>JAHKQU010000026.1:5000-10005000 GCA_020383195.1 Neomicropteryx cornuta
ACCTAACCTAACCTAACCTAACCTAACCTAACCTAACCTAACCTAACCTAACCTAACCTAACCTAACCTAACCTAACCTAACCTAACCTAACCTAACCTAACCTAACCTAACCTAACCTAACCTAACCTAACCTAACCTAACCTAACCTAACCTAACCTAACCTAACCTAACCTAACCTAACCTAACCTAACCTAACCTAACCTAACCTAACCTAACCTAACCTAACCTAACCTAACCTAACCTAACCTAACCTAACCTAACCTAACCTAACCTAACCTAACCTAACCTAACCTAACCTAACCTAACCTAACCTAACCTAACCTAACCTAACCTAACCTAACCTAACCTAACCTAACCTAACCTAACCTAACCTAACCTAACCTAACCTAACCTAACCTAACCTAACCTAACCTAACCTAACCTAACCTAACCTAACCTAACCTAACCTAACCTAACCTAACCTAACCTAACCTAACCTAACCTAACCTAACCTAACCTAACCTAACCTAACCTAACCTAACCTAACCTAACCTAACCTAACCTAACCTAACCTAACCTAACCTAACCTAACCTAACCTAACCTAACCTAACCTAACCTAACCTAACCTAACCTAACCTAACCTAACCTAACCTAACCTAACCTAACCTAACCTAACCTAACCTAACCTAACCTAACCTAACCTAACCTAACCTAACCTAACCTAACCTAACCTAACCTAACCTAACCTAACCTAACCTAACCTAACCTAACCTAACCTAACCTAACCTAACCTAACCTAACCTAACCTAACCTAACCTAACCTAACCTAACCTAACCTAACCTAACCTAACCTAACCTAACCTAACCTAACCTAACCTAACCTAACCTAACCTAACCTAACCTAACCTAACCTAACCTAACCTAACCTAACCTAACCTAACCTAACCTAACCTAACCTAACCTAACCTAACCTAACCTAACCTAACCTAACCTAACCTAACCTAACCTAACCTAACCTAACCTAACCTAACCTAACCTAACCTAACCTAACCTAACCTAACCTAACCTAACCTAACCTAACCTAACCTAACCTAACCTAACCTAACCTAACCTAACCTAACCTAACCTAACCTAACCTAACCTAACCTAACCTAACCTAACCTAACCTAACCTAACCTAACCTAACCTAACCTAACCTAACCTAACCTAACCTAACCTAACCTAACCTAACCTAACCTAACCTAACCTAACCTAACCTAACCTAACCTAACCTAACCTAACCTAACCTAACCTAACCTAACCTAACCTAACCTAACCTAACCTAACCTAACCTAACCTAACCTAACCTAACCTAACCTAACCTAACCTAACCTAACCTAACCTAACCTAACCTAACCTAACCTAACCTAACCTAACCTAACCTAACCTAACCTAACCTAACCTAACCTAACCTAACCTAACCTAACCTAACCTAACCTAACCTAACCTAACCTAACCTAACCTAACCTAACCTAACCTAACCTAACCTAACCTAACCTAACCTAACCTAACCTAACCTAACCTAACCTAACCTAACCTAACCTAACCTAACCTAACCTAACCTAACCTAACCTAACCTAACCTAACCTAACCTAACCTAACCTAACCTAACCTAACCTAACCTAACCTAACCTAACCTAACCTAACCTAACCTAACCTAACCTAACCTAACCTAACCTAACCTAACCTAACCTAACCTAACCTAACCTAACCTAACCTAACCTAACCTAACCTAACCTAACCTAACCTAACCTAACCTAACCTAACCTAACCTAACCTAACCTAACCTAACCTAACCTAACCTAACCTAACCTAACCTAACCTAACCTAACCTAACCTAACCTAACCTAACCTAACCTAACCTAACCTAACCTAACCTAACCTAACCTAACCTAACCTAACCTAACCTAACCTAACCTAACCTAACCTAACCTAACCTAACCTAACCTAACCTAACCTAACCTAACCTAACCTAACCTAACCTAACCTAACCTAACCTAACCTAACCTAACCTAACCTAACCTAACCTAACCTAACCTAACCTAACCTAACCTAACCTAACCTAACCTAACCTAACCTAACCTAACCTAACCTAACCTAACCTAACCTAACCTAACCTAACCTAACCTAACCTAACCTAACCTAACCTAACCTAACCTAACCTAACCTAACCTAACCTAACCTAACCTAACCTAACCTAACCTAACCTAACCTAACCTAACCTAACCTAACCTAACCTAACCTAACCTAACCTAACCTAACCTAACCTAACCTAACCTAACCTAACCTAACCTAACCTAACCTAACCTAACCTAACCTAACCTAACCTAACCTAACCTAACCTAACCTAACCTAACCTAACCTAACCTAACCTAACCTAACCTAACCTAACCTAACCTAACCTAACCTAACCTAACCTAACCTAACCTAACCTAACCTAACCTAACCTAACCTAACCTAACCTAACCTAACCTAACCTAACCTAACCTAACCTAACCTAACCTAACCTAACCTAACCTAACCTAACCTAACCTAACCTAACCTAACCTAACCTAACCTAACCTAACCTAACCTAACCTAACCTAACCTAACCTAACCTAACCTAACCTAACCTAACCTAACCTAACCTAACCTAACCTAACCTAACCTAACCTAACCTAACCTAACCTAACCTAACCTAACCTAACCTAACCTAACCTAACCTAACCTAACCTAACCTAACCTAACCTAACCTAACCTAACCTAACCTAACCTAACCTAACCTAACCTAACCTAACCTAACCTAACCTAACCTAACCTAACCTAACCTAACCTAACCTAACCTAACCTAACCTAACCTAACCTAACCTAACCTAACCTAACCTAACCTAACCTAACCTAACCTAACCTAACCTAACCTAACCTAACCTAACCTAACCTAACCTAACCTAACCTAACCTAACCTAACCTAACCTAACCTAACCTAACCTAACCTAACCTAACCTAACCTAACCTAACCTAACCTAACCTAACCTAACCTAACCTAACCTAACCTAACCTAACCTAACCTAACCTAACCTAACCTAACCTAACCTAACCTAACCTAACCTAACCTAACCTAACCTAACCTAACCTAACCTAACCTAACCTAACCTAACCTAACCTAACCTAACCTAACCTAACCTAACCTAACCTAACCTAACCTAACCTAACCTAACCTAACCTAACCTAACCTAACCTAACCTAACCTAACCTAACCTAACCTAACCTAACCTAACCTAACCTAACCTAACCTAACCTAACCTAACCTAACCTAACCTAACCTAACCTAACCTAACCTAACCTAACCTAACCTAACCTAACCTAACCTAACCTAACCTAACCTAACCTAACCTAACCTAACCTAACCTAACCTAACCTAACCTAACCTAACCTAACCTAACCTAACCTAACCTAACCTAACCTAACCTAACCTAACCTAACCTAACCTAACCTAACCTAACCTAACCTAACCTAACCTAACCTAACCTAACCTAACCTAACCTAACCTAACCTAACCTAACCTAACCTAACCTAACCTAACCTAACCTAACCTAACCTAACCTAACCTAACCTAACCTAACCTAACCTAACCTAACCTAACCTAACCTAACCTAACCTAACCTAACCTAACCTAACCTAACCTAACCTAACCTAACCTAACCTAACCTAACCTAACCTAACCTAACCTAACCTAACCTAACCTAACCTAACCTAACCTAACCTAACCTAACCTAACCTAACCTAACCTAACCTAACCTAACCTAACCTAACCTAACCTAACCTAACCTAACCTAACCTAACCTAACCTAACCTAACCTAACCTAACCTAACCTAACCTAACCTAACCTAACCTAACCTAACCTAACCTAACCTAACCTAACCTAACCTAACCTAACCTAACCTAACCTAACCTAACCTAACCTAACCTAACCTAACCTAACCTAACCTAACCTAACCTAACCTAACCTAACCTAACCTAACCTAACCTAACCTAACCTAACCTAACCTAACCTAACCTAACCTAACCTAACCTAACCTAACCTAACCTAACCTAACCTAACCTAACCTAACCTAACCTAACCTAACCTAACCTAACCTAACCTAACCTAACCTAACCTAACCTAACCTAACCTAACCTAACCTAACCTAACCTAACCTAACCTAACCTAACCTAACCTAACCTAACCTAACCTAACCTAACCTAACCTAACCTAACCTAACCTAACCTAACCTAACCTAACCTAACCTAACCTAACCTAACCTAACCTAACCTAACCTAACCTAACCTAACCTAACCTAACCTAACCTAACCTAACCTAACCTAACCTAACCTAACCTAACCTAACCTAACCTAACCTAACCTAACCTAACCTAACCTAACCTAACCTAACCTAACCTAACCTAACCTAACCTAACCTAACCTAACCTAACCTAACCTAACCTAACCTAACCTAACCTAACCTAACCTAACCTAACCTAACCTAACCTAACCTAACCTAACCTAACCTAACCTAACCTAACCTAACCTAACCTAACCTAACCTAACCTAACCTAACCTAACCTAACCTAACCTAACCTAACCTAACCTAACCTAACCTAACCTAACCTAACCTAACCTAACCTAACCTAACCTAACCTAACCTAACCTAACCTAACCTAACCTAACCTAACCTAACCTAACCTAACCTAACCTAACCTAACCTAACCTAACCTAACCTAACCTAACCTAACCTAACCTAACCTAACCTAACCTAACCTAACCTAACCTAACCTAACCTAACCTAACCTAACCTAACCTAACCTAACCTAACCTAACCTAACCTAACCTAACCTAACCTAACCTAACCTAACCTAACCTAACCTAACCTAACCTAACCTAACCTAACCTAACCTAACCTAACCTAACCTAACCTAACCTAACCTAACCTAACCTAACCTAACCTAACCTAACCTAACCTAACCTAACCTAACCTAACCTAACCTAACCTAACCTAACCTAACCTAACCTAACCTAACCTAACCTAACCTAACCTAACCTAACCTAACCTAACCTAACCTAACCTAACCTAACCTAACCTAACCTAACCTAACCTAACCTAACCTAACCTAACCTAACCTAACCTAACCTAACCTAACCTAACCTAACCTAACCTAACCTAACCTAACCTAACCTAACCTAACCTAACCTAACCTAACCTAACCTAACCTAACCTAACCTAACCTAACCTAACCTAACCTAACCTAACCTAACCTAACCTAACCTAACCTAACCTAACCTAACCTAACCTAACCTAACCTAACCTAACCTAACCTAACCTAACCTAACCTAACCTAACCTAACCTAACCTAACCTAACCTAACCTAACCTAACCTAACCTAACCTAACCTAACCTTGAGTTTGATTATGACGCAGTTGCCCGTGCAGTAGTCCATGTCCAAGTCGAAGGCTAGCTCAGGGTCGAATACGACGATTGCTGCCTTGACTGCCTCGGCAGTAGTGGTGTCCTGGACTATAGTTGGCGAGCCACTCAGACGAAGAAAGCCTGCCCGTCCAACATATGGCTCCTGAAGCAGCGCTATCTGGAACTTGCCTTCCGTAGCGGACGCTAAGAATTCATCAGTTGCAGCTCTTCCCCGTTGGAGGTTATGCTGCAGCACCCTCAGACCGTGAGATTGGCCGGGGGGCGTGCCCCACCCGACCGTGCCTGGATTCCTGCTTGGGGTGCCTTTAGCAAAGGACAGGGTACTCCACAGTTGCCCTTGCCCTTTCCTCCATCATCCTCCTTACTGGGCAATCCTGGCTGACCGGAGAGTGGGCTGACGGGTTGCCTCGCGCCTGGCAGTTCGCGCACTTAGGAGGGACGTTTTGCCGGACTGGGCAATCAGCATACTTGTGCTCCTCGGTGCAGTGTGAGCATGTTTCCTTGACAGTGCAAATCTTCGTAGTGTGCCCAAAACCCAGGCATTTAAAGCATTGGATGAGAGGGCTCTCGTCCTCTACCGAGATCCTCTGGTAGCCTATGTTTACTTTGCCCCTGGCGAGCAACGTTTTATAGGTGGTGGGCTCGACCTGGCAGACGACGGTGCAAAGCAGCGTGTTCCTGTGGCGGCGTCTGTATTTTACCATTACGTCGCTGACTCCTTCCCTGGTGATACCCTTATTCTGCTTTGCCAGCGAGTCGAGGAGATCGTTGTCGGTTGTTCCCTTAGTTACTCCTATAAACGCGACCATGGGCTTCCTGGTCTTGCCATCGGAGAGGTTGAGGTCTTCCCCCGTTGCTTGTGTCAGGGCCGTCTTCAGCTTTGCCCTGTCTTCTACGGAAGGGCATGTGACCAGGACCTTCTGGTTAGCTGCCCCTCTTATCGACGAAATGGCGATGCCGATGGAACGGACATTCACTTTTCGCCTGATGAGGCCTTCTACCTCGTCGCTCGTTTTAGAGGGATCTTTCGAGGTGATGATGAGGGCATGCCTGGGCTCTCTGCCCCTCGCAGTGGCCTGGGCGTATGTAGTAGGGCCGGTGTTGCAGAGGTCCTTTTTGATCTCGCCCTGCGTCTTGGCCAGATCCTCCACTTGATCTGCAGATGCCAGTTTCCTCAACGCATCAGCCTGAACCTCAAGTTTGTGAAGGATGAGGTCGAGCTTCGCGACCCCAGGTTGCTCGCTGACGCCCTTATCCAGCTTCTCTATCATCCCAACCAGGGCAGACAGAGCTTTGACCACTTCTTCTTTTATTTCTCTTTTGATATTATTTGCCCGATCCAACGCCTTCAGGGCACCATCGGCTAGGAGCCTAGCCGCAGAGGTTGCACTGCCTGCCCCGCCCGGCCTTGGTGAGTCCCTGGGTCCCCTGGCGTTGCTGGAGGCGGCGGTGGAGGTGGTGGCGGTAGAGGTGGTGGCGGTGGAGGTGGACTTCGGGTCCGCAGTGGGTGCCGGAGGCAAGGTGCAAGCCGGCGACTGGCTTCTGGAGCTAGGTGGAGTATTTTTCAGACCTTTCCCAAGGACCTTCTGGGGGTGGCTCATTTTGACAGGAGCCGGATTATGAATATTGTGGTGAATTTTTGACGCTAGTGAGGTAGCCTCTGGGATGCCTCGAAGGTTGCCGTTTACCCCGTCTCGCTGCGGTGACCCGTTCCAGAGATATGCCCAAAGACTGTTTTCCCCCCGTACTTGGTTGGTGGGGGGGGCGAAATTTGGAGTTTCAATGCCGGTTATGGGTGGCAGGAGTGTTATAAGCGGGGGGCAGGGGGTACCAAAATTTCGCTCAGAAATCGCCTATCTCTTCCCGTTTCCGAGATATGGGCGAAAATGAGAGTCCCGATTTCAAAGATTTTTTCGAGAATTTTTCTAAGTCCACTGATCCCGACACTTTTTGAAATTTTTTCCAAGTCCATAGGATAGACCGACACTTTTTCAAAAAATTTTACAAGTCCATAGAATTGGTCTCGACCCTGAATTTTTCTAAGTCCACTAGATCACTACACGAAAATATTGCAAGTCCGGTGCCCGCGAAGCCCTGGGGCTTCTGTGTCCAAGTATGGCCGATGTTGCGGGTACGTTGATGTTTGACCGGGAAGCGGGTATTTTGTATAAGAGAACACGCTCGGTGTGAGATACAAATCCAGCCCTATCTCGGCGATCCGTTATCCGATTTTGTCCAGACAAAGACCAAAATGTTCCTCCTTGAACAGGGTATCCCAGGTAACTTTTCTTGTTTGTCTGGAGCCACTCTCTCCCGAATCACTGACCGCGCAAAACGCACTTGCAAACAGGGAGCCTGCGCACTGGAATGGCCGAATCAAGAGAAACTAACAATGTCACTAGTAGTGTTCGACACGTACTTTCAGAAAAACATAAACTTTCCTTGCTAGGACGATCACTGAATATTCTGGAATCGAAAAACGCGGAGTAATTGCAATTGACACAGTATCCGATGGCGGTTCGGACGGTAGTTCGAAAGCCTGAACATCTGTCTGGCGTCCATATATGTAGAACCTACGGAACCCTTGGAGCAAAGGCTATCCACCCTGTCCACCTATCTGGAAAAGAATAACCCGGACCAAATCATTATCGGGGGGGACTTCAACGCCAAAAGCATCTGGTGGGGAAACAGGAGAACAAACAAAAGAGGACTTGCCTTCCACGAATTCATCCTGGAGCACGACCTCCATGTAGTAAACGAGGGTTCGACTCCTACCTTTGAAGTGGTAAGAGGGCAGAGACACCTGTCCAGCGTGGTCGATGTCACATTGTGCTCGGCCTCCATGCTTGACAGAGTTGCGGACTGGAAAGTGGATAGAGATCTTGGTCCTTTGTCTGACCACAACGCGATAACTTTTGAAGTTATAGCAAAATGCGCACCGGAAGCAATGAAATCTACCACTTTCAAGTTCAACACGAAGAAAGGCAACTGGGACCGATTCGAGGCGCTTCTAAAGCAAGAATTCAGCGACAGAGGTATTACCACGGGGATAATCGAATCTGCATCCACGTCGGAAAATCCCAAGGAGGTCATAGAGCAAGCAGTCGATGAACTCACAGAAGCCATAACGGAGGCCAGCACAGGCACCTTCCATAATCGCACCACTTCCACGGTCAAAAGGAAGCCATGGTGGAACCCGGAGCTCACTAAGCTGAAAAAATCGGTGAACAGCGCCAGAAGGCGTATAAGGAACGCCTGCCCAGGAAGGCAGAAGTTGGTCACGGAAAGGTACCTGAAGTTGAAGGAGGAGTACAAAAAGGCAGTGTCGGAGGCTAAATTCGCTAGTTGGAAGGAGTTCTGTACGGAACAGGACAGGGAATCACTATGGGACAAGATCTACAGAGTGTTCAAAAAGGTCGACCGGTTGAACCAGCCACTCCTGACCAACGACGCGGGCATAAAAACTGTCAGCGCTGTCGAGTCTGCAGAACTACTGGCGACGACATTCTTCCCGGATGACGACACCATGAGCGACTCACCTCAGCACACCCTTCTCCGATCATCAGCTTCCGAGGGCACAATCGTTCCGGACGACCCCAACTTCAAGACTGAGGAGGTGTGGGAGATCATTAAGAGCATGAACCCGAATAGAGCCCCGGGGGCCGACGGATTCACAGCAGATATCTGCGCCAGAGTATTCCAAATATTTCCGGAAGAATTAACAGCGCTCTACAATGTTTGCCTCAAAGAGAAGTACTTCCCAAAAGCGTGGAAAATGGCCATCATCAGGATAATACCCAAACCAGGCAAGGACAGCTACAACCACCCTAACACCTTCAGGCCTATAGGTCTACTGCCTGTGTTGGGTAAAATCCTGGAGAAGCTGTTCACCAGACGCATAGTCTGGAAGTTCGGCAACGAGGGCAAGCTCAACCGCCTACAGTACGGGTTCACGCCCCAAAAAAGCACTGAGGATGCTCTCTATGATGGGCTGCAATTCATTAGGGGCAACCTGATGAAGAAGCAGATAATCGGATTGGTGTCCTTGGATATCGAGGGGGCATTCAACAATGCATGGTGGCCGGCTATTTTAGCGAAGCTCAGAACCCTGGATTGCCCAAGCAACCTTTTAGAGCTCATCAGAAGCTACCTGTCTGATAGGGAAGTAGGTGTTCGCTACGCGGGTGCGGAATTCAAGAAGCCCACCAGCAAGGGCTGCATTCAAGGCTCCACCTGCGGACCTATTTTTTGGAACTTGGTGATGGACGACCTTCTAAATATGGATCTCCCGGGGAACACAAGGGTGCAAGCCTTTGCGGACGACGGGTTCATTATGGCGGCAGCTAACAATGTGGGCGACCTGGAAAACAGCATCAACAGGATACTTGATAAGGCTGCAGAATGGAGTCAGAACTCGAAGTTGCAATTCTCCACGAGCAAAACCAATGCAATGGTGATAACTAAGCGGAAGCTGGCCAGAGAGCCGGTATTTATGCTAAACGGGGAGCAATTGAAGTTGGTTACCAGCTTCAAGGTTCTGGGCCTGACTATCGACAACAAGCTAACATGGAACGCGCATATCACCAACGTCTGCTCCAAAGCCAGCCGGCTATCTGCTCAATTCTCCAGGGCAGCCAGAGCAACTTGGGGTCTCTCCCCCTATATTTTAAGGACCCTGTACACGGCGGTGATTGAGAGGGTCATCCTTTACTCAAGCAGTTGCTGGGGGGAGGCAGTGGAGAAAAAGTATGTGCTTAAAAAGCTAAATGCAATACAAAGGGTTTTCTGCATCAGAGTAACAAAAGCATACAGAACTGCATCCCTCAACGCCACTCTTGCTATCTCGGGACTGCTCCCAATCGATCTCAGGGTGAAAGAAGCCGCTGCTCTCTATGTCACTAAACGGAATGGTTCATTTCCGGACCTCCTGGATAGGAACCTAGAATGCCCAGCGGACATCTTCACCCTACCGCACCCGGCTGAGCGGGGCACCCTGAGGATCGAGAGCGTAGAAGTGCTAGATGCGGACGTCAGAGTAGACCTCAACATCCAAGGAGATGAAATATATACTGACGGAAGCAAGATTAACAATGCGGTGGGAGCAGCTCTGGTCAAATACAGGGAGGGAGAAGAGACGGTCTGCAGAAAACTTAAATTGGACGCCTTATGCAGCGTCTTCCAAGCAGAGCTCTTGGCAATAAGAGAAGCATTAATATTCTCTCTGGGGCAACCTTCTTCTTCGATCAACATCTTGAGCGACTCATTCTCGTCGTTGCAAACCATCGCGAACCCGAATAGTCTAAACAGACTGGCGATTGAATGCAGAGGCAAAATAAAGGAGATAACGGAAAACGGAAGCACAGTTAGACTATTTTGGGTGCGATCACACGTCGGCACGGCGGGAAATGAAAGAGCAGATCAGCTTGCCAAAGATGCAGCGCTCAAGAAGAAGACTAAAGCGGATTATGACACCATTCCTCTCTCTCAAGTGAAGGCACTGTTGAGAAGCAAGAGTATCAACCAGTGGGCACAAAGGTACGTAGATTCCGTGCAAGGGGTACTCACGAGAGAATTCTTCCCTACGGTAACGGATGCCTGGAGCACCTTCAAAAACGTGCAAATAACTCATGAACTCACTCAAGCTCTCACGGGGCACGGGGCGACGAGGTCCTACCTGCACAGGTTTAAAAAAAGAGACGACAAGGAATGCCCATGCGATCTAATAAGTGAGCAAGATATGAGGCACCTCATCAACATCTGCCCAATGTTCGCGAAAGAGAGAGCTGAGATGAGGATCATCTGCTCCAACAATAACATCTGCCTAACTGACTGGAGCAATTGCATGAAGAATGCAGATACAAGACTTAATCTAATTAACTTCCTCAGGTTGATAATCTGTAGGATCAGGCAACAAAATAAGTAATAAGTAGCTTACTAGTATATAAAGCACCCTAGGTAACTAAAATCGCTACTAAAGCTAGCCTAATATCCTCAGTAATAACAAGTTATATATCTCAGTTCAAGGCTATATTAAAGTAGTCAGTAGGATAAACAATAAAATAGCATAATTAAAATCGTAGAAATAAGCAAATTATATTTCACAACTCTAAGCTTACTCAAAGTAGGTAGCAGGTTAAATAACAATATCAATTAAAACCGTACAAATAAGCAAATTAAATAATAATTAAGTAAATAAATACGAACATCTGCAATCCAAAAGAAAAGACTTACGGTTAAATAATAAAATCAATTAAAACCGTACAAATAAGCAAATTAAATAATAATTAAGTAAATAAATACGAACATCTGCAATCCAAAAGAAAAGACTTACGGTTAAATAATAAAATCAATTAAAACCGTACAAATAAGCAAATTAAATAATAATTAAGTAAATAAATACGAACATCTGCAATCCAAAAGAAAAGACTTACGGTTAAATAATAAAATCAATTAAAACCGTACAAATAAGCAAATTAAATAATAATTAAGTAAATAAATACGAACATCTGCAATCCAAAAGAAAAGACTTACGGTTAAATAATAAAATCGATTAAAACCGCACAAATAAGCAAATTAAATTATAATTAAGTAAATAAATACGAACATCTGCAATCCAAAAGAAAAGACTTACTAGAAAAATCAAATAGTATGACAATAACAGTAACTGAAATAAGTAAGATAAACAGTAAACTTAAATAATAAGGGCCTTGCATTTTAAACAGCAAGGGCGCAAGGTACAAAAAAAAAAAAAAAAAAAAAAAAAAAAAAAAAAAAAAAAAAAAAAAAAAAAAAAAAAAAAAAAAAAACCTAACCTAACCTAACCTAACCTAACCTAACCTAACCTAACCTAACCTAACCTAACCTAACCTAACCTAACCTAACCTAACCTAACCTAACCTAACCTAACCTAACCTAACATTTCCGGAAGAGCTTACCGCTCTGTACAATGCCTGCCTAAAAGAGGAATATTTTCCAAGAGCATGGAAACTGGCCATCATTAGGATCATACCCAAACCTGGGAAGGATAACTACAACCATCCTAACACCTTCCGGCCTATAGGTCTACTGCCAGTTTTGGGCAAAATCTTGGAAAAGCTCTTCACCAGACGGATAGTCTGGAAGTTTGGAAATGAGGGCAAGCTCAACGGCCAACAATACGGGTTCACCGCACAGAAAAGTACTGAGGACGCCCTTTATGATGGGCTCGAGTTCGTCAGGGGCCATCTGGTCAAAAAGCGGATTATTGGATTGGTCTCCCTGGACATCGAGGGAGCGTTCAATAATGCATGGTGGCCGGCTATCTTAGCCAAACTAAGGTCCTTGGACTGTCCTGGAAACCTATTCGAGCTCATCCGGAGCTACCTGTCTGATAGAACAGTGGGTGTTCGCTACGCGGGTGCTGAGCACAAGAAGCCCACCAACAAGGGTTGCATCCAAGGTTCCACCTGCGGACCAATTTTTTGGAACCTGGTCATGGATGACCTGTTAAAAATTGACCTTCCGGAGGACTCAAGGCTGCAAGCATTCGCGGACGATGGACTCATAATGGCGGCAGCTAGCAACGTTACTGACCTGGAGGCAAGCATCAACTCAATACTCAACAAGGCGGCTGAGTGGAGCCAAGCCTCGAAGCTGCAGTTCTCAGCGAGTAAAACCAACGCAATGGTAATAACCAGGCGCAAGTTGGACAGAGAACCGGTATTCCAACTAAACGGCGAGCAACTGCAACTGGTCAGCAGTTTCAAAGTACTGGGCCTCACAATTGATGACAGGCTGACGTGGAACGCGCACATTACAAAGGCCTGCTCCAAAGCTAGCAAGTTATCCTCTCAGTTTTCCAGGGCAGCCAGAGCAACATGGGGCCTATCCCCTCAGATCCTAAGGACCCTATACACGGCGGTCATCGAAAGGGTGATCCTATACGCCATCAGCTGCTGGGTGGAAGCGGTGGACAAGAAATACGTCACCAAGAAGCTAAATTCCATCCAGCGGGTATTCTGCATAAGGATAACCAAGGCGTATATGACAGCGTCTCTTAATGCCACCCTCGCCATTTCTGGATTGCTGCCAATCGATCTGAGGGTGAAAGAAGCCGCCGCTCTCTATGTTGCAAAGCGCACGGGCACATTCGGTGACTTTCTGGACAGGAGCCTCGAGCGCCCAGCAAATATCTTCTCCCTACCGCACCCCGCAGAGCGAAGGACCCTAAGGTTGGAGAACATTGAGGCTCTAACCACGGAAGTGAGATCCGAGCTACGTATTCAGGGAGACGAGCTGTACACCGATGGGAGCAAAATCAACAATGCAGTAGGAGCAGCACTGGTCCGGTACAGGGAGGGCGAAGAGATTGGTCACAAAAAATGGAGGCTCGACGCCTTATGCAGTGTCTACCAAGCGGAGCTCGTGGCCATAAGGGAAGCCTTGAGAATCTCACGGAAGCAGCCTACAACCACGGTTAACATCTTAAGCGACTCATTCTCTTCGCTACAAACCATTTCAAACCCGAATAGTCTAAACAGACTAGCGATCGAGTGCAGAGAGGAAATAAAGGAGATCTCAAGCACAGGCAGCGAAGTCAGACTATTCTGGGTGAGATCGCATGTCGGCACGGCGGGGAATGAAAGAGCAGACCAGTTAGCCAAGGATGCAGCGCTAAAGAAGAAATCCAGAGCGGACTACGACACCGTTCCCATCTCGCAAGTAAAAACGCACCTGAGAAGGAACACTTTAGTGCAGTGGGAGCAAAGATACTTGGCTTCGGAGCAAGGGTCACTCACTAAAAAGTTTCTCCCAACGGTATCAGAGGCCTGGCGCACGCTAAAGCACTTACAGATCAGCTACGAGCTAACCCAAGCTCTCACAGGGCACGGGGCAACAAGGTCCTACTTGTTTCGCTTCAGAAAAAGGGACGATATGGAATGCCCTTGTGACCTAACCAGCGAACAAAACATGGAACATCTGGTCAACCTTTGCCCAATGTTTGAGAGAGAAAGAGCGGAGTTGAGAATAGTCTGCTCAAACAATAACGTCGAACCCACGCAATGGAGCGAATGTCTACAAAATGCTGCTATAAGACAGCACATGGTGGACTTCCTGAGGATAATCATCCGTAGAATAAGGCCTCAGAATAAATAATTATCCTCCAATTCAACATTAATAACAGGACATCCAATAGCAAAAGCAGTAATAGATAAACCATAGATATCATAATCAAAAATCAAAAGTCATAGAAATGTATATTATAGGTATTAATAAGTCAACAATAAGGACATACATAATAATATAAATAGGGCATAAAAAAGCAAAAAATTAGTAATAGATAAATCATAGAAAGCATTTTAAAAAATCAGAGAAATAATACAATAGGTATCAAGGAAATACTAAGAAGGAAACAAGCACCCAAAGTAAAAGAGCCAGTAAAAAATACGAGAAATACTTGACAGGGAAATTAGGCACCAAAGCGGTAACGTTGTAGATGAAATAATCTAAATTACTACAAAACTATAAATGTAATAAGGTCCTTGCATTTTAGAAAGCAAGGGAGCTAGGGAAGAAAAAAAAAAAAAAAAAAAAAAAAAAAACCTAGCCTAACCTAACCTAACACGCGCACAGACTCCAAGGGCGACGCTGTCATCGACTGTCTATCAGAACTCAATCTCCATATCTTGAACGAGGGAAGTAGTCCAACGTTTCAGATGTGGAGATTGGGAAAACTAGCAACATCATTCATCGATGTGACGGTGTGCTCCGCACCACTTCTCGGGAAAATCGGGGACTGGAAAGTAGATGAAAATTTAAGCTCACTTTCTGACCATAGCCCAATCACCTTTACTGTTTCGACTAAACACGCAGACCCGCCACACAATACAGGTGCACCACAACGACTGTCCTTCAATACAAAGAGAGCCAACTGGGAAGAGTTTCAAGCCCTAATTCTCCATAACGGCCTGCTCTCACAAAACCCAATTAACCTTGGAGGAACAGACGAATTGGAAAAAACAGTACATGACCTGACGCAGCTCACACGAAACGTTTGCGAAGCGTCAATCCCTCTCAGAAACTCGCAAAAACGTAGGAGTCCATGGTGGAATGAAGATCTGACCAAGCTCAAAGGGGAAGTAACGAAAGCAAGACACAGACTGCAAAACTCATCGTTCCACAGAAGACAACAGGTCACACTACCAGAGTATCTCAGAGTGAGGGAAGAATACAAGAAGAGCATACAAAGAGCTAAACTCGAAAGTTGGAAAGCACATTGTGCCGTACAAGACAGGGAAAGTGCATTCACCTACCTGTGCCTTTATAAGAAAATCATGGCCTAAGGAATGTCCAAACAAAAATCTTCGATTCCGCACGAACCTGGAGTCCATACTTCGCTAAAATTCCGATTTCGGAGTATTAAGGTTTAAATTTAAAAGGAAAATAATCATTTTTTAAGCAGTCTTTTATTTCAAAAACACAATTTTTATTTCGTCAAATATATTTACAAAATTTTGGTGATTTAAAAAATTATTAAATAAATTAGAGTAATAATAACAACTATGATGAGAACATTTTCCTAAAAGTATGTAATAATAGGTAATAATAGGTAATAGCAAAACGTGAAATACTTATATTAGATACCTGTTATTCCGTAAGTCGTTTAGCACGGTAATTTTTGATGTAAACGAAATAAATTAGCATTATTTATGAAGATATTTAAAATTGTGAATTATTTCATGGCTTGGAATATATTTATTTTAAGTTTCAGGATACTTAATAGTAATCACTATAAATATCCCCATATTTAATATATACAAATAAAAGTATAGTCGGTGGAGATCGAAATTTCTTTTATTTAGCCGGTAGCGTCAAGGACGACTTGGAAAGGATGAAACAAATAATAGAAGTTTGCGCTATTAATTCGTCCGAGTTTCGAGCGAAACTAGGGCGGGCGGTTAGGGCGGGCAGGGCGGGAGCCGCCTAGAAGATGAACTCGAGTTCGTCGAGCTGCGCGCCGGAGCCCTCGGGCTCCGGCGTGGGCGGCGTGGACTCCTCGGTGGTGGTCGTGGGCTCCTCGGTGGTGGTCGTGGGCGGGGGCGCGTTCGAATCCCAGTCCGCGTCGATGCCGGCCGTGCTCCTGATCCACTGGTGGTAGAACCCTGGTCGAACGTACCCTGGAAACCAATTCAATTGCTTTGCTTATTTGTTTCGTGACGTCGCCAGGGTTGAAGGTCCTATGACCCTTCGGCCTTCTAACAAAAGCAATACCCTACAATTGATAGTAGTTCGGTCAACAATGGTTTTAGCTTCTATACAATCATGTATGACAAGCTACTACTCCCGTTTCAACTCGAAAGTCCAAATGCGAAAGATCACATCAAAAGTTTAGTATAAAACTGACATTTTAAACATTTGACAGCACGGGCTATTGGAACCTTTTATTTATTGCTGGCCATTATAAATTAATATAAACTAATCTATTAACGCGAATAGAAATAGGTAAAAGGAATGTTCAGTGCCCACGCTATAATTATTATATATTGAAATATTAATCATTTATTTAGTTCGTTGTTGTGGTTTCCAACAGAAATTGTACACATTACAGGCACGACATAAAGAGATTAATATTAAAATATATTAAACGAATTTTAATAAGATCAAATAAATAGAAAAAAATACAACAAAAAGAACATGAAAAATAAATACACCAATTTAGATTATGAATTTATGTAAAAAAAATAAAATAAAATTGATTTAATACGGAACTAAACTAGGAATTTTGTCGGTGGCTTTGTTCATTTGTATAGTATTTGTATTGGTTTAATAGACAGCGATGCGAAACTTTTGCTTAATATGGGAGAAGTTAGTATTAAATGAATCACAAATTCAGTAAATAGATAGGGGGGAGGGGGGGTTATTTCATTAAAAATTTACAACAAAAAAAAACTGAAACGGTGTTAAAATTTATGATGAATTAAAAGAATGTCATAATAGCGTTGTAATTATGTGTTTTTTTTTATTTTAATCTACTCAACCCATCACAAGTTGAAACCACAGACCGGCATGAGGAGTCTGGTGGACGCCGGTAGGACATGGCTATAAGGCATCAGATAGAAATGCAGCCTCTGATTCACGTACCTAAATACTCTTAGAAGGCGAAAGCTGCCCAATCAGCCCAGCTTTTTAGGAGCCACTTTTTTCCTTATTATGTGCCCAATAGAATTGACGCTTCGTAAATAGATTCGTTCGTTCGTAGATATCTTCTTACTGATTTTACAATTAAGTTGCATTATATAAGTATATTAAATCTATAGTGTACTATAGGGTGACCAGGATGTCGTGTAACCTAAAACATTCCCCAAATTTACTATATTTTTTAGAAGATGGTGACAATTCGGTCAGAACGCGAATTCCGATGGCGCTCCTATCGATAATGGCCTTAACACCTTTAAACCTTAAAAATTCTTTTCCTCCGCAGCCAAGGCAGGGCTCCGTCACTCCGGCAGTAGGCAGGGCTGACGGACCCCTGCCGTGAGCTGATGGACCCGCCATTTGGCTGAGATTCTTTATCGTTTTCGATCAGTGAACTGACTCAGTGAGTGAATTCCGAAGTTTTCCTTTAGATCGGTACCTAATTAAGATATATTCCTTAGTACGTTACATGGTCAAATAAACTTAAGAGGTATACCTACATAAAGAAGGTATACCTACTTGAATCCTAACGAGGGTAGGGTTGTTATGTGCCTGTCTGTCGCATCATAGCACCCCAAACGGAAAAAACCGATTTTATTTATTTTTTTTTTTTGTTTAAAAGGTCACCTGATTCAGATTAACCTTTAAATAAATAAATAAAGCCTGACAGTGATTGACATTTCGAAAATTCGAATGCTTTTTAATATTTTTACAGATTGAAAACTTTCAAACTTTTATATAAGTAATCTAAACTAACGGCGAACGCTCTATAAATATAGTAAAAAAAACTAGAAAATAAATTAAATCAAATCTACATTTTTTTATAATGTCCCTCCAATGAGGACTGAGGCTTGCCCTTAGTTATTTTGTTAATTAATTTAATTGCACATATTATTATTTTATTTTTTGAAAATATTAAAATGTTGTTTTTTAGTTCATAAACTGTCAGCTGAAGATCCATGTTTAAGGGCTGATTACACCACCTCAGGATAGCCGCGCGCTCTATGTTAAGGGATGTTAATTGAAATGTAATGTTTTTGTAAAGATTAATAAGTAATGGCAGTCAAATATAAATAAAAAGATAAATAAATATATGAACAATTCTTAGGCCCCATCGCCAAGTGGGCCTGTCATGCCTTCCTATATTAATACCTTCAATTGTATTATTTTACAGGTGTGAATATTTCATAAAACTCGATGGCGATACTCGTGGCCAAGTGCAGGTGGAAATGGAGAAGTGCCTACTCACCGCTGGGCAGGTCGTTGTTGGCGCAGCCCAGGATGTGCACGAAGCTGATGACCCCCACCAGCACGCGCCGCCCAGCCCAGTCCCGCAGCACCAGCCCGCCGCCGCTGTCGCCCTGCAAATCAAACGATTGTCTTTAAATTTAAACTTACAGGGTTTTGAATGAATACTCATTGACTTATGTATCTAGAAAAATCCTAGAAAATAGTAAAAAATAGTTTGTTAAAGTTTGAAGAAGAGGGCACTGACCCCGCAGGTATTGTCGCTGAGGTGCTTAAGCGACCTGGTGCAGATGGTGGAGTGCAGCACCACCGACGAGCCGTAGGTCAGCAGGCACTCGGCGTTCGAGATGACCCTCAGGTCGACCCAGTGCAGCTGGTCCACCGGATGCCCTCCTGCAAAACAGCGGCGATTATAAATACTAGTATAAGGCAGTATTGCCTTTGCCTTGTGATTAAGCAGTTTTAAAAAAAGGTTCTCACTCAACCAGCAATGGTTCGGGTATTTCTGGAAAGGTTTTTGATATTCAATATGAACTTATGGTTTGTTTTGAGAACTAAGCATTAACAAAAAAAGCGAAAGCCGCAAGATTCGCAGTCGAGCCAAATGGGTTCTACTCGTATGAAAGGAATTCCTCTTTTTCATAAAGGGGGGAATAAACTGGAAATCTCTGTTTAAATGCTCAGATTCGAATAATTATTTAAAATAACAATCTTTCATTTCAGGGCGAAGAAGGGCAAAGGGCAAAGGTCAAAGGGCAAAGGGCGAAGAAGGGCAAAGGACAAAGGACAAAGGGCAAGGGGCAATGGGCAAAGTGGTACTCGCCATCGGCAGTCGCGCCGAAGCCGCTGACCGTGGCCACTTCTCCCAGCCAGTCCTGGTCCAGCTGCAGCGAGCTCTGCACCCGGATCGGCTGGATGCGATCTGAAAGCAAAACACATTTATGGCGAGATTCTTCATTCAATTTGACCTTTACGAATGAACAGATTTATACAAAAATATATTTTTAGTTGGGTAGTATTTTCCATACTGTATATTGAAAAGAATTACATCAAACAATTAATATGTTAATATGAATTAAAGATTTTACTATGTGGACTATAAATAAATAAATATTATTTACTCTTGAACCCCCCCCCCCCCATCACCCTCCCCAGCTTCCGTATTTGGTTACAATTACTACATAAATTTAAAGACTATTCAAATTGAAATACCAGCCCATAAAGGCATTAAAATGTTCCCGACGAGAGTCGAGTCGACGGGTCGTCGCCCCACTCACCGGAGAAAGGGATCCTCTCGCCGAGGTCAACGAGGCTGAGGTCGTTGTTGAGGTTCCAGGGGTCGTAGGCGAAGTGGACGTAGAACTTGATCGTCTCGATGATGACCTCCGGCCTGGAGAGGAGAGTGCTGCCCAGTCGGACGATGGCGAAATTATTTCTGGAATAAACACACTGAGTGTCATTCCATTGTAACGGAATATTTTGTGTAAACGTTTAAACATTTTCGTTACATTGCAGTCTGCTATACTGGATTGATATTTTTTTTTTTTTTTTGAGAAGAGTTAAAAATACAGCGACTAGTACTATGTAATTACACGATTATGTGGTTCTAATAAATAAATAAATATCAATGTAAGATTTATCCATTATAGGAATATGTAAAATGATTTAATTGTTGTTAGACTAGCACCCCCTCGCGTTGGGGCCTTACGTCCCCCGCCTGTCGCGCGCCCGTCCTTTTGGGGCGCTTCACGCCGCCCCCCGCCGCTGGACTCACCCGGGTGTGAGACCCGCGCCCCGTTTTCTCCTGTGCGACTGCCTTCCCCGATGGTTATGCAATCTTATCGTCTACCTTGGGCGCCTGGAGCGACCAGTCCAGCCGCGGCGCTTCCTGCGGGGATGGCGATCTCCCGAAACGCGACCCGATCACGCCCCGCAGTCCTGGCAGGTCGCAACCCAGCAGGCTGGGGTTGCTCTACAGATGGTGGGAAAGCGACTAGCCTGCGCGCCGGAAGAGCAGGGTGTAGGGCTTGCAAACCCTCTCCGAACGCCCCGCCACACGTTCCGCGGCCTGACACTTCACGTATGGCGGCCTCAACCCGATAACAATACTCGGACCTCCACGATCCGACCCTGCTTAAACTATGTGAGAGCGCGTCGTCCCTTGGGTTGGTACAACAACAAAAGTAAAGAATAATAAATGGAGGTATCGATCTCCACAGAATATGAATGTAATCACCAGGCGTTCGGTACACGACAATTCTTTTAATTCACTTTTATACGGTAGTTAATATGCAAAACAGAAAAATTAGTGTGAAGTCAAACGGTCTATACTACAATGGTTCGGTTCCTCGCTACTGTTAATTGTTACCTGGTTCGACACCAGGAGTGCAAGTGAGTGCGTCCCTTTGTTGGGGTGGTTGTTGTTGTTGGTGTGGCACAAAAAAGAACCAAATTTAATTATAAAGGAATATTCTTAATGTGTTTCTCTTTATTACCGTGTCGCTATAGCGCCACTCAAATTCAGGAATTTAGTTACTATTAAAAAAAGATAAAGTTGACATCAACACCTTAATACGGCTGGCATAGGTTTTAGATTTAGGCAAGATACCTCCTTACAAATGAAACTCACTAAAGCCTCTGAAGTATAAAACCACAAGCATTGGTTTTACAATTTACGACCTTAAACTATAACCACAGTGTTTATATTATAGTGAACGACTGTGTACACGGGCAGGTTGCAAGGCGCCATTGCACTGCCGACGGCCGTTCATTGAAATAAACTCATAAACAAAAAAAAAAACACATTTGAACTTACTGATCATAATATAGGGTGTTTTTTTTAGAGGCGTGGTTTTCAATCTGGCACTACTTTTTTCGTAGTTGGTGTTTTTGACAGCTGTCACTTGATTTATGCTCAGTTTGGTTTGCCATTTCATAATGAATAGACTTACTCCTGAACAACGTCCAAGATCGTGCGATTTAACACCGCTGGACTATTTTTTGTGGGGTTATGTGAAGTCGCTTGTCTACGCAGATAAGCCGGACACGATTAACGCCTTGGAAGAGAATATTCGGCGCGTTATTGCTGACATACGGCCCAACTTGCTGCAAAAAGTGGTTGAAAATTGGGCCTCTCGGCTGGAATTTGTTCGAGTCAGCCGCGGCGGCCACTTACCCGAAATCATTTTTAAAACATAATGGCAAACCCTTATCTTTATAATAAAACTAAATTCTTAGCCATAACATCAAATTATATGCGTTTTATCTCTTCTTGAAAACCACGCCTCTAAAAACATCACCCCTAATAATAATAAGTGATAGCCAAGTAGTGCTACATTTATCTTTACGGCACGCTTTTATCGCCCTCTGCTGGCCGATTAATTGATCGACCGACGCTACCTCAATACTGGAATCTGTGACTGACTATAGATAAGTTGACAAAAAATAAAATATTCTACGATTCGTTGTGCACGAACGACTTACGCCCCCCCCCCCCCCCCCCCCCCGTGTCACTATTTATTCACAGGACAAAAAAAAATAAATTGTGTAAAACACAGTTCCCTGTGCTATAATCAATGCCCTGAACACAGATGTACATAAAATATGTCAAAATGGTGGTGAGTATGACCTAATGGTCACATTATTGAGGTCACAATGGCCAGCGGTCGCTTTTGACCATCGAAGTTTAAAACCATGTGCTAAAAAAATATAAAATTCTACGCTCGTTTGGCCAATGTGGGTGGGATCATAACAACACAATAAGGTACCCTGGTGTACCATTTTAATGGTTCTCCCGTAGCTGATGGCCCAAACAGAAAACATGGATATGGATTCACTAAAAAGATGGAATATGGGTGAGGCAGAATCAAAGCAATCCAAAAGGAGTTAGAGTTAGAGTTAGACGAGGAAGAGTTGGAGTTACCCGGCGACGCAGTGGGCGGCCGACAGCACCCACTGCTCGTGGATGAGGCTCCCGCCGCAGCTCATGACCAGCCCGGAGGGGGTGATCACCCTCAGCGAGGCCAGGTGGGGGAAGTCCTCCGCCGCCCCCGGCTGCGCGCCCGTCGTCCTCTCCGAAGAGCCTGCCCAGCAACAGAAAATATTTATACCAGGTTGTATTTGAAAACACTTGTGCTCTTTTAGGGGGTTGACCTATATCACAAATTAAACAGAAAACAATATTAGAGATAGATCAACCCCCTAAAAGGACGCCAGTGTTTTTAAATACACCCTGTATATAGTTAAAAAGTAAAATTTATTTTTTAACATGATAAGAGGCCTACGCTGTGACTTTTACAGAAAATTAGAATCAAAGTTTTGATATTTTTACGGAGATTTTTTTTATTTTTACTGTTTCTAGCTTCTATAACTATTCATGTATGAGACGCGACTGTCCCCGACCTTGGACCGTCTGTCTACAAATTTACAAGTCTACAAATTTTTAGTAAGAATAAATGAAACATTGACAGTTGATAGAAAGCGTAAATATTACTATGGCCATCCAAAACGCGCATCGAATGGGCTGAAAGTGCTGCAGGAAAGTGAAGCAGTTGATATTAAATGATAGCTACAGTATATCTATAATGAAAGTTTGACCTCATTGCATAACACGCACAAATGTGAGAGTTAGAAAGCTTCATATAATAATTACAGCGCTGTGTTTAAACCAGCATGCATTAATTTTGTTTGAAATGTTTCCATCTGTAAAAGTATTAAAGATTTGACGCCAAACTTGCAAAGTCAGTCAATTTTACACGCCATTGTATGTACCACTCCTTATATATTGCACTTTATTAAATAAATAATTGTTTATAGATTCAAAGGAACTAATTATAAACGATGTACTGAAACCTGCGAGTGACTATAAAATTGATATTTGAATAGCGACAAACGCGGTGATCCAGCTGCTTGATATAATATAAGCAAATTTAGCATAGTTGGGAAACCCTAAATAACTATAGAATTTAGGCCATAATTGATTAACCCAGTCAAAGCCATTATTATTCTAAAGAAATAATTAGTGATTTTTTTAAATAATTAATCATTGCAAATTCATAACGAGCACTCTTTGAACATTATTTTACACAGTACTATGTATAGTATACTACCAGTACATAGTAATTTATTATTTATTTATTAACAGGTAAGCATACAGTGTAATAATAACATATACCTTTTTCAAAAGGTTAATAATAAGGTTAATTATGACTAAGACTATCTAATGGGTGTTTTTTTTAGAGGCGTGGTTTTCAATCTGGCACTACTTTTTTCGTAGTTGGTGTTTTTGAGAGCTGTCACTTGATTTATGCTCAGTTTGGTTTGCCATTTCATCATGAATATACTTACTCCTGAACAACGTGGCGTGGCCACCAAGATCGTGCGATTTAACACCGCTGGACTATTTTTTGTGGGGTTATGTGAAGTCGCTTGTCTACGCAGATAAGCCGGACACGATTAACGCCTTGGAAGAGAATATTCGGCGCGTTATTGCTGACATACGGCCCAACTTGCTGCAAAAAGTGGTTGAAAATTGGGCCTCTCGGCTGGAATTTGTTCGAGTCAGCCGCGGCGGCCACTTACCCGAAATCATTTTTAAAACATAATGGCAAACCCTTATCTTTATAATAAAACTAAATTCTTAGCCATAACATCAAATTATATGCGTTTTATCTCTTCTTGAAAACCACGCCTCTAAAAACATCACCCTATATAATAAGCGAGATAAGTTACAAACCCAATTCTTTGACATTTTCTAAGAATTCCAAATTGTCGACGCCGTCGCTGAGAGATGACGCCTGCAATGAGAAATTCCAATCCGAATTATTTCGTCAGCAGGACAACGATTTCATTGGTCCATAAAACAGTTATTATTAATCCAAATATATGCAACACGACGTCAATTTCCAAAAGCAAAAATGGAGTAAAAGGTGTCTGCAATAATTATTAGTTGCATAAATAAATACGTACTCAAGTTTATTACAAATGTGCATTATTTGACTAAAATTAAAAATAATTATAAACTATTAATACTCGCATGCAGTAAGTGCGAGCAGCGGAGAAGTAATTCCCTAAATTGAGGAGTGCAGAACGACTCCTCTTGAGTGCCGCAGTAATAAACAGATATATTACGTTTTCCTGAAATTTGTTGGCACATATGGGTTGGTCTTCCTGTTGCCCATATTATGCCGTCGATTATAATTAATTAGCGCAATTCAATTCAATTAAATTCAATTATTTTTGAAAGCCGTAGATTATCTGAGCGGATTAATTTGATTGACAGCGGAAACGCCGCGATCTCTTATCTTTTATCTCTTTCTTTCAAATCACCTTAAAGCTTTTTCATTCCAATTAATTCCGAAATAAAGTCAATAGGTAAAGTGAGTAATCCCTTCGCGTCGACGAGAATAGTTCGGCACTTTATATATATATATATATTTGATGATTTTATAAGTGGTTTATGTATGAAGTTGAAGAAAATAAATATAATGGATATGTAATACATAAATCACTCATAAAACATCTCATTTCACCATTATCCTTCATCGTAATCACAAATCTATTATTTTTATATTTTTTGTTAAACTATCATCCTTTCCTTATTTCATCTAATTAGATGGTTACATAATATTTGACAATATTTTACACTAAAGAGGACAGGTGAGAGTTAAAAACGCATTTTTATAAAACTCAGCGCTGGGTTTAAACCGACATCCTGTACTCTCAAGTACAGGACCTCTTTAGAACCTTTATAAACATTATGCTATCTAGCACTTTATCAAATAATTAACAAAAAAAACAATATTGTCAAAGATTGTGTCATTTATCTTTTCAGGCGATTTGCCGCTATTAAAAAACAATCATCAAATATATATATATATATATATATAAGAAGGCGGAAATCACGAAACAAATATAAAAAGTGAAAATTTGCTTCGAACTTACTAGATATATATACAAAGCAGGTGTGAAATGTTTGAATTGGGCACCATTTTGTGATTTGTCTAAAGCTCATTGTTGTCGAAACGCAATCGATCGCTTGCATGTCAGTTGAACCGCGCATTTATATTTAAGTGCTCAAAATAAAATTATATTTTAAGTGTGTTTTGAAGACGTCAGTCGCTTGCCGTTAATTCGTTATCGGAAGATAGCTCCGTTTCGATAGAGGCTGTAAAGTTGAGCCTTTAATCGAGAAACGCTTCGATTATAATGCGATAAGCCGCGGTATTTGCATTTGCTATTGGAAGCATTGGAGCACGACTTTATACTTAATTCCTGGCCTGAATACTTCCCAACCTAACCTAACCTCCCCCACCCCCCCTCCCCCCTAGTGATAGGATGTACTGGGAGAGTAGTCTCCCAGTACATCCTATCACTAGGAGTGTGATTTGGTTTGAGGGCCCAATCGATTCTTTGGATTTTATGCTAGGAAATTGGCCTATTTTAATGTCGCTTCTTACAAAAATATATATCTGTAGCGGCAACGTAATTAGGCCTTAAAAGAATCAATGTCTAAATCACTTTTAGGTACATTTTGTAACTAAAAATGAGTAAAAATTCCGTCGAGAAAACTGCCTTTTCTTCATTTAGTGACTTTCCTATTCATTTCATAGACAGAAGAATAGAATATAAACAAACAAATCTAATAATAACAATATTCCGAACAAAAGAGTTAGTATTTTATAATATATGCACTGAGCAACATTTAATTATATGTTTTATACAATTAAAACGATGATTTAAACTTTTTTTTAATTATAAATAAATAAACACCACGAAACCGAGAGACCGCACATGAAACATTCAATAATAAGACAAATATAGAGTATAGATTTTGAGATATTTTAGGCATTTATAAAAAAATAGTAGTCTCAATAGAACTGTTAGGTGAAAAAAGATGACAGCTGGGCCCAATGCATAATTTGCATCAAAGCAACTGATGTTTTGTTTAGAGGGTTGATCTGAATTAATAATCAAACATAAATCAACAAAATTTGTTGCAATAATTGCCAAACTCGTCATCGCACTTTTTGCGCAAAAAAGTTAACATCCGCTTTTGAAATTAAAACGTCGAGCAATTTTAATACTTTACTATTCATTATAAAATAAAATTATAGTTTGTTAACATTTATGTTTACCACCGTACCAGCGTACTATAACTTGTCTATTTTTACTCAAATTAAAAAAAAAGGGTTTTTAATACTTAAATATACTTTCTTTCGTTTTCTCAGATAATATTATATCTTAAAAAGCATTAAAAAATCAACTCATAAAACATTGACTACTTTAGACACAGTTTAATAAACCCAGCCTTTATTCACTTTTTCATAGTTTTTAACAATGAAGGCGCCGTTTTTAACAATGAAGGAGGAAATTAAACGGCGCCTTCATTGTTAAAAACTATAAAAAAGTGAATAAAGGCTGTGTTTATTAAACTGTGTCTAAAGTAGTCAAGGTTTTGTGAGTTGCCTACGAAAATAACTTTCGCCGCCATAAAAACAACTTTTACCCAGTAAAGCAAAAGTGGAAATAATTGTTAAGATTGTCAAAAAGAATTGTTAGAAAGTAGGTATTCAATATAACAGAATGGCTTTGAATTGAGGTATTAAAAAAAACTTTCAAACTTTAAAGAGACAGTCCACATGTACCGCAGTTGCATATTAAGGTGTGTTTCTGAGCCGACTTCAACGTTTTGGTGGATCCGTTTTTATATTGTTCAATGACAATAATGTTTATTTTTAGCCGTATTTTGAAGTCGGTTTATTTTATTTGTTTTTTTTTTATGGTTTCAATAATAATATTTTAATTGCTTCACACTAAAATTCTTATAATTAAAATTTAATCCTTTATCCTGTAATGAAAGAGAAAAAAGGCGGTCGGATTGAAATCCTTTTTTTGAAGTTGGTTAGCTTAAAAAATTTAAAATTTCTTTTGCTAAGGTTTTTGTTGTTTTTTTTTTTTGTATCATTATTTTATTGAAAACATAAACATAAATAAATAATCGAAAATATAGTGGTTTGTGTCGTTCGAAGATAACATATCAAACGTAACGACGTCGGCGACAATATTTGTATTTTATTACATTTGTGCACAAATTTAACTATAATTTTGTATCGAATTTATTGTATATTTTGCTGTTAAATATTACATAAAAAAAAAACGTTTTAATTTAGATTCGGATAGGAAATATTTTATTTAAGTTGAACGTCGATCTTGCTTTGCTTTGCCAACTTAGATTTGGATAATCATTCACTTGCAATCATTTAACAATTTAATATTATTATTTTTGCTTGCATATAAATTACATTTATTTTTTAAACAAAGGCGTTAGCCACTGCTTAGGTTTCTGTTTTATAACTTAGTGTAATAATAAATAAAAAATAATTAGCGCAATAGAAAAAGGACATATTGATTTGTTAAAGATTCACTTTCGAAACGAATATATTCATTTGAAAAGTTAGCTGATAAATTGATAACGTCAAAGTTATTAACATATAAAAGAAATAAATGATGATCATAGGTAGGATCCTTGGGCAATGCCTGAAAGAGGAGCAGAGAGCTCTCTCCACAGCTGCTAGCCAAGAACTTTCTCAAATAAACGGAATGGTAGACGATTGTATACCATTTAGTTATTATTTAGGTATATATTATAGTTCTTCAATTAATCAAAACTTATCAATTGAATTGATATGCATTGGATTGAATTGAACAAATTTAAATTATGACTGATTTTAGTAATGATAATTTCTAATCACAATGTTCTTCTAACTACAATAGTTAACTATGAATGGGTGTCTTCGGTGTGGATGGATATTTCGAAGACGAGAGAAGGAGGCGGAAGAGGCACTCACCTGCGCCGCGAAGACCAGCAGCAGCAGCAGCAGGAAGCGGGCCGAGGGTGCCGTCGATGGAGCCGTCGATGGAGCCGTCGGGGGAGCCGTCGAGGGCGCCATGGCGAATGTGCCCCGGCCGCCCCCGCGATGCTATAAGTATCTCGTCGGCGATTGCTTATCAGCACCTCGACTTTATGGTCCTGTGACTCGCGAACATTATCTAAGGCCCTTTTCGTGACGACGATTAGCATTTCAGAATTTGATATATTGACCTATTCAAGTCGCTTTAGCGCAAGTCATAAATCTTCTTACCCCCCCCCCCCTCCCTCCCTCAACCCCCCCCCCCCCCCCACGATCTGCTTGCGCACCATTATTCGACTAATTCTAAACCAGAGAATATCTAATTGTCTATACACTTTCTTAAATTGTTCGTACAGATGGTAAAATCATAATCATGGAGAGGGATTAATGACTGGACGCCAGACGTTTCGGCGCGACCTGCTGCCGTCTTCAGTGCGATTGAATATTTGACAAAAGTACTCCACAATACAAGTGTGCAACGTAACAATAAAAAGTGACTATAAATCGCGTCGATAAGAATATATTTACATAAGTTTATAAATGGAAATCATTTTACATAAGATAATTAACAAAAATAGTGTTGAATATTAAGGCTTTTTCCGCTCTATACAAAATAATATATATAATCAACTATATATAATTACATAGGTTTATGTTAAATCTTTAAATCGTCCGTTTTTTTTATGTTTTAGCGAACGATTAACGTATAGTACTCCAAATCTAGCATAATTATGTTTTATTTATTTATAAATTGTAACAAATTGTAACAAAAGTAGATCGTAGTTTATACTATCAAATATACTATCAAAATTAAACAATAAAAATCATGTTTTCTTAAATAATAATTGTATCAATCGCCCGTAATCATATAATATTTGAAAATTTTGATGGGCATTTAGCATGACAGTGCATAAAATGATAAATATATTTATAATTAACTTCAAATTTATTATTTTTTTATGTTTATTTATCGTACTTTTAGTATACACTAAAAGTATGAATAGTTTGAAATTAGGCTTAAAAACCGAAAATACGCAACAGTTTGCCCGCCCTCGCTCGGCCAATGCGCGGAGGGAGGGCATTCGGGAGACAAGTGTCGATGCGAGCTGACCGGGTGCCGCAGCCCGTTGGGCTGGTGACCCGCCCAAGGCACCCGGCCACCTCGTGCTGGACAGCGACTGGCGCGTGAGAGCTTCTTGCCCGGTTTTTATCCGACCTGACATCGATTCTTACACGTTAATCGTGGCATTAGGACACGAAGGGCGGCGCCTTTGAAACAGAGGCTTATCGCTAATTCCCTCTGAGTGACAGGTCATATGGTGTTCGTTGGAGTCCGCTGCAAATCATAAAAATCGGAAATGGATTTTCATTTAAACCCAACTGGCAGAAAACTATAATAAATAGTTTAATCGGAAAACCAAAAGAAAATATCGATGAAACAATAATGCGATATATGGGCCGAAATCAGAGCGATATTGAAATTGCTAATATAGAGTGTTTTTTTTAGAGGCGTGGTTTTCAATCTGGCACTACTTTTTTCGTAGTTGGTGTTTTTGACAGCTGTCACTTGATTTATGCTCAGTTTGGTTTGCCATTTCATAATGAATAGACTTACTCCTGAACAACGTGGCGTGGCCTCCAAGATCGTGCGATTTAACACCGCTGGACTATTTTTTGTGGGGTTATGCGAAGTCGCTTGTCTACGCAGATAAACCGGACACGATTAACGCCTTGGAAGAGAATATTCGGCGCGTTATTGCTGACATACGGCCCAACTTGCTGCAAAAAGTGGTTGAAAATTGGGCCTCTCGGCTGGAATTTGTTCGAGTCAGCCGCGGCGGCCACTTACCCAAAATCATTTTTAAAACATAATGGCAAACCCTTATCTTTATAATAAAACTAAATTCTTAGCCATGACATCAAATTATATGCGTTTTATCTCTTCTTGAAAACCACGCCTCTAAAAACATCACCCTATACCTTCTTTACCCGGATATAGAAACGTGTAATTCTCTGCTAGAAGTAGGTAGTTTCATTAAAACAATCACAGAACAATCTCAAACGAGTCTAAGCTCTGCTCGCGATGAAAACGCTATACTTAGGTATAGTTGATTGCGACGACTTGAAGTGTGTGACTGATGTATCACTCTAATACCCACATGCAAACCCTGCGATATCGAACGTATAAATAATACTCATCTGACAAAAAATTAAAAAAAAAAGAGTATCATTTTATGCAACCTAGTCAACTTATGTCTGGAAAGTGGTAACTTTCCAAAAGGATTGAAAACGTCAATTATTCGACCAATTTACAAAAAACGAAACCACAATGAATGCGCTAACTATAGATCTATATCTATTCTATCTGTATTAGATATAATTATCGAGTCAATTACCGAAAGCTGAACCGATTTCAAAAAATCAGTTCAGCTTTCGGTAGGAAAAAAATACCTCAAGTCTATTTTTAAACTGCGCGGATGTAATTAATAAAGCATTAAACAATAAAAAACACGTTTTAATGTTACTTATAGACTTCTCTCGTGCATTCGATACTCTAGTGCATAGAAACTTTCCAAAAGCATTCAAGGAGGTAGGCTTTCGAGGAAAAATATCGAATTTATTAACAAATTATCCAGAAAAAAGACAGATGGTAGTAAAAATTATTAATAAATATAGTAAAAAGGAAAATGTGAATTCTGGTTCTCAGGGCCCAATAATCTATATTAAATACACGAATAATATAAGTAAATGTGTATCTTATTGTGAAATCTACACATATGCAGATGACACATCTCTAATTGCTGTGATCTACAAACTGCGACAGAGATGCTGCAAAGAGACTTCAATAAGATACAGGAATGGGCACACCATAACGGACTTATTATAAATGCCGATAAAACAGAAGTCATGCACATCAGGTCATCGCACGCAACTATTCAAAACGCTGATAGCTGCCTACTAAAACTCAAAACGGATGTTTTGTAAACAAATTCAGACGGTAGACTCCGAAAAATATCTTGGACTAACATTTGGATAAAACACATAAATAATATATGCGACAAACTTCGACTAATAATAACAAAATTCTATAATATAAAAGGAATCTTAAAATATGAACAATTACGAATGTTATATTTTGCGTTTGTAGATTCAATAATTAATTATGGCATCATGAGTTATGGCAATACTTTTAAAACATTTTTAGAAAAAATAAAAAAAATCCAGATTAGAATAATAAAAATAATTGTTTCTAAAAAAAATTGAGTGATAATCTTGGTTTATTTAAATATTGTAACATTCTCCGGGCAAACGTGATGGTGGTCCACTTCTCGAATCTGACAATCAAATAATGTCATTTTTAGATAGCAACAATTTACTCCCTCCAATGCAATCTGGTTTTAGAAGATATTATAGTACCGTATAGTATAGTACACTACTAAGAGCAAAAGCTCTTAGTAGTGTTACCGACGATTACTCGCTGCAACAGATGAGGGAAAAGTTACTGCTCTGTTTCCTTAGATTATAGCAAAGCTTTTGACTCGGTGTCCCAAAAATGACTACTGACAAAGCTTAAACACATGGGTATGTCACATAATGTCACATAATGTCTGTAAATGGTTTAAGGGCTACTTAATTAATCGCTCTCAAAAAACTGTATGTAAATGTCATCTGACATTGCAGTATTAAAGATAGGCGTACCACAAGGTACAGTACTTGCTCCTATGCTATATACGATCTACACATTTGATATGCTGTCATATTTAGATAGCTGTGAGGGCCATATTTATGCGGATGACACTCAGGTTTACTACTCTTTCAACCCGGATGATTATTCTGACAGCTGAAGAAAAATAAATGCGGACCTAGAATTAATTAATAAATGGTCTACAAAACATAACCTCAAACTTAACCTAAAGAAATGTGAAGTAACTCTTATCGGCACAAAGTTCTAAAATGTAGAAATACCTATTCAAGTTCTGTATCCATTTCTGGAACAGCTTTACCAATTGTAGTCTGGGCATCTACTTGGACTGGCAACTTACTTTTGAAGAGCACGTTAAGGCACTGTCTGAGGACGCATTTGTCCCTGAGATTAGAAAGAGTAGGCTTTATTCGAACGTTGACGTGTAGAAAAGAGACGGATATACTCGCCGACTCATTTGGAATCGATGAAACATGTTTTTTGTATTTAAATAATTATTATCATTTGAAAAAAGTATTTTTTTTTATGTAATGTCCTAGATTATTATATTGTCTATCTTTAGAAAGAAAAATTAGGTTCGCGTCACTTACACAACTTAAAAGAAAATCGTTGCAAGAAAAAAACAACACTTTCTTATTTATTTATTTTCATTACTATAATAAGGTGTATTTCGTTTTTTTTTTAAGCAAAGGACTAAATTAATATATGTAGAATATTGTGGTATTTTTAGTTTTAGCCATTTGTTGGGAATAACTTCAACAAAATGCACCAAAATACGTTATAAAACACGTTTTAGGGACTGGTGGCGCCTTAAAAGGAAAACACGATGGTGCTTTGCACGTCTGAAAACGCTTTCCAAAATTAGAGAATATCTATCTATCTAGGTAGGCTCTTCCTCCACGAGGGTTTAGCTGCTCGTTTGCCCTTGACTACGCGGGTGATGTTATTTCATACTATTCTGTTCTTGTATGTATATATTTACAGTTTTAAGCAAAGATGTTTTAATATTGGATGATAATAAGTGAAGAATTGGAGATGAGGGGAGTGCTAGAGGCTTTCATTTCGAAATTAAAGGACGTTGTTAAAAAAGCTAGTTCAAAAACAAATACTTATATATATTATTAGATTCTTTGTAAAATAGCAGCGGAATTATGAGGTCGAGGAAGTAATCCAGCAAAAGTTTGGGAACTTTATAACCTGACCAGACCATAAAATAACCAGAACCGGTGTTATCAGGTCATTCTTAATAGTTTTAAGCGCCATTACTGATAATTATGGCCATAAAATCCTTGCACGATCACAACAAAATACCAAAATTTATTTATTTGCGTGTTTCGGTTGAAGTCAGCCAACCAACTAACCGGTTAACCTGCTTTTATGTTTCGGAAGAAACATCTAATTAGTAATATATTTTAAAAAAAAATACCTAATACGCATTTAATTGAATAATTTTATTAAATACGTCATTATAAACACTAATTATTATTTAAATAAATTATTTAATAAATTAAAAAAATTATTAAATCAATTTTGCTCATGTGTGACTTGCTACTTAGACGCTCTCGCAATATCTTGGCAGCTTAAAGGCTTCCTGATGCAATTAAGAATAAAATCACTCACAATAAAAGATAATTTAAATCCAATTTTAATTAATTATTTCGAATATAAAATAAACATAATCATAGTAACTTTAATCAAATCTTTAATTGTGCCTTAATAACACATTTCTTTTAGGTAGATTTCATTAGGAAAGCTACCTTTGCAATGGGTGCCATGTTTCCCATCTCCTAGAACCCAACCCCCCCCCCCCCCCCAGTTTTAATTAAAGTTTATATATCTATCTATCTACTTGTATCTATATCACTTTCTTGTGAAAACGATAACAGCCGTAGTTTTATCCCCATCACTTTAAATTTGTAAATAAAATTTAAGGGTAAAAATCTCACAAGTTCGTTAAAGGGCAAAATTAGACCAAAGGGGCAGGAATGGGGTGGTTTTTCGAAAAAAGTGACATTTTGCTGTAACTTTCTTAGTATATAAGGTATCGATTTCATTTAAATTTTATATTATTTCTCAGATAAAGGTCTAAACTTTCCTACCTCCGCCTTCCGGCGTGCCGAAAAGGCTATTAATTTTAAATTTAAAACCTTTCCTAATAATATATGTATCAGAGACGAGTATATAAGGGTTAGGTACTCTAAACGCTTTAATAAGCCAAATTAAGATACTCTAACAAACTAGAATGTATCTTTGCATCTCGACCGAGGCCTCATACTCGCCTTATAGCCAACCCAAAACGGCGCTGAAATATTGATCACGATGTGAGTCGTGAACGAAGGATCCGTGACCGAGCCAATGCACCGGATCCCGTTCAGCGAAGGCCGCCCCCGCCCAACCCGCCCAACCCGCCCAACCCGCCGCCCTAGCCGCCGTCCACTGCCGCCTTGCCGCTGTCGCCGGTGCGAACGCAGTGAGAATCATAGAAGGTCTGTTGTGAGTAACTTTAAGCTTATAGTTTAGTGGTTAGTGGTCACTTCAACGCGGATTCCGACTCGCCGATGCCAAGGGTTAGTAGCCGCGTTAATAAATTATTAATATATAATTTATAAAAATATGTCCGGCGTGGCTGTAAGAACAAATCTCAACGAATGTCTCTGGAAATATCATAATGAATAAATTATTTTAATGTTAACAGAATTCAAGGTCTGTAATTGGTTGAGATACTCGTACATGTTACTCAAAATGATGTTATCTTTCTTATATCCCCTTCTATAAATGAGTTACTTGGATGAATTTTAATGGCAACGCTAGCTCCGGCACTCGAATCGAGTGGCTTCGTCGCCTCGGCATTAATAGTCCTGAAGTCTATTTTCTCGTACTTAAATTAATTGAGAATGCAGATTTATTTCTTAAATTCTCTCCCTGCTTCCTTCACGCAGCGCCGCCCAGACAATTTAATAACTAAACAACTATTAAATGCTTTTAACCAACTTATAACACATCTACTTCAACAAATTACCCGCTTGGTAATTTGTTTATTTAATATTTATTGGTAACCAATAAACATTACAATATGTAATTAATGGTACACAGTAAAGGTAATTCTCAAGAGGAATGACAATTTTCAATCTAAAAAAATCGTAAACTCTTTAAACTCAAACAGAGTTTCTTTTAATAGATATTTTTGATGGATCGTTTGAAAAGAGATATATTTTTACTGATTTTATATTCTCCCGGCAGATTTATTATACATTTCTAGTCCTCTACATGTGGGGGTAGGCGTGTATAAATCATCCGAAGGCGGTTGAATACAACTACTTTGTTTTGTTGTTGTGAAAGTGTTGTTGAAATGGAATGACGCATAATTGTGGAGCCTCCCACCTCCACCTCAGCCTGCCACGGTTCATAGAAGTGTGTACTAAGGAAGGCAATGTTTTAATTAAACAATATGTGCGGATTCCAAACGTCAAGGTACCAAGAAATAAAAATAAAAAAGGAAGTTAGAAAATACTATTTATACATATAATGTTATTGCATAATATATTTTACTAAATAGAAATAAAATAATATTTGACTATTCACATATTTAAAGCGTAACGTGATATTAATATAAAAAACCTTATATTCTTTGAATAATCGGTTGTATGGAAATCGTTTTTGACATTTTTGAAGTCTTCAAAAAAGATTTTTTGAATGTTTCTAAAGAATTCAGACCACATTTAAAACAGTTTCCCCAACCAATTATTCTATAGGTTAACACCGACTCACAAACATCCAAATAAATGACTTTGAGAGTACATGAGTCGAGGATTATACGCAATTCGTTTTGCTAAGTATTCAATTTTGGGCCACTTCGGGCCTTTGATGGATACTTTGTATTTTGAGAGTCTGAAAAAATTGATTGTTCGGACAATGACATTAAATACTTAAAGCGTAAGCAGGTGAAATACTCAAGGAAATTACTTCACCTCTGAAAATATACGATCGTGGACACCTCTTTGATGAATTAGATGTCTGGCAAATTTGTACTAAAATCATTACTAAAAGCACGCGCGTATTCCCAGGGTTCCGTCAGCCCGGCATCAAAGCGATCGCAGAGCCTAAAGTGACGCATAAAAAGATTGAGTATCTCCTTTGACGGGAGTCTACTTTAACCATTTAGACCAGAGACGGGGACGGGAAAGAAGATTACGAACTAAACATGCGTCATTCACCTCTGTGCCTATCACCACACTTCTGGCCTTATCTGCTTGAGTAGAATATCTACGATATTTGCAGACCGACGATTGTATGACGAAGTTTGATAATTTAGAGTAGGATAATATTTCATCACAGAGGGTTCCGCACAGGAATACCAGAGCAACACACCTGACACACATCACCCGACGTAATACTAGCCATGCACACAAAACGAATAATGAAAAATATATTTCAAAAGAATAAAAGGTTATTTATGCTTGAAGTTCGTAAATACGAGTTATAACTAATGTAAAGATATAAAATATATATTATATCGACTATAAATATTCGTTATAAATATTTTAGAATTATTTCTTATGCCGTGATAATATGTAGGTTTATATACACACGCAAAAACATTTTCATGCCACCGCACTTCAGATATTATTAATGTTTCGTATCGGAAGTAGCCATTTTGGCCCTAAAAAAATAATAAAGTAGATCAATTTTGAGGCATTTAGTAGGTAATAATCTATTTTTCTTGGTTTAGTAAGAAAATAAGAAAATAGCGTTAAACGCCACGCCGAGATTAGGACAGCAAAGTAAGAGAAGAGTTAGAGTGAAGGTAAGGGAAGTTTTAATAGTAAATACATTATACAAAATAAGGAAAGGGTGTAATATACACATTCTTCCTCAGTCGTCGCCCCCCCCCCCTTCCCACCCCCTTCCCATTGGGAAGCGAGGGTGTTTTAAAATAGACGCGAGACGCCATCTTCTTCGTTCGCCTAATTAAACAGATTTGCTTCACACGCGACCAGCCCCGGCTGAGGGTCCTCAGCCCCGGCTGAGGGTCCTCGCTAGGTCCGGTGGCCACCTCAAACTTTAGATCTATAGATTCATACGGATAGATAAGGTTTTTCCCACTTGAGTGTCTAAAATTAGTGTCACCAAGTTATATATCAATATTTTATTAGAGCAACGAATAAAATAAATACGAGTATATATATCATACACAGTGGCACTGCACACAAAAGGTTCTTAACGCCAGTTCGATGCCTAGTGCCGTGTCAATGTTGCTGTAATGATGAGACGATGTAATAACGAGTTGTAAATGTGTTGTAAATAAGCAAGAGAATATGACACCCTAACTAGCATGTATCAACTGACTGTTACTGCTTCATGCCTGGTAAAAGCTGCGCTGCGCGAAGAATCGCATGGCTATCGAAGGTTGCCTTGACTGTCGGCAGGGATCACCAGAAATTGAATGGTTCAATTGAGGGAAGCACCCTGAGTTAATAAAGTAAGTCGGTGGAAGATCAGGTTTATTGGAGTTCAGGTACAGGTATCACAATATTAACTTGTTAGATAAAATAATTAACAGCGTAATATAAAAGGGACGCAGTTAATCAATAATCACTTCAGGTCGTGTCATTTGAAGTCAGCCGGCACGTGGCTCGGTGCCGCAGTCGCGATGAGCGACCGGCCGACCGCTGGACTGGACTGGACTACATGGAGTGACACCAAATCTCCTTTAGCAATAAATTGCAAATGGGATAAGGACCTGACGCGTAACCGATGTTGTTTGCAGGGCAACCCGAAGGGCTAACGGCGAAGGACGAAGAAGCGGAGACGAGGAGAAGGAGATGGTCCATCCGACGGCGGCGTGGGCTCGCCTGCTGCTGCTCATCTTTTTCCGAGGCCAGCATCTCATCTGCAATGGCGTCGGTGAGCATTAAATACCGTCAAGATGCACCGGGCCGTTTTTAACCGAACTTCAAAGACACCCACGCAATGGTCCCGATTACTCCTGATGAAGTAACCTAGTAAATAAAATAACTAAAGACGGCGCGCTCTGTTAAAGGCTTGACGAGCATGGAAAGTCCCAGTTATTGACTTAATTAAAACCCTAGTACTTCCTTCTACTTCCAGACGTTGGTTCGATAGTTGACATTCCATTGTCCAATATGCTCTCAAAGCAAGTTTACTTTTATTGTTTGCAATAACTTTTTTTTAACTTTTTTGTTTCCTTATTATAAATTAGTCTTTTTATTTACTATTTCCTTTATTTATAAGTACTCCCTAGCCTTAGGCCATTCCCAAGAGGTAGGAAGTTAAAGTACTGTGCCACAAAATGGCACACATTTTTGTTCTCATCTTCATTTTTTACAAAGTTATATATTCGAACAGTAGAAAAAGGTATATTTTTCAAGTAATATTTAAAAAATGATTACACAAAGGTGGTCCAGTTTTAGTTATCAATGAAAGGATGTTTGATAATAATTTGTTTTGACCTTCTGCTGAGCCTCCCACTTTAACTAATTAGTCTAGCGACTGCGGCCTCAGGCCTAAGCCTTGACCCACATCGTCACTTTTAACAAAAACTCCCAAATCAGACACATCTGGATTCAAAAAAAGGTTCACCTAAACTTCGCTATTTCTTTGGAACACGAGGTCACATAAGCCTAAGATATAGTCTACGATACTTAAGGTTTAGAGTGAAATCTACTTTTGACATTATTTAAAAATTTGTCTTTTAGGGGCCGAAGAACTGTCGACTTCGGCGGACGAGGCGGATCTAACATCAGTCTTCACGTCTCAGTTCCCGCACAGCATCGCTGCGAGGAAGGGAGACGGCAGATCGAGCAGCGAACAGCCCTCGGAGACGACCTTGGAGGCCGTGCATCCTACCCAGTCGAGCCAGTCGCCGGCCCAGCACACGGAGCTGGCCTTGGACAAGGCTCTGAGGTGGCTTGACCAACAGCGCCATCCTGACTGGGGCTGGGGAAATGATACTCATCGCGTCATCATGACGTTACAGGTACGCATGGCGCTCGTGTATTATTTGAAGCAGCGTTCAGGTGCCAGAGGGCATTAGCTGCACATCGAACATACTATTAATTATCTCACGGCAATACAATACTCATAACAGTTGACAATGAGCGATCGTCCGCCAACAACCCACAGAGTAGTCCATCCTCCTCATTCACTGTTTTCTTCTTTCCTCCTCCCTCTCGCTCTCGCGTCTCCTAATGCAGCCTCTCTTGGCCAGCCAACACTCACCAGACTAAAAACCTAACCCTATCATGACACGAGTATTTTAACCAGATTCTCAGAATTTAATAGGGTAGCTTTGATCATTATTCTACTTTTCTATTCCCCCAACGCAAGTGGAACGGACCGAAAACCTTTTGGATCTATGGAGCAGCAAACTGAACAAACCACTCAACAGCGATACTATCTCTTCTCTACCTTCTTCTCGATAACATATTTTGCGTTCCACTATAATCATGACATGATCAATTGACCATTCGCCAAGTATAGGGTGTTTCTCTGGCAATCTGACACTACTTTTTTCGTAGTTGGTGTTTTTGACAGCTGTCACTTGATTTATGCTCAGTTTGGTTTGCCATTTCATAATGAATAGACTTACTCCTGAACAACGTGGCGTGGCCTCCAAGATCGTGCGATTTAACACCGCTGGACTATTTTTTGTGGCGTTATGTGAAGTCGCTTGTCTACGCAGATAAGCCGGACACGATTAACGCCTTGGAAGAGAATATTCGGCGCGTTATTGCTGACATACGGCCCAACTTGCTGCAAAAAGTGGTTGAAAATTGGGCCTCTCGGCTGGAATTTGTTCGAGTCAGCCGCGGCGGCCACTTACCCGAAATCATTTTTAAAACATAATGGCAAACCCTTATCTTTATAATAAAACTAAATTCTTAGCCATAACATCAAATTATATGCGTTTTATCTCTTCGTGAAAACCACGCCTCTAAAATCATCACCCTATATAAAGTTTTTTTTTTCAATCCACTGTTTTTTAATTTTCTCTTTTCTCTATCGCCCTTAATGTCCCGCCAAATGGTATTAGTTAAAAGTTCATGTGAATGTTTGAGATTGTTAAATCGGTTATTTTTGCAGTTGGCCAACCAATCAAATGAGCTGGACAACAACCAAGTTCCGAGTCTTGAGATGCAATTGTCAACGAAACAGCTCGAAGTGGAAATTCTGCTCATGTTGTCCAAGTAAGGCCAATCAAATGCAAACTCATTATAATTTATTTATTTATTGTGGTTACCAACAGAAATTCTACAATGGCAGACAATCTGAACTGAAATACGCAAACCTCAACAGGGTGGTGCAATGGGCAATTCAAGATATTTAGAGGTTAACGAAAAGAATAATATTAAAATATATTGAACGAATTTAAATAAGAAAAACTATTTCAAAATTAAATAAAAAAAATATTAAATATACTAATTAAAGCATTGATTTTATTTAAAAAAAAACGACTTGATATAGAGCTAAATTTGTTTTTTCCGTGGTTTTGTGCATTGGAATAATATTCTAAGGCAGTGGCGGCAAACTTTTGCTGAGTTATTGAAAAAAAAAATTGGGAGAAATTAGCAATAACAAAATCACAAATTGGGATAACGGGAAAGCTAATCCCGATTTTTTACGCGTTTTGTCCTGATAGAGCATGCATTGGGTCACGTGATTCTGCTTGGATTCATATGGGATCAACTGCAAATTGTCGAGCAATGGTTTTTTTTTATAGTATATATACTTGTGTAAATTTGTGTAAAAAGCCATCCAATATCCATATAATATGTTTGTTTCATACATTCTTTTTGTAAACAAAATGGACATAATATTGTGGCACTGAACGTTTTTTTACGTGTCTATATTTGCTCACAGATGAGTTTCTATTAATGTTAACTGGCCAGTAATAATAATATGCCCTCAAATTTCCAACAGCCGTGCTCTCATATTTTTAAAATTCGAATATGAGATTTGGATTTTATGACGAATTGTTAATGTTTCATTTATTAGTATTATTTTTTTTGCCTTTAATAATAAATACAATATTATCCGACCAGCTTTCGGTGTGATCTAAACGGCTAAAGGTGTTTTTCAAAAAAACATCGATCCTTGTAAAAGCATTTGTAACAACAGACGGCCTGGGGACGGGGATGGTAGCCCTTGACGAATGTTGATAGAATGTTGGGTGTGCCCGCGCAGGCACCACGAGTCGGCGCCGCCGGCCCTGGCGCCCCCCGCGGCCGCGGCGCCCCTGTCGCGGCTGGCCCTGTACGTGTGCGCCCTCAGCGCCCTCTGCCGCGACCCGCGCGCCTTCCACCAGCGCGACCTGGTGGCGGTGCTGCTGCACCACGAACCGCAGCACGACTACGACTTCGCCTTCGGCGCGCTGGCGGCCTGCGCTGCGGGCGCGCACGTGCGCAAGAGACACATCCGCCGCCTGCTCGACATCGCCAACGCGGCCGCCGACCACAACGTTGGTGAGTACCTTCCTACCTTCCTACCCGCTTTAAAAGTCATCTTGAAATGCCTGTCCCAAGTCTCGTTGCCGAAGCGAAACATTTTAAAAATACATTAATGCGTAATTTACGCACACACACACACACAAACACCCATTGCACACCCTATTATATTCACAAATTATAACACTCATACAATGTTATCACTATAAATTAGATCATAGTTCGTTGGAGAAACCTGTAGTCGGCTTAAGTTGTTATTTATCTATTTCTATGTAACTGTCATTATGTATAGATGCAAGCATTTCTCATACAAATAAATAAATAAATACAATTTATGTAAGACAATTATTTTTTTGTTCATTTATTTTATATTTTGTATTGTAACATTGTCTTTATAACATTTGCTGGAATTAAATATAAAAAAAACATATTAATAAAATATATATATATGGAAATAAACGGAATATATCTCAATGTGAGTGCCTAAATTTAAAAAAATCTGTATATATTAAATACGAGTACAGACAATAAAATTGTAATAAATAGGCATTAAATAATATTAGGAACACCAGACAACATTTAAATAAATGTTGTCTGATTAACCTGCCTATTTTCAATGTGACTATGCCCTAATTAAGTGCCGCGAATCACACATAAAATCTATTAATTTTAATTGAAGGAAATAAAAATTGGGCCACGAGGTCTACTATGAAGCTCTCTTGTGCTACTTTGCCAAAATTGCAGGCCCCTCGGGTCTATCAGACGAAGATACGAAGACACGAAGACGTTTTCTTTTATTATTATAGATTAATGTGAACTTCAGCCCCGTGAACATTTGTCGTTTTGTGGTTTCAGACACCATAGCGATGGTGATTCTGGCCCTTCGGTGCATCGTGCAAGACCACCGCCACCGCAACCTGCTGCACTTCGTGAGGCGACCCATGGCGGGTCTGGCGCGCCAGCAGCAGCCCGACGGCAGCTTCGGGGGAATCCCCACCACGGCCCTGGCGCTGCAGGTCACTCACTTCTTTTATTGACATTGACATTGATTAGAGAAAGTCTTTAGGGTTTTCTTTAAACATTCATGATGAATCAATGGATCATTTTCAGGTTTTTAAGTAGCATATTAAAAATGTGCTCCACATTAAATATATTTTATGTACTTAGCAACTGCAACTACAGAAATTCTCAAGTAACATTTTCATTGTCAAACAACTCACGCGAAACGAAGACTACTGTCAGAACTTCTCGCCGTTGGGTGAAGAGGTGTGGTGGTGTGGTGGTATATCGGGTGAACGCAGCCCGCCCGTCATAATAGTCCTTCAGTCCGCTGAAAGGGGCGCATATTTTTATAAAGGGTCGCCATATCCTAATCGCTCATACTCACTCGTACATACAACTACACTCAACGGTGAGAAGCCATCTGGATATCTCTGTAGAAATGCGCTCTCGGAACAAACTGCAACAACCATCCCGCTTTGAGTCATCCGGAATAGATGGCTCTCCCCTCCATTCCGGGGGGGAATGAGAGGGGCACCTTTAAGGCGTCTACATATCTGAATGCTTTTACAGGTTTACAAAGGCGTTAGAAGAGAAATCCACAAAAGATACGATTAATCTAGTTTATTTGCATAAAAGATAATTTATTATTCTAGGGAATTACCTAAAGAAATTTCATTAAAAAAATATGCAACAAATTAAAAAAAAAACCAAATCACCGTGTTTTTAAAATAGCATTTTTTTAAATCACCCGCTTCTGAAACTAGAAACATCTCATATAAAACTAATATGGTTTTATGATGAGAATAACGTGGAATAGGGATTCACCTAAGTGATTTGAGATACATATATAACAACTTTGAAATAAAATAACAAAATTCGCCAAAAAAGGGAGATTTTTGTTGTTGTCTTGTTTGTTTGTCGGGGTATATTTAGTTTTAAAATATGAAAATGATAATTTATACTAAAAGTTTATGAATTTTCGGAAAATTTATGTTTTGGTATTATTATTTGAAAAAATAAATAGTGTTTTCTTAAATCAACTACTTCTCACAAAATGGTAGGCCGCAGTTTGTGTTATAAGCGCCATTATGCCCGTCGTAGAGTTTACAACTTTCAGTTCATCGTGCAAGGCTTCTTTTCGTAGGTGAGAATCGTTTAAATGGTGTCTAGTGCCCTGAGTACATAAAATAAAATAGTTTCGTTGTTGCATATTTACTCTTATTAATGAGTATGGGTTATGGTTCTGCGCAGGCGCTGCACGAGTCGTCGTCGTCGCTGACGGGCGGCGGCGGCCAGCAGCACTACAACCGCTCGGCGGGCGTCGCCTGGCTGCTGGGGCGGCAGGCGCCGGCGGGCGACTGGGCCAACGACACCCTGGCCACCAGCGCCGCCGCCCTGGCGCTCAGCCAGCGCGGCCTGGCCGCCCTGAGGGCCATGCCCTGCAAGGACAACGGCGTGGAGGCCAGGCACGACGCGCAAGGCAAGCGACATTCGATTCACTCTTTTTATTTGACTCGCAGTTTAATTCTCGAAGAGAGACGAGAGACTTCCTATCCCGAAAGCATTCTTTTTTAGTGGGAACCGGTCCGGCTACCTGGACCCCAGCCTGCTGGTGTCGCCACTTGTCGCCACAGTATTGAAATTCCCTTCCTGTTTCTCTCCCTTGCCCTACATGTTAATTTTAATTACGCCTTTAAGTGTGTTAGGGTTTTCACTCCTGTTTTTCAAGGCTTGAGAGAGGGAGACAGGGACAGACGCGCGAGGGCCCTTTGTATGTTCTCTGACCCGCTCCGTAGAACCCTTCAGTTGCGTCGGAGTTAATGTCTTTGTCTTGCGAGGATAGGTATAACGACCCCAAGTCGTTGCAACTATCCGAGAATGCGGTCGGCTAAGTCCTTTTACTTATTTAAGTACAAAAATAAAATAATCAATATATATCACGCAGTCTAGCTTTACTATGCGAACTGTTTGTTCCAAGGTAGACTTTGTTGTCATATTTGAATACTGCCTACAGCTTCTGAGCAATTATATTATTGGCCTTGGCCTGATAAATAAAATATCCATCTACTGTTTATTAAATTGAAATATTTATATACAAACTATTATTAGGACAAAATTCACACTTATTCTGACGGGTAAACATCCTGTCGTTGAATTGCATTAAATAAAATTAAATTTTTCTTAATAATGTTATAATTTTGTATCAGAATATTACGGAGGCGACGGGAGCGTCAAGTCCGCCTTCCCGTCCGGAGGCAGCAACGAGTCGGACGCTCGAAACGTCAGCTTCACCTACACGCTCTGGGTCGGCAGCAACGTGACAGACAACTTCACCCTCTTCATGACGGCGCCCAGGTGAGACGCGGAGACGAGGTGACGAGGTGACGACATTCCTCTCCTACCCTCGGCTCGGGCCCTTCTAAGTGCTCAAACTATGCCCGATTAAATTCTTCATTTAGTATGCATAAAGTGGTCGTCAAAATCGTTAGAATGTGCTGATAGATCGCATTGTTGTTAGCAAAATGTGCTTTTCAATTCCAAACTAAATTCTTATTAGGTTATAAATATATAGGGTGTTTTTTTTAGAGGCGTGGTTTTCAATCTGGCACTACTTTTTTCGTAGTTGGTGTTTTTGACAGCTGTCACTTGATTTATGCTCAGTTTGGTTTGCCATTTCATAATGAATAGACTTACTCCTGAACAACGTGGCGTGGCCTCCAAGATCGTGCGATTTAACACCGCTGGACTATTTTTTGTGGGGTTATGTGAAGTCGCTTGTCTACGCAGATAAGCCGGACACGATTAACGCCTTGGAAGAGAATATTCGGCGCGTTATTGCTGACATACGGCCCAACTTGCTGCAAAAAGTGGTTGAAAATTGGGCCTCTCGGCTGGAATTTGTTCGAGTCAGCCGCGGCGGCCACTTACCCGAAATCATTTTTAAAACATAATGGCAAACCCTTATCTTTATAATAAAACTAAATTCTTAGCCATAACATCAAATTATATGCGTTTTATCTCTTCTTGAAAACCGCGCCTCTAAAATCATCACACATATAATTAAGTTAGTGCACTAAAAAACTCCTGGATCACTGGCATTCCTGGATGGATTTACTTGCGAAGGTATGAATCTACAGCTCATCACAAGACGATTATAGTAGGTACATAATAAATAATTAGTTTAATAGACGAGAAAGATTTTATTTAAATTTGACGCGCCCATTAAAAGGTTTCCCTGACAGTGAAGTCAGTTCGGGAAATTTGTACTTTTCCCGGCCAAGATGTGTTTGAATGATTCGCCTGATTTTGATATGATACATTGATCATTAAATTATAAAAAAAAGGTATTATTTTTTATACGTAACAACAATTAATAAACCTTATTTCCATATTTTCATAACGACAAATGTCTCCATAAAATGAAATAATATTATTTGAGATTTTTAAAAATGTCAGTTTTAAATATAGTCTAATATGATGCCCAGTCGAAAAATAAACCAAATAACGCTAACGTTTATTTTAAGCGTTTGGTTACCCTAGTCATTTGTATATCTTCCTATTGAGTATATATACTGTACTATGGGAATGTGTGCATATTTCTATAGCAAGATGCCTAGAATCGGTGGCGAATTTGCATCGTAGTATGCCGAGCGAGGGAGATATATGACACCATCAGCGACGTCAGGAAAGGTAGGTATCCGCAGTCACGTGTGTGGTAGCAGTCCAAGTGCCAGTGCACCAATCTGCAGCAGACCCAGGAAAGAGTCGACCTCTCTATCCATCCCGCAAATTCTCACTCCTGAAGTGGGCCAAGTCATCTGGCGCGTGTGAGATGTGTGCGCGTGCCCATCATCATAACATGTGTATAATGTGAAGGTCTAATAGTATGTTGGTGTCGGGCAGGAACATATCGTTCTACCACGTGATGCAGCTGGCCGCCGAGCAGGACCCGAAGTACGAGTTCTCCGCCAGCGAGTGGCCCAACGGCCACTACGTGCACACCCTGGCCGGCCAGCGCGAGGAGCCCATGGGCTACCACTACTGGCTGCTGTACCGCCTGCCCGAGCAGCCGGACCCCGCCTCGCCGCCCGGCAACCAGCTCGTCGCGCCAGTCGGTGAGCACAAACTAGGATAGGGGATAGGCGCGTAATATTTGATACAAGAACCACAATTGATTGATTGTTGAATTTTGAAAAACCATTTTCCCACGCCTAGGACCAATGGTTGGTGCTATCAAAAAAGTTTACTTGGATACATTTTAGGCCCTTATCTAAGAAATAATATAAAATTTAAATGAGTTCGATATTTTATATACTAAGAGAGATATAGCAAAATTTCACTTTTTCGAAATAAATCCCCTATTCCTGCCCCCTTGTCTGATTTTCCCCATTAACGAGATTTTGTGCCTTTAAATTTTGTGTATCAATTTGAAAGTGATTCGTGTAAAATTACGGCACTTATCGTATCTACAAGAAAGTGATATAGATAGATAGATATATCAATTTTAAAACTGAGGGTGGTTTTGGGTTCTAGGGGATGTGAAACTCGAAGTTATGTCGAAATTTTCAGGAAGCCATGCTATTGTACCCATTGCGATAAGTAGCTTTTCTGATGAAATCTACACACTTTCGATGAAAAATATATTTTTCATCATTTTCCTGCCTAATTAGATGAATTCCATTGTTTATTTATTTGTTTGCGGGGTTGGGGTGGGGGTGGGGGTGGGTGTGTTCGCGAATTTTTCGCTTATGTGACAAACAATAGAATAGGTTTGAATGTGTTTGTGACATGAGAAGGAGGAGGTTTTAAATTCGTTCGGATAGGGACATAAACTGGTTGAATTTATGAGTGAAGTTTAAAAAAATATATATTTTTGATTGGCTCGTTGCGAATGCTTGAAGATTTTTAAAATTGATTTCGTTTTAAGTTCATATTTTAGTAGCCATTGACACACGAAATTCCCTTTACAGGAGTTGACGACCTCCTGGTGGAAGAAGGCGAGCACTATCTGTTCTGGTACAAGAAGCTCTGAAGGACCTTCTGAGGAACGCAAGGCCTCGTCAGCAGCTCCTGACCTTCGACCCTCAACTTTCAATCAATGCTCGTTCAATTACAAATCCACTGAAAGCTCAACATACAGACTCACAATGCCAAACATTAAACTAGCATTTATTTAATACCCAAACGTTTTTCAGAAGAAAATAATAATTGTTTCAAACCATTATAATTACTAATTTGTAGTTTCTCCTTCTTTTGTAACGTTATGTAATGTTTGTCACTCGTTAAGTCCTTAATAATTTTAAGTCAAATTATTTTATAGCGATAAAACCATATTATAGGTACGGAGTAACTATAACTAAGTATAACTAAATATAGTGGGTTTGTCTAACAATATAGTCGAAGGTTGTAATTAGTCATTTATATTCTCAATAATTGTCTTTTGTGGTTTTGTAGATGAATATTGTTATAAAAACAAATGAAAATTGTTATTACATGTAACTTTCATATTTCAAAAACTTAATACCCCCTTGAAAACGTTTCCACAAATCTCCTACATAGAACTTTTTTTTATATTTAGTTGTAAAAATAAAAATTGCAAAAAGATTGTGTTGATAAGTGGCGATATAATTTTTTGACCACATTTTGTTAAAGATGTTTATTATGTTGAAAAACATGTTTAGTTACTCGTTTATGTTTTAAATTAGCCTTTTCCAATTCCAATCCTATTTATTACTTCTTGTGTAGAAATATTGTTTTTAATTCACTTTGGTGCCCTCACATTTATTTATTTACTTATTTATTCAATATGGTACAATAATAAGTTACAACAATAAATGATATAATAACAGTGAATGAATTAAATTAATATAATATAGATAAATTAAACACCAGTCATTTACTGTTGCTCTGAAGTAACATGGCTACTCTAACTAGGTTAAAAAACCTGTTCTAAGGGCGGCCAGAAGAAGGTTGCAGAAAAAATACAATGTTAAAATACATTAACCTTCAGATTCAGCTCAATTTATTTTAGGTTGACATTCAATCATTTTGTAATGTTGAAAGAACTGTTCAGTTTATTATAAATATAAAGAAATATCGAACAATATAATGTTGATTTCAAAGGCCTCCCAAATATCCTGACAAAATATCAGTCCTATCCATCCATTGTCTGTCGTCTAGTCAGTTAATATGAGTGTGTGTCTCATACCTTCTGATATTCTGTCACCAGTCACAATATAGATTGGTGAGCATCTGCTGACCTGCGCGCAGCCGCCCTCGCCTGAGGCCGAGCTCAGCAGAGTGACATCATGACAGAGCAACAGCGATTGTGCTGTCAGGATGCCGTTAGCGCGGAGACACACGCGACGCTCGCAAGCCACGAGGCGCGTGCGTGTGTCTCCAACTCCTAGCTAATCTAATCTAATCTAATCTAATCGACGATCAATAAATCCTAGAGAATAGAATGAATTGTAATCTATCCTGAAAGCACTCGAATGCCACCCACACCTCTTCCTCAAACAAAGAATACTCAACAGAAAGAGTTTGTGGCAGCGCTCGCAGCTGCCTACCTTAGTACAGACATAGTCTTCGTAAAGAAGGCAGGGCACAAAATGTAGCAGTGCTAATCGCTCCCTGTGCATTTTTAATGTGATTTATAGCATATTATATGTATATGTATAAATTAAACATAACCAAATTGTTGTCCTTCAGGAAATGGCGGCTACCACAACTTGGCCAACTTTTAAAACCTTTCGTTACTTTATCATTAGATGTAACTCAACGAAATTATTATTTATCATTTAAATATTCAAAGAAGTTGAAATAATTTCGATCAAGCTAATTTATATCAAAACATCAGCTGTATTCGAAAACGGGGGGGGGCATTCTCTTATTTATTAAAAATCACTAATTCGACATTATCGTAAGCAAAGTTAAACAATGGAATGTATAAATATCTGGGTGAAAGCGTCAAATAATATCATAAACATCTCGTACTTAGTAATCTATCACTTTCCCAATTATAAGGAGAAATTATTCTCACAGAGGTAAGACATTTAAGTACTTAACAAGGTCCCTCCCTATAAATTGCGACGTTGTGCCAGTAGGGTAGGGTTGCCATAAATGGTTTGGCTCCGACCGGGACTGATATCAAATAGGAGGAAATATAAGGAAGTTATAGGAGGAGGAAGAGGCCCCCCATAGCGCCGCAATCTGGTTTGTGAAAAAAGGAAATCTTTCAATGGTTCCCACATTTTCAGAATATGTTTAATGGCCGGCAATAAAGAAGGTTAACCACGTAGTTTATGAGTGAGATCGTAAATTACCATGAATTACATCACAAAGGTGTTTCATTCCGTACTGTAATATGGAACAATAATCGTAAAATGGCAGTACATCCCCGACCCCAGACTTTCACCGCCAGCCAACGTGATCTGACGTCGTCGCACGAATTATTCGCATAATCCATGGAAAACCATGATGATTATTCGTTTACCGGGACATATGGTGGGTCAACCGGGACCGAGGCTCTAAACCGGTGACAAGTCCCGGTGTACCGGGACGTATGGCAACCCTACAGTAAGGGACACTAATCGTAATCTGCATATTACACTCACCAATTAACCTTAATCAATACAAAAGAACAGAATTCTGTTGCTTAGCGTAAGATGGTCTGAACAGTAAACTCTTCATCACAATGTCGTTTGTGGAGATCGATCGGGGTTGACGGAGAGGAGAGCCATGAGGTGGTACTTCTTCCTTCTGGTTGTCAGACGCGCAATAATCAGCTTCGTCCTTCTTGGAGATGATCGTTGGTGGGCAAAATCTACATCAGTATTCTCTATTATAACGCCGGCAGTAGTTCCCAGTGATTTATGTATATATATTTTCCCTTGGTTGAAATGGGATTCCACTTAGCTCTTAAGAAGCATGGCTTGTTCCCTTATATGTTCATTATTTTCCATCAAATCCACTTTTATTTGCATTTCTTTGATCACATTTTCACACGAGTCGATTCGCTCTAAACCTGATTCCAGGTCTGCCATTTTTTTTTAAAATCATCCACCTTACACGAGCAGTAATCTATTGTCACTTTGAAATCATTCATTTGGAATTTGTTTCTGATTAGATTTAATTTCCTTGCATTTGGGGCAACGCCGTGCACTTAAGCGCTATTCATTTTTCTGAAGTTAGGTTCAGTCATTCCAACGCAGAAAAAGTGAAATTTAGATGAACAGGGTGAACACATCATTACATCTTCAATAAGGTCATTAATGCAATTGCTTTATTGACACTTCATACTTAAATCAATATAAAATAAAGTAAAAGTAAGTAAAGTTTTATCAGTAAAATATTTTGTTACAGATACTATAATAGCATCTATCGAGGAACCAAGCAACTTCCTTATGATTAATAGAACTCAATGTTAATGCAACTAGGTAGTAAAGCTTTCAGCCGACAGGTGTCTCTGTATATCAGTCCAGTTCGATAATAAATTCAACAAAATAAAAATATCACCATGCTATTTAATATAATAGTTGTTGTAGAAGATAATGTTTATTTAACACTATAATGATTCTATTTTTTATCACTTTTATTGTGTTCAATTTATGATATTGCTATACTTACGACAAACAATGACAGTTCGAATGTTTGTTTATGTTTTGTTACCTATGGTGCGTAGAACACACAATAAAGTGTGTTTTAAGTTATTATTTGAAAGATATAATATAGAATATGTTTATTTAAATCAATTTAATACACTACTGGATACTAGATACTCGAGCTACCCCCGATTCCATCATTTGTAATTTATCTTTTATATTTTACTTTTTTACGGTGGAAATTGCAGAATCTGTAATGGGGCCAATGTCTTCCAGGCTAATATGACATAAACCAGAAGTGCATCTCAGAAGGAGAAAAGTTATACTTTGATGAGGTAAGAATAAGATGCGTACCGTCGCTATTTGGAAGTTGCGAAGCTTCGGGAACCAGGAAGCACAAATGTATGGAAATGAAAACTTAAAGTACTCATCTTAAACGTTGCTGATAAGCAGGTGGCTGCTCGCTGACCTGCCTTGGCAGGACTCCAGACGGACTAACCCAGGAACGGAGGGGGTATCGTTGTGGCCGTCCGCCTCGCCTGATGAACCAGTGACGGTTATGTGAATCGATTGAATTCTCTCGAGACTAAAAGGAAACAATACAGATAACGTATCTTGTACGACAAAAGTACGGGTATTTTCTCGTCAGAAAATAGCTTACCAGATATTGAGGTACCAGATACCATGGGACAAAACTATCATAATCTGACCAACATAGCGGCCACAGCAGCCACGGAAATGTGACCGCAGAACAACGCAATGAACGTATTTTTCGAACACTTTCTGTCGAATCACGACGGTGTTGTCAGTTTATGAAGATTAAATCCCGACCTAATTTTCAATATTGAGATGTAGGATAAAAATACGTCAAAAAGAAAAAACACGTTACAATTTTAACATTTAAAAGCCATAACAATCTGTTTTCTTTTTAAAGTCGTGTGCAGAATTTAATGGAGATTTTTATAGCATTGGGAAAAAGACCAATGCTACCAGCATTTTAAAAAAAATAATGGTAGTGGTCATGTTTCTAGTTATGCACAATAACATATACAAATCAAAAATTCAGTGACCTATCTCACCTAAATCATTCTGGAACCTCGGAAAACTTGGGTCAGGCAACTCTAACGTGGCTGACGCATGGAAAAATGAATGATCTAAAAAATCCAGACAAATAACTACAGACAAAACTAACTAAATTAACAAAATGTTATTTTGGGTGTTTTATTAAAATTGCAACACAATAATCTGTCAAATTTATCTGTTATGAATATGGCAACGAGCTAACTCCTAACAAGAACTATTTCATGTCTTCTAATATTTTCGTTTACATCTTCACAAGTTCACTCACTTGTGGTCAGCGGTCCACTGTTGTGTCATAGTGTCATATTCGTAGGTAAATTATTTATCCCCTTGAAAAAAATATTTGGAATTATTCCAAATTGAAGATGGGTCAAGCGTATTACTCGTTTTCGTTATCTTGGGTTATGTAAATATTTTGATTTTGCGTGTGAAAAGTATTAGATCGCTTTTGAATTAGCTGTTCATCTTTAAAATGAGCATGCACTGCACTCGGTGAAAAGGTTAAAAAATAGTCAAATAAAATGACTAAAGAAGAAGATGATGATAATTTACCGGACAAAGATGCCGCCAAGGAGTTCTACGCTAAATACGAACCGAAGGAAATCATCGGAAGGTAAGGTTTTAAGTGATAGGATCGAGTTATTGTAAATGACAGACAAAGAAATCGTTTTTTCATTTTCATTACTATACTTTTCTTTTGTTTAAAATTGCTGCATCATTTATTTACTGTTGGTAATATATTACAATACTTATTATGATAAGAAAATAGTTTCCTACTTACTAAGTACTGTATCGATTGGTGTCTGACTTGATGGGTGACTTTAAATTAGTTGACGAGGCTAAATTACGATCCTCAGATTTTATATCCTATGACTTAACCAAGGTCAATTTATATGTTTCTTCTGTATTTGTAGTTATTAAGGTATTAAATCAATTATAGTTTTTAATAAGACTGTCGTAATATTAATATTATGATGTTTCAGAAGAAATCCCCTTAAAATAGTGCAAATTAAAATTCAGACAATCCTCATACATTATATTATTCTGCTACAATAAAACCTGCTCGCCTTTGTAATGATGCAAATCTAGCGGTTAGCATGTTTGTAAAAATGGGACTGCACTAGGCAAATTGAGCCGACTGGACCGGTCAAGATGATCAGCTGTTAAGTCACTCTTGTAGTCGAAGTTAGTTTTGGTAAACTGCTCCCATTGGTAAATCAGGATTTTTTTTTTCAATAATTTTGAAAACATGTGTTCATTGTAATTATATTTTGTAGAGGTATTAGTTCAACAGTACGCCGGTGTCTGGAGAAGGAGTCAGGCAAGGCGTTTGCAGCCAAGATCATTGACCTGAGCAACGAGAGTCATGAGAATGTAGATGGCTTCCTGATGAGGGACGCCACTCGCCAGGAGATCGCCATTTTGAGACTGGTGATGCAACACCCTTACATCAGTGAGTGTCTCTCCTTCCTGCCTTCTTACCTTCATTCATTTCTATCAAAAAATACTTCTTAGTTTTACTCATTTTGGTTACGATAATAATTGGAATAATAATTAGAAATACCTAAATCTGTACTTTATGGACTTGGCTAGTGCCGTATAATTGGGTTGATCATTACCTACTTACATAAGGCCCAAAGTGGTTGCTTTTACGTGGAATTTAGGGCCACCATTTGAGACTGCCTACATTGATATAAAGGAATTTTTAAAAAAAAATACCTTTTATAATGTACTATCACTAGAGAAGCCACTTAAAATATTTTACTACTAGGGTACACCCCAACCCAACCGGGTGGGACATGTTTCCTAACTGTGGCCCTATTAACAAAAATGCTTATTTGCGTGTCCCGCAGTTGAATTGCACGATGTGTTTGAATCGGACACTTTCATCTTCCTCGTGTTTGAGCTGTGTAAAAATGGAGAACTATTCGACTACCTCACCTCTGTGGTCACTCTCTCCGAGAAGAAGACCAGGTACATCATGAGGTATGAACCACATTTCTCTGTTTTTTTTTTATTTTTAACCAGCTATATTTGCTTCCTTGACACCACGAGGTCATGACGCTTTTGAGTCATTTCGAATGATGAAAATCAATCGGATGACAAATATAAAAATTTATAAGACCTCACTGGGACCTATCAAGGTACATTGGTACATACTGGTCGAGGTACAGCGAGACTGCTTGAGATAAATCTTCAGGGAGCGAGCGACAGGTGAAATAAGGGCCTGAACATGATACCAAGTACTTTTATTAATCCAATAACTAATTTATTCCGAGTCATACTCCAATTTATCCTATTGACAACCGAGTATTCAACTAGTTAATCTTAACTCTGAGGGCCGTGGCGTACAAGACCCCTCCAGATCCAACCGCGCCGCTCACGGATTAAGGGAATAAGATTGTTGCTTTTGTTGCAAGATTCGGAAGCGCTTGGGCGATTCAACGGTAGGACCGGCTTGGCCAGAGGTGCTGACAGTGGTTCCAAAATAAATTCCATATAAAAGAAACAAGCCAAGATTAATCCTCAGACTCAAATTCCCTTGCACAACAATAAAATAAATACCCAATTGTTTTCCGGGATGAAACGACTGTTAACAGAATGTCCCAAGACCAGTCCCGAAGACTTCATCTGGCATTTGCCCAGACCGCAAATTTGCTATTGCCGGAATTTTCCGTCAACTGCCCAATGTTTTTAGTTAGAATGGCTATGGCTGGCTATGGTTGGTTTTCAAGAACATCAATCCACACTCGAAAATTCAACTCTTTCGCATTTGTACTTTTCGAGTTTAACGATGCAACAAATATCTTTAAAAGGGGATTTATGGTCCGATGTTCCGGCAACACGCATAAACAAAGTTGTAAGTTGGAGATTAAATGCTAATATGAATTATTTTGCAGGCAGCTCTTTGAGGGCGTCCAATTCATCCACAGCCGAAATGTGGTCCATCGGGATCTTAAACCAGAGAACATACTCTTGGACGATGATCTCAATGTCAAAATAACCGATTTTGGATTTGCCAGGGTGCTCCAACCAGGAGAGAAACTCTTCGGTAAATATAACTCTCAATTAATATTTGATTTCAACGTTATTTTAGGAAATTGTTTTGTAATTTTAAAATGTGGGCATTTTTCTCATTAATAAAACCCGTTCTGGGGATCAAGCTGGGACACCTCAGGCATTCATACCGCTGCGTCACCAGGCCACTGTGGCAAAAATGATCATTAAAATTGAGTCTAACCAGACTATCCTTTTTCCTCGTTGTAGTGCTAGCTTAATGGCCAAACGGAAACAACTGCTTTATATAGGGGGACAGAATGTAGAAAAGCTAAAATTATAACTCTTTTTTATGACCGATGTGCCAAACGTTAGGCGACAGCAATTTCGTTGAAAATCTCTTCGCAGTTAATTTAAGTTATTAGAGAAGGAGGTATATTTTATCTTCCTATTTCCACAAAGGTGGAAAAGGTAAAGGTAAGGCTTAATTCGTGGATTTTCACCATGGTAACAATTTCTGCCTTCAGCTTATCAAACTAATGATGTTTTTAAATAATCGATCAAGACATTCCATAAAACAGTCACCATCACTTTCCCAGCCAAATGAACAGCCTTTGCCTTTTTTGGAGCCGATTCTTCCTTCGCAGTCCACCGTTTTGACTATATTTTTGCTTCTGGAGTGTAATAGTGTATCCAAGTTTATCTACAGTAATAAATCGGCACCAAATTTCTGATTTATTGTGCTTAAACTGCGCCAACGAAATGATGGAAATGTTCCTTTGGACATATCCATAACCTCTGCTATCACTCTAACTTTAATTCGACTGTTGTTTAAAACCATTTGGTGAACTTGAAAATGTTATCGTCAGTCGTTTCAGTTTTTGGACATCCTACGCTGGTATGGCCATTCAGCTGCCAAAATTTTCACGGTGTTAAATGATGGTGCCGAGTCCTCATACACGGCATCCAACTCATCTTTGATTTGCGTAGAAGTATTGCCTTTCAAAAACAAATATTTAATATTTTGATTCAAACGATTGTCAAACAACAAATACGCGTTCAAATGGCTAAAATTTTGATGAGTATCTTTCAACGCATGCGCAAACACACTCGTCCACTTTTGCTGGCGAGTGCTACTTTCTTCATGTTGAGGTCAGAAACTTTTCGGACAACCCTCGTACCCATTTATTGAATGAGCTGTTTGTTGTTTTTTGTGCGCAGAGTTGTGTGGCACTCCTGGCTACTTGGCCCCGGAGACCTTGAGGGCCAACATGTTCGAGGACTCGCCTGGATATGCCATCAATGTCGACGTGTAAGTTTCTTTAACTCTTTTATTACAAACAAAATATTTTAATGAATGTTGCCTCATTTGCTTATTTGAATTTGTCGTTTCAGAAAAAGGGTAAATTCAGTTTTGATAGAATTTTGATGATGATGATTGATTGATTATTAACTGATTACAAAATTATTTTCACAAACACAAAAAATATAGTTGCAGCCATATTGAACCAACGAGAAACTATGCTATTTGAAAATAATGAAACCTGCAAGTCTATGCTCTTCTCCGAAATACATATAGGGTGTTTTTTTTAGAGGCGTGGTTTTCAATCTGGCACTACTTTTTTCGCAGTTGGTGTTTTTGACAGCTGTCACTTGATTTATGCTCAGTTTGGTTTGCCATTTCATAATGAATAGACTTACTCCTGAACAACGGGGTATGGCCTCCAAGATCGTGCGATTTAACACCGCTGGACTATTTTTTGTGGGGTTATGTGAAGTCGCTTGTCTACGCAGATAAGCCGGACACGATTAACGCCTTGGAAGAGAATATTCGGCGCGTTATTGCTGACATACGGGCCCAACTTGCTGCAAAAAGTGGTTGAAAATTGGGCCTCTCGGCTGGAATTTGTTCGAGTCAGCCGCGGCGGCCACTTACCCGAAATCATTTTTAAAACATAATGGCAAACTCTTATCTTTATAATAAAACTAAATTCTTAGCCATAACATCAAATTATATGCGTTTTATCTCTTCTCGAAAACCACGCCTCTAAAATCATCACCCTAATTTGCAAAGCAAGAGCAATTGGAGCTGCAGGTGCAACCATCATCCCCAAACAAAGTGCAGTCTTTTAAAAAAGACAATTTTAGTGGTCTTTTAAAGGATGAGTTGATATCACACATTTTGTACAACCTTTTGTCTATTTTTGCATTTGCAGGTGGGCTTGTGGAGTCATTATGTACACCCTGTAAGTGACCTTTCCTGTAAGTGATTTGTTTATTTTAAAGTCAGAAGATCATCATCTGCTACTGCTACCACCTAATTTATTAGAATGCTCTAAAATATGACAAAAACACAAAGGAAAAAAATAGTAGTAAGCAATAGCAGCAACATTTTGCAGCCGGTTGCGACTCTAGGACTTACGTTGGGTCTTTAAGGGTTGGGGGTTTTGATTCGCCAACCAAATATCCGGTCACTCTCAGTCGGGAACCTCTTCGCGTCTCCAGAGGAAAGATGCGAAAAGGGTTTTAGTTATAGATGAAATAATTTTGTATGTTTTCAAAATATAAACGAATTAACACACGGTGAATAAAATCAAACGAGGCAGTGCCGAACCCATCATCCAGCGTTTAAAGTCTCTCACATCACCTCAACTACGAATTACCATTTTACACTCATCGTGTTTTTCAAACCATCGCACAAGACAAGGAATCCTTTTATATCGGAAACAAAGATTAAACCTAAACCTATTAAACCTAGGTATTTAGGTATTTAAACCTTTTCCTCAGAACTCAACCCAGCAAAAAAAATAGAAGAAAAGCTAACCTCTAAAGTCTATATAATAACAACCATATTATTGATTGTTGCCTAACCTAACCTAACCTTTTGGCGATTAATTGTTTTCTTGAGCTATCAGCTAAAAATCACTGCCAATTGCAAGGAAAACATCCTGAAAGTTGCTAATAAACTTGAGCATCTTCAAAGTGCACGCTTATGTCGTAGCTATTTGATCTAATTTAGCATTTCATGAAAAGTCTAGACATAAATGAAATGCAGACAACTGCTGTAATGGCCTGCGCTCAACGTATGCTGTAATTACGCCATCCGCTTAATCTTTTATATGAAGCGCTGTTAGCAGTGTGGCGCTATGCTACCTCCAGTCCATCAGAGCGTGGCACCTGATAAGGCTATATATTGGCCAGCCAAACAATCAACAATCCCCTCGCGAGTGATCATTCACTTTATACTCGCTGTTTCGATCGGATCGGGAACAAAATATAATAATATTTCATTTTGGTGGGATGGATTTGAAGATGCTTCAAATGCAGCCGAGTGTGATCATGACAGTATGCAAATATTTTAATGACTTTGCTGATTAAAGCAATCATGTTTTGTGTGAAAGCAAACTCCGAGAAGACGTTGGTTTGGTCTTTTAATCTCTGTAAGTTTATAATAAAAGACACTCAATGATTTGTGGACGTTCGGATTCAGACACATTTCATTGATGGTTGTTTTTCTGAGAGAGCTGACTAAACTAAAAGCTGAAGGTTGCTTAGGTTGGGAAGTGCGTGCTGTAACTCACAGTAGTATGTACGATTGTTTTGGCGCCTGTCGTTGATTATGCTTTTTTTTAGTCTATTTTATTTAGTTTTTAACAACTCGTCTGGTTTTTGCATTTGTCAAATCGCTCGGTCCAGTGGCTGAGAGCAATCCCCGGCGTGGCCGGCTATTATTGGGCCTTTGACCTCTTACTAATCAATAGTTTTGTTTGTTGTTCTGAGATTGCCAAAGGTGTATCAAAGTTTTAGGCTGCAGGTTGCTTGTATTTCCAACTATGACAGCTGTCAATAAAGAAACATATAGCATGTGGCACATGCCAGAACCTGGGATCTAAAGAGCATTGATGTTCGACGGGCATTCGTAGAATATGGGGTTGAGACTCTTCCCCGATGTTTACTTTCAGGTAGATGACGAATAATTGAATGAGTTTTGCTGTAACTGATTATTAGGTCGTTCAGAATGACACTTTATTTATTTATTTAAACAGTTTACTGTTTAAAAATGTAATTGGTAGGGACCAAAGCTTAGCCAGCAGATGATAATCACGAGCCTTCGTTTGCAGACTCGTCGGCTGCCCACCGTTTTGGCATCGCAAGCAGATGATAATGCTGAGGAATATCATGGAAGGCAAATATTCCTTCGAGAGTCCGGAATGGGAAGACATTTCAGGTAAAACTATTGTTTGACAACTATCATTTCCTGACAAAGAGGCCTCTCGAGCCATGTTGTCCGAATCGGTCCGACTCAAAGAAAGTTTCTTTTTCTGTCATGATGGAGTTGCCAGTTCACTTTTACAAATGCTCCTGTCGGTAATGTCCGGCTCAAGGTTTTGTTTCGGATTCTTTAACTGTTGATGACATTATAAATGTCTTTACATTAGATTTCTCCCGACTGAAGGCCCGTCCACGTATAAAACAATGATCTTTTAAATCTTAGATATGTGTCTGTTGCAGAGGCGCCCAAAGACCTGATTAGAAAGCTTCTGGTGGTGGAGCCAGAGAATAGGATTACCATAGAAGAGGCTCTCAAGCATCCCTTCTTCCATACCATCGTAAGTACCTCTACAATATTTTTGATTTAACAAAACCACAAAAAGTAACCACAAAATATCAAAAAATAAATTAAAATGTAAGAATTTAAATACCTAAAAATAGTCCTAGTGTCGTTGCCCTAACCCTCGGCCGGGGCGAGAGCACCGAAGAGATGCCAAGGGATTGAGGTTATTTTGCACCATCAGATTAACATCGTTAGGGCATAAAGCATCTTGAATTTCATTCAATTATGCAGGTGGTATTTGAAAACACTCGTGTCCTTTTAGAGGGTTGATCAACCAATTCGGTCTCTAAAATATTATAATACAGTTTATTATTTTTCGCTCAGTTCTGCGACGAGCGACGTCACAGGTTACCTGATTCATCCAGTATCACTTGCGAACGAACCCTGCCTCGTGCCTGTTGTTCGATCGATCGTTGATTTCGCCCTTGCTATCACATTAGCAATGAAAAAAATAGTGTTTATTAACAATTTTCGGGAATACCCAGACATGGTGCACTATAATACATGTCTGGTTGCAAGGACATGTGCCGAGCGGTGTCCTATGCGTAGACATCGCACATAGTCTGCAAATGCAATTTTAACTGTAATGAGTGATCATGGCCGGTTTGACTTTGAGTGCAAATTTAGAAAAAATCACTCTAAATTTTTTTAAAATCACTCTAAAATAAAGTAAAAATCGCGTCGTGGGCCTGTGGCGTGGCCTCCAAGATCGTGCGATTTAACACCGCTGGACTATTTTTTGTGGGGTTATGTGAAGTCGCTTGTCTACGCAGATAAGCCGGACACGATTAACGCCTTGGAAGAGAATATTCGGCGCGTTATTGCTGACATACGGCCCAACTTGCTGCAAAAAGTGGTTGAAAATTGGGCCTCTCGGCTGGAATTTGTTCGAGTCAGCCGCGGCGGCCACTTACCCGAAATCATTTTTAAAACATAATGGCAAATCCTTATCTTTATAATAAAACTAAATTCTTAGCCATAACATCAAATTATATGCGTTTTATCTCTTCTTGAAAACCACGCCTCTAAAACATTTATTAATAAACGCGCTACCGATTAGAGTACACAAATATTTTTACTTACGAATACATAAAACAAAATTAAATATTTAATTACCTTATATTGTTGACAAACTCAAAAAATGACCGCCATGTCGTGGTAAATACAACACCAAAACAGTTTTTAATCAGTGGATTAAGTAGCGCTTTTGCCATTCTACTCAGCCAATAATTCCATACGTAATCGTAAATTGTGCTAATGCATAGTGAATGTTTCGGCAGAGTATGTTTATCAACCACATTCCTTATTTGTTTAAATATTTATAATAATTTTCTTGAGCGCTCAATAAGCAATTGAGTATTCTTCTCACCTCGTCGTATTGTCAATAATGACAATACGTTAAATATTTTACATATCCCATTCCATTAGTATCATCCCAGTTTCTGCCTTTGGATTGTTAACCTTATCATCAGCGAAACAACCAAGTTCACCTCTAGTGTCTATTTTACATAGAGCGTTATATATAGCGCTATATATAAAAATATATATAGGATAAATAGTACAGGTCCTAACGCATTTCCTTTGAGAATTTCAAATATTATTAATATTTCATCGATGTTCACGTTAGCTAATTTCAACTTTTGTTTCCGTTGTCCGAGTAACTGATAAGCCATCTTAAATATTTTCCTAAGACTGCGAAATCCGCATTGAAAATCCCTGACCAAGGTGAGGCCTTATCGCCCCATTGTGAGAGGATAATGAAATTTGTAGTTCTTGGAAAATGTATCTGATATATTTGTGCGGGAACACAACAACAGCTGAAGGTTTTATAACCTAAAAATAAATTTAAGTATTCTTTACAGTAACAATGTTTCTTTTTTCCATATTCATTTATATCGGTGGGTGGATTCCGCCTGGAATGAATTGAAATATGCATATTTATGGGTTTTAAACTATTTTGTTGAATTCGTTACAGTTATTTGACCAGGACATGATTCCGTTGAAAAAATCCCTCGCAGCGCAAGGAAGGAAGATGTCCCGAATAGAACAACTCACTCTGGTAAGCGCCTTCTTTGAAGAGTATCTACGATTTCTCTCCAAGAGAAGCGTCCATTAACGGCAATTCCGTGCAACATCTAAATAAGGGGAATGCCAGAATAGGGACGGCCAATTGTCGAAACACAAGCTTTACATCAATCGGTGCGTGTGGCCTACCACCGACCGCAAACTGCAATACAAAATATAGGGTGTTTTTTTAGAGGCGTGGTTTTCAATCTGGCACTACTTTTTTCGTAGTTGGTGTTTTTGACAGCTGTCACTTGATTTATGCTCAGTTTGGTTTGCCATTTCATAATGAATAGACTTACTCCTGAACAACGTGGCGTGGCCTCCAAGATCGTGCGATTTAACACCGCTGGACTATTTTTTGTGGGGTTATGTGAAGTCGCTCGTCTACGCAGATAAGCCGGACACGATTAACGCCTTGGAAGAGAATATTCGGCGCGTTATTGCTGACATACGGCCCAACTTGCTGCAAAAAGTGGTTGAAAATTGGGCCTCTCGGCTGGAATTTGTTCGAGTCAGCCGCGGCGGCCACTTACCCGAAATCATTTTTAAAACATAATGGCAAACCCTTATCTTTATAATAAAACTAAATTCTTAGCCATAACATCAAATTATATGCGTTTTATCTCTTCTTCAAAACCACGCCTCTAAAATCATCACCCTATATATGGAGTAAACGCTAACAGAGTTAAAAATCTATTCTCAGATAATATTTGAGGACAATCATAGTAGTCACTTAATATTTTGCAAATCTCGATTAAATCGCCTCTTTCTCTCCTTTCCTTGAGGGATTTGAGCTTCAAGATTTCTAAACGCTCCTCATAAGTCCTGTTTTTTAGGATTTGTGTGATTTTGGAAGTTCTAAGCTATTTTAATATTTAATAATTACAGAAGCGCTTTTTGTATGTTTTGCTGGGTGATATCACTTCTAAAGTCAGAATTGAATGATATGGTTATGAAGATTGTCTACCAGCATTGTTTTATAAAGCAAGTAATCAGCGTTTTACTCCGGTCAGAATGACTCCTGTAATGGCTTTGGCCTCGGATCTATCATCAGGATAGGCTACATAGTCTGCGACTCCTTGTTTTCAAGAGATAGTTGGCATGGAAACCAATTTTCATTATTGGCCTTGCCCTCTGGTAATCGCAGTCTGTAGAGAATCTCTAACTACAACAAAAACACTTAGAACAGCTGATATGAAGTACATTGCTCATCCAGTGTTCAATAATAGCAGCAATGTTGGCTGGAACCGTGCCGAAATAACGGCCAGGCTTTTGGGTTATTTAAACTTTCGATGAAAACCTTCCAACATTGTGATTTTTCCAGTCGATGAAACGCTCGAGTCGTCAACGGCTGCGTGCGGCAATATCCGCCGTGCGCGCCGTCGTGCGCCTCCGCAACCTCGTCTCGGCCACCGGCCCGCAGATGATGCACCTCAGCACAGCCACACAGGATCCATATCATCTCAAGACCCTTCGAAAGGTGAGGTCGCTGCTACAGAAAAGAACTGCTAATAAACACTTATGAATCACCCGATATTACATGATATTCTTTCAATTCATCATTTTAACGCCATTTTAGTTTTTTTTTTGTAAATTTTGAGGAGTGGCTAGGAATGAAACAACCCCCGCCCTTTCCTCCTTCAACCTCCACCCCCCCCGTTTATTTAATACCAACTTTTCCCAAATTGGTCTTTAGTGTTCAAATCGTACCACCAAAAGGACCTACTACAAAAGATCCCAAGTGGAAGAAACATGTTACTGCCGATTCCTGACAGAAGCCCGAAGGATAATGCTCTGCCTTGCATTCAAGTAGGATCCGTGGACTCGTACACCTACTAACCAACCTTTGCGGAACCTTTTGTGACATTTATGACCTTTTGTGCATCCATTAATAGTTGCGGTGCTTTATTATTATTATATTCTTACTGGGTTTTTTGTACGCACAGCGTAATTGTAATGCGGTTCGCGATCAAGACTCAACCGATTACAAACTATTTTAGGCGCCATTACAAAAGTAAAAAACCATATAAGTATACCATAATAAAACACATCTTACAATAAAAAAAGTTTCAAAACAAGTAGATAATAAAATATGGAAAGTGGGCTTTCCAATTGAGTTAATGTTATGGTTTAAAAACCACCAAAACCAGATTCCGATACAAGGGTCTAAAATAACCTTTTATCTTAAGCGTTTAGAAAAGGAATCTTCTTGAATTCTCCAATTCGGTGGTTAAACTTCGTGCCCAGAGGGAAAAACGGAATAAGAGATGAGCGGGTGCCCTGAAGTGTCGATTTTTTTTTGTAGTGTTCGGTAGTAACCCCCCCCCTCCGACCGCCTAGCGGTGGGAGGTAAGACGGTTGCGATGCGCAGACGCAGCGCGCCGTCGACAGTTGAATAATCGCCTACCTTCGATATAGTAGTGCTCTCCCTGTCCGCAACATTATATTGTAATTATAATAAACGGAAGTACACAAGCAAAGTCGTGGTTATTACTTCGAACCAAACAAGTGGTGACGCCGGGATCGCCGTGGCGAACCTCCGCCACGTCGCCCCGACAGACATCATATTTTTAATGAATTATGTTTGTTGCAGGTGATTGATGGATGCGCATTCCGAGTGTACGGGCACTGGGTGAAGAAGGGGGAGGGGCAGAACAGGGCGGCGCTCTTCGAGAACGCACCCAAACTGGAGCTCAAAAGCCTCTACATCAACAACTTGAGCCGATAACGAGAGCTCGTCCTGCTAGGGTTCTCTAAAAATTGTCTTTTCTCCACATTAAAAGTCCTGCCCATGTTCCAAAGCGCTCGGTTGGCGTGCCGGCTAAAACGGGCAAAGCAGACTCCTTTGAATGCAGCTAGCCACTTCCGCCCACCTCCGCCACCCGCATACAACAAAATATTTAATAATAATATTTCTAAAATATTTCTCGCAAAACAAATTTAGCATAATTTTTAGTTTAATCGATCTTTAGACATGTCGAATAGCAACGATTGGAGGTAACAACGTTTCAAAGGCCTCCGGTTCATGTCAAGAGAATGAAATGTGGTGGTATCTACTCCGGCTTTCGACAGGGCGACCATCTGCGTCTTATTTGAAGATTCCTTTTCATTCGATGTAATTATTATAATCTGCGTGACAGCAAGAAACCCACGCTGAGTGCGTTTGTTTAAAAAGCACCGGTCGGTGGTCAATAGCTGTGAGGCATATGGTTAGAATTGGCCAAGACCTTACAACCGAAGAGTCTTCCAAAGAATTGACGGAAGCAAGGAATGTTCCCGGTCAGCCCCGATGAACATGGAGATGGCTGGAACGTGTCTTCTGCTGCAAGGCAAATGGGCTAAAGAGATTTTGAAAACAGACCTATTGCTCATCTGTAGGTTTATGAGTGGACAATCTTCAATTAGCCAACTTCCAATTCAGCGTAATTTAATTGCATTTTTTAAGATGTAATTAAATTAAATTTTTTTACATTAAAACTTGACTATATCTATAGATATAGGGTGTTTTTTTTAGAGGCGTGGTTTTCAATCTGGCACTACTTTTTTCGTAGTTGGTGTTTTTGACAGCTGTCACTTGATTTATGCTCAGTTTGGTTTGCCATTTCATAATGAATAGACTTACTCCTGAACAACGTGGTGTGGCCTCCAAGATCGTGCGATTTAACACCGCTGGACTATTTTTTGTGGGGTTATGTGAAGTCGCTTGTCTACGCAGATAAGCCGGACACGATTAACGCCTTGGAAGAGAATATTCGGCGCGTTATTGCTGACATACGGCCCAACTTGCTGCAAAAAGTGGTTGAAAATTGGGCCTCTCGGCTGGAATTTGTTCGGCCACTTACCCGAAATCATTTTTAAAACATAATGGCAAACCCTTATCTTTATAATAAAACTAAATTCTTAGCCATAACATCAAATTATATGCGTTTTATCTCTTCTTGAAAACCACGCCTCTAAAATCATCATCCTATATATGAATCTATTTTACTTTTCATTTGATACAAGAATAAAGTAATTCACAAATTAATGACAGCCTTCTCTTGTCGTCGGCCTGTCTTCAGGTCCAAAGACAACTATTCCTAGTACCTAAGAACTTGTTATTTATTATGAATCGTTTTAATATTATATAAATTAACCTTAATCGTAGTAGGAAATTAAACGAATTTCTTTAAAAGCAATATTTAATTAATGCAAAAGAAAATAACATTTTTAATATGAATCCGGCTGCAATTAGCGAATAAAAATACAAACAATTTTTGTTGTTAAACTTGAAATTATTAAACAAATAGTTGAACCCAACAATAATATGTAATTCAAATATTGTTTAGACTTTATTAGCGTAGTATTACTATTTGTTGCCCTAATAATACATATTATTATTATTATTATTTGGGCAAAAAAGGTTCTGTGTTCCATGCGATTAAAATAGCGGTAAACTTATAGACTGTAATTTACATAATAATTTAAAAAGTTTTTCCAGAAATTTTTTACACATTAATCCGTTATTTTGTTTTATTGCAATTATTATAATAATGATCAATTGTGTGTAATTAATTAATAAACAGAAAAATAACTCTTATGGTATAGAACCTCAGATCTCATGCCCGCGCCATCGTCAATACTCGCAAACGCATAATCGTGTTTCAATGCCCGATTGCAGTATGGTGAGTCCCTCGCTTCTCCGCCACGCCACTTTCTGCGGCGCCCATGAGATCCGAGGTGCAATTCCTAGATGGCGCTATTTATTATTAGTATAATTTTAATTTAGTGGTTCAAAAAAGTATTTTGTCTGTGAGGGATTGTCATAAGAAAAGGACTATGATAATTATTAGTTCAATTTTGAATCCGCCGCCGGCGTCTGAGTGGGGGCGTGGGGTGTTGGGGCATCGGGATGCGTTATCTTGGGGTCCTTGGCTCTGCCGCTCTGTCAACATTCGAATACAAATTGAAAAATTATTTTTAAGTTGAAATTCAATAAACTGTACCAAAATTCAAATCTTGAATTGAAGTTGGAAACAAGATTGTGTTTTTATTTCAAACATGTACCCGACACTCGCCGAAACTGTAAAATTGCGGCTCTCAGCATTAATTAATTAATATATTATTATTATTTTAATTAATATTATTTTATTGCCATATCGGGCCAACAAAAAAAAACTATTAAATTATATATCATTCGAATGCGTCCATCTTTTATCGTTTCGAGTGAACAACATTTTGGATTACTAAAATGATTACAAACTATTTTTTTTTATTTTTATTATTACATAATTACAGTGTCCGTATTATACAAATGTTTTTATGCATCAGTGTCATAGAATTGAAAAAATAAATGTATTGTTTTGTGTCGTGGTTGCGACATTTTAAACAAAATAAACAAGAAAATAATTTGTAACTTTAAATGTAAAAACTATCGGCCGAAGTATTTCAAATATTTTATCGGGAATAACGAAGGTATCCTAAAATGTACTCCAATATGTGGTAAACTTCGCAGTTCGAACCGCGCGTTTTAGATTTGTTTACCGACTTTTTTGAACCGACAATTTCTTTTATAATATAAATATTTAGACATATATTTTAACATCTTTCTAACCGAGAGTTATTACTTTTAAAAAATTTAATAATTTTTGTGGAAAAACTAAATAAGCCTAATAACCTATAAAGCGATAATAAATATAAAATTGATAGTTCTCGTATGCGTATTTAAACGGACTGAGATTCTCCCCGTATCGATAGGTATTTGGTTCTCGGAAATTCGTGTTTGATGGTAATGAATACCTATGGAAATTAAAAAATATGACCTTCCGTGAATGATACGACTCCAATCATATCTTAGGGATCTGGGGGATTTTTTTTCTCCCCCCGATGATTTTTTTAAACCTATCAATTTTAGGCTACTTTTAGAGAATGCCTTAATCACTAGGGTACTTGCATACAAACAATATATATCTTTAATAAAGCTAACACGAAAAAAAATTGACAGCGGACCGTCACGCAGGCATCGGCCAGACGAGCCCATTTTCGAAGCGACTGGGGGGTGTGTGTTAGTGATTTACACGGTGCACCACTTTTACGCTCAAGATCGCACCTAAGGTTTTAAGAGGCTTCCAAAATACGGTCATTTGCCTCCATTTTCCTTTGTACGGTATAGTCACGGACCGTTGTCTCTCTTCCTCAGTGGCAACGATCTTTTGAAACATATGTAGGATGAGGGTGAAAAACGCGCCACGCCAAGTACGCCACATTGCGTCGAGTACGCTCCTCGCGTATCATACGGTGTCGGGTTTTTACGAGGTCGATTTGTATGACATGCTGGGCAAAATGCCGCCCGACCTGAGGGGGCCCCGGGAACGACAGGATCCTCATATTTAATTTTAAATTATTTACTATACACGTCATGTGTAAAGGCCAACGTTTGAAAGCGAAGAGTGGAAGGTTGAGGTTTGTTATCATTTCAATCCAATGCCTAAGGTCCTAAAGAATAAGATCTTAGCAGAAAATCGCCGTAAAGTGCTTGTAATAAAGGCGCTTTTTGTACCACACACTAACGGAGGACCCCATCCTCGGGCCCGCACTTGGGGGCCTGAGGATGGGGCCCTCCGTTACGCGGGGCCCCTAGGCGGCCTTCAGGACATTAGAAGATGAATGTAATATTGTGGGACTGAACCAGGAGAATGCGAGCAGACGACCAGGGAGATCTAACAGCAAACTTCAGCCATTCTTGTGATCAGTAGGACTGATAATAGATGAAGAAAAAAGCAACTACTTTCAAGAGATCCTCGATTGACAAATAAATCAATAAAGCATTTGGAGCCATGCAGTGTGTTTTTGAGAGTATCACAACTAAACTTTAAGGCGCCACCAGTCCCTAAAACGTATTTTGGTGCATTTTGTTGAAGTTATTCCCAACAAATGGCTAAAACTAAAAATACCACAATATTCTACATATATTAATTTAGTACTTTGCTTAAAAAAAACCGAAATACACCTTATTATAGTAATGAAAATAAATAAATAAGAAAGCGTTGTTTTTTTCTTGCAACGATTTTCTTTTAAGTTGTGTAAGTGACGCGAACCTAATTTTTCTTTCTAAAGATAGACAATATAATAATCTAGGACATTACTTTAAAAAAAACATTTTTTTCAAATGATAATAATTATTTAAATACAAAAAACATGTTTCATCGATTCCAAATGAGTCGGCGAGTATATCCGTCTCGTTTCTACACGCCAATGTTCGAATAAAGCCTACTCTTTCTAATCTCGAGGACAAATGCGTCCCGGGGCGCCTTAATTAACTAGAAATCTCATTAAAAAAATATTGGAAAATAGGTTAAAAAAACAAAATGGAAATAATCGCTTTGCAAAAATTGCTCCGTTCATTTTTACCATTTAGTATGAATTAGTGATAATAACTAAATCATTTATAAAAATATCCAACACAATGATTGCGAGAACATCCTCAAATGACATTTGTGGTCACGTCGAGGCAAGCGCTTTGAATTTGAATGCGCACAATTATTATAAGACATTATCGATGCGCGGAGGGTATATTTATTTATTTATTGTATGTTTAATATATAGTTTCATTAGTACATTATAACTATGTAACATATATACTATGTCCCGAGACAATTCCCGGTAACAAATCCAGCTAAATGGCCCCGCGATTTCAAATATGATTTTGACATCGTATCAAAATTCATTACGACTTAAATACAACAATGAATTATTCTAAATGCATCAAATAAAAGTAAATTTAAAGAATATTTCATTTTATGTTCATTGTATAATTAATCTTTGTAGTTTTAATGTACTCATTCCTATATAACATTGTATTTCATTTTTTTTTATTTATAAACTGTATATTGAAAAAAAACCTTAATTGAAATATTATTAATGTTACGATGACGATGTATTCCAACCATATTTGTTAATGGTTAAGTCGTTATCCCTCAGGAATTTCTCAATTCAGTTTTGGGAGACCAGATCACTTATTTTCGGCGTGGGCTAACTCAAAACCAGTGCATCGATCAGCTCACTTCGACTCTTGGGGATGGAGCACCATTGAAAACCACTGGTTCAGTGAGTTTAGTCGTGGGCGGACAAGTGATGAATAATGGATCTATGCATATGAACCCAAAACTAAACAACAGTCAACAGTTCAAGATTGGCAAACTCAAAAAAGTTATTCGTGCAAAAAGCACTTTGAAGCAAATGGGCCTGGTTTTTTGGTATAAATGGGCATGTGGCTAATGCGCCACTGGAAAGTCGTAAAACGTTTAATACACGGCATTTATTTACCAGAAGTCTTTGAAGGAATAAGAAAGAAGAATCATTCAATGCTAGCTGTCACACGTCGGCCGTTACAACTCAGTTTTTGGAAGGTCAAAAGACAAAATGACCAGGTCAACGTTTTTCGAGCTGCGAAGAGGCCGTTTTGGAGATACCTCAACCAGAATGGAAAAAGTGCTACGAAAATTGGTTTCAACTTATGCAAAAGTGCATTTTTAAAAAGCAATAAAACCATATTAAATGATATGTTTGTTTCTTTTTGTGTAATTGTTATTTCGGATGCATAAATAGCAGCCCTCGTAAGTATTGTAAAATATAAACATCAGGTGTCAAAATGATTATAAACAAACCATTATTCCTTGTGTTTCGCCAGTGGCCTTCCTCGCTTCTTCAGAAAACCCGGAAAATTGCCTAAAAGCGATAAAAGTTAGTCCAAAGCATACGACGCCACCCAAACCGTAAATTAAATACTTGGCGTCCATTGTTGGGTCTCTTGGGGTCAAATTGGAGGTCTATTTCAATAGAACTTAGAATTCAATGTGAATAAATTGAATTGTATCGCTAAGGAAGCACTTTAGGATAACCTCGGGAAGAAAGACGGGAACGATCACGAAACGAGAAGTGTCAAACTGTCAAACTGTGCACAAAATTGTCATTTGTTTCTTAATATTGTTTCTCCGTGTTTGTATAATATTTCTCCTTTTTTCTTTATTTTAAAATAATTAAAGGAAGCTATAATTCATTGATTATATTTTATTTATAACACGCTATCCCGGCGAACTTCGTACCGCCTCAGGATCAATAAATGTGTTAACTTACTAGCCGAATTATTTCATTTTTTTTTTATTAATAATACTCAAAATGAATCAAGTTCAATAAATGATATCACACAATTCAAAATGCGCGCACAATGATAAAGTGCAACATAGAATTCCACAGAATTCCACAGAATACAAAATTATTTTTTTTCGTGAATTTTCCCGATGTTTTAATAGTTATTCTGATATTTGGGGCGGAGACAAATCCAACAAATCAAAGATCAGGGTTATTAATGGCGTAACAAATCCGACTTTGTGTTGTATAGGTACCTATATATATATATTTTAAATCTTTATTATTTTTTCTACAAAACACCTTTACATTATCCCACAAAGACGGTGCCTTCTCTGTGGGTAAAAAAAAACATTCTATATTACGGTACAAAAGTTCCAAAAGGGTTACATCAATAAGAAAAAGGAAAAAACAATAAAAACAATATAATAAAATGCAAAAGCAATAAATAGACAATAACCAAAAAAAAATAAAGACTTATCAAAAGCAAAAATTTACAAACAATATATTTTTATATTTATTTGACTTATATTTGATGATTGTTTTTTAATAGCGGCAAATCGCCTTAAAAGATAAATGACACAATCTTATAAAGGTTCTAAAGAGGTCAGAGAGGGAGCAGGTATCACCTTTTTATATACTTTTTTCAGAAAATTTTTCTCTATCGTGTCTTATGTATATATATATATATATATATATATATATATATATATATATATATATATATAACCTAACCTTATGTTTCGGTATATAGGAAAGATTCTTATTAATATATTAGTTAAAAAGAGTAGGTATAAGAAAAGCAAGAGTGCGTTTGCCGTAATAATTTTTATACCTAGGTTATAACAAGCCTCTACTTTTTTGTCGGGTGGTCAACTGGTGCCCTATGGTAATATTGTATTTTACTATATATAAATATATAGTAAAATTACATAAAATATTGCTTAAATACCGTATTTAGATGATTCCTTGTGTTATAATATGCGTTCGCCGTAACATTACTTATATAAAAGTTGACATTGTGTTGATATTTGGAAAATTTGAATTCTTTTTAATATTTTTAAAAACTAACCTATCTATCTGTGCGCTTGTGCAATACGGTCAAATTCATATACTATAGATATGAATTAGTCTATATTTTTTTCTTTCAGCTGCTCGGTTTTATTTGTATATGGGTGTGTGATAAATAAATCAGAATTCGTTACGAATAACATATAGGGTGTTTTTTTTAGAGGCGTGGTTTTCAATCTGGCACTACTTTTTTCGTAGTTGGTGTTTTTGACAGCTGTCACTTGATTTATGCTCAGTTTGGTTTGCCGTTTCATAATGAATAGACTTACTCCTGAACAACGTGGCGTGGCCTCCAAGATCGTGCGATTTAACACCGCTGGACTATTTTTTGTGGGGTTATGTGAAGTCGCTTGTCTACGCAGATAAGCCGGACACGATTAACGCCTTGGAAGAGAATATTCGGCGCGTTATTGCTGACATACTTGCTGCAAATTGCTGCAAAAAGTGGTTGAAAATTGGGCCTCTCGGCTGGAATTTGTTCGAGTCAGCCGCGGCGGCCACTTACCCGAAATCATTTTTAAAACATAATGGCAAACCCTTATCTTTATAATAAAACTAAATTCTTAGCCATAACATCAAATTATATGCGTTTTATCTCCTCTTGAAAACCACGCCTCTAAAATCATCACCCTATATCCCAAGACCATTCCCGGTAACAAATCCAGCTAAATGGCCCTGCGATTTCAAATATGATTTTCAAAATGAAATATTTAACCAATATTGTGAGAATTGTTTTAAATCTTTAAAGGAAGTTGTGGACGGATCGAAACGTCCCTGATTGTGATTGACGAAAGCACCTCGAAAAACATTCACTAATATCAGGTCCATCCTTAGTATTTATACCTTTGAAGCCTTATCGCTTATCGTTCATCTTTGGTAACCATAACACACCTTTGAAAAACCATAAATAGCCAACGCTTCTGTCAATTGTTGTCCATTTTGAAAATTGCGTGTGGATTTAACTCATGAAAATTTTCGTGCGTGGGCTAACTCAAAACCAGTGCATCGATCAGCTCGCTTCGACTCTTGGGGATGGAGCACCATTGAAAACCACTGGTTCAGTGAGTTTAGTCGTGGGCGGTCTATACTATATCGATGCTGTGCGGGAACTAATAATGCAAGAACGCCATGTTGCATATTACCACATTTAGCAGTAAAAAAAAAAATTGTTGGCGGTGGATTCCGCACAACTTGAGAATTGGTGTGAAAACATGTTAAAAAATACAATCGTGGTGCGTCAAAAGATATTGTTTATAATATCTACACAAGTGATGAATAATGGATCTATCCATATGACCCCGAAACTAAACAACAGTCCACAGTGTGGGTGTTTTAAGATTGGCAAATGGACAACTAGAAAGTCGTTTATTTACCAGAAGTCTTTGAAGAAATAAGAAAGAAGAATCATTCAATGCTAGCTGTCACACGTCGGCCGTTACAACTCAGTTTTTGGAAGGTCAAAAGACAAAATGACCAGGTCAACGATTTTCGAGCTGCGAAGCGGCCGTTTTGGAGATACCTCAATCAGAATGGAAAAAGTGCTATGCAAATTGGTTTCTGCGTATGCAAAAGTGCATTTTTAAAAAGCAATATTAAATGATATGTTTGTTTCTTTTTGTTGTTTCGGATACATAAATAGCAGCACTCACGAGTATTGTAAAATATAATGTGTCAGTTAAACATTAGGTGTCAAAATGATTATAAACAAACCATTATTCCTTGTGTTTCGCCAGTCGCCTGCATTCCTTCTTTAGAAAACCCGGTGAGGCGCCTAAAAGCCATTACAGTTAGTACCAAGCACATTGCGCCACCCAACCCGTAAATGAAAGACTTGGCGTCCATTGTTGGGTCCTGCTCTTGGGGTCAAATTGGAGGTCTATTTTAATAGAACTTAGAATTCAATGTGAATAAATTGAATTGTATCGCTAAGGAAGCACTTTAGGATAACCTCAGGAAGAAAGACGGGAACGATCACGAAACGAGAATGGTCAAACTGTCAAGTAAAGCACGCTATTATCATTTCTTTCTTAAATTTGTTTCTCTTTTTTCTTTATTGAAAAATAATAATTAAAATTAAACCTAACGATATATATAAAAGAGACGGATATACTCGCCGACGCGAATTCGTTACATTTGGAATCGATGAAACATGTTTTTTGTATTTAAATAATTATTATCATTTGAAAAAAATGTTTTTTTTTTAAGTAATGTCCTAGATTATTATATTGTCTATCTTTAGAAAGAAAAATTAGGTTCGCGTCACTTACACAACTTAAAAGAAAATCGTTGCAAGAAAAAAACAACACTTTCTTATTTATTTATTTTCATTACTATAATAAGGTGTATTTCGTTTTTTTTTTTTAAGCAAAGGACTAAATTAATATATGTAGAATATTGTGGTATTTTTAGTTTTAGCCATTTGTTGGGAATAACTTCAACAAAATGCACCAAAATACGTTACAAAACACGTTTTAGGGACTGGTGGCGCCTTAAGATAGAACTACTTTCGCAGATTCGCGTATAGCTCGTTCAATAATTTGATTGACAAAAACGCTCCAAACATTCCAATCTCCAACAGTCATCTTTCTTTCGACGCCGCAGGTTGTTGGATCTCGCTGATGCTTTTCAGCAGACGGGCCTTCCGATCCATCGTTAATTCTCCGGATTGCAAGATTAGGATACGATGGTCTCATGATTTCGTTCACACGTCGCCTTTCCATGGGCGTAGCCAGTTTTTTTTCTGGAGGGCCTAGAAGCAGCGGTGTGCTGTACCGATCCCTCATGAGTAGTCAATATGTAAATGTATGTAATTGTTTCGGGAAAGGGGGGGGTTTGGGAGGGTGACTGGAAGGGGAAGCTGGGGGGCGAGGGGAGGGCCTCAACCCTCACTGAAAAATTGTTGCTATTTCGTCATCGCGGCAATTGAGCGACAATGCTCGCCCAACTGGTCCCGCGCAGAGCTCGACCACACCACATCGAGACACCACACTCCCCCGCCCCACCACACTCAGAAATCATAAGCATAGTCCCCCACTTAGAAAACCAAAGTCAAGCTCTCCCGGCCTTTGCCCTCCAGGTTCTCGTTGAACTCCTCAACGCTTGTCTAAGACTCAAATATTTTCAGTGGAAAACTGCCAATGTAGTCATGATTCCGAGAACGTTACTCTAGTGGTTACGGCGATGAACTACTAACCCAAGGGTCTCGGGTTCGAATCCGCAGATGCTTATACTATTTTTAAAGTTTCATTACCACTGTCTCCCCTGACTCCAGCTCAGGCTCATTTGGCCTAGTTGAGTAGGGACCAAAATAATTGTGTATGAAAAAAAAACTAACTGGCCGGCAATAAATAAAACGTTCCAATGGCCGTGCTGTCATATGTTTGAAATTCGAATTTAATACAAATATCGCTGCGCCGTATTGACATTTCAAGTGTTATTCTTCAGTACTAAAAATGTGTTGACTTTAATCTGAATTATCTGGATGCAATCTACACTAGCAGCTCGCCACGCATGAATGTATGTATAAAGTTAAAAAAAAAAAAAAAAATTTCAGGCCATAAACAATCATTACATTCAATTGTCATAATATTATTAGCGCAGCAGTGAGTGTGTGTGTGTGAGAAGTTTACTGTGTTACGTCAGTCGCAAGCTTTTGATTGGCCGTCGACTCCACGTGACGACTAGAGCACGTTAGCGAACGATGCACGCGGCGTTTCGCTCGCTTTCCCTGCACACGCACACATGCGCAGTCGCTCCGGCGTTGGCCTTCTCGCTCGCGCGCACGGCCGCACGCCGCCGACGGAGCCCCTCTCCCTCGCTCCTCGCCGTCCGCCGCCGGCTGCGCTCTCCTCTCCCGCAGTCTTCGTTCGGCCTTCGGTCCGTCGCGTCGCCGAGTTCGCCGCGGGTTCGATTCGCGATGTGTCGGTGATGCGGTTCGCGCGCCCTTCGCCCCGGAGGCGCCCCGGCCGAGAAGACAAGCCTCGGGGCCGCCGCGAGTGCGCGGCTGTCATCGCGAAGGTTGCAGACAAAGGCGACCGTCGTCTTCGTGTCGGCGCGAGCGCGTGCCATCCTCGTGTCGCGGACCCCCTCCCCCTCGGACGGCCTGCCTGCCACGTCGCCTTCCAATAGGTACCAGCACTAGAAGAGTCAAACGAAACTCGCTTGTTTACGCCAGAAGTCAGTCACATGCGCACGCACACCGCCGCACTGTTTACACTGCGATTGCACACACACGCGCGACCCACACACGCGCAATTGTAATTGCCGCTTCGGTTGCGTGGATCCCGTCGCCGGCCCTGAGCTCCTCCGTCCAAATATCTGGGGAAAAGATTGGGCATATTATAAACATCCCACAATGTTTGAAAAAAAAAACAACGAGTGTGACCGTGGCGGGTTAGGTTAGGTTAAACATAACTGAAGTACCTAACTCTGTATGTTAAAAAAACATTTAAGATTTTTGCTGTCAGCTCTCTGTCTGTTAGCAAACCTGTGTGCAATGTGTACCATGTCGTGACTTCCAGAAAACTTCGACATATCTTCGCGTTCCCTAGAACCCAAAAGCACCCTCAGTTTTAAAGTTTATATCGATCTATCTATATCACTTTCTTGTGGACACGATAAGTGCCGTAATTTTACACCAATCACTTTCAAATTGGCAAAATCTCTGTCAACTTCGTGAATGACCAGGGGGCGGGAATGGGGGGTTTTTTTCACACAGCAATGATGGATAATTATCAGAGCTTGATCTTCTAAGGAGTTCCTCTCCGTCGAGCGCCATCTTTGTTTGATTTTATATTATTTCTTAGATAAGGCAACCCTTACGGCACCGTATAAGGAGGGTTTCAGTCGCTGCCCAATGTGCCTATCCCCTATTTGATCCTGTGAAACCCACCTCCGCCTTCCGGCATGCCGGGGGGGATGTTCTTGGAGAGTAATCGAAGCGAAGCTTATTTGCCTTCGCAGCGCGACCAGCGTCGCAGGAGGGCCAGGAACGCGCCGCGGCGTCCATGATGAGCCTGGAGACCCTGCTGCAGGCGGCCGAGTTCATCGAGCTGCAGGAGCAGAGCGGGCGCCGCCGGGGGCCGGCGGGGGCGGACCCGCCGCCCCCGCGCATCACCTTCCAGCTCGCCACCTCAGGTCAGACCTCCTTCTACACATTATCTATGCCTCTTCTAACAACATAAGGGTGGTCCCAAGACCATTCCCATTAAAAAAAACAGCGAAACGTTTAAGTTTCTACTCTAAATCGTGTAAAATAGCTATGTTTCAATGGCTCCTCCCTCGGATAACTACGTCACTGGGTCACTGGGCCGCGGTCAGTCAAGATCGAGGTTAATGCCCTGCCGCGTTGTTCGAAACGCCCCATTAGGTCGGCGCTAAATGATTGCTGTCAGATGCCACTGGTATAAAAGAGGTCGGTCTAAGAAGAAGGGGGTAACTCCTTTCCCCTTCTCTGGGGTTGTAAGAGGGATGCTATTGGTCGACAGATAATATTGATAAGATCGCATTTTGTTACATAATTTCTTACTCTTAATAGTGAACTTAGGGAACACCCCCTAACGTTTGTGGGATTGGTCTTGGGACACCCTGTAAAATTAATGTTTTTTTTTATAGTTATTTACTTTCAATTTCCTTCGCTTTTGACGCAATTGAACTAAAGACCCATCGTCGTGAATTTCGAGTCAATTCTACTAACCCAACGAGGGGGTAATATAACCCATTTTCAACTAATTTTAGTACTAATTAATGAAACATTGACAGTTCGATAGAGCGCTCACATATCGTATACGAAAATCAAAAATATGACAGCACGGCTGTTGGAACGTATTACTGTCCGATTAAAATGAACACAGACGAATGTTATGTATATATACAAATAGAAACATGCAAAAAAAATGTGGCAAAACGTATATCAAAGGGGCTAAAAGTGCCGCGGGCGCAAGTGGAGATATGAAAGAAGCGACCCATTACAAGTCCGTACCACAGGCGCGAGTAGTCTGGGCGAGACATAACTTTAATGACGCCTGTGGGGCCTAGCTGTAAGACGTCGGGCTCCTTGTTTAATAATTTATTACTACTAAACAATTTATAGAAACAGTTGAATTTATACGATCGCTATAGGTGTCATAGCCATTTTTATTTAATATAATTACAAATTTAAATTATATCAAAGTCACATGTTTTAGTATATGAGACATTACAACAATAATTGGATAGGCTTTTAGGGGAATGAACTATATCAATGAGGCAAGGTTGGGGACAACCAGTCAATGGGTACTCAATACCGTGCCCGTCCTCGAAGTGTCCACACGCTTAACTCCGCCCCTTGCGCCCCACCGCGACGGGCATTTGAACGGTTTTTATTAAATTTGAAATTCGTTTTTCTCGTAAATAAATATGCCAATGGAAGTGTAGATCAACGCCCTATTTGAAACAATTATTTTTACCTCTTTTATGGAATTCATCATTGGGTGGGGGGGGGGTTTGCTTCTCGTGCGCCTAATTGCGCATTTCTCTGCTGTATGATTAATTACTATATCCAAATATAGTAATTAAACGCAATGCGATGGAAAAAAAAACGTAAAAAAACGAAAAAGTGCAATTTATCAAATAATAAAACGAGCGACAAACGTTTTAGCAAACGAGCGCGCCGTCGCGTCCACTTCATGTTCTCCCGGTGCATTCTTCGGCGCGCGCTCGGCGCCGCCCGCTCGCACTCGCACCTGTTGCCGCGCTCCGTCTCGCTCGCGCGCGGGTCGCGTTTCGGTCGAGTCGTAGGTTAGTTACGCGCTTGACGATACCGAATCATTTGTTTTTTTTTTTTTTTATTAGGGAAACGAACAGAAATTACAGATTTATTTATTATTATTGAAAAGAGATGTTTTGTCGTAATTAAAACGTATCCTGTTTACGACGAGTGTCTGCCGGGAGGGAGGGGGCGGAGTGAAGGCCGCCCCTCCCCTCCCCTGCCTCTCCCCCCGCCGCGCGTGCGCTCTCCTGCCCGCTGGCCGACAGTATCCGTTCGCTGTTCGGTCAGTCCGATCGCGTCGACCTCTCGCGCCGCATGTCGCCCCGGTCACGGGACCGCAACAGCGACGAAAACTTTTTTGTAATATTTGTAATCCTCGCAGAAACAAATAACAGTTTTGTTTTTTATGTGTTTCGGGAAATGAATAATATAGGATAGTGAGAATTACAACGTGCGCAATTAACGCATCCGCGAGGTGACCGTCTCCGAGTGACGCAGCGGGCGATATTTGCATAGGAAACCGTCGAGGAGTGGTGATGCAGGCGGCAGCGGCTGATGGCCATTCGGTGGTAACTCCTCGATCGCTTTCCTTCGCACCAAGAAAGCGACGTTTCGTTTGGACTGTGACTTGTCGCTGACTTATCCCAAGAAGCTATATAAAGCAGCCAAATTGTCCAATTAAACAGTAAACTATTAAAGCTAATAATATCGAATTCTGAGAGGTCGTACATATGCCTGTATTTATTTATTTATTTAATTCGAAGGAATAGGTCAATATCCCGGGCACAGAAGTCCAGAAGCGACCTTCGACCGACGGCTGGAGGGAGGATTCTGGAGCCACAATCTTTTAGCGAAAGGTCGTTTATATCCCATTAAAACCATAAGATTGCTAAATAATTGATATTTAAACAGGCACGTCATCTTTTTTGTTGAGTACTTTAAAACTAGTATAAGCGCTAAAATCTTGGATTTTTAAACTATTTTATTTATTAAAATTAATTTAAAGAACTTGTTTTCCAAATGATATTTTAGATTTTTGAGATTATTCATAATTTTTTAGCTTCTATTGATACATCCATTAAATAAAGCTAATATCCGGGTCTCTGGTCGTAAGCCTAACAAACTTTCAGTACTAATAAATGAAGCATTGACAGCACGGCTGTAGGACTGTAATATTTATTGCTGGCGCTAGTTAAAATTAATACAAACTCATCTGTGTGTCAAAATTTACAGAAAAAACTAAAATGGTGTCAAATGAATAAAATAGTTAATATTTTATGGAAGTCCTCGCCATTTTTGTATTTATTTGTAGTAATGTCACATTAAAGGCAACGTAACATCAAAGCACTCTTGCTTAAAATACATGTATTCTGACCTGATATTGCCTTAAGCCTTTTATTCATTTCCACCATCTCCTCTGACTAGCACAAGCATATTCCTTGGTCATAGCAATTCATTTGTAAAAAAAAATCCCTTACCATAACCTAAAATGGGCCCAAAACAACCCCATTTCTCCGTACAAAGCCTAGGAACCTCTAAAATAGATTTTATCAAAATTTTGGGCGTAAAATGTTGGCTAAGGGATACTGGCTTTTGTAAGCTCTGATACTTTAAAGGAATCTAGAGCAAGCCCTCAACGCCCTGTCCTATATGTAGGGCTCGGTGGCAGGATGACCAGGTGGAGAGCATTGTGTCCTCGGTGCCATTAATCTTTGGAAAGTATCACATTTTACACCAGTCCAGAATTACGAATGAGAGCAAAGTAACGTCGCCTCATGTCAAAACACCATATTTTTGCAAAAACACCATCAGACTAAATTCCCTTTTATCGCGAAGGTTTTTGACAGAAAATGCGACATTCCACAGAATTATAATCACAAAGATTGTTTATATTATTACACCGATAACCCACCACATTCCCGGATAGTTGCAACGACTTGGGGTCGTTATATCTATCCTCGCAAGACAAGATATTAACTCCGACGCACCTGAATGAAGGGTGCTACGGAAAGGACCCTCGCGCGTCTGTCCCTGTCTCCCTCTCTCGAGCCTTGAAAAACAGGAGTGAAAACCCTAACACACTTAAAGGCCTAATTAAAACTAACATGCAAGGACGAGGTTATTACACCGATAACTCAATAGTTCCCCTTCAGCTTGTATCCATTCATGCTGAGCAGCTACCAGAAGAACCCTTCACCCGAAGGGTTGACCCTTTGGCCGTCGCATCTTCAACTCGAAAAGTACAAATGCGAAAGAATTGAATTTGTGGTGCAGATTAATGCTCTTAAGAACCATAGCAGTTTAGATCACATCGAAAGCTGGTCAGATGGTGAAATATTATATTAAACTCAACGATTTTTTTGTACTGAAAAATGAAACTTTGACATTATTTTTTTTTTTTTATTATTATTTTTTTGTATTATTTATTAGTGGCCCGTTAAAAAAATAATAATACATCTAAATAGAGATAACTAAGATAATTTTGTTTAAAAAAAACCAACATAAATTGTATAGGAATGACATTTGCAATTTAAAACAGTAACTATATAATACAGCGGTTAAAGCATTGATTAGTAAAAACATTGATAAAGGTGCTATATAAACTAGTAACACAAATACCTATTTAAACAAATTATTATTAAATTAATCCTAATACACTGAACAATAATAAAATAATCTGAGAAATAAGAAATAACAAAACAGAAACATTTTTAATTTAAATAAATTCACCTATACTACATAAGTTCTTATTAAGATTAAGAATTTTAAAGGTTTTTCTTTAATTACCGTTTTTGGAAAGTTTATTGTATAGAATTAAACCTGTAGTTGTTTAGTGGCATATTATAAATTGGAATATTATTCCCTTTATTTTTTTAATTGTGGTTCCCGAACAGGTATGTCATAAAAACTATGCAGTCTAATTGTAGGACGTCAGGTTCTGGTTAAATAATTTACTACTACTAAAAAATGTATAGAAGCAGTGGATTTATATGATATATACTACCATTCTTGTTCTAAATTAGGTAGATTATTAATATATACTGCAAAGCAAACATCGTAAAGGCGCTTGAAATAAAGTTATACTAGCAGATAAGTATGTGGGCTAAACAATATAAAAACGTGCCGCTCGTGTCGCACTTCCACGTCTCGCTCTACCATTTTATAGCTATTTATCACATTGTTGAGAGTTGAATCAGTGATAAATTCCAATTTATAACTTATTTATTCATTAACTTAATATATAAGTGTGTTATAACTATTTTAGTCCTAAAATATTTACAAAAAATCGCTTACTTTTTTGTTTGTTGAGTTTTGATTTCAAAATAAGATGACCTTTAGGTCAACGTTTAATAAAGAATTAAAACAAACCCCTAATATATTAATTTTAGGTAGTCTGCAAAATATAAATCGGTAAAAAAAACCATTAAAATGCGATGAAATAACCAGCGATCCCCAAACGGTCTCGCTCGCATAGTACCCGCCTCGGATGACGGGATGACGGGATGATGTGCGCGGAAAACCTGGAGATTTATGCTCAGTTTGGTTTGCCATTTCATAATGAATAGACTTACTCCTGAACAACGTGGCGTGGCCTCCAAGATCGTGCGATTTAACACCGCTGGACTATTTTTTGTGGGGTTATGTGAAGTCGCTTGTCTACGCAGATAAGCCGGACACGATTAACGCCTTGGAAGAGAATATTCGGCGCGTTATTGCTGACATACGGCCCAACTTGCTGCAAAAAGTGGTTGAAAATTGGGCCTCTCGGCTGGAATTTGTTCGAGTCAGCCGCGGCGGCCACTTACCGGAAATCATTTTTAAAACATAATGGCAAACCCTTATCTTTATAATAAAACTAAATTAAGGTCGACATTAGCATGGTTTATAACAGTTACGATGGCTTAAACCTAGTTTGCCATGCATTTTAATTGTCTGATCGAAACGATCGATGATTTAGCGAAATTCTGTTTGGAAAAAATATTTGCTTGACAGGACAGTTGCGAGGCTGTCGGGAAATAAGGGAATTAAGGCAAACAACTTAAGCTAATGACGTATTTGTATCATAATCATTGCATATATTAGCGTGTACAAATACGTCATTAGCTTATGTTTGCCTTATTTCCTTTCAAAACATATAATTCTACCTTGCATTTCCGAATGATTTCATAATAATCTTTTTACGGAAGGTTCATGTTATGTAGGTCGATCACACGATATTTTGAAGTATTCACTTATGATGAGGCCAAAACGCTTTAATCTTATGACAACACGAAGTGAACTCCAGATTCGAAATGTTTTGCATCGCAAAATCTGCATTGTAAATGCATTAATCCGCATTTAAGGCGCCACCAGTCCCTAAAACGTATTTTGGTGCATTTTGTTGAAGTTATTCCCAACAAATGGCTAAAACTAAAAATACCACAATATTCTGCATATATTAATTTAGTACTTTGCTTGAAAAAAAAACGAAATACACCTTGATATAGTAATGAAAATAAATAAATAAGAAAGTGTTGTTTTTTTCTTGCAACGATTTTCTTTTAAGTTGTGTAAGTGACGCGAACCTAATTTTTCTTTCTAAAGATAGACAATATAATAATCTAGGACATTACTTAAAAAAAATCATTTTTTTCAAATGATAATAATTATTTAAATACAAAAAACATGTTTCATCGATTCCAAATGAGTCGGCGAGTATATCCGTCTCTTTTCTACACGTCAATGTTCGAATAAAGCCTACTCTTTCTAATCTCGAGGACCTTAAATCTATCCCTCAAAATAATTTCCTCTTTTAATATAATTTAAATTTGCATTTATTGTATTATTATTTCGACTTTTGCGCGTTTTAGTGTTTAAGATGGGTAGACTACCGTCTACTTGGCTACTTTCCATTGTGCTAGCTACCCGACTTTCCCGTGTTTCAAATTATTTCAAATTCAAACATTTATCAATTATTAAAAAAGAAAATTAATAGCAATGGTTTTAAAAACAAGTTTTTATTTATGTACTCGAATGCGTAACAGAATTTCGTGACTGTGCTGATGACCGTTGAGGAGTTACTTCGTCTCACGGCAGTCCTGGGCTCAGGACTGGCGTCATCAGGTCATGCTCACCATAAAAATGCATCAAATGTCAACTCCGTAGGATAAGAGGAAATGGTTCTAAAAACCTCGCAAAAATCTTTATTAAACAAACTTTTTTTTATGTGAAACAACTAAATTAGCATTTTCGAAAGTGAATAAAACGATAATTAGTTATAAATATATCACAGTGGCGTAATATTACGAGTGAAAGTTATGTGTTGAAGTGTCGCGTGTGAGCGAGATGGTGATCTCGCCGCGGAGGCTCTAGAGCGGGACGAGGCGATGCTGAGAATGGGCGTCCTCATGGAGTCCACGAACCTCGTGCAGGATCCGTCGGAGGCCAGGGCGGACCCCGGCCTGGCGCCCGCCCTAGCCAGCGCGCCGCCTCCGCCCAAGACGCCCAAGAAGAAGTGGATCGAGAACTACCTCGGTGAGTCGAGACCTTCATTGAAACCGTTGCATTAGCCGCTGCTAGCTCCTAAACTATCAACAACTCATCTCGAACGAATTATGGTGAAAATTAAACTTTGAGTGGAAAGTGAATATGCACTTAGTCCTTTCGAGTGCCATCACACTTCACATTCAAATTGAAACATTGATATCCTGAAATAATAACATATCCTGAAAAAACCTCTTCAAGAAAACCGTAAATTTTTATAACGGCTTCTTTTTTTTTAGATCAAACTTAGGTAATAACAAACGGACGTAAATTAATTGCCATAAAAATTGTGATACATTTTGACTAAACAAAAAAAAAATACATAAGTAAATGTTTATACTGAAATTATGATAATATAAATATATTTCTGAAAAATATAAGAAATAAATGAGAAATACAATAATTTCATTTCGCCCTTTTTCAGTTTTTAATGTCGAAAAATACCAATTACCTACAAAAAAGTTGTGATTAAAGCGTGAAGAATTAAATCTTCTCGGAGTTCAGTAAATGACAATATTTAATAAAATGATATTTAAATTAAACAAAAGCGTTTTAACCCCGAGCTATGATCGGTAATTAACAGTTCGGTAATTACCCATATTTATTGACCTCCGGGACCTCCTAAGCAGCGATTGTGTAGCTAAATCGACCTTTCGAATGTCGGGGACGGAGACTGGGAGTGTAGCGTTGGACTATTGACATAGTCATACTATTTTTAACGCTTCATTACTACCATCTCCCCTGACTCTAGCACTGGCATATTTGGCCTAGTTGAGTAGGGCCCAAAATAATTGTATATGACAATACTTTACAATGTTTTTAGTGGAATATGTACGCGAGGGGCATAAAATTAGCGGTCAACCAAAAGCAGAGATAGCACAGAAGACCACACGATAGGCGCGCAGCTATCTCGTCGCGATAGCTGTGCTGTGCTGTGCTGTGCTGAGCTGTGCTGTGCTGTGCTGTGCAGACATCACCATCAAATTCTTTTATTTCGTAGGTATTGGGGATTTTTATGGCTTATCTGACCTGGCCGACGGTTCCGAAGTGCCATTCGTTTGTCTCCGTCGCAGATCGTATTCTTGAGCGATTGAGTCTGACCTGCTCAACAAACAGGTCAAAACAAGGCCAAACATATAAACCCAACTGGTTTGCTTGCCACCAGCTCACCTTTCCGAAAGTGGAATTGGTTATTTTTTCATAAACATTCTTCTTTCGCGGTATAAATATATTCGAGTTTTATATTATTATCCTGCGACCGACCATATTTATTAATAGCTTGGAGTAAATATGAGGCGCACTGCCTTAGGTAGAGATTAACTAACTGCAATGTCTACCCTAACCCTTAGGGCTCTTCATAATGGATAGACTTACTCCTGAACAACGTGGGCCTGTGGCGTGGCCTCCAAGATCGTGCGATTTAACACCGCTGGACTATTTTTTGTGGGGTTATGTGAAGTCGCTTGTCTACGCAGATAAGCCGGACACGATTAAGGCCTTGGAAGAGAATATTCGGCGCGTTATTGCTGACATACGGCCCAACTTGCTGCAAAAAGTGGTTGAAAATTGGGCCTCTCGGCTGGAATTTGTTCGAGTCAGCCGCGGCGGCCACTTACCCGAAATCATTTTTAAAACATAATGGCAAACCCTTATCTTTATAATAAAACTAAATTCTTAGCCATTACATCAAATTATATGCGTTTTATCTCCTCTTGAAAACCACGCCTCTAAAATCATCACCCTATATATACGCTGTGTGTTCAAAAAATAAGGTGACTGAATTGTTAAGAAAAAATATTTATTTATTCATCAATATTTTTGTTGACCCCTTCAAAGTAATCCCCCTCAGATACAATACACTTATGCCAACGGTTTTTCCAATCCTCAAAGCACTTCTCATCAACACTTCTCGGTATAGCCTTGAGCTCTTCCAGCGATGCAGTCTTTATCTCTTCAATCGTTGCAAATCTCCGTCCTTTCAAAGGTCTCTTCAGTTTTGGGAACAAGAAAAAGTCACATGGGGCCAAATCCGATGAATATGGAGGCTGAGGCATGATTGTGGTGTTATTTTTGACCAAACAATCTCTCACAAGCAAAGATGAGTGAGCAGGGCGTTATCGTGATGCAAAAGCCATGAATTATTTGACTTTTTCTTCGTATTGCTTCTCGCAAACGGCGCATAACTTCCAACTCACAACTCAGCAACTTCTCTCGTGCTCGGGCGTCCAGAGCGAGGTCGTCATTGGCATCTTCCCGGCCATCTTGGAAGAGTTTGTACCACTTGGACTTGAAAAGTCACCTTACTTTTTGAACACACCTCGTATATATATATATGAAGGAGAAAGGTTAGGTTTGCACCAGGTAAACTGTTTATGCCCCGAAGGAACAGTGGTTTTAGAGGAGAAACAGGAAGTTTCCCTCAAAATAATTTAAAAATATATTTATTATAAAAGTCGTAATAAAACCATCAAAATAACATTCCACTATGAATGAGGGGGGAGAGAGTGCTGCTAGCATATCCAGCTCAGCATACCTGCGGTCGGAATTCAGTCGCAAATTTCCAACGCTCGCATCAGGCGCGCAGACGGAGCGAGGAGGTCAGCCCCGCCGAGGAGTGGAGAAGTGTTGGGCACTTGTCGCACAGCTGAGCGGGCCCTCCCTCCCGACCCTCCGCTCCCTCCGCGCCCTCCCCGCCCGCCCTCCGGACCGCGCATGCTTGCCTAATAATCGAAAGCGCCCAGGTTTAAAAAAGTAAAAATAATGTCTTCCATCTTAACTGGAAAAAAAACTGAGACGGAGAGAGCAGAGTATGAAATGATGAACAAGCAATCTGACCTAGCTGTGAGATTTTAACTATGCGTTCGAAAAATACATTAAATAAAAATATATATAAAATACTGTTAATATTTACGATAATTGAAAGAATTTGATGATATCATTGTGCCTTTGTTTTTTTTTTTTTTTTTTTTCTATTCAGACCTAAAAAATATCCCACGTTCGCCCGTATGGGTTAAAAGTGGACATAGGAAATGAAGCGACCCATAGCAAGCTAGTGCCATAAGTGCGCATAATCTGTAAGACGTCAAGTTCTGGTTAAATAATGTACTACTACTAAACAATAGATAAAAGCAGTGTCATAGCCTTTCCTTTTTATTAATGGCTGAATATGAGAAGAGGGTAGGTGTGTGGGTGGGGTGGGGTGGGGTGGGGTGGTCGCCGTGTCCTCGAAACGGGAGATCGACCGCTCGTCCACGTGATAGCAGAGCCGGAGTCACGTGGCCGTATCCTCGTGGAGGTGACAGCTCAGCCGACCGCCTCCCGGACCCCACCCCACCCCACCCCACCCACCCCACCCAAGCAACGCGCTCGTATGTATGCAGGCAGAACGCCACGTGATTTTTGCTTAACCATATAATAATAAATGAAGGGAAAACTTTGTCTTTGTGTTTGCGAGATTTGGCATAGTTAAAGTTTATATGGAGAAAAGAGTGCAGAAGGCTAAAATGTATCTATATAATGCGTTCATACTACTGACAGCCGATTGAGGATTGTGTGTGGTTGCGCAACGGAAGCCAGCCAAGTTTCAAAACCATTCTTAGTGGAAATGACTGGTGGGAGAAACGGGGCTGGAGATTACACGTGAGGGGATTCAATTCAATAATTGGAAGGTCGTTTTTCGTTACAATCTATTTTACTTCAATTTGTAGAACTTGAGGGGTATCTGGACGTGATATTTTCACTTAGCTTTACAATTTCATAAAAAAAAATCTTTTATAAGTCGTATGCACCGTTGAAAAGTATTCAATTATTCTATGAAACTAAATGAAATTCGACTATTCTAAGCACAATGTTATTGTTTTTCACAAATTACGGGTTTTAGAGGTCAAAATAAAAAAATACTAATTCAAAATGCGATTTTAAATTAAATAGTAGTAGTGGTTTTCCTCCTGTAGACAAGCTATGAGCCAAACGCTTGAAATCGGGTTTTTTTTTTCAAGTAAAGATAACACTAAATCTTAGAGTATAATATAATAAATTAATATTACTGAATTGCAAACTGAAAAATAACACCGCCTTTCGCCTAACTGCTGCACTCGTGTGGGGGCCTGGCAGCCATTCATGCCACTCGCGTATGACAATGACGATGCTGCCACATGCTAATAATATAGGCAGTCTTTTGGCAGTTGGCCGTCTGCCAAATGAGCCAACATTCGGCAGACGGGCTGAACTCCGCCGTGACGTCTGCAAGTCGAAATAAACAGGCTCACGTTACTTGTGGACACGCATTCACGCCGCCCTCACAGGTGTCTGTCATCGACCAGCATAATTTAAACGATATATTTCTATTTTTCATTCATTTTAAAACGATCACATTATTGGAATGTCGCAAGTTTTACCCCCCCAGTAGGTTTTGCCTATTGTGCCCTTATACACCTATCTGTGCCTTTATACGCCTACCTGTGCCTTTATACGCCTACCTGTGCCCTTATACGCCTACCTGTGCCTTTATACGCCTACCTGTGCCTTTAAAAATCGCGCACGTGCGTTTTATTTTAGACCGAGCGAGCAGTGAGAGGTTTGGCGATATCACGTCCGCAGCAGAACAGGGCCTCATACTAGAAAAGGAGATCGACCGTCTCGCCGAGACAGGGACAGAGACGAGGGAGGGACCGAGAGGGGAACACCACGCGGTCGTTTCGCCAGCGGGTCAATCGCCCCTCCCCCCCCCACCCCGCCCCTCGGCGAGGTTGTGCAACGCGTGCTCGCGCCACGCGGCCCGTCCGTAGTTTCTTTGACGCCCAAACCAAGGCACAAACCAAGGTCAGCGAAGTAAATATCCTGGCGCCGCTTGAGCCTAGCACCGCCTACTGATAGCAAAGCTAGTGTGAAACCTTTTTTGTGCGTGAACATGGTATATGCCTACACTGATAACATACCGAATATGCAGGTAGATAGATACCTACTTAATCTAGTTTTGTGTTATCAGTGCTGACAAAAGACTTGTGCGCAGTCGCATTGACCTTGGAATGATGGGGGGGGGTTGGGGTATGCGCGTCGCTGGATGGTCAACGCCTTTCGTTCGCCCCCTTTGAACGCATGTGCTCCTGATATAAAAACACCTACAACTTCGCGATTTTTGTGATATTTTCGGGTCGGCTACAGAAAATGATTAAATTCTTATAATAATAATGATTCTTCGAGCACAGAAAATAATTAAATTCTTATAATAATAATGATTCTTCGAGCACAGAAAATAATTAAATTCTTATAATAATAATGATTCTTAAGAGCACAGAAAATGATTAAATTCTTATAATAATGATTCTTAAGAGCACAGAAAATGATTAAATATTTTAATCGCGGTAGGGGGACATCTCACGAGTGTTAAAAGTGGGTTGCATAAGAGGCATTAGCAGCCGGATTGGAAACTGCAAAAGCTACTAACTACTATAACAAAGAAATGTGTATATTTGCTAAATCGTTAACATGAGAAATCTTCAAAAAATGCCATTATTTGGTGATTCCTCAAAGTCTTTTGATAACAGACCTTTTTAGTTAGTTTTCGCTCATTTTTTTGTTTATCGCCTCTTCGGTCGGTATTCTTGTGATAATAATACATTTGTAGATTAAATAATTGAGTAGTTCTTCCAGTTGGCACATTTTTAGTTTTGACATACTATCCATTGAGATAAACACGATAAGTATGTGTATACAGACTTTTAGGGTATGAGTTGCGGTCTAACACACCGGCATTCTGCCGTCCGTCCGACAACGGCGGACAATGCTAATGCCAATGCCCTCGACGGGGTTTAGGTCAGCCGTAGCCGCCCTGCTCGGAGGCTTCAGGGCCGACCGCTCGCCGTCGCCAGCCACCGTCTACCAGGCTGGCCGACTGCCGACTGCCGACTGCCGACTGAGGACAGTGGCTTCCTTGACGTATGCACATATTTAAACATAATCTTTCATACTATGCTAGTAGTTTAGCCTTAGCGTTTTGAGCATTATTAAGGTTTTTATACTTTGAAAAAGAAAACACAATTGTGAATGGTTTTTTTAATTCATAGATGATATCGCTGGATGTAGGAAGAAGACAAACCTTGAATTATAAGGAATTAAATAGACCAGGTATGTTCCTAAATGACTGCGATGTGGATTTCTAACCTGGAAGCTAAATCTAAAACAGGAGTACTATTAATGGTACCATTAATTATTGAAAACGAAACCATATTTCGTTCAAAAGGTGGCTCACCTTCAACTACATCCTTATGACGGCATAGGTCTTAATCCTGATTAATGTTATTGAGTGTACACATTTCTTTATTTTGATTCTCTAAATCTAAATCTCTTTCATTGCAATGAATGACCGAACGAAAGGAATAAATTCAAGAGAGATTCTGCGCTTTGCATTGTTATGCACGTTTGATTAGAGGGTTCCCCTTCACCTAATCTATAATTGACAGCAGTGTCAACATCATAAAAAAGGGATTGAGCATAGCATAGCATGCTGAGCGACTTATCAGCAGTCGCTGGACCTGATCTGTGATAAAAAAACATGTATTTTTAAATATATTATAAGCATATTGCGCGCACGGAGGTTTAGTAAAGTTTATATTAACGCAGAAAGCTAAATTTTATCTATGAAATAGTAATCGTAATCATTTTCAAATATTTCATGCACAGGTTGCCAGCACTCGATTAGTATAAAAAAATAATACATTTGACTTTGACAGAACAATAATTACCCTAGAGGAGAAAAAAGAAATTAGATAATAACAAATAACTGTCATTTAAGAGATATAAAGTAATAATAATATATATATGATAGGCCATCAAACTGATAGATTACTTAAACTAAGGATACATTTTACTGTCCCATCGGCTTACACAAAAAACACAAAAACAAAAATAATCCTCGTACAAAATAATTAAAATGAATACTTTACACTTAGGTTAATATAGTTTATTGTGTTACTAGCATAGGGTTGCCACAAATGGTTTGGCTCCGACCGGGACTGATATCAATATAGGGGAGTTATAGGAGGAGTTATAGTTCCGCAATCTGGTTTGTGAAAAAAGGAAATCTTTCGATGGTTCCCACATTTTCAGAATACGTTCAATGGCCGGGGAATAGCGGGGGTTACGAATTACATCAGCTCCCACAAGGTATTTCAGTCTTTCATTCCGTATGGACAAATATTTGTAAAATGCCAGTACATCCCTTGACCCCACACTTTCACCGCCAGCCAATGTGATCTAACTGGCGCACGAATTATTCGCATAATTTTAGCAATCATATAAAACCATGATTACCCGTTTACCGGGACACATGGTGGGTCAAACGGGACAACCGGGATCGAGGCTCTAAACCGGTGACATGTCCCGGTATACCGGGACGAATAGCAACCCTATGCTAGCAGTAACTGAGGCTGTAGGGCGAAAGGTCTTCAGGTTTTTTTGCTCAATATCGCTTGGAAGGATCGTGGCTGCTACTTAGGGCAAGACCCTTAAGGACCTGTGAGGAATACGCGCGTTTTAAAGTTTTAAAGTTAGTTTTAGGAAAGCAATGATTGCGCCTCGAAATAACCGGATTGAGGCGTTTCATGCAAGGCCGTGCGCGGTTCGAAAGCAACGCGGGGGGGGGGGGGGGGCACGGTCGACGGGGCCTGCGGCGCTCCCGACACGCCGACCTTCTGTCGCCCCGCCCGGCGAGCGCGAATAACGGCGACCCGAGCGCCGCCGCTACCAGGAGCACATATCGCAGTAGGAGTTCGCGTACTGTTAACGTTACTCTAGAGATGCACCAAGGTAGATTCTACTTACCATATTGTATTTTTTTTTTGTTTACTTTCTGATAACAAAAAAATATTTTTAATTAATTTGAATGTAACCTAGGTGTAATTATCAGCCTAGCACGTAATCATTTTGTCAGATCGAGTACACTTAAAAATGCTTATATAATGTCAATCCCGGATATTATCTCTCTTGCTATTATTACTATATTAATTTATATCTCTTAAATGGCACCTACTTGTTATTATCTTAATTCTTTTTTTTCTCTCAAATTCTAATGTTATAATTAAAATCAAATTTTCTATGTATAACTAATTTAAGTTTGTAAACATGAAATTGGAGAGTATCGAGTGCTGGCAACCTGTGTAAAAAATGTGTAAGAATGTTTACGATTACTCTCTGTATGTATTTGTATTTATAAAAATAAATACAAATACAAATTCTCTCACACACACACACACAACCTCTATATACTTACGCGTTTTGTGTTTAAATTATTTAATTTCGGTTAAAAATACAACACCTACTTGCTTGTAAATATAAAAGAAATCCATAATCGGTTTTGTTATCTAATTCTTATCTTTTTTTCAAGTTAATATTGATATAATTGTGTTTTCCCATAGGAAAAAAATGATTATTATTACATATCTCCCCCCCCCCAGGGTTCATTTAAATAAACCTTAAATGCAAAAAACAGACTAAATTAGCAAAATAAAAAATAATAATAATAAAATAGTAATCTTTGGACATCATTTTCAGTTTTTTTTCTTTGGCCTCTGACTATTTTTAAAACATACTTAGAGTGCTAATGCGATGTAATTTAATTTAATTTTATTCTTTACTTTGCGAAAACCTGTCATCAGTTAATTTTACAAACAATTGTATGTACCATCTTTTCTTCTTAAATAATACTGTTGGCTTTCCGAATAAACAAATAAATAAATAAAAATATAGTTACCTACTATTTTTGTTCGATGTGTTAAATATAGGTGTTTTTTTTAGAGGCGTGGTTTTCAATCTGGCACTACTTTTTTCGTAGTTGGTGTTTTTGACAGCTGTCACTTGATTTATGCTCAGTTTGGTTTGCCATTTCATAATGAATAGACTTACTCCTGAACAACGTGGCGTGGCCTCCAAGATCGTGCGATTTAACACCGCTGGACTATTTTTTGTGGGGTTATGTGAAGTCGCTTGTCTACGCAGATAAGCCGGACACGATTAACGCCTTGGAAGAGAATATTCGGCGCGTTATTGCTGACATACGGCCCAACTTGCTGCAAAAAGTGGTTGAAAATTGGGCCTCTACATAATGGCAAACCCTTATCTTTATAATATGCATTTGGCTCGAGGTGCCCAAACGAAGAAGTTATCAGAGTGTATGTTTGTGTTTACGAAATGATCGGCGCCTGCCCCACTCGTTCGCGCTTCGGTCCCGCGCGCTGACGTCGTCCTCGTCTAACCGCTCGCCCCGTCCTCTTCTCGCTCGCCCCTCTCCTCTCGCGCCGTCATGTGCTCCTGATACATTACCGCCACGGAGCGCGCTCTGTTGCGCCTCGCGTCTCGGCCCGCCTAATCAGCTGACTGACTGACTGACTGACTGGCGCCACATTTGACTCAAAATGGCTCCTCACTTTTCCGTTTATTTGTTGTCTACTTTCTGCTCTATTAATATATTCAATTCGATTTGTTTTTACTTTTGTGCTCTATGATTATTTTTATTTTTTATTTGTATGAGAAATGCTTACAGCCATACATAATGACAATTAATGACAGTATGAGTGTTATAATCTGTGAATATAATTGGGTGTGCAATGCAAGAGTGTGTTAAGAGAAAACCAGAGTTAATTAAATAACACTTCACTAAAACGGGCTTATGAAGCTAAATCTTACTATGACTAGGTGTTTTCAAATTCCTTAAAACTATATAAAAAAAAGCTAATACGTAATAGCGCAGTCGCACTGCATTTTTTAATTTTTTTTTTTTTTTTAACTCTCCGCGCGTATCGATATCGATGCACTTGAAGTGCATTATTATTAGTTTACTATCAATTTGGTCCGGTGGCGCAGTGGTATAAGTACCAGCTTATAAATTTAGAGAGGATTCGAATCCCCATTGGGCCAAATTCGGCTAGGTCGGCAGTCGGAACTACGCCTCAAAGCGCCTCCCCGACAACACAAGCCATACGAATGAATACTATCAATTTTGTTAAAAGTTTCATTGGGCATTCAGATATTTATATGTAACGCTCTTACGAAGAAAACGCCTGCCATTGGCCTTACGCGTTGTGGTCAGTGGTCAGTGGTCAATGGTCAGTGGTCAGTGGTCAGTGGTCACTAAGGGAAGGGAAATTAGGGAACAGGCAATTATTTTTTACACAATTTACATTAATCATTACTGAAGACTATAAAAATTAAAATTTTTATAAAAAATATTCTCATCTATAGCAATACAAATAACTAAATTTATAATTTCTATGAGTTGTGTTTTAAATAAATTACACACATTATTGTAATTTGTAATCACGCGCAATGTACCACCTTAATAGCACAATGTGCTGTTCCAAGGAGTTTAGGAGTTTGACGCAAGCCTTCGTAATAAACCTATAAATATATAATATTAATATCAGTAAATATATAATAATAATCTATAGAAAAATATATATAAGTAAATATAACTACACATATATACACATGTTTTATTATTTAAATACAATAGAATGTGTGTAAGAATGTGCTGTGCTTATTTACACCGTGTGCATGATCTTCAACAATATTGGTAACTTAACACACACTTTTACACAGACACTTTTACTTACACCTTACACATTCTAAAATAGCGTTAAGCTCAACAAAGTTTTAAATATTTTCGTACACAGGTGTTAGCTTTAATTGGCCTTATTATTAACCCTTTGAAAAATATATATACTATTATTACGCTGTATTACCTGTATTACGTGTGTGTGTATTACGCTGTATGCTTACTTGTTAATAAATAAATAAATAACATGGCGAAACAATCCATCTATTTCGCCCAACACCAGGTTTACATTTAGGAAGATGAAATGAAATCATATGGCGTTTGTCTCGCGGACGGGCATATTGGAACAGGTCAGCAGATCAGCTGAACAGGCCTGGTTATGCAACTTTGCAGTTTGAGTACTATATGCCAAGGAAGATAAAATTTAAAGTAAAATCCGGCACGCCGGAAGGTGGAGGTAGATTTCACCAGATTTCCTCCAATTGTACGAATTGTATTAAGGGAGGTATGATTTTTTGAATTTTGAAAAACCACTTTTTTCCACCCCTTGGACCAATGGATGGTGCTATCAAAAAATGTCACTCAGATAAGATTTAGGTTCATATATAAGGAACTAGCTGACCCGGCCACGCGTTGCTGTGGCTAAAGTTTTTGTTATATTACATTATAGTAAACAATCTAAGAGGAACAATAAGAGAACATCAGTCACGGAGTCCACTATGCTTTTTCACACAGATGGTATTTGTAAAAAAATATGCTGATCTCCTTATTTGACTTTCTACTACTATAACCCTTTAGTACAATGAAATTATTTACGAACAAAGACGAAAATGTTGATGTTGGTATACAAATTCACTGGATTGAGATTGATTTGAAGGGGAAGTACGTTGAACACAATTAATTAAAATGTTCTTACACTTGATACTAAGCAGAAATCAATAGGTAAAAAATAAAAATTTATCAGATTTATTATTTCCATTTAATTTTATAACAAATATAAGTATATTACAGTATAATACAGTAAATAACATGTGACGCTTAAACTCATGAATGAGGTAGGCAAGGCAGACAGTCTTAAACTTTTAAACATTAATATCTTTTTTTTGAATTATAAATACTTTCAATTTCAATTTAATTTAACACCAATCGGTGCACAATGTTTTTGGTTAACCTGTCTTTAGCTAACACAAATAGATTCGACGGTTTCCCAACACGTGAACACGCAACATATAGTTGCCCATGAGAAAAACATGGATTTTCCAAATCTAAACCACAAATGGACATTGTTTGACCTTGAGATTTATTTATAGACATGGCGAAAGCTAAACGAATTGGAAACTGTAGCCTTTTGAAGGGTATGGTAGAATCTGATGGTATCATCGGAATACGTGGCAGCAGGACCACTTTTCCTTTAAACTTCCCAGCCAAAATGGTTGCTTCAAGAATGTTTCCGGTGATCTTTTTGATGACCAAACGCGTACCGTTACATAATTGAGGTGGATTCAAATTATGGAGGAGAATAATAGGGGAACCAATCTTTAATCGAAGATTATGTGGTGGCATTCCAGGGATATCTAATGAATTTAAAAATTCAATCGGAAAATTTACACTTTCATTTTCATCAACAACAGTATCGATTGATTTAAAAGACATCAGATCGCCTGGTAACAACTGTTGTATCTGGAAGTTAATTTCGTCAACATCAACGTTTTTGGCTGCCAAAATCGCCCGTTGACTAAGCCATTCATGATTCAAATAATTATTCTGTATATCCGGGAAAATACTCTGAATCAATTCAGTTTTATCCTGAACAACAGTGCAAAAATTGTCTGGTAGTTTAATGCATTGCGTATTTGGTTGCAGTTTTATTTTACCGTTCCCAATATCTAGTAGTTGTTCGGAAAATATTAGTGCTGATGGATCATTTTGCAATTGTACTCGCATATTTATGGTCAATCGAAGTGTTTCAACACTTCGCCATAAGAATGATTGTTTCAAACATGCATTAATCTCATCCGCGAAAGTAGAGCGAGGTATAACCGGTAAGGTCTGCCGGAAGTCACCAGACAAAAGTAAGATAGCACCACCGAAAAGTTTATTATTGCTGTTTAAATCTTGCATAGTTCTGTTTAATGCTTCAAGTGAATATTTGTGTGCCATTGTGCACTCATCCCAAATTATTATAGAACTCTTCCGCAACACTGCAGCTATTCCACTATTCTTTTTGATGTTACACATTGCATCTGGTTTATTATGAACGTCCAATGGCAGCTTGAATGTTGAATGTGCTGTTCGCCCACCATCCAGTAAAGTAGCCGCAATGCCTGACGATGCTAATGCTAATGCGATTTTTTGTTGCGACCGTATTTTGGCAAGAATCAACGATATTAAAAATGTCTTACCGGTTCCACCGGGTGCATCCAAGAAAAAAAAACCGCCTTGTTCAGCAGCAACAGCCAGCATAATCCGATCATAAATAATTTTTTGTTCTGCTGTCAGTAATGGTTCACTGTTCATGATAATTGTTGCTAAACTTCCACGGTCATATTGATTTTCTCGTTGTAAATCGGTATTGACTAAGTCGGTGGCTGGACGATTAGGTGATGGCATACCATAATGATTAAGTGGTAAATTTGAAATAAGAACACATAAATCCTCGATCAAGACCAATGCTTCATTGTACATCTCTGGTGTATAATCTATGTTTTGGCATTGATTTGTTTGTCTAATTCGGTGCAAGATGTCTTCTGTCATACAATTTTTATATTTTTCCCACAAAGTTTGTGCTTGCGAGGGATAACATGTCGCCAAAATAATTGCAAACAACTGACGAATGTTATTCGGTGTTGATGTCAACGCAGCATCAGCAAGCGTTAAGTCCCAATGGTTATCGTCTTCTAGCAATTGCAGTTCACGACATGCATCCTGGTATGTATTGAATACTCGACCATTAGCTGTTCGTAAAAATTCAAAAGACGTTGGTCCGGGAACATTCACCAATAACAAACGTAAATAGAAGCACTCACGTTGCTTTGGATGTACCGTGTAAAGTCTCCCCAATGTCTTAGCTTTGAATATGCCTGTAATGGAAGGATGTGGTTTTCCTTGTTTCCGTGGCTCCCATTTTTTACTGGATTTGTTCCATGTGAAATAACGTGGAACATCACCATACACCAATGTCTTCGCGAATTGGCCAAAAACATCAGGTTTTTGACACAATGTAAAAAATTCAGTTAGAGTCGTTTTCGGAGCTTCGAACGCTCTTTGGAGAACATTTTCTTCAGTGAAGTATACACGTTGACCGTTTTCAAGATGTATTGCCAGATGTTGGACAGCAGGATCTCTTTCGTGGATGGGAAAGCTGAGAATATGCCAAATAGCTTCATTGCTGCTAATGTATCTGCCCATTTGGTATCGTGCTATTTCGTCATTTTTATTTATGTTTTTTACTTCAAATATGGCCAAATCACTGCCTTTGTTTACATATTTACAAATATACTTAATTGATTTAACAGAACTGCAAAGCTCAACATTGATATGAGCTTTGTAAGTTTTTGAAAGTAGTGGTGAGTATGGTACCACCCACTGATTATCAAACTCAACTTGATTTGGAAAGTTCGGCAGTCGCATTGTAAATGTGTGGCCACCATTCTCAGTACTTCTGCGGCGATACATTGGATAACCATCAATATCCGTGATCGTGTCATTCGTATGCGGCTTTGGGAAGTTTTTTTTACATTTTCCATTTTCCATGCACGGTGACGTCATGTTGAAAACACCGCATGGCCCATGGATCATGTGTTTGGTGACAATATCAAATAATTCTTGATCAATTAATGGGTCTGGAATTTCGGCTGAAATTATTTGATCGATTTCTTCAGGACGGATTCTATCTTTAAGCCAAACCAAAATGTGGGCATGAGGCAAACCTCGCTTTTGCCACTCTATCGTATACAGCCAACAACGTGTGATACCAAAAATTGTATATTTAACAATAAAATCAATTAAGGATTTCAATTTTTGTTTAAACACACGTGCAGTTAAATCATGACGATGAATGGCTTGTTGTCCTGGCAATAGTAAAGTTTGTATCTCTTCCCAATTCGGATTACATGTGAATGTAATAAATAAATCCGGTCGGCCGTAATGACGTACGTAAGTCATCGCATCTTGTATGCATGCATGTTCCGTGCCGTTCCGTATCGACATCTGTCAGTTTTATGACTGAATCTACCAGCATGTTCACCTAATGGTACTTTGTCGGCTTTTATGACGATTTGATAATTGTCATTTTGCAGTCGTGGCGAAACTCTTTTGATCAATTGAATTAGTTGATTGTGATCTTCTAAAAAATTTTCCAATAATATCACAATTGCTCTTTCCTCTGCTTGTTCAATAAAATTATACTGGCACCGAGTCGTCACGCGCTCTTCACAATCGCCCATAAAATAAAAAGGTATCGACATCTGTCAGTTTTATGACTGCCAAATAATAACGGACAAAAAATTAGCGATAAATTAAAATTGCGACTATAATTTGAGATTTAAACTATCCTATCTCTCAAGTGCACATCGAACTGCACATGGTGTTCAAATTTTATTATTAGTCCATTATTTTATTATTAGTCCATTGAGGACAAACATTGTGACACGAGATTTATATATATTAAGATAATATAAAATTTAAATGAAATCGATATCTTATATATTAAGAAAGTTATAGCAAAATTTCACTTTTTCGACAAACCCCCTTATTTCCGCCCTCCCTGGTCTAATTTTGCCCATTAACGAATTTGACCGAGATTTTGTGCCCTTAAATTTTATGTGTCAATTTGAAAGTGATATAGATAGATATATAATGGTGGTTTTAGGTTCTAAGGAATGTGAAACGCGAAGATATGTCGGTTTTCCGGAAGTGATAACCTGGTATCCATTGCTAATTTAGACCAGATAGACAGCTCCTATTTGCTAAGCAGTTTGCGCCCGAGGGTTCCGTCACGTCTAACTCGAAATAAAGAATTATTTTTTGTGCCTAAGTGCAATACTAATTACGCAATTAATTCAGTTATAAACCGTATTCAGCCGTATTCAGCGAAATAGACATTTTTCAACATAAAAAAACTTTCTTTGATTATAAATACACCAATCCCTAAAACGTGTTTCGTAACGTATTTTGGTGCATTTTGTTGAAGTTATTCCCAACAAATGGCTAAAACTAAAAATACCACAATATTCTACATATATTAATTTAGTACTTTGCTTAAAAAAAAACGAAATACACCTTATTATAGCAATGAAAATAAATAAATAAGAAAGTGTTGTTTTTTTCTTGCAACGATTTTCTTTTAAGTTGTGTAAGTGACGCGAAACTAATTTTTCTTTCTGAAGATAGACAATATAATAATCTAGGACATTACTTAAAAAAAACATTTTTTTCAAATGATAATAATTATTTAAATACAAAAAACATGTTTCGTCGATTCGACGTATTTTTTATTTGTATTTGAATTTGAGAGAGAGAAGAAAAATAAAGAATAGTGTCGTCGCATTTCGGGTCGATTGTAACTATTTATTTAGTAAAATAGTTATATATTGTATTTCAAACTGCTATTCTAATCTTTATATATTTTTTACCGTTTTACTTAATCTTCCTGTTTACCAGAAATGAAGGTCTCGCGTCACTTTTGTTCCAGAAGCGGACCCGCGGGTGCCCGCACTTCCGGATGCCGGAGGCGCCGTGTTTCCGGCGCCGCAGCCGGCGCCCCGCAACGGCTTCTGCGCGACGGCGCCGGTGGCGCCTTCGACGCAGGTGCCTGCGGCGCCCCTTCTCCACCAGAAGCTCGAGCTTCAGCAGGATGTCCTCGGCGTCCGGAGTAATACCAACGGGTAAAACGATAATATCAAACCCCTAACAGCTGCAAATTCCACGAAGTCCTGTAGCCTGGCGCCAGGCACTGTCCCTGTAAGACTGTATGGAACCATTAGGATACTGTGATACTATTGGCAGCCATGAAATATTATAATTTTTGGAGTTAACACATCGATTATTATTAAACTTACTTGTTTGCAAGAAATATGGTTGATAATTATTACCTGTACCCAACAATCTCGTGGATGCGGCATTCCAATGAAAAGTTTACAATACTGTTTTGTTACGCCAACCAAGCAACCAAGCAAACAGTTTTGTTTCTTTGCCCGCAGCCTGTCGCAGAGCAACGGAGGCGCCGTGGCGACATCCCCGCCCGGCGCCCTGAACGGCGCCTTCGGGGGGATCCAGGTGCGCGGCGCCGGGACGCGCGAGGTGCACAACAAGCTGGAGAAGAACCGCCGCGCGCACCTCAAGGAGTGCTTCGAGCTGCTCAAGAGACAGCTGCCCACCAGCATCGACGACAAGAAGACCTCCAACCTCTCCATCCTGGGCTCTGCCATCCGATATATACAGGTGCGATTAGGACAGGTTCTATTTACTTATTTAAATTGGCGTTATCAAATCCCGCTTGATACTTACTACGAAAGGGCCTCGCGATGGAGAGTGAAGCGACCCATTGCGAGTGCCGCAGGCGCCCGCCGAGCCAAGGCAAAGCCCGGTGTTATTGTTTTGTTAAGATACACACGATTGATAAGATAACTATTTACTATATTATTAAAAAAACTTATTCCTTATATTATACAGGATGTTCCAAGGTCAATCCCAATAAAAAAAAAAACAGCTAATAGTTCCTACGATTCCTAGTGTTATTTGTTAAGAAACTATATCAAAATTCATTATGGTATTTGTTCAGTCGTGAGAAGCCAGTATTATGATTTATGTATTGAATAATTGTATTTTTAAGCTAAGTTAATTTTATAATTATGTTTGTCAAAGTATTAATATTATGTGTTAATATTCAAGCTATGTAAGCTATCTGTAATGTCTAAAATGTAAGGTAATAATATTTGTAAGAGAATTGTTGCCAGTTGATTAAATGCACGCCATTATTGTGTTGTTAAAATGGCGTTTGGCCGTGCGTCGCGGTGGCGCGCACGCAATTGTTACTTTCGCCAACAGGTGGCGCTGCGTGTATGAAATAATGTATCACTGTCAAACGCGCTTCTCGCAAAGTAGGGTCTACAGACCAAGACAGCATATCATTTGGAATTCGAACCCGGTAAGGGGGCTTGTTGTCTGTGACATCTCGCAATAAATGCTTTTTCCTTTGATTTTGTGTTTCATTGTGGTCGATTGATCGGAACGGCTGGAATTCTCTGCTGCTAGTTTCTTAGCGCTCTTCGGACGCTAATCGAAACGGACCAGCAAAAGACGGGCTTGTACGCAAGCCGTCAGGGCGAGGCTCGAGGAGGAGAAGTGGCATCGCGGCTCCGAGGACCGCGATAAGCAAGCCACCGAGCTCGCAGTGAAGGAGCACCCTGCGGTCTAACTGCAGCGGTCCCGCATCGGACAACGTCCGTTCGGGTGGAAGGGAACGCTCTGCGGAGACGCTCCCGATTAAAGCGCGGCCTCTAAAGGCGACGGCGACTTTAACATTGGTCCTTCGAGCCGGATCGGTAAGGTAAAATCCTTACTTGATTCATAGGGCGAACGAAGCTTACTTGATAGGCTGATCTGCGCGCCGAAGACTGCTTGGGCCTGAGCGCTCTAGCGGTACTTTGGTTTGACCGTGGTACGACGACCACTGGGGACCCTGAGCAAGCAGCGGCCACCCAATCGGCAGAGGACTTGCTGAGCGTAGCAGGACGCTATAGCAACGCTCCTAACCGGTAAGCGAGGGGAAGCTCTGCCCAAAGCGGCAACTTGCCACCTTGCATTGCAAGACGCGCGAGTCTTTGTTGGGTTGGGCTCGCGCGCAACGACGACCGGGGAGAGCCCTGCTTGCGAGCAGCGGCCACCCAACCGGCAGAGGACTGCTGAGCGTAGGCAGAACGCTCTAGCAACGCTCCTAACCGGTAAGCGAGGGGAAGCTCTGCCCAAAGCGGCAACTTGCCACCTTGCTTTGCAAGACGCGCGAGTCTTTGTTGGGTTGGGCTCGCGCGCAACGACGACCGGGGAGAGCCCTGCTTACAAGCAGCGGGCCACCCACAAGGTGGCAGGAGGACTGCTGAGCAACGCTCTAGCAGCACTCCACGCCCCGACGACCGTGGATCGCCTTAGTGGTGATCCACACACGACGACCGCGAGAGCCCTTCGCGGCACTCGCAACTCTCCTTAGAGAGAGAGATCGTGAACCCCACGGGGACGATCTCAGCAAATTGCTAGCCTAGCAAATTGCAAAGGCTGACTAGGCAATTCTGCCAGCCGGCACGCTCGATACTGCCGAACGGTACCCTATTAGGGGCGAGCGCGGAGAATCCGTCCAAAGGGAAGGATCTCTGCAGGACCTCTCTCATTGAAACACGCTGGGTGAGGTGAGAGTCCTAAGAACACGGACCAACACGGGCCAAACAAAATAAAAGAAACAAAATCGTTGACCCTACGAGGGCGCTATCGATGTGTTCTCGAAAAGTAACGGGAAATACTGAATAGCGGGCCCGTAATCTCTCAAAACGACCGAAGTGACTAGCATCACTGAGCGCGGTCTCATAAGAAGTGAGATCTCGTGCCTTACGAGGGCGATCTCTCAGAGGAAGTTGAGCTTCATCGGTACTGCTGATGAGAAGCGGTAAGCGGGCAACAAAGGAGCGATAAAGGCAATTCAGTGCAAAGGGGTGATTGAGATCTATATCGCAAGATGGAAGCGATAATCAATCAGCAAAATGAGACTATTGAGCGAATAGAAAAACTAATTCGCAACCACAAGAAAGCACCAAAGGCAAGAATCACAGAAGGATATCTCAAAGCACGACTAGAATCCTTAGAAGCGCACTGGAAGACGTTCACACAACGCCATGACAAATTAATCGCCATGAACATCAAAGACATGCGAGAAGAGGAATATTTTGTGTCCGAAACGTGCGAAAATCTCGAGGAGACATTCATGGACGCAAAGGGCGAAATGATGGATCTTTTAACTCAGATGACCATAGCTAAGGCAACTGAGACCGTGGTGCAAGCATCAAGCCGCATTGAGACGAACGAAGTGATGGCGTCGACATCAATAAAGTTACCAGTCATAAAAGTGCCTACTTTCTCAGGAAGCTACCATGAATGGACAAGCTTCCGCGACTTGTTCAGATCGTTGATACACGAGAATAAATCCTTGTCAGACGTCCAACGACTGCACTACCTGAAGACAAGCCTAACAGGGGAACCAGAACGAATGGTACGTCACATCCAAATCACTGCTGACAATTACCATCAAGTGTGGGACCAAATATCAAATAGATATGACAACAAACGCCTAATTGTGAATTCTTATTTGAAAACCCTCAGTCAACAAGCACCGATATATCTCGACAACACTATTGGCGATCAATTGAGAAAATTACTGGATGTCACCGAAGAAAGCCTCAGAGCACTAGACAACCTCGGCGTATCAGTGGAAAGTTGGGACCCGTTGATAATATACAACATTTGTCAACGAATAGATGCTGACACTCGAAAAGGTTGGGAAGAAAGCATCTGTTCTTCAAAGGAAATACCAACATTCAAACAGTTTGGTATTTTCATCGAAGGTCGCATTCACACGCTAGAAGCCCTAAGTGAGAAAGGATACAATGATCAAAAGGGAAGGTCATTTCAAAGAGGAGACAGCGCTAACAGAGCTCATCCTCGTGCAAGAACCGCTATGCAAGTCTCAACGCAAGCAAAATGTCCCGCATGCGAAGGGTCGCATAACCTGTATATATGCAGAAGATTCGTGGAGCTACCTATCTTCAAGAGAACCACAATTGCTCAACAATCAAATTGCTGCTTTAATTGTCTGAGTACAGGACACAGAAGCAAGGACTGCTCGTCAAAGCGAAGTTGCTTCAAATGCAAAGGGAGGCATCATACTTTGCTACACAGAGAGACGAAAGTAGAAAAGGAGGAGCAAGGCCACAAGAATGACAACGACGATTCAGAAGAAAGCGAAGACGTGGCGCAGACTCTAAATTCCTACCTGTTGGAGAAGACAAATCCACTACGGGAAGTGTTATTACCAACAGCACTAGTGGAAGTTGAAGCCACCAACGGAAGAAAAATTACTTTAAGAGCGATGTTGGACCAAGGCTCACAGGCATGCTTCATAACCGAATCTGCCGTTAAACATCTGGGTTTAATAAGAAGCAGATGTACCACTAAAATCCTAGGTTTAGGTTCAAGAAATCTAGGCAATGCACATGGCATTGTAAACATCAAACTCAAATCCAAGAACGAAACTCCGTTCACGATGAACATCGAGGCTCTAGTCATGAAATCAATAACTGGAAATTGTCCGACCCGTCGACTTAAGAAAGAAGACTGGAAACATATTTCAACACTAGAGCTAGCTGATCATACCTATGATCAACCAGGAAGAATCGACCTCTTATTAGGAGCCGAAGCGTACAGTCACATAATTGAGCAGGGACTGCACAAAGGACCTCCAGGAACTCCAGTGGCCCAAAAGACAAAACTGGGATGGATCCTGTCTGGTGAATTACGTGAAAATCAAAAGAGGAGAAACCGAAGAAAAACTACGCACATAACAACACTCAACATGTTCAATCACGTGGGCATCGGTGTTCACCTAAGTAAAGAAGCACTTCAAGGCAAGCTGTACATCGGAGAAGAAATACACTACGATAGCGCGATGACTAGAAACGAACAAGGTCGTTTCCTAATCAGACTACCACCCAAAGGCCCAAGCACACCGTCAAGAATCTCGAAAGAAGTAGCATTCAATGGAGCAAAGCAAGCAAGAAAGAGAATAACTAACGAAGAAGACCACTACAAGCACTTCCGCAGCCTGCCGCAGAGAGGATTGAAAGTTAGACCACTTTACGGTGAAAGACAGTCGTCTTTGGGCGGCGGTATGTTCAGTCGTGAGAAGCCAGTATTATGATTTATGTATTGAATAATTGTATTTTTAAGCTAAGTTAATTTTATAATTATGTTTGTCAAAGTATTAATATTATGTGTTAATATTCAAGCTATGTAAGCTATCTGTAATGTCTAAAATGTAAGGTAATAATATTTGTAAGAGAATTGTTGCCAGTTGATTAAATGCACGCCATTATTGTGTTGTTAAAATGGCGTTTGGCCGTGCGTCGCGGTGGCGCGCACGCAATTGTTACTTTCGCCAACAGGTGGCGCTGCGTGTATGAAATAATGTATCACTGTCAAACGCGCTTCTCGCAAAGTAGGGTCTACAGACCAAGACAGCATATCATTTGGAATTCGAACCCGGTAAGGGGGCTTGTTGTCTGTGACATCTCGCAATAAATGCTTTTTCCTTTGATTTTGTGTTTCATTGTGGTCGATTGATCGGAACGGCTGGAATTCTCTGCTGCTAGTTTCTTAGCGCTCTTCGGACGCTAATCGAAACGGACCAGCAAAAGACGGGCTTGTACGCAAGCCGTCAGGGCGAGGCTCGAGGAGGAGAAGTGGCATCGCGGCTCCGAGGACCGCGATAAGCAAGCCACCGAGCTCGCAGTGAAGGAGCACCCTGCGGTCTAACTGCAGCGGTCCCGCATCGGACAACGTCCGTTCGGGTGGAAGGGAACGCTCTGCGGAGACGCTCCCGATTAAAGCGCGGCCTCTAAAGGCGACGGCGACTTTAACAGTATTCGAGAAAAAAAATATTAAAGTTTCTATTCTAAATCATGTTAAGCATATATTTTCAATGGCTCCTCCCTCGGATAACTACGTCACTGGGTCACTGGGCCGCGGTCTTTCAAGATCGAGGTTAATGACCTGCCGCGTCGTTCTAAACGCCCTATTAGGGCGGAGCTATATGATCGCTGTCAGATGCCACTGGTCGAACAGAGGTCGGTCTAAGAAGAAGGGGTAACTCCTTTCCCCTTCTCTGGGGTTGTAAGTGGGATGCTATTGGTCGACAGATAATATTGATAAGATCGATTTACACCAATTTTATTACAAAAATAATAAATTTGGTGATAATTTCATAATTTCTCACTCTTAATAATTAGCTTTTAACAGACTATTCTAAATGTCCATTTGCCAATTGGTACGAACCACGTCTACTCATTTGTAATAACAATTGTAATGTTATCAATAGGTCATTGGCCTTTGTTACGCTTTGACATTGGCATTAATCAGCATCTAATGTTTATAACAAAGATTTTAAAAATCTCAAAGATAATGAATGCGCTTCGTTTGTTTGCGAAATAGTAGCTAAGAAAAAAAAGAAACGAAGCGGTTAGCGTGGCGTGGCCCCTTAGCCACTCGTTCCGTCTCGCTCGCTCTTCGGTCGGGCGCCTCGCTCTGTGCGTCGCGACTCTTCTCTCCTCGCCTCGTAGCAGCTGTTTGTCGGCGGCCATTTTGCGAACGCGACAAACGTCATTCGTTTACCTGACATTAAAAAAAAAAAAAAAAATAAATAAAAAAAAAATATCTATCGAAATCAATACTTATTTTAACAATAACTAAGTAAATATAAAATAGATTTATACTACTTGACAGATTGACAGATTATTTTGCGCGATTTAAAATGTTCCATACATCTATGCATGTCGTCTCATGTTTACACCGTTACTAAAATTATTTTTTAGTTGTATGGGTATTGCAGAGAATTAGGGCAAACAACACACGCTAATAACGTATTTGTCAGCTGTATGCGTTGTTTAACGCACGCCGACGTTCTTCCATCCTGCCGGATATGACTGGCAAATTTACAAACCTGACTCGAGCCGTGCCCGCTCAGCCTCTGTCTAACGAACAACTTGTTATCCCGAGGGAATATATCTTGCCTACATTCCTCAAATCATTCTAATACGCCAGCGATTGCAATATTAGCAAAACGCACATCGAATATCGGTAAGCCTTGACTGCGAAGATTCCATCGCCAAGTTTCCATTTTTTTTTTCTCGGAAACCATGATGAGTTTTGATCCGCCGTCTTAAGAAATCATGTTTGAAATCGCAGGGCCAATTAGCTGGATTTTTTTAATATACCTAATTTGCTAAACTGTTACTTGTTAAAAGTCATTATTATATAGGTGATGATTTTAGAGGCGTGGTTTTCAAGAAGAGATAAAACGCATATAATTTGATGTTATGGCTAAGAATTTAGTTTTATTATAAAGATAAGGGTTTGCCATTATGTTTTAAAAATGATTTCGGGTAAGTGGCCGCCGCGGCTGACTCGAACAAATTCCAGCCGAGAGGCCCAATTTTCAACCACTTTTTGCAGCAAGTTGGGCCGTATGTCAGCAATAACGCGCCGAATATTCTCTTCCAAGGCGTTAATCGTGTCCGGCTTATCTGCGTAGACAAGCGACTTCACATAACCCCACAAAAAATAGTCCAGCGGTGTTAAATCGCACGGTCTTGGAGGCCACGCCACGTTGTTCAGGAGTAAGTCTATTCATTATGAAATGGCAAACCAAACCGAGCATAAATCAAGTGACAGCTGTCAAAAACACCAACTACGAAAAAAGTAGTGCCAGATTGAAAACCACGCCTCTAAAAAAAACACCCTATATATAGATGTACAAATGTAATTAAAATATTCTACCAATGTTGATAAAAAATTTCAAATATTACCACCGTCAAATTTTTTAAAAATTAATACAATATTTTCATATTCACATCGGTGAACCCAAACCCAAACTTTTTTTAGGTACTCCGTCGCAAGGAGCGCGAAAGCGAGCACGAACTGGAGCGATTGGCGCGCGAGAAGATCGCAGCCCAGCAGCGCTTGTCAACCCTGAGGAGGCAGGCGGCGGCGAGGAGAAGGGACCGGAACCTCTACGAGCACCATCTGCCCGAGAGGGGGGGAGGCGAGCAAATGGGCCCGGAGGCGCTTGTCTTTCATGTTGCAGGACAACCTGCCGGTGAATACTTAACTGCTCTCAATTCGTTCAGTTGTGCTTGTTAACTTGAACTAACTGCATTACCATTACCCAAGCGTCTCGGTTAGTTCCTGAACTGTATTATTTCAAATCCCAGTCCTTAGGGTTCCGGGCCAAAATGGTCACAAGGTGGAACTCCTTACCGCAATTAAACACCGAAAATATTTGATATATAGTTTATTTGTTTTTCTAATAAATCTATTTTCACAGACTCTTTCTCATTATCAATACACTCAGCGCTGATGATGGAATATTCTGAACTTCTCTCGTCATTTTCAGCACCAAAGTTTTAATTTAAGCATTTACCATTTCCTTTTTTCATCCACTGTTCTTTCATCATGATCATTTATTTCCACCTGATAATGCAAAGCTATCATCACAAAATATATCTTCAAACCTTTGGAGTGGCGATGGGTTTTAACTTCATAAAATATGTTAATATTTTGTAATAAATTTATAAATGGCAACTGAACTTTTTTTAGAAAATTCGGAAAATATATGTGTATACGTCAGGGGTGCTCAAACTTGAACTGCTGGCGATCTACCTCAATATTTTTAGACTACTTACGATCGACTCTGAGAGACTGCAAGTGTGTGTGATGCAGGGTTGTCGTACATACACGATACACCCTACCTACCTAGGTAGGGCGTACCGTAGCATATATAGATATTAGCTTTCTGCACGGTGCTCAAACGGTCGATCGCGATCGACCGTTTGAGCACCCCTGGTATACGTACTATAAATCTGTAATTGTTTTTTTTTTGTTATTTCAGAAGTTGTGGATAATGAGTTCCAGGAAAGAATGGAAACTGCCGCTAGTGTTATCACCAGCTCATCGGTAAATTTATTCTCTTTTCCATCAAATGCTAAGAACAAATCGTAAGGGTCTGCTTACACAAGCCCACTGTGTTAAAATCTGAAGAAAACTATAGGTTTTGAATGAGCGGTTTCTATATATATTACATTATGTTTAAATCTTAGTATTATTCGTTACACAATCCATCATCATAAGCTCCGCTTTACAAAGCTGACAATAGAGTAGAATTATGACTGCTCTCCATTCATCTGGACGGTTTAAGACAATGAATTGGTGGTAAAGCGGCGAGTGAATCACACCACTCCATATCATTCCCACAGCATGTTAAAAGGTTTTTTCCACTATCAGAAGTGTTCATATTTCCCAACATTGTTTCATGTGTTGTCCTTTTTTTTTCAGGATAAAATTGTGGAGTCGACTCGGCTCCGCACTCCGTCTCCACCGGGCCCTGCGCCGCCGTACAGCATTGTGGCCCCTTCAATACCATCTCCCGGTGTGAGCAATTTGCTCTACCACAAACCTAAATTACAACCTGTCGCACATACAAAGGTCACTTTCTTCGCTTTTATTATTTTCATTATTGGGCGTGATTCGGTGAGATTAGCCACGACAGCTCTGACAGCTCATCGCACAACTGCTCTCGCGCTCGGTCAATCATATGTCCATCTCTGTTACTCCTGTAACAATCCGATAACAAATTTAGAAGATTAGAAGATCTTCTAATTTCTCATTTACATAATATTCTATTATATTGAATTCACATGTGTCACAAATTAAAGGTTATGTAGTGAGGTCATTATATTTATTTATTTTTTTTTCTAAAGGTATACTTTTTTTATAAATATATACTTAGACAAAACTCTCAACAAAGTATAAAAATTTAAAACAGCCCTGTAAATAAAAAACAAGATTATAAAGCACAAATTCACGGACAAACTTTCCGGCACACAGTACTTGCAATTATAACTTCCACCACACGTACTCAATTTCTCTCAAACTCAAGAAAATGCGTGTACGGTCTTGCAAACACAACCCTCTCCCCCCCCCCCCCAGCATAAGTCCAAATTCCAATAGGTAGTAAATTCCCAATTCTTCTGCGTGTAAAATTATTTTACCACTGTAATTGTTTTTGAGGAAACCTGCAATCTACTATATAAAAATATGTATTTGTCCATCAGTCATTATTAACCTCACCGTCCATTATTAATTTAGAGATGAGATCGTCGTGCGCAGCGCAGGGCCTTTCATGTGCCTACCCGGGGCGAAGCCAGGGTTAATCACCTGGAGCTGAATGAACTATTAAAGTAACCAATTAATTGTCTTCAACTTTGTTAATGAAAGATATTCAGTTACAGGTATTGTTAGTATTACAATGTGAGGGGTTCTTTTTGTGATGCAGAGGCCCTTAAGGGCTAGATTTGGCAATTGAGAGTAGGATGTTGCCACGGTAGGACAGTAGGACAGTTGAAACGATTTTTATTTTCATTTCAGGCGAAGAACCTCCTGCCACAGGAGTCCGTAGTGAAAGCAACGAACCTGTACAAGATTGGCAGGTCAACGCCGCCCCTTCAGCAGGTGCAAACCATCTACCCGGCCCACGCTCTCAATGGCCTGACGGGGGTGCACGTGAGCCCTTTCATGGGCGTTTCGCTGGCGGGGGTGTCGCTCACGGGCATTCCCGTGACGATTGCCCCCGCCAAGGTCACAGTGGCGCACTCACCCACCATCGGTATAACTCCGTCTGTGTCTAATACTGCACCGGCCGTTTTGAATTTGAGCCAACCGGCCGCCGTCAGGAAAAATGCATTGTCTGTCACCTCCGTGCCTCAAATACAGGTACCAGTGATTTTATATCAACAAATATTTGCTCTTTAATAAGATTACCTTTGTTTGTGTCGTTGACTTGGGCCGCCGCCGCCGGAGTTACGTAAAGTATTTTTGCAATTCCCTTACATTTTGATTCACAAAAACTCATGTTTAATACTTTAGAAACATTATATACGTAATATTATAAAAACATAACAGTTTGTACTCATAAACGCTAAAACACACTAGAAACGCATATACGGCACTGCGTCAACACCCTTTCAGCCCTAAACATGACAAAAATTCACGACAATAATTTTGACCATTACATTTCTACCAAAATAGGTACGGGTCGACTATTTTTACTTCTTAAAATCGAACTTCTTAGTCGAGAATGCTATAGTGATCGGCAAAATAAATCCCGGTATTTCCAGTATTAATAAATAATCACGATACCGAACCCTACGAATGTGGACGCGTTAACGCATGTCATTCATACGGCGACATTTAGACTTGGACTCGCTAATGCGTCCTTGCCAGGCAGATAAATATAGCTGTTCTTCTAATCTGGAAGGTTCTAGATCAGCAATGTCTTAAAAAACCCTAAAACAGAATGAGCCAACAGTAAATTTGAGCTTTTTTCTTATTTTTTTTCTTTTTGAATTTTGAGAAAACGTACTAATTGAGTTTACAAATAATTTTGATTTTGTATTAAGTTTCCCATTAAATATTTTATGATAGAAAAACAAGTAATTTTCTTTCAGTCATTGTGCTTGTTTCTCATAATCCTTGTCACCGTAAATTGGCTTAAAAGCATAAATCGGTGAGATTCCACACACTTCTCAACTGCCTATTCAATACACTTCTCAACTGCCTATTCAATACACTTCTCAACTGCCTGTTCAATACACTTCTCAACTGCCTGTTCAATACACTTCTCAACTGCCTATTCAATACACGTGTTAAACAAAACAATGGCAGCGACATGTTTGTTCACGCGTCGTACAACAACGCTACAATTGACTATTGCCATTTATGCACTTACGGGGACTACAAACTTGAACGAAGGACACCATTCAAACGATTCCGACCTACAAATCGTTGCCTGCGAAAAGGAGCCTTGCACGATGAACGGAAAGGTGTAAACTACGTTGGGCGTAATGGCTCTTATAACACAAACCGCGGCCTACCACTTTGTATGAAATATTGATAGCATTTAGTTGTAATTAAAAAAAATAAGGGATATGTATTTAAAATCCATTTTTTTTAATAATAATAACTCAAAATCATATATTTTCTGAAAATTTAAAAACTTTTAGCATAAATTGTCATTTTCATATTTAAGAACTAAAACAAAATCCCCAATTTTAGTCTAATTTTGAAAACCTGTAAAATTCGGATTTTTGTAGCATTCAGCTTGAGGTGTTGATGTTGAGTGAAGATGGCTGGTTTGTTTTGCAGAGCCAGCACCCGGTGCAGTCGGGCCTGAAGGTGTCATCGGTGACGCATGTGCACGTGCCGCAGGGGGTGGTGGTGGGGGGCGCTCTGCAACTCCTCTCGCCGGGCTCTCTGAGGGTTCTGCACGCGCCCCCCTTTCCCACCACTATCGACCTCCATAACACTGGTATCATCAACCTTCACTTATTCTAACTGAATTTATATTATCGAGGTTCTCAATCTGTTGGTTACAAAACGGATAAATATTACAAATTTTCATGCCACCATACTAACCATAGTAAAAATTAGTGTTAGTGATAGGGTAGGGTACTTCTGGATTTTATTCTAAAATTATTAACTACAATATTATTAATGCCAGTAAATTCAAAAACTTTAATTAAATTTAGTAATTCAAAATAACTCATCTTCATTAGAAAATATTGTCGTAAGCGAAATAGATTAATAAATACACTTAAACCATTTGTATGCTTGATTTTTTTCCTTAACTTCCTTAAACTTCTTTTAAATTTAAATTTAAAAAAAATATTATAAAAAATAAGATTAAGGCAACATTATTGTTCCGTTTTACTTAAAGTAAATATTAAAAAAATATATAAATATCCAAAAAACTTCAGTAAATAGAGGTCTGTTGCCTTTTCTAAGAAAGATTATTTAATAAGTGCGCCTTATAACAGTTTATCTTAAAAATATAACTCTTTATGTTGTCGACAGTTGGCGCGGCATCTCTGCAACGCCGCAACGGAACCAGGATCATTGAAAACGGCCACATCACCCTGCCATCGCAACCACAGGCACAAGGTCCCCGTTGCGTTCTTCCGTTTTAAATATAAGTATTTGGGCTGGCGGTTCTCTGGGATCGTGGGAGCTCTGGGTGGCGTCATAGATCCCACAAATTTAAAAAAAAACCTACATTTTCCAAGGAAATGTGCAGTTTTCAAACAATTTTAATTATCGTATTGGAAAAAGCATAAGTCACTTCAAAAGTATGGAACTTTGTTTGTTCGATCATAACTCCGAAGCTGATTCACGGATTTCGATAGCATATGGCCGGCTGATCGTCCGCTCGCGACACCGGGTCATTGACCGCACTCCGATCAAGGCTACGAATATGATCGTGTATCATGATGTTAAAAGCAATTTACACTAAGGCTTTAATAAAAATAATACATTTTCGGATGAATTATTTTCATTTTTTTTAAATAATTTCTTTCTCGCAATAGGTAACATAAACACCTGACACCAGAACTGCCTTCCGTCCATCTTATAAGATTACCTTTGGTATTTTGGTTATATTCCCCGAGTTGTCTTCAACGGTTATTTGTTTTTGCAGGTGATAACCAGCCCCAGGGCGGTCTGGTGGTGGGCGGGGGCTTGAGTCCTTTGGTGATGTCGCAGTCGGGCGCGCACATCATCACAACAACCTCCCAACACGCCACTCAGATCAACGGAAAGGTACCACATCTTCAAGACCTAACTGAATTTGACTAGCTTAAATGGTTAACGATCAAAGGTTTTGACTTTTGGTTAGACGCACTAATTTTTAATTCTAAACGTTCAAATAATACACTTTTCCGAGATTATTTTTTTTATTTATTTGAGAAATCAACATTTTTAAAAATTTACAAGTTCAAAAAAATATACATAAGATATAAGCAATGAATCGTTACAAATCTATAAAACTAAAATAGATTTATACTTCAAAATTAGATAGTTACAAATAAAAATAATGCTAAAAACCAAAACCGAAAATTAGTTGTATAACATGTTATAAATTATCTAAACTTTAGAATTAAATGCTAAACTAAAGCTAGTCTAGCTAAATCTATCTTAAAATGGTTAATCTCTTTGGGTAGAGATGCTGCTGAAAAAATAATCTCAGAAATATTTGTTTAGATATAATTTAATAATACTGTAATTTAAGCGACTTTAGCTACTAAGTAAAAATATCTGTGCATTATTTTAGTTACCTAGAATGTTTAAAAAAAAAAAAGGTTTCTTAGATATGTCATACCTCATACTTTAATATGTTTATGCCCAATGTATATATATAGGGTGATGATTTTAGAGGCGTGGTTTTCAAGAAGAGATAAAACGCATATAATTTGATGTTATGGCTAAGAATTTAGTTTTATTATAAAGATAAGGGTTTGCCATTATGTTTTAAAAATGATTTCGGGTAAGTGGCCGCCGCGGCTGACTCGAACAAATTCCAGCCGAGAGGCCCAATTTTCAACCACTTTTTGCAGCAAGCAAGGCCGTATGTCAGCAATAACGCGCCGAATATTCTCTTCCAAGGCGTTAATCGTGTCCGGCTTATCTGCGTAGACGAGCGACTTCACATAACCCCACAAAAAATAGTCCAGCGGTGTTAAATCGCACGATCTTGGAGGCCACGCCACGTTGTTCAGGAGTAAGTCTATTCATTATGAAATGGCAAACCAAACTGAGCATAAATCAAGTGACAGCTGTCAAAAACACCAACTACGAAAAAAGTAGTGCCAGATTGATAACCACGCCTCTAAAAAAAACACCCTATACATATGTATAACACTATTTTTATATTGAATATTTATTAATTTATATCGAATATTTATTTACCTATATATTTAATAATGCTCTATTCGTTTCATTTATTTGTTATTTTTGTGCTACATTTAATAAAGTGCATTTGTTTTTGAATTGACAATAATTTTCACTCAAGCTTTGTTTATTGTAGGTGATGGGGACACAGTATTTGCCAACGACGATAGTGAAGCCCGTCGTCGTCGTCAGCAGCAGCCCCTCCGCAACCAACAACTGAACAACGCAACAATAGTCAACTTAGTCCCGGCGTACATTCGTTCGAAACATGTGCAATTACCGTCTAAACAAACAAGAATAACTAAGTTTTAATAGTTGTGATTGACTGAATGGAACCATTGACAAGCATTTTGGATAGAAGCGGTGCTGGAAGTGACATTTGTATATTTTGCCAATTTGTATTCATATAAGACCCTCCTTTAGCTTTTTTAAGGAGACCGCATATTCGAATATAGCCGCAACTCCCGATGAACAGAGTCAGCCTTATGCATAAACATGTCAGTACTTCGCTAAGCGCGAAAGTTACCGCGAACCATAAGAAAATGCACGAGCTATCGCTTTAGCGGCAAACTAATGCGACTATGCATTAGGGTGGGTAAGTTTTAGTTCATGTTTCTGATACGAATGAATAAGGAACATGCACATTATTTTCTTACTTTGATTCCTGTAGAACTTATCTGGAGTTTAGGGAGATATCTTTTGCCTTTGTCAACTGCCATAATACAGTAATATACACAGTAATATACAGTACTACCCTACAGTAACCCTACAGTACTGCCCTACAGTAATATACACGATGTCACAAGACCATTCCCGTTAAAAAAAATTGCGAATTTATCCTTCGATTTCTAGTGTTATTTGTTAAGAAACTATATCAAACTTCATTATGGTATTCGAGAAAAAAAATGTTGAAATTTCTATTCTAATTCGTGTAAAACAGATATTTTTCAATGGCTCCTTCCTCGGATAACTACGTCACCGGGTCACTGGGCCGCGGTCAGTCAAGATCGAGGTTAATGCCCTGCCGCCTTGTTCGAAACGCCCTATTAGGGCGGAGCTAAAGGATGCTATTGGTCGACAGATAATGTTGATTTATCGATTGATAAGATCGATTTACACCAATTTTATTACAAAAATAATAAATTTGGTGATGAAAATTTTTCGCATTTTGTTATATAATTTCTTACTCTTAATAGGGAACATAAAACTTCCCTAAAGTCTGCGGGATTGGTCTTGGGACACCCTGTATATACCTTTCGGGCAGTGGCGGTACTTTCATAGAAGTCGAAAAGCCGGGTTTGCCTGGATTTTTAACGAAAAATACTACAAATGTTAATATATTTTATTGTTATTATTAATTTATATTATAACAAAAGCCGCCAAATAGGGGGGGGCTCCCACCGCGCTTATCTACTGTACTAATTCAGAGCACGCCACGCTTTCAGGTTTAAATCAAGCCCTAAAAAAAAAAAAAAAAAATACATATTAAGCTTTCTTCGTCGGGACTTTTTATGTCCGAATAATACAAAGTACAAACTGTTTGCTTTGGACCAATTAAATAATAGTTAATTTTAATAAGAGTGTCTTTTATGAATACATACATAAATACATTTACAAAATTATAATTCTTACGTACAAATGATTTATTGAGAGCCTTATTATGTATATTGCATTATAAATGTTGCACATATAAAATATTAATATATCTTTCTATAGTGTATTTATAATGTTTGTCAATTCCTAGACACACTAAGCTTAGTTGTATTTTAGATTTAATTGTAAAAAAGTTTGACTTCTAATCTGGATCGAGAGCCAGCCACAAATAAATAAATAATTATATTTGTAAGAATTCGTTTGTGGTAGAACGGCTATATTTAGGTTTACAAATTTAGACAAGGTACTTTTATTGTTTGTTTTTTTTTTTTAAATATTTATATTTCATCCTCTGATCTCCTTTTATCATACTATTATTGGCTAGACGTGATTTATTTTAGTTGCATTTGTTTGGTTTTTATATTTTGACCTTTCTTTGCGATATCTTTTCTTTTTTTCCTTCGAAGCACTTTTTTTTTGAAAAAAAAAATATTTGAAAACTGCATATTCTATAGTTATTTGAATATATTAAAAATAAACATCTTTTTCTATGGAGAATTGACATTTAGATTTTTTGCTTTTACAGTGCTTTTTTACATTATCAAAATTTTAATTTAAAAATATTTAAGACTTCTGTACATCTAATAACATTTAAAGCATCTAATTTATTAATATTTTTAACATAATGCATGATACAAAATTATTGCTATTTGCCCCTATTTAAAAAGATATTACGATAATTGAAAGGGCAATTTTGATTGTATTTTAATTATTTTTAGCTTTCAATATTTATCTTTTGATAACACAAATAGAATGATTCAATTTTAGTAATGAATTCTTAATTTATTTCTTATGCAATTGTTTATAAATATTTTTTATTACCTTTACTAAAATTGATATTAAATATTTTATTTTAATTTGTGCAAGGTTGTCTTCGCTCTAAACTCGATACAAACGCTGTTAGAATTCTACAAATAATTAATGTGTGAGAAAACCAAAATTTATGTTTTTTTTTTTTAACACTTAGTAATCTTTATAAATCCCCAAATGGTCAAACAGCAAACCATCAGTATTTTTTTAAATCTCTATGTTTTTATTTGTGTATTTTTCGATATTTTGTATAAAAAATTAATTACATTTTGGAAGTTTAGTAATCGGAAGTAATTATTGGTAAGCTTAATTGTTAATAATTGCGTATAAGACTGTATATTAATTGTTTTATGCTACGTTTTTATTGTATATAAATATATATATATATATATATAATAAAGCCGTTAATGCATTTTTAGATCTGTAACTAAATATGTAATATTTTCATACATTTGCGTCTATAGGAAAATATTAATTTTAATAATGAAGCCATTAAATGGCAATTGTAATAAATTTAATTTATATTTGTTGAATAATCGAAAGTTTTTAATTATCACTCCATAGAAAATTATTTCACTCGGAAACAACGCTAGTCAATAAAACATTCGCCTACTTTTTTGATTTATATAAATGCTTTGTGTAGGTAATATTGAGTTAGGGGTTCTGTCCAGGGGATTGCTGCAACTACGGCTATTAGCTATTATTATTGCAAGATCGCTATCGCTATCGCTATCGCTACCAATAATGTCGATGCAGCTGTCAAATGGCACAATGAAATTTTTTTTTTTACTAAGGTTAAATCACCTCACAAGGTCTTTAAATACAAACTAGTTAACAAATCTTTTTTTTTATTATTACCGAGCATATAAAGTTTTATTAAAATTATTATCTCAATTATTGTTCCCTCGTTATTTAATCCTCTTTTTTTCGAGGCTGCGTTGAAACATCGGTTGGTAATCATTAGTGACCTATCAAATCACATAATATTATATTTCTAAAAATTTTGATAAAAAATAATGACTAGAGAGTAGGTATGTAATGTTTTCTTGGTCTAGGAAATAGTCTAGGGTGACCGGGGATCGCTTTCTCGTGGAAAGTGTAGTTTTTTTTTAATTTTCCTAATTGGGTAATAATTATCATCAAGTGAATGTTGCCTTTTAAAATGAATGAGAATCTTACTGGAGGTGCATCATTGATGACCATCTAATATAGGGTGATGATTTTAGAGGCGTGGTTTTCAAGAAGAGATAAAACGCATATAATTTGATGTTATGGCTAAGAATTTAGTTTTATTATAAAGATAAGGGTTTGCCATTATGTTTTAAAAATGATTTCGGGTAAGTGGCCGCCGCGGCTGACTCGAACAAATTCCAGCCGAGAGGCCCAATTTTCAACCACTTTTTGCAGCAAGTTGGGCCGTATGTCAGCAATAACGCGCCGAATATTCTCTTCCAAGGCGTGTTAATCGTGTCCGGCTTATCTGCGTAGACGAGCGACTTCACATAACCCCACAAAAAATAGTCCAGCGGTGTTAAATCGCACGATCTTGGAGGCCACGCCACGTTGTTCAGGAGTAAGTCTATTCATTATGAAATGGCAAACCAAACTGAGCATAAATCAAGTGACAGCTGTCAAAAACACCAACTACGAAAAAAGTAGTGCCAGATTGAAAACCACGCCTCTAAAAAAAACACCCTATATATTATTATTAAGTACAAGAGAGTCAATTAGTCTGGAACGCATTTTACGGCGATTCAAAAAGAAATTTTGTGTCATTTAAATTCAAAAATATAAACTCAATTTTCTCCGTCATCTCGAAGGCTATTTCTTTCCTAGGTATCGTTTGTATTTGTTATTTATTAACTTATTATCTTTTATTTATATTAGTTAATGTTAATAAACCTGCAATGTGTTAATAATTATCATCGATTTAAGAAGTAGGTCTGACTGGACATTCACGGTAGAGTATAAAGGTGAATTGGTCTTCCGCCTGCGGGATTTACACGGAGAAGGCCAAATGTGTTCAAACTGATTTGTGAGCAGTTTCGTACTGGTCACGGATGGATTTCGATCATGTTTGGCATACGGGGGGGGGGGGGTCTACATGTATTTTCATAAATTGCAAGAACTCCAGCTATTTAGTTGGTATTTAATACATCACCGTTGAATAGCCGTGTGTGCGGTAGGCCTAAAGGGAATATTTCCAATAGCACTTTTAAGTTTGCTATAAAATTGTGCATATTTCACCGTCCAATTCGTCAGATAAACTTATTTTCGTACATTTTATTCAGGTATAAATAATATATTCTTTTTTAAGCATAAATTTGATTAAACAACTCTATAAATATGTAGTATGATGAATGTAAATATCTATGGTTTAGTTTGTTGTACAATAAGCGGAGAATTAGTGGAGCGGTTAGTCACTTGCGATGTATGGTGCTCACTTTACTTACTAGAGGGAATAAAGTATTTCAATAATATGCAATTTTTATTTCTGTTATACAGGCTGAACTTTTTCTCGTGCACGTTCTTTTATAGTCGCTCTAGATCAAGTTTTGTTTTACGAGTTTTTCAATATGTCAAAAAACGGTAGAAAACGAAATCCTGTTAGCACTTAAACGCAGTTACCTCCTGCGTGGGGCGGCCGGTACGCGATCTCGACCTTTGCTCGCGCGAGCGATCCGAACATTTCCGGGAATATTATTTTATTTTGTATGGAAAAAAATATGTCACAATTAAGGTGTAGAATGTGTGTGTTAGTGGAATGTGCATGGAGTAAAGTTCGCCCTGTATTTAACGTTTGTCTTCCGTGCCCCCTCGTAAACCCGTAATAATAAGGAAGGTCATCAATTCTTGAGTAGTTTACTTTCTTTGTCGGCAGTCGGGACTCGCCTCCAGTGGAGCCTGTTGGCAAACAGGCTCCACATGTCTACATATGACATTTTCCAATAAATCATATATGATAAATCATTCAGTTTTAATTTAATTTTAATAGATAAAATACATTATTTTTGACATTTAATTAAATACAAAATAAAATAAATTCTTAAGCAAACGTATGCTTTGCCACCAACCTCGATCACTGCGAAGCGTTTGGGCCCGAATTGAGGTTTTGATGACTGCATGCGTTTACTTTTTCAGCAGTTGGCAGGAGGCTGTTCCCGCGTCGGACTGATACGCTTTTTCTGTTTCTTTGGATCCGGAAGTGTGGTTTTAAAATATTGAGGCGTAAACCCAGTCGAACTTCTACATTTGTAGTAAAATTAAAAAAATAGTCTAATTAATACTGCTGACGTTTGTATTCATTCATGACCAATACCCATCGCTGCTGCTTTTGTAGTAAATCTGTATGGAGGTTTTTATTTATTAATTTATTGATGTATTCATTCGCAAACTTTTTGAGTCATTAGGGTACATAACTATATCATTTGATACAAACTAAAATAAAGTAGTTTTGTACGTATAGGACTATGACATATAGGAGTGACTATGTTCTAAATTTGCTTTTAGTGGAATGTTGAAGTATTCACCGTGTCCATCTAACTAGGTGCTGAACCCACACCTTGCGACCGACCGGAAATAACAGAGAAGAAATGCACCTGTCCTAAGATGGACTATCATCTTTTTCTATTGAAAATGTATCTAAGTATGTAACTAGGGTTTGTTTTTTAAATTTACGAAAACAATTGTGTATTTTACATAAATGACTATTAGGGTTAAGAAAAAAGCTCAACTAAACAAATAGTATGTAATATAGTAAGAATAATAGTAGTAGTGTGGTTTAAAAGTTTATGGAGTATAAATGAAAGAATGAGAACTTATGAGGGCGTGTTGTGGAAATGACAGAAAAGTAAAGATAATGTAAAAAAAACTGGATGCTCGGTGCAATGTGTCTCCTCGTACTGGGGAGGCTGCTGAGGTCTCCGTGAACTTAACCTTTAGAGGTCTCATTTTATTATTGAGCAATAATTAGGGTATGTCTTACGGAATATATAATAATTATGCTTGTAATGTGATAAAGGTGTTGAGTAGTATTTGACTGCTGTTGCTACATGTTCAAGGTCATTTATACGAGCAAAAAACATACTGTTGCCAAAATTGTATTATTGTTGGGTTTTATGCGGGTGCTATACTTGTTATATAACTCAATCATCTGTAAAAAAAATCAATTCCTTACTAAGAATACTATTGAAAATTCTCAAAGATAAAAAAAATACCGAACTGGGATCATAAAATATAATCATGATTATATTTTTATTTTACTGTTAATCGCAGAGGAGCCTTCAGACGCCACAATAAAAGAGGAAAATTAATATTAACTGCCTACTTTTTTATTTATGAGTTCGGTCAGCTGATGATTATTTGTCTATGCCGTGCCGTGTTGGTGCTGGCCGCCCGGACTCGTTTGCTTTGTCGCTCGCACGCTCGGCTCATACGTGCGAGTTCGTACTGCGGGTCGCCACTCGCCACTCGCCTTCCTTCTCGGTTCGCGACGATCGTTTGTGAAATGGCTGGAAATGTCCATAAATTGTGAGTGAATTTGTGTCCGTGTTTATTTGTGGTATTTTCTGCTGGGATTCGCACTCTGCTCTGCGTTTGACCTCGCCAAACGGTGAGTGTTTCTTAATGCGTTCAATTCAATGGCTGCCATGACTCGTTTGACATTTCTTGCCTTCATTGTTTGTGTCAACCTTGAGCTTCTTTCACTTAAATGAACTTTATGGCGTTATTCTCAATCATTGTTGGAATTCGTAACGATACGAAGTATGAATGAGGCTTGTTGAGGTGCACAAGTCCAATTTCACAACATAAAGTGTCCGCAATGTCGTAGGAACCAGGTCAACTGACGTACATGGACTTGTTTTGCTCGACCATTATGGTCATTATTTAGTCGAAAGCCCCCATTTTAGCTAGCTGAATAGTCGCGGTTCGATTGGCATGTTGCATCACGAAGATTTCCTCAAAAATGTTGATCGCCAAGCAAACTAGTCCACTTTCTCCAAACTGTTCTAATACCTACTGTTTTACTATTGAAATAGAATCTGTTGTAAGATTACTGCGCAAATTTTAATAGTTCATTACACAGTTCTTTCTTTTCGGTTAGTCGTCGTTTTTAATTATTGCACACATTTTTGCTTTCTTTATAGTGATGTGTGAAGTTATGATTGACATGATAATGCCATTGTCATTTTTAGCAAAAATATCTAATATCTAGTAGCAACTTATCACATGAACGCCTTTTTTGTTTTTAATACGATAAGTTTCTTTTTGTTTACATTTTTCTTTAGTTTATTTTATTGGGTTTATGAATTTAATTAATGAGAATAATTATTATAATGTAACAGTAGTACTTTTTTAGTTTATAAGAGCCATTTTTTGTTTCCTATAAAATGGAATGTAGTTATGGTCAATGAGGGACAAACATGCGTTCCTCTCTAATCACTCGCCGTTCATGAACTGTCCAGTTGAAATTCTAGAGTTTAATCAATTTTAGTTAGCACACCAGCTGATGCATCATATAACAGGAGGCGGAGGAGGGGAGGTCGGTGTTGATTTTAAAATAATGTGTCATTCTATGCAATGGTGTCAAGTAAATCGGACGACAGTGCGCAAAGCAGCCGGTCAGCTTACTTTCCTCTATGCGTGTGTGTTTCTTCGAGCCTTATGGGGTCCACTCTGTGGACCATGGATGTGCAAAACAGGTTGTGCTGAAAATCAGCACCCTCCTCTCTCAGAAAGGAGGGCAGCTGAGATACTCCTCTTATTGAACTTATGTACCTACCATTTATTTTTGTTTTACATTTTTCGATAAAGAAACATTTACTTTCTTTCTAAATTACGTTGTACTTTGAGCAGCTGATTGCCCAACTAACCGGTCAGAAAGTAGTGGTGGTGCCATATTTGTATATATGATAAAACTATGTTATCACCGCGAAGCGTTTTATGGAGTCCAAAATAGAATTTTCTCGCCTAGACAGACTGCCAAAAATATTTCTGCACTATCTGAGTAGAAAAGTAGAAGCCGAATATCTTAAAAGCTACTATGAAATTCTATAGGATGTTTTTTTTAGAGGCGTGGTTTTCAATCTGGCACTACTTTTTTCGTAGTTGGTGTTTTTGACAGCTGTCACTTGATTTATGCTCAGTTTGGTTTGCCATTTCATAATGAATAGACTTACTCCTGAACAACGTGGCGTGGCCTCCAAGATCGTGCGATTTAACACAGCTGGACTATTTTTTGTGGGGTTATGTGAAGTCGCTTGTCTACGCAGATAAGCCGACACGATTAACGCCTTGGAAGAGAATATTCGGCGCGTTATTGCTGACATACGGCCCAACTTGCTGCAAAAAGTGGTTGAAAATTGGGCCTCGCGGCTGGAATTTGTTCGAGTCAGCCGCGGCGGCCACTTACCCGAAATCATTTTTAAAACATAATGGCAAACCCTTATCTTTATAATAAAACTAAATTCTTAGCCATAACATCAAATTATATGCGTTTTATCTCTTCTTGAAAACCACGCCTCTAAAATCATCACCCTATACTAGGGGGAGGGGATAAGAACACATTAGTCAAAGTGGCATTTTTTAATTATCTTGCTGGTGACAGGCCGTTACATTTGAGTCTACCACTGCACCACCGTCACAAGTCTGCGCAATTAATTTTTTAATATAGCTAAATGTTGCCGATTGTGTAAAAACATGACTGCTGTGGCTTACAAACCTTAGAATCTTTCCTCTATGCCGTCTTTAGTAACGTACCTTAAAATTGAAGTCAATTATTCTTTTCCACTCGCATCCGGTGTTTAATCTATCAGAATTGAGACAAAATCAGCTTCACTTATCTATAATTGAAATTCCAACTTAACTACTGAAGGAATACTGCTAATTAAATCATTTTGTATATGATTAGGAAAACCAAGAAAATATTGTTGATGGATTTAATGACTCAAAATGAGTTTCGGTTAGATTATCATATGCGCTTAAATACAATAAAGTTTCGGCAAGATTTCCACAATTATCAGAAGATATTTCATTGTGACCACGATATGCTAATTCTTGCTTCGCCAGAAAAATGATAGGACCGATCAATCGTCTTAAAATATTTCCATTTTTATCCACTTTGTCGTTATGCTGTCATATATTCAAAGCTAATTGTTTATCAATTGCTAGAGTAGTCGCAGCGTCATAAATCTCTTTTACCCATCTATCTCGCTTGCACTTACAGGCCTCATGATGCGATGTGCGTCGCATGTCGTTAAGGCGATACAATCATAATTTATAGTTTTTAGCTATATATGCTACGAAGACTATTCATTTTTATTACATTACATGTATTTATATCATCGTAACGATCAATTAGGAGTCTGTGTGCTAACGAGGGCACAGAATAAATAATAGTTATATATTATGTAATGATCACATTCTGTATCATACCTCCAAAGGAATTACAAACAAAATTAAATTATTTGATTTCGATAACGATAACGATCGTTGTAATAGTTACCTAATTACCTTCTTCGGACGAAGTTACTTTTTATTACTTTCTCATATTGTTTTGTGTCGATATGTCGAACGTATGTATTTATTTATTTATTTAATATATTCTAGGGAAACATACAGCGTAACTTACGTACTAATACGTAGTTATAAATTTGGCCAATTACATGAATCAACTGTTTAACAATATAAATGAGATGTCGGTTCATCTAAAACTGATTAAATAAAAAAAGAATATTATGAGAATCGTTCTTGCATATTTATACTTATAATATACTAGCTGACCCGGCCACGCGTTGCTGTGGCTAAAGTTTTTGTTATATTACATTATAGTAAACAATCTAAGAGGAACAATAAGAGAACATCAGTCACGGAGTCCACTATGCTTTTTCACACAGATGGTATTTGTAAAAAAATATGGTGATCTCCTTATTTGACTTTCTACTACTATAACCCTTTAGTACAATGAAATTATTTACGAACAAAGACGAAAATGTTGATGTTGGTATACAAATTCACTGGATTGAGATTTGAAGGGGAAGTACGTTGAACACAATTAATTAAAATGTTCTTACACTTGATACTAAGCAGAAATCAATAGGTAAAAAATAAAAATTTATCAGATTTATTATTTCCATTTAATTTTATAACAAATATAAGTATATTACAGTATAATACTCTAAATAACATGTGACGCTTAAACTCATGAATGAGGTAGGCAAGGCAGACAGTCTTAAACTTTTAAACATTAATATCTTTTTTTTGAATTATAAATACTTTCAATTTCAATTTAATTTAACACCAATCGGTGCACAATGTTTTTGGTTAACCTGTCTTTAGCTAACACAAATAGATTCGACGGTTTCCCAACACGTGAACACGCAACATATAGTTGCCCATGAGAAAAACATGGATTTTCCAAATCTAAACCACAAATGGACATTGTTTGACCTTGAGATTTATTTATAGACATGGCTAAAGCTAAACGAATTGGAAACTGTAGCCTTTTGAAGGGTATGGTAGAATCTGATGGTATCATCGGAATACGTGGCAGCAGGACCACTTTTCCTTTAAACTTCCCAGCCAAAATGGTTGCTTCAAGAATGTTTCCGGTGATCTTTTTGATGACCAAACGCGTACCGTTACATAATTGAGGTGTATTCAAATTACGGAGGAGAATAATAGGGGAACCAATCTTTAATCGAAGATTATGTGGTGGCATTCCAGGGATATCTAATGAATTTAAAAATTCAATCTGAAAATTTACACTTTCATTTTCATCAACAACAGTATCGATTGATTTAAAAGACATCAGATCGCCTGGTAACAACTGTTGTATCTGGAAGTTAATTTCGTCAACATCAACGTTTTTGGCTGCCAAAATCGCCCGTTGACTAAGCCATTCATGATTCAAATAATTATTCTGTATATCCGGGAAAATACTCTGAATCAATTCAGTTTTATCCTGAACAACAGTGCAAAAATTGTCTGGTAGTTTAATGCATTGCGTATTTGGTTGCAGTTTTATTTTACCGTTCCCAATATCTAGTAGTTGTTCGGAAAATATTAGTGCTGATGGATCATTTTGCAATTGTACTCGCATATTTATGGTCAATCGAAGTGTTTCAACACTTCGCCATAAGAATGATTGTTTCAAACATGCATTAATCTCATCCGCGAAAGTAGAGCGAGGTATAACCGGTAAGGTCTGCCGGAAGTCACCAGACAAAAGTAAGATAGCACCACCGAAAAGTTTATTATTGCTGTTTAAATCTTGCATAGTTCTGTTTAATGCTTCAAGTGAATATTTGTGTGCCATTGTGCACTCATCCCAAATTATTATAGAACTCTTCCGCAACACTGCAGCTATTCCACTATTCTTTTTGATGTTACACATTGCATCTGGTTTATTATGAACGTCCAATGGCAGCTTGAATGTTGAATGTGCTGTTCGCCCACCATCCAGTAAAGTAGCCGCAATGCCTGACGATGCTAATGCTAATGCGATGTTTTTGTTGCGACCGTATTTTGGCAAGAATCAACGATATTAAAAATGTCTTACCGGTTCCACCGGGTGCATCCAAGAAAAAAAAACCGCCTTGTTCAGCAGCAACAGCCAGCATAATCCGATCATAAATAATTTTTTGTTCTGCTGTCAGTAATGGTTCACTGTTCATGATAATTGTTGCTAAACTTCCATGGTCATATTGATTTTCTCGTTGTAAATCGGTATTGACTAAGTCGGTGGCTGGACGATTAGGTGATGGCATACCATAATGATTAAGTGGTAAATTTGAAATAAGAACACATAAATCCTCGATCAAGACCAATGCTTCATTGTACATCTCTGGTGTATAATCTATGTTTTGGCATTGATTTGTTTGTCTAATTCGGTGCAAGATGTCTTCTGTCATACAATTTTTATATTTTTCCCACAAAGTTTGTGCTTGCGAGGGATAACATGTCACCAAAATAATTGCAAACAACTGACGAATGTTATTCGGTGTTGATGTCAACGCAGCATCAGCAAGCGTTAAGTCCCAATGGTTATCGTCTTCTAGCAATTGCAGTTCACGACATGCATCCTGGTATGTATTGAATACTCGACCATTAGCTGTTCGTAAAAATTCAAAAGACGTTGGTCCGGGAACATTCACCAATAACAAACGTAAATAGAAGCACTCACGTTGCTTTGGATGTACCGTGTAAAGTCTCCCCAATGTCTTAGCTTTGAATATGCCTGTAATGGAAGGATGTGGTTTTCCTTGTTTCCGTGGCTCCCATTTTTTACTGGATTTGTTCCATGTGAAATAACGTGGAACATCACCATACACCAATGTCTTCGCGAATTGGCCAAAAACATCAGGTTTTTGACACAATGTAAAAAATTCAGTTAGAGTCGTTTTCGGAGCTTCGAACGCTCTTTGGAGAACATTTTCTTCAGTGAAGTATACACGTTGACCGTTTTCAAGATGTATTGCCAGATGTTGGACAGCAGGATCTCTTTCGTGGATGGGAAAGCTGAGAATATGCCAAATAGCTTCATTGCTGCTAATGTATCTGCCCATTTGGTATCGTGCTATTTCGTCATTTTTATTTATGTTTTTTACTTCAAATATGGCCAAATCACTGCTTTTGTTTACATATTTACAAATATACTTAATTGATTTAACAGAACTGCAAAGCTCAACATTGATATGAGCTTTGTAAGTTTTTGAAAGTAGTGGTGAGTATGGTACCACCCACTGATTATCAAACTCAACTTGATTTGGAAAGTTCGGCAGTCGCATTGTAAATGTGTGGCCACCATTCTCAGTACTTCTGCGGCGATACATTGGATAACCATCAATATCCGTGATCGTGTCATTCGTATGCGGCTTTGGGAAGTTTTTTTTACATTTTCCATTTTCCATGCACGGTGAGGTCATGTTGAAAACACCGCATGGCCCATGGATCATGTGTTTGGTGACAATATCAAATAATTCTTGATCAATTAATGGGTCTGGAATTTCGGCTGAAATTATTTGATCGATTTCTTCAGGACGGATTCTATCTTTAAGCCAAACCAAAATGTGGGCATGAGGCAAACCTCGCTTTTGCCACTCTATCGTATACAGCCAACAACGTGTGATACCAAAAATTGTATATTTAACAATAAAATCAATTAAGGATTTCAATTTTTGTTTAAACACACGTGCAGTTAAATCATGACGATGAATGGCTTGTTGTCCTGGCAATAGTAAAGTTTGTATCTCTTCCCAATTCGGATTACATGTGAATGTAATAAATAAATCCGGTCGGCCGTAATGACGTACGTAAGTCATCGCATCTTGTATGTATTCCTGCATGTTCCGTGGACTGCCGATGTAGCTTGAAGGTAAAATGAAAGCATTACCGATGTCATTGGGATTTAAATTTCCATCGATGTTTCCAGCAACAGCATCTCGTAAGTGAATATATTATTCCGATCGTAGTTTTGACGTTTGCGTTTTGACGTTTGCCGCTCGCGTTGTTGAGGTTAGATTTTTTCGGTGGCATTTGACTGAAAATAATAATTTTCTTGTTCTTATGATATTCTCTTGAAGACGTTCGTTACACTGTTCTTGAGATTCTTGTGCATGACCTGCTGTCCTGATTCTTTGAGCTGGATTTCTTGATTCAATTTGTTCTGCCAACTGATGGGCTCTTTTAATACGTTTGCGTCGAATAACTGTCACTGTCAAATAATAACAGACATTAGCGCCATCAACCCAGTCGAAAGGTATCGACATCTGTCAGTTTTATGACTGCCAAATAATAACAGACAAATAATTAGCGATAAATTAAAATTGCGACTATAATTTGAGATTTAAACTATCCTATCTCTCAAGTGCACATCGAACTGCACATGGTGTTCAAATTTTATTATAATCGGTTAAGTGGTTCAGCCGTCCATTGAGGACAAACATTGTGACACGAGATTTATATATATTAAGATATATAAATGTATTAATTAGAATATGTAGAATAAATTTTACGTAGGTCAAATGTGTAATTGTCTAGAGGATTTTGAAACTCTTTATAGTTAGAGTGGTAATTTTCTCTTTTATTAATTTAATTAACGTTGGAGTAAACCAAGGCGGTTAACCCTTATTGTATTTTTTTTACTCGGGATGTAATTTTTGACTGCATTATTTATAGATTTACTGGCGCATCATCGATGCACCGTACATTAAGGAGGATTCTCAGTTGATATCATTAAGAAAAGCGTTTATTGTAGTTCGTTAAGGATTTATACAGCAGCTTTAGTATCTAAAACAAGACGCTGATGTCGCATCACGTCTCAAACATTGTGATTTATTGAAATTGGTACACACTCATAATTTCAATGACAGATTGCAAAATATTCTTTAGGATTATATTTATTGTAAATTATTAACAAAACAGTGCGCCGTCTGTGAATTAGCAGGATAAGCTATTCTAAACTGTAAACATTTTTCTATGAGATTTGCATTTGGGCTATTTGCCAAAGGTTAAGCTATTTTTAAATTTAATTTAATCTATTTTTACTTCAGATGGTAGATTACACTTTTAATATTCTGAATCGTTAAAAATGAGCGACCTAACGAAATGCAAAATTATTCTTGCTTCTGCTATCTAGTCTCATAAAAAACATTGTAAAATTTACAATGTTACCGGGCAGATCGTAACGGATTGGTGGTGCTCGCGGGCCGTAGTTTGGAGACCCCTGGTCAATCAGAATTATCAACATTCGATTCAAAGCGACCGACGTTCAAACATTTCTCTACGTTGAGGTTAGAAGTGGCCCATATAAAGTCAACCTAGTGCCCTCAGGAGGTCTGCATCCTCCACAAAATTCACGCGGAAAGCAAGATCCGGAAATGTATCATTAATTCTCCACTCAAAAGATTTTTTCGGCCGTTCACCTATCTATATACAGGGCGTTCCAAAACCATTCCCGAAGACTTGAAGTGGTGCTTATGTTTCCTATTACGCGTTAGAAATTGTATTTAAAAAAAACGTGAAAATAATTCATGCCCAAATTTATTCATTTTACCATGACCAGTCAATTTATCATCACGGTGCGGCCTCGCTAGCGACCGAATTTATAACAAGAGATTTCATTTTATCGCGCAAAGTTTACAATTTTTTTACTTTGATATGAAGTCAAAATTAATCATGTTTGAAATCGCAGGGCCAATAAGCTGGTTTTTTTTTTAGCGGGAAGAATCTTTTTTGGGGATGCTGCGTTGATGTATTAAGAGGGCTTAGTAGCGCTCTTAATGATGTAATGATAATAAATGAAATATTGTAGTTTTACTCAGACATTTTTTTAATTGAATAACTTCTGAGTAAAACGATTTTAACAACATTAAAAGTTTAAAAATATGATTCTAATAGATTTTTTGGGCATTAAAAAAATATTAAATTAAATTAAAAGAATTAGAATAAATTAACCATACATACAAAAAATAATAGAATTATAATAATACTATTTTTTTTAACCTTTTGTTTTATTAAAAAATCGGTCAGTTGACATATCGTTACGATGGTTGTTAGATTAACTCATTTTTAGGGGATATAGAAAGGCCTAGATATGCCCTCAGGAATATATTTAAATGCGATACCAGGTGCACGAGGATCGATCACACTCGGCGGGACCTAGCTGCAAGACCCGCTTTAGCTGAATCGCTTCTGCTAGGTTATAAACATTTTTAAATGAAACATTAACAATACATATTTTTGTAATATTCAATGTTTACAATGCTACAATGGACCTTTTGATTGACCTTAAAAGACAGAGATAGAGCGGGTATGAAGAGCTCGGCAATATCTTCGTTAAAACTGAGGGCCTACTTAGATCTCGACTTTCCAGAACTTTCGGCATATATTTGATTGGTTCAGAGTCCGACTGGACTACGACGTCCGTAGTACGGTCTAGAACGAAGTATTATATTATAATCTTGAGTCTCCAATGAGTCCCTCCAGCCTCCAGCCTCCCGCAGTGGCCTGGCCTGGCCTGACCTGGCCTATAAATGGCTGATCGAATGCGCCCACATCCGCCCAGGCGTGATTCCTGTCCAATTTGCATATAAACGGGACATCGAGGTTAATGCCAACGCGAAAAACACAATATTATAATAACATATTCCATAAATAAATCAAAACTTTAATTTATTCCTTAATAATAGTTAACATCGCTCGGTTGACTGGTAAAAATCGATTAGGATGATGTAGAGATGCGAATCTTAATCGAATCTTTAAGGCAAAGGATTAATATTATTTTCGATTAATTTAGACCCTTATTTTTATTGTTGGCATTTGATAACCATTATATTTTTAATCATAAAAACAATATTTTTAAATAGGTACCTTAATCTTATATCTTCAACATAGTAAAGTCCGATTTTAAAAAATCAATTCCTAATCGGAGAAATTCAATAAGTGATAAATTGCGAATAGTTCTTTTTTAGTTGAATTGCTTTCCCATACAAGATATTAAAACCTTAGAAAATATAGTAATTGAAAGGCAAATAAACAATAGAAAACAATAAAAACAAACAATAAACAATAGAAAAGTTTGTTTTTTTTAAAATGTCCATACTATGAAGCTGTAATTAAATAAAACCTACCGCCCTATAAAATAAAAAACCGAATTTCAAGGTATGAACTCAAGGAACTCATAAAAGATATATTTATCTGTATATTTCGTATCGCCATGAATAAAAATAAATTTTACCTTAATAAATTAATGTTAGCTATCTAATATCACAACCATGCGTGCTTATATCTATGTTTATAATTAGTATTAATAATACGATTAGTAACTGAAACACAGTTACTAATACAAGATTTTGTCGTCAACCAGCCAAATACTGTTTACATTGTGGCGACTCGTACGAGCGACCTGAATTCCTGCCGTCGTGGTCCAAGTTCCAAGTTCCCGCTCTGCCGGAGGGCTGAGGAGGAGGAGGGAGGCGGAGGAGAGGGTCTATCGGACTTTCGCTCTGTCGCCGATAAGGTCCCGCGGGTCGACGACCCCTCCTCTACCGATTTATCCTTTGCTTCTTGCTCGCATATTCTCCAGAATGAGTGGCCGAACCGTTCACTCGCTTCCAATCGTGCTCGTGCGCGTAGTCATGATGCGATGGTGTGCGCTAGGTCGGGGTATTCGTGTATTTAAGAGGAAACGTCAAGCCAGGTTAATTGAGCAGCAGAACTTAGCAAGATTTGGTTCGTTGACCGCTCTCCAATCGGTCGTTATTAGCGGATATCAACATAAACCTACTCGTGATAACTACACTACACAGCTAGCTTATGCGGACGAATCTTTTGTTTTAAAATTATGTATGTAGATTACAAAATATGATGACGTCTTCCAATGCTATCAAGAGCAGTGCAGGGCTGCCAACTGTACTGCCACCCGACGTGGGAAATCCACACTAAATCCATGGGTGATCTATTTCATAACGACATCTTCTTCAGATTCCATTCGACCAATATAACCTCAATAAGGGTTGATGGTTACTCAACCAGACTTTGATCTGTTTTAGAGTGACCATCGCTTTGTTCCATTAAATCGTATGTAATATTGCGTTATAGTCTAAATGTAAAGAAAACCATACAATTAATTTTTCACTGTGTATAATAACCATGATCTTTTTATGAATACCTACTTATATAAATTGATTCACAGTTCACTACCGATATATGACACAAAATTCTTTGAATAATTTACCGGAGAGAAAGATCTGAATCCTTCCCTAAAACATTTTTCATGTAATGAACTATAGCTGTTTTGACGTACGTATTTTTAGTTTCTTAAAGAGTTCTCCTGAAGAGAATCTGAAAGGTTTACTGAAAAGTAACTTCACTATACACTCACTTGCTGACCTCTGCCGAATGGAGTTATTTTTGACCCGCAATGCCATAGTCTAATTGGTAAAAACACATCACAAAGCTTGCATAAAAGTTTCAATTTGATCCTGTTTGTAAATTGGGTTTAATTATTTTTTGAAAATGGGTTTTATGTAATTTTGTTAGGAGTTTAAATTCGTTGTCTTCTGATATGTACCCAGGACCTACCTTCCTGTATCCTTGGTAGTTTACATATACAAATACCACATTCGTTTGTGACCGACCACATAGCTAAAATGAGGTTGGCGCCAAAGATCTATATTATTATATTCAAATCAATACTTTAAAATGTTAAACAATGTTGTTTCCAAGGATAATTACCTTATTATTAGGTAAAATTATATGTAAAATATATATTAAAGTATCTGCCATCGCAATCATGCGTTTATTATTATTTTTTTTAATTTTGATAACAAATGTTTACAATAATGAACCACCAAACTTTTCCAAGTTTTTAGGTGGATATTGTGACGCACTATTCTGATAATCTCCGAATTAATACATCCGTGGTGATACCCTTTTCGAAAGAGCTATCATAATCTACTGCGATTAATTTATGTAATATTTATTAAACAAAAAAAAATGAAGGTTTATATTTATTATTATGACCATATTTTAGAGTAATGTTTAAAGAGCATGTTCTCTGGCATTAAATATACACCATTGACATTAACACATTCTTACATTCGACACACTCACGCTTATAAATATAGATGCTAGTTCGTTCTGTTAAACATATATGTTAAATTGGAGGTAGCTGTGGTCGGCTAAGTTGTTGATTAGTGTAGTTTTGTATGCATTTCTAAGAATCAGCCCAACGCGAACGACCTGCCCTGCAAAGCGCTAAATCTGTTGCTATCACAGATCATAAAGTTGTCCCCCGTTACAATGCAATGGGAGATGAAACAGGCGTCACACGAAGTGAGAGAAGGTGTGCCGCTTCTAGCAATTCTTTCTTCCGTGGCCTGCTGCAAGGAAGCAATATGCGAACTTAGTCCATCCTGCGATGTCTTCGTCCGCCTCGGTTCAGTTCCTATCCGCTGTCAAGGTCGACCGGCTCAGCAGCTATTTTGCACTCTTGGATTGGCTAAATTTAGCGCAGCCGGAGGGGGAGGGGCTCAGCAGAGTCACGTCTCGTCACGCGGCGCGCGGTCAAGGGCTGGATTCTTCGCATGCCAAGTCGCAAGAAGATGAAATAGCGATACATTAGAGTGGGAAATTAAAAAAAAAATAAGGCGAAACATCGAGAATCGATCTTGAAATTCGGCGCTTTATTTTATAGGTCGGTTTTATTTAATTACAGCTTAATAATAATAAAAATTAAAAAACGAACTGTTCTACGCTTTGGACCCTTTCTAAGGGTCTAATGTCCTTTATATGAGTGTTTTTTTTAGAGGCGTGGTTTTCAAGAAGAGATAAAACGCATATAATTTGATGTTATGGCTAAGAATTTAGTTTTATTATAAAGATAAGGGTTTGCCATTATGTTTTAAAAATGATTTCGGGTAAGAGGCCCAATTTTCAACCACTTTTTGCAGCAAGTTGGGCCGTATGTCAGCAATAACGCGCCGAATATTCTCTTCCAAGGCGTCAATCGTGTCCGGCTTATCTGCGTAGACAAGCGACTTCACATAACCCCACAAAAAATAGTCCAGCGGTGTTAAATCGCACGATCTTGGAGGCCACGCCACGTTGTTCAGGAGTAAGTCTATTCATTATGAAATGGCAAACCAAACTGAGCATAAATCAAGTGACAGCTGTCAAAAACACCAACTACGAAAAAAGTAGTGCCAGATTGAAAACCACGCCTCTAAAAAAAGCACCCTAGAATAGAATCGAATTTTAAGGACATGAGATCGCGGTATCCATTGTTTTTATGATTAAATATCCAATGGTATAAATCAATCGAAATGAATTTATCCTTTAACTTCGCCCTAATTACCTAATACCATCTCTGTAGGGTTGAAGGGTGCTGTCATAGTCAAGTGGCTACTGGCTAGGGTGACCAACTCATACTCGCCTCTGACACAACGCGGCACTCTGATCATTTTGTGGTTTGTAGACGATTAACGAAACCGCAATCTCGTATGAGGAATTAGCTTTCGTTGGATGCCATGTCGAGGTGACGAAGACACGCTAATAATACCGTGCAGAAGGGTTTCTATACCGTCAGCACTAGGCGAGCCCGTTCTGTGACGGTATAAAATTTTATTCAATTGTTCACATATGTATTATATGCATGTCGGCGTAAATGAAATGATATTGTTTATCGACATAAACAAAAGAGGGATACCATTTTTTAATCTTAATATATATAAATCTCGTGTCACAATGTTTGTCCTCAATGGACTAATAATAAAATAATGGACTAATAATAAAATTTGAACACCATGTGCAGTTCGATGTGCACTTGAGAGATAGGATAGTTTAAATCTCAAATTATAGTCGCAATTTTAATTTATCGCTAATTTTTTGTCCGTTATTATTTGGCAGTCATAAAACTGACAGATGTCGATACCTTTTTATTTTATGGGCGATTGTGAAGAGCGCGTGACGACTCGGTGCCAGTATAATTTTATTGAACAAGCAGAGGAAAGAGCAATTGTGATATTATTGGAAAATTTTTTAGAAGATCACAATCAACTAATTCAATTGATCAAAAGAGTTTCGCCACGACTGCAAAATGACAATTATCAAATCGTCATAAAAGCCGACAAAGTACCATTAGGTGAACATGCTGGTAGATTCAGTCATAAAACTGACAGATGTCGATACGGAACGGCACGGAACATGCATGCATACAAGATGCGATGACTTACGTACGTCATTACGGCCGACCGGATTTATTTATTACATTCACATGTAATCCGAATTGGGAAGAGATACAAACTTTACTATTGCCAGGACAACAAGCCATTCATCGTCATGATTTAACTGCACGTGTGTTTAAACAAAAATTGAAATCCTTAATTGATTTTATTGTTAAATATACAATTTTTGGTATCACACGTTGTTGGCTGTATACGATAGAGTGGCAAAAGCGAGGTTTGCCTCATGCCCACATTTTGGTTTGGCTTAAAGATAGAATCCGTCCTGAAGAAATCGATCAAATAATTTCAGCCGAAATTCCAGACCCATTAATTGATCAAGAATTATTTGATATTGTCACCAAACACATGATCCATGGGCCATGCGGTGTTTTCAACATGACGTCACCGTGCATGGAAAATGGAAAATGTAAAAAAAACTTCCCAAAGCCGCATACGAATGACACGATCACGGATATTGATGGTTATCCAATGTATCGCCGCAGAAGTACTGAGAATGGTGGCCACACATTTACAATGCGACTGCCGAACTTTCCAAATCAAGTTGAGTTTGATAATCAGTGGGTGGTACCATACTCACCACTACTTTCAAAAACTTACAAAGCTCATATCAATGTTGAGCTTTGCAGTTCTGTTAAATCAATTAAGTATATTTGTAAATATGTAAACAAAGGCAGTGATTTGGCCATATTTGAAGTAAAAAACATAAATAAAAATGACGAAATAGCACGATACCAAATGGGCAGATACATTAGCAGCAATGAAGCTATTTGGCATATTCTCAGCTTTCCCATCCACGAAAGAGATCCTGCTGTCCAACATCTGGCAATACATCTTGAAAACGGTCAACGTGTATACTTCACTGAAGAAAATGTTCTCCAAAGAGCGTTCGAAGCTCCGAAAACGACTCTAACTGAATTTTTTACATTGTGTCAAAAACCTGATGTTTTTGGCCAATTCGCGAAGACATTGGTGTATGGTGATGTTCCACGTTATTTCACATGGAACAAATCCAGTAAAAAATGGGAGCCACGGAAACAAGGAAAACCACATCCTTCCATTACAGGCATATTCAAAGCTAAGACATTGGGGAGACTTTACACGGTACATCCAAAGCAACGTGAGTGCTTCTATTTACGTTTGTTATTGGTGAATGTTCCCGGACCAACGTCTTTTGAATTTTTACGAACAGCTAATGGTCGAGTATTCAATACATACCAGGATGCATGTCGTGAACTGCAATTGCTAGAAGACGATAACCATTGGGACTTAACGCTTGCTGATGCTGCGTTGACATCAACACCGAATAACATTCGTCAGTTGTTTGCAATTATTTTGGCGACATGTTATCCCTCGCAAGCACAAACTTTGTGGGAAAAATATAAAAATTGTATGACAGAAGACATCTTGCACCGAATTAGACAAACAAATCAATGCCAAAACATAGATTATACACCAGAGATGTACAATGAAGCATTGGTCTTGATCGAGGATTTATGTGTTCTTAGTTCAAATTTACCATTTAATCATTATGGTATGCCATCACCTAATCGTCCAGCCACCGACTTAGTCAATACCGATTTACAACGAGAAAATCAATATGACCATGGAAGTTTAGCAACAATTATCATGAACAGTGAACCATTACTGACAGCAGAACAAAAAATTATTTATGATCGGATTATGCTGGCTGTTGCTGCTGAACAAGGCGGTTTTTTTTTCTTGGATGCACCCGGTGGAACCGGTAAGACATTTTTAATATCGTTGATTCTTGCCAAAATACGGTCGCAACAAAAAATCGCATTAGCATTAGCATCGTCAGGCATTGCGGCTACTTTACTGGATGGTGGGCGAACAGCACATTCAACATTCAAGCTGCCATTGGACGTTCATAATAAACCAGATGCAATGTGTAACATCAAAAAGAATAGTGGAATAGCTGCAGTGTTGCGGAAGAGTTCTATAATAATTTGGGATGAGTGCACAATGGCACACAAATATTCACTTGAAGCATTAAACAGAACTATGCAAGATTTAAACAGCAATAATAAACTTTTCGGTGGTGCTATCTTACTTTTGTCTGGTGACTTCCGGCAGACCTTACCGGTTATACCTCGCTCTACTTTCGCGGATGAGATTAATGCATGTTTGAAACAATCATTCTTATGGCGAAGTGTTGAAACACTTCGATTGACCATAAATATGCGAGTACAATTGCAAAATGATCCATCAGCACTAATATTTTCCGAACAACTACTAGATATTGGGAACGGTAAAATAAAACTGCAACCAAATACGCAATGCATTAAACTACCAGACAATTTTTGCACTGTTGTTCAGGATAAAACTGAATTGATTCAGAGTATTTTCCCGGATATACAGAATAATTATTTGAATCATGAATGGCTTAGTCAACGGGCGATTTTGGCAGCCAAAAACGTTGATGTTGACGAAATTAACTTCCAGATACAACAGTTGTTACCAGGCGATCTGATGTCTTTTAAATCAATCGATACTGTTGTTGATGAAAATGAAAGTGTAAATTTTCCGATTGAATTTTTAAATTCATTAGATATCCCTGGAATGCCACCACATAATCTTCGATTAAAGATTGGTTCCCCTATTATTCTCCTCCGTAATTTGAATCCACCTCAATTATGTAACGGTACGCGTTTGGTCATCAAAAAGATCACCGGAAACATTCTTGAAGCAACCATTTTGGCTGGGAAGTTTAAAGGAAAAGTGGTCCTGCTGCCACGTATTCCGATGATACCATCAGATTCTACCATACCCTTCAAAAGGCTACAGTTTCCAATTCGTTTAGCTTTCGCCATGTCTATAAATAAATCTCAAGGTCAAACAATGTCCATTTGTGGTTTAGATTTGGAAAATCCATGTTTTTCTCATGGGCAACTATATGTTGCGTGTTCACGTGTTGGGAAACCGTCGAATCTATTTGTGTTAGCTAAAGACAGGTTAACCAAAAACATTGTGCACCGATTGGTGTTAAATTAAATTGAAATTGAAAGTATTTATAATTCAAAAAAAAGATATTAATGTTTAAAAGTTTAAGACTGTCTGCCTTGCCTACCTCATTCATGAGTTTAAGCGTCACATGTTATTTACTGTATTATACTGTAATATACTTATATTTGTTATAAAATTAAATGGAAATAATAAATCTGATAAATTTTTATTTTTTACCTATTGATTTCTGCTTAGTATCAAGTGTAAGAACATTTTAATTAATTGTGTTCAACGTACTTCCCCTTCAAATCTCAATCCAGTGAATTTGTATACCAACATCAACATTTTCGTCTTTGTTCGTAAATAATTTCATTGTACTAAAGGGTTATAGTAGTAGAAAGTCAAATAAGGAGATCACCATATTTTTTTACAAATACCATCTGTGTGAAAAAGCATAGTGGACTCCGTGACTGATGTTCTCTTATTGTTCCTCTTAGATTGTTTACTATAATGTAATATAACAAAAACTTTAGCCACAGCAACGCGTGGCCGGGTCAGCTAGTACTTATATAATTCCTAATGTAATTTTAAACATTAAATTATTTTAGTGGAAAGATTAAATAAATAAGTGGAATAATGATTTATAAAGCAACGTTATATGTATATTTTAATAATAATTATTTTAAAAATATATTACAACACATGGGACAATTCCTTAAGTATTTATTTTATGTATAATTTTTTTTTGCTAAAAATATGTTTTATTTATAAACAGTTTTATATAGTATGCCGCGATAGATAGTGTCTAATCTGTGGCCATTTAAAAAAAACTCGCACCCGCGGCCGGGTCATATGGAATCTGTCAAAAAATCCAAAATTATCCAAGAAACAGCCTTCTTTAAGAGATCTATCTTCAAGAGATTTAGGGCCGAATGTGCGATAGAGGAGATATCAATATTTTTCATACTAACTACATACATTTTTAATGAAAAAATTCCATAATCTTAATATGTTTAGGCGTTTACTAGCGAAGGATTTTCTAGCATGAAAAACATATAACTTATATGATTTGTGTCTAGGTTGACGTGTTTGATACAAGTTCGTACAATCGAAGTTCGCCTGTCCCCTACTTTGATCTGATGAAATCTACCTCCGTTTTCCGGCGAGCCGAAATGGTTTTTTTTTAATTCAAAATCGGCATCGTCGAAAAATACGAGAAAGATCATTAAATTAATTATAAAATTCAACAAACCTCATTTTTTGTTGAGGTCACATTTGCGGCCAATTAGGGATTGTTTAATAATGCCTCCCGTCGCCTTACCGCCGCTCCCCGCGACCTTCGATGATCGCTATAATTCGGTTTATTTCAGAGAAATTTAATAGATCATTTAGTTAAATTGCTTTCTTATACGACATTAGAGCCAAATGAAAGGTGTAAAACACAGAAAAGTTTGTTTTTTTTTATATATTTATATATTATGAATCTGTAATTAAATAAAACCCGTCAATTGCTTACTAACTGCGCAAAGAGTAAAACCTGTGACGGTGGGTCTTTATGATAACGAAAAAAAATGTAACAAATTTTAGAAACTACGAAAACTCTTAGTAAGAAATTAAACACTATTATTTTGGATATATAATAATATAAGTCAGGTATAAAACAACTTACTGTCGTTTTAACTCGTTATCCACTTAAGAGATAGGCTATTTCTATCCCTATCTTAGAGATATTTTTGAAATTTGCTTTATTTATTTATTGGCAACAAATACATTATAATATTATAAGGTTACCGATTCGTGTGTCCATATTCAAAATAGTTTTGTACCAGTGAGCGTTTGGTTACCCTAGTAAAAGTCCGTCCTAAAGAAGGCAGTTCAATTTGTTCTTATTTTTTGAGTAGTTCTCAACTAACAATAGACAAACGTTTCATATTAAACAGTTATACTATAATAAAATGATTAACCTAGTGCAATCTTCATATTTATTCGCTTATAGTTTGTTTTCCATTTTCGTCTCTGGCATGCGACGGCTCCGGGTGGCGAACTGGGTCAGACCCACGAGGTTTGTTGTTGAGGGTTGACCTTTATGATCTCCGTAACTTCAGGTGCATTTTGACGCTCAAGGCCCATATGTGAAGATATTTGTAAAGAGCCATTTTCTCGAAGCCAGTTATATGCTAAAATGTTTCTTTATGGAAAATGACTATGTTTGCATGGATGAAATGTTATGATCTTTCTGGATTTAGGTATTTCTGGACCGCAGTCACTGTACAAGTATTTTTCTCGAAGTGATCTATGTTGAAAGTAAGCAATAACCTATTTTTACCTAACTTTTTAAAATCTAGGAGGTATGATCTGTATAAAAAGTCTATAAACAATGGGTGGTCTATCAATATACGAAGTCAAAATCAAAAGACTATATATTGCTTGGTTTACGCCCTTAATCTGCGCGGTTTCGTTGGCCTACAAATGCGGCATTATCTGGAAACTGAAGTAATCTGGTCTACTGAACCAGCGAAGGTCTACCAACCAAAGACGTGTCCTTAAATCGCTTATATTACTAAGAGAGTTTTATGTGACGAAATATTAACTCGGGAGAATTTTAAGGGAACATAAGAAATAAAAGATATAACATACCTCCTTTCACACTTTATATTTATTCCCTAGACTTCGGTTTAACCTTTTTTAAAACCCAAAATCCCTTCAACGAGGAGCGTCTGTCTGTAATAAAACCTTCTAAAACCTTCATATTGTACCAACAAGGCCGTAATGATAAATATACCACATTGAGTTTCTGTTTTAAGAGTACGGGTGCATTTTTACTTCGCTTACACGAACAAAAATTTAGTTTATAGTTATTTATTATTGTTATATTATTCTATGTATTGAGAAGTCTTTTCTTACATTTAGTAGCGGTTACTATAAGCTAATATTTGCAACATTGTTTCAACATGCAATAGTCGCTTCAAGTGTTTTTTGAGATCCGCGGCGCAGCAGTCAGAAGACCGTCAGCCGTCGTCTCGCTGCGCGCGCGCACTGATCGGGCGCGCTGGCTGCGACCTTGAGCGCCGTCCAGCCCTCCCCTCCCCTCCCCTCCCCTCCCCTTCCCGAGGAGGAGCGGGGGGGGGGCTCCATCCGGTGCAACGGGTGCAGCTCGTTGGACAGAGACGCACGAATGACTGCACATTTTCCTTGTTCTCTCACTGCAGTGAACATAACATGCATTGACGTTATCAAGTTTTATACTTTTTTGTTTTTCAAAAATGAGCTATGCAGATAAAGTAATACATGTAAACTACTAATATTAGGTTCAAAATCGCTAAAACACAGGCAGGGGTATTAGTGTATGTCTCGATACTATCGGAGAGTACAAAAGAAGTAGGTAAAGTGAGAATGTGGTCATTACTGAGGTTGCCGTAAGTCCGTATTTCACAAGCCGTGCCCCTGCCATACAAGGGAAAAAGTCAGAATTTTGGCTTGAGTGTGAGAGTGGGGTAACGTGGAAGTCATACTTACAGTAGGCTGTAAGAGTGACGCTGACCCCCGCGTGTTTTTCACTTTTTCACTTATGACAAATATATGAACTACCGATAGAAATGGACTTAGTAGCGAAAGTCAAAGCTATTCTTACGATCAAAATGAACAGTGACGCGTCTATGTCCTGAGCTGATTTTTTTGAAATGGTCCTTTCCTGAAAGAACACTATCTCCATGCATATCTTCTATATATCTATTGCCAAGTTTTTAGCGTTAATAAAGGCATCTTTTAAAATCAATTGTGGGCCAATCATACTTCAGAAACCGTTCTACATTGGACAAAAGGACCATTCTCACAAAATAAAGGAAATTTTTAGCAGAAAGAATGTCGGATTTCATTCTTTTCTTCCGCGCACCATTAGAGATCGGAACAGTCTCAACTGCAGGGTCTTCAAGCCATTCCCTAAACCCCCTTCCCAGCTAAGAAAAAGGATTAAGAACTTGGCTTTAAAATAACTTCGTTGCACCACCTGCCAGCTATACCACTGGAGGAATGGTACCTCCAAAGTATATGTAATTTTTAAATTAAATAAATAACTAAATAAACCAACTTCATGGCAATTTTTACTTTATTAAAGATGTGAATGATGACTTTTAATGATTAGTTATGTTTGGATGTTTTTTTGTGTCGAAGGAATTAAATTAAATTTAATTGGAAAAAATACTTTCTCAATATTATCTTAAACCGTAACCATAAGGCCGATTTTAAGTACATATTGTCAGAGGCGCCTCCGCGCTGCCAAACCCAATCGAGGGGAGATAACAGAGTTTACTTATCATCAAAAGTTAATCATTAAAAGTAAATCCTCTTGAATGAAAAAAATACCTAAATAATAGTTAGATTAGCGGCAACTAGCTAAAGAGTATTAAGCATATAAATCAGTCTTTATATGAATAATGCGATTATAATTAATTCTAAAGTGACGCAATATAAATATTTGCCTAACGAGAGGATATAAATAAATCTAGGTTAATGCATATTCGTATACCAAATATTATAAAGGCGAAAGAAGGTCTGTCTATAACCGCTGAACCGATTTTGAAGAAATTTGGTATGGAAATAGCTTAAAAACAGTTGATATTTTACCATAGCTACAGGTTGTCATAAGCATTCTTGTTTGATCGTATAATTGATATTATTTTTTATTTATTTTAATTTAATGTTAGACACCAATATTAAAAAGTAGGCACCTGTTAAGTGCGCTCGAGGCTAGAAGTGGGTCGTGCGCAATTCGGTGCTCAGCCAACCGCAAAGCTGACAATCTGTCTGCAAGAGTCGAAGGCGTTTTGGTGTTGCGAAACGTCTCGAAATCGTCTCCCGCTCGCCGAGGTAACTTTCTGTTTGCCAGGCGCGAGTCGCGACTGAGACTAGGCCGCGGCTTCTAACGGTGCTAAAGCTCATCTGAATGTTACGGCCAATGTCGGGATGAGGCCTAGTCTAGATGGGCCCGGAATTTCGCCGTTTGCCCGCGCGCGTCATTATTAATAGTGAAAACAACACATTTAATCTGCATTAACAACTGCGCTTTAATCTACACGGGTAGTATAAAGTCCCTACGGGTTTATGGGGTTGCGGCAACATCTTCCAGTATTCCTATCTTTGGGTTTGCCCTACGGAGATCCGCCGAAGGAATACGAACTGAGGAAGTTACGCCTTATTACTTGAGCCTACTTTATTACCTGCTTCATTTCTTTTACTAGTTTTTTCAGCTAGTTTTTATTTTATTTTTTTTCCATTGTTGAAATGGTTAGTATTAGCTTGAAATACTTGGTCTTACAGATTTGGCCATCGCGAGTTGGGTGGGCCCTATCTCGTATTGCCGGGCAAGTCCCGAAATGCAATTTTGTTTTGGGTAATAGCCGCATATCTAAATATGCCGGGCTGATCGCGAAGTGACCTAATTCGACTTTGCCCGTAACATCACGCAGACACAACTATGTAGAGAATTAGTAATATAAGATAAAGGTAAATGTAATGTATTTTTTATCATTGGGTACAAAGTATTTAAGCCTTGCGTATTTTTAGAATAAGGAAATAGCAATAGTTAATTCTAATATGCTACGCAATTAATGATAAAAGTAACAAATATCGAGTGTTTAGCTATTAGGGACGACTAAAATATTGCATATACGAGTAAAAGAAACTATTCACAAACATACACACATCTTGTTTTTAACTAAAAAAAATAAATTTGGAAGCGCGAGTCGGGCTCGCGCAAACAGGGTTCCGTACCAGAACTTTATGAACAATCTATAATTACATAAAAAACCGAAAGTTCGTATGTGTAACGACATAACAAAATTCAGTCAGATTCCATTTGGACATACATTTAGAGTATATTTTCAAGTAAATGTATTACATATCTAAAACGTTGCTACGGCCATCTCTCTGAAACGTCTCCGAGCGCTGATGTAACTAACAGCCGTCTGGAAAACGCTAGACTGACTTATAAACAAAAAAAAATGCTGTGCTGGTGGTCGTTAGGGATATCTTCGTCTGGAGCCAATCCTGGGTGTAGAATCTGTCAAATTTAAACTTCGTAGGATAAGAGGAAGTGGTTCTAATTCAGCTTGCAAGATTTGACCTAAACAGTCAAACAAACATTGCAAAAAAAAGAATCAAAACTCATATCAACCAAAAGATCAAGCCAGGTCCGGATTGCGAAGGAAATTAAAGTAACCCTGTACCTAATACGTTTTATATTTCTTCCAATCCGGCCCAATATGAAGGGCTTCCTGTATTGCAATTAATAAATTGTTGCCTCAAATATATTAAATTACGTCCAAAAACATAATCAAATGAATCCGTTTAACTGTTTGATTATTTTTTGGCGGCCGTCTTGAAGCAACTTCAAGTTCTGAGTCTGATAACATTTTAGGCACAAGATTTTTTTATTTGCATTTGCGCTTATAAAATAAAAAAACTAAATTAACAGAAAGTAGGGTGTAAACTAAATTTAGGATAATGAGCAGGGCAATGTGACTATAATTGGAATTATAGTGCACTAAATACAAAAGATATAATTTAAAATCATTAATAGGCTACTACAGACTCTGAATAGTTGGCAAATTCTTTGAGAACCTTAAATTGGACCTTGTATGTGATGAGATTTATTCTGAGGATTTCATAGTTTCTGGTGTATTCTGAGGATTTCATAGTTTCATGGTTTCATAGAAACCTGGTGTTTCCAATTCTTCCATTCAATTTAAATGAAAACTCAATTCATTTTATCTTTCTAGTAAATGTGACATGGTAGCATTAGCTAAGGCGGCTACATACTAGAAAAATGTGAATTTTACAGGTTTTCACAGACGTTAAGGGGGATCTAATGAGTATTTTTTTTATTCTAGGGCATAAGATAATTTATTTATTCTAGGGAATTAAAAAAAACGCCATGGTTTTGAAATAGTTTTTTTGAAGTCGTCCACCCGCTTCCTTTATATACCTTCTCTTTACCTTTTCTTTACTTTATTTTTTTTCTTTTTTACCTTATCTTGAATTGTTAATAGTTGTTTTTAATGTTTATAATGTAATATGATATTCCTGTATATTTTAAAATATTGTGGAAAATAAATAACTTGAACTTGAACTTGCTTCTGAAACCAGAAATATCCCATATGAAATAAATATAGTTTTATGATGAGAATAAAGTGGAGAAGGGATTCACCTAAGCGATTTGTGATATATGGTATACTTAACAACTTAGAAAGAAATAAATTTAAAAAAATGCGTAAATTTGGGGATTTTTGTCTTAGTTTTTAAATTAGAAAATTATAATTTATGCTAAGTTTTTTAATTCCCAGAATGTATAAGTTTTTTTATTGTTATTTAATAAGAAAAGGTTTTAAATAAACCTATCTCTTCAATATTTCATACAAAATGGTAGGCCGCGGTTTATGCCCGTCATGGAATTCACACCTTTCCGTTCAAGCATGGTTTCTTCCACAGCCAACAATTTGTAGGTCAGATTCGTTCAAGTGGTGTCAACATTCAGTTGCAATTCGTTTTTAGTATTAAACTCAGAAACTACATAGGTCATAATTTTCTTTTATTATTTTGAATTATTCGATTATTTTCATATTGATATTTTTTTGTTCCACTTGCACTTTTATCGCACGATGAGATGTTAGGCGAGGATGGCGAGGTGACGAGATGTTTCGATGACTCATCGGGCGCATCGCTAACTCGTAACATCTTGCGCAACTCGCAACGTTGCGTTACCACGTCGAAGGTAACTTTCATAGACCCGGACCACAGTAAATTCATTTTTTTAATAACCAGGTTTTGGTTTTAAGTAGCTATTACCTAAATACTAGATGCATTATACAGATGTTCATATTAATAAGGAAAATCTGTCATTCTTTGCTCGAAAGTTCAACCGCAAAAATTAACCTAAATATCTCTCCTATAATCTAACCTGAATTAGTCGGAATGCCGACTATAGGAACCACATTTGCAATTTAAAACATTAAATACACTTTACAGCGGTTAAAAAAGCATTAGCAAAGGTACCTATTTTTATTTATTTATTGATTTTTATTTCACAAAAAGACACATATTACATTAAATGGGTTCTGGCAAAAACATGGTTTTGGCTGCCAGAAACTCAATTTGATGACAAGTCTTACAAACTATACGTAGTAAATTTACATACATTTTTTTAATTATATAAAAAAAGAACAAAAAAAAAATAAAGAAACATTAACACAAAGAAAAGGAGTACATGAAAAATAAATCACTTGTGCCGAATGATTTTATTGTAGGTACATAACTCAGATGTAGATTTTTTTTTTATTTTATATAAACTAGTTACATTTAACTTATATTTGATGATTGTTTTTTAATAGCGGCAAATCGCCTGAAAAGATAAATGACACAATCTTTGACAATATTGAAAAATGTTGAAAAAGTTTTTAATTATTTGATAAAGTACTGGATAGCATAATATTTATAAAGGTTCTAAAGAGGTCCTGTACTTGAGAATGCAGGATGTCGGTTTAAACCCAGCGCTGAGTTTTATAAAAATGCATTTTTAACTCACCTGTCCTCTTTAGTGTAAAATATTGTCAAATATTATGTAACCGTCTAATTAAATGAAATAAGGAAAGGATGATATTTTAACAAAAAATATAAAAATAATGGATTTGTTATTACGATGAAGGATGGTGGTGAAATGAGATGTTTTATGAGTGATTTATGTATGAAGTTGATAAAAATAAAAATAATGAATATGCAAAAGTGTAAAATTAAAGCACATGATTAGTGTGCGTATTATTTATATAATTGAATTGTAAATTTATTATACTTATATTTGATGATTGTTTTTTAATAGCGGCAAATCGCCTGAAAAGATAAATGACACAATCTTTGACAATATTGAAAAAAAAAACTAGTTACATTTACTTATATATTTTTAAATAAACATTTATTAAATGAATTTGAATTCATTGAACAATACTTAATTAAGTAATGTAAAATGCAAGAAAAAAAAAAACAAAGTCAGTTTTTAATTTAAATAAATTAATCTATAGTAAATAATTCGTATAAGGTGTAATTTTATTTATTTATTTATTCATATGGACTAAAGTTTGAAGCTCGGACGATAGGTGGTAGCGGGTATTATTTAGCACGTAACCGCTTTCGTAAAGTGGTTGGATGGATAGGGATAGAGATGATTGGAATCCAACATTCTACTTCTTAAGGCTTTCTTATATAAATGTTTTTCTTTAATTATCCTTAGGTATTTTTTGAGGTTGATTGGATAGAGCTAAACCTGTATAAAAACTTGTTTTTATAAATTTAGTCGTGCGTGGCCTTACATACTCACTGTGTATATGATCACTTTTAATTGTAGTATTGTGCGAATGAACCGTATCTTTATTATTGAAAAATTCACGTAGTGCCTCTTGTACAACAATGTCAAACAGAGTGGGGAAAAAGTGTCGATCGATAGTTGCCGTGGCGTGCTTGCGAGGGACGATTTATGGCCTTTAGATATATATTTTGTCTTAATTTAGTAACTTTAAATTATCTCTACAATAAGAATCGTTCTCTGAGAACTACCCTATTATTTTGTCTAAAATATTCACTATTTTTCGGGTAAATCGTGTGTTGCATTATCGAACGCGAATCGAAAAATAAAAAATACATTTTTTAAATTTAATTTGTATTTCAAAAACGAAAATCAATTTAAAAAGTACAAATAAGCCTTCAATCTACATAACGCTATAAATTACTCGTCTAAATACTTGAGGTTGAGGAGTGATGCATCACCAAAAATGTGGATTTTTTGAAGATTTTCCAATAAACACGCTTTAAGGAAAATATTTTGCGATTTGGATAGCCCGAGTTGATCGTCAAGAACGACTGTGTGCGATGGCGATAAGGATGCGGATAGAGTTAGCTTTGTTACAACATTTGCTAGACTTCCCTATCAAGTTCTATCCTAGTGGACCCACTTTAACCATTAAGTCGAAGTCAAAGGATAAATATTAATTGCGTATAATTTAGACCTTTTTTTTTGTATGGTTGCCTTTCCGTAACCATTGGGTATTCCGTAATATTTTGGTTTGTCAGGTTGTCACCCCACTTTTCAAGTCATTCATTGCTACAAAGTAAAAGATGCTAGGATTATTATAACTTTTGAAATGTGTTAAAAATGACCTCGGCTTGTAGTACGAGTGCGAATTTGCAACTGATGATTGATGACAAACAAACGCCTTAAAGCGTACCTATTATTACGTACCTGGAGGTATGTTCGCAGCGAACATACCTAGAATCGATTACTGTTATTACAAGTCTGATTACATCAAACTTCAATAATAATTACAAATCTGCGCGCTTTTGATAACGCGACTTTGAAGTGCCGTTTCAAGCGATTTAGGTCGTGGGTACTGTTTTTTTTTTTATAACTTTTCTAAATAAATATTTGATTTTTGTGATTTCGACTCCGAGCACAATATCTTATCTGCTCTGAAGCGAGATGCATATACTGTTTACACCTCGTTATCTATACAGAATGTGTATTAAAATACAACATGGTTTTCGAGGAAAAAAAATGTAAACTTAGTAATTAGTAATAAACGAATTATGTCACCAGGTCTTTGTTGTGAGTACAAACTCGGCCAAGGCTGGGTCATTGATCCCCGCCCGTTAAATTTGGGCAAACATTTTTTTTATATATAATTTCTCACTCATAGGCTTTATTCTGTGTAATAGTAACGCAAACCCCACCCCATTAGTCTTCAGACCTCCTATATATTAAGTGGGCAAGAAGATTCAGGTAGAAAGACAAGTACAGGGAAACTCTGTAAGGAGTATCCGCCTGCATGCACAGAATGGGGTTTGTCTATAGGGAGGCGGGTTGTCAGGAGGCGCTTAGGTGGAGGATGCGGGTTGGTTGCGTTCAACAGGTTCACGCCGTGCTGCACTATTTATTTATTTAAGAAAACAACAGCTCACATAGAATTAAAATTAGAGTAAAAAAAATAATTAAAGTATGTATCTCTTTTATTGACAATTCTCGTAAACTAGTGGTGTCAGTCGTATTTTAGGTAGATTTCATTAGAAAAGCTAACCATTGCAATGGTGACCGTGTGATGGCGTCCGAAAAATGTGCACATTCGCGTTTCACATCCCCTAGAACCCAAAACCACCCTCAGTTTAAAAATGTATATATCTATCTATATCACTTTCTTGGCAACACGATAACACCAATCACTTTTAAATTATTACATAAAAATGGGCACTATCAGACCCGAGGGGGGGCGGGAATGGGGGAGGGGATTTCGAAAAAGTGAAATATTGCTATAACTTTCTTAGTATAATATAAGATATTGAATTTATTTAAATTTTATATTCTTTCCTAGATAAGGGCCGTAAACATTTTTTCCACCCCTAGAACCCAACCACAGAAGGAATGTTTGATATAAGTTCGTACAATTGGAATTCTCATATCCCCTATTTCGATCCGGTTTAATATACCTTGCCGAAAGGGTTTTTTTTTTAAATAATTGCTATGATTCATATACAATTATTTTGGGCCGTACTCAACTTGGCCAAATGTGCCTGCGCTAGAGTCAGGCGAGATGGTGGCAATGAAGCGTTAAACATGGTATGATCATGTGCGGATTCGAACCCAACCTTTGGGCGTGTAGAAAGTGAGTTCATTGGCCGTGGCGCTTACGTCGTCCCAAAACGATGGCTGTTTGTTTTAAATTCGTTGACCGCACGTGAAAGCGACATTATATAAACGAGATTCATTACGCCGAGGCATTCATCATCAATTCTTGCTTCCGACGTTTCCGCGTTCGAAGTGTCGCTTGAAAACGGGGAATATTTGCTATCCAGGTTATCCTGAATATTGTGTGATGGGCGTCATCGCTGCTGAAAAGCGGAGGAGTCTTATATAGGATGTTTTTTTCAGAGGCGTGGTTTTCAATCTGGCACTACTTTTTTCGTAGTTGGTGTTTTTGACAGCTGTCGCTTGATTTATGCTCAGTTTGGTTTGCCGTTTCATAATGAATAGACTTACTCCTGAACAACGTGGCGTGGCCTCCAAGATCGTGCGATTTAACACCGCTGGCCTATTTTTTGTGGGGTTATGTGAAGTCGCTTGTCTACGCAGATAAGCCGGACACGATTAACGCCTTGGAAGAGAATATTCGGCGCGTTATTGCTGACATACGGCCCAACTTGCTGCAAAAAGTGGTTGAAAATTGGGCCGAAATCATTTTTAAAACATAATGGCAAACCCTTATCTTTATAATAAAACTAAATTCTTAGCCATAACATCAAATTATATGCGTTTTATCTCTTCTTGAAAACCACGCCTCTAAAATCATCACTCTATATTTCAATTTTATTATTGATTTATCTAAAAAGTATATTTTATAGTTATAATTGTTAGACATCTAAGTTGCGTTATTATTTGTGTATAGTTGGGTTTTAAATTCATTTAAATTACTTCTCACAGGGCATTGCGTGAGTCCTTTATTACATTGTTGAACTTATTAAACAACCTTTCACTCTAATTAAAATGATAACCGATATTTTATGTAAATCGATGGTAATGTTTATCACAACCATCAGCTCTCATTGGCTCGCCGTCAAACCTGTGGTCAGAGATTGCAAATTTTTATTCCCATTTTGTTTGCTAATCAGGTCTGAACATTTTTTATTATTGTATTTAATATTTCATAATATTATGCCCGTTTGTTGTTATTTTTTAACAAACCAAATGAACAATAACCGATATTGATTGAAACAATATTACGAAAATGCGGTTTTTACGATAATTTCTCAAAAACCGAAAGTCTAATCGATTTGCGGTCGGTTTGAAGCATAAAGTCATTAACAAACAAAAAGAAAATATTACAAATATAACTCTCGTTTGTATGGCGAGATAAAGGCCCGTTCACGAGGAGTCCTCGGTGACTGGGAGTATTTCCTATCGACCTTTGATATCAAAGGGTCCTCAAGTCCTGCCGCCCAACTACCCGCCTATTTTCATTCCATTCATTTTCAACGATCAGAATAGAAATGTCGCGAGAAGCCCTTCAAATTAATGTGCCAGGTCATGTGTCGTCTATATTTAACTCTAAATCGACCTCATTTCTCGTGTATTTAAATACAAATAGTGCACGTTATAATTTTGGGTTATTGTTTGAAACGTATAAAATAAAACAATTTCGGCCTTATGCATAGTCGAGGTTATCTGCTGTTAAAGTGTTAAATTGATTATTTTATTTTAATTCTATTTTATTTACTTTTTAATTTACAGAAATACAACCAAACATATGATTTTGAAACAATACAATTTAAAACAACTTTAGCCAATCAAAATATTCCCCTATTAAACAACATTATTAACAAAAAAAAAATCGGGGCATTTTAGTAGTGTCCAATGGATAAAACTTGGGAGGTGATAAAATGGGTAATTTACAATTTTAATTTTTTCAGCAATTTATTCGATTCCCAACCATTTTGTAGATATAATTTTTTTATTTTAATATTTCTCGGAGATGATTTCTCTATTTAAAAATATTTAATTTTTAGATCAGAATAAAAAATACATTTTTTAAGAAAATTACCAACACGTTTCATCATAAATAGTTTCAAAGCGATTTCTCAAAATTTATTATTTTTTCAATATGTTTATTTTAAAAATATATTTTTTCTGTACTTAAATAACACATTTAATGTAATATAAAATAAATGTTAGTTGTTGAGTTCCACAATTCATATTCTAAAAATGTGTATATATTCGTATTTTATAAGGGTGTTAAAAAGGGGTTTTAAATAGATTGATCTTGCTTTTAAGAACAATTTAACGAGTATGTACCGAGGATATTATAAAAATAAAATAACCATGCATTTGAAGAAAACCTGACCTGACATGACCTGTTCTTTTAAAATGACGCTAAGATATAAATAATATTAAATTAATTCATTGATAAATATTATTTAATTTGTGTATAGATAGGTTTCCTAGTTCTGTCCTCTCTGATCACTTGAAGAAGGACGAAATCAGACCTCGTTAGGAGGGAAAAACTTAAGGGTCTATTTATGGCTCCCTAAACAATGACGTGATAAAATTACAGTAAAAATTTCGATATAATAATAATAAAAAAGCATTTTTAAAACAAGATTTAAGATTTAAGCTAGATAAAAGCTTGTAAAAATACTTGGTGATATACGGGCTATATCTGCGTGCATCTTGTATGTGGAGTTCTCTTTTTATTTAAATATTGATAAGGTTTTTCTTATTTAAGTCTCTAAAATTAATGTAAACATGTTATATGTTCAATATTTTGTAAGAGTACCGAATAAAAAAACATAAAATAAAATAATTATATAGGATGATGATTTTAGAGGCGTGGTTTTCAAGAAGAGATAAAACGCATATAATTTGATGTTATGGCTAAGAATTTAGTTTTATTATAAAGATAAGGGTTTGCCATTATGTTTTAAAAATGATTTCGGGTAAGTGGCCGCCGCGGCTGACTCGAACAAATTCCAGCCGAGAGGCCCAATTTTCAACCACTTTTTGCAGCAAGTTGGGCCGTATGTCAGCAATAACGCGCCGAATATTCTCTTCCAAGGCGTTAATCGTGTCCGGCTTATCTGCGTAGACAAGCGACTTCACATAACCCCACAAAAAATAGTCCAGCGGTGTTAAATCGCACGATCTTGGAGGCCACGCCACGTTGTTCAGGAGTAAGTCTATTCATTATGAAATGGCAAACCAAACTGAGCATAAATCAAGTGACAGCTGTCAAAAACATCAACTACGAAAAAAGTAGTGCCAGATTGAAAACCACGCCTCTAAAAAAAACATCCTATATATGAAGACTGATAATGGAAATCGACGATGCAAAAGTGGAAAGATTGTGCGCCGATAGCGAGGCTCGTAAAATGTAATCATGATAAGCGGTATCGATGAAAGCCCGTCTCCAGGCGGTCGAGGTTTCTTCTCGTCTTATCAGCAGCGATTGGTGGCGGTTGGTAGCGGTCTAGCAGTCAGCCGCTTTCTAAACCGCCGACCCGCCGGTTGCGTGGGTTGCCCATATCGAACTAAATCCAACGTGGAGATAAAATTATTTTCACACGCCAAAAAAACATCGAAAAACCCCTTTCGGCACGCCGGAAGTCGGAGGTAGATTTCACCGGATCAAATGCGTGGCTGCTACTATAAGGGTTGCTCATATTAAAAATTGTTTTAAACAAAACTTGCAGGGAAAATTATAGGGGTACACATATTGAATGCAAAATGTGTACCAGTTGGTTGGGAAGGGATGTCATTTAAATTTGATGGGAAGCCACGCGCCTATTGATTAATTTTTTTATTACCTAAATAGTAGTCTAGCCATTTGGAGTTTTCAAATTTATTTCCTTAGTAATTTATTGACCTAATCAGTATTTTTAACTTTGTGTACAAAATATTACAGTCAATCGCAATGAAAAAATATTAACTTCTTAAAGTTTTTTCAACTCATCTATAATCTCTAGTCTATAATGCATTTTTTATATAATTTATGGTAGATACTAATAAAGTAGGTACACTATACCCATTGCTTTAATAAAGATATTTTATTTATATTATTTTTAATATCCCAAACTCAGTAAATCCAATATAGGTTTTGGTCATAAAATACGTTAACCTTTATTGGATATATCACCTGGCAATTTCTTCTGACGGCGGGCATTTGTCATTTTAGTCCAGCTTTTTTTTGCTTGATTTACAAAATTGATCAAATTCGTGCCCAGAATGAAACCTTAAAAGGACTTTAAGCTGACTTTAAGTTCAGCCTGTAAAATAATGATTGTTTTAATACCACACAATATTAATATAATATCCGTTATCGCCCAGCCTACGTCAATGGCGTAATGATGTCAACCTGCGAGTAAATGAAACGCATTTTATAAGGCTTAGTGCGAAAAGAGTAAAGAGGAAAGTGGAGCATTAACTCATTCGAAGGTTATGTTGACCGAGTTACTGGTATGGCGTTGAACGCGATAGCGACACGTCACGCGTGCCGCGGAAGATAACGCCCACGAAAACAGCTGACGAGGAGGGTGAGGGGGCTGGGGGATGTCTGTATTGCACACAGAGCAGGGAAGTACCTGGAGAGGGTACTCAGGTCTGATTCCGTGTCACTGGTTTGACCCTTACGTCAAACGATCGCGTTTGAACAGAGACCACCGTTGCTAACGTGCTAGCTCTTATTTAAATGTGTGAAAAACGTTGCTGTGAAAGCGATAGAAACCTTAAAACTTATAGAAGAGGGGTATTTTAGCTTCTCTAGGTACTTTCCTGCTCTGTGGCATTGCCAGAGGGACATCTTGTTTGTCTGGAGGATCCTTTTGGGGAGGAAGATCTTTTTCCTTAACAGCCCAGCCCCTCCTGTTACCTTGGGGCTTACTGGACTTTCCACTTTGTACGCGTTGCATGTCTATAGATAGTATGGAAGTCTGTTTTGTGGTTTTTCTTGCACATATACAGCTCGCAAAGTAACACTTTAGGTGAAACAACTCAACCCTGCACTGCAACTCGTTAAGTCGTAGTTTGTCCCTATTTATAAATAACATCTGGCTCACAATAGTGAATTCGACACAAGACCGGGTATGTTTCCTGTTTCAGGGTTCATCTTACGTCATTTTCTACTGTTCTTTGACCTTTCCATCAAACTAATGCGAGAACCGAGATTTCCTTTCCACTAAGGAGTGCGGCGTCATCAACTAACACCCACTATGGCGTGACGTATCTATTGCAAGCGTTAACCTTCTATGCGCTCAAACTTTTACTGCGAATTACCATACATGAAATAAAGAAGGTTCTTATTCAGATATAATGTACTCTAAAATCAAGTAAAATATCGCAGCTGTTGTAAATCCATTTTGACCTGTTTTATACGTCGTAATGGACACATTTTGTTGATAGCTTTGTTATGATTAGAAGGGTATGAAGATGCCGCGGAAACTCATTTGTGAATAACGTGTTAGCATTATTATTGGTGGCAGTCGAGTCAAAAAAGTGGTTTCTCAAAGATTTTTAACTGTATAATTATTTTTTAAAATTACTATTTTACAACTACAATACGTGTATACTACAATTATACAATCATTAATATAAATAACAACTTATAATTACGTATGACCGAAATTAGCATTTAGTGCATGTCCGACTGTGCACCATGTCCATCTATCTAATAGGTGTTATGGGCCCGTTCTAAAATAATTATATAATTGATGTAAAGGTAGGTATAAGGTGGGTAAGGTGACAAGAGAAAGAGAAGTTATGAGGACGTGCTGTGTGATTGATAGAGAGGGAGAGAGTAGTATAAAAAGATAGAGGTAAAAAACATCGTTTATGTAATGTTAACGTGTACTGTTTGTGATCCAGAGACTAATCTTCCGACTTCAATCCTACCTTACTTGGTTTTTAACTTGTTGCTCCATTTTGTTAAATTTCAATTACGGTTTATTTAATATAAATATGAGGCTCGCTTCATCAAAAATCCTTTCGTAAAAGTGGTTTTTGTCTTTGTACAGCCACGTGCTACTTCGAAACGTAAGCTCCTCATATCATACTAAGAATGGTAACGAAATATGAATTTTACTAATTTATTATAAAATGTCTTATGATTGAAATGCCTTACTTATATCAGCTGATACTTTTTAGATCTAAATTTTAGAGAATTTCTTACCTTCAAATCATACGGGAAGCTATAAATTATCATTCTATTCGGACTTTGGAAGATAGGCGAATGATTGCCTTTTAAAGAAAATTTTACACAACTTTGTAGACTGCCATTATTTACTGTCTAAAAGCGAATTAAAAATATCATCTTGTCGAACTAGAGACCCCCGTACATTAAAATATCCAAATTTAAGGCCAATTTCGCTAAGAATCCCTTTTTATGCAGAGCAATGACCATGTATAGGGTGATGATTTTAGAGGCGTGGTTTTCAAGAAGAGATAAAACGCATATAATTTGATGTTATGGCTAAGAATTTAGTTTTATTATAAAGATAAGGGTTTGCCATTATGTTTTAAAAATGATTTCGGGTAAGAGGACCAATTTTCAACCACTTTTTGCAGCAAGTCGGGCCGTATGTCAGCAATAACGCGCCGAATATTCTCTTCCAAGGCGTTAATCGTGTCCGGCTTATCTGCGTAGACAAGCGACTTCACATAACCCCACAAAAAATAGTCCAGCGGTGTTAAATCGCACGATCTTGGAGGCCACGCCACGTTGTTCAGGAGTAAGTCTATTCATTATGAAATGGCAAACCAAACTGAGCATAAATCAAGTGACAGCTGTCAAAAACACCAACTACGAAAAAAGTAGTGCCAGATTGAAAACCACGCCTCTAAAAAAAACATCCTATACGATATTGATGTTAAAGTAGATATATTTTACTTAGCAGACAACTCGTTTATAAATTGCATTCGAGACACCTTTCCTCCTATAAAAATAACCCTTAGTTTATACTCTCTCACTCACACTTACGCCCATTCAAGCCACACAACTTATACCACATTCATACCTTCACCTACCACACAACGTGCGGTAGATTTACTTTCTCTTTTAAAATGTATTTAGTGTATAGGCTTGCGATTTTATGTCCATTTTGTCTTTCTAATTCATTTTGTATTTCAACTGTCACCTTATTCAAATGTGTAACGCATAATCGGCCTTATAATTATTGATATTGTATTTTTTTTATTAATGTAACGCTGTGAGTTTACCGAGTAATGTAATTAACCCAATTTGCTCGCATATTTTGTTGCTTTGGTACAGTACAGTGACACAATCGAGAACCCGCTCCGGAAAGAACATTCGCGGTGAATTTTGCAAATCTCTTACGCGTCCCTTCAAACGCGGGCACAACTTGACCTTACAGCCAGTCCAGTCCAGTCCTTGAACCACGACAAAAGGTTTACATATTTCGAAACCAATACGATATTATTGTCCCTGCATTGGAAACCGCAGAGTTAATCTGTTCATTTTCCATCAGATCGAGTGAAATATTCATTTACGCCTCGATGGCGCCTCACCAGGAAGTTTATCAAGTGCTGCCACGATTCTGTTCATCGCTTAATAGGATCCATAGATCGTGTTTGCAAGTGTCCATAATGTGATTACTTGTAGCCGACAATAGCAAGGTTACCGACGCACGAAGGCAGACACGCATGGGATAATATTATATTTCTGTCACTTGTGCTATATTTTTTACAAATTATAGATTTCCAATTTATGTGCTGAAAGTTATTGAAGAGATCCCTTAATATTTAGCGAATATTCAAAAAATATGAACAGCAAACTGGGGTGGATTTCCCCACTTAAAACTAGAGATAAGGTTTTATCTCTTGACCTTCGCCTAATTACTATAGATGTTTATATTAACTTAGTTTTTTTTTTTTATTTAAGGGGTCTCTTTCCGACAGCGCACTAATACTTTTTACTGCCGTTGGTTAATTATGAAAAACAGAATCCGCTTATCTATAAAAACTTACTTTAATTTGCATATTTATACAATAAACTATGCTTCCGTAGTTTTCTTTTTTCGATACTTGTATTCAGACAATAAGATATTTCCGTCTAAACTTCTGATAAAATGTATGGAGATATACAGACCTTTTGAGACACTTAACTTTTAGACAAAATAAAAAATTAACTTATCAATTCCATAGAAGCCTTCATATTTAGGAGATAAAACGATACCCAGTAATAATTTTCTTCTATATCTACAAATACGCAATACTAAAGACAACCTCTTAAGACAATCTTTATGAGAAGGACTTTTCTGAGTTAGTCGCTACTAAAACATATCACAAATATAAGTTTCTCTATATTATTTATAATTAGAAGGATTACTCTTCTGCCTTTGATTAGGTTACCGGAGATAGCCAATTAAAATCAATCAAATCGATAAGATCTGATGTATAGAAATGATTGACAATGCAATCTTAGTTTTGTTGTTAATGGCCGACTTGACTGTATAGAATTAAATGCGTAATGATTATAAATCTGGGGCTTAGTGCAAAATAAAAATATATATTTTCTAGTTATGTGTAAAAACGCACTCTGAGACGTCCATACTATTACATTCAATAATATAAAAACATTAGAAAAATATCACAGCTTTAAGACTGCATTGAAAAAATATCTTATTGAAAAAACTTTGTAGTCTCGATGACCTTAACTGATGTTTATTTATTTTTTATTGCTCTTACTGATTTATTATTGTTTTTTTTTCTATAAATTTTATAATTTTATTATACTGATTAGCTTATACAAGATTTACGCTCTTTAACTTGCTATCTCTTTTCGTGTATTTGAATAACTGTGTATAATGTGTAGGTATGCTAGTCTTAATTACTATATTTGTTGTTTGTATCTTGTTATTGTTATATTGTTCAATTTACTTTTATTGTTTTATGTTACTCATTTCTGCCTTTCATACACAACTGCAAAGTTGTTTCTCGAAATAAAAATAAATGGTTATTTGGTGTCACATCGTTCGGATGACGTAGGTATACGAGGTGGTGGAATAATTTACCAATGTAAGAACCATCATTTTTAGTGGCCATTGTTGCCGTTTTAATCATAACAAATTAAAATGGTAACAAGTTAAAACAAATGAATATGGTTGCGACTGGCAAATTTTCAGGTAACCTCGTTTTATTTCGTCAGCTGTTCGCCGACGACGCCATATTGTTTTGTAACCATAGCAAAATGTTTTTGCTAAAATATTTTTCAACTAAATCTCTCATATTTCAACGAGAAATATTGTAAATTTAACCAAAAAATATTTAGCAATAATCAGTCTGTACGCACAAAACGATGCGATTTGCTTACTCTTACGTTCGATTGGAAAATCTCTTGCTGCGGGTCAAAATTTTTAAAAAATTAAACGCTTTGCTATTTTATGCTATGCTATAAGATGGCGTGAATCCAGAAACACCAAAGCCAAGGATATCGTGCTGCGTGCCAAAATACTCCTGCAATGCGCGTCAAGCTCCCCACCTATCTGCCTAAAAGTTACCTTTCACAAAAAAAAAACAATGCTTATGATAACTTAGCTTCGGTACCAGAAAGTATAATACATAGTATTTAGTAGGTAACCGCAGTCGCGAAGATGAAACCAATCCCAGCATCTTCCGGAGTGGAGAAACACAAACTTCCAATAAATAATTCCTTTAAGCGCGCGACGAAAATCAAGGTGGGATTTCCCATGGAAAAAATATATTCAAACATAACTATTTTATTATTTCGAATTTAAGGATTCCGGCTCCATCACGATTTAGTATTTTTTTACGTATTTAATAAATAATACGAGATATTTAATAAATAATAAACGGCTAATCGTTCCTTTTTAGTAGTATTGCTATCTTATTAAGAAGAAGGGTCTAACTAAAACATGGAAAAATTTGTTTTTTTAATTTCTATATTATAAAGCTGTAATTAAATAAAACCTGACGCCCTTTAAATAGGGGGGAGGGGAGTTACTTTATAAACTAGACTACCTGATAAATGTACATTTTATAATAATAAATTGTAGACATTTCGCGGAAGAACATTTTTAGCGAATTCTTACTGATTTATAATTGTGTCTAAAAACTGATATTATTTTAATTCTGTTAGACGTTAAATAGACGTTCTTTTAAGAAAGATACTGTTCACATGAAAAAAAAGATAAGTTCTACGCGAACAAAATGGTCAATTTCAACAGTGATCGCGGAAGCCATTTATTTTTTCGCATTAAAAACTATAATTAATACGTTTTTTTAGAGTATAATAGATAGATACAAGAGAATTACGTCATTGGGTTATTATGCATATAATGACGAAACACGTTATCAAGTTTTATTTGTGGTTTTTTTGTCACCTCTCAACTCCTCCGAATGCACCATAAAGGATCTTTTTTTCTCGTAGGGATTACAGAAGTAATACTAGTACTAGTACTACTAGTACTAGTAGGTAGAGAACTACCTGATAGCTAAAATTGTTCCGCGCTAGCATTGAGAGGCCGTTCAAAATGAAATGGGAGGAAACTAACGCTTGTGTGGAAATCTTTCAATCCACCGCGCCTAATTTTTTTTTACTCGCAAGTGATAAAAGTGTCAGTTCGATGCTAAAGGTCACTGCCTCAGAGAACCCCTGCGAAAGGACAAGCAGAGAGCGCAAATTGCTTCGATTGCCACTGCAAAATTTCGCGTCTGTGCTGTTGACCGTTGAGGACTTCTCTCGTCTCCTCAGGTCGTGCTTGCCATAAAAATGCATTGTCATCGGGACTGAAACAGCTCCGTAGAATAAGAGGGAGTGGTTGATAATAGCTAATAAGTTATTTGAATGAATAATCCGATGTTCCCACCATGTAAAAAAAATAGTTATTTTTATAAGAGTTAAATTTTTCTTCATATGTCGTGTTTCGGTCAGGATTTTCATTGTTTTATACACTGAATAAATTTAAATTGAATTGTTGCATAGAAACCATAGTTTGACAACCTTTTTCTTTCCTTTTTTTATGGTATATATTATATATACTAGAAGCAATTTGCCTTTTTATAATAATAAAATATTTGCCAATAAACATAGTGATTGATATTCATGAGTTTAATACACGTCATAAAAGTAATTATGTTCAACCTGTGTCAGCCCGTACCGCCAAATACCAAACTACATGTCATTATTTAGGCTTAAGATATCTTAATATGCTACCTAAAAACTTTAAAAGTATAAATAATTTTCGTGAGTTCAAGCTTAGGTTGAAGAAATATATTCTGGAAAAAAATATTTATAGTTTTAAGGAATTTAGATAGTTAAGTGATAAATTAGGTATACACAATGCACATGTAACTTCTGTTCATGTATTTTTTTTGTTATTATTATATTCTTTACTCTTATTTCTCTATTGTCTTATTCTGTTGTTTTTTTTTTATAATTGAAATGTAACGGTATGTGCAAATATGTAATTGTCATTCCTGTACAATAACTTTGTTCATGGAAAATAAATTATCTTATCTTATCTTATCATGACTAAAAAAAAAGTGAAATCTAATGTCAGATACACGTACTTTAGGGCATTTTCATGTTTAACCAAAATACGCAACTTCACGGCCATTCTATGAAGTTATTGGGATCGGCTCCCACAGGAAGTGGTGGAAGCTATAAGTGTAAACCGGTTCAAGAACCGCCTTGATAAATTTCTTGAAACTAGGCAAATCGCTAGTAAATTATAATAATATCAATCAACGATTATGAACATGGTTTATTCTCATACCCTCTTTATTGGTTAGATTTAGCTGATGAGTTCTGGTCAATGGGCTTTCAAATTACCGCGTTCCTTCTCTTCATATCGGGTTTTATTTTAGCCGCCGACATCCAGCTGGAACACCCACAGTCCATCCAGTCTTCCCTACTTCGTTCCCTAACCTAACCTAACTGATGAGAATGCAAGTACTTCAACTATTTAAAAGTAATATCTTCTTTTTTTGTTGCAGGTGAGTTGCAGATTTCCATCGTTCGGTTCAGACTAAAGATTACGAAAGGTTTGTTGTGTATAAATATAATTCCTACACATATGCACGCGTTTTAAACGTGTAAACGTGTAGGGAAACCAGAAGAATATCCCTTGTAACCATGTCCATTGTTCCTCTATTATCCAACTACGAGCAGGTGGACATTTGTAATATAAAGTTTAAAATACTGACTTTAACTATACTATATACCGAGACCATTCTATAACTAATAGTTCTTGCGATTTCTAGTGGTATTTGTTAGGAAAGTGTGTCAAAATTCATCAGAAGAAAAATGTGAACTTTACGCGAGTATCGTGAATGTATTTGTTGTGAGAGCTCAGCTGTCGCCGTACGTCGTAACGGTGTCAAGGCTATCGGCGCGGTATTGGAATTCGCGCGCTGACACAATTTACACCATCTGTTAAAAAATATGTGTTTTTTTTTCACAGTTTGTTATATGGTTTTTTACTCATAGTAGTTTACACACACCCCCCCCCCCCCTCAAATCTTCGGCAACGGTCTTGGGACAACTAGCATAGTGACGCAATGAAGTCTTATATTTAAATACATTTCAGATCAAATCAAATCGCTTCATCAAATTAATTTATAATAATAACAAATAATATTTCACTAGTGGTTGAAATTCGACCGTAATTCATCAATTCATTAATGTTAAGCGTTTTAAAGGTATTTATACCTCTATAATCATTGAATATATATATTTTTTTTAGCTGTGAGCGTGTACAAATACGTCATTAGCGTGTGTTGATTGCCTTAATTCCCTGCAATATGAAATTTAGTAACAGTTGATACAAAAAACACAATTATAGCTTGTATTTATACTTATTATTTGATACATTTGATACTTTGATACAATTGAGATTACTAAAAAAGAGTATTAAAAAAGGAACATTTGAAATCATACAAAATTCACTAATTCAATCAATTAGCTGTCAGTTGTATGAACGTTTTATTTTATTTAATTTAATGTTTTAATAATATATATTTGATATAAATTTTAGCTTTATGCACTTCTTCTCTATATAAACATTAAAACATGCCAAATTCAAAGTTTTCCTTCCACGTATTAATATAAAATATAGTTATAGCAAAACAATGTCCTAACTTTACTTCAATTCGTCGATATAACAAGAAGTGAACATTATTAATAACTATAAAATAGTTTTCCATGCATTTTAGGTCAGTCCGGACCCTTCAGGTCCAGGTCATGCCGTCACGGTTGATGCGCAAAATTAAGTTAAATTAATCATTGCCTATGTAAAAGTTTTCACCGTCGCGCTGTCCAAAAGTGGGACTTCCCCGGCGCAACCGCGCATTTTAAACACACATTTTCGTGATATATCTAATTTATATTTGTTTTAATTACTTATTATTTATCTTTTTTTTTTATTAATTTTATTTGACAACAATTACATTTTACTTTTATAAGGTTACAATAGATTCGCGTGTACATATTAAAAATATTGTATCCGTGAGCGTTTGGTAGCACTGCAACTGCAACCTCTGTTCGCTGCCTTCTTAACTGGACTAAACGTCTGTCCTAAAGAAGGCAGTTCAATTTGTTACAATTCTTTTGATTAGTTGCCAACTAGCAATAGACGAGCGGTTCATCTTAGAGAAAAAAAAATACAACTAAGATATAATAATATGTTAAAAAGTTATAGATAAATAAAGTGAATTGCACAGAACTTATATATTAGGCAAGCCAAATGCTGGGGCAGGGGGATAGGGGGTGGGGTGTCTATCCCTCATCTCGGGGTAGTGTTTGCGAGGGGGGGGGTTTGCTTCTTTCTCTTGAATGTGTCTAAATCCACACATCGAGGGTGGTTTTCTTAGGGGTGCTCTACCTGTCTCTAGGTCCTCCGTGTCCTAATAAGGGTTGTAATTCCAGAGCTGGCCATGTGATCGCCGGGTGTGAAGTTTCAATGGGTATATTAAAACTGCCTCTTCAAACATAAAATGAATATATAACGGATGTTAGGGTTTTGGTTTCGATATCGACATAAATTATGTAAACAAACTAAAAATCAATACAAGCGATGAACACGCTAAAACAAATCTATTAACTAAAGGAAAACTTTGAGTATCGGCGCTCCAAAGCAGAGCTTCAAGGCCGGCTATTTTCAGTCGAAGTTCTTGGAATATTGAAAGTGCACAAGAAGTGCGCGTCGCAGAACAAACATTCACCAGCAGACATTTGGACATCATAATAGCGGTTCTGTGGGGCCGTTCGCTCGGACCTTCGACTCCTCGTTTGCCATTCTGTTTGCCTTGGATGCGAGTTCTCGGTGTCGATGAGTTGAGTCCATATATTGCAGTTTTTTTTTATATAGGATGATGATTTTAGAGGCGTGGTTTTCAAGAAGAGATAAAACGCATATAATTTGATGTTATGGCTAAGAATTTAGTTTTATTATAAAGATAAGGGTTTGCCATTATGTTTTAAAAATGATTTCGGGTAAGTGGCCGCCGCGGCTGACTCGAACAAATTCCAGCCGAGAGGCCCAATTTTCAACCACTTTTTGCAGCAAGTTGGGCCGTATGTCAGCAATAACGCGCCGAATATTCTCTTCCAAGGCGTTAATCGTGTCCGGCTTATCTGCGTAGACAAGCGACTTCACATAACCCCACAAAAAATAGTCCAGCGGTGTTAAATCGCACGATCTTGGAGGCCACGCCACGTTGTTCAGGAGTAAGTCTATTCATTGTGAAATGGCAAACCAAACTGAGCATAAATCAAGTGACAGCTGTCAAAAACACCAACTACGAAAAAAGTAGTGCCAGATTGAAAACCACGCCTCTAAAAAAAACATCCTGTAGTAACCACTTTCTTCTATCGATCCTAACTATAGGTGAAGTCTGACCGCTAATTAGCTGTTACGTCAATTAACACCCCGAAGAATATTCGACCGCGTTTTTCTCAACATAAGGGAAACCTGTTTTATAAAAACATTCCTAGAAATCTGAATGCCTTCGAAGTAAGATATAATCAATATTTTTTTTTATCATAAAACAACCGACTGTCTAATACACATACGATGCGATGGACGTTAAACTTAATAATTTTCGATAATTGAAACATTAACTGGATCCTTATCCTTTCAGTTTTGTTTGAATTATGTGAATCTTTAATGAATTGCGAACACGCGAAGGTAATCATAATAAGGGTCCATTAAAACACCGCCGAGTGATGAACAGAGAATGAAGATTGTATAGAAGTTTAGATTGAAATCTATATATTAAAACGCGAATAGAAAACTTTGTACCCCTTTTTAAGGCGCCCCGGGACGCATTTGTCCTCGAGATTAGAAAGAGAAGGCTTTATTCGAACATTGACGCGTAGAAAAGAGACGGATATACTCGCCGACTCATTTGGAATCGATGAAACATGTTTTTTGTATTTAAATAATTATTATCATTTGAAAAAAATGTTTTTTTTTTAAGTAATGTCCTAGATTATTATATTGTCTATCTTTAGAAAGAAAAATTAGGTTCGCGTCACTTACACAACTTAAAAGAAAATCGTTGCAAGAAAAAAACAACACTTTCTTATTTATTTATTTTCATTACTATAATAAGGTGTATTTCGTTTTTTTTTAAGCAAAGGACTAAATTAATATATGTAGAATATTGTGGTATTTTTAGTTTTAGCCATTTGTTGGGAATAACTTCAACAAAATGCACCAAAATACGTTACAAAACACGTTTTAGGGACTGGTGGCGCTTTAAGCATATTGCGCGCACGGAAGAGTGTGACATTTAGCATAGTTAAAGTTTATATGGAGAAGGAGTGCAGAAAGCTAAAATTATCTAAAATATGTGTTACATTTATACTTTTTTTGCGATTTCAAATTTTACTTTTTCAATGTGTGTCAATGTCAATGTAGTAATACCGCGGCAAAAATAATTATTAATGGCATATTATATTAAAAATACCAATGAATTGTATTAATAAAAAAGTAAATAAAAATACAAGCTATAATTGTGATTTTTTTTCAATTGTTACCTACAATAAAAGTATTGCAATTTCATTTATTGCAGGGAATTATAGCAAACAACACACGCTCGCAGCTGACGTAAATTATAAAGGTATAAAAACCTTAATTACAATTAAACTTAAAAGTTTAATAAATTACGGTGAAATTTCGACCACAAGTGATAAATGTTTCTACTCTGGTAAATCTTCTTGAGCAATCAAAGTTTACAAAAAAGAAAGAAAAATATTTACATGGCGCCTCGTGATGGATTTTTGAATACGATAATGTCTGATAAAATGAATTCCTCCGTACCTTAATTTTAAATTAATCGCGCGTAAATTGCGTAAGAATATCAAGAAAATAGCATTCCTCAACAGCTAATTGGCGTTTCCATCGGATGCTGCTCCCATATCGATCTGTAGTACAACCAGCCGCTCCGGCGAGCGTGGAGTATGAGTATGCAGACCGGTCGAGTCAGCTGACGCCGGCGCCGCGACGCCTCCCCCTCCGCCCCGCCCGCCCCCGCCCCCCCCGCTCACTACGCAGCGCGGCAGTCGTGGCCTCACGTCGCGGGCCACGCCGTCAGTCTCGAGCCGACCCTCGCGCAGGGCGGACGCCGCGTCGCTCGCTCCTTCAAACGGCCACGTGGTCCTTCGAGCCGAACCTCGGCAAAGTGCTGGAGACAAGAAAGAATGTGCTGTGTCCCAACGCCGATAAGCCTTTGGCGCTGTTGTTCAGTCCTACTATAAGTGATAACCCAGTGAAATCGAGGGTGCCATGTGTCGCCCCTAATTGTGTGGGTGCCTTATCGATCTGCGGATAATTTTAAGAGCTTTCCTCTCTTATTTATCCCAATTTATTAGAAATAATTAATCAGTTTCCAGGACGCAGCTCGACTAAACGGCCATCCAAGTCCTGGCGACCGCCTAGATTTTGATGATTCATTAGCATGATTCCGGAAATAAGTCGGGTGCAATTCTGCACGAGTTTTGTTCTCATAAATAAATCTCCGCTCATGTTTCACTAATTCAATTGTTGCAATACTATAAACGTATCTTTATCCTTATAGTAAATTTGATCTTCATCAGTAACCCAACCGAGTGAATTTATAATGCAATTTGATTGGTTTCGTTGTAAAGTGTTCCTGCATTTTTGTGGAAATTAGTTCTGTGGTTACAGTTTGTTAATTGGCGATAGTATGTGGAAACTTCATTATTCTATTGTGAAATGTATTACGCTTATAAGAAGATGTTAAATAGAAGGTAGGGTTGATCAAAACAAACACATGCAATGCATCCACCGTTTTCCGTCCTGATAAGTTCTAACCTTAATAATCTTGATAATCATAACAAAATAACCTTCAATGACCTAGGTTACATTTGACGCAGTGGGGGGGGGGGGGGCGATACGTCAACTCGTAAAAACATTCAAAATAAAAACCATTAATAATCTGTGCAACTTTAATTGCGTACATTTTATAAAACTGTGACCCTTCATTTGTCAAAATAAACTTCGGCTGACTTCACACTCGCGTATCTTTCTCTGGTACTTTTGGCCGCTCGCTTCTTTCGCCTTTGACATAGCTGATGAGAATCATTTGCAATAATAAGAGCTGGTGAAGTAAAGCTAGAGAATACTCAACTAACAGACTGCATCCTCAGGTCAGCTCAGTTCAGCGTCCCGTGCCCCTACATTTGACACGCAAAAACGTCTTCCAAACTATAACTTATTTTATCGTTTTATCGTAGTATTTCCATATTCAATCAATTTGCGGTGATACAGGAAAAAGTACGAAGTAACTACCTATAATTAAAAATTACGCTCCCAGGCGAACAATAACAAATAAATAATTCAATTTGATCTCACAAATGTGTGATAGAAAGCAGATTTTTAATCTGGAAGTCCGGAAATAGAATTTAATAATTGGACTACTCTCCCAATCGGACTATAGGTGGATATTATGTTGGCTTGACACGCCAATCGCCTAAATAGCGCTTCCGCGATCTGGTCAAAGGGTCTGGAACTAAGAAACCAATCTCTCTTAGGGGGTACCCCACCCCATCCCGTCGATATCTCTCAGAACAGCTCTAAGAACATACCTAACAACTAGCCGTGACCGTAGGAACATGAAATAAATACTTCTTCTAGTCCTAAGAGGGTAGATCATGGGTAGAACAGTTATGGTTTTCAGTTAAAAGTTCATTAAAATACACCAACCTTTGACTTATCTATCTTTTTAACTTTCACATTTCGTTAGTCCTCTAATTTCATTCAAGAGCGACGGCCCTCGCTGAAGCATCTTTTGCTCGGCTGATCACGATCATGATCATGATCGTGATCGTCACGCGAAGGCAGCCGCTCGCCTCATCATTGCAATGTCTCCCTGGATGTTTGTTATCACGAGAAATGCTCTCCGGTCGCTGCGAGGCTTAATCATGTCGAGGGTCTGACGTGCGTCACTCAACCCAATTTGGGTCGGAATGCCACGTGGACACCGCCATATCGCCCGGGAGACATGGCGGACATATACGACCCTAAAGCATGTTCCATACTTTTTTATCATGATTTTCTCGTGATGATAGCGGTAGAGTTCAGATCAGGGTCACCGGTAGTTTATCGAATTTCACACATTTATCCTAACCAATTTATGACTAAATAATAACCGGTAGTAATAACTTCGACTATACAAAGTAAAAAATTGTACGCTAGTGTAATCTAGGAAGGTGTCGGAGAGCGCAGTGGTTAGACTGAAAGTTCCGTCTTCGATTATGTAAACTAAACCGTGAGAAGAACCCTTTTCAAGACGGTTTCTGGTTTGCCGTACCGTCGTGTGAAATGCAACTTTGCATTTTTCCAAACAAAGCAAACGCTCATGACTTTAAAAAGAAATTTGCAATCTAATTCTAGTTGCCTTTGATGTTAATAGAAAACTTCAAATTAAACTGGCCATGAGAACTGTATATCTGGATATTTGACCGGTTTGAATTATTATTTTCTTCGGATATTCTCTTGAGAGTGTAATAACCAGTCTTTTAGTACACAACTTTACACCCTCGTTCATCCAAAAATAGAGATGCCTTTAGTCGGCTTAAGTTGTTGACAAATGGTCAACAGTTGGTAGTGGTCTGGTATCTGGTTCCAAAATGATACCATCCCGGCTTACCTTTAGTGGTGCATGGTACTCTTTTTTCTTATCTTGAGTGTAAGGTGTATCACCCAAGTTTTATGTAAAAACTATTTCTTTCCCAGTCTATTTATTATTACATCGTTTCTACTAACCAACTGGATAACATAATTGCCTTTAAAGTCCATCGGCGATATGTCAGCCTAATGGCGCCAAGGGATTTGCTTATCGCTTACCTCACTTGGCTCACTTAACTCGTAGATAATAAGGAGTAGGTACAGATAACACTGCTAAATTTACACGAAAGAGGTTTAGTTTTTTTTTAAATTATTAATAACACTGCTAATAAGAAATTCGTATGCACGGCAACCTACTATGGTAATAATAAATATGATTATTTAATACTTTGTCTCTCTCTCTCTCTTTTCCAAATTACTGGGGTCTGGGTCCTCCAGGCCAAGCGACTTGGAAACAAAGTTACTAAATTTATTTTTGCTGAAGGCGATTTTACACCTGTGCAAATATCCTCGCACGTATGTATTTTTCCATATTGTGATGAACGATTTTTAATAGATTCACGTGGACATATGGTGTCGTGCCATTGTCATCATTTTAATGTATTTTCGATGATTTAAGACATACCTTTGTTGCGGTCCGTTTCTAAGATTAAATCTCTGTGTCAGCTCGAACATCGTGGCCACCATTTATTAAAAAAGAAATCAAAACATACGCTAACATACGCTTACAAGCAACAAGCGATAATCAATAATAAACACTGACAATAGATAGCGAAAATAAAGTAAAAGTAAAGAATTTAGCGTATTTTCAAACAGCTGTTTTCAAGTTCACACAGACAAAATCGCTGTTTATATCATTGATAAGAATACATTGGTTTGGAGAAAGCGGGCGATGATTTTTGAAATAACTATTTGACCGTGTCAAATTAAATGACATTAAAATAAAAATGACAAATTTTAAGAGAAACATATAAAAACAGGCGCAGTTCGCTAATTTCAATATAATAATAATCTGATCACAGAGACAAGCGTATTTCTGCTTAAAATGCCAGCATTATTTGGCCGTTTTAGGAATATTTCATCAAAACGAACTGATTTCGAATTCATTTTATTATATTTTATAAAAAAAAAAAAAATCTGAAAGTGGGGAGGGGCAGGGATGACTGCCTAGATAGTATTTAACTAAAATATGGGTAAAGCTTTTTTTTATCGCGGAAAAAAAACATTTCGGCACGCCGGATTGTACCGAATCAAAGTAGGGGATAGGCAAACTCCAATTGTGCGAACTTGTATTAAACATTGCGCGGGCTGCCCCCCCCCCCCCCATCCCTCTTGTCGGAATTTTCCCATTGATGAACTTGACCGAGATTTTTACCCTTATATGTGTATCAATTTGAACGTCATTGGTGTAAAATTATGGCAGTTATCGTATCCACAAGAAAGTGATATAAATAGAAAATGTATTTTAAAACTGAGGGTGGTTTTGGGTTCTAGGGGACGTGAAACGCGAAGATATATTGAAATTTTCCGGGAGTTATGTCAGTACCCATTACTATAGGGAGCTTTCCTAACGAAATCTACCTAAAAGATGAGGATCAACGCACTATTTCCTCGCGCTAAGGTTGCTTTGTTATAGTGACACACAGGTCATAGTGAGTAGCTCTAATCCAAAGCTACTTAACACACCTACCGGTCGTGGAATATTCGTGACTCGTTGCTTTGTTTGCGTAAGCAGGACTGCTTCCAAACATGGCGAAGCAAAGCGAAGCAAAGCAAATGTTGGGCGAGCCTTAGCGATTGCATGCACGGCGTTCGTCCGGCCGTGGCGATGACGTCATCGCGGTGACGTCATCGCGGCTAACAATTTCAAGTATTCAGGTTAGTAACCGTCCGCCAGTGGCTAGTTAGTTACTCGTCACTGCAGCTGCTCTCCGCAGACGGCCTTTGTTTTCGCTCGAACGATGCTTTTCATTTCTTCTCATTTTCCGCCTCACTTTCTCGAGACCAATCGCCAATTTTCCAACACCTAAGAAAATTGGTTCATCTCGACCTTCATAATATTAGTCGAGTCAAGTTCATTTCGTTTATTGAGGCATTATAAATTCAATACAAACGTTTAAAGCGCCACCAGTCCCTAAAACGTGTTTTGTAACGTATTTTGGTGCATTTTGTTGAAGTTATTCCCAACAAATGGCTAAAACTAAAAATACCACAATATTCTACATATATTAATTTAGTACTTTGCTTAAAAAAAAAACCGAAATACACCTTATTATAGTAATGAAAATAAATAAATAAGAAAGTGTTGTTTTTTTCTTGCAACGATTTTCTTTTAAGTTGTGTAAGTGACGCGAACCTAATTTTTCTTTCTAAAGATAGACAATATAATAATCTAGGACATTACTTAAAAAAAATCATTTTTTTCAAATGATAATAATTATTTAAATACAAAAAACATGTTTCATCGATTCCAAATGAGTCGGCGAGTATATCCGTCTCTTTTCTACACGTCAATGTTCGAATAAAGCCTACTCTTTCTAATCTCGAGGACAAATGCGTCCCGGGGCGCCTTAAATACAATAAAAGTATCCTTAATAAATAGGCTGTGCTCAGTTGCTTTTCTCATTGTGAAAACAAGAAGGCGTTGTTTGTCATCACAGCCCTTACAATTTATTTATATTAATTTAAAAATAGTAAAGGGGTAGATACTTAAACATTCTGAAAGTTAAGGAGTCAGTAGGTACTTGAGCATAACATTTTGGCTGGGTATAAATTGGAGCAATAGATACAATTAAGATCAGTCAAAATATAAAATAAAGATATATTAAAATAAATATGTTACTTTTATTTTTTATTAAGCTTTATGCGGAAGGACAGATTTTTAATCTAACTTTTGATTGCTCCTCGTCTCAATGTTTTCTGTTGTTGTATATATAGCACTTCTTTTTGTTTTACTTAAAAAGATCTTTTAACTAGGATAAAGTATCTTAGTAGTAAAGTATTTTTTTAAACCTAATAATTACGCTTTTTTTTTGCCTTGATATTACTTTTTTTACATTTAGAAATTATTGAAAAAGGATCATTTGAAATCTCACAAAATTCAAAGCTCTGTCAGTAGTATGGCCGTTTTATTTTATTTAATTAAATAATATATTATAAATAATTATAGTTGTGTGCACTTCTTGTCTATATAAACTTTTACTATACCAAAGTTGGAAAGTTAACGTGCTGGAGGGCAGTGGGCCTCCGACAGAGGGAAATGTGCGGAACCCTAAGACTGTTATGACCGATTGTAGCAGAGTGCGAGACATCTGTTTTGAGGTTATGACGGCGTCGAAGCAGGGTGGGGGGGAGGGGGTTGGTTTCGGCATTGCCGTATTAGGGTTGGCCCGTCTGCTGACCTCATTACGGCCTGGCCCGTTACGTGGCGTATTCACGTTGCGTAACGTAGGCCACTTTTTACTTTTCGGGTGGGTGTCTCTTGCACAACAACTGACCACCATTTTTAAAAGGTCTCCTTAAGCATTAGAGCGTCTATATTTATGTCTACGAGACTACTATCCTGTCATTTGGCGTCTTAACAAACAACCATAGCCGTTTGGATGATATCGGAGGCTGGTCGGATAATATATTTTGACTGTTGAAGAAGGGGCCACGGAGCTCCGAAACGTGCAGCAGGTCAATCAGGTTCCATGTGATGCAGATGAATGATGAGAACCACTTCCAATATCTGAAACGTAATCTAAAGAATATTCTATGCAGATTTTTTACTTTTTTTTTATAATATAATTAATAATCAAATTTCAATTTTGGTATATTATCTCATTACTACTGACATTATAGAATTAATTGTATTTCATATATTTCATTTAATTTCAACGATTACATTTCCTTAAGTTCATTTACTGACGAATGCTGATGTTTACACATCTTAACCGTGAGTCCCAGTACTCACTCGTTTTCATTCCATAGTTCAATTTTAAATATTTCAAGGCCTTTGAGATGAACCCTCAAGCAGCCCCCGTTGGTGCTGCAAAAATGTGAATTACATCAGCTGATCGAGAGTTGAGAATCTGTTTCTGTTCCGTTCGCTCAGTGGTCGTGAAAATTGCGAGCCGATTGGCGCATTGGACGACTGACTACTGTAGAAGGGAAAACGCAGGCGTGCAATTCGCCACGCGACGGGTCGCCTCCGCAGCCGATGGACCCAGCCTCCCCTCCTGAGACACGTCATCACCTCACTGCACTATTTGCAAGCGTTGTTCAGGAGTAAGTCTATTCATTATGAAATGGCAAACCAAACTGAGCATAAATCAAGTGACAGCTGTCAAAAACACCAACTACGAAAAAAGTAGTGCCAGATTGAAAACCACGCCTCTAAAAAAAACATCCTATATAAGTGTATAATAGCTTTGATAGGTGTTGAGTGCCAGACAACAGTTGAGCGAGACCGTTCATACTAGGCGTGCGCGTTATAAGGCGACACCGTTTAAATCACCATATTATTTTAGCGCAACTAATAGCCGCGTTATTTATAGCATAGCTGCAGAGTCGCGTCGCTTGTTCAGTGACGCGGAAATCTCGAATCGATTGTCATAGACGAGTACAGAGTTGCGTTCTTCGAAGGAACCTTCAGAGCCTTTCAGGGCCTCTTGCCGATGAATATTTTTTTCTGAACCCTCAAAATATAAAGTTCGGGTCGGTATTTTTGATGCGCAAAATGCGGCCGTCGGACGCGGGTAGTCAGGCGGCACCAATGACCCGGTTATCGCAGAGCGTGCCTTCCAAGTTACATTTGTTCGCATTTTTTGCATAAATTATAAAATGAGCTCATTAACAAAACCGGTCGGAGGACGCGATAAAACGCATTCATTCGCGGCTACTATCATCATTTAGGTATTTTCAGTCAATGTTACGCGAATGAGCGTAGAAAATAAATTAGGGAGGGGAAAGGGGTTTTTAAATCCATTTTTTTTTTAAATAATAATAACACGAAAACATATATTTTTTGAAAATTTAAAAACTTTTAGCGTAAATTATCATTTTCATATTTAAAAACTAAAACGAAAATCTAAAGTTATCTCAAATCGCTTAGGTAAATCCCTCCTACACTTTATTCTCATCACAAAACTAGATTTATTTTAAATTTAATATTTCTGGTTTCATAAGCGGGTGACTTGAAAAAAATCCATTTCATTTTGCATGATGTTATAACGAATTTCCTTAGGTAATTTCCTTAAAGATCACACTCGACACTTAAGGCGCCTACATACCTGACAATCCTGAAGAGACATGCCTTTGGAAACCAGTAAAAGTCGCATTTTTGTAGCATTCAGGTCTGTAGGCGTCCTAAGTGTCGACGTTTCGGCGCGGTCCATCATAACTGGTACATTTTAAATCGATAGCTATAGCGGGGAATTCCGAGGGCGGGCGGCTGTGATAGCCGTTATTTAAATTAATTGGAAAAACCAAAATTATCAAAGAGTAAATTAATGGTAATAAGTTGTTACCTATTGATTGTAATTCTATGCTAAACCAAAATACGTTTCTACTAATTAATAAGATAAGTTTTGTTACCAATGACATAATAACCTTTAACATACAAATATATAAATAAAAAAAAATAGTCAATGAATACAATAAAATAAAATTACACAAAACGATTTTCAAGAAACAAAATAAAACAAATTTAATTTAACTAACCAGAGAAATAAATATCTAAAGAGATCTACACAAGTATACACAGGAAATAAAAAAAAAACAAAATTTACATAAATATAATTAAAACTAAAAAGAGAATCTGAAAAGAGATTAATTAAAACTGTATATAATTCACCTTTTCCTTATATGATTTTCCCATTTTCAAACGATTCTCAATAAATCGTTTCAAACACTTTTATTAATTTTATTAATACGTAGATGCAAAGAATTAACGAAATAATTAGGGAAGAGAGAGGAAGGAAATTAGTAAGAATATTTTTTAGCCATTTTTACGAGCGCGTTTCCAACAGATCGTCGAGCAATAAATAATGTTGATCGTCTATTTCCCTCTCTTCTCTTTCCTTCTCTGTCTCCCCGAGAGTGGAAAAAGCTTTAGCCAATGCTAAATCCGCAGCTTTTGTTATAAATATAAATAAATATGCGAATACTTATACGCAAATACGTAATAATTTAAGTTGTAGTAACTATTTTCGTCACAAACTAGTTTCGGTATTCTCAATGCCATTCGATTTACAACAAACCTTCGTCACACCACTCATCAACAGGTCTCGTGCCGTATTTTTTAAAAAACCGTTAATCCAGCTTCCTTATAACATGTTATTTTTATCAAATTTGTAGGTACCTGCACACATTTATAATAATAAACATTTTCTAATTCTTAATTTTTGTGAGGTCTAATTACTACTTTAGTAAAAAGTTTCTACGAGAAAGATATATTTATATTTGCGGCAATATTACAGTTCCATTAATAATGTTGACGTCTGAGTAGTTTATATAGTAGCGGCACTCCAAGCAGACAACCATGAGTCGAGCGGGAAGTCGCGGATAAAAATAATAAATACAAAATGGCCAGTGAAAGGCCTTCGGCCGCGGCGGCGACGGACCTGCGCGCATTTATTATTTTCCTTAATAAAAAAAAACGGACATTTCCGCAACCTAATCTGTTATAGATCGCCAAAACGTATTGTATTGTAACCGACAAATCCGAGAAAGCAAACAAACGATTTGTCAATTCTTTCAAACCGTTAAAAAAATGGTGTTCTAACATATAATAATGAATTAAGGCGCCACCAGTCCCTAAAACGTGTTTTATAACGTATTTTGGTGCATTTTGTTGAAGTTATTCCCAACAAATGGTTAAAACTAAAAATACCACAATATTCTTCATATATTAATTTAGTCCTTTGCTTAAAAAAAAAACGAAATACACCTTATTATAGTAATGAAAATAAATAAATAAGAAAGTGTTGTTTTTTTCTTGCAACGATTTTCTTTTAAGTTGTGTAAGTGGCGCGAACCTAATTTTTCTTTCTAAAGATAGACAATATAATAATCTAGGACATTACTTAAAAAAAAAACATTTTTTCTTAAATGATAATAATTATTTAAATACAAAAAACATGTTTCATCTATTACAAATGAGTCGGCGAGTATATCCGTCTCTTTTCTACACGTCAATGTTCGAATAAAGCCTACTCTTTCTAATCTCAAGGACAAATGCGTCCCGGGGCACCTTAACCAAACCAATCGAAAATATTAGGCAATAATACTGAAGTTGGACAACCAACATGCAGAGGTTCCAATTTATCGGCTCTGTTGGAAGTCTGTGAACAGCTGTTCGGACGAACGACCTTCGGGCCGATCGGCTCGTCGCGTTTTGCCTAATGATTGCCTAATAATAAAAATACCTATTTACTCACACACACACAAAATATCATTTGCAATGCAAGGTCTGTTGATTTATTTATTTTAAATTGTAAGTATGTGAAATTGGTTTCATGAAGTTTATCGAGAAATTTCGACGATAACTTCAAGTTTAAGTTCATGTCATGTATTGAATTGAGCTATACGATAAATAAATGTCGATATACTACTTAATAAGGATTTGCTCGAATCAGCTGACGGCCACGAGAATAGGTTTCGATGGGCCGAATCGGGCGACATTGTTATTTCGTTATTTCGCAGTCGCCTTATCTAGGCCGGCCCTTATCTACCTTATCTCGCCTTATCACCTTATTGTTTGTTATCATCAGCAGAGATTAGACATCGGCTCGTGTTTTGGTCGCTTTATCGAAGGCCACCTTAAACCGAAATCCACCAAAAAATATTTAACTTCAATCCTTATAATCTCTTCATAATAATAATGTGTATATAATAAGTATTTGTTAAACATTTTTATGGAACATTTAAAGTTAAATGTTAATCTAGCGGAATGTTCAGTGACACGTTATAATTATTATAAATTAAAGTATTATGTCCCTCTTTACCTATTTATTCATTTATTATGGTTATACAATATAAATTGTACGCAATTCAGGTAATGACGTCAAGACATTCATATTAAATTATATATAATATTATTATTGGTACATAATACTGAAATATATTGAACGAATTTAAATAAGATGAAATAAATAAAATAAAAAAAAGATTTTAAATTAAAAATAAAGTCCAACAAAAAGAAAATTTAATACACCAATTTAAACTTTGATTATTTATATATATTAAAAAAAACTGATTTAATACGGAATTAAACTAGGAATTTTATCCATGGTTTTTTGTTCATTTGTATAGTATGTATTTGTATTAATGTTGGTATAGTATCGGTATAATAATAAAAAAGTTAAATTTGGGAGAAGTTAGTATTAAATAAATCACATAATCAATAAATAGAACGGTTGTTTCATTACCAACCGCACCTCAAAATTTACAAAAAAAAAACTATAATCGTGTTAAAATTTATGATGAAATTCTTTCAATTCATGTTTTTTTAATTTAATCTTCTCGGACCTAAAAAAATAACCCATAGTCGCCTCTATGGCTAATAGATTACTGCTAATTGGCCATTGTAGAATGTTGCCATTGCAAAAGTTAAATTATGTGTGTTATTTTTAGGTTTTCACTATTTTTTCCTACTCTGAAAGGAAATATTCATACTCCGATATCGCCATCTGGTGAGGAGGTTTTAAAGTCCCTTAAAATAGGCTGATAAAGTTATACTAGCAACTTTCAGATAATGCTAGAATAAATCATTTTATTTGGTTTGCTTACGTTTATTTAAACCTTTAAAATTTGTTTTTTTTTAATGGGGATATGTTTTATTTCAAATGTTTAGTTCTTATATCGCTTTATAGTTATTTTGATTTTTATTGTGTTTATAGTAATATCAAAATATTATAAAACGAATAGTATTGTTTTGACTATATTTGTATGTATAAAATTAATTTATCTAAGTTCTAATATTTATTAAATACATTTTATTTTTACATTTTCATAAAAGTATGTAATATATGATTATATCAGTTTTACTAAATAGTATATGTGAAGTGTTAGTTAAATATTATTGATGACGGAATTAAAGAATAAAATAATTTCAGCAACAATTGAATTAGGTAACCAAAAACATCATAATAAAAATCTATAAACATTAATTCTTTGTCTATAGTTTCGAATTTCTATGGTTTTCAATGCAACAATGCGCAGAATATGATTATATGCTTTACAAAATACGAAACAAACACCAGCGATCGGCGAGCGAGTGAGACGCGATTTAGACTAGACTACCGATTTAGTAGGTACTAAGTATTGGAAGTAGCGAGCGGAACGAGCTCGTTTGGCACCAATACCATCGTAAATGTACTATACGGATACGCGACCCTCTCGCTCGCGGCCCCGACTGGCCCTGCTGGTGGTGAGAGAATCGCCCATCGTAATGCCGTTGACTGCTATAAGCGAAAGTCCATCGAGCTGCTTTTATGAATAGGTCTGTTCTCAACCCAAAACGCAATACGCTAGCTAGTATTTGAAGAGGGCTCGGAACAGATAATTAGCTGAAAGTCTGTTTTCCTGTTTGAGAAGAATATGTTTTACGAAGGATTGTTACTTTAGAGATACTTTGGTTTATGAGAATTTTAAAAAATAAAACTTAACAATTTAAATATTTTTTTATATAAACATAGGATTATTTATTTAAAAAACAGCCTAAAGGTTTTCTAGAAAAATGTTCTGTTAATCTAATTATATTTTTTATATATGCCTGGTATGAAAAGCTATCTTGGCAGTAGACCTCAAAAACGTGTTTAAAATGTAATTCGAGTGCTTTATGGCTCTTAAGGTGATTACAAATTACATTAATGATCAGGGGAAAGATGATATAAAAAATACATATATTTAAAAAAAAACTAATGTAACAAAATTCGAGTAGAGGTCTTCAGAACAGACCTTGTCTAGTGGGGTAATAAAATTCTCACCAGAAGCTGTTTTGCTTTGTACAATATGTGCTTAAAATATGGTTAACTATTTCCTTGCAGTTACTAAGTAATATAAATGTTTTGTGTATTTTGGATTTAATAAAAAAAAATAAATTAAGCGTGCATGTAAATAACCATTTAAATAAATAAATAGCGAGTTCAGATAATAGTAAGAATGTCCAATTTATAACAGATTTATAAGATCTTATATTTCAGGTTATTATTTTGAACTTTCGTGGTTTATTATTTGCTATTTAAAAAATATACCGACCTGTCATAAAAATCCGAAAACGAAACGAAATCAAAAATAAATAAATAAAATACTAAGAACGGCTCTCAAGTACGCGACTGACATTGAACGCGCGGACGGTTCCCGAGGGTTATTTTCGTTTGTGTTCCTGGAAGCTGTTTCAAACAGTTTTTATGCGAATTCGCACCTAAAAACACATCTTTAGGTGATGTGCTGAGATGCAAAGTTTTAACGGAACAGCTATGCATAGTGCTAAATAATGGAAATTTTATGATGGTTGCGTAGTAGGTTGATTTTATTATGAAAGCTAACCTATTGCAATGGGTACCATATGTCATGACATGCAAAATTTCGGCATATCTTCGAGTTTCACATCCCCTAGAACCCAAAACCACCCTCAGTTTTATAGTTTATGTAGTGTAAATATACAAAAACTAAACTATTTTATTTATTTTCTTTTTTTATGTAATGAGGTTTAGGTTAACCTACCTTTCAATTAGATTGTTAAACAGTGGATTCATATAATTGGCTAAAATAATAACTACCTATATATTTACCGTTTTATAAATTAAGTTACGCTGTATGTTTCTCTAAAATATATTAAATAATGATGATAAAATAATAATGTATTATATTATTATAATGCTATGACAACCCATTTAATAATGCTGCATTTTAGCAATGCGAGACTTCTCAATCTATTTTATTTTTCTTTATTTCGAGCATCTTATTGTTTAATTTGTAATATAAATTACAAAAAACGTATTTTATGTTATAGCTAGTAACAGTTAATAGTCAATTCAATAACATCATTACTAAAAAATAATTAACCTTCTTAATAACCCACAAATAATTACAAACTTAACGTTTTTAATGCGGAGATCAATCTATAAATAATTTGTCCGTTGATAGTGATGGTGGTGGTCAGACCTCTTTGTCATGGTGTCACACTGGCCATCTAGGATCTACAATTTCTTCCTACCTTCATTCTGTAATTATATACTTAAATCCTAACGAGGCCCGTAATGGACGTGTTATTGTTAAGGCAAAACCAAAGGGTAAATATTAATTTCGATAATTCAGACCCTCATTTATATTGTTGGCATTTGATAACCATTGGATTTTTAATCATAAAAAAATATGTTTAGATACTTTGATCTCTTCTTCAACATAGTAAAGGTAGATTATTAAAATTTAATTCTATTTCTGAGTAATTCAATAAATGATAAACTGCTAATAGTTTTTTTTTTTAATTTTATTGCTTTTTTATACGACATTAGAACCTTAGGAAAAATAAAAATTGAAAGGCAAATGAACAGTCTAAAACATAGAAAAGTTGGTTTTATTAATTTCTATATAATAAAGCTGTAATTAAATAAAACCCAACAATTGCAAAGCCCTATAAAATTAAAGCCCCGAATTACAAGGTCAACTGACAACATACTTTGTTATAATTTTGTTACTGTAAACGGTCGCTTCAAAATCGTGCGTATTTTGAAAATATTATCCCAGGACGACTGACCATGACCCTAACCCCCGGCCGATAACCCCCCCCCCCCCCCTCGTCCCCCTTCCGGCGATTAACCAAATATTCCGCTCGGAATTGCGATCATTATCAACAAAAACAAACCAATTTTTTTTTATCGGCGAATCGAGTCTGAGCCGGACGTTCGGGGGTTCGAGTCCGACGAATATGCTCGTGGTATTACGACCCTTATAGGGTTGCTTGAGGATATCTTTACGATTGCTTAATAATAATACTAAAACTATTATATTATGAATAAATATAGTTCAAGGATTACAAGAACATTACAAGGATTTCGATTAAATTCTGAATTGCCAATATAGATCGACGCTCTGGAAGGAGCAAAGTGAATGGAAAAACGCCTTCATGTATCCATTTTGATAGGGTTTCCCTGTTTTATAGAGCAGGGCATCGATCGAGAACAGCTGAGGTATTTTTAACAACCCATAATAATTATTTTTATACAGGATGAACTTAAAATCAGCAGTATCCTTTTATGGGGTGATTATGGACATTAACATAACGCAATCGCATTTGTTAGTATTATCTTCCGGTAATGGCATATGGACATTTTATGATTAAACGCCCACCTTCGTTTTACGATCGATCATACATAATGTTACAGTCTATAGAAGCCAGGGACACAAAACTCTACTGAAATGTAACATTTAACCTGAAGGAGTTATTCGCCCTTATACAAGAGTGTCTTCTCTAGATGGGACCTCAATTTTTAGTCGTAGGACACGATGCCCCCCCCCCCAAGTCAAGCGTTCCGCATCCAGAGAGGGTAGGCAATCATTAAAAAAAAATCTAGTTATAAAATATAAAAATATCAACTATCTCTGTAACAGAAACGGACCCATAATATATATTTGCCAACCCAGATTTTTATTGTGATTAATTGGTTGACTTCGATCTCTTTGTTTATTTATTAGTTTTATCCATGAGTACTAAAAAATAAAAACATAAGTATTTACGAATAAATTTATTTTTTTAGCGGCCGTCAAATATATTTAAATAAAATTCAGTTAATATTTATAAAATGTCAAATATCCTTTTTATACACAATTTGAACGGAGCAATTGTAGTATTTTGAAAAAAGTGCGGAACAGTGTTTAGTGCCTCGTGGAGTGAAGCGTTTGTGCGTCGCCGTTTGGAACCCAGTGCCGACCAGGGCGACATGGCGTCGTTATGATGCTCATCAACTCCGTACTGGACGCCGAGGACTTCGTCCACTTGTACTTCGTGGACGAGCGCGAGGGCGGGCGGGGGGAGGGCGGATGCGCGCGGGCGGGGGGCGGCAGGGCGACGCCGCCCCCGCCATCGCCGCCCCCCACCACACGCCGAGAGGTTAGCCATCTTTTGTATCAATCTGCCCCCGGGTTTATATGGCACATCTACTACTAGCCTTCTAAACTTTTTTTTTTTCTAAATATTTAAAAGAGGATCTAAATTATATTTACCCCAATGAATTACTAAGTCAACAGATTTTTATTATTAAATAAATCAAACACAAAAGTAACCTTTCAGAATTAGACATTTTAAACTGTACTTAAAATTAATTCAAAAACAAGGTGAGTAAAATATACTCGTTTTATACAGCTAATTAGAAGGTAAAAGTTCTAAATGTTTCTCATAATAAATATAAATAATAACAAAACCTATATTCTAATGAATAGATATTTTATCAGTGTAAATATGCAAAAACTAAACTATTTTATTTACGTTTCTCATCATTTTTTTTTTATGTAACTTCTAGGTGAACCTAGCTTTCGATTCAATTGTTAAATAGTGGATCAATGAAATTGGCCAAATTAATAACTATTTATTTACCGTTTTATAAATTAAGTTACGCTGTACTTTTCCCTAAAATAAATTGAATTATATTACGAGCATGAAACGATGTCATTTAATCTTTAAGTACCTGTAAATGGTAATAAAGTAAAATATATTAAAAATAAATAATTTAAAAAAAAACTAGTCGAATGATTAAATCCATGTAAACCGGTATTTAAATAATAAGGAATATTATTTGTTAAAAATACTTGGTAGGTAAAATAATATTAAGAAATTGACGCATAAAAAAAATACAATACAATTAATATTTTAAAAAAAAACCATTTTGATCTGTAAATATCTTCCTAAATACCAAAATCATGTTTTTTTTTTAAATTTAGTTGATTTAGGTAATAAAGTGCTTCCAAAAGTAGATATTTTAATTTAAACCTAGGGGCCGAAATTCAACCGTAATTCATTAAAATTTTAAGTTTGACCGCTATTGAGGTACTTATAAGGTATTGTGAGGTTATATATTTTTTTAATATTTTGTTCTTTTATTATATATATATATATAGCTGCGAGGTATAAATACGCCATTAGCGTGTGTTAATTCCCTGCAATACATGTAATTTCAAATTTAATGTTAGTAACAGTCGAAAAAAAACAATTTATTTATTTATTTATTTATTTTATTCAATATGGTACAATAAGATGTTACAACAATAAATGATATAATAACACTGAATGAATAAATTAATATAATTTAGACAAATTAAACACCAGTCTACTCTACCTAACATGGCTACTCTAACTAGGTTAAAAAACCTGTTCTAATAGCAGCCAAAAGGAAGTTGCAGAAAAAATGAAATATTATTACGTATTAATTAATTGCAGCTTGTATTTGTATTTATTTTTTGATAGAATTCATTGTCAATTTTATTTTATTTTTTTTCGTGTAAAAATGGGACTCATAGAACATAATTGGCATTAATAATTATTTTTGCTATTGGCAGACTATTGAGAAATGAACATTTAAAATCACACAAAATTCACAGCTCGAAACTCATTCTGTCAATCAGCTGTCAGTAGTATAAACGTTTTATTTATTTAATATATTTATTTGTAACGCGCATTATAGATACATTTTAGCTGTCTGGATTCCTTCTCTATATAAACTTTAACTATGCCAAAATCTCACTCTTTTCCGTGCGCGCAAATTGCTTAGAAAGCGGTTCAAAGTTTTCTCTTCGCGTATTGATATATAGATAATAATGTCGCATTAGAATTGAGAGGAGTTTGAATGATTAATAAAAAGGTCAGTGGCCTTCGTTCCTTCCCGGCGCGCCTGGAGTGCAGATGTTATCCCCGGCTCATCGTCGGGAGCAGGACACAGCCGCGCAGGGCGGATTGACCGAAAGCAGTGCTGGACTCGGAGCTGGTCTGCGGGGGGCGGGCGGGCCGCCCACGCCACGCCTCCATTGTGCACAAACACACCTACATTCATTCACCGACACACAATATCTATATCTTTCTCTTGCACACACAACACATATTGTACATACAAATCATATATTTACATCTATATTTATATCTTATATTTGTTTGTATTTAAATAGTTACATCATATCTACTGTACAATAATATGTTTGTAAATAAGAAGGAAATCCATAATCGCTTTTATTATCCGATATTTTTGTATTTTTTTTATTTAATATTGATATAACTGTGTATTTTCCCATAAGAAAATAATAATCGATAATATTACCGGCCATTGAGTCCAGGAAACTAATTGCCTCGCGACCCATTCATCGGCTCTTTGCACTAAATATCCCGCAGCAGCTGGGGGGAGGAGTGAGGGGGCAGGGCGGGGGTGCAGCCGCCCGAAGCGATCTGCAAACTGCTGGGTCACGGCACCACTTTGGATGCGAACCAAACCATTTAATTCCTCGCTACTGATAAAGAATTTGATACGGCGCGACGTCACGGACTGCTTTCAAAAAGACTACGAGAAAAATAGGCGTTGTTTGTGATTCGTCATGAAGAGAAAGGGGTTCCTGTTACACATACGAAAGTGCATTCGTATAGAATTTGTATCGGTGTTGGTTTAGTATTGGCATAATAGCGTTGCGAAACTTTTTAAGACTACTACTTGTCTCTAGGGCGGGCGGCACGCCCTGGACTCTGGACAGGGCTGATTGGAAAAATCTTAGGAGGAAGGTAAAATGTCATGGACCCTCATTTAGGATTTACGGAGAGTTCGTCTATTTACAATTAAACTCGGCTCATCACATTTCGTCAAGAACTCTCAACGTTGAACGATGAATCTCCCACAGGCGCACATTTCCACATTTATTTATTTCTCCCTTTCTTTGGAATATATACAGCAAAAAAACAAATAAACTATAAAAAAACATTTTATTATTAAAGGTTGATTTATTCATTTTTTTCAAATTTATCTTGCTATAAAAAACCATTGTACAATTACACTTTTAATTAAGTGTGACGAAAAAAAACAGTCTTTTTCTTAAATACTATAAATATAAAAGTAATTTAAAATTAATATTTCTAGTGGTATGACTGATATAGTACCTACACTAAGAAAAACGTGCTAACATTACAAAATGTACGCTAGTGAGTGTTATTGAAAGTTCTCGGGGGGCGGGGGGGTAATTACACCTTTAACCCTCCCCCTGGGATCCGCGACTGTCCCTGGAAGGTTATAATACGCTTCGAAATTGACTTATTGATTATCCAGCTAATTAATTAATATCTAATTTGAACTGCCTATAATTACCATAGCTATTAGTGCCTCACATACCGAATATTTTTTTTTATAATTAACCATTAAAAAAAAACGGTCAGTATCTTAACCTATATACGGTGACAGACCCAATCATTATTACGAACATGCACCTAACCTTGACATCGTGGTAGTTTAGTGGTAAAGGCGTTGGACTATTGGCCCAAAGATCGCGGGTGCGAATCCGCACATAGTCATTACAGTTTTAACGCTTCATTATCACCATCTTGCCTGACTCTAGCACATGCACATTTGGCATTGAGTAGGGTCCAAAAGAATTGAACATGACCCAGGTCATAGAAATTATTTTATAAAAAAAATAAACGAGTTCTATATAATTTTCGCCTTATACACACATGGTTTACTTATGGTATTTTATTTTTCTTTAGCACGACGTTCTCAAAGAATACCGCGGAGTTCTTTGAAAGAAGAGTGCCTCTTCTCGTTCTTACTTCTGCCATATTGACAATGCTTATTTTATTATGTTCACATTTTACTTTTTACATATGTCGACATTTTTATTCGGCTCTATGGTTTTGCACGATCAAAGACCTAGATAGATAGATAGATAGATATTATATAAACTTTTAAACTGAGGGTAGTTTGGATTTCTAAGGAGGGTAGTTTGGACACACTTATTTGGGACATCCTGTACCGGTGAGGCCGACGGTCTGCGCGTGCGCGGCGATAGCGTGTCTCGTACATCCACGTGGCGTCCTCGTTGCATTCCCTCCCCCTCCCCCTCCCCCCGCCGTGCCTTCAGCCATGAATGAAGTCCTCCGTACGATTAGACAGATCGATAGCGCAGCAGTCAGCCGTCAGCACTGACCTGCCCCTGGTCCCCCTGCCCCCACGTCACCGCCACTCCTAGTCCTCATCCGGTCACTCGTCAGCGGTCATCATCGCCGCATGCATCTCAAGACAATTCTTGAAGAATGCGATAATAATTCATATTATTAATGTTATCAAAGCGTGTAATTCCCTTTCTGCTCGCAGGCGCTCGGCCAAGGCCAGCGACCGAACTTAGGACGATAACAATTTGATATTATCGCGTAAAGTTTACAATTTTGTTTTTCACTAGGAAACCATGGTGAATTTTGATTGAGGGCAAAACAAATCATGTTTAAAATCGCAGGGTCGACAAGCTGGACTTTTTATAGGATCTTGAATATCCAAACGAGACATCGATAATTCGATTACCGACAACCCTAAATAAAATTGTCATTCAACATTTTTTTTTTTTATACAATTCACTGTCTGTTTTTAATTTTTATTGTGAAATGAGAATTGATATTCATAAAAGTATAAGTTGGCATTAATAATTGTTTTTGCTTGACATTGGACAGACTATTGAAAAATGAACATTTGAAATCACACAAAATTATCAGCTCGAAACTCGTTCAGTCAATCAGCTGTCAGTAGTATGAACGTTTTATTTAATCTAATGTATTTGTAACACGTATTATAGATACATTTTAGCTGTCTAAATAAACTTGAACTATGCCCAAATCTCACTCTTTTCCGCGCAATTTTCTTAAAAAGGGGTTTTGTTTTTACGCAGATTACCCATTCATCAGAAACGTGCGAGATAAAAGAAAAATTTGACCACAATTTTCTGCGATTTGTCAACAGCGGACGATCTATACAACGCTAAATTTTACCTTAGAACACCTCGTTAGTTTAACTCAGTACGTCCTTTCTCGACGAAACCTTATAGTTTGATTTATATTATTGTATTTTTAAAGCAAGAGCTATAAGGCTGTGTTCAGCGGCTGTTTCGTTAGACATTTCTGAAGAATGAATGACCGGCATACATCATTCCATGACATTTACATGCGAATCACCTACTTTTTTTTATTTTATCTTTATTAGGGAAATAAACAGTTACACGAGAAAAATTATAAACAGACAGTACATATACAATCATAACAAAAAAAAAAAAACAAATAAATACAATAGTACCAACTTATAGTATAACATAAAACCAAATAAATATTTCCACCGAGTGAGTATAACAATTAGTGCTTAACCTAAGAAACCTTAAAAGATGAAGAGATTAGAAGGGGAGGGAGAGTAAAGGGAAAAGGGAAATTTCACATCAACATATCATATTTTATAAGCCTTTTGAACGCCACTAAATTAATATTGAATACATCAATATCTGGGCACTTTGAATTTAAGGTTGAACACATTCTATGAATGGGTTCATTTTGCGACCATCATTTGATTCACGCGCAGTGCAAAATTCTTTATAAAGTAGGCGGAATTTTATAATACGGAATTAAGCTAAAAAGGGTCAAACTTTATCAGTGCGAGATGGTTCCGGGATAAGCAAACTCCCACCTCAACCCGCCGTTCCCTTGCGCAGCGAGAGTGCCTATACTGAATCCCTCTTTATACTGTGCCATTAGGGTTGCTCAAATCAAAAAACAATTAACATTTCAAACTTAAATATAAACTTTGAAAGTGACGGTGGTTTTGGGTTCGAGGGGATGTGAAACGCGAAGATATGTCGAAATTATCCGGAGTCGTGACAATGGCACCCATTGCAATAACCCAACCTAAAAGGGCCACTCACGGGCCCATGACCCCCTGCGAGCGAGTGTCTTTTGCACTTGACTACATGGTTGAAGTCATCCTCTGTCCTGACGATCGCGACTCAAGGTGGCCTGGTGGTGGTATGTGAATCGAAATGAATATTTATCCTTTGATCATAAGAGCAGTTCGATGGTGTGTGGCTGCATTCGTAACCCTACGGCCTTCGGTGCGCACGCGCCGAGTGCGAGGGAGAGGAGGAGGTTCTCTCGTCCTCTCCCTCTCCCTCTCTCTCTCTCGCCGCCTTCTATAAATAGATCCACCGGCGATACTGGTGGCATGCGACGACCTCTGGCTGTGGTCATCGACGCGCGCGATCCACTCAAGTGTTGCACTATGCACTGAACTGCATGCCTGCGAAAAGTGTTCATTCTTCGGGCGGATTTCTTCGCAAACGCAATTAACTTCCAGAAGCCACTTCCTCCAAGTGACGACATTGACCAAACTCTTAATAAAACATGGAACAATGGAAATAAAAATGATTTCTACGCCAGCAAAATATATTAGTATTAAGCAATATAAGGAGACAAGAGGTGGTAAGTGTTATGCTGAATACAGGGTGGACTTAAGTCAGCGGCATTCTTTAATTGAACCACTTGGTAAATAAGACAAAAAAGTGAGTCCTAAAAACATTTTAATGTATTGTCACCTAGAAAAATACCACTGATTAACTGACCCCGCGTGGCACCATACCTACAAATCTACCTATGACGACAGTAAACGACAGGTAGTAATGTAGGTCAATTGGATAGGTTAGTAACACGGCAATATGCACACCAAACGCATACAGTATTTATGTAGATTTTTTTTGTTAGCTATATGAAAACTCGTCGAACAAAAGTTGTTTAATAAGAATCACACCTTAAAAGGATACTGCTGACTTTAAGTTCATCCTGTATAATTAGGGTGTGAATCAAAACGAGGGGAATTTAAAGAAATTATTCCGTTCAAACTAGGTTGCCGTTGATGCAGCCCGAATTGCAGGTCGGATCGAAAATCTCATCAAATTTAAAGTCAACTTAAATGCATCTCTTTTTAAATACGGTGAAAACGACCTAAAGGGGTTTGCAATCATTATTTATCTAATCCATTATTTATTTATTTTTTTTAATTAACTTTTCTACGAGTATCACTTTTATCAACTAGGCTAAATTTTCTTGTACTAAAGTCAAGAAAGATGATGAAGCGATTAAATTGAAATACCGTACGCTTGAAAAATGAGTCAATCGCGGGCAAATGTGTATCTTACAATAACAATAAATGCACTTACTACACTAAATGTCAATATGGTGTAAAATTAATTCACATTAAACAATAATATTTATTTATTTATTTTCTTATGGGAATAATATTAACAATTAAGAATTAAGCAGATAACAAAACCGATTATGGATTTCCTACATATTCACAAACATACTATTATACAGTAGGTATCAAACTAAATTGATGCAAATCAAATTATTAAAATACAAACACGCAGGTATGTTTTTAGCAATATCCGTTTAAATCATCCAATAAAATTAGGTATTTTTGTGGGGGATTTCCTTTCTAGTTCAGGAGCCATGTGACTACAGCCACGAGAGTGCTGCGCCCTCTCAGTGAAAGACTTGTTTCTTAAAAGGCTCTTTGTGCCTAAAACATTTGTTTATTATTAATATTCTAGGTTAACGAGACCTTATCGATATGTTTAATTTGTTCGTTGTTAACGAAGTTCCGACTACCCGCCGGCCGCGACCGCCGCGCGCCGAGCGCAGTGTCGCGTCGCCCGCCCGCGCGAGCGGTACTTTCATTTCCGGTGGCTTTCGATACTTTCAAAACCTATTGAAAATGTTTTCCAACATATTCGCAGCGTCCGCTCAGTATGTTATGGACATATACGAAAATGTGAGTTTTTTATCCTCGTTAATATACACTCTCGGCTGTTTTTTGGTGCATTCGTCCTTATTAATTTAATAAGGCAAAAAAAAAAACTGTTTAAAACGACAAAACCGTGCGGTGTCACAATGTCGCGACCCAGTAACTGTACCTACAAATGTGTTAACAAAAGTAAATGAAAGGTAGTTTCCCGCGCGCAAATATTGTAATACAGTTCAATTGGAAAGGTCATGAACGCAACAATAAGCGCACCAAACGCTTAATAAAGTGTTTATACTTTTATATAGGTTTTTTTGTAAGCAATATGATAACTTATTAAAAAAAGTTTTTCAAATTTAAGCATAGAATCAGCCCTTTAAAAAACACTGCTGACTTTAAGTTCGTCCTGTATAATAACAACACAGATTGAAACAAAACATTTTCGCAACAATGACGGTCAAATCTTTGAACAAAATTGACATTTATTATAATCATTTTGGTTTTCGTGCTTTTTTTTATTTTTAAATATATTAATTTTAACACTTATTAAAAGCGTCTGTGATCGTGACACAACTTGCGAGCGATTATCTTTACAATCCTGCAGTTATTTATATAAAGTTTATTTATATATTAAATTTAATAAATAATTTATTTATTAAATTTAATATAAGATATATATGCCAAATATGTCCCTATTTTAAGCTAAATTTCATCCATTTTGATTTTATAGATATTAGTTGTTATTTCGACCAAATGTATGAATTTCTCGTATTTTGTTGAAGCCTTTCCTTGGTAATAGTTTTGTTTCTATTGGCTTTTATTATTTCTTAGCTTAATTTTTAAAATTATGTTAAAAATATGATAAAAAATCATACCTAAATTCTACAAAAATTTTACAGGTTACGAGAGAAATAAGTAATCTATTTTTTTTACATCAAAGATAATTTATTCGTTCGTATATTTCGTAAAAAAATCTTATAAAAAAAAAACAAAAGCATTATGTTGTTCAAATAGCATTTTTTAAAGTTACCCGCTTCTTAAGCCAGAAATATCTCGTGTAAAATAAGTATATTTTTATGATATAGAAGTTGAGGCGGGATTTTCTTGAGCAATTCAAGATGGTATAACAATTTAAATAAAATAACAAACACTCACTAAATGTTGATAATTTATTTTAGTTTTTAATTTAAAAATGTTAATTTATGATAAAAGTTCATAAATTTTCAAAAAATATGTTTTTTGTTATTATTTACAAAAAAATAAAAAACATTTTTACTAAATAATTTTTCGTTTTTTGTTATTTATCAAAAAACAAATTAGTTTTCATAATAAACGACATATCTGATTATAGCCGTTATGTAATATATTTGGTTTTTATACATAGCATAACAGTATCTTAACATATATAGAAAAAGTATTTTTATTTTGATGCCTTTGGTGATTGAACAAAATTGTGAAAATATGAATAAAATAATATATTCTAAGTGGAAATTCACTTGGTGATACGATATAGCATACTAGTTAACTTGTAAACTAAATTTATCAACTGTCACTTGTATGAATGTTTTATTTATTTATTAAATTAAATTTATTTTTAACACATATAGATAAATTTTAACTTTCTGCACTCCTTCTCTATATAAACTTTTACTATGCCAAATCTCGCACTATTCCGTGCGCTCAAATTGCTCAGAAAGGGGTACAAAGTTTCCCTCTTCGCGTAAAGATAAATTAATAATTGATATGTATTGTTTCAGTTGTGGGCGGAGCAGAGGCAGAGACGGAGAGCGCCGTCGCTGGCGGCGAGCGTGAGCAGCAGTGCCACCGTCGACAGTGTTGATATTGACTCGCTCCCGTGTGCGCCAAGCGCATGTGGCGGGGACGCGATGGCCGCGTCCACTCCAGCGGGGGCCTCCGAGCGTTATCCCCTGCCCGTCGTGGAGCGGGACGAGCCGGGCCTTCAGGCGCCCTTCAGCTGCCTCGAGGGAGAGGGGCCTCAGGTAAGGAATAGCCCCTTTCTATTCAGCGTGTCGTTTGCTCTCTCGTACCTTCATTTTTGTCTTATTAAAGGACACTCGATCAAAGGTTGGAAACCGGCAAACATAAGATATGAATATTTTATAGGAGCTTTTACAAGTTAATTATGTGTGTGTGAATCATCCGTGTGCTCGTAGTTTAATTTATTATTTAAATTAGGTTGTTAATTCGTAAAAATAATAATGGACATTTTTTGTATTGTTTATTCTGAGTATAATCCTTTTTAAGCGAGCCAAAACTATTTTTTTCATCAGGACAGTTATAATGTTTTTGTATTCAAAAATAAAATTAATTATAATAAAAAGTTTACTTAGCCCTAATTGACTAAACCTCGCCCGACGATTGTGTCGCAAATTGGATCTACGTAAACCTATCCACCTACCTTACAAACTTTAAATAGGAAAGATATTACTTATAAATGAATCTAAGTAAAACTAAAGTGCTTAATCGCAAATAGTAATGTTATAAAAGAGTTTATTATTGAATAAAACATTGAAATTATAGGGAGGTTATATTATTGTCCTGTGAGTGTGTTTTTTCACAGAATAATACTTGACTGCAATGAAGTTTGAAGTTTCCATGGAGCGATCAATTTCACTATTAGACAGGGAGAATCGCTACATGCAGAAACTTCAAATGTCCACTTTTTTACGAAAATTTATATTCTCTGTTAAAACCGATCATGCCCACTGAATAGTTATTTAGCAATTATCGTCAAAAGCAATTTGACTTTAGTGCAGGTACAGCACGTCACTGGATATGTGTTTGTTCTTCAGCACCTATGATACCGATGGCAATAGGAACTCTCATTGGCTTTGGGTTATCCTTACGATGGATAGAAAATCAACAGGAATCTATAATTCCTCAAGGCTTTTTGGAAACCATTTTAGATTCCGCACACTATTATCAGTTTGGTACGCTGTTCGCCCGAATAATTTTTTCTTAAATTTTAAATGCTTCTAATGTCAATAATAATAAAATAATCGTGTTATTTTTTGCAACAAAAAGTATTTTTTTAAATTATTAAAAATTATATCGGGGCATAATCTATTGTTAAATGACACATATCCATGACTTATTTTTTTTAGTACATTAATTTTGAACAAATATTTATAATACAAAAAGTCTCGGACATAAATGTCATTTCTGCATTTAGCGATTCTGGGAGTGATGTAGTGGAGAGAAGCTATAAGAAGGTGGATTTGCCATTTATAGGTGTCCATTTTGAGGATCTGTCGGCTTCAAATAATAATAATTGGTCCTGAACCGCCATCGAAATGATTTAATTCGTCTTTCAGTACATAGGTCGGACTCAAGATGGAGCTGTGCTGGTGCTGACCAACTACCGGCTGTACCACTCGACTGTTTCCATCCCAGTTCGGCTCATCGACACTGCTGATGTCAAAGACATATTCTTCCTTCACATCAGCTGCAAAGATGCCAGATACCTAAAGTGGGTTAAAGTGACAATCATTTCTAAATCTATCATGAAACATTTCCTCTTATTTTAAAAAAATATATGTAGGTTATCTTGATCGCCTGCACAATTTTGAATAGCTTATGAAATTCACTAGAATTTATTTATTTTATTTATTTATCCTTATATTACTAACAAAACAAATAGTATTCAAAAAAATGGTCAAAATTGCAATTTTTTGTGTAGTTTTATTTTTGATATCCAATCAAAGAAAATATAAAGCCATGACACCCGATTGTTTAGATCACATCGGATAATATAGATATTTAACATTAGTCAACAAATTTTTAGAATGAAACTGACAGCATAGCGCTCATCCTTACGGCGCAATCATATTCGAGTTTCAAACATTTGACAGCGCGGCTATCGGAACGTTTTAATAGAAATATGTGTAAGAATGTTCAGTAACACGTTATATTTATTAAGTAGAAAACACTGCAATGGAATTTCAACCACTAATATGCTGATGGTCTAAGCCCGTTTTGTTCCAGACTATGCTTCCTGAGCGGCGAGATGTGCAGCGAGTGGGCGAGGCGCCTTTCCTCGGCCATTGCGACCCCGCTCCAGTTAGATTCACTGTTTGCCTTTGCCTACGCGGCCTGGTCGCCCTCCCTGCCGCCGCCAGACAACCCCGATCCCATGCAGGACTATTATCGTGAGGTACGCAACATTACGATAGACCTTCCTTCCTTTAGTAAACCAAATATGCTATGTATTTGAATTATATTGTAAAGGGTTGTTTTTTTTAGAGGCGTGGTTTTCAAGAAGAGATAAAACGCATATAATTTGATGTTATGGCTAAGAATTTAGTTTTATTATAAAGATAAGGGTTTGCCATTATGTTTTAAAAATGATTTCGGGTAAGTGGCCGCCGCGGCTGACTCGAACAAATTCCAGCCGAGAGGCCCAATTTTCAACCACTTTTTGCAGCAAGTTGGGCCGTATGTCAGCAATAACGCGCCGAATATTCTCTTCCAAGGCGTTAATCGTGTCCGGCTTATCTGCGTAGACAAGCGACTTCACATAACCCCACAAAAAATAGTCCAGCGGTGTTAAATCGCACGATCTTGGAGGCCACGCCACAGGCCCACGACGCGATTTTTACTTTATTTTAGAGTGATTTTTTCTAAATTTGCACTATTTGCAAACGTTGTTCAGGAGTAAGTCTATTCGTTATGAAATGGCAAACCAAACTGAGCATAAATCAAGTGACAGCTGTCAAAAACACCAACTACGAAAAAAGTAGTGCCAGATTGAAAATCACGCCTCTAAAAAAACATCCTATATAAGACTCCTCCGACACTTGGTAACTTATTCCATGCATTCACTACTCTATTTGTCATGAAATTCTTCCTCGGATTAGAACTGAAGGCTGTACTTGAGAGTTTTAAATGATGTCCTCGCAAGTGCGAATTTGTATTAATTGTGTATATGGTTTCAAAATCTGGAAGATCATAATAGTGAGTTAATATCTTGCAGGTCTATATAAGATCGCCTCTCGCCCGCCTCGCTTTAATGTTGTCAGTCCAAGTATATTTAGCCTTTCTTCATATTCCAGACTTTTCAGTTGACTTGGTATTTTCGTTGCGCATCTTCGCACCTTTTCTATGAGATCTATATCTTTAGTGAAATAGGGATTCCATACTTGATAGGCATATTCCAGTATTGGTCTTATCTATGATTTATAGATCTTTAAGAATACGTCCACTCTCAAATTATGGAAAGCCTTTCTTATTAAGAATAATAAGGAGTTTGCCTTTTTTGAGATTGAGGTGATGTGCTGTTCCCACTTAAGATCTGACGAGATTGTTACACCGAGATCTTTTTGTGACTGAACTATTTTAAGTTGAGTGTTCCCTATGAAGTATGGATGTTTTGGATAATATTAGATTTAACTCAAGGTGGATGCCACGGAGCGAATCAAACGGAAGAACTGAGTCCACCGGTCCACTCACTCTTGTCATTACTAAGCAAAGTCGTTATATGCCCGATCTCCTTAACAAACGACGTATGACATAGTCTCAGTATTTGAATGTTAATATTTTAGTTTGAGCGTCTCGGCCTGCAAGGCAACGGCATGTGGCGGGTGAGTGGTGCTAATATGGAGTACCGCCTGTGCCCTTCTTACCCACAACTGCTGGTGGTCCCCGCCTCAGTCTCCGATGAGACCCTCGAAGCTGTGGCCAGGTTTCGGTCTGCCAGGCGGATTCCAGCTATCGTTTGGAGGTAAATTAGTATTCTACAATTTTACAATTACCCTCGATTGATCCAGGCTGGATCCCCTGATCGAAAAGATATATGTTAAATGTTTATTTATTAATATGTTATGTTTTTAACACTTTACGCTTTAGTATTAGTCTTAGAGTAATAAATAATATAAGTGTGGCCAATAGTAACAGTAACCTGACGAATACTAACATTATACCCTATATATCCCGAGCACTTGATTCTGGTGCACAGGTCAACATAGTTTTCACTGACTTTTCTAAGGCCTTTGACAAGGTTAATATTAATACTCTTCTTAAAAAATTACATTCCTTAGGTATAAACGGCTGCCTTCTTAGATGAATCCATTCGTACTTATGCACAATCTGATCTCAGGCCGTAAAAGTAAACGGTTTCACCTCCAGGTTTATTAGTGTTACCTCTGGTGTCCCGCAAGAAAGCCATTTAAGAGGGATGGCGAAAAGCTTGTTACTTGGGGATCGATTTGTTCGCTTTGACAAATTCGATAAATTTTTGTAAATTTCATACTAAGAGGACTAATACCCAAAAATACATAAACAAATAATTATAACTGTTAAAAAAACCAATATATAATTAATTTACATAGCTCAAAAGTACTTACAAATACTAACAAGTAGTATAAATCGAACAAATAGAATTAACTAATAGGTATTTGTTCAGGCATCGCGGCAACGGTGCAGTCATAGCCCGCAGCAGTCAACCAGAGGTTGGCTGGTTGGGTTGGCGGTCCGAGCATGACGAGCGAATGTTGGCAGCTCTGGTTGCGGCTTGCAACCACAACCACGACATCTCCAATGGAACCCCCACCACCAACGGCTTGACCATCAAGAAGAGCAATGGAACGCAACAGGATACCATCATGGAAATGAACGGCGATGTCGATGCAGTTAATTTAAAGGTACGCTTACTTGATTTTTTTGATGATTACGCTTAATAGCGCTAATGGAAGTTTCAGATGAGCTCGCAAAATTTATCCTGCCATGCCATATTATTTTACTTTCACTAGAGACGGTGGTGATGAAGCGCTATAGAATGAATTACTGGGCAGGTTTTCAACTGTATGCTAACCTCCTATCTTTCGAAGTAAAAATTAATTTAAAAAAATAACAATCATACTCCCTTATTAAATTATGACACTTTTGTATGCTTTATCAAATGGCACATTACTTTCAGCGTCTTCTGATCGTGGACGCCCGTTCGTATGCAAGCGCCGTGACAAACAGAGCGCGCGGTGGCGGCTGCGAATGCACTCAATACTACACCACGTCCGACATTCAGTTCATGAGTTTGCCTAACATCCATTACGTGAGGAGGTCCTTCCACTCGCTCCGTAGCCTCACCACTGATCCCGATCAAACCGGATGGTAACATACTTCATATTATATATATATTTTATCTTTTCATCAATCGAAATTGAAAAAATTAATCAAATTAGACCTGTTATTTTTTGCTAATAGAAAATGTTATAACTTACAAAGGTTTACTATTAATTTCATATTAAAATTAAAAACCGTAACCAAAGGATTAAAGAAGGTCTTATAATCCAGAGAATCTAGTAGAATTTAGATCTTCAGTCAAAATGTACCTTTTTAGAATACATATAGTATTGTTAAAAATGTTATATTGTGTATTTTAAAAGGTATTCTTTTTTAGTAAATGATGTCATAGTTTTATCCCGTTAAAGGTATGGTCTTCTGGAGAAGAGCCTCTGGCTGCAAGGAGTTGGCAGCCTGCTGAGGGGCGCCTGTCAAGTGGCTCGCGCCGTGCTGGCCGGCCGGCCGGTCTTAGTCCACTGCTCCGATGGCTGGGATCGAACGCCGCAGCTCACCGCTACTGCGCAGCTGCTACTAGATCCGGCGTACAGAACTATACAAGTAATTACAGATAATATCTTTATATATCATGCAATATTTAAAAGCCAAATAAACTATTTGCCCGTATCGAAGTCATGGAACAAGACTCGGTAATTTACGACTCGGCAAAACCGGTTATTAGTAACTCGGTTGGTTTATCTGTTCATTTTGATCATTTGTAAATAATATAAATATAGTAGTTAAACCTTTTGCAAAAGGTGGCTGTATTGGAATTGTTATATCGTTGTGTTGTTTCAGGGTTTCCGTACTCTGGTGGAAAGAGAGTGGCTTGATTTTGGTCATAAATTTGCGGATCGGTGCGGTCACGCTGTCGGTTCCGATGACCCCAATGAAAGGTACTATTTTATATAGTCAAATGTGTATTTTCATTGTTTAGTAGATGATAATAAAGGTGTTTTTTTAGAGGCGTGGTTTTCGAGAAGAGATAAAACGCATATAATTTGATGTTATGGCTAAGAATTTAGTTTTATTATAAAGATAAGGGTTTGCCATTATGTTTTAAAAATGATTTCGGGTAAGTGGCCGCCGCGGCTGACTCGAACAAATTCCAGCCGAGAGGCCCAATTTTCAACCACTTTTTGCAGCAAGTTGGGCCGTATGTCAGCAATAACGCGCCGAATATTCTCTTCCAAGGCGTTAATCGTGTCCGGCTTATCTGCGTAGACAAGCGACTTCACATAACCCCACAAAAAATAGTCCAGCGGTGTTAAATCGCACGATCTTGGACGTTGTTCAGGAGTAAGTCTATTCATTATGAAATGGCAAACCAAACTGAGCATAAATCAAGTGACAGCTGTCAAAAACACCAACTACGAAAAAAGTAGTGCCAGATTGAAAACCACGCCTCTAGAAAAAACACCCGTTATAAGCTTACAGTTTGTTTAAACTTTATTGCAATCAACAATTGAATTTTATCATTATTGTTGTATATTTCATTTTTTCCTTTCCGTTCTCACAGATAGTTTGAAAGTGAAACAGGTGGAAAGATCTCTTTTGAAAGAAAGATAAGGGAGGCTGTATTTTATGAAGTTATAATCTTCATTATTTCATGCAAATAAATCTCATTCAACGGGGTAAATAGATAAAGGGGATATAGATATAAGGTGAAGTCTCTTAGTCATTAATATGCATATAACTCGACTATCCATAGTCATAGGTAGAAAAGTCTCTCAAGTTTGTGTTTAATTGCAGGTGTCCTGTGTTCATCCAATGGCTGGATTGTGTTCAACAAATCATGAAACAATATCCGTGCACTTTTGAATTCAACGATGCATTCCTGGTGAGTTTATTTATTTATTTATTTATTTAACAGGTTTCCCCAATTACAATTAAAGTAAAAACAAATTAAATCACCAAAAGAAAAACAAAAAACAATAACATGAAACATACTAAGCTAAAAAATTAAAATAATGCCTCGAGGCAAACATTAATGCATAAATAAATCACGCCGATCCTACAACGGCGTAATAGAAAGCAGACTTTTAATCCCATTGGGCGAACAGACAAAGATATCAATCTCCGCGGAAATGGAATTTAATAATTCGACTGCTCTCCCAATCGGACTATACTTGTACACGCTAACCGCCTAAATAGCGTGTGCTTCCGCGCTCTAGTACGACGGTCCGGAACAAAGATACCAATATCACCGAGTATTACGGGATTCTCGATGAAACCGCGAATAACTTTATAAAAATAAAACAAAGTATGGATTTGTCGCCTAAACTCAAGTTTTAAAGCCTAACATCCCTAATACAAATGCTGATGGATACGTATTAGGAAACATTTCTGGATAATATCCATACCTACGGAGATAAAGGTATCTAAGGAACCTCCTCTGAATAACCTCCAGGATATTACCGTAAGTAACCTCATGAGGACTCCAGATAATGGAACCATACTCCAATATGCTCCTCACGAACGTGCAGTATAAAAGCGAGATAGATTTCGATGGATGGATTTCTTTATATAAACTTACCCCCCATAACCCTAATTTCTTTGCTACTAATCATAAATTAATATAGGTACTAAAATAGTAATTTTTTAAGATAGCAATTTTGTAGCAGTATTGTACTTATTTTTGATGCCTCGTAATTCCTACGTGGAGTTTGCTATTACAGAACATTTCACAGTTTACGGGTTTTTAAATTAATGCTATGTTTGCGAATTGCAGGTGAAGCTCGCCCGCCATGCGCACGCCTGCCTCACTGGAACGTTCCTCTTCAACACAGGCCGAGAGCGAAGGGCCTCCCACCTCTCCCAGCGGACCGCCTGCGCGTGGGCACTTCTCAAAGGTCCCCAATATCGAAATCCATTGTACGCGATGCAGGTACATTCACCTTTTGGCATTTTTCTTTTGGTAGAATTAAAGCAGGCAACTGCAGTATTACAAAAAGTTTGTTATTTCTCAGGAGTCGCCCCTGATGCCAGAGTACTCAATGCGCGCTCTCCATCTGTGGACGTCACTATACGTAGGCTCGGTGGGCTCGCACTCGTCCAGGAATGGGGAGGAGGCCATGGTGACTACGGTGGTCCCTAGCACGCCACCCCCCACGGCTCCCCCCTCCCCCTCACCGCCCCACAACGACAGAGATGCCACCGGTGAGAGAGCTGACAATTCACACACACCTCCGACATCTCAACTTAGAAATCATACCGGTAATATATTGTTTTACCTAATACCTGTTACAGGTAAGAGATAGTAGACTTGAGATTACCAACTGCAGCGCATTACACACGTCTAATCTCGAGTAAATTAATAACTGTATTTTCCGTACTGTACTTTTAAGGATGAGGAATTCAGGAAAAACAAAGATTGAGAAAAATCCAAAATTTTGAATTTTGAAATACATTTATAACACTATTGCAGCTTATTGTCTATGAATACAGTCAAAGGCACTCACAGCTTTACCCCGAGCAGTTAAAATTGAACTGAAAAATATTTATATATATATATACACATTGTCGAATCGCCTTTCAAGGTAAAGCTTCATTTGCCCTCGGCCGTACATATCATATACTCCCTCAGTTTGATAGTTCGGTCAAAGGGTAAAAGTTCGGTAAAAGCTTTTAATGCACAAATTACCTTCGTGGACTACTTTGAGTAATTTTTAACACAGTCGTAGAGATCTGCAAATTAGTACACAGCTACACGATGGGTCCATATAATAAAAATATTGATTGAGTTAACCATAAAACCAATTCAAAACTACCAACAAATCCCTGATAGCTGCCATGAGATTCTAAGGCTCCTCGGAACTTACAACATTTGGAGTTCGGTATAATTTTCAAACCAAATAACCAGTAGCAACATATGATTCAGATTCAGAGGCATACACTTAAAATATTCTACCTAACCATTAAACGGATTATTACAGAAGGCCTGAGCAAGGCGCGTTCGTGTGAGAATCTCTCTGAGCTGGACGAAGAAGGGGAAGGAACCGGCCATGTCCAGAGGAGATCCAGTGACTCACGCCTCTCCCATAACAACCAGTTAGTATTACAGCAAACACTCGGTTACGTCGCTACCAGGCTTGTAGGATTACATAGTATTAGACTTGAATAAATTCTGAGGTTATGTTGGCAGACATGGTCAAACGAAGTGGGGAATGTTACCTCGGTCTGACGCATATATGCGTCGCAGTGCACATGCGATGTTTTGGGCCGCCGGCCGGGTGTCAATAGGCCGACAGAAGATAATATAATATACTCTTAATTTTTTAACCTTTTTAACCTTAATTTTTTGTCTGGCAATTTTTTTATTTTGAAAGTTAATAAAAAACAATTAAATTGCCATATTTTTTGCAAGTTTTTATTTAGCTTACAATGTTTGTTTAGCTCAAATCTTGCAAGCTGAATTCAACCACTTTCTTTTATCCAACGGAGTTGAAATTTGACACGTTGGTTCAGTTTCGATGACAATGCATTTTTATGGTAAGCATGAGCTGATTCTACATCCACGATTGGCTTCAGACGAAGGAACTCCTCAACGGTCTACAGCACAGACACGACATTTTGTACTCGTTAAAAGCTTGTTTTTAAAATCTTTTTTACTATTAATTTGTTTTTACCGAAACTATATACATTTAAAAATATATTCCCACCAATATTTTTTTGCAGAAGCATGAAAATAAATCTTTTAAAAAAAGCCATTTATTCTGAAAGCCCTATTCTAGGTCCTAAATAAAAAGACCCTTGTTCAAAAAAGCAAAATTGAAATTATGAAGTTTGTTTAAGTTTTGTTTGTTCAGTATTTAGATGGATTTTGAGCAAGTATATATTGTGTTGTTTAGTACAACGGCCGCCTTGATGCTGTCCGGAATGGATCTGTCCAAGTCGTCCAACAACCAGAGTCCCATCAGTCCAGATGGTGATCTCATGGACAGTTACTTCGGAAGCGATCTAAGAGAGGACCTTTCAGAGCACTTCAGTATGGAGGACTCGTCACCCGACCGACCCAAAGTGCCTAACGCTACGAAGGGGATGATCAATCAAAACGGATATGCTAAAGGATTTACTAACACCCAAAGCGTCAATGGCAAGTATATTTCAAGTTTTCATAGAACTCTCCTAGATGATTAATCATTTTTAGGGTGGACTCGGCTGAGATGGGTAAAGATGAGCTCTCAAAGTAAGGGAAGGAACAAAAATTAGTCTGAAAATAAAGTAACTGTATGAGTGGACTACCTGTCTACACAACAATAACGTAAAATCTGTTGTTACTACCTTGATAAGTTGATACGAGGTTGAAAATATTTTCAGCAACCTAATGCAACCTAATTGCTTGATTAAGAAACTACTCCGCTGGCGGAAGGAGGCAAACTTTAGAAATATACCTCTTCCTTTTATTAGCTTCATGTGTTACACACTTTCCCAGAACCATTTACAAAAAAATTCGACATCACTAACTATACTTAATTACAATACAACTAGCTGTACCTGGTCTTGTACACATCGCCTGTTGTGCACGGATTATCACAGGTCTTTTTTGAGGATTCCAGAGTTGTGGTGCCCTGGTGGCGGCATTCGGAATGGTCACTTGCCTCCATATATTGGCCTTTTCAGATACATAATTGCCTCCGCATGCCCAGGCACCCACTTGCCTTATCTTTGCAAAACTCAAGATCTCTTTTTACTGCTACATCAAAATTGTATTTCTGGTAAAATGTTTCATTAGTAAATTACAATTTACGATTATGGCATACGACAATTATTGATTAGCTCCTAAATACCATAATCATACCATTTTTAACTTTTCATTACCATCACCTCTCCTGGCTCTAGCACAGACACATTTGGCCTAGTTGAGTAGAGCCCATAATAATTGTATATGACATAGCAATTATTTATAAAATAAAATATAGTAATTTAAATAATAATAATGCATTTGCAGGTTTCAAAGACAATCGTGCGTCGACGGACAGCGTGGACGGAGCAGAAACCCTCAAAGCCGACTCTGTTTCGCCTTCACACAGCAAATTCTTAACCAACGGAAGTGCCCTTCAGAGAGTTAGGTGAGGCTACATTCAATTCTAGTTAAATGATTCAAATGCTTCACTTGAACCGCCGAGAAGATCAGCTTCCTGGCCAACTTCACCATATTTTGAAGATACTCTAGCATCATTAAAATTTCACTTCTAAATTGGAAAGAGGAAGCCTTGAGAAGCTAAAACTATTATTTATGTCAGTGGTGACATGGTTAGTGGTAACAAATTTAGAAATGGGTGCACATTGTGACAAGACAACTTGGGAATGACAAACCTCCGTCTTCTTCTTGGTTATTTTGGGTTAATTTGCCCAACTCATCATTGACAGTGAGAAATTCAATCTTAAAGATGGACTCGGGATCTGTTTTTAATGGTGCACCGTTGCTTGTGATAAAACTTCAAAAGAACAGACAATATCTGTATGGCCTTTGCAATATCACATTTAAAAGAAAATAAGTTAAAAATGAGCTATAGCGCCATGGGTTCAGCTACTCCAATGTCCACGTAGGGGGTGCAGGAAGGTGGAATGATGAAGTCACTGATAAACAATGAAGCAGTTTTATTTCGCTGGCACTATTTCTTTTATTTATGTGAATCCCATACGGGAAACACTTCAATAAATACAAGATGCTTAGAACTAGATAACGAGAGTATAAAAATGTAACGACGGTAGAAGTATATAATATAAATTGCAAGATTGATCTTAATGGCTGCGCAAGACAGCCCTCTTGATTTTTTATTTCGAACGATCGTCCATTGTTGCTCGGCGATCCAGCCCGGCCCTGCGCAAGCGCGCAGCGCTTCGGCTCCACTCGTTTGAGATCGGCCGCCGCTCGGGTCGCCCCGCTTTTTGACGACAGGACTGAAGATTGGCTGACATCAATGAAATGGATTAGACTGAAAGAACGCACAACCCCTTAACCAATACCTAACCTAACCTAAAAATAAACAACTAGCAATAAGTGTATGGGTTGATATTATCAACCCATTTCAGGGATGTCATGGTAGCCTAGTGGTTAAGGTGTTTGGCTTTTGAACCAGTGGTCGCAAGTTCGAATCCGCACATTATAGTCACACCATACTCTAGTTCGTGGCAATTATTTAAAAAAACAGTTTGTGCACAGTCGAATACAAAATAACCAGTTTTTTTAAAAAAACTTATTTTCTTTTTTAACCAATTCTCAGTAAGCTGAGTATGAATCTGGCGAACTCGAAGCTGCACCAAGACGCTTGCGTAATCTACAGGAATGGGAGCACTGTCGCACTCGGAGACAACAGGACCGTCAGTGAGAGTCCTGTCATGTCGCCCAATCATGAGCACCTGCATCACTCCCCGATCCGGCCACTTCCTGACACTGGCTCCGACGAACCAAACAACTTTGTCGACTGCATTTTCTCAGAGGTTCTTTATGTTATTGTTTAATTGATCGTGGAATAGTTGAATTGGCCTGGAGTCCTAGATCCTATATTATCTTTTAAAATAAGAAAAATGTGTTCGAATATAAAATTATGTATAATATCGTTTTATTACCAACTATATAAAATGCAAAAAAAAATTGTAAAGCCAAAATTTTTTTTTGTGCTAAATGTTATTTTTTAATATTTTTCTAGCTATCATATAAAATTATTCATAAGTAATATTTAGATAAGGGGGATCACTTGTGCTGTATTTTTTTTTTAAATAATTATATAACAACTATCAAATTTTATTTTTATTGTTGCTTTATAAATTATTCTTTCATCTATTTATTTTTTTCTCTAAAATTATGTTTAATTTTCAAATTATAAAAAAAGTAGAAATTGTTCTTACACATTTTAAAAAATATTTTTTTCATAATGTAATAAAAGATTATTCTCTTCTATTTATTTCGGTTATCAATGTCATTTCTAAATAACTGATATTTGTAAAATATCAACGCCAATGTGATTCATGATAAAATATCATCGTAAATAGTTCGGGAAATGTTTTTACATACAAATATATTAAAGCTTTAAATCAGGGGTGCTCAAACTTGAACTGCTGGCGATCTACCTCAATATTTTTAGACTACTTACGATCGACTCTGAGAGACTGCAAGTGTGTGACACTGACTCCCTATCTTCCAACTGCAACTGAAAGAGTCGCCGTTGCAAGCTATATATTGGTAGTCGGTATAAACGGTCGATCGCGATCGACCAGTCGATCGCGATCGACCGTTTGAGCACCCCTGCTTTAAATGATCTTATTTTCATGACACTTTGGTGATTACGTAAAATGAAAACATTTATTTTACCTAATTCTGAAGCCTGTCTGTTCATTTGCACTTTACCTGCCCCTATTATTATTATTATTATTATCACATTAATTAACAATAATAAATTAGAGGTCTATAAGATCTTCATATGATTATTAGATTCACACAGAAAGCTCACTGTTGTACTTACTCATTGGATGAATCGATAATTCTCCGTTCTCCGTCTAGGCACTGTCACCGAGCGATACGGTCGAGTCGATTTTGGCCCCGAGGCGAGCTGGCAACTCTGGAATAAGCTGTCGCAGCGTCTCGGAGAGCAGCCAGCAGACGGACTCGAGCGGTGGGTGCGTGGACCTAGCAGCGGAGGCGGCCGGCTGGCTGGTGGCCAGTCCGCCCCAGGCCTCCTGCCCTCTCTCCGTCAACCGCAGGAGGCTGGATTCTGTGCATAATGGAAGCCTGAACGATGCCGCTGCAACACTGCTCGAAGCTGAACTTGGTAATTAAAAAAAAAAACTTTACACACACCGACACCTGAAGTCCTTTAGAGGTCGTATTGTGGCCTTATATATTAGGCCCAACCCGCCTGAGTAGCTTTTTGAGTATTTTGTCTTTGCTCACCTGTTAGTCTTCGTTGTTTATGATATCTGTTCCGCTCTATGACTCATCAATTGCTCTTTCTTTCATCAGACAGCCATCACTCGCACTTCATACGTATCGTATAAAAACATTTTTATTGGTGGGTAAAAATATTTTATTATATGTTTGTTTCGACGTCCAAAGCCTTTTAAAGGGTTTGTTTCTCGGCTGGTGAGCAAAGAAGGTATGTGATTACTAGATGCGGCCTAAAAAAAAGTGTTCATGGCTATGCGAGGAGATTCCTAAGATTTTATTTCCTTCCTATAGAAACAGTTAAAGGTATTCTCACTCTTCCAGTTTCCTCGTGCTTTCCACAGTCGGATAGTGCTCCTGCCAGCTTCAAGATGCAACTGCAAATCTAATACTTCCCTGAGGGACAATGAATGGGCTCTAAGGATCTGTCATCATGTTTGCCACACGCCACTGGTTGCTAGCCATGTGATACCAAATATTGTCAATAACTATAAGAATTTGGATTTTCACCGTAGAAAGAGCATGAAAAATTACATATTATGTTGGGTTTTAAAATGCATTTTTGTAATATTTGTCACTTATCCAATTTTCGCTGTATGCCCACAATATGATCCATTTATATCTGTTATACAGGATGTTTTTAAATTTAGGGCACTCCTTTCAATAGGTTCATTTATATCGAAAAAATGTTTTTCTTCTAATTGCTTCGCGAGCTGTCGGCTCGTTTTTCTCATTGAGGAACATTTTTCCAATATTTTTTGCTGATTAATGTTTGACTGTCGATATAGATCAACATCCTAAAAGGAGTGCCCTAAATTTAAAAACATTTGTATAGGGTGATGTTTTTAGAGGCGTGGTTTTCAAGAAGAGATAAAACGCATATAATTTGATGTTATGGCTAAGAATTTAGTTTTATTATAAAGATAAGGGTTTGCCATTATGTTTTGAAAATGATTTCGGGTAAGTGGCCGCCGCGGCTGACTCGAACAAATTCCAGCCGAGAGGCCCAATTTTCAACCACTTTTTGCAGCAAGTTGGGCCGTATGTCAGCAATAACGCGCCGAATATTCTCTTCCAAGGCGTTAATCGTGTCCGGCTTATCTGCGTAGACAAGCGACTTCACATAACCCCACAAAAAATAGTCCAGCGGTGTTAAATCGCACGATCTTGGAGGCCACGCCACGTTGTTCAGGAGTAAGTCTATTCATTATGAAATGGCAAACCAAACTGAGCATAAATCAAGTGACAGCTGTCAAAAACACCAACTACGAAAAAAGTAGTGCCAGATTGAAAACCACGCCTCTAAAAAAAACATCCTATATAATACACCACATGTCTCTTTAAGCGTAAAAAATGCTAATAGTTAGTTTTTTTCTATTTCAGGCAAGCTACTTTCGGCGGAAGCGAATGGCAATTGTATAGAAGGCGGCGAAGACACGACTCTCTGTCCAAACACACCACAGCATGGCTCCATCAGGGTGCCGAGACGCAACCACCGCTCCCTCACGCAGAGGAACACTTCGGGAGTGTGTTCCAACACCAACCCTTCGCTTAATGGTATGTGCTCCTGCAGCTACTCGGGACACGGAAGCAATCCAAAGTGCTTTTTTCAATTGTCAGGGCAGTTTTTATCAAAGTGTGTACTAAAAATATTTAATATTGTGAATACCTAGCAATTTATTCGGATTTTAAGAGATTAATCCAACTCTATCTAAACAGAGAGAAATACTTCATTCGACAATGCGTAATTGTAATGTCATTACATTAACTTAACAGTACAGGGATTGTTCTAACTTCTCTGCAATAAACCTTTTAAAAAAAACCTTTCTATCATCATTAACCTGTAACGGCCCCACTGTCGTGGGTCACCAGAATGTAACGACCCAAATAAATGATGAGAAGGAAGTTAAAACTTGTTTATTAATGGTTATGCCGTTACAATGTAAAAGTTAACTTAATTAAATCTGACTCTGTGCTCCGTGCGTTCGGCGCACGTGACGCCCGCTTGACGAGCGGGTGTTGGAGGGCGGTGCGACTCGGCGGGAATGGCCCAGATTAGTTGTCGCGGCCAGCTCTTATAACCTGCCAGCGGAGAGACCCTCTTCTTTCGCCGTGACGCCTGCGGTCGGTCGTCTGACGTCATACTCCAGGTGCCGAGCAGGTGGTCTTGAGCGCTCCGCCGTGGGAACGCAGGTGTGACCTCGCGTGGGAAAGCAGATGTTCTCGAGTGGCCTGAGAAAGCAGGTGTCCATGGTGTAGGACGGCATCGACCTTGTGACCCCCACAAACCCAAATGAAATGCTTTTTTTTTCGTGCATCATTTATAGTATATTTTTGAAGAAAAAATACAAATTTTCAGCAATTTTTTTGAAAAATTATAGCCACTACCGTGGAATTGAACACAAATCTCTCAAATTGGTTCAAGTTTTACGAACAGCATGCCAAAATGGTTTACTGAGTTCTTAAACTTAATTTCTTAAGTTTTAAACAAACTTAATCTATCATTAGTTAAGCTTTATAAAAAGCTGTTGATTTTCATTTGTTAATCACATAATGACCTCCCACGAAAATATGGGTGCCAAATTGAAGATTAATTTAATTTTTACAGGCACGAGCTGGTACGACATGTCCGTGGAACGAATGGTCCGCGAGGAGTGCCCTTGTGGCTCCTGCTCCGTTTGCGGGGAGTGCTGCTGTTGCGGGCCGGGAGACAAGCAGACTCTTAACTACAAGAATGGCACCGACACTACATCGCCGCAGCGCTGTCGGAAACCGCATCACTGCAGGTCACCGTCTGCCGTCAATTGGACTCCTTTGTTTTTGTTATTATTTGATGCCTGCCAATTAATTATATGCAAATTTTAAAACAGCTTATTATATTAATATATTTTTATTTTCTACCCTAAGGGTTCCAAATAAAAACAACAATCTATATAATTGATGCTGGTGACAAATGTGGCGTAATTAAAATAAATTATCTGCTGCAGAGAAAACACTGAAGAAAAAAAAAAACTCATCTGAAATATGCAGGTGTATTTTTTCCACTTGGATTGATCTATATTATAATAAAAAATCAAAGGATCAAAATAAAAAAAAAAAAAATGATTTATACAGGTTGAATTTAAATTTAGGGCACGCCTTTTAGGATGTTGATCTATATCGACAATCAAACATTAAGCAGCAAAAAATATTGGAAAAAATCTTTCTCAATTATGAGAAGAACGACTTCACAATTAAATAGAAATCGTTTCAATGTTTGAGAGCGCGGTTGAACGCGTGGGTCAGTGCGAGACGGTCAATTATATTTTTTTTCCATGAAACCGGTTTAATTATCGATATAGATCAACCTCCTAAAAGAAGTACCCTAAATTTAAAAACATTCTTTATATAGGGTGTTTTTTTTAGAGGCGTGGTTTTCAATCTGGCACTACTTTTTTTGTAGTTGGTGTTTTTGACAGCTGTCACTTGATTTATGCTCAGTTTGGTTTGCCATTTCATAATGAATAGACTTACTCCTGAACAACGTGGCGTGGCCTCCAAGATCGTGCGATTTAACACCGCTGGACTATTTTTTTTGGGGTTATGTGAAGTCGCTCGTCTACGCAGATAAGCCGGACACGATTAACGCCTTGGAAGAGAATATTCGGCGCGTTATTGCTGACATACGGCCCAACTTGCTGCAAAAAGTGGTTGAAAATTGGGCCTCTCGGCTGGAATTTGTTCGAGTCAGCCGCGGCGGCCACTTACCCGAAATCATTTTTAAAACATAATGGCAAACCCTTATCTTTATAATAAAACTAAATTCTTAGCCATAACATCAAATTATATGCGTTTTATCTCTTCTCGAAAACCACGCTTCTAAAAAAAACACCATTATAACAAGTTGAAAGCTAAGTTTATAGTTTATGGTGCTAACTCAGTGTTTTTTTATTATAATAATACTTAACCTGTCCACAGAAATATTCAACGGTAATGAGTCGTACAACAACTAATATAACTGTTGAACGGATTCAAAATTTGTTTATAGCCTAGTTACTGCAGTTAACTTTTACATTAACAGCTCTTTCTAAGAAAAACAGTTTTACATTTCTTTTTTAGATAAGTTGTATTGCTCAACTAGCGGTATGGTGGTTTAATTTTAGCATGGTTAAAAGGCACGTGCAGGAAACGCTAGGTGGCTAGGTTAGGTTTCCGCCAACAAACCCACACCACATGCCTTAACCTAGTGGTAATGTTTGTAGGTCATCGGCCCGTGTCCCTTGCGTGTGTGCGCTGGGCCCGGACGGCTCACTGGACGGAGTGGTGGACCCGGTGGACGGCTTGAGTTGTCCACACAGCCCCATTCAGGCCAGGCTTCATCAAATCATTTTGGAACATAAGGTATAGGCAAAATATACTCAATTATTATTTATTTATTTTGTAACTTTTTAGCTAACATTTAATTCGTTTTGCGCATTCTCTTCTATATATTCACAAGTCTGTTTGCCTTTCTGGGTTCGGGCATTAACATTAAATATCTCCGGTTAACCTCGTTACGTGAAGGGTAACCAAGAAGACGAATAATGAGTCGACGTCGTTTGTGTTGCAGATGCGCGAGGAGGCGCTGTCCCGAGAGTTGCGTGCGGCACGTGCTGCGCTGGTGCGTCGCGGAGCCAGCGTACCCCCCAACGTGGGCTTCTTGGGCAGCAGGACTAGCACCACTTCACCCAGCATGACCGCATCCAAGCCTGGCTTACATCACAACTCCCATACGCACACGCCCCAGGTTGGCCCACCGTCTCATATATTTATTCATACACTTCAAATTCATTATTGAACAAGAATAAACCGTGAAAAATGGGTTCATAGTATTTTGTGGGAGATAGGTAAAGTTAATACCTCTGCCGCCCACTTGAAGATGATCACGAGAAATATGCGCTAAGCATTGTCTCAATGGAAATCACCGATTGAGTCAAGTTCATTGTAAAAGTGGGATCTATAGTACTTGTATAAATTTAAGTAACAAATGTGAATTAATTCAAATGAGGAAGAGCAGCTGCAGGATTTAGAACCTCCTAAATGGGTTTAAAGGTCTTTTCCTGATCCCTGCAATAATTACATATTACAAAGCACGCTTACATCATATTCCATGTATTTTATATTCACTGTAGCGTAAAGCAATGATCAATGTAGAAAGATGTGCAAATAAATTGTAATTCTTCTTTACTTAAGCCGTTTGGCGTTGTAACGATTCTTACCCCTCCGTGCCCACTCCTCGGACCGGACAGGGCCCTCGACGGAGCGCCGCCTCACCACGGTCGCTTCCGACCGAGGTGGAGCTCGTCTCACTTCCGCCCGGGTGTTACTCGCCGCCGCCGCCAGGTTTGTCTCCCTCTCGCAGGCTCTCCTTGGCCAGCTGATCCGCCGGAGTTGTCGGACCGCGAGGGACGAACCGTGAATGGTCGGGCACCGCGTCAACTACAGATTTAAATGGTAGTAAAATTTGAGACAAATTACGAACTTCCCCTATTGCCTGTCAGGGTAATAGGAGAAGAGAGCTTGGGCGCCAGACGGGGCGTCCAAGCAATGCGTCCAAGGTTGCCCCCGTCCATCTCTCATGGCTCCGCCGGCCGGCTGGTCTACCGCGGATTAAGGTCGCCTTGACTCACTCCCGTCACATGGCAGGTCTGGCTAAGGGCACGGAGGGGTAAGAATCGTTACAGCGTCTGTGCATCACAGGTGCGGCACAAACCAGAATAGCTATCATTTTGATATCAACTGCTTCTGCACATTGTTTAGTAGTAGTGAAATATTTAACCAAAACCTGACGTTTTACAGCTAGGCCCTACAGGTGTCATTAAAGGCATCTTCCCCCCTGACTACTCGCGCCCAGTTTATTTTTTAGGTCCGAGTGAATTCAAATAAAAAACATACAAAGGTATCATGACATACTTTCAAATCATGGAGTCTATATTAACAGGAGGGTCAACTCGATAGGTGGGGGTAAGCCGAAAAACGTCCGCTTGGGTTTGTGCCGCGCAGTAGCGTCTGCGCACTTTTGAGCCGCGCACGTCGAGTACTAAGCCGAACCGAACGAAAGTTACAGCGCGCGTGTGTTTGAGTGTTCTGCAAGTGTGTGTAATACGTGAGTCGTCTTCCCTCCCCGCCCCACTCCTGACGACGTTTTGCGTCGCATTGGCTGTCATACATTTGGGGCAAGTTGATCCTCCTGACTCTTTTAAATCATAAATTTTAACACCATTTTGGTATTTTTTGTCAATTTTGACACGCAGCTATTAATTTGTGATTTATTTAATACTAACTTCTTCCAAATTAATATTTTTTCAATAACTCGGCAAAAGTTTCGCAACATGTCTTAAAATAGGATATACCAATGCACAATATTCATAGTTTATATATATGTATATATATAAAAATAATCAATGCTTGAATTGGTGTATTTTATGATCTTTTTTTATTATTGTTTAATTTTAAAACCTTTTTTTAAAATTTATTTTTTCTTAAATTAGTTTAATATAATATAATATTATTCTTCATTAGTCATTTGGGCTATGCCTAGTTTAATACTTATAAATTATAAACTAATTTTAAAATGTAGTTAATTGCGTCTTGTAGTTAATTGGTGTATTTGGTAAATCAAACCAAAGGTTGGGGGGGGGGTTAACTTTAATTACTCAAACCCGAATATTCGTCATGTTGAATATTGTAAGACACGAAATTTTGCTCATATAGTTGATTGTAGAATTCAAAGTCGGGACACATGGTCAACTATTAAAAAGGCGGAAACAATTTACTAGCAATCTGTGGACTGAATCGCGAATGTGGTGGTTGTTCCAGGTTGGCGATGATGACGGCATGAGCGTTAGTCGATGTATAGCCGATGCACTTATGACTGATGATCACTTCCCTAGCTTCATAGACCATTTCACCGTTTCGGATGACCCAACTGAACACAGAGAGGTACCTCAATTAATTATATTCATTTGGGATGTAATATTTTCCCCGTTATGTATTACCAGTGACATTAATGCTTAGATGTCATATTATATAGGGTGATGATTTTTGAGGCGTGGTTGTCACGAAGAGATAAAACGCATATAATTTGATGTTATGGCTAAGAGTTTAGTTTTATTATAAAGATAAGGGTTTGCCATTATGTTTTATAAATGATTTCGGGTAAGTGGCCGCCGCGGCTGACTCGAACAAATTCCAGCCGAGAGGCCCAATTTTCAACCACTTTTTGCAGCAAGTTGGGCCGTATGTCAGCAATAACGCGCCGAATATTCTCTTCCAAGGCGTTAATCGTGTCCGGCTTATCTGCGTAGACAAGCGACTTCACATAACCCCACAAAAAATAGTCCAGCGGTGTTAAATCGCACGATCTTGGAGGCCACGCCACGTTGTTCAGGAGTAAGTCTATTCATTATGAAATGGCAAACCAAACTGAGCATAAATCAAGTGACAGCTGTCAAAAACACCAACTACGAAAAAAGTAGTGCCAGATTGAAAACCACGCCTCTAAAAAAAACACCCTATACATTACTCTGTTTCACTTCCTAAAGATAATCAATTTTGATATCAAACACAATAGAGTAGAGTAGAAGTAATTCTTACTTTGGAGAAATAAAGATGATAAAATGAAAAGTTAAGGTTTTTTTTAATATATAAACGTATATCCACAATATTCACGCTGGAATGCTTCCCACGGGATGCTGCTTCATGGGCAGATTCATTAATGGCTTAATTAATTCCTTAGGCTAACATTAATTGCATCCGATTCTTAAATGTTGAAAAAACATCGAATTGAAAACGTCCTCCCTTTCGAAAGTCGGTTAAAATATCATATAAAGGAGATTGTAATTTATGTATTGTAAAATTTCAGGAATGTAAAAGACTCGAGTCGAGTGTTTCAGCACCTGGACTTGAATTGTGGAATTCTTGTGCTGAAAGCATGTTAGGGCCAAAGTGCCAACGCTGTGATACCGAATTATGGCACGGCAAAAGGAAACATTATTGCAGGTGAGTTTGGAGACTATCAATATTTAAATTAGTTCTTTGGCCTTAGTTATTATTCAGGAGGTATATTACGAGCACCTCTTAACCTAAATGCTGTTGAGAAGGGGGGTTCTACAAAACGGTCACTTTGATCGCGGCGGTTACATTAGGTTAACTTTTAAAAATTATTCCTATTGTGACTGTGTGGTGTTGTGTTTGTGCAGACGTTGCGGTGGTACGTTTTGCGGTGAATGCAGCCAACGATGGAGGGGCAGTGGGGCGACGGGAGGAGGGGTCAGCAGCGGCACGTGCCCCCCCCACAGCTCGGGGGACGACGACCTCTCACCCTTCGACTCACCCAGGGTCTGTCTCGACTGCTACCACTCCATGCAAACCAAACCTAATAGGTAATATATTACATTTAAAATGAATAATTTCATTTTGGGGAGGTTGACACTTCCACGAGTTTCAAATTGGTGTAAGGTTGAATACGAGACAGACAGAAATGAAAAGTAGAGGGATAGAAGAGGCCACATAGCAAAGCAGTAAAATAGTGTGTAATTAATGTCAATTGACATTTATCAGCCGTGTTGGTGGATCCAAAACAGTCGTCGTGATCAACAAATCTTCACAGCCTCCTGCATCTTAGAGCCTTCTAGCTTTGTTTTTATTTCCCTTTGTCTTTGTGAGTGGAGCTGAAATCAGTAGGCAAACGGGAGGTTGCCTTGGGGGACCATCGACTCGTTTCCGGGCACAGAATGACTTGCCTGTGGTGATGCTTTCGCAGATTTGACAGTCCGACGAAATTTCTATCTGACCTTAAATGGGAGCCTTTAAGTTCAAGGCGAAAAGTATGTCGTCTCATTATCTTATTTAAGGCCTACTTGAAGCTTCCAGCATGGTCCTCCATTAGTGAGCAACTTCAGAAACCTTTCTATATTGGACGAAAGGACCATTCTCACAAAATAAAGGAAGTTTTTAGGAGAAAGAATGTCGGATTTCATTCCTTTCTTCCGTGTGTCATTAGAGAGTGGAATAGTCTCAACTGCACCGCCTTTAAGCCATTCCCTAAGACCCCTTCCCAGCTAAGAAAAAGGATAAAAAACTTGGCTTTAAAATAACTTCGTTGCACCACCTGCCAATCAGCTATACCACCGGAGGAACGGTACCTCCAAAGTATAGGTTATTTTAAATAATAATAATAATAATAATGATCCCTATTGTATTTTCACAGTTGCTGCCTGTACGTGGAAGAGAGCAGTCGTACGGCGCTCAGACCTCTGCAGGACTCGTCCCCTCAGCCGTCGTGATCAACAAATCTTCACAGCCTCCTGCATCTTAGAGCCTTCTAGCTTTGTTTTTATTTCCCTTTGTCTTAAACGTCGGAGCCAATATTATGGAACTGGCCCTCTCTATACGAACAGAAGAAAGACTAACTGGACCCGGCGCGCGTTGAAAAGTTTTGATTTTTTAGCCGGCGAAGACAATGATTATTTTTGCCGTTAATGTAACTTACTATTATAACATGCAGTAACCACGTAACGTACGTTACAGGCCAACATGTCTGCAAACAGCCCCGATAACTTGTCTATTTCAGGTTTCGGTCAAAAGTTTATGTGAGATTCACTCCACAGCCTCAATACAGCCATTTCCGTCCAAGGGTCCACTGTACCAGTCCTCAAGATGAAAGAACGACCATTTTATATAGAAAATGTCACACGAAGCGCATTTTAAAATGAGCGTATAAATCGGATTGAAAAATTCCCAAAGCGCTCTATTAACGCTTATCAAACTAAATGGGGCTCAAATTAAAAGTGTGGGTCTGTCGCTAATGTTCCAAAGATGAGTGCTAGATTTTATTTATTGCTCTGTATTGTTATTTTATTTTTTTTAATATTAATTAAAAACATTGTTTCGTTACTGGTAGGATAATTTCATCACATAACTGGCTACTAAGCTAAAAAAAAAGCTCCTTCGAACCAGAAACTGCAATATTGTCCTGGTCTCACTCGTACGAGAGCATTTTGAGTTTCGCAGCTTCCTTTATTAAAAGTGCACGGCCTGTATTCCAGGGTCTGCCAGTTGCAGATTTTCGATCGATTTCTGACATATTTCAATTTTACGGAACGAATTGTCGCCGCTGTATAACATTTTTCTATTCGTTTAGTTTTAAAAATTCATTTTCTGTAATGAGCTTTATACAAAATAAATAGTCGTTAAGAAGTTTGTTGTAATCTGAGCGGACCAAAAGTTAGATTCTCGTTGAAGTAAGTTGGCACTAAACGGTTCGGTAAATTCACCGGAAATTTCTTTGTTTTTTATACATAATAAACCACATTATCGTGATAATTTAAATATTAATTAAAAAATGTAACGGTTTTTTTTTTTTTATGACTGCATGATATATTGTCCCAATACAAGCAATAATAATAATCAAATATGACATTGTTATTGGTAATTGCCGGATCTTATAGATTCATTCAACCCCCCCCCCCCCCCCCCCCACTCGCACAATTAAGCAGGACATGTCTAAAGTTAACAAGTCCTTATTTATCAAACAGTACGATTGGGCGATTTACACTGCGGTGGAAGCCTAAGGTAATTACTTAGCGACGCAGCTGCCGTTTATTCAGAAATATAAAAATAGAATCCGGTCCTGGACATTCAACATTCAACATCGGAACTTCTCCATAAGTCTATGCATTTGATAATTGTTCACATTTTCACAACGTTGACATTGTCGTTCAGTTTTCCGACTCCAATCCAGTTGTTGTTTGTTTAATTTTTAAATTAATTAACTAGTAATAATTTAAATGTTTATTATTTTGGTGGGGAAACGTTGAGGAACACGAGTCTAGTTGAAGCTATTTATATTGGAGCTCTGTTTGTAAATAATGTGTTTGTAATAATTTGTAAATTTTATTTGTGAAGTATACAGCTATATAATTAATCATAACATCAATTCTATAATTATGGGCCTCCTGTTTTTATTAACAAAACTATTAAATATATTTAATGATAAAAGTATATCTGCCTGTTATTGTAAAAAAGAATTTGTATAAAAGAGATCATTTTCCTCGACAGGAGGAGTTGGGCCGCGTTCGGTCACGTCTTTAGACTGCCGGCACTACATTGTTAACTAAAATGACATTGAATTATTCCCAGATCTTGTTACTGATTATAATAAATAATATAATGGAGAATAATTAAGTTATTTAATATTGATACTGCCCAAAGGTTAATATTGAGAAAGCATTGAAATTAACGCAATAAAACATTTGGATAGATCTTACTTTGTTTTATTTATTTGTTCTTACGAACGCACTATGACTACCAATCTCGCACTATGACTACCAATCTCGCACTATGACTACCAATCTCCTTCAATTGATGGTATAAATTGATTATTAAATGAAACAATATTAAAAATGGGGTTTATTATTTATGTTTAAATTAAAATTACAAAAATAATGACAAATGCTTATCATCTAAATGAATATTATCATCTAAAGTAGTTTGCGAATGGCATTGCATGCAATCTGCGCAGTCCTCGCCCTTAATTGTATTTAATAAAGAAAACTTAATATATAAATGTAGATTTAACGGTAACGACAGTATCGTACCACTTAATTTTTTATAGCCTATTTATTTATAAATCTATTGATGTCATTTGAATTATATGTTAATTCTCTAAGTTAGAGAATTTCAGGAATGAATCCAAAGAAAGATACAACTAAGTCATAACTACTAAGTATTTTTTAATAGATCAACTTATCCTCACATGAACAGTTAACGACATACTAGATTTGATATCGGACAATCTAATCAGAATCATCATCATCTAATTCATAGTAAATAACATATTTTGGGTAAAACTCATCATCTCTATACTTGACGTAAACCTTCGATCTATTGGAGACGGTGGTATCGTAGCCATCTGGTACATACGAACGACCCAGCTCCGTGTGGAGCTGATTGCCAACAATGACGTCTGTGATGATCATGGCTCTACGATAACCATTGGAGCGGCTGCTGTATTTCAGAGCATAAGCAGCACTCGATGAGAAACTCACACCTATTTAAACAGACATTTAAAATGATAATAACTGCATCTTGCGGAAGACAATCGGCACATTCCTGACTCTCCTTTCAGAAGTACAAATTCTTCAGTTGAGAAATTTCAAATCATGCATCATATTAGGTGCTATAAAACAAAGTGTTGCTATACCTTAAAATAATACAAGTACAGGAAGTTATAGTTTTTAAAAAAAAAACTAACTCTTGTTGGGGTATTGACGCATATTTACCATGTTTGGGCCCGGCCGGCCGACGGCCCAAATTTTTTTATTTAATTTATTTCTTTTTCGACAGTGTAATAATATTTGACAAAACTTGTCAAAATTCTCAAAATGTGGCCAACAGGAAAAAATCGATAAAAGCAGTTTTGTTTTTTTTTTTAAAAAATTGCATGGTATAAAAAAATAAGTTATATTTTATTTTATAGAGAATATCATGGTGAATTGTAAAGATTGAACGACTCATGCATGCACTATGGATTTTATGGTAGACGAGTGAGTTCTTTAAATTCTCCTTAGCAATCAATCCGTTCTCAAGCCTTTTTGGTGCCAAATCCTATGTCAACGGGTTAATGTAAGTTATACATACACATTTCATACATGGACATACATAAATGCGCATAAATGTGTATGCGATTTCTTTTTTCCATGATAGCTTGATGCCCGTTTTTCTGCCATACTACCTCCTATTTGAATGAGTTTTATAATGACTGTTTTGAGGAAAAGTAATCTCTCTATAATCGAAATACTCTGAGCTATTTTAGAGATAAATCCATTATATTATTTTCTTAAACAGAAGTAATCTACATTAGTAGTATTATGTTACGAGTGGACGTCATTCAAGGGAGCGAGCGAGCGAGGAATAGTGCGAGCGAGAGGCGGGTTGCCAATAGCTGTAACGGGAGCACAGTGGCATTACCACGCAGAGCGGACGCAGCGGTAGGCTGGTCGTTAGTGCGAGCGAGCGAGCGTTAATGTTATATTTGGTTGTACACAAGTGAAGTGGATTGGAGTGTGAATTGAGACAATAAACGATTATATTAAGAAGAAACTATTTTATTCCGTAACAATTACTTCTGTTTTAGTAGTACAATTTTGGTTAGTTGGAACATGATTGCTCTTTTGGATTCAGCTAGCGTAAAGCGTAGCTGTTGTAGAGATCGATGTCCAATGCCAGACCCGTCATGAACAGTACCTTTAGCGATGGCCATAGTAAGAATCCTTGGAAGTATGGCTTTAGTCAGGAGTTTCCCAAATAATCGAATACTACCCATAACCACAATATTTTCTCTCCTCTCCGGGTAGTGGAAGTGGATGGTTTTTTGAAATAGATGAGGAAACAAAATATGCCATTTAAAGGGTTGGTTGGGGCCAGGTCCATCATATTACGCAGAAGCACAAAAAACAACTCACCGCGGCCAAATTTACATCTGACTGCCCTTCTCCAGTCCAAATTGTAGTTGGTAATTGAATCAACATTATGCCAGGCCGTATCGTGGACAAGGGTTTGTATGCATGTGGATCCAGTACGCAGCTTATTCTCCTCAAGCCTCAGCTGGAAGGCCCCATACAGGAACGGATTCTCAACCCTCACAATTTTTTTCACTTTTATTTTACTGCGAATGATGGCCATATGTTCCATCGCTCCAAGGTATTCACTGCTTCCTGACTGCAGATCAGTCAACTTGACTGATCTATTTTTTGACCAGGACCTCGGTATGACATTCTCATTCACACATTCGATGAGACTCATTTTATAAACTGAAACAAAAATGACACAAGAATGCTAAATCTCAAGGAGTGGGCGGGGAAGGAGACACCCTAACCATAGCAGGAGCTGATGCGGACAGTAGGTGAGTTACTACCTACTTTATAGAAGTAATCTGCAAGTATGTGAGAATATGAGCAAGCTTTCTAGGGGGCTAAAGTTGAATCGTCTTACAAAAGTCGTACAATTCAAGATTTTTATTACTATCGGAAACATTACAATGCTCATCATGTTAACATAAATTATATATACAGAGTGAACTTAAAGTCAGCGGTATCTTTTAAGAGTTGATTCTGAACATTATATTAAACAACTTTTAAATAAACAAAAAAAACCTACCCTAAAATACATCCTAAAAACATTTTAAAGTTTGGTCACCTAACAAAATATCCAACCGCGCGGTGTTGCGATCAACTAACTTTTAAAATTTAAAAATGTAAAATTGCTTGGGCTTGCTTACAAACACGGAGGGTAGTGGAGAACAGTTGGAGGATTTACGACCTTCTAATAGGATTCATTAAGAATTTTCACCCTACTGATCAGTCTCCCTTTATTTATTGCTCCCAGAGTGCTGAGTCTACCTCAATCCGAAATACGAAAGCTATTTTGATTGGGCAGAGTAGTGAGTGTATTTCGTATTTCATATTTAGTGCTTTATTCTTAAAATGAGGAGGATTTTGGCACGATCTTAACCTAGTTATATAGTGGAAGTGAGGTTAGGTGGATCAATAGATTTACCTTGAAAAGGTGGGTCTGTGGGGATTTGGTATTCCCATGGGAATAAAACTGTTTTTAGAACCTTGACCTTCGCGCGGTGTTTGGTTTGCTCGCGTTTGGAAACCAAATGTTTCCTGGGATATTATTTATTTTGTATTGTTGGTGTGTAGAATAACCCCATAAAAGGATGTGCAGGTTCTTGATGGCAGACGATGAAGAAATAATCTGTCTGCCACCTCTGGTATAGACATGGTCTAGTTAATGAGGCAGGGGACATTTTGTGGCGGTGCTCATCCCACTCCAACTATTTATAATTGTAATTCATACATTTTTTTTATAAGACAATGAATGGTACAATTAATAATAAATAAATAAATAAACAATGATATAAATATAAAACTATAGCAAATATTACCTTAGGATCAATCAAGGGATTATTACAAAATCGAAAACCACTTAAAACTTTTCGAATTTGACTTATAGAAAGCTAACTTTTTAGAAATTTGATTAACCACAAACCAACAAAATTAAAATAATTTACTTTAGTAACTGATTTTCTGTCCCCTTGCTTGGTCCAGTTTTAGTCCAGCCCATGAAACCTAGTCACCTACCAATGGTTGTGTAGAGTAGAGTTGTGCATAAATAATCGATTTAAATATTAATCGATATTTTTCCAAAATTGTTAGCGGGAAAAATTTATTTACCGAGTTTCATAATGTTGCCACACTTAATATAAGAGTAATAAGGTTTAAATCTATAAAATAATGGTTTTATTTAGTTTTTATATCCGTAATACAACTCATGTTATTGAGTTTCAAAGTCGAGCGCCTCAAATCATGCGCGGATTTCATTCGCTGACCTCACAAACGCCACTCTGCTGTCGTCTCGCGCCGCTAGTTGCTGGAGGGAACGAATACGCGGCGTCAGCAGTTGTGACGTCATTAAAACGCCCAACTTTGAGCCCAAATGTAAATTATTGTATGTTTTGTATGATAAAACCGTTTATGTATGAAAATTTATAAAAATATGTTAATAAATCGTAACAAACGGACGCCATTCTTGTTTGATCAAAGATCAATGCTCATTATACGCTGGGTCGTACTAGGAATGAACTATACTACTAGGGCGCCGCTTTGCTTCGCTGCGGCATACATTGGAGCGGAGTTTAGTATATAAATGTATTTCTCTATTTAATTTTTTATAATTCTTTGCGCAATCAAATGTATATGTTTTTGGTATCTATACATAGAAGATATTGTCATGGTCATTTTAAAAAAATAATTATTAAAATCGGTCTTGTAGTTCTAGAGCCTTAGTCCGTGAACAGAGTGTCATTTGAATCACCACATGGGAGCTTCGCTCCAATGAATCGATTGTGATCCGTTTAATCCGAGCAGTTTGTTTTAATCCTAAATTAATTCATCATACAAAATAAAAGTGTTATTATATTCGATTTTTACGAATTATTCCAAGTTTTTACTTTTTTCAGATTGTTTTAATGTTTTCACGTGTTGGTTGAAGTGTGTATGTAATCAGTTTACCGACTTTAGACGTTCATAACTTTAGTAGCAAGCCTGGTGTCGATCTATAGTAGCATAGTACCTTATTGAAAAAATATTTCTTAATTACGAGAAAAATTAATTTTAAATTTAATGTTGGTCACTAATCAAGGTCTAGATTATGAGTTGTAAGAATGCCTTGGAACTGTTAACTAGACTACTTATATATTATTTTCCATTTGCCTATCGAATCTACGAAAGCGCCTGAAAAAATGTCTGCTTGCTAATCGCTGATCAAAGTTAGGGGATACGAGGAGATAAGCAAGTGAGAGCCCTATCACGTGGTCCAGCTGAATGTAATTTTCACATTACAGTATGTAGTGAGCGGTGGATTTTTTTACATCACCACAGAATATATTATGTGTACGGTTGTAAATGGATTAGGGGGAGCGGACTGTAGTAGAAGGTTCCCAGCTGAAAGTAAATGTCAATCAACGAGAAAATAAAATCCCAACCTTTGCTGTGCGAAGATGGCCGTCTGCGGTTCGTCTGCCGTAGCCATTTTCTCACTGCTTCCTTATGGTTTTGAGTTGATTTCACGAGCTCGGTGAACGACGCGACGAGATGTCACGGATTACAACATGATTAGTAAGCACTAATCGTGTTGTAAAAAGGCGTTGTTTTGCACGCGCGATCGCGGATTGCAGAGGCGCGGGTATACCCTCGTGAATTTCTTTTCAACTGACTTACCGACAGCTGTGATAATGGAAAGGGTTGCCAGTAACAAAAACTGGGGAAATTCGAGTATGGCGGTGTTGCAATATATAATAAACATAATCTACATTTAAAGAATAACTATTAATATGATACAATATTGAATTTAAATCATTTCCATAATTTACTTGAAGAGTATCGGATTTGATATTCTCATAACCCTTCGTATAAATCGTTGTTAAAACTGGCTAACAAAATTTGATAGAAAACTGATCTTAGAATCTTTACCTATCGATAATCGCAATCAAAATCGATTCTAGAATCGAATAACGCGTTGTCGTCCATCCCATCACTAGCTGGAGGTTGGATCTATTTTCAAAACAAAATCCGCGGAACTTCAGGGGAAGGCCATGCATTGTTACCGGCCGGCCGTAAGCGCTTAAGATTTATGGTACAACCATAGTGAATAATATTACCTACTTCAGAATTGAAAATCCAATGCTAAAGCTTTCAGGACTAACAACATAACAAAATTATTGTCTTTATTACGTGTAGCTCAGCCCTTTTGCCATAAATCTATTTATATGTTGGTTAAATACCCTCCATTATTGATGGATGTGACAAAACCGTCACCTCTATGTTCCCTCTTATGTGCAATTGTATAAAAAATACGAAAATAATTTATACCCAAATTTATTAATTTTATCAAAGCCCTCGTGTAGATTTCCTTTTTCCTCGCAGTCGCTTGGCAGGGGCGATCAATGACCCAGCACGGCGCAGCCTCGCTAGCGACTTGACTTACAAATTTTTACCCGGAAACCATGATGAATATTTTGATATGAGGTCAAAACAAATCATATTTGAAACCGCAGCGCCAATAAGCTGTTTTTTTTAATCGGGAATGGTGTATATATGGAGGGGGGGAGATACTGTTTTATTCCACGCCCATCGGTGGCCGCTGGTATCCATTTATTTAGTGCATTTACTCATCGATTCACCTGTGCTGGTGATGGTACGTGATTTCGTCATCACCCAATTCCTCGTTCTTGTGTTCTCGTATTCGGAGAGAGAAAGAATTATATTTTCGTACAGTTCCCACACGAGATTTAACAATGAATTCTTACTTTCCTATATCTACACGAAGCACTTTGAAGAAATCCTCTTCGACAAACTTCGTGGGGGCAATAGACACCCAACTCCAGCTTTCGAGTCTGGGCTATTTTTGTACCTGATGTTCCACACTGAAGAGTGCGCTGCTTCTATCATCAGCGGTAAAAAAGCGAGGTCTATCTTATTTCCAATGGTGGATTTGGCAAAGTCAATAAAGCAGCACGTTCCCCTACGTTGTCTGCTTGTAACCGCATCTTCACCGAAAATAATGTCAGTCGACATTTTTGTGTCCTCAGCAATGATCTTTTAAAACATATAGATATCAAATATAGTCATGTTATGTTATGTATATTAGTGGATGTGGGGAGTCCGCCCCCCGCGTACCGCGTCCTTTCCAGAACTATTGTACTTTTAAATCCACTTATAGCTCGCCCTCTAGTCCCGTACTGTAGATAAAGTTGAGTATCTTTTTAGGTGCGATGGTTCTAATCTCCTCAGGCCTGAGGAGATGGTTGCCTAGAAGCTGGTACCTTTTGTTCATTCTCCCAGTAGGTGTAACGGAGTTTCTGGGCTCACTTGGCAAAGCCTGCACCTGTCGTCAGACGATAGGCTTAATTTGTGCAGCTTGCAGTGGCCAGTTAAGGTTCTGGTTAGGATCCTTATTTGGTCTCGGCTTAACTTCAGTAGCTTTGAGAGGCATGTCATACAAATCGTCCTCGTAAAAATTTGTTTGGCCGTAAGGCCAAAACGGTCCTCGCCTGATTAATCCTTTATAATTTCCTTCGTAAGTTTTGGTCGTTTTTTCATCAATACATAAAATTTGCTATCGAGGGAAGTTACGCATGCATGTTTTGCAAATTATCCTAATGTCCGTCCTATATGCCATTTGTGATCATGAAAATATATGAAATTTAAAAAAAATGGTTCTATGAGTAGCAAGCAGTTCATCGGCACTTAAGATCGAAGTCGGAATCTATTGCGATTTCTTCAGCATCTCAAAAATTTCAGTGCTTATCGATGTGATAAGCACTGAAAGTCAAGGGAGATGACAATTTGAGTTTTACGTTTTCATTTTACTGACGTACCACTTTTTTCTCGTCAATCTTCACATTTTTATCTTATTTACGAAGGTAAAAACGGTTTTCAACACCTACATAACTGGTTCACGCTCAATTTGGAAAAAAAACTCGGAAATCACAGGTGCCAACCAGCCAGCGAGGAATATTTCAGCCTAGTTGCGTGGATTATGAAAATTAGGTCATCAAAGCGTTGTAAAGTATAAAGGTTTTCGAAAAGTCGACGTCAAAACTAAAACAAGAGATTAAAGAGGTCGTAGGCTACAAAAAATGTTAAGTACATAATGGTGATATTCGTAGCGGTTTTTAGTCAGATATCCTCACAAAAAAACGTAGTCCCAAAAATATCGGTGTCGCCTCCCGCTGAATCAATTAGTCATCGGTACCTACTATATCTACCTAATATTTATATTGCGAATTCTTGGTATTTAAATTACCAAATGAATAAAACTATCCATTATAAGTGTAATTATGTAATTATAAGTAATTCTAGTAAAATTAGTTTTACCTTAATATTTAGTTATCTATTAATACTACTAACGAAAAAAACATTAGCAAATTAACCCCACTTTTATCGAAATAAAATATCTAGTCGTCTAGGTAGAAAAAAATGAAAAATAGATGTAAGCATGAATATCTTAAAAACCGCTACGAATATCACCATTATGTACTTAACATTTTTTGTAGCCTATGACCTCTTTAATCTCTTGTTTTAGTTTGGACGTCGACTTTTCGGACACCTGTATATGGCCAATCTGTAATTAAATGAGTTGCAAAATGGTTAGAAATTAAAAACAAACAATTTCATTATTTTTTATTATGTGTACAGTTACCAAATGTTTGTAACAAAAATATATATTTTCATAACATATGTATCATAAACACTTAACATATAAGTTTCTATTTATACTCGTATATGTACATAAAAAAAATATTATATTATGAAAAGTCAATTACGATATTAACAATATGGGGGATTTCTGTCGAATAATACAAAATAGAGTTCCCGTTCCATATTATATTTATTATGAATCCCCGATAAAAAAAACCAGTTGTCACAATCCCTTACGCTACAGATATAAATACGATAAAAGATATTTTTTCGCTTACAATAAACTCAACTAAGAAGTTACGTCCAAAACTTCGTGAAGTCCACAGAGAGATTTGGTGGTTTTGGAACCATAATCAAGTTATGAAGTTTTGCTTGCGACGGCAAATAGTCCGAATTTAATTTATCATTTTAATGGTTGTCATAAGGGATTAAAATTTCTCTATTTTACAGTACTTAAAATATATCTTAAAATGATATAGCACAGCAGAAAAACTAAGCTTTTAATCTAATCGGATGCACCGAACGACGCCGAGTGCAAATGATTAACATCCCGTCATCAGGGTTTAAGGTATCTTTATATAGGTTGATGATTTTAGAGGTGTGGTTTTCAAGAAGAGATAAAACGCATATAATTTGATGTTATGGCTAAGAATTTAGTTTTATTATAAAGATAAGGGTTTGCCATTATGTTTTAAAAATGATTTCGGGTAAGTGGCCGCCGCGGCTGACTCGAACAAATTCCAGCCGAGAGGCCCAATTTTCAACCACTTTTTGCAGCAAGTTGGGCCGTATGTCAGCAATAACGCGCCGAATATTCTCTTCCAAGGCGTTAATCGTGTCCGGCTTATCTGCGTAGACAAGCGACTTCACATAACCCCACAAAAAATAGTCCAGCGGTGCCAGATTGAAAAAAGTAGTGCCAGATTGAAAACCACGCCTCTAAAAAAACACCCCAATTCTCCGTCTCCACTCCCCCATACTTCTGTACCTTTAAATTCGCGAGAGTAAATTCTCCCACAATTTATGCTAGTCATAAAACTGTTTGTGGCAAACAACGTTAATGGTATATGAATTTGCTCATCAGTAAAATTGCTCACATTTAATAAGTTTATCCCAAGGTTGCTGGTAGTGCGTAAGACTTGTACTTCAACGGCAACATTTCTAACATACGAAAAGTGCCGGCCCCGTTTTACGGGGACTGACCATTCCGTACTGTGAATTATGGGATATAATAATTAGATATATTAATAATAATGGAAAGGGAAAATGATATTTTCCCTAGATGCGTTGTCCTTTATGGTGAATGTTATAATGACGCTTCACCAGATCATAGTAAACCACATATTTAGGATAAAATTCATCGTCGTTATATTTAACGATGACTTTCATATTATTGCTCATAGTGGTATCATAGCCATCAGGCGGATACACGCAAGATGTCTGAATGTTGCAAGACAGACCTACCGCCACGTCTGTTATGATCATTGCTCTATTTTCGCCGTTACGAAGATTGCTATACTTTATAGCATAGTCTGCTTCGGTGCTGAAACTGACACCTGCAAAAAGACACTAAAATTAGGATGAGAAACTCTATTTAAGAAAAGCTACTAAAACTAACACGTTTCATTTTCATAAAAATACAGGGTGAACGAGACGAATAAGTAACATTAAAAAAGGCTGAACTGTGACCAAATTCCATCCGGACGATGAAAGGAACGAAAGGAAGGAAGCAATAAAATAAACAATGATATAGTTTATACCTATGTTAAAATGGGTAAAATAGAAAAAAAAAACAGAGGGAGAATGGTTAAGTTTAAGGGAGGAAAATGATCAAAGTTAAGCGAAACCCCGATCACAGAGCAAACAGAACATAATGTAAGGGGTACGAAGTGAGGAACGGCACCGGGAAAGGATCAAGTTACGATAGAACTATTCCGGAGTGCATCAAGGGCACTCCTGCATGAATTACAATTAATAAAAAAAGAATCTTGGTAAGCAAACAACATACCAGAAGAATGGAAAGGCCAAAAAAAAATTACAGCCCACGATAACCCCGTCAAAAAAATGTCTTCCATAATCTCACAAATCGGAAGTGTATAGAAAATATAATATCAACTGGCACTACTTTTTTCGTAGTTGGTGTTTTTGACAGCTGTCACTTGATTTATGCTCAGTTTGGTTTGCCGTTTCATAATGAATAGACTTACTCCTGAACAACGTGGCGTGGCCTCCAAGATCGTGCGATTTAACACCGCTGGACTATTTTTTGAGGGGTTATGTGAAGTCGCTCGTCTACGCAGATAAGCCGGACACGATTAACGCCTTGGAAGAGAATATTCGGCGCGTTATTGCTGACATACGGCCCAACTTGCTGCAAAAAGTGGTTGAAAATTGGGCCTCTCGGCTGGAATTTGTTCGAGTCAGCCGCGGCGGCCACTTACCCGAAATCATTTTCAAAACATAATGGCAAACCCTTATCTTTATAATAAAACTAAATTCTTAGCCATAACATCAAATTATATGCGTTTTATCTCTTCTTGAAAACCACGCCTCTAAAATCATAAGAAATTCTAACTTAAACTAAAAAACGGGTGGCAGCTTCGCGTGGGATATTCCGTTTGGTCAACATACTTCGCCGACCGGGCGGCAACATCCATTCCAGCAAATTCCATTTCCGCCGAGATTGATATTTTTGTCTGTTCGCCCGATGGGATTAAAAATCTGCTTTCTTTTACGCCGTCGTAGGATCGGCTTGAATTATTTATGCGTTAATGTTTGCCTGGAGGCATTATTTTAATTTTTTAGCATAGTATGTTTCATGTTATTGTTTTTTGTTTTTCTTTTGGTGATTTAATTTGTTTTTACTTTAATTGTAATTGGGGAAACCTGTTAAATAAATAAATATGTGGTCCGCGCGTTTGACATACGGAGCTAAATGTGTTAATAATAGGGTACCCAGATTTGGAAGATGGGTCCACTGGACTCAACCAGAACATTAATTATACTTAGTGCATTGAAGCCTTCTAGTCGGCCCATTTTTTTTGGTCCATGCAAGGTATGTACTCACCGGCGCCATATTTACACCTTCGAGCCATTCTCCAGTCCAAATTGTAATTTACAATAGAGTCTATGTTTTTCTCGGCCGTATCGTGCAATAATGTCATCACTTGCGATACGCCTTCATATCGGCGCTTGCTCTCTTCGACTCGCAGTTTGAAGCTTCCATAGAGGAATGGATTCTCCACTCTCGCTATTTCCTTTATTTTTATTGTGTGAATGTTAACCCTCATTTTACTGAAAACACGAAAGTCTAATTACAAAAGATTTTTATATTGTTTTTAATAAAACGGGTGACACCCCCAATTTTAAGTTGCATAAAATCTTCTGTTGTATCTTGCACTCTGTGAGATTACATTAACTTATGAAACGAGATGAGGTTTGTCCTATCATTGCTCGAAAGGCAGTACTGAGAGCTATCCAAAATAAAATATACGCTAGATACGCTAAAATACTCGGTTAGAGATCCCTAAATTGCTTAGAGATCCCTAATTAACTCTCTCTAGAATAAAAGCATGAAAAGTTAGTCTCATAAGAAAAAAGTAAATAGATATTTAAAAAGGAAGACAAGATCCTGAGATTCTTTTGAGCATTCTAAGCTAATATTATTAGATAGGTATTTTCTTTAATGTGTAAATGATATATATACCTTTCCGCTGCCGTATAATCATTACTATGAGGATGAAGTGGAACTAGTATAGCAGCTGTCCTGGACCAATTTCTCGGGACTACAGTCCTGTTAATCTCGTCAATTAGATTCATCGTTAACAATCACCTGCAAAAACAAAAAAAAAAAAAATAAATACAGATGGCTATAATAATTACAATGGCATAAGTCGGGAATGATGTATACACGCCCGATTTTGATGATTTTTTTTTTAGACACTAAATCCACCGTGCTTACTCATAATCTGCACGAATATTTCACCGCAACCGTAAAATAACTTAGAAAAAAAATTTTTTATCTCCCGATACAGAGAATCCAAAACGTTGAATATTGCACTATATTAACAACGAACGAATGATAAACCACGCTTAAAATGACCACAAATGCTGTTATGATTACATTAACTAGTAATAATTGTACGTATTAATAGTAAAAATAGAAAATATAACACCTTAAGATGATACATAAATTGCCAGCGAATCGCCGTCGTTATTTTGACAGACAGCACATGACAGCAAAAGCGCAAGTGTACCAACATCTACGTTTCGTACTACTTCGGCAATGTTTCTAGGGATGGCATCGATACTGAAAATGTCTTATCGTATACATAATGAGAAAAATATCGTAGGTGCCGTACTGCAATTTAAATTAGCTTAACAAATTATTCGGTCCAAGGGTAAAGATAAAAATTTCTGAAAAAATTTTTTTTTTATTAAAATTATTTAGTTGCTTGAGGTAGTTGCCGCCGAGTTGCCGGCAACTCGGACCGAATTAAGAGGATTAATCAGCGGTATTCCTTTATCAGCTGGGTAATAATTTGTTAAGCTAATTTAAATTGCAGTACGGCACCTACGATATTTTGCTCATTATGTATACGATAAGACATTTTCAGTATCGATGCCATCCCTAGAAACATTGCCGAAGTAGTACGAAACGTAGATGTTGGTACACTTGCGCTTTTGCTGTCATGTGCTGTCTGTCAAAATAACGACGGCGATTCGCTGGCAATTTATGTATCATCTTAAGGTGTTATATTTTCTATTTTTACTATTAATACGTACAATTATTACTAGTTAATGTAATCATAACAGCATTTGTGGTCATTTTAAGCGTGGTTTATCATTCGTTCGTTGTTAATATAGTGCAATATTCAACGTTTTGGATTCTCTGTATCGGGAGATAAAAATTTTTTTTTCTAAGTTATTTTACGGTTGCGGTGAAATATTCGTGCAGATTATGAGTAAGCACGGTGGATTTAGTGTCTAAAAAAAAAATCATCAAAATCGGGCGTGTATACATCATTCCCGACTTATGCCATTACAATTACTATTACTCAGCAGAGGCACTCAAAGGTTGTAACGGCGATCAAATATGGTGGATATAAATGTTTCATAACTTGGCAATAATACATTGTCAAAATGCCATCTACAAATGATTTCGTAGTAGGTTAACCCGAACTTTTTTAAATTACCGAACCTAATGGTTAACTGGTCTTGATGTTAATGGTTAACCTTTAACTGGTCTTGATGTTCTTGGTTGTATAGACGACAGGCAACAGAGCAACGAAAAGACAAAAGGAAAAAATTAAAATACGTAAATCGGATAGTTCACGTGAATGCTCAAATATGAAAAATATCTACCAAAAACAATAGCATTTAAGAAGCGATGTAAAAAAACTATTACCTTTCCAATTTTGTAAGACAAAAGAAACAAATGAAAAAAGAAAAAACGTCTGGGCGGGGCGCGAACTCAAAAGGCAATAAGAAAGTTTTGCGATTAGAATTGACTTTGAAGTTTGACATTTCATGCAGGGAAAATCCCTGTTTGTTAGGTCGAATTTACTGGCAATACCAAATAAAATAACATTACCTTACACTTTTCGGAAAAAATAATTTTTGGACTTCAGTATTTTATTTATTTACACACAAAATATATTTTTACCAAAAATACTGCAATGTTTTTTTCTCGTATGGGTTCGGATTAATGATAGCAAGTAGTAGATACTTATTTTTTTTATTTTTTTGAAATTTTGAGTTCAGTAAATGGGCGGATTTTTAATATTTACAGATACTACGCTGGCTTAAACGTATGGTTTAGGTTTGCTGTTAAAGCAACGATGTTTTAAAAGATCGTTTTTCTATGGTTAGTAGTTAGGTACTTTTAAGCTTTGCAGCCTAGTAACCAACTATGCATCGTACATTACCCGTAATATTAATTTGTAAAGATATTTAATATAAACATTATATTAAAAATATCGTTATGCCAAAATATAAAGAATACCGGATTCGCTTCAAGGCGCCAAGACTAACTAACATTGAAGATAGGAAGGCCAATTTTTCTTCATTCTTAAATATCGCAAAATGTGGTATCATAATATATAGTATACAAATAAATCAAAAGTATATTCAGCCTACAGTAAATCTATTTAGTTAATGTAAAAATAATGAGAATTTAGTGTTTTGGTGTGTTATTGGCCTTTTAGTACCGGTACAATTATAAAAAAATATATATATACCTGTTGAGCCATTCCGCATCGCGAACGCTTCGCTCAGCTGTCAAATTGTGCGTTTTTGTACGAAGAAATAGTCAGATTTGTCATTTATAAATTTCTGCGCAAAAAACGCTTGGTCCAGTAGGGTAGGCGTGACTTCCATTTATTGTTATTATTCTAGAAATCTAGACACTATATTGAAAATTATGACAAGGTCAAAATCCATCGAATAAAAACTGAAAGAATGTGGTTAATTTTGTTTCACTCGTTAGTCCATGGTACTTGTGAACGATTTTGAAACTAAAGATTTCTTCTTACAACGTGTGTTACTGCAAGTTTTAATATTGTATTTTCAACATACGATAATTTAATTTCGGTTTTACGACACTACAAATTTGGGCACAAGGGTACAGCCGCGATTTTTTCTTCTTAATACATTTCATTGGCAATGTCGGAACTATGGCACATACGCGAAAGATATTTGTTAAGGTTTTATTTTGGTAGTTTATAATTTATTAAAATTAAGTCGATTCGCTATAAACAATAATAACCTTGCAATCCGTGATCGCAGAGACGACTTCTTTTGGAAACTACAGTCGCGAAGAAAATATATACCTTTTTATAAGTTTTTAATTTTGTTACCAGAAAGTCTATTACTTCGAATAAAAACCATTTTATGATTTAAATATTGTTAATACATTTCGTATTTATTATTAGAAATTCCACATAAAAACTCAAGAAAGCAATGCAATGTTTTTTTATATGTTAAAATAGTTATTTTAAATTCTCTGCCATCTTAGAAATAACCAATTTTCGAACATTAAATCAATAAGGTTACGAAGTAATAATTAACTTTTTAATTTACTTAAGAAACCGGTAAATAAACTGAATTTTCTAGCAGGCATTTTCAAGTTTCTTTTTTATTTAATTATCATTCTAAGGAGTGGGATATATTCGTTTTATCACTCCGCTTTCCTGTAATAAATTCATTTTGTGAAAAAATCCGACATTGTTGCTGTTCGATGGTAGCATCGCAGCCTCTTCGGTAACCAAGAGATATCATCCCAGCCGCATTCAGGTTTTCTTCTTGTAAATTTGTTGGAAGAGCCAATAAACAATTGAGGATAACTTTATCTATTACTTTTCCCACTTCTTCCTCTAACAATCTGATTATTAAGCAGTAACTAAGTATTAAAAAAAAACTTACGTGCTAATAGGTAATGTTATTTTGGTCACTTGACTTTAGGTAATAAGTTAGGATTTAGGTAGTAATCGAGTTTTCTTTTGTGGAAATTTTGTTCTTGATTTTTATGCTAGTTTGGGTTTTGATTCTCGTTGGAAAACTCATCAAAGTTCTAAGGTAGGCCACAGACGTACAGTTTCCTGATTAGGAAATCAAAATTCGGAGGCCCGAATGCTCGTCTTCGCATACATTTTTGATAACCCGCTGCACCCGAACGGAAATTTCCATTCATAGTGGCAGCGGTACAATAAAATACAACACACTTCTTAAAGACGGGTTGATATTTTGCGTAATTAAAGTTGTTTTGGATCGGGAGCCATCAAAAACATCCCTTAGGTACGAAATAGCAGCCATTTTCATTTTTGAAAAATATGCGCTCAGTGTGTAATCGGCCTCATGGAGTCGAGCCGGAGAATGATGGCTTGTGTCGGGGAGTGAGGATCGTGACCCCCTTTCACTAGAATTTATAAGAATTTATTTTTCCGAGACATACAAATATGTATGTAGGAATGAAATATTATTTTATAAGATACAAAAATGTGTAATTAAAAATATATAATGGAATTTATTTAATTCAACACAGAATAATAATTATTGAGAAATAAAATACAGAATACTAATTATTAAAACTCCTCAAAATGGTATTTTTTAAAATGGAAGGGAAAAGGGGGGAGTTTTTTTCGAAAAAGTGAAATTTTGTTATAACTCTTAGTATATAAGATATCGAATTCATTTAAATTTTTATATTATTTCTTAGAAAGGGCCTAAAACTTATATAAGTAAACTTTTTTGATAGCACCGTTGGTCCCTGGGGCGGGTAAAAGGATTTTTTTTCCAAAATTCATACCTCAAATTCAAAATAAATAAATAAAATACTCAAAATAGAATATTCCAAACATTAATGCAAAGTTTGCTGTTTCATATCATGGTTAAAATAATGTTTGCATTTTTCCCCACATGCGGGGCCGGCATTTATACATTTTATCATCCATTGCGAGCGACACATCTACACTCCGCGCGGTAGTTGACAGCGAACTGATTGAAAACTGGTCCAATCGAGCTACATACGCGGCATCCTTGCAGGGCGGCTGCGACGATCTAGGGAGCCAGGAAGGTATCGGGCTCCTGCGGCCCTATTGCTGAGCCAACCTAGGAAATGGCCACAGCTTGGCTACACACATCACAATTAAGGAGTAAAATAAAGTAAAATGTAAAACGTAACGAAAACCTTAATCAATGACACTGTCTGTACTGTACCAGATTCATCGCAAATATAGGGTGATGATTTTAGAGGCGTGGTTTTCAAGAAGAGATAAAACGCATATAATTTGATGTTATGGCTAAGAATTTAGTTTTATTATAAAGATAAGGGTTTGCCATTATGTTTTAAAAATGATTTCGGGTAAGTGGCCGCCGCGGCTGACTCGAACAAATTCCAGCCGAGAGGCCCAATTTTCAACCACTTTTTGCAGCAAGTTGGGCCGTATGTCAGCAACAACGCGCCGAATATTCTCTTCCAAGGCGTTAATCGTGTCCGGCTTATCTGCGTAGACAAGCGACTTCACATAACCCCACAAAAAATAGTCCAGCGGTGTTAAATCGCACGATCTTGGAGGCCACGCCACGTTGTTCAGGAGTAAGTCTATTCATTGTGAAATGGCAAACCAAACTGAGCATAAATCAAGTGACAGCTGTCAAAAACACTAACTACGAAAAAAGTAGTGCCAGATTCAGCATGAAGGTGCTCACTCATTGTAACAACTTACGGTGGGTTGAAAGCAGCTGACCTCGGTTAGGGATATCCACGGCGTCCACACTCTTACCGAATAAATTAAAAATATTAATTTTGATGTATAGCTTTATGAAAACCCCATAATACAAAAAGACAGTGGATATTTTTTTACAATACCAATAAAATATAATGAAGTAAACTTATCAACTACATATTAAAAAAAAAAAGAGTTCTATGATGCAAAAGGTGCTATCTCAAATTGGATTTTTATGGCACGTTCCCACAAACGTTTACATTTAACAGACCTCAGGTCACAACATGCAATATTATTTAAGAAATGTGGACATAAAGCGAACGATTAGTTGCAACCTCGGATATCTCCAGATGCACCGATGAGAACGTCACGTGGCCATCTTCCAGCCTATGTGATATGGTTTTGATGATTTTGCTTTAAAAAAATATACTGGACGTTGGTAAGGGGATGCACCTTTCGCATTCATACAACACATATTAAAAACGGGAACTTACTCTACCCACATCCTTAATCTAAGTAAAAACAGAAGCAGCCGTATGCATAGCCGAGTCAGCCACTTTTACGCTTTGTACTAACGCGACTATGCATATTATATAGTGGCAATATTATTGATAATCTTAGCAAGTTTAATTCGACATTATTTAATAAGGCAATATTTATGGCCATCAAAATGGAAATAATACATATTTTTATTTAAGTATTCAATATAAAATAATTTTGAAATAAAAAATTTGTACAATTTAATTGAGACACAGTAACGACCGTATAACGAGAAGAAGGAACTTAATATTGGCCGTTTGTTTCTCTAAGAATACTCAATGCAATATTTTTGCTAGAATATAATATTACAAACAGCCATTTTATTCCAACGACTAGCGCCTAATTGGTCATCTATTAAAATGGGGAAGTTCTTCGCCTTTAGAGATAACTTTCTCCACCAATAGAACTATAATGATCGTTATGTCTAGAAAATGTTATATGGAACTAAGGAATACTACCCCCCACAGCCTGCACGACTAAACTGTGACATGTGAACTTCTATCATTGCCTGACGTTTTAAAATAAAATATGTGTAATTCCCTTTTTTTTAATATTAAAATCGCAAATGGAAGTGACATTAAAAATGTACTTTATCTAATTCCTTGGCACTCATAAACTACTATACTATGTTTATCATATAAAAACTACACAAAAATAATGGTTTTAGTAGTCGAGAACAAAATATTCTATGACAAGTGCTCGGTCTTGCCTGGACCGCTGGTTGAACCGGCGACATTGACACAACATTGAGTGGTTGTTTCGCACTTTCCCGTACTTCATTAATTTATTATCTCTTTTTTTATCTCCATTTTTAATTATCTCTCTATGGCAATCTTCAGTACATGTACTATAAACATAAAAAAGCAAACGTCAACCTCTACAAGGAAAATAAAAATAAATCCTTTATAACATTGTGAGTATATCATATAATTAATTATACTAATGGAAATAACGTTTAGTGTGCTCTCTGAATAAGCACAAACCTTGACAAAATGCACTTGATCACGAAACGTAAAAATGCGTCACTTAAGATGTGTTTTGTAAATGGCTTTAGGCAAATATCAGCACACTGGACTATACCCGGAACATCTCAACCGACGGACGAGTCACACATTGCTGCCAGAGGAAAACTTTACCAGCGGACAATTTACTTTTAATAAATTTACCGCACCATCATGGCATTGGAACTCGAAAAACCGAAAAAAAAAATTATTTGTCATCTATTAGTGATGTATCGTAGGCCTGTGCTAGTCTCAAAATGAATGTGATTAGCGAACGAGAGGAGCTGTCAGTTTGAACATTTTTATTGCATTATACAAATGTCAAACTGACAGCGAGCGAGCGCGAGTCGGCTTCGGACTGGATTGGACTTATTTGTTTTGTGATTAAAATGTTTCGAAATACTTTTTGAACATTAAAATATTGATTAAAAAAGTTTAGAAGCATAAGCAGTTACAACCAACGATCTTTTAAAACTTATAAATACAGTTTGTCATATGAATCGTTCCTGTAAATACCCGACAGGTAGATTCCTCGCTGTAATGCGCACCGTAACACTCCGTCATGCTAGATAGAGACTTATAACGATGACATATGAGAGCAAGCGAGACGTATGATACGCGACTAGTGTACCGTCATGCTAGATAGAGACTTATAACAATGACATATGAGAGCAAGCGAGACGTATGATACGCGACTAGTGTACCGTCATGCTAGATAGAGACTTATAACAATGACATATGAGAGCAAGCGAGACGTATGATACGCGACTAGTGTACCGTCATGCTAGATAGAGACTTATAACAATGACATATGAGAGCAAGCGAGACGTATGATACGCGACTAGTGTACTCGACGCATAGTGGCGTACTTGGGAGTGGTGCGTTTTTCACCCTCAGTTGCCGTATCTATGTTTTAAAAGATTGTTGGTTACAACTCATAGATTTACAAATTTATTAAATATTTTTATTAAATATTAACAACTTTTAGCCAATTTGTGTAAATTATAAAAATGATAAAATATCTTCAGGAAATTTAAAGCCCACTCGACTAATCAACATGGACTCCAAATGTGAAATAATGGGCGGCGTAATCGACACATCAGTTGAGTTTAAACAGAGTAAATGGTATTCCCTCATTCTCTAACCATCAAACAGTGTTATGCGGGGAGAAAAGGGTAAAATTCATACCAACTGATGTTCAAACTCGTTCCGCTAGGTGGAGGCACCCTCAGTGGAGTGCGACAGTTGTTGTCAGCGTTGCCGGGAACAATTACCATTTGTTTTTTCAAAGCTCAAATACAAAACAGATCAAGTGCATATGTTATAAGAAAAGGTTTAAATAATTAACAAAATATTTCCATGTAACCTCAAGATGTGGGTAAAATCGTGTCGAAGGCGTAAAAAATAATTATAACAAAAATACAGTTTATTCTGAACGGGACACATTCATTCCATGGGCAAAACTTATACGGATGTCCCAAGACCGTTCCCGAAGACTTGCGGGGAAGGGGGGGAGTGTTATGTAACATACGAGTAAGAAATGATCATCTCCAAATTTATTACATTTTTAACAGATGGTGTAAATTCAGTCAGTTCAATGGTGTATATTCAACGAAGTTATCTAAATCTCCTTGTTCCACTAATCCTAGGAAGAATTTTATCTCCAATAGAGTTGTGGATAATTGGAATCGGCTACCAGCGGAAGTGGTGGAAGCTATAAGTGTAAACCGGTTCAAGAACCGCCTTGATAAATTTCTTGGATCTAGGCAAATCGCTAGTAACTGTGAATGAGAAATGAGCACATCAGCTAAATAGCTGCTTGCTCAACAAACGATAATAATAATAATAATAACAAATCCGCACTGATCGATAATGGCCTTGACACCGTTACGGCAAAAGACATGTTTTCGTGTAAAGTTTACATTTTTTTTTTCTCGGTAACCATTATGATGTTGATATAGTTTCTATAACAATAGTATTCGCGGGACGAATTAGTTGTTTTTTTTTTAAATCAGGAAAATGGTCTTGGGACACGGTGTATAGGCAAATTAATTAATAGGTTATAGCATTTAGGTTCAGTTTTTCAACCGTTTAATAATGCAAACGCATTGAAAGCAAATCTAGGTAAAACAATATTTTTATGGCATATTTCGTTGAGTATCTTCATATTGCTTTATCTGACAATCGAAAAGACTGACCCTTGAGAATATTGGTCACCCTTTAAATTAACGCACAACGGCTACTTCATTTAGAGGCGAATATATGACCCGTCATCCGACTCAAAAATAAACTGACTTTGATAATTGATTCCCTTCAAACACCAGGAGCATCCTAACTCAGCTCTCCTCGAGAACCTTCCAATAAAAGTTAACTACTCGTAAACTTAAAAGTGCCTTGTGAACCATTGTTTCAATATTCAAGGGATCTGTATTGATCGGCTGTGATCGACAGCCTAAGAAGGGAATTTCATGTATTTAAAATTGAGCGAAGAGATAATCCCACCGCAGGAACCAAAAATGAAAGCATATAGCACTCTCTGATACAAAATATTTCCAAGCAACATCCCAATTACATCGAACTCCCAAGATTTTGAACGAATGTTTTATGTAGCGTTCACCAACATGCGCTTAGACCGGAGGACGAGTGCCGGGAAATGCGTAAATCTGCAAATGGCAAACGTATCACTGCGCCAAGGACGATCCTCTTTTATAAAATTAATAACTTTTAGAACTTTCGTCGGATTTATACCAGCCGAAGTAAGTGAAATAAACCATCAATAGATTGGGATTTTAGCGGAGAAACTTCCAGAAATTTATACATCTCAAAAAAGAAACCACCTTTCCGAAATGGACCTGCAGCGCATTGGACACATCAGAATATGCAGCCCTGTATCCATGGAAGGAAGAACTCCTAGAAGACTAAATTGAAGGTTACCAAAACCTCACAGGTATTCCAGGAGGTGGATTGACCGGGTCAAAGAAGACTTTACACAAGTCGGATTGTATAAGTTCTTAATAATACAGCTTGAAAACTCCGCGGAATATGAATACCAGATTGTGTTTTGGTCACAATATGTCCTGAAAATCATAGTAGAGGGAAACGTCTCCACTTACGACTACCGGGTCACATCAAAGCACTTTCAAGTTCCAAACGTTAACTTCTCTTAAGCTTTATTATAAGAAATTGGAAATTTCAAACTCCTGAAAGCTTTTGCTCCCCCGATCATCTTGAAATATTTGGTTACGCACATACTCACAATGCTACTGTGCCATAGAACTGCTAACAACTGCTTAAAAACCGTCGAAGATAAAACATCCACTATTCGGTGGGCTCTTCGTACACCAGACAACGGTCACAGCTGCAGTTCAGGCATTAATAAAGTATAATCATTGCTAATAGCAATTCATTATATTTTGACGAGTAAAAACCTTTTCATGTTACATACACGGAGAAAATTAGGCTCAGCAAATTTAGGGCAGCTTTGACCGCCTTGTCTATGGTCAATCATTACTTGCAGGCAACTTCCCGCAGGTCTGCAATTGTCCGCGTGTTTTGTATCTTATTATTTAACAATATTTACACTGCTGAAAAATATACAGGGTGGCCCAAGGTCAATCTCACAAACTTTAGGGGGTGTTTAAGTTCCCTATTAAGAGTAAGAAATTATCTAACAAAATGCGAAAAATTTTTATTTTTGTAATAAAATTGGTGTAAATCGATCTTATGAATCAATAAATCAATATTATCTGTCGACCAATAGCATCCCTCTTACAACCCCAGAGTAGGGGAAAGGAGTCACCCCTTCTTCTTAGACCGACCTCTGTCCGACTAGTGGCATCAGACAGCGATCATTTAGCTCCGCCCTAATTGGGCGTTTCGAACAACGCGGCAGGGCATTAACCTCGTCTCGAAAGACCGCGGCCTACTGACCCAATGACGTACTTATGACGACGGAGGAACCATTGAAAAATATCTGTTTTACAAGAATTAGAATAGAAACTTTAACATTTTTTCTCGAATACCATAATGAATTTCGATATAGTTTCTTAACAAATAACACTAAGAATCGTAAGACCTATTAGCTGTTCTTTTTAATGCGCAGAAGCTTGGGGCACCCTGTATAGTAAGATTACTCTCGTAAAGTTACGACGTGCCACAAATTCCGGCTATCGGTATTCTATTTCATTGTAGACTACATTTGCTACTGATACAATGTTACAAATTTGTAGATCGCCACAACTAACGGTTTTAAACTTTATTAACAACCAACAAATTTACTTTAGTTTATTTAAGCTCTGTGTGCAACAAATTATTTTCAACAATTTCATCGGCAATGTATGCGTAATGCATTAGTCGAAAACACTTTGAGAGAAGAAATCAACAGCTAAGGCAATTCTTTAAGAGCGTGTTTGCAAAGAAACTAAAAAATTACAAAATAATATTTAATAGCGAGTTGAAATTATTTTTTTTTTAATATTTGAACAATGAAACAACTTTTCGATAGTAAGCATACCAATTAACTTTTCTACTAATTAGCAAAACCGGTTACAATTAGGAATAGAAGGTGAACTGGTGCAATTAAATGTTTGGCTTCCTGGATCTTAGTTTAGTAGTACGTTGCCCTAGTACTACTATGTTTAAAGGACCATTTTGCATATTTTACAGAAGGTTTTTATTGTTTTGTCGACTAATTAGTGCAGAATTTGTAAAAATAATTAATATGTGTTACAGGAAATATAAAAACACACATTATGGGAAAGTTATTCAATAGTTTGGGGTTATTTTTACTTATAAAAGTGGATATTGAACATGGGTTTTAAATAATTTTTAACTTTTTTGAAAATTAAAAACTTAACTGCTCTTAAGACGATTGATTGAGTTTGAGCACAACGATCGGCGGCTCATTGAACAAACGAGATCATAATTGGATGTTGACAGTGGGAAACAGCTTAAAATAGCTCTTAAAACCCCATTATTTAGGATTAACAGTATCTGAAACATATCAATGAGAGATTAAAGGTTATTATAGTTGATTGTCATTTTTGTAAAAGGGCCTTTATATTGTCAATGAAATGATTGAATTGCAAAATCCCAGAAATATAGAGAGATGATGAAAAGAAATGTCAAAAAAATAAAAAAAGATCTGCCTGGTTAAGTATTTTTAAAATTTCGAAAATCTCTCCTAGTAGTCTTTTTCCACATATATAGAAAATTAGTCAGGACGGAAAGGCACTTGGAATGTCCACGTGGTGGATGTTGCACTGGTCTACTGTCACCTTCGTCATCCATAAACAGGTCTCGCACTATTACCAAGGAAAATTTGACAGTGTGTCATATTTTCTGTTTGAAGGCTACAAATACATCAATATATACCCTGACTTCCTGTTGCCCATCAATTGCCTAACCTAAACTAACCCCGAAGCCACTCGAAATTTAGAAGAAATTATATTGAATACGTCATACAACTGTCAAAGCAGGCAGCGTTCCCATCATCTCTACATTTCTCGGATATTAGGAACCCAACCATCAGTTATTGTTATTGCCATTATTTTGATTTTTGGGTTTGTTCTTCTTCTGCTGATCATCGTTGCGTTTGATGTACAGCTTGATGATCAGATTCTTCCGGTTGTCGATGAACGTCTTGAGAGAGAGCAACGGCACTACGGCGCAACGGCCGCTCTCAAACACCGCCTTCGTGAGCACGCTGTCGCTCTCACACACCTCGGTGAAGCGAATTTTTCTGTCCGCTTCGCTCTTGTTGAATATGTGCACCTGTGATAATATAACATTACAACAAATTGTCCTACCGCAAGAGTTACATTAGCCATGCCAGAATTTGTGCGACAAGATAGAGAGTCGCCGTTGATATTTTTATTACAATATTACAGAATAGTGAGGATGTACTTTATAATAGTTTTTTTTGCGTCGGCCGTACCATAGTATTGAAAAAATAAATGTTTATCATTTCGTTTTTGCTTGACAGCGGCCGCCATTATGACAACGGTCGAAAACACAAGTAAGTAATATTATATTTTTTAGCTTTTGATATATATTTTGTATATTTGAAAAATTTAAATCCGAAAATACCTGACATGTAAAACTTTGGAATAAAGTATGGCCTGATGGACTTGTCGATAAACAAATGCCATATTTACAATAATTTTTTTAAAATATGACATTATTTATCGAAAAAAAAATAGAAGATATTCCATTTTTTATTACTTCAAAATATGTTTTTTTTTTGTAATATACCTTTATTTTTTTTATACTTGAATAAACTTTTTGAATATACTTTTTATAATTGATAATAGCGCTGATCTATCCACTTTCATAAAATTGAAAATAAAATATTGACAGGGATAGATCTGTACCTCATAAGTCCACTTCTTGACGTAGTCCGCTGTTCCCACAATTTGCACAGTCCAGAAAGCATTCTTGGATATGGTGTCCATCTTGAAGTGGTAAAAGCAGAGGTGCTGGCCGATCGACAGCAATTGGACGTCTCGCTCGTCTTTATTCAGGTTGAAATTCTTAAAAACGATGTCGGTATCGACAGCTATCTTGTTGGTGCTTTCCTCATGACGTTCCTTGCAATGAGCGAGCATTGCTTGGATGGGCCCTGCACGCACGAATACACAGGAATATTTTTAGCCAGAAGACGAGACGTCATTACCAAACTAGTTAATTTTTTTAAGAAGTTTGATTTTAAAATAAATTATTTCTTTTATTTAGGCCAGTTGCCTTAGGAGTCAATAATATACCTTTGTCTGATATAGATAAAGTAAATAAAGTTTATTAAGAGAGAGATAGAGAGACAGTCTATTTTGCGTACGTAGCTTGAATGTACCTTTAAAATCGTACTCAAAAGTATCTCACCAAACCATGAGCATTTCCCGAGGACCGTGCCAAAAACACAGTCCACTGATCGGTAGATACACTCCGACGTGTGCTTGGGGATTTCTCCTTGCATCAAAGTGTACTTGCAGCCAACCGCCTTATTGGGACACGGCACACGGATCTGAAACCAAGTTATAGATAGGCTTCGTCACCATCATCAAGTTAAGTTGGGTGACCTAAAAAGCTAATCATTTCTCTATCAGCGATCTTTTGCTTCATACGTTCTGTTCCTATAGTTCTGGTGGCCTACCTCAAGAGTAAAAAATTATTATTTTGATGCAATACCTCTTTTTGCTACTTTTCCTTAATATTTTTTTTTTATCGTAAATAATTAAGATTTATTAGAAGACAAATTATGTGGGAAATTAGTTTATAATATATATGAATTAGGTCAGGGGTGCTCAAACTTGAACTGCTGGCGATCTACCTCAATATTTTTAGACTACTTACAATCGACTCTGAGAGACTGCAAGTGTGTGTGATGCAGGGTTGTCGTACATACACGATACACCCTACCTACCTAGGTAGGGCGTACCGTAGCATATATAGATATTAGCTTTCTGCACGGTGCTCAAACGGTCGATCGCGATCGACCGTTTGAGCACCCCTGAATTAGGTGTATCAGAAATTAATATCAACCTTCAACGCCCTTCGTGTTCCCTTAGCAAATACAAGTAGGAAATACTGTGAAAAAATGTTATAAGTAACAAAGTGTAAACCGGAATAATAAGCTATCTGTAGGTGTAAGTCGAGGATTTTTTAGGATTACTGGATAAACATACACACACACGCAAACTTTTATTCTTTATAATACCCGTAGTAATAGGTGAATACTTAGAAATAGTAAAAAAGAAATAAAGAAATCCTATTAAACTAGATTGCTGATTTAACCAATCTGTCGCAAAATAAGGCAGCCAAATTAATTCAATAGAAATGCTTTTATGACAAGAATATGTGACGACTGCTTTAAGTTTTCAGATAAAAAATCCAAATAATGTGGTAGGTTTAACTGTACCTTCTCAATGATGGCTTCGAGGGTGAAATTCCTGGTCTGCTTGATCTCCGCCTGGCACAAGGGACATTTGGGGGGAATGAGCTTCTTGCAGCAAGTGTCGCAGATGCTGTGCCCCGACTCGCAGATGTAGATCGGAGCGGTCATCACCTCGGTACAAATCGGACACTCATACTGCGACAGGTCCTGACCGTTACCAAAATTGGTTGGAGGTCTGAAAAATGAAGCCACTTTTAGTGTTTCGGTTGATGGCTGTATAGTATAGCCCGGAGATGCGGAGATGGTAAGGCAAGCATTTTACAAATATTTTTTTATTCATCGCTGGAATGTTTCCAGACTAATAATGGGAATGGTGGTTAAATGATTAATGTGTTTTTATGTTAAAAAAAAAATAAAATCCAAAGATTCAAACTTAAAGTATTTTTAATTGTTATCACAGTTTCCCCTAAATCACAACATACGTAACTTAGTTGTGCAGGGCCCAAAATAATTCTATTATAAGAGTATTTAAAAAAAAAACATATTTTTAAACAGTTTAAACAAACTAAATTTTACTTTTAGCCATACGGCCATGTATTTGGCGTTATAATTTAAAAAGGGCTCCAATTTATATAGCAACAAAGTCAATACATATGTTTAAACGAATTACTGATAAAATAAAATTACTGATAAAATCAACAAACGTCGCCATTAAAGTAAACAACTAACCTAGGACTGGGATTGGGATTAGGAGGTCCTTTCTTGGGCCCTTTTGGAGCATTCTTTTTCTTTTGCGGCTGATTTTTATCGTTTCCTTCCATGATGACTAGATTTCTGCAAATCAAATGATTACATATGTATTTTATTTCTATTCAAACAGAATAGTATATTTTATCAGCTACTCTGAACAATGGTCCATAAATGATGACGTAAAGTTCTCAAAATATGTTAGACAGGATTAGATTAAATAGTTGATTTTCATTAGCCTCTAATCCAGTCCTGTATTTGTAGTTTTAATTAATAAGATATGTTTATGTTGTAATTCTTAAGAATTTCAAATTATATAAGGTATTAATTAAAGTAGTATCAATCAAAAAGATGGTCTAACCCTCGTTTGGGCACTCATTAATTTAATGTTGATAATTAACGCCCGCGGCAGTAGACGGTCAATAATACTCTTATCAAACAATTAAGGTAATGGGTAAAAAATACAAACATGCTAGGCAGGTATTGTGTTTGAGGCGAGCAACATCAATATTGAAAAACCTGATAACCACCTCTGATAAGAAGTGTGTGTTAACAGGATACGCATATCATAAATTCATTACACTAATATTAAATAATTGGGCATTTATGACCGAAAATCAGGTGCAAGTGTACAGAAACTTCCATTTAGTCACAAAATAAATTAATAACCTCAATTAACTGTTCCAAAAAGCGGTTTATTTTTTTGTTTTGGCCTGAAGGACTGAAAGTGATACCCTATTATAATATTTTATTGATTTTTAATTTAATATTATTAAAACGATAACAGGATTACCACCATAATGACTTTAAGACATACATCACAGTCAACGGTATTGGCTGATCACGGCTACTACAATAATGATACCCCTCTAGGTAATTTCAACCCATGTCATCCCCTTCCCCCACAACTAACCACATACCTACTTGAGGTAAGGACATAAATTAAATATAACAACGAATGGTTAGCCGATAGGTATACACATATATTTAATCCGAATTATGAATTAACTTGTTGGTTAAAACATATTTTGAAGTGTAACCTACAATTGTGCATGATCTAAAAAGATACAATATGTTTTCGACATTCTTAGGAGCGAGTCCTATTTACGTCACCATTTTACTAGTATCATGTTGGAGCATATGGGAGAGGGCGATAGTCAAATATTCAATAGATCGAACTTTCCCTTATCAAACATATTGTCGGCTATCTATCTATGCTATTCAAGAAAGAACTGACCGGGTGGTCAGTTAATTGACACGACATATCCACTGAGCGCCTGCTGGACGTGATATGACAGGTAAAAACATGTGTGTATTGACGAACACAGCGGGCTGCGGTGGCCCGTCCGCTCTCGGTGTGATATGGTAATCTATTAGGCCAGTTTCACACGTATGCGGTTTGATTCGTTTTCGGTCGCTATTTGGTACCTAATAGTAACAGTAGAGCACGAAAGAGGTTTCATCAGGTTTCTATATGGTGCAAACATGTGTCCAGGGAATAGAAAGCAATCAAGGCGTTTACACATGCACGGTTCAGTTTCTGTTTAAATGTGATAGTGAGCGGATTTCTTTTCTTTGTTATTACTATTTTTTAAATTTATTGCAGTTATCTGATAAAATGAGCGGTTTATGACAACAACTTCTCTCCATATGACCACTATTCACTAGGGGACTGAGCCTGTGTTTCAGAAGAAAACACATAACCTAATATGAAGGTTTTGAACCGGGATACGTGAGAAACTGGCCTTAGCGGACGAACCGCTTGGATGTAACAGCCTAAAAGCAACGCTGTCCTTAATGTGAGCAGCCTCTAGAATCCGTAAGTTGAATTGTGATAATCAACTTAAAACAAAATTATTTAAAATTAAAATATGAATTCTAATAGAGAACAAACATTTAAAATTTTGGGAGCCCCAATTTTTCAAGGATATTACAAATCGTCTTCACAATTGACATTTCAAAATTTGTCCAAATGTCATGTTAAAAGCTGCACCGTTTAGCTGCATTTGAGATCGCAGTCACATCAATATTAATATCAACACAGCAAAGTTTAAACAGCATCGGTGCAATAAACAAACGAGCTAATCAATTATTTGCAAAATCCCATTTGAGTATAACCTAAATATTACAATATACAAACCTCCGGTTAGTTTCTGTTTGAATATGAAAATTTATAATTGACTGAAATACCTATCTACAACGAAAACCTAGCTTCTCGTTGACCACCATTACCGTGCGAGTGAGTACAAGTTGAATATAAACCAAAATATTCAGTTAAGGTACGTACCACAAAGTTATATTTGATAGATATAAATATTAACGAAGACGCTCTTTCGAGTAATCCAAACGAGAACGCCACTGGCAATTAGCTATAATTATTTCTCTTTTTTTCATAAACTCATTTAAAAAGACGGACCCAAGCAAAGTTCACTCACCCGGTCCCAGGCGGCTGTTTAGTGATTACAAGCCGACTGAAGCTGGCCCCAAATTTGTAGTCTATGGTTTTTAGGCCACGGCCCATGCGGCCATTTTTAGACAAACGCCATTGCCATACCTCCACATATCTCCCCATTTATAACCGATTAAATTTATTTTTTTTGCAATCGTTTGATGGTCGTTTGACGGTCACTGGTGGGCTGTTATAAACGTTTGACGGTAAGCCGTTTAATTATAAACCAATAAACAAACATATGAAAAAAAAAGATATTAGTTAGCACCCTCAAAGTAAATTACAGCCACTTTCGTCACAAAATGTAAAGCCGATCGTTTGAACAAAGCTCAATACAAGGGTCTGAGACTGGTTATTGGGGCCAAGAACAGTACTCCTACAAATGTACTTTTAGTAGAAAATACCGAACCTCCTGTTGAACTCAGATGTCAGCGCACAGCTGACCGTTTTTATCTTAACCGACTCAGCCTCCTCAACCACACTATAATTCCCAAAACAAACCTTTTAATACATATCTTAGAAGCCAAAAATAAAGTATTGGAAGACCTGCATCTACTTTGCCGTAGTCATAAAAAACTTTCACTACTATCCCCCTCTATTTACCGTAATACTCTACTCCCTGACTATTCTTCACCATTCTTCGTCATCATTTTTCTTGGCTTTGCACAGAAAAAATGGCCGCATGGGACTGGTTTTTCACAGATAGCAGTCGGATAATTCTCCCTATGTTGGTGTTGGTATCTTCCATGCCAACACCAATCTAAAACCATCTCTCTGCATCCCTAAAGAGACCTCAATCTACTCGACCGAATGCATTGCTATCCAAAGAGCTTTAGAAGTCTTATCAACAAGAACGTTGACAGAGGTGTCATTTTCACAGACTTCCTTAACGCATTACAAAAATTGTCTAACAGTTCATTCTCTAACAACCCAAACTACTTATATAGACATTGAAATCCGAGTAAATAGCTTAGTCCTTTTTAATAACAACTCTCGGGTTATTATCTGCTGGATTCCAAGTCATATTGGAATATCGGGTAACGAAATAGTAGATGGATGGATGGGTTAGACCTTGTCAATGTCCATCTCCCTCACTCCGACTTTTTTCCTTTGATTGACGATGCTATGTTGAGTGCATGGTATAAAGAATGGTAGAAATCCTCAAGCCACAAAGGTAAGAACTATGCTGAAATTCAACCCAATATTAACACCAAACCATGGTTTCACCATAAGCATTCTAAAAGAAAGGAAATAATATCCTTGTGTCGGATGAGAACTGGCCACTGCTCCATCCCCTCCCACTTATTTCGCATCCGCGTTAGACCTTCAAACACATGTGATTTTGACGTCGGAACTCCTAAGAATAACCTAAGCTTAAGAGTTTCATAGTTAGGGAAGACCTAAGGTGGGATTGGTGAAAACGGCCATAAATCATTTATTCTTTAACTGTCCACTTTTTGAAAAATACCCCAATTTTACCAGCGACCTCGCTAAACTCAAAGTCCCCTTCCCACGAATATAAACACCCTATTAGCATCAGAGTCTATCAAAATATAAAATTATTGTAAAGTTTATCTCTCTTAATGAACTTTCAATTTAAACCCACACCACTAATTCCTTTTAAATAAACTTATACTAAATTATTCTTGTTGCTTAGATAAATGTTTAAACACTAATTATTATAGATTTTCCGTAGTTGTGTTAGTCTTTACTTACCAAAAAACGGAGGAATATTAAAGAGATACCACAAGAGGGAACCAAAGGACAGATCAACTCGTTAAACTCCACTGGCGCAAATCACTCGTTTAGGGTGGAATCGCCAATAAATTAAAAGAAGAAGAAGTGGTTTGAACATTGTTGACGTTTATTTTTTGTTTCGAAAGCGGTTTTGAAAAGTACCTAAACAAAAATATCCACCATAGGTAATTAATATCATCATCATAATTTCTAATATATTTAAGTATCATAGTTAATCATTCCAACATTGTTAATTTAAGGGGTATATTCCCAAATGAGTTATTAAAGTTACACACTGCGATAAATGGTGAATAGGGCGAACTTTGCTTGTTTTAATGGCTCGACCAATTTTTTTACGCGTAGATCATTTATGTTAAATTGTTTTTATTTTGTTATAAGTTGTTTTTAAGACTCCAACATGAAAATATATTTTTCACATAACCTCCTGGTAGAAATTGTCTTGCGGCAATAAGTTCACCTTTTGTAACATATTTTTTCATGTCAAGATATTATTATAATCAATGTGGTTTAAAGTCTCTTTTAAATTTTATCTACTTTGGAATTCTTATCCATCAAATTGTTGATTACAGATACAATCTCACCCTTCGCACACCATATTGTTTCAAGCTACTTTACGATGGGCAACAGTAAAAGTTCAAACCCATCAAACCGAAGATTTGAACCCGGCGCAAGAACCTCTCGACCATATAACTACAGCTACAATAAACCCTCGGGAACAATAAATAACCCCAGTTCCTCTTTCAATACAGGACACAAAGATATTCCTGTGAGGGTACCAACTACAAATTGGGAACGTTTGAACACCGGACAATTGAAAAGGGAATCTCTTAATACTGTTCAACGAAGAAATGAGCCTTTGACAGATTTTGTAGTCGTATCAAATGTTAATAATAATTTTGGGACTGATTCCCGAAATGAACCTGTTGCCAGCGCGTTCTTCTGTAATGAAAATCAAATGAGAGTAAGTACAGTAATAAATAGTTATTGGGCTAGCTGGTATAAGCTTTACATACAAATTCAATAGATTTACCCACCAGGGTTTTGCACCGGAGTGGTGCACGCTACGAATATGTTAATTTAAACACACTAACCTCTTTGTCCGGGACTTGACAGCACTGTTACCTCGGTATGGTATAACAGATCAACAGAAATCTGGTGACAGTTAACAGAAAGTGACTGATAGAGGTTGCCGGATAATAGAGCATTAAAACTTGTATTTGTTGGCTTGCTAACCGGTTCCATTCGTCAGTGTTACCCTGTAAGAACTGATAGATTTGTAAAGCTTTTCAACCAGCTTTCAGCTTTTCAACCACTTTTTGCAGCAAGTTGGGCCGTATGTCAGCAATAACGCGCCGAATATTCTCTTCCAAGGCGTCAATCGTGTCCGGCTTATCTGCGTAGACAAGCGACTTCACATAACCCCACAAAAAATAGTCCAGCGGTGTTAAATCGCACGATCTTGGAGGCCACGCCACGTTGTTCAGGAGTAAGTCTATTCATTATGAAATGGCAAACCAAACTGAGCATAAATCAAGTGACAGCTGTCAAAAACACCAACTACGAAAAAAGTAGTGCCAGATTGAAAACCACGCCTCTAAAAAAAACACCTGTATTTAATATCTTGCTTTTACATTTTTGATTCGGTTCTCGCACCCATTTTTCTCTCCTTATTGATACACCCTGTCTTAAATTTAACGTCTTATTATCTGTTTTTTTTACTCAGCCCGAACTAAAAAGAAATGTGCCAAAGGAGGATGATGCGATGAAGTGTCCGAATTGTAAGATGAAGCTGTCCCACCAAATCTTCCTCTGCGAAAGCGGTCACAGCACTTGCCAACAGTGTCTAAACCGCCTGCCCTGTTGCCAAGTCTGCAGGAAGCCCTTCACCACCTTAAGGAACACGTCATTGGAAGCACTCATTTCCAAGGTACTATCTATTTCTGGCATAAAACTATCAGCAATAATAACATCAATTTTCTTCAAAATCACCCCCCCTTCACCGTCCCTTAAATACGAAAATACGGTCTTTTTTCGCTCCCGTGATACCAAAACAAATGGTGCCACGGCGGTCGTCGCTTAAGTCGTCAATATGATGAATTATTCTCTTCATTTATTTATTTATTTATTATTACTGTTATATAAACACTAAAAACTAAGTTAGAAACTAAACATGTATAGTGAAATTATGCTACTAACTCTTAATAATATGAAAATGCTGACATGGCTTGAATTCACCATGATATTAGACATGATAAATCAGTTTAAATATATATATTAACTAGCTGACCCGGCCACGCGTTGCTGTGGCTAAAGTTTTTGTTATATTACATTATAGTAAACAATCTAAGAGGAACAATAAGAGAACATCAGTCACGGAGTCCACTATGCTTTTTCACACAGATGGTATTTGTAAAAAAATATGCTGATCTCCTTATTTGACTTTCTACTACTATAACCCTTTAGTACAATGAAATTATTTACGAACTAAGACGAAAATGTTGATGTTGGTATACAAATTCACTGGATTGAGATTTGAAGGGGAAGTACGTTGAACACAATTAATTAAAATGTTCTTACACTTGATACTAAGCAGAAATCAATAGGTAAAAAATAAAAATTTATCAGATTTATTATTTCCATTTAATTTTATAACAAATATAAGTATATTACAGTATAATACAGTAAATAACATGTGACGCTTAAACTCATGAATGAGGTAGGCAAGGCAGACAGTCTTAAACTTTTAAACATTAATATCTTTTTTTTGAATTATAAATACTTTCAATTTCAATTTAATTTAACACCAATCGGTGCACAATGTTTTTGGTTAACCTGTCTTTAGCTAACACAAATAGATTCGACGGTTTCCCAACACGTGAACACGCAACATATAGTTGCCCATGAGAAAAACATGGATTTTCCAAATCTAAACCACAAATGGACATTGTTTGACCTTGAGATTTATTTATAGACATGGCGAAAGCTAAACGAATTGGAAACTGTAGCCTTTTGAAGGGTATGGTAGAATCTGATGGTATCATCGGAATACGTGGCAGCAGGACCACTTTTCCTTTAAACTTCCCAGCCAAAATGGTTGCTTCAAGAATGTTTCCGGTGATCTTTTTGATGACCAAACGCGTACCGTTACATAATTGAGGTGGATTCAAATTACGGAGGAGAATAATAGGGGAACCAATCTTTAATCGAAGATTATGTGGTGGCATTCCAGGGATATCTAATGAATTTAAAAATTCAATCGGAAAATTTACACTTTCATTTTCATCAACAACAGTATCGATTGATTTAAAAGACATCAGATCGCCTGGTAACAACTGTTGTATCTGGAAGTTAATTTCGTCAACATCAACGTTTTTGGCTGCCAAAATCGCCCGTTGACTAAGCCATTCATGATTCAAATAATTATTCTGTATATCCGGGAAAATACTCTGAATCAATTCAGTTTTATCCTGAACAACAGTGCAAAAATTGTCTGGTAGTTTAATGCATTGCGTATTTGGTTGCAGTTTTATTTTACCGTTCCCAATATCTAGTAGTTGTTCGGAAAATATTAGTGCTGATGGATCATTTTGCAATTGTACTCGCATATTTATGGTCAATCGAAGTGTTTCAACACTTCGCCATAAGAATGATTGTTTCAAACATGCATTAATCTCATCCGCGAAAGTAGAGCGAGGTATAACCGGTAAGGTCTGCCGGAAGTCACCAGACAAAAGTAAGATAGCACCACCGAAAAGTTTATTATTGCTGTTTAAATCTTGCATAGTTCTGTTTAATGCTTCAAGTGAATATTTGTGTGCCATTGTGCACTCATCCCAAATTATTATAGAACTCTTCCGCAACACTGCAGCTATTCCACTATTCTTTTTGATGTTACACATTGCATCTGGTTTATTATGAACGTCCAATGGCAGCTTGAATGTTGAATGTGCTGTTCGCCCACCATCCAGTAAAGTAGCCGCAATGCCTGACGATGCTAATGCTAATGCGATGTTTTTGTTGCGACCGTATTTTGGCAAGAATCAACGATATTAAAAATGTCTTACCGGTTCCACCGGGTGCATCCAAGAAAAAAAAACCGCCTTGTTCAGCAGCAACAGCCAGCATAATCCGATCATAAATAATTTTTTGTTCTGCTGTCAGTAATGGTTCACTGTTCATGATAATTGTTGCTAAACTTCCATGGTCATATTGATTTTCTCGTTGTAAATCGGTATTGACTAAGTCGGTGGCTGGACGATTAGGTGATGGCATACCATAATGATTAAGTGGTAAATTTGAAATAAGAACACATAAATCCTCGATCAAGACCAATGCTTCATTGTACATCTCTGGTGTATAATCTATGTTTTGGCATTGATTTGTTTGTCTAATTCGGTGCAAGATGTCTTCTGTCATACAATTTTTATATTTTTACCACAAAGTTTGTGCTTGCGAGGGATAACATGTCGCCAAAATAATTGCAAACAACTGACGAATGTTATTCGGTGTTGATGTCAACGCAGCATCAGCAAGCGTTAAGTCCCAATGGTTATCGTCTTCTAGCAATTGCAGTTCACGACATGCATCCTGGTATGTATTGAATACTCGACCATTAGCTGTTCGTAAAAATTCAAAAGACGTTGGTCCGGGAACATTCACCAATAACAAACGTAAATAGAAGCACTCACGTTGCTTTGGATGTACCGTGTAAAGTCTCCCCAATGTCTTAGCTTTGAATATGCCTGTAATGGAAGGATGTGGTTTTCCTTGTTTCCGTGGCTCCCATTTTTTACTGGATTTGTTCCATGTGAAATAACGTGGAACATCACCATACACCAATGTCTTCGCGAATTGGCCAAAAACATCAGGTTTTTGACACAATGTAAAAAATTCAGTTAGAGTCGTTTTCGGAGCTTCGAACGCTCTTTGGAGAACATTTTCTTCAGTGAAGTATACACGTTGACCGTTTTCAAGATGTATTGCCAGATGTTGGACAGCAGGATCTCTTTCGTGGATGGGAAAGCTGAGAATATGCCAAATAGCTTCATTGCTGCTAATGTATCTGCCCATTTGGTATCGTGCTATTTCGTCATTTTTATTTATGTTTTTTACTTCAAATATGGCCAAATCACTGCCTTTGTTTACATATTTACAAATATACTTAATTGATTTAACAGAACTGCAAAGCTCAACATTGATATGAGCTTTGTAAGTTTTTGAAAGTAGTGGTGAGTATGGTACCACCCACTGATTATCAAACTCAACTTGATTTGGAAAGTTCGGCAGTCGCATTGTAAATGTGTGGCCACCATTCTCAGTACTTCTGCGGCGATACATTGGATAACCATCAATATCCGTGATCGTGTCATTCGTATGCGGCTTTGGGAAGTTTTTTTTACATTTTCCATTTTCCATGCACGGTGACGTCATGTTGAAAACACCGCATGGCCCATGGATCATGTGTTTGGTGACAATATCAAATAATTCTTGATCAATTAATGGGTCTGGAATTTCGGCTGAAATTATTTGATCGATTTCTTCAGGGCGGATTCTATCTTTAAGCCAAACCAAAATGTGGGCATGAGGCAAACCTCGCTTTTGCCACTCTATCGTATACAGCCAACAACGTGTGATACCAAAAATTGTATATTTAACAATAAAATCAATTAAGGATTTCAATTTTTGTTTAAACATACGTGCAGTTAAATCATGACGATGAATGGCTTGTTGTCCTGGCAATAGTAAAGTTTGTATCTCTTCCCAATTCGGATTACATGTGAATGTAATAAATAAATCCGGTCGGCCGTAATGACGTACGTAAGTCATCGCATCTTGTATGCATGCATGTTCCGTGCCGTTCCGTATCGACATCTGTCAGTTTTATGACTGAATCTACCAGCATGTTCACCTAATGGTACTTTGTCGGCTTTTATGACGATTTGATAATTGTCATTTTGCAGTCGTGGCGAAACTCTTTTGATCAATTGAATTAGTTGATTGTGATCTTCTAAAAAATTTTCCAATAATATCACAATTGCTCTTTCCTCTGCTTGTTCAATAAAATTATACTGGCACCGAGTCGTCACGCGCTCTTCACAATCGCCCATAAAATAAAAAGGTATCGACATCTGTCAGTTTTATGACTGCCAAATAATAACGGACAAAAAATTAGCGATAAATTAAAATTGCGACTATAATTTGAGATTTAAACTATCCTATCTCTCAAGTGCACATCGAACTGCACATGGTGTTCAAATTTTATTATTAGTCCATTATTTTATTATTAGTCCATTGAGGACAAACATTGTGACACGAGATTTATATATATTAAGATTATTCATTAATTGATTGTATTGTAGTGATAGCCTTAATGGCGGCTGACTGAAAGGATTGCTTCTTAGCGAACAGAGTGTCATAACAATTTATGTATTTATTAAATGCGTTTGATACGCGCGGTACCGGCGAGAACAGCGCATTGTTCGTAGAGCAATGAGGAGAATAGAAAACATTTGATTGACGGGTTCTATACAAAGATGGATCATTAAATTTAAAAAAGTTTAATAGGTCCGGACTATCTACCTTATTGCAGAAAATTTAGTTTAAAAAACTTAAATCTAAAATCGTCCTTCTATCCTTTAAGCTGGTGCAATTATAGTATTCTAATAAGTCCTGATAGCTACTGAAGTGTAGACTTCTATTAAATCTATATCTTAGTATCTCAGCATAGATTTTTGCCAGCGTTCCATTAGCTGATCATATTGCTGGTAGGAGGGATTCCATATAACGCTAGCGTATTCCAACTTACTTCTTATTAATGCATTAAAAATTGTGATTACTGAAACATGGTTTTTAAAAGGTTTCGTTATTCTTAAGATAAATCCCAGTGGCTTAAAACATTGAGTTATAATTTCGTCCACGTGAGCATTAAAATTCAATTTAGCATCGTAAACAACTCCCAAGTCTTTGAATGTATAAATTCGCTCAATTGGCTGACCATTTATGAATAATCGGGTTGGGTGATTTAGAGCAGGGGTGCTCAAACGGTCGATCGCGATCGACTGGTCGATCGCGAGTGCTTTTTGAGTAGATCTCGAGAAGAAAAAAAAATTTAATAAGTAGGTAGGTAGGGTGTATCGTGTATGTACGACAACCCTGCATCACACACACTTGCAGTCTCTCAGAGTCGATCGTAAGTAGTCTAAAAATATTGAGGTAGATCGCCAGCAGTTCAAGTTTGAGCACCCCTGATCTAGAGAAAGTCATCACTTTACATTTCTTTAAATTAATACTAAGTTTATTATTCAAGTAAAGTAATTTTGTACATTTTGATATATTTTTATTAAATAAATACCCGTTTCATCTTGAGTTGGTAAAAACTATAAATTTGGGAAACAAATTAAATTATTAAAACAAAATAATAGTAAAAAAATAAAATATTTAGACAAAATAATGTATGTTAATAAATAAAAATGATACAAAATTAATTATGTTAAATTAAACTTAGTTAATTTTAATCTTCATGTACTTAAGTAAGCGAAAATCTGTTATCAGTCAAATTTATACGCAATCGTTTGTATCACTTCTTATAAAACAAATAAGCGATGAATAAATATTTTTTTTCAGATCTTTCTAAATACAGTATTTCAGACACCCTGTGTACACGTAGTGAATGGTTGTAATTACGTGTCCTCATTGGATCAAGTGAAGGATCATCAGGACAATTGTCTCCATAAAGTGATAAAGTGTCCAAAGGACGGCTGCTCAAGTTATGGTAATAAATCCATCTAATTTCATAAGCATATATTGTCATTCGAGTATGATTGGCCTAATTCGGAGCTGTCCAAAGCTAGCAGGAGTTATTTGTGGAGCTGACTCCACAAATAACTCCTGCTAGCTCCGAAGACTGAGGATAATCCCATATTTCTGGTGACATTTCTTTATGAACTTATTTGAACGTATTCCGCGAGGTTAGCGACCCAAAGCACGCCGTTTACGGAGCACTCCGAAGAAAAACAAAGTTTTTTAATAATATTAATGACTTTAGTATGATTTTTTTTTTAAATTATATATTTTTTTTTCGTGAGACCGGTTTAGTTATTGATATAAATCAACCTCCTAAAAGGAATGACCTTAATTTAAAAACAACCTGTATAGTCAATGATATCTCTATACAGGGGGGTTTGGTATGTCGATGCAAACCTTTAAGTAGTTGATAGAAGATTTAGCCATACTTACCTAAGTACAAAGTTTTATGATTTAGGGCGGGGGTGCTCAAACTTGAACTGCTGGCGATCTACCTCAATATTTTTAGACTACTTACGATCGACTCTGAGAGACTGCAAGTGTGTGTGATGCAGGGTTGTCGTACATACACGATACACCCTACCTACCTAGGTAGGGCGTACCGTAGCATACCGCATAGTCGCACAGAGCATAGTCGCGGTCGACCGTTTGAGCACCCCTGATTTAGGGGATATTTTCAAATAATTGCGATACACAATAATGAAAGGTAGTATCTGTGATCATATTTTTTCTTTTATTATTTTTTTTTACCTAAATATGTATTTATTTTGTCCAATCGGCTAATAAGTATCGTAATTTAAGTAAACAATAATAATGACATTTTATTTTCACATAAAGTTTTATTATCATTGGAAGTTTTGGGTTTTCGGGTGAATTTAGATAAAAAATATAGCAACCTTGAGTAGTTAAATACTTAAAAAATAATAATTCATTTTTTTTTTCAGTTCGTCTGTTGGATGCAAATCAGCATTTGACGAGCGTGCACTCTCTTAACGGGGAAAACATCATCCTAAACAAGAAGTGCTCCTTCGGCGTGAATTTACAAATGTCAACGGACTACATGCAGTTTCTGAACTTCAACGGTCACCACTTCATCTACAGATTCCGAACGGACCCCAACTTCAAAACTGTAAAATGGCTCGTGCAAAAGTGCGATTCGTCCGATTGGCTGTACGTCCTGGTAATCGTCGACACGAGCTGCCGTAAGCGCAGCATTGTCGTCACGGATGTGTGTAGGTTCCACGATGATTCGATTCAAGACTGGCATGGCACCATTCTGCCTATGAGCGTCATCAGAAATTACCTCCAGAACGGCACGAGGCTTACAATAAAGCTTTACATGAGAAAAAAGAAAACTGCAATAAAAAAGTAAGTCAAAACAGCAAAAAAAAAAAAAAAAACTATTAGATAATATTTTACGAATATTAATATCGTACCTAGTTTTTGATATATATTTTACAAAAATTGGGACTTTTTTGAGAAGTTTCACATCTCCTTTTGCCCCTCGGTTTGGCACTATTTCTGGTTGGATCCATTTTTAGCAAATTCCAATTTTCTCGAGGTCAAGGCCTTCAGCGGGCTATAGCGATGGAAAAAAGATGAACTAATGGAAACAGATCCGTGGATTATATTTTAATTCAACGAATTCTATTTTTAATACTATTTTAGAGCATTTCTTTTGTAATTATGTATTTTTTAGGGGTTTGCCTAAAAGATTTTCTTTATTGTGGTCAATTAGGTGTCACTTTAAAATTATCAAGACTAAATTTAAAAGTTTGACTGCTAAATTTGACAATACTAAAATTTATACGTTGTCTGTTAAGTTAACAAATATAGTAATTAATAAACATTCGAGCATTTTCCGCCAAAACATTGTAACCAACACATTTATAAACTTTTAAGAGAAACGATAATTTGACCAAAATGTTGTTTACCGTGTTTTGCCAGGAGAGACTAATTATAAGATATTAACATTAATATTTTTATATGAAGTCCATTTATTAGGATTAAGAAAAAATGTACAAATCTTGTAAGTTTTCTATGGATAGTAATTATTTTCTGCCATTAAACAATTAATTTAGTGAAAAAATATCCTTGTCGTGCCTAGTACTTAATTATTAAAAATGATTTAAAAAATAAAACTTAGATGCGTACCCACAGTTGTATGTATTATTTTAATTTTGTCCCACAGCGATTGCTTCGGATTATCCGGAAAAAAAATCCCCTGATAATCATTTTAAAGCGTAGTCTAAATAACATACGTGGTTTTTTTTTTTCATATATTTAATATCGGTTAAGGATGGCATCATTGCGTACCCAGTATTGCCTCTCAACGAACTCCGATTGTTAATTTCGATAAAGAATCTTGCCTCGGATGTAATTAAGTAGCAGAATTACATTCAATTAGAACGCTACTTTCTATTTTATATTAATTTCTGCTCAAAATTTCTTAATAAAGGTGTTTTTTTTAGAGGCGTGGTTTTCAAGAAGAGATAAAACGCATATAATTTGATGTTATGGCTAAGAATTTAGTTTTATTATAAAGATAAGGGTTTGCCATTATGTTTTAAAAATGATTTCGGGTAAGTGGCCGCCGCGGCTGACTCGAACAAATTCCAGCCGAGAGGCCCAATTTTCAACCACTTTTTGCAGCAAGTTGGGCCGTATGTCAGCAATAACGCGCCGAATATTCTCTTCCAAGGCGTTAATCGTGTCCGGCTTATCTGCGTGGACAAGCGACTTCACATAACCCCACAAAAAATAGTCCGGCGGTGTTAAATCGATCTTGGAGGCCACGCCACAGGCCCACGACGCGATTTTTACTTTATTTTAGAGGGATTTTTTCTAAATTTGCACTATTTGCAAACGTTGTTCAGGAGTAAGTCTATTCATTATGAAATGGCAAACCAAACTGAGCATAAATCAAGTGACAGCTGTCAAAAACACCAACTACGAAAAAAGTAGTGCCAGATTGAAAACCACGCCTCTAAAAAAAACAAGGTTTTCAATAAACACATTATGAATATATATTTTTAGTCTGTAAGAAAGTCGATTGTATCTGATAACCTGTTACTTTATGTGCAACTGTCACTGTTGATCACGGATTAATTAACACGGACAGCGTCAAACAAACGATCATGCCTTCCTGTGCCGTGAAATCTTGTACTAGCACCTTTCACAGGTAAATCACAACATCTTTAAGTAAAAAGCATTTTAAAATTTTATTTCGCGACTGCCATATTGTTTATAGTGAGATGAATATAAAATGTTAATCGATTTCTTAAAAATATATTTGAGGTCTACCTCCGAGATATGAATACAAAAGTGACAAGGATTCACATATTTTTTTAGTATTATAGTGGAGTTATGCTACAGTCACATTTAAATTATGTTTAATATGTTGTCACTTTTATTAATTTATTTTTTCAAAAACTTTTATTCAGCTCGCAATGTTTGATAGTCGGTTTAGGTCAAATCTTGCGAGCTGAATTAGAACCATTTCCTTTTATCCTACGGAGTTGAAATTTGATATGTTGGTTCGGTTCCATGCATTTTTATGGAAACCATGATATGATTCTACCAGGATTGGCTCCGGATGAAGGAATTCCTCAACGGTCAAGAGCACAGACATGAAATTCTGTAGACGCGTTTAAGATCTTGTATTGAAAATGTTTTTTTTCTAATTTATTAAATAGACGAATGCGTTGTCGCTGATAGTATTTAAATTAGTAACTGATTGTTTTGCCGATTTTGACGGATGCACGGCTTTTAACACCGATTTATTTTTGCCCAACTATTTCAATATTTTCTTGAAAACAAAACAAATTTCATTTTCAAATTATTAGTATTAGGCTTACAATATGCGTAAACGGTATGCTGTATCTATCATATTTTATTATCATTATTATTATTTTTTGATGTTGCGTATATTTTCTTATTTTTGGTTAAACGCACATTTAAAATAGACATTAAATAATCAATAACACGTAAATGACTATAATAATTACTCCGATAATTAACCACGCAAATGACTTAATATTCTCTGTAATATTTTAATGTTGTTTTTATTATAATATATTATGTATGTCATATCAGCTTACGCTGATAAGCCTAAATCTCCACTTGTATCGTCTCTGATAAACTTGTCGTCTGTTCTTAAATTCGTTCACATTTCCGGCACTTATCACTGCACTTGGTAACTTATTCCATGCATTCATTCACCGCTCTATTTGACATGAAACTCTTCCTCGGAGTTCATTGCGTTTTGAATTTTCTTATTTTTTTGTTTCTCTTATTTTCAGTTAATCTGAAAGAACTTTAATTTTACTGATTTGTATGTCGTGCGGACTGCAACCTTAACTAGTTAGTTGGCGTTTATGCCGCTAGATATTGCATATTTAAAAATTGGCCTCATTATAAGTAATGTTATGGAATAAAATAGTTTCTTCTTAATATAATCGTTTATTGTCTTAATTCACACTCCAATCCACTTGTGTACAACCAAATTCAACACTAACGCTCGCACTAACGACCAGCCTACCGCTGCGTCCGCTCTGCGTGGTAATGCCACTGTGTTCCCGTTCCAGCTATTGGCAACCCGCCTCTCGCTCGCACTATTCCTCTATTCCTCGCCCGCACGCACGCACGCTTCCTTGGATGGCGTCCACTCGTAACAGTAATTAATAATTTCATTTTCATTAATAATACGTATTTTCGATAATAAATATATTATTTTTAGGTTTTCATACTTTGTTATCGCTACCAAATTTAAATTGCTAATGTAGTTCGATAATGCACTGCAGTAAATCTATCGTCATCCCTAATGCACACGTCTCGGCGCACAGTTTCCTCTGAGGTCGACGATGTTCCCATACTATTCGCTAAGACGGCACGTCCAGCGTTTATTAGTCCGTGCTCTCGATACTAAGAATTAATACGCTAGTTTTTACCTAAGATATACCTTGAGTTGCATTTGTGTTAGGATTAATGGAGTATTTCGTATTTGAAGATGATACCGAGATTGTTGAAATGATGCCAATATTAATACGAAAACATTGATTCTGTTAACTGAATATTTTTTTTAAATAATTTTGTAAGTATTATTGTAATGATAAGCATAAAGCATGTATAAATCACCATACGGAAAGTTTAAATGGCTTGCATTGGTCCCTTCGAAAGATTTTGATGATGGAAACGGTAACCCAGTGGTCGTTGAATTGGCGAGCACCTTGTTCCTTGTTCTACATGGTAACTTCCTTAATATTTTGCACCGATTCACAGAATTCAGTGTGATTTTGTATTGTGAATAGTGAAAAAAAAAACACAATTAAGTGTAGTTTGAATAGGTTGCAGCAACTTATCATTGCTGTATCAAAGGTGATAATGAATGAATATTTCCTTATTTTTATGGTAACTATATTCACTATATTCATTTAAAATATCCTAATTTCATTCATTTGTAAGTGAAAAGCATATTTTTGCATTTAAGTTACGGCAACTATAAGGCTAAACTCACACGAGCGACACAACTTGTCGCTGCGTGTAGACGGCTGTAGAGATTGATTCGCTGTCGCCGTTCGGGCGACAGTCACTTGCTTGTCGACGGGCCCGTCAGGTCCCGAAATCATCAATGTGTCGCTCATGTGAGTTTAGCCTAAGACACTCGTGTATACACGCTTTTTCTTTCGGTTGCGTTTTGAAAAAAATATTTTTCTTCGTGTCTAATTTTAATACATTTTATTTTGTTTGAAATGAAGAGTTTCAATGGCTCCCTGGTGCCATATGCCGTTTGCCCCCCCCCCCTTTCCTATGTGCCGCAGGCGACTTTTCGACATTCCCGCCGCCCAAGTAAGTTAGCTATGATCCTTCATATATCAGTCAATGCCTTCGTCATTTCTCGTAAATACTGTAAAATTAACCAACAAAAAGCGTTTTTAACTAGTGGTTACATTTTACATGTAATACCCGTATACATTTCAACGTAAAATTAGGTATATTATTTTCCTGAAATGTGATTTTTTTGTAATTGTTCTACTATAACATAATTTATTTAACTATAGCATGATAACATAATTTATTATCATATTATTTAATCTAATCTTTATATTATAAAATATTAGTTTTTATATTTAATATATAATCTAAAAAAAATCTATTTGGGCGTCGTTCGTTTTGCACAAAGACACTGCGAGTTTCTGTAATATTTATTATCAGTCAGAAAAAGATAGTTAATGGAATTATTGCTTGGTCGTTATTAATTAAAACATTTTCTGATGTATTTTGGGGTTACACTGTTATCTACTTTAATAAATTTACAAATTAATTTAATTGACTTCGTAAAATTGCATCGGGCGCCATGCGTTTTTTTCGTTTAATTGTAGACATTTTTAAGATTTTAAGAGAAAAATGCAAAATGTCACACAAAAACAAGCAAACAGTTAAGATATTGATAAAAAAAATCACTATACCTGGGAGATACCTTTGCGAAATTCTAGTATATCAAATGTCAAAAGCGATCCAAAACCCACTCCACCGCACCCCACTTGCGACTAGAAGCGAGATATTTTCAAACAAAAATGGGTCGTCGCAAATCGATAAAACCACTTGTCTTTGTCTCGTAATCACGAGAAACAGAATTAATGTATTTCTAAAAACTTAGTTGAATTTTCATCTTTATAAAATAAACTATGATTCCGATCTATTATTTCCTAAAATTTTGAATTCAGTCAACAAGATATTTACGTCTAAATTTTGTTAAAATGTATGGGAAAATGCAGACTTTTCGAGGCTCGTAACTTTTAGACAACACTATATTTAATATATTAGATAACACTATATTAATATATTAGATAACACTATATTAATTAATAATCATATTGTTCAATATTATATTAATACATATTACGAGCACCTACCCCACAGCTCAATAATCAGACAATAAAAAGAAATGTATAATCTATGCATTATTTTCTTAACCTATTTAAAAAAAACAAAAAAAAATATTCAGACGATATCGTTGCACACCTCAATAATCGGTCAATAAAAATGTAATAATAATTAAATAACATTTAAAAAATATTTTTTGTTTTTTTAAGTCGTAAATACTCAAAGATTTCTTTTTCGCAGTTATTAAAAAATATCTTCACTACCTAAAATCACTTTTCACTAATTTCTCTCCTGAGCGCATTTTTAGATAAAATATATATTTTTCTCGACTTATATATATTACTATGACAGTTGATGCTATTGCCAATCTATGACCGGATACATTACGGATACCGGATAAATTACACTTATATTTCCTTAAGCCTAACTATGGAGACTCGGCTATGAATCAATCAGCTCACATAAAAGATAGAAATAGTTTTAAAAAACCCCCCACTTCTCATGTACTCAAAAATGGCTTCGAATGGAAAAAAAAATTTTTTTTTACTTCATACTTTAATTTTTACCGGACATATTTTTAATATTTTTTTTTATTTTTGCCGGAAATTTTCCTGCGTTAATGCCCATCGTTATCGAGCGTTATATTTCACCGAACCTCCTAAAAGTAATAAACAGCTTAACTACCTAGACTTCCTAGAAATAAAAAAAAAACTTTATTTCACAGTTGGTTTTGTAGTTTAAACTGTAGTTTTGTAGTTTAAGGCAAAAGTAAATATAATGGCAGTTAAACTTTGCATACTTACGCAATATTCTCTCTCTGTATTTAAATTCTATTACATGTTTAACAATTTAGTATTTAGTAATCACTAAATTGTTTAGTATTTAGTGTGCAATTTGATTTTTCCAAAATAAATTCAAGGTAAAAATTTGACCGTAAATTTACAGTCGCACGAACACATATAGATTTGTTATGTGGCTCGGGCAAAAGACAGGTTAAACACCCATGCGGCATAATTCGTAACTCTGATTGTGTGAAATCTAAAGATCTAGAATCTGCTACCAAGTTGGTCTGATCGAGCACTGCTAATCGAAGAACAGTAGCTTGACATAATTAACATAACTTGATAAGATCTACGGTGACTTATAATCTAAAAATCGACGAATAAAAAAATATACAATATTCTGTCCCAAAAGTACTCAACCATTGAATTTTAGAGTGATTTTCTGGTATATTTTCTTTAGCAAAGTAGCTATTATTGTCCTCAAAAGAATCTACTTACAGATGCTTTGGTTGGCATTTATGGCATAAGTACCATTTTAATAAGTTATATATACCAATCGACTTATACAACTCGACAACTTTTTGTTTTCTTAGTAACATTCATTTTGGATTTGTCTAAATAAACTAAACATATTTAAAAACATATTTTCACAGCAAACCTCTCTCAAGTAAGACCTTTAACCCTTTTAGGGTGCATTTGGCGCCAAAAGTCGTTGAGACCGTAATTAATGACCTTGAAAAATCACTCATCTACTATAAAATCCACGTGAAATTCTCTATTAAAAAATACCACTTTGATTTATTTATTTCGTAAGTTAAAAAAAGTGCTCATATCAAATTTTTTTTGTTGACCACCCAATATTACACTGTTTTTTTACATTTTCATATATTTATAACTATACATTACAATTTAAAAGTCTTTCAAAATATGTACAGTTTTCGAAAAAAAAATAAAGTTAAAAAAAATTATATATATTGGGACGGAAGTGCGTCAGTGTATTTTCAATACAAATTTATGAATAGTATTAGACGCTGCGTTGAATTGAAAAAAAAATAAAACAAAATCGGCTCGTTGCGATTCCAATGGTGCGAACGTCTAATTAATAAATTATACTGAAATAATAGCAACAATAATCAAAATCAAGCGGGCAATGAGGACGGATATATCCGTCCGTGTGCCGATGGCGATCTTTAACTGGCCGGACGGTTTTACATATATATATATGTTTCCTGTGCCGATAAGGGTTAAGCTATATACCGTAATATATTTAATAAACAAATTTTGAACTCACTTCTTCATAGGCCGCGCTCAAAATCTATAAAATTTTATGAATAAATCTACTTAATGCAATATTGGGCATGCGCAAATATTTTTTTGCATATCACACACCCTCAGATTTCCCAAGTATAAATCTACAAAAATAGTTCAATAGTTTCTATATGTGTGATACAAGATGTCAGAGTTGTATGGCAATAGTTATTAATGCTACGACATTATGGTTCGGAGATGATGAATATATCATCTCTGCAAAGCTAAAGTCAAAATGAGGCTTTGCGCTATTTCGGTTTTTTTTCCGCAATGGACAACTTAATGGAAAGATTTAGTCTGGAGTCCAAGTAGGTGCGAAGTACGCTGATAGGCACGATGACGAAGATTTGAATAATTTCCTATTTTTATACAATAACTTTTAATGAGTAAACGATACATACAGATTTCACATTTTTATATTGTAAGTATCTAATATTTATTTACTACTAATGTATGTACAGAAAAAACTTTTAAAATATTTTTTTAAATAGCTAATGCTATTTTTATTAGTTTTTTTTTAATTCGCTTTGAAATTATTATTACTGAACCATGGTATCTAATCTTGAAAATTTGCCTAAAAAATATACTGTTTACAATTTATAAAACGCTTTTAAATACACCACTTTCTGAAATATTGATCAAACTCATTGTAAAGTATTTTTTTCAACAAGTTTTCCCAAAAATCTACGGATTCGAACCCGAGACCTTTGGTTCAGCAGTCCAACGCCTTAACCACTAGACTACCATGATCCACTATTTACTGGTTACCCTGTACCCTTTTTTTTAATATTCTTTATAAACAAAACATACTGTTTCTATGTGATTGTTCACTAAACCCTTGCGGGTTTTTATGTGAACTACTTCGTTCCTTATCTAGGATTCAGGTAAATAGATAAAAAAAAACCAATTATAATATTATATTTAATAAAATTAAATTTATATTAATAGGTATAATTAATCAATTAAATAATATCAAAAAAAAACATTTTTACGGTCCACACTGTAATTTCTTCAAATTTATTATTTGCGATGTTCCAAATTTCTTATATATTTAATTTTGTTTTTAATCGTCATCACTGTCCGAAACTGCCCAATAGTTTTTTGATATTAAGTATTTTTTCTTTGATAGGCGGCGATCATTTTGACAAATCTTTGCATTTGCATTACAGCAAATCTGTATGAAAATAAAATCCTTGAGTTGAAACAAGAAAGAATCATTCATAGCACGGAAACCCACAGCGTGGACGTGATAGTATAAAATAGTTTCCCTATTGCTCAAGGCAGAAAGCTCCCAGGAGGGTAAATAGTCACCAGCTAGACAGTTGCTATTTAAGAGACATTGCGGACAAACTTACCAAAGAGGTTTATTCTGATGTGCTACCCAGATGGTTTAAAAAGGACGCTGTTTTTTGATTTAATGATACTACTCAAACCAAATTCCCATTTAAAAACAACAAACTAAGCACAGATATGAAATTTCCACCTAACAGAGTTACAACACACAATGTTTAACCTTCAAATTGACATTGTGATCCATTTAGTTGTAATTGCATATCTGGTATTCCGTCAATAATATATTCCGTCAATAATAATAATATATTGAAAATATTGACTATAAACAATTAAATTATATAAGACAATTCTATGAAACAGTTCTATGAAACAGACAATTCTATGAACAGAAATTCTATGCGATAAATAAATATAGCTCACCTCTATTGCGTCGAGCCTCGTCCTCAATTTTAGCATTTCATAAGTCATACATACTGTCATTATGACAAACACCATCTAAATAAAAACAATAGTGACTATGAGACCTGTATCATTTAATAACAACCGCTTCTAAATAATGTTTTGTTGTACTAAATTATTTAACATTTGTAAGATATTTATCTCTACTTACTATTATGAAATAATGTTTTAGATATAAGAAAAACAATCTAAATATTAAATTGTGAAGGTGAAGCATGCTCTGTAAGGACCTACTCAATCATGGAACCTACAAAACATGCTTCGCTCAATGATTTCCAACTGATAAACCTTTTGCTTGGTTGGATCTTACATAATAACAATGTTTAAATAAATGAATAAAAAAAAACATTCTTTTAATTCAAAATTCTATGCGATAAATAAATATAGCTCACCTCTATTTCGTCGAGCCTCGTCTTCAATTTTAGCATTTCATAAGTCATACATACTGTTATTATGACAATCAGCATCTAAATAAAAACAATAGTGACTATGAGACCTGTATCATTTAATAACAACCGCTTCTAAATAATGTTTTGTTGTACTAAATTATTTAACATTTGTAAGATATTTATCTCTACTTACTATTATGAAATAATGTTTTAGATATAAGAAAAACAATCTAAATATTAAATTGTGAAGGTGAAGCATGCTCTGTAAGGACCTACTCAATCATGGAACCTACAAAACATGCTTCGCTCAATGATTTCCAACTGATAAACCTTTTGCTTGGTTGGATCTTACATAATAACAATGTTTAAATAAATGAATAAAAAAAAACATTCTTTTAATTCAAAATTCTATGCGATAAATAAATATAGCTCACCTCTATTTCGTCGAGCCTCGTCTTCAATTTTAGCATTTCATAAGTCATACATACTGTCATTATGACAAACACCATCTAAATAAAAACAATAGTGACTATGAGACCTGTATCATTTAATAACAACCGCTTCTAAATAATGTTTTGTTGTACTAAATTATTTAACATTTGTAAGATATTTATCTCTACTTACTATTATGAAATAATGTTTTAGATATAAGAAAAACAATCTAAATATTAAATTGTGAAGGTGAAGCATGCTCTGTAAGGACCTACTCAATCATGGAACCTACAAAACATGCTTCGCTCAATGATTTCCAACTGATAAACCTTTTGCTTGGTTGGATCTTACATAATAACAATGTTTAAATAAATGAATAAAAAAAAACATTCTTTTAATTCAAAATTCTATGCGATAAATAAATATAGCTCACCTCTATTTCGTCGAGCCTCGTCTTCAATTTTAGCATTTCATAAGTCATACATACTGTCATTATGACAAACACCATCTAAATAAAAACAATAGTGACTATGAGACCTGTATCATTTAATAACAACCGCTTCTAAATAATGTTTTGTTGTACTAAATTATTTAACATTTGTAAGATATTTATCTCTACTTACTATTATGAAATAATGTTTTAGATATAAGAAAAACAATCTAAATATTAAATTGTGAAGGTGAAGCATGCTCTGTAAGGACCTACTCAATCATGGAACCTACAAAACATGCTTCGCTCAATGATTTCCAACTGATAAACCTTTTGCTTGGTTGGATCTTACATAATAACAATGTTTAAATAAATGAATAAAAAAAAACATTCTTTTAATTCAAAATTCTATGCGATAAATAAATATAGCTCACCTCTATTTCGTCGAGCCTCGTCTTCAATTTTAGCATTTCATAAGTCATACATACTGTTATTATGACAATCAGCATCTAAATAAAAACAATAGTGACTATGAGACCTGTATCATTTAATAACAACCGCTTCTAAATAATGTTTTGTTGTACTAAATTATTTAACATTTGTAAGATATTTATCTCTACTTACTATTATGAAATAATGTTTTAGATATAAGAAAAACAATCTAAATATTAAATTGTGAAGGTGAAGCATGCTCTGTAAGGACCTACTCAATCATGGAACCTACAAAACATGCTTCGCTCAATGATTTCCAACTGATAAACCTTTTGCTTGGTTGGATCTTACATAATAACAATGTTTAAATAAATGAATAAAAAAAAACATTCTTTTAATTCAAAATTCTATGCGATAAATAAATATAGCTCACCTCTATTTCGTCGAGCCTCGTCTTCAATTTTAGCATTTCATAAGTCATACATACTGTCATTATGACAAACACCATCTAAATAAAAACAATAGTGACTATGAGACCTGTATCATTTAATAACAACCGCTTCTAAATAATGTTTTGTTGTACTAAATTATTTAACATTTGTAAGATATTTATCTCTACTTACTATTATGAAATAATGTTTTAGATATAAGAAAAACAATCTAAATATTAAATTGTGAAGGTGAAGCATGCTCTGTAAGGACCTACTCAATCATGGAACCTACAAAACATGCTTCGCTCAATGATTTCCAACTGATAAACCTTTTGCTTGGTTGGATCTTACATAATAACAATGTTTAAATAAATGAATAAAAAAAAAACATTCTTTTAATTCATCATAAATGCAAAAATGAACTAAGCTATACAAAAAAAATAAATAAAAAATAATAATAAAATAGACATCATTTTCAGTTTCTTTTCTTTGGCCTCTGACTATTTCTAAAACATACCATATTTCAAAATAATTATATATTAAAATATATATATATATATATATATATATGCTAATGCGAGTGTAATTGAATTTAATTTTAATCTCTAGATGTATCTCTGTACTTTAGCGAAAACCTGTCATCGGTTAATTTTACAAACAATTGTATGTACCATTTTTTCATATTATACTGTTGGTTTTCCAAATAAACGATAAATAAATAAATAAATAAATAAATAGCTAGCTCTAAATTGTTATTTTTATTTTTTATAAAATGACAATGCAATTTACCAGTATACCCCAGAACAAACAAACGAATTTCCACTTTGGTTGACGGGATTGGGCAGGGTTCTGGACCACTGCAATGTTAGTAAAATAAAAAAAATATTAAAACGCCTATATTTCCGTGGACATTGTCCAGCAATGGGGTGGAATGAATGATTCGGAGGCCGTTTTTAACGCAAATATTTTTTTTAATCTCTTTTTAATTTTATATTGTAGCTCTTTTTTTAATTGTTAATATATTACTGATAGGGTAAACCATACAGTCATTGGACAGTGACAATGATTGGACAAAATTTACTTATCGATAAAATTTAACAGAATTAATAAAGAACTACATTTCATTTTTACTAGATATCGCTCTACACTGTATTTGAACTTAATTCTAGTTGCAATTTTTTCCTTATGTTTTCACATAATACAGCTGTCCAACGTCAAAGTTGTGTCGGAGTGTTTTTTTGCGTTCTCTTGTTATTTTCTTAAGGTTTTAGTGTTTATTCGAAATAACCTTAAGGGTATGTTACTGCATTAAGTTTAATTTATTATTATTAAAAGGTGTTTTAAATGCATCCTAACATATTATTATCAATCATATAATTTAACCTAAGCCTTGTGGTTGGTTATTTTAGGCATGTGTCCAATAACTGTAATACAAAAGGAAGATTTTACATTAATTGGACAGAGTGTCCAATAACTGTAACTTAATCTCATTTATCAAAATCAGTTATTGACCAAACCTAAAATTATTAAAAAATATTTATTTATTGCAATTTATTTTATTTACAATTTTAAAATTTCTAAGAAAGTTACACACTAAAAGCTTTAAAGCTGCTTTAAACATGAATTGAGATCAAAGAAAACAAAAATGATGCCCGAAATCAACACTTTTATATAAATTAAAAATTCTTGATTAAAAAAATTTAAAATATAAATAAATTAAAAAAAAATACTTATGGATTTTCTTCTACATTAAGTAGCAACAATGAAAATATTCTTTCTGAGTGTATTATTATTACCGATTTGGCAGTATTGCGACCAATCAAAGTGGTGAGGAAAGCTGTTCTTGATTGAAATAATAAAAAAGAAAACGATCCTCTCACTAAATTTGTATTTGTATCAATATTAGAAGATGTGATAAAAAAAATATATTAACACTGACCCTATAATTAAGGGGTTAAGGGCATGTGGTTTCTATCCCTTCGATGTCAATGCCATTGACTATTTGAAATGTTTAGGTTCAGATAAGAATACGAGTACTTCCAATTCAAACATGAAACATACTAAAAGTCGACCTACCATGACATACAACGTATTTGAGAAGATAGTCGGAAATGAAACCATTCATAAAATTAAATCGAACCCTGCTGTGTTAAGGCATAACAACAATTTAAAAATTATTTATAGATTAAGGAAGTATTTCCAGAGTAGGTACACTAGATGTTGAAGGGCAAGATAATAAAAATGATGATGAACTACAGGATAATTTGTCTATCGATCCAGTAATAGGTTATTAATGATACATCCCATAGCGGAAGAAAATAATATAACTCCATTCATAAAGGTAAAAAATATCAATAAAGCCCAGGCAGTTGTTTTCTGATGGCATTCGGTGCTTGAGAATGACAATCAGCCTGGTCCATCAGGCCAAGTCGTCTTCGATGTGATAGTTGAGGAGGTCTATATCACTTAAGATGTGTACCTAAGCAACATTAAAAACATATACCGGCTGATTAATGTAAAAAATGTCCAATCACTATCTTTTTCTTACGTCATTTAAAAAAAACTGTAATAAATATGTAAATTGAATTAGGGTAAAAATCAGGGCATAAGTCGGGAATGTTGCACACACGCCCGATTTTGATGTTTTGTTTTTTAGACACTAAATCCATCGTGCTTATTCATAATCTGCACGAATATTTCACCGCAACCGTAAAATAACTTGGAAAAAAATTTTTTATCTCCCGATACAGAGAATCCAAAACGTTGAATATTGCACTATTTTAACAACGAACGAATGATAAACCACGCTTAAAATGACCACAAATGCTGTTATGATTACATTAACTAGTAATAATTGTACGTATTAATAGTAAAAATTTAAAATATAACACCTTAAGATGATACATAAATTGCCAGCGAATCGCCGTCGTTATTTTGACAGACAGCACATGACAGCAAAAGCGCAAGTGTACCAACATCTACGTTTCGTACTACTTCGGCAATGTTTCTAGGGATGTCATCGATACTGAAAATGTCTTATCGTATACATAATGAGCAAAATATCGTAGGTGCTGTAATGCAATTTAAATTAGCTTAACAAATTATTACCCAGCTGATAAAGGAATACCGCTGATTAATCCTCTTAGTTCGGTCCAAGGGTAAAGATGAAAATTTCTGAAAAAAAAATTTTTTTATTAAAATTATTTAGTTTAGCATGTCGAGCAACACTGAAATTAATACTAGTTAATGTAATCATAACAGCATTTGTGGTCATTTTAAGCGTGGTTTATCATTCGTTCGTTGTTAAAATAGTGCAATATTCAACGTTTTGGATTCTCTGTATCGGGAGATAAAAAAATTTTTTTCCAAGTTATTTTACGGTTGCGGTGAAATATTCGTGCAGATTATGAATAAGCACGATGGATTTAGTGTCTAAAAAACAAACCATCAAAATCGGGCGTGTGTGCAACATTCCCGACTTATGCCAAAAATCAGGCTCAATAGTAAAAGAATATTAGTTATCTCGCGTATTAAACATAAAACTATATTGATTACGTATTTAATTTATGCAATAATGCAATTATAAGTCAAAAAAATCCTTAAGTGTCCAATCACTATACGGTTCACCCTATATATTATTTTCACACGAATTAAAATAGAAACTTCAACATTTTTTTTCTCGAATACCTTAATGAATTTTGATATAGTTTCTTAACAAATAACACTAGGAATCGTAGGACCTGTTAGCTGTTTTTTTATTGGGATTGAACTTGGGACATCCAGGTACCTATATGCGAGATGAATATATGAAATTATATATTTAAAACAATACTATTTCGTGACAACCGTGGCATTCCAATAACTTCATTGATGACATCTTGAAGTGAAAAAAAGTAGAAAACCTAAAATGTGTTCGAAGAAAACGTGATTTAATGTCATAAATGTATAACATTAAATAATGTGTCCCGGTTGTGAATCCCGTGGGACTCTTGATGTTATATTCGCCGCGTTATATTGTTCAGTCATGGAGTACTCTCCCGCAGGGCATCGTCTCACTTTTGTTCCAAGAGAACTTTCTGTACCATTCTTTATACTATAGTATAAGTCTGTAGAGAATAGAACGATTAACTCGACCGAAGCATTTGGAAAGTGTCTATAAACCTATATAAATATGTATTATATTAAATATATATTTCTAATATAATGTTACTAATTTAAAGATATAAAAAATGAATAAATAATATAATTACTTTTCAAAATAAATAGCAATATGTATATTGAAATATCTTCATTGATGTCAATATGAAAAATAGATAATACAAACATACAGCCATCTCTGCGAGTAAGGGATAAACTAATTTCTTATAACTATATGATTTCTTATTTATCCTTATTTTATTTATTTATTTATCTTTATTGGAGAAACCAACAATATTACACAGTACTTACAACAAAAAAAAATACATTTGATCGACCGATAAAAAACTATGTAAAACTAAAAATAGGTTTCTACTAATAAAAAGTATTAAAGTTAATAACTAAAATAACAAAACCATTTTATATCAATATATATACATATCTACTACACGAATTTAGAACAGTTAATTTTTACACAAAAGATCGTTGCTGAACACTTTAAATTGCGATTTATTCAGAGTCAATTTATCGAAGCAGTTAACAGTTTCATTAAAATAACTTTGCATCCGCGGTATCGGCGAATGCAGAGCGTTATTTGAGGAGCATGAGGGTACTTTAAAGACATTGTAATGACGGGTGCGATGTGACGACGGTACATTAATCGAAAATGATTTCAAAAGATCGGGGCAATTAATAGTGTCGTTGAAAACGGCGTTTATGAAGCGCAGATCGAGCAACGCGCGTCTGTCGTACAGGGAGGTACATTCGTAGAACTTTATCTCGGTAGGGATGTATTTTAGTTCGACTCCACGAAAATATCGATAGGTCAACGCGCTCGATTCTATCTGAGTGTGTGACATATACCGGATTCCAAATGACAGAACCATATTCGAGTTTACTTCGAATTAATGAATTAAAAAGGACAATAGCCGATTTAAAAAGGGCATCACTAAAGCCAATATTACATCCATGAACAAGACTGGATTTATGAAATTTATACTCTGGTGCTGCCGAGAGAACTGGGCGGCCATTTGGAATATTCATTTGAAGAACTGCAAGGTAACATGACAATGTTTCCGTTACATGCGTTCTCTCCGCCATCTTATAATTTATTTCGGTCTTTTGTAATTTCTTTTATTATTTCGGGTTTGTGTAATGTTGCCAAATGTAACGTTACACTTTTTATTACATTAAAATATTTTTTAGTCTCTTAATTAGATAAAATTCGGTACACTTCCAAATTATATCACCCTTACAAATAATATATGCCAGGTGTATTCGACTAGTTCCACCCGACTGGTCGAAAGGTGAATAGATGAAGATGTCTAATTATAAAATAGTTTGTATATATTATTAGAATAATTATATTTTAAACTTAAACCAATATAACAGTATTAATATGAATATTATATTTAAAAATGTGCAAAACATTGTCATCTATTCGTTATTATATTTTGTAATATATGCGATATGGTTTATACAATGAAAATTGGACAATAATATAATTGAACATCGGTTTTTGATGTTTTATTTGGTCACAACAAATCAAAAAATGAAGGTTGTCCCGGCCGATCCGCTCTCAGCGGACCCGAAGACCAGTTCCTCTTCAGTCGGGACACAGCAAGTTGGGGGTGAGATTTCGCCGCCGCTCACCAGCTCGCTTGCCTGGAGCCGATGATAGCCTGCAGTTTCCTCTTACCGCAGGGTCAGCAATCTCGTTCCGTGATATCACAACCTCTGGCTGGATGGTACGTAATTAAGGGAGTCTTGCCTACTCCAATAATTTTAACTAACGTTAATTTAATTCGCGACGAAAATCGATTGACAGTAAAACTATTTGTTGACAGTATACAATTTTAGAACTAACTTATAGCTAGACAAAAACATGGCGTGGTTTTCGAGAAGAGATAAAACGCATATAATTTGATGTTATGGCTAAGAATTTAGTTTTATTATAAAGATAAGGGTTTGCCATTATGTTTTAAAAATGATTTCGGGTAAGTGGCCGCCGCGGCTGACTCGAACAAATTCCAGCCGAGAGGCCCAATTTTCAACCACTTTTTGCAGCTAGTTGGGCCGTATGTCAGCAATAACGCGCCGAATATTCTCTTCCAAGGCGTTAATCGTGTCCGGCTTATCTGCGTAGACAAGCGACGTCACATAACCCCACGAAAAATAGTCCAGCGGTGTTAAATCGCACGATCTTGGTTTCAACAATGGCTTGTGGATTGTTACCACTTCAAATACGACAATTTTGCTTATTAACGTACCCATTCAACCAAAAGTGAGCTTCATCCCTGAACAAAATTTTCTTGTGAAAATCGGGATCGGTGGCCATCTCGTTTTGGGCCCATTCACTCAACCTGCGACGCGCTTGATGGTCGTTCGGCTTCAATTCTTGCACGAGTTGGATTTTGTAAGCCCGCAAACCAAGATCCTTCCGCAAAATCTTCCATAAAGTGGATGGGCACAGCTCCAATTGTTGCGCGCGATGGCGGATGGACTCATTCGGGTCTTCCCCGAGTAAGTAATTGATTCAATATAATATTCAGACATAGCTACCGTGTTCCAGGCCGTTTCAAAGATTAATTAAGATTGTCGGCCCGAACATCATGTAGCCATCATGAAACAAATAATAAACGATAAACAGGTAACAATAGTTTTAAAAACAGTTTTAAAGGCAGATATATATTTCTGCTTAGTCTAAATGTTAGAGCCTAGAAAAGTCTATTTTTTTCCATAAATTCTATCAAAAGTTGTGCTGAAAGTCGCGGGAAGTTTTCAAAAAAATATCTTAATGGACGTTTACTAAAATGCTTATATTAAAATAACCTTAATAAACTGAACTATTATAAATATATAATGAAATTTTCTAGAATATGGTTTAATTACTAACTATACAAAATGTTAAACACAATACATATCTATGGAATAAAACAAATACCATAAAATTAACATATTTAATTAACATATTAAAAAATAAAAATTAATTTTAACTGGTATTATAAGTTAAGTACTCGCTGTCTTGTACCGGCGATGTACTTATTTAGGGTCGGTCTACACACTCCCCCTCTAATCCATAAAATACGTCCTCGTTTATGGATTGGAAATCGTTTTAATAACGTTTTTCCTTGGTCGTCCCCGTTTCCTTTTGGGTATAACGGGCTTCGAAACTTCATTTGCTCTGACTTTAAAGGTGTGGTTAAATCCTTAGAATGATAACGGCCAATAATTTCATTCGAATCATCGTCTCGAGTTACAAGATAAGTCGTTGGACTAAAAATCTTGAAAATTTTATATGGTCCGTCTCGCTTGGGCATAAATTTTGCCGTAATTCCTTTCTGGATATTACTCAAAGCATGAACTTTTAAGACAACTCTATCTCCTATTTGATAGTTTTCATGTGATTGTCTTCGTCGATCGGCATATTCCTTGCGTTTATCCTGTTGACCTTCAATTTGCTCCTTGGCTGACGTTATTGTCGTCGATAACTTCAGGAGATGAGGAGTAATCTGTGGTAGATAATTTTCACTTTCTACTATCCGTAACAGGCAGTAGATTGCGTTATTGCACTGTTCATAGCAAAACGTATAGCTGGAAGTGCTGCAGGCCAACCTTTGTGGTTTTCCTCCACTAAGATGGATAGTTGCGTCTTCAAATCTCGATTTTTACGTTCGGCCGGATTACCTTCTGGGTGATACAGGGGCTGGAACGTCGCCCCTGAGTTGCGCAATCCAAAAGGCATACGCAAGAAGCGGTGGATTCCGAATGGCGTAATGAATGCTGTCTTCTCGCGGTCTTCTTCTGCCACTTCAAATTGCCAGTAACCCGATTTTAAATCTAGGGTACTCATATAACAGCCTTCCTTTGACGCTTTCAACAATTCATCGACGAGCGGTAAAGGGTATGAATCTGGTTTCGTCTCGGCATTTAGGCGACGATAATCTACGCAAAATCGTGTCGTCCCATCTTTTTTTGGCACCAATACAACAGGCGATGACCATGCTGATTCGCACTCCTCGATGATCCCGTCTTCTAGCATTTTGTCGATCTCTGTCTTCATTATTTCTTTTTTGGCCGGAGTGAGACGATATGGCGGCACTGAAGCAGGTTGATGATCACCAGTGTCTATGCGGTGTCCTCGCGTAGCGACGTGAATTAGCTCCACAACCGTAGCACGTTATTTTTGGCACGCTACTTTGGCATTTTGGTTATTTGGTTATTTTTGGCATGAAGTGGACACTGGTTTGTTATCTTGTGGCGGCGGTATTGTATCCGTCTTCCTTTGTAACGAAATTAATTTTCGGCATACATCCTTTGTATGTCCGTGATTTTTACAATACAGACAATACGGTCTGTTCTTGTTTCTTAATTCCTTATTAGGTTTGTTCAGCGTGGACGCGGCCTCATTGAATGGACGGGCGCGTTCCTCTACGCGGGGGGTCCTCGCGTAGCGACGTGAATTAGCTCCACAACCGTAGCACGTTATTTTTGGCACGCTACTTTGGCATTTTGGTTATTTGGTTATTTTTGGCATGGTATCGCTTCCTTCCTGGTCTGAGTCGTCATCAGATCGCACTTGTTGTGACTTCTTGGGCGGCATCTCGAGTGATTGGATACTATCCGTACAACTTTTAACTTGCTATTGACAATTTATGCCCATTTATTAACTTCATTCGTGGCTCAGTGCAATTTTTCGGTGGCCTCTTTGACGTTGCTCCAACAGTAAAGATTGCGGTGTCAAGTTATCTTGTTTTTTTTATGTAAGTCGATTTACTCTTCTTGATCATTTTTTGTCCAATCGGTTCTTTCTCAACTACGGTGAGGTTCTTTCTCAACGTCTCCCGGACACTGACCGCGGTTGCCCCTGCCGCGACGCCCGTACTTCGTTTAATGATATAATATTTATGTAGCTATATCTCATATATTTTTGGAATCAATATCAATGATATGTTTCGTAACAGCATAGCAATAATATTTCTTAACAAAACTATAATTAACAAGGTAGATTTTACATTACAGTACATTACATTTCGTATATATACTATAACTATAGTTTAGTTTTCAACTTTATTTTATTGATTCCTCATTTTTCGTGGTTGTAATTTAAAACTTATTGTGAATCCTTCATTCTTCCTCTGTTTTTCATCACTGCAAAATTGTCTCCCAATATCAACTGTCAGTGTTATCGGTAACCATAGTCTTATAACGACTTTAATATTCAATTATTACGCAGAGCTTGTGTTCGCTCGGTAGTGGTCCTAAAAAATCAGCTGCGACGTCCATCCAAGGTTTCGTTGGAAGCTCCCTTCTTTTCATAGGGTTTGGTGGATTGGGTACGAAGAAAAGAGTGCATCCCTGGTAGGTTTTAATGTTGTTTTCGACATCCTTATGAATTTCAGGCCACCAAACTTTAGTGCGTTTTTCATTGATACTACATCATAATGTCCGGGTTACCCCCCTGGGACTGACGTCCCGGCCACGCAGGTTCCGCTGAGAGAGCTCGTCTCTCAAATAACTCAATCGACTATAACGATTGGAAATTAAACATAGACCGGTGGCAATATGTGCAATGGCACTGCCGTGACGCACTTCTACTACCTTTGTTTCAAGAAAGCCTGAAGCGTGAGCCTGGTTATCATGCCAAATAGCTTGACTGCTGACGCGTGTACACGCGTGGAGTAAGCGCCGTGTCCATTGTTGTGAATTGTCGAGTCAGCGAGCGTCCGTGCGTTGAGCTTCTCTTAGTGTTGATTCTGTATTGCTTGCCAGCTGTGCATCTCTCGGTGTGCTGAGGTCCCCTTTGTTTGGATGATTTTTTCTTTGTTGCGCAAGGCCATGCGTGAGGTATTGCCTCTGCGCGCGTGCGCAGAGCTCTCCCGTGGCCGTTTATCCGAATTTTCGGATCGGTTCCTGGGCTCGTTGCCCGCAGGAATATTGAAACCCGAATCCAGCGATTCCCAGGTACGGGATCGACCCGTACGTGACTCAAAAGTCTGTAGCGATTGGACGACTGGGGCTGGCTGATGGGTGTGACCGCCTTGTGGCAGTGTGACGTCATTACGATGACGTGCGGTACCTCTATGCTGAAGTACGCGTTTTGCGTGCGCTGCTTGTAGGTGCGGTACCTCTGAATTTGCGTGCGATGTAGTGCTGTTGACGTGCGTCGTGCTGTTTCCGAATTTGTTTTTTTTTCCTTTGTTGGTTGATGATGTTGCCGTGTCGTTGATGTAATGCTGAGTCCGTTTCGTTGCGGTCATGGTGTGGCCTATTCTGATGTTATAACACCATGTTACCGCCCCGTGCGTCGTTTCGTACCGACGCGTGGCATTACGAACTCCGCGCCGCCATGTTGTCCGTGTGTCACCTAAATTGTGGTTGTAGGTTGACTGGAGTTTTATCAGTGATAAAAATAGCAATCTTGATTTAGCTCTTTCCAGGTTCTATGAACTCTTGTATGATTTAATTGAAGAGTTTATTCCTTCCAAATTAATTTATGATTCCAGGTATCCTCCATGGTTCACTCCTGCTCTTATTAAGCTGACCAAAGAAAAATATAAAATCTTCCGAAAATTCAAACGATTTAATAATCCGTTGCACTATGAGTCATACTCTCTCAAAACTCAATAAAACTTGCTATGAGAATTATATAAAATCAGCCGAAATTAATATTACTCATAACTCGAAATGTTTTTGGTCTTTCGTAAAATCTAAATCTAAAACTCATGGTATCCCCTCTCGAATTACCTATCAAGGAAAAACTTTTTCTGATGGTCAAGAATCGTGTAGTTATTTCTCGAAATACTTTGACTCCATTTTCGAGCCTCCATCCAAAATTGACGATTCTCAATTATTGAGACCTGATATAGGTCCAGCAGATATGCACTCGGTGACTGTCGATATAGATATCGTTTCAGCTGAAATTAGACAATTAGACTTAAATAAGGGTGCAGGTCCAGATGGAATTCCAGCGACATTTATCAGGAACTGTAGTGCATAGATAGCTTTGCCACTAACTCTTCTGTTTGATCGGTCACTTAAGGAAGGATACTTCCCCGTGGACGAAGCATTACATTTCGAACGCTCAGCATGGCTTCTTTAAAGGGCGCTCCACTGTCAGCAATTTAGCTTTATTCACCAATTACATTACTACCTCCATGGACCAAAAATGTCAAGTGGATGCTATCTATACCGACTTTAGTAAAGCTTTCGATAAAGTTGATCATAGAATCCTATTAAATAAATTACTGAAGATCGGCATTCATGGTGATCTACTTAGATGGTTTTCTTCCTATATTAGTAACAGGAATCAGTGTGTAACAATTGGTGGTTTTCGGTCGGATTGGCTTGTTATTACCTCAGGTGTTCCACAGGGTAGCCTACTTGGGCCCCTGTTGTTCCTCTTCTACATCAATGACATTTTCTCTTGCTTTCATTTTGCACTAGTGTTAGGTTATGCTGATGATTTGAAAATATTCTCTAAAATTAAGGATCTCACAGACTCTAATAAATTACAGGAAGACCTAAATAGATTTTCTGATTATTGCCTTGAAAACCGTCTCTTTTTAAATGCGGGCAAATGTGCTCATATTTGCTTCACGAGAAACTTTAATAAAGTCAAGTTTACTTTTAGGCTCGGCAATTCTCAGATATCCTCAACCGATTTTATTAAGGATCTTGGAATTGTGTTGGATAGTAAGATGCTGTACGATAAACATGTCGAGTATGTTACTGCAAAGGCGTTCAAACTTTTAGGGTTCATTTTACGAATCTGCAGGGAGTTTAAATCGGGTATCGCTCTAAAGACCTGGTTCTTTTCTTATGTGCGTAGTGTCCTGGAATATGGCTCCCAAATTTGGAATCCTACGCTACACATGTATCTAAAATTGAAGCGGTTCAACACAGATTCCTCAAACACATGGATCGTAAGTCCTCCATGCACTTTGCAAATTCATCCGAATCATCTCTATTTCATAAAGTTGAATCCTTAGCTGAAAGAAGGTCTAAAGCTGATGCTGTATATGCATACAGAATAATGTCAGGTGCAGTTAACTGTAGCTCTGATGCGTCTCAGGGTACCTTCACGTGTGACAAGATCAAACGTTTTGTTAGACATCCCACGTCGTAGAACCAACTATGGGCAAAATGAACCCATTTATAGAATGTGTTCAACCTTAAATTCAAAGTACCCAGATATTGATGTATTCAATATTAATTTAGTGGCGTTCAAAAGGCTTATAAAATATGATATGTTGATGTGAAATTTCCCTTTTCCCTTTACTCTCCCTCCCCTTCTAATCTCTTCATCTTTTAAGGTTTCTTAGGTTAAGCACTAATTGTTATACTCACTCGGTGGAAATATTTATTTGGTTTTATGTTATACTTTAAGTTGGTACTATTGTATTTATTCTTTTTATTTATTTGTTTTTTCCATCCAGGAATAGTATCAATGAAAACCCGATTACGCACTAAAGTTTGGTGGCCTGAAATTCATAAGGATGTCGAAAACATCATTAAAACCTACCAGGGGTGCACTCTTGTCTCCGTACCCAATCCACCAAACCCTATGAAAAGAAGGGAGCTTCCAACGAAACCTTGGATGGACGTCGCAGCTGATTTTTCAGGACCACTACGGAGTGGACACAACCTCTGCGTAATAATTGATTATTAAAGTCGTTATAAGACTATGGTTACCGATAACACTGACAGTTGATATTGGGAGACAATTTTGCAGTGATGAAAAACAGAGGAAGAATGAAGGATTCACAATAAGTTTTAAATTACAACCACGAAAAATGAGGAATCAATAAAATAAAGTTGAAAACTAAACTATAGTTATAGTATATATACGAAATGTAATGTACTGTAATGTAAAATCTACCTTGTTAATTATAGTTTTGTTAAGAAATATTATTGCTATGCTGTTACGAAACATATCATTGATATTGATTCCAAAAATATATGAGATATAGCTACATAAATATTATATCATTAAACGAAGTACGGGCGGCGCGGCAGGGGCAACCGCGGTCAGTGTCCGGGAGACGTTGGCTCACCTGCGCATGCGCACCTCACCGTAGTTGAGAAAGAACCGATTGGACAAAAAATTATCAAGAAGAGTAAATCGACTTACATAAAAAAACAAGTTAACTTGACACCGCAATCTTTACTGTTGGAGCAACGTCAAAGAGGCCACCGAAAAATTGCACTGAGCCACGAATGACGTTAATAATCAGACCTGCTGCCTGTTGAGAGGGTCTGAAAATAAACAAAAAATATTTGTTAAAAATAAATAGGTTATTTTGCAACGAAAAAATACGGCATGGAATGTGTTGATTTGATCAAATACAAGAAAATACCGCACTTTTTAAACATTTCAAGCCGAAATGCGAGCTCTTAAGGCGCCCGGGACGCGTTTGTCCTTGAGATTTGAAAGAGTAAGCTTTATTTATTTTATTTATTTTATCGTGTTTTTTTTTTTACACTTTATTACATGAAAAATTCCCCGAAGCGTTTGAACAGGTCGGATTCAGAGATAAATTGAAGAACCTACTTTGTAATTTTATAAAAGATAGATATATGGTTGTCAAAATAAACGACAAATTTAGTGAGAAAGGTCAAATATCTTCTGGAACCGTGCAAGATATGGTTGTCATAATAAACGACAAATTTAGTGAGAAAGGTCAAATATCTTCTGGAACCGTGCAAGATATGGTTGTCAAAATAAACGACAAATTTAGTGAGAAAGGTCAAATATCTTCTGGAACCGTGCAAGATATGGTTGTCAAAATAAACGACAAATTTAGTGAGAAAGGTCAAATATCTTCTGGAACCGTGCAAGATATGGTTGTCAAAATAAACGACAAATTTAGTGAGAAAGGTCAAATATCTTCTGGAACCGTGCAAGATATGGTTGTCAAAATAAACGACAAATTTAGTGAGAAAGGTCAAATATCTTCTGGAACCGTGCAAGATATGGTTGTCAAAATAAACGACAAATTTAGTGAGAAAGGTCAAATATCTTCTGGAACCGTGCAAGGAAGCATATGGGGTCCAATTATGTACATCATTCACACAAACAACATTAGTGAGTGCGTATCTGAATGCCACATAAAAACATACGATAATAGCAGCACATAGGAATATAGATGAAGCATTGGCTATGTTACAAAGGGACTTCAATAAAATACAACAATGGTCTTATAATTAATGCGTCAAAAGCACATATACTGCATATCAGGTCATCTCAATCGACTGTTCAGAATCACGTGTCGGTAAAATTTCAACCACTGAAAAAATGTCAAAGCTAATAACTGATTGATTGATGAACGGTTCAATTGGTTCAACCTCATGCGTTAAACTGCGTTTAATTATGGTAAAATTTTACCAACTTAAGGGCATTTTAAAATATAACGAATTCAGGATGCTTTACTTTGCACTATTTGAATCTATTATAGGCTGCGGAATTATGCCTTACTGAAACACCTTCAGATCATATTTAGACAAAATTTAAAAAATTTAATACCGAATAGTTCTTCACTACTTCGAATTGGACACTTATAAAATAGTTGTAGAACACGTTGACAGATAAAAAACGAACGATTATTCATACTATCGTACAATAATTTCTACGATAAACGAATTATTCCTTATTTAATTCCATCTCTATTTAACAAGTTGCCAATTCCATGGAAACAGAAAAAACGTTAGTCAAAAACGACCTTAAATGTAGGGGAATATGTAGGTTTCTTTTAAAAAACATAAAATTAAAAATTAAAAAAGAACCTTAATAACTCATAATTAAATAAAATAGTGTAATAGGCGATTCACTATTATTTTATGATATTACCTAAATATTTTTTCTACCATACCTCGTAATAAATTATTGAAACTAGCTTTAAAAGTAACTTGAATGCAAGAAAACCGGACAGAATATGTTGGGCGAAAAATCGAGCTGCTATACGTGTCTTTACAATTTTGTTATTTGGACAAGTAATGTCACACCTGGTTAGTAGGTCAGGTCATCGAGTGGATCGTGGCTTGGATATAGTTAGAGGGATGCCAAAGGATATGTGATTTAAAGAACTGTTGACTGAATAAAAGAAAAGAAATGTTTATACGAATTTATAGAAATACAAAATAGAATTTAGGTCCGCGAGGCGGCAGAGGTTTGTTAGGTAAAAATGTAAGCTAGGGTGGAGGGATCTCGCCCGTAAGGTCTCCCTCCCAGTTCATTTGAGGTGGGTGGCACTGTTGGGGTAACCGCCCCTTACTCTTGGTCCCCTTTTCAGTAGAAATTAGAAGAATTGCTGGGACTTATGTGGTCAGCCAGTTAAATTATTTCAGAAAGAAATGATCTCTTTAAAAGGATGACTATCTCCTTTTCTTATCCAAAGCCATATGGTCAAAGTGTGGCCATAAACATATATTAAATAAGTAAATATCAAGATTATCAACCTAATATATTGAGTAGCGGCAGCCGCTTCTAGTCAACCTCGACTCGTTGTAGAAGGGGATGGAACTGAAAGGACAAAAACAGACATTTAGGCATTTCGAAGGCGGGGCGAATGGTGGCTCGTGAAACGTTAAAAGTGGCTGACTGACCTCGACGAACAGGTCGATTCCGTACACGAATACGCCGGGCTGGATGACCTCCACGGCCCGGACGCCTCGTACACGCTGGAGGGCTCCGGCGAGGCACTGAAAAAACAAACCGACACAGTTAGGCATTTCGAAGGCGGGGCGAATGGTGGCTCGTGAATCGTTAAAAGTGGCTGACTGACCTCCTCGACGAACAGGTCGATGCCGATTCCGTACAGGAATACGCCGGGCTGAATGAACTCCACGGCTCGGACGCCTCGTACACGCTGGGGGGCTCCGGCGAGGCACTAAAAAAACAAACCAACACAGTTAGGCATTTCGAAGGCGGGGCGAATGGTGGCTCGTGAATCGTTAAAAGTGGCTGACTGACCTCCTCGACGAACAGGTCGATGCCGATTCCGTACAGGAATACGCCGGGCTGGATGACCTCCACGGCCCGAACGCCTCGTACACGCTGGGGGGCTCCGGCGAGGCACTGAAAAAACAAACCGACACAGTTAGGCATTTCGAAGGCGGGGCGAATGGTGGCTCGTGAATCGTTAAAAGTGGCTGACTGACCTCCTCGACGAACAGACCGAATCCACTTCCACCTCTTCCGCTATGGGGGTGAGAGGCTTGCGCGGCGCGCAGTGTCTATGGCGCAGTCTCCAGCAAAGCTTGTTCCTAAAAAGAGAAACCGACACAGTTAGGCATTTGTATAAAATTACATTCCTGTTTTCAAAATCGCCATCAATGTCATTGCCCGCACATAGAAAAAGTTTCCTCCTATAAACCTTCCTGGGTTTCCTAATAAGAGCCGTTTATTTTGCGCTGGTAAATAGTATTATTTCCTATGGAATTATTTGCTGGGGTGGAGCTACCTTGAGTTGTCTTGATCCTGTCATAAAAGCTCAAAAGTCCATTATCAGAGTTATTAGCAAAAGACCCTTCCGCTATCCATCAGAAAAACTCTTTTAAAGTTTCGAGGTTTTGGACATAAGACAAACCTTTTGTTTTATCTAAATCAACTAGACCATCACAAGGTAGTTAGTCACAGAATAGTTACGAGGCAACTTAGTAGCCACCAACATACTATACCGAAGGCGAAGACGAGGTTTGCTCAGAGACATGCGCTCGGCCAAGGATAGTCAATGACTCGACGCGTCGCGGCCTTGTTAGTGACAATTTTTCAATCATCATCAATATCAATTTTTATATTTTTCATGAACCATAATTTTGTTAATCATTTCATTTCAACAATCATCTAGTTTAGGACAAAATCAATCACAAAAGAGTATACAAAAATTAAAATTAGGTACTCGATTGGATTAATTAGATTTTCAAGAAGTAGTTTTTGCTCACTTACGAAATTTCTAAATTCTAGGGTTCAATCCTACATTTGTGCGAGCATTCAAATAATGAATTACTTGGTTGAATTCCTATCTAAATTTCTAAATTCTAGGGTTCAATCCTACATTTGTGCGAGCATTCAAATAATGAATTACTTGGTTGAATTCCTATCTAAATTTCTAAATTCTAGGGTTCAATCCTATATTTGTGCGAGCATTCAAATAATGAATTACTTGGTTGAATTCCTATCTAAATTTCTAAATTCTAGGGTTCAATCCTACATTTGTGCGAGCATTCAAATAATGAATTACTTGGTTGAATTCCTATCTAAATTTCTAAATTCTAGGGTTCAATCCTACATTTGTGCGAGCATTCAAATAATGAATTACTTGGTTGAATTCCTATCTAAATTTCTAAATTCTAGGGTTCAATCCTACATTTGTGCGGGCATTCAAATAATGAATTACTTGGTTGAATTCCTATCTAAATTTCTAAATTCTAGGGTTCAATCCTACATTTGTGCGAGTATTCAAATAATGAATTACTTGGTTGAATTCCTATCTAAATTTCTAAATTTCTAAATTCTAAATTCAAGGCATCAACAAAAAGTGTGATAGCTCATTTATCTAAACTTCTAAATTCTAAATTCAAAACATGCACAAAAGTGTGATATCTTATTTCTAAGTTTATGACATAAATTCATGTTTAAGAATATCATGAATGTATTTGTAATTATTCATTTAGTTTAACTTTAAGATAATTACTCAATTTTATTTTACTCATTCATTTAAAAAGTTATATAAAACACTAAATTAGTAATCATTCAAACATTTTAATTAATTGGGTTATAAAAATATCATTACAATTATTGGGTTTTTAAAAAATAATAAGTTAATCTTATTGAAGCTTTAATTTTGACTTTTACGTTCTATTTACTTTTGTATAGATTTATTTTGGTTTCATCTTTTTTTTCACCCTGTAATTGAAGCTATTTTTTTCAAACTACCTTCAATCTTAAGGAGGGAGGTGTTATGTACCATGTACCTATTGCATTATGTACCTGTAGCATTTGTTATATACTTACATACATTGTTATATTCTGTTACTGAATCGTATAAAATGTACTATTTCTCATACAAGATGTTCACGTGGAAAGCTAGTACTCACGCATGATCTCCAATTGTTTACAAAGAGCAATTCTTCTAATTAATTCAAATCATCAATTACTAGTATATTTTCGCAAAACGATATGCGTCATATTTGCTAATTCTATGAAGAAGGAATAAATAAATTGACCTTTGTCTATTTTCCTGGAAGATGGCTTACGCAAATTCCTGATCACGTGAAGTAGAACTCGCCACAATCATAAGACGCGGTGACGCACGGAGCATCTGGTATAAAAAGGCCAACCCTGCCACTGATCGGTTCCACGGATGCCACCGTCAACAGCGTTGCGTCTGCTGTGGCGGCGACCACCCAGCCAACGAATGCACCCGGGACAAGCAAGCCCCCCCCACCTGCGCCAACTGCGAGGGCCCGCACCCGGCCAACTCTAGGCCTCGAGGCAGAAAAGGGCTGGCGAAACGCCAGAGGACAGATAGCAACGCCGCGGAGGAAAGCGCCCAGGCGGCTCCATCAACCCCGACGCCTCAGCAGAGGCTGCTAAACGCGGCCGAAACGGCCCGAAAGTCAGCAAGGCCAATCCCGGGTCAAGGAAGCCTGGTCCCCAGACCAGGACTCCGCGCACGCCGCAGGCTCTCTCTCCTCCGCAACCCCAACCCCGTCGCTCATGGAAATGGACTTCCGGGAGGTGGCAAATCCGGCAGACCTACCGCTGCCCGACATGGTAGCTGCCCCTTCTGCCCGGAACCAAAGCTACATAATGGACACCGAGGCGGTGCTGGAGATCCTGAAGGATATTCTGGAGGTGTCAAAGGCCAACCCTGCAGCGGTCCCCGGAGCCATTATCTTGGCCCTGACCAAAATAAGCACGAAGCACAATGGATAACAGTCTCCGAATCGTACATTGGAACGCGCAGGGCACGAGAAACAAAATAGTTGTCCTCCGCGCGTTCCTTAACGAGCAGCATGTTGACATCATGCTGCTCTTGGAGACTTTCCTCACCCCCAACGTGCCTCTGAAGGTCCCGGGTTACATCGTATACAGAAACGACGACCGCTCTACCACCTCGAACCGAGAGGAGGAGGAGAATTTTACATCAGGAGGTAAAACTTCCCCCCCCTCACCTCAATCGGAGCCACTGGAGTTCAACTTTGCGCGGGTCAGTCTGACATCAGAGTCTTCGCGGCATACAAGCCCCCGCAGGCTAGCCTGGCCACGGCGGACATTGACGCCATCCTGGAAATCAACCCGGTCACCCCTACCATCATAGCGGGTGATCTTAACTGCAAACACCCGGCATGGGATTCCAGGGTGGCGAACAGCAACGGCCAGAGGCTCTTCGACCACGCCGACAGATATGGCTTCTCTGTCGAGGGTCCAGGAGCAGCCACGACGATCCCGAACAACCCGCTGCACCGTCCGGATGTGCTCGACGTGACCATCTCCCACAACTTGAGGGGAACTATCGCCCAGCAAGTCCTCTTCGATCTGCACTCTGACCATCTCCCAGTTCTACTGGAAGTCAACCTCTCCCCAGCCGGCGTTCAGCTCCCAGCGAGAAAACTCACGACAGTAGACTGGGAAAAGTACTTCTTCGCGGTCAAGAGTGTGCTTCCAAGTTGCCCCCCCCCCCCCTCCCCTCCACCGATGCTGAGATTGAAGCGGCGGTGGAAATGGTCACCTCGACGATCCAATCTGCGCTCGCCAGCCACACAACCACCACAGTACTGCAGGGTGACAGACCCCCCCTACCCACGCACGTCCGAATCCTGCTGGAAGAAAAGAGGCGCTGCAGGCGGTTCTGGCAGACGACGCGCTGCCCGGCAGCCAAGCAAAGACTTGCCACTGCGACAATGAAGGTGTCCGAAGCACTGACAACCCACAGAAAGGAGTCATGGGACACCTTCATGGAGTCGATAGGCGGCAACATGCCCTCCATCTTCCGGCTGAACAGGGCGCTTACCGGCGTCCCGTTGCCTACTCACCCAATCCTGGACTCCGAGGACAGGCTCACGTACGCCGCGGCAGACAGAGCGGCCATCTTCGCTAAACACCTGGAGAATCTTCTCCAGGTGTTTAGCGAAGATGGCCGCCATCCCCCAGTAACGGCCCCAGCGTTCGGCCCCCACCCAGCAGGTGGCGACCCCCTGCAAGAGGCCGAAGTAAACACCTTCCTCGAGGAATACAGCAACAGGCCGCCGACTGTCCCCCCCCCGCCCCCGATCACCCCAGTGGAACTCCGGATCATGTGCAGCCGCCTGAACCCGAAGAAAGCCCCCGGTGCAGACGGCATAACCCCTGCAGCCTTGAAATTCCTAACGAAAAGAGCCCAGGCATACATAGCAAGCACGCTGAATGCGTGCTTACGCCTGGGCCACTTTCCAGAAGCCTGGAAAAAGGCAAAGGTAATTATGCTGCCTAAACCGGGAAAGGACCTACGCCAACCAGGTAACCACCGCCCGATCTCCCTCCTTCCGACCCTGGGCAAGGTTTTTGAGAGGCTCCTGATGAGGCGCCTTGAGCCTTTCTTGCCAATCAGGGCGGAACAACATGGGTTTCGGAGTGAGCACTCCACCTCTCTTCAGCTCACGAGGGTGATTGATCACCTCACGGGCACCTTCAATCACCACCAGCACACGGCGGCGGTGTTCCTGGACGTCGAAAAGGCTTTCGATAGGGTTTGGCACGACGGCCTCAGATTCAAACTGGCCAAATCTGAGGCCCCCACGCAACTGGTGAGCGTTCTCTCCTCGTACCTGAAGAACAGAAGGTTTTTCGTGGAAGTCGAGGGCGAGAAATCCGAGACGCTCATCATGGAAACCGGAGTTCCACAAGGCAGTCCTCTGGCCCCAAGATTGTACGTGACCTATATCGACGACGTCCCGAAGCACCCGGACTCTGAAGCGGCCCTCTATGCGGACGACACTATGTTCATGGCATCCTCCATGAACGTCAAGCTGGCCGCCCGCAAGCTCCAGCGTCAGCTTGACCTGCTTCCAGACTGGCTCCGGAAGTGGAAAATCAAGGTGAATGCCGGTAAATCGGAGGCGATTATGGTGGGCTCCTTGAAAAGGACGCCACCAGAATTAATGCTAGAAGGCAACAAGATCCCCTGGAAGAAGACGGTCAAGTACCTGGGGGTACACATTGACCGTCGCCTCACCTCAACAAACAGGCAAAAGCTACGATATCGAAGGCGAAATATGCAAGGCAACTACTCCGCCCGGTTCTCTCCTCGCCCCACATTGCCTCTTCCACGTGGGTTGGCCTCATGAAGATGTATGTGAGGTCCATCCTCACCTACGCCGCCCCAGCCTGGAAGCACCTCTCGTCCGCCACGAACCAGAAGGCCATGGAAGCAGTCCAGAACGATTACGGGCGCTCCGTACTTCGTCAGGAACGAAACCTTGAGGCGTGACCTCAAGACGGAAACGGTCGACAAGTTCGTGAGAACACTCGCCCGCAACATGTTCGAAAGAGCCGACAACTCTGAGCAGGTCCACCTGCAGAACCTGGCCCCGCTTCACTCCAGACCCCCGGACGTCAGGAAGGCGCATCCTCGCGCCCAGCTGGACAGTCCCCCCAAACCCTCATCGTCTCCCTCTATTTCCCTATTTGCACTCCGTGCAAATTGCCACCTACAAACCCGCTTTGGGGTTAGGCAGGCTAGCCCATCTGATGCACCGACCAAAGGCCCAGCGCCTGGTATCGGAGTCAAAATTCCGTGCAACATTGCAGGAATTGACCACAAACCTGATCGGTTGTCACTTGTCCATCATCATCGCTCATAAGCAGGTTGACCCGGGATTTATTCAGTATTCAGTATATTTAATTTCAAAAAAACAACTATGCAGTTGTGTATGAAAGACAGAAATGAGAACATATAAAACAATAAAACAATAAAAGTAAATAGAACGATATAACAAAAACAAGATACAAGATATAACAAACAACAAATATAGTAATTAAGACTAGCATACCTACACTTTATACACAGTATTACCTATTAAACTAAATAGTACAATAATATTATAAAATTTATAGAAAAACAATAAAAAAAAAGAAACAAACTGTAAATGCAATAAAAATTAAATAAACTTCAATTAAGGTCCAGACTGTACAAAGTTTTATCAATCAGATATTTTTTCAAAACAGACTTAAAGCTGTGATATCTTTGCAATGTTTTTATATTATTGGGGAGATTATTAAATAAATCTACCCCCCTATAAACACTTGTGTTCTGAAATTGTGATTATGAGATTGTTTTTGTGTCGTGCGAATGAACATTGCTATGTGTAGAAGCCGCCTCTTTCTTCAAGAAAAAATCACAAAGGGTTTCATAGATGAAGATACCATATATTGTGAGAATTCCCAAGTTCCGAAAGTGTGGCTGGCAAGACTCACTTGGATGCCCCCTCACAGCCCTCTTTTGGATTATAAAGATTTCTCGAATATATGCTGCAGAACCCCACAAGAGAACTCCATATCTTAGGTGAGACTCTACAAGTGCATAATAAACAGACATCACTGATGACCTGTCCATGCAAGTTCTTATACGCGATAGAGCGTAGCAAGCGGACGATAATTTTGATTTTAAATGGTCAATATGTTTACGCCATTTTAATTTATCGTCGAGATGCACACCTAAGTATTTTGTGCAGTGTGATTTATGAACAGGTTATCTGATATTTATGTCATTCTTATTAACACTCGAGAAGTTTAAAATAACAGTTAGACATTTTGTTTGACTTGAACCAGTCATCGAGATCACTAAGAGCTGAGTTCACTTTACTAGTGAGGATCTCGAAACTCTCAGCCTCAATAACAGCACTGGTATCATCGGCAAATTGAGTTATTTCACACGCAGAAATATTTTCACTCAAATCATTCGTATAAAGTATAAATAAAAGAGAACCTAAGATTGAACCCTGAGGTACACCAATTTTTACGGGTTTTAAAGACGAAACTGATATAAATTCATGGAAATCTTCATTTAGGGATCGCAATTCAACGGATTGAAATCTATTCTGCAAGTATGATTTGAGTAGATCATGCGCAACCCCTCTGATACCGTAGTGTTATATACCTATCTCATAATGTTAAGTATTTACCTTATAATTTTGTTAACATATTCCATAATAATATTAAGATCATTAATCTATAATATTACATTACGAAATTCTATATTTTTTAAGTCCAAGAACCGAAACTTTGGTCAAATGCAATATAAGAAATCCCGAATTAAAATAAGGATTGATTACGAGCGTTCATTTACTAGACGGCGTTTACGTATCAAATACAATTACTTCAGTAGATAAAAACAACCAAGCTTTTGTATCCATAATAAATACCTTGGAACGAATAGTAACGATAAACAAATTAGATCTTGGAACCTTTAGAAAAAATTAATAATAATTTAAATCAAATCAAATCAAATGAATATCCCCATGACAGTTCACGACGGTGGGCAGCCCGAAAAGAATTCATCAATTTCTCATTCTAACGAGTACCAACATGGTAATTCCGCGTCAGTTCTCTACGGTGGTAATTCCAAAACGAACTCAATTTCCTATCTCACTATTTCAATAACAAAATTCCAATAACAATGCAAAACTAGATCGTTTAAAGTTAATTCGGACCGATCGTCTCAACAAAGAGGAAAAAAAATCACTTCTAAAAATATGTCGCGAATTCGAATCAATCATTCATGCTGAAGGCAATATTTTAACTTGTACTGATGCAATTCAGCACGAAATCACTACAAATTCACCAATACCTATTGCAACAAAAACATACAGGTTCATAAAGCAGAAGTCAATGATCAAATCAGTAAAATGCTCAAACAAGGCATTATACGACCATCAACAAGTCCATGGTCTTCTCCCTTATGGATTGTTCCAAAAAAAAAAGACGCTTCAGGAAAAATAAAATGGCGTGTAGTTATAGACTATAGGAAACTAAACGACGTAACAATAGGCGATGCTTACCCTTTACCAAACATAACTGATATCCTAGATCAATTAGGACATTCTAAATACTTTACCACTCTCTATTTAGCAAGTGGCTTTCATCAAATTCCTACGAAGGAAGAAGATATTCCAAAAACCGCATTCTCTACACCAACTGGTTTATGGGAATTCACTAAAATGAGTTTCGGATTAAAAAATGCACCCGCAACATTTCAAAGATTAATGAATAACGTACTTAGTGGTCTTCAAGGACTCTACTGTTTCGTGTATCTTGATGATATTGTAATTTATTCAAGTTCAATTCAGAACCACAAAGAGAAATTAAGATTAAAAGACAATAATCTCAAAATCCAACCAGATAAATGCGAATTTATGCGTAAAGAAGTCGCGTATCTCGGACATATCATCTCAGATAAAGGAGTATCCCCTAACCCTGAAAAAATTCAAGTCATCAAAGACTATCTTGTACCACGTAACCCTAAAGAAGTAAAATCATATTTAGGTATGATAGGCTACTATAGAAAATTCATCAACCAGTTTAGCAAACTCAGTAAACCTCTTACGAGCCTACTCAAAAAGAATAAACCATTTATATGGACAAGTGAACGCTTTCGAAAAATTAAGACACTCGTTTCCCCAACTATCTTAAGATATCTAAAGAATTCATTATAACAACAGACGCTAGTAATTATGCGATAGGCGCAATTCTCAGTCAAGGAGAATCTTCTGATAGCATTTGCTTCAAGAACTCTCAATAGCGCAGAAGGTAACTATAACACGACAGAAAAAGAACTGTTAGCTATAAAATGGTCAGTTAATCACTTTAGACCCTACATATATGGCAGAAAATTCAAAATTGTCACTGTCACAGAGCTCTCACATGGCTATTTAATGTCAAAGATCCAGGTAGTAAACTAATTAGATGGCGTTTACAAATTGAAGAATATGACTGTCTTTCTAGAATACCGATTAACTCAGTTGGACACGAAGTAACAAAAGAAAGATATACTGATTATATAAACTTTTATCTAGACAATAATGAACCAAAAATGCATAATTTTTCAGAAACCGATAATCTACTTTTCGATTCAAAAAACACACATATAGCTTACCCGACAAGTATTGATTTATCAGACGAAAACCCATTTTCAATCGACGCTTTAACCAAAAGGTAAGAAATAGATTCCCTTTTATCAGAACCTAAACAAATTCACCAAATTTATATGACAAAATCGACAACTCAATCAATTTTTCATTGTATAACTAAATATAATCACTATGATAATGCTTCCTACAAAGATATATTCATTACTCTTCGAAACTAAGACTTCTAATATACACCTATCAAACTTTGATAATCCATTTGATAAACTTTCATTCGACAAAATCAAACAAATAATAAAATACGTATTCAGACACTTAAAAATAAACATTGTCATATGTCATAATAAAATAATTAATCCAGATGAATTAGAAAGAAGTCACTCAACTCTTAAAGATTACCTAAAACATTACATATCAACAGAACTAAATGACTGGGACGAATATTTACCCTCGTAGTTATAACTGTAGCATTCATTCAACAACAAATTTTTCTCCACATGAATTAGTACTCGGAATAAAGGCAATACTCCCAAGTTCAATAACTCATCTAAATGATAACGACTCTAACTACGATACTTATTTACAAAATTTAAAATAACGAATAAATAAATCCTTATCTAATGCACGAGAAAAGATACAAATCTCTAAAGAAAAAAACAAAACAAAGGTAAGATTCCAAAATCATCAACCCTTCTTACAAAGTAGGTGATAATGTATTCATTTCAAACGAAAGTTCTCGTCTCTCAAGTAAAAAACTGTCCCCAAATTGGAAAGGATCATACAAAATAACTTCTACACATAAAAATACTGCTAATGTCACTATCAAAACGGAACGTGGAAAAATGTTAGAATACACGTCAAACCAGCTCATGTCCCAATTTCCTCAATTCCAGGTCGCTCCTTACGTCCTCGGAAGCAAATAAAATAGGATCTCTTAAAGTACATGTTGGCAACTGGAAACTAATAACATTTAAAGATTTAAGCATTTCTAAATCATAGAAGATAGTATCAAAGATTCATCGATAATATGCCATGACTTACAATACACATAGATCACATGATAAATCCCTCAGTAAATCACATCACACAATATCGAATTATACACATCGCTAACACATCTCACGGCAACTCAAAGAACCAAACGTGGATGGATAGATGCTATCGGATCAATATTCAAAACAATTTTTGGCACATTAGACGCTAACGATGCAATTGACAAAATTACAACTGATGATAATCACATGCCAACACTAATGAAGTCAAATACAAGTCAGTCAATCTGTTCCAATTGTTGTGTTTATTACAGAAGAGAAGTTTCAGCTCTCACAGACGATGAAGATAAAAATACTGAAGAATTAACTAAAAACAAATCTCCATCAAAACCAAGTTTAGGACAAACCTATTCATATGATTTAAGTACATTTTAAACTAACCTTTTTGAATTATATCGAATCCGACCAATAAAGGATTTTTCCACTCGTGTCAAAATAAAAACTATGTAATTAGATATTAAGAAAACATTATTGAACAAATGTTACTAGATAAGATTACTATAAATCTTCATTCTGTTTCTAAACAATTTCCTTAAACATCATTGTTTAGTTTAAGAGGAGGGGTGTTATATACCTACCTCATATGTTATATACCTATCTCATAATGTTAAGTATTTACCTAATAATTTTGTTAACATATTCCATAATAATATTAAGATCATTAATCTATAATACTACATGTCTACCTTATGTAAATCGCTTTGTATAAACTACGAAAGAATAATTGTCCAGACAAAACCGATAAACTGGCGCACTTCTAAGATAACTATTTTGAGCTTATTACTATTTCGTGAAAAACAAAACTATAAAAATTAATTAATAGACATCTAACATGCGTTATCACATAATATTTCTTTCAATTTAATATTCAGTTATCTAAACTTTGACCCCATTATCCTATTTAATCTTTCTAAGCAACTATTATTGATTTTTACTGCTGATGAAATATTACGAAATTCAATAAAAAGGTTACAAAGTTGAAACAAATAACCTAATCATTTCCTATTGTTGTACTCTAAAAATCACGATAAAATTGTTTACACTCTAGTATAAAAGCAACACTCAACTAGCCCAAGTGGTTCATTCGTAAAAAGCTATAAAGTTATAAAAATCTCACTTTCAAAGTAAAACAATCGTTATTTAATTAATTTAATGTTACCAACCACTCTAAAAATAAAATATAACTCATCTAAAATTATCAACAGAATAATTGTCGATACATCTAAAAGAATTCCTTCTCCCCATATCAAAGTTAAAATTGTCAAAACTAAACCTTTCTCTAAACAAGAAAATACTTATATTCTACCTACAAAATCAACCGTGTCACGTCTTCAAATAAACATATTCTCAGACATTCTAACGAACGACATTCTAACACTCAATTTACACCGATAAATCAAATTAATTTATCAAGCTATAAAACATTTCTCTTTGCTATAATATAGAACTCCATATTAATAAAATGACTTCAGAAAGTAAGCCAACTACTTCCCAAATATCAGCATTGATACCCTTCTCAAATTCATTGAACCTTTCAATGGAAACAGAGATACTTTAAGTAAACAAAAACTGCCCTCAACACGACTTCGATATAGTTCACAAATTAAAACCTTACTTTCTCAATTATCAATGGACACAATCAAAATTAGATTAGCACAAGATGTGAACACTGATCTTCACTACAATTTTAAATATTATTAATTCAATTGTTGTGCGTTAATTATTAATAAAAAATTATTTAAATGTAGAGACAGAGACCGTGACACTCGCGAAGCGCGGTGCGCGCGGTATTCGGCGGATATTGTCTCGTTATAGTTATATTTTATTTTGTATATTTATCAAATACAATTGTTGAGAATAAATGTAAAGTCAGCGATTTAGAATCGTTTATTTCTTGAATCCATAACAGATCGGACGCGGTTGTAAAATAGTTTATTTGTTTGGAATTATTAAGCGAACTTACGAAAGAAATACTTGAAATATTTTGTGACATAACGAATTAAATAAACATTTGTTTAAAATCAAGTTAGTCGAAAGCTTACCCCCACGTCACTACTAGTCCTAAACCTTTCCATGTTTCCATCTCGTCGTCGGAAATAGACGTTTCCTCAGAAGCTGTCGCTGGAGGAGATAAACGCTCCATTATGTAATCCCATAAAATAATCGCGGCACAAATAGAAACTAAAATCGAGAAACCGCAAAAAAGGAAATTACCCAATACAAAACTTATTACATCCATTTTAAATCGGACAAGTCTAATGTTTTATTTTCGGTCGTCGGTCGGTAACTAAGGTACCTTACCTTAGTTACCTACCTTAGATTGATAAATCCAAGCGAAAAACATTTTAAATTTGTAACTATGACAACGTCAATCATAAATTATTAAATTTATACATAGAAATGTCCCCAATAAAATTCTACAGAAAACCTTAAACTTACATTTTTTTTAAATTGCCTTATATTTTTAATATAAATAAAAAACTGACAAATAGTTATGCTTTGATTATTTTCTCGATAATTTTAGCAAAAATTGACTTTTTAGATATATGTAGGTCGAGATTCCACAGTTCATCTTAGGACACGGTGAAGTTTCTGACATGCCACACATTTTCTCTTTGTATGTTTATAGATAAAATGTTTTTTTTTGTAAAAGTAACAATAAATAAATAAATAAAATTAGCTGTGACTATATTCTTAAGCTCTTGACAATGAGGATTTAAATCTTGCCACGTTTGGTTGATTGCTGTTTGGCAAATTCTTCTCGACCCTCGGTGAAACTATGAAATAAGCCGTCATGTCCTTTTACGGAACTCACACCAATGCCATATTTTGAATGAACACTGCTGCCATGTTTTACTGTCTGGAGTCAAGAATAACTTGCCGGAGAGTATGTCCTATTACCATATACTTAAGTATCTAACAAATCGGAACTTGACTAATGATCTTGCATTTAAAGACTACGTTCATACCAACAATCTATTAAGTAAATGCCTATATTCAGGGTCATCAAACATTAACAATAAGTGTCATTATAATCAGCCAAAACGCAACACCTACCCCGTCAGATTTTTTCGGGTCGTCACACATCTTTTCCTCGTAAACCGGTTTTTCATTTTTTACCGGGGATTTTGATAAATCTACGGCCCTTACAGCACGAAACTGGGAGACGGAGGTCACAGTGGACGACCCTAGACCTGGGCATTTCCCGCTGGCGATCGCTTCCAGTGCAGATTGGTCATCGTCCTTGGTGATCACCACGACGTTGTTGGTGGTCGAGTTTGAGGATCCCATTTCTAAGTAATCTCGGTTTGATTTCACCTGCACTTCACCCGCAGACGGCGGTCGTCAATCGCTTCAGGCGCAGTTATGAAATGAAGAAAGAACTGCGGCGAATATCGAGATAAGTTTAGACTCTTAGGGTCTATCCACGAAAAAAATTTTTTTCTTTCAAGTCAAATTCAAGTTTCAAAGTTCAAGTCAAATTTGAATACAGTCTCACAAATACACAATGTTTGTAATAACGAAATTAAAAAGTTTTGAAATATATTACTTCATTGTAGTTTTTATTTTATTTGTTACACATATTAAGGCGCCCCGGGACGCATTTGTCCTTGAGATTAGAAAGAGTAGGCTTTATTCGAACATTGACTGTAGAAAAGAGACGGATATACTCGCCGACTCATTTGGAATCGATGAAACATGTTTTTTGTATTTAAATAATTATTATCATTTGAAAAAAATGTTTTTTTTAAGTAATGTCCTAGATTATTATATTGTCTATCTTTAGAAAGAAAAATTAGGTTCGCGTCACTTACACAACTTAAAAGAAAATCGTTGCAAGAAAAAAACAACACTTTCTTATTTATTTATTTTCCTTACTATAATAAGGTGCATTTCGTTTTTTTTTTAAGCAAAGTACTAAATTAATATATCTAGAATATTGTGGTATTTTTAGTTTTAGCCATTTGTTGGGAATAACTTCAACAAAATGCACCAAAATACGTTACAAAACACGTTTTAGGGACTGGTGGTGATTGCTATAAATGTATTTGCTAGACGTAAACAGCAGGCGACATTTGATGTAACCCCTTGTATTCCCTAATTCAACTGTGTAGATTTTGCACTCGAATTTATCAGCTTACATACCTAGATTGTAGGTTTATTTTTTAACATAATGCTTTGCCACAGATTCGTCAAACTTCTGAATTCATATGATTTTTAATTGTTTAGTTTTATTAAAGGAGCATTTTTCTAACGAACAGAAACCATAATAAATTATAAATAAATAAAGTCCATATAAATTCGTCAAAATGAAGTCAGATAGATCCAGGCAAATAATAAACGTACATATTTGGAATATAACATTTTGTAAAAATAAGGGTTTTTAAAATTTAGTCATTGGGATAATGAAATTAAATGTTTTTTGGGGATCATTTTTTACTTTTGATAGAAGGAGTCTTATTATTATGTGTTGTATGCGCACAGTCGAAGTTAGCTGCTAGGTAAATAACCTAAAAATAAATTAACAAACGCACTTTTTTGAAGTGTAGGTACCTACCTACTTAATTTAACTTTGAATTCTGGATGATTATAGCAACAACTTATGTTAACCAACGATTGAAAAAATCATTTGTTGATTTATTATCTATTTGAGATGGCTTCATTAAAAATTACGTAGCTGGCTCAGACCAGAGATTGCTTGTCTGTGGTTAAAATTAAAGTTAAAATAAGATACTTATATATAATTAACATTAAATAAATAAATAAATACAATAAATTACAATAACAAAATATTTCATTTAATTATTTTTTTAATTGTTATGACCTAGGGGTCATACAATTATTTTGGGCCTTAATCAACTCAACTAAATACACCGAAAAATAAAAGTGGCAACACTGCTTTGCTTTGTAAAATGGGCAGTTCGATGCGAAGATCAATATGAACCTAATAATAAAATAATTTAGAGTAAATTAGAGGAAAATATTTTTTAAATAGAATATAAGATGTAGTATATATATGTAGTATACAGTAGCATCACTAAAAAAAAAAGTCTTGATATTGGAACACAATAGTAACATATTTAGTGCAATAGCACATGGGATGGGTCGCTTTGCTCCCCATCTCTAGGCCCTTCGTGCCGTCTGCTCGCCTTAATTTGATTTTTTATGATGGCACCTTTGGCGCGCGACGACTACTGCCTACGGGACTCAGGATAGGTCGCTTCGCTCCCCATCTCTAGGGCCTTCGGGCCACCCACGTGCCTAAATTTGATTTTTCGTTTTCATTCGATGTCTATATTATGTAAAGAAGCTACATGGCATTTTTCGAGGTTATTAGTTCCATACAAACTTAAAACCCCCATCACCCCCCCTTAATGGTTGAATTTCGCAAAATCCACTGTTGGTGCGTGCCTATATTATGTAAAGAAGCTATTTGTATAATTTCAAGTCCCCAGACCTAAGTATATATTTTGTGGATAAAAATGTTCACCCCTCCATAACCCCCCTTATTGGTTGAATATTCAAAAAAATCTCTCGCATTCGATTTCTATCTATATATATAAAAATGACTATATCTTTGTTTCTTTGTCCTTTATGCATTCCTAAACCGTTGGTCCAATTGCGATAACGAGTTTGGGAAGTTGTGATGAGCACACCCGATTGGGTTTGTGAATTAAAAAAATCATGAAATCAAACCATTAAAGGGGGGTAATGGGTGTTTGAAGTTTGTATGGAACTTTTAAACCGTTAGTTATAGAATCTGTATATAGCTTCTTTATACACAAACCTAATCGGGTGTGCTCACGACAACTTCCCAAACTCGTCATCGCAATCGGAGCAACGGTTTAGGAATGCATAAAGGACAAAGGCACACAATTACAGTCATTTATATATATATATATATGTAAAGATATGAAACTTAATTATTAGGTTAATAAAATTATGATACAAAACTAAGTAATATTTTTATTCTTTTGTAAATATTTCTATAAACGTTTTAAAATTTGTCCTGCCCACGGGAAAACCTTTAAAAATGAGTGGCTATTATTGAATTCATTTAATTTTGTAGAACGCCATATTTATATTTACAAAGTGTAGTTAAAAATCAATTAAAAAATTTACAATTCTCGTTAGTTTTTTTTTTAGTTTAGGAGAATAATTATAAAAATCTATTTCACCACATTTCAAGAAAATAATATAATTTTATCTAAAATATATACGACTATGACATGTAAGGTCTACAGGGTAATTTGGGTAGTAGGTTCATTTTACAGCGGATAACGAAGGCATTAACTGATCTATGGAGGATCATCTAACCAATCTACATCATCATCAATTGTCAACGCAAGCATCTAAGATCCCCCGTTACAATATAAATTATGAAATCTAGAGCTAACTCATGTAATTCAAATATTTATCCATGTTTTGAGAAATGCTAAAATAAATATCCTACCCGGATGAAGAACGCACGCATACAACGGAAATATCTGCAAGTCTGAATCTGTAAATAACGGCGATGATTAGTTATTGAGGGATGTTTGCAACGATCTTGAGGGATGTTTGTGTCTACCTAATCAACATTAATAAATGCTGCTGATGATACTAATAGAATAAGTTAGATTTTATAACACAAATCATTAGAGTAAATATTATACTAGTAAAGAACCCATTTAAAAATATACCGAAAACATCCTGTCCTCTATTATTAAGAAAGACTAATATAAATGACTATTAAAATTGTTTTTTGCATCATTATGACGTTTGAATACATAAAATAGGTGGGTCATGTCACTGGGCACAATTGACTCTCCAGCGTGCGACTGCAGTGCTGAACATATTGTCGGAGAGTGTAGAACAGACCACAATGGTCCATTCATGGACATGACTAAAGTAACCCAAGATGCAATAGCCCGGATAGATAAGTTAGATATAAATGTATATATCCGTTATTATAATTCGAGATTTAATATTATTTCTTAAATTTTATTTGACTTGATTTTTTCTAAATGATTAATTAATATTGAATTTATTTTGAAGTTTGTTTGTAAATGTGAAAAGTGCGCTAGTGTTTTTGACGGATTTGGCAGTAAATAATTCGAGTTTTATTTACTAAAGCTATGTGAATATAATAACCCAAAACTCTTATATTACCTAAATGGAATTCAACTTAAACCTGTGACTTCACAAAAGGATCTCGGTGTCATTATATCAGCCGATATGAAATGGTAGACCCATATTGTAGCAATTGTGAAGAAAGCTAATTCCTTTATATATTTAATAAAAAAATCTTTTAGAAACATGTCTCCCCAAGTAATGCTGAAGATCTATAGATCTTCAGCATTACTATAGAAATATGTGCGGCCTTTGCTTGAGTATGGAATCCATACTTTGTAAGACATACAGTTGCTGGAAGGAGTTCAAAGGAGATTCACAAAAATACCCGCACAACTAAAACGCTTGGAATATGAAGAAAGGCTGTTCGTGTTAAAATTGACCTCATTACAGCAGCGACGTGATCGTGGTGATCTCATTTAGACTTACAAAGTGTTAACTGGACATTACAATTGTGCAAGCGTTAAGGATATATTCATATTTAACCAAAACACGCAACTTCGCGGCCATTCAATGAAGTCATCTAAATCTCCTTGTTCCACTAATCCTAGGAAGAATTTTATCTCCAATAGAGTTGTGGATAATTGGAATCGGCTCCCACAGGAAGTGGTGGTAGCTAAGTGTAAACCAGTTCAAGAACCGCCTTGATAAATTTCTTGAATCTAGGCAAATCGCTAGTAACTGAGAATGAGATATGGGCACATCAGCTAAATAGCTGCTTGCTCAACAAACAATAATAATAATATTAAATAAAAAAAAATAATCGTTGTAGTTTTGTACTTATTATTTGCCGATTAAAAGAAACAAAAGTCGAGGGGCGGCTGCGCGTGCGATATTTCAATGCAACAACCTTCGCGGAATGGTGGCATTGTGTGGTACGCGTGTTTCATGTGTTAAATTTATAATGCGTAAGCATTACTACTTATTATTATAGTTATGTTTATTTATTGTTATGTACTGCTATTGTATTTTAAGAATAAAATTGAAACATATTAAATATTATGTTAGGCCATCGGTGTAATTGTAATTTTAAAATAAAGATATATTATTATAAAGATTATTTTAACACAAAAATGTCAAAAAAAGATTGATAAATCTAAAAAATGGCGACACGGGCGTATTACCTTTTATATGAACGTACGAAATTAAAGGGTATAAAAAAGCACGCTGACAAAATACTTGTATAGTTTTATTTATTTATTAAAGTGAATATTATGCTAAGATGGGAATAATTTTAATTTACGTATTAGTGTATGGCAATTTTCCACATTTCCCGTGCATATCTCAATGTAGAGTTGGAGGTGGAGGGCATGGATGGAATTCAGCTGCAAAAGGATGTTTTTGGCCGTAGTCAAATCTCCGCGCAGGATTTGACAGATAGCACCGTTTAACCAGATGGCTATGCCGACGGAATCCTGTATACCGGCGCGGAGGTGTGCCGCCATTTCGTGTATCATTGTAGGGTTTAAATGATCGAGTGCTTCCGGTAGTCGATCTAGGTAAATGAGGGCCTCCGCCATGTAAATATGTCCGAGCGCTTTTTGCGAAGCCAACAGACAGTCCTCCGGTTGGCTGAGCAAAAGGGTAGCGTTTTTTAGCGCTGAAATGGGATCACTTAGGCGCAACATTACAAACGTGTTCAGTAAAAGAGTACAGCTGCGAAAGTGCCTCAGTCGATTCCATTTGATGGGTGCGGATGGCGGAATTTGATAGAGGGTACTGTCAGGGTCTTTAGGGATGTCGTACGAGGGGAGGAGAGTGAGGGCGTTGCGCAGGCATAAAGCAGCAAACTCCAGCGATAGAGTCGGTATGGCAAATGATTCGCCCGACACCAGGTATTTGTCGGGTACAACTTTGCTCACTGACAATTTCGTGTGGAGACCGCTGCCTATTTTCTTAATGGTCAGTTTCTCGTTGTGCTTCTTGTTGTAGTGGTTAATGCAGCAATCGGCCAGACGTGCCCACAAGCGCGGATTGTTCGGATAGTGCCTTGCCGCTTCGACGAGACACTCGAAGGCGTCATCGGGCCTGTCAGCGTAAAGGAGCGCTATGCCCAGGTTGTAAACATACATGGGTCTGTCGGGCGACACGAAGAGGCGATCCTTCAAAAGCGGATCGGCTCCTCGAAAGTGCTCCTTGACGGCTTGTTGAATGTATCTGGCTGATAGATGGCACTTTCTCATTGAGAGCTGGATGACGCCTATGTTGTTGTTTATAGGTGCCCATATTTCCTCCAGTTTACCTTCTTTTTTCCGACTTTCTGTGAATTTGATGTGCTGCGCGAGGGTGGCTAGGGCCCCTTTCGAGTCGCCCGCCAAGTGTTGCTGGTGGGCTTTCAAAAGAAGCCATTCCATCGAGGCTACGTTGTTCAGGGGCTGAATTGCTTTCTTCAACATTAAATTAGCTCTAAATAACAACCTATTGAACATGTCCATTAAATCGCTTGTAGGTAAGAATTCATTCGCAACTTGCTCTGCAAGCGCGATCGCCTTTTCAGGTAATCTACGACACAAATACACATCGAGCAATAAGAGAGCGACCAGCTTAGACAAGTGTGACTCGACGAGCTCCCCTTTTTCTGTCTTTAACAGTAGGTACACTCTTTCTAAAACAGTATTCGCCTGTGAATAATACTTCTTGTGGTATAAAAGAATGGCGTAGTTGTAGAAGGGTAAGGCGTCAGCGTGTGTTCTTAGTTCGTTCGTGTTGACGCTGGGCCATGTCTGCCCTAGCTGCTGGCAAAGACATTTCCGATATTGATCTAGATTTTTCATGTTAGATGAGAACACATGGGCTAGAGATTTGTTTAAGGCGACCGTTCTGTGCGGCCCGACTATTATCTCCAATTCGGCCAAGTGGTTTAAGCATTTTTTGTAATTTCGGGCTTGGAATGCTTCCAGAGCTTGAACTGCCGGCTCATCGTTGTTGTATTGATCAACCATTACAGAATCTTTTTTGAGTATTTTATTAATATAACTTTGTTTTGTTAAAATACACCACAATAAATGACTTAGATGTTGTTCGATAACTAAATTGAAAACCGTCTAACTAATTTACTTATAACCTTAAACTGGAGACTGGAAAGTGGAACGAAGTGACAGGTGACAACACTCTACCTACACAATGAAAAAGTACAAACTGTCAACTGAAAAGTGACTAGTAATGGGAGGATGTAGAGTTAATATTTTATAGCATGCTATATTATATTGTAACTGTTTAACATTTACACTAAAATGCGGTTGTCAGGTGCAAAATAACCGCTCAAAGTTTTGATCGATATCCCATGGTAGTTTCGTCGCCACAACCCGAGGGCGATACGAGCGCAGGAAATATTCACTAAAACATTAAATGGTTATACTTTTACGTACTCGACTTATAGCTCAATAAACTATATTTAGCAGCCTGACTAAAAAATATAATATTTTATATGCAAGAAAAGCAGATAGAAAATTAAGATTTGTAAGATAGGGATTTATTACAAAAATTACAAAAGGCAAAAATTACAAATATATTCTTAGCCAGTTGCCACCAATATATACATTATTTTTGAAATGTATCTATTTTACTTATGGTGATTTACTTACAATGTTCTATATTGTTTTTTTGTGAAATAAATAAATATAAATTGAATTTTAGATAGCTGAACCTCGTATATATACAATAAAAAAAGTAGTACCGTCTACAATAAGATAAGATCATTTATTTAAAAAACAAATATAACTTGTATATGAATTACATTTGTAATTTTTTTTTTTTTTTTTTTTTTTATTACAGTAATGCACCATGTACAACCCCACGAAGGCTGGTGCCTTTTCCGTGGGTATCTTAGCTTACAATTCAACAATATAATTACACATTTTTCTTATAACTATGGTGACACTTTTTAAGACACCTTAATTAAATTTAAAATAAAATTAAAACTAAAACACTGCGCGCTGACACCAATCCCAAGTAATCCTTCCTTTATACAATTTAAAACAGTAAATACAGTAGTTAAAACATATGAAAAGGAAAAAGCAAAGATTTTGAAAAAATATAGACCATGTTCCAAGACCATTCCCGATAAAGAATTCAGTTAATTGTCCCTGCGATTTCAACATGATTTATTTCAACATGATTGATTTATTTATTTATCAAAATTTTTCATGGCTTCTTAGAAAAATAATGAAACTTTACGTGAATTATTAAATCGTTCTTGACATAAGTTCGTCTGCTCGCGGACCGTGCCATACCGAGTCATTGGCCGGAAACAGTGAAATACGACACGAACAGTGACGAGCGCGTTGATAAAATCAATAAATTTCCTTTATAAACTAGGCATGTGTATTTTTTCTTTTTTTTAAACAAACAATTATTAAATAAGTCTAAGTGGCTTTAAACAATAATAAAATAATTTAAAAGTAAGAACAACAGAATCGGCAATAAAAATGAGATAGAAAAAATATTTAAGAACAATTTCTTAGGCGCTTACAAGAAATGATTCCGAGATATCATCGTGAAGTGAAATACCGTCCTACGATAAAAGTGAGTGAAATGAAATATTGTTCCATTAAAAAAGTTACAAATATAGTGGACCATAAAAATAGTGTCAAATGTAAATTAAATAAACTACGCTATATACTATTTTATAAATAGTTCACGTTATATTTTCTATACACATTTTCCCACCTCTACAGGTGACAATTGACTTATTCTTCTAAAATTGATTGGAAATTCACCCACATGTGCCATTCCATTTAGCAAACTTTTTTAGGTCTGGTTTTACTTATTAATATTATCGTGTTTATTTATGGAAGATAATATTAAATCTAAGCGAATTTGTCTTCATATTCCATTAATAACCACTTAGTATAAAATATTTATATTTGATAAAAAAGCCATAATTTTTCAAATACTTCACACATATCTAAAAAAAAATCAACCATATATTTCTAATCTAATTCTAATTCTAATAGATTATGTCCAAGGTCCAATCTAAGGCGAAAAAAAGGCGTTTGGTAGGGTTGCCATCAACGATCTTTGTTGCCATAGGACGGCAGGTTCGATGAAATGTCCATTTGTGGCATTCCGTATAATAAGGCATATCAGATATATTGATTGCTTTATGTGTAGGTTGACGCATCAATTATTTAGCCATTATAACATTATGGAAAATTGGTGGGTATATACGAAATTAATAAAATTGAATACAACCTAAACATTGTATATAGAATCAGATTAAATGGTAGCCATGGCACTCTCGTTTGTTTTTCTATCGTCCGATAAAAAAAAAATCCCTTTCAGCACGCCGAAATGCGGGGTAGATTTCACCGGATCAAATCCGTGCCTGCTCATAGGGTTGCTCATATTAAAAATTATTTCTAACAAAAATTGTAAGGAGATTATTGGCCTACAATTTACATTTTGAATGGATTTGTTCCTGACCGTATTAGGGGAGGTATATATTTTTTTTTAATTTTAAAAAACTATTTTTTCACACCACTATGACCAATGGTTGGAGCTATCTATCTTTTTGTACCATTTTGTTAAGGCGCCCCGGGACGCATTTGTCCTCGAGATTAGAAAGAGTAGGCTTTATTCGAACATTGACGTGTAGAAAAGAGACGGATATACTCGCCGACTCATTTGGAATCGATGAAACATGTTTTTTGTATTTAAATAATTATTATCATTTGAAAAAAATGTTTTTTTTTTAAGTAATGTCCTAGATTATTATATTGTCTATCCTTAGAAAGAAAAATTAGGTTCGCGTCACTTACACAACTTAAAAGAAAATCGTTGCAAGAAAAAAACAACACTTTCTTATTTATTTATTTTCATTACTATAATAAGGTGTATTTCGTTTTTTTTTTAGCAAAGTACTAAATTAATATATGTAGAATATTGTGGTATTTTTAGTTTTAGCCATTTGTTGGGAATAACTTCAACAAAATGCACCAAAATACGTTACAAAACACGTTTTAGGGACTGGTGGCGCCTTAAGTACTAGTAATACAAACAAAATTATGGCCATGGTTTATTTTTTCCTTGGGGTACAAATGTTTTTTTTGGTGGTGCATAATGGTAGAAAACTATGCCAAATGAACGGATTAAATCCGTTGCAGTGGGGTTTCAACTTAATGAAGCCCCCTCGGGCGTCATTAATATTAATATTAATTACTAATAGCGCCTGTCGTACCAAATTGTAATGGGTTGCTTCATTTCTTATCTCAACTTGTGACTGCGGCATTTTTAGCCCATTCGATATGCGTTTTAGGTGACCATAGAGGCAATCGTAAGTTATTTTTTAGGTCTGAGTAGATTCAAAGCTATTGATAACACGAAAATAACAATAAATATTCCCATTTAACGACATTTATGTATCGATTAAGTTAGATGGCGAATCACGATAATAGAATGAAAATACGAGCATTTCACAAAAGGTCAAACATTAATCCAGCGATGAACTTATACTTTCCCATACAAGCTAAACAATATCAAATCAATACCCTCTATTTGTTTCCGGTCAGTTATGTAAGAGTGTAGGGCTAATAAAGTTTATAACACCGTAAAATGCATAAAATTAAAATCGACCTCATAATAAATCTAAAAACTAAGAAATAATTAAATAAACTTCTATATTAGCAAACAATAAAAAGCTCGAATTACCAACGCGCCGGCGTGGTCAATGAAGCTTTGTTACTATTAATTTATTAATTTTTGTTTTAATATATTTAGTATTTACGGGACTTTTGTTTTTCTATTATTAATCGTACTAAAAATAGCATGTTTAATAGTAACTACTGTTGTAACTTATAAAACGAAATAAATAAATAAATTCATACTGATCAATTCCGCATGAAAACATATTGAAAGCAAAACATAGTTTTTATTTATTTTTCTTACCTCGTACTGGGCGTAGCGTAATTAAACTAATATGAACTTTCCCTTTTTTTGAAGTCGGTTAATTAACAATATGGTAGCTTTTGTCAATGATCTGATACAATGTAAAAATCGCTTTAATATATAGAGTATCCCAATACCGTTCCCGAAGGCTTAAGGGGAGAGGGGATTGTTACCTTATAATGAGAAATTATATAACAAAATACGAATAAAACTCATCCTCTTTATTATATTTATTGACAGATGGCATAAATTTAGTCAGCGCGCGAATCGATCAGCTACAACTGGGCGTTAACAACAAAAACGTTGTTGTAAAATCAATTTTATGGCCTAAATTTTAGGGGTTTTTTTTTTAGAGAAACCATGACGAAATGGCAGGACCAATTATCTGGATTTTTTATCGGGAATTGTATTGTAACAAGGTTTTAAGACGCCGTAGTTAGGACTGTTCTATTCTCATATAGTATCTGAAGAAATGAATGGAATCAAATATTTTTCCTTTATTTTGTAAGTATGGTGTTTCCGTCTAGTTTTTGAAGCTGGGGACCATGCTGGAAGTAGACCTTAAATAAGTTAAGGAGACAAAGGTTTTTAATTCAGAATTTTCGCCATTTAACTAAATGTAAATATGTTTATAAGATATAAATGGCAAACGAAACGCATAGATTTGGACAATTTTTTATATAGTATAATGAAATTTCTCTTTTAAGCCGTATCGTTTTGTTTTTTACGGCCTATTCCAGACACGAGCATCACAGGCACGGCCTTTTGAGGGATGTGGCTCGCATGTAGCCGAATTACGTACGTCCTGCGTATGACGGGAAATCCCGTGGGATGTTTAACACCCCCTGTACAAGGGGGAGGGGGTGGGGGTGATTCGGGGGTGACTTTTGACAAAAAAAGACTTGCGCAGTGCGATCTGTCAAATGCCAGACGATTTTCTTTCAGTGAAATTTTGCTTATTTGCTCGATAACCCGCTTAAATGAGACGATGGCTGATGGATGCCACATTGCATTATCCTCAGAGAGTTTATATTTAAACTGTACACCCTAGACTAATTAAACTAAGACCTAGTCCTAGTTTTTTTTTCTGTAATTCGGGTGGAACACAAAGACAATGTGAGCGGTTGTCATTATAAAGATTATCTCTCAATAACTCGATTTTAAAAACTAAAGGTCGCAAGTGTTAAAATTAGCATAAGTTAAACACAGTTAATTCTTCACCAAGAGATTGGGGTGAGTACCTACTTATATTTTTGAAATACCTATCAACCTGTGAACGTTCAGTATCATTACTTTTATAGTATACCAGACGATAAGGCATATTTCTTTGACTTGGTAATCACGGCCAATATTTTGAGTCAGCATGCGGGGGCCATATTATGATGTCTACAATATTAAGTTGCATAGTCTTCAGTGCTGCAGGAACAAGTCGAGCGCCCCGCCGAGAGTGCCGCATACGAGTCCCGAGGGCTTACCTACTGAAGACCAAAAAAATTAACAAAGACCGATAAATTAACAAAGACCGAAAAACCTCTAGTAAAAAAGGAATTTACTGTTATTTAAATTATTTAAACAATTTTCTTAGATATATATTAGCGAAACGGTGCAAAATTGATCGAATCGTATTAATGTCAGTTTTTATTTATTGGTAACCTATTGTATAACTAGGTATATAACCTTTTGTTATAAAAGTTTTTTAATGTTTAAAAAAAAGTAGGTAAAAAAACAGTTGACATTTAGAGGGTCAAAATCCGCCCCAGTCACTTTAAACGTTAACGTTAGTTACAACTGACTGGGGCGGATTTTGACCATCTAAATACAGAACTTTCAGCGTGCGGCGAACAAACGAAACGTTTAAATAAAAAAAATATATGTTTTTGCTAATGATTTATATGTTTATGATGAATAAACGTGTTTTCCTTTGCGCTCGTTAGCGTAAGAGCGAGAGGGGGCGGAGGGGGTCGTGCGAGATGTCGCGATGAGGCCGGCGGGCGGCCGCGATGGACAGGCGAGGGCGGCGCACGGCTGCAGCCGCCCTCCTGGCCGCCCTGCATCTGGCGCTCATGCTGGCGCTGGCGGCCGTCGCCCTGCGGGACCCGCCCAATGAGAGCCGCGGACTTCCGATGGACAAGCACGCGAGCCGCACCTCAGACCGGGAGCCCCACGTTAAAAAGGTATCCATGCCATGTGCTGAAAACATACAGGCTGTTCCAAGACCATTCCTAAAGACTATGTCCTCAATTAGGTGTAAGGAATAGTATAAAAAAATAATTCATACTCGTAAATAATACATTATATAGTTTTTTTTTTTTTTTTTTGCAAAATTATGAGAATGTTTTGGATTTTTATTGGCCTTTTCTGTGGACTGGAATACGAATAAAAAAAACACCCTATACAGAATGTTTTTACTATGATTAGAGGTCACTTTTAGCTTAAAGCGTACTAACGCGACCGCCCATAAATTTAATTTGTGTCCGGTTAAATAATTTACTACTACTAAACATGTTTGTTTACTCGCAGGCTGGTTTTGCGTTTGGCTTCAGGGGCGGCACGGGCGCCCGGTACCGCCACCGCGTCCAGTGGTGCAAAACTCCTCGTTTGCTGCCAGAGCCGAGGGCGCCGCTGGTGGCCCTGGCGTCGTTTCCCGGGTCGGGCAACACCTGGTTGAGATACTTACTGCAGCAGGCGACTGGTATGTTATGTAATCGGATGTTTATGGAGGAGATAGCCAGGGGCGTGCTACGTAACTAAGAGCCCAGGTGTAAAAATTAAATTAGGGCTCTGTTTCATCAAGTAATACATATAAATACTACGGCATAACAAAGCAAATTACCCCAACTTGTTAGCCCCCCCCCCCCCCCAAGCAAAATAGATAACCCCAACTTGCTAATTCTGAAAGAAGATTGTTGCTATTCTGTTAGTATGTAGATCCGTATTGAAGGATCATTTGTTGAGGGGAATTCCCTACAACTTTCGAGTTCTGAAGGTGGGACAAGTTCTCGCGAGGTCAGTTCGAGCCGCTCGAGGTTTGCTGGCCAGGGGTCAAAAAGTCAAAAATTATTTTTCGATTAGGATATTTAAATAGCTTTCTCATCCATCTGAACGACGGCTGTGTGTATTTTTTTTAATAAAAAAAAGCGTAATAAAGCGTAATAACGTTTTAAAATAGCGTAATAAAGTACTAAAAAAACTGGCGTAAAATAAAATTGCGTTATATTTTCAACTTATTGTATTTTATTATACTTACTCGTATTTTGGAAAGGTCGAAAGTGTATCTATTTTTATTTAAAGCATCCTATCTTAAAATGTGCATCCTTCCCCTTATAAAAAGGTAGATTTTAAAAAAATCTACCTATAAAATCTTTAGCACAGAAAAAGATTTTTTATTTTTAAACATGTTTTATATGAACTATGCTATGTTATTATTTTAGCGTGTAATTTTGATTAACAATATGCCATCATCTTGACTTCATGACTTCTTGTTTTATTTATTTATTATTATATTCATTATAAAACAAGTAAAATAAATATATGACAACTAATCATACCCGGTTAGGTTACAGCAGGGGTGCTCAAACGGTCGATCGCGATCGACTGGTCGATCGCGAGTGCTTTTTGAGTAGATCTCGAGAAGAAAAAATTTTTTAATAAGTAGGTAGGTAACTAAACTACAAAAATGTATTTCGTAATAAAATAACACTGCTTGCGGCAAAAGGTGGCTTTATCAACTGGTATATGTAACTCTTTTGTTTTGTAACAACCAATAAACTCGCAATTTTGAATAACTATGAGTTTTTTCATTGATATTGTAGAGAAGAAACTAACTAAACCTAACCCAAACCTTGACTAAAATAATGTACCTATATTGTGCAGAAAGCTAATATCTATATATGCTACGGTACGCCCTACCTAGGTAGGTAGGGTATATCGTGTATGTACGACAACCCTGCATCACACACACTTGCAGTCTCTCAGAGTCGATCGTAAGTAGTCTAAAAATATTGAGGTAGATCGCCAGCAGTTCAAGTTTGAGCACCCCTGGGTTACACTATCCATTTTATAAATATAAAAAATACGAAGATATATATTGTATAATTTGATTTTAAATAATAATCAAAAAAACTATATAACTATTTTTTACTATATAACGACTGAACAATGAATATTAATTAACACCTTTGTGTTAAAAATATAGGAAAATCTACACTAACAAAGTACCTTGTGTAAGATTACGTAAATGTATATATATAGAAAAAAAAAGAGAATAAAGATGTTATATTAAGGTGTGTGAGTTTATTTATTATTTTTTACTTTTTATTTGACTACGCTTATTAGATTTTTTTTCAATCTAAGAGTCAGTTACATAATTTAATATTTGTTTATGCGTAGGAGTTCTGACCGGATCAGTGTACAAGGACTATGCCCTGATGAAGAACGGCTTCCCGGCCGAGAGCGTGGTGAATGGGTCCGTGCTGATGGTGAAGAGTCACGAATGGGGTCCGAGGGCGAGGGAACCCTTCGGCGCGACGTTGCTCCTCATCAGGTCGCCCAAGGACTCCATTCAGGTCGGCGACGCGACCGTTACGGTGAAACGGTCACTGCCTGTATTAAAAATAAGGATACTCTAATGCGAAAAGCTTCACGCAGAACGTCTTACAAAGGCCTGAGTCCACTAGCTTTTGTTTTATACCGTTTTTCAGATATTTCAGTAAAACTTTGACACCCTTTTCTAAAACTGGAACATACCATTACATGTTTATTTTCAACCTGAACTCAACACTCAAAATACTTTGTTAACTTTTTAGAGCGATGTGTTTCTTTTTAATAATGTTATTAGGTTTTCAAGAAGAGATAAAACGCATATAATTTGATGTTATGGCTAAGAATTTAGTTTTATTATAAAGATAAGGGTTTGCCATTATGTTTTAAAAATGATTTCGGGTAAGAGGCCCAATTTTCAACCACTTTTTGCAGCAAGTTGGGCCGTATGTCAGCAATAACGCGCCGAATATTCTCTTCCAAGGCGTTAATCGTGTCCGGCTTATCTGCGTAGACAAGCGACTTCACATAACCCCACAAAAAATAGTCCAGCGGTGTTAAATCGCACGATCTTGGAGGCCACGCCACGTTGTTCAGGAGTAAGTCTATTCATTATGAAATGGCAAACCAAACTCAGCATAAATCAAGTGACAGCTGTCAAAAACACCAACTACGAAAAAAGTAGTGCCAGATTGAAAAACACGCCTCTAAAAAAAACATCCTATATTACCGTTCAGTTTTGTTTTTTTTTTCAGGCCGAATTTAACAGGCAGAGCGGCGGCCATATTGGTTTCGCAGCGCCCGACAAGTACAAGAGAGGTATAGTGATTTTAATTCAAAAATTCACAGTGTAATAAGGCAAATAATTGGTGGTTTGTAAAGGAAAACATGTTTATTTAAAGGTAATTCGCCGTAATTCGTTAAACTTTTAAGTTTGAGGATTATTGAGGTTATTTTACATTTTTAAATAATGAGGGTATACCTCTATAATAATCTGTGGGGGTCATAAGGTCGATGCCGTCCACACCTAGTTTCTCACATCGGCGGAGCGCGAGGTCACGCCACTCGAGACCACCCGGTCGGCAGTTGGAGTATGACGTCAACCGGCCGCACCGAATGCGTCACAGCTGAGGTAGAGGGTCTCTCCGCCGGCAGGTTATAAGAACAGAGGGCGACGCCTACTCGATGCCTATTCCAGCCAAGTCGCGCGCGGAGTATGGAGTCAGATTATAGTTTTTTGAATGTCGTTCAGCCGTCAGCTGTGAGCGTGTACAAAAACGTTATTAGCGTGTGTTGTTTGCCTTAATACCCTGCAATACCTATGAAATTTAATGTTTAAAAAAAAGCACAATTACAGCTTATATTTGTTTTATTTTTTTATACAATTCATTGACAGTTTTATTTTTTTTACATGTAAAAATGAGACTGGACATTCATAGAAGATGGCGTTAATAATTATTGCTGCTTGTCATTATTGTCGATTGCAGTATGGAAGCACTTCATCGGCGCGAAGATACGCGACTGGAGACGGTTCCACCTGGACTGGCTGGAGAACTTCGGCGGCCGTCTGCGCGTCCTCCGGTACGAGGACCTCGTCCAGGATGTCGAGCGCTCCATCCGGAGCATCCTGGGCTTTGTTGGGCAGCCGGTCGACGAGGTTTGTACAGTGCAAGGGTTTAAGAAGCAGTCTTAATTTGACCGTTTTTTTTTTTTAATTTTAGATAAAGTAGATTTAGATTAGAAGCTGAAAGTAAGTGGCAATCAAGAAGAAAACAAAAGACCAACCGTTGCTGATCTATGATTCGCCTGCCTTAGCCTATTTTTCTCAATGCTTCCTTAAGGTTTTGAGTTGGTTTCAGGAGCTCGGTGAACGATGCGACGAGATGTCCAGGATTATACCCTCTTGCATTTATTTTTCAACTGACACTTACCGACAGCCGGATTAATGGAAAGGGTTGCCAGTAACAAAAACTGGGGAAATTCGAGAATGGTGTTATTGCAATATAATAAACATTTATTGAATAAATATTAATATGATAAAATATTGAATTTAAATTATAAAATTTATAGGTGACGTCGGAAAACCCGTTTTTATTAAGTTGTTTCCCCATTTTCTTTCGCTCGTAACTCCTTGCCAACCAACCTTCTTGATGCAAACGCTATAGTATGTATAGTATGTACTATGAAAGATAAATAATAATGGATTTCGTTTTATCTCATCTAGGCTTATAAATAACAGAGAAGTTACAGTTCTACCTTGTCTAAAAGTTAAGAGAAACTTTAGACGTAAATATCTTACTGTCTTAATACAAGAATCGAGAAAATAAAACTACAGAGGCATAGTTAATTTCATAGTGATTTAAATTCAGTTAAGGTTGTTAAAATACATTCACGATTAACCGAATGTTTTATGTTATAACAATCTGTTTCTTTCTGGACAAATATCATTTAGGAGCGAATTGGGAAACGGCCAATGGAAACCTCCTGTTTATAGCACTCGTGGTGGGTCGCTTCTGTCTTCGGCTACGATGTTTGAATTTTGCAAATATACCGACTGTGTTTGAAATCTTATCGTGGTTGTTTTGATTCTTAGCTAAGAGGGCCGAAATTTCATGTCCTACTTAAGACTAACCTAAATTTTAAGTTAGTCTTAACCGATAAACTCACTCTTAGCGTTAAGTCCAGCATATAAGTCCGCCTTAGCTAAGAATCAAAACAACTACGACTTAAGTCAAACTTAAGTCAGTGTTAAAATACGCTGCTAGGAGCGATTTCAGTACATTAACGGCGCTACAGTCGCCGTGTATTGCCATCTGTGGTTTTCGTCTCGTAAATTGACTGGATTTGCATATTTTGAACATCGGAGGTTAAATTCAAGCAAATCCTAGTAATCCTACAGCTGACAGCATAACCTCAAAACGTCAGATGACGTGTCATGTCAAAAGTCGACAGTGGCGACAGATATTGTATGCACAAACCATAGCGGCGAGTAGCGAACTAATCACGGAGCGAAAACATATTCCTAACAAAGTCAAACTTAAAAAGTAACTAAAATACACAATTCAATTTAGGTCATGCTTAAAAGTTAATTTGATCCTAACTAAGAACGACTTTAAGCAAGGACTGAAATTTCGGCCCATAAGCCTTAAGTCAAACTTAAAATTTAGGTTAGTCTTAAGTAGGGTATGAAATTCGGCCCTTAGTGTTTAGTGCGTTGTTTTTTTTCTTCACATTCCAGGCGTTGTTGCGCTGTGCCATAGACCGCAAAGAGGGTATATACAGACGCAGGAAGCGGCCGCTTAACTTCAATCCCTTCACCAGGCCCATGGAGGAGGCCGTGAGCGGGGTCGAGGTGGAAGTGTTCACGGCGGTCGAGAGGCTCCGGCACAAACAGACCTCGACGAACGAATGAGCATTCGTTTCTGGACAAACTCCACAAACCTTGGTTTCCAATAGTCCGTTTGCTAATGCAGCACCGTTGACGGTTGAAGTTATCAGTTTATTCCTTTGCCGCCATTGGAACGCCAACTTAACCTGTGTAGGTAATTGCCGCTTTCTCAAACATTAAAACGATTTCGATTATTATGGTAAGCGAGACCTGATTCTATATCGAAGAAGGGCGTCAGCCGAAGGAACTCCTCAACAGTCAACAGAACCGACACGAAATTTTGTAGCCGCATTCAAGCACTTCAATAAAAGCTTGTTTTTACTATTAATTTATTTATAAAAGGTTAAAGATGATTTAAGGAGAAACTATTCGGATTTTTATATCTGCGTTAAGCACGTTTTAACATTACAAGTTATTTCAGAAGTAACATCTGATCAGGCGCGGCGTCAGAAATGTTGGGGTCCAGCACTCTGATCGTTTAGGGACCCTCGACCTTTCATAACATCAAAGTGGCACTGATCATACGGAAAGACAAAATTACTGATAGATAGGTATTTGCGAAAAGCATATATTGTGCATGGTCGACTAAGTAAGTCAATTATTGGTGAGTTTTATATTTAAATGATTTAATTTACGCATTTCTTCGCCGATGCGAAATCAATATCACGAACGTACTGGGTCACTTGGTAGAGATTGTCTTGTGGCAATAAACTCACCCTTTCGTTACATATTTGTGTGTTAAAATCAAGGGTTAATTATTATTAATTACGTGTCACATTGTCACTTTTTGGTTGTTTTAAAAATTAGATAATTTCGAAAAATTCAATCGAATGCGAGTGTGAATGTGTAACTAACGCACACTCAATTACAAGCAGTTAAAATTAAAGAAATTAAACTAAGCATTTGTTACGGACAACAAATCACTTTTTCTATATTCGCTCGGTCACATCAATTTATTTCTTGACTGCTTATACTTTCAACAGACTGATATTTTATATTATTTATCTGGTAACTACCCCCATTAAACCTAAAAAAAATGCTCCAAATCAGGCCTCCGTAGATCGTAGGTATTTTTTAGTTTTGTAAATGTGCGCAGAGCTCAAAACGATCTAATCGATTAAAGTATAGCTGTTTTATAAATGTATTTAAATTTGTAAAGAAGTGTGAAATAACGTCAATAAATAAAATAAAATGACTGCCTTTTTTATTGCAACCTCACACGTTTAACATTCCTATAAGACGCCGTTAAATAAAAGCAATAGGTTGATAAAATAAAGTAATTTATTGATATGAAAAAAAAAAAGATTATATAAAATGTTAATATATAACTATATATTTGGTTACAATATTTTTAATGTTTAATTCTTAATTTCTAAGTATCCTAATTATATTTTGAAATATTCGATGTGGCTTTCAGTAAATTTCAAGAGTGACATTTCTTTATGATTAATATAATTATAATACAATTTTCAATAATTCCTAAACAATAGGTTTTAAAAATACTTTTAAGATACAAGTCGTTATAAATGCAACACAATGGAATACAATAAACACTAACGGTTTAATAAACAATAATATTGACAATCGCTCCTAGAAAAAAATAAAGAGATCAAAAAAATCTCAGACTATTATTATTGCAATATTTAAAAAAAAAACCCCTTTCAACTTTAACACCTTGACTGCCACGGCAATTTTCAGTAATCTGTTCTATTTTTTGTTCATTTTTTAATAAATTTTTTGTTCACGCAAGCCGGCATTGATTTTTTGTCCTTTTCCGAGATAACTCGCAGTTGGCGTCCCAGAAAAGAACGCAATCTACGAGTTATCTCGTAGTTGGCAGTCAACGTGCTAATATTGAACGTCTGGGATGATTGCATTGGGTACAGGTGACAACGTTAAGTGTAAATGAGAGAAAAACATGGAAAATTGAAAAATTGCGCCGCCTGAGATTAGTTTTGTAGATAATCAAAGTCTGCTCATCACGATCATCTTTTTTTAGTATTAAAAGTAGTTTATGGTTTGATATTGTCTAGTAGATATTGAAATACACCTTAAGATGACTTCTTGACTATTATTAGACATTTCAACATAAAATAAACCTCAGATTTATAAGTAGGGATGTTTTTTTTAGAGGCGTGGTTTTCAATCTGGCACTACTTTTTTCGTAGTTGGTGTTTTTGACAGCTGTCACTTGATTTATGCTCAGTTTGGTTTGCCATTTCATAATGAATAAACTTACTCCTGAACAACGTGGCGTGGCCTCCAAGATCGTGCGATTTAACACCGCTGGACTATTTTTTGTGGGGTTATGCGAAGTCGCTCGTGTACGCAGATAAGCCGGACACGATTAACGCCTTGGAAGAGAATATTCGGCGCGTTATTGCTGACATACGGTCCAACTTGCTGCAAAAAGTGGTTGAAAATTGGGCCTCTCGGCTGGAATTTGTTCGAGTCAGCCGCGGCGGCCACTTACCCGAAATCATTTTTAAAACATAATGGCAAACCCTTATCTTTATAATAAAACTAAATTCTTAGCCATAGCATCAAATTATATGCGTTTTATCTCGTCTTGAAAACCACGCCTCTAAAATCATCACCCTATATTATGAGAATATCATTTTGAAAATAGGTTAATTAATTGCATGAACGGGTAATCAATAATGTTTTCACCCGATTTTCAATGTGGTATTTATGAACAGCGCTATTTATTTATCTATTTACTTGACAGCACTAATTAGTATACAGACTATGCTGTCATTGGAGTTAGCAACCATTTTCAATTTTATTTATAAGACTACCTTATTTTTAAAAAAAATATATATAATCTTTGACGTCTAACCATAAAAAAGAATCTACGAACGAAGATTGTCATACAAATATGATATGATATAACAAATATGATCAGGCATAGTCTTGCCACAAATATTTCCACTTTACGACATTTCGAGTCGATTATTGCAATATAGACGCTTCGATAATGATCAAGGAATATGGAAATTGTTAAGTAACAAATTTAAACATTATTATAAATTAAAAAAGTAGACTTTCTAAACATTGGCACATTAATATACGTAGAAGAAAAGGCACTATAATGCAGTGCTAATTTGGTATCTAAATACTTAGCGACTTTTCGTAATATTTGACGGCCTTAATCTCTCATTAATCCCTACCCAACTAGGCCAAATGTGCCTGTGGTAGAGACAAGGGAGATGGCAGTAATGAAGCATTAAAAATCGTATGACCATGTGCGGATTCGAACCCAAGACTTTTGGGTCAATAGTCCAACACTTTAACTACTACGATCTACTTTAATTGCAGTAATAAGTCCAGTCCACTTAATAAGTGCCGAAGTCTGTTTTACGGTTAAAACTTGGTTTTATTAAATTATTATGCATTTTAGGGCAAATTAGAAATACCTACTTGAATATTGTTTTTATAAAATAAAAAATAATTAAATCTTTATATAAGGCGGAAACTATGCTATACGTGAACTGTGCGTATTTTATTACAAACGTGTGTAGAAAAATATACATACTATTGGCACTTTAATTTTTTTAATTAAAGTATACTAGCACCGATGTACCTTTAGGAGGTTGATCGATGTCGAGAACTAAACCGGTTTCACAAAAAATAATAATTTTGAAAAAACAAATTTCATACTAAATTAATTAGGTATACTATATTGAAACTTTTTATTAAATTTTACTATTTATTTCTTCGAAAGTACTTCACGAGCCGCGCTCTCGCGGGGTCGTTGTCAGAACTCGCTCCATACGTCCGACCGCGTTCTCAAACATTAAAACGATATCGATTGGGAAATATTTTTTGCTCATTACCGATTCATTGATATAGATCAGGAGTGCTCAAACTTGAACTGCTAGCGATCTACCTCAATATTTTTAGACTACTTACGATCGACTCTGAGAGACGGCAAGTGTGTGTGATGCAGGGTTGTCGTACATACACGATACACCCTACCTACCTAGGTAGGGCGTACCGTAGCATATATAGATATTAGCTTTCTGCACGGTGCTCAAACGGTCGATCGCGATCGACCGTTTGAGCACCCCTGCTGTAGATTAACTCCCTAAAAGGACATCGGTGAATTAAATACATCTGTATATAAAAGTTTGAAGTGCAATTTAAGGGTTGATATTTTTTTTAAGTCTAAGGCCAATTTGCTTACACTGGTGATCACAGAGAGCAGGCGGACTTTTAGTAGAGACGAGAGTAGAAAAAGTATGAACAGGCAACTCAAACATACTTAGAATAATAATACTAGTCGCAGATCCACAGCCAAACGCAATACAATTTATCCACAAAGTGTCAATTTAATTGTGATGGGCAAAAATCTAGGCCCTTCTCTCAACTGCTAAATGTGCGTATTTCCTCGATTTCAACAGCAGAGCAAAAATTGATGCGATGCCAGGGAGTCGCAGTTAAGCGCAGGTGCGGCTGCCGTGTTGTTTTCTTTATACGTATTCATTACAGGTAGACAACACCTCGCAGTCTCGAAAGACGACCAAGCCAGACTGGACGCGATGCGGATGGAATCCGGAAGCAGGCAGGCACTGCTCTACCGCTTGGTGCATTGATATTCATAATGATTTTGTCTGTGGACAAATTTAAACATACCGCAAAGTTTCTGCGTGTTGTGGAGTGCAAATTTTGCAAAGAGTCTCGCTAAAATAAAGTGCAGCGTATGCCGAACGAAACGTGATGCAACGTTGTTCAATCGCATTTAAGTGAACGAGTGTGCGGTGCACGGCTTTGCCAGTGTTTGTGCGCCAGCCGAGAGAACTAAACGTTGGCCACACCACTGGTTTCTCCACATAGTATGACTGTGAATATAACAAACAAACCTACAAATGTCAGTGCAGAATGTTTAATTTTATCCGACTAAATGTTAATTTATGTGAGAATTAAAGAGGACTGATCGTTATATAGGGTTTATATAGGGTATATAGGGTTTTTTTTAGAGGCATGGTTTTCAATCTGGCACTACTTTTTTCGTAGTTGGTGTTTTTGACAGCTGTCACTTGATTTATGCTCAGTTTGGTTTGCCATTTCATAATGAATAGACTTACTCCTGATCAACGTGGCGTGGCCTCCAAGATCGTGCGATTTAACACCGCTGGACTATTTTTTGTGGGGTTATGTGAAGTCGCTTGTCTACGCAGATAAGCCGGACACGATTAACGCCTTGGAAGAGAATATTCGGCGCGTTATTGCTGACATACGGCCCAACTTGCTGCAAAAAGTGGTTGAAAATTGGGCCTCTTGGCTGGAATTTGTGAGAGTCAGCCGCGGCGGCCACTTACCCGAAATCATTTTTAAAACATAATGGCAAACCCTTATCTTTATAATAAAACTAAATTCTTAGCCATAACATCAAATTATATGCGTTTTATCTCGTCTTGAAAACCACGCCTCAAAAAAAAACACCTATAGAAAACATAAATAAATATAAATAGTATCAAGAGAGATTTTTGGTTTATGAGATATGGCATGCATTCAGATTAGAAATCTAGATAACCTGGAAAAGTTTCCCGTAGTCCAATTAAAAATAATTTTAAAGGCTAACTTAACTATATTTCAAAAATAATATAATATGTAACTAACTTATGCTTTAATATTAAAGTTGAAAAATAAATTCAAGTTCTCTAACTAAGTGTTATTTTTTATTTTACAAAGTACTAGTATATATACGAATTCAAGATCTAGAGAATTTCAGATCCGTCAGTTTCCGTCGGCTGCAACTTTTTTGCACACATTCAACCGACCGTAGAGAGATCATTAAGTCAAATTAAAGTACCTTCAATTTTACAAAATGGTAAAAATAAATAGGAGAAAAAAATTCTATTCAATATTTGGGCTAATTAAGAAATACATTTTTTTGCAATCGAAAATTTCATCCTAAATTATATCCAGACTATTAATTTTTCTTAATTTTGCTTTTGTATTAATAAAGTTGGCAGTCCTGGCACAATATGAAAAACCTTTTCCGCACTGTCACCCCTCGCAGTTCATTTGTAAGCTGTCATTGGACACAAAACCTTATAGTACCAACAGCTCCCGTGCCTTGAACGGATGACAGAAAACAGGCCCGTCGTGCTCCCACATACTTACGACTAAATTTTAACTGCTTTACCGAAATCGAATTGAGTATACCAGGTCTACTTTGCTTTTACAATTTATTTAATTTGGGGTGCGAGAAGCAGCCGCGATCTTGGCTTAAATGGTTCCTCATTCAGGGAAGGAGTGTACGATTCGGACTAAGCAAAATACTATTCCATCAGTCTTCAAACGCGGGGCAGATTGGTTTCTCAGTGCAGCACCCATCGAAATTCGAATGGTTATCAGAGCCGTGGCTTGATGGTTAATAGTTGCATTCAGTATCACCTCATTAAAAATCAACACGTTTATGTACTAGGTGATACTAAAGTACCACAGAAACACGTGTTCTACAATCACAAAGAATGTCCTTAGGAGTCCTGAAAACTTGGCAGAATCCGGGAGTGAATAGAGGCGAGTAGGAGCAAGCTAGTGGAAATTAGAAACGGAAAATACCATTTCTATCGTGATTATGTGTTGCAGGACTAAATACTAGTATTATTGTATAAAGTATCTTACCTACTTAATATTTTTGAAAGTACATAAGTTATTAAATAAAAATATATTTTTCCCAGTAATAAATAATTTGAAACTATTGTGATGACTATACTTTCATTTTTGAAAATGCTTTTAAAGTTTAGGCCGTTTCATCAACTCTCATTAAAGTCTAGATTTAATCTAAAGAAGCCGCTTTCAGTGCGCCATTTTTTAAAGTAACAAAATATGGCGAATTTTCCTCAGATATCCGACTAGCTTGCTCGTAACACACGCGCTCCGTTAGAATTCGAAGCGACGGGCGAAACTCGAGCGGATTACGCTCCATTCGTTCCGTTCTTGTGCAGATTCATCTGCCTCTGCATTTGCTCGAGCATTTCCTGCATGCGCTTCAGCTCGGCCTCCTTCTCGCGGAGCATCCTGTCGCGGCCGTCGCCATCGTCGCCGTTGGTGTTCTGTGAGGCGTTCGCCGAAGTGGCCTTGCTGCCGGCCGAAACGTCCGATGATGTGTCGCTTATGCCGCTCTCCACCGACCTGTGCAATAATAATGAACTTAGTTCGTTTAGAATTATTTTGTTTTATTGAGACGAGAATAAAATAAATTACATGTTAGTTCATCACGTGTATGCAAAATAGCGCATTAGATGTTTCAGAAATTTAGCCCGTTGCGGGTTTAGTACCTTAAAATTTATAAAATTTAAATAAAGCACTAAACCCAATCCCCAAGTACCCAAGTAGTAGTAGTAAAGTTGGTAAGTAATAATTGATTACTCTATATTTATAGTGCTGGGTTGGCAGGTGGTGGTCTGTGCCTTTCCTTGGTCTTGGGACATGGGGATTCCAGTCAGATGCTTGGCATAACATTACAATATGAACAGTCAAACCCGGTCAACCACTCAGTGCCGCTCAAAACGCAGCACTGAACTCTGCCTCCAATTCCAAAAGCATTGGTACATAATGATGGCGAAATCATTATACACATTTCCGGGTTTATTAAAGTTTAAGTATTAATTCTTACGTGTGTCGCTTTGGAATGGTAGCTCCCTTGGCCAGCCGCTCAGACCTGTAGTTCTCATAGTGCACTTCCTGGGTTACTTCCTGGAGGTCCTGCATATGGGTACTGCGAAAAAATAAACTTTTATTCCTTTAAACATAACAAATGCGAGAAGAGATTGCAACGGTAATATTGTGGTTATTGGCACAATAATAAAGGCACATCAGCTCAACGAAGCAAACTCTAGCATGGAAAATTTTAGGTTAGTGAGATAAAACCTTTAAAAAGTTCTTCACTTTTTTTTGTTTGATTCACTCACATTAGCATAGTCCTGAGTTTGATGAAGTCGCAATGTTCCGGGTTCTCTACCTCTACCACTCCCCAAGGGTAGAGACGGCCGCGGACCCTTTTCCCCCGAACCTCCAAGGTACCTGCGCTGCCCGCACCGCACACCGCAAACGGAACCGCGGCTTTTAGTTGGCGCACCTACCAAAAAATAATTATATAATGTAAATAAAAAAAACATATGTTTTTATAGACCGTGAGCTACTTATTGAACGTTGATTGCACGACGGCAAGAATGGTACATGAGTATCGTTATTAGTGGCATTGTTATTACTACTTTTAGGACTAGTCTTCAACTAATGGTTCCAACTTTCCGTGAATTATAGTAATTGCGATGTAAATCCGCTCTCAATATCAGCAATTAAAATAGAATGTCAAAATGATGATTAATGATTTAAAAAATATTTTTAACAAACCTGTTCCTTGTATTCCTCATCTTCGTCGCTGTCGCAATCTGGCAATGGATATATTTTTATGCCTTCCCTTTCAATTTCTTCCATTATCTGAAAAAAAAGATACAGATACAGTATGATCTAGGTAATCCGGATGGATGTGAAACACCTACCGGATAATCAAGGCGTCCGGATCAACGTACGCAAATTAAAATAAATGACATGTTTTTAAATCACTTCAGCTAATATTATTTATTTTAGAAGCATCTTTATTATTTTAAATGATAACATTTTATGGTGACATTGTGTATTATTCTTTATAAGAAAATTGATAAAATACTTCGCGTCAAACTCGCGTTGATGCCTGATCGGCAAAGTACGTTGACCAAACGGAATATCCCAAGCGGCACTGACACCCGGTTTTTAGTTTCGGTTAAAATTTCCTATAATTGGCAAACAATGCGTACAAAACTATGAAAATGTTTGTTTTTTATACTTAATACTACATTGACATAGCTTTTGCAAATAAAACTCAAATTATTTACCGATAAATCCGATAAAAACACTAAAATTAAAAAAATATTTATGATTAATCACACCTTTCACGAATTCAGGATACTTGACATGCCACGCTTTTAACCCCTGTAAGCCGAAGGACGTATATATACGTCCGGCCGATCGGCCATAGGTCGCTAGAAGCCGAAGGACGTATATACACGTCCGCATTTCTTGAACGATTTTTATTATTTTTGGTATTATTTCAGTATTATTTATTAACTTAACGTTTTCGCCATTGGAAATCACAACGAAACAATTTTGTTTTATTTTTTTTTTCAATTTAATGCAGTTTCTACTACTATTTATAAATTTGTATTGAAAATACACTAATGTACTACCGTTCCAATATATATATCTTTTTTTTAACTTTTTTTCGAAAACTTTACATATTTTGGAAGACTTTTAAACTGTAATGTATAGTTATAAATATATGAAAATGTAAAAAAAAGTGTAGATTTTGTTTATTTCGTAAATTAAAAAAAAAAATAAGTAGATATGGCAACATTTTTTTTTTTTTAATAAAATAAAAATAATAAACATAATCAAAGTGATATGGTGTAATGATACCAGATTTGTAAAGATTGAACGACTCATGCCTGCACTATGGATTTTATAGTAGATGAGTGATTTTTCAAGGTCATTTTAACAGTCTTAACGGCTTTTGGCGCCAAAATTTTTGGCGGAAAATTTTGGCTTACAGGGGTAAAATGCATTAAGACGTTAACGTATTTACCCGGAACCCTGAGTGTGTTAAATTATATAATTTTTCCTACGTGTCTTACTTATGATTCGGTTTTAAAATAACCAATAATATAATTCATGACCAAATTCTTTCAATTTACCCGCCTGCGATCTACTTAATAATTTAAATTCACTGAATATATGAGCCCGGCTTAATCTTCAAACACCCTTAATTTAGTAAACTCAACTTGTACTATTGTACCGACTTCCTGCAAAATCAGTAATTTAAATGCACTTCCTGATGCGTAAACATCTTCTTCCAATTAGGATTTTAAACATTAAGAGGCCAAGATTCGATTCACCGGGCGTCAAATTATTTTACAGAGTACCTATTAAAAATTAAATTTAAAAAATGTGCCTACTCTATTTTTCAAGCGCAGTACTTCCTTCTTTGTGAGGACATCTGCTTTGGCTATCACTGGCACGATGTTCACCTTATTATGGAGTTGCTTCATGAATTCTATGTCCAGGGGTTTGAGTCTGCAAAAATTACACGACAAATGCTCAAAAACTCATAAAAACACCATTCCGGTCGAATCCAAGGAAGAATTATATAGCTAATCGAGTGGTTGATGCCTGGAACCAGCCGCCACAAAAGTTGTGAACCAGTTCGAGAAGAGATTTGACAAGTTTTATGAACAAAAAAAAAGTGAAACATGAACCAATTCGACGCGAGCTTATCGGCTGAATAGCTGCTTGCTCGCTCGAATAGTAATAATAAATTTAACATTATAAAATTATTTGAAAATCCTGTAAGAACTTAGTTCATGCGCAGATGGCTCCGTACCTATTTTACAAAATGTACCCTATAACTAAGTATTTAGCTTGATTGAGGTTGAACTTAATTTATAATAAAACCAACAGTACTATAAAATAGCTAATTACAACAAAATAAAAAGAAACATACATAGAAAGAATCGTGGTATGATTTTTAAATAAATACATAAATAATTAAATTACCAATCTGTAAGATTTTTACAACTTTCTGATATAAGAATTTAGATATATGTTTATTTAAATATTTGAAAAAAAAACCCCCTAAAGCTCTCCGAAATTAACACTATAATACACTATAATGCTATATAAATTATATTTAGTACTGTATAAACATTTGTTGGACATGTTAATAAAATTTGGTTCACATAGTTTTTTTAATAATTAATCAATATTGTGATTAAACAAGTCGAATATTTTATGAATCATGCTTTTCATTTTAAATCAGCAATTAATTATTAGTGATATGTAGTCAATACAAAATGTCAAGAATGAAGTTAAAATTAGTTAAATTTAAGTAAATTTAAAAGTTAAATTTATTAAATAGAGCAAAAATATGTACTAGATAAGGCCAGTATTGGTTACCCGTGTCCGAATGGTGAGATGAAGTAGAAACAGCAGTGGATTCGGTTGTCGATGATGTTCCTGCGATTGAGACCACTCTCGTCTCGGAGAAAACGCTCAAATTGGTCATCGATGTATTGAATGATCGACTGAAAAGTCCAACCAAAAAGATATGTTACTTAGTTAAAGCCAACACTAATTACAAATATAATATACTGGCTATATAAATCGGTAAAACTTCCAGGTGTCGAGGACCAGTGACAGGGATGAAACACAGCTCCAATCTGTAGATACTTCATCCACCAGCATGGATTAAATATTCAATAGCCTAGAGGCCGTACTTCTCCGTGAAATTCCCGCACTCCTAACATACATCTCGAGTTAACTCATTCAGCTCCGTACATCAAATGCTCGGACCATGCGTTGCAGGCCGAGTGGCGAAGTACGTTGAACGAGCGGAATATCCCACGCGGGAGACACCCGTTTTTTAGTTTATGTTATAATTGGCAACAATATGTACAAAACTATGAAAGTTTTTATATTTAATATTATATCGACGTGGCTTTTGTAAATAAAACTCAAATTATTTACGGCTAAATCCGTCAGAAACACTTATTATTCAAATAACTGCTCCTGAGATTGAAATATGTACAAGTTATAAGTATTAGCGCGGTAAATATAAGGCCCACCCTAAAGCAGTCGGTGTTGTCAATGGCGTCGCCGTAGCCGGGTGTATCCACGACAGTTAAACGTAATTTCACGCCCTTTTCTTCAATTTCTACAGTTGATGCGTCCAATTTTACTGTCTGATTCATTTTTTCTGAAAAATAAATAATGAAAATATCATATTGTTTGTTTGAAATTTTGTTTAAATATATATGCAAAAATTTAATTTAAAATATATGTATTTTGATAGGACCCTTGAAAGAAAAAGCGGTCTTGAATATTACTACTGATAGGTAATTATTTTAAGTCGTGTGAGGTTAAATTGAGCGGAAAAACATACAATGAACCCCCCCAAATACTGTGTAGAAATATTAAATCGAAAGATATTACTTACTATTAAGATATTTTATATATAGTAAACTACTTAACGAAAATTAATTTAAATGATTTTATAATACATAGAAATCTTGTATAGGATGATGTTTTTAGAGGCGTGTTTTTCAAGAAGAGATAAAACGCATATAATTTGATGTTATGGCTAAGAATTTAGTTTTATTATAAAGATAAGGGTTTGCCATTATGTTTTAAAAATGATTTCGGGTAAGTGGCCGCCGCGGCTGACTCGAACAAATTCCAGCCGAGAGGCCCAATTTTCAACCACTTTTTGCAGAAAGTTGGGCCGTATGTCAGCAATAACGCGCCGAATATTCTCTTCCAAGGCGTTAATCGTGTCCGGCTTATCTGCGTAGACAAGCGACTTCACATAACCCCACAAAAAATAGTCCAGCGGTGTTAAATCGCACGATCTTGGAGGCCACGCCACAGGCCCACGACGCGATTTTTACTTTATTTTAGAGGAGTAAGTCTATTCATTATGAAATGGCAAACCAAACTGAGCATAAATCAAGTGACAGCTGTCAAAAACACCAACTACGAAAAAAGTAGTGCCAGATTGAAAACCACGCCTCTAAAAAAAACACCCTATATAACCCATTGGGATATCTTGAACCAATTGGGCAGTATGAATATATTTATTTTCAATTTATTGTCTTTGACATACAAACATGGAGATACAATCATGTTTATATTCAATTATAAAACTGTTGATTTTATAATATATTTTTTTTAATAACACAACTACATAAATAAGTACCTAGTACTTTCAATACTGTATTTTTTTATCGCACTTTACTACAACCAGGAGTCGTAACAATCTCTATAGTATTTTACGACAATCTTTATAGTGTTCTTACCAGTAGCATCAGGAATGACCCTCTCTGGATATAAATCCGTGAGGAAAAGCGAATTCACAAGAGTGGACTTTCCGAGACCGCTTTCGCCCACCACCATCAGAGTGAACTCAAAGCCCTTCTTCACGGACTTGCGGTGCACCTGGTTCGGCAGGTTTGCGAAGCCAACATAGTTTGGCGTCTCCAGATTGCCGTACTGCCGTAAGAGAAATAGCACCAATTAAATAAAGCGTAAGTATCACTACTACCTGACTTATAAATGGAGTTGCTTTTCGCATTGCGACTCTTCTCGTCCGAAATCACTCAATCGATTCGAATGGGGTTTTTACTGTTAGATAGCTTGGATCATCGGTAAGGTTTTATAGGTTATAAGTAAAGCAAGTCATAAAATTACTTATCAGGAGCAAAATATCCAAAATTTTGAATTTTGCTCGAAGCGAAACAGTCTAAACAAGGTTTACAATTATATTTTAATGTGAAAGGTGATAGGTAGTAAATTATCACGCCTTTAGCCAGCGCTGTCCATTCGTAAATTAAATAGGCTTAATATGAACGGCGAAATCCATCGCATGAACATCCATCCATCCACCATGGCATCCACCTGAATTTTTTAACATAGAAGCGAAAGGCTCTTATCACCTTAAAGTCCGATTTTTATTTTTTTTAAATTATAAAACTTACAACCTTTTTATCATTTTATGTGATTTTTGTATTGTTCAGATTAAGATGTTAGAAATGAAGCTATGACCTGAGACTTTAAAATGATTGTTTAAATCAGGTAACCCGAAGGACCTTCAGATGAAGAGCCTCATCCTGAGTGCCACAGGCACAAGCGGTCTGGGTGCCGGAGGTGCTATTCATTCCACCTGCAGTCCATGCTGCCATAGGTTGAACAGTGACTTCTTCTAAAAAAGTAATTAACAATCAATGAATACTGTTTAAGCCGGTTATTTTTGAGAACCATTAGCTCGGTAGTATCCACTGTGTCCTAAGACGAAAAATCCACCTAATTCATCCCGTGATTTTAAGTATTATTTGTGATGACAGTTTCCGAGAAGAAAAACATAAACTTCATGTGATAATATTAAACGGTTTCTGTAATTTGTCTTTGTTACGCGTCATACACGGTGCGATGGGGGTGAGACGGCGAAAAAAGCGGGGTTGACAGGGTAATGCGTGCAACGGAGACGTCCTGTGTCGCAATTTACTCGCTGACCGTAAACACCGGTAATTTAGACTGACTCGTTAAAAAAAATATTAATTTGGGGCGAACTTATTTTGCATTTTAATCATATAATTTCTTAGTTATAATAAGGAACATAAACACCTTGACCCATCTGTATACAGGGTGAACTTAAAAGTCAACAGTAACCTTTTATGGGATGATTCTGGGCAGGATTTTTTGTAAAACAACTTTTGTAAAACAAGTTTTCATATAAGTAGCTAACAAAAAAAAATCTACAAAAAAATAATTACTCTATTGAACATTTGGTTTGTATTGTTTATAAAACCTGACCTATCCAATTGACCTACATTACAATATTTGCGAGTGGGAAACTACTCATTGTTTAATATCTTCAATACATTTGTAGGTACAGTTATTGTATTATGTGTTATTTGTTAGGTTACCACACTTTGAAATATTTTTTTGCTTTATTTACAAAGTTGTTGAACAAAAGTTGATCAATTTCCCATCCAAAATCACCCCATAAAAGGATATTGATGACTTAAAGTTCACCTTGTATATGTAAAAAAAAATGGTAATTATATATTATAGGGTTTGAGCACATCCATAGGTAAAGGTCTTACTCGGTCATGGGTCCAACTGCCAGGGACTTTTAATTCAAACGAAACGCCTACCATCCGTCCGATTGAAATATTCGTAGATTTCATTAAAATAATACAAAATCTAATAAAAAACTGCGGTTGAGGTATACCTCAACCGCAGTATTGTATACAATATACACATTGTAATATGCCCATTCTTGAACAAGTGATGGGAATGCAGTCAACACATAGTACACTGTTCAGTAAAATGTTAAAAATCCGCGGCACAATAGGAAAATAGGATGTTTTTAAGTGTGCCAGGTCACCATGCCTCAACCTAAATAAAGTCAAGACTAAGGCATTCTTGCAAGCGAATTTGCACTAACAACACCGTTACCATTAAAGTATTCTGCACACGTACTGACTTACAACAAAAGAATGTCGGACTCATTGATATAAACTACTTAAAAAAATAAACTTACACTCTTAGCCGATTCGCTAGCCATTTTAAGTATATAAGAAACAGTAAATTTATATTCACAATCAATTACTCGTGACTCACTGCGATTAAAGAATGATAAACAAATATATCATCAAATGATGCACAATTAGCGACCGAACAAACACTAAACAGCCGCCGAACAGCCATACAAACAGGACAGGATCTGCCCAAATCCCAATTAAACAGTTGGTGTTACTGTTTGTTTTCTCTGACACTCAGAAGGAGCAACACACTAATAATAAACATTTTTGTCCCATTGTTTTTGTCTATGGTGCTAAGACATCCTGGCAAGCGCGCATGGTAACACTGGCGACCGTCCTGAGTGTGAAATCGTTTTTGTAGCCTAAATCGGCTAAAAAAACAAACCTTTTTTATACTTATATCGTCGATTAACTTTTTCATTTTTATAATATATTATTTTTAAAAGAAGAAAGAAAAATAGATTTTTTGGAGTGTAATTTCACATAAGCTTTTATTGCGAAGAAACATGTAAGCGCTCCCTATAATAAAACCATAACATACTGTTACACACCTCAATGTCAGAACTACAAATCGAATGATATTATTCTCCATCTATTTCCAAAAGATCTAAGGCATTTTCGAAAGTTGAAAACTGGGCTAATAAAAGAGAGTCGATTTGAAAATATATGCGTATTTACTGGAGCCATTTTGTTGAAAAAGATTTTTATGCAGCAGGTATCACATAACGTAACATAATTATGTATTGTTTTTATAATGACAGTGAGTTTGTTCCCCGTTCCGCCCGCGGCAAACAGCGCTATCTGTTATTTATGATTTCGCGAATAGCAATTAAAAAATACTAATATTACGAAAACAAAAAAATAGGTTTTCACTCTTCAATTTGTGACCAATTTCACCCTGGTATCGTAAAAATGCATTTTTACACAACTCAGCTCTGCGTCTAAACCGAAATCCTGCAATCTTAAGCCGTGGAGCTCTTTGGTACATTTAATTATTCGTTAATTTGGCATAAAACCTACTTTTTTTAATCAAAAATAAACTTGCAAATAAACCAACACAACAGCGAAGAATAAAAATAGTTAATACATAGACAAGGAATGGTTGTGCCGTAAGTGTTAAGTTAGAAAAATATTAATAGTAACATACAGGTATCCTGATACTATTCCCAAAAGCTTGATGGGGTGCTTATGTTTGTAATTAAAATACAAAATGAGTTTTCTGGCACACAGACTAAATTAAAAAGGCTAATTGGTAATTAGATGATGAAGAACTAAGAAAAAGAGTAGCGGCAACGATATATGCACTCACACTGGTCTCCCTCTATTCCAAATAATCCCAATTGATCCTCAAGGCAAAACCTAAATCTCTTTTTAAATACTTTTATAAAAAATAATATTATATTTTCTTTGTATCCATTATTTTTTCATTTTTTTTGTTGTAGTATGAATCTGCACAACATTTACTGATGGTGTTTTTATTTTAATTTTAAATGTTTTGTTTTTATTATTCCAGTCACAATATCAGCAAATTACTTGAAAATGGCTTAGTAATCCAAAAAAAAGAAATACGTAATCGCCAAATTAGAAGTAGAACATATGTGTAGCATCTGACATTTGTTTTGTGTTGCGTGTGTAAAAAAAGTGCGACTCCCGCAGTTGGGTGCTTGGATGAATCTTACTGCTATACTTTCGGCGCGATAGATAATTCGAAGTGTTAAATTTTGATATAAAATGTCCGAGGTAGGTAAAAACGACTCAGCTGAAACGGAAGATAGCGATGCAGTCGAAGTCATTATTGAAGACGACGAAGGAATGGATTGTGAAAATGACAGCGACGTAGGTTGTGTTATATAGTTTTTATGTTCGGCATAAACTCTCCTCATACTCGCATTCATATTCGCCTTTCTTTACCTTTATCATGGGTAAATATGGAGGCAAATCCAAACACTGCTTTCCAAACTATCTCCTATTTATGAACACATAAGGCCTTTAGTCGGTTGCGGGGAAGTATTTCAACCTTCACATATGGCTACGAACGTTTGATTTTATTTCATGCAAATGTTTTTTCGGAGTAGGAATTGCTTATCCTTTACTTGCAATGTCAATTTGTCCAGAACAAGTCTCGACTGGTTTTGTTCGATTACTCATCAAAATTCTTCAAACCAACTTCACCGGGAACATCTTGGTACTAAAAAAAAAAACTAAAGTCTTTAGAGGGGAGATGTATGTACAGAAGATGTATGGCCGTTTGATGGCCATATTATTATAATTATTTTTACCGTTGCTGTCATTGATGAGTTCATTACATGCAAAAATTTGTAGTATTTTCATGGAAATGTTAAATTTGAAATTTTAAACTTGTTGCGTTCCAGTTCTTTTGAAAATTTCTGCTCGAGCTTGCTTTAAGTATAGTTATATTTTTTGTGATAGACTGCAATTGTGAATTCTGATCGTCGAGGGTTTTAATTTAAGCCTAATTACATGTACGTACATATTAGAGATAACTTTGTCAAATATATAAATATATATATGGTTGGTTATGTTTAGTTTTCGCACAGTACGTGGAGATATGAGCTGCGTATTATTTCCAGGACGATTCTGGCAATTCGGTGAACGAAGAAGAAGAGAAGGAACGACTGGTGGCGACGATTGAAGCCAAGATATCTCAAAATCCATATGTTTATGAAGACCATGTGGAGCTTATAAACCTTTTAAGGTAGGAACATACTGTCTTCGACTAGCAAGATATATTTAAAAATCAATCAAGCGACAAAATCTATAAGTTTGAGCGTCACGACGTCCATAACTAACATTTATTTATTAAACAGGTTTCCCCATGTACACATTACAATTAAAGTAAAAAATTAAACTACTAAAAGAAAAAATAACATTAAAAACAAAAAACAAAAAAAAATAACGAACTAATCAGGATAAATACAACGTTAAAAATTAAATTAATGCATTCAGGTAAATAATAACAAACAAATAATTCACGCTGATCTTACAAAGGGTAATAGAATGATTTTTAATCCTATTGGGCAAACAGACAAAAATATCAATCTCCACGGAAATGGAATTTAATAATTCGACTGCTCTCCCAATCGGACTATACTTGTATACGTCGGTACGACACGCTAATCGCCTAAATAGCCTGTGCTTCCGCGCTCTAGTCAAACGGTCCGGAATAAAGAAACCAATATTTCTGAGCCCAGAGAGTACTCAAAACTTTATTTTTTACGCAAGGCTCGGCTAGACATTTAAAGGCATTAAATTGTAATTTATTATCGGCAACCCACTCTAAGAGACGATTTACGAGGTGTGTTCAAAAAGTAAGGTGACTTTTGTGGTGTCAGGATGGGCGAAATAAAATTTCTTATTTCGTTTCACAGCTCTTTTATTTCTTTAGTCACACAGACTTTATACACTTATTAAATCGAGGGCAAGCACACAGCCAGTCCTTTCAGTTCACACAGAACTATTGCAATGGCCGATGATGAACAGGATGTCAGCCATCTCACTCACTCATTCAAGTTGACAACTTGCCAGTAAATCAAATAGACAAGATAGTTGTCAGAGTGGCCAATCTAGAGGTTGTTACCAATAGTAGGCGGCAAATTTGAAAATATTGACTACACTTTACAAATTTCGCGGGCTACGTCTGTCCGATCCCCGATTTTTTTTTTTGTTATGTTGGTACACTTGTTTTTAACATCTGTGAAAAGTTTCAAGAGTATAGCATGTTTGGTTTGTTTCTGAGAGGCATTAAGGTTAGAAGTGTTTTGCGTGCTCGGCGATTCACGATTCATCAATCGCGCCAAATAGTGAAGTCACTGATCGGTAAATCTTCACATCGTCCATATTAATATTAATATTGGTAAGAACTGTGTAGAGTGTTTTTTCTTGTGAACAGCTGAAAAGTGGACAATAAATCAGTTTAGGAACTAAAATGCAAAAGAACAAAGTCACGTTTATCTCTGCCGACTATAATTTACTTCAGAGAGTCGGCATCTTGCCAGAAATCTGGCATTAAGAATTATTTGATAATTTGTTTGATTGTATTTGAATTATTTACTTGCTTTGTTTATTGACAATTAAGTTTTTAGTGAAGATAGTGGCATTCATTATATTGATAGAAAGCCGCGCTTCCCTGAAAAATATTGAATTGTTAAAAAATATTAACTGACCAATTGATCATACTAAATTCGACCGTCTAAAATAAATGCAAAGTTATGAAACTAATACTTAAGTCACTGCTGGTTACAATATAAGCAAAGTTACGCCAATACATATAATAAATTAGCTTATATTTTGTAAACGCATCCCAATCATTTGCAAATATTAACACTCTCACTCAATTAGAGGAGTCCAAATGCTGGCGCTGAAACCTATACCTGAGGAAAGGTAGATCATGTTTAGTTTACAAATTTAATGGGGAGAATTTATTTTAGGTACCCAATTTCATATTCTGAAAATTAAAACTGCACCGTTGATGGCCTTTGTTTTTTTTTACCATTTGCTAGTGAGCTAGGTGACCCACATCGCCTGTCCAAGTCCTATGACCGCCTCAACAGTTGGTGTGTTCTCGAGCCAGATCAGTGGGTCCATCGTTTGCACGTCATCCGGACACTCGCCGAGTCTGGCTCGGATGAGGAAAACATCAAAAAAGCACATGAAGTGTTCGAGAAGGCCATACGGGAAGTTTACAGTGAGTTATCATTATCTTTATTATTAAATTGCATTTTCATAATCACCTTCTGGTTGGCCCAGATCCTTAGATCCAGAGCGATTTAGCCGGGACGCGAGAGAGCCAACTTTGACTGCATGAAATAATACTTATAGCTATTTTTATTGATGACCGAAGTGATGTTTTTAAGGCTGCTGAAGTGACAACGCATGCACTTCGTTATGCTTACTGGTCACTGGAATCCTGAATTGGTTAGATTCCTTTCTCTGAGGACGAGAGCTTTGCTGTGGGGTCCCTCAAGGTGAATTATCCCCTCTTCTGTTTTCGTTATTCATCATTTAATTTTCCTCCTGTCTTAACTCGTCTGTATGCTGATAATCGTCATTTATATATTGTAATGATGATGGCCGTTGATCGCCAAGTGGCCAAGTCTGGATTATTTTTCGAATATTTGAAAGTAGTCTCAAGGTTGATTGATTTTTATTTATTCGAATGCAGCGGTCTGTCAGACGAAAACAAGAGCTCGGAAAAATACTGGTATAGAAGGCAGGTGCGTTTTTAAGCTTAGCTTAAGCTAAAGAATACATCGTTTCATTTGAGTAACACCCTTTCATTCATCATATTTTCGTTTGCTTTCGTTTCATTCGAGTAACTATAATTCTAAAGTACTATGGCACTCTCAACGGGTACTATCGAAGCCCCTAGAATCACGGTAAGAAACGTTGCAACCGAAGGAGAGGGCAAACGTTTCAATATTCATTGTGAACCAGATTGTGTAAAGGAGGCAATTTTAAGCCTCAATCCTGATCTTGAAGTCTTTATTTGTAGGTGAATGAAAATAGGTTATTAATCAACCCATCTAAATTGCAATTAATAATCATAGATAGTGAAAGACTGGTAAACTCATATGAATTACATCCGCCTTACAAATTACTATAAAAATTTAGAACTAATAATGGATATTTTTTCTATTTTATTCATTCCCCTGCGCTTAACCCGCTTACTTCAACCCGCGGTGCCTTTGGAAGACCAGAGTACTGATCAATACCATCAATACATAGGTCCAGGGACATAGTGACTCGATCCTCTTAGTGGTTATTCAAATATGAGAAGAAAAATGATGAGCACACTCCATAATACTTTTAACATAACCTAAGTTTGTCCATTTATGCAGATTACCAGGTCTACATGCAGTGGTGCCGCTTTGTCATTGATCTGGAATTGCAGGGGTCATCCGTAAATAGAGGAGGTATCTATGAACCACGTCGCATTTTGGCAAAGGCTCTTGACATGGCCGGTTCAGATCCACTTCATGGACATAAATTTTGGGAGAAGGTGCTCGACTATGAGATGCAGAAATTGACGCAGATTGAGTGAGTGATATCTTTAGAATATTTTCTTATTTAGAAATTATTTAGAATTGGTGTAAATCGATCTTATCAATTGATAAATCAATATTATCTGTCGACCAATAGCATCCCTCTTACAACCCCAGAGTAGGGGTAAGGAGTTACCCCTACTTCTTAGACCGACCTCTGTCGACCAGTAACATCAGGCAGCGATCATTTAGCTCCGCCCTAATGGGGCGTTTCGAACAACGCGGCAGGGCATTAACCTCGAACTTGAACGACCGCGGAATTGAAACATTGAACTTGAACGAATTAGAATAGAAACTTCAACATTTTTTTTCTCGTATACCATAATGAATTTTGATATAGTTTCTTAACAAATAACACTAGGAATCGTAGGACCTATTAGCTGTTTTTTTAATGCGTGGAACCTTGGGACACCCTGTATATATATATATATGTAGATTTGATGAATTTTATTTTTAAACTTTCGTCATTCGGCGTCGTCAGAAAATATATGAAAGATGACGTTTAAAATGCAACCTTCATAAATTCGGAAATCGCATTTTTAACTAAAAGATAAATATATCCAGCCACTACAATTATTATTATATAATTGCAGTTTCGCTAGATAAATCGATCAGTATTATAAAATGAAACTAATTTCTTAAAAGAATATATCAAGTATCACGCGTTAAATGCTGTTAAGTTAGTTTAGCCGCGAAGGGATATTTGGGAAATAAACCCTTAGGTGGGAAATAAACCCAATCATCTAAAAACTCAAAGTTGGATGTAAATTGAGCAACTTTTAAAGCGTGATACTTAACCTCATTCAAATAATCTACACTCATGATATGAGAAATACAAAAGATTAAGTAAGACTACAAGAAAGGAAAAATAACACAAATAAAATATGAAAGGATGGAGAATTATACTTATCTCACTCGGCGTGAGGAAAGGATAAATGTGCAAGGAGGTCGTCCGCGATAGGTCGTCTACTAGGATATGAGACGGGACGTTGGTTGTTAGTCTTCCCCTCGATATATATATATACAGAGTGTCCGAAAAGTCGACGTCCAAACTAAAACAAGAGATTAAAGAGGTCATAGGCTACAAAAAATGTTAAGTACATAATGGTGATATTCGTAGCGGTTTTTAAGATATTTATGTTTACACTTATTTTTCATTTTTTTCTACCTAGACGACTAGATATTTTATTTCGATAAAAGTGGAGTTAATTTGCTAATGTTTTTTTCGTTAGTAGTATTAATAGATAACTAAATATTTAATTAAAAATAATTTTACTAGAATTACTTGATATTAAGTAGGAAAAAAAACCCTGTTTGTTTTTTTTTTGACAAAATAATGAATCCAGACAGAAATTACTACAATTTGTAATTTTAAAAAAATACTCTACACAAATTTATATCTGCTATTGTTAAAACATCTTCAGATATTAGTGTAACTGTTAAAAAAAAATATATGCAACTATGCATAATAACAATAATGTTACATTCAAATTATCGAGCGAGGCCCATTTGCGTTTTATCGATTATTTTTTGAATGAATAGAAATAATGCATAATTAAACTTATAATGCATGGTTTTATTCATTTGGTAATTTAAATACCAATAATTCGCAATATAAATATTAGGTAGATATAGTAGGTACCGATGACGAATTGATTCAGCGGGAGGCGACACCGATATTTTTGGGACTACCTGTTTCATCCCTGCTGTGCTTTTTTGTAGGGATATCTGAAAGACAACATACTAGCAGAAATAAAGACAACATAATTATTGTTTTAATATTATAACAAATGCTCATTAGGAGATGTTGACTTTGTATATGTGTCAATGGTCGTGACTTTGACTTTATAATGCAGGATTTATCTGTGTTGTATATAACATATTTTTTCATAGCTGCTATTAAAGGAGTAAGAAGTATCATGTCATCGGCGTTCATCCGATTCTCTGACACATAGGAGATTCATCAGTAAATCCCCAAAAGAAGTATGTTTTAATTTTTATGACATTACCACACTGGTGGACAATATATCCACACAAGCATGTGAATAAGTCGCTATACTTATTCACATTTTGTGTTGATATATTGTGCAAATTTTATGATGGCAGCACTATCATTTACAATAAATGTTCAAGAAAACTTAATTACCCTTTTATTTAAGTTATTTAAGTTTCTTTTACTATGTATATTTAAAGGTATGTAATTGATTTCAGTTCAAACTCTCCCATTTATGAGGATCAGGTGCACCGAGTGTTTGACGTCTATGCTGGCTGGCTCTCGAAGCCACTGCTCGAAAATGATGGATTGCTAAAGAGATTTGAAAATTTTGTATCGATATACGAGTTCATCAAAGAAGATGACGTAAAAGAGGTTATAATTTCTTATAATTGGCAAACAATATGTACGAAACTATGAAAATGTCTGTTTTTTATGTTTAATATTATATTGACATCGCTTTTGTAAATAAAACTCGAATTATTTACCACCAAATCTGTCAAACACTTCCAATTCACACACATTTTCACATACGCAATCAAACGTCAAAACCGAACTAAATCGTCAATTAATGAATTTCATCAATTCAGGTTTACGCGATATGCCACGCTTTTAAATATTAATAGAAATGCATTGAGACGGTGATGTTATACTCGGAAATGGCACCTGTCGTATACGGCGATTACGGGATATCCTATTATCGGCGCTGAGTGTGTTAATAACTTTAATTTGGTTACATTTGAATTGTATTTCTTCATATAAATACTGGAATAACGGTAAATGATAACTTTCCGCCAAAAGAAAATTTCTGGCACTTACCAAATAATATAAATTAAAGTTTCAACAGTAATAAATTCTAGTTTGCAAAATGCAAAAATGATGATTGTCATATCACACATTGACAGTGAACTGTTATATAAACGAGCAAATGTTCTTGTCATTGCTAATACTCGCTATCCACATTTGCTCCTCTATTTACGTGGCCGAACGCTGTCCGAGGCGCATTACCCACTACCTATTGCTCCCATACACTTAAACTTTTATTTACAGGTCCTGAACGATTACCAGACCGCCCAGGCACTATTGCAGAAGATCTTGCCGTTCGAAGAAAAGCTGACCATGTTTGGCACCACCACCAAGGCAGTGTCAATCTATATCGGTTATATAAACAAGGTCAACGAATTGGTTTTGTTGGGAGGTGCAGACGCTGCCATTATCAAAAATCTTTTACCTGTAAGCGCTTCATTATTACTTCTACCCTACAAATATGCGGCATTCCACCAGTGTGTTCCAACCTGGGGGGGTCGCGGTCGCAAACAAGGTAGGAGCAAGGATAATTCCTTACAATAATTATAGTGAGAAGGCTGTCCTGTTTATTTTTTAACAATTTGTTGAATCTTGATTCTATTTTTGAGACGCAAATAACCAAATAGTTTTCTAATTGGAGTATTTCTCTTTTTAGTTTTTGTATCTACCATTAACGAGAATGTGACTTCAAATAGGTAAGATATGTCGAAGGGCAATAATAATTTCAAAGCTACCCTTGCCAGCTCTGGCTATCCTTGTTTTCTCTTCATCCAGAAAAACTTCAACCTTTTGCGAATTAAATTTCATTTTAAACATGCCGTCAACAGCAAGGTCTATAAGATATTATAAGATCTTTAAGATATATTTATGGTCAGTTTACCCAGTTGTAGTTGCTGTTTTTTTGGGTGTCAGAACACACAAAAAAAAAAGAATGGTTAAACTCCTCAAATGGCCTCATTAGCAAGAAACTTAAATACGTCGTCGTTGAAATTGCTGTTACAGTAAAAATAAGGCTCTAGAGCTGCCATACTCAACCTGTGACCCTATGTATGGCCCTAAACACATTTATTATCAGGGACATGATTTACAAAATCTGGCATTCTGTATTTCGTATATCTTGAGATTCATTTTAACTTTGACGTACAAATAGTGACACCCAAAGAGGATTGTCGTTTCATATTTTTTTCGTCATACCAGTATAGTGTTGCGGCCCGAAGACAAAAAAGGTTGAGTATCGTTGGACCCTCTAGAGGGTCGTTAGATTTTCGCGAATTCAAAAAGGTTGAAAAACACTGCTCTGGACAGTATCTGTTGAAAGTTTTCTCTAAAAAATCGGCAGTAAAGTCAAATGAAATCAGTATTATACTAAGTGACAAAGTATCTAAGTACTAAGTGAAAAAGTATCAAGCACAAAAAGTGGGAAAGATAATTGAATATCCTCGAGAGACCAGCAGTGCTAATCTCAATCGAGCTATTCCGACGCAAATGCATCGCCTAACTGTCAAATAATGCCATTTTTCGACTAAGAAATTGTAAGATTTGACAGTTAATCGATGCATTTAGTATTTGGAATTTACTGTGTGAGTTCTACTGTGTTACTTTTAACACAGTAGAACTCGCACAGATTGTGACGAGTGAATATTACAATCTATTTGCCTTTTTATAGTATGCCATCTTGTTATCGCAATGTATATTTGTAGATGCTGTATGACCGCGCTTCGTACGAATGCTGTTCCCTGTTGCTGAACTCGCGAGAAAAAGACATATCGAGCCTATGCGAAACACTGCTCATGGACTACGCAGACTTTGCGAGGCGTCGCGACGAACGGGAATACTTTGACCTCGTTCTGGATAGGATCATAAAACGATGGACCAAGTCCTCCCGTTTTTGGATCATGAAGATGCGTGAGCAGGAGCGCCGGAACAATGAGCTCGAAAAGGTCCTTTATGATCTTTTTTACACATATACTCAGTTGCTAGGTTAGGTTAGGTTAAATTTGTCAATGACTATAAATTGTCTCACTTGTCTTACTTTGGACTTTACCGTCTTTGGACTGTTTGGGTTCAATCCCCAACATTGAGCAACATTAAGATATTGGCTAATAACTCAGTCCCAATGCAATGTCCCTTTCCTGAACTATATCTTAAAATATACAAGTCGTATGTAAAACCACTTGGAATATGGAGTCCATACTTTTACAAGGATATAGATACAGGTACAGCACCGAGCAACAAAAATATGATTAGTCTTTGCCTTTCATAAATTAGTTATACGCGATATACCACACTTTTGAATATTATTAGAAATACAGTAAGACGATGACGTGTTTACTCACACACAGCACCTGGCGTATACTGCAATGACGAGATATCTTGTCATCGCCGCTGAATGTGTCAAGGACTGGTCGCATATGAATTATGAGGGCTTGCTCAGAATAGAGGTGTTTTTAGGTTGTTGATCGCTGATCTCCACAATGGAGATGGCACTTAAAGAAGAATTCTGGCTTCTAGGTAATAATTACTTACGTAGGTGTGCATCTCAATACAATAAAATTATTGTCTCTCACATATAACATAATTTTTTAGATAAGAGGCACACTGGAGATGGCCCTGTTATCCGGCATCCCCGCACCAGAAGATTCAGTGGAGCTCTGGACCGCCTATTTAGAAGCAGTCAAACGCCACACTGATTTCGCTCGCGAGCAAGACCTGGACCGTCTCCGGGACACATTCCGCCTCGCCTGGGACAGCCTGGGCAGCAATTGGGGTGACAGGGCCGACCCCTTCTGCACCATACTTCTCTACTGGGCTAGAATAGAATACAAGATGGTCGGGGACTTTGGACGCGGAAGAGATCTTTTTGAAGAAGTATTTCGTAAGTTTTATTCTGCTCCGTATGTAAAACCCGTGGACATTGCCACCCGTTCGGCAAAGGTCGTCGACCGAATGAAATTTTACAAAATATCCCACGTTGGCACACCACTCGTTTTTTAATTTCTTATTAATGGAAAATAATAAGAAAAAAACTGAAACTATTGTTTATAAGATGTTATGGCTAAGAATTTAGTTTTATTATAAAGATAAGGGTTTGCCATTATGTTTTAAAAATGATTTCGGGTAAGTGGCCGCCGCGGCTGACTCGAACAAATTCCAGCCGAGAGGCCCAATTTTCAACCACTTTTTGCAGCAAGTTGGGCCGTATGTCAGCAATAACGCGCCGAATATTCTCTTCCAAGGCGTTAATCGTGTCCGGCTTATCTGCGTAGACAAGCGACTTCACATAACCCCACAAAAAATAGTCCAGCGGTGTTAAATCGCACGATCTTGGAGGCCACGCCACGTTGTTCAGGAGTAAGTCTATTCATTATGAAATGGCAAACCAAACTGAGCATAAATCAAGTGACAGCTGTCAAAAACACCAACTACGAAAAAAGTAGTGCCAGATTGAAAACCACGCCTCTAAAAAAAACACCCTATACTTTAGAGGTATAATTCCTCCGGTGGTATAGCCGATTGGCAGGTGGTGCAACAAAGTTATTTTAAAGCCAAGTTCTTTATCCTTTTTCTTAGCCGGGAAGGGGTCTTAGGGAATGGCTTGAAGACGCTGCAGTTGAGACTATTCCACTCTCTTAGAGAGTGGTCCTTTCGTCCTATATAGAACGGTTTCTGAAGTTGCTCACTAATGGAGGACCATGCTGGGAGCTTCAAGTAGGCCTTAAATAAGATATTCCCATTTTAGATCAGATAGAAATTTCGTCGGTCTGTCAAATCTGCGAAAGCGCCTAAAAACTTATCTGCTCGCTAACAGTTGAATTGCTTCAAGGTCAGAATTTAGATAGGAAATATGAGAGTCCCAAACAGATGAACAATACTCCAAGGTTGGACGAACCAGTGATTTATACGCAAGTTCCCTAGCACGTGGCCCAGCAAAACGCAAGTTCCGCATTACGAAACGCAGTGAGCGACCGGATATTTTTATTACTTCGCTAATGTGCGCCCACCAATGTAGAGTATTGGATATGTGTACTCCAAGATACTTTACGAGATACTTCTTCGGGATTACCTGTCCATAAACATTGAATTGAAGATCAAATCTCCCACCATGTGTGAAGATTGTAAATTAAATATAATTTAGGTAATAACTTGCTTTTTACGACTGTTAGAATGCGGCGCAAACAAAACGATGTGTAACGTTTGGTTGGAGCTGATCAATATGGAAAGCCGGCGCGTTCCTGCGCCGTTTCCTCACAAGATATCCGAGTTGTTCAAGCGGGCGCTGAGGTTCGTTATGGATTGGCCGCGAGGCCTTTGCGACGCATGGCTCAACCACGAGAGGGACCACGGCTCAGTTGACTCTCTTGAGGACTGCAAAAGGACTTGTAAGGTTTGTAACATTTTATTGTTTGTACCACAGCCCGGAAAAGGGGTTCAAAGAAGTGTGTGTATCTATTTGTTATAAATTCACAAAAAAACCTAAATACCTAAATAGCTGCTTGCTCAGCGAACAATAATAATAAAAGCCATATTTGGGCCGACAACAGGAAGACAACAGGAGAGAGAGAAAAATCCAAAATGTTGCTAAATCTAAAAGCGATAGTGATCTGTTTAATTATTTTATTAATCACTTATTCAATATCAGCTCTCCTGCTGTGTCACTCTCGAGCCATTTAAAAACGCATAGCCTAGCTGTCAAACCTTGCAATTTCCGATTACAAATTATTAAAACATTTAAATTGTCTTCAGTGTCTGATAAGTGGTATGAAAAAAATATTATATTTTTCTAAAAACTGAATAATCTATATAACATTCTCACATTAAAGTAGTTCGGTTTGATTACGGTTAAAAAATATTTACAATAAATTAAGTTCACTCATTTCATACCGACTCCATTGGATTTTAGCAGCGACCTGCAGTACTCCGCTCACAAATGCGCATGTGATTGTAATAGATAGCACTTAAGAAAAGCAGTTTTGTTCCCATTGGGGTTCATTGCATGTGGGTCAAGCAGAACTATATTTTAGAATATATTGAAATGTATAGAAAATGTATACATTTGATTTTAGGATGTGATAGATGAATGGGAAAAACGCGTTGAAGAACGCAGGCTTGCAAAGCTGCATGAACGACTGGCCTTCGCGAAACGAGCGTACAGAGGGAAACCCTTGGATGCGAAAGACGTCGGAAAAAAGAGGCACACCGTCGGCAGAGACCAGGACGTCGTTTCCATCAAGCGTCCCAGAGTGGATACTCCCAGAAAAGCGCCAAGTGACGGGAGGCAGCTTAGAAGTGCTGAGAAACTGGTACGAGATGTAGGTAAGTAACTTGCACGTCGTTGTAGTAAGTAACGTCTTTTAGAGATCTTTTTATTAATACCTACTTTATGAATTAAGGTACAGTTCACGGCCGATACATGACCACAAAATTTACCAGAGAGAAAGTAAAAACTTTTCTGTTTGTCATCTTTACTCTCTTTGGTGTGGCGTGTATCATTGCAACACTAACAGATTAAAATGCAATCACAGGTTCCACTGCCTCCGATTCGGACATAAAGCAGAAGCAGCTGATGCCACCGCCTCCAGCCCCTGGTTCGCCGCCGCCCGGCTACAAGAGACCGCCTCAGGCAATCACCAACATTCCAGAATCAACGCCAGAAATGGACAAGACCGCTAGGACTGTCTTTGTCAGCAATTTAGGATTCAAGTAGGTTCAGGTGTAATTATCATTCTATTAATTTGACTTGTTAACTAACTTTACTGGAAAGATGAAAATGTCTTGAACTCGGATGGAATAGGCGTCGTACTAGGGGACGACCTCCGCTTTTATAGACTGCGTCGGAGGGGAAACCTTCTACCTCAGCCCTGGTGCATTCGGTTGACGTCACTCCCGTTCGACTGACTGTGGACGGGTGGTGTGATGTGGGGTGATGCAGCCGTCAGCATAAACCTGGCGTGAACGTCACGTGGACTTGTGACCTCCACAACTTTATTTAGTTTAAAATAGAAAAAAAACAATGAAAAAAAGTAATCAGAGTACCCCTTGAGGTGCAAAATTTAAAAAAAGTCTACTTGCAATTTATGTACTGAGAAATTTCAAGATTTGACACTTACAAGTTATCAAGAATAATATCTTAGAAGTATTATCGGTTTATTTTCACCAAAATTTTTGGGGTTGACTAAAAATATATTAAAATTTTCCTTGAACATACTTCAAAATCCGCTCAGTTAGCATTGTTCCACACCTGAATACAGAAAAAGAGAGTCTGATCAGTAGGGTAAATATTGGTACCATCAAGAATCTTTAAACCGATTTAGTAGGTCAAATGTCCTCCAGCTATAGTCTCCTTCGCAAACTAAGCGTGGCAATTTTCATCACTACTTTATTTTAAGGATCACAAATCTTCAACCTGTCCCTATATTATTTTCCTCTGCCCTTTCATGACAGGCTAGGTGGATTCCTTGGCAGCTGTGATCTATGACACAAGTCTGATTGAAAATAAAGTTATTTAATTTTTCAATTTGTAGAGTAAACGAAGACAATTTGAAGGAAGTTCTTGCTGGCTTTGGAGAGATCGCCGACCTGAGGGTGGTGGCGGACGTGAAAGCGTTTGGCGGCAGCATCTGTTACTGCGAGTATGTCAATAAGGTGAGCTATTCAATATCATCATTTTTAACAAAGAAATTGCTAGAAGACGTGTGCAGCCGGTGCGGCTGAACTAGGATACACCCATATCATCGTTTGTCAATGCATCTAACAACTAAATGACTAAAGTTTATTTTTATATAAAACTACTAATAATATAAATATTTTAAGAAAAGTACTGATTTGCGTTCATTGATTTACTGTTTGAAATATTGTATATTTCCCCACCTTTTTCTTCGCTCCAGTCGAGGCCCAGAGCATTTCATCGGTGCCATATTATTTGTTTCTCAATTAAACAATCATCAAATAAAATACATTATCTCCGGTAGAGCTCAGCGCAAGTGGCCATAGCAAACGACCGTAAGCTACTCGACTCACGTCCGATGTTCATCTCGCAATATTCCGAGGAGAGGTCGGCCCGTAGGCCGAAGTTCAAGTACAGCACCACGGTGGAGAAAAACAAACTCTTCGTGAGGAACCTTCCCTTCGAAGACTGCACACGGGAGAGGCTGAGCAAAGTGTTTGCGCCGCACGGCCGCCTCAAGGACGTGAGAGTAGTCACTCGCAAGTATGTGTTTTCTAAATCTATTTGAATTAATCCTACTAGTTTAAAGGGCATGTAAGAAGTGCCGTCTAATTATTATCCTCAGAATTATTATTATTGTTTGTTGAGCAAGCAGCTATTTAGCTGATGTGCCCATATCTCATTCTCAGTTACTAGCGATTTGCCTAGATTCAAGAAATTTATCGAGGCGGTTCTTGAACTGGTTTACACTTATAGCTTCCACCACTTCCTGTAGTAGCCGATTCTAATTATCCACAACTCTATTGGAGATAAAATTCTCCCTAGGATTAGTGGAACAAAGAGATTTAGATAACTTCATTGAATGGCGGCGAAGTTGCGTGTTAAACATGAATAAGTCCTTAATGCTTGCACAATTGTAATATCCAGTTGACACTTTGTAAGTCTCAATGAGATCACCACGATCGCGTCGCTCCTGTAATGAGGTCAATTTTAACACACAGCCTTTCTTCATATTCCAATTGTTTCCAGTTGTGCGGGTATTTTTGTGAATTATGTCCTTATTGCTCTTGCCTAGTTATAATGCTATAACTAGGAAATCTTACAAATGTAGAGCGTACTTGCCATGGAAGTTACTGATTGTGACCAGGTTCATCAGAATAAACGCTGTACTCGCGAAACCCCGCCCAATTGTTAAATACCATAATTTGCGCTAGTCAGACGCTAGCGGCCACTCCGTTATCGCTGCGGAAATTAATTTCATCAAATCGGCAACTGCCAACCATCTGAAAAATGTCACCCACCCACCACCACCACCCACCACAAAACATTTCAATTTAGAAGAAAATGAAATTGTTCTTTCAAAACTTTCAAATTATAATAATTATTAAATTGAAGACAGGGTTAGTTCACCGACAATAAATATCAAGAGGCAAAATTAAAATGGTGGCAAATTTAATAGGCGAGGACATCATGGTTTAAAACCTGCGGAAGTCGTCTAGCCAGACGACTTCCGCGATAATAATTTTCTCGAGGGTAGTAACCAAATCCATAGATGTGCGCTGATGGGGTATTTTTTATTCAGGGATGGCACACCGAAAGGCCTGGCGTATGTTGACTATGAGGACGAGGAGTCAGCCAAAAAAGCATTCCAGGCGACCAATGGACTATTAATGGGTGACAGGGAGATCGTAGTGGCCTTCAGTGCGCCGCCCGCTAAGAGTGGCCTCTCTTCGTCGGATTCCACCTTGGGCAGCGGCAGAAGGGATCCTGCTTCTGCTACCAAAGGGTAAGGGATTCCCTTGTTTTCGAATGTAAGCTGCTACCCAGAAGGTTAGCAGAGGAAATAAAACTTTCTGTTATTTTTATAGAATGACATATGTCATACATTTTTTTTGTAAAAATATTATGAAAATATTAAAAAATAATATTATAAAAATATTTTTTACGTATTTATCGATATGTCACATTTAGTGAAACAAAATAATCCTAAAAATGAAGTTTTATCTCAAAGATTAATTTTTAGTAACTTTCTGATCGACATTTTACTCAATACACATATCATAACCCAAACGAAAAGTGTACGATAAAGTTTACCCAGTAATCATATATTTTTTTTAACAGCCGAGGCAAAGGTCGAACGCAGCTCTCGGCGTTCATTCCCCGCGCGCTTCAAACCCCCACGCAGTTCGCCGAGAAGCAGGGCAACGGAGCCACAGAGTCCACCAGCGCAGCGGCTTCCACTGGCAAACTATCCAATACAGATTTTAGGAATATGGTCCTCGCGAAGAAGTAAATTGGTACGCTTCGTTAAATTGGGGGTGACAATACAAGCAGTCTACTTCTGTCGCAATTCTATTGGACCTTGCGGGATGAGCACGGTGTCAGATGGCCAAGAAGGTAACTTTCTCCGTTTATTTGATGAAACAAACCAAAAACCGTTTTAAGAAATGCACTTGTTGGCCAATATTAATAACAATTTTTTTCGCGTTTTTTCTTTAAATAAGACCTTGTATTTTCACCCTAACCTAATATATTTTCTTTTGTAAGATTGGTATAAATGTGTAAATAGTAAGCGATAAAAGTCTGAACTGTGTGCTGTCAATATTAATGTCCGCATTTTCATTCCGCTAAGCAGCGCATCGTCAATCTGTTATTGGCGTTTATCTGCCGATAACCTATCTTTTTGCATTTATACAAGGTAAAGGAATTTGCATGTAAATAGTAAAAAAAAACTGTCAAAGTTGATTGATCATGGTATCGATCACGAAAATGTCGCATAAACAAGCTCGTTCTAACGCCCACACGCTGAGTCGATCGTTAACATTTCCTCGGGGAATGTTTGGCCCTAATTCAAAAATTTCATTGCAGAGTTGCTATTCCTAACTCCACAAATGTCAAAGTTGTTAATTTCCTCAAAAAGTCAATCATGAAGGTGGAAAATGTCTATTCAGCTGCTCAATTTTGGGGTAACTAGGGAGCATTATAGCGGGTCGCCCTACGTCCTAATTTTGTACGGACGGTTTGTATTTTACAAGCCGTGTCCGCACTGTACAATGGAGAAAAGAGAGAATTGTCCATAATTTGGCAGCTTTATAAAACGTTACGTACATTCTTGGGTTCATACCCAAGAATGTACGCAATTTATTTTAATTTAAAAGTGGCCTAAAATTGCACTATTACCTGGATCGGTTTTAAAAAAAAATGGGAAAGGACTCCCAGACACCCCCCTTCATCCAGTATGTTTGAAGTCCGTATTTTACCTTGAGAGGCTATGGCAACCCAAATTATGGCATACTACTAATGACGTCAATATTGACGTCACACCTTGAAAGTGCTGAAACAAATCCTGCTTCAGGGCCTGCGCACTCAGCATATGGGTGTGAGAGCGTCATTCCAGTTGAATTAATTGAAAGTATTATGCGGTAGTTAAAGGCGTAAAGCTTGGTGTGAAGTTTCTTCATATTAAACCCATTAGCGCCAACTCAAAAATCAACCTCACTTTCACCTAATGCCTCATAGCACCCCTGTAGGCACGGGTGATATAGGGGTTGATAATCAGCTGTCATTATTTCACGTTCGACCTCAAGGTTGGTATTCAAGGGCTATAAACCATGATGTAATGTACTTTTGGCGACCCTTGTAATTCGTATATTCATGACTTTGTCTATAATTCTATTACGCAGCGATATGTATAGTGTTTATGATAAAACATATGTAATTAACGTAATTAACCTTCAAATAGCCAACTAAGTTACTACAACACTAGGATATTTTTTTTAGTTCTTACTATAAATCTAAGAAAAACTAAATATTACGATTGAACGGTTACACTAGTTATTTTTTTCATGCGGGATTGAGTCAATATTTTGAGTCATAGCTACTCGAAATGGCCTACATTATCAGCTTAGACAAACTCTTAAAGTACATTCTCTTTAGGTCAAAACCGACCAGGATGTATTTGAAAACCCTTATGTCCTTTTGGGAGGTTGATTTTATTATGAGAATTAAATGTTTCTCGCCGTGGAGAGGTGGAAAGGTGATGAGGAAGGAACTCCCCTTCCAAACGATACTGGATGAATCATGCAAGACAATGCACCTGTGACCATATTTGGTCACGCGCCGCAGAAACTCACCGGTAGCGTGGCGAGCGAAAAATATTATACTGTTTTATAATATTTTTATTTTAGTATGATCATTTTTTTCTGTGACCGGTTTAGTAGTTTATATAGATCAACCCTCTAAAAGCACAAGTGTTTTCAAATACCGACCGGTAATTAAACCGTGTAGGTCAGCGGTCAAATATTAGATGGATTAGTATAAATATTTACTGCATTTATAGGTGTGTCGATATTTATTTATAATATTTTTTGTTAATATATTTTTCTAATAGTTTAGGTAACAGATAGCGTACGAGTATTAATTTAGCTTATGGTATTCTGTTTTGTGTTGCATTTATTAAGAAACTAAGTTAGGTTATTAAGCGTCTTTTGTTATAAAACTTTATTATAGGTTAGTCGTTCGTCATGCTCGTTAGTTGGTTATTAGTTATAGTGCGTAGAAGTTTTATTTAATTCATGTAATCGTTAGGCAATAACTTTTCTCGTTTCTAAATAAAATAACCTAATTGTTGCCAATGTGAAGAATATGTGTCAATTTTGATTTGTCTACTCTCATAGCATTTTGTCGACTCTTCTACCTACATATTTGTCTTTGTGATAATTTATCGGATATTAAGTTTTGCGTACATTGGAGTAGATTGCATAAAACAGCATTGCATTTTCCTTTAATTTATATCTTACCACATTAAATAATAGGCAAAATTTCTTTGGTATATTAGTGTGTAATCGGTGACTATGGTAAGAGTTAATGATTTAATACACTGGCCATTAAAGCTATGTTTAATTCTTGGTGTGGTGGTGTTTTGTCTGCATATTTCAATTCTTTACAACGGATAAATTATTTTTATTTGTTATGTAATGTCATTTATATTCCACAACAACAGATATGGAAGAAATGAAGGCTCAATAACCGTTTAAATAACAATATAACGTCAATCTTTCCGATACTCTGCGAAATGGCTCAACGTAAAGTGTTGCCATCCACAAAAAGTTCCCTGTGAGCGAGCAAAATATTGAAAGATAATAAAAAGCTCGGATCTTTTAAGCTGGGTAATAGTTTACTGTAATTGAAGCCCGAGTTGTAATTAATAAGTTGTAATATTTACTTTGTTTTATACATAATTATATTTAGGTTTGTACGTAACCATACTCATCAGTGAAAATATAAATTAACCAAAAATAAAATCCTAAAAATGTTTCACTGTTTATCCATAAATTGATTTTATACGTTTTTGTCTTCATGTAAGAGTTCATAGCTTCACTGGTTTGAAATGATTCAACCTGAAAACCTATATCTGAGGATTGGATAGTAACGGTGTTAATTTTACTGTTTAGAAATACAGGCATCCGACATTTGGTTTGTCCCTTTTTCTTCTAGCGGTTCTAGAGATACTTTCTTACTTTCGATGAAGATGACGTAAGCCTCAGATCTAATTGGAAATGTCTAGCGAAGCTAGTTTTATTATACTGTGGTTTATGGGTTATATTCGTTGAAGTGTCTTAGTATGTATTTAATATCACTTCCAGATCACTAGATAAGTAAACAGGTGTGAAACAATATGTACCGGAAGGTTTTTACATATGTACGTAAACAGCATTCTCACACACTATGTATGTGAAGGTTTTTACATATGTACGTAAACAACATTCTCACACACTATGTATGTGAAGGTTTTTACATATGTACGTAAACAACATTCTCACACACTATGTATGTGTAGGTTTTTACATATGTACGTAAACAACATTCTCACACACTATGTATGTGTAGGTTTTTACATATGTACGTAAACAACATTCTCACATATTGTTATTATGTACATGAACAATATTATCACATTATTCGCAGGGACAAAATTCTCACACACTATGAAAGGGAAGATTCTTATATTCTCACATATTTTCGGGTAGAGATTTTTAAAAATATTTGTATGAACTTGTCCATGGTTTCTGTTATATTACAAAATTATTTAAAAAGATTTTGTTTACAACACAACAGAATTTATTTAACACACTAATCCACAGGTGCCTTTTCCGTGTAAAACCGTTACCGCCTTAATGTATTTCTATTAATATTTCTTTGTGTGAAAAGTGCGCTAGTGAATTGAAAGTGTTTTTCACAGATTTGGCGGTAAATAATTCGAGTTTTATTTACAAAAGCTTTGTCAATATAATATTAGGTATAAAAAACAAACATTTTCATAGTTTGTACATATTGTTTGCCAATTATAAGGAATTATAACTTACGAAGGAATTATAACTAATGGGTGGCAGCCCCCGCATGGGATATTCCGTTCGGTAAAGTACTTCACCGATCGGGCGGCTTTGACGTACGGAGCTGAATGTGTTAACAAGGTTTTACCTGTAGGTAAAATTCTGTGGTGTTGTGACACAATTTTTTTTACCATTTTACTTCAGTTATGAACTCTATCACCAATGTTTTACTTTGATAGGGTCTTATTTCCTAAAAGATAATGACAGGGAGAATTTAAAATGTTGATCGGTCTGCAAAATATTTCTGCGTTTCTGACAGGTGTCAGGATTACGAGTTTGTAGGTTATGTGCACCAATTTCACATAACTTGCAGTTTCTTTCATGTTTGGAGTGTCAGTGGATGGGACAAATTACTAATTTCTTATTAAGTTGAATCTCTTCACATTATTTATTGTAAGTTTTCTTTTTTGTAATACATGTTTGATAGAAAGGTAAATTATTTATTTAATAAATAATCACGCAAAACCAATCATTTTATTTTTTGGTACTCCCTTTTTCCGGCTCTCTTTCCCAACGGAGGATTGAATAACTAGAGGATTCACAACCTCCACGTGGGTTTAAGCGTAGTCCAGTCTTCTCGTTATTTTTTTACTAAATAGTTTTATTGACCAGTGTCAATAAAATTATTTAGTTAATAATATTGATTAATGACATCAAATTTGTTGAATAGCTATTTTTTTTTTATTGACCAATGTACTACATGCCACAGATGTAATTTAATTTATATTTTAGTTCTAGAGATAATAATTTATTACATTGTTATTCCTGGTATCCACGACTATTGCCATACAAAGTATATGTATCAATTACGAGAAAAACGAATTTAAAACTTAATGAAAACCGATCCAAAATTTGAGATTTATATACTTGTATGTAGGCGATGACTTATTTTGTTGTTTAAAACACAACCTACCCACACAACGATGAAAATGACAGAATGACAGATGACAGAAAAATCGAGGTGTTTATACATATGTGTCCCAAACGATCGTGAAAGGAATCCGTGGAAACCCTGACCTAGGTTAAGTTTCTGTTCTCAAGGTCTGGTGTAACCCAATAGGGTCTCTATTCGTGATTTAATTGATAGAATAACTGTCTAATTAGTGACATTTATCATAACTATTCAGAATATGGATATAAGGCAGTTTGTGTTTGTGAACGTCTTTCCTTCCCATACACTTCCCTAAAGTAAGCGCAGAGGATGCGCAGAGTCAGGAAGTAGATTATCTCGATGATGCTCATGAAGCTAAAGCCCATGAAGAGACCCAAGAGGCCGCCTGTGTTTGCTGAAAAAAAAATAATGAATTACCTTAACATTATTGAAACATGCTGGTTCGGTCAGGGAGATGTTGTCTAAGATGATGGAAACGAGGATATCCCTCTTTTCCCCCCACTGCCGTCCGTAAGCGCGCACCTCGGACCTTACCGATGATATTGATATTGTTAGGAAAATACTATTATCGAATTATTATTAAATAAAGAATATTTAATTCAACAGTTTACTGATAACAGTTTCCTAGAAATTTTCCTGATACTAGTCGCATTTAGAATCTAGGTAAAAGAAGCATAAATTTTTTAAATAATAAAAAAATAGACATTACAAAAAAAGTAGGATTTTTTTAAAAAGTTGTCTGTCAGGTTTTGATTTATTTTAAATAATTAATAATAAATAATATTTATATTATTGTAATGGATCGATGTGTCATTTAAGTAACCATGTTTTTTTATTGTATTTTGCGTCACCGTCGACCTCGAAAATACACTCAGTTTCAATATTGGGTACTAGCAATGCATTTTAATTTTGTAGTGTAGTAATCCCGAATCCCGAAGTGCATCTGACAGTGGTGGAAAGGCTGAAAGTGGATTCTTTAAGGCCAAAGTTTCCGAAGACCTCAGTAGCCACAGCGAGTTATATTATATACAAACAATTCCCCAGTGCAAGACGACACATCGTTGTAGTGATTGAGGTCGCCGGGTGCATAACAACCCCGACCGCCAACGAAATGTTGCGTTATCGATAATATTTTGGCATCAGACTCGTAAATACCACAGATCAAAGAAGTGCCTAGATGCGATCTATTCCCCCATTGCCATTGCAATTGGAACATAAGCCCGGGGTAAGAGGGGAGGACACAAAATACAGTTTTAATTTGAGCGAGAGAGTGCGTTTGACGGTTTGATCAGATCCACAATGCTGCTTCTGGGTACTTCTATGTTCTGTGCATTCGACATTACTCCTCACCCGAGGAAAATCTACTTTTGTAAAAACTCTGCTTCACACGGTCTTCGATTATTAGTAATAATATTCTCATATAATTCAACCAGAGTTTAATCAATTTCAAATATGCTCAGTTACGTTTAACGAGCACAACCCTACCATGTGCTCGTTTTCAGCACAACCCTTACTAAATAGTTTTATTTTAAAAATGAAAACTCCATAAAAAAAATAGGGAAATAGAGGAAGGGGTAAGTATAATAAAATAATTTTAATATAAAAATAAAGACAGTTCAAAAATAAAGTGCATAATGAAATAGTTCAACTATTATGAATTATTTTGTAACTGCACCAACCACTTCCGATTTCTGGTTTTAAATAAAACTACGCTTTACTCCAAAGGCTGATGGTTGAGATCCTGCAATATCGTAACAAAACTAAGGACAAATCTCAGAATCACAAACTCATCCCAGTATAGGTGTTTTATTTGGGTTCGTAAACAAATAAAAATTATACTCACATAAGAATTCTGTAAATCCAAATATTTCTCCCTTGGTGTACCGTGTGAAGGAACTGTCCACGAAATAAAAATGCACCACTGCCATGTCAGTTCTAGAATAAAAATGATTGTTATATTGTGGCACAAAAGGCCACAGGAGATCACGGAAATCGTTCATGAAAGAAAATGTTGGAAATCGTATTTGGGGGTCCTAATGTCGATAAACATGTTAAAATGGAGCGCTGTCGGCATTAAATTACTAGGTAATGCACCGTAAAAAAAGGCCAGAGATTTCCGGATGTTCGTAGAAATGATCTGCTGGTGCGTGACGAGTTTTAACCCCACAGTAATCTCTTTATAACGCCACAATTCGAAACAATGTTCAGGTGTGCTATTGGTCAGATTTTTCAAACGGTCTCCGGTATTCCTTACGGGCTTAAATAAAATATTAATGATTATCCAATTTGTTCACAAGTGACCTGTAAGTGCTAAAAAAATTATTCGCAGTACTTTGTAACTACATCCGACTGCTATGAAATTTTTATTATAGGCCATGCACGCCTTTGGTGTTAACTAACTTGAAATATTTGGACGTCCTGCCGGCGAGCATTTCGGTGCGCACGTGAAACCTGTCGGACAAATGCGTCGTGCTCAGCTCCTTACTGTAGGACAGCTCCGAGCAGGCCGGATAGCAGTCGTCGCAGTTCTTGCCCAGCAGCACGGCGCTCTCGTTCAATCCCAGCTTGTCGTCTATGGCAACTGATGAACTATCATTAATAATTATGCTAGAAAATGGAGATATTGTATGTGGATATCTAATTAAGTTACTTACAGCGACACGTTACAATAGGCTGTTAGGATACTTATTGCGATAAGATAACTTCTTATAATAAACTCCTGAACCTAGTCTAGTGATAGGTGACAAAATTGGAGGTAGTGAGGACTGATTCCCATAACGTTCCCAAACTTGGTTATGGGAATTCCAAAGTTATTCCTTTTATAAATAACTTCTTGAAACCACCACCAAGCTACTTAATATTGAAGTACAAACACCGGCTGCACTTTCTCAAAAATAGAGTGACTTATATTATGTAGTTAGCCAATCGGACATAAAAAAGTCTGTACGATATTTGCACCGTGCATTCTATCATGACCACTGACAAAAAAAAGTTTTCCACGGTTTTATTTATTTATTTATTTATTTAAAAGGCTTCCCCGTGTACATTATAATTAAAGTAAAAACAAATTAAACTACCAAAAGAAAAACAAAAAACAATAACATGAAACATACTATGCTAAAAAATTAAAATAATGCCTCCAGGCAAACATTAATGCATAAATAATTCACGCCGATCCTACAACGGCGTAATAGAGAGCAGATTTTTAATCCCATTGGGCGAACAGACAAAAATATCAATCTCCGCGGAAATGGAATTTAATAATTCGACTGCTCTCCCAATCGGACTATACTTGTACACGCTAACCGCCTAAATAGCGCGTGCTTCCGCGCTCTAGTACGACGGTCTGGCGCAAAGATACCAATATCACCGAGTATTACGGGATTCTCGATGAAACCGCGAATAACCTTATAAAAATAATACAAAGTATGGATTTGTCGCCTAAACTCGAGTGTGTTAAAGCCTAACATCCCTAATACAAATGCTGATGGATACGTATTAGGAAACATTTCTGGATAATATCCATACCTACGGAGATAAAGGTATCTAAGGAACCTCCTCTGAATAACCTCCAGGATATTACCGTAAGTAACCTCATGAGGACTCCAGATAATGGAACTATACTCCAATATGCTCCTCACAAACGTGCAGTATAAAAGCGAGATGGATTTCGGTTTATTCAAGGTTCATTGGTTCGGTTTTTTTTTTCAAGGCGGTTTAAGGTTTGATATAAGATCGGATTCTAGCAAGAAGAGTGAATCCAAAATACCGAAGACTTGTATTTTGCAATTAAGCATATTTAATCTCCTCGAAATATAAGTTTTAAAACATTTTTTTCCTAATTGCTATGACCTAGGTAGTACACAATTATTTTGGGCCCTAAATGTGCTTGTACTGAGGTCAGAGGAGATGGTGGTAATGACGAGTTAAAACCCGCGACCTCTGAGCAAGTAGGTAGTCAAACACCTTAACCGCTACTAGACTACCACAATCTCTGAGATCATTTATTTATTTGTTAATAAGTTGCATGCTATTCATCAACCGTCAAGGTTTTACACGACCATAAAACATTTCTGGGCATTCCATTTCTGGAAAGTTAAGTTGTTTGTCCCACAAATACAATATAATCTCACTATTGATGTCATTTCTTTTGTAGTACCAACCTTCGAGCCTTCGGAAGTGGAACTCCACACTGGACAATGGAAAAATGCCGTCCAAAACTCTAGCAAAAGCTAATGCGAATATAAACAGTATCAGAGCGTCGCAGCCAACGATCTTTTAAAATATATAGATATGGCAACTGAGGGTGAAAAACGCACTTTGCCTCGAGTGCACCCTCGCATATGTCATCACGATAAGTCTCCATCCAGCGTGGCGGAGGCGCGCGGAACGTCGGGGGGAATCTGCCGGTGTCGGGTTTTCAAAAGGACGATTTGTATAACATGCCGTATCTATATGTTTTAAAAGATCGTCGGTCTCAGCAGCTATCCAGTGGGGCTAGTCTCGAAACATGAGAAGAATTAATTTATTAGGTTATTTTTACTACAATCTCTTTTTACCTATTAATATCACTTTTTTTTAACTTGCAATTAATTATTTTCAAAAAAAGCTCTAGATTGTGTTGAAAGTTGTATGCAAATAAATGTTTTTTTTACACTGTTTCCAATGTGTGCTGAAGATGGAAGAACGTCTTGAAGAAAGAGGAAAGTAGAAGAATAGTCGTCTAGAAGATGCCTACGCTCCTATGTGGAGATAGATGATCATGCGCCTAGGATTAAGGAATTGAATTGACTCACCAAAGTTATTGGCCACAAAATTGGCATACCTACTTTTCAGTTCGACGAAACATTTCGCGTCACTCTGGCCGCATATACGCGTCGTACGATTTTCTGAAAATATATAAATACATAAGTGGGTAATCCAAAATCTATAATCCAAAATAAATAATTTGTTTTAGAAGCGACACACACTTGCAGCCGTTTTGCCCAATCGGAATGGGAGCGTGTATTTACAAAGGCGCCGTTAAAGCCGCCTGCAGGCTAGCTGCCAAACCGGGGCGAAACGGTCAACCGTCGAACATATCTGACCGCTGAAATTACCAACGGGTCGTTTGACGTCAACTTCGATACACGTCTTAATCTACCTCCGTGACGATCTGCACGAGAAGAAAAGTACTCAATATAAAAGATTTATTCTAGTAAATTCCATAATATTAACCAGCGTATAGGCAATGATAGATGGACTGCCTGTTAGCTGGGTTATTACGGATGAGGAAACGTGAGGCACTGTGGGGTGTGATGGGGTTCGAAGACTGCACGGGTACCCGCGCTCAGCGTGGTCTCATGGTGGCTGCTTTTTAGAGGCCGCCACATTTATTTTATTTATCTATTTATTTATTCTTTATTGAAAAATCCTACAGTTTTAATTTTTATAATTACAATCAAAACTTATTACTAGTATACAAAACTAATTATGGATTTCGGACATTTTACATATTAACATTAGCATAAAAAAATTGGAACCGTGTTCTTAAAATATATATATAGATTATGAATATTATATACGTATACGGTAGAATTTTTTGTTGTGTTATGTGTAATTTATGAGTGTATGTGATTTGTATGTATATGTTAAAATAAATTAATAAATTAAGTATGGTTTGAGTATGTGTAAAAAATATTTATGATGAAGGTAATATAAATATAATATGTATGTATATTCTATATGTAATTACAATTACAAGTACTTATATGTTACAATTAAGCATTAACGACATAAATATCCAACAATACAATTTGGTTTTATTTGTCTTTACTATTAATGATATTGGAAATCTCTTTTTTGAATGATAATAAGGAGGTATTCAATATTTTTGAAATAATAAGGATAATAATAATAATGATAATAAGGAGGTATTCAATATTTTTGAAATATCACTTTTGTTATAAAGGAAAAAGATATATTATTTCCCCCTAAAGGCTCTGATGCGATAATATGGTAAAGAAGCGTTACTCTACACGTCTTATAGAATGGTTTGTCCGAAGCACCCCAAGCAATTAACTATAGATTGGAGTGTACTTGAAGATTGTAATATAATTGACTATATAAAGTTATCTACGCTAAATGAGATTATTATCAATGTTTATGGAAATACAAAAGAGTGTAAAATCAAACAATCTCCCGCCACAAAGTCATAATCTCAGGAAAGTGTTAGAGCAGTGCTAGAGTGAGGCACAGAAGCGTCGGCAAATGGTTTAATATCAAAAGCGTGTCGCTTATCTAACAAATAATCTATTCTATGACTATTTTTTTTTGCTTCGGTACCAACAGCTCAACAAAAACACAGAAAGGCATGAAAACTACAAAATATAAATTAGTACATAGATTACCGTCACACAAGATAACCCTTTAATGAAGAATTCAGACGGTCATTCATTTTATCGTAACCTAAAAAAGTGGTATAATACATAAAATATAATAATGTAGCTACTTGTTGGATCTTTAAATTTGCCCCCTGCTGAATTCCTTATTAGAGGGTAGTTCAAGAATAAATCATTCAGACTTACTGGGCATAAAGTACTGAGCGCAGCCGCATCGCTCTATGGTCAGGCGAGCTTCGCACTCCATCGCGCAATTCTTTTGCGTGTAAGTTCTGCAAGTATTCATTGAATAATTGATACATTGCTAATGTTAAACCATAAACAATACGCGGTCTAGTTTGGCTTTTTACACCAGAAAGCTGTCAAGGCAAGAATCGAAATTTTAGGTCGAATATTAATTATATAGAACCACGTCAGTTTAACTTGGACTGGTCCAATGTGAAAAATAGTGCGATACAATAGTAAATATCAGCGATTGTGTTAAAAAAAAATCATCTGGCATCGACACTAAAACAATATTTCCGCAAGCCAATTTCAATAAGAAGAAAATCAACCTGACAGTGGTTTTGCCACCGAAGCTGCTTAATGAGTTTCCCAGACCTTCTAAAATATAGATTCCTTCAAGCAATTAGGGGTTTTTTAGCGTTACAAATATGACATCATCATCATGGGGTAAGGACATCATCGTTTAATCATGCATTTAAGGGTTAAGTACGTCTACGTCAAAACAAGCCGTCCAATCCTAGCGATACGGTGACAAAATATCACCAATCAAGTTTTTAGACTAATTTTAACCCCCAAAGGGCTGTTATTCAATGCGTCTGCTGTGGCATCGTAGATCTCCCAAACGGATGAACATCTGATTGGACGGCATCTGCGCAGGCTCGCATTCGAACGGCGCACGGGCAGTCAGTCGGGTCGGCAGGCTTGCAAGCGCCGACGACTTATTACTGTACCTGATTTTATTTTACACTGTTATCTTAATTTCCGTCGTTATACAATTGTTATCTAGTTTTAAGTATCCGATACATATCATCGTTGAAATGTTTCCCAATTGTCCTTCATTTTCACCTCCATCATCCCTGGACCTGGAACATCCCCGGCATACTATGATTCGAGAAAATCTGTTTCGGGGGTTTTTAAAATTCTTAATAATGCTATTGAACCAGATTTACTAGGTAATTGTTATGCGGAACGTTCGCTTCGATTAACAATGGTTCCCAAATTATAAACCCCCAAAAATCGGCGTTCCTTGGAAAGATTAGAATGTTGGGAAGCGTTGGGGGTAATTTGATAGAGACGAAAGACGATAAATGTCCTGAAATTTGATACATATATAAGGTTGGGAACTTAGATCGACTGTCACCATTCTCACAGCAACATTGAAGTTCCATCAGCATTTTTGGTAACAAATCTAATGAACTAGGTAACGGTTACTATACGACATACTTCTGTTTCGACTATCCTTAGATTTGTTCCTAGAAATGCTATATATTTGGGTACTGGGTAGTACTAAGCTAAAGTAGTACTATTCAGCTAAAGTGGACGCAGACGTCAATGAAATATGAAACTGGTATGCTTAACGGAGGAATGACTTTTCAAAATGGATTATTTCCCTAATAACAGAATTTTCAAATAAAACACCATAACTTGTAGCAGGCGAGGAGTACAACATATGAATATATATATTAAATTTAAATTTTATTAAATCTATTACTTTTATTTTATTTTTTACTACTTTAATTGGACTGCCTGGAATTAGGCCTTTTCGATTAATATACCTACTAAAATGAATATTTTAGTATTAAAAATGCTTTACCAAGAACACAGGTAAAGATATTTAAGTATTATAATACTCACAAAAATAAAAAAATAGATTTGTTTTTTCAAAAAACAATATTTCGGATTTTTATTACTTCTGCATGAATCCGAATAGATATTTTATTTGATTATATACAGATTAGTGTATATATATTAAAAATATTGTATCCGTGAGCGTTTGGTAGCACTGCAACCTCTGTTCGCTGCCTTCTTAACTGGACTAAAGAAGGCAGTTTTATTTGTTCTTATTATTTGAATATTTATGAACTAACAATAATCGAGCGTCTTAAAAAAAAAACAAATATATAAACTATCGACATAACATATTAAAAAGTTGTACTTAATATTATAAACAGATAAATGAAGTAAGTAGTTGATAGTATATAATAATATACTAGTATTATAATAGTATACTAAGATAAAAAGCAAGGTTTGTCGTTTTTTTTGCGGACTAGTCAAAGGTAAGATATATTTGATAGCAAGACTAGAATATTGATCCTAGTCAAAGGTAAGATATATTTGATAGCAAACTAGAATATTGATCCTAGTCAAAGGTAAGATATATTTGATAGCAAGACTAGAATATTGATCCTAGTCAAAGGTAAGATATATTTGATAGCAATTTAAAATGCCTTTTTCAAAAAAGGCATTTTAAAAAGTCTTCAACGGTTGACGATTAAAATGGAGATTCCAACCTGTAGTATTCGAGTTGCCTCTCTCCAGCGAAGACACACTTCCTCTTGTCGAGCTGGATATTCCTAAGCTGGGACTGGAAGTCGTAAATCACGGGTTTTATTATGAACTTGGACTCCTCTCCCGGGGAGATCAGCTCGCCGTACTCCGTGATCTTCGGCGTTTCGGCCGGGTTGTGCAGAAGTACCTACGGTCAGTTAAATAAGCGTGTCATCTGAGGATGTGCCATTATAGTACATTGGCATTTCAAAATGTCCGACACACGCTGGAAAGTTGTTGCGTAAAACATTTAAATATTACTGTTTGATCACAAACCTAAAAAAGACGCGCTAAAAAATATTAAGAGGAAAGGGGTTAACTGGTTAACAGGGCTGGACTGGTATATTTTTGTGTAAGCGTTTACTATATTATTAAATTCTACAACAGAATAAGGGATGCAGGTATAATAGTACCTATCTTTAAAAGAAAAAAAAATCAAAAAAGAACATTACAGCTCCTTCAATTGGAAAAAAAAAACTGAAACCTTCATAACATATATATCTTAAGTAATATTATACAACTCAATTTATTAGGGGAAAAAAAAACTTTAATATTTTATACGTCTCTGTAATTCATTTTATTATTATTATAAATAACCTGAAAAATATATATTCATGACATAACAAAAGTGTATCGTGCGATCGCTGCCGGGCGCATCTGATTGGTCGGCGCCTGCGCAGGCGCGCATTGGAACGGCGCACGGGGAAACTAGTAATGTGATTATATTTAAATAGAAAAATCGTATATGAAACGAGTGTTTTGTTTTAGTTTATTCTAATATTATTAGGTTTATAGGGGGAAGGAAGAGGGTGGGGGAGGGACAGACTTTTGTTACAATTTTTTTTATTTACTTACTTTGAATCCGGCACTGGCCATTGACGAACAATAATATTCATCGATTACTGTATCCAAAACCAAAGTTAAACCTAGGTTAGCCCCAGCACCTGACAAATTATATTATTAATTATTAATATATTAACTAATTGTAAATAATATTATAGCGAAGTTAATTGCTAATTACCAAATCTATGTGTATATATATATGTATGATAATCTCAAGAATTTTATAACTTTCAAGATTATTCTTTAACTTTGGACATAGGCCATATTGAACCAGTTCCCGAGTTAAGAAGATAATTAGTCCTCAATCGTGGACAACTAATATTATGTGTAGAGATATCACAGTGTGTGTGATGCAGGGTTCCGTATATTAATTACCAATTGGTCTCCATGGAAAGCCGTCCGTGGGCGCGTCCGATGGATAGCCATCTTCGGGCGTCCAGTCGACGGCCGGAAAGGGGAAGGTGATGTTGAGGTCGGACAAGTCCTTGCTGTGAATCATATGAATTAGGTTTTGATTACGACAGATATTAGCCTATGAAGTCTTCCTCAGGGTGGGAGAGGGGGGAAAGGCTCCCGCCCGCCCATATCCATGTCTCTATATCCGGGGATACGGAGGTATCTCCACCCCTTCTTAAGCGGAAAACTCTAAAAAGAAACGAAAGGCTAATTTTGAGTGTTCTAAGACCCTAGTAAAGATAGTTTGAAACATTGATTTTTACCAGTATTTTAATTTCCCAACTCGTTGAACAAAATCCCTAATTCTCAATATTGGTGAGCATTTAAAAGGCGATTTTCCATTGATTTATAGCTATTTTTGGGGAGTGAATATTTTATTAGGATTTAGAAAAACGTCTTTTTACACGAGGCGGAGAATTGTGACAAACGCGGGCGGATTTATTTATTCACAATGACACACTAGGAAGTCAGAAAAATAAATAATATAACAATGAAAATATAAAAATAAAAATGTCAAATGAAATACCAGTCATTTATTGTTGTTTTGAAGTAACATGGCCACTCTAACTAGATTTAAAAAAAAAACAGAGAAAATTAAATACTTATTACGCACGCGAGACGTTACTAAAAACCAAAAGGGTTATAGGATAAATATTTTAAATACAAAACTTTTACATACAATAAACAGTGCATATTATTACACATATTATATAGGATATATACATTGATTAAATATATAATTCTAATAATTGTGTTACGTATAATTTATATACTAGAGAAATATAGAAACCGTTAGGAATTTTTAACTCATGGTAACATTCTACTAAAAATAGCTGCTCGTAAAATATTCAATTCAACTAAAAATGGCGCTCTAAATGCCCAAAATCTTTGAAGGAAGTTTTTTTAAAAATTTATGCTATGCAATAGGAGGTAATCATTCTTAGAACTCAAATTATATTTAGCACATTATGCAAATTATGTTTATTTACTAGATTCCTCCCGATGACAGGACATTTTCAAAGTTTTGGTGTTTTGCCCTGATTTGCCAACAATCTGTCCAATAATAAACTGGCGAATGAAAGATAGGATTCTAACGGGTTTGTGAACATCTTGTCCCTGTGCACTGCATTGAAGGTGCAACAAAGACCCTGGTCCGTCAGCTGGGTGTTGAAGAGGGCCTCGCATGCTCGTATTTCCGACTTCCATTTGCACAGCGCCAGCATTTCGGAGCACGGCTGTGTGACCTGCAAAATTATATTAATTCGTGGTGAAATTTGATGCTCGCCGTTTTAGTTCTGCATCTGAAAATATCTATTTAGACCACGAAGTTATGAACGATCCCTTTGGGAAGAAGGCGTTAATACCATTGCGACGGTGGGTTTTTACATATCCAGCACTTATCCCAATTTTCCACCGTCAGTGTTATTGGCCCTAATTTAGTCAAAACGTCAGTGCTGACAGTATAATCAAATCAGTTTAGTTGTCACGCACTGGGCATTTTAACAATATATGGGATTCTACGCTAGGAGAGAAAATGCTCTTGCCCATACTAAAATTCATCCCCAGAACACTAGACTAGGGTTGCCATACGTCCCGGTACACCGGGACATGTCACCGGTTTAGAGCCTCGGTCCAGGTTGTCCCGTTTGACCCACCATGTGTCACGAATAATCATGGTTTTATATTATTGCTAAAATTATGCGACGACGTCAGATCACGTTGGCTAGCGGTGAAAGTGTGGGGTCAAGGGATGTACTGGCATTATGCAAATATTTTTCCATTTTTACAGTACAGAATGAAAGACTGAAATACCTTTGTGGGGGAGCTGATGTAATTCATGGTAATTTACGATCTCACTCAAAAACTAGGCGGTTAAGTGGCCATTGAAATGTGGGAACCATTGAAAGATTTCCTTTATTCACAAACCAGATTGCGGCGCTATGGGGGGACGGTAGCCCCCCCCCCCTCCTGTAACTCACCTATATTTCCACCTATATTGATATCAGTCCCGGTCGGAGCCAAACCATTTATGGCAACCCTATGCTAGAAATAAGAACCACTTTGTCCAAGCAGTCAAACTTAGCACTGCTAAATTTGAGCAGACAAGCGCTTATATGGGTGTCGAGTATTTTAATAGACTGCCTGAGGTATTTAAAAAAATAAATAGTCTAAAATGTTTCAAGAAAACCGTAAAAAACTACCTTATTCAGAGGGAACAATACCGCTTTTGGAACTATTAGTTACTAGTAACAGATGGTAATGCTATTACTATCTTATACAACTTGTTTGTTAATGGAAATAAATATTCTTGTATCTTGTAACTTGTACCTACTCAAAACTAAAGCAAACTATCTGAAATTGCTCCCTATAACTTTGAAGATATCATATATATATATTTAAATCGTCGAATTAAAAAGTAAGCCACACTTACCCCAACTAATCTCACTTATTGCGTTGTTAGTAGGTTTTGAATTAAATTAATGTTTCTAATTGCCACCACGCGAGACGCCCAGTAACCTACTATATTGGAGTAAATTCTACTCACATTAATTAGAAACTGCTTGAAGTAACCCCAGTCGGCATTGACGGGGGTTGAATCGATTTCCAGTATGGCCGTTTCGTTGTTGACTGTACACACTCCTTCTAAGAGTTTGTTGTCCAGTTCGCTTCTGTAACAAATGACGCATCGATAGCATCGTCACACCAGGTCATCGTCGTCAGCCATCGTCAATGATTCAGTTTGTTTCCTACCTACCTCAAACAGCCAAGAGGAAAATGTTAAAAATAAAGGAATTTTTATAAGTTTTACCTTGCCTTGCCTTTTTTTTATTAAAAAAAAAGGTTGTCTTGTAATCATTTTGTAATCAAGTTGTTTTATATAATAAAATAAACAAATTTTATAAAAAGTTACCTCTGATTGTTAAGGAAAAGGTTTTTTATTACCGCCTTTTGAGTTCTCATGATGCGATTCACATTTTTTTATTTTTTAAGTCACAGAAATACTTTTAAGTCAGCAAAATAAAATGTTCTGACATAAAATCTCTTTGGAAAAATTATTTCTGAGCAATTTAAATGTGTGGACAATATTTTTTTTTTGCAGTTAAAACGAATTACTATATTTTTTCAGGACAGATTTTGGTCAACAAAACTTTTGATAGAAATACTAATAGTACTTTTTATAAGTGAGGGTAATATTGGTAATTTAATTCATCTATAAATAATATATCGTGTTATTGGAACATCCTAAAAAAATAACGAAAAAAATCATACCCTTCCTTCCTTATCCTATTGGCGACGCTGAGCTTCGCCTGATTGAGGTTGCAGATGGTGATGGCCGGGAAGGGGATCGCGGTCAAGGGTTTGGGCTCAGAGTTGATGCTGACAATCATGGGACTGTGTCTCCATCGGGAGTAGATGTTCGTGATGTAGTAGGTAGCGCAGAACGTGGCCAGGAGGAAAGCCACGAACCAGAATATCCTGGAAAATGAGCTTAGTTGTATACGAACTCATTAGTCTGGAATATGCGGTTTATTTACAAAAGAGTTGTGATTTTTTTGGTATTTAATAATATTTTGTATGAGTCGTATCGAAAGCAGCAATCTGCCAAAATTTTCATAAGGTTTTGTATCGATTTGAAACCTCTTCAACTTTACCACAAATTGAAGCAAGAAATAATAATTTGAAACAGTAATCTGGGGCATTAAAACGTGTTTAAAATATTAGCTTGGAATCAAAACAAGCGATCTGCAGCCATTTAGAATTACTTATATCACTGATATTAAATTATGATTAATTAAAATCCTATACCTCTGTGTTTTATTGTGTTTTTGCGACATCATTGGCAACATCTTGGAAGCAAAAATGAGAATTTTGCAAGACTAAGTTTCAAAAACGTAACGAAATAATTAAAAAAATCGCTTAAACCAATTTCATACGAAAAAATTGTGGAATACATAGTCCTAGACGTAACTTCCTGTAAACTTCCTGACGTAAAGTCCTGTAAAACAAATCCTCTCACGTACGAAAAAATATTCGAATTCGCTAAAACTACTAGGGATTAGCGAGTAAACATACAACACACATACAAATCGAATTCCCAGGGAATTTACAGGGAAATAATTACAAAATGGTGGTTTACTAATTAAAGATAAAGAAATAAAGAGTTTGTAAACGTATAAAATAATGTTGTAAAATCTAAATTGAGTTTTACAAAAAACATTTACAGAGACGCATCTGAAAAGATGGCGAGCATGCGAAAAAATATAAATTACGTTATTTAAATTCAATATTGTATCATATTAATATTTATTCAATAAATGTATATTACGTTTATTATATATTGCAATATTACCATTTTCGAATTTCCCCATTTTTTGTTACTGGCAACTCTTTGCATTATCACAAGTGTCAGTTGAAAATAAGAGGTTATACCCGCGCCCTCAATCCGCGATCGCGCGTGCAAAATAACGCCTATTTCGCCGCGAACTATTCCTGCAATCCGTCACATCTCGTCACATCGTGAAATCAACTCAAACCCATAAGGAAGCAGTGAGGAAATAGCTAAGGCAGGCGAACCGCAGACGGCCATCTTCGCGCAGCAAAGGTCGGTCTTTTATTTTCTTGTTGATTGCCATTTACTTTCAGCTGTGAGCCTTCTAATCCATCAAAACCTACAGACCGCTCCCCCTAATCCATTTACAAAACTATAATAAATAATGTAATATATTTTCTTCATAAAATAGTTTATTTTGAACTATTGAAACACATTTTAAACAAAATAATCAGAAATGAATTTTTGTTTCCTTTATCTCAACATGCGTTTTTTTTTTTCAGTAACCTACGAATTAAAAATGACTAAAAAAAAACCCTATAAATATAGACACGGCAGATTATTTTTTTTATTCAGCACAGAGAATAAATTTACAAAAATAAAACTAGGCAAGGGTTCCGCGTGTTTAATTTATTTTTTTTTATTTTTGTGATCATCATCATCACTTCTGAGAAATCCTTATCAAAAATGCAAAAAACGTCGAATGTATCCCATTTGAGTATTTTGTATATTTAGTATATAAATTATACGTAACACAGTTATTAGAATTGTATATATTGTATGTAATATTTAATAATATGCACTATTTATTGTATGTATGAATGTTTTGTGTTTATGATATTTATCCTAAGTTTTTTTTAAGCTAGTTAGAGTGGACATGTTATTTTAAAGCAACAATAAATAATTGGTAAAAGATTTGTCTATAATCTATATGATAATCATTTTTATTTTTTCAGTGTTATTATTTATTATTGTGAATCCTTGTGACATTATTAATAAATAATAAATTAAAAAAAAAGAATTTTTGTAACGAATTTAACTATATGAAAGTATTTGGCATATATACGCGTAATAAATATTAGCGTATGTGTATCTTCTAATAATAATGAATTAAGTACCTATACAAATTCCTATGACGTTTCTTTATTTATTTTATTTATCGTTTATTTGGAAAACCAACAGTATTATATGAAAAAATGGTACATACAATTATTTGTAAAATTAACCGATGACAGGTTTTCGCAAAAGTACAGAGATACATCTAGAGATTAAAATTAAATTAAATTACACTCGCATTAGCGCTCTAGATACAGAAATATATATTTTTAATATACAATTATTAGAACTGGTAAATGCTCAAATAAAATCCGTGAGTTATTTATTATATTGAAATGTAATTATTTCAAAAAGAAAGATGTTTACAATTACGATTATAAATATCAATGTGCTAAAATTTGTGTTGCATTTTGTTTGTTAACTGTCCTTTGTATATAATCCATTTTAAAATCTATTTTTCTTACCCCGCCATTGCCATGGAACAGTTTTGATTGGTTAGTCTGAGCGCAAACATCGCGTCGTTCAGACGCTTTTACAATTCAGCTGATATCACATTCAGCAGTTCGATAATCAGGTGATTGATTTCAGATTCATTCACTGTAATAAGTGCACTATATTAAGTGTACTATATGCGCGTACCTTTCAACCCAGGACAGTGTCCCTTCGCCCATGTACCTCAGTCCGTGCAACGTCGTCTTCAGTAGATATTCCCTAAAGTTCTCCCTGAGTCCAGCAATGCTGCATCTGGTCTCGACGGATCGTGGTTTGATTGCTATGTCGCCTTTGTTCAGGGTAGTTGCTAAAATAATAATAAAAAATACTAATTAATGTCTTTTTAATATCTGCCGTATTACAAATAATTGCTCAGTTAGATCGAGATTAACAAAATATAAATCGAAATCAATATTTCGCTAATGAAGTTTGTGTAAATCGAATTGTGAATTTTACACAAAATAAAAATCACAAATTGCCTAAATTTGCATCACGGAAAAAAACGGAAATCCATATTTAGTTAGTGGTTAGTTTTCACGAGTTTTTCCTCAGATGTGCAACCCCTAAAAAAAAAGATATGTTGAAAATACCCGTCGAAATATATGGGCGAATCGTTTTAGTGATTGTAATTCTCAAAAGTTTACCTTTATTTTCATTGACACTGGAAAGCAGCGGTCCTTTGACTCCAACTCTAACCTTAGTCGCATAGACAGTCTTTATGTTGTTTGTGTAGTCGTTGTACAAGTTCAAGTTGTAGTTGTCGGTTGTGTTGTAGAGCGAGTTGCCCCAGGAAGGGAGTGGTCGCACCAGCGCCGCATTTGGGGTGACCGAATAGCTTGCCCTAATTATAAAAACATATTTTTATTCAGCCAGATTTGTAACTTCTAGAAGAAGTACATGTAAAAATAAGGTGGGGTCTTATTTATCTATATATAAACGAAAGTTGGGTTAGTTACACTATTTATGACTCAAAAACGGCTGGAGCGATTTTTATGATCTTTCATTTGTTGGATTTGTCTCTGTACGAAAAAAAAAATATAAGGAAACATCATTTTTTCATACATTTTTTAAGATGTTCACTTTGTGAAGTAATCACATTTGTCATTGTGAACGCGTCGATAATTACTTCATTATAATTTATTTTGATTTTTGTACATTTATTGAACTTAATTAAATTTAAGTATTCTTAAAAAAAAACTGAATTAACACAACAGTTAATATGTTAAGACAACATTTATTGATTCTGATGTGGTACAAAGATAAGATAAGATTTATTTTTCAATATATACAAAAATGTACATAGGAATGACATAATAACCTTTAACATACAAAAATATAGATACAAATAATACACGATGAATATAAAAAAATAAAATTGCACGAATAGATTTTCTAAAAAGAAAATAAAACAAATTTAATTCAACAAATTAAACTTTATCTAATAAAGTACCTACACAGGAAAAACAAGAAACAAAATTGACATAAATATAATTAAAACTAAAAAGAGAATACTATTAATTAAAAATCTTCAAAACTGTATATAATTTTTTTTAAAAGTAATTTTTTAAACTCTTTTTTAAAAATGCTAAATTAATAAGTTTTATTTTCTCTGGTAATTTGTTATAGAAATGAGATAATTATTGTTTTTTTTTTTAAATCCAACTGACTTGGGGATGACCGTTTGTAGATAATTGGTCTTGTGGGGAGTGTCATGATCATGAATCTGGCTGTGTGTTACTGCTTTGTCACACAAACACTCCTGGATGTATGTCCTGGATGGATGGATGTGGAGTATGTCAGCAATAACGCGCCGAATATTCTCTTCCAAGGCGTTAATCGTGTCCGGCTTATCTGCGTAGACAAGCGACTTCACATAACCCCACAAAAAATAGTCCAGCGGTGTTAAATCGCACGGTCTTGGAGGCCACGCCACGTTGTTCAGGAGTAAGTCTATTCATTATGAAATGGCAAACCAAACTGAGCATAAATCAAGTGACAGCTGTCAAAAACACCAACTACAAAAAGAGTAGTGCCAGATTGAAAACCACGCCTCTAAAAAAAACAACCTTTACAAGCCATAGATTGTCAGAATTCCCAGTCGTTTGAACAATAGTTCGTCGGGTCAACTTGTTATAAATAAAATATAAACAAATCTTACCTGGACGACATATTTTGCCTCCTCGGTCGAACGCTGGAACTCTCGTTTATTGAGTTTTCGAACATGCCGGCGGTGAGTTTTCTTAAGGTCCTCATCGGGGGGATTTTGACTTTAAATTTAAGAAAATTCGCGTACGACCTCCATTGGCGCGATTTGTTCAATGCTACTGAGGAGTCCTTTGACCCATTCATTTGTCCAGTTCCTCACCTTTAATTATTAACGAAACATTAATGGCTAATTTAATCAAGTCGGCTTACTGATTACAGCGCGTACGTGGCCGCGAATAAATCATTCCTAACCCGAAATTACTTTTGGTACAAAAAACGGTGACGTGGCCCTAAAGAAGGTTTTCGACAACGCTATCGACATTAATTGACACCTATAGAACGCTTGTTTACGATGAAAACACCTTAACGAGCAGCTTTGGTACTTGGCTGAAAATCGTTTGGGTAAACTTGTATTGGGGTGGCGTCTGTAATAAATATAGACGAGAACCAGCAGGTCGAGTCTAAGTGTCGCTTGGAGACTAGGCCAACAGCACAGATAGAAATCTGCGTGCATACTAATTCACGAGGCGAGAGTAAAATCCGATTGTATTCAGAGAAAACGACAATAGGCTTTATATAGGGTGATGATTTTAGAGGCGTGGTTTTCAAGAAGAGATAAAACGCATATAATTCGATGTTATGACTAAGAATTTAGTTTTATTATAAAGATAAGGGTTTGCCATTATGTTTTAAAAATGATTTCGGGTAAGTGGCCGCCGCGGCTGACTCGAACAAATTCCAGCCGAGAGGCCCAATTTTCAACCACTTTTTGCAGCAAGTTGGGCCGTATGTCAGCAATAACGCGCCGAATATTCTCTTCCAAGGCGTTAATCGTGTCCGGCTTATCTGCGCAGACAAGCGACTTCACATAACCCCACAAAAAATAGTCCAGTGGTGTTAAATCGCACGATCTTGGAGGCCATGCCACGTTGTTCAGGAGTAAGTCTATTCATTATGAAATGGCAAACCAAACTGAGCATAAATCAAGTGACAGCTGTCAAAAACATCAACTACGAAAAAAGTTGTGCCAGATTGAAAACCACGCCTCTAAAAAAAACACCCATATTAAAAAAAATATTTATTGGCCCATTTTGAATTTAAACTTAAAATGGGCATATAGACCGATTTTAGGGTTTAAAGTTTTTTTACAGTTCCGATTAAATATTAGAATTTGTATAATCAATACGGTAGCTAGCGACTTCAAAATTTTAATAATGTTTTTTACCAAATTTGATTTTTAAATTACTAATAATTACTCGTTCGGAAAGGATTTAATCGGTACTGAAAGGTAATAGTTGGTTTATTTACGAATTTATTTAAAATTTTAATTTGTCCAGGCAAGCACACCGCAAGAGAACCGCTTTTTACGCAGCGTATAGGAATGGTGTAATTTTCTATACATTTTAAATTGAATTGCAACTTAATAATTGACAGTTGACGCGACAAAAATTAATTAAACTGACCATCCGGCTTACCTGTACGGATAACGACGCAAAATCAAATTAAAAGTCAAATTCAAAAATGGCGTCATTAATCGAGATTATGTCGCTATTGGCTCTATTTATCGTCAATCGCCAGCAGACTGAGAGCCAATGCGATTTTATATTTATTATTAGTCAAATCTGTACTGATTTTTAGGGTTTAGGGGGGATTTTTAGGGGGTAGACGTCAAATTTACAAATAAACATAGGTACCCGATTTAGGCACCGCTTTACGCAATTCCTTTTAACGCTGCATTCTGAAACTTGTCATTTGGACGTTGACTTTTTAAACAGCCTGTATTCAATATTCAAGCGCGTACACGCATACTCTAATTTTATATAGCCGACATAACTTAGCCGCACGCATTCATACATACAGGATGTCCCGAGACCGTTTCCGATAAAAATCCATCTAATTGGCTCCGCAATTTTAAACGTGGCTTATCAAAACACTCAAATCCGTGAAAAATATTTGTTAACTTTACGTAATAATATTAAATCGTTGTTGTGATACGACCGCTAGGTTTTTTTTAATTATTTTCAATTGTATTATGTAAAATCCAACCTTGCCCAAGGTTTATCAGTAGGAAATCATTGAGCGAAGCATGTTTAGTAGGTTCCATGATTGAGTAGGTCTGTACAGAGCATGCTTCTCCTTCACAATTTATTATTTACAATATTTTACTTATATCTAAAACATTATTTGAGACTAGCAAATTAGTATAATACAATAATAAGTAATATTACCATAGAGATATTTTTACAATAAGTTTTTAGAGATTTTGTATGTTTCAAATTATATTTTAATAATAGTAAGTAAAGATAAAAAGGTGATAGTCCGCTCGCAACGCGTAGGTCGTTGACAGCGCTCAGTCAAGGCTATCGATCGCTATATTTATACCAGCGCTTTAAAAAAAGTAATAAATTCGGGAATATAATTTATTAATCGTAATAGGGAACAGGTCTCGGGACAATCTTATGGCACACTTCTCCAATTAATAATAATAATTGTTAGAGATATTATATCGTTGGCTCCGCTACTTTTTAGGGCTGGTAGCTCTATCGTGAGTCAGTTGTGTAAACTGTCGGTAGTAATAATTACGATAGGCTGGGGGCACATGGCGAGTTTGCGAGGGTCGATTTGATCGGGTCATAGGCTAATCGGTCGGATTGAGGTGGGCGGCATGCGCTCGCGTTATTAAATCATTTCCAGCGGCGCCCAAACTGCTACGCGATTTTTGTAACGCCGTCGAGCTAGGGCGGGAAAGCAGCGCTGCAGCAATCGTTACAGGCATTTGGATGTACTTTTCGTCTGTTCCACGGTATCTGTAACGGCCCATATCTTAACGGTGTCAAAGGCTTTTTCGTAATCTATAAACACTATAAACATTTTTATTATTACCTACATATTTTAGTGTAAATATGAACTGTGGCATATTTGTGAATTTTACCATGTACTGTTTATGTATCAATCGCAAATTAACAAATCAAAAACACTAAATTACTATTGGAAATAAACGTTTACTATACTCTACCGAGTTAGGAGACTCACACACTCACTCAGGTGTTGGGGTCTGTCACTGGTCCCAATCATAAAATAATTTATTTTGAACTATTGCAAGTTTCTTAACTTTTTTTTCCAATAATCTACGACCAAAAATGGTTATAAAAAATATATAAATATAGACGCCAAAGTTATTTTTTATTCAGCACACAGAATAAATTTAGAAAATTAGCCAGGAATGGAGATAGTCGAAGGTTCGGTGTATTTAATTTATTTTTTTTATCTTTGTAATCATCAATTATGAGATTTTTTATCTAAAATGCAAAACAGTCTCCCGCGTATCAAACGAATGACCCTCATCAAACAAACCCACGTTTGGTCAACTATAGGTTTTTTTTAGAGGCGTGGTTTTCAATCTGGCACTACTTTTTTCGTAGTTGGTGTTTTTGACAGCTGTCACTTGATTTATGCTCAGTTTGGTTTGCCATTTCATAATGAATAGACTTACTCCTGAACAACGTGGCGTGGCCTCCAAGATCGTGCGATTTAACACCGCTGGACTATTTTTTGTGGGGTTATGTGAAGTCGCTTGTCTACGCAGATAAGCCGGACACGATTAACGCCTTGGAAGAGAATATTCGGCGCGTTATTGCTGACATACGGCCCAACTTGCTGCAAAAAGTGGTTGAAAATTGGGCCTCTCGGCTGGAATTTGTTCGAGTCAGCCGCGGCGGCCACTTACCCGAAATCATTTTTAAAACATAATGGCAAACCCTTATCTTTATAATAAAACTAAATTCTTAGCCATAACATCAAATTATATGCGTTTTATCTCTTCTTGAAAACCACGCCTCTAAAATCATCATCCTATATAAGGATAGCAGGCCACGTAAAAGTATCACACCGCGGTATTTATGTGATTTTGTGATTTTTTTTTTAGATTTATTTTTAGAGTACTCCATTTATTAGTGAGGTAAAAATATAAGAAAGCTAGAATTCTAAAATAAGTCGATATAGTTACAGCAACCGAACTGTCGCCCGCCGTAACTAGGCTATGATATTTGATAATAATAAATGATCTCTAAAATTACGTTAGTTGTTATCCTGTTTAAAAATCTTTAGAAATCAATAATTCTATATATTTTACACACATAGTACTGATGTCATAGTAACTAGGGGCGGATCTGGTAAATCTTGGGAGGTAAAATGTTGAGGACCCCATTTTCGATCTGCGGAAAATTCGTCTATTTACAATAAAAAATCGTTTATTACGACAAATTGTAGTTAGATGAATTGTAGATAGTCGAATTTCCCGCGAACGCACATTACCTGATTTATTTATTTCTCCCTTTTTTTGACACATAGCGAAAAAGAAATAAAAATAAAAAATATTAATATGTGCAATGTAAAAAGCATAGTCTTCTATATACAAAAAGTAATTTAAAATTAATATTTCTGGTGGTCTGGAACGATCGTTACAAAATGTGTACTGGTGAGGGTTATTGAAGGTTTTTGTCGGGAGGGGGGGGTGGTATTACACCCTTTCCCCTCCCTGGATCCGCGCCTGATTGTAACTGGTTTATATTATGGACGACGCAGTGATAAAATCCACTTTCAATCTGATACCGACGTTTTTATGCCTCCATAGATTTCCCAGATCGAAATAAAATCAAATCTTATGGTTATTGCAGCCATAAGGCTATATAAAACAATAGATTTATAATTCTGATTGATTTTTTATTTAATTGGTCGCAAATGTGTGAGCATTTCACTTCGTGGCGTCGGCGACTGATAACTAAGCCCTTGGCCACTACTCTAATGTCATAAATATGGAATTCGATAACGTAATTGCTCGATTTTTTCACGTCACTATGGGCGTGTCTACACATCGGTCAGGGCTGCCGATTAACCCCTTACTAAATCTGTCAGACAAAAGAAATTCAAATAATTTAGTTATTTATTTATTCTTTATTGAAGAATCCAACAGTATTATTTTTATAATCACAAACAAAACTTATTACTAGTATACAAAACCAATTATGGATTTCGGACATTTTATACAGGGTGTCCCAAGGTCAATCCCACAAACTTTAGGGGGTGTTTAAGTTCCCTATTAAGAGTAAGGAATTATGTAACAGTATGCGAAAAATTTTCATCACCAAATTTATTATTTTTGTAATAAAATTGGTGTAAATCGATCTTATCAATCGATAAATCAATATTATCTGTCGACCAATAGCATCCTTTAGCTCCGCCCTAATAGGGCGTTTCGAACAACGCGGCAGGTCATTAACCTCGATCTTGACTGACCGCGGCCCAGTGACCCAGTGACGTAGTTATCGGAGGGAGGAGCCATTGAAAATATCTGTTTTACACGATTGAGAATAGAAACTTCAGCATTTTTTTTCTCGAATACCATAATGAATTTTGATATAGTTTCTTAACAAATAACACTAGGAATCGTAGGACCTATTAGCTGTTTTTATTGGGATTGACTTTGGGACACCCTGTATATTAACATTAGCATAAAAAAGTTGGAACAGTGTTCTTAAAATATATATAGATTATAAATATTATATACGTATACAGTAGAATTTTTGGATGTGTTATGTGTTTTATTTGTGTGTATATTTGTGTGTATATGGTCTTGTTTGCGGTAGTTGTGAGTGTGTGTGATTTGTAGTTATATAATATTTTTAAAAAATCCTTTTTAAAACTATAATAAAAGGTAAAGGTAAAGTTTCCAAATTTTTTACTCGGGAACCACGATGGATTTTGACCATATGGTCATAGGAATTCATGTTTCAAATTGGGAATGGTCTTGGAATACGGTAGAAAGCGTTTGAGTTCAATATTTCCAGATGCACTTTATTTGTTTTGGAAGAATTGGGGAAATAAAAAATAAGTACGTAATACATATTTGTTGTGATATTACTAGATAAAGTACAGTCTACTTACAGCGGATGAATCACTCAAAACTCTAAAGAGCGCTTGAGTTTCGGCAACCCTGTTAAGGGTAGTTATGCGTTCCTTGAGGCACCTTCTCGATAAAATGTAAAGGTCTAACAGCGGGTCGATAAATTGCACCTTGTGCGTTTTATTGCTCTCTATTAAATTATTTCTTCACCTTTGTTGGGTTACTAACTATTCAAATGTATTTAAAACAACGTAACAAGGGTAGTCCAAATATTAAGGCCAAAATTCCATGTCCTACTTAAAGACTAACTTAAATTTTAAGTTCGACTTAAGCGATAAACATCGTATGTCAACTCACTTTTAGCGTTAAGTCGAACATAAAAGTCTGCCTTTTATAACTTTTTAATCAAAACACCACGACTGACAGCATAAACTCAAAACGTCAGATCACGCGCCATATTTCAAATCGATGCACAAACCATAGCGGCGACTAGCAAATTAATCACTAGGACTAAGCCATATTCTTAACAAAGTCAAACTTAAAAAATTATTGAAATACACTATTCAATTTATAGTCCTTACGATTAGTACCTATGGAGATTAGTATAGGGTGATGATTTTAGAGGCGTGGTTTTCAAGAAGAGATAAAACGCATATAATTCGATGTTATGGTTAAGAATTTAGTTTTATTATAAAGATAAGGGTTTGCCATTATGTTTTAAAAATGATTTCGGGTAAGAGGCCCAATTTTCAACCACTTTTTGCAGCAAGTTGGGCCGTATGTCAGCAATAACGCGCCGAATATTCTCTTCCAAGGCGTTAATCGTGTCCGGCTTATCTGCGTAGACAAGCGACTTCACATAACCCCACAAAAAGTAGTCCAGCGGTGTTAAATCGCACGATCTTGGAGGCCACGCCACGTTGTTCAGGAGTAAGTCTATTCATTATGAAATGGCAAACCAAACTGGGCATAAATCAAGTGACAGCTGTCAAAAACAACAACTACGAAAAAAGTAGTGCCAGATTGAAAACCACGCCTCTAAAAAAAACACCCTATACATATAGGACACATAAGAATTAAATAATTTGAGAGCACGGTTTACTGTCATGTGAAACTCGCTTTTTCTGTAAGATTAGGTCCAAACAGAGGGTAATGTTTCATGTGATTGTTTCTAAAAATCCCTAGATTAAACTTAACAATGGAAAACAGCGGCCGTTACGTTTGTTATACACAAACGTTATTAAATATACAAATTTACCAAAAAGGCATTCAAAAGATTTTTTTTTTTTAACGGAACACAAAATAATGGAATTTTGAGAAACCCATTTTTTTCCATCGCTGTACTATAAATTATGGTAAGTCTACTGATAAGGCTGATAAGGCTTATTAAACAACCGTTATGTTTATTATGCATGCAAAACACGAATAGCATAGTCCGCTGACCTTGCTATTATTATGATTTTGCACTGGACACAACGGGCTATTAGTACTTGAAAGTAAAGCGTCGCATCGGGGTTGCGCGATCTTACCGAACATCTAACCGTTGATTTTATTAATCTAATTCAAATAACTACTAACCTTTTAGGGGATTGATCTACACTAAGGCGCCACCAGTCCCTAAAACGTGTTTTGTGACGTATTTTGGTGCATTTTGTTGAAGTTATTCCCATCAAATGGCTAAAACTAAAAATACCACAATATTCTGCATATATTAATTTAGTACTTTGCTTAAAAAAAAAAGAAATACACGTTATTATAGTAATGAAAATAAATAAATAAGAAAGTGTTGTTTTTTTCTTGCAACGATTTTCTTTTAAGTTGTGTAAGTGACGCGAACCTAATTTTTCTTTCTAAAGATAGACAATATAATAATCTAGGACATTACTTAAAAAAAAACATTTTTTTCAAATGATAATAATTATTTAAATACAAAAAACATGTTTCATAGATTCCAAAGGTAACGAATTCGCGGTCGGCGAGTATATCCGTCTCTTTTCTACTCGTCAATGTTCGAATAGCCTACTCCAGGGGTGCTCAAACGGTCGATCGCGATCGACTGGTCGATCGCGAGTGCTTTTTGAGTAGATCTCGAGAAGAAAAAATTTTTTAATAAGTAGTTAGGTAACTAAACTACAAAAATGTATTTCGTAATAAAATAACACTGCTTGCGGCAAAAGGTGGCTTTATCAACTGGTATATGTAACTCTTTTGTTTTGTAACAACCAATAAACTCGCAATTTTGAATAACTATGAGTTTTTTCATTGATATTGTAGAGAAGAACCTAACTAAACCTAACCCAAACCTTGACTAAAATAATGTACCTATATTGTGCAGAAGCTAATATCTATATATGCTACGGTACGCCCTACCTAGGTAGGTAGGGTGTATCGTGTATGTACGACAACCCTGCATCACACACACTTGCAGTCTCTCTGAGTCGATCGTAAGTAGTCTAAAAATATTGAGGTAGATCGCCAGCAGTTCAAGTTTGAGCACCCCTGGCCTACTCTTTCTAATCTCAAGGACAAATGCGTCCCGGGGCGCCTTAACAACTAAACTGGTGGCATGAAAAAAATAGTATGTTGTCACTTGATTTATGCTCAGTTTGGTTTGCCATTTCGTAATGAATAGACTTACTCCTGAACAACGTGGCGTGGCCTCCAAGATCGTGCGATTTAACACCGCTGGACTATTTTTTGTGGGGTTATGTGAAGTCGCTTGTCTACGCAGATAAGTCGGACACGATTAACGCCTTGGAAGAGAATATTCGGCGCGTTATTGCTGACATACGGCCCAACTTGCTGCAAAAAGTGGTTGAAAATTGGGCCTCTCGGCTGGAATTTGTTCGAGTGAACCGCGGCGGCCACTTACCCGAAATCATTTTTAAAACATAATGGCAAACCCTTATCTTTATAATAAAACTAAATTCTTAGCCATAACATCAAATTATATGCGTTTTATCTCTTCTTGAAAACCACGCCTCTAAAAACATCACCTTTATATACATATACATATATATGGTAAATTTGAGATGCCTGTAGTCGGCCTAAGTTGTTAATTAATGTATTTTTATGTACCTATCTTTATGTAAAGCTGTGTGCATTTCTAAGAATGAAATAAATAAATAAAGTAAATGTGATAAAATAAAAAACCACGGTAATCAAGTCACGGTAATCGGTAATCGGTAAGATACGCAAATCGTCTATCCCTATCTACCCACCAATAAGAGCGCGAAGCTGCGTGGAAGGAATTTATCGCGAGTGTCACAATAATTATATCGACTGACTTTTCCGTTTATTATTGGAGTCCGATTTGCAAAATTGTGCGCTTTGATATAAACGAATTGGGGGGAGGGGGGAGGGGGGGTTTTGACAGCTTCCAGCTCTGCATTCAGGTCATTTCTTTCCACTCAAAACGAGACATCCGTACAGGTTTATCGAGGAAATGGGAGTTGGTTTGGAGTAGAGTAGTGGTAGGTTGTCTGATGCGATACAATGTGGGCGATACAATATTAAGATCGTGTGATCGACGAAATTATACATACGTGTATATAAATATATACACGTATTTGTAATTTAGTATTTTTAATTTTATAAAGTTTGACCGTATTTCATAAAAAGCACAAATATCTACGTTAGAGTTGAGAGTTTTCAAAAATACATAGCTGTATATATAACCAACTGAACATATATGTAACTATTCAATTGACTAAGGCTATCGTGGAAAATGAGTATGTCGCATATATTAGTGTTAGCGTATTTTTGAGATCTAATTTAAAAAAAAATGTAGTCGGCATCTTTAGAAGGTTTATTTTTTCGGCCAACTTCCTTGGTTTTTAAATAAAATAATTATTTTTTTATGTCACAGGTTCTTCTCATTCCTACGCGCAATTACCCATTTATCTTCAGTACTGTAAGTTCGCCGGTAGATAAAGGCTTGTCCACACAGGACTGAAAATCTGAAGGCATCTTCAGGCATTCGGTTATTACAATTTAAAAGCATATTACAATTTACAATCATAAAAGTTAAAAACTATGCTTTAATTGTAGGTTTTCGCTAAAGTGATATTACCTAATAGTGACTAATAGTGAAAAAAGTAGATACAGTAAGTAGGTGAGCCGAGAAAATAATATATAAGATTGACTAATATTTAAGTTAAGTTAAAGTCAACTACTGCTTAAAGCAATGAAGAATAATTGAAAACATAATTATTTTTTGGGGGAAAATGTTACTACTTATAGTGCGATGCCCTCATTTTAACTATTTATGTATTCCTTTTGAAAGAGATTAGATTAAGAAAGAAAAAATCAATATCCTGAAACTCAGAACATATCCTAGAAACTACAGAGTTCTTACTAATATTGGTGTTATGTCGACATTTATATTTTTACCATATTTATGTACGGCAAATAGAATTATTATTATTAATAATCGGGCTGACGCAGTTGCACGGTTCGCTTGTGTTTGGACGCGCCCTAATAGCGTACCCTACTTTTCACCAAAATGGAAAGTGCTTCAATCATCCGGTGTAATCAGCCTAACTTATTGCATACATAGCTAGTTACTCTAAGCTCTATAAATAGCTGGTTAATATTATAGGTTAGGTTGACACGCATTCTTCGAGTGCAAATTAATAACTCTTATTAAAGCGTCTTTCGCAAATAAAAGTCACAGGCTATGACAGACGACCAAATAAGGTTCCGAACATAGTTGATTAGTGGCCATTTCTTAGATTCTTATTTTATTATGTATATAATTAGCTAATAAACATTCATTAACAAACTAAATTACATGCAATATTTTAGTTATTAGAAAAAAAAAATATTATTAAAAAAAAAACAAGTTTTTATTTAAGTGCTTGATTGCGTATACAAAATTTCGTGTCTGTGCTGATGACCGTTGAGGAGTTCTTTCATCAGGAGCCATTCCTGGGTGTAGAATCAGGTCATGCTTACAATAAAAATGCATTGTCATCGGAACTAAACCAAGGTGTTAAATGTTAACTCTGTAGGATAGAAGAAGTGGTTCTAATTCGGCTTGCAAGATTTAACTTAAACCGACACAAACATTGCAAGCAAAATAAATGCTTGTAATAAACACTAAATGATGAAAAAAATATTAAATAAATTATCTAAATTATCTAATATAATAATAAAATAGATATTTTACATATTTTAAGCCACTATTAGGCCTCGATCAGGAATGCTCAATTGTTCTGAGACACTCTGAATAAAACTTTGTCGATTAAAAGCAATGCAGGCATTATGTTTGTACCCTTACCATCGCACAAATTTATGTCGTAGCTAGGGTAAAGTTATAATGCATAATTAATCAAAGTACGATTTAATTACGAGATTATATTTGTAAACAAATTCGGTGTAATTGCAAAAGGACTGCCGCATATTTCGTGATTCAGATTTAATATTTATTATGTAGGTAGAGGTACTTATAATGTGGTGACGCCATTGCCAGAGAATGTGCATCAAAACATAATTGATAATGTCAGTGGCAAATATGAGGTCTGAATAATATTGATACAAAGTTGTATCAATATTAGAGGGCGTTCCAATCTCTCAATAGTCATTTTATCATTATTTTGACACACTGGGTGCTTTATTTTTAATGTTGGACAAAAAACAATCAATGCTTCGTTTTTACAATCATTAAAATTGCTTTTAGCTTTAGCTCTACGCATGCGTAGACACGCGCGTTAATTACGCTAAAATTGATTGTAAAAATACTCATAAGGGCAATTTTAACATTTCTGTAAGTAATAAAACAAAATTAATAAGTTATTAATTAAACAACCCCCCCCCCCTTTATTGAATATGTGATTTATTTAATATAAACTCAATCTTTTTTCAACAACACGGCAAAATTTTCGCAACGCCGCGGTGTCTTAAAAGTTATAATTTTATTTAATAAAAAAAACCTAATTTAGTACTGTATTAGATTAGTTTGATTTTCTGTTCAGTCCTTTTTTTTAAATTTAAAATATTTTTTTCATGTTTATTTTTATCTTATTTTTATTTTATATTTTTTACCTCTATCTTTATTAGTCAATTGGGTTACCCTAATTTAAGACATTTATACTTAAATTAGGGTAACTACAATGTGTACACACTAAAAAGGTGATGTAAAATTAAATGTGTTGTTTTTTATAAAAAATAATAAATAAATGAAGTTCGACTTGCTTCAAGCCCGAGAAAATGGTGTCCTTAAACTGTCAATTCGCATATCTTATCCAATTCTGTCGAAATGTTAATTCTTTTTTCTTTAAAATGTTTAAATACTAATTACACTCAAAATACGTAGAATTGTAACTTTGGTAAAATTGGCATTTTTCATCTAAGTCGTGACAGTTTTGTGAAGTCTGAAAATGAGAGAATTAGCTCGTTGGTTTAACACATTCATACATTTAATACTTTAAAACAATTCGTTTTAATATTATTGTATAACAGGTTTTCATTTATTTACCTTATTCTTATATAATGATTATTAATCGGCCTTATTAATACTAATTGCGTTTAAATCTATATATTGTAACGCTGTATGTATTCTAATTAATAAATATAGGATGATGATTTTAGAGGCGTGGTTTTCAAGAAGAGATAAAACGCATATAATTTGATGTTATGGCTAAGAATTTAGTTTTATTATAAAGATAAGGGTTTGCCATTATGTTTTAAAAATGATTTCGGGTAAGAGGCCCAATTTTCAACCACTTTTTGCAGCAAGTTGGGCCGTATGTCAGCAATAACGCGCCGAATATTATCTTCCAAGGCGTTAATCGTGTCCGGCTTATCTGCGTAGACAAGCGACTTCACATAACCCCACAAAAAATAGTCCAGCGGTGTTAAATCGCACGATCTTGGAGGCCACACCACGTTGTTCAGGAGTAAGTCTATTCATTATGAAATGGCAAACCAAACTGAGCATAAATAAAGTGACAGCTGTCAAAAACACCAACTACGAAAAAAGTAGTGCCACATTGAAAACCACGCCTCTAAAAAAAACACCTATACATAAAATAAAATAATCTTGCACAGCGATACTTTCTTGGAATGTCGCATAGACACCTGGATTACAGAAGCATAAACTTATTATGGTTGCTTTATGCGTAAATAATATAATTATGTATAAATATTTTAGGTATTTAGTGGTAAATACAAGATTATAAAAAAAATATATAAAATATAAGTGATTGATTGTTTATCACATTTAAAAACTTTTATACAACTTTTACTATAATTTACCATATGAGAGCATTCTTGAAAAATAAACTCGGGACCTCGCTTTTTAGTGAAACGGGTTTTCTATCAGCGATGCTAACCTAACCTAACCTGGGGTATCGGCAAGACATTGTGGTAAGACTTCTTTGACCTAATCGTTTTATTAATCTTGTTAATTTATTAATTAATCTTATTTTTACAAAATTTTATTTAGCTAGCAAATGTTTGTATATCGGTTTAAGTCAAATCTTTCAAGCTGAATTAGAACCACTTCCTCTTATCCTACAATGTTGGTTGAGTTCCATTGACCATGCATTTTTATGGTAGGCATGACCTGATTCTACACCCAGGGGCTGGGCTCCAGACAAAGGAACTCCTCCAACCCCTCCTTCAAATGTGTTTTTACTATTAATTTATTTTAATTATCATCACATTTTGCGATAGGTTATTCTATCAAGTTTTAATATAAATTTTAAAATTAGCTCCCAGAGACAAAGCGATCAAAACAAATAAAAATTTCATCAAATTTTGCCAATCATTAAATTTTTAATGATGTTAATACAACACGTTTATTATTTAGGATTGTGATCTTCCAGGCAACTTGATGACTTTACAACCATCCTCTACGTCATTGCCAGAATACAGCCATCACAAAAGATCACTTTATGAATTTGACTTGTGGGTTCCTTCCACCAGTTCTGCGTTCATCCACATTTCCTTGTGGTCATCCCTCTGCGGGTAAAGTGACCGAGTACTTCATCCCCAGCAGGTGCAAAATGGGACCCAAATTGTTCTAGTGGGCGCGAATAAAAGAAAAATGTAAGAATTTCATTTTTATTTCTCCATATCGTATCAAAAGTATAAAAAATAAATCACAAGCGAAACATATAAAATAAACAAACAAAAAAAAACTAAGCTTAAAAGAATTTCATTCACACGGATCATACATAAATAAGTCATTCATTTGAACAATCACTTCCACGCAGAAAGAGATGAAAGTTAAAGAAATAAAGAAAGAAGAGAGAAGATATAGAATGATTAAGAAAGACGTTAAAAAGTAAGACAACATAAGTGATGAAGCCTGTCCAGTAATGTCAATAGATGGCAGTGGGCGTAGGTACTAGAAACTAAGGAATGCAATGAAAGGCAACGAGTCCCTTTGAGCTGTACAAACAGACTGTACAGAGTTGTTGAGACGAGTATTTACAGGGCCGCCGGGGGCCGAGGCCCTAAGCAGGATGGCCTTACAGCTGGCGAATTTGGAGAATAGCCCATGACATACAGTCTGTTCCGCCATTGGCTAATCTTCAAACGAGCACGCCTAACCTATCGATTCGAGATCTACCAGGCGGGCCCTCCGTGTCCGCGGGCCTGCGCGTGCGCTGCCAAATGGGCTGCCTTCGCCTGAGCTACCTCCGGAGTATCCTGAACGTACTGTCCGTCGTGCGAGAGGGAGACGGGCGCGGCCGCGTGTTGGTTCCACGCCGGGCTGGCGTTCCATTGGGCGGGAGCCGACTGCCACGAAGGAGCGCCGTTCCAGACCGGCGACGGACCTCCGTGGGCGCCGGCCTTCGCGTGGGCGGCGAGGTGCTCGGCCTTGGCCTGGGCGACTTCGGGCGTGTCCTGGATGTACTGTCCGTCGTGCGATAGGGAGATCGGGGCCGGTCCCCAGGCTGGTGCGCGGTGTGCCGGTCCCCAGGCTCCTGGCGCCGGTCCTCCCCTGGCGTTCGCTAGCGCTGCGAAGTGGGCGGCCTTAGCTTGGGATACTTCGGGTGTGTCTTGTACTGGGCCAGGGGCTCCGTTCCATGCCGGCGACGGTCCCCATTGTTGAGCCGGTGCTGGTGCCCACGCGCGGCCCTGGGATGGTCCCCATTGTTGTGCTGGCGCTCCGTTACCCCAGGCACCTTCGTTTTCCCATCTAAAAAAAAAATGTATATTACATTTCTATATATATTACTATATAAATCTGGTACCAGATGAGGATCGAGAGACGGTTACCTCGAGTCGTAGGAGCCGTCGTCCTGTCCGTGGTCGGGCCCCGAGCGCGCCTGCGCCTGCGCCAGGGCGGCCAGGTGGGCGGCCTTCGCGTGCGCCACCTCGGGCGTGTCCAGCACGTTCTTGCCGTCCGCGCTGAGCACGATGTTCGCCGGCGCCGCGGCGCCGCCCCACGCGCCGTAGGGCGCCGGGCCCCACGACGGCGCCGGGCCGCCCAGCGAGGATGCCAGCGTGCACAGCACTGCGAATGTCAATGCCTGCAAAGAAATACAATTCTTTTTAAATATATATATTTTATGCATTCATTCCTAACAATAATTAGGTATAATAAAAATATTAGTAATATAATCTATACATCTATACATATAAATAAAATTGAAGTAATTGTCTGCGATTTTGAAATAAAGTTCATATGATTATTCGCACGCAATTAAAACCTAAACACGTATTTTTTTATCTGTCCGGGCTAATTTCCGATATATGGCTGAACCGATTTTAACGAGAGTTTCATTAACAGATAGAGAACTAATCAGAGATTAAACTAAGCTAATTTTTAAATTTAAAAATTAGCTTAGTTTAATCAAACTTAGTAGCTTAGTTTATCAGTTTAATTAGCTTAGTTTAGTCAAAGACGCACTGCGCGCAGCGTTGATGGTCGTCAAAGCCGCCTGCATAAAATAGGACGGTAGGCACGCAACGGCCCGAAGGGCCTAGTAATGGGGCCGAAGCGACCCACCCTGAGTTCCGCAGGCACGAGCCGCTCGTTTGTACAGCTAGTTAATAATATAGCTGAAATAAATTAGCGATTGATTTTTAACAAAATCACCAGGCTAACAATATACAAGTAACCTCTTCTGCCCCATATTTTTTTTATGTATAAATGTTATTTAATAATAACAAAATAAAATAATTTACACGTAACTTTATTTCTATTATTTTTAATTTAAGTTTCATGGGCGGCATCGTGTTACTCTTTAAAAGCCTTAAGCTGCCCTACTTATTATATTTTAAGTTGCTTTGTTTTTTTTTATTTTAAACGTGCATACTCAGCTGAAGACACTTCTAAAGATAATTCAAGAAATCCATGCAGTTAGTTTGAAAGAAATAATAAAAACAAATAAATACATTTTATGTGATTTTATCAAAAAATATATTAATATATTTAAATAAAAAAGTATTGATATTTTAAATAATTATAGATCATTGTATATTATCCATTATATAACCATAAGAGTTATACTCGTCCCGTGTATACGAATGTAACGTAACAAATGACGATGTAAAAAATTCACAGTAACAAGTTACTTGCAAAAAATTAAATAATTATTGTGTTGTCAGTGAAACAATTATAAACGTTAAATATTCAGTTACAAAATTGATAGTTTGTCGTTCTCCGAAAACATTTTCATATTTGCCAATTATAGCTGTTAAAATATCAATTGGATCTTTTGACAGCTCAGCAGATTTGATTGTCACATTAAAAATTGATAATTGGACTGTTGAAAAACGTTAGGTAGATGGTTGATTTATATTAAGTTTTATAGAGATCGCGGTAGTCTAGTGGGTAAGGCGTTGAACTATTGACCCAAAGGTCTCGGGTTCGGTTCCGCACATGGTCATACCATTTTTAACGCTTCAATATACCATCTCTCCTAACTCTTCAACATTTGGTAAGATTACATATACTTTGGAGGTACCATTCCTCCGGTGGTATAGCTGATTGGCATTTATGGTGCAACTAAGTTAATTTTTTGCCAAGTTTTTTATCCTTTTTCTTAGCTGGGAAGGGCTTTAGGGAATGGCTTGAAGACACAATTATATTTAAAAAAAAATGACAGCTCCATAATTTAGTGAAAATCCTATTTAAATCCATCAATTAAATTGGGTCCTAAGATTAGCGCAAACCGAGGGTTTTCACTAAAATTTCAACACTTTCGAACTATAAAGATCTCCACATTAAGGTAATTTCAGACTTCAAGTAGTAATTAATACATTCTCGGCGGAATGCGCAAGTCATAAAATGTTAGTCGCTATGAAATGCATGAAATATTTGTAGTGAAATTTCGTTATGGCTGTATCGTTGCAGACCAAATTGGCGCTTGACTGACCTGGGTAATTGTCATTAAAGCCTGGTGCTTATGCTACGGCCAGGTGTTGAAAGAATGCCGAAGTAGACTCACCATACTGCAGAACACGGCTGAGACGGCTCTCAGACACATCGCTATATGTATTAATAATAAAGATTACATATACTTTGGAGGTACCATTCCTCCGGTGGTATAGCTGATTGGCAGGTGGTGCAACGAAGTTATTTTAAAGCCAAGTTTTTTATCCTTTTTCTTAGCTGGGAAGGGGTTTTAAGACGCTGCATTTGAGACTATCCCACTCTCTAATGGTACGCGAAAGAAAAGAATGGAATCCGACATTCTTTCTCCTAACGATTTCCTTTATTTTGTGGAAAAGGTCCTTTCGTCCAGGTTTCGAAGGGTTTCTGAAGTTGCTCACTAATGGAGGACCATGCTGAGAGCTTTCTCAACTATTAAAACCACTTGTAATTTACATAATTATTATTTATTTTTGTTATGTTATAAAAATAATGCAAACTAGCTTACCTAACTAGACTATCGCCTGTTCTAATAGACATTTTTCCTTATAATTCATAATGCCTTGTAGCCGCGTTAAGACCAATTGTAAAATACATATTTATGTAGAATGTAAATATACATAAATATAATTGTATATGTACAAACTAATGTAACATATAAATTAAGTATTAAAAAGATAGGAATATATAAATTATATATTAGGTATACTATACTTAAATTATACTTAAATTTATATAACAGTAGTTATTACTTTAATGCAGTTGTAATAATATATTATGTGGTGGAGTTTTTCTCACTATTAAATATTACGCTAACAGTGTATTTCTCATAATTTCCTCTTGCCTTGAAAAATTATTAGATTTTTTAATATTTTTTTTTTAAATAGTCTCCTTTGGCAATCTTCGTCTTTGAGTCGTACGAAAATTGATAATTTTAGGTAATTTGCTTGTCCGGTTGTAATCTCGTAAGTGGATTATTTCGAAGCAGCCATTGCGGGTATTTCTCTCTGTAAGATCATTTCACCTGAACCAAGCCTCCCCATTGGCACATGTCTTATGCCAATTACTTATGATGGTTTGTGCAATATAACGATAGACGATTTGCGAACTATTCGCAGCGCAGATCGCTTTGTTAGCATTTTGGTTTAGGCATGTCCGAATCACGCCCGCGCATGCGCTGAGAACAATGCTACTAAAACGACCAGCTTGCTTTACATCGACTCTTGCGACACCGACGCGGCTGATTCGTGTTGAGATATTTATTACTGGTTCATGCTTACAGCCTTCTATATTAGACATTCCGTCAATTTTATTAGACATTTATTAGACATTCCTTAATAAAGCTGGAATGTATATATATATATATATATATATATGAAATAGTGCAAGAAAGAACAAAAAACAGGCATAATGTGATCCATTGGGTTGGTCCTTCGAAACGGATTTTTTTTCGCAAAGAAAAGTTTATGCTAACACACAGGCTATTGATGAAGATATCAATAATATATGAAAGTGAATTTATTAAGAAGAAAAATGACTGATATTTAAATTTAAAACTAAACAAACATCAAATTTGAATACCATACTTCAAAGCAATGAAGAATACAGATTATATTAATAAAAATAAGTGTTTTTAAAAAATAAATTAAAATATATGAGTGATAATCTAGGTTTATTTAAATATTGTAATATTCTCCCGGTAAACGTAATGTTTATATATATAGGATAGTGGTCCACTTCTTCGACTCTGACAAGTTCAAAACGCTCGTTCAACATGCATATAGTACACGGCAAATACAAAATGAAATGTTGTTTATACCTGCATTTAAAAATGTTTATGGTAAACGAGCGCTGTAATTCATTATACCATTCTTTTTTAATAATTTGCCAAGATCTTTAATTAAAAGTAATATATTAAATCTAAAAAAATTAAATATGAAGTATTTGCTATGATATCTCACAAAAACACTTTCTTTAATTGTGTGTAGATATATTTTTTTTTTTATTCAATCCAAAACAATTGACTTAGTATATTAAATATTATTTTAAAATGTTATTTATTTATTTATTAACAGGTAAGGTTATTATAAGTATATTTATTTTTTGTTTGTAAAATACTATTAAGCTATAAAAATGCATATAGTGTATGTGTATATGTATATTGTAAAAGACGTGTAAAATACAGAACAAATTAAATTGAACATATTTCACAATTATTAATATCTGTTTTTTTTTTATATTCTTTATTTATAAACAAAATCTACATTTTTTATTCGTTTGTTCACTAAACCCTTGCGGGTTTTTATGTGACCTAGTTCGTTCCCACTTTTTACTCTTTACCGAAACATTTTACACACCTGGTTTCCAGCAGATAAGCCTTTGGTTTGGCTGGTACATAAAAGAAAGGAATTGTGAATTTGTTGAATATATTAAATAAATAAGCAGTTGGTCGATCATCTAATTATCGATTTTGAATATAATATTAAAACAAATAAAATAAAAAAAAAACAAAAAACAGAACCGCCCTTATGGAAGTCCCTTAATTAGATAGCACTTGGAAACAGGCACTAGTCTAGTGAAGTGATAAACCTGTACTATCATAATAAGGAACCGTTACATGCAAATATGTTTTGTTTAAAAGTGTCTTATTTGACCTGGGTTAATTAGAAATTTGGATTTTTTAATAAATAAATAAATATTAGGATACTCAAATTTTTATTTGAGTTTTTTTATTGCAACAGAATAATCATTTCCTCGAGGAAGTCCATCTTTTATTTTTGAATTTTTTGAGTACCTTTTGTATAATGTTGTTATTAAAGTAGTAAAAGAAAATATTTAAGTAATAAATTGCTCTTATTACCATAAAATTAAATTTTAAAAAACATATTTTTTACAACTAACCTTTTACGAACTTTTGCTATTTTCTGAAAATTCTATTAGCATCGAAAGGAGCCCTTTTGAAAAGACAATCCTCTAAATCCTTTTACAACTTCGTTAAGAAATTAACCACAAACTGAGTTTTGGTTTGAGCTATACCCAAAATGGATAAGACAAATAATCTATATGAGAATTTAGAAAATTAATTTCATAGCCTTAAATTCATATTTATAATAACCTATTTTACCTTTTAAAATGTGTCCACCAGACCATTAGACCAGTGGACCATTAGATTTCTTATATGAAATTTTATTTACAGAATGCTGTTACTTATTTATTATGAAACACGGTTATTAATATATTACCTCATAAATAATACTAAAGTATGTGTTGTTATACAATCTACCGCTCCAATTATTGTCTTAATTATAAAGCGATTGCCGTCATCGCAAGAGAAAAAAAAAGCTGAGAGCGTGCCGCGTCCGAGCGTAAAACTATTTATAGGCTAGCGCGGCCGCCATGACACCGCAAAATGTCAAAATCATGACGCGATAGTATTTAGAGCTGAAACTTTCAATGTCACCAGTTTTTTTTCAAGCGCCAGGTATGCAATTAGACGCCTTGTTCAGTAAAATGCCTTTGCTCCGATTGTGAGGCGGTTTTTTTTTTCATGACCATGCGTTTATCACATGACGGTAAATTATCATTTAGACGGAGGCTGATACTATTTAAAATTCTTACACGACTTAAACCAATGAATTAAAACGCGTTTATTATTACCGGATTCGTAATAAACCAGCACTAAGTAACGTGCATATTGAGTAGAGTTTTGAATATATAAAAATGGCTGTTGCTAGTCAGAAATTTGTGGTAATTTGTGGTCTATAGAAAGCTGCTAAGCTTAAATCCATACTAAAATGAATGCTTGTCATTTGAGCCGCTAGTTAAGCTCTACATCGATTATGAGTGTAAAAATTTGAGAAAAATAATATAGGGTTGTTTTTTTTAGAGGCGTGGTTTTCAATCTGGCACTACTTTTTTTGTAGTTGGTGTTTTTGACAGCTGTCACTTGATTTATGCTCAGTTTGGTTTGCCATTTCATAATGAATAGACTTACTCCTGAACAACGTGGCGTGGCCTCCAAGATCGTGCGATTTAACACCGCTGGACTATTTTTTGTGGGGTTATGTGAAGTCGCTTGTCTACGCAGATAAGCCGGACACGATTAACGCCTTGGAAGAGAATATTCGGCGCGTTATTGCTGACATACGGCCCAACTTGCTGCAAAAAGTGGTTGAAAATTGGGCCTCTCGGCTGGAATTTGTTCGAGTCAGCCGCGGCGGCCACTTACCCGAAATCATTTCTAAAACATAATGGCAAACCCTTATCTTTATAATAAAACTAAATTCTTAGCCATAACATCAAATTATATGCGTTTTATCTCTTCTTGAAAACCACGCCTCTAAAAACATCACCCTATAGTATTTATCAGACGCGAATATGCTATGATTATTAACACATGTCGACGCTTCAACGAGAGCAAAAGCACATCCGCGCTAATTTGTCGGAACATTATCCAACCTAACCGGTACAGTGAGGCTGACAGTATCCAAATGTCATTACCACGGACCGGCAGTCGGCGTGTGTTACACATTAGTTATACTGGGCGTGGTAAACTCACTTACCTTTGCTAAGGTCGGCATAAATGCATTCGTGAAATGAGGCTGTGTACAAGTCGGGTTATTAATTACTTTATTATGTAGAATAAATAATAAAAAGGGTTACTTTAACATTATAATATGTAATAACTGTCAAAAAAAACAAGTTTTCATTTAGACAGCATAATAAAGATATATTAATAAAGACTATTAAAGATATATTAGTTAAGACTATTTTATTCATAAGCTAAATTAAATATATTATAAATATGCTTCGTTATTAAGCAGTTCTAATAATTATATTATAAAGTTATATGAATACTTTGCTAAATTTGTAAATGTGATTCATATTACTGTGTGCATTCTGAATTAAATAAATAAATATATTACATACGTGCGGATTCTGTAGATAAAAAAAATCTTAGAAAAACTAAGAAGGGAACCTTTTACGTAGGTAGTTTGATAGTTTTTCGGTCTCTTTCTACCTAGTTGGATTTACTAAGTAAATTTGTTGAAGTTCGCTTGAGCACAATAAAATTGTGGCAAAAGCTGTTGAGTCTTTGAGCATATTTTGTATATGCTTTAATAGTTCAGAGCAATTGTAAAATTGTTCCAGGAGTATTCTTGGACAGTACTTATTGAAAGATTACCGAGCGTCGAACTCTCTGAAAATCAAACCCTCATCTTTATACATCCGTCGCTCTAACCTATAACTTATTATGGTTGACTATTGAGGCACTATAAAAATATCGCTTCAAAGTTAATCCTTTAAATACAATGCGTTTGTGCGCCATGCAGACTGTGACCATAATTTAAACTAAGTCACAAATAACTGCACAAATACTGCATTCTAATCAGCATTTAAGTAAGTCGAATTTAAGCGCACTAGCAGTGCATTTTGTCTTCGAGGAATGGCCACTCGACGAACAAAGCGAAAACTGGTTCGAAGATCGTGTTTCCAAAAGCAACTAAACCCAAGATTTCATTCAAATCTATGAAGAGCAATACAGGATATTCGCCTTAATAACATAATTAGTCACCGTGCGGTCCTCTCTCCTTTCTGTGTGATATATATATATATATATATATATAAAAAAGAGAGTTAAAAATGCATTTTTATAAAACTCAGCGCTGGTTTTAAACTGACATTCTGCAATTTAAAGTACAGGACCTCTTTAGTACCTTTATAAATATTTTGCTATCTTACACTTAATTATTATAAAAAATTAATAAAATTTTCTAAATTGTTCAATATGTTCAAAGATGGTGTCATTTATCTTTTCAGGCGATTTGTAGCTCAAAAAAAAACAATCATCCAATATTACGAAATCTGATTATAGCATAGGTTTTATTATATTTTTGAAACTAATGTGTTAGATGGTCATTGTTTAGTTTTTTACACCTTGTAATTACCACACGCTTCGAGTTTAACTTCTAGGGCCATTGTCATATCAATGGTTACTGAAATAAATGAATAAATAAAGAGTTACAATGGAGAAAAGCGGCAATCATATTTTTGAAATATATATAACTTCTTTATAACCATGCATAATATTTTTTCCCATACGCTGGGAATGCGACACGCTCATACGGTTAAACACGGGAGGACGCAAGTCGGCGCACGATCTGTCACGTTGATTTTTTTCTTATATAAATAAATAGGCGCGCTGAAACATTGCTAAATGTAGGTGCCAGTATATGGTGATCATTTTAAAATATAATATGTTAAATTAAATCAACTTTCCTCTTAAAAGCACTGTTTTTTTTTTAAATAAACTAATAAATATAAATTTCACTTTTGACAGAAAACGACTGAGTGACATCAATACGCTTCCGTTTGGGGGACCTACGGGTACGAAAATATTAAAAAGTCAAGTTCATTCGATCGAATACTTGGTACTAAAACAGTTTTTATTCCTCTGAATGAAGGAATGTTTTTTTTACCTTTTCTTATATTGTCATTTTTTTTTTTGCGCATTTTTAGATAGACCTTAAGAGTATATATGACTATGGCCCAAGATATGTTTAAGCTTTATTTTGTACTGAAAAAAACAATATACAATTTCATATAAGAAATCTAATAGTCTGGTGGACACATTTTAAAAGGTAAAATAGGTTATTATAAATATGAATTTAAGGCTATGAAATTAATTTTCTAAATTCTCATATAGATTATTTGTCTATCCATTTTGGGTATAGCTCAAACCAAAACTCAGTTTGTGGTTAAATTTCTTAACGAAGTTGTAAAAGGATTTAGAGGATTGTCTTTTCAAAAGGGCTCCTTTCGATGCTAATAGAATTTTCAGAAAATAGCAAAAGTTCGTAAAAGGTTAGTGGTGAAAAATATGTTTTTTTTTTACATTTATTTTTATGGTAATAAGTAGCAATGTATTACTTTTTTATTTTTTTACTACTTTATTAACAAAATTATTCAAAAGGTACTCAAAAAATTCAAAAATAAAAGATGGACTTCCTCGAGGAAGTTTTATGTTTTGTATTAATTACTTCTGCATACATTCTGGTTAATATGAAATCGAGAAAATTTTAGTACATTGGAACGCTTATTACTATCGGATATATAGTATTTAGAACCGTGCTAGTTTAAGTTATTATGTATTTGATAGTTTAGAACAGATTTTCATAAAAAAAGGTTTTTTTTTAAAACGAAAATAGGACATTGCACTATCAGTTTCTTAATAGCTGCGTCTGGTGGTACACCATTAGTACCGGTACCCATTTAAGGTTTAACACCCCCTCGCATAGTTGTACCGGTATAATAGATGAATAGTGTTCATGGGGTATTTGTAAATTAGATCAACTGTCACGGTGCGCGTAGGCAACTATGACCTAGTTTTGTTGTGATATGAAAATGATACGGGCAGCACAGCGCAGCGCAGCGCAGCGCAATGAAGCCAGTCGCCTTCGTCAGAACGCTGGCCGGATTTATGATAGTATCTGATAGATCTTAATGTAATTAAATCCCCGGCGAGCGATCTACATCGATTCTTTAGTTCCAAGATTCTAAGATTGCATTTCAAAGGCTGACTATAATTTCTGATAATGGTCTGTCTAAGGGTTTCGTAAGAGACCTTTCCGTATATAAAAAAATATGTAGTGTATAAAGGGGTTTCGTAACTATAAAAATATTTAGAAGGTTTACACTAAAAACGGTTTTTAAAATTTGTCAGTTGGGTGTTAAATTACACATATCTAATGTTTAATTTAATTTTTTAGCATTTTTACAGGCAGGTGCGGTAAGTTTTGGGCAAACATAGCAAAGTAGCTATTAGCTACTCAAAAATCAGAAAAATGTTTAATTTTTGTTAACAGACGGTTTTTTTTAAATTAAAGTGTGTATTTTTAAAAGAATGTAAAATTAAAATAGCACTTTGAAGAACTCAAAACCAAATTATAATACCTACGTTTCATATGTGTAAATATAAAGCACTGCTTAGTGTCAGACTGCCTACTATTTTTAATAAAGATTAGTTATTAAGTTATTTATTAAATAAATTAAATAAATAATGTTCTTATATTCGTTGATATGAAAAGTTTTATTTTTCTTAAAAGTTAATTAAGTTCTGCCGGTCATTTATTCTAACAAAAAGCCTTGAAAAGTCTGTATTTTTCATACTTTTTAACAAAACGTCAGAGCTAAATATTTTTCGGCTGAATACAAAAATCGAGAAAATAAAACTATTGTTGCATAGTTGATTTCATAAAGTTGTAAATTCAACTAAGTTTTTTTTAAATATGTTGTTTTTGTTTTTCGCGATTAACCAATAAAACAGCACGGAGTGTTTCTGTTTTCTCTACGGCTAAAAGATCTACGGCCACGCCCAAGGCAGCGAAGAGCGCCTTCGGAAAGAGTCCCTTTAAGGTCGCAGAGCGTCTGTCAACAGCAATGAGTTCGTTGAAAATAAAATGGTGTAATAATGAAACATGAACTAAAAAAACCGTGATTAATCTTCACAAAACTACAAAAAGGATAAGTAAACATCTTGGATTAATTTAGCAATAATTGGGAGGGTTGCTATGTTAATATGACTGTGCATAAATTAACTGCAATCGTAAAATCGTGCTATGCCATATCACTGCAAAAATAAACATGAGTAGTATTTTTTTTTATTTAAATTAATTACGTAATTATATCAAAATTACAAATTAATTTCATCACTTTCTTAGCGCCGCGAATTAATAGCCAAATTATAGATATTCTAAGAATGTCTAAGTCTAAGATGATATTTTAACAAAAAATATAAAAATAATGGATTTGTGATTACGATGAAGGATGGTGGTGAAATCAGATGATTTTATGAGTGATTTATGTATGAAGTTGATGAAAATAAATTGTTAAAATATCATCCTTTCCTTATTTCATCTAATTAGATGGTTACATAATATTTGACAATATTTTACACTAAAGAGGACAGGTGAGAGTTAAAAATACATTTTTATAAAACTCAGCGCTGGGTTTAAACCGACATCCTGCGCTCTCAAGTACAGGACCTCTTTAGAACCTTTATAAATATTATGCTATCCAGCACTTTATCAAATTATTAAAAACTTATTCAAAATTTTTCAATATTGTCAAAGATTATGTCATTTATCTTTTCAGGCGATTTGCCGCTATTAAAAAACAATCATCAAATATAAGTCAAATAACTTTACAACTCAATTATACAATTATATATATATAAATATCTGTATTTAGAGTGCTAATGCGAGTGTAATTTAATTTAATTTTAATCTTTACTTGTATTTCTGTACTTTTGCGAAAACCTGTCATCAGTTAATTTTATAAACAATTGTATGTACTAACCTTTGGTTTTCCGAATAAACGATAAATAAATAAATATAAAAAACGAATTTCTTACTGGCTACTTGAACTCGGTAGAAAGCAAACAGAAACTTTAATTAATTAGATACCAAGATAAACTTCTTTTTGTCTTCGTTCTTCGACCTAAAACATTTAATAAAGCCTACCTTAGTACAGGCGCTGCTTAGTTAGGTAGAGTTTAGGTAATATATTTGTGTACTTTAAAAACCAATAAATAAATTATTATTATTAAATTAAATTAAAATGTCGCAGTTACTGATTTTTTTTCCCAATAAATAGTTTTTTTTTTAAAGCTTGTTAATTGTAATAGGCGGTAGGCACTCACCATTGGTCGCATTTTGAGAATCTGGTGTTGAACTGGATTGGAACTCGTCACTTTTGATACGATAGAGTAATGAGGTAGCGCTGCTGAAGGAAACGTCCTTCTAGTACTCGCCACTCGTGTGATTTGAATGACGGCTCTGTGTCGGTGGGGTTTTTATATTTGGCCGGCGAGTCCAGGCGAGCCGGGAAGGGGAAAACGCGACCAATGTCAGGGGAGATCGACCGGAAGACCTCCTGGGCACAGAGCACTAACCAATATTTTAGGACTGATTTTGATCATGCTAATGTCGACCTTAATTCTTAGCCGATCTGACTTAAGCCCTCGTCGAAATAATACCATATCTAAATTTAGTATTTTTTAACTTCCTCTAAAATAAGAAAAGAAAAAAATAAACGTGTGGCTTTACTAAGAACTACACTATTATTTTGTCTGCAATATGCACTATTTTTCAAGTAAATCTTATGCCGCATTATCGGACGCAAAGCTAAAAATAAAATTAATGACATTTTTTATTATTTAATTTATATTTCAAAAACGAAAATCAATTTCTAAAATCTAATCTCAGAAATACAAGTCTTCTTGTAGTTGAAGAGCGGTGGAATCCACCTTTATGTGGATTTCAAAGTTCTTTTTCAATGTTTTACAAATTTTTAAAAATTATACCCATTAGGGCACCGGATCAAACAGTTTCGATAGTTTTTATTGTTGTTTATTCACAGTTCATTACAGGCAAACTACATCTCGCAGGTCTGTAACTGAATGTGTTTTTTTTTGTGTGTATCTTGTCACTTAATTTAGTCGACAGTGTTGAGAAAAGCGCCGTTATATATTCCCAAAGGTGAAAAATGACCTTGCCGGATTTGACCCACTAGGGATTCGAACCCGGGACCTCTGAATTTAGAAGCAGGCGCTTATACCACCGCGCCACCAGGCTGATTATATATGTCCTGTACTAATATAAATATAAAAATAATATATAATTAGATTAACGCATTTTATTAATATTACAATGGGTTAATCTAATTTACTGATAACGTGTGTAACGCGAAAATAATTTACAGAAACATTGTTTTAGATATTTCTGAGTTCATTATTTGCGTGTTTTCAGTTGTTGAATCTCTGTCTGTCTCTCTCTCTCTTTCTGCATTTTTTTAAATTTATCATTCGTATGTTTTAAAAAGATTAAGACATGATCATATTTTTGACATTATTTTTTTTTATTTTGCGCCATAATTAAAGTCGCTCTGTAAGTTGTGAAAAAAATGTAATAATTACGGACGTCACTAAAACTAGGACGTCTGTAATATTGTCACTTAGTAATATTTTATAACATTTATATGCATCAATCGCGCAGCCAGCTATGTGTTCAGATGCACTTGTAAAAAAAAATCTCTGCAAATAATAGCCAATGTTGCCAACCCGCGCGTGTGTAGCGTATCAGTGACATTTTGACAGCATGACCCCAGAATTTAAGGAAATATAATTATGGGTGGTGACGGTCACGACTCTATGCTAATTATAATGATAAAAAAGCGATTCATATGTCGCAACTATTATCTCTCACCGAGGGTTCCGTACGAAAAGCACGCAAAAATACATACTTTGTGTGATAAAGAAAGACCATATGGTCAAACACAACAGTGAATCTATACCGAAAAAAAATATTTTAGTTAAACGTTTGGTTGTTTAAAAATTTGCACCCGCAGCAAGAAATTTGCTAATCAAACACAATTGTAAGCAAATCGTATAGTTGTATGTACTGATTGCGGTTAAATATTTTTAACAACAGATGTAGTTAAAAAATATTTGATTACAAAACAAAATGGCGTCGTGGGTGAACAGTTGACGAAATAAAATGACGCTACCTGAAAATTTGGCAACAGCAACCATAATATTTTGTTGTTTTTACTTGATAACATTTTATTTTGCTGTGAATCAAATCAAAATGGCGGTATGACTGAATAGCTGATCTTGAAATTTAGATTTTGCAAACATTATTGTAGCGATAGCTAAATATTATGTTAAAGGCAACCAAAAAATAAAATTATTGCTGTCACGATATAATTACCATTTTTTTTTCAGTGTAGGGTCTAAGACATTTAAAGATTCCCTAAAATATCCCCTTGCGAAGACGTGACGGGCAGCTGGTAATAAGCATTTGCCCACTTTCCATATTAGACAGAGCGCAGGTTCTTCGCAAGCTGCGGAACTTTTCGCGGGTCGCGTTTGGCCAATTATTCATCTCAAAGCTATGCTGATATAGTTATTAGTTTAGGTTAGAGGTAAGCATTCTTTCAGAATTATCTTGTTTCTCGTCCGGGACAAGTTTGCTGTGCAATTTATGAATGTCAACGGTGAATTAGTCCCGTTCGCTTTCCATAAATGTTCTATCCACCTTTGCCAAATCACCATAAATCACACATAATTATTTCAGGTAATTTTTACATTCTAGTACCACATATTATATATAGTTTGTTTTCAAGATAGACACACATATTATAAAACGCACTTTAAATTATTTAATATTTCTGTAAAACTAAAAATATATAGTTAAATGAATACTAAAGTGATTAAATATTTGTATTTTATTAAATTAAAATATTCGTTTCCTATTATGTACTTATGTTATTTTTTTAATATATTAAATTGCTGAAATAATAATAAAGCATATCTTTTTTTTTTTTTGATTGGGAGTGCCTAGTTAAAATAAAAATTAAATACTTTTGTTTTCATTGGCACATTTTGTTAATTATTTTTTTTTATGATTGTTTTTTACTTTTTTAATTTATGAAATATCACCTGAGGATCTATGTTTATATAACTGATTACATCACCTTAGAACAGTAGTATTCGCTATAAAGGTGATGTAAAATTAAATGTATTGTTTTTTTATAAAAAATAGTAAATAAATGAAATTCATTAGAAAGTGTAATTAATTTAAAATTTTGATAAACCTAGAATTTTTCGAAAGATACCGATTGCTGTCGATATAACATATAAAGGACTCACACATAATATAGTTGATCTAATAAAAATAAATGATAAAAAACTTTTCAGAAAGTGCAAAACAAACGCCTTTGCTCGCTTTTCGTAAGGTGTCATCTACCGACCAGTTACAGTTTGAAACCTTCACCTTAATGGTGTTTGAATAATCTGAGGGAGACAATTATTTGTACTAATCGCGCCATTAAAGACCTTATTAGCATATCGGAAGGTAAACGGAGTCAATATGTCGGTTGATAAGAAATGACAAAACATGCTAAGAAAAATTACCTACAAATAACAAATAAAAAGAAAATCGACTTCAAAATAAACCTATAACCTAAAAAATAAATCAGTAAACTTCGCATTGTGAGTAAACCGCCAAACCGTAGAAATCGGCGAAGAACCACGCGGTTTAAACCATGCGATTACGTATGGTTTTTTAAATTAAAAAAAAATATATTGGTTAGGTTTTTTTTAAATATTAGCTACCTTACATTAGAAGTAACATAACTAAACTAAAATGTGTAAACCCTGATATATTGATAGTTATATAGCTTATAATTAATAGTAATTGGCTATTATTTAGTAGTAGTAATTACCATAGAGTCATCTTAACATCATGTTAGTCATAAATCCCTTGCATTAGCCATCGTGTCTACTTTAAAAAGTTTTAAAATGATATCCTTTTCACAACTAATTTTCAATATAGGCTCTACTCAACTAAGATAAATTTGCGTATGTCAGGGGAAATTAGATAACCTTCGAAATAACGCATAATGCTAATTTATTTATAAACGTATTACTTAGAATTTGATCATTTATTTATTTATTTATTTATTTAACAGTTCCCCCATGTACACATTTAATTCATAAAAAATATAATACTAAAAGGAAAAAAAACAATATTAAAAACCAAAATCGATTACAATAAAAAACAAAAAATGACCACAACTAATCATGAAAAATACAAAGTAACGCTCCCAGGCGAACATTAATAAATAAATAATTAATGCTGATCTTAAAAGGGTGTTATAGAAGGCAGATTTTTATTCCTATTGGGCGAACAGACGAATATATCAATCTCGCGGAAATGGAATTTAATAATTCGACTGCTCTCCCAATTGGGCTATACTTGTATAAGTCGGTACGACACGCTAATCGCCTAAATAGCCTGTGCTTCCGCGCTCTAGTCAAACGGTCCGGAACAAAGAAACCAATCTCTCCGAGTATTACGGGATTCTCGATGAAACCGCGAATAACCTTATAAAAATAAAACAATGTATGGACTTGTCGCCTAAACTCGAGTGTTAAAGCCTAACATCCCTAATACAAATGCTGATGGATACGTATTAGGAAACATTTCTGGATAATATCCATACCTGCGGAGATAAAGGTATCTTAGGAAGTTCCTCTGAGTAACCTCCAGAGTAACATTAAGTCAATTCACGAGGACACCTGGTAATGGAACTATACTCCAATAAACGTCTCACAAAACGAATTTTAGTTAACGCTTTTATAATAAAATATGAATATAGATATATTCCAGGGTTCCCCATAGATTTCCGGGTTCCATCTAGACCCACTCGCCAGTGTAAGACATTCCATCCATCACGGTTGAGTACGAATTATGGCACAGAATCATATATAAATCGAGCATGTAAGCTTTGCAACAGCATGTTAAGTGACATCGATATATTCAACACTACCTTACCTGAATTCAAGAGAATGTCTACTCTATCTCTAACCCTAGAGTAGTATATTTGTGTGTATATGTAAAGCCAATATTTTTAGACATTTACACTGTATTGTATATTAAATAGAAAGCAAACAGAGACTTTAATCAATTACATACCAAGATAAACTTTTTTCTGTGTAGATACTATATCTTGTATTAATTTTATATTAGTTTATTATTTATAATAAATAAATTATTATTAAAATTATGTATTAGTTATTAACGGTACATTTATGTATTATTATTTATATTTAACAATTCAAATAATTGTAATTGTATGTTGCGCAGTGAGACGGTTATGCTTATAAGAACGATGCTTCTAGTAAAGTCTACTTTAGTACGGGCATTGCCTAGTTAGGTAGTAGGTACTTTGCATAATGTGAAATTAATGTTAAGTTACTGTCAATAAATAAATAAATAAATAATCTAAATGCCCCAAACCCCCCTACTTCCTAATCCCAACCTCGCTCCCGAATTTATTTTCTATTTTATTAAGTTTGGAGGAAACTCTCATTGGCTTTATATTTTAATTGTTTTTTTTTATTGTAATTTCACTTCTGTCAGCTGGTGTTTCCTAAAAAAATAAATAAACAATAGAATCATGTATAGAATCAGTAATGATTCGTGATAATTCAACATTTTAAAAGTACTTTTTTTTTAATTTTCTTTGTGCTAATGCTAGATTGGCGATCTTGCCAGTGCCGTATTGGCTGTAATTTCAAAATTATAAGTATTGACATATTCAGGTCAAATGCGCTCACTGAAATACACTCTGGAGGAATGTATAGATTATATAGGCATCCCGTATTTAACTGACCATCGAAATATCACGCAAAGGCGATCGATCGATACATCAATCATGTCTCAAAGCTAATTTCTCGCGATCAAAGCGATCAAATTATGTCCATTCGAATTATAGTATACTTACAGGCGGGGCTGGGCTTTGGTATGAAGACGGGGACACAAAAATCGAGCAATCATTTTATATATCTTCAATCAAGAAGCGCTTTGTTCCGGAGGCTGCGCTGAGTGAATGCTCTTCAGATAAAATTAATGAATTCATCAGTTATAACGAACGGTGACACCTTTAGTTTCATAGTTTGTTTTTAGATTACCTTAAAAAAAAAAGATAAAAGATACATCTCATTGGAGATGTTAGGTTAGGTTAGGTTAGGTTAAAGTCCATATATTACCATCAGTTCATAATTTTGTACGAATTTCATGTTTGGTAACTGCAGCTAAGTTTATAATGGGTGTTTTTTTTAGAGGCGTGGTTTTCAATCTGGCACTACTTTTTTCGTAGTTGGTGTTTTTGACAGCTGTCACTTGATTTATGCTCAGTTTGGTTTGCCATTTCACAGTGAATAGACTTACTCCTGAACAACGTGGCGTGGCCTCCAAGATCGTGCGATTTAACACCGCTGGACTATTTTTTGTGGGGTTATGTGAAGTCGCTTGTCTACGCAGATAAGCCGGACACGATTAACGCCTTGGAAGAGAATATTCGGCGCGTTATTGCTGACATACGGCCCAACTTGCTGCAAAAAGTGGTTGAAAATTGGGCCTCTCGGCTGGAATTTGTTCGAGTCAGCCGCGGCGGCCACTTACCCGAAATCATTTTTAAAACATAATGGCAAACCCTTATCTTTATAATAAAACTAAATTCTTAGCCATAACATCAAATTATATGCGTTTTATCTCTTCTTGAAAAACACGCCTCTAAAATCATCACCCTATAGTATATATTATATTTCAGACTCTTGAGGTAACCATTATTTATTATTTTCTAAAAAAATACCGTTATGAATGTTGTAAACAAGTGTTTTAAATTTAGGGTACTCCTTTTAGGATGTTCTATATCGATAATAAAATATTAATCAGCAAAAATATTGAAGAAATATTTCTTAAATACGAGTAAAACGATTTCAAAATTAAATTTAAGGTTTTAGGTTTTTCGTGTGACCGCTTTAGTTATCGATATAGATCAACATGCTAAAAAATGACCCTAATTTAAAAAAAAAACTATCAAAGCAAGTTGTAATTATTAAATATAGGCGCCTTTTAGAATTCTGACCGTGTGCATTTACCAACTCGAAAATTATTAACGCACGGTTCATCAAAAGCTGAAAACCGTCAAATTCACGTGGAGAAATAAGTTATAAAATCACAAAAAAAATATATTTTTGTTTGGTCGTTGATGACATCGAACTTTTGACAGGTGACGTTTACAAAAAAACTCGATTCATCATTTTTTCATATAATATTATTCAATATTGGTAGGTTCCTTATTAATGATTTAAATATATTACGATATTAAAATGATTCGATGTGTTATCATTATTAGAGAGGGACCCATTATTTGTTACATTAAAATTTCACATAGGTTTTTTTGGTCATAGCGTTACTATTTTTGCTATGAAATCCTAAAATATGGAGTAAATGCAAGCGATTTTTATATCGCGCTCTGTCTAACCATTGACAATTCGTATCTTTTATAAAACGAACTCTCGAACTGTCGTCTCTCACTTTCACCAGCTTTTGTTTTAACTTTTTCCGAATTCCCCAAATTGTTTTTATTGTTTTCTCCGTCCGTACATTCGTCGGACCGCGATGCCGTAACCGTAACTTGGTCGTTTGCACGAGTGACCGTCTATGATGGGTTCCGCCATTTTGGGCACTGACTGACTTTTGCTAGTGTTTCTATATGGTTTCGAAGCTCCGTGCTTCAACAGCTAAAAGGCTCATATCTATATATATATATATATTTGACTTATATTTGATGATTGTTTTTTAATAGCGGCAAATCGCCTGAAAAGATAAATGACACAATCTTTGACAATATTGAAAAAGTTATTAATTATTTAATAAAGTGCTGGATAGCATAATATTTATAAAGGTTCTAAAGAGGTCCTGTACTTGAGATCGCAGGATGTCGGTTTAAACCCAGCGCTGAGTTTTATAAAAATGCATTTTTAACTCTCACCTGTCCTCCTCTTTAGTGTAAAATATTGTCAAATATTATGTAACCATATAATTAGATGAAATAAGGAAAGGATGATATTTTAACAAAAAAATATATATATTTATATATATATATATATATATATATATATATATAAAAATACGTTTGTAACAGCCTAATTTATGGAAGGTCCCAGTGACTTATTTAACTAGTTGAAAACCCAACTTTGGTATAAATATGATTTTCCTGTTTAAAGATATTTTGGAACTCTTATAATATATCGGTGTAATGTTTATACGAATTATGAAATGGGGCGCAGGAGTGCTCACAAACTATTCTTTTGAGAATTTGAACTCATTCCTGGATGCCAGCATTTAGTAGTTTTGGCTGTTTAAATGTAGTCTAGTACAACGCCTAGTCTAATTAAGTTCAAATTTAGCCTAGTCTAAAGCCAAACGTGTGAGTTTTATAGTGCGTTTTGTTTTGTTAGTTTTTGTTTCGTGTATTGATATTTGTGATTCACTCGTTTTACGCATTTGTGCGACTGATGTTTGTACTATAATGTACAGAGCAGTAGTAACAGGTCAATGCCAACAAGCCACCGGCACCGTGATCGAGTATAAATACACACATATGCATATACAGGGTGTCCGAAAAGTCGACGTCCAAACTAAAACAAGAGATTAAAGCGGTCATACAAACAGAAATATCGGTGTCGCCTCCCGCTGAATCAATTAGTCATCGGTACCTACTATATCTACCTAATATTTATATTGCGAATTATTGGTATTTAAATTACCAAATGAATAAAACCATGCATTAAGCTTAATTATGCATTATTTAGCTTAGAGTTCTATTCATTCAAAAAATAATCGATAAAACGCAAATGGGCCTCGCTCGATAATTTGAACGTAACATTATTGTTATTATGCATAGTTGCATATATATTTTTTTAACAGTTACACTAATATCTGAAGATGTTTTAACAATAGCAGATATAAATTTGTGTAGAGTATTTTTTTAAAATTACAAATTGTAGTAATTTCTGTCTGGATTCATTATTTTGTCAAAAAAAAACAAACGGTTTTTTTTCTACTTAATATCAAGTAATTCTAGTAAAATTATTTTTACCTAAATATTTAGTTATCTATTAATACTACTAACGAAAAAAAAATTAGCAAATTAACTCCACTTTTGTCGAAATAAAATATCTAGTCATCTAGGTAGAAAAAAATGAAAAATAGATGGAAACATGAATATCTTAAAAACCGCTACGAATATCACCATTATGTACTTAACATTTTTTGTAGCCTATGACCTCTTTAATCTCTTGTTTTAGTTTGGACGTCGACTTTTCGGACTTTTCCTACATAATTCACGGCTCGTATTAGGGAAAAATTTCTTGGATAATTGTAATTTGGTGTTGGATCGAATCGAATAACACATTGAGTGTTGCACTCCGATTGCAGTTGAATCAATTTCCTTAGTAGTCATCATGGCACTTATAGCACAATTATAACATTAGGTGGTTTTGTTGGAATAATAAGCACGTGTCACAGTATGCTTAAAATGGTATGAATAGAGTTTTCAGGAAAGCCCGTGAGAGCGCAGCAGATATTCGAAGAATTTTGATTAAATTCGCGTTGCGGAAACTAGTATTTATATCTCATAATAAAATGGAGTTCGTAACTCGTTAGATTATTTGTTGTTTAGTTCTGCATGATTGACAGAACGCTAGAATTTAATTCCTATGTAGTTCTCAGATAGATGGCGATTTCTTGTTTGTTATCACACTTAAAAAAATATTTTAGCAATACGTTTGGTTGTTTAAAAATTTTCACCCGCAGCAAGAAATTTGTTGATCGAACATAAATGTGTAAGCAAATGGTATAGTTGTACATACAGACAGATTATTATTAATTTTTGGTTAGATTTACCATATTTCTTGGTATGGCAACAGGAGATATAAATAAAAATATTTGATTACTAAATAATATGGCGGCCGACGAAATAAAACGACGTTACTTGAAAATTTAGTACCAGCAATCATAATATTTTGTTGTTTTTACAGGTTACCATTTTATTTTGCCGTGATTCAAATCAAAATGGCGGCAAGACTGAACAGCTGATCGTGAAATTTGTAGTTTGCTAAAATTTTTGTAGCTAGATATTATGTTAAGGGTAACCATAAATTATGGTACTTGCAACCAAGTAAGTTTAACAATAATCGATTTGTAACTCCAAAAAAAATTATTGCTGTCACTATCAACCATACTTTATGGTTGCCAATGCCTACCATATTTTTGCATAATTTTTTTTCAGCGCTGAAAGATTGAAATAGAAACGTATTTCTGTTGCTAATCGATGGTTTAGTAAAGCACCGTAGCTTATAATTAATAAGAGGTTGTTTAAACTTTGATCGCGCTCTAAGATGGTTTATTACACTGGTTCCAGAAATGAATTCTGTTACACATATTTAGAAATTATATTGAACTCTTGGAATATGTAGTTTTGTCAGAATAATGCGAAAAAACGGTACATTTTTTGCAATAAGTTTGCAAGAGAATTCCGTTCGCAGGTGTGTTTTGCTACCCGCTTTTTATGAGCAATTCTCTCCGCTTTGCTTTCATTATTCGCACTTAGCTTGCAATTGCCGACTAACGCGCCTTAAAACAAAGCCACGTTTGGCACAGACTTGCTAACATTATCTTATTAAAATTATATCACTGATCGGCGAACCAAAATCCTAATTAAATACGTGACTATGCAAGATGAATTATGATCGCCACCCGAAGCTGCTTTACGGCGCTACTATAATACATACGTTTAAACCTTATTGAGTAGTTTGTAAACTATAGTAGGTGATGATTTTAGAGGCGTGGTTTTCAAGAAGAGATAAAACGCATATAATTTGATGTTATGGCTAAGGATTTAGTTTTATTATAAAGATAAGGGTTTGCCATTATGTTTTAAAAATGATTTCGGGTAAGTGGCCGCCGCGGCTGACTCGAACAAATTCCAGCCGAGAGGCCCAATTTTCAACCACTTTTTGCAGCAAGTTGGGCCGTATGTCAGCAATAACGCGCCGAATATTCTCTTCCAAGGCGTCAATCGTGTCCGGCTTATCTGCGTAGACAAGCGACTTCACATAACCCCACAAAAAATAGTCCAGCGGTGTTAAATCGCACGATCTTGGAGGCCACGCCACGTTGTTCAGGAGTAAGTCTATTCATTATGAAATGGCAAACCAAACTGAGCATAAATCAAGTGACAGCTGTCAAAAACACCAACTACGAAAAAAGTAGTGCCAGATTGAAAACCACGCCTCTAAAAAAAACACCTTTATAAGCGAGAGAGCCGATAAATGGCGACAGCGACCCGTTCTACCTAAACTATTATTTATTCTGTGCTAAACACTATTCCTAGGTTGCCCACAGGGGATAGTCTTAAATCAAGATGCAAGGTGCAAGAAAATTTATTTCCATTATCCAACCAACAAGTCGTAAATTGCCATCAGTGCATCCATTTTCTTCATCATAGAATCTCTAGGTTTTTCTAGGACTGATTTTCATGTTTTTCATCTAATAATCGTTGCACATATCAACACTTAATTAATTTAATTGAATAGAAGACAAGCTATGATTCACTTCAAATATATTTATTACTATAATTGTATAATAAAGTTATATAACTTATATTTGATGATTGTTTTTTAATAGCGGCAAATCCCCTGAAAAGATAAATGACACAATCTTTGACAATATTGAAAAATTTTGAAAAAGTAAATAACTTTACAACTCTATTATACAATTATATAAATAATACGCACACAAATCATGTGCTTTAATTTTACACTTTTACATTTCCATTATTTTTATTTATTTATGTATGAATGTAATGAACTTCATAGATAAATCATCTCATTTCACCACCATCCTTCATCGTAATCACAAATCCATTATTTTTATATTTTTTGTTAAAATATCATCCTTTCCTTATTTCATCTAATTAGATGGTTACATAATATTTGACAATATTTTGCACTAAAGAGGACAGGTGAGAGTTAAAAATGCATTTTTATAAAACTCAGCGCTGGGTTTAAACCGACATCCTGCGCTCTCAAGTACAGGACCTCTTTAGAACCTTTATAAATATTATGCTATCCAGCACTCTATCAAAAAATTAAAAACTTATTCAAAAAATGTTTCAATATTGTCAAAGATTGTGTCATTTATCTTTTCAGGCGATTTGCCGCTATTAAAAAACAATCATCAAATATAAGTTAATTACTATAATAATATTTATTTATAATATTCATTTATAACTGTGATTTCTACTACTATATTTCAATTTTTTTGTCAAATTAATTATGTACAATAAATAAATAAATAAATATTACTTCTGTAGTTAGTTGCATCGTGTTCAACGCGTACTTTTTGATTTCTCAAATTCCTACCGACATAAAATAAATAGCAGCCACTGAGAGCCCAATATATGACATAATTATATAGTTGTGCACTTGCAACACAGACAATTAAACGGGCTGCCGACGTCATCACAATTTTGTGCAATTTTTTCCAGCGGTTATCTTCATGCTGATCGATATTTTATGGGCCAAGGAAACAGTGTGAGGCATATTTTGCGAGTTTAAATGGAGTCAAATCGTGCCGGGTTAGGGGGGACACAGAGGGCAATTACCCCCTCCCCCTAAATAAGAAGCGTGAGTTTTTCACTGTCACTCTCAACGTAAAGGAAAAAAAAAAGAAAATTGGGTCTGCGTTGGACCAGACGGTGGAAGTGATACTTCTTTGGCCATTCGCACACACCCACAGGATATATAAATGAAATATCAGACATTTTTCTCTGTTATTTAATATATTTATTTTCAATATATTATTATAAGTCACTTCATTATTATAAAACGTATAAAAAGGCACTCTACTTGACCGACACCCCATCCCAATGAGTACAACGGGCGCAATGAAGTATAACTTCAAAATGGAAATTTCTCAAAAACGCTCAAAAGTAGCCTAAAATAGTGTTTTAGGCCGGGGGGGGGGGGACGCCTCGGATCCCCGCTTAAGATGAGGTGGGGGAACTCTATTCCCCCGTGTGCCCTCCCCGAGAAAGACTCCTGGATCCGCCCATGACTTCTGAACAACTTTAGTAACTTTTTGGGTGCTATACCATGAATCTCTTCAGGATCTATATGATATCTAGAAGCCAGGAAACTATTATTATAAATTATAGTCACATTCACTAAATAAGTAATAATGTTGTAATGACTGAACCTACTTATTTGTTGATATTTTAATTGTTCTTGACATTGTGAACGAATCTCCACATCGATGTCTTTCTGGAAGGCTGAAAGAAATGCATCAGATCCTGAAAAATGGCTGAATGAATGAAACTACATAGAATCATAGCAATATTTCGAAAGAAAGATAGTAATAGTTTTCATATGTTTACTTCAAAACGAAATATAGCTATTTAAAAGGGGACGGAGCAGGATTATTTTTTGTCTACATAGCTATTTCTCACGGAGCTTGCAAAGATGCCGCAAATAATTAATTAAAAAAAAAAATGTTTTTTTAAACGCGTGTTAGTGCCCAGGGGCACAGGTTCAGCCTAGGAGTCACTTTATCCGTAATCAATCCATTGTTTAAATCAATTCATAATAACATATGCAAAACTGAAAACTGTGATTTAAAGGTTTTAAAACCTATAAACCGATCGAATGGCATTCTCACTGAAAGTATTTTTTAGAGTATGAACAAGTGCAAACTTTAAAATGATCTTGGAATTAATGACGAAATGCTGACTAAAGTCGCTTTAATAACATCTCAACGGTAGGATGTTATTACAAACGGTGGGTGACGAATGAACGAATGAACGAATCGACGGATGAACGAATCAACGAATGAACGAACGAACAATTATAATATTCTGTTGTTTTTATTTGTTACTGCTTTATTTTGCCGAGATTCAAAATGGCGTCGCGACTGAACAGCTGATCGTGAAATTTGCAGTTTGCAAAAATTTTTGTAGTGATGTGCCAACCAAAATTAACACTAATCGATATATAACTCAACATTTTTTTTTCAGTGTAAATTCAAACTGCTTGCGTCCATTTTACTCACATTCAAATGAAGTGGCGTTACGTCCCCGATTCAGTAATTCATTTAAAACATTAATAGATTGCGTCCAATCAAATTGAAAATCTGTCGAGAGTAGATCCGGACATGGAGATAAGTTCTCGACCGCAGCCATGGCTCCGCTCCACGTCTCCACGTCTCCATGTCTCCATGTCTCCATTGCTCTCCGAACACAATAATCGAAAATGACAGGTTTCGTAAAATGTTTGAATACGAAACGAAATCAATACCGAAAGTAGGAGGAGTGGAGTACCTTCCGAGGCAATCTCGCCGGCAGGCATTCCGAAATGACGTGCCGCGGTCCGACCCGCTCCTTGATACGTCAAAACTACATTCCGCGGCCCGCGCGCTCCGCCAGGGGCGCGAAACATTTTCATAATTCGACGGGCAGTTAATAGAATAAGTAATACTATTGTAAACAGTTATAAGAAATGTAAATTAGTAGATTTTACTAAACGATGGCTATACCTTTTTCGGGCAGACATAGAGATTTTAATTTTTTTAACTGCCCGCAACAGCGGCTAGTCTGTATTAAATTCAACCATCGTCCGATATTGTCATCGTTAAAGGGCCTACAATTACTGAACCGGTGAAATTAAAGTCAGCAATATCCTTTTCGGGGCATGACGGCTATATCATTGTTCGGACCGATATAAAGATTTTAATCTGTGGAGCTGCCCGCAGCAATGGCTAGTCTAATTATCTTTTTAAGGGGCGATTATTTATTTATTTATTTATTAGCAGGTAAGCATACAGCGAAATAATAGCATATACATTTTCCCAAAGAGTTAATAATAAGCCAATTGAAGCTTACGCCCATGCACAACAATATTTAAAACTTTGTTGAGCTTAACGCTATTTTAGAAGGTGTATGTGTGATGTGTACGATATAAAAGTGTTAGTGAGGGTGTGTGGTATGGACATGAAATTGTTTTTTTTGTTAACTTTTACTTTGAACAAGTTTTGTTAAACAACTTTGTAAATAAAGCAACAAAACGGATCTATAATAACTCCCCGTCGCCTCTATAGCCATCCAAAACGCACGTTGAATATACTAAAAGTGCCGGTACAAGAGGAGATTAGGAAATGAAGGAACATATCACAAGTTGGTACCACAGGCACGAGCAGTCTTTAATGACGCCTATAGGGCCTAGTTGTAAAATGTCAGGTTCTGCTTAAATAATTTACTACTACTAAACAATATATAAAAGCCGTTGATATTATATGATAGCTACAGGGCGGTGATAAACATTCTTGTTTTTTATGTAGCTTGCAATGTTTGTTAGTCTGTTTAGGTCAAAAATTGCAAGCTGAATTTGAACCACTTCCTCTTATCCTAAGGAGTTTAAATTTGACATGTTGGATCAGTTCCAATGACAATGCATTTTTATGGTGAGCATGACCTAATTCAACACCTAGGATTGGCTCGAGACGAAGGAACACCCCAACGCCAACAGCACAGCCGCGAAATTTTGCTTACGCATTTAAGAACTTAATTAAAAGCATGTTTTTAAAAATGTTTTTTACTATTAATTTATTTATTATAATAATAATATTATAAATCACAGATTTTGGAACCGAGAGCCATACTCCAGTGACGCCGACACTGGGTTTTTCAGCAATTTAAACGTACCAAATTTTGTCGGTTTTTCGAAAAAAAAAGCGCTGAAATAACTTTTTAGGGATAGATACTTATTTAGTGTTAGATAGTCATTTAACTTCTTAATTTTACCTCTGGAATCGTAAACGAACACAAAACAAAATTACATTTTTCACTTTTGCTGTCCTAATTATATGTATTATAACAAACACAACACAACATATAACCTTACATGTTTATACCAAACACGTTGTTAGAAAATATAAAAAAGAAAATTAATATTTTGTTGCAGAATTTCTAAAGTTATTTGAGAGATTTTTTTAAATAGGTTTTATCTATTTAGACCAACATCGATAACATGATTTGTGACCAAGTAAACAATAATAATTTCGACCGCTAATGTTGTCGACACCTGATTAATCGACTCCGCAATGAATCGATTATCGATGCCAATCCGCTCTCCCTAACAGTGACGTGACATTGAAAGTTTAATTTTCGAACACATTGTAATTTTTTGTATCTACATGTTTACATACCACTACAATAAACGATAGTGCCTTTAGCGAAATTCAAACTATTTCAGCTAATTACTATCAAGCATTTACTAAAGAGAGTAAATGCGATCATTTCTTGAGTCTGTATCGCGCTATTTAAGAGTATACACGCCGTATGTTCACATTACTCCTTTCCCGGGGGATGAGCAAAAAAATACTGGAAAAATGTTTTCCAATTCAGAGGAAAAAAAACAAACTCAAAATTTATTTGAAGTCTTTTTAATTTTTGAGGATGCTGTTAAACGCGGATGTTTAAAATTAAGCAAACCTTGACCGAACTACGCACCTGGCAGCGGAGAGGTGCGGGATTTTGATAAACTGTATTTTGATATAATTATTTTAGTGTATTTTTTTTTCGCATGAGACCGGTATAGCTGTCGGTATAGAAGCATAGTGAAAAATACGACTTTTACATCAATACATAAGAAAATTCCTGTAAATCATAAATTAAATTATTTACAAAACTGTTTTTAGTTATTTATTTAATGTAATAATACAAAAATATTGTTTTGGCTGCCAGGAACTCAACGTTATAATCTTAAGTAATCATTTACACACACAATACAACTTTATACAAATATTAAATACCTAAATACATGTCCTATTATGTTAACGAATTAAAAATCTATTTTTTTTTCTAAACAAAAAAATAATAATATAATAATAAATAATACTACAAGCACACATTTACCCGTTTCAATATCTCAATATCCAATACACCTAGATACTGGTTGCCGGATAACAATCTCTTATTTTCACTATGATAAAAATGTAATAACAGATTTGTTGTTTGTCACGCTTGCTCGCATGGTGAGCAAAGTGGCGTAATTGTCGCGGTACGTTTTTCACCCGCAGTTGCCGTATCTATGTTTTAAAAAATCGTTGGATTTGATATAATAGTGATATAAACACACACACGGATTGTTTTTCAAACCATAGTCAATTAAAGTTAGGAAACCTCAAAGCGTGTAGCGTGCGCGAGTAGCTCTCGCGAGTTGAGGCCGCATTGTAAGCTGTGTTCCGGTTTCGGATTAGCTATTGACACGTGCTCCTTAAAAAGGGTTATTTGTCACGAAATATTGCGGTCAACGCAAAGGAATTTATTTTCAATATGATTTATAATTATCATACGAACAATTTACGAATCGCGGTTTATTCGAAACTGGCATTTATTTATTTAATAACCATAATTCGGCATACAATCAGTTAAATAAATATGCATTTTAACTAAACACATGATTTAATTATATTTCCAAGCGATCGGCACTACTGTACTGCTAATCTCAGCTATGAATGTACTCGTATGTATGAGTAATGAACAATATCTCTGAACTGAGCTAAAATTGGTTTAGTTTCATCGTTTTAAGCGTAAAACTCGGACTAAATTTATTCTCTTCGTTCGGTTTTAGAAACGTCGGAGTTGTTTTTCAGACATTTTTTTTTAATATTATAAATAAAACTGCTTTTAATACTAATATTAAATCAATTGTCGAAACAACGTTTAATAAAACTTTAATATGGACAAAGGACAGTCTTTGGTATTTATATACTTAATTTAAAAAACAAATCTTGCCGTTTAGAGGATAGAAAATATAGTTATATAGTTTTTTAAATATAGTTATTTAAAGAAAAATGTTAATTCGCAAAGCAGGGTTAAATTATCGTGGAAATGTAACTACTATGATGAGTTTATTTGACCCTTTGAACAAATGACCGGTTCCAGCGGTACCTACTTAAGATAAGTTGATAAATACGTACGCGCAATAAACATTTGCGAATATTTTTTAAACTTTTTTTTTCTTAAAAAAAACTGTAATTTATGTATATTATGTAATGAGTTACGAAATACTTACACGTGTCCATTGATAGTACAATTTGTTGATGGCCGTGCTTAAGCGTACGCCACTGCGATTTCATGGCTTCACTTTTAATCGATCATTGTCTGTCCATTTACGCAGATAGATAAAGAATATCGATACCTTAAACTGAACGCCCCGCACTACTCGAAGCGCACAGGGGCGGCTCGTTATCTTATGTAATTATATTGTGAACAACTGATTAATTAATAAATGCACGGCGCCATAATACACGATGAAGAATGTTAATCTGGCTGCTTTACCGCAACGATTTGGGAGTCGCATTGCAGTCTGCATTACTATGCGGGGATGTTTTGTGTTTGGAGTTGACAATCTATCAGTGGCGAAACATACAATATTATTAATATTTAGTAAAATACATACAACTTTATATAAGAAATGAATTTAAAAATATGAATGAATTTCTTTATATTAAAAATGAATTTCAATTATAATATGTTCATTCATATATTTCCATTATAGCATTTCTATTAATAGTAATATGAATTTTCGACCCCAGTAGGTTAAACTTTTTTCGCCATTACGATTATTTAACTGAGTTTATTTACAGCTCGCACTATAAAGAATACTGAAACAATAAAAACGCAGTTGGAACTGAGCTTAGTAACTTAACTTCAACAACACAAACAATATATACAGGTAAGAGGAATATATAAGTACCGGTATAAATTATATGTATACATTTCTGTAATATAAAATTATATGTAAGATAACCAGTTAATAATTGGGACAAAATGTAATTACAAAAATGAAAATAATGGGTGTTTTTTTTAGAGGCGTGGTTTTCAAGAAGAGATAAAACGCATATAATTTGATGTTATGGCTAAGAATTTAGTTTTATTATAAAGATAAGGGTTTGCCATTATGTTTTAAAAATGATTTCCGGTAAGTGGCCGCCGCGGCTGACTCGAACAAATTCCAGCCGAGAGGCCCAATTTTCAACCACTAATTGCAGCAAGTTGGGCCGTATGTCAGCAATAACGCGCCGAATATTCTCTTCCAAGGCGTTAATCGTGTCCGGCTTATCTGCGTAGACATGCGACTTCACATAACCCCACAAAAAATAGTCCAGCGGTGTTAAATCGCACGATCTTGGAGGCCACGCCACGTTGTTCAGGAGTAAGCCTATTCATTATGAAATGGCAAACCAAACTGAGCATAAATCAAGTGACAGCTGTCAAAAACACCAACTACGAAAAAAGTAGTGCCAGATTGAAAACCACGCTTCTAAAAAAAACACCCGTTACATACTTCAATAAATTTATATAAAAAAATGACTTAATTTATACCGACAAAGGTCTAGTTATAGACTCATGGAACTTTTGCAATCGTTAATCGATTATTTCAATAGAAGTAAAAAGTTATATTTCTAAGGAACGAATGTAAATTTAATCTACAAATACAATAAATAAATTATACCACCGTAATTTACATCGATTAGTGCTTATACTTGTATAGTATATATATAACAGAGCTGATAACATATACCATAAATCGATATTTGTAACTATTAATATACATTTTTTAAATTACTATTTATTTATTTATTTATTGTTTATTCGGAAAACCAACAGTATAATTTAAGAAGAAAGAATGGTACATACAGTTGTTTGTAAACATAACTGATGACAGGTTTTCGCTAAAGTACAGAGATACATCTAAAGATTAAAATTAAATTAAATTACACTCGCATTAGCACTCTAAATACAGAAATATATATGAATATATATATTTTAACATATATTATTTTGAAATAATGGTATGTTTTCAAAATAGTCAGAGGCCAAAGAAAAAAAACTGAAAATTACTATTACTATTACTATACCAAAGATTACTACTATGAAACATTAATAATAATAATACTATGAAACATACATTAATATTACTATGAAACATTAACATAACATTATTATGAATTATTAACATTAATATAACATTATTATGAAACATTAATGACTACTAATAATAATAATACTATGAAACATACATTAATATTACTATGAAACATTAACATAACATTATTATTGCTAATGTTAATATTGTAAAATGTCCGAAATCCATAATTGGTTTTGTATACTAGTAATAAGTTTTGTTTGTAATGATAAAAATGAATACTGTTGGATTTTTCAATAAAGAATAAATAAATAAATTATGAATTATTAACATTAACATAACATTATTATGAAACATTAATGACTACTAATAAGCTTAATTGGCTTAATTGGCTTATTAGCTTTAATTGGCCTTATAATTAACCCTTTGTAAAATGTATATACTAATATTGTTACGCTGTATGCTTACATGTCAATAATAAATAAATAAATAAATAATAATACTATGAAACATTAATGTTACATTAATTTATAGGAAATTTAATCATAAGAATGTTGTCCGCTAATATGAAGAGAAATTAGTATTGCTGTTTGTGTTTTATTATTAAATATTAATGTTTGAACCAATATATTTGGGCCGCCACTGGAATTTTGTGCTCGCGTTTCTATAATTCTGTCGCCGTTCCGATACTTTGTTCGAAACGCACCTGAATCGACGCATAACTTCTAGTTGGGTTGATATTTCCATATTTAGAAGTCTTTAAAGTTATGCAAAATTTAAAATTAAAATAATACTTTTTAAAATACTCACCGTTAAGCAAACGTAAGCTAGTTTGAGCATAGTGCAAAATAATCTATAGAACAGTAATTTTAAACTCTGATGTTACTACTCTGGTTTTTTTTCTATTTAATTAGAAAAAATGAGCATGCTAGGCACCAGCACTTAAAACAGTGCAAAAAAAAGCATTTAGTGTATACCTGCTTTAATGAGTTATGTTATTTTTTAGTCATTTATACCTTTTAGTCATTTATACATTAAAACGCTTCTTAGGTAAGATTTGGGTTTGCCTCACTCGTGTTCAATTGTCCAGAATTCACATTTTTAATTCATCTATTTGTGAATGCGGTTTAGCTGAAGGAATATTAATCCGCACATTTTCAGGATGTAATGATTTAAATGAATATCCTATGTTTCATAAATGATCCTGCTTTAAATCGCTATGCTTGGATCGTGGTAAGGCGCCCCGGGACGCATTTGTCCTTGAGATTAGAAAGAGAAGGCTTTATTCGAACATTGACGCGTAGAAAAGAGACGGATATACTCGCCGACTCATTTGGAATCGATGAAACATGTTTTTTGTATTTAAATAATTATTATCATTTGAAAAAAATGTTTTTTTTTAAGTAATGTCCTAGATTATTATATTGTCTATCTTTAGAAAGAAAAATTAGGTTCGCGTCACTTACACAACTTAAAAGAAAATCGTTGCAAGAAAAAAAACAACACTTTCTTATTTATTTATTTTCATTACTATAATAAGGTGTATTTCGTTTTTTTTTTAAGCAAAGGACTAAATTAATATATGTAGAATATTGTGGTATTTTTAGTTTTAGCCATTTGTTGGGAATAACTTCAACAAAATGCACCAAAATACGTTACAAAACACGTTTTAGGGACTGGTGGCGCCTTAATCTAAAAATCACGGATTCAAATCCGCACATGGTCATACCACTTTTAACGCTTCGTTACCACCATCGCCCACGATTCAAGGACAAGCACATTTGGCACATTTTTGGCACATATTATGTTCAAATCCAAAAAATCCATTTTAATAAAATTTATTAGATTAAATAACCTGAAAATTCAACATATTGTTTTTTACCCTCTTTTAATGTCATTTTGAATTATGCCTTAAAATAATAATATATTAATATTATTTTTTGTTGTCGCGAAGAAACGTTTTATTTCGTATTTTATTTTTATTTTTTACTTAATTTATTGTCTACCTCAATATTTTGATTATTATCTTAATTTATCTGTTTTTTCTTCTTATTAGTCATAATAATTGTTACTTGACACTGGACATAGTCATGAAGGCCATTAAATTGAAAGAAATAACTATTTCTGAAAGTAATTACACACACGTGTACAAATAATAGTTACTGATTAAACTAGGGCCCAGGGACAAGGACAAAGGAAGGACTTGGCTGACTGAAGGTAAATCAGCACTGCGTCTTTGGGGGGTCCGAGTACCTTCCAAAGAAACCTGTACACTACCATCACAAATAAAGACGGAAGGGTAGTAATTATAACAAACTACCTTCTACGTGCCATGGCCAACGATTGCGTACATAATAATAATGTCGTCTTGCGAATTGCGTTATAATATTGTGTGATTCCATACTGAAAACGCAACGTTTCGACACACTAATAAATGTCTTGCATGTGGTTAGATTCCCTTCATCCCTTTTAAGAGGGTACTGGTACCCCGGTTTTCTAAACATATAATTAACTAAACTTATATTCACTATATTTTAGAATAAGTAATAATTGTAAATTTAATTATAAAAAAATGTATGTAGACTGTACGTCAAATAAACGATGACCTTTGCTCGGGCGGATATAAAGATTTCAATCTTCGAAACTGCCCGCAGTAGTGGCTAGTCTATGCAATAAATGTCTTTAAAAATTTTTTTTGCATCTTTTATAAATTTCTCTGGAATCCGTCACATCTCGTCACATCGTGAAATCAACTCAAAACCTTAAGGGAGCAGTGAGGAAATAGCTAAGGCAGGCGAACCGCAGACGGCCATCTTCGCGCAGCAAAGGTCGGTCTTTTGTTTTCCTGTTGATTGCCATTTACTCTCAGCTGTGAACCCTCCAATCCATTACAACCTACAGTCCGCTCCCCCTAAGCCACGTATAACCGTTTCTTCATTTTTGCTCTCTAGGTATAGTAGTTTTCTGTCATACCCGCTTAAATTCACTATAATTCCTATATTGTCTATATTGATATAAATAATTATGTTCCAATTTCTTCTATACCCTGATCAAAAAAAAAAAAAAACTCTCTCTCAAAAGAATAAGATGAAATGACACAAATTGGATACAATTTTTTAACCGTAAATAAAATTCACTGTTTATTTGAAATTCAAATCAATGTTTCTTAGTTATTTACCAAAATAATAACTGCATTTAAAGGTTATTATTGTTGGTAAATAAAAAGATACATAGGTAACTTGACTGCAAATAGATGGGAAATATGAAAAAATGATTTGCAATATATTTTTTCTGGAAAAGTTCAATCTAAATATCTTGCTGGCGTTTTTTTTTTATTTAGTCGAATTTATACTGAGCTACAACATGTTTTAACCGAAATAAAACCTTCCCTTGATCATAACTTTAGTGGTCTAAGAATACTTTAACGGACTAGCACAAACTCAATCCACTATTCTTGGGCAATAGTCCCATCACAAAGATCTTTTAGAACACATGCATAGATAGTAGGCCACTGCTAGTAAAGTACGCGTCACGTGAATCATGCTTTAGGATGGTAGGATTCGTTTTGAGTACCGTTGAAAATCTGGTCTTAAGAGCATCCCGAAGTGACTCATTTAATGCCTTCCTGTATCGTGCAAAAATGATAGTATCGAACATAGTATAGGTTGTTTTTTTTAGAGGCGTGGTTTTCAATCTGGCACTTCTTTTTTCGTAGTTGGTGTTTTTGACAGCTGTCACTTGATTTATGCTCAGTTTGGTTTGCCATTTCACAATGAATAGACTTACTCCTGAACAACGTGGCGTGGCCTCCAAGATCGTGCGATTTAACACCGCTGGACTATTTTTTGTGGGGTTATGCGAAGTCGCTTGTCTACGCAGATAAGCCGGACACGATTAACGCCTTGGAAGAGAATATTCGGCGCGTTATTGCTGACATACGGCCCAACTTGCTGCAAAAAGTGGTTGAAAATTGGGCCTCTCGGCTGGAATTTGTTCGAGTCAGCCGCGGCGGCCACTTACCCGAAATCATTTTTAAAACATAATGGCAAACCCTTATCTTTATAATAAAACTAAATTCTTAGCCATAACATCGAATTATATGCGTTTTATCTCTTCTTGAAAACCACGCCTCTAAAATCATCACCCTATATATAATTAATTAGTTTCATTAAATTAATTGAAGCGTAAAAGTGAGTTTCTGACGTGAACATTTTTAAAAGAATTGCTATGACCTAGGTCATCGTCTATTCTTTTCGGGCCCTACTCAACTCGGCTAAAATTCTTGTGCTAGAGTCGGGGAGATAATGAAGTGTGTCAAACTTGATACAAGATACAAGATATTTTTTTTCCATTAAGAAACAAGTCGTACAGGAATGGCATTATTAACAGATTATAGTAATTAAGTACACATGCATTTATCCTTATAAAAATATAATTAATATAGGATATTAATTTAAAGCAAGAACTTTGAGCCCAAAAAATTTAAATGTATAGTTAACTAAGGGCCGAAAATACAGTCCTTGCTTAAAGTCGTTCTTAGTTAGGATCAACTTACTTTTAAGCATGACTTAAATCGAATTGTGTATTTCAGTTAGTTTTTAAGTTCGACTTTGTTAAGAATATGTTTTCGCTACAATATCCGTCGCCACTGTCGCATCACTTTTAACATACGACGCGTCATCTGACGTTTTGAGGTTATGCTGTCAGCTGTAGCATGCTTGTTTTGATCTTGTTTTATTTATTTTGTTGTTTTCTTTTATTCTAATTGGAATTACAAAATACCAGAATTATAAAATTGTTTAAATCGCTCCTAGCAGCGTATTTTAACACTGGCTTAAATTTGACTTAAGGCTTAAGTCGCGGTTGTTTTGATTCTTAGCTAAGGCGGAGTTTTATGTTCGACTTAACGCTAAGAGTGAGTTGAAATACGAGGTTTATTGGTTAAGTCTAATTTAAAATTTAGGTTAGTCTTAATTACGGCCCTGATAGTCCTAGAAGCGGTATTATTCCCTCTGAATAAGGTAGTTTTTTTGCTTAAGGCAAGGCTTAAGTCGAGGTTGTTTTGATTCTTAGCTAAGGCGGAGTTTTATGTTCGACTTAACGCTAAGAGTGAGTTGAAATACGATGTTTATCGGTTAAGTCTAACTTAAAATTTAGGTTAGTCTTAATTACGGCCCTGATAGTCCTAGAAGCGGTACTGTTCCTTCTGAATAAGGTAGTTTTTTGACAACTTGAAACATTTTAGGTTATTTATTTTTTTATATTCCTCAGGCAGTCTGCTCAAATTTAGCAGTGCGAGGTTTGACTGCTTGAACAAAGTGGTTCTTATTTCTAGTGTCATGGGAATGAATTTTAATGTGAGTAAAAGCGCTTTCTTCATAGACAAATATCCCACATATTGTCATAATATCCCCACGTGAAAACACTCAAAAAGTGAATAAAAAAGTTAAAATGGTAATAGTGCGTAATTTGCAAATTCACAAAAACAATGCGTTAACGTTAGAATTGTCCATAACCCAAAATATAAATAATGTCAATGCAATTTAAAAAATGATTCTTATGACATTTATATTAAAATACACGCTAAAGTAATCTGAATGATTAAATCAATATTATACCTAAATAATTAAACACAAGCGTATTTTAAAATTATTTTATTTTATTATGATGGTCATAATAATAGTACAAAAGGTTTTTTTTTTATGTTTTCAGTTTTTTCTTATAAATAAAGATAGAAAATTAACAGACTGTAATTACTACATACGTAGAAGTCAATGAGGGAGGTAACAGGGCGTTTGACATAGTGAATTCGGTCGACATTGCATGCAATAATGCTACCGTTCGGTTCCATTGACGGGCCAAAAGGTCGTGACAGGCGAAAGGGACACCGCATATGCAAGGGTGCGATGAGAAGACAGGAGAGAGGGAAGGAGAACGCACTTGAAACGCACAGGAGGAAACGGGAGAGAAACAGTCCGAGCGCGAGGGGGACAGGTAGAGGAACGCGACCGCTAAAACGCAGTCGCGATTGAGTTCCGAACGCCGCCACTGGAAAAGTAGTTAGAATGAGGGAGTCCTGGATCAGGAGTATCTTCCAAGTGGCTTTGCTCGATGAGTATTCTATTATATTATATATACACGAGTCGTCTTGAGCATTCGGACCATGGATTCGGGGAATGGCTTCACCACCATCCGGCACCACCGTGGCCCTTGGCGGCGGCGTGCGCGGCCAGATGTGCGGCCTTGGCGTGCGCCACTTCAGGGGTGTCCAGAACGTGCCCGCCGGCAACGGCGACCGGGCCGGCTTGCCACGCGCCACCCCAGCCCTGGCCTGCGCCCCATCCTCCGGCGCCTGCGCCCCACGCTCCGGCGCCTGCGCCGTGGCTGGCGGCGGCCAACGCGGCGAAATGTGCGGCCCTGGCGTGTTGGACCTCAGGGGTGTCGACTATGTTCTTTCCGTCGTGGGTCAATTGGATGTGGGCCTGAAATTATTCAATTTATTTTAATTTCAACAATATTAGATTATTCGCCAGTAAATAAAACAATTAACCGCATTAATAAAAACAGAATAGTCCAAGAGGTGGTATTCAAAAATAATGAGAGTACTTATTGCAAATAGAAGTCAACCGTTCTGTAAAAAACCTAAACTTAAAGAAGATATAAATGTTTGAGTATGGCGAAAAGACCTGCCTAAAGATATCCTAAAGATATCAGAATACAAATCGTAGCCCTAACTCGTTTTAGGATTAGAAATGCGACAAACCTGTGGTCCGGTCCATTTTCCGTGGCCGTACCCTCCGCCGTATCCTAGGGAACCAGCGTGGGGTCCAGCCCATGCTCCGACGGCACCATGAGCCCCGGCCTTGGCCAGCGCTGCGAAGTGGGCTGCCTTGGCGTGGGCGACTTCGGGGGTGTCAATGACCCGGCCGTCGTGTCCTAGTGGGGCGGGTGCTGAAATCGTGAAGCTCGTATTAAAACCATGCGAAAGTTTCAGTTTTCAGTCATTGCGCTATAACCCGTCCTGTACTATTAGCGTCCACAAATCTCCTTAGTCATTTATTCTATCCTACGATCGAGCGCGTGGATGGAAGCGGTTTCCTTCAGCATTGGTAAAAAATATTTAGGGTAAGTGTACCAAGGAATAACCCCCACTTAATTTTACTAATACTTTAACGCCTTCTAATCCAAAATCTACACACACGAAATCATTATAGTGAAGTTTATAGTTAAATTTTAATATTATTTCAAAGGTAATTTTTTTAATTGGTTTGAAGCTATCCCAAAATATGTTTATGAGTATTCTCTCATAAAAAAAACATATTTTCACTAGAAGCTTTGAGCTAATTAAATACATATTTTATGATATTAATTTATAAATACCTAAAACACTTCAGTAGGTAGTTTTTATCGTTTGCGCCGTAATTTATATTAGGCAAAGTAAGTTCATAAAATAAAATATGATTATTGTGAATCTTCAAAGGCGATATTAAATAATAATTCAAAACCACCATTTAATTAACATATGCATAAATTCTGGGTGATGCAGTTTCAATAACACTTATATGTTAAACCCGGTAGATCCCCCGGTTCCCCCGATCCCGGTAGGAACCCGGTTTCTTGAATCTTTTATAAATTTAAAAGCTCAAGAAAATTATCACCTCTACGACTGTCTACAGCCGTCTACGACAATCTACGATCTACTACGATTTGTTAAATTCTCACTTATTATCATTGGCCCTTAAAATTTTAAGTGAATTATTTTTTTTATATAGTTATTTTAGTCAATGGCATTGATAAAACAGCAAACCATATATTTTTTTTAATATTTAAGAACAAATTCTAAGTTTATTAAATTTAATTGGATCTATTATGAGTATGTGCTTTAAATTAGAAGGTGGAATATATATTTTTTTAATTATTAAGCCGTACGAAAATATCGTATATATGTAATATTCTAATGTTGTAAATGTTTAACGTGTTTAATAAAGAAAATGATAAATAATTTTCCAATCAATAAAATATTATAATTATAGTATGTCTACTTAAGAGATGTTGTTAGGGTTAGTTCCGGCTGTATTATTGTTGTCTTTTTAATCGTGGTCATTCATTAGAGCCGGGCAAACTAACGCCGTCCTAAATATACTTGTTGCGAGCCCAGCACAGTATATTTAATATACTGTGCCATCTGACATTCTAGTCTCATTGCAGATCGGTTTTAGTTTCAATATATTGAAAATATATTACGGTGATAATTATTAGAGAACTCACGTCCATGCCATGCACCATGGCCTGCGGCCCAAGCGCCCTTGTTGCCCGCCCAGGCGCCCTCGCCGCCCCAGGCGCCCTCGCCGCCCCAGCCGGCGGCCGCGCCAGCCTGCGCGTGCGCTTGCAAATGCGCGGCCCTGGCGTGTTGCACTTCCGGGGTGTCGACGACGTACTTGCCGTCGTGCGTGAGTTGGATGTGAGCGATGGGGCCCTGGTAATGGGGAGCGTAGCCCCATGCTGACGCCGAAGCGCCCGCCGACAGAGCCAACACGGCGAGGGATACTGCGATCTGAAAAACAAATAAAAACATTACTCCCTTGGAAGTTTGTTTTGTCAAAAATGTGAGAGAATAGATATTTCTCAAAAATAACATTTTACTATGCACCTATAAATATTATAAATGAAATATCAATGGCTAAAGTATATGATATATTTTTTTGTGTAAATCATTTATTGTTGTGACTTCCTAATGTGCCATTATGAATAAATAATTTATTTTAAAAAGTTAAATTCGAATACTGTCCGAAAAAATTATATAACTTTATTATTTGAGAGAGTTAGATCGAAGGCCCTCTATAGAAACATAGCTGTATCACTTCAGTGTGGTCAAACGCCGCCAGATCGCGACACTTTACATGTGTTCGCTGGTTTCAATTAATAATTTTATTTATATAGTTTATTAATATGACTACAATCCAAATAATTATTTATCCAAACTTCACTCAGCTCCTCTCTCAAAATCATAAACTAAAAATTAAAATATACTTTGATATGTTAAACAATTTGCATTCCTTTATGTACAATATACAAGTATGCCCTAAATTTTATGTGCGACATACAAAATAAGCGTAAATATAAGTTCATTATATGTGTTGCAAATCAAACAAAATAGTCATAAAATTTGTTATAAAATATTTTGTTAAGATTCATGATCATAAGTTTATAAATGCAGTCTTTTTAATCATATTATAGCCGTTGTAACGCATATTCATCACGATTCTAAATTCTTCGCACTACTGTACCGTTCAATAAAAATTAATTTCAAAACCTTTTGAATAAACGGACCTTTTGTCCTTTTGATATGGACGTCATAAATTTAAGTAAAACTTTAAGGAACTCCAACATCAATTTTAATCATTATTTTTCATGGTTTTTTAATTATTTTCGACGCAATGAAGGCTGTTAACAGCAGTTAATAATAACTGCCACTGTTATTACTATTGCTACTGCTCTATATATGAGTGTATTTTGGTTCTTGAATAAATAAATATAAATTAGATTATAATAGCATACGTCCGAAACCAATATATGCATTTCAATAGGGTTTGCACTATTTTATAGATCATCGCTCTAAAATCCCACTGTTTTCATCGGTTTTCACATATAATTTAGAAAGTCTACTTTGATATGTTTTTCCATAAGCAGAATTATGTTGCATTTCCGGTTAGAATTAAGAAAATGAGGGGAAAATGGGTTATGTTTTATTGAGATTAAAAAAACCATACGAAGTCGGAACGAGCAGTTTAGACTGGGGATGATTATAGCGCGTTTATACATAGAGAATGAATTACTATTACTAACAGTAAATTGACGGTGACGCAACAATTCGTGTCGATTGCTGTGTGCATGTTTTTGTGCGTGCCATTGCGGAAATATGTAACACGGAAAGTTATTTTGCTTGTAATGAAACGTTTTAAGTCGGCTATTAAAATTAGCGTGTCTGTCCAAGCGGACATTATTTTATTCTCGAAATGGCGATTTATGCAATGAGTACACGACATAATAATATTGAGTCGTCAAAAGAGAGTCAATTTAAGCCTTAAAAAAGTCGCAGGCGTTTAAAATAAGATACAATGATACTATAATAATTATTTAACTAATCTATAAATGCACAAAACAGTGATACAAGAAGATAATACTCTAATACTACATTTATATGGCCAGAAAAATGTACCAAATATGGTTGAAAACATCAAATTAATAAATAATACTTAAAAAGTAGCTCTTGAATAAACATTTTGTATTTTCTCACAATCTAATAAGTACCATCACAGTAATTCTGATAAATAAATCAGAATAGTTGTTTTAGCGTCGTATGTGTGTGTCACAGAACTTCCACCATGCACAAACACTCTGATTTATATTAAAGTTTGAAAGTTACTATAGCAAAACTATACACACACACTCATGTTTTTTTATTTGTAAATCTATGGCTTAAGGGTATTGACCAGGATATTAAAGGTGTACATTCTAAAACCGTGTGCTTTACGAGTATAAATTATAATATATAGTATTTTTATTTAAAAATTTATACCTAGTTTGATCACACTATCAAACTTAAGGCTTACTTGAAGCTCCCAGCATGGTCCTCCATCAGCGAGCAACCTCAGAAACCGTTCTATATTGGACGAAAGGACCATTCTCACAAAATAAAGGAAATTTTTAGGAGAAAGAATGTCGGATTTCATTCTTTTCTTCCGCGTACCATTAGAGAGTGGAACAGTCTCAACTGCAGGGTCTTCAAGCCATTCCCGAAAACCCCTTCCCAGCTAAGAAAAAGGATTAAGAACTTGGCTTTAAAATAACTTAGTTGCATCACCTGCCAATCAGCTTATACCACCGGAGGAATGGTACCTCCAAAGTATATGTATTTTTTTTTTAAATAAATAAATGTGTGTTATCTGCATGCAAGTAGGCCAATTTCCGGTATAGTGAATTGTTAGTTTTAAATTCAATTGTAATAACGTCAAGTTAAAATATATTAATGCGTTTTAAAGACGGTACACTTTTTACCGTTAGTTGATCGATTAGAAACAATTGAAAACCGATTGTGAAATATTATTATTAATATTATTTACTATGTGAGCATTAATTTAGCAAACATGGCAATCGCGCAAGCGACTGGCAACATGGCCATTTTTCGCTGTCCATTCGCGCTCTCATTAGGCGATGGAATTTGGAGAAGCTTATCAGCTGCCGGGCTAATTGCAATGGCGTGTTCGCTTTTAATTAGATTTCTGACATTTGCTAAATGATGACGTTACGAAAATATACACTTATTATAAATATACGATTCACTACACAGCCACACATTTACACCGTACACATCACACATGCACATTCTAAAATAGCGTTAAGCTCAACAAAGTTTTAAATATTTTTGTACACAGGCGTTAGCGTTAATTGGCCTTATCATTAATCCTTTGAAAAATATAATAGGGTGTTTTTTTTAGAGGCGTGGTTTTCAAGAAGAGATAAAACGCATATAATTTGATGTTATGGCTAAGAATTTAGTTTTATTATAAAGATAAGGGTTTGCCATTATGTTTTAAAAATGATTTCGGGTAAATGGCCGCCGCGGCTGACTCGAACAAATTCCAGCCGAGAGGCCCAATTTTCAACCACTTTTTGCAGCAATAACGCGCCGAATATTCTCTTCCAAGGCGTTAATCGTGTCCGGCTTATCTGCGTAGACAAGCGACTTCACATAACCCCACAAAAAATAGTCCAGCGGTGTTAAATCGCACGATCTTGGAGGCCACGCCACAGGACCACGACGCGATTTTTACTTTATTTTAGAGTGATTTTAAAAAAATTTAGAGTGTTTTTTTCTAAATTTGCACTATTTGCAAACGTTGTTCAGGAGTAAGTCTATTCATTATGAAATGGCAAACCAAACTGAGCATAAATCAAGTGACAGCTGTCAAAAACACCAACTACGAAAAAAGTAGTGCCAGATTAAAAGCACGCCTCTAAAAAAACACCCTTTACTATTATTACGCTGTATGCTTACCTGTTAATAAATAAATAAATAAATATCCTATGGAACTATGCTAATATGATCTGGTTAAAACATACACCCGATTTTTAAAACAATTATTATGTACATCTAAATTACTTTTAGTATGATTTATTTTCAACTATTTTCACCAGGGCTTAAATAAAGCGACGAACGATTTTAGTTCACAGCCGCCTACCCGCCGTTTCGCCCACAGCAACTGTTATTACATACCGTTTAGAATGTTCGGATGGAGGCGCGGATAATGTAGGCAAGTGCACTTATCACACTTATACACTTATCTATCCATTACAAGTGTTGCCACTGCTGGGCGTCGGATTTGCATAATACTGCATTAATCGAAATTAACTCCACATTGCAAGGCACGATTCATAGGTACGCAGTTTTATTCGGTAATAGAATCATTCTCGTTTAACTGTATCCTTCACACCGCATATCATTCCGTCCTAGTGAACGAATACACAGGCTGTTGTTTAAATTTAAGGCAAAAATACGAGAAAACGCTTTCAAAATTAAATGGAAATAGTTTTTAGTGACCCCGCGAGCGCGCGGATTGCCGTGCACATTTTTTTTTAATAATATAATTACTTTAGTATGAAAAAAATGTTTTTTCGTGAGATCGGTTAAGTTATCGATTAAGACGCCCCGGGACGCATTTGTCCTCGAGATTAGAAAGAGTAGGCTTTAATCGAACATTGACGCGTAGAAAAGAGACGGATATACTCGACGACCGCGAATTCGTTACATTTGGAATCGATGAAACATGTTTTTTGTATTTAAATAATTATTATCGTTTGAAAAAAATGTTTTTTTTTCAATAATGTCCTAGATTATTATATTGTCTATCTTTAGAAAGAAAAATTAGGTTCGCGTCACTTACACAACTTAAAAGAAAATCGTTGCAAGAAAAAAACAACACTTTCTTATTTATTTATTTTCATTACTATAATAAGGTGTATTTCGTTTTTTTTTTAAGCAAAGTACTAAATTAATATATGTAGAATATTGTGGTATTTTTAGTTTTAGCCATTTGTTGGGAATAACTTCAACAAAATGCACCAAAATACGTTACAAAACACGTTTTAGGGACTGGTGGTGATATAAGCTATTTACGGTAATCATAGGTTTGTTCCAATTGTGTAATATGTTTATATATGTTCGATTGGAAACTTTGCAGCACTATAAATAAAGAGGCATTCACAGAATTAGTGACATTACAAAATGTCATCTGCCCGCAATAAACAACCCTGGTATAGTAACAACAATTTGCACCTCTCCGACAACACCAAACATAGTGGCATTATACTCGGAATATAGTAATCATGGAAAAATATACCTGCAATCACTTTACAACAGGAGATTAACAAAAAGTTTTTATATTGCACATTTTACTAAACGTGAAATTTATAAATAGGTGAAATGTTTGTATTAAGCATAAAAATATGTTAAAAAAAAATACGCGTAATTGTTACCAATATTATCAAATATTACACACTTGTACAAATAATTTATATCGTCCTTCATTATGTTATGAAACATTGCAAATTTTATTTAAATAATTAAAATCGTAATACAAACACATAAATGTGTCTATAAGCGATGGTTTAAATGACAGTTTTAAACCGGCCGATGGACGAAGTAATATGTTTATATTTTATTTATTTTATTTATTTTGAAAGTACATAACAGCGATACAGGAAGACAATTCTCTAACACTACATTTACATGACCAAAAAAATATACCAAACAAGAAAATGGTACATGAAGTAATTTTATTTAATTTTGTGTTCAATGAATTAACTATAAATTTATTTCTTTTATACAGTACAAGATTTGCACTATCCTCCCAACTTCCCCCAGAATAAACTATTTATTATTATTATTTAAAATATGTAAATATTTTATGTACTGTCACTTTTTCGTTTTGAAGCCAAGCCTTAAAATGAAACACTCAAACGCGCGTTTCGCTGCAATCGCTGCAATGGCTGCAGGCCGGCGGCATAGACAATAAACACACCGAGGCTAAAAACGAGAGCGAAATCACTTCCGACATTGCACTAACCGCGAACGTGACCATAGACTAGGTGCGACGATATCATTAGCTTTCAAACTGTGTACGGATTATAAATTTAATTGAATAATAATAATTTATGGAGTTTAAAGTTTACGAAGAGATGTTTTATACAAAGTTTACCTAACATGGTAAGTACTAAATCAGGCTTAGGATTTAGAATGCGCTGTTTTTTTTAACTATAGATAGAATAGTCTGTGGGTACCTATTATCAGGATATCATTTTATTTATTTAGGTTCACGAGCATTTTGTCAATATAGTATAGCAATTAAGAATAATGGAACAGTAAATTACTATACTATGTTTCATGCCCCTTTAACTAGATTATCGTCTGTACTAAAGACGGCAGTGTTTAAATGTGCAGTATTAAAAAAACAAATTTGGTAGAAATGTGTTTCAAATAAATAAATAAAAATATGAAGAAAGAGTAAAAATGGAGAAAGGCTAGGCTAAAAGCAAAACAGCGTATCGCAACCCGGCAATGTCATAAGATTCGAATGCAAAAAATATATACATAATATCAAAAGATTGAGAAACGTTGCGGTCTAGATACGCGGGTAAGTGGGCTCGAAGGCTTGAATGCAACCGATTGTTACGTTTAATTAATTTTCGTGTGGCGGCCGCAGGGACCGCATACCGAGCGCCGCAGGCGCGGCTATTTATCTGTGAGGCAATGCGAGCGTCATATTTTTAATGGAGCTGTCATTTGGTACGCCGCCGATTCAAATATGAAATTACAGGTGGAGGTCGATATGGCATATTTCAAACGGCAATCGTTTACAAGCGTTTATCAAAGTTCAATAGAACCGTAGTTAAGCTATATTATATCTTTGAGTTTGCTAGGAGTACTTGAGTACAAATAAATACTCTAAACCGGGTACTTAAATGCAATATTAATTAGCTGAAGGTTCTTCCAAGAAGGTTTCAGTTTGAAAGGAACAATCACTGAAGGTTCCTGATTGATATAACATATCACGATTTTTTATTGGTTTTGATTGATTAAGTAAGTTTATATAGGTTGATGATTTTAGAGGCGCGGTTTTCAAGAAGAGATAAAACGCATATAATTTGATGTTATGGCTAAGAATTTAGTTTTATTATAAAGATAAGGGTTTGCCATTATGTTTTAAAAATGATTTCGGGTAAGTGGCCGCCGCGGCTGACTCGAACAAATTCCAGCCGAGAGGCCCAATTTTCAACCACTTTTTGCAGCAAGTTGGGCCGTATGTCAGCAATAACGCGCCGAATATTCTCTTCCAAGGCGTTAATCGTGTCCGGCTTATCTGCGTAGACAAGCGACTTCACATAACCCCACAAAAAATAGTCCAGCGGTGTTAAATCGCACGATCTTGGAGGCCACGCCACGTTGTTCAGGAGTAAGTCTATTCATTATGAAATGGCAAACCAAACTGAGCATAAATCAAGTGACAGCTGTCAAAAACACCAACTACGAAGAAAGTAGTGCCAGATTGAAAACCACGCCTCTAAAAAAAACACCCTATACATCCGAATGGCATGAAATCAAGATGATTGGAAAGTTCGTGAAGTAAATTCCACCCGGTCAAGACTTCCTAGGCATTTAGAAAGATTTCTCATCGGAATACTTTTATATTCTTTCTTAGGATATTTAGATAGATGTACGAAATTTTATATGGTTTAGGTAATAGGTAAATGGTTCGAAGAATTAGAATAGATGTCGCAATTGGCACAAGAACTGCACTGCGTGCCGGAATGTTCTCGTTGCGTTGTTAATGCGGGCAATAATTCAAAAAGCTGCAATGTCGGTTATCGTATCGGTTCACAATAAGCTATTACGAGTCGGCGTCCAGCACGCCCACTGATTACGGCGACGGTTGCACTGCACTGAATTGCACTCGGCGACGGAATCACGATCGGTTTACGAAATAACCAGGATATTGTGTAAATTCAAACCAAATTAAAATCTTGTGAATATTGAAAGCTTATCAATGTGTTAATATTTGAGAATTACCCTCTAAAATCATGTGTTTCGCTTCTCAATGGATCTGTAACGCGGATTAGACGCTAACCTGACTGAGCGATGCCTTTAATAACATAATACCTGGCATCTGTCATTTTTACAATACCTTACATAGAGGTAGAGGGCATTGATATTTTCCATAATAGCTTTAAGTAATTCAAAATTCATATTCTCGAATTGCTATGGAAATAAAAAAAATATACAAGTACGTAATTCCTTCATACGTTATATTTATTTATATAGGTATATATATGAGTATATCTATATTTATAGTGCGTTTACTATATAATATAGAATTTATTTTGTTTCTATTTGGTATAGTCTTTGTTTTATCTTTCATATGCATGTGGTGTTCTTTTTATTTGAACATTGATAAGATTTTTCTTTTTAATTTAGTGTCTAAGATTAATTGTTAACATTTTAAGTATTTCAATATTTTGTTTGAGGACCATTTAAAAAATAAAGAAATAAATTAATTAATTAAACATGAGGCTGATATCTAAACATCTCTGTTAGGCCGTACCGGTGGGAGTAGGTGGGGAATATGCTATTTTCCCCATGTTCACATACGATACAAAGTTACTCGGGGATTGTTTTAAATCTGGTTTCCCGAAGAACGTACCGGTCCATTTAGAATGTAGCATAGTTTTACTTTGTGTGTCAATAAAAGCACCAGAATAAACCTTCTTTCGGAGTAAAAAAATACTATACCAATGCACAAAACTACGGACCAAAAACCTAGTTTAGTTCTATATTATTTTGATTCTTGTTGCTTCTACGTATGTATAAATAACCAAATCTTAAATTACTATTAATCTTGTTCTTTTATGTATTTTTGGTAAAAAAACGTTTAATTTTGTAAAAAATTTAAATTCATTTATTAGATTTTGATTTTATTCTTTTTATCTATAATTATCTTTAGTAGTCAATTGGGATACTCTAGTAAAGGATTGTATCTTTAACTTATATGCTTTACGTCATTACCTATATTGTGTATAATTTCTGTTAAGTAAGCGCCTCGTCTATCCCATTTTGCCCACGACTATAATTGCTTATGCACAATCCGAAGGACGTCATCCAATTATGCACAATTATTTGAAGTGACGTTCGGCGAGCTGTCGAGGTGACAGCGGACGCAATTTGAATTGACAATGATTCTCTCGTGACGCTGCAATTTGGCGCGCCATTAAAGGATTCGACTGCCCTTGACTCCTACAATAAATATTCATTGGAAACGCTATTATTTTTCAACAATAACTAAATAACTTCAGTACTTTCCCTTAAACTTCACTTTATTTTATTCACCCATTATTCTTATATTTTATTATTTTTTTCGTAATTCGTCTTAGCACATTAATGAGTATTTAATATTTCAAAATATATTTAATATCATATTTTTTAAAATATTGACGCGCAGTCAAAAACGAAAATTTAACATTAGTAATCGTACAGAATATACAACGAAATTCGGGCCATAATTAATTAAATGTTTAAGATTCCTTCATAAATTATGTGGTTTAATATTCTCATTTGCATTTAAGGTTGTGGGTTTCATATTACGTTGAACGTATTCCTTCCGCGTTGACATGTCACTGTCACTGTCACTGTCACCCGTCAACAAGGTAACAGCTGCGCGAAGCGGCCTTGTCAATCGTTGAAAATAACAGTAAAAAATGAACAGCTCTTTTTTTAATTCGCAACATAATCTCTTTTTCGATATTTTATATAGCTATGATGCAACGCACAACGAATCCCAATTATGGGCTTACTTTTTTCAGTAAGCATTTTTGTTTTGAATTGAAAACATTGAATAACTAATATTTCATATTAACTGGGGTCATATATCTATTTTGCTAATTAATTAAAATGCTTAACAATGCATTTAATAAGGATACATTTATAATATTTGAAATATTGTAATCATTAGGATTTTTTTATATATTAATTAGCTCTACTTTCCAAGTATACTAATTGTCGTAATCGTTACATAGACAACGCATTTCGCGTAAAATAATTATTTATGGTAATGATTTACGTCGCGTTCACTGACAGCCGGAATTCTTGTCTTTGGTATCCGCGCCCACGCAATTTCAATCCAGACCTGCGATTAAATAATGCTCCGTTTGTTGTATAAAATGCGAGATTTTATATAATATTTCTGGCGTAAGTATGATTTCAAATTTGCACTCGTATTATGAAAATAATTATGAATTTGTTAGTTTTGAAATATTAATTAAATAAAAAATGCGTTTCGCCTCCCTGCGCATATCCATTCTTATTTTATATGTGTCTGTCGATGTATATAAATTTATAGTTAGAAGTATATAACTCAAATTCTGCCTGAAACGCATTAATTTCATACATTTGACCGCTCGTCGCACTCCCTCGCGAAGGATGCTCTATTTTACCGTTCGTTAAACTCTCTTTCCTGCGAACGACTGTGATAATATTCTGATTATTAAGCAACTCGCTACAATGCGGGAAATCGTGCTTTAAATTAAAAAATAAAGCATATTAAATACTAAAACTACTATACTTTTGAATTTGAAAAAATATTATCGTTTTAAAATTAAATTGATTCAAATCTCGAAATTAGGTTTTTGGTTCACTCGAATGTGGTAAACGTTTTAATTGTTATTTGTTTATTTATTAAGGTCTACCTAACTCCCAAAAATGCTAAATATCCGAATTCATTCAGTAGGTCACTTATTCTAAAATACAGTAAAATAAAAAAAAATACTTGTCATTATTTTTAGTTAAATCTAGTGTAAGGCAGCAATATTTTAGGTTGTGTGTACTTATGGCAAGGTATAGTCTATGGTTTAACCAAATCCCCATTATCGTTAAAAAGTGAGCCCACGTTTGAAGCTGTTTTGCTCTTGTAACGTGTGCAGATATCGATCAAACTTCCCGCGTATGCAAAAAAATCTCGCGAAAAGCGGAAATTTTCCAACTCGATCGAAGTTACGAAGATTGGGAAGTGCTGCAAGTAGTTGGATACAGTTTTTGCTACCCGCTATTCTCTTTTCCACTTTTCTCTTGAGAAACGGTGGTCATTATCCTCATCAAAACAACAAAACTGCTTTTACATTTCTTTTATTGATATTAAATGAACTTCTCCCTCTACCTAAACTGGTAAAAGATAAACGTGAGCTTAAGTTGTTATTATTATCAAGGAAAACCAAGGAAATCAAGGAAAACCAACGGGTACAAGAAGCGAAAAAAAAACATATAATCTAGATTAGGCTTGCATCCTTACAAATGTTTCACATATAGAGTGATTTATTTCATATATAGTGCTAGTGAAAAATTAAATAAATTTTCTAACGATGAGATAACTAATAGCAGTAATATTTTACACACAATAATAAAAGATTGTCAAGTAAAATGGCTGTGGAGTTGGATTAAAATTGAAGTTGAAGGGAGTCGATTTCAGGATGCTGTATTCAGCGATTTCAGGACTAGAAAAATAAATAAAGATTTTGTTTTAAACTGTGGCCTTCGAGAAAGCATTCACCTCTGGGAACCTCTATACATATTTATACCTGTAATATTTTCCATTCGTCTACTGAAATATCTAAACATCCTCACAATATAAACGGCTCGGTGGTGTAGCGGTATAAGCGCCTGCTTCTAAAACCGGAAGTCTCGGTTTCGAATCCCCAATGGGTCAAATCCAACCTGGTCATTTTTAACGCTCATTCAATTACAGACTTTCGAGATGTTTGTCTGTAATGAAGGGCCTCACATCATGAAAACAACAATAAGGCGCTCAATAGCACCTCCCCGACAACACAAGTCATGCGAATGAATTAAAGATTAGTTAATTTATGGACAGTAGTACGGAATGGAACCAGACAAGCTGGTTAAAATAAACGGGACCCAGTGTTGAAACCACTATGATTGTAAATGTTGCTAATAATTTATTGTACAAAAAAACAATTTTAGGAAACCCGTTTGTGGCGATAATGTATCAATGTGGAGAAAAAGGGGTGCGGATATTTGAAAAATGGTATAAAGGACAATAAAAACTTAGCAACTCACCATTGGATTCATCGTGCACGAAGTTTGACTAAACGGTCGAATCGAAAGGTAATGAAGTCACGTCAAAACGAAGTTTTAGCCGGTAGCGCTGCTGACAAAAGTGTTGCCAGTACTCGCAGACCGAGATCGCCTAGAATCGGACGGAGCGGAGGAAGTCGAAGAGCTGATGCACCCTCGGCGCTGAAACTGTTTCTGCCGTTTTCCGAACGGCGCCGGCGCTTTTATGCCGGCCGCCGCCGCCGCCGGCGCCGGCCGCGCTCCCCGCCCCGCGCGCCTGAAAGCGGGCGCTCCAGTTTCGATTCAGATCGTGGGTCGATTCAACCGCCGCGCGCAGTTCCGCCGATAATCTTGATACCCGAGTACATTTTTGCTGTACTTGATGTTAAAAGTTTTTATTTTTGCATTATAAGCAAGTAGCGCAGTTATAGCACAATTGAGAGAACTTAGTATTAAATAAATCACAAATTCAGTAAATAGGGCTCAGGAGTTGTTTTATTACTTAGCCGTGCGTTTAATTTAAAATTTATAAAAAAAAATAAAATTTTGTTGAAATTTATCATGAATTCAAAGCTGAATTTTTTTAGTTACTCTATTCGAACCTTAAAAATAACCCACTGGCGCCTCTATGGCCATCCAAAACAGACCCAAAGGACCCGGGCTAAAAGTCAGGCATAAATGGAGATATGAAATAAAGTAGTCCATAGCAAGTTGATACCACAGGAGCGTAAAGTCTGGAAGGAAAATTCCGTTTATGACGCCTGGCTGTAAAATGTCAGGTTTTAGTTAAATTAAACAGTGTATAGAAGTAGTTGATGATGTCATAGTCATTCTTGTATATTTTTAATTTATATATATATATATAGATTTGATGATTACTATTTATTTAAGCTTTCGCCATTCGGCGTCGTCAGAAAAAATATGAAAGATGACGTTTAAAATGCAACCTTCATAAATTCGAAAATCGCATTTTTAACTAAAAGATAAATATATCCAGCCACTACAATTATTATTATATAATTGCAGTTTTGCTAGATAAATCAATCAGTATTATGAAATGAAACTAGTTTCTTAAATGAATATATCAAGTATCACGCGTTAAATGCTGTTAAGTTAGTTTAATTTTGTCTATTTAGACCTGCAGACCTGCAAGCGCCCAAGACCCAAATATGAGAGAGTTCCCATGTCTTTAAATCAATTTCGCGGGCATCTTCTGGCAAAGACTTCAAAACTTTTACATTAAAGCAAGCATCGAAATCCCTGCCGTGAGTTCTCGCGTGAATTGCAACGGGTAAAGCGGAAAGTAATTTGTTACAGGATAATCTATGATTATTAATTCTAATGTTATATTAATATAATTATTCATATATATATATATATATATATATATATGTGTATTTATAATTATAATTTAATCTACATTTAGAATAATTTATATTGTGTTATAAAAACATTTAATATTTCTAATATTGCGAGTAAAATCTTAGTAATCAATAAATGATCTTTTTGCCTACCAACGTTGCATTATTAATTCCTTGGTAGAGTGTCTGCTAAGTCAACTATCACTTTTTCCACACAACGAGGCAACAAAATACATTTTATGAAATCACACTATTGACTATAAACTACTTTCCCACTTGAATTAGGGCGTTTGTAATTATTTGTTTATAATAAAAATATTATTTATATAGATACTTACCTTATGCGTTCAAATAACATAACAATCTTTCAAATGTACCTAAATATAAGGTTAAAGAGATGATAAAAATAAATATAATAGAAAAATTTTCTGAAAAAGGTATTTAAAAAAGTGTATATCTGCTCCCTCTCTATCTGCTTGAGATGGAAAGGAAAGTTTAGTTAAGTAAATATAGGCTATCTAACGGCTATCTAAATATAATCTACGAAAACCCATATATATTTATATAAATATGAAAATATATGGTTTTGTCTATTTTTATTTTTTTTCTTTAACTTTGCATTTTGATAGGTTGTTAATTTTTACTTTTTACTTTTTGTTGCTATCTATTTTATTGCTTTTGCATTTTATTATATTGTTTTTTTGTTTGTCCTTTTCTCATTGATGTAACCCTACTGAAACTTTTATACTGTAATAAAATGTTATTTTTTTTTCACCCACAGAAAAGGCACCGTCTTTGTGGGGAAATGTAAAGGTGTTTTGTAAAAAAATAATAATAAAGTTTAAAAAAAAAAAAAAAAAAAGTGTAAGACACTTAATTGAAAAAATAACATCCCAGGATTCTTCAATATCAGTGTGGGGTTAATTTCTTAATATCTTTCAAATAAGATGAATATGTATCCTATGACACTTGAGTTCATTGTTAAGTGGTTAGATTTTTAACGGCTGAGGTTTTTAATTTAAATTATGCGTTATCCTTTTATTGTTAAGAAACGCCATTTTATGCTATAGGAAAGTGTGAGTGATATTTTGCGTAAACGAGACGAAATGAAAAAATAAAAAAAATGTTCAATTAAATATTGTTGAAACCTATGAAGTAAATTATAAATTATTATTTATTGTAATATTGACAATGTTATATGTTTAAATATTGGTCAAATCTAGTCAAACTAGAATAATTCCGACATCCTTCCGACAAAACCTCGCAATGTTTGTATTTTCCTTTGTAAAAAAAAGGTTTTGTTTTAAAAGTTTTCAATTATCATAGTACCTTAGTATAGATTAATTAAACCATAAAATAGGTAAAGATTTATCTAATTAAATGTTTTTTTATGACTCTCGCTCGGGCGTCCGGCGCATAATGGGTTAATTAACATCGGTATGTTCACTTCGAGCTTTTATTAAGGGCCAAATTGGCACATTTCCATAAGGTTAGAGATAAAACGCGCCTTTACCATATTAAGAACACGATAATAAACACCTTCAACGCTCTGATGTTTGTTAAGTTGTAATATATTTTTAAAAATCATACATAATCCACACCCGAAGTGCTTTTTCACCGCTCAGATTTCGTTAAAAGCCCTGTTTTTTGGGTTCCTAAAAGTAAAACTATAAGAATGACCAATGAATACGTTGAAATTATGGAAAATGTTTCTTTTAGATAATCCCTTTTGTTTTTATAAAAAATAAATAAATTAATTATTAAGTAGTTACAATATTTAGGAGCTAGCTCCGGTAATACTGTTGAGTTTAGTAGGTGAGGAAAAAAAATGAATGTTTAACAACTCGCAGCCTAACTATGAAGAGAATTCCACTGCCGAATTGTTCTGGAAAGAAACGAATTAAACCCAATGTTCCGTTGTCTCAAGATAGGTTTTATCTTGGAAGGATGGTCATTACGGCCAATATAGGAGGCTTAGAGACCAGGCAGGTTCATCCGTCACAGCCTTATATAAACTAGTTAACCTGAATTCGAAACGCCTTCTACTAAGTGGCTCCCAATTAAGAGTTAAAATTAATTCAGATGGACTATCATACCGACTAAAATTAATAGTAAAAATACATTTTTAAAAACAAGCTTTACAACAAATAAAAGGTTCTTAAAAATCCTCTTGTCATATATCTTTCAATCCTAATAAATCCTGGATCTAGAGGTCCCTGATTCGGATCCCAGCCATGGTACAATACTGTTCAGATCCGTAAATATTCAAATGCGATTTTTTCATATTTGACTGAGTTAAGTAATAATCTGTACACACAAACACACACACTCGCGCATTAAATTTGGGGACTTGCGGGATGTTGTCTGACTATAAATTACACGATAAAACCTTGGAATTTTAAAAGCGTACAGAAATATAAAATTCTAAATTATTTTATTTATTCATTTATCCAAAATTCCCCACAGCAGATGACTTTCTGTTGCCTTTTCTGTGAGTTGACTATACAATCACAACACAACAGAATACTTATACAAGGTTTTCATTCAATAGAATGTAAATAATAAGGACCTAACTTAATTATACTTAATGATTATATTTTAATAACGACATAAATAGATAAAACCCATTTTTACAGTATTAAAAATATGATATGGGTCTCTAATTTTATTTACATACAAATATATTTTTTATTTATTTGTAAATATTAAACCGTCGGAAGAAAAACACAAACAAAATTATTGTTAAAATTAAAATATCCTTGATATTGAATGCCAGTTAAAAGTCAAAGCTGAGTTTATTAAAAAAAAAATCTTTTAAGGACAAATGAGAGAAAACATATTTTACATAATAAGAACAAATAAAGTGAAATTAAGAAATGTTAAAAAAGAACTAAAATTATACTTGTAATGTTTTAATAATAGGTTAACGTGTGTAATCAAAAAAAAAAAAAGTAACATGTTGCTAGTTATAATGTCTATACTATAGTATCTGGTAGACGAGTCGTAGGAATTACTTATTAAAATACAATTAATGAAAAGATAATTTTGTCTGTGTTTGATGAAAATAAATGATAGTTTTTTAAAAATATATATGTAAAACTCACCTAATAATTATGTTTTTTTGTTTTATAACTTAATAAATATACTATTTCATTTTTCCAACTGCCATTTTGGGTATGTAGGTAAGTGAACGAAGGGCACGATGAACGGAAAGTTGTAAACTCTACGACGGGCATAACGGCGCTTACAACACAAACCGCGTCTACCATTTTGCATGAACTATAGATAGCAGTTAGTTATTTTTTTAAAATAAGGGCTATGTTATATTTTTTTTTTATATAATGACACAAAAACATAATTTTCGGAAAATTTAAAAACTTTTAGGAATAATTATCATTTTTATATTCAAAAACTAAAACAAATATCTACGATTTTAGGCTAATTTTGTTATTTTATTTCTGTCTTATACCATATATCACAAATCGCTTAGGTAAATCCCTCCTTCACTTAAAATATATTTATTTTATATGCGATATTTCTGGTTTCAGAAACGGGCGACTTTTTGTTTTTTTTTTATATATTTTTTGCGTAATGTTTAAAGAAATTTCCTTAGGTTAGGTTCCTAGGATTATAAATTTTCTTTAATGGAAATACACTAAATTACTCATATCTCCATTAACGCCTTTGAAACCCTGTAAAATTCAAACTTTTTTTAGCATTCTGTTTTGCGTTGAGCAGTTTTGGAACCGCTGGCCGGCTATTAAGTAATAATCGGGCACTGCCTCGCGTACTGCGATATCTCTGTACTCAGCGCGAATGCCACAATCGGACATTCCTGAACAGAATTGTTGACAGACGCGAGTATTTCTCAAAACGAATGCCTCTGGATCTAGCTCGTGATATTGTCCGTCCGTCCGTCCGTCCGTCAGCGTCTTTACGCCTTATAATAAATCAATCTATGACGAATCCATTTTAATCTTCGAGCGAAAATATGAACTACACCATTATATAATCTTTTTTGTTAATATTACATTCATTCAAATACAAAAAAGCGACACATTTAAGTATTATCCTTGTGATAAATATATTATGGTCAAAAATATTTAATTAGGATTACAATATGTAGTGTGCAATGTGCAGTGTGCAATGTGCAGTGTGCAAAGCATGGATATGTTTGTGTGTGCGTTTACGTCGCAAAAATTCCAGTTGAGGAAAGTGAATATTTATAGTTAGTGATTTTATTTATATTTTCATTGCATAATTTTATTTATATGTGTGGATATATAAATTACTATACAAAAATGCCCAAAATATATTTAAAAAAAATGCAAGCCTGCATTGTATGAAATTATTCAACTATACAGGTGAACTTAAGTCAGCAGCATCCTTTCAGTGGGTGATTCAGATTTAAAACTGAAAAACTTTGGTTCAACATGTTTTCAAATAGCTAACAAAAAAAATCTATATAAAAATATAAATACGCAATTGACAGTTTGGTGTGTTCCTGTCCTATTCAATTAACCTACATTATTTAGCGAAACTACCTGTCGTTCACGGCCGTCAATGCATTTGTAGGCACGTTGCCGCTTGGAATTAGTCGGTTACTGGGTCTCTATCTTTTATCTTTGAAAACCAGTTTTTTTGATTTATTTACAAATTTGTTGAACAAAAGTTGTTATATGACATGTCTGTTGACTTTAACTTCATCCTGTATATATATTTGATGATATTATAATGACAAGAATTACTCGAAATTTATTTTAACGATTTAATACGTTTTTTATTTATGTATGTATCTAAATAATGCTTAAACAAATACAATAAGGAAACATTTTTTAGAATAACCGAATTAAAGTGTAATTATTTGAAAGCTACTTAAGATTAGAGACGAGAAATATCTTTGTTTGGAGATTTCATCTAACGGTCCATTTGCATCTAGACGAGCGCTACGACCGTGACGCCCAGATGATCAGTCAACTTTCGGACGAATATGGCTTCATTCAGCATTTGTTGCGCGGCTATACGAACTGTCATTAATTCTCAAGAGTATGAAGTGTAAATCTTTGTACACAAATAATATTATTAAATAATACGTGATTAATCTTATCAGGCTATTGACCGTTAGTAAAATAACATAATTAATTTAAATCTTTATCATTTATAGTGTAAGAAATGTATATTAATTAAGAAATCATAGTTTAATTTAAAGACATCTATAAACAAATCTATGGTTTCTATAGAGTGATGATTTTAGAGGGGTGGTTTTCAAGAAGAGATAAAACGCATATAATTTGATGTTATGGCTAAGAATTTAGTTTTATTATAAAGATAAGGGTTTGCCATTATGTTTTGAAAATGATTTCGGGTAAGTGGCCGCCGCGGCTGACTCGAACAAATTCCAGCCGAGAGGCCCAATTTTCAACCACTTTTTGCAGCAAGTTGGGCCGTATGTCAGCAATAACGCGCCGAATATTCTCTTCCAAGGCGTTAATCGTGTCCGGCTTATCTGCGTAGACGAGCGACTTCACATAACCCCACAAAAAATAGTCCAGCGGTGTTAAATCGCACGATCTTGGAGGCCACGCCACGTTATTCAGGAGTAAGTCTATTCATTATGAAATGGCAAACCAAACTGAGCGTAAATCAAGTGACAGCTGTAAAAACACCAACTACGAAAAAAGTAGTGCCAGCTTGAAAACCACGCCTCTAAAAAAAACACCCTTTACCTCAAAAAGGTTCTAGGAATGCTACTTACAGTATTTTTAATAATTATAAATATATTTATAAAAAAAATAACATCGCCCTGGAATATCATAAAACGTCTCAGTATCATAGCATAATACCCCACTGTCCTGGCAAAGGTCGATTTAAATTAAATTATATTGCATAATCTGACATTTTTTTTCAAACTATTTTTTAATCTATTTGTTTTTTCCGGAGTAATTTCTATTCTAATACAGTCAACTCAAAAATTCAAGTGTCTTGCAAGGAGCAACTTACGACATAATGTGATTTTCTTGTTTATTTTTGATTTTCTTGTGATTTTCTTGTAATTAACTACTGAAAATCGCCAAAATATAACTTGTAATATTTCATATTTTCGTACAATAAAAACCATTATCGAATTAATAACTAAATCAAAAATTCTAACAAATAATAGTGAAATTTCTTCCAAAAGAGTTCGATAAAAGTTCTTTCAAATACTTAATAAATATTACTTTGAAATAAATTTGCACAAAATAAATATAGCTATTGTTTTTAAATAGTAATTAAATTGCGTGCAATATTATAACTACTGACTTATTATTTTTTTTCTAGGTGTTTTTTTTAGAGGCGTGGTTTTCAATCTGGCACTACTTTTTTCGTAGTTGGTGTTTTTGACAGCTGTCACTTGATTTATGCTCAGTTTGGTTTGCCATTTCACAATGAATAGACTTACTCCTGAACAACGTGGCGTGGCCTCCAAGATCGTGCGATTTAACACCGCTGGACTATTTTTTGTGGGGTTATGTGAAGTCGCTTGTCTACGCAGATAAGCCGGACACGATTAACGCCTTGGAAGAGAATATTCGGCGCGTTATTGCTGACATACGGCCCAACTTGCTGCAAAAAGTGGTTGAAAATTGGGCCTTTCGGCTGGAATTTGTTCGAGTCAGCCGCGGCGGCCACTTACCCGAAATCATTTTTAAAACATAATGGCAAACCCTTATCTTTATAATAAAACTAAATTCTTAGCCATAACATCAAATTATATGCGTTTTATCTCTTCTTGAAAACCACGCCTCTAAAAAAAACATCCATTATATTAAATTTGCTTCCTATAGAAAGCGAGTTTACCTCAAAAATATATTTACATATTTTTTTTATTTGATAATATTTTAATAATAAATCTGCTAAGATAATTATCTCCCTAACAAATCTAAGCATTTTTTATTTGGAGGAATCGTTTTAATTCCCGTATAAGGCTTATTTAGTAGTCGGTTGGAAGATGTGAACACAAAAAAACCTCCGAAATGTCCCAGTCTTAACGTTTCTTCAGATATTAAGTTGTAAAATTGACCTGCAGCTATCAGTGATCTTTTCAAACAGCCTGTATATTCGCATGATTGAAAGAATCGCGTTTATATTAATTTAAAATATTTGATTCTACGCGCAAATGTTGACTTTTTACTACCTTGACAAGTTAATTAGGAAAAGTTGAGTTTGCAAACTGTAAAATCGTTTAATTAGCGCTTACATGGAAACGTACCTTAAGTTTTCCGCACATCAATCATACGGATTAAAAAACAACTTCCGAGATTTTCAAGAACACTTTACGAGTTAATGTTTTATGTAAAATATGCATTAATATGAAAATTACAGTTTACTATACATTTACCGTATGCTTTATGCACTTATTATTAATATTGACTAGTATAAAATTTATTACATTTAGAATTTAGTGCAAATTCGGATGTGTATGAGGTTAGATTATTCGGATGTGTAGAGCATTAATTTCCCGTAAAATAAATACAATTTACTTTGATACACATTTTACCAAAAAATAATAAAAAAATAAATGTAAATATCAAAAAAAATAAATGTAACAAAATGATATTAAATGATTTTTGTGTGAATTGTCAGACAATTTTTCTTTTTAATTCTTTTTTAAAGTAATCTCATAAATTTACTAAACTTAACCATTAATTTAAGTGTCACTGGCTAGTATATTCATTTACAATTACAAACAAAACTTATTACTAGTATATAAAACCAATTATGGGTTTCGGTCATTTTACATAATAACATTAGCATAAAAATTTGAACAGTGTTCTTAAAATATATATAGATTATTAATATTATATACGTATAAAGTAGATTTTTTTTTTTTAAGTTTTATGTGTAATTTATGAGTGATGTTTGTTTGACACTTATCGTTAACATCACTATAAAAATAGATATGTTTAGATTGACTTAGATGCCGTAAAAACGAGGCCATTGCACCTTCTTCAATTTTTCTAAATAGTTTAATTACGCTCGGAATATTATAGCTTAACAGTTCGAATTGTTGAAAACTGGCTATCTTCCTTGTTACAACCCGTATTTATTATATATGTTATTGGTTTCATAGTTTATACATAGTTTTATTTTTACGAATTTTACTGACAATACACGTTTTTGTATGTAGTTCAGTATTTTTTATGTACACTCTACTGGCTTTTTTGTTTCAAATATGCAATATTATAATTATTTCATAATCGCCGTTTTGTACATCATCATCAATCTAATAAATAAATAAATAAATATTTTAATTAGGTTATATTATTTTATTTTTTTGTTTAGTAGCTATAACATAACAGTTAACGACCTATTATGTTTATTAATTAAAAATAAATATATTTATAAGCTTGCTTGGAGCCAATTAATCTAGCACTGCGTCTAGACAGCACAGATTGTGAGCTCTAATTAATAATTTGCAATTGTAATTAACCTGTACAAATTAAATATTCTCCCTACTTGCATTTGTAATAACTCTAATGGCTGTGCTATTTCGGAAACATGAAATGTTCCCGACTTTTATAGTTAAATAATAATTATTGGATATTTTGTGATATTTTCCAATTCGGTGATAATTTGGATGGATAGGATTGGAGTTCTGGGAGAAGATGGTTTCTCATGAGACCAAAATGCATTTGAAAATAATAAATATTTTATTTGACATTCATAAATGCGTAACAAAAAGGACAATCTCTACCAGATAAACCAGATGCGAAAATAATTTATTTCTTAATTTATTATTTTTCTTTAGTTTATTTTTTAATTTTCTTTACATCAATACGAAAACCACTATAAAATGAACTTAATACAGGCATCGCCCATTTATTTGTTATAAGTCCTCTTAAAAAAAATGTAAAATGTCATTATTCTGAAAAAATGTCATAATTTAAAAATAATAAATTTCAGAGAAATGCAACCACCAGCTGACGCCAAGTTCTCCCAATGCTCCGTAGGTGACAGTACATTTACAGGAGTATGTGAGGGATTTTTATTAAAATTTCGATTTATTTTTATGTATAAAAATTAATATAAATTAATGGTTTTAATTAAAACCATTAATTGTACCCTGCACCCCCACAACTGTGGGGGTGCAGCGTTTTGTTACACTTCAAAGCGCACTTTAGGACCTCTGGAGTTTTGTAAAAAATATACACGTACAGTCGACGACATTACTGCTGAGTGAGTGGAGTAGAGATTATCCCATCCAAACAGCGAGTGGAGGTTTTTATTAGCTGATGATACAAACGATTACTCTATATAAACTAATATATGAAGGCGATTAAGAAAGTTAAGGCACATTTTATGTCACTATGCAGAGCATTTATGTATGTTTAAATCACCCTTACATAACCGATAGAGCGTGATTCTATTTGCAGATAATTCAGCTTAGTTTAATTGCCAGGGCCGGCTTAAACGCGTATTTAACGGGAGAATTAAAAATAATACACAACGCTATAATCGTTTCCAATGCATTCATCCAAATTCTACTGTACTTTAGGTAAATTTGTTCCTCAATATATATATATTTGTATTATACCTACCTATTATTTTTGTCACAAAGTTATCATCATATGTTATCTTAAAATAAAAAATATTGCTAATCGGGGTCACTTTTTTTCTAATTTCGTAATTTGACTAATAGCAACTTATATTAGTTGGGCAGGGTCTAAAATAATTGCATATAACTTAAGTCATAGGAATAGTTTTAAGTATTAAATAACTTAAATAAGTAAATAAACACGTGCCAAGGTACATTTTGAGAACAGCATGTTAAATATATATATTATTAAAAAATAATTATAATTATCTAGTGAATATTTACTTATTCATTATGTACTAAATTTTACATAACAAAATAAATTTTATTATAAAATATATTATGTGTAAAATAAATATATTTAGTTTACATTATTAATTACGAGCGATGTGGCGCGGGGAGACGATTTTTTTTTACCGGTTTAGTTAGTGATATAGTTCTGAGGAATGTGAAAAAAAATACACTCTGTATATATTTAATATCAGGTTTATCTTTGTCTTTTTTTTAAGAAAAAAACCTTGTTTTGAGATAAAGTTTTGAGATATTTTAAAAGTAAATCCTAGCAATTATTGTGTCAACATTCAATAAGGCTGATAATGCCAAAGCTTTGTCGTGTTGTAGTTTAAATCAAACTAATTTAAAAGCATTTGCAGATTAATTGCTACATTCTCTAATCTTTTGTATAACATACACACACCCGAATATACTCATAAATTGCAATACTTACACTTTTATCACATATTTTATTATAGAGATAGTGGTAATCTAGTGGTTAAGGCGTTGGACTGTTGACCCAAAGGTCGCGGGTTCGAATCCGCACATGGTCATGCCATTTTTAACGTTTCATTACTTCTATCTCCCCAGGCGCATTTGGCCTAGTTGTATATGACCCAGGTCATAGCAATTATTTATAAAGAAAAAGATAACATGCTAGTTCGTTCTGTTAAACATAATATGTTTAACTGGAGATGTCTGTAGTCGGCTTATGTTGTTAATTAATGTATTTTTGTCTAGCTGTAATCAATTCTAATAAATAAATAAATAAAACAAAAATAAAGAGGAAGGTACGCCTGCAAGTTTTGAATAAGGAGACGACTGATTTAATTATCCTTACTAAAAAAAATATCTCATATCATTAAGCTCCTTTTATTTCCAAATTTTAACAAATTCGTGTTCATCATAATTATTCGTAATTAAATGTTGAGTATTAACATATTCATTTTTTTTTTAGATATGGTTTTGCGCGCCAAAAATGAGTAGAATTCATTATTTTTTTGTCCACATTAAAACGCCTCCAGCCGGCCCTGACCTTTTAATTATGAAATGCGCTTTCCTCGTGGCCTGTTCCTAGCAGGGCCGAATCTATAGATTGGCTTATTGGCTTATTGGCTTGCGTACTCTCATAGATTTGGATACGCACGCATAGCGATCACGATTATCTCTCATTGAAATGTGATTATCGTCTGGTTTTCGACGATAAAACGTTTTTTTATTGAATGTATTTAATTTCGTTTGGTCGCCGCGCAATTGAATGTTCCACTATCGTTGTTACGTACGGCCCGATGGGTCGCTTCACTCGTAACAATGGCTCTACAAAGATAAAGGATCATGTCTGCAACATTCGACACATCAGTCGCGCAGAAATTCACTGGACTAACTAGCCTAAAACCGTCTGTCATATTTTTTTTATTTTTGCTAGTTCTTTAGACGGTTGCAAATTCATTGGTTCAATCAAAAGGCAGTCTAATATCGACTTTCGACCATCGAAAATAGTGTCCATTTTTTTTAAAGAGTTATTTTATATATTAAATAGACATCACATCACAACACACCATCATTTCCACACTGACCAATCAGTGCACGCTTAATAAATTAACATTATTTACAATATTTTAATAATACCACGTTACCGTTTGAAATTTACGTGTACTATCCTCCCTATTTTTATAATTAAAATATCTAAAGGGTGATGATTTTAGAGGCGTGGTTTTCAAGAAAAGATAAAACGCATATAATTTGATGTTATGGACAAGAATTTAGTTTTATTATAAAGATAAGGGTTTGCCATTATGTTTTAAAAATGATTTCGGGTAAGTGGCCGCCGCGGCTGTCTCGAACAAATTCCAGCCGAGAGGCCCAATTTTCAACCACTTTTTGCAGCAAGTTGGGCCGTATGTCAGCAATAACGCGCCGAATATTCTCTTCCAAGGCGTTAATCGTGTCCGGCTTATCTGCGTAGACAAGCGACTTCACATAACCCCACAAAAAATAGTCCAGCGGTGTTAAATCGCACGATCTTGGAGGCCACGCCACGTTGTTCAGGAGTAAGTCTATTCATTATGAAATGGCAAACCAAACTGAGCATAAATCAAGTGACAGCTGTCAAAAACACCAACTACGAAAAAAGTAGTGCCAGATTGAAAACCACGCCTCTAAAAAAAACACCCTATATTATAAGACATTTTGAGAATATGTCAGTACGCTGTATTGCCGGTGACAACCAGCTGTCCTTTGTCCTGTAGGTGTGCAAAAATAGGGAATCTTTAGAAATTAGACCAAACTATAGTAGATAAACCCTTTCATGTTGACATGGATGCGTTAATTCGTATTTAAATTAGTTGCATCCGAAAACGTCAATCTGACGTTTGAGAGTTTTTGAACTGTCAGATATGCTTGCTTTCGCGTGTGAATATGTCATTAAATTAATAAATGTTTTACCTAGGAATCTCATACTGTCCTAATGCACCTTTTACTACTTCATCAGTAGAGGCTATTTTGTAATTCTTCACACGATTTTACTTTATAGACAAAATATACAAAACCAATATATTTTATATGAATTCACTATATCCATATGTATAATATAAGAAATAATATCATTTGTTAGTGATGTATTAAATATTTCGCTGTTATAATCGAATTTACACTTACAATTCGTCATACATATATATCTTAAAATGTATTTTGATAGCTTAGTATCATATACCTACTTCAGGGAAACCAAAGAACGTGGGGAGACAACGTTCAAATAGACCACCTTTTCAAGTCGTAATAACCTCATTTCCGCTTCTGTTTACGGAAAAGGGAGACTGGTCAGTAGGGATCCACCAAACACCATTGTAGTAATTTTAGCTCTACGCGCGAATCTACGCGCTACGCGTGCGTAGAGCTAATATTAACAGCGCTATTAATGATTATAAAAATACACTTAATTAAAAAATGACCCCCCCCCCCTCCTAAACTTAATTAAGAGGACTACAGACGTGCGCAAAGGACACCATTTGAACGATTCAGACCTACAAATTGTTGCCTGCAAAAAGAAACCTTGCACAATGAACGGAAAGGTGTACATTCTATAACGGGCATAACAGCGCTTATAACACAAACCGCAGCCTACCATTTTGTATGAAATATTGATAGCATTTAGTTGTTTTTTAAAATAAATAAGGGATATATTTTTTAAATACACAAAAATGTATATTTTCCGAAAATTTTATAACTTTTAGCCTAAATTATCATTTTCATATTTAATAACGTAACACAAAAATTTTAAAATTTTCAAAACTTTGTTATTTTATTTCTAAGTTATTATACCATATATTTCAAATCGCTTAGGTATATCACTCCTCCACTTTATTCTCATCGTAAAGCTATATTTATTTCACATGTGGTTTTTCTGGTTTCATAAGCGGGTGACTTCAAAAAAATGCTATTTCAAAAACGTTAAATAAACTAGATTACTTATATATCTTGAGGATATTTCTGCGAACGTCTTTGAAGACATCTAAAATTAATATTTTTGTAACATTCAAGTATGTAGGCGCCTTAATTGTCTTAATGGACCCTATGAACCCTTCAAACCGAGGTCTTCAGGCAGACCTGCACAGCTAACGAGGGAAATGTCGCACTGTGAATGTATTTAGCAAATTCGGAAATAAAATGGGGCAAATGAAAATAATTGGCCCCTAAAATGAGATTATTTCCGCGCCAATTAAAAGCAGCCAACGAAAGGCAGTCGTTGGCTGCCTTTGAGAGCCACTAGACCATGTCGACCGCGGACATTCGATTTTTTCGCCCGTCAATCGTAATCTCTAGCCGAATGTAATTATTCTCATACGACTGCAGGCGAACGGCGGACAGTCCGCTAGGGAGGCGAATCGACGAAAAATATCGACTCAATCCAAAAGCGTGAAGCTAGAAATCGACGCGTGCGCAACCCCCTAAGTGGATATATCCCAGGGGCGCCCAGGAAGACAAATTTGACACACACATACGTTCAATTTTTTTTCACACAGTGCGTAACTCCCGATTTTTTATTAATAATAATAATAATAATAATAATTCGCTTTAAGAATAAAATATAATCTAAATTGAGTTTATCTGAGGCGCTATTGGACGCAGTTCCGACTACCTTATTGTTCTTTTCATGATGCGACGCCGTTCATAACAGGCAAACCACATCACGCAAATCTGTAACAAAATGGGTGTTTTTTTTAAGTTTTGTTACTTAGCTAATAATAATAACAATATTTCTTTATTCTTTTTCTGAATACAAGCCTTACAAATATGTTCATTTCATTATACCTATTAATCGGTTACAATTTTACACGATAAATATACATTTTACAATAATTGTTTAAAGTAATCTACCTTCAATTATCGTAGGTAAACTAATATTAACAGTACTAAGCGGACTTTTTATTCATAGCGTGCCAAATGTGTGTGTGTTTGAGCCCGCTAGTTGCCAGGCTAAGAGTACTGTGCTATTGCACTAGGAAAACCTGTTCTGCAATAGTGACAGAAGCGCGTATACTATATTGCATTAATGTTGGCGCATTACCGATCAAGAAACGTATTTTTAGAAAGTAATAGTCCAATATAAAGCTCTATTACCTATTTATTTATTATATAATGTTATTTAGTGAAAAGTAAAGTAAAATAAAGTAAAAAAAAACATATAAACATAAAAAACAACATATAAACATAAAATATCATATAAAAATAAAAAATATAAAAAATAATAATTCTATAAAAAGCGTAAATCAAGTAAAGATATAATGTAATGTACTATAATATTAAAATGATTATCCTAGGCATATTTTTTTTAATATAAATTGTAGATTTTTATTTTAATAGCTATGCTCGTTATCGCTATTGTATTTTGTTGTAAATTAGTTCTTCGGACTTCGACCTTCCTATATCTAAAAGCCAGTCAGTAACCATTGATTTAAATCTGTGTCCTGTGGCTTGTCTGATCTCAGATAAACGATTAATTTTGCAGAAACTATTCTCTACGAAATAATCTTACTCATCGTATTAAGACATTCTCAAGTACGCAATAAAAGTTTTATTATTAAGGGGCATACTATCGTAAGTCGACGTTTTTTTATATTTTAGATTAAGGATTTCTCAGAAGTGATGATAAAAAAAATCATAAGTGACAAAGATAAAAATAATGAAATGAAACACTAAACTTTTGTAGGGATAATGGTAAAATAGGTTCATTCCTGATTACTTTTTTTTTTAATGTGTTTCAATAGTTCACATTAAATTATTTTGTGATCATCCGCATTGGGATCGGTTACAGGGCGAGAATAAGCGTGCAAAAGTTGTGTGCGCGGCGCTCTCTCCGCACCAGGGTCGGATTGTAATGTCTCCATTGTTTTGTACTGTTGCCTCCATTGTTTCCTGATTTTCATATTTCAGGGACCTCGTTTACCTTCCTTCAACGTCCGGAAAGGTACACTTTTATTTCGGTAGCATAAACTTTATAACTGAACGTTATTACCTTATGTCTAAGTGAATAGTTTCTAGAACATTTGTTTTAAATTGAACTTCTTTGCCCACGGTAGGGTAGCTAGGCTGCGACTGGACGTGTAACGAAACGCTGCACCCCAACTCTTCTGCGCCGCTGGGAAGGAACCGCTGCCACAATCATTACAGGTATGTTAGAAATATGAATACGTTTACCACGCTATAATTATTCTTTGCGTTTATCGTTACATTCCTAAGTGATGAATATGACGGAGTGATTAGTTATCCACGATGACGTTACTCACATTTGTGTGTCAATATTTAAAAATTAATAATAATCGCAATTTATCCGTCACTAAATCAGTAAGGTACATTGAACAGTTTTTGTAAGATACATAGATAAATTACAATCAAAATCTTTTATTTCATACTGTAGTTATCATAAGCCTACCGTCGGTTTTATGGAATATGAATTTTATTGCAATATAAATCTAATTATTCATTAATTTTTCACCTGTTTTGTTTATATGCTGATTTTGAGTAAATAAGTTTTACTTACAAAGTGTAGTGTAAAACCACTGTTTTTTTTCCTTGTGGTTCTTATTACTTTTTTATTATAATCATCGGTGGGACAATTCGTGGAACTTGGAGCTAGTAAATTAAAAAAAATAACTGATACTAAATCAGCAAAATAAAATCGATTGTTTATTAAAATCAATCGACGTCTCTAAATTGGCTAAGCGACGCGAATAGTGGCGTGCAGTAACAAAACCACGCCAATCGATCCAGACGGTTGATAGCAACACACGATGGATGCACTTAACTCGTATTTTGCACGTCTGCGACCTCAGGAAAAAAGCAGTAACAGTGCGATAAAATAAATAAATAAATAACGATATTTTCCCCGCCACATTATTTATTTATTTATTTATTTATTAAACAGTTTTCCCCGTGTACACATTAAAATTAAATAAAAACAAATTAAACTACTAAAAGAAAAACCAAAAACAATAACAATAAAAAAAAACAAAAATTCCGCGCTCTAGTAAAACGGTCCGGAACAAAGAAACCTATATCTCTGATTATGTGACGGTTATGTGGGTTGGAATGGTTATGTAAAGGCTTCCACTAAAAAGAAATATAAATAAATTATGAAACAGGTCGCCTCGCTGATCATCCAAGACCTGTCCAAATGGATACACAACCAGGTTGACCGTCAAGTTACAGTAGGCACCTAACAAAAATTGACGACATTATTTTAAAGATTGTAGTAATTTTAATTTATCATCTATTTGTTTCCAGATAATAAGGTGGCATATATTTCATTATAATTATTATACTTTGTATGTGTGTGTAGATATGTGTCGGTTAGCTAGAGACGAGGGTAGATGTTGGAAGATTTTCTCTGACAACTGTGGATGTGCAATTGTGCAAGAAAAGCAAATAAGTAATAAAAGAACAGTCGAATAAAAAAAAGTATAAAAGTTTGGCGTGTAAATTTGCCTAATCATTCAATTCAATTTAAAAGAGCGGTATTAATTTAATTTTTTTTTTTTTTATTATTAAGATTTATATTTAGATTACGGCCCCACCTACTTACCCCCACTTTTCTCCAATGTGGTGTCCGTCATGTTTTGAAGATCACCATCATCTCGCGACAGTCAAACAATAGCATATCGGATATTAAAAACGGATAAAAGCGTTAGTTTTATGGTGTTGTCAGTTTCGAATTTCTCTTAATTTTTTTAACTTTCCCTGGTTTTAAACTGAGAAGTTTTTTCTTGTTTAATAACTATTTTAAACGTGTTTTCTTAATTTTTCAATATTATCAAAGGTTGTGTCATTTATCTTTTCAGGCGATTTGCCGCTATTAAAAAACAATCATCAAATATAAGTCAAATAACTTTACAACTGAATTATACAATTATATATATAAGTATAACTTACACTTAAGTCTTACGAATTGTATACTTTTATAATATAGATTTTTATAACTTCTTACTTTTATATATGATTATTTATTTATTTATTTTTTACATGTCTTCCCCATTTAACTATTACGTAGGTATTACGCAGCGAAACGTCTGGGATTCACTCAGTAATTTAAACCCTCTCTGTTTTTCTACCACCTGCATTAACAGTTAAAAAGTATAAAACCAGAAAAACAATCTAGTGATATATAGTATATACAAATAAGTTTGACGGTATTTCATAAACCGCACATTAAAAAGAATTCAAAATTTTCTAAACGACAATATAATTTAATATAATTTAATACAATTTTACTATATCTCAACGATTTGCACGCAATGTGCATATATTTTACACTTATCTTTTTATTTTTAGCCATGAGAACGTGAGTTATTCTTGTAAATATTTATTAAATTATTCACTTATCATCATTCTCATTAATTATACTCTTTACCTATGTGGATTCCATATTTATGACGCATATTCAGGATGACTTTAGTTCTTAATAAATTCATCAGCTTGTGAAGTTTGGATGGCCGCGGAACTCTGATCGGGAACGCGCGGGCGAGTTGGATCCATTTTGTGTTGCGGAGAAAGTCGCTCGCAGTGCCCAATAAAACGCAACATTCGCAATTAGTCAGTTGACCAACTTGTGGGCATTCTAATTGCTGTTGGTTAAAATATGAAGAATATGTAAAAAATATCGCAAAATGTGAGTTCATTGCGAGCATTGCGCGTCGGCAACTCAATCAGGACTGCGTGAAGCGTGAAATGATATTCATTTGATGAAGACACTAACTAATATTATTTTGAAAATATAACCTAGCTATCACGATTACTATAGCTAATACTAAAAATATTATATATAAACCGGCCTTAACTTCAGTTACCAGTAACCATAAAAGAGTTAAATTGTTTTCTTATTTGTAGATATGGAAGAAAAATATTACTGGATGTCGTTATTAATTAGGAATTAAGTTAAGTCGACTAGAATTAAGTAGTTTTCAATTTCCTTTGTTTGAAAAAATGCTAAGTTGCATTTCACACGACGTGACGTCAATCATAGCCCTGCTTGAGACGATTTATAATTTCCTTTCTCACGGATTAGTTTTCAGTGTTCAGTATTTTAAGCCCCGTTACAGAACTTAAAGTTAAATTTACTCGAGTTAAGAGCGTCGAATGGTTGCGTTTTTTTTTTATTTCTTATGATATTTTGTGTTTTAATTATTTTTAATTATAAATATACTGATATGTTTACTACTATTTACTTATTATTTTTAATTAAACAGATATTATATTTTATCCTGTGTGTGTGTTTAAGGGAGGTATGATTTTTGAATTTTTAAAAACCACTTTTTCCCATCCCCAGTACCAATGGTTGGTGCTATCAAAAAAAATACCATTGTAAGTTATAGGCCCTTATCTAAGAAATAATATAAAATTTAAATTAATTTGATATCTTATATACTACGAAAATTATAGCAAAAATTCACTTTTTCGAAACCTATAAAATTAGCATTTAAGTAGTATTCTCCGGGTACGACGACGGGGTATTTTCGGGAAGTCATGGAGGGCCGTTTTTCGTATTAATTACGAACAGTATTATTTCTTAGTATTTAGTATTCTGAATATTGTGTGTAGTTATGAATATTTTGAAGTATTTTTCTAAGCGAACGAGAGAGTTTAGTCGCCAGTCTAGTCGCATTTCGATTGGTAGCACTGACTAGGCCCATCGCCCAGCGACCATCTTAAAAATATGCGTAATATGCGTAATAGCGTGTGACCGATCAAATTTCAATTTTAAATAATTAGTTCACATAAAAACCCGCAAGGGTTTAGTGAACAAACAAATAAAATATGTACTTTATCTATAAATAAAGAACTTTAAAAAAAAAAATGCTATTACGACATCGCAACAAATTTCAATACTTTGTTAAGGCGCAACCAGTCCCTAAAACGTGTTTTGTAACGTATTTTGGTGCATTTTGTTGAAGTTTTTCCCAACAAATGGCTAAAACTAAAAATACCACAATATTCTACATATATTAATTTAATACTTTGCTTAAAAAAAAAACGAAATACACCTTATTATAGTAATGAAAATAAATAAATAAGAAAGTGTTGTTTTTTTCTTGCAACGATTTTCTTTTAAGTTGTGTAAGTGACGCGAACCTAATTTTTCTTTCTAAAGATAGACAATATAATAATCAAGGCCATTACATAAAAAAAAACATTTTTTTCAAATGATAATAATTATTTAAATACAAAAAACATGTTTCATCGATTCCAAATGAGTCGGCGAGTATATCCGTCTCTTTTCTACACGTCAATGTTTGAATAAAGCCTACTCTTTCTAATCTCAAGGACAAATGCGTCCCGGGGCGCCTAATTGGACCAATTTATATCGATTACGGATTAATGAATCAGTATTCGATCTAAATCAAACGATTTTTTGTTTTTAAAGTTTACCCTGACGCTATCCATCAAATTCTTCAAGCTCGTAAAATATCAGAGAAGTCGACATTTCTAAAACAGAAAAGGTACCACAACGGAAATCGAACCCAGACCTTCTGGCATGCAGTTCATTGTGCATCTGTGTGTGTTAAAATGGATTTTGAAAATATTCACGGATTTAAAACCAGTGCATGCACCAGAACTTTTGCAAGGCGATTTTTAATTGAATTGAGAATTGAAGTGTAAAATTAAATATTTGTTTTATTTTTTAAACACATAATACGTATTTTTCCAGTTTTCATATACCATGATATGAATTTCAATTGCATACAATTCCTAGCGATTTTTATAGATTTTAAAAAAATAGTTTCTCAATTTGGTTTTTTTTTTGTATGTTCACTATTCGTTTTTTTAAGCATATGATTATTTCTCGGATGTAATAAATATATGGTCAATGTGCCTAAAATTGTAAACTACTAATAACTGATTTACTATTTAGAAACGAAAAATATTGTAAGGCATGTATTAATATAAAGAATAATTATTAATTATTATTGTTATATAAGTTATCTAAAGTTCCGTGTTTAAAAGGTAGAAATAAATAAAAAAAATGTGTTCCGTTAAATGATGTCATGTGCTTACTATTTTAGTTTTGTGTGTGTGTATTTTATTTATTTTGAGCCGGTTTTAACGAAATTTTTAACACTCAATTACCGAGTTTTTCTTCGAGAGTTCAACGAGAGTACAAGTCTGTAACCTTCCTAACTAGGTAAGAGTTACCTGTTCTAAGGAAGGTTATATATGAAGTGTTACAGTGAGCATACAAGAGACCTGCGCAAAACCCTGTGAAAAATATAAAAATTAACTTAAGGCACAAATATACACACAAACACATGAATGCAATTTAAGTCTCTACTCGTTAACATTTAGCACACAATTACCGCATAGGCGATTAAAGGGTTAGTTAAGGAATTGTAAACCATTTTTAAGGTTTGGTAAGTTAAACAGTTTCTAAGATTATTTATAAACTAAAATTTGCGAACGAACTCTCTTAGCAATTGAATCAATGTGATGGATTCCAGCGAAGGTGTCTGTCTATTTCGAAAAATATATTCGCTGAGCTACGGTTTATTAGCGTGGGGTGGTTCATCTCTTGATCGGCTAGTGAAGGCTCAAAAAGCGATTAGTAGGGTTGTGTTTTTAGTAGTATCTCATAATGGTCTTAGCACACTTTTGCCTTACATCCAATTAATTTTAAACATTTTTTAAAGGCTTAAAAGTGGTTTAAAGACAGCTAGACTCCCAAGTTTAGCCGAATGAGTGTGTCGTAATAGATTTATTCACAGCCAATGAAAACTTGTGTAAGGTGCGTGTACACTAAAAATAATAATATGGTAATGACAGTAAAAATATGGTATTGGCAACCATAAAGTATGGTTGCTATAGTGACGGCAATATTTTTTGCTGGAGTTACACATCGGTTATTGTTAAACTTAGTTGGTTGCAAGTATCATTATTTTCTAACATATTTCTCAATGTTAGTACCATAGTTTTTGGTTACCTTTAAATTAACAATTAAATATCGCTTCAATTAACAACAGCTAACTGTCAATTTATACTAATTAACGAAATATTATCGTTTCTGTTGTCAAATTTTCAGCTAACGTCGTTTTAGTCGTCAGCTGTTCACCCGCGACGCCATCTTGTTTTGTAATCATTGAAGTTTTACTTCAATAATGAACATAAATGGTTTTAGTTTGTAACGAATTGCATCCATGCCTTTTAATAAATAAATAATTAATATTGCTCTTCCGATAGGAATTATTTGCAAATCGTCCGAAAGCCCGCGGCGCTTTTGCGCGATGCGATCGATACAGATCGCTCGTTCCGCTAGCGACTCGCTAACGACGCCGTTCGTCGCTCAACGAAACCGCTAATTACGCCGATAAGATGCCATTTGCCAATTTCATAAATTCCAACATTTGCAACGGCAACACCCGGCCTGCGAAACTCGCTGCAGGTCTCTTCGCTACTCATATATCGGCTGTTTCTGCCTTGAAAATGACCGAAAACTCCGGCCCACCAATGATGGGACTCGATACGGAGAATCCGAGGGTTTGGAGTCGCTCGCAATTGAACTAATTGTAATTGTAAATGAAATGAAGTCTAATTAATTTGCTGACGTGTGATTGTGACGTTTGTGGTGCAATTTAAAAATATACTTAAGGGCGAAAGTTTGTCTACATATATTAAAATTCGTCTATCATGATTACACAGGTTGTATTACTAATTACTAATTAATTGTACTACTAATTGTATTACTAATTAATTGTATTATTATTAATAACGCGCCCAGTCGCGGAGAGGAGCGGAGGGGATTAGAAAAAAATATAGTTTTAAGGACTTTGAAAACACCTCATCTTAGGCTCAAACAGCAGTTAGATCCTTCAGCCCGTTTTAGTTTAATGTTATTTGAATAATTCTGGTTTTTTTCTTAAAAAATATATCCTAATTTCCGTTATTGTTATTAAACATGGTTGACCATGCTTTCCGTAAAAAAAAATGTAAAAAAATATTATTATGTAATACGATACGCCTGAAGTGTGAAGCGACTGTAATGACTCGCATAGGGCGGGTCGCGTGACCCGCCCAGCCCTGCGCTGCGTGCCCTGCCCGCCCTGCGCTAAAATACTCTTAGGGATATTCCAGATTTTTCGTTTCATTAAAATCGCCGCCAAATCGGCAGACACATGACCAACTTTCCACCGAATTCCTTGCAGATGGTCACACCAAGATGTTGGTCAATTACGCAGAGTTGCGATTCATTACTGCACGCCGTGTAAATATCTCCCTGATGCTGATTGAAGTTGTGATAAAAATGCTACATTTTGCATTCCTGACGTGTTTCTTCTACTGTGGTTGAAATCAAAATTTCACATCCAATTTACTAAATATTATTGTATAGGGTGATGTTTTTAGAGGCGTGGTTTTCAAGAAGAGATAAAACGCATATAATTTGATGTTATGGCTAAGAATATAGTTTTATTATAAAGATAAGGGTTTGCCATTATGTTTTAAAAATGATTTCGGGTAAGTGGCCGCCGCGGCTGACTCGAACAAATTCCAGCCGAGAGGCCCAATTTTCAACCACTTTTTGCAGCAAGTTGGGCCGTATGTCAGCAATAACGCGCCGAATATTCTCTTCCAAGGCTTATCTGCGTAGACAAGCGACTTCACATAACCCCACAAAAAATAGTCCAGCGGTGTTAAATCGCACGATCTTGGAGGCCACGCCACGTTGTTCAGGAGTAAGTCTATTTCATTATGAAATGGCAAACCAAACTGAGCATAAATCAAGTGACAGCTGTCAAAAACACCAACTACGAAAAAAGTAGTGCCAGATTGAAAACCACGCCTCTAAAAAAACACCCATATAAAACATAAGCATTAAATACATTTGAGGCACAACTGAAACATTTATATGAAAAATCAAACATTAAGAAAAAATCATGAAAAAAGATAACTATGAAATAGTGGATTGTTTTTCAAAATTAATTATTATTATTTTTAATCAGAGCTGAAATTGTTATTGTAAAAACTGTAAAATTATCTTTAATTACCCCCAGACCGTGAAGTGAAGTCGCAACCCAGTAACAGTATCTACAAATGTATTGACGAAGTGAATGACGGGTAGTTTTCCGCGCGCAAATATTTTAATTGGATAGGTCAAGAACACGATCACCAAACGGTCAATAGAATACTTATACTTTTATAGGGATTTTTTTTTATTCGCTATATGAAAACTCGTCGAACAAAAGTTATCCAGATTCCTGCCCAGAATATCCCTTAAAAGGATACTGCTAACTTTAAGTTCATTCTGTATAACACTATCAATTATCACTACTTCATTTATCTGTTTATTATATTATAACTTTTTAATGTATTATTTATTTATTTATTAACAGGTAATAGTAGCGAATAGTATTATATCTTTATTGTTAGTTTGCACCTAGTCAAAAAAAAAGAACAAATTGTGCCATATTTATTTATTTATTTATTTATTTAGAACAAATATTTAGTTTAGTTAAGAAGGCAGCGAACAGAGTTTGCAGTGGTACTAAACGATCGCTGATATAACTATTATTAATATGTACACACGAATCTGTTGTAGTAAAAAAAAAGAACAAATTGTGCCATATTTATTTATTTATTTATTTAGAACAAATATTTAGTTTAGTTAAGAAGGCAGCGAACAGAGTTTGCAGTGGTACTAAACGATCACTAATATAACTATTATTAATATGTACACACGAATCTGTAGTAGTCAAAAAAAAAGAACAAATTGTGCCATATTTATTTATTTATTTATTTAGAACAAATATTTAGTTTAGTTAAGAAGGCAGCGAACAGAGTTTGTAGTGGTACTAAACGATCACTGATATAACTATTATTAATATGTACACACGAATCTGTAGTAGTCAAAAAAAAAGAACAAATTGTGCCATATTTATTTATTTATTTATTTAGAACAAATATTTAGTTTAGTTAAGAAGGCAGCGAACAGAGTTTGCAGTGGTACTAAACGATCACTAATATAACTATTATTAATATGTACACACGAATCTGTTGTAGTAAAAAAAAAAGAACAAATTGTGCCATATTTATTTATTTATTTATTTATTTAGAACAAATATTTAGTTTAGTTAAGAAGGCAGCGAACAGAGTTTGTAGTGGTACTAAACGATCGCTGATATAACTATTATTAATATGTACACACGAATCTTTTGTAACCTTATAAAAGTATCATGTGATTATTGTCAAATAAATAATAAAATAAATATTGGTTAACAGTTAGGTTTTTTATTCTTCATTTTTATGATAATTAAGGTCTTATGCCCGAAGTTCCGGGTTCGCCGGGCTCCGTTCAACCCCGCTTGAATAGGCGCGAGCAATGAAGGATATTTTGTCACGCCAATCATGCGAAATAATTATATTCATTGTTGTAGTACGGAACAAACATTACGAACGTCGTTTGTTGTTCAATTGAGAGGTTTGTTTTGTTTTGTGCGATGAAATGTACATTGTACAATAACAATTGGTCAATTCGGATTTTGTTATGTGGTACAATTGCTAAATGTTATTTAATTATTTTACAAAGTAACCACAATAATTTTCAAATATTACTTAAAATAGGCTGCCTGAATTCGATACTCTCCAATTTCGTGTATTTTCTTTCCGAACGGATGGTCAACAAAGGTGGATCCAAGTCTTACATAAGGGCACACGGAGGAGAAACGGCCCGGGGGTAAGGAGTTCCCCCACCCCATCATAAGTAGCGGGGTGGGGGGGGGCAGGGGCGGAAATTTAAAAAAGAAATGAGGCCTAAAACACAGTTTTTTTGAGGGTTTTTAGATTTTTATTGACATGACAATTTTTATTTGCATTGAGAGTGACAGTGACCGCGTATCTTATTTCTTTTTTTGACTCGGGAGGGGGGGGGGGGATTGGGGGTAATTGTTTCCAGTGCCCCTCTCTGGATCCGCCCTTGCGCGTTTTTTTTTATTTATTTCAAACTTGTTTCAGTTGTGGTTTTGAAGACAAAAGAAACAAAATTTCGAGGCATTTTAACTGGAGTCTGATTGACAGAAGGCATTCTAATTGACGTCGCTAATTGAAATCAATATTGGGCCAGGTAGCCAAGTCTGTAGCGCCTTCGAAACGGCGGTGAGCGGTACCTTCGGCTCCGATCGCCTCGAATTAGAAGACCTCCGCAGACCAGAATTGTGGTTAGCGCTGCGGACGAGGAGGTTTCGCTTACGCAATAGCGTGCGTTGGTGACAATAGTAATGACGAATGACTAATGTGTATTTATTGAAGTGAAACTGCGCTACGCTCTAGAGTAGGGTTGCCATAAATGGTTTGGCTCCGACCGGGACTGATATCAATATAGGAGGAGGGGGGTACTCCTCCCCCCGCTCCCACAAGGTATTTCAGTCTTTCATTCCGTACTGTAAATATTTATAAAATGCCAGTACATCCCTTGACCCCACACTTTCACCAATGTGATCTAACTCGCGCACGAATTATTCGCATTATTTTTAGCAATAATATAAAACCATGATTACCCGTTTACCGGGACATATGGGGGGTCAAACGGGACAACCGGGACCGAGTCTCTAAACCGGTGACATGTCCCGGTCTACCGGGACGAATGGCAACCCTACTCTAGAGTGACAGGTTCATCCGACTGGGCGCATAACGGATAGCAGTGGGCGTTGATGACATCACATAACTGACGTTACGTTATATGCGATTTCAAAATAGCCTTAAACGTTTTATTTATTTATTTATTGAAAATATAATATTACCACTCTTAAGTAGGAGAATATAGACATTTAACATATACGCATTATTAAATAGCCGAATTAAAGCGACAAGCGATTTTTACATCGTACAGATGTGACACTTCCATCATCTGATCGATGCTATAATAATATCTAAAATCTATATAAATATAATAATAATTTCCATTACACAAAATAAAACCAATATTTATATAAAATTGAGTAAAACATAGTTATTATACATAAATATATAAATAAATGGCTACAGAATAACTGCGTGATTTGTAGCTGAACCCGTCACCGTGCTTTATTGTCATGCAACGAGATTTCCGTGTCACTGAAGCGAGGTAAAAAATAATAGGGCGACTTCAGTAGCGCGGCTATTCGTTGCGCTAGAATAATAGTGTGATTTAAGGCGCCCCGGGACGCATTTGTCCTCGAGATTAGAAAGAGTAGGCTTTATTCGAACATTGACGTGTAGAAAAGAGACGGATATACTCGCCGACTCATTTGGAATCGATGAAACATGTTTTTTTGTATTTAAATAATTATTATCATTTGAAAAAAATGTTTTTTTTAAGTAATGTCTTAGATTATTATATTGTCTATCTTTAGAAAGAAAAATTAGGTTCGCGTCACTTACACAACTTAAAAGAAAATCGTTGCAAGAAAAAATCAACACTTTCTTATTTATTTATTTTCATTACTATAATAAGGTGTATTTCGTTTTTTTTTTAAGCAAAGTACTAAATTAATATATGCAGAATATTGTGGTATTTTTAGTTTTAGCCATTTGTTGGGAATAACTTCAACAAAATGCACCAAAATACGTTACGAAACACGTTTTAGGGACTGGTGGCGCATTAAACGGCGCCGCTTTATAACGCGCACGTCTAATAACTAAAGCTGCACCCACACTCGCCATCGCTGCAGTAATCGTTACATTTCTAAGTGGCGAATATTTTTCTTTGTGCATAACATCGCAGTGAATCACCTCACAAAGCTAACCTCTCTCCTACATTTTATGTAACATGTCACACTTTTGCAGCATGTAGTGTGCAGTAATTAATATACACGGCCTCTTGTTTCATATTATTATTTTTTTATACTCAGTACATGGACAAATATACAACGTAATAAAATTCTACATATGTAATAATACACTACGACAAAAACGTCTTCAAAATTAAATAGAAATCGTTTTAATGTGTGAGAACCGGTCGAGAGAATTGCGCGAGAACGGTCAGTGGCCCCGAGCGCACGGCTCGCGAAGCACTTCGATGAAAAACATTTTTTTTTTAGTAATTATAATTATATTAGTATGACTTTTTTTCTTGAAATTATATCATATTCGTGAGACCGGTATAGTTATCGATTTAGATCAACCCCCCAAAAGGAGTGCCTCCAGTTTTAAAAACATTCTGTATAATTTATATGGATTTAACTGAAAATTAAAATTAATTGCACATAGAGTACACAGAAGTTGGATAAGATCTATTGAAACACATTTTTAAAAAAGTAATCAGTAATGAAACTTTGTTACATTTATTTACGCATGAGGATTTTTTTCAATAATCTACGACCAAAAATGGATTACAAAACCCTAGAAATATAAATATAGACAACGCGAGGTTATTTTTTATCACACAGAATAAAACTACAATAAATAGCCAGGAACGGAACTAGACAATGATTCGGTGTATTTAATTTAATTTTTTTTATCTTTGTAATCATCGCTCCTAAGAAATGCTTTAGCTAAAATGCAAAAAAATGACGACTTATTATTACTATATTATTTTTGTTAGGTATTCGGATTTTTTTATGTTAAACAAAGGTTAATTTATTTTTTTACTTACAATCGTTCCCTGTGTATACTTTTATACTAATATTCTGTCTTTATATCTTCTCAATAATATATAGTAAATAATTAACTCATCTTTCTTTCACCATCTCTATAAACGTCATCACGCTGATAAATCATATCCCGTCGATACTTTTTCATCTCGAAATAATAAATGGTTATCATTAGATGTGTCATATAATGAGTTAACTGACGTTCATTGCCAGGGTAATAGTGTGTTAAAATACCTATATTTGTCAAACAATCAATTGAGAAACAATGCCGTGGAAAACATCACTAATTTCCAAAATCTTATTTATCTCGATGTTAGCACTGACAGAAATATGTTAAGATATAACAATCTGCAGACGCTTCTTACGCAATACGACAACGTTATAAAACTAACTGAAAGTGACTTCAGAACCCTGCCGAATCTTAAGCCGCAATAAAATAAAAAAAATAGATCACCGATCGGTCCAATACCTACTCAATTTAGAGAAGGTGAACATTGGCTATAACTTGATATTAATGTGAATTTTTCTTCGGTTAGGTCTGTAATACCATCACATAATCTCATCCCTTCTATCACATTAGGGCAGAGCTTAGAATATTTGGATAGTAGCTACAACAAAATATAAGATTTCGACGAGTCGTCAATAAAATATTGACGTATCTGCAAATTATTTCACGCTAATGTTATATTCCGACCCCAGTTTGAATTACTTGAATTTGATAATTTTGTCCGCTTACAATTGATTGGCGATTGTTCGAAACTGCAAGAAATATTTGTAAGCAATAATCGTGTGTCCCGTTTAGACTTCTTAACTGATAATGAATTAAATTTGCTGGACGTTTTCGATGACAGTAATAATGATATCATCAAAATTGATCAAAAAAATGATAAAGACTCAAAAATTAAGTAATATTAATTTAAGTTACAATCAAAGAGATACTCTCGGGCCAAGTGTATCCTTTAATATAACGCGATTAACACATTTAGATTTGTCCCATAATCGGTTAACTGGTTGGTTTATTCGCAAGTACGAACAGTATACGAACACTGAACCTTTATTCACAAATTTGCTTGGTATATACACATATACATATGTGTTTTACGCATTCACATAATGGTTTTACACATATACATGTATTAAAGGCACATATTGTGATGGCAACCTGTAAACGGTTGAATATTTGTAATTGTTTTTTGTAATATACCGTAAAGGAAGAAATAAATAATAAATACTCCGTTATAAGGTATCTACTGTGTTTTATTTATTTTATTATTTATAACCCGCATGTGCCAATACTTAGTAACTATGGATATAATTTGGTGCATATATCGTTGAATCTGCTGGCTCTATCAGATGCATAGATGCAACGCAATACTAATAATAAGAATTGACGCAAAAACACCGTTGTATTGTTTTGATCACAGTAAAGTATATATTAAACTAAATAAAACAATATTTACCTAAACAAGAAAAAATATTTATTTCTACATACAATTAAGTTAAACTATGTGCAAATAACAAGACCTTTTAAACATTCAAATATACAAAATAATATACCTGAAGAGAATATTAAATCATAAACCAAACAAAATATAAATAAATTATTATGTTTCATTCAAAGACACGATATAAAACAATGATTTGCAAATAAATATTTGAAAAAATACCTATTTTTACAATCTTTTTGGAGGCTATATAAATATACGACTAAACAACAATAAATACTTTTACTATTATATTTCATTCATCGCCGTTTTTATATTTAAGATTAAAAGCGAGCAGAGAAAATTACATTTTTGGTACGATAAAAAATAATTGGTCACACAAGCTTCTAAAAATATATTAACATAATAAACTATGATGGTTTAAAGCAGGGGTGCTCAAACGGTCGATCGCGATCGACCAGTCGATACATGAAATCGGACACATAATATATATATATGTTACGGTACGCCCTACCTAGGTAGGTAGGGTGTATCGTGTATGTACGACAACCCTGCATCACACACACTTGCAGTCTCTCAGAGTCGATCGTAAGTAGTCTAAAAATATTGAGGTAGATCGCCAGCAGTTCAAGTTTGAGCACCCCTGGTTTAAAGGTTCAATTATTAGGATCAGATATAGTTTTGAACCTGTGCATAGCCACTTGATTCCACAGTTTTTTTCTCGCAAACTTTATTTTTTCCTCGCGAAACCATTTCGGCCAACCTGGCAGTGTGCGGGCTCTCACGATAAGCTGGTTGCAATAAACCCACTATGTCCAGCCCTCAAATTCGAGTGCCGAATAAAATGCTTTACAACAAACAGGGAGAGAAATTACTGACTTTAAACTTCGGACGGGAACACATGTATCGAACTCCCTAAAGAACGGGATGTGTGATCATCGTCGAAATGTCGGGATTAAATAGTTTTGTTGGTATACAATTACTTAGCAACTGTCATCTATTAATAAAATTAAAATGAACGATGAATACATATTTCATCTTACATTCACACTAAAACTGATGTTTATAAATCTTACATATTTTTTTTAGTTTTTCTTTATTGGCAATTTCTGGTGACCACGATTCCCTTGCCTCAAAAAAACAATGTGTTACCATTCAATGTGGTGAAGATTTAAAATTTACTTTGGTTTTCCCTGCTTTTTACTAAACATAAAAATTAAATAATAATGTGTGCAAATAAAATCCGCTCCCTTATTTATTATTATCAATTATGAAATAATAAAAAGTGCATAAAATTTATGTCATCAGTAAGACTTTATGTTTTGACAAAATATTGAATAAACCCATGAATTTAAATTAATACATATTTATTTTGAAAATAAAATTACATATTTTTACTATTAATTTGTGAAGAAAGTTACCTACAGCGGTAAGTTGGGGAATTTTGGACTTTTGCCATGTAATTGCCTCCCTGGCACTCTAAAAAGTGGCAACTCAAAGTACAGTCAAAGGCGCTCTGAACCTTTACCCCGAGCGTTTAAAGTAAAAAAAAGAAATAGTAAGTGTGTGTGTACTGTATCTATGAGAACCACCGTTTTCGCATCTCCGTATGAGCGTTATGTTAGTGGATGTGGGGGTTTGCCCCCGTGTACCGCGTCCTTTCCAGAACTATTGTACTTTTAAATCCACTTATAGCTCGCCCTCTAGTCCCGTACTGTAGATAAAGTTTAGTATATTTTTGGGTGCGATGGATCTAAACTCTTCTGGCTTGAGGAGACGGTCACCTAGAAGCTGGTACCTTTTGTACATGAGGGGTCCACATTCTCCCAGTAGGCGTAACGGAGTTTCTGGGCCCACTTGGCAGAGCCTGCACCTGTCGTCGGTCGATAGGCTTAATTTGTGCAGGTGTTCGTTCAGCTTGCAGTGGCCAGTTAAGGTTAAGGTTAGGATCCTTATTTGGTTTTGGCTTAACTTTAATAGCTCCGAGAGCGTATGAGCGTAGATGATGTTAGTATTTACAAACTCTGTCGAATCGCCTTTCAAGGTAAAGCTTCATTCGCCCTCGGCCGTACATACGAGTACCTATGTAATAATTACTAGTATTACAGAACTATAAAATATATTTACAGCAGATGACCGTACTGATGAAACAAATGCCAATGAAAAATATTAACGTATCTTATAAAGATTTCATATAAATGACAAATAGAAAACTTAAAAAAAATATAATTATCTTAGGCAGCCATCAACACATACGGTTTTTAGGAGTACGGGGTCCTCGGATTTACATTTATCATCTCAGTGGTGCTGCAAAAGAAACATTTGTTAAAATAAAAATTATTTAAACTTTAAAAACCACACACAATGATTTTCTTGAATCATAGCTAAGAATACTCTCAAACAAAACAAATAATTAAAATCGGTTCATCCGTATAAAAGCTACAATGCCACAGACAGACACACATATACGTCAAACTTATAGCGCCCCTCTGTTTGCATCGGGATTAAAAATGGTGCAGTTATACTATGTTAAAGGCTTTAAAAAAACGTGTTTCAGGTGAAAATGATTGGTAGGAATATTATATAGAGTGTTTTTTTTAAAGGCGTTGTTTTCAAGAACAGATAAAACGCATATAATTTGATGTTATGGCTAAGAATTTAGTTTTATTAAAAAGATAAGGGTTTGCCATTAAGTTTTAAAAATGATTTCGGGTAAGTGGCCGCCGCGGCTGACTCGAACAAATTCCAGCCGAGAGGCCCAATTTTCAACCACTTTTTGCAGCAAGTTGGGCCGTATGTCAGCAATAACGCGCCGAATATTCTCTTCCAAGGCGTTAATCGTGTCCGGCTTATCTGCGTAGACAAGCGACTTCGCATAACCCCACAAAAAATAGTCCAGCGGTGTTAAATCGCACGATCTTGGAGGCCACGCCACGTTGTTCAGGAGTAAGTCTATTCATTATGAAATGGCAAACCAAACTGAGCATAAATCAAGTGACAGCTGTCAAAAACACCAACTACGAAAAAAGTAGTGCCAGATTGAAAACCACGCCTCTAAAAAAAGCACCCTATAGTTACTAAGTTTAATAAATTAAACTATTGAACTATGGATATCGTGGTAGTCTAGGGGTTAAGGCGTTTGGCCCAAAGGTCTCGGATTACACATGGTCATTTTTAACACTTCATAACCACAATCTGCCCTGACTTTAGCACAGGCACATTTGGCCTAGTTGAGTAGGGCCCAAAATAATTGTATATGACCTAGGTCATAGCAAGTGTTTAACACGTTGACTGCCAACTACGAGATAACTCGTAGATTGCGTTCTTTTCTAGGACGCCAACTGCGAGTTATCTCGGAAAAGAAGAAAAAATCAATGCTGGCTTGCGTGAACAGAAAATTTATTAAAAAACGAACAAAAAATATAATTAATAAAAATTAGTTCAAAATAGTCATTTTAGGCCAGGTTTCTGAAAATTGCCGTGGCAATCAACGTGTTAAAAAAAAATGTCCTGCCGTTTTTCCTCCTTTTGAAGCCTGATTTCCAGACATCATTAAATCTGAATTAATTTATCACCAGCAGTGAAATCAGCTGTCGGTAGCATTTTTTTCAAGTAACTTTTCTAGATCAATAGACGGTATGAAAAAAAAAACTAAAAACTGAAAATCTAAATCATAAAGATCGGCGAATAATTACAACGGCTCTTACCTTTTACTGCATTTAATATGTATGATGAGTAACGCGATGCCCAGCACGAGGCAAATGCATCCGACGACAATGTAGGCGATGCCCAGGAAAGGATTCTTTCCACCGAGCAACGAAGTCGTGGACAAAATCATGGATTTCGTTCCTTCGAATGCCGTCACTTGATAATCTGGAGGATAACAAGCAAGAATAGTCGTTTAAAGGAAAGCTTTAAATATCTATTTCCATTTCGTATATCTCATAATATAAAATAATAATAATAATAATAGAACGAAAAAGGTACTTTACTGCTTTGTCTAAAAATTAAGAGCCTCGAAAAGTCGGTATTTTTTCAAAAATTTAATTAAAAAACCACCAGTATAATATATAGGAAATGGTTCATACAATTGCGTATAAATTTGACTGATAACAGGTTTCCCGCTAAAGTACAGAAATATATGAAAAGATTAAAATTAAATTACTCGCACTAGCGTATTACATATATATAGGATGTTTTTTTAGAGGCGTGGTTTTCAAGAAGAGATAAAACGCATATAATTTGATGTTATGGCTAAGAATTTAGTTTTATTATAAAGATAAGGGTTTGCCATTATGTTTTAAAAATGATTTCGGGTAAGTGGCCGCCGCGGCTGACTCGAACTAATTCCAGCCGAGAGGCCCAATTTTCAACCACTTTTTGCAGCAAGTTGGGCCGCATGTCAGCAATAACGCGCCGAATATTCTCTTCCAAGGCGTTAATCGTGTCCGGCTTATCTGCGTAGACAAGCGACTTCACATAACCCCACAAAAAATAGTCCAGCGGTGTTAAATCGCACGATCTTGGAGGCCACGCCACGTTGTTCAGGAGTAAGTCTATTCATTATGAAATGGCAAACCAAACTGAGCATAAATCAAGTGACAGCTGTCAAAAACACCAACTACGAAAAAAGTAGTGCCAGATTGAAAACCACGCCTCTAAAAAAAACACCCTATACTTGTAAATCCACTTATAGTTCGCCCTCTAGTCCCGTACTGTAGATAAAATTAAGTATCTTTTTGGGTGCGATGGTTCTAATCTCGGATGGAGGAGATGGTTGCCTAGAAGCTGGTACCTTTGTATAAAAACATAGTATCTCTTATAATCTGTCAGCCGTTTAGTAACTCAATAGCATATTCTAAAATCATAGCTTTATCATCAGCCGTTAGATAAAATGGTATGATTTATGACCACACACTTTATGACATTTATGGAAAGAGCTCTGGTGTGGTAGTTCAGCTTAGCTTATAAGTAATTGCAGTGACTTACTATATTGCACGGTGAGGGTGTAGTTGCCTTTGATGAGCCCATCGGTGAAATGGGTCTGGCTGTGGTCCACTCTCCTGTAGAGCTTCCGGAACGAGGGCAGGGCGGCCGTTCGCATCCACACAATCAAATCTTCATTCTGCAACAAAATATTTCTTTGCCTTGCATTTAAATTATTTCAAGATATTCAAAATATATTTTCCAAAACTGCACCTCCCCCCCCCCATATTCTCGACCTATACTTGAAGTCTAAAACTCTGTAATCCAGTTGAATTAAAAAGGTTCTCACACATAAAAGTACTCATCCTGATTTGACACATTATCGGAGTTCAGCTTACGACATTGGCTACAAGTTTACTTAACGGTGAATACGAGCAAAGGCGTTATGGAAATAATTGACCGAGGTCAGGCCCATCATGAAATAGTTGAGGAGGCTGTTTAGGAACAGATTACGAACTTGTGAAGGAGTGTGTGGAGAATCGCTGAAGAAATTACGGCATAATGGTTTAGGAATAGTTTACTGCAGGAGTGCTCAAACTTGAACTGCTGGCGATCTACCTCAATATTTTTAGACTACTTACGATCGACTCTGAGAGACTGCAAGTGTGTGTGATGCATCACACACACACGGGTTGTCACACATCACGGGTTGTCGTACATACACGATACACCCTACCTACCTAGGTAGGGCGTACTGTAGCATATATAGATATTCGCGGTCGAACGGTCGATCGCGATCGACCAGTCGATCGCGATCGACCATTTGAGCACCCCTGGTTTACTGCATCAACGTCCAAGCAACAGGTCTCGTACCCAAATGTGGAATGTGGTATCAAAGGATGTATTATTTATTGTCAGTCCCAGATCTTTAAAACGACAATGGAGGGATTTTATGGACACCAAAGAAACCTATCTTGGCCATATAACACAACAGAAACATCTACACACAATTGGTGGGTTTTCGATAGTTCTACAAAACATGCCATAATGTATTGACCATAATGGGAAGCAACAGCTGAAAGAAAGTCTCCGAAATTCTTGAGGTTGTAGTATGCGTAAAATGCTAGCATAGACCTGGCTCCAGTTGTGAAGCCAGTTAAATAAATTAGCATATAACTGGGCCTGAGTTTAGCAGGACCTTGAAAAAAAATGCCAAAAATAACTCAAAGTAAGAAATCTGAGACAAACCTGAAAGCCATTGTTATCCTCGTTATCCGGATCCAATTCCCAGATGTTTTTCTTCCAGCCAATTGGCTTTGCAAAACCTTCGAAGGCTGAAATGAAAAATAAATGATATTTGATTGTACGCGTTGACCAGACGGCAGGTCTAGTTTCTGGCGCTCTCGCAGCTCGCTAGGACGTAATAGTATGAGAGCTAACAACATATTCATCACTTTTTGCAAGACTCAAGAGTCATTATTCACAGAAGAATCAAGTGACGAAAACTTTGCTAGCTCTTTTACTTATTACGTCAAACAGCCAGTGAGCGAGCCGCGAGTGCGCCATAGACGAGACTACTTTTTGTAACACAGAATCATTTTTTTAACGGCCATCATAAAAAATAATATTTTTAAATAACAAAGAGAATGCTTATTTTGATATATGCTTAATAAATAAAACATGTATTGTTTTAATTATTACTTCACGAGCCCCAATGGCCTTAAAACTATATATTTTTGACTAAAATACAAACAGGAAACATAGAAATCTCACTATGAGGATTTTCATTTTTACGCATTTTGGCCCGATACTCTAACACAGGGGTGCTCAAACTTGAACTGCTGATGATCTACCTCAATATTTTTAGACTACTTACGATCGACTCTGAGAGACTGCAAGTGTGTGTGATGCAGGGTTGTCGTACATACACGATACACCCTACCTACCTAGGTAGGGCGTACCGTAGCATATATAGATATTAGCTTTCTGCACGGTGCTCAAACGGTCGATCGCGATCGACCAGTCGATCGCAATCGACCGTTTGAGCACCCCTGCTCTAACACAAATAACATTTTTATTGTACTTCAGTGTTATTTTCTTCTGTAGTTTGTGGCACAATCTAATATAAAAAAGTTCGGAGATCATGGTAGTCTAGTGGTTAAGGTGTTGGACTATTGGCCCAATGATCTAGGGTTCGAATCCGCACATGGTCGTACCATTTTTAACGCTTCTTTACCACCATCATTACCCTGACTATAGCAAAGACAAATTTGGCCTAGTTGAGTAGGGTCTAAAATAATTGTATATGACCTAGGTCATTAAGAATCGTTGGGTTTGGTGACCAAGCGGCAAATCCGGATTATGCACAATCCATACAATGAAAGGAAAGGTTCAGATCATAACAAACTACTATAGGTTGTAATAATATGGGTGTCCCAAGACCAATCCCACAAACTTTAGGGGGTGTTAAGTTCCCTATTAAGAGTAAGAAATTATGTAGCAAAATGCGAAAAATTTTCATCACCAAATTTATTATTTTTGTAATAAAATTGGTGTAAATCGATCTTATCAATCGATAAATCAATATTATTTGTCGACCAATAGCATCCCTCTTACAACCCCAGAGTAGGGGTAAGGAGTTACCCCTACTTCTTAGACCGACCTCTGTTCGACCACTAATATCAGACAGCGATCATTTAACTCCGCCTTAATGGGACGTTTCGAACAACGCGGCAGGTCATTAACCTCGATATTGACTGACCGCGCCCCAGTGACCCAGTGACGTAGTTATCCGAGGTAGGAGCCATTGAAAAAACATTTTTTTTCTCGAATGCCATAATGAATTTTGATATAGTTTCTTAACAAATAACACTAAGAATCGTAAGACCTATTAGTTGTTTTTTTTATTGGGATTGACCTTGGGACAGCCTGTATATGATAAAGTGCAATATAGAAAAAATTCACCTTTAGCTAATTCATTTGGTTTATGGGGCGGATTCCTGAACTTAATATTTTTATCAGAAGGCCAGGCGATTCCAGTTCTCAGTAAAGGGACTTCTTTATTTGTGGGATAGTTAGCCTTTAATGATAATATATCTGGAAATAACAAAAAAAAATTTTTTACTCTCATATAATTATGAATATTAAAAGTGATTTGGATGCACTTAATTGTTGATTAACATATTAAAAAAAAAGTTATGTTTATTTGAGTGGAATACGAACCGTACATTTAAACATTTGGCTAACTATAATCTATATGAATATATAGCCTATCAAACCCTAGTAAGTAAATTAGCGATCTTTCAAAAAGCAAAACCTAGTAATAACCACAAATTTATAAAAAATAAAAAAAGTATTTTTATTGAAAGGCTTTAAAAAAATTGATAATTATAACTATTTCTTCCACATTAATATGCACTTATTAATATTATAATTTAAATGATTAAACTTAGACTTAATTGCAACAAAATTTTCGGGATTTTATTCATATAGTTGCACTGCGCCCTATACCAAAGGTTGAACTATTTTGAAATATCTACTTAATGTATTTTTTTTTGCTCATTTTTTTTTACAAATTTAAACACTTTCGGACTACAAATCTGAACCGCTGACCTCAGTAATGATCCACCGAACATCTAAGCAAAGATATTGACAACATAAGCTAAGCTATATCTAAGCTATATCTCTAAGTAATTCAAGTATTTAATTTAATCATTTATATCAAAGTTGTAATTCTTTATAAGTTTTCTGAGAGCACATATTGTAACATTCTTCAAACCTTACAATAAATATAGACTACTAGAGATTGTAGATTAGCTTATGTAAATGTGATACTTAGCCTTTACTTTCAAAGGCAGTGGCTTACACCACCGTGCCATTATTGTTATAACGGTAAATGAATATCTCACCGCTGAAGAGCGAATTTGCGATAGCGCCGCAGGGCGCGATGGGCATCTTTTTACCGTTAACATCGACGAAGTCAAATGGCTGGCAGTCATGAGACGGCGTTCCCAGGTGGCCGAGGAGTTGGATGTCGTCCCTAGGAATATAATCGGCTACAGTTACTTCATAAGTGGTTAGAGTAGCTACTAAGCTAAAAAGGGTAAAGAGGAAATAGTGCAAGAAGAGATTAGGAATTCATGGTCCTTATAATTTAAGGAGATGTAACAAATGTTTAAGGTGATGTATTAAACGAGGTGATCAGTTGCACGATTTTCAACTCGGAAATAAGCCCAAGAATAGTTAATGGTACCAAAGTCACCATGCCGACCGGCTTTCCTGTTTATTTTCTATGGAAGCTCGACATCGCACACCCAACAAAGCTTCCGGAAAAAAGATAGGAAGGCGAAGAGGGTTGTTTAATTACTAGCCAAAGGTCAAAATTTATAAAAAAACTGAAATGGTGTTAAAATTAGTGATGAATTGAAAGAATGTAATGATACCATTGTGTTTTTTTTTTTTATTTTAATACACTCAGACCTAAAGTATAACCCACTGTCGCCCCTATGGCCACCCAAAATGCACATCAAATGGGCTAAAGTGCAGCAGGCACAAATGGAGATAGGAAATTAAGCCACCCATCACAAATTGGTACCAAGGGCGAAAGTAGTCTAGGTGAGAGACGCCTTTAGGGCCTAGCTGTAAGACGTCAGGTTCTGGTTAAATAACTTACTACTCCTGAATAATGTATAGAAGCAGTTGATATTATATGATAGCTACAAGGTATCATAGCCATTCTTGTCTAAAAGGCAGCTGAAACGGTTCAATAGGTTTCGTTGACTTTGGTACATATCTTTATTTCAATATTTCTAATATTAACTCAGACTTTTTACTCTATGGAGACGAATCGCACATTCAATTTATGTAAAAGTACACAGAATTATATTATAAATCTAATATTAACTCACCTAGATCTAACATATCTGCGATGGTTCTGATAATAGTTGGTGAGGCCGTAATACATGTAGACATCTCCCTTGAAATCTTCCGGGAGGGAGAATCGGAGCTCACAAGTACAGGTATCAGAGATGTTCTGCTCCAGCACCTTGGCGCAGGTCATGTTCGATCCAATTTGCTGATCTATAGGCGTGCAATATGTGTAATCTATCACGTGCTCCTTGACCTGTCACAAATCAGAATATATTATCATAGTTGTGTAATATCTCAAAATCAAAACATATTATTTAGACAATTATAATGAAAGTTTACAGTAATTTTACCCATAAAAAATTATACTGTGTAATTTCTGTAAAATATACTGTGTAATTTATGTATCATTATTATGTGAAAGCCTAAAATGAAAAACTAACCTCATCGGAAAAATACAACAGTCCGATTCCAACGGGTATGAAAGCAATTCCAATGACAAAAAATGTCGGCAATACTGTTCCGGCAGTTAGGATTGGCTGCCATGACGGCAATCGCTGTTGCTTGAAGGCGGAATCTGACACAAAAATTACTTATGTGAGTAAATTAAAATAAAACATAACCTCGGTTAATGTTGTTAGTTAGCCTAACCCAATCACATTAATAAATAAATATCAAATGCTAATACTAAACAATTTGTCATTTTTTTCTACTAGACCTTGGTAAACTGGTGCTAATAAAAAAAAAAAGTTTAAACTCTAAAAAAGTATTTATAGTGCTCGGAGAATCAATTTTCTATCCTTCCACCTTTAAACTAAGTTTTTTTTTATTAAGGTATCATGTTGGCCGATGAGTACAAAGTCTAAACTAACCTAACCTCCCTAACTAGGTAAGAGTTACCTGTTCTAAGAAAGGTTATTTATGAAGTGTCATTTATGAAGCGAGCAAAAGATATAGGTATTATTAAATATAAATAAATTTTCTAGATTAGATATTGTGACAAAATAAGAAAAAATTAAAATGGTTCAGATTTATAAATGCATGGGTTGCAAAAGGAATCTTTACTTTCTTCGGCAATGATTACGCTCACAAATATGCCGAAATGTTGAGTAAAACAAAACCTTATTTTTGGAAAGGCATTAGATACCAATCTGCATATAGTTAACTAATTATGCACCAATTAAAACATGCAAAATTATTTAAATTAATCATTGAGAAATTCAACGATACCCAAACCGAACAATTTAAAAAAAGATTTTTTTCAAAAACAGGTCTACAGGAGAGCAGAGTGACCCATTCTGAGTGCTGCAGGCACATGCCGTCTGAGAACCGAAAGAGTCGTTAGATCCATTCAAAACTATAGTTTTAGTTTATAAATCCATTTCAAATACTTTTCTGAAAATATTTATATGACCTATATTAATAGTGGTACATTTATTTCCAATTACTAATTTTGGTAAGTTTGGAGGCGCACTATTTTTTGTAGCTGAATGCTATACATAGGCGGCCAAAAAGTGCTTTCTACGCCTGCCTACATTTACTTATTAAAAAAATACTCAACCATATCATGATGAGTATCTTCGATTAACCCGTTTAGATATTTTGATACCACGTAGGAAATTAAAATATAAAAAACAATGAATTGGTGTGAAAGCAACCATTAATAATGAACAGGCTAGTTCTACAAAATATAATCCCTACTTATAATATTTATATTACTTATACTTAACCCAATGATGAAAATAGCAACGACTAAATGAGAATGGGGTATGCTAATGTCGAATACAATGTCGAAGATATGAGAGAAAAACAGCTAATCAAAAAGTCAAGAAAATGTGTACATAGGAGAAAGATACCTCAACTGCTCAATGACACAGAAAATAAATTAATGAATTTAGCTATCTTCGTAGTCAGAAGGAAGGTAAAGCAGTTGAAGATGGATTTACGCATCTTTGAAATATCCAATATTATCAGTTTGTTTTATCCTATTTTGAAATATTATTATTAGTGTAAAATGCTAAAAAAATATATACAATATTGACACTAACAAAATAAACAGCAGTTAATTAGATGAAATTCTGTTGTTACAATCAATTAGTTTCGTCATGTCAATGATTCTATGCTTATACGGTATTTTACAACCATACACAAATAGGAAACAGTAAAATTAGAAGATTATTTGATATACTCATTTACCAAATAGGTAGAAGGAGAATGACCTTTACTGAAATAATCAATATTTTTCACGGATTAAGGTAGGGCACTGATACAGACCAATAATGAAAATTACCAAAAAGAAACCTTACCCGCTGGGCGCTTAGATCTGGATTCGGGAGTTTCGTTTCTACTAGCCATTTTCATCAAAACATTCGCATTACTTTCAAATCCAAATATTAGCCAAACCAAGATATTAAATGACACATTCAAAACACCTTCAGTCTTTAGAATGACAGATAAGATGACACCCCTGCAGAGTGCTGACAGTGATGTCATGTCCAGTGCTGTCAGGCTATCTTTACTATATTCCCATAATTCATCATAAATAAATCCCAATTACTAGTTTATATACCTGCGTGTTAATTAGGGGGACCATATAAACCTTTCCATCTAGTAATAAAACCTAGCATTACTCATTCATAAAGCAAAAAATATGACGAAGTTAATCATATATTCTATAATTTTTTTTTTCTCATTTGTTAGAGACTTTAATGAACCATTTATGAAAGTCTTCACTATTATAACATCAAAATACTAATCTACACACAATGAACATTTATTGAATGGGCGATGCAAATGGAACAATTGTTCCCGTTACACTCATTATCGTGTAGGGCAAACTGCGAGTTTTTTTCTTATACAGAAAGATAACTAATACCCTGCATTATCTAGTAGACGCGTCCAGTAAGCTATATCTTCGCTTCGATACCAAATTAAATAATATGAAAAACATAGATAATACAATATTACATCAGTGTACTCCAGGGTGAGAAACTAGACCAAATTTAATTGTCAGAAACGTAAGAGGTCTATCGCTTTTATTTTTTAAAGTCACAGCATAATGATAAATGAATCACTTTGTTATTCTTATACATGTAAGATGTATTTGAAAACTAAAAAGAAAACTAAAAAAAAATGTTACCTCGGCATCCGTAATTTTGGGGATTTTAACTGTGTGATGGCAACATGCCTAATTTGATTTATTTTGACACTTCTTCCTGACAACAGAAGTAAAAGAAAAATACCTAACTGCAGAATTAGACTTTCGTACCTGCTTTTTGTAATTAACATCAAGAAATAGGTGTTCGCCCACCTGTGGTTTTTTTTAGTTTATCGTTTGAACAATAGTGTGTAATATTAAATAATTTTATATGTCCGAGTTCAGTGGAAGTGAAGTGTTGTAACCTAACTAATCGGGTAAGGTTTTCCCAGGAACGATGGCTGAAAAATCTCTGAACTCTGCCAACCACCCGTTGGTGAAAATCGGCCATTATACGCTGGGGCAAACTCTCGGTGTAGGTACGTTCGGTAAGGTTAAAATCGGCGAACATCAACTGACAAAGCATAAAGTGGCTGTGAAGATTTTGAACCGTCAGAAGATTAAATCCCTGGACGTTGTCGGTAAGATTCGACGCGAAATACAAAACCTAAAATTGTTCAGGCATCCGCATATCATCAAGCTTTACCAGGTTATATCTACACCGACAGACATCTTTATGATTATGGAATATGTCAGCGGCGGCGAGCTTTTTGACTATATAGTGAAGCACGGAAAGCTTCAGGAGCTTGATGCGAGGAGGTTCTTTCAACAAATTATTTCCGGTAATAACCTTAATTTTTTTCATTTATTTTACTATGCGTTTATTGAAATACAGGTGTATCTACCTACGATCGGTAGAAACCGTGCTACAGGTGTACCTACCTTCTATTGGTCCGTCGTACAGGTGAACTTACATTCCTTCTATCGGTAGAATTTATGTAGGTACATCTGTATTAAGGTTTCGGCATGTGAGTTACAATGGGAGTGTGTCAATGGAGATTAGCTGCTAAAAATTGTCGAAAACAATGGCAGAAAGAGACCTTAACTACTCACTTAGTTCTTTTTTGTTTAATATAATTTAGTATATAGATTATCAATGTCCATAGGTGCTTAAAATATTCCCTCAGTTTAGAACCTTTAGGCATGTTTACCATTCAAATATTCAAATTATAACTTTGAATGCCAGGCCCTCCAAGCGTAATATATCAGGAATACTTAGTCCTAAAAATTTATTTGATCCTTGTGATGAAAAGTGTAAAATACTATGTACTTACTCAAATTAAATTGAAATTGACGTGCACGCCACTCTCTCCCTTATTTCTGAACGTGATTGTAGAGCAATGGTGTTAAAAATCAGACTGAAATCTCCATAGGTACTTACTTAAGTTTGATTAAAAAATATTTTGACCACCGTTTTAAAAAAAATATTGTTATTATTTCCGTTCATATTTTTAGTTTTGGATGAAGTAATTCGTAACAACAAAGAAAAATATTTAAATAGGCCCAAATCATATTTGTAAAAACGCAACTGTAACGTATTTGCTCTAATTTTTTATATACTAATATGTAACTGTCCAAATTATGCATGAGAAGAATGTTAAACTGTTTATTATGATTAAAGGCGTTACAATATATACTCGTTACTTAATTAATTCTGACTCCATACTACGTGCGAACGGCGCGCGTGACGACCGCTCGACGAGCGGGTGTTGGGCGGTGCGACTTGGCTGGAATGGCATCGCGTAGGTGTCGACCTCTGTTCTTATAACCTGCGCCGGCGGGGAGACCCTCTACCTCCGCTGTGACGCATTCGGTCGGCCGGCTGACGTCATACTCGAACTGCTGACCGGGTGGTCTCCGCCGACGTGAGAAACTAGGTGTGGACGGCAGCGACCTTGTGACCCCCACAAATTAATAAACATAAGTAGGTACTCATTTCACTCTTGGTTGTTTTTTTTTTTCATTTTTTGTTGAATTGTAGGTGTGGATTACTGTCACAGGCACATGATAGTCCACCGAGATCTAAAGCCCGAGAATCTACTCCTCGACCACAACATGCACGTGAAAATTGCCGACTTTGGATTGTCCAACATGATGATGGACGGGGAATTTCTCAGAACGTCCTGTGGCTCTCCAAATTATGCTGCGCCGGAGGTAAACAACACATAACTCTTCTGAGGATTCGTAACATTGTGATACATAGTTTGTCTCTTTAAGAGAGCTGCTGTCATATTGTTGACTATGTTTTGAAGTGGTTGTGGTGTAATTTGAGTGCCAAGAATCTATATCTTCTAAAGCAGGGGTGCTCAAACGGTCGATCGCGATCGACCGTTTGAGCACCGTGCAGAAAGCTAATATCTATATATGCTACGGTACGCCCTACCTAGGTAGGTAGGGTGTATCGTGTATGTACGACAACCCTGCATCACACACACTTGCAGTCTCTCAGAGTCGATCGTAAGTAGTCTAAAAATATTGAGGTAGATCGCCAGCAGTTCAAGTTTGAGCACCCCTGTTCTAAAGGAATAGATTTTTGAAAATATGACTTAATTATTAGGTTAAGTTAAATTTTTAGGCATTTAAAACTTCATTTTTGGTAGAATTTAAGCTATTTTTCGATTATAAGTATTTTATTAAAAGCACATAGGTATTTTTAGAACTAGAATAGAAAGTAAATTTCATATAGATTACAAAACTAATTGTTTTGATAAAAAACATTGTTAAACTTTGCAGTGTTTTGATAAAAAAGAAAATGTAACGGATGGTTTATGGTCTTGTAACGGATTATTGCGCCTCTAACAATATCCCTATCTCGCCCACACATGCTTGCAACCTCATAAAATAGAATGCTTTCTAGTATAGAGCTTGCGCATTTGGCAGTAGCGCATTAAGGCATTAACTTTAAAATAAAAAACATCGGTTTTTGGGATTTTATCATGAAAAAATTAATACAATTGTTTATTTCCTTTTGCTTTACAGGTCATATCAGGCAAGCTGTATGCGGGCCCCGAGGTAGATGTTTGGTCGTGCGGTGTCATTCTTTATGCCTTACTTTGTGGTACACTTCCCTTTGACGATGAACATGTGCCGACTCTCTTCCGAAAGATCAAATCCGGAATTTTTCCCATCCCGGAGTACCTCAATAAAAATGTGGTGAGTCTGCTCTGCCAGATGCTGCAGGTGGACCCCATGAAAAGGGCTACCATCGATGATGTCAAGAAACATGACTGGTTCCAGAAGGATCTTCTGGAGTACTTGTTTCCATCTCCCGTCGAACAGGTGAGATGAGTTGATATTATTATAATTTTGGCATGCCCTAATCAATTATTGACTTCACCATCTAGGTTTTTAGCAATAACGCCTTAATGTCAGCAATAACGCGTTAAATATTCTCTTCCAAGGCGTTAATCGTGTCCGGCTTATCTACGTAGACAAGCGACTTCACATAACCCCACAAAAAATAGTCCAGCGGTGTTAAATCGCACGATCTTGGAGGCCACGCCACAGGCCCACGACGCGATTTTTACTTTATTTTAGGTGTTTTTTTTCTAAATTTGCACTATTTGCAAACGTTGTTCAGGAGTAAGTCTATTCATTATGAAATGGCAAACCAAACTGAGCATGAATCAAGTGACAGCTGTCAAAAACACCAACTACGAAAAAAGTAGTGCCAGATTGAAAACCACACCTCTAAAAAAATATATACAGAATGTCCCAAGACAATTCTCGAAAACTTAAGGGGGTGTTTAAATACCCTATTATGTGTAAAAATAATTCATACCCAAATTTAATAACTTTATGAAAGCGCTGGTATAAAATTCTCTTTGCTCTTTCGTTCGTCGCTAGCGCTCAGCCCAGGCCGGTCAATGTTCCGGAGCGGCGTCACGATCGGATAAGCTTATGACAAGAACGGTTTAACATTATCACATAAAGTTTTATAACTTTTTTACTCGGAAACCATGATGAGGTCAACAAATTATGTTTGAAGTCGCAGGGCCGCTTAGCTGTTTCTTTTTTTATCAAGATTGGTCTTAAAACACGGTGTATACAATATTATATAGTTGAAAAAATAATGCACTAAACAGCGACTTTTCTAGTATTTTTTTAAGTTTTAATTGTCCGAGCCATCATTGGCATATTGATTATCCTAGGAAACCGGACACCTCTATATGTATCATTTAAAATGACATTACATAATTATATTTTAAATATTTATCTTTCCATCACCAGCTTAAACTGTCAAAGTTTTACACATACATTTTGGGTGCATTTCAAATGGGGGGATTAACTGGAAAATTTTGTTACCCCATTATTTTGAAAAATCACTTCAAAAGTTATCCTAACAAATAGAAGGACACTTTCCATACTTTCAGAAGGACATTGATAGTTAGAAAGGGTACAACGAAGAGCTATGAAAATACCTACTGGCCTAAAGAGTAAAGAGTAAAGCCTATGAGGAGAGACTAAAAATTCTCAATCTCCGACATTAAAAGAGAGGCGAGATAGAGGAGACCTCATTGAGAAGAAATATTCACATTCGATAAAAACACCTAACTACGTGGGCACTGTATGAAGTTAGATAGGACGTCCTTTTCAAGCAACCCCGGAAAGAACTTCATCAGTAACAGAGTCGTGGAAGTATGGAATGGATTACCAGAAAGTGTCAAAATCATAGCCAATCAACCAATTTAAAAACAATCTAGATGAACATTTAAAGAAAAAATAATAACAATTTTGATACCGAATAAGCGAATCAGCTATGCTGCCTGCCTATTATCAAATAATAATAATAAATAGGTTTATAAAGTTTTGCGATAAATTAAGAATATAGAATATCATAAAAAAAAATATTTAAGTTACATTATTTATTTATTTATCTATCGTTTATTCGGAAAACCAACAGTACAATATATGTAAAAAGAATGGTACATACAGTTGTTTGTAAAATTAACTGATGACAGGTTTTCGCAAAAGTACAGAGATACATGTAAAGGTTAAAATTAAATTAAATTACACTCGCATTAGCACTCTAAATACAGAAATATATATATATATATATATATATATATTGTTTTTTTTTTAAACTATGTTAAGTATGTTAATTATGGTCTATAAATCATTAGTAGAGTCAATAATAAATTACGGTCTTTTGGGATATGGTTACACATAACAAACCTATCTCAAAAAAATTCTAAATCTACTGGGTAGAATCCTTAAATTAATAGTACTGAGGTCAATTCGCTCAAAAATATAAAAATAATGACCTTGATTTATTTGAAATTGCAATGTTTTGGCAGTTTCGCATCTTTTTAAGTATAATTTCTACTTAAATTTTTTTCGACTGACCAATTTAATGTTGCAGGTAGATAAATTGTTATTATTTGATACCACTGTGTATAAGTTGATTTAAGTTTTGTTTTTATTAATTTTTTATGTATTGTATAATTATAGTATATTTAAGAATATCTTATAGGCCGATTTACGAATAAAAGATCCGAATTGGTTTTCTGCCAGATGAGCCCTTCAGGCCAAGATATATTTTTTTTGATATATTTTTTGATGGCATTGATTGAACTGAACTGGTTAAGAACTTATAAATTATATATATACAGGGTGCCCCAAGCTTCTGGGCATTAAAAAGAACAGCTAATAGGTCTTACGATTCTTGGTGTTATTTGTTAAGAAACTGTATCAAAATTCATTATGGTATTCGAGAAAAAAAATTTTAAAGTTTCTATTCGAATTCTTGTAAAGCAGATATCTTTCAATGACTCCGCCCTCTAATAAGTACGTCACTGGGTCAGTAGGCCGCGTTGTTCGAAACGCCCTATTAGGGCGGAGCTAAATGATCGGTGTTTGATGTTACTGGTCGAAACAGAGGGCGGTCTAAGAAGATGGGGGTAACTCCTTTCCCCTTCTCTGGAGTTGTAAGAGGGATGCTATTGGTCGACAGATAATATTGATTTATCGATTCATAAGATCGTTTTACACCAATTTTATTACAAAAATAATAAATTTGGTGATGAAAATTTTTCGCATTTTGTTACATAATTTCTTACTCGTAACAGGGAACATATACACCCCCTTAAATTTTTGTTTATGATCTTGGGACATCCTGTATATATATGAAGTCACTTTGGTCATTATTATATAGGCAAGGAAACTTCCGAGCTTGACCGTCAAAGTAAATTGAACATTTCAATATTTTTCCAATGGCAAATGCAGGACAGCAGCGTAATAGACACGGAGGCCATTCAGGAGGTGTGTGACAAGTTTGGCGTGAAAGAGAACGAAGTGCACGCCGCTCTACTAAATGGAGACCCACACGACCAACTGGCCATCGCCTACCACTTGATCATAGACAACAAGAGGATAGCCGATGAGGCTGCCAAGGCAGAGATAAAAGACTTCTATATGGCCGGTTCGTATTTTTATTTTCGTTATGACATCATAGTCCGACACCCAGGCACAAAGCACGAAAGCAAATGGGATTGGCCAGGATGGGGTTGGGAGAGTCAGAACCGGATCTTATTCTTTATTCCAAATTAACAAAATTCTAAAAAAAAAAAAAACACTACAAGGAGCTTATTCTCAGTATAAAATACTTCTTTCGGGTTAAATTTAAATCTTTTTTAAAATTTTAAATTATTCAATCTTTATTTCGTGATTGGATATGAAATGGCCATATTGTTACAACACTAAGATGAATGAAGTATCCAATTGTGCAGCATTCAGTTTTGAACCCGAGCTGCCAACCATCAGCGAGATTTCATCTTTCAGAAACGAGCCTTCTATCGCCTGGTACGAGTCCTAGGGACCGTGAGAGATCTTTTTAGGAATCTTTTTGGCATTTATTCCTGATGTAAATTGCCACATTTTTCCGCACTAACCCGAGCAATTTAAAATTAATTACACTCGTTAATTCACTTGCGTGTACACTTACCGTGTCACGACCACGGAGAATGTTTAGTTTATTTTTTAGAGGAATACGTTAAAAAACACCTTTTTCATTTGTGACATTTAACTATGTTCTGGATGTATTTTTAGAGAAGTGAAGCATAACTTTTAATGGATATGGGCGCTGAAACCACCGTCAATGCTTCCCGCAGAACCTTGCTAAATATGTAGTCTGACCATAGCTATGAAAATTTCTGAACTAAAACTCACATAATGAAATTAATTCTACGCGAAAAGTACTTTTGTTTGGCACTGTAACCTACTAAAATGTAACTGTAAACAATGTAACTTACATAATTTATATTATGACAAAATCCGCCAGTTGGGGGGCTTCCACCGCCCCCCTTAGCCCAACCTGCAATAGAGCTTGCCTACTGTACAAATTCAGGGCACACCACTGATTGCATACAACAAATTATCCATTAAATAATAATTGCTGTCTTACAAAAATAATCAATAAAATAAGTTTTTTTAAAAAAGATATTTGGTTTTAACTAAATAATATATGGTATCCTAAAACACTGAATATTTTCACCTTTTAAATTAACGATTTCTCTTCAGCAGGTAGTCCTCCATCGGTGGTGGTCCATGGAACGATTGAATCGGGCCACAAACAGCATCCGGAGAGGATAGCGCCGCTCCGAGAGAAAGTCCTACAGACCATGCAGGGCGAGAAGAAAGGAACGCCCATCAAGAAGTACGTGAAGTATGTCTTATTATTATAGTTATATCACGTGGCTGACGCATGTTGCTATGAGGTCTGGTCTACCATCGCAAACGAGTGTCTCATCTTGTCATGTGGCTCCGAGTACGCTTCATGTTTAAGTGTAGCGTGAGTTTATGCTTTATTTGTGTTTTATTTCTATTATAATTTAATTTTGTGTCAATGCTTACTTATAATATATAATTTACTCCTCCCGATGTGCAGCATCGATGATTTCAGCTGAAATATTGAAGACAAAAACGGGTCCACAGCAGATACTTCGCGAAGCAAAAAAATGAGCGCAAAGAGTTAAATATACCTACAATCTAAGGATCTTATACATTCATAACATAAATCATTTTACTTCAAAAAGAAAGAGAATCCAATCATTACGAACGAACAGCTTTCTCATACTAAAGTGCCACTAGAGTTTTTCTTAAACATAGGGTCGATAAAACTACTCAAGGCACTCACTATAATAAAACCGGTCATAAAAATAATAATATTATGTTTTTACAACCTATAAATCCTGAGGGGTTAGTAAAATTATAAAGTCACTCAAAAATACTAATTCGACTGGATCTGATGGAATACCTTCCAAAATATTAAGAAAATGCACGCAGTATACAAGATCAACTCTCAGGGGTGCTCAAACGGTCGATCGCGATCGACCGTTTGAGCACCGTGCAGAAAGCTAATATCTATATATGCTACGGTACGCCCTACCTAGGTAGGTAGGGTGTATCGTGTATGTACGACAACCCTGCATCACACACACTTGCAGTCTCTCAGAGTCGATCGTAAGTAGTCTAAAAATATTGAGGTAGATCGCCAGCAGTTCAAGTTTGAGCACCCCTGCTCTAGCTTATTGAATAAATCTTTAATTTTAATTGCGAATATTTCCAGATGTTGTGAAGCCATTGAATAAAAGTGGCAATAAAACTAATATTTCAAACTATCGACCGATATCTCAGGTGTCAGGTGTAGATCACGAGGAATCATGCAAGCCATTATTTTATTATTGTTCGCACTAAGATTCATTTGTTTATTTAAAAAAAAAATACATGTAACTAGTTTATATACATACCTTTATCAATACCTTTGCAAATGTCATTTCTATAAAACTTATGTTTGTTTTTAGAAATAAATTATTTTATTTCCAGCAATATTTAATACTCACTGTAATATATATACTAGAAATATGTAAATTTTTAAAAATAATAATGACTTATTCCCAACTAAGAAAAGACATGCCTCATGACAAACAGCCATATATCACAAAGGGACATATATAATGGCAATAAAAATATATAATAACCTACCAGACGAAATAAAAAGTTTCAATAACCCCATTTTTAAAAAAAAATTAAAAACATAGCTGACCTGAAAATACTTTTATGATTCTTCTCAACCTAAGTAATGTTACAAGTAAATTAATGCCCATTTGGTTCATTATTATTATTATTATTAGTTTCAGGCATGCAGCTCATGCTGATAAGCCTAAATCTGCATTTTGTCGTCTCTGATAAACTTTTCGACTGTTTTTAAATTAATTCACATTTTTGGCACTTATCACTGCGCTCGGTAACTTATTCCATGCATTCACCACTCTGTTCGACACATGAAAATCTTCCTCGGATTAGAATTATAGGTTGTACTTGAGAGTTTTAAATGAGGTCCTTGTATTAATTGTGTATATGGGTTCAACATTTCGAAGATTATAGTAGCGAGTAGGTCTCTAAAAGATTGCCTCTCGCCCGCTTATGCTGTATGTTTAGCCTTTCTTCAAATTCCAGATGACTCGGTATTTTCATTGCGCATCTATGTACCTTTTCTATGAGATCTATGCCTTTAGGGAATAGGGAGTCCGTATTTGATAAGCATATTCTAGTATTGGTCTTTCGTATGATTTATAGATCTTTAAGAATATGTCCACATTCAAATTATGGAAAACCTTTCTTTTATATAGAATTCCCGTAATCCAAAATTTCTCTGAAACGAACATGCTCTGTTTTTCAATTTTACTGTATTTTCTTTTCCTGGTAATTTTAGTGGGAAATTCGGGCCTTCATAGCAATTAATGCATCGCTTTTGATTTGTTGCTTTGTCCATCGCTTTAGCTTGCACCATTTTTTTACATCATTGCTTAAATATATTTCATTTTTTTTTTATTTTTTAATATTCGTTTTTACGTCATTGTCGTTACTTCATTACCTGTATTGTAAATCATTTCTGTTGCGTAATCACAATAAATAAATAAACACGATCATATTATTTCAATTTATAATAATTATAACGCGGCACTGAACATTCTTTATCATATTTCTATTAGCGCTCATAGATGAGTATATATTAATTCTAACTGGCCAGTAATAAATAAAACATTCCAACAGCCGTTCTGTCATATTATCTTGAAATTCCGATGCGATCGCACTCTGATACTGGCGACCTATCGAAATGTCAAGTCGCATTCTTCAGTATTAAAAATTTGTTGATGTTAAATATTGTGAAAACTGCCGTCACTGCCTTCTCAACGCAGATGCGCCAAATGTGTATGTTTTTACACTTGCAACACACTACTGGACAGATTCACGTCAACCCCTGTCATGTATTCAACGACTTAATAATTTGACAATCATGGAAAGTTTTACGCAAAAGCGCAAACCGCGCCTAGCTAGCTTTTATATCGTTTTTCTCTCGACCTCGACACTTTTGTTTTTCTTCCAATCTGACAGCCCATGCGAATCCAATAACCCCGGCCGAAACTGTACTCCTTTCAACATTCAAGAGTATAGAACAGCCCTGGCCGAATCGCAGGGCTGTCAGCGTCGCTACAATATCTATATTATCCGACCATCGATCTACACACAGGAATTCAACTCTTTCGCATGTGTAATTTTCGAGTTGAAAGTTGCAACGGACAGACGGCGAAAGGACAAGGACAAGTTAAAGAAAACCTAAAATGATTTAAAGAAAATATATAAAACAGTTTTGCTGCATTTTTTTTAAATTTTCAGAGCAAAGTGGCACCTTGGTATCCGGTCACAAAGCAAGCCGAATGACATCATGCTTGAGGTCTACCGAGCTATGAAAGCCCTGAGCTACGAGTGGAAGGTCATCAATCCATTCCATATCAGGTAGCGTTTGTTCATTCATTTTTTTTTCACAATGCAAGCCTGACGTGGTCGTTAGTCACCATGGCCGGCTTTAACGGCCACTTCACTTCCCATCTCCAGAAGCCAAAACCTATTTGCATAAATTGACTGATGAAACTAGTTTTTTTTTCTTTTCTCAGTCCCCGGATAACACACCGTGATAATAGCTATTCACAAAATTTCCCAGAAACGTATTGAAATTGATTGGAAATTGGAGGATCGGTTGAGGAAGAATCGGCCGCTACATTTTCCATAATTTCATTTTCATAGTAAAAAGAAATGAGTAATTTTTTAATGTATTAAAGTTTTTTTTTATTATATTACTATAGATACTAAACTTATTAATTTGTTTGCAGAGTACGCAATAGGAATCGAAAGACCGCAAAGTTTGTGAAGATGTCACTTCAGCTGTATCAAGTAGACTACAAATCTTATCTCCTGGATTTCAAGTCACTGTCCGCCGAGGAACCGGAGGAAAACCTCGATGATCAGGGAGTCTCACAGGTTTGTATGGTTCTTGAACCTTTTTCCTTGACGACTGCGATGGCAGTTTGCGCTACAAAAGCTGCTGCGACTGCTATGACGGATCACGTCTGTCGTGACCTGTTACCTGGAGGAGAGCTTGTTTTTCTAGTTTAAATCGGACAAAGATAATAAAAAAAGGGAATCACTGGGCGAGAAGAAAGGTATTGCTTTCAGGGGGTTCAACTCTGCCCAATCATCTTGCACCATTGAGATTATTCATAGGCACATTTCTTAGCACTGTGTAGAGATGAGATATCTTCCTAAGCCTCCACAAGGTCGCGTGTATGCATTGACACACACCGCTTTTCTGCTGACAGCGCAAATTGTACGGGTAATTCACCTGGGGTTCAGAGTCCAGTGCACGACCGTAACGGTGTTCGACTGGGCGGGGATCTCCCCGCTGGTGTGCCGTACGGGCTTATAAACAGAACCCCAGCAGGGCCGTTCACCTGAGTTCTCCGCACCTGCAACACCTCGCTATTCAAGCAAAATATTTAATATTTTAATAGTATTTGTCATAGTATTTTTCATTATGTATTTGTATCTTATTGTACCTTTATTATGTTCAAGTCCTGATTGAATTCCTTCGGTAATCTTTTATTCTGAGTTTTATCTCTTCTTGAATATTACGGATGGTATGATGATTTTAATTGACACGATTAAGTTAGCCTTCCTTTCTGTGTATGTGCTCAGTATGTTTTTACCGCAGTAGGTTGTAGCAGTGTTGTTATTCGGTTTTTTTTATAGGTTGGTGCAAATCCAACTCCTCAGGGCATGGTCTTGGCCCCCACGCAAACCATACCCGTGTCGCAGCAGCTGGCGCCCTATAACCACACCACGATGGAGTTCTTTGAGATGTGCGCTGCACTTATTATACAGTTAGCGAGATAAGGTAAGCACTGTGTATAATATTATAACAACCTGTGTTTTCCTGCATAGGTTGTCGGTGCATGTATCAAATGATTGTCTTTAAGCACAGGCTGCAGCGAGAGGTGACACGGCACCGCACTACTCTTCAATAACACCGCTTTCGATCGTCTTTACCACTTTGGAACAGACCCAGGATAACAGTTTACCATGGTAGCTTCAACGTTTATTGTGGACCCAATGGCGTTGACCCAAAAACGGTCTTTATCTTACCCTTTGTTTTCTGTTAAACTTACTTTTATGGGCTTCAGAGTCAACAGGAACCACAATCTAACTAGTTCGAAAAGGCAAAGAGACCGCCGATTCGCTCTAAGTAATTCTTTGATTATAAAAAAAGGATTTGCTTTTCATAAACTGCAAACAGGGTGAACATAAAGTCAGCAGTATTCTTTTAATGCGTTGTTCTATAAATTAAATTGAGCAACTTTTGTTCAATCATATCGCTAACAATATGACACACGAGTATCGCTTAAATACTACCTTTTTAATTTAATTTTATTTAAATGGTATTAAAGATCTCATTTTAAAGACGGTAAAAATTCCGCTAAAATGGTGTGTCGAATAAATCTCTCAAAAAAAAATGCCTGAACTCAAATATGGGAAATATTTAGAATTTTTTAGAACAAAGTGTATCTCTTCTTTGATATTTTAAAAATCATGTATTTATTATATAATAATAATATGAAACCTGTAACTTATGTTTAAAAACTAGATGTCACAAATAGTATAATAAAATTATTAAATTGTTGTCTCTGTTTTCACAGGTCTCACGATGATGGATCAGCTTTATAATCTTCGAAATCACCGCTTCACGGGATCAAAATCTGGTTATATTCAAATGCTTATTCTGAGTCTGTCCATTTTAAAAAATGGCCAAAATTATTTTTAGTACATACGTCATACGGTCACCACCTAATTATCAATTCGCCAGTAAAAATCATTAACTTTCCAACCTGTTGCGAGCTTTTCAGTAGTTTTTTTTTTTTTTCTCTTAACTGACAGTTTTTTTTAATGTCTAAAAATCTTAAATATTCCTTATTTGTCCCGCATGTTCTCATCAACAATTCTTGGTAGTCGTATGCCAGATGATTACTGGTATCACAGTATTCTAGTAATGACTGATAACTTGTAGGTTAAAAGAACGAAAAAATTGATTTTATTTAATATTTGAGCAATTTAAGGTATACGGGTATTATGTATTACACATTGGAATCCTTAAATCCTTACATTAGTATCCCCTATAAATTGCAATTTAAGTGAAATCTTCAACGTCCACTTCCTTGAAATATAACTTTAAAATGGCATGTCATGATAGCATTCTTTTGATGCTTTTATACCTTAATTCCGTATATTGTGCTTGTTATAATATTTAAAATATTTTTCTGATGGTAGTTCCTGATTCACGGACACATTTTAACGAATTCACATGTTTTCCTCAATCACTGCAGTAATTTTTCCTACCCGAAGATAACACCAAAGTGTGGCTGGTTATTTAGACACTCCTTATTATCGAGGCTTTGAACAAACCTTTTGTCATCATAAATTACGTTTTTTGTCGTGCCATTATTACAGATGACATTTGGCCGTTGCACTACTCTTATAGGTAAGACGATCAACCGTTGCACTACTCCTATAGATAAGACGATTGACCGTAGCACAACTCGGTATAGGCGAAACTATTGACCGTTGCACTACTCTTATATACGAGATATTGACCGTTGCGTAACTCTTATACATGAGACAATTGACCATTGCACTACTCTTATAGACAAGACAATTGACTGTTACACAACACTTATAGATGAGACAATTGATCGTTGCACTACTTATATAAATAGCTTTGTTTGCTTGCAGGGTCTACCAATTGAAACAGACAGACAGCTAATGAGTTATTAATTAGATTATCATATTTTTATAAAGTATTTATCTAGGTATTTTTCATAAAAGTGTAAAGTTAGTAAAATTATAAAAACTAATATTATATATGTTGTACGGTTTTTTTAGTCATTTTCATTATTAATTATTAAATAAGAAGTTAAGAAGGTACGCCAGAAAAACTAAAACTAAAGTAATATATTTGTCATTTTTGGCTAGATCCTTTTTTCTCAAAATCTAATACCTGTTTTCCACATTTTTAGAGGCAGAAATAAAAAGTCGTCTTTTTTATAAAATTTAAATTTTAGAAAGAGACGAAACTAGCTTAGTATAAGAGTAATAAACCGTATAAAGAAGAAAAATGGATATTGCTAGATTTCTGACTCTAGGTTGTAATAGAATTAATTTGCAGGTCCAGCAATCTGCTAGGACTGGTCGAGGACATAATGTCTTAAGTTTAATTTGTAAATTTCACCGTCGAGTGAGTAACAAATAGATTTAGTTCTTTTGTACTTAGCGAAAGCGCTTGGGTACTTTTAAAAGTTAGGGGGGGCTTGTCTTAGATTGTTTCAAAACTCCTCAATTATTGAATTGACAAATATTTATTGGTAATTGTAAATAATAGATTTCTATGTCCACCGTGACGTGAGAAACTCGTTGGAAGAAATGTTTAGATTTACAGTAAAATTATTTAAAAAAAAGTCATACCGTAGGTGCTTAAGCTACGAGAGCTATTTAGCTACTTCGTTGGATATGGATTAAGCATTTCAAGTGACCACAATCCCATCGGTACGTGCCTCAGCACATTCAAGTCGCAACACAAGCAAAATTCAGCCCGTATTTATTTAGTCTGTGTTCTAAAAGTTGCAATTTGAAGTGATTGTAAACTAATGGCCTTATTAGCGCGATAGAATAATGTACAGAATTAATAATAATATTTATAGTAATGTGTAGTAACTCGTATGTAAAAAAAAAGATTATTTTTAAGCTTCATAAATTTTATAAATTTATTATTTTTGTATATGATTTTTGTCATTATTGATTAATTTTAAAAAACTTTTGAACGCTGCATTCTGCTTATATATTGTTATTATATGTAAAATTAGTTATATGTATATATTTATTATTAACATAGAATTATTGGATAAGGCTACGAACTAAATGACCTAAGAAATGTATAGAAATAAATGTAAGGGCACTTTTTATAGAACCAATGTACTATAATTTTATTAAAATAATTTCTTAAAGAATTTGTTTTATTTTCTAATAGTAAAGTTTACAATGATGCACCACCAAACTTTTCCGTGATATGATTTGTTGAGTTTAGCTATGATAGGACCATGATGTTCATGATGGTTAAATAGATTCTACTGACCATATTTACCCTTGTGCCTACATTTATTTATTTTTTTTTTATTTTATTTTTATTTCAGTAATGCACCATATACAACCCCACGAAGGCTGGTGCCTTTTCCGTAGGTATCTTAGCATACAAATTTAACAATTAAACGTCTCAATATAATGATACATTACCTTCGCCTCCGTCCAAAGGCTGACCAAATACCAGGCTCTGATCCTAATCTGAAGGAGCGACAAGTCGGCTAAGACACATTCGGACACAGAATATAAGTTCTCTTCTATAGGTACATTGCTTTTATAGCTAGCAAAATTTTCATACATAATTTTGTGATAAACTTCTAACAAAGAAATTATTTTCCCAAAAACTCAGAAGCTGAATATCTGAGAAAATTAAAAAAAATTTTTTTTATACATAAAACAAACTTTTCAATTTGTAGTATTTAATTTGTTTAATTTATATTTACAATTATATGACCATTTTTGAAAATCTAAAATGTTATCCTGTAGGAGGCCATATTAATGTGACCTCATTGTGAGCAGATGCCGGCAGCCATTTCAGGTATTCTTCCAGCAAATCTGAAATATATAAATGAAGTTGTAAGTGTAATATAATTGCTTAGTTGTGATTTAGAGAAATGTGCTGAGAATTTACATTGCTTTTTTGATCATATACGGCATATTTCGACGCACGCACTTGCCTGCTTTAAATACCTACCCTCATTTTCTCTCTCGAAAACCAATTTTTATGCCGGTTAAGATGTTGATGCAATAGGACCCAGAATATCTTTGTTATGCCTGAAAAACAAGCATGTGAATATAATCTAATAAGTGGCACTGGCTCCAATGTGCTGGAGAGAAAGTTATTTCTAATCTGTCCGGTACACAGGCTCCGCTCACCAATGACATGAATCCCAAAGGAACCAACAAGCGGCGAATGTTTTACACTAGGTTTAGGTAGTAAATAAATGCTTACATCGAGGTTGTTGTTTCCACTCGTCAATCATTGCCCGTCTGGAAGACACCTGCTTATTAATGAGCGCTTTAAAAAGAGCCTCCGTTCTAGGGTGCAACCGGGCCCAACTTTTGACCATGGTCTGCGGTGGGGACAACAGGCACGTTTTGTACTTCTCCAGCCTTTTGAAAACGGAGCCATCTAGCAGAAAAACTGCAAACCACCTGCGGTGAAAAAAACATGTTTTTAACACATTCAGTTCCGTATGTCAAATGCGGACCGTGTGTTGTCGCCGGATCGGCGAAGTACATTGACGAACGGAATATCCCATGTGGGACTGACACCCGTTTTGAGTGACAGTGAACTGAAAGTGTTTTTGACAGATGTGGCGGTATATAATTCGAGTTTTATTTACAAAAGCTATATCAATATAATATTAAATATAAAAAACAAACATTTTAATAGTTTTGTACTTATTATTTGCCGATAATAAGAAACTAAACAACCGGTGGTGGCACCGAGGAGTACGCACGGCGCTGAATGTGTTAAAAAAAATGTACCTGTACAAATCCTGCTTCATGGGAAATTCAATTTCGACCGTGGGCAATGGCCAACCGGCTTTTCCGAACGTGGCATTCATATGGCACATTACCCGACCTTTTGTGCCGTCGAACCTAGGTTCCGGATCAGGCAACGGCTCACCTGGAAATCAATATTGAATGTATAAATCAAAATGACACAAAAATAGTAACATTTTAAATAGTTTAACAACATAAGTTTTCCAACAACCACCATATGTATTATCGTAGTCGTAACCTCAGCCTCTTTAGACCTCATCGCAGAGCAACCATAATGAAATTTGAGACTGTTAGCAAGTCAACATTTCTACTCAACCGTGATTTCTCTCAAATTGACATTTTTAATCTAAAGCAGGGGTGCTCAAACTTGAACTGCTGGCGATCTACCTCAATATTTTTAGACTACTTACGATCGACTCTGAGAGACTGCAAGTGTGTGTGATGCAGGGTTGTCGTACATACACGATACACCCTACCTACCTAGGTAGGGCGTACCGTAGCATACCGCATAGTCGCACAGAGCATAGTCGCGATCGACCGTTTGAGCACCCCTGATCTAAAGAGTAGTAACGTCACCATGTCATTACCTACTATAGTAGTTAATGCCATAGAAAGAACATAATGGGTTACTCAATGATATCTTCTGAGTATGGTAGCACTTGGTCAGTGATCATAACGAACTTTAGGGTTATTGGTTACATACTTGAGCATCATGTATTCAAAATTTCTGTGTAATTATGTGGTAAGTGTTAATATATAAACTTTCCTCGAGCAGTCAAAGTTCGCATTTAACCCTTTCAGGGCATTTTAAAGCAAAGATGCCCTGGTCGCCACTGTATCCGCTTTTTCATTTTCGAAAGGTGTAAAATATACTTTTGACTATTTTGTTGTATTGCTTTATTTTCGTATCAAACTCGACGCGGAGTTTCATAGCTGCATGCCCGCAGAGATATTACAACTAAAGTCCCGTTTGATAATCAATAAATAAAGGATACCTCTTGAAAGATTGTGATTATTTGGATATGGATTGATTTCATTGAATAATACAAAATTTAACATTGTAAAAATTAATTGACAGAACATACGTTACGGACAGAATGGCCAGTAAAAATGAGCAACGATCAGCTGTTCCTTGCTCAATCTGCCGTCATTTTTATTAATAGCCATTTCTAGCACACCCTATCTATCTCTACGCTGGTGAGTGCGATAAGGGCGAATCACATTTATCTGCTCGCTTTGATTTTTAAAGGCGACATAACAATATTTTCTCAGAAATCCCGTTAGGTTTATCGTAATTTAAAGCGCAGGTATAACTTTCAGAAACATATTGCTAAATTTAGATTCGCATTTACTCTAAATGCGCTCATAAAACGACGTGAACTATATATAGTCCACACTGGCGCCGCAAATATATTCGTTTTGCGGTAATATTACAACAGTGGCGGTCAAAAGGTTAAATTAATCTTGAGCAGGATCATCCCAGAACATTCTGTCTAGTGGGGTGATAAAATCCTCACTGACTTTATCTGTTTTGATTACGTATATAGAGACTCACCGCTTCATACCCGTCAGGAATCTGGGCTGGTCGTAGTAGTTACACTGTATCAGATGGGAATATATTTTAAATAAAAAAATGTTACTATACCTAGATTACAGAGCTTAGGCACAAACACTGGCAGCCACTCCGGTTCGATGGCTGTGACTCCGCGCATTATAGTCTTCATATTATTCTCATCGTGACCCGCTTCGTACACCTCCTGAAATACGACCCACTCCGGGATGGTCTTACGGAGGATTGAGCCTGAATGTAGGAAGACGGGATCTTCCATGTCTCCACAGTGGTACGCGTACTTAAACTTGCGTTTGTCTTGATCTGGGAATAAGTATAATCATTGTAGAAAGGTGCCTTTAGATGCGCCATGTCACCGCCTACAATGTACCGTAAGCCTCCAATTCAGGTTTCAGATATGGACACCATATTTTTATAGTTGTAGTCAGTGTCTGAAGAATCTACCGAATCATAATTCAGTTTAGGTAAAATAATATAAAAGTAAAAAAAAAAATGCCTTTTCAGGAGAGAGGCTATTCAAATGAGGCTAATAATATTAAGAGGACACTTGGGTATTCATTTATTTATTTATTACATATACTTGGAAGGCATTCCTGCGGTAGTGTAGCTGGTTGCCAGGTGGTATAATGAGGTTAGTTATAGCCAAATGCTTAATTCGGCTGCTCAGCTGGGATGGAAAGACTATTAAGTTTTTTGACAGTACGTGGAAGAAAAGAATGGAATCAGACATTCTTCTTCTTAAACATTCCTTTATTTTCTAAAAATGGTCATTCGTCCAATATTAACACACTCAGCGCCGATAATGGGATATCCCATTATCATCCGTATACGACAGGTGCCGTTTTCAGTAAAATACGTTATCGTCTTAATGCATTTCTATTTATATTTAAAAGTGTGACATGTCGCATGTAGCTAAATTCACAAAAGGCATAGACTAATCGTTTTTAATTTTAGATCGGTTTTGACGGATTTGGCGGTAAATAAGTCGAGTTTACAAAAACTATGTCAATATAATATTAAAAATAAAAACATTTTCCATAAATTTGTACATATTGTTTGCCGATTGTAAGAAATTATAACTTAAACTAAAAAGTGGGTGTCAGTTCTGCGTGGGATATTCCATTCGGCCAATGTACTTCACCGATCGGGCGGCAACGCATGGTCGGCGCGTTTTGACGTACGGAGCTGAATGTGTTAAACCTGTCTCTTAAGATGCACACTAATCGAGGATCATGCTGGAAGTTTTAAATAAGCCTTGAACAAGTTAACTTGACTTCTTACGACAATCTTATCTGTTATAGACCTTTTTTTACTAGACGGTTGTGTAATCATTATTTAAATCAGTTATCAATCAACGTTGCAAATTTCTAAGCATGAAACACATACCTTGTTTGACCTCTTCTATGCCAATCTTCTTGGCGACTTGATCGCCGAGTCCGCTCAATAATACTTGCCTCAGGAGTCTCGCTTGTGTTTCCGTCGGGGGCTCCATCTTGGGGTCTATGCTCAGGTCAGCACCGAAGACACTCAGGTTGATCTCGGACGTAATCTGAACTCGCAACTTTCTAATTTCTCGAATGGCCTATCGGAACAATAATATATTTATTTATCATTAGTATTTAATGATTAGTTTAAGGGTTAAGAATTCGAGCAAGATGGCTTTTTTGAAAGAAATTTTTAGGATGAAATTTATATGTTTATATATTTTATTATTGCGACATTATCTTGAAATTGATAAATTTGGAAACATCTTGAATCCAATTCAGGCGATATTACCTTCTCGCGCAAGTTGTGTTTTTCACAGAAGGCTTCGAGTTCGCCTTTAGAGTGGGCGAACTCAGCTGCTCCGACCGCCCTCAGCAGTACACCTGGGTCTCCCAAGAGCAGAGAGTTACCCGTCGCAGGCCAGCTCTGCTGTGAACCTGTCATCACCTGGTAATTTGAAAAATATACAATTATTGTAGAAAACTAATATTCGATTGTAAATGTGAAAGTGTGTAACAATCGTTTATATATTTTAAAACCCTTAGCCATTGTGTAATAAGGCATATCCTTGGCTGCTCGTATAGTTACTTAAATAGCCACATGAGTTACAAACACCTACACATAAGCATGGAACAGTGTTAGTGAATGATTTATGTACTAATACTTAGGTAATTGATTTAATTATAGATCATTTTAAAAGTCCATTGATGCAGCCCGCCCCGAACTGTTGCATAAATGGACTTCAAAATTACGTTACGCATCAATAGTCTTACCGATTTTCTGTTCATGCGAAAAATATGCAGTTTCTCTTGGTGCGACAAATGACTGTTTCTATGAGAAAGACAAAACGTTTGTTGCCATCGTGGCCATATTCGGGACAGAATATTTGAAAGCGTGTTACAATATTTTTCTATGAGATGGTTTAGCATGAGACACAGATATCGAGTACAAGCATTAAAAATGGTATGAGTATAATATGCGAATTGGAACCCGCAACCGCTGGGCCAACAGTTGAACACCTTAACAACAAGAATACCGCAATCTTTACACACAAGTAATCGATGAGTTTATAAAATAGTACATAAACTTACCTCCTGCACGGACAGCGCTGCCACCATACAAACAGTGTAAGGCAGGAGAGAATGTTGGTGACTGAGCGCGAGCATTTTTCCGTAACGCGGCAACACTGGAAACGAAGATATGGCCTGACCGAGAGACGTCACACGTAGGACCTGCAAGAAATAAATAGAATAAAAATTATACATTTTTCTATTCGTAAATTGAAGATTACTTTACTTCTTTAAGAGAGAGAGAGGGTATGTACAGGCAAGTTACTTTCATAACGGCGAATGCCGTTTGCTTCAAAACATGCCGAAAACTACCGTAAAAGTACTGCACTATAATAATATACTGACAGCCCATTTGCCAACAGAATAACAACATTAAGTAATTGTAAACAACGTAAAATTAACGACCAAACAATTAACAATTCCCGAGAAATATTTATTTTATTAAACAGGTAACCATACAGCGAAATGGTCACATATAAATTTTAAATACTATGGCGGTATCAGCTTAGCAACAAGCTAAGATCAAGCAAGAAGCCGGTCTTCTACTCTTTCCGTGCTAATTTAGAATTAGCAAGAAACAGCCAAATGACATCAATGGACTTCATGCAACAGTATTGATGTCAATCGCCATCACACCACATCGGTGCACCTGCAAGTACCTTTGAACCGATGCACACGTACCCCGAGGGGTACACAACGAGTTGTGTGATCGTTCCTTCTCATAATTGCAGTTGTCTTACCGCTCTTGTTTTTCCTCAGCTGGTTATAATAACCGTTTTATCCCCTCGGTAACAAAAAAAAATTCGGAACATGCCATCAACACGCAGATTTTGATCCGCAGTTCGGAACTGTTCGGTGTCTGTCGTGTTTGATGTGTTTGGTAGACCAAAACTGTAGTTTTACATACATCTATTAAAGCAATTTATACCGATTTGATGATTATTCAAAATTGACAGCACTAAATGTGTTTATCACATCAATTTGTCATCCAACTCAAAAAAGTCTCGTCACAATATTCTTAATAAGAAAGGTTTTCCATAATTTGACAGTGGACGCATTCTTAATGATCTATAAATCATGTGTTAGACCAATACTAGAATATGCTTATCAAATATGGAATCCCTACTTCTTCACTAAAGAGGTAGATCTCATAGAAAAGGTGCAAAGATGCACAACGAAAATCCTAAGTCAACTGAAAAATGTGGAATATGAAGACAGGTTAAACGTACTTAGATTAACAACATTATAAAAACCTATATATAGACTCACAATTATGATCTTCCTAATTATGAAACCATATACACAATTAATACAAATTCGCACTTGCGAGGACCTCATTTAAAACTCTTGAGTACAACCTTTAGTTCTAATCCGAGGAAGAATTTCACGTCAAACAGAGTGGTGAATGCATGGAATAAGTTACCGAACGCAGTGATAAGTGCCAAAAATGTGAACGAATTTAAGAACAGACTGGAAAAGTTTATCATCCAACTCAGCCTGCCTAAAACTAATTATAATAATAATTGCACGATTACACTGATTTAACAATTCATAAAAAGGTATTTATGTTCACCTCTTCTATGGCCCTTTTCCTGAACACCGTACTCGACGGGGGGGATTCCAAACATCCCAAAATTGTCAATCGATGCTCAGCCGCCGACAGCTGCAACCTTTCCATCGGTGACGGGAACGGAAAGTTGATGACCTGAAGCATACATCAGATACATTCAGGCAACTCTTAATTAGGGTAACTATCTGAAATACTGCGAACTAATAATAACAATGGCAACATGTCAAACCCTTGTTACGTATCTGTTTCATTATTTATATGTTTACAATGTATGTCAGGGGTGCTCAAACGGTCGATCGCGATCGACCGTTTGAGCACCGTGCAGAAAGCTAATATCTATATATGCTACGGTACGCCCTACCTAGGTAGGTAGGGTGTATCGTGTATGTACGACAACCCTGCATCACACACACTTGCAGTCTCTCAGAGTCGATCGTAAGTAGTCTAAAAATATTGAGGTAGATCGCCAGCAGTTCAAGTTTGAGCACCCCTGATGTATGTATACGGAATTATTTTAATTTGTATGTCGTATTTGTATAATATAAAAATTGTTAGAAAATGGTCAAATGCATAATATGCAACTTGATAGATTGCACTATTTTTAACATCTCTGTAATAAAATTATTATATTATAGATATTAATACCTTGTCGATTCCCATACATTTCATTTGCAAGACAAGATCATCCACGGGTCTCCTATGTATGTCCGGCGGTGGGAACTTCTCAAGGTCATGCTGATAGACGGCGCTGCTGTACAGCCTATAAGAATGGCCAGCGGACGTACGACCGGCACGACCGGAACGCTGCTCCGCTCCGGCCTGCGAAGTCCACGAAACACGGAACGCACTGGCACCCGTCACACGATCGTACAACCTGGAATCAAATAGTAGTGTAAAGGTCCTAATGGGTAATGCCAAATTTATTTATTGATGCACCGAAATTAAAAATAAATCGTTATTTATATATTCAGTTACTGGGCAGTTTCTTACATGGATAAACCAGAAAAACGCTGATTTCCAGCTCTTTGCCAAGATTGACCTATAATACCATATAATTATTAATTAGTTTCAGCGTTGATGTTCAAGTATATCTTATGATTTTATGGGTTAAACTACACGAATCACATACCTTAGCTTCTTCTTCCCGGTATCGACGACATACTTAATCCCCGGGATGGTGAGGGAGGTCTCGGCGACGTCAGTGCTGATGACGCAGAGCCTGGTGCCGATGGGTGCAGGCTGGAAGACCATCGACTGCCTATCGGCAGGCAGCATTGAATAGAGTGGCAATACACAGAGTGGCTGCTTGCACGAGCTCGCCTCAGCGAGTATGGCACGTTCGCTTGCGTCATTGTCTACGGTTAGATTTGCGTATTTAATATTTTGTGCGGCGAATTTACTAACACAAACACAATAAAGAAGATTGAAAGTAGTGAAAAAATAATGAACGCCATGAAAAAAATGGACGACCTGAGTTCACATTCTTTTGTTTTTTTGCGCAATAGACTTGATATAATAAATCTAATTTAACGACATTAAGAGCACGAGTATACTGGTAGTCGTCCTGGTACTGTAATGGTGGTGGTGGTGAGTTCGTACTGGTAAAAAATGAATTTGAATGAAAATTCCACTGTTATGTTCTGATATGAATGGCAACACTAACATTTTCATCATGGATTAGTTGCTTGATAACTAAGCTTAGAAAACATTAATAATTCACCCTAAGACTGCTACAAAAACGCAGTTGCAATAAACAAACCTGAGTCACTGTCTAGCCCTTCCAAACCATCATCATCATCCCCATTATCGTCTATCAAATCAGCTTGGCCATCATCGTCGGGCATATCGTAATCATCGAGGCTGATCTTAGGTAAAATAATCGACTTTGGCTTCACGTTCTTCCGCAGTCTGATGGAGCGTTTCATCTCTTTCTCCACTTCATCATCATTACCATCGTCGGATTGTATGTCATCCGGATCAACGGTTTGCTTTTCCGGGGCGTCGTCTTTTGCTTTCTCCTCGGACTCAGAGTTTTTTCGTTTGTTGTTGCGAATCGGGAATGTCTTGCGTAACCTACGCACCAGCAGATTAACCTGAAAACATTAAATGAGTACTAACTTACTCCCATTTAACCTGGCTATTGAAGTCTTAATCCTCCTTTTTTTATTTTAACTCTTTTTTTTTTTTGTTTTATTTATTTTGATTTCAATTAATAAACATGTCAATTACTAAGTAATATATACCAACCTTCTCTTCCACAATTAAATCGTAGCTGACAATGCCATACTTAGATAATAAATATCGGTCGCTTATAATACGAATCTGCCCGTCCAGATGCATCGGCTTCATCGTGAAGGTTCGTATAGTCACATCGAGCTGACGTCACTGACAGAAGTGTCACACCAATCGTGATAGTCTAATGGTTCCGGTGTTGGACTAATGTCCCATAGGTCGCGGGTTTGGATACGCACATTTTTAACGCTTCATTACCACCATCTCCCCTACACACAGACACAGATTTGGCCTAGTTGAGTAGGGCCCAAAATAATTGTATATGAACTAGGTCATAGCAATTATTTAAAAAAAAAGAAATTTTATTATTAATATATTTTTTACAATAATTTGATAGCAAACAGACGTTAGACACTCAAAAATATATTTGCAACCTAACCCTATAAAAATATTGAAATCAGAAATCGGCTTTACATTTTTTTTTTATGAAAATATTCAAAATTTAAATACCTCTTGCTGGCCAGTCACAAACACTAGGATTCCTCCCTCGGGTAGTTTGGAATGAATTTTAACAACCTTCTTAAAAGCCTCCAACATGTAATTGCTCGGTGTCCGTTTGTTGAAGTGTATTGTGACAGGAAACTGCCGAGATTCCACCTGAAACACAACGAAAGAGTAAATATTATTCATGTTATAGACTGCTTCATTTTAGGATAGGACATTTTAAGATAGGACAAAAAGAGATTTAAGTCTGTATAACGTGCTGTAACTGTGCTTTTAATGGCAGTTGTATATAATATAAAGGTGGCAATTGGTTAATTAGTACCTTCACAACGGGCGGTGGTAACTTAAAAAGCCTCCTGTTTTCGGTGAAATCTTCCACCCTCAAAGTGGCAGACATGATGACCAGCCTCAGAGGATTAGCCCTTTTCTTCCTCAGGGGCACAATTCGCGACAGGAGTCCGATAAGAATGTCCGTGTACACACTTCTCTCGTGCGCCTCGTCAATAATGATCACCGAATACTTCGAAAGAATGAAGTCGGACTGGATTTCCTTTAACAATACACCTGAAATAAAAATACTCTGTGACGACATGTTGTAGAGTTGAATTACGTGCTACATAAATTTAAAAGGTAGGTATATTCAACAAAAAAATGAACTATTCGTTTTTTTGACCTGCTTTCATGAATTTAATGAGACGATTATAAGGATGTGGATATACCCAGACCATATTTATATTTTTTCAATATTCCACAAACTCCAAGTAATAAAATCTCTTCGTGTAGAATAATAATTATTATGAATTTACAGTTTCGCACCTTTTGTACTGGTGCGAAATTCACTCCGTGTCACCAGCGTCGACCACCCCGTGTTCTGGCCAATCACCGTCCAGCAATATATCACGACTGAGCCATCGACCTGGGTTCTTGCTTCAGCTAATAATTACGGCGCGTTCTGATGTCACTATCGCCGGCAAAGCATGAGGTGTTTGCGGGTGAATGCGTGCGGCTCTAAGTGTGCGTGCGGCCTCCGATGGGCTGGTCGTCTGCCCCTGCCATCATTGGTCGTACGTACGTCACGCTACCCGACGACCTGTGCTCTGCAATGCTCTCGCAGCGAATCACCGCTTTAAATGGGTGGCTTTTTTGGTGTGTCCGGTCAGAAAAGAGTATATACCCGCTGTAAATGTTTCCAATTTATTGGGGCTTCAGTTCGGCTTTATTAGTAGTTGACGTTCGGCGGATATGTCGAGGTGACTGCGTCCATTGGTGCACTTTTAATCTGTTAAATATCAAGGCTGGCAACCTCTCATGCGTCCGCGCGCTCTGCTGTGTTGGTGTGAGTGCGCCGTTTACTGGTGTTGGTGAGCAAGCTGCCACTTGCTCGCTGCGATGGTGTGGGTGAATGTGCGCCGGCTGTTTGTTGGTGTTGGTGAACCCGTCGCCACTCGCTCACTGTGTAGGTGTGGGTCGCGTGATTTCGGTAGTGTGCGGTGCCACAATATAATATAATAATTGATTTTTTACATATCACTCCCAGGATGTATGGTTAGGCCTTAACTAGGATCAATAATTATACCAAGTCTGGCTTCCTTATAGAAGCCTAGCTTATATAGTTTATAAACAAGAAGATATGCATTGATAGGGTTTTATTACCTACAGAAAGCTAGGAAAACATGCCTTTAAAATAAACGGATGTTAACGAACCGTCAGTCATAAATTTGATCTTAGTTTCGTCGGTGACGTTTCCCTCGAAGCGCATTAGATAGGAGACCTGCCTGTGGCTCATGCCCATCTCCTTGCCGACGCGAGCGGCCATCGCGACAGTCGCAACTCTCCTCGGCTCAGTGACCCCAATCATTTTGTCCCTAGCGTAGCCAGCTTCGTACAGAAACTGTGGAACCTGTGTTGTTTTACCGCTTCCTAAAACAGATAAGTTATAGAATCTTTTAAAACTCCCCCATTATTACACCTCATAAACCATATAATCAGTCGCGCTGTTTTCTAAAATTTTCAACATCATTCCTAAATAGTTTTCCTAGTCATGTGTAAGAATGCGGACTAGGGAACCCTGTCAAATAAAATAAAGTATTGGGAGAGCTGATACAATGGCCTTATACTAGGATGCTCATTTAGATATAGCATAGAAGACCAGTCACTCTCAGTACATGGTTAAACGTAGGTTCTATATAATTATTCAGCTTGTGCCTTTATCTAATCACCAGAGAAAAGTGTCAGGGGTATACGATCGTGCTTTTCGGGCCAAACTTCTGTTAATTATCAAATATTTATTGTCAAATCTATGGAAAACTTAATTTATCAGTACGAAATATTATTTTAACGATTGTAAATATTTTCCACGGTCGGTATGAACCATAGAATTGAAACAATCGCCGAAATTCAATAAGCTACCTACGAAATAAAGTGGACACAGTGATTATTAATAAGTAAATTAAATTACCTGAATTTACTTTAACGCGGTCGTTCTTAAAAAAAAAAAACGAATTATATTGACCTGACAGTGTCGCAGCCATCTAAACATTATGAAACATGAGTTCTCCGAAATCCTCAAAGTATAATCTGGATTCTTTAACTAATAACACTTTTTGAGTATAAATTTATATTATAACCCCTATAAGCCGAAGTTTCCCGCCAAAAGTCGTTGAGACCGTAATTAATGAGTCGTTAAACCTTGAAAAATCACTCATCTACTATAAAATCCATAGTGCAGGCATGAGTCGTTCAATCTTTACAAATCTGGTATCATCTGATTAACCGTAAAATTCTCTATTATACAATATCAACTTTTTTTTTTATCTTAATTTACAAAATCAACACTTTTTTTTACATTTTCATATATTTACAATATACATTACAATTTAAAAGTCTTCCAAAATATGTAAAGTTTTCGAAAAAAAGAAAAAAGTTAAAAAAAATATATATATATATTGGAACGGTAGTACATTAGTGTATTTTCAATACAAATTTATAAATAGTAGTAGACACTGCATTAAATTGAAAAAAAAAATAAAACAAAATTGTTCCGTCGTGATTTCCAATGGTGAAAATGTCAAGTTAATAAATAATACTGAAATAATACCAAAAATAATAAAAATCGTTCAAGAAATGCGGACGTATATATACGTCCTTCGGCTTATACGGGTTATACAGTTTTGTTTTCTTATAATAAATAGCAATTGATCCTATTTGATCCTATTGATCCTATTTGATCCTATTGATCCTATTTGATCCTATTGATCCTTACTAATAAATAAAATAAATACAAAAGACACATTTACCTGTTTCTCCAGCGAGAATCACAATAGCATTTTCATTAATGCACTCAACTACGGTGTGCTCCTCTGCGAGTATTGGAAGTTTCAAGCGAGCGACTTGTATTTTTGGGTCCCGCTGAATATCGACATGAACCGTTTCTACAACATCAAATTTCAAACCGTTTGCGGACCGTTTAAGTGGCTCTTTAAAAGCTTTTATCGATTTGGTGGGTAGAACCGGCAGTTTCACCTCGGACAAATCCCCTAAAGGTGCATCCTCGTTAACATCAATCGTGTCGGTTACAACAGTTGGCACTTCTTCATCTACGATCTCTCGTACATTTCCTTCTATATTCGGAATTATATCCAGATTGTTACATCTCGTTTCGTTTTCTTCTTCGGATTCATCGGATGAATCGTCGGTTGACGACTGATCGAGGCTGACGACATTTGGATCATTTTTGGTCGAGTTGTCGTTTTTGTCACTGGCCAGTAATAGTAAGCGCTTTCGACGCCTCGAACCTGGAATATAAAATATGAACTTTTTAAATATAAATAAAATTTAATATTTAATTTTTACTGAGACAACAAAAAACTCTAATTTTAATTAATTAACTTCAATTTAATAATTTTAAATGTAAAAATATGATTTGTAAACTATTTATATTAGAGCCCTGATTTTTGGGTGGTACTAACCTTAGTTAGGGTGGGTAATTTAGGTTGGAATTTTTAATTTTCCTCTAGATAATTGTGACAAATTATCCACATTTGTAATATGCGTGATAAGACAGTAGATACCATGGTATTAACTGACCAAGGTCAGGGTCTTCATAAAAGGGTAGACCAGGGGTGCTCAAACTTGAACTGCTGGCGATCTACCTCAATATTTTTAGACTACTTACGATCGACTCTGAGAGACTGCAAGTGTGTGTGATGCAGGGTTGTCGTACATACACGATACACCCTACCTACCTAGGTAGGGCGTACCGTAGCATATATAGATATTAGCTTTCTGCACGGTGCTCAAACGGTCGATCGCGATCGACCAGTCGATCGCGATCGACCATTTGAGCACCCCTGGGGTAGACCATAGGCATAAAGACAGGGGGGACATATAAAAATTAGCTTAGGTTTTGTAGAATAGCTGGGACAGTGATGCGGGACAACAGCTGAAGGATGTACGTTCAAAATAAGTTTTAAAAATTCTCAATGGTTACAACATTCACCCATTCATTCCATTTTGTTGTATCCAGATGTGAAATGAAGCTGCCAGAGCGTTTTAGAAAAACGATCAAGGAAGTTTACTTGTCAGCCCTAAATCTTTAAGATGATAGTGATTTAGCTTAGTTGAGCGGAGTCCTGGAAGCTGATAAAAGTAAATAAAAAACATAAATAGACTATGCATATTTGAGACCGACATTTCACCCCCTTCGAGGATGTTCAATCGTTCTGGGACACCTGTATTGCTGGCGAAATAATAAAAGGCGTATTATGAGATTCATCAGTGTCCCCCGTCTTCCCCTCATGCTGTGCGTACTCGTTTTGAGCGAGAACAAAGGAATCAAATTCGTCACCAATGCATATATCCTTATACCTTACACATAAACTACTCTAGGATCAAAATTACCTTACCAATGACACTAGTAATTTTCTTACTATTGACCACTTCCAGCATGGGTTGTTCCGCATCAATGGTGCACAAGTCGGCTAGCTTCTTATTACCGAGTGTCTGAGCAGCAGATATGGAGATTAGACGGCTCAGCTCCTCGGGTTTTACTTGAACTTTTGCTAAAGCTTCTAACAAATCTGCTCGCTGTTAAAGAAAAAACAGTTGTGTTGCACATTTAATACTTGGAAAGCCAATGTTGGTTAAATAAAACAGTTAAATAAAATTTGAGTTTCTAAGCAGTTGTGGTATAATTTTACACTCTCAGTTTTAAAGTTCAATGCATTGTTTATAGTCTTCAATCGCAATTCATTAATCATAAATTTAATTACAAATAACATTCGTCATGTAAATGTTTGAATAACTAACGTTTTCCTTCTTCTTTTTTGTTTCTAAAATTTTCTCATACTTTTTTCTTTGAGCCTTAGTTAATATTTTCATATGCTCATTTTTGTTTTTCTTGATTTTTGTTTTTCTCTTTCTAGATGGCAACACAATATCATTTCCTTCAGTATCCGCACCATATTCGTTCAAGTGGAGATCGAGTTTTATCTATAAAAAAGGAAAGGTTTAAACGTTAGCAATTATTAGAAATTATGACATTTTAACTGTAATTTAATTACATCGCTCTTAAAAATTAACATCATAACCAAGAGCCATAGAGCAAGGTATATCCAACATCTAAAATACTCGCAATGAGCAGTCAACATTTATCTCCTATTCCAAAAGAAAAGAACCATCCACCGGCCAAAGCAGCAGTCTCAAAGATGGTTGGAACCCGCAGTAAGATAAAAAGATGATAAGAAAGCCAATGCTGATTCTGCCGACTTAGGTTGAACAACTACTCGTTTACCGTTTACTCGTTTCGAAACATTTGAAAGGTGGGTTAAACCACTATTCATAAACCAATTTGATAGGTAAGCTAAACAACTACCTGTAATCCATTTAAAAGGTGGGTTAAACCACTACTCTTTACCCATTTGAAAGGTGGTGGTGTATTTGACAGCAGATAAGAAATAGAATAAAGTGGACATATTACAGTTGGACAGCTTCTCTTCATTTTCCCTATGGTTCATATTTTTAAGATTTATTAGTATACTTAACGAAAAAGAATACTATATATATAAGCTAGACAGCTAATACCACCTGATAGAGAAGAATATAGTTCAGTATAATTCAATGTGAGAAATCTATTCTCCGTGGATAAAAGTACTTTGAATTTAGTTTATATAATTTGATGTAAATAATTTAAAAAAATCATTAAAAAGTCAATGCTCAAACTAAAATTCCAATTCTAGTAGTTTTACTGCAAAATATTTGATTTTCAGAGGAAAGTAAAAACATAACCTTTTTTGTCTCCGAATTATCAACTTTGGCATCCACAACCTGCCTCGCTTTCCAGTTAAATCCCTTTTTCCCCATTCTGTATTACAGATTAAACATCATAACAAAGGCTGTGTAAAATTATTGTGATGAAAATGCTAGCGCCATTGGAAAAGTTGCTTAAAGGTAAACTGTCAACATGCATTAAAGTTCTTTTGTCAAAAGTCAATAACACGTGTATAGCTTTTTTTCGTAGACTTTAAAAGAGTTTGTATCTGCAGGCAGGCTAGGTTAATGTAATTTCGATATATCTATTACAAATTTATTCCGTGCTATTACTTTATACATAATAAGGTACTCACGCATAATTTATAGTTATTTATGTTAAATTCTTAACATGTTCATAACATTTCATTTAGTTTTTAAATCGATCTTCATTCATAAAAATATAAATCAAAATTTTACAAAATTGTTAAAGTTTCTATTTTAATAACCACTTTTAATAAATATGTCTTTTAATATAGAATGAATAAGGTTAAATGGGTGTTATTCGATTAATTAGTTAATAGGTAGTTATTGTTGGTATTGGCAATAATGGTAAGCATAGAAACTAGCCAATTTAAAAAAAAACTATCTACTACCTCGTTTGTCAAATGCATGTCAATGTCAGTGATATGAACGTAATAAGATTTTTTATTTAGTTAAGAAATAGTAAATATTTTACGAAACAAAAATCCAAGTGAAAACCTAAATGTAAGTTTAATTCGATGGAATATAGACAAGGAATGTCTACATCACTTGAAGATATAAAAGCAGTTATAGTTAAGCAAGAGTACAACGATGAACAATCAAGTAATAATTGCAGTGGAAGTTTAAGATTATCTGACTACTTTCTAGATACCACAAATATGGTTAAAGTAGAAGCAAATACTGACGTAGAATTTCCAATAAAATTAAAACAGGAAACAAAAGATTTAACAGAGTCTTGCAACGTTGGTTGCGTGGAAACAGTATTTTGCGAAGTGGACGAAAGAAATAATGCTTTCCAAGGGGGTTTTACCGAAAAGCAGCTCAAGTGCGAGATTGATGATTTACATAAAATCAATAAAGAATGCGATCAGGCATTTCCGGGCATAATAGACAAAAATATTAATGATATTGCATTTGCAAATTGCAAAACTTTTAAATGTATTAAAAAATGTAGCCAATCATTTTCAGATCAACAAAGTTTGAAAATTCACTTCGATACAGTTCACAATAATTTTAAAATGTTTCAATGCAATGCATGCTTGGCTATTCTAACAAGTAAACAAAATTTGAAAGTGCACATTTCATATGTCCATTTAAGAAGGAAAATGTATCGATGTAGGAAATGTAAGAAGTCATTTCAATTTGAAAACCAATTAATGTATCATTTGAACATATTTCATGCGAACAAAAATAAAATTCAATGCAACGAGTGCTCAGCAATATTGGCGAGTAAACGAAATTTGAAAATACATATGGATGCCATCCATTTACAAAATAAAAGATATGCATGTAGTGCTTGTGACATGGTGTTTGCATATAATATCCAATTAATTCATCACAATGACATTTTTCACAGAAATATAGTAAAGTTTCAATGTAACGAGTGCTTAAAAGTATATGCAAACAAACATAATATGAAACGACATATTGAAGCCATACATTTAAGAAATAAAAAAATTATATGTAGCGAATGCAATAAAACTTTCACTTACAAAGATCACTTGGATCGACACATTTTTAATGTTCACAGCAAACATACATAGGTAAACATCAATATATGTGTATAGGAAAGCAATGTCTACCTACCTAACTACTTATTTATTGTATTTTAATAAGTTTTAATGTTATATGTTAAGTTTTACAATAAAGTTCTAATATACTGACAATCCATTATTTATTTATGGGTTTTAAAATCATTTTAATATATTGGTACTTACGTCCTTTTTCTTTATTAAATCTTTATTTAATTTTTGTGAAAAAAATAAAATATTTGGCATTAGGTCTAAAATTATAAATTATACTTATTAGTAATTTGAGCCGTGATTATTATTATTCGAAATCATATAATTATAGAAAATCTATGAAAACAGTTTCAGTAAAGATGAAAAACAAGCCCAATAAAGATTAAATGTAAAATAAAGGTTCCTTATCCTCAACTATCTTTAACTGATTTATTTTTCTGTAGTGTTGAAGTATCCTGACTGCGTATTATTACCTCGTTGCACGTCTCCCTATACATTACCTTCACCAATGTTTACAATAGCTACTTATTGCGAAACTCCATTTTGGCAGAAATACAAGTCAATAATAAAATTAAAGACTGTCACATATATTAATGTCACACCCGCTGGCAATTCTACTTGGATTTTACCTACATTACGAGCGAGTTCAATTATTCAAATGTAATTGTAATTATTTTTTTTATAAACTTACTACGTAGCACACGTGATTATAATTTCAAAACTATCCAAATTACGACAGTATAAAATCAAATATTATTAACGTTGTGTAATGAAGATAAATAAATAGTGTGCATTTCTTTATTTCAGTCGACGATAAACGCCCTAAGCCATCCAGTACCAGGTATTTTATAGTTTAAAGTCATGTTTGGATAGATTTGACAATATTTAGATCTTAATCTTAATTTAACTGAGACATTGCTCTACCAAAAACGCCATAAAACATGTATTTTTGTTTTTATAGTGGGAAAAAAATCTGTGACCCAGTTTGGAGTGAAAATATTTTTTCAACGTATTTTATATGTATTTTTTTCATGTTTTTTTTTTGACATATTTTGGTACACAAAAAATATAGATTATAACAATAAGATATAATGAAAAAAAGAGAATTAAGTAATAATTAAACTGTCCTTTTATAAAATATTTAAAACAATTATTTTTCTTTCCTACTTATTCATTTTACTTTGCATATAATATCACATATAATATAATATGTTGTTTTTAAATATCAGGATCTAGCGCTGTTGACTATTTAAAATGGGCATTACCCAGGTGGACTCTATCTTCAATTTTATTATTTTAACTGTTTGAAATTCCACCCAAAATATCAAAGGATTGTCGCTACTACAGATTATTTATTTTGCACTACCATTGCAAAGACTATCGTCGGCCTGTGTATTCCAACGATCTTTTAAAACATATAGATACGGCATGTCATACAAATCTTCCTTTTGAAAACCAGACACCGACGATTTCCTCCGCTGTTCCGCGCTCTGCAATACTCAGCCTTGCATGTTTCGCTTGCTATCATATCGGTTAACAATCGTAATTTATTTCTGTTTGTTTTTAAATAGAATAAAATAACTTTAAAAAAATTGTTATAAAAAAAATATTCATATATGCCTAGCTACTTTATTTGTTTTTATTTGTGAGTTTTCACTGAAAAAACGAATCACGAAAAAAGTGTTTAAAAAAAGTAATAATATAATATATTCTGCATTGTAAATACTTTTAAAAACAATGGAAAATTAATTTATAAGATGTAATAGAATTGTTTTGCAATCAGTATCAAGTATTTTCACAAACGTAAAACGAACATACTGTACTTATTAAAATATGTTTAATTACTCTTTGGAATATTTGTACCTTTACAATGATTTACAAGGACGCCCATTTCGCAAATTATATTCACATTTTAAGAATTAAGAAATACTTATATATTTTAAGAATTATGAAATACTTGAATAATTATAACACAAAAACTAGAAATAAAATGTTGACCTAACTTGATTAGATACGCTCTTTAAACACATCCACTTCTCTTTACATCTAGGATAATATTAAAAAACAGTACATATAAAAAACTCTGTTGAATTTGCATATTTATCAAATCACCTAGGAAAGTATGTCAAACTCTAAAGTTTTGAAGTTAGCACCCCATCTATAACCGATTCAGTTTAATTTTTTTTGCAATCGTTTGATGGTCGTTTGACGGTCAATGATTACCTACCTACCATTATATAGATTACCGATCCACATAAGAAACATGACATTTCTAAAGGATTTCAAAAAAGCGGGAAAAGATTATTTATTTGAACTTAACTTATACAGTTTAAAAGAATTTTAGTATTTTTTCTGTTGTAACGATGTAAGCAGATATCACCTTACCAGCTTATCTCCTTTTTTTTCTTATGTTAGTTTAATCGTTTTTTTTATTTGTATCTTTATATTCTTTTGTTTTTGTTATTTCTGCGTAGGTCCTTCGATCTCATTAACTATTATTGCTCTTGTTATCTAAATTCGTTTATTTACTTAAGTTTAGAAAATTTATCGTGTAATTACTATCTTCTTCAAGTATTTTTTGCTACCTAATTGTTGTAAAATATCTCATTAATCACTAATCTATAAATATCTTGTATATCTTGTAAATTTGTATCTCACTAATCTATTTTCGGACATAAAAATATCTTATCTTATCTATTATAAACGGTTGACGGTAAGCCGTTTAATTATAAACCAATAAAAAAATATATGAAAAAAAAGATATTAGTAAATATAATATAATAAAGAGCATTTGGCGAAACTGAGCTTTTGTTGAAAAAGAACAGGTGATGAAAAAAGAGAATAATTTTTGCAAAAGAGCATAATTTTTGATTGTGAGTTTTGGCAATAGCAATAACCCCTCATGACCCGTAATATTATTTAAAAAAACAGAAGTCAGGTGTCAGTCACACGTCAAGCTAAAAACGTCAAAGTGAGTAAAAACAACCGACTAATAAATGTAACCTAAAAAAATGACCGTCAACACGTGCGTATGTTTATTTCGACATTAGATTTGTATTTTCTGTTTATTCAATACTAATGTACACCCGCGATACAAATTAAACAAAATGGTGATTAATATATGGGATGATGTCAAACCTCCAATAAGTCCCTGCATTCTGGCAGCTGTGAAGAAACTGGGATTTGCCCGAATGACTCCTGTTCAGGTTTGTATTTTTAGTTAACCTAATTCCTATCTATAAGGGCAATAGGAATGTTCTCGCTTATCAATTTCTCACTCGGGGAAGTTACGTTCGGTTTAAACCAAGATAGCGGCTTGAATCATAGTCAGTTCACTGAATGAACCATTTTTATTATTATTTAAAGATGCAAGAGAGATTTGCAAGCGGAACGCTATTCATTACAGAAGTCATGTAGGAGGAGAAGATTATTTAGAGTCAATGCTGAATGAAACATAATCAGTTTTATCAGCATTCAAAGTTAGTGAGTTGCTAACAAGCCAGTCCTTGATAATTTTTAGGTCATTCGATACTTTCCTATAAACTTCTTCCCATCTATTAGATACAAAAATCAGAGCAGTGTCACCAGCATAGGATACAATTTGCCTTTCAATATCTATTTTGCAATTCTGTAAAGATTTTTTCATATAAATTAGGTGCCTTTGCGAGCACCATATGGGCTACCAGCTATTTAGAAGAAATCTAAAGCTAGAGAATGCTTTCTGAACAGATAACCATTAAAAATTGTTTTCCAAATTTGATTTTAACTAGACACGTTATTACTAAACCCATCAATGCGACCATACTATTATTTTCTTATACGCGAGTTGCTTAAACATGATGATATGCTTATATCGTGTCATTTGTGGTTATAATATTTAATTAAGTTGATTAGCTGATGTTTATTTTATTCTTGGGTACAAGATAAGGTAATTACTGATATTTTTGGTTGAAACCGTGCTGGTTACCCAACTGCAAAGCAGTTTATATGAAGAGTGACTGCTCGACGGCGTAATCAGCATAGACAGGTCTTAGATCTGTGCCTGTAGACTGAGTTATATGTACTACTTTACTCGAAATACATGCCACCTTTTTGCATTTTAGAGCTTATATAATTTAAAAATATTTTATGGAACATGGAAAAGTTGCATTCAATCCCACTAAATCTGCATTTTTGTACTGAATGATAACATATTATTCATTGTGGCGGTGTGGGACATTAACTAAAATTTTCTGTTTTATTCTAACCCCTTTAACTCTTGCTGGCATATTTGCGCAGACCCGGCCGGCGGTCCAAACATCGCGTGTGCATGGCCACGCACATTTGCGCCAGACCGAGAAAGCATTTCCCACTTTGATAATTTCTGCTAACATAACAGTATGACTTGACGGTTGCACCATTGGAATCACAACGAGCCAATTAGTACCTCAGAATTTATTCGAGTCAATGCAGTGTCTAATAATATTTTTAAATTTATACTAAAAACACACTGAGTCACTTCCGTCCCAGCCATCAGCGGCCTCGTATTTTTTTTTTAATTTATATTTTTTTATTGACAACTGTATATTTTTTGGAAAGTGAAAAAGTGGCAAATACTTCACAACTTGACTTGAGTGAAAACTTGTCAAAATAGTGAAAAATTGTGTGTCGATAAAAGCAGTTTTGTTTTTTTTAAATTGCAAGATATAATGAAAAATCAAAGTGATATTTTATAAAAGAGAATTTCACGGTGAATCAGATGAAACCTAATTTGTAAAGATTGAACGACTCATGCCTGTGCATGAGCTATGTCAATATAATAAAGAAAATCAAACATTTTCATAGTTTTGTACTTATTATTATACCTAATAAAGTGGTGGCGATACATGGAATATTTCATTCGGTCAACAACCTTCGGCAAACGGGCGGCAACATATGCTCGTTTTACGTACATAGCAGAATGTGTTAATTCTCGAAAAAATCTGGCATTTTAAAAGATAGAGAGTGAGTTACAAAAGATTGATAAGAAAACGCTTCCTACTGGTACCTACTTTAAATATTTTTCAACCACTCATTTTTATACCAGCTGGCTGTCGCACTATCCCACTCTTTTAACATGTGCATACTTATGGCTGAAATTATACTTAATATAGTTCCGTTACTGGAAGGAAAAGCTCTCTGCGTCCCTCCCAACCCTCAACAAAGGAATAAACACCAAATCACACACCACATCACATCAAATCGTAACACTTCATATCCACCAATAATACATTCTTTATCAAATTAGGCATTTATGAGAAATCTCAAAAGCAAATTTTATACAGTATTTAGTACAGTTTTTTTGGAGCATTTATTTTTCATGACATTTATACGTTTTCAGGCTGCTATTATCCCACTTCTGATGTCCTGTAAAGATGTTGCTGCTGAAGCTGTAACGGGATCAGGAAAAACACTAGCATTTGTAATTCCTCTTCTGGAATTACTTCTGAAGAGGGAGAAGGAAGAAAAATGGAGAAAGACGGAAGTTGGAGCTCTAATCATATCACCTACGCGCGAGTTAGCCAAACAGATTGATGATGTAAGGGCAAATCAATTTTGCTATAAAATTAATAATATAGAAAACCTGATTTTTTGAAATGTAATAATAACGTTCACGAATTATTTTTAGGTCATAGAACATTTTCTTCAGGAACCATCCTTGAGCCACTTTTCAAAGCGTTTATTAGTGGGCGGAAGTTCTGTTGAGGAAGACATGAAAATGGTTAAGACGAAAGGAGCAAATATAATTGTTTGTACCCCTGGAAGGATGGAAGATCTTCTAACAAGAAAGTTTGAATTCAATCTTTCTGTTGGATTGAAAAATTTGGTAATTTATTAATATTAATTACTAAATTACTAAAACGTATCCTCGATTTCAATTTTTCACCATAATCTGGTGATGTAGCTCGCGACAGACACGCCCACGAGTCCACAATGCTCGCATTGCTAAACCATATTCATTCAATGTCGATTGTGTCGATTTGTCGATCAGATGTGTCGATTTATATAACTTGATTACTTTTAATAAACTTTAAGTGGGCAATACAAAAATCAAACATTTAAATATAACTGAATAAGGAAAATTAAGGGTAACACAGAATTCTGTATGACAAATTTATTTAATACAGCGATGAATATCTTTTTTAAAAATACAATACATTTAACTAGAGTACCAAGTGCACCACACGGAATTATGGGAGAGGAGCGCGAGCCGGTTTAGGATATAATTAAAAACTCTAGGGTTGGGCCGGCCAGGAATGCCGGCAGAGCAAATAGCAGTTTAATACTTTAAAAATAATGTGTTGTTAAAAAATCTTGAGATTGGGTAGTTTTGTGGTTAACCCGACACGTTACGCGGTTTTAAAAGTCACAAAGCAGTTTTCAAAACAATCCCTAATTACGGGCCTTACTTAAAATGCTTATTTTAGAAAAACTATGAATGTTATCTTGATAACCTGCACTATTTTGAACAACTTATTAAATTCTATAGAATTTGGTTTCATTACTAACTATATAAATATAAAAAAAAATGTCAGTCGCAAAATTTTCTTTTTTGTAAAATTTTATTTACTCAATAAAAAAAAATTTAAAGCGATGACACCCATATTTCACGTTTTACTTATGTTCCTAGATATCATACAAAACTATTTATAAGTAATATGTATTTTTTACCATAAACAGAATATTAAAAAAAAAATAACCATGGATACTTATATCTTGTCACTGGTGGTGGGGTGCTGTAAGATTTTTTTTTTTATAATTTTAAAATTTTTTTTGATTATTTACAGCCTAATGGTTTTTACTTATAACTTTGTAAATTATTGGACATTCCATAGAGCTCCAATATCAAATTCCAGTTGTAATCTAAAATGAAGCAATTTTTTCTTCTAGGAATTGCTAGTGTTAGACGAAGCCGATCGCCTGCTAGATTTGGGTTTTAGCTCCCAACTAACGATCATACTGAGTTATTTGCCGCGCCAGCGTCGCACTGGCCTCTTCTCCGCCACGCAAACCAAGCAACTAGACGACCTGATGCGTGCCGGTCTCAGGAATCCAGTCGCCGTCAGCGTCAAGGAAAAATCTTCCACGAGTACACCCCTTCTCCTCGATAACTACTATATGTCGGTCGAACCGCAAGACAAACTGGCAGCGTTTGTAGAGTTCATCAGGGTGAAGGAGGTCACGAAGGCTATATTCTTTCTGCCGACGTGCGCGTGCGTCGACTTCTGGGGCGACGTGTTCCCGCATCTCGTACCCGATACCCTCGTGCTTGCGTTGCACGGCAAAATGAAACATAAACGGCCAAGGATTCTCGAGAAGTTTCGAAATGCCGATAAAGCGATTCTGCTGTGTACTGATCTCATTGCTAGGTAAGTTCTATAAGGTTATTAGTTATTCCAGTAGCCTTGCTATTGTAAGTCGTAATTTAAAGCACAATTTTAATATTTAGTACATTTAAATTTTTTCGGCGTCTAATTTTTTGCAATTGCATTTAAGCACTACTTAGTATTTTTTATGCCTGTAATACTTGCATCTCTAAATTACACATGTCTTAACCACAAAATATACAGATCGAGTAAAATTTGAATCTAATCGTATGATCCTATAATTTGCAGAGGCCTAGACATTCCTGAAGTGCAATGGGTGCTCCAATGGGAACCGCCGAGCAGCCCAGCTGCCCTCGTTCACCGTGTCGGTCGTACTGCGCGCGGCGGCGCCGAAGGGTCTGCCTTGCTGGCACTGCTGCCAACCGAGGATGCATTTGTGGAGTTCGCTCAAGCCAACCAGAAGGTCACACTACAGAAAATGAATCTTAAAAAGCATGGGATAATAGTTACACCGGCTTTACGGGATGAGGTATACATTATTTAAATTAACCTACGAATTGCCTACACCGACATGTCTTGGCGGCCATAGCGTAACAGTTGCTGATCCCAACCGACACATATTGTCATTGCCAAATGAAAGAGGCATGGGTCGCTATAATGATTCTTATCTTTATTAGCGGACATGTGTTTTTTTTAACAGGCACATTTCGTTCTGATAGTGTAGTTTACCACCACTAACCACTTTTAAAGAGAACATATTAATTTTAAAATGTAATTTATTTATTTCGCCCATGGCGGCCATAGCCATTGAAATTATGTTTTTTTTTTAAACAATGTTATTTTAAGTAATACAATTTTTACATCCTTACCTAACTAAACTCAGGCGCAAAGGCAGACTCGTCAAACCCTTGTTGTAAGTACTACACCCTAGCATTAATTTTTTAAAAATGTTAAATGTTAAAAATTGTACTTGCGTCGCTTTAAAACAAAAGTAGCAGGATTTTTTCATCAAGCAATATATCATCTTAACACAGCCACCATAAACCATGAACTACCCAAGAAAAACCCCAAAAATGCTGCTATACGAATCTCACCATGGCAACATTAACAACGACTACAGGGTTAATAGAGCAGTCGGAGTATTGAACAGCTAGTTATCGATATGACATTAAAAATTCATATTTGAATAGTTTAAATTCAAATATTGGTATGTTATTGAAATAATTAACATAGCATATAATGAAAAAAATAATAAAGATATTTAACCTGTCAAACGTCCAAACCCCTATAGAAAAACAACCGCACACTGTCCACGGAGATTTTCAAAAAATGGCCTAATTACGGACGCTTATTTTATAAAAACTATGTATGTTATCTTAACCTGCACTATTTTGAATAGCTTATGAAATTCTCTAGAATATGATTTCATTACTAACTCTAAATAATATATACAAAAAAAAAAAATAAAGTGTCAACACCCGTTTTTTATTTTTTACCATAAATAGAAAATTAAAAAAAAGTTCCCATAGATACATACCTAAGGCGGATCGTAACTGGTGCCGTAATATATTTTTTATTTATTATTATTATCGCTTTATAAGTTATTCTTCTACTTAATGGTTTTTTTTTCAACAATATTTTTTAAAATACTAAACAAAAACTAAAGTAGGTTGTCAAAAAGAATAGATATATTTATAAAATATATTTTTTTGATAAAGTGATTAAATAGGAAATCTCTTTTATTTATTTTGATAAAGAATGACATTTCTAAATGATTTAATTAGAAAGATGTTATATATATATATAAATATTTTTATAAAATGTTAATTTTTGATTGTTTGTTTGTAAACAGTACCCGTAAATACGCAATCAAAGCGACAACCCTTCCGAAACGCCTAGTTTGTGACATCAGTAACTTGGAGTTAATACATTTTAGAATACATATGTTCTTTACAATAAAATTTTACGCGGAATACTTACTCTAATTGTATTTGCATATAAATCTATCAAAAAATAAGAAATATATAAGATTCTCATGTATCCGCCATACTTGTAATGGCGGCCGCTGTCAGTTACAAACAAGACGCTAAACATTTTTTTTTTAATCTTGTGGCACGGCCGTCGCAAAAAAACTATTGTAAAATACGTCCTCACTGTGTTTTTTTAATATTACAATGAAATTAATATCACACTAACCTCACCGTAACACCAGCCGTAAGTAACCTCAGCGTAAGACCAATCCTACCAGCATTAAAGAAAAAATAATAAATTGTATGTATCCCGCTGCCGCATCGCTGCGGGACAACCGGTCAGCTAATACATTTTTGCTGCCGCACCGGTGCGGGAAGGACGATAGTGGGGCGAAGCTAAAAGCTTTTAGCTTATTGAATATTAGTGGATCATACTGCCGATATTAATTACAAAATTGTATCTTTAATAGTTTTCAGAGTAAAATGCAATGACAGATAGGCAAGGAACTAGCATATTAATGTTCAACAATTCATGTTTTTTTTCTTATAGATAATGGACAAAATCCGAAATCTTCAGCTGAAGGACCATGCGCTCTTTGATAAAGCTGCTAGAGCTTTTGTCTCTCACATACGCGCTTACAGCAAACATGAATGTAACCTACTTCTAAGGCTAAAAGAATTGCCTTTAGGGTTGGTCGCGAACAGCTATGGTCTGATAAAGTTACCCCTCATGCCGGAAATAACCGCGGCACATAAAACACAGTTCGCGGCCCCAAACCCACCGATCGACATCAACACTGTATCCTACAGAGATAAGCAACGCGAGGAGAGTAGACAGAAAAAACTGAAAATATACAAAGAGACGGGGAAATGGCTAAACAAGAATAAAGTGAGGAAGAAACCGAAGCAGACGGAAGCTTGGGAAATGGCGAAATTGATGAAGGAAGCGCGGAAGGAGAAGAGAAAGAAGCGGAAAGAGAAGAATAAGGAGATCATAGAGAAAGGCGGCACCATTAACAGGGCGAAAAGGAAGAATCTGGCATCTGAAGAAGAAATTAATGAGTTAAGAAAAGACATGGCACTCTTCAAGAAATTAAAGAGGAATAAGATCACCGATGAACAGTTTGACAAAGAGTTTGGTTTGAATAGTGACTGACAGTAATTTACTTCAGCATTATTAATTAAGGAAACTACAAATCTTTACAGGTTTATATATTTTCAGTGCTAAACTGCCACTCACAGATCAATACAACAGTCAGTTGTTTATGGTATATGTATAACAGATTTAAATAAAATAAATGCAAATGTGTTATATACACTGCCTCTATTATTTAATAATTTTCCTATATTTAGAAACTATTTTGTTTTTATCATTGTGAATTACTTATTTTTATACTAAGTAATAGAAATAAACCATATTCAAGGTAAAAAATATTACTACTGTAGGGTTAGTTAAATAAACAAACTTATGATCAACCATAAATGGTATTTATTAATAAAAAATATATATCTTCTTTCAGAGTGATTTTTATTCTTTTATCATATTATACAAAACTATTATATCATGAACCATAAATGGTATTTATTAATAAAAAATATATATCTTCTTTCAAAGTGATTTTTATTCTTTTATCATATTATACAAAACTATTATATCATGAACCATAAATGGTATTTATTAATAAAAAATATATATCTTCTTTCAGAGTGATTTTTATTCTTTTATCATATTATACAAAACTATTATATCATGTCATCGAAAAAACATATTTTGAAATATGAAAAAAAACAATAATTACACTGCCTTCTCTTGCTTTGGGTTCGGTACTCAATATCAGCTCAGTTTAGAAGCTGTTATGAGCAAACAGTTCCGAAAATAAGTTCCGGGGAAGTTTCCGAATATTTATTAACAAAACCCACCAAAAAAATCCGTTTTTTTTGAAAATATAACTTGAAACAACAAGATTAAAACATTAATTATACAATTAAAAAAAGATTTACTGTAAAGAATTAGGGTTAAATAGTTTTTACCGTAATCATAATTTTATTGTTGCATCAATGTATTTCAGTCATTGCAAACATTAACTGTTTTGATAACAATATTTTCAGTTTTATGATATTAAAGATGATTGACTTATATTTTTCATTTATTTGTTAGTTACGTAACACCGCATTAACAAACCAATTGAAATCAATTTTGTCGATGCAGAATGACATATTCAAAACTCTTCCCAAATGCATATAACCTCCAATATCTAAGAAAAAATAGGTCAGATCCAAAAATACCTAATATACCGAAGAATCTCATGGTTTAAGCAGATTTGGTTGATCTGTAACGCCTTTAAAATGTACAGCCAAGACCAAAAAAATAAGTTTTTCAGACGATATTGCTTGGTAGGCGCTCGCAGCAGCTCACTTTCACGGATGTCCACACATTACTCTAAAAATTGACTCCACAAATGGACTTGTACGGGTACTAACATAATATAAAAATCTAGAAATAACTATTTACATCATTTCCAATATCATTTATAATTTTCTATTAATTTCTAATTAGTTTAGATAAAATCTTCGACTGCGCAGCGTTTTTACAAAACTTTAGTTACTATTTTTTCTACCGGTGAGGAAACACCTACTTAATCATTTTCAACACCAAATGTAGCATTCGCCTGGAGATGATATAACAAAGTTTTAAAGGTATACTCTGTCTATACTGCGGCGTTTGCCACACCTCCGTGAATGGTACAACTAAGCCAAATTTGGTTGCTCTTATTCATCTTCTGCTACCGCTCAGAGTATCTACACGCCATACTCTTTGAGAATCTGTCCAGCTATAACCAATCGCTGTATTTCCGATGTTCCTTCGTATATTTCCGTGATCCGTGCGTCTCTGTAGTGCCGCTCGGCTGGCATGTCGGATACATAACCCATGCCTCCCAAAATCTGCGAAAAGATTACAAATAATTAATACGAGATCGAGATTAATACGAGAAAAAAATAAACATAGGTTGCAGTGGTCATAAAAATAACCCACCAGTGACCTTATAGGCCAACGCAACTCGACAATACAATGTGATCTTACGTACTCCGTGTTCCTGCGATGCTCGCTCTGTCAGGAGATCCCCTCTACCACTCAGTATTAGTATAGCATAGTATATATTTAGTTCAGAAACAAATTTGCAGTTGTGTATGAAAGGCAGAGATGAGTAACATAAAACAATAAAAGTAAATCCTACACTTTATACACAGACCTCAGAAAACCACAGCCCGTTATACACAGTACACCTAGTAGTCCTAACCGTAGTTCCTAATTACGGTTGTAAGGGAGTTGGGTTGCCGGTCTTGAGTCAATGATAAGAGATTGGAATGGAATTTTTTGTTAGTTTTAGATGAAATTTTCATTATATTTGTTTGTGGTAAATATTGTTTGAGATAAGTTTATCTAGTTACCGTGAACATGATTGAATTCGAGTTTAGTTACGTCTAGAGAATTATGGGAATTTTCTAGGTTACCAACGAGTCCGAGTTTCGTAATCGGCCCTGCTGGTAAGGCGCATACAACAGCTCAGATTTTTGTTGCAGAATTAAAATATCTTTTGGAAAATCATATAAAATAGTTATTCATAGCAAAAATACATCCATGCTTTTGGCCATTGAACATCGGTTGTGTGGAAACAATCCGGCTAACGTTTGTCCATTTGGAAAGTGTTATTTTAAAATTCCTGGGATCATTTCGGCATCCTCCTGCAGTGCCTCGGTGCCCAGGGTAATCACCCTATTCGCAAGCCGTTACACTCAAGACGGAATGTGTGATGATCTCCGAAACGTCAGGATTAAATAGTCTTGTACACACTGTATGTAAAGATCCGAAATATTAAGTTATAAAACAAAGATGTTAGTTATAAATGGTCATTAATTAGTTGTTATATTTCTTAATAGTTAATCTACAGAAATATCCGACAGCAAGCTAACCTGTATTGCTTGATGCGAGAGATAGGTAGCGGCTTCGGAGGCAGCTAACTTTGCCATGGCGGCTTCTTTGGTGTAAGGTTTTTTGTTGTCTTTCAGGTGCGCCGCCCGCCACGTTAGCAACCTCGCCGATTCCACTTTTAACGCCATGTCGGCTATTTTCTGTTGTATCGCTTGCAATTTGAGGATTGATTTTCCAAACGCGATTCGTTTGGATGCATAGTCGATTGCGACATCAAGAGAAGCCTGTGAATATAATGAAGATTTATTAGTAAAAAGTAAATAAAGGTATTATATGTAATAAAAGTAATCATTTAAACTTTTTAAGTACCCTAGAAGAAACGTTGAATCTGGTTAGTTTCAAATTCAAATTTCTCTTTATTAATTATACTATAGAGAAGAAATATTTTACAATAAAATATGAACAATATAGTTATCCTCAATAAGGTTTGATGGTTACTCAACTAGACTTTAATCTGTTCTAGAGTGACCATCATTTTGTTCTAGAGTGACCATCATTTTGTTCTAGAGTGACCATCATTTTGTTCTAGAGTGACCATCATTTTGTTCTAGAGTGACCATCATTTTGTTGTCGTAAATCATATGAAATAGTGCATTATAGTCTAAATGTAAAGAGAATCATACAACTAATTCCTACAAGTAATGCCATTAAAATTATTTTACTATTGCAATTAATTCTTCACCCAAATTTATTAACCGTGTAGAGATCTTTTTAATTTTACCTACTTTATAAATTGAGCCAATGCATGAGCACAAAATTCCTTGAAAAATCTAACAGAGAGAAAGTAAAAACTCCTATCCAAAGGCGTCTTCATTTTGTTGAACTTCGGCTCATTCGTAAGATGAATCGTTAATAGAAAAACATTTTTAAGGGACGGCTATTAATTCTTACCTGCGCAATGCCCAGCGCTTGAGCTGCGATTCCGATCCTTCCCGAATCCAGCGTCATCATGGCAATCTTGAAACCAGCACCGGCCTCTCCCAAAATGCTATCCTTCGCGATCTGACAATCCTCGAAAATCAGAGAACACGTGGATGATGCCCTAATTCCCAGTTTATCCTCCTTCTTGCCTAGTTCCAAGCCCTTTATGGGTTTGGGGATGAGAAACGCCGATATTCCTTTGTGTTTTAAGCTCTTGTCAGTCGTTGCGAAGACGACGGACGCTTCACTTTCGTATCCGTTCGTTATCCAGCATTTTGTTCCGTTGAGAGTCCACGAGTCCGCGTTCGATTTGGCCGTTGTTGAAGCTGCTCCGGCGTCTGAACCGTTACCTGGCTCGGAGAGGGCAAAACAACCCACTTTTTGACCTAAAAATTTAAATTACTCATACGTTAATTACTGTATGAAGATGTATGCGTATGGTTATCGTCAATTTAAATATGTAATTCCGTCATTATTACCTTCACTTTAAAACTACACTAGAAGTAAAAAAAAAACCCCTTATAAAAATAAATAATTGATAATCAAAAAAAAGATCATTGAAAAATTATCTAAATATACGAGGTGTGTTCAAAAAGTAAGGTGACTTTTCAAATTTCGCGGGCTACGTCCGTTCGATCCTCGTTTTTTTTTTTATGTTGGTACACTTGTTTTTAACATCTGTGAAAAGTTTCAAGAGTATAGCATTTTTGGTTTGTTTCTGAGAGGCATTAAAGGTTAGAAGTGTTTTGCGTGCTCGGCGATTTTCTACTGTCGAAAAACATGGATCAAAGGGTTAGCATTAAATTTTGCGTAAAAAAATGGAATCAAGTGCTCTAGAACTCTTGAAATGTTGATAGTGGCATACGGTGAGTCTACTTTAAGTAAAAACCATGTTTACAAGTGGTATAAACTCTTCCAAGAAGGCCGAGAAGACACCAATGACGAACCTCGAAAAAACACGCCAAGTTCAGTCAAATGTCAAGGTGTTGCTCACTGTTTGTTTGATTATCATGGCGTAGTGCATCAGGAGTTCTTACCAAAAGGTCGTACAGTTAATAAGGAGTATTACTTTGAGGTTATGCGCCGTTTGCGTGAAGCGATACGAAAAAAACGCCCGGAATTGTGGAAAAATCAGTCATGGTTATTGCACCACGATAATGGGCCAGCTCACACGTCATTGCTTGTTCGTATTTTGGCCAACAACAACACCGTAATCATGACCGCATACCACCGCACTCACCGGATTTAGCCCTCTGTGACTTTTTCTTGTTCCCGAAACTCAAGATTGGATTTGAGGATTGGAAAAACCGTTTGGAGGGGACAAAATAAATATTGATGAATAAATCAATATTTTTTGATAAAAATAAAAAGTAACCTTACTTTTTGAACACACAGCGTACATTTCTTTTTAAATTATGAGCATAATATTGTGCTCATAGTAATTATTGTCCCGCCAAAGATCTTATAATATTTATTAATAATTGGTTTTTTTACACATTATTTTATTCACTGGTGGATAAAGAGCGTTATGTTTGGTTTGAATGAAATATGGATTTTTATCATAGTGGTCGGAAGTTAAGTTGCAGGCAATCGTTGCCAACTAGACCGCCAGTTATTGTAATTTCACAATTAGGTATTTCGTTGATGGTATTGTGAGCCAAAGATTATAACTTATTTTTGCCTGTCAGTAAAAAATAACATTGACGTATCCTGCAGGTGGTTGTTTAAACAATCGGTTGTATGGAATATTTCTATAAATGCATATTTAAATTTTACACGCACGTAAAACATCAAATTTGCAAAATATTGCTTCGAGTACTAAAAGTATCTTTGAAAAAACAACAAGCATATTATTCATGCTTAAAAAACAGTAATCATAACATTAACTGACCATTAGTAAAGGGTGTTACAAAATCTTTCTTCTGCTTATCTGACCCCCATCCGAGAACGGGCCCCAAATATAATGAGTTATTCACCGACATTATGACGCCAGCAGACGCGCAACCCCTGGAGATCTCCTCTAGGGCGATGGCATAAGCGAGGTAATCCAAACCGGTTCCGCCCAGCTCTTCGGGCGCAGCTATGGCCATGAGTCCCAGGTTGCCCATGGTCTTGATCTGATCTTTAGGGTAGAGGTGCTCCTTGTCGAATTTGCCTGCGTTTGGCTTCAGTTCTGCCTCAGCGAAGTCGCGGACGGTCTTGTGCAGCATCTGATGGGTTTCCGAGAGAGATGTCAAGGACGCAATACATCTTGATTGTTTCACGCACAAACCTAAGTAATGGAAAAAAGAAGATATTAATTTTGTATTAGATTTTCTAAAAATGTAGATAGACCATTAGAATTATTTATTTTTGGCGAAATTTTAGACTGAAGTTAGATAACTTTCACTTTATAGAAGGTAGATAACTTTCTTTTTAGATTATTTATCATAATTATATAGTCAAGTAGGTACGTTGAACAATTTTGACCGTGAATTAGAATGTTTAAAACAATTCAATTCATATTCAATGCATATTTCAATTATTTAGTAAAATTCGTAATAACAGACAAATAAAGGTAACCTACCTAAACGGATTAACAAAATATTGATATAAATAAAATAGGTAGATGAAAAGTTATATATTCTTACCAAAAAATAAGGAACATGACCTATTTGTTAAGCTCGACGCCATGGTAGCGATTTATTCTAATTTTAAATTCAAATGTTATTAAATTCGAACTTTGGACCGGTCAAAATAATTTATTTTCAATATTGGAATTGGAACCGACTTCAAATACGGATGCGTTCGGAGACGGATAAGAAGAGACAATGTCAAACGATCGTAGTCACCAAATCACGGTATGTCAAACTAAAATATTATGTAAATAATTGCTGTCACAAAGTGCACAGATAAAAACATTTTTATAAATTAATAATGATTTTGTTATAAGGAACATATTTTCTTTAAAAAATACCATAAATAATATTTTAGCAAAATTATATTTTATAAATTCACATGAAGGCGCCCATTACACTGTCAATGTCAAAAGTCTTGTCAATGTCTCAATCTGATAGATTTTAGAAAAGTTTATAAATAAGTAATTATAAAATTTAGACCTTTGGTGACGGAAAAAGTTCAGTAGAATTTGCATTCTTTATTGTATTAAAAAAAAAAAGATTGTTGAGAGTTATTAATATAGCGTTAAGGTTTTGTTTTAGTTATGTTTCTTTTCGGTATATGTAGGAGTTCAACAGAAATTAAAAAACCTTTTACTTATATTTTTGATTAATAAAACAAGCCTCATGTGCTGTACTCGACTCACTAGTGACCAAGCCGTGATGTTGTTTTAGAGCTCGACATGAGAAGCCGCATTGTTTTTTTTAGCACAATGTTTCGAATCTTAACAATGTTGTCCCAATATAGATGTTGTACTGTCAGGTGCGTCATAACCACTAATAAATCGATTTAAATCGCTCAGTTGGCGATAGCTGCGCGTCGCCGCCGTGCCGCTGCGCTATAAAGGTTCGTTTACACGCACTGCGAAAATGGCGTTTGATGGTAAGTGACTCTTTATTATATTTATTTAAACTTAGCCACCCTCACCATTGCGCGGCGTTGTTTTCCAGTCACCTACAAGGGTTACCTACGCTATTGTCATTCCAAGTAAATTGGTTTTAGATATATCAACCTCATATAAATAAATAAATATAGGAGCCAAAAAATGATTTCGAGAGGTTTAAGCGCTATTTGATTGTTTGTTTGCGAAATAAACATCTTATTCTTTTATTAATATGGAGTTTGACAATAGCCTAGACGCCAACCGCAGAGAAGCATAAATGTTTAGTTTAGAAAAACATATCTTATCAATTCACAGACGGCGCACTTTTCCGTAAATAGTTTTCAATATAAACCTAAGGAGTATATTCCCATCTGTCGTAAAAAGCTGTGTTTTACCAATAAAAATGATATTTTAAGGGGTTTTAAGACTTCGTGGATCGTATTGTAGTTACTAAAGAGTGGTATAAATTTGTTGTTAGCAGTTAAGCAATCTAAAACCATTATGTACTATAATCTGGCCCCTCTGAGGCTTGTTTCAGCCTATAAGCAGCTGCATATTTTGCCTGGGTAAAGGTCCGGACCCGTATGTGTAGTTAGATATCTTTAAATAATTTTAAAATATTTATGTGTAAACATTTATACTGGCATTTATAGTACATGGGTCTGGATTGAATTGTGATTATTGGTAACAATGATACTCAATACTCCGTCGGTCGTAAGTGCCTATCTCACAAGGAAAGATCGCACTGGAAGGGCATGCTGGTATTCAATTACTGAGTAAATTATATTTAATAATTTGAATGAAAATACATTTACCAATCATCTTATTTTTTTAATTTAAATTTTCAATCCGCCTTTCAATATGTTCAAGGCGTTATTCCGTAATCGCCCATTAAAAAAATCAAGTAAGTTAACAAGAATCTCCATAAAAAATTGACTGGGCCAGAGGTGAATTTATCTACTTTACCGGCATTCATATCTGAACACATTAGATTTTACCCCTTTGAGGTAGAAACGAGAATTATAGAGGTGTGTGATTGTTTCTCTCTAAAACTAATGTGTATATATTTAAACAACCTGTCTATTTCTAGTTTTCAATTGCTCAAAACAAAAAAAAAAAAAATAGGAGGCCGGGTTCTACTAATGATAGCCTTACCATACGTCCGGATTGTACGGATGGATTTGGTAACCAGGTCCGGATTTTTGTCCGGACTCGTAATTACATCCGGATTTTAATAACCGACTAACTACACCCCTGAAAAATACGAATGGTACACAGAATCAGAAGGGGCCAAAAAAATACGTAAAAATGAAGCTAGAGATTTATTTATTTATTTTTTCTTTATTGAAAAATCCAACAGTATTCATTTTTATCATTACAAAAAAAACTTATTACTAGTATACAAAACCAATTATGGATTTCGGACATTTTACATATTAATATTAGCATAAAAAATTTGGAATAGTGTTCTTAAAATATAATTAGATTATGAATATTATATACATCGTATACAGTATAATTTTTTGATCTGTTATGTGTAATTTGTGAGTGATGTTTGTGGTAGTTGTGAGTGTGTGTGATTTATATGTATATGTTCAAATAAAGTAATAAATTATGTATGGTTTTAGTATGTATAAAAATAAATTATGGTGAAGGTAATATAAATGTAATATGTATGTATATTCTATATGTAATTGCAATTGGACTAGATGCAGATGGACCTAGTCAGTAACCATTTATATAATAATAAGTACATGAACATAATTGTTTTTTTTTTTTTTATTTAAATAAATACATATTATGTTGGTTTTGAGATTTTTAGTTACTGACTAAACCTACCTCACCCACTCCTTTACACTCTTCTGTAGTTTTACTCTTAGTTTCCCCACGATATTGATTTTTTTTCTAATTCTACCAACCCTAATTATGGCAACCCTAACTAATGATGACGTCACGCGAAGTTCTGGGACTAGCTGTCACGCCGTCTGTACGAATATACGATGGATAAAAAAACACAATATTTTTTTGAATTCGATTTATTTTACCATATCAAAGACAAAATGTTATCAAAATTAAAACTGAACCGTTATTCTTTGGTCATAGTGTGAAGTGATGGGACTGTTTCGTCCGATGTACAGTGCGAGCGCATCAGTGTCCGATTCCCTCGTGCGCAGGTTCATCGAATGATCGCGGACCATCTGTAAAATCAAGAAAATTATTTATTATGTACTGAAAGTCCTTTGAGTTTTTGAAAACAGTTCCCTCAAAAATACAGTTAGACATCGAGCTTATTTACTTGTATTTTAGACTCAATATCTAAACATTGAGTCAATGAGAATTTGACGTTGGACTGCCGCGGGGATACTAGTATTTTATTCAAATATTTAACGATCTAATTAAATTCACGATGGCCATAATATTAGCAATCTAATAGCCATAACCATAACCATAATAACACTTTCTCCTCTCTTCTCAAGTTTTATTTTTTTATCATATTAAACATTTTATTTCGTTCATCTACATCACTACAATCATTCATTTGAATCGTTCATTTGAATTCATCGTTCATTGAATCATTCGTCGTTCATTTGAATCATTACAGGTGCCCAAACGCTAAACGGATAATGCTCCCAAAGTCTATTTGAGTCTTTTACTAGAAACATACATATTATTTACCTCTAGTATGAGATTGATATTATCGATTGTCGCATAAAAGTGCGAAAAAAAACGATTAATATAAAATTAAATAAAATCAAATAAAAAAATTAGGTAATAATGGCTTTTATATTGGTTTTATACCCCTAATACAACTCGAATTATTCAGTTGTGACGCCATCGCCTAACTGGACTTTAAGCAATGGCGTCATATCGTTCAATTTAAGATATCGGAAAAATAATTTCAATGTAAAAATAAAAAAAAAACAAGTACCTCCGACTGCCCTATCGCAATCTGATGTGTTCGACATATTTTTCAATTTCTAATCGTGTCTGTTATTTTCATATGCGGTACATACACACCCACACACCCTAATTATTCTATGTAGCTGCCACCGCCTCCGCGTATGTCCTCACTATCCCCTACGTAAAATTTAAGTAATAATATTACATATTTTGCTGGCATTGTTTTAGGATTTGATTTGTCTGTAATTAACTATGTCAAATAAAAAAGATCCATATTTTAGTGTTAGCAGACGGTGACGCTTTCCAGCTCCACCGCCGTGTAGATTAACCGTGAAGAAGAAACATACCGTGTAACTAAACCGCTAAGAAGAAACATACCGTGTAACTAAACCGCTAAGAAGAAACATACCGTGTAACTAAACCGCTAAGAAGAAACATACCGTGTAACTAAACCGCTAAGAAGAAACATACCGTGTAACTAAACCGCTAAGAAGAAACATACCGTGTAACTAAACCGCTAAGAAGAAACATACCGTATAGCTAAACCGTGCAGAAGTATCGAACGGTACATACCGTGTAGCCGTCTCCGCCACTGGCCAAGAAGTTGTTGGTCACCAGGGTATACGTCTCGTTGGTATTTAGCGGCACGTACTGCGGATCATCACAATGCTGACATAAAACCTTCACGCTGACAACACGGTGGTAGACCGGACGTGAAACGTTATAAACGACATGGAGTCCTAAAAAAAACGTTCAATGTCAAAAAATTGCTGTTAGATCAGGTTCACCCGTTCACAACAGTTAGATATTCCCTATGATGCTATTATTTTTGCACTATTATACAATATAAGAAAGCATTCTAACGCGACGACACTAGTCTGAAGTTGACTCGCCACTCGCTCGCTGTCAGTTTGACGTTTGTAAAGTAATGCATTGTTGCCAACGATCTTTTAAAACATATAGATACGGCAACTGAGGGCGAAAAACCCAACACGCCAAGTGCACTATTTTGCGTCGAGTGCACTAGTCGCGTATCATACGTGTCGCATACGTCATCGCGATAAGTCGCACTTCGTGCGTCGTTGTTTGGTCCAAGTTCGTGTTAAAATGCCTTCTTGTGCTGTGAAATCGTGCAAACACCATACCAGTTTGCACGGGAAGAAAGATGGAATTATATTTCATCGGTAAATAATCAGTTTTACTTCAAATTTCTAATCATATTCATGGTCGAAAATATTCTCAGTAATGATCCGTTTAATGATTCGGTCACCTCGCTTCAGCTCCGTGGGGGGAATCAGCCGATGGCGTGTTTTTACGCGACCGGTTTCTGTGAGATGGCGTATCTATATGTTTTAAAAGATCGTTGATTGTTGCATTAGACACCTAACCTAACCTAGCCCGCCAACGGTCTTTTAAAACATATGGATACGACAATTGAGCGTGAACCACGCACCACGCCCAAGTACGCCACTTTGCGTCGAGTACACTCCTCGCGTATCATAACATCTCGCTTGCTCGCCGTGTGAGCAAGCGAGATGTTATGAAATACACATGAAACAATAATTAACTTAGTTCATACACTTTACAATATTGTTAACATATAATTAGTGTGCGGATTATCAGCGAGCGATTATCAGATTACCAAAACTGTAGAGAAGGCAGGCCCCCTGGCAGAGGCGCCCGGTCCTTCGAGAACTGTCCGTTTAGTAAACCAGCTCTTCACGAACACCTTAAGATCCCCTAAGTTAGGGGGAGCCGATACGAAGTCAGTAAACCAAACTGGTCTGATGGTAACATCGTAAAGCGTAGTGCAACTCGCCTGAAACTTGAAGCATGTAATCGTCGCATTTTGCGATGTCAAATCGCCATTTTGAAAGCGAGTGCTCCAACGCGGCCAGAACATGCTCTCCGCGCAGATTGAAGGTGACCATGTCGTTCTCGAAAGGTAAGGTGTTCTTCAGGTCGTTCAAGGTCACGGGACCATCGGCGATGGGACTGCGGAGACCTCCGATGTTCGCGAAGCAAATTGGACGAGATTTCGTGCCGTTAGCGAGACTCTCCATATACTAAAAAAACAAAATTACAATCAAATTCATTGGATAACATAATCATAACGAGATTTACCAATAAGAAAAAAAAAAGCATTCGGCATTTATTAGAAATATGGTCATGAAACTGCCAAATACCTACCACAAAACTGGTTGCAAAGCCCACCTCTAGTACGAAAAAAATATATATTAATCAATTAGTATTTTGTAGTTACCTAATTTCCAAAAAGGTTTAAGAGAGATTATTCTTGCAGTTTGGCAAGATGTATGAATTTTTTTTATTTGTAAAAAAAAGGTAAAAGGCATTAGAATTTTACAACGCTCAAACTCAAATTCCAATCAGACGCCGTTCCTATAATTCAAGGTCAGACTTTCATTCTCAATAAACTCATTGTTTTTTTTTCTACATAAACAATAGCTTCGTTTTGAACAAATTTCAAAAAATAGTAAACAAAAAATTACCAAATCGGCATAGGCATCACAAACGAAATTGCCCATCAAGCACTCCCTGCAAGTGCAGTTCTCTATTTCGAGGAAAACATCGATCACTCCTAACGTGTCTACCCTCAGGTACTCAATTTCTGACATATACGGCGATAGGAACTCCAGAACGCCTTTATCTGAATATAACAATATATATATATATATATAACAGAACTATCTTTCCAATGCAATAAAACATTTATCTTATAATTGAAGATGTCTAATTGAATCTAATTTTCATGATAAATCAAACACAATCATTTTTAAGGCGCCACCAGTCCCTAAAACGTATTTTGGTGCATTTTGTTGAAGTTATTCCCAACAAATGGCTAAAACTAAAAATACCACAATATTCTACATATATTAATTTAGTACTTTGCTTAAAAAAAAAACGAAATACACCTTATTATAGTAATGAAAATAAATAAATAAGAAAGTGTTGTTTTTTTCTTGCAACGATTTTCTTTTAAGTTGTGTAAGTGACGCGAACCTAATTTTTCTTTCTAAAGATAGACAATATAATAATCTAGGACATTACTTAAAAAAAAACATTTTTTTCAAATGATAATAATTGTTTAAATACAAAAAACATGTTTCATCGATTCCAAATGTAACGAATTCGCGGTAGGCTAGTATATCCGTCTCTTTTCTACACGTCAATGTTCGAATAAAGCCTACTCTTTCTAATCTCGAGGACAAATGCGTCCCGGGGCGCCTTAAGTTCTACCATTGTGAAAAACTTTAACACAAGTAAATCAAAATGAAACCTTCTTCTATCGATGCGTCCAAATAAATGGAGTTGCCGTCGTATGAAACTATTTCCCCATTTTTATCGAATTTAAGCTTTAGATGACCCAAAAATCGACAAAAACACATCGATTGGACTATTAAAATCTGAAAATAAGAAAAAGTAGGTTTTAATTTTCACTTCATTTAAGTACAATTAAGGCACAGACTTATGAATGTTTCATTGAAATCGTGCTTAGCCAATTTTCGAGCATATTTGATTTTATAGAGATTGGTATTTTGTGCTGATCACTAATCCGGATCCGGGGCTATGCCGGGTGGTAGAAGGTCCAGGGTTAATGGATGTGAAATAATGGAGACTCCGATGTGCTGGTACCTCTTTATTTATATTTACGATGAGTAAATATCACAGAAACGGAAAATATCACAGTTCAGGAACATTAAAAAATCAAACAATGTCTGAGCTGGTTGACTGCGCAGGCGCAGGAGTCCTGCGCCTGCCGTAGATCGTTGGCCAATCACAATCCGCGCTGGCGAAGTCCTTGTCACTGAAAGGGAAAGCTGACAAGAGTGACCAAGTACACAACTGCGAACATAAACACCCGCAGACAAACCCACCTCTGACCCGGGTAGTTGCAGCGACTTGTGGTCGCTATATCTACCCTCTCACGCATTGTCTCAAATTACCCCCCGTGAGTCTGTCCCTATCTCCCTCCCTCGTGCCATATGGATAAACACTACGATGGCGAGAGAAAGTGATAGAGGGTAAGGGAGGAAAAGGGAAGGGGCGTCGGTGACGGGTGAACATCTGCAACATAACATAAAACATGAAAACTTAAATCTAAACATGCAGTTATACTAGAAACTTAACTACTGTGGTTCATGTCCACATCACACACCTTCCACAGGTCCTTACCAGCGCGCCGGGGTCCGGGTCCGGGGATAAACACACGCATTAAGACTTTGGAACCTCCTGTATATGTTTAATGCACGTTTTACCACTATACACAGACTTACCCTGTGGCCGTTATCCCGTTGGATAACGATCGGGTACTCTCCCGTTACTTCCAGGTTATCTGGATGAATTCCATTGTACAGGAGGGCATGAGTGTGACCTCCGACAATAACATCGATGTGACGACTACCTTTTCGTGCTATATTCCTGTAAAATAACACCGCTATAAATGAGCAGCTCAGAAGCAATAGTCATCGAAATTAAACTTGTCATAAGTGTATTTAAAATGCAATTTAATAATCTCAAATTTCTAACATGTTCTCACCCTTTGTTTTCACCCTTCGGATGCACTCAGAACACTTTAAGGAACGCTGCGATAATGCACAATTTGACTTTACAACATCGGACCCTATGATCTTGAATAGTTGGAAAAATATTATAAAATAAAGGTACAAGTATTCACTTTTTTAATATACAGGAAGTCCCAAACCATCCTATCACCTATCCCTCCTCCCCCCTCCAGCCTAACCTACATAACCCCTCCTAGAAACGGCTAGCCAGGAAGGTTTTGGAAAAAGGGAGGCATATAGGATGATATTTTTAGAGGCGTGGTTTTCAAGAAGAGATAAAACGCATATAATTTGATGTTATGGCTAAGAATTTAGTTTTATTATAAAGATAAGGGTTTGCCATTATGTTTTAAAAATGATTTCGGGTAAGTGGCCGCCGCGGCTGACTCGAACAAATTCCAGCCGAGAGGCCCAATTTTCAACCACTTTTTGCAGCAAGTTGGGCCGTATGTCAGCAATAACGCGCCGAATATTCTCTTCCAAGGCGTTAATCGTGTCCGGCTTATCTGCGTAGACAAGCGACTTCGCATAACCCCACAAAAAATAGTCCAGCGGTGTTAAATCGCACGATCTTGGAGGCCACGCCACGTTGTTCAGGAGTAAGTCTATTCATTATGAAATGGCAAACCAAACTGAGCATAAATCAAGTGACAGCTGTCAAAAACACCAACTACGAAAAAAGTAGTGCCAGATTGAAAACCACGCCTCTAAAAAAAACACCCTCACTATATTGATTAGATTACCTGACCAAAACCGCCATAGTTAGAGAAGACCTCAGGTGGGTTTGGTGAATATGGCCGTTAATGATCTCTTGCACTTTGGACGACTACATTTTAACAACTTATAAAGATTTATATTAAACATATTAACTACTATAACGTAGAGAAAAAAAATCCTGACAAAATGAACGACATTCTTCGTTTTTTTAACGGTGTGTCATTCATTTTTCTACTTTGGTGACTTGGAACCTATGAATGCAAACCTGTGTCACAGATATTCTTCAGCCTACTACTCCATGTACTCATAATAAGTACGTTCACAACACGCTGAGAGATATTTTACCCCAATAATAAATAATTTTCCTTACTTATCTGTATAAAGTCCGCTGTGCGATAGAACTATTATGATATCAACACCCTCGGAATGAAGCCTGTCTGCTTCAGCGCTTACAGCCGCGACCTCGTCGCTGAAGGTCAAATTACCAACATTACCGATTTGCTGAAAAAATATTCATGTTTCAACAAAGTAAACTACCTAAGCCTGCTGGCTAGTTCACACGCCGTAATTCAAGTGAATTGTTTTGCAGTTAATGGAAGTTAACGTCAAATAACGACTTTCACACGCTAGATTTAAGGCGAAATATTTTGTCAGTTAATTCTAAATAGTAGATCAAACAAGTTCCTGATGTCTTTGTCGGGGGCACAGGTATACTAAAGTTGGTGAAAAACAACCTCACCAGTCGAGCCGGTCTTCAGTCCGTCAGGCAGAGGGCAGTTCTTCAGTAGACTTCGCCGTGGCCACTGGGGCTCTCCACCAGTGGACTTACTCTTCCGTATCGCGTTTAAATTGCGTTAACAATACTCAAGTAATAATTATTGTTTTCATTCTAGGAGTTATAATATTAAATGTAACGGTTATTTTGGCATTTGTCAACCCGTTTGACAAAAACGTTTAGTTACTTAATTTTGAAAGATTTTATAAATAAAATGAAATAAATTGTTTTGTCTCAACTACCACAATAATTAAAACAATTCCTTTATTAAAAGTAATTACCTCCGACCTCACAAAATATAGAGACCTCAGGCAAACTTTATCTTTTTCTCTTTTGAAATCTTCTAAGAGTGTCCCTTCATATTAAATATTAAAGATAATATTTTTATTATTTATTAACACTTTATTGGCCTCGGTGAATGCAAAAAAAATACTTGTGGTATAATGACCTGGCGTATTTCCGGTAGGTACTCAATACTCTGAATGTATACAGGGTGCCTTAAGGTTCTACGCATTAAATAAAACAGCTAATAGGTCGTACGATTCTTAGTGTTATTTGTTAAGAAACTATATCAAAATTCATTATGGTATTCGAGAAAAAAAATGTTGAAGTTTCTATTCTAATTCTTGTAAAACAGATATTTTTCAATGGTTCCTCCCTCGTCATAAGTACGTCACTGGGTCAGTAGGCCGCGGTCGTTCAAGATCGAGGTTAATGCCCTGCCGCATTGTTCGAAACGTACTATTAGGGGGCGGTCTAAGAAGAAAGGGTAACTCCTTACTCCTTCTCTGCGGTTTTAAGAGGGATGCTATTGGTCGACAGATAATATTGATTTATCGATTGATAAGGTCGATTTACACCAATGTTATTACAAAAATTATAAATTTGGTGATTAACATTTTTCGCATTTTGTTACATAATTTCTTACTCTTAATAGGGAACTTAAACACCCCCTAAAGTTTGTGGGATTGACGTTAAAAAGCAATAAAATAATCAACGATTCTCAACATGTTCTAATTGTCTGATGGTTTACTATTGACTTCAGCTTATGGGTAGTTTGAGGAACTCTGTGATTACTGTCGCGACCGCTGCGTATAGGCAGACTGTGTAATGTTGAACCAAACCCCATTTTATTATATTATTTATTTATAATAATGACAAAAATCAAGCATCGATAAACTGCTTTGGATACTAAAGAGTGATAGCCCAAATTCTCAATTGTGCGATCAGAAAATATACTTCACTCACCGCTATCGATGAAATGACCACGCCAATAATGCCAATCTTACGTCCATTCTTGTCTATGACCACACTCTTGTTGTAGAGTTCCTTCATGGAGGGGATCGCTGACGTGTCCATATTGGCCACTACTATCGGCGCTAGGAGGCTCCTCATGTACGGAATCATGCCCCCGACGCCGTCGTCGAACTCATGATTACCAAGAGTCTGCGAACACGCAGAGAGGTTATAAAATTGGCCTTCCAAATCCAATTCGCACGCTCATTGCCATTAGCACCACCATTAGCATTGCGTAACACCATAGGATTATCAGATTTTGTAGGTTTTTTTTATCTTGAAATTGTACCAAGTACGAATTTAGCGCATTTTAAGTAATTGTATCTTCATTAAGATCGGTATTCTTCCGTAAATATAATTCATATTGGCCCATTGCCGTACCCATATTCGCGTACGGCACCGAATGGTTTGCCGTACGCAGTACAATCATCCATTTTTTGTGCTGATTACCGGACAATACGGCAATTGCCGGACTCGCAGCAATAATAATAGATCTTTCAGCACAGCAGCCAAACTTTCCAAGTAAATTTTACAGCTATGAGCTTTCTATCTATGCGCAAAATTCAGCGAACGGCTGAAGGATTATAATACTAAGTTTATTTCTACAGTGGATAAAAGTAAACTAATACTTAAAATGTACTTCCGGAAAATGTCCACATAACTTCGCGTTTCACATCCCCTAGAACCAATAAAACCACCCTCACATTAAAAATATAAGTTTATATATCTATCACAGATAAGGGTCTAAAAGCTTTTTGATAGCACCAAATAATGGACTAGGGGTGGAAAAAAATAGTTTTTCAAATTTCATAAAATGATACCTCCCTTATTCAAATCAAATCAAATCAAATCAAAGCTCAGGATCAAATCAGTTCAAAATGTTAATTGTAATGTTAATTTCCGTACAACTTTTGATTGAAATAATTTTTGATATGAGCAACGCTCACGGCATAAATATAACTCCGCCTTCCGGCGCGCCGAAAGGGATTTTTATTTATGGTATGATGAAAATTTGGCGTATACTCACATGGGCGTCGTGAGGCAACAGGTTCATGACCTGCTGGGTGAGGTTCCACTTGAACCTATTGTACCAGGGTGTGCCCTGGAATGTGTCCCCGGCGTTGAGGACTATGGAGTTGTTGTCCCTGAGTTGCTTCACGGCCGTGTAGAGGCGCGGGAAGCCGCCCACGCAGGGCCTGTCCGGTCGGCAGGGCGTTGATCTTGGAGTGCCCGCTTCGAAGCTGAATCATGACACGGGATGACATTGGAAAATCTTCAAAAAATTCACATTCTTGGTGATGCAACGCTCCTCCACCACGGAGTATTTATACGAGTGATTTATAGCATTATACATATACACTGAAGACTATCTTGTACTTCATGGAGGCTGATTTTTGAAGTTGATTTTCGTTTTTAAAATATAAATAAAATAAAATAATGTGTTTCCTTTTATTCGATAATGCAACATACGATTTACCCGAAAAGGTTCGAATTGTAGACAAAATAATGATGTATTTCTTTACATTACATTTTATTCTTATTTGAGAAATAATTAAAAGTAAATATATTTTGTCGAGGCCGTAACCCGGAAAAAATAATACTAGGTATTGTTTTATCTCCTAAATATCTAGGCTATTATTGAATTAAAAAGTTACATTTTTGTTTTGTCTAAAAGTTAAGATCCTCAAAATTTTTCTGTACATTTTATCAAAAGTTTAGACATAAATATCTTATAACAGAATAAACTTAAGTCAATTGTTTAAAAAGTGTCCGGCAGTATATGTTTAAATACGGCAATTTTAAACTTCATATACGGTAGTTTGCCCACAAGCTCGTGGCAACACTGTGACGCGCTTTGATGTTTCATCTACTGGAAATTTGTTGATTTTAATGTTATGTATTTATATTATCCCGACAGCCTTCGATGTGATCTAAACGGCTGTGGTTATTTTTCATGAGCATCAATTTATCTATTTTGATAAGATTTACAGTTACGACTAAGCTGGGTAGGTACCGAAGTTAAAACTACTGTTCAAACTGGGTACAGTTCAAACGTCATCTGTCATACTTGACAGATGACGTTTGAAGTGTACCCCCCCCCCCCCCCCGCGAAACGTTAGCGTTATTTTCGAATTACGCAATTTACAGTTTTATATGGAAATCGAAAAAATATGTCTGTCACAGCGAAATACGAAATTGATTTTAGATTGTGTTACCATTGAGAAACATAATATATGTTTCTCAATGTATGCTCGCCCGTAACCACGGTACTAGCTTATTGATTACATAATTCGCTGGTTTAACACATAAATCTCGTATTATAATTTGAGTACTTATCGATATTACTTTAATGGCAATATTTCACAGGTGGCAGTTAAAATTCTTTGTATTCTTCACTTTTATACCTACGTATAAATATAGGTGTTTGAAATATTCACGGTACCATTAATTTTAACATTACAAAAGATATGTATTTAAATATGTAGGGCCCGTAATATCAAAATATACTCACTGTGCGTGAAAATCGTTGTGGTGTAATATATTAAGGTTGTAGAGGCTGTCATGGTTTGATTGAGATTTTGAAGTGTACAACAGAAGATAAACGCACAATGTAAATATTAACATTGACATGTTGTATTGCTAAACTAACCTAACACTCCGTGTTCGACGCCAAAAATTAACGTTATTATGATATCAACTTATTTACAGTGTCACAATGTTATCGATGAAGTAATTATATTTCAAATTTCTGATAATTTCAAAACACAACATCACATCTGATTAAAAGTTAACCGCGACTGTATTGCCGAGGACGCGTCGATGAGACTGATTTTGACATAAATTGATTTAATATTATGCACGCTAAGCTAATGGACACCAAAATTATTCCAAAACCTGTACAGACGTGGCGCTGCGCGACGATGATTTCAAAATATTTTCTTTATCCGCATATTGTTCGTATCGTACATAGGGATGAAACAATGATTATTTTAATAAAAAAAATTAACCTACTTCAGAAGAATATCCTATAAAATAAAACATAACCTATAAAACATTTTTAAAATTTTCTCTACTCGTTAAGATTGTAACGGTCCCTTTGGGGTGCTATGGGGGTAGCCTTTCGGATTATTAGCCTTTACAACCCTGAATTGGAAACCTTACTCACCTAAAATGCAAAAGAAATATGTATTACTGTTATACTGGAAAATAATGAATTAATGGAATATACATGCGGAACTTTTGGCTTTTGGTCCAAATAGAATGTTTATCCAGCTTTTTTGTATGAGGAAATATTGGAATAAAAATTTAGATAGATTCAACCATTACATCCTGAAAAAAACATGATAATAAGTAATGTTTTTAAAAAAAAACGCTCCTCAGTTTGTCTGAATGTTTCTGAATAAAAACGATCATACATTTGGCGGTGTGTTGAAAATTCTCAGCGGTAAAAAAGCTTCGCCGCATTCGATTAAGAGTACACCGCATTAAAAAAGGTCCGATCCGCCGAAGCTCAATCAAACCCCGGGTCCTCTGGGTTCCTCTAATCTCTATACGGAAGTGGGCGTTCGTATACCACTACGCCACCGTCGCGTTTACCATCGCTGTCAAGTAGTATTCAACGAGACCAGCCAAGGCCGATCAAAATGTCAACGGGGCAAGGCCGCCATGTCAACTGTCACACCTGTCAACAAACAACGCACGCAACTGAGACAGGTTCAGCATTGTTTTTTCGTCTTAAAAAAATACAATTTATTCGCACAGGTATCTATCTCTATGTAGCGAGTTCAATAATCATCATTAATGAGTTAATTTCGACCGCGTAAGCATTTGGAGATGCAAAATCCGGGTGCTATGGCTTTCAGGTTTATCGTTACATTTGTCATAACATGTGTAATAGGTGTTCCTACTGACAATGTATCCCCATACAAGCTGAATATTATCCACTATAATGACATGCATGCCCGGTAAGTGAGTTTAATACCTATTTCTTATGTTAATTTACTCATTGTATTAAGTGTAAGGGTAGATACAAATCTTATGGTGTAAGCGGCTACCTTATGTCAGTTTTATTTTGCTTATGTGCATTAAGTTTGGGACAGGGATCATTTAATTCACAGAAAAGAGCTATCTGTTATCTAGAGCAAGTCCCACGTAATTACCTTCCAAGAGATCGTCTTAGGAAGCTTAATATAATTACCTTTCCATCTTTATTTGTGATGGTAGCAGTACCGCTTCCAACCAGCATTCTCTGTCTATCTTCTTGGGCCCGCAAAATACAACAAGCTTGATGCCAGTATCTTGGATGCCAAATCTCTCACCTCATATAAAAATAGGCTCAATAAAAGGACTAATGTATAGAAGCGTTTGTTGTATGGATTAGATTTAGGAAGGAATTTAAATATGAAAACTATTTGTTTTGTTTAATAATGCAAGTAGTTTTTATTATAATAATATAATGTGACTTATTCTTCATTCGTATGGCTTGTGAAGTCGGGTAAAAAAAAGAAAAGCGTAAGAAAATAAATTATTTAAGTAAAAGTGTCCATGTAACATCCTATTTCAAAATATCTTTAACATCATTGTAACATAATTTCCTCCGGCGATAGATTTATTGAAAACATAAAGTATTTTTATGTAACTCTTAGTTATTTTTTTTAGACCTCAAACTGCTAGTTGATTTAATATTTCAATACCTCGTTTGATAAGGGTAAAAATATTATTTTTATTGTTATATCGCCAGTAAGCTCATATAAGGCTAAATGCACACTGGATAATGGATTGCTAAAAAAAAATAGTTTAGCATAATATTATCTTACAAATTACCATACGATAAAAATGCATCTGCCACGAAAATCACCGAGATGGTCAGGGTGAAGGTATAAAATAGATTTAAGAGTTTAAAAATTCACGAGTTAGACTGGAAAACAATTGGAGGTTTTAATAGTTTCCAAATAACTTTTACCTTACTAACTAGTTTTCATTTTTCATATCAAAACTTAGTGCTGCTAAAGCGGAAATGTGAATATACTTCCATACTCGCAGTGTGTTTCCATCAGACCTAGGAAACTCAATTTGGCAGTTATTGCATTAAAAAATGTGTTTATTTGGCAGATTCGATGAGACAAATTTGAATTTGGTGACATGCGATCCGAGCATTTCCCCGTGCGAGGGCGGCTTCGCGCGCCTCTACGGCCTCGTGAAGCAGCTGGCGAGCGCACAGCCCGAGTCGCTGATACTAAACGCGGGCGACACATTCCAAGGCACCATGTGGTACAATGTATACGGTTGGAACATAACGCAGCATTTCATCAATTACATACCTCATGATGCGCATGTTAGTACGTCAGTTGTAATGTCGGCTTACATCTTACATTACTGTTCTCCGGGTGAGGTGCAGTCATGGTTAATATACTGCACGTTCGTGAGGAGTATATTGGAGTATAGTTCCGTTATCTGGAGTCCTCATGAGGTTACTTACGGTAATATCCTGGAGGTTATTCAGAGGAGGTTCCTTAGATACCTTTATCTCCGTAGGTATGGGTATTATCCAGAAATGTTTCCTAATACATATCCATCAGCATTTGTATTAGGGATGTTAGGCTTTAACACTTGAGTTTAGGCGACAAATCCATACTTTGTGTTATTTTTATAAGGTTATTCGCGGTTTCATCGAGAATCCCGTAATACTCGGTGATATTGGTCTCTTTGTTCCGGATCGTCGTACTAGAGCGCGGAAGCATATATTATTTAGGCGGTTAGCGTGTCGTACCGACGTATACAAGTATAGTCCGATTGGGAGAGCAGTCGAATTATTAAATTCCATTTCCGCGGAGATTGATATTTTTGTCTGTTCGCCCAATAGGATTAAAAATCTGCTTTCTATTACGCCGTTCTAGGATCGGCGTGAATTATTTATGCATTAATGTTTGCCTGGAGGCATTATTTTAATTTTTTAGTTTAGTATGTTTCATGTTATTGTTTTTTGTTTTTCTTTTGGTAGTTTAATTTGTTTTTACTTTAATTATAATGTACTTGGGGAAACCAGTTAAATAAATAAATAGCTTTAACCTGACCGGAAATTTTCACACCTAAATAAAAATAGTTGCAAAAGTAGTTGTATCGTAAGTAATATATGTGTTTAGTTAAACCTATAACAGTGAGATAACACTCCACATATCCATACATTTAATTAATAATTCTTCTAATAATCCTTCCTCATATTGGAAATAAACTAAAAAACAAATGGTAAATAAACTAAACGTTACGCAGAAAATGGATATATGCATTGAAAAGGTCTTATTAGAAATCAAGGCTTACTTAATTCCCCTTGTCATACTTACGCATTGCTGCGTGGCAGACGCTACTATAGACAAATGCTAATCACCACAGAACTTGAACACCACAGAACTACATCTCCACTCGGCTCATAAAAGTTTATGACAACTGAGCAAAATTTGGTACCTTCTACCTAGAAAAATTCAAAAAACTTTTTTGCAAATGCTCTGCAATTAGTAGATGAATGTTCGTCCGGTTTAAGAGCATCAAATTAGTGAGCATCAAAGTAATATTTAAATGATAATTGAAATTATATACACCGTGTCTCTATCTAGTTATTTCTAGTATTATTTGTGAAGATCATATATCAACATTCGACCTGGTTTCTCAGAAAAAAAAAATTAACTTTGCTTGATAATAATAAATGGCTCTTGTAATAGGGGTACGTCTTATGCTCCAGATGTCAGACGACACGGTAGGTAGGAGGGTTGAGGGAAGCGGGGACGCTGCTATGCGCTCACCGGCCAGAGTCAGAGAGCAACGACCAGCGTTTTTCGCCCTCGCTCTTCTGTGCTAGACATGTTCATTCGAGTAATTTACACTATTGTGTCAAAAAATAAATAAAAATACAAACACTCCCTTGAGTCCCTGGGAATGGTTTGGGATATCTTATATATATATTTTATTTAAGAATAGTAGTAAGAAAATCTATGGTTTTTATAACTTGTGCAATTTGGCTGTCTTTTACGGTTAAAGAAAGACTTCAGCATTGATATCCGTAATTGCAATATTATATCATTTATTAAACGGTAATTGCCACTATACAGATTTTTATTTCATCCACAGATCAAGTTTTAATATGGTAATTTAATTTAAATTGATACAGGCATTCCGGTCTGGAATAATTGCAACCACTAGTGGCAATCTCAAGTAGTGATATCCTGGTCAGTAGGAAGATAATATTACAAAAGGTCCCATCTTTCATTTATATTGAGTACCTTCAAGTGCCTATCACATTTATTTGTTGTAGGCAATTGGCAACCATGAGTTTGACAGCGGATTGGATGCTCTAATTCCATACTTAAGTGCGCTTAATGCTCCGGTACTTGCAGCAAATCTCGATGCTTCTCTGGAACCAGCGATGATGCCTTTGTTTAAAAACAGTATTGTGGTTGAGAAGCTTGGAAGAAAAATCGGTATTATTGGTGTGACGACGACTGTATCGCAGGTATATTTAACACATTTATAAGTTATGAAATGTATGTACCAGCAAATATTAAATAAGCAGATTAATAAATAACCTTTGACTTTGAGGCAAGGTACTTCCTTCAAGGTACACTCGGTATTATTTTAACCATTTTTTTTTTTCAGTATTTAAGCATACGTTTCCATCAAAATTATGGTATTAAATAAATTCTTCCTCGGATTAGAACTAAAGGTTGTACTTGAGAGTTTTAAATGGTGTCCTCGCAAGTGCGAATTTGTATTAATTGTGTATATGGTGTCAAAATTTGGAAGATCATAATAGTGAGTTAATATCTTGCAGGTCTCTATAAGATCGCCTCTCGCCCGCCTCGCTTTAATGTTGTCAGTCCAAGTATGTTTAGCCTTTCTTCATATTCCAGACTTTTCAGTTGACTTGGTATTTTCGTTGCGCATCTTCGCACCTTTTCTATGAGATCTATATCTTTAGTGAAATAGGGATTCCATACTTGATAGGCATATTCCAGTATTGGTCTTATCTATGATTTATAGATCATTAAGAATACGTCCACTGTCAAATTATGGAAAGCCTTTCTTATTTAGAGTTATTAATATGGAGTTATTGTGCGGGTGGACATGTCTTGAAAGTCTTCCAGCCTAAATTAGATAATCCCCGCTTTGGTATTTAGCAAGCGTTGTTACTCCCTCGGTCGTGGTATCGTCGCCCCTTTCGTTTGCCTGCCATACCTTGGACAATGTACCTACGGCTGCGACGTGATCATTGTGCCTAGGAATACGAAAAACACAACAAGCAACAAACATGAGAGACGAGAGTCAAATATCGTGGATGTATCCTGACTATAGTTGAAAAGACGACGAAGACAACATGGGACGACGCAGCTAACATGATCGCTAGGTTAGTTTCCATCGATGCAGCTAGGATGTGAAGTGGCAATTCTTCTAAATTTACTGAACAAGTCTTATCTCACACCTGTGAGCTACGGGCGAATTATATTAAGACTTAACCGACTGCGAGTACCGTACAACGACCAAATACTGTTTTCCCTCCCACGCTATGCCGCACGTATGCCGAAGGTTTTGTACATGGTTTAATACCTCTACTCTTTCATCGCTGTGAAAAAAGGCATTTCGACCAATACAGCCGTAGCGACGAGCATGTTCCATGGGCCGCCGATCTGTAGCAATGCCCCTTAAAATAAATGTTTTTTTTATTATAACTAATATCCACCAACTACAAGATGTTGTATGAATATTTTGCAATTCAAATTTTGATAATAAATACATTCGGATGAATAAAAATCGTCAAGTTTTCTAAGGTAATTGCATATTGGCTCATTTCCAAATTTTCAATCCTTCCATTATATTTACAGATATTTACAGTACACTTTTTTTTATTATATTTAGCTTATATATAATTTACAGACAAACTTTCGTGTGGGAAAACTTAAATTTATAAACGAGACGGATGCTGTGAAAAGGGAGTCCGCCCTATTGAGGGAGCGGGGAGTTAACATCATTATTGTTCTCTCGCATTGCGGATTTGACGTCGATAAGTCAGTGAGAGTACTTTGCATTTTATTTTATTTTTTTAAATCGTTAATCTTTTAAAAATTTGATTTACTCAACTGAAGATTTCTTTAATGATAATTGTAGTGAAATTCCAAAAAACTATATATATTCTCGAATCGCAATGTGAATTTTGGCTGATATTTTTTTTTATGTCGCAGAATGACCTTTATTTCTTAAAAATACAATTCATTTTATTATATGCCGCAGCCCAAACCCAAATTTATCAGGCTAAAAAAAAGCGATTACCTCTTCCTCAAACAAACCACTCGTGAAGGGACGTTCACTTTAAATAAAAGTGATTGGTAGAACGTTGACACGGCGAAAATCAACACTTTCGGTATAATACAAATTTTTCATGACCACCATGGGACTCACACTCAGACTCCAGACCTCCCAATTTTACATCAGTTGCACAACGTGGCGGTACTTCCATAGAACCTGAAAAGATGGGGCTTCAAATATCTCTTTTACACATTTACCTAAATCAAGAGAAGAATATATTCATGCTATATACATTTTCTATGTGAAATCGAAACCAGCTTCAGACATGAAGTGCGAAACAAACCAAATTAATATCTAACTTGAGTTCGCTCTTCACGTTACTCGTACGACATCGTTTTTCTATGATAGAGGGAAAGGGCGGATGTTTTACAAACGAGCTAAATTATTAATGCGCATAATTGTTTACTTATGAACTAAATTGCATAATGTTGTTGCAGGGAAATAGCCAATAACGCCGGCGAAAATATTGACGTAATTGTAGGCGGTCACAGTCACACTTTGCTCTATACGGGCGAGGCCCCGTCGCACGAAAACCCCGCAGACGTGTATCCAGTCGTGGTGAATCACACAAGCGGACATCGGGTAAGCCAAAGCCAAAAAACCCTATTAAATCCTCCACGTTTTGACACATAATGTGTTATATTTTTTAATTAGAGCGTGGTGATCTCATTGAGACATAAAATGTTGACGGGGCACTATGATTGTCAAGAGCTTAAGAATATATTTCGAGCTAATGAGAACTCGAGGCACGCCTACGATCATTTGAAACTCAATTCAAGAACTGTCTTGAAAATCATTAGGTATAATTTTTCTTTTCGAGTCACTTTTTTCCAAAAGTTTTTAAAACATTTATACACAAATGAAATTTTCCAAATCATACCAAACTACAAATACAAAATAAAATTAGTGGAAAAAGAATATAAAGATAAATATAGCGAAGAGTGGTTCAATTATTAATTTAGTGAAATTTTTAAATGAAAACTTACACGTGATATTCGATTAGTGTTAGTCAATGCCCTGGAAATGCTAGTAAAAACATAAGCGGGTTTGCAAAACCAAAACCGGTTTGGTAAAATACGATTTTTTATTTCTATCAAACGTATAAACATTTTTTTTATTGATATTTTTGTTACAATATACCATTAAACCCACCCGTCTTTTAAAAATATATATTTGTATGATGTACGACTCGAAGGTCGTTCACTACACGCGAAGTTCACTACCCATTTTTTAGTTTCTTATTATTAGCAAATAATAACTACAAAACTATAAAAATTTTATGTTACATAGCTTATGTAAATAAAACTTGAATTATTTACCGCCAAATCCGTCAAAAACACTTTCAATTTACTAGCGAACTTTCACATAAACAATCAAACGTTAAAACCAAACTAAAATAAAATAAAATCGACGATTAGTCTGCCAGGTGTACGCTACATGCCACGTCTTTAAATATTAATAGAAATGCAATTAGCCAATGACGTTTCTAAATGTCACTCGGCATCTGGCGTATACAACAATGACGGGATATCCCGTCATCGGCGTTGAGTGTGTTAAATAAGATAATGAGATGACTTTTTTAAATGCAATGGTTACATTAGTATGTATTTTTTTTTTAATTTAATACGCACAATTCCATTTTCATCAGGTTTTAATAGTACAAGCATCATGTTTCACAAAATATTTAGGACAACTGACGATATTGTTCGATGACAGCGGCAACATTATCTCTTGGAGCGGTGAACCAATTTACCTCGGTCCTTCCGTTCCTCAAAGTGAGTAACTTCACCACAAACATTTTTGTCAGTTTAATTTTAGTTTGAATTCAAGTACTGAATGAATTTAAATTAAAAGTTCAAATTGGTTATTTTTGTATTTAATCTTATTCGATTCTAATCGAGGAGAGATCCTAGATTTGTGTTTGCTTAGCTATTATTCAAATTAACAAGTAATGGCATTTGCGTCCCAGTGACGTCAATGGAAAACACTCTACTATCGAAAGGCGCTGAACGCGGGTGCTGGCGCAGTCGTCAAGCACCCCACTGTACCTCAGATTTCCTATAAAACACAGCTAACCGTCGGTGAGACCGCAATCCGTCTACCATCGCCGTTTGAGCAACATTCATGCACTCGCAGCCCGTTAAAGTAACTACAGTTCAATGGACAAAAAATTAATCTTTGATCTCAAAATTCTTATTTTATAACCGATTTAACGTTCTCTACGTTGTTTTTAGATACCATGATAGTCCGAGAAATGGAACCATTCAAAACGGAGGTTGACAAAATCTCAAATGATGTGATTGGCTATACAAATGTTATGTTGGACTTAAACAGCTGCTACTCCGGAGAATGCAATTTTGGAAGTTTAATATGCGATGCGTTTGTCGATAAGGTTAATTATTTTTATTAGCCCATAGCTTATTACCTTTATTTTAAACGCTAAACGCATAACTCATATAGAGGCAGTAAAATGTCTCGGCCTCTGCAGAATCTAAGACGAAAGCTTCACTTTTTCCTTACGGCTGAAGCGAAAAGGAAATTGTCGGAATGTTATGAACAACTGATTCTTGGTGGCACATCCAAATGACCACATTAAGCAAGTTACGCCTGGTTGCGTATGCTGTTGTTGGTTAATGTATAAATAGGGCATGACAGCCATCGATTTAGAAAGGTATAGATGTGTCCAGAGGCCTTATTACAGACTAGCCACTGCTGCGGGCAGTTAAAAAAATTAGTCTGCCCGAACGATGTTTATCCACCATTTATTAAATTTTACTAATTTAAATTTCTTATAACTATTTACAATACTATTACTTATTCTAAAACTTAATACTCTAACTACTGGCGATTACCAGCGAGCGAAGGACCAGAACCATTGAAATCGGTCTTCCCTAAAAGGGAAGAGGGACGGTGCAAACAAAAGTGGTAGTGTTTCTAGGAGCAAAGAAAAGCACACACGCGAACTTTATTTACGCACCTCCGGCAATTTCCTCGGGAGGGGCCCGCCCGGCCCCGCTAAGACGGTCCATTTTGTCCCCCAACCCTTCACAAACAGGGGATGATATAGTCAGTGTACCAAGCGGGTCTGGCCCAGAGGCCACGAAAATGTCCGATCGAAAAGCAATACCTGTATGTAATAGTTTACCTTGGTCATATACAATTATTTTGGGCCCTAATCAACTAGGCCGAATGTACCTGTCCTAGAGTCAGGAGGGATGAAGCGTTAAAAATGGTATGCCATGTGTGGATTCGAACCCACGACCTTTAGGTCAATAGTCCAACCCCTTAACCGCTAGACTGGGTGTGTTATTAGTACCTGCCCGTCAAAACAAAATGTATGATAAATATATAACATCTAACACACTAGGTTATTTCCATTTTATGATCACCACTGCAAATGTCTATCTTCTACCAAAATGTTTATTTAAAAAAATACATACTTATTGCAAATTTACAAACTTTTATGATTTTTTTTAGACAGTCTCAATCGCTAAGACTTTCGGCTCGGCCGAAGCATCCGTATGCATTATAAACAGCAGGGCCATACGCAACTCATTAAATCCAGGAGGTAGGTTTTATTTTTCGCTATCTAGATATCTTGACACTCATAAAATGAGATCTCATGCATTCATTTCGTTCGCAGCTGTAAAATACGGAGACCTATACGTTGCCATGCCCTTCAACAATTCGGTGAACGTTTTTGATTTGAAGGGCAAGTTCTTGAAAGCGGCTCTCGAAAAGTCCGTGAGTCAATCCTGGAGAATGGTCCCTCGCTTCGTTGGGCCGTGGACGCTACAGGTTTCCGGTTAGTTTTCTGTCAAATTTTGATGTTGCTTTTTATTTTTTAATATTGTTTTTTGTTACAATTTTAACTCAAATAGTTATTCAGACAAACGTTCACTAAATTGTATTATAACGGGTGTTTTTTTAGAGGCGTGGTTTTCAATCTGGCACTACTTTTTTCGCAGTTGGTGTTTTTGACAGCTGTCACTTGATTTATGCTCAGTTTGGTTTGCCATTTCATAATGAATAGACTTACTCATGAACAACGTTTCCAAGTAGTGCAAATTTAGAAAAAAATCACTCTAAAATAAAGTAAAAATCGCGTCGTGGGCCTGTGGCGTGGCCTCCAAGATCGTGCGATTTAACACCGCTGGACTATTTTTTGTGGGGTTATGTGAAGTCGCTTGTCTACGCAGATAAGCCGGACACGATTAACGCCTTGGAAGAGAATATTCGGCGCGTTATTGCTGACATACGGCCCAACTTGCTGCAAAAAGTGGTTGAAAATTGGGCCTCTCTGCTGGAATTTGTTCGAGTCAGCCGCGGCGGCCACTTACCCGAAATCATTTTTAAAACATAATGGCAAACCCTTATCTTTATAATAAAACTAAATTCTTAGCCATAACATCAAATTATATGCGTTTTATCTCTTCTTGAAAACCACGCCTCTAAAAACAACACCTTTATTAAACAACATAAAGTTGTTGGTCGTACCCTCTTCCATCTGATAATGGTCCTCGCCATAGTCAGAGATTTTAATGGCAGCTATGGTCTTACCACATATTATGTTTTTACAAACTTTTATTTAGCTTTGCAATGTTTGTGTCGGTTAAGGTCAAATCTTGCAAGCTGAATTAGAACCACTTCCTCTTATCCTTGAAATTTGACATGTTGGTTCAGTTCCAATGTCAATGCATTTTTATGGTTAGCATGTCCAGAATCCACATCCAGGAATGGCTCCAGATGAAGAAACTTCTCAACAACACAAAATTTTGTATACGCAATCAAGCACTTAAATAAAAGCTCGTGGATAAAAATATATTTTTATTATTTTACAAGTTTTTATTTAATTATTTCATTTTAGGTTTGCGTGTTGTTTTCAATGTGTCAGAAGCAGCCGGCAGCCGTGTGAAATCTGTGGAGGTCCGATGCTCCCACTGCAGGATACCCCGTTATTCACCCCTAATTATGAACAAAGTATACAGAATCGTCAGCATCGAGTATCTTACGCTGGGCGGCGATGGTTTTTCTGTAAGTATTAAGTTTTTTATGTTGCTGACTGAGAGACCGCTGCTCGACTATCTTAATAAACCCAATTGACCACATTTTTCGTTAATATTTTGATTCCTTGTTTTATGGGCTACGACTATTGTATAACTTATTATTTTGTATTTTATAGATCATAAAATAGGCAATCCAAATACTAAACAAAAAAAAAAATCGCCAATTAGAAAGTTTCTTAAAAATAAATGCTTCTAAGTTAGGTTTTAGTTTTTTATTCAAATATTTATAGAAAGATATTTTTTCGGGCGTCCTTATAAATCTTAGTTTTACCATTAATTATATAGTGTCGTGAGATCACTCCCGATAAAAAAAACCCCAGCTGATTGGCCCTGCGATTTCAAACAAAATTAATGATTTTTGAGAAAATAAATGTAAACTTTACGTGATAATATTAAATCGTTGTCATTGACCGCCCTTGATCAAGACCGTTGAACAAACGAGCCAGTGTTTTTGCCCACTCACTCTTCTATGCTGGCCAGATTCATTCGAGGTCAAGATTACGGCTGTTGTTGATTCCGTCAAATGAAACGCATCGCGCTGCAACGTAAATTAGACCGGTAATTGCGTTGAAAAATAAATAAATTTGGGGATGAATTATTTTCAAATTTTTAAAATATTTCCTACTCGTAATAGGGAACGTAAACAGGAACATAGCGGTCTTCGGGATATCCTTTATAGTGGTTTTGGATAGCTCAATCTAATACAATTAGTAACCATCTAAGAAATTATCCCAAGATTTCGTTGGCAGGTGAAATCGCGTAGACAACAAACAGTTTACAAAAGCTAGTTTTGTAAAATCACAGATAGTGCACTGTTTTGTAAATAATTTGCAGTTTAAACTGATTTAAAATGATAAAGCTTTTTACAATAAATTACAATGTTTGGGGTGGACATGTCCGGGTTTGTTTCACACCTCCTCAAATGTATTTTAAACACACTATAGCTCCCAAAACAAGAATTTGCACCCACATATCCTCAACCTTTGACTTCTTATATAAACTGATAGAATTAGCCCTATTAATTTGGCCACGACTTTCCCAATCACCTCCATACGGGTGAACTTAAAGTCAGAAGTATCCTTTTAAGGGGCGATTCTGAACTTTGTAAATAAAGCAAAAAAACTGGTCTAAAATTGTAAAAACATTTTAAAGTATGGTCACCTAATAAAATATCAGACAGCGCCCGCGCACAACCTTTTAATTCTTAAGTATTTTGTATTTGCTTGCAGGACATTCCAGATCACCTGAGCAACCTGCAGGTTATAGGTGTGGACTTAAAAGTTACCGAAGATTATTTTAGGAAGCAATCTCCAATCAAGCAGGAAGTAGACGGAAGAATAGTGGTTCAACAGTAGATGAGATGGCCAATAAATTTATCAACACCAACAAATTATAGAGTATTTATTTACCAAGTAGAATGGTGCGTGTTCAATTCCTGTTTTTATTTTTTTTTATTTTTTATATTAATTTAGATCCGATTATCTAGATTTCTTCGGACAAACTGACATTTAAATGAAATATTCGCCGCCGTAGTCATAAATGAATTTGATAATATTGGGCAGATTCTAATACATATATATTTTTTTTTTTATCGAAATATTTTGAATATTATACATCCATCGTATCTAAATCCTCTGCGGGTTGCGAACACCACCTTTTAAAAATATTTATAAATATTAAATTACAATGGAAAAATAAAAAAAATAAAGGAGGCTAGGCTTCCTATAATCGAGTTTAGAGATACTGTATTCCGGTAAAGAAACATCCATTACCGCGAAGGAATTTAAAAAAGATTAAGACCAATTTTGAAACATGGTAATTTGGATGGGATGGACCTTCATCTCAAATTGGCCCTGGTCAGTGTACAGTCAAATGCAAACGAGTCACTTACCCCCAGATGGGTGGGTCTAAAAAAGAGGATTTTCTAAAAAAAAGGAGGACTTTCACGATCAAACAATATTTTTTATATAACAGTAGGTAAGGGAGGACAAACCATAGAAAAGGAAGACATGTTCTTTAGGATACCACCTGACAACCCTACCCCCAGGGGTCATGGCGGCTATTTCATACTGCATTTTCACATCAGTGAAGTTTTATGGAGCGGCACAGAGTTTCCAAAGGAATTATGAGTGGTTATTGTGCAGCTGACCGTACGTACCACGATTGGAGATCGACCCAAAATACCCACAAAGTTGAAACTATTTGCAAAATTTTATAAAGGTATCTGGGATCTAGTGTCAAATATTGACCTAAAAGAACGTTGATTGATTCAAACAATTTATTGTAACTATCTGTAATCAGTCCTTTGGACCATAATCAGATATGTATCATGGCACATGGCGTACAGGTTAACTCCTTCATCAAGGAGTCGACCTTCATGTGGAGCCTTAAAGCTATTGTCTGCTGACCAAGTCTGAAATGTCAAAACGCTTCAAGCGCCTAAGCTTTTTAGTGACATTTGTGAGGTTAGATGCTAGTACATTAGTATGTTATTTAGTTTAAGATTGTAATTCTCGCTGTATTTTTTAACTTCATATTTCGCGAATGGCATTTCAATGTACTCATGGATCTCGGTTCTGGAAGCGTTGGAGTTACTGGCCGTACTCCATAGTTGAATGCCATATGTCCAGATCGGTTTGAGGATTGTTTTATAAACGCGCATTTTATTTTCGAGTGAAAGGCTTGATCCGCGCCCAATAAGCCAGTGTATGCTTTTGAACTTGGCGTTTAGCTGAGTTCTCTTGCTTTTAATGTGGTCTCTTCAGGTGAGCCGCCTATCTAGGTGCATGCCGAGGTAGTTTTTACAATTTAGCTGTTAATTACTATACACGATAGCCAAACAAATACCTAAAAATAATATATAAAAATAGAATTACCTATTTATTTATTTATTTATTGTACATAATTAATTTGACAAAAAAAAAATAGAAATGTAGTAGTAGAAATCACAGTTATAAATTAATATTACAAATGCACCGGGTGCGATTAGCACTGCTACATTTTGTGCCCTGCCTTCTTTACTAGACTATATCTGTACTAAGGAAGGCGGTGCTACAACTGAGAATGTCAAACCGTCAGAAATATGAAAATGTATATTTGTAAGAAAAAAAAAATAAATTAAAATACATAAATATATATATACAATGTTGTCGCATATAATGTTTATGTTCAGACAAGTATGTCTATATATATAGTTGCCTAAGTTACCTAAGAAATATAATAATAAAGATGGTCAGTAAAATGTTAAAACAAAATGTTTAACAAATCAGCAGATCCTTGTCTTCCTTTATCTATCAGCCATGTTAATTTTTTTCGAAAATATCTTCAGGTTACCTATTTCCTTTATAAACTCCGGAAGATTATTGTGGAGTTTGGGACCTAAGAATTTTAAGGACCGTTGTCCAAAACTGGTAGACATTTTTGGTATCTCTAATAAGTCATCACTATAAGCACAATCAGCTTGACTGCTAGCTGACGACGTGTTGTGGTACTCGGTGGTGGTAACTCGCAAACATAGCACTATGTAACTCGCGAAAGTTGAGTTAAAAGATTTTTAATCCTTTCTTCCTCTAACATATGCGAGTGGACAGCAGATGGGGGTGGTAGATATGCTATACATAAATCAACCTTTTATAATATTACGTTACCCAAAACTACAAAAACAAAATAATCTTCAATTCATTTCAAATAATGGATACCTGTGTCAAATTTAGCATCAAAACATCGTTGATTTGAAAAGATTACTATATAATTGGTACACGTGTGACAGTGACATGGCATTGTGTACTTTTAAAATAATGTTTCTCATTGGAAATTTGATTTCTAATACATTTACATGATTTTATCTATTTAACTAAATGTTGAAACAAAGTCGGATAAAGTATAATCAACACATTGTGGTACTTTTATACCATGGTAAGTAAGTTTTACAACTTTTTAATTAGACCTATAATAATAAATGTATGTGTCACGTTAGTTATCATGGTTAGTTTATCTGATCTGTTCATGAATTAGGAGTTATTAATATGTGGTAATAAAATTTAGGCTAGGCGCGGTCTCAATAAGAAAAATTGATTGATTTTTATAAAATAGTTTCAGAGCTCAATAAAACCTTGCATGGTTGGCTGTGCGCCTTATGCTTATGCTAATTTGAAGGATCTAGGTTCGATTTTCATTTCAGTTTTTTTTTTGTTTAAGTGCATTATTTCCGTAATAAACTATATATATAAATAAACTAAATTTAAATGAGGTTTACAATAACCCTTAAAGGCACACTGCATTGATATTTTTTGCAAATATAATGCTAAATTTATAAATTCAGTTTTTATTTGTAATGTGTAAACATCTTAGCACCTAATTATAAATAATATTAATATAATCTTTCGATTATAGGCGGACCCCTAAAAGGAGTGAATTTCGATTTAGTCCGGATCAAAATGTGTCAACTGTCAAATTGAATTCGCGCCTGGCTGACATTTCGGATTTAAAATTAATTTGCTCGCTTTAAAAAGACACGATGAATCACCATTTCATTTATTCCATATTATTGCAATTCAATTCAATTTCAATGTTGCCAGAAGCAACTTTTATTATTCAAATATATACAATTACAATGTATAGATCCAGCTAAGACATTGTCTTATCTGCCGGTTTCTTAATCTTAACTAAAAACAATTTATTTTCACATGCATAAAATATACACACAGACACATATATATATAAACAGCTTGGACGCGAGTCCCTGCGCTCGCACATTTTTTAAAAATAAAAAGGAAGAAGCAGCGTTCCTCAGACTTATTTTACTTACGAAATAAATTTAATAATAATTAGGAATATGTGTTTTTATTTAAATTTAGCAAAATGACCCCTCTACACTCTCGCATCCACGTTTGAGTAAAATCCTCAAACTGGCTACACTTGTCGAATGTTAAATAATTTATTGTTGACGTCTCATTTCTAGCTTTGGGTAAACTTCTTATTTGTATTATTAACGAGTACCGTTACCAAAATAAAAACTTTTTTGTTTGACTGAAAAAGAAGTATCATAAGCCAGGTTTCGCCAAGTTCTTTAATATATTCGTTTAATTTAGCAATTAGCATCATTGAAAAAAATATGGCACAAAATGTCAATGACTTCACAGCAAGTCCAAAAACATATGTGTATTGTAAATGTAATTTTAATAATTACTATATTTGTGCTAGCATTGAAAAATCAGTATTGACAACAGTTAACAAGGACAATTCGATTGAGATATGAGAACCTTTTACTGGTGAACGAGTACTTTAGTTTGGGAGATACCACTCGCTAATGTGTTGCCCAACGCTACTTTATTCATTGGCATTATTTTGCTGTCTGTTTTTGGTGGCGGTGAGTGAACTTTACGAGAGTAAATTCTGAGAAAGTGATTCAAAATCAACTTTTGCATTGTTACATGTTGAAATCAAGTGAATATAAAAATGACGGGTGTTTTCGGCGCACACGAGAAACGCTTCTCCATAGACGATGCCTTCGAAGAGGAAACTGACGAAGCTATAAAGGTTTATGGGGCTACGGGCGACAGGTCCCCGCTAAAAGCTAAATTTCGCGAGCCCGAAATGAATAATCATACGTGCAGGTGAGTTTCTACACTTTTCGGTCTATATCTGTCTGAACGACGTATGTTTATAATTATAAATAAGTAATATTTTTCGATCTAAGACAGAGATAAATGCGTACACCAGACTTGCTTGCGGAATCGAAGGATTTATGTCCACATATTCAAATTACAGCGGTAACACTTTGTAAAAAACTGGAGGCAGGAAAATGTAGGAACATTAAATTGTGGGCTTTACCAAGTTGAACATTAATAATCCAAATGGAATCACTTTGCACGGGCCGTTTTATGGTGGAATGAGACATTTAAGAGTAATGTTCTTTGCGCGTACAAAATACTCATAAATATACTTTTTATCTAGTGGACTGATTGTAGTTTTAACGGAACGAGTATGTATAGCACTCTCATATTATCTGATAAGCCTGCATTTTATATAACTCTGTTGGTTCTTATGTCAGAGACTCTATGTTATTTAAGACAGATTGGATAATATAAACAAAACCATGTACATGTATTTTTTTTTAATTTTCTTGTAAGAATGGCCATATCTTGTTTAGTTTAGAAATCAGACAAAAAATATATAACAGGTTAATTCACATAATATGCAATACCTCATAACTCTTGTGTTTGCAATGCTGGGCTCTTTTAAAATATTTACAAAAAATACATTTTCAATTTACCAACTGTGGAGATTTGACAGCGGACTGGCGATGTCATCGGAGAGATACAAAAAATATATATATGCAGAAATAGACAGTGCCCATGTTACTTTTAAACTTGCAGAACATACAAATGCGCCGAGGACACTCTCTCGAAGGACTCCGACTCGCTCATACACGACTATTTGCCGACAATGCAGTTGACGTCCACCTACTGCTGGGATCACCCCAAGGTACCTCAAATTAACTCTCTTAAAATATATTAATATAGTTGTAGAATGTCGCAGTAACTATACTAAAACTGAAGAAAATCCTGAAGTGGTGATATTGGAGCTGAGTTGGTCGTTTGGAAAGGGGGTTAAGCATAGCTGGAAGTTTCCCTGTTTTCGAATGATCTCCACTACTACAAATTCCTATTAATATGAAAACTGTTGAATTATTATTATTATTGTTTGTTGAGCAAGCAGCTATTTGGCTGATGTGCTCACATCTCATTCACAGTTACTAGCGATTCGCCTAGATTCAAGAAATTTATCAAGGCGGTTCTTGAACTGGTTTACACTCATAGCTTCCACCGCTTCCTGCGGGAGCCGATTCCAATTGTTGCAAAAAACTATGTACTTTTTAAATTGGTACACTCACAGGGTTTAAAGCATATAATTTAGTGTAGTGTTCGGCAGTAACACCCCCCCCCCCCCTCCGACCGCCTAACGGCGGAGGGAAGACGGTTGCGATGCGCGGACGCAGCGCGCCGTCGACAGTTGAATAATCGCCTACCTACAAGGTAGTAAGAGCTCGCCCTGTCCGCAACATTATAGTATTGTTATAATAAACGGAAGTACACCAGCAAAGTCGTGGCTATTGCTTTGAACTAAACAAGTGGTGACGCCGGGATCGCCGTGGCGAACCTTCGCCACGTCGCCCCGACAGACATCATACTGGCGACGAGGATGGGATTTTTACATACCATGTGTTTAAAAACTATTTAATCCCAACGTTTCGTCATTAGGGGAGAGTTTGACGTTTCCATCCGATACAAACTAATGAACGACTGTGAAAGTTTAATATCAGTTATTTTATTCAATTAGGTAAAACAACCAGTGCATTACCTTGCAGGTCCGAGAAAACTGGAAAACGGTGATGGCCGCCGTGACGCTACTGGTCATTGGCACGGGTCTGCTGGCGATGGGCGCGTTCGCCGTCAGCCAACCTGAGAACGGTCTGCAGGGAGGGGTCTTCTTCCTCGCGGGCATGATATGCTTCGTGCCCGGCGCGTATCACGTCGTTTACATTTGGCTCGCGGCGCGCGGTCAACGCGGTTACGATTTTTATCATCTGCCACTCTTTACGTGATTTCGCTTTTCATTTTGCGGCTTTTTCAGGAAAGAGACCTGTAGACAACTAAGAAATCTTAAGATTCCAGCGTCTGAACCTCTGAATTCTTGAAAACTTCAGAAATATACTCAAAGACATGCTTTGTTATATGTAAATATAACATAAAATCGTTTAGTAACAATGATATTCTAGGGAGATAACATTTATGACAGATTTGAATGCGGTCAATCTGGTATGTACTCGTAATATAGTGTAGAATTAGTGTAAATAGATAGATTTATGTGCAATATTCCGCATGGATGATTTTTGGAAAATATAAATGTACAGATTTTTCTGGAAAAATGATTGAAATTGAAATTTTACTCTTTCTTTTTCGAATTTATATTTCAATTTTAATAATTAACTTACGCTCGAATACATAGCATAGATGTTGGGAATCTATTTATATTTTATAAACATTTTTTTTCTTTAAATTGATTATTAAACGGTACTATATGAATTATTTCATAGTTTAGATTTAATTAAAACTATTCAATTTTGTTGCGATCTCATACTTACTCGAGAAATTTTTAGTCTATAGGTTATGTGGATTTTTTATTATAAAAAAACCTTAAGATACTTTGCACTGCCGAGATGCTGTTTGCCATTTCCTTCTATAGGAAGATGAAAACCCTTAAGAATCAAAGAGTAACATTCTTCTACGCCCCCACCCCTCTACCCTCAGCATTTACCGCCCACTGGTGGGTAGTACCACCCAGTACTGGTAACACACTGGTTTAAATATTCCACAAAGGGCCCCAAATACAAAATCAGTTTTATGCGTCATCCATATAACAGAATTCACATATACTATGTGAAAATGCTTATAATTAGCTTCTTATATATATTTTATAATAAATGTTATATTTTATATAATTAGTATAGTATGGTTGTTAAATTATTAAGATTATATTTTTTTGGAAAAAAAATAATTTCTCTCTGCGTGTATGAGGGCTGCTATTTCTGAATCCGGAATAAGAAAAAGAAGCAAATATATATCATTTAATATGGTTTTATTGCTTTTCAAAATATTTGCTGAGATGATGATGCACTTTTGCGAACGTTGAAACCGGTCTGCATTCAGTTATATATAGGGTGGTTTTTTTAGAGGCGAGTTTTCAATCTGGCACTACTTTTTTCGTAGTTGGTGTTTTTGACAGCTGTCACTTGATTTATGCTCAGTTTGGTTAATGAATAGACGTACTCCTGAACAACGTGGCGTGGCCTCCAAGATCGTGCGATTTAACACCGCTGGACTATTTTTTGTGCGGTTATGTGAAGTCGCTTGTCTACGCAGATAAGCCGGACACGATTAACGCCTTGGAAGAGAATATTCGGCGCGTTATTGCTGACATACGGCCCAACTTGCTGCAAAAAGTGGTTGAAAATTGGGCCTCTTACCCGAAATCATTTTTAAAACATAATGGCAAACCCTTATCTTTATAATAAAACTAAATTCTTAGCCATAACATCAAATTATATGCGTTTTATCTCTTCTTGAAAACCACGCCTCTAAAATCATCACCCTATATATGCTCAGTTGGTGGTTTTGAGGAATACTCCTCCCTACAATCCCTCTGCATGTGTGTTGCGGTATCTGTTCAAACTGTAATCAAATTGATACATTCTTTGCATTTAAAACGGTTCCGTTCAATCGGTTACAATCCAGCACATGTTTTTAAAAGCATACTTTCAAAGCGTCATGACTGCTCAGCATAAACTTAGCGGAGAAACATTGAGACTTTAAATATTGAGAAATTTAGTAACCATTTAATAAAAACAAAATGGTGCGAATTGAATTAAATCACTCGGATTTTCTGGATTCGATCTCATCGTCTCAAATGATTATGCCAGGTCATTTTGTTATATTTATAAATAAATAGTATTCCGATTGTGCGGGATCGCTATTTTATTTGTTCATTGTTGGTTTGTTTTTGCATGACATTGTCCAATTATGTATGAATTAACAATATATTAAAATTCGTTACAATATAAATTTTCTTGTATGAGTGTATCAAGAAGAGGACTTCAGACAATATGTATATTTTTAAAATAGATCAATATTGCATAATATTGATGTTAATTTTATTATTTATTATTGACAATCACTGAAAGAAATTAAAATTAATGGGGGAGCATTACTAAATGGTATACTGACAATTTGTACATATTTTGAAATGCATCGATCAACACCTATATTGTTCAATATCCACTTTTATGGCGTGATATTTTTTATTATGTATGCAATTAGTAAATGTATCCATTGTAATAAGAATCTTATATTTATTTAAAAAAAAAATATTTATTTCGAATACTTATCACTATTCAAATTGGAGCGAGTCAAGTAAATTCTTAAATAATGGTATATTTTAAGATAGGTGTTTGTAGCTTTAATTTTTTTAAACAAATTGGTTTAAATAATAAAAATTCAATTTATAAGATTATGGAACATTTAAAAAAATTAAAAGCGTTATTATTTTATTACTGTAACTGTGAAATTACTGTGTGGAGTTTTTACGACAGATCTAACATAAAATAACCCGATGTTAAAAAAACTGTTATATTTAAATATTTGAGTTGTGAACTTGAAAGACTTATTTTTTCCTCACCAAAGATATAAAATATGAATTATAAAAAAATGATATTTTATTTACACCTAGCTTACTATTTCGGAAGCAGAGAGCGTTCTTTTCTTTACGATCATAAGACTGTCGCAATTTTCTTGCCGATTTATAAAATACCAATTTGTATTTTTTGTAGTTCACCCATAGCTATAATTAACAAGGAGTTTGCAACACCATAACCTCTAATTAGTTGCATTTTTCAAGTTAAAAATATTTAATGGCTGTTGTTACAAGGACAAAAATGTAATTCATCGCTACACGGGGAAAAGTGTATTTTTATAATATTTAAATGTGTTATAATAGTTGACGATAGGACTGAATTTTACAGAAATTAACCAAGCGGCGTTGGTCAGAAATATAAAATTTCTAGTCATTTAAAACTAATTTTCTTGATTCCTGCACCTCTTACAGAGATTATTTAATCTACAAGATTACCACCATTTGACAGCAGAGGTGCTCAAACGGTCGATCGCGATCGACCGTTTGAGCACCGTGCAGAAAGCTAATATATATGCTACGGTACGCCCTACCTAGGTAGGTAGGGTGTATCGTGTATGTACGACAACCCTGCATCACACACACTTGCAGTCTCTCAGAGTCGATCGTAAGTAGTTGAGGTAGATCGCCAGCAGTTCAAGTTTGAGCACCCCTGATCTCTACAGCTTCTGCCTTGATCTACCGCAGCGACTCTCCTGGATCCTTGTTCTCGGCAGCGGTGGTCACAATGTTGACCTCGGGTAAAATGTGGCCGATCCAGTTCATTCTTCATATTTGGAGGTTGATTCTTGTTCTGTCGTAGACTCTCGAAGACATCCAGACAGGACTGCCTATACACTTCTCTAACATCACTTAGTTCGGTTTCGTGGTGATTGAATCAAATTTAAATGTAGTCTTTGTAATAACAGTTAAGCGTGCTAAAGGCAGCTTACTTATCAAAAAAAAAATAATGTCAAAATTTGCACCACTCCTTGTTAATTATAGTTTTTATATATAATTTATTGTCGAGCTTCTTGTGTAGATTAGCGTTTACGTTAGTGGCCTTAAGTGATATACGTTCGTAATACGATGCAATCGTTTGTAAATATATATGTAAAATTAGATCAATACTGTAATTTATCAATTGAATAGTAATCAATATTTTAATATACAGGTGTTCCAAGACCATTCGCGGAGATTTAAAGGGGTGTTTTTGTTCCCTATTAGGTTTATCAAATTGTATAAATTTATTTATTTTATCAAAGCGCTCGTGGAAATTTCCTTTTTACTAGCAGGCGCTCGGCCGATCGGCGCGGCCTCGCTAGCGACCGAATTTAATTTAATTTCATATAACGTCTAGTTTACGCGATTACCAAGTAGGTTTACATTTTTTTTCTCGGAAATCATGATGAATTTTGGTATGTCAAAATAAATCATGAGCGAAATCGCAGGGCCGATAAGCTGGTTTTTTTATCCGGAATGGTTTGGAATACCGTGTGTATGTTTCATGGAAAGAAAGTTGTATTTTTTGATTCCGTTGACATGAATTGAGTTTCTATTGTTATATATTATTTTTAAACTTCGCTTATGGTGTAACCCATGAGTTTATTAAAATTTACAAATAAATATTTTTCTTTATATAGTTTCTGGATTCTTACGCGAAACTAATAATTTGCGTAATACGTAATACACACCTTTTATCATTTTTTATACGAGACTGTATTGTACGCATGTTATAACTTTGTTGTAATAATTTCAAATTATAGTATCTTTACTTTACTTTGCCTAGTTATGATTGTAGTATTGTATTGTAGTTATTACACCATAAAAATATTTTTTCTCTGACTTTTTCTATCATTTTGCATCTGTATTTAACCCTTATAGTGGTGGCGTCTTTACATGTCGAGCCGGCATCTCATAGCGCTCATTCGTTGGCTGACGTGTACATATGACACATTCATTCCAAAATTGCCGCTAAATTATCTGTTCATCCGGTGGTTCTACCGTCTATGCTACGATTCCCAAATAACCAATCACTGGCTAAATACTGATAAAAAATCAGAATCATCATCACTAAAATACTTATGGAAATTACTTAGTAACCGGCGGAAATGTGTAGTTTATACATCTAACAAATATTGTAAAAGTGGCAAACAGTTAATAAAGGTTATCAAAAATAGTGAAAAGTTGGGTATCCAATGAAGGACATCTCGGACAGAATAGTCGTCAGCTGATTTGCGAGTAGGTTCGCCTCGCGGTGTTGCGCAAGCATCGCGTGGTCGAAGAAAGACGGTGACCAGAGTGATATTTTATAATACAGAATTTCATGATTGCTATGATACCGAATTTGTGGCAATTGGACGTCCGAGGCCACCAAAGCTGATTTTTCTTCACAACGGTGAGCATTTATATTTATAGAAATAAATCGGCCCTGTATGCGGTTTGTGCGCCAAAAATTTTTGGTTGGATTCGTTTCTTAATGGGCTAACAGAAAAAGTCTTATCCAAAAATCAAGCAACGCAAGTTTTCCCATAAATTGAATCTCTGATTGTTATTTAGTATTAAACTGAGAGGATTAGTACAAAAATGGCACAAAAAAAATGTTAATGGGTAATATAGGGTGTTTTCTTTAGAGGCGTGGTTTTCAATCTGGCACTACTTTTTTCGTAGTTGGTGTTTTTGACAGCTGTCACTTGATTTATGCTCAGTTTGGTATGCCATTTTATAATGAATAGACTTACTCCTGAACAACGTGGCGTGGCCTCCAAGATCGTGCGATTTAACACCGCTGGACTATTTTTTGTGGGGTTATGTGAAGTCGCTTGTCTACGCAGATAAGCCGGACACGATTAACGCCTGGGAAGAGAATATTCGGCGCGTTATTGCTGACATACGGCCCAACTTGCTGCAAAAAGTGGTTGAAAATTGGGCCTCTCGGCTGGAATTTGTTCGAGTCAGCCGCGGCGGCCACTTACCCGAAATCATTTTTAAAACATAATGGCAAACCCTTATCTTTATAATAAAACTAAATTCTTAGCAGATCTTGGAGGCCACGCCACAGGCCGACGCGATTTTTACTTTATTTTAGAGGGATTTTAAAAAAATTTAGAGTGAAAAACTAGTTAATCTGAATTCAAAACACCTACTTAGTGGCTCCCAATTAAGAATTGCACTTAATTTAGATGGACTATCATATTGACTAAAACGTTGGCTTGCTCTTCTCTGAACTGCTTTTAATTCGTCTTTGAGACATTGGGCGTGAGGATCCCATACTGATGAGCAGTATTCAAGGGTAGGACAAACCAACATTTTGTACGCCAATATGCTCGCGCTTTGAAATCGGCGTCATTAATTAAGACTGCATAACAAACTGGAAATGTCTGAGCCTTTTTCCATTACCAACATAAGATCTCCAATGGAGAAATAGTGGAACTGCTTTTTCTACTAAATTACAATATTTGGCAGTCGGTACAGCATCCTCATTGTTTTAGTTGTCTCTACATAGTTTAAACCTCGATTTCATACATCATTTGAAAATATACCTACATTATTAATATTAGTTAATTTCTTTACAGAATCGATTTGGTCAAACTATATTATTGGCATCCTAACAAGTTATTGTGGTAAAAGGATTTATTGGGAAACGCTGCATAGCAATGGAGTATCATAGATACGTCATAAAATAAAACCAATAATATTTTATATTTGATTTTTTATTGACATTTTATAAATAGCTATAAAACATAAAAAGAATATACATTAATAAAACAGAATGGGAATATACCACATAAATCATGTTTTTTTATGTACATCTATATGAACCCTCCCTAAATGGAACTCGTACACTCGAGTGCGCAATTTAGCTATAAATACTGTCACAATGGAGGTTTTTTTACACTAGTGTGCATCTTGCGCATTATTCATTAGCTGTACATCAATGTCAACGTGTTTGGTTTTAAAAAGTCAGATAGAGAGATTTAAGACCTTTGTTACAATGAAAATATAACAGAAACTCGTATTGTCACAGATAACCAGCAGTGGAGTGCCGGATCGTTAAAAATATATATCTGCGGAACAGTTGGCGCTTTGCTATCGATAGGACTGACAGGTTGGACATGTTTCGACTTGCACTGAATTAAAGTAAAAAATGTCTACAAAGAAGGCGATAAGGCGATATTTTACAAAGATAAATGAGGAATCAAGTGTAAAATTTGTGATGGAAGTATTCCCATGAGAGTAAAGGCGGGATCCGTTCAAGATCCGTCAAAAAGTAACGGATACACCCCCTCAGATATCCGGCACATCACTAATAACCACTACGATAAAAGAAAATGGATTAACCTCACACTTCACATCCGAATAACATTTTTAGTAAAATGGACACATCTAGTGCCCCCGGGAGCGCGCACGAGTTTTCACGTTAAAGAGAAGTGTATCAATGCTTAGTTATGAAATCATATGGCATGGATGGTTCGACTCTATGACAAGAGTCGGTTTGTACCGCAGGCCGCGTGATTGCTTCTCGGCAGTTTACAGTGAATGTTTGTATTTTTTATTAATATACAAAACGGGTATGCAGTCCGTATGTTATATTTGAAAATAAAACGTGGCTTGTTTTAATCTGGGAGTTATGATTCCCCACACAGGACTGTGACAGTGTTGGAGCCCTATTACCCGTCCAACTGGTAAGTTTAGTTAAACTTAATACATCCAAACACGTTGGGCATTGTGTAAACTTCTGAAAAATGCGCTTTTTTGTGACGACCCCGACACAAATCTGTTTCATTAAATAATACTCGAGAGCACCAATATTAATGCGCCAACACACAAAACTTATCAGATAATAAATATTATTTATAACAGAGAGCAGTGTTTTACATTATACGGCCATGGTGCGAATGCTAAGCAAATCGGGAAGAGTACACAAACATTTGTGAGTTACTAATATTTACTTAACAATACAAACTCTTTAAAAAAAAAACCCCCCCCATACGGCGAATGCACAGGTTTGTATGGCAAATGCTCAGTATAAATATCATGATTGAGGTGGGGGGACCTGGAACCCCAAAAAGGAACAAGCCATGACCTGATGCTTGGCCTTATATAAAAGGCTTTCCATAATTTGAATGTGGACATATTCTTAACCCTTGAAGTTAAGTCCATAATAATTTTGGCGCCAAAAGCCGTTAAGACTGTTAAAATGACCTTGAAAAATCCCTCATCTACTATAAAATCCATAGTGCAGGCATGAGTCGTTCAATCTTTACAAATCTGGTATCATCGGATTCACCGTAAAATTCTCTATTACACCATATCACTTTGATTATGTTTATTTCGTAAATTAAATTAACACTTTTTTTTACATTTTCATATATTTATAATTACAATTTAAAAGTCTTCCAAAATATGTACAGTCTTCGAAAAAAAGAAAAAAGTTAAAAAATATATATATATATATTGGAACGGTAGTACATTAGTGTATTTTCAATACAAATTTATAAATAGTAGTAGACACTGCATTAAATTGAAAAAAAAAATAAAACAAAATTGTTTCGTTGTGATTTCCAATGGTGACGTCAAGTTAATAAATAATACTGAAATAATACCAAAAATAATAAAAATCAAGCGGGCAATGAGGACGGATATATCCGTCCTCCATCCTTACGGGGTTAAAGATCTATAAATCATACATAAGATCAATACTAGAATATGCAACAACAACATTGAAGCACAGGCGGGCGAGAGGCGATCTCAAAAAGACCTACAAAATATATAATACAAGAATTATAAAATTATATATAGATTATATATAGCCTCTACTGATCAGAAGTGATACCTTCACAAGGGACAATCTAAATCCCAAACAAACTATTAATCAAACGGGTTTTTTCATTGAACCGCAGGAAGTTTACCAGGCAACAATCATAGTCGTACGGCAAGCGTAGCCCGAAGTAGCCGTGTGGCAAGTACGAAGACCTTATCACTTAACCCAGTCGGAGCAAAGCCTCGCTGAATATTCTTAACCAAGAGAAACTACGCGGCCAAGCTATGAACCATCTGAAGTGTAGGCAGGCGTTCGTAACAGCGCCACCAGGTCACCCGTACCTCCTACAATGCAACCATCTTAGAAGCATAACTTTACCATTTGTGTGCATTCGCCGTAAATATTAAAAATTTGTATAAAAAATATCAAACCTCTCAAAAGTTACACGTTTCGTTTAGATTTAACTAATAGTTACGCTAGAACATAGTTTATATTTTAGTTTCTAGCTGAGCGATGCATATTAAATTAAAATCAAAATATATTCAAGTGAAGGAGCAACAGAATAATTATTTAAATAAAAAAAGAAATCTTACTTAGTAGATAAATGCTAGATTTATGGCATATTTTTATACTTACGAAAATCTATATAACAAAGACGGATATTATAAAATGTCACAAATATAATATTCAACACTAAATAATACTCAATAAAAAGCACTGATTTCTAAGACAAATAACATCTCAATTTATATAATATTGTGTTATTAATTGAAATCGGTGTTATACAACCATTTTTTTTAAATAAAAAATAATATACTTAGCAGGCGCGCAGCATTTTGGCATGAAGTTTGTAAAATTATTACATATTTCAAAATATTCAGATTAATATTGCAGTTTTCCTGTGAGAAAAACGCGGACAAAATTTTAGCTTAACGACAGAACATTTGAGAAAAATAAAGAATGCCGGAGTCTATTCCATCATTATTGTTTCAAACCACTCTTTCTCTCATCATCATCATCATAAAAAGCTCTAAAATATTACATTGCCCATAACTACATTTTATAAGTATATTTATATTGTTATGTTTTAAAAAGTCTCAGTATATAAAAAAATGGTTAACCGCCTAAAAAGGCGAACAAAATACATAAATCTAACCACGCTTTTTAGAATTGTTATAAAAAATACATTATTCTGCCAAATTCCTTCGTGAATAAAATAATCCTGACATTTTGTGAGTAATTATGTTTAAAATTGACATACTGGGAAAAGTGACCCGGATGTGGCCGCAACGATAGTTACAAGCTCGGGGCCTATATTTTATAATTGTATCTAAATCATATTAAATCTATCGTCTAGATCGCGATAGCGGTTTTATTTTGAAATAAAAATTAAGTAGGGTGTTTAAAATTTAAGACCAGGACTTGTTGCAACTGTATGCACAACTATTTAACAAGGCACTGCCCGTTCTAAGGTAGGCCAATTTCCAATATATACAATTTTTTGTTTATAATTTGACTACTGTACCGAGGAAATGAATGTAAAGAAAAAATCAACGACCCTGTTTTTTTTAAAAATATATCTTAGCCAAAATTTGAGTTTTTTGAGCAAAATACATACATAACTAAAATGTATCGTGCTAAAACGATTAAAATAGATAATTTTAAAATTCAATGCATGAAAAACATCTTTTAGTTGCAAATGCAAACATTCCTGCGGTGAAAAGAATTTGGCAGAATGCGACAAACGCCTTAATATTAAAAAATAAACACGGCAAAGTGCGTTGTTCGAATTACCTGTCCAATCGGAAGTTTAAAAAGTTAACGAAAAAAACTAAACAATAAGGCTGAAAATAAAAATGGCATCCTATAATATGCATTATCAGTCAGCAAATAAGCTTAAAATTAAATAGTGTTAATATTATAACCTAAAATAAATAATCATAAAATTACTTTGGTGATCCTAGGGTTTGCGCCGCTAAATGGGATGAAAAATTTTTTTCAATAATCATTAAAAAGAAATAGTTCGTTGTGGTTTTATCACTTTTTTTTTTCATTGGAAGCGCTTTCAAAATTGATTTCTAAATATCAATAATGGTCTAACCGTGCTGAAACTATCTAAGTGCGACGTTTCGGCATACCGCCGGTGCAGATTGGGGTATCTATAAAACTTCACGGTTAGTAATTCCCCCTCTAGGTGCGATACAAGGTCTGTAAAAGGAACATTTTATAGTGCGTCGTGAATAAATATGTATGAATTATTATGAAGATTTTGAGACACATCTAAAGCAAAAAACGCCATGAGCTCCTAGAGCAACGATACTCAACCTTTTTTGTCTTCGGGCCGCAACACTATACTGGTATGACGAAAAAAATATGAAACGACAATCCACTATTTGTACGTCAAAGTCAAAATTAATCTCAAGATATAATAAATACAGAATGCCAGATTTTGTAAATCATGTCCCTGATAATAAATGTGTTTAGGGCCGTACAAAAAAGGTAGGCGGGCCGCATGCGGCCCGCGGGCCACAGGTTGAGTATGACAGTCCTAGACTATCCAAGAAACTATCAAAAAAAATATGGTATACTCGGGAGTTCCTTTGGTTCGCTATACAAGAGTAAGATACTCCAACAGCTCGTAACGTGCATCAGGATTTTTATTCCACAAAACGAATTTAGAAAAATTACCCTATATTTAATCAGGAATATTGGTAGAGATTTTAGTTCATTATTGCTGAATTCTTTGAAAGAATATTTCATAAAGCGTCCTGAATACTGAACAATATTAAAATAGTGCGAGTAAGTAGTGCGATCTATATTTTCACAATACTATACTACCGTATAACAATGTCATTTTTTAAATGAACTAAAAATGATATTTGCATTTAATAGAAATTCATATTGCCACTTCCAAACCCAAGATGGAAAATCTCGATAAAATTAATTTATATATTGCGTAAAGCAAAAAAAAATCCTAATTTATATTACATTAAAAAATATAAAACAAAACCTTTTCTGTTAGATATAATTTTCAATGGTTAATAGTTATCGATTTGCGGATGAGTCCTGCTATTTCGAAAAATTGACGTTATATTTCATATAAAGTAGCATAAACTATATGAGAACGGTCATCCTAAGCTATGAGGGTGTTAACTGAAGATCACGAGTCGGAAACTAAACCACAACCCAAAATTCATTTGAATGTACTGTGGCCTAGGAATATTAAAAAGTTTCGGGTTGTAACTTAAATCAGCTGTATCCTTTTAAAGGGTGATTCTGTACACGAAATCTTTTGTTTAAATAAAGCAAAAAAAAAACATTTTAAAGTATGGTCACCCAACATAATATCAGACCGAGCGGCGTTGTGACGACACGACCCAGTAACCGACTCACTCCACGCGGCACTGTGCCTCCAAATGTGTTGACAACATTGAGCGACGCGTAGTTTCCTGCGTGTAATGTAGGTCAATTGGATAGCTCAGGTACAATATGCGTATCAAATATAGAATTTATATTTTAGTATTTATATTTTTATATAGATTTTTTTGTAGATGTTCAAAATCAACTACAAAAAAAAGACACTGCTGACTTTAAGTTCATCTGTATATTAGTATCTTAAATCCTCGATAAATAAAAAAAACTGAAAAAACGAGTAAAAATCATAATTTTTAAAGTAATGTGTGCCTGTTCAGATAGTTCACACAATTAGATTTAGATGGCGCTATTTTTTTGCCAACGAAATATTAATCATATATTAATAAAATCAAAGACAATCAACCAATTTAAAAACGGTCTAGATTAACACTTAAGAAAAAAAATTAAGGAAAATTGATATCAACTTTGATACTAAATAAGATATAGGCTTACCAGCTATACTGCCTGCATATTATAAATAATAATAATAATATTTCGTTGGCAGATAGGCTAGACACAAACTATAGAAGTCAGATTTCAACAAAATGTTTATAGTTTGGAAACCATAACCTTGCCAAGTCACAGATGACGATCATCTACTGCACTGTGTTCAGTAAATAATAATTTTTGAAACACATCGTCAGGTTCGTCTTCATTCGTATGGCTTGTGGTGTCGGGGAGGCTCTATTGGGTGCAGTTCCGACTGCCTTATTGTCGTTTTCTTGATGCGAGGCTGTTTATTACAGGCATCTCGTAAGTCTGTAACTAAGTGTTTGTTTTTTTTGTGTATGTAAGCGTCGTTGAATATTCTCAACAGCGAAAAACGACCGACCGCTCGGGATTCGAGGCCGGGACCTCTGGATTAAGAAGCAGGCGCTTATACCACTACCATTAGGTTGTAGTCATTTGAATCCAAAATGTCGATTTATATTGATATATTATACGAAGTGTAACCAGTTCTACAACAGACTTACTAAAAAGTCCTTGATCCATTACTACTAGATGTGGGCTAATCAGCAACATGCTGATTGTTCATCATCATACAAGGACAATTATGATAGTACGCTTAGAGCCTATTTTGGTGCATATTACTATTAAAAGGACTCTTCGATACGGAGTACGCCCACAGCTCGAATTAAATTATATCCACTGGTAAAAAATATCCCATTTCCCGATTGAGATCTAATTTGAGATCCGAACCCATTAGCTTAGAAAGACTTTGATAATTCCAAAAACACATTTTATCTTTGTACACCGTAACTTGCAATTATTCGGTGCAGTCGGTTAGACCTCATCGGGTGCGAGCCTGGAGTCCACGTTGTTGTTGTGGTGGTCGTCTTCGTCGTCCACGGGGGTGACACTGTCGGAGGTGGGAGGGGGCGGAGAGGCCACGGCTGATCCCTGCGACGCCTCCATAGCTCGTATCCTGTTAAAAATATATTTTTATTATTAAGACACCATACTACACTTCAATGAAATGATTTAGGATTTTTTTTTAAATCCTACAGTATAAAATCCGCGAACCACAAGTCAATATATCGTAAACACAGTCGAAACGCAATTAAACTACAGGAGTTGGGCGTCGGATAACAAAGATAAATAAATCTGCGAGTCTTTCGTATTATTAAATTAGGCCATCGCCATAAAAAAATAATTTTCTAAAAACCAGCTTTTATTTACGCGCTTGAATGCGTATGCAGAATTTTTTGACTGTTCAGGAGTTCCTTCGTCTGGAACCAATCCTGGGCATTGCAAAAACGCTTTGCCATCGGAACTGAACCAAAATGCAAATTTCATTTCCGTAGGATAAGAGGAAGTGGTTCTAATTCAGCTTGCGAGATTTGATCTAATTAATTAAGAATTTTGTATTGAAAAGAAAACAAAAGTAAAGTATACCTATTCTCGTGACGAACTAAGACATGCTTTAGTTTGCGAATTTCCTCTTTGAACTCATCCCGGATTTCATCTTTAAGTTCCTGCAGTAATGATTCCTGTTTTAAAAAAAAACAACATTGTAAATATTGTAAGTCGGTTCATTAAACTTATTAAACCAGTTCATTAGACTAAATAATATGATATTAAAACGCATACTTATATAATCGGAGCAGTTTCTATCACTAAGGGCTGGCACTCGGGACCTTTTCCCATAGAACCTATAACCTTGATAAATTAAGGATCCTAAATTTGGAGATCGAACATAAGGCTTGTAAATTTTCATCATTAAATTTCGAGTTGCCCTACAATTTCTGAGCGCCCTGGCAATTTTTTAAGGCCTGTGAGACCCTTAACCCAAAAAGTTTGTCGCTGTGGTACTTGCACAACTTTTTTTAAATTTTATTATGGGGAAATTACGATGGGAGATTTCGGGTTTACTTAGAACACTTGACAGTAACTAACCAACTTGACCGACTGTTGGTCTTCAACACGTACTCAAAATTTGCAATCTGTTGAAAATACTTGGACCCAACAAAGAAGTGGACCTTCGATGCTAATATGCTCATTTTGTACTAATAATAGATCGAGACATAATCGAGGGCCTTTTTAAAGTTCTCCGGTCCAATAAATGTGACATGGTTTACTTGGCAGTGTTTATTATGTGACACAGGTTATTGATCTTGAGAAAATTGCAAAAAATAAAATAAAAAACTCACCGAAATGGCTGGTCCCGCAAAGTTCGGCGAGAGCGCGTTCGGCTGCGGCGCTGCTGCCGTTGCGGCGGGTGCCTGCGGCGTAGGCGACCGCCCTGCGCGCGCCGCCATGCGATCCAGTACGTTTGACTTCTTCGTCACGGTCAGCTGTTGTGTGGCGCCGCCCGACACGTATCCGCCCTGTACGACAAGCGCTCGGTCCTTACCACGACAACCGACGCGCGCGAGTTGTTACTATGTTTGCTTAGGTTGATACTCTATTGTTCTTAAACTGCTTGCATACTGGGATTCACGTTAAAATATCTCAAAAATACTATTGAATCATTTTATACAAATATAGTCATTCACAGCAACCTATTTTCATATGGACAGGGCTACGATGATCAGTCAGGCTTTTTCAATGACTGCTGCATGAAGAAGTTAATTTACCCTGTGCTCGAAGACACCTAAAATTGGAAAATGGATTATGGCAGATCCAAATTCCTAGGAAACCACCGCTATTTTTGAAGATTTTTAGTGTTCTCCGAAACGATTTTTAAACTGATTTATTAATCGTAGATACAATTTAACCGCATTTCCACAACTCTATTGCTGATGAAGTTTTTTCTGCGATTGCTACAGTGTACACGCAGGTTATAGGTCAACTAAGTATTCTCCATCTCGCCTTTCCTTCGATGTCTAGAGATGGAGAATCGTGAGTTTATTTATTGCAAACTTAATATAAAATTAACATGAAAACCAAAGATGCAAACAATTTATTGTGTCGTGAATTGTGTTTATACGCAACTCAAATATAATCATATTAATAATTATATATTAAAAATGAATATATATATTATATATATATTTATGTATTTAGAGTGCTAATGCGAGTGTAATTTAATTTAATTTAATTTTAATCTTTACATGTATCTCTGTACTTTTGCGAAAACCTGTCATCGGTTAATTTTACAAACAATTGTATGTACCATTTTTTCATATTATACTGTTGGTTTTCCAAATAAACGATAAATAAATAAATAAATATTACCTACTACTCGGCTAGAAATAAAGCCGGTAAATTTTTTTTTAGTTAATTTATAAGTGACATTAAGGAAAAAAATAAACTAAATTTGTTCTAGATTAAAATGAAAATATTTTTGATAGATCTTGTTTTAAATTGTATCAAAATTATATTTTATCTATATAATCTAAATTCTTGATTTTTCAACCAGTTTTGACTCCAAAATGGCAGACATTGTCTGATAATCTAAGAATATACTCCTTAGTTTAAGAAAGGTCGTAAATTCTCTCATTCCCTCACCCTTCGCTTCTTGGGTTCATTAGTCGTCGTACAATTGGAACTGTATCCCACTTCAACACTTTCATGGTAACCCATAAGTTTAATTATTAACATTGTTGTATGATAAGCCAATATCTGTGCTTATTTTTGATTCCCCCCCCCCCCCTAACCCTATATTTGAGATAATAAATCTCACATACACGTTGTTTTGTAATGCGAAAGCGCTTGTTTAATGTATTACTCTATTTGTTGATACATTTTTTAAGGTAACAGTAAAAAAAAAAGAAACCTGTTTTGCATAATTGAATAGGTTGCAATGGAGGCTTAAATTATGTGTATAATATGAAAGAAGTAGAATGAAAAAAAGATGAATAACGATGACGAGCCACATTTCGCTCGTTAATTATATTTGAGACAAACAAAATTAATTATGTAAAACTCGTATTATGCAAAATTATGCAAAAACGTGTTATTTCCTTGTATAGTTATTTTAATATGGCTGATGAATGTAAGAATGTTTGTTATATTACAAATTTATATAAAAAATATATAAAAAAACATTTCTTAAAATATATAAACGTATTTTGATGATTTATTAAGATTTTTTTTCCTAAGGTCTCATTTACAACAACCGATCAGTTGAATTTAAATAAACAGAGATTTTTTTTATATTTTGAACCAGCCTATAAAATATTTGGGTTGCATTTAAAATAAATAGTTATTAAAAGTGTAAAAAAAAAATGTTAACACAGAAGCATGTAAACACAATAATGCAAGCACAGTAAAAAAGCAAACACAGTAACAAAAAAAGCCGTAAACTCACCCTTGAAATCACAGGATCCTAAGTGTGATTGAATCCTGATGTTAGATGCACACATAAATACAAAAAATAACACCTGTTAGCGACAAATACATCAAAGTAAATATTACACACGCATAGTTATACACATAAGTATGTTTTCATCCTATTCTTAAAACTAAAATAGACTCAAACATGCTTGAATGCTAAATCTCCACGATATAACCACTTAGATTCTAAAGGAATCTCAAAACTATAGAAGGAACCAACCCAACTTGGCCGCTTAGTGGTCATATAACCCTCAGTGCACTATCTAAATTGCGCGATATAGAATTGTTATTACATAAAAGATCTCAAGTAATTCATTTACAGGCAAATTAATATATTATGTACAGTCGGGAGCACTCGGAGCTTTACCCTAAGCACTTAAAGTAGAACGGAAATGTGTGAAAAAGAGATAGGTTCTTAATTGGGAGCCACTAAGTAGGTGTTTTGAATTCAGATTAACTAGTTTTTCACTCTAAATTTTTTTAAAATCCCTCTAAAATAAAGTAAAAATCGCTTCGTGGGCCTGCGGCGTGGCCTCCAAGATCGTGCGATTTAACACCGCTGGACTATTTTTTGTGGGGTTATGTGAAGTCGCTTGTCTACGCAGATAAGCCGGACACGATTAACGCCTTGGAAGAGAATATTCGGCGCGTTATTGCTGACATACGGCCCAACTTGCTGCAAAAAGTGGTTGAAAATTGGGCCTCTCGGCTGGAATTTGTTCGAGTCAGCCGCGGCGGCCACTTACCCGAAATCATTTTTAAAACATAATGGCAAACCCTTATCTTTATAATAAAACTAAATTCTTAGCCATAACATCAAATTATATGCGCTTTATCTCTTCTTGAAAACCACGCCTCTAAAATCATCACCCTATACATATTTTGGGTGGTTGCGTAAGAAAATCTAAGTACTATGATTGTGAGATAAGTAATTTTACCGTAATGTTAATTTTTTTTAAACTTTAAAACTACTCTCGTGTAAAATTCACAATTTGTCATTTTACCTTTCTCGCGTTGATATATTTAAAACAATAAAAAAAAAATGTAGCCAGTTAATTCATAATTATGTAACACAAAGAAATCTTATATGCAAAAATTAATCATTCCCAGGTTATACATAATATATTATATTTTATCTTAAACAAACAAAACAATGTGGATTTTATGAAGTAGTTATTTAACAATATGTAAACAATTATTAAAAACAATTTAATAAAATTAAAAATGATATGAAAAGGTGAACCATAAGTTGAAAATTGTAAAATCTCGTAATGTGTATAATAAATTGGATTTACTCATAAAACCTAATTTCACTATATTTTTTTTAAAAATCCTTTCTCATGAACAATATTGATCTTCCAATGCATAGGAAGATCAATATCATATCAATGCATAGGAAGATCAATGCACATAATGATGGAAGGTCACATCATTTAAGAGACATCACAGATGCATCCGTGTTGGGATTGATTAGCGAATGTGATGTGTTGCACGATTGTGCCAAAGTACAAACCATAAATACTAATTTTAATTTATTTAAAAAACAACCGTAAATGCTTTAAAACAGTTATTATATAATAGAGCAATGCATGGAGTTATTAAAATTAGGTATGAATAAGATTTAAGTGCTACCTTCAGTGACATAGTACACGGCTCTGCGTCTTTACCGGCGACCCATTCCTCGGCAGATATGGCTGCGATGTCGCTGAGGGTATCGGGATAAAGGTCTTCTTGAAAAAGTTCTGACTTCCTTGGAACTGTCATTGAAACAACCTAAATACAATAATAATATTATAAGTCACACTGCTAAATAATTTAACGTTCGGTGTAATCACATTAAAAACAGTAAGGGAAAATTAAACGTAGCATTCGTTGGATCAACCATCTCACTGTTTCTATTATCTTCAGACTCATCTCCTGGAGAGAACCCACCCACCTCGGGTAACGTGCACATCGGTTCTCTGAGAGCACCGAGACTGCTCAGGCACGATTTGCGGCACACGGTGGCCGATGTAGGAAAAAAACACAACCACATCCGCAATAAAACCTAACATATTCTGCAAAGGCCTATTTCTAATATCTTAGTAAAATTAAATAATATAATTCTATTCGATGCGTAAGTATTGTTTAAAATTTACTTATTAATACTCATATCAATTCATTTATATTTAATTAATCAATATTAATAAAGTATTTTCATTAAAAATCAATAATGTTATTATGGTTAAGTTGTGTGATTTACCTGACACAATCCAGAGTTATTTAGTCGGTAAAACTTGGTAATTTCACAAGTTGTCACATCGCAACCTCTCTTTGGCATCATACCAATACCTGCGGAAAAAGCATCACGTTCAAAATGAAGTAAAGCCGTGTGATGACAAAAAAAAAAAACATTATAATAATATTGTATTTTTGGAGAGGCTGAAACAAACTTTTGAAGCATCACAAATATTTAATCTGTTCTTAAATAATAACTCACTATTTACTCTTCATTATAATTCTGCAAACATTAAATATATATTTATATTTAGCCAAAATACGTAACTTCGCGGACATTCAATGAAGTTATCTAAATCTATTTTCTCCACTAATCCTAGGAAAACTTTAGAGTTGTGGATAATTGGAATCGGCTCCCACAGGAAGCGGTGGAAGTGTAAACCAGTTCAAGAACCGCCTTAATAAATTTCTTTAATCTAGGCAAATCACTAATAACTGAAAATGAGAAGTGAGCATATCAGCTAAATAGCTGCGCTGCTTGCTCAGCGAATAATAATAATGATTTCCAAGGAAGCTGCGCTTAACTTGAGTGGAATCCGTTTTAACCACGACCGAACATTCTTTTTAACTTAAACAACCTTAAAATAATGCGTGATTACCCCTTTGTGGATCTGGTGTTTGAAATGTGTTGATGTAATGGACAAACGGCTGTTCTGGGGTGATCTGTAAAGATACATAAATATTAGGAAAGATAATAAAAAAAATATAATGATAATTCTGCAAAAATAAGGTTTTTGTTTTTGCCATGAAAAAAAAAATTGTGGCATCACTTTTGAAGAAATGTGAACCAACCTAAAAATCTTGAATCACGATGCCTTTTACGGAAATTAGACGCATATCATTTAGAAAACGAATCACACCAAAAAGATAGGTTTAACTAAAAAATCAATCTTTTGCATCTTCGAAACGCCTTTAGCACTTTTATTTTTCTAACTATATTTTTAAAATGCACCGTTTAGAAGATATTTTCAGTAAAATTAAATAAAATTTAATCTATAAAGTTTGCAATGGCTGCTTCAAGATTTGGGTATCAAATGTAGAAGTCGCACTTGTAGCGGACCTTCCTCCTTTCAAAGAACAGCGTATGAGACCACAACAGACTGCCCCATATTAGGCCAGTCTGTTGCGCATTGACATCTGTTGCACTGCGTTTGTCATCGAATGCATGCCGTATTTTTTAGTGTGAAATTCGAACTTTGCTTTGTTAATTCTTTACATTTTCATAGCATCTATGTAAGTAAATTGTATTACATTTCTTAGCGGCGAGTGCCAAATACATAAAATATTAACCTCAAAATATCTAATGACCGAGTCTCCTTTTCCACAGAGGTAGACCATGCTAGTGTCGGGGTCGTATAAGGGGAACATGACACCGTTAGTCGTGTCCAATTCCACCATGACTATGGGCTCGGATAGACTGTCGGGGGCTCTTAATGAGTATTGGCGCTCGGACATTCGGCTGAAACTGAAATTATTTTCATTACATTTAATGAAATCCTTGAAACTTATTATATTTAATTTGATACCTAACACCTAATGGTTTAAGGTATCGGACTATCAATCCATAGGTCTCGGATTCGAATCCGCACATGGCCGTACCATTTTTAACGCTTCATTACCACCATCTCCTCTGATTCTAGCACAGGCACATTTGCACCAGACAATCTGCAAATCTCCTAGCAGGTCTGCACCGTGTTTCTATGGATACATACCTAGAGAATGGTCATATTTGCAATGTTCATAGATATGTATAGCTAAAAACTATGTGATGTTTTATTACACTTTATAAATACTGTTTTTAAGAATTATTTTTAAGATTTGGCTTCAACGGAGTTTTATAAAAAAATAATGAAACTACTAAATTTTTCTATACTGTACAAAGGTATGTTACGTGAGTGGCCGTTATTAAACATAAACATCAAATAAAATAAAATATAAGGGTTTTGACGACACAACTGTTTATTTTATATAGTATTCTTCACACGACATATTGACTTAGTACATATTTAAGGAAAAATAAGAACATTTGTGAAATATAAAATAATTGAGCCTCTTCAAATACGAGGTGTGTTCAAAAAGTATCGCGAATTTTGAATTTTCGCGGGTTACGTATATTCGAATTTCGATTTTTTTGTGGAGTTATGTTGGTACTCATGTCTCTCACTTATGCCGACAAGCTCGGCCATTTTGAATGTTCACTTAATTGTTGACAGCTGCTTTGCTTGCACGTGTTTTGGATCGTCTTCGATTTTTACCTATTCAAAAAAATTCAATCAAATGTTGTGTGAAAAACGAAATTAAGTGCGCGGATGCATTCCGAATGTTGACTGTGGCATACGGAGAAGCTACCTTGGACCGAAGCAACGTTTATCGGTGGTACAAAATGTTCTTCTCAGAAGGCCGAGAAGATGTGAACGACGAAGAGCGTGCCGGACGCCCGAGCACTTCAACAACAGACGAAAAAATTAATGAAGTGGAGAAAATGGTATTGGCCAATCGTCGAATCACCGTTAGAGAAGTTGCTGAGGACCTAAACATATCGATTGGCTCGTGCCATTCGATTTTTATCAATGATTTGGGCATGAGACGGGTCGCCGCGAAATTCGTACCAAAACTGCTCAATTGCGACCAAAAACAGCATCGCATGAACATTGCTAATGAGATGTTAAACTCTGTCCGCGACGACCCAAATTTGCTCCAGCCACCGTATTCCCCAGATCTGGCCCCCTGTGACTTTTTCTTGTTCCCTAAACTGAAGAGGCCCATGAAAGGACGACGTTACGCTACGCTTGACGAGATAAAGACGGCATCGAAGAGGAGCTGAACAAGATAAAAAAAAATGATTTTTTGAAGTGCTTCGAAGATTGGAAAAACCGTTGGCACAAGTGTATAATATCTCATGGGGATTACTTTGAAGGGGACAAAATAGATATTCATGAATGAATAAATAATTTTTGAAAAAACACAAAATTCGCGATACTTTTTGAACACACCTCGTATACTACAAAATTATTCTGGGTATTACTCAATTAAGCAAAATTTGCTTGTGCCAGTTTCCTCTTCTTCATATTCACCACCAGTCCCAATCCAACATTATCCCAGCCTTGCATGTCTGACTTTATGATCTACAAATTTCTCAAGATACCTACGATCGCAGTCCAGAATGGCTTTATCCATGGAATTCGATCTCAGCGTAAGGACGGTTCAGATTATGGTGGTTATTTTGAAATTAAAGTAGCTACTAACCCTGTCGTAAAAACGAGTCCATGCTTGAGGAAGATAGCCTTAGAAGCTTTGGTTCCTTCGTGCGCGATCGCTTCTCCCTCCACTTCGCCTGTCCTCGGATCTATTATCCTGCAATCGATACAAAGCTACTTATTATAGATAGATCTAGAAACAATACAGCATAAATAAACAACACTATAGTAAAATAGGCTGTATAAAAAGTCAATATTGGCTTAGTAACCGTCAACACGAAAAAAATATTTAATTTTTAAAAAACCTATTCAACTATTTAAAAAAAATCATGGTATATTAATTCAATTTAGGGGATAGGGGATAGTTTGAGCACTCGAAGTGAAGTCCTCCCTGCCGTGATTCGTTAACTTTTGATAGGTTTCGATTAAATTTTAAATTCGTTTTTCTCGTAATTAGGAAACTTTTTTCAAAATATTTTTTGCTGATTAGTTTTACACTTTACTTTACAATTTAGGGGTTTTGAGGCCAATAGAGAATAATAAAAATACGTCCAGTAAATAAAAATAATACATAAAAAAATAATGTAGTTACACTAATTGGTGAACGAAGATGGAAGAACCGCTTGAAAGAAAATGAGGAATTGCAGCGCAACCAATGTTATGTCACAGACATATGCCGAGCACTGGTGTGACCACCCATAGAAGCTGAAAAGCCCGGCTTGCCTAGTTATTTTTTTAACGAAAAAGAACCGCTAATATACGAGTAGATTATTTTAAAATTTGCCGCGCTCTAGGTTTTAGAAGGTATGCACGATCTATAATTCAAAGTAGGAACTTGCTTGTTTCTCGCTTACTCTTTAAGTTTCATACTTGGCTCCGGTTGTACCATTCGCAAATTGGTAAAATCAAAGAAAAACATAAATAGATGTACCGGTACATATATGCGTCTTTAAGTCGCCCAAAAGCGGGCTTACGGGCCGAAGTTGCAGGAGAAGAAACAAACGTTGCTGATTTCACTTCAGTTCTTGTGGTCAAGACATTGTTTTCGTTTTGACAGATGTTTTCGAAGTTACAAATCAGTGAATTAGTTCGGTAGTTCATAAAAAAATGAAATGTGTCAATCACAAGTTCTGGGCACGCCCCACTGATACCGAGTGTCCTAGAATGATGTTTTGGACTGCACTCGCCTCGAATAATATAAATCGACAATGTGACTCTTAACGACCACGTTTTTACCTGATTTTCTTATCCTTGCACGTGGTGAGGAGCTTAGAGCCATCCCAGTTCCAGCAGGCTGAGTAGATGACGTCCGGGTGGCAGTCCAGATGCATGAGGACCTCCCCCGTGCCCACATTCCAAATCGCCACCTGGAAACCATTCAAAATACATTATCTGCTGTTCTCAAATTTCACATATCTGCGACCAACCCTTTGTGATATGACAATCCACCCATGTAACTCATTGAAATGAACTTTCCTTTTAAATCAAGATATTTGAATCTTATTACTCTTACCAACCGACTGTTTCTAGCTCATATACTATTGAATATATAATATTTAGAATTAAATTTATTATACGTGCAAAAATTGACTGAAACAATATGAACAATCAATTGTAGGTGCAAAACCCTCAGGGTATGAAGTATGCTCATGTTTGACCTGTTCCAGTTCTTTTGACCCTTAATCTGTGGATGTAAAAACGGATGGGACAAAATCAATGCTGATAAGGATTGCTACTTCCTGTTTTTATCAGCGTACTTTTTGCAAAACAGGCTTCCACCGGATAAGTCAACGCACCATTGGAATGTTCATGAAATGAGGATGAAAAAAGTCCAAACAATTTTTATACGTAAGCCGTAACTTTTAAATTGAATATTTGAATTTATCTTTGCGTAGTTTTTAAATTAGTAATACTGTAAATAGTTTAAGCTCTTAGTAATATAACACAGCACAGTTTAAAAATAAATAAATTTGATTTATACCTGTAAAGTATTTCTAAATATTTAGTTATTTTGACCGAGCATTTGTTAAAGACCCCAGTGGCACACGAGAGTACTTCCCAAAACAGTCAGCGAGACTTAAAGAAAAAACTACCAAGTTGATAGAAGGTATTAAAGAATTGATCAAATTTGCATCTCTGTATAATATTACAGCTAGCTTATGGTGCAATGAAATTGCGCTGTATGATAGGCAAGAGGTCCGAGGTTCAATTTCTGAGTTTTTACAATCAATAAAAACTGATATAAAATAACCCACTTCGAAATGACAAAAAATATAAAAAGCACATGCAACCCAAAAAGTAAAACATGACTCGACATCGACATAAATATTTTTATTTTATTTTTTGTCACCTTACATAAGACCAAAAATGGACGACCCCTAAGAAAGCCACTATCATATGCAAACAAACAATTCGATATCATCATCCGCCAATCCAGATTACCCGGAGTACTAAGTGAATATTTAGGGGAAAAAAAACATTGAATTGTAAACGACCTCCTTTTTTTAAAGTCTAAAAGATAAATGGGATAAAGAGGTATTCGGTATCCAAAAAAGTCAACAAAAGATGCTCCCTTAGACTTCAAAAAAAAGCACTTTAGAGCACCCATATGCAGTCGATCCTTAAGTGAATACACTCCTAAACTTAACTGAAGGAGCCTTCAAGGCGTTCGGTTCCTCAACTTTCAATTTACTTGAATATTGGCAGTCTGCCGTATTGCTCTTTCAACCAAACAGCAAACCTCAAGTTAACCTTAAATCAACCTTAGTATCTTCAATTAAACAGTAAACGGACGAATTTTCCATCCGATTCTTTTTAAGATTTGTCTCTGTAAGACAAAATGTTAACGATTATTCATTCAATTGACGTCGCGATTCATAAATGAACGGGACTTGTAAGGAAATGCACCTCTTGCAATGCAAGAGAGTGTTTGAATTAAGGCCAGAGCTTCCTTAAGGATAAGTAAAGGAACAGCATATGCGCTGCAAAATAGGTATATACGAGGTGTGTTCAAAAAGTATTGCGAATTTTGTGTTTTTTCAAAAATGATTTATTTATTCATGAATATCTATTTTGTCCCCTTCAAAGTAATCCCCATGAGATATTATACACTTGTGCCAACGGTTTTTCCAATCTTCGAAGCACTTCAAAAAATCATTTTTATTTATCTTGTTCAGCTCCTCCTTCGATGCCGTCTTTATCTCGTCAAGCGTAGCGTAACGTCGTCCTTTCATGGGCCTCTTCAGTTTAGGGAACAAGAAAAAGTCACAGGGGGCCAGATCTGGGGAATACGGTGGCTGTTATGATCCTCTGGAGCAAATTTGGGTCGTCGCGGACAGAGTTTAACATCTCATTAGCAATGTTCATGCGATGCTGTTTTTGGTCGCAATTGAGCAATTTTGGTACGAATTTCGCGGCGACCCGTCTCATGCCCAAATCATTGATAAAAATCGAATGGCACGAGCCAATCGATATGTTTAGGTCCTCAGCAACTTCTCTAACGGTGATTCGACGATTGGCCAATACCATTTTCTCCACTTCATTAATTTTTTCGTCTGTTGTTGAAGTGCTCGGCCGTCCGGCACGCTCTTCGTCGTTCACATCTTCTCGGCCTTCTGAGAACATTTTGTACCACCGATAAACGTTGCTTCGGTCCAAGGTAGCTTCTCCGTATGCCACAGTCAACATTCGGAATGCATCCGCGCACTTAATTTCGTTTTTCACACAAAATTTGATTGAATTTTTTTGAATAGGTAAAAATCGAAGACGATCCAAAACACGTGCAAGCAAAGCAGCTGTCAACAATTAAGTGAACATTCAAAATGGCCGAGCTTGTCGGCATAAGTGAGAGACATGAGTACCAACATAACGCCACAAAAAAACGAAATTCGAATATACGTAACCCGCGAAAATTCAAAATCCGCGATACTTTTTGAACACACCTCGTACAACTATATATTTCGCACTTTATATATCTTTAAGCCTGATCACATCTTATGGTACTTTAAATTTTTTTAAATATCCAACGTTACAATTTTTTCCCAGTCGATACCATCATATTTACTACTTACTTTTAAATACATAAATCTTTTACTCAGATTACTAGAGATGCAAACCTAATAACATTGCCTCCTTTGGTACAGACATGGTCTAGTTAAGAAGCAGGGAACATTTTGTAGTGGTGTTCATCGCACTCCAACTAATCATTGTAATTCATACAGTTTTTTTTATAATCCGCTGCCGACGAGTTTGTACAATTAATAAATAAATAAACTAGTTAGCCGCAGTCGCAAAGGTGAAACCTATGCTAGCAGCATATTGGGGCGGAGAAATGTAAACTTCAAATAAATAATTCTTTTTCTAAATGGATTAACCTGGGATTTCCCATGGAGAAAATATTTTAAACATAACTTTTTTTATTATTTTGAATATAAAACTCCGTCAAGACCTAGTATTTTTCACGTAGATTCAATATTATCCGTAAAATGAAAATATTATCCGGTTTTGATTGCCATTGACAATGAACGGCAACCAAGAACGAAACCGAGAAGAGAGATGTATAAAGTGTAACCTGGTTGTCAGATCCGGCCGTCAGGAGAACATTCTGAGCAGTGGGATGCCAGACGACTAGCCCCACCCGCCGCTGGTGGTAGACGAGGTCCACAACTGGGTCCGTGAGGGTTCTCGACAATCCGCCGTCCGGGATCTGCCACACCTTTTGAAAAAAGCTATGTTAATAATTAAACAATATCTGTCGCATATTTCATGTGTTTGGAAGAGTCTGTTAGCCCAATATCGAGCTCAGAGTATCCACAAGATTATGAAGAACGATTCTCTTCTTTATCATGTGGTCTCGGATAAGTCACTTTTTGACAAGGATTGATTCTCTCGCATTTTATTCACATTGCTCCATTAAGAGGACTGGTCATTTCTCCATATAAGCGTAGCGTTTATATTTCATAGATATAGAAAAAAACTAATACCAGTTATCGTTTTATCTCACGGCTATCAGGGTTAAAAAAATTTCTTTGTCTAAAATTTAGAAACCTCGAAAGGTCTGTATTTTTCCATAAATTTTATAAAAACTTTAGACAAATATCCTAACTGAATACTGATCGCTAAATAGTGCGCCAAACTATTAGATTAAAAAACTACCACATAATTGCATTTCAACTGTTTTTTTTTTTTGTTTTTTTTTTAACGACCTTTGTTTCATTAAACAATACATTTTAATATATACCAAACCCAGCTTCAGGTTTTAAGTGGTACTTTTGAATTCGATTACTAACTATGGAATCATAGCATATAAAATCAAGCACATTGAGTTTAATTAGATATAAAAAATAAATATAATTAATTAAGCTATTATTAATGAAAAAAACAGTATTTAGTCCGAGCATTTTTTGCCGGTTATATTAAAAAGTTTGAAACCATGTTGGAATGTTGCCAGTACAATTTACTTACAACAACAAATTGTGATTTAAATAAAGGATTTTGTAATTGTCCTTGTTTTCTGGAATAAGTTATTAATAACACAATGGGTTAAGGTGATGGTAATGGTTAGGATTAAGAAGATGATTGCCAAGAAGCTTGTGAATTAAAGGCCCACATTTACCGGATAAGTGTATCGGAGTTTCTAGGCTTTCTTGGCAGAACGTGTACCCGTCATTAGTTGATATATTAATTAGGTGCAGGTGTTTGCACTGGCCTGTAGTGCCAATTGCGTCCAAATTAATTTCAGTAGTTCAGAAAGTATTTTTTGCGAGAATCCTATTGTGAGTTCTATCGTTTGCTTTTGTCCGGGTGCGTCTTGCATTAAGCTTTGATTTTTAGCAGTCCGCTGGTGGTGCTAGTCCACAGCCCGGTTCTGGGCTGATTCGTGGGCATGCTAGCACCTTTCCTGGCCAGCTCGTCCGCTTTTTCGTTCCCATCAATACCTGGTCAGTGGTTTTGTGCATTGGTATAGTATTTTATTGAAAATAGATCGATTTGGGAGAAGTTAGAATTAAATAAATCACAAATTCGGTAAATGGGAAGCTAATCCTGAATTCGTGCGCATTTTATTCAGATAGAACATGTCGTTAGATCTTGTGGTTCTGCTTGAAATTCGTAGAGGAATCGACTGTAGGACTGAGCAATCTATGTTGTTTGTAAAATGTCGTTTTATGAGTATTTTATGTAAAAATGTCATATCTAGAAAACTGTGCCTATCTACCAGACATAGTCTTGTGAAATGCAAGAGATTCAGAATAATTTTTGACCTTTGAACCTTTGGCTTCGATCTGGTTGCAGTATTTTGCGAAAAATAGGTTCCAGGATTGAACAGCTTATTCGAGTTGACTGCAAACCAAGCTATCAAAGAGAATGAAGTGGACTTTAATGTCTTTGAATGGTTTCATCATTCGCAGTATTCTAACTGTATCTAGGGCCAATTATTTGAACATTTGACATGCTTTCTTGTATCATTCCCGCCATCGCCTCTTTTTCGTATGTGAATAGGCTTTAAGTTTAGTAGGGCTTTAAGTAGAGCAGTCGGGGTTGAGCACATGGCTCCGGTTACTACTCTATGGGCCAGTCCTTGAAAACTATTGAGTTTTCTCCAGGAAGTGTGTAGTAAATTTTAGACCAACAAAATGCATATGTAATGATTTGTCTTATTACAGCCATGTTGAAGAAGTGTGGCATTTTAATTTACCTAATTACCTCTTTTTGGTAAACGGTACTATGATAGTTTTGTTGGTATTGACGGATAGTTTATTGCTCGTACACCACTTAGCTACAATATTAAATGCTTTTTGTAATAGATAAGATAAGATTAGATATGATTATTTATTTCTTATCACGTGTATATTTTTTTTCTTTAATGCTAATAAGTTTGATATTATTATAATGTAATATCATAAAATAGCTCAGAGATAGTGTGTATGCATATAAAATGACACAAAGTATCTTTTTGTGCTTTGGTTCCCAATCAACCAGAATAGATGATCATTAAGGGATTTTGATTTACGTCAGATAAAAATAAAATATTATAAATAAAGTAAAATAAAAGTTCTGTAGTTACTTTTATATAAACCTATATATTAAACGAAAAAAAAACAACGCTCACTTTAACGACACAATCTTCTGATCCAGATGCGATGACATTATCGTTATGTGGGCACCAGGCTATATCTAAAACCGGCCCCTTATGTCCTCCGACTAATGGGTGATCTGCAGGTATTCGGCCAACCTTAAAGAAAGAGATACAATTAATGTAGACTATTTGCATGTAAATTATCCAGTAGATTATATACCTAAACGCTATAAAAAAAAAAACGTAGGGAAGACTGAAAGCTGGGCAATTTATGACCTAAACATAAATTCTATGTCCAAATGCTGAATAATTTAGGCGTTCAAGAAAGGTGTTTCTACGTTCCTGGATCAGGTCCGGAATTGTAAGATTGCGGTGGAGGAATTTAATCAGAAGTCAGTACGCCTACCGACTACATAAAATAATACTTTAAAACTAATTTGTTTTGATGGCTTATTTTAGGTAGGTAACCCGACAAATTAAATATATAAATCGTACATCTAATCCTAACCTCGGTCAATCAAACGGGCATCACATCGAGAGCGGCCAGGCTGCTCGGGCGCTATATCGACCGTCAGCTGGTTGCGATTTGTCCATGAAGTTTATCAAAATGTTCTTACCTATCGTACCACACCCGGCGGATACGTCGCTCGACCACCGACAAAATATTTGTCATTTCACTCATTTCGGTCATTTCTTTATAAGAGGCTGTGTTGTCGTCTCTCTTTTTATAGATATAGAAGAAAAATAGTAGTGGTTATCACTTTATCTCATAAATTATCTAGGATTCTATAGAATTAATAAGTTAATTTCAATTTTTATAAAAGTTAAGAGCTTCTAAAAGTCTGTATTCTTCCATACATACATTTTATCAAAACTTGAGACATAAATAATCTTATTAACTCAATAAAAAAATCCGAGAAAATAAAATTAATGGCATATTTAGTTGATTTCATAAATACACAAATTCAACTAAGTTTTTAAAATACATTAATTCGCTTTTCATGATTAACCAATAACAGCACAGCGTTTCTTCTTTTAGATGCTATTGAACTATTCTTCACGGATATAATTTTGCGCAGGTTCTGCGGTGGTCTCACCCGTCACACCGTTAGTTTGTGCGAAAGAGACCATACAATTAAGTTGAGTGCATCTGATACATTAAGATCATTAACTGCTGGACAGAAATATGTCACATGCTAATTTAGTCCCAAGCGCACTTTCATGCAAATCGTGTGCCGTGTGTAATTGTTGATCGAGCGAGAAAAGGGAACCCGGCATTACCATCGGGGCTTTTTAAATTAATTAAAAAGGTTGGAAATCACGTTAAGTTTGCATCTTACAGGCAGACTCTTTTGGGAGTTTTGTAATTTAAAAGTAGGACATTGTCATAAATTGTTCATTTGCGACTGCGACTTTACTAACGGTCAGAATAGCCGTATAGGAGATTGCAAAGAGCTGTCAGATTATTTGGGCCAGTGAAAAGTAAGTGCGCCACAAGATGGCCAGAGTTCAAAAATGGCATGGAATGGGTACTGTCAGCAGTATGACATACGTAATGTAACAAACGACAATCGGAATAGAGAAAAACCACTCTAAGTACCTACAATTTATGAAATTGAGTTACAGAGAAATATAAAAGCTAGGTTAAGTATTTTTAGTTATTAATTTCAATAGGTTCGGTTAAAATATATTCACTAATAAAAATCATAACATGAATTAAAACTATATGCAAGTAAAATTAAATAAGAAAAATATAAACAATAGTGTTTTTAAACACAAGTAAGTTATTTCTCCAGACAAACAATTAATTATAATAATATAAAGGTGTCTGCAGACTGTACTTCCCACAAAAAGAAGATACATTTGCAAACTTACTATTACAGTCATTTATTTATTTTCAAAACCTTAGTAACGTAAACGGTTACAATCAATTTGAATTTATGCAAATATGTAATATTCAATAGACTCGTGATTTGTAAACGCACAGGTTCCAGATATATAATCTGTCCGTTATATATTCCAACTCATTTTTTTTTGAGTTTTAATACAAGAAGCCTGAAATGCGCCGAACGCTGCCCCGCGGCCTGGCTGTGAGACTCTGCAGAGCTGAATGTTGTTCACATCGAGCCGGAGCAGTTGCCGACACCACACAGAAAACATCATTACAAAATATTTTTTTTTTTAAAAAATGGATTTGTCCACTTTTATTTAATCACAGTGAAATATTAAAATGGCCCTAGGCCAACTCTTGAATTGTGGATATAACTGGCACACTTCTCATAACACCACCGAATCAGAGATCTTTTAATAGAAAGTGCGTGGGCGGACCCACATCCACAGGCAACTAGCATTATAAGCGAAATCAAGTATTCAAAAATAGCCTATAACTGTTTATTAATGGTCCGCCCGGAAAATACGTAAGAACTACCTGTTGATTTGGCAACCATGGGTATTATGCAGATATATAAATATACTATATTTGTTTTGAGAATGATTCATTGCAAGCTTCCATTCATTTTTAAATTTATCTATTAATTTTGAGATGTTAAATAGGAAATTAAAAAATAGGAATATGGGCAAGGTGCTCGACAAATTGGAGCATACGTCAGGATTCCAGCAAGTTAATCAACGGTTGGTTATTGGGAGGGGCACTTTATTTTGGGGTATCGGAAACTACCGCCTGACTAAGGTATAAAACCGGCAAAGTGTCAATGGAAACGGTAAAATAACAGGATTTTTCCGTCGGTCTGTAAAATTAACAAAAATTATAAACGGAACATACTAATGCCTATTTTAAAGCAATTTTATCGTTGGCCGCACATATTTCTATAGTAATGCTGAAGATCTATAGATCTTCAGCATTACTATAGAAATATGTGCGGCCTTTGCTTGAGTATGGAATCCATACTTTGTGAAAGACATTCAGTTGCTGGAAGGAGTTCAAAGGAGATTCACAAAAATACCCGCACAACTAAAACGCTTGGAATATGAAGAAAGGCTGTCTGTGTTAAAATTGACCTCATTACAGGAGCGACGTGATCGTGATCTCATTGAGACTTACAAAGTGTTAACTGGACATTACAATTGTGCAAGCGTTAAGGATATATTCATGTTTAACCAAAACACGCAACTCCGCGGCCATTCAATGAAGTCATCTAAATCTCTTTGTTCCACTAATCCTAGGAAGAATTTTATCTCCAATAGAGTTGTGGATAACTGGAATCGGCTACCACAGGAAGTGGTGGAAGCTATAAGTGTAAACCAGTTCAAGAACCGCCTTGATAAATTCCTTGAATCTAGGCAAATCGCTAGTGACTAAGAATGAAATATGAGGATATCAGCTAAATAGCTGCTTGCTCAACAAACAATAATAATAATAATAAGTATTGTTTTGTTATGACTTTGCAAGCATCTGTAGGTGGCAAGTATGTGTTATGAAAAATGATGATAAATATTTCATTCACAGTATTTACAGTATTTCACAACAAACTTGCGCTTAATTAATTTTATTAAATAAACAAAGAGCAAGCAGGTAATTCCGTTTGGGGGAAAATAAAAACAAACTAAAGTTGCAATTATTAATACTGCAGTTGTTCGCTATCTATAATTTATGTGATAATCTATTTTATTTCTGAGTATTTTTTCACACAATTGCTATAATGGTTTTTTAGGTAATAATACCGGATGATAAAATTGCTGATGGTTTTTTTACACAACGATAAAGATCCAACTCTGCAGATTATCAATATTGCAGTTTTTATTGCGACGTTGGCCTTACATCCATAAAATATTTATTTCGATTATCATGTTTAAGCGAAAGTCTCGTTTGAATGATTGCCATCTAGCAAAAATGGCAACCTGGCGATAGCGTGAGGAATCACGACTGTGGATAGTACTGGAAATCGCGTATATGTCTATAGATCTTTTTCAGGTTTTGTATAGAGCAAGGCAAGCATATTAATTATGCTTCGCGCTATGACGTCAAACATATGATGGTGGCGCGAACGGCGAACAATCACTTTCGACTCTTACGAGCCAAGCATTTTTTACTCTTCCTGTCGAAATACCCAAAACAATCAAAATTGTCGGATTTAGCTCTTCCGTCTACAGCAAAGCATTCATTAATTAAAATGAATGAAAACCTTCATTTTACAACAATGTTTTTACAACAATTTTTCTTAATAAAAATGAAGGAAGAGAATTAGTATAAAAATAAGCATTTAACATGTTTTAAACTATATAAACTATATGCTTTAAATAAAATAACTTATTTTTTTATTCTTTGGGCAAATAATTTTAAACAATCACATAATATTCAACAAGTTTAGGCATCATTACATCATCTAATTGAAGCCGCTTGAGAAATTCTGGTAAAATTTTTGCAGTTAGATTAGCATCATCAGGAGATATATCTAATGATTATAAGCTATGTATATCTAATGTGACTTTGATGTTACAACATTGTGAACATTAGGGCATGAACATTATTTATTTATTTAATTAACAGGTTTCCTCTTCTACATAGGAATATTAACATTAAGTATTGGACTTATGTTAAGTTTTGCATTTTAAATAAAATTTTCATTGTTATTATGTTTAATCCATCTTTGTGATTTTTTAAGTTTCTTAATATTCCTTTGTTAACATTAATCTGCTTTAACTGACAAATTGGAGTCTTCGGCTATTTAACACATTTTCAATAATATATTTTGAGGCAAATGGAAATAAAAAAAAGTAAGTATTCTTAAATATGATTTAAAATCTTGTGTTTATAATGTTAATTATGTTAGACGGAATGTTGAAGTGATGTAAATAACCTGAAATTTTACTGTGAATATTTCATTGATTTTTGGTTTAATTTTTTTTAATTATTTGCCACACCGTTTTTTACTATTATCATGATCTACACGTTTAACTAGATATGAATAATTATGTTTAGTTTCATAATAGCTTCCGCCCTTATTCGTTTACCGTTTTTTTATATTAGGTAGGTCAGTATTCAATGCATTTTATATTCTGTAAAACAATAAGTATGCACATACAAAATCAATGTAGTTAAAATAAATGTCACGAAACAATGACATAAGCTAATGTATTTTTATAAATTATTATCGATCGGCTAGTTTGATTCGTGGAATTTATCAAATTCTCAACGCTACACACACGCCCACAACAAACGGCTAAAATTGAAGGTGATGCGTAAACAAATTAATTAACAAACCTTATTATGCGGCAATACAATGAAGGCACCTCCTCCGGCGGATTCGACAATAATCGCAAGGAATTTAGGATTAACAGCACAAAATGTAGAGTCCCATGAACTTTTCGACACTCGAATATTATCATAGCACTGCTCACGTTTCAGGGGTTGGCCGTAAACGTGGCGGAATTTTGAACTACGTACTACACGAAAGGACATCTAGAATAATAACACACAAGTTTTAGATAAAAAAAATCACAACAACACACTTAATTAATACTTAAACCCAACCCATTTCACTGGTGAAATCATAACCTATAAACGTAGCACTCAAATGACCCACATCAAAAATGAATCACTGATTTATACAATATTTTACAGAATTCTTTTCATACTTACATTTATCTAAATATTAAATTCTGTTACAACTTTTATGAAACTATCAATTTAACGTAGAAACTAATGATACAGCACTGAAAACGACAAAGATCCATATTAGGCTATGCAGGCAGGCAGCGCGAGCGAACGAAGCTCAAAATTACAGATCACTAAAAATATATAATAACAAGTATACATTGGAACCAGCGCCATCTGCAATTAATTGATCACAAAGGCTACGAAAAGTGTGTATGTCACTGTCAAACTCAAAATTATTTTTCGCTTGATATATTTTCAAAAATAATTACGTTAAAAAAACTAAAATTTATATCCAATAAGTAATAGGTAATTAAAATTAATTCTGTAATATTCAATGAAGCCTATCCTTAACTTGCATAATACAACTTTACACCACCGGTTTTGTGAATTTGTACAGTTTATTACGTTATTTGGATAATATTCTAGATTTAACTGAAAGATTATTTTTAAAAAATCGCCACTTTTTTTTAAATTCCTGTGCTGCAAATAATTGTAGTAATAATACGTGTACATAGTACCATGTGTGTAGGGTCCCATTACACGGCCTGACCTCGCTGAGTTTTAGAAACTACCATAACAAATCATAACTCAGTTTGGTAATAAGTATAAATGTAAATGAACGTCTTCTTATGCAAAACAAAACACAAAAAGGTAGTTTTTACTTCAAACTAATATGGTGAACAATCAAGAAAATGCTTAGAATTGAAAGCATGCGCTTTACCGCGTGGTGGCCTAACTTATTTGAAACCAAAGAAAGGGTTGTCGGGTCAGTTAATATTTGTACTACATACATTTATTTACCCCATTTGCGATCTGACACCTTGGGCATTAACATATCAATTGCCATCCACGCGTGAAATCGGAAATAAATGATAGAATAACTTAACCGAAACATTATTAAATAATGGTTTCGGCCCATATGACTGTTTGATAACGCTCTCAGTAATTTGTTCGCATTGATATAATATTATTGATATTATTCATCCGGCGAGCTGAGTAGGCGAATGGTACATTTGTAATTTCTATGCAAAACAGAATATATAATATACGATTAATGGGTGGTGTAACACTGGTATTATGCAACGTGATTGTCAAACGTGTAGCAATATATTTTTTTAAATAAACTTAATTTATAGAATAAAATACCTTACGAGTAGGTTAGGATAAGATAACTCAACTAACCAAATAAATTAATAGGATCGATTCGAGGTATTATTATTTTATTGATTCGGTCAATTGGAGACTACGCTACAGGGATATTTCACGGCCTATTTATGTTTTCAACGTTTCGAGGCGCCCGGACGGTTCATCATCCGGATCTTGTAGCAGTAGGGGATCTGTCTGCTCGTAACAAATTTATGTTTGAAAAACTGCAACATATTTACTATATTTTAGAAAAGGTTTTGTATTTTGTTGTCAAAATAAATAAAGTTTAAAATACAAATCCATTGTAGTTGTAAAGTAAGTTTTAAGACAAATGTTAATAAGTGGCTATACCTTTGTTTGGGCAGATGAAAAGATTTTAATCTTTAAAACTGTCACAGAATCGGTTTGTCTTATAAAAAAAAATCATTTGACGCTACAGCGATTCACGGGTTTGAGACTTTCCTCCATTTTCTCGCTCATGATGATATCTTTATATCCCCTCCATTTTTCTTCCCCACCTTTTCGTCAGAATTCATCTCATTGCAGTGGTTATTTTCTAATAATTTTTAATCCTCGGCAGAAGTCCATTTCTTGGATATGACCAAGTCATTGGGTCCTTGCCACAGTGCCACATTATAATTATTATTATTATTATAATTAAATTGAAATATTATGTCCGTGTTTGTTTCATCACCAACCGCACATCAAAACTCGCAAAAAACAAATTAAAATTTATAATAAACTGAAAGAATGTCATGATACATTGTTTTTTTTTTATTTTAATCTACTCAGATGAAAAAAGTAACCCAATGTCGCCTTTATGGCCATCCAAAACGCACATCGAATGGGCTAAAAATGCCGCAGGCACAAGTGCCCTTAATGACTTGTAGGGCTTAGCTATAAAACGTCAGGTTCTGGTTAATTAATTTACTACTACTAAATAATACTATATACTACTACTACTACTATAGAAGCAGTTGATATTATATGATAGCTACAGGTGTCATAGCCATTCTTGTATTTAAATATTATGGGTTATGGATAAAATATAATCAAAGATTTTAATATTGCATTAAATTATAGCGAAAATAAAACGCCAATACCACGGCAAATAACAGCAAGTGTTTGTTAATTACGAATATTCAGTGACGATGTTTTAGTATTTCCATGTTATTAATTACAATATACCACTCCGGTGGTATTGCTGGTATTGGCAGATGATGATTTTTCTTAGCTGCCAATCTACGTTTAAACAGTTTTTGTTTGGGTGGAATGGGCTTAGTGAATAGTTCTAGGAAGAAATAAACCCGGACCTGGATGATCTCTCTGACCAAGGTAATTTGGTTTGGCTAGTTGGGAGCTGATTTCAGACGATGCAGGACTATTTATAACAGCCTTAAACAAAAATTAAAAGCCGATCTTATGACCGGCCGATCTTAAGCCGGGAAGGGGAAAAAACCGATGTCATATTAAACATATTTTAGAGGTGAGGTACTTGCAGACTAAAATTCAAAATACAACTAGCGCTAAAACACATTTAAGTTTCGATAGTTCCCTTGTAAATATTACATAAATATTTGAAAACATTATACTATGACTTTGGCTGCGAACAAATAATATTGCTATACTTTTAAGGTACTTACGCATATAATTTCACTAGTTATGCGTTAATTACATTTACACAAATAAGTATACATTTTGAAGAACTTAATGGCGACGATTAACGATTATGTAGGCATAATCTAATTTCTTATTTATTTTACTTACCATACAATAATATTATGCTATTATTTAATTTCTGGTTTCGTGTTTAAGCTACTTACTGTAAACGTATGAAATTTGGTAATATTAATATTAAAGTTTATATTTATTTTTTGTGTGAAAATATTTTCACTTTACCTTTACCTACACTTGCAGTTTAAGTTGGAGGATGTTTTTAAATTTTAAATATGATACAAAATAAATTATATACATATCGAATTCTTAAACACAGCGTGGCGTTTGAGAATTTACGGTGAATGTTATATTGTCTCCTTTCCTAAATAAATAAATAAATAAAGTAAGCCCAATGTGCCTTAATAAAATAACATAATTTACAGAACATCAATACTTTATTACATTGGAAGTATGTAGGTTGCATTTTCGAACTCCACTGGCAATAATAAACTATACAAATAGTTGTAATTACACAATAAATTAAAGAAAAGTATAAAAAATAAACATTTTCGAACAAAAAGAACACAGGTAGAGTAGGGAGAAGAATTAGGGCTAGTCCCTGACGATCCGGATCGCTTCGGAGTCTTCAAAGTTGAGATCTGCCCTCGAAGGGTACACGATCTTCATGTTTCCATCGAGATCAATAATCTTCAGTTGCTGCACTTCCATTTGGTACGGTCCTGCAGTGTCTCCAACCTGTGTCACACCTGGAAGAAAGTATACAATTAAATAATATTATAGACCACACATATGTATTTATAAACATATAACTTTACGGATGATTACATACCGTGAATACAAGAATTACACCAGAAGTTTTGAAGGTGAACATCGGGATTAATTCTTGTATACACGGTATATAAAAATATTATGTTTTAACGAAGGACGATCGTGAAAGTTTAAATGAAAATAAATTAAACCAGTAATTTAATTTTATCAGTTTTAATATAATCCCGTCGTTAGTTGAAGTTGACGTGTTGAACACTTTCCTGAAAATGGGACGTGTGATCTTCTTCAAAACGTTCTTCTTGAAAATTCGTAAAATTATATGTTTATTCATGTTTTTTGTTTTATTGCTATTTTATTTCTAGATCAGCACATTTTATTCCTAAAAACACAAACATTCATTAAAATATTAAAAACACTTTTACAATTTATTTGAAAATTTGTTTATTCAATAAATGAAATATCAGAAAATGTTTTGGACATTTCTAAAGAATATTTTATGAAAGATCAAAATCCAAAGTTACGCAAATTGGAAGAAATAAAATATATTATTACTAGGGCGCCGCTTTGCTTCGCTGCGTCATACATTGGAGCGGAGTTTAGTATATAAATGTATTTCTCCATAGGGATTACTATTTAATTTTTTATAATTCTTTGCGCAATCAAATGTATATGTTTTTTGGTATCTATGCACAGAAGACATTGTCATGGTCATTTTAAAAAAATAATGATCAAAATCGGTCTCGTAGTTCTGGAGCCTTAGTCCGTGAACAGAGTGACATTCAAGTCACCACATGGGAGCTTCGCTCCAATAATCATCAAAAATAATTCTAGCATAGTCAACGTTTAGCGACTGTCATCATTCAGAATACTTTGTTGCTAAATATTTTAAGTAGGTAATAGTGTGTATTAGAGATTATTGCATATCAAAAATCAGTCTATGGGAACAAAATTATGTTATTTCGTTGACTACTGGACACTGTTGTTGTAAACTTCAATATGGTCCAGTGACCACTTAAAGGTCGAACGGATAGTGACTCTTGGCGGTCTAAAAATTATGTTTAGTATTTCAAGAAAGTCCTTTCATTATGTTTGTTATCAATGTGTCGGTGTAGTGCCATTTTGGAACTGGAGTAAATAAATACACATTGGTTTAATTAATCATTATTGTTATAAGTAATTATTAAATTGTTAATGAAGAAATTAATTTATTATGTTTTTTGATTATTGACTCAGCTTTTTATTTTTTTTTCTGCTTTTCATCATTTAGAAATGTTCAATTTTAAAATATGAACCTAGTAAATGTGAAACTTGTACAGGGTGTTTTTTTTAGAGGCGTGGTTTTCAATCTGGCACTACTTTTTTCGTAGTTGGTGTTTTTGACAGCTGTCACTTGATTTATGCTTAGTTTGGTTTGCCATTTCATAATGAATAGACTTACTCCTGAACAACGTGGTGTAGCCTCCAAGATCGTGCGATTTAACACCGCTGGACTATTTTTTGTGGGGTTATGTGAAGTCGCTTGTCTACGCAGATAAGCCGGACACGATTAACGCCTTGGAAGAGAATATTCGGCGCGTTATTGCTGACATACGGCCCAACTTGCTGCAAAAAGTGGTTGAAAATTGGGCCTCTCGGCTGGAATTTGTTCGAGTCAGCCGCGGCGGCCACTTACCCGAAATCATTTTTAAAACATAATGGCAAACCCTTATCTTTATAATAAAACTAAATTCTTAGCCATAACATCAAATTATATGCGTTTTATCTCTTCTTGAAAACCACTCCTCTAAAATCATCACCCTATACAATTCTAGAAATTAAGAATTGATCACTTTTTGTAAAATAGTGGTAAACATAAAATATAGCTACATCTAAACGGTATAATTATGAGAACAGTTTTATGTGCGTTTTGTCATATTTGCAATGAGTTGTTTTAACCGCTGTAATACCATGATTGATGCAATAAATTATTATTATAAAAGAAATATGTTGCTGGCAGCACTGAAACTGCTTTTTAAGTTTGTTTAAAATTAGTAAATAAATTTGGTATTGCAATATTAGGTCAGGAGTAATATAACATGTCTCTAGGTAAAATTTAAAAGTACTTAGACATTTACATACAAAGAAGGCCATTTTGATTTCTGGCCGTTGTGAAAATTAGATAATAAATCTCACCTAATAATAACGTTTCTTTGAGAAATGTGTCCATGACGGACTTGCAAACACCCTGTGAAGTAGCCGACGTCACTTCCACCAACATGGACTTCGTGTCGTGGGACATCTGTTAGTGAAAAACGCAACAAAAACCATTAACATCACAAAACAAAAAAAAAACAAAATTATTTTCTAACCATCGAAAAATGTGAACATGACAAGTGGATTTAATTATTATTATTATTAGGTAATTACAATATTTAGGAGCTAGCTCCGGTATACTGTTGAGTTAGTAGGTAAGCAAAAAAAAAAAGTTTCACAACTCGCAGCCTACGCTTAAAAACATTCCTGGAATAAGAAAAAGGGTTAAATACTGACCTATGAAGAGCATTCTACTGGTGATTTTTTCTGGAAAGAAAATAATGGAACCTATTGTTCCGTTTTCTCAATATTGGATTTATCTTGGAAGGATGCTCATTACGACCAAAATAAGAAGGCTGAGAGAGTTGGGAGCTTAAAGCAGATCAGGCAGGTTCATTCGGCAGTCTTATATAAGCTAGGTTTAAAGGTTGAATGGTGGGAAGTTGGAATTAGTTTGTCTTCGAAATGGGTTAGTGTTTTAAAATTATAAATAAAAAAAACGTGCATATAAAATATATCCTTTCTGATGTAGAGAATAATTTTACCTTAGTGATATCGCTGTTGGTGATCGGCGGAAAGCTTATCACATTTCCAGCGCTGTCTTCCAAACATGGATAGACTGGTTTACCCTCGAGGAGGTATAAGAACCTGGAACGATAATAACAAAATATATATTTATCTACACCAAAAATGGATCACCATCACTAATATACGTAAGGAACACAGGGGGCGCTGTTTGTTCTTGGAAACATCTAGATTGCAAGAAAAATAAATTTAAAATGCATTGTGTCACAAGACCACATTTGATAAAAAAAACTGTGAAGTAGCCCTGTGATTTCGAGTATTATTTGTGAAGACGATATATCAAAAAATCATTATGGTTTCCGAGAAATAATGTAAACTTTGCGTGACAATATTATACGGTTCATGTCATTGGTGTGACAGCTTATCGGCGCGTCGCACGAGGAGGTCAAGGGCAGTGCGTTGCGGCTAAGGTTACATTGCTTACAAGAAACAAGAAAGGTGATTTACACCAGTGCCTTAATTTAAATTTTGTATTTTTTATATAATTTCTTACTTATAATCAGTAGTGGTACTCCCATAGAAGCCGAAAAGCCGGGCTTGCCTACTGTACAAATTCTGGGCACACCACTGCTCATAATAGGGAAAATAAACACCCCCAAGTCTTTGAGAATGGTATCTGGACAACGTGTATGCTGTTGAAATATGTACAAATTCCCTCACCATTTAATCAACAACCCGTTAAAAGTAAGAATTTAATATATTGAAAACAAGCTGCCCAATCCGGCTTCTAGGTGGATTTTTTTAAATTTTCATATAAATAATGAAAATGGTATGACAATAATGAGCGGATTCGAACTCAGGACCTCTGGGCCGAGTCTCAAACACCCTAACGACTATACTACAGCAATCTCTTATATTTATCTCAAAACAGCGCCATAGCCTGATCTATTACCACAAAAATCCAACCTCAAAATTTCATCTTTCAAAATGTTGCCCTATAGGACTCGGATATTGATATGATCGCCGAGTAAATAACCATATCCGTATTTCATCAGCTATGTAATAGGAAAGTTCTAGGATTCGTTCACACTTCATTGTGAATTGGCGAGAAAATGAGATTTGAGTCAAAAAAACACATAAATCTTTGTATAAAAAAAGTGTAGATTTAATTACTGTTGGGCCCTTTTCAAGTGACTATTTAACTATTTATAAGAAGCATAAAAACAAAAAAAATATATTTTAACGATTATTTTAGGAAGCCATTTCACTAAATTTTATTTCATTAAATTGCTCTATTACACCTGTAAGTATAAAGGTAATCAACCCTATTAATTTGAATGGAAAAGTTTGTAATTACCTACGGAGCATGATAGCGCCAGCTTAGTTGAGACTGAGTTGGTCTTAAGTGAGAAAATGGTAGCCGTTTATCAATTAAGAAGTTCAAAGAACCCAACCCGAGGTGCTCGAGGGTCGAATGTCCTGCTCGCATGTGCCCGACTGCCAAAACAAAATCAGGGTTGTACGGCTACTTTTATTAAAAAAAAAAATATTACTTGTGTATGCCCGAGTAAACGTTTCTCTTCTTCTCCTTCCTCAAGTTCTCCGCCTCCTGCTGAAGCTGCTGAAACAGCTGCTGCCCAGAGTACTTCTTGTTCCTCATCAGAGGAATTATGTGGATCTTTTCGGGGGCACGAGCCGTGTATAAAATGTCACCTGAGGATTTCAGAATAAAAAATAAAATCTTACGGCTGTTGTAAAATGTCACTTCTAAAGATCTTTGAACTAAGTCTGTTCAAAATAACCAAACAATCATTATTGCAATACAATTTGAGAATAAAGTACTGTGCAAAGGAATGGTAAGCAGAGCATCATTTTGGGAATGAAGACAGATGTCAGGTTCATAACGGCAACATCGCGATAATCGATAATTAGCAGAATTAATTTAATAAATACTTATTTTTGAAGATTAAAGTAAAAATGAGTTTATTGACCCTTAAGTAATATTATCAGCCAATTATCTTTCAGGTTAATTATCTTTAAAATCAAGGGTAAAAAAAATGCATTATATGCCTCATTTGTAATAACGATGATAATAATTAAACACAACTGGCCCAGTAGGATTTCAACGATAAACACCGAACTTTAGCTCGATGGTTATAAATTTATAAATTATAAATAAAAATAAGAAGTCTTTTGTATTATTTCTTAGTTTATTTGGTTATATTTTTATTTTATTCTAGTAGTATTTTATTTTAATTTTTTTAGCTAAAGAAAGTTTGATTGAAGTAACTCCAAGCATTTCTGCACAATTTGCAAGAATAATAATTGAAATCGCTTGAGCTGATTCGACATGAAAACATTTTTAATAAAAATCTTATACTTTTATTTTTTGCCATCTTACAATTGACGTAACTTTATGAAACTAGAATGGGACCGCTCCTAAAATTAAATTCTTGACAAAAATAAAATGAAATTTCCAAATTTTGAAATAATAATACAAATTCGCACTTGCGAGGACATCATTTAAAACTCTCAAGTACAACCTTTAGTTCTAATCTGAGGAAGAATTTCATAAACAGTGGTGAATGCGTGGAATAAGATACCAAGCGCAGTGAATTTAAGAACAGGCTGGACAAGTGCAGATTTAGGCTTACCAGCATAAGCTGCCTGTCTAATAATAATAATAGTCCCCACCAGATGCAAAATATCCTGATGAAGTTAGAGAGAAAAAGTTAAAGCTGATATCATACCCGGTGGCAGTTTCGCAATGTCGTGCGTGGCGATGGTGGCCGAGTTGCGTTTCTCGCACACGGTGTCGTGCAGTTTGGTCTGCATCTGGATGAACCTCCTGAAGGACTGCTCCGTGAAGTTGAGCCCGTTCACGTAGCAGCAGACTATGTGCGGTCGGACCAACTTTACATTCTCTGTTATTTTTACGTTCCGCACGTCGTCGTTGAAATGCAGTACCTGCGATGCAAATTGCGTTACATACGTTTAACGTATTCAGATAACTATATAAATATTTATATATAAACTTTCCGTTATATATATATTTTTAAAGACTTCGTATGCTAAATCATAAAATGATCTCATTCACCTTCAATCCTTCATATTGCACATATTTTCTTCGACCAATTTGATCCATTATACTTATTTTTAAAGGTGAAGAATAGTATTTTCTTTAATTCATAATTATAATTATATAAATGATATATGTATACTAAATTGCAGTAATAAATGATCTTTTTTAAATTTACAGTATATATTTATATAAGATGTATTTAAGATCACTACTGTCCTTTCAGAAGGTTGATATAAATAAAAAATCAAACATTAATCAGAACAAAATATTTAAAAATGATTTACCAATTACGAGAAAAATAAAATCAAAATTTAATAGAAATCATTTTAATGTTTGAGAAAATCACTTTAGCAAAAACAGTAAAATGACGTAATATTGTTAGTTATTACCTACATTAGATTTATAATAATTTCTTGATTTATAACAATTTAAATTGAACGGTTTGCATACTTATTATAATAAACTAGCTGTTATAACCGGGGCTTTCCCCGGTTTGGCAGCTAGGCCCTGCAGGCGGTTCTGTAGGCGCCTTCGGGGCGCAACGACTTGTGACTGCTGTACTGTGTAATAATAGTGACAGTTGACAGAGAAAATTGACGTTGACCATTATGAATTTAAATATTTATTTTCGAGTCGCTGTCAAAAAGAATACATACTTTATAATATCGTAGATAGTAATAACTTTATGTAGATAATAAGTTATAGTAATAATATATAGTAAAGAGCAGTAAAAATTGTAAAATATGCAATTTCTAAGATATAATTTATGTCTAAGTATGAAATAGGTTGGTATTTTATAATAGTTACAAACACTGATTATTTTAAAAAATTATTAAAGTAATAAATATATTTACTAAATTTATATTTAAAAATTTCAGTCTAAACTAGTTAAATATGATTATAAAAAAAAAACTAGTTTTATAGGTAATGTCCGTGAAAAATGTAAATATCTTGAATGAAGTTTTTGTTTATTAGTGACTTTTCACCCTACGGAGACGAATATGATGAAATCTGACTAACCTGTATTCGATGTGAGAGACTATCGATAGCACCATCGTCAGTGGGCGAACCATCAGGCACTCCGTCGCCCTTCTTGCCCACCTGTGATTTTTTGTTTCCCTTCTTAGCGGTCTGCGCCTTATTCTGTCCGCCATCCGTCGCTGACTTTGGTGAGTTCTGCCTGACGTAGTCTATAATTTGCTTCGTGCGACACTGATCCACAAGCTTAGCTAAACGCTTGTCGGACAAGGAGTTGCCCTTCAGATTAATTTCTGTAATCAAAAATATGTTTTATTGTTCAATAGAAACTATGGAATTGGAGATTATCGAGTACTGGCAACCAGTGTATGAGATATTTGTAAATTATTGCAGTTACTTAACCTTTATTAGGACACAAGCATATTTCTGGTATAGACAGCTACTATCCCCATTCTTTGGCCTGTCTGCCCGGCTGTGTACTCGGAAACTGCAAAACCGAGGAAGTTGAATTTCTTTGTGTAGATAAATTATCCCGAGAAACCCTCATAGCCATAGTTGGATTCAGAAGAATTTCTAATATTTAATTTGCAATATGTTTGATTGTGAAAACACAACTAATATTTGTAATGTATTGAAACACTTGATATTATATGATAGCCATAGCATTTCTGCTGATGTCAGAAACTGGGTGTGGACGACATGCGACCTTGTGACCCCCACAATGGCTTGCCGGGAATTAATATAAAGTGTGGAAAATAAAGAGGTGTGGAACGAAATACGAGATTTTATTTCGCCCATCCTGACACCGCACAAACTCGATTTCTTTTTTGACACTATTAAAAAAACATTCCTCCTCTTACCGACATAAATGAGAAAGTAATAATAACAATGGGAAATACAAGAACTCACATTTTACGCTTAAAAAGTATAAACTTTATAGTTTTTTTTCATACCGTATTTGAAGGACTATCTGATCCCAACGTTTCAGGTATGATCACACACACCGTCCTCAGAGGAGAGTTTGACACGTCCGTCCGATACGAACAGCCAATCGGTTTATTATCAAAAATGTTGTTTTTTGTGTCTTTTCCTGCCTTAGTTTTAGATTTTTATCTATATTCATATATAATATAAAAATGGATGTGTGTCTGAAGCATTATAACTACTTGGTCGATTTGGATATTTTTAATGTTTGTTATAGTATATAGTATATTAGAAAAGTTGCCTGGAAAATTCAGGAAAAACTGAAAGTGTATTCTACATCGGCGAAACAATGGTCAAAACCACCTGCATAGAGTAGGATGGTAGGCACGTAAGAGATGGGGAGCGAGGCAACCCATCCTGAGTTGCCATGCGCCAAAGACGGCCGAAAAAAGCCATCCGTAGGGCTTGGCTGCCAACCCGGGGCGAAGCCTAAAGTTGAACTGCTAGTAATGTTAAAATTTATTGCGTATTTTTTGACAAATTTATCATTTTTTGACGTAGTTTCATTATAAGTAAAAATTCGAGACTACATATTTGCCTTATCATCAGGATGAAAATAATGACACATAGTCGGCATTAGCGCGATTCTGACAAAACTTTTCCTTTGACCGGGGCCGTCTTCGAAGCTCAAATGTTTTCTGGTCAGCGCCTGATTCTTAAGGAGGCGGCGCAAAGGCAAACAAGCGAGAGGCTGAAATGTGGTCCATTATATTTATTAGACTCGTAGGTGCTGACAATGAAATACTAGCCCTTGACTAACGGGATAGAAAAAGAAATAACCAACATCCACAGGACGCAGTGGAAGTTCACGCCTTCTAAAAGCTATTTCATGGTTAGATCCTGGAAACGCCTGGTCAAATCAGTCATGGTTCCTATAAACGGGTTGTTTTCAAGAGGCATAAGGGTACAGTTGAATGCTGTAATGCAGCAGGAGAGTGGTAAGTATTGACGGTCATGGGTGCCTAATTTCATCTGCTTTTTGAGTAATTAAATTGAAATAAATGTTTTATTTATGTAGGTAAATACATTTATGTTGGATAATAAAATTTTAGAATACGGCAAGTAATTTAGATATTGCCGTTTGCATTTGCTTTCAAATATAAACCATAGTCAGTCTATTAATTAATGTTGAATCTTCCTAAGTGGAAGTACCTAAATAATGAAAGATAATATATAAGGATTTACCTTTGAGCTTGAGAATATTGGAAACTTCATATGGCACAATTTTAACGGAATTCTCACTTATGTCCAGATTCTTCAGAGCTGGCAGTATAGATATTTTCCCCGGAATAATTTCAATCCTATTCGCAGCCAATTTCAAATCTGAGAAATGGGACAAAGAATCGTAGCAGACGTCTGGGAATTCGGATAGTTTGTTGTTCGCCAGGTCGAGGGTTATCAGTGAACTTAGGCCATCCAGAGAAGGAAAAACGCTGATTTGGTTTCCGCTCAAATTGATATTAGTCAACTGAGTGAGTTGGCATATCTCCTCCGGAATTGAACTCATTGCGTTCCGGGACAAATCCAGTACCTTCAATTTGCCGAGTTTGCATACATTTTTATTGAAGACCGCCAACTTGTTGCCGAACATGAGAAGCGTCTGCAAGTTTGACAGGTGCGTTATTTCGTCTGGAATGGACGCCAAACACGTATCGCTAATGTTCAGTAAATTTAGCGAAGCGAGAGAGAATATGCGCAAATCGATGCCATCCTTACTTATGCGCTGCGAAATAGCAGGACCGGCCAATTTTATTTCATGGCGGTTTTCCGATTTCGCGGTCTGAACCTCGGGCCACGACGCAGACATCTCTAAAAGATACAAAGAACTATACTTGAATTTTAAATGAACCCCATACACGCGCGTAGCCCTTGCAAATCCAACGCGGCACAAGTTTAAAAATGTTTTATTTAATTTCACCAGACAAATTCAACAATAAAATTCAGATTCAGACACACTGAAATTTACTCAAGGTCAAATTTTGACATATTGTATATGACAGCTAGAAACACATGTTTGATAATATTAGGTTGTAACCGTTGTCTGTAGTTCGGCGCACGGCGCTTGCTCAAAAATGGCTAAATTGATTAGAGCGAGAAAAGTGAAAAATACAGCGGTTACGGTTCGTGCTGTACCTATTTTAGAATCTAACTCTATCGGCTTTCCAATTGTCCAATTTCATTGCCCATTAAAAATACTAAGGTCTGTTCAAATATCCAAGTTGGTAAAAATAATAGAAGTAGCTAAATATGTAGATAGATAAAATTAATATTTCTATTTATTTATTTATATATCAATTTATAGCTTCGTGGTTAAACCAAAGTAGGCATCATTGTATACTAGTTACTACTATTATTATTTTATCTGTTTATTTAATACAATAATGGCTCATGAATATTTCATAAATAAATGGAGACAATAGGTATCGGCAGTATTGTGACCACTCAAACTAGATTTATAACCTGTTCTCGATGAAGGTTGCAGAAAAAAATTAATTGCTTTTTACTTACACGAGACTAGCTTAGAACCAAAATATATTTCATAAAATAACAAATACAAATTAATAAAAAGATGTTGAATAAATGAAATGCTTAGGTAAAAATATAGACATGATACAATTACAAACTTATTATAATAATACCTATATAATGAATAACAACTGTGAAAGTTTAAAATCAGTTTTAATAATATTTAAACAATGTTCATTAAAATAAAGTATTATCAAATTTGAGAAAATTCATACAAATATTAACTACATCAATATTATAGCGCACAATTTATAGTTTACATACACACTTTAAAAATATATAATTCTAATTGGGTAGGTTCATACGTATGTAATTTATATAATATTATCTCCAGCAATTATAAAATTACATTACATTTAATATTTATTATTTGACTCCTACTTGCATTTATTTATACAGGGTGTTTGGTGCATCGTTTGTCAAAATGAATTGGCCGATAGAGGGGGTCATTTGCTATGTCTTGAGGCGCAATAACTTTTTTTTAACCCCATGGTTTTTTTTTATTTTAACATTTTATTATTTTTTTTAAAAATTCCAGAATTCGGCATATAAATTTAGATTAAAAAAAAAGTTATTGGTATAGCACCCCGATTTAATTTTTATTTGTATTTGTACTGTTGTATGGTTCTATGAAATTCAGTATTACTTGCGAATACTGTCTAGTTTTATTTTTATTAAATCATAAATTTTTTGGCAGAGGTAAAAATAATTTTAAGACTCAGCTTTACATTGCAATTAAAAAAAAACTTAAAGCGATCATGATCTTCGAATTCTTTAAAAAACTTCTTCTGTTTATCCCCTTTCCAACGGTATGCATTATGCCATAGAAACCTGCTAATAACTTTACTAATTTACTAAATTTGCGTATCGGGACACATCGGGTTGATATTCGATATTCAGGATGAAAACTTGTTTTTGCGGAAATAACACGGGCGAGACAGGTAGAAAGTACTATCTCACTCTTGCGCTGTAAAATCTATCTATCTTCTTCTTACATAGGGTACTTACATACCTCTTCTTACATACCTCGAATTTAAAATTAAAAAACAAAATTCCCTTATTATTCTTAATGTCACAAATCTTGCTCGAATTGGTGACCTCTGTTGTGTATGCATGCGCGACATCTTCGCCTTATTTCCACTGTAGTGGTGTGTAAACACATTTCTTCTTTAATAACGACGAAAGCCTGCTCAATGCGTTGAACTAAATCATCCCTAGTTTCAACTTCTGTGGCGTATATAAGTTCTTAGGCCCGTCCCCACACGTAAAAATCTAATGGAGTTAGGTCTGGGGAACGTGGAGGCCATGGAATAGGGCCACCCCTCCCAATCCATGAATTAGGGAATACATTATTAAGGTAATCCCTAACGGATAATCTCCAGTGTGCGGGACAACCGTCATTTTGAAACACCATACGTCTCTCTTGATGGAAAATTGGCACCGCAGCTAACAATTCAGGCAAGTCATTATGTAAAAAGTCAAGGTAATTATCCCCGTTGAGATGATTAGGTAAGTAGTGTGGGCCAATTACATGATTTCCTATAACTCCAGCCCAAATATTTATGCTAAACCTTCTCTGGAATGCCCTTTGTCTTTTCACATGTGGGTTCTGATCTTTCGGCGACCAGTGGTGAAGGTTGTGTAAACTAAGAATTCCCTCTTTAGTAAATTTGGACTCATCCGTCCAGAGAATACTTCTTAAAAAGTCGGGATCATCCACATCTGTATGCAATGTATCTGTAAGAAGTCGTGCGTAGAAGACACAACAGAGGTCACCAATTCGAGCAAGATTTGTGACATTAAGAATAATAAGGGAATTTTGTTTTTTTAATTTCAAATTCGAGGAACATCAGTACCCTATGTAAGAAGAAGATAGATAGATTTTACAGCGCAAGAGTGAGATAGTACTTTCTACCTGTCTCGCCCGTGTTATTTCCGCAAAAACAAGTTTTCATCCTGAATATCGAATATCAACCCGATGTGTCCCGATACGCAAATTTAGTAAATTAGTAAAGTTATTAGCAGGTTTCTATGGCATAATGCATACCGTTGGAAAGGGGATAAACAGAAGAAGTTTTTTAAAGAATTCGAAGATCATGATCGCTTTAAGTTTTTTTTTAATTGCGATGTAAACCTGAGTCTTAAAATTATTTTTACCTCTGCCAACAAATTTATGATTTAATAAAAATAAAACTAGACAGTATTCGCAAGTAATACTGAATTTCATAGAGCCATAGAACAGTGCACATACAAATAAAAATTAAATCGGGGTGCTATACCAATAACTTTTTTTTTAATCTAAATTTATATGCTGAATTCTGGAATTTTTCAAAAAAATAATAAAATGTTAAAATAAAAAAAAACCATGGGGCTAAAAAAAAGTTATTGTGCCTCAAGACATAGCAAATGACCCCCTCTTTCGGCCAATTCATTTTGACAAACGATGCACCAAACACCCTGTATAATATCCTGGATTTTGATTTTTGTTATGTTTAAAGCTCTTCATCATCATTGCATATTTGTTTCAATTCCCTGTAAATTTGGACTACCAGAATTAGAAAAAATAATATATTTTTCCAAGTGCTACTTCAACGGTCAGATTTAGAATTTAATCTTTTTCACATAAAAAAAAATGATTCAATTCGAAATTATTTTATGTGCATCGGAACAGTTGTTATTATATGATAGCCACAAGATATATTATAGCCACTCATCAGACTTCTTTAGGCGCTGGTATATATATATGCACTCCTCCAGCGTCAGTCAACGACTCAACATCTGGCTGTTCTTCACATTAGTTCGCATTGAAGTGCTGGTGGGGGCCGGGAGGAGATTACTGAAAATGAAATCCTAATTAATATCAACAGAACAGCGAGCCATTATTTTTTTTTTTACTGAATTATGTAAATGCATTCTTTTTCAGCACGATCTTTTCATTAATAACTTAAAATAAAATAAACGCCACGCTTACGATAATCATACTAATCGTTCTCTTTGAATATATTTGATCACCAGCGTGACAGACGTCTGTTTGACATTAGCGATTAGTCACTATTTAAAATATAGTCATTAGGTACTTTAGTTACCCTCAATACCTATAAAATCGTCTCTTTTACAAACAATGTAATAAAATAACGAAAAAATAAACTAAATCATCCCGCGTCGCGACGAATACGATTAGCTGGGTGACTGCGGTTTTTTTTCATACCTAAGCAAGTTGTGCGTGTTTTGTAGTCAGATATTTCCGTCCTTCCTTGTTGGTCGCGCGTGAGGGCTTTAAGCCCATGTTTTGTACCAACCTTTCGCGGGAGATTCCTAAAAATGCTAATGATATCAACAGCAACGCAATTCTAGCGCGTCCTCGCATGCATTTACGTAATGTCGTTTTAGCGCGCAGTTTTTGTTAAGTTGTGCATTCTGCAGTGTTCACGTGCTACACGAGTGATAATGGGAAACCACCAAAGTCACACCAGCCTCAACCGCCTATCGTCCGGCGACGAGAAGTCTCATCCGGGGTCCGGGACCGTGACTCCCAGGGGTGGGTCCAAGAAAGGACTGTCACCTTCGTCGTCAGGGACGGATTTGCACGAAAGAACCCACACTTCTCTCGTTTCCATTGATAAACTAGCTAAGGTATTTTCTACTTATTTGATACATAATCATAGGGATAAAATACACTAACCTTGTTTTATTTTAAATAATCGTACACTGTGTCCCAAGATCATTTGTCAAAAAGTACAGCGTAATTTAAAAATTCAAAAATGAATTAGTATAATAAATTAAATGGAGCAAAATGGCTGCTGATCTTTTTCAGTTTTTAAAAAACAGTAATTTTTCAGTTGTTTTATGCCTATACTTAATTACTTTCGATTCTTAATACTTTACACTAAACTAGGGTTGCCATACGTCCCGGTACACCGGGACATGTCACCAGTTTAGAGCCTCTGTCCCGGTTGTCCCGTTTGACCCACCATAGGTCCCGGTAAACGAATAATCATGGTTTTATATTATTGCTAAAATTATGCGAATAATTCGTGCGACGACATCAGATCACGTTGGCTGGCGGTGAAAGTGTGGGGTCAAGGGATGTACTGACATTTTACAAATATTTTTCCATATTTACAGTACGGAATGAAAGACTGAAATACCTTTGTGGGGGAGCTGATGTAATTCATGGTAATTTACGATCTCACTCAAAAACTAGGTGGTTAACCGTCTTTGTTGCCGGCCATTGAACGTATTCTGAAAATGTGGGAACCATTGAAAGATTTCCTTTTTTCACAAACCAGATTGCGACGCTATGGAGGGACGGTAGGCTCCCCCCCTCCTCCTCCTATAACTACCCTATATTTCCACATATATTGATATCAGTCCCGGTCGGAGCCAAACCATTTATGGCAACCTTACACTAAACAAATTGTAATATGATTATATGATCTCAGACTAAGAAATAACGTGATGACAGAGATATACAGGACCTATTTAAATTCACTGATGTCCTTTCAGTGGGTTGATAATTAAACCCACAATGACTGACAACTAAACCAGTCTCACGAAAAAAAAAATATATACTAAAATAATGAAATTATTTCGGTCGCTGTCGTTCACACCCAGTTTCTAACATCGGCGGAGCGCGAGGTCACGCCACATCGCTCCACTCGAGACGTCCCCGGTCAGCAGTTCGGGTATGACGTCAGCCGGCCGACCGAATGCGTCACAGCTGAGGTGGAGGGTCTCCCCGCCGGCGTACGTTATAAGAACAGAGGTCGACGTTTCCACGATGCCTATTCCATCCGACTCGCGCCGCCCAACACCTGCTCGCCGGTTGGTCGTTACGCGCGTCGCACGTATTATGGAGTCAGATATTTAATTAAGTAACGAAGTTATATTGTAATGGTTTAATGATAAACAAACTAGTTAACCATCTTCCCATCGTATAATTAAGACTGTTACAAATTCATTTTTATTTCTTAAAATCTCATATTTAGCACATTTATATTGCAAAAATCAAATATTTAAGCATTTATTCTAGTAAATTACTAATAGTACCTCAAAGGTACTAATTAAACTATCTTTATAATGAAATTAATCTCAAATATTTGTGATATGCTTATTAAAATAATAAAATATTTAAACATTTATTATAGAAAGTTATAAGATATTAATTAAATTATGAGTCAGCTGTCATGTCAAGGTTACACGCACCGACCCAACTGAGTAAGGTCCGTATCCGTATCCGCGGATATATATTTTTAACCATCCAGCACATCACTACTTAGTATACATATATATCTAATTATTGATTAAGATGGATATTGATAATTAAGACTAATTGAAAATGTAATTTTTTTTATAAAAAACTAGCTGTCTTTAGCTTTGCGCCGAGATATTCTTTTTTAATCTTTAAAAATATATTTATATCTGGATATTATAGATTATTGTATACAACTAAAACTGTCTCGAATGATGCTTTATAAAGTAGTGAAAACTCCATTGATATCTTTATATAGGTTTCCTAGATTAGCGCAAATGTCCGAATAGCGCAAATAGAAAAATGTCCGATTGACATTTTAATAAAATATGAATTCTTCTAATTTCATTATAATGAAAATTATCTAAGGTAAAATTCTACCAATCTGCGGGTGTCATTTGCTTGTCACATTGTTAGGCTGCCTAACTCCCATTTACGGACTTTTTTTTACCTAATAAAATGAAGTTACGGGAAATATGGCAGTCTCGCTGGTTATCCTCGTCTAAAAAAATCGATTTGCAAAAATCTGACCATCTTTACTAAGCAAACCCTGGTATATTAATTCTCGGTTCTCTAGGAGTCAGATCTCCTCAATTTGTAGATTAAGATTTAATCATTGTAGCGTCCCCGCCCAATTATTTAAAGCTATTGTGGTCAATACTCCTATGTGTGTGTCAATTGGAGGTAGGATCAATTGACCGTGCCCACAAAATTCCCTCTTCCCTGATTTTTTGTCTGAATTATCCATAAATAAAATTCCATTCCCTACGAATATGTGTGTTTACTGTTTTCCAATAATCTCAACGTTCTTAAAATTATCCTTAGATTCATCGACTTCCATAGTCTAAACATATAAAGTCCTATTCATAAATCTAATGGCAAAGATTCCATATGAGGGTGGAAATGCCAATTCCATATGAGGTTTCCATATGAGGGTGGAAATGCCAATAAAAAAAAAGTAATGTCACTGGTGTCATCAAATTTTTCTTTAAGGCAATGTTAATGTTCAGTCGACGAACCAAATTAAAAGGTAACAACTGAATATAGCTTCAGCCGCCACTACTTAATTGCAGTATTAAAGATTAATTCATTATAAACGCAGGAAGTCGTTAATGATCATCATTTCAAAATTATTATGCATTTTTAATTGTTTTTCGCGCATCACTACTAATCACCTACATTTTCACACTTGCACGGATAGCGAAATTTCTCAGACTATAACAATATTACAAATTATGGCTAACATTGTAATTTTTTGTTAAATAATGACTAACGGACTGTTTAAAGTTTATAATTACGAGTTGTCTGACAGGTGTTGAAAGTTCAAAGTGGTTGGTCTAATTATTGAAAGATAGATTTTTAAGATACAACCATTAAACATATTTTTTTTTATGAATTTTTCCATGAAACCAAAGGACTCAAACTTCAAGGACTAAATATCTCAATCTTTTTCTAAATTTACGATTGATTTTTTATTAATTGTATCTTCAGAATAATTTGTCATTCTACCGCGTTTCCTTGATTTCAACATCAAAATTTTGGCCATTTTTCGCCATCTACAGTATACTGGCCATTATTATCCTATCAGTTAGAGCTTTGTATCACATTCATTTTCTACTAACGACAGTTAATTAAAAAAACACTATGGTCTGTGGATCTTTTGTACAAATTTTAAATCTTGAATTTCTGTTGATGCCCGTTTTTAATATTACCCTTGAATATTTTGCAGTTTTTGGTGCGTAAAGCTCACGATGAAGAAGGCGTTTCGGGGATTACAGAGAATTCTTTTCGAGTAAGTACTCCAGATCGTTTTTATTACAAATATAACAGGTTTCCCCATGTGTGTATTTGAAAACCCATAACACGGTCGAGGATAGGTTATTAATTTTTTACTCATAACACAAAATCCCCATCAGGTCTTCTGTAATGGTCTTGAGGCATATAAAAGAACCTATATATGGTCCACCTCATACAAACGACTAAAGTTTTTCATATTTTTGGATTTTTTTCAGCTCACTTAAGTCAAGCCCCCATTTTTTAAAAATCCTAATCGACTCCCTACCTGCTTGTAAACCCTTCTACAATAGTTTTTATGCAGGTAGAATAATAATTTATATTATTTAAAATATAATATATATTACCGATCATACATATTGAAAGGTATCAGACCTGTTGTAAATACATTGAAAAATAAAACGTAAAGTGTAGTTCATACAATTAGTACATACAATCTTATCTAGATTATTTTTCACATTGAATGTCCGTCCATTCATAGTTAATCAGGAAATTTGTATAGAATGCAAAATTTTCTTTGCTTTAACCCGTTTAAAACCTGGATATATCTGGATAAAATATATGATCTTGATACATAAATGTAGGGGTAAAAATGGAGTATTGGGTTTATGTATTTTGTCTGTAGTTGTGGACTAAAAATCTGGACAATAAAGCACAACCCACATCCAAATGTTTTAAATACAAACTCGTATTTTTTTTATCTGGTAATTTTGTTCCCGCGAAATACATATTTATAATAATTATTAATAGGTACATTCTTCTGAGTAACTGGACTAACAGTCCCGTTAAGGGAGATTTTTCAGTATGGTAAGAATTCTCTGAGGTATATAAAAAATTAAAAGTTGTAAGATAATGTGTATAAGAGGGGTGTTTACCATATTAACAGTCTGTATCTAATAAGGAAGTGTGTTTTCAATTATTTTACAGCTGTGTTGAATTTAATATACATAATTTATAAAATTTGATAATTTTTTTGAACCTACGTGTTAAATATATGTAGGCCACCGAAGCAATCAACTCTACAATGTCAGATCACATGGCAACAAAAAAAAAACAATTTTATTGTGTTAAGTGTGATTAATATTAATATGGATAACATACATTTATTTGTAAAATGGCAATATTCTTAAGCTTAACACCTTTTATGTTTCTTATTGTTATTTTTAAACAAATCAGACATTACTTGCATAGTGTTTTAAAAGAATTACGCAAGGTTTATGAAGAGATTTAAGATTTTTATTGCATATATTTTGTTTTAAAGAGTCACTATGAATGTTAGATTAAGATGACGGTGGTTACCAAATGTGCAGTAATTAGCTCGGAATTTAAGCATATGTAAATGTCCTAAAAATTTTTTAAAGAAGATTACGCTATATGATTGGAGTCTACCAGTTTTTTTTAACCAAGATTCTTTACATTTTAGACTTTTGGAATATGTTAATTTCAGACTACACTCGTACAGTATAAGTCAATGTTTGGTAGAAATGAAAATGTCCAAATTATCTTCAATAACTAAAAAACCTTAGATTATCTATTTATTTAAGTATCTACCTTACATTTAAGTTTTAGAAATGTATTACCTTAAATTAACGGTGCCTTCGGCGGGCGACAAATCGTACCTGCAGCACTCGCGCGATCGGTCTCTTCCCTCCCCATCTTTAGGCTTTTCAGACCATTACGTGCCTACCGTCCTATTCTATGCAGGCGGCTTTGACGATGCCTTCGAAATACACAAATGTACCAATTATCCCGGCACTTTTTTTTCTAATTTTTCTTTCCATAACACCCTTGTTCAAACATTTAAAAAAAATAACAGATTGTGTCTTATCATTTTGAAAGTGCGATTGATTTTATTGAGGCGAGTTTGGATACGCAATATTTTTCGTTTAATTTTATCAAACGTCGCATGCTTGTATCGTACCTCCGTTGCCAAGCAACCGTACCGAACGAACTTAGTCGTTATCGTCCGTTCAGCTCACGCTCCTACAATTGAAGTTTGTTATCTTCGTTAACTAGTGGGGCTTGTAGAACTTTTCCTGAATTTTCTGGGCAACTTTTCAAATTTCAAAAAAGCCATCTCCAAACTATTACGAACATTTAAAAAAAATAGTAGCCAAATCGTCCGAGTAGTTTCTGAGTTATAATGTTTCAGACACTCACATTCATTTATAGATACAATTTGAATAAAAAAATATTAAATAACGGACAATATAGCTGTTTTCGTAAACAGAGGTTTCTGCTTCGAAAACACCAATTCTTTAATATACTACTTTCTATATACTTGAATTATTGTAACCGAGTTTGAAGCCAAATCAGCAATAATTAATAAGAGTAAAGAATAATTGATTTTTTACTGATAGTGATAGCCATTGCGTTTTATGTTTCAGCAATCCTTGTTCCCGGAATATGCAGACTTAGGCCGGCACTTCTTCCACTATCTCCACGTGCAGGCGAAGTCCAAACATTCGTACATCGGGTCAACGGCATTCAAGCAGCATTGTGAGAAGTTCCTGGCCATCATGGATGATGCTATCATTATTGAAAACTATGTTAGGTTAGTGGCAATGCGTAGTCATTTGATATGGATCCATAGATTTACTAAAAAGACTTTTAATGTGTTTAAAGACTACATTCATATATAGTATCTGTCATTGGCATTTGTTTCACCAGATTGTTTAAATTAATTAAATCAGATTAAATAAAATAAATTACAACTTTTGCAATTCTATATTTCTGAACGTCCAGGATGTTCAGCAAGTGGAACGACAGCCAGGCAGTGGAACCGGAGAACTTAACCAGTCTGCTGATGACCTGTTACAAGCTCACGATGAACTATTACCCAGAAGGACCTCAAACGTGCCTTATGGTAAGCTTTCGCATTATATTTCTGCGCTTAGTTCTCACGAAAGCTTTCGACTTATCACTCTAATCATGTTTGCAAATTTGCTATTTTCGAAAACGAGTCAAAACTGCCTTATTTGATACAGAAAGTTGCTTAGTTCAGGAGGCAGTGTAGACCGGTGCAGTAGTACCAGATTCTCACATCTAATCCATCTAAATACTATTGCACCGTATTGGAAATATTTGCCCCTAAAAAGATTGAATTTAGTCTGTCTATAAATAATTGATTATACCAACAATAAAAACTAACATGACTATGATGATATCACATCACAACTAAGTTGTGACAATATTTTACCAGAAACTATTATGGTATGATAGGCTCAATTACTCTTCAATAGATCCTTATTTTCAATTAATGGATTGTTGTCTGTATAAATAAATATGTAGTGCAAAATATATGTATAATAATCTGTGGTGGTCTGACCCTAAACTAACAACATTTAAAAATTGCAACAATGTCAGACGGGTAAATGGCAATATATTCAGAGCTATAAAAGACAGAGATGTTGCTGGAGCTATACGAATAGCCAAAGTCACTATTAAATTTCTCTCCTTTGCGTAGCGGCCAGTTTAAAATTTGCTATAATTTGCCACTCTGACTTTGCGGCCGTTGTATAGTCTGGCACCGTTGACATTTATCCATCGGGACAAAGTGCCATTTGCTAGTCCGGCTCTGTATATTCTTGTAATTTACATTACTAAAATTGTAATTTGACCCGCTCTGACATTGTTGCAATTTGGCGATGTGAAATTGTTGTTATCCGGTTTGATAATGTCGTAAAACGTTTAATAATGGCTAATTATTTATTTTAAATTTATATAAAATTGATGATTTTAGAGGCGTGGTTTTCAAGAAGAAATAAAACGCATATAATTTGATGTTATGGCTAAGAATTTAGTTTTATTATAAAGATAAGGGTTTGCCATTATGTTTTAAAAATGATTTCGGGTAAGTGGCCGCCGCGGCTGACTCGAACAAATTCCAGCCGAGAGGCCCAATTTTCAACCACTTTTTGCAGCAAGTTGGGCCGTATGTCAGCAATAACGCGCCGAATATTCTCTTCCAAGGCGTTAATCGTGTCCGGCTTGTCTGCGTAGACAAGCGACTTCACATAACCCCACAAAAAATAGTCCAGCGGTGTTAAATCGCACGATCTTGGAGGCCACGCCACGTTGTTCAGGAGTAAGTCTATTCATTATGAAATGGCAAACCAAACTGAGCATAAATCAAGTGACAGCTGTCAAAAACACCAACTACGAAAAAAGTAGTGCCAGACTGAAAACCACGCCTCTAAAAAAAACAGCCCTATATAAACAGTATGTCTTTACATTTTCATGTAATTACATTAATTAAATTGAATATTAAATTTGTAGAAATCAGATTTTAATATTTTCATAGCACTTAGTTTTATATTTTATATTTGTATTTAAATATAAATGATACATGATTATTAAACTTATTGTGTTTTATATAGGGCGGACAAGCAGATGAGGTAACTCTATATATATATATAGTCCAAAAGATCACTGAATCATTTTTCGTAACACTTCTAAGTGTACTGTTTTTAAGAGACTAGTCTTCAAACTGAATATGTGCATTATACACCGGTTCGCGGTTATAAAACCGGTTCGCAAAAAGGATTTGTTTAGTTTGAAAGAGCGCATTCGATTCGTCCGTCGTTAATTGAAATATTCGCTCGGAATCCCAAACTTTATACCGATTTTTAATTCTATCTACAAAGATTGAATTATTTTACTCGAAATTGTGTAATATTTTTTGTTAATTAATGTTTAATTTTACTCCACAGGGGGTTTGTTATCAACGGTGATAAAAATACATTCTGTGTATTATACAGGGTGAACTTTAAGTAAGCAGTATCCTCTTAATGGGTGATTCTAGATGTGAAATTAAACCACTTTGTAAATAAAGCAGAAAACTGGTCTAAAATGGCAAAAACATTTGAAAGTATGGTCAATTGGATAGGTCACGAACACAACAATGCATTCAATAGAGTATTTGGATTTTTTTTGTTAGCTATATGAAAAGTTGTCGAACAAAATTTGTTCAGATTTGTGCCCGGAATGACCCCTTAGCAGGATACTTCTGATTTTAAGTTCACTCTCTATAAAATAGCTAGTAAAAATTAGTTTAAAATATAATTATAAAATCCTTTGTACAAGACTCAATATATGTCGAAGACTGCTCTCTAAAAGACATTGCTCGATTTAAATGTTTTATGTAAATATTATTAAATAAAAACTATTTTTTATCCATATTTATGTATAAAGTTTGCTTGTATATTATGTGCCATCCATTTTCTGTTAACGAGCAGTTTCTTCATCTCTAAGAAAAGATTTAAGTCATTAAGATTACTAATGACAATACGAAGAAAAAGATTGTTGTATTGACTGTTTATAGCAGAAAATTAAAATTATTTTTTATATATTTTACTAGTAAAGATTATGAAACTGTCTCTTAAATAAACAAACGACTGCCATCTGCCATGTCCTGGCGTAGTGTTGGGTCTGTAATCTGTAACCAAATTCAATGTCCATTACTAAAAGACGTGAGTAATTAGTAATTAGTAGTAATTAGTAGTCAATATTTAAGAACGACCCAACACAACTCTAGCACTTCCAGTTAAATCGATCATCTCTGTTATAAATAATTAGTGAGTACTTTTTTTAAGTATATGTGCCGCTAAAAAATCGCTCCTCCTGCCGTGCCACGTTCGCCGATAGCATTGAAACAAAGGGAATTTAAACTTGTATTGTTTGCGATGGCTTGCAACATCATCGTTCGCGAATGATTTATCCATTGCATGTAACAGCCATTTACCATTTTTCAAGCTAATCTCAGAATACCCAAGTTACAGGAATGGAGATAGAATAAATGCCAGGATTCTTTTAGTATGACGAAAGTCAAAAAAGGGAGTTACATTCAAAATTATATATCAAAGATTGTTATGTAACATTACTGGCTATTATTTGACTATTTTAAGAACATACTAAGAATAAATATTCGAAAAATGGACTTTTAGCTATTAAAAATTGAAAATACCCTCAAAAAATCAAGTATTTTGTTGTTCATTTCAATTTCAACTATTAGACAGCATATTTAGGTACAAAATACAAAAATACACAAAAAAAATATACAAAATACATTTCCATTTTACAGTATTTCATTTCGGTATATGGCATGTTGCTCGATATATTTATTGTGATATATGTCATATTTGTTCTGATAGATGTGTGTAATTTGATGTTTTTCAACTTCTATCCGATTTATTGATTTATTATTATTTTTGTAGATATTACAACTTTTGGTAAGTATTATTAATTATGTAAAACATTCACAGTATAAATGTCACACAAATTTATTTATATTATAGGCCAAATAGTGGGTAAAAAAAGTTTTTGGGATAGTTCATAGTCGTATTTGTGAAAAATACAAAAAAAAATATAATTAGATAATTTTCTGCTTGGGTACTTTTTTATAAGATAAATAATTTGACTATAAACTTTCACCTATTGACCAACAATTCAAGAAGTTGAAGATTTATCTCAGACAGGTAGTTGCCACCTGAGTAACTCTGACAACGTGGTTGTACGATAGATATATCTTTACCAGCTTGTTACCAGGGGTGCTCAAACTTGAACTGCTGGCGATCTACCTCAATATTTTTAGACTACTTACGATCGACTCTGAGAGACTGCAAGTGTGTGTGATGCAGGGTTGTCGTACATACACGATACACCCTACCTACCTAGGTAGGGCGTACCGTAGCATATATAGATATTAGCTTTCTGCACGGTGCTCAAACGGTCGATCGCGATCGACCGTTTGAGCACCCCGGCATTAGACGCTCAATAATCCGCTGTTTTCCTACTCAATACCTTCACACATTATTGAATGTGTTTTATCTGGGTGCTGTAAATAATTCCAAAATCTATAGAATCTTAAACATAAAACATAACGTAAGCCTAAAAAGATTGAAGTCGTACGAAAATTAGAGCATGGCATATATAATGTTTAAAGTTGATAATAATAAAAAAAGCATTTTTTAAGCAAAACTACTAAGTAATTAGTGGAAGTTTCTTACCCTGTTCCGCATAATGTCCGAAATTTAGTATGAGATGCAATATCCTATGAAAACGGGCTATTATTTGGTGATGATCCTGTAATCTGCTGATTTCAATAATCCGACGATACAAATCATGGATTTTTGAGCGTGTACTGTATAGCTGCCATTTATTGCATACGTTGCTAATGTATTGAACTTGCTGACGGCAACTTAAAGATGTCATATCACGAGAATGGATTGTTGACCTTTTTGTTAATGTACCCCCGTGAGCAGGATTGAATAAAAAAAGTCAATACAAATAGGACATTGTTTTGTTTCTCGGTTGGTACCGTCAGTTTGACAATCACTGACTAGAGACGCTGCAACGATCAAACTCATATTGCCCGTCGGTTGATACGGACAACGCCGCGGTAGTTGCAGAGCGTTCTTTTTCCACTCTCGTTGTCTCCGTTTGCAAATTTCGCCCTGCACATTGTACGTCAGGCTGGGAAGTGATTACGTCTCTAATTAGTTTATTTATTTATTCGTTAATGCATTTAATAATAACAACTCTTGACTTAATCGTACAGTTTTAAATACCAATATCAAATATTAAATACATGCGATTTTTTTTGTTTTTAATGGATAACTTGTGTAGACATCTTTAAAAAGGTATTTTCACGGAAGTTAGTGAGTTAGTGTTAGAGCGAGTATGTGTGGAGGCACACGGTGTTTAGAAAATTGCTTACTAAAGCCGAATTATAAAGCGACTGATCCGAGTTAATCATTGGTTCTAGCCCATTAACGAAACTGCATTGGTGGTAGTTACGCGAGCGAACTTCAAACTTCTGTGACTGACTACACAAAGTAACCTAAATTATATATAAATATATAAATAAATAGATAAAAAATATCAATTGTCCTAGTTTTATTGACTTTTTATGCGGTCCGTTATTGTGACTTGGTGTATTTTCTATTGTAGATTTTTTCTAACAGATTCATAGAACACTGAAGGCCGTGGTGGATTCGTGCTTCCATAAGAAGGACGTGCTGAGTGTCAGTTACGTGGCGAGATGGTTGGAGCAAAATTGCCACAGGCTAATCCTGCCTATGCACAGGTAGATTTATTATAGTACCAGTGCCAGCGACATAAAAAGCTTGCGTCACCAAAGACTATTGACACAGTAATATATTGAGGATCAGATGTCACGTTACTGACAAACAGCGTGGCATGTTTTTGTTGTAGTCGTTGGACAGTTCACCGTAACGTGACGGAAATATTTCATATTTTTTTAGTTTAAATTTGTTTTCTGGATTTTTTTTGAAAAAAAAAATCAATTTAATTTTAAAATATCACATGTTTTGTTTTAGTTCCATCCATCCTGACCCATCCTGTTTTACTTCGAGATTATTTTTGGTTTTCACACTATGCTACAGATTTTTCTTCAGCCTTCTCAGTATACTCTGCAAATTCAAATTAAATCTTCTATATTTCTAAGTATAACCCGCCGTAATACTCTCCAGAATATTCAAATAAGTACACGCAAGTGGACTGAGATTGGAGATTTTTTTTAAATAATTGCTATGACCTAGCTCATATACAATTATTTTGGGCCTTACATATATAAGCTAAATGTTCTTGTGCTAAAGTCAGAGTTTGTCACCGTAGATTATTGAGAATTTTTGGTTTTCCTCATTTTGTTGTCCACATTGTTTTATGTTCATATTTACCATGATGAGTTTTGTGCCCCGTTTCTAACATACTGGAGACACTGAATTAACTTCCACTTACAGATACTGCGTGCACGTACTATCGACAGCGCACCGTTCCCTGGAGGCAAACACGCCGAGCGGTTCCGGTCTGGAGCTGGCCACGCCCGTTCTCGATAAACCCACCTGGGGCCTGAACACGCACGGCGGAACTCTTCTGCCAGTGAGCGTCGCCTGGCTTCTGGCCGGGGCTCTGCCGTCGGTGTACAGCAGGCCCCTAACGGGGCCGCCGGCTGTTCCTTCTTTTGGTAAGAATGATAATTACTACACGTATTCTTAAAGGTCTACAAATCATACGTAAGACCAACACTAGAATATGCTTATCAAATCTGTAATCCCTACTTCTTCATTAAACATATATATCTCATAGAAAAGGTGCATAAAAAAGGCAAACTCCTTATTATTCTTAATAAGAAAGGCTTTCCATAATTTGACAGTGGACGTATTCTTAAAGATCTATAAATCATACATAAGATCAATACTGGAATATGCTTATCAAGTATGGAATCCCTACTTCACTAAAGATATAGATCTCATAGAAAAGGTGTAAAGACGCGCAACGAAAATACCAAGTCAACTGAAAAGTCTGAAATATGAAGAAAGGCTAAATATACTTGGACTGACAACATTAAAGCGAGGCGGGCGAGAGGCGATCTTATAGAGACCTGCAAGATATTAACTCACTATTATGATCTTCCAAATTTTGACACCATATACACAATTAATACAAATTCGCACTTGCGAGGACATCATTTAAAACTCTCAAGTACAACCTTTAGTTCTAATCCGAGGAAGAATTTCATGTCAAATAGAGTGGTGAATGCATGGAATAAGTTACCAAGTGCAGGAAATGTGAACGAGTTCAAGAACAGACTGGACAAGTTTATCAGAGACGATACAAGTGCAGATTTAGGCTTATCAGCATAAGCCGCCTGCCTAAAACTAATAATAACACACAGGACTTGCACAATTGAAGGAAATCATTATCCTTTATTTTTTCATTATATTCCTGTCCCATTAGAAGTTTATAAATTTAAATAAAAAAGATTTACGTTAACTTCTCATATTTTTTTTATAATTGTATAGAATTAATGTTGGTTTGTTTAGACAAAATATGTTTGCGTTGCAGGGTCCGGTTTAGCATCCATCCAGTTTGTGCAGAGACTGGTCTGTACCCTGCCCAGCCACTGGGCTCTCTTGTACGAATCGAAGGAACACGGACAGGGGGCCAATAGATTCCTCCACCACGTCCTGGCATACAGGTATGTCTCGTGTAATCGGAATTTTTCGTACATTTTACAGTTTTCAATAATATTATTAAAGCAATATTTTTAAATTACAAAATTTTATATTTTTTGCGGTTAGTTAATTAACTTAGCACGGTCCATTCCATGAATCTCCAGTGTTAGTCATTGGATTGGAATGGTACTACTTTGTAAGAATTCTAATATTTCTTCCAATTTTGATTACTGGAAACTGGTTGATCCTCAGTCCTCTGTAGTACTATATTACATTCCTGAAAATAACCATAATAATGGGTCTAACTGTCACATGGGAACACATCCCTCTAGGAGACTCTTCCCAAAGAGCTGTTGTCTGAATTGGGCATGGTCATAAAAAAATTATATCATCTAATGCCGGGGTGCTCAAACTTGAACTGCTGGCGATCTACCTCAATATTTTTAGACTACTTACGGTCGACTCTGAGAGACTGCAAGTGTGTGTGATGCAGGGTTGTCGTACATACACGATACACCCTACCTACCTAGGTAGGGCGTACCGTAGCATATATAGATATTCGCGATCGACCGTTTGAGCACCCCTGATCTAATGGCTCTTATCGATTAACTAAGCTCGATGTGACACAATATTTTCAAACAAAAACGGTGCACCACAAAGTGATAAATCAACTTCTTTAAATAAGATAATCTTAAGAAACAAAATCAAAAACATGTTAAATTTTCATCTTTATGAAATGGATTATGTTCTTATAGTTTTTGTATGAAACTCCGCGTAAAATTCCCTCGATAAATAATTTTGTGTAGTTACGCATAATGGCCAAAACAGAATATAAGGACTTACTTTGGAAAGTGCTCGGCTCTTTCGCGTAACTTTGCAGTCCCACACACTCGCGTACGGCTAGCGGCACACTATTCACTCCGTTTGATGTAAAATGTTAGAATTTAGAATATACGAGGTGTGTTCAAAAAGTATCGCGAATTTTGAATTTTCGCGGGTTACGTATATTCGAATTTCGATTTTTTTGTGGCGTTATGTTGGTACTCATGTCTCTCACTTATGCCGACAAGCTCGGCCATTTTGAATGTTCACTTAATTGTTGACAGCTGCTTTGCTTGCACGTGTTTTGGATCGTCTTCGATTTTTACCTATTCAAAAAAATTCAATCAAATTTTGTGTGAAAAACGAAATTAAGTGCGCGGATGCATTCCGAATGTTGACTGTGGCATACGGAGAAGCTACCTTGGACCGAAGCAACGTTTATCGGTGGTACAAAATGTTCTCAGAAGGCCGAGAAGATGTGAACGACGAAGAGCGTGCCGGACGCCCGAGCACTTCAACAACAGACGAAAAAATTAATGAAGTGGAGAAAATGGTATTGACCAACCGTCGAATCACCGTTAGAGAAGTTGCTGAGGACCTAAACATATCGATTGGCTCGTGCCATTCGATTTTTATCAATGATTTGGGCATGAGACGGGTCGCCGCGAAATTCGTACCAAAAACAGCATCGCATGAACATTGCTAATGAGATGTTAAACTCTGTCCGCGACGACCCAAATTTGCTCCAGAGGGTCATAACTGGTGACGAATCGTGGGTTTATGGTTATGACGTGGAAACCAAAGCTCAATCATCTCAATGGAAGCTACGCTACGCTTGACGAGATAAAGACGGCATCGAAGGAGGAGCTGAACAAGATAAAAAAAAAATGATTTTTTGAAGTGCTTCGAAGATTGGAAAAACCGTTGGCACAAGTGTATAATATCTCATGGGGATTACTTTGAAGGGGACAAAATAGATATTCATGAATAAATAAATAATTTTTGAAAAAACACAAAATTCGTGATACTTTTTGAACACACCTCGTAGTTACTTAAAAATGGACAATATTGGTTGACTGATCGGCGCGTGGAGAAACGTCACTCGTTTTGTAATTAACGTACTGTAACTTCACTCGACTCAGTCGGCAGTAGCGAGCGCATCACTGAATAGTGCTCTCTAGCGGCGGTGGTTGCGACTGGCAGTCGATATATAAGCCGAGCGGGAAGTTTGAATGACACAGGGAAGGATTATGAAAGGATTATTTGGGTGGGGAACGTTTTGGCCGTAACAGTTTTATTTTCTTGATCCATGATTTGTTGATCTTGGTCCTTTTCTTTACTTGGTCCATAGGATATACTTACATCTAAAGTTTTGATAAAATATATGGAAAAATATAGACATTTCAAAGCTCTTAACTTTTAAATATAGTAGGAATGTAACTTTTTTACTCTATCAGATAACGATAAAACGATATTCAGTATTATTTTTCGTCCTTAAAAAAGTGAGTCACAGCACCATAACTTTTCTATCAAGAAATTACCGAGTTGCGTCCTCTTAATAGAATGACCTCATTTCAGCCACCGATAAAATTGCTTTAAAATAGGCATTAGTATGTTTCGTTTCTAATTTTTGATAATTTTACAGACCGACGGAAAAATCCTGTTATTTTACCGTTTCCGTTGATACTTTGCCGGTTTTATACCTTAGTCAGGCGGTAGCTTCCGATACCCCAAAATAAAGTGCCCCTCCCAATAACCAACCGTTGATTAACTTGCTTGCCAACTATCATATCAGTCTGGAATCCTGACGTATGCTCCAATTTGTCGAGCACCTTGCCCATAAAGGCGACGACAATGTAGATGGATGCGGGAGCCGTGGAAAGAGCCCATTACTGTGGACCGATCAGGTCAAACTGATAAAGAGGATCTTATATAGTGGCTGCGTTTCGGATTGCTCAGTGCCGTGAAAAATGGAAGAAGGTTTGTGAGGACAAGTTGCTGGAAGTCGGGGATAACCAACTTGATAGAAGTTTCATTACTCTTCGTTAGTTCTCGACCGTTAAAGTGCTATTGACAGACGGTTAGGCGGAAAACTAACTCATGGTAGATTATTGATATGATGACTATGATCTTATTATTACTAAATAATGCTATTAAAATTATATTGTTTCCTTGTTTGAACTTTAGGGGTCCCACGCTGGTCCTGTTGCAAGGAGGCGACTCGGACTGTGGTAAGGGTAAAGGGGGTCAACTCTTCTGCGTCGCTTCCACATTGGAGTGGAGGGAGTCCCATCTCTATTGGGGCGGACCCGATTCTATCCTAGTTCAAATACTACCCACGTAAGTGTCATTCAATTATCTATGATCTCTAAATTCTATGCAGTCACATTCGCCATAGTAGCATTATAGAGTATCTCAAAATTAGATCTCGTGGAGCACATCCGTCATTTTTTATAATGCCTAGGACTCGTTTTTAAATAACAATTATGTATTTGTCTGTTTATAATATCTTGGTTCCGCTAATTTTGCAGGTTTTCTATTGTGGAACATGGTCCGAAAATGATGTACTTGAACACCGCAATTCGGGGCTATCCCAAAGGCCTACGGGCCGGATCGGATCCAAGGAATCCAGTAATATCGGTCGACGAAGGATTTGAGAGGGTCAACTACAAAAATATACCATATCCGCTCGAAGCTATTGAGGTAAGTTATCAACCATTATTAGCCTGACGTTTGGTCAACTCGCATATGTGCGGAAAACGCTATTGGCTGATTTTTAATTAGTGTTATTTAGTTACCATATCGGGTGTTGCGACAAAATAATTTAATAAATTATACATCATTAAAATCCATTCATCACTATGTCACATTTCGAAAATAATCGGAAATAAATCGTAAAATGTAGACTTGCCCCCATTTCTTCAATTTTGCACCTCGAAAGGTGGGCATCAGTTTAGATCAGGGGTGCTCAAACGGTCGATCGCGATCGACCGTTTGAGCACCGTACAGAAAGCTAATATCTATATATGCTACGGTACGCCCTACCTAGGTAGGTAGGGTGTATCGTGTATGTACGACAACCCTGCATCACACACACTTGCAGTCTCTCAGAGTCGATCGTAAGTAATCTAAAAATATTGAGGTAGATCGCCAGCAGTTCAAGTTTGAGCACCCCTGGTTTAGATACTCATAGTTTTTTTTTAAATTTAGACTAAATAAAGTGATTACAAAGTTTATTTTTTTTAATAATAATACATAAATATGATGTCAAAAATATAGTAAACAAATGTTTTTGTGCACGGAGTATCATAGAATTAAAAAAAAAAATGTTTTTGTGTAGCATTTACCGCGACTATTCTACCGTTGTATAGGTAATTAGATACTAGTTTTTTTTTTATATATTTGTATGTAAAAACATTTGATTATAGTATTTCGAATAAAATTTTGTTGTGAATCACATAGAAATTATATAATGATGATAGAATATAATGATATATAATGATGATAGAATATAATGATGCGATATATTTTGCAAGTGAATAGTTTACGCTATCTGTAAAGTGATTACAAATAATCACTATCAATTTTTTTAAAATATAAATGTTTATATAAATTATAATATCTTTCTAATTTATTTAATTTTGAAATGTCATTATTAATCGAATTAAATAGAAGAGATATTCCCATTACAAGCTAAATTTTGATAGTCTACTTGTTAAGGAGCAGGTTTGAATCCACACATTACAGTCATACTATTTGTATTGCTTCATCACCACCATCTCTTTCTGGACTCTATTACAAGCAAATTTAGCTGGGCCCAAAATAATTTGATATGATCTATAGCAATTATTTAAATAATATACACAATATTAACACTCTACCATTAAATATTAATACTATACAAGTAAAAACGAGATTGTGGTAGTCTAGTGATTAAGGCGTTGGACTATTGACCCAAAGGTATCGGGTTCGAATCCATACATATAGTCTAATTGGGAGAGCAGTCGAATTATTAAATTCCATTTCCGCGGAGATTGATATTTTTGTCTGTTCGCCCAATGGGATTAAAAATCTGCTTTCTATTACGCCGTTGTAGGATCGGCGTGAATTATTTATTCGTAATAAATTATTTATTATTATTTTTAGTAGGTTTCATTTATTTCCTTTTGCGCCTCCGCAGGTGTGGGGCTGTGGCGACCAGGCGCAGCGCGAGGCCCAGCTGGACGTGAAGAAGTGGCAGGTGCGCGAGGCGGAACGGCAACGTGCCGTCAAGCTGTCCGCGTCCGACTGGATCGATCATCCCGACCGCTATTTGCTCGCGTTGGCCGGACGGCCGCAGTACAATAGTACCGCGAGCTAATTTCGCAACGTGGGACGTCTTTCCTCGAAGCCGATTTGAGAAGATCTTCTACGGGACGGGACTGAATCCATGGAAATAAATAAACGGTGTATTTAAATTGAAAAAAAAACAGCACTTTTCATACGCACATTGTCTGTTTTGACTTTAAGTTCCTATTTTATTTCTTATATATTTGTACATAATATATTAATATTATAATGTTTTTTAGTTAGTAATAATAATAATAATGTGTCTGAATATACGACTTAATAGTAAAATTAAAAATATTGCAAAATAACTGGAATGATTCCTGTTAAGATAAATGTGTTTGTCGGCAAAATAAGCTATAGTGAGTATAGTGAGTTAAGTTTGAGTGTTTTTTTTCCTCATTAAAACTGCGTGCCGGATTGCCATCAACAATTTATATTCGCAGTAAGCTATTTCAAAATCAAGAATAAATAATTACAAGGTTACAGATTTAAACAAAGTCGTAAGTTTATTTTTTAACAATGATTAATTTTTTTTCACTCCAATTTTTCGTTCCACCCAGGTGGAATATGCTGTTGATTTAATTCATCATGCTTGCTGCCGCACAGTACAGTATACCGTGTGATTGGCTTTAAAGTCATAATAAAATGTTTCAGACTGAATATCTAGTAATATGTATACGATAATGCTTTAAATATTAAAAAATGTATTTTCTTAAAAATGTGAATATATGTGTGGAACTCGTAAGGTAAGGCAGATAGACGAGAAGTATTGGAATGCTGACGTAAAAAAAAAACACTTTTTATAGTGTTTGTGAACATCATGATTATATGTGCAAGCGAACGAATGTTTGATTAGCGCACGTCGCATCAGCGAATGTATACGTTTTAGTATCAGTTTCAATGCCATCAGGAGCATCGGTTATTATGCTTAAATCAGTTTTGATTCAAGCCTTCTAAGACGCGCCTTAGTGGAAGGATCATTTTAACAATTAAGGGATCACGTTACCATCTGTGGCCAAGGTCAGGAACAGCCAGCAGTATTCAGTATCGCTCCTGTCCTTTCCCTTAACTCTGCAATTTCAAACATTCGAACGGTTTTTATTAAATTTGAAATTCTTTTTCCTCATAATTGGGAAAAAAAACAGTATTATTTGCCGATTAATGTTTGATTGTTGGTATAGATCAACCTCCTAAAAGGACAGTGGTGATTTTAAATACAACCTGCATATGGTGTGAATATTTACATTGCGATAACAATTTTTTTGAATTTATTACCTTTACTTTAATTAAAGTTTTTCATTTTGTGTTTTTAAGCCGCAGTTAATGCAATGAGATATAATTGATATCTCAATGTTACCAAAAAACTGCAGATAAATCTATGGAGGATATACCGACAAGGTTAGAGATAAATGGTACCATTTTGGTATTGATACCGGCTTAATGACTCAATTTCTAAACATCTGCTGATTCAAGGTCCTGGGTTAAGACCCACAATAAGTTGTGCCGTTAAGAATATTGAACGTTTTTCTCAGCACTTTCGAGTGATGTAAACCAGGACCTCCGAATCAGACGCGTGTCTTTAAACCACTGTGCCAAATGATACTGTGGATTTTCTATTGAATTATGAACACTTATATTTTAATTTTGTGATGGCATGTGATTTTTTTTATTTTTGAGAGGTAATAAAAATGGTCAGGTAATTAATGCCTTTTTTAAATATCACAAAATAATTGCATTTTTATCACTTATATGTATTTATTTTGATTTGCAATCAGTATTCTAACTTGAAAGTATTTTTTTAAATTGAAAGTATTTAATGCTACTTAAATAGTGTTTTAAACTAATAATGCTGGAATATTTATTTGCAAAATACTAATCACTCTTTTTAAAAATTTTTTACCAAATAATTTACGTGTTTTTAGGATTTGTAAAATAATATTTGTGTGAAAACGTTAAGTATGGGGAATAATTTTAAATATGTCAAGGAAAACTTAACAGGCCTCACAAGAAGTAATTGTTGTATTTGTAATAATATAGTATGATTACTTAATTTCTTATATAAGTTCTTACTTTTTTTTATATTTTGTGAGAAGCCTTAAGCAAAGCGAGTCGACCCTACCAGTAAATAATTATAACTCCCTTTTTTAAATCTCATCACTCAGTATTATCATTTACTATGAAATAACAGAACCAAATAAGCGTGTTTATAAATGGTGTTATTACGACGGTAGAAACGTAAAATGAAAACCTTTTCTTGGAGAACCACCATCCACATTTTTTATCTTATTCTTTCTAAATAAATAAAAAAAAACCCCCCTTTTTGAATGATTTTTGGTGCTTTAGCCAATTTTTACCAATATTCTGCTAGTCTTTTATATTCTTACTTGATTACTTATCGCTCGAAAATCCATAATATATTAATGGTTTAACTTACATAACCAATGAAAATTTTACCCAATTGTACAGGCAAAATAATAAATATTATTTTTAAAGTGGTTTATTACTTCACATATTTTGAAATTACTAGAGGATTGTGAAATTTTCCATGTTTCAGTCAATATGAAAATTGAGTTTGGTATCCAACCAATTACTTTTTCAGTTTTAAAAAAAAAATATTTTATAAAAAAAATGATGAGGAAATGCGGAGTAAATTGACTTGAGAGGATATTTTTTTGTCAGGAATTTTATTAGCATAATGACCCATTTCCAAAAGTAGGAATATGTGTCGCTTACCCCATTTTTACAGTATAAAATCCAGAACACATTAGAAAAGTCCATACAACGGTTAAATTATCAGTGGGTCAAAAAAACACTTCCTATTGTATTATAGAATAAAAAAAACCGTTGATCAAAATGGTATATGTAACTTGTTTACTTTTCTAGACGCGTCTAATTTTTGAAGGTAATGTTCGAGTTTGTGGAAATTCTCAACCCATTTTAACAGAATTGTTTCAATCTTTCAGATTGAACCAAAATTTCAATAAACTAATTTCAACATTTGCTCTACAAAAAATGACGAAATATTTGCAATTTTTTTAGCCGTTCGTTACGATGCATTTAAATTTTTTAAATATATTGACAGAATCTTTGGTCCTTTATCGAACGCATACATTTTTTTATTATGCACAATTTTAAGGGGTCCATAATAATGAAGAGCAGTATAAGAGTTTTCCAGTTTTGTTAATAGCGGCTCGTTACAGCGGCATGTTACAACTAATGCATTACAGCTTAACGCATTAAGTTTACTGCATAACGACTTCATATAAGTAAAGGAGACTGCTATAAAGGGTCATATTAGTGATATTATTCAAAGAAATCTATAATTATTATGAAAATAATATATACATTATCACACTATGAAGTAGATGCCATTTCACAAGGCACGCTGCACGCGTAAAAAAAAAATAGACACGTTATCTGCCATATTAAGCTTAAGTACTTTTTTATTTATGTAAATTATTTTGTTTTCGATAAATGTACTTATAAAGAAAAAATATTATTAACTGACGACATATTTATGAATCCTTATGAAAATGTGTACTTATTTTTTTTAGTATTTATATCTCTTTAAAATTTCAGTAATATACCACATTATAACAATATCTGCCTTAGGTTGTTCATTAAGATTCAAAGTAGCTAACATTTCTAAATATTGTAACTTAATTATATAATTATTTAATTTTACTTGGAGCGTATTTATTTATTATTATTTTTTTACATATTTCTTAGAATAATGTATTAGATTACTATACCTAACTGGGCATTTCCCATACTTAGGTAGGCTATATATTATATAGATATAGTGCAAGAAAATGTAAATCCTTATCACAACATATTTAGATTAAAAATGCTAAGATACAATTAACTCTGTGAACTATTTTAATTTACCAAACAATAAGCATTTTAGTTTTAAGTAATTTAAAGCAACACTTTAGTGTATTTTTATTTTAGTTACGAATAGAAAATGGCTAAGCTAGTGAAGAATTATTTTGAGTTTCATTCTCAGAATCAAAAATACTTTATTATAAAAATAATTAAAATGGACAGCTTATTGCTGTACAAATCGATAGAAAATCATTGAAGGGGTAAAATAATGTAAGATTCATAATTTATTTTGTGTTTTTTAAAAGAGTCTTTTTAATATAGTCTCCAATCATTGCTGAACACTGACTTTTGTCGAGGTGTAAAGGAAGCCGTGCAGGGGGATTTCATCCCGCGAGCAGTAGCGGCGAAGATAGTCAGATGAGAAAGGTATATCACGCGCAAATGCTAAGAACGCCAGACCACAATTCGTCTCTTTAATCCTCGTTTGTTTCTACCATAAAGGGTTAAACTCTAATCTATGTTATTTCGAACGGTTCACCATCTGAGTTTTTTTTAACAATTCTCAGCATATGGTTAAAGGTTAAAGGTTGTTAACCCTGCATTCAAATAATATGATTATCGATTTATATAGATGCTTTCATTAAATGGTAAATTATTATATTAAAGTTTCTTATTATGTTGAACCGTTATTTTACACCCCTCAGTTGTATTTAATCGGTCTGTAACGGCTTGAATTCTGTATTTTTGGATGTTGCCATAAGTGTGCTTAATTATTGCTAGTTTTTATTTTTATTTTAAGGTTACTACGTTTTTGTCAGTCATCACCTTTAAGCTTAGGCCCCACGTTAACTAAATAAATAAAAAAAAATAAATAACCCAACTATGCTTAAGGCCGAAGAGTTTTAAACCATAGAACTAAGAATATAATAGTTTTTCAGTCGGTCTGACAATCGTTGCCTGGCATTCTCGTGCTTTAATTAGTTTGTCAAATATGGTTAAATTACATTTAATAAAATGTGTTTTTTCATGTTTTTTGAAAAATTAAATTACTTTCATTTTTGTAAAAATGCGATAGAAAACCGCTGCGTAAAGCAATCATAAGAGTGTCCATGGTTTATATGAAACTAAAGGAAAATGGCTCTATTAGAATAGCTTTAAAAAACCTGGTTTCTTCAATACAGAAACCGGGATTTTTCTTATATAGAAATTCGCATTTCCGGTATTTTTATAATCAGAGCTAGAGTTGTACCAATAAAGGTTTGGGGAACCTTCATTTAAAATAAAATACACGAAAATATATATATTTTTATGTAAATTTAATTTATTAGTGTATTTATGCTACCTAATTAAATGTGCTTACGATTATTTTGTATCAGTGATATTTATTTTATTTGCATTGCGATGACTTTTTGAATATTATTTTGCTTTTAAACTAATTTTGTGAACTACCCTTAAAATGTTATGGGAGTGAAAGTTCACAGCTCATTTTACACACAAAAATATAATGTTTTTTAACCAGCAGTTAAACGGAGCGAAGCGTAGCTCCCATGGATTGACTCCAATAGCGAAATGTTTGATCTCAATGATTTCACCGCTGATTTTAGACATTTAAATCGAATCTACACGAAAAATACTAGGTCGTGACGGAGCCGTAATTTTAAACACCGAACTAATAAAAAAGTTAAGTTTCTATGGGAAATCCCATATTATGTTAGGTTTACATTTCTTCGCTCCAATATATGCTGGCATAGGTTTCACCTTTGCGACTGCGGCTGCCTAGTTTATATATTATTTTGATTGTACTCTATAGTTTTGCGGTAATTATTGCAATATAATATTATGAATGCATGTCAGAAATAATGGAATAATTGATCTAAATCTTTCATGATATATTAAAAAGTTTCATGTAACTCTTTTTTTTAAAAACGACACTTTCGTGAAATATGTTTCAAAAAAATAAGGAATACTCGTCATTATCAAAATTCTTCTTGTATTTGTATTTATTTCAAAGTTGTGGCCCATTGATACAACTGATAGCAAATGCTAATGTTGTAAGTTAATAACAGTTAATTGGTTAGCTATATGAACTTTAACCCCTAGAAGCCGTACGATGTATATATATACGTCCGCATTTCTTGAACGATTTTTATTATTTTTGGTATTATTTCAGTATTATTTATTAACTTGACGTTTTCTCCATTGAAAATCACAAGGAAACAATTTTGTTTTTTTTTTTTTTCATTTTAATGCAGTTTCTACTACTATTTATAAATTTGTATTGATAATAAACTAATGTACTACCGTTCCAATATCTATAACTTTTTTCTTTTTTCCGAAAACTGTACATATTTTGGAAGACTTTTAAATTGTAATGTTTAGTTATAAATATATGAAAATGTAAAAAAAAGTGTTGATTTTGTTTATTTCGTAAATTTAAAAAAAAAAAAAATTGATTTGGCAACATTTTTATTTTTTTCTTCTTTAATTTACGAGACAAACATAATCAAAGTGATATGGTGTAATAGAGAATTTTACGGTTAATCAGATGATACCAGATTTGTAAAGATTGAACGACTCATGCCTGGCGCTATGGATTTTATAGTAGATAGTGATTTATCAAGGTCAATAACTACTGCTTCAACGGCTTTTGGCGCCAAAATTTTTGGCGGAAACTACGGTGTTCAGGGGTTAAGATCTTATTGAAATCATGTCGTCACTGCAATTGCTTCTTGGGTCATGATGAATTACCGGATCATAGCTTATGTTCTGATGTATCAAATATACTTGTATCTCTCTCTGTTCAATGCAGAGTTGAGGATTGAACTTTACTTAAATAAAAGCATAAGTTGAGCTATATCCTAATTTGAAGGTTTAGCAATTATTGCTTTTAATTTCTACTTATAAAATCCAGTCTATTTTAGATATGTTTTTTTAAATGAACTCTATAGATTTTAATAGAGGAATTATTTAATGTTTATGTTATGTATTTTGAATATTGCTTCAATCCAATGGGCATGTTTAGAAAAAATAAATATTTTTGAAAAACAAGTAAAAGGTGTATCTGATTTCTCATGCACGAAAACTTAAAAAAAAAACTAACATTTTTTATTTAGGTTTCGCTTAGAAGTGACACGCCTTTGATCTCTACTTTACGACCTCCGATCAATCTGGTTGGTTGCCTGAATTTCTGCTTTGTGTCAGCTTATCTAGAGATAGCGTTTTTATTGGAGCGAAGCTCCCGTGTGGTGACTCAAATGTTCACGGACTAAGGCTCCAGAACTACGAGACCGATTTTGATAACTGTAGTGTTCGGTAGTAACACCCCCCCCCCTCCGACCGCCTAACGGCGGAGGTAAGACGGTTGCGATGCGCAGACGCAGCGCGCCGTCGACAGTTGAATAATCGCCTACCTTCGATATAGTAGAGCTCGCCCTGTCCGCAACATTATATTGTTATTATAATAAACGGAAGTACACAAGCAAAGTCGTGGTTATTACTTCGAACCAAACAAGTGGTGACGCCGGGATCGCCGTGGCGAACCTCCGCCACGTCGCCCCGACAGACATCATAATAACTATTTTTTTAAAATGACCATGACAAAATTTTTTACAAAATCTAAAGACTAGTCTTGTGGTGTGGAGGTAGATTGCTTGCAGAGTGTGGCTTCCATATTTTGAGCTTTTCCAGATATTTAATGGCTTCGCGCGATTAATTATCGGCAGTCGCTGCTCAATTATTGAATCCGTATATATTAAAAGAAAATTGGCATCGAACGCTTGGTTCATGAAGCCATTAGATTGTTTCATATGACAAATTCGACGAGGATGGCGACGAATTAAAATGATCGTCCTGTTTTTTCATACAATCTTGTATCTTTTTTTACAAAATATTGTGAATTAAGGCCGTGACAAAAAATGAGTTTATTATTATTATTGGTTAATGGGCGAGCAGCTAGAGCTGATACGCCCATATCGAGATCACAACTTCATTGATGACGACTGGATTCAGTGTGTTTGTTCGGTAGATTTTTAAATTGATTGGTATTACTCGCTTCGATGTTTGATTGTGGGAGTTGATTCTACAGGTAAATGATTCTATTAATTAAAAAATATTTTCTCGAAAAAATTACTTAATAATGATGGCCTGGTTGTGTAGAGGGCGCTGCTTCTAAAATCCAGAGTTCCCGGGTTCATATCCCCAGTGGGTCAAATCCGGCCAGGTCATTTTTCGCCACTGAGAATATTTAACGGCGCTTTCCTCAGCACTGTCGAATAAGTTAAGTAACAAGACACACACACAAAAACATAAGTTTAGTTACAGACTACGGAGGTATATACAACAGGCCCCCAAGAATGTGGCATAAGTGTAGCAGCTATCTGGTCGCCCTCCAATCGAATCTATCCATTTAACTTCTAATATAGGAAATCATATAGGAAATAATAATCCCTATATGGACCTATATGGTGTAGATTATACTGCGGCAATAATCTACCCGGGTCTTTTATTTTTGTTATTATTAGGTACTTATCACATTCTCTTGTGAGGGTTAATTATCTTCTAATCCTCGGCGGCTAGTAGAAACATAGGTGTGACCTGGTGAGGGGGGAGGGGGGGCTAGGGTGGGCCTGTCATTGTGACTTGGGATCTTTTAAAAAGTAAAATGAATGTTGATAAAAGAAACCAATTTTTTTGATGGAAATGTTTTTTTTTTTGACGAAACAAAACAACTACAAAATAATTTTTACTATACCTACAAAGTTAACAAAAACAAACTATGATTTTTTTTTATATAAAAGGACAATAATACCGCGTGGATTTTAATTTTCTATTCTGAGGTGATATGAGTCAGCTATTTCCTGGAGGGGAACCTAACCTAGCTAGGTATGGGGGGTGCCCGGCCCCCCTGTAGTCATGCCGGTGAGTAGGAAGTAGAAAACTTATAACAGGGCTGGTCATTTTTTAGTATTTGTCACGAAAGCTCGCTATGTTCATTTTTGTGATGATTTAGAATTATTATCGGAGGTTGCAGTAAGCAGTCCCACGAGCTCGCATTGCATACAGTTTTTTACAGACTGATTTGCATATTGGTGATATTAATATAATGCCATTAATAGTACCATTAATTAATATAAGTGTCATTAATTTGAATGCGTAACACATCTTTATATAATAAATGAGGAAAGATTCACTTAAAAAGGGTATGTCCCAAACAGAGAACTTCGGAGAGTAATGATAGAGTAAAGTACCAATTAATTATTCAAAATTAATTAAAAAATGTTTTTTTCCATGTCACTGAAAAGATTTTAATAGTTTGTATGGTCTATATGGTAGTGGTACCATTGATTCTAACATTTATTGAGTACGTAAAATTTAAAACAAAAAATTAAAATATAAAAAAAATCATCCATGCTGTCCTATTTAATTTATTTAAATCTGACAATAATCATTACAGAAGTACCGTCCACTCTCTGAATAAAATATCAATAATGCATTTTCTCCGGTCTAATTAACTATGAGATTACGGTATTTTAAGCAATTAAAAATATGCGGGCTTATTAAAATTCCGTCTTTAGCATGATTCAAGGTGTTTGTAAAATCGCATCTTTTTCATTTTGACATTTGGTCATTGTTTTGTCTATGGTGACTATAAATAAAACAAAATTTTTTTGTGTTTTAAATGTTTTTATTAAAAACAATATTATTTTAGAATGTTTTTGCAAATCTAACTCGTTATTAGGAAATAAGACGTTTAACCATAGTACACCAAAGTTACTTTAGGTAAACACTTTCTAATATTGACATAGCCTTTATGAACACACAATATCTATTGACACGTGATGTCATATGGTGCGACGAAGTATTCTCGATCAAGTTATTTTACGCCTTTTTTAAATTTCTCCATAGGAGTAAATGTCTACGATGTTCAAGAAGTCGTGGTCCATTCAACTTTTTTTTGGGAGGTGTTCTATTTTGTACTAATTTGTACCATAGAAACCACGTAGAAACTGCAAATAAGTTTGTGACCGCGGCTTGCATTCGATTTTCCTTTGGTTTGTTTTTGTGCGACGAATTTCGATGGTGCCCTGAGCGACATAATTATTAATTTAGTATAAGTTGAATTTGGCACCGACTGCAGCGAAATGGAAGCCATGGAGTACGAGCTAGCGAGAAATCTAACGCTTTTATTCTTCGTGGAACGGCTGCTCGACAAGGGCGAGCCGCGGACGTTGCACGACCTTTCCTGTCAGTTCGGTGCCAAAGGATTCACCAAGGAGATGCGCCAGATCGCCGGCGGCTCTCAGTCGGGCCTCAAAAAGTTCCTCGCCCAATATCCGTCGTTATTCAACATAGACGGGGACTATGTTGACATTAACACATTTCAGAAGAGCATCGGGGGCCCGGGCGCTTGCGGCGATAACGACTACATCGAGGAAGCGAAGCAATACTTCGCCATGAAGATGATACAGTACGGAGAAGGAACAGAAGTGCCAATTAAAAGCCTCCTCGGGCACAGGAGTCAGGCATCCCCTCAAGTGAGACACATTTCCGGTCAGAGGATCAAAGAATTTAAAGACTTCTTACTGAAGCATCCCGATGTGTTCCATGTAATCGAAGATAATGTCATTCTCTTAGGTGGCAATATCCATCAGAACGGTCCTCACGGTGACAATGAGCACTTTCACAACCTCCCCGTGGCTAACATTAACACTGAAAACACACAACAAATGTTGGATTTCTTTGCTAAGTGTATCGAATCTCAAGGACCCATATTATTAGAGCAGCTCTTTAATCAGGTTGTGTCTCAATTTCCTCAAGAGTACTGGTTTCAGATGTTCAAAACGTCTGCGGACCTGTCAGCGTTTTTAAAGCTATTTTCTGACAGTTTTCATGTGCAGTCGAACCTTGTAACACTCATTAACAGGCCAAAGCTCTCAACCACTTTCATTAATCACCAAAAGTCTCAAAATGACCAGAACAGACGAGATGAGAAAAAGGCTCTTATTCTAAAGACGCCGTCACCGCCGTTGTGGACGTCTCCCCCCATTACTACTAGTCCAACCCCTTTAGAAGATCCCAAATGCTTATCCGCACCGCCAGCTTGTACTCTGAGTCCCACGGAGTCTCCCAGATCTCATCAACCCAATATAGCAAACCAAACATTGAAACAAAGGATAAATTCTATAGTAATAAAAAATCTAGCCGAGAACATGGTTCGGGATAAACTTAACAATCACGCAACCCTAACGCAGAAGCTTCAGGATGAAGTAAATAACACGGCCAATACTCGAAATTCTGTCAGTCCTAATAATAACAGTAATAATGGTGGCGAGGCATGGCGTCACAAGATCCTGCAGTGCACTACCCTCGTCACCAACGTGCGAGAGTGCGCTACAATCGTTGAAAATATCCTCAATCCGAGGTTTCGTGGAGCAAATCCGCCCAATAATGTGATATCTTTTGACTGCGAGGGAATAAATTTGGGTTTGAAAGGTGTTCTTACAATGTTCCAGATTGGAACAATGAATAATGAAGCATTTATTTTCGATATACTCACGTGTCCTGGAATGGTGCAGGAAGGCGGTCTCAAGGCCTTACTTGACAGTGACCTCGTCACCAAAATCATACACGACTGCCGCAATGACTCAGTCAATTTGTACAATCAGTTCGGAATCACGTTGAGGAATATTTTTGACACACAAGCTGCTCACGCGGTTCTGCAACAACAGGAGCACGATATACCTGTTTATAAGGTTAAAAACCTGTCGCTAAACGCATTGTGCGAGCTGTACAATGCGCCCATCAATCCTATGAAGGAGCAGTTGAAGAATGTGTATCGCAGGGATCAAAGATATTGGGCAAGGCGGCCTCTCACCAAAGAAATGACTCTGTACGCGGCCTCCGATGTCCTGTCGCTCGTGCATCCTGCGCTCTTTGGCCACATTTCGAACAGTATCAAACCCGAATATCAACTGCTGTTGGAAGAGCTTTCTAGCGAGCAAGTTTTCATGCACATTCAGCCGACTGAAGTCAAAATGAGGAAAAGGCAGAGGAAAATAAACACGGAGGTGGGGGAACTCAAGCTGAAGTTATCACAGTCTACGAAGAATATTGTCTTGAGCAATAGGGAAATCCGTCTGCTCAGATATTTAGACCTCACAGAAGAAGAAAAAGAAAAATTAAAAGGTTGCTATAAGATAACCAAGAAACTGGAAAAGCTAGAATCAATGGGACAGGAAAGGGATTCGGACTCTGAAGATGATTTTGACGGTAAGGAGCAAGAAATGACCAGTTTGGACTCGATCCCATCGGATAACATACCTTCACCGCAGTCGACACAACCGCCCAGCCTTACAGAGTCCATGCAGATGATGGACGAGATCCTGTCGGACAGTACGCTCGACCGCGTGTCTAAAATTAACAAGTTGGAAGCTATCTTGTCAACGGTGGCACCGCTGAGCGGCGAGCTCGATATGCGTTTCTCTCAGACGATGGAACAGACCCTGCCCTTGTTGGAGAGCAAGGACTGGTCGAATCTGACGAAGATATTAAACGTCCAAGCGGACGGAAAATGTTGCGATTGTAAGTGTCATAATGACGACTGCAAGCGATTCAACGGGGAAGATTCGCCGTCACGGGTTTCCCAAGCGGGATGTCAAACGTTGAGTACGGGCGATATAGTCATCACGCGCATACACTTCCGAGAAGAAGACAAAGCGTCCGAAAAAGTGTTGGAAGCTTCGCCGCCGGCTAAAAATCCGTTTGCGACTTGCAATGTGAAATCATAGTCTCCAAGTATCTCCTGATGTGCCATGATAAAACGTATGACCTTTCATGGTAAGGGTTGGTCTTTATATCGTTAACGTATTTATTTTCGTCATGATCATAAGTTTTGTCATTTATTTATTTCCTTAGGTTCTTATTTTGTTGTTCACATTCATTCCTTCATTCATTCATTCTATTTATTTATTATCTACTTTATATTCCATTGAATTGGGTAAATAATTTAACTTGTGATTTGCTGAAGAGAGAGAGGATATAAAAAAAAAATCATTTTTTTTAATAATGTCATTTTAAGTCATTAAAAAAAATAATGTCATTTTTTTTAATAATGTCATTTTAAGTCATTAAAAAAAATGTCATTTTTTTTAATGACTTAAAATATCAAACAAATAACGTTACATGCACCAGTATTTGTGAAGTATTTCAATTTAAAATTGATGTCAGTATTAACAGGGTTCATCCACATTATAGAGTTATTCGTCAGCAGCGCCGTTTTTATTCGCGGCAACGCAGTAATAATACAAAAATGCAGGGCTGCGGCCGTGGCACCACCAGTCGTATTGGAAACGGTAATGCCTTTACGGTAGAATGGTATTAAAAGTTTAAGCAATAAGTAGTTCTTCCACTGAGTATTATATGGAAATTCTTCGTGCAATATTTATATAGCAATTTTTTTACAATTGCTAGCTATTTTTTTTTTTGCATAATGAAATATAGTATAGTATTTGAAGGGTAGTAAAATGATTTTTATATGTAAATATCTTTCTTTTTCGTGAAACGATGTATCATATTACTTGAAACATTCGACCCGGCATTTTGCAATATGTATTCGGGTAGTTTTTTTTTTTAACTTTATATATTACCCGTGCGCAGGAGTAAATAATAATTTGTGTTCATAACCTGACGTTAACAGCTCAATTTGATTTATTATGGGAAGAATTTATTAAAGAATATGTTATTTACCAACATGTGAACGTACCAGAGTATCGATGAGCACTTTTCCAGAGAGGAAACAAAAAATAGTCCATTATAAGAGCAAATCTTTGACCTTGTTAATATGCGAGAGGCCGCCATTGGACTTTCAAATGTTTAAACATGACGGGATAGTTGAATAGAGAATATATAGAATAAATAAAAAAAAATATTTTGGCTATCGCTAACTCGTAGCACGTATTCAGACTACCATCCTTATATTTCCTCTCTGGAAACAGTGAGCGCATCTCAATACTTTTAAGATGATGTTGAGGAAATTCTTTCGTATTTATATTTCGAAGGTTTCCCCTTCCGTATTACTGAAATATGTACTGAAACATTTATATTTTGAAAATCGAGTGGCCTTGCAATGCCTACATTAAATGTTAACATTTTGTAATTACATTATTATATAAATTTTGTAAATTAAATTATTTAGATTATGAGCGATTGCTTTATTGGCTTGGATCAATTTATTTCGTAACTAGAAGAAAATTTATTAAATTTACTATAAAATATTGTAGTATAGATGCCCATATAGGTGGTGTTTTTTTTTTTTGTATATTTTTTCTTGTAGTTCGTTTGAACAGTTAAATATGTTTATAGTCAAGGGATTTATATTAACATTAAGTGCCTGTTCTTTACAATTTACAATCATGGATATTTAATCAATTTTTATATATATACTAATGTAATATTATACGGCTAGAATGCACGCGCCTCTAGCAACGTAACTTTCTTTTGCCATACGTATTGATATTGGTGTAAGCGATTATACACATTTTTTTTTCTTATAAATATCGAAACACGAGTCATTAAACTATTACTTCCTCGATTATTGGTCATACTTAGAAACTAATTATCAAACCAATATTAAGCAGTGAAGGGTTTTTTTTATGAAATGATTTTTTAAAAAAAATCATTAATCATCATTAGTCCGTAGGTGTAAAAAATATTATATTTTGTTTCTTTTTGTAACCATTTATGAATACGTATTGAGAAACATCGTTCTAAGACAATAATTAAAAGTTATAATTCACGATTTAGACTGTGTAATCGTTAAGCAATTAACATAATGTAATTTATTAATCAAATTTGTATACACGTGGTGATGATTCACTAATATTAATGAATTTAATAAAAATATAACTCATGCCTGTCTGTGATCTTGAGAAAACGTAGCAATATGGATATTTTTACATTTTTACAGACCCGAGCTGTTTGGTAGTCATATAGATTTTTTTTTGAAACCTAAAGTTGTTTTGTTAAGAACCAGTCACCTAACAATATTGTCATTTATTTCGAATGTTACGGCTATTCCTAATTCGGGGATCAACATCCTGTTGATGATGTATCCTTCTTCGAATAGCTTTTGTCGTAAATCGCCTCACATTTTTTTTTATATAACAATTAACGTTCACATACAACATAGCAGTCGGAATTGCAGTTAACAGCGCTTCCTTGACAGTATCTGTAGGACATAATATTGTGCTGTTACTAGTCGAAAAATAATAATCAAGCATATAAAAATAACTGTATTTGTAGTTGTGACGGCCATCGGCTAGTTATCACTGTTAATTCGTAAATTTTAAAATTGTTTTAGTTTAAATTGGTACAGTCAAAATACACCTTCAATCACATAACTCGTTTATGGAGAATGTTGGACATTTATGAGCAAGATAATATTTAAAATTTACGGCTAGCTGCAAATTTTGTCTCCGAGATGTCCGTCATGCGCAAGGGGTCCTTTTTGGTCTCAATTTTATTATAGTTCCAAACTAAAAAAAAAAAGAATTCAAGATGTATGTAGGTGACTGGTTTTAGGTGGTTGTATGTAGTAACTACACCAAAAGCATATCACAGAAGATCTTCGTTAAGCTAGGGTATTTTTATAATAGAAAAAACACAACGGGCAGTTAGAAGTCACACACACATTTTACATAGATTAGTTTTGCCCAATGAGAGCGCTAGTACATTTTTTATATGCGTTGTAAATAAAAAAACTTGATCTTGGTTAATAAAAATAAAAAAACAAGGCAGAGATCACAAAAAGGTGTCATAAACTTTTATTTATTTATTAAAAAAGCACGGTGTAATAATTACATCTGGTGATGTGCCTAACGTAAGATTTTTTCTAATTCTCTTTATCTGCGAAATGTAACTAAAAAGACTTCTTGTATCTCGATTTTCGAAACCTTAAAATATTAATTGTGAAAAAAATATCAAACTACCACTACCACTGTAAATCTTACATATTCTTTGTATTAACATATCCAATAATCATAATTATTTAATTGTTAAATAAAAAATGTTTTACATAAAAATGTTTCATTTTTAAAGACGACTTTGACATTTTGTTTCTTTTGTGACTGTGAAAACTCAAGGGAATTAGTTACCCTAATCCGATTTTAGAATAGGGGCTAGTGCCCTACACTATTAGTATAGTGTTTGTTTGAACAAACACTATACTAACAAAAAATACTAAGTACATTGTTACGTGCGGTTATTTTGTGAAAGAATTTTATGGCCAGTTGATACTGGCCATAAAATTCTTTCACAAAATAACCGCACGTAACAATGTACTTAGTATTTTTTGATGGTTATTTTGTGGCTTGAGGACAGGCTCTGGTTATCCAAGCGTACTAAGTAAAACGCGCGTTACAAAAGTTTTTTTTTCACAAATTGAGAATCTTTACAGAAAAAACTAAGCTTTTGGAACAACAGACAAAATATTTCGTCCAAATTACGTTTAGAAACAGTTCTTCGCAGTGAGGTTTGATAGGATTTTCATAGATTTTTAGTCTTAGTCTTTTAGTATTGTAACCCTATGCCCCATTCCGGAGTGACAGGAACGATACTATCCTGTTTCCTGTTACGTCACCGGCTATGCTTAAAACACAAACATATTTCAGCCATTTGGGTTACGTGTTGAAAACCGCCAAATAAGAAAAAGTATTGAATATTCTTAACAAAATAGTTGCAAATGTAATGGGTGTAAAACGGCACCAACCACGAAGGTCTTTAATATCCTAAACAAAATGTGTACAAAGCTAAAAGTGAAAGAGAGATCGAGTGAAAGGCGAGAAACAAAAGAGGCCCATTAATTAATCTGCTAGAATTTACATAAATTATTGCTTTTATATGCATTAGTCATTTCAAGATTATATTTTCTCTGTTTGTTCAACTGAATAAATATGCAATTGAATGACATTAATTATGTTTTGTTTTTCGGTATCTTTGATAAAGTCAATGACTGAAAGAAATACGCAGATGACGAAACCAATTCAAATCGAACTATGAGAAATTTCACACACAATTATGAAGCCGGATTCATAGTATCCTAAGCTGGGTGTGGAATCGTGTTCAGAAATTATAGAATCAACTTGGGTGAACATTTAGAAAAAATTAACCTAAACCGTTTTTTTTTTCGCATATTTAAAAAATATATATATTTCTCTACCACAAGCCACACTTTTATATGAGAATTCGGATATTTCAAGTCCTACAAATCGAAGGTGCTGCTTTTGCAGCGCTACCCAGAACTCCATCATCCTTCGATCGTTGCTATCTTCACTGCAGGCTCGGAGAAACGAAAGCAAATTGTGTGAATGGGGAAAGTCAGTAACTCGATTACTCAAAATACGGCTGTGCCGAGTTGGGTTATTTAATATACAATTCTTTGGAATCCGATAGTATGTCATTCTTGCCGGTACCAGATGCCACAACTCTCCGTCAAATCTTTGAAGACCGAGAGTGATGAGAGGTGTACATTACATTGTATGTAAAACTCTTATTGAGGTTAACCAATAGCTAGTATTTAGTTTAAAATTCATATACTATTTAATATACATAATTATTACTGATTTTATGATCACTGATATGGATAATAGGGATCATTTAAAAAGGTAAGATAAGATGGTAGTGAATGATAAATGGTCAGATGATTTTTTTTAAAATTGTTATCCCGTTATAAAATAACAGGAAAAATACAAGAAGCTAGTGACCGAGTTAGTCTGCAGGTCGGTAATCCCTGTCACAAAACAGGCCAATCCTTCATCACACCTAAAAGAGATATAAAGGAGAGAGGTAACTCGACCAACTCTGCACTCACTCCCCAAATTCAGCCTAAGAATTTAAGTGCGTTTTGTATTACATCCAACTAAAATTGACCATGCTTACATACTATTAAAACGCTACCGGGTAGTCGTTATAAATGACTGCTGTCGACGTTAGGTTAATATTATGAAGTTGGTAGTTGATAGTGCATAAAGCCTGTATCACATAAAGCCAACACAATGACTGGTTTATGATTACTGTGCTGTCTTGGCGACGCCGTTCACACAATGTCTACTGTCCTGGCTTCGTGTGAGTATTAGGCTTAAGAGTATTTCAATTTATGATGCTAAAAATATATTACTTTAGAGCAGGGGTGCTCAAACGGTCGATGTCGATCGCGATCGACCGTTTGAGCACCGTGCAGAAAGCTAATATCTATATATGTTATTGTACGCCCTACCTAGGTAGGTAGGGTGTATCGTGTATGTACGAGAACCCTGCTTCACACACACTTGCAGTCTCTCAGAGTCGATCGTAAGTAGTCTAAAAATATTGAGGTAGATCGCCAGCAGTTCAAGTTTGAGCACCCCTGCTTTAGAGGTTATGAACGGTTTCTCCGGCCCGAAAATCAACAGATCAGAAAACTGACATTTTATGTTCAAAAACTCCAACATATTCAAAACCAACCAACTTAATATGCAGATTTTCATCATATTATGAATGTTCAGTCGCTGATTAATTTTTGACATGTGTGCTAATACGATTGCTGGCTAAATAAAATATTTACTTTTGTTATTGACTCATAGACTATTTAAAAGGCACGCAACATCCTTTTGAAATTGTTTGTTTATGATACTCGGTTGTTCGCACGCAATATTGGGTTTGTATGGTGCCGAAATTTCGCAAATTTACAAATTCGATTACATAAAAAAAATCACATACACTGGACAGCTTGTAAAATTTTGAACATCAATTTCAATGATAACAATAATGATTAAAAAGTCATATTTATCATGGCAAGTTGGCAAGGCCATACATTATTCGTTATTCGTGGATTCCTCGAGAATCCCATAGTAATCGAAGAGATTGATTTCTTTATTCCGGACCGTTTGACCAGATCGCGGAAGCACACGCTATGTAGGCGGTTAGCGTGTCGTACCGACGTATACAAGTATAGTCCGACTGGGAGAGCAGTCGAATTATTAAATCCCATTTCCGCGGAGATTGATATATTTCTCTGTTCGTCCAATAGGATTAAAAATTTGCTTTCATTACACCTCTGTGAGATCAACAAATTTCACTCTTTCTAGGAACAGGTGGCGGTGACCGCCGAACGGATAGGTTGCCGTGCGACGAGTGAGTGTTTCTTTACGTAAAATAAAATAAAAAGTAATAAAATTGACATTCATACTTTAATATTTACAAAACATAGTATGTAAACACAATTATATTATTTTTATAGACAGTTTTTGGTGTGAATTGAGCTTAAAAATATATAGAAAAATATTGTAACCTAAATAAAAATACCCTAAAGTGTCTGTGTTGCGAGCGTGAATGAGAATGGAGAAAATGAGAATTTTATTTGGATAAAAATAGATTTAGTAATTCTTTTAAAGGAGAAATAAAAAGGAGGTAGGAGTTGGAAGAAACAAAGTATCTAACTACAAAATTACATTTTTGTAATTTTTATTTTTATTCACTTTGTTCCTGTTAGGGGGACCATCAAACATTGATCGGCAAAATATATTGGAAAAATGTTTCCCAATTATTATGAGAAATTTAATCGAGGTAATTTTAATGTTTGAAAACGCTGTTAAATGAGGATGTTACAAATACTTACCGTGACCACTCGGTGGGGGGGGGGTGGTGGAGCGACGGTGAGTGGTAACTCTAAGCACATGCTCGCGGAGAGGTGTAGGGACTACGCATAGTAATATACTTTGAAAAAATTGTTTTAGTATGATCTTTTTTTGTGTGACCGGTTTAGTTGCTGGTAAGTCTTGCAACCAACCATTGGATAATAATCTTGTCCATTTGGGAATTAAAATTTATCGGAGAGTTGGGCACGAAACGAAGGAAAGGTAGGTGATCGGAATTGTACCTTAGAAGCTATACATTGTCGGAATCTCGACTTGTTCCTGCATCACTATCAACGTGTAATGACAATCCTTCGCAATCAACGTGCTTCTTCGCCGTTAAAGAATTTCCGGGTGACGCATTCATATTTTGCGTTCAGGATATTTGGTGATGGGGATGTATTTTGACGGGCAGTCCACGCGCCACGATACTGCTCGATATCATCATGAACTTTGTGAATTTCCTCGACATGGAGATAGCCTTCAGTAGATCCGGAATCGGGTCATATTTCAATTTATCTTCTACGTTCGTATCTGTCAAGGGAGAAAATATTTTTAAAATAAAATTAGGCTACCGCCTTACCGGCTTCTTTCTTAGATTACCATCTTAGGAAATAGAGTAGGATTTTTTTAAGTCGGCAGTGAGATATAAAACAAATAGCGGGCTAACAATATAACTTCATAAAAAGAGTTTTCACATATGATATTTGCCCAATGACTGACGAGTTAATTAATAAGTCGGTGTCATTGGTTCACGCCTTCTTTAATTCATTGGCATACCATTCATTCAACAGATGCATAATTTCATGGTAAATAAGCTTATATATAGCATCATCACCATCATGGATATAATTATGTAGAGCATACACTATTATTGATGAACATTCATCACTGTTATTACTAAATTACCTATCAAATTTATTTAATGATACGGCAGCAGACCGCATTCAATTATGAACTTTGAGAGAGAAGTTTGAGTAATGCGTTTAACACACTCAGCGCCGATAACGGGACATCTCGTAATCGCCGTATGCGACAAGTGCCGTTTCCGGATAAAACCGTTACTATCTTAATGCATTTCTATTAATATTTAAAAGCGTGACATGTTTTTTATACCTGAATTCATGAAAGGTATAGACTAATCATCGTGGGATATTCCGTTCGGTCAACGTACTTCGCCGATCGGGCGGCGCCGCGTGGTAAGCAATAATAGCTTTGCATTATGGTTGAGTGTTGGGATGTACAGGATGTGAACGACAGTACAGTGTAGTGTCGTTCCAACTGTCTGTCGATAAGCTGTAATTATGACATATGTAGGATATTTCTAAGAACTTGGATTTAGGAATGTTTTGTGACATATTTACTGAGTTTTCCTTGCGTCCACGATATCTTCCCCACATTTCCCCAATGCGGTTTAACCTTGGATGGCACGAAGAGTGAGAGGAGCATAGTGGCGATTTTGTCCACTTCTAGATCTGTCACCTCCCATAGCATACCCACAACTGATGGGCTGAAAAAAAACCATTATCGATGTAAATTTATAATTAAAACAATTATTATTCATTTTTTATACCGTGAAAATATGATCGCATTTGGCAAAATGAGGAATGTGTTGGGATAATTAAATATCATAAAACAAAGTTATCTATAGACAAATAAAAGTGTTTTGGCGACAGATCGTTAGAATAAATTATAGGCCACAAAAGGGAAAGGCGGTGACCTTTTTGAACTGAACTCTGATAATAAATTTTATGTGAAAGTCATTTAGGCCCACATTTTTATAGCTAATGCCGCAAGGAGAATCAGTCATTTAGCAACCCACTACCATTTAGCAACCTTTGTTTACGGAATCCCAAAAATTATACATCAAGTTTTAAAAAACTCAATTAGGAAATTAAAAATTCAAAAATTGTAGAAACCACTATGACCGAGGTTATTATTTTTAAGTGCCAAATTCAAATCGAAACAGGGCGACCAAAATCCTAGACTCTTGCCTCCCTACCGACCATGCAAGTGTTTCCGGTATCATCCTGGTCCACTCTTCAAAAGTTATGCATCCGTTTTTAGCGTAGTCGTCTCTTTTCTTCAGCTGCTTATAAACTTTTCATAACATCAAACAGTGGAAGTTTAAATACCGCTCTTTTAGCTTAGGCTCATCAAAATAGTAGCAATGGAGACTGTACAGAGATAACGGTATCGCGTTTGACTATTGACCCAGCGGTCGCAGGTCCGAATCAGGACATTATATTATTATTATTATTATAAGTATATAGAGCATACACAAGATGTTTATCGAGTCTGTCGGGACACAATAACTTCTGACGGCAGGTGATTCCATGCTTCTACCACTCGGTTTGGCAAGAAGTGACTCCGACACAAGAAAATTTGGATTAGTTGAGTAGAGCCTAAAATAATCAAATATGACCTATTTTTGGTGCAGGAGACTGTTGCGTGTCTTTCTCGATTGCATTATTTATTTGAATTTTAACATGTGGTCTTTGAGGATCTTACGGTGACATGGGAGCGGAAGGCTGTAGGAGAGGTATTGCCGGCCATGGGCGTCCATTTTGAAAATCTGTCTTGTCAAATATCAGAGGAAATTATAAGTACCATCCGGCAATGTGATAGTACTGATGAGCGGCGATGGCAGGATGTCTCCCGCCCGGTGCTACCAGCCGAACACTACTGCAGCCGTACAAAAGTGCACTACTGGTGATCTTCTCCGCTCCCTCAATGTCCGCAAGGTTATTGCTCACGTATTGACAACCGTCGCCGTGTCCGCAATATCTAAAAAAGAAGCAAGGTACCATACTGTTTAAGCGATAAATAAAAAATCTGATTGTCTTCTGAACTTTCCGTACTTCCTTCTTTAGAATTGACAGTTATATCTTAATCTAATAGGTATATGATATATTTATTTAAGTTCATCAATTTGAAGTTCATTTTTATTTAAAATGATTTTCAAATGAATTTATTTTTATTTGGCTTACTCGAAGGAGGAATCTTAAATTCAAAATTTAGAGTAATTTCGTTACAGACAGACAGCGTAGCTGATGGGTCTGTTTCCGTTTCCGTCACTGCGATATTTGGATATCAAGACAGTTCTTTGGTTGATGTTGTTTGCGCTAACGACTGAATCCTGCAGTTGACGCCACGAGTCCACCACTCTATTGGCAATCATATGTTTTCCAAATGATGGCCTCGTAACTGTGTTCTCATTAGCTGTGAATATATTCTTAAGCTCTTGACAATCATAGTGCCATGACAGCATTTTATGTCTCAATGAGATCACCACGCTCTCGCCTTCCATCGCCTATCTTCATATTCCAAACCTTTCAAAGGTCCTGAAATTTTAGTTGCTCGCCTTTGCACTTTTTAAAAAGATACTTACAGGAAAATATTAGATTTTGCGATGTAGTCTAAGCAAGTTTCCGATGGAGGTGGTTTATTCGTTTCTCCCGTCCATTCCGGACACCAGTAGTTTATAAAAGTACTCATACGCTTTTCCATCCGCAATAAATCGTTGCCTGAAAGATATACAAACATATAAAAAAACCTTAAGAATAATGTGTTAAAGTAAATTAACGTTTATCGGTTTTACATCTGTAGATTTAGAGTGGTAAGGGCAATATTTATTATTTATTTATATTGCTGATGCGGTAAATTTTGAATTTTCGCCGCCATTGACAAATTTGTGTACCTCAATCGGTGGCGTGTTTACAAATAAACCCAGACATTTTTTTTAAATATTATAAATGTTTAGATATATAACATATTTATAACTGATTTTAATAATAAATGTCATCGTATATCGAAATAATAGAGGAGATATTTATTTTATTATTCTTTTATCAAAAAATTACATTTTCAAAATATGTAATTTTTTTATATGGATTTCTTGAATCGTTTTTTTTTAATTTTTTTCTCATGTAAAAAATATAAAATATATATTTAGTTCTATTTGATATGTAAAATATATATATATATATATACTATTTTACTATATATATATATATATATATATAAATACCGGTGTCATTGCTTTATTTTAATTTAGCTTAAAAAAAATATTATGATTTTTTTTTAAATAGTTAGTAATAAAACCATATTTTAGAGAATTTCATAAGCTATTCAAAATAACGCAGGTTATCAACACAACATACATAGTTTTTCTAAAAATAGGCATATTACTAGGCCACCGTATTACGGGTTTACACCATTTTTGAAAATATCGCCGGGTAACAAACCGTGTTAAGTACAACTTCTAATATCGTATTGTGAGCCTCCGTTTATCAAATGACAGATATGAAAAAATGTAGATATGAGTTGCGAGAAATTGTCTCTAATAAAAAGGCCTCACGTCACTGGGACATGATTCTTACTTGGATTAATGAGGTATCGGCAGTCGACGGGTTTGAGTAAAAAGTGTCCGTCGATGATATTGTCCTTGTGCCGATCATACAGGGCATACAGGAAGTGGAAGTTCTCCATCCTTGTCACCGGCTGATTGACCAGAATGGGCAGCGACTCCCATGGAAACGTGTCCAGGTACTGAAAAAGCAGGATACTTTGTCATTGATACTGATATTACACACCACTACCTTATTATTACTATATAACTCTCAGTATTAAGATCTTCCAAATTTCGAAACCGTATGCACAATTAATACAAATCCGCAACTGCGAGGACATTATTAAAACTCTCAAGTACAACTTTCAGTTCTAATCCGAGGAAGAATGTCGGAGTGGTGAATGCATGGAATAAGTTACCGAACGCAGTGATAAGTGCCAAAAATGTGAACGAATTTAAGAACAGACTGGACAAGTTTATCAGAGACGACACAAGTGCAGTGGAGTCGATATAGTGTAAGTCGGATAGCAACCAGGATGACATTTATAATAGAGAATTTCATGGTGAATCAGACGACACCAATTTTGATACAATTTGATGTCTCATGTCTCCAAACAGCTGATTTTACAGTAGACAGGTGACTTTTTTTTTATGCGAAATCGTGCCGCACAAAACTTTGGAGCAAATTGTCCCCCGAAGGGTTAAACTACAAAAATACCGCAAAACATTATTTACCTCATCGACTATGAGAATAACAGGATCTCTGGGCGTCTTCTTTAACGGGGCCATCTTGGGGTCATTCTTAATCCGCTTGGCTAGTGACGCGAACACGTTCACACATTCGTGCAACTGAAGCCCTTTCGCCGACGTGACGTACCGCTCGAAATAGCACTCTCTGCATTCGAGACACAGCCTGAAGTTGGCAGAGCCGTGTTCCGCAGCACACAGGGAGCATTCCGTTAAATCTATAACGCTCTTCAAATTTTTGGCATCCCTGCGTGTGTCAATGTCCAGGAATTCCGTAAAGATTTGCCGGATCATAGAACAAACGTCGGTTCCGGTTAAATAGTGCGTTGACGACATCAACACATACAGAAGGCAGAGTTGTTTCTTTGATAGTTTGGTGATCCTAAAAGTGAGAGTTGTTGAGGTTAAATAAGAAACATCATATGTTCGATATATAATAATTATACACACAATAAAATTACAGGGTATATTGCAAGAACAGCAAAAGAGCGATGGACCAAAAAGTCTTCAAATGTCACAACAAGATGTCAAATGCACCAAGGCAGTTTTAGAAGTAAGATTATAGTAGTTAAGCTCAACTCCAAAGAAGAAATTGTCAGGCTTTCTAGTATCTAAACACTATACAGATGAAAAAATCACAATCTCATAATTTTTAAGATATAATGTTAACTTCCTATAGGACAGTTATCTTAACTATTAAGTGAGTTTGGATAATTATGTATAGTTAATAGGTTTTACAAGTTATTGATTTTTACCTATCCATATATTTATAAATAAAATAAATTAAATTCATGTTCTTTCTTAACTCCCCTAACTACTACTACTATTTAAAATAACTCACTTATTTTCAGCGCAAACTTCATTGACAAGTTTTTCAATGGTCTCTTTCAGCGAATTGTCCTGGATCCTTCCCACTAAGAGACATTTCCACCCGCAGAGCCAACAATTTTCCATACTATTTATTATATCCTGAAATTTTAAAATACTTAAGAAAAATTTGGCTCACTCCTAACGGGTCACTTTGCTCTCCGTCTCTGGGACTCTTTGAAACTCGCATTCTACTTCCAAAAACAGCGTTTAAAAACAATTGTTATTGTGGTGTCAGTCACTAACGTGACCCATCACTAGTGCGGCACCCACTTAGTCGCGGCTCGCGCTGGAGCCGGCCTCTTTGACGACCGACCACCGAGGCAGCAACATCGTGCGCGTCTTACAATAATTACCGCCTTGTAATCGGTATACTAATTACTAATAAAGAACTGTATAACTTCACGTGCGTTTTATAGTTACCCGAGCTAGCAACTCCCTATAAGCGTAACTAGCAGCGAACGCTACAGTTATTCTATTTGAAATGCAAATAAAATACAATCAGATACAAAGGTTGAGCCGAAAGTTGGAGATGAAACATTAACTACATAATTTATGTATAGTATTTTGATGGTCCCACAGCATAAAGCGACCCCTTTTCGGGCATCATCTTTATCGGCCTTTTGCCGCCTTATGTCTCAGCCCTTCAGGCCTTTCGGCACATTAACACCATCGGAATAAGGATTCATTGGAAACCGCTATGAAAAAATGTGAAATAAACGATTAATTTAAGTACAGATCACAGATGTGTATAGAGATGTATTCAAAAGATAGTTAATGCTTCTGAGCACACTAACATTGCGCATTCTATGCATTTTTTTGTTCTGTGAATTCCAGAGAGATAGGCACCTGGGTTTTTTCATTATAATAAACCCTTATAACTTCTCATATATTGTTATTGTATACTTCTTATAGTTTTGCCTGCGTTGTTCATGAATAGAAGGAAAAATGCACCCCAATTTGCATTTTCGTTTCCTATTCCGGCCCTGGCTATGATAGAGAAATGCTAGTTTATGAAAGCTGGAAGATCAGGTTGACAGCGACGTACAATCCATCCGAACCTTGGCAGGACAAGAAGAGTCTGAACTCGTCAGTTGTCGCATTCCATTTGACCGTTTTAAAAAACGCTTTTATTGACAAATGTCAATATATTTTAAATTAAATAAGTAAAATATTTATAATACCTATTTTTTTTAATTCTTAAGTATTTTTTTTTTTGATACAAAATAATAAACTTTCGCTTTTTCAATAAACTTTAAGTGAAAAAAAATATATATAAATTTTTATACTTTTATTCTGTTATCGGCGTCACTTCTCTTTTCCCAATAATTTCTGATACTCCTCTCAGATGTGTGATTTTCACTATTTCCTATGATCAGCACATTTTCTTCGAGCAGCGAATGGAGCTCCGAAAAAAGGGGCTTATCATCACCTGCAAATAAATAATAGCATGTCTGATGGTGACTGGTGACTAGTAAAATGCTGCCAAGCCATTGGTCCATATGGTGACCGCTACGCTGCTAACAATCCTCGATTAGCCAGCTGGTTCAGTACACTGACTTTTAAGTTTATCGTTAAGATATGAACGGGCAATAATGAAAATATAATTTTTTAAATTTATTATAATTACCTTTCACGCTATCTTGTGATATAGTTACTGTCACTGGATAGACATTGACACTGTCAATATAAGCGCTTTTTAAAACGGTCAAATGGAATGCGACAATTGACGAGTTCAGACTCTTCCTGTCCTGCCAAGGTTCGGATGGATTGTACGTCGCTGTCAATTGTACAATAGTCCATTCTGAAATTATATCAAATAATGAAAATTTTCAGTGAAAGGGAGACAATAGCCGAATATCTATATATTTAAATCATATTACTTAGAAAGGCATTTTTGTCAGCATAACTTAGTTTTTTATCTTATTTCTTAATTCTTAAATTTTTTTTTAAAAGCCTTTTAATTGTCACATATTTAAGGATTTTTTAGGCTACCCTCGCACGGGCGTTTTGCCGGCGACAATTCGGCCACAAAACAGTGGCTGCTTGTGGACGGTTGTTATCTTTGTGAAGCCCTCAAACGAGCCACAAGCTTCGCCGGAGACTCAATATTGTGGACAGTACTGTCCACCGCCGCTGCACTCATATGGGCCACTGCTCAACCACAGCCCGGCGCTTGTTTGTTTGTTCAGTTCAGTGTTTTACCGTTTCGCTGGCCTGGCCTTTATTTTTTTCTTCGTTAATGGGATGGACCCAGGAAATTCTATTTATACACCGTCTTTGCTGCTTTCAATGCAACAATAACAAAAGCAGAGATTCCTCTTCCAAATCCATTTCGACACCGCTCACAGCAACTTGTTGCTGGCGAGTGGCTGTAGCCGTTGGAACCAGTCACTCTTCCGTTACTGCCTGTGGTCAGGAGTGGCCGATCCTGGCGACAACCTGTGGCTCGTTAGGGCCATTAAAAAGTCGACATCAAAACGCCCGTGTGAGGGTGCTTTAAATAAAAAATGGTTTTAGCATATGAAAGAAAAAGTTACCTGCTATATTTTTTCTTAATCATTTTAAGAGATATAATTATATCCTTTTTTTTAAGAAAGTTGTTTTTAAAAATGATTTCTTTTTGTAAATAAAGTAGATAATAAAGGCATGTGAGTAAGGCAGATTACAAAATGCTTGGCTGGTTTATGCTATTATTCATTTTTGTGATTTTACAAAATATATATAACAACAATATAACCTTTAAATCGAGCATTTCCGGCGACGCACGGAATCAGCAGTTTTAGGCTAATATTCGTTTTTGTAATTTTATAAAAAAGGTATAAAAAAATATAAATTTTAAATTGAGCATTTACGGTGATACGCCACATAATTAAAAAATATTTATTATATTATTTAAAATTGTGTGACTGAACATATTTCAATCTTCAAACACTGGTTTAGTAGTTAAACTCTTTACAACAACGATCTTTTGAAACATATAGATACGACATGTTATACAAATCGTCCTTGTGAAAACCCTTGTGTCACCGGTAGATTCCCCCCGTCGTTTCGCTCGCCGCAACACCCCGCCATGCTGGATAGAGACTTATCGCAATAACTTATGCGAGCAAGCGAGACGTATGATACGCGAGGGCCGAGGAGTGTATTCGACGCAGTGGCATACTTGGAGTGGTGGTTTTTCACCCTCAGTTACCGTATCTATATGTTCTAAAAGATTGTTGCTTTACAACTAGACCATCACGATCTGACAAACATACATATATCGTAGGATCTACGTTTTAACTAGACTTGATCCAGTTAAACCATATTTTATGGTATGATACACAATGAAATTATTGATAAAAAAGAGAGATAGTTTTAAAATCATACCTTTAGGGAGATTTTTTAATCGCTCCAACATTTTGACCACATCGACGGTATCATTATTTGTAAAATTAAGGCAATTGGTATCGAGTGCAGTTTTCGGACACGCATCTTTATAGCTCCCAATTGGACCTGTATCCAGACTGGCAAATTTCTTAACAAATTTATTTAGACTTGTGCTTTTGCTAAAACATAAATAAACACACACCAGAAATTGATATGAAATAAATATTGATTTCTAATAACTAAAATTTGCAACGGCTGAAGTTACCTTATTTTTTTTCTTGTGGAGAGCTGCTGGCAAAGGTTATTGATATGTGGTGCACACTGCTGCATTTTTATCATACTGTCGACTAAAATGAAATGTTCGAATATTAAAAAATTGCATTATTAAAACAAAAATTTGAAAAAATGTTGAAAAGAGAGGCAACAAAAGTTGCGAGAACATAAATTATATAGATAATTACCAGCATGTTGCTCGTATCTGTATAATGCGATAGTCCTCAATGTAGGTGCTAATGACTCCATAAGATTGTAAGCCGCTTCGGTGTCCATATTGTTCCAAAGGAGACACTTGCCGTAAAGCTTGCGAAGACCTGGAGGAAAAATAGCAAATAAAAATTAAAAAGTTTTAGACTTTTAACACACTTTAAAAATATATTATTTACTTTGATATGTAGGTCCATTGGGGTCATTTTGCTTCAACGCTAGAGCTTGTTCCAAGATCGCTGAAAGATCGGCGTTTCCTGGATTATTAAGTACGCCTTTAATTATTTGACTTAGCATTGTTTCTATTAGAAACGGTTTTTTTTATCATAAGTTACTTAAAAAATGTTTAAAAAAGCGCATCATACATAATTCGCACAAAAAAATAACCAGTAAGTTTTGACATTTAGAGACCACCATCGTTCTTTCTTCTTCTTTAGCAATATTATATTGTTTAATTTAACACATGAAAAATGACCTTTTTATTATCAACTTAGTTATTTGTTTAGTTTTTTTATTTTATATTTTTTTAGTTATCTACCATACGCAGTACACTAAAATAATAACTCTTAACTCCGAGCTTCCTGGTATAATTTGCAAAAATGATAATTGAAATCGGACCAATTCGAATAAAAACATTTTGTCTAGCTAGTAACTTGCAGCATCTTATCATAAATGACCAGTAAGTAGTAAAATTAGTTTTAAAACGTTCTTTGTCGAAGAAATTAAATTGATCGCTAAAAATAAGACCAGATACCCTAATTTTAAACGCGGCAATCGCGAAATAATGAATCCCCGTTTCAGCGGTGTTTCAGCACCGCCATAGAACTTACCGCACTCTGAACCTCTTACGACGTAGTTTCTAGCAGTATTTTTTATTCAACAGTGTATTTTTTATTTTAAAAAAGTTAGGTAGGCGCAATTTATAATTATCGTTAAAGTAGTTATTTTTCAAGTGACCCACTTTAAGTTTGCATGCGATGTAGTATTTTAAAATCAACAATAAAGTTGCCGGAACTATGATCAAACGTGCTTCCCTAATAGTATAAAAATTATGATCAACATATGATTAAAATAGTAACTAAAGGTTCATATTTTTTATTAAAAAGATTACATCTAAGGCAACCTTCTCATCTTCGTTTTCTATTGTGTGTGTTTCATAAAATTCATGATAAAATTAAAAAGATAATTAGTATGAATCGTAATGTTGAAATTTGTTTGTATAAAAAACATGCAGGTAGGTCAGGTCTAAAGAGATAGATACAAAGGCGAATTACTTGGGGTTATTTCGAAAACCTAGTAATTGCCAACACTGAGCATAGAAGTAGTTTACTTTATAACAAAATGTCAAAGTGACATTCCGGTTCTTGTTTGGGGGTGTAATAAAAGCGAATCAGTCAAATTAAGACCGAATTAATTACGTGTAATAATATAATATTCACGATAAACGATATAATGGTATATACCCTTTCGTTAATGGTATTATGTATGGTTAGGTTAGGTTTTTTTGTAACTCACCAATCAATTTTCATTTGCAGCTAGTGTTGGTATTAGGAGATTTACACATCCCACATCGATGTAGTAATTTACCTGCTAAGTTTAAAAAGCTGTTGGTTCCTGGGAGGATACAGCATATTTTATGTACTGGCAATTTATGTACGAAGGAATCCTTTGATTATCTCAAAACACTGGCCAGCGATGTGCATGTCGTCCGTGGCGATTTTGATGAGGTAATTTTTGATATTAATCATTTCATCCTTTTGTGTTTACCTTACTATGCCACAATCATCGATCTATTAACACACGGATATGAAATACCAAGCTAATGTCGGTCTTAAAATTGAACAACCTGCTAACTATCACCTTTTGGCGTCTTCCTCTCTTTTGTGCTAACGGTACAGTGAGCATCTCTTTCCATTCTGCCAATCTGCCATCTCCATGTCTCCTGCTTCATTCACGGGCAGATACGAATCATTGAACGGTCTAGTCAAAATCATGTTCAATCATCAATTAATGAAATTAAATTAATGATTTACTCTTGACACATAATCCGATATTTTTGAGTATGCTCATTACTATTATTTTAGCTTGGTTTCACAATTAAAGAAGGCATTACGCCACTTCATGACCTTTGAACTCAATCAAAACGGATGATAACTTGTCGCATGATTGAAGGAAATCGGTATGATTCACGTAGTGCGTGTTTCAAAAGATCGTTAGACACAATATAAATCCTTATAGGTAAATGTGTACAACTATCTACTCATATGTATATAGCTGCCAATATTAATTTTAAGAGTTGCCTATGTAAGGGCCCTGTGCCGGTTAATAAGTTGATCATTCATTAATATTTTTATATATAATATTTTTAAAATTTATATTTTAAAATTTGTTTGTATATTAATTAAATTTCCTCTACTGCCATTGTTTCTCTTTCAAATCCCTAAAATATTTTGGGTAGAATCCCAAAAAACAATACAGCTCTTATAAGATCTCCCCGTGAAAGGTTTAAAATATTTCTCGAACTTTTGCAGAGCATCAACTATCCGGAGCAAAAGGTGGTGACGGTCGGTCAGTTTCGGATAGGATTGTGTCACGGTCACCAGATAGTACCGTGGGGCGATCCCGAGTCACTGGCGCTGGTCCAGCGGCAGCTCGACGTTGACATCCTCATATCGGGACACACTCACAAGTTCGAAGCCTACGAGCACGAGAACAAATTTTACATCAACCCCGGCTCCGCCACGGGAGCCTACAATGCCCTCGAGACGTAATTAACGATTTTATCATTACCGAGTGGTATATAAAACCTTACCAAGACCATTCCCACTAAAAAATATGCAGCTAATTAGTCCTGCAATTTCTGGTATTATTTGTGAAGATGGTATATAAAAAATCAATGCGGTTGCCGAAAACAAAACTGTAAACTTTACGTGATAGTATTAAACGGATCTTGTAATAGCGTCTTTGTTGTGAGTGCTCAACTGTAACATTCAACTGAATTTACACCATCTGTTAAAAATATAATATTTATTTTTATATAATTTTTAATAGGTGACATAAACCTCCTCTAAAGCCTTCGGGAATGGTCTTGGAACATTATGTATAGGCTAGATGTAATAATTGCTCTAATAATCTTTAAATATAATTCAATAATTTGAGCTTGTATAGTATAGGGATTTTTTTTAGAGGCGTGGTTTTCAATCTGGCACTACTTTTTTCGTAGTTGGTGTTTTTGACAGCTGTCACTTGATTTATGCTCAGTTTGGTTTGTCATTTCATAATGAATAGACTTACTCCTGAACAACGTGGCGTGGCCTCCAAGATCGTGCGATTTAACACCGCTGGACTATTTTTTGTGGGGTTATGTGAAGTCGCTCGTCTACGCAGATAAGCCGGACACGATTAACGCCTTGGAAGAGAATATTCGGCGCGTTATTGCTGACATACGGCCCAACTTGCTGCAAAAAGTGGTTGAAAATTGGGCCTGTCGGCTGGAATTTGTTCGAGTCAGCCGCGGCGGCCACTTACCCGAAATCATTTTTAAAACATAATGGCAAACCCTTATCTTTATAATAAAACTAAATTCTTAGCCATAACATCAAATTATATGCATTTTATCTCTTCGTGACAACCACGCCTCTAAAATCATCACCCTATATAAGAAGCGACTATCCCAGTCCTTTGGCCGTCTGTCTGTTGCATCTTTCATCCCAAAAAGTACAAATGCAAATGAGTTGATTTTTGTGTACCGATTGATGCTCTTGAAAATCAACCATAGCCGTTTAAATCACACCGGAGACTGGTCGAATAATATAGATATCATCGGTTTGGAGCATAAAGTTATTAACTAACAAAAAGAAAATGTTACAGATATCACTTAATTTTTGTGGGGCTCAGTGTGTGACGCAAGGGCTATTGGGATTCTTATTTAAAATAAAATGCTATTAATCACACATTTTGTACTTTTACGCAAGAGTTGAAGGTATTTCAGAGCAAAATTTTTAGCTGCAAATGCAAGAAAAAAAATAAATTAAGCGAAATTTATTATTTTGAAAGGATTTTTCCGCTCTGGCAACACGTATTATAATCAAATATATATATTTCAGAATCGTCACGCCGTCCTTTGTCCTAATGGATATTCAGAATACAACCGTTGTCACCTACGTGTACCAGCTGCTCGGCGATGAAGTGAAGGTTGAAAGAATCGAGTACAAGAAAACTTAGAGATGTAATTCTAATAATAATAAAAAAAACTATTTATAAATGCATTTGTATTCCTCGAACATATATATATTATGCTAAGCGTATTTAATACAAACATATTATAATAAACATTATTTTAATATTAAAGTATTAATTACCCTTATTTCCTATTTTCATAAATAGTAAAAATCATTCATACAAATCTAAAAACAGATAATTCCCATGGATCTAGAAAAGCGAGAATGAAAACACCATGAAGTTATGAACCGCACCCCGCCCCTACTCAGAAGGAGACGGCTTTAAGTCTCAATCTATGGGTAAAACCTCTTCGAATTGAGCCTGCTTGATCGGCGGCTCGAATGATAAACTACGCGACCATGCGTGTGGCGTTAGCTCCACTTCTTTCGTTCTCATTTCTCATCCTTTTTTCAGTTTGACATGGAAAATGTGCTGTCAAATCGTGCAAAAACGATCATAACAACTTTTGGAATGTTACACCGAACCCACGATTGGATAAATAAAAGTATATAGCTTTTTTCGATTAATGAAATAGGTTATGGTAACTCATATTTGACCTAACATTAACGTAGGATCAACGATCTTTTAAAACATATACAAATCGTCCTTGTGAAAACGCGAAACTGGTAGATTCCCCCCGCCGTTCCGCGCGCCGCAACACTCCGCCATGCTGGATAGAGACTTATCGCAATGACATATGCGAGCAAGCGACATGTATGATACACGAGGGCCGAGGAGTAAAAATCGTTGTGTAGGATGCAATAATTCTGACTGATACTTATATCCAAGTATTCTGATTTGTTTTAAAGTGTTATTTTACTTTAGTCATCATTATATAAATACATTAAAGCGAAAAATTAATAAATTGACCAATTAAGGTCCACAAAAAATATTTTTCTAAACAACAAGAATCCGGTTCGAACCGATGATGCTTTACCACAAATTGTAAGATAGAAGTAATTACAATAACAATTAAAATCATGCATGATTTATAAAGTTGAAAACGGTTTGAATTGGAATTCTAATAATTCTAAGAGGTTAATCCCTGAAGAATGCTTCGACGATCAGAAGAATTCTTATTTGATTGGTATTATGAGAATCCAGTTGTACCAAACCTTTTATTAGCATTGGGATCCGTTTATGATCGGCTATTTAAAATTCTGATCAGCTGGGACAATCAACTAAAAAAATACTTGCTCTGATAATTATTTGTTTTTAAATTACAAGTAGCAAAGTATGATTACCAATATATAATTATATTGTCGGTGTGCAGGGATAACATTTCAGTAGGTTGATGGGTCGTTACACTATCAATCAAGTTAAACTCGGAGAAAGGAACTGTTCAACATTTTGGGCCTTAAAATTCCTTCGGTTGAAGCTAAGGATACACCAATCAGAGAAAAAAAGAGTACATACTGTTATTGGATTTTTTTAGTAGATCACTTACTTAATTAAAAGTTTGGTAAAGTGGAATAAACTGCGGACTACATTGTGCCAATTTTTGCAGGTTTTAACGCTGCTCGTAAAACTTTACTGACCGCTTCATAGCCTTAGGATGAATTTCTGAATACAACTTTTTAATAAAGGTTGAAGCTTGTCTAACTGCCTATGGTGCACTTGGAGCCAGATTTTCAGTCAGTCATAGTCACAGGAAGAAAATGTATAAAATGGTATCTGAGAATCGCAATTTCACAGGAAGGAAATGTGTAAAATTAGTGATAGAGAAAAGCATTTTTTTTTTTCATTTTCCGACCGAGGGTTTGGGATTACGCTAGGGTTGCCATACGTCCCGGTACACCGGGACATGTCACCGGTTTAGAGCCTCGGTCCCGGTTGTCCCGTTTTACCCGCCAGATGTCCCGGTAAACGAATAATCATGGTTTTATATTATTGCTAAAATTATGCGCATAATTCGTGCGACGACATTAGATCACGTTGGCTGGCGGTGAAAGTCTGGGGTCGAGGGATGTAATGCCATTTTACAAATATTGTTCCTCACAAAGAAACATCTTTGTGAGGGAGCTGATGTAATTCATGGTAATTTACGATCTCACTCAAAAACTAGGTGGTTAACCGCCTTTGTTGCCGGCCATTAAACATATTCTGAAAATGTGGGAACCATTGAAAGATTTCCTTTTTTCACAAACCAGATTATGATTACGCGGAACACACGCTCCCTCTTAAACTCTAAGGAGAAAAGGTTTGTTAAATTTTGTCAACGAGTAACAATTGTATTCCAACTCGTGAATTCTTCGCCGACCAACGTTAGAATTGCACCCACCATTTTGTGATTGACATGCATACGCTCACCGCGTGCGTTGACATTTACATATGGCGGGCCGCCTGGCCTTTTCGTAGGTATAAACGCGGTTTCAAAAACGATTCCCATGCACGGCACAGGACGGCAATATATTTCTTACTCGCTCGCACGTCTCCGTACCCGAGCGAGGTGAAAAAGAAACACGAACAGGGGTCTCTGTCATATTAGTGCGCGTGCCTTTAGATTTGAAAGTTGTTTCGCGCGCGACGGTCGAGTGCGATGCGTTTCTTGTTGCGCTGTTGTTATTGTGGGATCCCGTCATTCCCGTCTCCCTAGTTCCGTGCGTATAATCGAAAAGAAGGAACGTTGATCGATCGCTGATATATATTTTGAACAAATTCCGGCGCGTCCGTGTAATGATAGTCAGGGATTTTTAGTGCATCGGTGTGAATTAACTTTTAAATTATAATGGCGGTTTCTTTGCTCCGCGTTTCGCTTAGGGCTGCCCTGAGCTCGATGGAAAAGAATGCAGCTCCTCATTTGGTGCCGAGACCTATAGCAAAATGCGAAATTACGGTAATTTTAGTTTTACGCTTGAATATTTTACCTGAAAATAATATTTATCATTTTATAGCCATAGAAATTGAAAAAAAAAAAAAAAACGAAATAATATTGTTGTTAATAGTTCATATTATTATAATCATAAACGTTCAATAGACAACATTTTGTAAGTAGAGTAGTATCCAGAAAAACATCTCTCAACCTGTTTGTAGTCAGTGTCGGTGTTATGTTTTCGCTGAACTGGTAACAGCTGTTACCGTATGTATAGGTAATCGACTTAGAATCTGACTTAAACTGACAGCGCACGCATTCAAGTTGGTCCTAAATTAGAAGATACAATTTTTCTTAACTCAGTAAGTCCTACATCATAATTTTGAGAATATAGGTACAAATAAAATCGTTACGTTTGCATTTCTGTGTTCGTTTCTCCTGAGTATAATCTGTAATTTATTGGGGCATTGATAATATTTGACCCAAAACGCCCGGACAGAGATAAATGGGAGCACAATAGTTAGGTATAATAACATTATAAAATACATAATTAACCTACCTACTGGCATTTTAAATAATAGGTAAAGCCAAATGTTCCAAACTAACTGTACCTTTGTGCCTACAAAAATCGCAGGATATGATTGTAATGGTTAATATCATATTTGCGCCCGAAGAATCAACCCCCAGGCCTTTACTCGTATAGTGCGAAAACGTCTGACGTCTCGTCATCGGTTTGTTATTAAAATCGGCCCTTAGCATATTAAACGTTTTTCCCGTTTAAATATATTAATATAAAATTTAATTTATTCAAATTCAATTAGGTTGATATTTATAATACTTTGGAAAACAGATCGAGAAGGTAACGAAGGACGTTTTGGATGTTAAGCGATTTTGTAATCAAATATTTTCCTGTTTTCGGTGGCCGAGTGTAAACAAACCGCTGTGCTTTGCGATCAGTTGCCGATGGACGATGGTGATGTTGCGTTGACCACGACTTCCAGCATGCTGTCCGAGTTCACAGCATGCTGTGTCGACCTCTGCTGCGTTTGAAATGTAAACAGCTTGGTTTCATCTGTTTTGTTTTCACCTCTATGGTAAAAATAATGTCATTAAAAAAAACACATATTGTAAATAGACCTTTAGTTTTTGTTTAGGTACTGGTAATTGAAACTGATTGACATTGTATTGAAATTGCTAACGTTTTGGGCGGAGCGCGCGTCCATTTTGTTTACACAGCCGCGATGTTCTAATTTAAAATTTCTTCGCAACTTTTGTTATTTTTTTTTTGTCGTGGCGTTGTAGTCAACGTGAAACGAAACCGTTTTGATAATTATTGGAGCGGGTTAGGCCATGTGTTCATTCTCGAAAATAGCCGAAGAGAATTTACGCGATATTTCGCAACCGAGACTATATGTTTAGACGAGTTTCGGTGACCAGCCTTTGTTGAGGACCGTTTCAAAGGTTAAATCTTTATGTCGGCCCAAACATCAGTAGCCATCATTTATTTGTTATTGAAAACAAACACCCTCCCAATGAATTCTAACAACTTACGATCAAGTAACAGTAACTACTTATAAATATTACTCGATATTTTTACTTAAAATAAGAGTTAAGCAAGTAGTAACGACTCCGTATGCCAAAATAACGACTCCTGTGGATTAAAAATTTTGTCAACGAAAGCGATCGTATTTTTTGCACAAGGAATCACACGATGTTGCACGTCGATCTTAATATAATGTATTAATTGGTTTAAATATATAAATGAAATGTCATATATAGATTAAATTAAATCTCTACTTGTGAAACATTGTTTATAACATTATATTTTCGAAGTAGGTATCAAATTATTTATAAATGTTAGCATTGAAGCCGAAACAGCTGTCCGCGGAGTCATTCTGTTCAAAACAACGAATCATTGAACTCCAATCAGGCCGCGTTGATCTTTTTACATTGCGTGGCATTGCTGACTGCAACCGGTTTGACCTCAGATACTTAACAGTTGCTTTTATACGTTTATTTACGTGTTTTTCAAAAATTAATTGTTTGTTTTTATTATTGTGTACGCCTTTATTAGTTTTTTTATGTTACGTAACTGTTTTATTTCCCAAATAAAGATAAATAAATAAATTTAATTATACAAACTGTTAGTATAAACGCCGTTGTTTTCTTCAAAATCTGAAATGTCTTAGTTACAATTGTTGCTACACATGACCTTTGCTATTATTTATTTAATTTTAATGCATATTTCTTAAACACTTTCAATTACACAACTTACTCACACATCACATATCGTACACATTGCACGCGTCACTATCTTTGTTTTCTTAAAGGATTGGTGATTTTTATCAGTCAAATTAGTGTTATTTCTGGCATTGTTATTGAAGTGTTTTTTTTTTCGTTTAGTAGCCGTGCACCACTACTAATACATAACTAAATAGTGAACGATTTGTATTAGATATCGCATATCGATTAGAGAAATCGATCTTAAGTATTGTTATTTATTTCGATATACATTTTATGTAATAGAAACACAAATAATTTAATAGTCTTATTTTCCACTCGATAGATAGATGCGTGGAAAGATCGTTGCGTGTGTGTTACGGCCTAATTTTCGCATTTGTAACGAAAAAAACGAGCGTTGTAACATATTAAACTCCAAAGAGACCTCGACACGAATACTGATTACTAATTTATCGCCCTTTTGTAACGCTATTCATACTGAGTCAAATGATACTCGTATGTGCTGGCACCGATTACTGTTTTTTTATATTCGGCCAGAATCCTGCGGGCTTTGAAACAGGGCTTGGAAACTTCACAATGAAACATGCGCCATGACAATATTTTTAATACTTTATTTATGGATATTAGATAGTTGCATAGAGTTTGTTGGGTAATGTACCTAATGAATGACAATTGGTTAACTTATGCATGCAAATCAAAAATAATGGTTGTCAATTAACCAAAATGACAACATTGTAAAGTTTTTTTTTTGTATCGTAAATGCCATATTATTTTAACAATGTTAAAAGAGTAAATTGCAATTGAATATTTTTAAAATGAAAAATTGTTTATAAAAAATTATAATATTATGTTTTACTGATGTCACCTATTCTCTAACCCATGTCTATGGCCTGATAATGATTTACCTACTTTCATTATCTTTAGCTGTCATAAACAGACGATTTATTAATAGGTCCAACGTGGAATAATTTCGTGTAAACACACACATATATTATTTTTAGTGCTGTAATGACCTTTACCAATAATAACTTTTACGGAATATCACGAGTTGTTTGTTTAAAATGTATCAAATTTAATCGATGACTGTCACGATCTTAATATTATGGAATCGATAAAATATTATATCTGCATCAACAAACGTTTTTTTGTTGCTATAGTTGCAATATAAATATATATATTTTAACGTAGAACAATGTCCGTATATCTATAAATCCTGTGTAGGTACATGCGCTTACATATTATTGGCATTGTAGATCATTTATAAAAAACGAATAAAATAATATGTATTATTTTACACACTTACACTGCTTAATATTCTTTTTATAATATAAGTGATAGGTGCATAAACTGTTTATAAGGTGATAATGTTTTTTCTGTTATTAGTTAGGCGTTCAAGTATTATTATATTGACTAGCAATCGATTCTACAAAATGGCGATGGCGTCCCTTTATAAAATTCAAATATCGAACTAAACGTCTGAACAAACGTCAAATCTGGTAGGTATCAACGCTAAACAGGTGAGCGCGTGGAAAGTTCCAAAATTAAATGCGATCGCATCGCGGAAGGTTCCGCCCAGCTCGCTCCCTCCCGACTGGCGAAGGGAAGGAAAGTTACTGGGATTCAAAAAAGGAACGAAAGGGAGAGGGGGATATGTCGCGGAGCAGTTCCCTGCTCTGCGGGCTATATCGACATCATGGCGTCTGCTATAAAGACCCGTCCACACACACGAGCGCTGTTTTATTTTATTTTTGAATCTGCCGAAATTTATTTAAGCAAGCTAACGTTATATTTCTTTATTTTCATCACGGTTACTTAAATTTATATAGGAGTTACATATTTTTAGAATACAGTATTACAAATTATTTTACAATCACTATTAAACTCGTATTTTAACTACGATTTTTAGAGTATGCATAAAATAAAATGTATTTTTTTAAGAACTATTAAACTTTGGTTTTTGATTAAATTTTATTAATTGACTAAATTATATCATAATCTACGAATATTCTGAACATACTAGACACCTAACTCATGATATACAGTTTGTTTCAACAATAGTTAGTAGGTAATCAGTTTCCGTTTATGTCGACCCCTGGGAAACTGCTTTCGACCCCAAGGGGTCGAAATCAACCACTTTGGGAATCCCTGGGTGACCATGTCCGTCTTTCTGGTTACGATCTTCAGCAGGGAACAGTGAAAGGTCACCGGAGTTACAAATGGCCCCCGGCACGTCCCGCGTATATTCTCGAGTCCATCGCAATGGTAATTCGATTGTTTTCGCGTGTGAATCTACCTACTGTTGTAATGTATTCTGGTATAGCAGCAAATACCTACTTACGTCGGACCGGGCGACTATTTGATGTTACATATTCTTGCCTTATCATTGAACAAAATCGTTCGTAATCGGTTGTTATGAATAACTTTCCGCATTTCCGTTCTCGGTGTCAATTAAAATGCAATACAAAATCACCTCATATCATCCATCAGTATTGGTTGTATTAGGGATGTTAGGTTATAATACGAGTACAATCGAGTTTAGGCGGCAAGTCCATACATTATCCTATTTTATCCGCGGATTCATCGAGAATCCCATAGTGCCGGAAGAGATTGGTTTCTTTGTTCCGGACCGTTTGACTAGAGCGCGGAAGCACGCGTTATTTAGGCGATTAGCGTGTCGTACCGACTTATACAAGTATAGTCCGACTGGGAGAGCAGTCGAATTATTAAATCCCATTTCCGCGGAGATTGATATATTCGTCTGTTCGCCTAATAGGATTAAAAATCTGCCTTCTATTACACCTTTGTGAGATCAGTGAATTATTTATTTGTTATTGTTCGCTTGGGAGCGTTATTTTTTGTTTTTTTTATAAATAGTTGTTGGTTTTTTAGGATTATAGTTTTTTTCTTGTATGTTATAAATTAGCAAAATTTGTACAAAGAGGAAATCTGATAAATAAATAAATTCACCAAATAAATAACTTCAGACACCTTGATATTATTATTTAAATACAACTCCGAGATCATAGTAGTCTAGTTATAAGCTATAGTCGCGGATTCGAATTCGCACATTGACGTTTCTTTACCGACATCGTAACCCGGAAGCTAGTATTTTTTTGACTTATTTTTGCACGCAGCAATTACATATAAATAAATCAATATTATCTCGTTTGAGTTTCGACTTTTTAAACATAAAAACAGGGATAAATATTGGAAAAACATGTTATTGAGTACAAAAGATAAATAAATACGCATAAAGTATCTATCTACATACAATAATAATTATTTCATTTGAAAAAACTTATTGATGTATTTAATAAATAAATACATATTAATTAAAAGTAGAATGTGGAAAGGGCTTAATTTGGACGCGGAGCCACTTAGGTGTGAACGAACCTTTAGCTTCGCTGTTGCCGCGAAAGTGTTTTGAATTTCGAAAGAATTAGTTAGCGACGGGGGTGACCATAATCACAATATTACCATAAATATTTAAATCTATGAACGGATCATATTTTAGATTAATACGAAACTGACAAATCCTCTCTTTATTTCTCTTTATGTAGCGTTCTGGCATAAAAATGTTAAATTCTGTGTTAAAAACTGTTAAAAAATAAAAACTATTGAAAACGGTCTACGATTGGATTCTTCTTTCTAGAAGAATTTATTCATTAATTGAATGAATGCATTTATACAGCTGTCATATTCGGAAAAGACCTGACTTTTTTTGTTATAGGTGGCAGTAAAGTAGTAGTTAGGGGTCGTATTACATTTTCATTTGTAGGTTATAATAATTAATTAATTTTTTATATTGCAGATTGCACAAATATTTTTTACTACCCGTTAAAGTGAAGCATTAAAGAGAAGGCAAACTTGGCAGGTGTAAAAAGTCAACTCGCCGTTAAAAATTTGAATGTACCTATTTTGAAAACTTGAATGAGTTTGCATAATTAATTCAATAAGATATTTAATTTACGAATATTTTTTTGTAGATTTACAAACAAAAAAGAGTTAAACAGAATAAAAATTTTATAACTTAAATTAAGTCGCAACTTAAAATAAATAAAATAAAATATATTATAATCACAACACTAAAAAATTTGTATGGAGAAATGACCGAGGTGCATCTCTATAATACTTACAAATAATAATACAATATTACCAATAGCAATAATGTATTATTTATCTTCTGCAGCGTATGTACCACACAACTTCGTGCATCTGCACCGGCGACGTGTGTTTGATCATTCCGGAGCATCTATCCTCGAATGCCAACATCAAAATGACAAACTGCGAGTTGTTGTTCACAATCAAGTCGAAGATAAACAGAGTTCCCGCGCGCCACTACTCCAAGCGCGTTGAACAGGAGGTCAACAAAAAGCAGGAGGACTACGACAGCGACAGCGACTCCGATTCCGATTCGGAGACGCACGGATCCAGAGAGAGGGTAGGAAAACTACGAATATTTAAAAACGCAAAACTATAGAATCAGAACATATGGAGGGAATCGGGGGAGAGGTGTTGTCTACACCTCCGAGAGGAGCTCGCCCCTCTGATTGATCGAGAAGCATTTCCTAAACCTTTTTCCTATCGGTTAATATAGTTTCCATAATAAATCTGAATAGGGCATATCTAATTCTAGAATAGAGAGCCTAGAATAACATTGACTAGGGTAATCGCCCAGTTTCTTACTTCATAATCCTTAAAGTCATCTCGGTCATCCGCTGTTTGGTTTACCACTTTTAATAATTGATTTAGCATAATTATAAAGAATATTTATTGATATGAGTAGTAATCAAAATGAAATAGCGTTATATTAAAAGCTAGAAATAAAAGTTCTTCGGAATTCTTGCCTAATAACTTATTATTATTATTATTGCCTAATTACTTTTACAGTCGCCCGTGAGCCTGCGATCTGAAGTGTCAAAGAAGCCGGAGCAACAGACAGTTTCGGTAGTAGGCGAAGTTTCGGCCGTCATTTGGCCGAAACTCATATTTTAGGCCGAAGATGACCGAATCTGAAACCGAACCTTCGGTCGGTCACTAATAATAATCACATTTTTCTTAGCGGCCTAAACTGCAGAAGTATGTACTTAGTAAGGTGAGGTTTAAACTGGATGGCAGATCGGTAACTGTTAAACTTCTCGGTAACTGTTAAACATAGTAATAAGATGAATATTATCAAGACACATTCATGCCTACATCTGATCCCATAGTAAACTCAACCGTGCCAGGTCATCTTTGATCATTCTCAGTACTGTCGATAGCGTTAAGTAACAAAACACTTGTTAGATGTTGTGTCTGTTATGTCTGGGCTTACAAAAACGGCCCAGAGGTATTTTTTTACAAAGCGACAAATTTTTATTCATATAACATGATTGAACCTAAAAATATTACGGTAACGAATGTAGCTTAACTGAATTTATATTATTTCTAATATCTATTACAGTCTGACTTCTGGCGCAGAAAGATGCGCACTTTCCACAATATTCTGGACGTAAATAATGACGGCGTCATTTCCTACGACGACTTCAAGCTGATCGCAAAGCGGTTCGAAGACTTGGGACATCTCGATGAACACCAAGCCAAGGAGTTCAATAAAGTTGTCAAGGTGAGAGTGTACCCGCTTTATTAAAATTTAGCCGCAAAACAGAACCATATTGAACCACAAAGCTCTCGTATGGCCAGATCTTTATATATACTTTTATATATTATAAATTATGTATATATATTTGTGTGTGTATTTATAATCGCTTTTGTATTATATAAATATATTTTTTATTTTGCAAATGCTTACAAATTTGCAATATTTATTCTTATAGTTTATTAACGCGTTTAAATTTTTCAAATGTTTTCTTTTAGTTAATACCGAAATAATGTCAGTTAACAAAAATCGACGGTCACTGCCTTCTTTGGTACAGACGGCGTCTAGTTAGGAAGGCAGGGAACATCAGGGCAGTAGGTGGCGGTCGCTTGTTGGTTACATTAATTGCCATTGAACTGTACTACTACTACTACTACTACTACTACTACTATTACTACTGTTACTACTGTTCTGTAATGTATGTATTTTGGTGTATAAGAATAAATAAATAAATAAAAATATGAAATCAAAGGAAATTGATCTCATATCTGTTAGAAGAACAAGATCAAAATGATTTAAATTCAGCGCATCCAGAAATAGATCTTTATTGCGCAAATAGCGCTTAACGTATGAATCAGCATCATTCAATAAAGAGTAATTGATCGTTGGCGTTCGTACAAATTATTGGTGCCGTTTCACATTATCACACGCGATAAACTTAACTTGTGTTTTATGCACAATCACTACATTATTTATTACTATTAGTTAAACATTTGCTCATAATACCCAGGTCCAACGTAAGTTTTAAGCACCGATTGATAGAGACGGATGCTTTCTCGAAGACCATAGTTGTTAAAAAATCTTTATTTAACCCGTATAGGCATTAGTTTCCCGCCAAAAATTTTTGGCGCCAAAATCCTTAAGGCCGAATTAATGACCTCGAAAAATCACTCATCTACTATAAGATCCATAGTGAGTCGTTTAATATTTACAATCTGGTATCATCTGATTAACCACAAAATTCTCTAATATAAAATATCACTTTGATTTGTTTTATTTCGTAAATTAAAAAAAAAAAGTTGCCATATCAATTTTTTCTAGCTGACCACCCAATTTTTCACTATTTTGACAAATTTTTGTCAAATATTACACTTTTTTTACATTTTCAAATATTAATAACTATATATTACAATTTAACTCTTCCAAAATATGTAGTTTTCAAAAAAAAAATAACGTTAATTTTTTTTTTTATATATATTGGAACGGAAGTACATCAGTGTATTTTCAATACAAATTTATGAATAGCATTAGACACTGTATTGAATTGAAAAAAAATAAAACAAAATTGTTTCGTTGTGATTTCCAATGGTGAAAATGTCAAGTTAATAAATAATACTGAAATAATACCAAAAATAATAAAAATCAAGCCGGTAATGCGGACGAATATATCCGTCCGACTGCCTTTGGCGACCTTCGCTGGCCGGGGCGGCCGGACGAATATGTCCATCCTTGTGCCTATACGGGATATACGAAGAATCAAAACAATATAAAACTAAACTAAGAATTTGGTCCGTAGTTTCGTGCATTGGTATAGTATTTTAAGATAGCGTTGCTGAGTTATTGAGAATAGATCAATTTGGGGGAAGTTAGAATTAAATAACTCAAAAATACGGTAAATAGGCTATTCGTTTATTCCTATACTATGTTCCGTCTAGCTTAAGTTACCGTCCCACTAGCCTTAGACCACATGCTACTTTATGTATGGCAAGTGGAAAATAACCACTTAAAGTATCACTTGGCAGCTGTCGTCGCCTCAACTCGTGTCCAAGACGAGTGCCTCAAACATCTACCTACGCGATACGCAAAAAAAAGTTTCAATATTTGTCAATAGCCTTGAGTGTCGTAAATACAACCTGTTTTGCCGATATCAAACAGATGGGGAGCGTAGTGATTTATCTACAGTTTTATGTTCAGTTTAAAAAAAACACCCGACCCAACAATTATTTTAGACCCTATTTTTTACAAATATCACACGATAATTTCTTATGTCATTTATGATAATTATAAAAAAAATGATAAAGATATAATTTATTCTCTAACTTTACAATTTTTTATCAATAAAATGAATGCGCCTTATTTTTACATTGGTGATAATATTGTTTTTATCTGAAAAGATAACATTTATATTACGAGAAGTATCTCATGGATGTACAAAAATGAACCCTGACCGTAATGATGCTAAAATACCCATTTATTCCGTAAATAAATTGTATAAACCTAACTGTGACTACGATAACGGGTAGTGGATTTCGCTATGTCGGTATGCTAGAGGTGAAAATGTCATATAGGCTAGTGAAAACATTTTAAACCGCACCGTACACTACAGAGGTGAGAGAAAACCTCGAATCTGCCTGTATTCCACCCCCGACTCCCTTCTTCAAACCCCCGCAGAGCAAAAATGTTTAGCCAATAGGATTCATTCTAATAAAACGGTTGCGACGCGGCGCCGTCGCTACCCGGTCGCCGATATTTGACAATAAGTACCCTGTTTCAATATCTGCCCTATATAGTGTTGAAACACTCTTATTATTACATGAAGTACATTATACACGTTACACAATATTCTACTCCCGCCAATCCAATCAAAGCCTTTCTTCATATTCCAGATTTTTCATTGCGCATCTTTGCTCCTTTTCTGATATGTAACTGCTCACGCTGCATAAAATATTGAAAAGTAGTGACCATTTGAGCGACGGTGATTTTGTATTGTTTCAGATGACGTGGGAGCAGCAGTGGGGAGAGGTGACTCCGTACAATTTAGTCACCGTCGAGCAGTACTTAGAGGACATGCATCATGTCCTCAATGACAAACAGCTCAAGAAGAAAGCTCACAAGTTCCTACCATACTTATTTAAGGTATAGTTGTATTCTTCTATATTATTTAGAGTATTTATCCGTCACCAAACCCTAGTGTTTCTAATATTATCTTTACCCTTATATTTTATATTATTTGGTTCTCACAGACGACTTTCACAAATGCATCTCACGATGCATTTCGATTCGTTAGGTAAAAGCCACAGATTAAGAAAAAAAATAGATATGGTATTCGTGATGTTATCGCCCCAAGTCGTTGGATCAGGTATCCCAGATCGAAGGTGTTGCTTGCATGGTACAGGTATGGGAAAAAGACTGAGTAGGTACACGCAATGCCTTATATAACCGCATATTAGGTTAGGATGCGGCCACAGTGCCTAAGCCACAATGTTGCTGTTGAATCAAAGTAAACTTAGGGAGCGTACTATGGAAGAATAGGGTGGGGAGAAAGAGACAACGACTGCTCGATTTAGACCTATTGCTCGGCAATGACTGTCAAAATGAACCCCATTATTTTGCTCACAGCCTCAGAGCAAAATATTGAGATTCTTTTAAATATATTAATTTATCTATAGGTTTAACTATATCTGTCATTTAAATATAAATGTGTACCAGATAAATATTATAAATTTGTGTAAATATGATAATATGTACGAATTAAGATACTTCAACTTATCGTCTTATCGTTTTCACTGGTACAAAATGCCTGGTTACGGAATGTACTCAAACCCTAAAGAATTATCTTAAAAAACTACCCTCATTTGATATCAAATCTATTTAGGTAGTATATTTTGTTTATATAGGTAATATATATAATGAATAAATAATAATTATTCTCCGTCTTCGCTTACAATCTTCATTTGAACGCTTTTCCCAATTTACCAGTTGAAAGTAGTTAAAATTTAAGTTAAAATCTCTTGGGAAATGATTTTTTTTATAAATGTTTGAGTAATGATTTGAGAATGATTTAAAAAGCATTAAGAGTGATTTTTTTTTAAATAAATTGTGGCATCTTTGCAATCCCCGTGTGAGCAAATAGTTTTGTAGAGAAAAAAACTAATTCCATGAAAATCTGCTTTGCTGCATTATGAAAGGATAAAGGTTAGAATTTTGACAAAATTTCGTTTAGATTTACTACTGAACCCTTTCTCCAGAAATAATTAGCAAAATTTTGCTGATCCTTACGGGGAGTGGGAAGGATAACGGATCGTAAACGTGATCAATACATAAATATCGACTACTCCTCTCTTAATATAATTTCTATAAACACTCCTTAAGCACGTGTACTTTTTCCTGTTCCAGGCCGTAGATAAAGACAAATCAGGGTTTATTTCCGTCAACGAGTTCAAACTGTTTTTCAAATGTCTTGGATCGAGCGACGAAGCTGCCGCAATCTCGTTCGCCGTTGTCGATACTAATGGGGTGAGATAACCTTTCTTGTTACCTTATCAAGTATTTAATTTACATATGTTTTTTTTAAAAGTAATAATGACATGTTTGCTAATAATATTGATTGCTTAAATGATAATTTACTATTATTTTTTTACTATAATATGCATGCGTAGACCAGTTCTTTTAATTAAGGAAATACTGATACAAAATTATTTTTATGGTTGATCGTTAATTAATTTTGTCGATGATATTAAATTATTATTTATTTATTTATAAATTAATACTTTGGGAAAGGACTTAATGCGTTAAACTCACCTTCAGTTAAAAAAATACAAGACCCATTTTATTTTTCATTTTAATATTATGTTTTTAAATGAAAGAATGCATCCAAACATTATATTTTTGCTAAAATTAAAAAAGGACTATTAAAATATTTGTTTGGTTTTATTTCCGCTATAGTACTTTTAGTATTTAAAAAAAATATTTCTTCTAATGATAACAGATAACCCCTTTCTTTCTAGTGTATTTCCTAACCTCAAAATTTGGTCATAAACGAACCGAAGACATTGTATAATTTAAGAAAAGCCCAATAATTTTTAAGTACAATGTTTTCTAGTTTAACGCTAGAAATGTTTTTTTTTTGTTACAGGATGGAAAGTTGTCGCAGAAGGAATTTGTGAAGCTGGGCAGAGAATTCTTCGTAACGGAAGATGAAACAAGGGTCTCGCGTATGTTGTGGGGCCCGCTGGTCGATCATTAGTGCGGAGTGTTCTTAAGGAAAACTTCTGAAAATAAATTTTAAGTTTCTCAGTTCATGAAATATGAGGAAACAAGTTTCTCATAAATTATATGCATTACGCATGAAAGACTATTTTAGAATTAAACAACCGTTAATTCTGTCCGTCATTACCACTCACATAATCTGTTAAACTCTGTTATAGAATTTAAAATGTTTATAATTTATTAATTTTTATTTAATGCCAATTTAAAAATTATATAGCAACCGAATGTATCTATGCAAATCCGAGTCCTTTTTTTGTAAACCAGTGTAATTTGTGAAAGCAAAGTATGAATATAAAATATTGAATTTTGGCACAGAATCAACGGTTAAACGCAGTTTGACTTTATTACAATATTAAAATGGCGAATGTGCATTTGAATACGTAATCACATTATTTTGTTTTTTTTTTTATTATTTAAATAAACAAACTGTGAATGACAGTATAATTTATTATTAATAGGTTTATCGTCGAGTCAGCTTTTATGATTTTGACAGTGCATCCATGTGTAACTAAGAGCGAAATCTCACTAAGAGATAATATTTTAACGAGCGTAAATATTTGTATGATCCGATGCAATGATTTTTTAAGGTCGGGGTAGATTTTTAAAGCTTTGATAAATATAATATTATTCCAATTTTAATAGTTTATAATGTTTGCGCGAATGACAATTTTAATTTCTGTAAAGAAAACTCGAATTAATCCAGTTTTATTATTCTATATTAATATTAGTTTATAAGTGAAATAATTTTGATTAAATCTAGGTTGACGCATTGTGACATAAAAGAGTGTGTTTTATGTGACATTTAATTTTATGAACATTTTAGTAAGGCTACTGCCATGAAGACACTGCCACGAAGACTGTCTAACATTCCGAATAAAAGGACATTTATTAGGAGTTAAAAAATATACAACATTTAGATATAAACTATTCCATAGCAATATTTTAACTATGGGATAATAATTAACACACATTTCAACTGATCGTTTTAATCACAATGACACATGACTCATGACTCACTCTATCCGTCTCATTCTTGTGCAATGGATTGATGCACGTTTTTTTATAAAATAAAATAATAATAAAAAAAAAACTACCCAGTAAATCATTTTGTATTTTTTTCTTATAAAAAATACTTACTACTAAGGTTACTATAGTTATAATGATAATGCCTCAGTAATAACAATGCTTTTGGACGAGTCCTGTTTAGCAGACCTGGTGCGAGCACCTCTTCTCCCCTCGCACATAATGTGTCAGAAAATGGCGGTGTTAAGAGCCTCAATAGATGCCTTGAGTGACTCAACTGTAAATTTAAGTAAGTAATGACCAGACTCGTTGGCGACCGCCAGGTCAGAACGGATCCCAACTCCTGAGCCTGTTGTGCCCGACCTTGGAGTAAATTACGATTAAAAAACAATACGTTCTTGTTTCGTTCATGCCTTACCGAGAAGATCCATTGTATATTTTTTATTCTCTCGAAATTACAATTTTGGAAAAAGCTGTCAAAATTAGTGGTATTTTTTTCTATGAAAAACAAACAAAAATTCTTAAATGGTGTACGATGTCCCATCGAGGACAGATAAGTACATATTTTTTTTAAAATACTAACGATATTTTATATATTTTTTTAAAAATATATTATAAGGAATTATTTTAGGCACTATAAGAAAATATTTTGTAATAATTCTAAACAAAAAATAAAAGCATTAAACAAAAAACTGATGTTTTACTTGGCAAAATGGAGGTAGAAAATTTGAAAAAGTGATTAAAGGTTATCTTCATCGTATCAGTTTAAACCCAGGCTAGATTTCATATTGTTGACGTCGGTTACAAGGTTTTTGATCTGTGCGTTTCTGCAACGAAAATAAAAACAATTGTTATAAAATTAAATACAAATTATTTATTTTAACATTCTTTACTGTTGAGTATTTTATGAGATTGTTGAGATTTTATGGTACAGGATTAAAAGTGTCTTTACATTAGTTATAAGTATAGACATTTGTATCTTTAAAATGTAAGCAAATAACCATTAGGAATAGGCGAAAAAAACTTAGTTGGAAACCGTATTACTTAGTTGACCTTAAAAAAAGCACTATTTGCAATAAAAAATAGTTGAATTTATAGTGAAAAAAAATAATATTTTGAACCCGACCTACATACACGTATTCCAAGACCATTTCAGATAAAAATCCAGCCCTGCAATTTCAAACATAATTTGTCTTGACCTCGTATCAAAATTCGTCATAATATTGAATCGTTCTTGTTATACGGTGGTCCGCTCTCGGTCATTGATCGGCCGTGGTTGAGCGCAAGGAGCAAACGTTAGAGCAAAGTACAAAAAGGGAATTTACACAAGCGCTTTGATAAAGTTAATAAATTTGGGCATGAGTTATTTTTGCGTTTTTTATACAATTACAGGAAACATAAACACCCTCTTAAGTATTTAAAAACGGTCTTTGAACACCCTGTGTATGATCAATGGCCACAAAAAAAACAGCTATAATCAATTAGATCAAAGAAGTTTGCTAGCAACTAATGAATAAAAACTATTTTAATTTATTTTTAACAATAATATAAAATTCAGTCATATGGAAGTCGCATGTTTTTAAAAGTGCTACTGTCAAATGAGTAAACTCAATTAAAACAGTATAAAGGCATTTTATTTCATGAGACGAAGACTCGTGACAAGCGTTTATGGATGAGATAGATATGATGTAAGCAAGAAATCAGAGGTTCAATAATTGTTACAGAGACCTTAGGATTTTCTAGATTATAAAAAAACCGTAAACAATTTTTCAAAAACATTTTGTTTTTCGTAGTCTTCATGAAATTTACTTAATAATTAAAATAAAATAAAATACTTCAAGCTTAGGAATGGGTCAATACTTAAATGCCCTAACGACTAGGCTACCATTACCTCTAGTCTTAGCACACTCAGCACCGATGACGGAATATTCCGTCGCGTTTTAAGTACAGAGCGGAATATGTTAATTAATAGTCTCGGCTCCTTTATAGATTGCCCAATAAGGTTGGATTTTGTTTTAGGCCAGTCTGGTCTGATAAAGCTGATGGGAGATTTTAAAACCAGCGGACGGCAAGTGATATTTTCATGAATTGCCCACCAATAATCTGATGACTTAAATTTACATTGAAAATTTGGAGAGAATTCGTCGGTACACCCAAAGATGTTCAAAATGGTTATAGGGAACCTCAAAAAGTGTGGGGGGAGGGGTAGATTTTGCCCAATAGTACTAGTTTTCTTATCCAAAGAGTTTCATACGCTTTAAAATGTGTGTAAGATAAACTTACTGTTGATCAAGGATAGTTTTGATAGTTTCCGAGTGCGTCTGACCAAGGTACATCTCCTTTCTCCTTCGATCTTCCTCCCAGTTCTTCATCTGGAGATAAACAAAACACTCATTTATTGATTAAATCATTTTTAACTATTAGAATCTTTCAAATGTCGAGAGCGTTGTACCAGGTTTTAGGCACGGTACCGAACAGTTCTTTTTGATAGCTTTTTTTTTTAAAAAGTACACTTTTTTGTCAAAGAGACACGGATGTTGATAATCCTTTAAAAGCGAGCAACACAGGCAAGGGAAGGACTTCAAGGTCCACTTCAACAGTTATCGAAATGGTTGACCATCCCCAATGCTGACGAAAAAGCGTGTGTGTGTGTTGCGGATATGAACTATGTGAACGCTTACAATGTTCGCCAAGGTATTATTTTATATCAGGAACGAAGGCAGGTAAAAAAAAAATGGGGGTGACTGTGTAGGGAAGCACAGTATCACTGGATTCCGGTGGATAGGGTCTTATTACCCGCATGCGATTTCTGTACTCCGACTCTACTAAACACAAAAAAATGCCCGAGCTGTGACTTTAGCAGTGAACTAGAATGATTTTGTGTGGGGTTCATTTCTTGTTAGAAAGGTTTTGATGAAGAGTTAGTGATATATATATTTAATTGTATAAATATAATTATATTGCGTTCGCATTTAGCTGGTGTGGCATTCTTTCGCTCCAGCAAACAAGCTATTATCATAAGTTTTTGTATGTAATTATGAAGTTTGCATCCCGTGCGTGCGAGGGATCAGAATTATCCAATTGGTGTACAAACCTGCTTCTCCTGATAATTCATTTTGATCTTAACCTTGTTAAGTTGGTCCGAGAGCAGAGTGACCTTGGCATTGGCCGTCTTCAGTTCCGCTTCAAGGGCGACCTCAGTAGCGTCCAGAGGGCTACTGCCTTCCACGCGAGCGTTCTTGGCTCGTAGGGCACGGCTTGCGTTGAAGAATCTGAAAGAAATATATTTATTACCAACCGAAACGTAAGCCATTTTGCTTAAAAAATAAAATGCATTTTGCAGTTATTTTTTAGTGATACTAAAGCCATTTAAAAATACGCATTTCCTAGATCACGAAAGGGTGTTATGCAATTACTTGCTGGTTGACAATAGGGTTAAATTCCAGCCTAAAAATATAAAAAAAAGGTCAAGAGGTCACCGTGTGGGTATCCCAATAACTATGTCAAGCTTTGTGGACCTCAGGAGTGTCAGGTGGGACAATTCACACGTGAAATATACCTTTCATTGATCTTCATCTGTGCAGCCAAAGATCGCTCCAACTTATCCTTACATGTGTCGGCGACGTCTTTAATTGACTCTAGCAATACACTGGCGTCGGCTATCGCACTCTTCTGATGCTGTAGCAAGGTACGCAGAACATGTGTCCGTCGATGCAGCTCGGAAATGGCGGTGCGGTCGCGGGCCAGACGCATTCCTACGCTGCGGTGTGCGTTTGAGCATATCTGGAATATGCCGTTTATAAATAAATAATTTGTTTCATAGCGACAGCCAAGGTACCGTCAACTGAGATATCAGGTTAAGAGATTAATTAGCAACCTTATTAATAACAATTGTAAGTTAATTTTACTTAAATTCAATAAAATTATGACAATATTAAAGACAACTACACTAAAGTACTCCCAATTTCCTGGGGTATGTGAATCAAAGAGCCAATGTGCTAGTAACTGCTGGGATTATTAAGTTTTAAATTTTGTAGCTCGTATTAACTGTCGGTTCCGCCGTTTACATCTGGCAAACTGAAGAACTATTATTTTTTTTTAAATTATAATCTATTATGTATTACAATAATTTAAAACACGAATGACGTCATTTGCAAAAGTTTCACTTTTAAAGATTAAAGCAATGGTTATTGTTAAATTTTAACTATCGTCAAGTCTTAACAATCGTCAAATCTATTTAGTGGTTAGAAACGCTTCGTGGTTGTTTCATCTGCGATCCTCAACTCAAACTGCAATTCTCAAACTAAATATTTTCTTTTCCGATTAATTCGTCATCCGATGAACAAAATTTAGACTCAGGTCTGACATTGTGGCTCTCACTTTATTACGTTACTTGGCTTTGTTTATTTGACTTTAACGTTAGATTTAACCGGCCGAAATCGGCTGGTTATGGTCAGCGTCGAATTTTCGATGATTTAACTTTGACCAGCGAACAAAGAACTCATTTTTTTGAACATTTGACGCTGACAAGAGATTTGACGGTAACTTTAGTAATGACGTTTGCCGAAATAACCGGGTGTATATGTTGGCAAAAAGCCCACACAATAAACAGTAGTAGTTTTTTATGTTTATTTATATCGAGTTGATTCTCAGAAGGGATTTGAAGAAATACAATGACAAGAGGGTAGGTAATATAGATCCAGATACCGCCGGAACGGCAATGCAACTAGCGCTATCTTTCGGTGAAAACTGCAAAGACTGTGAAGGGAAGGTTGCAAAGCCAGATGAGCGAGTGAGTAAAACTGTTTTTGTTGAGTTTATCCAAGTGTCGATAGAATATCACTGGATCATAGACAATTTGCTTCATATCCCTAATTCAATTTATAGTTTTCCAAACCTCTAAGCATTCTTCAAAGGAAGGTTCTTCACCGGAAGACATCTTCAGAATTGGCTGCGATAAATCGCTCTTCAGTACATCTCTGATCATCTCGTCAAACGGATGTTTGCGAATCTGCACACAAGTAAAGTAACACACAAATTTTTTAATACTATTATAATTTAAACAGTTACATATTTGATAAGCGTACTGTAAATTGTAAATAAAATAAATAGAAACAGATGTGTTGAAATAGAAACCTAACCTCTGCTAGCGTAGAATCACTTTGTTTCCTTGTTTTGACACTCATGTTGTTAAATAATCTCTCTGCCGCGTGGTGAACCTCCATAGACCTAAAAAAAAATCAGTTTGAAAGAATTTAAACTATTTATGGCTTTATAATATTATGTGTCTGACATGTCGCTACGAATCTTTGAGAAATATCATACAAGAACATAATATATATATATAAGCTTATAACCTCTAACGAGAGGTTGTAACGGGTTGTAACGAGAGGAAAACTATAAATTGAATTAGGGATATGAAACAAATTGTCTATGATTCAGTGATATTCTATCGACACTTGGATAAACTCAACAAAAACAGTTTTACTCACTCGCTCATCCTACTTGAGAAAATAGAGCACAAAGCATTTTGTAACATAACATTATAATGCGTACAAAACATTTTCAAGAACTACCTTCCATAAATAAACGCGTGAGAAAATTGGTTCATATTTAAATTGCCTGCCTCGTGTTGGAAAGGGACTAATTAAATAAATCTATCGATAGAATTTTAAATACCTATATTACAAATAAAAAAAAGAGTACGGAGAAATTGCCGCACAGATGCGGCTGATTATTTTTAAGAATTTATTTTCTATAAATAAATATTTCATTTCTGTTTATACTATACTGTTTTGATTTAACTATTTCAATTATAGTTTATCTGTGTATAGCCGCCGCCTTATATTATAGTTGTCTTACATAGTCATTGCAGTTGATAATGCAGATTCTAAAGTTCATTTTATTTTTATTTTTTCATGCAAAAAGTATTTTTGTGTTGGTACACGCGAATTCAAATATTTTGTAAAATTATATAGTTTTTTGTTAACATATATCATTCATATACATTTATAGAATGTGTTATGCATAGAGAGGTGTTTTAGAGGTGCATAGAAGTTCTGGTTCAAATCGAGATCGTGGTAGTCTAGTGGTTAAGGCGTTCGGCTATTGGCCCAAAGGTCGCAGGTTCGATTCCGCACATGGTCATACCATTTTAACGCTTCATTACCGCCATCTCCCCTGACTCTAGTACAGGCATATTTGAGTAGGGCCCAAAATAATTGTATATGACCATAGTAATTATTTTTATAAAAAAAAAGAATTAATTTCCTTCGGTGTTGATTATTAGATCCGAGCCTTAGTTTTTAATATTGTTAAAATAGTGCTTTTATAAAAGAGCTCAAAAAAATATATATTTGTCTGTTGTTGTATTTTTTGTGATTTGAGTAATGTTTAATACGCATTTGAAGTCATTATTTGTATTTCGATCGTGGCATATTCGCAGACGAGCAAACAACTATGCAATGCGATAACGATCCAAATATTTAGTCAAAAATTCATTTTAAAGATGAAATATATTTCGATCAATTTACTTAGACTCTGTACTTGGCTTATTTAACACACTGCGCAGTGCCTCACACACTCCACACTCGTTCATGCGAAAAAGACACCGCTTATTAGAAATAATCGAATCGCGGACTTGATAGGAAGGTTTTAGTACGACCCTGACAATACTTAATGGTTGATACTGACGGATCATCCGAATCGGCTCCGCTAATCGGTAGTAAAATCTATATGCAATAACATACCTTCCGAGAACACTGCCATCGCTAAGTAGTACTATTAGAGCATCGGTGCCATCCCTCTTAGAACTGGCCGCATTTGCGCCGACGGCTCCCAATGGCTTGTTGGCGGTGTCCGGTCGCCTGGCCGTTGCGGTGCACACGGCGCACATGGCCGTGCTTTCATAAGAACACAGAACTGAAAGCGGCACTAAGAGGTAAAAATATATATATTTATTTTTAAGATCAATTCAGACCGATTAAAAACAAAATGTTTAACAACTCGCAGCCAACAACTAACAACAACAAAAACAACTTTGGAGCACGGAAAAGGATTAAATACTGACCTATGAAGAGCATTTCACCGGTGAATTGTTCTGGAAAAAAATGAATTGAACCCAAGGTTCCGTTTTCTCAAGATAGGTTTTATCTTGGAGTATAAGAAGGTTTAGAGAGTTGGGAGCTTAAAGAAGACCAGGCAGGCTCATTCCTCACAGTTTTATATAAACTTGTTAATACGAATTCAAAACGCCTTTTACTTAGTGGCTCCCAATTAAGAATTGAAATTAATTCAGATGGACTAGCATATTGACTAAAACGCCTAAAGATGTGTCTGCTTACTTTTCTCTGAACTGCTTCTAGTACGTCTTTGAGAATTTGGATGTGAGGATCCCGTACCGATGAGCAGCATTCAAGGGTAGGACGAACCGACGTTTTGTCATCCAATGCTCATGATTTCAAATCAGCATCTTTAAGGCTTTTTTTTGTCACACGTAAAAGTAACTATATTTTAAGTTGATGGATGGAAACCATGATAAATTTGAATATCCCATCTTCATGAATAATACTCGAAATCAGTTTTTTTTTAAAATTGGGAATCGTCTTGGGACACAGAATATTTAAATCATCATCATTCGTATGGCGTTATTGGGAGCAGTTCTGACTGCCTTATTGCTGTGTTCATGATGCGAGGCCGAGCATTACATGCAAAAACCATCTCGCAAGTCTGTAACTGAATGAGTGTTTTTTTGTGTACACAACTTAACACAGTCGACAGTGTTGAGAAAAGCACCGTTGAATCTTCTCAAGTGCGAAAAGTGATCTGGTCGGATTTGACCTACTGGGGATTTGAATCCGGGACCTCTGGATTTAGAAGCAGGTGCTTATACCACTGCGCCGTTGTATGTAAATGAATAAACCGAAAGTAAGCATACCGTCTTCGTTGTTGATGTAGTTCTCGAGTTCAGCAACAAGGGGAACGTTGACGACATGTACTCCTGCCTCGTGTATGCATATGTATTGTCCTCTGCAACTTTCCACCTTAAGATAACGTTGATAAACCATTATTCACATAGCACAGGACAAAATCCTCACGAAACTAAACTGGGACTAGAAGGACATAAAGGAAATTTCAAAGAATATCTTATTTTTTCTTCTTAATTCTAGATCTTGATCCTCGTTCCGATCTGATTAAATGGCCGAAGTAAAATTATAGTTATTTTATAAAATGATTTAATACATTTTCGTTTTCACACTTTTTTATTATATGACCTCTCTAGGCGATTTTTTTTTTCTGGGATAGAAAGTCCGGAAAGAGCGCCGAAAGACAAGAAAGCAAGATAGACTCTAGTACAGGCCAAATGTGCCTGTGCTAGTGGAGATGGCGGTAATGAAAAGTTAAAAATGGTATGACCATGAGCGGAATCGAACCTGAGACCTTTGGGTCAATAGTCCAACGCCTTAAACACTAGACCACCACAAAAGTATACTGCTGACTTCACCCTCATCCTGTATATTCTAATATTTTTTTCAAAACTAATAATCTATCTACAAATGACATAGAAAAGGCCGCCCAACCTATGTGACCAAGTAAGTTGTTAGGTTGACTTTTCATAACATTTTCCAAGATAAATAGTCTGTTCTTAAATTGATTCACCGACACTGTACTGATTACATTGTAAACCATTCCAAGGTCAACCGCAATGATGGAAAGGAAATGCTTCTTTGCATTTCTGTTGAATCTGGTATGCTATTGGTATGGAATATATTACTGCATTCCCATCGTTCCTTAAGAGTACGCAGGTTCAGTAGGTATGTCTCATTATAATTTAGTTAGCATCGCATAAGAAAAATCCTAACCTAACCTAAAATGCTCAAAATACAAACCGCTTTGAGGAATATTGGGCATGAATAGGATGGATCGCTGTCGCTCAGGATTAGACCAATGTCCAGCTCTATGGCCTCGACTACGTAAAGCGCACGGCTGAGTTCACCGGAATCCACAAGGCTCAAGTTGCTCATGTTGAGGTTCTGGAAAACGAAAGGCAACAATTGAAGAGTTCTGCATTTTAAAAGAGTTTAAACAGATGAATAGTATAAAAATGTGAGTACCCACCTATTTTTTTAAATTATTGCCTTAAATTCAAAAGCACTCAATAAAATTGATTGGCCGTTACTTCCAGATTTGACCGGTCCAAACCTGAAGTTGTAAATAAAATACTAATACTTCCGGTTTTAACCGCTCGTATTGGCCAGTTGTCACTGGCAGTCACATTTGTAATAAACTGTTACGAGCACGAAGAAAGAGAGAGGAGAGAGTGCGGGCAGCTATTAAAGTGAGATGGGGTCACCGCATGTACCGGCCGTCAGCCGTGTAGGGGCATTTGCATTGTATTGTGTTTTAGTTGTAAGACGGAAACCCAGGTTCCTGGCACTGGATTATTGTGTTGTGAAGTCTCGGAAAACAAAAAACTCGGGTGAAATTAAAATTATCTTTTATTAAAACGTTAATTTCTGGGGAATGGACGTTGTTAACTAATTGAGAGTTTTTTAATTTTTTTGGTTATTTATCATTAAATATGCTGGTGTCCAGGGATGAGGAGAAAAGGTGAACAGCTAAAACCTCTGGCACATCCTGTATGCTGGCTTACATTTTTTACAAAGTGCGTCTTTCATGGTGGAAAAGTAGATATTAATATGAATTTCGGTAAATTGTTACAATGGATGCCGAAGAATAAATAATATAAACGTCAGAACTCACAGAATCGTATTCATTGTTAATCATGGTTTCATTGTCCTCATCGTCGTCGTTGAAATTGTTGTTCGGCAAGAGGAGGCAGTGGTAGATGACACCGCTGGTGGTCGCTATGGCGACGACCACACCCGCGCTGGAGGTGGCCGACGCGCCGAGGACCATCAGCGAGCATGAGTCCACTCCGTAATTGTCATCGGCTGGTGGGTACATGGTTAGAGGGCCCGCTACCTTTGGCTGCGATGGGCTGAAATGAGAATGTCTGTAGTGAATAACCATCCTATACTTTTTAATACGGGGTGAGCGGTAGATGGGAGGTGCTTTTGACAATGATACCGAACTTACAAGAAAAATGGGCTCTTTCTAAAGATTCCTAGGAATATTATTTAAAATAAAAAATAATATAAATATAAAAATTTCCATAAGAGTGCAACAACTCATAACAATCTATTGTCACTGTCCCTCGTTCCACCAGCCGCACATAACTTCAGAAAAGTTCTTGTGTTAGCGGTCGATCCATAATACCTGCATGCACCAGATTTGAATAGTCTTTGTCTTATAGAAAAAACCTACAGGGTGTTTTGTGAACAGAATCCCAAATAGGATGTTATTAAGATCATGTGATAAATGTTTCGGGAATAATTCTGATTTACTAAGAGTTCGTGTTTACATCCAAAAAAGTTCAGATCAATGGATTCACACCGATAAAATAAAAACTACACCGTCAAATTGGACTGGTTATGACTAGTCCTGGATTAAATCCTAAAAGAATGATACTTTTTTTACTTGATTTTATAATCAGGGTGATTTATGATTTTAATAAAATCAATTTAAAATTTAAAAGAAACCGTTTAAATGTTTGAGAACGGGCTTGATAGCAAGGCATAAGGTCGGGCTGTACTCGCGAAGTACTTCGAAGAATAACAAAGTTTTTTAATAATATAAATATTTTAGTTGGAATATTTTCTTTTTTAAAATTATTATATTTTTTCATGCAACCGGACATTAATAAACGTGAAATAGTTTGAAGTGAATGATTGAAGTGAAATAATTGAAGTGAAATAGTTGGAAGTTAATGATTGAAGTGAAATAGTTGAAGTGAAATAATTGAAGTGAAATAGTTTGAAGTGAATGATTGAAGTGAAATTAGCTCGGTCGTAATAATTGAATGAGTACATACCCAGGCAGATCGACGCTGCCGTCGACCATGTAGACGTCGCCGTTCCCGCGCAACACCAGCAGCGGCCAGACGAGCGCGCTCCGCTTCGAACCCTGGACCCCGGGCCTCGGAGCGGGCGGAGCCACGTCGAAGTCCACGGCGGTGTGGCCCAGGCTCGCCAGTATGGGGATCGTGGCGAGGGGCGCGCCGGGGCGACGGCCCACGGCCAGCACTCGGATCAGCTGGGCTCCCACGCCAGAGCCGCCGCCCGCCGACGTATCGTATAGTCTGGAATCCAAAGTAGCTCAGGTCATCTTGTATACAGGGTGTATTTAAAATCACTTTTATCCTGTTAGGCGGTATTACACGTGAGCTGATATATTACAGACTGAGGATAATATCTTACATGGAATGCGTAATCTAATCTGTGATAATATTCTAAAAAAATAAACAATAACCATATAGTATAGTCACCTGATGGTGTTGTCGGCAGCCAGAAGCAGGATATGCGAGTCAGAGCCGGAGCCAGGGTGCCACCTGACCTGGCGCAGATCGCATTCGGTCAGGAAGAACCGCTCGTCGAGGACCACAGAGCTGCAAGCACGAACAAATCAGTTGACATAGCGTGTCTAATCATAGGCATCATTCTAATCGTAGGCATCATTCTAATTGTAGGCATCATTCTAATTGTAGGCATCATTTTAATCGTAGGCATCATTCTAATTGTAGGCATCATTTTAATCGTAGGCATCATTCTAATTGTAGGCATCATTTTAATCGTAGGCATCATTCGAATTGTAGGCATCATTCTAATCGTAGGCATCATTCTAATCGTAGGCATCATTCTTCATCTAATAAATTGCACACCATGAAAAATTTTTACAGCTTTTTTAATCAAATCGATTTTTTTATATAAACATCCGTCGTCCTTTTTTACAAGCACGTGAGCCCTGTGTGCACTTTTTTTTATTTTATTTGTTGTACCTAAAAATGCGGTCCATTAATACAATTTTTATTTCTTGTCATTAAATAGATGATACACCCTAAATTGCGATACCAATTTTAAGTTAAAGGATCCATTTGTGTTTTTGCTAAGGTTTTATGCGCTTATTTACACGAATGAACGAATAAATAAATGAGCATATTTAAAATCTGGAATTTGTGTGTTTCCTCGCGTTAACCTGACCACAAATCAAACGCCAGATGGTATGGTAGCTTTATATCCCAGAACTGTTTGAAGACTGATCTTTCAAATGCCGACTCTTAGTACAGTCAACATCTGAAAATCAGTCACTATGCGCCGAATTCACATATACTCCAGCATGTTAAGTGATGATGAGATCGATATATTGACCACTACTTTCCCGGCATTCAAGAGAGTGTCTACTCTAGCCCTTGAGTAGTACATTCACGTGTATATGTAAAATGTATATTATATTGTATTTTATATTATATTCTGGTGATTGTCTGGATTCCCCAACTCTTCCTACTTCCTGGTCCCGGCCTCGCTCCCGAATGTGTAATCTATTTTTTTTTTATTTGGAGGAAACTGGTATAGGCTTTATGTTTTAATTGATTTTTTAATTGGAATTTGACTTCTATGTAAGTATCTGATGTTTCCTGAAATAAAAAATAAAAATAAACAAAATAAAATAAAAATGATATTGGCAATTTTGGGACGGGCCATTTCGAATGTCGCCCCGATTTTGGAGAAATGATATGCTCGATGAAAAAAATTAAACCCAAAAATGGCGGAGCGGAAGTGAGGGGTTATCCGGACGGGTCCGGAAACGGACCCAGCCGTGGGGGGGAGGGGGGGGGGAGGGGTTAAGGGGTTTAATATCATTTGTAAATATAACCATTTTTACTGCTTAAGATGGCGGACAGCGGTCGCGAATCAATGCAGAAAGGTATTTATTTTACGTATTAAAAATCTACAGTTCATACTAAAGCAGAGTTCGAAAACCCTACTTAAATAGATAGATAGATACAATTTTGGCTATAGCATACTAAAGAGTGATTTAATACGCGCGAGAGTTAAAATACATTTTTACAAAACTCACAGCTAGGTCACACCTGTCATACTGCGATCGCAAATTTAAGAACTCATTAGAACTTTTTTAATCATTCTTCGAGATGGCTTTCAAAGTTTTTGAAAATTTTTAATAAAACTTTTCGAAAGTGCGTTCATTTGGTATGGCGATTTGCCGTCAAACCATGGGCATTAGAGAATATTAGTAGCTCTGCGAAAAAAGCGTTTTTTTCGTTAGTAAATTTTTGGATCATTATTACAAAATAACAATTATAATAAATAATAAAGATTTACAAAAGTATCGTGTCCTTAAAATGTGTCTTCCCCGTTACTCTATGCGTAAATATTTTTGTTAGTGACAACCCTGCCTTAATGATGCATAGTGATTGGTTGCTTTGTGTATTTCAAATTTAACAGCAGGACTCTAAACGGTTGATCTAGTTCTAAATACAAATCACTTTAGTTACTACCCTCAATACCATAAATACCAGAATAGAATTTATACACGGCGAGATAACCTCAAAATTAGTTTTGTTGAAAACCAGTCGCAAATTTCTCAACTTCAATACAAATATTGTATTGGAGAAATGAATATCACGATTCCCTCAGCGGCAGATTAACTAACAATAAAATAAACAAATAAAAACAAATAATGTATTTTTTTTAATTTTTTAAATAAGGCACCGGCAGCATAATGTTCGTTTTATATAAACTAAATATTAAAATAGAATACCATGTTACCCAATTTTATAAGGTCTGTTACCAATCTAACTAGATAGGGTTTACCTGTTCTCAGAAAGGTTTATAAAGTGTTACAGTGTGAGTATAAAAAAACCTGTGAAAAAATAATTTTAAGCGCAAATATACACACTGATATATATATACACACACACACCCTCACTAACGATACACACAAATTAAGTGTCTAACCGTTAAAAACTTATATTTATTAAATAAATAAATGAAACTTTTTAAACCGCTTAGAACTTGCGTGTATCGCCGAGTATTTCGAGCAGTTCCACAAACTAAGAAACTAAGAAAACTAAGAAAGTCAGCAAGATTAGTTTTCAGAAAGAAAAATTGAATTTTTATTTATTTATTTTATTGAAAAATCCAACATGATATAACATTTACATGATTACAAACAGAACTTATTAATAGTACATAAAACCACTAATGTATTTCTGACCTGTTTCATAGTAATATTAAGATAGCATAAGAAATTTAGAACTGTGTTCTCTTATTAAAATACATATATATATATTATGAATATTATATATAAAGGCATTTGACTTATGATTGATCTTTAATACCGGCAAAACTCCTGAAAAGAAAAATGACAAAACTTTGACAATATTGAAAAATTGAGAAAAGTTCATTATTTTTTTGATAATGCGTTGGATAGTAACATATTTATAAAGGTTCTAAAGAGGTCCTGTACTTGAGAGCGCAGGATGTCGCTTCTTTATGATAGGAGTTTTATAAAAATGCATTTTTAACTCTCACCTGTCCTCTTTAGTGTAAAATATTGTCAAACTTTAGTTTATTGTCAAAATATTGTCTTTAGTGTAAAATTCTACTTAGAATTTATTGATGTAACGATGCTTATTTAAGGGAGGTATGTGAAAACAGTGTAATAAACTACGTGTAGTTTTAGTATGTATAAATACAGTTTATGGATGAAGGCAATATAAATATAATAATATGTATATTCTATATGTAATTGCAATGATAAGTAGTTATTTAGATGTTATAATTAACTATTACTATTAGCAATATAACAACAATGCCTTCGATATACAACAAATAACAAATATCTTCGAATCTCATATACGCAAATGCGCACGTTATACAGTAGGCACATTGTATATCGAATTTACGCTTAAAAATATGCAAAATCAAACTCTAGTAATTAAACAAATTATCAAAAAAAAAAAAAAAAAATTACAGCTCCCGGTTTGCGGACAGAGCTCACGTACGGGAGCCAGTGACAGAAAAACAAAACCCAAAAGGAAAAGATATGAGACGGGGCCACGCCGGCCGTACGTATTCGCCGGATGCGATTAAATATATAAAAATATCCCTCCCTGCCCGCCCTCATCCCCTCACCGCCCAACACCAAACCCTGGAACCGACGTACTCCCCACATCCCTCCCCCACACCGAGACAAAGGTGGTCTGAAGTTGGCCGAAATTCAAACGCCCGAAGGACACCGGATGTCTTTCTAAATTAATTAATTAATATAATTATTATATTTTACGAAAACAATACATTTCATCCTACATCACCTTTATAGCGTGTACTAAGGTACTGTTCTAAGGTGATGTATCCAGTTATAAAAAAATAAATCCATAGAAATTGGGTTCTCGTACGTGTCCAAATCAGATGATTCATCATGAAATAGGTGACTACCGCGTATTCGAAGGCAGGTCACTTTAGGTATAATTAAATCTATATTATATTTATACAAACTGCTTCTATACATAGTTTAGTAGTAATAAATGATTTAACCAGAACCTAACATCTTACAGCTAGGTCGTACAGGCGTCATTAGAGGCATTTTCCACCCAGGTTACTCGTGCCTGACTGTGGTTTCAACTTGTGATGGGTTCAATGGTATCACGACATTCATTCAAATCATCATAAATTTTAACACCATTTCAGTTTTTTTTTTCATAAATTTTGAGATTTGCCTACCATATTATACTAAAACTTTAATAATACAATACTATTTGTTCGGATATGAAGGAAGATTAGTTAAATTTATTGTGAAATATTGTATCTAAAATGTAAACACACCATAATTTTATTGAACCTCATCATAGTACTTTTTTTATATTCGGATTTAAACTATTTTAAATCACTTGGAGTTAAAATATTACTCTCGACGCTGTTATGTGTAATTACAAATAAATAATGCATCCGTTACAAATCCACATCGGGAGTCTGTGTTCAACGAGGTGGAAAAAATCTCTTCACCCCGACCGGACAGATCCGCCTTAAAGGGGTCTGTGAAAAATGGCGTGTGGAAGGAGGAAGGGGTATTAGCGGGAGAGGGGTGTGAAAGGGGGGAGGGTGTTGGTCTGCAAGGACACAAAAGGATTTTAAATGAGAAGGAATTTTAGATAATATTTGTCATAAAGCGCGGATTGTAATTGTGTTCCGGCGACACTGTCACGACGGGGATGCCTTAACGCATCGACATAATATTTATTTATTTATTTATTTATTTTTCGACGGTACTCTAACAAAATATTGAAATACACACACACATATGAAAGATAAAACACACACTTGCACACAAATTATATTTATAATAATTAAAATATATAAATATTAACATTGTTATATTTAATGTATTTTTTCTTTGCATAACTAACTGTTTATTTGCCAAATAAAATATATTATATATTGTATAATACATACACTACAAATATAGATATACTCGTATATATACCATACAGGTATTCCGTAAATCATGGTCCAAACTAATAGAGCTGATGAGGACACCGTCCACCATTAACCCTACTCGTATATATGGTTAGTGGAAAAGTAAATTATACTTTTGGAGTTTTTCAAAAAATGCTGACTTTGCTGCCTAAACATTTTCTTTTAATTGTAGAGATAATTTGATAAATAAATGTTTCTTAATATGCTTATTATTAATGTATCATTCTAATATTAATAATAATTGTAAACCTCTAGTCTACATCTAGCAAAGTAAAACCAATAAACTTTTAATTATTTCGATTTTTCATTGGAAAAGTCTAATATTCAAATAACGATTTTGTAAAAAAAAATGTACTACGTAAAGTTATATAACAATTTAAAAAAGTACTACGCTTTATGCACTTTCTAAAATGGTATGATTTATTGTAATTTAGTGAACAAATTGTAAGTTTTAAAAGGTTTAGTCCGAAAGGGGGAATAATATCAGGGATTTTATTATTTTGTAACTGATATTATTTTTGGCATAAATGGCTGGGTAGCTTCATAGAAGCGATGTGAGGTGGGGGGAGAGTGCGGGGAGGTACTATTGTATATATATCGTAATTAGATAATTTTTACGTTATAATAGGCAAACGTCCTAACCTTACATATAAGAGACTGTCAGTATATTGAAATTTAAAAAAAAACATTTTTTTTAAATATTTTTAAGGAATTAAAATTTTCAAACAAATTATTTAGCCAGAATGTTTAGAGGAAAATTAATACCGACCGCACAAATTGTTGCATCGCTCGAGTGTAATGCAAGCTGGTTTAAATAAAATACGGTTAAACTTTCATTGAAGTAGTAAAAAAATGATTTAAATAGGAAACAATAATTATTAAAAACGACGTAGATATAAATAAATATAATATAAACACAATAGATAAGTACAACGTTAACGCGTATTACTTGCAGCGGGCTTTGAGGATAAATCCTTTCACTTAAGTTTTCCTTTAAAAAGTGGCAACGAAGCTAAACACTGATATAAAAAAAAAAATCAGAATTCGCTTGTGAGGTGTAAATCCTCACACCCATGTATGATCCATGTGTGAAAACCCTTTCACACATGGATGTGAGATGTGTTACGTGTTTGATTGTGTGAAATGTGTGTGTGAATGAGAAAGAGAGAGAGGGTATGAAAGGTATGTATTAAAATTAAAACAGTATTTGTTTATATACGAGTATAATCGCACGCATTCGCCCACATATTTCCTTAATTAATTATTCATATATTTTTTGCTATGATTTAAACCATTTTTAACTAATTTAATTTTTAATTTAAACGACTATAATTTAAACCAGGGATTCCCAAAGTGGTCGATATCGACCCCTTGGGGTCGAAATCGGTTTCCCAGGGGCGACATAAACGAAAACTGATTTTGGCGGTAGACAAGATCTAAAAATCGACCTCTATTAATTAACACGCGTTCTTATTTGAAACTTTCAACATACTGTATAACTAACTTATTATAAGAATGACTAATATTTTAGTAGGTTCATTTGGAAAAGGGGTCTCTTGCTCAAAATACTTTGGGAATCCCTGATTTATACGGTCAGCGAAAGATAAGAGATTTGCTCTTAAAATACATTTGAGTCACGAAATTATTAAATGAGCGTCGAGTAAAACGCAAAATGGTTTGAAATCAATGTTTTTACAAGCAGCTGTGAAAAATTAGCAGCGAAAATATATATTTTTTTATGTGATTAGCAAACTATTTTAAAAATATTTTAATATCAGTTTGTTTACAATTATAGATTTTGTAAAATATCTGGCAGTTGGATTTACCTGATTTAGTAGTCAGACCACTAATCTACTGATATATTGTTTTTTGAATTAATCATCGCTTAGATAATTTCCCAACACATTTATCTTGGGCACTTGTATATTTGTAAGCCGATTCATTATTTATTTATTTATAAATGTACAAAACAGCGATACAAGAAGAAAATTCTCTAATACTACATTTATATGGCCATAAAAATGTACCAAAAATAAAAAAAGGTTGAAAATATCAAATTAATAAATCGAGCCTGATAAATCTAAATCGATAAATTGATAATTATAGGCCTTAGCTTCACGTTAAAGTCATATAATTTGTTACCAAAAAATAGCGAATAATTAATCGAATTATAGGTAGCGGACTACCTTCGATGTATTATTATTATTTTAAGAGACAAACGGATAGATGGGTCTGTTTTTGTTTCTATTACTGAGATAGTTGAATATCAAGACATTCTTAAATTGGTTGATGCTGTTTGCGCTAACAACCGAATCCTGCAGTTGATTCCACGCGTCCACCACTCTGTTGCCAATATGTTTTTTAGGGTTCGTTTGAAAGCTTGCTTTCCTGAGTTCAGATGATGGCCTCGTAGGTGTGTTCTCATCAGCTGTGAATATATTCACATGCTCAATGAGATCACCACGCTCTCGCCTTCTTTTGAGAGTAGGCAATTTGAGTCGCTTAAGCCTTTCTTCACACTCCATACCTTTCAAAGGTCCTGGACTTTTAGTTGCTCGCCTTTGGACTTTTACCAGTAAATCACAGTCCTTAATGAAGTATGGATTTCATAATTGAAAGCCATATTCCAAAATCGGTCCAATGTAAGTCATATAAATTTTAAAAAATAAATCTTCGGTTATATTTGCGAATGCTCTTCGTAACATAGAATTATCTTTTCCCACTATTTTACATATATGATCACTCCACTTTAGATCCATAGTAGCATGGGTCGTCTTTACCTATATGTAAAACCGTAGATTTGGCTGCATTTAAAGATAGTAGTCACTTCTTAGTCCAGTCAGTGAGTCGGTCAAGGTTGGCGAAGATCTTGGTGTCATCAGCGAATGTTGAAGTTGAGCTTTTTAATACACTGAGGATATCATTAATAAATATTATGAACAATATCGGTCCCGACACAGATCCTTGGGGGACTCCACTTAACACAATACATGGATCCGAAAGCACATTATTCACTCTCACTCGAATACTCATACAAACTTATACAGCGAGTAATAAAAAATAAATAAACAAATATCGGCTACCCGTTTTCGATAAAAAGATCGAAAAAAAAAGATTACCCGCCCGGGTCGCATAAAATATATTCAGAAAAGGGCCCAGACTAATTTTTCACATTTTCCCTCTCGTTTATTTGTCTTGCCCGCAAAACGACAATGTATTATCGCTCCAATCAATTTGAGCGCGGGTAGGATTATTGTAAACAAGCCGACCTGCCGCCCCCCACCCCCGCCCTCACCCGCCCCGCCGCCCTAACGCGCGTATATTTTCCTTTTCTGCGTGTTTAGCTTAAAATTGACCTTTCATATTTTTCCGCCGAAGCGCCCCACCCGTCCGCGCGGTCTGACACAAACTACCTCCCCGCTTTCGTGATACACAGGCTGAACTTTTGGATGGTTGAATACACAAAAAAATCATGTCTGTGCTGTTGACCGTTAGAGTACCTTGGTGTAACGTTTCTAAGTTTTTTAAAGTATGGGATTCATCTCGGCGACTATTTTGGATTTTTAAGGTATTTTTGTGACAAATATATACACCGTGTCACATCTTTACAATAATAACAATAAGTCGGAAAAATTGTGAAAAAATACATTGGAAAATATAAAAAAAACATTTTTAATACAAGTTGCTGTTAACCGTTGGGGGAGTTCCTTTGTCGGAGCCAATCCAGGGTGTAGAATCTGGCCATACTATAAAAATGCATTGTCATCGGAACTGGACCAACATGTCAATTTCAACACCGTAAGATAAGAGAAATGGTTTAATTCAGCTTGCAAGATTTGACCTAAACCGACACAGCCATTGCAAGCTAAATAAAAGCTCGTAAAACGATCGTTCAATTTACAAAATTGACACTTTCTGATCTCTTGTATTGTTTTGTCAATATGTATGGTAAGAATACAAGATTTTGATTATTTTTTTTTTTAATTTTTGATTTTAATTTAATTATTATTAAAAAAAAGTTTCATAATTTTTTTCCATTTAGGAACGCTATGATATGCTTTATGATATGCTTTTAGGATTGCTTTTGAATTCATAATGACATAATTTAGATGTAAATAATACTTTAAAGTATAAATCAAATAAAAACTAATTTATTATCTGAGGAATCATACATTTTTATAACTTTATCTACTTGCATAATATTATACAACAGCAAATATTTAATTATTATGATAAAATTTTCATACAGCATAATTGTAAAAAGAAACAAACTAGAATTAAAACTTCTGCGATGATATTTGACTAAATTTGTCATTAAGTGCCTAATAATGAATTAATGATCATTTTATAATGGCATCTGCATCCAACAATGCCTATTTGTATAAGTAAAAAATCAACGTGACAGCTGGAACGCAACGACTGAGCACATCGCCTTCGAGCGTCCTCCCGAGTTTTGCCCAGGGAAAAACTGGGAGCCTAAAGATGAGATCGTGGTAGTCTAGTGGTTAAGGCGCTGGTCTATTGACCCAAAGGTCGCGGGTTCGAATCCGCACGAGGTCACACCATTTTTAACGCTTCATTACCCCTGTCTCCCCTGACCCTAGGATAGGCACATTTGGCCTAATTGTATGACCTAGGTCATACTTACTTATTTAAAACCTTTTTAGTGAAATCATGCTAGATGCTATGTTGAAAATCTGTTATGTAATATTGGGCACTCGTACGCCATACCTGAATGTAGGTTTCAAAGCATGTAAATGGCTAGGTTAGGAATGTAAAATTGTAATATTTAATTTATTGTACTTCCTTTATGATAAGTTTAATACTTAATAAACAATGTTTGGTGTGAATAAGACATTAATAGACAACGCCATCTAGCAGTCGAACCCGAACTTCTTACTTAAAACTACTTTATCTGTTGAGGAGCGTGAACAAACACTATATATTATTAAATAAATACTATAAGTATAATTAGTCCATCAGTAGTCCAAAGATGTCCAGAAAAATAACGCCAGGCGAGTAAAGCGCTTGGCGCTATGCTGAATGCGCCAAATTCTACGGATTCCACAGTCTTGAGCTTAGAAGATCGCGAGCTGATGTGTTACTTTTAAATAAAATTGTCAATGCTCACATCGACTGCTCTGATCTTCTGGGGCTCATAGATTTGAGGGTTCCATCTAGACCCAGTCGCCAGTGTGAGACATTCCATCTGTCACGGTTGAGTACGAAGCATGTTCGCATGTTGAGTGACATCGATATATTTAACACTACTTTCCCGGCATTCAAGAGAGTATACTACTCTAGCTACTATATTCATATGTATATGTAAAATTTATAATATATTGTATTTTATATTATATTCTGGTGATTGTCCCCAACCCCCAACCCCTCCTACTTCCTGGTCCCGGCTTCGCTCCTGATGGGTTTTCTATTTTATTAATTTTGGAGGAAACTATTATTGGCTTTGTGTTTTAATTGTTTTTTTGTTTAATGTAATTACTATGTAAGCTGTTGTTTCCTGAAATAAATAAATCCCTTTGAAAATCTTTAAATCGCGCGTTCTTTTTTCAGACGAAAAAAAAATAAATAAATAAAGATGTACGAAAGGGAAAAATAATGGCGCGGTCGGGAAAAAAAACTGTACCGACCGTTGCGGGCAAACCCGCGATAGGACACGTTTCGCGAATTTCGAACGTCGCCGTTTTCGCGCGCAAACATGGATTTTTTTGTCGGCGGATTGTCTATGGCCGGTGGAGTTCTGCGCGGCGCCACACATATATTAAATATTATAGAATAAACGCGAATATTTTTTTATTTTTCATTATGACAATTCAATACGTTCACAATTAAATTAAATCAAATTAATAAATTTTTAATACATAAATTGTTTTGACACTAGCTAAGAAGCAATCCTCCCAGACAGCGGCCATCACTAGGCAATACAATTATATGAATAATTAATATATATATTTAAACCGATTTATTATGTCATATATCATGTGAATTCAAGCCATGCATTTTTATACGATTAAGAGTTAAAAGCATAATTTAACTATACATGTTTAGTTTTTAACTGAATTTTTAGTGTTTATATAGGGTGATGATTTTAGAGGCGTGGTTTTCAAGAAGAAATAAAACGCATATAATTTGATGTTATGGCTAAGAATTTAGTTTTATTATAAAGATAAGGGTTTGCCATTATGTTTTAAAAATGATTTCGGGTAAGATGCCCAATTTTCAACCACTTTTTGCAGCAAGTTGGGCCGTATGTCAGCAATAACGCGCCGAATATTCTCTTCCAAGGCGTTAATCGTGTCCGGTTTATCTGCGTAGACAAGCGACTTCACATAACCCCACAAAAAATAGTCCAGCGGTGTTAAATCGCACGATCTTGGAGGCCACGCCACGTTGTTCAGGAGTAAGTCTATTCATTATGAAATGGCAAACCAAACTGAGCATAAATCAAGTGACAGCTGTCAAAAACACCAACTACGAAAAAAGTAGTGTCAGATTAAAAACCACACCTCTAAAAAAAACATCCCTATATTAACAGTAGAAATATTTGATTAGTTTTACAAATACTTTTTAGGAATGTAAACTTATTATTAATACCAATTGTTTGTAAACTGTTGATTTCTCTTAATAAAGAATAAAGAATTTATGAAAAAAGAGTGAAATCGGAGCAACCCGGACATTTGTCCATACTCTCTCTTGTTATGACTTTCTTATTTGTAGATTTTATATCACAGTTATCTAGATTTCTATAGAATTAAAAAGTTAAATCACTAAAAGATGAGACAGAACGATTTAAGAGCACGTGCTAGACGGAGAAGAGCGCTTTCGGGAAGAGGCCCAATAAATCGCTCGCTTAAGATGGTAAAAAAATGTCATATCATATAATGATGGATTAAATTTACTCTGAAACGATAATGTTATCTTTTAAACATTAAACCGACTTGAACGACGGTGAGTCATTGACGATTTTATTACTAGTTAAAATGAATAACATTTTAACATAAAAACAATAACATTTTTTTTTTAAAACACACGACAAAGTCGGAGGTTTGAGTTCGACACACAGTGATTGCTGTTTTAGGTAGATTTCATTAGGAAAGCTATCTTTTGCAATGGGTACCATGACTTCCGGAAAACTTCGACATATCTTCCCGTTTCCCATCCCCTAGAACCCAAAACCAGTCTAAGTTCAAAAGTTTATATTTTTATCTATATCACTTTCTTGTGGACACGATATCTGCTGCAATTTTACAATAATCACTTTCAATTTGATATATGAAATTTAAGGGCACAAAATCTCGGTCAAGTTTGTTAATGGGCAAAATCTGACCACGGGGCGGGAATAGGAAGGGAAGGGGGGTTTTTCGAAGTATATAACATATAGAACTAATTTAAATTTTATATTATTCCTCAGATAAGGGCCTAAAATTTAGCATACCAAACTTTTTTGATAGCACCAACCATCGAGTTTCAAAATTAAAAAAATCATACCTCCCTTTAATCCACAAGATCAAATCAGTTTAAAATGTTAATTGTAGGCTTGCTTATAATTAGATTACAATTTTTGTTTAAAACAAAGGGATTTTTTTATATGAAAATATGTTTAATTCAAGCTAAACGAGTGGCCGCGACTTCACTCGCACGCGCGCGTCTAATCTGTTACAAGACCGCAATCGGATGCTGTTCGTCCGAACCCCACCCACCCCACCCACCCCACCCCGCCCGCCGCGGGTGGGTCCGCATCACCCCACCGCGCTTCTTCGGGTTAATTATTCAGTTTTTAATTTAGGTGCGCCATAGAGCTCGCCCGCCTTTCGGCTGCACAACTCGCCCTGCCTCAGGTGAGTCGATAGACGCGGAAGATTTAACGGCACAGCGGGTGGGGTGGGGTACCCATGACCGCGCCTTGGCAGCGACGGGTCCAGAGTATCCTCTTTCAAGTGATGAGCATTGCTTTTTTAAGCATAACCCTACGCGCCGAGCAACATACAATCACATTTTGTCATAATTATATAAATTTTAGTTTATTTACGATATAGAGAGACGACCCCTAATATAAAAAAAACTGAATTGTATACAATACTATAATATAATATATAAATAATAATATAATACAGTATTAATACACATATATACACTCATAAATAGATCTTACCTATTGTAATAGAATAGATACGATTTATATTGTAAATGTATAACCCTAATAACCAAGTAATATACGTAATAGTTTAATATATATTACATAAAACATATTTAAAAATAATATAATAATATAATTCTAAAAAAAGAAAGGATACCTCATTCAGAACAGGTATTGACGTGTCAACTATTGTATTGTAATATTAGAATTCTGAACATAACACGTTTGTAAAATCTGCCATACAGAATGCCTCCAATAAAAATAAATTGAATTGTTTAGTTTAGTTTTTTATTCTTTATTATATTATTAAACTATATTTATAGATAAACGCAGATACCGCCACACGTTGTAATAAGGTAATAAAAGTCATAAATTGAGTCCAAAAAAATTTTTATAGTTACTATATGACACGTGTCATACAACTGTACTTTTCAGTCGAGAAATTCTATGTATTTGAGATGATTTTTAATTATTAAATAAAAAAAAAATACACGTTTCAGTTTTAAGAACCTCCTTTTTTATAGTATGTTACAAGGACGGCAAAGAAAAAATATCCACAAACTTGCATTAAAAAAAAACGCATCGATTCAGCACTACCAGGGTCGATCAGACCCAGGAAGGGGATGATCACGCGACGATGGACGGCATGCCCCGGGGCTGTCAGACGCGGGGGGCTGGTCTTCGGATCCTCGGCACGCCCCCCCCGCTCGTTCCTCGCATCCCCCCAGGAGCAACTAATGAATTTTTTCCCGATTTCTCCTGGCGGCGAGATTTTACGATTTTCGCGTGAAATATTCAAAGCGATGGCCGCCGGGCTAAATTACAAGGCTGAACGCCCCCGCGAGACGCGCTTTAAAACCCGAAGGGTCGACCATGTACCTACCATCATCCCATACCATGGGCCTTTGCATGTACCTACGATCATCTCATACCGGTCATCTCGCGCGATCATTCCAAATTAATAATCGAATGTAACTTAAAGCCGTTCAAATAATGTTTTTTTTTTACTTTTTTTCAATGCGCTAAGATCATATTTACACTACCGAATTATCTTGAGCTTAGAAGATCACGAGCTGATATGGTGCTTACATATAAAACTGTCAACGGTCACATCGACTTCTGGGGCTCATAGATTTCCGGGTTCCATCTAGACCCACTCACCAGTGTAAGACATTCCATCCATCACGGTTGAGTACGAATTATGGCACAGAATCATATATAAATCGAGCATGTAAGCCTTACAACAGCATATTAAGTGACACCTTACCTGAATTCAAGAGAATGTCTACTCTATCTCTAACCTTAGTAGTATATGTAAATGTAAAAACTATTATTCTTAAAGAGTTATGCTGTATTTTGTTAATTATGTAAATTCCCCAAACCCTCCTTACTTCCTAATCCCAACGTCGTTCCAGGTTGTTTTTTATTGTAATTTTATTTTTATATAGCAGTTGTTTCCTGAAATAAATAAACAATATTTAACGTTACATCTTCGTAAACCAAATTAAACATTTGTTTTACGGAAAAAATAAAAATTATAGTTTCTAATTAAAATCTCTCGCAACACACAGTGGAAGAACAATTTTGAAGCCATCTGTTGGTTTCTGCTGAAAGCGCCACCTTCGCCTAGTGTCCGATAGGTGGCGCTGAAACACACAGTCTACACTTCTATTATATTTTTATTATTGAATACATAGTGAAAATTGTTTTTTTTTATTCATTTTAAATAGTTTTCGAACTTAGAACCTTGGCTAATCATCGCAATTCTTCATGATATGCACCAATAGAGAGTCCATACCTTGTCCTAAGGCATACATCTGGGAGTATCTCATGCTCCAGGTGCCAGGCGAAAAACAAATTATTTCAGAAACTTACTCGATTCTTAATGCTCTGGTGCAGATTTCTATCAGACATTAAAGACATTAAGCCAATCACGCGCAAATAAAATAATCTTTATGAATTTTTCATATACAGTTTTTTTTGGGCCCTACTTAACTAAGCCAAATGTGCTTTTGTTAGAGTCAGGGGAGATGGTGGTAATCAAGCGTTAAAAATGGTATTCGCGGTGCGGATTCGAGCCCGCGGTCGCTGGGGTTAAATCTATAATACCTTAACCACTAAACAAACCAGATCTCCGTATTAAATTTAACAATATTTAAAAGAAATAAATTAACTAATATAATTAAAAAAGGTGTTTCAATGTCAACTGGTAACTTTCAGCAATATTAGAATGTGAAGATTTTAAATAATTATTTTATATTTATAGGATATTTGGAAACTAATAAAATTTTCAATAATAAACTATTTTAACCCAACCTAAAATATCTAATTCTTATCATGCCTGCACAAATACGGGCAGACCTTCTTTGGTTGTATAGTAAATATGGATCACCAGTGCGGTAGTGTTAGTAATCTTCGAAAAAAAATATCCAAAATTTATTTATACATTTCAACAGATGGTGTCAATTCGGCCAGCGCGCGAATTCTGATGCCGCACCGACGGATAATGGCCTTGACTACATTACGGCGTACGGAGACAGCTGAGTGCTCACAAAATAGACATTATTACATGGTCCGTTTACTATTTTAATGCAAATACAAACTTCTCTGTAACTATGATGAATTTTGATATAGTTTCTAACAAATAACACTAGGAATCGCAGTACCCATCAGCTGTTTTTTTATCGGAAATAGTCTTGGGACATGGTGAAATACGAATTATGCAATGATTGGTAAAAAATATAACCAGACGTAGCCGGGTACTATGACGTCATCGGACGAGATTACAGCTATGGACATCTATAGCTCAGTTACGCAAAACGAAGCATTCTTTGAGAACATTCGACATTCGTCGTTGGATGAGAATTATCGACTATTAACATACTAATATAGGGTGTTTTTTTTAGAGGCGTGGTTTTCAATCTGGCACTACTTTTTTCGTAGTTGGTGTTTTTGACAGCTGTCACTTGATTTATGCTCGGTTTGGTTTGCCATTTCATAATGAATAGACTTACTCCTGAACAACGTGGCGTGGCCTCCAAGATCGTGCGATTTAACACCGCTGGACTATTTTTTTTGGGGTTATGTGAAGTCGCTCGTCTACGCAGATAAGCCGGACACGATTAACGCCTTGGAAGAGAATATTCGGCGCGTTATTGCTGACATACGGCCCAACTTGCTGCAAAAAGTGGTTGAAAATTGGGCCTCTCGGCTGGAATTTGTTCGAGTCAGCCGCGGCGGCCACTTACCCGAAATCATTTTTAAAACATAATGGCAAACCCTTATCTTTATAATAAAACTAAATTCTTAGCCATAACATCAAATTATATGCGTTTTATCTCTTCTTGAAAACCACGCCTCTAAAATCATCACCCTATATTTAATAAAATATTAATACCAAAAAATTAAATGTATCATCAGCGTAGTTATTATAGGCGGATCAACACACTAGGTTTCATTGCGAAAAGGGTTACTATGTGTACCTAACTAGATGTGAATACCTGTTCTAAGGTAAACTTTGTGTAAATGTACCTTTGTAAATTTATTTTAAATTAGCTCTATTAATATATAATGTCCAAGTTCTGTAAAACTATGTTAGCTCTACATTTACAGCACAAATAAATTAACATGACTTGTATAGTCGCGTAACGATAGCGTGACCATTAGGACGGCGGTGTCAAATACGAGTGGAATATAATTAAAAAACTGATCAATAATACACACCGTGTCCCAAGAATATTCTCGATAAAATAACAGCTTATTGGTCTTGCGATATATATTATTTGTTAAGAAACTATATAAAAAATCATCATGGCTCCCGAGTAAAAAAATGAAAACTTAATGTCTTTGTTGTGAGCACTCAGCTGTCGCCGTACGCCGTAACGGTGTCAAGGTCATTATCGATCTGCGAGGCATCGGAATTCGGCGTCGACCGAACTGACACCATTTATGCTAGCAGCACATTGGAGCGGAGAAATGCACACTTTTAATAAATAATACGTATTTTAAATCTAACACGAAATTTCCCACAGAGAAAATATTTTTTAACATAACTTTTTTATTATTTCGTATTTTAAAATTGTCCCTCCGTCACGGCCTAGTATCTTTTATGTATATTCGATTTTTATTATTATTTATTAAAATATCCAATATACAATTAGTATTATTAAATATGTATTACTTTGTTTTTTTTTAACATTTTATTGATTTTCTAGAGAATAAATGTAGTTTGTGGGGTTTTGTAACACCTCACTAGGCAAATTGCCTGTATGGAGGTGTTACCTATTTGAAATATATAAGTAAGGGTATATAAGAGCGCGATGTTCATATTAACTTGATCCATTTTAACTTGATCCATGTTAACATGCTCCATATCAACTTGATCCATATTAACTTGATCCATCCCAGCAAACATTTTAGGTCAGTTTTCCTGAGCTCTAGACTTATTTACTTATTTAAGTTGAAATTACGTCGTAAACACTATTGCTTTTCACTTGTAAAAGATTTCGACCAATAAGGGCAGGGTCAGGTTAATATTACGTTGTTTTTACTATTTTAGTCAACCGTTAGGTCATGCAACTATGAGGTCGTATTGAGGTTATCAAATTAGGTTAATTTGACGTATTTTTATTCACCATTCAGTTGATGTTACCAATAGGTTGAAATTATGTGTCACTTTAAAGTAATTATTACCAAATAATCAACCTATTAGTCGTCGACCTGGTGGTCGGATTTTTAAACATAAATTAAGTTTATTTTCCTCGACTGGAGACACCAGATTTCAACCAATAAGTAATAATAACTTTTTTGTCTCTGTCGACACCATTAAGTCGCAGTCAGTACAGCTCAAACTAACTTTCTAGTCGGATTTACTCAGATATGAAACCAATAAGTCGCGGCTACATTAAAGTTCGCTCACTTTAGTCGTATTTTAGTAAAATTTTGGTGAGGGAGGAATACTGCAATTGTGAAGTGGTAGGAACGTTATAGTGATGTACAAAGATAAAAAACTTTACAGATGTTCTAGTACTTTCTATAGAAAGCGATTTGTCTGAGAAAATGCTAGAACATAAACTGAGACTAATTAATTGGTTACCAGCGGATCAACCAACACCCTCTACGTCTTTTGTTGACGAAAATCCTTAAATAAATATTTTATTTATTTACACTTTAATACAGAATTGCAAATTTTGTAATGTGTACTTATTGCCTTAAAGGCAATACCTAGCAGTTTACCGACCTATATATCATACAGTCGTAAGTGAGACTTAAATAAATTAAATTACAAAAATAAATCTAATGAAATTTAGACTAATGATAATATTTCAGTAATTATAACTAATGGAGGTAGGATAGAGAGCAGAAAACGGATCTGGCGATTAAGAATGAGATAAAACTAAATTATACAAACAAAAATGTTTTCCTAAGTAGCGATTTAAGTGTGTAAATATTCGAAGCCAGCTTTATGTTCGCGTTGAGTTGGTTCCACAAGCGGGCAGCGTGTTAATATTCTAAAATCGGCGGTGTAATCTTTAAGATATGACATCACTACATTTCGCTATTTGAGTCGATCCATGGGAGTGAAGCTTATTAAAATTTAGGGAATATTTTTTTTCCCCCCGCTTCAGTTTTCGGGAACGGTCTATTGTAATCCTGTATATCCTAATTGAAAAACGGTCAGTTTATCGTTACTCGACTATATTTATTAGTGCATCGTCTTCGAAACGAGTAACTCAATTTGGCCCGCATTTCTGGTCGATCGTAAACAAGCGTTTTCCTAATCCCTCAGCCCGGATTAGGTCGTCCGACCGTCGCGTCGCCTCCAGTCCGGCCGAAGGTATCGAATCCCGGGGACCGGGTCGAATTTACGCGGTGTAATTGATGCTGCGGTCGCAAATTGCTTTGACGTCTCACTGTGGCCCTGGAAATTTACTGAAATGCAATGACGGCCTTAAGGCGAAGCGCTTTATCTTTTATAGGCTGTTAGATTTTACTCATTGCGCGGTCAGTAAGCAATTACTGGTATTTATTTAATTACAGCTACAAAATATAGAAACCTTTTTATGTTTTAATATACAGTGGCAACCATAAAAAAAATTGCTCAAATGAATCGACATTATTATTGGTCCTTTGGCTTCGCCTTAAGGGGAAGTCATAATTTGTCATTTTTTTAAGGATTTCTTCGAAGTATCATGATTCCAAAGATTAAAAAAAAAAGAAATTAAACAGATTAAACCTTTGTCTAGTTACATTCCTGGCGACAACGATAATTATATTTATAGGTTTTTTTTTTTAGCCATTTTTAGTTGTAGTTTATATGTATATGCAGTTTCTCCCCCTGCGTTCGTTTTATTGTCTGTAAAAAAAATGGGTTGCCATGTGTAATTTTAATAGAAGAAGCGTAGGCGCGCCTTCTCTAGTGGCGCCGTTGCATGCAATATCTCTGTAATTTTAATCTGCGCGACGCGGCTATGACACAATAATATTACAGCGACCACTAGAGGCCGACTCGAAATAGTGTTGCCAGCTTTTACGAAAATATTTATCTGAATTCTTTAGTACATACATTCTACCTTTGTGTCATCTAAAAGTGTGTGTGCCTAAGATACACTATTAATTGGTCCTCAATATGGACTAATTTTCGGGTAAATCCACATTTTTTTATTTAATTTATATTTCAAAAACAAAAATCTATTTCAAAAATCAGCCTCCAAAAAGTACAAGATAAGTCTTCAGTGTTTAACATGCTATAAACCACTCGTCTAAATATTTAGTGGTTTTTTTTAAGATAGTGTTTTTGTTAATTTAATAAGCAGTATTTTTCTTTTTTTTTAAATAATAAGTAATATTAATTAATAAAGTAAATTATGTTTCCTATCGCTCCAAATGTTAAGTATTATAATTAAAAAATTGAAAATATATAATTATTGTATGCAAAGTTAAGGAGTGAGGGTCAAGTAACAAAATAGATAGTTGGGAGAAATCTATGGCCAATTATAACTTTTTATTATAAACTGTTAATATATTATTGCTTTTTTGCTCCAATTTATTGTAAATAATGCTTGAATCGAAGAGAAAAGAATCACAAAAATGGTTAATAAACAATAGTCATCATAAATTTAAAAAGAAAAATTTTAAACTATCGTAAACCTTCATTGAACATATATTATTTTCTTAGTGTTTATATATTTATAGTTTTTATAAATAGTTATCACTGTAGTGTATTGAAGTGTATATTTTGACGTAGCGTTGTCGTTTTTTTAATTTTTTAAATAGTTTATTTTTAAACAATATTTGAAATGGCAGCTAAAATATACGCATCATTCAAATCATGAAATAATAAAAAAATTAAACAAGTTTAATAAGAGAAACTCAGTATAAGCTTAAAAGACTATATTTTAAAACTAAACAAGTAAAAAAAAATATATACTTTCATAATGAATTATCTGCAAAACTGCCACTGCAAAACTATCAACGAACTACATTAGATAGATAAATTTTACCTATCTAAAATCTTAAAAATAAAAATGTTTTTGTGACATTTATATCATTTTTCATTGTCTCAACTAAACTGAATGCACTTGTGCTAGAGACTAGCACCCTCTCTATTATTGTCTCAGATTTTTTGTCATTGATCACCCTTCTACTAATATTGAGAAAAGATCTAGAAAAGGCTGAGACAAGACACGATCTGGGTAAATACGCACCGGAGGAAGACCCGGGGCGCTTTGGCGCGAATTGGTTTTGCATTGGGGCGGTCGGGCTTAGCCCTCGGGCGGGTCTTGCGCGGGGGCGGTATTAGCCCGAGCAGCCGATCCCGTTAAAGGATACTTTATGGGTCCAATCTGTAGCGGGCGACTGAGCGCATTAGCTGAACGGGCGATTCGCTTTGACCTCCCGGTGGCGCAGTGGTTGATGAGCGCGCACTTTTATCTCGGAGGTCACCGATTCGAATTTCATCAAGGAGCGCCCCACTCTAGATATCTATTTATTCATTTAATTTTTAGAAATGCTTTCAGTTATACATAAAGTCAGTTAAATAAAAATAAATTAATCAGCAACTTATGCCGACTACGGGTATCTCCAATTTAACATATATGATTAACTTATTAGCTGAATTAAATTCAGTTTTTTATTAAGAATACTCAAAATGAATAAAGTGCAATAAATGTTTTCACACAATACATAATGAAGCAATTATCACAGCGTGCACAATGACAAATGTGATAACCTCACAAAGTGAACATCTTCAAAGGTAACTTACCGTTTGAAAAAGAATTCCACAGAATACTATGCCGTTCCATACAAAATGTATGAGAATGTGAGTTTTGTTAATAAATTTTATTTTATACGGAGACGAATCCAACAAATCAGACATCATAAAAATCGGTAAAGCCGTTCTTGAGTTATAAATGGTGTAACTAACACGACTTTCTTTTATACGGAGTATATAGATATTTATTTATTTATTTTCTTATGGGAAAACACACAGTTATAATAATAACATTAAAACAATCAAGAATTAAACAAATAACAAAACCGATTATGGTTTTCCTACGTATTCACAAATATATTATTATCCAGTAGGTATAAGGATTTCAAACTAAATTGTTGCAAATTTTGTTCAACTAAATGAAATTATAAAAATACAAACACGCAGGTATAACATTTGTATGAGGAGGATGTGATGTATGTATGTGTGTGTGTTTGTGAGGGTGTGTATGTGTAAGGAAGAGTGAGAGATTTTGTGTGTCGGTAAGTGGTAAGTGATATGTGGTAAGTGTGGTGTTGTAATTTGTGAGTATATTAGTGTGTGGAATGAATGCGATCTATATAGAATAGTGGTAGCGACTATACTAATACGAGCATTATTTATGTCTAATGAGAGTTTCTTTTATTTTGAGTATAAAGCCCTTATGAAATTAAAAAATGTCTAAATCGCTAAAATTTTGGTTATATAGGGTGATGACTTTAGAGGCGTGGTTTTCAAGAAGAGATAAAACGCATATAATTTGATGTTATGGCTAAGAATTTAGTTTTATTATAAAGATAAGGGTTTGCCATTATGTTTTAAAAATGATTTCGGGTAAGTGGCCGCCGCGGCTGACTCGAACAAATTCCAGCCGAGAGGCCCAATTTTCAACCACTTTTTGCAGCAAGTTGGGCCGTATGTCAGCAATAACGCGCCGAATATTCTCTTCCAAGGCGTTAATCGTGTCCGGCTTATCTGCGTAGACAAGCGACTTCACATAACCCCACAAAAAATAGTCCAGCGGTGTTAAATCGCACGATCTTGGAGGCCACGCCACGTTGTTCAGGAGTAAGTCTATTCATTATGAAATGGCAAACCAAACTGAGCATAAATCAAGTGACCGCTGTCAAAAACACCAACTACGAAAAAAGTAGTGCCAGATTGAAAACCACGCCTCTAAAAAAAACATCCTATATATTTTTTTTGTTAAAATTGTAGTAAAGTATACATCTATTTTATCCTTATAGAAAATGTAATATTTTTATTAAGCAGCAATAAATAAATAAAAAAATATTTACCTGGTGAGTAATAATAAATAAAGAGATAACTAAACCGATCTCACAAAAAAATATTAATTTAGAAAAAAAAAAACACAAAAAAAACATTTTACTATTAATATATTTGCTGATTATTGTTTGATTGTTGATGTAGATCAAAAGGAAACAATTGAATTTAAATACACTCTGTATAAAGACTACTTATATGCGAAGACCTAATCTTACTTTGTCACTTTATCAGACCCAACGGCTCTTGGAATATCTGCATGCTTTCCTAGAGAGATTGTCTACCTTTAATGGATTGCCCCGCATAATTAAGTAAACAACAAGGCGGTCGGAACGAGCTCGACGCGCGCGTAAGCGATATTGTTACTACGTAGGCAAACATAAGGTATAGGGCTGTCAATTCGTTCGTAAGACGCCGCACAGGTTGCATACGTGGACAATAAACCAGAGCCACCCCTGATTCCAGCTTCGCTATATGGTTCGAACCAAGAAGACGGTCCGATATACAGAGGCGAAACTAATTCCGAATTAGATTGGGCCATGGATTCTGAGCAAAGGAAAAGGTATGGGTTCTGCAGTCTAAGGGTTAGCAACGACGGAATAAAGGCAACCGTGAATCCAAGGAAAATTCAAGATATATAAAGTATTTTTTACTTTTATATATTAAAATATTATGATGATCTCAAACAACCTTATATTTTGTTTTTAAAATATATATTTCTTCTTTTTGTCACGATCGTGTTTAATCGTGCCAATTACGCTATTCTTGCGCGCGTAATTATTAAGAATATATGCATATATAAATATTTATTTATTTTGATAACACCAAAATTACGTTTGTAGCTAGGTAGAAGCCACCTATCGGCAATCCTAGCTAAGTAACAACAATCTACGGTAGAAAGCAGTTTTGTAGTTTCACTAATTCACACCAAAAGAGGGCAGTACGGTATTTTTTTTGCGAGTTTTGGGTATTAAATGATGTTAGGTATTGCTCAATACCGTAAAGAATATTCGCAAAATAAGCTTTAAATAAATTAAATAATAAATAAAAAGATAGAAGAAGGAGAAAAGTAATGATATAGTATATAAAAAAAAAATAATATTAAATTTTGAACAAGTACTTAGTCAAGGCGGGAGGCGTGAAGTGAGCGTTTTAGGGACCGCGGCGGTGTTCAGACGAGTACGGTAATTAGTTTTCGAATAGATAGAGTAGGTAGAGAGCTCTTACATTTTGGATCGTTTTGGGGGTGGACGTATTTTTTTGAGTTCTGCGTGCTTGGTTTTTTTTTTTTGTTGGTTTTACTAATCCAACCGCATCGGGCTATATAGAAGTTTGTGAAAGGTGGAGTATATCACCAAGGGTTGCAAAGATAAAACGCCGGTCAGCCAACATAATATTTCGGCTAGATGATTTTTTTTTTCCGTGCGAGTAAGAAGCAGAAGGCCTGAGTGCATAGCGGGAACGTTGCCTGCCCCTGTAATGCACCGGGAGCTGTGCGTATGGTGCACATTCCCATGATTTGCCACGCAGCAGATATCCCATGGCGTTTCCTGGAGGGCCGCCGAGAGAGTAAATCCCTACATCGGAAAAAGAGCGTACTGGACGTCTCCCCGGCGCTTACGAGGCAGGCCGAGACGTCGCCAGCCTTATCCCGTCGGACTATCCAGTTCCAGGGAGCAAAGTCAGAGAAACAGAGGTCAGTCCAGTGTTAGAAGAAATAGTCGTTTCATTGCATTCACTCGTTAATTTTTTTTAGTTTTTCTTTATTTATATATTTAACCTCTTGTAGAAAATATAGTGACAGAGCTTGAGCTCCACGTCATTTGATTGCTTTTCAGTAAAGTTCGTTTTTATTTGACAATTAAAATGATTAGATCATCCCATTCCAAGTTATAAATTAGAATAAAATAATAGCTATTGATAGCCTATCAAGAGATTGGCGTTGCTTTACTATGAACGCCGGCCGACTTGCGGTCGAGTATATTGCCTACCACCGAACAAGAAGAAAAGAACGGTTCGCGATGCCGGGGGGGGGGTCTGTTTCCTCTAATTTAGTTTTTTTTTTCTTGCTTTTGTAGTGTCAAGCGGATTCAGTCCGGTAGTCACTAAATATAAATCTTGATATTTCTCTTTAATAAATAATTATACAGTAATGCTCTATAAAGTACAGATCGAGTCGCCAGAACGCCCACACCACCCAAATACATGTATATTGTCATTTGTTATAGTGTGTTTCCAGCACGTTCGTTGTATTGTTTATTTATATTTTGCCGAGGATGTAAAAAAAGTCAAGTTTTGCCATGCCATCGTATCAAAAAAAAAGCCACACCATATTTTTTTTATTTTAAAATAACCCCATGCAGGTCAAGTACATAACATTTGTTTTGTTTGTTTAAGTTTTTCGTTGTTCAACAATATGTTGAACCGTTGGTTTTGATAGTGAGTAAAGTACATACAATTTTTTATAAATGTTTTTCGTATATTCGTCGTATATTTTAGCCATGCCGAAATGCCTTGCCACAATAATTAAGAACATAATATGAAGTGTTTGTTTTGTTTATTTACATATTTTTTTAGTAGACGAAGTGCTTATATATATTTTCTCCGAATAATTTTTTTTGTTTGCACCGGCAAATGCCGAAATGTCTTGCCACCATAATTGAGTACCTAATAGGAAATGTTTATTTTGTTTATTTACATATTTTTTTAAACGAAGTGTCAGGATTCTATATATTTTTTCCGTATAATTTTTGTTTGCACCGGCAAATGCCGAGATGCCATGCCAGTAGTGAGTACCTAGTAAATAGCGTGATAATATTATTTTGTTTGTTTACATGTTTTCGTTTAGACGAAGTGTAATAATTCTATAATTTTCTTGACGGCCATACGCCCGAATATATTATGCCTCGTAACATTTGATTGTACGGGCACGAAAACGTAAATAATAAAACGTCATTATGACGTAATGCCATTGTTTACAAACAGTCTTTTTTTTTTTTTTTGAAGGTTAAAGCAATATATTGACTCTTAATAATTTTATATGTTCTTTTTTTTGCTTTTCGTATTTATATTTGGTTGAGTTAACGTAAGGGCGTTAGTACATTAAAACAAGATGTTTGTTTATTCATCTGTGTAATGAATTGCCGTATTTATTTGTCGTAAGGTCATCCTTCCGACCAAATTCGGGTAGATTTTTAATATTTTATTTTGTCGCCTAATCTAATCGCTCTGTTTAAGAAATAGGTTCGTCAAATTGTAGAGTCAATTGCGGAGTTTGAAATTAATTGTTTTATACATTGGCACCATATCATTTTATTCACATATCTCTTTACACTGCAGACAATGGCCATGTTTGTGGCATTGCAAATTTGAAGTTAATTTTTTTATTAATAGTATTTTTGTTAATTTACAATATCGCTTCATAATGTAAACATTGACATGTTTGTCAAACTGAAGAGTCATTACCAAAGTTTAAGAAGAACTGTTTAGTTTTTTTTATACATCGTTATTATGTCATTTTATTTACAAAAATCGGTTCAGCCGGCAGTTAAGTGACATGTTTGTCGCGTTGTGTAGTCAATGCCAGAATTGAAAGTAATTGTTTTATATTGCTAGTGTTGGATTTTATTTACAATATCGATCCGCCAGGCAGTTAATTGACATGGGTGTAGCATTGTGAGATCAATGCCGAAATTCGAAAATTAATAGTTTTTTTTTTTATTGATAGTATGTTAGTCAGCTACAAATCACTTCATCGAGTACTCATTGTCATGTTTGTCGCATTGTAAAGTCGATTTCAGAATTAGAGATTAATTTTTGTTACATGATGATTATTTTGTTGTACGCACGTCGTCGCGTCATCCCAGGTCCTTCAGACCACAGGATGACGGATGTTGGTGAAGTTGTGAAGTCAATTCCAAAATTAGAAATTAATTGTTTGTTCTTTTACATGATCATTATTTTATTGTACGCACGTCGTCGTCTCATACAAGGTCCTTCAGACCATAGAACGACGGATGTTTGTCACATTGTAGAGTCGATGTCAAAATTTGAAATTATTTTTGTCTACCTGATCATTATTCTGTGGTACATACGGCGTCGTTTAACTAGGGTCCTTCAGACCACAAAACGACGGCGGTAAGCCTATTGTTCAGTTTTTTTTATTAGCCAATTGTTCAATTTTGTTTATTAGCCAATTGTTCAATTTTGTTTATTAGTCATTTGTTCAGTTTTATTTGTTTATAGTCACTTAGTATCTTCTAGACCATTTGGACCCTTCTGGTTCTAATGGTCTCTCATCTGTTGCAGTATTGTGTTAATCGATTTTAATTTTGTTCAACATGTAACCTCACCAGTTAATCAATAAATGTACCTCTCGTCTTCTAACACCGTGTTCATCATTCATTTACCTTCATCTTGTACTCTATTATTTACTTGTGACACGGGGTCATAATGCTTCATGGGACATGACCCAGACGACCCTGAGATCTTCTTTTTTTTATCTTGAGCTAGTTCCATGATAGCGTCCTCTCATCTAGAGGAGTGACCGGTTATTTTTTTGTTAAGTCGCGGTCTGGACTAGCCAGACCTGCCATGTGACGGGAGTGAGTCGAGGCGACCTCAATCCGCGGTAGACCAGCCGGCCGGCGGAGCCATGAGAGAGGGACGAGGGGCAACCCGTGACATTGCTTGGACGCCCCGTCTGGCGCCCAAGCTCTCTTCTCCTATCATCCTGACGGGCAATAGGGGAAGTTCGTAATTTGTCTCAAATTTTACTACCATTTAAATCTGTAGTTGACGCGGTGCCCGACCAATCACGGTTCGTCCCTCGCGGTCCGACAACTCCGGCGGATCAGCTGGCCAAGGAGAGCCTGCGAGAGGGAGACAACGCAGGCGGCGGCGGCGAGTAACACCCGGACGGAAGCCGAGACGAGCTCCACCTCGGTCGGAAGCGACCGTGGTGAGGCGGCGCTCCATCGAGGGCCCTGTCCGGCCCGAGGAGTGGGCTCGGAGGGGTAAGAATCGTAACATTTTGAACATATGTATATTAATATAATTATATTCTATATACAAAAAAATATATATGTAGATTATACCACTATCAATGATTCTCATTTAACTGTTTCAATTCAATTACAATGTTGCCAGAAGCAACTTTTATTATTCAAATATATACAATTAAAATGTATAGTTCCAGCTAAGACATTGTTTTAGCTGCCGGTTTCTTAATCTTAACTAAAAACAATTTATGCATAAAATATAACAAAATACTTAAAAATTAAGTTAAGGTAACTCATGTGGTTTACAAACAAAATTAATTTAATTTAACTCAAACCTAAATCATTTTTAATATGTTTTTTTCATAAATTCTTTTAATTTAAGTTTTATTACCGTTTTTCTTTTAAGTTATCTAACTTCAAGAGGTATATTGTTAAATAGGCTGGGTATTACATATTTTAATTGTCGATGGCCATACGTATTTACACATCTTTCCACAATATATTTTTCATTTGACATTTGTCTAGTAGAGTACTTATTAGTGACAAGATTTTTCCATGTTTCATCTGAAAAGTGGTTGATTGCAATTCTATAATAGCAAAGTTGACGAACCGGAAGAACTTTGAAATGGGTGAACAATTTAGAGTAGTCGCCTTGGATTGAATTTTTTTACTTTTTGGAATAATTATTTTTAAGATACGTATTTGTAAAATATAAATTCGCTGTATATTTGTTTCATATGTGAGACCCCTAATTGTAATACCATACAAAATATTTATTATTTATTATATTAAACCATTTTAAAATATATTTTTTTCGTCCTGGGTTGGAAAAAAAAGCAATTCGATCATCCCGTTTCAAAATCACCGATTTTAGTTTGGACAAAACGTTGTCGTCTCCTCGCCAACGAGAGTGATAGAGAGGGTCAGAGAAGTAATTGCGTCTTTTGCGGAAACGGAAGTCTCGACGGCGGCGCCGCGGCGTCCGGCCGGAAGCCGCGAAGGGGTTTATTGGCGGGCCGGCCGGCGTTCGATAGTTCGAATTCGAACTGCAAAGCGACTGAGCGAAGCGACCCATCCGGAGTGGTCGGAATCAACGCTGAAAAAGTAATGTTCCGAATCTCGAACCAGTAAAAAAAAAAGACTTCAAAATAATTAAAAAACCAACTGTAATTATGTAAAGAAACTATATTTCTTTAATTTGTTTATACTGCACAGCGCTCTTCTGTCGGTAAACAGCGAACGTGTACTCATATCCTCCATAGATGGCGCTGTGAGCAATGGCGGCCGACACGATGGGTAAAGCAGCTTATGTTAGAAGTTGACAGATACCACCGTCATTGAGCATATTGTTTGGTTATTATAAAAACTCTTTAAAAGGAATTGACAAATTAAATAATAGATTTTAAATGTCGTTTCTAAATGATTTAAGTTAAATAGTGTAATTATCATTGTGTATGTAAGTACTAAAACAAAAACCTTTGTTTTCAGAGCAACGCAATTGTTTATTTCGCAATTCCTAATAAGTTTGGAGTTAGTGTCTTATTAATATATAAGAAGTGGTACAGAAATACATAAAAAAACAAATTAATTTACACTCGCACTAGCGTATTATTATTTTATTTTAACTGTCAGAAACCAATGGAAAGAAAATAATGTCTAGAGATTTTGTCTTAGTTTATTTTATTTGTTATTTTTTGTTTTACTATCAATTTGTTTTAATAATTTTGACAAATACAATAAACTTTTGTATGTTGAAGCTGACACAGAAACAAACAGTATGAACAATACCCCCCCCTCTCCCCCCTTAGTAAACCTAAACCATGTCTCTGCAACGAGTTATATATTTACTTATTCACATTAATCGTATTAATTACGATCGATTTCATATGATTAGGTATTAATTATTTTTCCTACCCTATATTAGACGTAACTTAACTAAACTCACCCAAAATGCAAAAAAAAAAACTTCTCTGAAATCGTAGATAAAATATGCTTTTCCTTTGATATGTTTTCATGTCGAATTGGTTAAATCAAATTCGATTATTATTATTGTTGCAAATTCTACCGAAATTCTGAGTTAGAATCGTTTGAATTGTAAAATAAAAAAAAACTTTATTCAACGTCAATATATATATAAATCATATATGCGCCAGTTTTTTTTTGTTTACTAAAAGTAAGACGTTTATTGTATAATTTCTAAATTTTTTTAAAATTACAACAAACGATGGCTACTGAAACTGAAGGAAAAAAAGAAGCATAAAACAAAAACTTAAATATAAATATTATTAACATTTGTCAGAGTTATTAATAAGATCAAGAAATTTTGTTTAAATTGAATTTTACTTAACTTTAGGCAATCATGACAGTTAATAAATTAATTAAAACAAGAGGGAGATTCGAGTCAAATTGGCGTATGAAAAACATTTAAATTACACGTTCGTGTTACGTTTCGAAGTATCAATTTCCTAACAGCAGTTAAGATACGATTAGGAAAATCGCTGAAAAGTGCATGCACCACATTCTGGTGCCGTTGAGTACATGTAAAGCTGGAACTGTGTCTGGCAACACTTACTTAGGAGCCATCGAGAGATTACCGCTAAGAGTTAAATATTATAACGTGGCAAGCGGTACTCCGCCCAACGACGCCGAAACACCTAAGAAATAGGGTTGTCAAAAAAAAAAAGATTTAAAATTTATTAAATAACAACTACTGCTGATCTCTGTCTTTTTAACTGTACTAAAGAAGGCGGCTTCCGTGTTGGTTGATGTGTAATATAGGTTTTCACTTCGGTGACACAAAACAAATGCTAACACGGCGGTCACTCGATTATGGCGTCATTATAATGAATTATTCTCCTAGGTTCATGTATATGTTTAATAAATAAATACCCATTTCGTCTCGAGTTGCAAAAAACTCTAAATCTGAGAAACACAATAAATTAGTAAAATAAAATAAATAAATCTTTTGACGTAATTTTCTTTCCTTTGACCTCTGACAGTTAAAAACGATTATTGTTTCAAAATAATGTATGCTAAAAATATTGTAATAACGCTCTATAGTGCGAGTGTAAATTAATTTAAAACTTTCCACGTATTTCTGTATTTTAACGAAAATTATTAGTCAGATTTATTTACAATTGTATGTACCATTTTATGTTTTTTCTGTTGGTTTTCCAAATAAACAATAAATAAATAAAAAGATAAACTTTTGAGTCAGATCCAGTTCGATTTCCAAAGAAACAACGCGAGCAGTCGAATCAATAGCAATTTATATCGCATTATATTTCTAATTATTCGAATAACTTAAAATTATGGCGAGAAAACGTAATAAGATTGTGGTATTAACAATGAGGGTTGAAAATAATTTATAATCAATACGTATATAATAAAAATATAACACCGCGATTGGCACACCCCTGGACTAGAGACACCCGCGTAGATCTCGCTGTATAAGAGACAATAATTATTATCAGGGCCATATTTGAAAAGGGAATGGCGAAGGGTTTCTCCAGAGGTTGGTTAAAAACGGGAAGAAAAGGGGTCGCGGGAAAATGTACATAGAATCTTACCAAACAGCCAATTACTCAAATTTAAAGTATGGTCCTACAGTAATACACTTTTTAACAGACTTAAAAAAAAGAGTTCTCTATACGATATACAGGTTGTTCAATAAATCGTGTATAAAACTATAATTCCAAAAGGGTTCGGTTCTGAACCATTTTGGAATTATGTTTTTTTTATTCAAGTGTTTTCATGTTTAGGCGATCTCCAGGATTATTTTTGAAATTTGTACAGGAATGGTTACAGTTGATTCCATCGACGTTTCATTAAGTTAAGGGTAAGGTAAACAGTAACAATATTTGGAAAATGTAAAAGTAAGTACAATTTCTTTTAATTAAATAACCCTGTACTCGGCACACTCACTTCCTGGACGAAATTTTATAATTAGTTTAATTTATTAATTATTTTTATGTTATTCTTCGTTTTAATAAATGTGTAAATCATACGGGCATGGTTTGTACTGAAGTTACACGGTGTGTTTTAGCACCCACTTCAACGTCTTGGTGAATCGATTTTTTAAATGTTTTATTAACAATAATAAATTCATTTTTAGCTTCTATACATTCGCGTATAAGAAGCTACTATCCCCGTCTAGCTGTCCGTTGCATCTATCAACTCGAAAAGTACAAAAAATGTTAACGTATTTTCACAAATTATTGCATTCAAAAAGATATATTGTGCCTATGTTTTTAGCGGAATAACTATGCATATAGATAATACTGATATAAGACTAAATAAGACTATCCACGGTTCGCACCGGGGATCAGAGAGCTAGGCCAAAACTATCCATAGAATAAACACAGAATCACTAGTAACCATTTCGAACATCCCCGAACAATAATTATCATAATCTCCGCTAGGCGGCACTGCGCTATATTTATGTAGCAACTCTAATGGCTTTCCGGAAAGGGAGGGATGGGGAGATAGGAGGGGGGGGGGGGAGGGTATAAAGAGTTCTCATTGCGGATAGTCGACGTGTGGGCTATAGGAAACTATATTTAACCGATACCACTCTAAACAGAATTCGTTACGGAGGGTGCCGGTAAAGATGTTTACACGACAAAGATGATATAAGATTTTTTTTTAATGATAAATTCTTTGTTTTTTAATTATTATTATTATTTACAGTTAAAAAAACTTGTCTATAATGCAAGCGTAAATGGTTTAAATTTGAAATTCGTTTCTTTCGTAATTTGGAAACAGTTTCCATTATATTTTGCCGATTAATGTTTGATTGACCAACCTGAAAGGAAAGTATTAATTTTGATTACACTTGTATATTATATTTTTACGTTCAATAATTTGACTTTTGTATTTCTTAAATTTACAAACGAACTGAATAATACAGAATCTATATTAGCACAAATTCGTATGGGAATATTAATTTAGATAATTTTTGAATTGAGTGTTATAGGGTTTTTACGAGCTTTTATTCAGATTGCAATATTTGTATGTCACTTTAGGTCAAAACTTGCAAGCTGAATTAAAACCACTTCTTACCACTTACGGAGTTGACATGTTGGCATACAATTTTTCTGACTTATTGTTATTATTGACACGGTGACTATATTATTGTCCCAAAAATACCTTAAAAATTCAAAATAGCCGCTGAAATTAATCCCATACTTATGAAACTTAGAAGCGTCTGCGTTACATTACGACAATGACGTTTACATCCGAGCGGTAGACAATTATAACGGAAGACGGCCCAGTAGTAAGTGCGAAACGTTCGCTCCCCGAGCTAGTCGATTCCGCTAATCTAAAGGACGGCCCGTCAGATGTCTGCCTCCACGGAGGGCCACTGCGTAAAGCTTTCGAAGCAGTTATACAGAAATGTAATTCACGAATCCGCCCCTGTTTGGAAAATATTCCTGAGTTTATTCTAAGCTCACAAGATTAACACATATTGTTTGCGATAACCCTGAATTTATTCGTCTTTCTTCTTCCTCAGCCTGTCGCCATCTACTCCTGGATGTAGGCCTCCTCAATTTCCTTCCACGTATTCTGTTGCTGTTTGAAGCCAGCTGTTACCCCTGCAGCCCTACGGATGTCATCCATCCACCTTTCCTCCACTGGACGATCTTTTTCGGCCACGTTGTGTCGGTCTGCCTTGACATGTGACCAGCCCAACGCCATTTCTGGCTGGCGATTCGTCGCAAGATGTCTGTGACCTTAGTGCGACTTCGAATTTCCTCATTGCGCACTCTGTTCCTGGGACTGATCCCCAACATTATCATTTCCATGGCTCTCTGACAAATTCTTAACCGAATGGCGCTCGCCTTTGTCAGTGCTACTGTATGTAGCTAATGGTAGCAAGCAGGACTCATACACCTTTCGTTTCAGATTGTATTGTTGGATTCTTGAGGATAAATCCGAGCCTCCCTAATGCCCACGTAAGACCTAACCTCCTGATCACCTCTGTGGTCTGATTATCCTTTCCTAGCTGTGGCCTAGGTAGACATTACTCCACTACTTCCAAGGGCTGATTCTCCACCAAGATTTGAACTGCGTCCGGACTTAAAATTGTTGTCTTCTGCAGATTTATCTCCAGGCCGACCTTCGCCGATTTGAGCACGGATTTCAGTTCTTGTGGGTCACTACTGGTTATAACGATGTCATCTGCGAACCTTAGGTGCGTTGGATAGGTGCCCTCGAGGTAACTCTGAATTTATTATCCAGAAAATTCAAAATGGTTTGCGTGAGGTGTGTCTAATATAAACAATAATGGCTATGACACCCTATAGCTACCATATAACTGCTTCTATACATTGTTTAGTAGTAGTAAATTATTTACCCAGACAGGTTGGCTCTACAAGCGTCATTGCCGGCATCTTTCCCCCAGACTACTCACGCCTGTGGTACCAACTTGTTATGGGTTGCTTCATTTCCTATATCCGCATGTGCCTACGGCACTTTTTGCCCATTCGATGTATTTTTTGGATGGCCATAGAGGTGAGTGGAGTAGATTAATTTACAAAGAAAATCAACTCTTTCGTATTTGTACTTTCCGAGTTGAAAGGTGCGACAGGCAGACATCCAAAGGACAGGTATATTAACTTTAAAGTGTATCTATAAATTAATACGTGAAGGGAAAACTTTGCACCCTTGCATATCATTCCAAGAAATTGAATACATTTGATTGCAGATTGATGCATTTACAATGCATGTTTTGCAATGCAAAACATTTCGATGCTGTTGCATATTAAGTGACATCGATATATTCAACACAACTTTCCCGGCATTTAAGGGTGTGTCTACTCCAGCTAATATATAGCCCTAGAGTAGTATATTAATATGTATATGTAAAATCAATTATTTTTAAGGAGTTAGGCTGTATTTTTCATATTCTGGTAATTATGTAAACGCCCCAACCCCACCTACTTTCTAATACCAACCTCGTTCCCGAATGTATTTTTCTATTTTATTAAGTTTGGAGAAAACTCTCATTGGCTTTATGTTTTAAATGTAATTTTACTTCTATGTCAGCTGTTGGTTCCTAAAATAAACAAATAAAAAAAAAAAATGAAGACACTTTAGGCGAAAGACTGTATTCACTTCATGTTGTCATAAAGGTAAAGCATGTTGGCCTTATCATAATGAATACTTTAAATTATTGTATGATCGACTGAAAATTCAATAAAGAGAAAGTTTAAAAAATATTTTGAAAAGATTCGTAAATAAAATTCAGCATTGTGTATTTTTTTCAACAGTTACTAATACTCAATTTTAAATTACAGGGAATTAAGGTTAATAAAACACGCTAATGGCGTATTGGTACGCTCGCAGCTGATATAATATTTATTATATAATATCGCAGCTGATATAATATAATAATATATAATAATATAATAATGATATAATAATATCGCAGCTGATATAATAGTTATTCGATTTGTGCGGTAAGCCCGTTCGCTCCTTTTATTGTAGGTCTGCGGATAAGTTTTGGGCGTGTTTGCCTTCGTCGCGCAAATATCGGATGCAAATGAGACGGCCGGCTGGCTTACTTGGATTAGCGGAAGCCACCGGCTAGACTCTACCACGGTAGCGCCGACATGGGCGATTGTGACGTCTGTGGAATCTTAAGGTTCCTCTTCACGTTGGCCAATATATGTGCTGTGACGGTGCCTTTGGGGTGCAAGGGACCGTAGTTAATAATGCAGTGCTGGTGTTTAAGAGAACTTTATTGCTGATCATGTCTTGCACTATTTTGAGCCGGTACGCGGTCGAACGTGCACCGTGAACAATGCACCCGGCTTACGGCCTCGTATAGAGAAATGCTGACTTTGCCTCAGCAATTTTCGGTGCGTGTACGCACACGCGCGCGAACCATGGACTTTGCGAAGGATGTGGAGATGCCCTCACAGCGCCAATGGTTGTGGCCAAAACGTATAGAAAAAAAACAGAAATTTAACCTATTTTTAACCAATGGTTGTGGCCAAAACGTATAGTAAAAAACCAGAAATTTAACCTATTTTTAAAGACATTTTATTTATTAATAAATAGCTTTATATAGTTACCGATAATAAAAATATACATTTTTAATTTATTTCGCACTTATATCTAACGTAAAATGACTCTAGATTATTATTTATTTATATGTTTAATTTAGAAAAATAATTATTTTCTTAAAATTTGCATTTCTCCGCTCCAATATGCTGCTAGCGTAGGTTTCACTTTTGCGACTGCGGCTACCTAGTTATATAATATCTTGAAAGAATGAAAAATAGTTTCTTGTGAAGTTATTTAATTTTCGGAGGTGATGATGAACACTATAAAGATTAGTACGAAAGGCCTGACGTACAGGGAGAGAGATTCGCCCACCCCCACCCACACCCTCAACTCATTTAACCCCCTCCTCCCCCGACGGGTCCACCGCCTTGCATCCGCGCGCTTTTTGTGTTATTATTATTATTATATCGCGACATTTGCATATTTAGGCAGTAAAATTAATTCAAAGATTTGCCTCTCGCGGGTCGCGGTTCGGGTTAAGCCGCGCGGCGGCGGCGGGGTGTGCCGCAAGGTAGTGTTGTGGGGCCCTTAGGGTAATGCGAGTGTGCTATCGATTCGTTTGTTTTATTAATTACTAATAGAAATTCTCAGTATTTTTAGCCAAAGACTTTTGCGGTCGTTGAGAGCTATGTTAAAGTAGGAATCGAGTGATTGGAGGAGCTTATCGGACCTGGAACCCTCCGGGGAAACTTCTTCCCTGTGTAGGTTTTGGTGCTCGGTTGCCCTCGTGTAATGCTGGTGAATCTCATGCTTCTGGAACTGCAAAGTCGCCACCCATGGGTTTGTGTGCATGATTTTAGCATTGTAAGTACTAAAGTATATTATTTAAAATTCCTTACACCATAAGTAGTAAAAATATACTGATGTATGAACACCATCAAGCTTTGTATATTGACTTTCCCATAGGGATGAACTTTGTTGGAATTTATAGAACGACCCTAATCTGCTTCTAAAATTCTGTTCATCAATCAATCGTAATTTATTATAATAATATATTAACGTTTAAAAAAAAAAGATTCAACCATTAGAGTTTTTTTAAACTCAGTTCAAATTTTTTGGTAACACACGAATTTCAATTCTAATGGTAAAAAGTACCTACAGGCGCGATAGTGATAATTGCTGTTCAAAGTCCAGTTAAATCAGGATTCAACTATATACTCGTATATTGTATTGTTATATTGAATCATAAATTTGAAAAATTAAAATTTTATGATATGGCTTGAGCTTGAGTTGATATCGTAGGTATTGCAAAATGATTGATTGATTTTGTGATCAGCGGACGCACGAGTGAAAAGCTTTCGAAAGATCTAAACGTTGCATCTTAGCCAATAAAGGCAGATTTATTATTAATACGGCGTAGTCGATTGTAGGGTCGTTCCCTATCCAAGTGGCAAGTCTCCTCGGCTCCTCGGGAGGAAATCCTCGCCAGATTTATGGCTCGAGGCGAAGAAGACAGAAGAATGCAAGGCAATTTGTCTGTCACGGCCGGCGTCGCGACGCCCGCTTACTCGCGGGGCGTATCGGAAATTCGGGAACGGTTCACAAACCCGGAGCGCTAGTTACGTACGAATTCGCCGGTGTTTCCCATTTTAAGACCTATCTTAAATATTACTCAATCGAAACATCCGTAACACACTGTTTGTGATCATGTTAAGGCGACGTCGATGTTTTATTTTATAGGGTGTCGGGTTTTACTCTCACAGCTTCATTATATAGAAATTAAAAAAACCAACTATTCTATGTTTTAGACTAATTTAGACCCTTCATTTGCCTTTCAATTATTTTTTTTCCTAAGGCTGTAATGTTTTTTATAAAAGAGTAATTCAACTAAAACAGAACTATTAGCAGTTTAAAATTTATTAATTTTCTCAGAAAAAGAACTTCATTTAAAAAAACTGCTTTAAAAAAATGCATAAATGGTTACCAAATGCCAGGCCATAGAAAAGGGTCTAAATGAATCGAAATTAATATTTATCCCTTGGCTTCGCCTTAAATTCTTAACCTTAAAAGTGTAAAAATATAGTTACCGCGCTAGGTACGATTTATGGCCTCGTCGAAATCTATCATCTCTTTTAGTAACTTTGAATTATCTTTAAAATAAGAATAAAATTTAAAAGTGTTGCTTTGCCAACTAAGCTATCATTTTGTCTACAATATGTACTATTATTCGGGTAAAGGCTGCATTATCGAAAGCGAAACGAAAAATAATATTTCAAAAAAGAAAATCAATTAAAAAATCAGCCTCCAATTAGTAAATTACTTAGTGGTTGAGGAGTGGTGCATCGCCAAAAATTTGGATTTTTAGAAGATTTTCCTTAGGTGCTTAGGTCGGTTAGAAATTTGCTCGATTTCGACCTAAAATGTTTATATCATGCTGTTGGTATCGAGAGAGAGTTCCTTCAAATTACTACATTAATTATTACAGCACACAAAAAACTCTCAGACTTACACTCATACGAGTATGCAGAGTCGTCCATAAAGTGTACACAATCCTAACCTTAACTAAAGGAGCCCTTAACGCATTCGATTCCTAACCCTTCAATTTGCTCTTTAGTATTTAAATGAGTTTATCTTATAACATCCGCCCTATTTTAGGATGTGTCTCTCAATTGTTCATGATTGACGTCCTAAGAATATGAATGTTTGGACATGTGTAAGGTTCTTAAGGAATCACAGCTTTTTGATTAAATTTACGAATTATGGCCGGACCTTTCTCGGCACAGTAACTTCGGTAGGTATATATTAAACACACATTATATACCCAGTCCATTGTGTCCAATTTAACAAAAAAATAGTAATCTTTAGACATAATTTTCTTTCCTTTGGCCTCTGACAGTTTGAACATACTATTATTTCAAAAAAATACATGTTAAAAAAAATATATATTTGTATTTATAATAGCCGAGTGCGAGTGTAATTTAATTTTAATCTTTTCATGTATTTCTATACTTTATCGAAAACCTGTCATCAGTTAATTTTACACGCAATTGCAAGTACCATTTCTTATATATTGTATTGTTGGTTTTACAAATAAACAATAAATAAATAAATTAGTTTAATATTTTTTTTTACCTGTGACTCTCTTTATTGCTCAATTGGGTAACCCTAATTTTATATAATTTATATCGTATTCGCGTCAATACCTGTATTGTGTAAAATTTCAGTTTGTTTCTGGGTGTAAATATTACTTAATATTTTTTTTATAGAACTACAATCATTATATAATAAAATAACATTTACAAAAAAATTGGGTGTGCGTCGGAGCAGACGGTGGAAGTTATACTTCTTTGGCCGTTCGCACATACACACAGACAGAAAGGCAAAAAAGGTAAAGACAAAAAGGCACTCTACGGATTTTACTCCTAACGCGTGACGCCGTTTCTCGACCAACATCCCATCCCAATGAGTACGACGGGCGCAAAGAACTAGCTTCAAATTTCGGAAGGGACTCTACAACGTGACAAACATATTTCGTAAATAAAGCAATTGGACTCTACAACTCGACAAACGTACAAATTACTCGGTTTCTCGAAAAAAACAGGTTTAATGAAACACGTAATAAAAGCAGTAACAAAACTATGACAGTTGTCCGTCCTATGGACTCACCGGTAGTGGTTGAGGGCAACCGAGCAGCAAAACCGTCGCGGAAAAAAGAAAAACGAACCCAGCAGGTGAAGCATGCTGAAGAAGTGTGAGAGTGAGAAAAAACCGGCGCTGTGGGCGTCCGTTGCGAAGGAGGTACGCTCATGCGCCCATCGGAAACCTATCGATACCCATCGCCGCACACGAATCAATCGAAGTGCCCGATCGGAGAGGGCGGATCGCCGATATGTGGGCGGGGCGCCGGCCGGTGGGCGTGGTCTGTCGCCGGTTGGGCGGGCGGCGGTCACTATCGATATTTCCCGATAGGCGCCGATCGCGTTCGGTTATGGGCGATTGGTTTCGTGACATCGGTTCTCGCCATTGGTTGGATGCTTCCAATATCGCCTGTAGATTGTAGGCTAGATGTGGGTAGGTAGTTAACGCGGAACGGGCGAATTATACGTAGAATCCGGGATCTATTCCCGGGAGGATGTGTACACATTTATACGCTGACTCTTGCTATTTGGTAACGCTCATGAATTTTTTAGAGTAGCCGTGCTGCGGGCAGTTAAAAAGATCAAAATCTTTATATCTGCCTGAACAAAGTTTAGCCATCTAAGAGCGTAACGCTGGTAAGGGGTCAGCGGGCAAGGGATCAGAACCGCGGAAACTGGGTTTACAATAAAAGGGAAGATGGACAGTACAAATAAAGATATGCTGTTTCCACGGGCGAAGAGACCCGGCAAGCTCCTAGTGAACCAACGCTCGTGGCTGTGATGCTCGAACGAGCGTTCACGATGCGAACCGATGCGTAAAGATGGGGAGACTAGAATGTATAAATGGCGATATAGTTTTAATAACTGTGAATCCGTCTCATTAATTTACAGACAAAATATTGAAAAAACGTACTTATTTTTAAAAAAGCGTTGTTTATAAAGGCTAAACCGAACAATAATTTTAAAGATCTCCGCCACTAAAGTTAATGTTACAAGTCTTAAGTGATAACGTAGAGTGTCTACTCTACCTCTACCTAGAGTAGACACTCTCTTGAATGTATTTTAATAAACTCAGCACTAATCCAACCCACAGGCTACGACTATTAGGGTAGATTCCAAATCATTAAACCAAAGTTTTCACACTGGAGAGGATGCCCTCGTGCAGCGTCTCGTTAGGATTAGAATGAACTACCCACCTGCAGAAGGTCTGGTCGTGGTGCTGCTGGTTGACGTGACCGTGTCGGCCCCATCTCCTGGGCAACTCGACGACGAGGGCGCCACGGGGTCCCCAGGCGCACACGCGCGTCTCGGCTACGGAGACGCTCAGCTGCGAGGCCTCAAAGCAGGGCGCCGAGGTCGCGACCAGTGTCTGTGGGAGAATATTCCTCGGTGAAAATCGGTTAAAATCCTCGGACCAGTTTCTCTCCCTCGTCATACTGATGCTGAGCACACAATGTGCTCAGCATCCTGACACACGTTAAAAGTAAAACTTCTGCGAGAAAGTTGATTGGACTTGTCATTTATACTTCAAATTTATCGCCCCATACTGGGATCAATCGTTCCACACGACAATTTATATCGAAATTCAATCGTAATTCATTAATTCTTTATTACACTACATATATTTATTACATTTTTAAACTATATTTAGAGTTAAAAGTATGTATATTTCATAAATTAATAAATAAGGTTAATAAAAAAATAAAGGAAAAAAAAATAACAAAGAATGAGATAATTTTATACTAATCTAAGCTTAAAATTTTAATTTTGAGCATAATTGAGGTTCTTAAACCTCTATAATAATGTGGGTTTACCTCTGTGATAATAATTGCAGCTATTTTTTTAAATTTTGTGTTCGTACGTCAGCTGCGAGCGTGTACAAATACGTCATCAGCGTGTGTTGTTTGCCTTAATTCCTTGCAATAACACAATTACAGCTTGTATTTGTATTTATTTGTATAGAACTAACTATATACGAAAAAAGAACCATATATAGAATGGGTTTTACCTTGAATATCCTGAAATTGATACATTTAATACCATACCTAATGGCAATAAAAAATCTTATTAAAAACCAAACCTAAACATGAAATTCCCATTTTCTGCCTCGCTCCCTTCCTGTAGCTTCATCTCTCTTTCTATTTTTAGTTAAAATACTAATTGTAATAGTTGTAATATTTAATTGGTTTTATTTTATGCTTATAGGTTGGTACTATTGTTTTCATTTATTATTATGTGCACCGCCTGTATATGTTTTTTTTAAATGTAATGTTTTACTTCCCTAATAAAGTAAATAAATAAATTGGGCATGCATGTTAACTAGATAGAATATCTGTCTCTTTAGTTAGTGAGAGTGTATTTCTGGTAGAAAATATTGATTGGAGAATAGTCCAACGCCTTAACTAATAGACTACCACGATCTCATAATGACTACATAATAACAAAGGAGAAAAAAAATCTAATCTACGCTTTTTTCCTAATTCTAAAGGCAATTTCAGCTAATACCGAAGTAGCCCCGAATTTGGTCAAAGTAAGAAACGGCGCAGAATTAAGGAAGTAAATGGTCCAGAGGACTGGGGAGATGAGGGAGGGGGGGCATCGAAATGGTCGAAGAAAAAACGCACAAAGACAATGGTTAATTGATTATGAAAATTGAACACGGAGGGTAGGAAAACAATAGACGGAATAAATGAAGAACGAACGGAAAGAAATATTAAAAATGGAAAAAGCATAGTCGGCCGCCATTAAGATGTTTCAAAATGTTAATTTCTACCATTTGAAATTGGAATATATATAATTATTTATGTTATTATATGTAAATTAATACGCGTAGAGAAAACTTTCTACCTCTTTTAATGCATATTGCGCAGGAGTGTGCGATTTAGCATGGTTATGGGAAGAGTGCAGAAAGCTAAAATGTATCTATAGCATGTGTTATAAATACATTAAAATTAATAAAATAAAACTTTCATACGTCTCAAAAAATTCGAATACAAGCTATAATTGTGTTTAATTTTCAACTGTTACTAACATTAATTTTAAATTTCATCTACTGAAAAAAAATATGGTAATGGCAGCAAAAATATGATATTGGCAACCATAAAGTATGGTCGATATAGTGACAGCAATATTTTTTGTTGGAGTTACACATCGATTATTGTTAAACTCACTTGGTTGCAAGTCCATAACTTTTGGTTACCTTTAACATAATATCTATCTATCGCTACAATTAACAACAATTTCACCATCAGCTGTTCAGTCACGACGCCATATTGTTTTCTAATCATAGCTAAATGTTTTTGTTAAAATATTTCTTGTTGCAGTGCCAAGAAATATGATAAATTTAACCAAAAATTATTTAACAATGATCAGTCTGTATGTACAAACTATGCGATTTGCTTACACTTTTGTTCGATTAGCAAATTTCTTTCTGAAGGTGCAAATTTTTACCAAAACTATATTTTTCAGTGTAAGAATCAAGGCAAACTCTTTCCAGCTTGTAGCTGATGTAAAACATAACAAAATTCAATATATATAGGGTGATGATTTTAGAGGCGTGGTTTTCAAGAAAAGATAAAACGCATATAATTTAATGTTATGGCTAAGAATTTAGTTTTATTATAAAGATAAGGGTTTGCCATTATGTTTTAAAAATGATTTCGGGTAAGTGGCCGCCGCGGCTGACTCGAACAAATTCCAGCCGAGAGGCCCAATTTTCAACCACTTTTTGCAGCAAGTTGGGCCGTATGTCAGCAATAACGCGCCGAATATTCTCTTCCAAGGCGTTAATCGTGTCCGGCTTATCTGCGTAGACAAGCGACTTCACATAACCCCACAAAAAAAAGTCCAGCGGTGTTAAATCGCACGATCTTGGAGGCCACGCCACGTTGTTCAGGAGTAAGTCTATTCATTATGAAATGGCAAACCAAACTGAGCATAAATCAAGTGACAGCTGTCAAAAACACCGACTACGAAAAAAGTAGTGCCAGATTGAAAACCACGCCTCTAAAAAAAAAACATCCCTATATATGCAATGAATATCGAGGTATACTCACCGTATTAAATAAGTTAAAAATTAGAACCTAAAAAATTAAAAAAAAAAAATTGTGTGTAGATTGATGATTTTTTTGTAATTTCTCACCCAAATCGAGCGTTCACATTCAGCGGTCGAATGTAAAAAACAAAAGACAGTCAAGTCCGGAAACGGAAATAGCCCGCTTTCAATTATTCATGCCAATCTCGCCGGTACATCCAGCGTCTCGGAGGGCGGCCGCGGGCGGGGGGCTTTTTTTCAGCGCCCGCCCGCCCGCCCAACACCGCTGGTCGAACAGAATTCAATTAATGTAAACTTTGCAATTGAAACGCTGTAAGACAGCAAAAAAAAAAAAAAAATGAAGAGGGGCGATGCGACGCGCATCGAATCCGGCGCTGAGGCGGACTATATAAAGGGCGACGGATTAAAATATAATTTTATTACGATTTTAATTTTTCAGCGAGACGCTGTGTCGTATTAAAGCTACCCGGTGAATTGTTATTTATGCGAAATGGAAAATTAAACGACGAAATATATTTTTTATTATTTATTTACGATATTTTTGAACTATTTATTGGAATTACAAAAAACGTTACAATATATTGCTATTGTTAACAAGTGATGGGCACTATTTTGTAGTTACCAATATAAGTTTAAACATATGCTATATCTAAAAAAAAATTGGAAGGTAGAAGTTATACTTCTTTGGCCATTCGCACAACACAGACATTTATTATACTATACATTATCATTATTAAGTTCGTATATTCGTATACTTTCGTATAATTTGTGAAAAAAAAAACACAGACAACTAGCTTCAAATTTCCTAAGAGACTACAACGCGACAAACATATTTCGTGAATAAAGCAATTGGGCTCTGCAACTCGACAAACGTAAAAATTACTCCTAACGCGTGACGCGGTTTCTCGACCAACATCCCATCCCAATGAGTACAACGCGCGCAAAGAAGTTTAACTTCAAAAAAAGATTTAAGCTAAACACCAAATTATAAACATCTGACAGCCGGTTGTTTCGACAAACGTCATTGCTGAAGTCACCGTCAAATATTCAGAAAAATGAATTGTTTGTTCGCCGGTCAAAGTTAAATCATCGAAAATTGATGCTGACCATAACAAGTCGATTTCGAACGGTTAAAGTTAATATTATAGTCAAATAAGCAAAACTAATACATAATAATTAATCGGGAAATTTAGTTTGAGAATTGCATTTTGAGTAAATGAAAGCAGATGAAACAACCACGAAGCGTTTTAGCCAGTAAAAGGGCTTAACGATTGTTAAGACATGAAGATTGTTAAAATTGAACAATAACTATAGCTTTAATCGGAGAAGTCAAACGACCGGCTGTAAGTTAATACCATAACAAAGATGGGTATGAATTCTATTAAAGAATTTTTCGGGATAAAGTGGTAGTGAAGCTTTTGACGTCAGAGTAAGTCAATAACATCTCATCTACGTACTAATTAATTACTTGTACTTTATATAGGGTGATGATTTTTGAGGCGTGGTTTTCAAGAAGAGATAAAACGCATATAATTTGATGTTATGGCTAAGAATTTAGTTTTATTATAAAGATAAGGGTTTGCCATTATGTTTTAAAAATGATTTCGGGTAAGTGGCCGCCGCGGCTGACTCGAACAAATTCCAGCCGAGAGGCCCAATTTTCAACCACTTTTTGCAGCAAGTTGGGCCGTATGTCAGCAATAACGCGCCGAATATTCTCTTCCAAGGTGTTAATCGTGTCCGGCTTATCTGCGTAGACAAGCGACTTCACATAACCCCACAAAAAATAGTCCAGCGGTGTTAAATCGCACGATCTTGGAGGCCACGCCACGTTGTTCAGGAGTAAGTCTATTCATTATGAAATGGCAAACCAAACTGAGCATAAATCAAGTGACAGCTGTCAAAAACACCAACTACGAAAAAAGTAGTGCCAGATTGAAAACCACGCCTCTAAAAAAAACATCCTATAGATCGCTACAATTTTATATCTAGATTGAGACACATACCTACTGTGTTCACGGTTTGGACTTTAACTGCAAGATGGTGCTAGTAACTTGATTTCTAAATATTTGAATGATAACAACACGTAGTTTGAATTATATTGCTAGAGTGACAAGTAAATTATTTAATGACAAAATTTTGTGTATACAAAAGTTTTCTAAGGATAGCATTCCTGTGGTAGTGTGTACGCACCCTTAGCGCGGGTTTCATTTCAACCTCCGATTACATCTACAGACGAACGGTGATCACATCTTAATCGTGAATCCCAGTACTGACATTCTTTTTTTAAATATTTCTGTTGCGAGTGCATGATTTGACAGTCCGAGGGGGATTCCTCGGGGGGGGACCGAATTACCTCTGGCGCCTACGCAATGTGGCAGAGGGATGTGAGGGGTCACATCGCTGCGTTTCGTCAGCTTCTCGTCATGACACCCCCATCCCCCCCCCACCCCACCACGGCGTGCATATAAATTCCTCAGACACATCCATTTCTCGTGACGCGCGCTCGCACCGAGAATTTTTCCTATTTTTAACGTGTCTTTCCGTTTTATTTACGCCGGTCGACGGCTGGCAACTCCGCGCGTAATAACGCCCGTACATCACGGCGCGCGCGAGCAAAAACAAACGCCAGAGAGGCCCGAATAAACGCGAGTAATTGTCTCGCACGGTGATGCCAGACGTGCTTTCTCTCTCTCTCTTTAATATCTGCCCATATGAGTGGCTGTCGTAATTTGACGAAATAAATATGACAAATAATTGTAACTGGCTGTTCATTACTGTCCAACCGCCGGCAAGAAATTGCAAAATATGATTTGTAATGCCTCAACAGCTGATCACAGGTTTTTTTAAAATTTGCCGTTTTATAAACATCCGTCCAAGAAGACCAGTTCGGGAAGACCATTCCAGAAGTCTTAAGGAGCGTTTTGTGTAACCTATTATAAAATTTATATAATTTATAAAATTTATAATTTATAAAATTTATTTAATAATAAATGATATAATATGTTTATTTAACTATATTTATAAATAAACTTAGATAACACCAAAAGTAGTGACAAGGTAAAAAAATCACACAGTCACATAGCTCATCTAAATTCGCATTTAGTGGCATTTTACTTTATTTTATTTTATTTCAAGAAACAACAGCTTACATAGTAAAATTACAATAAACAAAAAAAAACAATTAAAACACAAAGCCAATAACCGTTTCCTCCAAACTTAAAAGAAAAGGAACCACATTCGGGAGCGAGGCCGGGACCAGGAAGTAGGAAGAGTTGGGGAATCCAGACAATCACCAGAATATAATATAAAACACAATATAATATAAAATATAATAAATTCTACACTCCGATTCATGTCGGAATCTTCACCGTGTCCAATCTAAGTAGGCGCTAAACACCTATCTATCTGCTTTCAGATCTAGTAGTTCGCTGAGGTACTCTACAGAAGTCCTGGGCAGTTTATGGAACTGTTGAGTAGTTCATATAGGAAAACAGCATAAAACATTTTTCTTCTGATATCCAATGTTCGTGGTAAGTTTCGGATTGAGTTCCGAATTGACAAGGTCAATTTAGTGATGGACACCAAATCACTGAAAAGTATTCTAAATATATTTCTCGTTTGATTTATAGGAATAAAAATATAAAATTATTTTAATATATATAAATAAATATTTAGCAAATGATTATATTCAGATGCGCAGTTTAAATCTCGAATGTGGCCGCTACATGACAGGCAAATTGTTGACGGTTTGTGGGCAACGTTTTGCACGGGACGCCGAGCGCGATGAAAAATCGCAGACCGCATGAAAAATCATGAAACATACCGCCAATTGCTGAGAAAATTTTCAGCGCTCCGAAAGACACAAACACCAGTCGAACACGGCAGTTTGACGAATTATTTTTTTAAATGACGTCTGTTTGTATTGTTGTATAGATGGCCTTATATTTTATTTTATTTATTTGACATTAATTACATTATACATTATAAGGTTACAACAGATTCGTGCGTACATATTAATAATAGTAGTTCATCTGTTCGCTCCCTTCTTAACTAGACTAAATGTCTGTCCTAAAGATTTGTTATTAATTTTAAGATAACACCAAAAATAAACATAGAAAAAATAATAATAATAAGATATAATAATATATTAAAAACTTATAATAAACAGATAAATGAAGTTGATTGATAGTGTATATTATAGTAGTATATATTACAGGATTAACCTAGTATAATCTACGTATATATATTGTATTTAGAATATATATTAATATACTTAAAATAAGTATTCCTCTATTATTTATAATAAGTAAAAAATATTTATTTTAATTACTAAATTGGATGCAAAATATTGCCTTTTTCTAACCAATCGTTTAACATTTTGCCTACTATATTCTTGCTTGTAATCGACCGCCATTCATCTTTCATATTATAGTATTGTTTTTATTTATTTATTTATTTATTGACAGTAACTTAACATCAATTACATATTATGCAAAGTACTACTTAATTAGGCAATGCCCGTACTAAAGTAGACTTTACTAGAAGCATCGTTCTTATAAGCATAACCGTCTCACTGTCTTTAGGACCTAAATATGAGTAACTTCTTGGTCCAAAGCCAGTTTTCTTATTAGATATACGAATGCACTACTTTCTGATTGTGAGTATCCTTGCCCATCAATATTCCACTCCCTTACATTATTTCTATAGTTTATATATACTATATATTGAACCAGTTTATGGAGTAACAGTAGGTCAATCTTCAAGAATCTTCTGACAGTTCAAGTAGGTAGCGCGACGCTGCCCTTACAAACTAAACATCACGTTTTTTTTCAGTGCTATGTGTCCTGCGCGACTCTGCAAAGAGGCGGCGCTCCGGAGTCCGATCTGCAGGTGACACTCGCTGAAACGATGCGATTTTTCCACGAAAATCAGTCGAATTTTTCTCGGCGCCGGCAATTTTCCGTCCGAAACAGCCTTGGCTTTGTTTCGTATTGCCGCTTTTCATTTTTAAGAAACGTATAATTTATTCCGAAAAAAAAATGAACGCACTAACTAACCGCAAGCAGGTTCGCGGTAGAGTAGATTACGTGACAGACACAAATAATTACTCGCTTATTATTTATTTATTTTTTAAGTCATACAGCTACACATACAATTGTTACGTCAGCTGCGAGCGTGTACATTAATACGTCATTAGCGTGTGTTGTTTGCCTTAATTCCCTGCAATACCTATAAAATTTAATGTTAGTAACAGACGAAAAAAACACCATCATTTATTTGTATTTATTTTTGGATACAATTCTTTGACAGTTTTAATTTTTTCGTGTAAAAATGAGACTTGAAATTCATAGAAGTAAAAGGTGGCATTAATAATTAATTTTGCTAGACATTACTACATTGACATTGACAGACTATTGAAAAAGGAACATTTGAAATCACACAAAATTAACAGTTCGACAGTCAATATGTCAGTAGTATGATCGTTTTATTTTATTTAATTTAATTTATGTGTAACACATAGTATAGATAAATTTTAGCATTCTGCACTTTTTCTCCATATAAACTTTTAATATGCCAAATCTCATACTGCTCCGTGCGCGCAATATGCTTAAAAAGGGGTACAAAGTTCACGTATTAATATATAGATATATTTTTAAATAATTGCTGTGAATTAGGTCATATTGGGCCCTACTCAACTAGGCCAAATGTGCCTATACAAATGTGTCAGATGAGAAGCATTAAAAATGGTATGACCATGTGCTGATTCGAACACACGACCTTTGGATCAATAGTCCAACACCTTAACTTCTAGACTACCGTGATCTATATAGATTACATGTTAAAAACACTTTGCAGAGTTATAGGTATGTATAGAAGGGGCATTTGTGAATATGTTACCATTATGGGGTGAGTGTATTTGTGATTTAGTGTACCAATATTTTTTTTTTACTCATAATAATAGGTTCTAATTATTACTCCGTATAATTAGGCGATATTTGAAACACTTATTTAAAAAATCTACGACCGAAAATAAATCGAAAAGAAGGTATTTTCTTTAACACAAACAAAATAAAAAAAAAAATAAGATTGTCGAAAAGTCGTTTTCTACCTCAGGAATGTCTAGGGTGCCAAATTGTTTTTAGGCAAGACCAAAGGTCAGCACGCGATTAATGTAAAAAATAATCCAATAACGTTAGGACTTATGTTTACTTCGCTACTTATCCAATAATGATTAGGCACTAAGAAGTTCTTAAGCTGGTACTTAAGGTCTGAGTGGTTCGCCGTGTGGCATCTGCAGCCTGTATTGTGAGTTTTATTCAAAGAACCAGGTTTTATTCATTTGTCTTTCAATAACTATTTTTCCCAAGTCTCTAATATCTTTTATAAAAGTGCAATCCAACTAAAAAAACTATTAGCAGTTTATCATTTATTAAATCTCAGAAATAGAATTGAATTTTAATAAACTGCCTTTACTATGTTGAAGATCTAAACATATTTTTTTTAGGATTTAATATCCAATGGTTACCAAATGCCATAGAATAAATAAAAATTAATATTAAAATTTATCATTTGCCTTCACCTTAAGAAGAATTACGACCGGAAGGAATATCGCAACCTTCATTTCATTTCATTTATTTGGTATTTTTTTAATTCTTTCATTTATTCATTTTATTTTTTCATATATTAAGTGTTCTTGAGTAAACACTTAAATTGTATTCATGTGTGTGTATCGTTAGTGTGTGTGGGTGTGTATATCAGTGTGTATATTTGTGCCTTAGGTAATTTTATATTTTTCACAGGCTTTTGCGCTGGTCTATTGTATGCACTGTAACACTTCATATATAACCTTCCTTCCTAGTTTGGAAGGTTATAGACTTGTACTCATCGGCCAACTTGATTTCTCAATAAAAAATTGAAAATAAAATAAAAATAAATAATTAAATAAACCTCGTAATTAACTTACATATAGACACCTGATAGAAATAAGTCAATCTCGATATGTAATACAAACAAAACGAAATTTTTTTACTAAACATAATCATGTTAAATTGGTGGTGGTTAAATTTCAACAAATATTTTCAAATGTAATAAAAATAGTATAGACGCAAACCAAATGCAAAGCATAAATGCTAATACAAAGATGGCAGAAAAAAACCAGCTTAGGGAATAATAAGCAATAGGGAACATAAACACCCCCAACTCTTCGGAAATGGTTTTGGAACAGCCTGTATACCTTAAGAATATATAGCCATCTGTCGTTAAAATAATATGAGACTATGTGTTTTTTCCAATAACATTTACATCTTGTTTTAGTTACGAAGGTGCGTTCTCGAATTTCTTTTCAGTAGTTGAGCAAATCGACTATACGATTAACGATTTCGGCGCAGCACGTACGATAATTTAACGCGCAAGATGCCCCTAAAGAGATCCCACCAACGGAAGCTGGGATGATCTCGCCGGGAGCGGCGGGCGGGAGAACGGGGTGTCGGGGGGCGGACAGGGTGGAAGGGTGTGTCCGCGCTCTTTTTAAATATTCTCCGTATCAAAAAGCGTAATTCAGATTGCCGGCAGTGCGCTCTGCGGTTATTTTTATCACCGCACGTGACGAAAAATATTAATGGCTCCGTCGGCAATGCGGTCATCACGTGGTCGTCGCGAATGGGAATGAGGGAGGGGAGGGTGTTAGAGAGGGCCCCCCCTCTCTCACACCCTCCCCCCTTACCACCACCCCCATACCACCATGCGGGTTACTTTTTCGCTAATTAGATTCGCCGCTGAGGACTGTGGTAACATCGCTGGACGCTCAAATTGAGAGTTAGATAAAAAAACCAAAGATTAGACCCATCTGAAAAGATGGTGAGCAGCGTATTACAATAAAATAAAACATAATATTGACTTTGACATTTTTTTTTTATTTAACACACTCGGCGAAGATGACGTGATATCTCGTCATCGTCTTACTGCGTTTATATTAATATTAAAAATTCACGAAAGGCACAGATTAAGCGTCGTGTTATGTGAGAAGTGTGTGAGTGAATTCAATATGTGTTTTGTGGATTTGGCGGCAAATAATTTGAGTTTTATTCACAGAAGCTATGTTAAAATGCTATTAAATATTTACATTTTTTACATTTAAACCAGCCAAAGTTGTGGTCAGTTTTTTTATTTATTTATTTTTATTTATTCAATATAGTACAATAAGATGTTACAACAATAAATGATATAATAACACCGAATGACTTAAATTAATATAATATAGACAAATTAAACACCAGTCATTTATTGTTGCTCTGAAGTAACATGGCTACTCTAACTAGGTTAAAAAACCTGTTCTAAGAGCAGCCAAAAGGAAGTTGCAGAAAAAATGAAATATGATTACGTTCGCAAGACGTTACTGATAACAATGGGGAACATAAATATCATAAATACAAAATATAATACATATATATAAAATATATGTATATTACATACAATATACATTTATTAAATATATAATTCTAAGTTTACCCGATTAGTTTCGATGTGTTTGCCCGAATCAAAGGTAGGCCATCGTTTATTCATTATTTGTAACACAAAACTTACAACTATTAACAGTAATAGTAAGTCTTTTAACAGTAATTAAGCATTCCTAGTTTATACATAATAAATTATATTTTTATAAAAAAATATAATTAATAAAAATAACAATTATATTTTTTCTTAACAATCGAACATTTTAAATCTAAAGGGCAGATTGACAGACAAACACTATATTTGAAGACCAGAATGTGGAGACATATCAAAATACCCCCAGACTGGGAGTACAAGGGGGATCAGCTTCCCAATCAAAAACCTGTAGCTTCGGGAGCAATGCATTTGCACCCATTACATATAAATAATGTAGAGAGTGGATAAATATATGAGGTAATCTCACATTTTTTTTTGGCATTATTAGAATACAAAATAAACACATTACGAAGATAATGTAATATTTTCCTAAACCAAGCTTTAAATTATTGATTGTTAAAATAAAATAATTTTTATTTAATTATAGTCCAGTAAAGCAAATTAGAGGATTATAAAAAAAAGACATCAAATTTTATTTGATGAAATCAAAACCACGTGTGTTCAATGTGCGCTACTGCCCGCTAGATGGCAAGGCGTACACCACAATTAATGAAATATGGGTTTATTAATTATTATTATATAGTACATTAACACATAAAATTTGAATCGATATATTTAAATCAACATGAGTACCGGTTAAATAATATTTTTTAATAAATACCTAAAAAAATGTATTCGTATTTTTTCCACTAAAAAAATTATACAATCCTTCATGAAAACCTTTTATAAATTGTTCATAAAATTTTCAAATAAAATACATAATTTTTAATTAGATTAAAATATCATGGTTTTCAGCGAAGCGCTTGAATTGACAATGAACCAATGCGTTTTTATTTTGGTAAGTTTTTGATGACCTATCTTGACTTTGTTTTCTCATCTTTCGTAACCAACAACGGTACAGAATGTGTATGCGTTAGACCCCGGGAAGAGGCCCCTTAAGAAACAAATCGCAGCGAACTACCCGCGGATCGAGGGCGACCGACGAGGTCGTAAAATCTATAATAAAAACACGCATTACGACATCGCCACCGTATAACTGTAATAATAATAATAATTGTATAATCAAAATATTTCGAACCCTCCATTTTAACACGGTTATAAATACATATTCTTTATTATAATTTAACGAAACACGTTTACATGCCCCATCTCTACAAAGACGGTGCCTTTTTTGTAGATAAAAAAACATCTATCCCCCCATCATCATCCCCTTTTTAAGCAGAGATTTAGTATGGTTAAAGTTTACACGGAGAAAGAGTCCAGAATGCGAAAATATATCTATAATATGTGTTAAAAACACATTAAATTAAATAAAAGTCATTTTATTGACAGCCGAAAAGCGGGGAATGAGTTTCAAACTGTGAATTTTGTGTGATTTTAAATGTTCCTTTTCCAATAGTCAGTAATGTCAAGCAAAAATAACTATTAATGCCATCTTATACTTCTATAAATACCAAGTCTCATTTTTAGACGAAAAAAAAAATAAAACTGAAATAGAATTGTATCAAAATTAAATACAATTTTGTTTTTTTTTCAACTTTTACAAACATTAAATTTAAAATTTCATAGGTATTGCAGGGAATTAAGGCAAACAACACACGCTAATGACGTATTTGTACGCGCTCGCCGCTGACGTAATAAATACGACGTAATAAAAAATATATGCAATGATTATAGAGGTAAAAGAACCTTAAACACACTCAAATTAAAAAAAATATTGATGTACGGTCGAATTTGGACCACTGGGCGACCACTAGTATATATTTATTTTACGAAGAGAACGGACATATTTTACAAAAAGTAAATAACTACCAAAAACAAATTTAAAACACAAATAACAAATAAAATATATTTTTATATTCCTATATGTGGTTTTTCGTACCGTTCTATACACTAGGTATAGCGCGGGTAAACCGTTTTTTTTACATACATATTCAGTATTTTTTTATTTTAATTTGTTTAATCGTGTCTTAATTTTATATTTTGGTACATTGAAAAAATGATTACTACTATACTATTTAGAGTAGGTATAAGGAAACCAAGAATCCAACTAAACGATTGTAATATAATTGAAAGTTGGTAAGTATTATATGTGCAACGTAACTGCTCATATTTTGACTGTATTTGCCCTCACGAAACATTATTATGACAATTATTATTAAATATAGTGTGGTGGGTGAGTGTGAGGGTTTATGTGCGTGTACATACAGGGTTTTAATCATTTTTTTTCCTAAAAGTGTTATTAAAAAATACATAAATCTTTATATTTGAGTACAATAACTTTAATTTCCTTAATTTTATATAAATCCTGGTTTTAATTTAGTATAATGGAAATATAACATGTATACGTGTGTTTATATAGTTTTTATATATTATTATAGCATCGATAGGATGACAGAAGTGTCACATTAAGCATACTAAACTACACTGCTTCCCTTAGTACAGATTCGTCTAGTTATGGATTCATCTTACATTGTAACAGTCGCTTGTCCCTTTAATTAAACTATTTGTTAGTTATATTGTGCTACTTAGGAGTTGTAATATTATATTTTCAATAAATAAATAAAAATGTAAAATGGTTTTATTTCTTTGAAATGGATAAATACATAAATCAACACCTCAAAGTCCTAAACGATTTTCTGTGAGATTAGAGCGTTGCAATGTATGAGTGTATGCATGAGTCATACTGCGATGCGATACGCTTTCATCGCGGGCCATTATTTTTTCAAGTAAGACGTCTGTCGTGGCTCGTAGCTCGAAAAATCTCGAAAAACAAATCGCCACTGTAATCACGTTAGGCCGCCCACCGTGACAAACGGCGCTGGGCGCCCGTAAGGACGCGTACACACTTGCGAGATGAACGCGCGGCGAACCCGCGTCGCGTCAGCGAACCCCTTAAACTACGCCAAAGTGCTAAACTACCTCTACAAACGATTGGTGTCTCCTTGGAACAGCACATTGTGCTATTAAGGGCCAAATTTAAGTAACTATTTTTTAAGATAATTTTGATCCCCCACCTCCCTTTATGCAACAGAGAGTAGCATTTCAGTCTTAAACCCTCTTTTGAAAATGTTACGTATCAATTGTTTTTAGGTAGGAATACAAAATTAAATTAACAGTTTAAATACAACCAAAAATGGCTTTTTAAGTACCCAATAAAAAAAAAATTATACTGTTGTAATAGGTTAGGGTGGTATTGGATAGTGTTTGATGGTATAGGATATTAATTATTATGTCTCAAATTATACACAATATATAAATTATATAAAAAAAATAGTTTTTGCGTGTTACTGTTGCACACTAATTATATTTTTAACAGTGCAAATATATAAAGGTTAACATTATAATCTTTAATGTATGTTTTTTAAGTTTTATGTATTATGTATTATGTATTATATGTATGAAATTAAAATGCAGTATTTATTACTTTTTTTATAGAGGGCGCTTAGTTGCTTTTAGGTAGGTGCTATCGCCCACTTTGGCAACCACTGGACTAATTGATCGAGGTGAGAACGAGGGTGAGATTTTCACGAGTCGCCGCGAGCACAAATACAGTCAGTGTCTGCAAGCAGCCTTATCCGTCCTGAAATTATTTACAGGAATTTATGGGCAGGGCGAGTGACACGACGAGAATTACGCGCGTCTGACAGTCTCTGCGCGAGGACGAAACGGCTACATCTCCAGGATTTGCTCTAAGATTGCAGCAAAATCTAGGCGCGAGTACTTACGTGCGAGTGCGCTTATATATTTATTTATTATTATTATTATTATATCTTCAAAATCAATAGCGGTCTACAACGCTGGACAGAGATATTACAATTTATTACATTACAAACAGCCCATAAAATATAAACTTAATGATTGAAACGTAATTATATGAAAACGTGAAAATCAAGCAATGGGTGCAATGAAATATTATTTATTTACATTTATTGTTTTTATTTCATCCTATAAAGTTTATTATGTATGTATCTCCTGAAAAATCCCCTGAAAAAAAAATGCTTTTATAATAGGTTAGCAGGAGTAAATCTTCTGAAAAAATGGATATCTTTTAATCAGCAGGTTTAACATTTACAGCCTTGTTACAAAGACAGATTTGGGCATATTTGTCAAATCGGATGTTAATTATAACCAAACATAAAATGTTAAGAAAATGGTGTAAGTTAAGCTCCGTAACTATATTTTAATTTGTATATTTAATTAATTTAAGTAAAAATGTAGATTATTAGATATAATTACTTGCAAATAAACAGACGTAAATATAAACGTAAATGGATCATAAGCAACAATTTCAGGATGAAAGAAATGTTATAAACACGTGTAAGATTATGTGAGTAAAGGCGGATGTGTGAATGTGTGCGTGTGGTTTAAAAACGTGTTATTGCGCGCGTGAAATAAACGGATACTGCCCTGCTAAATCTTGCATTGTGTGTGATCATGACTCGTGCAAAGCAGCATTCTCAGCATGATTGGTGTGAGGTTCTCAACCTAAACTATATTATTACACTATGCTATATATTACAAAAAATTAACAATAATCTGTATTTTTTATTAGGATGAGCATATTTCCTTTATGTTCTTTGTTCTCTCTTTTCTTTTCTTAACCTTAATACTGTGTATGTATTTATAATTTAAAAAAAAAATAAAAAATCTCTCAGTTTCCATTTCTATTCCGGATACTAGATAAATAGACCATCTTAGGACAGGTGTTTAGGACCTAGTTAGATGAAACCGGTAAAGATTTCAACATGCCACTTAATGCGAATTTAAATGAGCTATGTAATCGTGTTTTTATTACATTAGTGTTACGTTTGGTGGTATCCACGTTTATGTATAACTATAGTTTATTAATGCGTTTCTTAGGTTAAGCACTAATTGTATACTCACTCGGTGGAAATATTTATTTGGTTTTATGTTATACTTTAAGTTGGTACTATTGTATTTATTCTTTTTATTTATTTGTTTTTTTTTGTTATGATTGTACATGTACTGTCTGTTTATAATTTTTCTTGTGTAACTGTTTATTTCCCTAATAAAGATAAATTAAATTAAATGTAATAAAAAAAATATTTATATATTCGTGTAGGGAAAACTTTGTACCCCTTCTTAAGCGTAAAATTTATATATAATATCTGTTAAAGATACATTAAATTTAATAAATCAAACGTTCATACAAATGACAATGTCGAACTGTGAATTTTGTATAATTTTAAATGTTCCTATTTTATTAGTCTGTCAATGTCAATGTAGTAATGTCAAGCAAAAATAATTATTAATGCCATCTTTTACTTCTATGAATTTCAAGTCTCATTTTTACACAAAAAAATTAAAACTGTCAAAGAATTGTATCCAAAAATAAATACAAATAAATGATGGTGTTTTTTTCGTCTGTCACTAACATTAAATTTTATAGGTATTGCAGGGAATTGAGGCAAACAATACACGCTAATGCCGTAATTGTACACGCTCGCAAATGAACAAAATAAAAAAAATATATATATATGCAATGATTATACTCGTATACTCTTCATCGTAATAACAAATCCATTATTTTTATATTTTTTGTTAAAATATCATCCTTTTCTTATTTCATCTAATTAGATGGTTACATAATATTTGACAATATTTTACACTAAAGAGGACAGGTGAGAGTTAAAAATGCATTTTTATAAAACTCAGTGCTGGGTTTAAACCGACATCCTGCGATCTCAAGTACAGGACCTCTTTAGAACCTTTATAAGTGTTATGCTATCCAGCACATTAACAAAAAATTAAAAAAATATTCAAATTTTTTTAATATTGTCAAAGATTGTGTTATTTATCTTTTTATAAAGGTGATTTGCCGCTATTAAAAAACAATCATCAAATATAAGTCAAATCACCTCATTATATAGGTATAAGAACCTTAAAAACGCTCAAACTTAAAAAAATAACGAATTACGATCGAATTTCAACCACTGGGCGACCCCTAGCAAATATATAAATATAAAACCGCGGAGGTATTATAACTCAAAATCGCAATTCTCGTAGTTAGATTCTTCTCCGCGTGGGCGCTGTCGCGGGCAAAGCGACCCCGAGGCGATGGCACATCCTACAGCGCCGTCTAGCGATAAATTATCGAAATGATTGCATTAAAAAATCCATCTACCGGGTCAGAGCGGGCGAAGACGCCTCGCGAGAGGCGACGGCGATATTGGCTCGGAAGGCGGATGGCGTCAAACCCGTCGCAATTTCCCGTCTGGACCGGGAGGGCGGTCGGCGATATGCACACTCGCCCGGTGAAACCATGTTATTCATAATAATGTTTTTTTTTAAATTATAAATAAATACTACAGTTACACCTTTATGCAGTGTTTTATTAAAAAAAACACTGCTTTCACGGATATATCAAATTCTCCTGTTTCAATCTTTTAGTATTTTAATGTAGATTTATTAGAAACATTTCGTTAATCACCTACACCTTGCACCTGCGTTTGACATAAATAGTTTAAATAAAAAAGAAGAAAAGTCATAAATTATACAAAAAATATTAAGGAAATATTTCGCGATTTTACACTTTCTTTATTTTAAAATTGTTGAAAATATTATAATTTTGTCATTAGGGGAAGAATATTTATATACGAGTACATTGTGAGCAACACTTTTTTAAAAAAATTACTTTTATCAAATATATCAAAATAAATAAACGAAGTGCCTTCTTTAGGACAGAATTTTAAGTCTAGTTAAGAAGGCGGCGAACAAAGGTTGCAGTGTTACAAAGGCTCACTTATACATATACTCGTATTTATTACTTTGTTACAATTTATAATCTATATTCTAAGTTTGTCAATTAAAAAATCGGGCGGAGATATGTCCTATAGAAACTATAAGAACATACTTATAAAATCATCTTATAAAACCATAATCCTCCAATCTAATTAAATATTCGTTATTTTAATATTTATTGTTAAATATAGAATTTTCTGTTTAATTTTTATATTTGTGGTTATAATATATAAAACGACATCCTGCGCTCTCAAAAATATAACCATTTTAGTGTCTTTTTGCAGTGGGCGTTAACGCGGTAATCATATAATTGAGGTTACGTTAAACGTGATTTCAAAAAAGCCTAATACTTAAACGGTTATAAAATAACTGCGCGATTTGTAGCTGTCGCATTCAACAACGAGATTTCCGTATCACTGAAACTATAGTCTGATCGGACAGAGAGCAAGCGAAGCGACTCTGTAGCTATGGCTGTGAATGAACGCGATTTCGTCACCGCTTCAGTAACGCGGCTATTCGCTGCGCTAGAATAATAGGGTGATTTAAACGGTGTCGCCTTATAACGCGCACGTCTAGTACCTTTATAAATGTATATCTTTCATATCGTGAGGCTATTGCCGTATTCAAAAATATCTTCAAATATAAAAAGGGTATAAGGGTATAAGGGTATAAGTATATAAGTTGAAATATCCTGGTGATACCGGCTGTATCGTAGTGCAAAATGATCGTCAACAGTCGGTGGCAAAACCATATCCTTTGGCGATGTATTATTTAAAAGTGCCTTAGAAGCGACAAAGGCAATAAGGCGACCGTGTCTTAAGGCTTCTAATCGAATATCGCACAAAGGGTTCATAGGAAGCTTATCACGAGAGGGGGTGAGGGGGGGATTGTGTGTTTGGGCGGGAAGGAGACGGAAGATTTACCATTTTTTGACGATATTAATGAAAGTTTTCTCACTGTTGCGTTATTTATTGAAATAAATTTACATAATGCAATGTGACGTCATGAACACAGGAATGGCTATGACAACCTGTAGCTATCATATAATATCAACTGCTTCCGTACCATTGTTCGTAAATTGTTTTTCATGAACCTGACGCCTTCTAGTACAACCCGTCCCTTTTTATCTTGAATTTGAAATTTATTTAAATATTTAATACTAACTTCTACCAAATTAATATTGTTTCAATAATATTGCAAAAGTTTCGCAACGTTGTTATAAAATACCACAGACAAAATTGCTAGTTTAGTTCTGTATAAAATTAGTATTTTTTGTTTATACATATATACGGGCTTAAATTTTTGTTTATAATACGGGCTTAAATTGGCGTATTTGATTTTCGTTTTTTTTACATTTAAAATAGCTGTTTTCTTATTGAAATTCGTTTAATAAATTTTAATATTATTCTTTTTTACCTCTAACTAACTTTATTGTTACGTTAAGCTACCCTAGTTTAGGAATATATACAATTTATAAGAATGCATACAGTCTACGTCATTACCTGTATTGCGTACAATTTCTGTCGAATTTAAATACATTAATAGTAAAAAAAAACCTTTTTAAAAACAAGCTTTTATTTAAGGGTTTGACTGCGTATAAAAAAAATCGTGTCTGTGCTGTTGACCGCTGAGGAGTTCCTTCGTGTGGAGCCATTCCTGGGTATAGAATCAGGTCATGCTTACCATCAGAACTGAACCATAATGACAAATTTCAACTCCGTAGGATAAGAGGAAGTGGTTCTAATTCAGCTCGCAAGATATGACCTAAACGGACATACAAACATTGCAAGCTAAATAAAAGCTCATAAAAAGAGAATGTTCTCAATTCGGCCTCTATATTTTTTTATATATGTTCAGTCATAACTCCAAAATAACTTAGGCGATTTTGATTATTTATTTTGCATATGATAGGGAATTTCTAATGGGAGATCTTATATTAATTTTATTAAGTTACGTCAAGTGTAGGGTACCAAAAACTACAATTCAAAAACTATGAAATAGTACAATAAACGTATTCAACATCAGTAAAAATCTTAACTCTGAAGTATTGGAGTCGGTTATAAAGGTAACCATAATAAAATAGAGCGTTTAGAGTTGATTAAGTATTCGTTATTCGCAACATATTACAGCATGTTCCAAGACCATTCCCGAAGACTTAAAGGGGTGTTTAAGTTCCCTATAACGCGCAACAAATTATATAAGAAAATGCGAAAATAATTAGAGCCCAAATTTATTAATTTTCCATTTTTGCTCGCAGGCGCTCAATGACCGATCAATGACCCAGCGCGGCGCGGCTTCGCTAGCGACTGAAGTTATCACAAGATCGATTCATATTATCACGTTAAGTTTACATTTTTTTACTGCGTCTTTATATAGGGTGATGTTTTTAGAGGCGTGGTTTTCAAGAAGAGATAAAACGCATATAATTCGATGTTATGGCTAAGAATTTAGTTTTATTATAAAGATAAGGGTTTGCCATTATGTTTTAAAAATGATTTCGGGTAAGTGGCTCGAACAAATTCCAGCCGAGAGGCCCAATTTTCAACCACTTTTTGCAGCAAGTTGGGCCGTATGTCAGCAATAACGCGCCGAATATTCTCTTCCAAGGCGTTAATCGTGTCCGGCTTATCTGCGTAGACAAGCGACTTCACATAACCCCACAAAAAATAGTCCAGCGGTGTTAAATCGCACGATCTTGGAGGCCACGCCACAGGCCCACGACGCGATTTTTACTTTATTTTAGAGTGTATTTAAAAAAAAATTGTGTTTTTTTCTAAATTTGTACTATTTGCAAACGTTGTTCAGGAGTAAGTCTATTCATTATGAAATGGCAAACCAAACTGAGCATAAATCAAGTGACAACTGTCAAAAACACCAACTACGAAAAAAGTAGTGCCAGATTGAAAACCACGCCTCTAAAAAAAAACACCCTTTATTTACACCGTGTTCAAAGACCTTACTCAAAAGTAGTAGCAATATTATAAACTTATCGACAGTATGTGTCTAACGTTTCATTGTGATCTAATTATCTGATTGGAAATTCACGCCGAAAAAATCAAACAAAAGACGTTCAATTTTTGGATCTCTTATTTATTAGATCACAAAATTTAGATCACAAGGACCCGTGGTTAGTGCTTTATTCCGCATGGTTCAGATTTCTCAATTCACTGATTAACACATGAATTTATATTGAAAACATGACTAAAAACACTTGCCGCCGACTCAAAGCAGGGGTGTATTTAATCCGGACACTTTTAAAACAGCCCTAATTTTCATCCGCCTACCCGCTATAAATAAAAATGCGACAAAAATCGGTCGTCTTCCACGCCTCATCAGGGGCGCCGTTCAATCAACTTCTTACGTTCTCCCTACCTACCCCCCCACCCCCTCACCGCCGCTCCCGTTGTCCGCCGCGCGTTTTCCGTAATTGAAATGCTTAATTTCGACTCTTTTCAGCTAGGGCGGTATTTTTATGGGCGGAGTTTTTTTTTCCTACGGCGCGGATGATTTCATTTGTCGCCCCTGACACTCTCCGAGACGCGTTACGTGTATTTCGTCTTAAAAAAAAACAAATCGAATTCGGACATTCAGGCTTCGAACTGACATTTTCTTTTCGGATAAATATGAAAAATGAAAAAGTGTCAAGTGAGACTATTCCACCGCTCATAAATTTGAAGCCCTAAAAAAAGCATACAGTTAAAGAAGGGTTAAAAGGATCCCACAGGAGGTAGATTTGCCCGGATCAAAGTAGGGGATAGGCGAACTCAAATTGTACGAACTCGGTCATTTGCGATTCTATTGCTAGTTTATTGTTTGCATAAATAGTTTGGTTTTGTAATATTTTAACATATTACCGTACATTTTATTTAAGTTAAAATTGTATATATTTTAGTATGCACACTGTTTGTTTAGATATTGCAAATTGCACATTTATATCCTTGAATATCAACATTTTTCTAGATGTATATTTTGTTGACATGTTTTATCTATTATTTTTGATGTTATGCATAGTTTCCTTGTTTTTAGTTAAATTGTATGGTTTTTATTCTATTGGCATTCATTGAAATGTGCACATTAACTTTATACTTTACATTGTGATAGGCATTAAATAGTCAACAACACTTAAATTACTATTGTACCTAAATATTATTACTCCGATAATTAACTACGTGAATTAATTATAATAATTTATTTATGGTTTTTAAATTACACAAACATATTTTCAAAACTCTACCTAACTAAGCAGCGCCCGTACGGTTATGTTATGTAAGGTTATGCTTTATTTGTTGTAGATTATTAAATGTTTCAGGTCGAAGAACGAACAATTATATTTTTCTTGATTTAAAACTCAAGACAGTATACATAATTTGAATTTATGGTATAATAATATAATATAAAATAGGTATAATACATATACGAGTACATACACTCATACTCATAAATTGATATTATTGTTACAGATTAGATATGACATATGTTTTAAAAGTATAAATCAAATAATAAACATTAAATATGAAATAAATACTTAAATGTCAATATACTGTCAGACTTTTATATAAGTAATATAAATTAACGGCAAACACCTATCATAACTTCATCTAAATACAGTATTTAAGCAATACATTATACAATTTTACTATATATTCCCAAAAAAAGAAATTTGTTGCTGTATGTAATTTTTAAAAAAGAGATTAAGAAATTACTTCTAGGAAAAAATATATATAGTTTTGAAGAGTTTTAATTAATCTCTTTTTAGTTTTAATTATATTTATGTAAATTTTGTTTTTTTGTATTTCCTGTGTATACTTTATTAGATCTCTTTAAATATTTATTTCTCTGGTTTGTTAAATTAAATTTGTTTTATTTTGTTTCTTGAAAATCTTTTTGTGTAATTTTATTTTATTGTATTCATTGTCTATTTTTTTCTATCTACTTGTATGTTAAAAGTTATTATATCATTCACATGTACATTTTTGTATATATTGGAATTTTTGTATATATTTTGTATATTTTGTATATATAAATCTTATCTTATCTTATCTTAAATTAATTACTTTCCGTGTAATATTTTTGTGTTATTTATGTCATAACATATTTTATATTTCTCTTATTTTTAGTTAAACTATCTTTTTTTATTTTACTGATATGTTGTATGTTGCTACCTTTTACATTTTCTTATATTTTTTGTTGTAAAACAAGGTTTCTCTTATTTTTAGTTAATCCGAAAGAACTTTAATTTTACTGATTTGTATGTCGTATAGTTTGCAATATTAACAAGTTGGTTGGACATTTTCCCGCTACATATAGCATATTTAAAATTTTTCCTCATATTAACTGGAATTATTTTGTATAAATAATGTGAATCCAAGATTGTATAAGCTTACAATTTAAAAAGGTAGGTTAGATCACTATTTCTGTTCGTTTACTACCTAGCAAACAGTCGAAAGGAAATATATATTTTTTTAAATTTGAAAATAAATATTTAAACTTAACCAAAGAATGTTAAAGTTTATTGTATCGCTGCGCAAAAAAATGTAAGTGCCCCCGAGCAAATCTTGTCTTTATTTTCGATATAAGATGTTTTTGGGCGCTGAGCGGTCCTGTAAATGTTTTATGCCCAGCAACTTTATGTTTAACAAGCTGTTTAATGTTATAAAATAGTCAGAATTTGTGAAAGTTTGCCTGATATTCCGTACTTTGAAATCTCGAAAGACTTCATCTTGTGCGATTATTCGAAAACATGAAATTTTCCGCCAAATTTAATATGTAATATAACTAAATTAATTATTTAACTTAAGCAAATATTAATCACAGTTACATATCGAGTAATATTTAATAAAATAATAAATAAGTTAACTGACGGAGTGTTTGTCACGGTTTAAATTGCGGATTAACAAAACTCGTGTTATGGCACCATAAAGCCCGCTCGCAACTTGATCTAAACTTGCCAATTTTACGACGAAAAGTAATTCGACGAACATTACCGTAGTAATGTAGATATAATGCAACGAGCTTCGAACTTGCGAATTTCACCTCTATGTTACATACGGGTTAGTGCGATTTTAGCGAATGCTCGCAATTTTGGCAAACTAACGTTTCAATAATATTTGTTTCCTATAAATATGATTTTGTGTTAGTATATACTGTATTAAGTATATAATAGAATGTATGTTTGTTTGTAAACATTCCAATATATTCCGCGTTTTATTATCCAATCATTCCATTCACGCAAAACTACAGAAACATACCTATATTAATTTAATTAATTTACTCACAAACTTCCAACACATCCTATATATATATACAAACCTTATCCTATTTAAATTTATTTAAATAATTTAATTTAATTTGAAAACATCATACCTACTTAATTAGTTACCTAATTAATTCTTATTTTTTTAAATGTAATATTATTATGTGTTTTCCCATTAAAAAAATAATAATAATATTATGTATGTGTATTTTTTCATTTTTTTTTTCGACGCGACAACAAGCCTTCTAAGTAGAGGAAAGATTGCCTTTCTTAGAACAGGCGATAGCCTAGTTAGGCGAGATATTTTGCATTATAATATTATTTTTATAAGATTTTTCAAAAATAAATAATAAATATCGTTACATTGCATACGTATATGTAAAAAAATAAATAAATAAAGTGTCACTGCCGTAGCTCGGCACTTGAAGGCGGTGTTTTCAGTTTAATTTCAAGTTGACTGACTTTTAGTCTGTTTGAAGTATAATTAGAGAGGTAATAATCATCTTTTTATATTTTTTAGGGAAATAAAATGGTTAAAATTAAAAAACATACAGACTGTGCACATGATGACTATTAATAATATTTTTATTGTGAGCGCTCAGTTGTCACCGTACGCGGTAGCGGTGTCAAGGGCATTATCGATAAGCGCGGCATCGGAATTCGCGCTCTGACCTAATCGGCACAGTCTGTTAAAAATATAATGATTTAGGTATGATTTTTCATTTTATTTCTTACTCATAATAGGACCACCCTTAAGGGAATGGTCTTGGGACACCCTGCGTATCTAATTCCTGAATTGTGAGCAAAAGGTATTTAGGGTGTGATGCTTAAAATATAATTGTAATGCTATCTGATATAACGACATCGTAAACAGTTTCTGCGCGTAAATTGATATAAAAAACGGAGTAATGAGGAAAAAAAGTCCGAAGGACACTCGCTCGCTGTCATTTATTTATTTGGTGCAGATGATGGGGTGGGCAAGCGAGGAGGCACCATTGAGACGATGGCAAATATTTTTCATTAGGGGCTTGTCTTTCGAAACAGTAGGGCGACCATGGCTTATAAAAACAAAGGAATATTTTATAATTTGCAACGGACTTACTGTAAGAACAAGCGTCGTCGTGCGGTAGTTTATTTGGATACGCTTAATAAGCATATTTAATTAAAAAATATTTTTGTTTGTTTTTAATAAAAAAAAATTACATTTTTACAAAAAAATACATTTCTAAAAACATTTTTAAAAGACGACATACGAACATTACTAGCTAAAAAAAAGCTTGTAAATACGCCTGCTTTATTTATTTATTTATTTATCCAAAGTACTATTGTAATACAGTACGCACAAAGTACATACATAATTCTTTTTTTTAAATATAAATTTTAAGGTCTTAAATATAATTAGCTATAGAAAAGAGGTTCAGGCATATTGGATTATAATCACTTCACGAGGCGTAATGCCTGTATCGAAGTGATACCTACACAATATCACTCAATATCGAGGCACTCAATATTTTATTTAGAGGTGCTCTAGTATATATTTACATATGTACACATATTCATATACATATAAATATATAGATGATTTCTATGTTAAAATAGGTAAACACCTTTAGTTTAACATATATATAAAAGTTTGACAGTACTGACATTTGGTTTCTTTTTAATATTTTAAGGATTGAAATTTTTTGCAAATAAAATATATAGCCAGAATGTTCAAAGAAAAATTAATACCGAAAGCACAGATAGTTGCATCGCTTGAGGTAATGCACGCTGGTTTAAACACAGGCCTGTGTTTTATGAAAGCTTTCACTCTCACCTACCTATCTGTGCTTCAAGCAATATGGTCAAACTTTCATTAAAGTAGTGAATAAATGATTTAAAAAAGAAACAATAATTATGAAAAAAAGCGAAAATGTAACGAATATGATGTTTAATGAATGAGAAGTGAATGGTTTAATGGATATTTACAAGAATAACTTACGTTCAACGTAGTTTATCTGAAAATGAATCGTTATGGTTAAAAATAAAAAGAAAAGTGTAAAATATATGCACATTACGTGCAAATCGTTAAGATATAGTAAAATAGTAAAATGTATTGTTTAAATACCGTTAATTAGATGATTTCTATGTTAAAATAGGTAAACACCTTTAGTTTAACATATATATAAAAGTTTGACAGTACTGACATTTGGTTTCTTTTTAATATTTTAAGGATTGAAATTTTTTGCAAATAAAATATATAGCCAGAATGTTCAAAGAAAAATTAATACCGAAAGCACAGATAGTTGCATCGCTTGAGGTAATGCACGCTGGTTTAAACAGATGCAACTATCTGTGCTTTCGGTATTAATTTTTCTTTGAACATTCTGGCTATATATTTTATTTGCAAAAAATTTCAATCCTTAAAATATTAAAAAGAAACCAAATGTCAGTACTGTCAAACTTTTATATATATGTTAAACTAAAGGTGTTTACCTATTTTAACATAGAAATCATCTAATTAACGGTATTTAAACAATACATTTTACTATTTTACTATATCTTAACGATTTGCACGTAATGTGCATATATTTTACACTTTTCTTTTTATTTTTAACCATAACGATTCATTTTCAGATAAACTACGTTGAACGTAAGTTATTCTTGTAAATATCCATTAAACCATTCACTTCTCATTCATTAAACATCATATTCGTTACATTTTCGCTTTTTTTCATAATTATTGTTTCTTTTTTAAATCATTTATTCACTACTTTAATGAAAGTTTGACCATATTGCTTGAAGCACAGATAGGTAGGTGAGAGTGAAAGCTTTCATAAAACACAGGCCTGTGTTTAAACCAGCGTGCATTACCTCAAGCGATGCAACTATCTGTGCTTTCGGTATTAATTTTTCTTTGAACATTCTGGCTATATATTTTATTTGCAAAAAATTTCAATCCTTAAAATATTAAAAAGAAACCAAATGTCAGTACTGTCAAACTTTTATATATATGTTAAACTAAAGGTGTTTACCTATTTTAACATAGAAATCATCTAATTAACGGTATTTAAACAATACATTTTACTATTTTACTATATCTTAACGATTTGCACGTAATGTGCATATATTTTACACTTTTCTTTTTATTTTTAACCATAACGATTCATTTTCAGATAAACTACGTTGAACGTAAGTTATTCTTGTAAATATCCATTAAACCATTCACTTCTCATTCATTAAACATCATATTCGTTACATTTTCGCTTTTTTTCATAATTATTGTTTCTTTTTTAAATCATTTATTCACTACTTTAATGAAAGTTTGACCATATTGCTTGAAGCACAGATAGGTAGGTGAGAGTGAAAGCTTTCATAAAACACAGGCCTGTGTTTAAACCAGCGTGCATTACCTCAAGCGATGCAACTATCTGTGCTTTCGGTATTAATTTTTCTTTGAACATTCTGGCTATATATTTTATTTGCAAAAAATTTCAATCCTTAAAATATTAAAAAGAAACCAAATGTCAGTACTGTCAAACTTTTATATATATGTTAAACTAAAGGTGTTTACCTATTTTAACATAGAAATCATCTAATTAACGGTATTTAAACAATACATTTTACTATTTTACTATATCTTAACGATTTGCACGTAATGTGCATATATTTTACACTTTTCTTTTTATTTTTAACCATAACGATTCATTTTCAGATAAACTACGTTGAACGTAAGTTATTCTTGTAAATATCCATTAAACCATTCACTTCTCATTCATTAAACATCATATTCGTTACATTTTCGCTTTTTTTCATAATTATTGTTTCTTTTTTAAATCATTTATTCACTACTTTAATGAAAGTTTGACCATATTGCTTGAAGCACAGATAGGTAGGTGAGAGTGAAAGCTTTCATAAAACACAGGCCTGTGTTTAAACCAGCGTGCATTACCTCAAGCGATGCAACTATCTGTGCTTTCGGTATTAATTTTTCTTTGAACATTCTGGCTATATATTTTATTTGCAAAAAATTTCAATCCTTAAAATATTAAAAAGAAACCAAATGTCAGTACTGTCAAACTTTTATATATATGTTAAACTAAAGGTGTTTACCTATTTTAACATAGAAATCATCTAATTAACGGTATTTAAACAATACATTTTACTATTTTACTATATCTTAACGATTTGCACGTAATGTGCATATATTTTACACTTTTCTTTTTATTTTTAACCATAACGATTCATTTTCAGATAAACTACGTTGAACGTAAGTTATTCTTGTAAATATCCATTAAACCATTCACTTCTCATTCATTAAACATCATATTCGTTACATTTTCGCTTTTTTTCATAATTATTGTTTCTTTTTTAAATCATTTATTCACTACTTTAATGAAAGTTTGACCATATTGCTTGAAGCACAGATAGGTAGGTGAGAGTGAAAGCTTTCATAAAACACAGGCCTGTGTTTAAACCAGCGTGCATTACCTCAAGCGATGCAACTATCTGTGCTTTCGGTATTAATTTTTCTTTGAACATTCTGGCTATATATTTTATTTGCAAAAAATTTCAATCCTTAAAATATTAAAAAGAAACCAAATGTCAGTACTGTCAAACTTTTATATATATGTTAAACTAAAGGTGTTTACCTATTTTAACATAGAAATCATCTAATTAACGGTATTTAAACAATACATTTTACTATTTTACCATATAAATATATATATATATATACATACTTATTTATTGCGTTAATCTTATATATCTATCAGATGCTTAGAAATTATAGCAGATTTAAATAACATACTAATACATACTATTACAAAAGATATTTATTTTCATAATGTATACATACTAAAAATATATAAATATAATATAATATAATATGAATATACACACAATATAATAGACACAGAATATAATATGTCCAGATTTATGTGTTCAGGTCAAAATTGGGGTAAGTGGATTCTCACATTCCTGCCTTGTTTTATTAAGCAGCCAATATTATGTTATTTATGTATCGATATACAAGATTTTCTAATGCACATCCTTTTATGGGGTAATTTTACACTTCAAACTGATCAACTTTTCTTCTTCAAGTTTTTCAATGCGTAAAAAAAGTAGGTAAAAAAATAGTAGAAATCAAAATCCTAAACCCGTTTAAACGCTGATACTGGGGCTGCCGGCGTGCCGTGGCGCGCGATCTTGATCTAACATCCTATGTAGCACTATTCCTAGGAAGTTACTATTTTTTTTTTAATTATTTATTTATTTGCTCGACCGACGGTCACCCCACTTATAGAAAGCAGGTCAAAATTATCACCCGGTGTTCGTCGCTTCACAAACAGGCCGTGAAAGGAAAAAAAACAAGATCACCTTTTTTTAAGCGGAAGAAACACCTCCGACCACCCTCTTCCGGCGAACACAAAAGGTGGCGGTGATTTCGAAAAAAAAACCCCACGAACAAAGTGTACAAGGCAGTAACATAATGAAAATGTCCTTACGTTTCAGAAATCCAATCAGCTGTCATCGCCTTGGTCACAAGGAATACTTAGCTATTTTTGACCGTGTATCACGTTTTACCACATTTTACGATGAAATTTCACAGAGGGACGATTTTAGTATTCTCAGAGCGCACAGTACGTACCAAAACATAAACATTCTCAATAAGGGCGGATACGAAAGCCTTTCTTGGGGAGGGCAGACGGGGTAAAGGGCCGGGAGGTATGGAGTTCCCCCTCCCATCTTAAGCGGGGATCCGGAGATTTTTAAATTTTTGAAATAAAACACAGTTTTGGGTCACTTTTGAGTGTTACTCAATAGAAAAGCCACCTATTCCAATGGGTACCGTGTCATGATTCCGAAAAATTTCGACACATCTTCGCGTTTCACATCCCCTAGAACCCAAAACTACCCTCAGTTTAAAAGATTATATATCATTATCTCTTTCTCGTGGACACGATAACTGCCGTAATTTTACACCACTTTCAAATTGATACAATTTAATAGAACATAATCTTGGTTAAGTTCGTTAATGGGTAAAGGTTCGTTATTCAGAGCAGGGGGGCGGGAATGGGGGGTTTTTCAAAAAAGTGAAATTTTGCTATACCTTTCTTAGTATATAAGATATCGAATTGATTTAACTTTTATATTATTCTTTATTTGAGAGTAATCAACCGTCTTACAAACAATTAGTATTATTGATAAGTTTACATTCTTAAAAAGTATTTGTAAAACTAATCAAAGATTTCTAGTGTAAAAATTCTAAAAACTAAGTTAGAAACTTAACATGTATAGTTAAATTATGCTTTTAACACTTTATCATATCAAAATGCTGACATGGCTTGAATTCACATGATTTAAGGAATAATAAATCGGTTTAAATATATATATATATATAATAGTTTTTCGTATAATTGGCTAATGGCGGCTGACTGAAAGGATTGCTTCTTAGCGAACAAGTGTCAAAACAAGTTATAAAAATAATTAAAAAGCATATATACACAGTATAGCAAACGTGTAAAATTGGAGCAGGTATCACCCCAGAACAGACCTTGTCTAGTGGGGTGATAAAATCCACACCACCTATCTATTTTGCTTTGTATGAGATAGTTTAAGATTACTTGTAACTAGTTTTATTTAAATTGTTTTATGCTATTTCATATGTATTGTTTTTGGATAAAATAAAAAAAAAAAAAGATAAGGGCCTACAAATTACGTAGGTACAATATTTGATACAAGTTCGTACAATTGGAGTCCGCCTATCCTTTTATTTAATCCGATGATTAGGAATAAATACCTACGTTCTTCTCGCAATCTAATTATTAATGTGCCCTGTTTAAATGTCTTGTATTTTCTAAATAAATAAATTCTAATTAAATTAAGCATCTTTCGACGTTCAGAAAAACGTACGCATTTTTATCATTCTTTTGTATTTTCGTTTGATGTTAAAATAAATATATAAATAATGCTCACATATTAGTAGTGCTATGTATTCGATGAGCATATTGAGAGTTACCTATAATGACTACAAGCAGGCGAATTTAAGTTCAACGGGGTGGGGTGCGGGGGTGTTCGGAGGGAGGTGTGGAGGGGGGGGGGGAAGGCGCGTGGGAGGACAGCTCGTCGAAAAAAAAAAGCATCGAAAATTATTCGCTTTATTAAGCTCCCTGGGGACAAGCGGCGGAAAGGAGCGGGGGGGGGGGGGAAACTTTTAATATTTAGCACTCTTGGAAATTCCCGATTTTCTGATAATATTATACGCTAAATGGGGTCCTTATACGCCTGTTTTAGCGGACCTAAATACGATCCTTGTGGAACGTAGAAAAAGTACATAGTTAATCGAATATTTATCACTTCGATACCAGTGAAGTGATAATAATCCAGTAGGCCTGATTCTCTTTTCTATAGCTAATTATATTTAAGACGTTGAAATTTATATTTAAAAAGGGAATTATGTATTTTGTTCATACTGGATTGTTATATGGATAAATAAATAATAGAAATTAGGATGCTGAAGAAAGAATCGACATGAGTTTCAATAAATGATTTATTAAATGAATGTGACGTGGCATTTAATAATGGGTGTATGTACAATCATATGTATGTATGTGTTTTAATATTTGCGTACAAGCATAAATTCAGAAAATTTAACAAACCCCCCACACACAAACGGCTAAACAGATTCTTTTGAATCATAACCAAGAACACTTTCGATCAAGTCACCTTTCAAAAAAAAAAAAAAATAATAAAAAAGGTCATCCATTTTGGAACTATTATGCCACACCAAGACACATCACATGTTAAAGTTATAACACCCCTCTGTTTGCGTAAGGGGTTAATAAGAAATAAGTTATGGTTATAAGTTCACCACCACCACCATCGCCATCACCTTTATTACCACCATCTCCCCTGACTCTAGTTCAGGCATATTTAGCTTAGTTGAGTAGGGCCCAAAATATAATCATAAATTGTATATGACCTACGTCATAGCAATTAATAAAAAAAAAAAAAATTTGCTTATAAGTCAGACAATAATGACATAATGTTCAATGTTAAATTTTATTTATATTAGTTACATAGGGATCATGTGGTTTCTGTATTATTTACATAATATCTTGTTTTGATATAAATAAATGTAAAGCGTACTGTAACTACTATGGTATTATTTTCGTCAATTATTAATTTTATCTAATTTCTTAAATAATCTTATTTGTTTTATTGGACGCATAAATGGTAGAGCTTTTAGATTGTTTTTAGTTATTCACACCGTTTGACTTTTCAAAAAATAATAAATAAATTTATTATATTGTATTAAAAAAAAATATACAACGTTAAACGTCAACTATTTATAATGATTTTATTGTTATAATTAAGTATGTATGTGTAAGTACCATCGATTATGACTATGTAAAATCTGCTGTATGATTTAATAGCAGCAAATTAAGCAGTAATAATAAATGAAAAAATAATAATATAATATAATGTACAGCAGGTACATATCGTTATATTTAATTATCTTAAATCTTCAATTGTCTAAAAGCGGTTTTATTTTCTTATAATTTTATAGGTTTTTCTATAATAAACTTCAAGCTGAGAGAGGTTTACGGGTGGTCCCATTTTAGTTAAATTAAATTAAGTTTAGTGTAAGGTAGAAAAACTTAATAATGTGTTTTCTGTTTAAATGCTTCCATATACAATTGATTATTATTTAGAAACGATACAAGTTAAAACTTAAAATAAAAAATTACAATAAAGCTAAAAATATACCACAATTAACTTCTCATTGTTAGTGACAATATATAACCGTCCACTGAAATGTTGATGTCGGCGCAGAGATTTATACTATTTTCCAAATTTGCAGGTATGTAGGTACCCAACAGGTATTCCAATTTAAATTCCATAATATTCTATATAATTTAAGTTATATTATTATTATTATTATTAAATCCCTGTAGATATAGCGATAATTAAACTGATAATTAAAGTGATAATTTGTACGTACGAGTCTTGTAACCTTAACAAATTATTTGGTTAGCGTTACTAGAGTTTTTAATAGGCTCAATCAATGTTTGGTACGTCATACTCAACCCCGGTACACATAAACTAACTTAGTTGTACCGAGCTGTTCGGTAGATAAACAAAATGGCGAAATAGGCGAGGTTGACCTAACAAAGCAGACCTGTAACGTGTACACAACTTTTCATTTGAATGCGAGATTGTTTGGTACAGGTTACAAGAATGTTTTTTTAGGTGAACATTTTTTTAAATCTACATAAAACAGATTGTTTACACTACAGAATAATATTTAAAAAAAAATATTTTTTAAACAGATACAGATATGGAAAATTATGCCGAATTTTGTTGCTCTAACTAATGAAACATCTAGTGCTGGATTCCGAAGAAATGACATACATATTATTAGTATATAAACCCCCTAAGCAGCACGGTTGACAATAACGCGGAAAACTTTCGCCGTATCGACTAACAAAGATTATTAGCGCGTCTTTGCTGGCAATATTACCAGCAGCCAGGGGTGGGTAGGCGCGGCCAACAATTGGTATACCGTGCGTCTTTTTTAATACGTCAATTACATACACACTCGACGGGTCACAGTGCCTCCCCGACAACGCAAGCCATATCGTAAATTTAAACCATAAAATTTAATTGGAACAACCATATACGTAACTATATTGTGTTAACCACGTTGAATAAAGCTGTTAAGCCTTAAGTTGTTTGAATAAATTTCGGAAATAGTTTGAAAATCGCGTCGGATAACCCATAGGTTAAAAAAAACATGTTCTAAGAGCGGCCAGAAGAAGGTAGTAAAAAAAAATACTTATTACGTACGTGAGACGTTACTAATAACAAAAAGGATCATAAGATTAATATCATAAATACAAAACATCACACATACAATAAATAGTGCATTTTATTGTCTATATAAATCATACAATTTATACATTTATTAAATTTATAAATCTAATAACTGTGTTACGTATAATTAATATACTAAATTACAAAAAAAAAAAAACTATTCATGAAGAATATATATAAAATTACTTATAGTCAATATTATGTTAGCTTTTCTATTGTATTACCTAGTAACATTTTAAATTACGCTTTATGTACAATTTTTCGAAAAATGAAATACATGAATACAACCACGCGTAAACGCGAAAGGTTGTCGATGCATGCAAATTTCGCGCGGGCTCTCCAAGCGGGGCCCGCGGGCCGCTGCGAGTCGCGTGTGCGCTCAATTAAATATCAATATCAATACGGAACTCACTTTGACGGGCCCTGACAAAGTGGGGGGTGGCGGAGGAGCGGCGACAAGTGCTTTATTTGCCGATTCGAAATTGGAACGAGATGTTCGAAATTAGAACGGAATATTCGCAATTCGAAACGGAGCGGGTTGAGTTCGCGCCAAAATGAACCGCCATGTTGAATCGGGAAACAATACACTAACCTATCTACAATTTTATCGCTCCTCCCTGAAATTAGGGTAAAGAATGTTTTGTGATTAAATTGTGTAATTAAAAAAAAAACGCTTTTACAGGAGAAGAGAATTGTTATAAAAGTTGGCCTCTTACTTTTTCAACAGATGTTCACGTTTTGAGGTCACCTTAATCCGTTTTTGACCGTTTTCAGAATGACCTCTTTGTTCGAGGCCGCACGAGACCTTTTTCGAAGACTCACTGTGGTGTTTAGGTAATAGGGATTACGAGTGAGAAAATTATATAAAAAGCGGTAACGTAACGTGTGTTGTCGGGGAGGCACTATGGGGCGCAGTTCCGACTGCCTTATTATTGTTTATTATAAGTCTGTAACGAATGAGTGATTTTTTTTATGTGCATTGTTACTTAACTTGTTATTTTTCGCCGTTGAATGTCTTCAACGGCGAAAAATGACTGGGAATTCGAACCTGGGACCTCTAGAGTTAGAAGCAGACGCTTATACCAAGCCCCATACCACACAACCACAAGAACCACATTGACTCCAAGGAATGGTATTACGACACGGTGTATAAAAATATTATACTATTTTTTTGTTATTTTGGACCGTTACGTTCATTGTGTAGGTAATTTGCCGTCGTTAATACTCGAAATAATATATTAATACGACCGTAAAATTGACTACTAAGTAGGACGTATAAGGATTTACTTTTTAGGTACAGTCGATCAAGAAAGTAATAACCGATTTTAAGCTTAACTGTATGCATTCATCAAGTTTATATATTTATTCACACAAGAATCGTATTATATTATTGCGTAAAGTTTGCATTTTTATGACGTCAAAACAAATTATGATTAAAATCGGAAGGTTAATTAGCAGGTGGGCTGATTTTACTAGGAAAGCCACCTATTGCAATTTCGACATATCTTTGCGTTTCACATCTCCTAGAACCCAAAACCACCCTCAGTTTAAAAGTTTATATATATCTATCTGTCTATATCACTTTCTTGTGGATATGCCAACTGTATGTGTATGTATAATAACTGCCATAATTTTATACCAATCACTTTCAAATTGATACATAAAATTTAAGGGGACAAAATCTCGGTCAATGACTTCTTTAACTTTCTTAGTGTTTAAGATATTGAATTAATTTAAATTTTATATTATTCTTTAGATAGAGTCATACAATTGATCACAGTTTACTTTTTTGATAGCATCAACCATTGGTCTTATTGCATCAACCATTGGGAACGGACTTGGGACACGGCGTATAAGCCTTTCTATAAAAAGCCGAATTAAATTAATAAATAAAATTGTAACTATTAATAAATAAAATTGTAATTAATTTGACTGGACAGTTTCAGGCAATTTCGATTCGGCCTGGAGGTATCGGGCAAATTCTATGGGTGATGTTTTTAGAGGCGTGGTTTTCGAGAAGAGATAAAACGCATATAATTTGATGTTATGGCTAAGAATTTAGTTTTATTATAAAGATAAGGGTTTGCCATTATGTTTTAAAAATGATTTCGGGTAAGTGGCCGCCGCGGCTGACTCGAACAAATTCCAGCCGAGAGGCCCAATTTTCAACCACTTTTTGCAGCAAGTTGGGCCGTATGTCAGCAATAACGCGCCGAATATTCTCTTCCAAGGCGTTAATCGTGTCCGGCTTATCTGCGTAGACAAGCGACTTCACATAACCCCACAAAAAATAGTCCAGCGGTGTTAAATCGCACGATCTTGGAGGCCACGCCACGTTGTTCAGGAGTAAGTCTATTCATTGTGAAATGGCAAACCAAACTGAGCATAAATCAAGTGACAGCTGTAAAAACACCAACTACGAAAAAAGTAGTACCAGATTGAAAACCACGCCTCTGAAAAAAGCACCTATAAATACAGCCCGTCACTAATTTGCAAACACCCGGTAATATGAAATTGTTCGTTCACTAGAGAGGCCGAGCGCCTGCGAGCAAAAAGGGAGTTTTCACGAGCGCTTTGATAAAATCAATTAACATAGGCTTGATTTTTTTAATACAATTTCTTACACGTGATGTCCGCCCAAGTTACGTCGATCCGATCGAATTGTACGCTGAGCTCGAATATTATTACGTATACCCTTTTATCCGCCCGCCCTCCGCTCGTGCCCCGCCCAACGCGATGTGGAAGTGTGATTATTTGACACACTTTATTACGGCGAACGCAGAGAAGACGGAAAATAACGTAATATCAGTTTCTGGCGGAGCGACTGATGATGGCTCGTGTCGTTGCGGGGGGGGTTCCCCCGTCGGGCCCGACCGGGCACCCCCGACGTGACAATATTGGGTGAAGTCGTTCGCGGGTAGATTTATGTTATCCGTATATAGATTGACGTCTTATTACAAGCTTTTACCTAGCTTGCAATGTTTGTATGCATGACCTGATTCTACTTCCATGAATGGCTCCAGACGAAGAAACTCCTCAACGGTCAACAGCACAGACACGAAATTTTGTAAGCGTATTAAATAAAAGCTTGTTTTTAAAAATCTATAGGGTGTTTTTTTTAGAGGCGTGGTTTTCTATCTGGCACTACTTTTTTCGTAGTTGGTGTTTTTGACAGCTGTCACTTGATTTATGCTCAGTTTGGTTTGCCATTTCATAATGAATAGACTTACTCCTGAACAACGTGGCGTGGCCTCCAAGACCGTGCGATTTAACACCGCTGGACTATTTTTTGTGGGGTTATGTGAAGTCGCTTGTCTACGCAGATAAGCCGGACACGATTAACGCCTTGGAAGAGAATATTCGGCGCGTTATTGCTGACATACGGCCCAACTTGCTGCAAAAAGTGGTTGAAAATTGGGCCTCTCGGCTGGAATTTGTTCGAGTCAGCCGCGGCGGCCACTTACCCGAAATCATTTTTAAAACATAATGGCAAACCCTTATCTTTATAATAAAACTAAATTCTTAGCCATAACATCAAATTATATGCGTTTTATCTCTTCTTGAAAACCACGCCTCTAAAATCATCACCCTATACTATTACTATTAAGGATTTTATTCATTTGAAGTAACCTAATAATTTTAAAGTTGCATTTTTATTAACAAAAAACCAGTAACGTGGAATAACAAATTACTTAAATACAGCCATAAAAACGTAAGGTGACTTAAAATACCTTTTTCTTAAACACATACTTTTATTCTTGAAACGGATCAACCTTTGTTGTTTTGAGTTTTTTTAATGTGTAAAAAAAGAGTAGAAAACCAAATTCTATTAGCGTTCGAACGCATAGTTACTCCTCCCGACCTGACCCTCGCGTCGAGCGAACCAAGCGTTTCCTGGGAAATTATTCGTTTTGTGTGGAAAAAAATATGTGTGATACTAGGCTAATAGCGGGAAATTGATACAACTAAGGTTTTATAGGTTAAAAATAAAATGATTCGTATTCAATGGTAATCTCACTGTCACAGGCTACTAATAGTACCAGTGGTAATACATAAAACTGAGTCAAAACTGTTACTTGTAGACTGCCCGTATCATGAGCGCTTTTCAGTGTTTTCAGCGTTTTTTTCAGTGTTATCGAAACGGTTATAAACTAATGAAGATACGGCTATAAAATTACTATCATGCTGTAGGGTGTATTGTCTAATTTTATGAAGAGAAATAAAAATTATATTTTAATGGGTCACATTTTCAGTAAAATAAATTAAATTAAAAAAAAAGTTCTATTTCATGAAACTCTTTCAAGTAAGTTTTATTATTCTAAATTGAAACTCAAGTCATTGGATTTGCATTAGTAGTCTGTGGTATAGTACAATTATGACTAAAAATGAATTAGTTTATTTTTGTTTCCTGTAAAACCTATGGTTTTGAAATTATGAATCAAGAAACCTTAGTTGTGTAGTTTTCCTGCTGCAGAAATATTGATGACGTTATAAAATAAAAGTTGCCGACCCCTCACTGTGGGGGTTTTTTAATGATGAAATTCCGGGGACACGTTGTTATAGTTACATATTAATGTTACTAAAAGCATTGATAAACACTATATAATCAATGCTAAAAGGAAACAATATACTAACGCAAAACAATTAAAAACGGGTATAAATTAAATTAAATTAAATTAAAAACACGACAAATTTATACTTGCAGATCACAGCCTGTGTGAAGAATATAAGTCAGTAATAATTTTCACGACAATCAGGTATTCCTCATCTAAAGTTTTGATACATTTTACCTTATTTTTTTTTAATATAATTTCAGACAATTATGCGATACAACAGGGTTAATGACCGCGTTACTTCTGAAGGGGACTCTTCCCGCAAGGACTAGGTACAGATCGAAAGAAATGGGTACCATGTTTCACATACACAGGTTGATTCTTCTAGATAAGTTTTAATTAAAATTTTAACTGTAGAAAGTCTTGTAATGTTTCCATTTCAAAAGTTTGATCACGTTGACAGCGTCAAAAAAAAAGAAAGATATCGTATAGTTCGGTAATTACCTAATGGTTTCGTTGAAAAGAGGGTAGGTAGTATGTCTAATGACGATAGTCGAATTATCACGGGTGTGACTGAGTGCGGAAATATGAGGGTGTCGCATTTAACTTGCTATATATCTATTGGCAGATCCACTGATAAATAGGTTTCTACTGTTACTGTTCAGCTATAATGTTTCTTCAATAAGAAATATTTATAAGATATATTAATACTACCGAAATATAGAAAATGATAATAAAAAGCAACTTAATTGATCTACATTACTTAGGCCAGTTTAAATGACTAGGCAAAAGTTGGATTGAACTGAGGATAAATAATAAGTGGTAGTCCGGTGGTTAAGGCGTTGGAATATTGACCCAAAGGTCGTGGGTTCGAATCCGCTCATTGTAACACCTTTTTTAAAGCTTTATTACCACCATCTCCTTTGAGTAGTTGGCCTAGTTGAGTAGGGTATAAAACAATTGTAAATTATTTGAAAAGAAAAAAACATATATTTAATCGACGTAATCTATTCTCTACGGCGCGTGAAGATCTCTTCTTTCTCGTATGCAATTTTAGCTTAGTGCGGAATTCGCATAGCTCAGAAACTGCATTGACATCTTATTAATTAAACAATATATATATTTTTAAAAACGTGCTTTTATTTAAATGCTTGAATGCGTACACAAAATTTCGTGTCTGTACTGTTGACCGTTTAAACGCTATTTTATTATCATTTAACAACTTATAGATAAAAGTATAGAATGAGCCCATAAAAGTTCGTCCTGTATAAAAAAGAAATAGTTTTTTTTTTATTATTATTAATTAAAATTTAAATGACTGCATTTAAGTAATTTACGCCCCTGATTGCTTGTTCATAAAAATGCAATGTTAAAAATTATTAGGTACATTAAAGGAATAAATTAATAGTGAAAATACATTTTTAAATAAAAACATTTTTTCCTTCGTCTGGAGCCATTCCTGGGAGTAGAATCAGGTCATGCTTACCATAAAAATGCATTGTCATCAGAGCTAAGCCAACATGTCAAATTTGAACTCCCTATAGGATAAGAGAAAGTGGTTCTAATTCAGCTTGCAAGATTGTAATAATAAATAAAAGCTTTTGCAAAATTCTCTGTTACGTTTGTATAAATTAATAATTTATTTGTTAAGATTAATGCATTAAATTCCTTTTTGATATTAGACGCAATGTTTTAAAACAAAATGAGTAATTAATTGATAGTCATCTTTATAATAACTGCCTAGTGCACTTTCGATGGTTCACCAAATTACAGTATGCACAACAGAAATTGGAAACAAAAAAATGCCTTATTGTAATTAGGATATTAGTAGGAAGCGATCCATCATGGAAGCCTATTGGGATTAGACGAATGGACTGGCTAATTGGAAACGTATGACAGACATCATGGGGAGTGAAAATAATGGGCATAAATGGTAAAATTTACTTATACCGAATTGTTTGTTCTTTGAATACGTCCGTAGAAATACGAACGCCAACTGATTTAACTCTCACCTGAACTATTTCAAAATAGTGTAACATTATTTAACTGACAAATTTATATACTGCGAAATACGAAGGTTTTTGCTTAAAAAAAAACACCGAATATTATTGATATATTCAATGAGGTATATAAAAAAAGAATGACCTAATTTATTTTATTTTATTTGTATGAGAAATGCTTACAGCTATACATACTGATTGTTACATAGAAATACATAATTAACAACTAAAGCCAGGCATTTCCAACTTAACATACGAGATACATAAAAACGTAGTATCTAATTTATAAGTGATAATATTTGAGAGTGTTGTAATCTGTGAGTGTATTAGGGTGTGGAATGTAAGAGTGTGTTAATGTGTATGTATAATTCTGCACGTAACGTATCAAACAAAAATATACAAGATATATTTACGTTTATGTACCCTATTACGGATGCCTGGCGGGTCAGTGGTATAAGCGCCTGCTTCTAAATCCAGAGGTCCCAAGTTCGAATCCCCAGTGGGCCAAATCAGGCCTGGTCATTTTTAGTATTATTAAACTATTGTCTGAGTTCAATAACAAGCATATGCAATAAAAAAGAAAACAATCATTCAGTTACAGACTGTAATGAACGGCATCATATCATGAAAACAACAATAGGCAGTCGTGAAACGCCTCCCCGACAACACATGCCGCGAATGCGAAAGGATTACGTGTAAGAAATTGTATAAAAAAATGCGAAAATAATTCATGCCCAAATTTGTTAATTTTATCAAAGCCCTCGTGTAAATTTCCTTGTTGCTCGCAGGAGCTCGGCCAAGGCCGATGGCCCGGCCGAACTCACGACAAGAGCGATTTCATATTACCGCGTAAAGTTTACAAATTTTCTACTCGGAAACCATGACGAATTTTGATATTAGGTCAAACAAATCATGTTCAAAATCGCAGGGCCAATAAGCAGGATTTTTATCGGGAACGGTCTTGGAACACGCTGTATAGTTTTACTACTTTTGCGGTTCAAATTGTCTGGATTATGAAAAAATCGTTTTAATATTATTGTATAATATGTTTTTATTTCCTTTATTCCTTCGCTCATATATATTTTATTCTTATGTAATAACTTTTAATTGGCCTTATTGTGTACGAATCTATATATTGTATGGAAAAAAGTGCAGATAGTTAAAATGTATCTATATATGTCACAAATACATTAATAAACGTTCATACTACTGACACCTGATTGACTGAATGAGTGAATTTTGTGTGATGTCAAATGTGCCTTTTTCAATAGTTTGCAACCACTAGTACACATTATTATTTACCTAAACATTTTTTTTATGTTTTAACATGCAACGCCGTACGGGCGAAGGTAGGCTTTCCGTTGCCCGTTTAGTAGGCAAAACGATTTTCAATTTTTCCCCAATCCTCGGCTGACCGACAAGGAAAATAATTACAGAACGGCACGCGAACAATGTATCCATCACTCATTCTGTCATTCAATTTACGGACGACAAGGGGGAGGGGAACCTGGGAGGTGAGGGACGTGCCAATCAACCGGATGTTCGGTTAGTACTGGCCATAAAAGAAAATATGATTTTGCCGGAATGAGGCGACAAACAATATCAATAATTTCTATTAGACTAAGCAATGATAAACTTTTATTTTATTTGTTAGTCCGTTTAGATCGAATCTTGAATTAAAACCACTTCCTCTTATCCTACGGAGTTGAAATTTGTCATTATGGTTCAGTTCTGATGGTAAGCACGACCTGATTCTATTCCCAGGGTTGCTTCCAGACGAACGAACTCCTCAACGATTAACAGCACAGACACAAAAAAAAAATCTATTAATATATTCAAATGTTTTCATTGAAGTAAACGAGCGTAAAAACGGATTAAGTATTTCAAGAAATATTTACGTTCTCAGAATGCTAAAAAAATATTAAAATAGCTAGGAATATAAATAACAATCTGTGTGTGAAATCCCAACCTAGTTCGATGCAGATTTATTTTGTACTGATTTTGGATCAAAAGCTTTTAACATTTTGACTATGGAACTTAAAGCATAGAGCATAACTATAAAGGCATAACGATTCCGAAAAAATGCTTGGGATTTTCGTTTTAGAAAAATTTAAGTAATCAAACGTAAGTCTGCATTTAAATTTATTTTTCTATAATCTGTGTCTTTATTACTATATGTACTTCTTTTATTAGTGCTATAACATATGCAAAATTAGGCATTATTATATTTTAGAAAAAACCTGTAAGTACACACACTAAACATTCATGTATTAATCTAAATGTTTACAAATGTGCCTCTATTTGCACATTTTTTTATTTGTTATGAAAAGTTTGTTTATAAATTGTCAGCTAAAGATCCATGTTTATAACGGATTACATCACGTTAGAACAGCATACCCGCTATAAAGGCGATGTAAAATGTAATGTTTCTGTAAAAATAAACAAATAAATTAAAATCTATATTTATTTCACCGATAGTTTTGTTATGTCTCTACCAGATTAGCAATTTAAGGTGGAGCGGAAACCATTGCATCCATTGCAAAATTTAAATGAATATAATGATAGTTACATAGAAATAAATAAATAACAACTTCAGCCGACCACAGGCATCTCCAATTTAAGAGATACTTTTAACAGAACTAACTAGGATCTAATTTATAGTGATAACATTGTATGAGTGTTATAATCTGTGAATATAATAGGGTGTGGAATGTAATAGTGTGTTAATGTGTATATTTTTAAACTGAGGGTGTTTTTAGGTTGTAGGGGATGTGAAACGCGAAGATATGTCGAAATTTTTCGGAACTTATGACATGGTACCCATCGCAATAGGTGGCTTTCCTAATGATATCGATCTAAAATGGTCAAAATTGTCCTATTGGCCTGTCCTATTTGTCTATGGAATTTATTTTACGTACTGTGGTCCATCGGCTGTAGTCGCGCGCGCGTATGTATGTATAGGTTGTTTTTTTTAGAGGCGTGGTTTTCAATCTGGCACTACTTTTTTCGTAGTTGGTGTTTTTGACAGCTGTCACTTGATTTATGCTCAGTTTGGTTTGCCATTTCATAATGGATAGACTTACTCCTGAACAACGTTTGCAAATAGTGCAAATTTAGAAAAAATCGCGTCGTGGGCCTGTGGCGTGGCCTCCAAGATCGATTTAACACCGCTGGACTATTTTTTGTGGGGTTATGTGAAGACGCTTGTCTACGCAGATAAGCCGGACACGATTAACGCCTTGGAAGAGAATATTCGGCGCGTTATTGCTGACATACGGCCCAACTTGCTGCAAAAAGTGGTTGAAAATTGGGCCTCTCGGCTGGAATTTGTTCGAGTCAGCCGCGGCGGCCACTTACCCGAAATCATTTTTAAAACATAATGGCAAACCCTTATCTTTATAATAAAACTAAATTCTTAGCCATAACATCAAATTATATGCGTTTTATCTCTTCTTGAAAACCACGCCTCTAAAATCATCACCCTATATATTGAATCTTGAAGTTCAGTGGGTCGTGTAACGGCCCGGCCAAACTCTATCGAAGGCGGGGCCGTCTAATTGAATCAAAGCCTCCGCGCCGCAGTTGGGACAATGATGTTTTAATCTCGATCTCTGCGGCGCGCCGCAAGGCTCCATATCGGGTCCGCTGGCCGCGCTCATCTTGCCTGTATTGTTAATAACCCATACGCGCCGCAGACGGAGTATTAGCCCTCAGGTCTGATTGAAGTTCCTCGGCCGAGAGGAGGGGTCGCTAAGCCCGTAACGTGTTCCGCTGCAGGGATGAGGCGCCGATCTTAAAATGGCCGCCGGGGGTGGTTTTGTTTCAGCGGCCATTATTATATCTATCTGCAAGAACTGGTGGTCGCCCAGTGGTCGAAATGCGGCTGAAATTCATTGAACTTATCGAGATTCTTACACCTCTATAATACGATGAGTGTACCTCTATAAACATTGCATATATTTTTTTTGAATTTCGTTTCATTACATTGGTATTTCATTTAATTTAATTTATCTTTATTAGGGAAATAAAACAGATACACGAGAAAAAATATATACAGGCAGTACATATACAATCATATAAGATAAATAAATAAATACAAAGAATGAAAACAATGGTACCAACTTATAAATTGTAACAAGAAGTTACAAAATAAATAAAAAACTAAATGGATTTAAAATTTGTTGGGCGCCTAAAAAATTTAGAAATAATAAAGAGAATAAAATAAAAAAGAATCATGAATAATAAAAAAATTTGCTCTTATAAAAAAATATCAGGGATAGGTGAGTACTATCAACGCTCTTTGCGCCTGCTTCAGGAAATTAATCGAAGAAATAAAAAACCAGTTTTGGCAGGTTCATAAAATCTTTTCTTGTATTCCAAAAAAACTCCTACACAATACAAAAAAATATAAATGTTGGGGCAGTGGCCAATAAAACCAACAAGCCCTATATAAAATATAAAACAGTTCTTTTAATGAACTGACAAAAACACTCCCTCGTTCTACAGATATAGGCAATTGCCAATCAAAATAAAAAATGTAAAAGGTATAAAAATTTAAACAATAATAAAAACAATTTAGGACAATAGTCTGCAACCGAAAATCTACCTTAAAAAAAAAACAATTTGCAAGACAAGTTTTAAACATATGAAGCAAAAAATAAATCTTCTCCACGTAGACTTCTTTTCGACGCTGGAACTCAGTCGCTTCCAAAAGATGAAATTTAATAGATATGGTGAATTTAAATGATTACATCACCTTTAAAAACTTTACACCGGTGATCGCCAATGGTCCGACACGTGGCGTGTTATCCAAGTGAGAAGGTGGAAAAAAAACGTGTGTGGTGACAAACTCGTGGACGTTCTCTCTGCTGGTTCCTCGAATGTTCCCAAGAGAATAAAACAGTTGAGGCAGCCACTGTTTCCCAAAAGTTTAACTCCAAAATAAGAAGAAGAAGCCAAAAGGGAAGCCCCAAAAGAAGAAGCCTGTTGTAAAAAAAAGAACAATTATTACCCCGAGGCACTCGCAAAAGCTACCCCCAAGAAAAAAACCAAAACTTACCACTCAGTTTAAGGTGGCTTCAATTGAACAACAGAGATAACCAAAGAATAGAAACCGTCCGGCTGTACTGGAACGACCAATTAATCGAGGCGAGAATAAAGCGATACTAAAAATATACACTCGTTTGTACCCAAGGTCCCGAAGAAAAAGAAAGTTTATAAAGGCGATCGGCCTTTTATAACCTTTCAACAAAACGACAAGTCTGACTGGACTGACAGGGCGATAGATTGGCTGTCAAATTTCGAAGAAGAAGAAAGAAACGCAAATCATAAAGTGAAATATATTTTTTTTATATATGAAACGTAACAAAGGAAATAAACAATTAATTTAATTCAAACTACTAAATGGAACATAAAAAAAAAGGCTTCAAAACATTTTTTTTAATTTAAACAATTTAATTTGGGGTTGCAAGGACACTAAAATTCGCCAAGACTTTGGGAAAAAAAATAATTTCAACGGTAAACAAAAACAAACTGCTACAATGCCCCTCCCCTAAAACAGCGAAAGATGGGTACTAAACATCTGAAGCATGGACGACCCGTCCATACCTCCAAAAAAAATATATATAAATAAATTTCCAAAATAAATAATAATAAGGAACGAGTTTTCCAACCAACTATCTAAAAAACCTGAGCAATCGGATATATCTCAACAGTGATAAAAAAACCCAGGAACTAAGGACCAACCCTTCGTTTCCAGCACTCATTACAACAAAAGGAGCCCTGAACCCAAACTAAAAGGAGCTCAGGAGAAACAAATTTCTAAAATAAACATTGGGAAAAAATGTAACTCCTTGTTGAAAAACAAAAAAAATGTTACAAAACGTTAATCACTGCTAAAGATGATTCCTTGCTCTCTGCGTTAGTTTGTTCTCTTTCACACTGATTTTTTTTTTTTTTTTTTTTTTAAGCAACTCAAACAGTATCAATCACACAATACAGATATCCATTTAGTAAGTATAAAAAACTAATCTATGACAATGGATAGCTGACACAAACATTCCTTTTCGGCAATGGAAACCCAAACATAGAGTCCAACGCCTAATAAACTAACAACCAACTGACTTCCACTAGATAAATACTGAGGAACTCGAACCCACACTAAAACTCCAAAAATGAAAAATATGTAAATAAAATTTTATCTAAATTAAAATATACGGACTCAAAATAATAATTTATAATTTACTTGACTAATTTAAAGTCTTTACAATGCCAATCGCCAATGTATTTTCCGTTCAGGTTTTCTAAACTATAAACCAGAGAGGAAAGTCTTTTAATAATTTTACATCTTTCGTACTTCGGGGCAAACTTCGAAATAAAGTATTTCCCTGCATTACTTAAAGTGTACGTTCGTTTCCAAACAAAATCACCTACTTTGAAATCTGCAGAGTTTCTTTTTTGGTCGTAGTAAATTTTGTTTCTTGAATGGCTTGAAACTAACTTCCTACGAACATGATGGAAAATTGATTCTAGTTCCCCTAGATTCCGAGCGTAATCGAGACGACTTCCAAAAACTAACTCTCCCTGCGCTTCCTGGGATTTTCCATAGAAAGTGCCAGATAAAATTGGTTCTCTACCATGAACTAAAAAATATGGGCTGAAACCTGTAATTTCATTCACCGCTGAGTTAACTCCAAATTGAATTTTATGAAGGTACGTATCCCAGCTGCGGTGGTCATCTTTAACTTGCAATGCCAGCGCTTGGACTACAGTACGATTCATTCGTTCAGTCGGGTTGAACTGTGGGAAATACAAGGCATTAAAATAAACCTTAGGTACCTGATATTTTTTCATAAGCTCCTGATATTCCTTACTAACGTATTGTTTACCGTTATCAGCTATAACTGCTTCCGGGACACCATATTTTAAAAAGACATCATTTTCTAAATGATGAACCACGGCCTTTCCAGTCGCACGACGCAAAGGAAATAATAAACAATATTTTGAAAAAATATCGGTTACCACTAAAATATAAATATTCCGATTTCTAGTCATGGGATATGGACCTAGTTTAATTTCCTCGCATCGAGACAAAAACGAAGGCTTCCGTCTGCCTTCGGAACAAAAAGAGTAGGATTATTCCATCCACCTTTACTTGGTTCGATAATATTCAGAGCTAACATTTTGTCAACTTCCTCATTAAGAAGAGCGAGACGTGCTGGAGATAAAGGATAATGTCTCTGCTTAATTGGTGGGGAAAAACCGGTATCAATATGTTGTGTTAAAAGAGAAGTACGGCCTAAACCTTTTACTTCCGTCGAAATAGTTTCAAATTGATCGACAACACATTTTGCTAATAATTTTTGCTCGTTCGTTAAAGAGTCAAAAGGATGTAATACCCTGACTGCCTTTGTTTGTAATAAACAGTGATTTGAAGCATGATCAAATTGAATTAAATTTAAAATTTGCGGAACAAAATCAAAATTCTTACAAAAATCAATACCAAGAATAAGGGACGACGCAATCTGAGGCGCTACAAAGGTTTTAATAACCTTTGTAATCCCGTTGAAAGTAAATGGCAAAAACATGACACCCAAAGGTCTAACTATGGACGCATTTGCAGTGCTAAGTGAAGAATTATCGGAATCAATCAAACTATAACCCAATTTTAATAAAATCTGGTGTGAATTTGCACCTAATATTGTACAAACACTACCTGTATCGACTAACCCTGAAATAGGAATATCATTTAAAAGTATTTTTAAATATGGACGAATGCCATCTATCTCTGATTCAAATAAAACTGAGGCGGCCTCCAGAAAAGATTCTCTGCCACCTCTCACAATCCGTTTTTTGAATGTTTTGATGTACTCGGTTGAACATTGCAACTAGGACATGTAAATTTTGAAACACCTGTTCTTTTGCAATAAGGACAATTTAATTTATCTTGACAATTTGGACAAGTAAGAACCGTAAACCCTGGAGTATCACAACGATAACAACTAACTTGTGACCTATCATTAAAATTAAAAGTTTGTTTACGCGGTAAATTTTTATTTTTATTCATCGAGTTTGAATTTTTAAATGTGTTTGCAGAATGAACCGGTTGTGATGCTACAGTATTCAACGCCATTGAAGGTTTTGTTGTACTAAGCCTTTTCCTTGTACTAGGACTACTATCACCTAAATTGGTGGTAACACAATTTTCAACAGAAACCTTATTAATAAAATCTTGGGATAGTCTATGCATATCCTCAATTTTCTTACCCACCGATAAAAGATCATTTATGCTATTTATCGGGGTCAATGCTAATTGTTTTAAATAAAATGGCCTTATATTATGTAAAATAATAGATAATTTCTCACTCTCTGTAAGTGGAGTGCTCAATCTAGCAAAATATCGTTGTAACAACGGAATAAAAATATGAATTTTCTCGTCCGGTTCTTGCTTACGCGAACGGAGAAAACCCATCAGAGTATAATTATAATCAAATGAACTAAAATCTGCACGTAATTTGTGCACTAAATCTGACCAGGAATTTAAAGAACTAAAAATACCTCTAAACCAAATTAAAGCATGGTCACTAAATAATTCAACCGCTGACCTAAACAATCTTTCGGTCGAAATTCCCCGAGATAACCTAACTTCCTCGACCGTTTCTAAAAATTCAAAAATACATGTTTTCCCGTTGTATTTAATTCCTAAATTAATGGCATTAGTTGAGGAACAACATAAAATAACCCTACTCTCAGTCGGAACTGATGGAGTAGGTTCAAATTGTCGAGTTTGAGGTGAGATAGGTCTCAACTCGCTCATGACAATTTGAGGTGTGGAGGGCAACCTATGTGAACTAATTTCCTTTTTTAAATTGAATCGACTTAAAACTGAAGCTAATTGAGTTTTTAAATTTCCTAAATAAAACAGTTGGGACTCATCGCAATCCTCTTGGGATATGCGGGCCAATCTAAAATGCAAATGGGTCGCTTTAGTACCAATTCGACGAGATAAATTTCTATCTGACCAAGTGAAGTCATCGCACAACTCTAACAAAATGGACAGTCTCATGGAACATTCTTCCAGTTCGGAATCAATAGAAAAATTAGTGGACTCCACCACTTCTGAGGGTTGAGATTTTATTAAATTTGAGAATTGATTTCTCAAACCCTCAACAGTTAATTCAGGTGTCACATCTCTAATTGTGACCTCATAAGTAAGGTCCTGCTTGTTAAGGTACACCGCTTCCATATTAGGTAGCTTTTCCATGGTCAAAAAAATAGAATTAAAAAGAAAAATAAAAAGAATAAAAACAACTAACGAAATCCCTCAATAACACACGATTTTTTCCAGCTCTCAGTGATAACCAAACGTCCAGAGGTGTCGTTTCAAAATGAAAATAAAAAAAGGTCGACTGAGGTCCAACAGCGTCTGAAACATATAATTTGAATGCTTAAATACAAGCAAAATAAATTTAATAAAGCTGCAAAAAAAAATTTCAATTATCTTGACAATTTCCTAAAACAATTGCAAAGAAACGTTTCTGGCCCTTAAGTTGGAGCGCCAAATTATACTGTAACAAGAAGTTACAAAATAAATAAAAAACTAAATGGATTTAAAATTTGTTGGGCGCCTAAAAAATTTAGAAATAATAAAGAGAATAAAATAAAAAAGAATCATGAATAATAAAAAAATTTGCTCTTATAAAAAAATATCAGGGATAGGTGAGTACTATCAACGCTCTTTGCGCCTGCTTCAGGAAATTAATCGAAGAAATAAAAAACCAGTTTTGGCAGGTTCATAAAATCTTTTCTTGTATTCCAAAAAAACTCCTACACAATACAAAAAAATATAAATGTTGGGGCAGTGGCCAATAAAACCAACAAGCCCTATATAAAATATAAAACAGTTCTTTTAATGAACTGACAAAAACACTCCCTCGTTCTACAGATATAGGCAATTGCCAATCAAAATAAAAAATGTAAAAGGTATAAAAATTTAAACAATAATAAAAACAATTTAGGACAATAGTCTGCAACCGAAAATCTACCTTAAAAAAAAAACAATTTGCAAGACAAGTTTTAAACATATGAAGCAAAAAATAAATCTTCTCCACGTAGACTTCTTTTCGACGCTGGAACTCAGTCGCTTCCAAAAGATGAAATTTAATAGATATGGTGAATTTAAATGATTACATCACCTTTAAAAACTTTACACCGGTGATCGCCAATGGTCCGACACGTGGCGTGTTATCCAAGTGAGAAGGTGGAAAAAAAACGTGTGTGGTGACAAACTCGTGGACGTTCTCTCTGCTGGTTCCTCGAATGTTCCCAAGAGAATAAAACAGTTGAGGCAGCCACTGTTTCCCAAAAGTTTAACTCCAAAATAAGAAGAAGAAGCCAAAAGGGAAGCCCCAAAAGAAGAAGCCTGTTGTAAAAAAAAGAACAATTATTACCCCGAGGCACTCGCAAAAGCTACCCCCAAGAAAAAAACCAAAACTTACCACTCAGTTTAAGGTGGCTTCAATTGAACAACAGAGATAACCAAAGAATAGAAACCGTCCGGCTGTACTGGAACGACCAATTAATCGAGGCGAGAATAAAGCGATACTAAAAATATACACTCGTTTGTACCCAAGGTCCCGAAGAAAAAGAAAGTTTATAAAGGCGATCGGCCTTTTATAACCTTTCAACAAAACGACAAGTCTGACTGGACTGACAGGGCGATAGATTGGCTGTCAAATTTCGAAGAAGAAGAAAGAAACGCAAATCATAAAGTGAAATATATTTTTTTTATATATGAAACGTAACAAAGGAAATAAACAATTAATTTAATTCAAACTACTAAATGGAACATAAAAAAAAAGGCTTCAAAACATTTTTTTTAATTTAAACAATTTAATTTGGGGTTGCAAGGACACTAAAATTCGCCAAGACTTTGGGAAAAAAAATAATTTCAACGGTAAACAAAAACAAACTGCTACAAAATATAAAACAAACCAATTAAAGATTTCCACTGAGTGAGTTTACAATTAGTGCTTAACCTAAGAAATGTAAGATGAAGAGATGAGAAGAAGGGGAGGGGGAGGAAAAGAAAATTTAGGGGGAAGGGGATTTATTTATTTATTTATTAAAATATTCAATATACAATTAATATTATTAAATGGGTAATACTTTGTAGCATTTTATTGATTACCTAGAAAAGAAAGTACAGTTTGTGTGGATTAGTAACACCTCACCAGGCAAATGCCTGTGTCGAGATGTTACATAATTGAAATATATTTGTATTTATTCTTGACACAATTCATTGGCAGTTTTACTTTTTTTTATGTAAAAATGATACTAAGAAGTATAAGACGGCATTAATCATTATTTTTGCTTGACATTGACAGACTATTGAAAAAGGAACCTTTGAAATCACACAAAATTCACAGCTCTAAGCTTAATCACCTGTCAGTAGTATGGATGTATTTGTAACACTTATAATAGACAAATCTTAGCTTTCTGCACTCCTTCTATATATAAACTTTACCTATGCCAAATCTCACACTCCTCCGTGCGCGCAATATGCTTGTAAAGAGGTAAAAAAAAATCTTTTGATGGTCAACTATCAGAATATCGATTGAGTGTAATCGCCCTGGTGGCTTGCGAGGCGCCCGCCTAACGAAGACGACGGCATATTTAGTAGGCGGATCCGCCTTCGGGGTCGTTGCATGCTCCCGAGTGCTCCCGAGCGCCCCAGACCAAGGACGATCCGAATTAATCCGTAGATGGTTATCAGAATTTCTCAATCAGCGGACGTCCGCCCGCGCCCCCGAGAGGCTACGTCCCGCCCGCGCCCCGCGGGCCCTGGGACTCTACGCGTCAGGGGTCGCACGCTTGGGTTGTCGATAAATTACCTTTTTTGAGTACTCATTCACTACATTAACAACAATTAATTAGATAACAAAACCAATTATGGTTTTTCTTCATAAATGTTGATTGTTTCGTCATGATTGATTCACAACTTTATGGTGAGTCTTACAAAAATTGCGTACTAAATTTACATACAATATTTAAAACGAGATATTTGATACAATTCATTGTTAGTTTTGATTTTTAAACGGTTTTATTTAGCTCGACCCTTACGGAATTTATTTGTTTATTTGGGTCAAAATTAGAAATTGAAATTTAAACACCTTCCCGTTGTCAGATTGATCTGAAATTTGGTATAACATTCAATTTAGATGACAATACAATATAATATAAAACCGTTTAACTTAAAAGTTTTTAAACGGTTTTATTTCGCGTTAAAATGAGATTTGACATTCATAGAAGTATAAGATGATTATTAATAATTATTTTTGGTTGCATTATTACATTGACTTTGACAGACTATTGAAAAAGGAATATTTGAGATCACACAAAATTCATAGCTCAAAACTGATTGTCACTTGTATGAACGTTTTATTTAATAATTTAATTTATTTGTAACACATTTTATAGATAAATTTTAGCTTTCTGCAATTCTCCTTCATATAGACTTTAGCTATGCTAAATCTCACACTCCTCCGTGCGCGCAATATGCTTAAAAAAGGGATACTAAGGGTTCCCTTCACGTATTAATGCATAGATTGTAATATTTTTGTAAATAATATTTTGTTTACTAGAATGAGACCTTCGTCCAAAGGTTGTCGACGCGCTCGAAAATCGGAAACCACAACAAAACATCAGATATGGGATAATCGCCGGGCGGGCGTTTAATGTGGGTCGCAGTTAAAGTCGAAATTGCGGTCTCGGCCTTCCCTCACAAAGACGATCGGTCTTTGATAAATAAAACGGGCCACAATTGAATATTTGCCCTTTCGGGCTTTGGCCGGGGGCTTAAGGGACACGTGAATGGCATCGTTGAGGCGTGCTCACATTCTGAGTGCCTCCGATAAGTGGCCTCATAATCACTAAGTAGGCATTAATTACGAAAATAAAGGTAATTATCATTTTTATTTTATTTATTTAATAAATTCTTAGAAATGCTTACAGTTACATAAAAACACATTAATCAGCAACTTAAGCCGACTACAGGCATCTCCAATTTAACAATTTAACAGAACGGACTAGCATCTATATTTATATATGTGACCCTCCAAGATTGCTGTATTTTTTTTTATCTAAATTTACTCGAAAACCCAAAACTTCCCATGATATTAAAACTTTTTGCGAAAATAAAATATCATTATTATTGTTTACTTAATATTTAAGTTATCGTATTGTGCAGAATAAATAGAGGAGAATAAAAACAAATAAAATAAATATACTAACTTTACTTATATATTATTGTGTAATTGGCGTATAATTGATTGATTTCGGCATTATTTTTAAATAAGCTCTAAATAGTAAATATCTCTTAAACCGTAAAACTATGTACTATGTAAGAATGTCTAAATATGTTCAAAATTACGTCTTGTATCAGTTGCTAAAAGGTTTGTATCGACTTACCAAACATCCTGTATATTATATTATGTGGTGGTGACGATAATACTAATACTAATATTATTTCAAAGAGAGTTCCTTTTCTGCTGAGTATAAAGTCGCCTTTATGCAGATGAAAAATGTATATATGGCTGAATTGTGGTTTTATGTTTTACCAATACGGTTTATTACAATACGGTTTCGCAATAGAATAAATCTCTATTTAGAGTTAGACGTGACGGAACCCTTAAGGTGCCCCGGGACGCATTTGTCGTTGAGATTAGAAAGAGTAGGCTTTATTCGAACATTGACGCGTAGAAAAGAGACGGATATACTCGCCGACTCATTTGGAATCGATGAAACATGTTTTTTGTATTTAAATAATTATTATCATTTGAAAAAAATGTTTTTTTTTATGTAATGTCCTAGATTATTATATTGTCTATCTTTAGAAAGAAAAATTAGGTTCGCGTCACTTACACAACTTAAAAGAAAATCGTTGCAAGAAAAAAACAACACTTTCTTATTTATTTATTTTCATTACTATAATAAGGTGTATTTCGTTTTTTTTTAAGCAAAGGACTAAATTAATATATGTAGAATATTGTGGTATTTTTAGTTTTAGCCATTTGTTGGGAATAACTTCAACAAAATGCACCAAAATACGTTACAAAACACGTTTTGGGGACTGGTGGCGGCTTTAGCGCTAACTGCTTAGCAAATAGTGAGCTATCTATTTGGGTGGGTATGTAACACACTGTGATGGGTTTTTCCTGTGTTTACAACAAAAAAAGATCGTAAAGAGAGATTTTTAAACAGTTTCAGTTTTTATACATACATTCATGTATGTGAAGCTATTTCGGAAGTACAAATGCGAACGACTTTTTGTGTGTAGGTTGATTTCTTGAAAAACAACCATAGCCGTTTAGATCACATCGGAGGCTGCTGGGATACTATAGACAATATAGTCAACAAATTTTTAGTACTAATAAATGAACCGTTCACAATTCGATTATATCCGAATTTTAAAAACACGACAGAGCGGTTGTGGGAAATTGGCCAATTAAAATTGAAACACGAATATTCAGTGCCAAATTATAATTATTATAAATTGAAATATTACTAGTCGCGCGCCAATATTAAAAAAAAAAAAGACCTAAACGAAGTTTAAATTTATGATGAATTAAAAGAATGTCGTGATACCATGTTGTGTTTTTTATTTATTTTAATCAGCTCAGACCTAAAAAATAACCCACGGTCGCCTCTATGATCATTCAAAGCGCACATCATTCGATGTGCCGCGTGTGTCGTGTGATGTGGGCTAAAAGTGCCGCTGGCACAAGTGGAGACAAGAAATGAAGCAACCCATCGCAAGTTGGTACCACAGGCGTGAGTAGTCTGGACGGAAGATGCATTTAATGACGCCGCTAGTGCCTAGCTGTAAGACGTCAGGTTCTAGTTAAATAATTTACCGCTACTAAAAATGTGAAGAAACGATTGATTATATGATAGTTACGGGATGTCATAGCCATTCTTGTTTTTGAAGTTAAACTTCGTTGCGCCCGTTGTACTCATTGGGTTGGGATGTTGGTCGAGAAACGCGTCACGCATTAGGAGTAATTTTTACGTTTGTCGAGTTGTAGAGTCCCTTCTGAAATTTGAAGCTAGTTGTCTGTGTTTTTTGAAGCAACCCTAACAACCATTACTAAATCACAATTTACTTTTACTACGAGTTGCGTACATTAACTATTTTTTTTTTGCCCGGTTTGCAATTTAACATTTGGCCGTGTAATGGGTGCCACAATACGGCGCTAAAATATTCAAAACAGAAAAATAATCCGCTAAAAATGATACATTCGCATACGCACGAGATGAGATTAGATCTTGTTGAAGATGTCAACTGCCGGCGACGAAATCTTCAATTATTCCATAACGAGATAAATGTTAAGATGACGAAACATATCAGCCGCGACGGATGTGTGGACCGATCCTCGATGGCGCTTGATAAGGTTGCGTACACACACGAGCACGATTTCGTTTTCTACTGATCGCACAGAAGCACTCACTGTTGTGAATGATTTGGTATCGGCCACAGAACAGGGAAGTACTAGAGAAGATACTATCCCCATCTTCCATACATTATATAGGGTGATGATTTTAGAGGCGTGGTTTTCAAGAAGAGATAAAACGCATATAATTTGATGTTATGGCTAAGAATTTAGTTTTATTATAAAGATAAGGGTTTGCCATTATGTTTTAAAAATGATTTCGGGTAAGTGGCCGCCGCGGCTGACTCGAACAAATTCCAGCCGAGAGGCCCAATTTTCAACCACTTTTTGCAGCAAGTTGGGCCGTATGTCAGCAATAACGCGCCGAATATTCTCTTCCAAGGCGTTAATCGTGTCCGGCTTATCTGCGTAGACGAGCGACTTCACATAACCCCACAAAAAATAGTCCAGCGGTGTTAAATCGCACGATCTTGGAGGCCACGCCACAGGCCCACGACGCGATTTTTACTTTATTTTAAAGTGATTTTAAAAAAAATTACAGTGATTTTCTCTAAATTGCACTATTTGCAAACGTTGTTCAGGAGTAAGTCTATTCATTATAAAATAGTCACGCTTTCACGGCTTCTAACTGAACAAAACAACGCTTTTCACACTTTTAAATAAGAGCTGAAAAAACACGCTTGCATGTTGTATGGAGCATACCCGTGGTACGGAATCAGCCAACGAGTGCCCTCTCTAGGTACTTCCCTGCTCTGTGGTGTGGGCTATAGTATGTGTGATTACGTTATTCAGAAGAAATTACAATGATCAAATTATGTGAGTTATTTTAACTGGTATAAATCCACCTAAGAGTCTGGTTAAAAAACCGATCAGGCATGAACGTACCTCAATCGCCGAGGGTTCCGTATATTTTCCGTTTTAATAAACAATGGGAATCAAGTATATAAAAGAAAATATAAGTTAACACAAAAAATAGTGAAGCGACTGTAATATAAACTCGCACTTTTTATAATTTTACATTGTATTGATGAAACATCATTTATATGTGGATATTTTATATCTTTGTTTATCAAAGTTTCTATTTATAGAATTGTCATTATCTGCAGAATGCTTTAGGTGACTTACTTACAATTTAGTTTTAAAATGTCAGCAGCTTTAAGACGTTCCCTTACCTGCAACAGAAGAAAAGGTCAAATTAGTATTAGTAAAGGTCAAATTAGTATCTTTAAAATCTGTACATCGTTGAAGAATTAAATGAATCCTGTAACGATAACATTTTTCATTGAAGATAATTTACACTTTCAAAAAATATTTTCTCTTCAAACATACACATTCAAAAAATATTTTCTCTTCAAACATACACATCAAAAAGTGATACAGGTAACTAGATTGTGGATATTTCAAACCATTTAACAATTCTCAATCGTTCTTTGACGATTTAGTTTAAAAAAATATGATAATTAAATGAATTTTAATAAAAAATACTTTAGATCAAAGGAGTACAAGCTAGTAGGTTAACATTTTATAATAATTTCGTGGCGTTTACGGCGAGCTACGACTCGTACCTGCGGCACTCCGGATGAGTTGCTTTGCGATTCGTATAATCCATGGTTAATGACGTCGGCGGCGCGGGCAGATAAATCCGTTTACTGTTCGTGTATGAAGGTAGATTACCTAAATTTATTATGATTTAATGTAACCAAACTTGTAAATTACTATTAATAGATTTAAATGGAAAATTTTGTAAGGCATGTACTAATGAAAATATTATTGTTATTATGACGCGTCGATCAGCTGTCGATCGTATTACAACAGTTTGATTTTATTTATCGAAAATGGTCACGGTGTATAACAGATAAATATTCAAAGTTTGGTTATATACCGTAGTAAATGATCGAATTTATGATTTTAGACTCAACCATTTGCTTTTTCAGTTTTCGTGCCAGTAACTCTAACTCATTTATCTATCGACGTAACATTACATGGTGCGCGTGAAGATTAAATTTGTAACATTATTTTGAAATGTCGCCCGTCTTGGTCTGTACGCGGCTTTAGCGACTGCTCTCATTAGTAAAATGTTCGCGGCAGACGCGCCCGCGGGCTTTCACTCGACAACTTTTCCGAAGAAATCGCGTTCGCGAAATGAACATCGCGAAAAACGGCGACATGATCAAATCGTACGTACGATAATTGAAATAATATATGCGATCTATGTACGAGTGTGCCCTTGATGACGTCATCATATCACGATGGTAAACTAGGCTGTCGAACTAGTCTAACCAGACTAGATCTGCTATCGAAGCGCCAATATTACGTATCAGAAACGAAAAAAACACTGGTCACCCTACTATATTATACGAAGGGTTTTTATTCAGTTGTGAGAAATCTATAGATTTACGAGTATATAATGTTAAGAATGTCACGGGAGCTCGGGACAAACTGTCTTGCAATTCGGCTGAAACTATATGTCCATTGGTCACCCTACTACATTATACGAAGGGTTTTTATTCAGTTGTGAGAAATCTATAGATTTACGAGTATATAATGTTAAGAATGTCACGGGAGCTCGGGACAAACTGTCTTGCAATTCGGCTGAAACTATATGTCCATTGGTCACCCTACTACATTATACGAAGGGATTTTATTCAGTTATGAGAAATCTATAGATTTACGAGTATATAATATTAAGAGTGTCACGGGAGCTCGTTTATGCCAACAAACTGTCTTGCAATTCGGCTGAAACTATATGTCATAATTTATTGTATAATTTTGTTTAAATAAAATATTTAAAAAAAAAATGTGAATGTTTATTTATTTATTTAGTTTATTCATCAAATTTACAATTCCTTCCTTTTATGTACCAGTCAAGCCCAAGGCTTATCTGCTGGAAACCAGGTGTGTAAAATACAGATATTATTAATTGTGAAATATTTTTCTGTATTTTACACGTCCTTTACATACATTGAGATACATTTTAAAATCTTAGTAGTATATTACAAACCAAAAATAAGTATACTTATAATACATGTTAAAATAATAATTAATACGTTAAGTCAATTTACTACAAACAATTAAAGAGAGTGGTTTTGTGCGATTTCATAGCAAATATTTTTGTCTTCATATTTAATTTTTTTAGATTTAATATTACACCTAACGCATTTTGAAACTATGAATTTCACATATGATTATGTATTAAACGTAGGACTTTATTTACGAATTAATTTTATTTTATATGTATTTATTTATGTTTATATTATTATGTATACATTGTTTTTTAATGACGGCAAATCGTCTGAAAAGGTAAATGACACAATCTTTGACATTATTGAAAAAATTGGAAAAGTTTATTTATTTTTTTGATAAAGCGTGGGATAACAGAATATTTATAAAAATACTAAAGAGTTTTACAACGCTGAGTTTTAAAAAAAGCATTTTTAACTCTCATCTGTCCTTTTTAAAATTATATTTATGTATATATAATTGCTATGACCTAGGTCATATACAATTATTTTGGACACTAATCAACTAACTTAAATGTGCTTACATCAGAAACAAGGGGCCGTTAGTGTTGAAGCGTTAATAATGGTATGACTGAGAGCGATCTCTTTGTAATGCCTAATTCGATTAAAATTACTGTGACATAAAGTTACAGAAATTTGGTAATTACACGAATTAACCAGATTAAACCATAACATTAAATAGTAGGTTAACCTAAAAATGTGGCTTTCATTTGAGCTAAGCTACATTTTAGCAAAAAACATAATAATAATATTTTTTTTTGATTATGACCTTTTTGTAACATTCAATCTAACATTTCTGTCCTTTTTGTAAAATGTATTGCAGGCTCGGCTTACGAGCTTTATGATTCGTAAATCGTTTTCAAAATAAAGAAATAAATAATTAGGAGATATGGTTATTATTATTTTATTGTTGGCAAATCACCAGTTTGAGAATTATTGAGGTTCTTAAACCTCTATAATTTTAACATTTTTTTTATTACGTCAGTTGCGAGCGCGTACAAATACGTCATTAGCGTGTGTTGTTGCCCAAATTCTCAGCAATACCTATGAAATTTAATATTTAATGTTAGTAACAGTAAAAAAAAAATGTTGATACAATTCATGGTCAGTCTTAATTTTTTTTATATAAAAATGAGACTTGACATTCATTCATAGAAGTATAAGATGGCATTAATAATAATTTTTGTTTGACATTACTACATTTGATATTCCACAAAACTGACTTCTCGAAACTCATTCTTTCAATCAGCTGTCAGGTTTACGTTTTAATATATGTTTTTATTTATTCTTTATATATAGATTAATACAAATTACCAGACAAGATTTGCGTATGAGAATGTCGTTACAAACACCCTTAATACGATAAATCGCAATATCTGAATGTTACCATAGGTACCGCTAGCACACTAGTCCGTCCTCGCCCCCCCCCCCCCCCCTAAACCAGCCGCGAAGAAACTTTATAACTTGTCTATGGCAGATATTATAACGAGCGCGCCAGGGCCGGATGGGTGGCGAGGCGCCGAATTTATTGGGTCGGTATCGCGGCGCGGCATAACAGGAGACAAAAACCCCAATTAAAATATTAATTACCACCCCGCGACGTGGGCAGGGCGAATGTGCGCGGGGGGAGTGGTGGAGGGAGGGGAGGGGGTTTTTACAGCCCTTACATGGTCTAACATTCTTGTTCAGAAAAGATTCTTTAAAAAAAGTTCGAAATGTTATAAATAATACATTTATATTGCCATACATTATCATATACCTGTTTCTGGAAATTATACACTTTAGTTTTTTTTTTGTTTTAACAACATAGTGTATAGTTAATATAGTGTACATAATCAGATAAGCGATGACATTAGGGATGCTAAAACTAAAGCTAGTCTCACTAAATCTATAATAATCTCTTTGGGTTAAAAAATATGCTGCTGAGAAAATAATTTCGGAAATATTTGTTTAGATAAAATTTAATAATACTGTAATTTAAGCGACTTATAGCCACTAAGTAAAAAATATCTCTGCATTATTTTAGTAACCTAGAACGTTTCAAAAAAAAAAAAATGCTTACTTAGATACGTCATACATCATACTTTAATATGTTTATGCCCAATATCACTACTTTACTATATATAAATATATGTTACTATACTATATGCAGTATAACACTATTTTTATATTGAATATTTATTTATTTATATCGAATATTTATATACCTATATATTTAATAATTGTTTATTCATTTAATTTATTTGTTATTTTTTTAATTGTTTCTTCATTTATTCATGTTATTTTTTCATAAATTAAGAGTTAACGAGTAGATTTGAGTATATTTTTTTAATATGTAGTCCATATGAATAAAATGAAAAACAGAAGTTAATGCAAGCGTAGATATTATTATATAATAATACAATAGTATATTATTGAATAGTATATTTATTTCATATGTATGTGTAGAATTTATTATATTTTTTATTATATTGGGTTTAATATTATATTCTGGTGATTGTCCCCTACCCCCAACCCCCAACCCCTCCTACGTCCTGGTCCCGGCCTCGCCACCGAATGGGTTTTCTATATTTTTTCTAATTTTGGAGGAAACTATTATTGGCTTTGTGTTTTGATTGTTTTTTTTTCTATTGTAATTACTATGTAAGCTGTTGTTTCCTGAAATAAATAAATAAATAAATAAATAAATTACTAATCACACAAGCATTCACATATAATTTAAAGAGTAAGGGAATTTCTGAAGATAATTTCGTTTTTTTTTTTGTTAACAGAATTAATCGCTAAACGTCGTAGACAAACAGAAATCCCGAGCAGTAGGAATTGGAAAATGTATAACGCTCGACTATAGGCCCAAAGGTCGCGGGTTCGATTTCGCACATGGTCATACCATTTTTAACGCTTCATTACCACCATCTCCCCTGGCTCTAGTACAGGCATATTTGGCCTAGTTGAGTAGGGCCCAAAATAATTGTATATGACATAGGTCATACCAATTATTTTACAAAAAAAAAATAGTTAAAAAACCGCTATATTCCAGATGAGCTTTTCTGAAAAATATAAGGGTGTCCTGTTCAAAGGAAGAATGTTACAAAAGGTGTGCGGATGTGGCCGGGGTGGGGAACGAAAGTGTGGGGAGGGGGACTGTGGGGGGGGGGTGGAGGGGATGTAGCCGAAGAAACAAGTGGCATTATGATCTGTTATGATACCCGGTGATATTACAGCAAACACTGTATTCGGTACTGGGTTCCGGTATCGCGCTCAGCCCCCTCCCCCCTCTCACCATACCCTCTTGCCGATAGGACGAGAGCCAGCGGCGATTTACGGACCATCGCTTAAGCATAAGCATATCGACAGTCCACTTAGCAATTCGATGCTTACCAGTTTGGTCAGTAAACCTAAATATTTAACAGTAATGCTGACGTTTATATGCGTAAAAATAATCCTAATACTCCATTTAATTGTATTAACCCCACCATTATTTATTTTAATCTTATTCGGGACTTTGATATCACTTTTTTACCAACCAGCTATATATACCATGAGAAGAACCGAAGTGTAATAAAAAATATGCTACTAACAAACAAACACTTAATAATATTATTTATTTTTAAATGGTCGTTACTACAACATAATGAAAAATATATTAACATTTATTATTCTTAGACACTAAAGTAAATTTTTTTTTTATCAATATTCAAATAAAAAGAGTACACTATATGCATGTTTTATGCTTAGTAAAGACAATGGAAGATTTATCACAGATTATAGTAAATAGAAATATTTAAATTATAATAATAGGCATTCTATTTTTTGACGAAGAGGAAAATAACAGCACTTTTAAATTGAAAAGAAAGCTAAAATCTTATTATATCAAGTAATAATATACGAGTAATTGTCTATGTAGCCCTTATTTGTTTAAATTAAAATTTATTGATGTTGTTTCAGTATTATATTACAGTTAGTTTAAGGTGAAGCATATTGGAAACCTTGAAATTCGGTGTTTCATTTTTTTTTATAGGGCGTCAGGTTTTACTCGTTGCGCGGACGCTTTTTATTTAATTACAGCTTCATAAAATAAAAATAAAAAAACAAACTTTTCTAAAAACCCTTCATTTGTCTTTCAATTACTGTTTTTTTCTAAAGCTCTAATATTTTTAATGAAAGAGAAATTCAACTAAAAAAGAACTATTAGCAGTTAAGAATTTATTAAAGTTCTTATAAATAGAAACGGTATAACAAAACTCATAATGGTTTCCGTAGAAAAAATATGTAAACCTTACGTATAGTTAAAATGGTTTTGGAACATCTTAAATATTATTAAAAATAAAAATGTAACAATTTATCTAATACAAATTGGCCTACCTCAGTATGGGGCTGATTTATTATTATTTTTACGAACTAAATAAATAATTTATGAATAAACACGACATTTTGATTCATTTGTTTCAGAGGCATTCAAGATGCATTGATCGAGAACCTTTTAGATACTTCTTGGGATAAAACCTATCTGAGAATTAAATTTTATTTCTTCGCCAGCAACCGCTGCTTAAATACAGTGTGTTTAATTGAAAAACTTGACATCGTTGCGCAGAGAATACTTTCTAAATAGTTTGAAATTTTTAGCGTAGGCTCTCAGCCTTTGTCGATTCCACCCCTTAAACAAACTGCCTTCTTTTCACCCACACATACACACACGTGTGCCTGTTAGTGTGTGTCTGTGTGTTTGTGTGTTTGTGTAGTCTTTGTCGCGGCTTTGTATAACGCATTCCTGTGTTTGCCGAGACATCTATGCAAACGGATCGTTTATTCGGCGAAGCGATCAAGTGGAAAAAATTAATATTTACACGAAAGTTGCAAACAAACAGACGATTACAACAAATGAACTATATAATATACTATAGCATATAATATGCACAGAAAAAAAGAACACTTCAGATTTGTGCAGCTGGTGATGTTTAAAAATATACAAAATAGTTGTTAAGTTCATTCATTTATTTATTTATTAAAAAAAAAAAAAATTACTTTTAATTGATTTTACATACACATATTCGAGTAATACTCTAAGGTAAGACCTAGAGTAGACACTCTCTAGAATTCCTGGAGGGTAGTGTTGAATATAACGATGGCGCTCAACATGCTATTGTAAAGCTGATATGCTTGATGTATATATGAATTCTATGCATAGTTTGTACTCCACCGTTATCCCAGAGACAGTGGACACCCCGAAATCTGGTAATAAAACATGGTGTATTGACCCCCACAAAACTTATCCCAGACATACTTTGCTAATGTAGCACCCTACATATTTTTCACATAAAAAAATGTAAAAACCTTTGTTTTTGTTGGTAAAATTTCTGTTTATAGAGACTTCAATTTTCAAACACGCATTAAAAAAAAACGAACCGCGGCGCTCGCCTTATTATATTGGGTGTTTTTTTTAGAGGCGTGGTTTTCAATCTGGCACTACTTTTTTCGTAGTTGGTGTTTTTGACAGCTGTCACTTGATTTATGCTCAGTTTGGTTTGCCATTTCATAATGAATAGACTTACTCCTGAACAACGTGGCGTGGCCTCCAAGATCGTGCGATTTAACACCGCTGGACTATTTTTTGTGGGGTTATGTGAAGTCGCTTGTCTACGCAGATAAGCCGGACACGATTAACGCCTTGGAAGAGAATATTCGGCGCGTTATTGCTGACATCCGGCCCAACTTGCTGCAAAAAGTGGTTGAAAATTGGGCCTCTCGGCTGGAATTTGTTCGAGTCAGCCGCGGCGGCCACTTACCCGAAATCATTTTTAAAACATAATGGCAAACCCTTATCTTTATAATAAAACTAAATTCTTAGCCATAACATCAAATTATATGCGTTTTATCTCTTCTTGAAAACCACGCCTCTAAAATCATCACCCTATATTACATCGCTTACTTGTTTGATAGTACCACTTCCTTCCACCCACTTTCTAAAGAGCCCCCCCACACCTTAGGTATGAGTACTGTGCTCGCTGAAACTGTCTAGGCACGATTAGTAACATACGGCGGCCGACGTAACACTATTTTATTACTGTCTCCTTTTAGGTGAATCTATATTTTCATTTCGATGTCTAATCTGAAGTATTTTCACTGTAAATGTAAAATTTTGAAGCGTGTAAAGCGCATTGCGTAACTTTAGAAATATAGATAAAAAGTGAAAGACGATTAAATTCCCACATATGTAATCTTACACACACGGTATCCACCAGATAAGCCCTGGGCTTGTTATGTTAGTGGATATGGGGGTTTATTTGCCCCACCCCCCCGTGTAGATAAAGGTAGTATGTAGTCCCGTACTGTAGATAAAGGTAAGTATCTTTTTGGCTGCGATGGTTCTAATCGCTTCTGGCTTGATGAGATGGTTGCCTAGAAGCTGGTGCCCTTTGTAAGTGAGGGGCCACATTCACCCAATAGGTGTATAGGGGTTTCTGGGCTCTCTTGGAATTCTGCACCTGTCATCGATCAATAAGCTCAATTTGTGCAAGTGTTTGTTCAGCTTGCAATAGCCTGTTAAGGTTCTGGTTAGGATCCTTAGTTAATTTACTAACATGGGTATACCCTATTAGTGCAACTGAACTTTAGTATACATATACATATGTATACGCATTATTTAGAATAAAGGAAGGATTACTTGACATTGCTGTCAGTGCGCAGTGTTTTAATTTAATTAATGTGTCGCGATAAGTGTCACCATAGTGTGGTCATAAGAACAACGTGACATTATGTTGAGACGTTTAATTGTTTAATATGTATGCTAAGATACCCACGGAAAGGCACCAGCCTTCGTGGGGTTGTATATGGTGAATTACTCAAAAAAAAAAAAAAAATTAGCTTCACTGCCGGCTTAAAGCCCTGGGCATAGCTAGAACATAAAACAAAAATGTTAAATTAAGAGAAAATAAATATTTAATTGCTTTTATTAAATAAATTAGTAAATATTTGCTATAAAAATACTAATTGTAAAAAAAAAGCTTACCTTAGAACAGATGTTTACATTTAGTTATGTGAACACCTACTCTAGAGTGCTAAGTTCACGTGGAAAACTAAACAGAAAGTGTAATTCAAATGGTCTGTAAAATTGTGAATTATGATCAAATAATTTTTTAATAAAAGATCGGTGATCTAACTAGGAACTACCTCAATATTTTCAAATCTAATAAATTCGTTAATACGTATGTATGTATACGTCGCTCGACAAATGTTCGAAATAATACGGTTATTACTTTTGATGACGGAAGCTCGTAATATTTAATATGCTCAATGATATTCGCCGGATGATGTACCCCCCTTCAAACCTCTCCACACCCGATCCACTCCCTAATACACCCTTTACCCTTAGATAATTCACGTATCATTGGCGCTGTAATGAGCTGAGTATTACCGCGGCGTATTTCAGTCGAGGGCTATGTCTGAAGCGGGTCATTATTTGACCAGCGAATGAGAACCCTCTCGGCAATTTAAACTTACTTATGAGTAATACTACTCCATTCATTTAACGGATAAAATACCGAGGGGTTAAACTTATCCTAATATCTAAAGGTTCGTTCAGCAAGGCAGCCTGCGCAGTTGCACAACATGCGACCGATGGGGTTAGTCTGAAGTCGACTCGCCACGATCAACGAACTGAATGATCGGCGAGTCAGATTCACACTAGACTGCATTTTCGAAATAGTATCATCAATAACTATTTATTATATTTCTATTATTTATTAGCTATTTATTATCAGCGAACGTGATTCAGATACAAGTTTTCGTGCAGTAAAACGCTCGCGCAGACTATTTCCTCTGACCCAGCTAAACTAAACAGCAGTCCTCTTGAAGATAACATAAGATAAGATTAGATTTCTAAAATACTTTTAAATACTTAATACTAAATACTTAATACAGCAATGCCGTAGTTAATTCGCATAGTGCCACGATTCATGTAATGTTTAGATGAATCTCTCATATCGTTTCTCCTGTAACAACAACTATTAATAATGTCTCATATTTGCCCGACATTTTCTTAATATTCGTACATTTAAATCCTAACGAAATCCTAAACTGTAGCTAGGGCGAATGAAAGGGATAGAGCATTTAGAGATCTATCGGAAACGTCTATTCCCTTCAACGGCCGTTTAGTACTTTATACATTAAATGAAGTGTAAGCATAGATTAAGAAAAAAAATATTACCGCCATAACGAGTAGTATCCATGAAATAGATGGATCATAGATTAAAGACTAAATATCGCAAATATTATCAATTTTATTGCTAATGTTGGTTGTTTATTTAGCTATTGACAACAGTCGTCAATGTTAGGAAGAGCGCTGTTGAATATTCTCGGCAGTGAAAGATAACTTGGCCGGTTTTGAACCGGGACCTCTAAATCAAAAGCAGGAGTTATATCACTAAATGTATCACTGATACTTGTGGCTACACAAATAGTGAATATTTTATACCGCTATTTGGCACTGGAATATTCTGCGTTAAGACCAAATATATATATTTAATTGCTTAATTGACTTACTTGCTCTGAGTAGTATTAGATTATGGTAATGCATAGCTCGTCTGCCTCTTCTCATCGAAGCGACGTTCCCCTAATTCTGTCCGCGCTAAGATAATTCATGTATCATTGGCGCTGAAACGGGATGGGGTTTTTGCAATTTACAGCACCGCCAACCCTTCTAGAAAATTCGCGGAGCAGAAAGCACACTTCTTCGTTAGCGGTCTGAATACAGCAACGTTTTCAGCGACTTTAATTATTAATATTTTTTATCCGAAATACTTGAACATTAATTTAATGGATAAATAGGATTATTCATCAAATCAACTTAACATCATAAAATGGTTATAATATTCACAACACGTTTTAAATGGATTATTTTGAGGCCTATACTAAAATAGACGACAAATCGAATTCCGAAGGTATGTGAGTCGCATGAACGTAGGGGGCATAGTTATTGCCACATAGATGCGTTATGAAGGACCTAGAGGTAATGCATAGGTAATAATAGATGCTTTTAACATGTCCTCTGAAATTTCAGGGCCGATAATTTTGTAAAATAAATATTATACACGTGAAAAGTTTTAAAAATTATATCTCGTAGCTGAGAATGATTAAAAAAATCAATCATAATAAATATCAATTTTAATCATTTGCTTATGATGTTGAAAATATTATATTGTAACAGCTTATATGGGTGAGCCTGAGGATATGTAATAATTTGTTTTGAGGTTGTTAGAAGATTTATTACATTATCCACGCGTTACAATAAGTACTCAGTTTCTCGTTATAATATTTAGCCTCCATTATGTAAGGACACGGGCCGTCGTGACGACGGCAGAAGAGAGTAAGTGTTACAGGCGCGGCGAACGGCGGCCCGCTGACGATCGACCTCCGGCCTTATAGCCTGCCAGGTGTGCCGGAGGGGAGACCCTCCGCCTCAGTCGTAACGCGATCGAACGGCGTTACTCTCGGTCGACGGACTTTGTACCGGGCGTCTGATGATGTCGTCAGCGGAAACCAGGTGAGCGTGTCGTGTGCACCCACCCGTGAACCCTGTATGCTCCCTACAATAAAATACTTTCGCAATTTGCAATGTTCCTACATTTCTTAAAGCTGAAATCCCAAGACGGGAAGAACGACGAGCCAATTGAACCATCATAATGATTGAATTCAATCAATTTTAATAGAATGTTTATGCTTTTTAGCTCAAAAACCTGCGAATTGTCTAATAACAATTCGCAGGTTTTTGAGGCACGAATCCGTATAATAAATAAATATGATTTTCTCGAGTTTTCTTTGTTTTAATCGATCGAATGTCAATTTGGTATTTAAATTAAATACAAATATAACCTCTAGCTGGAAAGCATTAAATTTTTAATAATTAAATTGAATAAAAATAACATTTTTCGATAATAACAGACTAGTATAAGGAATGTGTGCTATACGTTAGACTCCAAATGGTTTGTTTTAGTATCAGGGGTGTCGAAAAGTTAATATTTAGGGCCCGGCGCAGTGTTTCGCTAGTTTGAGGGTCGTTCTTTGGCTAATGCACTACCCGAAATAATAATCAAGTGTCTACCCGAACAAAACACCTCCGGTTGCAATTAATAATACTTGAATGGAAATATTTTATAAACTAGGATGAGGTGAAATGATACGGCGAGGTGAGTGAAATACACTACCTGCCGTTTGATATCAAGAGATTCTAAGCCCAGTCGAATTCGGGTAGAGATTTATTTGGTATATTTTTTTGGGGTTAAAATAATACAAGGTAAAGCCAGGTTATAATATAAGGTGGACTTAATCCCGATCTATAGATTAAAAAAAAAACAACATAATCCGTTCACATTTTAGTAAAACCCATAAAGTAGGTAAATAGACTTGAACAGTCGGGATGTTAGGCGTAATTGAATAAGACTTAATTTAGACCAATTAAACTTCCCAAACTTGCCAAGGTTAGAAGCGATTACCGTTTCGTTGTTAATTAACTCTTTTCATTGTATTTACTGGTTAGTTTAGAGTAATCAGCTTACTTCGTCCCACGCACACATCAGCAAAAGTTTGCTTGTATTTATTCGTATATGTATATGTATCTATTTATATAAGTTTATAGCGCCATCAGAGAGTACATGACTTAGTAGTAGGTACCATTAATATTAGAGCACGTGTCCACAATCAGGAAAATTTATTGGATCGATAGTATTTAAATTTGTGGATGACAAATAAGAATATAGTGACGATTGAAACACGTTTATTATTTTTTTATGATGGTAAATATTTAAAATTCAGTAATTTCAGCAAATACTACAATTTCAGAGTCAATAAGTTAACGCTCACAAAAATTAAACGTCGATTTGTCATGTGGGGGTAAAGAAGATAGCTCTATGAATCTACATTCTACAACAATGGAGATGATCATGTCTTAAATATAGACATTTTGAATGTTTAGAAAGACGACTGCAGGTAAAGAAGTTCTGTACGTCTCAAATTAGGTGCTCTTTTAATAACATTAGTAATAATTAGTGAAAAATTCGATGAAATAGAAATATTGGCTTTTCCCCCATCGACAATAGGTTATGTTTAGTGAATATTTGATATCGATATACTCGTATATTCATGCGGGAAGAGCCCATTCGGCTAACACCGAAAGTAAATTAAAATTAGACAAAGAAAACATTGAGAAGCGCAGAGAGGATCCGCCGAGCAAATAAACAGAAGATCACTCGGAGACGTTGGCAGAAAGGCGCCGATCACCGGCCGTCCCGCTCGCGCGCTCGCACAGCGGCGCGCGGCCGTCTCGCTCGCGCGCGAACTTAATGCGGAATATCCACTAATGAATCAGTCCATATTTTAAGACCAGCACGGCAATAAAAACACCCCTCGACAACCACCACCATCCCCCGAACGGAGGCCCATCTCTAACACTTTCGCTTTCGGCGCTCGCTGAATGCGTCCTCCTCGCCGAGTTACTTCAGTTACTTCAGGCAAGTACAGTCGACGACGACAATACACATTGTAAAAGTTTTAATAAAATAGCTGAATCCAATAAGTAGAAATCGTTCAAAGTAGGGGCGTTGCGAGGACTAATACAAATGAAATGCGAGTAGAATAATAATTGCTATGACCTAGGTCATATACAATTATTTTGGGCCCTACTCAACTAGGCCAAATATGCCCGTACTAGAGTCAGGGGAGATGGTGGTAATGAAGCGTTAAAAATGGTATGACCATGTGCGGAATCGAACCCGCCAATAGTCGAACGCCTTAACCACTAGACTACCACGATTTCCATCAATATTTGTTTATGATCGTACATATACCGCAATAACAAACTATGTATTTTCCTGTAACTTACCTTCAGTAGTCCAGATGCGAATCAAAAGTAAAGAAAGACGCTTCACAAAATCTGCTGAAAAATATTATTAAATGTCTGATTGAAGAAAGCACGGATGTAAGGAAACTTGGATTAGGCATGCAATGCAAATTTGCAGAGGCGATCGAGAATTTTTTTTTTCGTTTCCTGGGCGATTTTTCGCCTATCATTTAAGCCGAAACAGATTGTCCTGCGGTAATAAGCTCACCCTTTTTTTTAACGTATTTATGCGTGTCGAATAAGGTGTTTATTATTATTATTTGGGTAGACACATAAGACGAATCAACCTGCCAATAAACAGATAAAAAGGGACGGTTTAAACACATTTGGAATAGGACTGTAACGGAGTCCTTAATATGTCCTCCGTTAACGCGCGGTAAAGGATAAAGTTTAGAGTTAAGAGTTTAGAGAGGTTTACCAAGTAGATTATTAAAGTTACACACTTAACCTAACCAGTTTCTGACTTCGAGTCGACACAAGGTAAAGACTTGTATGTTAGACGTCACATCGTGTGTAATGCAACTTTTTCCAAATAAAGCAAATGCTTGTGTCTTTCAAGAAGGAATTTTCAAACTACTTTCTTCTAGCTTCCTTTGACGTCGATACAAAACTTCCAGTTAAACCGGCGTATTTGGCAATACTCGGGGTGATGGCATAGCTAGGAACAGCATGGCCATAAACAAATGCAGAAGTCGCAGACAGTACCAAATCCAAGAAGAGCGACAGGAATCAAGGAGACAAGAAGAAAGGCTTCTTGAGGAGTTTCATATCCAATATGAATCTTGAACGATAGGGACGCAGTTCGTTGGGGAAAATATCGTTAAGTTGGACGAAAGGTTAATGCATAACAAGTTTCAATATTCTGTAAATTATACAAGCCATAAAAATCTTATCTAATGGTATAAAAATTGGATTGAATTTGTTTCTATGGATTCATACTCTAGAAAAGTGGCAATTGCGATGCAGCATTTAGTTACATGTTCAGTCTAATTAATCCAAGTCACACAGTGCGCAAAGAACATTCACTTCGACAAATAAATCTTTCGAGGGTTTCCAGGTAAGACCTTGGACTGTACAAACAGCTTATAATTACAGCGGATATTATACATTGAATGCTTTTACATAATGTGTTCACATTTTCCGCCCCGATATTAGAATGCGCGGCCGAATTGCCGCGTAGCGACTTAATGGCTTCTGCGGGGTAGACTCTCAAACTGGAAACAATACGTTTATACTAACAACAGTAGCTTTTCATTCGGGGAAAACCCTCAGAAAAAAAAATAAGATAAAACTAACTTTTAAATATATTTACAAACAAAAAAACTAAACAACACAATAAACTCACTCATAGGTAAACTATTAACAGAATTTAATAAATTAGACATTAGACAATTATTGTATTAAAATGTTTTTAAAATTATACTTATTTAAGCTATAAAAATGTATATCAATGTATGTTTATATATATCTTATATAGGGCGTGTAAAATACAGAACCAAATAATGTTAACATATTTCACAAATCTGTATATTACACACCTGGTTTTCAACAGATAAGTCTTAGGCTTGGCTGGTAAAAAAAGGAAAAAAATGTAAATTTATTGAATAAACAAATAAAAATAAATAAACGTTAAAAGTGTAAAATTATATACATTTAAGCAGTTGCTAACGACCATCTACAAGTTCCAAAAATGACTACCACATTTGGCCAGAGATCTCTTAAGGACATAAGCCCCAAAATTCATAATATATTTCTCTGTGAAGAGTGAACTTAAAGTCAGCAGTATCCTTTTAAGGAGTGATTCTGGGCATAAAATTAAACAACGTTTGTTCAACAACTTTGTAAATAAAGCAAAAAAAAAACTAGTCTAAAAAGAGAAAAGAAAGAGTACTAATTTTTTATATTAGTATTTTTTTTAAAAAGGTTATAACTATAAATGTATAGCGGAAAACTAATACTACAATTACTGTAATAAACTTTCTTGTAAATGAAAACAGTAACAGAACGGAAAATTGCCTTCTTTAGTACAGACGAGTCTAGTTAAGAGGGTAGGAAACAGAGTATATAAGAGTCAATCATTTGTACGAATTTACTGTCCCATTATTCGTAATTACTATACTAAATTGTCAAAATGTATTGTAAACCAAAATAAATAATCTAAATGAATATATCTTTTAAATCCCTAGACACAAAAATATAAAGACTGCGAAAGGAAATCATTTTTATTTTTTGACCTAATGGCTAATTCTCCAAAGTTGAGGTTATTATGAAAGAATATTATTGTTGGAATAAATATAAAACACATAAGTAAGTTTAAATAGTTCTTTTAGTAAATATTTTAGTATCTAAGATTAATATGTGTTGTATGTATGTATTGATAGTATGTATGTTTGTATACATTCAGATGTATTATTCCGTGTAATTGTGATGTTTATGTAAGACTTCTAAGTAATAAACATTTTTTTTTCCTTAGAACAGGCGATAGCTTAGTTAGGCAATGCATATATTATGCTTTATAATATTATTTTTATAAGATTTGAAATATATATCAAACATGATTCTTTAAACGACTATCGAATTTTTTTGCACACAAGCACAGATGAGGCAATTTTTCGATTGAAACTCAAACTTAGACCTTTGTCGGGGTGATACCTTTTAACATTATGAAAAGCGATTTAGCAATCACCCCGTAGCGTGTGCTTAACGACCGGCTAATGATTAATGTCCACAAAGTCATTTAGTGACTTGTGGTCATCTGGGCGCGGCCGATATGAATGCGCTTGTCTTGGGCCGCGCCCGATTTTCCGGCCTACCTTCATTTATAATCGAAGCTGATGGAAAAAGGGTTGACGAAATTACGCACGACTGAAGTATGAACAGTGTAAATATGGCAACGAAAAATAAAAACCGGTCAACTGACTAAATGTCATAAAATAACATTTACTCGCTAAATATGTTTAGACACCTTGTCTTCGAAATAGTAAAGGCAGAATTTTAAAATTACACTCTAGTTCTGAGAAATTTAATAAATGATAAACTGCTAATAGTTATTTTTTAGTTGAATCGCTCTCTTATAAAAAACATTATAGCCTTAGGAAAAATAGTAATTAATAGGCAAATGAAGGGTTTAAAACATAAAAAAATTGTTTTTTACCTACCCAACACCAAATTTTAAGGTTGACTGCCAATATGCTTCGCCTTAATAATAACTCATGTTTCATGTTAGACTCTGAGCTACTCTATGAGGAACACATTGAACTAATTGTGGAGAAAACACATAGAATGCTTGGCTTCCTATTCAGGACTTGCAAACCATTTCAAAACCCACACACACTGAAGCTATTGTATTTCTCGTTTGTCAGGAGTCACTTAGAATACTCTTCCGTCATTTGGAGTCCCTCATATGAAGTGTACGTCAGGAGAAGAGAAAATATTTAACATAACTTCCCCAGACATCTAAATTGGCGTTGACCACGAAGCTGAAGATTTCCACCAAATCCCAGTTTCCCAATAAGGAAAGTGTGATGCCGTTATCCTATATAAACTTCTCAATAATTTAATAGACTGCCCAGAGCTTCTACAAAGTATCCACTTTAGAGTATTAACAGTGTTTATAAACAGTTCTTTTTTATCGAATAGAACAAACACAAAGTATGCTCAAAACGTAACACTTTACAAAATATGTTATGAATATAACAGTAGTCTTTCGAAATTAGACATTTTTAATTGTACTTTGAATTCATTAAAAAATAAGGAAAGTAAAATATACTTGTCTCATACAGGTAATTAGAAGGTAAAGTCCTAAATATTTATGCGTATCATAATAACTTTAACAAACGCATATTCTAATAATACATATTTTTATCAGTGTAAATATGCAAAAGCTAAACTATTTCACTTATTTTCTTTGACAAATAGTTTTCTAACAAAAACGATAGGACTTATATTACCGCCCTGCGGTACGCCAGAATGCTATTTGGTTGGAATCTCCTCAAACATATACGCTATCGCGTGGGCTGCGTCGATATATGGGCGGAGCGCCGCGTGGGCTAGATGGCGAAAAAACGAAGTGTCCGCAGCCTCCCTTCTCCGCTGGTCCAGCGCGTCCACTGGCGTCCGCGGCCCGCAATGGCAAACGATAAATAATTCTCCTTTTATTAAAGTCTCCCGGAGATAAATGATTATGGAGTCGCAGTCGGGTCCAAAGGACCAAACAGTCTGCCGATGCGGTGCGGTTAATATTACCACTTAAACTTTTATTTGTTTTATTCATTTATTTATTTATTCATTTATTAAAAACTATGCCGCCGCCACGAGTTGGTAACGTAAGCACATTTCACGCCTATGATATTGCCAGATAGACATTTCTCATGCCCAGTTTGACTGGAAGTTTTCTATTACTTCGAAGGTATTACACACGTCGTGACGTCAATCATAGAACGTCTATCATACAAGTCCTTACCTTGTATCGAGTCGAAGATAGTACTGGTCATTTATTTATTTATTTATTCTTTATTGAAAAATCCACAGTATTACATTTTTACAATTACAAACAAAACTTATTACTAGTATATAAAACCAATTATGGATTTCGGTTATTTTACATAATAACATTAGCATAAAAATTTGAACAGTGTTCTTAAAATATATATAGATTATTAATATTATATACGTATACAGTAGATTTTTTTTTTAAAAGTTTTATGTGTAATTTGTGAGTGATGTTTGTGGTAGTCGTGAGTGTGTGACACTTGTATGTTAATAAAAATAAATAAAGTAATAAATTAAGTATTGATTTCTATTTGTATTTCTGTAGAAACTGGTTAGAATAAGTGTGTGAACTACAAGGTGACCCTTTCTGAACTCTATTTCTATCCTTACCACATGTTAACGAGAGATCTACATTCACCGTTACAAAACGATTACATACTAATTTTATTTGGTTAAATATTCGTGTGTATATATTAATAAAAGTATTGAGCAAGTATTGAGTATTGAGTACGTGAGCGTTTGGTACTACTGCGACCTCTGTTCGCTGCTTTCTAAACTAGACTAAATGTCTGTCCTAAAGAAGGCAGTTCAATTTGTTCTTATTTCATTGACTAGTTGCCAACTAACAATAGACGAGTGTTTCATCTTAAAAAAGAGGATTAAACTGGTATAATTTTTATATAAAAATATATATTAATATATATGTACAAATAAGTATACTCGTATATATACTGCCACTGCATTGCGAATTAAGCTTTAATTCTTTTTATTTTTTTTAATAATAATAATAGTTTATTGTATCAATTTTGGTATTACAGCGGTTAAAACAACTCATCGCAAATATGACAAAACGCAAATAATACTGTTCGCTTAAATTAATATCATTTAGACGTAGCAATATTTATTGTCTAACAGTCATCAAATCTTAATTTCTAGAATTGCACAAGTTTTACATTTAACAGGAAATTTATGTTTTAAATTAATAGTTTCAAATAATATAAGTAATATTACGTCGAAACAGGCAATAATAAAACTAATAAATCAATTAATTAATTAACAAGTTATTAATTAGTTAACGATTGGCATTATAAAAAATAGTAATTTGCATAGTGGGCAATCTAACTTTATGGACGTAAAAAAATAATGATTAAACCAAATTTTATTAATTTACTTTGTATAACAATAACAAGTGAAATACTTAGGTTGAGAAGAATTAACCGAGTACTTAAAAGCATTTTCGGGTCAACCATGTTTTCAATTATTTTTGTTTATTGGATTATTAAAACTTTTTATTACACCTGGTAGGTTATTATATATTTTTATTGCCATTATATATTACTGTTGTTTTATGAGGTATGTTAAGAATTTTATATTTTATAATATTATGCCCTCATGCAATGAATAAAAGTAAAGTTTCCGAAAATATTTCGGAAGAAACGGTTCAATACATCTCATATTTTTTTTCTAAATGAAATTTTGTCAAAATATTATAAATAGTATCTATTCAGAGTGCAGGAAACCTCGTTTGCTTAGAATTAATAGTTTTTTGACGTATTCTAAGAAATAATTATATGAAACATTTTAACAAAAGCGTTAGTTAAATAGGAACAGTGTTGTATGAAGGTTCTGAACAAAGAAGGCTGTATTAAATAATTTTATTTAACATGTTATTTTCAGCAGAATATTATTTCCACAGAATTGACTAGCCACTGTTGTTGTGAGATTCTAGGTACAATTTAGTGACTGACTATAAATATTATATATATTGTCTTTCAAACACAAAATCTCATATTATCGCAACGCAAACGCATACAATTAGTTACTAATGTTATAAGGGGTCCTTAATATTCTGTTCAAATCTTTAATCATAAAGCTGCATTATTATTTTATCGGTTAGAATTTTGGGCGAGCGCCACGCTGTGATCGACCTTTCGTTTTAAATAGGTTTTTTTTTAATAAAATCGACTGTACGGTCATTTTGTATGTTTTTCATTTTAAATTGCCAACAAAGTACAGAACAAATAATTTAAATGAATTTCATACACCAATTTGTCCCTTGAATAATTCTCCTCGAATCTCCCTCGTGTTTAACGAATTTATTAATTTGTCATGATTGCCTAAAACTAAGCAAATTTCAAGTTTAAAAAAAAAGATATTGATATAAATAAATGTGAAAGATGTAAATAATATTATTTAAGTTTTTTTTACGCTTAATATTGTAGTTTCGTACTTAAATGTTTTATTTAGCCGATGTTATAAAAAACAAACATTTGTTTTTTCTTCTTCTTTTAAACTACTGTGTGAATTGGTAGATTTCTTTTATAATAAATAAATAAATAAATAATGTTACCAATAACATAAAAAATAAAAAAAAAACACTTTTTGTAGTCTGTTTTTTTTTGCATTCTCTCGTATGTTTGTAGTAATTTTAATTTATCATTTATTTGAATTTGCCTCCAGAGTGTACTAAGTGACATTTATTTATTTATAACATTATATTACTTGTATATGTGTGTCTAGGTAATGTGTTAGTGGCTAGTTAGAGAGAGGGTAGATTGGAAGATTTTTGTTGGTCAAATGTGGGTGTTAGGATAAGTACATAATAATTAATAAAAAGAACAGTGGAATAACCCAACGTATTTTACTCAGTTCATCCTGATGTCCACATATTCATTTTATGATATTTTTGTACTATTATTTTATATAAGATTTACACTCTTTTACTCATACGACATACCGTCATAATAAAGTGTACACTTGGGCTTATTTGTTACTTTTGTTTTATGTACTTTTATCGTTCTATGAGTGTTAGTAATACCTGTAATTAATTTTATACAATTGCAAAGTTGTTTTTTGAAATAAATGTACTGAGTACTGATCACAGAATACCACTATGTCGATATACAGAAGGTGACCAAACCGCCATAATAAGAAGTTATGCCATCAGAACCGAACAGCAAACTGCTTTCGCCGGTGTAATGGCGAAGATATCTCCTGATTCCCGCGTAATTGACGCGCAATAATGATTCGACTGTCCCAACAGAAAACGAAATTCCTTCGGCGCGGAGAAATGAAAACATATGATGGCACATATCTCCCCGTCGGCGAGGGGCGGGCGGCCGAGGGATTCGGAGGGCAATCTCGAAGGCCGAGCGCTCCATTGCGGCGGCTGTCGATCCGCCGAGATAAATACATTTTTAAAAACGAGCGTTTATTTAAGCGCTTAAAAGCGCTTAGAAAAAATCGTGTCTGTGCTGTCGACCTTCGAGGACTTCCTTCGTCTGGAGCCATTCCCGGGTGTAGAAACAGGTTAATCTCACCACAAAAATGCATTATCAACAGAACTGAACCAACATGTAAAATTTTAACTCCATAGGATAACTGGAAATGGTTGTAATTCAGCTTGCAAGACTTACATTGCAAGCTAAATAAAAGCTTGTAAAACTACCAAATTTGAACGCGTTTCTTACGCGACATTTCGATAAACGAGCAATATTTATTTATTTATTTATTCTGGTTACCCAACAGAAATTGTACACAGTACAGGTAATGACGTAAAGACAATATAATTAGAGATAAAAAAGAACAATATTACTTAAACGATTTTAAATTTAAACAGAAATACAAAAAAATCTCTACATAAATACAGGATGTACAGTTATTTGTTTTCCTATTGAATTCATGGTTGTGGAGGATATTTTTATTAATCAACGTGTTCAAGTTGGTAACGAAACTACTCTAAATTATGAATTTACGTTTTTATATGCCTTAACTAGAGGACAGGGGACTGAGCAGTGGACTAATATATGTTAGGAAGGTTTAGTGTTAAACAATGTCATCACAAAAATATTACATATCCAATCTAATCGAAATAACAAAGAGATACTTGCGCCAATTGTATCATACACATTATTGCTTGCATAGTAACCTGAATGGTGTTAAAAATAATCATTAAAAAAAAAACTAATTGCAATCAACCACTTTAATAAACCACTTTAAATCTTTAATAAAACGTAAACTAAAAGTAGTTGTGTAAAATAACCATCTAAAATGATTTAATTTCTCGTTATATCCTCTAATTATTTACACACATTATAATAACTTAGTTTGTAAGTATTTTATGCACGTGTTTCAAATTATTTGTATAAATTTTAGTTATGATAAAGAAACTGGCAGAAAATACAGTGTCATAGCTGGATCTCTCTACTTTGTATTTTTATATATTTTTTTAAATAAAAGTTGTTTCGGCTAACGTTAAAATTGAAATTAAGGTATGGTAAAATTACGCAGTCAGCGCGCGTAACGTTGTCCACGTTATGACTCATTAAAAGAGCCGTTTAATATTATCGCGCAATGATGAATTTTGATATACCTTATTCACTAATAATAGATTTTTTAAATCGGGATGGTATTGGGACATCCTTTACGAGTTAAGATAAGATATTTTTATATCCGAAAATACATTAGTGTACATAGGAATGACATATAATTTACAACTATTAGGTAACAAAAATACGAATGTCCTAAAACGAACTTGAGTTTCGTTATTTTTATATTACAGAGCCTTACTAATCTACTAAACTTTGTACCCCTTTTAAAGCATATTGCGCGCACGGAGGAGTGTGAGATTTGGCATACTTAAAGTTTATATGGAGAAGGAGTGCAGAATGCTAAAATTGTCTAAAATATGTGTTAAAAATACAATAGATTTAATAAAATAAAACATTAATTGGCGTTCAACTACTGACAGAGCTGTGAATTTTGTGTAATTTCAGATGTTCCTTTTTCAATAGTTTGTCAATGTCAATGTAATTAATGTCAAGGCAAAAAAGGGTAATTAATAAATTTAAAAAGAAGTGACTTATTTGGACTTTAATTTTAATCGTAGCCGGAGAATAGTATAAAATATATTTGTATCTATTTTAAAATGTGATATTTCTACGACCGAGGCCGCAGGACCCGATTGCGAAGGTCGACCGGTGTTAAAACGATCAAATAGCAGGCACATCAAAGCCGTTACACATTTTTTAGCAAAGACAAACTTTAGTCTTTCCACAGAGACACAGTCGGCCGCGAGCTCGCATTCCTCGGCGACCGTCGCGATGACGTCAACATATCAACATTCCGCCCCGCCCTACTTGAGCGCCACCCCACTCGCCGCCCAGACGAACATTCCTGAAATTGCGTCATTTATTTCTATATAATCATATTTCGGACGGGTCGCGGCGGGATTGCGGCCGGGCTAATATGGACTCGATCGTGGGCGTGACGAAAAATAAGTGCAACCCATCCAATACCGACGTAAAGTATAATATAAACATATTATGTTTAATACATATTATTATAACTAAGCACTATTAACGATAATAATAATAAAGAAGATACTATCTACCCTTGTATTATTACAAAAGTGAGCTTTAGTTCATAATACTACTCGCATTTAGAATATGGTAGTGTAATTTGGAATCCTTACTATGCTACGTATAAATAAGATTCCTAAGAATATCGTCTGCTAAGTGTGGTCTTGGTAGTCAATTAAGGTCTTATGACGATAGGCTTATAAGATTTGAATTTGTGCGTAATATAACTATTAAGTTGCTTAAATTTCTAAGAAAGGCAATATTTTAATTATGCAATATCTATGTATGTAAACCGTCAAGGTATATATTGATGTGTAGAAATTATAAAAAAAAAAAAAATCTTATTTACAATACACAATATTGTCGCATAAATATAAAAGTATTTAAATGAATACTTATTACATATACATAATAAAGTAAACATGTAATATTTATCTGTTTGTTTTATCGTGAAGTTAACCGTAACATTTATTAATCGTACATTTTTATATTTTTTTTAATATAGGTGTGCAACATTTATATTGCAAATAAATAAATAAACCTAAACAATCGATCTAGGAAGCGTGACGGAGGAAGGAAATAAAGTCCGGTGGTTTCATATTAGCTTTGCCTTATAAATTGTTCACGAGCGCACAAACTCAGCGGTCATGTGTCTTGATAAGCCCCGAGAAGCGGGGAGAAGAGGTTGAACCAAATCAATCATGGACCAATTCCATAAAAAATACAACACTATCGCAGAGAATCACAAACTGTGCCTAAAATAAATAAAAGCATACAAAAAAAACGTACTTGTACTTGTTATTATCATAAAAATTTATACGTAATATCCCTTAGCGCCGAAATTTCAGTCCTTGCTTAAAGTCGTTCTTAGTTAGGATCAACTTAACTTTTAAGCACGACTTAAATTGAATTGTGTTACTTTTTAAGCTTAACTTTGTTAAGCAAATGTTTTCGCATTGGCGATTAGTTTGCTACTCGCCGCTATGGTTTGTGCATACAATATCTGTCGCCACTGTCGCATCCCTTTTGACATACGACGCGTGATCTGACGTTTTGAGGTTATGCTGTCAGCTGTAGGATTTTGACGCGCGTATATATTGCTTGTTTTGATCTTGTGTTTTATTTTACTCTAATTGGAATTACAAAATAACAGAATTATAAAATTCCCGCCGCCAATTTTGACATTTACACGCTCGGCGATAGTAACGCCGTTTAATGTACCGAAATCGCTACTAACAGCGTATTTTAACACTGACTTAAGTTTGACTTAAGGCTTAAGTCGAGGTTGTTTTGATTCTTAGCTAAGGCGGACTTTTATGTTCGTCTTAACGCTAAGAGTGAGTTGAAATACGATGTTTATCGGTTAAGTCTGACTTAAAAGTTAGGTTAGTCTTAAGGAAATTTCGGCCCTAAATATCCCTTATTAAAAGTGTGCAAAGATATTTCGCTATTTAAACGATAAAATTAAGACACATCCTTTGCAACGACCTCGTCGAAATACTATAAATCCAAATTTAGTAATCTTTAATTATCTCTAAAATAAAAATAACTTTTAAAATACTATTATTTTGTCTACAATAATTTTTCGGATAAATCGTATGATGTATTATCGAACGCGATGCGAAAAATAAAAGTGAAAACGTTTAAAAAAGTTAAAAAATTAGCCTCCGAGAAGTAAAAATCTTTAATGCTATGAACCACTCGTCCCAATACTTGGCAGTTAAGGGGTGGTGCATCACGAGAAATGTGGATTTTTTTTAAGATTTAATAATGTTATCCCTTAGTTAAAAACACACGACGCGACGCGAGTGGGAGTTTTTTTAAACAGGATATACTTACTAATGATTTATTATTAGGATAATGTGAAATGGGGCTTTTAGGGAGGAAACTATGGAGAAGCGCCGAGATAGTAATAAGATAAAGATAATGGGGAGTGGAAGGATCAGATGATGAATACGAGACGATTTCCTGGACCGACGCGCCCGCGCCGACTTAATAAATGCCATCGGTCGGGATAATCCCCTTAGAAATCGCCGTCGAGCAAAGGAGCGCGTGAGTTTTACCGGAATGTGTGTGCGAATTTGGCCGAAAGAGAATCTGTTATATTCACAATGAGGGGCAGTTAATTTGATAATATTTAATTTATTTGACAATAATAATACAAAGACTAAATAATTATAAATGTATCCTGACAATAATACAAAACACTTGAAGATTTTTTTTTTATTTAGAGGCATGTCAGAATAATTTACAAAAACATATACTTACGTTTGTATATTTTATATTTTTTTTATAAATTGTAATCGGTAAAGCCCGAAACGCGACGTTTCAGAAATTAAAACGTTACAGAGGCGCGATTTCGAAAAAAGCCATCAAATTTTGTTGAATAAATAAATTATCGTTTCGAATAACTAAGCGCATAAAAGTATTAAAATAACACAAGTTTTTTCAACTGGTTTCTTTAAAATGAGGAAACTATAAACGTATATAAAACTAAAAACATTTTATACTGTGCATTTTTACTTTATTTATTTTCTTAACAAAACAACATAAATTATTTATATTTTATTTACACTATTTATCAACAAAAAATAATAAATAAAAATAACATGCATATATTAAATTAAAAAAAACAGGCGTGTACCAAAATTCGAGCAGGTATCAATCACCCCAGATCAGACCTTGTCTAGTGAAGTGATAAAATCCACACTAGCGGCTGTATCTGTTTTGCTTTGTAAATTTTTTAGAATTCAATTCTATTTCTGAGAAATTTAATACTTGGTAAACTGCTAATAGTTCTTAGTTGAATTGTTCTTTCACAAAAGATATTAGAGTCTTAGGAAAAATAGTAATTGAAAGGTAAACGAAGGGTCTAAAATACTGAAAAAATTGTTTTTTTAATTTCAATTTTATGAAGCTGTAATTAAATAAAAACCAATAATTTCAAGATCGTCTGTGAATATGTTTCGCCAGATATAAAGCGCATTCGAGATGTTTTCGAAACTGTTCCATCTCGTATATCACTGATGTAACACCGCCCTTCGAATATCACAACAAAATTCAGGAGGATAATTTCATTGCAGCTTAGCTCCTGAACGCAGGGCAATATTTTCAGCGCGATTTTTATCGCTGTCCTCTATCACGCGTCCCTCGAGTCGCTGAAGGCCATCCATTCCGACGATCTCTTCGCGTACTACCTCCTTTTGATAAAACGGTCGCGCGTGTTGCGTTCACGTCTTAGTTCACCTCCACACCGCGCCACATTCGATGTTCATATGCTACGTACATGGCTTTAAAATTAAATCTTCAGGTACGATTCGAAGTAGGGGACAGGCGAACTCCAACTGTACGAACTTGTATCAATCATTGAGCGAACCTCAACCCGCCGTACCCTTCCGCAGTGGGTGTATCTATACTGAATCCCTCTTTATACTGTGCTGTAAGGGTTGCTCATATCAATCAAAAGTGTACGAAAACGAAAGGCCTATAATTAACATTTTCAACTGATTTGATCCTGAGTTTACAAAGGAATGTATGATTTTTTTAAATTTTGAAAAACCAATTTTTCCCACCCCAACAGTTGGTGCTAGGTGATAAGTTTAGGCCCTTATCTAAGGAATAATATAAAATTTAAATGAATTCGATATCTTATATATAGAGTGATGTTTTTAGAGGCGTGGTTTTCAAGAAGAGATAAAACGCATATAATTTGATGTTATGGCTAAGAATTTAGTTTTATTATAAAGATAAGGGTTTGCCATTATGTTTTAAAAATGATTTCGGGTAAGTGGCCGCCGCGGCTGACTCGAACAAATTCCAGCCGAGAGGCCCAATTTTCAACCACTTTTTGCAGCAAGTTGGGCCGTATGTCAGCAATAACGCGCCGAATATTCTCTTCCAAGGCGTTAATCGTGTCCGGCTTATCTGCGTAGACAAGCGACTTCACATAACCCCACAAAAAATAGTCCAGCGGTGTTAAATCGCACGATCTTGGAGGCCACGCCACGTTGTTCAGGAGTAAGTCTATTCATTATGAAATGGCAAACCAAACTGAGCATAAATCAAGTGACAGCTGTCAAAAACACCAACTACGAAAAAAGTAGTGCCAGATTGAAAACCACGCCTCTAAAAAAAACAACCTATATCATTTTGAAAGTGATTGGTGTAAAATTACGGCAGTTATCGTGTCCACAAGAAAGTGATATAGATATGTAACTGAGGGTGGTTTTGGATTCTAGGGGAAGTCATGACACGGTACCCATTGCGATGGGTAGCTTTAATAATAAAATCTACCTAAAAACCGCCCGCCCGGTCAGAAAGACATCGATTCATCAACCCGAGAAATAATAGCCCTTCGTCTGCTAAGCCAAGGGAACTACTTAAGGTCAGAATGAGCATACGGTACGAGGCGGCTTCCATCAATCCCACTTTATTGTGTTGCATTGCATTGTCTTTGAGTCTCCTTCGGGGACACGACCACTGTCTCGCGCGATCATTTACTTAAGACCGGGGAATTACTCCACATGACCCGCGCGAAACCAGGGTTATCAAAACAATGTATTTTATTTTAAAGTAATTTATTTATTAAAGAATTATTAACAGCAAAATTGAACAATGTTTACATTTAATATTATAAATATCAGTTGGCTAACAAGTATAATTCAAAATAGCTTAATGCAAAATAATATACTGGGTGTTTTTTTTAGAGGCGTGGTGTTCAATCTGGCACTTCTTTTTTCGTAGTTGGTGTTTTTGACAGCTGTCACTTGATTTATGCTCAGTTTGGTTTGCCATTTCATAATGAATAGACTTACTCCTGAACAACGTGGCGTGGCCTCCAAGATCGTGCGATTTAACACCGCTGGACTATTTTTTGTGGGGTTATGTGAAGTCGCTTGTCTACGCAGATAAGCCGGACACGATTAACGCCTTGGAAGAGAATATTCGGCGCGTTATTGCTGACATACGGCCCAACTTGCTGCAAAAAGTGGTTGAAAATTGGGCCTCTTACCCGAAATCATTTTTAAAACATAATGGCAAACCCTTATCTTTATAATAAAACTAAATTCTTAGCCATGACATCAAATTATATGCGTTTTATCTCTTCTTGAAAACCACGCCTCTAAAATCATCACCCTATACAAACATATCATAAAATGAATAAAACAATAACAGCGCCGAATGCGATAAAAAATAATTAAGATCATCTTGACTGAAGATTTTTCAATTAAATAATTTTTAATTCAGACTTAAAGCTGTGATTTTTTTTCCAATTAGGGCCAAGATTATTGAATAAATCTAAGGCCCTATACAGACTTGTATTCTGAAATTGAATTGTACGAATGAATATTGCTATGCGTAGGAACAACTCATTGCTTTAGGACAAAAAAATCGCAAAGATTTTCGTAGATTAACCTGCTAAACATTTTTAAGCCCCTCTGAATTTATTTATGTAAAAATAGAAACATCAATAAATGACAAATGGAAATAAAAACATTCGTGTTGGCAGCCCTGACGAAAACGCCCCATTGGAGCGCGGATTATCAATGATATGATTTCACGAAAACTCCAACGACATGATCGAAGTTAAGTGTGGGTCTTTTGCGCGATTTCCTCTCAAGAGTTTAAGGGATTTGGGCCGGATTTGAACCCTCAAGCCCTAGCGATCGACGGCGGTGCGACCTTAATGTCTTGCCTTGAGAAGTCAACTGTCACTTACCGATATTTTATTTATTTATTTGAGAAATGAACATATAAGTAGTAATATGTTTAGCATATTAACAATTTTTTTAAAGATTTAAAGATATGCCAGGCTGAAATGATTTTGAGTAAGACTTAACCTAACCCTAGAAGCCGTATGGTGATTATTTATTTAATTAGGTTCTATCTATCTATCTATTCAACTATCGCGACTCAAATATCATATGATAATTTCAAAAAACTGTTATTTTAGGTCACAGGTATGCTTACGGCTTTCATACAATAATTAAACAAAAATAAATTTTAAAAACGTTATCGGATAAAATTATTCTCCCTTTTAAAGTTATAAACAACAAAATTCTGAGGTGCGCGCGCGCGCGTGTGTCGTGTGAATGTTTATCTGTTCAGGGTATGAGTATTTGGTGTGTTTTATGTATTAAAAAAAAAAATCAAAAAATGATTGGTTTTTAAAGTACACACACGTATTTTCAAACTCTACTTAACTAGGAAGCGCCTGTAATAAGGTAGGCTTTATTTATTGTAGACTAATAAATGTTTCAGGTCGAAGAATGAACAATTATATTGTTTTTGATTTAAATCTAGATATGGAATTTGTTGTAGATGTATAGATCTAATAATAAACTATTATTAGATATTAAATAAAATATATAATGTGAATTGTATAGTGGTATTTTCTCTAAGTACCTACACAATATTTTTTTATTTGGGTATGTAATTCGTTTTTTATATGTTTACAAAGATGTAAACATTCTCAGAATATCTTTAATTTTGTTATAAATTTGTTTGAGGAAATCTTGTCTTTGCTTTCGGTACAACACTAAGATGCCTCGTAATTATTTTATGACAAATAAAACAAAATGCAGATTTTCGCGAAGGTTTGTCTTATATCACTAACCTTGAAGCTTTGAGAGTTTTTATGATGGATAGCAGAAGGGAGTGTTGGTATTTTGGCATTATTTGCGATGAAATTAGATCATTGGCGAACCCTAAAATACGAACGCTAATAAATGACTAAAGTTTACCCGAAAATCCAACTGTAGCAAGTAAAATTAAAACATATATGTAAAAGTAAACAACCTGAGAGTTAAACACGATTATAAAGACTGGTTAAATGAACTTCGAAGTAAATAATAAATAAGGGTTCATCTCGCCGTTCCTATATAGAGTAATCTATTCGAATATGAATGCTGTAGGTAGCATCGGTCCACAGCGGTATTAAATTCTTAAAACATGTTCGCATGAGAATTTCAATGAATTCGCTACGATTCGAGTCGTCGTTTGCGTCCCAATTTATTTATTAACATGCGAGTTTCGTATCTAATTACATAATGCAGAAGGCGGGTAGGCTGAATAGATCCCCGCCGTCCGCTGATGTTTTGGGTCGAATGCCTTTGTTTAATTCCGTATTATTTTTGTGAAAACAAACGGCTCTCGGCCAGAACGCCATTAGTATTTCATCTTATCTAATCCCGTTCGCAATGTATGGCCGACCTGTAGCCAGATTAAATTTTCCACGCTTTGCTAATCATATTTACCCGTATCTACGTGTGCAAATAAGGCCACATACACATTAAAGCATTTTAATTAACGCGCAGGTGCAGGCGTGGTCCTTCGAGCCGGATATAAACTAAAAAGGAAATTGATACATTATCTCATACTTTAGTAGATCAAGTGTTCAGGTGTTCGTCTGATTTAAAACTTAAGCTGTTTTAATCTTACTTAGTTCATAATAATGGGTTGTTTATTACCGACCTCCGTATTTAAGCACATGACTTACATCAAAAATTCAAATGATTTTATTACATAAACACAAGATAAATGCATATAGGAATCACATTTTTTTTTAATGGAAGACATGCATACATGATCATTCATGTTTAATAACAACAAACAAAGTTTAATAATAACAAAAATTAGAATATAGTTCTTAAAAGAAAATATAAAATAAAAATTACATGGCGGCAATACGTACTGTCATACAGGTGTTAGGTATCATGGTGGAAGATTTTGCGTGAGTAGATAAATTAAGCCTAAAATCGGTTATTACTTTCTTAATCGACTGTACTAAAAATAAATAAAATTAAATCCTTAAACGTTCTACTTATTGATAGTAAATGTTAGAAGGTAATATTATTATATTGTCATTTCAGATATTAACGACCGTGAATAATATAGCCTACACACGGTACTTAACTATCCGAAATAACAAAAAATTAATAATATTTTTATACACCGTGTCGCAATACCTTACCCGATAAAAAAATTACCAGTTAGGTGACCCTGTCATTTCGAGTATTCCTTGTAAAGACGAAATATCAAAATTAATCGTGGTTGGCGAGAAACAAAAATATGTAAACTTTACGTGATAATATAATACGGTTTTAGCAGTAGGTATATCTGGCAAGGCAACGGAGAAGGTATTAGGGCAAACGAAAGGGTTGATAAAGTTTATAATCGACGAAGGAAAAGGTGCAATCAAGTGTATTTTGATACACTTGAAGGGCACGGAAGGGCAGTCGACATTGTCATTAAAGTTTATTTATGGTTTATTAAATTTAAACCCCAATAAAAAAATATTATTATTAGACATAACATAGAAAACGTCAGCGATCAATCTGTGATTGATAGACAGTAAGATATATGTTATGAATGAACCTGTTGTGAACACGCCGAAGAAAGCGAAAAAAAGAATGACGCAGGATGATGAATCCAAGGATATCTAGCCATACAATAACTGAACTGCTGAAGGTAGAAAGGAATAAAGTGGGATAAACTCAGGTTCATCTGGTGAGGCACCGGACGCAGACGGCAGCTTCATGAAAGTTTAAAAGTGATTATTCTTGACGGTTGTCGACCGGAGAGCAAAGCTATTGTTTTACTTTCGAGCCGAACGACATTGTGCCGTACGAGTGACCGGGACGGCAAACAAGGCTCGCGGCGACGGCGACCGCACATCCGTCGGCAACCTTTGGCTTGGCAAGCTAAATCCTCCAATATTGTGTAATATACACACCGTGTCCCAAGTTAGTTATTATTAGGCTTAGTTACATGTATCAGTGACAGTAGTTTGACGCAACTCAAAGCACTATCTGGCAGTTTAGTTCAAACTACACGGTAAGTGTATTAATCGATTATAGCTAGGAATAAAATTACAAACACTATCTAGCGGTTAAATTCCATACTACATGATTAGTGCCTCAATCGACTGTTATATTTAGAAATAAAATTACTAGCGCTCACTAGCGCCGTAAGTCCAAACTACATAGCAAGTATGAAAAGTGTATTTCAATCGATTAATATCTACAAAAAAGTTACTTGCGGCCTCTAGCGGTTTGAGGCCAAAATACATGGTAAGTGTATTAATCGATTATATCTAGAAACAACATTACTAATGCTCTCTAGTGGGTTAATTTCTTACTAGTTGTTATGTGTATCAATCGATTATTATATGTAGAAATAAAATTACTAGCGCTATCTACCGGCGTAAGTCCAAACTATATAGTAAGTATATTGAGTATCTTTCAATCGATTAAGATCTAGAAAAAAGTTACAAGCGCTCTCTAGTGGATTGAGTACAGACTACATGGCAAGTGTATTAATCGATTATAGCTAGAAATTAAATTACTAACGCTCTCTAGCAGGTTATTTCCTACTAGACGTTAAGAGTATCATAGATTGTTATATTTATAAATAAAATTACTACCGCTTTTTATTGTTTTAAGACCAAACTACACGATAAGTATGTCAAGTGTATTTCAATCGATTAACATCTAGAAAAAAGTTACTAGCGTTCTCTAGCGGTTTAAGTTTAAACTATACAGAGAGCACGTAAGTAGTTTCACATATGAAGGTGCAAACTTCTCGGACGGCGTACAAAGTTATCGACTCACTCCGACGTCACGAGCGCCACTGACAGAAGCGTCAATGTCGTCAATTAGCAAAAATATAAATACATAAATAGCCGCAGGTGATATTTATTTATTTATTTTCTTATGGGAAACACACAGTAATAACAATAATATTAACAATTAAGAATTAAGCAGATAACAAAACCGATTATGGATTTCCTACATATTCACAAACATACAGTAGGTATGAAGACTCAAACTAAATTGATGCAATTCAATTTATTAAAATACAAACACGCAGGTATACATTCGTATGAGGAGCATTTGATATATGTGTGTGTGTGTGGATGAGGGTGTGTGCTTGTGTGTGTATATAATTGACATCTAGGTACAAACCTAATTGTACTGTTTTTTTTTCTATTACAATTTATTGCATACGTTTATACTTATGTATGCTAAAAATTATTTTTTAAAAATTAAGTTAAAAATGCATTTTTATAAAACTCAGCGCTGGGTTTAAACCGACATCCTGCATTCTCAAGTACAGGACCTCTTTAGAATCTTTATAAATATTATGCTATCCAGCACTAAATCAAATAATTAAAAAAAAAACAAAATTTCGTTATTGTCAAAGATTGTGTCATTTATCTTTTCAGGCGATTTGCCGCTATTAAAAAACAATCATCAAATATAAGTTAAATAACTATACAACTCAATTATACAATTCTGTGGTTTGGTAAAAGAAGTGCCTATGTCATTTTTTTCATTATTGAGTATATGATGCAATATACTTAAAAATCCCCCAAATTTTCAGTACAAGTGCCCATGTCAAAATTCCTATTTCTAATTTAAAGATTTAAAAAAAAAAAAAAAAAAATAAAAATTTAGATTTTGAAATTTGGGGATTTTTAAGCATATTGCATCATAATACTCAATAATGAAAAAAATGACATAGGCACTTCTTTTACCAAGCCACAGAATTATATATATATATTTAAGCTTTGATTCTATAGGTAGACTCACCTCATTATAGAGGTATAAGAACCTTAATGACGTCAAACTTAAAAATTAATGAATTACAGTCGAATTTCGAGGTAAAAAAATAAATAAAATAAAACTATTAAATTCAGAGCGTTACTGGTTGAGCGCCCCCCGCGCGACGCGGCGATGTAATCCGTGCATACCGCGCCGTCCGATCAAAAGGCCACTCGGCTATGAATTATTTAGACTGGGTCAGCCGTTCGCCATACAAACGCCACTCTTTGACTTATTGTTTTCGCGTGTTAATTTCTAATGCTGAAGGCGGGTAGGAGAGGACCGCTCGCCGGGCCGCCCCGGAGCGCTCTGCGATCGGGTTCCTGGCGGAGATCGGGGGGGTAGTTTCGTTTGAATTTTGCATGCTTTAACATACTCGTTTTAGAGTTGGAGTTTGGGTCGGTACCTACATTGTAAATTCATTAAACATTTTGAGTGCATGGTTAGTGCATTTGTAGCTGGCACAGTGGTATAAGCGCCTGATTCTAAACCCGGGTTCGAATCCCCAGTGGGTCAAATCCGGCCAGGTCGCTTTGTTGAACACTATCGACTGTAATAGTATATAAGTAATAGAGCTTTATATTGTACTATTACTTTCTAAAAATACGTTTCTTGATCGGTAATGCGCCAACATTAATACAATATAGTATACGCGCTTCTGTCGCTATTGCAGAACAGGTTTTCCTAGTGCAATAGCACAGTACTCTTAGCCTGGCGTCTAGCGGGCCACACACACACACATTTGGCACGCAATGAATAAAAGTCCGCCTAGTACTGTTAATCTTAGTGTACCTACGATAATTGAGGGTAGATTACTTTAAACAATTATTGTAAAATGTATATTTATCGTGTAAAATTGTAACTGATTAATAGGTATAATGAAATTAACATATTTGTAAGGCTTGTATTCAGAAAAAGAATAAAGAAATATTATTATTATTATTAGCTAAGTAACAAAACATAAAAAAAAAAACCAATTTTGTTACAGATTTGCGTGATGTGGTTTGCCTGTTATGAACGGCGTCGCATCGTGAAAAGAACAATAAGGTAGTCGGAACTGCGTCCAATAGCGCCTCAGATAAACTCAATTTATATTATATTTTATTCTTAAAGCGAATTATTATTATTTTATTTGCGATTATTTTTTTTTTATTCTTTTTATTCTTATTCTTAGTACGTCCTTAAAAATACTAAATGTACAGGTCATAAAAACTTAAGTGAAATTATCCACAATTTAATTATTAATTATGTGAATAAATAGCAATCACTCAGCGCTACATTTTAAGCTGTAATTTAGTATTTTTTTTAAGCTAGGCACTCTTGATAGCCTAAGGTAAAGCATTGAAAATTTTTGGTATCAAAGTAGTTGGTTTTTGGTATCACCGAAACGCTGCACCCACACTCCGCGCCGTTGAGCTAGAGTGGGGTACCGTGCAGCAATCATCACAGCTCGCGTGAATACGTCAAATAAGACATTAAAAACGAAATACTATTCATAACGGTATATTCCCACTTATTTTCAAGGGAAAGTATTGTTCATAGACGGATTTCGATCAAAAAGAGATTTTCGGCTAGAATTTTAGTATAAATTCCAATCAAATGTAATTTTCCAAAAAAAGTCACCATTTCCACTAGAAGTGTCCTGTCCATTAACTCGCTAAGAGAAAAATATTAATCACCTAAAGTGGGTTTATGGGTTTTTTTATATTTTCCAAAATTTTGTTTATGATGGAAATATCTTTAATTGAACCGAAACTTCTTAACTGTCACCTCAATGTTTAATATGACGAATAATTGGCCTTGTAATTGCTGGTATTGTATTTTTACCGTGGTAAAATAACCCATAAAAAAAAATAAACGAATGGGCATTCAGGCAATTTGAATATTTTTTAGAAATACATAAAATACAATACATGCATACATACAATCTACTTGAGGTAATTCACAAACCAAAAAAAAAAAATGAAACTATTTATGGAATGTAATTCAACCTTATATTTAAAATATCCAGAAATTGATATAACTGTTCTAAATTCTTGTAGTAGATTTGTATATATATAGATATAAAATGGTTTTGTTATTTTTGTTATTAACTTTAATACTTTTTGTTAGTAGAAACCTATTTTTAGTTTTACATAGTTTTTTATCGATCCATCAAATGTATTTTTTTTTTATATGTACTGTGTAAAATTGTTGGTTTCTCCAATAAAGATAAATAAACAATAATAATAATAATAACTAGTAGCGTATAAATTTGAAATTTTGATATCCTCTCCCTCCCCCTCTCTTCATCTCTCTTGCACTTCTTAGGTTGAACACTAATTTTATACTCACCCGGTGGAAATATTTAATCGGTTTAATTTTAAACTTGTAAGTTAGTACCGTTGTTTTCATCATTTTATTAATGTGTACCGCCTTTATTTGTTATGTAACTTAATTTATAATAAATATAAATAAATAAATAAAAAATCCTTGGAGACGCGTGTCTTTGAGAAAAGCGGCGTTGAATATTCTCAACGGCGTAAGAAGACGTGGCCGTTTCGGCTCTATCGGGGTGAGCCCCCAGACCGTAATCATTTTGACTCAGTGTCGAGGGCTTGATATTTACAGGAGCACTTTTCACCCCCTCCCTCCCGCAGCATCCGAAATCTCCGTTTTAAAAATTGGCAGCAATTATACCTGCCGTCCGGATGCTGGGCACGCCAAGCCAACCGCCCGACCGGAAATCTCCGACTTCCGCGCTCCTATTTATAATCTCAAGCGCGCTTTTCCTACCCGACGACATGCTGTGGTTTGGGCGGGAGGGCTTGCGGATTTTACATACATTTATTTTTGTATGTGTTCGCTGCCTTCTCCATGGCCTTGCGACTGGGTGTCGTACTTGACGACCGAAAGAAGACCGGTGTCACTGAAATTGCCAATATCGTAATTATTCGGATACCGCAATATAGACGTTACCGGCTTCCCATAACAAATGTACTGTACCGTACCATAGTTTCCTACCCTTCAATTGTACCTTAATGGAAGTGCATCATCGGAGAATCTTACAAAGATACACGTCAATGTAACCGCGATTTTTCAATGAGTAACAGTCAGTCATGGGCTCATGCTATTTAGTTATGGAATAACCAGCTAGTATTACGGCAACTGTCATAGGGATGATATGCGTTCAAAAAATTTTTTATTAAATTTCCAGTCCATCCCACAACTCTCCTGTACGTGTCCTCACTGAGTGACTGCATGCCAACGTGTGAGGGGTTATTGGCCCTGTCCCACACATTTAGGTCTGCCCCTTTGCATCAAGACAAACCACCGAGTAACTCGGCTAACACTAATGCTTGTATCGATCTGCAATCGTTAAGCGGAAAAGCGTAATTTCATCAATCAAGTATTCAACAGGATTGGATGCTCTCTCTCCAGTTAATTTTCATAAAACAAACGCACAACTTTTGTTTGCGTGGCGAGCCGGTTTGGGATACTACCGTGGTGCGGCTGCCCTCCCCGGCTCTATTTATTTATCTTTTGCTTCTACTTTGCAAGTTGGCATGAGATACACTTGTGAGCATTGTACGACCGTCCTCCCCCTATGGAGATTTCGATCCGGTATTGATTACGTCACCTTGCAAGGATGACGGCGGCCTTTTGCCATTTTATGGCGACCTCGAAGGGCGAGTAACTCTCACCAGAGTCGGCTCGTTGGTTCACTAACTATTGCCCCCCCGAAAAGAGACGATAATTAATGAGTTGATCAATCTGCCTTCTCAATTGCGTGGTCGGACACTAAAGGGGGTAGCCCACTGACCCTTTTCTGTTTTGTTGTTGTTTGGACCACCCCCACTTAGCTTTACAATCGATTGTTCCACTCATTCCGTTACGTAGTTACCCATAACGGAGACCTGGAGAGAAGGGGTCGGACCGGGAGCTTCAATAAGGCATCAGCTTTGATGAGTAGTCAGGGACCTTGGTACCCATTGATAGACCGCTGAAACTGCAGTTGGCCAGGGTCGTTCTGGACTCGGTCGGAGCTTTACATACAGTCGGCCGCCCTGACACCGATCACTTCCGTGTTGCACGGAATAGAACCACATGGATTTCAAACAATGGGCGTAAGGCGGGCCCGAAGTACCCGCCTCCCACACACGGCCCTCATAGGTCCGGGGAACACAGCCCACATGGGGTCCAAGGAACACAGCCCACATGGGGTCCAAGGAACACAGCCCACATGGGGTCCGGGGAATACAGCCCACATGGGTTCGGGAAATACGGCCCATATGGGGTCCAAGGAACACAGCCCACATGGGGTCCAAGGAACACAGCCCACATGGGTTCGGGGAACACAGCCCAGATGGGGTCCAAGGAACACAGCCCAGATGGGGTCCAAGGAACACAGCCCACAGGGTGTGAGGCGGGCCCGTAGTACCCTCCCCACTTTCCCAGACGCCTATCTTTCAATTGCGTCCTGCCGATCGGCAAGCGGGAGATTCATGTTCCACACTTCCGATACCTCGGCCTTTCTTGTTTAATAGGTAGGGCTTTCTTGCCCGCTGGGTGCCACATGGGGTCCGAGGAACACAGCCCACATGGGGTCCGCGGAACACAGCCCAGATGGGGTCCGGGGAACACAGCCCAAATGGGGTCCAAGGAACACAGCCCACATGGACATGCCCAGCCTTCAATTACATTCCATGACACTACATGGGCGGACAGCAAGGTTTCATGTACCAGTGTCCGGTTCACCGACTTGTGTCGGGTTTCATCGTTATGTCGGGCGGAGAGAAGGACACCACGTGCCCACATCCGCTACCGACCAGAGAGTACAGGGAGCGATATATAGCTCGGGTAAGTTCTGACAGCTACCGTATACTTGTCCCAGATTCAATTCAAATACAGACTTTACTTGTAACGCGCCGTTCTATCTTATCTCGTTAGTCCGGTCAGTTCAGTTTAATTCAACACAATTTTTGGGCACCGCCCGTTAAGTAGTCAAGGTCGCTTGTAATCACGAATCTGTCCTACGGGTCATGGTCCACTAGAGTTATTTCTCCAACTCCCAGATCGTGGTCGTAAATCACATCTGGTTGGGGTTCAAGCTTTATTCTATGGCATTGCTATAAGGTAGGACCAGTCCTTAGGTGTATGATATTATTAACTTAATTCAAACATGAAAGAACATTATCGATTATATTCAGGAATGAGAGATTATTAATAGATAGTCAGAGTCTCTGCTTCTTCAATCTCCTCATCGAGCCATATACCCACTGGACCTTGGGTTGACTTCAGCATATGAAGGTGGGGGGCATCTAAAATAAAAGGATTTGATTGATATTTAATGTCCCTCAGAGACGAACGAGGTTCCTTGTTCGTGACTCATGGGCAGTTAGGAATGAAGACGGAGATGGCCAAGGCCCGGCGACTTCTAGCCGGTTGGACCTGCCGGCCATACTCTGGTAGGTTCCATCCCTAACACCTAGTAACAACACATATAACAATAAACATTGAAATTTTCAAAGTGTTTGTGTTGTGTAATATGCTTTTTCAAAAAATTTAAATTTTCAAAATTTTGCAAGTTTGGAGTCAACGTGCTTCGGTGCAGCCTGGTGAGACCTTCGTATCAGTTCAGGGATTGCGACCTGAATTCCGAATTTAAGCCACGCTTTTTGACATGTCAACGCTCTTCGGCTGATATGGTCAATCACCCGCTCATCACGGAAGGACACAGATCCTCACAAGCCCCTCCTTGAATTTAACTAGCCTTGAAAAGGCGTGTAATCCCCGTGTGTTATTATGAATGACGTGACACAAATGAGACAGGTTAAACACAGTTAAATCTAGTCCTACCTTACTGCTTGCAGTCGCTTGTCGAGATCAGCGGCTGAGGCGTCCCGTCCGAGCACTCCTATTTCATTTAAACTTAAATTGAGTCTTTTCTCACTATAACTATTTATTCTAAAATCTATTGTCTTTGGATCACAAAAAGATTTCAAATATCAGTTATTCAAACACTATGGCTGTGAAATGTTTCATCAGCTTTTGGCGCTTACAGACGAATATTTATTTTCAAATTATTCGAGATGCTATCATTTTTAATTTATAAAAATGTTTCGTTTAGGCGAGACGAAGAAGATCGCTTCTTTATTTCGAACGTATGTGAATATCTATAATTTTAGGAATGTTTGGCCTCCTAAATTTCACGATCCTAACAAGAGTTTACTGCGTTTATTTACCGTCAGAACTTTTCCATGTTTCGTTATTTGCCACTCGCCTAAATGCGTTGCTACCGAATCCACCGGAAAAATTGACTATTTTAAATATTTTTGGTTTTCAATGAAAATTCGACTGTCATTTAATTTTTGAAAAAATTTCAAAGTTTTTTCAAAGTCGTCCGATTTTTATCTGGTTAGGAACGAATTGCCTAATCGACTGCGGCGTTAACGAATCTAATGAGATAATTGATAACTTTAAACTTTTTGAAGTTTTGCCGCAAAAACTTAAATCAACTGTAAAAAGTTTATTTATTGTTAGATCTTTTTCAAAGCCTATTATTTTTCAACCGCTCGGATACGGTGGTACCGAATTCACCGGAAAAATTGACTATTTTAAACATTTTTGGTTTTCAATGAAAATTCGCCTATCAGTTAGATTCCGGGAAAAATTTCAAAAGTTTTTTCAAAGTCGTCCGATTTTCATCCGGTTAGAAGCGAATTGCCTAATCGGCCACGGCGTTAACGAATCTAGTTAAATAATTGATAAATTTAATCTTTTTGAAGTTTAACCGCCAAAACTTTAGTTAACTATAAAAAGTTTATTTATCGTTAGATATTTTTCGAAGTCTATTATTTCTCAACCGTTTTATTACGTTGTCAACGAATCTGCTATAAAAAATAATTATTTTAATTATTTTCGAAATTCCCGACTTGTAATTTTTTCAAAAAATATTATCGAATTTTTTCAGAGTGATTAAATTCGCGACCGAAAAGATGTATGTAACGTGGCCGACCGAGGCTTAATGATTCTAAACGTAATTAATTTTGAAAGAATTTACTTTTTAGCTAACACTTGCTTTTAACACTGACTTTAGTCGCTGACGGCTTTGAAAACACTGAATTTAGCTATGGGTGGTTCAACGCCTGAAATCGCCAAGATTTTCCAGGCGGAGCCTTTGCGCGTACTTTTCCGAAGATAGCCTCGACACGTGTCGACAACGGCCATGTAGGTATTTTCACTGAATGCAGTACCCCTCCGCGCTCCTTCTTTTAAGCACTGTTACAATTCGGCTAGCGCCTCGCGGAAATTCGACTTTCCCTGCGCTGTGATTGGTCCATTTTGTGACACGTGACCATCGAGCTTTTCTCATGCCTATATAAACCTAATTTTTCGCGCAGCGATTTTTTCGATTTTCGTCTAATCTATGTAATTTATAGCTCAAACGAAGCGCCCCATCGAGCTGATCTCGAATCTGCAATAAAATTCATTATCGGACCAAAGACTAAAAAGATAGAACGGTTTTAATTTTCAAAAAATTTTATTGTTTAAAAATGTTCAGAACAACATTTCTGAAAGATAATTGTATGACAATTTTGTCGTAACATTAATATATCAAAAGTTACAGGCACTCATAACTCCAGGTTTTGTTATGCCACTTTGGCTGTCAGCATCTTTGTAATGGTGCGTCCAGCGTAATTTCAGATAGGATTTTTGAGTCCGTCGTTAAGGCTTTAATGAGCTTCGATGTCCCCCATATCACCCCCTGCAAGATATTTGTAGTTATTCATCTTTTGAGGTTTATTTCAGCCATTTTTATAGCTCTTCCTTTGTTAGAAAACTCAATAGCTTCAAAGGGTCACGTGAGCGGCGTCCGAATTTCGGACCATTCGCTAGTCCATTAGCATAGCTAGCTAATGAGTATTTTTTCAGAGTTTTAGCTCTTCAAATTGATTTTATACGAGTTTTTCAAACTCTCACTTTTCTTTCATATCGACCCGCCAGTGACTACCCCCAGTTTGGCAAAAAACTCAATAGTTCAAAAATGGGTCGATGAAAGTTTTCAAATTTCGACACACAGATGCTCAGTTAGCTTCCGCATGCAATTATTATTTTTCCAGGATTTTGACTCTGCAAACCTGATTTATCAGAGTTTTTCAAGAAATCTAAATTCGGCTTATTGACATGAAATTTGATGGCCGGCGTCGCGCCTTCCGCGCGGTCTGTCGCCCTTTATGGCCAAAAATTTGAATTGTAACGGTTTTTTCGCCGGCGTTCCATTCGCCTTTCTCCGTTGCGCTGTCGACTTTAGCGGGATATTAGATTGAGTATTGATCGTTTTCATAGTAATTCAGAGGTGAATTTATTTCGCAGGTATTTTCATACTGCGTTGTCATTTAGTTGCCGAATGCTCTTAGCTGCTGATTTCATAGAATAAAGAAGGGGGGTTTTGGCTGGGGGTGCCTTATTTCGCTTGCATTTTCATACTGCGCGAACAGTAATTCAGGTGCATTTATTTCGCAGATATTTTCAGTCATTTCATTGCCGAATGCTTTCAGCCGGCGATTTCATAGAATAAAAGAAGGGGGGTTTTACTGGGGGTGCCTTATTTCGCTTGCATTTTCATACTGCGCGAACATTCCCCCCCCCGTACTTAGACTGCATCTACAGTACTCTCTCGTGTCTGCACTTCGAGCGGTATGACTTTGTTGACTGGTCGTTTCATGGTGCCTGCTCTTGTTCTGATTTCTACTACTCGCACTTGATCGTCTTTGCCGGGGTATGTGTTGATTATGATGCCCCTTGGCCACGCGTTGCGCGGTAGGTTATTGTCTGCTATCAGCACTAGATCACCCTTCTTCAACTGCAGCCCCTCTTTGTGCCACTTGGTTGTTTGGTTCAGTGTGGGTAGATATTCCTTTACCCATCGGTTCCAGAACATATCCGCTAAGGCTTGAGATATTCTCCATTGCTTCTTGGAGTCAAAATCCTCGCTGTTATGCTCTCCCATTACCATATGTCCTGATGATGCTCCAATCAAGAAATGATTTGGCGTCAAGCTTTCATCATCTTCGTGATTCAATGACACTTGTGTCAGTGGTCGGCTGTTCACCATATGTTCGACTTCAGTGAAGAGTGTTGCCAGAGCTTCCTCTTTAGGAGCCCTTTCTTTCAAGGTGCTGCTTAGTGCAACCTTCACGGAGCGCACCAATCGTTCCCATGAGCCTCCCATATGAGGAGAGGCTGGTGGTATAAAGTGCCAGGTTATACCACGCATGGAAAGGTCCTCTTGCATTCGTGTGTGGTCAATTTCCTCGAGGGCTTTTCTGATCTCATTGTCAGCTCCCCTCAGGTTAGTACCGTTGTCAGAATACATGTGTCTTGGTGTGCCCCTTCTGGCTGCCATCCGTCGGATGGCCATTATGGCTGAGTCTGTAGACAAAGACGCTGCTAATTCCAGATGAATCGCTCGCGTGCTTAAGCACGTGAATAGTACCCCATATCTCTTCTCATGACGCCTCCCGATGGTCACATCGTAGGGTCCGAAGTAGTCACATCCGCAGTTCGTGAATGGACGGATGTGGTGTGCCATTCTTACCTGCGGCAGCTTTCCCATCATTTGAGCAGGTGCCTCATTTTTTCGCACCTTGCATTGTTGGCAGCTTCGCACGATCTGACGAATTGCGGATCTGGCGTTTAGAATCCAGAACCTTTGCCTTAGTTCGTTGAGCACTCTTTCGTGCCCGTGGTGCAGAGACTTCTCGTGCGCGTGTTTGATTATCAAACGCGTATACTGATCTTTGGGATCCATAATTGCCGGCTTCCTTGTTTCAATAGGGATGTTCACTGCCAAGCTTGTGCGGCCATCCATCCTTAAAACTCCGTCCTCATCGATATACGGCATGAGTAGTTTCAGACGGCTGCTAGGGTGTATGGCTCGCCCTTCCGCCAGGGCTTTCAATTCGGCTGGGAAGTGATTCCGTTGACTGGATTTTATCCACAATGTTTCAGCTTCGTCCACGTCATTAATGTTGAGTGGTCCGTCTACTGGTTGCTTCCTGCAGCGTTTGATAAATCTTAGGCACCAAGCCGTCGCTCTCACCAGGCGTATCCAAGATGAGAACCTACTGATGTTTGGTAGGCTGTCAGTATGTTCATGAGCCTTTGTTTCGGTATCTGGTTTACACAGATTGGACAGGTTCGTCGGAAAGCTTTTTGATAGCGACCTCCTTGCCTGTCCCTGTGCCTCCCCTTCAACCTCCTCGTTTGCCATCAGTACGATCTCTCTCCTGATCTCCTCCTCAGTTGTTATCGGCCTGGATGGTTTTGCCACTGGCCATTGGCTCTCGGGCAGACGTAGGAATTCTGGCCCGGCGAACCATCGTGAGTTAGGTGTCAGGTCAATGGGTGCGTTATCACGCGTCGCTTCGTCCGCAATATTTTCCTTCGTCGGTACCCAACGCCAGTCGTCGGGAGTCGTTACTTCATCGATTTCGCCGAGTCGGTGTGCAACGAACGTTTTATAGTTCCTGGGATCTGAATGTATCCACTGAATTATGGTCTTGGAGTCACTCCATATTACTAATCTCTCGATCTTCAGTTCGTGAGCCTCTTTGATAGAGGTCGCTAGCCGGCTGGCCAAATGTGCTCCTTGTAACTCGAGTCTCGGGATGCTCATGGGTTTTAGTGGAGCAACCCGAGTTTTACTCGTCACAAAACTGACCTTCACTCCTGCATCAGTTTCCTGTCGGAAGTAGGCCACTGCCGCATAAGCCTGCTCGCTTGCGTCACAGAAGATGTGGAGTTGCACTGCTTTATTAGCCTGGAGTTGGTACCATCTCGGGACTTTGATGCCCGAGATCGCTTTCAGCTCCTCCATCCATCTCGCCCATTTGGCGTTTGCTGCGTCGCTTAGTTTTTCGTCCCATGACGTGCCCGTACGCCATACATCCTGCATTAGGATCTTCGCTTTTATCGTGAATGGGGACAGCAGTCCCAGCGGGTCGAATACTGACATGGTGATGCTTAGCATCTGTCTTTTCGTTGGTCTGACTGCTCCGGTCAGCACCATCGGAGGCACTCTGCTAAACTTCAAGTCGAACGATAGCTCATCTTTCAGGTGATTCCACTGCAACCCGAGCACTCGCTCGCTCGGCAATGTCGCCCCCTTTTCCGATGTGATGTTCAGCTTTACGCTTGACTTGGAGTGTTTCTCCACGGGTAATATTTCCAGTACCTCGCTGTTACTACACGCCCAGTTACACAAGTCAAAACCTCCCTCACGGTGTGCGCCTGACACTTGCGTTATTAATTCTTTAGCAGTCGCGATGTCATCCACGCTATCTAAATAATCATCCATATAATGTTTTAACAGTATAGGGTTGACTGCCCGAGGATACTTGGTGGCCAACTCCTTGGCATTGACGTTTTTCGTATACTGGGCTGAGCAAGGAGATGATTTCGCCCCGAAGATCATCGACTGCATCACCAGCGTTCGCGGCTCGGCGTCCAGGTCCATTCCTCGCCACAGGAACCTTTGGGAGTCCTGGTCCGCTTCATTGATCTTGATCATGTGAAACATTTCCTTGATGTCAGCTGTGAAGCCAATTGCTCTCTGCCTGAAGCCAAATAATATTGTTAACAAAGAATTATATAAGTCGGGTCCCGTCTCCAACTTATCGTTAAGACAGGTTCCCATCACCTGCGCTGCAGCATCGAAGACAAGCCTCAGCTTGCCCGGTTTATTTGGGTTCGTAACATAGAAGTGTGGGAGGTACCACGTTCGTGGCCCTTGTTTCGCACTTTCTTCTTTAGATAAGTATCGGGCGAACCCCTTCTCGAGGTAGTCGTCAATCTTTTGACTGTACATCTTCTTCAATTCGGGATTTTTGTTCAGTGTTCTTTCCATACTCCGTAACCGCGTCAGGGCGTTGTGCCTACTGGGGGGAAACTGCACCTCATCCGTGCTCCAGAGCAGCCCCGTCTCCCACTGCTGCTCGGCGATTTTTCTCGTCGTCCTTGCCAATGTTGCATTGGCGCGAGCACACCGTTGTTGGTCCCGCTCCCTGGCGACGGTTCCCAGGGTTTCAATCTTGAAACTTTCTTTAATTAACTCGTGTAGGCTCAAGTCATCTTCGTATGTGCTATGGCACATCGTATGGACGTTTTTCGGGGGCATCGAGGCTTGTGGCAGTCTGCCGTGTATCACCCATCCAAGACGTGATAATGTTGCCACGGGCGCGTTTCTCTTCGCTCTTCGAACCTCCAGTGGGATTATTAAGTCCCAATTGTCTTGCCCGATGAGCAGCTGAGGTCGGCCCCTTATGTTGTGAACGGGTAGATCGGCCAGGTGTGGCCATCTTCGTTTTAGCGCCTCGATGTCCACGTCGTGCACTGGCAATTTCAGGTTGTTGATGGTTCTGGCCCGCTTGACTGTGGTGTAGGTGTCCTTCCCACTTCCTCGCACGGAGAAGTTAACCATCTCAGAGTTGGTTTCAGTGGTACGCATTTCTCCTGCTCCGTTGAGCTTCAGGGCTACTCGCCTTCCCTCTGCTCCGATCGACTCGGCTATATCTCTATTCAACAATGTTACCGTCGAGCCCTCGTCGAATAGTGCCAGTATGTTGGCCGTGCCCTTCGTACCTTTCACCGTTACTTCGCCGACTCTGAGAAGGATCTTCTCGCGTCATGCAGTCCACGCGTTGGCACATGCCTCCGTGACCCCGCCCTTCGAGGTCGAAGGTTGGGGTTCCTTCTGTTTTGACGCTTTTGGCTTGGCATTTTTGCGCTGCGGCTTATGTATGGGTCGCGGATCCCGAGGGTGGAGCAATTTATTATGCTTGGCTTCGCACCCCGTTACTTCGCACGGGGTCTGCTGGCACTGTCGACTGGAGTGCCCTCGCTGCATGCAATTGAAGCACACCTTCTTGTTGACGGCCCAGTTGCGCCTGTGGGTTAAAGAGGCTTGCAGTATTGCTCGACATTTTACGGTCGGGTGTCCTTTGCGCCCACAATATTCGCAATAGTCCGATTTTTCGGCCGTGCTCAGGACGAATTTATGCCCAAGTTGTTTGTTAGGCATGTTAGGTCTGCGGGGAAAATTCCTCTTCACTGCCGTCTTTGGAACCTGACTGATGGGTTTGTCCGTGTCATGGTCGTGACTATGGCCTGCGGCATCAGTTAGTGTGGTCAGCCATTTTCCGAAGTGCTCCATAGAGCCTCGTCCCTCTATTGCGTGGAGCTCCATATGCTGCCACCATTGAGATTTCAAATATGTTGGAAGTTTGTCTGACAGTTCCTTCAACATTATCGGATTCTGTAAGTGCCCTTGCTGGTTTGCGTTTTGTAGAGCCACTATTAGGTTTGTAACCTTAAGTCCAAAATCCATCAATTCACTAGGTTTAGACCAACCTTTCACTGCTGGAATATTCCGTACTTCATTGACCATTAAGTCTATCAGATGCTCCGGCCTTCCGAAACGGCGTTCTAGCGTCCTCCGTATCTCCGGTACGTGGTTCGGGTTTAGCAACATTGCTGAAACCGCTTCCCTGGCTCGGCCCTTCAGACATCTCTGAAGTCGCAGTAAATTTTCATAGTTGCTGAAACTACACATTTCTGTAGACTGATCATATTGCGCCGCAAACACCGGCCACTCCCTGACGTTTCCATCAAAATGGGGCAGGTCGCGGCCTCCCGCTTGTCTCGCTATATAGGTGCGAAACGTGGGATCTTCTGAACCATTCGCCTTTCCCGACATTTTTTCGATGGCTTTGGTTCTCTTCTCGAGCGAAGAATCGGGTACTGACGCTGGCTTGCTGGTCTCCAGCCAGTCACGCACCGCGTCAACCCTGTCCACCACAGGGATCACCTCTGGTTCTTGGACTTCTTCTTCGTGCGCTAGGGCCTCCGCCTCGCGTAACAAATCTTGCTGTCGCTGCAAGTATTCTAGTTCAACGATCTCTTCTTCAGCGATTCTCTTCAGCCTGACTTGTCTGCGCTGCTCAGCGAGCTTCATCTCTTCCATCAATTTTCTCTTACGATGGGTGCTGTTCAGGGATCGCACGGATCCCTTAACTGAGCCTTGTTCGGATCTGACGTATGTCATATGCGAATTGGCCTTACTGGCCGGCTCCACTGGACGACATGGTAATGGGGTCTGCGCTTCTGTTGCGGGGGTCTTCGATATAGCCTTTTCTGCTATTGCTCGCCTTACTTCATCCAATCGAGCTTGCAATGCTCTTCTGCGATCATTGCTCTTCATAGACTTGGTCGCACTGACCTGATCGTCTTCGTAGTCACTCATTTCGCGTTCCTAGCCTTCCAACCACCAATTGACAGGGTCTTCGGAGTAGCTCGTTGGCGTAGATCCGGCTCGAAGGACCAATGTTCGCTGCCTTCTCCACGGCCTTGCGACTGGGTGTCGTACTTGACGACCGAAAGAAGACCGGTGTCACTGAAATTGCCAATATCGTAATTATTCGGATACCGCAATATAGACGTTACCGGCTTCCCATAACAAATGTACTGTACCGTACCATAGTTTCCTACCCTTCAATTGTACCTTAATGGAAGTGCATCATCGGAGAATCTTACAAAGATACACGTCAATGTAACCGCGATTTTTCAATGAGTAACAGTCAGTCATGGGCTCATGCTATTTAGTTATGGAATAACCAGCTAGTATTACGGCAACTGTCATAGGGATGATATGCGTTCAAAAAATTTTTTATTAAATTTCCAGTCCATCCCACAACTCTCCTGTACGTGTCCTCACTGAGTGACTGCATGCCAACGTGTGAGGGGTTATTGGCCCTGTCCCACACATTTAGGTCTGCCCCTTTGCATCAAGACAAACCACCGAGTAACTCGGCTAACACTAATGCTTGTATCGATCTGCAATCGTTAAGCGGAAAAGCGTAATTTCATCAATCAAGTATTCAACAGGATTGGATGCTCTCTCTCCAGTTAATTTTCATAAAACAAACGCACAACTTTTGTTTGCGTGGCGAGCCGGTTTGGGATACTACCGTGGTGCGGCTGCCCTCCCCGGCTCTATTTATTTATCTTTTGCTTCTACTTTGCAAGTTGGCATGAGATACACTTGTGAGCATTGTACGACCGTCCTCCCCCTATGGAGATTTCGATCCGGTATTGATTACGTCACCTTGCAAGGATGACGGCGGCCTTTTGCCATTTTATGGCGACCTCGAAGGGCGAGTAACTCTCACCAGAGTCGGCTCGTTGGTTCACTAACTATTGCCCCCCCGAAAAGAGACGATAATTAATGAGTTGATCAATCTGCCTTCTCAATTGCGTGGTCGGACACTAAAGGGGGTAGCCCACTGACCCTTTTCTGTTTTGTTGTTGTTTGGACCACCCCCACTTAGCTTTACAATCGATTGTTCCACTCATTCCGTTACGTAGTTACCCATAACGGAGACCTGGAGAGAAGGGGTCGGACCGGGAGCTTCAATAAGGCATCAGCTTTGATGAGTAGTCAGGGACCTTGGTACCCATTGATAGACCGCTGAAACTGCAGTTGGCCAGGGTCGTTCTGGACTCGGTCGGAGCTTTACATACAGTCGGCCGCCCTGACACCGATCACTTCCGTGTTGCACGGGATAGAACCACATGGATTTCAAACAATGGGCGTAAGGCGGGCCCGAAGTACCCGCCTCCCACACACGGCCCTCATAGGTCCGGGGAACACAGCCCACATGGGGTCCAAGGAACACAGCCCACATGGGGTCCAAGGAACACAGCCCACATGGGGTCCGGGGAATACAGCCCACATGGGTTCGGGAAATACGGCCCATATGGGGTCCAAGGAACACAGCCCACATGGGGTCCAAGGAACACAGCCCACATGGGTTCGGGGAACACAGCCCAGATGGGGTCCAAGGAACACAGCCCAGATGGGGTCCAAGGAACACAGCCCACAGGGTGTGAGGCGGGCCCGTAGTACCCTCCCCACTTTCCCAGACGCCTATCTTTCAATTGCGTCCTGCCGATCGGCAAGCGGGAGATTCATGTTCCACACTTCCGATACCTCGGCCTTTCTTGTTTAATAGGTAGGGCTTTCTTGCCCGCTGGGTGCCACATGGGGTCCGAGGAACACAGCCCACATGGGGTCCGCGGAACACAGCCCAGATGGGGTCCGGGGAACACAGCCCAAATGGGGTCCAAGGAACACAGCCCACATGGACATGCCCAGCCTTCAATTACATTCCATGACACTACATGGGCGGACAGCAAGGTTTCATGTACCAGTGTCCGGTTCACCGACTTGTGTCGGGTTTCATCGTTATGTCGGGCGGAGAGAAGGACACCACGTGCCCACATCCGCTACCGACCAGAGAGTACAGGGAGCGATATATAGCTCGGGTAAGTTCTGACAGCTACCGTATACTTGTCCCAGATTCAATTCAAATACAGACTTTACTTGTAACGCGCCGTTCTATCTTATCTCGTTAGTCCGGTCAGTTCAGTTTAATTCAACACAATTTTTGGGCACCGCCCGTTAAGTAGTCAAGGTCGCTTGTAATCACGAATCTGTCCTACGGGTCATGGTCCACTAGAGTTATTTCTCCAACTCCCAGATCGTGGTCGTAAATCACATCTGGTTGGGGTTCAAGCTTTATTCTATGGCATTGCTATAAGGTAGGACCAGTCCTTAGGTGTATGATATTATTAACTTAATTCAAACATGAAAGAACATTATCGATTATATTCAGGAATGAGAGATTATTAATAGATAGTCAGAGTCTCTGCTTCTTCAATCTCCTCATCGAGCCATATACCCACTGGACCTTGGGTTGACTTCAGCATATGAAGGTGGGGGGCATCTAAAATAAAAGGATTTGATTGATATTTAATGTCCCTCAGAGACGAACGAGGTTCCTTGTTCGTGACTCATGGGCAGTTAGGAATGAAGACGGAGATGGCCAAGGCCCGGCGACTTCTAGCCGGTTGGACCTGCCGGCCATACTCTGGTAGGTTCCATCCCTAACACCTAGTAACAACACATATAACAATAAACATTGAAATTTTCAAAGTGTTTGTGTTGTGTAATATGCTTTTTCAAAAAATTTAAATTTTCAAAATTTTGCAAGTTTGGAGTCAACGTGCTTCGGTGCAGCCTGGTGAGACCTTCGTATCAGTTCAGGGATTGCGACCTGAATTCCGAATTTAAGCCACGCTTTTTGACATGTCAACGCTCTTCGGCTGATATGGTCAATCACCCGCTCATCACGGAAGGACACAGATCCTCACAAGCCCCTCCTTGAATTTAACTAGCCTTGAAAAGGCGTGTAATCCCCGTGTGTTATTATGAATGACGTGACACAAATGAGACAGGTTAAACACAGTTAAATCTAGTCCTACCTTACTGCTTGCAGTCGCTTGTCGAGATCAGCGGCTGAGGCGTCCCGTCCGAGCACTCCTATTTCATTTAAACTTAAATTGAGTCTTTTCTCACTATAACTATTTATTCTAAAATCTATTGTCTTTGGATCACAAAAAGATTTCAAATATCAGTTATTCAAACACTATGGCTGTGAAATGTTTCATCAGCTTTTGGCGCTTACAGACGAATATTTATTTTCAAATTATTCGAGATGCTATCATTTTTAATTTATAAAAATGTTTCGTTTAGGCGAGACGAAGAAGATCGCTTCTTTATTTCGAACGTATGTGAATATCTATAATTTTAGGAATGTTTGGCCTCCTAAATTTCACGATCCTAACAAGAGTTTACTGCGTTTATTTACCGTCAGAACTTTTCCATGTTTCGTTATTTGCCACTCGCCTAAATGCGTTGCTACCGAATCCACCGGAAAAATTGACTATTTTAAATATTTTTGGTTTTCAATGAAAATTCGACTGTCATTTAATTTTTGAAAAAATTTCAAAGTTTTTTCAAAGTCGTCCGATTTTTATCTGGTTAGGAACGAATTGCCTAATCGACTGCGGCGTTAACGAATCTAATGAGATAATTGATAACTTTAAACTTTTTGAAGTTTTGCCGCAAAAACTTAAATCAACTGTAAAAAGTTTATTTATTGTTAGATCTTTTTCAAAGCCTATTATTTTTCAACCGCTCGGATACGGTGGTACCGAATTCACCGGAAAAATTGACTATTTTAAACATTTTTGGTTTTCAATGAAAATTCGCCTATCAGTTAGATTCCGGGAAAAATTTCAAAAGTTTTTTCAAAGTCGTCCGATTTTCATCCGGTTAGAAGCGAATTGCCTAATCGGCCACGGCGTTAACGAATCTAGTTAAATAATTGATAAATTTAATCTTTTTGAAGTTTAACCGCCAAAACTTTAGTTAACTATAAAAAGTTTATTTATCGTTAGATATTTTTCGAAGTCTATTATTTCTCAACCGTTTTATTACGTTGTCAACGAATCTGCTATAAAAAATAATTATTTTAATTATTTTCGAAATTCCCGACTTGTAATTTTTTCAAAAAATATTATCGAATTTTTTCAGAGTGATTAAATTCGCGACCGAAAAGATGTATGTAACGTGGCCGACCGAGGCTTAATGATTCTAAACGTAATTAATTTTGAAAGAATTTACTTTTTAGCTAACACTTGCTTTTAACACTGACTTTAGTCGCTGACGGCTTTGAAAACACTGAATTTAGCTATGGGTGGTTCAACGCCTGAAATCGCCAAGATTTTCCAGGCGGAGCCTTTGCGCGTACTTTTCCGAAGATAGCCTCGACACGTGTCGACAACGGCCATGTAGGTATTTTCACTGAATGCAGTACCCCTCCGCGCTCCTTCTTTTAAGCACTGTTACAATTCGGCTAGCGCCTCGCGGAAATTCGACTTTCCCTGCGCTGTGATTGGTCCATTTTGTGACACGTGACCATCGAGCTTTTCTCATGCCTATATAAACCTAATTTTTCGCGCAGCGATTTTTTCGATTTTCGTCTAATCTATGTAATTTATAGCTCAAACGAAGCGCCCCATCGAGCTGATCTCGAATCTGCAATAAAATTCATTATCGGACCAAAGACTAAAAAGATAGAACGGTTTTAATTTTCAAAAAATTTTATTGTTTAAAAATGTTCAGAACAACATTTCTGAAAGATAATTGTATGACAATTTTGTCGTAACATTAATATATCAAAAGTTACAGGCACTCATAACTCCAGGTTTTGTTATGCCACTTTGGCTGTCAGCATCTTTGTAATGGTGCGTCCAGCGTAATTTCAGATAGGATTTTTGAGTCCGTCGTTAAGGCTTTAATGAGCTTCGATGTCCCCCATATCACCCCCTGCAAGATATTTGTAGTTATTCATCTTTTGAGGTTTATTTCAGCCATTTTTATAGCTCTTCCTTTGTTAGAAAACTCAATAGCTTCAAAGGGTCACGTGGGCGGCGTCCGATTTTCGGACCATTCGCTAGTCCATTAGCATAGCTAGCTAATGAGTATTTTTTCAGAGTTTTAGCTCTTCAAATTGATTTTATACGAGTTTTTCAAACTCTCACTTTTCTTTCATATCGACCCGCCAGTGACTACCCACAGTTTGGCAAAAACTCAATAGTTCAAAAATGGGTCGATGAAAGTTTTCAAATTTCGACACACAGATGCTCAGTTAGCTTCCGCATGCAATTATTATTTTTCCAGGATTTTGACTCTGCAAACCTGATTTATCAGAGTTTTTCAAGAAATCTAAATTCGGCTTATTGACATGAAATTTGATGGCCGGCGTCGCGCTGTCCGCGCGGTCTGTCGCCCTTTATGGCCAAAAATTTGAATTGTAACGGTTTTCTCACCGGCGTTCCATTCGCCTTTCTCCGTTGCGCTGTCGACTTTAGCGGGATATTAGATTGAGTATTGATCGTTTTCATAGTAATTCAGAGGTGAATTTATTTCGCAGGTATTTTCATACTGCGTTGTCATTTAGTTGCCGAATGCTCTTAGCAGCTGATTTCATAGAATAAAGAAGGGGGGTTTTGGCTGGGGGTGCCTTATTTCGCTTGCATTTTCATACTGCGCGAACAGTAATTCAGGTGCATTTATTTCGCAGATATTTTCAGTCATTTCATTGCCGAATGCTTTCAGCCGGCGATTTCATAGAATAAAAGAAGGGGGGTTTTACTGGGGGTGCCTTATTTCGCTTGCATTTTCATACTGCGCGAACAGTATGTTATTCGCATATTTTCATACACACAAATCGGAATATTATTATTAGACAGATCATGAAAAAGTTGAACTGCGGAATGATCAAATAATTTAATTTATTTATATCTATCGTCATTTACATGCATATAAATTTATTTATTGAACAGGTTACCCCATGTACATATTTTGTTATGTAATAAATAAAAAGAAGAAAAATAAATAACAATAAAAAACAAAAAATACTAACTAATCAGGAAAAATACACATTGATCCCACAAATGTGTAATAGAAACACGCTAATCGCCTAGATAGCGTGTGCAAAGAAACCAATCTCTCCGAGTACTATAGGATTCTAGATGAATCCGCGGATACTTTAAAAAAATATAGGGTGATGATTTTAGAGGCGTGGTTTTCAAGAAGAGATAAAACGCATATAATTTGATGTTATGGCTAAGAATTTAGTTTTATTATAAAGATAAGGGTTTGCCATTATGTTTTAAAAATGATTTCGGGTAAGTGGCCGCCGCGGCTGACTCGAACAAATTCCAGCCGAGAGGCCCAATTTTCAACCACTTTTTGCAGCAAGTTGGGCCGTATGTCAGCAATAACGCGCCGAATATTCTCTTCCAAGGCGTTAATCGTGTCCGGCTTATCTGCGTAGACAAGCGACTTCACATAACCCCACAAAAAATAGTCCAGCGGTGTTAAATCGCACGATCTTGGAGGCCACGCCACGTTGTTCAGGAGTAAGTCTATTCATTATGAAATGGCAAACCAAACTGAGCATAAATCAAGTGACAGCTGTCAAAAACACCAACTACGAAAAAAGTAGTGCCAGATTGAAAACCACGCCTCTAAAAAAAACACCCTATAGAATAATATATGGACTAAATTCGAGTGTGTCAAAGCCTAACATCCCTAATAGAAATGCTCGGCAAGGTCGGTCAATGACCCAGCACGGTGCAGCCTCAATAGCGTGCGAACTTATGACAAAAGCGATTTCATGTTATCGCGTAGAGTTTACATTTTTTTTTACTCGGAAGCCATGATGATTTTTGATATGTGGTCAAAACAAGTCATGTTTGAAATCGCAGGGCTATTTATTTAGCCGTTTCTAACACTAGTATAATAAAATACATAATATTGCAACACATGCACAAAACGCGATCCAGGGTTGCCAACCGTAGAAACCACTCCATATGGTGCGGTTCAGTTCCGGATGCGAGACCCTCGAATTAATCGCGCCGCAATCGAATGGAGGAGCGTATAATCGATGAAATTACGACCACTCGTAGTGCGCTCGCGGCGCCACAATGCTGGGCCCTTCGGCATTATCGAAAGCAGCGGAAGTCTCGCCGCTGAGAGGTTAAACGTACGCTTCCGTTCGAACGCAGCGCTGCGTCGAGACGGCGCGGGGAGTGGACCTCGTGGCAGCTCGCATATGGACAAATCATAAACACGGCTGTACGGTACAGTTATATGTACCTTTAGAAATATAACGAAATGTGGATGTTTGGATGCATCGGGTGGACGGTAACAAATAATCACATATATGATCAAATTGGCATCTAGTGGCATGTCGGAATATTCTCCGGGTCCATCTAACTTGGTGTTAAACACGTGTCCTAGAAGAGTTGATTGGAGGCGTGACAGAGAATGGAGCCACCCACCTGACCTGATGCTAGAAGTTTACCTATTAATCCATAACTCAACTGGCAACTATCGCTCATAGCACACTCACTGCATTTCAATCTTTTTAAAAAAATCCACTAATGTTCAGATTGAAATAAAGTTTGTTATCTAAGAGGTGAATTTAATTAGCAACATTGTATACTAGTATTGTTTGAAATGGTCAACACTGGACCGTCCGTCGTCCGTCCGAAGATGGCGGGGTTCGCAAGACCCGCACCCGCAAACAATAACCCAACGAAGTCCGTAAAGCCGGCCATCATTAATCTGCCCTGTCCTTAATGCGTCCGGCTCGAATCCCGCACATATGACACGGCGATTGTCTCAATAACCATTAAGGGCGCGCGCCTAATGCGCCCCGCCACGACTGTCCACCCACTATTTTATCAATTAATGGGACAACCCTGAGGGTATTCCGATGGGCGCACGAACGCAATCAGTCATGCGTCTTCGCTTTCCTTAATGCCCGCAATACAATTAATTAGGCTCGCTCGGATAATAGACGCGAAGAAAAATGCACCGTCAATGGAGTCAGTCGACGTACCGTAATAATACTCGGCGTACCTCAAGGGTCGCAACTGGGTCCCTGTCCATTTTATATTAATGCAAAGCAATCTGATCGCTTCGATACAACTATTGTGTAGTGATTCGTTGTCATCAGCCCAAATCTGCCCACTGCGAGGTATAGACCTCCCCAAAAAAAATCTGTACATTTTACAAGAATTCGTCTAGATATAGTGACGGCTAAACGTTTGTTTTGAGTCTACAGTTAGAATAACCTCGTAAAAGGATGTGCACGAGAAAAAGTTTACCCGTATAAACCCTATTTAGCTTGGATTGTTTATATTAAAAATAAGTAACAGAATGATAAGATAAGATATTTTTTATTTCCAAAAAAAACATTAGTGTACATAGGAATGACATATAATTTACAACAATTAGATAACAAAAATACATGATGAAGATAGTAATTACACAATAAATTTTCTAAACATGAATAATAATAGTTAATGAGATCGAAGGACCTACGCAGGAAATAACAAAAACAAAAGAATATTTAAATGAATGATTAAGGCATGAGTTAACTTAGTGATAATGATCAATGAGATTAAGTACTTAAGGCCGTCCTACCCTTTTGTTTTTCAGTTGAAGAAACGACAAATAATCACTTTTAAGGGGACTCCATACACGAACGAAGGACATAACAGCGCTTATAATACTAACCGCGGCTTACCATTTTATTCAAAATATTGATAAGATTTAGTTGTTCTTAAAAAAATAAGGGATATGTTTTTTAAATTATTTTTTTAAATAATAATAACACAAAAATGTTCAATTTTAGGCAAATTTTGTTATTTTATTTCTAAGATGTTATCTCAATATCTCAAATCGCTCAGGTAAATTCCTCCTCAACTTTATTCTCATCACAAAACTTTATTTATTTTATATGGGATATGCCTGGTTTCAAAAAATGCTATCTTAAATGTTTAAAAAAAATCCCTAGAATAATAAATTATCTTTAATGTAAATATTTCTCATTATTCGCCAGTAGTATAAACCGATCGGAGAGTCGATAAACCGGAAATAATAGCGGAGTGCCTCAGGGATCGCACTGCGTCCGCTCCTTTTACAAATGTATGTTCGGCGCGACACACTTCGCTCGAATCGCGCCTCGTCGCGGTTAAAACTACCTCCAAGTAAGCAATCGCCATTTTCAATCTACTCTTACATACACGTTTTACATATGAAACGAAACCGCGCGCGGAATTGAGAAATTAATTTCTGCAGCGAGGCCATACCGCATACGCCTCCCGGATAGAAAACAGGAGCGCCTGGAAAGTGGAAAAAATACACAAGAGCCGCCTACTCCAGCAATTGACACATTGTTGACTGCCGTCTGCGATACTAGACGTCGCGTTTCGTTGTTGCGCGACGACGGCGCGGGGGTAGTTTCGCTAATGGTTTGAATGCGCCCAACGCCGGCGTGGCGTCATTAACGGCGGGGTTTTAACAATGTCGCACGTCGCGAATAGAGATGGCGTTATAACCGCGTACGCACTCGCATCTGACATTCGGGATTGGAAGAGTTTCTTAATTCATGACAATTACAGTACATATATTTCTCTGTGGCCTTGTTAGCGTGTGCGAGGAATGTTCGTCGAACATTTGGTGCACCTTTAGGGCCAACATTCGAGCCCTTAGACGAGGGCTAAAAACCGAACGAATCGCTGGCGCTTGTCGCATATTCTAATAATCTTTTAAGAAATAAAATCGACCTTGAAACATTCGGTATGGCTAAATAAACAAAATGAATTAATAACAATATATAAAGTTCATAATACAGAGTGTCCCAAGGTTCCGCGCATTAAAAAAAAACAGCTAATAGGTCTTACGATTCTTAGTGTTATTTGTTAAGAAACTTTATCAAAATTCATTATGGTATTCGAGAAAAAAAATGTTGAAGTTTCTATTCTAACTCATGTGAAACAGATATTTTTCAATGGCTCCTCCCTCGTCATAAGTACGTCACTAGGTCAGTAGGCCGCGGTCGTTCAAGATCGAGGTTAATGCCCTGCCGCGTTGTTCGAAACGTCCCATTAGGGCGGAGTTAAATGATCGCTGTCTGATATTACTGGTCGAACAGAGGGCGGTCTAAGAAGAAGGGGTAACTCCTTACTCCTTCTCTGCGGTTTTAAGAGGGATGCTATTGGTCGACAGATAATATTGATTTATCGATTGATAAGATCGATTTACACCAATTTTATTACAAAAATATTAAATTTGGTGATGAAAATTTTTCGCATTTTGTTACATAATTTCTTACTCTTAATAGGGAACTTAAACGCCTCCTAAAGTTTGTGGGCCACCCTGTATAGGTACAGTGCGTATCCGAGATCTGCAAATTCGTATTATTTTATTTATTTATTTATTCTTTATTGAAAAATCCAACAGTATTAATTTTTATATTATGAATATATTATGAATATTATACGCGTATCAGTAGAATTTTTTGATGTCTCATGTGTAATTTGTCAGTGTTGTTTGTGGTAGGACGAGTGTGTGCATATGTATGTGTGTATGTATATGTTAAATTAATTAATTGTGTGTATGTATTATTAAATTAATTCTACTTAAATTCTATATTTTTTAAATGTGTACAAATATGTGAACTAAATTCATAAAACCAAAATTAAACTAAACGACATTTATAGAATGTGTTCAACCTTAAATTTAAAATATCCAGAAATTGACATATTTAATGTTAACCTAGGTTAACATTAAATATGTCAATTACGCCACTAGTGGGGTTGAAAAATCAAAAACCAAACTTTAAAATGAATTTTCGCTATCCTCTCCCTTCCCCTCTTGCATTTCTAGGGTTAAACAATAATTTTATACTTGTGAGTTGGTACCGTTGTTTTTTTTTAATTGATTTATTTTATGTAACCGTTTTAATTCCCAAATAAAATAATATAATAATAACTGCAATTCGCTATTATGTCGACAAGTGTATGACTTCTTCCGTGCCGGGCGACACCTGGCCACCGCTGACACGTGTGTCAAGAGCGCCCTCTCGTGCATCCGAGAGGGGACCCTTCAGTGCCCGCGGCAACTGCCCCCCCAACCCACCCAACCCACCCTGCACAACCCCCACGGCCTATTGTTGTGTCCGAGTTGTAAATAATTGCCGGTGCCGCCGTGAAGTTTTCTTCGCGTCGCACGACACGAGAGGACACCCCCCCCTGTTCACCCCGCTCGAGATCAACCCCTTCTTTGGTTCGCCGTGACACGATACGGTGAATAAGAAAGACCTGTGGGAGGGGAAGGGAGGGATAGGAGGGCAGTTACCTTTACTGGGCGTCTGTTTTATTAGTCAGAATGCATCATTACTCATAGACCTACTGAAGAAAGTCCACACCTTTATTTATTTATAGGTAAAAATACAGCGCTATAAATATTATATATTTAAAATTAATAAATTTGAGCATGAAAAAAAAATCGCATTGTTTTACACATTATAGAGACCATAAACATCCCCTAAAGTCTTAGGGAATGGTCTTGGCACACCCTGTATAAATAGGCGCAGAGGAAGATTAATGTGGTCGATGACGAATTTATTTTGAACACGCGTGGTGTAATCACAAACACAGTTTTTTAGATAAACACAGAAACATACTCGTAAAACCCTCTACTCTGATTTTGTTAGCATAGGGTTTTTTTTTGTCATGCAAGTTTATTGAAGTCTATATATAGGGTGATGATTTCAGAGGCGTGGTTTTCAAGAAGAGATAAAACGCATATAATTTGATGTTATGGCTAAGAATTTAGTTTTATTATAAAGATAAGGGTTTGCCATTATGTTTTAAAAATGATTTCGGGTAAGAGGCCCAATTTTCAACCACTTTTTGCAGCAAGTTGGGCCGTATGTCAGCAATAACGCGCCGAATATTCTCTTCCAAGGCGTTAATCGTGTCCGGCTTATCTGCGTAGACAAGCGACTTCACATAACCCCACAAAAAATAGTCCAGCGGTGTTAAATCGCACGATCTTGGAGGCCACGCCACGTTGTTCAGGAGTAAGTCTATTCATTATGAAATGGCAAACCAAACTGAGCATAAATCAAGTGACAGCTGTCAAAAACACCAACTACGAAAAAAGTAGTGCCAGATTGAAAACCACGCCTCTAAAAAAAACACCCTATATTAATACGTGAAGGGAAAACGTCGGAATCCTTTTTAAGCACATCGCGCGCACGGAGGAGTGTGAGATTTGGCACGGTTAAAGTTTGTATGGAGAAGAAGTGCAGAAAGCTAAAATTATCTATAGTATTTGTTATAAATACATTAAATTAAATTAAATAAAACGTTCATGCTAAGTACTGACAGCGCTTTGAATTTTGTGTGATTTCAAATGTTCCTTTTTCAATAAACTGTTAATGTTAATGTCAAGGCAAAAAAGCATAATTATTAGGTTAAAAAAAAGTGAGTACATTTTAAATTTCATAGGTATTGCAGGGAATTAAGGCAAACAACACACGCTAATGGCGTATTTTTACACGCACACAGCTGAAGTATTAGAAAAAAATAAAAAAATGTATGTGCAATCATATAGAGGTATAAGAACCTCAATAATGCTCAAACTTAAAAGTTTAATGAATTACGCTTGAGTTTCGACCACTGGGCGTACTCTAGTACATATAGGGTCGGTGTGTAATGATTACCGCTTTCTGGTGTAATTTTCCACTTTCTGCAGATGCAAATACGCTCTAATATTATTACCGGAGTGGTACGACGGCCACGAACCATTACCACTGCCGGCATCTGACGTAGATATTATTAGAACTGCGAAATTTTCCAATTACGGATTCCACTTAATGCCGTAATTACTGCCCGTATGGCCGTTAAGCGAATGTTTTTCAATTTCAGCCCGCCCTGCCGCCCGGGCGCCGCCCTGACTCGCGACCGTCGAATGCGCGCGGCGCGACTTCTTACGAGTTTTCAATCCGCGGTCAAATCGACCCACTCGCGAAAAGTATTACAATAATTGTTCACGAAGATGTCATAACTATCTTGACGCGATAATCATGCAAGTGAGATCATGTTAAACGCGATTTCAAAATAGCCTAATACTTAAACTGCAACAAAATAACTGCGTGATTTGTAGGTGACTTCATTATCATGCTACATCGTCATTGTGTCACATGCAACAAGATTTCCGTGTCACTGAACAAGCCTTCGCTTCGCTTCGAAGTCGCTTCCGACTTCGTCGAACGCGACTCTGTAGCTATCTATGACAGTTCCGGCGTGTCACTTGTAACGAGATTTCCGTGTCACTAAACAAGCGAAGCGACTTCGTCGAACGCGACTCTGTAGCTATCTATGACAGTTCCGGCGTGTCACGTGTAACGAGATTTCCGTGTCACTGAACAAGCGAAGCGACTTCGTCGAACGCGACTCTGTAGCTATCTATGACAGTTCCGGCGTGTCACTTGTAACGAGATTTCCGTGTCACTGAACAAGCGAAGCGACTTCGCCGAACGCGACTCTGTAGGGCTGTGATTGAACGCGATTTCGTCACCGCTATGCGCCAGCTACAGTAACGCGGTTATTCGTTGCGCTAGAATAATAGGGTGATTTAAACGGTGTAGCCGGTATTGTTACTTTTGGAGTATCGTGAAAAACCTGTTCTAAGAGAGGCCAAAAGACATAGCTGATACGCAACATAACGGATACATACATAATTACATTTATAGTAAAAGCGCGTGTATTAATAAGATGTCAAAGAAAACAATTTTTATTATCTGTGGGCAACATCCGACGTGCGTTTTTTCTAAATAAAATAAATGAAAACGCAAAAACCTTTAATTGGTAAGCAAGTATTTAATACAATTAATTGTAATTAATTATAATTCTGTATTATTATTTTAATATTATTAATTTTATATGTAAGTTATAGTGTGAAATCTATATCTGTTACTAGGATTTGTATGGTAAATATTACATTTGAAATAAACATTTTACTAAATTATTCAAATACTTGGGTCAAATTAGACGCATCACTTATTAGAGGGTTATAATTATAATTGCTTTATTGAACAGCCAAGCGAGATAGTTTAATACTGCATTTGGAGAGAAAGGCTATATGAAATTCTGACGTCCTTGCAAAGGACACTTTAACTTAAAATTTGAATTGAATATTATATGCAAACCGCTAGTGACAGCAAATTTCCCTTTTACTTGAGAAATGGTCGAAATGAAATTTTTTGGTAAATATTCATTTAACATTCTTCATTAACACACAGCTTATTTCGTTCCTATTACTCACTAATATTTGTCACAAATATTCCTCCCATATACAGGATGTTTTTAAATTTAGGGCACTACTATTAGGAGGTTGATCTATATAAATAATTAAACCCGTCTAATGAAAAACAAAAATCAACCGCGCTCTCAAACATTAAAATGATTTCAATTTGATTTTGAAGACGTTTTTCTCGTAATTGTGAAACGTTTTTTCAATATTTTTTGCTGATTAGCGATTGATTGTCGATATAAATCAACATCCTAAAAGGAGTGCCCTGAATTTAAACTACCACTGCATAAAAAGTTATTTCTTTTTGTTTTTAATTCCTTTTTTATTCATAAGACAATGATTTATATATTATTATTATTGATTTATATATTTATAGAAAACACGAATGAATGTGTAATGCTTGTTTTTCTTTCAAAGAAAAAAATTATAATTCTATCGTCGTCATGTCGCTTAGCAAAATGTTTTCGGACTTTTAAAAGCCTATGTGAAATAAAATACTTTATAGAAAATCATCTGGTGCGAAATCCTCCATGGTATTGGCTAAATTGTCTTCGAGCAATCGAGGCCAAAGAAGTTTCCATGATTTTATTGTTGATGCTAGGAGCCAAAATAGATCCAAGATTGAGCATGTAACGAGAGCAAGTTGTGTTGTGACAAGATATACTCTAATGCCCTGGTATAAAACCTTATTTGGAATTAGTGTATAAGCAACGAATAAGAACACGAATAAAAACCAGGGTCGGATTTAGACATGATAAGGCCCTAAGCTATTTGAGATATGGGAAGTAACTCAGGGGAATTCTCATGTTTATGATAAAAGAATTATAATATACTTTACACGTTTCACTTCATTATAAAATAATTTTAAAAAATTACCGGCATTTACTGTTGAAATTTATCAGTAATTTCGGTAGCCATAATTACCGGTAATACCAGTACCGCATACCCTAGGCACAATAGCGCTTTGTTTTTCGAAGAGACGCGCTAAAAAATTGGGTGAAGAGTATGGGATGTTCTGGACATGCGGCATTGGGACAAATAATGGTGCAGTATATTTATGTGTTTATGACAATTGCTTACTCAGACAATTTTTTGTGGGGGCCCCCAAGAAAGTGGGGGCCCTAAGCTATAGCTTGTGTAGCTTATCCTACACTGATAAAAACTAGCAAGTTGTCAAGGGATCTGAATTTAATTTCAAGTTTATTGCATGAAAGGAATCACATTGGAATAACCTATTGCGGAACATCCTGAAACTGATAAGCTGAGCTGATAATTGATAGTAAAACTTCTTGAAGATGGACTTGAAAGATGGTAACAATTCTTGAAGATGGACTTGGTTGATCGTAAAACTTCTTGGAGGTAAACTTGATTGATGATATTATAATTTATTATAGATGGACTTGATTGAAAGTAAAACCTCTTGGAGATGAACTTGATTGATGGTATAATCTTTGAAGATACACTTTATTGTGAGTAAACAAAGTTTGATGTGGAAAGTATGTAGTAGATGTAGATAGTTGATACAAAGCTCTACTCTTAGTATTTCCAGGCAAGTATACTGGTGGTAATGTGATTGTACTTGGTTATACCATGAATACATTCTCAAGTAGCATATCGCTTTATTGAGCTCTTTATCTGCTGACGTTTGGCTAGCGACTTCTCATTTACGAGCCTTGTCGCCGAACTGGTAGTCGCCTTGATAATGTCACTGGACCAGCAGCTACCCTGTGACGTATTCATCTGGTAATGGTCCCCCTTGCGACTAGTAAATCGTTACTCAGAAATCAATTCGGAACATACGTCGCTATCGCTATTATCAACTCAAGGTTAGACATAGCCTCTCACTAGTTGTCGGATTGATTAGAAATACTGTTGCTTGAATTTTTATCGACATGTGGGCAAATGTACGCTTTACGTCCCCGTTTGATTGCCGTATCTATCCAGCACATTGGTGCATTTGTATTGATGTTTCTTTCTGCCTCTTCCGTTAGGCTTAATTTTTATTGCTGGTTCTTTCCAGTACGTTGGTGCATTTGTATTTTTGTTTCTTCTTACCAGGGTAAAACTGACAAGTTTGAAGATTGATGCAACGAAATGTCGTCGGTAATAAGTTATTGGGTATTCTAATTACACCTAATTGAAAATAGGTAGGCATCTATGCCCGAAATGTTAACTATTCTTCTTTCATATGGATCATTATATTTAAATATAGCACAATTGAATTTTAAATAGTCAATAATGTTGACCAGTTTAGAAATGATTCCCATCAAAAATTTCTGGCGCACAAACCACGTATGTAGTGATTTATTTCTATGAATATATATGAAAAATCACCATTGCGAAGAAAATTCTTGAAATAGCTTTACCGCTTTTTCGTTATTAGAAATCTCCTCACCCGATACGTGATTTGTCGTATGTCATGTCTTTTTTGAACATTTGAAGCTGCAGATTTATTGGTGACTTTAACGTTTTCTGGTGCCCAGGGCCTTTTTCAGTTCTAATCATAACCATTTGTATCTTTTCCACTTTCTTTTTAAGGTCTTTTATTCAACACGGTCAACATGTTCTCACATTGTACTGACGTGCAATTGCAATAACGGGTATACCTTTTGGCAATCTTAATTTTAGATGTTTTCTTCTTCTACAATGTTAAAACCATTATCATATTTGATTCGGCGCGCAGTGACAAAAATGTACCGCGTAACGCTGCGTACGATGGCTGTGATGCTACTAAATATGTATAAACAATGTACAAACTAAATGCTGAGGCTGATCTAATGTTGCCGGATCGTCTTTTTCGATCCTACTTATACTAAGGTAAACATTTATCTTACATCTCACTTCAGCATACAGATAGAGATGAGCGACGTCTAATTTGGTTTATAGAGGTTTCAGATTATGGTACATACTGATTATCGAGGCTATGTTGTATTATTTGTTGCGGTCGAGGAAGGAGCCGTCTCCTGGAAAAATATTTCCACCGCCTGCTTTAGTGTCTGGAAATGACTAGATAACATCTTGTATGTACTTGAAAGTGGCTCATCACATCGGTGTGCGGAAAAAGGCAGACAGGTGAGAACGATCGTGAAAATTCTTAAATCCATTTAGGTCAAAATTTCCTCATCTTCCGTGATCCGCGTAACTTTAGTATGCAAATTTATATAACAATCTCAAAAGATCACGTATTCTCAATATATTCCAAAATTGTTCAGTCTACTCTTTCACGATAGGCTTAATAGTTAAGTGATTTCAAAATTGCATTCTTTCTTTATTCAGCAGATAGTTTACCTCAAGAAGAAGGAGGATATTAAGTTTGTTAAATTATCTCAAAATAAATTTAAGTGTGAATGTCTGCTTTTGTTCCTTACCTCCTCATTTATCATACCAGATAAATAACAGCCCTGAAAGGCTCAAATTGGGCCGTAACGACGTAATGATGATGATGAAGGAATTTATAGTTGAGAGCAATCTTATTATGAACCTTGTACTGGCGTCTCTGCATTACATTGAGAATCATCAAAAAGTCTTCAATGAGACGACGACCCAAAACTATGAAATAAGTTGTTGTACATACCTGAAATATGTAAAAAAATAACATTTTATACTAAAATATATATAACACGAGAGATATAGGTACATGGTCAAATAAATACACTTGAATTTGCAAGTGGCATAAATGAGGAAACTGACAAATGTGTGATCTATCTATCGCTGTAAGGCTCTATGAAGTCTTACGATCGGTTGTATGATTGAAACCTGCAATACCCAATTACTGGGGTCTAGGTTATGGAAAAGCATTCGCTAAGAGAAAAATATAAAGTGTATGTGAACTCACAGTTAAGATGTGTAAACATCAGCATTCGTCTGTGAATGTCTGGGAGCATTGAAATTGAAATGAAATAATATGATGAAATAATATCAAAAATTCATTTATTTGATTCCAATTAATAAATGTACTTCCGCAATAAAGTCGCAGCTGACAATGTTCTATTTAGATAATAAATGTCAATTGCTTAGTAATTGAATTCCAGTATCATTGTCCAGACGCATCGGCATGCGTCTGGAATATGCAGTTTGGCATCACGGCCAAAAGATATATTAAATGCTAATGCAAAGATTGAAAAATGAATAGCTAAAAATCAGTAGGATGATTCTCCATTTGGTTTGGATGTCTTCAGCAGATACTCTCCTAGTATTAATTGGTCAATTACCTTTTCTATATTTATAAAGTAGGTCCAAGGGAGGATTTGTAAACACATCCCGCCTTATATTATCATATAGGATGAGAGCCTCTACTCAATACCACTTTTACAATGGCCAGCATTGAGTGATGTTACCCCTTATTTGATCTTACTTGTTCTTCAAATGTTCTAAAACTAGTGTATCTGATATAATTGTACTGTTTCACACTGAAAAACGATAAATAATTGCGGCGATTCGGAACCGATACATTTATATTGTATATGAATTTTAAAAATCTGTGTCAATATTGAATAAATACCTGAAATGGGGCCTCCTTATTGCCGTCGTTGAGCGTCTTTAGATTTAAGGTTAGAATTGAGTTTTCATTTTGATTCCACACATACAAGATATCATGCTTACACTCGAGAATGCACTGTGTTTTTTTTACATTTTCCGGCAAAGATTCTTTAATCACTTTAAATATTTTATTAGACTGCAATTGAGTAAACCAAGCGCGGGAACCCATGTTTACAATCAACAAAGCAAAGAAAACATCAAAAACCGGTAAACCACCTGCACTACAATTCTGTCAATTTGACAGTTCGATCTGAGCGCCTGCTCTCTTCTATCGAATTATTACGGCAATGGGAAAAATACATTCTGCTAGTATAATTTTTGAAAAATATTGTATATTCTTGAGAGGTATTTTGTATGATAGGAACGGTCTATTTAACTACATTTTTTATATTACCTATATCTATATAAAAAGTATGATGATAATGTAAAAAAAGACAGTGATTTCACCGTAAATACGTCACAGTTTGAGTTTTTTATGTGTATATATGTACGAATGATTTTATATGTGTGTGTGGTTTTATTTTTGCTTCTCTGATTTACTTTATTACATGAAGATTTTATACTCGTACATTTAGCGTTTTTTTATAATTTCCTAAGAATCCTTTCATTAGACACATTGACGTCAAGATAACGCATATTATACACCGTACGTTATTTTACATATATATTTTTGTGTCACTATTCGAATAAAGTGATATTTTGAAAAACAAGTATTTATTTTAAAAACATGTTGCATTTCGCAATGGCTCGTGTTGACGATTTTAAAAATATTTTGTTTTTTTTTGCCCTTTCATAGTGTTTTTTATTAAAACTATCAAAAAAGCATATTTTCTCCGTCCCTCCTGAAAAAAATGACTTAAATATGAAGATAGTCTGGATGTAAAGGTAGTAAAAGTCAGTCAATTTGTACTTATATTTCTAAAATATATTCAACATACTTATTATGTACAATTTCATTAGTTAATGAAAAAAATATATCCTTACGTATTATTTCTAAACATTTAGGGTTCACAGTTTTGAAAATAGGTAAAAATAGGAACATTAAACTTTATAAAGATATGAAAGTTTTAAAACAAATTATTTAAATAAATACCTTTCGTATTATTTTCTAGTGAATCTGGCAATGTGGTGAATATTTTAAATAAACTATGTAGTAAAAAGGTAGGTTTCCGTTTATTTTCAAGTAAAATTTTAGAATATTTTTGGATAGTGTTTTGGTCACAATAATTTATAGGTCCGTTGTTATGGATTTTTTTCGATGGAGATATTTTACGTATAGATAAGTCTATTTTAATAAGACAACAAACAGAGGTTACAGTGGTATCAAACACTCATTAGATTACCTATGTTTTACCATGTACCTAGTAATCAATGTATCTGTACCCCAAGGACTCAAAAGGGTTTGTGAATGTTTTTTTATGGAAAGTAATTTACGCCAATTTAATTATTAACTAATGGTAGATCATAAGTTTAAAACTTTAGTTATATTTAGTTTTTTTTACAATAAAAAAAAAATGATAATTGCAGCAAAAATATGGTGTTGGCAATCATACAGAATGGTTGATATAATGACAGCATATTTTAACATATTTCTCAATGCAAGTAGTATAATTTTTGGTTGCCTTCAACATATTATCAACCCACAAATATCAAATTCCACGAGCGTTTACTTTACTCACAGCGCCATTTTGATTTGAACCACATAAAAATAAAATGGTAAAAAGTAAAAACAACAAAATATTTAGGTTGCTGCTACCAAACTTTTAGTAAACGTCGTTTTAGTTCGTCAGCCGTTCACCCGCGACGACATATTGTTTTGTAATCAGAGCAAAATGTTTTTGTAAAATATTTTTTAACTACATCTAGCAAAAAATATGGTAAATCTAACCAAGAAATATTTAACAATAATCAGTCGGTATAGAATTATACTAGTTATTTGCTTTTTGATTTATGTTCGATTAGCTAATTTCTTGCTGCGAGTGTAAATTTTTTAAGCAACTAAGCGTTTTGCCAAAATATTTTTTTGTCTAAAATCCCTGATTCCTAGGTTATTAACTCTTTGATTAGTGTTGGATTTGTATCAATTGAGTTAATATAAAAATAACTAATGAATGTAGGTTTTATCTACATGGGATCAATGTTACGAACAAGGTGGGATTTCGCGAGAGTTGGAATCATTTTATGTAAATCACTAGAGCCGCGGTTAATATCAAAGTTTCAGGTGGCGCCGCTACTACCCGCCCGCCCGATGAAAGTAGCACGCGTAAAATTCGCGATATCTCCCGCGACACGCCCGCTATACTAAAACGGCGCTATCTTTTAATTAGATTATGTAAATTTTATAACCGTGATGTAATATTATTTTACACACTAAAAGGTATACAAAACGGCGTCGTGAAATCATCAATCGTGTCGGCTTACACGACGCCGCGCCTGGGCGGGCGACGCGGCGAGGACTAGGGCGGGCGGGAGGCGTGGTTAATTCCCGAACCGAGGTGCCAAATCATCGTAATATTACATTATCAACTTATTATAATGCTATAGCGTGTCGTGTTTTTGCTTAAGGCGTTTAAAAGCTATAGCGACGCAATTGTGTGGTCCTCGATCGGTGCACTGAATTGGCAACCATAAAGTAAGGTTGATGTAGTGACAGCAATGTTTTTTGTTGGAGTTACACATCGATTATTATTAAACTTACTTGGTTGCGAGTACCATAAATTTTTTGTAACATATTTTTCAATATACAATAATTTTTACTAACTTTAAATTGCTGTTCAGTCCCACCGTCATTTTGAATTGAATCACAGCAAATTAAAATGGTAACAAGTAAAGATGATTGCTGCTACCAAATTTTCAGGTAATGTTGTTAAATTTCCTCAGCTGTTCAACCACGACGCCATATTGTTTTGCGAGAATAGGCGAGAAGCGCGGGGCGTGTTTGCTAATCTACTACTGATTGTTTGGTTGACGTAACAAAACAGGATATACCTAATGTGTACACAACTTTTTATTTTTAATGCTGCATCCACGAGATTACAAGATTGTTTTGTTAGGTGGTCGATTAATCAATCTACAGGAATTGGTTTATACATTCTATCAAACAGATTTTATATTTTTCGGTTGGGCCTACTAAAATTGAGTAAACATAGCAAATTATGATACTAGTGATCTTTTCGGTAAACTCAGAGTTCGATATTTAATTGTCAGAAAGGTTCCATCCCAAATACTCACGAACCGACAGCCAGAACCCTGTTAGCGAGGGGAAGTGGTCCATTCTCAGCCACCGTCAATCAATGTCCGAGTCCACAAATGCGATGTCCAAGGAGGGGTCGGCCCGGTGGTGGGGGAGGGGGTGCGGCCGCCGGATGGGCCCTTGACGAAATCTTCGAAATAATACAATTTCCTGCGAGATGTCACATGGCGATCCCAACGGCACGCGATGAGTTACCATTAATAATATCACCCGAGCGAGGTGGTACCTGCCGAATAATTTCGGCTCGCCCGAGTTTATCCGAAGGAAATCAGGTTACGAAAATAGCCAGTGCTCTCGCTCAGTCGTCCATCATCGCCTGTTAGTTTTCAATTTATTAAAAAAAAAATCAGAGAAATATTACTCTACGCAGATCTTGCCAGAGAACTTTAATTTGGCGAGAAAAATACTTGTATTCAAATATTAATAAAGATCACTTTGACCCTTTTTTTGGTAACCATATGATATTTAAACATAAAAAAAAATATGTTACGATACCTTAATATTATGTCTTCAATATAGTAAAGGCAGATTTTTAAAAATAAATTCCATTTTTGAGAAATTTAATAAATGATAAATCGCTAATATTTTTTTTAGTTTAAATGCTCTCATATAAAAAACAGTAGAGCCTTAGGAAAAATAGTACTTGAAGGGCAAATGAAGGGTCTCAAAAATAGAAGAGTTTGTTTTTTTAATGTCAATATTATGACGCTGTAATTTATTTATTTATTTATTTATTGACAGAAACATAACATTAATTTCACATTAGGCAAAGTACTACCTAACTAGGCAATGCCCGTACTAAGGTAGACTTTACTAGATGCATCGTGCTTATAAGCATAACCATTGCGCAATATACAATTACAATTTTCTGAATTGAATTGTATGCAATAATACATAATATATAAATAATAATAGTACACAAACAATAATAATAATAATACGATATACGATATACGATACGATATTATGTCTTCAATATAGTAAAGGCAGATTTTTAAAAATAAATTCCATTTTTGAGAAATTTAATAAATGATAAATCGCTAATTTTTTTTTAGTTTGGAATGCTCTCATAAAAAACAGTAGAGCCTTAGGAAAAATAGTACTTGAAGGGCAAATGAAGGGTCTCAAAAATAGAAGAGTTTGTTTTTTTAATGTCAAGATTATGACGCTGTAATTTATTTATTTATTTATTTATTGACAGAAACATAACATTAATTTCACATTAGGCAAAGTACTACCTAACTAGGCAATGCCCGTACTAAGGTAGACTTTACTAGATGCATCGTGCTTATAAGCATAACCATTGCGCAATATACAATTACAATTTTCTGAATTGAATTGTATGCAATAATACATAATATATAAATAATAATAGTACACAAACAATAATAATAATAATACTATATACTACATATATAAATATTAATACATAAATGTACCGTTAATAACTAATACATAAAATTAATAATAATTTATTTATTATAAAAGTATAATATAGTAATAATACACATATATACTCAAACTAATAAATATATATTACCCATTGTTATAGAAAATACATAACCTATGTTGTAAACGTAAACCTCAAATAATTAAATAAAAACCAACAATTGCTCGCTGACCGCGCAGAGTAAAACCTGACTTCAAGTGTCTAAGAATAATATTTGTTAAAATGTTTATCAATATTTTGTAGTACCTACCATTTAAAAATAAATAATATAATTAAGTGTTTGTTTGCTAGTAGCATATTTTTTATTATACTCCGGTTCTTCTCATGCTAAAAAAAGTAAATTTAGTGGGAAGTAGGCAGTCGTATAAATGACTTCCTTTCAATGTCCTTAATAACATTTTTATGACTTTTTCATACAAACGCTGTAGTGTTGTGACTATTATATCTATATCCAGGGTTTTATAAAATTAAAAGGTAGAATTTTTATTTAGCCTAAAATTTAAGAGCCTCGAAAAGTTGTATTATTTAATACATTTTAATAAAAGTTTACATGTAAATCACCACTTTTGATTAATTTATCAAAATTTTAGACGTTTGTTGAAATCTTAAACTTTAAATATATAATAAAATGAAAAAAAAAACTTATCGACCGAATTCAAGAATCGTGAAAATAAAACTACAAGAAAAACTTAAATAAATAAAGATATAAACACATTAAAAAATGATAAACGACTCAAATAAGCACCGTGGCATCAATAAATCTACTACATACATCAGAATATATAAAATTCATATTGTATAAGAAAAGATATATTAAGAAAAGAAATACATCTAATTTTTTTATGCTATCCTAATATTACTACGAGAAATTTTGAAAATCCATTATTTTATTAGTGTTATAAGCTAGTAATAAGATTTTTCACTAATAAACAAAAATAAAAAAAATGATTATAAAAATACCTTACAAGAAAAACAAATCGATTTCACAGGACTATAAAACATAAAAATGTGACCGTCTGTAATATTAAAGTCACAGGAGTGTCAGAAAAAATAAAACAAGCATTTTTTTTCTGACAATGTGAACTCATGTATTTAATAAATAAATTCACAAGACTATAAAACTGTCTGACCTATGTACGTTTGTGTATATATATTTTTGTGCTTCAGCAATGATGCAACCAGTGACCAGTTGATGCATTTCATTGCATTCTCTAATGATTCAAGTTCAAACAAATGGTGAGCGTATCAATCGATTATTATATTTAGAAATAAAATAACTAGCGCTTTCTAGCGGTTTCATTATAAACTACGATACCGCATCGCAGAGTATATTAATCGATCTAGAAGTAAAATTACTGACCCTTTCTCGACGTCACGAGCGCCACTGTGCCCATGCGCAATGCGCCAATGTCACCGAACAGTGAATCATACCATCCCGTAAATTAAAAACTTAAAACTCTACGTTTAAAAACAAAGGTTTTCAATTATCATTTCTCTCAACGATATGTTTTAAAAGATCGTTGATTTCTCTAGTTTAAAATTTTGCAATGCGTACATAAAGAACATTTACACGTGATAATAATCTGTCTTCTAAAATATTTCAACGTTTGCCAATAGACAACACAACGCCTTGAGACCTCTGTCGGACTAGTTTCTATTTCGATAAACATAATAATATCATGGGGGAAATGTGTTCCATTCGACGCGTATTCCTTTGTGAATATTATGAGTGATGACGTCATTACCGAGCCAACGTTACCCTAACCTCTCACGCCATAGCGCCGAGCACTTCTGACATTTGACGCCATTTTGTTGCGTTGAAGAATGCTCCTCGTAGCGGAACAAGGATGAGCCTTTAGGCCTTTAGGATATAGTTGTGTCTTCGGCCAGTATCACAAATTTACCAATATTATATTAACGAAACAATTTAAAAGCTGAATATTTCAATATATATATTTCTGAATATATATTTCTGTATTTAGAGCGCTAATGCGAGTGTAATTTAATTTAATTTTAATCTTTAGATGTATCTCTGTACTTTTGCGAAAACCTGTATCAGTTCATTTTACAAACAATTGTATGTACCATTTTTTCATATTATACTGTTGGTTTTCCGAATAAACGATAAATAAATAAATAAATACACGTAATTTAAATGTACCTAATACGCCAATTTGTTCCTCGAATAATGCTTTTCACTCTCCTGTTCCTCGATTCTCCCTCTTGTTTAATGAATTTATTAATTGTCATGATTGCCTAATTGCCTAAAATTAAGTATATTTCAATTAAAAAAAAAAAAAAATGCGTTGATGTTATAAATAATTTAATAATTAAATAATGTTTTTGTATTTTTTAATAAAACTATCATTTTTTTTACAAAACACCTTTACATTTCCCCACAAAGACGGTGCCTTTTCTGTGGGTGAAAAAAAGACATTCTATATTACCTACAGTACAAAAGTTTCAATAGGTTTACATAAATAAGAAAAAGGAAAAAAAAACACAATATAATAAATGCAAAAGCAGTAAGTAGATAACAACCAAAAAAGTAAAAACTTACCAAGAGTAAATTTAGAGAAAAAAGACAAACAATATATTTATATATATGTATGTTTTTCGTATATATATGTACTTAACTAACCTGCTCTTTTTCCATCTCAAGCAGATAAAGAAGAGAGCAGCTATACAACTTTTTTACATACCTTTTTCAGAAAATTTTTCTATTATATTTTCCTTTATCGTGTCTTTAACCTTATATTTAGGTACATTGGAAAGATTCTTATTTATATACTTATTAATAATATATTTCATACTCTATATTTTAATTTCCTTGTTAAATGTTTTATTTAGACGGTGTCATTTGTATATTGTTTTCTAAATAGTATAATGGTAGGAATCGGTGTTTAGATTTATGAAGTATTAATTTAGTTTTTCTCTCTTCGTATGTTAATGTAAAATTCTATGTGAATCTGTAGATTTCTTTTAAAATTAAATAATGAAATGTAAAACGGGGTATAACCCTTTTTTTTATTATTTATTATCGCAAATTTTAGTATTTCTCAGCATACCTTTTTATTTATTTATTTATTCAAAGTAGTACAATACAGTATGCACAAAGTTCATAATTCTAAGTACATAGTTCATAAGTACATATTTTTTTTTTTTTTAAATATAAATTTCAAGGTATAATATAATTAGCTATACAAAAGAGGTTCAGGCATTTTGGATTATAATCACTTCACTAGGCGTAATGCCTGTATCGAAGTGATAAATATTCGAGACACTCAATATTTTATTTGGAGGTGCACTAGTATATACATATACACACATATTCATATACATATAAATATATACATAAATATATATAAACATATATATACATATTTATTTTTGCTTTTGCTTTGCTTCAGCACAAAAAAGACAGATTTTTAAAATTCAATTCTATTTCTGACAAATTTAATAAGTGATAAACTGCTAATGGTTCTTTTTTGGTTGAATTTTTCTCTTATAAACGAACCTCAGCTTGTAAAAGAGCCTTAGAAAAAATAGTAATTGAACGACAAATGAAGGTTTTAAAATACTGTAAAAGTTTGTATTTTTAATGTCTATATTATGAAGCAGTGATTAAATAAAACCCGACAATTGCCTACTGACGCCCTATAAAATAAAGCACCGGATTTCAAGGTTGACTCTCCTTAGCACGATCAAAAACAGTGTGTTTGAATAATATTTGGGTCTTATTCGAGTGACCACGCGCGGATTCGAACCCCCGACCGCCGCGGTTTCCTCCAAACTTCGGCTCGGAGCAGTTAAGGAGTAAATCATGCGAGTGAATTTGCAAAGGAACGTCCTCCGTGCATGTTCGGTGGCTTCCTCCTTTGTCTATGGCCACAATTGTGTGTCGGACAATAAGGGAGGTAGTACGACCGACTTTGGACCAAGACGTACGTCTTTACCTGTTCGGGAAACTTCGACCGAACCCTCCCGTCTCCCCTCGAACGAAGCCCTAATGAATGTAATGGTCCACCCACTCACTCGCGCGATAACCATAAATTTGTAAACACCGTGCACGTTAATTAATCGCACTTTACAATAAATGTGTACGCAGGTCCTTAGGAGTTTAGTGTGTGTTTATCAGGCCAGGTGAAATCGGTACCGGGCTGATTGCACGCTATGAATAAACAATTCACCATAATACGGTTTGTTTATGAAGATTTATTAACTAAATTAATTCTGATTAAATGTTGTTAGGTACGTACCGTGACAGTGGTAGTCTAGTGGTTATGGCGTTAAACTAATGGCCCAAAGGTCGCGGGTTCGAATCCGCACGTGATCATACCATTTTTAACGCTTCATTACCACCATCTCCCCTGACTCTAGGACAGGCACATTTGGCCTATTTGAGTAGCAAGGGGTTACCCCTTTTTACCCCTTTTTCTTAGACCGACCTCTGTTCGAACAGTGACATCTGACAGAGATTATTTAGCTCCGCCCTAATAGGGCGTTTCGAACACCGCGGCAGGTTATATACCTCGATCTTGACTGACCACGGTTTCACAGTTTCTCAACGAATAACCTTAGAAATCTAAGGACCAAATTGCTGTTTCTTTTAACGCGAATGCTCTTGAGACATCATGTATCAAAAATTCCCGTCAATAATTTTACTTATCCTAGAGTTGGTGATTATGAAACGTTTAAAACCGGGTGAAAATGAGCAGATTTGAACCCACAAAAAAATCCAGATTTGAACCCACAATTTTCGGTTTAATGGACCCGTGTGCAGTTGGTCCTTAACGTTTGTGGTTATTATAAATAAATTATAGCATCCCGGCAGCCACTAATATAGCAGTTGCACACAAGTGCACCTGCTGCACACAGTGGCGTCGTGTGCTAGCTGAATATGTGTTCATTTTAACAAAGATTGCAACCAATCACAAGGTAAGAAAGCGACGCGCCCGTTACATTAGCGTCGAATTTTCTTGGGTTCATGGGTAAATATTGGTTAAAATTAAACCGTATCCTAGTGTTAACGATAAAAGGTCATTTTAGAGCAGATCAAACGTTCGGTTGGCAATTCGTTGCATTTCTCTGAATTTCATTAATATAACTGCCGAAGCAGGTCTCGGCGGGAACCGCAAATACACGTCACCCGAAATGGGTGTGTTATTATTCCTAGGAAGATGGAGTTTAGAGAAGAAACAACTTGTTATTTCATCTACATACCTCACCTTGTTCGGGCAGACATAAAGATTTTAATCTTTTTAACTGCCCGCAGCAGCGGCTAGTCTTAATATTTCATCTCCAAGACGTAATATCTTTTCGTGTACACCCTCGTCTCTCGCGCACTCCTTACCTGTTTCATTTGCCTAAATATAATTCAAGTTACGCACAGAATGCTGTGCTTAATAGAATTCAGGATACTTATAATAAAAAGTTCCAAAGCATTGATTTATTCCATCCAAGCCGTAACCAATTTATTAAGGCTGTCTGCGATATTGTTTAGAACTATATGCCACCTTTTTTTCTGAAATCATTACATACCTTTACGATGTGCGTTTGTCACTCATCCTCACATATCAACATTCTACTTTTCTACAAACTTCTTTCACACTTGATTCACACGCTCACATATCTCATAATTATGTTTGAAGTGTACAATTACCCTCCCTTAAAGTACGTGCACGAGAAAAGTTCATACTACTTCATTACTTCGCACCAGGAAACCAATGCTTAGGTTTCCATTATATTGTTTAAGCAGCATACTCGCCTGTCCCATATTACGTCTAACAAAGGTACGAGGTAATGTACTTTGACAGATAATATTTTTGTTAGACGCCAAGAAGTTTTGACCGCACTGCCGTTGGCGCGATGCCGACCTCGTTGCTGACGGATTTACGCTCCGGGCATCGGGGTCATCTTGAACATTCCCCCCAAGAAAGGGGTACCTGTGTACCTCACAGGGTAGAGCACAAATACCTCCCCATCTTCTCCTTGTAGTGCTCGCAAGACGGCGAAGCGATGTTTAAATTTACACCCCACATTTGTTTAGCGTGACCCACGACCGAAGGGGCCCCTATTCTGTACCGTATGTATTTCCATTAAGTGATTTTTTCACAATTATTGTGACAATTGGTTCATGAATACCCAAATAGTTGAGTCGCTGGTAATGGAAGCCTGTTGACTCTTGCTTGTGGAATGGATTCTTGCCATTCCTGGTCTAGGGGCTTGAATTTCGCCGTTTACAGGGGCTAGAACTTTGTACGGTGTCTGGTGGGGCAGCTGTTGGAACTGCTCTGCTAATGGGGCATCTCCTGCTCTTCTTGGGTACGGAGTCGGAACATTTTCTGATCATCTTTGATGAGTTTCTATCTTTTGAGGTACGGTTTATATACCCGACAAACCTCGCCTCAACTCACGAGTGGTCGAACGGTGTCATACCGTGCTTTGGAAAACACTCAGGTGTTTCCGGTGCCGTGCCGTTCGCTGAAGCTGTTCGCAGAATTTCGTGGGATGCGTCTGCAAACACGCGCGAACATTCGACTCTAGCGAAGCCCTCACGAGATTATTAATAGGGAAATTTTGGATAGTATTACAGGGCGTCGTTGTTAGTGCAAAAATGCACGTCTGAGTAAATTAGTTTCAGTTGATTCGCGAAGTGACTATGTGTGTTCGGGTGTCGTATCTTCCGTCCGTGGGTTTAATATGCCTGAATGCTCCTGCAGTGCGCTCACGCATACAGGCGATGGTTTGATGCAACAACTCCTTTTAAGGTCTAAACTCTTTTTAGGTCTTAAAAGGTCTTTTCACTTCTAAAACGGAGTTTTTGATGGAATCGTAGGCGTATCGACGTCATTCATCTCCTTTAAACTCGATTGATTTACATTCGCTCTTCGCAATTTTTCGTCTCGCGTCGAGCGCCCTGCGTCGAGATATAGAATCGGGCCCGCGGGAGTTATGGCGTCAGAGGAGTGCGCGAGGCAGCCGAGCCGCACACCGCATACCAGGTACGGTACGAAGGTGGACCGCACAGCCCGCACCACAATGGAAGGCGGTGGTGGTATTGCCCGCCTCTATAACTCCTGAAATAAGACGCTTCTGCCTTATCAGCTGCCGGCTGGATTAACGCCGCCATACTAATGAACACTTAGGAAACGAAGACGCTCACTGATTAAGCCTTCCCTTTTGAACTAAGAGTACGCGGTTTGAATCCACGTCACTATTTATTAATTTACTTTTCATTGATATTTGGTCATTGACAAACTTAGGGTAGGTGCAGATAACTATTTATAACAAAGTAAAAAATATAAGCGAACCTCCTACCATCATTTTTATCATCGTTCACAGTGAAACGACTTTTGTTTCACTATTTGTTTGACATTGTTGTTGTAGGATGATTTCGCTATGGGCCTACTAGAATCTAGTATCTCTAGTGTTCTAAATCTTGATTCCAAAAATGTAATCAGCTGGTTCCAGGTTGGCAATTCATCGGTCTCTAATTGATTTACTTGACCTTCCCATTGCATTCGAGATTCTTGGCTTAGCTTCGATAACACCAAAAGCCTTCATATTATATCATAAAAGATATTATAATAATAAACATTTTGGTGCCGAAACCAGGGAATTGAGAGCTGAGTGGGTGAGTTACATAGCATACTATTAAAAGCCTATTCGAAATGAGGCAGTTCGTTTGTGTGCCCTTTTTGAACACTTTTCCAAATGTCTATAGTCAAAAATAGTGACTGATTCAAAGATAAAAGTATCTCTTGTCCTATCAAAACAAGGTCTTAATTTAAGACACTATTTTTAGTAGTAGTAGATTTAGTAGTAGTAAATTATTTAACCAGAGCCTGACATCTTACAGCTGGACTCTACAGGCGTCCTTAGCAGCATTATTCTCCAGACTACTCACGCAAGTAGAATAAAATAAACAAAAACATACAATGGTATCATGACACTTTTTTGGATTGACCGTTAATTTTAACTTTAACATTAATTCTTTCGATTAACCGTTATTTTTTTTATGTAAATTTTAACGCGGCTAGTAATAATAAATACAGCACGGACAAAATCTAGAGAATTCTTTTTAACAATCAACATTACATAATATATATCTATGAACTATTCGTAGGTTCGTAGCACCCGCTCGAATTTCCAACGTTCTTCCATCAAAACGCCATTGACAACCGTTTCCGACCAGTTAGCGGCGTGTGTCGTACACACCATTCGTATAATACCTCGTAGAGGCAACGGACGTAAACACCACTGGACCAGGAGCATCCATCAGAACGTCCATCAGGCACCAGGAAACGCTCCGGTAACCTTTACCCTCGAGGTAAGTCACTTTCGTTTTGCATGTCCTATCGATTCCAGTCTTCTCCGTCAGAATCCAAGCCCTTCGCGTCTGAAACGAGCAGATTTGACCTACCATCAGCTTCTAACTTTAGCCGCGTGTCTGAATCTTCCGTACAACTTGAATGTATAGAAGCTAATGATTTTAAAGCTAAAGTGATTCAGCACAGTAACTATAGCTAAAGTAACTACAGAAGCAAAGAAATAAATTATAATATATAACAGTAATATCTATATATTCAGTAAGATTAGACATGGGAAGTGATTTAAAACTCGATTGAAAGATTTTACGCATACAACACGGCATGTTAATATCAATAGTAAATAGGGATATGTACGACACAAGGTCTTTAATAAGTTTGTGTTTGTGTAAATAAATGATATACCTACTACGTCAACAATATTAAATTTGATGTTAATATGTTTTAACAAATCTGTACAACTGTACAGCAATAGGGTTCCGTTCGGCAGATTCAAAGAATGTATAGGTTGTTTTTTTTAGAGGCGTTGTTTTCAATCTGGCACTACTTTTTTCGTAGTTGGTGTTTTTGACAGCTGTCACTTGATTTATGCTCAGTTTGGTTTGCCATTTCATAATGAATAGACTTACTCCTGAACAACGTTTGCAAATAGTGTAAATTTAGAAAAAATCACTCAAAATTTTTTTTAAATCACTCTAAAATAAAGTAAAAATCGCGTCGTGGGCCTGTGGCGTGGCCTTCAAGATCGTGCGATTTAACACCGCTGGACTATTTTTTGTGGGGTTATATGAAGTCGCTTGTCTACGCAGATAAGCCGGACACGATTAACGCCTTGGAAGAGAATATTCGGCGCGTTATTGCTGACATACTTGCTGCATAAAGTGGTTGAAAATTGGGCCTCTCGGCTGGAATTTGTTCGAGTCAGCCGCGGCGGCCACTTACCCGAAATCATTTTTAAAACATAATGGCAAACCCTTATCTTTATAATAAAACTAAATTCTTAGCCATAACATCAAATTATATGCGTTTTATCTCTTCTTGAAAACCACACCTCTAAAATCATCACCCTATATTATGGCGTCGGAGAACACAGCCACTGTATTCATATACTAGAGCGAATTCCTTGCCATGGATAACCCTGAGAATGATGGCGACCGCGCGGAAAATATATGCAAAGTCCTATTCCGGCCCGCGTCTGGGGCGTGCTCTTTCTTGTAAGTGTACGGGGCCCTTAAGGCGGGAGGCAGCGACGCGACCCGCACACACGGTCCCTCGATATCGCTGAATAATGAATAAAGCGTTACGCCGAACGTCAATAGCTGTGAATCATTAATGGATCGTTTGTTGAACTAAACAGGCGAGAATGTGCGTTTCGTTTGTTTTGCGATATCTACCCTGCTGTTGTAACGAAGCGATTGACACCTCGTTGAGGACACGGTTAATTACTATGACCTAGGTAACCAAGACCACCTTAAGGCCAACTTAAAACACCTAGATATATTTTCCAGTGCTCAATTGATAAAGGCAAAAAATATCGGCTATGTCGTTATATTAAAATTTAATAGGTTAAGCGAGGTATGTAAACTATCTAAATTTATTTTTATATAATTTTTCCTTTTAATACTATATGTACTTATCATATACGTCCTATATAACATATGCAAAATTAGGCACTAAATATATATTTCAAAATTTGTAGGTATTATATTAGCACATTACATATATTATAATATTTTATCTATAATTATTATTAAACTTGTATGCACACACGCATAGACCCTCATTTATTAATCTGAATGTTCCACATGTGTTTCTAGTTAAATCTTCAGTCACTTTGTTTTTCTTTTTTTTTTAGCTTGTTCTTTTTAGTTTAGAAATTGTCAGCTGAAGATCCACGTTTTTAACTCAGCTCGTCAGAAAATATTAAACAAATTGTAATTGTTTATATTTCAGCAACGCCTCTGAACCTTCTCTACAACATGAATGTAACGCCAACGTGTTATTGAATTCAATTTATTCTTTTTTTTATTAAACAGTAAGTACAGAAACAATAAACAAAAAACAAAAAACAAATTGTAATATATTACAGTATTATATATTAAATATAACATAAGAATTAACCTTCAACGAGTGCCATGTCAAGATGACGAAGACACGCTAATAATACCGTTTCGACTTTTTAGTTATTTTTAGGTTAGTTAAATTAGGTTAGTTAAATTAGGTTAGGTTAGTTTCTGCCACTCGATATTATGGCGTAGTTAGCAGGCGTTCATCGCGCTAAGCGTCGCGTCGTGCGGGATTTCTTTTTTTTTATATTTCTTCTATATATTTCTTAAGTTTGTTATAAATAAATGGTCCAATGGACACATAAAATTTCACTACAAAACTGCTTCGGTGTGTTTGCTTCGGGTTACGCTGTCCGCTGACGCGAACAGAGTGCTTATTTTGCATTTGACTGTATATGGTTGAGATCAACCTCTTCTAACCGTGTATAAATAGCATTATTTGATATTGAATATTGAACTATTCTCAATATAACGTTCACTAATAACATCGGCTTAATGCTGCTGGCGTGGTTTTTTACCGATATACCGTAATAACTTCACCTTATGAAACGTACTTAATGAGGTTAGAAACCTCAAGTTTGCTCCTTTTGATAGCGCCCGCGAAGCACAAATCCTCGTGCGGTCTATTTCATCTAATTGTGTGTGCAAACATCGCGAGCCGTTAATTGGGCCCCTGTTTGAGGTATTGTCGACCGCGGCATAGAACTTAGCGCACCGTGTGGTGGAGTCGCGGTGTCTTCGCGGACCGCCACACGGGGGCTGGGCGCGGACTATGTCAGCGCTTTTGATTGACTCAGGCGCGGATTGGGAAATATATATATTGTCGGTTTCGTAATGGAATGTTTATTTAATTACGATATTTGATACACTAAAACTGTGGTGTGGTAAAACTTTTTCTCATGCAAATCCTTTTATTTAAAGTGATCAACTTTAAATATACTCCTAACTTAAGGCAGTGATCTCGCGCGTTTCCTGGCATATTATTTTATATAGAAAAAAAATTGACCAAAAATTTAGGAACCTCGTAGAACATAACTTTTTCAGTTTCCTGTGTAGAATAAACCCATGAAAGGATGTGCACGAGAAAAAGTTCACCCTGTATAGATAAATAAAACAAAAATTAGACATTAACATTTAATATTTTTAACAATTATTATGGATCGACACTATTCAGCTACTCAACCCTAACCTAATACCGTGTGATTACTTAGAGACTAATAAATAAATAAAAATATTATTAAATATATCTTATCGTTTTAAAATAGGTTTTTTATTTTTATACGTCAGTTATGCTTAGTTTGAATACAACGCTATCTTGTGGCGAGTAGCAAAACTAGGGAAAAGTTCTGCGATCGAGTGAAAAATATCTGATTATTATTTTGTACGATCAACTTGCATCTACTTATATGAGTTATGCACAACTAATTTAGTGTTTTTGTCCTTATTCACCCCTTCTGGGGGTATTTTGATACATCGCCAAGGCACGCTTTTTGCTTCTATATAGGGTTTATGTATCAGTCCATTTTTTAGATTTAAGATTTTCGATTGTTAAGGTAAAATATCATTTATTATGTATAAACTAGGAATGGTTAATTAAAGTTCAAGTTGTTTTATGTCAAATAATGAATAAATGATGGCCTACATTTGTTTCGGGCAGACATTAACTAATCATTAAAACTGCCCTTATTATGTATATAAATTCATTTTACAGGTAATTCATTTTCTATTATCTAAGTTGTATGTAGAGACAGGAAGACGGATAGGTTAATGAGTTTCGTGGGTAGGACCTAAAACTAGTCAGTCAAGTAATGTGGAGGTAGCCGCAATAAAATATCTAAGTGTGAACATGGGCGGGTAGTTAATCCCGTGCTTTGTGTTCCGTATCAAATAGCGGCCAACATATAAATAGTTGATTACGGCGGCGCCCGCGAAGGCGAAGTGGAGACCGGCAGAGGGCGCAAGTGGAGTCAGCGGCGAGAGCGATCCTTCCTCGTCTCTTTTTAATTACGCCTAGTGACATCTAGCGAGGATTTATCGGCAGAACTGCGCGCTGCGAATTCCGAGAGGCGGCCATCGCGTCGGCGAAAACATGCCTCGCCGGCAGATGGCGGTAGCCTCGATGGGATATGTGTTTAATAAACTAGTCAAAAAATATTATAAAACCATTACATCCCTTTTCATACCACCCTCAATGATCAATGACCGACATGATCAATCCATTCGAAAAGTAAATTGTAGGTCATCATTTCCTTCCAACTTTTGTTTTCAACAATTTTTGATATGAGCAACCCTTAGATTTTTTTATATAAATACGTTTTAAAGACACGACCTTAACAGCCGTTTTTGGTATGAGTTACAGAAGGCAACATAATCTCAGGTTAATATTATACCAAACCTTAATTATATGCATGCTTATATTCAAGATAAGATATATTCAACACTACCTTCCCGGAATTCAGGACACTACTCTAGTTCTACACAATGAAAAAAAAAAATTGCAATGGCAGGAAAAAACATTGTATTGGCTACCATAAAGTATGGTTAATATAGTGACAGCAATATTATTTGTTGGAATTACATATAGATTATTGTCAAACTTACTTGGTTGCAATTACCATAATTTTTGGTCGTCTTTAAGCTACAATATTTTTTACAAATTGCAATTTTCACGATCGTCACACGGCCATTTTGTTTTGAATCGCAGTCAATTAAAATGGTAACAAGTAAAAACAACAAAATATTATGGTTGCTGCTACCAAATTTTCAGGTAACGTCGTTTTATTTCGTCAGCTGTTCGCCCACGACGCCATTTTGTTTTGTAATTATAGCAAAATGTTTTTGCTAAAATATTTTTTCCCTAGAGTATGTATATGTAAAATCTTATTAGTTTTAAAGACATGCTATATTTCTTATTCTGGTAATTATGTAAATTCCCCAACCCAACCTCGTTCCTGAAAGTATTCTTCTATTTTATTAAGTTTGTAGGAAACTCCATTGGCTTTATTATATTGATTGTTTTTATTTTTGTAACTTTATTTTTTGTATTAGCTGTTATTTTGTGAAATAAATAAATATAAATATTTTTTTATTTATGCATAAGTAAACTTACAGCGTCACATACACGAAGAATGTAGCCGGTACTTTACGATATCAAGTTGATATTCAACCAAAACGTGCTATTTAATATATTTACGAAAAAAAAAAACATCATAAAAATACATTTAAATTATCAAGAAACACTTCTGAATTTTATCAAAACCCGCGGTCCTTTCAGGCTGAAAATAAATAGCTTAATGAATTAGGCTTCCTGCATTCAATTTTACAGTTGTTGATTTATTTGGTATTAATTTATCTATCAAAATGTATGTTTGCCGGAAAATGGATTTTTTATAAATAATTGAGTAGCGATTAACAAGCGTTGAAATGTCATATTCTGTAATCATCTTTGCAAGCCTCGTGTTGGGTTAAAAAAACTCAGCGCTGGGTTTAAACCGACATCCTGCGCTCTCAAGTACAGGACTTTATCAAAAAGTTAAAAAATTGTTCAAAATTTTTCAATATTGTCAAAGATTGTGTCATTTATCTTTTCAGGCGATTTGCCGCTATTAAAAAATAAACATCAAATATAAGTCAAATATATTTTCTTACAAATAGACACCTTCATATTTCTCTATAGGTTAATTGACGGTTTGACATTCTTAGCTGTAGCACAATATATCACTGCCTTCCTTAGTACAGACATAGTCTAGTAAAGAAGGGATGGCACAAAATGTAGCTGTGCTAATCGCTCCCGGTGATTTATAATATTCATTTGTGACTGTGATTTGTTCTACTATAATTCTATTTCTTTGTCAAATTAATTATCTCACAATAAATATCATGTATAGGGTGTTTTTTTTAGAGGCGTGGTTTTCAATCTGGCACTACTTTTTTCGTAGTTGGTGTTTTTGACAGCTGTCACTTGATTTATGCTCAGTTTGGTTTGCCATTTCATAATGAATAGACTTACTCCTGAACAACGTGGCGTGGCCTCCAAGATCGTGCGATTTAACACCGCTGGACTATTTTTTGTGGGGTTATGTGAAGTCGCTTGTCTACGCAGATAAGCCGGGCACGATTAACGCCTTGGAAGAGAATATTCGGAGCGTTATTGCTGACATACGGCCCAACTTGCTGCAAAAAGTGGTTGAAAATTGGGCCTCTCGGCTGGAATTTGTTCGGCCACTTACCCGAAATCATTTTTAAAACATAATGGCAAACCCTTATCTTTATAATAAAACTAAATTCTTAGCCATAACATCAAATTATATGCGTTTTATCTCTTCTTGAAAACCACGCCTCTAAAATCATCATCCTATACATGTAGATCCGCCCTATACCGCCCACCGTCCGTCAGTTGTCGAATTTGCCTATGATTACGAAGCGAGCGGCAGTTTTGGGGGGGGGGGGGGAGAGGGGGACAAAGACAACAGATCGTGTCCAGGCGCAGCGCTTTTTGTGAATACATAAATATCGACCCTCCTTGATGCCCTCCTCGGGCATCACAAACGCGATCATAAAAATACAAACAAAGAAGGATAGTGCCTTAATCGCCTAAGTGGCTCCGTAAGCATTCCTCTATGAGCGAGTGAAAATGTTATATGTACACGGAGTGCGAAAGAAAGCCTCCCCGACTATAATTATTTGAGTGAATTTGATCGGGGCGGCGATAAATTTCCGCGCGTCGCACGGCTCGCTCTTGGGCGGGCGGCCATTTAATCTCGTTTGCACTTTCGGATGAAAACTAAAAAAAAAGTGAGAAAAAAAAAACAATTCGTAAGCGTTAAACGAAAAGAGGAATACGCCATTTGCCAGTTGTGAATTTGGCAGAGGCCGTTTATAGTGCAGGGTTGCCGCAAAGATCGTAATAATTATTATCAACATAAAAATATAATATAAGTTAATCGCGTTATGTAAAATACATCCATAACAAATTTAATTTATAGATTCCTATTTCCATTTTCCTTACCTCTCCCTCCCCTTCTCCTCATCTCTTCATCTTGCATTTCTTAGGCTAAGCACTAATTGTATACTCACTCGGTGGAAATATTTAATTGGTTTTATTGAAGCCCGTTGTACTCATTGGGATGGGATGTTGGTCGAGAAACCGCGTCACGCGTTAGAAGTAATTTTTACGTTTGTCGAGTTGTAGAGTCCAATTGCTTTTTTACGAAATATGTTTGTCGCGTTGTAGAGTCCCTTCCGAAATTTGAAGCTAGTTGTCTGTGTTTTTTTTCACAAATTATACAAAAGTATACGAATATACGAACCTAATAATGATAATGTATAGGTGTATAGTATAATAACGAAGTGATTTATAATAATATATTGAAGAGAAATATATTGAACAATAGAGAAAATGTCTTATATTTCATTTATATATCCTATCTGTCTGTGTGTGTGAGCGGGTGCCCAATTTTTTTTATACTTATAAGTTGGTACCATTGTTTTCATTCTTTTTATTTTATTTATTTTTTTATATGACTGTATATATATTTCTCGTGTAACTGTTTTATTTCCCTAATAAAGATAAATTAAAATTAAAAAAATAAATTAAATAGATAACAATGATATTTAAATTTAAATATTTTATTTAAAACATTTTTTCTTTAATTACAGGGGCTATAGTAAGTATACTGTAAGGGTCACGAGTCCACATGACGACTGCGCCTGGTTTCCGCTGACTACAGCATCAGACCCCAGGTACAAAGTTCGTCGACCGAGAGTGACGCCGACCGAATACGCCAGGGCTGAGGTAAAGGGTTTCCCCTCCGACCCAACTGGCAGTCTATAAGACCGGAGGTCGCCCGCCAGTGCACGGCCACAATACTTACAAAATACAATACTTTCTCTCATTTTAAAAATGATGTCTTAAATGAGCTTAATCTCAGTTTCTCCTCCCATTCTAATGAAATATTTGCATGGCTAAGAATAGCTGGTTTTCAGTCCAGGCCTTTAATTAAGAAAGATATTTTTAAACCCAGCTGTGATAAAGACTTGTTTTTATTACATGCACAAAAATAGGTAATTTAGTGAGAGTACTTAACCAACACTATCGATATTCGTTGGACTATCGACCCAAAGGTCACGGGTTCGAATCCGCACATGCTCATACCATTTTTAACGCTAAAAAGATAATATTTAAGTGAATAGATTAAAATAAATATTTTTTAATTAATGTTATCGTACAACTAAGTAACTTTTTATTGATGCTAATTATTTATGATTTTTTCGTAAATAATACATACATCTATTTGTTAAAAAACTTTAAAGTTTGTTATGTATTTAATGTGACTTTGAAAATAATTATATACCGTTGATTTTCTAGCAGTCAAAACTGTGTTTTAACAGAACACTTTATTTGTACATTATACTGATGTAATAAATGAATCTTTCAAATGCATAATAAACCGTTAGCAGGCTATCGACAACCCTGATTCTGGGGGGTAAGCATCGGCGCGGACCACTCTCCGGTACTCAGCAACACACCCCCTCCCCACCTTTATTTATAGCATTGAAGCTCAAATATCTCCTGGAGACGGTAGCGAATTATTTCCATTATTTTGTCCCGCGCACACACACACGCACTCACACCATTTTCATTCATGGCCGTTTTGAGGAATTTCGCCCTGGCGCTTGGACCCTTTATTAAGGTCCGCTGAACGTTTTCCAGTGGAATTTAGTAATTATAATGATTGCGATAGCGTTGCAAATTGTTTACCATCGCTTAACGATACGGTTGCTCAGACACTTAGTATGGAGTGACTTTTATAGATCACAAATTGTTGGTGTAAAAGTGGAATCTGGCTGATATTCCTTCATGCATAGAGGAGCGGACGTCTTACGAGTCGTTTTAGTATCTAGTTTTCGGCCTCTACTATAAAAAAATCCTTTCGCCAAGTCGGAGGCGAAGGTAGATTTCACCAGATCACATTTCGATCATCCCTTACCATAAGGGTCGCTCGTATTTTGAACTGATTCGATCTCGTGTTATTTAAGGGAAGTATGATTTTTTGAATTTTGAAAAACCAATTTTTGTTACCCCTACGACCAATGGTTGGAGCTATCAAAAGTTTTAGGCCATTATCTGAGGAATAATATAAAATTTAAATAAATTTAATATCTTATATACTATGTTTCGAAAAAATTTCCCCTTTTATGATTTTGCCCATAACTTTACCAAGATTTGGTTCTTTTAAATTTTATGTATCAATTTCAAAGTTATTGGAATAAAATGACGGCAGTTATCATGTCCGCAAGAAAGTGATATAGATAGATAGATAAACTTTAAATTGAGGGTGGTAAATTTTAAGGGTTAAGTTGTTTGAGAAACATTTTTCCAATATTTTTTGATGATTAATGTTTGACTGTCGATATAGATCAACATCCTAAAAGGAGTGCCCTAATTTGTATTTTTAAATTAAATTATATAAACAATGAGAGAGAAAACAACGTTTTAGATGGAAAAAGTTAAACCTCATTTGTTTTCGTGATATATGAATGTTAAAACACCTTGTTTTTTTTTGTTAGGCTGTGGATATTACAAATAGGTGCCACACGTTACGCAAACCAAATGGTTGTAGCGCGATATGCAAAAATAAACATTTATTCCTTAAAAAATAAAAATGTAAGTATTTTAGGGTTTCTTCAGCTGCGTGATTTTCAGGCGAACGCATTGAAGCGGACAAGACAATGGACAATGATAAATAATAAACGAATGTCTCAAGTTTATAAATATATTACAATATCACGAAGGACATGACATGTCGCCGGCGTGGCATTGTCACAAAATGGCCGCCGGTCATGCCACGAATTCGGGCGGGAGAATCGGGGCTCGGCGCGCTTTCATTCGCCCATTAAGACGGCCCCCCATTGTCTATGGGTGACCCTAATTAATTTAATTTCCAAAATGTGTGCCCAAACATCCGCGTCTTTATGATTAACCGGCCGCTTTTAGCGTTTCATTAGTCTATGATGTCGGTCTATAATCGCTGGCCGATTAGAAAACGTTTATCGCCGCGTTTTAGGGAGCGGCTTGTCTATGCCTTCGCGTGAATGTCTTCATTAGTTAAACGATAAAGCAAACTGCGTCTCTTTATTGGAATTCCTTGGTTAGTAGAGGTCGTCATTCATAATACGTGCGACGTTTACTCGGTGATTACTTCACATTTATTCATGCGCAATAGTGATGGGCCGTTTGGAGTTTTGTAAAGAATGAATCGCATTCGGTTTTTTAGAAACGGATATCGTCATCAATAACGAGTTATTGTACGCAATTTTGTGGTAGTCATAATAATAACCACACACATTTAAAGCCTTAAAATTAAATTACAAATACCAATGCCTAACTTTGAGACTTTAAATGTAGAAGTGAAATTCACATAGTACCTATTTGGTTACGGCGATATGTTTAATCATTATTTTTTTTATGACTATTTTATTTTATATAGTAAAACACGTCAGATGTTTTCATTCGTGTGTTCGCCAGGTGGCGAGTACTTGAGAAGGTAGGGTGCCTTTGTGTGTATATGAGTGTGTGCAAATGCGTATCGTGCATTACTGAATGTGGGTTTCGAAGAATTTAGATACGTTTTTACCGTACTTTAATTTAATTTATTATAATTTTTAGAAACGCTTACAGCATTATAACAATCAAGCATTGGGATCTTCATCATAAATTATTTTTCTACATACTAAGACCATACTTAATTTATTACTTTATTTTAACATAAATCACACACACTCATCACTCACAAATTACACATAACACATCAAAAAAATCTACTATATACGTATATAATATTCATGATCTAAATGTATTTTAAGAACACTGTTCCAAATTTTTTATGCTGATTACAATATGTAAAACGTCCGAAATCCATAATTGGTTTTGTTTACTAGTAATAAGTTTTGTTTGTAATTATAAAAATTAATACTGTATGATTTTTCAATAAAGAATAAATAAATAAATCTTCAATTTAACATCTATACTTAAATGAACAAGTAACAAACGTGATTACGGTATAATAATTACATGATTACGGTCAAAAGTAAAAATCTCGGTGGATTTTGAGTAGTTATATTATAAGCATCAAATAAACGAAAAAGAACAGAATTCTGGGATAGAAATCTGATAACGGAGTAGTAATTTACGCAAATAAAGAAGTTTGCCCCTCAATAAAATAGCCGTTGGCTTGTCAGATTCGTATTTTGTTCTAATCTTAAATTACTACGTTCGAAATACTTTGACAGTATTCTTTATTACAGTATTATTATTAGGATTTTCTACCCCGGTATAGAAAAAAAAAATAGAATTTAAAATCCCGAATGGTTCCAAAAGCCGTACGTAAGGTTATGAACAGGTTTATATTTTATAAATCGTAACTGTTATTATTGTTTAAGTACAATTAAACTGGCTAAAAATATTTGATAAATGTTTAATTTTTTAATTATATATTTAATAAATAATAATATATATAAAAATCTAAAATAAATATTTTAGATTCTTTTTTTCGTGAGACCGGTTAAGTTGTCTATAGATCAAGGGGGGTTGATCTATAGATCAACACCCTAAAAGGACATCAGTGCATTTAAAAACATCCTGTATAAAACGAGATTAGTCAGCATTTGGGCCAACAAAATAATTAGAGTGTTGATTCGTTGTCGATTATTGACATCAACTGCTGCGCGTTGGCAGTACGTGGGGGGGGGGGGGGGGGGTGAACTATTTCCCCGCTGCCCCCCTCCTCCCCACCTAACCTCCTGGCCAGGCTCGCGGAGAAATATTGGCCGGCTGACGAATGACACTATTATTTATTGTCTTTTATTTCCTTATTTTATTCTATTGCTAGGAGCTTGTCTATTCCCGTGTGTATTAACCCGAGAGCCAGAGAAAAGATAGGCAGCGGGCGTCAACCATAGCATCGCGATACATGTATGTAGAAACCTAATTAATACAAATCACAGAAAAAAGTTTCATTTCATATGGCCGAAATTTCAGTCCTACCTTAAAGTCATTCTTAGTTAGGATTAACTTAACATTTAAGCATGACTTACATTGAATTGTGTATTTCAGTCACTTATTAAGTTTGTCCTTCGCACTCAAGGTTAATTTGCTACTCGCCGCTATGTGTTACTGTAGGATTTTGTCGCTCGCTTTGCTTAAAACCAAGGTACCAACGATGTTCAAAAAAATGTGAATAAAGTAAATTTTACTAAATTGACAAGAAATACAAATGACAATACACGCAAACCAAACTTTGGTGGCGTATTTTAACACTGACTTAAGTTTGGTTTAAGTCGTGGTTGTTTTGATTGAAAAATCATTAAAATCATTACCTTTGTGTTCGGCTTAATGCTAAAAGTGAGTTGAAATATGATGTTTCGGTTAAGTCTGACTTAGAATTTAGGTTAGTTTTAAGTAGTACATGAAATTTCGGCCAATGTCATATTTCGTTTTGTACTACTTTTAATCAGTACCTCAGGCAATAAAGTATATGTATGAATTGCAATATAAAATTTATAATAAATTATTCTACTGTCAGGTACTTTTTTTTTCCACAAAAATAGTACAATAAATCAAACATATTTAAAATTTAATGTTTCTTCAATTACCATTTATTTAACTAAAGGTAAATTTAACTCATAGGAGTTGGCTTCGGTAAAATTATTTGTAATAAATCAAACTAAAAAAAAAAACTGATTAGAAAATATACCTACAAAATAAAAACAACCTAATCATAGAATAATAACAATTGTTTTTTCTTATTGTTAACCAATAAAAAGTTTGCTGTATTATTTCTTAGTTTTTAGGTAGTTACTTTAACTTGATTTCGTTTTTTTAGTTCATATTATTTAAAATAAAAAACTACTTTTATATTGTATCGTAATAATCAGAAATTTTGGTTTTTTGGCCTAACTACCTCGTAACTTTAAAAGTATCTACTCTAAGAATTCTGTTACAATTTGTATTAATATTAATAGATATTGAAATAATTTAAAAGGAACCTTGTATTTTTTACTTTTTACAAGCTTTTTATACAAGTTGCAATGTTAGTTTGTTTAGGTTCCTTTGGTTGAAATTTGACATTTTCTTTCAGTTCCGATGACAATGCATTTTTACGGTAAGAATGACCTGATTCTGTGCCAAGGATTAGCTCCAGACTATCAGTCACGAAATGGTGTATACGGATTTAATTATTTTAGCCCGTTCTATGTTTCACCACGATATGGTTGCTACACTCAGGGTTATCTCCCGACGAGGAAATCCCTTTTTTCTTTCTAGAAAACTTAAAATAAAAGCTTGCGTTTAAAAATGTTTTTTACTATTATTTTATCTAAGTATTTTAAATTGTTAATGTGGTCTACAGAAAAATAATTAGCATATATGATAAAGTCGGTTAAAAATATATCTCGGACGCCAAAGGTTTTGCCCAGCTGACATCGGACAAATGGACGCATCCGTTTTGTATCACCCCGTATTGATTGATGTCTAATAACATATTCGTATCGCGTTCGCCTCCCGTCCTTCATTGATATTTTCTCCCGGCCTCCCGGACTTCCCGCGGGACTTCTGGTTAATTTATATGGAAGACGGAAGCCAAACACGACAATGACTTATTGCGGACATTGCATTGACATATCTTTTTCGCGTTGTCCGACTTTGGCTGCTACTCGTCATACGCGGACCCGCGCTAGTGAATGCTAGTTTTAACCAGTATTACTGGTCGATACCAGTAAAGAAGTTTTCATAGCTCTAGAACGCTTTAAAAAAAACTTATAAAAGCGTTCACAATAAAACTAAAACAAAATATTTAAAAACAATAAACTTCGTATTGTTAGTAAAAAAATAAAATAACCGCTCCAACAAAATGCTATAATGTTAATTATAATGGTGTGTTTCTGCGCCGAAGAATAGTTTTTTTTTATTTTTAACAATAAAAAGTAAACAAACATGTGATTCTCATTCTCTTTTCTGCGCCGAAGAATAGTTTTTTTTTTATTTTTAACAATAAAAAGTAAACAAACAAGTGATTCTCATTCTGTTGTCGAAGTCGATCAAAAACGGGTTTCATAATTTTTTAATTTAAATTTCAAAATAAAATAAGTTTATGGTGGATTGGTTTTAACAGTTTTTATTTAACTTGTTTTGTCTGACGGTTTAAGTCAAATCTTGCAAGCTGAATTAGAACCGGTTCTTTCTTATCTTACGGTGTTGACATTTGCCATATTTCTGATCCAATGACAGTGCATGACCTATTCTACAACCAGGAATGGCTCCAGATTAAGGAACTCCTCAACGGCCGAAAGCACGGGCATGAAAATTTGCATACGCAATCTTCAATAAAAGTTTGTTTTTAAAAATGTTTTTTTAATATTATTTAATGTTTACCAGTAAGAAGCTTATTGACCTGTTTATTAGTTTTAAGGTTGTTGAAGAATTTAACGAATAAAATAGGCCATCTCTCTAAAATTAAGTGGTTCAAACTCCTCACTTTTAAATCATTAATCTAAAAGTCATCATTAATCATAAATCGTAAGTGAGCCTGGCCTGGCCTGGCTGCGAGATCCAGAGAATCGCGACCGCGTATTTGTTAACCCGGAGCGTCGGATGAGCACGTAACGTTGATGGAACGCCCCGGAGACCTGGACGCTCGCCACGGCAGCTGCAGCAGCCCCGATGCAATCAATAGCCGCATCTCGGCGGGACATCCCCTCCGCCCCGCCGCGCAGCATCCCGCAGTACTCATCTCCCAGGAGTGGTCGGGAGTGGACGCGATCCCGGTTGGCAAATCAGTTATTTCATTATGAAATATTATTAATATTAATTTCATTTTCTTTCAATTTAATGTAGATTTAAAGTACTCTCTTCATTTCTCTTGCATTTCTTTGGTTAATCACTAATTTTATACTCACTCGATGGAGATATTTAATTGTTTTTATTTTGTATGTGTTAGGGGTAATATTGTTTTCGCTATTTTTATTATTTTATTATTGTGTACAAGCTGTATATGATTTTTTTATTACGTAACTGTTTTATGTTTTCAAAAAAGATAAATTAATTAGTAAAATATAATAAATAAATGTAAGTATGTCAATTTTTAGAATACATTGCTTTTTATTTTGAATTTATTTTGCTAATAACCTAGTTCGGCAAGATATTTTGCATTAAGATATGATTTTTATAAAATTTTCAAAAATAAATATATAAAATAACACTCAGCGCACTCCAATTTATTTTAATCGAACAAACCATTATTAAAAAAAACCTACCCTAATGTTTAAAAAAAAAAAAATGATTTTAATTATTACCTACGAAGAAATCGTAAAACGGTAAATGTATTTATTTAAATATTAAAAACACGTTTATTAGCTATGTGGTGGTGTGTATGTTTGTGTGTGTGGGGGGGGGGGGGTTTAGTTAACACAGGGGGTAGGAAAGACATACTTTAGCATTTATAATATTAGGATCGTGGTAGTCTAGTGGTTAAGGCGTTGGACTATTGGCCCAAAGGTAACCCTTCATTACCACCATCTCCCCAGACTCTAGGACAGACATATTTGGCCTAGTTGAGTAGGGCCCAAAATAATTGAATTTGACCTAGGTCAACGAACGAACTTAGATGTTTCTCATGATCAACTAAATATTTTTGTCTATATATTTTAATCTTCACATTTAGGTAGATTTCATTAGGAAGGCTACCTTTTGCAATGGGCACGGTGTCATGAATTCAGGGAAATTTCGACATTTCTTCCCGTTTCATATCCCCTAGATCCCAAAACCATCCTCAGTTTTAAAGTTTATATACCTATCTATGTATGTATGTTTCTTGTGGACACGATAACTGTCGTTATTTTACACAAATCACTTTGAAATTGATACATAAAATTTCAGCCAAGTTCGGTCAAATCAGACCAAAAGGAGGTTTTTTTTTCTAAAAAGTGAAATTTTGCTTTAAATTTTGTTAGTATGTAAGATATTGAATTGATTTAAATTTTATATTATTCCCCAGATAATGACCTCAAACGTACCTAAGTAAACTTTTTTGATACGCCAAACACCAACCATTGGTCCGAGGAATGGAAAAAAATGGTTTTTCAAAATTCAAAACAATCATACCTCCCTTAATGGCCCTTAATGGCCCTCCCTTAATGGCCCTTAATGATCAAATAATTTAAAAATGTTAATTGTATACCTATAATTTCCCTACAAGTTTTGTTTGAAACAATTCTCGATATGAGCAACCCTTACGGCATAGTATAAAGAGGGATTCATTATACCACTCTCGCTGCGCAAGGGTACGGTGCGGGCGGCGGATTGAGGTGCGCGAGTTGCCTACAATTAGAGTTTGCCAAACAGTGAAGTCTACTTCGGCCTTCCGGCTTGCCGAAAGGGATTTTTTGATCACACTCAAGTCACCCTCACATTTTCATAATATCTAAAAGCATGATTTTTCGATTTAGTGAATTTATGCGTGTCTAACCCCGAAATATTCCTTTGGGTCATTATTGTATTGTCCCGAAAATAACGAAATAATATTTATTGTGGTACAAAGAGAGGGCTACAATGCGTAAAATTAGTGTGCAAACATACTAGGCGGATAAAAAGTGTAACGGCGCTCGAGCTGATGTCAGAAAGACGTCTCCGATTGAATGAAGAATGGCGAGGGCAAATGTTGACTTACAATTATATCGCCGAGCCGAGCGGAGGCTGGAGGCTGGAGGCTGAAGGCTGGATCCCGCGAGATTATGGACGAAGGCAAACACCACCCGATCAGACTCTTCTCATTACGAATCGCACATTTTCATCTTTACTCTGCGCCATTATGTTTGGTTACTCTAATATGTATTATTTACTATCCAGCATTATTGTAACAGTGCATTGTGTTAGGAATACAATTAAAAAGACATTATCAAATAAAATTGTACCGACGTATAATAAAAATAATTGTTGTGAAGTCATTCCTAATTATTTTTAGGCCCACTTTACCGAGCTAACTTTGCTTGTATTAGAGTCAAGTAAGATGATGCTAATGAAGGTTTAAAAATGATGTAACTGTAATGTGCGATACGGATTTATTTATTTAACAGGTTTCCCTATGTACACAACTAATCTGGAAAAATATAAAGTAATTTACTATATTAATAATAACGCTCCCAGGCGGATAATAACAAATAAATAATTTCCGCCGATCTCGCAAAAAGGTGTAGTAGAAAGCAGATTTTTAAACTATTGGGCAAACAGACAAATATACCAATATCCGCGGAAATGGAAATTGATAATTCGACTGTCATGTGTATAGGACCTCTTTAGTACCTTTATAATTATTTTACTATATGGCCTGATCACCTAAGCTTTATCAAAACAAAAAATAAATAAAAGTTTTCGAAATTTTTCAATCTTTTCAGGCAATTTTCCGCTATTAAAAACAATCTTCAAATATATATAGTTTAAATACCTTTACAATTTTATAAGGTTAATATTATCATTTAGAATTGAAGTAAATAAATATTTAAATGATACACATACTAATTTATTTGAATAAAATGTGAAAATAATGCATACATTGGTAAAAATAATACTAAATACTTTATGTCACATGGATGACTTCATTATAAACTGTTAAGTTAATTCTTTCTACCAACTAACACAGAGAGATCTTGTAATATTGTTAGTTATTGGAATATTTTAGACAAATTATTAACAATTATTTAGATACTTTATTAATTAAACTATTATTTTCGACTACTATAAAATTCCTTGCATTTAGGTGTGCTAACGAAAACTAAGTTGTTGGAGCGAAGCTCTCATGTGGTGACTTAAATGTCACCCTGTTCACGGACTAAGGCTCTAGAACTACAAGACCGATTTTGATAATTATTTTTTCAAAATGACCATGACAATGTCTTCTGTGCATAGATACCAAAAAACATATACATTTGATTGCGCAAAGTATTATAAAAAAATAAATGGTAATCCCTATGGATAAATACATTTATATACTAAACTCCTCTCCAATGTGTCCAAAGCGCCCTAGTTTTTATTTATAAGAGTGCATGTAAATAAAAAAATAAATAAACTTAAAATGCTGGGGGTAAAGATCCGAGTGCCTTCGACTGTACACCTCCGTACTCCGTCAAAGTTTGTCCGGTAATATCGCAGCGCAGCGCGCCATCTATCGATGCAGAATTTAATATCGCGGCGTAGCGAAGCGCGGGAAAAAAACTCCAATTCAAACTTGGGATATTAAAAAAGCCGCCAACCGACTGAGACTCGGTTGCATCGCTGCCTCTATCTTCGAGCAGAAAATCGTAAATGGCGGTAGGCGAACTAATCACATAACAAATAAACACAATTAAATTTATTTTTTAAAAGAATTATAGACAGCGGAATTAAACAAGTTTAGATCTAAAATTATACATAACATATGGCCAATAGAGCACCGCTTTACAGATTATGTCAAACATTCAACAAATTGTTCCTAGAGGTGGATGTTTTCTCGAAGGCCACAGTTTTTAACAATTCTGTATTCACTTTCCTAAAGTCTTTTCAAAATAGGTACATCATCCTGAATTCGGCTCTCTTCATCATTAATTTCAATTCACCTCCTTAACCACTTTGCTTGCCACTATTTCTACTTTTATTTTTGCCACTATTTTTAATTTTACTTTTGTGTACTTATTTATAAAGTATTACTGTGTAGTTATGCTTGCAATTGCATACACTTACCAAGATCTTAATGTTAGTAAATTTATATAACTTAGCATTAGATATGAAATAAATCACTTTATATGTGAAAAACTTAGGATGCAAGACTAACCTAAATCATAAGTTTTTCTAAGTTATCTTCTCATCTCTTGTATCCGTTGTTTTTCCTCGATTAAATAAATAAATAAGTATAATTCAAAGATTAATTGTTATAGCGGAAAAATCGTCTATTCGTAATAAAATTCGTTTATAACAGTTCATCTAAAAAACAATTCGTCTTCTAGAAATTGTAAAGATGAATTGCATTTTTTTTTTAAATAATTCCTGTGAGCTAGGTCATATACAATTATTTTGGGCCCTACTCAACTAGGCCAAATGTGCCTGTCCTAAAGTCAGGGGAGATGGCGGTAATGAAGCGTTAAAATGGTATGAGCATGTGCAGATTAGAACCAGCGACCTTTGGTTGAATACTAAAAATATAAAAGTATTTTAAAATTAATATTTCCGATGATATGGTACTCAATGGAAAAGGTACTAACATTACAAAATGTGTGCTGGTGAGGGTTATTGTCTTGGGGAGGGGGGTGGGGGGCAATTACACCCTTTTCTTTTGTAGTTTAGGTAGGAGGGTGGTAAGTGGAATGTTGATATGTGAGGTTGAGTGACAAGCGCACATACGTAATATAGAAACATAATGATTTCAGAAAGAAAGGGTGGTATATAGTTCTAAACAATATCGCAGACAGCCTTAATAAATTGGTTACATCTAAGATGAAATAAGTCAATGCTTTGGAACTTGTTATTATAAGTATTCTAATTTCTATTAAGCATGGAATTTTGTCGTAGGAGTGCGTAAGAGACGATGGTGTAAATCAAAAGGTTGATATTAAACATACTCATTAAAATTACTAACCAGAACTGGGAGTAGTTCAACATATTTTATTTTTTTACGTCTAACCCCATAAACATTCATACCGGACCTTAGATTTTTCGAGGCTGGAGTTAATTGTGTTAAGGTAACAGCGACGAAGATGCTTGTGAGAAAAAAATCCCGTACGCCCTACTATTTGGTTAGGGTTACGTATGTTTTTAGTAGGCTCAACTAATGTTTATAATGTATATATTGTATGTAATATATAGACAATGATATGTACTATTTATTTATTTATTTATTTTTTATTAAGTTGGCCGATGAGTACAAGTCTATAACCTTCCTAACTAGGTAAGAGTTACCTGTTCTAAGGAAGGTTATTGTATGTATGTATATTGTATATTGTATTTATTGTATGTATGTTTTGTATTTATGATATTTATCCCATGATTCTTTTTATTAGTAACGTCTCGCGTACGTAATAAGTATTTTTTTTTTACAACCTTTTTCTGGCCGCTCTTAGACAGGTTTTTTTTTAACCTAGTTAGAGTGTCCAAGTTACTTCAAAGCAACAATAAATGACTGGTATTTCATTTGTCTAAACGATAATGTATTTTTTTCAGAATTATTATATTACTTATTGTTGTTAATTCTTACTAGGCCATTATGAATGGATAAATAAATTAATTACTCGTATAACATAACTCTTTTTTTATTTAATACTCGTCGTTAGAAGAGATAATTAAATATTTTGTTGATTAACTGGTTATTACCATCTGTATCTACTATTACACCCGACAGGAACACAAAACGGCTAGACGGAAAGCCTTCGCCGAAAGCACAGCACTGTCACAGCATATATCAGAAAAAATCTGAATGCAAAATACTGCCGGGGAAAATGAAAAGCCTATCAATCTAAAGAGTACGACCGCTGCGCGGCTAGAAATAAGTAAATAGAAATTAAAACTAAATAAAAAGTGTAAAAACAATGGAAATTAAGATGTAACAATGAATAAAATATAAATTAGGTACGATAAAGTCATCGGCGGAGAATGCGCGCGGTGGCTTGCGAGACCAATATTTCGACTGACTGCCTGCGCCGTTCCAATGCTGCCTGCGCAGGTGCCGACCAATCAGATGCGCCCGGCGGCGATCGCACGTTCCGGCCAAGACGAAGCTGCCTAATAAAAATAAACAAATCTATTTAGCAGGTAGAAAGACAACCGATTAGCATCCAAGTTACTAAACAATATTATTCTATTTGGGAACAGGCTACTTAGGTTGGCATAATTGGACATGTTTTAAATTTTGTTTCTCATTTATACCAATTTGTTTATAATTCGCAATATTTATTTTCTATGATCAGTATTTTTCTTTGAAAAATAAATTTACGCATTACAATTTACGAGGAAAAATGGGGGAGAATGGAGAAAAATCAAACACGACTTTTTAAATGGGTTTACTGAACAGTCCCCCCTTTCTATATTTGTTTAATTTGGGGTGGCACATTAGCCATAGGTGCCGATGATAGTTAAGGCACTCCGGGACGCATTTGTCCTTGAGATTTAAAAGAGTAGGCTTTATTCGAACATTGACGTGTAGAAAAGAGACGGATATACTCGCCGACCGCGAATTCGTTACATTTGGAATCGATGAAACATGTTTTTTGCATTTAAATAATTATTATCATTTGAAAAAAATGTTTTTTTTTAAAGTAATGTCCTAGATTATTATATTGTCTATCTTTAGAAAGAAAAATTAGGTTCGCGTCACTTACACAACTTAAAAGAAAATCGTTGCAAGAAAAAAACAACACTTTCTTATTTATTTATTTTCATTACTATAATAAGGTGTATTTCGTTTTTTTTTTAAGCAAAGGACTAAATTAATATATGTAGAATATTGTGGTATTTTTAGTTTTAGCCATTTGTTGGTAATAACTTCAACAAAATGCACCAAAATACGTTACAAAACACGTCTTAGGGACTGGTGGCGCCTTAAGTATTTGAACAAGCTGGTGGGTTCTTTGCGTTGGATGAACAGGACTTATTGGGCTCTGATGATCGTGAATGTTTTTTTTTTTAAAAAAAATCCTGGAAATAATTCGTGAAGATCAGTCGCTTCCTTTCGCAATGCAACACTGTTGTAATGGCGCGCAATGGCCGACGGGCGGCGGCCATATTGTTTTAACGCCCGTTCGAATTTCGAAATGGCATCTGTGCCTTTCTTCTTTTTCTACCCGTCGCCTTCACTCGCTGCGGCGTTCGTTTTTTTAAATGCGGCTGTATTTTAATGGCTGCCGGTTTAGTTTGATAGTCTTTTGTTTACGGCCAGTATCAATTTCATTTATTTATTTATTTATTTATTAAAATATCCAATATACAATTAAATGGGTAATACTTTGTAGCATTTTATTGATTTTCTAAAGAAGATAGTACAGATAGTGTGGATTAGTAACATCTCACTAGGAAAATGCCGGTGTCGAGGCGTTATCTATTTGAAATATATAATAAGAACTGTTATTATTTCATTTTTCTAAAATTCGTTCACTAATTTGCTTAATAAATCGTGATTTAAAAATTTATTTCGGGGGTTCCTACACATTCGTGTTAGCAAAAGGCAGGTATAAACTCTATTTATACATATCCACACCTACTAAGTGGTTTAGTACCCTAACCGATATTACTAAAAAAAACTAATTTGATATGCTTTAAGAAAATAACTGACTTAGGTTTTTACCTTTCTAGGTATAGTATTTACGCATATTAAATTAGTTGGGCGTAAAAGAAAAATGAACATAATTTTATTAGTGTCTCTATGTGGCTTAGTGCCGGCCTGGTGGCGTCGTGGTATAAGCGCCTGCTTCTAAATCCAGAGGTCCCGGGTTCGAAGCTCCAGTGGGTCAAATCCGGCCAGGTCATTTTTCACCGCTGAGAATATTCAACGGCGTTTCTCTCATCACCGTTGACTGAGTAAGGTAACAAGAAATAAAAAAAAATGTTGTTTGCCTGTAATGAACGGCCTCACAATATAAAAACAACAATAAGGGAGTTGGAACTGCGCTCAATAGCGCCTCCCCGACAACACAAGTCATATGAATTAAGAAGTAGCGAATTTCTAGTATAATTTACGTTTCATCTGGATGCCACCAGAATTAACAGTGAAGAAGATTTCAGCAATCTGATCGCCGTACTCGTAACCAGCAGATGATGATGATGAATAAATGAGCAAAGAGTTATGGGATATTCGTATGAATACAGCGAAGCCTTGAAGTGGTCCCGTAGCTTTATTTCGGGCATTCATAAGTGGAGAATTTGAAGTGCGTCTGATATCCGAATTTGCATCGGACGCGAATATTATTTTCGCAAATTTTTCGACTTTTAAATACAGGCTGTTTCAAAACATTTACAATATTTTATGTTTAATTAATTATTAACACTGCAAATCCTCATATTTCATTATTCAATAAACGCAATAATACTATAGGGTGATGTTTTTAGAGGCGTGGTTTTCAAGAAGAGATAAAACGCATATAATTTGATGTTATGGCTAAGAATTTAGTTTTATTATAAAGATAAGGGTTTGCCATTATGTTTTAAAAATGATTTCGGGTAAGTGGCCGCCGCGGCTGACTCGAACAAATTCCAGCCGAGAGGCCCAATTTTCAACCACTTTTTGCAGCAAGTTGGGCCGTATGTCAGCAATAACGCGCCGAATATTCTCTTCCAAGGCGTTAATCGTGTCCGGCTTATCTGCGTAGACAAGCGACTTCATATAACCCCACAAAAAATAGTCCAGCGGTGTTAAATCGCACGATCTTGGAGGCCACGCCACGTTGTTCAGGAGTAAGTCTATTCATTATGAAATGGCAAACCAAACTGAGCATAAATCAAGTGACAGCTGTCAAAAACACCAACTACGAAAAAAGTAGTGCCAGATTGAAAACCACGCCTCTAAAAAAAACACCCTATATTTTATATATTTATCTATAGGTTATTTACTTTATTTATATTACCATATTAATATTAAATATTTATTATATAGGTTTATTAACTAGTCCCGTCAACTTCTACAAATGATTGCCGTTTCCTTGAAATAGCACATTGTGCTATTAAGGTGATGCACAAAACTAATCCACTGCACGTGATTACTGATTACAATAATGTACCTATTTATAGACACAACACTATTTTACTGTTATTTATAAGAATGCATCTAAATGACGATAAACTAAATAAATAAATACTCGTAACATAACATAACCAAAGTATTAACAGCTTTAAAGATAATTAAATCATTTAGGATTGCAACGCAATTCAATTATAACGGTTTTTTAAGCTTTTTTGGTCGCCATTTAAAAAAAATACATTATGTTGTGTATTTATATATGATTCCGACGTTTTGTAGATGTTTACACATTCCGTTTTCAGCGAAAAACTATGTTTTATCATATTAACTATAATGCAGCAATAACCTAAATAGCTAAAAAAAAATTGTTTTATTTTAATTACATGAGTCGATGGTAATAACAAATGACGTGTAAAGTAAATTAGAACTAATATATCGACAGTAAGAGTGGTGAGTAGTGGGTAGGTAGGTAATTTTTAACTAATAGTAAATTATTGTAAAGCCACTTCTACGACATTTTCAATTTAAATATGAATATTATTCTTAGGACTCTCAAAGTGCTTAAATGTTAAGAGCAGTTATAAAAGCAGTGTGCGTAAAGGATAGATCAGATTTTTAAAATTCTGACTAATTATATATAAAATAAGACGTAAAAAACTAAACTGCCATAAGAAACGTGATCCTTAACCATTTATCTTTTATAGTATTTATAATTAATCCATTAAAGATAAATTCAACATAAAATAACATATTAATGATATTTTCGAACTTTGAATCGTTCTGTATCTTTCAGTTACATCCAGATTATGACGATCCGACTTCACATGGGCGGCTGAAAAGGCTGAAATTCAACGGAAGATTCGCCCGCCCTATGAATGCGTTTTTGGTAGAATGTTGATAATCCCTCTCCGCGCACATCAAGGACTGGAGCATCAAAAAACAGTGTTATTGCTGGAAATATATATTTTTAAATAACTATATAATATAAACGTTATTAAAAGAGTCTGCACCTGCGCAATTATACATACACATTAACACACTCTTACATTCGACACCCTATTATATTCACAGATTATAACACTCATACAATGTTATCACTATAAATAAGATCATAGTTCGTTCTGTTAAAAGTATAATGTTAAATTGGAGGTGCCTGTAGTCGGCTTAAGTTGTTATTTATATATTTCTATGTAACTGTCATTATGTAAGCATTTCTCTTACAAATAAATAAATAAAATTGACCAAGATAAATATTAAGGGGAAAAGTATTATAAAATGTTTGTATTTTACGTAGTAGCAATTTTGAGACCACATTTCTTTATTATATAATGTTAAAATGATAATTAATAACTATAATGTATTCAAATGAACGAATATTTAGTTTCCATCTTATCTAGCCAAGCAAGGGAAATATGGTTTTTTTGTACGAAAACAAAGAAATAATTGCCCTCAATCAGTAATTAGAAATTTACCATAGTGTTTTATATTAATTTAAATCCAAGCCAAGCACGCAAATATGGGAAATGCTAAAAAATAATTGAGGTATCGACCTTTAAGGCATAGCTAAGGGATAACATTAGAGTCCTCAACAAATTCACATTTTTGGTGATGCACTACTCCTTAACTACTAAGTGTTTAGACAAGTGGTTAATAGAATTATGTACATTGAAGGTTTTATTTTGCACTTCTTGAAAGTTGATTTTTGAAATTGGTTTTGGTTTTTGAAATATAAATTAAATAAAAAAAATATATTTACTTTTATTTTTCGCTTTGCGGTCGATAACGCAGCGTACGATTTACCCGAAAAAAAGTACATATTGTTGACAAATTAATAGTGTAATTTATAGCAAAGACACATTTTTAAATTTATTTCTTATTTTAGAGATAATTAAAAGTTACTAAATTTAGACGTGATATATTTATACGAGGCCGTAACAGTGTCTCGATTGAAAAATATTTGGGTATAGAATGCGTCTTAGTGTATCGGTTAGATACTGTGAAAATATAACTCGGCATCCAGTTCAAATATCGGCAAATCGGAAGTAATGGATAATTTGAAAGCTGGTCAATTTGTAAGCATCTACTTTTTCCATAACTGGACCGGTTGGGGTACAACTCCCTGGGGGCAATCGGGTACCGCCGGAACAGAATTAATACGTATCGTCGTTTTCAATCCTTTTTCAAAGGTGCCCGTGGGGTTGTTGCCGCTGTTATGGATACAACATATTTTATTTGTTAATGTTTGCCTGGAGGCATTATTTTAATTTTTTAGAATAGTATGTTTCATGATATTGTTTTTTGTTTTTAATGTTTGTTTTTTTTTTTTAGATTAATTCGTTTTTACTTTAATTATAATGTACACGGGGAAACCTGTTAAATAAATAAATAAACAAATGCGCAGGTATTTTTTATTTTGGGCCCGAGATTCGTTAAATGCGAATTTTAAATGAAAATCTTACCGAAACTGTAAGTTATATAAAATATAATATGTAACTCTGCATGTTATCGCCGTGTATTTTGTAATTCATCTCAACACAGCATTTAATCCTAATAAAAAATGTATAAAATGGAAGATTATCATGGCACGAGTAAATTATAAAATAAGTTATTATTAACACACACATTAACACATTAACACACTCTTACATTGCACACCCTATTATATTCACAGATTATAACACTCGTACAATGTTATCACTATAAATTAGATGCTAGTTCGTTCTATGAAACAAATATGTTAAATTGGAGTCGGCTTAAGTTGTTATTTATCTATTTCTATGTAACTGTCATTATGTATAGCTATAAGCATTTCTCATACAAATAAAAAATAAAAAAAAATATTTACCGAAATCAGGTGCAGAATAATATGAAGCAAGATTAAATAGTTTTAGTTATTATGTGTAGAAAAGTTAAAAAAATACGATAGAATTGTAATTGTCTTTCATCTATCTTTAAAAGCGGATAGACAAAACGGTATGTAGATGAATTTTACTGACTTTTATTATTATACATATTTATTTTAGTATAATATTATATTTTATATTATCAAAATAAATTATAGATTTGTGGAGGTCACAAGGCATGATGTCCGCGTCCAGGTTTTTGCTGACATCTACATCGCGTCATGCCATATCACGCCACCCGTCCACAGTCAGCCGATCGAGGCTGACGTCAAACGGACGCACCGAATGCACCACGGCTGAGGTAGAGGGTTCCCCCTCCGACGCAGACTAAAAGAGCGGAGGTCGACCCCTAGTACGATTTATTGGAAAGAAAATTATTTTTGTTCCGTCAGTAAATCTTCATATAATTATTTATGTACCAAATTACTGAAACGATTATATTGATGGTTATATTAAAATATTTTTACTTATAATTATTTTCTGTACTCATGCTTTTAAGAGTAAAATTTTCTGTTTGAATTGGCACATTGGCAAAACTGTATGCACAAGTGCCAATGCCAATGTGCCAATTCAAACAGAAAATTTATGAGGAATTCAACCGTAAAGAAATATCACGATTACATTGAAAATGCAAGGTTCGTTGAAAGGAGACAGACTGCCCTTTAGCGTATGGATAGAAAGAGAGAAAGCGAGATATAATGAGAAGCGGGATGCTGAGCTATGAAATTTGTTCTCAAAGTATCCACGGGTCTTGTACACAGGCTGTCCGTGATATGAAAGAGCCGAATGTGTAGGCTATGCGTATTGATTATAAACATCCTATATATTATTATGCATGTGTGTGGTATGATTAAAGTTAACCTAAACAAAAAATGTTTTTTTTTATTTTATTTTTATTTTGTTTATTTTAAGTGTCCACCCAGTGACTTTACACCACCATACAATCACTATCATACAATTTAAAGTAACTGCTTGTAAAAAAATACCTCTCCTGTCCTGTGTTATTAAATGTGAAACAAAGTATTTTTTTAGAAAATGTTTAATTTTAGCTTCTATATATTTGTGTATAAGTAGCTACTATCCCCCTCGTTTGGCCGTCAAACTATAAATGTGAAAGTATTGAATTTTTATGTATTGATTGATGCTCTTAAAAAATAACCATAATTTTTTAGATCAAATCGGACGCCGACTGGATTATATAGACACCCACATAACATTATAGTCTATAAATTATTAGTACTAAAAGATAAAACATTAACAATTCAAAAGACCCAAATATCATATTCTAATTTAAAAAATATGACAGCACTGCTGTTAGAACGTATTATTTATTACTGGCCGGTTAAAATTAATACGTGCGCAAATAGAAACACATAAAAGAAAGTTCAGTGCCACGTTATAATAATAATAATTATTAAATTAAAATATTAAGTGCGTGTTGTTTCATTCCTGGCCGCGCGTAAAAATTAAAAAAAAAAAAATTGTGGTAAGATTATGATGAATTGAAAGTATTTAATGATTCCATTGTATGTTTTTTTTTATTTTAATCTACTCAGTACTAGAAAAATAACCCGCTGTATCCTCTATGGCCATACAAAACGCACATCAAACGCTGGAAGCAAAAATGGAGATAGGAAATGAAGCAATCCATCACAAGTTGGTATCACAGGCGCGAGTAGTTGGGTTGTCTTAAATAATGCCTGTCTTAATTCTATCTCATCTACACACGCTCTTTGCGAGTCTCCACCTCATGGTATAGCATTATTTTATGCCATTGCTAATTTTAACATCTAATTCTAAGTTTCAAACAAATGAGTCGATAAGTGCGATAAAAGTGCGATATGCCTTACATATAAACTAAATTTATACACACCAGATCTGCCTACATACGACGTGTGATTAAGATAAATGCTATTGAACTCAAGAAATTTGAGTGATATTAATTTGCCATTGGGCGCAGTTCCGACTGTCTTATAGCTGTTTCGGCCGTTCATTATACATCTCGCAAGTCTGCGTTGAATATTGTCAATGGCGAAAAATAATCTAGCCGGATTTGACCCACGGGTGTTCTGGCTATAGAAGCAGGCGCTTATACCACTGTGTCACCAGTTCGTACAATTAATTTTATTTGATATATGTATGGTCGAGGGCAAATTAAACTTTACCTTGAGAGGCTGTGTATGTTCATACGGAGATGCGAAAGCGGTGGTTCACACACGCGTATCTCTTTTTTGACGCGTTTCAGTTCAACTTTAAATGCTCGAGGTAAAGCTCCGAGTGCCTTTGACTGTACATAGTTTATTTTTTTTTAGCAATCATTTGAAATTGCAAAAATTTAATAAAAAAATAATTAAAAACATAATAAAAACAGATTGCCTACGGATTGGTCCCGGCGCCCCTTGGCCACGCGCTCCGGCATCGAATCGTTAATTTTTGATGAGAAATCTTTTGATGATGATGAGGATGAGGATATAGGAATACAGAAATAAGCAGCCTTCCGTTCCGTCAGTTACTTTTCGCATTTAAAGGTTTCCAACCCCTTCGCTGCCAGCCGTCATTTGGTCGGAGGGAACGTTTTTCGGGTGAATTCGAATACCCGTACATTTATTTACACGAACGGTTCCGATATGTGATTGATATTTAACTTTTATGAGGCATTAAAAATAGAGCCTATAAAATAATTAACATATACTTTAATTATTATTTTACATATATTTCGAGACTTCGTAACAATCATACAGCGTCGCGCACATGATTACGTTAAATGCAATATTAGTAACATGCTAAAAACGCGCTTCCGTTAATATACTTTTAGACCACACACTCACACACATAAGCACAATCACATACCTAATCTTAACAATTTCATAAAAAACGTAGTAACGTTGTTACTAAACTGACTATTATTAACGTTATTATAACGTTGAGTATTATCACGTAGTTATTGTGGGACTTTTTGTTGAAAGAGTCCCACAATACCGTTAATCACGGTCACTTTTAATATAGTGGAGTTAGTCGGGTGAGACTTAAAAAAATATTTTGGCAAAAAGTTTGGTTGTTTAAAAATTTACACCCGCAGCAAGAAATTTTGCTAATCGAACATAAGTGCAGGCAAATCGCATAGTTGTGCGTACAGACTAATTATAGTTAAATATTTTTTGGTTAGATTTACCATATTTCTTGCTATGGCAGCCAGTTAAGGTTACAAAACAAAATGGCGTCGTGGGTGAACAGCTGACGACATAAAACTACATTAACTGTAATTTGGTAGTCACAAAATGGCGGTGTGACTGAACAGCTGATCGTGAAATTTGCAGTTTGCATAAAATATTGTACAATATTTTTTGTTAAAGGCATCCAAAAATTATGGTACTTACATTGAGAAATATATTAGATAATTATGGTACTTGCAACCAAGTAAGTTTAACAATTATCGATGTGTAACTCCAACAAAAAATATTTGTGTCACTATATCAACCATACTTTATGGTTGCCAATGCCATATTTTTTTCAGTACATGTCGTTATGATATTATATTTATTTATATTAACAATAGTTACCTTCATTTCAAGATGTAGTTGAAAGAATATTAGCAACCTTGTCATGTACAGACCTCCAGGTGCACAGGACCTCTGCAAGTAAGCATATCTTCTAAATAGGACACATTACTGCCACAGCCAGCGTTCACGCAGCTGGTACAGGTTGTCCCAGAACCCTCAACTCCTGGGATACACACTTGGTCTTCGTTCTGTTTAGTCTTCGAGCCCAATGACTTCTGAACCGAAACGGGAGCGCTTATAGTGAGGATTTATTACCGTTATGTTTATTACAGACCTGTAACTTCTGAACGGTTATTCGTAAAAAGTAAAAAATAGTTTGTAGATGCTAATTACACTCTAATTTATGGCATTTCGTATTTATGGCATACAATATATTATTAAAGATGTGAAATTTTATTTTTTCGTTTTAATCTACCTCACATTGGACATATATTAATGAGACTACGTAGAAATCAACTCGCAAGTGCTTCGGTAAAATTTGCAATAATATAATAATCGATAGTCTAGTCTTAGTCTAGTTTCTTAGAACAAATCTAAGAAATTATTCACTTGCAAAACACCCACCACGCCTCACTTAGACTTAAATCTTATTGATGTGTAAACATTTATATCGGGGCTCAAGGATTTTTCGAGGCCAGCGTGAATTGCGCATTGGTTTCGGGGCCTAAGGCCCGTCTCAGTACTGGACTGGTAAACACGATTGTTATTTATTTACTTAGTTACCGTTATTAAGTAACTCTTACTAAGGAACACAGAATGAAGTAACTTTAAAGTTACAATTAAGGACTGGTTTTCCGTTTGTCTATATGATAACATTTTTTTCCAATGTTATTATTGTGACTTCTCATTGTGTCATTATAAGTTACTAAAAAAAATGAATTTATTAATTGTAATCGATATAAACTAATTACTATCACTATCACTAATTACAGGGTTAACTTAAAGTCAGTAGTATATTTTTAAGGAGTGATTCTGGGCATAAATCTGAATATCTTTTGTTCAACTAGTTTTCATATAGCTAATAAAACACAACCATATAAAAATATAAATACTCGGTGCGCGTATTGTTGTGTTACTGACTATCAAATTGACCTATATTACAATATTTGCCATCGATACGTTTGTAGGTACGGTTACTGGGTCGTGTAGTTTTGACGCCGCGCGATCTGGTATTTTGTTAGGTGATTGAAATGTTTTTAGGACTCTTTCTTTTGTCATTTCAGACCAGTTCGTTTGTTTTAGTTACGTGTTTAGAAGGGATACCGCTGACTTTAAGTTCACCCTGTATATAGTTCATTTGATTTAAATTTTCACCCGGCCCTAACAATTTTTCTTTTTCCCTAAAACGAGCGGTCCAAAATTTAAAGTGTTTTTTAGAGTAGAAGCTTCTTAGTTAGACTTTCGACATAAAAAAAAAGAAATCAAAACATCACAGATTGAACATCTCCTCTCGCAGGTTAGTTTCCATTGAAGTTCTCTGTTTGTAGTGGTTTCTTTCAGGAAATACGGAGCAAGGCAATACTCCCAATGTCCTGCTGAATGCGGCGGGCAAACAGCATTTCCCCATTTGAAAAACGTGCGCAGTATCGCCTCAATACGGAGACTGAAAGGGCGCGATAGTTCCTCATTCGACGGCGGGCATAAAACCCGAATGTAATGAAATATTAAATATTCAATGTTGGCGGCTCTGGGGGGTGGTGCAACCCCCACTCGCCGGCGACGCTTGCACCGCCACATTCCCCCCCTCGATCCGTTCGCATTTCAGACGGAGGAAAATAAGAAAAATCCTCGCAATACTGAGCGACACGAGTTAAAATAGCGGACTATTTAAAAACTCTTTTTATTTAAATATACGATAATGCGTGTACCTATCTATTATATCTATATTATCTACCACCAAAATATATCTCATTTTATTTTATGATTCATTCGTTTATTAACTATTTTGTATTGAGTTTCAAATTATGCTATTTTTTAAAAAATGTATATATTCATTTATTTTGTTTAATCGATGGTAGAAAGGTAAATAAATTGATAGTGTATGAAACTCCGCGTAAAATTCCCTCGATAAATAATTTTTGTGTAGTTATGCAAAATGGCCAAAACAGAATATAAGGACTTACTTTGGACACTGCTCGGCTCTTTCGCGTAACTTTGAAGTCCCACACACTCGCGTACGGCTAGCGGCACACTATTCACTCCGTTTGATGTAAATGTTAGAATTTAAAATATAGTAACTTAAAAGATAGACAATATTGGTCGACTGATCGGCGCGTGGAGAGCCGTCACTCGTTTTGTAATTAACGTACTGTACTTCACTCGACTCAGTCGGCAGTAGCGAGCGCATCACTCAATAGTGCTCTCTAGCGGAGGTGGTTGCGACTGGCAGTCGATATATAAGTCGAGCGGGAAGTTTGAATGACACAAGGAAGGATTATGAATGGATTATTTGGGTGGGGAACGTTTTGGCCGTAACATACCCCCCACCGAAATCAGCAATCTGATTTCCCAGTTTGAGGCAACTAAGCACTTCGCGAAATCCTTCTTAGTTTGAACAAAAATGTAGTTGTATGGTGTTGGGAAAAAAAAAAAAGAATGAAATGAACTAGTTGGTTAAATGATACATAAATAAATACAAAATATTACAATAAATACTATGATTATAAGTATATACATGTTGAAAAATAATGAAAGTTATAATGGAAGAGGGCAAACATTCACGACGTGACGACGAAGCGTACCTTGCGAGGTCCGAAGAGTGACGACTCTTACTACGTTGTCATGTCCCGAATGTGTTGCTTGCACTCTCGCTAAAGGCCATTGCATGGGAGGTGTTCCCTTTTCCTTTAGTAAGACTAGGTCTCCGATCTTAATATTCGGTTGTGATTTCGTCCACTTCGAACGCTGTTGTAGCGTATGAAGGTAATCAGAGCTCCATCTTTTCCAAAACTCTTGGGATATTTTCCTTAGAAGTTGCCAGCGGGACAACGTGTTCATCGGAACATCGCAGTAACTATGTTCCGGAACTGCGACCATAGGAGCTCCTATCAAGAAATGACCAGCTGTCAATGCGTCAATCTCTGAAGGGTCTGATGATGACTGGACTAACGGTCGAGAGTTGAGAATTGCCTCTATTTTTACGAATACCGTTGTCAGTTCTTCAAACGTCAAAACTTGATCTCCTATCACACGTTTTAAGTGGTACTTCGCTGATTTAATTCCTGCTTCAAAAATACCGCCACAATGCGGGGAAGCCGGAGGGTTGAAGTGCCATGTAATGTTTCTATTGGCAAGAGATTGTGTTAGAAAATGTCTTTCTTTTTGTGAATGAAGTAAAGTGAATAAATCATTTAATAATCTACTCGCCTTTTGAAAATTTGTACCATTATCGGAGTATATATTTGAACATATACCTCTGCGACCTACAAAACGATCTAAAGCTGCAAGGAAAGCTTCTCCTGTGAGTTCAGAGACTATTTCTTGATGAACTGCTTTAACACTTAAGCAAACAAACAGACAGAGATAAGCCTTGAACTGTTTTGAGTTTCGTTTACGACTCTCTTTTATCAAAAAAGGTCCTCCAAAATCCAAACCTACATTGACGAAGGGACGACCTTGTTCGAATCTACACGACGGAAGATCACCCATTAGAGGTTCGAGATGAACTGGTTTAGCTTTAAAGCATGTTATGCATTTACTGAGTGTTGATCGTATGAGACTACGTATTGCTAGAATCCAATATTTACGTTGTAATAGTGATTGAAGTCCTCGTGGTCCAATATGTAGATAAGTTCGGTGATAATGGTCAATTAGTAAATTGGTGAGATGACTCTTTTTGGGCAGCAGAAATGGATGCTGCGTGCATGCCGGAAGAGGAGAATTGCGTAGTCTACCCCCCACCCTCAGACATCCTAGGGGATCAAAAAATGGACGTAGTTTGCGAAGTTTCATTGAAGGCTGCAAACCTTTTGCCATTCTGTCCATGTCATCTTTAAAATGAACTTGTTGTGTTTCCTTAACCCATGTTTCTAGGGCACTCTGAAGTTCATTTGTTGTTAATGTACCTGTCAGACGCGTAGAATCTCTGTTGCGGGCATTCGCTGCAAAACGTAAACACCAAGCAGTGACTCTTTGCAATTTGAGCAACGACGAAAATCTGCTGAGAATTTCTGATATCACTGGTGGTTCTTGAGTGACCACTAATGTAACGTCTGCATTTTTCAACTCTGGTAGATTAATTGAAGTTTGAATATTCCTTTTTGGAGGCCATTGTTCCTGCGGTAAATTCCACCAGATCGGTCCATGCCACCATAAGTGATGGTTTAATAGCTGGCTGGGAAGAAAACCACGTGAGGCACAATCGGCTGGGTTATCCAATGTGGATATGTAATGCCACCATTCTGGTGCTAACATATCAACGATTTGATTGACACGATTAGCGACAAAAATCTTCAATTTGTATGTGGGTGTTCTCAACCAAGACAATACTGTTGTTGAATCTGTGAATGCTGAGATTTTATCAATATTGACAATGGGTGAGTACATGGTATGTACGAATTTTAAAGTTTTCGCAAGAAGAAGAGCTCCACAAAGTTCCAATTTGGGAATTGTTAGCGTTTTTAGAGGAGCAACCTTTGATTTTGCTATAATGAAGTGAGTGTTGATGCAAGATTTCGCATCAATTACCCTTAAGTATACCGAACAGGCATAACCCTTTTCTGAAGCGTCACAGCAACCAATTAACTGTGCGCTCAAATAGTTGTGAGAAAGTATAAATCTTTGAATCTTAACTTGAGATAAAAGCGGGAGTTCTGTTACAAATGAACGCCATTCCTTTTGATTTGAAAGTGGAACAGGTTCATCCCAGGTCAGACCTAGCTGCCATAGTCGTTGCATAATACATTTGGCAAAAAATACGACGGGTGACAGAAATCCAACAGGATCAAATAATTTGGCGATGTTTGATAGAATGGACCTTTTTGTAAATGCCATTTCTATTGCTGAAATGTGATAGGTGAATGTATCTGTTGCTGCACACCATTGCAAACCTAAAATTTTAATTGAAACCTGATCTTCATCTTGAAATGACAATGGAATTTCTCGATGTTCCTCTGGAATTTGAGATAGTAAATCAGGATGATTTGAGGACCATTTACGAAGCTCAAAGCCACCACTTCGAAGTAATTGAACAACTTCCTCTTTTAGTCGAGTTGCGTCTGCCAAGCTGGACGCGCCTGTGACGATATCATCGACATAAATGTCTGTTTTGATTACCTGTGCAGCTTGATGAAAATTAGCTCCTTCATCTTCAGCCAATTGATGTAAAGTACGGATGGCTAGGTACGGTGCTGAATTTACTCCGTATGTCACTGTATTTAGTTCAAACTCTTTGATGTTATCAGAAGGGTTTTCTCTCCAGAGAATTCGCTGATATTTCCGTTGTTCAGGACGAATCAGTGTTTGTCTGTACATTTTGCAAATATCTGAGGTGAAAACTACTGCATGAAGTCTGAATCGAGAAATAACATCGACGATGTTGGTTTGAAGTTTAGGACCACTTAATAGTATATCGTTGAGAGACATACCATTTGTAGTTTTTGCGGAAGCATCGAACACTACCCTTAATTTGGTAGTAGAACTAGATTCTTTTGTTACACAATGATGTGGGATTATGTAACTGGATTTGGACGAATCTGATGTCACAGGCTGCATGTGTCCAAGTGACTCATATTCTCTCATGAATTTGATGTAATCCTCCTTGATGGAAGGCACTTGACTGAGGCGACTTTCTAAACTCAAGAATCTTCTTTTTGCTGCGTCAATTGAATTTCCAAGAAGAGATTTTGTATTCTTGAACGGCAACGGTACTATATACCTACCTGTTTCATCGCGGTAGTGATTGTTTACAAATGTCTTCTCGCATTGTGCATCCTCCTGGCTGACCGCCACTGTATGTGGAGGTTCCTCAATTTCCCAGAATCGACGAATTGAGTCTTCGTGTGTGGTATCAAATGTTGATACTAAACTTGATAAGGTCGATATCACGTGCGATGAATTAGTAATTTTTCCAGTGATCACCCACCCGAATATACTATGCATTGCCATTGGGCCATTAGGATTAAGTAAAATGGTACGACCGTCATAGATTTCCGGGAAAATGTCTGCGCCGATTAAAAATTCAATGCGAGCCGGTATATCGAATTGAGGATCAGCTAGTGTCAAATGTTTACATTGAAGTCGTACTGAAGACGCTATTGCCATCGTTGGCATGTTTGTTGTGATATGAGACATCACTATTGCATTTGTAGTGAAGTGCTGATGTTCACTGTCGCGAGGTCGGAAGGTGCAATTTGTTATTCCTTTGGTTTGTTGAACCAGATTTTCACCTAAACCAGCAACTTGAGTGTTACATTTTTGCATTTTTAAACCGAGCCGCTGTACACATGCTGATGTTAAAAATGATGTTTGGGCTGCAGAATCGATGAGTGCACGTACGGGTTGATATTGCTCAAAATTGTCGCGCATGTAAACGACGGCGGTTCCCAAAACAACAGTACCTTGACCATTCTCTAGATGGCTCGAAGTATGGCAGGTTGATGTGTCCGTAGTTTGTGCAACATGCGTCACTGTATCTTGCGTTTTGAGCTCCTTCGCGTCATAGTGCAATAATGTGTTATGACGTCCACCACATGTGAGGCAGTTGGTTTTGGAAGGGCAATCAGGCAACAAATGCGAATCTCGAAGACAATTAAAACACATCTTGAGTGATTTTATTCGTTCCTTGCGCTGCATGGGCGTAAGACGTCGAAACTCGGTGCATTGATAGATTTTGTGAAATGCCTTGTTGCAACCACCGCACTGTTTGGAATTAGATTCTGAAGAAGATACGAAAGCCTTTTTTATATTTGACTTGCGCTCAGAAAATGATTGTTTTTCTACACTCAATTTATTGTTCGTATTTTTGTTAGTAATTTGTGTATGTGAATTTTGCGAAACTTCCAAAATACGAATTTGTTTTTGAATAAAATTAATTAATTCAGTGAAAGTTGGTAGTTCTGTTCCAGTAAATTCATCCTCGAATTTATGTCGAGTTTCCGACGACAAATTTCTTGAAGCCATAAAAAATAATAAAAACTCACATAAATCAGGAATATTTAAAGCTTTTAGTCCGTTAACACACTCATAAAATGTTTGAAGAAAATGATTGAGATCCGAAAGCGAATTGTGTGTAAGGGCTTTAAAACAGAACATTTTATCTAAATACCCCGACGCTAAAATACGTGTGTTTTGGTATTTTTCAGTAAGCATACACCACACTATCGGATAATTAATTTCAGTCACCTGCAAGCTCCTGGCAATACTTAGCGGAGCTCCCGATAGGGACGATAAAAGATAGTGAAATTTCTCCACATTTGACAGTGACTTATTGTTTTGAATTAGAGACATATATGTGTCATAAAAAACAGACCATTGACTTAGTTGACCATCGAAAGTTTTTAGTTGTATTTTCGGTAGTTGAACTCTCATGCTAACAGAGTTGTTTGCATCCGAAATACTGTTAGGTGCGCTCGAATTGGGTAAATTTGGACAATTTAAACAGTCAGCATTTATTTTAATTTTAAAATATAAACTCTCGAAAGAATTAACTGACTGATCATCGATGTTATATTCTGGATCGATCGATAAAGAGACCGAAGAAATGTCATCCGTAGCTTCTACAAATTCTGTGTAAACTGTCTCAATTTGTTGAAATCGAACTTTGAACTCGGCGACCTTGTCTGGATCGGTGGCTATCTTTTTAGATAAGTCATATAATATTTGTACCTTTTGAAACAGTCGCTTCCTCCGAGCAACCAACACCTTAAGACGAAGTTCGTTTGCCTCGGCAGTAGGCATATTGTATAGATATTTATTAATTTACAATTATACTTTGATATATAAATTTTAAATATACACGTAAATAAAATTATATAGGTATATAGTGAAGCAATATTAATTTGTAGATGTGACTCGTTAGCGTGAATAGTAACGTGTAAGTACGATAACAATGCCAATCGGATCGTTATGTTTGTGATAACAAAAAGATGTAAATAATATTATAAAATAAATAAATATACTTTCGATATTTTTATTACTTACAATATTACACTAAGCATAATACAATGTGATATGTATGCTACTTGTATGTTTGTTGTTTTTCAGCAATAGCCTGGATTGCATAAATAAAATGATAAGTTACTCTAAATAACAAATTGACAGAGTGAATTTAATTTTACGTACGTAGGTACTACCGTATATATCTGTAACAGCCTGGGTTAATGCGATACCGGTAGGTACCCGCTTAAAAGAAGGTAATCGCGAATAACTTAATTGCCTGACGCGATAGAAATAATGTATTTCTAGGCGTAACAATTAATAAGATTCGGCTTCGAAAAGGACCAAAAATATGTATGAAACTCCGCGTAAAATTCCCTCGATAAATAATTTTTGTGTAGTTATGCAAAATGGCCAAAACAGAATATAAGGACTTACTTTGGACACTGCTCGGCTCTTTCGCGTAACTTTGAAGTCCCACACACTCGCGTACGGCTAGCGGCACACTATTCACTCCGTTTGATGTAAATGTTAGAATTTAAAATATAGTAACTTAAAAGATAGACAATATTGGTCGACTGATCGGCGCGTGGAGAGCCGTCACTCGTTTTGTAATTAACGTACTGTACTTCACTCGACTCAGTCGGCAGTAGCGAGCGCATCACTCAATAGTGCTCTCTAGCGGCGGTGGTTGCGACTGGCAGTCGATATATAAGTCGAGCGGGAAGTTTGAATGACACAAGGAAGGATTATGAATGGATTATTTGGGTGGGGAACGTTTTGGCCGTAACAGATAGTAATAATACATTTTTAAGTTTTGAATGTGTATACAAAATTTCGTGTTTGTGCTGTTGACCGTTGAGGAGTTCCCATCATCTGGAGCCAATCCTCAGTGTAGAATCCCATAAAAATGCATTGTCATCAGAACTAAACCGACATGTCAAATTTGAACCCTGTAGAATAAAGGAAGCGACGCCGACATACCAACATTACAGCAAGCTAAATTAAAGCTTACATATACGGATAGGGGATTACGGATACAAATATGATATAGTTTGGTATATAGAAGCTTAGTACATAAACCAAAGTGATTTAGAATATTAATTTTATGTACATACATTATATTATAAGTTATACATATTAAAATATACATTATACTGGCGGAATGTGGGCCCTTCAAAAAATACCACCTTCTAGGCAACCATCTCCTCAAACCAGAAGAGATTAGAACCATCGCAACCAAAAAAGATACTTAACTTTATCTACAGTACGGAACTAGAGGGCGTACTAAAAGTGGATTTAAAAGTATAATAGTTCTGCAGAGGACGCGATACAAAGGGGGTTAACCAACCCCCATATCCGCTAACATACATAACATATTAAATAAATAAGTGAAAGAAAAAATAATTAGGTGTGACAATAATACGAAAAGAATTGAAAACGTATTGTATAAATTTATATAAAAATTATAAAAACTACATTATTAAAAAATAAATCTCATAGCTGTTCCCTAACAACAAATTATATGACAATATGGTAAATTTCTGAAGGAAAACAATTGATTCGCGTATGTTATCCTATTTTTTTTAGAGGAGGAGGAGGTTAATAGGTAAAAAACTTACAGAACGGTAAAAGTTATAAAGCTAGCTTTATAACTTTTAAAAGCTGGCGAAAGAAATCCGAATGCTGTCACCTGACAAGCAGACTCCCGTCAATAAAATTTAAAGTATTTAATGAATATCAGACAAGCACTTAACCGTGCTCCACCAGGGTACACCTTAGGAATGAGTCGAGGTTGATTAAAATGAAAACTGCCTTTGTGGACAGAGGAGTTTTTACTTTCTCTCTGGTAAATTATTCAAAGAATTTTGTGCTCATGTATCGGCAATGAACCGTAAATTAATTCATTAAGTTAGGTATTAACAAAAAGATCTCTACGTGGTTAATTGGTTAATAAAATTTGGTATTACACATAGTGAAAAATTAATTTCAATAGTAAAATAATGTTATTGGCATTACTGAATAGAAATAATTGTATGATTCTCTTTGCATTTAGACTATAACGCACTTTTCATACTATTTAATGGAATAGAGAACAGATTAAAATATATATATATTTCTTAGTTTTTGGTTTTAGATTCATTTTGAAGACGGTTTTATATATTTTAAAGTTAGTTCATTTTATTTTAAAACCCAGCTGTATTCAAAAGCATGCATTAAAACTAAGATACTGTATTTTAAGTGCAGTAGCACGTGGATGTTTTTAATAGCACATGGTTTTTAATTAAATATTGTGGACATGGTGAAGTTAAAGTCAGTACTATCCTTTTAAGGGATGATTCTGGGAATTAATCTAAACAACTTTTGTTCAACAAACTTTCATATACCTAACAAAACAAAAAATCCATATAAAATATAAATACTCTATTGAACGTTTGGTGTTTCTGATATATTTAATTGATTTATTACAATATTTGCGCGCGTGAATTTATCCGTCGCTCACTGTCGTCAATACGTTTGTAGGTAGCGACCATACTTAATGTTTTTAGACTTAGACCAGTTTTTTTTTATTTACATAACCTCAAAAGGACACTGCTGACTTTAAGTTCGCTCTGCATACACTACGGAAGACCTGCGTTCGTGAGTATCAGCATTTAGAAACTAGAGAAATATTAAAACTCATTGATAACGGTTAAATAGCGTACCGAATAAAAAAAAGTAACTAATGATTAAAAATGTCACCCAACCACGCACGGACCGTGACTTATAATGAACACTATTAGAATATCGAGATACATGACTCATGCAGCATGAATTCATTGTCATGCTTCGTGCTCGGGTTCAAACCAGGGCCCGCGCCCTGTAATAATATTATAATGGTTAGATACGAGCTAATGTAATTAATAAATCCATGTAATGGATTTTAATATTAATATGGGGCAATCGGTGGCTATCACGCACTTCAAAAAAGACATTGTTGAAAATGTACTGGACGAAATGTGTTTTTTATTAAAGGTGTGGATTAGAGACGGTGTCTACCGGGTGAACCTAAAGTTATATCCTTTTAAATTAAACTTTGTGAATAAACCGAAAACATTCTAGTATGAGACCTACTCCCTTTACAGGCTGTGTTTATATTCACTGATGTCCTTTTAGGGGTTTGATCTGTATTGCTTTAGTAAAACATTACTAAAGTAACTCTATATGTTAGAAAATAAATAAATAAATAAATAAATAAAATCATGTGAGATTTTTGCTGCTAAGAGAAAATATTTTACAATACAATATAAATTACCCTCAATAAGGGTTGATGGTTACTCAACTAGACGTTAATCAGTTCTAGGGTGACCATTGTTTTGTTTCAGTGAATCGTATGGTATGACATTATATCAATTCATCATAAATTTTACAACCATTTTAGTGTTTTTTTTTGTAAATTTTAACGCGCGGCTAGTAATAAAACAAGAAGGACAAAATAACTCAATTTAATAATAATGATAATTACGTTCCGTATGTTTAAACTGAAAATAGATAAGCGCCACCTATGAATAAGCAAGATTATCGTTTCTAAACTGTAATTCTTTGGTAAATCGGACATTAATGCGTCATAAATGTCAACGTTAATTTTGTTTGTCAGCTAGTACACTATCAATGCTAGAGATGAGTTTAGGTGGACCTACAGAAGGCGCCTACAGAACCGCCTGCAGGGCCTATTTGTCAACCCGGGTTTAACAGCTAGTCCCTCATAAAGCACGGTAAACAGCTGAGGCTTTGACGGTGGCATTATAAATAAATATTATAATTTTAATTCGTCCATCATGTCGCTACAACTCAAATCCTATCAGCCATCAAATCATTTAATTCCACAGAAGGCCATTAGCCTTATTTCGTGCGCAAACAGATAAATGGTCGTTTGCGAATGAAAATCACGTGTAAATTCATTTGACGAAAATAATGTCCGGCGTTATGGAAGCGGCCATATCGTGCTTACGAATAATTATCTATGAAGCCCTCGAATAAAATTCTAACCTGGGACGGGGCTGGTTACACACATTCAAGATGCCATGAAATTAATTCATTTTTACGAACTCATAATGTAAATTATTAGCACCTTTTTTTAAGCATGGAGGAGTCTGAATTTATCTAAAATGTTACGAATATATCAAATTAAATATATTAAAATGTTCATACTACTGACAGCTGACCCAAAGAACTTCGTACCGTCACAGAATCAAAAAATGTTGTGTTAACTTATTAGCTGAATTAAATTCAGTTTTTTATTAAGAATACTCAAAATGAATTAAGTTCAATAAATGTACAAAAATCAGTATGATATGTATTTTAATATTTAATGCGCGCACAATGACAAATGCGACAACTTACAATGTGAACATTTTCGAAGGCAACTTACCATTTGATAATGAATTCCACAGAATAAATACTAAGCCGTTCTATGCAAAATGTATGAGAAACTTAATTTCTTTATAATTTTTTTTTCGTGATTTTTCCGATGTTTTAATAGTTATTCTGCTATTTGGGGCGGAGACAACTCCAAAAATCAGTCAAGTCGTTCTTGAGTTATAAATGGTGCAACTAACCCGACTTTCTTTTATATATATATATATATATAGATTATTAAAGTAGAATTTAAAATTACTCATAACGGTAAAATATTCTATAAATTGTTGCAACAAGAATACAGTTTTGGACAATTCGGAAAAGCGTATGTTTGTCCCTATGTAGCTCATGTACAGTTTTATGTACATTTATAAATAAAACGAAAAGTCTATGTTTTTTTCTAAAACATTTTGGAGTGGAAGTTTCGACCGCGTTACGCACCTGGTCGCGGAATAGAGCAGAGCTGTCGCGGGTCAGCCACGAAGCATCGTAAAAAAAAAATTTTTTTATTTGTTTCTTTCTCATATATTTAATAATCAAATTTACAGATGAACACAAATACTATCTGCTTTATATGAGTGTGTTTTTTTTTGTTTTTTGTCCGACATAAAAAATAAAGCAATCAGACTGTTTCAACGATAAGCCTAAAATGATTTTCTAGAGCTCTCGATAAACTTAGTGCTTGTACACGGTTTTAGAATAAGCTGTGACGGGGCTAGTCTGAAAGGCAAACGCTTTTATCTAGCGAGGTACCTGGTGGCGAAATTTGTTTGATTAATTATTTTTTTTTATTGACGGTGTTAGGAATTTTTATTCAAATTAAGATTAAAATAATGCCTAAAATAAATCGTACAAACAAAATAAGACTGCCTTCTTTACACAAACTGCCTTCAGGGCACAAAATATAGTAGTGCAAATCGCTCTCTGTGTATTTTTAATATGATTTATATTTCTAACTGTAATTAGCTCTTACTACATTTCGTTTTTTTAGCACATTAAATGTAACAAGAAATAAATTAAATAAGTTCTGAAATTATGTAAAAAAATGTCGATATTCCGCGCGTCTTCATCGTCATATTTCAGGCGATCCGATCTTAGCGGGGCGTCTCGTTAGGTTTAATCTGTGCGACAGACCTTTAGCTTAGTGTGGGCGGGCGGTTGTTTACTGATTATTAATTCGATTAATTAGGGCGGGCGCGGGGCGAGAAAAGGGTGTCCTCAAAAGATCAATGCAAGCCAAACGCTCTTAAACTGTTTGTCTTTCGCCGCCGACCAAGATTTTCTAACCCCATCACGTAGCGCGTAGTAACGGACAGGGCTGTCTCTATTATAAAAGCTGCACTTTATATTATTTTTATTAAATAATACATATTTTTTTAAAGATGATGCTTTTCATGGAAATTTATTTTAGGTATTTTAGGGTGAGTAAAAGGAAAAAAAATGTAAAAAATTCGCCCACTAAAAAGTATACCGTGTTATTATTTTAAAAATATTTAAGGGATGCTGGGAAGGTATTTTTGGGCATTTTAAAAATATCTTGGAATTTCTTGGTTAACGCAACTACTTTCAACTCTCCCGAATCAGATTGTAGAGTCTTGAGGGTAGGTCGTTTTGAGATATCTCATATTTGAGATAACCAGCCTTAAGAATATTCTGTTAGCATGGGAAAATGGGGGAAAAGGGTTTATTTCGTTACGATTTTCTGTCATTTTCATTCATACGGTTTATGTATGGATATTCGTACAGTCGTGTAATATTTCATATCAAATTACAGAAAATTTCCCTTTGCCAAACGAGATGCCAAACTTTATTTATATTACCTGAATGAAAAGTCAGATACCAACGTCTATCCCTGAGGCAGTTAATCCGTGCTCATTTTCATCTACTCCTAATAATCTACTTACCCCTTCTTTCGAAGGGGCTATACGCGAGATACTCGACTGGCGAAAGGGCGCGCGACTTATCTTCCGCCTAGTAGGAAATTCTTACCACCCTCCCTCACTCGGGGCCACCCCTCGAGGGGGGTTCTTGCGCCACCACCCTCTTTCAGGCCGATATTGCTCTTCGGGCGCCAGGCGGTGAAAGTTTTAAGCGGGGTACCTACCCTGCGCAGGAAAATTGGAAAAAATGGTGTGTCAATTCGTGTAAATATGAAATTTCCATCGACTAAGGATGTACCTGGTTACAGTTATACATAAAGACAGTTACATAAAAATACATTATACAACAACTTAAGCCGACTACAGGCAGGCATATTTATTTATTTCAGGAATCAACAGCTAATACAACAAATAAATACAATAAAAAAATCGATACAAAGCCAATGAGAGTTTCCTCCGAACTTAATAACCTAGAAAAATACGTTCACGAACGAGGTTGGGATTAGAAAGTAGGAGGGGTTGGAGATAATACCAGAATACTAAATGTAGTATAATTCTTTACAAATAATAAGATTTACATACACCGTGGTCAACGACCTTATGCATAAACTTAAAGGGGTGTTTTTATTAACTATTCTAGGTATTTTGTCTAGGTAAATAAGTTTTAGGCAAAGTTTATTATTTTTTTTTATAATGGTGTAAATAACCGCTGTTATTTTTGTGTAGGTGCGTGCGCTTACCTTTAAATTGAGTTGAATCGCACTTATAGCTGAATTTAGTAGTTTTTTGTTTTACTGCTGTTTACTTACCTTTCTCCCACATCCTAATACCACTCATAAATTACAACACTCACATTTTTTAAAAATATATATACCTAATTATATTTGAGCTCAAGCACATTTGGCTTACTTAAATAACTATCATATTAAAAAAAGAAATTGTACGAATAAGCCCAAATAATCTCGTACGCGCCGCATAGTATCGATATAAGGCCGACTCAAGGGCTATGCTTGTGTTTGACTTTGCCGAAGGAGTTTTTAATCGAAAATTTCAGCAACTCGTCAAAAGTTGAAGACTGATAAATTATTTCTTCGGGTCATCAATTATGGATCCGCGCCGGCAGTGCGAAGTTCGAACAAAAATCCTGTAAAGGCTTCAGAAAATCTTGTTAATCTTCCGAGTTTTGTTTTACTTCAATACAAACTCAGAAATAATCCCCTTTCAGACTTATTCAAAGTTAATAATTTGGTTACATACTTGTAGGCATGTTTTTTTGTGTTAAATTAACTACCTTCGGAATGTCGAAAGAGTTATCTAAACTTATATCCTAAAAACAAACTAAGTTTATTACTGTTAAACGTAATAATGTAAATGGTATAAATAAATATGCTTTTCCTACTCACGTTTTATAAGTTTGTTTTTTTATCTGTTTTAACTCTGGAAAATGGTATATATTTTGAATAAATATAATTAATTTATTATATTTGATTAAAGTTTTGAAAAATCACAGAAAAGTATGACATTTTTGACAAAACTGTTTTTTTTAAATTTAAAAGCCAAATATTAAAATAATTAATTAAAAAGGTGTCTAAACAGGTTATGATCTTTTATTGATATTATGCTCTAAAATAAGTATAAATGTGGTAGAAAATAATTAGAATATATAGTGCGTGTGTAGTGTGGATATTCGAGTATGTGTATACTGTATAGTGCGTGGTGCTCGTATTCAGTGTATGGATATATTAGTGTGTGCGAAAAGAGTGTGTGTATATGTCTCGATATTCTAATGTCGTAAAAATGTGATTTGAGAAAGTGAACGTTATTTATAGTATCATTAAAATTATGCATTTATATGTGTATTTAATTAAATGTATGCATGTATATTTGTATAAACTATTATAGAGATAATGTATAAATATAGATTTAAGCAAAAATTCTAATATTTATAAGACGGTAAGACCGGCGATTTAATACGCTGAACCTTCGTTTAGTACTATTTTTTGTAGATTTATTCTGTGTGTTGAGTAAAAAAAATATTCTTGCGGTATCTATATTTATATTTATAAGGTATATTTATTTACGTTTTTTATAATGTATTTCTATAGTTAAAATAAATTATTTTGTGAATGATTTAGACCAGCGACAGGCTGAAATGTCACGTGCAATAAATAGTAGTGTGCACGCGCTCTCTTCGCACCAGTGTCGGAATCTACCGTGACGTGGACAATAGAGAAGGTGCCAATTTTCAATTTTGTAACAGGACTATGCTCCTTAATCTCTGAAACGGACTGCAACTGAGGTATGTTATTGGTATTAATTGTATATCTTCTGAAAAACTGAAATAAAATATATAAATTATGCACGCTGAATTTCAGCGGTATCTTAATAGATAATTCACAGTTTGCGAAAATCTCAAGCGCCTTATTCAACAAATTAGATTCAGTCCACAATGAGCGCGCACATCAAATTGGACACGTGTTTTGCTAAGCCAGCATAAGGTCTACCCGAAGGTTTCCAGGCGTTAGCTCATCCCTTAAGGAAAAGGGACGACTATACCGAGATGCCTTATTGTTCGCACTAATTGTTCCCTGCAAAAACTTTAGCAGTATTTGGGCTTACGCATCCATTCCCTTAATTGATACATTTACTTACGCAAGTACGGCGAAGGAGTCCCTTTGCATATGTTAAGACAAAGGCTTCTCAAACTGTGACTTGATGCGTCATTTAACACATTTATATTTATTTAGTCATTTATAGCCATAGCCATTTATATTTTAAAGTCAACAAGTTTTCATTATCAATTAATAAAATGTAGACAGTTCGATAGAGAGTTAAATATCATATTTGAACTTTAAAAATATTATTACTGGCCAGTTAAAATTATTACAAACTTATCTATGTGCGTAAATAGAAACTCGTAAAATAATTTTCAGTGCCACATTATAATTATTATGTATTCTCCATGCACACATTTTCTTCATTCATAACAAAGTGATAATGCAATAAGAAAAAAATGATAATAATGAAAGAAAAAAAAAAACACATAAAAACAATAATCACAATACGATCGCAGAAATGGAATTTAACATTTCGACTGCTCTCCAAACAACCGGACTGTACTTGCAGGTGTCGGTACGACACGCTAAATAATAAACTTGAATTTCTATGTGATTTTGAAAGTTGAACTTGTACGCGGTTTGCGTCTCGCCTATCTGACGTCGTAATTATCATGTGTAGTTCTCTATAGAATGTGACGTCGAAAAAAAAAACAGCGTCATCACGATTGGCGCCTTAAATCCGTAAGACGTAGAGCTTGGTGAATACCACTATACAGGATGTTTTTAAATTTCGGGCACTCCTTTTAGGATATCGATCTATATACCAGTAAAAATATTCGAAAAAACGATTCTCAGTTACGAGAAACTCGAAGAAAAACAAAGTTTTTTATTTATCTAATTATTTTAGTGCGTTATCGATTTAGATCGACCTCCTAAAAAGGGTGCCATAAATTTAAAAACAACCTGTATATTCAATAATATTATAAAGTACACTAATGCAAACTATTAGTGCGCAACAATAACCGGAGTGTATAAAATTTATTTATTTATTTTATTTATTTATTTTTATTTTTTTTTTTGAATATAAATTGGCCGATGAGTATAAGTCTATAACCTTCCTAACTAGGTAATAGTTACCTGTTCTAAGGAAGGTTATATATGAAGTGATAAAGTGCATAGCAGAGACCAGCGCAAAACCCTGAAAAAAATATAAAAAAAATAATAAGGCACAAATATACACACTGATATACACACCCACACACACATACACACATGAATACAATTTAAATGTGTACTCAAGAATACTTAATATATGAAAAAATAAATGAATAAATGAAACAATTAAAAAATAACAAATCAATGAATAAACAATTATTAAATATATAGGTAAATAAATATTCGATATAAATAAATAAATATTCAATATAAAAATAGTGTTATAATACATATAGTATAGAAACATATCTTATAGTGATATATATATATACATTGGGCATAAACATATTGGTATGACATATCTAAGTAAGCATATTTTTTTTATTTTTTAAACATTCTAGGTAACTAAAATAATATTTTTTACTTAGTAGCTCAAGTCGCTTAAATTACAGTATTATTAAATGTTATCTAAACAACTATTTCAGAAATTAATTTCTCAGCAGCAATTCTTAGAAATGCTTTCAGCTATACATAAAAATAGATTAATCAATAACTTAAGTGACTACGGGTATCTTCAATTTAACCTATATGTTCAACAGAACGATCTAGCAACTATTTAATTATGCTATTTAACTTTTATGCAGTTTGGGAAGCGTGTCGTATTGTCCGCGAACATTTTCACATACCCGGCAATAGATCCGCGGAGAGAATTGAAATTTTCATTATCACGCCCTCTCTCTGGCCTTATCTTAACACGTTAGGAGCCGGGGGCGGTGGGCGGGGGCGGTGCGGTTCGCAGGGCGGGCGGGCGCGCGGTGAACGCGTCAACAACTATGATTAAGAATAACCACTTTGTGATTTATGCTCACGAGAAAACCGCACATGATCTTCGTAGGCTCGATACGGCCCTATAGCAAAGCATATAGAAATATATATCACCTACTAGCTGACCCGGCCACGCGTTGCTGTGGCTAAAGTTTTTGTTATATTACATTATAGTAAACAATCTAAGAGGAACAATAAGAGAACATCAGTCACGGAGTCCACTATGCTTTTTCACACAGATGGTATTTGTAAAAAAATATGCTGATCTCCTTATTTGACTTTCTACTACTATAACCCTTTAGTACAATGAAATTATTTACGAACTAAGACGAAAATGATGATGTTGGTATACAAATTCACTGGATTGAGATTTGAAGGGGAAGTACGTTGAACACAATTAATTAAAATGTTCTTACACTTGATACTAAGCAGAAATCAATAGGTAAAAAATAAAAATTTATCAGATTTATTATTTCCATTTAATTTTATAACAAATATAAGTATATTACAGTATAATACAGTAAATAACATGTGACGCTTAAACTCATGAATGAGGTAGGCAAGGCAGACAGTCTTAAACTTTTAAACATTAATATCTTTTTTTTTGAATTATAAATACTTTCAATTTCAATTTAATTTAACACCAATCGGTGCACAATGTTTTTGGTTAACCTGTCTTTAGCTAACACAAATAGATTCGACGGTTTCCCAACACGTGAACACGCAACATATAGTTGCCCATGAGAAAAACATGGATTTTCCAAATCTAAACCACAAATGGACATTGTTTGACCTTGAGATTTATTTATAGACATGGCGAAAGCTAAACGAATTGGAAACTGTAGCCTTTTGAAGGGTATGGTAGAATCTGATGGTATCATCGGAATACGTGGCAGCAGGACCACTTTTCCTTTAAACTTCCCAGCCAAAATGGTTGCTTCAAGAATGTTTCCGGTGATCTTTTTGATGACCAAACGCGTACCGTTACATAATTGAGGTGGATTCAAATTACGGAGGAGAATAATAGGGGAACCAATCTTTAATCGAAGATTATGTGGTGGCATTCCAGGGATATCTAATGAATTTAAAAATTCAATCGGAAAATTTACACTTTCATTTTCATCAACAACAGTATCGATTGATTTAAAAGACATCAGATCGCCTGGTAACAACTGTTGTATCTGGAAGTTAATTTCGTCAACATCAACGTTTTTGGCTGCCAAAATCGCCCGTTGACTAAGCCATTCATGATTCAAATAATTATTCTGTATATCCGGGAAAATACTCTGAATCAATTCAGTTTTATCCTGAACAACAGTGCAAAAATTGTCTGGTAGTTTAATGCATTGCGTATTTGGTTGCAGTTTTATTTTACCGTTCCCAATATCTAGTAGTTGTTCGGAAAATATTAGTGCTGATGGATCATTTTGCAATTGTACTCGCATATTTATGGTCAATCGAAGTGTTTCAACACTTCGCCATAAGAATGATTGTTTCAAACATGCATTAATCTCATCCGCGAAAGTAGAGCGAGGTATAACCGGTAAGGTCTGCCGGAAGTCACCAGACAAAAGTAAGATAGCACCACCGAAAAGTTTATTATTGCTGTTTAAATCTTGCATAGTTCTGTTTAATGCTTCAAGTGAATATTTGTGTGCCATTGTGCACTCATCCCAAATTATTATAGAACTCTTCCGCAACACTGCAGCTATTCCACTATTCTTTTTGATGTTACACATTGCATCTGGTTTATTATGAACGTCCAATGGCAGCTTGAATGTTGAATGTGCTGTTCGCCCACCATCCAGTAAAGTAGTCGCAATGCCTGACGATGCTAATGCTAATGCGATTTTTTTGTTGCGACCGTATTTTGGCAAGAATCAACGATATTAAAAATGTCTTACCGGTTCCACCGGGTGCATCCAAGAAAAAAAAACCGCCTTGTTCAGCAGCAACAGCCAGCATAATCCGATCATAAATAATTTTTTGTTCTGCTGTCAGTAATGGTTCACTGTTCATGATAATTGTTGCTAAACTTCCATGGTCATATTGATTTTCTCGTTGTAAATCGGTATTGACTAAGTCGGTGGCTGGACGATTAGGTGATGGCATACCATAATGATTAAGTGGTAAATTTGAAATAAGAACACATAAATCCTCGATCAAGACCAATGCTTCATTGTACATCTCTGGTGTATAATCTATGTTTTGGCATTGATTTGTTTGTCTAATTCGGTGCAAGATGTCTTCTGTCATACAATTTTTATATTTTTCCCACAAAGTTTGTGCTTGCGAGGGATAACATGTCGCCAAAATAATTGCAAACAACTGACGAATGTTATTCGGTGTTGATGTCAACGCAGCATCAGCAAGCGTTAAGTCCCAATGGTTATCGTCTTCTAGCAATTGCAGTTCACGACATGCATCCTGGTATGTATTGAATACTCGACCATTAGCTGTTCGTAAAAATTCAAAAGACGTTGGTCCGGGAACATTCACCAATAACAAACGTAAATAGAAGCACTCACGTTGCTTTGGATGTACCGTGTAAAGTCTCCCCAATGTCTTAGCTTTGAATATGCCTGTAATGGAAGGATGTGGTTTTCCTTGTTTCCGTGGCTCCCATTTTTTACTGGATTTGTTCCATGTGAAATAACGTGGAACATCACCATACACCAATGTCTTCGCGAATTGGCCAAAAACATCAGGTTTTTGACACAATGTAAAAAATTCAGTTAGAGTCGTTTTCGGAGCTTCGAACGCTCTTTGGAGAACATTTTCTTCAGTGAAGTATACACGTTGACCGTTTTCAAGATGTATTGCCAGATGTTGGACAGCAGGATCTCTTTCGTGGATGGGAAAGCTGAGAATATGCCAAATAGCTTCATTGCTGCTAATGTATCTGCCCATTTACTATCGTGCTATTTCGTCAATTTTATTTATGTTTTTTACTTCAAATATGGCCAAATCACTGCCTTTGTTTACATATTTACAAATATACTTAATTGATTTAACAGAACTGCAAAGCTCAACATTGATATGAGCTTTGTAAGTTTTTGAAAGTAGTGGTGAGTATGGTACCACCCACTGATTATCAAACTCAACTTGATTTGGAAAGTTCGGCAGTCGCATTGTAAATGTGTGGCCACCATTCTCAGTACTTCTGCGGCGATACATTGGATAACCATCAATATCCGTGATCGTGTCATTCGTATGCGGCTTTGGGAAGTTTTTTTTACATTTCCATTTTCCATGCACGGTGACGTCATGTTGAAAACACCGCATGGCCCATGGATCATGTGTTTGGTGACAATATCAAATAATTCTTGATCAATTAATGGGTCTGGAATTTCGGCTGAAATTATTTGATCGATTTCTTCAGGACGGATTCTATCTTTAAGCCAAACCAAAATGTGGGCATGAGGCAAACCTCGCTTTTGCCACTCTATCGTATACAGCCAACAACGTGTGATACCAAAAATTGTATATTTAACAATAAAATCAATTAAGGATTTCAATTTTTGTTTAAACACACGTGCAGTTAAATCATGACGATGAATGGCTTGTTGTCCTGGCAATAGTAAAGTTTGTATCTCTTCCCAATTCGGATTACATGTGAATGTAATAAATAAATCCGGTCGGCCGTAATGACGTACGTAAGTCATCGCATCTTGTATGTATTCCTGCATGTTCCGTGGACTGCCGATGTAGCTTGAAGGTAAAATGAAAGCATTACCGATGTCATTGGGATTTAAATTTCCATCGATGTTTCCAGCAACAGCATCTCGTAAGTGAATATATTATTCCGATCGTAGTTTTGACGTTTGCGTTTTGACGTTTGCCGCTCGCGTTGTTGAGGTTAGATTTTTTCGGTGGCATTTGACTGAAAATAATAATTTTCTTGTTCTTATGATATTCTCTTGAAGACGTTCGTTACACTGTTCTTGAGATTCTTGTGCATGACCTGCTGTCCTGATTCTTTGAGCTGGATTTCTTGATTCAATTTGTTCTGCCAACTGATGGGCTCTTTTAATACGTTTGCGTCGAATAACTGTCACTGTCAAATAATAACAGACATTAGCGCCATCAACCCAGTCGAAAGGTATCGACATCTGTCAGTTTTATGACTGCCAAATAATAACAGACAAATAATTAGCGATAAATTAAAATTGCGACTATAATTTGAGATTTAAACTATCCTATCTCTCAAGTGCACATCGAACTGCACATGGTGTTCAAATTTTATTATAATCGGTTAAGTGGTTCAGCCGTCCATTGAGGACAAACATTGTGACACGAGATTTATATATATTAAGATATATTAACTTGTCTAACGTCCGAGTCCTATAAGCGAAACGACCACCAATTGCCGCGCGAGATTTTGAAAAATGTCGTAATTACGGCCGCTTACTAAAATGCTAATTTAAGAAAAACTATGTATCGTATGTTGATAACCTGCACTATTTTGAATAGCTAATGAAATTCTCTAGATTATTGGTGTATTACTAACCATAAAAAATGTATAAAAAAAGTTGAAAAAAAAAATGTTTTCATTACTCAATAGTAGAAAATAAGGGTGTTTTTTTTAGAGGCGTGGTTTTCAATCTGGCACTACTTTTGTCGTAGTTGGTGTTTTTGACAGCTGTCACTTGATTTATGCTCAGTTTGGTTTGCCATTTCATAATGAATAGACTTACTCGTGAACAACGTGGCTGGCCTCCAAGATCGTGCGATTTAACACCGCTGGACTATTTTTTGTGGGGTTATGTGAAGTCGCTCGTCTACGCAGATAAACCGGACACGATTAACGCCTTGGAAGAGAATATTCGGCGCGTTATTGCTGACATACGGCCCAACTTGCTGCAAAAAGTGGTTGAAAATTGGGCCTCTCGGCTGGAATTTGTTCGAGTCAGCCGCGGCGGCCACTTACCCGAAATCATTTTTAAAACATAATGGCAAACCCTTATCTTTATAATAAAACTAAATTCTTAGCCATAACATCAAATTATATGCGTTTTATCTCTTCTTGAAAACCACGCCTCTAAAATCATCATCCTATATAAGACGGTGACACCAGTGTGTGTGTATGGATGAATGTGTTTATATTTATATATATATATATATATATGTATAGATATTATATGTAATTAGCTATATATACTTATATAACATACTTACATACATATTAGGAGTCCTCATGAAATTACATACTGTAATATTCTTGAGGTTACTGAAAGGAGGTTCATAAGAAACCTTTATCTCCGTATCATTTTCACATGCATTTGTATTATGGATTTTAGGCACACTCGAGTTTAGGCGGCAAGTCCATACATTATTCTATTTTTTTAAAGTTATTCGCGGTTTCATCGAGAATCCCGTAATACTCAGGAATATTGCTTTCTTTGTTCCGGACCGTTTGACTAGAGCGCGAAAGCAAACGCTATTTAGGCGGTTGGGAGAGCAGTCGAATTATTAAATTCCATTTCCGCGGAGATTGGTATATTTGTCTGTTCGCCCAGTAGGTTTTAAAATCTGCTTTCTATTACACCTTTGTAAGATCAGGATACTTATAATAAAAAGTTACAAAGCATTGACTTATTCCAACTTAGCCGTAATCAATTTATTAAGGCTGTCTGCGATATTGCTTAGAACTATAAGCCACCTTTTCTTTCTAAAATCATTAAATACCTATATTACTTCACATTCACTTATCTCACAGTTATTTACGCTTCCCTCGCACACTCATTTCATGACTCTTTAAATGTATAGCAATTACACGATAATAATCTGTTGATCTTGGCATTAAACTTGTTAACCATATGTTATGTGTAATATTAACTCTAAATTTGTTCTTTTTAACTGTTTATAATCCTTTTAATATATAAATAAACTAAAAATTAATGGTTCTCAATAGTCTAATCCAGAGACGTTCGCGCGTCTGACTCGGCAAACGTCATTTGGAGTTTGACAAACGAAATAATCATTCCGGGAACCGGGGGAGGGCTCCCGGGAGCGATGTAATTAAAAATAACGGTTACAATTAAAGAGTTACAGCGCCGGTAACTCCGTTAATGTAACGGCTATGCGCGACGGCGCTTTCCGAACATTTCCACTAAGATAGAAATCTTGTATTGTGAATTTCATTTCAGCCGCGAAATTGCCAGCCGCGAATAATATTGCGCTTAATTTTATTAGCGCAATGCAGAGGCGTCGCGTTACAGCTAACATTATACAATTAATAAAAAAATAATTTAATTGCCTTGTTGAAATATTATTATTTTTTTATAGAAGAATTCTTGTTATAGGATCATTATAATAACTGTTTATTATTATAGAAATAACAATTATACCGATTTAAAAAAATAACAAAGCTAATAAAATATGTCGTGATTTTTAAAAAATGGTACTGGAAACAAACATTTGTAGCAGTAGTTTATTTTCGAGTTTGAAGTTTGTTTATTGCTTAAATTTTATGTCGCCGCCACGAGTTGGTAACGTAAGCATACTCGTATTTTAGACCTGTTCCACAGTTCTCATGCCCAGTTTAAATAGAAGTTTTGCATTGACGTCAAAAGTCAACTAGAGTCTCAACTCACTGCGCTCTCCGACTAGACACCTTCTTAGGTAGTCAACTAGCATACAGTACCTGTTATTTATTGATTTCTATTTGTGTTGCTACTGAGTCAGAAACTGATTAGGATAAGTGTGTAAATTTAATAAACTATATTGGCGACCTTATCCGAACTTTATATATATATATATCCTCATCGTATCCTTTACCATCTTTTTTTTTATGTTTTCTATAATTTTAATGACAATCCTTAGAAATAGTATCTTGTCTCTGATTTTAAAATGCGATGGTTGGCGAAAATTAAATTAACATTCCAAGTTTAATAATATTACCTCACACGAATAAATAAAAACTAAAATTAATCTTAATCAGATCTAAAAAAATGCACCGGTTTGCTGAACTTGTGCAACTTATATATCTATTTTTACATCTAATTGCTAGGACGATTCGGGCCCTAATCAATTTCGCTAAATTTGCTTGTGCTAGAGTTAATGGAAATAGTAATGATGAAGCATTGACAATTTATTATTGTAATGTGCGAGTTCTAATTAGATTATTTGGATTTTAATGTCTACCGCCATAACAATATCGCGATCTGATTGTAATGTGTAATTAAATGAATCGAACCTTGAATAATATGAATGTAAATCTTGTAAAAATTAGTTTTTAAGTGATTTTACGGCAAAGATATTATCATTATTGGATGGATCCCATACTATAATTATTAAAAAAAGATACCGATATAGTATTCGGATGCGCTTGACGTTTAAAATCTATATTTATTTTCAGATTTACGGAACGCCACTGTATTTAAATCCACGCAATGATCGGTTCATAATCAGTACCAAAAGGAGAAAAGGTGTAAATAAAGATAAAGGCTTAGGCATTTGTTCAAGTGATGTTGAGAGAGATATTATTTTTATATATTTTATTAATTGACATTGGTACGATACTATTCACTTTTCGACCCATTAAATGTGAAAATTAAATATCAGTAATCAACTGTTAATAGTTAATTAATTAAATTTGCAGCAGAAATGTTTTTAAACGACGGTATTTTTTTGTCAATGGGCTGTCTAAAAGGTGCATTTTTGCGTGGGCGATCGTTAAAAACCATACTCAAAAAAACCATACAGTTAATTAAATAGGAATACTTTTACGCACTCTTATTACATACCCTAGTACATACTCTAACTATGTATCTCTGTTGCTATGGAACCCATAAAAGATCTAACTATAGGCATCTCTAATAAAAATAAAATGTATTTAAGGAAACTTGTTAGGTGCGTAAGTTTTGTGAATTCTATTAACGAGAGGGTTGCACGTTGGTTTAAACATATCACACATCCTCACAACAATATAAATTACTTTTAATCGGCCCTATTAATAGTTACGACTAACTATTGTTTGAATCAATATATAATAACGCTGTTTGTAATTCGTATAAATTAATCAGATCTTTTATAGTAATGCATTTTAATAGTAATAATTTAATTTGTAGAAAATATAAAATTTACTTTAAAATAAAAAAAATATACATCTACAAGACATGTTATGAAACCGACATTTATTTACACTTGAAAACCCTTTGCTAAAATTAAAAATATAGGTGATGATTTTAGAGGCGTGGTTTTCAAGAAGAGATAAAACGCATATAATTTGATGTTATGGCTAAGAATTTAGTTTTATTATAAAGATAAGGGTTTGCCATTATGTTTTAAAAATGATTTCGGGTAAGTGGCCGCCGCGGCTGACTCGAACAAATTCCAGCCGAGAGGCCCAATTTTCAACCACTTTTTGCAGCAAGTTGGGCCGTATGTCAGCAATAACGCGCCGAATATTCTCTTCCAAGGCGTTAATCGTGTCCGGCTTATCTGCGTAGACAAGCGACTTCACATAACCCCACAAAAAATAGTCCAGCGGTGTTAAATCGCACGATCTTGGAGGTCACGCCACAGGCCCACGACGCGATTTTTACTTTATTTTAGAGTGATTTTAAAAAAATTTAGAGTGATTTTTTCTAAATTTGCACTATTTGCAAACGTTGTTCAGGAGTAAGTCTATTAATTATGAAATGGCAAACCAAACTGAGCATAAATCAAGTGACAGCTGTCAAAAAGTAGTGCCAGATTAAAAACCACGTCCTTTATTTCAACTAAATGAAGCAGCGATGACTCAAGCAGTCAAAACGTCAAGCAGTGTCGAATGAGCCATAATTTCTCTGATTCAGTTTAAAATAGACGGACAGCCTATTTGACACACCGCGCCCTGCAAGGACGAACTTTTGTCACGTTGAAACCGAACTAATAGAATAGAATAGAAAGTAATTATATTTATCGTAGCATAAGATGCGCATATTTTTGGATAGATACTTGCTATCGTGGACAAGATGCGCATATTTTTGGATAGATACATGCTATCGTGGACAATATGCGCATATATTTGGATTGATACTTGTAATCGTGCACAAGATGCGCATATTTTTGGATTGATACTTGCTATCGTGGACAAGATGCGCATATTTTTGGATTGATACTTGCTATCGTGGACAAGATGCGCATATTTTTGGATAGATACTTGCTATCGTGGACAAGATGCGCATATTTTTGGATAGATACTTGCTATCGTGCACAAGATGTGCATATTTTTGGATTGATACTTGCTATCGTGGACAAGATGCGCATATTTTTGGATAGATACTTGCTGGCGTGGACACAGAGAAGCCTTACACATTTTTTACCTTAGAACAGGAGAATACACCTATTTGGATAAACACGGTACATACATAATTTCTCGTTGAAATCTAGTGGCCTCGTCACATGACATACATATTAAGTAATGATAAAGTGTACTGAAATCTTAGGATACACGTTGGAAATAAATTAATAAATATGTATCTAATCATATAACTAGTAAGGTAAGTGGACTGACGTCTTGCTACGCCCGTGGCGTTTGATGGTATGTGTGCGAATGTTCGAGAAGTTTAGGGCCGTTACACGTCTCTCGCCAGTAGCCTGAAATAAAACTTTTCATACAATATCTACCTATCAAATTATCACGAACGGCGAATACCCCCAACTTATACTGGTATAGAATGCCCGCGAAAATAAAATAGCCTACCGGGGCGAAGGTAGCGACACCCAAGACGAATGCAAGAAACAGTCCGTTAGCCAACTAATGAAGAGTTACCTCTAACCGCGTTTTACGATTTGCCCTGATGGGGGCGGGCGCTCCAAATTAGGAGTTTGGTAGGGGCAGCCGAGAGTATCGGGTGCTGTATTTACAAAAGCGCGATCGAGTCGGCGACTATACCGCCCGGATTTTCACATATTTTTTGATACGGTAAAACTTAGACTTAATCGTGCACGTTTACTTCTACTGTTTTTATGTGTGAGAGTATTTTTAACTTTATTATTTATGACATTATTAAACTATATTTTTAGATAAAAGTAGACAGCACCAAAGGTAATAAAAATCACATAATGTCGGAATCTTCACCGTGTCCTTCTTCATAGTGTAGTATAGTGTGTACTGTATAGTGTAGTGTAGTAATATAGTTTAGTGTGTATACAGTTTAGTATGAAAGAAAGGACGCGCTGTGGAAATGACAGAGAGAGATATCGTTTATTTTATTTTTATTATTATTAGCGTGTGAACCACACAAATAAATAAACCAGATTTTCTATTTAAGTAAACTATAAATATAGAATGTCAGTTTTAAAGTATACAATTTCAATATAAATAAATGATGGAGTATACATTTTTTTTTAATTTAAATATTGCTGTATAAATTATGTAATTTTATCCTTCCTACCTCTTAGAATAAAGTATTTGTTATTATTATTACTAATAAATGATGGCTTCTGATGTTTTAGGATCAACATAAAGATTTGATATTTGAAACGGCCCGCAACGGGGTATATCTAAATCTGAATCTAAAAATCTAATTAATATGAAATAGACAGGGACCCAATTGCGACTCTTGAGGTACACCCCGACAAATATTGCTACGGTTGAACTCGTAAAAGAGCATGAAAAGACGTTGCGATACTCAAGTGTATCCGCGAGAAAGAGACCGATATATTGGAGTTTGTTTGTGTGATTACATCAGTTCATTTTGCTCAGACACAAGATTCAAAAAAAAAAAAAATGAACTGGAATGGCAAGATAATCAGTTTACAATTATTTGAGTACATTTTATCGGTGCCTGTAGAACATACAAGATGTCCTGAGATCATTCAACAAGACTCAATGGGATGTTTACGTTCCCTATTATGAGTAAGAAGTAATATAAAAAAAATGGAAATTTTTTATTAAAGCGCTGGTGTAAATTACCTTTCTTACAAGCGGTAACGTTGACCAGCTGTAGGATCTATTACAAGAACCATATAATATTATTAGGTAGAGCTCACATTTTTTTTCTCGGAAACCATGATGAATTTTGATATTTCGTCATTTACAAAATAATAATCGATTTTGCAGGGCCGATTACCTTTTTTACTTTTTTGATTCAAGTCGTTTATTTTCCAAAAATACAATTTATGTACGTCAAGATTAATTTTTCTAACATAAAAAGCAAAAAATTATATTTATGCAAATATTTTTTGCTTTTTTTTTATATTAAACTTTTTTCTTAAGCTATAAGAAAAACTCTAATAAAACATAATAAGGCGCGTGCCGGAAGGAGTACCCGTTAAAAAGAAATTTAATTTTAAATTAATATTTTATGTTTATATACCATAGATATCTATGCGCTATAGTATACCAAAGGCAAATAATTTCTAATATTTCAACGAATTTTGATTAGGTTTTCCGCAAACTAGTTCTCTGAACCGAACGTGCGTTCGTATATACGCCGCGGGTGAACGTCGCAAGGTGAGGAAGATTCGGTAAGATGCCTGCGACTCAACCCTTTCGGAGATGACTATTCATCCTGCATAAATGTTACCTCGTCTGAATGCGATACTCTTAACACGTTGAGGATATTTTCAACTGAACAAAATGAAAAACTAACGGCATCTAATTGAAGCTTCAGTAAGTATTGTGAATATATCATTTATTTAGTTTTTATTTTATAATTACAATGGGTGAAACCATTGTTTAGTTTATATAGCTAAACCTTGTAAATAAATAAATACATGTTATATACTGAAATATTAATAACATTCTGTAGTATATTGATAAATATTTATGTTTAGTCGATCATAACAACAATTACAATAATATTGAAATTGTAGCACAGATGTTAAATCTGGGTCTTGGAACTAGAAGTGCCAAATTCCATTCTTAACCAAATAAGCTAAAAACGTCAATCGATGCAGAAAAAACCTCTTTTGTTAAACTCTTATGATTCTAAATAAAATCACTCATTGAGTGACACCTAAAAATCAATTTTCGCGTGCATATTGCACTCGACAAGTGCAAAACGAGAAATATTTGTTAAACAAATAAAACGTTTATGGTACGCGTATTCTTTCTACTTTGATACCAAAAATTTTCAATGCTTTACCTAAGGCTATCAAGAGTGCCAAGCTTAATAAAAAAACTAAATTAGAGCTAAAATGTTTGTAGCGCTGAGTGATTGTTATTGATTCACATAATTAAATTGTGTATAATTTTACTTAAGTTTTATTTTAAATTAGTATTTTTAAGGATATACTATAAGCCGCTTTGAGAATAAAATATAATTTAAATTGAGTTTCTGCCAGATGAGCCTTCAGGCCAAGATATTTTTACTCTGTACTGTTTCTGATGAACAATAAACCTCACTTATGGTGGGCATTGAACTGAACTGAAACTAAAAATACCAATGTTGACAATGTTATATGCCAGTAGTATTGATTATTGAAATAGTTCTTTCTTAGGTACTTAATGCGCTAACATTCATCATTCGTTTGTTTTGTCATACCACATCGCGGGAACCTCAAAATCTAGAACTCAAACTCATGTTTTATTTAATTAAAATTATTATTATTTTTTAATGTGTGATAATAAACAAAACAACTTCATTATTTCACATTATATCATAATGTGAAAAATTATCATTATCTCATTTGGCATGTAAAAAAAAAAGATTATATTTCAATCGATTATATTATTTTAACCCGTAAAATTGCCCGACCAAACAGATTTTTCATTCATAAGTACAATATCTTTCCAAATGTTATACATTTTTCATGCCCAGTTTAACTGGATGTTTTGTTTTGAAGTCAAAGGCAACTAGAATTAATTAGTTGGCAAAATGTCATTTTGAAGACAAATTTTGTGTGGAAAAATGCTAAGTTGCGTTTCACACAATGTGACGTCAATCATAGACGATCGTAAATTCCTTTCTTACAGTTTAGTTTTCATAATCACGACGGAACTAGAATTAATAATATGATTAGTTATCTACGCACAAACTACCTTAATACGACTAGCTTCCCTGTTGTGATTGTTCAAAATCGAATTTTATAAAGAAATTGGTATCGAAAGTGTTAAGATCACCAGATCCGTGAGCTTTCGGAGTACCACCCCACCCCTCTCTACCTCCCCCTCACCCCAGCCCTCTCGCTCTGTCGCGCGACTCCCGGAGTCTTAATATATACTTTCGGGGTGAAAGTTTTATCCAACGGTTTTCGCGAAACTTTGGAAATTACATTCAGGTGCTAATGGGTTAGGATTAAAATTAATAGTCGCAGTTATAATAAATAAATCCGCATCTTCCGTCTCGCTCCTGAGTTATTCGCCGCGCGGGGTAGCAGCTGTTGTCTCACTTTTAATGCTGTGTTTCGGATTAAATTTTTGCAATAAATTACAATTTAACTTTTTGCGCTTAGTGCCGGGCGGGAGGTATGTATTGCCGCTTTGCAATTAATGACATTTTCCCTTGTAACCGTATGTTATTAAAAATCATGTCAAAAACATATATATATTAAACGGCGATGTATTTATTCCATCTAAACTAAAAAGACCAAACATATTATTTATTTATTTATTTACAGTTATCACATAATTACTAAAATGTGCACATATGTGAACGAATCTGACCTACAAATCGTAGCATGCAATGATGAACAGAAAAGTCCTAAATCTATGACGGGCATGAATGGTGCTTATATATATATATTTAACGCAAGCCGCGTTTTATCATTTTGTATGCAATATTGTAGGTATTAAGTTTTTTTTTTAAATTATGAATTTTTTAAATTTATTTTTTTTTATAATAACACAAAAACAAATATTTTCCGAAAGTTTAAAAACTTTTAGCATAAATTATCATTTCAAAAAATCTCTAATTTTAGTCAAAGGTTGTTATTTCATTTCTAAGTTGTTAAACCATATATCTAAAAACGATTAATTAAATCCCTCCTCGACTCTATTCTTATCATAAAAAAATAAATTAATTTGTCATAAAAGTTTCTGGTAACAAAAGAGAATGACTTTAAAAAATGCTATTTCAAATACAAGTTTTGATATTTTTTTTGCACAATAAAAAAAATCTCTACAATAATAAATTAGCTTTATTATGTATAAAGAAACGAGATTACCTATAACTCTTCTGGATTTGTTTCATAACGCCTTTGAAAACCAGTAAAATTCGCAATTTTGTAGCCAATAGTTCTAAAATTCGTTCTAACCACTGAGCAAGTCCTACCAAATCTTAGAAGTTGACGTTGAGTATCCTACTAAGCTCTTTCTATGACATTATTTACCAAAAATACTCAGCTCAGAAGTTGGTACCATGTTTACCTAACTAGATTTAAACATATGTTCTAAGGTAAATTTTATTTCTTTAATCGCCGTGCATAAAGTATTCGAGTATAAGCGCGTAGAAGTTAGTTATTTACTAAATATTGAAATCATAACATTTATTGATATTATAATATGATTTAATGTTTATTGTGTATGTGAGAGAAGTGAGTTTAGGGAGTGTGTGTTAAGGGAAAATTTTATTTCTTTATTTATTTATTTATTAACAGGTATTTATACCGTAACTAGTATTTTACGCTTAATGTAGATTATGTATGGATGTAGATATATAGTGTTTGAAATATAATTTGTTATAACTATTGTTACGCAATAAGTTGCTCTGTAGCTAGGACATACCATCGAACGTGGTCAATAAACGTGTTGAATACCTCCATAGTCTGAACTATTAAGGATTATTACACAAGTTTTTTCTTCATTATTTATTTTTACCCTAAATAGTATAAAAAAGTTATTAGAAAACAAAGCGCGAACAGTAATAAAATGGTTCTGTTAAACGTATATGTTACATTGGAGATACCTTTAGCCGGATATATTATTGATTAATGTAAGAATTAAACAAAAAAAATAAAAATCAACGTTCGGTTGATTTAATAAATATTGAATAAAAGTTTAATTTGATCGAAATAGGTAAAAAAAATAAATAAATAGAAATTATATGACATATATATGCAAATAAAGATATACAATAAATGAATATGAATATACGCAGATACCAAAAAAAGAAGGTAGAAGATTTGAGAGAATATAGCATCTTCCTATCTCTTCCCATTACATCCTGCATCGTGACTCACCAGGAAATAGCAACTATTTGTTTGTAAAATACAAATTTTGTTAAGTTTATATGTAAATTATAAATAATTTACGAAAAACATTATTAACAACCCAAGGAAACGTGCTAATTTTATTTCTCAATTATAACTATTATTTTACGCCTGGCGTAAATTTATAGTCCAACTTCATAAATACGATATATTCGTCGAAATAGGGTGAGGATGAGTTTAATTGCCCCTTTTAAAAACAGATGCTTCGCGTGAAATAACAGTGGCGAAAGACGGATAAATTGTGGGTAGGATATACGAGTATGAGAACGTTAGAGATACGTTAGATAAAATGACCCGCCCTACGCCCTACGCCCTACCGGCGGTGTAAATATGACCGTTTTCTTTATACAGGTAGTTTTTAAATTTAGGGCACGCTTTTTAGGATGTTGACCTATATTGTCAATCACACATTAAACAGAAAACAATATTTTTAAAATGTTTCTCAATTACGATAAAAATGACTTCAAAATTAAATACAAATCGTTTTAATATTTCAGAGTGCGGTTGAACGCACGGCGCGAGAACGGTCAGTGACCCCGAGCGTGCGGCTCGCGAGAAAGTCCGAAGAAAACAAAGTTTTTTAATAATATGATTATTTTAGTAGAATTTTATTCGAAAATTTTTTTTTTTCGTGAAACCGATTTAAGAGTCGATATATATTTTAAATAAAATTAGAATGATTTAATTATTTCAATATTAAGGACATTATTATCAATTTCGTAAAGCTACTAATTCTAATGATATCTTTAAAAGCTATATAATTAATACCTAGGGGTGGGAAAAATTGGTTTTTCATAATTCAAAAAATCATAACTCCCCTTTTATAGGAACAGCATCAAATCCCCTACAATTTTTGTTTGAAACAATTTTCGATGTGAGCAACCCTTACGGCATAGTATTCAATATGCGCACCTCACTGCGATAGCCACTGCGCGGAGAGTGGATCACGTAATGTTGGATACAAGTTCCTACAATTGGAGTTCCCCTGTCCCCTACTTTGATTCGGTGAAATCTACCTCTGCCTTCCGGCGTGCTGAAAGGATTTTAAGCTTGATAGTATTTTCCGAAGTTTTTTTCTTCAAATTTAGCAATTTTTCGATTCGGGCAGGTGACGGCGCAGTTTCGAAGCATAACTCGACAGAGCGCCTTAATGGCGGCAATTTCTTAATAAGTAAGTTTCTAAATACATCGTAAAGTAAATCCCTAGGAGGCTCAACATTTTCCTATTATCGCACTCATGGCGAATTCGCGTTTGTGCCAGCCCTAAGCCGCGCTCGCGGTGAGGTTGGGAGTGGGGAGAATTTTACGGGAGCCGAGGGAAGCTTGACGGGACGCGCTGAAAAGGCACTTTCGTTACGTCATTACCAAATCCATTATCAAATCTTTGCAAAATTGTTACGACCAATTTCGCACACACACACAAACATAACAGAAGATTAAAAAAAAACATCAATTCAACAAATTCTGTACTCCCATATTGATACTTCAATATATCCCCTGTCCTGTGTCTGGATTCCCCACCCCCCAAACCCTCCTACTTTCAACTTCCTGGTCCCGGCCTCGCTCCCGAATTTGTTTTCTATTTATTTATTTATTTATTATTAACATGTAAGCATACAGCGTAACAATATTAGTATATACATTTTACAAACGGTTAATTATAAGGCCAATTAAAGCTTACGCCTTTGTACAAAATATTTTGAGCTTAACGCTACTTTAGAAGGTGTATGTGTGTACGGTGTAAAAGTGTCAGTGTGGGTGTGTGGTTGTGTGAGATGGTGTGTGGTTGCGTGTGTGCATGTTTGTATGTATGAACATCATATGTGTTGCGCATAGATAATTAATTTTATTATGCAACGCTTTTATTTTGAGTCAGATTGGCATGAAATACTCCGGATTTTTGAAAGAAACTCGCCACGATTTAAGGCACTATTTTTTTATGTTTGGTGGAAACTGTTATTGGCTTTGTGTTTTAATTGTTTTTTTGTTTATTGTAATTTTACTATGTAAGCTGTTGTTTCCTGAAATAAAATAAAATATGAATTGTCACAGATTCTTAATATGTGTACAGTTTGTCCCAGAATAAGCATGTGCCATCCCCGAAGGGTTTGCATCGCAGATTCAAATATCTGTTTTACTGTTGAATTCATGATGATTTTTTTTTATATTCAGTTAATCTATGCTAGGAAAGTTGCAGGTACTCGGTAACAGTCTTGATGACCTTAACTGATGTTTATTTAATTTTTATTGCATTACTGTTTTATTATTGTTTTTCTATAAATTTTGTAAGATTATTATACTATTTAGTTTATACAAGATTTACGCTCTTAAACTTGCTATCTCTTTTTGTGTATTTGAATAACTGTGTATGAAGTGAAGGTATGCTAGCCTTAATTACTATATTTGTTGTTTGTATCTTGTTATTGTTATATTGTTCAATTTACTTTTATTGTTTTATGTTACTCATTTCTGCCTTTCATACACAACTGTAAAGTTGTTTTTTTTAAATAAATGTACTGAATACTGAATACTGAATACATTATAAAATCTTACTCAAAAACACATAGCGGATAGTAAAAAGATGAATAGGTAATGTCGCACTATTTTAATATTTATACGGAGAATCACAAAACAAATATAATGGGGGCTTTAAATATGCATAATCTAGTTATCCGTTTTACACGGTGAAGAAGTAATATATAAATTTAATCTTCATTAGAAGACGTTATAATTATAGGGGTAATTTATAATTGTAGTTACTGGGTTTTTTTTAATGTTTCAAAAGCGGTGCTTTTGGAATACTGCTAGTGACCCTTTTTAAACGCGCATATAGAGTGAGAGCTGTAATCTGTTTACCGCCATCTCTTTCTCTTCGAATCACATTTGGAATGTAATTAGAAATATGACGGGTATACCACTCGGCAAATTTGTTTCATTGAGATTTGACATACTTATGTGGCTAATTAATATTTATTATAATTGGAATGCGTAAACGAAACGTAATTTCACAGAAAATCACAATTGATATTATATAGTTTTTGAGTACGCTACAAGTGAGAATTACTATATTTTTAGTTTCCAAAAATAAATATTAAGAGTTTTTATCGTTTCTTCCAAATCGCAACCATTTGTTATTTTTCTAAGTATTCGTTCTGTTGGCGATTAAAAAAATAAACAATTTATTTAACTCATGAAAATTCTTGAACACACAAAAAAAAAACATGTTCCACAACTTTTCTACACAAGCCGACAACAAGCATCTCCAATTTAAAATCTGGATTTAAATTAACAAGCAATTGGTATTTCGAAATATTTAAGCACTATCGCTTACAATATTCAAGTGAAACTTAATAATGGTTTATAAAAAGTATATGCAAATGTATTTGAAAATGTGTATTCAAATATCTAGGAAAGGATTTCAATTATATTTATGCCTACCCTTAGTCAATAAACTGTTTTCTATTTGGTGTACAGCAAAAATAATAAAACATCATATTATAAAGATGTTTTTTTTAGAGGCGTGGTTTTCAAGAAGAGATAAAATGCATATAATTTGATGTTATGGCTAAGAATTTAGTTTTATTATAAAGATAAGGGTTTGCCATTATGTTTTAAAAATGATTTCGGGTAAGTGTCCGCCGCTGCTGACTCGAACAAATTCCAGCCGAGAGGCCCAATTTTCAACCACTTTTTGCAGCAAGTTGGGCCGTATGTCAGCAATAACGCGCCGAATATTCTCTTCCAAGGCGTTAATCGTGTCCGGCTTAACCCCACAAAAAATAGTCCAGCGGTGTTAAATCGCACGATCTTGGAGGCCACGCCACAGGCCCACGACGCGATTTTTACTTTATTTTTAGAATGATTTAAAAAAATTTAGACTGATTTTTTTCTAAATTTGCACTATTTGCATACGTTGTTCAGGAGTAAGTCTATTCATTGTGAAATGGCAAACCAAACTGAGCATAAATCAAGTGACAGCTGTCAAAAACACCAACTACGAAAAAAGTAGTGCTAGATTGAAAACCACGCCTCTAAAAAAACCACCTTTATATTACAAAACCGAATAAACTCGCGCATTAAGTATTACGATTTTTATCGCTTCTTCATTGCCATCTCCCCTCATTTAATCACTAGTAAATTTAGCTTAGTTGATCGAGAACCAAAATAATTGTGTATGACCGGTACGTACCATCATGTATTAGCCAAGCATATGCCTGACTGTGATACTAAACATTTGTTTACTCTTATAGTATAGATACTTTATATTTAGTAAAATTATATTCACAAGTAAATGTCGTATACAAAATATTTAATATTTAATTATATATATATAAATATAAAATAAACATAGTAAGGAAATCTAAATTATTGTATATCGTTTAATTATTATAGAACTAAACGTTGTTTTACAAATCTGATTTCTTTTTTAATTTTAAATAAATTATCACTTTTGAATATTAGTTTTGGGATGTTACAAAATAAACTGTGGCAAATGCTAATCATAAAAAAAAATGGAGAAATGACAAAAATCTCGTTTAGAATTTTCCGCGTACGTACTGTAAGGTTTTTTTTTAAAACAGGAAACAATGAAACAGTGAAGAAGTGAACAATAATCCTTACCGCTTAATAAAACACACTAAAATAAAATATTATTTTACTACAATAACAACATTTATGAATTATAATCATATTGCTAATTAAGTATAACAAATAAAAAGTTACTAAAATTATGCTGTAAAATTAGTATTATTTTCATTTCTATATTTTCTATTTTTTTTTGTTTAAATTATCTTTAGTGATATTAAAAATACCGTTCAGAGCATTTATTTATTGATAACTTTTTTAAAATTCATTATCATGAGAATTTAATGTAGCCATTGGACTACATGTGTGCGATCCTTCAAAATAGCTTAATATTCCGACCAATTAAACATTTTCTAAGTGTATAAAATACAGCGTTTATACAGGGTGTCCCAAGGTCAATCCCACAAACTTTAGGGGGCGTTTAAGTTCCCTATTAAGAGTAAGAAATTATGTAACAAAATGCGAAAAATTTTCATCACCAAATTTATTATTTTTGTAATAAAATTGGTGTAAATCGATCTTATCAATCGATAAATCAATATTATCTGTCGACCAATAGCATCCCTCTTACAACCCCAGAGAAGGGGAAAGGAGTTACCCCTTCTTCTTAGACCGACCAGTCCAGTGGCATCTGACAGCAATCATTTAGCTCCGCCCTAAAAGGGCGTTTCGAACAACGCGGCAGGTCATTAACCTCGATCTTGACTGCGGCCTAGTGACCCAGTGACGTAGTTATCCGAGGGAGGAGCCATTGAAAAATATCTGTTTTACATGATTTAGAATAGAAACTTCAACATTTTTTTACTCGCATACCGCAATGAATATAGTTTCTTAACAAATAACACTAGGAATCGTAGGACCTCTTAGCTGTTTTTTTTTATTGGGATTGACTTTGGGACATCCTATATAAGTCGGTTTCTATAATTTTTACAGAAGTAAAATATAAAATATCGCCATAGTGCGAAAAATCAACCCAATTGAAGAATTTAAATGGTTTATTAAAAAGAACACCACGAAGTTTAGATGTGAAGAGAGAGGTTTAAATACGCGATCGCGTTTCGCATGAATCTGACAGGGATGGGCGATGTTATCGTGTGCTTAATTATTTGTATGGCGCTTGTAGGTTCGTGCGTGCGAATGATTGTCTGGGTGTATTGGTGCCTCTGACGAGTCCCTGGGCGCCGATAGGCACAGAGTGGGTTGCAAATTTCAGCGCCGAAGATGAGATTAGTAGGGCGCGCGCAAATATCGCTAAGAGTGCGTATATACCACTACCACGAGGCAATCATTAATTCCGGTAGCTCGAACAAAATTAAGTTTTGATTTTACCTACATTATGTTATCGATTTTAGCTTCAATACATAGTACATTTATGTATAAAAAGCTCGTTCCTCCTCCTCCTCCTCCTCCTCTTTCTTCTTCCTCCTCGCTCCTCGTTCTTTATCCGTCTGTTTCATTTTTCAACTCGAAAAGTACTAATGTGAAAGTGTTAAACTTTTGCGTGTAGATTGATGCTCTTGAAAATACAACCTTAGCCATTTAGGTCACATCGGAGACCGGTTGAATAATTTAGCCATGTAACTTTAAAGTCAAGAAACATTGACAGTTCGATAGATTCGATTTTTATGACGTATTCGTATTACTGGCCGGTAGAAACTAATAACTCGTAAAAACGCGTAAAAGAATCTTCAGTGCCACATTAAAATTACCATAAAAAACTAAGGAATCACTGAAAATAAAAAAAAATGTCATAATACTATTGTATGTTTTTTTAATTTAACCTACTCAGACCTAAAAACTAACCAACTGTCGCTTCTATGACCATCCAAAACGCACATCGGATGAGTTAAAAGGGCCGCAGTTACAAGTGGAAATAGGAAATGAAGCAACCAATCGAAGATACCGTTGATGACACCTGTAGGGCCTAGCTGTAAGACGTATGGTTTATAATTTACTAATACTAAATAATGTACAGTTACAAGGTGTCATAGCCATTCTCGATTAATACTGTATGCTCCCTATATTTCGATACTAGTTGTGGTAGGCGATCAGTATGAAATAAAGAAAGAATATATTTTTTATCGAAAAAAATATTTTTTTTATTAAAAAAATGTATTAATATATATTAAAAGAACATGTTTGAAACCATTGACTGTCAAATGTAGTCTTAAAAAAAACCTAATACTTTTCACAGGCATGATGTGTGAATAAAAAAATCCAACAATATTCCCAGCTCTACCTATTTCATATTTAATCTGTTGGGGAGGGGGAGGGGGGCACTATATGCGTGCAAAACGTTTTTTTTTTAAAATAAGCTTATAATTATGTATTTGCCATAGAATATTATTTAATTTTCAGTATTAGACATTGCGTTGGATAGCAAAATATTTATAAAGGTACTAAAGAGGTCCTGTTTTGAGAGTGTTGGTTACTGACATCCTGCGAGTTATCAAAAAATTAATAAACTTTTCTAAATTTTTGAATATTGTCAAATATTGTGTCATTTATCTTTTTAGGCGATTTTCCGCTATAAAAAAAAATCATCATATGTAAGTCAAATACGTTTATAATACAATTGTACAATTATATATATATACAAGATACATATATATAAAAGAGTGATAAATAAGAATAGTTAATTCAAAGATTAACAAAGATTTAAGCTAAAATTTAACGCTATACCTACATTTATTTATTTATTTATTTAATCACGGAAAAACAACAGATACAAGAGATGAGAAGAAAACTTATAAAAACTTATGATATAGGTTAGTCTTGTATCCTTACAAGTTTTTCACATATAGAGTGATTTATTTCATGTCTAATGTTAGTTATATGAGTTTACTGACAATAAGATCATTGTTAAGTGTATGCAGTTGCAAGCATAACTACACAGTACTACTTTATAAATAAGTACACAAAAATAAATTAAAAATAGTGGCAAAAATATATGTGGAAATATGTTAAAGCAACATTTAGAGAATATATATTATAAGTGTATTGATTCCTCAACAAGTAACTAAGCCTTTTCCCTGCTAATATCAAAAAGCCAATTCAGAATGGCCTTTTTAAAGATATAAGGGGAGACAATCGCCTTGATGGAATAATTTAAATTATCATATTAAAAGCCAAACTTTAACATAAAAATTCCCCTCTTCTCCTCCCCCCCCTTTTGTATTTCTTAGGTTAAACACTTATTTTATACTCAATCGGTGGAAATATTTAATTTATTTTATACTTGTAAGTTGGTACCACTGTTTTTATTATCGTGTACCGCCTCTATATGTTTTTTTTTTGTTACGTAACTATTTAATTTTCCGAATAAATATAATTAAACAAAAGTTGTAGACCTACGCGAGTTATAATGGAATATAATCGGCCGCGGGCGCTCGCGGCAATGAATCTGAGCAAATTTATAATCGGTATTGTTAAACGAAACCGGTTTCCGTCGGCGACTGTACTCGCTAAATTGACAACGGCACACGCGGTCTAAAATAGTGATAACATTGCCAGCCTTTACAGCCACTACATTATGATTAATATTCGACCACGTAATCAGTACCGAGTTAATGATGTCGCAAATGAAGCGCGTTCGTAGGGCGGAATTATTCATCGCGCGCCGCGGAAATATTCCCCGAATGTCGTCGCCAAGCGGAAGTCGCTCTGCCCCAGTCCAGCCGGAGAGTTCCGTTCGAGTCACTACTTTCAGATTATAATTTTACCATCACTAACGGCGAACGTAACGGGCACAGAGTATTAGATACATTTAAGTTGAATAGATGCGCAATATGATAGTGATCTGTTAATACAGCGCGCATTCATTCATTCTGTGGCAATCATTTAGTAACTATTGGATATTTATTTTTATTTTTATTTGTATGAGAAATGCTTACAGCTATACATTAAGACAGTTACAAAGAAATAGATCAGTAACAACATAAGCCGACTACAGGCATCTCCAATTTAACATAAGACCATTTAACAGAACGAACTAGGATAATATATATATGTGTGTGTGTGTGTGTGTTGCGCGTGCGTGTTTAAGGTGACGAGAATACTATTACTAATATTATGTGCGTTCAGTGAAAGTTTTTTTATGTTGAGTATAAAATCGCCTTTATGCAGATGAAAAATGTCTATTTCGCTGAAATTGCGGTTATATGTTGTACCAATACGGCTTATAACTGAATTCATTGCGTAATTCGTATTGCACTTAGGCACAAAAAATAATTCTTTATTTCGAGTTAGACGTGACGGAACCCTCAGGCGCAAACTGCTTAGCAAATAGGAGCTATTTAATCATAATAACAATATGTTTAGATACCCTGATCTTATATCTTCAACATAGTAAATGCAGATTTTATTTTTTTTTCCTGAGAACTTGAATAAATGATAAACTGCTAACAGTTCTTTTTTAGTTGAATTGCTATCTTATAGAAGACATTACAGCCTTGGAAAAAATAGTAATTAAAGGCAAATGAAGGGTCTAAAATATAAAAAGTTATTTATTTTTAATGTAATTAGCTGTGATTAAATAAAAACCATCAATTGCTTACTGGCAAAGAGTAAAACAGCGCCCTATAAAAATAAAACACCAAATTTCAATTAATATATGCTTGTAGTTTGCTGTTTGAGACAACTTAGCACAGTCTACGATATTAGGGGTCTGTTATCGTGTCCGCGTGGTATCTGACCTGTCAAAACAAATATATTTTGTAAATTAGGTTTTTTTAATAATAATTAAAAGTTCAATTATTTATGAATAATGAGTGATGGAACGTCGGTAATTAAACAAAAATGGTTCATTTAAAGATATCTAAGTAAATAACTGTAAGTACTGTGGGTAGGCACTAAAAGTTTACGTATTTCCAGCACCTACACCAATAAATGATATCTATAATAATAAAATATTTTTTTTATATATTTGATATTTACATTTTAAATTCAGTTTTAACTGAAAAGTGCATAAAAAGGCGATATAATCATTTTAATTGGCATTTACACAACTGCCTTAGTAAGAACGGGTTCTTACTAGTAAAAACGCATTGTTTCTAATGTTCTTAGACACTTCTCGTATTAACAAGTAAAATCGGGTTCTTACTGTTTTCGGTAACATGTTAACATTAGCATGCCGGCGACGCACACATGTTTTATCTATCCAAAATATGTATTTTTGTGTGTCTGTGTAAGCGTTTATTTATTTATTTATCGTTTATTTGGAAAACCAACAGTATAATATGAAAAAATGGTACATACAATTGTTTGTAAAATTTTCCTGGTTGCAGGTTTTCGCAAAAGTACAGAGATACATCTAAAGATTAAAATTAAATTAAATTACACTCGCATTAGCACTCTAAATACAGAAATATATATATATTTATTATTATTTTTTATTTATTTTTTTTTGTATTGCTAATTTAATTCATTTTTTGCATTTAAGGTTTTTCGCAACTCGCAATGAAAAGGATATTTGTTTAGTAGAAATATATCTGTCGAGGGGAATAAGTTTTTATATATATATATATATATATATATATATATTTGTGTATGTGTGTATATATATATTAAATGTTTTTATATATATATATATATAGTAAAATAGTAAAATGTATTGCTTAAATACCGTTAATTAGATGATTTTTATGTTAAAATAGGTAAACACCTTTAGTTTAACATATATAAAAGTTTGACAGTACTGACATTTGGAAAATACGAATGCTTTTTAATATTTTTAGGATTGAAATTTTTTGCAAATAAAATATATAGCCAGAATGTTCAAAGAAAAATTAATACCGAAAGCACAGATAGTTGCATCGCTTGAGGTAATGCACGCTGGTTTAAATACAGGCCTGTATTTTATGAAAGTCTTTCACTCTCACCTACCTACTTTATATATATATATATATTTATCACAGATCTCTAATATCTCTTTTATTATCTCCCTACTTATATATTTCAAATAGGTAACACCTCGACACATGCATTTGCCTAGTGAGGTGTTACTAATCCACACAAATTGTACTTTTCTTTTATAGAATATCAATAAAATGCGATATAGTAATACACATTTAATGATATTAATATGTATGGATATTTTAATAAATAAATAAATAAATAAAAATCGCCCAAAGTGGCTATAGAAGTTTTCACTTTAATAATAGCTACATCGTAGAATGGTCCCCTAGATGGTAAAGGACATTGCAAGTTTTACCCGCCTGCTAATGGATAACGCATTTTTCCCCGTGCCTTTATTGTAGGTATTTACAAAAGCCTGTCACCGCGCCAGAACAGAATAAAGTAAGACAACACGTCATCGCTGTCGCAGAGGTAAATTGCGGAGCATTCCGGCTGCAGGTCCAGGTCTTTGCCGGCTTTAATATGCACGCCGGCCAACCGCGCGGGGCAGCCTTTCGGAAATTTAATAAGTGGCCCGCGGGTCCGAGCCGCGCACGCGCTCATTATGAAATTATTTAAATCTTCTTATTTCGCGCGCGTCCCTCTCGCAAAACAAACATACGGCGCGCCGCCCGCCCCCCGGTTCCTTTGGCGCCCCGGCGCCCCGGCCCCCGTGGCCGAATACAAAGAGAGGAATGTCTCTGCTGCGGTGCGTCCTGTGAGATGTACCGCGTCAGCGTTCGTTTGCCGAAATGTGCACCAAGTTGTCGAGGACACTGGCGGATTTCGCGGGTTCACTTTTTGGTAGATTTCATAAGGAAAGTTACCTGTTGCAATAGGTACCGTGTCATGACTTCTGAAAAATTTCGGCATATCTTCGCCTTTCACATCCCCTGGAACCTCAAACCACCCCCAGTTAAAAAGATTATAAATATATTTATATATCTATCTATCTAATAATATCACTTTCTTGTGGACACGATAACTACCGTATTTTACACCAATCACTTTCAAATTGATACATAAGATTTAGGGACATAAAATCTCCGTCAGTTCCGAAAATTCAAATCATGGCGGGGCGGGAATGGGGAGAGGTTTTTCATAAAAGTGAAATTTTGCTATAACTTTTTTAGTATATAAGATATCGATTTTATTTTAATTTTATATTATTAGATAACGGCGGCACAGTAAAAAGAAGGATTCGGTATACGCACTCTCGCTGCGTGCTACGGCGGGTTGAGCTGTTTGAACTGTTGATACAAGTTCGTACAATTGGAGTTCGCCTATCCGCTAGTCCTGTGAAATCTACCTACCCCTTCCGGCATGCCGAAAGGGTTTTTTTTATTTTCTTTTCAATATTAATTAAAAAAAATTAATTAAACACTGAAACTATATGACTAAACGTCTTATAAAAAAACTCGCATAAAAACTGAACATTTATTTATTTACAATATAAAAGCAAGCAATTTAGAACAAAATTATTTTGAGATCGTTTTCTTGTTATTATACTATTTTTGTGTTTTATTAGTATAATTATGTATCATGTTCAGTTTTATTTTGATCGTTAATGGTTTGAAAATGCTGATAAATTATGTAACTATTTTATTAAATAATTATCAATTTAGGTATATATTTAATCATATTTTATATTTATCTCTATAAACTTTTGTACATTTTTATATTGTTAATTTTATGGCTGTTCGTCTTTTGACGGTTTTAAAAAATATATATATTATAGTAGTATTTCTGTAATATTTATTCTTTTAAATTAAATGTAATGGTGCCAAATAAAATATTTACTAATAATATATTATTTTAGTTGTTTTTTTAATAAATGTATTTATTTTAATTTCCTTAATTCTGAGGAAAAAAATATTATTGAGATTTTGTTTATTTATATTTGGATCCTTAATTATATATATTTGTATGTGCTGTTATCAAAAATGAAGAACATCTCACAATAAAAAAATAATATAACGGCCATTCTTCGCCATTTCCCCTGACCGTAGTGCAAGCAAATTTCTTTTGCAAAAAAATAATTGTACGAGATCAATGTCAAGCATTTATTAAAAAAAAAAATATTACCAAGAAGCTTTTAGTTACGGAAAATTATTACTAAAATACTCTTGGCTTATAGTTTTAGTCGTAAGTCATGGTCAACCTATCGATCAGCGCGCGCGTCGCAATTCACGCACTGACCGAAATTTACTCCGTCCGTTGGAAAGTATAATAGGTATGAATTATTTTCGCAAATTTTCACATCAATTCGTTCTCATAATAGAGAATACAAACACTATATTACTCATATTGACTTTTATTTAATTTGTCCATACGTTGGCCTTTATTATCATATCTCGTAAATTTATGCAATAGCAAATATATTCTACCTTGGAACAGGCGGCAGCTGAGTTAGGTATGACTTATTGTAAGTACTTTTATTATGATGAATATATAAATAGGAATTATAGGTTTTCTACGGGTAGTTATGGGTATAAACCGCGTATAATAATTATATCGCATATCGTATAATAGATAGGAATTACCCGTACGTTGAACTCTCCCCGCATGAATGCGGCTCGTTTCCTAATCAAAAATCTAAAAATAATCATCGCAACCTTGCGGCGCACGACCCTATACGAATTTAGTCTAAAAAATATATTTTTAAAAATTTTAAAAAATTAGTACACGATTTTCTTTGAAATATTGAAAGTAAGACTTTTAAATGGGTCCATATAGTACAAAATATAAGACACTAATAAGCGTTTTAGACATTAAATGATTTATTGAAAAATATAATGTCTATTTAGCGAAAAACAGTATCAAATTTTTCTAAGCTTAATATCGATAACAAAGAAAAACAATTTAAATAAAAAAAACTTTAAATATTTTTTTTATAAATACACATATTCTTTAACAGAAATTTAAATAAAATCGAGAGAATAATATAATCAAAACAATTTTAAAATATAACATAATGTTATTATAGTCAATAGGTCAAAATAAAACATGTTAACATATTAGAACGTATTAACCTCTTAGATGGTTTTGAATTTTTTATATTTAAATTAATATTTATATATTTATGTTTTATCATAAATTAAATGTATATATATTAATTATTTTGACTAATATTTATTTTTTGTGCAACATATAGCAATAGTAAATATATTCTGCCTTCGAACAGACAATAGCCAAGTTAGATATGACTAATTGTACGAGTACAATAAATATTGTAAGTAATTGTATTTTTACAATAAAAAGAGTTTTAATGTTTTTCCGGTTGAATAGTCTATTTGTATATAACTATCTTATTTTAGGTAATAAATCAACAGGTTTAATTCATATCCTAAATAGAAATAGAAAGAAATAATTACATGTAAAGGTTGCCGTTTCTCTTACATATCTCCCGAAATCCCCAAAATACTACATTTTTTTTGAACTGGTTTTTCGATGTGTGCGTGTGTGTATATATATATATATATAATATATATATATATATATATATATATAATATGATTTTAACGTTAAAATAGATAAAAACCGTTAGGTCACCTTATATAAAAGTTTGACAGTACTGACATTTGGAAAATTCGAATGCTTTTTAATATTTTAAGGATTGACATTTTTTTCAAATAAATTATATAGCCAGAAAGTTCAAAGAAAAATTAATATTGAACGCACAGATAGTTGCATCGCTTGAGGTAATGCACACTGGTTTAAATACAGGCCTCTATTTTATGAAAGCCTTTCACTCTCACCTATCTATCTGTGCGCGTAAGCAATACTGTCAAACCTTCATTAAAGTAGTTCATTTTCACATATCCTACGTTGAACGTAAGTTATTCTTTTATGGACTGAATTGTTTAAATAAAATAAAACAATTATACACACATGAGCGTAGTTCTAGCCTCTCTTTATCTATAATATACATAATTTAAAAGAAGATTGAAATAACTATAGCTCCGATTGCGATATTGAATGGTATATAGTCTAACTAGTAAACATGTTTTATATTAGTATATTTTTTAGTGATATCAAGTTTACTTGGTATGGCTAGTAAACTTAAACTTGAAGTATTGTTATCAAAAGTTGAAATCGAAACTAATACTGCCAACGCGACGCACCCAAAAACTTGACAAAAACCAAAATGAAACAATCGTACAAAGCTTTAAGCAAACAACGCGTCAGTAAGTCCGCGGGGTGTGTTGATCGTGGAGGGGTTGGGCGGTGGGGGGAAGGAGGTTGAAGGTTGTAATTTTATTAAAATATTTTGAGCGCATTACGCGGACTGCGAACGACCCATTCTCTCCCCTTGTCCCCCCTGCACTCGCCTCACACGTATGAGCGCGATGCAAACATGGAGCGACTCTAATGACAGGCGTCGTCAACTGGTGACCACCTAATATTTTTTATTTATTTAATTCTTGCAAATGTTATACATATGTGGTAAGTAGAATGCAAAATATCTTGTCTAACAAGGCTATCACTCTCTGTAAAACTTTTGTCTATTATATAAAGTCTTGTTGCTACGTCGAAAACATTTAAAAATACACGTATATAATAATCACAAATTAATATGAATGGATATAAGTAAAATATATTATTAAATCAATTTAAACAAACGAACATGCATAACATATATAACTATAATTGTAAAATTGTATGGTCAGAAGCATATCGGACCTCCAATATTCCATGTTTGTACATCAAAGGGTCCTCAAGCTCACTATCATGTTTGGATTAAATAAGTTTTTGATAACAATCAACGTGAAAATATGCATATGTTTTTAAATATATTTTAAACAAAATAAAATACAAATATTTTCAAAACAATTAATTGACGATCCCTGCATTGGCACCGTACGCAAAGGCAAGGGACTCATTATTCTTCACTCTGCTTAAATCAACACTCTGAGATTTCTTAAGTAATTCCTTTCGTCGGAATGGAGTTCTGCTTTTGCATGACTTAGGTATGACTAACAAGCGCTATTCTACTTAAAACAATGTTCTGTTCTCCACTAACGTATGGATTCAGTACCAGGGGTTTTAAGCGCAGGTCTTACTGCCTCGTTGACGATAAAAATATTCTTACATTTCCATTATTTTATTTTTATTAACCTTAAGGCATAAAATTATTATATTTATTCACAACTATTCATCTTAACCACACTTTTTTTTTGTTACATTTATTATTACATATAATTAAGCAGTTACACAATATTCGACAACACTTTTTCCCTTCTTTATCAGCTTTAAGCCGCTCTTAGAGAGCGGCTTAGAGTAAGCAAATATAAATCTGTATTTATATTTATTTTTCTTTATTCTATTTCTTTTATACTAAATCATATCCAAAATAGAACTATATACACAAACACACATGCATTTACACAAACATAAACCTTCGCACACATCCATCACACAAATAGCTTAAAATGATTTAATCTCTTGCTTTTGCACAATATTTATGAAGCCTGTATAATTATTTGTATAAATCTGAGTGTCCAAAGTGTGCCTCTAAGGAAATGCTCAGTTGCACATTTTTTTTTGTTATTAAAATGTTGTCAAAATAAATTTTCAGCTAAGGATTTGTTTCTATAACTGATTATTATAGCACATTACGCTATAAAGGTGATTTAAAATTAAATGTATTGTTTTTATAAAATTAATAAATATATGAAATGAAATAGGTTAAAATGCATTTTTATAAAACTCAGCGCTGGGTTTAAACAAAAAATCTGCATTTTTAAGTGCAGGACCTTTATATATATATATATATATATATTATTTAATTCACGGTTTTATATACAACACTCTGTACCGTTGTTGGTTAGTTATTAAAAGCAGAATCAATGTGTGTCTAAAAACAAACTTCATAAAATAAACTATGCATCTTTAGTTTTATTTTCTCGATTCTTGGGATTCTTTAGATGGTATTAACGTTTAAAATATTGATAAAATGTATGGTAACAATCGGCCTTTTAATTATATAGAAGATACAATGATATCCAGTATTATTCTTCTTCTATATCTACAGAATATAGTATATCACCCAATATTCGCAATATAATACAATACAATATATATACTACAACAAACCCATACACAATATGGCCATATAACAATATGACCAAACGTTCAATAGAGTATTTATATTTTTTATTATTTATTTGAAAAATTGTTAAACAAAAGTTATTTGTGCCACGTCCATAATCACCCCTTAAAAGGATTCTGTTTATTTTACTGTAACATTTTGTAGATAATAATAAATAAAATTATCCTACCCGCGCGGGCAGCCGGGTCCGCCTTATTTGCGCGGCCATAGTCTTGAATATTCTCGGCACACAGTCCACTTTTAATCCGCGGCAGGGCTTTATTTGTTCGGGGGCCAGCATACATTTTTGCGACGTGTTTTCGGTTGTTTGGTGCCGTTTTAATGCTGGGGGACGTTCAGATGAAATTACATTTCTTCCAGGATGGGTTGGGAGAGGTGAGGTGGAGGGGTTGAGGTACGAGGTTGAGACAGGGTCGCGGGGGAAGGCGGGACGGCGCGTGAATCTCTCTCCCTCTCTCTCTCTCTCAAAAGAACAAATTAAAATATAGTAGTAAAGTCTACGTCGTGTGACGTGAATTAAGAGTAATGCCAACCTAGCCGGAGCCAACCGTAATAATCCACCGCTGGCCTTTTTAATTTACCTGAAAATATTTTCGTCACATCATAAAAAAAAAAAAAAACGAACGCAGTAATATTTAAAACGAATGCGAACGTCTTCATAATGATAATTTGCGATTATAACAAGGCGTTTCACAAAATAAATATAAATAATATGAGTTAATCGGTATTTTGTCTCTATGAGCAGTATAGGTTGTGATTGTAATAGTTATTTCATATAAATTCATCTGCAAAAAAGGTGCTTACAGAAACGTCACTAACAGATCCAAAAATTGCAAAACTAAATTCAAATTAGTAAAAACACTTAAAATGCTCTATAGGCTTATGGGAAAAACAAAATGAAATCAATTAATTTAGTAAGTTTAGAAACAACAAATTCTATCGAAGTACGGTTTGCACAATATTAACTTTGATAATAATATTAGTAGATCGTGAAAATAACAAAATACTTGAATTAAGACAACTGGGAAAACGTGAAGTTATTATCAAATATATATGATGACACGGACGGATTGGAAGCTGATATTCATTGACCCATCCAACTTGGCTTTGATGAGGAAATGTGGAAAGATCAGGTACAGTTCTGTACTGAAAAAAATATATGGTAGCTAAGTTAGATGTAAATTTTCAAAAAACATACTTCACTCTTTTTATAGGATTGTTTTGGATTTAATTCTTTACAATATTGTAAAGGGTTCGATTCGGACGGGCTGTCAGTTTAGATTGAAAACAAAAGTCGTAAAGGAGAAAATCGTGAAAAATATTAGTTAGGCGCGTTGTGGATCCAATTTGATTAATCATTTAGAAATCGGAAAAGAAAAGGCTTCAAATTGATCCGTCTTTTAATGAGTAGTGTCTAATTTTGCATATCTTGTGAATCTTGTAATACCGGCACAAAATTCGGGTATCTCTTTACATTCGGGTAAATTTTGGAACCCAAATTTAAGTAAAGTTATCAACAAGTCGTAGAGGGACGTTGCAATGTATATACTATACTATATGGTTTAGCTGATAATGGAAAGCTGATTGAAAAAATAATAAACTTTTATGTTCCTGATAGCTATCAAGCCGTCGCCATCATAGTCTCTGTAAACATCCTAATTGTAGTACTAGCGTACTGAAATTCCCAACAATTTTATTAGCAGAGATATCTTCTGTTTCATTATTGAGGTATTCAACTTGAGAAGATGTATGAATTCAAAAATTCTACCCTTCATACTTCAAAATATCAAGAAAATGTTAGATTTCGTTTTAAGTAGGTATATGCAGATTGATATTTTCCTAAATTATTATGGTATGTTTCATGTTTAGATGTTTTTTTTTATTTTAACATAATGGATTAATAAATGTTACAATATAAATTAACTAAGAAATTCCCTTTAATGTGTATACTAATTTTTTTTTTCCTGGGTGACTATCTGTAATCAGTCCTTCGGACCATAATCAGATATGTATCAGTTATAGATGGCGTGCAGGTTAACTCCTTCATCAAGGAGTCGACCTTCATATGAAGCCTAAGCTATTGTCTGCTGACCAAGTCTGAAATGTTAAAACGCTTCAAACGCCTAACATTTTCAGAGACATTTGTGAGGTTAGATGCTAGTATGTTTTTTTAGTTTAAGATTGTAAATCTCACTGTATTTTTTAACTTCATATTTCACGAATGGAATATTACAGTGTACTCATGGATCTCGATGTTTTTTTGTAAACCATGGCGCGTTGTATACTAATGGCTAATTTAATATCATATTCTGTCTACTGCGCAAATCAATAAAATTTATTGGAATCATACAATTTTAACACGTGTAAACTTTATGTTAGATAGAAACACGCCAGGAACGATTGAAATGAACGCAACCTGATCATTAAATTTATTACAAAATTCTTTCCGTGAACGAAAAGAATTCAACCATAAAAACACTATTGGCCGGCGATCGCTATAAAACCGTACAAGTTAAAAGGATAAAAGAGTTTTTTTTAAGTTATTTTATCTTCATTGCATTAGCAAAGGTAGAAAAGACATTATTATTAGCAAAGACACATAAAATGTTACGTCCAAAGCTATTGTTGATATTTTTCGTCGTTCCTATCATAGAGGCTTCGCCCAGGATGGTGAACTATCCCCTACTGAAAGTGCCGACTGATTTGATACTCGAAGGCAAGAAAGCTCTCAGCGGTGACTTTCTATATGCGGTCTCTTTGCAAGTGCAGGATGATCATTTCTGCGGAGGGTCGATAATCCACAAAAAATGGGTACTGACGGCTGCTCACTGCACCGAGGTCTGTGAAATAAATAAATGCATTGTCGAATATGGTACGAACAAACTTAAATCCGGTATTAAAATTGGGGTCAAGCATATCATCCAGCATCCCGACTTTAAACTCGTCCATAAAAAAAACTCAAATGAAATCATAGAAGTACAAAACGATTTATCGTTAATCGAATTGGAAAGTTCGATTCTGTTCGATAGTTCGGTACAACCCGTACGTTTAAATTCGAAGGCTATCGGAGTAGGCGCTCCGGGTATCATCAGCGGTTGGGGCCTCATCAGCGACGAAGAAACGACCGAATTCCTTCAGATGGCCACTATGAGTACGTACAACTGTCCTAACTTCGTGCGGAGATTCAAGCATTTCCTGTGCTTGAGATCATCGCATTCGGCAGCATTTTCTGGTGACTCCGGTGGACCGTTAGAAATCTCCGGTCAGCTGGCGGGAGTCTGTTCATTCGGAGCGGGGAAAGATCTTAACGTCTACACGGATGTTTATAAATATGAACCTTGGATTCTAAATACCATTCAATTAAAAGGAGATGAGTCTGAAGATGACGGCGCCTTTGTTTCCAGACAATCAGAAGGCGGCGTTGTAATCAATATAAATCAAACCGTCAGTCTTAATGTTAATATCAATGTAACATTAAGTAATTAATGTGTTTTGTTTAAATTTGTATTTATATGCGTTTAAAATTTAAATATTAGGGATTGTAAAAATTGTGTATTTGTCAAATAAATGGCGTATAAACTAATATTTTGAAATTAATTTGAAAAATATATATTAGTATCTATTTAAATTTTAATGCGAATTTGTAATTTATGCCTACGTACCGATATTTTAATGGCAGACGGTAAAACGACCGTACAAATGTAATAATAATTAAAATTCCATCGAGTACATTGCGTTATGTGCAACATAATAAAGAACAATTAAATATTACAGGAAAAATCTCAATTTACATAATTTAAAAACAAATAATTATAATGCTAAGAAAACAAACATATCTTTAAAAAAACTAAATCTATTAATTATGGGAGAGATCGATTTGTGCAGATAACCTCGCCGCGCGTTTCTTGCACAGAGGCAAAACAAAATATATTGGGTGGTAGATGTACTCGGACCGACTTTATAAAAAGACTGACGCTACTCACATATAACATATACAGAGTGTCCCAAGGTTCCGCGCATTAAAAAAAAACAGCTAATAGGTCTTACGATTCTTAGTGTTATTTGTCAACTATATGAAAATTCATTATGGTATTCGAGAAAAAAAATGTTGAAGTTTCTATTCTCATTCATGTGAAACAGATATTTTTCAATGGCTCCTCCCTCGTCATAAGTACGTCACTAGGTCAGTAGGCCGCAGTCAGTCAAGATCGAGGTTAATGACCTGTCGAAACGCCCCATTAGGGCGGAGTTAAATGATCGCTGTCTGATATTACTGGTCGAACAGAGGGCGGTCTAAGAAGAAAGGGTAACTCCTTACTCCTTCTCTGCGGTTTTAAGAGGGATGCTATTGGTCGACAGATAATATTGATTTATCGATTGATAAGATCGATTTACACAAATTTTATTACAAAAATAATAAATTTGGTACCCAATGAAAATTTTTCGCATTTTGTTACATAATTTCTTACTCTTAATAGGGAACTTAAACACCCCCTAAAGTTTGTGGGATTGACCTTGGGTCAGCCTGTATATTTTATTTAAATAAGTAAAAATTTGGAACGAAATAGTTTCAATAAAAACCCGCAAGGTGATCAATAAAATAAAAATGTGAACAAACAAACATATAAAACGTTTTTTATAAATTGAGAATAAATAAAAACAAGTATTTTCATATAATTTTGCAAGAAATTAATATGACGTTTTGAATTGGTTAGGGATGGGCACAACATTAAAACTGCAAAAAAAAACAAAGTTATTTTGGTGTGCTATCGGCCTATGATCCGTTCCCGACCACACGTGTCAGATGTGGATACTCGACGGCGTGTTGACAGGTGAGTGTGATTTTAAGTAAGAAGGTCTCTGATAGATTTCAAAAAACGTAATCTTGAAAACAAAACTAAAGCTATACCATACCACAATTCATCTTATTCAAATCGGCATCCGCAAATCTGCCATCATCCGTGCTACTCCGAAAGCAGCTGATTAAGTTTACTAGTTAGAATGATGGATTCCTGACCAGTTTCTACTCAGGGTTTTGTCTCGGATTTAGGCGCTCCAGCATCCGGTCAGAGCACCGGTTTCGTTCATTAGTAGTGCATAAAGGTGGTAACAAAACCAACTAGTTATATTATATTATATTGTTTAGTGGTATGCCAATTACTTATAACTATTATTATTATTACGCGCTTCACTGAAAGTTGTATATTATTTAAAGTTGTTCGTACACCTACACACTATTTTAAAAGAGTTTTGTGTTCGTATTGAAAATAAATTAATTTTACCTAATAAAACCTTGCTTTTTTTTGATTAAAAATAATCAATATTTTATTATTTTTACAATTATGATTAAGTATTATTAACTTTCAGCATGTGGAATCGCTCGCAGCGTCGTATTACGATAAATATATTTTCGTGTCGGAAAACAATAAATTATCTATTTCACGTTATCCACTTAATATATTTATTGTTATTTAAACGGGCGTAAATGATGTTAGAGGCGTTGATGTATGGAATATTTTAGTGTTTCTATTGTAGTTAATTAATAAAACATTTTTATATATATTTATTTATATAATTGTATAATTGAGTTGTAAAGTTATTTGACTTATATTTGATGATGGTTTTTTTAATAGCGGCAAATCGCCTGAAAAGATAAATGACACAACTTTGACAATATTTAAAAATTTGGAACATTTTTTAAATTTTTTGATAATGTGCTGGATAGCATATTTATAAAGGTTCTAAAGAGGTCCTGTACTTGAGAGCGCAGGATGTCGCTTCTTTATGATAGGAGTTTTATAAAAATGCATTTTTAACTCTTACCTGTTCTCTTTAGTGTAAAATATTGTCAAATATTATGTAATCATCTAATATGTATATTTATATGTATATATTTATCTATAGATTATTTACTTAATTTATATTATAATATTAATATTATATATCTATAGGTTTATTAAGCAGTCTCGTAGCTTGCGTCGAAATTCTTAACTAGATCCATAAATGCTTGGCGTCTCCTTAGAACAGAACGTTGTGCTATTAAGGTGATGCTCAAAACTAATCCATTGCACGTGATTACAAATAATAATAATATATGTGCAAGCAATATATTTTATTATGTTAACACTATTTTACTGCTTTATTTTATAAGAGTGCATGTAAACGACGTTAAATAAATAAATAAAAAATGAAGTGTTATTCAATATGAACAAATTCAGCTTAATTAGTTTATATAAGATTGTGACAAATGAATCTTATGAATCTTAATGAATGACGAAGTCATCTTATTTTGGCCGTAATAACCATTCTCTCAAGGTTAAACCTATATTGAGAAAACGGACATTGGGTTTTCTTTTAAGAACAATTTGCCGGTGGAATGCTCTTCATAGGTCAATAGTTCACCCTTTTCCTGGTTCCAACGCTGTTTCCAAGCGTAGGCTGCGAGCTCTTAGACATTTTTTTTCCTCACCTACTAAACTCAACAGTATCACCACAGCTAGCTCCTAAATATTATAATTACGTAATAATAAAATTAATTATAATTAAAATTTGAAATTGATATACAAAATAAAAACAAAAAACTAATAAAACATGGTATACTTAGTAACTTCCTTGAAACTGTATTTACTAATTGAGAGCGGAATCCTAAAGCACATTTCGTACACTCGGTTGCAATAATATGTGCTCTGAATGTGATAACTGTGTAAGACATAATGATATAATGTTCGCACTGAAGCCAAGGGGCCAACGCAATGCGATAATTAATTTCGGCATTAATTAATCCAAAGTTGGCTAATTGGCGCGGAAACGAGAGCGCGGGGGGGGATAAAAAAGACCCACAATGGTAATAAAGTTGCACGCAGCTGCCGGCGCCTTAAGTGAAGAGTTGGACTGCTTTTATTTATTCGCATTATTCGGATAATAACAGCTATTAGCTAAATAGCTTCGCTTGAATTAGAATCGAGTGAAATTTTAGTTTGAAAATAAATAAACTTTTTACCGGCGTCGACTCGGAGACGCCGGGTGTTTCAGGTGCGCCCGCGAGAGCTTCACGGCCTACAGCCGCCTTCAGCGTTTCAGGCCATGGCTCTCCGGGTTTCGTCGATATTTTATACATTTATTTATTTATTTAGGTTCACGATCATTTGGACAATATGGTAAAGTAATTAAGAATAATGGAAACAGTAAATTCTTACAAGCGATCGACACATACTCTGTTTCCTGCCTACTAGACTATCGTATGTACTAAAGAGGGCAGTGTTCCATCTTTTTCGAGTTTTTAATGTTGCGCGATACACAGGTTAATGTTTTCGTTTTCAAAAAATATATTAGAATGTTATTTTATTTATTTATTCTTTATTGAAAAATCCACAGTATTAAATTTTTTATATAAAAAATAGGTTTCAAATCATGAGAGAAATGAGAGAAAGTATATTTTGAAAAAAAATACGAAGCAATTCAAATGCAGTATAGAAGATTTATCATGGACCAAAAATGAAATCGGTCAAGGTTAAATCAATAATAAAAATATTAGACGTGTTATTGCGTCTAAATCCTTTTTCTGCACAAATCAAAATCAGTCATTGTTTCTATCTGTCTAGAAATATATGTACATATATGTGTACACTAACTTATTTTAATAAAATTACAAAAAATAATAACAACACGCTGAAAAACTTGTACAGGAAAAAAAAAATTAAATGCTGCTGAATATTTTGGAGAGATAAGAATAACACTTAAGGTTTTTATGTTAGCTAAGTGAACTATTTACATGCGACCTTCATACGCCCACGCATTGATTATAACAATTTTCTAAATCAGATGGTTGTGTTACTGTGAATGCATTGAACTCGGTTAATCTTTATATTTACATGTTATTATTTTAGAGTTTAAAATATTGTCAATTTTAGATATTTTTTTTAACGAAAGATGTGGTAAAAAAAGGTTACTTATTACAAATCAAAATTAAAAAAATACTTATCAGAATAATCAACTTTGTTCTATCTTATACCCAGGGTATTATTATAAATCACTACTATTCATTCACTAAAACCAATTTAAAAATAAATAAATACCGCTCGAATGTTTGAGAACGATATATGTTTGACGAGGTGGGGCGGAGTTAAGCGTTTGAACACGGAGAGGATGCGTGTGGTACCGAATAATATTACCTGACCATGGCCACACATTGGCTAAGTTTTTGACCTGAACGGGCGTCGGAATTATCAACGGCAAAAAATAATATCTTTATTTTAATATCGTGGTAATTTAGTAGTTAAGGTGTTTGACTATTTGCCTAGAGATCGCGGGGTCGAATCCGCACTCAGTCGTACAGTTTTTAACGCTTTTTACCACCATCTCCCCTGACTTTAGTACAAGCACGCTTAGCTTAGTTGAGTAGGGCCTAGAATAATTGTGTACGATCTAGGTCATGGCAATAATTAATGAAAATAAAAATAAAAAGTGATATAATTTTTTTTTACAAAATATTTTTTTTACATTTTACCTCTGTTTTTAAATGTTGTAAATATCTTTTTAATAATAGGAAATTTATATTTTTGTGATAACAAACACAGTGAATGTGGATATATGTAAATTAAATGATGAAAAGATGACCCAAACTATGCTACGAATATGCTTTTGAATCCATCTTACTTTTCATTTTAAATTAATAATAAACACCATTACGTTATAATCTTAATATATATAAATCTCGTGTCACAATGTTTGTCCTCAATGGACTAATAATAAAATAATGGACTAATAATAAAATTTGAACACCATGTGCAGTTCGATGTGCACTTGAGAGATAGGATAGTTTAAATCTCAAATTATAGTCGCAATTTTAATTTATCGCTAATTTTTTGTCCGTTATTATTTGGCAGTCATAAAACTGACAGATGTCGATACCTTTTTATTTTATGGGCGATTGTGAAGAGCGCGTGACGACTCGGTGCCAGTATAATTTTATTGAACAAGCAGAGGAAAGAGCAATTGTGATATTATTGGAAAATTTTTTAGAAGATCACAATCAACTAATTCAATTGATCAAAAGAGTTTCGCCACGACTGCAAAATGACAATTATCAAATCGTCATAAAAGCCGACAAAGTACCATTAGGTGAACATGCTGGTAGATTCAGTCATAAAACTGACAGATGTCGATACGGAACGGCACGGAACATGCATGCATACAAGATGCGATGACTTACGTACGTCATTACGGCCGACCGGATTTATTTATTACATTCACATGTAATCCGAATTGGGAAGAGATACAAACTTTACTATTGCCAGGACAACAAGCCATTCATCGTCATGATTTAACTGCACGTGTGTTTAAACAAAAATTGAAATCCTTAATTGATTTTATTGTTAAATATACAATTTTTGGTATCACACGTTGTTGGCTGTATACGATAGAGTGGCAAAAGCGAGGTTTGCCTCATGCCCACATTTTGGTTTGGCTTAAAGATAGAATCCGTCCTGAAGAAATCGATCAAATAATTTCAGCCGAAATTCCAGACCCATTAATTGATCAAGAATTATTTGATATTGTCACCAAACACATGATCCATGGGCCATGCGGTGTTTTCAACATGACGTCACCGTGCATGGAAAATGGAAAATGTAAAAAAAACTTCCCAAAGCCGCATACGAATGACACGATCACGGATATTGATGGTTATCCAATGTATCGCCGCAGAAGTACTGAGAATGGTGGCCACACATTTACAATGCGACTGCTGAACTTTCCAAATCAAGTTGAGTTTGATAATCAGTGGGTGGTACCATACCCACCACTACTTTCAAAAACTTACAAAGCTCATATCAATGTTGAGCTTTGCAGTTCTGTTAAATCAATTAAGTATATTTGTAAATATGTAAACAAAGGCAGTGATTTGGCCATATTTGAAGTAAAAAACATAAATAAAAATGACGAAATAGCACGATACCAAATGGGCAGATACATTAGCAGCAATGAAGCTATTTGGCATATTCTCAGCTTTCCCATCCACGAAAGAGATCCTGCTGTCCAACATCTGGCAATACATCTTGAAAACGGTCAACGTGTATACTTCACTGAAGAAAATGTTCTCCAAAGAGCGTTCGAAGCTCCGAAAACGACTCTAACTGAATTTTTTACATTGTGTCAAAAACCTGATGTTTTTGGCCAATTCGCGAAGACATTGGTGTATGGTGATGTTCCACGTTATTTCACATGGAACAAATCCAGTAAAAAATGGGAGCCACGGAAACAAGGAAAACCACATCCTTCCATTACAGGCATATTCAAAGCTAAGACATTGGGGAGACTTTACACGGTACATCCAAAGCAACGTGAGTGCTTCTATTTACGTTTGTTATTGGTGAATGTTCCCGGACCAACGTCTTTTGAATTTTTACGAACAGCTAATGGTCGAGTATTCAATACATACCAGGATGCATGTCGTGAACTGCAATTGCTAGAAGACGATAACCATTGGGACTTAACGCTTGCTGATGCTGCGTTGACATCAACACCGAATAACATTCGTCAGTTGTTTGCAATTATTTTGGCGACATGTTATCCCTCGCAAGCACAAACTTTGTGGGAAAAATATAAAAATTGTATGACAGAAGACATCTTGCACCGAATTAGACAAACAAATCAATGCCAAAACATAGATTATACACCAGAGATGTACAATGAAGCATTGGTCTTGATCGAGGATTTATGTGTTCTTAGTTCAAATTTACCATTTAATCATTATGGTATGCCATCACCTAATCGTCCAGCCACCGACTTAGTCAATACCGATTTACAACGAGAAAATCAATATGACCATGGAAGTTTAGCAACAATTATCATGAACAGTGAACCATTACTGACAGCAGAACAAAAAATTATTTATGATCGGATTATGCTGGCTGTTGCTGCTGAACAAGGCGGTTTTTTTTTCTTGGATGCACCCGGTGGAACCGGTAAGACATTTTTAATATCGTTGATTCTTGCCAAAATACGGTCGCAACAAAAAATCGCATTAGCAATAGCATCGTCAGGCATTGCGGCTACTTTACTGGATGGTGGGCGAACAGCACATTCAACATTCAAGCTGCCATTGGACGTTCATAATAAACCAGATGCAATGTGTAACATCAAAAAGAATAGTGGAATAGCTGCAGTGTTGCGGAAGAGTTCTATAATAATTTGGGATGAGTGCACAATGGCACACAAATATTCACTTGAAGCATTAAACAGAACTATGCAAGATTTAAACAGCAATAATAAACTTTTCGGTGGTGCTATCTTACTTTTGTCTGGTGACTTCCGGCAGACCTTACCGGTTATACCTCGCTCTACTTTCGCGGATGAGATTAATGCATGTTTGAAACAATCATTCTTATGGCGAAGTGTTGAAACACTTCGATTGACCATAAATATGCGAGTACAATTGCAAAATGATCCATCAGCACTAATATTTTCCGAACAACTACTAGATATTGGGAACGGTAAAATAAAACTGCAACCAAATACGCAATGCATTAAACTACCAGACAATTTTTGCACTGTTGTTCAGGATAAAACTGAATTGATTCAGAGTATTTTCCCGGATATACAGAATAATTATTTGAATCATGAATGGCTTAGTCAACGGGCGATTTTGGCAGCCAAAAACGTTGATGTTGACGAAATTAACTTCCAGATACAACAGTTGTGGGGCAACCAGGCGATCTGATGTCTTTTAAATCAATCGATACTGTTGTTGATGAAAATGAAAGTGTAAATTTTCCGATTGAATTTTTAAATTAATTAGATATCCCTGGAATGCCACCACATAATCTTCGATTAAAGATTGGTTCCCCTATTATTCTCCTCCGTAATTTGAATCCACCTCAATTATGTAACGGTACGCGTTTGGTCATCAAAAAGATCACCGGAAACATTCTTGAAGCAACCATTTTGGCTGGGAAGTTTAAAGGAAAAGTGGTCCTGCTGCCACGTATTCCGATGATACCATCAGATTCTACCATACCCTTCAAAAGGCTACAGTTTCCAATTCGTTTAGCTTTCGCCATGTCTATAAATAAATCTCAAGGTCAAACAATGTCCATTTGTGGTTTAGATTTGGAAAATCCATGTTTTTCTCATGGGCAACTATATGTTGCGTGTTCACGTGTTGGGAAACCGTCGAATCTATTTGTGTTAGCTAAAGACAGGTTAACCAAAAACATTGTGCACCGATTGGTGTTAAATTAAATTGAAATTGAAAGTATTTATAATTCAAAAAAAAAGATATTAATGTTTAAAAGTTTAAGACTGTCTGCCTTGCCTACCTCATTCATGAGTTTAAGCGTCACATGTTATTTACTGTATTATACTGTAATATACTTATATTTGTTATAAAATTAAATGGAAATAATAAATCTGATAAATTTTTATTTTTTACCTATTGATTTCTGCTTAGTATCAAGTGTAAGAACATTTTAATTAATTGTGTTCAACGTACTTCCCCTTCAAATCTCAATCCAGTGAATTTGTATACCAACATCAACATTTTCGTCTTTGTTCGTAAATAATTTCATTGTACTAAAGGGTTATAGTAGTAGAAAGTCAAATAAGGAGATCACCATATTTTTTTACAAATACCATCTGTGTGAAAAAGCATAGTGGACTCCGTGACTGATGTTCTCTTATTGTTCCTCTTAGATTGTTTACTATAATGTAATATAACAAAAACTTTAGCCACAGCAACGCGTGGCCGGGTCAGCTAGTATACCATAAGTATAAAAGTAAGCATAAGAATACAAAAAAAAAAATTAAACGTTCAGAAACAAAATAATAATCATTTTTAATAATCAATCATAATTAACGAAAATAATAATGAAATGCATCCATTTGTATTATATTATTGTACTATAAATTCAACTTTTTTATTATATTGTAAGTAAGTTTTAATGTAAAACAAAATATATGTTCATTTTTCGATCTTTTTTTGAAACATTTTATAATCTACAACAAATAAAGCCTAACATAGTACGGACCCTGCCTAGGTAGAGTTTTTTTTTGTAAAATATGTTTGTGTATTTTAAAAAGCAATAAATAAATTACTATTTTTAATTATATTATTATTATTAAATAAACTTAAAACCCTTCCCAAAATATTTAAACCTTTCAATTACTGTAAATTCAGAAAATTGTATGTCTTATAATTCCATGCTTTTATTGTTATTAAGATCAAGATATTAGCTACAATAATAACAATATTATTACTTCAAAGTGTAAAATTATAATGTCGTTAGTGCGTATGATTTTAAGCCGAATGTCAGTGTTAAAATAATAGTTGTTTTTAACCATTGAATAACTGGATTAATATCGTCAAAGGCAGCGAGAAAAACTCTTTACATTTTGTAGTTTGTGTAAAACAAAAGTCGACATGAGACTTTAATTATTTAGGGGACCTTAAATTATAACATCAAAAATATTATTAAATATATATATATATGCAATATGCAATATATATATATATATATATATATATATATATTACTAATATGATTATACCGTAAGATAAAATAAAACAAATTCAGAAAATATGAAAATATAGAAAACCGCCGACGCACAAACGTCTAACAGATTTTCTTGAATCATAGCTAATATCAAGTGACCATTAAAACAAATAAAAATATTATTAAAATTAGTTCATCCGTTTGGGCGCTATGATGCCACACACACGTCGAACTTATAACACCCCTCTGTTTGCACCGGGGGTTAAAAACTATCTTGAATTATGCGTTACATATAACACATAGCACATTATATGTTATATTTTACATAACTAAAAACACGGGTAAATTTAACAGCGGTAGAGGGTTTAGGAAAAATACTTTCTGTATAGCAATTACTATGTAGATAAATGCAATACCAAATTGTGTGTGTAATTATTTTTTCCGTTTTCTTAATAATCCATGCGGAAGTGGAGATTGCATGTCAATTGCCGAAGATCGAAGGTCAAATCCAAAGAAAATATAGTATTTATTACAATAAGGCCATTGCGAGACCTTTTATTGTTAATATGGATTGGATCATCTTAGCATTATTCACATTTGCTTTGGCGGTTGAAGGAAGGCAATCGGCGAAGACGGAGAATGACAGTAATGGAACAGGAAATAAAACTGATGATGTGACCATTTTCAAGAGCCGGAGAGTTTTCGGAGGCTACAATGCACCAGCAGGTTTTGCCCCGCATCAGGTAGGAATATTTATGTAACCGTACTGGTATTTTCTCAGTGTTTCAAATGCAAACATCCTGTTTCCTAACAAAGTGGAATAATATAGTTATTCCACTTTAAAATACGTTGCAATAAGGTTAAAATAAAATTATAGGTTGTAACCGAGCAATGAAATTATGACATTTTTAAATTTGAATGGAAGCCTTTAAGTTTAAGACGTAAAATTTGTCGTCTTTTTACCTGTTTTAAGGCCTACTTAAAATTTACATCATGGTCCTTGATTAGTGAAAAACCTCAGAAACCCCTTTATACTGGTCGAATAGATCATTTCTCTAAACTAAAGGAAATTTTCAAAAGATATAATTTCTTTTGCAGACTATCGGCCTATTCAAACCCTTCCCTAAGAACTCATCCCAACTAAGAAGAAGAATTACCTGACAGCTATTAGTTTATGAACAGAATCAGATGAATATTGGTTGATACGCACATTGAAGAACAGTATTGCGTTGCGTTGTTTATAAAACTTATAGAAAATGTATATTAGTTTGTCTTAATAATGATCACTTTCATTTTAATTGCTGCATATATTTAGATCAGTTGAGATCTGTAATTAAAAATAGACCCCGCAGTGACCATACGTTTAACCAAATTGTCTCGGTTCATGAGTTCAGAGTTTAACAGCCTTGACTGAAACGATTTCTACAAATGAGATCTCTTTTGTTGAGCTGGAGTTTTTGAATAACTGATCTGTCGAGTAACAGTCGTTTGTTATCTTCAATATTTCCTTAATATTCTTTCCTGTCTTTACTTTACTCCTTTCCTTCCTTTCTATTTTCCTTTCCTCCTTCGAATTCCTTTTTGCCTACTTCTACAATACTAAGTTGAATACCTACTTTTAAAGCAGACTGTGTAAGATATTGTTTACTTTATTAACACATTTGTTTTGCGTAAGAATAATATTTGGTAGCATTTATTTTAAGTGCCTATTGTTAAAAATTCTAGAGTTTAAATTAGGTATGGTTTTTAAAGATTGGATATGATCATGTCCTTTCTATCTATTTCTTAATATCAAATTTTATCAATCAATAAGTGGTAGTTCTGTCCATCGCATATCTAAGTTACCGATGAGTCTACCTTCATTATTTGAGTTACGGTCGACTGTCATAAAGTTTTTGATCCATATCAATTTTGAAATGTCTTGCTCCATTTTCCAACGGTCAAAGAATAGGTTTTTTTTTCAAAGATATTTGATAATAGCTCTAGACCTCGAAGGCATTTTAAGCGTATGACATAAAGCTACTTAAGTTCCATATTTCGAATGCTTACAACAAAAACTCTACATATTAAAATGCTGGTTCTTCCTAAACAAAGAACTGCCAAAGAAACTAATTATGTATCTAATTGGTTATGTATGTTTATTAGAATTTTCCATTTTTCCAAAATATGAAAATCTGGATATTTTAAACGAGATCTTTTTATACTCCTCTATTACATGCTTCAGGTTTCTCTACGCTCGTCCCAAAACACCGGTTTTCACTTTTGCGGCGGTTCTCTTATCAGCCAATGTCATGTGCTGACGGCAGCACACTGTAACACATGCATTGGGGGAGGCTGCAAAGTCGCGTATGGCAACAACGACTTGAGACGACAAAGGATCATAGACATCGAAAGTTACACCCAACACGAGAAGTTCGTCCTAGAGGAGAACGCCAATGGCGGGATAATTCTGATTCAGAATGACATTGCTATAATTAAATTACCGCGTAAGAATTATATACAGTTCGACGACACCACGAGAGCTGTGGATCTCAATGCGCGCGCATTGCCACTGGGAACGAGGAACACCATAACAGGTTTTGAACTCAATACTTTCTATTAAATATGCCTAATTAAAGTAAAACAAACAGGAGTCTAAAAAATTTGCTTTGCATCCAGACTCCGAATGCATTAATTTAATCTGTTTAAACAAATTTCAATACCATTCGTAAGCACGAGTGAGAAGCTTAAATACCTTTCTCTCTGAGGTACTGAAATTAAACCAAAACCAACTAAGGACTATAACCATAATCTTAGCAGGCTACTGCGAGCTAAACAAACTCCTACACATAATGAACTTATCGACCAGTGAAAGGTTCTAGTTTTGCTAAGAGAGCCCAGATACCACTACATACTTACTCGGTGAATGTAGGCCTTAATTCACAAAAGATACCAGCTTCTAAGCAACCATCTTCTTAACCCTGATGAGATACAAATCATCGCATCCAAAAAGATACTTAACTTTATTCACAGTAAAGGACTAGAGGATGAACTCAACATAAGTCTAAAATATGTTCGTTTAGGGGGATAGCCAAAGTCCATATCTCAATAACGGATATTTTTAATTAACTACATATTTTTTAGATCTTCTAATTTACATCTAATCGTGTCTACTTGGGCATTAAAACATTTTTTTTGTAACATAATGGTGTCAATGGATAATTTTCAGGCTGGGGCTATATAAACGCACTTAACACCGTGCCTAATAATCTACAAGCGACCCAACTCATGGTGGTGAACTGCCCATCGAACCAGAAAGAATGGTACAACTTCATATGCGTCATGTCTCCAATATCGGGTTCTTGTCCCGGTGACTCCGGTGGGCCCATGGTCTACCAAAACACATTGACTGGCGTAACCTCGTTTGGTTCACCGTGCGGTCGCCCACCAGGTAGCGATGGTTATACCAATGTGAGCGCCTATATTGGTTGGATTAGGGGAAAGATGGCTGACGACCCTTGCTAGTCAGGAAACCTTGTTACAAAACAACAATTGTCTTAGTAACTGAAAAGGGGTACATCAGCAAGTCGATATATACACATTTATTTATATAAATAGGTCAAATACCTTTACAACTAAATTATAAAAATTTAGAGTGATTTTTTCTAAATTTGCACTATTTGCAAACGTTGTTCAGGAGTAAGTCTATTCGTTATGCAATGGCAAACCAAACTGAACATAAATCAAGTGACAGCTGTCAAAAACACCACCTACGAAAAAAGTAGTGCCAGATTGAAAACCACGCCTCTAAAAAAACATGACGTTTTTTCCTCATGCACATACTTTTATAGGGTCATACTTCATACTGATTAAAAGTTTTTCAATGTGTTAGAAAAAGTAAGTAAAAAACAGTATAAAACAAAATCCTAATAGCGTTTAAACGCATAGTCACTCATCTTCACCTTCACCATTGGTCCGAATTAGCGAGCGAACCAAACGTTTCATTAGATAATATTTATTTTCTATGGAAAAATATGTCAAAATTAATAAAACCTGTAGAGCAAGACTTGTTTAGTTTGGTGCGTAGAATAACCTCATAAAAGGATGTGCAAGAGAAAAAAATCAACCTGTATAATTTATCTAAATAAAGCGATTAAATCATGTGATTTATTTTTTACATTTATGTTTTTTTCTACTTTATACATAGGTCACTCATAAAATCATCTTATTTAACCATAACACTTTCTTTTAAGACCTCAACCTGGTCATTTCTTCATACAAATGTTGTAGTGTTATGACTCTCTTATTTGTAGATGTTGAAGAAAAATATTACTAGGTATCGTTTTATCTCCTGAATTAAATGTATGAATTTTATCATTAATTTGGACGTTAATATCTTATTGGCTAAATGCAAGAATCAAGAAAATAAAACTACAGATGCACAGTATATTTTATGAAGATGCAAATTCGAGTAAGTTTTTAGACATAAGTTAATTCTGTTTTTTTTTATAATTAACCAACAACGGTACAAAGTGTGTATGCGTTTGATGAGACAGAACGATTTGAAAGCACGCGCAAGACAGAGAAGGCTTTAATCACGCATCCATTACTTTTATATTTTTTGTTAAATTTCCTTTATCATCTAATTAGATGGTTATATAATATTTGACATTATTTTACACTAAAGAGTTAAAAATACTGTTTTATAAAGTTCAGCGCTGGGTTTAAACCGACATATTATATTTCTTAAATACCGTATTTTAGATGATTTTTAACATTATTAGAGACATACAAAATATGAAAGCCGGAAGGTATTGACATTTAAAAATTTAAAATCAACTTTTTAATAATTTTACAGAGATGCATTTTTTTTTCAAATAAATTGTAGATCCAGACGTTCAATAGAAAATTAATACCGAAAGCATAAATAGTTGCATCGCTCGATTTTTCACTTGCAATTGCACTTTCTAAAGTGCAAAACTATCAAAATATTTAGAATCCATCTCTGTTTTAAAGACACGACAAACTATGACACATCACATAAATAAGGTGCAATTTTTGTCTCCGTAATATTTTCATTTTTGTGGTCTATCGTAAAATATATACCTATTCATAAAAAAAACGATATTTTACTTACAAATAAAGAAATACAATATTACCAAAGAAGGTACCAATTACATTTCTTATCCCAATAATAAAACAAGTATAATACAAAGTCCTTTATTTGCCAAATAGTGAATATATTCCATATTAACACATTCCCACATTTTATTTTAGATTTAGATTATATTTATATAATACCGTCATGGCACATAAAGGTACTTTTATGTGGAGAAATATAAAGGTGCTTTTTCAAAAAAAATGTGCAGGTGGCTTTAATTGGCCATATTATAAACTATTTGTATTCAAAACGTATATGCTATTATTTCACTGTATAATAAATAAATATAATAAAATAAATACAGCTTTTATGAAGGCTTTCTATATCTTACTTATATCAACTGTGCGTCTTATGCAATGAGGTAAAACTTTCATTATAGTAGTAAAAAACATATTTAAAAATGAAACAATAATACAAAAATGGTGCAGTGGTATGGTTCGTCCTACCCTTGAATACCTTGAATACCCTTGAATACCATCAGTATGAAATCCTCGCACCCAAGAGACGAGCTGGAATCAGTTCAGAGAAAAGCAAGCAGACATGTCTTTAGGCGCTTTAGTCGTTATGATTGTCCATCTGAATTCATTTCAATTCTTAATTGGGAGCCACTAAGTAGAATTACTCAATCAATTACTTAGCATAGCAAGTAATTACTTTTTTAAAATGAGTATTCGTTTTAATTTATTGTAGTATAAAATATATATTACTTTAACAAAATCTTGCCTTTAATTTAGGTATAAAATATTGTCGTGTGGTTCCGAAAATTTTACGATCAACGACATTGATTTGATCAAATTATTAAATGTAAATACAATATATAGTCTAATTTAATAAATTTCCTGTAAAAAACAGTACACAAATATATGATTTTTCATAAATATTTTTACCATCGCAAAATAACCTGTTCCGTATTGAAATTTAAATGTTATTTTAATTTAGTACATATTAAATATAAGTTTTGAGGATTAAAACGAATCTTGTTACTGTAATAATCGATTGCTAAACTCTTGTTTATGTTAACACAAAGATTAAAATCTTAATCTTCAAGTACCAGCAGTAAATTAGTTTGCACTTACGAGGATACTAAAAAGCCTTAGTATAGTAGCTACTGGCGTACCTAAAATTCTTATTTTTGACGTGAACACATTCATTAATTTTCTCTAGTACTGGGACTTTAACAGCAAGTACAATGATGACAAAAACAGGGATACAGTTTCCCTACGCTGTATAGAATATTTGGCCTTACTGCAGACGACCAAAGGGGACGATTTATTGTATCCAACTAATTTTAAAAAGCCTACAGACACAGCCGATTTGTCATATTCGAACACGTGAATAAAGCAGAGGACGTCTTCACATGCCTCCTATTCTTTTAAAACATTTAAAAAAAATGAGTATTAGCTCAATTTATCGGACGGTTGGGTCAAGTTGGATGGTCGGCTTAACGAACTGAAAATATTGCGTAATTATAATAACTCAGTTGCACGACTGACGTTACAATTTATCGGTTTTGTTCAAAGTCGGTTCCGACAAGAGCCCCTGTGACTCAGAGAAGCTGCGACGAGTTTTGTTGGGAATTCCTGTTAAAAAAAAAACGCGAGTTTTGGCCGATAGTGTTAATTTCATATTCTCGTTTAAATGTTTTATATAACTTTTAAAAAGTTGTTAGGTCTTCTGGACTGCATATACCTTATACAGATGTATCATTCGAAACTACAACCAGCCTATAGCTGCTCGAAGTCTTGAGCTGTATAGAGTCTTGAGCGTCCAAAAGTCTTTGAGTATTAATCGTTTGAAAATCTCCGAACTTTACAAAATATTAACGTCAACATGCATATCGACTCTAAAAATAATCTCTCGCAAGCAATCCCGTATTACCCGTGAAACGAAATAATATAATATAGGGTGTTTTTTTTAGAGGCGTGGTTTTTAATCTGGCACTACTTTTTTCGTAGTTGGTGTTTTTGACACTGTCACCTGATTTATGCTCAGTTTGGTTTGCCATTTCATAATGAATAGACTTACTCCTGAACAACGTGGCGTGGCCTCCAAGATCGTGCGATTTAACACCGCTGGACTATTTTTTGTGGGGTTATGTGAAGTGGCTTGTCTACGCAGATAAGCCGGACACGATTAACGCCTTGGAAGAGAATATTCGGCGCGTTATTGCTGACATACGGCTCAACTTGCTGCAAAAAGTGGTTGAAAATTGGGCCTCTCGGCTGGAATTTGTTCGAGTCAGCCGCGGCGGCCACATACCCGAAATCATTTATAAAACATAATGGCAAACCCTTATCTTTATAATAAAACTAAATTCTTAGCCATAACATCAAATTATATGCGTTTTATCTCTTCTTGAAAACCACGCCTCTAAAAACATCAACCTATATAAGCGGGTAAGAAAGTCGCAGCGCCGCCCGTCGACAATTGCACAAGTATCTGCCAATAATGACGTTGGATGTGAGCGTATTTACTATACAATGTACGCGCGATGTGTACTTTCCTTTTCCCTTAGACAACTAAACGTTTTCAAATTTATTAACAGCATCCAATTGTTTTCCAAGATGTTCCATTGAAATGAATTATTTTATTTAATTTATTTAGGTATATTACATAGGTTAAAAAACAGTAAATATTTGGCTGAATATAAAATAAATCAAATATATTTAATTCCTACACTACCGCACATCGCAAAAAAAGTTTAACCATGCAGTCATGAATAGTTTGCTATTTTAGGTTAGATTTGAGCTGTTATTATTATTGAAAATTTGATTTGTTCGAAAATAGACGAACAAAAATTACAAATTATAAGAAACAAATATGCAAGTATATATATATAATAAATAAATAATATTGGTACACAAACACAGATTCAGTTGGACAGTCGTACACTTAAAAATAAATCTTTCAGTGACTTAACGTCTTGATATTTTTTATTGTTGTTTTTTGTTGGCTTTTTGTTAAAAATGAAATAGCTCGTTTGTTAATTTTACCAAAAGCGACCTGATAAATTGTCATTGAAGTATCGAAACTCTTGCATCCGTGGTTTCGGATCTATCGATCATTTTTTCGCCTATATCACAAACACATGTACAAATATTCCCTACCTTTCTTTATTTATTTATTTATTTATTTTTAAATAATTGCTATGACCTAGGTCATATACAATTATTTTGGGCCCTACTCAATTAGGCCAAATATGCCTGTACTAGAGTCAGGGGATATGTTGGTAATGAAGCGTTAAAAATGTTATGACCATGTGCGGAATCGAACCCGCGAGTTTTGGGCCAATAGTCGAACGCCTTAACTACCAGACTACCACGATCTCACCTACACACATTACATACACTAACCCACCCCAAACTGCCCTTTTTCTACCAATACATATTTTCGAAAACCGTTTGTGGATTAAAATTTCCACTAAGCGACTGAGATTACTTTTTAAAATATTTAGTTAGTTTTGCACTGTATTGAAAATTGACGAAGATTAAATAAATAAATAAATACATTTCGTTTCAAGGTTTGTCGTTGAAACCCACTTTGAGACATAATTAGATAAATGATAGTTTTAAACACTAATAATTTGCGATAAGAATATGCTCTTTTTTAACTAAATATGATTTCCTTAGAACATACCGTTATCTCTTTTGTGAATGTATATAATTAATAATATACGAGTATTTTCCTAAGTAACACTCGTAAGTGGAAAAAATATGAGGTATATAAATGTATGGTACTTCGTAAACCACTTCATTTAAGGCGCATTCAAAGACATGGCTAACAAAACGTTATTTCTGGCCCTGTTAATGTTAACATTTACTTTAGATGAAGCCAAAAAGCACGGAGGGAAATCCTCAAAACTGCCCAAGGGAAAAAATCAGGAAGTGAAAGCGTACGTTCACAGAACGAACAGGATATTCGGAGGAGAGGATGCACCGGTCGGTAAATATCCTCACCAGGTTGGTAAATTTTCATCTTATTTAATCGGTTAAGGCGACCCGGGACGCATTTGTCCTTGAGATTTGAAAGAGTAGGCTTTAATCGAACATTGACGCGTAGAAAAGAGACGGATATACTCGCCGACCGCGAATTCGTTACATTTGGAATCGATGAAACATGTTTTTTGTATTTAAATAATTATTATCATTTGAAAAAGTATTTTTTTTATGTAATGGCCTAGATCATTATATTGTCTATCTTTAGAAAGAAAAAATGGGTTCGCGTCACTTACACAACTTAAAAGAAAATCGTTGCAAGAAAAAAACAACACTTTCTTATTTATTTATTTTCATTACTATAATAAGGTGTATTTCGTTTTTCTTTAAGCAAAGTACTAAATTAATATATGTAGAATATTGTGGTATTTTTAGTTTTAGCCATTTGTTGGGAATAACTTCAACAAAATGCACCAAAATACGTTACAAAACACGTTTTAGGGACTGGTGGCGCCTTAAAAAAAAAACCTAGTAACAACTCATTCAGCTATGGAGTGATGTGTTACCTATTATAAGTAAGAAATTGTATACCGTGTCCCAAGACCATTCCCAATAAAATAATCAGCTAATTGGCCTTGTGGTTTCAAGTATTATTTGTCAATATGGTATATCATTCGGTTGTAATATTCTACGTGTTATTGGATTTCTAATAAACGAAAAATGAAAATATCGAAGAGGACATACGAAGAGAATAAAAAAATAATATTACCTAATATACTCTAAATTTTTTTAAAATCACTCTAAAATAAAGTAAAAATCGCGTCGTGGGCCTGTGGCGTGGCCTCCAAGATCGTGCGATTTAACACCGCTGGACTATTTTTTGTGGGGTTATGTGAAGTCGCTTGTCTACGCAGATAAGCCGGACACGATTAACGCCTTGGAAGAGAATATTCGGCGCGTTATTGCTGACATTCGGCCCAACTTGCTGCAAAAAGTGGTTGACAATTGGGCCTCTCGGCTGGAATTTGTTCGAGTCAGTCGCGGCGGCCACTTACCCGAAATCATTTTTAAAACATAATGGCAAACCCTTATCTTTATAATAAAACTAAATCCTTAGCCATAACATCAAATTATATGCGTTTTATCTCTTTTTGAAAACCACGCCTCTAAAATCATCACCCTATATAAGAGAGCAATTCAATTAAAAAAGAACTACTAACAGTATGACTACTACATAAAATTCCAAATGCCAGCCGTATAAAAACGGTCTAAATGAATCGGAATTAATATTTATTTTTTGGCTTCGACTTTATTTGAGCATCATCACATTCACCCACAATGCTTCTAATTTCAGGTATCCTTGAGGCCAACGTTTGATCATAACTTCCACTTCTGCGGCGGTTCCATAGTGAGCGAATGTCACGTGGTCACGGCGAGCCACTGCGACAGCTGCAAAGACGCGGGCTGCGTGGTCGCCATGGGCAGCACCAACCAGAAGGAGATGACAGTACACGATATAGAGAGCTACACCCAGCACGAGGAGTACCTCATGGAGATGGATGACAAGGACACCTATATTAAAACCATCAGAAATGACATCGCATTCATTAAGCTGGCGCAAGGGCACTATGCTGAGTTTGACGACAATACCAAGGCGATCCATATTAATACACACGCTCTCTCACCCGGAACCAAGAATGTTATTACAGGTTCTAAACAATATTCACCCAATTAGCCCACTCAACTGAGCTAAATTTCCTTGTGACTCAGGGCAGATGGTGGTAATGAACTGTCAAAAATATTACGTTATGTATGTTAGAGGATGTGGGGGGTTTGCCCCCCCGTGTACCGCGTCCTTTCCAGAACTATTGACTTTTAAATCCACTTATAGTTCGCCCTCTAGTCCCGTACTGTAGATAAAGTTAAGTATCTTTTTGGGTGCGATGGTTCTAATCTCTTCTGGCTTGAGGAGATGGTTGTCTAGAAGCTGTTACCTTTTGTAAATGAGGAGCCCACATTTCCCCAGTAGGTGTAAAGGGGTTTCTGGGCTATCTTGACAAAGTCTGCACCTGTCGTCGGTCGATAGGTTTAATTTATGTAGGTGTTTCAGCTTGCTGTGTCCTGTTAAGGCTCTGGTTAAGATCCTTAGTTGGTTTCGGCTTAACTATGAGTTAACTATGAATCCGACTATGAGTTCTCTGGCTTGCTTTTGTCCAGGTAGTTCTTGCCAGTATTTTTGGCTTTGTTTCCAAGCCCAAATTTTTAGCAGAAAAAATATTATGACCTTTATATATGACCCATGAACGCTAGGTCCAATGCTCAAATTCTCTTCAAACGCTCTTCTCTGTCTTGCGCGTGCTTTTAAATTATTCTGTCTCATCTAACGCACAAACACTCCATACCGTTATCGGTTAATTATGAAACAAACAGAATCGAACGTTGCTGAATTAGTGTCTTTATAAAATAAACTATATTTTAGTTTTATTTTTTTAATTCTTATATTCAGCCAATACCAATGACCGGGTTGAGTCCTCTTGATAAGAATAATAATTTTCCACAGGTTTTGGCTACTTGGACAGCGAAAATACTCTCCCACAGAACCTGCAAATGACCACAGTCAGCGTCGTTGAATGTCCGCCGAACCAGAAAAGCTGGTACAACTTCATCTGCATTTCATCGGACGATTCGGGCGCCTGCGCCGGTGACTCCGGCGGCCCGATGGTCCACGGCAGGAAGCTGGTGGGAGTCGCGTCGTACGCGTCGGACTGCGAGGAGGTGCCCTCCTACGACGGGTACACGAACGTCAGCTCGTATGCCGATTGGATTAAGAGCAAGATGGAGGAAATGCCATGTTGAGGAAACCCTCCACACATACATGATATATCAATAAATAATATCCCAATAAAAACCAGTATATTGCTGTCGATTATTTTCAATTTCCTCGTGATGTGATATGTGTGAACGATTTATTCGCAGATTCATAGAGAATCCCGTTAATACTCGGAGATATTGGTTTCTTTGTACTGGACCGTTTGACTAGATCGCGGAAGCACATGCTATTTAGGCATATACAAGTATAGTCTATATACTATATACTATAAGTATAGTATAGTGATATCTTTGTCTGTTCGCCCAATAGGATTAAAAATCTGCTTTCTATTTATACCTTTGTAAGATCGGAATTCTAGTTATTTTGTGTTTTTTATTGTTATTATTTTTGGTTTTAAATGTTGTTTATTCTTTTAGTATTTTTTTTTTAAACCTTTTTCATAAATAAATTCACTTCTCTTCGTCCCCAGCTAAGCTTCTAAAGAGAGTGATTCTTTGAGTTGGTTTCGATAATTATCGTGGTCGCTTGGATCCAGCGATTAGGTGATAATCTTCTGTTATCTAACTTTCTCTATATCTGAGTTTCTGGTGTTTGGTCTGATGACGATATGCCTTTGGTGCATTTAGTTGTCAGTGAGTCTGCAGCATATGTCTCCAGCATCACCATTCTGCTTCTTCTACATTTCAAGTTTCAGCAGTACCTATGACGCTTACAAAGACATTTGAATTTGTGCAGTGATGTCTGTATTTTCTGAAGATTTGCCAAGTTGGATGTGTCGTTGACGCTAACATGTTCACCGAGTGAAGACAGTTTAACTCTAACTGAAGTAGCCTTCGGGTATTCAATTCAGAACCCTTTAATACAAAGGAGGTTCAGTTAAAACACTTTTAAGCTTTGTTGTTAGATTATTTCATGAATTTTTTCAATTGGCATTAAGCCATATTGCATTAAGCATATTGTAGTAACATTAAAATTAAACAGCTAAACCGATGTTTTTCACGATATCTGCCAACTTTTAAGATTTGTGGCAAACCAAAATGTTGAGGATTGTTCATCGTTGATGTCCTAAGTGAACCTAAACCTGAAATTCCCACCTTTATTTTGATATTTCTGAGGACAATAATGACAACTCAAAGAAAAATTAAGGATCGATTCAGCTAATAGGTGTGAATCTCAGTATTGAATTAGTCGCGTTCTCAATTTAGCACACCGAGATGCACAAATTTATTGACTACTTCGCAGCCTCCGAGTAGTCTTAAAATAGACAAATATTGGTCAATGAAATAATATAAGATTTACTTAACATTGACATATTTTTTTGCAAAATAAATACAGGCATCGCTGAGATAATTTCGCTTGAAGGCTAAAAGGGTAAATGTGTCATTATTTAAACCGCGTTACATTCTTACCAGGATTGTGGGTTGCAGAAGATCATTTTACATCGTGTTACAAAAAACGTGTACGTAATATTTGAGATTTAAAAAACTTATCGAGATGAATACATTTTTGATACAAATTACTCTACTTATTTTACTGAAGCAAATAAGTGTTACACGCGCAAACGATGTATTTGAAGTTTTACATTCCGGTCGCATATTCGGTGGACATGAGGCTAAAATCGAAGATATACCCTACCAGGTAGAATTTAATATACCTATAATATTGGGTAGGTTTGAATACTCGCATACCTTAAAATTAAGGTTTGTTTTTATCTTTAACAAACTCGAAAAATAGTATAGGCTCTCACGATACGATATGTATTTTTTTATGAACATATACCCATTACCTACTCTGAAACGGCTTGAGTGATTCTGAGGCGGTCCCATTTAGGTTCAGCTAAGTAACTTTTAGTGTACCTAGGCTAAGGTAATAAATTTTCCGTTCAAAACTACTTCTGATGTAAGGTAATTAAAATCAGACAAAAATAAAAGTCTATAATATTAATAATTGGTAAATACAACAAAAGAAAATAACATATTAAAAACTAAACTTTAAAATACAGCAACAATCTAAATACTTAAAATATTTCAATAATGTTTTTATTGTTAGTAAAATATATCGAAAACTATGCATTAAAACGTCGAAGTCGGCGTAGAGTCATAGATTTTACTGAATTTACTAATAAGAAGTTAATTGTATTAGGTATTTTTTAACTTTTAAGTTGTAGGTTTATTTCGTTTCTTGTCGGGAAGGCTTAATGATACCGTAAAATTAAGTTACTTTCAGTAACTTATCAGCTGTCATATTATATATAATAGTATAAATGTATGACCTTGTATAATTTTTCTTTTCTTTACGATTAGTAAGTAGGTTTTATTATACCGTTAAATGATATAACCCGTGCCCTTGCACACCTTCGCGTAAAATGTGTATTTATTTTATTATTATCAAGTAAATGATAAAGTATTTTATCTCCCTCGCTTAGCATTCTACGATATAGCGTAATCGGGTGAACGATTCCTCAGAACATTACAATGGATACATGCCTAGCGATATAAAGATATATGCGATCATATAATATAGTTAGATTTTTATAGATTAATGTCGCAGTGATGTGTTTTGGGGTGTGATATTCCAGTTAGGGCGAAACCAAGAAAAATATTAATTTAAATTCATTTAGACCTCATTAATTTAACCATAAACTTTGATTTGACCATAAAATTAAACCATTTAAATAACTTTAACATAGTGAGGGCAGAATTTTTAAATTAAATTCTATTTCTGAGTGCATAATTACCACGCAATTTTCCTTGGCAAATGTTCATGGCGTTGTTAGCTGGACGTGTTGTTATCTATGCCAGTCTTAATTAATTTTGCTTTTTTTCCTCCAGGTGTCCCTGAAATCAGTGCATAACTTTGAACACTTCTGCGGTGGGGCCCTTATCAGCCAATGTCACGTGATAACAGCGGCCCACTGCGACGCGTGCGCAGGAAACCGCTGCTATGTGGGATACGGCCATCACAGACTGTCGCTGCAGGCAGTCCTGCCCATAGAACGATTCGTACCCCACGAGGGTTATGTTCTGGACATTGTAGACGATTCCATAAAAACGTTCAGGAACGATATTGCTATTATTAAATTGCCACGCTGGTTAAAAGTGAAGCTAAGCAACAAAACCAATATAATAGAGTTGAATGAAAAAAGAACTAAGATCGGAAGAGTAGCTTCTATCTCGGGTAAATTCTACTAATTATTTTTACCTCAAATTACAACTTCTATCTAGTAAAAAATTTAAACCCTATGAAGATCATTTGTCGTGCCTAAATTTTATAGGGGAATTAACACTCTTATATGGGCGCTAGTCCAACCATCCAACACACATGAGCATGGTATCAGCAGATTGGTCTCAATATCAAATTAATATACTAAAAAAAAAATCGAGCTCTGAGTTAACCGAAAAGTTTCATTTTAAAAGGTTTGATGGTTACTCAACTGGACTTTAATCTGTTTTACAGTGACCAATATAAAGGCAATCATACAACGAATAATTCTATTCAGCAATGCCATTAAAATTATTTAACTGATGCAGTTAATACTTCACTGTGTATAATACTAAATGTATTAACCATGTAGAGATCTTTTTATAAATACCTACTTTATGAATTAATTTATTACATGAGCACAAAATTCCTCGAGTAATTTACCAGAGAGATAGTAAAAACTCCTATGACCAAAGGCAGTTTTAATTGAATTGCATCTGGCCTCATTCCCAAAACGTGCTCTGGTGGAGCACTGGTTAAGAACTGTATCGTCTTCTCTTACCTTTTTTTATTTTATTTTTAAACTTGCCAGGTTGGGGCTACACGAGCGAAGTTCCAAAAACGCCCCTGGTCTTGCAATCGACCAAAATTTCCGTAGTGGATTGCCCAGAAGGACAAAGCCACTGGTACGATTTCACCTGCGTTTCATCCGAAGAGGCTGGAGCCTGTCCCGGGGATTCGGGTGGACCGATGGTGGTCGACGGGAAGCTGTCGGGAGTAGCATCCTTCGCAACGCCATGTCCTTACACTCCCAGCAACAACGGGTACACGGCTGTGAGCTCGTACATTGATTGGATCAGGCGGAAAATGAAGGAAATGCCGTGTTGACCATTAAAAACTTTTGAATAAAATGTTTTCTAAAGAAGTACCCGTGTTTCAGTTGTAGATCCTTTTTTGTTTAGATGTTTAGAAATATCCTCAATGAGAGTCTGGAGAATCCGAACATAATACGATGTAGCCAAATTTATTTTAGTTGGTAGGCTAATATGGTTGGGATACGTGCAAGTCGTAGACTTGCTGGAAGGCCTAAGCTATTCAAATATTTACAGACGCTAGGAGTCAACAATTGAAGGTGGGGTGTGGGGAGGGAATGACATCGCAAAATGGAGGTATATCCTTAAGGAGGTAAGGCTCACACTGGGCTGTAGCGCCGATGATGATGATGATATAAAATTCTTACCTACAGGTAAGGTTCAAGGTTGAGGTACACCTCAACCTTGATAATAAAATAAATAAATGATTAAGGTTAAAATATATTTCGTAAAAATGAGTATATTTTTGTGATGTGTATGGTGGTCATACACTAAAATATATAATTTTTGTTTCATATTTCTGTTATTTTTTCTAAGATGAAACGGTCGTCTATTGTTGGCAACCAGTCAAAAACTAAGAATAAATGGAATTACCTTCTTTAGGACAGACTCATTGTCTACTTAAGAAGTCAGTGAACAGAGGTTGCAGTGGTGCACCAAACGCTCACTCACTCACAATACTATTTTTAATATGTACACACAAATCTGTTGTAACCTTATAATATAATTGAGTCAAATAAAAAATAAATATTTTGTTGAATAAAAGTAAAAGTATTTTTTTTGCAATAATAAAAAAATCATTGAGGTACAGATAATATAATAGATTAAAATATTTCTATTGAAATATCTCCACCAATTATTATTGTTTTAAGTAACTGAGTGCTTGAACTTTTTGCATTTGTAATTATGCAATTTTGGAAAATATCGCGGGGCACTCGAGGGTTGTTTTAATTCACATTGCTCGGGCGCACGAATTAGGCTAGCCGAAAAATGTATCGTTAATAGAAATCAAAATTTATTTATACAGAAAAGATGGCTATATACACCACAAATCATACAAAAAACTGTGTAAATACTGGGCTTGTAGGAAGATACGATTATCTTTCTTGCCCAGAATTTCCAAAATTAGTATTAAGGCTTTATCCTGTTGTTTTAACTGCACTGGGGTTTACATATTAGTGATGTTATTAAAACGTCTGGCAGGCAACTACGATAACATTGTAAATTCTTTAAAAAAATCTACATTTTTGATGATGCACCCTCCTCAACCACTAAATATTTAGACGAATGGTTTATAGCATTACGTACACTGAAGATTTATCTTGTACTTCTTGAAGTTAATTTTTGAAAATGTTCGTTTTTGAAGTATAAATTAAATAAAAAAAATGTGTATATTGTAGACAAAATAATAGGGTAGTTCTTAGTTCCCCTTTCAATTTCGTTCTTATTTTTGGGATAATTAAAAGTTACTAAATTTAGATATTATGATATATTTCGACGAGGCCGTAAATCACCACTCGCACGCACGCCGCGGCAACTATCGATCAACACTTTTACGGCCAAGGATTTAAGGTCGACGTTAGCATGATAAAAATTACTTCCATTCTTAGTATTGCCACTTTACGTAGGTTGCAACAACGAAGACCACCACCAAGTGCGTAATCCGACAATATAACCAGAAATAACTCTTAAATATCGAAATAATATTAATAATTCCACAATGCAGGGTAAGAGTACATGTTAGCAACACTGAAAAAAAAACCTGCGTGCTCTACAAAATTCCTGTAGATATAGTGACAGCTAAACGTTTTGTTGCGACTACAGCCCTGTAGGCACAAATGGACGAGTCTTGTAACCTTAACAGACTATTTGGTGACCGTTACTAAAGTTTTTGGTAGGCTCAACTAACGTTTGTTACGTCTAGCCAAACTCCGATACACAAACAAACAAACAGATTCATAAACCAACTGATTTGTAAGCGCTACCGAACTGTTCGGTAGAGAAACAAAATGGCAGACAAGGCGAGAAGCGCGAGGTGTGTTTGAGAGTCCACTACTGATTGTTTGGTTGACGTAACAAAGCTGTCTTGTAATCGGTACCCAACTTTTCATTTGAAACCACATCTACTCATTGTTTAGTAGACTTAAAAAAACAATATTCTAAGGTGTACACCACTTTTTATTTGAATACAGCATCTACAGACATTGTTTGGTACAGTTTTGCTGGGTGAACGATTTACCAATCTACAGGAACTGGTTTGAACTACAATCTTTCAAACAGATCATCTAGTATTTTTTAAAGCAAAATACCTCATTTTTCACAGTATTGTCAACTAGTAATCTACTTACCATATTTTTTTTGTCTGACTGTTTTTTTCATTTATTTTATTTTGAATATTTACTCGTGTATTTAATATTTACTTTAATTGAATCACCTGCAAGCATTCCGGTATAATTTACAATATTAATAATCGAAATCGTTTCAAATATTTCAATATTTTAGAAAGCGGTTAACCATTTTCGTTTAAGAAAATGGACTAGTATGGACTGTATTTTTTTGAGTAAAAAATAATTAAAATCTTCGTAAATCATAAAAATAAAATAGGATCAAGAATACTACCTTCTTAAAGAATAGTTTTCTTTGCTAGATAGTAAAAATTAAATGTTTTTTTTTAATAGCTTCACATGTTTTCCTATTTTGTTTTGTATAGAACGAGCATTGGTATAATAAGTATTTTGTATTTGTATGCGAAATATTAACTGCGAGATATTAAGTTACAACCTAATCGCAGACAATTTTGGTACGGAACCGTAAAACCAAAACAAAAATTTAAATTTTTTAATCGTATTTTATAAAAAAAGTGTATATAAAAAAAACATAGCCAAACATCTTCGAGGTCTTCCGGACGGAACGACACGAGTGACACGGTGACTAAAACCCGGAAGGTTAAATGAAAAAGTGCTAACCTTCAAACTGTATGTTTTTTGCCAAGATCACCGTAATAAACTAAATTGCAAATATAAAAAAAAATACTCTGCAATAAATTTATTTAATCTGTGCTTCTAGGTCAAGAAATCCGTGCATATTTAAGACATCCGCTAATTTTTTTTTGCACCATTCTCGATTTAAATTGTAATTAAATGATTTTATAACAAATGGGTGTAATATTACTGTTATTTATTTTGGGGGTTTCTGCAGTTGTGAAAGGCCAATTGGCAATAACTCCAAGATTAGTAGAAAGCAGGATACACGGAGGAAAAGATGCTGCAGACGGATCTCAGCCTCATCAGGTATACCTAATGACTAGTCACAGACAAATAGTATGGATTTATACTATCTTTTTTTTATATAAGAATACAATTTTTTTTATGTGTCTTTTGTAGTTGTGTATATTGTTTCTTAAAAATTTTATAAATATAATAAAATGTATTTTCAAAATAAAGTTTTCGATAACCCCAAAAAGTGAAGTATCAATTTCAATTATTTAACGTAATTACAAAGATGTAGTTCTACCTCTTCAACAGTTCATTACTATTTGTTTGACCTACTCTAGAATGAAACTAATTTCTGATCATTTTAAAGTCACAGGAACAAAATATTCTCACACCGAGTCATTAGTTTTAAAACTTTACACTGGTGTCGTATTTGGTCCAAAACCTTTCAGATATTAGAAGATAAATTATTATATATTAAATAAAGATTAAGTATAAATTTTACATGTCATAAATTCTACTTTCAATTGTATGGAAAAACGATTATAATTTGGTGGTTTTAAAGTGATATAATTGACTTTTTGTTTAATTTGCGCATCTGATCAGTTGAGTTGCAACATGAAATAATTGAAAGGTGGTAATGGTTGTCAAACAAATCATTTATATGTTCATCTCGTAGGTTTCTCTGAGGTTAGGTTCCAGCAGTGGTCGCCACTTCTGCGGTGGCTCCTTCATCAGCCCTTGCCACGTACTCACTGCAGCCCACTGTGCCGTCGGATGTCCCAACGGATTCTGCAAGGTCGGCTACGGCAGCAATATACTATCCGATCAGAATCTGGCCGACGTGGAGAGCTTCGTCAACCATGATGAGTATGAACTAAAAGAGGACAGCAAGGGTGGAATAGTCTTCATCAAGAACGACATCGCCATTGTGAAGTTGAGCAAGGACAGCTATCCTGATTTCGACGACAATACACATGCTATTAAACTAAACAAGTTTCCACTGATTCCTGGTTCCAAGGTCGTCACTTCAGGTGGGATATGAAAATTCAATATAGTGTATTTGGCCTCGTAACAAAGTATTTGTTAAAAAAACAAGTTATAATCTCAGCGAGTTGACTTTCTTTAATTATCATAAACAAAACTACCATCTATTAATTTTTATTTAAAATTAATCATTACAATTGAAGATTCTTAACTAATTAAATCTCTTTTAAAATCTAATATGTGATCTATATATGGCGCAGATGGCTAATGTAATTTTGACAATATTGAAAGCAAAATCTTGCAGGTTGAATTATCTTGGCAGTTGAATTAATATTAATTGTAATTATTTTATATTTTTTTCACGTAAAAATAGTTTGCATATGAATTGTGAAACGATGCTAATATTTCGCGCGTATATAGAGTTGCCGACTATGAAAAAATAATCATAATAACTTCACTATAATTGAACTTGAATCACACGAGGTTTCCTTTAGTTCCTCGCTTCTATCACATTATTTAAGACCTGTGTCAATCCAGTGCTTAGTGCTTGTGGCACTCGGGGTGGGTAGCTTCACTTATCATCAGTAAGACGAAGCCAAAGGATAAATAAATATTAAAAATATGTTTCGATAACTTGATCATGTTCTTCATGGTAAAGGCAGATTTTAAAAAATTAATTCTATTTTTGAGAAATTTAATAAATGATAAACAATGATATCCATTTCATCTATTTCTTCCTGATAGTAAAATTCATAGTTATAGAAATCTGGCATGTAAAATATAATGTATCGATAGCAATAGGTTAAGCTTCTAGAGAGATTTATTTAATTCATATTTCAACAGGTTGGGGTTTTGTGAACTCCCAAATGGTCCTTCCTCAGCATCTTCAGGTCACCAAGCTGTCAGTTAGCAATAGATGTTCCATCGACACCAAGAACGCTTGGACGAAGTTCATCTGCACCTCCGCGATCTTCACGGGCACGTGCCAGGGTGACTCCGGCGGCCCCATGGTCTTCCTGGACAAGCTCGCCGGAGTGACCTCCTTTGGAACACCGTGCGGTGCTACGATTGGTCAGTATGGATTCTCGGATGTCAGCCATTACGCCGATTGGATTGAAGCTAAGATGAAGGAGTTGAAGTGTTAAATTATTTAAATACTCCATCGAAATTAAACTATATTTATTTATTATTAGGTATACTTATCAGTGAAATAAATATTTTGAATAAATATATTTTATCTATTATTTAATTTATTTTACAATTACCACAATTTCATGCACTTAAGTCATACAGCTCAAACGGAAGATTATGTAAATTATTTTTGTTTCGGCGTTAGGTGTCAATATTTGACATTACAAAACCTTACTAAATTTTGAATATTGTTTCTATTAGTAAATAATGATGAAAATCCAACCCTTAAATTAGTTACAGTATTGTATATGTTTGCGATGCAGTGAGTTAAATCGAATATGGGCTTGTATTATATAAAAAAATAAATAAAATTATAAAAAAGATTCAGAGGATTTTTAATCAGATTAAAAAGCCAAAGTAAGTTTCTCAAAAACTTATAAAATTTATTTTGGAAAGAGGTTGGGCAAACCCAACCTCTTTCCAACCCTTCCTACTTTTCAAAGAAAAGTAGGAAGGGTTGAGGAATTTACATAACAAGAATATAAAATTTAGTATACTCTGTACAAATAATAAGGTTTAATGAAATAAACACGACGAAATAGCTTCATTGTTATGGTTCATAAAATATGGCGTTAAAAGGTTTAATGGTGGTTAAGAACTGATCACAAAACTGATACCTTATACCTTATCGGGGGTCACGGTAGGGTCAAAGGTAAGTGGGCTCAGCGATGGCCCCTGACGCGGTTGTGGTCGCGGTGTTCAGACTGTTGAACAAATCTTCTGGTCCTGAGGAACCCTGACGTAACGGTTAAGCCAGTCTGGTACAATGACTTTGTTTCTTCCACCTCCAATTTTTCGGCATTTGAGACTTTCGCGAAGAGCTGGATAACTAGATGGACAATCTTAGCAGGGCCGGGCGCCCTCCTGAGGAGCTTGCTGGGTTCGAGTAATTACCAAGTTCGCGTGATTCTTCGCCCGTGAAAATAGCACCATCTTTGTTTGTACTGTCCTTGTCCCTTTTAAGGGAAATCGAGTTTTCGTGGTTCTGGCCCCTATAATCTATACAGAGTGATTTTTATTTACTATGCACCTTTTAGAGCGTTACTCTATATCGACAACTGGTCTCACGAAGAAAAAATGTTCATACCAAAATAGTTATAATGTAAAAAAAGTTAACTTGGTCAGTCCTTGGCCAGTAAAGCGGTGGTCAGTCCGGGAGACTGCTGCCCTGCAAAACAGCGTTCTCAAGCATTGAAACGATTTCGTAAAAAATTTTGAATTCGTTTTTCTTGTAATCGGAAAACATTTTTCTAATATCTTTTGTAGATTAATGTTTTATTCTCGATGTAGGTATTGTCGATATAACCCCCTGAAATGTGTAAAGTGAATAAAAATACACTTTATATATTTTACCTTTCACCTGTTCTCTTTAGTATGAGATATTGTCAAATATTATGTATCTATGATATATACATTTAAATTAAAAAGGAACGAATGTATTTTTTTTGGATTTCGCTCTATAGTCGTATATTAACTAAACAGTTTTTGTTATTGAGAGTGAAGCTAGAAAATACCTCGTGGAATACCTGCCTAGCGATATGGACCAAAAATACTTTTGAATACTGTTAAAAATAATTCAAAGAGGAAGACGAAAGTACTATTAAAACAACCTTCTAGATAAATTTTTCGGGTCAAGAATTCTAAAAGATAACACGTCTAGTGCGTTTTATATAAACAAAAATCGTAATTCCAATTTTATTTAAGATTTAGCCGGTGATTCGGAGCAGCTACGATCTTTTTAATTTTGCAACGAGGACGTCATGTTTGCTGTCATTCTTTTGCTTTCAGTACTTATGAAACTAACGTCGATATCCGAAGGAAACCTAGTACCGTCCGTCGATCGGAAAGGACGCATTTTCTTCGGAAGGAAAGCCGAAACGGGTTCCGCACCGTATCAGGTATGAACAATACCTAATTGTATTTGTATATGTATTATAATGCTATTTCGATAATATTATTTTACGCTACGGCGTTGCACTTATCATTTTCATTCAATGTTAATAGCATATACAAAAAATAAATAAATTAATTCCATAAAATAATATAATATGTAATAAATACCATAAATAGCCCGTACAGCCAAATGTCAAATTGCATGGCAATATTTACGCTTAAAGTGTCGAGAAAAAAAGTAGTCTTTGACATCATTTTCATTTTCTTTCCTTTGGCCTTTGACTATTTTTAAAACCAACTATTATTTCAAAATAAAATATGTTAAAAAATAATATATTCATATATTCATCTGTATATAGAGTGCTAGTGCGAGTGTAATTTAATTTAATTTTAATCTTTACATGTATCTCTGTACTTTAGCATAAACCTGTCATCAGTCAATTTTACACACAATTGTGTGTCCATTATTTTTTTATAATTGTACTGTTGGTTTTCCGAATAAACGACAAATAAATAAATAAAAATCAGAAAAAAATGAGTAAATCACCGATTTATTGAGACGTAGTTTTGAAGGTATTTTCCATCCAAAAATATATTTTTGGTGTCCTTGTAATTTTCGTGAAATTTGCAGTGCACTGAACTAGTTTTGGTTTATATATATAGTAATTATATATTTATAAAAAATCGCCAAAGTTGGATATAAGAAGGCCAGCTATAGGCGAAAGCCAACCGTTTGGCTCTCGACATTGGCAAACGGAGGCGAGTACTATAGGCGAAAGCCAAATGGTTGGCTTGCAACACTTGACAGCAAACCTAAAAACATTTATTCTGGAAAAAAATATTTATAGTTCTAAAGATTTAGATAGTTAAATGACGAATCAGTTCATTCTTTTTTTTTTTTTTTGGTTCTCTTATAAAGCGATTGCTATGCAGGAATCAAATACACACTGTAAATTAGGTTTAGGGTAAATTCGTTGTTTTCTGCTGTTAAATTCTGTTGTCTTTTACATTTAAATGTAATTCATAACAAATAATATGTAATTATAATTCTTGTACAACAAGTTTGTTTATGGAAATCACGATATCACGATAGAATTTAAATAACTTATTGAGGATACGCCCGCCCCAACTTAAAATACTGTTTATTATATATAATTTCTCGATAGTTACCACAATAAATCTCTACCAGGTTTCCTTGAGACAAGGATTGAACGCGACCAAGCATTTCTGCGGCGGATCACTCGTTAGCGAGTGTCACGTGATCACGGCGGCGCACTGCGGTGACGCCTGCGCAGGCGCACAGTGCCGCGTCGCTTACGGCAGCAACGAACTGAGTAAACAGGTCATGTCCGACGTCGAGAGGTTCGTCCCGCACGAGGACTATGCCTTCGAAGAGGACAAACGCGCCGGAATTGTGTCCATCAACAACGACATTGCCATCATTAAGTTGCGGCGGGGAAGCTATCCCGAAATCGGCTCGGGAGCGAATATTATCAAAATCGGACGAGCCAGTGTTCCTTGGGGATCCAGCGTTACGGTTACTGGTAATTATAATGATTAAATGCAATAAATATAAACTACAAATGACGCACCCAACTAGGCCATACCTTTTTCCAAGGTTGACTAAATATTATACAGGGATGTCCCATGACCATTTCCGAAAACTTAAGGGGGGTGTTGAGTAACTTATTATGAGCAAGAAATGATATGAAAACCATGAAAAATAAAAATCATCCCCATATTTTTAACAGATGGTGTCATTTCAATCAGCGCGCGAGTTCCTACGGCGACTGCTGAGCGCTTACAACAAAGACATTATTACACGATCCTTTTACTATTTTCACGTTAAGTTTACATTTTTTTTACTCAGTGAACACTTGAATGTTGACATAGTTACTAATATTTTTTTCACATAGCTAACAAAAAAATAAATAAATACTCTATTGAACGTTTGGTACGCGTATTATTGTGTCCTGACCTATATTAAAATATTTGCGTTACAAAATATTATGAAAAGTTATGTTTATTTAGTAGGCTGTGGTTTTGTTTAATAAACGGTCTGGTGGCGCAGTGGTATAAGTAATGTTTGATTTTACCGTAAATTTTGTTATCGGTACCATTATTTTTTTATTGGCAACGTTGCAGGCTGGGGATATGTCAACCAAAAGAAAACCGTGCCGGAGAATCTCCAAACCACGCGTCTGAGAGTATCGTGGTGTCCGGCAAAAATGAAGAGCTGGAAAACCTTCACGTGCACCACGGCCCTGTACACCGGCACGTGCCCCGGGGACTCCGGCGGCCCCATAGTCTACAGGAGTAGCCTGGTCGGCGTGACGTCCTTCGGCGATGGTTGTGAGGTTGCCCTGGGAAACTTTGGATACTCTGACGTCGCTACATATGCAAATTGGATCGAGAATAAAATGAAAGAATCGCCCTGCTGAATACATGGTTTAGTTACAGTTCGAATAATCTATAAATAAAATCTATTTTTAAAATCCTGATTTAACGAAACTTAAATTGTAAAGATTTAGTTAAATAGTTAATTTTTATTTAAATTTTCAATAGCGTTAAACATTAATCCAGATCGTCAAATAGATAAAAAATACTAGATAGATCTTCGAAGTAATATCGAAAGATGTCGCTAAGTTTTATAAAAATGTTTTGTTTTTATGTCCATACTCAATGTCCTTTTATTAAAAGTCAATATTTTTTAACAACAAATATTGGAAAATATGTTTCTCAATTACGAGAAAAACTAGTTCAAAATTAAGTAGAATTAATGTTTGAGAGCGCGGTTAAACGCATGTCGCGAGATTCGAAGAAAAACGTTTTTTAATAATTTAATTATTTTAGAATGATTTTTTTTTTCGTGAGATCGGTTTAGTTATCGAAATAGACCAACCTCCCAAAATGAGTGCCCTAAATTTGAAATAAATAAATTTTAAAATTTGAATTAGGTATTTTTGAGTCCAAGTGAGTTGTGAAAAATAACCCTAACCTAAATAAATAAGCCAGTACTTGGGTAATTCAAAATTTAATTTTAATTGGTATTTCTTAGAAAAGACGGTTTCTTTGAAAACCGTAGAAATGAACAGACAAAAATTCCTCCCTGCGTTGTTTCTAAAATAAGTGATTCAGATACTTTCGCAATTAATAAAGTAATTTTTAAAAAATACTTTACTTTATTACTCGAATTACTCATGTTTTAGTTTAGTTCACAGTTTTTTTAATAAATAAATAAATTGCACAAACGAATGAACCTTTTAATTTATTTAACTCAATCTGATTCCAAAGCAATGTCACGGCATTTTAACGTCAGAAAAATAATTAAGAACGGCAGAAGATAAAAGATCACCCATTGCTTTGTGTTGATTTTTTTTCGTTCATTTCTTTTTTTTGTTTTTGTTCTATTCTCCGCACTCCTTCTCGTTCTCATCTTTCTGTTATCTCGCTCTTTGGATAATTCAATCTTTCTGTTAATTAAGATGCCCCTTTGTTCCTTGAAATATTTTACCATCTATGTATTTACCATCTTCGTAAGTAAAAATTAATCAGGAATATTACGTTTTTTTTTTTTTTAAATCGATAATGTTTGCTTTCTCGCGTATAAAATAAAACGAACGAGAAGCAAGGATTCAGGTAGTTAAGGAACTCCGTCAAATATAGGAAAAACTAACTACTAAAACTGAGCAGGGATTGGAGTACAGACACATAACTACTAATAATTTATTATAGGTAAAGCATGCAAACGTTTTACCCTTTCGCCTACTCTATTACAACTGTGAGTAGCACATGTATTTGACTTAATCATCCCAATTAAAAAAACCACCCAATTAGCCATGTAACCGAGCGAAAAATAAATTGGGGGCATTCACTATATAACAGGTATAACAACGTTTTTTTTTATTAAAATATAATTTTGCTTAAAATTGAAAATCGTATCAAAAAAAATGCGTGAAGAACTCCGGACACGCAACATATAATTTAGATAAATATGTGGGGAGATGCATCCACGAAAATTCCCAATCAGTACAGCCTAAGGCCCCGAGCAGCTAAGATACTTGTTTTGATTCTATATTATAAATCTTAATTGTCTTTACGCGTATCAAATGCGTTCCAAAGCATTTAACTGGTTGTAGCGTGTGAAAAATTTCAATTGGAAATTACTTCATTGTTGTATGTTTTGTATTTTCTTTAATTATACGAAAAAAAAATGATGTGGAATTCTATGCAAGGCGGCTTTTACGATATAGAATGCACTTTGAGTTTATCCAGATTTTTTAAATATCCGGGAAACTTTTCTAATTTACCTTTCCCTAAAAACTATTAAAAACATTAAAAAAAAAAATTAGCCAAATCGGACGAGTGGTTTCTGAGTTATAATAGTTCAGATAGACAGATACACATTCATTCTTAACCGTTAAGTGCAAGTATTTATTGAAAAACAAACTGATGATAAATCGTTTTTTTATTAGGCTAAAATCTTGACAAAGCGCATTAGTGCATTGTTTGCGCTTCTGGTGTCTGGACTTAGGGCCGAAATTTCAATCCTCGCTTAAAGTCGTTCTTAGTTAGGATCAACTTAACTTTTAAGCTTGACCTAAATTGAATACTGAATTTCAGTTACTTTTTAAGTTCGACTTTGTTAAGAATATGTTTTCGCACTCGCGATTAGTTCGCTACTCGCCGCTATGGTTTGTGTATACAATATCTGTCACCACTGTCGCGTAACTTTTGACACATGACGCGTCATCTGACATTTTGAGGTTATGCTGTCAGCTGTAGAATTACTAGGATTTTGCCACGCGTGTTTGCTTGAATTTAAGATGTTCAAAATATGCAAATCCGGTCAATTTTTATTACTTATATATAATATAAAATCAAGTACGAGACGAAAACCACAGATGACAATACGAGTACACGGCGACTGTAGCGCCGTTAATGTACTGAAATCGCTCCTAGCGGCGTATTTTAACACTGACTTAAGGCTTAAGTAGTAGTTGTTTTGATTCTTAGCTAAGGCGGACTTTTAAGTTCGACTTAACGCTAAGAGTGAGTTGAAATACGATGTTTATCGGTTAAGTCTAACTTAAAATTTAGGTTAGTCTTAAGTAGGACATGAAATTTCGGCCCTAAATGCACCACCTGTTTAGTAGAATAGTTGCTATAACTCCATCGCTATTGGCAGTAGCGATGTCTGTAAGTGGCACTTGCGAATGCGTATGGCGCGTCATATCCTGAAACTAAGTTTGATTGTCTAATGGAGTGATGCTCGGAAATCATAGCGGTTTAATTAATACGCGTTTGCGAGAGAATCATTACCACTTTTACTAGGGTATTAAAACCCTACAACTTCCACGTGCCTCCAGCCTGACTATCACCACTTTCGTACATATTTAAGAGTTAGAGTTCTTGTTTTCACAATATAATATGAATCTATATATTATTACGCGAAGGGAAAACTTTTTACCCCCTTTTAAGCATATTGTGCGCACGGAGGAGTGTGAGTTAAAGTTTATACGGAGGAGTGCAGATGCCTAAAATTTACTCAAATATGTGTCACAAATACATTAAATTAAATAAAGTAAAACGTTTATACTACTGACAGCTGATTAACAGAATGATTTTCGAGCTGTGGATTTTATGTGACTTTTATAATGGACAAGGAAAAATAATTATTAATGTCATTTTATTCTTGTATAAAAAAAAATGGTATAAAAAAAATGTAAGTATTAATAAATACAAATGCAGCTGTAATTGTGTTTTTTTTTCAACTGTTACTAACATTAAATTTTAAATTTCATAGGTATTGCAGGGAATTAAGGCAAACAACACAAGCTACGGTCGAATTTCGACCTCTGAGCGACCACTAGTAATCGCTCTACATTTTTAACACCATATGGCGGGGTTACGTTACAATCTTAAATAATACAGACATATGAAAACACAAAATTTATATAAAATATTAATAAAGACACTTAATAAAGAAACGCGTGCAAATATAGACTCTGGTAATACAGTTACTTATAAAGGATATCGAATAAATACCAGATAAAATTTAAGGAGATGGTAGAAAATAAAACGTTTTAATCGATATTTGCTCGATTCTCAACCATTTTGGAGTTTTTTTTTAATTTTCTTGTAGATGATACTCTTCTTTGATTATGCAATTATACTCGCAATACCGCTTTATATTATGTTTATTTTTTATCTTGATGGTAAAATATGCATTTACTAGTATTGACTACATTTTCGCTAGATAAACAAAATATAATTAAAATTAGTTTAAAACCGAGCACAAGTGCATTTTTTTTCTGATAGTTGGGAAAAGTTTTTAAGAAAATACTCTACAAAGAGTGTGAAATTCTTAATTTATGAGATTAGAATATAAAATATATTTTTTAGGAAAATAAATATAATTTCAAAGCGATTATATAAAACATATTACAATGCGTTTATTTTAAAGATACTTTTTTTATGCACACGCATAGCGTAGTTCTTAAAATGTTATAATGAAATATTTTCCGTAAAATTTAGGAAACATTATAAATAATAAAAATAGTAGGTATGCATGCACGACGAGATTTAAATATTAGTTTGCAATGGTTGAGAGTACTAGATACTTTTTTTAATTGAAGAACTTTGTAGTTTTTAATAATAGGTAACTGAAGATTATTAACGAGTAAACGGCGAACCATACTTACTGATTCCTTCGATTTTAATTTGTAACTACCTAGTATGTACTATTTGAGTATTAGGTATGTAATGGTTAAAAGTATTAGGTATTTGATTAATTAATTGATTAATTAAATCTATTAATTTATGAATTGTCAGCTTAGGATCTATGTTTCTATAACTGATTACATCTGTTCTGTTGGTCCGGTGTCGGGACGATGTCGGGACGGTGTCGGGCCGGTGTCGGGCCGGTGTTTAATCGTTGTCGGGTCGATGTCATATCGGCCAGAGAAGAAGACCTCTATAGATATTAAAGAATACTTTATCTTTATGTAAGTCATAAATTTCCAGCGCTATAAAGATGGCAAAAGAGCGCTAAAGAGAGGCGCCTCGAAAAGTGCCATGATTTATAAGAACTCTTTCTTCGCCTTACACTTTCGCCATACAATGACGCCTCTCGGTAACTTTAGCTAAGTCGCTCCCTCAGTTGTACCTAACTTTACCTGAGGACATTTCTTTCTTGTTTATATCGTTAATTAAATATTACTTAACGTAAAAAAAAAACGTATATTACTACCCTCAGTTTAAAAGTTTATATATATATATATATATATATATATATATATATATATATATATATCTATCTATCAATATCACTTTCTTGTGGACACGATAACTGCGTAATTTTACACCGATCACTTTCAAATTGATTCACAAAATTTAAGAACACACAATCTCGGTCAAGTTCGTTAATGGGAAAGCCAACTATTGTTTCTAGGCGGGGGGGGGGGGAGGGAAATTAGTTTTTCAAAAAATCATACCTCCTTCAACAGGCACAGTATCCAATCTGTTTAAAATATTAATTGTAATTTACCTTCAAGTTTTGTTTGAAACAATTTTTGATATGAGCAATCCTTACGGTAAGAGACTGCCAAAATGTTTCATCACTTTGATCCGGTGGAATCTACCTCCACCTACGGGGCGTGCCGAAAGAATTGTTTTTTGAACCTCTATGGTTATGGTTAGTTAAGTAAACATGATCGAACTTAAGAAATACGGTAATTCCTACGTTGCACTGTTTGATCTGATCATGCATTACTTCAAGTGTATATCTAAATAAAGGTTTTTTTTAATAAAGATTTTACTAATAAAAATATTCTAAATACAACTGTACTTGGAAAGCGCACTGTCCTTAGTCACATTTTACTAATTTGTCATGAGGAACACATATGACCTAACAAGACTTTTATTAAAAGCTAGTAAATACACTGAAATAGGTTTTATATGAATTATTTTTGTCCGGATTACACAAGGAATGCCATGTTAGTTAGGTTAGTGATGTTAAGTAAAGTGAAGTGAGGTTAGGAATATTTTAGTGGAATATTAATTAAATGCCCACATAGGATTTATGCTTCGGATTCACAATGTTTTATGGGATTTCCCATAGAGAAAATATTTTAAACATCATTGAGATCTGGCATCACGATCATTTCGCTATTGGAGTCAATTTATGGGAGCTACGCTTCGCTCCGCTCCGATAAATATAAAACAGTAATTTTTAAAATAGATTTTTAAATAAGGAAAACTTACGTTAAAAGCGTAATATTATATACTAGAAAAAGGTTCAATATAGCCACCATACTAGAGCAGTTACTAACGGCCATCTACAATTTCCAAAAATGACTACCACATTTGGACAGAGATCTCTTACTCGTAAATACATAAGCCTCAAAATAAAATAAAAAATGCACACAATTTATCAAAAATGCTTTATGGATGTTGGACGGCAAGCATTAGCTAATCCAGTGAAGTTAATTGGTACTCAACATTTGTAATATCAAATTATTTAAAGTATCACTCTTTACTAGATATTTTGTTATATCTTTTAATCATAACATTAATATAGATATGTATTCTTTATATATTATTGTGCATATACTTATATATGTGTATTTATACTCGATTATGTAATATATAAATATATGTGCTAATAGAAGAACATATTTACCATTTTGAACTTATTTAAAATAATACCGAAAATACGATTAAACACAATATATTAAAAAAAGTACAGGTATTAGTATATTTTAAAAATATTTTTTTTTATTACTTTGATTTGATATTTTTTTTTTTACTTTTTTCGAGTATTTATTCCGCACAATATGATAAATATTTAAATATTAAGTAAACAATAATAGTGACATTTTATTTTCGCTATAAGTTTTAGTATCATGGGAAGTTTTGGGTAAATTTAGATATAACATACGGCAACGTTGGGTGGTCAAATACTTTAAAAAACATCTGTAATTTGTACTATTTCGAACAGTTGAAACCAAAGGTAACAGATTAGTAAAACGAGCTTCTATCATTTGAAAATTGTAAATATCCCCTAAACCGTAACACTTTATACTAAGGCTAAATATGTTCTAAATGACATCTATCAGCTCCTAAAAGGTTTGCATCGACCCACCAAAAACCTGTATATATATCATTCTACATACATACACGCTAACACTCTCTTAGATTCCACACCCTTTTTTATTCACAAATTACAACACTTACATACTAATTATCCTATTTAAATGAAGATTCTTAAATTGGAGATGCCTGTAGTCGGCTTAAGTCGTTATTTAATGTGCTTTAATGTGACTTTCTGCATGTATAGCTATAAACATTTGTAAGAATTAAATAAAAAAAAAGAGAGAATGTATTTTTTTAACATCTACATGGGTTTTGTTTTAAGGTGTCTCTGATCCATTCCATATAGAAGGCTACATCGCTAAATCCATCGATGCTGTTTAGTCCATCATCGTTTCCGCATTCGGTACTGAACGCGCTGACTCCCGCCAGCCTTCCATCGTATACAAGTGGCCCGCCCGAATCTCCAGGACAGGTTCCCGTGAGTAGGGTATCGGTGCAGATGTACCTGTTGAAGTTGGTCGGGTCCAGGGGGCAGGACGCTACGCTCAACGTGGTCGTTTGAAGGTTCTGCGGCGCTGTGCCCACGACGTCTGTGAAACCCCAACCTGTCGACCAACGAGATCATTAATAAATGGCAATTTGTATATAAAAAAATTCGCTTCGGCACGCCGGGAGGCGGAGGTAGATTTCAGCGGATTAGAGTAGGGGATAGGCGAACACCAATTGTACGAACTTATATCAAACGGATATAGAGTGCGCAGCGAGAGTGCATATACTGAATCCCGCTTTATACTGTAACGCAAGGGTTGCTCCTATTAAAAAAAATGCTCTTAATGAAGAGATATCTCGTCATCGGCGCTAACTGTATATCTATTTATTTATTAATTTATTTATCTTGATTTGGGAAATAAAACGCTTAAATAAAAAAACCATATACAGACGGTACACAATAATAAAATAATAAAAACAATGGCATCAACTTACAAGAATAAAATAAAACGAATTAAATATTTCCACCGAGTGAGTAATCAATTTTTTGAACGCCACTAGTCGTACATTAAATATATGATTTTCTGAATATTTTATATTTAAGGTAGAACACATTCTATAGATGGGTTCTTTTTGCCCATGATTGGTTCTACGACGTGGGATGTCTAACAAAACGTTCGTTCTTGTCGCACATGAAGGTACCCTGAGACGCATTTGCTCAATCAGAGAGCTGCAGTTAACTGCACCTGACATTATTTTGTATGCATATACAGCATCAGCTTTAGACCTTCTTTCAGCTAAGGATTCAACTTTATGAAATAAAGATGATTCAGATCTAATTGCACAGTGCATGGAGGACTTATGATCCATGTGTTTAAGGAATTTGTGTTGAACCGCCTCAATTTTAGATATATGTGTCGCGTACTTAGGATTCCAAATTTGGGAGTTATATTCCAGGACACTACACACATAAGAAAAGAACCCGATACCTCTTTAGAGCGATACTCGATTTAAACTTCCTGCAGATTCGTAAAATGAACCCTAAAAGTTTGAACGCCTTTGCAGTACTCGACATGTTTATCGTACAGTATCTTACTATCCAACACAATTCCAAGATCCTTGGTACAATCGGGTGAAGATATCTGAGAATTACCGAGCCTAAAAGTAAACTTGATTTTTCTCGAGAAGAAAATATGAGCAAATTTGCCCGCATTTAAAAAGAGACGTTTTTCAAGGCAATAATCAGAAAATCAATTTAGATCACCCTGTAATTTATTAGAAACTGTGAGATCCTTACTTTTAGAGAATATTTTCAAATCGTCAGCATAACCTAACATAGATCCTTCATACAATCGTTATACCAGTAGTAATAAGTTGCTCGTTGCAGGGAACAGGCGCGTCGTTCAGAGCTATTTTATCGGTGTCATTCCCGAACGTTGGATAGCCTGTTCTCGCCAACTTGATCACGGCTATGTCGTTCCTCAGCACGGCGAGGACGCCCTCGGAGTTCTGCGCGCGCGCGAAATCTGGATGCGCGACGAACAGCTCCACGTCGACGATCGTCTGCAGCGCCAGGCTGTTGCTGCCGTAGGCGACCTTGCAGCTGGCGTTTTCGCATCTCTCCTGGCAGTGCGCCGCCGTCACCAGGTGGCATTCGCTGATCAACGAACCGCCGCAGAAGTGCGCCAGCTGCTCGTCTCCGGACCTTAGCGAGACCTTATCGGGTAAACAAATCGTTTAAATCATAGAAATAGTTTAAAGCATAGAAGCACTCTGAGTGAACTACAGCGAATATGCACAATCATGACATTCAGTTGAAAACTAAGCTATAAATAGATGAGCTATGTGCTATGTGCTCATCTAAATTCGCATTTAGTTGCATGTCGGAATCTTCACCGTGTCCATCTAACTAGGTGCTAAACACATGCTAATTCCTAACTAGGTGCTAATTCCATATACATCTATAAGTATATGGAACAGAAAGGATTTCTAAGAAATCTATGAGATTTTTTTTAAAAATACACAATACATATACTTACGTATGTATATTTCATAATTTAATAAATAAGGGAAAGGAAAGAACAGAGAAAAAAGAACATAAAAGTAGATATTTTTCATAAGAGGAAAAGGGCATATTTATGAATCCAGCGAAGGCCTTTGACACAGTATCTCATTTTTTTTTTTGTCAGAAAACTTCATTCATTTGGTGTTATAACCTCGTTTGTGCAACTCTTTTATCTTTTGGCAGATCATACTGCGATTCTTATAGAGTAGGAAACATTGGCTAGACTCAAATTTACTGTCACTTAATTCTGTAAAACCTAAGGTGTTGCCCTTTAGTATCGCCATTGGGGGACAACTTCCACTTCACCTGTCTATTTGTTTAGATCCAGGTTTTTGTCCTACAATTAGCTTCTCAAACGAAGTTAAGTCCTTAGGAGTTACAATTGTTAAACATTTACGATAGGATAAGTTGAATAATTTATCATCAAAAATAAGAAAATTATCATTTGTTATAAAAGCATTGAAGTATGTACTAAACTGTAACAATAAAAGAATAGTATGCTTTATGCCACTCGTTAATAGAATATGGCAATGTGGGTTGGGATAGTGATAGCAAAAAATATCTTCTTTTGGTGGGGGTAGCAAAAAATATATAGGTATTTATTTATTTATTCGTATACCCTTAAATATAAATATGTACCTACTGCACTTATGTTCCCTGCCTTCTTAACTAGACGCCATCTGTACTGAAGGAGGCAGTGACCGATGATTTTTATTAATTGAAATTAATTGAAAAGTTACACGCTTAAATAAACTTAAAGAATAATTAATATTACAATAACATTAATGTATAATAAAAGGTATATATAGCCAGAATGTTCAAAGAAAAATTAATATATTATATTTATATAATTTACGCATATACACTTTCTGAATATAATTAATATTATTAAAACGTGGACAAAGAATTAATCTATAAAATCACCTGATGAGGCGCTGATCTTGGTAAAGCCTCAGTCCCGCCATATATTCTATTTCCTGGCAGTTTGAATGTTAGATGGTTAGACTCCTCCCCGGATACTGACTTCGTTAAAAATACACTCGTTAAAACCGTGATAATTATAACGGTCATAGTTTTGATTTTTTAAAGGCAATGTGTAATATGCGTTTTGAATAAATTATTAACGGAAAATGCTCCACTGTTTTTCTAGAATTTTGCGTCTGAAACATCTGTAATGTTTTATGTACTTGAACTAATTTTTTTAATCGTTAAGATACGTTCCGTTGCGATAGCACTTATCATTTTATTTGAATTCTTTTTACATTTGTGTCTGCGACAAAACCCTGACGGTTTGACGGTATTGGGTAAAGTTACTGTCATATGGATGTAGCGATCAGCTGAAATGATGATAAGGCGGACTCATTAAAAACACACACATCAAAATGATTCTTACAGTGTTTTTATGTAGGGTGATTCGATTGCCTATTTAACGCTCGAAAAATCCAATTTGCGTATTATTTGATAAAATGATACGTATATGGGTGTATTCATCATTCTTAATATTTCTATTGTGGTGTAGTCATGTTAAAATTTTATTTTTAAAAACTGTTTTATTCAGTGCTCATGACGAAAAAACAGTATTAAAAAAAAACAGTTTTTCATAAACACAAAATCGGTGACATGATTCCTTTAGAAAATTCTCTATCTACTGTACCGTAGGATTTCCCCATAATGCCTTAGAATTTCCTTTCAAAAACTCACTCTGTTAACATTCTTCTTTTCCTATCCGATCTAATTAGACAGTTACATAATATTTGACAATACTAAAGAGGACAGGTAAGGTTTATAAAACTCAGCGCTGGGTTTAAACCGTCATCCTGCGCTCTCAAGGACCTCTATAGTACCTTTGTAATTATTTTGCTATATGACTTTATATCCTATGCTTCATTCATTTATTTACACTTTACAAAATTACATATTTTGTAATGCGTATATGGCGAACCAATTGCTTTAAAGGTAATATCTACCAGTTAACCAACTCATAGATTATACAATCGTAAGTGAAACTTAAATAAATAAATTTACAAAAACAAACTTAATCAAATCTAGACTAATTATAATATTTTATTAATTATAACTACTGGAGATCGGATAGAGAGCAGACCACGATCTAGGGATTAAGGGGGAGGGGGTAAAACTAAATTGTGCAGCCAAAAATGTTTTCCTAAGTAACGATTTAAATATGAAAATATTCGGAGCTAGGATTATTTTATCAAAAAAATATTATACGTTTTTACATATTTGAATATTGCCAAAGATTGTATCATTTATCTATTGAAGCGATTGAAACAATCATCAAAAAATAAACTAAATACGGATTGAATCCTCCTAAGGTTGCTTTTAAAAATACTGAAACCCAGGAACACACTCGGTTTAGGCGACAAGTCCATACATTGTTTTATTTTTATAAGGTTATTCGCGGTTTCATCGGGAATCCCGTAATACTCAGAGATATTGGTTTCATTGTTCCGGACCGTTTTACTAGAGCGCGGAAGCACACGCTATTTAGGCGGTTAGGGTGTCGTACCGACGTATACAAGTATAGTCTAATTGGGAGAGCAGTCGAATTATTAAATTCCATTTCCGGGGAGATTGATATATTTGTCTGTTCGCCCAGTAGGATTAAAAAACTGCTTTCTATTACATCGTTGTAAGATCAGCGTGAATTATTTATTTGTTAATGTTTGCCTGGAGGCATTATTTTATTTTTTTTTAACATAGTATGTTTCATGATTAGTTCCAGTTATATTTTGTTCTTTTTTTTATTGTTATTGTTTTTCTTTTAGTAGTTTTTTTTACTTTATTTATAATGTGTACATGGGGAAACCTGTTAAATTAATAAATAAATAAAGTAAGACAAAATTATGTAGTATAATTATTAAAAATATATGTAGTATAATTATATTAGTATATTATACTGATTGTGAATTGCATAATAGGTTCAACAGGGCATATCTTGCATAGTCTTTTCAATCCAACTCTTGTAGTGGTAAACATCGGTGAATCCATTTCTTGAAATTGTCGCACCGCATGCTGACCCGAACGAGGTTACACCGATCAACCTATGGGTACAAAAAATCACCATGTAAAAAAATCGGAAGAAAATGTGCCACTGAAATTTAAATGTTGTAATATTAGTTTCCTCGTGCATATTAAGCATATGATACAATACACACAAACGCGCATGCACGTATCTAAAATGTCCCAAAGCCATTCCCAAAGAATTAAGCATAGTGTTGAGTTTATCTATTATATATATACATATATATACAATTTAAGAAATAAATATATATAATGAATATAATGTATTCCTTAAATACCGTATTTAGATGATATTTTACATTACAATAGGCGGTCGCGATAACTTTACATTATATAATAGTCAGACAGTAATCGTAAATTGACATTTGGAAAATAAACACAGATTCAAACAAATTATGTATGCATAGCATATGTGTAATTATGTATGCATAGCATATGTGTAATTATCAAGCAAGCATCTTTGAATTTGGGTCAGTTTATGTGTTTCTGGTAAAACCTTCATAAAAAGAACTAAAAGCTGTCGATCCTCACTGCAAGGGGGTTTTTTGACGATGGAATTGGACGTCATATCTGTCATTTTCATTTGAACACTTATTTCGCCGACACATTTTATATACAGAGTGTATTTACTATTGTCCTACTATTGTCCAGACACTATTGTCCTTTCAAGAGGTTAAGCTATATAAACAATCAAACATGATTCATCTTTTTTTTTTTTTTAAATGGTACGCCATTACGAGAAAAACGAATTCAAAATACCGGCCGCAGCTCACAAAGTACTTCGAGTATTTTTTTAAATAGGTAATATAATAAAATTATTTTAGTATAATGTTTTCTTCTTTAAATTTTTTTTTTCGTTATGATCGCTTTAGTCATCGGTATAGATAACCTAAGAGGATGATAGTGATTTTAAATACACCGTATATTGTTATGAAATATATTTATAAAAAAAAATATGTTAAGTATGGGAATAAGTTATAAAAAAAAAGTGATATATATTATTTAAAAAAATAAATAAAATGAAGTATGCGTTTGAAATCGGGTATATTTTTTATAAAAAAAAATAAAAACCCGAATTTTATAAACGGTTGACAAATCAACCTATTATGCCATATACGTTTTTTATAAATTCAACCGCGTATTTTTTCTACTGTATTCATGTCTTGTGACTTATCTAACTTTGATCAAATGATAGTTTTTAAGTATTTATTTATTAAACAGTTTCCCTATGTACACATTACAATACGTAATATGCAAGTAAAAAAATACTTCTAAAAGAAACAAATAATATTAAAAAACAATAACTATAAAAAACATAAAATAACTAAAATTATTGAGGATAAAAAAAAAAAATGCCTGCAGGCGAACAATAATAAATAAATAATTTAGGCTGATCTCACAAAAGTGTAGTAGAAAGCTAATCAACCAAACACCGCGGAATTGTGGCCACTTTCTTTAGAAAAGTGCACATTAATCACTTTATCACCTCATCCCCACCCAATCTCATCCCCACCTCATTCCCTCCTCATCCTCATCTCGTATTCACCTCATTTTTAGAAGTATTTTTAGAAAATTAGTCATTAATCTATAAAAAAAAAACAATAGAAGAATACGCTATGATAGTAGATCAGTACTGCGTAAGCTTAGTTTATTGGTTTAGATGATCAATCAATTCTAGAAAAATTTTTATTTACATTTTAGATCAATATTAACCGAATCAAAAATATTACCGAATTACTAAATTACAATACATGGTTTATGAAGGTGTAACTGTTGACCAACCTATTCTTATGGACCAGCGGGCCACCAGAATCCCCTGGGCATACTCCTGTCTTGAAGGCAGAGGTGCATATGAATTTGGTCCAGGCCGAATTGGAAATGGAACACGGCACAACTATCAAGTCTGTCACTTGGAGATCTTGAGGAACAATGTTTGTTTGATCCTCAACGCGAATATAACCCCAACCTGTAAATGATTTGTTTTGAAACGGGATTAAGTGGAAACCTAATATGGTTCCTACTAATATGGTATAAGGACAGATATTTATTTATTTAATCAAGGAAAAACAACGGATACAAGAGATGAGAAGAAAACTTAGAAAAACTTATGATTTAGGTTAGTCTTGCATCCTAAGTTTTTCACATATAAAGTGATTTATTTCATATCTAATGCTAAGTTATATAAATTTACTAACATTAAGATCTTGGTAAGTGTATATAATTGCAAGCATAACTACACAGTACTACTTTATAAATAAGTACACAAAAGTAAAATTAAAAATAGTGGCAAAAATAAAAGTAGAAATAGTGGCAAGCAAAGATGCTAAGGAGGTGAATTGAAATTAATGATGAAGAGAGCCGAATTCAGGATGCTGTATTTTGAAAAGACTTTAGAAAAGTGAATACAGAATTCTTAAAAACTGTGGCCTTCGAGAAAACATCCACCTCTAGGAACGATTACGAACAGATACGCTGGTGGTTTAGGAGCTAGAAGCCCGGTTATAAAAAAAAATGATTTATTTAATCATTATGGTATTGGTAAGGTAAGTGTAGAGCATTGCATACATATATAGAAAATATATCTTATAATATACAATAGCAAAGCCAGAAAATATACTTGCAATCTTATGGTATATAAAAAAAACTTGCACTTTGGTACAAAGTGCCAAAGATAAGATAAGATAAGATAATTTATTTCCAAAAACAAATATAAATTGTATAGGAATGACATTTGCAATTGAAAACAGTACAGCGGTTAAAACATGTGAAAAGTATTAGCAAAGGTATAGGTACATATATAAACTAGTAACATATTATAGATACACATAGAGCATTTGAAAGATGTAACCAAAATCAATAAACATTGTAAAATTTCTCTCAAAGATTACATATACACGCTGTGACTAATTGATTAAATATCAATAGGATTATTGTATAGTAATCTACTAAATGGAATCTCTTGAATAGTGATTGCGTTCTACTTGTGCTAATATTATGTTGTAAAGTTAGTTATTTCATGTACTCTTTTTCTTTGTATTTAATGTGTCTTTAATTGTTTTTGGTTCTTTTTTATCTAATTAAAAAATGTATGTAAATTTGGTACGTATAGTTTGTAAGACTTGTCCTCAAGTTGAGTTTCTGGCAGCCCAAACCATGTTTTTGCCAGAATCCATTTAATGTATTATATTTTTTATTGAATTAAAATAAATTAAAATATTCTGTCCTTGCGATTGGGGCTTTTGCTACATAGGTCAAACTAAAAAAAACATTCGCATTCATAACATGAAACGCACCATATATGTCGTTTCAACATTAACAAATATTTGAGGACGACATTAATGGTGGTTCAAACTACTCATCAGAAACACCTACACAATTCCCTGTGAATTGAAATCGTGAATCTATGCATATCACATTATTAGTAGTCGATTTAGAATCAGACTACAGCTGCAAAAGAAAAACTCTGACTACTATAGATGGCTAGAGATTCTTTGTTGTCAAGAGCGTCTAAGTTTATCATTATCAAATGTAACAGCCCCCATCCCATTTGGCGTTTAAGGCGCAAATGCCACAATGAAGCTTTGACCTGGGATGTCACGTGTTAAGATTGGTCAAGATATGCAGTTACTCCCTAATATGAGAACATATTCGTTGATTATTGACCCAGATTTGACCCACTGGGGATTCGAACCCAGGACCACGGATTTAGAAATTGGCGCTTATACCACTGCTCCACCAGGCCATCTGTTCATTATACATATTAAATTGTATTAACTGTTGTATATAGAGGAATACCTGTTGTGGTTGGAATAGTTAGCCATAGTAGAGTTTTCGTCTGGCTTAACTCTATATAATTGGTAACATGATTAAATTCAGGATAGCTATTTCGCTTCAGCTTCACAATTGCTATATCGTTTTGAATGGAAATGATTCCTCCGTTTGGATCCTCGAGCAGGGTGTAATCCTCGTGTAGTTTGAATGCTTCCACATCGACGAGAGTCTGCCTACTCATGACGTTGCTGCCGTAGGCCACCTTGCACGACAGGTCAACGCAAGCCTGTTGGCAGTGGGCCGCGGTGAGAACGTGGCACGCGCTGATGAAGGAACCGCCGCAGAAATGCCTGGTTGTATCAGAACCTCGTCTCAAAGAAACCTTTTAAATAATTTAAAAATATTTTTATTCACAAATATTTTAAATAAATAATTAATCTATGGATATCGTTATTTATTTGAATGTGAAGGTAATTGGTTAATTATTATATCTTGATGGTCGTATTTTAATAATCTGATTTGCCCTTATTAAACCTTTTCACACTTTAAGACATTATTTTTAATATTGTCTAGAAACTAAATAGTCTTATATAACTATTAAGTTATCGGATATTTTAATAAATAAATAAAACAAAGTAATTAAATTAAATAATAAAATATTTTAACAATGTGGAACGCATCATGACTTTGATCACATCCTTAAGTACGAAAATGTATTTTCAAATTGCCGTATTTTAGATGAAGTATGGTTAGAGACGTTCACCGGGAGGAAAAATATGATTGACATTATTAACAGTTAAATTTTTCACATACAGATTGTCAAAAAAAATTAATAAATAAAACAATTTAGGGAATTCTTAGTTCTAAGAGTGGTAAAAAAAGATTTCTTATAATAATAAAATAACTTTCAAACCTGATGTACAGCAAAACCATCCGGTGCATTAGACCCTCCATATATCCGGTTGTTGGTCATTCGAATTGATAAACCGGGTTCATGCTCTTCGGCATTAACCAGCGATAGAATAAAAATATGTTTAAACAAAACGCTGACTCTAAAATAATACATATTGTTATGAGTTTATCTTCACACTGCTTTGGTTTCTGAATAACTATTTTAAAACAGCCAAATCTTCCATGGTCCCACATTTATAGCATATATTTAACCTTTAAGATAATGTAAATATATTTGTACCTGCAAAGTAGTTTGATACAAGAATTATCTGATGTTTACTCGAAGAGATAAATAGTGTATGTTTCAGGAAGTTTGCGTAAAAGGTTTTCAGGAAGTTAACGATAACACAATATAGGTTAAAATAATAAAACTATTTATGTAAATAAATAAAAAATGAGCATAATAACCAACGAGTGTTTACGTGAACGAATCTTGCATTCATTGAAATGCAAGTCCTGGTTTTCAGTAACGTATATTATTAAGCGTAGGGGAAAATCAGGGGAAACAGGGAATGAGGAAGTATACATGCCAGTTGAGCACAGTGCTGGGTGAGTCCTCTGGCAAATGTAGGTGTTATATATGCCTTGGATCATAGTGAGCTTTAGTAAAAGGATTATTAAGCGGAATTTAGGCCACTGAGGTCTGAACTCGAAACTCGGTTAGAAGCATTAAAAACTCATTTAAATCTATTCAATAGACCGTGCAGGCGGCTTTGACGGCGCCTTCCGCTCCCCATCTCTAGTCCACTTACCCACTTACTCAATTTCGTAAATATCTCGACTCCAGCGCCACCTACCGGGGTTTTATTTCATATTTTGAATTTGAGCCACTCCGATTTTCCAATTTTTCTCTTCAAAAAGCCATTCAGAAACGAAATCAAAGAAAATCCCATACAAAATCATCTTTTTATTTTCTGACTTAACCGGTGAATTTTCCCGAAATTTTCTTTCATTCAAACCTTATCTTAACAATTACGAATCGGTTGAGCTGTTCTCAAGTGATAATATACCACACATGCGCTAACAGATTTTTATTTATATAAATTCGAATAAATGCACATTCCAGTAAAAAAACAACTTTTACCTGCACACATTAATCATGTTTGGTTCTTCAGATTGGTTTTAGGTTTTGCTAAGCTGGTTCTCATTTGTTGAAAGTATTCACCGCCAAATGTCTTCCTCTGCTCTCGTCTAAACTACATTGGGGGTATTCAAATACAAAAGGCCACAAGGCAACTTTGATTTGATAAATGAAACCTAAAAGATCTGACCAGAACATTGATTATAAGGTGTGTATTTGCATCTATATAAAAATAAGACTCACTATCTTCACATGCCGTCTTCAGAATATAATAATAATTGTGGTGATTTTCAGGTACTTTCACGACTTACAAATACTGTTAAGGTCCTTGTAAATCTCTTGTGTAATAGGTAAGCTGATTTTATACGGGTAAAGGTACGGTAATAGGTAAGCGACGGGTTGTAACGTTTGCTTAGGCCTTGACGGAGCCGCGTTGTCTTCCTCTCGCAGGCTCTCCTTGGCCAGCTTACCTGCCGGAGTTATCGGACCGCGACGGTCGATCCGTGGCTATTCGGATAGAAGCTAAGCAAACGTTTGAGGATATAGTCGGGTAAATATTAAATTATATTCTCGATTATATGTATTTTAATATGCCAATTTCAATTTTCATCTTGTGTTTATTATAATATTTCTAATATTTGCTCAGCACGGCATCGCCTCGATCTTATTCTCGATCCAGTCGGCGTACTTCCTGACTTCCGTGAACCCGTTCTGACTGATGGTGCTCCCGCAGCGGTTGCCGAACGACGTGATGCCCACCAGTTTCCCGTTGTAGACCAGGGGGCCGCCCGAGTCTCCGGGGCAGACTCCGGTCGTGAGGGCGTTGGTGCACAAGAAGTAGTACCAATCTCTCATTTCCAGCCCGCAGATGGAAGATGCGATCTTCGTCATTTGAAGATTCTCGGGGGGAGATGTTTGATCGCTGCCCGTTAAACCCCAGCCTGAAATTTAAGTTAATTTCAAACGTCATTTCTATACAGGATGTCCTAAAGCAACTGGGCCTGATATGCATAGTCGAGTTATATTTTTCAATGCGTGGTTAAAGGAGATTTTTTAACATATTTATTTATTCTTTAATGGAAAGCGTAATCGTTTCAATATTAATTTAATTTAATAACGTTGACTAAGAGAGACGACAATATTGGATTAATTTAAGAAATTAACCCTGTGCCAATAACGTTTTAATTAAATAAAAACCCTCATTAACAGTAGCTTACTCGTATGTAAAACGCCACAATATCAGTATTTTTATGTATGCCTAATGGTTATGTATAATAAATTAATTATTTATTTCCATATTAATAACATTATAAAATATAAACAATATGTGAATAAAGCAATATAAAATAATATTTTTTTTTATTGTTTTAGGTAAAAATAAAAAAAACATTTAAATATAAACCTACAACCAATAAGAGGTGTAATAAACATCTTGTTATTCACTTTATCAAGAAAACAGATCCACCGAATGTACTTTATAATTTTTTGCTACCTTACACTTGACGTACATAACTTACTGAAATTAAATTAGCATCAACCCTGAAAAAATCCTGAAAAAATCATATACGAAAATAAATCATCGAAATCGCTCGAGTGATTTCGGTGAAAAATTATGAAACTGCTAAAAATATTTTTTTTCCACTTAAAAGCTATCACTATATGAAATATTTTAAAACGTTTTTAATAATATTTAATTGTAGATCGCTTATTAAAAAAATAAATCGCTAGCACTCCTAAAAATATGGGAAAAAGAGCGAAGCTTACCCATAAAAATAATATCTATAAAATTATTCATTCGGAAAAAAATTGTATACTATACTAAATACGTATACTAATATATATATACAGATGGTAATCATTTAACACTAAAATACATTAAATATTGTAATTTATATTATAAATTAATGTTATTCACTACTGTTAAAGTAATCGGTATGCAAAATACTTGCACTATATCTTAACTTCTATACGTATGTATATTGTACTCAATTAATGCTGCGATTTCTAGTTATAAAGTGATAATTATTTTATTTTGTGAAATTTGTGAGTTCACATTGTGTGGTTTGTCATTGTATCAAATGAAATGTGTCAAAATATCATTTTGATTTCTGTACATTTATTGAATTCATTTTGAGTATTCTTAATAAAAAACTGTATTTAATTTAGTTAAAAAGTTAACACTACATTTATTGATTCTGAGGTTGTACGAAGTTCATCGGCTCAGCTTGTATTCAAGCTCTAGGTAAGGGTATTTTAGGTGAAGGAACCAGAGTGCAACAAATATAAGGAATAAGGCGTAGGTAAGGGATAACATTGGGAAATCTTCAAAAAATCCACATTTTTTGTGACGGATCACTCCTCAACCACTCAACCAAGTATTTAGACGTGTGGTTTATAGCATTGAAGGTTGTTTAAAATTGACTTTCATTTTTGAAATATTAATTGAATAAGAGCATGTATTATTTTTCGCCTCGCGTTCGACAATGCAGCGTATTTAATTAAATAGTGCATTTTGTAGACAAAATAATAGTCTAGTTCTTAGCAAAGGTTACGCTTATTTTTTTATTATTTTAGAGATAATTAAAAGCTTTAGACTTAATATATTTCGACGAGACCGTAAATCATCACTTTCGTGGGGTCCTCGGTAAGGTGTGGCCGTGCGGAGAAATTTTCCGCTAACGTTTAAGTGCGTTTAACGTTATCACGTCGGGGTCACCAATGTACCACTTTCAAAGATTAGTCTCGCCGAGACCACACGCGGTACTCCATTATGAAGGTCGCGACATTATTTAAGGTCGCGAGTTTATTGAGACTGTTTTGAGTACATCGCGCCTCCGCCGTATTGCGGCCGAGCGCTGATCATAGACAATGTGCTGTCTATGTTTAGGGGATATGAGTGATGTGCGTATGGCAACATTGCCACCGCTACAGATTTAAGGTTTAACATTTAAGATTTAAGGTTTAACATTTAAGATTTAAGGTTTAACACAAAATCAGTGTGTTAGGTACGATGTCTCGTTGTCGAATATTTGGGCATGGGATGCGTCATAAAAGTACTCTTAGGCCCGAATTCAGAGACGTTTTGCTCCCCTTAAGGGTGCCCTTAAGTGTGCCCTCAAGTGTATACTTCGCAAGTTAGAACTAGGGTAGTCACTATTCGCACTTTTGGAATTTATATTATTATTCTTATTATATTATTTTTTAGTGCTACTGTTTTTTAATAAATTTGAATAGAAATAATATGCCAAATTCAGAGTCGTCACTTTCGTTTTTACGATTATATTGGTATTCAAAGTTCATTTTAAGGGCCGCTGAGTGACGATCCGAGATTAGCAACACTTAGCAGAAATAAACATTTTCGGCCAATCAGCGTGCGACTCACGAAATGAGCGAACGAACGAAGCTAGCTAGCCAGCAGACGGCCGGCGACGTGAAGTTTGTCTGACATTTTTGTAGAGCAAGCATCAGCTGACAGTGACAGGAATTCTTTGTATTTATTTAACATTAGTTCTTTTCTTAACTGTCTTTCTTCTACTGTGTAGGTAATTTTTTTAGGACTCATTTTAAATTCAACACAACGAAAATAGAAAACAAAATAAATCGCGTGTCATTGTCAGCTGACGTTTGCTCTACAGAAACGTCAGACAAACTTCACGTCGCCGGCCGTCTGCTTCGTTCGTTCGCTCATTTCGTGAGTTACTCATTTCGTGAGTGGAATATTAACTCCAAAAGTGCGAATAGTGACTACCGCTAGTTCTAACGCTTGATGGCACACTTGAGGGCACACTTGAGGGCACCCTTAAGGGGAGCAAAACGTCTCTGAATTCGGGCCTTAGGGTATACCTATCTGCCCCTTAAGTGGGTGACATTGCGTAAGTGAGGTACTAACCTGTAGTGGTCAACATTCTTGCCGGTCGCACGTACTCTTTGTTCAACCTTATACTATTCGTGTTGCTATCGAACTCCGGATAGCTGGTGGTCTTCAGTTTGATGATCGCGACGTCGTTCCTAATGGTCTTGAGGCCGCCGCCGTCGGCGGACTCCACGAAGTAGTCTTCGTGGGCCGTTATGCTGTCCACGTCGAGGAGTGTCTGCTGGCTCAGCGCCGTGCTGCCGTAGCCAACCTTGCAGCTGGCGTTGGCGCAGACGGGCGCGCAGTGCGCCGCCGTGACCACGTGACATTGGCTGACGAGCGAACCCCCGCAGAAGTGCCGGGTTGTGTTCTTGCCCCGACGCAACGACACCTGGGGAAACGAACGATCCTAGTAATAAATAAATAAATATACAGGTGTCCCAAACCATTTCCGATAAAAAAATGACTATGCCCCGCGATTAATAAAAAAATAATAAATCATTTCTTACTCGTCATAGGAAACGAGCCGTAATTTTAAAATTCGGTATGTTTTAAAATATACTATGGCAAATAAAATGTTAAATTTTTCGCACACTTTTTGTTCGAATTTTATAAAAATAATTGTTTATGTGAAGTTTGCATTTCTCCGCTCCAATATGCTGTTGGCATAGGTTTCACCTTTGCGACTGCGATTACTTAGTTATTAACAATAACGAACTGATAAGTTGGAATAAGAACTAATAAGATAAATTGGAATTTAATTACGTGTAGATTACAAAAAACGAAACTTCTTATGGTTTATAAAAAATCTTCTTATGGTTTATAAATATCTATATAAAAAAATCTATTTTATAATATATATATATATATTTATAAACTTTTAATTTAATTCGTCAAATTCACTTTTCTGTAATATTGATTATGTATGTAGTAATGATTACTTTCTTACAACAAACCTACAACCACAAACAATAAATATACGAAAGTCGAGTATATTTTTACAGTTAAAACCGAAATACTATTAGAGGACAACATAAAAACAATACAAATATTGATATTTAACTTGAAGGTAACTTGTTGATGCTTTCTCAACAAGATACCACCAATATTAATTAGGGATAACCATTAAGATAGTAACTAAAATACAAGTGGATATAGGTTGAGGTTAAGCGCTTTATATCATTTATATAATTATATTAATTTTAATAAGAATTTGCCTGGAAATAACATAATAAAGTACTGTTGCAGGCCTGGATTTAAACAGCAAAATTGTATGTATTTTTGCTGTAATTTATTACATTTAGCAAATACTCTGCATATTTATATAATTTTACTTGAAAACTTTTTATAATAAATGATTATACTACCTAAATTTGTAAATAGTGTATTGGACACTAAAACCGCCATTTTAAAGAGCCATTTTATTGACTACTGAGAGTCAAAGGGAAATTGAGTGATTACAACGCACTCGGTTGTCACGAGTACCCGCCTCGTGTGATTGCATGCTTTTTACCGCTTATAGTTCGGAGTTGGTGCGTCCGACGGTGACGCCCTGAACCTTGGGCATCTTAACTAATAGTCAGGGTTTGTTTTAGGTTTACGTATTTTGAATGTTTATAATGCAATTTTTTTTTTGTTATTTTATGTGAGTCGATATCAAAAGCAGCAATCTGCAGTAAATGTGTTTTGTGGCAATTAAATAAAAACAATTTACATCTAGTTTTTTCTTCATTCATATGGCCTGTGTTGTCAGGGAGGCGCAATTGAGCGCAGTTATTTATTTGGTGTATTCAACAAATTTACATTTATTTTCTTTTATGTACCAGCCAAGCCCAAGGCTTATCTGCCGGAAACCAGGTGTGTAAAATACAGAGCCGACAGCCTTATTGTTGTCTTTATGATGTGAGGCCGTTCATTACAGGCAAACAACACCTCAGAAGTGGTAGTCTAGTGGTTAAGGCGTTAGACTATTGACCCAAAGGTCGCGGGTTCGAATCCACACATAGTCATACCATTTTTAGCGCTTCATTACCACCATCTCCCCTGACTCTAGCACAGGCACATTTGAATATTCTCACATGCGAAAAATGATCTGGCCGGATGTGTCCCACTGGGGTTCCAACCCGGGACCTCTGGATTTGGAAGCGGACGCTTATACCACTGCGCCATTAGGCCGTTAAGTAAATCTAGTAATATATACAATATTTTTCATATCCTGTTGTTTTTGAAACTGAGTCTTGCAAATTACTGGTTTTGTGTCCAACATATTGCTAATGTCACAATAAAACACAGAGGTGTAGTTAAGTAATCATAATTTAATATCAGTGATATAAGTAATTCTAAAATGCTGTAGATTGCTTACTTTGATTCCAACGTAATATTTTAAACACGTTTTATAGGGTCACTTTGCTGTATTAGATTATTATTTCATGCTTCAATTTGTGGTAAAGATGACGTTTCAAATTCCATACGGCTCATCTGGACCATACGACCATTCCACTCTACCTCCATCGCGACCTACCGTCTGCGTTTCAAAGGTGAATTACAAGAACCGTTCAATATTATCGCATAAACTTAACATTTTTTTCTCGGAAACCACAAATTTCACTGACTGTACCGTCTTCACTGATAGTACTTGAAATCACATACGCTGTATTTTGATTTCATGTGTAATATCATTCATCATCATTCCTATTTTTTTAAATATGTTATGTATTATGTTTATCAAGTCGATCGAGATTTGCTCCTGTCAAAACTCAATTTTATTTGTGATGCTCCTCGGCTGATCCCGAAATGTTAAGAACCACCTTTTTATTCTAATGGAAATCACTTTTCTGGCATATCTCAAGGGGATCTGGGTCCACTGATGTTTGCAATGCACTGTAAAAATATTTCATGCTATTTTCTTAATTATTGTTGTAAATAATATAATTTATTGTGGAAACATTGCAACTGTAATGTTAACGTATAAAACATTTTATATTCGACGATGTTTGCTTATTTTTTTTTGTAGAATATTCTTTAATCATTTGCATTTTAAAGATATAAGTGTGAATAATTAACATAAACAAAAAAAAAATATCAAAAATAAGTAGGTAAGTCGGATATAATTTGCTCAGTTTTATATACGACTAATATATAAATACGACTCATTCTATCTCTCAACACAAAAAAAAAAAATTAACGTGAATCACCTGGTGCGGCGCAAATCCTCGCGGAGCATCAGAGCCGCCTGAAATCCTATTCCCAGCCAGTTCCATCTTGGTATGCGACGTTTCGGCCCGGGCGACAAACCCGTTAGCCAGCAGGCAACCAATCAACAAAACGCGCATTTTTTACTATTCGCGAGCGGTTCGTAATTAATTACTATTCCGTGATCCTGCCCGCTTCGCTTTAAATATTGGTTTTCAAATGCGATTATTTCTACGGTGAACATGACCTGGTATTCAAATTCAAGTAATCCGTACGAGGTTTACTTGATATCATTATCTGCTGAATAATTGAATATATTTCGAGAGAATAACGTTAGATATTTACAAAAAAAAAAAAAAAATAACACCACAGATTAATGTCCACCACAAATATAGGTCCTAAAACGAGTTAAATGATTATTTGTATAATATTATGTTACATTAATACAAAATTTTATGTTTTTATAGAGATTTGAGTCATCTCCACGAGACAGAGTATATTCTGAGGCGATTCCTGCTCAAATTTTTGTTAAGACTGTAAGTATTCTTATTTTTATTAAAAATAAATAAATAATGTAATCATAATAATAAAAACAATCTAAGTCCAAAGTCCAAATTTTACAGGAAAGAGAAAAAACTTGGTGATATATAGTGGTAATTGACATTATTTTAAATAAAAACTAATCAAATTTGTATTTTTTATACTAAATCATAACTAGAATAGTGATTAAAATCACCCCATTCAGATTTCATAGGAGGTTCGACGTGACGTGTGATAATAATACCCTAATACCGTGTATACAAGAATTTTAATCTAGACGTTTTCATTTATTAATTCTGAAGGATTGAAGATTTGAATGTAAAAAATTCGTAAATAACATAAAGGCGGTAAAAAAAAACTGTTTCTTTTGACGTTTATATGTATCATTTTTGACTGCTTTTCTACCTAATTTAAAACCTGTTTGGTTATACTTTATTATTTATAACTGAAGAAAGTCGATATAAATCAATCCAAATAGTCACATGCATGAGGATAAAAACGGCGTCCTCCCCTAACTTCATGGTCAAATATATTTATACACTCGTATTATTATATTTATTTATTTTTATTTTATGTTATTTTTGTGACATATTTAATTTGGCAAACAATTGAAATATAGTAGAGCAAATCGTAGTTACAAATACATTATATGTTTACATTTTACATTTTGATAAGGTTATCGGAATATTTATAACGAATATGATTATAAAAACCGCCACCATTTTATCTTATTTATAGTTTTTTTTTGCGACTATACATCAATAATACGTTCTGGTGGTAAATGTAGCTTTTTACGATAGAGAGGCTATGAACTATAGTGGTTTATTTCAAAACACGACTATTCCACATTTCCACTTTTGGTCTTTTTTCTACCTACTTCAAAATCTTGAGTCCCGTACCAAATGCTGTTTATTCCCGTAGTAAATGAAAAATATAAATACGCGTTCGCATAAAATATGATTATTCCAATAAATTATAAAGACTGTTTCGTCAATCAAGATGAAGATCGAGATCGTGGTGGTCTAGTGGTCGAGGTGTTTGACTACTAACCCAGCAATCTCGGGCTCAAATCCATCAAACCATTTTTAACGCTTCGCACATTTGATTTTGGCGAATTTACTGAAGTTGTAATAATAATATGTTTAATTCCATTCGTCGTGCAAAAATTCCTAAAATCCGACTAACAAAATATATCAGATATTATTTATTTTTCTTACAGTTTCGAATTGAGCAAACAACTTTCGTATTTCCGTAATTGTATTGAAAATACTAGTTAATTTTAACATTAAACATTCAATCCGTTTCGTTGTTGAATCACAAACGTTTAAAAAAGTTCTCTTCAGACCACTGCCATGTTGAAATCTCACTTTTATTAGGACCTGATTGTACTTTTTGACAATCGGAACACCCTCTTTGTTATATTTGTTTATCAATTGATGGCCAATAAACATAACTAACGAATCCATTTTAATAATACCTAAATGTAACCTATGCAAAGAATTTGTTAGTTGCTCGCGTAATTTTATCAGTATAACGGGGGTTTCACTCTGTTACCCCACAATTATTGAGAACGGATAACTCATTTCTTTTAACCCAATAATGCCTAATTCATCGTCTTTTTTCACTGATTTTGGCCGAAGAGCTCTTACCAACTAAAAAAATGTCAGCCGCCGCCATCTTTATTCTTTTAGAAGCCGTAAAGTAGGATTTGGCAACGTCGCATCTGTCAAACCTATGGCCTATTGCTTGATGCGTTGTTGGGTGGCCGGCCCTACACTGATACTATAGTCACACTGATGAGTACTGAATTATAAAAATATTAATGAAAATAGAAATATCTATCATTTTTGGTAATATATCGTATATAATTTAAAAATATTGTTAAAATCTTTTAGTTTAGATCGCCAAACCGCATAAACATTGTACCTTCATAACTTCGCAATAAAAATAGAGTAGGTAATATATTTTAGGATTTTGTATGTTTTTTATTAGATCAACATTACTAATAACCTAATAACTGGCCACTCCTGGCCACTGGTGACGGGGAGGACGCATTCGTGGAGCGAAAATATTGAAACTTGACGCATTGTAGCCCTGTGATACTATTCATCAATTCCTAGAAGAAATAAACTTTATAATAAAATTCTCAACTTATTATTATTATCCCACGGGCCACACCCAGTCGGTTCGTTGCATAATTAACCATAAGTTTACGGAACCGGGACACACGCTTATGACTGACCCCATCCATGCTGCAATTGAAAGGGAAAATAAACTAACAAATATCGATATCAAAGTGTCTTACGATTATTTATTTATTTATTAAACATGTTTCACATTACAATTATAGTAAGAAATTAAACTACTAAAAGAAAAAACAACATCAAAAACAAAAAACAATAACAATACAATAACAATATGCCTCCAGGCAAACAATAACAAATAAATAATTTACGCTGATCTTACAAAGGTGTAATAGGAAATGGAATTTAATAATTCGACTACTCTTCCAATAGGACTATACTTGTGTACGTCGGTGCGACACGCTAATCGCCTAAATAGCGTTCGCTTCCGCGCTCTAGTAAAACGGTCCGGTACAAAGAAACCAATATCACCGAGTATTACGGGATTCTCGATGAAACCGCGAATAACTTTAAAAAATAGAATAATATATGGACTTATCGCCTAAACTCGTATTGGGAAAAATTTCAGGATAATATCCATACCTACGGAGATAAAGGTATCTTAGGAACCTCCTATGAGTAACCTCCAGGATATTACAGTAAGTAATCTCATGAGGACTCCAAATAATGGAACTTTAATATACTCCTCACGAACGTGCAGTTAGCGATTAGAGCAATTTCAGCAATATGATGCAACTGAAATCTCTTATAAATTGTCATAGAAGTGAGTGAAGCTGATCTTCAGTAAGCTTTTTTCACAGTAAGTGCATAGAAAAACCAACCTAGGCAACCTAACCTAACCTAACCTAACCTAACCTAACCTAACCTAACCTAACCTAACCTAACCTAACCTAATGTGGTGATAACGAAAAGTAGTAAGAACAAAGTGGATGCACGGAAAATGTTTAAATATACCTTCGGCGAGGAACCATTTCATATGGCAGATTTAAAAAATAACGCTTGAAACCAGGTCATCGATATGGTAAGCCTCTGCAAGGGCTTACCATTGCCTTAGAAGACCTACAAAAAAACAGATTCCCTATATTTAAGAAGGAAATAGCACATTATATTTAAATTTATTCTTTTCCTATACTATGATTCACTACCGTTGTTTGTAGATAGAAGTGAAAATGATGAAGAGATGGATATATTTTAGTTTAAATTTGTTTTCGCTTTTTTGTATTTTTTTATTTAGTTATATAACTAATTAAACCAAGTAAAAACAATGGTATTGTTTTAATATTCTAATTTTAAACTTAAATTACACTTAAATAAAAATGTCAATCTTCTGAAAAAAAGGACAACATTACCTACCCAAAAATTCGTACAAAAGGGCCTAAAATCTATATTTTTTTCAGAAAAGATGTATTGAAATCCTATACACAAAAAAAAAAATGATTATCTATTATAATATAAAAGTAATCGCTTTAAAAATAAAGATAATATATAATTTCATAATTTACACTTAAATTTGATAGAATTATCTCAAAATATTGAAAATAGAGATTGGCCCTTTCTGTTCCAAAGTACAGATATATATTAAGATAGTAATAATTTAACAGACGTCTATACTAAAGAAGGCGTTTGGGTCTGTAATGTTACGCGATCACAAGGTAAGTTTGCATATGGTCGATTATTTGATTGTTGAATATTGGTTTTCATGGGGTTTAGCAAGGATTCTCAGCCATTCTAGCGTTGATCCATGGAACGTACACATTAACTTTGGAATATCCACCGGTTGGATTTGGATTGCCACATGTAGTCGCATGCGACGTGATACCAGCCAGCCTATTTTGGTATACCATGGGTCCACCGGAATCACCTGGACATGACCCAGACAATAAACTTGTGATGCAATAAAAATAGATCCAGTTATTCTCGTCTGCTGGACAGTCCTCTACTTGCACGGTGGCTTGCTTCAAATTGTCTGGACTGGGGCCATTTTCGGTCAAACGACCCCAACCTGTAAGTTGTATAATAAAAATTAAATACGAGTTCGGCGAAAATTATTTAGTATAATAATATTATTTTAACACAATTAATTGCCAAAGGCCACTGAATAAATTTCGAACAAGGAAAATAAACGTATTCCATAATACACGGTGTTTGGAAAACGATGTATTGTTTTCAGCGATTTCTACGATATCCAAAACATTTAACAAAATATACATAACGCAATTTCTTAATTACGGATAGTAGATAGATAGTTTATTATTTCTATATTTATAAAAATACCAAATATACCAATTTATTTTATTAAATATTATGTATTAGTTCAAACAGTAACATTTTATATTTGTTGTCAATCAGATAATTTAGGACCCAAAGAAGGCCCAAGCGGATTATTCCGCGCGTCTGTTCCTTCGAAGTTTACATTCTACTATGCGGTTGGCATTCCCGAAAAACTAATGTACTATTTTTTTTTCAACTAATTATTTGGCATGTCGGAATTTTCAGCGTCTTCATCTATGTAGGTACTTAGATGAACACGCTGAAACCTAGGGTTTATACCTGATAGGTGCTTAGTACCTACTACTAGGTAGGTGCTTAGTAGGTACTAAGCACCTATCCTAAGATGGACTATCAATCTGCTTCCATTAAAAATGTGTCTGAATGTGAAGTATATGGACCAGAAAGGACAGAAATGCAGGTTTCCTAAGAAAACTAAGTTTTTTTTAATTCACGAAATATTTAGGTACGTATGAATATTACATAAATTAATAATTAAGATGATAAAAAGAACAGAGAAAAAAAGGAACATAAAAGGAGATAAGCTTATACTAATACAAATTACAGAGTAATATAAAGAAAGTAGTCTGGAATTTATATCTGTAGTGAAGTGTAGTAATACACTTAAGCGTGGTTTAAAATATTAGTGTGAGAGGATTAATATTTATAAGGGCACGCTGTGGAAATGACAAAGAGAGATAGAAAGAGAGTTGTTATGATGTTATACTAAATCAAAAGGAAATATATATATATATATATATTTGTAAGTAACATTAGTGCATGATAACACAAATGACGAAAAGACCAATTGTTCTGACTTAATCCGACCTAACATAATGAGCCAGGTGCTAGCATGCTTATGATAGGCCCGGAACCGGCCTGCAGCATAACAAAAAGCACTACCAGCAGACTGCTAAAGATCTGGGCTAGAGAAAACTAAGCCAAAAATACTGGCAAGAAATGCCCGTCAAAAACAAGCCAAAGAACTCATAGTAGGGTTCTCGCAAAAAAGACTCTGCGCTATTGTAGTTAAGCAGGAACCAACTAAGGATCCCGACCAGAACCTTAACAGGCCACTGCAAGCCGAACAAGAACATGCACAAGTTGAGCCTATTGATCGATGACAGGTGCAGATTCTGCCAAGAGAGCCCAGAAACCCCTAAACACTTACTGGGTGAATGTGGGCCCCTCATCTGCAAAAGATACCAGCTTCTAGGCAACCATCTCCTCAAGCCAGAAGACATTAGAACCATCGCACCCAAAAAGATACTTAACTTTATCTACAGTACGGGACTAGAGGGCGATCTGTAGGTGGATTTTAAAGTATAATAGTTCTGCAAGGGTACAAGAGGGGTAAACAAATCCACATATCCGCTTCCGGGATGTGGATATGCTCATTTGTTATGAAACACTTGATGGCCGAGACGATGTACAATTTCCTTACTTCCAATAGCTGTTGTTGTTTTAATATAGGCTCAGTAGAACTCAGAAATGAAGCATTAGATAATCGTGAATCCTCAGGTGAATGTGAAGTACCCAGGCCGTTAGGGCATATGTTAGGACATACTCACACATAGCGTGGTAGACTTCCTTTAACGTTTGCTTTGATAATAAGTTTCGTAGCATGTAGAGAACGTGTACATACTACTTTTGAGGGTAGCTCTACATGCATATCCCACCTGAGTTGATGATCTACGGCGATTCTCAGAAGTTTTATAGAGCTTTCTGGGCTGAGCATTTACGTACATTTGGCAAATCACACTAGTGTATGACAATGTTGTGCCTAAGTGAGGGTTGTCCTAAATCTGACGGGAAATAAACCAAGTTGCAGCCGTAAAATTTTACAAGTCAATCGATGGGTTGGCAATATTATTTTTTCCCCACGTCAAATCGATGTTACACTCCAAAAATGTCAGCCTGGCACGAATTCGATTCGATATATTTTGTTATCGACTTGCTCTGGTGTCAGATAACACCAAATCGAAATTCGCTCCACCCTAGAGGGAAGGAGAGGGTTACCAATTAGTACAAACCTGTAATGGTGACCTGTTCTCCAATCGGAATCTCGACCGTATTGAGTTCGATGGGCATTGCGTTCTCATTTGGCGTAATATAACTTCCTTGGGGTAATTTAATAATTGCGATGTCATTTTGGATTAACTCTATATATTGGCCTGAGGGTGGCTCAAGCACGTAATCGCTGTGGGGAGTGAAGCTCTCAATCTTCACGGGTGTTTGCAAAGTGTTGTCGTTGTTGCCGTACCCCACGAAGCAATTTCCACCAGCGCAGAAACTGCAGTGGGCAGCCGTCAATATATGGCACTGACTTATAATCACAGCCCCACAGGAAACGAACGATGTGTTACAAGTGGGACGCAGCGATGCCTAGAATTCGAAATACAAGGATAAGGATATATAGAAAAAGATAAGGATATATATTTTTTTCATTGCTCGTTTTAATCATAGATTCAGAAATATTTAGATATGTTCTCGACTCCGCTGAGTATAGAGAGATTCCAGTGTGCGCACTCTAGCTGCGCAAGAGTAGGGCAGGTTAAGGTAAGCGGGTTATGTCGATGATTAAAACATCACCATTATAACTACGATTTAATTCCACTATACGGCTATAATCTACAATTTCTTAAACATGCCTAAACACAAAACAAAACGGCATTTAGCGTATGCGCGAAGTAACATATTTGGGAGTTAATGTAATGTAAATTAATACTAAAGCTTATATAAACATAAACTTATATTTTAAAAAAATAACAGTCTATGTTTATATAAGAAAATTATGTATGTAAGCCGTAAACCTGTTGGTGAAACTGGCATTTCCACCCCCTCATATGGGATGATCTCTGCCATTAGATTTATGAATAGGACTATTAAGCGTTTAGACTATGCAAGTTGATGAATCTAAGGATAATTTAAAAAACGTTGAGATTATTGGAAAACAGTAAACAACACATATTAATTATTTTAAATGTCTAGTCGAGAATATAAAAGTGTTCAGGAGTAACTACATAAATCTTTATAATCAGTATAATAATAATCAATATAATACCTGATGAGGTGCTGATCCAGGCAGAGCGGGAATTCCAAAAAATATTCTGCTCTCCTTAAATTTTACATCATTCCTAGAGAAAATCCTAGAATCCAAAAATGACCAAGAAAAACCTAGACATAAAATACACCAAAGAGTATACATTTTTTTTTGATTATGTTACCAGCAATGCTTACTTCAAACTATATCGAAAGCAATCCAGACTACTTTTAGAGTTAGTTGCACAGCCTTCATTTTATTTACTTTTGCGAGAAGTAGTTCAATATATATTTCAATAATGTCAAAGCGGTTTAATCTGTCATAATGTTTATATGGCATTGAATTTCCTCCCCGTAATGTAATTCTTAAACTTTTATATATGTTAAGCTAAAGGTGTTTACCTATTTTAACATAAAAATCATCTAATTAACGGTATTTAAGCAATACATTTTACTATTTTACTATATCTTAACGATTTGCACGTAATGTGCATATATTTTACAATTTTCTTTTTATTTTTAACCATGACGATTCATTTTCAGATAAACTACGTTGAAAGTAAGTTATTCTTGTAAATATCCATTAAACCATTCACTTCTCATTCATTAAACATCATATTCGTTACATTTTCGCTTTTTTTCATAATTATTGTTTCTTTTTTAAATCTTTTTTTTACTACTCTAATGAAAGTTTGACCGTATTGCTTGACGCACAGATAGATAGGTGAGAGTGAAAAGCTTTCATAAAATACAGGCCTGTATTTAAACCAGCGTGCATTACCTCAAGCGATGCAACTATCTGCGTGTTCGGTATTAATTTTTCTTTCAACATTCTGGCTATATATTTTATTTGCAAAAAAAATTTCAATCCTTAAAATATTTAAAAGCATTCGGTTTTTCCAAATGTCAGTACTGTCAAACTTTTATATATGTTAAGCTAAAGGTGTTTACCTATTTTAACATAAAAATCATCTAATTAACTATATATATATATATATATATATATATAATATTTTAAGGATTGAAATTTTTTGCAAATAAAATATATAGCCAGAATGTTCAAAGAAAAATTAATACCGAAAGCACAGATAGTTGCATCGCTTGAGGTAATGCACGCTGGTTTAAATACAGGCCTGTATTTTATGAAAGTCTTTCACTCTCACCTACCTATCTGTGCGATATGCAATACGGTCAAACTTTCATTAAAGTAGTGAATAAATGATTTAAAAATTAAACAATAATTATGAAAAAAAGTGTGAAAATGTAACGAATATGACGTATAATGAATGAGAAGTGAATGGTTTAATGGATATTTACAAGAATAACTTACGTTCAACGTAGTTTATCTGAAAATGAATCGTTATGGTTAAAAATAAAAAGAAAAGTGTAAAATATATGCACATTACGTGCAAATCGTTAAGATATAGTAAAATAGTAAAATGTATTGTTTAAATACCGTTAATTAGATGATTTCTATGTTAAAATAGGTAAACACCTTTAGTTTAACATATAAGTCATCTAATTAACGGTATTTAAACAATACATTTTACTATTTTACTATATCTTAACGATTTGCACGTAATGTGCATATATTTTACACTTTTCTTTTTATTTTTAACCATAACGATTCATTTTCAGATAAACTACGTTGAACGTAAGTTATTCTTGTAAATATCCATTAAACCATTCACTTCTCATTCATTATACGTCATATTCGTTACATTTTCACACTTTTTTTCATAATTATTGTTTAATTTTTAAATCATTTATTCACTACTTTAATGAAAGTTTGACCGTATTGCATATCGCACAGATAGGTAGGTGAGAGTGAAAGACTTTCATAAAATACAGGCCTGTATTTAAACCAGCGTGCATTACCTCAAGCGATGCAACTATCTGTGCTTTCGGTATTAATTTTTCTTTGAACATTCTGGCTATATATTTTATTTGCAAAAAAAAATTTCAATCCTTAAAATATTAAAAAGCATTCGTATTTTCCAAATGTCAGTACTGTCAAACTTTTATATATGTTAAACTAAAGGTGTTTACCTATTTTAACATAGAAATCATCTAATTAACGGTATTTAAACAATACATTTTACTATTTTACTATATCTTAACGATTTGCACGTAATGTGCATATATTTTACACTTTTCTTTTTATTTTTAACCATAACGATTCATTTTCAGATAAACTACGTTGAACGTAAGTTATTCTTGTAAATATCCATTAAACCATTCACTTCTCATTCATTATACGTCATATTCGTTACATTTTCACACTTTTTTTCATAATTATTGTTTAATTTTTAAATCATTTATTCACTACTTTAATGAAAGTTTGACCGTATTGCATATCGCACAGATAGGTAGGTGAGAGTGAAAGACTTTCATAAAATACAGGCCTGTATTTAAACCAGCGTGCATTACCTCAAGCGATGCAACTATCTGTGCTTTCGGTATTAATTTTTCTTTGAACATTCTGGCTATATATTTTATTTGCAAAAAAAAATTTCAATCCTTAAAATATTAAAAAGCATTCGTATTTTCCAAATGTCAGTACTGTCAAACTTTTATATATGTTAAACTAAAGGTGTTTACCTATTTTAACATAGAAATCATCTAATTAACGGTATTTAAACAATACATTTTACTATTTTACTATATCTTAACGATTTGCACGTAATGTGCATATATTTTACACTTTTCTTTTTATTTTTAACCATAACGATTCATTTTCAGATAAACTACGTTGAACGTAAGTTATTCTTGTAAATATCCATTAAACCATTCACTTCTCATTCATTATACGTCATATTCGTTACATTTTCACACTTTTTTTCATAATTATTGTTTAATTTTTAAATCATTTATTCACTACTTTAATGAAAGTTTGACCGTATTGCATATCGCACAGATAGGTAGGTGAGAGTGAAAGACTTTCATAAAATACAGGCCTGTATTTAAACCAGCGTGCATTACCTCAAGCGATGCAACTATCTGTGCTTTCGGTATTAATTTTTCTTTGAACATTCTGGCTATATATTTTATTTGCAAAAAATTTCAATCCTTAAAATATTAAAAAGCATTCGTATTTTCCAAATGTCAGTACTGTCAAACTTTTATATATGTTAAACTAAAGGTGTTTACCTATTTTAACATAGAAATCATCTAATTAACGGTATTTAAACAATACATTTTACTATTTTACTATATCTTAACGATTTGCACGTAATGTGCATATATTTTACACTTTTCTTTTTATTTTTAACCATAACGATTCATTTTCAGATAAACTACGTTGAACGTAAGTTATTCTTGTAAATATCCATTAAACCATTCACTTCTCATTCATTATACGTCATATTCGTTACATTTTCACACTTTTTTTCATAATTATTGTTTAATTTTTAAATCATTTATTCACTACTTTAATGAAAGTTTGACCGTATTGCATATCGCACAGATAGGTAGGTGAGAGTGAAAGACTTTCATAAAATACAGGCCTGTATTTAAACCAGCGTGCATTACCTCAAGCGATGCAACTATCTGTGCTTTCGGTATTAATTTTTCTTTGAACATTCTGGCTATATATTTTATTTGCAAAAAAAAATTTCAATCCTTAAAATATTAAAAAGCATTCGTATTTTCCAAATGTCAGTACTGTCAAACTTTTATATATGTTAAACTAAAGGTGTTTACCTATTTTAACATAGAAATCATCTAATTAACGGTATTTAAACAATACATTTTACTATTTTACTATATCTTAACGATTTGCACGTAATGTGCATATATTTTACACTTTTCTTTTTATTTTTAACCATAACGATTCATTTTCAGATAAACTACGTTGAACGTAATATTCTTGTAAATATCCATTAAACCATTCACTTCTCATTCATTATACGTCATATTCGTTACATTTTCACACTTTTTTTCATAATTATTGTTTAATTTTTAAATCATTTATTCACTACTTTAATGAAAGTTTGACCGTATTGCATATCGCACAGATAGGTAGGTGAGAGTGAAAGACTTTCATAAAATACAGGCCTGTATTTAAACCAGCGTGCATTACCTCAAGCGATGCAACTATCTGTGCTTTCGGTATTAATTTTTCTTTGAACATTCTGGCTATATATTTTATTTGCAAAAAATTTCAATCCTTAAAATATTAAAAAGCATTCGTATTTTCCAAATGTCAGTACTGTCAAACTTTTATATATGTTAAACTAAAGGTGTTTACCTATTTTAACATAGAAATCATCTAATTAACGGTATTTAAACAATACATTTTACTATTTTACTATATCTTAACGATTTGCACGTAATGTGCATATATTTTACACTTTTCTTTTTATTTTTAACCATAACGATTCATTTTCAGATAAACTACGTTGAACGTAAGTTATTCTTGTAAATATCCATTAAACCATTCACTTCTCATTCATTATACGTCATATTCGTTACATTTTCACACTTTTTTTCATAATTATTGTTTAATTTTTAAATCATTTATTCACTACTTTAATGAAAGTTTGACCGTATTGCATATCGCACAGATAGGTAGGTGAGAGTGAAAGACTTTCATAAAATACAGGCCTGTATTTAAACCAGCGTGCATTACCTCAAGCGATGCAACTATCTGTGCTTTCGGTATTAATTTTTCTTTGAACATTCTGGCTATATATTTTATTTGCAAAAAATTTCAATCCTTAAAATATTAAAAAGCATTCGTATTTTCCAAATGTCAGTACTGTCAAACTTTTATATATGTTAAACTAAAGGTGTTTACCTATTTTAACATAGAAATCATCTAATTAACGGTATTTAAACAATACATTTTACTATTTTACTATATCTTAACGATTTGCACGTAATGTGCATATATTTTACACTTTTCTTTTTATTTTTAACCATAACGATTCATTTTCAGATAAACTACGTTGAACGTAAGTTATTCTTGTAAATATCCATTAAACCATTCACTTCTCATTCATTATACGTCATATTCGTTACATTTTCACACTTTTTTTCATAATTATTGTTTAATTTTTAAATCATTTATTCACTACTTTAATGAAAGTTTGACCGTATTGCATATCGCACAGATAGGTAGGTGAGAGTGAAAGACTTTCATAAAATACAGGCCTGTATTTAAACCAGCGTGCATTACCTCAAGCGATGCAACTATCTGTGCTTTCGGTATTAATTTTTCTTTGAACATTCTGGCTATATATTTTATTTGCAAAAAATTTCAATCCTTAAAATATTAAAAAGCATTCGTATTTTCCAAATGTCAGTACTGTCAAACTTTTATATATGTTAAACTAAAGGTGTTTACCTATTTTAACATAGAAATCATCTAATTAACGGTATTTAAACAATACATTTTACTATTTTACTATATCTTAACGATTTGCACGTAATGTGCATATATTTTACACTTTTCTTTTTATTTTTAACCATAACGATTCATTTTCAGATAAACTACGTTGAACGTAAGTTATTCTTGTAAATATCCATTAAACCATTCACTTCTCATTCATTATACGTCATATTCGTTACATTTTCACACTTTTTTTCATAATTATTGTTTAATTTTTAAATCATTTATTCACTACTTTAATGAAAGTTTGACCGTATTGCATATCGCACAGATAGGTAGGTGAGAGTGAAAGACTTTCATAAAATACAGGCCTGTATTTAAACCAGCGTGCATTACCTCAAGCGATGCAACTATCTGTGCTTTCGGTATTAATTTTTCTTTGAACATTCTGGCTATATATTTTATTTGCAAAAAAAAATTTCAATCCTTAAAATATTAAAAAGCATTCGTATTTTCCAAATGTCAGTACTGTCAAACTTTTATATATGTTAAACTAAAGGTGTTTACCTATTTTAACATAGAAATCATCTAATTAACGGTATTTAAACAATACATTTTACTATTTTACTATATCTTAACGATTTGCACGTAATGTGCATATATTTTACACTTTTCTTTTTATTTTTAACCATAACGATTCATTTTCAGATAAACTACGTTGAACGTAAGTTATTCTTGTAAATATCCATTAAACCATTCACTTCTCATTCATTATACGTCATATTCGTTACATTTTCACACTTTTTTTCATAATTATTGTTTAATTTTTAAATCATTTATTCACTACTTTAATGAAAGTTTGACCGTATTGCATATCGCACAGATAGGTAGGTGAGAGTGAAAGACTTTCATAAAATACAGGCCTGTATTTAAACCAGCGTGCATTACCTCAAGCGATGCAACTATCTGTGCTTTCGGTATTAATTTTTCTTTGAACATTCTGGCTATATATTTTATTTGCAAAAAATTTCAATCCTTAAAATATTAAAAAGCATTCGTATTTTCCAAATGTCAGTACTGTCAAACTTTTATATATGTTAAACTAAAGGTGTTTACCTATTTTAACATAGAAATCATCTAATTAACGGTATTTAAACAATACATTTTACTATTTTACTATATCTTAACGATTTGCACGTAATGTGCATATATTTTACACTTTTCTTTTTATTTTTAACCATAACGATTCATTTTCAGATAAACTACGTTGAACGTAAGTTATTCTTGTAAATATCCATTAAACCATTCACTTCTCATTCATTATACGTCATATTCGTTACATTTTCACACTTTTTTTCATAATTATTGTTTAATTTTTAAATCATTTATTCACTACTTTAATGAAAGTTTGACCGTATTGCATATCGCACAGATAGGTAGGTGAGAGTGAAAGACTTTCATAAAATACAGGCCTGTATTTAAACCAGCGTGCATTACCTCAAGCGATGCAACTATCTGTGCTTTCGGTATTAATTTTTCTTTGAACATTCTGGCTATATATTTTATTTGCAAAAAATTTCAATCCTTAAAATATTAAAAAGCATTCGTATTTTCCAAATGTCAGTACTGTCAAACTTTTATATATGTTAAACTAAAGGTGTTTACCTATTATATATATATATATATATATATATATATATAATTGTATAATAGAGTTGTAAAGTTATATAACTTATATTTGATGATTGTTTTTTAATAGCGGCAAATCGCCTGAAAAGATAAATTACACAATCTTTGACAATATTGAAAAATTTTGAAAAATTTTTAATTATTTGATAAAGTGCTGGATAGCATAATATTTATAAAGGTTCTAAAGAGGTCCTGTACTTGAGAGCGCAGGATGTCGGTTTACACCCAGCGCTGAGTTTTATAAAAATGCATTTTTAACTCTCACCCGTCCTCTTTAGTGTAAAATATTGTCAAATATTATGTAACCATCTAATTAGATGAAATAAGGAAAGAATGATATTTTAACAAAAAATATTATATATACACACACACATACATATACAGGAAGGTTTCCGAAGGTTTATATTTTATTAACAAATTTGTGTTTATTGTACATAATATTATACCTCTTATATAAATTTTCTGTTTTCAAGAAACAAAAAAAAATTTCGACTTTTTAAATTTGCATATTTATTTTGCATAGCCAGTGGTGTTAAGGCCACTCTAACTGACTGGTAAATGGCCTAGCGGTGAAGACAACAGGCCTTCACTTCTTCACTTCGCTTCGTCGTCCTTTCTACGAAAACCTTACACAAATCCAACTCGACTTCGTGTCCAAGTCAAACTCGCTACTGATGTCAACAAATAAAACTCACAATTCGAATTAACTTCTTGTAATGTGGACTGTAAATACGATTTCGAAAAGTAAGTACTAGACACGACTAAAATCGGACAGCATCTCGGCCGTCCGCCAGATTGAAATGCACACAATATGGTCGTCGCAAGCCCATTATATTCGACTTTACGACGCAGATCGGGAACTACCTTAAGTGGACTACACAAATCCGATCTTTTTTATTACTTAATCTTGTATGAAAATACACAGATTTTCATTTCTATATAAATCAACTTATATCTAGCTTAAGTAATCCTATATGACATATAACACTTTAAGAATACATTGACAGTCAGATATTTACATCAAATCATAATACCTATGTATTTTAGGACTTCTGACAGTTCCCAAGCCATTATATGCCAATATTACTTACTTATATATATGTACTAACACAAGTATATAAGCTCTTAAATCGTACTTACATTCTACGTCAAGCTATAATGTTTAATAAACCACAATATCTTCATATGATAAGGGATATGGGAAACACCTTTATTTCACACCTGCATGTGATTCCCCGGCGACGTCGTAAACAAACGAACGCGTGTCCATTCCCTTATGCAATATTGCGTAAGAGGATTTCACCGTGACGTCACCGGGGTTCCCTCGAGGGATTTACCTACTATCTTTGCAAGGTCAAAATATTGGCGGGGAATTCTTTTAGGATAATTAATTTATTTTACGTTGCATGTTAATATTTGGCGTATCCAAGTGGTATATTCATTTAATTTATTATTTAAAGTGTGGTGTATTACGAACCTTATATCGTGTCTTTACTAAAATATCTATCACAGAATAAATAATAGTTGTGACTAGGCTAAGGGGGCAAGAGGCCAAGATGACAACATTATCATCTTAATAAATAAAAATGGATCTTGTTTTACCTGTGTGTTGAACGTTTATACGTTTAAAGGCTTCGACAACGTTTGACTGATCACCATAAAAAATGGAACATACATGTATTTTTTTACGGAGAACGTTCTTATTTCTGATCCATCTCGAGTGCCGCAGGCATGAGTTGTCACGAGTTTGACGAAACCTCCGTCAAACCCGTCTGCAGGGCCTAGCTGCCAACCCGGGGCAAAACCCGTTTAAAATTCATACCTAACCATCATTCGAGTTAGGGGGATATTTGAGTCGAGTCTCAAGAAAAATTTTCTAAGGTAAATGTAGCTGTTTGTAATTACAGTTTTGAAAATAATCGATTAGCTTGTATTTTTATCCTATCTGGTATCCCTCAAGGCTCATATCTGGACACTCTGCTATTTAATGGACATCAGCGATATTACTCAAGCTCGCTCATTTCTATATATTGCTTACAACCAAAGTTTTTTTTTAAAAAAAAAGTCTCCACCGTGAACAGAGTTGCAAGTAGGCTTTAACCACTTTTTGCTATTCATAACGTCTGATCGCCAATGTCAACAAAGTTAATTTTGCAATACATAACTAGGACACCTTTCATTCATCAAATTTTACCTTTACTTTTAGTTTTAAGGGTCAACAAGCAAAAGGTACTTGTATATTAGGTGTCACGTTTGATTTCAACTGACCGTCGTCGTTCGACGGCGGCCGGTCCCGCGTCGGGTCTCCGCTTCACCTCGGCTGGTCGCGACGAAGGTAGGACTCGCCTCGACGACCGTCTCGCGCTGCGCTCTCGATGGGTTCAAGGGGTTCGCCGGAGACTCGGACCTCGAGGAGCGAACGGTGACTCGGTCGGGCCACCCTTCAGTTGTAATGTTACCGTACAACAAAATTAGTGTGAATATCACGAAGGAATCAGGGCGCCAGACGGGTTGCCCAAGCGACGCCACGCATTCGCGCCTCGTCCCACTCGCGCGGCTACGGCGAACGTGGTGGATCCACCACGGTGTACGGCGGTCGTTCTCAGCTCGTCCCCGCTACGGCGAGTCTGGTTAGGCCATACTGCAACTTATTACCTTGGCTGGGAACTGGTAACTCCTCACTGCTACGAGGACGCAATCGTGGAGCTGAAGGGGCTGCTCGGAACCTCAGGGGGTGGGGGTTGACGCTCCACGACGCATTGTAACCCCGTGTCCTGGACCAGTGCGCCTTCCCCGCCAATAGGGACGACGCCGGTTTCCTCACCATCAAGCCAAATGTCAGGGGGTGGGGGAATCTACCTTACAGTAGGAACACGGTTTGATAATATATAATTGATTTTTATTGAACTACGGTGAAAATATTTACAAGCCAGTACAACGCCTCGACTTTCAAAATTCTGATACTAAATAATATATACGGCGCCAGATGTCGCCCAGATATATGGTGATAATATTTCCTAACAAATACAAAACAGAGTCAAATGACAATTCCGACGATACAACGCCGACAACATATTCTGGGATCCATTGCAGCTCAAAATACTATTAAGGCGACTGACAACGCTCCCGTACAACCGTAGTGAAGTATATATTATAATCTATATGTAATAATCTAATAGACTTCAATCACTGTAATTTAATTGTAGAAATTTAGTATTTGTAATAATTTACGTTATAATTTAATCGAATTTAATGCAATGGTGGGCGACTACCACAAATGTAAACTGGCAGCGGCGCCGATCTCGATACGTCCAACATCACAATACAAAATTAGGAATGACAATACAAAATTTAAAAAATAATTATGACAAGCAAAACAAACTAATTACCAACAACAATAATAATATTCATAAAAAAGTAAATCATAGAGCAAGCGATAATTTGAAATTGTCAGAATGCCTATTTTTTTAAAATGTGGCTTACATGACTCTCTCCGATTTAGAGCTAACATTGCTCTAACAGCCTTTTCTTGCAGCACGAAAATGTCAGATATATATGGAGCAGTTCCCTGGGTTCCCTGGGGGATATGGTATACTCGCCTGGGCGAGTATACCATATCTTAGATGTGACTCTATGAGCGAATAATATACTGATAGCACGGATTCACGATCCATGAAATTTTTTATCTTTGACAAGGCATATATGGTCGACGACAGCTTAGACTTTAGCTGTCCCAAATGCTTTTGCCAATTTAGGTGTATTAAGGTATTATGGTGCGATTTGTAATTATATCGTAAGTTCGCGTCAATTTAGTTTGGAGCAGATAGACCACAAGATTTCTGGTCATAGTTCGACTTGCGATCGTGACTTTCATAAGGATATATTTCTTCCTGAAGATTAAGGAAACAATTAAATTTGAAGCTTTGATTACAAACAGGAAAGTGAATGATAATACTAACATTACAACACAGAACAATCCATATAAAATTTATTGTAAGTACTGTAACGTAGTGGATGATATGTTCACACCATTTAATTGTGTAAACGTAGAAAAGACCAAAACACGTCAGTCATCTAGTTTGGACGAAATTGAATTAGATTTGCTGTACCCAAAGGGCCGACCGATTGAAAACAATAATTTCACTGATCTTCAATCATTACTTCCATACATTCCACCTATTCCACCATCACGCGTTTTAGAATAATATAAAATCAAGTGCAGAGGATCTAGATGACGAGATAAATCATTGTCTGGAATCTTTAAATGACCCAACCCAGTTTCTAATGAAGATTTTAGAATCATGATGGCCTAAGCCACTCCTTATTTTTGTTATTTTTATTTTTTTTCATTCACTTTTTCCACATTGCTAAAGATTTCTAATACTTTAATATGTTTTGTAAAACAAATGTGATGTTTTTAAAAAAATAAAATAAAAAAAATCCACAAAAAAAAAAGTTTTTAATTTGCCTTTTACTCCTTACATAGCTTATAGGGTTTAGGCCACTCTTCCACTTTATAGGCCACTCTCCCCTAGATTCATGGTCAAATGTATAGACTCGTATTATATTTATTTATTTTTATTTTACGTTTTTTTTGTGACATATTTAATTTGATAAAATTGAAATGTAGTAAAATATACAACATATGTATTTTATATTTTGATAAGGTTATCGGAATATTTATAACGAATGTGATTATCAAGACCACCACCATTTTATCTTATTTCTAGTTTTTTTTAGCGACTATACATCAAAAATATACATTCTGGTGGTAAATGTAGCTTTTTACGGTAGAAAGGTTATGAACTTTAGTGGTTTATTTCAAAAGATGACTTCCACATTTCTACTTTTTTTGCACTTCAATATTTTTTAATTTTTAATTTTATTTTGAATCCTATACGATACCATATCAGACTGTTTATTCTCGTAGTAAATCAAATAAAAAATACGTGTTCCCATAAAATAACGCTTCATCAACACCATCTTTCATGACTTACATTACAAACACATTTGGTTTAGTTAAATTTATATAAGACCTCATAGCAGTTCTTTACAAAAAATATATCGAGCTAACCCGGTGACCGAATGCGCCAAGGCTGAGGTAGAGGGTTTCCCCTCCGACGCAAATGGGCAGTCTATAAGAGCGGCGGTCGCCCGCTAGTGCAGCGCCTTTTCCACATAATGGAGTCATAGCATTATATCGTATATCGGAGTATTTATGTAGACAGTGGATCATGTAATAAACTTTATAATAAAACTCTCAACTTATTACTATTATCCCACGTACCACACCCAGTCGGTTCGTTACATAATTAAACATAAGTTTACATAATTAACCATAAGTTTACGGAACCGGGACACACGCTTATGACTGACCCCATCCATGCTGCAATTGAAAGGGAAAATAAACGAACAAATATCGATATCAAAATGTCTTGCGATTATTTATTTATTTATTAAACATGTTTCCCATTACAATTAAAGTAAAAAAATAAACTACTAAAAGAAAAAAACAAAATCAAAAACAAAAAACAATAACAATAAAAAAAACAAAAAATAAATAGAAATACAAATAATCACGAAAAATACAAAGCTAAAAAAAAAACTAAATAAAATAATGCCTCAAGGCAAACAATAACAAATAAATAATTCACGCTGATCTTACAAAGGTGTAATAGGAAATGGAATTTAATAATTCGACTGCTCTTCGAAACGTACTATACTTGTATACGTCGGTGCGACATGCTAATCGCCTAAATAGCGTGTGCTTCCGCGCTCCAGTAAAACGGTCCGGAACAAAGAAACCAATACCTCTGAGTATTACGGGATTTTCGATGAAAACGCGAATAACTTTAAAAAATAGAATAATGTATAGACTCTGACCTCTAGGATATTACAGTAAGTAATCTCATGAGGACTCCAGATAATGGAACTATAATATACACCGCACGAATGTTCAGTTAGCGATTAGAGCAATTTCAGCAACATGATGCAACTGAAATCTCTTATAAATGTCATAGAAGTGAGTCAAGCTGATCTTCCTGATTTTGCTTTTTTTTCACAGTAAGTGCATGGAAAAACCAACCTAGGTATGTGGTGATAACGTAAAGTAGTGAAGAACAAAGTGGATGCAGTATGCACTGAAAATGTTTAAATATACCTTCGGCGAGGAACCATTTCATATGGCAGATTTAAAAAATAAACGCTTGAAACCAGGTCATCGATATGGTAAGCCTCTGCAAGGGCTTACCATTGCCTTTTAAACTTAAATTACACTTAGTTAAAAATGCCAATCTTCTGAGAAAAAGGACAACATTACCTACCCAAAAATTCGTACAAAAGGGCCTAAAATCTATATTTTTTTCAGAAAAGATTTATTGAAATCCTATACACAAAAAAAAAAAATGATTATCTATTATAATATGAAAGTAATCGCTTTAAAAATAAAGATTATATATAATTTCATAATTTACACTTAAATTTGATAGAATTATCTCAAATTATTGAAAATGGAGATGGGCCCTTTCTGTTCCAAAGTACAGATATATAATAAATAGTAATAATTTAACAGACGTCTATACTAAAGAAGGCGTTTGCGTCTGTAATATGGTCGATTATTTGATTGTTGAATATTGGTTTTCATCGGGTTTAGCAAGGATTCTCAGCCATTCTAGCGTTGATCCATGGAACGTACACATTAATTTTGGAATACCCATCGTTTGCGTTTGGATTACCACATGTAGACCCATACGACGTGATACCAGCCAGCCTATTTTGGTATACCATAGGTCCACCGGAATCACCTGGACATGACCCAGACAATAAACTTGTGATGCAATAAAAATAGATCCAGTTATTCTGGGATGCTGGACAGACCTTTACTTGCATAGTGGCTTCCTGCAAATAGTTTGGGCTGCTGACCAAATTGGTCACACCCCAACCTGTAAGGTGTATAATAAAAATTAAATACGGGGTCTGCGAAAATTATTTAGTATAACAATATTGTTTTAACACAATTAATTGCCCAAGGCCATACATACGATACATACATATCGCGACTTCTTAATTAAGAATAGTAGATAGTTTATTATTTATATATTTTTTTAAAAACCAAATATACTTATAATTTATTTTATTACATATTATGTATTAGTTCAAACAGTAACATTTTATATTTGTTGTCAATCAGATAATTTAGGACCCATAGAAGGCCCAAGCGGACTATGCGGTTGGCATCTCCGAAAAACTAATGTACTATTTTTTTTCTACTAATTTTTTGGCATGTCGGAATCTTCAGCTATCCTAAGATGGACTATCAATCTGTTCCATTAAAAATGTGTCTGAATGTGAAGTATATGGACCAGAAAGGACAGAAATGCAGGGTTACTAAGAAAACTAAGTTTTTTTTAATTTACGAAATATTTAGGTACGTATGTATATTACATAAATTAATAAATAAGATGATGAAAAGAACAGAAAAAAAGGAACATAAAAGGAGATAAGCTTATACTAATACAAATTACAGAGTTATATAAAGAAAGTAGTGTGGAATTTCTATCTTTAGTGAAGTTAATAGGGTCTGTAAGTGAGTGTTAAGTGTGTTTTAAAATATTAGTGTGAGAGAAGGAATATTTATAAGGAAATGACATGAAAATGACATGTCTGTGGAAATGACAGAGAGAAATAGAAAGAGAGTTGTTATGATATTATACAAAAACAAAAGGAAAAAATATATTTATATTTGTAAGTAACATTAGTGCATGATAACACAAATGACGAAAAGACCAATTGTTCTGACTTAATCCGACCTAACATAATGAGCCAGGATGGTGCTAGCATGCCTATCATAGGCCCAGAACCGGCCTGCGGAAATGCTAAAAGCACTAACAGCAGACTGCTAAAAATCTGGGCTTGGAAATAAAACCAAAAGTACTGGCAAGAAATGCCCGGACAAAAGCAAGCCAAAGAACTCATTGTAGGGTTCTCGCAAAAACACTCTGCGCTATTGTAGTTAAGCCGGATCCTGACCAGAACCTTAACAGGCCACTGCAAGCCGAACAAGAACATGCACAAATTGAGCCTATTGATCGATGACAGGTGCAGATTCTGCCAAGAGAGCCCAGAAACCCCTAAACACTTACTGGGTGAATGTGGGCCCCTCATCTGCAAAAGATACCAGCTTCTAGGCAACCATCTCCTCAAGCCAGAAGACATTAGAACCATCGCACCCAAAAAGATACCTTACTTTATCTACAGTACGGGACTAGAGGGAGATCTGTAGGTGGATTTAAAAGTATAATACTTCTGCAAGGGTACAAGAGGGGTAAACAAACCCACATATCCGCTTCCGGGATGTGGATATGCTGATTTGTTATGAAACACTTGATGACCGAGACGTTATACAATTGCCTTACTTCCAATATGATGTTGTTTAAGTAGGAAGCATTAGATAAGACACGAATCAATGTTTTCTGTGCGGTGATGACAAGCTTTAGAATTAACAATGCTGCTCCACCCCAGGCCGTTAGGTCATATGTTAGGACATACTCACACATAGCGTGGTAGACTTCCTTTAACGTTTGCTTTGATAATAAGTTTCGTAGCATGTAGAGAACTTGTACATACTACTTTTGAGGGTAGCTCTACATGCATATCACACTTGAAGTGATGATCTACGGCGATTCCCAGAAGTTTTATAGAGCTTTCTGGGCTGAGCATTTACGTACATTTGGCAAATCACACGAGTGTATGACAATGTTGTGCCTAAGTGAGGGTTGTCCTAAATCTGACGGGAAGTCAATCGATGGGTTGGCAATATTATTTTTTCCCCACGTCAAATCGATGTTACACTCCAAAAATGTCAGCCTGGCACGAATTCGATTCGATATATTTTGTTATCGACTTGCTCTGGTGTCAGATAATACCAAATCGAAATTCGCTCCACCCTAGAGGGAAGGAGGAGAGGGTTACCAATTAGTACAAACCTGTAATGGTGACCTGCCCTCCAATCGGAATCTCGACCGTATTGAGGTCGATCGGCCTTGCGTTCGCGTTTGGCGTAATATAACTTCTTGGTGGTAATTTAATAATTGCGATGTCATTTTGGATTAACGTTATTCCTTGGCCTGAGGGTGGCTGAAGCACATAATCGCTGTGGGGAGTGAAGCTCTCAATCCTCACGCGTGTTTGCAAAGTCTTGTCGTTGTTGCCGTACCCCACGAAGCAATTTCCACCAGCGCAGAAACTGCAGTGGGCTGCCGTCAATATATGGCACTGACTTATAATCACAGCCCCACAGGAAACGAACGTTGGGCTACTCGCGGCACGCAGCGATGCCTAGAATTTGAAAAAGATAATGAATAATAATATATGTATATTTTGTTCATTGCTCGTTTTAACCATAGATTCAGAAATATTTAGATATGTTCTCGACTCTGCTGAGTATAGAGAGATTCCAGTATGCGCACTCTAGCTGCGCAAGAGTAGGGCAGGTTAAGGTAAACGGGTTATGTCGATGATTAAAACATCACCATTATTACTACGATTTAATTCCACTATACGGCTATAATCTACAATTTCTTAAACATGCCTAAACACAAAACAAAACGGCATTTAGCGTATGCGCGAAGTAACATATTTGGGAGTTAATGTAATGTAAAGTAATAATAATAAATAAACATAAACTTATATTTTAAAAAAATAACAGTCAATGTTTATATAAGAAAATTATATATGTAAGCCGTAAACCTGTTTTTTTTACGTGAGGAGTGTACTCGACGCAAAGTGGCGTACTTGGGCGTGGTGCGTTTTTAACCCTCAATCGGCGTATCTAAACCCATTCCCTGCGCCGCACAACGTCAGCATCAGCATAATCCGAGTCAAAAAAAACTTTATATCTATTTTAGACTCTCCTGTAAAATGTGCTCAGGTGCAGTTAAGTACTTAGGTGATTAGACAGTTAGGTCCTGTTTTTGGGATGAGCAACCAGGATTTTACATAATTTTTTTTTGTTACATTATTTTTAATATTATATTTGAAGTTCTTATATTATACACGTTTTTTTACACTACGAGTGATCATCAACCTGGTTGTTCAAAAGATTTAACATCTAGAAAAAAACGTAAGAAGTCAAAAGTCAACGAGTGCCAAAATTGCCTAGATTTGTTTGGTTATTAATTTTTTCTATTTAAAAATGTTACCATTGTCCAATTTATCAATTTAACCGAAGACAAAATTGTAACCATTGTTTTTAGTTATATTTATTGTATGTTTTTTTTTCCATTACTGATTCGCACATAATTTCATAGTTATACAACATAATTAATTAAGCGTGCTTCGATGTATTTATACATATACTAGCTGACCCGGCCACGCGTTGCTGTGGCTAAAGTTTTTGTTATATTACATTATAGTAAACAATCTAAGAGGAACAATAAGAGAACATCAGTCACGGAGTCCACTATGCTTTTTCACACAGATGGTATTTGTAAAAAAATATGGTGATCTCCTTATATGACTTTCTACTACTATAACCCTTTAGTACAATGAAATTATTTACGAACTAAGACGAAAATGTTGATGTTGGTATACAAATTCACTGGATTGAGATTTGAAGGGGAAGTACGTTGAACACAATTAATTAAAATATTCTTACACTTGATACTAAGCAGAAATCAATAGGTAAAAAATAAAAATTTATCAGATTTATTATTTCCATTAAATTTTATAACAAATATAAGTATATTACAGTATAATACAGTAAATAACATGTGACGCTTAAACTCATGAATGAGGTAGGCAAGGCAGACAGTCTTAAACTTTTAAACATTAATATCTTTTTTTTGAATTATAAATACTTTCAATTTCAATTTAATTTAACACCAATCGGTGCACAATGTTTTTGGTTAACCTGTCTTTAGCTAACACATATAGATTCGACGGTTTCCCAACACGTGAACACGCAACATATAGTTGCCCATGAGAAAAACATGGATTTTCCAAATCTAAACCACAAATGGACATTGTTTGACCTTGAGATTTATTTATAGACATGGCGAAAGCTAAACGAATTGGAAACTGTAGCCTTTTGAAGGGTATGGTAGAATCTGATGGTATCATCGGAATACGTGGCAGCAGGACCACTTTTCCTTTAAACTTCCCAGCCAAAATGGTTGCTTCAAGAATGTTTCCGGTGATCTTTTTGATGACCAAACGCGTACCGTTACATAATTGAGGTGGATTCAAATTACGGAGGAGAATAATAAGGGAACCAATCTTTAATCGAAGATTATGTGGTGGCATTCCAGGGATATCTAATGAATTTAAAAATTCAATCGGAAAATTTACACTTTCATTTTCATCAACAACAGTATCGATTGATTTAAAAGACATCAGATCGCCTGGTAACAACTGTTGTATCTGGAAGTTAATTTCGTCAACATCAACGTTTTTGGCTGCCAAAATCGCCCGTTGACTAAGCCATTCATGATTCAAATAATTATTCTGTATATCCGGGAAAATACTCTGAATCAATTCAGTTTTATCCTGAACAACAGTGCAAAAATTGTCTGGTAGTTTAATGCATTGCGTATTTGGTTGCAGTTTTATTTTACCGTTCCCAATATCTAGTAGTTGTTCGGAAAATATTAGTGCTGATGGATCATTTTGCAATTGTACTCGCATATTTATGGTCAATCGAAGTGTTTCAACACTTCGCCATAAGAATGATTGTTTCAAACATGCATTAATCTCATCCGCGAAAGTAGAGCGAGGTATAACCGGTAAGGTCTGCCGGAAGTCACCAGACAAAAGTAAGATAGCACCACCGAAAAGTTTATTATTGCTGTTTAAATCTTGCATAGTTCTGTTTAATGCTTCAAGTGAATATTTGTGTGCCATTGTGCACTCATCCCAAATTATTATAGAACTCTTCCGCAACACTGCAGCTATTCCACTATTCTTTTTGATGTTACACATTGCATCTGGTTTATTATGAACGTCCAATGGCAGCTTGAATGTTGAATGTGCTGTTCGCCCACCATCCAGTAAAGTAGTCGCAATGCCTGACGATGCTAATGCTAATGCGATTTTTTTGTTGCGACCGTATTTTGGCAAGAATCAACGATATTAAAAATGTCTTACCGGTTCCACCGGGTGCATCCAAGAAAAAAAAACCGCCTTGTTCAGCAGCAACAGCCAGCATAATCCGATCATAAATAATTTTTTGTTCTGCTGTCAGTAATGGTTCACTGTTCATGATAATTGTTGCTAAACTTCCATGGTCATATTGATTTTCTCGTTGTAAATCGGTATTGACTAAGTCGGTGGCTGGACGATTAGGTGATGGCATACCATAATGATTAAGTGGTAAATTTGAAATAAGAACACATAAATCCTCGATCAAGACCAATGCTTCATTGTACATCTCTGGTGTATAATCTATGTTTTGGCATTGATTTGTTTGTCTAATTCGGTGCAAGATGTCTTCTGTCATACAATTTTTATATTTTTCCCACAAAGTTTGTGCTTGCGAGGGATAACATGTCGCCAAAATAATTGCAAACAACTGACGAATGTTATTCGGTGTTGATGTCAACGCAGCATCAGCAAGCGTTAAGTCCCAATGGTTATCGTCTTCTAGCAATTGCAGTTCACGACATGCATCCTGGTATGTATTGAATACTCGACCATTAGCTGTTCGTAAAAATTCAAAAGACGTTGGTCCGGGAACATTCACCAATAACAAACGTAAATAGAAGCACTCACGTTGCTTTGGATGTACCGTGTAAAGTCTCCCCAATGTCTTAGCTTTGAATATGCCTGTAATGGAAGGATGTGGTTTTCCTTGTTTCCGTGGCTCCCATTTTTTACTGGATTTGTTCCATGTGAAATAACGTGGAACATCACCATACACCAATGTCTTCGCGAATTGGCCAAAAACATCAGGTTTTTGACACAATGTAAAAAATTCAGTTAGAGTCGTTTTCGGAGCTTCGAACGCTCTTTGGAGAACATTTTCTTCAGTGAAGTATACACGTTGACCGTTTTCAAGATGTATTGCCAGATGTTGGACAGCAGGATCTCTTTCGTGGATGGGAAAGCTGAGAATATGCCAAATAGCTTCATTGCTGCTAATGTATCTGCCCATTTGGTATCGTGCTATTTCGTCATTTTTATTTATGTTTTTTACTTCAAATATGGCCAAATCACTGCCTTTGTTTACATATTTACAAATATACTTAATTGATTTAACAGAACTGCAAAGCTCAACATTGATATGAGCTTTGTAAGTTTTTGAAAGTAGTGGTGAGTATGGTACCACCCACTGATTATCAAACTCAACTTGATTTGGAAAGTTCGGCAGTCGCATTGTAAATGTGTGGCCACCATTCTCAGTACTTCTGCGGCGATACATTGGATAACCATCAATATCCGTGATCGTGTCATTCGTATGCGGCTTTGGGAAGTTTTTTTTACATTTTCCATTTTCCATGCACGGTGACGTCATGTTGAAAACACCGCATGGCCCATGGATCATGTGTTTGGTGACAATATCAAATAATTCTTGATCAATTAATGGGTCTGGAATTTCGGCTGAAATTATTTGATCGATTTCTTCAGGACGGATTCTATCTTTAAGCCAAACCAAAATGTGGGCATGAGGCAAACCTCGCTTTTGCCACTCTATCGTATACAGCCAACAACGTGTGATACCAAAAATTGTATATTTAACAATAAAATCAATTAAGGATTTCAATTTTTGTTTAAACACACGTGCAGTTAAATCATGACGATGAATGGCTTGTTGTCCTGGCAATAGTAAAGTTTGTATCTCTTCCCAATTCGGATTACATGTGAATGTAATAAATAAATCCGGTCGGCCGTGATGACGTACGTAAGTCATCGCATCTTGTATGCATGCATGTTCCGTGCCGTTCCGTATCGACATCTGTCAGTTTTATGACTGAATCTACCAGCATGTTCACCTAATGGTACTTTGTCGGCTTTTATGACGATTTGATAATTGTCATTTTGCAGTCGTGGCGAAACTCTTTTGATCAATTGAATTAGTTGATTGTGATCTTCTAAAAAATTTTCCAATAATATCACAATTGCTCTTTCCTCTGCTTGTTCAATAAAATTATACTGGCACCGAGTCGTCACGCGCTCTTCACAATCGCCCATAAAATAAAAAGGTATCGACATCTGTCAGTTTTATGACTGCCAAATAATAACGGACAAAAAATTAGCGATAAATTAAAATTGCGACTATAATTTGAGATTTAAACTATCCTATCTCTCAAGTGCACATCGAACTGCACATGGTGTTCAAATTTTATTATTAGTCCATTATTTTATTATTAGTCCATTGAGGACAAACATTGTGACACGAGATTTATATATATTAAGATATTGTAGACAAAGAATTTTCATGTTATGGTTGTTGAGCCCTGATTATTGTCAAATATCATTGTTTAGAATTATTATTTCTTCATTTGGAATACATTATATACTATCACGTTTAATACATTTTAAAGCCGTGCATATTTCTGAAATTCGAGTATGATATTTGAGCGCTCTGTCCAACTGTCAGAGTTTCATCATTTAGTACTAATAATTTGTTGACTTTAATGCTATGTATCTATGTAATGTTATTTATCACTTTCGCATTTGTACTTTTCGAGTTTAAAAGTTGCAACGGATGGACGTACAGATAGACGGCCAAAGGACATTAATGTATAAAAGCTAAAAAACTATCAACACTCTAAATTATTCTAGACAATATTGTAAATAAAATATAAAAAAAACATTTTTTTTTTATATAAATATAAACGTGGTAAGGAGTAACTGCATAAGTAATTATAATCAGTACCTGATGAGGTGCAGACCCAGGCAGAGCGGGAGTTCCAAAAGCTATTCTGCTCTCCTTAAATTTTACAGCATTCCCAGAGACAATCCAAGAATGACCTGCCAAAAACCCTAAACCTAAAATACACCAAAGAGTATACATTTTTTTTAAAATCAGTGATTATGTTAAGAGCAATGCTCACTTCAAACTATATCGAAAGCAATCCACACTACTTTTATATAGAGTTAGTTGCACAGCCTTCATTTTATTTACTTTTGTGAGAAGTAGTTCAATATATATTTCGCACAAGGTACAACTAATATTTACTAACAAAATAATATTTTAAAAATACATTAAATGTGCAATTTTTTAGAACAGGTATAACAGCGGTTTTACACTATAAAGTTTTTAATTTAATTTATGTAGGCATTATTTTTTTATATTGAAGGCATAAATATTATATCTTCGTACTTTTTCAAATTGAGACTTTTAAAAAACTCGTTAAGTTAATTACTTCAAGGTTTTAGTAATTAAAAATAGTTATTTTACAAAAATTTAGTGTTATACTAAATCTATATTCTTTTCAAAAATGTCTTTTTATTTTTACCTTTTTATTAATTATTAATCTATATTAATATAATTATTTTACTCTAATTTATTTATCTTAATTTTAACAGTTAATACGGGTGGTAGAATAATAGAGGGGGCTTACGTTGAGGGGGGGGGGGGGGGTGCTAAATCCCCATTGAAGAAGGCAGCATCTCGCGCCATCTGTATTAACAGTTATAAAGTATAAAATCAGAAAAACAATCTAGTGATACATATATATTTATATTTGACTTATATTTGATGATTGTTTTTTATTAGCGGCAAATCGCCTAAAAAGATAAATGAAACAATCTTTGACAATATTGAAAAATTTTGAATACACATATACAGGAAGGTTTCCGAGGGTTTATATTTTATTTACAAATTTGTGTTTATTGTACATAATATTTTACCTCTTATATAAATTTGCATATTCAGTGGTGTCATTTAATTTATTATTAAAAGTGTGGTGTATTGCCAACCTTATATTACGTCCGTTAGCCTAGACTAAAATATCTATCATAGAATAAATAATAATTGTGACTAGGCTAAGGGGGCAACGGGCCAAGCCTCGCTGACAACATTATCATCTTAATAAATAAAAATGGATCTTGTTTTAACCAACGTTTGACTGATCACCATAAAAATTGGAACATATATGTATTTCATCTCAAGTGCCGCAGTCATGAGTTGTCACGAGTTTGACGAAACCGCCGTCAAACCCGGCTGCAGGGCCTAGCTGCCAACCCGGGGCAAAACCCGAGGTTAAACAGCTAGTTATATTTAAAATTCATTCCTAACTATCATTCGAATTAGGGGGATATTTGAAACGAGTCTCAAGAACATTTTTCTACAGTAGCTGTTTGTAATAACAGTTTTTAAAATAATCGATTGGCTTGTATTTTTATCCAATCTGGTATCCCTCAAGGCTCATATCTGGACACTGCTATTTAATGGACATCAGCGATATTACTCAAGCTCACTCATCCCTATATTTTGCTTACGTCCGAAGTGTTTTAAAGTTCGCCTCACCTATTTTTGCCTCCACCGTGAACAGGGTTGCAAGTGGGCTTTAACCACTTTTTTCTATTCATAACGCCTGATCGGTTTTCAGTGCAATAACTGCCAATGTCAATAAAGTTGATTTTGCAATACAAAACTAGGACACCTTTCATTCATCAAATTTTACATTTACTTAGGTCAATAACTTTGCACTTAGGCAATAACAATAATTTAGCACTTAGGCAGTCATTAGATCCACAAATTAGGTATTAAACAGTTTATTTGAATTAAATGCAATAACTACCAAAAACAATGATATTTATAGGCACGGAAAATTATTTATTTTTATTGCAAATCAATCTAATTAAAAAACAACCTAATACCACATTGGTAGTTTTAAGGGTCAACAAGCAAAAGGTCCTTGTATATTAGGGTTACCATACGTGCCGGTACACCGGGACATACCGGTAACCGGTTTAGAGCCTCGCTTCCAGTTGTCCCGCTTGACACACCGTACGTCCCGGTAAGACACCAATCATGGTTTTATTATAATTTTAAATTGTTGTTAAGATTTATGCGATTAAATTCGTGCCGGTGAAGCATACAATCAATCATGTTGGCCGTCGGTGGAAATGTGATGGCCGGGTAATTTACAAATATTTTTTTCATTTTTACAGTACTGAAATTAGAATGAAAAACTGAAATACTTTTGTAAGAAAGCTGATTATAAATTGAAGTATGACGTCAGTGTTATTTATTTATGTAAATATTTATTTATTCATCGTGGTTACCCCACAGAAATTGTATACAATTCAGATAATTATTTAAAAAAAAAATATATAATATAAAAAATAAGAGTCAAAATTTCCAAAAAAAAACTGGTTTGACATTAAAATTTAGGATAAATTGAAAGAATATTATGCCACTATTTTACCTGTGTTTTTTTATTTTTATCTACTCAGACCTAAAAAATAACTCACTTTCGCCTCTATGGGTATCCAAAACGCACATCGAATGGGTTAGAAGTGGCACAGGCTCAAGTGGAGATAGGACTTAAAGCAAGTTGGTACCGCAGGTGCGTATAATCTGGGGGGAAGATGCCTGTAGGGCCTAGATGTTAGACGTCAGGTATACAATCTATAGATAGAGTTGATATTATATGACAGGTATGGGGTGTCATAACCATTCATGTTTAATTTAAAGGGAATTCCTTAAAAAATCATTTCCTTAAAAAATCACCTGCGGTGCAATGGAGGGGCAATGAACGTCTCCCCCCCCCCATAAACCCCCTGTCGATCTGATATTGATATATATCCCGTTCGGTCCCAAACTATCTATGGCAACCCTACTGTATATGCCAATGTCAACTTAAACACTTTTTCATTAAATGTATTACGTATTTCAAAATGAGCAATAAATTAAATAAATCCATCAAAAATGTTCACTTTTGTTTATTGCATTGTAGTTTTTGTATTTCAAAGAATATTTTTTTTTACACAGATCGGTACCTACTAAAACTCATTTTGTTTAAAAATGGACATATATAGTTCTTGTTCCACTGATATAGTTTCATATCCAAGTAATTGAGCGTAGATTCATATTTATGTCAGCCAATATATTAATATAAAAAAAAACAATAATCATATTATTTTGGTTTAAGTTTTGATGCCGCGGATAGGCAAGCGTGCTCAGTTTGCTATAGGTAGATACGCTTAAATGAATAGATAAATGATATAGATAAATGAATACGCTTAGGGATGTAAATCGCGTCGAATCGATATTTTAACTAAGATTAGGTGTGGTTGTTTTTCATGTCAAAAATAAAATTCTAGTCAAGAACTTGAATATTTCAAAATAATTACTTAATTTTATAATTCTTTTTCTTAATCCTTTACAAACGTACTATGGTAGTGTTTAATATTAACAAGAGTTTGGCCTCGGTATGACAAAGAGTTTGGCCTCTGTAAAAACACATACCAGTTCAACTGGTGTCTTACTAAATAGTAAGACACCAGTTGAACAAAAATAAAACAGTTTAAATAAACTGTTTTATTTTTGTTTCAGGAATAGGCTCAATTGCAATTAATAAACAATGAAAGCCCAGGATTCTCACAGGATTGCCCTCAGGATGCTCAACAAGAAAGCAATAAATCGAAAGCATTGCTATCACCCTCCCGTAGATCGAAGAAAACGATTTTATTCAAGAAATTATAAAAATGCCTTTAAAAAAAAAATATCTAAGCAAAAGAATTCTGTAAAAACTATCAATGTTACCTTAAAAAAAAGTTAAAATTCAAAAGTGCCGTATTGCTAAATTAAATAAAAAGGTTAAAAAGTAAAAAAAACTGCGAAACAAAGCGCTTAATCAATACCTACAAGTTTGCTTCCCTTCAATTCAAAACATTAGCCACTATGCAATTTAAAAGCAGAATGAAAAAAAAATAGCATTACTTTATTTTATAGGTCACCTTCGACATATCTTTCCTAAGAAATAATAAAATAGTATTACCCGCACCGTCCACCATTAGAACTGATGGATTGGTAGATCGCCATTTCTCCCTGGTTTCATTACCTTGTTTTCATCACAAATTAAAACGAAATTTAATTCAAGATCCATGAAAGAGAAAATTTTCTCAGTTTGTTTTGATGAAATGGCCATCATGGAACGCTTAGAGTATACCAAAAATTCTGACTTGATAGAAGGTCTTGAAGATCTGGGCTAGATGGGCAGGTCACAAAAAACTGCCAAATATGCTTTCGTTCTCATGGCTAGAGGCATTTATTCATGCTGGACTAATACCAACCAATAGGTTATTTTCTTTTCTATACAGGAGTGACATATCATAAACTGGTAGAATTAATTAAACATGTTTTAACAAAGTCATTAGAGGCAGAATAAAAAAAAATATTGTTTGCGATCAAGGTACCAGCATTCAAACTGCACTAAAAATCATTGAAAGTCTCATATCAAAAACCCTACTTTTTCTTAATGAAACTAAAATTTTTGCTATTTTTCATGTTCCACACTTATTTAAAAATTTCAGGAATAATTTAATAACAAAAGATTATATTCTCGATGGAAAAATAATATCATTTGCAGATGTGAAAAAGGTTTACGAAATTGATAAAAGAAACAAAATATATAGGGCCAAGCCCAAGTTAATATAAAATAATATCGTAATGGAGACACTAAAAAACCATTTAAAAAAATTGTAGCAATACGTATAGCGAAAAACAAAACATCCAGTGTAATTTAGCCACCATGTTTTAATGGACTTTTACAAACATTTGAAGAAATATTGCAATTTTTTGAATGTGAAAAACAGTCTGGTATAATTTTTTTGTTAACAAATCGTTTAAACCAAGACTGACAGAAAATTTGTTCTTGATTCATCGACAAAGAGGCAGTTACAACCGTAACCCAACGGCTCGTCTATTGCGGTAATTTTTTAGATGAAATAGTATAAATTCATTAGTGAGACTTCCCAAATAAGCTAATTGTGAACCAGATCTGGATTTGGTATTAGATATGAGACCGATAGATGACAAATCAAATATAGAAAATCATTCCTATATAGCTAATCAACAATCAGACCATCCCAAAATTCATCCCACTTCCACATAAACGACCCATTTTGTTCCACTAGCTTTAACAAATACAGTTACAACTCTAAAAGACTGTTCAGTAACTTATTTTGCAGGATACTTGGCAATGAAATTTTTAGAAAAGTTTAAATGTGAAATTTGTCCAGAAGTGTTAATTACTAAAATTCATTTAAAAGATAATAGGCAACTACTTATTCTAAACAAGAATTACGTAGAATTTAATTTGAACAAAACCCCTTTCCTAATTCGTCCCTCTACACAGTTTATTAACTGTATAAAACGATGTTTAATAATATTCGAAGAACACTACCCTATACAATTTCTTAAAAACAATATAAGTAAATTATTATCAAATATAATTATAGATCAATTGATAAAAACATTTTCCCCTATGATTATGCATGTAAAGAACATATCGAATTTCTAATTTAAAAGATAGTAATCTGTAAATTGTTTAAAAACTGTAAATAGAGTTGCGTCACAAGAACAAGTAAACAAAAAGTAAAAATACTTCGTCACAAATAAACATTTCGTAAATAATCGTCATATTTTCTTTCTATTGTGAATATCTATTTAAATTATTAATATCTTATATTACTAATACCTATAATATTAGAAATATTCTTTTACACGTAGACGACTTGTCTTCAACGATTTCGTTCGATGAAACTGATTAAGAGGTGTTTTTTATGCACTTTTAAAAAATATATATTTTTATGGTTTTAGGTGGCAGCAATTAGAAGTAATCCTTCGTAGCTGGATTTGATTTTATTTTTAATGAAACCTCGTCTAAGTGGCCCTCATACGACAGAACTCGCTTCAGTAACTAACTTAAGGATTCAAAATGTAGATACTTCACTTTTTGCCTTCAAAATCGAGTCGACTATTCATATCTATCTCAGGCATCCCTAGCGACTTCGCATACGAGAGATATGATATAAAATGTCTATTAATTAGACAGACATCTTTTATTTTATCGTGCACGCTAATTGTAAGGTGATACTTACAGAATTTAACATTACAGAATACATTTTTTACAGAATATCGGTAACATTATGAAACATCAACGTGTTTTCAAATTAAATATGCGAATGGTACAAGGTACGCTATTTGTAATTTATTTTTGTTACTGAAAAAAAGTTTTTAAAAGCTAGTATGGACTCGATCAATCTTAACCCTATTCAATCAATGGTTCAATGTTCCTCTCAAGACAAATTATGTCCGTTATATATGCTCATTGTTTAGTTTTTTTCAAATTTGATCATGATTGAAATGGCAATAAGATCAAGGTGGTCTAGTGATTTAGGTGTCTGACTATTAACCCACAATCACGGGTTCAAAACCGTCAAACCATTTTTTACGCTTCATCAACACCATCTCTGATGACTTACATTACAGGCACATTTGGGTTAGTTGAATTTATATAAGACCTCATAGCAGTTCTTCACAAAAAATATATATAAATCAAGCTGACCCGGTGAACTTCGTACCGCCTCAGATTAGATCTTCTGGCAAATAACAATGGAAAATTAATCACACATGTGATAACCTCACAAAGTGGCAAATCTGATAACCTCACAAAGTGAACATCTTCGAAGGCAACTTAGCGTTTAAAAATAGAACTCCACAGAATACAAAGCCGTTCCATACAAAATGTATGAGAAAATTAATTTTCTTTTTTCGTGTTTTTTTCCGTTGTTTAAAAAGTTATTCTGCTATTCGGTGTAGAGACAAATCCAACAAATCAAAGATTATAAAAATCGGTCCAGCCGTTCTTGAGTTATAAATTGTGTAGCTAATCCGACTTTGTTTTATATACATATATAGATTTACGGATCAAAATTTGACTATTCCAGTACAGTAACATAGTTTTTTCTCACAATATGGAACAAAATGTGTTTATTTCGACTTTAAACAATTGGTTACAAGCTCAATCGATTATTAGCTCAAAATATGTAACTAGTACGTCACTAGACACATAGGGTACAATAGAGGTTTGTTTGTCATCAAATACATAAAATCGAAAAATTCTTTAAAATATCGGAAAAACCAATATTATTCTCAAATTAATTTAAGATAGGATAAGATGATTATTGCATTTTCACTAAAGAAATCACGTCAATTCCTCTTTTATTTTAATGTTAGGATCATAGGGTGACAGAAAAAACAAAAACATGTATTTTAATATATTTTTCATAATGAATTCATTTATTAAATAAGTAGATATATAAAAGACTGCATACATAAATGTCTGCATTATGTATGCGTATTTTTTTTGTTTAACATAAAACTGAAGCAACCAGTGTGTTACAATTTATAATAAAATTACTTTCAAAAGCAAACTGCCTCCGAAAGCGCAGTTGGTCATTTTTGCAACTGAACTCGTATATTTAAAATTTTGTGACATCTATTTTTTAATTTTTTTGTTTTGTGAGATATTTATTTATTTAAATATCCATATTTCTTATTAATCTAGGTATAGTATAACTACATTTAAACAAATCACATTTTCCATAAAGGTTTCTTATTATGTAGTACAGGTTTGCATGGATTTTATCACTTTACTAGGCTAGTGCCTAGTGCTAGTGCTAGTGTATCTTTTTGAATATTTGAAAATATTAAATTAGCAAATTATATTAGAGCTGAAACGGATACAATTATAATGTAATTTTTGACAGAAACGTATTTATAACGTACTAAGCTCCGTGAAAAGCAACCATTATTATAGTGCGGTTGGCAAAAGTGACATTTATTTCATAATAGTTTGCTTAAATGCGCTATTTATTTATTAATTATTTAGGTACATAATACATTTTGAAAATATTAATTGTATAGTAACAGAGAATATTGTTAAATCAAATTCGTACTAGCGATTGACACTGCTTAACAATTTACAATCAATATTATAATATAATTATATTTATAATATGTTAGACTAGTTAAGGGGACACTATTGTAGTGTCAATCGCTAGTACGAATTTGATTTAACAGACCTCTGTACTAAAGAAGGCGTTTCCGTCCTATTTGAATGTTGAATATTGGTTTTCATGGGGTTTAGCAAGGATTCTCAGCCATTCTAGCGTTGATCCATGGAACGTACACATTAACTTTGGAATATCCATCGGTTGGATTTGGATTGCCACATGTAGTCCCATGCGACGTGATACCAGCCAGCCTATTTTGGTATACCATGGGTCCACCGGAATCACCTGGACATGACCCAGACAATAAACTTGTGATGCAATAAAAATAGATCCAGTTATTCTGGTCTGCTGGACAGACCTTTACTTGCATGGTGGCTTGCTGCAAATAGTTTGGGCTGCGGACCAAAGTGGTCACACCCCAACCTGTAAGTTGTATAATAAAAATTAAATACGGGTTCTGCGAAAAAATATTTAGTATATTAATATTATTTTAACAAAATTTAACAAAATGGCACGCGTCCAATGAATAAATTTCTAACTCAGTAATTAAACGGATCGTTTACAGCGATTTGTATGATATCCAACACTTTTAACAAAATAAAGATATCACGATTTCTTAATGAAGGATAAAATAGTACATTATTTATTTATTAAAATATCCGATATGCTTACAATTTATATTATTACATATGAAAATGTTCAAAAGTAACATTTGTATATCTGTTAATCAGGTAACTAAGGTTAGTGCTACCAAATTGGTATATTGTTAATGGTATGGTCATTTATTTTATTTCTTGCAATTGTTGGCATTTTAATTAAATATAACATTTTATTTATATAACAGGTTTCCACATGTACACATTTCAAATGGTAATATACAAGCAAAACATTATAATTACACAAACAACATTAAAAACCACAAAACAATAAGAATAAAAAACAAAAAATAAATATAACTAATCTGGAAAAATACAAAGTAACTACCTATAGTAAAAAATAGAACTATGTATGGACTTGCCGCCTAAACTCGAGTGTATTAAAGTTTAGTCTTGCATGCATGTGTATATAATTTGGTATAATTGATTTTTTAAAAAACTGAAACTCAAATAAATATAAAATATTTTAATAAAACAAAAAATAATAAAAATCAATCTAATCACATGTCGTAAACAAAACCATTCACATTTTTTTTAATTGACTATTGTTGCTTTATCTTTTTTTATTATTTTACTACAGAAACTAGCAGTTATTTTGTATATTTGTAATAAAATAAATAAATATTATGCATCACCAATTAAAACTAAGACTAACTTTGGTATCATGAGAATATTATCAAAAGGCTCTATTTCTACACAAAATATGTGTGAAAATCGTATCTAGTTCGTTGGCGTATACGAGTACATATTATTTTTTTAATAAAGTTTGTTTTTTAAATTTAGAATTATCTATAACTATCTATTACGTATGGGTATTTTTTTTCAAAAATTTATTTTGGAAATAGTTTAACTATATTGTACACGTATGAAAATATCTCTATGTTTGTAAATAATTTATTTTACATAATACATTTATTTTTATTTTATTTATATTTTGGAATGCGCATTATTTTGCTAACAACACGTGGTTGCAAAATCCATTTGGATTTTTGAATACGGCAAAAACTATTTTTTGATTTATTTTCCCATTTTTCAACCTATAGTAAATAACTTCTTGTCAGAAAAATGATTTAAGATATTTTATGTAATCTTCCAAAGAAATTTGATGGTCACTTAACTATACATTTTGAATCCTATACCAGTAGCCAAAAAAAAGATTTTTAGATTAATATAGAACAAAAACAATACGCCGAGACAAGGTGAAATACACTTTTATCTTTTGTTAATAACATTTAAAAAAAAAAATGCGAGCGGGGGACTCACGGTTGAGATGCATCAACATTAGCGTTAGTCTGTGAATGCAATGCACTACAAATTTATTCTCATGTTATGCAATTCTGTGTTCTCTCACACTGGCAGGTTCGTCGCATATTCCGCTCATAAATTCGATGGTGCCAAATCGAAATTCACTCCACCCCAGAGGGAAGGAGGAGAGGGTTACCAATTAGTACAAACCTGTAATGGTGACCTGCCCTCCAATCGGAATCTCGACCGTATTGAGTTCGATGGGACTTGCGTTCTCATTTGGCGTAATATAACTTCCTTGTGGTAATTTAATAATTGCGATGTCATTTTGGATTAACTCTATATCTTGGCCTGAGGGTGGCTGAAGCACGTAATCGCTGTGGGGAGTGAAGCTCTCAATCTTCACGGGTGTTTGCAAAGTCTTGTCGTTGTTGCCGTACCCCACGAAGCAATTTCCACCAGCGCAGAAACTGCAGTGGGCTGCCGTCAATATATGGCACTGACTTATAATCACAGCCCCACAGGAAACGAACGTTGGGCTAGCCGCGGCACGCAGCGATGCCTAGAATTTGAAAGAGATAGGGATATATATGGTCAAGGCTCGTTTTAACCATAGATTCTGAAATATTTAGATAAACCTCGTTTTTGCTGTTAACTCTATACAGGGTGTATTTATATTCATTTATATATAAAAAATATTGGAAAAATGTTTCCTAATTACGAGAAAAACGAATTCGAAATTTGAATGATTTTTTTTTAATGTCCTTCTCGCGAGGCCTGCGTAGCACTTCGAAGAAACACAATGTTTTTTAATTAATTAATGAATTCTTTTATTTATTTAAAATCCCATACACTTTGGAGGTAGCTCCTCCGGTGGTACAGCTATTTGGCAGGTGGTACAACGAAGTTATTTTACAGCCAAATTTTTAATCCTTTTTTTTAGACTTGTTTAGTAGTCGATATACGAGTACATTAACCTCCTAAAAGGATACCAGTGAATTTAAATACACCCGTATACCTTTTAGTAAAAAGTTTTAATTACATCAAACAAATGAAGTAGAAGTTTCATATAAAAACATTGGAATTACAAATTCTCTAAAATTCAGTATGAAAGACAAAAAAAAAAAATATTCGAAATTAAACTCATTAAATGATTTATTAAAAACTAAAATGGCATGATACCCTGTAACTATCATATAATATCAACTGATTCTATATATAATTTAGTAGTAATAAATTATTTACCAAGAACCAGACGTCTTACAGCTAGGCCCTACAGACGTCAATAATGGCCTTTTCCCTCCAGACCACACGCGCCTGTGCAATGCACATAACACGAGCAAAATCCTAGTTTAAAAGCTAAAAAAATAAAAAAAAATCCTAGTGTATTTTATTTTCTTTTTTTTTATTATAGTCATTATTTCCTTGTTTATTTCATCCTATTTAAATTCGTTTAATATATTTTATTATTATTCTTTTTTATCTATTACTATCTCTATTAGTTAGTTAAGCTACCCTAGTTTAGGAATGTATAGTTACTTACTACAGTAAATAAATAAATAAACACGGTTATAATATTTCAATTAATAATTATAATGTGAACTGAACATTCTTTTACGCACGAGTTTGTATTAATTTTAACTGACCGATGATAAATAATACGGTCTAAAGGCCGTGCATATTTCTGAAATTCAAATATTATATTTGAGCTTTCTGACGAACTGTCAGAGTTTCATCTATTAGTACTAATAATTTGTTGACTTTGTTTTTATGTATCTATGTTATGTTATGTATCACTTTTCGAGTTGAAAGTTGCAACGGACGGACGGACAGATAGACGGCCATAGGACGACGATAGTAGCTTCTTATACATAGCTAAAAAACCTAAAAAACTATAAAACTTCAAATTATTCTAGATAATATTGTAAATAAAATATAAAAAAAACAAATTTTGGTAGAACTCGTTGAATCGTTGAGTTCGTTGTTTTTTTGAAAAGACAATATATATTTTTAAGTTTTTATACACGCATTTCAAATTATTATATATATCTAGTCCAGAAAATAAAAGTGGTCAGGAGTAACTGCATAAGTAATTATAATCAGTACCTGATGAGGTGCAGACCCAGGCAGAGCCGGAGTTCCAAAAGCTATTCTGCTCTCCTTAAATTGTACAGCATTCCCAGAGACAATCCAAGAATGACCTGCCAAAAACCCTAGACCTAAAATATACCAAAGAGTATACATTTTTTTTTTAAATCAGTGATTATGTTACCAGCAATGCTTACTTCAAACTATATCGAAAGCAATCCAGACTACTTTTATATAGAGAGTTGCACAGTAATGCACAGACCTAATTTTATTTATTTATGTGAGTATATATTTCGCACAAAATACAACTAATATTTACTAACAAAATAATATTTTAAAAACAAATTAAATTGCATTTTTTTAGCACAGGTCTAACGGTGGTTTCACACCATGACATTTTTCATTTATTTTATGTACTAGTATTATTATATTTTTTTATTGAAGGCATAAATATTATATTTTCGTGCTTTTCCGAAACTGAGACATCCTAAAGAACTCGTTAGGTTAATTACTAGAAGGGTTTAGTAATTAAAAACAGTTATTGTACAAAAATTGTTTTTTATTGAGTATTAAATTATTATCATTTAATATTAATCCGGGGAAAAGTAAGTAATTTCGCTCTCAGTAGACAATATTAAGAAAACAGACAAAAAGATCTTTTCGTTTTTCTGTATAAGTATTTATGTATAATGTATGTGTAAGATGCACAGAGATATTATATACACTAAAACCTATAATTTTCAAAATTTAAAATCATGATTAGGTTATTTTAGGATGTTCTCTTTATGAACGAATAAGGTTTTAAAAAATTGGTCGATATTAATAGTTTAAATTGAAATTATTGTAACAATTATAAGGTAATACGGTTTAAAATTTACTAGTCATTAGGGGGAGTAAAATTTTTTTTATTCGTTTTATTATCTCGTTTATGATATTTTTCTAAAAAAACTTAATTTTGAAAACTCACATCAATATGATGTTACAATGATAGCAAAATGTATTACCGACATTCTGTGTCATCAAGTACAGGACTTCTTTGATATCTTTATAACTTTATTATTTTGCTGTATGATATTATTTATATCCTGCGTTTTATCAAAACATTAATAAAACTTTCCTAAATTTTATTTTTTTAAAATATATTTAAAAATTATTCTTTACTTATAAAAGATTTACCTTTTCAGGTGATATGCCGATATTAAATAGTTTTAATTTTCTTTTATATTATATTGTTAAACAAAGATTTAGATTAAAGGATACAAATTTTATAAAACTGTTAAAACTGTCTTTTTATTTCTTAGCTCATTTTCTAAGGCAGGCGCAAAGAGCGTAGATTATTACTTACCCCTGAGCACCCCTGTTATTTTATTTGAGCATTTTTTTTATTTTCAATTATCCGTTTTTTATTAAATTCCAAGCGCCCAGGAAACATTTTGTTTTATTTATTTAGTATTTTTTTTTTTATTACTATTGTTATAACTTATACAAAAGAAAAAAATATTATCGATGTTGACACAGTAAATTATATTTCTTAAATACCGTATTTTAGATGATTTAACATTATTAGAGTTGCACACCGTGGCACAAAATATGAAAGCCTTACGAAAGAATTTTAATATATATATATATATATACTTTGTAACTGGTAATACAGATGGTAGAAAAAATAGAGGAATTGCTGAGCGAATGCCAGACGTTTCGGCGCGAAATGCTACCTTCTTCGGTGCCGTAATTTTTTTTCATTTTTTAACTTTTTTGAATGTTGTGACTGAAATTGTTTATTGTATTCGGGAAAGAAGGGTCGCTTCGCTCATTATCAATAAAATTTCAAATTATCAGCTGAGTACCGTTATTTTTAATTTTCTATCAAATTCATTAGAAAATATTGTTTTTCCCCCTTAATTATACAGTTTCTAGTGACAAAAATTTAGTTAAATAAATATTATTCCCTACTTTTATATCTTGTATTATTTGTAAGCTATGTGACAATCTTATAACTAAACCTATTTTAATATAATCATATATATTTGTGTGTATTGTACATAATATAGTACCTTATATAAATTTTCTGTTTTCAAGCAAGAAAACATTCTTCGGGTTTTTAAATTTGCATATTTACCTCGCATATTCAGTGGTATAATTTAATTTATTATTTAAAGTGTGGTGTATTACCAACCTTATATCATGTTCGTTAGCCTAAATTAGGATAGGTACCTACAACAGAATAAATAATAATTGTGACTAGGCTAAGGGGCCATGCCTCACTGACAACTTAATCATCTTTCTAAATAAAAATGGATTTTTTTATATCTGTATCGCAGTTGCATACAGCCATTTTTTGTTTTAATTATTCCCTTATTTGGTTATTTTTGGTTTTTTCCTAATTGCTTTTATTCGGTCATATCATTGGTAAAGGACGCAATGCATGAAATTCAGAAGAAATACGGTTCAACATTTTTAGGTTTTGTTGGTGAAATAAACCTTCATACCGAAACCCACCCTTAAGATGCTTGAAATATAAAATCTGATTATTATTAAAAATTGAGGGAAATAGGGGATTTTCTAAACCTATTTTATTTTTGTATGTAATGTTATATTCAAACAATACTCATACAATACATTACGTATTTTGTTGCTCTTGATTTTTATGCCTTGTACGTAAATAGTAATAAAAGAGGAAAACGTATTCTAAAAATCTATTCCTACATTTAAAGTTGATTTGATATTTTTTTCCTATTTTACTTTATTATTTAAGTATAGAATATTTTAAAATCGTTTATACTGAAGAGTTAGAGAGTAAGAGAGTTAAGAAATGTAGAATTAATAAAAAAAAATATTGTTTGCGATCAAGGTACCAGCGGTCAAACCGCACTAAAAATCATCAAGTCTCATATCAAATTTTTCATGTTCCACACTTATTTAAAATTTTAATAAATAATAATTTAATAACAAACGATTATATTCTCGATGGAAAAATAATATCATTTGCAGATGTGAAAAAGGTTTACGAAATTGATAAAAGAAACAAAATATATAGGGCCAAGCCCAAGTTAATCGATCGACATATATATCTTAACTCTTTTCAAAAAATGAGCGTAAAACTAGTTTTTAGTCATTCTGTAGCAGTTACAATTAAAACTTGTATCATGACAAAAGAAATACATATGCCCTTATGGCCGATGTTGTACAGCAGAATTCATGAATAATTTGTTTAGCAGTTTAAATAGCAAAATATTAATTACGAAAAATCCGTACATATGCGGTTTATCTGAAAAAAATAATATCGTAATGGAGACACTAATTAACATTAAAAACCATTAAAAAAAATTGTAGCAATACGTATAGCGAAAAACAAAACATCCAGTGTAATTTGGCCACCATGTTTGAATGGACTGTTACAATCATTTGAAGGAATATTGCAATTTTTTGAATGTGAAAAACAGTCTGGTATAATTTTTTTGTTAACAAACCGTTTAAACCAAGACTGACAGAAAACTTGTTTTCGATTTATCGACAAAAAGGCAGTTACAACCGTAACCCAACGGCTCGTCTATTGCGGTAATTTTTTAGATGAAATAGTATAAATTCATTAGTGAGACTTCCCAAATAAGCTAATTGTGAACCAGATCTGGATTTGGTATTAGATATGAGACCGATAGACGACAAATCAAATATAGAAAATCATTCCTATATAGCTAATCAACAATCAGACCATCCCAAAATTCATCCCACTTCCACATAAACGACCCATTTTGTTCCACTAGCTTTAACAAATACAGTTACAACTCTAAAAGACTGTTCAGTAACTTATTTTGCAGGATCTTGGCAATGAAATTTTTAGAAAAGTTCAAATGTGAAATTTGCCCAGAAGTGTTAATTACTAAAAATCATTTAAAAGATAATAGGCAACTACTTATTCTAAACAAGAATTACGTAGAATTTAATTTGAACAAAACCCCTTTCCTAATTCGTCCCTCTACACAGTTTATTAACTGTATAAAACGATGTTTAATAATATTCGAAGAACACTACCCTATACAATTTCTTAAAAACAATATAAGTAAATTGTTATCAAATATAATTATAGATCAATTGATAAAAACATTTTCCTCTATGATTATGCATGTAAAGAACATATCGAATTTCTAATTTAAAAGCTAGTAATCTGTAAATTGTTTAAAAACTGTAAATAGAGTTGCGTCACAAGAACAAGTAAACGAAAATAAAAATACTTCGTCACAAATAAATATTTCGTAAATAATCGTCATATTTTCTTTCTATTGTGAATATTTATTTAAATTATTAATATCTAATATTACTAAAACCTATAATATTAGAAATATTCTTTTACACGTAGGAGACTTGTCTTCAACGATTTTGTTCGATGAAACTGATTAAGAGGTGTTTTTTATGCACTTTTAAAAAAATATATTTTTATGGTTTTAGGTGGCAGCAATTAGAAGTAATCCTTCGTAGCTGGATTTGATTTTATTTTTAATGAAACCTCGTCTAAGTGGCCCTCATACGACAGAACTCGCTTCAGTAACTAACTTAAGGATTCAAAATGTAGATACTTCACTTTTTGCTTTCAAAATCGAGTCGATTATTCATATCTATCTCAGGCATCCCTAGCGACTTCGCATACGAGCGATATGATATAAAATGTCTATTAATTAGACAGACATCTTTTATTTTATCGTGCACGCTAATTGTAAGGTGATACTTACAGAATTTAACATTAGAGAATACATTTTTTACAGAATATCGGTAACATTATGAACCATCAACGTGTTTTCAAATTAAATATGCGAATGGTACAAGGTACGCTATTTGTAATTTATTTTTGTTACTGAAAAAAAGTTTTTAAAAGCTAGTATGGACTCGATCAATCTTAACCCTATTCAATCAATGGTTCAATGTTCCTCTCAAGACAAATTATGTCCGTTATATATGCTCATTGTTTAGTTTTTTTCAAATTTGATCATGATTGAAATGGCAATAAGATCAAGGTGGTCTAGTGATTTAGGTGTCTGACTATTAACCCACAATCACGGGTTCAAAACCGTCAAACCATTTTTTACGCTTCATCAACACCATCTCTGATGACTTACATTACAGGCACATTTGGGTTAGTTGAATTTATATAAGACCTCATAGCAGTTCTTCACAAAAAATATATATAAATCAAGCTGACCCGGTGAACTTCGTACCGCCTCAGATTAGATCTTCTGGCAAATAACAATGGAAAATTAATCACACATGTGATAACCTCACAAAGTGGCAAATCTGATAACCTCACAAAGTGAACATCTTCGAAGGCAACTTAGCGTTTAAAAATAGAACTCCACAGAATACAAAGCCGTTCCATACAAAATGTATGAGAAAATTAATTTTCTTTTTTCGTGTTTTTATCCGATGTTTAAAAAGTTATTCTGCTATTCGGGGTAGAGACAAATCCAACAAATCAAAGATTATAAAAATCGGTCGAGCCGTTCTTGAGTTATAAATTGTGTAGCTAATCCGACTTTGTTTTATATACATATATAGATTTACGGATCAAAATTTGACTATTCCAGTACAGTAACATAGTTTTTTCTCACAATATGGAACAAAATGTGTTTATTTCGACTTTAAACAATTGATTACAAGGTCAATCGATTATTAGCTCAAAATATGTAACTAGTACGTCACTAGACACATAGGGTACAATAGAGGTTTGTTTGTCATGACATACACACTAAAATTGAAAAATTTCTTTAAAATATCGGAAAAACCAATATTATTCTCAAATTAATTTAAGATAGGATAAGATGATTATTGCATCTTCACTAAAGAAATCACGTCAATTCCTCTTTTGTTTTTAATGTTAGGAACATAGGGCGACAGAAAAAACAAAAACATGTATTTTAATATATTTTTCATAATAAATTCATTTATTAAATAAATAGATACATAAAAGACTACATACATAAATGTCTGCATTATGTATGCGTATTTTTTTTGTTTAACATAAAACTGAAGCAACCAGTGTGTTAAAATTTATAATAAAATTACTTTCAAAAGCAAACTGCCTCCGAAAGCGCAGTTGGTCATTTTTGCAACTGAACTCGTATTTTTAAAATTTTGTAACATCTATTTTTTAATATTTTTTTTTGTGAGATATTTATTTATTTATATATCCATATTTCTTAATAATCTAGGTATAGTATAACTACATTTAAACAAATCACATTTTCCATAAAGGTTTCTTATTATGTAGTACAGGTTTGCATGGATTTTATCACTTTACTAGGCTAGTGCCTAGTGCTAGTGCTAGTGTATCTTTTTGAATATTTGAAAATATGAAATTAGCAAATTATATTAGAGCTGAAACGGATACAATTATAATGTAATTTTTGACAGAAACGTATTTATAACGTACTAAGCTCCGTGAAAAGCAATCATTATTATAGTGCGGTTGGCAAAAGTGACATTTATTTCATAATAGTTTGCGTAAATGCGGTATTTATTTATTAATTATTTAGGTACACAACACATTTTGAAAATATTAATTTTATAGTAATATTGTATAGTAATAGTAACATTTTCCTTAACAAGACTAATTTATAATTATTATTATAATATAATTATATTTATATGTTAGACTAGTTAAGGGGACACTATTGTAGTGTCAATCGCTAGTACGAATTTGACTTAACAGACGTCTGTACTAAAGAAGGCGTTTCCGTCCTATTTGAATGTTGTTCTTCAGTACTTTTCATGGGGTTTAGCAAGGGTTCTCAGCCATTCTAGCGTTGATCCATGGAACGTACACGTTAATTTTGGAATACCCATCGTTTGCGTTTGGAATGCCACATTGAGACCCATACGACGTGATACCAGCCAGCCTATTTTGGTAGACCATGGGTCCACCGGAATCACCTGGACATGACCCAGACACTAAACTTGTGATGCAATAAAAATAGATCCAGTTATTCTGGGATGCTGGACAGGCCTTTACTTGCATGGTGGCTTGCTGCAGATTGTTTGGGGTGAGGCCCAAGAAGGTTAAAGTGCCCCAACCTGTAAGTTGTATAAAAAGAAATAATTACGGGTTCTGGAAAAAATATTTAGTATATTAATATTATTTTAATTAAACGGAATTAATTATAAATAAAACTCAGGAATTAAACGGAAAGTTTATAGCGATTTGTATGATATCCAACACTTTTAACAAAATAAAGATATCACGATTTGATGACGGGTAGATAGTATATTATTTATTTATTAAAATATCCAATATGCTTAAAATTTATATTTTTACATATGTAAATGTTAAAAAGTAACATATTTATGTCTGTTGTTAATCAGGTAAGTATGGTTAGTGCTACTAAGGTACTAAGGTTAGTGGTGGTGTATTGTTAATGGTATGGTTATTTATTTTATTTCTTGCAACTCTTGGCATTTTAATTACATATACGAATTTATTTATATATCAGGTGTCCACATGTACACATTTCAAATGGTAATATACAAGCAAAACATTATAATTAAACAAACAATATTAAAAATCACAAAACAATAAGAATAAAAAACAAAAAATAGATATAACCAATCTGGAAAAATACAAAGTAACTACCTATAGTAAAAAATAGAACAATGTATGGACTTGCCGCCTAAACTCTAGTGTATTAAAGTTTAGTCTTGCATGCATGTTTATATAATTTGGTATAATTGAATTTTTAAAAAACTAAAACTCTCAAATAAATATAAAATATGTCAATAAAACAAAAATTAATAAAAATCAATCTAATCATATGTCGTAAAGAAAACCATTCACATTTTTTTTAATTGACTATTGTTGCTTTATCTTTATTTATTATTTTACTACAGAAACTAGTAGTTATTTTGTATATTTGTTATAAAATAAATAAATATTATACTCCACCAATTAAAACTAAGACTAACTTTGGTATCATGAGAATATTATTAGAGGCTCTATTTCTACACAAAAAATGTGTAAAAATCGTATCTTGTTCGTTGGCGTATACGAGTACATATTATTTTTTTAAAAAAAGTTTGTTTTTTAAATTTAGAATTATCTATAACGGTCAAAATACGGGCCAAAGTTACATACAACTAGAATTGAAAATAAATTATTCTCTATTTTGCACTCATTCGCTTACAAGGAGGGGATGTATAATGGGCGGGAGTATCTATCTATATATGGGTATTTTTTTTCAAAATTTATTTATGATTTAGTTATGCAACGTTATTTTTTACAAAAATATAATTTCTATTTAAAATGTCTGTCAGTCCTCTGTTTAACTACATTGTACACGTATGAAAATATCATTTTTCATTTTACCCATTTTTCAACCTATAGTAGAGAACTTCTTCTCAAAAAAAATGATTTAAGATATTGTATATAATCTTCCAAAGAAATTTGATGGTCACCTAACTATAGACTTTGATTCATATACTTACATTAACCCAGTAGGCAAAGAAAGTATTTTTAGACTAATATAGAACAAAAACAATACGCTGAGACAAGCTGAAATACACTTTTATCTTTTGTTAATAAAATAAAATAAAAAAAAATGCGAGCGGTTGAGATGCATCAACCTTAGCGTTAGTCTGTGAATGTAATGCACTACAAATTTATTCTATTGTTATGCAATTCTATGTTCCCTCAAACTGGCTGGTTCGTCGCATATTCCGTTCATAAATTCGATTTGATATATTTTGTATGATCGACTTGCTCTAATGTCAGATAATGCCAAATCGAAATTCACTCCACCCCAGAGGGAAGGAGAGAGGGTTACCAATTAGTACAAACCTGTAATGGTGACCTGCCCTCCAATCGGAATCTCCACCGTATTGAGGTCGATCGGCCTTGCGTTCGCGTTTGGCGTAATATAACTTCCTTGTGGTAATTTAATAATTGCGATGTCATTTTGGATTAACGTTATTCCTCGGCCTGAAGGTGGCTGAATCACGTAATTGCTGTGAGGAGTGAAGCTCTCAATTTTGACGGGTGTTTGCAAAGTCTTGTCGTTGTTGCCGTACCCCACGAGGCAATTTCCACCAGCGCAGAAACTGCAGTGGGCTGCCGTCAATATATGGCACTGACTTATAATCACAGCCCCACAGGAAACGATCGTTGGGCTAGCCGCGGCACGCAGCGATGCCTAGAATTCGAAAGGGATAAGGATATATTTTTTCATTGCTCATTTTATTGATTTATTTATTTATTTTTAACCATAGATTCAAGAATATTTAGATATGTCCTCGACTATGATTACATAGCCGAAATACATATACGCACCAATACATAGAAAATACGAAAAAGACAGTATTAAAATGTGTTCAAATATACAAAAAAAACAACATTTTCACGACCTATGGGCATATCGTAGCACTACGAAGAAATACAATGTTTTTTAATTTATTTATTTATTTATTCATTAAAATTTACATATGCTTTGGAGGTACCATTCCTCCGGTGGTACAGCTGATTGGCAGGTGGTGCAATGAAGTTATTTTACAACTGAATTTTTAATCCTTTTTCTTAGACTTGTTTAGTAGTCGATATACGAGTACATTAACCTCCTAAAAGGATACCAGTGAATTTAAATACACCCGTATACCTTTTAGTAAAAAGTTTTAATTACATCAAATAAATGAAGTAGAAATTCCACATTGGAATTACAAATTCTCTAAAATTTAGTAAAAAACAAAAAAAAAAAATATTCGAAATTGAACTCATTAAATGATTTATTAAAAACAAAAATGGCAGGATACCCTGTAACTATCATATAATATCAACTGATTCTATATATTATTTAGTAGTAATAAATTATTTACTTAGAACCAGACGTCTTACAGCTAGGCCCTACACACGACAATAATGGCATTTCCCCCAGACCATACGCGCCTGTGCAATGTACAAAACACGGGCAAAATTTCTAGTTTAAAAACTAAGAAATTCAAAATATTCGTAGTTTAAATTCTTAGTTTATTTAAGTATTAAATCAATTTCTTTAGTTTTTTTAAATATATAAATAACCAAAGCTTAAATTGTTGTATTTTATTTTCTTTTTTTTTAAAGTCATTATTTCCTTGTTTATTTCATCTTATTAAAATTCGTTTAATATATTTTATTATTTTTCTTTTTTACCTATCACTATTAGTCAGTTGATCTACCCTAGTTTAGGAATGTATAGTTACAAACCACAGTAAATAAATAAATAAACACGGATATAATATTTCAATTAATAATTATTATGTGAACTAAAATGAACTGAACATTCTTATATGCACGAATTTGTATTAATTTTAACTGCCCGATGATAAATAATACGTTCTAACAGCCGTGCATATTTCTGAAATTCAAATATGATATTTGAGCTTTCTGACGAACTGTCAGAGTTTCATCTATTAGTACTAATAATTTGTTGATTTTGTTTTTATGTTATGTTATTTATCACTTTCGCACTTGTACTTTTCGAGTTGAAAGGTGCAACGGACAGACGGACAGATAGACAGCCAAAGGACGGTGATAGTAGCTTCTTATACATTAATGTATTAAAGCTAAAAAACTATCAAAACTCCAAATTGTAGACAATATTGTAAATAAAATATAAAAAAAAACAAATTTTGGTAGAACTCGTTGAATCAATAGAGTTCGTTGTTTTTTTAAAAATACAATATATATATTCAAGGTTTTTATACACGCATTTCAAATAACTATATATGTCTAGTCCAGAATATAAAAGTGGTCAGGAGTAACTGCATAAGTAATTATAATCAGTACCTGATGAGGTGCAGACCCAGGCAGAGCCGGAGTTCCAAAAGCTATTCTGCTCTCCTTAAATTGTACAGCATTCCCAGAGACAACCCAAGAATGACCTGCCAAAAACCCTAGACCTAAAATATACCAAAGAGTATACATTTTTTTTTAAATCAGTGATTATGTTACCAGCAATGCTTACTTCAAACTATATCGAAAGCAATCCAGACTACTTTTATATAGAGAGTTGCACAGTAATGCACAGACCTAATTTTATTTATTTATGTGAGTATATATTTCGCACAAAATACAACTAATATTTACTAACAAAATAATATTTTAAAAACAAATTAAATTGCATTTTTTTAGCACAGGTCTAACGGTGGTTTCACACCATGACATTTTTCATTTATTTTATGTACTAGTATTATTATATTTTTTTATTGAAGGCATAAATATTATATTTTCGTGCTTTTCCGAAACTGAGACATCCTAAAGAACTCGTTAGGTTAATTACTAGAAGGGTTTAGTAATTAAAAACAGTTATTGTACAAAAATTGTTTTTTATTGAGTATTAAATTATTATCATTTAATATTAATCCGGGGAAAAGTAAGTAATTTCGCTCTCAGTAGACAATATTAAGAAAACAAACAAAAAGATCTTTTCGTTTTTCTGTATAAGTATTTATGTATAATGTATGTGTAAGATGCACAGAGATATTATATACACTAAAAACTATAATTTTCAAAATTTAAAATCATGATTAGGTTATTTTAGGATGTTCTCTTTATGAACGAATAAGTTTTTAAAAAATTGGTCGATATTAATAGTTTAAATTGAAATTATTGTAACAATTATAAGGTAATACGGTTTAAAATTTACTAGTCATTGGGGGGAGTAAATTTTTTGTTATTCGTTTGATTATCTCGTTTTGATATTTTTCTAAAAAATGTTAATTTTGAAAACTCACATCAATATGATGTTACAATGATAACAAAATGTATTGCGGACATTCTGTGTTATCAAGTACAGGACCTCTTTAATACCTTTATAATTTTATTATTTTGCTGTATGATTTTATTTATATCCTGCGTTTTATCAAAACATTAATAAAACTTTTCTAAATTTTATTTTTTTTAAATATATTTAAAAATTAGTCTTTACTTATAAAAGATTTACGTTTTCAGGTGATATGCCGTTATTCAATAGTTATAATTTTCTTTTATATTATATTGTTAAACAAATATTTAGATTAAAGGAAACAAATTTTATAAAACTGTTAAAACTGTCTTTTTATTTCTTAGCTCATTTTCTGAGGCAGTAAAAATATTTTTTATTCTTTATTTATACAGTTTCTAGTGACAAAAATGTAGTTAAATAAATATTATTCCCTACTTATACATCTTTTCTTATTTGTAAGCTTTGTGACAACCTAATAACTAAAACCTATTTTAATATAATCATGTATATATTTATATATTTGTGTGTATTGTACATAATATTGTACCTCTTATATAAATTATCTGTTTCAAGAAAGAAAAAATTCTTCGAGTTTTTAAATTTGCATATTTACCTCGCATATTCTGTGGTATAATTTAATTTATTATTTAAAGTGTGGTGTATTGCCAACCTTATATCACGGTCGTTAGCCTAAATTAGGATACCTACAACAGAATAAATAATAATTGTGACTAGGCTAACAATCTGTGTGTTGCAGTTGCATACAGCTATGTATTTTTTTTAATTATTCACTTATTTGGTTATTTTTGGTTTTTTCGTAATTACTTTTAATCGGTCATATCATTGGTGAATTTAAAGGACGCACTGCGTGAAATTCTGAAGAAATACGGTTCAACATTTTTAGGTTTTGTTGGTGAAATAAACCTTGATACCGAAACCCACCTTTAAGATGCTTGAAATATAAAATCTGACATATTGTCTATATTATATTAATTTAATTCCTTGTTCAGTGTTATTATATCATTTGTTGTTGTAACTTCTTATTGTACCATAATGAATAAATAAATAAATAAAAGTGAAATAGGTGATATTAGGTGAAATAGGGAATTTTATAAACCTATTTTATTTTCGTATGTAATGTTATATTCAAACAATACTCATACAATACATTACGTATTTTGTTGCTCTTGATTTTTATGCCTTGTACGTAAATAGTAATAAAAGAGGAAAACGTATTCTAAAAATCTATTTCTACATTTAAAGTTGATTTGATATTTTTTTCCCATTTTACTTTATTATTTAAGTATAGAATATTTTAAAATAGTTTATACTGAAGAGTTAGAGAGTAAGAGAGTTAAGAAATGTATTTCTATAAAACTCAGCGCGCATAGAAAAAAAAAACACAATTCGTTCTTATCTTCGATACTTACTGGACCATTATAATAATCTTCTTATGCTTTTGCTACAAAATAGCTTCGAAATGAAGAGTTATTGAAGGATTGTAGGATGGACCTTTTTTGGATATAATAAAATAATATATATAATGTGACGGCAATCTGATATTTATTGTAATAAATACTTTATCAAAGTTATTGCAACATTTTGATGAGATCATAATGGTATTTTTTATCTGACCATCAGTCACAGGGATTCCTTCGCATCTTTTCTAGAATCCATCGTCTGTATGTTCTTACTTTAGTGAAGCCATCTCCGCTTACGAAGTCCCCACAGCCGGTACCAAAAGATGTTATCCCCGCCAATCTCCCTTTGTAAACTAGAGGACCACCACCATCTCCGAGACATGTTCCCTTTAAGAAGGTGGCCGTGTATTCAAAGTCATAAAACCCCGGGAGTTCGGGATCTGTTGTGGACTCTAGCTCTACGACTTGTAGATTTTCTGCGAATTCAGTTTCGTCAGCACCTGTATAGCCCCAACCTGCGAATGAGTAGATATCATATTATTATTTAAAAATACTTATATTCTTACCTCTAAATATAACAGTAAAATTTACATAAAAATATTTTACACTGACAGTTTCTGAGACACTATTAGCACAAAACCTGTAATTTTTACACACAAAATATTTAATGTAATAATTCATTAATTATTCATAGAAGTATTCCTCCAAGAAAAGGTATTTTGAATTCCCCCAAGAAACTGATATAAATAAAAATTTAGTTTTATTTTTGTTTGAATAATTTGAATTGAGTGCCTATATAATTGATTGGCGAAAATCCGTTTGTAAATAATTTTATTGTATGTAATGTTATACGCGAGATTAGTAGTTTGATTATAGCTAATGTCAATCTTACTTTGCACTCCCTTTTAAGCGTATTGCACACACGGAGGTTATGAGATTTGGCATAATTAAAGTTTATATGGAAAACGAGTGCAGAATTTATCTATAATGTGTGTTACAAATACATTAAATTAAATGAAAAAATGATCATACTACTGACAGCTGAATGACAGAATGAGTTTCGGCTGTGAATGTTGTATGATTTTAAATGTTACTTTTTCCATAGTCTGTCAATCTAGAAGAAATACTCTTATATTTCTATAAATATTAAGTCTCATATTTACATAAAAAAATTAAATTGATAATAAAATGATAATGATCAAAACGCAAATAGAAATACACGTTGTATTAAATGTTATAGGTGGCCGTTTTCTATAGTAATAAAATAGTTAAATATAATTAAATAATAACGGTGAAATTATGAAGCCGAATTTCTTATACCTTTTACCATGTCTTTCTTAATACTCGTCCAACACGAAAATATCTACCTACCTCACCACGGGTCGGCGAATGCCGACGAAATATGGACAGCGGGCAGTCACTCTCAACCGCGCGCGGAGAACAGAGCTCCAAGGAATTAGGGCAATGTCATATTTGTACTCGCTCGTAGTTGACGTAATAAAATAAAATTTAAAAAATATATATGCAATGATTATAGAGGTATAAGAACTTTAATAATGCTCAAAGTTATAAGTTTAATGAATTACGGTTGAGTATCGACCACTGGGCTACCACTAGTTACTAACAATTCATGTAACAAACTAGGTTTTAGAACCACCGTAGTACTCACCGGTAGTTTGCAATATTGTGCCTGGACGAATCTTTTTCGTGTTAAGTTTAATTTTATTTGTAAATTCATCGAGGGTCAAACTTTGCTTCAGCTTAATTATTGCCACGTCGTTTTGAATCGACTCAAGTGAACCATCTGCGCCTGTGACAACAGAATAGTTCTCGTGAATTGTAAAGCTTTCGACTTCGTATAAGGTTTGCTCAGTTAAGGCTGTGCTACGGCATCCGACTCTGCATTCGGAATTGACGCATCCTGGTTGGCAGTGGGCGGCGGTCACCACGTGACACTTGCTCACTAAAGACCCGCCGCAGAAATGTGTCGTTCCGGTAAGTCCCTGCCTTAGGGAAACCTGAAATAACAATGTAAAAAATGTCCTCGGGTTGTTGAAGTGGTGTTGATAAATGTTGATCGATTTGTGAAGGCGTTTTCTCATGTAGAGTAACTTATTCGCTGGTTTCTCGCGTTTCGAAGGAGTGTGGATGTACAGAGACAAAAATCCGTTTAGATTTCACCGGATCAAAGTAGGGGAACTCCAATTGTACGAACTTGTATAGAGCGTTGCGCGATCCACTACCCGTGACACTACCGTAGTGATCCACCACACTGAATCCATCTTTATACTGTGCCGTAATTCTTATGAAAAATGGTTTCAAACAACAGTTGTTAGAAAATTATAGGGGATTTACAGGCCTACAATGAACATTTTGAACTGATTTAATCCTGTGCTTTTTAAGGGAGATATGATTTATTGAATTTCGAAAAACCAATTTTTCCCACCCCTAGAACCAATGGTTGGGGCTATAAAAAAAGTTTATTCAGATGAGTTTTAGGCCCTTATCTGAGGAATAATATAAAAGTTAAATCAATTCGATATCTTATATACTAAAAAAGTAATAGCAAAACTTCACTTTTTGGAACCCCAGCCCTCTATTCCCGCCCGTGTGGTTTGATTTTGATTGGTGTAATTTACGGCAGTTATAGTGATATAGATACCACAAGATTCCACAAGAAAGTGATATAGATATATAAACTTATACATAAACTTTAAAACAGAGGGTGGTTTTGGGTTCTAGGGGATGTGAAACGTGAAGATACGTCGAAAATTTCCAGAAGTCATGACATGGTACCCATTGCAATAGGTTGCTTGTCTAAGGAAATCTCCTAAATGGTTTTAACAATCCTGGCAATTGCAGTCACAGCAGAAATTCACAATGAAAAATCTTTTCAGGTGCAGATTAAAAAAAAACTAGAAGATACAAGGTCTTTTGCTGACCTATTGGAACCACCTCAGCAAGGCAGGTATGTTTGCTACCATTGGACGGATCTGGTAATCCAGGGTTTCTGGTTCAGTCTGATACCACTCCAAATGAAAATCCTATTAAGGGGATCGCTTATCCTAAATTTAAAGATCTAAGTTAATTTGTTTGTTTTTGACCGCTATAAGCTTTGGATCGCACATTAAATTTTGAGGCAAAAAATACCCGGAAAAATGACTCGCTGAGGGCTATACCCGGGATTTCTGAATTAGAAGCAGGCGTTCATAATACTCACTTCCAGGAGTAGCTAAATTATCCTACTTTCGGCGTCCGGAGAACTGGACTTTCAGTCTAGGTCCATCGGCAAACAGACAGTATAAAACAATATTGTACATACCTGATGTGGTGCAGTTTCTGGTGATGCATTCTCGCCACCATAAATTCTATTCTCTGCATATTTTATGACGCCCCTTGGAAATTTGTTGTCTGCAATGGCGGTTGCTAGCAGACCCAAAACCCACCAAAAAATATGCATTCTGATCGTTAGTTACTTTGCGAATATTTTGAAAACAATTTAAAGAAGTCATTATATATATATATGGTTCTCAAACCTTGATGTCTAGGGTTATCGCTTGATGTAACAGTGAATTTAGGTCAAATTAATTGTCCTAGACGCATCTGTAAATTTGTATTAGGATTCGCATGAATACTAAATACGACGAAGGCAATTTTTTATCTTTCAAGTTTAAATTTTGGAATATTTTTAACAGATTCATATCGCAATATTTTGTAGAAAGGTAAAATGTGATTTAATAATATTTTTTTACAAAAGTACGCATAGCTTTAATTTAAAAATTTGTTCTTTTTTTTAAAAATAAGACTTGAGTGCATATAAGTAAAAATAGGTATAATGGTATGATGACATTTTTGCCATTATTTCAGTTTTTTTTGTAAATTTTGAGGGACGGCTAGTAATGAAACAACCCCCTGAATTTGTAATTTATTTAATTTGACCTTGACAAATTGACCTTTTTTTCAATAACTCGATTTTAGCAACTCGTTACAATTGCACCATGATCGCGGCTTGCTCCCGATTTTTTGACAAAAACCCTGACCGCATCGATTCCCTTCTCTCAATGGATGACGTTTCGTGATCTGGGCGAAGGGCATAAAGACCGAATTTCTAAAGGAACTAAACGCCATATTAAAAAGTGTTTTCCAGAACTGCTTCAAAGATTGAAAAAGATCCAGGCAGACGTGTATTAAATCCAACGGCGATTACTTTGCAAGGGACCGTATAAGGAATAAATTAAAATTTATTTAAATTATACATAATTTCCGCGTGTGTTTTACCTCCTATCTCCTCCTCCTACCTAGTGTATATGTACATTTGTAAATTGATTCCACTTATCTAGTGTATAGTGTAAAATACGCTTTCGTTTTATTTATTTATTTGTTTCGGTCTTACTGAATACATTAATTTATTTATTACCGAAGTTCGCTGACACTTTTTATTGTATGTTATTAGGACGTCTGGCGTTGTTCAAAACGTATGTAAATAATAGGTTTATATTACATACCTACACAATATGTTATTTAGGTAAATGCACTTTTGGTATTTGGACGGACGTTATAGGATTACTACTGACTTAAAATATTATGAGTGTCCTATAATTCAGAGATAACATTAAGCGTAATTATTTATAACAATATTTGCATTTAAACAAAGTAATATTATATTTACAGAAGCGATACACTCATTTTGCCAAAAATAATAAACATTATCTTATGTAAAGCGGGTATCGCACGTAGAATAAACAATTATTTTATTAAATATATATTATTTCTAAGGCCAACATCGCATGGAGCATCACTCTTAGGTAACACTTCAACTAAGTCAGTTTCTCAGAAGGTTCAGAATTTCATTTTTTTTTTAATATCATAAACACAACAGTTTGTGTCTAAACGATTTAGCATAAATAGTGTACAAATTGGTGGTTTAATTTTTCATACTGTAATCTAGTTATTAAAAAGTGTAATTTATTAAATATTGAATAAATCGGTAATTTCGTCGTTTTTTTAACAACCCGGAAAACCCATTATTTAAAAAAACAAATTTCTATTTGCATTACCTTTTTATATCAGTTTATATTAAAGATTTTAAGTTTAGTAAACCTTAATTGTATTTTTCTCTAAACTGCTTTATTGACGAAAGCTATTCCAATCATTTCGTATTTTGGACGTAGAGTAAATTTTATTGCTTAGAATAATCGATCAAAATTGTTAATTATATACTTGCATCCTAATGAACTTTATTCTTATTAAACAACTTATTTAATTACAATTAAATTAAATTATTTTAGGTTTAATGTAATACCTACCAGGTGTAGGTGTGTGTGTGGTAGATTAACTATACACGTTGTGACTAATTGATTAAATATCAATAGGATTACTGTATAGTAATCTACTTCATGGAATCTCTTGAATAGTGATTGTGTTCTACTTGTGTTAATGTTATGTTGAAAAGTTAGTTATTTATTTTTCATGTACTTTTTTTTTATGTAAAATGCTTTTTTTTTTGTTTTTTTTTTATCTAATTTCAAAAATATATGTAAATTTAGTGCTTATACTTTGTAAGACTTGTCATCAAGTTGAGTTTCTGGCAGCCAAAACCATGTTTTTGCCAGAACCCATTCAATGTATTATATATCTTTTTTTTTTAATATATATTTATATAAACCATGAGTAGGCGAAAAAAATGCATTTTCGTTTGTAATACGTTTTTTACTATTTTATTCTGTCTAAAATAAAAAGAAAAAAAAATATTACAATATTACTTAATTATTTTTTTAATTTTATATTTCATAAAAATCTATCATTTTTTTCATTGTTTTGTACAATGTGAAATAATTATTTTTATGGGATGAATGACCTGAAAAGATTTTGAAATTAGCTGTAATACTGTATTTAGTTTATGAAAATGGTATTTTGTAAAAATTTGCAAATTTTAATCAAACCACTTACACGGGTCCTTTGGTTTAATCTTGTTGCATCTCCTTGAAAAGCCATATTATGTACATTGCACGCGATTAAAAATTATAAAAATGTACTTAATTTATCATTTAAATTATCCTTGTTAATTAAATAAAAAAAAAAAAACATATAATTCATCACACTTTTAGGGACCGAAGAATCGTAGCACTCATGTGGAATTTTCCGTGTTTTTTATTTTTTTTACATAACGCAGGTAAATACAAACATAAGGTACCTAAATGTTTTCACATGTTACGCATGTTTTCCAGTACTAATATCGCATACATACCCGTATGTAGCATTCACGATTATCAAAACAGTACAGCGGATGGCCGCTAGATGCCGCGCGCGCGCCGCCCAAACAAATCGTTTAAATTATATTATTACATTAATTCAACCTTTTTACTTCGCTACAATATAAAAGCACGCCGCTAAGAGACTCGACCGTTGACCATAAATTCATTAAGGCATTCGCATTCTCTCCATTTATTAGACAAATAATAACTAACTTTTTAATTCATAATTCACAATTTGTGATTTCGCCGCTATTACCACGGTCGGCATTTTTTGCTAAGGCAGATTTATGCAGAGCTGTGGCGTTTAATCTTTACCATCTAGCCATTTTTAGGGTTAAACCAGCGTATCTCAATCTGTGGATTGCACAAAAATTAAGGAATTAATTTTGTTATTAGAGTTATTTTTTATTTCAAGGACATTACGCAAGAACACATAATTTACCAAAATATTTAGACATGTAAACTTTGAGAAATACGTTCGTTAATTTATACGCATTGTAAATATTTTAAATTGTTTTAAAAAGCAATTGATTTGTTATCTGAATACATTTTAAGTAGTATATTTACTATCTTTTTCAGTTAAATTGAAAATTCAATATTCAATCAGCAAACAGAAAGGTTGAGAACCTCAAGGCCCACCAGATTTAATATATATATATATATTAAATCACTATTTTCTCTAAAATATATTTATTTATTTATTCTTTATTGAAAAATCCTACAGAATTAATTTTTATAATTACAAACAAAACTTATTACTAGTATACAAAACCAATTATGGATTTCGGACATTTTACATATTAAAATTAGCATAAAAAAATTGAAACAGTGTTCTTAATATATATATATAGATTATGAATATTATATTTGTATACAATAGATTTTTTTGTTGTTGCATATATATGCATTGTCGCGAAATGAATTTTCTTTCAAGAGTCCGAGCACTCTCTAATTGTTTTTTTAATAATTAATTTACCTAATTAATGCTACCTAACAGTTGTAATCATTAATCAGTTGAAATTGGTGTGTCAAATGCTACATTTTAAAATGCGTGTTATTGAAATTATAATATTTGAAATACATACACATATAAATTATAATGTTGGTATAATTTTGTCGTGTACGAAACACACATTTTGTTGTGTTTTGGGTGGACGAAATTAAATTCACCAAGACCGCAAGCGAAATCTCATCAAATCGCCTTTTGACGAGAGTAAGCGTGCCGCGGCCGGCGCGGAAGGGTTAACTGAAAAATTGCGTCCTTTTTGCGAAAAATAAAATGACGCCATCTTCAAAAGAAATTAGCGGTAGCGCGAACAATGTGCGGGGCGCATTCAAGGCATATCATCCGTCGTACAAGTGTAATGAGTATTTAAAACAATTATATGCACGATGAATGAACGCTTTCATTGTTTTATTATTTTTTTTAAGGCAATCAACAGTCGTTATTACAAACATTAAAAAATATATAACCGATTTAAGGTGTCTACAATAAAAATACGGATAAAACTTAGTTTCTTGATTCTCGCAAAAAAAGACTCTCCGAGCTATTAAAGTTAAGTCAGATCCAACTTAGAATCCTAACTATAACCTTAACAGGCCCACTATAAGTTAAACAATGCAAAATTTAATACAAAAATACAATAATTCATACGGCGAAAATTATTATAGCACGCCTATTTAACAAAATGCCAAAGCATTTGAAAGAGGTAACCAAAATCAATAAACATTATAAAATCTCTCTCAAAGATTACCTATACACGCTGTGGCTAATTGATTAAATATCAATAGGATTATTGTATAGTAATCTACTCTGCATGGAATCTCTTGAATAGTGAATGTGTTGTACTTGTGCTAATGTTATGTTGTAAACTTAGTTATTTATTTTTCATGTACTCTTTTTCTTTTTGTTAAATTTTTTTTAGTTCTTTTTAGTTTTTAGTAAATATGGTACGTATAGTTTGTAAGACATGTCATCAAGTTGAGTTTCTGGCAGCCAAAACCATGTTTTTGCCAGAACCCATTTAAAGTATTATGTGTCTTTTTTTTTAATAAAAATAAAAATAAAAAGAAAACTAACATATTCAACAAGAGGGCCCAGAAACCCCATAGAAAGAAGAAACCCCATAGAAGAAACCCCCTACTTGGTGAATGTGGGTCCCTCATTTACAAAATGTGCCGTCTTCAAATTTGTTCAACATACAATTTGATAAGCTCATTTAAAATAATATATATATATTCTAAATTTTTACGATATCGATGAAAGTGAGATACAGCCTGAGGAACGATGGCGCCCTCTATTGGTCAAATGACGTATTGGACGTCCAGTCGCATACGGATCGCTGCGTGTGGAAGGGGAACGCAATTTTCTATCTCCCTTTAACGTTACTCATTTAAAGAAAGGGGTATTATAATAGGATTTAGTGGACATCCGGCCGCGCAACAAAAGAATTCCCATTCATTAGTATTTCCGTATGAGCTTTAAATATAATAAATTTTTAACTAGGGGATATCCCTTCTCCCCAAAATGTCCCTTGTAATAAAGAGACGTGGGTGGAGATAAAATCGCCGTCAGCGGAAGGGTTAAAACGAGGAATAATGCGGAATAATTATATTATATATTAATTAATATTAAATAGGTAAATAGTAAAAAACCGTACACTATAATGCATACTCAGCTAAAGCACGGTTATTAGTAGAATTTTGTCGCGTTACGTTAATACTAGAAAGCTAGTAATCGAGAATTTAAAAAAAAAGTTTTTTTAAAAAGTGACATTCATATACATACACATAAGTACAGGAAATGTGCGGGTGTGTTCATAATTTACTAGGCTACTTCGAAATCCTTAGTTTTAGCGTCGATAGTATGAACTATATACGAGTTCGTTACAATATTGCACTTTATTTTAAAATATTTTAAAAAATAAACAACTCGAATAAGAATGTTTAATCGCACAAATATATAAAGGTTGTAATTTTTATTTTTTATGTATGCTATCCACGTTTTTTATTAACTGTTTATTTGCCATATAAATAAATGCACTAAGAGAATGCCTTCAGATTATTATTAATAAAAACAAAATAGTATTTCTTATTGATTATAACTTAGTGGCGGTATATAGTCAGTGGCGGGTACTTTCATAAAAGCTGAAAAGCCGTGTTGCCAAGATGAAGAAAAAACCGCAAATATACGCGTTTTTTCGTTAATAGCTTTCTAGAGCGGCTACTTACGAGTTAAAGTAATAACTAACACCTTCTAAAATCGTCCCTTCCCCCGTCGCCACGATAGGGCTCGCCTACTGTACAAATATATAGTATAGTTTATATTAGGCCAGAACTATACTTGTAAGTATACACTACAATCGACCCAAAATAATTATTCATTAAAAAAACATTTAACAAATATCAATACAGAATACAAAATAATTATTAACCCATATATTAACAACGTAGCTATATATGGAGAGATATGTACGTAGAACATATAGAAACTAGTAGAAAACGTCAAGAGCATTATCCCTTACCGGAGTCATATTTCAGAATACTTGACATCTATTCCCTCACTTATATGGGATTTCCCATAGACAAAGTATTTTTAAAGATAACTTTTTTATTATTTCGAATTTTAAAATTCCGGCTCAGTCACGAAAATACTAATTTTTATTGTAAATTCGATTAAAACTTTAAAATTCTAAAATCGGTGCTGAAATAATTGAGATCTGACATCACAAACATTTCGCTATTGGAATTGATCTGAGGGAGCTAAGATTTGGTCCGTTCCTTTAATAATTTTACATTTATTTCTGTGAAAGATGCTGGATATTTAAGGATCATTCTAGCTAACCGAGCGATAGACTTATTTTTACACAGAGTAACGACTTAGTTTAACGATTACAACGATGTGTTTAGGAATTTGAAAACGCACGGCTGAAAGCGCTGAAAACGTTCAGCGTCCGATCTGAATCGGAAATATCTTACCCTATTCCCCGCCCTGCGTGTGCGCCGCGTTCGCCAGCACTACGAGCGAACCCGCAAGGAAATATTTTAAATATAATCGCGTATTGGCGGCGGGGCTGGGGTGAGAGTCGCGTCCCGCCGTGTGAACGTAGAGGGGGGTGCGATCCTAGAGTCCGGCGGAATAATTTAAAAAATACACACGTGCTGCTCGAAAGCGCCATCTCTGGACGATATTTATAATTACTAATATTTTCGTTAGAGGAAAACGGGGACAAGAACGGACGGTCGTGCGTAAAAAAGTCCCGCCGCCGGCATAACTTTTATTTTAATATGCAAATTATTCATTATTATTAAGGGAACGGGTTAAAAAGGGTATTTGGGATGTGTGGGGGGAGATCGTGGTGGGGGGAAGGATCATCCATTGAGCCTGTTTTGGAATACGAAATATGTTTCGAAGGTTTGAGGATTTTTGGAATGGGTATATATTATAAAAGTACTAGCTGACCCGGCCACGCGTTGCTGTGGCTAAAGTTTTTGTTATATTACATTATAGTAAACAATCTAAGAGGAACAATAAGAGAACATCAGTCACGGAGTCCACTATGCTTTTTCACACAGATGGTATTTGTAAAAAAATATGGTGATCTCCTTATTTGACTTTCTACTACTATAACCCTTTAGTACAATGAAATTATTTACGAACAAAGACGAAAATGTTGATGTTGGTATACAAATTCACTGGATTGAGATTTGAAGGGGAAGTACGTTGAACACAATTAATTAAAATGTTCTTACACTTGATACTAAGCAGAAATCAATAGGTAAAAAATAAAAATTTATCAGATTTATTATTTCCATTTAATTTTATAACAAATATAAGTATATTACAGTATAATACAGTAAATAACATGTGACGCTTAAACTCATGAATGAGGTAGGCAAGGCAGACAGTCTTAAACTTTTAAACATTAATATCTTTTTTTTTGAATTATAAATACTTTCAATTTCAATTTAATTTAACACCAATCGGTGCACAATGTTTTTGGTTAACCTGCTAACACAAATAGATTCGACGGTTTCCCAACACGTGAACACGCAACATATAGTTGCCCATGAGAAAAACATGGATTTTCCAAATCTAAACCACAAATGGACATTGTTTGACCTTGAGATTTATTTATAGACATGGCGAAAGCTAAACGAATTGGAAACTGTAGCCTTTTGAAGGGTATGGTAGAATCTGATGGTATCATCGGAATACGTGGCAGCAGGACCACTTTTCCTTTAAACTTCCCAGCCAAAATGGTTGCTTCAAGAACGTTTCCGGTGATCTTTTTGATGACCAAACGCGTACCGTTACATAATTGAGGTGGATTCAAATTACGGAGGAGAATAATAGGGGAACCAATCTTTAATCGAAGATTATGTGGTGGCATTCCAGGGATATCTAATGAATTTAAAAATTCAATCGGAAAATTTACACTTTCATTTTCATCAACAACAGTATCGATTGATTTAAAAGACATCAGATCGCCTGGTAACAACTGTTGTATCTGGAAGTTAATTTCGTCAACATCAACGTTTTTGGCTGCCAAAATCGCCCGTTGACTAAGCCATTCATGATTCAAATAATTATTCTGTATATCCGGGAAAATACTCTGAATCAATTCAGTTTTATCCTGAACAACAGTGCAAAAATTGTCTGGTAGTTTAATGCATTGCGTATTTGGTTGCAGTTTTATTTTACCGTTCCCAATATCTAGTAGTTGTTCGGAAAATATTAGTGCTGATGGATCATTTTGCAATTGTACTCGCATATTTATGGTCAATCGAAGTGTTTCAACACTTCGCCATAAGAATGATTGTTTCAAACATGCATTAATCTCATCCGCGAAAGTAGAGCGAGGTATAACCGGTAAGGTCTGCCGGAAGTCACCAGACAAAAGTAAGATAGCACCACCGAAAAGTTTATTATTGCTGTTTAAATCTTGCATAGTTCTGTTTAATGCTTCAAGTGAATATTTGTGTGCCATTGTGCACTCATCCCAAATTATTATAGAACTCTTCCGCAACACTGCAGCTATTACACTATTCTTTTTGATGTTACACATTGCATCTGGTTTATTATGAACGTCCAATGGCAGCTTGAATGTTGAATGTGCTGTTCGCCCACCATCCAGTAAAGTAGCCGCAATGCCTGACGATGCTAATGCTAATGCGATTTTTTGTTGCGACCGTATTTTGGCAAGAATCAACGATATTAAAAATGTCTTACCGGTTCCACCGGGTGCATCCAAGAAAAAAAAACCGCCTTGTTCAGCAGCAACAGCCAGCATAATCCGATCATAAATAATTTTTTGTTCTGCTGTCAGTAATGGTTCACTGTTCATGATAATTGTTGCTAAACTTCCATGGTCATATTGATTTTCTCGTTGTAAATCGGTATTGACTAAGTCGGTGGCTGGACGATTAGGTGATGGCATACCATAATGATTAAGTGATAAATTTGAAATAAGAACACATAAATCCTCGATCAAGACCAATGCTTCATTGTACATCTCTGGTGTATAATCTATGTTTTGGCATTGATTTGTTTGTCTAATTCGGTGCAAGATGTCTTCTGTCATACAATTTTTATATTTTTCCCACAAAGTTTGTGCTTGCGAGGGATAACATGTCGCCAAAATAATTGCAAACAACTGACGAATGTTATTCGGTGTTGATGTCAACGCAGCATCAGCAAGCGTTAAGTCCCAATGGTTATCGTCTTCTAGCAATTGCAGTTCACGACATGCATCCTGGTATGTATTGAATACTCGACCATTAGCTGTTCGTAAAAATTCAAAAGACGTTGGTCCGGGAACATTCACCAATAACAAACGTAAATAGAAGCACTCACGTTGCTTTGGATGTACCGTGTAAAGTCTCCCCAATGTCTTAGCTTTGAATATGCCTGTAATGGAAGGATGTGGTTTTCCTTGTTTCCGTGGCTCCCATTTTTTACTGGATTTGTTCCATGTGAAATAACGTGGAACATCACCATACACCAATGTCTTCGCGAATTGGCCAAAAACATCAGGTTTTTGACACAATGTAAAAAATTCAGTTAGAGTCGTTTTCGGAGCTTCGAACGCTCTTTGGAGAACATTTTCTTCAGTGAAGTATACACGTTGACCGTTTTCAAGATGTATTGCCAGATGTTGGACAGCAGGATCTCTTTCGTGGATGGGAAAGCTGAGAATATGCCAAATAGCTTCATTGCTGCTAATTTATCTGCCCATTTGGTATCGTGCTATTTCGTCATTTTTATTTATGTTTTTTACTTCAAATATGGCCAAATCACTGCCTTTGTTTACATATTTACAAATATACTTAATTGATTTAACAGAACTGCAAAGCTCAACATTGATATGAGCTTTGTAAGTTTTTGAAAGTAGTGGTGAGTATGGTACCACCCACTGATTATCAAACTCAACTTGATTTGGAAAGTTCGGCAGTCGCATTGTAAATGTGTGGCCACCATTCTCAGTACTTCTGCGGCGATACATTGGATAACCATCAATATCCGTGATCGTGTCATTCGTATGCGGCTTTGGGAAGTTTTTTTTACATTTTCCATTTTCCATGCACGGTGAGGTCATATTGAAAACACCGCATGGCCCATGGATCATGTGTTTGGTGACAATATCAAATAATTCTTGATCAATTAATGGGTCTGGAATTTCGGCTGAAATTATTTGATCGATTTCTTCAGGACGGATTCTATCTTTAAGCCAAACCAAAATGTGGGCATGAGGCAAACCTCGCTTTTGCCACTCTATCGTATACAGCCAACAACGTGTGATACCAAAAATTGTATATTTAACAATAAAATCAATTAAGGATTTCAATTTTTGTTTAAACACACGTGCAGTTCATGACGATGAATGGCTTGTTGTCCTGGCAATAGTAAAGTTTGTATCTCTTCCCAATTCGGATTACATGTGAATGTAATAAATAAATCCGGTCGGCCGTAATGACGTACGTAAGTCATCGCATCTTGTATGTATTCCTGCATGTTCCGTGGACTGCCGATGTAGCTTGAAGGTAAAATGAAAGCATTACCGATGTCATTGGGATTTAAATTTCCATCGATGTTTCCAGCAACAGCATCTCGTAAGTGAATATATTATTCCGATCGTAGTTTTGACGTTTGCGTTTTGACGTTTGCCGCTCGCGTTGTTGAGGTTAGATTTTTTCGGTGGCATTTGACTGAAAATAATAATTTTCTTGTTCTTATGATATTCTCTTGAAGACGTTCGTTACACTGTTCTTGAGATTTTTGTGCATGACCTTCTGCTGTCCTGATTCTTTGAGCTGGATTTCTTGATTCAATTTGTTCTGCCAACTGATGGGCTCTTTTAATACGTTTGCGTCGAATAACTGTCACTGTCAAATAATAACAGACATTAGCGCCATCAACCCAGTCGAAAGGTATCGACATCTGTCAGTTTTATGACTGCCAAATAATAACGGACAAAAAATTAGCGATAAATTAAAATTGCGACTATAATTTGAGATTTAAACTATCCTATCTCTCAAGTGCACATCGAACTGCACATGGTGTTCAAATTTTATTATAATCGGTTAAGTGGTTTAGGAGTCCATTGAGGACAAACATTGTGACACGAGATTTATATATATTAAGAGATATAGGCGACGCGACGTACCTACTGTGGTAGTTGAAGATTTTTTTCTGTCATTGTCATCAAAATACAGATTATACGAGATTTATTTTATTTATTTACATATGTATTTTATTTATGTATTTTAATAGAAAATCAAAATTATGTATGTACATAAATAATACAATTTTATTCAATAAATAAATATGTACCTAAAACAAACCAATGCGACATGTCTATTAGCTGTCGTGTTCTCACTACAAAATATTTATTTAACTGCAAGATAAATATTAGATTATTAGATTTTAATTTTATTGATATATATTTAATTAATTTTTACGTGGGACATAAGTTGTTTAAAAGTTCTCCATTTATTTTACTTATCTTGAGTAACATTTATTATGTATAAAACTTATTTATAAACTAATCCACTTACTGAGAGAGTGGTGTCTAAATCATGAAACTAAGATTCATAAGAATGTCCGTTAAAAATATATCTTCATAAAAAATAACTAAATCATGTTTGCTTTTTTTTAAAGTAGCTATCGATCTTATTTTAATGTAGTTGTAGGTGTTTGTGAAGAAAGGTGTGTGTGTGAGTTTTTATGTGTCGAGTGAGAGAAATTTCAAGGGATCTTAACACGGTTAAGATCAAATGTTCTTTATTTTACTAGAAAAAATGATTTTAGAATAACGATGCTTATCTTGAATATAGAATATTTTCTTTTTTATTTTTCTGAGAATTTTTTACAGCACCCCCATATAAATATATAAATTGAACATATCAATACTTAAGTAGAAACCTGCTAGCATTCTTCTCTTTCTTTCTGCGCGTCACTGTTTCATAAGCCAGTCGTAATCAAAAGAAAAATTGCCCTAACCCTTTGCGCGCAGCGCGCGGGCGTGGCGTACCACAACCCCCAATCCCCCCCACCCCCCCCCCCCGCCCCCCGCCACCAGCAAAACCACCCACGTGGACAGCGGCGAATATCTTTTGTGCGACGGTACTTTTAAATCTACCGTTGATAATATTTTCTCATTTCATGCGCTTTTGTTGAATATTTTTTTCTGGACGCTCCCCGCGCCCGGTACTTTACTTAAACCCGACCGTTCCAGGGTTGGGTTGTTTGTTTTCATTATATTAATTATGAATAGGTGCATATTTTAATTTGGTTTTTTTGTGAAACGACATCGATTATATATATATATATATATATATATATATATATATATATATATATATATATATTGCCAATTTCATAACTGGCAGCTTTTAGATTTCAGTAGAATTCTATACTGAAACAAATCAGCATAAAAAGTGTGTGAGATTGTAGGTGTCTTTGACTGTCGGTTAATTAAATTTAGCTCGTGCATTCGCGTGGCAAAACTATAGTAGTGTCGCCGTTGCTAAGTAGGCCCTCTCTCCATACCCCAACTACTTTCCGAAGAAATCATATAAATTACATACCTACATCTCGCACCCCTGGAAGTCAAAGTGTTGTCTACTCGAAGGCAAAAAAAAAACATCGGCCCAAAGATAATGCGTTGTATTTAATTGTCTCTGTAGCCGCTTTCGGCAAGGGTTCTGATCTTCGCTAATAAATTATTTTTACGAGCGCCATCTCTCGGTCGAAAAAAGGGAAAGACCAGGGGTTTGGAAAAGTGGTGGGGGGGAGGGGAAAGGAAGGTCATAGATAATAAAAAAATGCCGTTGCTTGGTGTGGCGGAAGAGTTTTTAGCGGCGCTTTTCCGAGGTTATCCTCGTTTACATGCCCTCGAAAGGGTTTGTCTTTTGTTTTAGCTTCCGTTCGCGATTTTATATGCGATTTTCCTACCCCCCATCGACCTCGGAGATACAATTTATGTATGCATAAAAATAATTGTCACTATCCGATTGAGACCATTTATTCTTATGAGTATAACAGTTATTTATATCCATTACGCTGTAATACTCGTATATTATGACTATGTTTTTAAATTAAAATCTTATTTTTGTAAAAAAGCCGTTTGGCGGTTTTTAGAAAACGCATATAAAAAGCGTTAACTACCCGAATGTTTACATATACATATCCACATATTATTTACATATTTATTTTAACATATACATACATATCACACACACTCACAACTACCACAAACATTACACATAACACATTAAAAAAATTTACTGTATACGAATATAATATTCATAATCTATATATATTTTAAGAACACTGTTCCAAATTTTTTATGCTAATGTTAATATGTAAAATGTCTGAAATCCATAATTGGTTTTGTATACTAGTAATAGTTTTGTTTGTATTTATAAAAAATAATACTGTTGGATTTTTCAATAAAGAATAAATAAATAAATAAAAAAAACACACCGAAACAAGATTGGGGGGTATTCACACATAAATTGCCGCCTCTTATTCGCGCCTGTTGAATAATGATAAATGCAATGTAAGAAATCAATTTAAGTGTAGAAAAATAATTAAAAATATTAGATGAGGATTTGACTGCTGGGATCGATTCTCAATTAAGTAAGCCAGAATTTATCGCAGCAAAACCGGGACCACTTTGACACTTCCCGAACTATCGGGTGCGTTTCGGGATTTATACAGAGGATGTTCCAATTAAAGCCGGGGTCGCGGGTACACAATTAAACACGAATTCAAATTCTGCCGAAGCCATTAGGCGGCGGACAAATGACCGGCGACACGAGAGGTCAATGCCGGACCCTTCGCGATGGCCCGCAGAAGCCTCCTTACGAGACGCTCGAAACGTATTAAGCTCGCGCGCCGGTTCAGACCGGTGCGACGCTTTTAATAGACGATTAGATAAAAGCAGCAATTTGCAGTAAATGTATTTTGCGGCAATTTAATAAAAACAATTCACATTGAACTATTTTTTATAACACGTATGTTTTTATAACACATGCATGCGGTAACGATCCACGGTGCCACTTTGTGTTACCGGCTTTATAAACACGATTCATTGAGTGAAATAATATACAGAAAAAAGTAAATTAAATAAATAATACATTTTCTGGCTAGTTTAACCCTATTATTCACCCCGAAACGACATTTAGACCCTACCTAGGGTTGCGTTTGCGACTAACGAAATAAGTAATTAAATAAATAACAAGTGAAGAACACACCTTATCACTTTATTTTTGAATTTATACTTCTTTGCGCTCGTTGTACTCATTGGGATGGGATGTTGGTCGAGAAACCGCGTCACGCGTTAGGAGTAAAATCCGTAGAGTGCCTTTTTATACGTTTTATAATAATGAAGTGACTTATAATAATATATTGAAGAGAAATATATTGAATAACAGAGAAAATGTCTTATATTACATTTATATATAGTATCTGTGTGTGTGTGCGAATGGCCAAAGAAGTATAACTTCCACCGTCTGTTTCGACGCTGACCCAATTTTTTTATTTTAGTTCATTGCTTTAACATAGGCCCAGTTGTTTGTATAGGATGACGATTTTAGAGGCGTGGTTTTCAAGAAGAGATAAAACGCATATAATTTGATGTTATGGCTAAGAATTTAGTTTTATTATAAAGATAAGGGTTTGCCATTATGTTTTAAAAATGATTTCGGGTAAGTGGCCGCCGCGGCTGACTCGAACAAATTCCAGCCGAGAGGCCCAATTTTCAACCACTTTTTGCAGCAAGTTGGGCCGTATGTCAGCAATAACGCGCCGAATATTCTCTTCCAAGGCGTTAATCGTGTCCGGCTTATCTGCGTAGACAAGCGACTTCACATAACCCCACAAAAAATAGTCCAGCGGTGTTAAATCGCACGATCTTGGAGGCCACGCCACAGGCCCACGACGCGATTTTTACTTTATTTTAGAGTGATTTTAAAAAAATTTAGAGTGATTTTTTCTAAATTTGCACTATTTGCAAACGTTGTTCAGGAGTAAGTCTATTCATTATGAAATGGCAAACCAAACTGAGCATAAATCAAGTGACAGCTGTCAAAAACACCAACTACGAAAAAAGAAGTGCCAGATTGAAAACCACGCCTCTAAAAAAAACACCTATATTCGGCGTGGTTCTAAATTTAAGCGGGTTTTACAAAGTCAATGCGAAAAATGGGTTTATTTGAGGAGTATGGACATTTTTGTATTTTTTTTTAAATATGTGTTGAGTAAAAAAAATATTTATGTAAAATATGACTATATTGGGCATCTCTTGGCTATATGGAAACTCAACATTCTTGAAATTAGTTAAATTAATCCATACATACATAACAGGGCGGTAAACTTAAGGTTTTATTACGCATTAATTACAGAATAACGGTTTTTTTTATTTAATCGAAGGTATGCCTAATTACAATATTCTTGGGTTTTGTATAAGTAAGTTTTGGATGTGAATTTCTCATATTATTATTTTTTCCATTAGTTAGAAATAAAATAAGGTAGATTTGTTTTCTAAAAAAATATAAACAGTATTATTTACCGAGTTTTGGAAATTGGGTCTAGGAAACCTCTTTTTTTTAACTGAAAACATGTTTTTGACTATATTTTTGTACTCTAAGTAAACAAGACGGTTTTAAATTTTTTTTAACGAAGAAATCTGTAAATTATGATATTTTTCCGATACCATAAATTGAAAAATAACATTACCAAAAACTAGCAAAATCAAAATTTGTTAAAAACCAACGCATACTTGGCTTATATAGTATGTTTAAATTTAGGGCACTCCTTTTAGAATGTTGCTCTATGTCGACAATCAAACAATAATCAGTAAACGATATAGATTAACCTCCAAAAAGGAGTGGCCTAAATTTATAAACAGCCTGTATAAAAAAACCTTTATTAATATTCTTTTACTGGCCTATTACAATAGTGTAGATATGACTTTCAGACTAGGTCCTAAATAAATAGAAAACTGAACAATAGAATTGAACATCGCTCAACAACAATGCATATTATCAGTCACTTAATTACTGCACAAAATTTTACTGCTTTGCTCTGAACCGGGCAGTGTTGGGATTTTGTCACGAAATCTATGGTGGTTTTGCCATCGTCGAACTAATGTTGTGTCCATTACGCCCTCTCGCCCTCTGTCCCGGTCTGACCGCGGGTTTGTAAATTTACTGACGACGATTGCCGCCAAGGATACAATTTATCTGGTGACATTTATAGTAAGATGTTATTCCAGCGTGCATTAGTCCGCGTTCACATAGGTTCGATTACATTATTATCACAGCTTGTAATCCTTTTTTTACTTTTTACTGGCGATTATAAGAAAAATAATATTCTCGGGAAATTTATTCCGTTCTATAATTACGCTGTAAGTTTCAAAACTAATCTTTCAGAGATATGGTACCCATTGCAATAGATAACTTTCTAATAAAATCTACCTAAATTGAAAATGAACTGCTTTTTATGTCAAATAAAATACAAATAAAGCAACGGAGTAGTTTCCTTTGCACTAAAGTTTTTTTTTCGTATATAATTCGTTAGGAGTAAGAATTTTCTTATTACCGGCGAAAGAATTATTTGGATTATTGATAAATAACACAAATATTCAACTTTTACCGAGCGTGTGCTAGAAATTATACTCGTTGCGTGACGTCACAACTTTCAATCGTAGTGTCTTATGACGTCACAGCTGAGTCGGGAGGTCGCGTGCGGATTTTTCTAATATATGAAAAAAAATGTTATAGCTTCGTTATTTTTATTATGATTCTTCAAGCTTAGCAGAAAAATAAATTAATAGTAAATTAATAGTTTAATAAAATAACTTAATACATGAAATGTTTGGTTTTGGTCATCAGTTTTATATAATTAAAAACATCGGGAAAATGAAAGGTTTCGTTCCGAACCTAACCTCCTCATGCACATTTGTCGATACGAATATTATCCAACAAACAAACACACAAACTTACAAACCAAAGTACGAACGTTTGCGGTACTGAGCCTCCAGCATTTACTCCGAGAGTGGGTTTTGCCGAGCGAAACCGAACGATATTATGTAAGCTTTTAGAATACCTACCCGCCGACGACGTATTGCAGATAAGTGCACTGTCTGCGCGAGGAGTATCAAGACTCATTCCGTATTCGCGGTCTGTTTTCATAAACCTCCTCAGCCTTTCGAGGTTTGTCGTTTGGATATGATTCCTTCCACGCGTCGACTCAAACAGGTAAGCTCAACATTTGTAACTAAGGACTTAAAATATAACATTTTTTTACCAATTCGGATTTTTAAATAACTTATTTCTCACATTAAAATAAACATAATATTCGTAATTTATTATTTATAGTAGATGATATAATATCAATAAAAAAAATAAAATATTATTACATAGATAAATTAAATACCAGCATTTTATTGTATTTTTGAAGTAACATGGCCACTCTAACTAGGTTAAAAAAAACCTGTTCGAAGAGGTTACTAATGTGAGAGGTTTCTAATGAGTTTAAAGTACGGTAGTAATAGGTACTAATTAGTTACCTAATTATAAAATATATATTTATATAATTTGGTACTTTGGCGAGGTGAATACTGAAGAATTTGTTTTAAAATAAAATGGAAACGTCCTACCACTTTTATTTTATTATTTCTTTTTAATAAACTCAATTCATACCAACGCTAAAGTTGAAAATTCTTAAAAAAAAAAATTTCATTAGATAGATACATATTTATCGATTTTTGGACGCATTTACGTAAGCAAGCATAGGTTTTATTTTGAATCATATTTTTAAATCGAAGAGTTAAAAAATATGTATTTATTCTTCTAGTATATAATTCTGGCTATGTAATTTGTTAAAAAAAGAAATAAATCCATAAAATATTAAAAAGTATTCGAATTTTCCAAATGTCAATACACTGTCAAGTAAATTTTTGGCTATTTTAACGTAAAAATCATCTAAATACGGTATTTAAGAAATAAATTATACAATTTTGGTATATATATATATATATTTAAGGCAAGTTTGAAAAAAGACAATATTTTTATTTGTAGAAGTTATTCATTATTGTGTACGGTTAGCTATAAAACATTAGTAAAGCATTCTATATCAAAAATCACCTTTAATCACCTTTAATAACAAAAATATTTATAAAAAAATCTCAACTTTCAAACTCCGGGTGCATTTTTAATGATACTATTTGTTCGGACCAGTTGTGACATTTTATAAAACCCTATAATTTCCTGCTCCTATATCTTCATCTTTATAATAAAACTTACGCTCTGTCCTTAACTTAAAAGCAAATATGTACATTATCTGGGGGTAGTTTCGCACGAGCCCAACGAAGACTTCCAAAACAAACCGCGCCCGACCAGTCGATCCGATACGATTGTACGAGCTGGTGTACACGGTCCGAGCTCCACCCGTTGGAATACTAGACGCCGAACGTCGTGAATTGTGTCGTCTTGAGTTCGCTGGTGCACTCCGCAACTGGGTAACCAGCCCTCGCCCTGGTAAAGTAATCGCTCGGTTGCAAAAATACGAACATTATTAAAGGTTAAAGTTAAAGTTAAAAGTTAAAGGTGTGGAAGTGAGGCAGCCAAGAAACGCAGCAGAAACGCAAAGACATCAGCATCATCAAGGTCAGTGATTTTGTACTATTTGCTAACCCTCTGTGTTGAATTCCATACGATACCCTTTACTGACAGATTTCTGTAACCCGACTTGCCGCCAATAAAAGTATTAAACGTTGGCCTTTCGCCAACTCAAGGTCCTTCGGGAAAACCTTATTTGCCGTCAGACCCTGAACCCAGGCCCACGTGCCTACACTATTTGAGATCGAGCCTAAAAAGTTCTTGACAAAAATAAGCATGTGATTAAAATTAAAATCGATCGCCTTAATAATTGCGTTTTGTGTTTGTTGCTGATAAAGTTTAACGGTTACAACAATTACGCTGACATAATGATCCTGATATTTCACCACACTCTCTCCGGTTCAGAAACGCCTGAATCTCCAGAATTAAAGGTGTCGTTACTAAGGCCCTGATTGCTTTTTAATATAGGTGCCATAACAAAGAGGGTCCCTAATCTATCTATTATAGAATGTGAACATTTAACAGGTGCGGTAGACCTTACAGTTCGAGGGACGCTCGGGGTCGGACATCGCGCCATTAACAAAACGCACGTTTCCTCGATGACCAGCGTATTTCCTTGTACGCCATTATATTTTACATTATTTTTCCCCCGGAAATATTATTTAATAATAATAATAATAATATTAATTTATTTCTTTCTAAGTTTCTTATTTCTTTCCAAGTAATATATTAGTATTCTAACTCGCGCAAACCAGTAAGTTTTCCACTCTCATGAGTATTACGCGATTTTGAAGTTAACGACGTCGGCCGTGAGACTACCCACCAAATCCTGACCAGCGTCCCGAATAGCAGTGGGCGTTACATATAACTGAGGTTACGTTATACGCGATTTCAAAATAGCCTAATACTTAAACGGCTACAAAATAACTGAAATATAGACTTGCCGCTGAGCGACCAGTTTCAAGGTCTTTAATTTTGCCCGACCAATGAATTACCGTCGTTTGTTTCAGACAAATTACATTCTTAAAATACATTATCTTAAATGAAATCCAAAACAATGCAGCATTACAAATCTTATAATTAAAACAAAACAATACAAATACAAATACAAATGTGCTGTTTTTCGGGGCGAAGAAGAAGGAAACCGCACATTACGCGTATTTACTGCAATAACTGCGTGATTTGTAGGTTAATTAGTCACCGTGCTTCATTGTCATGGTGCCGTGTCACTGAAGTTGGAGTCTGGCCGGTCAGAGTAAAAAATAATAGCGCGACTGTCAAAATAGTTACTGCCGGCGATGTACCTGAATGCACCAATAGTGTCCGACTGTGTGGGCGCAATGGGCAATAATAGGCAAGCGAAATGACTACATTGAACGCGACTCTGTGGCTATGGCTGTGAATGAACGCGATTTTGTCACCGCTATAAGCCAGTTTCAGAAAGCGGCTATTCGTTGCGCTAAAATAATAGGGTGATTTAAACGGTGTCGCCTTAAACGCGCACGTCTACTCTAGACAAAACGCGTCGGCCTAAAAAATGTAACTGAAGAGTTTCCTTCCGAACCATGTCGGCCATTAGTTTATACAGAATATTTGTAAACTCCTTTTAGGAGGTTGGTTTATATCGAAAACTAAACCGGTCTCATAAAAAAAAATATATAACTTCGAAAAAAAAAATATTCCTACTAAAAAAATCATATTATAAAAAAAAAATGTTTTTCTTCGAAATTCTCGGGGGTCACTGGCCGTTAACACGTTATGCATTTAACCGCGTTCTTTAGATTTAATATTTTTTTATATATTTTGTATAGTTTTCATAACCTATTCAAAATAGCATCCGTACATAGTTTTTCTAAATTAAGCATCCTAGTCAGCGATCGTAGATTTTGAATTACGTCATTTTTTTGCGTAAAGTGCTCGGATGCTAGACAAATGGTGCATTAACCCGTCATTAGTTCATATCGGACGCAGGTGTCGAGCTCTCCCCTGAGGACGAAATGAATCATGATCATCTTTGAAACAACTTGTACTTTTTAGGTAATTTTCATTGCTATGGGTACCATGTCATGACTTTCGGAAAATGTATACATATCTTCCCGTTTCACATCCCCCAAAACCCAAAACCACCCTCAGTTTAAAAGTTTATATTATCACTATCTTCTGGACACTGATAACTGCGGTAATTTTCCACCAATTACTTTCAAATTGATACATAATTGATACCTTCCTTAACACTGATAACACAAATCACTGATAACTGCCGCGCGGGGATCCCGCGGTAGCTCGTTCAATGTTTGATACAAGTTCGTAAGATTGGAGTTCGCCTAACCCCTTATTTGACCCGGTGAAATCTACCATCTGCTTCTGCGTGCCGAAAGGGATTTTTTTTTTTAAATAAAGTTTCACATAAGTGACGTGTGGAAAACTTTTTTTTATTTATATTTAAATCAGTGAATAAAGGCTATATGTACTCGTATATTATATGCCTCAAGAAGTGACGCGGCTATTTTAGTTACAAAAAGATTATAAATATAATGTTGATTGGAATGTATACAAATGTAAAACCGACGTACATGTTGCTAACTCGAACCACCGACCCGGCGGTGTTGTGATAAGATCCAATAATAATACAGGTCCCTAATTATCGTCATTATTAATTAAATCGTGAAATCGCCCCGGGGCATAACCTATCGTAGTTGGTCGTGCTAAATTGGTTAGATAGTGGTGGGCGGCACGCCCGCCCTCCAAACGCGGCTAGGGTGTCTTATTGAAAACGGTTAATTATAGAAAAACAACGGAATGTATTATAGACATTTAGGATGTATTTATATTAAAATTTATAAATCTTTGTTGAAATTTAATTTCAGACAAATTCGCTGTAGAAATTAGTTTGAAGGTAAGTTGACTAAGCATTTTTTTTCGAAATAGTTGTTTTTTTTACATAACGATTTAGTAGTGTCATCGCACCTTAAGAAAAATTATATATTGAACGTCAAAAGATAAGTGTTAAATAGTAAACAATATTTTGCCATCTTTAATGTTAATATTTTTTCTATTACAGCCTGTATAACTGGAGGATTTCTGGATGATTAGTAACGTTTAATTAAATATGTATGGTTGACATACAGTATTCAGCTGAAACAGAATTGCATAAGCCGACCCCTCTCTTCCTCTCCCTCTCGATCCCTCTCTTCGTTTAACTAAACAAATTCGCTCGTAAATAAATAATGTCAAAGTAAAAAAATAAGAAACATAAAATAAACGTTTGATAAAATTGTGAGCAGTTATCGCCACAAAACAGATTTTGCTAGTGGGGTGATAAAATCTTTATTTCATCCAGATACTATGGTATCTAAAACAGATATTTTTTTTAACAAAAGTTCAACCTGAAGTTTAAATGAGTGATTTCAATGTTACCAGTTTTTTTTTTTTGGTAGTCTGTGAGTCAATACGAATAATTTGAGATTACCTATATAAGGTTATAATAATAGGGTTTCTATTGTATATAAATCATAAAACATGTGTCTATATTAATATTTTAAAAAATCATGTAAATACGATATTTAGGAAATAGGAAATAGAAAGTCTTTATACAATATTTCTATATCTTACCATTTGTGCATATATTTTACACTTTCCTTTTCACTTTACGACGATTAATTTATATATATACTTAAGTTAAATGCAAATTATTCTTGTAAATATTCATTAAGTTTTTCACTTCTCATTTATTATAAATAATATTCGTTACGTTTTCATCGTTTTTTAACAGTATTATTTCCTTTTTAAATCATATTTTTACTACTTTAATAAAAAATTGACCGTATTTCATTAGCGCACAGATAGATAGGTGGGAGTGAGAGGCTTTCATAAAATATAGGCCTGTATTCACTCAAGCGATGCAACTATTTGTGCGTTTTGGTATTCATTTTTCTTTAAACATTCTGGCTATATACCTAATTTGTTTGAAAAAAAAAATAATCTTATCAATAATAAAAAAAAAAACGATTTTCCAAATGTCAATACAGTATCAGACTTTTATATGAGTAATGTAAAAATACCGCGAACGCCTATTATAACGTAAGAAATCATCTAAATACTATATATATAATATATATATATATATATGTATACATATTTATCTATAGGTTATTTACTTTATTTATATTATATATTAATGGGTCTATTATGAAGTCCCATTGGTTGCGTCAGAATGCTAAACTACATATATAAATGATTGGCGTCTCTGGGACAGCAAATTGTGATATTAAGGTGATGCGCGTGATTATAAATTACAATATTGTACGTAGAAGCAATGTATTTATTATTTAAACACTATTTTGCTGTTATATATAGGAGTGAATGTAAATGAGGATATAAATAAATAAATACAAAATATAATAATATATAAATAATAACTACCTGCGTATTTAATTTCTTGCAATACATTCTTTCAAAAATGCGCAAACAATAAAAATCGATGTTCAGATCTGTGAGCAAAACCGGAACGAAAGTTGGGTTCCTCCATTCAAAAATCTGTCCGTGTAAATGCGCCCGAGGGACGCATTGGAGTCCACGATAAAGGCATCCGGAGCGCTCTCCTTTCCCTAATGGCGCCATCTTTTGGCGATATTTTACACTACAGAAGCGAAAATGACACTTCTGACATATTTCATAAGGAACTGGCTGAACGCAACCCCTCTGGACGCTCTATCGTTCCGTGTAATGGCGTTTGATCAAGTAGTTGGCTGAAATATATTTTCAGTAGGTACTTTGCATAATCTTATACAAAATACTCTTCTTTACTTTTATTTATTTATTTATTTATCGTTTATTTGGAAAACCAACAGTTATAATATGAAAAAATGGTACATACAATTGTTTGTAAAATTAACCGATGACAGGTTTTCGCAAAAGTACAGAGATACATCTAGAGATTAAAATTAAATTAAATTACACTCGCATTAGCGCTCTAAATACAGAAATATATATCTATATATATATATTTTTTTAATATATAATTATTTTGAAATATGGTATGTTTTAGAAATAGTCAGAGGCCAAAGAAAAGAAACTGAAATTGATGTCCAAAGATTACTATTTTATTGTTATTTTTTATTTATTTTTTTTGTATAGCTAATTTAGTTCATTTTTTGCATTTAAGGTTTTTCGCAACTCGCAATGAAAAGAATATTTGTTTAATAGAAATATATTTGTCGAGGAGAATAAATCATCGTATTGCCGACACATTCGAGCGACCGCCGTGTTAGCGTTTGTTTTGTATCGCGGGAGCGAAAAAAGCCGGTATTCTCGCGTTCTACGTGAAGGGACGTTGAATGACACATTTTGGAGAAAATCAATGTTATCGATATTATTATTAATTGTATCGTATAAAAATATGGTATCTCTAATAATTCGTCGATCATTTAGTGGTTCAATAGCATATTCTAAAATCGCAGCCTTATGATTGTGTGCATATTTTCCTGTTTTATAGTTTAGGTATTTTATATTTTTTTTTTTGTATATTTTCAATCATATTTTTGTATATATTATATTGAGGGCACCAGATAACAGACGCATATTCCAGTTGACTACGGACTAATGAGTAATAGAGTAACTTCAACGTGTTTATTCGCTTAAATGATTTGCAGGTTCTTATTAAGAAACCTAACATTTTATACGCCTTATCTGTTATGGTAAGTATGTGCGACTTAAAGGACAGTTTTGAGTCGAGTATGACTCCTAAGTCCCTTATTTCCTCTAAATTTAATAATTCTGTCTGATTAAGACTATACGTGTATTCGATTTTAGTAGAATTACGGGTAAATCGGACAAGGTGACATTTTTTAATGTTAAGAACAAGCTTCATGTTGTCGCAGTATGAAGAAAATCGGTTAAGGTGTTCTTGCAAATTCAAACAATCTGCCCAAAATTTGATTTGCATGAAAATTTTTATGTCATCGGCATACTGCAAACATTTAGCATAGAGAAAACATTTTATAATGTCATGCAACAATATAGAGAATAACAAAGGGCCTAAGTGGCTTCCCTGTTGCACTCCAGACGGAATTACAATTTGGTTCGATTTGTACCCCTTAATGACGACTGTTTGAGAACGATTTTTTATATAGGATGTAAACCAACGATATAAATCTCCTCGAATACCCAGAGACCATAATTTATGGTTAAATTTATCAAAACATTTTGAAAAATCGGTATATATGGAATCTATTTGAATACGCTGATCTAGAGATTTTTTGATGTAGTCAGTGTATGATATCAAATTTGTTTCAGTGGACCTGTTTGGGTAAAATCCATGCTGTTCCGATGGGATTATATTTTTGACAAGAGGAAGTAATTGGTCGTAGTAGTAATATGATATCTTTATATTATTATGAGGTATTATGTTTCACGCAGTCATATTTCTCTCTGGTAACCTTTAAATTAAGCAGCTAAACTGATGATTTTTACATATAATATCCATCCCTTTTCGTTCATGATGGATTTCGTAAGTGAACGGTGACCTCAGGGAAACAAACATCATTATTTTGATATTTATAGGGAGACTTTTGAATCAAGACAGGTTTTCCCTCAATATGAGTTTGGAATACAAAAATAAGATTACGTAAATATTGTACCAAATTAAATAATAGTCAATCTAAATAACGATGTAATATAAATAAATTTAACAGTACGCACAAATATTACTATTTTCTAACATAAAGTAAACTAAGTAAAGCCTTTAAAAAAACTTTTAAAGTAAAATAAAAATAATTAGGAAAGTACCGATATCATTACCTTCTTATGTGATCTACGTACATTTCACATTTATTTTAATATGCTTTAGATTGTATTGAAATATTAGTTAATCTAGTAACTAGCCGCAGTAAAATAATTCGATTAAAACTTTAAAATTCTATAATCCTTAGCCTACCTTAGTGCGGGCGATGCCTAATAGATTTATTATTATAATAAATAAATCCCTCTATCTATTATTTTTTTAAATAAATTAGTAATGAAAGATATCAAGGCTTTTTAAGATAACATTATCTTTCTAAAGCTAGTACTGAAATATTCAACCGAACCACAATTCTTCACGGTATTTGGAGATTTTCCATACGTAATGCACCATTTATTTTAGTGATTATATAAATATATTAAACGTTAACCGAGCGTTACACGCGCATATGTTTCAGTAATAATGTAGAGGGAAGCGCTCAGCAGAGGAGAGAGGAGAGGAGGGGAGGTGCGAAGACCTCCAGACGTCTGAGCGCCCCTCTGAAAACTTATTCGAGCATAATTATACTCAAATGAAAAATCAGTGACGCGGGCGCCGATGGGCGACATATACAGCTGAACTCCCTGAAAATATGGTTTATATTATATTGATTAATCGTTTAAAATAAATGGTATAGAAGTAAATTATATAGATACACTTGAACTGTTAGGATTTGGACTTATTTGAAGTATAAAAATAAAATGAAAAAAAAAACGAATTGCATATTTTTGAATGCCTAGAAATATCCCTTTTATCATTGATAAATAAAATGATAACCCAACAATATTATACAGGTTGAACTTTCTCCCATTCACGTCCTTTTATGGGGTTATTCTACTTACCAAACTGATCATTTTTTCCATTCAAAATAAATAATATCACAGAAAGCGTTTGGCTCAAAATGCTAATAGAATTTTGTATTGCACTGTTTTTTGCTTAATTTTTTGACACATTGAAAAACTTGTAGTAAAAAGTTGATCAGTTTGAAGTATAGATTAAAAAGATGAGCATGAGAAAAAGTTCGACCTTTATATTAATAATAACGATTATTACTAATTATTTGTTGCGTATTATTGCAAATTTATCATTCATTGAAATCCTTTATCATTCATTGTCTAACATACAATTATTACAAATATTTGGGGTTGGGTTGTTTTCTAATTAGTGTATTTATTTCATGCTACTTGTAATTGGAGGCTATTGCTATGCAACTTAATTTACAATTATAATTTACAATTTTAATATATTGTCAAATGTGACACTTTTATTTAATGACAAGCAAATAACATTTATAACAATCGTCAACATTTTGGCTTGCAGAGTTTGCGGTTCGCTCTGATCTAACAATTTTTTTTTAACGGAAAAACGGCATACAATTCTTAATAATTAAATAATATATGATAATGATAAATATATCCTAAAACGGGTGATATTTTTACACAAACTATACCCTCCGTAGAGCGGAAGCTGTGTCGTATTCAGATACAGTGTATCAGAGCAAGATGCGCCGCCTGTACCGGGACATGAAGACAATTAATTTTATTAAACAACTCAATTCGTTTCTAATTTCGAGAAATTACTGAACAACGAACGGAGCGTCGGCTGCGGGTAGACGTGCGCTAAACGAACGACATATTCCAGATGGCCTGTGCGCCGATTTCATTATTTATTTTAACTAGTGGTCGAAATTCGACCGTAATTCATTACATTTTTAAGTTTGAGCGTTATTGGGGTTCTTATACCTCTATAATAAGGTGAGTATACCTCTATAATCATTGCACATATATCTTTTTTATTTTTTTCTATTACCTCAGTTGCGAGCGTGTACAAATACGTCATTAGCATGTGTTATTGGGGTTCATATACCTCTATAATCATTGCACATATATCTTTTTTATTTTTTTCTATTACCTCCGTTGCGAGCGTGTACAAATACGTCATTAGCATGTGTTTGCCTTAATTCCCTGCAATACCTATGAAATTTAAAATTTAACAGTAACTTAACAGTAATTTAGTAGTAACAGTTGAAATTACGGCTTTTATTTATTTTTTTATACAATTCAAAAATCAGTCAGTTTTACAAGTCAGTTTTAATTTTATCGTGTAAATATCGTGTAATATGAAGTATGCGATGGCATTAACAATTGTTTTTACTACATTGACAGCCTACCACATTTAATAAAATATTTTGGAAGATACTTTTATTTCTTTTCCACAATGATATGATGCTCAAATTCATCATTTAACGAATAACTCAATAAATACAATAAAGCATAAGAAATACAATGAAGCAAGAAGATATTTTAACTAATTTTTATATGGTAACTTATACCTTGATAAAAATAAAATACTAATACCTAAGTGTTTATACTGATAAATAATAATATAAAATTATACAGTTGCTTATGTGATATACATATGTTAGAATGTTTTTAACTGAATCAAGTATAAGTTATTTTCGTACACAAAAATAATCTAACATCCACTCCATTCACGCATTGTACATAAAAATACCGACAATAAATTTAATTAATTCACCAACCCACAATATTTCTCTCTCTTACTGACACACACATACACTCAACGCATCTTCTATATACAAATTTTATACCTACATGTTTGTATTTAAATAATTTGTTTTAGTTAAAAACGTTTTGCAACAATTTAGTTTGAAAATATATATGTTTATTTATAAAAAGGAAATCAGTTTTGTTACCTGATTAATTCCTACTTTTTTTTAATATAATATGGATATAACTGTGTGTTTACCCATATAAAGGAAAAAATAAATAAAAGATAAATTGAACATTTCATCAGCGCACAGCTCTCGCCGTGCACCCTAACTTTGAGTAAACCACGCTTGCTTGGGATTTTTCTCGCTTGGATGACCTTTGTTTCGTCGTTCTTGTTATGAATTAATATTTAAGGTCCTTGCAGCCTCCAATGTAATCTACGTCTTGTCTCTGTCACATACGGGAGGAAGGATCGCATCGGTGGAAGGGTTATCTCGGTACAGTCGGCAGCTTCATTACGAACAGAAATTATAATTACACTAGCGTATTATATTTTTATTTTTTTTTACACTCCTGTATATTGTAAGTTTAAGCTGTTAGGGTAAGAAAACTCTGTCTAACCGAATTTGGAGGAAAATATCTGGCTTTGTTTGTAAACACAAACAATTTTAGAATATCTAAGCACTTTATTTTATTCATATCCATCGTGCAGAACCTAAAATAAATATTTATAATTCGCTTAGAAACAATGTTTTTTTTTTAATAAAAACTTTTCTAAAAAAAAAAATGTAGGAATGAAAACATTTGCTACTTTAGCATATATAAAGTTATTACTTCATAAAAAAAACACTTAGTAGTTAATTTAGAGAGTGTAATATAGGGGAGGAAACTATTTCAGCTATGTTGGATATATTTCAGTGCTCATTTAATAAGATTCAAATACTCTAGCATATACACCGTGTTCCAAGAGCATTTCCGTAAAAAAAATCAGCAAATTGGCTCTGCGATTTCAAACATGATTTGTATTGACGTCGTGTCAAAATTCATCATGATTTCCAAAAAAATAAATGTAAACATCACTTGCAATACCTTTTCGTATATTTTATGCATTGCATACAAGTCTATATATATGATGAATTAAGTTTGCTTTTAATCCATTGAAACCTTTTTATTATCACAACTTGAGCATCCAGCGTGTGGTAAAGTACGGATACCCTATTTAAGGTAACGAAAAAAGTCACATAATCACATAACTCATCTAAATTCGCATTTAGTATTATGTCGAAATATTCATGTCCATCTAACTAGGTGCTAAACACCTGGCTTAAGATGGACTATCTATCTATTTCCATTAAAAAAGAATATTAATAGATAATATTAAGGTTAAAAAAAAATAAAAAAAGGGAAGATATTCTTATCTTAATAAATCATAGAGTAATATAGTGTATAGTGTAGTGTATAGTTTAGTATGAAGAAAGAGAAATTATGAGGGCTCGCTGTGGAAATGGCAGAGAGAGAGAGGATAGATAGTGGTTGCTATCTTCCGAGAGCGCAAAAACGGACGGATTTGCATTTGTTCAAGGAAGCATATCGTAGCACAAAGTGCGTTCCTTTTCTATTTCTTTATTTCTTCCGATATTTAGTGCTGCATCTTATCACCGAATATTTATTCTCGATAATTACACAATAAAATGACAGTTCACTGACTATATTCACCTAATATATATATCATTCACCTTGAAAATCAAATAATGTGTGATCATTTTCCTAGTTCCAAAATCAAGACTTTCCACAGCAGGAATAATAATTACGACCAATATAGATATTATACGAGTATTAGGTATATGAAATAGCTCCCGTTACAAAATGTTTTATTAATGACTGAGTTCAAAGTATATTATTAAGATTCAACGCATAAAATAAGCAATTTGAAGTTATCGCAAGGCGTGTTCGTGATAGACATCGCATAGCGGGTTAAGATTCAGGCGGACTATGCGCCGATTCAGATCGTAGTTTTTAAATATAAGCTCAAAGAATTGTTTATAAATATTACCGTACAATTAGAAACTAATTGTTGTATTATCCGAAGCCAAATGTGTGATCATGGTAACGCATGCTAACTAAAAATAGTTTGTTTTAATGACAATTATTGCATGCAAAAACAAATTGTATTTTATCCTATATATATATTTTATATATCCTATTATATAGATTTTCTTCTCCAAATCCCGAAAAATACTACCTATATACGCAGGTCTTGTTTGCATATGCAAACAAATAAACAAAATCCTTTGAGCGTTAAACAAACAAGACGAAATAAAGATTGAGGTTTTTGCGCTTTTCGGATGCAATAATAAATCAAAGCTGTTTTCCATATTTTGAAAATGAAATAAATTTGTATTTTACTATCAACCTTTTTCCACGTATGTATGTTTCTTATTTCATTATTATTTAAATAATGATAATAATGGGATGATTGTCAGTCAACGTTTCACGTCAGGTTTTCAATTAGTATATAACCGTTCCAATTCAATACAATGTTTATTAGGACATTTAAATAAGATTATACTCATTACATTCAATACAATAAAAAATGTTTATGAGGACTAACAGAAATAAAATAATCAACACATTCTGCTCCGTACTTAAAACGCGTGGGCCACACGATGCAGTCGGTTCTGCGAAGGTCGTTCACTGAACGAAATATGTGCGTAGCCGCCACCCATTTTTCAGTTTTTTATTATTGGCATATAATAATTAGGTAAAAAACTATTTAAATTTTTGTTTTTTATTTTTAATATATTGACATAGATTTTGTAAATAAAACTCGAATTATTTACCGACAAATCCATCAAAAATATGACTTTCGTGCATTCAGGTATACGCTACCTGTCACACTTTTAAATATAGGGATGTTTTTTTTAGAGGCGTGGTTTTCAATCTGGCACTACTTTTTTCGTAGTTGGTGTTTTTGACAGCTGTCACTTGATTTATGCTCAGTTTAGTTTGCCATTTAATAATGAATAGACTTACTCCTGAACAACGTTTGCAAATAGTGCAAATTTAGAAAAAATCACTCTAAAATAAAGTAAAAATCGCGTCGTGGGCCTGTGGCGTGGCCTCCAAGATCGTGCGATTTAACACCGCTGGACTATTTTTTGTGGGGTTATGTGAAGTCGCTTGTCTACGCAGATAAACCGGACACGATTAACGCCTTGGAAGAGAATATTCGGCGCGTTATTGCTGACATACGGCCCAACTTGCTGCAAAAAGTAGTTGAAAATTGGGCCTCTCGGCTGGAATTTGTTCGAGTCAGCCGCGGCGGCCACTTACCCGAAATCATTTTTAAAACATAATGGCAAACCCTTATCTTTATAATAAAACTAAATTCTTAGCCATAACATCAAATTATATGCGTTTTATCTCTTCTTGAAAACCACGCCTCTAAAATCATCACCCTATATTAATAGTAATGCAATGAGCCAATGACATTTTTAAGCGCACACGGCACCTGGTATATGCAGCAATGACGAGATATCTCGCATGTGTAGTTTACGCATATATCATATATTATTATTCTCGGCTAAATAAACTATTCGACCCGGTCCGAACTCTGCCGCATCTATCAAAAGCAGGCGAGCTAAGATCTTTACTTTACGTTATTTTGATAAGACTTTGGCGTTGTAATAAAGTTTTATAGTATACTAATAAGTTACGTTACCGCTTGAATAACAATCGCGCGGTTCCTGGCTGACGTCTTGTGAATATTAGCAGGGAGCTGATATTTTAACATTATGATAAGAGGCAAGTCGCACCACATGAAATATGCTTAGCGGGTATTTCATTTATTTATTGATTCCTAATATTGTATTGTATAGTTAAAATTTAAATAATATAAAGTACATGATATAATTTACTTATTAGATTTAATGAGTACGCTGTTAATAAATAAACCAACGAATCAAAGTATAAAACAAAAGATACGCTAAAACAAATTACAACGGTAAAATAAATTACATCAACATTTAAAATCGCTTATAAAAGGATATAGGCAATTACCAAAATAAAATATTCGATTAACATTTTTTTTACAAAGCGTTCATTAAGCGTTGTCAAATGCCTTTTGAGAACGGACGTTTGTTATTTATTGCTTAGTATTTAGAAATTAAAATAAATAAATAAAAAAAACAATAAGCATGAAATAAAAAATATTAAAAAAACGATTCTCCGCAACTAAACGCTGATGTTTTCACATATTATCCGTGAGTCCCAGTACTTGTATAGTTTTTTGTAGACGCAATAATTATTATGCACACTTTATTTTATTTTTTTTGTACTAAATATTGAATATATAACTTCTTTACAATTATACACTTAAGTAAGAAAAACCTTATCAATATTTAAATAAAAAAAGAACACGACATGCATATACAAGATAAAACACAGATTATACTAAATAGAAATAATATAAATTATATATTATGTAATAATACATACACCATAAATATGTATATTATATGATTACATACAAATAAATATATAAATGTACAAATATAAATAAATATAAATATAAATAAAATCGTATATGTGCTTTTATATTTTTATTTTCTAGGAAGCAATTCAAAAGTTACTTAAAAGTTACTTAAAGTTTAGTGACTGTCCAGTATACAGGTCAGATTTCGTATGGTAATTTATTTATCTTCCATACATAATTATATAAATATACATAATATATAATTAAGTATATTTATATATGTACCATTGTACCATTGTATGTACCATTCACTTCTCATTCATTATACGTCATATTTGTTACATTTTAACCTTTTTTCATAATTATTGTTTCTTTATTAAATTATTTTTTTACTACTTTAATGAAAGTTTGGCCGTATTGCATAATCGCACAGATAGATAGGTTCTCACCTATCTATCTGTATGATAAAAGCTTTCATAAAATATAAGCCTGTATTTAAGCCAGCGTAATAATAAACTATCTGTGCATTCGGTATTAATTTTTCTATGAACATGTTGGCTATATAATTTGTTTGAAAATTTTCGATCTGTAAAAATATTAAAACGCATTCGAATTTTCCAAAGTATTTTTATTTTTATTTAAGTAATGTAAACTAACGGTGTAAACTCTATGTAAACTAAAATATTATAAATAATTGCTATGACCTGGGTCATATACAATTATTTTGTTAAAAACGGTATGAGCATGTGCGGGTTCGAACCCGCGACCTTTGGCTCAATAGTCCAACGCGTTAACCATTAGAATTTTCATTGCGACTGCTTTTTCGAATGTATCTACGCCGAAACCTAATCATTTTCTTCAATTTCAAACATGTAATAAATATATAGGAAACTTCTTCGTGCGGTAAAACATCTCAATGTCATTAATCTTTTCAGTGCACCGGAAAATTTAAGAACGAGATCTCATGAATTTTATAGTAGCCGAACGCTTAAGAGACGGCGAGAGGGGGTGCGGGAGGGGGGGGGGGGGGGGGGAAGGGGGGTAGTTCAAAGCACAAGAGACCGGGGAGGGATCGCCCTTGAACACAGAATTGCGAATCGTGCTCGCTCACTAAGATGTTCATTAAATACCTTCTGAGTCTCCTTAAAACAGAGCTATGTGGGTTAACGTAAAAATCCAGCAACATTGCGCGCGATATTACGAATTGCAATAAATGGTTCGGTGGCACAGTGGCATGCGCGCCTGATTCTAATCCAGAGGTTTTCTTTTTTTCGTCGACACCAATATATTCTTACAACGCCTATTTAGCATTTACGCCTTCGAAAGAAGACTAAAGTCTGACCGCAATTAGCTCATTTCGTAACGTTATTATTACTTGTACTGCCCGGATAAATTAAGGCTAATGAACAAAAATTCAAAATTACAGAAAAATTATTTTACAATACAAGGAAACAATATAATTATCCTCTATAAGGGTTGATGGTTACTCAACTAGACCATCGCTTTGTTCCAGTAAATGTCTATTTAGTAAAGCCCTTAATTTTACTATTACAATTAATTCTTCACTGTGTTTAATACCAAAATTCATTAGCAATGTAGAGATCTTTTTGTAAATACCTCCTTATGAACTGAGTACCGATACATGCGGTCAGGATTCCTTAAATAATTTACCAGAGAGAAAGTAAAAACTACTCTGTCCAAAGACAGTTTTCATTTTATTCAAGTTCGGTTTATTTCTCGAAGTCAACACTGATACCATTGGATAGGTTTGCAGCCTTCAGTTTTCCGGTGATCGCATTGACGTCCGTTCATACACGTGCCCCGAGGAAGGTTTTCCAGTAGACTCGACTCCCGCCCGTCCCCTTCCCGTCGCCTTCGATCGGAGTTAGCAACCAGCAGTGTCGCAACGGTTGCTCTACACTACAGCATCCGTTCTTCATCTTCAACGCTCGTTATCATGAGGATATTTAATTAAAAAAAATAAATACAATAATAGAAAGTAATATCTGCTGGCAGCTCTGTGTGAGGGCGGAGGCTTAATAGGATCCCGCGGAGGTTAGGAAGCAGATACGCCTTTTGGGAGTGACTGCTGAAATTTCAAAAGTTTTATAGGACTCGAAGATGCGATACCGCGAAATATAGGCGCCGCCCGTGTCGCGTGCGTATTTCAAACTTTCGGGCCCGTTTTGAGGCCCGAATCGACTGCATATTTCCAACTTTTGCCTTGATTAAAGGGGGACCTGCCCGCTCCGGTGGGCGATCACATTCTACTGTTATTGCTTATTCAGGCGTAAGGAACGTGATTGTTTTTTTTTATGCATATTCTTTATAAATGTCATCATTATATTCTAATCCCAATGGAAGAATTCATGACAAAACGCGCTAAAATTGGTCTTACTCTAATAACCTCAATAGACGCTAAACGTTACACGGTGAATGTAACAAAAATGGAAGAGAAAAGAACACCTCTAACAATCACACAACACTGAGCTTATTCCTGCAGGGCAATCTCTACCAGCTAACCCAGAGAGGGCGTGTATTAAATATTGACGTATAGCGAAAATTATCCATTTATAAAACATTTATCAATTCATTTATAAGATATCGCCTAGTGGTTAGGGCTTGGACTATTGACCCAAAGGTCGCGGGTTTCAATCTGCACGTGTTAATACCATTTGTAACGCTTCATTGCCACCATCTTCCCTGGCATTGGCCTAGTTGAGTAGGGGCCGAAATGTTTGTATACGATACTGGCCCCTGCGGTATTACGTATGATTTGAAGAAGACGATACACCGAAATTCATTATGGTTTCTAAGAAAAAAAATATAAATTTTACGTTTATTGTAATAAGGACGCTCGCCGATCAGTCAGGGCTTCGAGACACGACTTCGCGTCGGCGTGCTTAAGGCAATTTACAACAGCGCTTTAATAAAAATAAACAATTGGGTATGAATTATTTTCGCATTTTTTTTTTTTGTAATAATTTCTTTCTCATGATAACAAAATGGCACCAGTGCGAGATAATTTAATGCTATCAGGAAGTTTATTAACGTGGTTGAAAATAGTCTCCCAGTCTTATACGATAAATTAAAAACATATATCATCCTAACGCCTCACACAACACGTCATTCTAACAAAATTATGTGCGCAGTAAATTTAAATAATCCGGTTGAAGTTAACTTGTCTCTATGTTCTGTGATTTTTTCCCTCATTACGTTTAAGTATTTTGAACGATTTCAAATATTTTGTTTGCAAGTTAAGGATAGGGGATTTGTTAGGAAAGTGGTCCAATTTTATTTTGGTTAACCTACGTCGAACGTGAGGTTCCTGAAAAACAAAGTTTTCCGATCAAAATATTTTCACATAAAATTGGATTTATGCCATTCGCTTATAAATCGTTTCAATATTTTGTTTAATAAGCTTTCTTATTGTTAACTTGCGTAATACTTTTAAGTTTTTAAAAACAATTTTTTTTTAACCGTAATTAAAAAAATAACGGCTTCTATTCAATTGAATTGACATTTTCGAATATTTTGTATAATAACATATTGCCGCTGGCAAATTCGCTACCGCATTTAAAAGTCGAAAGTACTCCGTTATGGATTGCAATCCACAGACAAAATTGTGGCCCCGGGCGTTTATCTGTATTCGAAGAGGAATTTGGAAGATTTTCAGCTAATTTAGTACACGCTTTACCCCCCCCCCCCCCTCCTCCCACTCTTTCCCCTCGTTGCCGCCCATATCCCACCCGACCCGCCATCATACATCTACCGGTGAAACTCTACCGTTCTAACTGTCAATCTTTCCGTTCGGTAGATTAAGCCGGTAGCACACAGATATTAACATGTCAGGATAAATTAAGATCCGTGAGATGGTAAATGGCAAGTACTAACGTATTATAGTATCAAACCTAACAGGACAGCGAAAACAAATTTATAAATCACTTTTGTCCATCCTAATCACAATTATCAAGATATAAATGATTTATTTTTTCCTACAATCATTCCCAGCATTACTTTTGTTGGTATTTCAAAAAATTAATTACATAAGTGTAGATATTAGGTATAGCTTTTACCCTTATATCTCTCACACAAAATAATTTCTCTATAAAACGATACATTTACATACAATCAAAATAAATTCGCATATTCATAAGTTACACACTCTATTGAAGGAATGTTGATTTAATAAGAATTACATTACTGGATTAATATTTTTTTTGCATTATTTAATGTCCTAAATAGAATTTTTGAGGGTCAAGTTAGGTGCAGTTATTCGGTTATTCACAACCAATAATCTTTAAAAAATTATTAAGTGCTCGAATGCGTATTCAAAATTTCGTATCGTGCTGTTGACCGTTGAGGAGTTACTTCGTCTGCAGCCATTCCTGGATGTAGAATCAGGTCATGATTACCATAAAAATGCATTGTCATCGGAACTAAACCAACATATCAAATTTCAACTTTGTAGGATGAGAGGAAGTGGTTCTAATTCAGCTTGCAATATTTGACCTAAACCGACATACAAACATTGCAAGCTAAATAAAAGCTTGTAAAAAAAAAAACACATAATATTTAACCGAAAAACTGTTATTTTTTTTTAAATAGATCATTTATAATTACAGGCAATATTTTTCTCAGTCGGATTCCGTTCAAACCAGTTAGATATTCAATAAATTGTATGCAATACAGTTTTATCTTTTTGGCGTTAGCTGGTATTGACAAGGAGCCAGTTTAATACCTTGTCTATACAGGTATTTTTAAAATTAGGGCACTCCTTTTAGAATGTTGATGTATATCGATAACTAAACCGTTCTCACGAAAAAAAATACTAATATTAATAAAAAAAATACTAATATATACTACTAATAATAATTATATTATTAAAAAACTAAAATATTCATATTCTTTCGAAGTGCTTCGCGAACCGCCCGCTAGGCTAAGCGTTCAATCGCATTCTAAAACGATTTTTATTTAATTTTGAAGTCGGTTTTCTCGTAATTGGGAAACAAAAATCAAAACATTTTGCTCTATAATGTTTGTTTACCCGATATAGATCAACATTCTGAAAATAAATTTAAAATCAACCTGAATAAAATAATTTACTCGAAATAATTTAATAACTTCATATTATTAAATATCTTATACTTATACTAAAATATATATTTTTAAATTTTATTTGTTCGGTGTTATGTTAATTTAACGTTTAAAATACATACATATGTGAATGAATATATTTAAAATTGATCAATATAATCTTTATGGTCATTAAATATAATAAAAAGTTCACGGTAATGACGATAATATTACACCCATTAATCTACGTTATTCCACTGGAATGGCATTTCGACCATGAAAATCATTTCTTAATAGCGTCTTATCGGCTAAGAATACAGAATTATAATATATATTATTCATTAAATTTACCGTAAAACACAGTCTACGGTGATGTCGCGAATATTAGACCTAAAAATGAATTGTTATGCTCGATAATTACAACGGTAATAATTTTTACACACGGCAAATAGAATTCTTTAAATTTTAATACATTAATTATTAGGGTAATACTTAGCTACTAATAAAAGAACACTTTATACACTTAAATAAACCTGCAGTTACCAAGACTTTAGAAGACCTCTTCATCCTAACTATATATTTAATTCAAATAAGTAAGGTATTAGCCATGATAATTATTGTGTTTCTTATTGCACTATAAATACTGTAGATTTTTAAATAATATTCGTTTTTCAACTGTGGAATGCAAGCTTAATTCAGTAAATTTTCAGTGAAAATCCGCCCTGGGACTTTCAGCGATAGGTGTCATAACTCGCATGTGAAAATGTTTCAGGCGCTTTCAGGCGCTCGAGTGATTCTGACGCCGATAATTGTTCGTTAATTCGCATGGAACGGTGAAGAGATTTTGGGGGATGCCAATCTTAATTTGATCCTTTCTATATATTCCTAATTTTCTGTGTATAACAAAACATAACTTTTCTTTTGCCAGGATATATTCTGTCGCGATATTTTTTTTGTGTGTGCAGAATACATTCATATTATCGTTGCATTCAACAAATAATTCAAGTTGACTTTTTAATTTTCAAACACAAAACATTACAGAAAATGAAAAATAATTGTGTTAGATCGATTGTATTTAACCGAATCATTTTTTTGTAATAGTTATTTAACGTATGGCATGTGTTTTTAAGGAGGTATATTTTTTATTGTTTATTTTCATTTTAATATATTATTCCATAATTTTATATTAAAATATTATATTTATTAGCTTAGTAATAAATTTGAACGATGTAAGTACAAGCGATTGACAATAAATACCACACTGTTTTCTATATCGCCTGAACTAGAATTACGCACTTTTATGTGCAATATTTACACACAGTTTTTTATACGCATTGCGCTTTTTACACACACTTTTCTTCCCATATTCAAGGATTTTTTTAATAAAATTTATCACATAAATATTATATTTGGCTTAATCGGATAATATTAAATTATTGATGATTTTATCTTAATTGCGGCAAACTGGTCGACGCTATTTGACAAAATAATTATAATATAATATAATATACACTTGAATAAATAGGACTGTAATTCTTCGAGGTAGCTACAAAACTCTCTATACTTAAACAACGTTCTTATATAGGGTAAAATTTTACCTGTGCACATTTCTTTAATGAGTTTATTCTACATTTCAAACTGGACAACTTTTGTTTAACAAAAAAAATGTAGGTAAAATGAGCAGAAGAAAAAATGCTCATTAGCATTAAAAATGCGCATAGCGGTTGGCAATGCGCCGAGCACATTGATTCGAGTACAAAATCATGCCAACTGAGTATGCAAAAACATGTCATAATTCAGAAATTCCGTAGCACAAACGTAGTTCAGTTTGATGTGTTGAATAACCCCATTCCAGCGGTCCCCAGTCAGCGGAAAAAAAACATCGGTATAGGTTTCGTTTTTCTAACATATAATGCTTATCATGCTTTTAAAATTGATATAATATGGTTTATAATCTCAATTTTCAAGCCGAAGGCGGAGGTAGATTTCACGGGTATGATTTTTTTTAATTTTGAAAACCACTTTTTCCCACCTCTAGGACCAATGGTCGGTGCTATCAAAAAAGTTTACGAGGATAAGTTTTAGGAACTTATATAAGAAATAATATAAAATTTAAATGAATCCGATATCTTATATACTAAGAAAGTTATAACAAAATTTCGCTTTTTCGAAAAAACCCTCCTGGTCTTGTATCAATTTGAAAGTGGTGTAAAATTACGGCAGTTATTGTGTTCACCAGAAAGTGATATAGATAAATAGAGATAGATATATAAACTTATATATACATTTTTAACTGAGGGTGGTTTTAGGTTTTAGGTGATGTGAAACGTTAAGATAAGTCGAAATTTTCGAGAAGCAATGGCAAGAGGTAATCTAATAAGATCTACCTAAAAGTGATATATTCCCAATAGTATGATTTTTATAAATAAGTGAGATGCATGCAGGTAGAGTAATGGTCGCCCGCTTATTCCTTGATGTCCCGTTTGTTCTTGTCGCGAATCGAACCCGGCTCCCCGGGGAACTGTTCGAACGAGAGTTTTCGGGTAATAAAATAAGTCCTCTTTAAAGTCGAGGGGAACCTTTCGCGAGGAAGAAGAATATACCTTAAAGATATTTAAAATGCAAAATTCATCAATTCTTGAACGACAGTATCTACGTATCTTGGAAATAGCATTTTATAAGAAAATACTTCCTTAATATACTAAAAAACGCTGGAGGTAAAGAATATAAATTTTTTTGATAATAATATAACACTTAGAGTAGTTATAAAAAATATTAACTCTTACTTATATCTCTAGTGAGTGCTGAATACCTTTCTGGACAATAAAATTAAATGTTTAAAAGAATGCAATGAATATTTTTCAAGTACATATCCTAAAGTACTTGTACATTAAAAAAATAATAATACTTACTTTTTTATAAAAAAAAACTATTAATTATAATGGTAATAGTATACACACAAAAGAAATAATTTAGGATATATCAACTATAGGACTTTTTTTTGTTTACAGTTCAACGACGCAATAACTCTTGATCTTACTTTTAGCCAGTGCAGGGTTGGTTTCAACCGGATATCCGATCAACTTTAATTAGGCATTTTTTTGATATGTAAACATTAAACCCGGCATTCTACAATTAAATTCGACATTCTGCATACTTTTTTTTGTGAATTCTTTATTTATAAACAAAATACATATTCTATTTGTTTGTTCACTAAATCCTAGCGGGTTTTTATGTGTTACTGTTCTTGCGAAACTCTGTGCTATATATATAAATAGTATAATTGTATAATGTATTGCTTAAATACCATATTTAGATGATTGCTTACGATATAATAAGCGTTCGCCGTTACTTTACTTTACTTATATAAAAATCTGACAGTATTGACATTCGGAAAACTCGAATGCTTTTTAATATTTTTAAAGATTGAAAATTTTCAAACAAATTATATAGCCAGAATGTTCCAAGAAAAAATAATACTTAACGCACAGATAGTTGCATCGCTTGAGGTTAAGCACGCTGGTTTAAATACAGGCCTGTATTTTATGAAAGATTTTCACTCTCACCTACCTATCTGTGCGTCAAGCAATACGGTCAAACCTTCATTAGAGTAGTAAAAAAATGAACGCTTATTATAACATAAGGAATAATCGAAATACGGTATTTAAGTAATAGATTATACAATTTTACTATATCTAAACGATTTGCACGTAATGTGCATATATTTTACACTTTTCTTTTTATTTTTAGCCATGACGATTTATTTTTATATATCCTACGTTGAACGTACGTAATTCTTGTAAATATTCATTAAACCATTCCTTCTCATTCATTATACGTCATATTAGTTACATTTTCACTGTTTTTCATAATTATTGTTTCTTTTTTAAATCATTTTTTTACTGCATTAATGAAGATTTGACAGTATTGCATATTTAAATTTTTATATTTTGAAGCTGTAATTAAATAAAAACCAACAAATTCTTACTGACCACGCAAAGATTATACTCTGACGCTCTATACAAATAAAGTACTTAATTTCAAGGTTCGTCTTAAACACTTGTTCTAAGGTAAACTTTAGGTAAAGTTCGTGTGCCAGTGCTTAGATAGGAGCCGAGCAGCTAGATACAAAAATGAGCGAATAGTTATAGGATTTGTCTAAGGAATTGTATAAAATTATCGTACACCTAAGTTAAATTATCGACAATGGCCCTTTCTGGCAATTCTATTAGCAGCCCGAGCCGTTATCTGCCCCGTGTATCGGCTGGGGCGGCAAGTGGCCGGGGCGGGCGGGGCGTCTTTTCACGATCGGTTGGGCAATTTCACAGACGATAGGTTTTAACGGCAATTGTTAGGCCACCGTTTGTTTTCGCTGTCATTCGATGTTCTGGACAATTCAGAGAATAATATAGGAATCAATCAACGCTTTGGTTATAAACGGAATGAAAGGAAAATGTCCGCGGGGCATAATACCGAAAATATTGTATGAAAGCTGTCAATTTGTTCAGACTTTACAAAAAAAAGATAATAACAAACTGTCAACGAATTAATATGTAAAATTAAATTGAGCCACAACCTACTGAAAATCAACTACAGGTACCCTGAATAATTTCGTGTCAAATCTATAGAAACTTTTTTTTCCATTTTGGTTCAATATTTTCCTACAAATTATAGGTAAGTTAGATTTCCAACCGCTATTTCAACTCACATATGTTGAATTTATTTTTTTGTCCATCGATTCGTCGTATTTATAATTTTAAACAGCGTTTATATTCATTATGATGACCCAAGACCAGTGCCAAAACATAACAGAACCTATATATTTATATACAGGGATATCCTGAAACCCATTGCCGATAAAAAACTAGTTCATTGGCGTTGCGATTCTAAAATGTAAGCTTTACGTGGTAATATTAAACGTTTGTTGTAATAAGGACGTCAGCTGATTCGCGACGACCAGGGCATTGATCTATAGTTAACCACCTTTTTTCAAAACAAGACTGAACTGCAGCAATTAAATATATTTGATTTATATTCAGCCACATATGTAATAAATTTACTATGGAACTGTTTTAAAGCTATGTAATGTACAAGTAATGTTTTTCTACTAATTTGCTTTAATTTCTGTAATATTAAAGTTTTTATGACGAAATAACAACACTACTCGAATTAAAATTTTTACGAACATAAAAAAAAAAAAATATTTTGTAAAAAATATATAAACACATAATATTTTCACATTATCAATATTTTCTTAGAAAGGCGCAAATTTAAAGTTGTTTTGTGAAAAATAATTATGTGAAATTATATATATATCTCTAATAAATATTTATTTTTATTACCACAAAAGTGCCCAAAAATAAAATAAATAAATAAAGCATGTTTTATTAAACTAATTATGTCGACCCCTTTGTTATGTATCATTTAGTAAAAACTTATCGCACTAGATTCGGTGAGACCCTAGATATATTTCTATATAACTATAATTCGGTTTGCACTGATGAGAAAGAAATAAGTAATCCTAATTTTTGAGTTTCTGAATATTACACTTACACACATCACACACTCATGCAATTACATTCCATTACACCTAATTAAATAATTTATTTTTCCTCTTAATTTCTAATCGTAATATCGCGGTAGTCTAGTAGTTAAGGTGTTTGACTATTGACCCAGCGGTCGCGGGTTCGAATCCGTACTCAGCCATACCACTTTCAACACTGCTTTACCACCCCACCATCTCTACCGACTCCAGCACAAGCACATTTGGCTTGGTTGAGTAGGCATTAGATAATTGTATATGAAAGAATGTGCATGAGGAAAAGTTCATCGTGTTCTATTTACATTATTCCACAATTAATATTAGAATAATGTAATTTCCTTTGTTTTTAGTGTCCCGATAGAAATAAAATATGTTAACTGTCACCTGTCTTTTTATTTATATTATTTATTATTTTTTATAAAAACAATACATTTAATTTTACATCACCTTTATAGAGTGTAATGCTGTTCTAAAGTGATGTAATCAGTTATAGAAATATAGATCCTCAGCTGACAATTTATAAACTAAAAATGACAAAAATAAAATCTGCAACTGACTTATTTACCTAGAGATTGTGCCTCTAGGTAAATTTTCAGTTGCATTTGGATTTATCCAAATACTATAAATTAAAATTAGGAATTAAATTTAATACGTATAGTAAAAAATATGCAAAAAAATTTATTGGCCTCAAAAATGCATTATTAATGTTTTGTCTAACATCCTAATTACCTATTCAAACTATCATTTTTTGTTTATGCTTTAGATTACATGTTAAAATCACAACCTTTATTGCGGAACAGATTTCTTGGATGAAATTCACTTTTTGAGTCTGGATTTGGCGACCGTGATCGAGCATAAATTACCCAACATTTTGGCTGAAAGATGCAGATAAAAAGTTTCCCTCTTGTGGCTCGAGAAAATCTTTACCTACAAGATCTATACCTCTAGTACTGTAAATATGATCTCACAAATATTTAAAAAAATATTTAAGACTCACCGCACCCTACATTTTTATGTGCGTCATAAAAAATAATAGTTATAATAATAATAGTAGCTCTCACTCAGAGAAATAATTCATCAAGATGTTTCAAAATTAGGTTTTTAAATAGTTTTTTGTAAATAGTTTTAAGCATTCTGAAAGCTATTATCCTATCATTATGGAGCAATAACGGTTCAAAATAAAATTATTAACTAGTTTTAAAAGTACCAGTTGTTTGTAAAAATAAATATAAATAACACATTTTTTTTTGATAATTAATAAAAATAACCCACACCAATACAAATACTATAAGAATGCACAAAACCACGGACAAAATTCCTAGTTTATTTCCGTATTAAATCAGTTTTATATTTATATTTTTCAATATACGAGTATATAAATAATCAAAGTTTAAATTGGTGTATTTCGTGTTCTTTATAAAGATTTTTTTTTTAATTTAAAATCGTTTTTTTAAATTTATTTTATCTTATTTAAATATGTTTATTTTATTTTACTTTTATTCTTTTGTAGGTTATTACCTGTATTGTGTACAATTTCTGTAGTGTAATCACAATAAATAAACAAATATATATATAAATAGACACGGACATTATATTGAAATAATTATTGTTAATTAAAATTTACAATAATTATAATGTGGCACTGAACATTCTTTTACATATTTATTTTTGTGATAATATATATTATATTAATTTGTACTGGCTAGCAATAATTAAAAGGTACCGATAGCCGCACTGTCAACTGCTTGAAACTCGAATATGTTCGCACCCTAATGATAAGTGCTATGTCAGTTTCATACTGAAAAATTGTTGACTTTAATGTTAATTACTCGTATTGATTTTAACCTAATATACCTAATGTAATTATAAGTATATGTCCTTAATTAGGCTATAGCTCTTTACGGTATAAATTTAATGATATTGATAATCGCCTAATCTTTTTCCACGTAGGCATATTGCTATATTATATAGATTCAAGGAAAAATGGGGTAAAGGTTGCAATTATGGGCCTTCGGCCATCCGTGGCCTATTTGGGGGAAAGGAAGCTTCTAATAAAACCACCAATTTTACTGGCCAGTTTTACGACGTCAAAATTGGCCCGTACTGGGCTACTTACCCTGTCAGCCGAAGCGTACCCCATCAAGTGTGTGGGAGGGCATCACTGATATTTTAGTGGTTTGGGGATCTTTCGACGCTTCTCAAATATTTATTAAATTTTATTCACCCGTGAAAAAAATAATCACATCATAATTAGTTCATGTAGCATTTGCATATGTGCATATGCATGTGTGCATATATTTTTTATTTTATTTCTTTATTTATTGAAAAAATAATATTACAACTCTTAAGAAGTACAATATAACGATGTAACATATAAGTATTGTGAAATAGATTCATGTTACAAGCGACTCTTACAATGTACTGATGTTTCCTACTTCCTTAACTAGACGAATCTGTACTAAGGGAAGAAGTTTGGGTTTGTTTGAATACAAATAAAAGACCGGTTTTGCATTCATATAGGGTTTTGAAATGTGTAGTGACTAAAACCTACTATTTATATTTATTTATTTAATTTTAACAAATGTACAGATTTGCATACACACACTTAACACTTAACACTTATATTCGAAGAAAAAAAAGCAAATACTGCATAAATCTAGTAAGATATTCCTAACTATCCTACTTAGATAATAAAACAAATAATAAATATCGACAAAATAATACATTTATAATACAAACAAACGACATAAGATACTAATTATAAAACAAAAACTTAAACGTAATAATCACATTTTTCACAATTATTTATTTATTACATGTACACATTTTTTTAAAAATTGAAATTTCCCTAATTTAAGATAATTATGTCAATTAATTAATTACACGAACGAAGGTACAGTACAAGGTACCATTTTATTATTATTCCGACCGGTTTTAAAATTTTATAAATCCATTTAATTTAATGTCTTATTCGTAAAGTGTACGCTCTATCCACACCTTTAAGAGCAACTGTTCTTTTATCGAACAACTTAAAAACAATACCAAATCAAACAAATTTAGCTTAGCTGAATAGGGCCTAAAATAATTCTTTATTATATTTCCTAAACAAAATATACTCGGCCTGTGTATATTATTTTTAACTCTATTAACCATAATTTTTAATATATATTAATATTATTAATATTATAATATTATTAATAAATATTTTGGGCAAAGATAGCTTTTTGTCTATTATTCTGATCGAAGAGAATATTTGCCGCTAACAAACTATTCAATTTGTGTATTACGCTCGCCGGTAAAAGGACATTAATTCCTTACAAGGTTTTGAGATGCGCTGTAAAAAGGCAAAGATCAAGGAATGACACAACAGCACACGCGGTCTCGTTCTCGGCCCTCCATTTATATGAGGCGTGAGGGAGACAGCGATACGTTTATTTGACGACACACACAGGAGCTTGTCTTGTTTTTACTGCAGATCAGTTTTATCTAGCTCGATCGTCTCACATTGGGCTATATTGGTAGCTTCACGTACGTTTCACTTATTTTGTTTTATAAAAAGTTTTTTTTTAATAAATAATAAAACGTTTATTTTAGGGTTACAATCGATAGTGTTAAACGTTTTTATTTTGTATGTCTTGTTGCTTAACGCAGTCGACAGTGTTGAAAAAAGCACCATTGAATATTCTCAAAGGTGAAAAATGAGCCGGTCGGATTTGACTCACTAGGGATTCGAACCAGGGACGTCTGGATTTAGAGCAGGCGCGTATACCATTGCGCCAACATGAATATGCATTAATTAATATGATGTTGGTCAATATTGCAATACCTTTATATTCTTATTTTGCAACGGTTACTTCCAAAATGGTCAAACTCTAAGTTTCCTAAAATGCGGGTCGTCCATACGTCATCGATTTTTTCAATTTTCGCCCCTCCCCCCTACAAGCATCCCATTGTCATAATCAAAATATGACCCCTCCCTTCGCCAAAACTGACGTTATTTCCATGAACTGCAGTATCGGAAATTCGTAATACGAACGCTTATTTGCGATGCATTTAATTCCCATTTGTTATTGCAAACTTTAAAAACTTTAAAACTAAAAAAATGTCAAAAATTATTTGCAATAAAACAATTTAAATCTATCTGTTTATAATTCGTTAATAATTGTAAGTGGTTACGCGAATGACGGTCGTTGCTGTGAAATATTTTAATACTTTCTTTGACTGTTTAATTTTTGTTTCCTATATTCTAGTTTAATTTACGTTAGCGGCGACAAAATGTTTCAAAATGCCTTTGCTCAGTCAATAGCGCATTCGAGCGGCTGCTATCAATATTATCGATAGGAGGCTCGCAGTAGAGCTCCGTTCTCCGCGTGCGGATGAGAGTGGCTGCCATATTAGCCCATAGAGTGGCTTCGTCCATATTTCGTAGGCAATACGCAATACGAGTATTGAGAAAGACGTGGTAAAAGGCATAAGGAATTCAGCGTCGTAATGTCACCGTTATTATTTAAATATTTAACCGTTTTATTATTGTAGAAAACGGCGTAACCATCCATATAACAATACAATATATGGATATGGATGGAGGGTGATTTTGGGTTGTAGGGGATGTAAAACGCGGGGATATGTCGAAATTTTCCGGAAGTCAACATGCAAAAGGTGGCTTTCTAATAAAATCTACCTAAAAGAGTCGAATCCTGATCGCACCGAAACTTCGCGAGCATCCGAGCCACGTCGCACTGTGCATTTAATAGAATCGTGACGATAGTAAAAAGGCGTACCGTGTGCCGGGGCGGCACGATAGTGGCGGTATATCGGACCTCTAACGGCCCCGTTTTTATAGCAGCCCCCCGCCCGCCCTCCGGCCGCCCGCCCATTTTCCCACCCCGCCCAGGGCTATTGATGACCACTGACACAAGTCGCCGATGTTGCTCGGGATGTATTAGAACCCATTAATGGCCGGGGTAAGGGGGTAGAGGGGGGGGGGGGGGCAACGTCCATGTTCTGTTTCTTGTAGATACGAAATAGTGTCTTGTTCTACCCTCGTTTTGAGTTTCATTAAAGGATCGCCCTTTGGCGTTTCGTGTCTGCTAAAATTGGCGGTAGGTAAGCAAAACGGCGGTGGTTAATGATTAAGCTTACAACAAGACACGTAAGAAAAAATCACTTAACTCATGTTCTTTATATTGAAAATATATATAATATTTTTTATAAATTTTGTTTATTTGACAAATAAACAGTTAGTATATACTACAATATAAAACACGCGAAATCAGTATCTAAGAACGGGTTCTTACTAGTAGCGCTTTTTCCGATACTCTTAGATACTTCGCGTGTGTACTGTTCTTACTGATTTCGGGTGTTTACGGTAACATATTTATAGAAATCACACGTTAAATATTACAAACTTAACCATTATATATTTGCACTGTTAAATATATAATTAGTGTCATCAATAATCGCAAAAAATAAAATCCATTGAAATCAAAATATTTAAGATATACTTTTATATAATAGGTAGATAGACAAAGAGGATATTGACATTCAAATATTTCAAAATTTGGCGCTTAAACTCATTGAAATTACAACTAAATATATCTATCTTAATATTATTGGAAAGTTCATTATATATATTACACTCTGTATATGTAGGATTTTTGAGAGATCAAATATCAAATATTTATTGAAGATGTCTGAGCAAATATACAGGCTGTTATTTTATTTACTTTGCTTCTTTCGTTCATCTAAATTGTCTCGCGCAAAAATATATTTTGAAATAATATTTTCATTCTAAAATAATTATATTATATAAGCGGGCAGTGTTCGTTTAGTAACCTAACCTAACCTTGCCCCGCTCCTTTCTGCGACCAGGCGCGTGACTAGTTCTCAAACATTAAAACGATTTCGATTAACTTTTGGATTCGTTTTTCCTCGTAAATGGGAAACATGTTTTCATTATTATTTTGCTGATCAATGTTTGATTGTCGATATAGGTCAACCCCCTAAAACGAGCATAGTTAACAAAAATACAAATCGTGTGACATCTATAATTATTATTTCTCTCTCTCACACACACACTCTTTCACGCACACCCATTCAAACACACTTCTAGTACACACACATTTTTGTCTCTACGCGTACCTTTATAATTAGGTAATTCGTATAAACGCGCCTCTGGCTCTGTTTGTTTCTAAAAAAATGCAATGTTAAAAATATTGTTTCATGGCCATTTTGTAATTCAGCGAAATAATTAAGTAAAATGTTAATAGTAGTTTTTTTTAATTTTGACAGCAATAGTTATATAATTCACATTCTGTATCCTTTTAATGGGTGATTTTAGACATAAAATTCAACAACTTTTATTAAACACATTTTAGTTAACAAAAAAAAAACATACAAAAATATAAATACTCTATTGAACGGTTGTATTCCTGACCTATCCAATTGACCTATATTACAATATTTGCGCGCTGGAAACAACCCGTCGTTCATCATTGTCAATACATTTGTAGGTACGGTGCCTCGTAGATTCAGTCGGTTACTGAACACGACGTGGTCTGATATTTTCTCAGGTCACCATACTTTAAAATAACTACAGCACACTTTCGTTTTTTTAGACTAATTTTCGCTTTATTTATTTATAAAGTTATTCAAATTTCATGCCAAGAATAATCCCTTAAAATTACTTTGAGTTCATTTTGAATATACATACTTCTTAAAATCATTTGAGCAAACCACTATCGGGAGATACACTCTCAGCGACTGGTTTTGTAGGAATCATATAATGAACGAACTTAATATTTCAAAAGACCCAGCCCCCATCCCTGTGGCATGCCATACTGTAATGTTGTCATTCCATGCCCGGGCATATCGATACGCGCCACAATTTACATGTCGAAGGGTTTCCGAGTGGAGAAAAAAAACATGAAATACATTCTGATATTCAATGGAGGGCAAAAGATGGCGACCCGTCAAAAAGGCATCGTTAGCGGAGTGTCGCGGCCCTCTGCCTCCTTTCAATACCACTCGACTGCGGGAGGGCACTTGAGAGGCCCTCGCCACCGTACCTGGTTACTGATGCATATTTGATATTTGTATCGCGGCGTCTGCCTTATTTATTTCTTTTGTGCGACTGTTGTCAAAAATTTAAATATTAATTAAACTGTTATTCATATATCATATATCATTATATAATTATTCATATATCCTACGTTGAACGTAAGTCATTCTTGTAAATAATCATTAAACCATTCGCTTCTCATTCATTATACGTCATATTCGTACATTTTCACTGTTTTTTATAATTATTATTTCTTTTTTAAATCATTTTTTTACTACTTTAATGAAGGTTTGACCGTATTGCTTACGCGCACAGATAGATAGGTGAGAGTGAAAAGCTCTCATAAAATACAGGCCTGTATTTAAACCAGCGTGCATTACCTCAAGCGATGCAACTATCTGTGCGTTCGGTATTAATGTTTCTTTAAACATTCTGGCTATATAATTTGTTTGAAAATTTTCAATCTGTAAAAATATTAAAAAGCATTCGAATTTTCCAAATGTCAATACTGTCAGACTTTTATATAAGGTAAGTAACGGTGTTTACCAATTTTAACGTAAAAATCATCTAAATACGGTATTTAAGCAATACATTATATATATAATCACTGTATGGTTTTTATCTTATACCCTTACTCGTGACCATAAAATATCGACACGAAGTAATAAAAAAAATATGCCTGAACGAAGAAAATCAAAGAGCTCGCGTGTATCGGCAAACTAGAAGGCCGACTGCATACTTCGGGAGCTATAATTATTGCCAAGTAGCGGCCTCTCGACGTTTCGGCTCCGATGCCCGCGACCGTCTTCTGGCAGTCGGCATTTCTATACTCAGTCGTTAGATAATCCTCCAATTTGTCAATCTGCACGAAAGATGCCCTTTATAAGGCCTCTTTATAGATAGATCGGGGAGACCACAGTGGCGCACTTTTTTTTTTGTTATTTATTAATTTTAAAACATCGATAAAAAATCCCAATTCGAATAAAGATTATTTGCCTTTGAGGCAATATTCACCAGTTAAACCAGTTAACCCCAGTGAGCAGTTTAATATGATAATTGGTGGGTGAAAATTATTTATATTAACTACAATACCAGAAAATTGGTTAGATGATTGCTAAAAATAAATTACGCACACAATTTTTTTTTTATAATATTCGACGCTAGCCTTATTATTAATTAACACAGCAATACATCGTTAATACATAAAATTATATCAAAAAGAAAAAAAAACACCAATTAGTGCAATCCTAGATACCGTAAGAATGTGTAAAAATGCGGCCCAACTTAAGCCGACGGTGCATATATTTAAGTCACGCGTACGATTATATTATATGCCTTAAATTATTTACCTAACTAATGTTATTATTCAAACAGGTATAAATCATGATCTAAAAACAATTAAATTTAAGAAAATAAAAATAAATATGTAATACCATAATTACCTTACCTTATTATTTTATATTAAGTATTAGGTACCTAACCCAATACCTATAGCATACTTTAAGTGTAAAATAATAAAAATGTCTTTATTTTATTTTTGTATTTATTATATTATGAGTGTAGAATGTATATGCTTATGAATAACTTATTAATTCTTAAATGTTTTAAAACTTTTAACCAATTATTTACAATAGAAAAAAAAACAATACATTTAAAAAAATACATACTTCCTACAATGACATGTTAACATTGACACCCTCAGAGTGCCAATTTCTGCATTGTCCCTTATAAACTATAAGTTTATACTTCTAGAACTTTCCACAATGCATAAAAAAAGTATTAAGTGGTTGATACCTAGATAGTATTTAATAAAAATACGAATTTCTGTTACTGAACTGTTAAGACCTATCTCTTCTGCATTTAATGTAATATATATTAATATTTAAATAAAATATTTAAACAAATCTAGATTCTAGGCTCAACCTACTTTCTAACCAATTTATATGTATTGTTTTAATCATTTGCTATTTATACCGAATGTACCCAATTTTTAAAGGTACCTTTATTAATTACACTTAAATATAATCAAGCTGTCAGATGAAACCTGATTATGAAAATCACGCGGCGCCTCTGTGTGGACCCGATGTAGTCACCGCCTGATTATAGACCGCGAGATCTGAATAGGTTTTTTTTTTGCTCGACATGTTTTCCAACTTGGAGATGCCATTTCAGAAATCAGTCATTCATTGCGCTCTCGTCGGCAGACGCTCTGAATGTAGGATAGACAACATGAGGGCCTGTGCCTGGAAATACAGGGTGAACTTAAAGTCAGCAGTATTCTTTTAAGGGGTGTTTCTGAACATTAATTTGAATAAATTTTGTTCGACAACTCAAAAAAAAAAACTGGTCTAAAATGACAAAAGAAAGAGTACCTAAGAAAATACTAGAGCGATGGGTATTTCATTATTTTTATCGCTTTTTAATACGGTAATAATATTCTAACTCAATTTTTTAAGATATTTAAAATGCTAAATTATTTTTTTGTTGATTTTATCAACGAATATGCGAGTACCTTAGCTTAGCTAAATTAACTATATTGTTATAATTGTTATATAAATTAGTTGGTATCTATGTAATTATTATGTTAAATATTTATGTACTTGTTATTATCCTATTTACATAGATATATATTAGTTTTGCGTATATATATAATACTTTAAAAGATACTTTATATCTGTGTTCAAAGTATGTTTATAAATTTCAAAGTATGTTTCTTTTAACGCTCCACTACGATTACCCATTATTACACCTCCTAAATAATTCCTATATTGCAGGTAATCTGGTACTTAACCCTCAAAAAACATATATTGTTAATCTTCGTAAACGAAATATAGTAAAATATTGGTCTTTTTGAAATGTGTATGTCATTTCCATTACAACTAATACAATAAAAACGTAGGTTACAAATGACGCACAAAATACCAAATCATTTTCCAAACTGCCCTTCAAAACGCAATACAAAATGTAAGTGTCATTCCAAATTGACCCTTGCTGAATAAACATAAGGACAAATCAGTTTTGCCTTCTTTCTATTCATGTTCTCAAAAATAGCCTAAGGGTCGAACATTTCCAAATTGCACTTCAACTCGACGCTTTAATTTATAGTAAAAAAAAGCAGGAAAACATATTATTTACTAAACATGGTTTGGTATAATTTTATGGCCACCACCACCATTTTCAATGTAGGTTTTTGTAAAGAGATTTACTGGTAAATTGCAAATAGAGACATAATTTTATTTAATGGTACCAAAGCCTAAAAATATATATCACAAACCTACTATTTTTATGCCTTAAAAATGAGCACTTTTAATAAAATTATTACTTTTGGGGTTTTTTTGAAAAAAAATTAAAATATGATATAAATTTAGGGATTGGGATCTATTCCAAATTTATCTCTTTTTGATTGAAATCCTTCTATGAGAAATACTTGATGTTGTCTTAAACGGGGTTTCGTTTTAAATGTCTTTTTTTGTGGTGGAAACATCCGCTTTTGTTGCGTAAATATGTGTAGGAAATCAAACTTTAAGATTTTTTATTTTTTTTTGTGTTATATAATTATGTATGGATGGTAAATAAATATAATTCTATTTGTCTCTATTTTAGTGTTATAATTTAAAAGTGATGCACGTACTCGTTCATTGTAAATATCCGTGTTTAATTTTATGTATATGTAAAATATTGCTATTTAATTGCTACAATGAATTGTGCGGACATTTGTAAAAACACGATAAGGTCAGTTTGGTATGTCAAACATTTATTTATTGGCAACCTACAGTCTCAAGTCACCTTCTATTTCTTCCCCGTTTTCGAGGGGAAATTCTGAAGCTTTTGGGGCATTTTCATCGAAAGGGGTCCCCCTGGTCGCCGTGGGCGTATTGTTTATTCTCGACATTGACTTTTGCCACAGAAAGGGGATAATTGTTTACATTTTGTCTGGACGTGGGTAAGCGTATTACACGCGCTATTTGAAGAAAAAAATATTTTATTATTTAGATTTTTATAGCCGCTATACTTTAGTGAGTTGAATTAAATACACACGTGTATTTTATAAAACAAATTTCACCTAAATACTTTCTTGATGCTTTTCATGTAATAAAGTTTAAAGAAAAATAAGAATTATTAACAAAAAAATAACAATAATTAAAACAGTAAAGGTAGGTGCACAATAAACAAGAATAATGGGTAAAGTTATTGGCGTAATGAAAAATTATTTACATTTAGCGTCGATATTTACAAATGAATCATTGGATTACCATAATTAAAAATAAAGTATAACTTGAATCATTACGTGAACATTGTTGAAATATAATTATAGTTTAGTAAATAAATTAAAATAAATATCTATGAAATACAGTATCTAAAAAACTTTTATTCGCTGGCAAAATTTCAATTTTATATTTTGACGAAATCCAAGAACGAAATCTTAGTTGAATTTATCATTTAGTCGTTATAAATAATATTTAAAGGCTTGTTTATTCTGTAATATTATTATTATTAAATAATTAGAATATTTAGAAGCTAGTTAAGGTTGAGTTTAGCAGGTGAGGAAAAATGAATGCTTGACAACTCGCAGCCTACGCTTAAAAACAGCCTTACATCAAGGAAGAGGGTAAATACTGACCTATGAAGAGCATTCCATCGGTGAATTGTTCTGGAAAGTCAAAAATTAAATCCAATGTTCCGTTTTCTCAATCTTTTATCTTGGAAGGATGCTCATTACGACCAATATAAGGGGGCTTACAGAGTTGGGAGCTTAGAGACGACCAGGCAAGTTTATTCGTCACAGTCTTAAATTAAATTAGATTCATAATATTTGACAATATTGTCAATATTTTATACTAAAGGTTTGAATATGCGAGAGGTATGAATGCATTTTTCTATAACTCAGCAATGGGTTTAAACCGTCATCCTGCGCTCTAATGTTTGGGGTCTTTTGTGTGATTAAACTTTATGCCCGATGCTTTTTAAAAATATTAAATTAAACTTTTCAAAAATTGTCTATGTTTTCAAATTATGTCTTTCGTTTCGTCAGAGACTTGCTGTGAACTAAACATAGTGAACTTAACGTCAGCATTATTCTTTTAAGGGGTAATTCTAGGCATGAAATTGAACAAATTTTGTTCAAAAATTTTGTAAATAAAGCTAGAAAGTTAGTTTAAAAAGACTAGTAACGTTTTAAAGTATGGTCACTTAACAAAATATCTGGGTCGCGACGTCGTGACCCAGTAACAGAGTGATTTCACAGGGCATTGTATTGTAGGGCTTTAAGTTCTATCTCCCGTATCAATATATCGTTACCTCCAAGTATTAGAATTCCCGCTAGTACGGCACAGCATATCTGGTGTTCTAAAGCAGGCAGCGGTGCGTAGCCGCGGGCGGCCGTCGCAGGTGAGCAGGCGCACGGAGGTGACCCGCGCGACCGCGCCCCATTCGCAATAATGAGAAAAAATATTACTAAACCGGCCCGAGGCGGTTTTAATTTTCCGCGGAATCACCTCCGTTCGCCCGAAATGCAAAGTCGCATCGAGTACGGAACGCAAAGGAATTATTTCCCTAAACTATTTGTTTATTTAATACATTTTATAAAGATGCAAATTCGAGTATGTTTTTATAAACAATTTGAATCGTTTTTCACAACTAACCGACGTACGGAGTGTTTATTCGTTAGATGAGACAAAACGCGCTAGACAAAGAATAATTCTAGTACTTTAAAGAAATTCCTCATGCAGTACTCGCAGAGGTCGTGAAATGAGTGTGTGAGAGAAGCGTGAATAACTTTGAGATAAGTGAGTGTGAATGAAGTGTGTAAATGATATCAGAAAGAAAAGGTGGCATATAGTTCTAAACAATATCACAAACAGCCTTAATAAATTGGTTACATCTAAGATGGAATAATTCAATGCTTTGGAACTTTTTGTTATAAGTATCCTGAATTCTATTCAAATCTTCTACCGAACCTGTTGGGGATCGCTCAATCTGAGGGAATGCGGATCTTAATATTATTTAAAAAGCTCTATTTGATAAAAAATCTGGCACAAGACATGACACGACAAAATGTTTTGAACGGAAAACTTTATTTTTGATTTTTGGCAACCTTAATTAATAAAACTAAATTATATGCAAGAAACAAAATAACTGAAATCGCTTGATATATTCTTAAGTAATAAGTAAATAAAAAAAAATATACACCGTGTTCCAAGGCCGATAAAAAATCCAGCTTATCGGATGATAAAAAATCCAGCTTATGATTTTATTTAACCTTATTTCATTTAACCTTTATCGTGGTTTCCGAGTAAAAAAAATGTAAACTTTACGCGATAATACAAAATCGCTCTTGTCATAAGGTCGATCGCTAGCGAGGCCGCGCCGTGCCTAGTTATTGGCCAGCCTTGCGTAGCGCCTGCGAGCAAAAAGGGAATTTACACGAGCGCTTTGATAAAATTAATAAATTTAGGCAATAAATATTTTCGCCGTTTTTATAAATTTTACCAACATAAATACCCCCCTCCCACCCTTTAAGTCTTTGGGAATGGTCGTAGAACAACCTTTATACTACACGTCAAATGGAGAATTTGCTTAATTTTTCCAAGTCGGCTAAAAAGCATAAATTCGCAATAATAAAAGGGCAAACGTTTTACATAGGTCAAATACAACCAGCTAACCAAGAGGTCTTAAGAAATATTAAAATTTTCAATGAGATACTTAGCTTTTTAAAACAATAAAATTCAATTAGGTTTTTAAAGAGAATCTTAAAAAACATTTCTAAAACTAAGTAAGTTTTAATTTATAATTAAATATTCTAAAATAGCCAGTTTAACTTTAATTGTTAGTTTGTTTTAGTTTTGTAAAAAAAGTTGTAAGAACTGCTACTTATGTCCAATAAAGTATAAATAATAAATTATATAAGATGTGTTAACCTGTTTTGTGAAATCAAAGCGTGTGTTGCATTGACTTATAATATTTATATTGATTCTATTCTAGTTTTTATCTATAAAAAAAATATTTAGCACTGAAAAAGTAAAAAAGTAGTGAGAAACTGGTAAAACATTTCTTCTACCTTATTATGAATAAGGAGTGTACACCCTGCAAATAAAATGTACTGTACGACATCTTCCAAAAAGTTTTACTTTTGTTAAAAATCACACATTGTTTTAAAAGTACACAGGTTTTGCAAACATAATGATAATAATATATGAGTGAAAATATTTATTTTCGTAACACTGCCGGCATCATGTCCTAAAAGGGTTTTTGTAAAAATACCTGCGCTTTTTGTCATGCTGCCCCCCTCTCGCCGCGCCTGTCTCTTTCCACTCATTTTTTTTTTGTTCTTTTCTCTTTTCTTTATTACCGATAAAGTATGCAGTCTTATTAAGAACGGGACCTCTTCCGAGCTGAAATGTGCAGGTGCTTTTGGGCGCCTAGGGCAATCTGTAGGGCGGGCGGGCGGCTGGCGTGTAACGCGGTAAGTAATGGAGCCTGTACAGATTCTCGTGATCTGTGTTATATTTTACATGCATTTGCTTTTGTTCAGTTATCGTATAGTTACTTCCTACTTAGCAACCGTTCAAGAATGTTTTTTTTTGTTCGCGTACTAGGTTGTCCGATGGCTTGAATAGATTTTATTAATTTTAATTTTCTTGAGGATTTCTATTACTTCCCCGCTCAACTAAGCCACATATTCTTGTGCTAGAGTTAAACGGATTATGTTAATTGTATTAATTTGAGTCATTCGATTAAACCTGCCTGGTTTGCTTTAAGCTCCTAACTCTCTAAGCCTTCTTATATTGGTCGTTTTGACCATCCTTCCAGGATAAAAACTATCTTGAGAAAACGGAACATTGGGTTCAATTCTTTTCTTTTCAGAACAATTCGCCAGTGGAATACTCTTCATAGGTTAGTATTTGACCCTTTTACTTGTTCCAAGGCAGTTTTTATGCGAAGGCTGAGAGTTGTCAGGCATTAATTTTTCCTCACTTGCTAAACTCAACAGTATTATTGTAATTAGTTATTAATAATAAATAATATTAATTTTAATACTCTCGCATGAACAAACACAATAATATATAATTGTAACAGATTTCTGCCTGTTCTCTATCTGTCTGAGATGGAAAGAGAGTATTATAGTTTGTCTATTTTTATTTTTTTTCTTTAACTTTGCTTTTGATAGGTTTTTACTTTTTACTTTTGGTTATCTATTTATTGCTTTTGCATTTTATTATATTGTTTTTTGTTTTTCCTTTTTATTATTGATGTAACCCTTTTGAAACTTTTATACTGTAATATAGAATGTTTTTTTTTCACCCACAGAAAAGGCACCGTCTTTGTGGGGAAATGTAAAGGTGTTTGTAAAAAAATAATAATAAAGTTAAAAAAAAAAACCACTAGGCCATCAACTTAAAATTAAACATATGTAAATATACAATTATCAGTAAATAATAAATAATTTTCCATCAGGAGAGTATGAAATTTCAGGAATTGCTGAAAGGGTCAGGCGAGACCCTCGTTAGCTTCTTAGGGGGCCCCCGGCCGCTCATCGGCTGTACAATAAAACTAACTGATATATTCTGCAATTACGCGAGGCCTGGAAAGTGAGATTGTACCGGGCGTTCGCGGACCTTGTGATTAGAGGGGAATTGCGATTAGTGGAGTGTCACTTCCGGATTTGCCGTCGACGGAATGCCATAAAAATTGTGAACAAATATTAATAAAACCATAGCCTTTCACCTAAAAAGAATATTTGCTTTATTTTTGGATTGCTTTCAAGATTTATCTAACCTGGATCGTAATACGCAGGCGACGAGTAGATCTGTACGGTTAGCCTAGCGTTCGAACGAAGGACCCGCCGCGGCTACTCGAACGGCTCTTTGTGCCGTTCGGCGGTTGAACGAATTAACGGCGAGCGGAACAAATGGTCCGGAACTTTATTGTGATTGGACTCGTCCGGCCGGTCAGTCCGACCGTAATGTTAATTACATTCGTCAATTGCCGCGCACCGCTCTTCTAGCGAACTGTACAGCGGCGTATCTGCCGAACTTACTCCCATAAAGAATTATTATGGTTACATTTTAGCGTAAAATTAACCTTATGATAGAGGTCACTTAGTGGCACCGATAATGAAAACATCTTTTGGACAGGGGCATCTCATTTTTCTGTGACAGTTTAGTTATCGATATAAATCAACCTCTAAAAAGTGTGCCCTAAATTTCGAAACAGCATGTATAACAGCCCGAAATCGTAGTGTCTATACGAATTTATCCGACCTAACTTCCATACGCCAGTACTTGCAGACAGAACACCCTGTAAGCGGCATAAATCACTCACTGAAGAATCTTTGGGATCGTTATACGAATTTCCCCTTTTAGTCCCGCTATACAGGAGTGCTTTAAGCGTATGGGGCGCGTTCCCGAGCATCAGAAACATTGGCGACCCATTCCATCGCCGGCCGACAGCATCGAGAGCAAAACAATATTTATCGGCCATAAATTATGAGAGAGGGAGAGCGCGCGAGTCGGATAGAAAGAGAGAGAGGATCCCGAAAGGCAGCGTTATACAAGGCAACTGAATTCTGGTAAAGATTTTATATAAACCTGGTTGTATAAAACCCTGCAGACGGCTTACGGCAATAGCGATAACTGAAAATAGTTGCTTTGACCTAGGAATTCCGAGAGGTTTCCAAAAATACCTTCCCAGAGGAGATTTAGAAGAACTATGCAAACAAACTATAATTTTATTATTTTTTATATTTTCACAGGGTTTTACGCTGGTCTCTTGTATGCTCACTGTAACACTTCATATATAACCTTCCTTAGAACAGGTAACTCTTACCTAGTTAAAGGTTATAGAGTTATACTCATCGGCCATTATGTTTTCTCAATAAAAAAAAACAGATAAATTACTTATAATATGTATAGACGCTGCATTTAATTAAATATAAAGCAAATTTAAAAATTACATCTTAACAAATTTATGAATTGTTATCCATATTAATCATTCACAAAAACATGCCTTCCTTTAGTTACAGGATCAAATCCATTGAATGTAAATTGTATTTTTTTTTATTTATTAATTTATGTATTCTGACATAATTAATTTGTCAAAGAAATAGAATTGTAGTAGTACAAATCACAGTTACAAATGAATATTATAAATGCACCGGGGGCGATTAGCACTGCTACATAAATCATGTACTTTAATTTTACACTTTTACATTTCCATAATTTTTATTTTTTTCATCTACTTCATACATAAATCACTCATAAAATCATCTCATTTCACCACGATCCTTCATCGTGATCACAAATCCATTATTTTTAATATTTTTTGTTAAAATATCCTTTCCTTATTTCATCTAATTAGATGATAACATAATATTTGACAATATTTTACACTAAAGAGGACAGGTGAGAGTTAAAAATGCATTTTTATAAAACGGTTTAAACCGACATCCTGCATTCTCAAGTACAGGACCTCTTTAGTACCTTTATAAATATTATGCTATCCAGCACTTTATCAAATAATTAAAAACTTATTCAAAAAATGTTTCAATATTGTCAAAGATTGTGTTATTTATCTTTTCAGGCGATTTGCCGCTATTAAAAAACAATCATCAAATATAAGTCAAATATATATATATACAATGTTGTCGGATAGAATGTTTATGTTCAGAAAAATATGTCTATATTTATAGTTGTCTATATTTATGCCTATAATTTCCCTATAACTTTTGTTTGAAACAATTTTTGACATGAGCAACCCTTACACAGATACAAGTTCGTACAATTGGAGTTTGCAATTGGAGTTTTATATTTGATGATTTATATATTATATTATTTTGATATAGAGCTTTCTTTAGCTCTAGCTCCGCAAGTGTGGGGGGTTAGGAAGGCAGGGCCGAAATCGTTAACTGTTCGACGCCTCCGAATAAAGCGGTGCATGGAAGTTGATTTTTATCCCATCGATCTTCGGCAGGGCCGGGCGGGGCACTTATTGCCCGTAGCACTAGCCAATAACTCATTGCCCGCACATTGCTGGAGTGTGGGAGCCGACGAGGGATCGACGACCTTTGGTTACATTAACGCAAAAAAAAAATATATATTTTTAATAAATTTTTAGTTATAACTCTTAATTGTATATACTTCCTATTCGTATGAAAAATATTACCTATATGAAACAACGACAAAGACAATTCAGCGTGAATACTATTTTGTTTTTACATTTACATGTTAAAGATTTACAATAAAATAAATAACGATTGAACAACTATAATATAATTTTTACATAAACTGGGTAGAAATAGTTGTGAATTATTAAAAAGTAATTAAGTAGTAAATAAATATCCTCCCAAAAATCACAACAATAATAAATTAAAAAAAAGAGCAATATGCAAGCTACATATTTTCATATATACACGCTCACTTACATCCCACACATAAATATTGAAATATTCATTATTTATAGTATTATTTAGATTTAGTTAGTAATATTAACATTAACTGTTACAATTTCAATAATTATTAGAGAACTAACTTCTACGCACTTGCTCGTGTACTTCATGCACGGCGACTAAGGAAATAAAGGAGGTTATTCAGAGGAGGTTCCTTAGATACCTTTATCTCCGTAGGTATGGATATTATCCAGAAATGTTTCCTAATACGTATCCATCAGTATTTGTATTAGGGATGTTAGGTTTAACACACTCGAGTTTAGGTGACAAATCCATACTTTGTGTTATTTTTATAAGGTTATTCGCGGTTTCATCGAGAATCCCGTAATACTCGGTGATATTGGTCTCTTTGTTCCGGACCGTCGTACTAGAGCGCGGAAGCACACGTTATTTAAGCGGTTAGCGTGTCGTACCGACTTATACAAGTATAGCCCAATTGGGAGAACAGTCGAATTATTAAATTCCAATTCCGCCGAGATTGATATCTTTGTCTTCGCCCAATGAGATTAAAAATCTGCTTTCTATTACGCCGTTGTTGGATCGGCGTGATTTATTTATGCATTAATGTTTGCCTGGAGGCATTATTTTAATTTTTTAGCATAGTATGTTTCATGTTATTGTTTTTTGTTTTTAATGCTTTTTGTTTTCTTTTGGTAGTTTAATTTGTTTTTACTTTATTTATAATGTACTTGGGGAAACCTGTTAAATAAATAAATAAAGTTTACCTTAGAACAGATGTTTACATCTAGTTAGGTGAACATGGTACCAGCTTCCTCGACGCTATTTGGTGTGCTGAGTTCACGTTAACGCATTTTATGGTGCCTTTTAGGGAGTGTTCTGAATGATCAAAAAAATATATATTGTGATTAAATAAATTAATAAGAAATTAAGTACACCTATCGTTCTACATTTAACAACTCACAAAGCATAAGAAAGTTTAAAAAAAATAACGATTTTCCTAAAATGTCGCGATGTACTTTTATGCCGGTAAAGTACATCGGAATTACAAAAGAATTATTTTTTACAAGTATTATTTAAAAATTTGACATGTTTGTTTAGTTTTTTTTTTTTTTTTTTAAAAACTTTATTATATTTTTTACAAAACACCTTTACATTTACCCCACAAAGACGGTGCCTTTTCTGTGGGTGAAAAAAAACATTTTATATACAGTATAAAAGTTTCAAAACGGTTACATTACTAAGAAAAAGGGAAACAAAAAACAATATAATAAAATGCAAAAGCAATAAAATAGATAACAACCAAAAGTAAAAAGTAAAAACCTATCAAAAGTAAAATTAAAGCAAAAAAATAAAAATAGACAAAACAGTTCCGATGGCATCCAGGAATGGCCCCAGATGAAGGAAATCCTCAACGGTCAACAGGCAACATCAGCTTGGAGGCGCAGTGGTATAAGCGCCTGTAATTCAGAAGTAACAAGACATACACAAAAAAAAAGAAAAAAGACTTGTGAGATGTTTGCTTGTAGTGAACGGCCTCGCATCATGAAAACAAGAATAAGGCGGTCGGAACCGGGCCCAATGGCGCCTCCCCGACAACACAAGCCATACGTACGAAGAAGAGGAACAGGACATACACGAAATTTTGTATACGCAATCAAGCACTTTTTCATAAGCATATTTTTCAAATGGTATTTTTACTATTAATTTACTACTAACACGCTCATAGAGATAAATATATTTTAAAATTTACATACCATTCGAATTGGGTTGACGACCACTGGAATCACCGAAACTCGTCGTATAAGTTAGTATCTATCATCAATAGAACAGAGTCTGCCGGCTATAATTTCGACGATAAGAAATATTACGGAAACGGCAAACTGAATCAGATTATATGTAGGTTGTATGATTGATAGTATTGTTCATTAAGGGGAAATAATGACCGATTGTTTCGATACACCCTGTCTGCCTTATTTCCTTTCGTTTCGAAGGCTCTCTACGATTTTCTTGCGCGAACAGAAAAAATAATATTTGTCCGTCTATACGTCCGTCCGTTGCATCTTACAACTCGAAAAGTACAAATGCGAAAGAGTTGATTTTTTGTGCGCAGATTGATGGTCATAAAAAATAATCATAACTGTTTAGATCACATTCGACTAGTCGAATAATATATATAACATATAACATTAAAGTCAACAATTCTTTAGTAATAATTAATAAGACGACTCAATTCTTATATTCGAATTTGAAGAATATGACAGCATGGCTATTAAAATGTATTATTTATAACTGCGTAGTTATTAATACAATCTCATCTAAGTGCGCAATCAATTCAAATGCTATCATGTCAAAGCTCGTGCTAAACTGTGTACAAATACTCAACTCAACGCCCTGGCAACACACAACAGGGTCACACTTATGTGGGTACCAGGCCACTCAGGCATTGATGGCAATGAGAAAGCAGACGAATTGGCCAAGAAAGGTACTAGCTTGCCTATGATAGGCCCAGAACACTACCAGCAGACTGCTGAAAATCTGGGCTTGGAAACAAAGCCAAAAATACTGGTAAGAATTGCCCGGACAAAAGCAAGCCAAAGAAGTCATTGTAGGATTCTCGCAATAAAGACTCTCGGAGCTATTGAAGTTAAGCTGGAACCAACTAAGGATCCTGATCAGAACCTTAACAGGTGCAGACTCTGCCAAGAGAGCCAAGAGAGCCCAGAAACCCCTATACACCTACTGGGTGAATGTGGGCCCCTCATCCACAAAAGGTACCAGCTTCCAGGCAACCATCTCCTCAAGCCAGAAGAGATTATAACCATCGCACCCGAAAAGAAACTCAACTTTATCTACAGTACGGGACTAGAGGGCGAACATAAGTGGATTTAAAAGTACAGTAGTCCTGCAAAGGACATGGTACAAGGGGGTTAACAACCCCCATATCCCCTAACATACATAACATAAGTGCGCAATATAGAAACATAAAAAAGAATGTTCAGTGCCAAATTATAATTATTATAAATTTAAATATTAATAAAAAAAAAACCACTAAAATGGTGGTAACATTTATGATGAATTAAAAGAATATTATGATACCATTGTATGTTTTTTTATTTTGATCTACTCAGATTTAGAAAATAACTAAAATAACTCATATAGAATGAGCTAAAAGTGCCGCAGGCACAAATGGAGACAGGAAATGAAGCAACCCATCACTAGTTTGTACCACAGGTAAGAGTGGTATGGGTGGGACATTTAATGGCGCATGTAGAGACTAGCTGTAGGACGTCAGGTTTTAGTAATTTACTGCTATTTAACAACAAAATTAGCGTTGACCTCTTTCATGAAGATCATCGCTTGACATGTGATCAGATCTGTTGTAACGATAGGTACTTAAATTATTTATTTATTTCGATAGCACTATCTTATTTAAAATTTAAATTTTGCCAAATATCTTACTTAGCTTGAGATCGTACTTGTTCAAAACGCTAAAAATAGTTCTACTATCCTTAACGCTTCATCACCATATGACTAAAGCACAAGCAAACGTAGCTTAGTCGATAAGAGGCCAAATTTTTGGTTTGTGATCTAGATGCTCTGTTGCCCGTAGGCTTTTAAATTTGATCACTGTCACGCGTCTTAGCCATCGATCGCTTATAAAGGCTTCGCAGAATTTATTACAGTTAACATTCCGCCAGGAAAACCAATCAAAATATAGTTACCCTACCGTATAGTCAAACGCCCTAAAAACTAGACTACCGCGATTTACAATTTTTTCATAGTCATCTTCTGAAGAGTTCGCGAGATCGAATATACCAGTATTTTGGTATATTCGATCGTAAAGCGCAGTGTGCAGTTTCTAAAGGAGAAATTACATTGATTATTATTCCATGTTGTGAAATATCTAAAATATGCTAAAACGAAATTTTGATTCGCTTCGACCATGCTAACTAACCCGCCCCCTCCCGCCCCCGCATCACCCTCCCATCCCCCTTCCCCCGTACTTAAACAGCCCCTCGGTCGTCTGTAAGCAACGATCATGCGATACTGTCATTTCGATAGGAAATTGCACGGTAATTTTCCGAAGGAAAATTGCAGTGATTCGCTGGCATTCGATAACGTAGAATTTTACCAAATAAACAAATGAGAATTGAGTACACAACAACTATACTACAATTAAAAGTGTACAAATTGATTAGTAAATTATATTAAACAATTATTATATTATATTATTAATCTGTGCTATATATATATCAATAAAGCTAAAAAAATATCTTATCATCAAATCTATATAAAAAACATTTACACAATTAACTTTAGTATATATCTATATACACATATAAAAATATCTGTTTCTTTGACCTTTATGCATTCCTAAACCGTTGGTCCGATTGCGATGACGAGTTTGGGAAGTTGTCGTAAGCATACCCGATTAGGGGGTTAATGGGGGTTTGAAGTTTGTATGGAGCTTTTAAACCGTCGGGTCTAGAAACTCGAAAAATAACATGTAGCTACTTTATATAACATAGGAATCGAATGAGATTTAGTGAAATGTTGTGCGCACGCCCGCGATGGCATAAAGATGGGGAGCGAAGCGACCCATCCCGAGTGCCATAGGCACGAGTTGTCGCGCGCCGAAGGCGCCCTTAATGCCGCCTACAGGACCTAACTGCCAACCGGAGTGAGTCAGGCGTTGAACAAATACGAGTATAAAAACAGTGTGTGTGGTTACAACCACGCAAGTTAGAAGTAAAGCTTTTATAAGGATGAAATATTTTGTAAAAGTATATTCTAAAATCATTACTTCATACTACATCTAGATTTATCTACGTGACATTTACCTAAAAAATTGTCATCAACTGCATAATGCATTATAACTGCAACCCGTTTAAACACGGTCTCTGGTTTGACGTCACGACGTGTGAAATGCAACTTGGCATTTTTCCAAACAAAGCAAATACTTGTGACTTTCAATAAGGAATTTGCGAACTAATTAAGTCTAGTTGTCTTTAACGTCAATAGAAAACTTTCAGTTAAATTGGGTATAAGAATTGCATATTTGGCAATTTCGCAGGTGTGTAAAATGCTTACGTGATGGCGTCATAAATTTATGAATAATATAATATAATAAATTAATAGTATACTATTTCCGGAAAGCGGGCAATTGAACTGATCTTGAATTATTTTAAAAAATCTTTCACTTTACAACGCCAATAATTTGACGAATTAATTGTGCGAATCCAAAATCTATTAGAATGGATATTGGTGTAAACGTTTGTCAGAAGAAAATATTCCTCATAAACGCTGGTCGTTTTCGTATGGGCGAATTTAAGAGTGGCTAGCTTCTTATGTAGCCTATGTAGTCTGTGACACTGTGTATCATGAGCATTTATTTTCAAGGGTCAATGCAGTTCGTGTCTTCGTATATGAAGATAACCTTGATAGCTCGACTAACGAAAAGTCATAAATGCAAACTGGAAAATACTTCTTCGAATCTGCTGAATATTTATAGTGAAAATAAAGTTAACGCTCTCATAACATTGCATACATCATAGAGGGTAGTTGGCAAATTATAGTATGTAGATTGATGCTCATGAAAAACAACCATAGCCGTTCAGATCACATCGGAGACTGGTCGGATAATATAGATAAATAACTTTTAAGGCAACATATTTTAGTACTAATAAATGGAACAATGACAGATCGATAGAAAGCCCAAACAAGATATTAATATTTAAAAAATATGACAGCACGGTTGTTGGAAACTTAAGAACGTTTTGTCGGTTAAAATACAAACTCATCTACGTATGTGCACAAATAGAAACATGTAAAAGTATGTTTAGTGCCACTTTTTAATAATTATAAATTAAAAAAAATATGTCCGTGCTTTTTAATATGAAAGAATACCATGATGCCACTGTATGTTTTTTTTAAACCGCACATCGAATGTGCTAAAAGTGCCACAGGCACAAGTGGTGATAGGAAATGAAGCAACCCATCCCAAGTTGGTACCACAGGCGCGAGTAGTCTGGATTTAAGATGCATTTAATGACGCCGTTAGTGCCTAGTTGTAAGACGTCAGGTTCTGGTTAAATAATTTACTACAACTCAACAATGTGTAGAAACAGTACAGTAAAACCAAGAAGACTCTTCAATCCCTATATTCCGTATATTTATATAATATTTCCGGCAAGCTTAAATTTTGAAGAGCACTGTTATAATTTGTTTTAAGAATTAATTCAATTTAAGTTCGTTGTAAATTTTGGAGACAGTTATTGTTCGAAGACTGCTACGAGTATTATAATATTAAATTATATTATATTAAATAAAATATAATTAGATTTAGATTTAGATTTAGATACATTTTTACAAACAATCTTTTATTTAAGTACATTTTTTGAAATATATCAAAAAAATTATACATAAATTACATTACATAGTTCTTGCCAAAGTGCAAGATAGATTGTTGGAAAGATAACCTCTCGTACAGGTACATATTTTGTTAAAATAGCTATAAACATTTCGTGTCTGTGCTGTTGACCGCTGAGGAGTTCCTTTGTCTGGAGCCATTCCTCGGTGTAGAATCAGGTCATACTATTTCCCCGGAAAATAGTGCATAATGTAGACAGAATAATAGAGTAGTTCTTGCTATGATTAAAAGTTACTAAATTTAGACATAATATATTTTGACGTATCTCCGCATGAGCGTAGATGAGTTTAATATTTAAATATACATACGAGTAGGTACCTACACATTCTGTCGAATCGCCATTAAGGTTTTAGTTCATTTGCCCTTCACCGTATTTTTACAACCTCGTAGCGCTACGGAGATTTTATTTATTAATTTATTTGTTATTTTTACAGAAAAACTTACAGCTAGACATACAATTATTACAAAAAAAACATTTTATCTATGGGTGTTTTTTTTAGAGGCGTGGTTTTCAATCTGGCACTACTTTTTTCGTAGTTGGTGTTTTTGACAGCTGTCACTTGATTTATGCTCAGTTTGGTTTGCCATTTCATAATGAATAGACTTACTCCTGAACAACGTTTGCAAATAGTGCAAATTTAGAAAAAATCACTCAATTTTTTTTTAAATCACTCTAAAATAAAGTAAAAATCGCGTCGTGGGCCTGTGGCGTGGCCTCCAAGATCGTGCGATTTAACACCGCTGGATTAACGCCTTGGAAGAGAATATTCGGCGGGGAACTTGCTGCAAAAAGTGGTTGAAAATTGGGCCTCTCGGCTGGAATTTGTTCGAGTCAGCCGCGGCGGCCACTTACCCGAATTCATTTTTAAAACATAATGGTAAACCCTTATCTTTATAAAAAAACTTTATAAATTCTTAGCCATAACATCAAATTATATGCGTTTTATCTCTTTTTGAAAACCAAGCCTCTAAAATCATCACCCTATATAAACATACAAAGAGAAAATGTGATGTTACTTAGATGATATTGTAATTTAAACTACTAATAAATCTGCTTGATCTAAATTCGCACTTAGTGGCATGTCAGAAACTTCACCGGGTCCATCTAACGATCCTACAGTATCGATTACGGAAAAACTACCCGCGTTGCGTCAAGACGCGATCGATTGAATTTTACGACCGCAACAAGTCAATGACAGACGATTCGGAGTTACATTTATTCTGTGCCGATGCGCATTTATTCGAACACGCAAATCGCTAGCCAAAACGTCTTCCGTGACGAGCATGCTCGTAAATTGAATAGAAGCGATCATGTCGGCACCGCATCGAATGGAAATGCATTAGGAGTTCATGCGATGTCGATTTATTGAGGACACGATATCTTCTGAATGTTACCTGATTTAAATGCACACAAACTGTGACGAACGAGTGTATTTATTTGTTCTGTAATAAAAGCGTAATGCACAATATCTCACCTAACTAGGCAATCGCCAGTTTTAAGAAAACTCAACCCGGTCTATACAAACGCTGTAATGATATGACTCTCATATTTGCAGATGTAGAAGAATTCTACATCCTGTTCTAAGTGGCTAATTTTTATTATAATGACACGATTGAAATCGTATCCAGCGAATCACCTGATGCCACATCAGATTTTCCATTGATGCATTTTTTAGATGGTAAAAGTAACTGGCAAGGAAACCATTCTCTTTGTTGGTTGATAGAGGAGTTGAACTCAAGGAAAGACGGACGGGGCGATAAGGAGGGGGGGGGGGAGAGGTTGATTCGAGGGAGGTGGGGTCAATTGTTGTATTGCACCCAAACACGCTAAACTAAAATCAACCTTTCGTCTAATCGTCTCCGATCAATCAACCCCCGGTTTAGCGCTGAAATGACGATATCGCCACGAAAAAGGCGCATCGAACACATGACATTAATACTTTTTTTTTTATACTCTTCATTAGAATAATAGGATTATAAATAATATCAGGGTTCTGTGTCATATTAGGTTTTATAATTAATATACTGTTTAGTTTTTTCATGTCTTATTTTTTTTATACTAGCCTGTTTTAAAATGCATGTTATGTTGACAATCTTCGACTAACGGGTCCGTTCTCGGATCCTGATTATGCTATAATAAAAAAAAAAAAAAAACGCCGTTGCTGACTGTATTGAAACAGAAAATAATTCTAACTCGCCTTATCAATGATTTAAAAAAAGGGGTGCGATTCACACATATAGCTCAAGTATTATTTTACATTCTTAGGGAAACAGTTACAGCGAAACCTATTTTCAATAATAGTAATAACTAATAAAATTATTGCAATTCAAAATTACTAGCAAATTACTGGCAAAAATTGCCAGTTACTTTGCACAATGATTAAACAATGAAAAGTAAACGTAGTTACCTTAAACAGAAATAAAAAAAGAATAAGTTGGGTTAGTATATATATATTTATATACATGTGTATGTTGATCATATAAGAAAAGGGACGTAATAAATTTATTTTTAAATGAATATTATTTTCAAAAGTGGTAAATTTTATTTTATATATGTTTACAAAATGGTTCATGGTATAAAATGACTGTGTTCATGCGGATTTTCATTAGTGTAATATTTATCATTGCTTGCGCTCGAAGGTAATGAAGATATATTAACATTTTAAATAACAATAGTATCTGTTTAATATTTATTTTGTATATATATATATATATATATATATATATATATATCTTTTTTTATTACGTATTACGATTAGTTGCTATAGTCACACTGGCACACCTTTCGTGAGCACGACGAACGCTGAAGGATTTATACATACAAGGATTAATCAAATTGTACTAGAAGAAAAGTATAAAAAACAAACAAACAAAAAACAAATAAAAAACAAACAATATCTGTGGAAACTATGACACGTGTAGCTATCATTCAATATCAACTGCTTCTATAGCTTCTTCTGCTATTCTTGTTAATTCAAAAGAATGGCTATTCATAGCCATTCTTGTTAAAATTAAATACTAAACAATAAATAAAAAACAATTATTAAAATACTTCCTTACGCCTAATGCTGTTAAATATAAAAATAAAATACATTAATATTTTTAAATAATATGTAAATAATGTATTAATATTATTGTTAAATGTAAAAATATATTTACATACTAATATTAATACATACATAATACATAATAGTAATTAATACATAGATATTAATAGATAATAACAAGTAAATTAGATAGTTAACCATTCTGGATCGTTTTTTTTTCAATGTTTTGGTAGATTGATTTTTTTAATCAACGTTTGGTAAGTAGGTTTTTTTTCAACGTTTTAGTGGATTCGTTTTTTCACTGTGGTCTAAAGATTTTATTATTATTATTATTTTTTTTTGCATAAACGATACTTTTTATCGTCTTTACGGGTTGCTATCAAATCGGCTAGGTTGCAAAAGTAAATGACCAGCTATATTATTTATACCAAATAGCGTGAATCATTTATTAATAATACAATCAAACAAGAAGTAAAGAATCCTAAATATTATTTTAGGTAGATTCTTTTAAAAATGTTTTTTTTTGAGTATTAAATCTTAAAATTAAAAATACAAGAAATAAATACCTACGTGACTTACTTGATTACAGCCAAAACAGTCTCTAGTACTAAGAGGAGTCGCGCGATAACAGTTGTCCTACTCTCGTACAGATGGCACTGCTAAAAAGGTTTCATCGAGATTAAATATTTGTTTTAAAATTATACAGTAATAACATGGTTTTTTTTCTTTTAAATAAATTATACACACATTAACACTATTCATTATTGAGGTTTTATAAACTCGCACTAATTTTATTTTAATTTAAGGTACAACTATGTACATAGTTAATATTATATGTTGGGTGTATGTTGACATTTGGTTAACAGTTTAAATAACAGTTTAAATACCAGTTTAAATAAATAAAATATTTTGCATAAAATAAAAACATTGAATTTCAGTTTGCGATTTGACAATTTATCAACATATCAACGATGTAGACAAATTGTAAGTGAAAAGGACAACAAAACAAAAAACAAAAATCTTTGTACATTTTTATTTCGAAAAGATTACCTTTGTAGCAGTATCGTGAAATATTTGTTTATTATTATTTGCAATAATGCAATATTAATATCTATTTTATTTGATTGTTAGTTATTTCTCAAATATTTTATTCTTTGTTTTTATAGCTGTTTAATTTTTTCTTAACATTGTTTGGTTTTTTGATGTGTTTTGCTAACTTTTCTTAATTTTGTTTATTTTAAATCTAAGTATTACGTAAAAACCTTCTTGAACATATGTAAATGCGCCCTCTAGTAACACGCTACTATTTTTATTTACTTTGCCCTGTTAAGTTAGTCCATATAAGTTATTATAATCTGGAAAAAATAATTTTAAAATCTTAGGAATCGAGCAATTTAAAATCTTTTAAACGACTAAAATTTGAACGTGAAATCAAACCAATGTAAATATAATCATTTTTTTAAACACACACGCAATGTAATTGCATCTACTTTTACTTGTAAGGCCACAATAAAAAAAACTTTAACTATATTTCATATTAGTTTTTTTTTATTAAATTTATCCATCAATTTTTTATAATATTAATATTTTTCAAAAAACAAAAATCAACGAATGTTTTTACTAAAAAAAAATGTTTTCTTGATCAAATTTATTGGATTTTCATATAGCGGGTAAAATAAAAACCGAGTCTTCAATGTTTTAGAAAAGAGAATTTACCTCTTATGATATTTACCCGATAAGAAAATATGAAAAATAAAAATTAAGAAAATATATAAAACAAACGCTATTCTGAATTACACTGCTAAACCATAATTTTATTGGCCTTGCAAAAACGGCTGCATCTTTGCAAATTCTATTTATACCTCTGTTTATATATTATTATGTAATTTATGGCTTATCTTCAAAAGGAGACGCTTTTAGGCGCAGTATCGACTGTCTTGTTGTAGTCTTCATTATGAGATTTGCAAAAATATTTGATGGTATTTGAAATTCCTCAGTTTCCATCGCATACATATTATATTCAACATCATACATCATTCATACGCCACGTATGTACTGAAAAAAAAACGTGAATACGCTTACGGTGTACGACCAACGTTTACGTTACCGAAAACGAGGGTAAACACGCCATGCGACGTAACAATCCTTACCAGTGTCACAACACAATATCCCCAGTAATAAATTATTCAAAGATGTTCGGTCATACGTATCAATAGATTCGTCGATTTGCACACTGTGCTAGTTAATGTTATTAGTTATTGTATAATTATTTATTTTTAGACGATACTCTTAACAAAATATTGAATACATAACATGTTTACATTAATCTTAGACACTCAAGTAAAAAAAAAAACCATATGCATATGAAAGATAAAACAGAAACTATAAAAATAATAATACTAACTGACTAGCCATTAGTAAGTGTTACGGTCACATAACTCTATTTGTCACTCACCTAACACAATGATACGAGACGCAAGATAAAATTATTAGTACAAATGGTAATTTCGGCTATTTAATAATTTTAAGAGTAAATTATGCAAACATTTTATTTTATTTCATAGTTTTCATATAATACATAGTTCACACGCGTGTGCGAACAAATACCGATAAATGCTGAAGCAAGGTCAGCATTTTTCTACACGAAGCCGGAAACCGGGTGCATTGTTAACGGCACGCGTTCGACCGCGTACCGGTTGGCGTGACAGTTATATGTGCAGTACCCGGGTAGGAGCCAACAGAGTTCCTTAACCACAGCGACGTGACCAGCACCTTCGTAGCGCCAACGCCGGGAGGCGCTAGCCGAAGAATCTTTCGGCTGTTACAATAAGGATCTTCCACGGACCTACTATTATGGAGCCAACTCTCGAGTCATATATGTAACATAGTTAATAATGCAAGTCATCATCAGCAATAAAGATCGCTTCATCACCAGCACTGCATTATTAACGATACGGACCAGTGCATTGTTAACTCTCGTTAGTTGCTAATGCTATTTTAAATATGCCCTGTAAACATTGCGGCCAACCGGTGGCTTATCCGTTGAGCGTGCCAGAAACAAGGGTACGAGAACGGGACATCAAACTGTGGCACCGTGCAAGCCCCCCCCCCCCTCGCGCCCTACCTTGCGAAAGTGGGGAACGGGTTAAGGATTGATGATTTTTCTGGACAGCCTTCAGGATAAATGCCAGGCGATCCGAAAAAAAGCGCCTTGCGTATTACCGTATGTAAATCGGGAAGGGTGATTATAATATTTTCCAAAGTTTGAAGGTACAATCTTCATTAGTATGGAAATCATATGCAGGTCTTTGACATTAAAAATATCACGAGCATCGTGCGAGTGTTTTATAATAATTCAGCTATTACGCCGATAGGTATCTTTGCATGTATATATTCTGTGGTGTCTGGACTATACAGAGTGTCCCAAGACTAATTCCGAAGACTTATGGGAGTGTTTATGTCCCTGTTAAGCGAAAAAAATTGTATAATAATTAATGTTCAAATTATTCACTTTATCAAAGCGCCGGTGTAAATTCCCTTTGATCTTTCGTTCGCTGTGGTGTTACGGTACTGCACTGAATGAAGCTCTCACGTCGGATTTTATAGTCCTGCCGAGGCGAAGGCGTTTTTACGCTGTTATCGAAGTCTTTACTTAATATTTTATTTTATTTTATTTCAGGAAACAACAGCTTACATAGTAATATTACAATAAACAATTAAAACAAAAAGCCAATAACAGTTCCTGCAAACTTAAAAAAATATAGAAAACACATTCGGGAGCGAGGCCGGGACCAGAAAGTAGGAGGGGTTGGGGAATCCATACAATCACCAGAGACCAGATTTAATTAGAATCACTTAGAGTAGATTTAATTAGAATCACTAAGATTAATAATAATTATTATTCATTATTATTATTATAACCGCGTTACTGTAGCTGAGTCATAGCGGTGACGAAATCGCTTTTATTCCCAGAGTCGCGTTCAACGAAGTCCATTTCTGCCCATTTGACATGTCACACATCTGATGGACACCGTATGGTGCATTCAGGTACATCGCCGGCCGTAACTATTTTGACAGTAGCCCTATTATTTTTTACCCCGCTCCAGCTTCAGTGACACGGAAATCTCGTTGTGGTAACGAAGCACGGTTACGAGTTCAGCTACAAATCGCGCAGTTATTTTGTATGCTCTCAATTGATTATCCCCACTCCCACGCCAACTGCCCACTGCTATTCTGAATGCTTATCCCCTTCTCTCCTATACACCGGAGCCGAGGAAACTGACCAGGAAGATCAAGCCTATGTACGAACTGACCGTCACATTTTACTTTACTAACAGTAGCTCGAACGGTTTAGAAGTTAGGCAGATGTAATGGACAGATGGTGAGGCGGAGATATAAGGGTCTCAAAGATTTACCTACGTAACCCTAAAAACGACGATAGGTTAGCGACATAATGGAATATTTCAAATTATATAATTAATCATAATCCCCAGAAGCCGTGTATCATTCTGATGTCCTTTCTCCGGCCGTCCACCCTGTTTCGGTCATTGTCAAAAGGTATTGCTACATATTAGAATGACGCGGGGTGAGCGGTGGTAGTGGGGCTGATGCTGGGCGGGCGGGGGGAGATCGCGGTGAGGGTGAATACGACGCGCGTGACACTAAACTCGAAATACATCGAAGGATATTAGTGATGGAAGTGCTTCTAAAACTTTTTGCCCAGTTTAAAAATATGCCAAACTACTTTTTCAAAACCTTTACTGAAAAAATATCGAGCTTGTTAAAGGAAAAGTTCAGTAGACTCATGGCTACTGAATTTTAGTTTGATAGACTGTACAAACCAATTGCTGTAGATTGATTAATCGCTCACCTAACAAACTTTCCTGTAACCTGAACCAATAATCTCGTAGATGCACGCAGACGTTTATTAAATTGTTTTGACAATCTGTTAATTAATATATATATTTAAACCGATTTATCATATCATATATCATGTGAATTCAAGCCATGTCAGCATTTTGATATAATTAAGAGTTAAAGCATAAATTATCTATACATGTTTACTTTCTAACTTAGTTTTTAGTGTTTATATTAACTGTATAAATCTTTGATTAGTTTTACAAATACTTTTTAAGAATGTAATCTTATTATTAATACCAATTGTTTGTAAGACTGTTGATTTCTCTTAATAAAGAATAAAGAATAAAGATGCAGCATTCAAATAACAAGTTGTGTACACAACATTACTGTTTTATTAAGTCTATCAAATAATCGGTAAATGCGCTTTCAAATGAACAAAAACGGAATGTCTGTTAATCTTAAAAGCAGACTCTATGCCCAGTGTATATTTTATAAATCTGTGATATTTTCAAGTGTTTAGAGAACAGTTATTTTATATGAAAACAGGGTCAAACCAAAGAAAAAAACCTAGTCCGGAGCTTTAAAAATAATGTTAATATTATATATGTATTGTGAGGTCGAAGTTTGTGAACCGGTGGTCGTTTGACACGATGTCGCCCCGTCCATGGAAGACACGGGTCCAGTCCAGCATCCACCCTTATCTCGTTTGCGAGCACAAACAAAAATCGTCGTGTAGTGACACATTTGCGGCGGGGGAAGAGAGGGGCAAGGTGTGGGGGGGGGGACGTCTCTGACCGACACCAACGATCTTATCCGAAAGCGACATTTTCCTGGCCGATAAATTTTACCACTCAATTTTCAATTAATTTGATTTACCATTTAGAAATAACATATAAATTACAACACCCACACAAATTGTCACATATATAAGTATAGATTGCTGTTAAATATAATATTATATATTAAATTGGAGATGCCTGTAGTGGGCTTTAGTTGTTGGTTAATGTATTTTTATGTAACATTATGTAACTGTCTTTATGTATAGCTGAAAGCATTTCTAAGAATGAATTAAATAAATACACGAAACGGCACGGTATTTCGTTACGTTAAAAAATAAATAGGTACGTATATCTTTATATAACAAATTACACTTTTCAAAATCATTATAGTTCATTATATAAAAAAGAGAAAGAAAAGTATATCAAATAATTATCTAAACGCCAAAAAAAACACAACGAAAATAGTAGGATAAGTAAAATTATCACGCATTGGCACTGAACTGATACTGATGTATTGTTAATAAATAAATATAACATCAATTTGCTGAATATTTTAAATTTAGGGTGAACACATTATCTATACACGTTTGTCTATATGTTTAATGGTTAATTTTAAAATATAAGTACGTGTAATTGAAATTAAATAATATATATTATTATATTACCATCTTTATTACTCTGTTTTAACATACACATACATAAATCAGACACATTTACACACCCTCAAATAAGCACTATGACTTCAATAAAATTTACTGTATACATATATAATATTCATAATCTACATCTCTATTGTGAGAAGGAAATCTGTTCCAAATTGTTTTATGCTAATGTTACTATGTAAAATGTCAGAAAATCATAATTGGTTTTATATACTAGTAATAAGTTCTGTTTGTAATTATGTAAATTAATGCTGTTGGATTTTTTAATAAAAATAAATAAATATGATAATTTTATTTTTTCAGTGTTACTGTATTTATTTATTTATTTATCAAACAGGTTTCCCCATGTACCCATTATAATACAAGTAAAAAAAAATATTAAAACCAAAAACAATAACAATAAAAACAAAAAATAACTAGAACTTATCAGAAATAATACAAAGTTTAAAAACTAAAAATAATAACTCCCGGTAAATAATAACAAATAAATAATTCGCGCTGATCTCACAAAGGTGTAGTAGAAAGCAGATTTTTAATCCTATTGGACGAACAGACAAAGATATCACTATAAGACTATACTTGTATACGTCGGTACGACACGATAACAGCCCAAATAACGTGTGCTTCCGCGCTCTAGTCATACGGTCCGGAACAAAGAAACCAATATCTCTATTACGGGATTTGTATCATTTATTGATGTAACTTCTTATTGTGTCATGGTACCTAAGTGTAACAATAAACGCAGTGGTTATTTTAGCTTGGTAGGTGATTGGTTGGTGCAACGTTTGGTCACACGTTCAGTCGCACTAATCCGTGCGCAAAGTAATGCACTTGCTATTACTATTATTAGGCAGTAGTTTTATTTTAAGACCGCATCATCCGGCGGATTTATCTCCGGCCTCAACGTACGGATGAACGGATGATGCACGGTAATAAAGACCGCGCCATTAGCTGTCACCATTATCCGGAACAATATATCTCGGCGGGCTTTCGATATGTCTCCTTGCTCGGCGGAGCGGATCATAAGTTCAACTCCCTAACGATTGTTGTTCACAAGTGCTCCGCGGGCTTACTCCCAACTTTTTCCACCTCACGATAGGCAGAAAGGTAGCGTTTGATTTATGCAGTGGGGCCGTGGTATTATGCCCTCTTAAAAGACTTATATTTACACAATTTCACATTATCCATTTGAATTCGATATAATAATATTTACTTATACAGTACAACATAACAAAACAAAACAAAACATATAATAAACAAAAAACAAAACAAAAAATCTAAGGTAAAATAACAAAAAACAAAACAAACAAAAACAACATAATAGCATAACAACAAACAAATAAACAAAAGGCAACATAACAAAAAAGTCCAAGGCAAAATAAAGCATCTCCAAAATTTATTTATTATTTGTTAATTTTTTTTCAAATCTTATAAAAATAATATTATATTGCAAAATATATTGCCTAACTAGGCTATATATAGGACTAAGGAAGATATTCTATCCATTACCTATAAGTCTAGTTGCCGCAAGGAAAAAAATTGAAAACATACACATTCATAATAATTACAAATGTATACTAATAAACTTATACAAATTCATATAGGAAATCAATATTATTATTATTATTATTTATATGTTATCCTATAATATCCGTATTTGCAGTATATGTTTTTTATAATGTATAATTTATATTGTTTCTATTTATTATAACTTATGTTTTATCTTTCAAATGCATGTGTTATCTTTTTATTTGAATTTTGGTTTTTCTTTTTACTTTAGTGTCTAATATTAATGTTAACACATAAAAATTACATACTAACATACATTAAATACAATGTAAAATTTTACTTTCGGTAAATATTAAAATAAAATACAAATTACCCACGAGGAAGATTTCCTTTGGCAAATTCTAAAGGTAAAAGTCACGTTTTCTAATTTATTAATTCTAATAAAGGTTACTTAATATTATACGCAACAGTAAGAGTATTTTTTTTTAGTTCATCTTTTTTTGGGACATTTACAATTACGCATAACAGTGTAGTACAAAAAAGTAAATAAACCATTTACTGTTTTAAATAAGTACATTTACAATTTTTTAACACTATTCCCGCGTGTGAATGAATTTAGAAATAAAATATAAGGAAAAGAGAACAAAGATAAAAGGTAAATTAACACTAATTATAATTAAATGGGTAAATAATTACTTTTTTAGATTTAGCTCTACGCGCGCGTAGAAGCGTAGACGTGCACGAAATTCTCAAGTTAAAGTACCACTATTGATTTTAAAAACCCTAATAAGTATCTCATATTAAAATCACAAAAAGTGAAATACAATAACATTTCTCTTTCTGAAATATGAACTTAAATATTTTTTAAATAAATTTATCGAAACCTATAAAACTGTCCGCTTTATGTAAATAGATTATTGTTATATTTTTCCAATATTTAAAATGCCGATAGAGTAACCAATTGAGTTATACATTCAACCGGTCGATAACTAAACTAGCGGAAAACCTAACGATAAGTTGAACCTATACGTTAGACTCCATTTAACAGAGTTTAATTCGGTAGAAAAGGGAGTTATCCAACAGCCGTTTGTCAAACCTGCCTCCCATTTCTGAAAGTCGATGAGAAAAAATGACCGGGGAATGATTACATTAAATGCAGAACTAACACGCCTGTCAAAATCGATTTAATATTATATTGCATATCTTTTATAGATCCTCAGTATTTTTCAGTATTTTTTTTTTATTTGCATACAATACGAGAGACACGCGTGTACAAACACGGCAATCTCCAATATATCTCGAATGTAAATTTTAAATCCCATTTTATACTATTTTTTTTGCACTATAAAGGAATTTTTCACCGCCGGTAGTTAAGAATGCGCCACAGATAAAATAATCACACTACACAAATCACCGGTTAACTTCAAATTCCATCTCGCCGTCGAAGTTTTTGCACATAATCGTGCTATTCCTAAAGTTTTTTTACCGACATTTTTTGAGCTTAGAATCTAGTTATTTATTTATTTATTTAAAAGGCTGCCCCGTGTACATTATAATTAAAGTAAAAACAAATTAAACTACCAAAAGAAAAACAAAAAGCATTAAAAACAAAAAAAAAATAACATGAAACATACTATGCTAAAAAAATTATGCTAAAAACATGAACAAATAAAAAATTCACGCCGATCCTACAACGGCGTAATAGAAAGCAGATTTTTAATCCTGTCGGGCAAACAGACAAAGATATCAATCTCCGCGGAAATGGAATTTAATAATTCGACTGCTCTTCCAATTGGACTATACTAGTATACGTACGACATGCTAACCGCCTAAATAACATATGCTTCCGCGCTCTAGTACAACGGTCCGGTACAAAGAAACCAATATCTCCGAGTACTACGGGATTCTCGATGAAACCGCGAATAACCTTATAAAAATAAAACAATGTATGGACTTGTCGCCTAAACTCGAGTGTGTTAAAGCCTAACATCCCTAATACAAATGTAAAGAACCTAAGGTATCTAAGGAACCTCCTCTGAATAACCTCCAGGATATTACCGTAAGTAACCTCATGAGGACTCCAGATAATGGAACTTTACTCCAATATACTCCTCACGAACGTGCAGGTTATACTTCTCGTTAGGTTGATAACGTATTATTCTAGTGCATATAGTTTTCTGAAGTAATTTAAAAAAAAAATGTTTTTTTACATATTAGTTGCTGTGTTTATTAGCTAGACCGTTGTCTAGAAGCCAAGAAGCGTAGTGAGACAAACAGGTCACAGTGAAAGTTTCATCATTTTGAAAAACATAAGTTGAACTATAATCGCTTTCCCGTAAATTCTGCTGAAAACATTCTCGGATGGCAAAAGAGGGAGAAAGAAGTATCACAACCCGGACAGTTATACATACCTAACCCATTTTTATTAAATGGCATGTAGTTACATAGCTTTTATTTTATCGTACGGCACAGACAAGTGTGACGGGTAAAATGAACTTATAAGAACAGCATTTTTTTTTCAGTTTATAAATTACTTTCAGCCCAAAGTTTATTACATTGTAGCTTCAACCTAAATTACTGAAAGTGAAATGTGAACATATTGGCCCATTTTTTAAGATAATGCATGAAGGATAATGCGATAAGGGGGTGAAATTAAGTATATAATAAGTAAATTGTTAATTTATTGGGAAAAATATAAAATAGTACCGTCTATATTAGTTTAGTGAGGATAAAGGTGCCATATTGAAGATTTTACAGACATTGTAGGTATTGAGGTAAACTCTATTAGGCACTTACCATGGGCACAGACCTAGTTACGTAGAGCTGTGTAAATTGTGAAAAATATGTTAATATTTTTAAAATAAAAATAATTTAATATTTTTATTTTTTTTTAAATAAAATATTAAATTATTATTTTTATTTTATTTAATGACATAAATATGTTCATTCTGTCGTGATTTTTCCATCTATGGATCATGTATATATAAGGTTTTCTCCCTTCCGACGTAACCCTTTTATAATGTTTACGGTGATGGTTAGCGACCGCGGGGTGTGGAGTGGCACTGTGAGGAGAGTCTGAGGGAGGGACGGGAGGGGTGGTTATAACGTTTGCATTTTAATTAAAGTAAAAACGTGACCAGTCAATGCATAACACTAATTTTCCGACGCCAGGAGAGATTTCCTTCTCCGCGCCACGGCTAAAAAATTTACGTCTTAAATTTATTTATCAAAAAAAATAAAACCCACATTTTAGAGAAATATCATTGTTGTATATCGATATAACAATTCTTTTTTAAATAAACTGAAGAAGCTACAATTTTATTGCGAATATTTTTATTTTTTGATTACACATGAATAAACTTAAACGATTTTTCAAAAGCGTTTGACACGATAGATTTTATTTATTCGTTTTCAAAGATCAATTAGCAAAACTCAACTAATTATTTACTTCAACTGAGTAAAGGAAAAACAAAAAAAAATAGAGATATACACTAACAATATTAAGATTTAATGTAACTGTGTGCATTTCATAGGCAAACACTTGTAGATAACACTTCGTTAATGACTAAATAAGGCATAAATACAAAAAATTGTCCATACTGAAGGTCTGTTAATAAATAGTAAATAAACCAAAGTCACACATCAGATCAGCGTGAATAGTTATTTCAGACTTTTTCGTGACGATAAATTATCAACAATGATTAATATGAACAATAAACCCTTCGGAGAATTACACGTGTCCATCTTAAAGAAGGTATAAACAATTGGTACACAGAATTATCACCCAATAACCAGTTTTTTTTTCTATTTTCAATTTCACCGTTGCCAGAAGCAAATTTATTAAATAATATAAAAAGCATTATAATAATAGATCCAGCTAAGACACTGTCTTTTCTTTTCTAATTTTTAGTTGTTTTTTGTTACATAAATACTTTTAATTTGAGTTTTATTTAAGTTTTTATTTTTATTTGTCTAACTTTTAGAGGTAATAAGCCTTTATAAAATATGTAGTTTATTACACTACTTATTTATTTATTCATAATGGCACAATAAAAAGTTACAACATAAAACAATACGAAAAAAATATTATCATAATATAGGCAAATGAAAATCATTTATTGTTACATCGCTCACGGCCACTCTAATTAACTAGATTAAAAAAAATCACGATCAGTCAAGATCAGCTGTTATAAAGAAATCAGTTGTTCAGTCACACCGCCATTTTGATTTGATCACAGCAAGTAAAACAAGAAAATGTTATGGTTGCGACTGCCAAATTTTCAGGCAACGTCATTTTATTTGGTTTTTTTATTTACTCACGACGCCATATTATTTTGTAATCATAGCAAAATGTTTTTGCTAAAATCTCTTACTTCCATAGCAAGAAATATGGTAAATCTAACCAAAAATTATTTAACAATAATCAGTCTGTACGTAAAACTATGCGATTTGCTTACACCCATGTTCGACTAGCAAAAAGCGAAAAAGGCAGGGCTCATATCAAAGCACTTATAAATAATGTTCCTTACGATGTACTGCCGCTTAAAAAATGTTAAGTTAGTAGGTCATATAATATGAAAATAAATTGCTTTTATCTATTTTTAATTTGAAGCATATTTTTATTTGTTTACGTAATTAAAATTATTATTTTATATTCACCGCACGGGCTGTACGGAACCCCAAAAAAAGGTCTTCCTCCAGTTCCCGAAAGCGTCGCGCCGGTCACGCGACGGTCTCGCAATATTGTATCAGAACCCTCTATCCATTTCCCTCGCACGATAAATTTTTAAGGTCCTTTGATAAGAGCCTCGCGGTGATCATAATTGATAAGCGGCGCTCGCGCAATAATTGAAAGGGGGTAGGCAGCGACATTGTCACACACAATTGACACGCACGCGACGAAAATTGGAACATTTTCACCTGTAAATTTTCAGGCTTATCGCGATCGCTCGCGACCGATATTAATATTTTACCATTACGCGCGCGTCGCGGCGTTCCGATGATGCCATAATCTTTTGGGAATAAATACTTCGGCAAACGTATCTTTATTAAAATTTGTTCAAGGGGGTTCGACGGAGGAGAGGGGGGAAATAATTTAATGACTAAACTATGTACCATCAGCTAAATGGTGTGGGACGCACAATTTAAGACTAGGACTAAATTGTGACTTCGGTAAGTCATTTTTATCGAGTATGTATCTGACGTAAAAAAAAAATCTTGAAATTTATAAGGATTATGAGTGAAATCAAAGTTTCTTATGACGGGTGATTGGCCAATAGAATTTTATCAATTCCTTTAATATAATATTCAAATAATACATTTTACACTAACTGTTTTTCTAATACTTATTATGATTAGTTTTCACAAACACATAGTTATAGTTAGTCATAGTTACAATTAGTTCAATTAATATGTATTCAGTATTCATTGATTCAGCGTATTTCATTTATAATACTTACATCATTTGCATAAAGGTAACTTTATACTCACATAAAAGAAACTCTCTTTGAACATAAATAATATTAATATTAGTTTCTCGTCACCACCACATATAATTATATAATATATATACACCATTTTCATACCTACACGTTAACACTCTCTTATATTCCACAACCTAATATACTCGCAAATTACATTACACACACTATTATCACATATATAGGTAATTATAGATGCTAGGTCATGTTCTCGTATTCTGTTAAACATATATATTAAGTTGGAGTTGCCTTTCATCGGCTTAAGTTATTGATTAATGTATTTTATGTGACAGCTGTCTTTTTGTATAGCTGTAAGCATTTCTAAGAACTAAATAAATAAATAAATCGTCGTTAGTTTAATCAATTGCACGAATCAAAGAAATTAACATATCATTTTACCATATACTTTTTAAAAAAAGGTAAAATTAGGTAACGTAAGCAGCCATGAAATTTCAGTAAAATTTGGAATTCCCCAAGGATCTGCGTTAGGACCTGTACTATTTATCCTCTACATAAACGCTCTGAGTAAAATAGACATTGGAGGTAGACTTGTTTGTTTCGTTGATGACACAGTTCTATTATTCAAAGGCAAAAACTGGAATCATATCTAAAGCCATAAAGCTATAAGCCAAAAATTTGGATTAGATAAAATGATATGGCATGCTTACTTTTTGAATTGACAATATTTTTAAATATGGCAAATTGTAAGTTACAATGTCAGATTAATTAATGAAAAAATGTGTGCTTGATCTGCCCTTATGGTCCGGAACATACAAATAATTTTAACTAAATACGGGATTTTCTTTGTATCCGTTAAAGAATTTATAAAAGTGAAATTAAGTTATTTTAGTTTTCCACAAAGAAAAAACTTCTGTGAAACTTAGGTACTATTTTCATAGATAGGACCTAAGTTTTACAGATAGTTGTCCGCTACTAATAGGAGATAGGAGAATACAATTTAATAAACAGCTGCAAAAGTAGTAAACTTTAAAAACAACAAAGTAAATAATTAAATTAACTATCAAAAATAAATTAACTATTATAAATAATCAGTCGATACTGTTTTTTTTTAATGCACGGAAAATGAAGTTCTAGATAGATGCTTTAAACATAATTATTTTCAGGTTTTTATGTTAGGCATGTTAGGAGATTTTCACTAGGCCGGACGTTTTTATGTTACAGCATGAACTAATTTATTTATTTAATTTATTTTACAATCTAAATTCTTACGAATTCTGTGGTAAATGCAAATTAATGTTTATCTTTGCTGTTTCTGATAAAAGATTGAAAAATAAGTAAATTAATTATTTACTTTGAGCTTATTGTGGGGTTGTAAAATATATGTGTCTCTGTACATTCACTTCTGAGACATCCGGTTCGAGACAGAGCATTCCAAAACCGTAGGCGGAAGTTTTCCCATGAAAGCGTTTGAGGGCGTCGCATCGCCTAACGGCTAATTGCGGTTAACTTAACACGGATTCAGCTGCGCTAACTGTTAACGTTACTATAACTACTATCATGGATTGTTATAATCGCTAGTTATCGAGTGTGTTGCACGACAGATCAAGAGTTCCTGCGGTTAAACTGTGTCAATTTTACAATCAATTTGAGCTTAGGTATATTTCGTTGTTTATTATATATTTTCCTCATTTATATTGTATAAAAACTAAAACCACTTGATATATTATTATTTTGATATTAATATTGGTCAATTAACTTATTCTAGGTAATAAACTATTTCCTGACGGTTACTCATTTTCATTAAGAATTACTATTTTAGATAGACATAATATTATATTTATATACAATTTTAAATAACTTTATTAATTGCATGAAGATAACTTCTTTGATTACTACTGATTTTATTTACTAGAGTTACTAGACAGATAAATCTATGTAGGTACGTCATGTGTGTAGGCGCTTGTGAAGTCGTTCGCGTTCGAACTGCATCGTATAATGCCGAGGAAGGGGGGATATATGTAAATCCATGACGATAAAGCGATTAAATTAGAAAGGTTAAAAAGCATAAAATAGTATATATGCGTTAAATAAGCGCCCATTTCACCCGCTTCACGCTGAGTTGTATATGTAAATGGGACAGCTACATGGTAGGGTACAATTGTCTGAGTACCGCAGGACCCACCGGGAATGAACGGCTAGTTATATATACATAAATACGTAGTACGTGGTCAGACACAGAACAGCTTCTAAAAACACCTCAAAGGTCATAAATTCTTCATTATACTCTGATGGATAAAAAATGAAGAGACACTGGTTACATGGTATCAATATGGCATTCGCTGACGCTATCGGAAAATAACCTGACTGCTATGGTAACAGGTCGACAACCTTTCTTTGCAGATGGTAAAACATATCTTTAAAGTAATTTGTATAAATGATTTTTCTAATGTGTTTAATGTGAAATGATAAACAATACAAAACTGCTATAAATTATTAAATAGATATATATAACCTATGACACTAAAAATAATACATAGTAATATTTATTGTGGTATCTCTAGCAGATATCAAATATAAAAACAATAGCATTACACGTATGAAAGCTAGCAATCTCCGTGCCGCGTTTAAGGTAACTATAACCTTTTATATACAATTAGAAAATTTTAAAATAACTGTTTAATAATTTTGACATATCGAATGCTTATTTTAAATAATCTAGGAGTACGTGAGATGTCAACAAATTAAAGCCGTATTACTTTAGAGTCTATTTTAACGGTTTAATGTGGCCATACTGCAGAATGAATCTCCCGATAGTATTGCCATTTCCAAAAGTCTCGTCTCAGAGAATACCTTCTTACTTATTACTACTAATTCTAGATATTTTATACCTGTTCTAATTCTATCCTCAGCCAAAGGTTGACCACTTACCTTTTTGACAATTGTTCACGTTTCGAAGTCACTTGAATCGATTTAAGATTTTTGGAATGATGTTGTGTATGAAAGTACATTTTGTGTAGGTCTGCGATTTGTTTAGATGTTTAGATTTGTGTGGAGTTTGGATTTAAGTTTGTATATTAAACTTTGGGCTTGCCAATGCACCAATAAATAGATCAGAAAAATAACCGATATTTTTTAAATATAAACAAACAAGTATAGATAGCTAATTTAATATCTACAAAGTTTGCGTATCCCTGAAAAACGTAGCGATCTATGGTCCATTATTCTATCAAAGCTCGTTCGCGATTTTTCATCATTTCATTTTCCCATATCGCATTGCGAGGGCGTGAATGGGCGGTTTTTTATGTCGCCGGACGATGTATGGCCGCCCTTAGATGTCAGATTAGGCGCATTATTTATTGAACAACCGTGTATTTACACAAAAAGTCACTTTTGTGACGTGCTTAGCGCCTGCGAAGTATAACAAAAACTTATAAAAGAAAAATATACGGCTGTAAAAACAATCAATTTAATTATTTGGTATTGTATCGTATTTTAATTTATATCATAACAGTAAAGATCATTTATTCGCATATGGAATAATCAAACTTAGTAAAGATATGTGTTAAATATTAATTTGTAAGTATTTAATATTTACAGTTTTCAAGAAAGAAAATGTACTTATAACAATTTGTCTTTTTCATAAATTTATTATTTATACAAAACCAAAAATTATCTGTTATTGGTCGTGGTAAAATCCGAGCTTTAGTATTTTGAAAAGTTGACGCTCTGGCATCTGTGTAAGAGATAATATTTTCAAAGTGGTGGATTTTCTAATCAGGATTTCAGTGATAAATTTGGAAAATATTTCGAAAAAAATCCTCAGTAGGACACGACGGTTACATAATGGTTTTTAATGGGCCTCTTATTCATGAACCTATTCTTAAACCTGAAGACAGACTATCGCACCCAAAAAGATACTTAACTTCATCTACAGTACTAACAGGACTAGAGGGCGAACTATAAGTGGATATCAAAGTACGATGTACAAAAATCCACTATCAAACAAAACAAAATATGAAATTTACTCGATTTCTTAATAAACAAAACTCATTGATTTTGGTATCTTTATGATTATTGGAACCCTGTGTATTAAATCAAAAAAAAAAAAAATCTAACCCCGGCAAACAGTTCAAATTGTGATTTATTTAACCGATGACGTCACCGCCCGTTTAACGTACCGCGCAATTTTCGCGCGCTTTCAGTCACGTTTTCGCGCGTTTTTTTTTGTTCCATTTTCAAGGTTTTATTTATCATCGCTTGTCCACCTGCTTTTACTGTCGATGGTGCTCTTTCTAAAAGCAGGGCTGTACTTGGTCTCGGACCTAAAATTTTATAATCTGAACATTTTATATAATTACATTACACGTACAACCTATCTACCTATTATTATTATAATATTTTATGCGTTTATTGTACATCATGACAATGATATGTTATTGGTAGTTTCGACAAATATCCCTCAAATAGTAATTTATTTAAAATAGCTATAATACTATAAACTAAAAACAATCAAATAAAATTATCCCACATAATCAATACTTATATAACATAGTTGAATATCATAACTTCACTTGATTTTAATAATAATTTTTAATTTAACGAATTAGTTAATTATCATTAGTCAGTTATTCATTTTGTAAAACATAAAAATTATTTTTTTTATTTATGTAAAAAAAATATTTTTAAAAATTTACCGAAACACTATTTTTTGGACTAGCATATTCAATACACTGTTTGTCATTAAAAAAATAAGATAATTGATAATTCAAGTACTATTTGTGAAAACTGTATATCAAAAAACGAGGTATCTTAATTAAATTAACTTGATATTCTCGCTGCATTCTTTTTAAAATTATACGAATTATGTTAACTTAATTTGTAAGTATTTTGTATTTTATTTTATTTCATTTTAAGCATGTATAAATTAATTGTATTTTAGACTAAAGACGGTGTTTTAGCTGGATCGATTTAAAATGTATTTGTATATATTTGGTTCTGGCAGCGTTGAAATTGAATTGGTGGAAAAACTTTGGAAAATATTTAGTGTTCGCCCGAAAGTAAGTAATATTTTATTTTGAAGTCTCTACATAATTTTCTACGTTTTAAGACTTCTTACCAACTTGGAGAATAAACAGAAAATAAAACGGAGAAGTCTTCTCCGCACACCTCTCCCCCTCTCTCCGAATATCTCCTTAAATATATTTTAGTAATAAATACCAGTCGATATTTATATTATCTTTTCTAATTCGTCCCTGGCTTTCGCATCCCTTATTCTGCGGCGTAGTTAGCGAATTTTTGTTTGTTCTGTCGACCAAACAGCAATAATTCAAATTTAAGCCTTCTGATGGAGGTGCGGCCGGCCCTGAATTATTGATAATATTTTTGCCATTTCTAACTTCCGATTTTTCACATCGGGGTATGCTTTCAAGGGTGATGCGAAAATGGAAATATATGCGTTGGCACATAATGCTTTTGTAAAGGAATCTGTACTAAATGACCAGCACAATATGAATTATACAGGATGAACTGTAAAAATGTCTCGGTATTTTTATTTTGTGCGATAGTATTTGTACTGCTATAAAAATGATGAACTATATATTTGATTAATCTTATAAAATTTAAATTTTTCTTAGCAATAATATTTTTTAATTGTCAAAAACTTTAATAACAATTCACCTGACAAAATGATAAGACGCAAATTTAGAAAAGTATTACCTGTTCGTTTGTTTATAAATCATTGAATATGAAGCCAACTTGAAAACTAATAAACCAGTTCAAAGAATAAAAGGTTTAAACATTTTTAAAAGTTATTAATAAATGTTTTGAATATTTTACAGAACTTCTTAAAGTTCTTGGTCTGTTTTTTTTACCAATTATTTTACAAGGTAAATTTATTTTACAGCAGAAGTAAGCTGCTGCCAGTACGATGATGCGATTCGTAAACCTCATAGGTTTAAAAGGTAAAATGCTGAGATATTCTTTTTTCCTATTATATATTATTATAGTCTTATAGTTATTAATAAATTAAGAAAAAAGTATAATTACCTAAGCTAGATTCTAAAATTCGTTTTTTTTACAATAACATTTTTCCTGCTCGATGTTGGAAAATTAAAAAAAATGATTTCTGGACTATGTAAACGTTAAAACATTTAATATTTATGATTAATATATAGGCAAGCAATAAAAAAAATATTTTTATACAAAACACCTAAGGGTTGCTTCTTTCAGGACAACAAAAAAAAACAAATATTTCTATGAAATTTGGTTTGACCTCACCTTATTTTAGATAGTCCACCTTTTCAAGGCATGTATTCGCAAATTTAAATGTGTTTGTGCGGCTCTTTTTATTGTGATCATGGGGTACAATCATGATCATGGGGTAAAATCATGATCATAGGGTACAATCATGATCATGGGGGTGTTGTGAAAATTAATCTCCCATAAATATATAATGAATGGACTTTACAGTCATATTTCACCTTACCGATTACAGTCGAACGTATTCCGCAATAATTTTTCGCCCTTCGGCAACATCTATGCAGGTAATTATTTCGGCTGCAAAGTTTGCCGATTAAAATGTCGGTGTCGTCACGAGTTTGCACAGAAATAAAGGCATAAATGACATTTAAGTTCGTTCGACTTGGGCCAATAATGATCCCGAGACATGCTAACAGCGATTTAGCACCAATTTAACTTTCTGATGACTAATGCAAATAAATTTTTCATTTTATACCTCTTCGATATTAATATTTATATATTCTATTTTAAAAGGACATTCTTAAACTGGTTAAAAAAAAATATTTGTATTCACAATACTATCGAGTGCGTATATTAATAATGTATCCTTAGGAACGGGTACATAATTACATAATACTCGCTTGCGTTTTATTATTCAACTTGAGCTATACTCTATTGTGCACCAGCTAGAAAGAAAGTGAGGAGAATTATCTTTAAAAAATGAGTAAATATATTAGGTCCATTGTAATGAGTTTATTTAGGCATTTATAAATAAAACATCAAATTTTTATGGTTCTTAATTTCCTATTAAACCATCACCACATTTTTCATTACCGGTTATTTTAATTGGTACTCCCTTACATTGCAAGTTTAATGACTTTGTGGCCTTGCGAAACCCAGGAACTACATCCACTGTCTATTAAACGACCTTTGTCTATATGGTTCGGCGTCATCTGAACCTTTGATATGACGCAAAAGAACCATTGCATTCCGACAGAATTTTGGCCCCTGTAGCTATCATATAATATTAAATACTTCTATATGTTCTTTAGTAGTAGTAAATTAATTATTTAATCAAAATCTGACGTCTTAGTGCCAGGCCCTACAGGCGCCATTAAAGGCAACTCCCACTCAGACTACTCGCGCCTGTGGTACCAACTTGTGATGGGTTGCTTTAAACCCTATCTCCACTTGTGTTTGTGGCACTTTTAGCCCATTCGATGTGCGTTTTGGATAACTATAGAGGCGACAGTGGGGTATTCTTTAAATCCGAGCAGATTTTAAAATAAAAAAAAAACATATAATGGTTTCATAACGTTCTTTAAATTCATTATAAACACAATTGTAACCAAAACTTAAATTGGTGTATTTTATGTCTTATTTTTAAATTTTTGTTTAAATTTAAGATTTTGTTTTTCTTATTTATTTTATCTTATTTAAATGCGTTTAATATATTTTAATATTATTCTTTTTTACCTCTATCTTTATTAGTCAGTTGGGATACCCTACTTTAGGATTGTATAGGTACTTCAAATTATATTGTCTTTACGTCATTACCTGTTGGGTAACCACAATAAATAAACACGGACATAGTATTCTAATTAATCATAACTAGAATGTAGCACTGAACATTTTTTTATGTGTTTCTATTTGCGCACATCTATAAGTTTGTATTAATTTTAACTGGCCAGTAATAAATAATACATTCCAACAGCCGTGTGTCATATTTTTGAAATTTGAATATGATATTTGGCGCTCTGTCAAACTTTTAATGTTTTAATAATTAGTACTATAATTTATTGACTTTACATATTATTTTCTATATTATTCGATGAGCCTCCGATGTGCCGATGTGATCTAAACGACTATAGTTGTTTTTCAAAAACATCAATCTATAAACAAAAACTCTCGCATTTGTACTTTCGAGTTGAAATATGCAACGGACGACGGACAAAGAACGAGCATAGAGCATAGTAGTATATGAATGCATAAATGCTGAAAACTGGTATCCGGTTATCATAAGCAAAAAAAATCTATCATCGTATACTGAAATATGCTGAAAAACCAAGATGTCCGCCCCAAGTCATCGACACCGGAAAATATATGCAAGGAGTTGTCAGAGTGTGGCAAATAGCGGCGCGGGCGCTCAACCAAAACACAGCTAGCCGCTAAATTGCCCCCCCGACCCCCACCACACCACACCACCATCCCCTCTTCGCTCGCTCTGTCTTCATTCTCGCCAACAGCTGTAAACAGGGTTCGCACATGCGCTCACTTGAACGGATTATTTTATTTATTTATTTTCATTTTACAAAGTTACAATAAGCGAAAACTATATACTCCATTTTTAGCATATTGCGCGCACGGAGGAGTGTGATATTTGGCATATAAAAGTTTATATGGAGAAGGAGTGCAGAAAGCTAAAATTTATATATAATATGAATTATAAATAAATTAAATTTAATAAATAAAACGTTCATACAACTCACAATTATGAACTGTGAATTTTGTATGATTTCAAACGTTCCATTTTTAATAGTCTGACAATGTCAATGTCAAGCAAAAATAATTAATAATGCCATCTTATACTTCTATAAATGTAAAGTCTCATTTTTACATAAAAAAGTAAAACTGCCAATGAATTGTATCAAAAAATAAATCTCATAGGTATTTCAGGCAAATAAGGCAACCGACACACGCTGAAATAAGGCAACAAAAATAAAAAAAAAGTATATACAATTATAATAGAGGTATACTCACGTCATTATAGAGGTATCATTGTATATTTTAAAAATACGTAAGATAGTAAATAATCTTGCGCTGGGCACCTGAAATAGGAATAGAGGGGGGGGGGGTGAGCTGGTACAGGAAGTTCCAAGACCAAACCCGACAATAATCCAACCACTTGGCTTAGCGATTTTAAATAATATGATTTTTATAAACTACATTTCAAAATTCATCGTAGTATCCGAGAAATTAAATATGAACTTTACGTGACAATATTGAACTATTGTAAGGCTACGAATATGGATCGCATTTCGCCTAGCCAAAGGCAATTTACACTAGCGCTTTAGTAAAAATAGTAAATTTGGGGTGAAGTATTTTCGCCTGATTTTTTTTTATGATTTCTTAATCGTAATAGGGAACACAAACACCCCCTTAAGTCTGTTCTCTGGACATCCTGTCCTCTGTTTTTCTTTGTTAAAAAAAAATATTGCAACTGTTAAGGTAAGTTGGTCGATGTAGTGACAGTCGATTGATAGTCTATTGCTAAAAGCATTTGATTATTGACCCTGTGGCCGCATCTTTTAGTCCGCAATAGTTCAGATATGGTTATACCATTTTTAACACTTCATTACCACCATACACCAACTATAATAAATCCATGCGCTGTGGTGCGGCCAGCGAACTAAAATGACTATGTTTAAAGCCACAAGAGGTTATTGTTATTTTTTTTATGTTATATTAATATATTAACGATCAATAAGCAAATTCTTCCTAATATGTGAAAATACCTTCCTAGCATATACTGATAACAATAAAGTTAGTCAAATAATCATTTGAATCTGTAGTTTATGATATACATTCAGAAGCAATATTTATTGATAGAGTTTTAAGATTAAAAGTGTATATAACATTAGGGATTTACAGCATAAATTTTTTTTAGAAAAAAATGACAGCAGCCCTTAAAAGTACCAAAGAAGACCACCACCAAAAATATTAATATCCGAATGATATATGCCAAGCCATTCACTTAAGGTGGTTTAACGAGGCAAGAATGTATCAGAAGGGGAAATAAGGATATCGCCGGAGAAGGAGGGCAGAGGGGGGTTGATTATACTCCCCTGACGTCAATATAAATGGGCAGTCATTACTGATTTTCATGCAGAGTGGGGTAGTTAGTATTTTTCTTGAAAATGTCACATCGTTCCGGGCTCCATGGGGAAATGAGAGTTTTTATTAAACGAATGGGAAAATGTTTGCAAAAAAAATAACCCCGTCGCTAAAGATCAGATAACATTAAAAATGGTACCCGTGAGATAACCGGTCAACAGTCAAACATCAAACAATCTATTTAAATAATTTATTTATACAAAGAATACTTTATAATTAGGTAAAACATTTACGTTTTTCGACATATGCATGTAGGTATATAGGAACCTAATCAGCCTGAAACCTGGTGATATCCTGGTGACAACAAATCTTTGAATACTATATAGCATTTGGGGGAAACAGCTGACTCAATACAGCAACAGATAGGAATACGTGGAAGGAAACGAAATAGGTCTTCATCCAGGAGTGGATGGCGACAGTCTGAGGAAGAAGAAGAAGAAGGATACAGGATTTATCCAAAAGTCAACAGTTTGAATAAAGATTCCTAGAGGAATCCTGCCTTTCATCACAGAAATTATCACTGTCCTAAAACTACTAAGTGTGCTGATCTAAAATTTAACCTAGACAAGCTTTTGTAATTTAGTAATACCACTAGGTATCAATTTTAATATAAAACTAATGTAAATGCCTCTTTTCATTTTTATGCTTATAACAGGGACAAATAATCAAATTCGTTTATTTATCTACTTTTTTTAATAATCTTTAATAATTTTTAAGTCAGAAAAAAACAAACAAACTCACAAACTATTCATAAAATATTTTTAATATTATTACTTAAATAGGTAAGTGTTCCGTTATCCTGCTATGGTAATGCAAGTGACTCAAAGCTGAAAATTAGGCACCGGGAACTAACTTGACACCCCTCTGGGGTCAATGGGGAAGGTGTCAGCTACACGGGGAGGGTTATGGTTCTTCATTGGTCCAAATCTAACTGTTTGAAAACATATCTATATGTTTTCAAAGATCGTTGGATGAAGTTGAGAAGAATTGCATGTTGTAGAGATACGGAATATAATACATGTTTCCAGATATTAGTAATTAAATAATGAGCGTGACACAGAAGGTGTGAAGAAGGCTTAATGCTGTGAGTACTTGCCGAAGACTGAAGTTGCCAGGTACCTACTTCGGTCAAGAAAACTTATTGTGGGAAAGGATTTCTTGAGTATCTCACTGTTTGCCTCTCGTAATGTCAAACGGCGTATGAACTGCAACTAAGCATGTTCGAAACAAAGGATTTCTGAAATATGAAATGTCAGAAATAGTCTGCTGCATTTATTTTTCCAGTCGTTAATTAAATTTATACGAAAATTTACGTTGTGGGAATCGTCGTTTAGGCGATTTCACTGATTTAACAGATTTCACTTATCGACGATAATTATATCGTTCCCTGCTCTATATTATAATTATATATTAGAATTTTCAATTTGAAATTGAAATTTAATTTAAGAATAAAACATTTTTCGAGCATATAGTTTTTAAAAACAGCATTAAACGAAACGATGCGTGGGTGTCCTTCAAGAATGTCGTCTCCATCATAGATGTAGCTCTAATCCGCCTCGTTAGCGCGCTGTCATCTGGGAAGACACTTAAATTAAGTTCGAACATTGCCCGAACGCCCCGTACTACGCCATTGTAATTTTTTAAACGAACCTACCCCCTCCCGCTCCACCCCCGCCTTATCCGCGCTCCACGGCTATAGGATTTCGTGTAAGTGAAAGGAGCTCTATGTTTTCGCGATGTTTCGATATCCAGAGGCGGAGAGATGAATTATTTTAATTAAACCAATTTCAAAATTGACGACAGAAAAGCTATTATTTATTTATTTATTCATATGGACTACACTTTGAAGCTCGGACGATAGGTGGTAGAGGGTATTATTTAGCACGTAACCTTTTTCTTAAAGTGGTTGAATGAATAGGGAATGGGGACAAAATGGTTCTTTTCTCTGATTGTTTGCGGTAAGAATGATTTGAATCCAACATTGTTCCTCTTAGATATTTGTTTGATTTTATGTAGTTGGTCTTTGCGTCCACTGTAGGCAGTTTTGAGGAGCTGACTACTTATTGTAGACCAAACGGGTTTGTTTGTGAAAGCTTTAAATAAATTCAATAGGCGTGATACCTTCCTTTTGGAACTAAGCGATTTCCATTTAAGTTCTTGCATAAGAACTTGGACTATCCAAACGCTGGAAACGCCTAAAAACGTATCTACTTACCAGCCATTGGACAGCATCTAGTTCAGCTGAGAGACGCGCAAGACAAATACTTAAAACAAAGAATTACAAATAAAAATGTATGTAAATTCTGTATTACAAATATTTTAAGACACATATTCGTATGACTATTATAATACTACAATCGGCATATCAAAGAGGGCGTCTAGTTAAAAACATCGATTTAATTTTTCGGTATTTATGAATATTACATAAAATTAATATACTCCACGGTTTCACTAAATAAAAATAATATTGGTTTCTAGTCTCCGCGTGTCATTGTGCATATTTTACCTAGAAAATTATAATTTTGGAATGAAAGAATGCTGTTATAGAAATAGGTATACAAAAACTGCAGCAATATCTTATTTACGAAAGTAAATTTATCGTGCACGACTGTTGTATTTGAGGTTTTTTTAACAGCCGCTTTTTTAAATAAATGTTAGTAGTTATAAATTTTATAAAGATTACGAAAAACAAAAGGTTTCTTTATATGAAATAAAACCTTCTATAGCGAAAGTATCTATAGCAATAATTAAGGATTTGTTTTAGCGCTTACCTTTGTCACGAGATTTACCCAGATTATCTATATAAAAAGAAATACTTTCATGATAATGTCGAGCGAGACGCCACTGACATTTTATCCACATCGCACATTTATAAATTACTTGCAATTTATATTGCTTTTTTGCTATTTTTTTAATATCGTTTTTTTATACGGGCCTTTAATGGAGGCTTTTTAAAAAGGTTCCGTCGGGGGTGGTGAGGTGGGTTGGGGCGGGGTGTTGGGGGTGCGGGTGTGGGTAAATTTTGTATTATTCTGTTTATGAAAATGTTATACCATCAGTCTTTTGATGTCTCCGCCTGACAACGGAGTTTGTCTCATTATGAGGCCCGCGGGTTAAATACCCGGAAATTCGGTAACGCCTCAGATTCGGGAGGCTGCGGACGCTCTTAATGCGCGGGGGAGAATCAGAGGAGCTTGATTATTTCGTTTATTTATCGACCAATATTCTTTTTTAACGATACATGGTATGGGGCAGTAGTAGTATGGGGCAGTCCGCTATGAGAAATCATTTTTGACGCACTCTGATTTCTTCATTTCTAATGTTACATACTGTGCGTACGAGTCCATTATAATATGTTTACACAGTCAGCGCCGATGACGAAATATCGCGTCATTGTGTAAACGCCAGTTGCCAGACGCGTAAAAGCGTCAAAAGCGATTTTAGTGATTTTATGTGAAAAGTGCGCTAGTGAATCGATGGATTTGGCGGTAAATTATTTTGAGTTTTATTTACAAAAGCCATGTCAATAAAATATTAAATATAAAAAACAGTTTAATAATTTATTGTGCACTTATTATTTGTCAATAATAAGAAATTACAAAATGGGCGGCGATCCCGCGCGCGATAATTCGTTCGGTCAACGACTTTCACCGACTGGGCGGCAGCGTGTGGTCTGCGCGCTTTACGTACGGAGCATCCAGTACCAGTTATCTTCACATATCTTTATATTTTTGTTCCCTCCTCGCCGGCCATGTCAAAAGATATTATTTACCAAACTCTCAGTGAAAAAACCACTGAGAGATCAACACTTAAGGTCGACATTAGCATGATAGATGCATCTTAAAAAAAAAATGCAAAGGCTTTCGACAGAGTATTAGTACAAAAATTAATTTGGTATTTAAATTATTTGCCGGTTAACAAATAAATAAAAAGCGTTTTGTTTCGTTTTGTTTATTTTTTAATTTTAAGATTTTTTAAGATTGAAACTAAGTCATTTTGTTATACAAGATTATTCATATCGACCGAATTTGCTTACCTCCGTGAGATTCCTCAATAAATTTGATACTATAAGTATAGTTGGATATATTTAGATTTGATCAATACTTTTCTAGGTTTTCGAGGTTCTGTGTAAAAATACACTCATATCGAGTAAATATCATTGTATTTTTTATAAATTTTTTAAATAAATATATGAGTTTATTATGCTAGAAAAATAGTTGTGACTTTAATAACAGAGACCTTTTAATGTGATCTTTTTCTCTAATATATGTATCTGTAGCTATGTTCACTAGTTAGTATTAGTATTTTTTTCAATTTATTTTGATAGGTATTTTTACAATCAATAATAGAGCTATTCACTTGATAAATCTACGTGCATCTACGCTTCTACGCGCGCGTAGAGCTAAAATTAAAACCTAACTTTATATCATAAAGATGCCATTACTTAAAATTTTTGAATAGCATAAATTATTAAAACTTTTTATATGCTTTCATAATTTTACGTAATATAATAAATATGAACTTTACTCATCGATGAAAATAAAATCTGCGCATCCTAAAATGTATTTTTCGTGTACTAAACTGAGATTGTCATAGCCATGGTGGATTAAGTTGCTCTTAATTTTACACACAAAGTATATAACCCTTCTTTGCCGATTTATTGATCTCAAAATTAAATAAAATAATGTTGAACAACAAAAATTTAGATATAAAACTAAAAATAGACCTTCTACAATAGTAACTATTAACAACGTAACATTTTTTTTTAATAAAAAAGGGAATAATCTGCTCTAACTATATTAAATATGTGTTTATAAAATTTTACATTAGTATCAGGTTCTTCAATTTATTTATTTTTTACTTTTTATAAGTTTTTGTAGTTTCTTCTACCGGAATTAGATAATTTGTAAGTTATTTTATAGTCCGTTGTTATATGTACGGTTTATTTTTACCAGAATTTCAAATGTCGATTAGTTGTTTTTAAATTTATTCGACGTTATATCAAAACTGAATTTAAATAGTTTCAAAATATCGGTCGAATGAGAAAAAAATTAGGCTAATGACCCTGAAAAACATGTGCATTGAATAGGCTATGAACTGAAAGAACTGCACCTCTCTGAAAGAACTGCGCCGTCTAACTCCTGCTGCTCGTAAATTAATCGATGAGCATGAGCCTCATGGCCTTAAATTATTTTTTTTCACAGTTTTGCATATTATTTAGAATATAATTTCACCATTTTGTATTATATTTTACATGTTTGACTATTTTAATAAGGCAAGTACCCCCCTAATAAGGTAGGATTAGGATTTAAAATGCACTGATATTATTGATTTGAAGACAGAATAAAAACTAAAATAGTGTGTGTATATCTATGTATATCATATTGTGTACAAAATGGTATTTAAAAATTTATTTAAAATTTAACGATCTACACAAAGTAAAAGAAAAAGGGATATGTTATTTAATATTTTCTGAATTATCGCGTATACGTTTTCTATCTCTTAACAGTTATGTGTAAGCTATAGTTATACTATGGATATGATACAGACAATCATTCTAGATAATCTCTTCCCTTTCAGCGTTTTTTCTAGCACATCCATTACCGGAAGAGGAAGCGAGGGGTGTGTATGGGGAGGGGAGTGTGGGGGGGGGGGGTGGGACTAAGTGAGTGAAGACATCATTAAAATAATAGCCACGGAATCCACTCTGAACGGGGATGGCGAAAACCGATCGACTGCGTAGGTTGTACTGATGAAAAAGTTAGGACGGTTTCGACCGGAGCGATTTGTTTGTTTTGGATTATTGGCGAAATTGTATCAAACTCTCGTGGCTTTTCCGGGCCGTCTGCGTGCAGCTTGCTACATTTTTCAGAGGCGACCGATTTTGTTGAAACTCCGCTTCCATACGAAGCGACCTCCTCGCGTGACAGCCCTTTATGGTGACATCATACAATTAATAAATAGATCATGGAGATCGTGGCAATCTAGTGGTTAAGGTGTTGGACTTTTGACCCAAAGGTCTCGGATCAATAGTTCAACAATAATCCGCATACGGTCATACAATCATAACGCTTCATTATTTATCTTCCCTGACTCTAACAAAGGCACACATGGCTTACTCGAATAGGGCCCAAAATAATTGCATATGACCTAGGGTCATAGAATTTTTTTAAAAAAGATTTGAGGAAAATTTGAAATATTTTTACAAAATAAAACAAATCAAATGTTTTAATTTGATTTTTTTATTATTTTAATTGTAGAGTATTATTATTATTCATGTAAAAAAAATAAACTAAAACTTAATCAAATTATTTATTTAAAATGGCACCAGTTTTGTGAGATTTTTAAAGGTCGATGTTATTAAAAAAAAACTGTTCTGAAGATTTTACATACTACTTAATTATTTATGTTTTTTACAAAGTTAGCTATAGTGATTTTTAAAACCAAGTTACAAAACATACAAACTGAACTATAGCCATTTATAACTAAAACCCTTGTGTATATATAAAATGATTTTAAATTTAGGGCACTCCTTTTAGCATGTTCATCTACATCGACAATCAAACAATTCAGCAAAAAATATTAGAAAAAAGTTTTTCAATTAGGACGAGAAAAACGAATTCAAAATTAAATGGAAATCGTTTTAATGTTTCAGAGCGCGGTTGAACACATGGCGCGAGACCGGTCTTCGAAGTACTTCGTAGATAAACATTTTTTTTCAATATAATTATTTTAGTATATTTTTTTTCGAAATTAGGTTTTTCCATAGATCATCCGCCCTTAATTTAATAACACGCTGTATATATTGAACACGTGCGTGAAGGTGATAGCGGATATTTAAAATTAGGGTATTTGTGAGTGTACCTGCTTGAATTATGAATGAGAGAATGTATTTGGGTGTAATGTAATGCCATATAATGTGTATGGGTGTTCAGCTCCTAGGAAATTAAGAAATTATCCCGTTCATAATATATTCCACAGGGCTTCCGAAATTGCAGATAGATTCCTGCGAGATTCAAGAATATCTACCTCACCGAATATAGGGCCATATACATATACCTAGTAAACTTTACAAAGCAGAGTTATTTTGGACACCTGGAATAGATTCCACAAAAGAATGTACGCGTGACACTGGGAGATACCCGCAACCAAGTTGGGAAAATCTTGATTAATGTTTGGTGGTCGACGCCGTGCGAGAGAGAATACGTCGATTTTCAAGAGTTTGCAGATTGAAGTGGTCGATTCTCTCTTTGCAGGTGTCGAGATCCAGGTGTTTGCGACAAGCAGGGCGCTTAAGAAATCGACGTATAAAAATGTGTAGGGACAAAAAAAAAATACTTTTTCTTCGTAAATGTCTTCTATTCATGTTACGACTTACTGTCATCATAAAGTGTATGTATATGTTTTGTATAGTTACTAAAGGTAGGAACATGTATTATTTGTAGTGTATATAAATCCATAATAGTATTCCGGGACGGCACTCTTTGAAGGATTTCTCGTGTCAGATGCACAGTCGAGAGTGCCAGGGACGAGCAGTTCGAAATACGAATTCGGTTAATTATCGGATATTTTATTTATTTATTTTATTTTATTTATTCTTTATTGAAAAATCCAGCAGTATTAATTTTTATAATTACAAACAAAACTTCTTACTAGTATATAAAACCAATTATGGATTTCGGTCATTTTACATATTAACATCAGCATAAAAAATTTGGTACAGTGTTCCTAAAATATATATAGATTATGAATATTTTACAGTAGAATTTTTTGATGTGTTATGTAAAATTTGTGAGTGATGTTTATGGTAGTTGTGAGTAATAATTTGTGAGTGTGTGTGATGTATATGTTAAATAATTTATGATGAATGTAATATAAATATAATATTTATGTATATTCTATATGTAATTGCAATTACAAGTACTTATATGTTACAATATAATAATTGCGTAAACAATAACAGGTGTTCGAACAATTCTTCTGTTTATTTAATAATCATGCAAGTTACCAATAGTAAATTAAATCTGTAAATATATTCTTCGCGTTGGTACAAATACAACAATGCTTTGCGTACTAAATGTATCGGCAGCGTTGCCATTAGTCACGGGAGATAAGTTTCGTGTCGACGCTGTCGTATCGTTTTGTGGGAAAGCAAATATATAAAGAGGTGTATGGCAAGGGATAAAAAAGGAGCTCGTGAGATTGATTGTCCCGAATTGAATATATGTTGTGAACAGTTAGAAGTTCGCATATCTTTTTAGCTTGACTATGTAATAGAAATTGTTAAATTACTTCAATATTGAAAATGTTTAGGATTGTATTACTATTCTAAATCGAAAAGTAAATTAACTAGACTTTTATATTTCTACTTTATCGAAAAGTAATTTTACCGTACATTTAATCAAACGTTTAGACGCATCTCATTATCTGAATACAAAAATCGATAAAATAATATTACAGTGTAGCTAGTATAAATACAAATAATCAATATAATTATATTAAAAATCATCGAAAAATCCACCCATGGTCATCTGTTTGGGACGTCTAAATTCACATCAGAATATTAGATGAAAAGATCATTCTTACGAAGTAGAGGAAATTTTTAAGAAGAAGAATGTTGGTCATTACTCTTTTCTTTCGCTTATCTTCTTAGAATGGAATGTCTCAACTGCAGCGTTTTCCGTTTTCTAAAGCCGGGTTTAAACATGTGCGCAAATATTTGCAAAGATGCACAAATACTATGCATGTCCCTAGAGAAAAGACGAAACATGTGAGCAAATATTTACGAATGGCCTCCCATACAATAGCATTTGTGCATATTAGCGCACATGTCTTAATAACAACACATCTTAGCTAAAAAGAAGAATATAACATTGCAAACAACATGTCAAACATGTTAAGACAACATGTCAAAAATCATCATTGTTTTCAGGAAAAAAAAATGTAAATTTTACCTGTTTATATTAAATACGTAGCTGTTGTCATACGATGGGTGATCGACCACTATCGGGCAAGGTCGAGCGCAAACGGCCGTGGCAAAACGAGATATCGATCACGTTTTGTGACGCTTAAAGGAATTTACATCAGCGCGAATGAATAAATTTGGTTATTTTTTTTATTATAATCTCTTACTCGTAATAGGGAACACAAACACTTCCCGTATTTTATCACAATCATAATCTCATTAGTTTAGCGTCGACCGCTACTGACGCATAGGAAGTTCCTTGACCCGTTTCCGCTAGATGGCGTTAGAGTCGTCGTTCGAAATCCAATTTCTCAAAATTCAAATATCAGGCGACCAATCGCGTTGCCGTTAATTGAGTTTTGAACTATGCGCTCTGCCGGCCACGGCCGGCGACAGGCGGAGGCGATCTAATGCGAGATGTTCTAATCTAATTCGAGGGTAGACGGTAGTTCAAATTACACGTTTACTAATTTACGACTGACTGAAAAAAAAATCGAAATAAGATTTTGTGTAACCTATTATGAGAAAAAAATGATATAAAAAACTTGTTATACGCCATATTTATTATATTTTTTAAGAGATGGTGTCAACTTGGTCAGTGCGCGAAGTTCAATGTCGCGCTGACCAATACTCGCCTTGACACCGGTTACTATTTAACTAACCGTTACTGTAACCGGTACTATTTAAAACAAAACGCTTTACGAAAATTATGTACTCACCATATTAGCTATTCATGATCTTAACATAGTTATTTATTTTGTAGTTTATTTAGCGGTATAACTCTTATTTTATTCTCCTAATATTTGGTTTACAGTCTCGATATTTTAGGTGTTCTTTAAGTCTAATAATTAATTGCATCACTATATATAGTGTATTTAAATTCACTCGTATCCCTTTAGAGGGATCGTACATATGAACAATCAAACATTATACAGCTAAAAAGTGGAAAAATGTTTCCCAATTACGAGAAATATTAATCCGAAACGACTAATATCACCGTAGTAATTGATATCATTATCAAATTTGCAATTATCTTTTTTTTATAGGAGTTTAATATATTGTAGGTGAGTCAATAATACATATGTAATTACCGGAAAACCGTACCATGCGTTCTGGGGTCTACGAGTACATTAGCGACGCGGTGAATCACGAACACATTAGAGGGTGCCGTGCTATATTTTTTTAACTGTACTTTATAATTAAGGAGGTAAGTAAATGTAAAAAACTTAAAATTAAGATATCGAACTTAAATATCTGAGTCTTGTTATGTGCTTGTATTATTAATATTGTGTATCGATTGTGCGCCCCTCCCTCGCCATGAGACAGAGCCATATTAATATTAAGAGAAAGGAATAAAGAATGATCAAGACATCAAAAGAACGGCACAATACTCGGAAACACGTCATAAACAGCGAAGAGGCACCAGGCAAAACTGAGCTCTATCGGAGCGAACACAAGGATCGTATTCCTTTGAGGAGCCGAAGATATTAATGCAGTAATAACCAGTGGTAATTTTACATGGATCGGGCGCCGGAAAGCGCCGGTTTTCGAGCGGATACTGTTAGAAACAATCATTAACCTAACGACTGTCGAATTTTGAATGTCAAAATTTCAAAATAGCCGTGAAGTGTCGAGCAAAATGAGAAAATAAATGAAAAACTTACGGATTCATTGTAGAGATAGTTTTGAAGGTATTTTTCATCCAAAAATATATTTTTGGTGTCCTTGTAATTTCCGTGAAATATGCAATGTACTGAACTAATTTTGGTTTTTATATATAGTAATTATATATTTATAAAAAATCGCCAAAGTTGGATATAAGGTCAGCTATAGGCGAAAGCCAACCGTTTGGCTCTCGACATTGGCAAATGGAGGCGAGTACTATTAGGCGAAAGCCAAATGGTTGGCTTGCGACAGTTGACAAAATTGGCTGCGACAGTTGACAAAATTGGCGAAGCCAAAGGATAAATATTAATATCGATTCATTTAGATCTTTTTTGGTGGCATTTGATAACCATTAGATATTTAATCATAAAAAAAAAGAAGTTTAGATACCTTGATCTTATTTATATCTTCAACATAGTAAAGGCAGATTTTTAAAATTTATTTCTATATCTGAGAAATTTTATAAATTATAAACTGCTAATAGTTCTTTTTACTTGAATTGCTTTCTTATAAAAGTCAGAAAAAAAAGTAATTGAAAAGCAAAATTTTTTTATATATTTGTAATAAATAAATAATCTATAAAATTAATACTAACTAAATACTAAAAATACATAACCATACTAATAGTAACTATGTATAAGTTTATCATAATCAGTAATGCGCCAACAGTGCTGCAATTTTGTATGCGCGATTCTGATGCAGTTGCGGTTTCCTAGTGCAAACGGGCTTCCTAGTGCAAAAGCTCAGTACTATTAGCTTGGTGACTGGCGGTATTCATATATACACTGGAACACTATTTATTTAAGCCGCCTACTGTTATATACCTTTAACAATTAAGAACAGAAAACGTATTTTATAAACTATTTACAAACATCCAAATTTTATTTTAAATTAAGGTTATTGGTTATTTTACTCGTTTTTATATTTTTTTCTATTATTTGTTATTAGTTGTTTATTGTTCTTTCATAGTTATTTGTTATTTATTAGTTAAAAAAATAAACCTGTTTCACGAGAGTAAAAATATATGTATGTTTTGTGAAGTCTGCTAATGAGAGAGTTTGTACACTAGTTTAAACACATCACAAGGACACACACACATACATAAAGTCACAACACACTTATGCACACTTTATTACACGAACCCATACATGTACTTCCTTGCAATTTCGTTTTACTATTATTGTATAATAGGTTTTACTTTCCTTTCCTTTATTTCCCTTACTTACAACTCCTTCGGTTAAATATGCCTTATCATTACGTAATTACTTTTAATCGGCTTTAGTAATGGTTATATTTTTTTGTGTTTGTAGCAAACAATATTTTAACGCTGTGTATAATTTTAAATTAATAAATAATTAAATATAAATAGATATAATTAATAAATTACCACCTTAATAAGATTTAATCGCGTTCAATAGATAAATGAAATGGTTTGACTGTCTAAGTACATTTCGGACGACTGTCCTGAAATCACTTGGAAAAGTGTTAATTAGATATAGACGCTAATGTAGTAATGTATTGTAAAAACGATGAAGTACGGCGCGGAAGTTAGGGCGTAGTTGAGATTACATCGTTGTAAATATTTAAAGTAAATAAAAACTGTTATATAATGAATTCCACTAAGCGATCGCAGAAAGGCGTTTTCACTTGAATATTCAATATATTTTATTATATTATCGAATGGTTATTCACACCTGATAATCGCGATTCTCTGCGTAATTCCAAACGGAATAATATCAAATTTATCGCTTCCACCCGCGCGATCGTACGCCGCCCCGCGCCGCCGCCCGCCCGCCCTAGATCTCCCGCCCAAAAATACGCTCCTTCCGTCGGAAATAGACATCTCGAAGCATTTCGAATTTCGAAAATATGCCCGGCTAAAGACAAAGCGCCGTTCGTCCGATGCGCATCTCGAATTTCATATTTATTGGCGCGCTTTATGACGCGACCCACAAGCGGTTCCACTTAGTATGCTAGAAGCGAAAAAATTTACAAACTTAGGGTATTTGTAAATTTGTGATAAAGTAAAAAATATTAGTGTGCCTTTTACTAAACTGAAAAGTCTATCCTAAAGAAGGTAGTTAGATTGTGTATACTTCTTTGAAAAAATGTCGTCAATAGTAGACATACCTAAATAAATAAGATTAAATTGTATAAAGTTGTACGGTTGTACATAAATTAGGGGAAGCGGACTGTAGGTTTTGAAGGTTCACAGCTGAAAGTAAATGGCAATCAATAAGAAATAAAGGACCAACCTTTGCTGTGGTATGATGGCCGTCTATGGTTCGCCTGCCTTAGTAATTTCCTCACTGCTTCCTTATGGTTTTGAGTTGATTTCACGAGCTCGGTGAACGATGTGACGAGATGTCACGGATTGCAGGATTAGTTCGCGGCGAAAAAGGCGTTGTTTTGCGCGCGCGATCACGGATTGCAGAGGCGTGGGTATACCCTCTTGCATTTCCTTTTCAACTGACACTTACCGACAGCTGTGATGATGGAAAGGGTTGCCAGTAACAAAAACTGGGGAAATTGGAGAATGGTGATTTTGCAATATAACATAAAATAATAAACATTTATAGAATATATATTAATATGATAGAATATTGAAAATAATAGCTTAATTTATAGGGTGACGTCGGAACAAAAGTAATTAAACGTTTTTATAAATTAAATAAAGAATAACATTTATAGAATGAACTTTTTATAGTGTATAATGGGGTTATACACACCAAACTGTTTGCTACAAATCGCTACACTGAATAATACTAAAAAAGAGCGACTTTTACAGTTTAACCATCGAGGCGTATGTTGTACCAAAGCATGGGAAATTTTAAAATGGCCTCTTCATATCGACAGCGAACGCGTCACAACAATCGACTCCTAAACAAGGCATTATTTTCAGCGCCATCTTTCGAAAATCGCTCGAAGCGTTATTATTTAATGTTGCATGCATTCCACTTTATTGGTACATCCCGCAAAACCGAACGAGAGCCATTTGCCGTTTCATTTAAATCTTACCCCCGTACCACCCCCTGCACCCTCCTCCTGACAACATCCACACACCCTTCTACATCTTCCGTGTTCGATTGTGTGCTCGGATTGAATATTTAACAAAGATCTAGATCCAAAATGGATCTATTAATTATTAGGTAGATTACTTCAAACTATCATTGTTAAGTGTATATTTATCTTATAAAATTGTAAACTGATTATTAGGTATAATGAAATGAACATATTTGTAAGGCATGTACTCAGAAAAGAATATATCTAGGCTGTCGGACAATATATCTAGCTGTAAGGCGTCAGGTATTGGTTAAATAATTTACTACTACTAAACATTTTAAAGAAGGAGTTGATATTATAATTGGACATCTTAAACGTTCATGTTTCCTGAAAGTTTGGCCTATTTTAAAGAAAATCTATACTAGGCAAATATAACTATATAAAAAACAATTACATTGAATCTATAGCAAAGGTTACACGTCAATCTAACTGCCAATAAACTAAGCATTTATTTATTTTTTAGTGTGCCTTTAAAGATTTTTTTTTAATTTTCTTAGCAAGACTTTATTAGGCAATTTTTTAAATTAAAGCAAAATATATTTAAATGTACGTACTTGCTCAAATACTTTACACGTAGCCGTTAAGGAAACAAAAGTTCTTTAAAAAGATTGTTACATATAGGTAGGTAACAATGAAAACAATGCCTTCATTCATTCATTCATGCCTTCAATCATTGTTTTCTAGATTTAGATTAAATGAAGAGGGAGTATATTGATTTATCTGAAAATTGTAAATTGAAATAAATATAATATTAGTATATCACGCATTTTAGATATCCCGCCCTTCAAATATGCCAAACTCTGTCCCCTTCCACCCGCGCCCGCCCCTAACCGCTTCAACCACCCCACCCCCTCCTGAAATGCCATTCATTTGAAAAAGCAACATCAAAAACATTCGCGCAATGTATTTGAATGTAGAAAATTATTAATTTCAGCCGACAAACAAAGCAAGCGATCATTGAACAAATTTGTACGAATTTTGCGGAGCATTTGGGGTCGGCGATATTATGTATATTTGCCAACATTTGATGAAAATTGCCGATGACCCGTTTTCGTCTCGACCTGGCGTCGAAGCTTTTGGCGAAAACGCGCGTGTGTGGAGGAGGGTTTATCCCTTATTCGTGTAGCCTAAAATCCACATTGTCGCCGTAATTGTCCAAAATTTGACACTACCGCTAAGACGTTAACTACATAACGGCTATATTTTCACGAACACCCCTCTGTGCGCATTTTTTTTTTAAATAAATAATAATATTGAATTTCAATTTTTTGTAAGATCCCTCAACAAATATTTCAAATTCAAATTTATAATTGGCTAATGTTTTTTGTTATAATTGTACGTCTAGCTGTAAGTTTTCTCTAAAATAAATAAATAAATATCCGTCCGTATGCAAGATATAATTTATTTATTCCAAGTTGTTACTACGTGTTTAATTCTGTTAACTTTATTGTAAATTTATTTTGTACCTTTGTACGTTTTTATAGATTTAAGCAAAAAAATAAGTGTTAATAAAAACTCGTACTTATGACCATAGAGTGACAGTGGGTTATTTTTTAATAAAAAAAAAACATACGATGGTATATATAAATTTTGACGACACGGCTCGTAATAAAACAACATAGATTAAAAAAAAACAATTTAATAATAATAATTATAACGTGGCACTAAACATTCTTTTACATATTCCTTTCTTTTGCGCACATAGATAAGTTTATATTAAATCTAACTGGCTAGCAATAAATAAAACGTTCTAATAGCCGCGCTGTCATATGTAAGAAATTCGAATATGATAGCGCCTTAATGATGAACACTATCAGTTTCGTACTAAAAATTTGTTGACTTTATTGTTAAATATCTATATTAACGGCTATGGTTGTTTTTCAATCTACGCACAGAAAATCAACTATTTCGGATTTTTACTTTTTGAGTTGAAAGATGCAACGGGCAGACGGTCAAAGGGGGGGATAGTAGCTTCTTATAAATGAATTTAAAGAAGCTAAAAAGAGTGCTGATGAATATTGGTTCCATTTTTATATACAGCATCTTTCTCTAAGAATATGCACCCTTACCCAACGTACGCTGTTTGGTTGCGGAGAAGGGGGTTAAAAGTCTCAACGGAAAAAAGTGGTCCGATTTGACATGAAAAAAAAAAACGCCAATCGCCGGTATTCGAACACAGAAATCGCGATTTGATAAAAGAAAAAGAAAAAAAAACATGTCACCGCGCACCCTTTTCGGTATCTTCACTGCCACACAACATTATATTAATATATATATACGGACATTTCGGACATTTGAGTACTCTACTAGACAAATATCAAATGAAAAATATATTGTCGAAAGATGTATAAATACGTATGGATATCGGCAATTAAAATATGTAATACCCAGCCTGTTTAACAATATACCGCTTGAAGTTAGACAACTTAAAAGAAAATCGGTAATAAAACTTAAATTAAAAGAATTTTTGGAAAAAACATATTAAAAATTATTTAGGTTTTAGTTAAATTAGGTTAATTTTGTTTGTAAATCCCATGAGTTACGTTAACTTAATTTTTAAGTATTTTCTAGATCCTTAAGAATCCTCAAAAATCTCTTAGGACCAAGCCAATTCTCGGTGGGCAGAATTCAAAATCTAAAAGTCTAATATTTTAATTATAGTTATTGTTGTAATTAGAATATTTTTGGAAAAACCTGTATGTATATTTAAACCCTCGAGTATAAATCTGAATGTTTCATAGTGTGCCTCTTGTTTAAGCCTTAGTTTATAAATTGTCAGCTGAAGATCCATGTTTATAACAGATTACATCACCTTAGAACAGCAGTACCCGCTGTAAAGATGATGTAAAATGCAATGTATTGTTTCTGTAAAAAATAATAAATAAATCTATAAAGGAGAATCAAACCTTGATTCGAAAGAATATTCACTCTCGCAACCGCCGCCGGCATCGTTTTGCAATTTCCATAAAGGGAGCGCGATCTTATCCTCGCGCCCGTTTCTTTCAAAGTCAATTTCGATAAAAAATTTGTTTGTGTGTCTTATTTTGCCTAACGATATGTGAAGTGTGCAATCGGATTGGGGTGATATTCGTATATTAGGCCATAGAATGTTCAATTTTGCGATTATACGCAAACATTGGTTTAAAAAACGGTGAATATAAAATAATTTTATGGTTGCAAAAGCTGATCTTTGTTTTATTCAAAACAACTTCACGATCATAAGGTGGTTTGTCATAAATTAATTACGAGACAACTCAGTTGCCACCGTCACATTTTACCGAGAGCAAAGACAAATTTGCTCAGAGACGCTTCACTTTAAAAAAAAAATATTTATATAGATACCAATGTCCAGCTTTCAGACGTCAAACACTCAATCAACTTAGCCTAGTTAAGTGTTATAAACATTTTATAACGAATTTATAACAAAATTAAAGATATTCTACGAAACCCGAAATTTCACGTCTTTGTTCACATATGAAAAACGAATTTCTTGTTGGCCACTTGAGTTCGAGAGAAAACAAACAGAAACTCTTTTTTGGGTAGGTACTCAAAAAATATTCCACGTGTACATAATATGTATAAATATCAGAAATACATATTAAAGAATAGTTTATTATTAGATTTATATGTTTCCAACATATGTCATATCTAATCTATAACAATAATATCTATTGTATGAGTATGAGTGTATGCATAATTACTATTTTATATTATATTATTATACCATAAATTCAAATTAAATATAATATTTCAAGTAAACAATTATAAAAGTAAATAAAACATTTAAAAAGGTACTAAAGAGGTCTTGTACTTGAGAGCGCAGGATGTCGGTTTAAACCCAGCGTTGAGTTTTATAAAAATGCATTTTAACTCTCACCTGTCTGTCCTCTGTAGTGTAAGATATGGTTAAAAAATCATATAATTAGATGAAATTAGAAAAGGATGATATGTTAACAGAAAATATAAAAATAATGGATATGTGATTAAGATGAAGGATTGTGGTGAGATGAGATGATTTTATGAATGACTTATGTATGAAAATGAAAATAACAATTATATATTTTTGTGTCTATTATTATTATTATTATTATTTAAAATTACATATACTTTGGAGATACCATTCCTCCGGTGGTATAGCTGATTGGCAGGTGATGCAACTAGGTTATTTTAAAGCCAAGTTTTTTATTCTTTTTCTTAGCTGGGAAGAGGCCTTATGCATTAAAGTAACAATAATAAATAATATTATTTAAACTACAAATTTTCTTTGACAATACGCTTGTTTAAAAATAAATATGTTTACTAGGTATTAATCAGTAAAGGAAAGTGAGAAGGGGCGGCCCGCCAGAGGCGTTTGACAATAGCCGTAGCAGACTGAAAGGAATAAAAAAAACACACAGCGAATTGATCTCTTCCGCTATCACAGCATCAAATACATCCGCAGATCATCCGCGAGATAAATTTTGACGGATACGCATAACCCGCGCCGCGCGTGTTCGCCCGCGACGGATCGCAGCGCGCCGCCCGCGGGGCGGAAGAAAAATCATGTACGGACGTGAAGCGATCCAACGCAGATTGAGACGTTCAAGTTGCGATGTAGGGTGCACCATTTAAATTTTATTTTATTTATTTATTTGTTTATTCATTGAAACAATTACATACTCATTTTATAAGGTTACAGATATATACATATTAAAAAATATCGTGAGCGTTTGGTACCGATGCAATCTCTTTTCGCTGCCTTCTTAACTAGGCTAAATGTCTGTCCTGAAGAAGGTAGTTCAATTTGTTCTTATTTTTGAATATTTACCAACTACCAATAAACGAGATTTTTATTTGAAAATAAACAAACAAAATACGGTACTCCAACAAAATAATGAATACATAACATTTTTACATATTATGTTTTTTTTAAATAATTGCTATGACCTAGGTCATATATAATTATTATTGGGCCCGACTTTAATTTCGGGTCCTAAATTGCTAATGGGAAAAAACAGGCAAATGCCTTTTTTATTATTAAGAAAAAAAGGTGTAAATGAATCGAAATTAATATTTATCCTTTAGTTTCGCCTTAAGTAACGATTAAAAAACTTTTTTTCGATGGCTTTGATATGGTTGCATTATTTTGTCTAAAATCAATTTTAGGATCGAACAGCATATTTGGGTTGACCACGGACTAAACTTTTAAAGTTGATTTTATAAAGCCAATAAATAAATAAATTTTAAAAAGTTATCATGCTCAACGATTCTTTATGGTCACCACATATCGAAATGGATACGGAAGTAGCTACATCCCCCCGCCGCCATATTTCCTTGTATCCAACCCCCACCGCGCTCCGCGTTTGAGAGGAAATGGCGGCGATATTGCTGTGCTCGTTTACCTTTTTTTTTTTTTGAATGACGTGAATGTCTAATATTTCTGCCAGATATTTGTTTCGTGTTCGGATTGCGAGATTCTGCCCACGCCCGTGGGTACAGATCGCGAAGATTGACAGCATTGTGAGCGCTCGCCGCTGTGTGAATTGGACGTAGCATGACTTCATGTTGAATTCAATGTTAACAGCGATCATGGGGAATAAAGTTTTCCTCTTAAATGTAGTATCATTTTGGGGGTGACTTTACTTTAAGCGAAGTCCGCTCTTGATAATCATTTTAGCCGTATTTTTCACACACTGAATGTGTCTACGCATCTACGCGCGTAGAGCTAAAGCTAAAGGCATTATTACTGATTGTGTAAACACCCATGAGGCGCAATTTAAAAATTATAATTTAAATTATATAAAAAAAAATATATATTTCTTATAAATAAAAGGTACATATTTGTTTTATTTAAATATAGTAGGTTCAAATCAAGGACTGTGCCACAGATTTTTACATGTGAACGGTCGAAAACTTGGCGTGTCCTTCTCGCTTATACACTTCTTTAATGTCGATAATATCCAATAAACATACTAAAACCATACTTAATTTATTACTTTGTTTTAACATATACATACAAATCACACACACTCATAACTACCACAAATCACACATAACACAACAAAAAATTCTACTGTATACGAATATAATATTCATAATCTATATATATTTTAAGAACACTTTCATTTTTTTTATGCTAATGTTAATATGTAAAATGTCCGAAATCCATAATTGGTTGTGTATACTAGTGATAAGTTTTGTATGTAATTATAAAATTAATACTGTAGGATTTTTCATTAAAGAATAAATAAATAAATAAACAATAGGTTGATGAATAAAATATACCCCCTAACAACGTTTTTTGATGAAATGTGGTTTAGGGCTGCCAGAAACTACATTAATGAAAGTCTTGCGTGCAAAATTTACTTTACATACAATATGTTTTACAATAATTTTAATAACACTGCAAATGATTACGATGTAAATAGAGTAGGGCTGATAATCAATGTAAATAATTAATGGATTTTTTTTTTAAATATTTACAAATAAATCGTTAATGACTAAAATAAAAAATAAAGTGTTTATTGAATGCATTGCAATATATGTTTAATTGTCCTTCTAACTATAAAACTAATTAGATTTAAAATTGATTTTTAATTTCATCTAACGATGAAAAAATCATCGAAATTACTCGATAGAGACCAAAATCAATGGATTAAAATAATCGAGATATGACAGTGTTTAGACACCTTTTCGAAATAAAATAATGACTGTTTTGTACAATGTGATGATCATTTTATTAAAAGTACAAAATCATCAGATTTCGATATATTAGTGATATATATATCGTGCACTATATATAAGTTGACTCTCCATTCTTACTGAGTGAAATCTCTTTTCGTATCGTCACGCAATCCTTAGTCGAATTCAGTATACTTATAAGAAAAAACCCAAAGCATCGATTTATTCCACCTTAGTCTTAACCAATTTATTAAGGCTGTCTGTGATATTGTTTAGAACTATATGTCCCCTTTTCCTTCTGATATCATTAAATACCTCTATGCTATGTGCGCTTGTCATTCATTCTACCATATCAACATTCTACTTTCCACTCTTCTGCCTACACATTTCTTTCACACGCTCACATATCTCAAAAATTACTCACTCTTCTCTCACACACTCAATTCATGACTTTTAAAATCTATAACAATTACACGATAATAATCTGTTAATCTGGGAATTTAAGTTGTTGGCCATTTGTTATGTGCAATATTAATTGTAATCATGTTCTATTTTGCTGTTAATATTTTTTTTTTTAATAAATAAATATTTAATTTTTAAGAAATAGGACATGATTTGATATGCCAAGTGTATGTTATAGCCCGAGTTTCATTTTATTTACTTTTTTTGATTTTATTTATTAATTGAACATCCCCGAAACGCCGTAAAATTCGCAGATACGCACATTCGTCTGAGAGCCGACAGCCGATAGTATTATTTACGACCGGCGTACCCTCTTCGTTATTATCGGCTGTAAAAGTAAAAGGTGCCCCCGCAGGTGGATGTACGAGACGTCGCGTCGGCTGAGAAAGTGAAAGAAGCATCTGAGTTTTATGCGTTCGCAGAATGACCATTCAGATTATATAGTGCTATTGTTTTATTTGCGACCGAGGTTTGGGGCGACCCTGTAAAGTCAAATAAATAAGGATTTTGTTTCCCGTATTCAAGATATTGAGTAAAATATTAAAAAAAATGTCAATATTATCCGCGCTATAAAATACACACAAACACATCTCAAAATAATAGTGTGGCTTTCTTTTCCATTAAGTCAGTTGTAAGTGTGCACAAATACGTCATTAGCGTGTGTTATTTGCCTTAATTTCCTGCAATACCTATGAAATTGAAAATTTAATGTTTGTAACAGTTGAAAACACAATTACAGCTTTTATTTGTATTAATTTTTTGATACAATACATTGTCAGTTTTAATTTTTTTATATAAAAATGAGAATTAACTTTCAATGGGGTATAAGATTTTAGTTAATAATTATTTTTGCTTGACAGTGGCATTGTCAGACTATTGAAAAGGAACATTTGAAATCACCCAAAACACACAGTTCGAAATTCATTCTGTCAAACAGCTGTCAGTGGTATAAACGTTTTATTTAATTTAATTTAATGTGTTTGTAACACATATTATTTATAAATTTCTGCGCTTTACTATATAAACTTTAACTATGCTTAATTCGCGTATTAATATATAATTAACAATTTACTGTTTACTGTTTAGGAGTCACGATACGTCTCGAACTGTACCAATTCGTAAGGCCAGCATCACACCAAGCATAGTTTTACAACTAATATTCGTTAGGAGTAAAATCTTTACGCGATTTTTACGCACGCCCGTAAAACGCGGCCAAGTCGCCGGGCGACGCCGCGCCAGGCAGTCGGAAAATTTGTCGCCGAGATGCTTTACGACTTATTCACCTTTTTACTGTTGTTCTATTGGCGTTTCCACTTAGGCTGGGGTACAATTCGCTGCTTTATGCCAAATAAAGGTGGTATATGGATATACCGAGATCTATGGCTTCTACCTTGCGTATTATCGTCAATGCCAAACGAACACATATGAACTCTAACCCCCGGCTAAAACCCAACTCAAAATACAACCTAAAATCTTATCAATCATACGATGAGCTTCTTATAGTTAGTAAAATCCGCATTTGTTTATTTTTTGTTGTGACATAATTAATTTGAATTGCAGTCGAACAAATCACAGTTACAAATGAATAGGGAGCTATTATTTATTTATTTATTTATTTATTTATTATATCCATAAAAAATTATATCATTACATGTATATTAATATATCGCATGTTATTGATATTCCATAAAAGAAAAGTACAGTTTGTGTGGATTAGTAACACCTCACTAGGCAAATGCCTGTGTCGAGGTGTTACCTATTTGAAATATATAAATAGAGTGATAATAGGGGCGCGAGGTCTATATTAGAGATCCGTGATAAATATATATATATATATAGATAAAACATTTTATATATATATATACACATACACACAATAAATATATAACATTTACACACACACACACACATATATATATATATATATATATATACGTAAATACATACATTAGAAACATACTTTAATTCAAATAAACTTATCGTTTTTAGTTAGCTATAATAATACAATATTTATCTGTAGCGTTTGTTAATGAATGTGAAATTTCTAAATACCTACAATTAACATCAGAATTATTATTCTGATGTTTCTGTTGTATATATAATGTATAAAAAGTAAATGAACAATAATATGTGTACTCAAGCAATAGTTTGAATAAGTTGCTTTTCGCATTCTCGCATTTAGCACTGCTACATTTTGTGCCCTGCCTTCTTTACTGGACTATGTCTGTACTAAGGAAGGCAGTGATATATTGTGCTATAGCTAAGAATGTCAAGGTGTCTATTTCTAAGCAAATAAATTAAAACATATAAATATGTATAATAATGCATTTTGCATGCAGTTTTATTTTGAGCCATGTCTTTGCGCCGACTTCAACATTTTGGTGGATCAGTAAATTCATGGTTTACTGAAAATTAAAAGTTTAATATTTTATTATTCATTATGTTGAACATAGGCTTATTTTGAGGTCACTTTTTTTAGGTTTATTACATAGATTTCATTAGAAAAGCTACCGATCGCAATGAGTACCATGTAATGACTTCCGGAAAATTTTGACATATCTTCGCGTTTTCCATAGCCCAAGACCACCCTCAGTTTAAACGTTTATATATCTATCTATCCATCTATATCACTTTCTTGTGGTCATGATAACTGCCGTAATTTTACACACCGATCACTTTCAAATTGATACATAAAATTTAAGGGCACAAAATCTCGGTCAAGTTCGTTAATGGTCAAAATCCGACCAGGGGGGGCGGAAATAGGGGTTTTTTTTTCGAAAAAATGCAAATTTGCTATAACTTTCTTAGTATATAAGATTTTTTGATAGCACGAACTATTTATCCTAGGGATGGGAAAAAGTGTTGAATTGCGCGAGCTGCCGCGCGGGGAAGTGGATCGGGCAATGTTTAGTACGAGATCGTACAATTGGAGTTTGCCTATCCCCTACTTTGATCCGGGGAAATCTACCTCTGCCTTCGGCGTGACGAAAGGGATTTTTTTTAAAATTTAGTTTTGTTTGGTATGGGCATAATTATTATTAATAATAATATTTATTAGTGAGTTTGGGTAGATCATATACAGTACATTCTACAAATATAGTTTCGAGGCGAAAATGTATCAACATATCGATTTTTTTTTTATGGGGTCATTCTATACCTCAAACTAATCCACTTTTCTTCTACAAGTTTTTGAATGTGTCAAAAAAATTTGTTAAAAATTAGTAGAAAACAAAATCCTATTACCGTTATAACCTAGATACGGCCCTCGATCTTGATCTTGATACTAGCACGCAGCGTGGATTATAAAAGGACTTGCAAGATAAATAGTTCATTCTGTATACAGATTCAAACCTTAGGAGTATAGCCGGCGCTGTTATGCAGCCATCATCAGTCCAAGTTAAACCATGATAAGTCAAATCATGATAGCGACCAATTAATTTATCATTTACCGTTTCGTGTAGCCTCCGGTGAAGTTTGTCAACAAGGTCGGAGTGTATATTCTTGCTCCATTCGCTCCCCGCCAATCCTATCAAGGCAATCTATTCAAAGTTTCGTCACGTTTTTTCTCGTTTACTTCGGCCCTCTTTTTTTCAAAATGTTCGCCCATTTAACTATTGTCAACCGGCCTGACTTGATAATAGGTTCCTCTCCGTCGCCCCCGCCCCCCCCCCCGCCAACCCCCAACCCTCCTTCACCCCCTGTGAATAATCGACTTGTCGGCATTCGCCACCTCAACTCTTTCCCGGTGCCATAAATTGAGTGCTAAATTGGTCATCTACGTGACATTTTTAATTCAAGGAATTGAAAAAAAGGGGAAAGCCAAGCGGAAGAGGAGATAAGTTGACGGAGCGAATTAAGCGGCCTTTTAGGGCATTGCGAGTTACTTTAATTGAACGATATTTTTTTATATTTATATATCCCTTAAGATTCCGCAAATTAAATCTATCTAATGGTATTGGGCTAGGTCATTCAATACAGACATATACCATCTCTCAGTTATATAACTTAATCGAGAATGTTTATTATTATTAGGTAATTACGGCGATACTTTTGAGTTTAGTAGGTGACGAAAAAAATAATGCTTAACAACTCGCAGCCTACTCTTAAAAACACTCTGGAACAAGGAAAAGGATCAAATACTGACCTATGAATAGAATTCCACTGCCGGATTGTTCTGGAAAGAAACCCAATGTTCCATTTTCTCAAGATGGTCATTACGGCCAATATAAGGAGGCTTAGAGAGTTGGGATCTTAAAGCCAACCAGGCAGGCTCATTCGCCACAGTCTTATATAAAGTAGTTAATCTGAATTCGAAACGCCTTCTACTTAGTGGCTCCCAATTAAGAGTTGAAATTAATTCAGATGGACTATCATATCGACTAAAACGCCTAAAGACATGCCGGCATACTTTTCTCTGAACTGCTTCTGTTTAGAAACGATTTTTTGAATATTATAATTCATATTTCATTGTTTATGGCTTTTATGGTCTCAACAATATTAATATTATTAACTACCGAACCCTTCAAGATGGACCCCCCCCTCATATAGTATTTTTTGCTGGGTTTGAGCTAAACCATCACCTCCTAAAGTATTGACAGTTGTCAACCAGTCATCCTGTATAACAATATTTATGTTTTATTTGAAAATGTTTCCGATGCGGCTATAATTTTTTTTAAACACTTTGGAACAAGCGATATTCTAGTGAGGAAAGAAACTTTTCCATTTTCCAATTGTTTAAAATATGTGCAATGAAATTAAATAAATAAATATACTAAAATACGAGCAGGTTGAGTTTGACGCATTCGTGAATCGAAACTTGGACTCTGGAACAGAAGTAAGCATTCGTACCACTGTGTCACCAGAACAAATAACGCGTTTGTGAGTGATTTACCAAAGTGACTGTTTTCTCAGATAAAAACAAAGTAGTATTGCCAGTTGTATTTTAAAATAATCAAAAGAGTAAGCTGCCAAAATAATATAGGTCTGCAGCGAAGCCTGTAATTTACCATTTTTCTAAATAATCACCATTATCTTTTTTTTTTCTCCGGCTCAGGAAAAGTTGATTGCATCTGAACGGCTCTGTCAGAAGTTTAATAAACGTAACCAAACGTTCTGGGAGATTGTGACTCTATCTAAACGACATTGTAAGGAATCCCAAAGTTATTTGTGAGATCATTAAAGATATACATTTTTTTTTTGAGTTTTGTGTCAAGATTAGATATTATCAGACAGAGGTACCTACTTTACACAAAGATTACCTTAGAACAGGTGTTTAGGTAAACACAGCAACCTCTTTCCCAACGAAACCCAGTGTGCTGAGTAATACGCATATAATTCTATGCTGATACCATATTTAATTATTTTTTTTGGGTGTAATATTGTATGACATATTTTAAAATTTTCTTTTGTTATTATTGTTGAAATTGTAGTGTGGGATTATGATTTTTTTTAGCGAAAATGTAATAAAATATTTATGTAGCATTTCATAAATAAATATGAATCACAAATCCGCAAATATTTGTAATACTGTAGATTGAATCCTAACGTTATAGTGTTATCAAGAATTTCAAATATGTAACTATTGTTTATATTTAACTAATAAAGTACAGCAAATTGAATACCTATCCTATGGGAGCGAAGCAATGCGAGAGCGAAAAAAAATAATAAAATTTCCCAAAATGAAAATTCCCCCCGAAATTCCCCCAGACGTTGGAAGGTGTTACTTTACACAGGAGATCGCCAATAAGCCGGAAAAGCAAGCTCGCCCGCCCCGATACCGGCGCTAATAGTCGCGACTGATTAAATTTACATAAATCGGGGCGGGCGGAGGAGAGGAAAACCTGACATTGGCGGCGAGAAAAATTGGCGTTCGGCTGTAAAGCCGCCAAGAAAAATGATCGGCCCGTGCGGCCGGCGACGCCGGGGGAGGGAGGGGAGGTTCGGTCCCGGAGCCACCGGCTATATTTTTCCTTATTATATATATTATTATACTGTGTAAGTATTTTTCTTTTTTTCTAAATAAATAAGTAGGCATTGAAGCGCCATCAGTTACTAATAAATTTCTATTTAATTAAATTAAAATACACGGTTCTCTAAATGAATAATGTACACACGCAGTACAAGTCGTCGCGCGCCGAAGGCGCCTACAAAGCCGCCTACAGATCAGTAATAAACAAATAAATTCTGATGGTATACGATTTTTCCTTAAATGTGCGTGTGTGGAAATAGTTTTCACATTCTGCTCCGTACGTCAACGCGCGAAAAGTACGTTGGCCGAAGGGAATAGCCCATGCGGGAGCTGTCACTCGATTTTTAGTTTAAGTTATAATTTCTTATAACTGATAAATAGTATGTACAAAACTATGAAAGTCTTTGTTTATTATATTGACATAGCATTTGTAAATAAAAGCCGAATTAATTACCACCCAATCCGTCAAAAACACTGTCAATTCAAACCGAACTAAATTGAAAAAAAAAGACGATCAGTCTATGCCTTTCGTAAATTCAAGCGTACGCGACGTGCCGCGCTTTGAAATATCAATAGAAATGCGGTAAGACGATGACGTGTTCACCCGTACACGGCACCTGGCGTCCACAGCGATGACGGTATATCCCGTCATTAGCACTGAGGGTATTAAAAAGGGGTAGAAGAAATGTGTAACGCAATTTACGATACGCGCACTGCTCGTTAATATCTTTATAGATACGTATCATATAAGCATAATATGTTTCATGGTAAAGAGTGGCACATTTCGCCTTTACACAAATAATTAATCAAAGTATCAAACTTAATTAAAATCAATACTGAAACTCACATAATATATAGAATGATACAACAAAGATTTGAACATAAACTGATGTATTTAAGTATATAGGTTACGGATATATCTAACCAGAAACGAATAGCTTCAAATTGAAAGACACCACAATACATTAGAAACCCTCCTTCATCTTAGAAATTTTCAAGCTGCGCATGGTTTTTAATATGTAGTTTAATTTATTCGTTTAGCTCACGCAACACTGTGATAATATTGGTAATTGTGTTTTAGAGGAAGAGTAAAGGTTGCCATGAACTCGCACCGTCCAGTATTTCAAACGTCTTACAATTAACAATTTATGTATTTATTTTTGTTTACTTTATACATTATACAGAATAAGAAGTCACAACAATAAATGATATAATAACACTGAAAAAGAAATATGTTCATTCTAACTAGGTTAAAAAAACCTGTTCTAAGAGCGGCCACAAGAAGGTTGCAGAGAAAATAAAATACTTGCGTACGTGAGACGTTACTAATAAGAAGAATCTTAAAATATATCATCACTACAAAATACCATACATCTATATATTACATACAATATACGAGTATATATATATATTTACTCAAGATATTATTCTAATAATTGTGTTACGTATAATTAATATACTAAATAACTGTATTGTTTAATTTTTTTAAGATTTATCGCTGGCTCTGCGCTTAAAACGGGCGGGCTGAAGCGAAAAAGTCGGGCGAAAGGCGTCAATATAAATCAGACTTAAATATGTATTCTTCCGTGAAAAAGCCCTGAACTCGAGGGCTGTATTTTATAAACTGACAATTTTGAAATATAGTGCGCAGAAAGTAGTGCAATTTATAACTGAAAATGGTGTGAAATATTTCGTGAACATCAAATCGATGAAATGAAAAAATATCGGGTGAGGTAAATTTATAGCGGCTATCCCGTTTGGGGTTTCATCGATAAGGTTGCCCGCTTCACTATATCTACTTCTCTGGGAGATTTTTTCTTTTTCACTAATTAAAATAATATCATATCTTATTAAAGCCTCAAAATGTCAACAAATCAAGGAATGTCAACTCCATAAATGCATTTAAGATTTGGAGAACCTCTCTATTCCACAGTCTTCCAAATGACGGATCCAATCGTAGAACTCTTGGAACACCTTGGATTAGGTATGCAATATAAAAGGCTTATTATTTAAAAGAATTTTATTCAATTATTTTCAGTTTAAATAATAATGAAAGCACCACGGGCTGCTCTTTACATACCTTAATAGCTGACTGTTCACAATAATAACAGAATTATACGTATTGAAAAAAAACGGGATTATGCATAAAAAATCTATAATAAAAAGCATAAAAAGACAACCCATAGTAAGTTTATTCCTGTTTTAGGCTGCCATTTAATTTCCTTTAAAATCACAACAAATTATTTAAATTTTAATAAATAACAAAATGTATATTTTAACCAAAAGTAGCGGGTTAACCCCAGTTTCTAGTTTCTCCTTAAACAGAATGGAAACTGCCTTTGGACAGAGGAGTTTTTACCTTCTCTCTGGTATTCAAAGAATTTTGTGCTCAGTGAACTGTAAATCAATTCATAATTATATAGTGCTCATATTGTATTGTAAAATATTTCCTCTGACATAATATAATAATTGATAAAGATAATTTTGAATTTGAATTCAATAGAAATAATATACCTAAATATTGTCAAACTAAAAGGCAGTTTTTAAAAAAAAAATATTTAAAAATGCTACCTAGTTTCCTCTTTATTATTTATCGGCAAGCCAACTTAACCACTACATATTAATAAACGCCTTTTTGTGCTGTTGCTATAGAAATTGGTGGACTTAGTTTTTGAAAAATCGATCGCGCCGAATAGCTATGGTTTTTCTCTTTCCAAATCTGAGTTGAATTTTATTATTTAACCTCTAAAATAATTCCAGTTTTAATTTAAACTCTACCACATTTCCGTAATGACAACCCTCGCTTACTTTGGGCAGAAGTTGAGTGTTAACAGCTTATTGACTCGGTAGCAAGGTGTTAGCGATATTAGATTGATTCTTTGCTGCCTTGAATATTAAACCTTCACTTTTAGAAGGGGAATGAAAAGATGAAAGTATAAGTAAAAATTACAATTCTTTTTTTTTATACAAAATGAGTCGGAAGTTTTAAAATAAAAACGAAATAAATATTCTGATATTCTATCAAGCCTTTACTTCCAATAATTCAACAAAAAATAACGAACTTTGCTACATAAATAAAAATATTTATCTGAAAACTAGTTTGTTTATTTTGCAAATCGATATATTTAAAGTCTAAATAATAAAACTCCTTAATATGGTATGTCTTTTAATATTGTAATGTAAATGTTAATCTGTAAAAGTTTGTTATGTTAGTGGATATGAGGATTTATTTGCCCCCCGTGTACCACGTCCTCTGGAGAATTGTACTTTGAAAACCACTAGTCCTTCGCCCTCTAGTCGTGTACTGCAGATAAAGTTGAGTGTCTTTTTGGGTGTGATGGTTTTAATCTCTTCAGACTTGAGAAGATGGTTGCCTAGCAGCTGGCATCTTTTGTAAATAAGGGGCCCAAATTCGCCAAGTAGGTGTATGTGAGCTTCTGGGCTCTCTTGGCAGAATCTGCACCTGTCATTGGACGATAGGCTCACATGTGTTTGTTCAGCTCGCCTGTTAAGCATGTTAGCCTGTTAAGGCTTTGGTTAGGATTCTTAACTTCAATAGCTCGGAGAGTCTTTTTCGCGAGAATTGCAGCTCGTATTTTATTGGTACTTTTTTCCTATTTTGATCATGAAACTATTATACAAATATTTTAATTTAATTACACACCTTATGCATAATATGCTATTGTGATCATAAAATATATAAAAATGTAAAATTTGTTATATGATATTATATTATATTTGTAGATACCTATTATTATGTCGACGATCTATTAAACCATACAAATACGCCATACGGCATCTTTCTACGCCAAGCCAAATGAACACTACGACCCGCTTTGTTCACGAGCGGATCCGAATCAATGAACGGTCTGTTCATTGATTCGGATCAATGGTTCAATCTCCCAAATGGTGTCATATGACATAGAAATCCTTATCTAAAATTACGCTTGCTACATAAAGTTTTTTATTAAAGTGACTTAGTGGTGTTTGCAGGTCAGACACTCAATTATATACCCGTGAAATATAATTCCATCTTTATTAATGTGCTTCATTACCATTTTTCTTGCGCGAATTCAAGACAAGGAGGGATATAAGATATATCGCTTCGGGATGTTTCAATCAAGGGTCTCAAGACCGTTGGATAAACAAGCAGCATGATTGTAGCATCAGCATAATTCGCATGGCGCGAGTTTTTTGTTTAGCTTAAAATGTTTATATTGTTGGTTCGATAAGCTGATTTAGAACCACTCCTTTTTATTCTACGGAGTTAAAATTTGGCATTTTGGTTCAGTTCCGATTTATTTTTATGGTAAGATGAACTGATTCTACACCCAGGATTGGCTCCAAACAAAGGAACTCCTCAACGGTCAACATCACAGACACAAAATTTTGTATACGCATTCAAGCACTTTAATAAAAGCTTGTTTTTATGAATTTTTATCATTTTTATATCCTATATGTAAATTAATATCCTTATGAACATATTTAGTTAAATAGTTAAATTAAATTAGTACAAGTTTCTTGCTATAAACCTGAAAATTAATTCACATATGGAGATCTGAGATCTCAAGTTTCTACGGTCCATTGTCCGGCGAGTACAAGTCCAGTCAAGTTTTCAAATTAGCTGTTTAGGAGTACTCTTCCGCTATACGGAAGAGTACTCCTAAACACTCTTCCGCTACCTAAGATTCGCCTACGTGAAATTACTGTAACTTGAATTTTAGCTATTTTTGAAAAATTTCATTCAAACATTCGCGGAGGCACTTACAAGTATGGAAGCAGTACCTTCCTTAAATTTATATCTAACACAGTTTCCCGCAAATTTTAAATAAACCTTTATCGTCATCGAATATAAATCATTTTATTTTTGCAATATTTATATTGAAAATTAATTATACTTTTAAATTAATATTTAACTTATTTTAAATTAATGATCTACAACCCAATTTAGAAATCACTTTAAGGTAACTTAGTATGATTTTTCGCAGCGTGCTCTTTTAATAAATACATTAAATTTAACGCTGTGAGAAGTAAAATTACTAAATACATAATTTAAAATAAAAAAACTTATAAAACCTACTAAAGTAAAATATATCCAATACAGATTCGAATACTTAAAATAATTGTACAAAAAAAAATGAAAACAAAGTGCAAAAAGGAGGGCTCTTTTAATTCCACTAGGTATTTACGGTATTTCAAATGTTTAATTTGAAAATATTTATGAAGAATTCAAAGAATCTTTTTCACAGGGCAATTATTATCAGAAATATTTATTTATTTATTTATTTATCTTTATTGGAGAAACCAACAATTTTACACAGTACATATAAAATAAAAAATACATATGATGGAACGATAAAAAACTATGTAAAACTAAAAATAGGATTCTACTAATAAAAAGTATTAAAGTTAATAACAAAAATAACAAAACCATTTTATATCAATATATATACATATCTACTACACGAATTTAGAACAGTTAATTTTTACACAAAAGATCATTGCTGAACACTTACCGAAATATAAAAATGTATATAGAAAATGGCAGACTAAAGTTGTGTTGTATAATAAGATTGTATAATAAGGTACCTTTAGGAATTTAGAAATGTAAAAAAATCATATAATGTTTTAACTTTTTTGGGTACAATTATTTTAAGCATTCTAATCTGTATTGGATATATTGGATGAACACAAATATAATTCCTCTAATGCCGAATATAAAACAATAAATTCACGCAAGAAGCCATGTCGTTATAATATTTTTAAGAAACTTTACAAGAATATTTATAAGGAACTAAAATATTTATTTTTATTTATTTATTTATTTATATTATTATATTTTGTGTAATGCTCCAATCGTTCGGTGTTTACAGCCATTATTCGACGGCCACTATTATAAGGTATGCGTTTGTGAGGCCGCTGTAAGGCGCTGCGAGGCGCTGTAAGGCGAAGTTATCAGGTGCCAAGTGTCCGAAAGTCTTGTCCGCCGTCCGCGCAGGAAGTTGTCCGTTTTGCCATTGTCGGTGCGCCTTTGTGTAGAAGAGCGTATCTTTTCAGTTCGTGCGGTAACTTCACGCGTTTCAGGCGCTCGTTTCACCACTTGAACGTCGCTGAAACGCGAATCGTGCATATACTATACTGGCTTAGTTATGCAATCCACATAAACTAACCAACTGTCTTTTTATCATTTTCACAGATTCACAGTAAATTTAATGCATATTATGTATTAGTATAAGCACGTGAAATTATCCAAAGTTTACCTTAGAATAGACGTTTACACCTTGTTAGGTTATTTATTTAATTTAGGCAAACATACAGCGTAACTTAATTTATAAAACAGCAAATACATAGTCAATTACATGAATCTATTGTTTACTGAAAGGTCGGTGTATCTAGAACTTATACATAAAAAAGTAAATAAATGAGAAACGTAAAAAATTAAACTATTAATTTTTGCAAATTACCGCTGATAAAAATATGTATTAATTAAATTACAATTAAATATTTCGGACGTTATAATTACCTGTATGAAAAGAGTATATTTTACTTACCCTAAGCACAGTTAAAAATGTCTAATTCGGAAAGATTACTGTTATATTCATAATATATTCTCTGAAGTGTTGCGTTTTGAGCATACTTTGTGTTTTATTAAATAATAAAAGATCTGTTGATCTAGTAATTCGTTGGGCTACTCTAAAGTGGATACTTTGTAGAAACTCTGGATAGAAGCTATGAATTTCAGAATAGCTGGTAGTTTAGCGAATAAGGATAGATCCCACTTGCCTATGCGAGAAAGTAATTATATTATTTTGGAAAAATCGTTGTTAACAATGGGTACATATCAGTTAAGAATATTATATATCTAGATTACTATGTTTACAAATTATTTTGATATTTTATTTTTTTATTCTGAAACTACTCACAAATATTAGTTTTAATGCAATCTCTTCGTCAGTGAAGGCAGTAAGCAATTTTAAAAATATATTAAATTGGTTTTAATGTTGTTTTATTAATTAGATAGACGTGTATGTTCTTAGATGGACACTTTATTGTATAATTTTTCATATAAAATGCGTGAGGGGTACCCCTTTTATTAACCAGCGGTAAAATAGGTGGCTTGGTACGCATTAAGGGCACAAAAAGTCTGACATTTTTCCGTGTATCAAACTCGTAACAAATGAGATATCATTAAGGACCCGATTAAGTCTACACCGGGTGCTTATTAAAAAAGATGCAAACAGAAGGGGGAAAGAGAGAGAAATACAAGGTGAATTCCCGCCCGCCTACCGCGCCGCCCAGGGCCGCCTCCGGGCTAATTGACATTTTTTATGACAATCGTTAATTATCCGAGTTGCGACGCGCCATCCGGCCCTGCCTTTTTGTCCCAAGGTATTTTTTTAATTACATATATTTTATGCTCTTAAATAAGAACTCGACTTTGGAGTAGGAAAAAAAGGGTTGTACGTAAGTTCTGCGAATGCTTCGATATATATCGCGCCGACTGTAATCAAGAATGTAGGGTCACCATATTATTTAAAAAATTTAGGATTAGCAATTCATTTACTGATATATACACATATAGTTAAAATTTACGTGATTTTGTAAATTAGTTTAGGCCTTATCAAAATAAAAAAATATAGATCTTAAACTTTATTATAGATTCATTGGATTTTATTTTTATATATTTACTTGAAGCTTACAGCAGATGTTTTATGGTGACGAAACATCATCAGCCGGAAATTCATAGAAACTGTCGCTGTCGTTGCCAATGATGCACTGAAAAACATAAAAAAAATTGCTAGATAAACATGTTTTTATTCTAAATTGCAAAAAATGCAATTTATTTTATTATAATATCTTTTTTCTCTTATAGCTAAAACTTAAATATAACTTAATCCTATATTTCATTTGTATTTATGTATAATAAATATGTTTTTATATCAATATTGGTTGTATTTTTGTGTAATGAAATTATTAAATGTATGTCTATTTATTATTTATTTATATAGTGTATTTATTTTACATTATATATATATAATGTAAAATATTCCATTATTTATTCCATATCTATATATATTTCCATTATTCCATTATATAATAATTATATATATATAATGTAAATATTGTAATTTTTAATAGTAAAATATATATATAATGTAAATTGTTTTTCCTTGATTAAATAAATAAATAAATAACTTTAGGATGTTTAGATTAGGTAGCATCGATGAGATGACGGAACACATTAAGCAAACAAACCCAAACTGCTTCCCAAAACCCAAATTACTTACAATACCTATATGTTACATAGTTTTATTGTACTACTTAACCGATGAAATATTATATTTTCAATAGTTAAATTTAACATCTGATTTAGCACTTTTTGTTTTTATTTATTTTTTATTGAAAAAATCTTATATATGTATTTTCATATTATGTATAGATCGCACATAACACATTAAGCAACAAATGGTGGCAATATCATTTAAATCTTTGTGCAATGGTAAAAGGTAAATTTTATAGCTCGTAGAAACAAACTTTACTAAAAATAGCATACAACAATAAATTGCTGTAGTTTTTCCTATAAATAAAAATCTCCATTGAGAGGAGATTTCAAATATAAAACATGTTAAAACTTAATAGACCTTTCTGAATTTTTTACCTATTAAGGCCAGGGATAGTATACAATATTTACCTTTATCGCATGGTGTAGGAACTTACCTACCAATATTTTTTTTCCTGATAAAAATGTTATCGTTTTCTTTGTAATTATTATTATTAAATATTTCATTATCATATTTTACCTAAATATTATATATATATATATATATATATAAAAATACAATACAATCAAATATATTATGATTCTTACGTTCCGTACCCTAAACAACTAACTACGATTATTATTATTAATCTCATACAATAAATTCTTCTACTCTGCCTTATTTTTTTTTATATTGGAAAAAAATGTATATTGAGCTGAACCCAAAATCACAATATTTATATTGGCAATAAAAGTTAGCAACGCATTATAGACGATGCTAGTTTCTTAAAAGGAACTGTTGCGGATTTGGTTAAAAGCCACGTCACCGCACCGTCGATAAAATACGACGATTATTTTTTCCTGGCATCCTTGTGAAGGGATGACATTATCCCGATTAGCCACCCCCGTCCTCCGCACCCCGCCGGCGAACCCGTTCCTTCCCCTTCACACCCCGCCGACCCGCAGCATCCAACTTTCAAACTAATTCTTTTGCTTTTCGGTATCAACGGGTGAGGCGGCGGGCGGGTAGTAAATTTTCTTTTTTTTTTTTCATTTCGTCTTTCCGTTTCCTTTGGTAATCTAATCTACTGGCCGGGTACTCTATCTCCCCGGAGGACTTTGGCGTTTGGCTCTAATTAAAAATATATTTCTATAGTAAATTTTCAGTTGAAATTTTTATGGCGGTTTGGGGTTGATATTTAGTTGGGAAATAATTCATGCTTCGATAAACAAACCCATATTTTATTACTTTAATAATCGTGGCATCGTCGGCTTGACAACAAAGCAAAGTCGAACAGAATAAATACATTTATAGAGAAGCGACAATTTGTGTACCAATGTGTCCAAACGCCGTTATACAAGGTATAATTGTCACGCTATTTTCACTCCGTCGGGTTTTTGGAATTAATTTACGACCAAACTTTTGATTAATTCTAAAGACATATTCAAAGCCGACACATTTCTAAGTAGTACGTTCATAGCCGACCGCAACCTTTGCGTCCACACCTTTCAATTCAGAACCCACACGCTAAAATTCACCGTGGAAATTTGGACTTAGCCCGATTTGCACCGGAGCAATCAGATATCAGCTCTTTGCTAAGACAAACAGTCGCTCTTCAGTTACCTTGCGAGACACACCGGACCATCGGTAGAGTAATCATCCGCTGGTTTTTTTTTTAGTCTCTTGAAATGTAGTCGTTTAATATGTAATTAGTTAGTTTTGTGAAACCTGCAATTGTGCTACAATTAACCAATTCACAAATATAGAACGAACTCGTTATTAACTAACGGCTCAGATACTTCACTATCCGTGCAGTTACATAATCATTATCCAATAAAATGTTTAAAAAAAAATCATATTAAACGTAAATAATTGTTATTAAACAGTAAAAATACGAGCAGATACCTATCAAGCAGCTTAGACTGCCTAGTTGATACAATGCAGACACACCTCTGTTGGGCCTTTTCAAAGATTAAGTGGGCCCTTCCCGGAGAGCTATTATTTTTGAAGAGCGTGGCTACAACTCTTGCTATTTCGTTTAACGTTAGTTTAATTTATTTCGACTTGATGAGACACGCGCTATATTTTCAAGCAAAAAAATTCGGTCGCAAAATGATCAACTAACTTCCCTTTATAGGATTATCTTGAGAAATTGAAAAAAAAATCCATTGTCGTCACTGTAGTTATTTCATATTCATAATTGTTAAATTTGTTATTTAGGTTTTATATTTGTAGTTATATTGTTTTACTTAAATCTTTAATTAAATGGATCGCTAGAAAAACAGTCTTTTTATAAAAAAATATACTCGGACATTAAAAAAAAAACAGAATATATTACCGTAAAATGTTTAATTGCTCCTAAAACATTGTGATTTATAAATTTAATCGACTCTTGGTATATTGATTTAAAGTAAATATTTTACTAAGCTTTTTCTTAAAACAAATTCTCTCTTTAAGATTAAATTATAGGGGTAACTTACAATAATTATTGATTAATATGATTGGAAAGAATTCGGATGCTAAATTATTGAAAATTCTTTATTACAGCTGGGACCAGTGTGCTTAATATATTTGACTCTTATAAATAGCCATTAAAAAAAGTATTATACTTACGTATTTCTTCATTTATTTAGTAACAAAAGTATGTGTACCTTTCTCATATTTCACTCAGCAACTCGTCCGTCCTAATTGTGTTTTTTCAGTCGCAAATTTCCACTCGCAAACTGTAATTAAACAATTTACAAGGTGCGATAAGACGTCAGCCGCTCCGCTTAATTGAATACTTTCAGTAAATTTCAGTCCGAAGTTAATCATTTAGAATAGTTGGATTAGCTGAAACGACTGAAGAATTGACGACCGGACCGGTTTAGCTTGAAAAGCAGCATTTATTTTCAAGCTTTTATAAAAGAATTAAAGTATATAAAAACATTACAAAATATTCCCTATAACCAGAATTAATATTTAAACAAGATTGTTTCCCTACAGGCGTCATTAAAGGCAAATATCACTCAGATTACTAATCCCTGTGATGGGTTGTTTCATATCCTGCGGGACTTTTAGCCCATTCGATGTGCGTTTTGGATGGCTATAGAGGTGACAGTGGTTTATTTTTCAGGTATGAGCAGATAAAAATAAAATTAATTTCTTTTATTTTAAAACTTAATAATGTTGCCCTCATAAATTCTTGTATACAAGTAATCCAAACCATACAATGTTTTAATTGTTATTATGTGGAAAGCTTTATGCAAGTGATCAATATGCTCTTAAGTTATTTTTTTATAATATCACGTGTTTGTTAAAGTTTAGTGGGTAGGTAAGGACCTACCCTTGAAGTGTAAATGTGTTAAAAATATAATAAACAAAATAAAATAAAAATAAATAAGGGTATAATAAAATTACATAAGTATTATTTTTGTAAATATATATTTTTTTAGTTTTATAGTTATACTAGCTGACCCGGCCACGCGTTGCTGTGGCTAAAGTTTTTGTTATATTACATTATAGTAAACAATCTAAGAGGAACAATAAGAGAACATCAGTCACGGAGTCCGCTATGCTTTTTCACACAGATGGTATTTGTAAAAAAATATGCTGATTTCCTTATTTGACTTTCTACTACTATAACCCTTTAGTACAATGAAATTATTTACGAACAAAGACGAAAATGTTGATGTTGGTATACAAATTCACTGGATTGAGATTTGAAGGGGAAGTACGTTGAACACAATTAATTAAAATGTTCTTACACTTGATACTAAGCAGAAATCAATAGGTAAAAAATAAAAATTTATCAGATTTATTATTTCCATTTAATTTTATAACAAATATAAGTATATTACAGTATAATACAGTAAATTACATGTGACGCTTAAACTCATGAATGAGGTAGGCAAGGCAGACAGTCTTAAACTTTTAAACATTAATATCTTTTTTTTGAATTATAAATACTTTCAATTTCAATTTAATTTAACACCAATCGGTGCACAATGTTTTTGGTTAACCTGTCTTTAGCTAACACAAATAGATTCGACGGTTTCCCAACACGTGAACACGCAACATATAGTTGCCCATGAGAAAAACATGGATTTTCCAAATCTAAACCACAAATGGACATTGTTTGACCTTGAGATTTATTTATAGACATGGCGAAAGCTAAACGAATTGGAAACTGTAGCCTTTTGAAGGGTATGGTAGAATCTGATGGTATCATCGGAATACGTGGCAGCAGGACCACTTTTCCTTTAAACTTCCCAGCCAAAATGGTTGCTTCAAGAATGTTTCCGGTGATCTTTTTGATGACCAAACGCGTACCGTTACATAATTGAGGTGGATTCAAATTACGGAGGAGAATAATAGGGGAACCAATCTTTAATCGAAGATTATGTGGTGGCATTCCAGGGATATCTAATGAATTTAAAAATTCAATCGGAAAATTTACACTTTCATTTTCATCAACAACAGTATCGATTGATTTAAAAGACATCAGATCGCCTGGTAACAACTGTTGTATCTGGAAGTTAATTTCGTCAACATCAACGTTTTTGGCTGCCAAAATCGCCCGTTGACTAAGCCATTCATGATTCAAATAATTATTCTGTATATCCGGGAAAATACTCTGAATCAATTCAGTTTTATCCTGAACAACAGTGCAAAAATTGTCTGGTAGTTTAATGCATTGCGTATTTGGTTGCAGTTTTATTTTACCGTTCGCAATATCTAGTAGTTGTTCGGAAAATATTAGTGCTGATGGATCATTTTGCAATTGTACTCGCATATTTATGGTCAATCGAAGTGTTTCAACACTTCGCCATAAGAATGATTGTTTCAAACATGCATTAATCTCATCCGCGAAAGTAGAGCGAGGTATAACCGGTAAGGTCTGCCGGAAGTCACCAGACAAAAGTAAGATAGCACCACCGAAAAGTTTATTATTGCTGTTTAAATCTTGCATAGTTCTGTTTAATGCTTCAAGTGAATATTTGTGTGCCATTGTGCACTCATCCCAAATTATTATAGAACTCTTCCGCAACACTGCAGCTATTCCACTATTCTTTTTGATGTTACACATTGCATCTGGTTTATTATGAACGTCCAATGGCAGCTTGAATGTTGAATGTGCTGTTCGCCCACCATCCAGTAAAGTAGCCGCAATGCCTGACGATGCTAATGCTGATGCGATTTTTTGTTGCGACCGTATTTTGGCAAGAATCAACGATATTAAAAATGTCTTACCGGTTCCACCGGGTGCATCCAAGAAAAAAAAACCGCCTTGTTCAGCAGCAACAGCCAGCATAATCCGATCATAAATAATTTTTTGTTCTGCTGTCAGTAATGGTTCACTGTTCATGATAATTGTTGCTAAACTTCCATGGTCATATTGATTTTCTCGTTGTAAATCGGTATTGACTAAGTCGGTGGCTGGACGATTAGGTGATGGCATACCATAATGATTAAGTGGTAAATTTGAAATAAGAACACATAAATCCTCGATCAAGACCAATGCTTCATTGTACATCTCTGGTGTATAATCTATGTTTTGGCATTGATTTGTTTGTCTAATTCGGTGCAAGATGTCTTCTGTCATACAATTTTTATATTTTTCCCACAAAGTTTGTGCTTGCGAGGGATAACATGTCGCCAAAATAATTGCAAACAACTGACGAATGTTATTCGGTGTTGATGTCAACGCAGCATCAGCAAGCGTTAAGTCCCAATGGTTATCGTCTTCTAGCAATTGCAGTTCACGACATGCATCCTGGTATGTATTGAATACTCGACCATTAGCTGTTCGTAAAAATTCAAAAGACGTTGGTCCGGGAACATTCACCAATAACAAACGTAAATAGAAGCACTCACGTTGCTTTGGATGTACCGTGTAAAGTCTCCCCAATGTCTTAGCTTTGAATATGCCTGTAATGGAAGGATGTGGTTTTCCTTGTTTCCGTGGCTCCCATTTTTTACTGGATTTGTTCCATGTGAAATAACGTGGAACATCACCATACACCAATGTCTTCGCGAATTGGCCAAAAACATCAGGTTTTTGACACAATGTAAAAAATTCAGTTAGAGTCGTTTTCGGAGCTTCGAACGCTCTTTGGAGAACATTTTCTTCAGTGAAGTATACACGTTGACCGTTTTCAAGATGTATTGCCAGATGTTGGACAGCAGGATCTCTTTCGTGGATGGGAAAGCTGAGAATATGCCAAATAGCTTCATTGCTGCTAATGTATCTGCCCATTTGGTATCGTGCTATTTCGTCATTTTTATTTATGTTTTTTACTTCAAATATGGCCAAATCACTGCCTTTGTTTACATATTTACAAATATACTTAATTGATTTAACAGAACTGCAAAGCTCAACATTGATATGAGCTTTGTAAGTTTTTGAAAGTAGTGGTGAGTATGGTACCACCCACTGATTATCAAACTCAACTTGATTTGGAAAGTTCGGCAGTCGCATTGTAAATGTGTGGCCACCATTCTCAGTACTTCTGCGGCGATACATTGGATAACCATCAATATCCGTGATCGTGTCATTCGTATGCGGCTTTGGGAAGTTTTTTTTACATTTTCCATTTTCCATGCACGGTGACGTCATGTTGAAAACACCGCATGGCCCATGGATCATGTGTTTGGTGACAATATCAAATAATTCTTGATCAATTAATGGGTCTGGAATTTCGGCTGAAATTATTTGATCGATTTCTTCAGGACGGATTCTATCTTTAAGCCAAACCAAAATGTGGGCATGAGGCAAACCTCGCTTTTGCCACTCTATCGTATACAGCCAACAACGTGTGATACCAAAAATTGTATATTTAACAATAAAATCAATTAAGGATTTCAATTTTTGTTTAAACACACGTGCAGTTAAATCATGACGATGAATGGCTTGTTGTCCTGGCAATAGTAAAGTTTGTATCTCTTCCCAATTCGGATTACATGTGAATGTAATAAATAAATCCGGTCGGCCGTAATGACGTACGTAAGTCATCGCATCTTGTATGTATTCCTGCATGTTCCGTGGACTGCCGATGTAGCTTGAAGGTAAAATGAAAGCATTACCGATGTCATTGGGATTTAAATTTCCATCGATGTTTCCAGCAACAGCATCTCGTAAGTGAATATATTATTCCGATCGTAGTTTTGACGTTTGCGTTTTGACGTTTGCCGCTCGCGTTGTGAAGGTTAGATTTTTTCGGTGGCATTTGACTGAAAATAATAATTTTCTTGTTCTTATGATATTCTCTTGAAGACGTTCGTTACACTGTTCTTGAGATTTTTGTGCATGACCTTCTGCTGTCCTGATTCTTTGAGCTGGATTTCTTGATTCAATTTGTTCTGCCAACTGATGGGCTCTTTTAATACGTTTGCGTCGAATAACTGTCACTGTCAAATAATAACAGACATTAGCGCCATCAACCCAGTCGAAAGGTATCAGGGAAAGGTAGTCGACATCTGTCAGTTTTATGACTGCCAAATAATAACAGACAAATAATTAGCGATAAATTAAAATTGCGACTATAATTTGAGATTTAAACTATCCTATCTCTCAAGTGCACATCGAACTGCACATGGTGTTCAAATTTTATTATAATCGGTTAAGTGGTTCAGCCGTCCATTGAGGACAAACATTGTGACACGAGATTTATATATATTAAGATATATTACTATTTTATATTTAATATTTTTTTTTATATAAATAAAAAAAGTTTAACGTATCGCATTCATATTGAAAAGTATTATGACATAATTTTATACATTCTTTTTAAAATTATTTTTTGGAAATCTAATTTACAATTAAGTTTATTATTTGCACAATAAATTATGGCACAACACTTTAAACTGCGACTATAAGAAATGCCCATCGTGGTATAAATAATACGGAGCGTAAGTCATATTTTCCCGGCGTTCATATTAAATGCGGGCAACCCCTCCATCGAAAAAATTAAGTAGATGGTTCACTAACAATCGGAAAAACAAATTTTTGACGGGATCTTTCAGAGCGCGCCACAGAAGAGGGGTTGGGGAGGGAGGGGGTAGGATTCGGGAAAAGTCTGTCATAAAAATTGAAAAGGATCAAAACGCCGAGGAAAAAAAGGCAAACCGGTGGAAAAGGCGGGGAAAACAGAGGACAATCGCCGAAGGGGCGCACACACAGAGAAAAATATAATAAATGATAATCTGAAATAATTATTCACAATTATTCATGCCAGAAACAAAGTTTTTCGACGTCCGCTGTCGTTTTTTTTTTTCGGAGAAGGGACACGACGCGGCGGGTGGAAAATCAGGGTTGCCACCGAACACATTTACCTAATACATTTTTTTTTTCAAACTAAAAGTTTTTAAATTTAGTGTAATTCTTTTAGCATGTAGATTTATATTGACAATCAAACATTAATCAGCACAAAATATTGGAAAAATGACTTTAAAGTTAAATAGAAATTGTTTTAATGTTGAGTGCGTGGTTTAATGCTTGGCGCAAGAACGGTCGGTGACCGACCGGAGAAGTTTCTTAATAATATATTTATTTTAGTATTTTTTTTATAAATTATATATTTTTTTTGAAGAGACTGGTTTATTTATCGATATAGATCAACTTAAAATGAACGCCCTAAATTTAAAAAAATCTATAAAAGAGCGTTTGATACCACTGAAACATCTGTTCATTGTCTTCTTAACTAGACTTCTACCTTTCCTTAAGAAAGCAGTTTGTTTGCGTATGTTAATTTGCCAACTATCAAGAGACGAATAGACATACCTAAACTAGAAATAAAAAAAAGAAATCTATTTAAAAGTATAAATTTCCTAATTAATATTATTTTTAATAAAATAATATTCATAAATAACGCGTATTGCTATGATCTTGGAAGTGTCATAAAATTCTGATATTGTCTCCAGTACGCAGACGATACTGCGCTTGTAGTGACCGAATTGACCCTTGAGGAATGCCTGGATAAGCTTCAAAAAGATTTCAATAACCTCCAGCGATGGTCCCATGATAAAGGGCTAATACTTAATGCCTCAAAAACTAAATTAATTAATATCCATTCAAAACATACTCCCCTTATAAATTTACCATTAAAAAGCCACTCTCTGAACTGTTTACATAACAACACTGCCATGTCTGATTCAGCCAATTGTAAATGTGACCTTATAGAGGTGGTTGATACCTCTAAATACTTGGGTCTTATGATTGATACTGTATTCCACTGGCGATCCCATGTTGACCTAGTATATAGTGCACCATTTAAATTTTAATACTTTGGCAAAAGTTTATAAAGCGTTGGTGGAATCCATCATCAGTTATGGGCTGATAGTTTAAGGCAGTTGGTATAAAACCTACCTAAGTAAAATACAATCTCTACAGTTTCGTATACTCAAAACAATTGTACCTAACAAAGTAAAAACAATGTTGGAGGGCTCTTTGAATTCTGCAAGGTGTTCACTGTTTCTCAAATGTTTAATTTTAAAATATTTATGGAGTATTTCTCACGTGAAGAATTCAAAGAGTCTTTTTCACATAAGTGCTCGACAAGGCAATTAGCATCACAAATACTTATTATACCGAAATTTAAAAATGTATATGGAGAAAGATAAATTAATTAAAGATGTGCTGGTACGATTATTTAATAAAGTACCTTTAGAAATTAAGAAATTAAAAAAAATAGTGATGTAAAAAAAGATCTAAAATTATCCTTATATTCTTCAATTCATTCTTCTTGTGTAATGTAATGTTTTAACAATAGGTTAAGGTGTGTAATCAAAAAATAATAATAATAATTAAGTAACATGTTGCTAGATATAATGGCTATACGAGTGAGTATCTGATAAACGAGTCGGCAGGCTCTTTCAGAACATGTAATCTGCTTACTTCAAATATAAGAAATAAAGGTCGAGACAGCGACATTGAATTTTGAAATGAGTTTATAAATCACGCTATTGGTTAGTTTTTTGAAAATACTTAAATTACACTTTTTTATAACTTTACGCTTAACCCTTTTTGTTATATTTCATTAATAACAATATTATTTTCGGTAATTTCAAAGGTCGTCTTAAACAACTTAAAATTGCTTTTAGTTTACTTTATATGTTAATCAATAGTTTTCTTTTGAGTTCAGTATCAGTTTAAATATTACAATTGACAGTTTATGCATTAAAATGACAAATACTGATAAAAAAAATTGGGTGTTTTATAGTTATGAACGGCGACGGCACGGCACGGTTTTATTTCGCCGTCGCGGTCTTATGGGGAAGTAAATTGTATAAGATCATATGGAAATGCTTTTATATTACCGGCATACCGCAGAACGCAACGGCTCGCCGTGCCGTTGCCGCTGCACACCTACGGCATATAATATAAAGAATATATATTAATATACAAGACCGTGACGGCAAAAAAACCGTGCCGTGCCGTCGCCGTGCATAATTATAAAAGCGCCCAATAGGAGGGTTCCGTCACGTCTAACTCGAAATAAAGAATTATTTTTTGTGCCTAAGTGCAATACGAATTACGCAATGAATTCAGTTATAAACCGTATTGGTACAACATATAACCATAATTTCAGCGAAATAGACATTTTTCATTTGCATAAAGGTGACTTTCAAAAACTTTCTTTGAACATCATAATATTAGTAATAGTATTCTCGTCACCACACACACGCACACATATATATATATATATATTATACATACACACTAACATAGTCTTACATTCCACACCCTATTATATTCATAGGTTATAACACTCATACAATGTTATCACTATAAATTAGATGTTAAATTGGAGATGCCTGTAGTCGGCTCAAGTTGTTATTTATCTATTTCTATGTAACAGTCATTATGTATAGCTGTAAGCATTTCTCATACAAATAAATAAATAAATTATGGTGCCGTCATCTATTGAAATAATTAAAAATGACGAGGGTGGGAAATGTGGCAACCCTGCTAGAATATGACGTCGATTCTTCGGATTGCGATCTTTCTGAGCTTGATTAACGATGCGATTTTCTGCGGTACATTTCGAAGCTTTCTCGAAGGCCTTTGTGTGGCGCTGACGGACGCTGCGCAACTGTCACCAAGATCAATATGACAGCTCGAAATTTTGGCCACGTGCATGCCGTCTATTGATTCCTTTACCAAAAATTTATTTCAAGTGAGCAAAATTTATTTAAGGCGCAACTAAGGGACAACGTTAAAAAATCTCCAAAAAAACCACATTTTTAGTGATGCACCTCTCCTCAATCACTAAGTATTTGAACGAGTAATTTATAGCATTGTGTGCATTGAAGATTTATCTTGTAATTCTTGGAGGCCGATTTTCGAATTTAATTTTGCTTTTTGAAATATAATTTAAATAAAAAAACGTGTGCACTTTTATTTTTCGCTTCACGTTCGATAATACAGCGTACGATTTTCCCAAAAAGTAGCGCATATTATAGACAAAATAATAGTTCTTATTTTAGAGATAATTAAAAGTTACTAAATTTAGACATAATATATTTCGACACGGCCCTAAAACATCACTCGCGCGCAGGTTGCGGCCACTATCGATCAACACTTTTACGGTTGAGGATTTAAGGTCGACATTAGCATGATCGAAAATTGTGTGTTATGATGTCTCGATTGAATAGTATTTGGGCATAGGAAGCGCCTTAAATTTGAAAGTAAAATGACCTTAAGATAACATATTACACTCACCGTTTATCAGTTTAATATATTACACTCAGTTACCACTTTCTTACGCGTAATAGGGAACATAAACACCCTCTTAAGTCTTCGGCAATGGTCTTGGAACATCCTGTTTATATGCAATGTCGTTAAGATGGCCGCTTATGAGTGATTATTGTTCCTTTTTTAATCATTCAATTGTTGCCAGTGAACAGTTACCAATTTAAACTCAAATAATATAAAATATATAAATTTACATTTATTAGTTTTGTAAGTTATTTTGTTCTCTTTACCTGTGTGTTTTATTGTCTACGCGTCTGTACCTACAGGTGATTCGTCTATTGTTATATTCAGATTAATGACATTTTAATAAAATAAAACTTTTCAAATCTCGACTTTAGGTAGGAAATAGTTCGTTCGTTTCTCAGTAGTCGCCGCAATCCCACACCTCTACCTATCTCCCTTCCTCCAGCCTGTCCGGATAGAAATAGAGGCTAGAACTTGCGAAAGCAATATATTGAATACGAGAGCTACCCGCACCAACCTACATGAACGGAATCGCTCGGCTGACTTGTTTGTTTGTGGTTTCTGTGTAGCTTCATCCCTTTATTCAATATTTAAAATATAATAAAATTTAGAATACCGAATCGTAGAATGATTCTCAAAGTTGAAACCCGAGAAATTGTACTGTAACGGCCAGAATGATACGATGAGATGAGGTTAATTAGTTTATTATGATTCGACCATTACAATATAACTTCGTTACTTAATTTAATATCTGACTCCATAATACGCGCGTGACGACCAACCGGCGAGCAGGTGTTGGCGGCGCGAGACTTGGATGGAAATAGGCCCCGAGGTATGTTCGACCTCCGCTCTTATAACCTACGCCGGATGGGAAACCCTCTACCTCAGCTGTGACGCATTAGGGGCGGCCGGTTGACGTCATACTCGATCTGCTGACTGACGACGCCTGGCGTGGTGCGATGTGGCGTGACATCGCGCGCTGCTGATGTCAGAAACTGGGTGTGGACGACATGCGACCTTGCGACCCCCCACAGTACTCTCAGATCCTTAAAAATCCCATTTAGTGACCGTTTAAACTAGGGAACGATGGATCGAAAGATTTAGAGGTTCTGGATTTGGAAGTTTCAAGTAAAACGAAATTTCGCCATTAGGTACTCATTGTGAAAATTTGGTTTCTAAATTATTCTCATTGCACAGTCAACACGTTGTAAACCCGGTTTTTAGTATTTTAGAAAGAAAAGTTTAGTGAAAGTTTTACCCGACGCGCAAAAATAAAAAATAATATTACAAAAAAAATAATTAATAATAATAATACATTTTTAAAAAAATGCTTTTATTACTTGAATATATAAAATAAGAAAATAGAAAATAGTATAGAATAGTGAAGTATAGAAAATGTCGTGTCTGTGCTGTTGACCGTTGAGGAGTTCCTTCGTTTGGAGCCATTCCTGGGTCATGTTTACCATAAAAATGCATTGTCATCGGAAATAAACCAACACGTAAACAGAAATTTTCATTTTTATGAAGTTAACGCTAGTTAATTAGAAATAAACTGTATACTTTTTTTTTATTTGATTATTTTTCCTAATAAAATAACTAACAATTTGTCACCATCAAAATTAATTTTATTTCATAAATTGTAAGCGATTAACTAAAAAGTATTTTGAATTCAGATTATTTAATTTGTATGAGACTAGCAAATGAAACTGCCAACTTTTTATATTGTTCACAACGACCATTCCTCAGATATAAAACCGATATTGAGAAAACTGAACATAAGGTACGATTCTTTTCTCACTGGGGCAATTTTCGGAATGTATTTTAAGGGTCAGCGTGTGATCCTTTTTCGTGTTCTAAGGCTGTTTATGTGATTAATACTACTAATAATAATGATAATAAAAAAAATACGGACCTAGAATTGATCCTTGAGTCACGTGTGCATTCCTCCAGCGTTACCATTAGCAAGCATTACCTAATCGTTCGCCATCCACTTATCCATGAGCTGAATGTGTGCGCCAAGGCAATGTGTCCTCTATTCGTATCAGATTGAAAGTTTGTTTTGCAATGTATACTCTCTTCTCTACGCCATCAAGTTGCTCTGGCATTATTGGGACGGAGTTCTGTTCAAAAGCTATTAGAATTGTAGGAAATTTGAGCGCACGAAACGAATGCCAAATGCTCGACGGAAAGAGATAATCTACGGAAATTTTGTTAATATTAACATATAGTATCGCATTGAAGTACCTACATTAAAAAATTGCAATGGCAATATTTATTTATTTAATAAAAAAATATATTTTATGATTCATTGCTGATTTTGTAGTCTCACAGTCACATTCCGAGTCGGTCTTAGAGTTAAATGTGATTTAATGTATGGTAGTAAAAAGTTAACTCTTTACAAGCTTTTATTTAGCTTTCAATGTTTGTATGCCAATTTAGGTTAGAATCAGATCCTCTTGCCCTACGGTGTCGAATTTGAGATGGTTCAGTTCCGATAGCAATTCATTTTTATGGTAAGCATGACCTGATTCTACACCCAGGAATGGCTGCAGACGGAACAACTCCTCAACGGTCAACAGCACAGACATGAAATTTTCTATACGCATTCAGGCACTTAAATAAAAGCTTATTTTTATTAATATTATTGAATTATTTTTAATATTATTAGATTTTATTAATAATATTATATTAATAATATTTTATTATTATTTAATAAATTTATTAATTTTATTTGCGCTGTAACGATGGTTTTTATATTGGGTTATTTCAAATATTCTTTGAAAGATATATCTGTGGCGTATAAAAATGACCATTAAAGACCAAAACGATATTATATCAACTTGATATCGATAAAGAAATATTTGAGATCTTAAAATTGTCTTTATGGAAAAAATATTCTACTTTGAGAGTGTTAGAAAAAAATATTTTTAAAATGATTTCAATGCAATAAAAATAAAAATATTTTGATCTTTTGAGATATTTTCCACCCAGCACTGATATTTATTTTATTTATTTATTACGATAGGAATTTTAAACATTAAATCGACATATATGTGTAGAAGAAAGTTCAGGTTTTTAAATTTTGAAAAATATACTCACTCACTAGGCATTTTCCTAGTGAGGTGTTACTAATCCACACAATTTTCTCTACAAAATCAATATAATGCTAGAGATTATTACGCATTTAATAGTGTTAATTGTATATTGGATATTTTAATAAATAAATTAATTAATAAATGAATAAATATCGGGGTAGTAATAATTTTCTTTATTTTCTGAGTAATATGAAAAACTCAAACATTCTCACGTGAGATGATTTTGAACTACAGTAGTATATATACGAGTTTATTCTTAATACTTGTACATAATTATTTACTTTAACTATTATAAAGTACGCAGTGCGTGTGTATCGGAGTAAAGTCGAAACTGTAATACAGTCGTTAAGTATGAAATCGAGCCACACACGAGCCTCCGCCTCTATTCCCTTCTCTTTTCCTCCTTCGTATACAAAAGCGATTTGATTATCAGTGTATTTGCGAACAAGTTGTATGGAAACTATCCGCAATTTATAGCCGATTCAGCAACTGCTTTGAATGCCATTGAAGTTAACGACACAAGTAGAATATCGGATGAAAACTGGAATATACAACCGGATTTTTTTTTAAGACGAAGCCACAGGATAAATATTAATTTCGATTCATTTAGAACCTTTTAAGCATTTGATAATCATTGCATATTTAACCATAATAAAATATGTTTAGATACTTTAATCCTATGTTTCAACATAGTAAAGACAGATTTTTAAAATTCAATTCTTAATATTGAAAAATGTAATAAATCATAAACTACTAATATTTATTTTTTAGTTGATGTGCTCTCTTATAAAATACATTAGCGTCTTAGGAAAAATATTAATAACGCAAACTAAAGGTCTAAAACATAGAAAAGTTTGCTTTTTTAATTTCTTACCAACCAAAGAATACCATATAAAAATAACTCACTGAATTTCAAGTTAAAGAGGGGAATTTTCAAAAATAATAAATCCACTTTAAGGGGTCGTTCGAAAATATAACAATAATAATATGATTAGTTATTGTTCAAAAGTTGACAACTTTGCCCTGCGATAAACGAATCTTGTCTTCGGAACTCGGCGCGAGTCGCTTCGCTCACAGGCAAATATGCTTGACATTTGTAGAAAGACGTTCTCACGCGTGAATATACGAAAATTTATCGAACCTGTCAGCTTTGCTGCTTTGAGAAAATCAAAAGATCTATTTATATAGGATTTAGTCAAAATTAGATCATAGATCATAGTCAATATCAAAACGTAGTTTGTAAATTATAAGAAAAAGTATTTTGGCGTTTCGATTATTTTATTTTCCTATTCGATAGTATTGAACGAAGACTTTACTAAGATACCTTAGGGTAAGAAACAAATCTTTGAGTATATGAGCCCTATAAATTGAAAAATCGATCTATCGGTTGAAATATTGGTTCGATAGTTTTGCAAATAGGCAGACTTACATACTGTTATAAATATTTTACGAACAGATTTTTATTAGAGACTAAAACCTACCTTTTAAACAGCACATGGAATAATCTAGTCTACAATTAAAATACCCTACAAGACAAATATCAAAGGTAAAATATTATATTGTTGAAAGATGTACAAATATGTACTTAATTCTCTTAATCTATAACAAAATCACGTGACCAGTAAGAAATTTAAAAAGAAAATTCCTTATAAAGTTTAAACTAAAATAAAAATTATTTATACAAAAAATACCAAAATATTGATTTAATAAAGAAATTTGCATAATATGCTTTTTTGTTTGTTAAATAATATGTAGCTTAGATAACTAATATTGTAGTACTTACCTAAGATGTGTTTTTTTTTCATATCATGTCATAGATTCTACCCTGTTTATTTAACAGCGAACATCCTGATATTATATCAAAATAATAAATAAATATCATACAAATAGAAAGAAAAATCTTAGTAATAGGTCGTTTTGGAATATACTAACTAACTAACTCACTCACACTAACCTATAGTCCTATATACATATATAACTGGTTTGCATTTTATATGCAAAATTGTGGGCAACCTGATGCATATGGTTTTGGTTGAAATATTGAACCTCGACGATAAACTTGGTTACTGCGATGATCGATGAGAGCATCAAGTCGGCATATTCGGTTTATCTTCTAGACGCGGCGTCGAATTCAAAGCATCCAGGCGGTAGCGCCGCCTGCAGAACTTTAACGGATGCTCAATGTGTTGCTCGGCGATATATCGGAACTGGCTTCGTTGCTACGTTGCGAGCGCAAGATAAATTCTACGCGTCACATCCATTGCGCGCCCCGGCTTATTTCAATAATGGATTTCATAAATATTTACAAGCATTGACAATGTGCACGTAATGTAAGGCATTCAGCACACAATTTTCTGTTTTGTATGCATAAGGTTTAACTACATTCACGTTCGTTCGTAAGAATGTATTAGTTTTGACGTGAATTTGCACAGAAATAATGAAACTAAGGTAGATATACAGGTTGTACCAAGACCGTTTCCGATAGGGGGTGTTGTGTAACCTATTATGAGTAAAAAATGATATTATGCGAAAAAAATCATCCCCAGATTTATTATATTTTTTAACAGATGTCAGTTTGGTCAGCAAGCGAATTCGGATGCCGCGCCTATCGACAATGGCCTTAATACCGTTACGGCGTACGGCGACAGCTGAGCGCTCACAGCTAAGCATATTTTGCTATTGTCACGTAAAGTTTACATTTTTTTCAACCATGATGAATTTTGATATATGTAGTTTCATAACAAATAGCACTACAAATCTCAGGACCAATTAGCTGTAAATTTATGTGCTGCAATATATCCCCTCCCTTATACCGTGTCCCAGGACCATTCCCGATAAAAAAACTGCTTACTGGCCCTGTGATTTCTAGTGTTAAATCAATTAATTAATTATATCTATATATTAAAATTAATCTCGAGACAAAAAAAAATGTAAACTTCAGTCGAAAATAATAAACGAATCGTGTCGCAAGGTGTTTGTTGTAAGCAGTGGCGATCGGCGCGCGCCGATAACTCGGCCAAGGTCAGTTCGATGATCCCTGCGCATGTCGAAATTAGTACGCTTACCGAGCTTACACTATCTCTTAGAAAATATAATAAATTTGGGCTTGATTTTTTTTTCGCATTTTTTTATGTAATTTCTTACTTATAATAGGGAACACAAACCTCCCCCCTCAAGCTTCGGGAATGGTCATCATCCTAAACATCTGCTCAATAATATATAAAAAACTAAGATATTGTGTTTTTTTTATGTCTTGTTACTTAACTCGGTCGCCAGTGTTGGCGAAAAATGACCTGGCCGGATTTGACCAGCTGGGGATTCGAACCCGGGATGTCTGGGTTTAGAAGCTGGCGCTTATACCACTGCGCCATCAGGTTGATAATATATGTATATAATAATTATGTATAACACCAGGTATTGTTTAGCTAAGCCTTGCCCTTTGTTGTAAACCAATGTTTCTAAAAAAAATAATACCGGAAAGTACAAATGGTTGCATCGCTTGAGTTTAATGCATGCTGGTTTAAATACAGCGCTTTATTTTATGAAAGCTTTCTAACTCTCAACCTATACCATCTGTGCGTCTTATGCAATTAGGTCAAACTTTCATTATAGCAGTAAAAAAATCCTTTCGGCACACCAGACGGTGGAGGTGGATTTCACTGGATCAAAGTGGTGAAAAATTTCCGTAAGGGTTTTTTTCCACCCCTAGGACCAATGGTTGGTTCAAAATAGTTTACTTTCAATCAATTTGAATTAATCGGTGTAAAATTACGGTAGTTAAAGTGTCCACAAGAATGTTCTAGGGGATATGAAACGCGAAGATATGTCGATTTTTTCTGGAAGGCATGATATGGTGTACCCATCGCATTAGGTAGGTTTTCTAATAAAATCCACCTAAAAATTATTTAAAAAGAAAACAATAATAAAAACGGTGAAAATGAAATGGTTATATTTATTTTTATTTATTTCAGGAAACAACGGCTGATACAAAAGGTACTAGCTAAATAAAATATATAGTTTGAACCTTAATAAAATAGTGGTCTTGTAAGTGCAGATTGTCGAAGGGTAGTTACGGACGAATCCAAGTATGAAGAGAAATGCTCACACTCCGCCCCATTACCCTAACAGCCCAGGGAGAAGTTAGTTGGCGTCGCTGAAAGGTCCTGAATATATATTCGATTCGATAACCCTTTGAAATTTCAGCGAATCTCCGGGGCGAGCTTCAATTTCCAAGCACATTTCATATGCCTTCCTTGTACAAATCAACAGTATTTTACTAAAACTAGTTATGTTTATGATTTAATAAATCAATACTACATAGCTATTATTATAAAAAAAAATATGTGCAATTCATACAAACAGTTGGAGTCATAACATAACATAACAGATATGCATTTATGTTTTGATATATTTTGAGAAAAATGCATTTATAAACGAAGGCATAGTTAATTAAATTTATTAATTAAAATTAATTATTTTTATTATACAAAATAAGGTATCGACAACATTCAAATATTCGGTTATAATAAAAGTAAATTGAAAAATAAAGTATCCGTTATTAAGTTATAAAAAACTTTAGCAAATTGAATAGGCAATTAATTATTACGTTCAATTTCTATGTTTTACGTTTGTATTTTTCCCTTTTTATCAGATTTAATACTATAAATATTTTTGCACATGTACGGTCGAAGGCAAATGAAGCTTTACCTTGAGAGGCGATTCGACAAAGTGTGAAGATGCGAAAGCGGTGGTTCTCATAGATACAGTACTCATAGATACAATATCTTTTTTTACGCGTTTCAGTTCAACTTTAAATGCTCGAGGCAAAGCTTTGAGTGCCTTTGACTGTTCGTAATAAATAAAGTTTTTATTAATTTTTAAGGACATTTATAACAGGCAGATTTATGTGTCAGTCATATTATCTAACTCTCTTGGCAGTCTTAAGAAGATTAAATAGAATATTTGAATTCAGGAGCAGCCGATATTACCACTACGCCATCAAACATATACAAGTGCATACGTTATACCACAACATGCAAATATTTGGGGAAAAAATCCCCCATTCTCGATTTCTCCCCACATCTTATGAAAAAGCTCACACACGATACAAAATGACGTCAAACATAATCAATTTTACAAATATTCCCTCATACCGCCGTCTTTTCTTCGTTGGCAATATTCCCTTACGAAATTGCGCGACTACCCGCAAACGGGCGGGCAATAACAGCCCCTGCGTCGTACTCGGCGGACCATAGTCGCGTGGCGGCGGTTCGTCGCTTAGGGCGTTATGGATACGAGTTCGTCATCAATATTGCATCTTTATTGTGGAGGCATTGAGGTATTAGGAAGTCGTTCGGCGGTGAAATTGTTTAATGAAATCCACGGATTACGTTCTAAGGCTTTTCTGCACGATTAGCGACTATAGTTATATCCGAACGTTTTCACAAATCGAAATTGTTTACATCACTATAATATTTATATAGTAGTATTCTCAAATTATTATTTCAGAGGAGATTTGAGAGACCTCAATACATCTTAAACGGGTGAACGCAAAATGACCTGCTAAATTTTTATTACTTTATTACTTTATTATATTTCACAGAAAAACTTACAGCTAGACATACAATTACTACAAAAAAAAAAATTATATCTATAAACATACAAAGAGAAAATGTGATGTTACTTAGATGTTATAAGTCAAACTACCAATACATCTGTTCTCATCTAAATTCGCACTTAGTGGCATGTCAGAATCTTCACCATGTCAGAATCTACTAGGTGCTGAACACCCGTCCTAAGGTGCACTATTGACATTATACTTAATTAGAAACTTTGTGTTTTTAATCCCAACCATTATCAAATTTTAGACCGAGCTTATGTTTAATTTTGTGACTCGGAAGACATATTTGAGCCGAGCAGTAATTAAAAAATTAAAAATGATATATATTAATAGTAACTGTGTAAAGAGCCCTTAAGTATAGGGGTTGGGGAGAAGGCGAGCCAGTGACAAATTGTAAACATCCAAATCCTTTTGATGTTCGACGAGAGGTCTTAAAACCGGCCGGAGGAAATATTAAAATAGGTCCCACTTTTTTCTCCCTCCCCAATATTGATACCGTCGTATCTGGCAATTTCGCTTGCATCTCAAGTTAATTGTACCTCAAGTTATTTCATCTCGACTAAAATTACCTAATTAGATAGCGGAAGCTTGTTAAAGGGAGATTAAACTGTTATGTTATTAGAGTATGTTATTTTTTATTTTTTACAATACACTACATTTCATTACATGCCACCCTAAATCCAGCTCAAAAAAATCAGGCTGTGAAAAATAGCTCTTAATATAAACAGTGATGTATTAGGAAAAATTATTTAAATACATGACTATTAAGTATGTTAAATATTAGCGATTTTATAAGTCAGGTTATTTATCGTAATTGAAATAAATTTAATATTTTTATTGATCGAATTGAAATGTAATGGAAAATAAAGAATAAATTTTATTCAGATGACGAACATTGATACGTTGTCTTTTCTATCAAATCTAATATTGTCGTGTGCATGTCCATAAATATGAAAAAGCGTTTTTTTTCTACCGTATATCTATTTAAATATTTTTTTTTTTTAAGTAATTACTATGAACCGACTCATATACAATTATTTTGGGCCCTACTTAACTAGGCCATATGTGCCTGTCCTAGGAGTCAGGGGAGATGGTGGTAATAAAGCGTTACAAATGATGACCATTTGCGGATTCGAAACCGCGTCCTTTAGGTCGATGGTCCAAAAAAATATGACCAATTAAGTAGGGCGTGTATCCATACTTATACACTCCTACAGGCGACTTCCGAGCGTATTGATTGGTCGTATTGAAATTGGAAAGCGATAAGTTGGCCATCGATTGTGTCCTGCGCATTGGTCGGACCAATCGCCGGTCGGCGCTGACCATCGACGGGCGGACTCCCGTTCGGATTGGTTCCAACTTCAATTTCCCAACATTTTTTAGAACCAATTTTCTAAATTGGTTCCAACTTCGATATTCGAACACGAGATTCTACCATAAAAACAAGGATGGCTCCGGCAGTATGTAGCTATCATATTATTTTCAACTACTCTTGTTTAGTAGTAGTAAATTATTTAATTAGAGCCTGGCGTCTTACAGCTAGGCCATACAGGCGTCATTAACGGCATCTCCCACCCAGAATACTCGTACCTATGGTACAAAATTTTGAGCATACACTCACACTCACACAGTTTAATTATTTATTTGGCCAATGACAATAAAACGTATCACGTAATCTATTCGTACCCTCGGCGCAGGAACACCCGCTATTTTCATAGCTACTAAAAAAAATGCATGCGAAAGACTAAGAATTTTAAAAATATACAGGGTGCACTGAAAAAATATTTTACGAAATGTTTAGTTGCTCAAAATTAAGTTTTGGTTAGATTTACCACATTTCTTGCTATGGCAGCAAGGTGTGATTTCAAAACAATATGGCGTCGTGGGTAATATTTTGTTATTTTTACTTGTTGCATTTTATTTTGCTGAGATTCAAATCAAAATGGCGATGTAACTGAATAGCTAATCGTGAAATTTGCAGTTTGCAAAAATTATTGTAGGGATATTATGTTAAATGCAACCAAAAATTATGGCACTTAAATTGAAAATTATGGTATTAAAAAAAATCCAAAGGGATTTTTCCAAAATAAAGATTTTGATAATGAACGAAAAATAAAAATTCTCCCACGATTCGCCCTAACAAAGGCCCTATAGATAATAATCCCACAAAAGCAAAAACCCTTTTGATGGTCAATATTCCCTAAAGTCGGCAAATGATTTTGCTCCGATGGCATGAAGACGGTTCGTTATTTAAAATTTCCCGATAAAGAAAGGCTAATAAGCGAAAACGCCCTTTGTGTCTGCGTCGACTCAGAGATGAGTCGGGCAGGCTGAGAGCCAACGATTCAAATACGTAAATAATTCGCTAACCGATTAGTTGGGCAGCGGGCATCAACGTGTGATTATAAAGCCTGACCTGAACAGCTTTTTAAGAATATCTAATAAAATAAAATTAAAGTTACATAGACTAAGTATCATAATTAAATAATTGTAGTAATATTTAGACATGTAAAATTACACAAGTTCTGCTCCGTACGTCTAGATTAGTGCGATCTATACGGTCTACCGCTGAGTTGTTCAATTCAATTCAATTGTAAATATTCTCTTTATTATTACTATACAGAGGAAATATTTTACAATACAATATGAACAATAAGGGTTGATGGTTACTCAACTAGATTTTAATCTGTTCTAGAGTGACCATCGTTTTGTTCCAGTATGAAACAGTGCGTTATAGTCTATATATAAAGAGAATCATACAACTAATCCTATTCAGTAATGCCATTGAAATTATTAACACATTTACGTCACATTTATTTAATGGGGGCCTTTCGGGAATTTAGGCATACGCTACATGCCGTGCTCTTAAATATTAATATAAATGCAGTAAAGCGATGACGTTTCTAAGCGCACACGGCATCTGGCATATACAACAATGACGGGATATCTCATCATCGTCGCTCAGTGTCTAAAAAAATATGTAGTTTAGGCTGAAGTTATGTTATCGCTTTTCTAAAAGCCAAGATAATGCTTGTACAAGGCAATGTGTACTAGTTTCAGATAAAGGAATATACAGTATTTTAGAAATATCTAAAATTTGTTGATTGTATTTGAATAAACAAATAAAAAATCAATTTTAAATCCTAGCGGTCTAGTTGTTTAGGTGTTTAGTTGGTTAGTAAAACTCTGCTAATACGTCGGTGGTTCGATTCTTGGCGATGCGTGAGAAAAAGGTACGTCATCGAAACGGCGTAGGAGGAAGGAGGGCTAACTGGTGAGGCAGGAGAGGGGGACAAGCGGCGGTGGAGGGAGTGGCAGAGGTTGCTTAAGGTCAAACTGGCCTGAAGAGAACAAGAATGCTGGCTCTTTTTCGCACTCGTCCGAGCTACTGGGCCGAGTTGGTTTGAAACGTACATTTATTATCTACTGAATACCGCGGACGATAACATACTACTGCTCTGTACATGTATATATTTCGGTTTATAGAGTAATAAATAAATAAATAAGTACCCTGTAGCGAAGATGTTACTTTCACTGCCTAATCCGCGCTAAGTACACACAAAAAACATACACATAATAAAGAAATACGTGCAGAATGTCCTGTAATTCGTTTTTTTTGTTTTAGAATTGAGTAGAATTATTGTGTTTTAAAATTGTATCAACTGGTTTTTTTAAATTACCTAACTTGTATTGTACGGAAGATGCGTCATAATGTGCGTCACTTATTTTGTTTCTTTTGAGTATTTTGTTATGAATGGGAAAACGGGCACAATGACGTCTTTAAAATGTACTATCTGATTTCCAAAAGCTGTTTAAAAACCCAATCCGTTTAAAGCTGTTTAAAATAAACTCGATTGCACAATACCCCACCACGCCGTCGTGTAAATTTGTAGATATATTTGTAATACACTCTTCTTACATTCAAAAATAAATATTCGAATATTATATTGCTAAAATATTTATTTGTGCCATGTGCTCTCTGCCTAGGAAGATGAGTAGAGCTTTTGCATCAAAGTGAAAAAATAAATGATAGCTCTAGCAATTTTACGGTAGCCGTTTCGATATTATCGCCGTCGGAGGCGCTTTGAATATGAAAATGCCCGTTACTACGTAAAAAAGAAATAAATTGAAATGTGAATTTATTATTTATTTTTATTATTTATTTACCCGGGGCAAAAAACATATGTCAGAAGAATTTACAGTAATTTTACCACTGATTTTACTAGTGATTTTAATGTGGATGTGTTTCTAATTTAAAATAAAAGTATGAAATGAAAGTATTTTCATTTATTTCTACCCTACACTAAATATTGAAAAAGAATTCGTCGACGAAATACACCTGAGTTTTTTTTTTGTCTATTTTCACTTCTGTTTGGATGTGCAACTTTCGAAGGGACAGCCTATATACAATATTTGATATACAGGTTGTTTTTAATTTTAGGGCACTCGTTTTAGGATGTTGATCTATATCGACAATCAAACATTAATCAGCAAAAAACGTTTCCCGGTTACGAGAAAAACGATTTCAAAATTAAATGGAAATCATCTTATGTTTGAGAGCGCGGTTAAACGTATGGCGCGAGATCGGTCACTTCGAACAAAAACAAAGTGTTTTAATAATATTATTTTTTACCGTGAGACCTGTTTAGTTATCGATATCGATCAACCTCCTAAAAGGAGTGCCCTAAATTTAATACCACGCTATAATAGAAAAACCTTTCTTGTAATTCTTGATATATTATTAGGAAATAAATAAAATAAAAAAGAAAGAAAGTTATATAGATATAATTGAGATAAACGTTATACATGTTATTTGCACGCAACATTGACACTTTTATGATGTCAATTTCGGAAATATATTGAGTCTCCATTCCCACCCTCGCATAAATCTCTAGTCATGCGTGCGATGGCATGCAAAACACGTACCTATGCACAGAATCCGAAGGACCAAGTCTATCCGCATGGGTGGGGTTTCATTTTGATTTATGATAAGGAAAAGAAAGAGGGATTATCAGTGAACTGTATGATGAGATCGAATCTTTGGACCATTTCCTTTGACGGGAGAAAAAATACTCCGGCAATTTCAATTGGTCCATATTGTTTGCGTCTTATTGCAGTGATTATAATGTGAGGTAAATTATAAATATTTTGATAATAAACTAAACTAAAACATCTAATAAATCAGTAAGTTTTTGCATCGATAACTTTGGCACATGTCATGTTATTTGTTTGAATTTCTACCTAAATTAAAAATAATCGAAAACCGATGAGTAAACATATCACCGTCAGATAAAGGTTTTAATGTATTTATTTATTCTTTATTGAAAAATCCACAGTATTAAATTTTTATAATTACAAATAAAACTTATTACTAGTATATAAAATAAAAACCAATTATGGATTTCGGTCATTTTACATATTAAGATTAGCATAAAAATTTGAACAGTGTCCTTAAAATATATATAGATTATTAATATTATATACGTATACAGTAGATTTTTTTTTTTTTTTTGAAGCGTTATGTGTAATTTGTGAGTGATGTTTGTGGTAGTTGTAAGTGTGTGACATTTGTATGTATGTATTAAAATAAAGTAATAAATTAAGTATGATTTTGTATAGTTTATAATAATTTCAATTTACCATTAATCAGTTTGCCACGCGTTAAAAGCAATTAAGCAGTTCGCGCCGTAATTAGTTCGATAATGGAACAATATTTCTCCGTGACGTGTTTTAATTTTCGATGACGAAACGATTTCATTCATACCTTACTTTATCATTCGAAACAAATTAACACGCGATAATTAAACGCTCCGGTTATGTTTAACTGCGTTTGCGCGAGAATAAATTGTATACTCGTTGCAAAAATATTTCAAAATTGCCATGTTTAAATAATGTAACATTTATTAGAATAATGGGTTAAATTTTGCGTATATTTATTTTATTTATTTACTTATTGTGACGTAATTAATTTGACAAAGAAATAGAATTGTAGTAGAACACATCAGTTATAAATGAATATTACAAATGCACCGGGAGCGATTAGCACTGCTACATTTTGTGCCCGCCCTGCCTTCTTTACTAGACTACGTCTGTACTAAGGAAGGCAGTGTTATATTGTGCTACAACTAAGAAAGTCAAACCGTCAATGCTCCTATAGAGAAATATTTAGATGTCTATTTGTAAGAAAATAATTTAAAATATATATACACATATATATAGGTTAGATGAAAGGATATTTTTAAGCTTTCGCCATTCGGCGTCTTCAGAAAATATATGAAAGATGACGTTTAAAATGCAACCTTCATAAATTCGAAAATCGCATTTTCAACTAAAAGATAAATATATCCAGCCACTACAATTATTATTATATAATTGCAGTTTTGTTAGATAAACCAATCAGTATTATGAAATGAAACTAATTTCTTAAAATATATTAAGCATCATGCTTTAAATGCTGTTAAGTTAGTTTAATTTTGTCTATTAGACCTACAGATCTGCAAGCGCCCAAAAACCATTATATATATATAATGTTGTCGCATAGAATGTTTATGTACAGACAAATATGTCTATATTTATAGTTGGATTCAAAGAAAAATAAAATACATAATGAGTATACTAATAGAGCTCATGCTAACGTACCAAACAAAAAATTGCATGTTTGATTAAATTTAAACTATATACATACATACAATATTATTATTTTTATTATTATATATATGCATTTCCATGTGTGATATATGCGCCTTTTTAAATACGTTGTCATTTATTGTTTGGATATTACCTAAGAAATATAATTAAATTATTAAATTCAATACTTTTAATAATGGCCTTCATATTGCCAGGCGTTTTGACGCTTTTAAAAATAATATATAAATATAATAAGAAACAAATACTTGTAATGTTACCAACCATATTGTGTATTAACTTTAGGTTCCTGTCCCCCCCCCCCCCTGCTAAGGATTAATGATGTCCATCATAGGTTAATGATTTTATTTTTATGTTGAAAGTGTATACAGAGACAAAGGTGTTTTAGAAACCTCTTTTGAAATTACATCATTGGATCTGTAATATTTTCAATCGCTAAGATTAAACGTTTTTAATGTTTCACGAAGTTTTAAAATTTTATGTTAATAATAATTATTATAACTTCTTCGGACGACTTTACTGTCAACTCATATATTTTGTATAGGCCATCGAACGCCACTGGAAACGGCTATATATTAGCGCTGAATCTATTGCACACGACAGCCGAGAACGAAATGTCAAACGGGGTGTTGATTGCATATGCGTTTTGGGGGTAGACCGGTGAAAATGTAGCGGCCAGTAATCTAAACTGTTTATTTAATCATTTTACTACATACAGGATGAACTTAGAGTAAGCAGTATCCTTTTAAGGGGTGAACCTTAACAACTTTCCTCCCTCTGTTATTAATTTAAAAGGTGTAAGTTTTTTTTTTATTGTGTTTGCCTAATTTTATTTTTTTGTATAATTAGGATCTGCCTAATAATTTAACTTTATTACTAAAATTATTTACTCAATTATTTAAAAAAAAAACCTTTATTATATTTGCACTGTTAAACATTATTAATGTGCGACTGATAGAATTCGCAAATACTATGTGTTTGTCAAATTATAATGTATAACATATCATCATGGGTAACATATTATTTATTTATTTAATAAAATATCCAACATACAATTAATGTTAATACATATGTATTACTTTGTGGTATTTTATTGATTTTTATGAGAACAAATTATATAATATATTTTAACCAGTAAATATTTATACATAGTATTAGTGTTAGTATTGTATTTCATAGTATTTATACCAGTCACCAGTAACACCAATCATTTATTGTTGCTTGAGGTAACATGGCTACTCTAACTAGCTTAAAAACCCGTTCTAAGAGTGGCCAGAAGAAAATTGCAGAAAAAATACAATACGTATTACGTACGTGAGACGTTAATTACAAAAATGATCATAGGATAAATATCATAAATACAAAATATAATACATATAATAAATAGCGCATATTATTATATTATATAGGGTGATGATTTTAGAGGCGTGGTTTTCAAGAAGAGATAAAACGCATATAATTTGATGTTATGGTTAAGAATTTAGTTTTATTATAAAGATAAGGGTTTGCCATTATATTTTAAAAATGATTTCGGATAAGTGGCCGCCGCGGCTGACTCGAACAAATTCCAGCCGAGAGGCCCAATTTTCAACCACTTTTTGCAGCAAGTTGGCCCGTATGTCAGCAATAACGCACCGAATATTCTCTTCCAAGGCGTTAATCGTGTCCGGCTTATCTGCGTAGACAAGCGACTTCACATAACCCCACAAAAAATAGTCCAGCGGTGTTGAATCGCACGATCTTGGAGGCCACGCCACAGGCCCACGACGCGATTTTTACTTTATTTTAGAGTGATTTTAAAAAAAAATAGATGTTTTTTTCTAAATTTGCACTATTTGCAAACGTTGTTCAGGAGTAAGTCTATTCATTATGAAATAGCAAACCAAACTGAGCATAAATCAAGTGACAGCTGTCAAAAACACCAACTACGAAAAAAGTAGTGCCAGATTGAAAACCGGGCCTCTAAGAAAAACATCCTATATATTACATATTACATATATATTATATTACATGTTATATATTACATACAATATACATTTATTAAATATATAATTCTAATAATTGTGTATACTATAATTTATAGGCTAATAAATATACAGAATGAACTAATCATAAAGAAAATATATAAAATTACTTATTATAGTCCATATATCTTATCAGATACGTCTCTGCCTATTGCGAGGAGCCATTTGGTGATGCTTTTTGCAAGACTGAATTTAGAATTATAAAATTAAAAATTATATAATCGAGTTGGTTAATATATGTATAGAGATTTGATGATTATTTGAATATTGAGCTTTCGACGTTCGATATAGTCAGAATTTATATAGTAAATAATATTATGGTGTGGTATTACTCAGATATTGATTTACTTATATTTGATAAATTATACCAAAAAAAAGTCTCTTATTAATTTTACCTGATCCGAAAATGTTAAAAATATGAATTAAAAAAAAACTAATTACAAAATACATTAGTTAAGAAACCCTTCAGTATTATTAGTTAAAAAATCTCTTTCGTCACGCCAGGGCAGAGGTAGATCTCACCTAATCAAAGTAGGGGATAGGAAAACTCCAATTGCATGAACTTGTATCAAACACGGCGCGAGCTGCCGCGCGATCCACTCGGCAGCTCGCGCACCTCAACCCGCCGTACCCTTGCGCAGTGAGAGTGCGTATACTGAATCCCTCCCTTAGCTGTGGCTATTAAGAAAGGTATGATATTTTTGAATTTTGAAAACCCAATTTTTCCCACCCCTAGGCCCAATGGTTGGTGCTATCAAAAAATTTTACTAAGATAAGTTTTAGGTCCTTATCTGAGGAATAATATAAAATTTAAACGAATCCGATATCTCTTATACTAAGAATGTTATACCAAAATTATACTTTTTTGAAAAAAACCCCCATTGCGCTCGCCTTGACTGATTTTGCCCATTAACGAACTTGACCGAGGTTTTATGCCCTTTAATTTTATATATTAATTTGAGGGTGGTGTTGGGTTCTATGGGATGTGAAACATAAAGATGTGTCGAAATTTTCCAGAAGTTATGACATGGTACCCATTCCAATAATAAGATCTTTCAAATAAAAATCAAAAATAAAAAACAGCTTTCCTAATAAAATCTACCTAAAACCCATCAGGTTAAATTTTAAAAAATCTTTTTTATTAAATATTATATCATAAAAGATTAGTTTTAACGGTTGCACGTTTTCATTTCAACCGCAGCCCGTTCGCATGATATGCATTGTACAGTATCGAGTGAGCCAAATGAAACATCATAAATTTTCACGCGAGGTGAAGTGCAGAGGGTGGACGCATTTTCTGGTTCAGCGTGTAAATACCCCGTCCAAGTACCCCCTGCAACTCTTGCATGTGTGCGAGCAATCTCGTAGTTCATTTGCAGCAAAACTACTCTACTATCACTTCTTCTATTATATTGTATTCTCATAGTGTTACATTAGAATTTCTCCAATACAACCTAAATTATTTAAATAAATAAAAAGTGTACTGTGTATTGCGTAATATTATTATAGATTTAACAGGACGAAATATAGCCTTCTTTAGTACAGGTGATAGTAGTAGTGTTAAGTGTTAATCGCTTATACGAATTTGCTGTATTAATGAATGATTTTTTTTTTACTGTCCTCTAATATTGAGAACTTAAATAAATTGTGATACATAGCATATTTTAATATTTGAATTATAACGCTTACAGCCTGAAATTTTTCGCTTTTAATTATTGATATTTTAAAAAACTAAAAATATATTTTATTTATTATTTACATAATTATAAATAATGTGATCCACCAAATTAATAAGCAGCAAATAAAATAAGATCGAATCTTTATCAATTGGGCGATAAACCCTGCTTTAATACGATATATATACCTACTAATGAAGACAATATAATGATATTCAACCATCTATTAACTTCATATTCAGAAATGGGGTTAAATTGATTTTAGTTTTTGTTAATGATATTTTCAAATTCTAATTAAAAGTTTTTTTTAAACAAAAATACAATTAACGATTATATAAAATCGAGTACCTGGGTCCCAGTCTTTTTGGCCGGTCTATTACCTTTCTAACTAGTTAAGAGTTACCTGTTCTAAGAAAGGTTATTAAATATAGGCTATGGGATATAGGTTAGGGTATTATATATTTATAATTTATTATATTTTTATAATTTCACATTTCTACATGACACAGAATCAAATTTAATTTTATCTGATTTATCTGATCTCTAAATGCTCTATATATATATATATTAACAGCAGAGGTACTCACCTAATCTATATCTTCTTCTACTTTCCATCTATTTATTTAACAATAACAAGTGTTTAAACAACCGAAAAATCTTTTAAAGTATTATATATATAAGGGTTTATTTGGAGAAACACTTCGAATTCGCGTTCATATTATTTCACATATGGAAATTTGTCGCAAAATGTTTTATCACCGTATTGATAAATATGACAACGTATTTTCACATAAGAGTATCTTATTAAATCTGGGCGGAAAACACATTTATATGATTTCACATCATGTAACTCTTACTAAACTCTTCGAAATCGTGTTTGTGAAATTGTGTTTTAGGGCATTTCTGCAAAACACCGACTGTAATACAAACTGCAGTCGCTGATTTCTGTCAGGCCAGCGTGATGGGGGACCAACACTTGAAATTAATTGCAAGTGGATTGAAGATATGCCCGCGGGCGAGACATCGTCTCGGTCGTAACGTACCTACCTCCTTTAGGGTGTATGCCAGGGTGGAAAGGGGGGGGGGGGGGCGAGGGTATCTACATTAACGAGACATCGCAATCAATGTCTTACGGGTGATTGACATTATCCAATCTGAGTGCCTGTAATTGATTTTCGTTTCGCAACTACTACATTTTTTTAGCGTGAAGATTATTTTTTCTACCTTGAGAGTATACGGCACGCTAAAAACATATAGTAGTTGCGAAACGAAACGAAAATCATTTAAATAGACCAACAACAAACTGACCAACGTTTGTTCGACAACTATACTGACTTCACGGAGCACCGTACCTACAAATGCATTGAAGATTTGAATGACGGGTAGGTTCCCACGCGCAAATATTGTAATGTAGGTCAATTGGATAGGTCATGAAACATATTTATATTTTGATATGGTTTTTTTTTTGTTAGCCATATGAAAATTTGTTGAATAAAATTTGTTCAGATTCTGCCCAGAATGACCCTGTCCTGCAAGAACAAATAGTAATGTATTATTTTGTTGAAATAAAATAAATAAATAAAGTACCTACCTATGTCCATTCAGCCATTCAGAACGACTCTTAACTGGGATGTTACTGCACTGAAAATCACTGACAAAAAGTAACATTTATCCAGAGATAATTTGAACTCGAACCAACCCATTGCATTATAAACGCTTTATTTAGGTATATCGTCTTTCTGACTCCAGTTTGAATTTAGCTTAATTAAGTAAAGCAAAAATAATTTAAAGCGACCCAAGTAGGTCATAGCATTTCTTTCCAAATTAAAAAATATAGGTAACATTTCGAGGGTCGAGGGACAGATGTTTGTCAACCACAATCACTCTCTTTTATAAAGAAGGAAACAAATCTGTATTTTAAGTACAAACATTTTTCTTGCTTCTTCTTGCTTCTTGGTGATAAGAGTTAGACCGCTTAGAAAATAAACATAATATGTGAACAGATTTCAAATTTGTTTAAAGTTACAATAATAAAAATATATTTCTAAATTATTGCGTGCAAACAAGTAACCGTTAACAGCGCCGCCGAACCTATCTATTATCCCGAAGCCCATGATAAATCCTTGTTTGTAATAAAAGCGAAATATAAAAAAAAAATGTGTAAAAGATCTTTTAAATTTGGAACAATGACAGCTTTTATTTCGCATGTTTTACGTGAAAAAAATCATTTTTATGAATGAATTATTCTTGCCTATATTTAAAAATATGTATGTAAACTTATTTATTTCTATATGCTTTTTTTTGCAGAATATTACAGGTAGTCTTAACAAGTCACATGGCGTCATTCATAAACTAAATACTTTGGAGAAACGCGTACAACAACGACGAATGTAATGTTATCAATAAATTGTAAATTTGGTGATTTAAATTAAAAAAAAAACTTTGCGTAACGGTGTTACCGTATGACTTTTGGTATAATGACAGTGGTAAAACACGACTTGTATAATGATAGAGAGCGCCCATGCTCGTATCTTCGGATTGTGCGCTAAGGTTTCCCGTTCTGAAAGTCGACTGAAAAAAAGACGAAGACGGCCGCCCGAGACCGGAAAGACGAGCGCCTCAACTCTTGGCGTTATTCTTAATGTTATAATCTGGCGAAAATGCCGTCTAGGCCATTTATCATTTGTTGGGGACTAAGAGTGCGATACTTTGCAGCGCGGAACACATTAAAAGTTACATGCGGCGGGCGGCTAGGGCGGGCGGCGCGCGGCGTCGCGACGGAACGGAGGTAACTTTCGCGGAGGATAATGCAGATACGACCTATTAAATCAAGCCCGCGGCTCGCTTCTTAACATTGCGCGGATTATGCGGAATCATGTAACCACAATTCATTGAAGTAACGGTCGTAGTGATAATTTATTTATGTATTTTTAATTGTAAGCTTAAAACGGCGTAAGACACACGCGCCCACCACCATGCACCGGCCTACACAATAAAAAACAATAATTTCATGAGTCTCGATACAACCTGTATGTTGTAGATAATGTCATTTGGTCCAGGTAACTTTCCAGAATCAAGGGTGCGTTTTCAGTGTCAAACGAGGAATTGATAAATAAGTCTTGGATGTGGTAAGGGAAACAGACATTTGCGGAATTTGCAGTTATCTCGATTGTTGCAGAAATATTTTTTTTTTCTCTTGTTTGCACAATCATTTAAGTTAAATCACTTATTCAAATATTCAATATTAAGTGACATTATGAAATTATAATTAAGTCCTTTTAATTAAAATGTAATTGTTTTTTTAATTATGTAGGCACTTAATGTGGTTCTATCTATCAACAACATTATATTCGGCAAATTACCACCCCTCATATCATCCAAACATATGGCTAAATACAAATCAAATAAAGGGCGGATAGGTATTTCCGTAATGTTGTCAATTCGGAAATAAATAGTTTAATTGTGAAAATTTAAGAAAGGTAATCATATACCCGTACTTTACATCGAAGATACAACTATGCAGGTGCAATTTATATTTGTATTATTTTATAATAATTAATTTACCTAAATAAATAAAAAGTAAAAGGAAAAAGGTGTATCCTCCATTATAGTATGTGAAGGTGTATCCTCAATTATATGCTAATACTAATGTTTTTATTAATTTTAAATACGTTTTAGATTCTACATGAATTCCATTCACACCAAAAATTAATCTTTTTTGAATAATAATGAAAAAAAAAAATACAAGATAAAGCACAGAATAGCAATAGTGTGATAATTATTTTTTACCTATAAAGTTTATTATAAATTTATTTTGACTATTATTAGTCATTGATTATTTAAAATATTACTCTTATGAGCCAATAAAATTAGGATTTTCTCTTTTTCTCTAAAAGTGCATATTGAACTTTACTTCGTGAAGTACCTAAGTACTTATTGTTCATTCTCTATTTATTTATTATCATCATTATTTTCTTGGTCATCCTAGATTAAATCAGTCTCCTCCTAGTCAGCTAGTTAATTATAATAAATTTAATAACAAAAATAATATTATTATCTCTTTAATTATAAGAAATAGCTTAGCAATTATTATACAGCAGTTATTTAACTAAGAGAAAAAATCTTACAATAAAAATAACTTATAATGTTGTTATTAGTTAGGATAAAAATAAGTCATTGTGCATCAACCGTTTTAGCATTATTATTTATTGTTTATCAAGTATGCTAAAAGCCAGGTTATTTGTTTCCTATCGCAATAGATACATATTTTTTTATAGTACAGTCGGTTTTGTAGATTCTGAATAGAACATGCTTCCGGATTAAGCAGCGGTCCGGCAATACGCCGCCCGCCCGCCCGGTTTCGCCGCCCGCCCGCCCAATGTCTTGTACATTAATTTGGCCGATGTGTCGCCGTTATTAGCGGAATTTAAAATTGTAATTTAGCGCCATCGCGTCCGCTGACGCAAATGTACGGAGTTTTGCTTTACAGCGCGGCAACTGGGCGCAGGGGCTAAACGCCTAACGACTCTTTGGATTTTCACCGCTACAAAGTTTGCCGCGAAGAGATGATGCTGTCTTAAGGCCTTATAAGGTAAGAAGCAGTACCTATTCAAATGGAAGAGAAATTTGAATAAAGACCGCGTTGATATAGATAGGAAAAAACAAAAAAAAAATATTTAATATGTTTTTGAAAATTTATAAAAAAAAATAAAATTCGTGAACCATTTTACACAATAAATTATTGCTAAGCACTTAAATTGCTAAAATTCATACTCAACTTATCAAAGCAATTAATTGTACCGTTATAATAATATTATAACCGTGAATTTACTTGAATACAAAATAACGCGTTATTTGTGGAGAATGAAAGTATTTTGAAAACATTATAATGACGGGGTTACGTGACAACAGAACATTGCTTGAATATTATACTATATTTTAAAAATAGACTGTTAAAAATAAACTCAGTTTTAATCGATGTTATATTATATTATGCATTCTTATTCAAATATAACAACACCTCTATCACTATATAATATTTATGATCGTTAGCTGGCTTTGTATACAACTCATAAAATAACCCCAAAAGCACAGTAGTCAAGACCCCAAGCCAACACCATTCATGATGCTAACATTATATGAAAAAGAATATTTCTTTTTTTTTCCAGAAAAAATCTATTCGTAAATAAAATTAAGCATGAACTGGTAACAGCTTTCCTCATAAAAGCTATGTTTCAATTTTTTTCATTTATTATGTATGTAACTATAGCTGATAATGACCACTAAATGCCAGTCCGCTATTTATTTATTGTATATACTTATTCATTATGGCATAATAGCAATTCACAACAATAAATGATTTAATAACAGTGAAAAATATATATGTATATAAACAAATTAAACCATTGTTGTTGTTTTGAAGTAACATGGCCACTCTAACTAGGTTAAAAATAACCTGTTCTAAGAGAGGCCAGAAGGAGGTTGCAGAAAAAATAAAATAAATATTACGTACGTGAGACGTTACTAATAAGAAGAATCATAGGATAAATATCATAAATACAAAACATTATATATATGATATTCCTGTATATTATAACATATTGTGGAAATAAAATAACTTTAACTTGAACATTCATACATACACTAAATAATGCATATTATTGTCTATATATTATATAAAATATACAAAAAAAAATTAAGCATAAATAAAATTAAAAATAAAACTATTTTTTCAGATGCTTATCTGCCTATTGCGAGGAGTCATTTGGTATGTTTTTTGCAAGACTGAATTTAGATTATGTTTTTTTAAATTGCTCATCTGCGCTGTTGAGAAGTTTAGGTCCAAGGAAATTGGGATGCCTTTGCCTAAAAGTGGTAATCATTTTTGGCAGTATCATATTTCCTCGTAGCCTTGATCGAATTACAATAATTAAGGTATTTATAATATCTAAGGGTTGTTGTTTATGGAACCGTTGATTAAGGATTGATTTGATTTCATATATTTAAAATAAATAAACTCTTCTGCAATGTTCTCGGCGAATTAATAGAATTATACATTTTTTTAGTTATATATGGTTATAGGTACAAAAAAAATGTATGTTTTAAAGAAAGCGCATCCGACATAATTAAAATATGTGGCAGAAAGGAGTAACTAACCCGAAAGTGGGGAGTGTAAGGCGGTGGGGCCCTGCGGGGAGCGGGGAGCGGCGCGAGTTCAAATCTCAGCATGTCTCCAACGAGCTGAAGGTGTTTTCTTTGTTATATATAATTTACCCGGCGCTAAGTAAGAATTAGTAGTCTGCCTGCTAACTCGGCAGTACAGTTTTCTTTTGTGCTTGGCGAAAATTATTAAATAAAATTAATGCAATGGTGTGCCGCGCACAGTGCCAAGAATTCACCTACTTTAATGTCAAATTAAAGATCTTCACAGTAGAATGGTCATAAACTATTGTTTTTATTTATTAGTTCTTAGAAAATGAAATACTATGTATCTTCTGTGCCCAAATACGATAACTAATTTACGTTAAAAAGTGGAGAAAAAGTATTTATTAATAAAAAAAATATTTCCCTCTCTTTCTTCGACAGAAATAAAACAGACAGAAATTTATTTATTTATGAAAGTACAAAACAGCGATACAGGAAGATAATTCTCTAATACTACATTGACATGGCCAAAAAAATGTACCAAATATGAATATGGTTGAAAACATCAAAATTAAATCAAGTGAGTGTGGTGCCATTTGTGGCATAAACATGTTTGCGCGCGCCCGTGTGTGTGTGTGTGCGCGCGTGTGTGTTTAGTGCGTGTATATAAACCTACATATTATTAGCGATATAATAAATAATTTAAAAGTAACAAAATAAACCAACGAATGTGTAATATTTATAATGAATATAATATTTATTTATACATTTTACACTAAATATTATCATAACTTACGTCAAGAAATAGATAAAGCAAAAAAAAATATAATTTACCGTACCATCAATAATCACTAACCGTACCTACTATTGACGACAGTGAACAACGGGTAGTTTCTCGCGCGCGAATATTGTGATGTAGGTCAAGTGGATAGGTCAGGAACACAACAATATGCGCACCAAACCGCGCCTTTGGCTACCCTTTTTTGTTGGTGTTTTTTTGTTACCTTGTGCATAATAAGGTTCGAGGCAATTCAACAAAAAAATAACTTTTGGCAGTTTATCATTTATTAAATTTCTCAGAAACAGAAATGAATTTTAAAAAATTGCCTTTACTATTTTGAAGGATCAAGGAATCTAAAGATTTTTTTTATGATAATATTATATATATATCCTGTTCGCGTCTTGAAGATTTCGATATTTGGATTTCTTGAAGGACTATCATAAATCAGGTTTGCGAAGTCAAAATCCTAGAAAAATCTTGAAGGAGGTGCTAAGGGGATATCGACGTTCACTAAAACCATGAAGACGGATTCAAAAATCCAATTTGCAATTACGCTGGACGCACCATTTTAAAGATACCGACAGCTAAATGAGAATTCTGTATGTAGATACTTAAGACTTATAACTTTTGATATATTTAAAGCTAAAACAAAGTCGTCATTTAATTATCTTCCAGAAATGTTTAACGTTAATAATTAACGTTTATAAACAATATTTTATTGTTGAAAACAGAAACCGTGCTATCTTTTTAATCTCTGATCCGATAATGAATTTTATCGCAGATTTGAAATCAGCTAAGTAGAGCGCTTCGTTTCATATGAAAGTATGAAAAGTTTCTCCCAAAAAAATTACCGTAGATACCTACCCGCAGTTGTACTTGATTCCGCATCTGGGCGGAAAAGGGGAGGTCAAAGACGCCGCGACTCTATCGAATTAAGCCGGCCTATATAAGCTGAAGCCATAGGTTGAACTTCATTCAGTTACTAAACAGTTGTTGATGATACGTCCTCTCAGAACTGCCAACAAAGTCCGTGTAACATCTCGTCTGATATTAGGGCAATATTGCAGATTTGAGCGTAATAGTAAAATCAGTTTTTGATAAAAGCCCTGACAGCGATTTGAGCCAGTGTTAAAATCAATTGACTTTATAAAGTAAATTCTTTTATAAAATTAAAACATCACGTTTTATAATAAAATTACAACCGTAAACTAAGCCAAATTTATTACTTCTATTAAACATTAATAAAAGACTAATTATTTTTAATACCGTTTGATATCTTAAGCGACATATCTTTGATATCTTATCTTATCTTTTAACGGCGACGTGAGGTCTGAGCGAAATTATAACTTCAAGGTATAAAATAATATTGTAATTTTTGGGGGCAAACTTAATAACGTTTCAATTAACTAACCTTTCCGGTAGGTTCAATAAGATAGATCAAATAAGATTGAATAATTAAAATTATTCAAAATAGTTATTATTTTACAACAGGTAGGTGATGCCATAATATAGCGGATGAAATATAATACGGTTTTGAAAAAGATCTAACTTTAAATAAACTTTTACAGCCGACTGAAGTTTCGGGAAAAGTACAAAATGTTTTAATTCGTCAATTCTCTTAGCGAATTCGTTAACGCCATAGCCGATAAGACAAAACTCTTCTAAACAGGAAAATATCGGACGACTTGAAAAACTATTGAAAATTTTCCCGAAATTTATTTGATAGACAAATTTTAATTGAAAAACAATAATGTTTAAAAACATCGCTCTTATCGAACACATTCGATAACTCTATACATAAATGGACGAAATCCTTCAAATCGCTTAATGAAATAATTAATACGCAATTTTTGAGAAATTAAATATGATCAAAATATTTTCAAAAATGACAATTGTATACAAACATTTGAAATGATTTGAAACATTTGAAACAGTTGGTGAATGATTCACAACTAAGTTATATACGCGACTAATAATCAAATTTTCTTACGTTCTAGGAACTAGTTTTTTATAATTGTTTTCAAGACTCGAATAGCCGCTACTAAACCGCGAGTTGCCCAGCCGTTGAACTTCAGCTGAATTCTGCGATCTGCAAGGTAGTAATTTTTAATAATGCCTATCTTATTGTATTAACACACTCACAATTCATACACGGGGATTACATAACATTTCGAGGTAGTTCAACTCAAGGTGGGGCTGGTGAGATATCGATAGACTTTCGTAATAAGCAAGTGGCTGGGGGTTTTGGTTGGAGAGCGTTTTTGGATCCAAGAAAAAGCAGACTTAAATCCAAGCAACCAAGGTCGCAACTCCTTGGTCCAAAATAATTACCCTACCAGGCTGTGCTTGAGTGTGTCGATATTAAACTTGCATCAAAATATTTGTCAGAAAACGAATCACCCAATCATTTGTAACTTTGGTTGGCTGCCATAACTGCTTGGACCTTTGCCTCCATATATTTACGTAATATGTGTTTTTTACAGGCTCCCAAAATGAAATAATACAATTGATAAATATTTATTTCAGTTTTTAAATAGCATTCAGCAACAAGCCGTACGCAACCGGTTTTTGCCTATGTATTATTTAATAATGTTCCCAGCTGTTTGTTCATAAATTTAGGGCTTCAAAATGAGAATTTATTTCACAAGTAAAGAGACCTTACCCAATCTTACACTCCGTCTTAATTACATAAGAAATATTTAACTTTAGCTAAGAATCCATACAATATTTTTTGTCCCTTTTTAATAGTTGTTTTACTTAGAGGAAAATGTCCTGTGGACTTCGTACCGTAATCACCCGGTTTGAAGTTTATGTTTCCAATACTGTTCCAGCTTTGAAACCCCCAACGAAGAACTTAAAGACCGTAGCCAGTCGGTATTAAGTAAATCCCGTAGAGGTTCCGTATAGACGGTAGATATACTAATTACCAATTGATAACTGTCACGATGAAATAAATAAAAGATGATGCAATCTTGGCACGGAATCCTTGTGACTCGCTTCCTGATCCAAAACAATTCAGCTCATGCGCTTTTCGGCGTTCTTTCTTCCGATCCTGGTGCTGAGGGCACATCCTTGTTCAGCTCGTGTCTTGTTCCAAGTCGCTTTGCCCAATGCTCTTTACACTACTCAAAAAGCTCACACAGCTCGTGCGGGTTCTTTCACTGTGAAGCGGTGATTAGTTCCTCGACCATGTTCTCCTAGCTCGAACCCTTTGCTGCCCTGCAATATCTTAATACTCTGCTGTGCGCTCCTTTAAGCTTTTATGGTGATGAATATCACTCCTTGCTCTAGCTCTTATATTGCTCCAAAGTCGCTATGTGCAAAAAACACGCTCACAATACGCAGCTCTCTGCGGGAGTGGTAACTGAAAGTCCTCCGTAATGTGCTCCTAGTTCAAACCTGTTTTTGCGCAAATCTGCTCTAACTTAAAACTTGCTAGAATCGATTCTTGACAAGCGCCTTTATATGCATCTTAGCTCCTTGCTTTAAATTAACGAAGAAATTATATAACAACATGCATTTTGACAGTTATCGTTAGGTTATTCCAGTAATGAATACGTCCAAAGCTAAACTAATATCTGTTCCTGCTCAACCGCTCAAATGCTCTTTTCTCATCGGCCCAACTACTGAAGATCACTGCTCCCTGCTTATTGCTTAAAGGATCCCTGCACACTGCTCTCAGCTCACATAATCGTTGTTAACCCCAAGCTGGCCTTGGCCTTGTAATGATTTCCTCGGGTCTTGGTACTACCTATGGTACGGTACAGTTCATTTATGATGAGAAGGTCGATTAGGTTACTACTGCGGTATATGAATAATACATATATTGGCAATTTTCGTAGCATCGGCCTCTTCTCGGTCGTAACTATCGACACATAGTCGCAAAGTCAAGCATTAAATAGCTCAATAGCTCAATAATAGCTCAAGTCAAGCATAAAAAAGGATCACTTTTATAAATGTATTTCGAAACGTCATAAGTCTTGAGGGAGTATGGAGACGAGAATTGTTGCTAAAGGTTTACGTAGGTGATAAAGTGTGTTTTTACTGGCTCCATTTAAACCACTTGATAAAAAGTGTCAATTGCCTATGCAGAGCTTAATATAATCGCAAAATACGGTTTGCCTGTTTGCATATTTCGCGTCCGAGTGTTACCAGCCAAAACCGCACGACTGAACCCGTTCGGCTGTCGACTGCAATTGACAGAAATATCCGATTTATGGCAACAATACACATCTCGTATATTATTCGCTCAAGACCGAAACACACGGTGAAATAATTGCAATTAAAATTAATACGTAACGGCCTTTTTTGCTGTGGTCGAGTGGTTGCGAGTGTTGGTTGAAAGACAGATTCTGTTTTAACGGATTTATAACGGTGCACTTATAACGGGTTACATATTCTTAACTCCGTTATGATGGATTCTGTTTCAGTTTAAATATAATAATTTTGAGCGGTAAAACTTGTTGCGTAACTTGTTTGATAAAAAAATTATCTAAACAACTCAGTTGTAACTCAATTCATAAAGTAGGTATTAACAAAAATATCTCTAAAAGATCGTTGATACATTAGTGAAATAATTTTAATAGAATTACTGAATAGAATTAATTGTATGATTCTCTTTATATTTAAACTATAACGCACTGTTTTATATGATTTACTGGAACAAAATGATGGTCACTCTAGAACAGATTAAAATCTAGTTGAGTAACCTTCAACCCTTATCCAATCCAGGTGTTGAATACCTTGTCGATTCGTCAGGTTACGTAATTCACCTTCTCACGCGTATTTGTTCGGAAACATACGACAGGCCATGCAGAGTCTGTTGCTGAGAATTTATTATGCATGAAAAAAATTAGCTGGAACTGTTGTCGCAGGTGCGACCACATTTCATATATACATAAATAAATATACATTTAAACCTTATACATACAATAAATTTATTATTTGTTTGTTTTATTTGTTTTTTCGTACATATTTTCCATTATTAAGCTGACTCTCGTCTTTCTTTATCTATTAGGCTTATGTTACGTGTTTATACAGTATTTGTGAATCACCAGTATCCGCATTATAATCCGGAAGGCTATTTGTTGTGAATTGTGGAACCTAAAACCTGAACGCACAATAGACACCGTGTGTGCCACGATCATTAACAGTGGCAACAGTAGTAGGGCGGTCGTGAGGGGAAGGCGGGCAATGGGGGGGGGGGTATCATATTGGTGACGTCATATCGGTCAGGCGGTAAATTTCAAGTGCACGTAATTGAGAGTCAGATGTTTGCGGTCGTTGCGAGCGTAATTCGCATTTCCGCAAAATATTTTCCGTTGCTTATAATTATTTCAATTGAAATAAAATAAAAGCATGATATTAACATTCAGCGGAATCTATTCACACAAAGTGTGTAAATCAAGCGTATGTGCCTAGTTTCAGGACAAAAAACGCATATATTAGGTATATTTCATTAGAAAAACTACCATGTCATGACATGAAATTTTCGACAAAGTTTATATATTTATCTATATCACATTCTTGTGGGCACGATACCTACCGTCATTTTACACGAATCGCTTTCAAATTTATTTATAAAATTTAAGGGCACGAATCTCAGTCAATTTCGTTAACAGGCAAAATTAGATCAGGGGGTGGGAATGGAGGTGTTGTTCAAAAAATTTAAATTTTACTACAATTTTCTTAGTGTATAAGCTATCGAATACATTTTATACTATTCCTTATATAAGAACCTGAAACTTATCTAAGTAAACTTTTTTGACCATTGGTATTAGGGGGTGGGAAAAATTGGTTTTTCAAAATTCAAAAAATCATTCCTCCCTTAATAGAATAATATATTTCCCTACAAATTTTGTTTGAAACAATTTTTAAATATATTTTACTGAAGCAAGTTTTATTGTTGATATAGATTAAACACCCTGAAACGTGCAAGATGAATAAAATACACATAATATATAAGTATGTATAGAAGTTAAAAATGTTTGCCGTCTGTGAAATCACTCATAATTCTGTGATATTAATCACTTCTCTGAATACAAACAAAATCTATTCTCTCGGAAATCAAAGCCAGCGGTGGAATTTTTTTCAAATGCACCTTTGCAGTAACTCGCGCGTGACGCACGTCACCTCGCGGCTCAAGCTAAAATCACACTTCGGCCAATGCGCTGCAAGGACCCGAATCGCATCCGCGCGAGAGGCTACCTTTGGTGGCCGCCGCCGCGCGAGAATGTCCCCTGCGACGGCGGCGCCACGCGTCACAATCGCCTGCCGACGCAGCCGCCGACGTCTCTTTGACGGAGTCGGCTCAATTAATTTCTTCCCACTGAAAAGTTCTCAATAAGTCAGAAGAACGTAATTTTTCCACCATCTCTAAACCCCCACAACCACCTCTAGTCTAAAAGCCAGCGCTATCTTTATATTTAATTTCATTTATTTAATAACTTTTATAAAAACAATAGATTTAATTTCACAACACCTTTATAGCGTGTACTGCTATTCTGAGGTGATGTAATCAGTTATAGAAACATAGATCCTCAGCTGACAATTCATAATCTAAAAAAGGCGAAATTTTCATAACAAAATTAAATAAATAATAAAATAAAACGGATGTATGATGAGTGTGTGTGAGGGTTTATGTTTGTGTACATATAGGTTTTTTACGTATAAGTATTTCGTAAAAAGTGTTTTATCTACAACAATAATCAAAGATAGTAAAATAGTAAAATAAGTACATATTTTGAAATATTTGTTAGTTAGGTATTAAGTATCTTGTTACCGAAGTTGGCACTGCGCAGCTAGTGTTTATAGCAACTATAGTTTTATTTTTGTTGTCAAATTACCTGTCAAGTAAAATCAATAAAAATATAATATTTATTAATATAACATTACTATCACACTGTTTTTAGTGATAACTTCCTCTCATCAATTTTTTGTTTTAACGATAGAAAAATTACATGTTACTGTATTTTATACATATATTTTATTATATGTAACGTGTGTTTTTATAGTATTTTTTAAATACAAAATAAAAATGTAGTTTATAAATTATGATGTCATTTATGTAGTTACTTGTCAAAATATGCATAATACACTAGTAAATTGCAACGATTACAAATTAATTTTCAAAAAAAATATAATTTAAAATTATAATAATTTAGCGTAGTAATGGCATAAAATAGACGCTTTTATGAAAAATACGAAATTTCAAAATGACTATACAATGTAAGTATCCTCACTTTTTTTCAGTTTTCTAGAATATGTGTTAAAATGGACACGTTGAGTATTGTTATTCAACTTTTGTAAGCGAGAAAAAGTTATGGATTTAAAATAAGTAAATTTCCTCAGATAATACAAAACTTAAGCCGCCGGCTCGGCGTCTAGAGCCCTTTGGCGCAAACTTCAAACAAATGAGAGCGAAGCACGAAAAGGCAAAGCGCGCCGTTCGATATTCAGTTTTCAGGCCGTATTTTTCAGTTATTCATCCGTTGCCTTTTTCACCTTTGCTCCGGCGAAACCCTTTCATTCGGAATTATTTTGAAGTATTGTAGCAACCGGTACTCTCGTGCATTTTTGTGTTAACGCTGTAATGAACGGGTGTTTGACGAATTGGGCGGGTAGACGACGAATTGGTCGGGCGTGGGCAGGCCAGCAACTGACATTTTTTTACTGCAGAAGGAAATATTACTTTGCGGCATTAGAAATACAGCGCGTCGTAGTGCGAGAGAGACGATTGTAATACGCCATCCGCTACCCGCTTCGCACCCTTCACTACCGCTGTATTTTATTATTTCTTCTGAAGATCTACATTTTTAACTTCTACAAGTATTAACTTCTACACGTATATATTAAGAGACTCATTTCTTTACAGAAACATAAAATACCGTATTCTTTACCCAGTATAAAAAACCCAAAAGTTCCAGCGATACTCAACGATAAATGTTTAGTTTTTTACTTTTTGCGAATTTCTGTTGCACATTAATTATATTTTAAACGGTGTAAATATATAATGGTAAACATTGTATTCTTTAATGTTTGTTTTTCTATGTATATACTAACTATTTATTTGCCAAATAAATATATAAATTATGGAGTTAGGTAACACTTGCATAATGATTATAACGGACTCTAGGGTTACATACTTCAGCCTAAAGTTTCGGATATTTCTGTGTAATTATGTGGTTATGTAAATAAATAATACAATTAAAATATCGCCAGTCGAATTTATTCCTAATGTGTATATTTAATTTATTTTATACATTTTCAAAAAGATTTAAACTGTCACACCTTCGTATTTATTATAACTAGTGGTCGCCCAGTGGTCGAAATTCGACAGCAATTCATTAAAATTTTAAGTTTGAGCATTATTGAGGTTCAAATCCCTCTATATCATTGCATATATATGTATATATATATTAATTTTGTTCTATACGTCAGCTGTGAACGCGTACAAATACGTCATTAGCGTATGTTATTTGCCTTAATTCTCTGCAATACTTATGAAATTTAAAATTGAATGTTAAAAACAGTTGAAAAAATCCACAATTACAGAACGCTGAATTATACGAATTTTTTAGAATATTTTCAAAATATTTTCTTGACTTTCTTTTTATTGAAGGTTCATGTGATGTAAGTCAATCATACGATACTTTGAAGTATTCATTATAATAAGGCCAATATGTTTTACCCTTATGACAACATGAAGTGAATGCAGCCTTTCACCTAAAGTGACTTTAGATTCGAAATATTTGCATTGTAAATGCATTAATCCACAAACAAAAGATTCAAATTTCGTGGAATGACATTCAGTGCACATTTAAATGTATCCCCCAAAATAATTTCATCATTTTGTAATAACTATTCACACTATTTCAATTTGCAATTGGTTTATTATAATTTCGACTTTCATGCGTATATACATTGCTCCTTCTTTGTGTCTCACGTCAGCTTTATGTGAAGATTTAATGGAAGATAGGTGCGAATATCTGAACGTAAAAGAAAAATTAAAATACTAAAATAAAAATGTAACCTAAAAAATTAAATTACTGAAACTAAGATTATACAGGGGTAATTTTGACATTGCCAGATTATTGAAAAAGGAATATTTGAAATCACAAAAAATTCACAGCTCGAAACTCATTCAAGGTAATCTGTCAGTCAGTATGAACGTTTTATTTTATTAAATTTAATGGATTTATAACACCGATTATAGATAATTTTAACTTTATTCACTCCTCCATATAAACTTTAACAATGCCAAATCTCACACGCGCAATATGCTTAAAAAGGAATTTTCCCTTCACATATTAATATATAGATAATAATTTTGTAGTAATAAACTAATACCTACTTTAGAAGATGTACCTATATTCAAGTTTATATGCACTCGCAGCAAACAAAGCGGTTATTTTGCGTCTGACTGTACCTTAGAAAAAAATATACTGTTTGAATCCTTGTAAGATAAATTCTTAAACCGAACATTAAAAAAACACTCAAAGGCAGAGGAATTAAAATTATTAATCCCATTGATAGCATTCAGTGCACTATAAATTCGTGATAGTTTTTCGTCTGGACGCAGTGTCAAAGTGTCAAAAAGTACAAACTTCTATAATGCAATTTTCGTACAAAGAAAGCCGCTCTCGCGACCTCAAAGGAAACCCGGAGAGGGCGTGGGAGGCTGGGGAGGAGATGAGTGCCGGGTATGTGGGGGAAGGGCGGCGAGGGGGAGGAATATCGTGAGCGGACGCCAAAGAGACGGTGGTTCCCTACAAATAATGCCGATGCATTCGCTGCGATGAAGTCAGGTGAGATGGAAATCACATTTATTAATTTTACATAATTTTACTTAATCTGTCCGCTTGTCATTTTTATTTATTTATTTTGAAACGGTACTATAACAAAATCTTGAAGTACATAACTAATAAAGAACACCACAGGCATATTTTATGCCTTCTTTAGGACAGACATTTGGTCTAGTTATGAAGGCAGCGAACAGAGGTTGCAGTGGACCCAAACGCTCACTGATTCAATACTATTATTAATGTGTACACACCAATCTGTTGTAACCTTATAAAATTATCATGTAATTATTGACAAATAAATAAACAAAAAAATGATTACTAATAATATACCAATGATTATAATAAATATAATTACATATAAATAAAGATATACTCATATATATACAAAGTAGGTATAATCGTATAAATTTAATACGTACGTCTGTTTACTTTTATTTATTTTTTTTATTTGTTGTATTTGGTTATTTGATGCTGCTAAGAGCATAATAAATTAAATGACGAAATGTATTCCTTACAACAGCCGATAGTTTGACAAGTAAGGTATTTTGTATCACGTTGTTATCAAATATTTGTTCGGCCCAAAATGTCTCGTAATTGTAACAATTGCAAAATATTATTATAATAAATTGACTTTTGTTTGAGATTCGTGATAATATCGTAATATTATTTATATACTTATTGACATTGGTTTAGTGAAATGATATATTATATGCAAATTGCATAAACATACGCGCTGAACAGCATATACTTTCGTTATGTAATGAATATATATTTTTCGGGTTATTTATAAACAGGTTATTATTTTAATATTTTTTAAAATAAAAAAAAAGCGCTTTTATTTTCAACTTAGTTTAGTGACCATTCACACAAAATAAAGGAAATTTTTAGGAGGAAGAATGACGGTTTCCATTCTGTTCTTCCGCCTACCATTAGAGAGTGGGATAGTCTCAAATGCAGCGTCTTCAAACCATTCCCTAGAACCCCAGGGGTCTAGAATCCCAGCTAAGAAACCCTAGAATCCCAGCTAAGAAAAAAGATTAAACATTTGGCAATAAAATATCCTCGTTGTACCACCTGAGGAATAGATGTATCAAAAGTATTTGTAATATTAAATAAATAAATAATTAGTGAAAATTAATAATTCTACTTCTCAGTAATCTTCATGATCCCGAAAAGTGTACGAACAGAAGAAGTATTTTTCAACATCAATGGCGAATTCGAAACGCGCCGCGGGCAGGAAAAAAGCACCGCGGAAACTCGAAAAATCACCACTCGAAACTGCGAGTTTTCCGAACTGAGTTTCGGCTGAAAGGGCCCTCGAAAAATTTTTAACGATTCGATAGAATCAGACGAACCTGCGACGGTGTGCGTGCATGAAAGGTTTCGAAGGTAGGTAATAACATTCAGCGTCGTAACCGTACCCAACTGTAGTCACTCGAGTGTCTGTCTCACTTCTAGTTTCATAATGAACACAAAAATAAAAACATGTTGAATATTCATTTATATATTAAAAACAAACAAAACAATATATATGTATATATATATTCATATTTATTTCTGTGTTTTAGAGCTAATGCGAGTGTAATTTAATTTAATTTTAATCTTTACATGTATCTCTGTACTTTTGCGAAAACCTGTCATCAGTTAATTTTACAAACAACTGTATGTACCATTCTTTTTTCATATATAAACTGTTGGTTTTCCGAATAAACGATAAATAAATAAATAAATATTAAGTGTTTAACAGTTACACACTTAAGTGGCATTCAATTTTGTATACAATTGTGTATTGTGTATACAAATAATTGTGTATACAATTATTTTTGACAAGGTTTTGTGCAGGTCTTTTGTACTCACACTGTAACACTTTATAAATAACCTTTCTTAGAACAGGTAACTCTTACCTAGTTAGAAAGGTGACAGTCGTTATCAAATCGGCCAACTTGACTGGTACCCAGGTACTCGATTTTATATATTTGGATATTGTATTATGTTGCCGATACCATATTTTATTTAATTAAAACTTTGAATTTGAACAAACTAAACCAAAAATAAAAAATGTGGCTTTATTAAGAACTACGCTATTATTTTGTCCACAATATGCACTATTTATTGGGTAATTTGTATGCTGCTATATCGAACGCGAAGCGAAAAATAAATATTTAATGAATAATATTTTTTTTTTATTTAATTTGTATTTCAAAAACTAAAATTAACTTAAAAAATCAGCCATCTAGAAATACAAGATAAGTATTCAATGTAGGTACATAATGCTATAAATGACTCGTCTAAATACTCAGTATTTGAGGAGAGGTATGTTACTAAAAATGTGGATTTTTTGAAGATTTTTCCAATCCCTGAGCTCTGCGCCTTAACTTGGTCATATGACACACGGTGTCAAAAGTCCAATAAGAATTTTTTTTGTGACAAAAACTGCTAACTTCACGACGAGTATTATTTTGGTAGCGGAAATCAAATACTAGGTAGGTACGAGAGTGAAAACGTACTGATAACAATTTATGTAATTAATTTCAGATGAATCCTGTAAAATAGAACTGCGTTGATGTTAGTTACAAGACTTATCTATATTAAATTGATTACAGATTGTTGATAATCTGAGGTTTTCGTAAGTACCTACCTAAAAAATATACCATTTGATACCTGAAATTTAATTACACTAATTGGCCACACGGAGGTAGAAAACTAAACATACTACTCGATCGCTTGGTGTCGTTAGCCTCAAAATGGACATTTTCAACTTATGCTATGTAAACAACCCGGAATGACCCTACTCATTACCGGCAGCTCATCGGCGAAAGGGTGGGGGGGGGGTGAGGGGCTGAAGAAGAGGCACTTAAACGCGTCGAAACGGGCGGAAGATAGCCTGAAAAAGGAAATTAAAATTTTCAGCTTCATTTGGAATTTATCGCTCGCGCTGCTATCGTTAGATTAAGATATCGAAGGACGGACCGCGCGGTCGGAACGAAACGTCTCGATATTCTGTCGTCTGGGCGACTGCGAAGTTTAATTATTTTATAAAAATACATACAGAGTAATTGCAACGATTTTCATACACAGGTTACCAGCACGAGATACTCTCCAATTTCATATTTACAAAACTCGAAACCATCATTTATCATCATCATGTTGAACATGTTTTTATTATAATATTATAAATATACCAAATAAACAACATAATAAATAAACAAAAGATTAAAATATAAGCTAGATAATTTCTCTCAATACACACTTCCTAAAGTCACTTCTCACACATTTGTCAATCAACCATCATATAAATAATATATATTAAGTTATATTATTTAGATTTAGTTAGTAATAATAAGAATAATTGTAACAATTTCAAATAATTAATGAAGAACAACATTCGACGTACTCACTCGGACACTTTATGTACGGCGGCTAAAGAAGTAAATTTTACCTTAGATTTTTTTAGTGATATTGTTTAATGAGTAAGTGATATTGAATTACGAGGAAATTGTAATTAAATTAAATAAAAAAAATATATAAATAAATAGACATAATAATAGGTATTACAATTACTATTAACTGTGTGACATATTTTTCTATCTTGTACTGAAAATGTAAGGTATAATGTTACCTTATTAATTATTGTACATTTAATATGATTTTTTGCCTAAGTTTTTTTTTAATTTTATTGTATATCTAAGTAACTTACTTCAAGTGAATTTTAATAATCAGTGAGAAAATTATATATTTTAGTTGACAATAACCCTACATCTTTAACAATATTTATTTTCCATCGTCATTTCTCTGGTAGAGTTGCAAATTTAGAGTTTAATCTGGAAAGTAATTAATGCAATTCAATTTGGTGAACCCAACTTAATAGGGCAGTCAAAAGTCCTAAACACGCAAAAAAAATTAAACGGGTTAATTCGTATGTATATTAAAAAAAAAAAATTTTTTTTTTACGTCGGTGTACATTTTAATAAAATTCGAAAGCATCACGACGATTTAATCCAACCGTAACCATAGACGTCTCTTTAATTTTTTCCCTAATTAAAAATCAATATTAATAGGGCTGCAATCCCCTCCCCCCGCCGCCCGACCACGGAACGATTTTAATTCTCATTAATATTTTCTTGTGGCCGCGGGGCAATAAAAAAGTTAATATTTGCCCTAGGCGCGGAGGGCGGAAATGGAGGGCGGAGATAAGTAAGGAAGTGGCGAGGCGTCAGGTATTCTTGATTAGCTCGTGACACAATCGAGTGTAGTGTCGCCCGAGCATGTACCACCGTATGGCTATGATAACTTTTTTAGAAGATTTTTTTTTTCTTAAGGCGAAGTATATAGACAATCAACCTTGAAATTCGGTGCGTCGCTTTTATAGGGTGTCAGGTCAGTGAGCAATTGTTGGTTTTTATTTAATTACAGATTTGTAATATAGAAATTAAAAAACAAACTTTTTTATGTTTTAGACCTTTCACTTGCGTTTCAATTAATATTGTTCCTAAGGTTCTAATGTATTTTATAAGAGAGCAATTTAACTATAAAAAAACTATTAGCAGTTTATCATTTATTAAATTCCTCAGAAATAGAATTGAATTTTAAACATCTGCGTTCACTATATTGAAGATCAAGATATCTAAACATATGATTAATAATCATCCAATGGTTACCGTATGCCAATCATAGAAAACAGGGTCTAAATTATTCGAATTTAATATTTATCCTTTGGCTTCGCCTTAACAGGCAGAATGCACTCAAACGAATAAATGAAGTTTTTTATTTATTTTTAAATAGTACTCTAATAAAATATTTAAATACATGTTAGCAATTACTCTTAGGTACTAAAGTAGTTAGCAATTATTCTTAGGTTTAAAATATACTTTCTTCATGGGCATTTATTTTATTTTATGCTAATGATAATGACATAAATTAAAAAATAGCCGTGTTTCAAAATTCGAGCAGTTATGACCTCAGAACAGACCTTGTCTAGTGAAGTGATAAAACCAGCAGCTGAAACTGTTTTGATTTATATGAGATCAAAATATAGTTAACTATTTTCCTGTATAATCAGATGCTATTTATCCAGATCCAAAACTACGCTTGCGTTGGTACTTCCAAAATACCAATTGCTATGCAGCAGCCTATACTCTCCTGAATAAGCTTGTGCGCCAAATGACGTTCAATTTCTTACTAATATAATGAAATTCGCAAATGGGCCAAATTGATCCATTTATTGCATTACGGCAATAAGCTTGCTCTTTTTTACTATAGGTAGTTATGCATGGCAAATATGGCTAGTAATATAATTAGATTAATCCGAAACCTCACTTTCTTTGGCAATTGTGTTACAATACCAGTTGGCATGCAACAGCCTATACTTCGCTCGAAGAAGCGTGTGCGCCGATTGTCATTTTTTATTAATATAATAAAGCGCGTAAATTTACCAGATTGCCTCGTCCATATACGTTTATATATAAAAGACGAGGAGTGGGTATATTTTTAGGGTTCCGTAACCACAGTTTCGTAATGTAGGTACTAATTTCCCTTATCTTAGGTATGAGCCGAGGTTGAATAAAATGAAAACTGCCTTTGGACAGAGGAGTTTTTACTTTCTTTCTGGTAAATTATTCAAGGAATTTTGTGCTCGTGTATCGGTAGTGAACTGTAACTCAATTCATAAAGTAGGTAATATTTAAAAGATCTCTACGTGGTTAATTAATTTGGTATTATACACAGTGAACAATTCATTTCAATAGTAAAATAATTAATTTTAATGGCATTACTGAATAGAATTAATTGTATATTTCTTTTTACATTTAGACTAGTCTATTTAGTAACCATCAATCCTTATTGAGGATATTATATTGTTCATATTGAACTGTAAAATATTTACACTGTATATAATTAATAAAAAGTATTTATAATTTCAATTTTAAATATATGTTATGACAATATTTTAGTGATAGCTAAGTGATATCGAACCTATTCTTAAACAATGACTTTGTTCAGTAGTTGATAATAAAAATATCAAAAATTATAATGTAAAACTGGTAATTTCTCCTAAGTTGAGCGCTTAAATCTATAGAACCATACTGCATGCAGAAATCGAAAAATTTCTGAAGTGAAAACGCAAAAAAAAATATCTTTAACTCGGTATTTTTTAATTACACCGCGTTCGGGTCGCCTGAGAGCGGCCGCACTAAATCTTCGCGCGCGGCTGAAATGATAAGGAGCGCGGTGCATGACCATCGTAAATTCATTACCGGGCTCTGATAGTTCGCAGCGATACCGAGTTTTTTTTCCTCTCTCCGTCTCACTTGAACCGTATACAAAGATTGGGGAAAATGCTCGGATGAATGTGCACATTACTGTACTTTCATTTAGTTTGACCCCTTCGGGGGTTGATCTGTATCGACAATTAAACCGTTCTCACGGAAACAGCGCATTTTACAGGTTTATTGTGTACGGCACTTTTTTTCTTACGTGTTAAATTAAATTTGTTTTATTTTTATTTTAGAAAATTTATTTGTGGAATTTTAATATATTATCATTTTTTTTGTTTCAGATGCTTTTTAATAGTGTACTTAAATAAAATATGCACATATGTGTGATGGGCATTTTTGAAGTTTTATGAGAGCTATTGTATATATAATGATTTAGTCCTACGTGTAAAAGTTAAACTAATAAAAACATATGGCATTTAGCTAAAATTCACGTTAAAATTCCATTGAAATTCATTAAAAAATACAGCATTCAAGAGATATTCTGATAGCAGAAATAAAACGAACACGTTTTAGAACAATAAAAAAATATTAAAGAATGCATCGTTGAGATTATAAAATTAAACAAAGAATTTGTAAAGAATTCGCCTAAAAGTACTTAATTTCGATTTGAAAAATATAAATGCAACGTTGTTCGTCGCAATGTTCAGTGATTTAATGATGGTTGGCGTATTGTGTTTGTTATTTTTTACCATATTCGCAATAGAAGCTCGGGATGAGTTTCCATTCAGGTCGAGTGACAGAATCCTCGGAGGATTTGACGCACCCGAGGGTTTCGCGCCTCATCAGGTTTCCTTACAGGCGATCCGGGGCGTGGCGCACTGCGGTGGATCTATCCTGAACGAGATGATCGTGCTGAGCGCCGCGCACTGTACGGAACGCCTAAACTACGGATCGGTCGTGGAATATGCAACAGTGCAAATTGGCTACGGACGAGTAGTCGGGATTAGATCATTCATCAATCATCAAGACTACATCATGGAGATGGCGCCCAATGAAATGATAATACACGTACAACACGATATAGCGTTGATTATCGTTCAAGAAATTATGGTTCTCGACGGTTCTGCCAGAGCTATTGGCCTCAATAGAGTTCCCATTTCCGCTGGAGTTAGGGGAACCGTGACCGGTTTCGGAATGATGAGCCCGCAGAGTCCCCCGAGCTACAGACTTCAAATGGCCTACGTGTACACTGATCCTCAGTGTCCTCAACACAGCTGGCATCATTTCATATGCCTCTCTTCGACAACGTCTGCAGTTTGCGGGGGCGATTCCGGTGGACCTTTAGTTATCAACGAGCAACTAGCTGGAGTGGCCTCGTTTTCAATGTGTCAAGCCTCTGGACAATCTGGATACACGGATGTGCACCGATATATCGGTTGGATAGAACAGCAAATTCAAATAATATATTCTCTTTAGGTGATTTTAGAACTAAACTAAAAGAAAAAAATTAAGCAATGTAACCTATATTTTAATTATGTTCCTAGATATGCAACTGATTTTTACAAGTAACATAAAAATAATGTCCTTTTGTAATTTCTGGGAATCAGTAATTTTAATTTCGATTCATTTAGACGTATCTCTATAGCTGGCATCCATTGGATATTTAATAAAAAAAATATATGTTTTGACACCTTGATTTTATATCTTCATCACGGTAAAGTTAAAATTCAATTAAATTTCTTAGAATTTCAATAAATACTAAACTGCTAATAGTTCTTTTTTAGTAGAATTGCTCTCTTATAAAAGACATTAGGGTCTTAGGAAAAACGGTAATTGAAATGAAGGGCTTAAAATATAGGAACGTTTTTTTTATTAATTTCTATATTATGAAGCTGTAATTAAATAAAAACCAATAATTAAAAATGAAGCACCGAATTTCACACCAATATGCTTCGCCTTAAATGACAATTACCTAATTTAATATTTATTATCGCTCTAAAAGATTTTTTTCTGCTTATTTCTATTTGTTTTAATATTGAACTTCTTAAATTAGCCTTTAAGATACCATTAACATATAAATCGAATAGTTTTATTATAATTATATGCAACCTGAGACATGCTTAATATTATATCTGTCGGGTTCATTTTTATAAGATACTAGCTGACCCGGCCACGCGTTGCTGTGGCTAAAGTTTTTGTTATATTACATTATAGTAAACAATCTAAGAGGAACAATAAGAGAACATCAGTCACGGAGTCCACTATGCTTTTTCACACAGATGGTATTTGTAAAAAAATATGGTGATCTCCTTATTTGACTTTCTACTACTATAACCCTTTAGTACAATGAAATTATTTACGAACAAAGACGAAAATGTTGATGTTGGTATACAAATTCACTGGATTGAGATTTGAAGGGGAAGTACGTTGAACACAATTAATTAAAATGTTCTTACACTTGATACTAAGCAGAAATCAATAGGTAAAAAATAAAAATTTATCAGATTTATTATTTCCATTTAATTTTATAACAAATATAAGTATATTACAGTATAATACAGTAAATTACATGTGACGCTTAAACTCATGAATGAGGTAGGCAAGGCAGACAGTCTTAAACTTTTAAACATTAATATCTTTTTTTTGAATTATAAATACTTTCAGTTTCAATTTAATTTAACACCAATCGGTGCACAATGTTTTTGGTTAACCTGTCTTTAGCTAACACAAATAGATTCGACGGTTTCCCAACACGTGAACACGCAACATATAGTTGCCCATGAGAAAAACATGGATTTTCCAAATCTAAACCACAAATGGACATTGTTTGACCTTGAGATTTATTTATAGACATGGCGAAAGCTAAACGAATTGGAAACTGTAGCCTTTTGAAGGGTATGGTAGAATCTGATGGTATCATCGGAATACGTGGCAGCAGGACCACTTTTCCTTTAAACTTCCCAGCCAAAATGGTTGCTTCAAGAATGTTTCCGGTGATCTTTTTGATGACCAAACGCGTACCGTTACATAATTGAGGTGGATTCAAATTACGGAGGAGAATAATAGGGGAACCAATCTTTAATCGAAGATTATGTGGTGGCATTCCAGGGATATCTAATGAATTTAAAAATTCAATCGGAAAATTTACACTTTCATTTTCATCAACAACAGTATCGATTGATTTAAAAGACATCAGATCGCCTGGTAACAACTGTTGTATCTGGAAGTTAATTTCGTCAACATCAACGTTTTTGGCTGCCAAAATCGCCCGTTGACTAAGCCATTCATGATTCAAATAATTATTCTGTATATCCGGGAAAATACTCTGAATCAATTCAGTTTTATCCTGAACAACAGTGCAAAAATTGTCTGGTAGTTTAATGCATTGCGTATTTGGTTGCAGTTTTATTTTACCGTTCCCAATATCTAGTAGTTGTTCGGAAAATATTAGTGCTGATGGATCATTTTGCAATTGTACTCGCATATTTATGGTCAATCGAAGTGTTTCAACACTTCGCCATAAGAATGATTGTTTCAAACATGCATTAATCTCATCCGCGAAAGTAGAGCGAGGTATAACCGGTAAGGTCTGCCGGAAGTCACCAGACAAAAGTAAGATAGCACCACCGAAAAGTTTATTATTGCTGTTTAAATCTTGCATAGTTCTGTTTAATGCTTCAAGTGAATATTTGTGTGCCATTGTGCACTCATCCCAAATTATTATAGAACTCTTCCGCAACACTGCAGCTATTCCACTATTCTTTTTGATGTTACACATTGCATCTGGTTTATTATGAACGTCCAATGGCAGCTTGAATGTTGAATGTGCTGTTCGCCCACCATCCAGTAAAGTAGCCGCAATGCCTGACGATGCTAATGCTAATGCGATTTTTTGTTGCGACCGTATTTTGGCAAGAATCAACGATATTAATAATGTCTTACCGGTTCCACCGGGTGCATCCAAGAAAAAAAAACCGCCTTGTTCAGCAGCAACAGCCAGCATAATCCGATCATAAATAATTTTTTGTTCTGCTGTCAGTAATGGTTCACTGTTCATGATAATTGTTGCTAAACTTCCATGGTCATATTGATTTTCTCGTTGTAAATCGGTATTGACTAAGTCGGTGGCTGGACGATTAGGTGATGGCATACCATAATGATTAAGTGGTAAATTTGAAATAAGAACACATAAATCCTCGATCAAGACCAATGCTTCATTGTACATCTCTGGTGTATAATCTATGTTTTGGCATTGATTTGTTTGTCTAATTCGGTGCAAGATGTCTTCTGTCATACAATTTTTATATTTTTCCCACAAAGTTTGTGCTTGCGAGGGATAACATGTCGTCAAAATAATTGCAAACAACTGACGAATGTTATTCGGTGTTGATGTCAACGCAGCATCAGCAAGCGTTAAGTCCCAATGGTTATCGTCTTCTAGCAATTGCAGTTCACGACATGCATCCTGGTATGTATTGAATACTCGACCATTAGCTGTTCGTAAAAATTCAAAAGACGTTGGTCCGGGAACATTCACCAATAACAAACGTAAATAGAAGCACTCACGTTGCTTTGGATGTACCGTGTAAAGTCTCCCCAATGTCTTAGCTTTGAATATGCCTGTAATGGAAGGATGTGGTTTTCCTTGTTTCCGTGGCTCCCATTTTTTACTGGATTTGTTCCATGTGAAATAACGTGGAACATCACCATACACCAATGTCTTCGCGAATTGGCCAAAAACATCAGGTTTTTGACACAATGTAAAAAATTCAGTTAGAGTCGTTTTCGGAGCTTCGAACGCTCTTTGGAGAACATTTTCTTCAGTGAAGTATACACGTTGACCGTTTTCAAGATGTATTGCCAGATGTTGGACAGCAGGATCTCTTTCGTGGATGGGAAAGCTGAGAATATGCCAAATAGCTTCATTGCTGCTAATGTATCTGCCCATTTGGTATCGTGCTATTTCGTCATTTTTATTTATGTTTTTTACTTCAAATATGGCCAAATCACTGCCTTTGTTTACATATTTACAAATATACTTAATTGATTTAACAGAACTGCAAAGCTCAACATTGATATGAGCTTTGTAAGTTTTTGAAAGTAGTGGTGAGTATGGTACCACCCACTGATTATCAAACTCAACTTGATTTGGAAAGTTCGGCAGTCGCATTGTAAATGTGTGGCCACCATTCTCAGTACTTCTGCGGCGATACATTGGATAACCATCAATATCCGTGATCGTGTCATTCGTATGCGGCTTTGGGAAGTTTTTTTTACATTTTCCATTTTCCATGCACGGTGACGTCATGTTGAAAACACCGCATGGCCCATGGATCATGTGTTTGGTGACAATATCAAATAATTCTTGATCAATTAATGGGTCTGGAATTTCGGCTGAAATTATTTGATCGATTTCTTCAGGACGGATTCTATCTTTAAGCCAAACCAAAATGTGGGCATGAGGCAAACCTCGCTTTTGCCACTCTATCGTATACAGCCAACAACGTGTGATACCAAAAATTGTATATTTAACAATAAAATCAATTAAGGATTTCAATTTTTGTTTAAACACACGTGCAGTTAAATCATGACGATGAATGGCTTGTTGTCCTGGCAATAGTAAAGTTTGTATCTCTTCCCAATTCGGATTACATGTGAATGTAATAAATAAATCCGGTCGGCCGTAATGACGTACGTAAGTCATCGCATCTTGTATGTATTCCTGCATGTTCCGTGGACTGCCGATGTAGCTTGAAGGTAAAATGAAAGCATTACCGATGTCATTGGGATTTAAATTTCCATCGATGTTTCCAGCAACAGCATCTCGTAAGTGAATATATTCTTCCGATCGTAGTTTTGCCTGGTTGAATCGAAGGAATCGCAAGCGTTCGCTTTCGACCTTAGCATACATATCAACAATGTATTGATGGAACAGCTGACGATATCGAAGGATATAATTGTCTTGATGTTGTCTAACCATTATTCGGTGTGCGTAGTAGTTCATTGAGCTAACTTTATTATTTCTGTAATCACCTAAAAAAATAAAAAATAAAATGCAATACGAAATTAAAATCTATACATACAGTAAGAAAGTAAATAGATAATTGTCAAATTTACCGGTATTTGGATCATACTGTTTGATATTAAGGTGATATTCATCTTGTCCTTGCCAAAATATCAATGGATATTGTAGTGCGTCATATGAACGGTGTAGATCCTAAATCGTACTGACAGTGTTGTCTCGCCGTGCAATGTTTATAGATCTTTTGTCAACTGGATCACCAACCATGATAACAGCAACCTCATCAACAGTTGGAGCGTTGAATCTACCAGCATGTTCACCTAATGGTACTTTGTCGGCTTTTATGACGATTTGATAATTGTCATTTTGCAGTCGTGGCGAAACTCTTTTGATCAATTGAATTAGTTGATTTAGTTGGATAACCATCAATATCCGTGATCGTGTCATTCGTATGCGGCTTTGGGAAGTTTTTTTTACATTTTCCATTTTCCATGCACGGTGACGTCATGTTGAAAACACCGCATGGCCCATGGATCATGTGTTTGGTGACAATATCAAATAATTCTTGATCAATTAATGGGTCTGGAATTTCGGCTGAAATTATTTGATCGATTTCTTCAGGACGGATTCTATCTTTAAGCCAAACCAAAATGTGGGCATGAGGCAAACCTCGCTTTTGCCACTCTATCGTATACAGCCAACAACGTGTGATACCAAAAATTGTATATTTAACAATAAAATCAATTAAGGATTTCAATTTTTGTTTAAACACACGTGCAGTTAAATCATGACGATGAATGGCTTGTTGTCCTGGCAATAGTAAAGTTTGTATCTCTTCCCAATTCGGATTACATGTGAATGTAATAAATAAATCCGGTCGGCCGTAATGACGTACGTAAGTCATCGCATCTTGTATGTATTCCTGCATGTTCCGTGGACTGCCGATGTAGCTTGAAGGTAAAATGAAAGCATTACCGATGTCATTGGGATTTAAATTTCCATCGATGTTTCCAGCAACAGCATCTCGTAAGTGAATATATTATTCCGATCGTAGTTTTGACGTTTGCGTTTTGACGTTTGCCGCTCGCGTTGTTGAGGTTAGATTTTTTCGGTGGCATTTGACTGAAAATAATAATTTTCTTGTTCTTATGATATTCTCTTGAAGACGTTCGTTACACTGTTCTTGAGATTCTTGTGCATGACCTGCTGTCCTGATTCTTTGAGCTGGATTTCTTGATTCAATTTGTTCTGCCAACTGATGGGCTCTTTTAATACGTTTGCGTCGAATAACTGTCACTGTCAAATAATAACAGACATTAGCGCCATCAACCCAGTCGAAAGGTATCGACATCTGTCAGTTTTATGACTGCCAAATAATAACAGACAAATAATTAGCGATAAATTAAAATTGCGACTATAATTTGAGATTTAAACTATCCTATCTCTCAAGTGCACATCGAACTGCACATGGTGTTCAAATTTTATTATAATCGGTTAAGTGGTTCAGCCGTCCATTGAGGACAAACATTGTGACACGAGATTTATATATATTAAGATTATTTCCATTATACAGAGCACTGATCTAAATTATCTTCGGCGTGGCGGTGCGCGATCAATATCTCGTAACCTTGGCCGAGTTGCTTACGATCCGCGGTCAATGACCTAGGCGTCACGAGCGGAACAATGCGTCGATCAGTGATGCAGTGTTTATTGCAACAACTGTTCAATATGATCACGTAAAGTTTACCATTTTTTTCTCGGATACCATAATGAGTTTTGATTACAAATCATATTTGAAATCGCAGGGTCAATTAAAAAAAATAAAACCGATCACACCGGTAAAGTCAAAAAAAAAAAATCAGCTCGTCGACTGCAGCGAATGAGCAGCCTACCTGGTCTGAATTGAGCGTTTGACTCGCTAAGCATTTTTATTTTGGTCGCAATGACCTTTTCTTTAAGATACTTCTTTCTTTTAAGATACTACAAACTCTGAGTACAATAATTTCCTTTCCAGGACAATTCACGATTGAAATGCACTTTTTATGTCAAGGTTCAATCTATTTCCATAGGCTGCGAGTTGTATTAATTATAAGCAATATTAATTTGGCCTCACCTCTCAAATTTTAAGAAACAACAACTGATATAGAAATAAAATTACAATAAAAACAAACATAAAGCCAATTAAAGTTTCCTCCAAACTTAATAAATTAGAAAAATACTTTCAGGAACGCCGGGAACGAGGAACGGGGGGTTTGGGGAATTTACACAAATACTAGAATATAAAATACACAATAACTACTTAAAAATGATAGATATTACATATACTAACTCTAGGGTTAGAGATAGAGTAGACACTCTCTTGAATGCCGAGAAAGTAGCGATAAATATATAGATGTCACTTAACATGCTGTTACATGCTCGATGTATAATATATGAATTCTGTGCATAATTCGTACTCAACCATGACAGATGGAATGTCTCACACTGGCGAGTAGGTCTAGATGGAACCCGGAAATCTAATTATAATAATATTATTATATATGAACAAATCGGAAAATTATTATTTTATATATTTCATCCATGTAAAAAACGACGATTAATCAATATTATAAAAACAGCCAGTGGAGTCTACATACAAATTACCTTATTCAAAGAGATACGGCATCTGAGAAAGACTTCAGCTAATATGGGGACAAGTAAAACTTAATTAACAAGCTAAAAGAAGCATCTGAGCTCCTGGCCAACATCTGCAAGCACTGGTCATACAGGGTTGTTGACACAAAACCGAGTACGACCACGAGAACCATCACCGGTAAGGTTAAATCAACACCAGTGCCATGGCTACCAATCTTAAACGATGTATCCTCCTCACTTGCCGAAGGCTGTACTCATTACTATGAGAAATTAACCAACTCCTAATTGCCAATCCACGAAGACATTGAGTCACCTGCCCAGTGCAGACTTATATCCTGAGTGGCCTGGTACCCACATAAGTGTAACATTGGTGTGTGATACGTCAGAATTACTAAATTTGATTGTAATATAATGCTTTCCAAATCACTTTGTACGGCGTTGCGTTCTGAGGATGCAACTCCTCCTACGACTCCTTTGTACTTGGAAGGGGAGTTGAAGAGTACCCTCGTAAATATGGACTACACTGTTGATATTGGGTAATTTTGTGAAGGAAACACATGACGTCCATAGTCAAGGGACTCCAACGTACTGTAATGTAATACAGATACAATAAGTTAAAACAATTGGTATACCCCGAGTATCCGCCGAGCGCTATCGGGCGGTCGTTCCACTCAGCGGTTGGGCGGATGAGGTGGTGCGATACGGAAGACAGGGGGCGGGCGGAGGGTAGTGGATCGGTCGGTGCGGTTTAGCGGGAAAAAAGTCCAGCTTAAAAATTTATAGCCTCCGGCGATAACGGAAAATTATTTCAGCTCAGCGCGGTTCATCATAGCCGGGTGGAGGGGGGGGGGGGCGGGAAGAGAGGGGGTAAGGCTGGTAAAAAGAAGCGAGGAGCACTCGGGGGTTGGGCGGCGAGGGAGATGAGATCTCTAATGAATCCATGAGCGGGCGTCCGACTGAAAGACATTACGATGTCTGCGTGTTATTTTTAGCTTCTGCATGTACCCATTGATAGCTACAATAATTACCGTTTGTAAAAAAAAACTATAAATGTGAGAAAGTGACTGTTTACTTGATTACAAAAATAGAAATATTCCAAGAAATCGATGATACCATTGTAACGGGAACAAAAATCTCTTTTACCGTACCGACATTTTTGTTACAAATATGCGTGAATAATAATTGTAATTATGGAATACAAATAGTAATTAAATCAATTAATATGGTACTGGTATGGTATGGTAATGGGTAATTGCTATGATACCTAGGTCTAGTCGGGGAGCGCAATGAATAAAGACTGAAAAGTATTGTCAGTGCTTTTGACTTTCAATTAGGAATTTTCAAACTAATTAGGTCTAATTGTCTTTGACGTCAATAGAAATCTTCCAGTTAAACTGGGCAGGCCAACTGATTATTTGGAAATTTCACTGGTGTGAAATATGCTCACGTTGGCAACTCCTGGCGACGGCATACTATTTATACTATAACGCATGACGGAACGCTGCGACGTTTAAGTACGAAGGTATTTCAAGCTTCCATTTTTTAAAAATATTTATTATTTTACTGACCTTGGATACTGTTCTTATTTCTGGAGTGTCTTAGGTATCTGATTTATTTATTTTTTATAAAGTAAATATGCAGAGAGTAATCGTAATCATTCTTAAATTTTCATACACAGGGTGCCAGCACTCGATACTCTCCAATTTCATGTTTACAAAACATGCACGTGTATAAACTTAACATGCATGTGTGTCTTAATATATTATAAAATTTTCTACATATGTATTAAATATGAATTATATTATAATATTTTTTTTTAATACTGTAGTTATAAGTAATTTCATAACGATAATTATTATTTTTCTTTGAGATTATGAGATGAGATCTTAACCTTTCCTCTTCTAGAAGGATGCATTTTAACCGAATGTGTCAAGTTCTGCTGCTGATCTGTGCAAATAGCCATGCTGAAGAAGGAAGGAAGGTGGGTCGTTACTTCTATCTTCTACTTTATAGGGCTGGCAGGAACCAGTTGTCATTCCCTTTCTTTCGTTGCTTGTAGGTAACTCGCCAGGAATCCCAAGCTTTGCTTCGACAATGCTAAAGTGGCATTCCCTCATATAGTACAATACCTGGTCGTCTTCACGACCGCTCGCTTACGTTTGTAAGGTGTGCTAAAATGATGGTGTTATAGAGCTTGCAAGATGTTCATGAGTCTGCGTTGAGTAAGTGGAGTTACTTGAGGGTATAGGTTTCCTGCGATTGGGGTTACATACACCAATCACACTAATTACATATGCTACGTTCCTTTTTGTAGCTAGAGACTACCTCTAACCAGCATGACTGGTGCTTGCAAGGTGCTTACCTGTGGTGTGTAGTATTCTGCCAGACGATCTAAAGGTTATAGGATCTGATACCAGATTCGTGTCGGTTTCAACCGATTGATTACTTTTCAATCTCTGTTGACCCTAGCTCAACTACCATTAGAGATGTTTATCCGAGAATGAGATCTTGCGTGTATAGCAGAAGTGTGTATCAAGGGGCATCACAGAGTTAAACTACTCTATTTTCTCCATACGCCATGTTTTGTATGAAGAGATTTTTTCTTGAGTTGAATCACCAGATTCTTGCAAAAATGTTTATTTTCCGATGTCCCCTTATGTGATAGCGCGTGTAGTGTCAAACAGCCTATGAGGTCTATTTGTTTTTCCGACTTGGTACAGAATAGTACCTTATTGTAGCGAATAAGCGTTTCATCGAGAGCTGAGTCTGATGAAGAGCCATAACGCACTCGAATTGCGTTTTATGCATGTTTTTGAGGTCTACTGCAAAGATAGCTTTTCATACTAGGCATACATAAAAAAATATAATCAGATTAACTAAACATATGTATAGAAAACCTTTAAACTGGTTTTTTATAAATAATCCTATGTTTACATAAAAAAATATTGAAATTGTTAAGTTTTATTTTTTAAAATTCTCATAAATCAAACTACATATGTGACTAAGTCTAATTTATACATAGAAATGTCCGCAATAAAATTCTACAGAAAACCTTAAGCTTAGATTTTTTTAAATTGCCTTATATTTTTAATATATATAAAAAACTGTCAAATTATCATTCTTTGATGTTGTCGACGGATGCTCGAAGTGCACGTGGCCGATACCATTTGCAAAAGCCGAACTTCAAGGTCACCTTATGATATACTGGCCGCGAAGGGAATGGAAATCTCTTTCACAAAATCTAGTTTCACATATTATGATAGGAGTAATGATGTTTAGTTTCTTGATTAGACCTAGAGTTAGTTTGTTTAGTTAGAAATCTAGACTAATTAGACCTTCATTTTTTCCTTATATTCATAAACGTTTCCTAACTTTTTTTTATTTTATACTTTAAATGCAAATATATCAATACATAAAAATGCTAAATTTCAAGTAACTAAAAATAAATATTAGTTGCCTTTGACAGACAAAGAAATGCCACGATATTTAATATTACCTACCATTTTGAAAATTAACGTGAGTTATATTACTAAGAGTGATAAATTAAAAATTTTATGAACCAGGCGACCAACTAAGAAATGACGTTTTAAGGTTAGTTCAGACTCGATGTAAACCTTAAAAAAAAATAACATTCCAAAACATCACATAAAAACGTAAATTATTAACAATTTGATCGGGTATGGCGATAACAAATTCTTAGGTTTTATTACTTTAAAGGAATGCAGTATTTTATCATATTTAACATAATTGTACTTAGTTATGGATAAAATGTTTTCAACGATATTTTCCTTATATTATTTTATGTTCTTTAGTTCAATATCTTTCGATTTTTTTGGTATAAATAAGGGAAAATAATCTTTACAATATATTTTAAAGTATGCAAGATGTTCGGTTGTTTTGCTGTTTTCATATCGTGCTTAAGTATCGCTCTATCACTTAGCAGGAGTCGAATTACAGGTGGAGATGATGCACCGGATGGTACTGCGCCGTATATGGTCTCACTGCAAGAACCGGGATCAGGTCACTATTGCGGAGGTGCCATCATAGAAAAACGCTGGATTCTAACCGCGGCGCATTGCTCCAGTCCCACTGTAATCGAATACGGAACATTGAAACTGGGAGACGGGTTGAAGGTAAAACCCAAACGTAAAATAAACCACCCAGAATACTCGTATAATAATACAAAGAGCGCTTTGGGTGTTGTAACCCACATACAGCACGATATCGCTCTAATAGAAGTCGACGGAGTTTTACAACTGGGTGCCAATGTAAAAGCAATTGCTCTTAATCGGAAGATAATTAGAGACGGGGAAACGGGCTTGGTTACAGGATGGGGCGTTCTATCCAGATCGGTGGACAGGAATCGACCGAACAGACTTCAGATGACCACCTCGAAATCTACACAATGCTCTACTCCTTCCAACTGGATCGACTTCATATGCTCGAAGTCGGACAAGTCTGATGTGTGTGCATCTGATTCGGGAGGACCTTTCATCATCAAGGGATATCTGGCTGGGGTCGTTTCTTATGGTTCCTGTTCTCCTGGAACGCAAAATGGTTTTGCTGACGTTCGAAAATATATCCATTGGATAAGTACGTATGTAAATACCAATAATCTATAGTATTTTTTTCGAATAAGACGAAAATTAGCAAAAAATAAGTATTTAAATTTAAAATTCAAAATTATCTTTATTTTTATGTACGGAGGATATATTCTAAAATACAGTAGGGACGATATAATATCCATAATGGTTACTCGAATAGCGTTTAATCTGTTTAGAGTGTTATATTTTGATCCAGTATGAAATAATGCGTTATAATAAAATTAATGTAATACAAATAATTCAATTCAGCAATGCCATTATCATTATTTTACTATTGCAATTAATTCTTCACTATACCCAATTTAAAAAACCTAGATATGGCATCTATTATACAGCAAATGAAAGTTATTTTACATAACATAATAAATCAAATAACAGTATATTCTTTTATTTACTTCGTAATAAAATATTCCATTTGTATTTTATACGACATTAAAAATTTATCATTTATTACTCATTTTAAGATTTTACTTGCAAGATTTTTCAAATACTTACAAATTATTTATTTTACATTAATTTTTTTTATTAAAGTCATTATTATGACACATTTAATTTGTCAAAAAAAAAAACGAAAAGTAGTAGAACAAATTACAGCTACAAATTTATGTTATGTATATTTTCTTTTATGTAAAGTAACATTTGCAGAATTTCATGTAAAAAAGATGTGTTTTTGATAAAATTATCAATTGAAAGTGGTGGAATATGAATAACTATAATAATATATATAAGTATACAATTATATAAGAGGACAAATGAGAATTGAAAATGCATTTTCATAAAACTCAGCGCTGGGTTTAAACCGACATTCTGCGCTCTCAAGTACAGGACCTCTTTAGTACCTTTATAAATATTTTTCTATCCCACGCTTTATCAAAAAAATAATAAACTTATCTAAATTTTTCAATATTGTCAAAGATTGTAACATTTATCATTTCAGGCGATTTGCCGCTATTAAAAAACAAATATATGTCTAATACCTTTAAAACTCAATTATATCATTATAATTGTGTAATATTATATGCTATTAGTATTGGTATTAGGTTTAACCTCCTAATTAGATATTACTTTAGGACAGGCACCAGCCTAGTGAAGTGATAAAATCCATGTAAACCTGTGCTACTATAATAAGGAACCGTTACATACTAATATGTTTTGTTTATTAGTAGTCTTATGTAACCTAGTTTAATTAGAAATTTAAATGTTTAAATAAATAAATAAATAAAATAATGTGGTATTAGTATATGTAATATTATTTTCAATTAGGTGTAAAACTTGTTTGGCATCTTCGGGACTTACCTTGGGACAATCTGTATATTATAAAATTGATGGCTATTTAATATTTTCAGACTAATATGGGTTTTAAATCTTCGGGACTTATCTTGCAACATTCTGTTTATTATACAATTGATGGCTAGTTAATGTTTTCACACTAATATGGGTTATATGTGGTAATTAAAAAATACAAAAGTGAAATCTTGTGTTATTTCTACGATAATCCAATAGAGTCAATTTTGGCACAAACGGTTCACAAATTGACTCGTCCCGCGAGGGAAATTCATCCCGGCTCCGTCGAGCGTTTTCCCGCCCCCGTTACCTCGTCGACATCAATCCGATCCGATTGGCCGCGGATAAAAGAGATTCTCAACCGATGCTGCGGACCGTCGGCATCAATCTCAATCGTGTGTTCATCTCCACCTGAGGGGACCTTTTTACCGTAAGGGTCAGTGCTTAAACGTATTGAGAAAAAAACATATAACCTTAACTTTCCCCTGAACAGCTAGTATTCAAATAAAATCATAAATGAAATCTTGCTTAAACGCTAATTAATGTGTTATTTATTATATTAATATGTTAATTTAAAAATGTAAAGATGTGTAGACATCCTTATACAGATAAATAATATTCACATCCTTAGTAAATCATAAATAGGTAAAATGTGAAATAAAAATAAAAAAAGAGATTGCGCGTTTAGCTATCGACTGTTAAATCCACCCATTCAAAATGGTTTGATGATGGCCAAATCATTGCCATCATCAAACCTGACTTATCGCATAAGCGAGATAAGATTAAGGTATTTAAACGTATTTATTTATGATTAAATATCCAATGGTTACCGAATGCCAGCCATATAAAATAGGGTCTAAATGATTTAAATTAATATTATTTTATATTTTGACTTGACCTTAATAAAGTTTATTTATACTTTCATTAAATTGACATATATCTGTACAGTTTATATACTGGTTTGCATATATTTTCGTTTCGCTCTATCCCATATGTCACTGAAGCGGACGTCGGGCACTGAAATCAATTTACAAAAGAAAACAACAGGAAACACTCGCCGGGCAGTTTCTTTCCGAAAAAGGGGTTCGGACCGTATCAATTTATTATCCCTTTAAAAGCGCGCAAACGGGAAGGAGTGGGAAGAATGGGGATTTGAAACCATTCTTTTTCCCGGCAGGATGTTGTCCGTTGCCGACAGGCGTCCCGGCCAAATTGGGGGCTGTCGATTTTATTGCCTTGAGTGTTGTGGCCACTTCCTTTCCGAGGTTGTACACTCCTGAGGGACTCCTCTGTTCTCCCGCGAAAGGGTGAAATTTTTTACTCGAAGTTCTCTTTATTCCAAAATTGTTCCACAGGGAATGTTCCTCAGTTATACATTCGAATCAACATTACTGTTAGGTAGGTTTCATTAGGAAAGCTACTATTGCAATGAGTACCATATTATGACTTCCGGGAAATTCGATGTATCTTCGCGTTTCACATCCCCTAGAACCCAAAACTCAGTTAAAAAGTTTATACATAAGTTTATGTATCTAACTATCTATATCACTTTCTTGTGGACACATAAATGCTGTAATTTTACACCAATCACTTTCAAATTACTACATAAAATATTAAGGGCACAAAATATCGGTCAAGTTCTTTCATGGGAAAAATCGAGGCGAGAGTTTGAAAAGCTGAAACATTTTTAATATAGTCAAATTAATAAAATAAAATCATCACAAATCGTATATTTTTGTTCCCAATTTTTTAATAAATATTGTGTCTCTATATATATTTTTTTGTGGTTGGATTTCCATCCTGTAAAAATTATAAATAAAATGTCGTAATGTAAAATGTTTAATATGTAACGGCGTTGTGCTGGCTAATACGGTATATTATTACAAAATATGCTTTTAATATAATTTTTTTGAATTTTTTTACCGATGTGCACGTAATGTTAATTTAAATGACAATTTTTAGTTTTTTTCTTTATTCTAGTCATCTGTAAATATCAACACAAAATGTTAGTCGTTTCACCTGTAAATATATTCATTAAAACATACACATTTACTTAGATCGCTCTAATAACGCATTTTATTTATGAAATCGTTACATTTTCGAATCATTTAATCGGTTTTTTTTTAATATCGCAAATAAAAATTTGTTCTTATTGCATCATTTTCCACTTATATATTTATTTTATGCGGTTTTTATATTATTATGAGAAACAAACCATAAAATATAATGTAAAACTTTATACAAAACAGATAATATTGTCTTGGACTCGTAATGCGTGTGTTCGGACCTCTTTTTAACGCGTTAAAAATATTAGATAAATCACTCGATTGTCACCCCGAATACCCTGAGGGTTTTTCACGAAGGTGAAATAGGAAATGGCACAAAATGGGGAGGAAAGACGAAAAACCGCTTTTTAAAACCGTCCCCACTTATTTAACCCTCCGCTGCTAATCTCTGCGGTCTTTTTGACCCTTTCTGTCCAAATCAGGGGAGCTAAACCAGTAATTTTTGAATCAGTACTATAGTATGTATTTTTGTCTTAGCTTTGGTTTTCAATTATTTTGTTTGTGTTAGCATAACAAAAAAAATAATATAATAATAATATAATAATATCTTTTATTATTTAATGCATTTTTTTATTATTGCATTCTTTTATTATGCAGCGTGGTTTTAGATAATATCATGATGTGAATCCGTTTTATATATGTATTGTTATGCTGTTTGATTATGAAGGTAGATTAGTAAAATTAATTATGATAAAATGTACCTAAAATTATAAATTACTATTACCTCATTTTAACTATCTTGATATAATAAATATTGTAAGGTATGTACTAATGAAAAAATGAATTATTATTAGTGTTTTTTGTAATTCAGTTTTTGTTAATAATATTATTGCACCTTACCTTAGTTTCTTGGTTATTAATGTTAAAAAAATCTTAACAGACGAACAATAACATATCTTTTTTAGTTAAACCTACTGGCGACCGAAATGCAAACCTCTGAACCCAAAAGCAGGAATTCATACTACGCAACCAGTTTCGTATCAATCATTAATAATAACAAATATAAACATTTTTAAAAAAAATATTGCTTAGTTTGAATAGTTACGCATCTCTGGTCGGCGGAGTTTAACGCGTAAGGTACGACCGACCCTCCCGAACACACAAAAGGAGTTTAACTTTTTACGATCGCTTTAGGGTTATCGGCGAATAAGTGATTGGTGGAAATACATACACGGACCATTTTATTAGGGACTTTTGTCCTTTTTTCGAAACGCCCTCGTGTCCGTTCTGTGGCCATTGCGCTGTCGGTCGAGGGTTACTTAGAGGGGTTTGTTTTATTGTCTCGGCGACAAATTTTAGAGAGTTATATGGGATAGAATATGCCATACCTACCTGGGGACCATCATAACCATCTACATACACTATTTTAAATAAAAATGGGTGACTTTTACTTGGCTCACCATGAAGCTAAAAGTTAAAATATTTCGTGGAGAATAGTTTCTGCACAATTAACCGTTTTAAACAGTTAAAACTCAATAATCGAGAACTTCGCATAGAACGATGAGTGCATCTCGACTGTTTGATGAAAAATTATGAAAAAGATGAGCGATATATTTGTATCTCTTGCGGAGATAGATCTACGCTTACTCCGGTTGGCCGGAAGGGTAGGAGGGTGTTTCATGAGGCTCACAGTCAACCTGGTGACCTCAAAACGTGACCACTGGCCACGCGAAAATGCTTGCGCTGTCAGTTTAGTTAGTTGTTAAGTCGATACGCCCGAGAACTCTATAAGGTCTAAAATATTCTGCTTCTTAAAAAATATTTTGTTTCATCTACTGGAGAGTTTTGTTTCATGCAGAATGTATTTAATCAGTAAAAAATATTCAAAAAAATGTTTCCCAATTACGAGATAAACGAATTCAAAATTTAGGAGAAATCATTTCAATCTACTTTTTTTTTATTAATATAATTATTTTCCCGGTTTAATGGTCGATATCTATCAACCCTCTAAAAGATCATGGGTGAATTTAAATACACCCTTAAAATCGCGCGGTACACCTACGTACCATTTTATTTTCTTTTATTTTTTAAATAAAAATCCGCTATGAAGATATTTTTTGCTTAAATTTACTTTACCATATTTTACATATTTAAAAATGATAATATTAAAAATATTTAAAAATGATAATGATAATTAGTTAATTTTTAGGGGAAACAGTTGGGGAATAACGCAGAAAAATCGAAAACATGATAAAATATTATGATCCAAAAGCGTAGAGTGGTTGTCAAAAAAAAAAGAACAGACGTAAGGGTTACACGTTTTGCCACCCAACCCACTTTTGTCCTCCACATTTTGTCATCTACGCAGCGGAACGTGCGGCGCTATCCTGACCTTTAATTCCATAATCTGTGATGCGACTAACTCGTCTCGAAAAACACCCCACGCGAGTGCTTCAGTGTTAAATTTACTATTCACCTAATTCCAACTGTAGAAACGGGGGGTCTATGTGCTATTGACGGTTGTTGTATTGATGAAGATGTACATTGGTTAGATAATCTTACGGAAGGTGTGTTGAAGACTTGTTGACGTGAGAGAGCGTCGTATATTGAAGTTGCCAGATACCTTCTAAGGTCAGAAAAACTCATTGTAGGAAAGGAATTTTTAGAATATCTCACTGTTTGCCGCTCGTGACGTCAGACGTTGTGAGAATTGCAACTGTGCGATTTCGACACAATGATTTTCTGAAATCTGATATCTGGGACGTAGTCGGCTGTCTTTGTCCAGTCGTTGCTTAAATTTCTACAGAAATTTACAGTGTGCGAATCGTCTAGATTTCACACGGCCCTGAGTTTGTACTGGAATGTAGGTACAGACTCTAGACAAGCCCAGGAAATATTTACGGTAAAAAAGTGTGCCTTGTTAGGAGTATAAATGAACTTACTAATGATTATTATAAAATGACTCCTCTCTGAAAATGCATAATGGTGTACTTTTCAACTAAAAAAAAATCACTCACAAGGATAAATACTCAAGTATGACACGAAGTGGGGTAAGTATTTCGGCGCGATCCATATATCACTCGATGGCTTTTAATGCAAGCTGCTCGAGTGCTTAGCGGCTAGCAAAAGACTTTCACGGCCGGTCCGCAACTAGACAACAACCCTTTCCTTTCTCTCCATAAATATCAGCGGGCACTGCACACCCCTCCCCTGTCCACGTCCACGTCGCGAGGCTCCTTTTCGCCCTCCGCCAACATTCAAGGGTTAGATTTTGCAAGTGTATATTATATTATTATTTTATATTATATAATCTGTTATATAATCTGTAAAACATAAAGTGTTACAGGTGTACCATTAATTCAACAGCGATTACGTTGAAGTTATAGAATTATATTTATAGAATTATAATTATATTTATATAGTTATATTTATATATAACCTATAGGTTATATTTTTATAGGTTATTTGTATATAAAATACTTTTATAAACATCATAACTTGCCTAAATAAAAAATTAAAATATAACAAATTATAAATAGTAGATATAAACACTTCAAAATAAAAAAACGCATCTTACAACAGAAATATAATGAAAGTTGTAATTAAAAAAAATATATGATTTACAACAAAAAAGCAAAGCAATAAAAAATAGTGAAAGTGAGAAAAAAATAAGTATTATAGATAATACGTTAATAGTGAACTGGGTGCGAGCGTGTGAGAAAGTGAGGGTCTGTTTAGAAAGAGATGTAAAATATTTAATCTAAACTTACCTTGGTATTACAATCACAAATAATGCTGGAGGTTCATAGACTTTTGTACGGCCTTTATTATATTTATATAAAACAAATAAAATATAACGGTAGGTTATCATTATAGTTATGTGCACCATTTTGAAGCAAAACTGTAGGTATCCAAAAGAGTTGATACTAATTTAAAATGTGTTGATAAAAAAAATTGATAAAAATACGGTAAATCTATTTTTATCTTCGCAGTCTTTTGACAGTAAAAAAAGAACAGTTCTAACTGTCTTGTTTAGAAAATACCCTCAAGCCTAGAATTACATAATAAAGTTGGAAAAAAGAAACAATTTAGGTTTTCTAAAAACGTTAGTGAATTAGCATCTTTATGAACGCTATTGTAGTTCATTGATTTCATTCTATTATTATTCATTATATTATTCAAGTCGAATGTTTTAATTAAATCTATAGAAAAATACACTTAACTTGTAGACATTTAAACTTGTTGAAAAGTTTGCCTTTTTTTTCATATCATTTTAAATTCAGAAAATAAATACATTAAACGGTATTATTAATAGCGTTTATTTAGCTTGCAATGTTTGAGTGTGGGTCTCAAAACTTGCAAGCTGAATTAGAACCACTTCCTCTTAAATTACAGAATTGAAATTTGACATGTTGATTCAGCTTCGAAGACAATGCATTTTTATGGTAAGCATGACCTAGGAATGGCTCCAGACGAAGGAAATTTTGTATACGCATTTAAAAGTTTGTTTAACTTATTTTTAATAATCCTACAACCTTTGTATCGAAAAATTACCCAGTTGCGGCTAATATTTTTTTTTGTAAGTACATAAGTGAAGTACTAGCAATAAAATAGTCTGAGATCATATCCAACCCTTCCAACAGCTTGTATTCACCCCTCACCCTCCCCGAACCACCCGTTTGATAGTCTTTTAACCCATACCATCGGCCACCCCCGCCCCCAGTGTTCATGTAATTTATTGGAGATTTTTGCCTCCGCAGGCGGCGTACTGCCGATAAATTTTCTCGGAAGATTTTTTTTCCATCTTTATATGTATTCCTATACAACGATAGATGGCGTGCGTGTCGCACACTATTTTCGAAATAGGCGTTCGACGAAAGTTTCTATTGGCAGTCGTATATTTATTTTAATACTTATCTATTGAATATAATAAATATTTACAAGAGCGTAAGTCGTTGATATTTTCAATTATACAATGCAAATTTTTTGCTACCATAAAGTTTAAAGAGATTTATGGCGACCACCTTGATAGACGTCAGGAGTACCAAGATATTTAGTGAATATAAAAAAAGTACGTATACACCAATAAAACCGTTCCTAATTAGAAGAACAGCTCATTGGTCCTGTGATTTCTAGTGATATTTGTAAAGAAACTATATTAAAATTCATTATGGCGACCGAGAATAAAAAAAAATGTTAATTTTAGGTGAAAATGGTAAAATGATCTTTGATGTGAGCGCACAGCTGTCGCTGTACACCGTAACGGTGTCAAGGCCATTATGAATCGGCGGAGCATCGGAATTTGCGGCCAGACCATCTGATAAAAACTACAATAAATTTAGGGGTTGTTATCGCACTGAAACAACCTGTATACAGGCTGTCCCGTGACCATTCCCGAAGACTTGAGGGTGTGTTTGTGTTCCCTATTAAGAGAAAGAAATCCTTTGCCGTCGCAAAATGCGATCGATATCTCGTAGCCTAGGCTGAACGCGGTCGACGACCTACGCGTTGCGAGCGGACGATCAGCTGAGGTTCTTATGATAACCACGATTTACTACTATCACGTAAAGTTCACATTTTTTTTGTCGGAAACCATGGTGACGATCTCACCATCCATGTTTGAAATCGCAGTGCCAATAAGCTGGATTTTATAACGTAATGGTATCGAGGCACCATGTATTTATATTGTAGAGAATGTAGGACAGGCGCCATAAAGTAGGATAATTTTCAGGGTATTGGAAACCGGCGTGACGCTTAGGTTCATCTAGCTAACATGTCATATTATATGGCTCTATTATTTGGTCCAGGTTACTTTTTCAGGATCAAGCGAGGAATTGGTAAGCAAATGGTTAAATCTTCGAAAATATGTGGAAGCAAATGGTTAGATTTGGTACTACCGTACTTAAATCGTACTTTAACTCAGATAATGGATCTTACATTTAAGATTGTTAAAAATTAAATATTTTGCCTAATCGTTAAGTTGTCGCTTGTCTATTTAAATTTTTATTTATTTTATTTTGTTATATTATTATTTCTTATTGTCTTCTTTTGTATCCACGATGTAATAATGTACAAGATCATACAAATATGTCTATATTCTGTATATGTAATATATAGTGTATATTTCTGAACGGAGAAAACCTACAAAATTAGGATTTTATGTGACTAGCTGAATTGATTTTATTTATTTAAAAATAAATACCATTACCAATACCAGTATATACCAATTAATATTTATCAAATTTTCTAAAGAGTCCATAGTTAATTTAATTTCAAATAATCAAATTGTTAATTACGAGAGTGTTCTTGGGCCGCCACTGGAATAATCTGCTAGTGAACGGAAGACATCTTCGACTGATGACACCCCATTCGCTCAATCGATTATAAATAGTCAATACATGTTCCCGACATTACACCCCCTTATTATTAATGGCAGAGACCCCCAAATATTAATTGCACCCCACCCTAACACCCTTCGCAAGACGAAAATCAATGGCATGCTATCAAAACCTCGTATGTCTAAAAATTCTACTTTTAAGTTATCTTTATTTACACACAAAGACCTACAGCGGTCAGAATAGGCAATCTAAAAATAAAAACTTAATAAATTTTGTTCTATTGTTCCATTGATCTATTTCTGGCATAAATATATATAGCTATAGTATATGATTATTTAAATAAATAAATAAATATAAACCCTTTTTCTAAAATTGTAACATTATGACGTTTAGGAATAGATAGTAAATAAATGGTGTAAATACTCTCGATTCTGATAAATACTTACTTTTATGTAAAAATATATTAATAAATGTTGTTAAGGATTGAATAAGCATTGCAGGTATATGAGTATTCTTACAGTATTTTTAAATAAAGGTATAGAATATTCATATGAATATTATTTATTCACTATAAACATATAACTCTGATTTTACGCAACTTGTGTATAACACAATTTATTCCCAAGGTATCAGAAACATAAAAGGTAATTAATTTTAGGGTGCCAGTATTATTGACGATTTAGTAAATTCAAAAAAAAAGCAAAAACCTTAAATGTATTCCAGTACACAGCAAATTAAATTCAATGTTATTTATAAATACTCGTAAATATCCTAAAATTATATTTTAGACTTTTTCAAGACTTTGAACATAGATTATTTCATATGGAAACCAGAATAGAAGCTAGTATTATTTGGTTGAAGTTATATATAAATGAATAATGTCATTCAGTTAAAAAAAATAATTTAATGGGGTTACGTTGCTTTGTCACAAGCGTATAAGACATCACCACCCCCTTTTTAAAGTTAATAAACATCGCTAGAGATAAACAGATATATAGATAACTAACTAATAACTATCTGTCGGTAATGGTTTAATGGTGTTGGTAACTAGAATGATTTGCGAATGTCTAATTGTCATGTAATAGTGATTTGTTCAAAGTTGTATATTTACGAGGAAAATATTATGCTATATTAATTTATTTATTTATCAATGAAACACAATTAAATGACTAATTTGTAAACATAAAATAGATTTCTACAATTGTATAAAAAGGTTTAATAACTTTTATATTTTTTAAAAACAAAATATAATAACACTTACACTATATACCTAATACCTAAATTACTTATATAACGGTGCCAATTTGAGGATATGTAAATGTGTGAGTGATTTATGTATGTGTATGTTAAAATAGAGTAATAAACTATGTATTGTTTTAGTATGTATAAATATATACTTTAACAGGCGTCGAATGTGTTTGCAATCTACCAGTCGCGTTTTCGCCCAATCTGAGGGATTGTTGAGCGAAACGCGACCGTTAGAGTGCAATACTCTAAAGATTCGTAAGACGCTTAGTTATTTGTTATGTCAGTCAATATTGGCTCTAAGAGCAACAGCTGACGACTCGCCCTTAAACGTCAAGCGTTACTACGCGCGAGCCATTCTCACTGTGGCCCTAAAGCAGCCGCACATTTCCACTCGGCAACAAACACTCTTTATACAGGTCGATATTATTGTTTAGTCTACCGATTTTCTCAGCGGCCTGTGGGCTTCGGATAGAACATCAGTCAACACCTAGAATCCCTGCTACTCGCAAATAGGTGGGGAGAAGGAGGGCGAGGGGTATAGAGGCGCTTCAAACTCCAGTTGGACACAGATATCTAACATTAATATTATATTGTCACAGAATTAAACTTAGTTATTATTTACCGATTTCGAAAAACTAATATGCAGACCTTGATTTCTTTTTTCATATTTCTTAATCTATATTAAATTTCACCATTTACAATCCCCCACAAAGACTGATAACTTTTCTGCAGCATATTTTTGCAGTTTTTTTTTTCTCACAAGACATCATTAAACAAGAAATCTATCCAAAACTTCTACCACCAGCTGTATAGCATATCAGTCCTATAATATGATGACAAGGGGATGAGGAAAGAAAACGCATCCTAATTTAAATAGTAATTAATTAGTAACAAAAATATCCCATAACAATGAACAAATACCCCTATACTAAGAATGTTAGAATTTCGACTCTGTACCAGTTATTTAACATAATTATCATTATTTTTTTATGGAAAAAAACCAACTAAAAAATATTTAGGTATTTTTAATGAAACTAACTTGCTGTATTCTCTTTTTACATTACACGACTTATGTTAACTTAATTTGTAAGTATTTTGTATTTAATTTTGTGCACGTGTAAATTATTTTATTTTATTTAAGATTAAGAAACCGTCAGAAAAGACAGTGTCTTAGCTGGATCTATTTATTTGTATATATTTGATGAATAAAACTTGCCTCTGGCAACGTTGAAATAAAAAAATCGTTTACAGTTATAATAAATACTTAAAAGTGATCATTATTTATTCACATTTGCTACATTTAAACCCTCGTGTAATTCAAATTATATACACCCCTTTCCCTAAAGTTGTTTTTAAGAATTCTAAACAAAAAATATATTTATTTTGTTCATTTAATTTGATCGCACACATTTTAAAAATATTAGTTTAATGGTAAATAATTAACGTAATATTTTACGTATCAATAATAATAATTTTGTTCATTATATGATAAAAAACATTCTTTTTCGGCGAAAATGGCAAGAATTTCGCTGAAACTTTTTTAACGCACATAGTTGCCGTGTGCGCTTAATATTTAAAAGCGCGGCATGTAGCGTATAGTACCTGAATTCATGAAAGGCATGGACTAATCGACGATTTTTTCATAGTTTTTTATTTTTTCATTTTCATAGTATTGTACCATGTTATTTGCCAATAATATGAAACTAAAAAACGGTTGGCGGATAAAAATGGGATATAACGTTCGGTTAACGACCTTGGCCGAACGGGCGGCAACGTATGGTCCGCGCGTTTTACGTACGGAGCCGAATGTGTTCACTATTTTTTAAATAATTAATTTAATTAAGGTATACACAAAAATATAATTAAAATAACGCGTACCGATTCGCCATGAATTTATTAGTAGGAAAAGTCCTCCTAAAACTTTTAGTGTTAATAGAAATATATTTAATTTTCTGAGGATGAAGAAATAAAAGCATAAATTAATTTAAATTTTTGACATACGGAGGGCTAAATACATAAAAAAAACGTGAATATATTTGATCTGTGTCAAAGGAGAATAATAAAGATGGCTGATAGGGGATGGTCCGCGGTGGCGGAACCACCCTTCATAACCAGCCCCTGAAATATAGCAATGGGATTGTGGGTGGTTGTTCTCAAACAAATAATTGATAGGATTTGCATATCTGTACGCATGGAAATGGCTCGAGGAATCTCCGGGATGAAAAGTAAACGGGTAGGCGGGAGGGCGGGTGGGGTGGTATCTTTCCGCCTACGGTAATTTACACCCCCTTTCAGCGCCCCGATCTCCAGGCCGCACACGAGAATCTCAACTTCTTGGTGTTTGTATCGATACTGTTTCGTCATGGTGGTGTATGCACCTACCTATTGTGAATTACAAGCGTTAAAAAACAATTAAAATATATTTTTTATACATTTAATTTATTTACGCCCATTTTCTCGACATTCGCCCTAAAAATACTGTTCTTACGAACTATTTTGAAATTGGTAGGTATAGTTCTGTTCAGATGATTTTTTTTAAAGCACAAAGGCTTAAAAACTACATTCCTAAATATTAAATAATTCAAAATTGGTTGGTGTTTAATTATTATTTGAATCAAACTTTGTTATTAAAATTAAATAATAAAATATGGTGCAAATATTCATTAGTAAGTTATAAGAAGTTTAACGTTAATTTGACGAATCGAGTATATTAAAAAAATCTTTTTTATGTTTTAGATTTTTCATTTGCCTTTCAATTACTATTTTTCCTAAGGCTTTAATATTTGTTATAAGAGAACAATTTAACTAAAAAGAACTATTAGCAGTTTATCATTTATTAAATTTCACAGAAATAGAATTGAATTTTAAAAATCTGCCTTTACTATGTTGAAGATGAAAGATCAAGGTATCTAAACATATTTTTTTATGATTAAATTTCTAATGGTTACCAAATGCCACCCATAGAAAAAAAACTGTCTAAATTAATCGATTTTATTATTTATTTTGTATCATATTTGGCTTCGCTTTTAATCACTTTTAAATCACAGTCGTAAACCTAACGTTAGGTCATTGTCTATGGGAATGATTCGCGATACTACCCTGAAATATTTGTATTACGAATTTTAGGTTATATTACACTCGTTTTTAGTAGTTAGGTCCATATAATATTTTATTTTATCGATTTGTTCGTATTTTGTGGTCTATTTTCGCGAAAAAATACACTGCTACATCAATTTTATAGTGTCATATCGACGCGCGAAGTTTATAAGTAAACACATATTGCGAAGACAATCGAATTAATAAATACCGTTTCTGTGGAGATATTTGCCCGATTGCATTGGTAATCTGCTTTCATGGCATTTATTATTACAAGTGATTGCCCAGTGATCGAAATTCGATCGTAATTCATTATTTTTTTAATTTCAAGCATTATTGAGGTTCTTAAATCTCTAAACTACGACACGTTTACCATAATAATTGCGATTATTTTTTTTCTTAATTTTGTTAATTAATTTTTGCGAGCTTTTATAAATACGTCATTAGCATCTGTCATTAGCCTTATTTCGCTGCGATACCTAAGAAATTTAAATTCACAATTACGGCAATTACAATTTATTTATAAATACAATTATTTTGATACAATTCATTGTCAGTTTTAATTTTTTAAATGGCATTAATATTATTTTTTTTTGCTTGACATTAATTACTACATTGATATAAATACACTTTTGAAAAAAGAACATTTGAAATCACAAATAAATCACAGCTCGAAACACATTCTGTCAATCAGCTGTCAGTAATATGAACGTTTTAATTAATTTAATTTATTTGTAACACATATTTATAGATAAAATTTAACTTTTTGCACTTCTTCTCAAAATAAACTTTAACTATGCCTAATTCCACATTCCCTGCAATGCAAAGTTTTACCTTAACGCATTAATTTAAAGATCACTGTGAAATACGTTTTTATCTGAATGTCGTTATATTCTCTTAGAATTTTTGTTAAGCAATTGAAAAGAAAATATGTCATTTTATGTTAGGCAATTCGTTTAAAAAACTAATTATATTTCCAAAAGGTATGAATCGTGCAATGTGAAAAGTAAAAAAAAAATCAATACCAGAATCTAACGCGTACAGTTACATATTTACTTTTACCGAACAATGCAAATATTATATTCGGCGTACTCTGCATTCGTTGACCATTTTAATGTGTAAATTTTACGATGTGGCGGTCCACCCGGGGGCAGCGGGGGCGCACCGCCCTAGCCGCCCTCCGCCAAGGAAACGGAGCGGGAGGGGATCTCGAAAAATGGCCACCCACGCTGGGTGTGTGGCATTGAAAGGGTTGAAACGCACGTAAATGTCTGACTATAAATGATTGTCATTAGTTATCATAACAAGGTGGTGTTGTCTCCACGCTACTTTACCACCCGGACCTCCTATTCCTAACGATATCACCCCGAACGTAGGGTGGTGCGGACCACCCGACGGCGCCGCGGAGGGTTCTACCCTTTTATTTTCAAATAAGCCCTATCGTGACGAAAAACGGAGTTATAGATTCTGTTCAAATTCACACGTTTGATCACGCGACTGACTAATCAATAGAAACCGCTTCATTTCAAACATTTATGAACTAAAACTTCTTTAGGCACAGCACAGCCCACACTACTTTTCCTGAATTCATTTAATACGTCACGGTTACCAGATAGATGCCAGTATGGGGTGATAATTGTGAAATTTATTTATATATCCATAAGTACATAACTTTACAAATTTTCGTTTGAGAATAAATTTCAAGGTCTTAAATATAATTTGATTCAGAAAAGAGGTACAGGTACAGATATATAATGTATCCAAACATACTTGTATACAAGAAATATATACCAACTAGTGTTTTGCCGGAGATCTGTATCCGTATCCGTATCCGCAGATATCCGAGGAGGACGAAAGATCCGTACCCATATCTGTATCCGTTACTTTTTGGCGGATCTTGAACGGATCCTTTACATTATTTCAAATTTCATGACATACAAAATTCTAAATATAGATGATTAGGTAGCAATGAAATACTTTTAAATTCCATTTAAATTATTTTTTATTTCTTAAAATCACATATTTAGCACATTTATATTACAAAAATCAAATATTTAAACATTTATTGTAGTGAATTACTAATAGTGCCGCAAAGGTACTATTTAAACTATCTTTATAATGAGATCAATTTCAAATCTTTGTGATATGATTATTAAAGTAATCATATATTTAAACATTTATTATAGAAAGTTATAAGACATAATTTAAATTATGAGTCAACTGTCATGTCAAGGTTACACGCACCAACCGCGCCGATCCGACTAAACACAAGTTGTTTAGGTTTATGCCTAGAATCACCCCTTAAAATGATACTGCTGACTTAGTTCCCCTGTATTGTCCTAATAACGCTATATTGCACTTTAAAACTCTTATTCATATCCTTTCAATATAACACCGTTTAATTAACGGGCGTAAATAACGATTTAATATTATCCCATAAAGTTTACATTTTTTTCCTTGGAAACAATAGTGAATTTTAATATGTCGTATTTACTAATCAAAGTTAAGTTTAAATAACTAGATTTTTCGATCGGGAATGGCCTCAGAACATCCTGTATTTTATAATAGTTACATAACTAACGTTTAGGGAAAATAAAACTACTGTCAACATTTGGGTACATTTTTTTTTCTAACTATCTACGATTACGAATTTAACATGTATTTTTAAGTAGCTAATGGGAAAATAAAATGTGCAAGCAAATCAAAAGCATATAAATAAAAAAAAAGGAATTACTTACTAGCTCTAGCGAAACTATACTGATTGGATTTAGATGTATTAATACCGTATTAACAGTTTAATCCATTATCAGTTAGGGGTGATAGTTCGCGGCAGAGAAAATAAAACCTACCTAAGTAAAATACGCTCACTTCAGACTCGAATACTTAAAATAATTGTAGCCAACAAAGTAAAAACAATGTTGTAGGGTTCTTTGAAATCTGCAATGTGTTTATGGTATCCTAAATGTAAAAATATTTATGGAGTATTTCTCAAGTGAAGAATGCAAAGAGTTTTTTTCACATAAAAACTCTTACAAGGCAATTATTATCAGAGATACTTATGATGCCGAAATTTAAAAATGTAAATGGAACGGTAAACTAAAGTTGTGCTGGCACGATTATATAATAAGGTATCTTTAGATATAAAAAAAAATCCTAAAAATATTCTATTATTCTTCACTTCAATCTTCTTGTGCAATGTTATATTTATAGAGGTATAATTTTTAAAAATAAAGTAAAATGTTGATAGATTATGTTTATATTAGTGAGTATCTGATAGACTAGAACATGTAAACTGCATGTTTGAGATATATGAAATAAAGGTCGCGACAGTGACATTGAATTTGAGACAATTTGTAGATAAATTAAGGGTTCAACAATTTTATAGGTTGCAATTATTTCGCAATGTAGGTATATTAATTTGTAGATACATGAATATATTTAATGAAAATTATATTTAAATGGAATTTTCCAGCGAACGAAACACAACCCATAACGAAACAGCATCTAATGACACCACAATTGTTCGCAATGAAAATACCACCTCAAGGCACCGCGCGTTTCAAATGTGTATTGCCTTTCATAAACTTGATTTATACGTACAAGAAAGGTGTGTTACAATAAATAAGAAAGGGTTCCCGAAACGCGCCGAAAGGAGGGCGGCGGGACCGCGCCACCTACGTTAGGGCGGGCGGGGGAAAGCCGGGGGAAACTGGGGCAGGAAGTGATACGAATGTGACGTCATGGATTCAAATTTGAATATTCCATTCCGCCAGCGGATGGGCGCAGCTGATTGGCGCGTCGGTTTTAATACGGGCAGAGAGAATAAGCGAAGGTTTCCGGTAGATGAATTTCGAACATGGAATAGTTATCAAATGAAGGTGGATAATTCTTTTAAACCAACTTTTAGGGGGAGGTAGTAAGCCATCCTAACCGCCTGTGTGAGAGATACTTTTAATAACGCCTGTGGGGCCTAGCTGTAAGACGTCACGTCCTGGTCAAATAATTTACTACTACTAACTTATGTATCATAGCCATTCTAGTTTTACTGTCATTACTATTTTTTAGAATACTGGAAATTGTTTTTGGATATTTTTGTAATATTATTGATAATACGATGTTTGAGTGTGATTGATAAAACAGATTCGTAAGTTTCAATGCTAAAATTACCCGAAGAAAATATAATATTTTACGAAATAAAAAATGTGAGTGTAGACTTGTTAAATCTTTAAAAATGGTTATAATGAGTTTTTTAAAAACATTGAACAATTCTACAGTCTACAGAATCGTTAGATTGTTTATTTTAACAATTTTGACCCACAAACAAGTCATTCCTGTCCGTGCTCTGACCCACAGAAACAGACCATAAAGTATCTATACAAAAATGAAATCCGAAGGTACAATCTAACGTCTGACCGAAGGTACATGATTTTAACTATTTTATTATATTTCTAAATTGTACCAATTAAAGGTTATAAAAATAACCTAATGGCTGTATACTTACGAGCATTAACTAAATTTGAGGTTTTGATGATCTAGAAATTTAAAAAGGTCAAAATACAATTGAAAAATCGTAAATAATTTCTTTTATGTGAAAAAAATTCGACAGTCTTCCTTTAAAACAGATTTGACGCAAGAGAGTTTAACGCATCAGTGTTGCCATACACAAAAAATAGCATTAGGTAGCGTTTACATTTTTGAAATGAAGTATAGGCACCGAGAAATAACCGAAAATCGAAGTTACACAACTTGTCCCTATGCTACCATGTCCGTAACACGGATATTATCTAGCGCATACGTTGGACAATAAATAGTAATATTAAAATGGCTGATACACAATGATTTATTCATTCATTCGATTAAAAACAGAAGATCATAACATCACTAAAACTATTTCTATTGTAAGATGTTGTTTCTTAGACAACATCACTCAAAAGATGCTGTACAGATATTTATTTTATGAATAAGGAATTATTATTATTATTATATTGTAAATGTACCTTCCATTGAACTTTGTGTTAACCCTTTACATACACGATTCTTCGAATGCGTAATTTATTAATAAATCATCTCGACTCTCGAATCTTCTTTCGCGGAGTCTTTGATGAAGAGGAAGCTGGTAGGTGTGTAGGTGAAAACCGCGACAAGCAAAACATAAAGAGATAACCCCCCTCCCCCCACCCCCACCCCCACCCCACCACACACAACCCATTTCAAGAAGCCGGCACACCCGTGCAGGAGGGGGCGGGGCGCACACATCAAAAATCGTATTAAATTTCGCATCACACTCTTCATTACTCATTAATATCACACCCGGGAGCTTTGAGGGTGTCCCACAAAGGAATATTCCGCCCGCCCTCGCCACACCGCCCCCGCCCATGACGGAGCCTCCGCGGAATCAAACCCATCAAAACTAATTCTGACTAATTGTTGTTCGTTATTCTCGCGCCTCCGCCCCCCCCCCTCCCCCCCGCCCCGCACACTTCCGTCTTCCAGCGATTTCGGTATTTCGGATACCCCCCCTCCTTCAGATACCCCCTCTAACCCCTTCCGCTGAAATCAGTCGATGGTTTCCCGCAGATTCCCGCCGAAACACGCGACGCGCTCAAATTTACTAATAAAATGGTTTATCTTTTTTGACAGACCTCCTCCTTGAGTTTAATCTAAAGTTTGAGTTTAATTTTATGACCTCAACGAGTTTTATATCAGTCGGGTCATTAGCGTAACATTATTCTCATAATGATATAATTTTTTATGGATATAATAAATAAATAAATAAATAAATAAATAAATAAATAAATAAATAAATATAAAGGGGGGGTTACTCAATGAGTTTTTCATGTAATTTTATATTTTTTCCTAGAGGGTCGGATTGGAGTAGTGGGATATGGATAAAAGTATATATTATTGAAATTTATGTTTATATTTTCTGTAAATTTATATGATATATAAGATCGTGTTAAAGTTTCATGTGGGGATTTAACATCCTGTTTAATTTACATTTACATTTTCTATTACCTAAAAGTGTTGTTTTAAATATAATTTTAGAATACATACAAAACGATTTGCTAGTCGATTACCTTATTTTAAGAAAAGAGTTTAGTATTATTTAATTAAAAAAAAACAATTATACGTAAACATACAATACAAGGCGGATTTCCAACAAAATGACGTCATTACAATGCTAAATGTAGGTTGTATTACAATAACAAATACACATATTACCACAATAAAACGAAGTTTAAACCTACCGTTTTTACAAGTGCCAATAACATTTTGATACTTAGCTGTCCTAAAGAAGGCATTGTCTTTGTGTGTTCTTTTTTATTATGCCAACTATTAGAAAATAACCCCACATACATAATTATAAATAATTATGGGATTAAAAATTACTAAATATTCATAGTAAATATTTATACATAATTTATAAATATTATTATATTACAAATTATATTATAATTATTGTAATGCTACAAAGTATTACCCATTTAATAATATTAATGTATATTGGATATTTTAATAAATAAATAAATTTAATATTATAGATGGTGTAGAAATATCATAATAATTAAGCTTTATAAAATGTAATGTAAACCTACTGAACAGTCAATTTTGTCTATATTTTTACATATATAATAGATATAATTAAAGTTGTTTTTTTCCGTCGCAGAGCTGTGATTAGCGATAACCTCAATCATTTCACGTCGCAGCATCCGAACTGAGCTGAGATCTCTCCGGTCTCCATGGCGACCGATCTGAATAATAATTATTATTATTGATGAGTCTGTGCCGCTCGTCTCAACACTTCATCCGGAAGCGGAAATCGCGAATAAGGAAAAGCAAAGTTTCTCAAAGGTCGAATAAAAAATACTTTATTTCATAAAATATAATATAAATAAATATCAATAATAAAATTGAAAATAGAGTTACTTTATCAAAATAAACAAAAGTTTAATAATAGGTAGTAGTAATAAAAAATGTCAATATAACTTTTTTAAATTAATTATGTATGAAAAAGGGAAACATATATACAGGCTGTCCCGAGACTATTTTCGATAATAATCTAGCTAACTAGCTCTACGATTTCAAACACGATTTGTTATGACGACGTATCAAAATTGATCATGGTTTCCTTGAAAAAAAAACTTTGCGTGATAGTAATAAATCCTTGTCATACTACGCCAGCTGAAAATCTGCTCAAGACACGAGGTCTTTGACCGAATTCAGTCAAGGCCACGTGATATCGATCGCGTTTTGGCACAGCACTGGCAATTTACGCCAGCGCCTAAATAAAATTAGTAAATTAGGGCATGATTTATTTTCGCATTTTTTGTATATAATTTCTTACTTGTAATAGGGAACATAAGCACCCTTAAAGATTAAATCTTTGGGAATGATTTTGGGGCAACCTGTAAAACTAAATTATTACCGTATGAAAACATTATACCTACTGTGTAATAATATGTTTGTAAATATGAAGGAAATCCATAATCGGTTTTGTTATCTAATTAATTCTTATTTTTTTTTAATGTAATATTTGTGTATATATTTATAACTGTGTATTTTCCCAAAAGAAAAATAAATAAATAAATACTTTATTGAATTCGGCGTAAAGTTTGAGAGCCGCTGGCCGTTATCTCCTTTCGCGCCGCCGATAAAACAGCGCGCGGATGAGCGTATGCAAAATCGGCGCGCGCGATAAGTGTTCGGCAGCATGTGTGTGAAGTTGTCGAGGCCCATTCCCGACACGAGTATAATTCCTCCCATACATTATCCCGAGTGGGTTGTCGTATCTGTCTATCGGGTGGCGAAATCAGATTGCCACCCCCACCCCACTCAATCCACCCCCTCGCCAGTATGCGATTGTTCGGAAATGCTAGGCTCAATTTACACGCGAAACTGTAATTTATTTCACACATAGATAAATATCCACCTAATTCATGACACCATTTGTAAATCTTAAAAAAAAAATAACACCCTGTTTGCACTTAACACTGAATCGATTTTGTCACTATCACTATGCAGTATTAAATATTTATTTAGTAACAGATTGCGCGTGTAATATATATATTTTTTATTTATCGTGCAATATTTGCATTTCGTTTTAAGTCAAATATTGCAAGCTGAATTAGAACCAATTCCTCTTATCCCAGGGAGTTGAAATTTGTCATGTTGGTGTAGTTCCGATGACAATGCATTTTTATGTTAAACATGACCTGATTCTGCAGCCAGGGTCGTATCCAGACGAAGAAACTCCTCAACGGTCAACAGCACGGACGCGACATTTTGTATACGCATTTGAAAGCTGGAGTCAGGAAAGATGGTGGTAATGGTGGGTCAAAAATGGTATGACTATGTGTGAGTTCGAACCTGCGACCTCTGTGTACCGAGTCAAACGCCTTAACCACTAGCAAATTTAGATCTGAAAAACCCCAAGATTGCCGGATTTACTTATGGATCCTCTTATTTATTTATATCGTCATTTACATTTATTTTTATTTATTTATTTATTTTTATCCATACAGCTACAATACAAAGTCCATACATCTTTCCTTTTTTTTTTAAATATCAATTTCTAGGTCTTAAATAATACTTCATATATAACCTTCCTTAGAACAGGTAACTCTTACTTAGTTAGGAAGGTCTTATCGGTTAGTTAGGACTTATCGGCCAACTAAAATATATATATATAGTTGGCTATAGAAAAGAGGTTCAGGCATATTGGATTATAATCACTTCACTGGGCGGTAATGCCTGTATCGAAGTGATAAATATTCGAGGTACTCAATATTTTATTTGGAGGGTGCTCTTGTATATACATATATACACATATTTATATACATATAAAATATATATATATACATATTTATCAATTGAGTTAATGTATTACTATTAGATACTCAGAAATTATAGCAGAAATTATAGCAGAATTATAGCAAATTATAGACATGCATTCTTATACATAATAACTAATAGTGTTTATATAATGAAACTGTTAACTGCTTCGATAAATTGACTCTGAATAAATCGCAATTTAAAGTGTTCAGCAACGATCTTTTGTGTAAAAATTAACTGTTCTAAATTCGTGTAGTAGATATGTATATATATAGATATAAAATTGTTTTGTTATTTTTGTTATTAACTTTAATACTTTTTGTTAGTAGAAACCTATTTTTAGATTTACATAGTTTTTTATCGATCCATCAAAGGTATTTTTTCTTTTTTATATGTACTGTGTAAAATTGTTGGTTTCTCCAATAAAGATAAATAAAATAAAAATAAATATAATAAATACATTGCTTATACATACATTATTGTAATTTATAATCACGTGCAATGGATTAGTTTTATGCATCACCTTAATAGCACGATTTGCTGTTCCAAAGAGACGACAGTCATTTGTAGAAGTGATTTAGCATTTTGACGCAAGCTACGGGACTTCCTAATATTTTATATTTAATCATTAAATTATAGTATAATTATCTAAAATATATAACATAAATCAAGTAAATAACCCATTAATAAATAATATATAAGTAAACTTAAATATACATACTACATATATACACATATTTTATGATTTAATTGCCTACGCAAGAAAGCATCTTACATCATTTATGTCTGTTTAAAATAGCGATTCAGAATTTTTATCTTCCTTTTCAAGTAACCATTTAGTCAATAGACTAGATGTTATGTTTGATGATTTATTTCGTTGATTATTAAATTATACAATTTTGGTCCTAAAAAGCTAAATTATTTTTGACCAACAGTTATCTTAATTTTAGGAACACTAGACCCTAACCCTTTTTGGAGGATCAAGTTATAAATAAACGTTGCGTACATAAGCCAATCTTATTCTGGTGCGATAGTTTTGGTACCCGCAAGTCACCAGTGTGCGGGCACCCTAATTTTGGCAACGATCCGTGAAGCTGTGAGCCGTCAATTCTCAAGTAGGTCTAAATGCCTTCTTCCCATCTGTAATCCTGAGTGGGATGCCGTATCTATCCATCGGGAGGCGAAATCAAATTGCCACCCACCTCTTGTGTGCGATTGTTTAGAAATACAAGCCGAATCTATACGCGTCGCCGAATCACACATGCATACGATAGATACTAGTTGAATAAAATATACCTATGCAAGCATAAATAATTTTATTAGTTCAATATATACATCTGAATTCATTTTCCCGCAGTAAAGTTATTTATGTGTAGTGAATTTCAATGTGGGTCGGATCTGTCAATGACGTTTTTTCTCAGTGAACGTGAAAAAACATAAAAAAAAAACTATTTTATTTCAAATAAAGTATTTGTATAAGAGTGTATGTAGTGTGGTAAGTTCGCAAGGATTTTAATGTCAGATCTTTTTTTATTGGATAAAAGAAACACAAAGTATGCTCAAAACGCAACACTTCACAGAATATGTCAGGAGTATGACAGTCATCTTATTCATTCAAAAACAAGAATTCAATTAGAAGGTAAAATTCCTAAATATTTATGTTTATAATAATAACTATAACAACACATTTTTATCAGTGTAAATATGCAAAAACTAAACTATTTTATTTACGTTTGTTATCATTTTATTTTTTTCTGTAATCGAGTTGTCTACCTTTGAATCCAATGGTTAAATAGTAGATTCATGTAATTGGCCAAATTAATAACTATATATTTAATGTTCTATAAATTAAGTTTTTTTTATTTAATCCAAAATAATACATTTGAAATAGCATATATATCAAGTTACAAAGCAAACTAAAACTATCTCTTACAAAGCAAAATAGATTGGTGGTGTGGATTTTATCACCCCACTAGACAAGGTCTGTTCTGGGGTGGTACCTGCTCTAATTTCACATGTTTGTTTTACTATATACATATTTTTATTATTTTTATTTTATTGTGATAATTAGAATATAGGTATATATAAACATAGATAGTATTACCGAATTATATTGTTTTGCTAGGTTATTATGCTCATGAAATACTTATATTATAAAGTGTTAGATTTTAGTAATAGTTGTGCAAAATATATATTAATATATGTTTAATAAGTCTATGTAGGAATATTTAAGAGTAGTGTTTCTACTTGGCCATCTGTCGATGTCCGTACCTTAGTGCGTCTTCGTATTTCCCTATAGCGCACTCTGTCCCTAAGACTAGGTCCTATACAATTATTTTGGGCCCTACTCAACTAGGCCAAATGTGCCTGTAGAGATGGTGGTAATGACGCGTTAAAAATAGTATGACCCAGTGCGGATTCTATCCTGAGACCTTTGGGCCAATAGTTCAAAGCCTTAACCACTAGACTACCACCTAAATTTCTCCACTATAAAGATGCAAAATCGTAGTAAATGTATTTTTTAAGTACAAAGCATAGTTGGTCGTGGTCGTGGTCATGAAAATTTTTACAGTGCAAACATAATTATGTCGTAGAACTAACGGAAATTTTAAAAATCCTTAGCCATAAGTAAAGTAGATTTTAAATAATCCCTTAGACACACAGCCTAGTGAAAAACAGTTTAGGCAAACGCAAAAGCAAAAAAAAAAAATGTACAACGTCATCCAAGCTAACAGCAGATGCGTTTTATTCGCAATTAATTCAAATTACTTTCGGAAATATTCCGGCTACCCTCCCCGAAAAATCCGTTGAAACTTTGGCAAGAAAAACCTTTCAATGGCGAATATTTTTCCCATTTGGCATGGCAAGATGGCGACGTCCCCAATTTTTAGGTTATCATTAATTTCCGATTAATTTCGAAATTTTACGATTCTCCCGCGCAATCATTCTCACGACTTCGCGACGGATTATTATTGCCAAGTCTCGTTTCAAGCCGGAGCAATTTTACTATTTTAATATTATATTATTATTTAAACTGACGAGCACCTATATGGACGTTTAGTATTTTAATAGACTGTCTTAGGAATTTAAAGAAATAAATAACTTAAAATGTTTCAGAAAGGTTGTAAAAAAATACTCTAAATTAATGTTCTATAATAATTGTATTTTTATATGGATACGTATGTATTTGTATTTATTTTTGATACAATTTATCGACAGTTTCATTTTTACATAAAAAAATAAAACTGACAATAAATTGTATAAGATGGCATTAATAATTATTTTTGCTTGACTTTGACAATTGAAGAAGGAACATTTGAAATCACACAAAATTCACAATTCGAAAGAAACTCATTCTGTCAATGGTCTGAAATAAATTCTGAACGTTTTATTTATAAAATTAAAATTATTTGTAACAGATATTATAGATAAATTTTAGCTTTCTGACTTCTGCACTATATAAACTATAATTATGCCAATTTTTACACTCTTCCGTTCGCGCGATAATTACGCTTAAATAAAAAGGGTATCTTTTATTTTATTTTATAATAATGTTTCGTATATAAATTCTTTACGAGGACATCATGTTTATAAGTGAATAAATCACCAATAGATACTTAAGAAGAGAAGTAATCGCACCGGTACGAATCGGGTGTGAAAAATTTAATCGACTTTTTTATGTCATTTTCCGCGGGCCGAGCAGTTCGATCGGGCTTTTTTCCCGCCTAACGATATTTTTAGTGCTCGGTAAATTCTCCGTCTGACCTTTCTTCTAATTGAACAGTTTTTATTTGGATCGTAAAGCGTTTTCGGGAATTTTAACATACTTTCGCGATAATCTTGAGACGTTTTTATCAGGTTTTTATGCAGAAATCGGCCCAGTGACTTTGAATATAAAAATATTTTTATTTGAATTGGCTGTCGATTGTAATTGTCATAAATTGTAATAAATACATACATATATATAACATAAAACAACAATAAGAAAATAAAACAACCGGTAGACAAACTAATTTGAAAAATAGAAGCATTTACAAATTTCTCTATAAAAGATAGAGCTGACTTTACAGGTAGTGCACATGAAAAAATACAAAATGGTAGAAAAGTGTTCATTATTTTCGAAACCCTAAAAGTAATTTAAACATAAAATGTTTGTTATAAATAACATAAAATAGTTGAACTAGCCGTGCCCATCTGGTGTCGAAATATGAAACTAACTCACAAAATAGTTACTATTCGAATTGGCTGCCGTCGCGCTTGTCACAAAAAATTATAGATGGCGGTTTTATATGATCTTGAATTGCTTACAATATGCAATGATAGATGGCGCTTAAGGTACAATTATAGATATTTTAAGAACTATCGACCTAACAATTAAATGACTAAACATATATAATTAGTTTTGCTTTATATTAAGTAAAATAACCGAGAACAATATTTACGAATACTGTGAAAAAGACAATTTCTTCACATTCTCAATGCAAAAACACGAAGCAATATTTCAATAAAGAATAAGTTTAAAATCGAATATTAAACAAAACAAAAAATAGATGCTTTAAGTATTAATTTAAAATATTAGATTCATTATGAAATTACTGCATTTAAAACAATTTAATATAAAAGTTACCACAATGCTACGAATCTTTACGTAAATAGTCAGAATCAAAAAACCAGAGTGTTCCATCCAATGCGTGAATTTCTATGGTTTTATTTTTTCTATTTTATAAAACATATTATTTCATCGTTATACGTTATACGTATATATATCATATAGTGATGTGTCGGAGATCTGTATCCGTATCCGCGGATATCCGAGGGTGACGAAAGATCTGTTGTATCCGTTACTTTTTAGCGGATCTTGAACGAAATTTTTTACATAATTTTAAATTTCAAAATTTCAAAATTCTAAATATAGATGATCAGAAGCAATGATATACTTTTAAATTTCATTTGAATTATTTTTTTTCTCTTAAAATCACATATTTAGCACATTTATGTTACAAAAATCAAATATTTAAACATTTATTGTAGAAAGTAATGAGATATTAATTAAATTATGAGTCAACTGTCGTGTCAAAGTCACACGCACCAACCTGAATTAGGTTAATCTGTATCCGCGGATATATATTTTTAACGATTCGGCAAATCACTAATTTAAACGTATCATATTTGCTGATTTATCATTTTGCGTTTAATTTTAAACCGGTACAAGTTTTCCCGAGACGATTCGCGAAGACTTAAGGGTTATATGTTCCCTATTACGAGTGAGAAATTTTATAAAAATTTCGAAAGTTATCCATACCCAAATTTATTATTTTTATTAAAGCGCTGGTGCGGATTGTCTTCGACGTCGCGACACTCGATCGATCGCAGCCTTGACGGAGCCCGGTTATTTGCCTGGGCGTTTTTTACATAAAGTTCAACAAAACATACATGGATATGAGCAAAGAATAGCTACCAATTTATAAAACTAAAATAAAATTGTACTTTAAAATTACATAGTTAAAATTTTTGTTACAATTTACATATTTATTGGAAAAGCGAGGTAATGGTAAAAACAAGGCGTTGTACACATATTAAAATAATACAACTAATGATAACTTTAATATCAGACATAAAAAGCCCCCATTTTAAATTCTAAATAAATTCTACAAAAAAATAAAACGCCACCTTTCCAAAAGTTCGATTGGATTCGGTCACGAATTCAAAACTCGATTGCATTATTTCGTACGATCAGAACTTTTCCTCGATTCTAATAAATAAGTATGCAAGTAGGAAGCTACGTACGTTCGGCTGAAATGCCGCCCAAAAGACAATTTCGAAATTAGGCGAATTCAAATCGGATTGAAGCCATAAAATCGCCCCCCCCCCTCCCCACCCACCCACCCCGGCGCGAACCCCACCGAAAAGTCGTATCAATGAGCGTTTATTAAAACTTTGGTCATTTCATCGCCGGCGAAGATTGGACGACTCACCCTACGGATAGCGCTCTTCCGATATACCCCGATAAGCGCGTAGTACCTACATTTTGGGGCACGGATATAAATTAAAAAAAAAAGATTTTATATAAAAAAATTGACATTTTTCACTGTTTAAATATTGCGCGTGTGCCGCGCCGGCTATATCTATGAAATACGAAACGGGGTGTGGCCAAGGTCGAGAACAGCCGGTCAGTGGATCTAAGGGTCTTTATTAAATTTTAAAATTCGTTTTTCTCGTAATTAAAATACATTTTTCTAAAATATTTTACAAATTAATATTTGATTGTTGGTATATTAGATCAACCAAACGGCAAGACAGTTGTGTTTTTTGAGATATCCTATAATGGAATGGAAGAAACTAGTGAAAATATAAAAAAAAACGCATTTATTGAACTTTTGATATCACTTTAAAACAGGCTCCTACCTAGTTAAGTGATAAAATCTATACAAACCTAAGCATTGTGTATAGAAAAGAAATATAGATGTTATAGATTTCAAAGAATACTAATTTTGATAATGGCACAGAACAAACGCGTGCGTAGAAGCGCTAATGTGAGTCACATCCGAGACGTCAACTTTTAAATAGCTTCAAAAGCAAGTTTAATTCAACGTTACCCAACAGACAAGGTATAAAGTAAAATATTTAATAATAATTTTATTATAGCATTTGTTTATATACTTTTTTGTCTAGGAAGAAGAAGAAATCCTCTTAGGTACGTAAGGTAAATGTATTATTTTACTTATCACTGTAATAGCGTTGTGCGTGTTATTATAACCTAATCTGTTCTGAATCACCGTAACATGGTAGGGATTGCAAACCTTATCAAAATAAAGTATAATTAATTTCGCCATTTATTTCATGATCGGTGCATTTTATAAACATAGCTTTCGAGCGAGAGTTGATCTACATATTAAAATTATTGAACGGCTATTTTATACGGCTGTATGTATAAATCAAATAAGGCACTATATTTTAATGTTTAAGTATATTTTTTTTTTCTTTTTTTGCAGGTTTTATAGATTTGTGTAGGTAATTTTGTTCCTGCGACTTTTAGTCTTTATTTTATTTGTTAACAAAATGTACGTCCTTCCTAAGTAAATTTTGTTAAAAATGAAAAAATGAATAAATTGTAATTGAATATCGATAACAATCTTCATTTCGGTCGGAACATTTTTAATTCCATAAAAATATTGAGATACTCACAATGCTCACACACAAAAGATTTTAATGATAAAAAAACGTCATTTTTAGGTGGATTTACTTGGATTACGGAACCCCCAGGAATCAAAATTTATCACCGGCTCATCTCAAACGCGAGTCAGATAAATACTTGCAATTAATTCGCCAAAGTAATACACTTAGCAGCGAAACTGCCCCCCGCCCCCCGTCGTCACGAATCGTTCACTTTTACTTTGTCTTTTAATGGATCCAACCGCTACGCTCGATTTGGGAGCCCTCACCAGGAGCGGCTTCGGGGCCCGGGACAGCGTTGGCTTTTGCCCGGGGCTCCTGCGCTACATCCTCCGACAATAGCGCCCTTTTAAGAGTAATAAATTTATTCTAATTTTAGCGCAAAAAAATGTGAAATGCACCTGTCATCCGTTATAAATAAAAGCAATAAATTGTGCAACGGCACAATAGTAGGAAAATAAATTATAACATTTATCTACTTGTATGTAAATATATTATTTTATTTTATTTTTAAAAGATCGTACAGTAAAGACTGAGAAATAATATTATTTCATAATTATATAATTTTTGAATTTTGACCGTGATTTTGTGAATTGGTTATAGTATGTTAAGGCAGCGTTGCCAAGTTTTTGCCGAGTTATTAAAAAAAGATCATTTGGTAGAAGTTAGAGTTAAATAAATCACTAATTCAGTAAAAAGGGGGAAGGGGTTGTTTCATTACTAGCCGCGCGTCAAAATTTACAAAAAAAAAACTAAAATAGAGTTAAAATTTTTGATTTATTAAAAGAATTGTACCATTGATACCATTGTACCTAAGTTTTTTTTATTTTAATCCATTCAACCCAACATAAGTTACAAACCACAGACAGCGCGAGTAGTCTGAGCTGTAGCACGTCAGGTTTTGGTTACATAAATTAATACTATAATACTAAGCCATTTTAATTATAATTATTAAAATAAAAGAAATATAACGTCATTGGTAATTAGTATGTTTAAATTCAGCGAGAATTGACTGAAATAAAAATAACATAGATTGAACGCTGTACGGGGCGCTATATTTTTTGGGGGCGCCAATCGAATCTGATTCCGGCCCTGCCCCTACCCCCCCAGCCCCCCGCATCACTGCGTCAGCTAAATGAACGAGTGGGTGGTTGACTTAATTAGTGTAACAACTTAGATTGACAGACGTGGCTATCTTCGATGAATTTCAAGCAGCGAATTATCTCTCGGGATACCGTCACTTTTACAAATTAATATTAATTTATTAATTTTTGACAATCTTATTAAAATCTGCAAAAGTTTCAGCCACAAACAGTAACAGGTAATATATGTACACATTATTTATTTTTATGTAAAAATAACATGTAACTACGAAATCAAGACATTATAAATTTGTAACACTGAGAAAAAATCCTGTATATAAATTCTGCACATGTTGTTTCTTGATAAAGTTATTTGTTCGCACAAACGAACGAGTTTTGTAACCTTAACAGACTATTTAGCTAGCGTTACTAACTTTTTTTAGTAGGCTTCCAACGTTCGGTAGAAAAACAAAATGGCGGAATAGGCAAGAAGCGCGAGGGGTTTTGCGAGTCCACTACTGATTGTTTTATTGACTTAACAACACAGTATTGTTATACACAACTTTTAATTGTAATCTACCCAGATTGTTTGGTATAGGTTACAGGACAGTTTTGTTAGGTGAACGATTTATCAATCTACAGGAATTGCTTTATACGGTCTTTGTACAGTTTTGCAGTATATTCTAATCAGTAGAATATACTTCGATTGGGCCTACTAAAATTCAGTAGCCATGACAAACTATGATTTTACCGAACTTTTCGGTAGAACTCAGAGATCGATATTTTTTTCAGTGGACATAAGTAGAAACAGCGAATCGTGAATAAAAAACGGATATTATTTTGCAATTTGATTGCCGGTGTGGCGCGGTTTGAACTGGTCGAACTTATTCCTTCCGGACGGTTCTCTTCTCGCCCTAACATAAGATGCGACAATTCCGTTTGTAGCATTCGAGCGGAAATTTATTGATCAGAATTGATTGACGACGTGTGTTTATAAAACTTGGATACGGTGCGCGCAATTAATTTGAAATCTAACGCACATCATTTTATTTTAATATCCTGTTTTCCATTTTTCTTAGAGTGTAAAATGTGCTACCAAAGGCTTAAAGGGCGCTGTAAAAGGGGTTACATAATTTAGTATAACGCTAGTCCTATATTTAATTTATATATTTGTGTAAAATTACTATCTTTTTAACCGATTTTATATAAATATTGGTTTTATTTTTGTGTAATTCTCATGTAAAATGTACACGTATTTATTTTTTATTGATTTGCTATATTTATTTTACTTATATTTATATAGTTTTTAAATATTATTACACAAAGAAGATTATTAGATTAGATGACGGAAGTGGCACTTTAGGTAAACAAAACCAAACTGCTTCCCTTAGTACAGATTCGTCTAGTTAGGGAGGCAGGAAACATTTGTACAATGTAATAGTCGCTAGTAGGTTTAATTGAGGTATTTAATAGCATTTATATGTTACATAATTATATTGTACTACTTAAGTGTTTATTAATTAAATAAATAATAAAACGTCACCATGGTTCCTGAGAAAATAATCTGTAAATTTTACCAGAATAATGAATTTGTACAGCGAGCCACATATTTTCTAGAGTTGGCGGAAGGTCAACGTTTAATACTTTTAATTATTGGCGGCAAGTCGGGAAATGAAGTCCAGAAATCTGACAGTAACGACCATTGGATGGAATTCAACAAAAAGCAAATAGTACAAAATTACTAACCTTGATGAATGCCGATGTTTTTGCGTTTCTGCCGGGGCTGAAGCTTGGCTGTCACACTTCCACACTTTTGACTTGTGTACGCACAACAATGTTCGTATTTGTGCAACTGGGCGATTGCCTAATCAGAGCGAGGGCTGGCCAATCAGTTTCTGCTTACAGACAGCACAATAATCGGCGTCTAGTATTCCAACGAGTAAACTCGGACCGTGCACAACAGCTCGTACAATCGTATCGGATCGACTGGTCGCGCGGTTTCTTTTTGGTATTCTTCGTTGGGCCAGTGCGAGACTACCCCCAGACAATGTACACATTTGCTTTTAAGGTAGCGACAGAGCGTAAGTATATTTATCATAAAGATGAACACATATGAGCAGGTAATTGGTGGGATTTATGAAATGTCATAATTGGTCCGAATAGATCGCGTAACGCGGGGAATTAAGGGGAATACATACGTGAACGAACGACACCATTCGAACGATTCTGACCTACAAACATATTTTATGACGGAGAAAAAAAAACCCAAAGAAGAAGTCATAATATATTGGATTGAAAGTCGAAATGATAATAAACCAAATATAAATTTAAAAAGTGTGAATAGTATTTAGAGGGATACATTTAAATGCACACTGAATGTAATTCTAAGAAATGTTAATACTTTTCATTGTGGATTAATTAATTAATTTACCATGCAGGTTTTGCAATGCAAAACATTTGGAATCTTAAGTCAAAATTAATAATTATTGTAGGATGGACTTACTTCAAATAAACCTTATAAAAAGAAAGTCAAAAAATTATTGTTAAAACGTTCGTAAATACAATTCTGTAATTGCGTTTTTTTTTTATAACTTTTACTACACGTATTTATTTATACACGCTCACAGCTAACATATTGGAACAAAACTTATAAAAAATATTTGCAAAGATTATAGAGATATAAGAACCTTAATAACGCTCGAACTTAAAAAATTAATAAATTACAGTCGAATTTTGATCACTAGTACAATTTTATTATATTAATTATAAGATGCGTTTAATTTAAAAAAAACAGTTATAATGATACACAGCTACTACTGAATTGTCCCCATTGCTATAAACCTTCGCAAAAAGATAAGTAATTGCGTAACAGTAGAAAAACAAAAAAAAGGTCGCTAAGCGTCCGAAGCAAAAAGTGATGAAATTGAAGACTGAAAAATAAGGGAAAACGAAGATGGAGAAATAAGGAAATATTTTTTTACGGAGTATCACCCGAGGGAAATTGATACGGGAATCGGGCCGCGGCGGGCGTGGATAACACCGCCGGGCGGGCGCACCACGTAGCGGATCGAAAACAAACGAGTCGTCTGGAGTGTTACAAGTATTGAGGAAATTACTGCGTAGGCTAGGTTAGGTTAGGTAAAAAAATCCTGAACGCTCTACAAGAAATCCCAGTAGATATAGTAACAGATAAACGTTTTGTTGCGACTACATTTGAGTTATTTGACGCGCAAACGAACGAGTCACGTAACTTTACTAAACTTTTTGGCTAGGGTTACTAGAGTTTTTAGCAGGCTCAATAAATTATGATTCTAGTGAACTGAGCTCCAAACTTCGAATTGAGCATCTGTAATAATCTACTGTAAAGCTTCGTTAGTAATATTTTTCCACCGTATTCAGCCTACATACTATTAATAAAACCAATACCACAATTTACTTTTATATGCGGAAAACTATCATTATTTTTCCGCGCTAAGCAACATTTTATAATATTATTTTTGACTTATATACTTAAAATATTTTGCAAATAAATAATTTTATTACAAATCGTCGGCGACAGCCAGGCTTAATGTGTATGTTTTTTATTGATTCATATAAAAAAACTTATGATAATAAAAACTTCAGAGCCTGACCTAACTAAAGTAGATATATATAAATTTCAATATACTATGCTAGCAAATTTACCAAAGGTTATTTTTTTTTAACGTTTATGAAAACAATGACCTCTTAATTCTTGATTAAAAATAAAAATAGTCTGTTCTAAAAAATAATATCTATAAAAGTCGGACACCCTATGAAAATCCATCAATTAGTTCCCGAGTGACTTTGCGAATTTTATGAAGGCTGTGAGTGACGCCCCAACTATGTAGAAAAAATAATAACTTAAATCACAGGTAACAACGCGTCAGTCGGAATTGAGGCTTTGGGAAATAACGAGTAAATAATTATTGAAACGAACGTAAAAGAACTTTACAGAATACGACTTCTAGTTAAAGATTTTCGCGTATACTTCCCATCTGTTTTAGCTCGATGGAGACCGTTTGGGCGGGGAAAGTGAGGGAGGGGGTCATATAGATCGGAGCTCGTGGATTCAAATTCGGTCGTATGGGCGATACACTTAAACAGCGTGACATTTCCAGGGGCGGCTCGCGAAATACCCCCCTCGCTTCCGAGGGGCGCTCTAAGCCGTCGCGCGATCGTCGGGATCTACTTAAAAAGATAAAATATTGCAACACAGAAAAAAAAACGATACACAACACTAATAAATGTTTGATCGGAAGCTTCGTATTTCCTTTTTTTTGTTCATTTTTTCAGGTACGGATTAACTACATCACGCTGTAATTTCAGCTATGCAAATTGTGAGCTTCTTACGTTACCAATAACGTCTCTTGTATGCTGATATTATGTTTGACAAATCTTTAAACAATTTATAGGACATTCGCCAAAAACGTACTTAAATATACGTACGTAAGTATTTTTTAATTTTCTACCAACTCTTTCAGCTGCTCTTAGATTTTTATTTAACCTAGTTGGAGTGGCCATATTACTCCAAAAGCAACAATAAATGACTGATATTTGTTTTGTGTTCATAATCAGCCCTCAGAGTGATTATATCATTATTGTTGTGACGTCTTATTGTGCCATTATAAATAAATAATCGAACCGCCGTAATTAATTTTTTCACTGTAATTTAATCTTATTACTATATATGTCGGTTAAAACTACTGCATTGTACACTCGTACAACACACAATTCTTCTTCAGAGTAATTTCAGACTGAATACATACATCGTTGATATCTAGTCTGAAGATGCTCCGGAGAATAAATTGCATTGGTATGGTACATAATAGGAAAGGTACAGGGACGCAAATTAACCCCCTCCCCATTCCGAATTCGAAGGTTAGCCGTATCCGAAGTTGTCTCTCGAGCACACCCTCCCTCCCCCCCGACCCCCTAGGTAACATCTTCCTCGGTAGCAGCCCCCTAGGGATTTCAGAAGGCCGGAATGGAAAAAAATTAAAAACCTATGCATATTTCATAATGATTCCTTATTGCCTCTCTCCCTCCCCAAACCCTCCCGCCACTCGTCTTCCCATTTCAGTACACGAAATTCAGAAAAGTTTCGATCAAATGCCCGTCGATTACGAGACACTAACAACATTCCCGAGATTCTCGACAATAACAGGAGAGAAGAAAAACCTACTAAAAATGAATTAGGTATCCTAATTAAGTTCAATCGTATATTATTGCTGTATCCTCTTTTTAAATCTAATTATAATGTATTTGTATTTGTTTTAAATCTATTTACAATGTATTTGCGCAATCAATTTACAATGTATTTGTATATATTGCATGAATTAAAGTTGCTTCCGGTAACATTGAAATTGAATTGAGTCACAACACTACAGCGTTTGTGTGGAGAAATGACAGGTTGATGCATATTTAATTATTTAAATTACATCAATAGATGATTTATTGATTATTTTGATACACACGAAATATAACATATAATTAAATAATTATGCGTCACGGTAATGCTATTATCTCCTTTGATTAAGTGCGTCTTAAAATGTTCAATCCGAAACAGTCTTAGCGCTCTGTGCATATGGGTTCTTTGAACAAACCGAGGACAAAAAAAAATTAGCTTCCATATTATCGTTGTTCTTTGAGAGTTGAATTTCGTGTCTTGCCACTGTTAAATTTATAGGTGGGGGAAATTAGGCAGAACAAGATAATATTGACACCAGTTTTACCTTCACATCGAGAAAAATAAAATAAAATATAGAGGGAATAAAGACGCGTTTATAATACCTTGCAATAAATGATAAATAAGTTTTATTATAGTGTCAATTAGCAGTTGTGACTCTGATACGTATTTCAGTACTGTTATTTTTTTTATCGAAAACATTATCATAGTAAAATAATAGTCAATGAAATAATAAATGAGAAAGTAGTATCTAATATTTATTTAATCAGAATCTTCATTATTGTTACATATTGTGTACCTAAACATTATTTACATAAATGTACCTAAAATTGTGAACTCCTATTAACTGATTTACTATTTTAAAATGTAAAATATTGTAGGGTAAAATATTGTACTAGTGAAAATAATAAATAAATATTTTTATCATTATTCCTAAAGAACTTAACTATATGAAGTCAGCAGTTTTAAATTATCTAATTTTATTTGTTCATTTTAATAAAAAAATCTGAGCCAACCAAAAGGCACAAGCCACTGTTGTTCAATTTGGAAAAGTCATTTTTTATAGCAATTCTCATTATTGCGCGTATATTATTTATTTATTGTATGCTTTATTTTTATATTAACGTCGCTTTTCTTTATAAACAAATAGACGTTCAACTTACTTTATTATGTGTAGACACAAAAAAGTTTACTAAAAAAAAACAATTCTATTTCGCATAAGTATGTATATTTTGCTAAGGCTGTTAAGAGCCTAAGGGTGGATTAAGCACCTTTAAGTTTTAATTAAGTCTGAAGGTTTATTTATGCGCGTGAGAAATACGCTTCAAATTATATTTGTTTTAAAGTATGGCTATTTAAAGCTCAAAATGTACTATAAATGTATTCATTGTAAATGAATATAGATTGCAAAAACTTTTAATACACCGCTTATACACTGAAATACGCCCTCAATATGGTGTCCATATTTAATGAAACGGACATTGGTTTAAGCGATCAGACGCGTCGGGGCGCGTAATATGACGTTCGGTGCAGCCGCGCGAAGCTGCAACCGATTTCACAGGGCGGGCGGATTAGGGTTGGTTTTCAGGAATTACGCGAATTTAGGAAATTAAATTTTCTTTCTGAATTGATTCAGACTTTAAATATATTGTTATCAAATCTTACAGTAGATGTAATCAATTTAAAAATAATAAAGTTTTATTCTGTAATATTTATTATTATTATTATTTTCCTTTTAATCATAGAATATGTTTTGTTAGGGAAGTAGTTTTATAAGCAGTTGAGGTTTTATTTATTTATAATACGCATTCTAAATATTTTAATATACTTTCTACAAAATACCATAATACTACACTTTCCTATAATTTTAACATAAAATAAAATATAAACAAAAAAGTAATAGGTACCAGTGGCTTACCACTTTTAAGTGGTACAAAAAAAATTGGTGCCACCAAGGTAGAATTACAGGCGTATTATTTAAACTTAGCACAATAGATTTTGTTGAGAAAGGAAGTACTGTATTTGCCCAACTATGTCAGCGCATATGGCAGGATCCCGTGTAAATGTGCCATCTTTGTATTATTTATAACGCGAGACCAATAATTATTTATTTATTCATTGTCCAATATACAATTTATATTTATTACAAATGTATTAGCATATGCAGAACGTTTTATTTATAATAGTCACTGCTGCGTGTAGTTTAATTAATAATAATAAGGGGTGGATCTGAAAACTCTTGGGGGAAGGTGAAGGATACCCATTTTCGATCTGGGAAAAATTCGTCTAAAAACAATTCATCTAGAACATTCCCGGAGAAGACAAATTGTAATTTAGACGAATTGTTTTAAACGAATTTTATAATATTTTAAGCCATCTTGTACAAAGCAAATCAGATACAGCTGGTGTGGATTTTATCACCCTACTAAGCAAGGTCTGTTCTGCGGTGATACCCTATTTTTTTTAATTACTATATTTTTTTTTTTTGATCATGAGCGGAAATATATTTTTATGTTGTTTTGAGTGGAGGTGCAGCGTTTCGTCACAAGTTCAGTCGCATGAATGCAAGTCACTCTAACGCGCATAAGGAGGTTTCACTGCCGCGAATTAATTAAATAATTCTCATATAATCCGAAAATTTCAGCCCTGCATCGTTACGCATCGCAAATCGTACGGTAGGCGCCTACGGATCGTTCGGGCGGGTCACTGCGGCACCCGCTGGCCGCTGTCATTTGAAATGTGCGAACATTTGGACTATGCAGACGGGTAGTCGCCACACTATTTGCACCGCTTTCCAAACATCGAATCACAAATAATAAATTTATAGGCTGCGATTTTACTATTTGATTTTATCGCATATTAACTGATCAATATAACACCTTAGATTTTTTTTTTAATAAAACATTAAACATGCTCAGAATGCAACGTTGTACAGAAAACATATAATATCAACTTTAGTAATGACGTATTTCATTTAAGTAAGGATTAATTTCTTAAACAGATCAGAGAAAATATAAAATATCCACTTTGGTTATTATCCCTAACTTGCATACATTAGCCCCAAGACTCACACACACACCCTTAGAACCTTTTACACTCCCAGCACACTACACATACTCACTCACTCATACGCACTCCGAAGTAGTTTTTTAATGATTTTCGCGTATTTATGTCTTTGTATTTACACGCCACTGGCCGCTTTTTTATATAAACTGCAACGTGAATATGATTTAAGTATCGCTGTTTTTGTACATCTGTAAAATATTTAAATTAAAAAAAAACTGACTTAAAATACGTACAAGTAACCTAAAAAGTAAGTTCATAACATAGGTATTGTTTTATTAATATCATGTGATCATCTTTGAGAACAAATAGGTATAAAACACTATTAATTATGCCCGGTTTATCCCCAAAAATCCAACAATGCAGCTATATGGCTTAGAGACTGTAGCACTGACAAAGGTGAGCGCCAATCGTCTGAGGATTTGTCAGAGAGCCATGGAATAAACAATGTCGGTGATAAGTATCAGGGACACAGTGCGCAATGAGGAGATTCGAAGTCGCACTATGGTCACGGACATCTTGCGACGAATCGCTACTCAGAAGATTGTCCAGTTCGGGTTTGATGTCCAGAAGACCACGGCTGAGATGGATGGATGACATCCGTAGAACTGCAGAGGAACAGCTGGTTTCAAATAGCAACAAATAAAAATACCTAAGAGAGGCCTAAATCGAGGAGTCGATGGTGATAGGCTGAGGAAGAAGAGAAAACTTGGTAGGTAAAGACAAACATCAACATTCTTAAGTGATATAATACCTACTTGTATTGTGAAATCGAGCAAAAATAATACTTATGTGCGTAGAAAGAATTAGTTACATTTTCCAAATGGTCGTTCATTGATTCTGATTCCCGTGTACCACGTGAGAGGAGACCTGGTGATGGTAGTAGATGCAGCGAAAAGAGATGCACAGAAAGAGGAAGACGGCAATAGCTATTGGTTACTTGAGTTCTCTCTTTTCTTTAACGCAGCTTGGAATGCCGTATTTAATTCATTTTAAAATGTCGTTATATTGCATTCTTTATACTTTAGCGATTCGTCATACATTACACGTCGAATAATATAATGAATTATTTCCCATCCAACGGTTTGAGAGTTCGTTGTATGAATCGATGGCACATGTCACTGCCATCCAGCGGCGACATATCGAACTAGAGCTAGCGTGCGTGCCGCTGATCGTCGACCGTGTGTGACGGACGCGGCTAGGGGGAAACTGCCGAGGGTATTTGAACACTGCAACAGCACTAAATAAAAGATATCCTTCAAATAAAACCCAATAACAAATCGTTTAATAAAGACATTGATAATGAATAAACGACTGGTTAATTGATCTTGGTAGAAATGACACTGAGAAATTAATTATATTCCTGCTCAACATAATATTAATCTATTATTTTTTTCTCAACTTATTGTGTAAATCATATTCTACGATATATATAATAATATTTATGTATATAAATATATATATACACGTAATGTGCATATATTTTACACTTTCTTTTTTAGTTTTAGCCATGACGATTCATTTGCATATATCCTACGTTGAACGTGAGTTAATCTTGTAAATATCCATTAAATTTTTTATAATACATTTTTTTTTTATCATTGTTTCCTTCTTAAATCACTTTTTTACCACTTTAATAAAGGTTTGATCGTATTTCATAAGCGCACAGATAGATAGGTGATTGTGAAAGGCTTTCATAAAATACAAGCCTGTGTTTAAACCAGCGTGCAATATATCTATGCGTTTCGGTATTAATTTTCCTTTGGGCATTCTGGCTACAGTATTTTTTTGAAAAATTTCAACCTGTATAAATATTAAAAAGGATTCGAATTTTTCCAAATATGTCAATCAATATACTATCAGATTTTCATATAACGTATGCTTAGGGCATTAACAAAAAACATTCATCTAAATACGGTATTTAAGAAATATATTTTACAATTTTACTATATACAAGTATATTTATATACTAGTATAATATGTATTTATGTCAATACATAAATACATAATTTTGTGTAGTATTTATGTGGGTTCATTATTAGTATTTTATCTATTTTCCCAAAAAATCTCAGCGTAATTGCATTGATTTATCTATACAATATTTCAGGTGTGTATAGAAAGAAAATATGGTGTGTAATTTATTTGATTTGAGAGTTTTTAACAATAAAAATGTATGAGAGGTGTTTAGTATAATTTTTTACACTCATGGTATAAAAATAATATTACAGGTTTTTAATATATCACCCCTGTAATCATTATAGAACTTCGTGTAATTGAGGTGTTCTGATGTAATATACATATTATCATGAAATCATTCCTTATTTCGAACTTTCCCAATAAAGATATTGCATCCTCAGTTCCTTTTTTTTATTATTACTTAATCAAGTTATTTACATCACCTCGCCCCATCCCTGCGCCAGCGAGCTGTCAATTAATCAGCTAATTAGCTATCCGATTGAGCGCGCATTCCGAAGGTAACGCCAGGCTAGGGCGGGCGGGGGTGGTTCGAGGGGGGGGGGGAGTGAAGGGAAGTAACGCAGCTGTACCCTGGGAGATGGAAAACAAACATCTTTTTTCGGCGGCTTAACATTTTTTCGTGCAATTTCAATTTTTCCCAATTAGCCTGAGAGGCGCTACCGTGAATCATTCAAGGCGGATCGGCCCAACGGTACGAGAGCCAACGACGCTTTTTTAAGGTTTCCTACGGGAGCGGTAAGATCGGGAGCCCTCGCGGCGAGACTCCTCTGTCCGTCTGTCTGTTGTTGTAAACGTTTATACGCGGGCCCCAGTGTCACCCGTGACGTCAGAGTAAGTCGATAACGTCATAGATACGCGATGTGAGAAGATGCGCTCTCACTTATGTGGAGCCTACTTACTTGTACTATATGTAGTTTAGTCTTAAACCGTTAGAGAGCGCTAGCAATTTTATTTCTAGATATATTAATCCATCGATACACTTACCATGTAGTTTGGATTGCAAACACTAGAGAGTGCATTGATTTGCACAAGTAAACTATTTAACGACAAAGCGATATCGTAGGTACTTTAGTTGTTACAATTTTTAAATTTCTTTTCTAAATTTTCTTAGAAAATCGTATTCGTTTCATTTCAAATTTTTAATCTTCCTTCACAACCGAAGACTGATGTGTATAAATTTTATTTATTTATTTATCGTTTATTCGGAAAACCAACAGTATAATTTAAGAAGAAAGAATGGTTCATACAGTTGTTTGTAAACTTAACTGATGACAGGTTTTCGCAAAAGTACAGAGATACATGTAAAGATTAAAATTAAATTAAATTACACTCGCATTAGCACTCTAAATACAGAAATATATATGAATATATATATATATATATATATATATAATTGTATAATTGAGTTGTAAAGTTATTTGACTTATATTTGATGATTGTTTTTTAATAGCATATCTCGTGTTATGTTCTTTTTTTTTCATTGTTCATTTCCTAACCTTATTTATTAATATATGAAATACCCATACGTAAGTATATGTTTTGTGAATTTTAAAACAAATATCTCTTAGTTTTCTCATGAATCCTACAATTCTACCTTTTCTGTTTCATTTACATCGCATTCAGATATATCTTTAATGGAAACAGATAGATGGTCCATCCTAGGACAGGTGTTCAGCACCTAGTTAGATGGACACGGTGAAGTTTCCGACATGCCACTAATTACGAATTTAGATGAGCTATGTGATTATGTGATTTTTGTTAGCTTTTTATTAAATTTGGTGATTTGTACGTTTATCTATAAATATAGTTTTATGATATAAAAATATATGATATAATTAATAATACATATAATTATAGTTTAATAATGGAATAAGGATAAAGAGTAATGCTATAAAGTATAAAAAAATGCTGCTTATTGGCGTAGATGCGACACGCTGCGTAATCGAATCTCCTTTTTGTAAATTTTTGGTCACATTTAGATCATAGGATCCAGTTTCTGTGCAATCGCTCCCTTAGAATTAATTCTACGCCGCGCGCAATAGAAACTTAAAAACAATGCGCGGCCTGAGCCGTTTGTCTGCGCGTGCGCAAGCGATGCGGTTGATACTTCCGTTTTACGGATCGGCGGGAATGAGGGCGTAAGAGGTCAAATTAATCTCGTCGTTGATAAAGATTTTTCCGTAATATTCTCTGTGAATTTACAGGTTTCCGGTTTTAAATACTGAAATCCGTGCGATATCGCAGATTCGCTAGAAATAAGTTTTAAAGAAAATGGATTCCTTGACTATTATTTTAATCGAGCATCGATTTATTATTATTATATTAATTACGTATATTTATTTATTTCGATTAAAAAAATACACTCATTAAATTTTAATCAGTACAATTAATTATAATTTTGACGATAGCAAAAGTTCCCGTACAAAAGTTGTAAACTTCATTAAAAAAAACCCACCATTTCAATCCATTCGCAACTTGTCAAAGTAGCCATTTTTTTTATTTCTTTCCTTACTGCATCAGTTGTTTGCTCTCGAAATATTTATTTATTTAGGGGGTGATTCGAAAAATCATACCTACCTTAATAGGTACAGAATAAAATCAGTTCAAAATGTAAATTGTAGTCCTATAACTTCCGTGCAATTTATGTTTGAAACAATTTTTAATAAGAGCAACCCTTACGGCACAGTACAAAGAGGGATTCACTATTCGCACTCTCGCTGCGCAAGGGTACGGCGCGGCGGCTGGTTGAGGTGGGGAATGTTGAATACAAGTTCGTACAATTGGAGTTCACCAACCCCTACTTTGATCTGGTGAAATTTTTCTACCCGTTTCAGTTCAATTTTAAATGCTAGGGGTGAAGCTCCGAGTTCCTTTGACTGTACATATAACACTTTGCGTTCACGTGATGGCAAATGTAGTCTACCTTAGAACAGTTGATGGCCTAATTAGGTATATTGTAGGTTGAATAAAAAAAAGTATTCATTAATTATATGTCCACGCACATGCCTAACTTAACCCGTGCGTATCCAGGTTATAGATACCGGTTACGTATTTTTTCCAGTTACTTATTACCTGCGCGCAGAGTAACACGATATTGTTTATTTGTTGTTGAATAGTGCAAAGGATAGATGCGAAACAATCAGTATTGTCTGGACTTGATTGTAGACAATGCGGGGAACATTTTACGCATCGCTACCTACCGTATTGTTTCAATATCCCCTTTGAGACGCTAACAATAAAATGGATACACGATAACATGACACGTATCGTGTTGAATTGCCTCGCGGATGACGTCCCATTGAAAATAATAATGAATTACCCCCCCTCCCCCACACTGCAACAACCCGAATGAAAAATTTTTGAAGTAAAACTCCTTCAGTGCACCTTACAATTTTTTTCTGGCAGTAAATAAATTTGGCTGAACTCGGGAGGACGCTAGGATTATATAGGCATGCGGAAACATTGTCGAATGTAGATGCTTGTATTGAATGATAATTTTAAAATACAATATGACCAATTTAATCAACTTCCATGTAAAAGTTTCACTTCTAACGCGCGTGGTGTAACAATGTATTTTACTTTAATAGAAATTAAATAAATAATTGAATTAGAATAAATACTTAAAAATAATAATAATAAAATATGTAATAATATATGTGTGTGTGTGTGTTTGTGTATATATTAAATGTATTTATCTATATATATTTGTAAAAAAAAAACATGTCTGATCTTTAATAAAGACCTTGCGCTCTTATTATATGTATATTTCAATTATGTAACACCTCGACACAGGCATTTGCCTAGTGAGGTGTTACTAATCCACACAAACTGTACTTTCTCCTCTAGAAAAATCAATAAAATGCTACTTAATTTAATAATATTAATTTTTTATATTTTATAATTGTATATATTTATATTTTATATATTTTATTTTTATTTTCATTTTCACATTTCTCTATGGGTTTGACGGTTTGACATTCTTAGTTGTAGCACAATATAACACTGCCTTCCTTAGTACAGACATAGTCTAGTAAAGAAGGCAGGGCACAAAATGTAGCAGTGCTAATCGCTCCCGGTGCATTTATGATATTAATTTGTAACTGTGATTCCTACTACTATATTTCTATTTCTTTGTCAAATTAATAATGTACAATAAATAAATAAATATATAAAGTATATTGGATTTGAATAAATAAATAAATACAACCACCTAATATTACTCAATCACAAATATATTCCTAATATTAGTAAAAGTCTATAATATTTTCGAGTGCTTTTATTGTATCTCCTATTCGCATTGGAGATACGATAAAAGCGAAGAAAATATTATGCCATCTTCTGGCATTTTCCCTTCGAGATATTTACGATTTGCGGGCCGGCCGGACATTTGGCAACTTTTGCGGGAAAACGATAAGCGTATTTTCTCATTACGGCCCCGTAATAGGAAAATACAAGCAATAACCAATCATTATTGCCATCATCTGTGTCAAACGGTCGGAGAGTGGTCGAGCTGGGCGGGCGGCCGCCGAAACGTCAGCGACTCTCAAACTATCCGATAAATATATTTAAGATATATTTATTTCGTTACATTAATTTTCACAAACACAATTCCCACGTCTCTAAAAACTGAATTATACACCATATCTGAAAAAAAATGTAAACTTTTTTTATATAATTTTGTTACATACCCCCCCCCCTTGAGTCTTCAGAATTACCCTACACACAACTCAAACAGACGAAAATATAAACAACTCATTTTGTTCCTTTTCTTCGAGAATCGAGACTTTCCAATGATAGAAAAATACCTTTATATTTTTTTTTCCGTATAATATTCATAGTTTTATTTATACATTTTACTACCAAGCTTCATTGCTTGTAAAGCAGGGTATTTATTTATTTATTTAACGGGTTTCCCCATGTACACATTATAATTAGAGTAAAAACAAATTAAACTACCAAAAGAAAATCATACAACATTAAAAACAAAAAACAATAACATGAAACATACTATGCTAAAAAATTAAAATAATGCCTCCAGGCAAACATTAACAAATAAATAATTCACGCCGATCCTACAACGGTGTAATAGAAAGCAGATTTTTAACCCCATTGGGCGAACAGACAAAATTATCAATCTCCGCGGAAATAGAATTTAATAATTCGACTGCTCTCCCAATTGGACTGTACTTGTATACGCACGACATGCTAACCGCCTAAATAACATATGCTTCCGCGCTCTAGTATAACGGTCCGGAACAAAGAGACCAATATCTCCGAGTATTACGGGATTCTCGATGAAACCGCGAATAACCTTATAAAAATAAAACAAAGTATGGATTTGCCTCCTAAACTCGAGTGTGTTAAAGCCTTGGGATTAAAGTATTGGGATTGGAGTAATAATTAGAAGTGCACGGCTTAGGTTTTCGTTTAAACTCTGAGCCACCCATTACAGGCAGAATACATTTCATAAGTCAGTATATTGTGTTTACCGTATTTAAATATGTACTTAACTCGGCAGCAGTATCGAGAAAAGCGCCGATTATTTTCAAAGACGAACGACGACTATGTGTACCGCTGGGCATATTCTCCAATAGGTAATCGAAGATTTTCCCGACGCCAAAGAACTCATAAATTAATACTCGAGCGCATTAGGAAAAGAACAACACGCTTAATAGACTTTTAGGGTTGCCACGAATCAAAAAATATTTTTTTATTATATTTATTTTGAATTCATCACAATTACTATTTTTTATCATACCTAGATATATCTAGAAGATCATAAAATACTAGAAGTATATTGAAATAGTTATTTTCAGTCCGAAGATAGCTAACCCCAATTATTTATTAAAATACTAAAAGAATTCCAGTGCCCTAGGTCGAAAATTCAAACTTAGAGGCTTTCGAAGGATTTTTTTTTTGAACTCATACTACGAATAAGGTTTATTTGTTTTGTGTGTAGTTATTATTACGAAAGAATACATATGTGTTATCGAATTTATTTACATGTTTTTTTTATTAGATAGTTAACAATAAAAGATAAGTTTGGATAAGCTTAGTTGGTTAAGTGCTTTTTGTACAATGATGTGAAATAATGTTTTGTGATAGACATTTTTCGTAAAATTCATGGTTCAACGTAAAAATTAGAAACGTTTTTTTTTGTTAACATAAAATACTAGTATTTTTTCATATGTTCAAAGATAAATTTTACCTCAGTTAATTAAAAGAAGGTAAGTACGCTTATCCTTTTAACATTTTTTTTAGAATCTGTTAATTGATGAAAAGACGAGAACTGATTCCAAGGCATAAAACTTATTTTGAAAAATGTAAAATTGAACAAAATAATCATTCAAACGAATAATTGTTTAGGAACAAATTTCAATTGCCATATCAATCATTTATTGCATTTTTTATTTTTTTGTTACACTATATAAATCATAAGCAGCGTAAAAAAAGAACGTAGGTTGCCCAAAATAAACAGTATTGTTAATATCATATCAAGTAAAATGCAAAAATATTTTTAGGCAACCCTTAGTATGGGAAAATATACTTATATCCGAAACCTCATATTTGGCGAGGGGCGACTAATCCTGTGCACACATTAGCACCGCAATAACGGAGGTGTGGGGGAAGTTGCAATGTGAAAGGGGGGTGGGTATGTAAGGATATTGTGCAACTCTGTAAAGACTGAAGTAAAAACGGATTATTTAAGCAGTGGCGTCCGCTTATAGCTAATATAATTAATATAGCTAATTTAATTTGGCTAATATAGTTTTACATTTAGTTTAGTATTTAGTGTAGTCATTAGTTTTTCAATAACAGATAAAAAAATAGTAAGTACTAAATATAAACTAAATATATTTTTTTTAGTAATATTTTTGCACATCGCTGATGATAATATGTAGGTTCTGTTAATTTTAATAAAGAAATTAGGAGCCAATTTATATTTAATAGGGATGTTCTTAATTGATTGTTAATAATTTTCAAATGTTAAAAGAATTGAACTTATACGATGAAGGTTTGTTATATGTACAAACCTTCATGTTATCTTAATTTGTAAAATAACATGTATTTAATATTACAATACAATATTTTATATTATATAAGAGTTTGTTTTTCAATTAACTTATGTTTTGTTCAATTATATTAATATGAGTAATCACTCGTTGTATATATTTGTACGCTATTTTTTTTGTTACTTTATTGTTGTATTATAAGTATACGAGTATAAAATATCTAATATTAACTCTGATACATAATTTTTTTCATAAATTTACGATTTAGTGCAATTTAGTTTGACATAAGCAAAAGCGTATCAATTCAGCGTATTAATCACTTACTGAGCACCTAGTTAAAAGGGTAATTATTTAAATATAGTTAATTGTTGCAATTGATCCCGTTTACCATATTATATTGATTTATACCTAAAATTTACTGGACGACATATGTAGTAAAATATATATTATTTGTGTGATCAAGTATAAATTATGCATATGCATGTAGTTTGCTAGTTAACACTACCCGAAAGTTGCGAACAAGATAAGTAGTTATAAAAACAACGTTATTAAATATTCTCATTATTCTACGTCACTGTTCAGAGGAGCCTCTTCCTAACCTTATTTATTGCCCAGCCTCCGAATGTGCTTCGACGGCGTTCGCGGATACGTTTGATCTCTTCCTCGCCTTCCCTCCTTGAGCTTCGGATGGACCTCCTCAATGGACTCTCTAAGTTTATTTATTAATATTAGAAATAACGGAGATTTTCTTAGTGCCGCCGCCATTTTGCCAATATCCAGCATCTTCCTTTGATGTGGTCGCAGATAAGAAGTAATGCGGCCTTCTTAGATTCTGACAGAGGTAGCTACCCAGTCCAAGCTCAATATTTACCAAATTAACTCATAAAGAGGGTAGGTGATTTCAGTACAAAAAAATATACTTTTGTAAGAATATTTTGAATTACCTAAAGACACGTTATAGAAGTTATAAGAAAGAGCTGATATCCGTTGTTCCCACTAATCTTAATCGCAGACATACATTATTGATTAATTTATTTCAAGAAACAACAACTAATAGAAAAATAAAATTGCATTAAAAAAACAATCAAAACATAAAGCCAATGAGAGTTTCCTCCAAACTTAAAAAAATAGAAATTGGGGAATTAACATAATATATACGAATAATAAGATTTTACATATACATTTACTACTCTAGGTTAGATATAGAGTAGATAATCTCTTGAATGCCGGAAAGGTAGTGTTGAAAGTATCGATGGCGCTCAAAAAGCTTCGTACTCAACCGCGACAGATGGAATGCCTCACACTGGCTAGTCGGTCCAGCGGAACCCTGAAATCTATGAACCCCAGAAGATCTGAGAGGTCGATGAGAAAGTATGCGTACTCAGTATCCATCAGCATTTGTACTCGAGTTTGGACGACAGGTTCATATATTATTTTATTTTTTTTTTTAATTTCACGGTTCATACTCGGAATAATCCGGTTCATACTTGGTGAGATATTTTTCTATCCTACGAACCATTTATCAGATCACGGAAGCAAGCGCTTATCAGACATTTAGCGTATCTACCGACTTTTATGTATAGCCTGATTAAGAGTGGGATTCCATCTCGTCGGAAGTTGATATAAGCACTTCTATTCATCCCATCACCCTATCAATTTAAAATCTTTATTGTTGTTTACACCCTTGTGAGATTAGCCTAAATAATCTGTTTATTTTTCGTCTGAGAGCGTTTTTTTTTCATTATTAATTGTGGTTATTTTTTGTTATCGTCTCTTTTAATTCGCTATTTTATTGTTATGAAACCTGCAAATGAATAAGAACTTACCTGTATATTTATTACACGTGTAATATGTTTTACATAAATGCATTATATGAATGTACTACGAGATCATCTTTTAATCGTCTCAAGCCGTATATGTACAATTTACGAAGGTTCCTTTAAATTCTCTGCATTGAAGAGCTTTTTTTTTTTATTTATTTATTTAAGTTGATAGTTTACATTCTGTATAAGTCTAGATTCTATACTGGTCTTACATATCTAAGTAGTGTATGAGAGCAAAATTTATTACATACAGAGCATATGCGGATTACATTTTTTATTGTAAATAATAATATGTTTAGAAATGTATGCAATTATATATTATAACATATTTAAACAGAATGTGCAGAAAATCCCTGTTTCAGAAGTGAGGACAGTTGAGCAATCCTTTTATTAAAAAAATACTTAATCAAAAACAAACATTTTATATTTTAATTTACATTGCATATTTTGCTTATATTATACTTTACCATTTTATTTATATTCATAATGATTTTTTTACTAAACTAGTTTTATGTATATTAAAAAAATTATTCGACCGTATTTTGGCTACTCTTAGATTAGACTAAAAACTTAGAGCAACGGTACTAACCGTGTTGTGCCTTCAGCCCATTTTACTGTAATATGCAACATTCTACATTACCGTACGTAGGTATAGATATGCATAAACAGTGACATCACGTGAGCTCCCCCTTTCGCCATCCGCTGTTTGATTGGGGATTACCTGTGTTTATTGACAGGTGCTATGGGGCGTTAAATCGTAAACACATTAACGGCCGTGTCGTGGGCACGTAGACCATATTAAACACCGTTCGACAAGAGTGAGGAGGTTAGCTTGAAACCCAGTTAAATCCATAAAACTTGTTATATCATTTATTTATTATATCGTGCATTTTTCCTAGTAGACGCTCATTTGGTTAAACTCGGGAGGACCCATGGAGATGATGTACTCATTAAACCACCGAGCTGTAACGTTGATTTTCTTCTGACATAAATAGTCGTGCGGAACCATGAATGTTGAATGTAGATGTTAATTTAGGGCGATACTATTGAAATATATTATGACTTCCTTAGAGAAGATTTACTTATATCGCTCGTGTTGTAACTACACACACATACACTGTTTTTGTTTTTTAATTTAAAAAGGCAATAAAAAATATGAAGGTAGAGGTTTTACCTTACAAGGCTATACCCATAGTAACGTTTTATACGTTTGAACATTCGGTATACTAGCGAAATGCTTCACACCAATGGCATGGCATAAATACATAAATTAATTATATTTTTTGTAACCTATTATTGTAGTTAAGGCATACTATAATATTAGTATGTAGTAATAAAAAATCTAATCGGTTTGGACTAAAATCGCAATTAAGATAAAATGAAGATCTGATGATTTCATTTAAAAAGATTTTTCGAAATATATCAACGTCATCTCAGATTTTTTTTTTTAAATAATGCGATTTTAAAATATTTTTTTTAAGAACGGGTAAAGATAATAGTAACAGGCTATGGTATTATTTATTTATTGAAACAATTAGATATCATTTTGTGAGGTTACAGTTTGTGTTTTTGTGTATTAAAAAGTATTGTATCCACGAGCGTTTGGTACCACTGCAACCTCTGTTCGCTGTTATTATTTTAATATTATTTAAAATGGATATACCCTGCTTTTTTCCTAACCTCTTAGCTACCCTAGTAAGTGGATGGCACACTTAATGACTGTAATTTGTATGTTCATAGACGTAATTGGTAGTTTAACGATTTGTAAAGAAATATGCCCAGAGGCTTTGGTTAAATATTTTTATAAACGATCCACCATCAAAAATTAACATAATATGTTAAATGTGCTTGGATGCTGAATCTCAAGTTGGTAAACTAGGAATCCCTACAACTTAAGCGCCATCTTAACGGCTAAGACTTTTTCTCAAAAGCACCAAAATACATACGAAAATCAACAGTTGACTGTCCTCGAATTGAAATATGCAAACAAGATAAGTCATTCACACAAGCCAAGTTTAAGAAAATCTGATGCTTTCCTGAAAACTTTAAAACGATGCTTTAACATCGATGAAAATTAGATTTTTGTATTAAGTTTCTAAACAAGAATGGCTATGAAACCGTAGCTATCATTTAATATCAAGTGATTCTATGCGTTTTTTAGTAGCAGTAAATTATTTAACCAGATGTTAATTCGTAAATTATGTAACAGGCCTTATGTCCTACAGGCGTCCCCCAGACTACTTAAATCAGACAATCAAAGCTTAAATTGGTACATTCATGACCTTTTTGTTGTATTTTTTTTTCTGTTTAATTATTTTTTCTATTTATTGGAATTCGTTCAATATATTTTAGTATTATTCTTTTTACGCCATTGTCTTTAAGTCAGTAATTACCTGTATAGTGTAAAATTTGTGTTGTGTAACCACAATAAATAAATAAATATATAAATAGACTCGAAGATTATATTTCAATTTATAATAATTATAACGTGGACCCTAGTGATGTCATATGTCAATGTCATACTAAAAAAAATATAACTTTAATGTTAAATATCTATAATGTTTCTAATAATATAATGTTTCGGTGTTTTCTTGCGTCACACAAAACACAAAGATTCCACTCTTTCTCATTTGTACTTTTCGAGTTGAAAGATGCAACGGACAGACGCGACGGCCAAAAGACGGGAATAGTAGCTTCTGATATTTTAACTTTAAGTTCGCCCTTATAGTAAATATTATAAAATGGTGTAACTTTAAACCTTAGTAAAATATAGCTAATCGTAAAATAAAATATATTTTATTTCCGGTGTCCTAAACAAAGGAACATATTCAAATACAGGAAGACTAGTGACGGACCATAAGTGAGGGTAGAAATTCGGACAGTAAAATTTCAGTAGAAATCTTCTAATACGACGTTGCGAGTCGAAAGGGTTTCGAAACGATTTATCAATGACAAACGAGGAGATACCGAAGTGACAAGGATGCAAGATGTACCTATAAATATGTGTACCGTACATCGTTTATAAACGGCGTAGGTTGCCCTAAATACTTCGAATGATTACACATCCAGTATGGGCGAGTCCAAATGTGCGCTTTTGAAATCCTACTTTTCATGACACTGAAATAAATAAAAACAGTTGATAAGCCTGGATCCTGGAAAATTTTTAACCATGAAGTAGCAGTGAAGTTTACATAAGTGAAGTGAACATAAATTGTTTTGACACTTCGCTATGAAGCAATCCTTTCAGTCAGCCGCCATTAAGACTATCACTAGGCAATACAATTATATGAATAATTAATATGTACCTATATTTAAACCGATTTATTATTCCATATATCATGTGAATTCAAGCCATGTCAGCATTTTGATATCATTAAGAGTTAAAAGCATAATTTAACTATACATGTTTAGTTTCTAACTTAATTTTTAATATTTATATTAACAGTAGAAATCTTTGATTAGTTTTACAAATACTTTTTAAGAATGTAGACTTTCATTAATACCAATTGTTTGTAAGACTGTTGATTTCTCTCAAATAAAGAATAAAGAAGTGACGATACAATTAAAAACTGACCTAAATCCTTATGCATTATTATAAGTTTGATACAAATTAGAATAGTTATGATAAAATGTTTACATTTATTTATATATTTCCTATGGCCTAGGTCACACGCAATTTGTTTTGTGCATTATACAATGGACTGACTACAATAAGCGCATTCGAACCCACAACCTCTGAGTCGTCTGGTGAAACGCTCTAACAACCACAACATCTATTTATAAAATCCTATATAAACATACGATAGTTTATAAATATAACAAATATTTATTTACATAAATTTAAAAACACGAAGAAAACACATAAACATACTCATATTATGTAATACTGTCTGGTGGCGCAGTAATATAAACGTCTGCTTCTGAAATCCAGAGGTCCCGAGTTCGACTGCCCAATGGGTCAAATCCGCCCGGGTCATTCTTCGCTGCTGAGAAAATTCAACTGTGCTTTTCTCAGCGTTGTCGACTGCGTTAAGAAACAAAACCCTCAAGAATGTGGCATCAGTGTAGCAGCATCTGGCTGCCCTCCAATCTAATTCCATATCCTGTACAATTATATTACCAATAAATGAATATGTCGAAAATATATATAATTTAAAAAGTAAAACTTCTTTAATCTTACACGTTTTTGGTTATCTGTGAAATAATTTTAGGTACATATCCCTAATTTACAGTTTGACTTATTTAAACCAAACCTTGGTAAGTGCGTGGTAAGTCAGGTGATACGGATAGATGGTCGGATCTCTTTCACCGTATGCGTCTGCGAGGGTCACTGCGACAGAAATCCATGTGACTGACGCTCCGCTGTGTCCAGTCACCAGGACATTAATTTCCTTTCGAATATTGCCCACTCGTCAGAACGTCGGACGCACGCTGGTTTTCATAATGCGGACATCACAACTTTCGGACAAACGCGGATGGGCCGTCGGCAACCCGTACCCATAGCGCAGTGGTGTAAACTCCTATTTTCGATCCACGGGTTCCAGATTTCAACTTTTGAGTAAAACGCAAATAGACGCTCATACACCCCTACATTTTTCTGTTTAGGGTTTATTATTATAACGACAATAATTAAAAAATGATTACTTTTTATATATATTTGTCGATTTCGTCTGCCAAAATATAGGTGGGTACATAAAAAATGGGTTTGCTGTCGGTAACGGAATTTACACCATTTGTTCAAAAATATAATAATAATAATATTTATTTATTCTTTTCTGAGTACATGCCTTACAAATATGTTCATTTCATTATAGCTATTAATCAGTTACAATTTTACGCGATAAATATACATTTTAGAATAATAGTTTAAAGTAATCTACCTTCAATTATCGTAGGTACACTAAGATTAACAGTACTAGGCGGACTTTTATTCATTGCGTGCCAAATGTGTGTGTGTGTGAGCCCGCTAGTTGCCAGGCAAAGAGTACTGTGCTATTGCACTAGGAAAACCTATTCTGCAATAGCGACAGAAGCGCGTATACTATATTGTATTAATGTTGGCGCATTACCGATCAAGAAACGTATTTTTAGAAAGTAATATTAAAATATGAAGCTCTATTATATAGGGAAAAAATTAAGGAATATTTTTTTTCGGGAATAGTCAAGGAACATTCCGTATCCGTAGGTTTCTTAGCATACTTCGACAGAAGAAGGCAGGTAGACAAGCCAAGTTGATATATCAGCTCGCGTGTTTGCACACAAAGTTCTTGCAATTAGAGCACAACAGATTCGAGCGTGACTGACGCCTGTGCCCTGGCTGGGAGATGGGAACATGGAGTGAGGATATCGGTTCATCACTCGCATTGAAGTATGCACAAAGGATTCCCTATCCACGAGTATGTATGACTGCCTCGCCGTTTGGTTTACTTTAAAACTTGCGCCGTGCTTCTGAACTGTGTCTATAGACTATTATAGCGCCTGACATGTGCATGTCCGTCGCCTATCTATTGCATATTTGCATTTATTTTAAGGGGTCATTCTGGGCATGCATCCGAAGAACTTTTGTTCGATAAGTTTTCATATAGCTAACAAAAATATATTCTATTGAACGTTTGGTGCGCGTATTATTGTATTTTTGACCTGTCCAATTGACCTACATTACGACCCATTACATTACCCGTCGTTCATTGTCGTCTATATATTTGTAGGTGCGGTATGGGTCGCGACGCCGCGCAGTCTGATATTTTATTAGGTGGCCATACTTAAAAATGTATGCGTTAGATGAGACAGAATGATTGGGAATGGCGTCGTAAAAATGAAATTCTTCATTAATTCTATGAAAAATATGTAATATGAAACTAAAGGTAGGATAAACAAATTCAAATTAAATGTTGCTCTCGAGACCTTTTTTTCAGACATCTAATACATACAGTTTATATGTTCTGCAGCAACTCAACGGCTTGGTGGTGCAGTGGTATAAGCGCCTGCTTCTTAATCCAGAGGTCCCGTGTTCGAGAGCACATGAACACAACAATAAGGCAGTCGGAACTGCGCTGAATATTTTTTTTTTAATCTTATGAATGAAAATCGCACCGCCCTGCCATTAGAGAGCAACATAGCCACAGAAGTAACAAGCTTCCGATTCTAATTGAATGAGATGCAGGGATACAGACAGAGGAGGACGGATAGCTTTGCCCGAGCGGGACGGAAGGCGCCGCTGAAATTCAGAACCCGAACGCGATTTCGGTATTTGTTCGAACAAAGCAAGAAAGATTTTCACTGCGCTGAAACATAATATTCGCCTTTGCTATAAGTATTCGACAGTTTGCATTCGGTTGAATTTAACCGAATATATATTTTTTAACTCTTTACCTGATGCATAAGTTTGACAAACGCATTTGACATTGTTCGCGTTTTAAGAGAACGTTATTTTAGGTAAAATGTTCCCGGAAAATCCGAAAAGCGTTTTAGAGATCCATAGAAAATTAAAACATCGTTTTCACAGATCTGAAGTAGTAAAACGCAGAGTATGCACGTTTACTGAAATAGCCGTCCTAGTAAACGACACATATTTTGTTTTAATGTTATTTAAGTCGATCAAATTTAGAAGCTGAATTAAATACAACCTAAATATCACTTGGAACCTGCAGAAAAGACGACGAGGACACAAAACGACGAACTATTCAACCCGCAGTCAAATGTGGTAATTTAACACTTCATGCAGTGTTTAGATACATCCCGAAGTGTCCAGCTTGTTTATTTACTTGGTAAGCACAGCTTTACTGCATTTACACTGCTATTTCTCATTCTTTCAGACACAATTTCCTGTGACGCATTGTTTAGCGGACGGTGTGAACGCTCTTTAGTATAAACAAGTCTATCTGGTTTTGAATCAAAACAAGAATGTCTGTGACACCTGTATCTATCATAAAATATCAACACATTGTTTAATAGTAAATTATTTAACCAGAAGCTGACGTCTTACAGCTAGGCCCTACAAACAGCATCTTCGATATACGATTTGGATGGCCATAGACACGACAGCGGGTCATTTTTTTAGGTCTGAGTAGATTTTAATAAAAAAAATATACAACGGTATCATGACCTCCTTTAGTTCACTTGAGGAGTACATCTGCATATGGATTTAAAACTTCGCGTTAACGACTATTATATACAAGCCTTTCTGAAGATTAAACCCTAAGTTTAGTTGCTACGTTAAATTAGACATTTGGTAAAAACATTCCAAATTGAACTATTGGTAACCTACGGTATACCTGGTATTGGTATAACCACGCAAAGCACATCATTTCGGAGTAGGAAAAATCGAATCGTGATGTGATAGGTTTTTTTTTTCAAATCCGCAATCCGCCAGAGCTGATTGTCAATTAGACGAGTCGCGGTGGTTCGGTTCATTGCCGGCGGGCCGAACGCCGCCATCTTTGATTGAGGCGCCATCTTTGATTATGGCGGCGTAACGCGGGTAGTCCGCGCTCATTACGCGCGCTAATCGAATCCACACGCGCACTTGGGTGATCCGCGATTAGACAGCTTGATCCGTTGCATTGCGAATATAAACAAAACAGGACAATCAGAAGCGAATACAGCAGTAGCGAAGTTTCAAGAGGTGGCACGAGAAGATCAAAGTCGTGCAGTCGGCGTTGCGGGTACAGTCGACAAAATAACTGCAGGCGTCCACTCAAACAATATAACTAATATAAAAACCAGAATGATTTCTAATCTTTTCTTTGGTTGGTGTAGTGCTGTATTAATATACTTTTGCTCTACGGATAGGACTCTAAACTTAGTTATTTATTTTTATCCATAAGTTTAATAAATTATACAAATATTTATGAAAAAAAATGTAGCTTATTAAGTCGTAAATATAATTTGCTTCAAAAAAGAGGTGCAGGTATATTGGATTATAATCTTTTCTCTAGGCATAATACCTGCACCGACGTGATAAATGCATGTTTGATTTTATTTATTATTTGTAAATTATTAATATAGCGTAGCGTAGTACAGTTTCTCTTTTGTAGTTTATAAAGATATAAACTAACGTAGGTACATCATTTTAAAAATGAATAGAGATATGGGATATTAAATATTTAATAAATATTCCAAGAAAGATTTAAAAATCGATGATTTTAATGACAACACTACCAAGTGTATAGAAGTCCGTTTAACACCAGGTACATAGAACAATTCATTGGTAGAATGTTACAAAATCGATCGCATATTTTTATTCCAACCCACAATGGAAAGCTCCCCCAACACCTATTCCGGTTTTTTTTTAAATTATCGTTATATTATGTAAAACTTATGAGGAAAATATTAATTTCGCTAACGATCCTTGTCTACCCCCAGTAATACGCGGCCGTACAGCGAATCGACGAGCTCGTGGAAAAACGTAATAACTCCGAAAGAAAATATATTAATTTACCGATAAACCTAAATTGTTTATTTAATTATTATTACCATTGTATGGCTCGTATTGTCTGTGACTGATAGTTATAATTTACTGTATTGAGAATAACAAAAAAATATCTGGCATTTAAAAACACTTTATACCAATTTACTGTGTCACTAGGCCCCTTAGGCCTGTGCAGTAATTAATTAATAATAACGAACCGCATCCTTGACGAAAATAAATGAATCACTGTTTATTGCTGGTGCGAGAACGGCGAAGCATTACTTCAACGCTATAAAATACGCTGATTATATAATAAAAGTAAAATAATTTCACTATAATGCACGAGACGTCGCTCCATATTTTACCACGTAGTGAAGTAAAAAAAAGTAAAAGTTTATTTCCAAGAGCAACTTAATGGATAGGAATGACATGTTTCAATTGGTTCACAAATGAAATAAATAAACATAATTTACATAAAATCCATAATATACATAAAAATAATGACATAATGAAATAAATATACAGATACAAAAAGATATAAATTGTAGAAGTTATATAAATTTTATTATGCTTAAATATATAAAAAATAAATAAATATAATATACATCAAATCCATACTATACATAAAAATAATGACATAATGAAATAAATATACAGATACAAAAATATATAAATTGTAAATAAGAAGTATTATAAATTTGATTATGCTTAAATATTTTTAATTTTAGAATTACAATTAAAAAATCTACCATATTTAATTAGAGCTCTTTAAATTCATACAGATTTTTTAAAATAAATAGATTATGATGGCGTATGAAAATAAAAGTATCTACGAGTATATATCTATATATACTTGAAATTCGGTGTTTTATAGGGCGTCAGGTTTTACTTTTTGCGTGGTGAGTAAGCAATTGTTGGTTTTTATTCAATTACGGCTTCATAATATAGAAATTAATAAAATAAACTTTTATATGTTTTAGATCTTTCATTAAACCGTTAAACTACTATTTTTCCTAAGGCTGTAATGTATTTTATAAGAAAGCAATTCAACCAAAAAAGAACAGTTTATCATTTATTAAATTTCTCGTATTAGAATTTAAGAAATAAGGTCAAGGTATTAAAACATACTTTTTATGAATAAAAATCCAATGGTTGCCAAATGCCCGCCATAGAAAATTTAAATTTAAATTTATACTTATCCTTTGTCTTCTTCAATTTTCTTACTATTCATACTTTTTATATTACGTTTATGGAGTTACGATGCTAGTCTCGTTGACCGGGAAAAGTATTTTTCCGCGCTAATATATTTTCTAAAAGCGACTAAAGATAACCACGCTACGGTAAAATAATGTTACAACTGTAAAAATAGTCTATACGTGTATCTGTATAATATTTATTTATTTAACATTTTTATTATTAGCTTCTATACATACATTCATGTATAAGTAGCTACTATCACCGTCCTTTGACCGTTTAATTTGTCCATGCATCTTTCAGCTCGAAATGCACAAATGTCTGTAAGCAATGGAGCGTTTAAATCACTTTAAAGGTTGGTCGAATATTATACCAGTAAATATTCCTACATAGAATTATTATATGGTAATATATATTTTGCACAATTATTAAAATTTAACACTTTATGATGTAATTATTTCAATACACTTACGTACTTACTTTACGTATGTACTTACTTTATGCTATTTATGTTATATATACATCAATTATCAAAATATTAAAAAAAGTATGCATATACAGTTAACATAAAAAGTAAACGTGTAAAAATTAGAGGTAGGTACTATCACACCCCAGAACAAACCTTGTCTAGTGGGGTGATAAAATCCACACCACCTATCATTTTGCTTTGTATGAGATAGTTTGGATTGCTTTGTATAGTTAATAACTAGATATATTCATTGTTTTATGCTATTTCACATGTATTGTTTTGGATTGAATAAATAAAAAAAATATAGTACAACATTAAGGCCAAAAATTATTTAGTAGAACAAATAAATGAAACATTGATAGATACAAACTATCAATGTTCTATCGAAATCCCAACAACCCAATTCTAATATCATAAATATGACAGCACTACTATTGGAATCTTGAGCACGTATTTATTACTGGGCAGTAAAATTTAATACGATCACATCTGTAATTCAATAGAAAAATGTTAACACAATATAATTATTATATTATGTACGTGTTGTTTCATTACTAGTCATTCCTCAAAATTTACAAAAAAAAACTACAATGTCCATCTAAAACGCGCATTAAATGCGCATTAAAGTGCCGTAGCAGTGTAGTTAGGATATGAAGCAACCCATCAAAAGTTGGTACCACAGGCGCGAGTAGGGCCTAGCTGTAAGACATCAGGTCCTAGTTAAATAATATACTACCACTAAAGTAGTTGATATTATATGACAATTACAGAGCGTCATAACCATTCTTGTCTTTTTTCGATTCGCTACGGTTGGAATGATTCAAAATGTAAGTTTAACGTTCAAAATGTTTTTTTACACAAATTTATTTATACTAGTGGTCGCCCAGTGGTCAAAATTCGACCGTAATTCATATTTTTTTCAAGTTTGACCTCTATAATGAGGCGAGTTACTTCTATAATCATTGCATATATATATATATTTTAATTTGTGTTATTACGCCAGCTGCGAGTGTGTACAAATACATCATTAGCGCGTGTTGTAGGGAACTATCCCCACAATATCTATGTAATTTAAAATTTAATGTTAGGAACAGTTTTTTGATACAATTAATTTTCAGTTTTAATTTTTTCGTGTAAAAATGAGAATTGACATTCATAGAAGGAATTGAAAAATGAACATTTGAAATCACACAAAATTCACAGTTCGAAACTCATTGTGTCAATGAACTGTCGGTTGTATGAACGTTTTATTTATTAAATTTAGTTTATTTGTAACACATATTAAAGATAAATTTTAGCCTTCTGCACTTCTCCATATAAACGTTAACTATGCCAAATATTACAATCCTCCGTGCGCGCGATACGCTTAATAAGGGGTGGAAAGTTTTCCCATCAAGTATTATTATATAGATTGTGATATGTAGTAATGAAAGCTTTTTGCTCAACAATTATTGGAATTTTTTGCGTCCCCTTAATTTAATGGCCCGAAAGTTGGAGCAATTATCGGAATGGATCTTCCTCAAGAAAATGCTATCGATCATACCGCCATTTTATATTCGGCATACTTTGCATTAAAAATGGCGGCAGCCGCAGCGGCAATATAGCGAACGCTGTAAATCAGCGTAATGGCCGCTCAAGTAATTAAATGTCTATGCGTTTTCCATATTTTTACGGCTACATTTCTTCCCGGGGCGGGCTTTTTAAAAGGGCCCCGCTTATAGATTGGATGCCGTTACGAAGGAAAACAATTTTCGCAGCGAGTCTTCTCGATAGCTATGCACCACGTACCTAGCTATATAAAATTATCGTACACATCTAATATTTATAAAGTTACATTGCCACATTCATACCAAATGCTAGATAGATAGATAAATTATATAAACAAATATTAATTGTATAAGAACTACATCTGAAATTTTCATTCTACATATTTTAAAAAAACAATAGTTTGGCAGCGTAGTAATAACAATACAACAATAAAATATTACAGTTGTAAGACTTAATGTCTATCACATGATATTGTAATGTGTGTTTAGTTGAATAGACACAAATAATAGTAAAAATACGTAAAACATAAAAAAAGCTGCTAAAACACATGCAACTAATTTATACGTTTGTCCAATGTGTATTTGTTATATTGTTTTATTAAACAAACTATTCTACATATAAATCCGAGTGACTGACAATATCAAAATAGCGTAGAGAAGTTGCTGTGTCCCACTAAAATCCCACTAAAATGTACGCACAAGCAACTTAGTTTAGTTAAAATTTCGGGTAGATCAAGCAGATCTTAAGAATGAAGTTTAAAATCAGGCGATTCAAGTCCTCGAAAGCTGCTCACCAAATGCCCCGAAACTTGAGCCAATCTAAATTCCCGGGCACTACTTGAAATTAACTCAAACGCCAACATCGGCAATTTTTAAAAACAGCATTCCGATGTAATCAAATAATATGTAATATCTAAATAATGTGTACCGACAAATATCGACACTAAGCGAGAATAATGTGCCGTAACCGCCGTTCGGAATATCCGAAGCTCCGCACGGGGAAACACATATTATAATTATTTACGGTCTCCAAAAGGATGACTTACGGTCGCAAACTCATCCGAAACCAAACCGTTTGTATAACTTTTCGATGGGCTAGATCGGCGTGAGCATAGAATGGCGGGGTTGAGGGACAGGCAGGGGGGAGGGTGACTTCTTGTGGTGGCGCTTTAAACTATTAATCGTTCACTAGTTCGGTTACCGAAGCAGTTTCTCGATCGTACCATAATGCTTAAACTCAGATTTAAATATTCAAATAGTCAATGAATCTAATTTGAATTTTCGTCTACCTTCAGCATTCTAATAGTCCACACACCACTCCATACCAATGCAGGCCATAGTTTCAATATTTAGTTATTTTGATTTTATTTTTTATTTATTTTAAATATAATATTACAAATCTCAACAAGTACAATCTAACATACAAGTAGTATTAAATAGTTTAATTGAAGCGACAAGCTACTGTTACATTGTTCAGATATTTCATGCCTCCATAACTAGACGAATCTGTACTAAGGGAAGCAGTTTTCCGTCATCTCATCGATGACGAATAACATCTAAAAACTATACAAATATAATGTAAGATAAATACACCAAATCAATAAACAATAATTACATATACATTTTATATTTCCATTGCACAAAAATAAAACCAATATTTATATGAAATTGAGTAAACAGTTATTATACAAATATATTTTGGTTTCAGCGAATAAAAAAATCTCATATAAACAATAAACTATTTAAACACTCTAGTCTTTACCTTAGTTACTTATATGCATTTAAATTATTTATAGTGTTTCCATGACACATAAAATATTGTTATCACCATAATATATCGGTAATAACGCAAAACCGTTCCATGGACTAAATTATTAATCCTTCATTTAGCTTCGTCGTCTATCTCGCCGCATCGCTCTAGTTTGTCGATGGTCGTTTGATTAATTCGCCGCCTGATAGTGTTTAATCATTCGAGTTTATGGCCAAGTGGGTGAGGTGGGGGGGGGGGTGGGGGGAGCGTGTTGAGGGTTTGTCTTTGGGATTTGCGGATTCCGGAGCTAGGCTGTCGTCAATTGGCTACGCTTAGAAATTCTAATATTGCTCGTATTCGAACTAAAATTCATGTTAAGACGCAGCTAAGGGGTAACATTTGAAAATCTTCCAAAACAACTTTATTCGGACAAGTGGTTTATAACATTATCTACATTGAAAAATGGGCTTGTGCATTTCATGCTTAAATAAATCATCGACACTACATGCCAATGTGTTTTTAATTAATATTTTAAGATTTATTTCTATTTCTCTGGATCTGAAGCCAATATTTTCAAACTTTCATTGCTAAGTCAAAAAACATAGGAAGAAAAAAAATGAAATAAATATGTGCTAAAATATTATCTACATATCTATATTAAAAAGTATTGTAAATTTAATTATTGTTATAGTAATATATTGGTTGTATTTTGTGTAAAATAGTTTACGATGGAAATATTGGCTTTTGAAAAGTCACTCCTCAATTGTTATATGAGGAAACGTATTGGGATTGTACTTACCTATACCTAAGGAGACCTCAACAATATTACATTGTTTGATTTGATACCATACAATTCTGTCATTTTACTGGCACGGCTAGCGATGTTTCGCATATGCGAATGAAATGTCAGGCATGAATCAAACATAATCTCATAAATCACGAATATCATCGAATTCGGATAGCTCCTGATCAAAGTTGAGATGCGGCGCGTGTGAATGGTGCCGACACCGCAACCTAAATCAGAAGACGATTGATGTCATCTTGTATGAGATTCGCGCCATGTTGTTGAGCAGTACTGGTATTTTTTTATAGACCGTTATAGAATGTGTTGTTGCTAAACACACAAAACACTGATATCTGTTGTTAATCACACAAAAGGATGAATTTATTTGAATTTACAAAAGTATCACTGTGCTGTTTCGTGAATTATATTTTTTAATTTAGTTTTGCATAAATAAAATAGTATTTATATTTCTTAATAAATCGTAGATAATAAATATATCACATACATACACAAATACACACACAGATAAATAATTTATGTTATTACAAGATTTTATTTAACTTGCAATGTTAGTTTGTTAAGGTAAAATCTTGCTAAAAGCTGAATTAGAACCACTTCCTCTCATTGACATTTCGGTTTAGTTCTGGTGACAATGTATTTCTGTGGTAAGCATGATCTGATTTTTCTCCTCAACAGTCAACAGCAGACACGAAATTTAGTATACGCATTCAAGTACTCAAATAAAAGCATGTTTTTTCATTATAATTTTTTTTTTTAATCCATTATTACACATTCATTTGGTGATATTGTGCATACAAGTTTACGATCACTACATACTGAAAAAACTAAAGTTTTTCCCTTTAGCATCACCATTGCAGGAAAACCTCCACTTAACTATTCAATATCACATCACCGGTGAATTTGTTCGGATCCAAGTGCTTGTCTTACAATTAGCTTCTCAAACGAAGTTAAGTCCTTAGAAGTTATAATTGATGAACATTTGCGATAAGATAAGCGGTTGCGTAATTTATCATCAAAAATTTTAAAAATATTATTTGTTATGAAAGCATTGAAGCATGTACTAGATTGTAAAAATAAAAGAATGGAATATTATGCTTTATGCCACTCGTTAATAGACCACATTTAATTAGCATTTTAGGTTAGGGTTGTGCTAGCAAAAAATATATCCATTCGCTAGAGGTAGCACAAAAGTGTATATTGAAGTTACTTTTCAGTACATTTTTCAGATTCTGTTCAAGAAAACTCCTTGAGGAACTAAAAATAATGAATATCGGATAAACCTATATTAAAACAGTTATAGTTTATTATTTTTAAAAATGTTTTAGGGAAGGATACAGATACAGTTCATAACCTTAACCAGTGTTCCAACAGGGCACGTCTTGGGAATGAGCCGAGGTTGAATCAAATTAAAACTGCCTTTGGATAGAGGAGTTTTTACCTTCCCTCTGGTAAATTATTCAAAGCATTGGAGGAATTTTGCTGATGTATCGGTAGCTAACTGTAACTCAATTAATAAATTAGGTATTAATAAAAAGATCTCTACACAGTAAAGAATTAATTGCATTAGTAAAATAATTTTAATGGCATTACTGAATAGAATTAGTCGTATGATTCTCTTTACATTTAGACTATAACGCAATATTACATACGATTTAATGGAACAAAGCGATGGTCACTTTAAAACTTTAAATCCTAGTTAAGTAACCATCAACCCTTAATGAGGTTATATTGGTCGTATTGTATTGTAAAATATTTCCTCTGTATGTTAGAATTAAGAAAGAGAATTTTTAATTTGAATTTGAAGTTACGGTGTGGATGACGTACGCGATGACGGTTTTAAAACCGCACCTTGTGTTTTAGGTTTGCATTTGTGATACGGGGTATTACTCATATACACGTTCAAATTTTTAATTAATTTACATAGTCATAATCATAGATTAGTTACAATTCACTATGTAACTACTATTCTTGGTTTTTTTTTGTTGGTCCTCCTGTAAAGCGATTGCTATTCAGGAATCAAATACACACTGCAAATTAGGTAAAGGTATATTAATCTAGATCTATATCAACCTGTTTTTCTACTGTTTTATTCTATTTTCTACTGTAAAATTCTATAATACCAATAATGTTTATTTATTTACTTCATTAATTTATTAATACAATAACATTATACTTGTCCTGGCAAAAACAGACTTTTGGCTTCCTAAGAAACTTTCTGGATTAAAATCTTAATTAGTCGTGTACACACACAATATAATTTTTACAATTATTGTATAAAAGTAATACATTTTTTTTTACAATTTTAAACTTAACCTAAATGTCAAAAAGCAATATATAACTACGAACACACGGACGATTCATTCACAAATAATTTAATATTACGTTTAAATTTTTAGCTTTCGTTTTTAAATAAATCAGGCGATTTTATTTTGCGTTATCCATAGACATTTTTATATTTTGAAATTTTAACGGTTAATTTATCAATTTGACGCGTTTTATATATATATGTAACTGTCATAAGTTTGTTTATGGAAATAAAATTATCTTATTTTATTTTACTTTATTTTCTTATGGTAAAACACACATTTATAACAATAACATTAAAACAATTAGGAATTAAACAGATAACAAAACCGATTATGGATTTCCTACATATTCTCAAACATAATATTACACAGTAGGTATAATGTTTTCAGAGTAAATTGTTGCAAATTTTGTTCAGCTGAATCAAATTATTAAAAAAATACCTGAGTATGTTAGCGCATTATATTTAGTTACAATGGCGCATCGCCGCGCTCAGAAGCCAGCAAACTCACGAGATAACTTAGTAAGCTGCGCTCTTAAAGGCTCCCCCCACAAAATACACGCCCTACAACAAATGCGTTTACTTTACAGCGATCCGAATCTGAACAAATCCATTCCTTTGCCAATATTTGCCTCAGATTACACACTTGATTTCGTCGCGTGCTCCTTCGCTCGCTCCTAAATGGTGGAGGGGGGAGGGGGGAGACGGGAGGAAGGGGGATCATTCTGAAGAACAAGGCATGCCTTGTTCTTCACAGACTGATTTCAGTGTTTCGCGCGAAAGCCAGTCGTGTCCCGGATGTATTCTGTAATTAAAAGATTTGGGAAAGAATGAGGCGTGTTTAATTGATTCTTCTCATCCTAGAAAGTTGTCATTTCTTACCTTAAAACTAAGGTATTTATTTATTCGCCTAAAGCGTAAATCATGAAAAAGTTAAAAAAAATAATAGTAAAAAACACTTTTAAAAGCAAGCTTTTATTTAAGAGTCGGTTGTCCATTTTTACGCAATTCAAAGTTAAATTTAAAACACTTATGCAAAGAACACCACAAGATAAAAAAGGGTAACTCTTAAATTAGGTCTAAATGTCTTTCGAATTTTAAAAATGTGTAGCTATATATTAGAAAAAATACATAAATATTTCAATTTCGTGATAATTGCAGACATTATGTAATAAGCAAGATGTTTTTAAATTAAATTAAATTATTTAAATACAAACAAGTATAGGATTGGTATATATAGAAGATGTGTTGGGTGTGTGTGTGAGTAAGAGAAAGAGATGCTGTGTTTACACAGCAATTATTCATTCACACGGCGCTAAAACGATATACAACTCAACTTCAGAATAGTGTTTATAAGGGGTTAGATTTATTCAGTAATCTCCCTAATAATATAAAAAATTTAGAAAATAATCTCAGCTTTAAGACTGAATTCCGATGTACTTAATTGATTTTTATCGTATACACAAGATTCAATCTTTTACTTGCTCTCTTCTACTTATGTTACGACTTACTGTCATCATAAAGTGTATGTATCTGTTTTGTATAGTTACTAAAGGTAGGAATATGTATTATTTCTAGTGAATAGTATTCCTCATTTCCATGGCGTAATAAAACGACCGGACGGCACTCTTTGAAGGATTTCTCGTGTCAGATGCACAGCCGAGAATGCCAGCAGTTCGAAATAAATAATTACTGAATGAAGGCACGGCCTGCCGTTTCGTTATCAATACGCATTCGCTTAATTATTGAATATTTTATTATAATTGTGTATGAAGTTGATGAATATAAAAAAAATATAGTGTGCGTATTATTTTATATAATTGTATAATTGAGTTGTAAAGTTATTTGTCTTAAAACACATAAAATCATCTCATTTCACCACAATCCTTCATCATAATCACATTTCCATTATTTTTATATTTTTTATTAAAACATCATTCTTTTCTTATTTCATCTAATTAGATGGGTACATTATATTTGACAATATTTTACACTAAAGAGAGGTGGCGGCTATAAATGCATTTATAATACTCGGCGCTAGGTTTAAACCGACATCCTGCGCTCTCAAGTACAGAACCTTTTTAGTATCTTTACAAATATATTACTACCCTACGCTTTATCAAAAAAATATTAAATTTTTCAATATTATCAAAGATTGTGGTGTCATTTATGTTTTCAGGTGATTTTCCGCTATTAAAACAATCGTCAAATATATACACATATATATATATATTGAACCAGTTTACGGGTAACAGTAGAGTCAATCGTAGAGAATCTTCTGAAGGAACTTACTGCACAGTATCTTGTTATTTTTATTTTGTTCTCTGTACTTTCATTGTGCTATGATACTTCATCTGTCATTCATACAAAACTGCAAAGTTGTTTTGTTTAAATAAATGTACTGAATACTGTTAGATTGTTTATGCCCGTTATTAAAATAACTTATTATTATTATTTCGTGAAAGTCATGCTGCGAAAACTTATCGCAAATTAAGACGTAGGGCGGTGCGAATTCACACCGCAAAACACCTGACCGTAATTATCGGGATTACAAACAAATGGAGCGAACAACGGTGATTATTATATTCAAAGCGAACCCTTATTGGGTCAAGATCCCAGCCTTTGACCCCCAGGGCGGGTCCCGGGGTCAGTTTGGGGCGCGCGAGGGCGGGCGGCCCCGGGGAAAACCCAAACGACTTTTATTGCTTGAGACCTTCAGGACTGTCAATGAACACTTAATCGTTGCATTGATCCTGCCTCTATAGGACCAGAAACTGTTCCTATAGACTTGTTTATTAAATTAATAACAAATATACTGACATCGTAATATAGCATTAGATAATTATCTTAAAATAAACCTCTGATAAAAGCTGTCAATAAATTTAGGCCACAGGCTTCGATTTACTACCCGAAACAAGTACATTGTGTTAGCATAATCCTTAAAATGAATACAGAAATTACACTATTATTTAAGGCATGGACGAATTCCTTGCATTTTTATAAAAAAAGTTTAATTAAAACTGTTCATAAAGTTGCTTCATATACTTTTTAATAATTCAAGCTAAATTAAGATTTCAATATTTATTTGTTCAGATTATCACTTTTGGAATTAAAACCCTCGGGATTTCATCAATTCAACACACCCTCCCCCCCCCCATTCTTCTATGACTATTTTGAGTAAATCTTATACGGGTGCTTATTTGCACCGATAGATTTTAAATTTTAACCGTTGGTTTGAAGCAGCTATTCAAAATGTATATTTTTGGTAAAACAAAAACTTTTATTCTGTGGCTGTCACGCGAATGTCTTTCTTGAAAAAAAAAATATTTTTAATATACTTAAAAATATTTTCATTATACTTGAAAAGCCACGTGTTCTTGGGTGTTTTTTTTTCTATATGCCTACATACAATAGAGTTTAATGCGAAATCGTCGAAACAGAATCCATCTTCGGTGAAAGCTTTCAAACGAATCCCCTATGAAATATGCGTCTCAACACATCGCCCGCGCGCATATATTTATCGGAGCGCATAAGAAATATAAATTATTATAATGTTCTGTAGGCATCTCTATTATAAGTTGCCCCCCTCACATACTCCCCTCCCCCTCCCCCGCCTAACACACCAGCCCTCCGCCCGCCCTGTCAGACCACCAGAAGATCCGCGCACGAGGCCCGTATATCAAGACGCGCTTTTGGGAATGTGAAATACCGATTCAGACGGGTTCACCGGTGAATCAAGTAAATGCTGGTCGGAGTAATTAATTATTCAATTTACGAACTAAATGTTATTTAGAGCTAGTAAATTCGTGTAATTCTTCGTATGAGTTTAATAACCGTCCAAAAACAGTATTTAAAAATTCATTCTCACTTCTAACTAATATTAAAATACACCACCATAAAGGTCTTAAAAAATCACTAATAAAGACCATATCATTTTGTAATCCTATTTAAAAAATCATTAAAAATGCTGAAAATGAAAGCTATTGAAATTACATCTCAATTTCCTGAATTTTCAATAATACATATTATTATTCACTCAGCGTTAGCGATAGCGTTTTGTTATAGCATTTTTGACTGTATGAATAGAGGGGATTTGTTCGTACCACGAAAAGGGGTAGGCCGATACAGCGATAACTCTGCAAATGGATATATCGGAATGTTTTATGATAGAAAATACTACTCAATAGAAATCACTGCACCGTTTAGAAATTTTGATTTAGATATGCGTGTAGTGAAATATTCGGGAAATCTCTGTGCTTACTACAAAGTATACTTAAAATATATTTCTTTATCATGAGATAGACCTGAAATGTGCTGTTGTTGTTGTTGTGTCTGCTTGTTAAGTGTAGATATATTGAACTAATAATTGGTTATCGTGATAAAGGCAGCTGGATAACATAGCCACGCAATTGATTTTAATTACACCTGTTTCGTAAAATGAGTTTTAATTTTGTCGATAACATGTACTTGATAACTATACCTGTCCGCTTCAATTTTAACTTACTTTATTATTTCACCTAATTTTAAGGTTAAGACTTGTGTTCCGTCACTATAATACCATGCTAATAGTAAGTATCTAACTAAATATTTTATACCGATAATTCTGTACCGATACTTCATCCGTGGCGTGTAAAGTGTGTAACGAATGTTAAAGTGTATATTCGAAAAACATATGATTTCGCGCCCTATTGGATCAGGACATCAAATAGGGAAGCGCCCTTATGATATATAGGCGATTTACACCTGCACCTTCGCTGAAATATACACATACAATTTCTATTTGCTAAGACCCATATATTCTCATTTTTTTTACGGATCACGAATGCCTATGGGGTGATAATAAGAATACCATTATTTTCATTCTCTTTGATCGGGTTTTTATAATAATGCGATATATTTTCGCCGATGACTTTACATATACGGTGCTACGATCGAAAATCGGAGAATATATATTATATAATATATTTATAAATATTTTAATTTTCTCCAGTTTAAACAGAAAATCATATCGTACTAATCCAACTAAATTTCTATATGATTAGTTAATAGTAAAAACCTCGAAAAATAGTTTGAAGGAAAACAAAGTTTTTTAATAATATATTTTATTTTAGTATTAACATTTTTTTTTCGAGTTTTTTTGCATGAGACCGGTTTAGTTGCCGATTACCTAATAGAATATGGATTTTTTTTTCAATCAAAGTCGTAGTATCATATTATCCATAGCTAGGAGCTTATCACATTTTAACATTAATTGTCGGTATCTGGTACTAACTAGTAATCTAGTAACTTAGCAAAAGTAACACCGTAATAAATAAAAAATCTACATATTAAGCATCATTTTAAGATTATATTTATTACGCGTGTAACATGTGTGTGTTTGATAACATTTGTGCATTTGAAACCGTACTTAAATGAGTCAATTTTATGTAATATTTATATATCCTTGGTTGAATCTATTATTTTGTATGGTATTACAATTTGGGGTCTTACATATGAAACATATATACATACAGCGAATTTATATTCTTCAGATCGTATCCTAATCAAATCGTATCTATAATAATTATTCCAAAAAGTAAAAAAAAAACAATACGAGGCTCTACTTCTAATTCAAATTGTTCACCTATTTCAAAGTTCTTCCGGTTCGTCAACTTTGCTATTATAGAATTGCAATCAACCACTTTTCAGATGAAATATGAAAACATTTTGTTACTAATAAGTACTCTACTAGAAAAATGTCAAATGAAAAATATGGATATCAGTAATTAAAATATGTAATACTCAGCTTATTTAATAAAATACCTCTTGAAGTTGGACTGGACAACTTAAAAGAAAATTTAAATTAAAAGAATTTATGGTAAAAACAGATTAAAAATTATTTAGGTATTTACGTTACGTTAATTTAAAGTAACGTAAATACGTTACGTTACGTTAATTTAATTTGTAAGTATTTTGTATTATATTTTATGCATGTATAAATAAATTGTATTTAGTTAAGATCAAGAAACCGACAGAAAAGACAATGTGCTGGATCTATTTACAATGTATTTGTATATATTTGAATAATAAAAATTGCTTTTGGCAACATTGCAATTGAAAAAAAAATTGAACAAATTGTCCAAGTTAGATAAATCTATTTTTAAGTATTTTTCATTTTTTGTAAAACTAAACTGGTCGAATTAAATAATATTCTTCCAAATATTTATGTTACTGTAGGCATTTAAATAAAATTATAATAATTTTACATCTCTTGTGAATGCTATATTAACATTTAAGTGGCAGCTCTGGAAATTGAATTCAACTCCGTAAATAATTTACAATAACATTTAAAAAAAATATCACTTCGATCAACCAAAATGACGTTTAAATTTTCTTTAGTGTGATTACAGAATATTATTTAGGTGAAAAATTATTACGTAGTTTTATCGTACGAACAATCTCACTGTTAAAGTCGCCATAAATGCAATGGAGATGGACACTAACTATTGGTTGGATAACTTTTCGCAAATCGTGCGAGAGAGGAAATTGAAGAACGACTATGCCAACTCACCCCGATCGAGCAATCTCCACTCCATCATTCCTCGGCTGGAGAGCATAGCGCAGGAGCGCCGGCAAGCAGCAAGCTCGAAGATTGTCCAATGCAACCTGGAGACCAGCACGCCGCACGCGCCCAACCAACCGGAGGCCGAGCTTCGACCGCCGGCGCTCAGGAAGAGATGCTCAAAGCATGACGTGTCCATAAAAATCAACTACAAGAGCCACGATGGTAAGGGAGCTGGCGTGTCGCCGAAAGGACACAATGCGCCCGTGCAGGCGCTGTCGAGGTACTGTGATAGGAAGCTTACGGACGAGGATCTTGCCATGATATTCCTGAAGGCCATCAAGACACTGAAAGCTCGCAATGCCAGCAAAATTAACGCGAACGCTTACAAAGAAGCGCAGAAAGTAATGAAGTTACAACCGAACAAAAGCTTACAAATTCAAAACAGCGACAGCAACTTAAAGCGATGGGACATTGACAGCATTCGATATGTTAAACACTTTCCTGGTAACAAAGGTAATTCTCTCGACTACAAAGCGGACTTCTTCGAGAAGGAGAAAACATTAACGTTGCGATCCAGCGACGATAAAGCCATAATTTCTAAAAACATAAGCAATAACACGAGCGATTCACATACTATAATGCTGGATAAGCAAAATAAAAAGATACTCTCTATAGCAGAAATATTTGATAATGATAGAGATATAATGGATTCTTTAAAAAAAGACGCTGCAATAAATATTGATAAATGTCCAAATATAATCTTTTCAGAAATTCAAAACTACAATCTGGACACGAATTTAAAAGGTTTCAAGTACAATAATCAAAATAGTTACAAAATGCATCCGTGTTTGTTCCCTAGTCGAAATCCTTCTACTCGTTCACACGGGCAAGATACTCCACAATCTGATATAATGAATCAGAAAACAGATAATCCACACTTTGTAAAAGTAAGAAATTGTGATAGGGATGTACCTAACGATCTTTGTATTATTCCATCGGTAGACAGTATATCAAAACGAAAAAATAACGTACTGCGTTCGCATAAACTGATATACACCCAAAATTTTATTTCAACGGCTATGAATACAGATCTTCATGGCAAAAATTTTGCTGATAATATACTTGATATAATATCTGAGAAAAAAGAAAAAGTCCAAGCTAAAAATACATGTGTGGCCACAGATCAAATGGAAGCAAATACAATAATTAATATTAAACCCCGAGAGCGAAGTAATTATGTATCCACAAAAAATAGTACTGGACAGATTGACACGATTTACCATAATGAAGATTTTGCGATCGTATCTGAAATCGACGAAGTCGGAACTTCTTGTTATATCCCACAAAAGAAAAATGCTCAAGTATACAGGTTAGACAATTCGTCGAATCGGGCGTTATTCAAGGCACCACTTCAATCGAAAAGTAAGGTCTGCCCCATTCCCACCAAAAACATACCCTTCCTTAGGACTGATATTCCATTCAAATATTCTGAAGACGTCCTGCCGAAAACTGCACTAAAATTTATACTCGAAGGAGCGGAGCAGTCCACATCTACCACTGATAATCCCGTACACGTGGGTGCTATTAAGCAGAGTGTGTACAACTTGGCGGATATATTTCAAATATTTAAAGACGACACGAGCGATGGACGCTACCAAACGTTTGTCAATACCGTGTTTTCTAATTCCTTGAAGAAGATCATCGACGTGCTCGTAGCCATTTTTAACGGATTGATGAAACGCAGCCCCAATTTAGCGTCCACTGTACTCGGAGGTTTCACAAATAATATTGCTTCGGCTAATATTTTGCCGGCCTTCAGCGGGGAATCAACATCTACTGCGACTCCAAAAGATATGACAGTATCTTTGAGACATTCCCTGCCTCTGTCTCTGCTCAAGCCCTACATTTGCGACATTTGTGACATGAAGTTTAGATTAATATCTCAGTTGCAGCATCACAAGGAGGAGCACCACGATCAAAGTTTTAAGTATGATCGAGTATACTATTTTTACGCCCTACTGATTTCACTCATTTGTCTGTCACCAACTTCTAGTTCGTAAGTGGCATGTAGCTAAACGTGCCACTAATAAATTATTTAAGAATAATAAATTAGTACCCTAAAACAAATATGAACAAATATGGGATAATTTTGTTTTGGTATCACCCTTTTATTTCCAAGACATTCTCTTGGGTCATAAGCAAGCTTTGGATTAGACTTACTAAGGATCAAACCCGATACTTCTAAGACAAAAAAATAAGGTGTTTAAATCATTGGGCCAACCAATCGTTTCAAATAATTTACTTAGCGAAGGCATTACAAAAACATATTATAGTATGATAACATTTCTGAACAATACAACATAAAAGTAAGTATGTAAGGTAATTCTTTTTATTACCTTAGGCCAAAGTATCATCGTCAATAACGTCTGTTCTGTAATAGTTTTTCTCAGTGGTTCTGCAGTAATGTCTCTGTTTTTATCCAACTTTTCCATGGTTCACCTTCATTCAACAATTTTCTTCATTCGGCATCAGGTCGTCTACCTACTGTCGTGTTAGATTCACACTGATTTTCACACTCGGTTGCAATAATTAAACCTACAATGCACAAATCAAACATATTCATTTTAGCCCAAAATAATCAAGTTAGGTACGTACAGTACCTTTTTTTTAATAGAATTTAGTAAGTAATTTAACTTTTAAGACGCAGATGAAAGGTGTGGATCGGAACGACCTGTGCGCTGCGATCATTCTCTTGATCACGATGACCTTCTTCGCGTAAGGTTTCCTTCAGTCGTTATTTCCAGGGAAATCTGGTCGTATTCGAAGTAGAGCCAAGGTTCAGTTCCAACTGATAGACAAGCGTCGTAAAGTATCTTTAGAAAATCCTGGGCCGCCTATATAAACTTTCGGAGTCACTAAAGGGTAAAGAAAATTCAAAATTTTCCAGGAAAGAACCCTACAAGACATGTATTTTCCCTTACATATGCTCAGAAGGAGCTGACTGTATCAAATGAAAAAAACATGACGGTACTTTACCTGAATCTAATAATTTAATAAAATAGAGCAAAAAATTGTTATTAATTATGTCATGAAGAACTTCCATTTAAAAGAAAAAGCGTAAGTTTATTAAACTTATAAAACAATTTTGATTTTAAAAAGGTATTTTGCTCAACGAAATTATTCGCCTAGAGGCTTCTCATAAGCTCTAGACGGTTCGAATAAAAGTGACTGCATTGCTAGATTCTTTTTGCCTCTGAAATTTATTAAGATGTCATTGGTCTAGACCGGTTAGAAATTGAACCAATCACATTGCAACAGCTGTTGATTCTTACCAATATCTTATTTGTTTGTCATGCAAATTACTATTACATTTGCATTGTGATTATTTTTAAAGGAGATGTGAAAAGGGCTCAATATTTTAAATGGGAAATTAAGTTTATCATCTCATATTTAGTCTTAGTGTTAGTGTTTTTTTTCTGTAAATTTCACGTGACGTTTCATTATAACTGCTAATCAAAAAAACCAATAACTATTATGTTCTATGTACATTTCAGGTGCACCATTTGCAAGAAGGAATTCGAGAGGACAACAGAGGTCAGGGTCAAGGACCCGATGCCACATTACCACGCGGTTAGCTCGCAGGAGGACATAAGGGAGCGCACGAGGAGCGGATGGGGACAGTTCCGAAGGCGGAAGAGGAAAAAGATTGAGCAGAAACACAAAATACACCAGAACGACGAAGACCATTTGAACAAAAACACTAGACAAAGGTGAATTCCACAGATCATATTCGGGTAAAATTAAAAGTGACGCTTAAATCATAACTATTCATTACTGAGGCGTGGGATTGTCGTGCCGTATAATTCAGAAAACCTCTAATTCAGCAAATACAATAGCAATTCCACTGGAAAATTATCTGATGGTTTTTTACCCTTTAGTTGTTGCCATATTTATCATAATCAGAAGAAATTAAGCTTTTGGTAAAGAAATAAACGGGTAAACGTTCAGTAACATACTTCTAAATTTTCGTTGAAAAGGGTCAAAGATAGTGTCGATACTACTAATACAGTTTAATCTAGTACTGTTTTGTTTAAATTCTGTTGAGATATTCAATGTCTATGTCATAGTAAGCGATTGAACGTCTCAGGTCTGAACATCCTTTACTTTATGTAAAGTAGCAGATCCATTATAGTCAACCCCTTGATATTATTCTACAGAAAGATATGCTGGCTTTATAGATTTTGTATCCTTACTGTGTTGGGCTTTCTAGCGGATGGGTCAATCTGTGTTTTCTAATATTTAATCCATTCATTGCGAGTGCATCTTTTGCATTAAATATCCGGGGGCTTCGATCTTTGAGAGGAAATGCTTGTTAGTTTCTTTTAAGTTGAACTAGATTCGATTGTCCTAGATGAAGTATGCATTAATCTTTTGGATGGACACCTAGTTTCTTGCAGATTCTATAATTTGTGGCTTAATTGTCACTGGTCAATTTTGTCACTGCTTTAAAATTGATGTTATGTCCTCCAGTATAAGTTCCAATTATTTATATATATTTAAAGTGGCACGCAACCAACCTATGAAATCGACTGTCCTTCAGTTCCTAAAGTCGAAACATCAAAATAAAACGGCTTTATCACTACCCACGCCCCGTCTATCTCTATAGATATAACCGCAATTTACTTCTATTATCAACTCCCTTTGTTTATAGATTCTAATGAAAAATCAGGCATATGTTGCATATTAAACTATGTGAATTTGAAGCTAAAATATAGGATATCTGGGTTAGATTTTCATTACTTTTTCTGATTATTTAAATACCATTACAACGTCATTATGGGCATCATTTGAATTATCTTCTAATCGTTTAACATTTTTTAACGTATGTAATATTTTTTTTTAAAAGTTATATTGGACAATATGTACTATTCATTTCCAAAATAAATATTACAGTATTTGTAATACTATTATAATGCTAATTTTACATAGATATTATTTTTTTTATACTACCATTTAAAAATGGTTAGTTTATTAACATTAATTATTGATTTTTAATTTTACCCGAAGAAAAAAATCTACTGAAATAAGTACTAAAACAGTAGTAAATATAGTATATTCATTTTACACATCAAATAAAAAACAATTTTAATTTCACTGATATCAATAAAAATGTAAAAAAAAATATAAATGGAAATCGGTAAAGTTGAGTTGGTTTTATATTGTCCAAAATTGTGTGGCTGTACATAATAAATAAATGAAACTGCTCATATTTTTTTTTAATTTTCGATTAAAAATTCTATATATAGAATTAGAATTAATTTGAATTCATACTTGGGAGCAACTAACTAAAGGACGTTTTGAATTTGTTCAGAATATCTAATTTGTATAAACTTCTAACCTGCCTGGCCTGATTTATGTTTCCAACTCTCTTGAGATAAACCCATTTGGTTCAATTTTTCCTTCTGGAAAAATTCGCCAGTGGAATACTTTTAAGGTAGGTCAGCATTTGACCCTTTTCCATGTTCCAAGGCTGTTTTTAAGCGTAGGCTGCGAGTTATTAAACCTCAACAGTAACACAGGAGCTAGCTTCTAAATATTGTATTGAATTAATAATAATAATAAAATATACATTTTATTATAACAATACATCCCTCAATTAATAAGCAATATGCCGAATAATATAAATGTCGAAATCGAGAATAACTCTTAGTTTAATTCAATCTAATTTTTATTATTATATAAGTAGTAAAAATATTTTCTTAGATTTACATAAGTGTTATTATTTTTTTCTTACGTGTCGCGATTATGAACATTTGTAGTTTTCTTAAAAATTAAATAAATAAATCACCGCCGGTAAATAAATCCACAATTGAATTATTACGGACCTACTTGCATAAAATGTGTAATCATCTTGCATTCAATGAAAACGCTAATTTTACTAAATTTGCCTAGTAGCGTGCCGAGGATGGTTTTAAGGCAAGAAAACTATTTTTATTGATTTTCTAGCCGCTGAGCGAGAAACTTGGGCGGAGCGGCACGACTTCAGTGAGTTTTTGTTTTTTTTTTTAAATAAAGTATTTACTCAAAAAAGACACAGGGACAAAGAAAGACGGTTTAAAGATCTGTCTGAAAAATGTAGCTAGCTGTATGCAATGGTGGATAGTGTACACAATCAGGGTCAGAATAAAATGACACCTCTTAGAGAATAGTGGATTGCGGATCTGCGTAAAAAACGCACTTTCGATCGTCATGATAGTCTACCTGACGAAACGCCCACAAAGGTGTTACTATATCAGAAATGAAAGCAGCCGATATTTTCAGGATGTGATGTGCCTATATTATGTATTTGTGTTTTGCCTTTGGGAATAGTCACTAGTTTCTCTACCGATAGTGGTGGGGCTCAAAAGTCAAGGAAACTTTGTTATTTCGGACGATGTGATCTGTATATCCTTAGGGATAGTGGGTGAGGAACATTTTCGTATATTAAAAACTAACTCAAAATTCTATTATTTTTTAAAGCTGATTGTACGCGTTCGATCAAAAATTATAACGGCTTTATGCATAGTCGCTTTAGTAAGCTACTATGCCTAAGAGTTTGTTTCTAACGCAATTATAAATTATAATTATAATCGCCTTCAAAGCGATTTAAGGCGAAGTACATAGTAAAGGTAGATTTTTCAATTTAATGCTATTTCTGATAAATTTAATAAATGATAAACTCCTAATAGTTATTATTTAATGGAATCGCTCTCTTTTAAAATACATAAAGGACTTAAGAAAAAAGTAATTGAAAGGAAAATGAGGGTTCTAAAACATAGTAAAGTTAGTTATATTATTTTCTATATAATGAAGCTGTTATTTAATAAAAACCAACAATTACATTCTGACCGCGCATAAAGATAAAGCACTGAATATCAAGCGCCTCAGTGATAAATTCATGCCTAAAGAGGGCGGGGGGGGGGGGGGTGAGCTCAAATGATGATTTCTAGTTTTATGATCATTTTTCTTCGGTTAGGAAGCTAAAAATTCATATAGTACTGAATACTGAAAATATTTTGAACTTTTTCTCACGCACTTCAATATTTGCACAGCATTCGTTCTACAAGTTTTCTTATTTTGACATATTTTTTTTTAAACTAAATAAGTAATATCCCAGGAAAGTTTGGTTTGCTCGCGGCGCATCACATACGAGTTATTTTACACTATAAAAAACTCGTATGTAAAATGAAAATATTTTAATGCATTGTTTATTGTCGAAAAAGTTCGCAACCCCTGCCGATGGCACAGTTACACGGTCCGGTAGATCCGATATAGCAAAGCGGTCCATCGGCGGGATTCGCAGCCTCCCCCCAGAAGGGGTTTTATATTCAAGGTGATGTTTTAATTGGTTTATTTTGCAGCCTGCCATTGTTGGTAAAGGCTTTGCAGTGTCTAACTTCTGCTCCTCCTTGCCTTTGAGGGACGGTTTGCGGTGCACAACTAATCTCACTGTTAGTTTATATACACTCCGGAATGGCTGAACACATTTTGAGTGTAGAGTATTAATTATATATATCATTTATTTATTTATTCATAAAAAGCTGACCGACAAATTTCGTACCGCCTCAGCAGCAATAAATACTGTGTTAACTTATTAGCTGAATTAAATATAGTTTTTTATTAATAATACTCAAAATTAATTATGTTCAATAAATGTACAAAAATCAAAATGATTTTAAATTTTAAACATCTTTCTTAAAGTAAACATCTTCGAAGGCAACTTACCGTTTGAAAATAGAACTCGGCAAAATACGATGCCGTTTCATTGAAAATGTATGAGAAAATAAATTTTCATTATATTTTTTAATTCGTGAATTTTTCCGATGTTTTAATAGTTATTCTGCTATTCGGGGCGGAGATCAAAGATCATACAAATCGGTTTAGCCGTTCTTGAGTTATAAATGTTGTAAGCAAACCCGACTTTGTTTTATATATATAGATAATATATGTCTTGAACTTTTAAAATCACAAACACTATTATTATATCAAATACATTGTTATACACTACTTACTTATTTGGGTACTTTTTTGTATATACAGAAAACTATAATTACAAGCTTTTATTTAGCTTGAAATAGTTTTTTTATATCGGTTTAGGTCAAATTTTGCAAACTGAATTAGAACCACTTCCTCTTATCCTACGTTTCATTTCTAAAGGATATAAGCATTATAAAAGCTTGATTTAAAAAATGTATTGTTACTATTAATTTATTTATTAATATTATGTTCTGTTGGCAATGCTTGTCGAACCCCCCCCCCCTCACCCCCCAATGCTGTGTGAAGATAATATGCAGACTGTTCCAAGACCATTCCCAAAGATTTAAGAGGGTGTTTATGTTCCCTATTACGTGTAAGAAGTTCTATAAAAATTGCGAAAATAGTTCGTGCCCAAATTTATTTCGCTAGCGAACGAACTTATGACAAGAGCGATTTCATATTATCGCGTAAATTTTACACATTTTTTTTCGGAAATCACGATGAATGAGGTCAAAAACGAAACACGTTTAAAATTACCTGGATTTTTTACCGGGATAGTCTTGGAACACGGTATTTATCATGTCATCAATTCTGCCACTAAGCCCATCAGAGAAATACAATAGTTTCCCTGACACACCCAGGCTGTAGAGAGGCCTGGAATAAAGTGTGTTAGTTAGAAGTTAGAGATGACTATCCGAGCAACAATGAAGTCAAAATCGGTTCTGCCTCATTTCTCCAAAAAAAAAAACAATATTTAAATGAGTAGTGAATGTAAAAACGCGAGAACAAAAAAAAAAATTATTATTGACCGGAATTAAATTTATTTATATTAATCAAACCATAAAAACAAACATAAACAAGTAACTCGTGTTAGGATAGGTTTTAACTATGTACGAGTACGACACGCGAATGAAAAATTTTAATTGATTTTATTTTTTTTTTATGCCGTTTTCTTCTTATTAGGCAACTTTTTCGCCCTAAAGTGTTTCGATCCACCCTAAATTGATTAATAATGAAGTGTACCGAATAAAATAAATAGTTACCCTTTTAAAATAAGTATATAGCATATACACGAATGGATATAAAGTGAAAAGGCGTAGTGGTATGGCCTGGAGGTAAATGGATACGGTCAGCGTAAGTTGGATCGGCCCAACTATTAGAAAGATAAGCGATCAAAGGATTTAATGAACCGCCCGTTCGCGGAGCAGTTCATAGAGCAGCTCATAGAGCAGTCCGCGTAACGAAGGTTCAAAGAGATCCACTTGTCCGAAACACTCGACTCCTGCAGGCCCTCGCCTCTAGGTACTTCGGCCACTTGGATTTATCTGAAAGCGGCGAACGGTTATTAATTGATATTTCTATCTAGATTCGGTCCTGCGTTTGATGCGATGACATTAGAAATCATTAATAATTAATTATGATAAGCGTAGGAGAATTGGATAATATAAAAACTAAAGAAGCTTAATCGTTCTAAAGCCTTCTGTACATGATGAACTATTTTTTATGTATATCTTTTGTGGAGTTTAATCTAACCCTTCTAACTAGACTACTTTTGTTTTACAAGTTTTTCCAATGTGTCAAAAATATAGGTAGTTAAATTGAGCAGTAATCCTACTAATACTATCAACATAAAGTAGTTAAGTAATCGTTCAAATAATTACGAGATAACTTAACGCCCGGCGACATCTTACACCGAAAATAAAGACAAGATTTGTTTTAGGCATTTTATTACTTTTTTATACCGCGATTATACGATAAAATGAATCACTTACCGATTAAATGCAATTCTTCGTTTTTAAAAAAAAAAACATATTTCCTCTTGGCTGTTTGAACTGGTAGTAGTTAATATACTAAATTACAAATATTTAAATCAACGATTTTTTCATACATACAATATGATGTTAATTTACAAGTAAAAACCTATATAACTATATTATTATAAATATTTACTTATAATTTCTAAAAAATTTCTAATAGCTAAAAAAAAATTCTTGTGTGGATTAGATATTTTTTTATGGCAGATAAGGAACACTGCCTCTTAAGGTTATAACCTAATGCGAAAAAAAAAACATTTTAAAAAATGCACAAAAAAAAGTCTTGGTTAAACAACCCGTAAGTATTTTAACTATACATAGGTACTTTAGATTAAACAAAAAAAAAACACTATTATGAGTTAAATCAAGTTTAATGGGCCCATAGGTCATCACAGCTAGAATATTTTTTATAAATCCCAAACCTACCGTAGTACGACGCTAAACAAATTAAAAGGACATTGTAAAATTTCATCCTTAGTTAAAATTTAAATATATGAATTTTACTATAGAAAAAAATACATATTCTACACGGATACACTCACACTACACTCAGAATACACTGTTTTTTTTTAATATTACATCACTTAAAATTAAGTTAAAAATCTTACGTAGCAAGCAAGCGTACTATCAATAACCATTTCGATTACAGACGCAATATTCGACAAATTACAGGATGAACGCATCACTATGGCGCTGTTGATAATCGAACGCAATTTTCGATTCGTGTCAGATCGAATCGCGACACAAAGGCTCTGTCGCTTTATTTCTAAGATATAATTTCGTTTGACGATAGTGACGTCACATTATCGTCGATCATTATCGATTCGTCGCGGCGGCCTATCGATCGATGCATCGTGCGGAGGATCGCGTGCGCGCGTCGCACGATCGAGATAGATCAATTTGGATCATTCGATTTATACCAAGAGCTGGACAGAGGGCTATGAAAGATACGGTGACCTCCATTGCAATATAAACATTGAACCTACATACGTCTGAACCAAAAAATGTTTTCTAAAATATAATTCTGTTAATTTGGAGACCTTCTCAATACACCTCTCCAAATATTTTTGAAAATGCATATTGTATAGTAACGTTTTTCTATGTGAGAGTAGGTAGTACCTATTACCAGCAGTGTAATAAAATCGTTGACCAGTATTTATTTATTTCTACATAGAAAATATAATTTAATCTTAAGTTTTACAATATTTTGGGCAAGGTATTACCTATTTCCACGTAATATGCATATGTTTTACACTTTTATTTTTAGCCAAGACGATTCATTTGCATATAAACTACGTTGAACGTAAGTTAATCTTGTAAATATTCATTAAATTATTCACTTCTCACTCATTATACACCACATTCGTTACATGTTCATCGGTTTTTATTATTATTGATTATTATTAAATCATTTTTTTACTATTATAATGAAAGAATAACCGTATTTCATAAGCACACAGATAGATAGGTGCGAGTAGAGAAGGCTTTCATAAAATACAGGCCTGTATTTAAACCAATGTTCATTACCTCAAGCGATGCATCTACTCGTATTTATGCGTTTCGGTATTAATTTTCCTTTAAACATTCTGGCTATATAATTAGTTTGAAAAATTTCACTCCTTAGAAATATTAAGAAAAATATGAATTTTCTAAATGTCTGTCAGACTCTCATATAATGTTAGTTTCCAGTGTTTGCCTATTATAATGTAAAAAAAATATCTAAATACGCTATCTAAGAAATACATTTTACAATTTTACTACGCATTAATTAGATATGATTATTTAATACTCTGCTCTAAGAAATTTCTTATTTCAATATTGCAGAATAACTATTAAAACATCGGAAAAAAACTATTTTCATAGGGTAAGTTGCCTTCGAAGATGTTCACTTTGTGAGGTTATTACATTTGTCATTGTGACATATCATTTTTATTTTTGTACATTTGTTAAACTTAAATCATTTTGAGTATCCCAATAAAAAAAACTGAACTTAATTCAGTTAATACACAACATTGATTGATTCTGGGGCGGTACGAAGTTTTATAATCTTATAAATGTTTAACAGGTAAAACGAAACCCCGTTAAAAGTATTAATAAGCTCTTTTTAATACCATGTTATTTGCAAAATTGCAGACGCTACATCGACTTTACTTTATGCGTATAAGGTCTGCAATAACATACAATTTTGTTAATATAATGCTTCGATATGCTATGTGAAACGCAGGCTTCGATGATGTGATAAATTATACCATTACTCTGCTAGCAAAACCAAGGCGTATCAATCGAAAATTATGAATTATGGTACTATACTTTTTTATTTATCTACTATATATTGTAAGAACTGCCTACTTAACGCCGGGCAGAAGGTACCCGGATGGGGCGCTTGTATATATAAAATCGCGTCGTGGGCCTGAGGCGTGGCCTCCAAGATCGTGCGATTTGACACCGCTGGACTATTTTTTGTGGGGTTATGTGAAGTCGCTTGTCTACGCAGATAAGCCGGACACGATTAACGCCTTGGAAGAGAATATTCGGCGCGTTATTGCTGATATACGGCCCCGCCCAACTTGCTGCAAAAAGTGGTTGAAAATTGGGCCTCTCGGCTGGAATTTGTTCGAGTCAGCCGCGGCGGCCACTTACCCGAAATCATTTTTAAAACATAATGGCAAACCCTTATCTTTATAATAAAACTAAATTCTTAGCCATAACATCAAATTATATGCGTTTTATCTCTTCTTGAAAACCACGCCTCTAAATCATCACCCTATATATGATTCTACGCTTGCAAATAAATACGGGAACAAACTACTGGAGTAAAAAATGGATTCACATCAGCCCCTAGATTGTATTCAATGGCTTAATAATTCGACAAACATGAAAATTATTACGTAAAATAATAAAATAATTAATGCCGGATTAATAAACTAAACTTAAATGTTGAGAAATGTCACAAAATCACCTTCACTAGGAATGAAATACCATCGGCATGGCCATATTACAGGAGACAAAGTGCGGACGCGATCTTGGTATATTGGATAGTGAGCTGTCGTATGACCAACATATGAAATATATGGTCGAAAAAGCGTATAAGACATTAGGGTTTATTACACCTCAAATATTTGGTCACCTCAATATGAATATAAATAAATAAATATCAACATGTTTTTCTCTCACACTTCACTCTCCTAATTGTATATATTTATTTATTTATTATTTGTGACATATTTAATTTGACAAAAAATCAAAAAGTAGAACAAATTACAGTTACAAATGAATATTATAAATGCACAGGGAGCGATTAGCACTGCTACATTTTGTGCCCTGCCTTCTTTACTAGACTATGTCTGTACTAAGGAAGGCAGTGATATATCGTGCTACAGCTAAGAATGTCAACGTGTGTCTGTTTGTAAGAAAAACAAATGAAAATATATAAATACATATATATTAAAATTGTACAATGTATTGCTTAAATACCGTATTTAGATGATTCCTTACGTTTTAAGAGGCGTTTGATGTTAGTTTACATTACTTATATAAAAGTCTGACAGTATTGACATTTGAAAAATTCGAATGCTTTTTAATATTTTTTAGATTTAAAATTTTCAAACAAATTATATAGCCACAATGTTCAAAGAAAAATGAATAACAAATGCACAGATAGTTGCATCGCTTGAGGTAATGCACGCTGGTTTAAATACAGGCCTGTATTTTATGAAAACTTTTCACTCTCACCTATCTATCTGTGTGATAATGCAACACGGTCAAACTTTGTTTAAAGTAGTAAAAAATGATTAAAAAAAGAAACAATAATTATGAAAAACGGTGAAAATGTAACGAATATGACATATAATGAATGAGAAGTGAATGGTGTAATAAATATTTACAAGAATGACATACGTTCAATGTAGGATATATGCAAATGAATCGTCATGGCTAAAAATAAAAAGAAAAGTGTAAAATATATACACATTACATGCAAATCTAGACTAAAATTATATGTAAAATTAGACTATATTACAATCTTATACAATATTATTATTTACACAATTACAGACTTCATTCACACTCACTTATCTTACAATTATTCACGCTTCTCTTTTTAAATCTATAATAATTACACGATAATAATCTGTTAATCTGGGAATTACTTATTGGCCATATGTTATGTATAATATTAATTGTAATCATGTTATCTCTCGCTGTTTATAATTATTTAATAGATAAATAAATAAATAATAATGATATACCACCGGGACCGATTCCTCGTTTAGTTCATGAGCTGATATTGTGAAGGGACGCCTATAAATTCAAACCGTTAATTATTAGAGAATTAACCTTTATTGCAGGGGAATTTCCTTTTGATTCCGGTATGCTCTTGTTCCCAATAAGTATTTAACAGGCAGCCGAATGTAAATTATGCAAACAATTTGCAGCCTCTACCTGGGCGATGTTCGTAAACAGCGCCGGGGGGCTGGCGCCCATAAAATGTCAAATATTCCACCCTTTGATCGGGCGCCCAGCCCTAAGGTGCGGGGGATCTGTTAGAAGCGAAATCGAAAGGGCTCTAATGTATTTATTTATTTCGCTATACGTGTGACCACAGTGCCTGAAAACAAGAGCCTTCGATCGATGTATCCTTCACTGAAAACTACAGACTGATTATTGTTAAAAAAACAATATGGCGTCGTGTGTGAACAGCTGACGAAATAAAACGAGGTTAACTGAAAATTTGGTGATCGCAACCATAATATTTTGCTCTTTTTACTTGTTAACATTTTGATTTGCTCTGATTAAAACAGCAATAAAAAATTATTGTAGCGATAGCTAGAAATTATGGTACTTACTTTGAAAATGACGATATTCGCAACCAAGTAAGTTTAGCAGTAATCGATGTGTGAATCCAACTAAAATTAATGCTGTCACTATATCGACCATACTTTATGGTTGACAATACCACATTTTTTTAGTGTTCCTGACCTAACATACGGAGTAGAAACATAGACATTAACAGATGGCCTTATCAACAAATTAATGGTCAATCGGTAAGCCATGGGATCTCTTTCCGTGATAGGATTTGTAATAATACTATCCGCCATAGAACTGAAGTTGAAGACATAGCTCAAAAAATAAAAAACCAAGTGGCAATGGACTTGTCATCTGAGCCGAAGGTCTGACAAACGCTGGAGCAGGAAATTACTTGAATGGAGACCTCGAACTGGAAGACGAAGCGTAGGTCGACCACCAGCGCGTTGGACGAACGAAATTAAACAGAGAACCAGAAGCAGCTGAATGTGGATAGCAGAAGATTGGGAGGAATGGCGGACATTAGGAGAGACCTAGATCCAACAGTGGATTGATTGGCTGATAATGATGACAGATGACGAGTAGTCGCCATACATACATGAGAACAACCTACTATTACTATCAATGCCTAACATGTATTCTATGCTTAAAATAAACCATTACTCGAAATATTTAGATTTATCATTACTTACTCTTCAAATTGAATGTATTAGCTATATACAGTGTCGCAAATGTAGACCATATCGAGCTCAGAGGTAACCGAAAATTTCAGTAGAGTCATAATTTGTTGTACCTACTGAATTTTAGTAGGCTCGACCAAAGTATATTTTAGTATTATAAACATGGTTCCGTTTTATAATATTTATGTAGAACCTTAGAACAATACTTGCGTGGTTACGATTTGCTTGTATTAAAAAAAAACCTAAATAAACTATAACAATAAATTTATGACATTAAAATGTACATTACCATCAAAAACTAAATAAACCGCACATAAAAATATACTTACATTATATTACCTACATCATGTTTATATCCCCCTACATTAGGTCTCATTATACGGTAAATGCAATTAGGCACCGACGTGATATTTTGTTTTACGCTATACAGCCTGAATTTTAAGTATCTCATTATTACTCTGTGAACCACCTCATTAAGTGACCCGAAGGTCTCCCTTCGGACAATGCCGTGGTTATAGTTCGACCGTTAAGTTATATCTGTGATCTCTAAACTAAACAACGAAAATGGTAAAGAGCGTAGGATGCAGGACGCTGCCTTTGGGCACGCCACAATGAAATATTCTCGAAAAGCTACGAGAATCTCATAGCCGTGATTTCGTTAAAGTTATCCGTTGTGTATCGTAGCTTGAAATATAAATCGGTGGTTTTTGAGCACCCGTAATACTTCGTACATCACCGGGTCTGGTAGCCAGGCCCTACGGTCAGCGTGCGGTGCATTTACTAAAGCGTTATGGTTGTCTGCAATTTAATCAGATGCAAAAAATCTTTCTTCATCCATGTCATATGCTCCGCCCGACGTTGATAAAAATCTAGAAATTTAGTTTGAATAATATTAATATAAATGCGGTATAGTAGAGCGATTTAGCAACATTATAGAAGTCTTTTTTAATTTTCAACGATTAATCAAAGCTTCGCTGCTCGTGTAGCGTATATATTCGTATATTTATCTTGTTATTAATAATCATCGGTCGAGACGTCTTCAGCTTCCTTCTTAATTATAGATTTATAAATAAATATTAAAATGAAGAGACATCCTGTAACACTATTAAAAATATTTTGCTTAATAAAAAAAATACATTTAAAAATCCTTTTCAAAATGCTGTTATCCTCAAGCAATCTCCCACAATAAACAAAAAAAACAAAAAACATACAACACTGTTTGAATTTGATATCTCCTCCATTTTTTTAAGTCAGTAAAAAGACAGTTGGGATTTAAAATTGCAATGTTTATTTCAGCTCTGGTTGTGAACAGACATTCTGCGAACTCAGTAAGTTTATTCTATTGAAGTTCAAACACATATCCAATAATGTTTTCAATATTTTCCAAAAATGCGACAATAAAATTGTCTGGGGATTTGCCATCATTAAAATGCTATCAACAATTTAATCAAGTTATAAGAAGACCTTAAAAGTACTCAAGTTTGACGCATCAAGTAAATTTTCTCATACATATGTGGGCACAGGAAGCATTTTTCTTTCGTTATTTTCTGACGTTCTACTAACGCTTTGTAGTAAAGATCAGTTTCGTATGTATTTCAACTATCATTTTCAACTTTAATTATTTAAAACAATCCTTATCGATATTCAAATAATTTACCAATTTATCTCAGTTTAAAAAAAACTAAAATTATATATAGTTATATGCCTATATGGTAGTTAGAAAAACTATTAAAACATTATAAGAATAAATAAATCGTCAATTTCATAGTACTATTGTTTTATTTAGTATGTTATTATAATACTTGTATAATGTAATGTGTTAATATTATTCATACATATCACTAGTTATTATATTTATTGTGCAATGCCTTAGTATAAATTATGGTAAATTCAAATGTTATTCGGATAATATGAAAACTTTACAAAACATCGTATAGTAATATAAAATACATTAGAAGGGCTCCTCGACAGTCTCTGACTAATTTAATTATTCAATATCATCAGAAATATACGTCGTTTTGTGGCAACAAAATTGAAAAAAAAAACTAGTTTTTAAATGGCACAATCCAAAAGAATATCAAACATCAGCAATTTTGTGAGAACTCAATTTGCGCGTCCGTTTGAATTCTAATGCAGAATATGTAACGTTGTTTATGGAGCAATTTAGCAGAATGTTAATGTTTCTCATTCTGGCTTCGTTGATACGAATATGTCGCGGGTACATTCAAAATATTATTATTGCTTATTATAACGACCGGAATCGTACAGATGTACAAGCGGTGAAATAAATTAGGATGCCGATGAGTGTCGAGCTTTATATTCTGCTTTGCAATTAGGTTTATATTTCTTTAAAACTAAAAACATTATTATAAGATAGTTCGAAATGAATTTGTTAAAATATAAAAATGTGAATTTTACGGATTACATTTTAAGGATTTCACTAATTCTTTCACATGATCGTAAATAATGAATATCGCCGTTTTGAAGATGGCCACATTTTTCATCGTTAGGGAGGATGTATTTAAGTTGGTACCAAAACACATTTATACAGATTAGTTCAATAATTTTACCAAAAAGTAACTCAGATGTTTCCTGCCTCCTAACTAGATCGTTAACAGATAAAACTTCCATAGTGACAGTTAACAGCCATGATTTGGATTGAAATATCCGTATATTTTGACGATAAAATTGCGAAATCCTAAAAGGAATGAAATAAAAATGCTCGTATCAAAAATATTTAGCCTAAAATAATCAATTGGTAAATAAAACGAAAAAAATCAAGTGCGGTGATGTTTTTTTTCAACTAGTTTAAATTTTAATATTCAAATATATTCAAATATATAAAAATATATAACCAGATAAGCGATGAAATTAGGGATGCTAAAACTAAAGCTTGCCTCGCTAAATCTATCTTAAAATGGTTAATCGCTTTGGGTAGAGATGCTGCTGAGAAATTAATTTCTGAAATAGTTATTTAGATAACATTTATTAATACTGTAATTTAAGCGACTTTAGCTACTGAGTAAAAAATATTATTTTAGTTACCTAGAATGTTTAAAAAAATAAAAAAAAAATATGCTTACTTAGATATGTCATACCAATATGTTTATGCCCAATGTATATATATATCACTATAAGATATGTTTCTATACTATATGTAGTATAACACTATTTTTATATTGAATATTTATTTATTTATATCGAATATTTATTTACCTATATATTTAATAATTGTTTATTCATTTATTTGTTATTTTTTAATTTATTCATTTTATTTTTTCATATATTAAGTATTCTTGATTACACATTTAAATTGTACTCATGTGTGTATGTGTGTGTGGGTGTGTATATCAGTGTGTATATTTGTTTGTGCCTTATTATTTTTTTATATTTTCTCAGGGTTTTGCGCTGGTCTCTGCTATGCACTTTATCACTTCATATATAACCTTCCTTAGAACAGGTAACTATTACCTAGTTAGGAAGGTTATTGACTTACACTCATCGGCCAATTTATATTCCATAACAAAAAAAAAAAAAAAAAAAAAAAAAACACAATATTTTGATTATATCGCGAAGAGTAATTTTAATCTTAGAACATTTCAATGCGGTATTTGGAAATTTGGACTAAACGTAATTAATTAAATTTCTTACTTTCTTTTTGATTATTATTTGTCAGGGCATTACTTTGATTGACATTCATTCGACTTGACCGTGTAATCTGGACACGATAGTAAATCATGAGTAGCTATGTTTATTTCCCTGACTGTGTCCAGAAAATAGGATGAAAACGGCGCAGCCCCCGGACCAGAATCCATAGGCAGCAATCTAAACGACTCATCTTTATTATCGCATACGCACGCGCACTCGAAAAAAATACCATCGTAATCCGTTCTTACGAATGGATCCGAAGCCTCTAGGTGATGGAAACGATTTTTAAATTAAAAATTTTGATTAAAAGTAAAAAAAAAAATATTTGACCTAAGGCACATAAATCATTAGCAAGAGATCGGGTGAAGATGAAGTACTAGTTGGAGTAATACTGGAGCGTACCTACTTAAGCAATCAAACGTCATACTAATAGACATGCAATGAGTTGATGACGCGCCTCAGCGCACACGGCATCTGCGATACAGGTACGGCAATGACGAGATATCTCGTCATCGGCGCTGAGTGTGTTAAAATCTTAAGAATGTCATCTCAAATTGTTGAAGTTATACTTCTTTGCGCCCGTTGTACTCATTGGGATGGGATGTTGGTCGAGAAACCGCGTCACGCGTTAGGAGTAATGTTTACGTTTGTCGAGTTGTAGAGTTCAATTGCTTTATTTACGAAATAGGTTTGTCGCGTTGTAGAGTCCCTTCCGAAATTTGAAATGTTGATTTGTACTTTTTCCCACATATATTTAATTTATATATCCTGTGTGTATGTGTGTGAGTGGGTGTGTGCGAATGGCCAAAGAAGTATAACTTCCACCTTCTGACCCATCTTTATCAATGTGGTATGCTTACTCCTGGAGGTCTTAGTACGTACTATTCACGGAAACTAGATGTGGGTTATATACCTACCTACTATTTTTTAGGTAATTTTGAAAGAATACATATTTTCTTTAGGAGTCATTCGAAACGTTGTTGCCTCCTATCGAAATAACCATGACAGTTTTTATGAGCACGACGTCAAAATATGTCCATCTTTGATCCGTCATTTCGTCAGCCATCTTGTCCGCCATTGTCGTTCGGCTACTGAGAAATCAGATTCCCAAGTGCGCGCGCGTGTCAAAGATCCTGCCGGCAGATTTCTTTCTTTTTAATGGCGTCAACGCTGTTTTTGGGCCATTTCGACATTTTTATATTATTAATATTTTTATCGCTCAAATCACTTGGCATAAATGCGTTCGGGTCTATAATATGTTCAACTGAAATCCTGACTGTAAAACCATACATTTTTAGTGCTTCGCCCGTGTACCTACATACCTAGGTTAAATTAAAAACATAGCTCCGTGTGCTTATGAGTTCTGTAACTTGAAATAAAATTTCAGTTATCAAAAAATGTACCCTTTAAAGAAGCTTCCTTTCAATGATATTTACAAATCATAAAACCGACTTAACCTTAAAAAAATACAGTATAACCCAACAATTACACGTGAAATGACAACAATATTTTGAACTGTAAACTTACTTGTTGATTTATTGCTACCTTAGCCTAAATTAACCCTACCTCTAGGAAATTAAAAAAACATAAAGAAACTGTCGGGACCTTGTCGAATTACCTTTTTTATGCAAAAGCTTGTATTGGTGATTCTAATAAATGTTATTACATGAAAGAAAAAACATAAATACTTAGAACCTCCATTTCTATTAACGAAATACAATTAAACTACGATAAATCAAACAATATACATTTTTTTTTTCAGTATGCTTTCTTGTGGTTTTGGCTACAACCTTATAACACTATATAATAATATGATTTTAAAAAAACATAATTTAATTGATTTATTAGTTTATGAGAAGGGATGAGGGGGGTATTAAATATATAAAATATATTCCCCGGGCGTAGCCCATTGCAGCATCCCCAGCGCTGAAAAAGGCGGACCGTGACCTACGCCAACGCAGCCTGAAAAACACAGTCGAATGGCCATTGATAGGAAATGGACCATCGAGGTTCTCTTTTTTTATGGAAGCACGACGAAAAATGCTAAAACGCCTGTCACGTGCGTACAGTTCAACTGATTAGAAAAGAAACTAGCGTTTATTTAAAGCCCATATTAGAATATTTCAGCGTGATTTTGTTTCAACAACTATGGCATTATTACTTCTAAAAAAACTGAGGACTACTGACAGAAGTGAAAACCTCCGACTAATCCATAAAAAATCCTTTTTATTTTAACGGGATAATCCTTGTCCATCCTGAAGGTCATCCATCCTAAATATTGGTGTAAGAATTTTTGATTCGGATAAGTAGTTTCGGAGATAACCTAACCTAACCTAGCATATCGGCGCCGGCGACGGGACGATGACGCGAATCCATTACGTTTTCCCCAGAGAAAAACATTTTCCCATACGAAAATTCGCCCTGACCCGTGTCTATTAAATTTCTCTTGCACACACTTTTTGCACACGGACACCTTTAAAAAACGCCCTTGAAAAATTATCATATCAGTGATTTTATAGTAATTTCAACAAAATTTTACCATTATACCCTACCGACTATCTTTAGTATTAGTATTTTTTTTCTTTGTATTCTTATATTTAGTATATATGCTTTATATGTAACTCAATTAAACATATGTATATCTTTTTTTTGTAAATAGAAATATACATACTCTTATTATGCAATATTTATTGTATATATGACATTTATCTCATAGCTTATGATTCTTTTTATTAATAATATTTTATAAAATGTTTATTTTTAAGGTTATATTCTGGCTCTAAACTGTTCTCACTGGTATCTTTTGGCTGGTATAATTTTACTTCCACCTTTTTCTAGCTTCTCTTAGAACAGGTTTTATCAACTTAGTTAAAGTCGCAATGTTACTTCAAATGTAACAATAAAAGTCTCCGTGATGATAAATTTACTCACTTTAATTACATAATTTATTTTCAAAACACATCTTCTTTGGCCATTATTATAATAAATAAAATAAAATATCTTTAGGAATGTCAATGCCTTCTGTTATAGTCTTGCCAGTAAGTAAATAATTGATAGTTAAAAGTGTGGTATTGGATACACTAAGTATTGATACCAACTTATCGATATTTATATCGAGATTTTAACAAATATTAAATATGGTCTAGACAGTCTTATATTTAGTTTCCAGTTTTTTTGATTCCTCGTTTAGATCATTTTTATAGAAATTATGTACGTACATAAATGAATACTTACATCCTTCTAACAACGAACAAAATGATTCAACATAGTAGAGTTGCATTTCAATGCGTTTGATCTGTACGCTTGAAAGGTCCCGTTCAAACGATATCCGACCTATACCTTCCTGTCCCTTTCCCACTTATCGGCAGGTTCGAATCACCCGCATCCCTTCTCGCTCGCGCCTATGCGCAAACGATCAACAGGTTTCCGATCGCGAGGTGATTTTCAATGCCAGGCAGTTCCTCCGTTTTTATTTCGACGTCCGTGAAAATCACCGGGGACCGAAAAGAGGGAAATTTTATTTTAAAAAAAATACGGAACACCACCTGAGCTAGGGCTGAAATTAATTTCGAAATTCGAACGACCGCAGTTCTGTTTGAGTTCGTTTTTTTTTCAGCGGCGGCAATTAATTGGTAATTGTATTCCTACTCTGCGGGCCACTTTTGCGGCTGGCGCTGAAACGTCGGGCCGTCGCCGTGAAAAGCGTAGGGTTTTCATTTAACGACTTCAGATTGACATTTTGTGCATTTCATATGTTCTAAATTATTACACTTTTTAATTAATCGAATATCTTTTTATTTTTATTAAAAAAATCCAACAGAATTAATTTTCATTAATAAAAACATGTAACCTATTATGAATTTTTAAATAATATTGGGTTAGATATATTGTAATGGTTTTCTCATTACTTAAAATAATTTTACGTTGATTATGGATGTATTATGTATGTGGTAGAATTTATTAAAGGTTCTGCGTGGGTATGCCTATGTGTGTGTGATTTATATATATATATGAATGGTAAAACAAAGTTAATAATATATACTACGCGTTTTTTTTAGTATGTTGTTAATATGGTTTAATTATTTTATATAAACATGTTTTATAATTAAGGGGTTAAATATATAATGAAAGTAAACATTAGTATAATTAAACAATCTTGTATACTTGATTTATTCTAGATAATTACAAGTAAAATGTATTTATTTTGTCCCTTAAAATGTCCCATTTTAGTTTAGATTTGAAGACACATATTTTTCCCATGTTAGCATCAAATGTGTCGGACGTTCCCGTAAGCTAAATTCTTGAATCCCACGGGAGAGCTTCCTGTGGGGTTCAAGAATTTGGCCCGCTGTAGTACCTACCTTCTGCAACAAATTAACATCTTCTGCGAAATATGGATACCATAGTTGTTAGAAGTTATGCTTTCCTGATTCGGTACAAACAGAATTTGCCTTATCTAATATAAGATTGAATTGTATAAAATTCTATCATAAAATATAAGGTAAGATAAGACAATTTATTTTCACGAACAAACAGAAATAATATTAGGTATAATCGTATATTTGAAATGTAGAAGATAACAGAATTCAACATTAGAAAACTAATATAAATCTAAATAAAAATGCCTTTACCTAATTTACAATCGCTTTACAAAAGGACAAACATTAGAAAATAAAAAAAATAATAGATTTAGCACTTAACTATCTAAATTCCCTTAAAACTATAAATATTTGTTTCCAGAATAAATTTCCTTAAACCTATGTTTAAAGTTGCGAAAATTATTGATACATTTCAAGCTTTTAGGTAAGCTTAAAGATTTAAACATATTAAAATACCTTAAGCCTAAATATTGACATTTTGTTTTGTGTTTGGCGGTACGATCTGACAAAGGTTGGACATAATTACCTTTATGATGCGGATTAAACAAGTGAATATCACTATGTTTTTATGAGTCACAGTTAGAATTTTGTCACTACGACTGTTACTAAGGCTGAAATTAGTAGCTTTAATATTTCGACTTATAACAACTCCACAACGGTAAGAGCATTATTGGATCTTAATTGTGAAACTTGGATGAAACATAACAATAATCTTTTATTCCCCGGCCATAATGCAAAAGATGAAAAGATGAGACACCGCGGACCCGCAGACTCCGAAGATTCCTCTCGCGATGGCCAAGTGCCTATAAAGCAACCATTAATGACATCCCCGCACAATAGATTGTCATTAGTTTCTATGGATCCGAAACAGATACATACAAACGCGCCGCGCGGACATTGTAACTACATGATATGTTTATAGCGCTGTTACGGACATATTTCATCGTTAATTGAGCTCATAACTTCCTAGGCAGTTATCTGATATTAGCACGGCATTTCGATTGAGGGAGGGTAGGTTTGGAAGGAATGTTTCTTCGTTCATATTCTTTGAAGCAAACATTATAAATCGCAGATATCGAGAGCGAATAGTATAGAAAAAAAAAAAATGTTTAGGGTGTTTATGTTCCATATTATGAGAAGGATATAAAAAAAAATGTGAAAATATCTGAACCTCTTTATTATTTTTAATAAAGTGCTGATGAAAATTACCTTTCTTATAAGCAGCAACGTAATTTTAGAAGCTACCCACGGCCTGTGACCTCTACGGGGCGGTGCCTATTACAAGAACCGTATAATATTATCACGTAAAGTTCTGCAAACCGTGATGATGTTTGTTATATCGTCATCGTCTGTAATGTATAATAATGTAATTGTAATTATAAATAACAAATGTAAATTAGTAAAATTTTAATAAACGATGGCTATACCTTGTTCGGGCAGACATAAAGATTTTAATCTTTTTAAATGCCCGCAACAGTGTATATCGTCTTCACAAATGATCTGGGAAATCGCAGGATCTAAATATCACTAATGTAATCTATGCTTTTTTTTATTTTAAAATAATTGCTATGACCTAGGTCGTATACAATTATTTTTAACTAAGCTAAATGTGCCTGTGTCTGTCAGAAAAATTTTAATGGCTCCTGACACACAAACGACTGAACAGATTTTCTTAAATCATAGCGTAGAACATTCTCGATAAAGTCGCCTTTCAAACGAACAAAGAAAATAAATTAAAAATGATCAGTACACAAGTTTTTACTGATATCTAAGATACTTCATATTTTTTATTGGATCATATTATACGTATTATTAATGTTTAAAAAAAAAAATACGAAAATTACCCGTAGTTTTTTTGTATGTAACGTCACTTGACCATACCACAAGTAATTTAATAATGCTAAAATCTATATTTTAAGATAATTATTGTTATTTTCATAATATAATATTAATGTATCATTGCAAAACATCTCCCAATAATCTCGTCCACACGATGAGAATAATAAAAGGCAAAGCGCTGGACGCTTGCCAGAATATCCTTAAGGGATTATTTCGGAGGACATTGTCCAGACCGGTCCATTAGCGCTCGGAGGGTGGAATATTGGGATAAGGGTGAGGGGGTGGGGAAGATGGGGATGGACCACAAAGTAATCGCATCAGGATATATGAGAAAGAGCGGGGGATGAGCACGGACAGCCGAACATATTATTATTTATTTGGTCGTAGTATTATATTTATGCAAATGCTTAAATAACTTAGGACATTCTGTAGAAATGGGGAAGTGATAAGGTGTTACAGCAATCATGCAGCTAGATTATTGAATGACTAGCAGGTGTCGCGCTGGGCTACGTTCACTGAAAAAATATTTTAGCAGAACGTTTAGTTGTTTAAAAATGTGCACCCGTAGTAAGAAATTTGCTATTAGAACTAAGTGTAAGACAATCGATTATTAGTTAGATTTACCATATTTCTTGCTATGGTATCAAGAGATGTAGTTAAAAAATATTAAAGCAAAACATTTTGCTATGATTACTAAACAATATGGCGCCGTGGGTGAACAGCTGACGAAATAAAATGACGTTACTTGTTACCATTTTATTTTGCTGTGATTCAATTCAAAATAGCGGCGTGACTATGATCGTGAAATTTGCAATTTGTAAAAAATATTGTAAAGATATCTAGTTATTATGTAAAGGTAAACAAAAATAATGGTACTTACATTGAAAAATATGTTAGATAATTATGGTACTTGCAACTAAACTAGTTTAACAATAATCGATCTGTAACTCCACCAAAAATTATTGCTGTCACTATATCAACCATAGTTTATGGTGGCCAATACCATAATTTTTTTTTCAGTGTTGACTGAGTCAAAAGATCATCCTGAAATGATAGAATGCCTTCTTGTATGCTATAAGCTTAAGTGCGGCATCTAGAAAGTGGTTAAATTAACTAGTGATGCACTAGTTATCTGCGTCTTTGTCTTTCTCATAATTGCTAAGCATTGTCGCGGTTTCTGCTCTAAATTTAAAGATATATATATATAAATTTGCCTTATCTACCTATACCTACATTTTTAAATTAAACTGTTACGGTATATTTAAAAGGTCTACTAAATTCAATAGTATCACCGGATCTAGCTCCTAAATATTGTAAATACGTAATAATAATAAAAAGTTTTTTTGTGACCCTTACTTTAACATTAACTTTTTAATGTTAAAGTAGTGGGTTCGAGAGACTTGTTTAGTGGTGCATGTCTCCTTATTTCTACCGTTTATACCAATAAACGATAGTTTATTTGTTCTTTTATGTTTTTTTTTTGCAGATAACAATGCAGATGTTTCCTAACCTATATTTTCCACAGCCCGGCGCGCACTTTCCTCGAAAATTCCCTCTCGCATTGATAATAAGCGACCTTAATCGAATTATGCGGCGCGCTTTATCCGCCGGGGCGATGTGACGTCACTCGTGAAATGACTAAGAAAATAGACTTCAAACGGCCGATAAACCGCCCGCCCCACGGCGAGCCGCCCCCGCCCAGAAACAATGCCGAAACAAAAATTAAATAATGAAAAAATCTCGAACGCTTCACCCCCCCCCCCCCCCGCCCTACGCCCGCGCGCGGTCGCGTTCGAACCGCCGTGAAAATTTGATTAAAAATCACGATTATTGCCCGGGCATTATGGAAAAAAGGCCCGGATGAATCGATGTCGCGCGCCGATCGCGCCGTCCCGCTCGGGCGCGCTGCCATCCGGCGCGCCGGAGTGAGACGCACGCGAATCGGCGATTCTCAAAACGTTATCATATTGAAATCCCTTTGATGGGCGAAGGAAGACGGTTTGTGGCGCTGTGTAGGGCGGGCGGCAGGGGCGCATCGGTGACTTTTTGTACGTGCGTTTTTCAAGTACGGAGGGCGGGCGGCGTCAGTTCCGGTAATTATTCCGTGCTCGGGCGGCGACGTGAACCCGCGTTTTTCAATAATCTCCCGCGTTTGATGTCGGACTCCCTTCGTTTGAACGCGAAGAATGAATCGAGCAATTTAGCGGTGAACTTAACGTGATCGTATTTTCTCAAATTTTTGTAAAGTTCATTTATTTATTTATTTAATTACGATATACAATTTCCTGATAATTCAATAACACTTCCTCTCGAAACGACACCATAACATGTTTAACTTTAAAGTGAACTCACATGTTTACCTAACTAGATGTAAACAACTGTTCTAAGGTAAACTTTATTCCTTAATCGCCGTGCATAAAGTATTCGAGCAGATATTAGATATTAGTTCTAACTAAATCTAAATAACATTTTACATACATATAATGAATATTTTAATATTTATGTGTGTGATGTAAGTGAGATGTCACTTAGAACACATCAAATGTATTTATCAGTGATAAATCCCCTAAAAGGATATCGGTGAATACATACATTCTGTATGTATATGAAAATGGAATTGATTGGATTTTTGGAATTTCAGCAAACCGTCCGATATTTACAACACTATATTTAATTTTCACTTTTATGTTATTACGTTTACAAGTATTTTCATTATATAGTGGCATCCGTTAAATGTGTAAGATATACCCCGTGACGCTAATGCAGACCGAGAACACATGGTGCGGTTTTCATCACCGCCAATGCACCCATAATATACCATTCTTGGTATATTAATTACTTACTATACAATAAACAATATTGAAAAAAAAAGAGTTAATTGCAAATTTAAAAATGATAAATACCCACAATAAAGCAATAAAACCTATACTGGGGTCGAGACGCTAATTCGTGCTTTGCGGCAAACGGTATTTGGTACCAATCGAAACAAATATCCTAGACACTTTGTGGGTCTATAGGTAAAATCTAAAAATTTAAGCTAATAAACTATAAATAAATTGCATTTCGAAATAATCCTAATTATCCTCTTTATTATTTATTATTAGTTTTAACTATCACTATTTTTAATAAAATATTTTCTAAAATCTATTAATTGTAAATGCCAGGACAGTTGACGCCTGCTATTAATGGCATTACTGAATAGAATTCGTTGTATGATTCTCTTTATATTTAGAATATAACGCACTATTTTATACGATTTACTGGAACAAAACGATGAACTCTAGTTCACTCTAGATTCTAGAACAGTTCAGAACTAGTTCATTCTAGAACAGATTAAAATCTAGTCGAGTAACCATCAACCCTTATTGTTCATATTGTATTGTAAAATATTTCCTCTGATAATTAATAAGAGAATTTTGAATTTGAATTGTTTACACATCTAGGCTAATCGTGCAACTCAATCTATACCGCTACGATTTATAATAGGCCCGATAAAGTCTCTCGTACTTTATCCAGAATAAGACCATCGACAAAGACAGATAACTACTCAAAGACGTCACAGTGGGAGATCGAGGCAAACGGGAAGAATCAGGGATGCGAGAACGGCGCTGGGGGATGGGGGCGGGGGTGGGAGGGGTAACTGACAAATGGCAGTGGAAGGAGTGTCGCAATATCCGCTTCCTGCTCGCAGCGGCCATAAAGCGCGCCACCTAGCGACAGCGATCCGAAATAAATATGAAAAAAGATGGCGGGCCGTTTGAAAATTCTATGGCACTTAAAAACCATTAGCATACTTGGCGAGACGAACGGGAAGGGTGTCATTACCGCATATATTTGCTATCTCGCTCGCAGCGTCTATTGTGCGCGCGATAGATAGATCGTTTCGCTCCGGTTGTATTGACGCATCCTAGACCGCGTCGCATTCGGGAAAGGAGATAAAACCAACGGCGAAGGAGTAATGTATTCAAGGATATATTTCTCAAAGAGTGGTCGCCTCTAGCACAGTGAATATACTATTTACTGTACCTCTAGTAACAGGTGTTTTAATCATGAACAAAAATAAAATCGTCACCTTTGATTTGGGCCTAAAATTATATATGAAACAAGCTGACTTAGCGAACTTCGTACCGTCTCGGAATCAATAAATGATGGTTAACTTATTAGCTGAATTAAATTCGGTTTTTTACTGAGAATACTCAAAATAAATTAAGTTCATTAAATATACAAAAATCAAAATAAATTACATAATGAAGCAATTATCGATGCGCGCACAATGACAACTATAATAACCTCAAAAAACGAACATCTTCGAAGGCAATTACCGTTTGCAAATAGAATTCCACAGAATAGAAAGAATAGAAAGAAAATATTTTTTTTTATATTTTTTTCTGGTGTTTTAATAGTTATTCTACTAATCGGGGTGGGGATAAATTCAATAAATCAAATATCAAGAAAATCGATTTAGCCGTTCTTGAGTTACAAATGATGTAACTAACCTGACTTCGTTTTATATAAGATAGATTTATCTACTTTCGATTGAAATATCCTTCTATGAGTGATATATTCTCTTGAAAATATCTGGCTATATAGCGTTTTTAACAAGATTTTTTTTATCGACGTGCTTGTATTGGAAACATCAGCGTTTGTCGTAAAGTAAAAGAAAAATATGTTGTAAATTAGTTTTTGTATTTTTGACATACTCTTCCGATATACAATCACCAAAGACCGAAGTATTTAAAATAAACTCCTAATTATAAGCAATTATTTTAATGCTTTAAAATTATATTTTTATTTAGGTTGTTAATATTTTACTAATTTCACTGGCTTTAAATAAAATTAAAATTAATAAAATAACTTTTTAAAACATGATTACAAAAATATAAACCATATTTAAAAAAAAAAACCCAATGAAAGAATTTGCACCCACTCGTCCTCACTCAGATTACTTTAAACTCGACTAAGTTTTCAGGTGTTTAAGGTATAAATTAAGTGATAACAAACAATATCCTATAATTTATACATAGTATTAGATTTTTCTTTACATTGAAAAAGCCATTTTGTTCAAATTTAGGCTATTTCTTAAATCTAAATTTGACGAAGATTACAAAGAGGACCTTAAGTCGTAGGATTATCCATATTACTTTGACAGTGATTTTTCCGAACAGCTGTATGTAATATAGCTTTTAGCCGTGTTTATGTTGTTAGCTGTACCTGTTACTTAGTTTTATTTTGAATTTCATCTTTGTACATCTTGCTCTTTAGATTTATTTACATTTCATCTTTACACGTGAAATGGACTGTAAAATATATATTTTGCATCCCTGATAGGTATATGCTCCCTGATAGAATATGATAAGATCAACATTTAGGAGTTCGGCGCAGTCGTATATATTTGAAATTCCCTCTGTTAAACCGCAGAAGTTGACATCTCAGCCAATATGCTCTCACAATATTAAATATTCACATACGCGCGTATTGCGGCGCGACCGACGATTCCCCATACAATTGGATAAATCGTTTGTGTTCCCATTTTCTTCATATACAGGCTGTTTCTAAATCATCAACAATATATTATTTATATATTTTCGCGTTGTATATTAACAAGGTCCTTTTAAACACAACGCGAATACACGACTCCTTATTATTATTGCGACTTTGATTAGATACGTATGCTTAGTTTGAGGATTTTTTTCTAATCTAATTTTATTTATTTATTTATTTAACAGATTTCCCAAAATAATTTATAAAAAAATACGAGTATAAGACTAAAAAAACAAATAACAATAAAGAACAAAAAATGGCTACAACTAATCAAGAATAATTGAAAATAACGCTCCCAGGCGAACAGTAACAAATAAATAATTCACGCTAATCTCACAAAGATGTAATATAAAAAAAAAATAATCCTATTGGGCGAACAGACGAATATATCAATCTCTGCGGAAATGGGATTTAATAATTCGAATGCTCTTCCAATCGGACTATACTTGTATGCGTCGGTACGACACCTAATCACCTAAGTAGCGTGTACAATTTATAGACTTGCCCCCTAAACTCGAGTGTGTTAAAGCCTAATATCTCTAATACAAATGCTGATGGATACGTATTGGGAAATATTTCAGGATAATATCCACACCTACGGAGATAAAGGTATCTCAGGAACCTCCTCTGAGTAAATCTCCTTTATTGTAACCTACGTTTAGATATAATTTTGTTGCCAAGGAAAGCAGTTTAAATTGAAGATCCCAATTTTTCTTTGTAAATGGTTGGTCTTATTTTAACAGTAAGGTCACTTTCAATTCACTAGCGCACTTGTCACATAAATAATCAAACGTCCAACAAACATACGTCAAAATCGATTAGTCTATCTCTTTTATGAATTCGGGTATAAGCGACATGCCACATTTTTAAGTATCAATAGAAACAGTATGACGATGACGGATTTACCCGTATACGGCGATGACGGTATATTCCGTCGTCGGCGCTGAATGTGTCTAAGGCGGACCAGATAAGCACGCTACACACTGAGTGAGTCCCATTCAAGTTGGATAATCATTTTATTGGACTATTAAATCGACCAAAATGCCTGCCTTTTTTCAAACTGCCCTGATATACTAATGCGCAATATTTTAGGTTTGGTTTGATTACAATTTGTTGAACCCAAACTTTTTTTATTAGATCATAAAAATAATATACATAGTCAATAAGATAGATTAGATAATTTACTAATTCCGGCACACACTCACGCAGCTAGGAGTTTTCGTATGTATTGTTTTAGGGGTATGTGTTATTCTAACTGTCAACTATACCTTAACGTGTTTAAAAAGTTGTTATTTAACTAATCGATTAATTTCAAACGATTGATATGCCAGGTGTGGCATCCAAAGTGTCAGTCGTTCACTTGATCTGCAAACTTTTAGGAAATTTTGTTCAAAATTCACATCGATCAATTTAACCCCTTAGAGTTTTATCAGGAAAATACCTAAAAAGAAAACCCACCCTATCACAACATAACATTGCCCAGTAGGGGCGTCATACAAATCTATCCAGTCATGTTTCAAATATGTAATATTAAATATATTTTTTAAGTGTGTATTTAAAATTATTAGGTTTCATAATCGGCACATCGAAAGATGAACATGAGTTGCAAGTTATATTTAGTGTTTTAGGTAACAGCCTGTATACGAATGTCGTCGTTCGTGTTTTTGCGACACAAAGGGTGCGCGATTTGCGAGCATCTGAATAATAGTAGAGAAAAATATGCAGATACGAAAATATACTCCGACGGCACGACGTCTCAATTCTGAGAAATGATATTAAAATATCTATGAGTTATGACACAACGGTAAATGGGAAAATAAAGATAGAATAAATACACGTATGCACATCTATTAGGTACTAGATTGTATGGTTGGTTGTTATTGCTAGTCTTAAATTTAATATGACGTGCTGAAATTGAGCACAAATATCATTGTACGATATTATCTCGCACCTGATAATTGTGTCTTTACAAAATGCACATGAAAAATGAAAAATGAAAAATGGAGCGAACGACATTCGTAAACACATTGTCAACTATAAACTTTCAAGCGCTATTGGGATATAGCTTGCTCTCAAATAAACAAGCCCTTCGGGCAGCAATAACGGCGCGTGAAAGCCCAAATCAAGTTTCAAATTTATTTTATACACAGTGCAAAAGCAGCGGGTAGGTTGAGGAGGTATGTTCGGGTGACAGCCGGAAGAATCAGTGCCAAATTTCGCGCCGAAACGTCGGGCGTTCGCTCAGGAAGCCCTCTCTATTTTTCTACCGGATGGATTAACAGTCAAAAATATATATTTACTGGTACAATATACAGCTGATGTGCCGAGACCATTGCCAAAGACTTCCGGGTTCCATCTAGACCCACTCGCCAGTCTGAGACATTCCATCTGTCACGGGTACGAATTATGCACAGAATTCATACATACATCGAGCATGTAAGCTTTACAACAGCATGTTGAGCACCAATCATCGATACATTTAACACTACCCTCCCGGAATTCAATAGATTGTCTACTCTAGCTGTAACCTTAGAGTGGTATAAGTAAAATCTTATTATTTGTAAGGAATATTTCATATTCTTGTAATTATGTAAACTCCCCAATTTATCCTACTTCCCAATCTCAACCTAATTCCTGAATGTATTTTTCCATTAAATTAACTTTAGAGGAAATTAGAGGAAATAGAGGAAATTAATTCATCCCACGTTTATAATATTTATTAAAGCGCTGGGGTGAATTGAAAACCATAAACCATATGTTTTACGATGTCATTAATATGTCATTTGATATGATATGATATGATATGATATGAATCTAATTTAAAATCGTAGAGTTAAGTAGTTTTTAAATTATTTAAATTTAAAATAAAGTTCTAATAATCTACTTCAACTGGTCAACTCTACTTTTAGACAAAGTACAAATATATATTTTCAATTCTATAGAAGCCTAGATAATTAGGAGACAAAGCGAAATCGAGTACCTTTTATTTTTCCTCTGTATCACAAATAAGAGAGTTACAACGTTTTTGTATGCAGAAAGTCCTCTTATGACATTCAGGCAAATAAAACTCCGAGCAATCGAATCTCCGTTCCAGCATCCCTCCGAGAAGAAATAAATAAAATAATCGTAAGAAATATTCATAATACCGTCGCGCGCCGGCGACAATGGCGAACGCCGAATCGGGGCCGTTTTGTGTGTAGCCCTTATATAAATTCCCTTCGCCCCCGCATGCAGATATAACGGGCATCAATAAAATTTTACGACACAAACGCTCTCTTTTCGCTGATATTATTTGGGCCGCTTTGACGAATGGTTCTCGCGGCGCGGGCCACGGAGGGTAGGCGGCACACTTTATAATAATGCATTTTGAACGGTCCGGTGGCGCAGTGGCACGAGCGCCTGCTTCTAGATCCAGAAGTCCCGGGTTCGAATCCCCAGATGTTTACATCCGGCCAAGTCATTTTTCGTTATTGAGAACGGCGCTTTCCCTAGGTTAAGTTACAAGACAAAACTGCTTCCAATACAAGCCATACGAATGAATTGGGTCTTGAATTTTTACTTTTAATTTTTTCTTATTTGTAAAACAAATGTGCTTGTTAATAGATAATAAATCGTTGATTTATCACTGATACAACACACAGTTATTTATGCTGTTATTTGAATGATTTTTTTTTTTTAAATATAAATGTAGTAGTAGAAATCACAGTTATAAATGCACCGGGAGCGATTAGCACTGCTACATTTTGTGCCCTGCCTTCCTTAATAGACTATGTCTGTACTAAGGAAGGCAGTGTTATATTGTGCTACAACTGAGAATGTCAAACCGTCAAGGTACCTATAGAGAAATATGAAAATGTATATTTGTAAGAAAATAAATTAAAATTAAAATATATAAATATATATATATATATACAATATTGTTGCATAAATCTACCTCTTTGTAGTTTTAATCTAGAATCTGCTGTTTTAAACGAAAAATATGTACATTATGTCATTACATGATTATGTCAAAATGTGTATACAAAATGTGTTCAGAAATAAAAAACATGAATTATACGAGTATGTGTTAGTCCACACCGCTGTTGGATAAAGGTAACTTAAGCGTCTGGATACATTTTTAAGTACTTAACTAAGACTTAAGGTGGATTTGGGTCGTTTTTGGTCAAATAACATAAATAAGCAGAGTTACTGCGCGGTCGTAACGGAGAATACATTTCGCGTGCAATATCTCGGGTTCCTATTCGGACAGACAAAGGCAATTAGTGCTATATTAGAGAAACATGACAGCGTAACTAAACGGCTGCACTATAACACCCCCGCCTCCACCACCCACACCCCCGACGCCAAACTAAAATCCAAACCCCGGCGCGTGTGCATCGCGGGATGCAACCTCCCTCTCATCTCGTCTCCGCAACATGTGCTGTTGTCAATTTCTATTGCAATGCTAATTTTACACTTTTCGAACCAATTATCAATTAATATTGCATGTGTCTTTAATGAATAAATACTTTAATATTCCTTCTTTGGTATAACTATTTCGTCTAGTTAAGAAGGCAGTGAACAGAGGTCGCAGTAGTACCAAACAAAAAAAGTAAATAAATCAAATAAATAAATATTATTATTAATAATAAAGGCTATAATCCAATGGCTAGGTATTACTAGTATAATATTATAATGACTCTTTTATTTTATTTTACCCAACTGTATACAATAATTAAATATATGATGAACCTATTTTTTCGAAGATTGTAAAATATCTAACTTATTTATTAACCGTTAGTGAATGGAACTTAAATTAAACTAATACCAGAATGAAATTATACAAATAAACTTAATGCAATTTAAATTATTTATAATATTTATCGATAAATATATGTAATGTGGTTAGAAAAGCGAGCAGAAAACGAGTCAGAGGATTGAGAAATAAATAAAGAAATGTAGGTGTAAAATATTTCAAAAAAATAATACAAATCAATTTAAGGGCCTAATTAAAACCCTCTGGGGTCTTGTGTTTTGACTAAGTGCATAGAATAGTGTTATAAAAATAATTGTTTTTAATTTGTAAAGTGCATTTTGTTTGCATTTGCATTTGTGCATTTGTGAGTTATTGCTTAATATTTGCGCTAAGATATTTTATATGAGAGTGTTTGTTTTTTTAGGTATTTTTAAAATTAATAAGACCCTGTTAGAGATAAGGCATTGGCCGATAGTAGCATTTCAACTATGCACTCACACACTACACACGCACTCACATTCTTAAATTTTACTTTGGTGATTTATTTCAAAATATATACAATTATACGTTCAACAGCGAATTTGGCTAAACAGTCGACAAACCTAATTTAAGTTAAATTTGGCGGTCAAGATTTATAACTTATTAAAATGAAGTTACATTAAAGTGAGCAATGAAAAATAAACTTAGTGATAAAAAAAAGCTAGAAACGCGCAATGACCCAAAAAATTTACAACACTGTAATCGTATATCAGCCATGGATTACCAGAAATACGTTTTTCTGTAGCGAAATTTTAGTTTTAGAAACCTAGAAAATTGAGTGAGGTGAGATGGGTACGGTAATTTTCGCACAATTTGAAGTATATATTTTTAACTGAGCGATACCGTACAAGACTTTTTCGAAGGGGCCCAACTTACCTCATTAAAACCTGTCAAAATATGTGCACGTCATGAAGCCATAAAAAAACATATACAGGCGTTACACGAAAACAATTGAAAACAATTGAAAAAAAAAAGTGAAAACAGTAAAAACAATTGGTAACGAACTTAAGAGTAAAAAAAATTACCAGTCACATAATGAGGTTGAACTATAACAATTCAGTGTTTAAACTGAGAACAGCAAGAGAGATAATGGAGGGGGAGGGAGAGAAAAGGGAATTTCAAGCCCTCTGAGGTACGGAACTCTAGAAAGTAGCTATAAGTTCGAGTGTGAGGCTCTGGTAACAGCAACGAGGTCAACTATATGCGATCGCACGACTTATACTCCAGTTCAGTTCCAGAGTGCCGCTACTAAATCAATCAACGTTTCGGCCGCACAATGCCGCATCCTTCCTCCGACCAGCTTAAGACTTCCGCAGGTCGTGGTCGGTTCGCTGGAGTGGGGCGCGCGGACATTGGCCTTTGGGCACAGAATGAGCTAAAATAGAAACCTGGAACCTTGGAAATCATCGGGATATGATCACAAACATTTCGCTGTTAGAGTAGATCCGTGGGATCCATGGATAAAGAAATAAAACTTTATATAACTTTTCAAAAAAAAAAATACATAATGGCCTCAACGAAAATGCTTTACATAACTAAACTTTCTAATTTTATAAGGGTATAAGTTTTATGACATTTTTAAGATTTTACGATAAGAAGACAAATTACGATTTTTAAGAGGACTCGGGCATAGTCTATAATCAAAAGCTGAGCTTGTAGATAGCTATGGGAGGCAGGTAGGTATGAATATAGGTTGGTAATGTAGGTGAACGGCAGTCAAGGTCAAATTGGTCTCAAAGTGATAGCTACTTAAGCTAACCTTAGTTGAACATAGAAGAAATGGAGTTTAACATGCACTCACGTCAATTTTCCGACACATGTCATTCGGGCGACAGAGCAATCGCTAAGTGGCAACGTGAAATCTATTTGGAATAACTTAGTTGGTAATCGCTAAAGGCACAGGTAGATAGGCTTTGACAATGTGCTCTGTTATATCGATTGTATACTAAATCAGCCCCCCTCCCCCCCACAGAACTCACCCGCACTTGCGAACCTGTTCACCCGGCACCTTCCGACCACCTTGGCACCCCACACTCCCCGCTGTAACTCCCTTATTATTCAATCAGTCAAGCTTACAAATCATTCGTACCGTGTATCGGGTGGATCGAATAAAACCTTCGAGAAAAACAATAAATTAATAAATAAAAAAATATCGACACATTCGTATCCAGTAATTGTACTGAAAAGTATAAGGACTTCAATGAAAGCGGACTACTGGAAATTGTTCAACTACTTAGAAGTTCTACTGGTGGGTAGGTACGTCAAGAACTTCATAAAAATATTCACCAGATTAAAATTAAAAAAAACTAATTTGCAATAAATACTCAGCCAAACATTAAATTATATTTTTAATTTTTTAACAATTTGAAACAATTTTTTATGGCACTTAATACTCATGCATAATACACCAACACATACTCACCAATTTCTTTAACGATCTGTTATTTAAATTCTTTAATAAAAAAAAAATAAATTTAAAAAATAATATTCACCTAAAATAAAAAAAACATAAATTAGACGTTTAGCAAAAAAATATGCAGAATCAGCTTTGTTCCGACATCACCCTATAAATTACGTTATTTAAACTCAATATTGTATCATATTAATATTTATCAATAATTTTTTTATGTTTATTATATTGCAATATCACCATTCTCGTATTTCCCTAGTTTTTGTCACTGGCAACCTTTTTCCATTATCACAGCTGTCGGTAAGTGTCAGTTGAAAAAGAAATGCAAGAGGGTTTACCCGCGCCTCTGCAATCCGTGATCGCGCGTGCAAAACAACGCCTCCTGAAACCAACTCAAAACCTTAAGGAAGCAGTGAGAAAAATACGCTAAGGCAGGCGAAACACCGACGGCCATCTTCACACAGCAAAGGTTGGTCTTTTGTTTTCTTGTTGATTGCCATTTACTCTCAGCTGTGAACCTTCCAATCCATCAAAACCTACAGTCCGCTAGAACAACGTTTGTCTAGTGACGTGATGAAATCCATTTTAATTATACCTTTCTGTTTTATTTAGTCTGACATAGCCTATAATTTGTAAACCTAGTGTTTTGTGTTTTTACCTGGCATTGTAGTCATTATTTTGTACTGTTTTAAATGTATGTTTATGTATTCAATATAAAAAATATTTTTTTTTTTTTTTTGACCCTCCCTATACCCTTCCGCTTTCCCAATAGTCACCGCTGGCTATGGCAATGGGTAACCCCGACGCCGACGGTAATACAGACATATTACGATATTGTCACCTTAAATATTCCCTTTGTAGTGGGTGTGCGAGCGACGTGGCAGGTGTTAAATCATATTCCCGGAACTATCCAGCGGGATTAGGCATATCACTCGCTGCAAACAGCTGATGGCCCGGATAAGCCGTTGTACGCATTAGGCAAAATCGAATCGTTCTCATTCGGGCCAAAAACACGTTTGATCTAAATAATGTTTTATTTTATTTATTTATTTTTAGACGGTACTCACGTTAACATTAATCTTCGACACGAAAGTAAGAATAAAACCTTATATATATTATATAGATATAAATAAATATAATGTATCAACGTATATATTTCATTTTACAATCAATTTAGAAATATTCCTTTTGAATTGTCTAAACCTATTATGGAAAATATCAATGCGACTATCTCTATCTAAGGTATCATAAACACGTCAACTGCGAGGTATTATCACTCTTTTTGTTTACATCTGCGGCACCCGCTGTGGGTCTCGTTATTCACCATCCCAAAGTACAAACGTTGTTCTAAATTTAGCATAAAATTATTTCTTAATTATTATTAAGTAAGAGTGAAAGAGTACTTAAAACTACTTTTGTACTTAAATTGAATGCCCCATGTGAGCAAATACCCGCTTAGAAAAAAATATTCCGTTGAAATCTACTTTGCTGTATAATAGATAAAAGTAATAATAATTTGTTAAAATTTTGTATTGATGTGAAAATATGGGAAATTTAGGAGCCTATTTTCGAAATATTTTTTTGCAAATTTTGTTTTGATTATGCGTAGTTGCGATTGGCGGTTGTGGGGAGAGGGAAGGGTGGCGGATTGTGAACAGCGGTTCAGACGCAGCGCTTTTTGTGAATACATAAATATTGACTACTACCCTCCTAATTAATCTAGCGATTTTAATTTGCATTATAGTCGAACGTAGTTTTACGTGAAAAATAAATTAGGATAATGGACGTAGGAGGTTTTTGTTCCATAACCGTCACAGTGGCCGGCATATTCATGAATCCATGGTGTTTCATTCGATGGGGGTAGACCCGAAATGATCTCGCTCAGCGGTTTGCTTGGACGCGTGTAATTACCTCGCGCCATTAGACATGCGAATTGGTCGTCAGTCAGCTGCGCGTGCAGAGTATCGACGAGGCTTGAGAGTATTGCTGCAGCATCACATAACGGATGCTGTGATCTCGCCTCGATGGGCCCACACATATTAAAAATACGGAATAAATTAGTTGGTCGGAGAAGGTTTTGTTTTTCATATTTCTACGTCTCTCATTCAAATGATTCAACTGAAAAAAAATAACTTTGCCCTCTCCCATTATCAATTTATTTATTAAAAAAAATTGCCATGACCTAGGTCATACGTGGATATTTTGAGGCCCATTCAACTAACTACATGCGCTTGCACTAGGGTGAGCGTATTCGAACTCGCAACCTCTGGGTCAGTAGTCAAACACGCCAACAACTTGACTACCAAATCTCACACACATGGAGGAGTGTGAGATTTGGCATGGTTAAAGTTTATATGAAGGAGGAGTGCGGAAAGCTAAAATTATCTATAATATGTGTCTTAAAAAGATTAAATTTAATAAATAAAACGTTCATACAACTGACCATTGCCAGAATGAGTATTGAGCTGTGAATTTTGCGTAATTTCAAATATTCCTTTTGCAATAATCTGTGAATGTCAATAATTTAATGTCAAGGCAAAAAAGCATAATTATTAGGTTAAAAAAAAGTGAGTACATTTTATTATATAAATTAAACCCTGACTAATCTTAGTTTCAGTAATTTAATTTTTCATGTTGCATTTTTAATTGCAGTAATTTTCATTTTTTAACATTCAGATATTCGAGGCTATCTTCCATTATGCCTCCACATAGATTTGATGTGAGACACAAAGAAGGTAAATTCGTGTGAAAGTCGAAAAGATAATAGGATAAATGCAAATTTAAATAGTATTACAAAATGATTATTTTAAATGATACATTTTAAATTTCATAAGAAATTTGAATACTTTTGATAGTGGATTAATGCATTTACAATGCAGGTTTTGCAATGCAAAACGTTTTGATTCTGAAATCACTTTGGGTGAAAGGCTGCATTCACTGTTACTAAGATTTTGTTTTTCAACTATTGCTAACATTAAATTTTAAATTTCATAGGTATTTCAGGGAATTTAGGTAAACAACATAGGCTAATGGCGTATTTGTAACGCTGACAGTTGAACTGATACGACAAAATTTAAAAAATATATATGCAATGATTCATAGAGAGATATGAACCCAAATAATGCTCAAACTTAAAAGTTTAATGAATTATGGTCGAATTTCGACCACTGTACGACCTGTAGTATATTAGTATCTTTACTGCAAAATAATTTAACAGTTGATACAATTAGAAGATATATTCGTTGCAGTCCTACCAAATTATTATTTTTTTAAATGAAGCCAATTAAAAACGGTGTTTCTAAGAGAAAAAAATCACACATTAAATGGCGGATTCAGAATGATCCACACTTGATAAAATATAAAACATTAAAAAATATAACTAGGTACGTTTGCTAAAATTAGTTTTCTTAATTTACTATGCAATAATTAAAAAAAAACCAAACTGACTTATGCCTAAAAGAATTGGCCTTTATAAAATAATATATAAAAAACAAACATATATCTACCTATGTTTTGAGCCTGAAACCTTCGATATATGACGATTGCATTTATTTTTGCTGGAATACATTTTAAACGTTTAAATGCAAGATTAGATAATAAAAGCATCGGTATATTTTAAAAAACTTTAAAAAATAAAAAATAATTGCCAAAATCCCAGAATAGTTACAAGTAAACAATATTTATGAGTTTAATTAAATAATTTTGAACATAATATTGGGTCAATTTTAAGCTAATTTATTCCGTTATAATATTGTTACAAAAAAATTCGACATATTGTTAAATATAGGCAAATGGAAAGAACTGTGTTCAATAAAACAATAATAAAATCTAAACAAAAACACAAAATTGACTTATGCTTAAAAGAATTGGCCTTTATAGAATAACATATAAAAACAATCATATATGTATTTATGTTATGAGCCTGAAAGTTTCGATATATGACGTTTGCAATTATTTTTACTGGAATACATTTTAAACATTTAAATGCAAGATGAGATATTCAAACAATCGGTATATTTTAAAAAACTTTATTAAAAATAAAAAATAATTACCAAAATCCCAGAAAATTTACAAGAAAACAATATTTATGAGTAAATAATTTTGAACATAATATTGCGTCAATTTTAAGCTAATTTATTCCGTTATAATATTGTTACAAACAAATTCGACATATTGTTAAATATAGGCAAATGTAAAAAACTATGTTCAATTAAACAGATTAATAAAATCGTTACAAATGTATAACTGTTACAAATAAAAATATTTACGTAATTTATTACAAATGACGGATAAGATAATGGTTATACATAACATATTTTATAAATACAAAATACTTATTTACTAAACAATACAATCGGGAGACGTAAGCTTGGCTATTTGCGTCGGCGGTAGTTTTATATCGTCCTCCGGGAGTGGATATTTTTTTTTCAATATTTTATCGAGTATTTTAACAACACATAATGTTAATATCAAAACAATTAAAAGTGCGATCGAACATCCAAGGCTCCAATACATCGATGCCGTGATGGTTTCGATGTTAAACCACTCCTCTTCCGGGTTGGGGCAGTACACGGTTTTGGTTTCCAGAGACATCTTTCAAGAATCGACGTGTTTCTACGTCGGGTTTTCCTTTGAGTTATTTTTACTTCAAGATCCTTTCAAATCGCCGCTTGTATTTTCAAATAAAGACCGATTTGTATAAAAAATAACTTTGCAGTTCGCGCAATTGGACTTCTATGTCCGTGTTACTGAAATTTTCAAAGTGAGGAAAATCATTAACCGCTCTCTCTTTATATACGATTTATTTGTACTAAATTTTACGACGCCTTCCTAGAAAGTCAACTCAAGAATACAATTAACGGGGTTGCACGTGTTTATTTGAAAAATTAATTTCGCACGAAGCGAAATTGTCACGTCCCTACCAAGTACCGCGTTACAATGGCCGCAGATTCGACGAAACGAACGCACATTGCAGAAATCCTTTTATAGAATTGCAAATTAAAAACGCTCAACCAGTGTGATCGTAATAAACAACGTTTGACCTAGAATTCGTATTTGCATTACAGTTCAAACACGAATGGCTTTATACACATAACTAGCTGTGTAGGCCCGGGCACGTTTCAGGCCCTGCGGGTGGTGTTGATAGTACCTTGAGCGTTGAGCCGGAGATGAACCTCGATTATAAGTGATTCAAGCTTTATAAAATCGCGTCATAATGCACTTAGATTTTAGAAACTCGACAGAACTCTCAACTCAACTCAGGTCGACCAGTGTTCGAAATTCGACCGTAATTCATTATTTTTTAAGTTTGAGTATAATAATCATTCCATATATTTTTTTTTGTTTTATTACATCAGCTGCGAGCGTGTACAAATATGCCATTATCGTGTGTTTGTCTTAATTCCCTGCAATACCTATGAAATCAAATTTAATGTTAGTAACGGTTAAAAAAATACACACAATTACAGATTGTATTCGTATTAATTTTCTGATACAAATTTTTCATAGAAGTATAAGATGGCATTAATCATTATTTTTGCTTTACATTGACAGACTATTGAATAATGAACGTTTGATATCGCACAAAATTCACAGCTCGAAACTCGTTCTGTCAATCAGCTGTCAGTAGTATGAACGTTTTATTATATTTAGCTTTATGCACACTTTAGGTATATAAACTTTAACTATGCGTCCTAAAAATGTCCTAAAAACATTTTGAAGTACGAAATATCAGACCTCGCGACGTGGCGACCTCGACTTTCTTTACGGGCACCGTACCCAAAAAACATTGACCATAGCGTACGACAGGTAGTTTCCCGCTTACGGCAGGAATAGAGTTGTTATATGTTTATATGTTTTTTTTTTATTAACTTTATGAAATTTTGTTGAACAAAATATGTTCAGTTTTATGTCTAGAATCACTCCATAAAGGATACTGTCACTTTTGGTTCACACGGAAATCGGGTCCATTCTTAAATTGATTCATTTTTTGCTTATAAATTCCTTATAATACCTTAGTTCAAGAAAACTATTAAAACGCATTTACTTAGGAAATGCTTTTATAAATACAGCGACACTCAATGTAAAAGAAAAATAATTAAAAGTATATTTTATTAAATGCGTTTGCTAAATTAATTTATTTTTGTGTAGGTAATTTAAAATGTTTGTATGTAGTATAAAATGTAATTGTAAATATATTATTTTTAAAAATATGAGGCCATTCCTGTGTAATAAATTAATAGTGGAAAAATAAACAAATAAACATCAACTTGGAATGTGGTTAAATTATAAAAATACTGGTTATTTAAAAAATAAAACAGTGGAATCCTTGAAGTTTGAACTCAGTTAGTTTTGTGTTGGACGGTTTTTTATGTAATTTTGTAACATTTTGCAACAACATATTTGGCCCTGTTATTAATATGGGATATTCAAATTGACTTCTGCTCAAGGTGTGACTAATGGAGCAATCAATATTTGTACGCATTCACCACAATCGCAGGGCAAACATCGTAACGCAACGTAACGTAACGCAATGCGAATCATAAATGTATGAACATTGATTACCAATTGTGCTCGCGACCGGCGAATACGCAGGGCTGTGCCAAAGCTTAGTTTAAAAATAAACTCGTACGATTATTTTATTGCGGTGTTTTAGATGACGCACAAATTCAAATAGAAAATATGAAAGTGCATATTGAAATGTAATGCCTTAAACTTAAAAATGTTATAATGGCATACATACATATTATTACATTAATATTACCATAAACTATATTTATACATACATAAACCACACGTAGTTTATCACTCCGTTTTAAAAATACACATACATAAATCACTCACACATTTACACACCCTCAAATAAGCAACATAACATCAAAAAATTCTACTGTATAGGTATATAATATACATAATCTATATTATATTTTAAGAAGGAAACACTGTTTTAAATGCTAATGTGATTATGAAAAATGTCATAAATCCATAATTGGTTTTATATAATAGTAATAAGTTCTGTTTTTAATTACGTGAAGTTGGATTTTTCAATAAAAAAAAATAACACATAAATAAAATTAAATATGGTTTTAATGGATTAATTCTTGCATTAGACTTATGAATTTATTATTATTATTTAAGGTTTAGTAACAAACCGCTACTAAACAACACAAATGGCTAACTTACCTAAAAAAAAAAATTATATAGATTGTCTTGAAACCACTCCCAAAGATTTGATGGGGTGTTCCCTAGTCCGAGTAACACATTTTATAAAAAAAATAGAAATTAATTAAACCCCAAATTTAATATATTCTTGTAGCCATGATAGTGCGCGAATCGGTCGATCAGCTAGTAAACGCTAAAAACGGTTAAATATTATCACATAAAGTTGACATTTTTTCTCGGAAACTGTGATGAATTTTTATGACGTCTTTACAAATCTAATTTAGAAACGCAGGGCACTAGGGGATTAGCTGCACTTTTTTTTCGGAAATGGCCTTGGGACATGTATAAAAAAAATACCTAACGTCATAATATTATTTTGTTCACTATGAGATAATCTATAATTTGGCTTTGTGAGGTTTAAAGTGTCACCCCACTATGTATTACGATTTATTGCGAATTTAAAATAAAATGTTACTTTAAATTAATAAGGCGTATTTAATCTTATAAAAGCCACGTTAAACACAATTATTTTTGACATTCCTATCAAAGTTATCGAAAGTTTTTAATATTTTAAATATAATCTAAATTTTTAATTTTAGTATGAGACAACCCTGTATCGGATTGGCTACAATTTCGCATGCCAATAAATTTCAATATTGATACGGTCTAGCCTGTCAGGTCGCTATTAATTGAAATCTTGGCATTGTCACAGATGTTCACAAATCATGACTAATTATTTAGGTAGTTGGCATTTACCCCGACCTAGGCAAGGCGTGCCAGATGAAATTGCCTGGATGATTTGAGAGGTAGTTTAATCTAATATCGGCAATTACATATAGCTACTTAGTTAGACCACTATTTTTACAATTACGTAATTATTAAAAAATACTGATAGAATAAAATGTATAAATGGTTTCTCGAAACCGTGCGTGAACATTTAATGGGGTGTTTATGTTCCCTATTGTGAGTAAGAAATTGCATAAAAAAAATGTGAAAGAAAATATTCGCTCACAACGAAGACATGATCCCTTTACTATTATCATGTAAAGTTTACTTATCGGGACACGTGCATAATATATTTATCTTAATTTTTTTTCTTTTGGCATCTCACGGTTAATATAAATCATCAGTAATAAATGTTTAACTATTGGTTTTCCCAATCAATATTATTAAATAAATAAATAATCGATGTAGCAAATTCATTTTTGGAAAATTGTTTTATACAAATAATAAATCAAATATGGTTCACAAAGTTAAAATTTGGAAATATATTATAACATCATTTCGCTTTCTTTGTAAATAAGGATAATTTAATTTCATACAATTTATAAGAACTTACACATTCAAAGAGGTTCGGACCAATTCGCACCGGTTCAGACCGCGACGCTCGATGCTAGTTTAACCCACTACTCTGCAACCCACCCTCTTCACCCCGCCCAACCAATATCACCCCATCACCTCCCGTACCACCCAACCCCTCCGCAATCGTGGAGTGATATTTGCATACGCGACATTCGTATCGCTGCCTCAGCCACTATCAATACAATATGTACCGGTGAATTATTGCCGGCAGGAGTACGCCATTGAAATCTGTCATAAATCTAATCAATTCAATGGGGTAATTCGGGGTGGGTGGGGGGGGGGGGTAATTGATGACAATGTGCGATGGTAGCTCAATTGAGTATGCAAATTAGCTGTTTTTGAGATCTGTTCTTGAATATATTTTGTATAGTTACAAATTTCAGAAAGTCTTTTGTCCAATCTATTACCCCCCCCCCCCCCCTAACCACATAGGTTTCTATAGCTAAAACATCGATTTAATGATAAATAACAGAAAATACGAGATACATCAAATTAAGGTAAAACAAATTTGAATATCTTAAGAAGCCCACAAATAAGTTTGCATAAGCATATCTTTACTTTTCATTAATTATCATCTGTTCTGTATAAGGAAATGCCCCATGTGATTATCCCCTAATTCCATATTTTTTTTCCAGCAACCTATAATTATCCTATATTATCCTATATTAACCCATATTAAAAAAAAAACAATAATTATCTAGCCGCTGATTTCTTTAACAAATTACCGGAGAAAATAAAACTTATTTCTGTATTTAGCATTTTTAAAAAAGAGATTAAGAAATTACTTCTAGAAAAAAATATATATAGTTTTGAAGAGTTTTAATTATATTTATGCAATTTTTGTTGTTTGTATTTCCTGTGTAGGTACTTTAATAGATCTCTTCAAATATTTATTTTTCTGATTTGTTAAATTAATTTTGTTTTATTTTGTTTTTAGAAAATCTATTTGTGCAATTTTATTTTATTATATTCATCATCTATTTTTTCGATCTGCATTGTTGTATGTTAAAAGTTATTATGTCATTCCTATGTACATTTTTGTATATATTGGAAAATAAATCTTATCTTATCTTATCTTATCTTACATCGTAGTACTGCGTACGGCTTGATCGAGCGGGAGAAATTATTCAGTATTCAGGTATTTTAAAGCGATACCATGACACATCGATAAAATTGGCAACGTTGCCAACACCTGACCAACAGCGAGAGGCGGAAACATCGCGGCCCGACAAACTATTAGCATTTACCACCTTCCGACGGCAAATATAAATCATTCCTCCGTGCCAGATTCACGACTCACCAAACTGTTGTTCCAATCTGGACTAACGTTCCAATCAGGCCGAGACCACATTGGAATCCGAACGTTTAGCCCAAGCTTAACGTCTATTCCATTATCATTTTCATATGATAATACGATATGTTGAAGCTGTACAGGTGTCCAGAATTATTGGGTGTCTTTCTAGCAGTGAATTAGTGGCTTCAATTTTTTTTTTTTTTTAACTTTATTATTATTTTTTTACAAAACACCTTTACATTTCCCCACAAAGATGGTGCCTTTTCTCTGGGTGAAAAAAAACATTCTATATTACAGTATAAAAGTTTCAAAAGGGTTACATCAATAAGAAAAAGGAAAAACAAAAAACAATATAATAAAATACAAAAGCAATAAATAGATAACAACCAAACGTAAAAAGTAAAAACCTATCAAAATCAAAGTTAAAGAAAAAAATAACAATAGACAAACAATATATTTTTATATTTATATATAGATATGTGTTTTCGTGTTTTCGCCTGAACATATCCTAGTCACGTAAAGGTTGTTTTCAAATTTTCTCATATCAATAGGATTGATTTAGTCAAAACTAAGGAGGTGGGGAAGGCTAGTGGCTGTCATAATTTAATGTTTAATATTCATAGTTTTAAAATTGAGATTCCTATTAAACACAGTCTGTACTTAAAAAGTCTGCGCCTAAAAAAATACAAGAATGACTATGATATGATATAATCGACTCTTCTATACATTGTTTAATGGTAGTAGAAAATTATTTAATCAGAGCCTGACGTCTTACAGCTAGGCCCTACGGGTGTCATTAACGGCTTCTTTCCCCCGGATTAATCGCGACGTGTTGCTATGGGTTGCTTCATTTTATATCTCTACTTGTACCTGTAGTACTTTTACACCATTAGATGTGCGTTTTAAATGGCCATAGAGGCGACGGTGGGTTATATTTGTATTAATTTTAACTGGCCAGTAATACGACGCTGGTGACGTTTGAACAACCATGCTGTCATATTTTTGAAATTCGAATATGATATTTGAGCGCCCTATCGAACTATCAAGGCTTCATTTATTAATACTGAAAAATGGTTGACTTTAATGTTACATAATATCTATATTATCCGACCAGCCTTCACAAAAACAACTATGGATGTTTTTCAAGAGCATCAACATACGTAGAAAAAATCAACCCTTTCGCATTTGTATGGACAGACGGCCGAAGGACGAGGGTAGTAGATTCATAAACATTGTATAGCAGCTAAAAACATCACAGCTAACTATGAATTAGTTTGACGACTATGCTAAAGCATGGATAATTCATGCTTTACACTTTCAAATTATTATTAGTAGTACACGTATAACCTATAACTCTGCCAAGACGTAGTATTAACTTACAGGATAATCTAATGATATTAAACCCTTTTTTGACACACACGTTACAAAAGGGCGAGCTTATTGCCACAAGACAATTTCTACCGCCTAACACTGAAAAAAATATTTTAGCAATACGTTTGCTGTTTAAAAATATGCACCCGCAGCAAAAAATTTGCTAATCGAACATAAGTGTAATCAAATCGTATAGTTGTACGTACAGACTGATATTCTTTAAACATTTTTTTTGTTAGATTTACCATATTTCTTTTCATGGCCGCAAGAGATGTGGTTAAAAAATATTTTGCAAAACAATATGGCGTCGTGGGCGAACAGCTGACGAAATAAAACGACGTTACCTGAAAATTTTGTAGCAGCGACCGTAATATTTTGTTGTTTTTACTTGTTACCATTTTATTTTTCTGTGATTTATATCAAAATGGCGGTGCGACCGAATAGCTGATCGTGAAATTTGCAAAAAATATTGTAATGATAGCTAGATATTAAAAAGCAACCAAAAATTATGATACATTGAGAAATATCTTAGAAAATTATGATACTTTTAACCAATTAAGGTTAACAATAATCAATGCCCAACAAAAATTATTTTCGCAACCATTAGCATATTTTTTTTTCAGTGAACCCATTTTTCAAAACCCTTTCATTTTTGTTTACGCGTTTGAACCGAACATGTTACCGTATGAAAATGTTGATAGTGCGTCATAGTATCAATAGTTCAAGAACTGCACCAGCAGAATCTTGGAATTTTACCAATTTTCATCAAGAATGAAAACCAATTCTAAGCCCGGAATGTAGTCATTCATAATAATGCTGTAGAATGAAACAACGCCTGACATTTGTAGCATTTAAATTGCCACACTTAAACCCTGCGATGGTCCTCAAGTCCGCGAGGGGCGAAAACTACCCGAAGTGGAAAATCGTGAAGAACTTGGCGTACATAAAGAAAAAAATATGATATCCGCCCCCGGCAATATTGGGGGGTCGCCCACGACAAATTTATGTCCAGATAAACGGTCGTTTCGCCAAACCAGAAAACTGTCATATCAATGAATTCATGACATCACTTTTTTAGCGTACGGGTCCCGGCCACCCCTCTGGCCTTTGCACTTTTACGATCGAATCGTGCGGCTATCGCTGGGTTGAATCTCGATGGCTTGTATTTAGGGAGGGACATATGAATCGATTTTTTTTTATTATTATATATCCGGTGACCGACTATGGTATCAGTTACATACACAGTTTCGGAATTGATTGTAACGCATACAAGATAAAAAAAATATTATTAGGAATCCGTCATCTATATAACCCCCCCCCCCCCCTTCCCGATTTCCAGATTTTGTATCATTAGAGTCATGTCTAAAAAAATAGTTTTGAAAATTTTAAACACTTATGCTAATTATGAACACAGTTGTTATGTATTAGAAATGCGTAACATGTCATCTGTATACTATAATTTCATTTATTTTTATAAAGAACGGTTCAATAATAACGTCAATATTATCCATCTATGATCCATTTATTAATACTACATTTTTTATTTATTCTTTATTGAAAAATCCAACAGTATTAATTTTTATAATTACAAATAAAACTTATTACTAGTATACAAAACCAATTATAGATTTAAGACACTTTACATATTAACATTAGCATAAAAAATTTGAAACAGTGTTCTTAAGATATATATAGATTATGCATATTATTTAAGTATACAGTAGAATTTTTTGATGTTTTGTGTGTAATTTGTGAGTGATGATTGTGGTAGTTGTGAGTGTGTGTGATTTATATGTATATGTTAAATTAAAGTAATAATTTAAGTATGGTTAAGTAAGTTAAGTATTTTGGCATGTAATAATTGTCAGTGAAGATAATTTTCCACTAGGTTTATGGTTCCGGTTCTAGCATTTAAATTTCTATATTTTTACTCAAATTGTTTTAATCGTTGAATGTATTCAGATCTAGAGCATCTGATATAAATATTTGCTAACTGTTACTTAACACGATTCTAGGTAATTTGCATATATTTTTAATGCGTCTGCGTTTTCGTTTCGTATCTTTAATTTGCAATTATGGCAAATACTAGGAAGTTGATTATTCGATAGCTTTTTATATCTTCTTATCAGAAAGTTCTCTGTAACATTTTTTTTTAATAATTCGATTACGTCAACGGAACGTCCAACCCTAGCGAGAGGATATTGCCATACTCCGGCGAAATAAGGAATTTCAATTGTGTGGATTATTGCGTACGATTGGTAGTCTCTCATACTTCCAGTTTCGGGGACGTTCTTTATGCGTTGCGAATTCGGAATTTGACTACCGAATTGAGCGGGGGTTTTTTAATATTTTTTTAGCGTCGACTTCATGCGTAAAGGCCATTACATTCGAAATATCAATGAAAAGGTAAAAAAAAAACTACGATAGTCGATTATGGTACAATTCCAAAAATGACTACCACATTTGGGCAGAGATCTCTTAAATATATAGGCTTCAAAACTCATAATCCTTCCTAAATCTCTTAAAATTAAAAATACACATAAGTTGTCAACAATTTTAAATAAACGGTTAATGGATGTTGGACGGCAAGCAATAGCTAATATTGTATAGTTAATTGAACTCAACAATTGTAATATAAAAATAATTAAAATATCTCTTTACTAATAACATATATAGTTATATATTCCTTTATATACTATACTTTATATATATATTATACAAATGTATTATTTGCAATATTTATTCCTTTAGTTTATTTAAGCGTGTAACTTTTTAAAAAGTTTTTCTTCTAGTTTAATACCGAAATAATTTCAATTAACAAAAATCGACGATCACTGCCTTCTTTGGTACAGACGGTGTCTAGGTAAGAAGGCAGGGAACATTAATTGTCATTGAACTGTTAATACCGCTCTGTACATATATTTATTTTATTTATATGATTCCTTACTTTACAATAGGTGCTCGCATAAGCATTTACCTCAAGCGATTGAACTATCTGTGGGTTCGGTATTAATTTTTCTTTGAACATTCTGGCTATATAATTTGTTTGAAAATTTTTAATCTGTAAAAATATTAAAAAGCATTCGAATTTTCCAATTGTCAATACTGTCAGGCTTTTAAATAAACGGTTAATGGATGTTGGACAGCAAGCAATAGCTAATATTGTATAGTTAATTGAATCAAAAACAGGTTGTTACGATGTCTCGATTGAATAATATTTGGGAATAGATGCACCTTAAAAGTACGCAGTAACGTCGACATCGTATTGACTAACTAAATAACTGTTAATGCCTAAATAGAATGTTTATTTCTATGCATAAATAAGAGTATGCCTAATCTCTGGCGCCAGGCCAATGCGTCAATATGCCGTCGACTTATTTGTGCCGTATTTTATGCGCCCATAAACCGGAAGTGGGGGGGGGCGATTCGACGTCTTTTTCCGCCATTTTTTTCACCCCTTTTTCCCTCCCCGTGGGGCCAGTGCGACTTCCAGTTCCGCGGAGAAATGCCCACGACCTATTGCACAATCGTAAATCATTCCTCGTTCTTTATTCAGATACTTTGAGCGCTTTACGGACAATGGATATGCGCGTTTCATATTGTCGCCTTGGGTTGCCAAACATATAGATACCGCATGCTTTAATACTATCAACAGTTTTTCCTTTCAATGTTATTTAAGGCGAGGCTAAGGGATCACATTGAAAAATCTTCAAAAAACCACTCCTCAGCCACTAAATATTTATACGAGTAGTTTATAGCCTCAAGTACATTGAAGACTTATCGGGTACTTATGAAGTACTTATCGGGAGCTGAATTTTGAAATTGATTTTCGGGGTTGGAATATAAATTAAAATAAAAAAATGACATAAAAAATACAAGACCACAACGACTTATCTCATGCAAACCATCCTGGAAGAGTGGACAACAACTCACATTAGGCAATTTTAAAATAGAAAAGTATTTAACATATTTTAAAGTATTTAACATATTAAGAAAAAACATGCCTTCCAGGTTTTAACCTTCCCAGAAAATCTTGGTGCGCTTTGAACCGCCTAAGAACAGGCCACGGAGAAATTAAGGACATGCTTTTTAAATGGAAGATGTCAGAAAACCCTGAATGCGATTATGGATACGATAATCAAACCGTTCATCATATCATCATCACTCACTTCGACGCTTTAAGATTTACACAATCTTACACCAAATGCTATCGATTGGATATATTCTCTGGACATAAACCTATAGTCGCAATTTCTGGTTATTCCTAGACTTTTCAGACTATTATGTTTAATATTTATTTTTAACTTCTGACATTTACGTATAGAACTTTAACTACAAATTACCTGTTATTAGCTAAAACACCATTATACATTTTTGCCATACGATAAAAAAAATAATAAAAAAAATTGTTCACTATTATTTTTCGCTTCGCGTTCGATAATACCGCATATGATTTACCCGAAAATTAGTACACATTGTAGACAAAATAGTAGTGCAGTTCTTAGCAAATCCACACGTTTAAATGTTATTATTATTTTAGAAATAATTACTAAATTCAGACATAATATTATATTTCAACGAGGCTATCGATCGACACTTTTACGGTTTTTAGAATTTAAGGTCGACATTAGCATGATCAAAAACGGTGTGTTACGATATTTCGATTGAATAATATTTAGGCTTAGGATGTGTCTTTACATTCAATGAAAATCATTTTGTGACTTAATATAATTTGTGTGTAATATATTATTTTAACCTTTAACTTTCACTGCACCAGTCAGCCGATAGATTTATTTATTTATTTAATATGGTAACCCAGTATAAACTGTACTCAATTCAAGAAATGGTAAAAGGACAACATAGATTGAAGTATATCCATATTTCTATAATCCTAATAAGTGATCTTGCTTCTTAAAGTAATCATCTTTATTACAAATTATCCCAAAGAGTTTTAGGTCGTCCACATGTGATAGAGGTTCACAGAACTGAAATAATGTCATTGATATATAAAAGATACAAAAGAGGGCCAAGAATATAGCCCTATGGGACGCCCGACTTAACTTATATGTTAACGAAGCGAAATCCGCCGATGATGACTTTATCGAAACACTTACTGAAATCAATGAATATATGGTTTTGTCTATTTTTATTTTTTTTCTTTAACTTTGCATTTTGATAGGTTGTTAATTTTTACTTTTTACTTTTTGTTGCTATCTATTTTATTGCTTTTGCATTTTATTATATTGTTTTTTTGTTTGTCCTTTTCTCATTGATGTAACCCTATTGAAACTTTTATACTGTAATAAAATGTTATTTTTTTTCACCCACAGAAAAGGCACCGTCTTTGTGGGGAAATGTAAAGGTGTTTTGTAAAAAATAATAATAAAGTTTTTAAAAAAAAAAAAAAAAAAGAAAATGTATATGGAACTGATTTGAATCTTCATAGAGATATTCAGAGTAAAGTGTGACATTTGAAGTAGCAGGTCATTAATTAAAAATAAAATAGTTAAAAACTGAGATGTATGACACTGGTAGGTGTTTCAAAGCGCGGGTGTAAGGGGTGTTCACTTTTTACCGATCGCGTGTTTTACACCCTCGTTTGTATGACAACAATGGTTGTTTGGCATTGTCCGCGGCACCCCGCGCGGGGGTCGGAGACAAAGCCGATGGATGATTCCCGGGGTATATCGGATCTTGAGTGGCGCGGATTGTTACATTGCGCGGTTCCGACCGGGATGTTAAAAAATACAAACTTTTAAAAAAACATAAAATTTTCAACTACCTCTTAAAAGTTATACTACTTACCTATACACTGACATTTAATTGCATTTAATATGTTTGTTTAGTTTATTTTATTTTTTGTGATAAGTATCTACAAGGAAACTTTTAGAATACTTTTCCAAGTAAGTCAACTATGTAGGTGAACATACAAAAACGTTTATTCTGAGTTTACATAAAGAATTAATTTTTTACTACTATACTAAAATTATTTCGAAAAATCACTATCGTCGGCGATATAGATCGTAAGCTTTTGATTGATACATTTGTATGTAAGTCCATTTAGCATTGACCGATTTCTTTAGTGCATATACTAAAAAGTGTTTCCCTTCATATTCAGTTCAGACATTAGTTGGATAAAAAAAAGCCATACTTTATTAAGCTAGGGATCTTAACTTTACACGACATTTTGGTTCAAGAAGCACTCTGTCACTTCTTTAACAATACATCAAACTCAATGACACGCTAGTCTATCCACACCCATAACATCAGAAATAAAATCAATTATGTCCAACCTATGAGACCAAACTCAACTAAATTTAGTAAAACCAGTTCTTACTTCAGTCGTAATTTCTACAACAAACTAGCCGAGAACCTTAAAGAAATGCGTTATTAGGCTATTAAGTTATATCTTTTGAATATAAATAAATTAATGAATGTTGTTTATTATCGTTCTATTTGTTATATATGAATGTTTTGTTATGTATGAATGTACAAATTTAAAATTGTTTCCGTAGTCATTATCGTGTTCCAAATGAATTCCTACAACATTGTAGAAATTGTTATGGAAATAAATATTTTGTATATTTTACTATAAAGCCTATCAAATAATATTTATCCATTACTTTAAATAGTCAATATTTATGACATTGGAACGACCCAATTATTGTAGCCCGGTTACAGTCTGAATCGAGACAAAACTGGGCTTTCACAATGCGATGGGGTACTCTTTGTGTTGGGCACGAATTCTCCTTAGGCTATTTTCATCCCCGGAATGCATTTTATATTATTCTGTAAATTTTATAATAACACAATCAATGACAACTTTTTGTTAATGCATTTTGTTTATGGAAAAATCCTCCGTTAAAAGGATGTATTTTTATTTACTATGGCACTACCAAAGGGTTAAAATACACTAAGTTTCGACAACAATCATATATTAATCAAGTAAAAGGCGGTAAACAAATGTTTTCCATTTATTTATTTTTAAATGGTACGCTAACAAAATATTGACAAAACATGTTAACAAAAATAAATTAAAAATAGAACAAAAAAAAAATTAGGTTTAGATCTACCCTGTAAAAGGACCAAAGCAAATTAAAATACATCCTGTATATTATTTATTTACCTATCTGATCATACGTTCCTTCAACATACTCGTACATACAATAGTTAGGCAAACTGATGCTTGATGCAAACCACGGGAATCATGCTGGATTGCTTGCAAAGGTCTAACAGGCGTCATCGCGTAAAAATCTTTCTGAATTTACAAAAATAACAACATATCAAGAAATGTTTCTAGACCATTCGTTCATTTGGATCCGCTCGCGAACGAAGCGTAAAACGCGGTGACTGAGGAGAGATGCTCACCGCACCGCTGGCACAAAGACCACAGACGGGAAGACTACAATAGCGGTTGGTTAGCTATTGCTGTCTCTCTCGTCTGTACTGCTGGTGTCGAATTTCAATGACAACATTATCTTGGCGTACTCCATCTATTTACCTCTGACTTCGAGCCTAAAAATAATTCATTATATATTTGTGTACAGTAACAAATAGATACAATAGTGATAGTAAAATAAGTATTTTTATATAATTATGACGAATTATACCCGAATAATAAATAGACTATAAATATAAACAATATCTTATATTTTATTACTAAATATTAAATATTTTTATGACTCAATTGAATTGTATAAAATAATATATGTACCGTCCCTCTATTTCGTGTTACAATTTATTATTATGCTATAAATAAACTGATATATATATATATTTATTGAAATTTTACGTTTAAAACTAAACATTGCTATTATAGAAAAATCGATCTTAGGACCGGTTGTGAGAACTTTGCATTGTAATGCTTAAGATACTGTCAATAAAAAAATAATACATTTATTTATTATTTACATACTTTCATTAAGCTTAAAATGAAATGTTTATGAAATGTTTATGCCCAATGTATATATATATCACTATAAGATATGTTTCTATACTATATGTAGTATAACACTATTTTTATATTGAATATTTATTTATTTATATCGAATATTTATTTACCTATATATTTAATAATTGTTTATTCATTTATTTGTTATTTTTTAATTTATTCATTTTATTTTTTCATATATTAAGTATTCTTGATTACACATTTAAATTGCACTCATGTGTGTATGTGTGTGTGGGTGTGTATATCAGTGTGTATATTTGTTTGTGCCTTATTATTTTTTTATATTTTCTCAGGGTTTTGCGCTGGTCTCTGCTATGCACTTTATCACTTCATATATAACCTTCCTTAGAACAGGTAACTATTACCTAATTACATCGGCCAATTTATATTCCATAACAAAAAAAAAAAAAAAAAAAAAAAAATAAAAGAAACATCTCCGAGTGTTATTTAGTGATATTCTCTTTTTTTTTATTTGCGAGATATATTGAATCGAATAGAATAATTTGAACAAAATATCGACGTCAATAAATAAATACAGGCAATATCTAAATCACGCTCACACACTGCATACATGTTTCATTTGCCTAAATGTGATTTAAGTTACGAACAAAATTCCGTGCTTAATAGAATTCAGGATACTTATAATAAAAAAATCCAAAGCACTGATTTATTCCATCTTAGGCCGTAAACAATTTATTAAGGCTGTCATTAATCATTAAATGCCAACTACTTTGTCATTTGCGTGTGTCACTCATCCTAACATATCAACATTTTACTTTACTCTCTCCTGCCTACACACTTCATTCATACTCACTTATCTCACAGTTATTCACGCTTCCTCACACACTCATTATATAACTGTTAATAATTTGACATTAATAATTTAATAATTCTTTTAATAAATAAAATAAATAAATAGTGTCAATAAATTATACGACTTAAAGATACGGGGGGAGGGGGATTTGATAGAGTGGCCACGTGGGTAAAGTTAACGAGACAGGGCCATCAAAGCAATCGCAGACAATACTACAAAACGAGCACGTGAAGCGAGCACGCAAATTTCAAGTGTAATCAGGGTAAGGGATAACTCGGGGATGGAATGAGGGATTGGGGTGAGTAGCGCCGTTGCTGAACACTCAGAAATGTTATTTATATTGTCAAATATATAACTTTATATGAATGAATTTTGAATTATTAGGACGGATACCTAATTCTTTATACCAGACGCCAACTATCTTGGTAGTTACAATCATCAACGCATATTTCACCAATTCGTATATGAAAGATGAAGCTGCATTGTAATAGCTTCCATAAATTAACTCTAAATAAGTCGCAATTTAAAGTGTTTATCAATAATTCATTGTGTAAAAAATAAATATCACAATGTTGAAATGTGAGAATAGAGGGAGCACGGTTAAATTTCATTCGACAAAATCAAACAAGTCGTAGGTCTGAAGTTTACAAGAATTTAACAGATTATTTAGAATTGAATCCCAAGCCAATAATATTGGCCGTAGAGTAAAATATTAATACATTAATAATAAACCTAAGTAAAGCATTTTTTTATCAGTGTAAATATGCCAAAAATAAATTATTTTATTTACTTTTCTCATTTATTTTTTATTTTTTGTTATCAGTTCTACGTGAACCTACATTTTAATTCAATTGTTAAACAGTAAATTAATGTAATTGGCCCAATTATTAACTATGTATTTGCTGTTTTATGTATGTTTCCCTAAAATATATCAAATAAATAAACATTTCAGAAAACCTTCTTTCTTGACTTGCAATCTAAGTTGGCCTGAAATAGTTAGTATAGGTGAGTCAGTTAATTTTCGACCTGATATAATTGTTGTACGTATAGCTTACGTAATAGAACGAATTTTAAAAATATATATATGCTACAATTATAGAGATATAATCATCTCATTATATGCTCAAACTTAAAATTTAATTATGGTCGAGTTTCGACCACTGGGCGACCACTAATATTTACATATCCACTAAGAGATTAGGTAACTTACCCTATTTTTAAATAACTAAAACATAATTTTACGTGGTTCACAGAATATCATAAACATTAAATAATTAAACTGGCGCTTAGCATAAAAATAACAATAATTGTCGCCTCAAAATTAAATTTCTATGTGTATCATACTAAATATGCCTAAAATATATAAAACGATTGTAGTTATGCTGTTGTAAATTTATCGTTTTAAATTCAACAAAAAAAAAATAATAATAATCCGGTGTTCCATAAACGGGCCGTGTACCGCACTTCGGGAGAAAAAACAATGCCGACTGGTTGGTATGCACGTAAGTCGGGAAAGATTCGAAGTTCATCCCTGCCCCGGCGACATCCATTAGGAATTATTGAAAATTGTAATATCAGAAATTGCCGGAGACTGCGCGGTCTGCCTGAAGAGGGCGCCCACTCATGCATCACTCCGCCCGCCCCCCGCCCCGCAGCGGGTGCCTACGCCACTATATTCATCCCCCGCTGTCATCTTACGATCTCTTCTGATCTATTGTTTATATTTTGATTTGAGTACCCTCATTTGAAAAATACTGTCTAGGCACACTGAAAAAAATACGGTATTGATATAATAGTGACAGCAATATTTTTTTTGCATTTACACATCGATTATTTCCTTAACTCACTTGGTTGCGGGAACCATCATTTTCTAAAATATTTCTCAAAGTAAGTAACATAATTTTTGGTTATCAATAATTTTTGCAAAATGCAAATTTCACGATCAGCCTTTCGATCACACCGCCATTTTGATTTGACACACAGCAAAATAAAATAGTGTCCGAGTGTCTTCTCAAAAAGTAAATAAAAGCAGACTTCTGAAATTTTTATCCATGCATCTAATCCTCTCCGAAGAATGTGGCAAAGATAGAATACCTAAATCGAAAAACGGTATTTTTTTTTCATATTATCCTTTGATGTGTGATATATATCCACACATCTGAAACAAAAAGAAACGCGTAAACAATTAAATTAAAAGTATTTTAATCTAATGTAGAATCGAAGTATTTAAAACCGCAATTAAACAATTCCTGACGTGTAGTTAAATTATTTGGAGTAAAAGGTCCTGAGTCTGTCATTTTTGATAATGAAGAATTTTCTAGAATATACTTTTTTCCTTCTTCATACAACCTGCATTGTGGCGTCACATAATATATATGCACGATAGATACTGTTTCGATATTCAAACGTTGCATAGAAAACTTTTGTGTTTAATGTTTCTAATAATTTAACAGACTATAATATAAGAATTAAGAATCGCGTTAAATAAATGTTTATCGCGTTTCTTCCAAACATTGACACCCGTACAAATCGGCGAGTGTATTCATTTTAGATCGTCGAGAATAAATGACATTATTTGAAATTGGTTGAAATAACTAAAATCGGTCAACTGCTTTCGGTAGCGCGCTCAATTTTCCGCGTCACTAGCAAATTTTGTTGACAGATACAAAGAACTTGCTAATTTTATGGAAAATATGTCAAATTCGTTTATGAAGTTCTGTTGATTGTGATGACGAGTCATTTTACGGAGTAATAAGTGAAATAAATAAAAAAAAAACAAGTAGTAAGTTCCTGTTAAATATTTTTTTAATATTAAAAACAATAATTTCATTGGTAAATCACACGCAAATTGTCTTTTTTCTGAAATATGAATCTTTAGAAAAAATGCTTTATGGTCTCACGATTGCCTATAAGGGCATGCGTGCCAAGAAAAATGTTGTGAATAGTTTATTTTTATCTATTTATTCATCGTATGACAAAGAAGTACAATCGTGTTTTAACTAATTACAGGTAATTTGTAATTAAAGTTCTTTTTTTTTTGTATATAAAATTATCAAAGTAATATTAAAATGTTGGAAGTTAAAATTAAAAATATTTAAGATTACCGATAGTCTGAAAAGTCTTAAAAAAAAATAGATTGCGAATATAGGTTTCAGAGAATATATATCCAATCGATAGCATTTGGTGTAAGATTGTGTAAATCTTAAAGCGTCGAAGTGAGTGATGATGATATGATGAACGGTTTGATTATCGTATCCATAATCGCATTCAGGGTTTTCTGACATTTTCCATTTAAAAAGCATGTCCTTACTTTTTCCGTGGCCTGTTCTTAGGCGATTCAAAGCGCACCAAGATTTTCTGGGAAGGTTAAAACCTGGAACGCATGTGTTTTCTAAATACTTACCTACAAAAATAAGAATATACTTTTAACTAAAAAAAAAACATATGTTTACACAGCAATGTTCATGCATTTTATCTTACAAAATAGGTTATATATTATCTTTAACTAGTCATAATGACCTCAAAAAAAAGTCTTTTTTTTTCTTAATTTTAACAATAGTAAACTGATCCGATCCTATCAGACTGATGCAAAACCATCACAATTCCTTAAAAAATATTTATTTTATAAATATTATCAGGGTAAGTTTCGTGTTCTGTGGTTTGTTTTCCTTCAGTAATTTATCGGCTCCTGATAAATGAACAGTCGAGATAAACGCGACCACCCACTCTCGAAATGAGGAAGCAAGCAGCGCTGAGCCGTCCACTCGATTATTTCAAAAGTTCGTCTTTTTTTGGTCAACCAGTACACCGGTACTGCACACACGGTCTTTCGCCACAGGATATAATTCTTATACGCAGGCATCGGAGTAACGAACACACTTCAATCCTTAAATAATATTTTATCAATTCTAACATACATTCTAAATAAATAATTAATGTTGTTATAAATATATACTATGAATTTTTATTTCTAACAACAACAACACAACACATAACAATATTTTAAGAATGTAATGTGATATAATAATATAATATAGTAATATATATTCATATATATATTTGTAGTTAAAATAGCCTAGTATGAGTGTAATTTAATTTTAATCTATTCATGTATTTCTATACTTTAGCGAAAACCTGTCATCTGTCAATTTTACACGCAATTGTTTGTACCATTTTTTATAGGTATATTGTACTATTGGTTTTCCAAATAAATAACCTCATATTTTGCACAATGTTGAAAAAATAGTTTTTATTTTAAATTAGTGCATATACAACTATATTAAACATATATTAGGCTAAAGGAAATGGTGGTAATAACACGTAGAAAGAGCGAATTCGACCCTTGAGAACCACAATCTGATAAGATTGTGGTTCTTTGACTAGGTTCTTTTAAATTTACGTTTTTAATGGCGTTATACCTAATATTAAGTCAAATCAAAATATAAAAATTTATTTATTGAAGATTGCCTGCATAGGTTACATACAAACAACTGTACATCCCTTTATCATTTTAATTAACTCGATATAAAAAAAAAATACTTTTTTTTAACATATCAATAAAACAATATTTGTTTTTTTTTATTGTACGATTTTCCGTCGTTAATAAACGCTACTAATAATTTCTGTATCTAAATTTTATGCGGAACATTAAAGCTGCAAACATCATTTTTTTCTAACATTTATAACTAATGCTGGACTATTTTTTGTTGGGTTATGTGAAGTCGCTTGTCTAGGCAGATAAGCCGGACACGATTAACGCCTTGGAAGAGAATATTCGGCGCGTTATTGCTGACATACGGCCCAACTTGCTGCAAAAAGTGGTTGAAAATTGGGCCTCTCGGCTGGAATTTGTTCGGGTCAGCCGCGGCGGCCACTTACCCGAAATCATTTTTAAAACATAATGGTAAACCCTTATCTTTATAATAAAACTAAATTCTTAGCCATAACATCAAACTATATGCGTTTTATCTCTTCTTGAAAACCACGCCTCTAAAAAAAACACCCGTTATTATTAAAAAATCTACGTATGCACGTGAATACGTTATTGCTTTATTTCACTAACATATTTATCAATTCAACTTAACAAAATTAACTAAAAAAATACTATTATACAAATTAATTAGTTTGAGAACATCAGAAAATCAGCATCCATTTTAGATCCGAAGGAGATGCCGTATCGACCCCATACTGATCAAATAAAACGCCAATTAATTACGACCCCCGGCAACAATGACGTATTGGGTGTCCGGCCAGGTAAACGCTCACTTATTAATAATGTCATGAATTTTATTTTTAAAACACCGCTCGTCCAACTAGCGCCTCTCAAAATGTGCGACGCTGAAAACAATGTTATTCGGAATTAAATAAGTCACAAGCATTTGCTTTTGTTTGTAAAAATGCTAAATTGCATTTCACACGTCGTGACGTTAAGTCACACCATCCTGAAACGAGACGGAACTTTCAGTCTTCGGTCTTTAACTCACCGCGCTCCCCGACTAGCCACCTTCCTAGGTAGTCAAACTAACATATTTTATTTTACTAACCAATTTACTTTAATTTAATTTTTTTTTTTGATCGAGCGTGTTCTTAGCTAACATTCAAGAAAATATGTTCAGCCTTTTATGAGTGCGGGGTTAAATTTTTAACCATATGTATGTTTCTAATATTATTGACTTCATAGATTTACAATTATATAAAACAAAAAATAGATTGCCTTTACTGCCTAAATCTAGTAGGAATATTTAATAAATAAAAACATTAACTATTATTCAAATTGAATTATTATTATTTTAATAAAAATAATATTACACACTGTATATTTTGTTATCTGTTGAATAGCTAAGTCTATTGTAACAGATACACACGGTTGGGATAGACTATAATCTTATAATTTTTATTATTTTTAAATTATTCTTATCTGACAGTTTTAGAGACTCAGTTCGATAGAGATATAGATCGATTACACATTCGAACAACCAATAAAAGTCACTAAGGCTTCCCAAATATGTCGGTCTTCGAATTCTGACCAATTTCAGAACAAGGTATCCCTAAAATTTATTACAAGACCTTTACGTGTTCGATCTGGCAACCTCGAAAGATCTATCTCTCGCAATGTTTGCGTTTAAAATACTTGAGAATTTCAAGATCCGAACGCAGAACTTTATTGCAGTGTTGCCGGTTCAATTTTCATTGACGTATATATAATATAAAATAATATATCTTTATAATTATTTAAAATACAGTTCAAAAAACAGTGAAAAATATAACTATTCCTTAGGATTAGGCGAAGTATTTTTACAGTATTCACAAAACTTTGAATGAAATTATTTTATTACTGATAAATCGATTTCTTATTTATTTTTTATCTTCATTTGTTTATTTTAACAATATTTTAATATCGTATTTACTCGTATTGTTTATATTAAATATTGTATATAGTCCTAATATTTTTTTATCAACTCCATAGACGTGGATTTCAAAAAGATTTGCACAAACGTCCCAAATCAATGCAGCATCTTACGACTCGAATCTCCTTTTCTCTCGTCGGCGTGGGATCGGTTTTAATTAAAACCCAAAAAAATCCTAAGCATTGATCCGTCCGCTTAAGATTTTTTTTTCGCCGAACGGATATTTTTGATAAGGGTGCTCGGTTTTTTTTTTTTTGTAAACTCGTCGCGGGCGACTTTTGTTGGTACATTTTGTAGGGTAACTTCTGACATGCTTTTCGAACTTTCTGACAGCGCGGTGCGTGTGATACACTTCTGAGTTTCGTTTTTTTCCACCGCTCGCGTTGGCAACAGTAAATCATTTCGAAAATAACATAATATATTTTCATTTAATAAAACGGTATTATAATCGCATACTGTCTGCAACGGTAAACACAAAAAAAAATTGATTCAGCCTTAAGCGCTTCAAATTCACTAATTTTACACGAATTTCTTTCTCACATTATATTTTCTGCCTCTGGTTTAATATATCCATGGACTTACTGAAAGATTATTCATAGTAGATAGATCTTTTTAGATTCTAGCTAGAAGATTTCCTGACCCGGCACACCCGATACACAAAACACTATGTTTTTCTTGATTTATAATTGATTTTTATAATAATACATACCCATTTATAAACAGTTAAAAGTGATTTTTTGATCATAGTTTTTCTTCTTTAAGATGGTAATTTAAATGTACCCAACAATAACAAACTTATAGAACTCTATGCATATTGAAAATACCCCTGAAAAATGTTTCGTAAAATGATTATTAATTTATTTATTTATTTAATTCTTAGAAATTCCTACAGCTATACATAAAGACAGTTACATAAAAATACATTAATCTAAAACTTAAGGCGACTAAAGGCATCTCCAAAATATATTTAACAGAATGAACTAGCAATCTATATGTGACAATATGTGTGGGTGTTGTAATTTGAAAGTGTATGTATGCGAATGGTGTCTCTTTTATGTTGATTATAAAGTCGCCTTTAGGCAAATGAAAAATGTCTATATCGCTAAAATTGTGGTTAATTTGTTGTCCGCCATTTTGTAACGGATGTGCTAATTTTCATAAATAATTGGTGGAACCTGGGGCAGACAAAATTATTTTAAACCCTGCTAAACTAATACAAATTTATCTATGAGTCAGGGTATATAATGCCAATGGTGATGAAGCGTCAATAATTGTACAACCCTGCGCTTTATCACTTCTTTAGTGTTTGGGATGGTCCCTAGAATTAAGCGGCCAATCCGCAAGTACAGTCCTAAAGGTAGATTTTTTTTATATTAATATCCTTTGATTGTAACAGGCAAAATGTATTGCGTAAAGCGACTACGCGCTATGTGCTGCGCAAATGTGTCCGACTGTAAATCGTGAGCACGTAATTGTGGCCGCTTCCGAAAACAATAGGGTGTACCAACAGCAAGACCTGCAGGTCTTGCTGCAGGCCGGCGCATAGGGCGCTCGCCGCAGGACAAAGGATATTGATGCGCGCAGAACAGAAGTCACTCGGAGCATTTTGCTATAAGCGCGTGAGTATCGGGTGGATCGAAGAAAATAAAAACAATTAATTATTTTATGATTGGGTATTAAATAATATTAAAGCTTACGCCTATATATATCGAAGTTAAATTTAAGGGAAATGTACTTTTTTTTTCATTTAAGTAAAGAGACGTGGTTAGGTGCAAATGGGTGTCACGCACTTCTGAATGTGGGTTTTCAAAACGTATAGGTACGTTTTTACATTACGCGTGTAATTGCCTTAAAATAGCTCTTAATAAAGAAATATTCTTACTTATTTTAAACATTTTTAGGACAAACTGTGCGATCTCCATTTAAAAAAATGAATTAAAATCATTAGCGATTTATCAATAAATATCGTGTGTCATGAAATATCGTAGTGCCATGAGCGTTTATCACAATGTGTTAAAAAAAATAATAAATTTAGGGATATTTTTTTTCTATAATTTCTTCATAATAGGCAAGACAAATACCCCATTGAGTCATCAGAAATGGTCTTACCACATCCAGAAGATGATCTAGCATTTTTAGCAATATTTGCAAATCCACGGGTTCAGCGAAGAATTCGACAGTTGAACTCTCATATTATTATCAAATGCATTCAACCTTGGTATACATTATTGTTTATTATAAATTACCATCGATGAAAATAATCCGAAAAAAAAAACAAAAAATATTTATTCCGCATTAGCATTACATTAAAATTAAAATTAATATAACAATTCAGCGAAAACCGACACAATATTAAAAGTTAGTGAAAAAAATCAACGCCGTATTTTCTTAATTTTAGAAAGAACTTCATTTCGGTAAGAACGTTTTATAGTCTATGCATGTAAATTATTGTATATATTCAAGTACTTAAGCAACTGGACGAAATATAAGATCACACCGGTTTCAACAACGGTATAAAAATGTAATAAATAAATAAAACCGCTTATTGTGGGCCACCCAATCCGTACCGGTCACGAGGTACGAGAAAATGTTGTAAGGCCATAATCGAAACGTCCTCATTAATAATCAATAGGTCCAATACGCCAACGGTAAGTAACCAACATTGCACTTGTGTACAGTCGACGACATAATAATTATTACAAATAATTTAATATTCAAAAAAATATATTTAAGATAAGCTTTTAAATGCGTATACAAATTTCGTGTCTGTGCTGTTTACCATTGAGGAGTTCCTTCGTCTGCAGCCAATCCTGGGTGCAGAATCAGGTCATACTGACCATAAAAATGCATTGTCATCGGAACTGAGCCGACATGTCAAATTTAACTCCGTAAATTTGTAGGAAGCTACAAATTTCAATTATTATAATGGTCAAAAACAAGAACTTATTTATTATCTTTTAGTTGTCTGTCCATCTGTCCCGGACATATCTCTTCTAAACAATTGGTCATACAAAGTATCATCAAAGTATCAGGTAATTTTTTTTTAAATATTTGCGTCCTCTGGGTCTAATAAAATACAATTTAAAATATATATTTTATTACATAAAAAAATATATATATTTTTTAATCGAAGGAAAGGGCTATTACAGATTTTTGTTGATTGCTTATTCAAAGGTAATTTTATGATAATGTAACAAAAATAGTATCGGACCCCCCCGAAATGATAAGAATAAAAACGGGTGAATGAAGAGAAAGATTCCTGTAGATTCCTGAAAATAATTTTCCTGTAAAGATTACAGGAAAATTATAGCGAAGGATAGGTTATTTCTACGTGGTCTGTCTGTCTGTCTTTCCGTCGTTAACATATAAATTTCACCCCCGAAACGTCAGAATTAACTAGTCACAGACACATGTTACACACACAGTAGTACGCATGGTATGTTCGGACCAGTTATGACATTTCCTAAATCGCTATCATTTCCTACTCCTATGTCTTCACCTTTATGATAAAACGTACGCTCTGTCCTTACCTTAAAAGCGAATATGTACATTATTTGGGGGTAGTTTCGCGCGAGCCAAACGAAGAATACTTAAACAAACCGCGCGCGACCAGTCGATTACGATACGATTGTACGAGTCGGTGTGCACGTTTCGAGCTCCACCCGTTGGAATACTAGACGCCGAACGTCGTGAATTGTGTCGTCTTGAGATCGCTCGTGCACTCCGCAACTGGGTAACCAGCCCTCGCCCTGGTAAAGTAATCGCTCGGTTGCAAAAATACGAACATTATTAAAGGTTAAAGTTAAAGATTATTAAAATTTAAAGGTGTGGAAGTGTGACAGCCAACTTCAGCCGCAGCAGAAACGCAAAGACATCAGCATTCATCAAGGTCAGTGATTTGTACTATTTGTTAATCCTCTGTGTTGAATTCCATCCGATGGCCTTAACGGTCAGATTTCTGTAACCCGACTTACCGCAAATAATTAAACGTTGGCCTTCGCCAACTCAAGGTTCTTCGAGAAAAACGTCTGACTCGACGTCAGACCCTGAACCCAGGCCCACGTACCTACATGGTATGTAAAAATCCAAAAAAGTTGATCTATATATTAATACGTGAAGGGAAAATTAAATACCCCTTTTTAAGCATATTGCGCGCGCGGAGGTGTGTGAGATTTGGCATAGCTTAAGTTTATATGTAGAAGGAGTGCAGAAAGCTAAAATGTGTCTATAATATATGTTACAAATACATTAAATTAAATAAAATAAAACGTTCATATTTATGACAACTGATTGACAGAATGAATTTCGAGCTGTGAACTTTACGACAATACATGCTGACATATATATTTTAACACATTCGTCCCGCTGCTGACATGATAGAATAAAATTTAAAAAAATATTTGCAATGATTATAGATCCATATTATAGAGGTATAAGAACCTCAATAATGCTTAAACTTAAAAGTTTAATGAATTACTGTTGAATTTTGACCACTGGACCATCCCTAGAAAGATTTAATCATTTTTCATTTTTTTCGTCCTGACGAGATGAAAAGTAATATAGGTAATAAATAATTTTTTTTACTCAAATTTCTTTTAAAGTATTATTATTACTTCAATTGATTTATTTACGTCGTTGACTGTCCATTTCACATAAATGCCCGGACCATTCACGCAGTATCGATATTATCCATGGGTATAATATTCAAATTAGGGTTAGCATAGACAATAATACCCGCAAGGAGGCCATTGTTCGGAAGCTGCGATAAATTTGTCTTTGGTATAAAATGGCCGGTGTCCTTTGCCGTGCCGTCCCGCAATGCATCTGATAAATTATTTATTTTTGTTTTATTTTATTTACCATAAATACAGAAGCTTCCATTACACTCTGGCTCGGAAATGTTACGCTGGATGCTGAAGTTATTAGCCAAGACAGAAATATCTTTTTCACTGACCATAGACACGGAGAAATAAATATAAATTTAATATCGAAATATACTGAAAAATCTCCTTCAGACAGATTGAAGATGAACGGCTAAAATAGTTCAATATGATTGACGGTTGAAAAAATAACTGAAAACTGAAATTTGAAAACTGCGGTTCTGTTGAAAAGTTGAAATTTTTGTTTTTATTTTCATTTAGAAAGCTTTATAAAATAACTATTTAAAGAAACAAAAATCCTTAAAATACACTAATTCAGGGTAAACTCGAGTTCCGTCATACCTGCAAACCGGTGCAATAAAAAAGATAATACTTAAATAAAATTATTGAAATAATGACATACAGTCATACATATATTAACTTTTTTATACAAAGTACAAATGTAACTTTTTAATTCTTTTAAAGATCAGATAATTATGAAATAAAACGATAGTCAGTGTTATTTTTATTTACATCACCACAATAATGCCTAAAAAAATTATATACATTTGATCATACGAGTACTATAAATTTCAGCAACTGAAATAAGAAAAAAACTTTGATAAAGCCTTTTAACTCAGAAGGGTAGCATAAATTAGATCGTTCGTTCATTATTTCTGTATATGAGTGCGTACTCAACTTTAAGTTAACAGTAAAAATCCCTTTTTAAAAACAAGCTTTTATTTAAGTTCTTGAATGCGTATACAAAATTTCATGTCTGTGCTGTTGACCCTTGAGGAGTTCTTTCGTCTGGAACCAACCGTGGGTGTTAATCAGGTCATGTCAAATTTTAGGATGAGAGCAATTGGTTCTAATTTCGCTCGCAATATTTGATACAAACATTGCAAGCTAAATAGAGGAAGCTTGTAAAAATGCCAGTGATTTTTATAAATAATCTACCCCCGAAAACCGGCCAACTTGATTCACACAGAACGTACTCAGTCAGAAAATGGCACTTGCGCGCACAAAGAGCACACCTTCGTCGAATTCAATAGAACGCGGTTCTGTAAAAAAAGGTGTCTCCGTCGACGAATTCGATGAAATGTATTGCCGCGATGTCGCCACGCTGAGCGCGCGCGCAGGTGCAAAATAAAACACAATGCCCACTCAGATAATGCGTATGATTCGACCTTCGATCCATTTTAACTTCGTTCAGTACCTACTCAACAAAGTAGTAAAAAAATAGATTAATCTAAAGTAATCAATTCGTAGGTACGTATACTGAAAAAAAAAATGGTATTGGCAACCCTAAAGTGACACATCGATTATTGTTAAACTTAATTGGTCGCATGTACCATCATTTTCTAACATATTTCCCATAATTTTAGTTGCCTTTAAGATAATATCTAGCAATCGCTACAATAATTGAATGAATGGCAACTTTCTCAAAAAATCTTATACATTTATTTCGCTTTTTGATATTAAAATACAAAATACAAGATTTTTTTGTTTATTTTATTGACTGTTTAAGGACCATATTAAATTAATAACCTTATAAGTTCTGCAAAGTAAAATCTAAAAATATATAATGAGGGCAATAAAGAGAGTTTTCAGACTTGCACGATGTCTTCGATTTGTTAGTGGATATCTTTCAGGAAAATATCGTTCGATCTGGTGTCAATTCTTCTACGACCGCTGCCGGTTTTTCAGGATTTACGCGGTCTGAAAAGCTTACCCGCATATATCCTTTGCATTTTTTGGGGGTGGTCTTGGCTATATCGGTTTTTTATCTTCGGAGAGTGTCACCTATCCAAGGCCATCACAGGCACTTGAACTATTATTACCCTCTATCTCGCTTGGCCATGCTGTTGAAGTTGAATGTTCTTGAGAGAAGTGATGAACGTCTCTCTACTTACTTAAATCTTCTGTGACGTTATAGAATAATTCTAGGAAACCTGGTTGAATTAGCAACGCTATGAAATTAACTATACCTCGAGGTTTATTTTCATGATTCTTGTGTTCAGTCAATAAGATACACTGAGAAAAAAATCCTGTACGCTGTACAAAATTCCTATAGATATAGTGACAGTTAAACATTTTGTTGGGGCTATAGTTTTAAATATCTTGTAACCTTAACAGACTATTTAGTTACCGTTACTAAAGTTTTTAGTAGGCTCAACCAACGCTAAGTACGTCTAAACGAACTCCGATACACATAAACAAACTGCAATAATAAGCGCTACTGATCTGTTCGGTAGTCAAACAAAATGGCCAAATAGGAGAAAAGCGCGAGGTGTGTTTACAAGTCTACTACTGATTGGTTGACCTAACAAAACAGTTTTGTAATGCGTACGCAACTTTTCATTTGAATGCTGCATCTACAGGGATTGTTTGGTACCGATTACAAGAAAGTTTTGTTAGGTGAACGATTAATCAATCGTCAGGAATTGGTATGTACAGTCCATCCAATAGATTGCATACACTACAATATACACTAAAATTCTGTAGCCACGACAAATTATGATTCTACTAAACTTTCCGGTTAAATCAGGGATCGATATGTTTTTCTATTTACGTATAGAGCTTTATTAACTTTTAATTCTTAATATTAATAATAATTTCAGTAGTCATAATGATGAGATCGTGGTAGTCTAGTGGTTAAGGCGGTTAGTCTATTGGCCCAAAAGTCGCGGTTCGAATCCGGACGTGGTCATACCATTTTTAACGCTTCATTACCACCATCTCCCATGACTCTAGGACAGGCACACTTGGCCTAATTGAGTATGGCTAAATGAGTATGGTTTAAGAATAAGGACTGTATCCAATGGAATACCCACACTGTCATTGATTGATTCATCTTCAGGATCTTGATCTCAAAGTAGCTCCTACGTGGAGAACTTCCAGGGTGTGGCGGGTCCATCCCTGCTTCATCAACCAGGCGCGCACAACCCGAGAGCCAATCTGAAACTACTCATAATATTTAATAATTAGTTATACTGGCCGTGTGCCGATTAAACGTCGGTCACGACCCCTATAATCTGGGCAATAATTAACAAATACCGGCGTGTCAATCAGATCAGGGCTGTCGGGGCAGGGCTGGGCACTGGCAAGACGCGCGGCGGGGAGGACGAGCGGCCGTCCGCTTGCTGACAACCCTGCGTCAATGGTTTGCAGGGGGTACGGCGAAATGACGGCCCCTACTGCGTGGGCTGGAATAAAACTAGCTTATTTAAAATTCATTTATTAAACATATTTTTAAAAAAATCTTTCCTTTTTCATAAATTAGCGGCAACAAACAAAAAATATTTTAGGGATCGGTCCAATCTCGTTGGACGGGCGACGGCTGTGTCATAATTTGATCGAAGGGTGGCATATCAACTGAAAAAAAGCTATTCATTCTTTTTTTCTTTTTTGTACACAATTAGTTTTGATACATATGTGGCCATGAATTTGTGAGATAATATGAGTTATTTATTTATGATTATTTTTAATTTTAGGTCGCTTAACATGGGGAAACCTGTTCAATAAATAAATTATATACGACTATACACTATTTTCCAAGACCATTTCCAATAAAAAATTAGCCCTGCGATTTCAAACATAATTTGTTACGACAACATATCAAAATTCATCATTGTTTTCGAGTAAAAAAGTGTAAACTTTACGTAATAATATTAAATCTCTGTTGTCGTGTGTCCGTCATCCGCGATGCAGTTGAATGACAGCGCTATGGATTAAGACCGCGAGCGAGCTAGCGTCGCAAAGCATAATCGTTATCTCGTTTTGCCACGCTAAAGAGAATAGACACCACCTGTTTAATAATATTAATAAATTTAAGGATGAAATATTTTCGAATTTTTTTAAATATTTTTTTACATAAACACCTTCTTTTTATATTTTTTTTGTGATCTGATGTTTAAACCTTGTTTTATTTATTCCAATATATAAATCCTATAAATAAATCCTTTATCTATCCGCACAGGACTCTATATCATTGACATTTGAAATAAATAAATGCAAAAATGTTTTAATCTAACTAAATACCTACTAAGTATCAATAGATTTGGTATATATGCACAATGCACATTTTTTTAGAGGGTTAAAGACCTTGATGTCACAAAATCCATTGTGTTACGTTTTGCGGGGCCATTCTATATTTCAAAGTGATCAACTTTTGTTCTGCAAGTTTTTCAACGTGTAAAAAAAAAGTATGACGTGATCTTGATCATAGCGCGGCGTTTATTTTGTATGGAAAAAATATGTCAAAATTAGGAAAACTTGCAAAACACAACTTGTTCAGTTTTGTGTGCAAACCCTATAAAAATATGTGTATGAGAATAATTTCACCCTGTATATGTGTTGTTATTAATTACATTTTAATTATTACCTTATTATAGAATTGTGTGCCATTATCAAAAGTACACACGTTCAACTATTAAAATGTTTAATTAAATTATTTTAATAGGTAGTTTAGTCATAGATTTTAAGAGCGTTCATACAGCTTTCATCCCCCCCCCCCCCCCCCGCCTATGGCCCTGAATCGTTTTATTGAAAGTCGTCGGCATATAAAGGGTTTAAGAAATATTATAATTATTAAAATAAAATATTATCGCGTCAGATTTAACTTTTTTTTGTAGCTCACTCCGTACTGATATAACGCTCGGCCCGGTTTGAAATTAAGAATGTCAAAATTGAGCGGTGATCTCCAAGTCGTGCTCGAATATTCCTTATAGAAATCAAGCAATCGGAATAGCACATGATACCTATCTTTACGGCCCTCGCTATCGGTAATTATATTAAGTGTGCAATGTGCATAGGCACACTATAATTCACGCTATATATTGATACGGGAAAAGAAAACTTTATACCCTTTTTAAGCATATTGCGCGCCCGGAGGAGTGGGAGATTTGGCATAGTTAACGTTTATATATAGGAAAAGTGAAGAAAGCTTAATATTCACCTATAGTTTGCGTTACAAATACATGAAATAAAATAAAACGTTCATACTACTGACAGAATGGGTTTCGAGCTGTGAATTTTAACGTGATTTCAAATGTTCCTCTTTCAATAGTCTGTCAATGTCAAGCAAAATAATTTATTAATTCCACCTTATAATTCTATGAATGTCGAGTCACATTTTCCAATAAAAAAATAAAACTGACAGTGAATTGTAACAAAAAATAAATACAAATACAAGCTATAAGCTGTAATAGTGTTTTATTTTTGTTTTCAATTTTAAATTTCATAGGTATTGCAGGAAATTAAGGCAAACAACCTTGGTAATAAAACAAAATACAAAAAAAAATACAATGATTGAAATGAATTAATGATTTTTGGTATGTTGTATGTTCTCATTGTATGTTTGAGGTGTAAGAACCTCAATAATGCTCAAACTTAAAAAGTTTTTTAGGAATTACGGTCAATAATTAATTCACGCTATATATACTGTAATTCGTGCATTATATACTGTTATTCATGCTTTATATACTTTAATTCACGCTATATACTGTAATTCATGCTTTATATACTATAATTCACGCTATATATACTGTAATTCACTTGTGTTGATGTACTTGTGTATATGTCGTGTAAATTATCCCTCAACAGCTAATTAACAAATATTCAAAAGAAATATTGTTGTTTTATTTGATCATGCTTTACTACTCAAAAGATGATTTAACCTTATTGCTTGTACTTAACGCATTAAATACTACTTATAAGTGATAGTTGAAGATTTTTCATAAAATACAGGGCCGATTTTAAACCAACGCGCAGAAGCTTAATTTTGCAGCTATTCGTTATATTTTGACTTTTATTTTCATTTTTCAGTACTTTATAATGTATTTGTTATAGCAGATTTACGACCTACTAAAATGTATATGTATTTCATCATATATATTGTACATAGGCTTAAGTTTTAATTATTACCTCTTTGGGTTCGAAATGTACGAGTATATGCTACTATTTCGCTGTTTAATAAATATTTATTTATTTGTTGAAGTATAGATATTTTTATTGTTGTATTCGTGGGCGTTTGGTACCACTGGAATCATACGCTTAAAAAGGGGAGTTTTCCCTGCGTACTTTGTAAGATAAATAATTTACGCTCGTCGTCCGGAAAGCGAACTCGGTCCATCGCAGCCACCGATTTCGTCTCTCCGTCCACTGAGTCTATATATCTGGGTTTAATTATGAACGTATAGCTGCACTGCTCTGGCGCGATCCACTCGCGTCTTACGTTCGCCCGATTGGCCCGTGACGTATCTTTGATTCGAACCCGCCCCGCGAGATTCGAACCCGACACTTTTTGTTTTGCATCGAGAGCGGTCGGACTCCGTACGAATTCTTGCGCGTTAGTCGTCACACTTTTGTGTCAAATGGTCAAAGAGGCGATCGTAATTAAAAGTACTAAAATATTACAATCCATATACTACACACCACACACCACATAAAAAAAAAAAACGCTAAAAAAATATCTTCCTGTATCGCTGTTTGAACGTTGATAAATAAATAAATATTATAAATGCAAAGGTCAATCAATGCTCAATCGTTTTTCATGAAATTTGAAAGGGGATGAAATATTGTATGAGAATTATTTAGATAAAGTGCTAGGAAGATGTTTTTGGGCAAGTGGAAAGGCTCCATTATGAAAAAAAACATATTTAGGGCCTATAAATGAATCGCAAAGCGGCTAATCCTGAGTGCCGCGGGAATGAGCCGTCGATCGCCGAAGGCGCTGATATTCTATTCTAATTAATAGTCTAATTAATACATTTTTTCATTCATATATATTTTTCTGTTTATTAGTGTAAATATGCACAAACGAAAATATTTTATTTTATTTTATGTACGATTCTCGTAATTTTCTTTATTTATGTAATTAGTTTTAGATGAACCGACATCTCAATTATATTGTTAAACAGTGGATTCATATAATTGGCCAAATTTATAACTATGTATTTACTGTTTTATAAACTAAATTATGCTGTATGTTTCCCTAGAATATATTAAATTAAACCATAAAGCTTCTTCAGGGCCTAGCTGCCAATTCGGGACGAAGTTCGGGGTAGGCAGGTAGGTTGGATCGCCGATACACTTTTAGTTTTTCTCAACTTTTCCAATTTTCCGTGAAATTATTCTAATTTTTCTTTGCCTAAAAATTATCTTCAAACTCACAAACATTTCAATATAGCCAAATCGGGCGAGCAGTTTCTTAGTTATAATTCTTCAGACACACATTAATTTTTATATATACACCGTGTTCCAAGACCAAAAAATTAGCTTATTGGTGCTGTGATTTGAAACATGATTTGTTTTGCCTCATATCAAAATTCATCGTGGTTTCCGAGTAAAATATTTGTAAACTTTACGTGATAATATGAAATCGCTTTTGTCATAGCTCGGTCGCTAACGAGACGAGGCATTGGCCAATCAATTAGGTATGAATTATTTTCGCGTTCTTTTATTAGAGCGAAGCTCTCATAAGGCGACTCCAATTAGAACTTTGTCACGGGCTAACTTGGTCATTCCTTGACCGATTTGAAAAATTTTTGATTTTGAGAGAATCTACATGAAAAAGTGAAGGTCGTGACGGAGCTTGATTTTAAATATTGTCAAAAATAAAATTTTTGGGGTCAAAAGAAAATTGTCTATGGGAATATCCATTATAAAAAAGTCACGCGCTTTTTTGAAAATTTTTTATTCGAAAATAAATTCATTTGTCTTATATTTAAATAATTGTTAAATGAATTTCTCTTTTTGTATATAAAAGATTTCAAGAACCTCATTTTGGAAAATTATCCATTCGTTGAAAAGTTATGTTTTCAATTTCCCGATGAAATTCTCTTGTACATTAGTATTGAAGATATTTTAAGTACCTCATTTTAGAAAATTATCAAAATCTATCCCGTCGTTAAAAAGTTATGCTGTTGATTTCCGGATGAATTTTTTTTGTGCATTTGTATCAAAGAGATTTCAAATACCTCATTATAGAAAATTATCAAAATCTATCCCGTCGTTAAAAAGTTATTGTCACAGACTAAATTTTATTTAGAAAATTTTAGTAAATCGCTTCGCTCTAATATGTGCTGCAGCGAAGCAAAATGCGAGCGACTGCGGCGACCTAGTACAATTTATTACACGTAATTGGGAACATAAACACCCTCATAAGTCTTCGGGAATTGTCGGGACACCCTATATAGATAAGCGTGCGAAAATATTGTTGAATGTAGATGCCGGTATGGTGTGATTATTTTAAAATATAGATTAATACATTATTATGCAGTTTATAATGAATTTAATCGATTGCCTCGCTGAAGTTTTTACTTTTAACGCGCGTTACACATACGCTAAATTTTTTTTTTTGTAGAGTAAGGTTGCAGTCCTCGTATCGGAAAGCGATCTTTTTTGAAAAACACGATTTTAAACGCTATACAACCCGCGAGTGACAGCTCGCCCGCGCCGCGTTACACTCTTCGATTTTTGTTTTTCGACAAGCCGTCTGCGTTACGTCGGTAGGTGTAATGATCGCTTTAATTTTTACATGATTCTTTTCTGTAATAATTAATCACATATTTATACATTTATTCGCAAGAGTTCGGATTTCATAGACAAATTCAATCAATCTTATTATTACGCAGTATGTTTCCCTAAAATATATTAAATAAATAAATAAACAATAATTCGTCATCGAAGAAAAATTTCCAACCCCTACGAATTAATTTCCTGATTTGATATCAATGCGTATGGTAAATTGATTGTACCTATCTTCTTCGTTCGTATGGCTTGTGTCGTCGGGGAGGTGCCATTGGGCACAGTTCCGATTGCCTTATTGTTGTTTCAATGATGCGAGGCATTTCATTGCGGGAAAACAACATCTCGCAGGCCTGTAACTGAGCGGGTGTCTTTTTTTTTTGTGTATGTCTTATTACTTAACTCAGCCGTCGAGAAAAGCGCCGTTGAATGTACTCGGGATTTGACCCGCTAAGGATTCGAACCCGGGACCTCTTTATTTCGAAGCGGGCGCTTATCCCACTACGCCACCGGGCCGTCCAACGCCCGTTGTACCTATTAATAATGCAAATTGCATTATTATTGCAATTTTTTAATAACAATACTTACTAACATTTTTTTATTTATTTATTTCATTGTTTAAAATCCCATTGTTTATTTCATTGCTTACCAGTAAATCCAACAAATATTTAAAGTGCTTTTTTCAAATTAATAGGTAAGAAGATAAAGAACATTCTTAATTATTGTACATATTATAAGGAATAAAAAATCAAAATACCTCAGTAGGTCGACTACCGAACTCTCCCCTATATAGCAATGGAATTTCTATGGAAAATATAGCCTTTAGAAACCTCCAAGTGCAAGTAAGGTGCAATTTTTTTTCCAGAACTGGAAAGAAGCATTAGAGCCACAAAATATACTCAAGGCTGTCCCGAGTCTTTGGAGTCATTTTTTGTGGTATTATATTATGTAGAGTAAAATTAATGTAGTTAGATAGGTTCTATAGGTTCACGAATTTTGCCAATCAAAAAGAAGGGGTTGTTATCTCATTTAAGCATCATGATTCAGTCTTTTACCCCCGGGACATCATTCCCTCCATTCGCCATAGAGGTCAACGACCCCGCAATGTGAATTGTCAAAATTTCACCGGTCCCAATATGGCGGTGAATTGTTGACAAGTGACCTAATGCGTCCGCGTCACCCGCTTGACGAATTGCAATGGTTTTTTCATGTTCGCATTGCGAGCGTCAAATCTGCAATTAAAAATTAATTTCGCCAAACACGTGGCGAATTGCGGAAAAAAAATAATTTGTTTTTTATTTGAAATTCTTCTTCTCTTAAGGGTAGATTTTCGGGTCACTTACACCAACGGTTAAAACATTTACAAAAAAATTTAACAAATAAATCGCCATCTTAAAGTATCTACCCTTGAGATCATGGTAGTCTAGTAGTTAAGGTGTTGGACTATTGACCCAATGGTCGCGGGTTTGAATCCGCACATGGTCATACCATTTTTAATACTTCATTACCACCATCTCGCCTGACTCTAGGACAGGTACATTTGGCCTAGTTGAGTAACCCCCAAAAATAATTTTGAATGACTAAGTTCATAACAATTATTTAAAAAAAAAAGATTACAAAGAAAAATACGTGCAATTAATGTGTATGTTTCATTTTCTGTAAACGAAGATATTATTTTTACTAACAAATCTCTTCTCTAATTATTCAAATCTAACTAATTATTTTATTGAAAAAAAAATAATAAACGATTATTATTAAAACTTAGATAAAAAAAAAATAGCAAAATGCATAATCATAAAACGCCAAGATAATGAAAATAGCAATAATATGTCCATAAAATATTTTAATGAATCTGCACATATCGGGTTAGTTACACCATTTATAACTCAAGAACGGCTGGACCGATTTTTATGATCTTTAATTTGTTGTATTTGTCTCCCGAAAAAAATCACAAAAAAAAAATATTTAAAGAAAATTCATTTTCTCATACATTTTATATGAAACGGCTTTTTTAATGATATCTCCAGCACGGTTTATTAATTAATTTTAAATATTTTTAATAAAACACATTTAATTATTCTGAGACGGTACGAAGTTCACCGCCCGCCCCAGCTTGTAATAATATAAAAAACTAACCTTTTTTTGAAAAAACAAATTGCTATGACCTAGGCCACATACAATTATTTTGGGCCCTCCTCAACTAGGCCAAATGTGCCTTTGCTAGTTTCAGGGGAGATGGTGGTAATTAAGCATTAAAAATGGCACGACCATATGTGAGTGTGTATGGATTAACGAACAATAATATATGTTAACTTTAAATATTTTATCGAACTTTTAATCAAACCAAATTTATACACAGTGGTGTAATATTTCAGTGACTTGGATTGTCGAATATTTCGTTTTTCTTTGAGTATTTTGAAAAATTAGACTCTAAGAAACTTATCCAACTAAGCCGTTGAATTATCCATCTCGCTTGAGACACTATACGACGCCCAACATTATGTTCGCACATTCTGAAACATATTTTATATATGTGAAAAAAGATAGAAAACCTAGATGTGTTTATTTACATTTATTAGTTTAATAATATAATATCTCAATAATAATTCTACGTATTTTCGATATACGAAACTTACTTTTAATAAGCAATCTTTTTGTAGAGTTTAACTTGTTCGTATTGCAATTTATTTTATTTGTAAAGAATGAATCATTTTTATTTGCGTAAGCATAGTTAACTTTAAAAATCATGGCCGTCATAATTGAACGATTTCATAAAACATGCTCCCTAGAATGTTTTCCTACTCAGACAGTCAATGACCTCGAATTGAGCTGCAACACAATCTTTGCGCAATAACCGCCTCTACGTGATTTTGATTTAGATGCGAAATTTGCATGTTTGTTCACGTTTCTCTAACATTCGTAGAATCAAATAGGTTGTTGCACTTATTTTCATTTATTTTACAGCGCACAAATCACGTATCGTCTACACTTGCGACGTGATATTAAATTATCTGTACTTTTGAATGGATTTAGATAAAACTTTTACCGGTAGATAAAAAATGCAATCCAAGCTGATCCTTTATACTTCACTAATTCAGTCAAAACTTAAATGTGATTAGGTACTAAAATATTTACCTATGTACTGAAATATATCAGGTGACATAGTATGCCGATGTTTCTAGTTATTTATATATTATGTAATTTTTAATCTTATAATATAATAAATCATATTAAATGAAGGGAAAAGAAGTTTAACCGCCAATAAATAAATAAATTAAACCATTAGGTAGAATGCTCTATTTATCTAAAATAATAACAATCTATTACTAAACAAGCGTTTTAACTGACTAATAAAGATCGTCCATTTATCAATATCGACGTTTTTGGATGTTGTCGTTTTAAGTTTACCGACCCGTCAACATTCTGAAATGACATTTTCATCTAAATCCTGAAATTGCACTCTCCTTACACACTTAATTGATTTTTACCAAAATTTAAAAAAAATCTGTTTAGTAGTTTTCGAGTTTTTCCCCAAAATAGAGACATTGTATTTAAGGGTAACTTTTTTACCTTCATGTCACGTTTCTACCAATAAAAATAAACATAATAAATTTAGTGTTTCTAATTTTGCTCCTAATAAATAACGGTGTATAGGTACTTAATGTTTTCTGTCAAATGCATATATTTTTCAGTTTTAGTATTTATTTTAAAATGTGTATGTTGTACTGAATAATATTAAAAATATATTTATTTATATTTTGTTTAATTTTACATTTATCTATATATTAAATAATATTTATTTTTACATATCTCACAACCGCGTTATCCTTCGGTTTAAGTATAAGCTATAATTTATTTATCAATGTATGAAACAACGATAAATTAAGACACTATTCTAATATGGCCACAAAAATGCACAAAATATAAATCTATTTTTGCGATGAAATCATTATAATTTATATTCAATATAATATTTATTTATTTATAAATATTTATTTATAATATTTATAAATATTTATATATAATAATATTTATAATATTTATTTATTTATAAATATTATATACCTAATACTTATTCAAATATAAATATTATATAATATTATATTATTATCTATATATATATATTAAAACACTGTTTCTTTCTTTGTTTGTTTGTCCTTTTTGCTTTATGCATTCTTTGTCCATTATGCTATGACGAGTTTGGGAAGCTGTCGTGAGCACATCCGATCAACCATCAAGGGGGGTAATTGGGAATAATGGGGATTTGAAGTTTGTATGGTTGACCGAAGATTCGGTTTCAGATACAGGTATATATGTACATATATATTTATAACCTATGTTTATGAATTACGAATATCGTGCAAAAATAACGCCAATACAACGACGTTGGAATGCCACAACGATTTATTTTAGTATCCTTTGTAACAGCTATAGCAACCGATCCGAAACGACAGTGCAACGCACTTCATTCAGCAACATCGCCCTCTGCTATCGTCTGGCTGAATCAGTCTAGTTGAAGCTCGCGAGTACTCGCTAGTCGGGTGTATTAATTAATAGCGAGATAGCATTAAAAAAAGACTCGCTATCAATTCCGTTTATCTTTTTGCGCGCACGCAGTTGGCGAGGTGCGTCGCGCCAGCGGCCGCCAACCGTCGGCCCGCGGCTAAGGAAAGGCGAAAGCGGGCCCGCGATGCGCGCTTTCAAAACACTGCCATGAATGTGGCTAACACATAGTAACTCTTACACTCGAAAAATAGCTTAAATTTTTATTTTTATTTAAATATAGTTAATTTTATTTGCAATCTGTTCCAATACATAAAAGATAACGATTATTGACTCTCAAATCATCATACCTCTAACACACCAACATTTTAAAGTAATTATTAAACACCGCTTGTATGGGCGGAGCTACGGTAGACACGATTTTCATCGCTTTTTAGTTGACTGTATTTTGGTATATTAAAGATTTAAGAGTATTATAACCTTCTTTCTTTCTTTTTAAAATTAAAAATACATTGGAGGTACCATTCCTCCGGTGATATAGCTGATTGGCAGGTGATGCAACTGAGTTATTTTAAAGCCAAGTTTTTTATTCTTTTTCTTAGCTGGGAAGGGGTCTTAGGGAATGGCTTGAAGCCGCTGCAGTCAGCCTTCTATGTAATAATAGAATAATAATAATAATAATAATAATAGAATTTGTAGCAAAGAGACAGCTAAAAAAAAACAGCTATACTTAGTTAAAGATAAAAAATTGTATAGAAGTGTATTTTTTTTTTAATTCAATTTTATTTAACATAACACCATAATTTTTTGTTTAACATAACACCTTTACATTTCCCTACAAAGATGGTGCCTTCTCTGTGGGTGAAAAAAAAACACTATAATGACGCAATAGTTTCACAATAGGTTATCATATATAAGAGAAGGAAAAAAAATAAAATAATAAAACGCAAAATCAGTAAATACATAACAACAAAAAAAGAAATAACTACCAAAATCAAAGTTAAAGGAAATAGACAAACAATATATATTTTCATATTTATATATATAATGTGTTATTCGTATAGATTCTATACACTATAAGTACTTAACTAACCTACTCTCTTTCCATCTCAAGCAGATAAATAAGAGAACAGGTGTTTAACTTTTTTAGATACCGATTTCAGAAATATTTTCTATAATATTTTTTTTAACGTGTCTTTAACTTTATATTTAGGTACATTGGAAAAAAACTTATTATTATACTCGTTAAATAGACTAAAATCCTTTACTTTTTTGTCGGGTGGTCAGCGGATGCCCTAACCTTGAAAGATTCCCTATGTAAGTGATCGAGTAATATTTTATAATGAGCTAGATATTTACCAGGTAACACTTTACAGTGCGCAAATAGCAACGACGGATTACTTGGACTTTTCTCCCTTATATTAGCGGGTACCACTAGTTTCAAAATTCGTCGCTGTAAATCGTGTACTCTGTTCATATAACTGTCGAAGGTAGTACCCCGACTCGGACTCCGTATGATATAATAGACTCGATTAGTGATACGTAAATTATTCTTTTTGTATTATAATTCAAAATATTTCGGATATGGTACATAGTTTTCAAGAAGAATCTCATTTTATCACATATCAAAGATATATGAACTCCCCAGTTTAGGCTTTTGTCTACATTTAGACCTAGGTATCCGACAGCATATATTTTTTATTGATACCATATCATAGCAAGATATGTCCAATTGATCTTGCAAACAGTATATCGTACCTACATCACAAACTAATAAGGAATACTAGTATTTAGGTACTCACGATAGTACATACTCATTATTTTTTATACACTATCTCCTCTGACTCCAGCTTAAGCAAATTTAGTTAATAGAACCAGGACTTGGATCGTAGCAAGAAATAAAAAAAAAAATAGGATGCCACTGAAAAACTAATGATTTAAAAAATACTCTTCAATTGCGTACCCTAACCCACCTTGATATAAAGTCGAACTCAAGTTAAAATTTTTATAAAATTTTGTTTGATTTTCTCTTCCCTTGTATTTTCGGAGTGCCAACCGCCAAATACAAAAATTACTCAGCATTTTCTTACCTTTATTTTTTCTTTTATTCCACAACCATTTTTGATATAACAGTATGTCTTAAATATGACAAAAATATATAATAATTATCAATGCTATAATAATAAATCTAAGGTTGTCGACCACATTAACATTATTACACCAGTATTTATTGCTCATTAGAACGTGTAACGCTTTCTTGTGCCGATGAGATTTAATGTATTTCATTGTTTAACGCCTAACCTAGAGATGTCTTATTTCTCACAAACGCGGAGCTAAGCACAACCACGATACAAGTATTTTTCTTGTTGAACAATCGTTTCATTATAATTATTGTTAAAAATAACATCGTTCAATATTTATTTTTTTCATTTTATTTACCGTGCTTTATTAACTGTCGAAATAAGTAACCAAAAAAAAAACGTTTATAAGCTTTTTGTAGTGATCGAGCACTTTTGAAGAAGGTAAAATAGCAGCCTAAATTATACATAGTTTTTTTTTAATACAGGTTGTCTCGAGACCATTCCCGATAAAAAATTCAGCTAATTGGCCCTTCGATTTCAAATATGATTTGTAAAGACGACATATCGAGTCATCATGGTGTTTGAGAAAAAAAAATGTAAACTTTGCATAATAAATTTACCGAACCTAGCTGATCGTCCGCTCGCGACGCTGGGATCATTGACCGTGCTCCGGTCAAAACTACGAATATCGATAGCGTGTCGCCACTCCAAAGGCAATTCACTCCAGCGCTTTAGTAAAAATAATAAACTTAGGGAGAGTTATTTTCGCATTTTTAATACAATTTCTTACACGTAATAGGGAACATAAACACCCCGTTAAGTCTTCGGCAATAGTCTTAGGACGAGACAAAACTGCATTCGGTACGTATGTTATTTCATGACCACTAAAACCGCCTCTATATATAAATATCGACATAACATATATATAATAATATTCCATGGAATGTAGATTTTTATTAAACTTTAATTAAACTGAATTCTCTGGCAACAAGTTGAATCACTGAAAGCCCACTGAAACGTAATATCGGCAGCTGAAAGTGCAATTTGCAGGCTTCAGGCTTCAGACACCTCCCCCGACGGCCACTTCAGGGCTCCAACATCGATAGGGGATCGGTTGACTGCCGGCGCTTCTCAATATTTTAGGAAAAAAATATGCCTATTTTACAAGGGTAAAATAAAATATTAAATAAATAAAATGAATAGAGGTAAAATCTCCACTTTTAGTAGAATTTAAAGATTAAACTCGAGCCAATTAGCAATAACAGAATCATCTTCAAAACGCCTCAACCTTAAAATTTTGTTTAAGGAATACTAAGGAATGGAATAAATATCACGTAGGCGGTCTTCTGTCACGTCACGTAGGCGGTCTTCTGTCACGTCACGTAGGCGGATTCTGGATCGACTACGTAAATAGATTAAGGAAACACCCTATTTTAGTCCATATCTTGTCAGTAAGTATGTAGGTACTTTCTAGACTAATAGAACACCACATTAGTTCTTAAATACACCGCCATCAAAATCTCTCTTTTCCTCACGCACTTACACACGCACGTTCACACACAAACACACACACCCTCATCCACACACTCACACACACATCACATGCTCCTCACACAACTGTATACCTGCGTGTTTGTATTTTAATAATTTGATTTGCATCAATTTAGTTTGAAGTCATCATACCTACTGTATAATAGTATGTTTGTGAATATGTAGGAAATCCATAATCAGTTTTGTTATCTGCTTAATTCTTAATGGTTAATATTATTGGTATTACTGTGTGTTTTCTCATAAGAAAATAAATAAATAAATTAGGTACGACCCTCCGTGCAAAGTTGACATTCTCACTTTAATTTTTCCATTCATTAAATTTGTTTTGTATTTTCATCTGGTTTGTGAACCTGTTCAGCTTATTGTAAATTTTATTAGTTATTAATGGATAATTACTATGATTCAAATAACGCGTAAGTTTGAGATGCGCTGTCCCGTGCGGAAAGCTTCAGTTGGAAATATCGGCAACAGGTGGCGCCGAACCTCGCCGCGTCGCCCTCGCTTTACGGCCTATCAATTCATGGCCCGGCGATCGGATTGCCGCCGTCGGCGCGCTATTGAGGCGTTCGCGGGCGGGGATTTGCGCCGCCCGCGATATTCGCTTTCAGCCGACGAGCGTAAGCTTTCAGTTTTACAGGTAAACCAAACTGGTTTTTAACGTTAGCGTTAATGGAATAAAACGACGTTACCTGAAAATTTGGTAGCAACAACCATAATATTTTGTTGCTTTTACTTGTTACCATTTTTTTTTGCTGTGATTGAAATTTGCAGTTTACAAAAATTATTGTAGCGATTATTATCTTAAAAGCAAACAAAAATTATAGTACTTACAACCAAGTAAGTTTAACAATAATCGAGTGTAACTCCAACAAAAATGATTGCTGTCACTATCTCAACCATACTTGGTGGTTGCCAATACCATGTTTTTTTTTTCAGTGTACATACCTATATTATCGTTTGGTTAAAGGTAACTAAAAACGGGTTTTTTTTAAGCCGGTCGTGGAAAATAAATACTTGCATAGCCCTTTAAATAAAATATATTGGGCGCTTATCTATGTTGGATATCTAATTAACCGATTACATAATAATAACTAAATTTCATGATTATTTTTTATGTTTTTTAATATTTATTTGTTCTTTTAAACAACCAGACACCGCAACCTTTCTCTTGTCCACCTGCGAAGGTTTTAAGCGGCCTTAAAAGCAAAAATATTCTTTATTTTTTATTTTTATAGTTATCTTAAAGTTTTACCTATAATGTATTATTTTGAATGTCTTTTTTAATTGTACCTATTAATTAAATAATTATATTATTTAATTACTTTTATTAACTATACGAGTACAAATAATCTAGCAATTGAGTACAGTTACATAATCAAATTCAATATTATTTATATGCCTTCATGTTAAATAATAATATTATGTACGTCACGTGGTTGAAATTCGACCATAATTCATTACGATGAGTTTACCTCTATAATAATCACTGAATATATTATTACGTCAGCTGCTAGCGTGTACAAATACGTCATTAGCATGTGTTGTTTGCCTTAATTGCAAACTATGAATTAAAAACTATGAATTTTAAAATTCAATGTCAGTAACAGTTAAAAACACAATTATTATTTGTATTTATTTTTTGATACAATTCATTGTTAGTTTTATTTTTTCATGTAAAAATGTAACTTGACATTTATAGAAGTATAATATAGGTTTAATAATTTTTTTGCTTGACTATTGAAAAAGGAACATTTGAAATCACACAAAATTCACAACTCATTCAGTCATTCATTTTATTGTATTTATAACACATATTATAGATACTTTTAGCTTACTGCACTTTAAACTTCAACTATACCAAATCTCACACTCCTCCATTCGCGCAATTTGCTATAAAGGGGTACAAAGTTTTCCCTTCACGTATTAATATATAGATATAAATGTAAGGTGTTCACCAACCCCTTAAAAGTGCAGGGTCCAATAGTAACCATTAATTATAGTGTCTATATAGTGCTAGCGTTTGAAATTTTACTGCTAAATTTTGATCAAAAAAGCGTTGATGATTACCTGTCCGATATTTTGAATCACTCATTCGAGTTGTCCAATAATTAGTCTTAACCTATGATTAATTAAGTCGGGCCAAACGGAGATATTCAGATTTATCGATAGAGATCCCAAAGTCCGAAAAGCCCCCGGCTCTCCCGGGCCAGGTCGGGAGACTCGACCCTAATATTATGTGCGCAGAAACTGACGGCGATTCAGACCGGAACGAAATTTTTATTCGTTGATAAATCTAGGCAAGCCTGGCTTTTCGGCTTCTATGACAGTACCGCCACTGCTCGTATATTGTAATTAACACTCGCTGATAAAAATGACAACAAATTTAATTGACATCTACCATTTAAAAAACAGTTGTTTCATTTTTTCCTTGGCCTGTTCCTGAATCATTTAAAGATTTTCTGAAATGGTCATAATACGAAACGCATCAAAGTTTTAGAATCATCTTTTTTTAAATTTTATTTTAACGACACGCGATTGCCATAAATATATATTTTTTTAAATGATCAAACTAGACAAGTTAAATATAATTCCTTCAATATTTTTTTCGCTCCGGTTGGAACCGGCGCGGTACGCAGGCGTAATAGGCCCCAAAGCAATTGTCAGTCGGATTTCTGTTAGTGATTGGCCTATACCTTTTTAGCTTATTTATACGACTTGCCACTCGTATGCAATTAAATACACATTACGTTGCAATTATAAGATGGACGCACGCTGTAGGTAATTGACGGGGGTTGCGTTCCAGAGATGCGTCATTAAAAATTGGTACCATTTGTGGATGAAATGCATCCTGGAGATATTACAATAATTAAATATTATAATATTATAATTAAATATTTGTCCGTCAAGGTTCGCCTTTGGATCAATCGTCAGCGACATCTACATAATATAAAGAACACTTATAAAATAAGGTCGAAACGACGTAAAACTTAACTCCTCGGTGCTCTGAACGGCTAATGACAGATAATACCTGACAGAGCAGGCGAAAAAACAAGTAGTGTTTTGTCCTTGTCGCACTCAAGCGCGGTATCGAATATTGCCGACTCATTCTATCCGCATTTCACGTGAGTGTCGTTTAATTTTATTTGGTTACAACCAAGTTATTGTAATTATATACATACGAAAATATCTCTCAATATAACAATTTTAAAGCTTTATTATACTTAATTAAACATCGTTTATGTACAGTCGAAGGCACTCGAAGCTTTACCTCGAGTAATGAGTTGAACTAAAAAAAAAGATATTACGCGTGTGTGTGTATTATAAGAACCACCGCTTTCGCATCTCCCTACGAGCGCAGATGAGGTTAGTATTTATATCTACATACCTGCACACTCTGTCGAATCGCTTTTCAAGGTAAAGTTTAATTTGCCCTCGACCATACTTTATAAAATCTTAATTTGCGGTTGTACCTACCCACATATATTTTAGTTTATTTATTTATTTTTTTATTATTATAATGGTTTAGACGCCAAAAATAAGTTGGAACGACGTCCGCAGGGCTTAGCCATTAGCAAAAATAAAATTATTTATACAGAGAAATTTACATTTCGCCTTGGAATAATCTTATTTTTCATAACTCACAAAGATTAGGGTATTCAAAGAGTGTACGATTGTATTTTGTAAAATAATACAGCTGCGCGGCATTGACGGATCGGCCAGAAAGAACAGGGTGGGGGAATCTCTAAGGGGCGTGACCAAGACGATCTATAGATCGTTTGTTTCAGAGCGACAGAGACGCAAAGAATGATGATCGATAGACAGACTCGCTTGAGAAAGTCAGACGAAAGGGCTTATTCTGCAAATTGCGCTAATAATTTAAATTGTTTCGTATGGAAACACTCCAAATACCACCAAAATAACTAAAAGATTCTCTAAAAACTAAAAGGTCTCTAAATCATAAATCTAATATATAAGATACCTGAATAAAAAACTTTTCATAAAAAATTTTGAACTTTATTTAAGAGCGTTTCTTTTTATAGATTTTTTTCTCACAGTAATAAATATAATAACTAAACATATTTTACTAAACATAATTAGTGTCTTTACAGCTAAACCGCGTTAAGCCCAAAATTAACGGACGTAAGGGATTAATTGCAGGACTTGCAGTGAATATAGCTATATATTTACTGCGTTTTAGCTATATTAAAAAAGTCATCAACATCAAAGGGTGCGATATCCCAATACATGTATCGAGATGTGAAGTTTTGTTCGACTGCTGTAGATTTAAATTAACAACTGTAATACTAATCATAATAAAAATAATATTTAAAATCAATAGGTAAAAGGCAAAAAAAACGCTTCATAGTTAGAGTATCACGTCGGTAATATTTTAACACATAATTATATATTTATTCGAATATCTACAGCAATCATATCTTGATTATTAAGACATCAATAAGAAAGTAATTCTATTTGATTTAAATATCCCTTCACTATTAAGAAATACAATATTGACGTTTCTGAAAAAGCATTATGAAAAAACCCTTTTGAATAATTTTCATAATTTCTTTATGGGATTCGAAACGCAGTGCATCTCGATCGTGTTACAGAATAGCAGCGAAGGATTCATTATCATTTTGCTAGAGGCTGCTGTTTTGTATTGCTGTCTTTTTTATCGTCATATTTAAGAGCGAATCGACGAATGCATCTGCCATTTTATTCCTCATTTTCTCGAAGGCGATTCTGAACTCCAATATTTTAGGCCTGTTCATAACGGGATGATTTCGAAAGAAAAAAACTGCACCATATTGCTTATTTATTTATTAACTCCAGAACAGTGTTTTCAATATGAGAATTAAAATATAACCAATATGTTGAAATTAATAAAAATAAAAATTACATAGATATGAAATAGCCGGTATAGTGGGTTTAATGTATTAACAATTCGAATTGAATTACAAAATATTTACATTTAAAAGAATAATAATGTGAAAAAGTGAATATTTCAAGGATATCACAAAAAATACTTTATTATAGTTATTTATCACTCGAGATTATGTTTTTTCAGGCCTGACAAAGAATATGATCGAATCTGGCGTGGAATTAAAGTACTTCTGAGCTCGGTTCAGTATTTTTTTATTATTTTTATTAATTAATTTATTTATTGACTACATTTATATACTCATTTTTTAAGGTTACAGATTCCTGATTTAAAAGTAATTTTGTATCCGTGACCGTTTGTTACCACTGCAACCTCTGTTCGTTATAATATATATATTTAGCCATACTTATGTACAAAAAACATATTTAAAAAATAATTGTCGTTAATAAAAAGTATTTTTTTTTACTTACACTACCATACCATAAATAAATGCAGTCTGTTCGTAATGGGCAGAAATAAACTGTATATAATAAAATATTTATTTATATAATATATTAGGTCATATTATTAAAAATAATTAATAATAACAAAAAACGTTATGATACGGATATGCACGGTGGCTAAAGAAGTTTACCTTAGAACAGATGTTTACATCTACTCGACATTACCTAGTGTACTGAGTTAAAACTTTCAACCTTAAGATATCGTGTTACTGAAGAGAAAGTGTTATCGAAATATATGAAAATTGTAAACTTAATTTAATAAATAAAATATATTTGGGTTTTTTTACTGATTACTAAATTTATTTTAGTAGATAGATATAAACAATAAATACAAACATATTAGGTGAGTGAAATTCGTTTTAACGTGTAAATTAATTATTTAGTTTTATATAATTTATACATTCATATATTAAGCACGAAACGGTACCATATCGTATCCCACTTAGAGCCGGTTTAAGTTATTATACTATATGCAAAGTTATTATACTATATGCTACGGGCAAAGTCCGCTTGTTTTTTTTAGAGTCGGACATAGCATACCGCTGCTGGGCAAAGTCCGCAGAAATAGTCGATATTTTGTAAACGTGGACCAGTTTAGTGACAATGTCGACACGTCCACTCAGTAATAAGTTAAGTCAGAAATGTTTACTTTTAATTCGTCATGTTTTGAAAAATTATATTGTCTTTATTATTGTATGTTCAAATGTTAGTATTTCTTTGATTATAAATAATATAAAAATTATACAAAAGTAAACGCTTGAAAATCGGTCTGAATCCGTAGTCAACATGCCGAGATATCACTCGTATACTATTCTTTTTCCCAAAAAAAATACCCGTCCGAATTAAATGGGTAATGTCCTAAGAGGGAGCCATCTACAGATATGCATTTCTCCGTGCCGTGTATTTATTTTCGAATTACATTTCGCCTGATGGACCGCGATTGGATGGGATTTGCATAAGGCAGTCATCTCGGCCATTATATAATTTATATACATAAATAATCCAGATAGTCGTCCGCTGTTTGATGGCCTTCTTTGTGAGGTTCTCCGTATCGTAATGGTCAAATGAACATCAGTTTCGGGATGTAATCTTAGTTTTTTATGCCCCGATGAGAAAACACCCACCTCATTATATTATTATTACAAATTTCCCTAACAATAATTTTACATACAGTAGGTAGTATTAGCGCACTATCAGACTGGGCCAACTTAAACTACTTGTTTATTTTTATTTATTTATTTATAATATGTTACATAAATATTTTACTACATTTCTCTAAAAAATAAATTTAAAATTCAACGTTTTTATTAAATCAAATAAGGTATTTGCACCATTCATGTTAAAATAAATACAATATCCAAATATATAAAATCGAGTACCTGGGAACCAGTCATGTTGGCCAATTTGATAACGTCTGTCACCTTTCTAACTAGGTGAGAGTTACCTGTTCTATGACAGGTTATTTATAAAGTGTTACAGTGCGAGTATAAAAGATCTAGGCACACCCTTGTTTGATTAGATCAACTGTTTTTGATTCATTGTCTGTTTCTATCTGCGCACTGCATTCAAGTAGGGAATGAATATTTTTCGCGCCCTACAACATTGCAAAAATAACACATTCTTCCCAACTTTTTTTTACATACTATATTTATTTACTATATATATCCCTGCTAGTTTAGTGTGCTTTCATATAAAAAAAATACGGTTTAGGGCAGTAGTACATTTTTTACATTACTTTTATAGTTTAAAACGTGACGTAAATTAATTCAAATAGTAACTGCTAGAAAAAAAATGTGTTTAGCTGATTTGCACGTATACACTAATTACACTCATTTGTAATTATTGTTTTTATTACTATAAATAAAGCATCAGAATCATTGCATCAGAGTTTAAATAAATCATAAATAAAAATATCTTGCTATTAGCCAATATTTCTATCATTTTTAATTTTTTATACGCACGTTTGTTACTTTTAACACTGTCAAAATCACTGACAGATGTGTAGGTATGTCTGTTATGTATCTATAATGTCTTGTAAATAAATAACTTTTTAAAATTAAAATTAAAAGGGTGCGTAATTTTTAATATTTAAAAAAAACTGAGAGTTATATGTATTTTCATTTTGTGTACTGATAGAAATCTAATTTAGTTTGATTTTTACAGAAATCTAATTACAGATTGATTCACAATATGTATTTATATATTATTTTTTTTTGTTGCAATTAGCTATTTCGTGAGATTGTTAATTTTTTGATAATAATTTTAAATGAATTTATAAGCGAAATATCTCTTTTTAGTTTTATTGGTATTTATTGGCCGGTAAAGCCTTTATTTGCCGTTGCTGAAGGTATGTATCAAATAACACATAAAATAAATGTCTACATATTGTTTTCAACTTTCAGCGTTAAAATCAACATTTTGTTGCAATATAATCTCACAGAATCTCAAGTCCTAGTAGTGATTTTTCTCGCGTCGATGCATCAGAGGACCATCAGGCTGGGTGCCGGAGTTCGATCCATTAAAATTAATGCCGGATAATGGTAGGATGGAGGATGGTGGTTGGCGGGAGCGAGAGGCGCGATGGCCTACGGGTGTAGTGCCGTCTCTGTTTTGCTGAGAACTCGAGATATCATTATAAACATATTAGGATATTTTGTGGGAAGCTGTGCGTGTCTTGGATAGAGCCCAATCGTTACCTTCGATTGGATTAATGTCCGTAAACAAATTGCAATCGTACGTGTAGTTTAATTTCATTTTTTATTTCTTATTTTCGATGCGTTCCTATTCCACGTAGTACCTTTTCTTCCCTTACCCTACCTTACTTTACCCTACCTTACCTTACCTAAAAACCATCTCCATACATTCAATACTATCTCTATACCGATTTCGACAAGGGCCAAAGCACGTTTAAAAGAATGATAAGTTGAGTGTTATTTTATTTTTAAAATAATAATTTATGATGATAGTATAAAAGTAGATAAACACTTAATTTTTTCTTATAGGTAACACTTTTTAATCAAAGAAATTATCAAATAATATTTTTAACTAACAACAATATTCATCCGACAACAACAAAATACAACACATACATGTAACAACATTAATATTAAATAGTCTTTTACGAATTGCCCAATTCTAATATGCAAACATATTTTTTTAATGTTGTACAAATACAAATTCTAATCAATACATTTCTTGCATGCACCATACATAAAATAATAAAACAATTATTTAGCAAATGCAATATCGTTGTAGAGGTATTCTTACGACCGAGGTCTTTAACCATTATTTTGGGTCCTGTTGAACTAAGTTGAAACTGCTCCGTGCTAGAGTTGGGTGGGGGGGGGGGGGGGTTAATGGCGATAAATCATTAAAAAACGGTACAATTATAAGTAAGGTCCGGATTCGAACTGAAATATACTTTATTTATAATACTTAAAATTTTTACAAATACATTTAAAAAACATTTCACAATCGTATCAACCCTTTCATATAATGTGCTTCAGAAAGGTACAGGTAATTGAAGTGACTTAACTAGGCATAATGCGTGAAATATTCTGTAGTGCACTTTTATATTGAGGTACCTACTGACATTATGTTGGTATTACGTGACATCCAGTTAAAAGTAATTAACAAATAAATTTAACCTTAACCGTGTATATATTTGCGTGTATGCTTGTTAATATGAGTTGCAAAACAGTAATATTTACATGATTTTTTAAATAAATAATAAATAATAGATACTTCAAATCGCAGGACAAATCAGCCGGAGTTATTGGGACAAGGTTTATATGACAGGTACTAAAAGCGTGACACTTGTAACTACGATAATTTAGTTAGTTGGCAGCTTTGATTGCTAGTTGGCATTCTGTGACGTTTTACTTAGTGCGAAAAGTGATTTTTTTAATAAAATATCCGTTAAAATAAAACGTTTAATAACTATTAAATCTTATTTCATGCGTAATAATGCTATATATTTTTTTAAATTTTGACATATTTTCGTAAGAGATGCTTCTAGTGATTTTTTTTGTGAATTTTCGAATGAATCCCAGTTTAAATTAGCACTTTTTTTTGTGTAACTTTTTGATTCCCGACATAAAATGCTCATCTACCATATTGATTCGTTTTCGAAAAGTATGGGAATGTCACGCCTTTTTCGCTCAAATGGGATAAAAGCATTTTTTGATAATAATTATTAAGCAATAAATAATCGAAAAATCAATCTGACAAAGTAAGTCGCAATGACAGATCTTGGATCCGGCCGAGAGGAAGAATACCCGGACCAGAGAAATATTTTGTTAATTCGATTTTATATTTTTGTGTCGTTATGCACGTGTGAGCTCTTTCCGAAAATTACGGTACATAGTAAGACTCGAATTAAACAGATTATTCGACAAGGGTACTAATTTCCCTAATATTTAATGAGCAAATGATTCTATTCCGATCATACCGTTTCTTTTTGCTGCCAACAAAAAACAGAATCTACATTTGAAACACCATTTCATTTTTTTTTTTTTAATATTGCTCTTCACCTTCAAATTCCTTGAATCTCTCATGGGAAGGGAGGATTCGTTAACTCGTTAATAATCGCCCATTTTATAACGATTCGGTATGAATTTGAGTATAAATGCTCCTTTAGAATTATTAATTTGTTGGAGCCCACTATTTAAATAAATAAAATAATCAAAAGGCCTAATTCCTAAAAGACATTATCTTTGAAAAGTTTTTTTGAGACCTAGGAGAAACTAATTACAGACATTTGCCATTGGAACACGATGTTGTCCTCAATGTCCAAATACTGGATGGAATATTTTCCGATGAATATAGATTTTATTGTAAATATAAGCAAAGTATAAAATAGGTTTAAATGTATGCTTCGGAAAAAAAACAAATTGTTATGATAAAATATTTATCAAATATATGAAATTATCGGACATATTGTATATATACAATTAAGCAATGTGATAAAGCTTACATACATAATTTCAGTGAAATATATACATATGTCATGTATATATTTTGACTGGCACTGACCGTTTGTGTAAGAAATGATATTGCTAGTCTCAATTCGCTATTGAAAATATTAGCAAATAAGCCTTTCTTATCTTTGTACAACTCGTATAAATAAATTAGAGGCGAGGCATGCCTTATAAACTTAAAAACACTTTTCTTCTTGACTCTAATATAATTTTGGCATTTGCCGACTGTATATCGTTTAAAATAAATATTTATAAGGTAAATTATTTAATTTATAAAATAAACACAAACTAAGGTATTCTGCCGCGCATCTGTCAAATCGAATGCGTTCACGTTTGGGCGTGGCTGCGCGGTCATTTACGGAGGTTTTTTTTTTTGTCCGGCGGTCGCCAGGCGGCCGCCCTAGCTCCATTGTCCGCCCATGAGGCGACCTCTTGTGTTTGTTAATACAAAACAATATTTCACGCATGATCGATCCGTCCAATATCAGCCCGCGGCTGGCAGACCTTTGGCGTGGAATAAAACCCCCATAGCAGATTCGCCCGGTCCGAGATTCATCCAAATGATGACCGGTTTTGATACGAAGTCGTCTGTGAGAACGGGGGTCCTCCTTTGCAATGTTGTTCAATCAAGTAGGTGTACCTAGATAGTTATAGATTTTTGTATCTGCTCTATTTACGCAAATATTAAAAAACAAAACTAAGTATTATTATACTTATTAAATATAATTCAATTTTTTGAAATATATATATAGGTTTGAATATCCAGGAATGGTGTTGGGATACGATGTATATTTAAAACGCGTTTTTCAGAAGCTGCTTGATTCATTTGAATAGTATAATTATTGTATTTTTAAATAAATATATAAATAATAAATAAATGTATGTCAACAAAATAAGATTGGTAGATTTTTAAAGAATCCGTATTAGGTTAAATTCTACTACAAGCATTCTTGCTTGACTTACGTTTTTTATCTTAAAAATGCCAGAATAAAGGCGATACATGTCGTTTATTATATATATTTTTAATGATTGCAGTTTATAGTCATAGTGTTTTTTTCCATAACATTGTTCAATATATAATATAAAGATTTCAAACTTACTCAATTTTTACTAAGGTAATAACAAATTTAATTTATTGTATTGCGTAATTCATTGCAAAAAAAAACAGTTTCATAGTTGTAAAGACACATAGCAATATATTATTTAGATGTGCCTATATTTAAAATTAATTAAAAAAACAGTGCACAATCTGTGAATTTGCACGTTAAACTTTTCTAAACTGTGAACATTTATTATTACTTATTGCGTGATGTGAGGTTATCTAAAAGCACTCTTTTATTTAAATCAATGGCAATATGAGCCACAAAATTGTGAATTTTTGATATTAGAATTTTTTAGAAATTTCTCGAACAAAGTAGGTTATTAAACTCTCATGGAGAATTTTAATGTTTTAAATATTCTGTCCGTAATTGACTTTGAATTAATTTTCATTCGCGACGAAAGGATAAAACGATCAATTTGACACATATTCAATAAAACTCAAACGCGGTGAAATTAAACTACCCGCGATTATATCAGCTGGCGTCCACGTACGAGGCGTTACGAGGACAAGCTTCCAATCAGCGACGGTGACACGTCACATTTCATACCCCCTTTTTGTTCGGGCATAAATAAGTCGGCCTGGAGAGTTCCAGAGTGACTTGTGCCACCAAATCGAACCAATGCCTTTGTACGAACCTGTCAACGCGTACAATTTATCCAATCCAGGACGCAGTACCAATTGGTGCAGTCCACTGGATGTGTTTTTCTTTATTCATTTAATTTATTAAGTTTATTATTTTATTTGTGGTGCACATATAATCTGTTCGACGGGCTGTACAAACTAATTCATATAGAATGAAAAATCTTTCACCTAACAAAACTTTCTCATAACCTGTACCGAACAATTTCGTAGATACAGCGTTCAAATGACAAGTCTAGCAAACAAACGCTAGTAGACTCGCAAACGCACCTCGCGCTTCTCACGCATTTTGTTTCAGTTTGGTAACGATTACACACACCCCCGGTATACAGCGGAGTTCAGTCAGGCGTACCGAACGTTGGTTGAGCCTACTAAAAAATTCAGTAACGGTAATCAAATAGTCCGTTAAGGTTACAAGACCCGTTCGTTTGTTCGTACTTTACCAGCATCGAACTGTAGGCACAACAAACGATCTACTATCACTACCTCTATAGGAATTTCTTGTAGACCGTACAGGATTTTTTCTCAGTGTAAATTTTGAAATTTAATTAAGGTTATAATCATTTTGACAATATTAGTATAACAACAGAGAATAATGGAACAGTGAATTTTTGCAAGCGAATTTACACTACTATACACTATGCCGAATACTATACACTATAGCGAATTTACACTATGTGTTTCCTGCCCCCCTAACTTGACTATCGTCCGTACTACAGAAGACAATCTTCCGTCTTGTTCAAGTCTACTATTAGGTGCAATAATTAGGTACTATATATTTTAAACAATAAGTAAAATAATAAGTTATTGTTTAATTCTTCTTCTTAGTTGGAATGGGTAGTTAAGGAATGTTTAAAGACGATGCAGCAGTTAAAACTATTCCATACTGTGATGGTATGCGAGAGAAAATAATGAAAACAAACATTCTATATCATAAAACAATGGTTTGTTTTATAGGAATGGTATTTTCGTCTAATATAAAATGATTTCTGAACTTGAGGGCTCCTATTTAAGGTCAGATAAAAATATCGTTCGATTGTCGAATCTGCGAAAGCGCCTTAGCACATCCATGATTGCTTCGAGGCCAGAATTTAGGTTGGAGAAATGAAAATCGCCTAACACATGAGCAATACTCCAAGAAAAGCATTGACCTACGAAATGTACATATAAAAAAATAATATATACTGACTGACTGGACTGATTTCGATTTTTCAACGTTATCAGGTCGATAATAAATACGACAAAAAAAAAAACGAATCTAAAACTCTACCCTGAGGAGCACCAGAAAAAACCATGGACATTGATTTACCAATTTTTACTCGAATGCTTCTATCGGGTTGAAATAACTTTATCCATATGGAGCAATTTGGCATAAATTGGCAAACAGCCGAGTATATTTGAGTGCGTGACAACGCTTTTATGAAATCTAGAATGATCGCGAAAGATTGCTTTGGTCTGAGAAAGTTAGCATTTTATTTTACCACTCACCTTGTTTTCTATTAATGCTATCTTGTATAAAGTTTTAAATATTTTGAATCATAGACAGTAATAAAAAAAACTTTCACAAGTTAAATTTATGTATACGAGTATATATTGTATAATATTTTTTATATAGTTCTTTTCATACCGTATGGCCTATACTAAAATGCTCTCAAGCATAAGGCTCTTCTGTTAAACGCACAGCAATCATTTGATTGCGACTTGAAAGAAACTTTTCGATTATTATTTTTTTTAACAATGTTTGGGTTTATGTTGTAATAAACTGACTTTGTTTTGTTGTCGAATACTTTTTATTATAAACAACAAAGGCTCTAAGTGCATCCTAATAATAGAAAGGTAGTAAAATATATATTATATTTTTGTTTGTATATATTATTATATTGGAGTTCGAACTACCTTGTTGTTTGAAATATATCTATTTTGTATCGTACAACTCTGTTAATTTTGTGTACCTACTATAGACATGTTTATATTGGTGTATCTAATTGTTAATTTCCTAAATAATGCTAAAACAATATAAAAAAACCAATGAAAATTATCACATTAACAATGAAGTATATTTCTAATGCATTCCTTCCTAGAGCGTAACCCTGTGTGACTCCGCTAAGTGCGCATAAACGCAGAGGCCGCAAATCCCCCGGCAGAAGTTATCGATAGTTAATTTTCAACTCTCGCCAAAGAGCGCACGAGTTGCGAGAATGTTGCACCGTCGACTTAAGTATCCTACTTAAGATTAAAACGTGCTTATGTTTGGCTAATCGTATTATTTTCACTTTAGGAGCGATCTTAGGGGCGACGTCGAAAGTATCCATCGCGAACCCGAGGTTCTCGCTAAAGGTGATTTATTAAAAAGCCTTTTTTTAAAAAACATCCCGTTTCGGCCAGTAAGCCATAAAATCACGGCTGGTTCCGATTTTCTGGTGCTCTGCTAACATATCAAAGAGCCAAGAAATGCACTTTCTAACAACTCCGTTCTGAAATTCGAAACTCTTCAGAACGTAATCATTATTATTCCGCTTAGTTTCATATTCGAGGCTAATAAAAAAAAAAAATACTTTTGTTTTCAAAAACTGTCACGTTATTTGCCATATCAAAATAATATTACTAGGTAACATTATTTTGTAATTTAATTGTAATTAAATTTACATTGTAATTTACAATCTTTCTTTATATTGAATTATATTATATTGACAATATTATACTATATTACACTATATTATACTATATTATATTATACTACACTATATTATATTGACAATTTAAAATATTTAAACAGTAAATATGAATAACAGATAAAGTATACTGTTTAGATGCTATAAATCAAATGCATTTTACTAGAAAAATCTGCTCGCATTTAAAAGTTTAATTGTACAAGAAGGAGAAAGAAATCTTATTGAACTAAGTTCCTACAAGTTATTCAATAGAAATTTGTTAACATTCTTTAAAGATTTTCTGAATAATAAGATCGAAGAACTACCTATTCACCTATTATACCTATTATAAGCATGCATAACTATTAACATAACAGTAATATTTTAACATCATACAATTGTACAAAAAGCATTTTTATAAACAATCTTTTGTAAAGCGCTTGATTGCGTGTACACAATTTCGGGTGTGTGACCGTTGACCGTTGAAGGGTTCCTTCGACTGGACCCAATCTTAGGTGCAGAATCAGGTCATGCCTACCATAAAAGTGCATTATCATCGGAACTGAGCCAACATGCCAAATTTCAACTCCGCAGGATAAGAGGAAGTGGTTCTAATTCAGCTTACATGATTTGACCTAAACATACTTGCAAACTAAATAAAATCTTGTAAAAAAAACCAATAGTTGTCGACCTATGATTCTAGTTCACGGTACGTTTAGTATAGTTTTGAATGTAATACTTAGCTCGGGTACTTATCACAATCGATGCTCAGGTCTGCGCGAGTGCAATTAAAAGGCTATCAAATGATAGACTAACATATTCTAAGTATTCCTTGCTCAGTCCTTCTAAGCTACTGACACTGAAAGGTAACTATATTAGGTTTAACTATATGAAATAAGAAACAGAAAAAGCAGTTTGTATCGGTATGTATCTATACCTACTCTAATTTGCAACATTCAGGTTTTCGCACGAAAAAGAAATAAATAGTTTATAGTTTTCCAAAACTGAAATGGTGTAGAAAAACTTACTTGATTGTAAATTCAAAAAAAAAGTATAAGTTTATTAAATAAGTGTGACAAATTAGTAAAAAAAAATAAATAAAAATGTATATCTTAACTATGTATATCTTACTATCCTAATATATGCTGCTACTTCTATCATGTAAAGGGTTATTATTATTCAGACAGAATTTGATTACCACCATAAGATTTCTCATTAAATTGCTACAAATAATATAGTTAGGTATTTTTTTATAACTATTACTTCTTAGCAATATTATTTTAATATGTAATAATGTAATGTAAATGTTAGTCATCAATTGATACCAAATTAACTTTTGTCATTAAATGACTTTTCGACATAAATTATGTTTCCTGAAAGGACCCCCTCTTTCTGATACATAAAACGTCGAATATCTCGAAAATTATTAGGCAAATCTAAAAATATCTAAAATATATTTTTTCTTGTAAATTTAATGAGGATTCTCATACTGGTAAGAAAATTCAGTAAATATCAATAGAATTAACAAATAAATTATGGTATTACCTCTTATTAATTTTTTTTCCATCCTTTTTATTGGATAAATTAATATTTGAAACTTTCATACTAATCTTATACGAGCATCTGATATACAAAGTTAGCCGTAACTTATAGCAACTAGTACTACGGAACCCTTGCTTCTGTATATAGCGATCAGATCACATATTACTATGTCAGAGAGAAATCTATATTGGGAATTTTGTTTATGTATATTTTAACCCTTTAATGGCGACCATATTCGTAGAAGTATTACTATAAGCTAAAATTTATAATTATTTCTTTAACTTAAAATAATGATCGATTCGTGAAGAATCCATTTTTTTCTAAATACAGTGATAAAATACAAAAAATGTGGAATGAATAATTATATTAAGTAAGCTCATTCCCCCTGAAAAACAAAAAAGCTTTGTAATCGTATTTAATTAGACCAAAAATGTGATGTATTTTTAACCAATAAAGAAGTTAGTTACTCTTAACTCTGATTAACAGTTATTTAGCAATTAATTAACAGTCCACCTTGATTTTCGGAATTCTTGTTTTAAAAATGGAGGAATTCATCCAACAATGAACTATTTTCGTCGCGGTATCAATTATACACACCAGCCATTCGAGGATCATTTTTAACAAAGACCACACACCACTGCGATATTTGGAACCATCCGCGGGGCCGACAGTCGACGCCGCGCGGTAATAAACGAACGAATATAAGGGCCTGAAATCGATTTACAAGTTTGGAAACCGGCAATAAAAGCCCTCTAACTCCGAATTCGCTTTTTTTTTATCAATTTCGCGAAACGGCACCAATAAAATTATATTGCCGTGTTTTGTTTTGATTCGACCGGCGCATTCATAAAGCGTCCATCGTAAAAGCGATGGGCTCTCGTCGATACGTGAAATCGCGGCATAATTCAGTTCCTCTCTTATCACGTTCGACGTGGAAAATTAACAATCCACCCAGAATATTCGCCATTGAAGTTTCGGTAGTGTAATTTATATTTATTTAATTAACATTTAAATCACTTGTGCTAATGAATAATAAACAAACTGTGAGGTAAATTTCCAAAACGCTTTAAACATATCGATATGAAATAACACATATTTCAATCATTTATTTTTAATTTAAAAATCTAACAGTAAAAATATAATTAATTACAAACATACAAGTAATATTCAGATAACATCGTTAGAAACGTATTGCCTTTGTAAAAAATATATACAGGACGTTCTAAGACCATTTCCGAATACTTAAGAGGGTGTTTATGTTCCCAATTACGTGTTTCTAATAACAATATATATCGCCCTCTTTGTCATAATAATTACCTATTAATACACACAGTTTTATTTATTATGGGATGTTTATATTAGAAACGCCAAATAAAACCCCAATTGCATATTCAAGGGTTAATGAATCCAAATTACCCATCTGTCTCGATATTGTCATGTTAGTTTAGTTTAACCTACTAATGATGAGTTCTCGATAATTAGCAAAGCTGCACTCCAGTAACCCTAATTGACAACTGACGCTGACCATTAATTAATTATTACCGAACATAGTGAAACCCCTGACAATGATTGATAATTCGGTAATTTTGAACGTACCTGTCCATGTTTCTATAGAATATTACCAGATAACCAAAAACGGAGTGTAACCGCGAACGATTTAAAAACACGGCGGTTTAAAATAAACAGACTTTTTTTTGTTTTTTGAAATATATTCAGTTTAACTAATAATAAAAATATTATAGCTTATATTTTTTTTTATTTTTTTTATTTTTATATTATTCTAAAAAACATGAAGGTAGCTATGTATCTAGCAGTGTGGTTGCTAAAATATTATCTTGCGACTTTAATTGCAAGTGCGAGGGATTTAGTTGAACACTAAGCACTAATTAAAAGAAGTTCTAGTAATGATGTATTTAAAATTTGCACAAATTTATCGAAGGACAAACAAAAATTCCTAAAAAATAAAAGAAAAAACAAATATATTGCGTTTTATATAAAGATATAATTTTTTATAAATATTTGTCTTATAGCGCCATCATTGAACCCTGGGCGGGCAATGTCAAAACAGCATTCATTCTTAAAAATTAAACTCCTTTCACAAGACTTTTTTATTCTATTTTTTTTTTGTTTCTATATGTTCTTTTTTTTGTATTTTTGTTCAAGTTAAAAAGCTTACTTAAATTCGTTTATTATATTTTAATATTATTTTTTTTACCTCTAATTGTCTTTATTAGTCAATTAGGCTACCCTAGTTTACTTCAATTTATATTGTATTTTGTACAATTTCTATTAGGAAACCAAAATAAATAAATTATGTGTGCGCGCGTTCGTAGGAAAATAGTTTAAATCCCATCATAGCAACTTCAATATTTAACATTCCATTATTTATTTATAGAACAATAAGTTTATTATTGTAATAAAACAAGCCAATTGACATAACAAATAATGCCCGCGGTTTGCTAATTGATTATTGATGATATTTGCTAATTACAAAATTGGACGAAATACTAAACCATAACATTTGTATTTATTTAATTATTACTAGATATTTCCCATTCAACCCCTAATCACATCTCGCCCAGTAAGAGTGTTCTCTGTAAGTGTAAGTGTAAGTGTTCTCAATAAATATAAGGGTTCGAAGTAGCTTCACCCCCGTCATCCCCAGCAAAGTGTCTACTCTCATAATTTGACGCCAGCATACCCACAAATCGAAAACGCCATTCGACAGTCGTAAAAAATGTTATTAGCCCATAATGGCCGCGACTCTTCGTTGGCCTGAGGCGGAGGCTGAGGATCTTTTGGCCTGCTTTTTGTATTCTTCCCCCGCGTCGTAATTAATCGACCTCATTAATCTGAGATCGGCGGTAAGGAGTAAGGCGAAGGACGCTCGCATTATGAGATCGTAACCTCAAGGTCTCGAAATACCCGTGTCGTTTAGATCTTCGACTGGTATCGTTCGGTACCGGGAAACTTTGCATTCCTACACTGAGAAAAAAATCTCAAATCTCGATTCTGGCAAAGTTACTCGTACGCACAAACGAACTAGTCTTGTGACCTTAACAGACAATCTGGTTACCGCTACCAACACATAAACAAACTGTTTTGTAATCGCTATCGAACTGTTCTGAGGAGAAACAAAATGGCGAAGTAGGCGAGAAGCGCGAGATGTGTTTGCGAGTCAACTCTGATTATTTGGTTGACGTAACAAAACATACTTGTCATGTGTACGCAACTTTTCATTTGAATGCTGCTTCTACGAGATTGTTTGGTTATAGGTTACAAGAATGTACGATTTATCAATTTACAGGAATTGGTTTGTACGGTCTATCAAACAGATTGGACAATGTACTTCGGTTGGGGATATTTAACTTCGGTATTCTACTGAAGTTTTTTTGGTTAACTCAGACCTCGATATTTTTTTCAGTGCACGCGAAAATGTGCATATCTATGGCCCTTACACACGACACAATTTGTCGGATCTAACTCCAACAAAATGGACAAATTCTAACTTCAGTAGGTTATCCAGTTGAATTATTATTATATTTTCACCCACCAATATTTTCGGTTGGTCGGGTCGGCCGATAAATTGTAACGTGTGGCGCTTTTCCCATTTTTTCTCAATTTATCATGGGTATAAGCTAAAACACACTTTTTCAACGTTTTAAAAGAAAAGGAGTTTAAAAAAATATAATATATATATATTTATACCGATTTAATATTCCATATATCATGTGAATTCAAGCCATGTCAACATTTGGATATGATTAAGAGTTAAAAGCGTAATTTAAATATACATGTTTGGTTTCTAACTTAGTTTTTAGTGTTTATATTAACAGTAGAAATCTTTGATTAGTTTTACAAATACTTTTTAAAAATGTAAACTTATCATTAATACCAATTGTTTGTAAGACTGTTGATTTATCTTAATAAAGAATGAAGAATAGGAGGTTCGACGAAAATGCCCTCTCTACTAATACGCGCGCTCGAATATGACAAATTAGATGTGTCTGTAGGCTTTGTCCAATTTGTTGGACACAATAAATCGGTCATCGTTGGGTCCTGAAAATGACAATTTACCAATTACTATAAAATATTATTTTAAGCAGTTATAGTAGAATTAACTATTCTCTACCGTGACCAATACAGAGTAAGGTCTAACCAAAAATGTTAATAAAATCTTTTTACTAGAAAAAATATTCATTTGGTTAGTTTAAATTTGTGTGCAGTAAAAGCTATATCGTCCTGTTAGATTGCATTTTTTCCTATGATCGAAAAGTTTTTTCTTCTTAAATATGTCGGTCACATAATATTTTCGAATCGCCGCACACCAACTGATGTAAAATGCAAATAAAATTATAAATAAATAACGCAAAATCAATTCCTGACACGATTCGCTGCGGTGCGCGGCGTCATACTGTTTCGCTATATCGGTACGCGCCGATTACTTGAAAAATGACAGCCCAACGCGCAGGCGCGGAGCATCACCAATTTTATAGATTGCTAACAACACGCTCCCGGGGCACTAACAATATGCACGCAGGTTGGTACTGCTTCCTTCTCCTTCCTGTGCTTTCACGAAATCGTCTCGCCGCTGTGAACGTTTCTGACCTACAAATCATTGCCTGAAAAATAGAATCCTTTTACGATGAACGGAAAGCTGTAAACCATTTTGTATGAAATAGTGATAGCAATATTTTTTAAAAAACGGATGGTTTTCAATGCATTATTTTTTTTTAAATTAACACAAAAAAAGGCAATTAATTATTGCCTTTTTCATATTACAAAACTAATACAAAATCCCCTAATTTTAGACAAACATTGTTATTTTAATTCTAAGTTTATATACCATTATATCTCAATCGTTTCGGTTAATCTCTCCTTGACTCTTTTCTTTATAAAATAAATATCAAAATGTGACAAAAAAAACTAAAAAAAATTTGCTAAAATAATACCCGAGAAAGTAATTTAACTTTAATGTAGGTAATTAAACTAGGTTACTCATATCACTCCTAACGCCTTTGAAAAACCTGTGAAAGTCGCATTTTTTTAGCATTCAAACATCATTTTTAAATACGACATCAAAATCCATCATGGTTTCCGAGAAAAAAAATGTAAATTTCATTCTTTATATCAATCTTCGTTGTCATACGTAAGCCAGCTGATCGTTGACCGCGCTCAGTCAAGGTTACGGACATATCGATCGCGTTTTGCGACACCAAAGGTAATTTACACCGGCGTTTTAATAAAAATCATTAATTTGCGCGTGAATTATATTCCCTTTTTTTTATAGGAAACAGACTACACATCAAACATTTGTAGTTGCCAAGTTTCCACGGTTAAAAAATAGGTCCAGGGATAATTAAATTTATTGATGTTTTTTTTTGGTCATGTTCAATATTGTCGTCCCTCTCACTCAACTTCAATAATAAAGTGTGTGAGGGAGAAACAAATTGACGAAGTAAGCGAAAAGCTCGAGATGTGTTTGCGAGTCTACTCTGATTACTTAGTTGACGTAACAAAACAGTCTTGTAATGTGCACGCAACTTTTCATTTGAATGCTGCATCTACGAGATTGTTTGGTACAGGTTACAAGAAAGTTTTGTTAGGTGTGCGATTTATCAATCTACAAGAATTTGTACGGTCTATCAAACTTCGGTAGCCTCAACAAATTATGATTTTACTGAACTTTTCGCTTAACTCAGAGCTCGATATTTCTTTAAGTGTATATGAATGAATTTTGGTTATTAAAAAATGAATAAATAAATAAGGCCATTTTCTCTCCTGCTCGTGTGAAGTTACCTGCGCGAGACAGCAATCTCTTATTTGTTTGTAAACTTGTAACATTTGTAAACATATTTGGAAACTTATTATGACCAAATTCAGCGAGGTACTCAAGTACCTCGCTGAATTTGGTCATAATAAGTTAATAAGGTCAACCTAATAACATAATAAGGGTAACATAATAAGGTCAACCTAAATCGTGGCGAGTTTCTTTCAAAAAACCGAAGTATTTCATGCCAATCTGATTCAAAATAAAAGCGTTGCATATTAAAATTAATTTATCTATACGCAACATAATATACGATATTTATACATACATGCACACACGCAACCACACACCCTCACAGACACTTTTACACCGTACACATACACATTTTAAAATAGCGTTAAGCTCAACAAAGTTTTAACTATTTTTGTACATAGGCATAAGCTTTAATTGGCCTTATTATTAACCCTTTGAAAAATGTATATGCTATTATTACGCTGTATGTATTATTACATGTTAATAAATAAATAAATAAATCCTAAGACCAGGCTTACACAACGCGGTTTTTCCTCCGACGGACTTCAAAATGAAATCGCTGTGCATTTTCTCAAAAATCCAATTCGGTTTTCACGATCGCATCATTGGCTGTTAAGTCTTAACACGAACGCGCGGTCATACGATTAATACTTGTCTTGGGGTAGAAATATTTAACATCCACGCAATTTTGCGCGCGTAAAGTCATGACATTCTACGGGGGGTCGATTAGGTCTATTTTCCCATATTTAATCTGTAATAGGGAGTAATAGTTTACGAAAATGTCAATTTATAGGCACTATGCATAAGCTATGTCTGAAATTACAACAGTTTCACTTTCAATAGGTTGTGGTAACAGATAACAAATGGCCAGAAGAAATGTGAAATATTGGCAGCACTTTTTTTTTATTATTTATTTATATATTATTACGATAAAGAAAAACTTTCTACCCTTTTTTAAGTATATTGCTCGCACGGAGGAGTGTGAGACATAGCATAGTTAAATTATATATTTGAGAAGTGCAGAAAGCATAAATTTATGTTAGCTATGAATTTTGTGTGATTTCAAAAGTTCCTTTTTAAATAATCTGTCAATGTGAATGTATTAATGTCCAGCAAAATTGATTAATAATGCCAAGTCTCATTTATATATGCAAAAAATAAAACTATCAATGAATTGTATCAAAATATATGTTTCTAAAATTTTTACAAACACAATCTGTAATTGTATTATTTTTCAACTGTTACTAATATTAAATTTTAAATTTCAAAGGTATTGTAGAAAATTATTATATGTTATGATTATGGCCGTATTATAGCGACCACTATAAACTTGGCTTCACACGTCTATAAATTTTAAAAATAAAATTTATTAAAATTAATGCAGATAAATTTTAGGTTTAAATAAATACCAAGAAAAAAATACACCCCGACACATGGAATACATGGTGCGGTTTGAACCGATATATATATATGAATAGAATTTTTAAAAATGACCTATTTCAAAGTTATTGGGTGTTTAAAAAAATTTTTTGGTTGGATTAACCAATTTTTTTGGTGAGTGAGAATCATAGTGACATTGGTGTAAAGTATGTCGGAATCATAAGTCTGGTTACTAAGGTCCATTTCTGCGGAAATTGATATTATATTTGACTGTTGGATTGATCGGATTACAATTATTGTACTTTCTATTACACCGTAAATTATTTTCGTGTTATAAATAAATAAGTAAAATAAAATATTTAAACCTGTATTTTGTGATTTATTGTTTAATTACTAAACGATTTATAAGTTTACCATGCAAAGAATAATTGAACACAATTGAACACGAGAGAATGTAATACACAATTAAGTAGATACCTGAGTTAATGTTGTATGCATTGCTGAGATATCGGGTATAGATTATTGTATCTGGACAACTTTCGCTATTGAGTGGGTTGTTGCACATCAAGTCGCAAAGTAAGCAGAACGCAGTAAGCCCCATTCGAAGCTTGTTTGTTTTTTATTATTTTTTTTTTTAATGTGAACAACATTCAATTGATTTTTAGGCATTTACAAGAAAAAATACGTTTTATTAGTGCTATTCTATAATACGTCGCAGTATCATTTTTAAGTTGTATGATAGAATATATTTTATCGAATGCAACTATAGTTTAATCTCAAGGTGATTTACATGCTTAAATGTATCTCGAATAATGAAATTTGACTTAAAAAAATATTTATAATCAGTGTATTGACAAAACGGAAATCCGAAAACAAGTCAATTATTTTTTTCTCTCTCTATTGATAAAAAAATACAGTATTAAATACATTTTTATGTGATGTTATCGAAACGATTACCTTACAATAAAATATGTACTTAATAAATATTGATATAAGGACATAGTGAGTCATTAGATAGTAGCCTTTTTAAAATACACTATCTATGCTTTAAAACCAAGATCTATGTAAAATCTAATAAATAAATGTATTTTAAAATGTAATATTTATATTTTAAAATGCAATGTTTAGTTTTTAAAAGTCAATGCTTATATTTTAATTTACGTACAGCGGCAGCTGAGCGCTTACAACAAAGGTAGGAATACGTACATGTTTTTTATATTTGAAAAAAGCACTTAATGCATTCTGCACCGTTCGCGATGAGTTCATGCCCTCGCGGCACGCTGTCATTGAGAATTAATAATAATAATTATCTCATTTATAACTTAAAGATATCCAGCGGCCAGGCGGACAACTTTTGCTAAATAACTTTGCGATCAAATTGGCACCACCAATTAAAGTCATTATCTATATATTATAACTGCGTCACTTTTGTATTTCGACTTTAAGACGAAATATTTTATAGAATGGTTGTCACAAAAGGTCTGCCCTGAACAGCTTATTTTTGTTTTTATTTTTGCAGTGTCCGTTTTATTTTTTTCATGTAAAAATGTGACTTGACATTCATAGAAGTATAAGATGGCGTTAATAATTATTTTTCCCTGACTTTGAGAGACTATTGAAAAAGGAACATTTGAAATCATACAAAATTCAATCAGTATGAATGTTTTATTTTATTTATTAATTTTTATTTATTTATTTATTCTTTATTGAAAAATCCTACAGTATTCATTTTTATAATTACAAACAAAACTTATTACTAGTATACAAAACCAATTATGGATTTCGGACATTTTACATATTACATAAAAAAAATTATACAGAGTTCTTAAAATATATATAGATTATGATTATTATACACGTATACAGTAGAATTTTTTGTTGTGTTATGTATAATTTGTGAGTTATATTTGTGGTAGTTATGAGTGTGTGTGATTTGTATGTATATGTTAAAATAAAGTAATAAATTAAGTATGGTTTTAGTATGTATAAAAATGAAAATAATTTATGATGAAGGTAGTATAAATATAATATGTATGTATATTATATATGTAATTGCAAATACAAGTACTGATATGTTACAATTAACCATTAAAAACATAAAAATGAAACAATACAATTAGGTTTCATTTGTCTTTACTAATAATGATATTGGAAATCTCTTTTTTGAAAGATAATAAGGAGGTATTCAATATATCGTTTTTTGAAATATCACTTTTGTTATAAAGGGAGCAGATAAGTGGTATGGTGCTATTGGTTAATTTAATGTATTTTGTAATACATACTATAGATAAATTTCAGATCTCTGCACTCACTCTCTATATATGCTTTAACTATGCCAATTCTCACACTTCTGTGCTCGCAATATGCTTAAAAGGGGGTTAATATATAGATTTCTTTATTTAATTAAGGTACCTGGTTTAAAAATGTTTTGAGCAATAAACAAAACGGTAAAGACGTTATGTTTGAGGATGGCAGACAGTTAGAAGTTTAGAAGAAAGTCAAGGAAGGGCATATTTTAAGGACATGAAAGTCACCAAACCTAAATTGTTCGATGTGTTATTCATATTAATCAAAGGTAAATATATTTGAAAGTCAAATCAATTCTGTTCAAATCGTTCGTGTATGACGTACGTGTTATTCAATAAATCAAATAAATTACGGGCGCACGTGTGTGCGGGGCGCGTCATTGTTTCGACCTTTTTTTCGTTTTGGTCTTATTTTGTGTAACGCCACAGATCTTGTATAAATCTTTTGTGTAACTAATCACCGCGGTGTGTCGCGCAGGCGCGGTCGCGGCCCACGCGCAGGGCGGTTCATTTGCGCTTCGCGGGACGCGGCCGTGCGCTCGCGCCACTAAGCTGCGAGCGGACTTTTACGCTCAAATATCTCGATTCCTAATTGGCCTCATCGCTTCTATCTACGAACAAATTTTCTAGTTGCTCCTCTTCTACATCAATGACATTTTCTCTTGCTTTCATTTTAGGTTATGCTGACGATTTGAAAATATTCTCTAAAATTAAGGATCCCACAGACTCTAATAAATTACAGGACGACCTAAATAGATTTTCTGATTATTGCCTTTAAAACCGTCTGTTTTTAAATGCGGGCAAATTTGCTCATATTTTCTTATCGAGAAAAATCAAGTTTACTTTTAGGCTCGGTAATTCTCAGATATCCTCAACCGATTGTACCAAGGATCTTGGAATTGTGTTGGATAGTAAGATGCTTTACGATAAACATGTCGAGTATGTTACTGCAAAGGCGTTCAAACTTTTAGGGTTCATTTTACGAATCTGCAGGGAGTTTAAACCGGGTATCGCTCTAAAGACCTGGTTCTTTTCTTATGTGCGTAGTGTCCTGGAATATGGCTCCCAAATTTGGAATCCTAAGTACGCGACACATATATCTAAAATTGAGGCGGTTCAACACAAATTCCTTAAACACATGGATCGTAAGTCCTCCTCGCACTTTGCAAATAGATCCGAATCATCTTTATTTCATAAAGTTGAATCCTTAGAAAAGAAGGTCTAAAGCTGATGCTGTATATGCATACAGAATAATGTCAGGTGCAGTTAACTGTAGCTCTGATGCATCTCAGGGTACCTTCACGTGTGACAAGATCAAACGTTTTGTTAGACATCCCACGTCGTAGAACCAATTATGGGCAAAACGAACCCATTCATAGAATGTGTCCTACCTTAAATTCAAAGTACCCAGATATTGATGTATTCATTGTTAATTTAGTGGCGTTCAAAAGGCTTAAAAAAATTAAATTTTAATGTGAAATTTCCCTTTACTCTCCCTCCCCTTCTCATCTCTTCATCTTGCACTAATTGTATACTCACTCGGTGGAAATATTTATTTGGTTTTATGTTATACTTATAAGTTGGTACAATTGTATTTATTCTTTTTATTTATTTATTTTTTTTTTTATATATGATTGTATATGTAGTGCTCGTTTATAATTTTTCTCGTGTAACTGTTTATTTCCCTAAAAAAGATAAATTAAATAGGGTGCCCCAAAAATCTTGCATATTCAAACGTCGTAAATTTTCATGTTTCGATGTAACCTAACGCGCAGATAACCATTATTAAATCACACGTCGTATTTACGGACATCTTTTAAAAAACTTTTTTTAAAGTTTATATTTTAAAAATATTAAAAAAAAAACCGCGGTCCATTGCTTGACAACCCCGGGAGGCTTCTTTTCTTCGCGATCGAATGGATCATTTTTGTACACAGTTCGTACGTTTCCTGGGCTGACGCGGCGATGTATTCGTGTGTGTATGTATTTGAATTCAAATGTGTTTTATTTCTCACAATGGATCGGATTGAATAACATTGCTTCTAAACCGTTAATTTAAGAGCCACTTTTAAGTATGCAATGTAGTCTAAATGATCATTTTTTTGTTAATCAATAATGCATATTATGTGTGTATCCGAAAAAATATGTAATTAATTTAATTAATGTACTAAATTCATACATCCATGTGTGTAATTGCACAAGTTACATAATCAAGCATATAGTTGTTTTCTATTCAGTACATCGTGATTAAGGGTTTCGTCACGCTGAAATAAAGTGATAAAGAATTATTCCACGTGCTTAGATGTAACACGAACTACGCAACTAATTAAATAACAGTATTGGTCAAAAAATATAAATATCATTAAACATTTTTCCATTAAAAAATGTTTTCATACACTCAACTCAAAGAAACTCTTACATCAGCACGGAAATAATAATAAAAAGTCAACTTTTCCGTTACTACTGAATTTCTTTTAGATTTTATTTATTCTGACATTATACTCACAAAAACTATATAATTTTATTACATTCACATTATTTTTTCTTTGAACTTCATGTTACTTCATACTATTATTGTATTAATATTTTGAAATATCGGTTTGTTACTAAAATAGTTCACTTTTTTATTTAAATACTTCAACAGAAATAGAATATAATAGTTGTTAAATAGAATGTACAACAGATATTATTTATGTAAACAAATTTTATGCATTCTAATTGTTCCCATTTATTAATAATATTATATTTAGAATATTGGTTAATATTTTGTGTAATTTATAGTAATTACATATAGGAACATGTACATTCTAATTAAAATATATTATATAAAACAGTATAGTCAAAGTATGGCTTATAGTCAAAGTTGAGATAGCTTTTTGGCAGTTAAATATTATTGTGAAATATTATAATAGTTTTAAATGTTTTCGACCTCTTCGAAGGGGCCATTCATTACACCCATATGGTCTTCGTTTGTCGACATTATTCACAAAGTCGAATCGAACCCTTTCGAGCATCTCGCCTTCTCACTCACTCCCCTCTGCACTCGTATCCTTTTTTCATCTGCCATTTCGCGCTTTACACATAATGAGACTTTTATTATGTATTCAATCGCGTGGACCGAGCCCAAATGAGACACGCTCACTTTTTAGGGTTCCGTAGCATTAAAAAAAAAAGAAACCTCAGCCCAATCCTGATCTGTTTCAGATGGTCCGTTATCAATACTGTCGCCCGATTTAAGTAACAAGACACTAAGAACCATGGGCAGAGTCGTTTCTTAACTTTTACATGAGAAGGGCCCGGGAGGGAAGGGAAAATTTCTCAAAATTAAGGTGTTTATTAATATAAGACAAATCCTAAAAGGGAGTGGAGTTTTTCTTATAGAAAACTCGCCCATTTAGCTGTTTTAATTTGAAGGCTACTTGAGAGCAATATTGCCAATATTCAAGTAAATTGAAGAGTTAAAAATCATATACTTTTAAGGATCCTTTAGTTAAGGTTAGGACTGTGTCTGCTTGACGACTTTGCATTTGGGTTTCATTCAATTATACAGACTTGTGAGACGTTGTCTACCTGTAACGCCGTTATGAAGATTGAAGCCTCGGTCATAAACCTTAAACGGAATACTGTTAGTTGACTTTTTATGCATTTCAAAATAAAATAAAAAAAAATAAATAAATACATGGAACCTTGGTCTAGTTTCATTCCTGGCTATTTTTTGTAAATTTGTTCTGTGTGCCGAGTAAAAATTTATTTTTATGGAAAAACACAGTTGTATCTATGCTGTTGACCGTTGAGGTGTTCCTTCGTCTGGAACCAATCCTGGGTGTAGAAACAGTTGACCATATTGAAAAAGACGCCTTGTGGGATTCGAACCGGGCTGGGCACTTTTAGTATTTATACCACTGCGCTATAATTCTAATAAAAATACCACCAAGATTATTATCTATAGGTAGATAATAAATTTGTTATTATTTGTTACGACGCACGATCGATATCTCGCAAACCAACATACAAGCCGCGGTCGGTAACCTAGGCGTCGCGTACGAAATGATGCATCGATCAGCTGTCGCACGTATTACAACGACCGTTTGATATTATCACGTAAAGTTACATTTTTTATTCTCGGATACCATAATGAATTTTTGATACGTCGTCTTAACAAATCATGTTTGAAATCGCGAGAGTATGCATATTGTACGCTGAAATAATCTGTAATCAAAAAATATTAATAATAACAATGATATTATTATAATTAAACTTTAAATAATAATTACAAAAACAAACAAGCTTTTATTTTAGTAATAATATTTTTTTTTTAATTTATTTTTTAAATCATATTTATCGTCTTACAAAGACTGATCCTTTTCCGAACTCATTATACCATTTTTAGGGTTTTTTTTTTACAAACTTTTTTATAAAGATCGAATATTTACTTCTTGTTGAATAGTCGAACATTATAGTTTTGAAGCAATAACTTATCCTCCGATATAGTAAAATAGTTAAATAGTCTTCCCCACCAGGGATGCCCAATTTCGTTTGTTATCTTTCACACACCCTCACACACAACCCAACACCCTCACAGACACAACCACACACCCTCACTGACACTTTTATACCGTACACATTCTAAAATAGCGTTAAGCTCAACAAAATTTTGAATTATTTTATACATAGGCGTAAGCTTTAATTGGCCTTATTATTAATCTTTTGAAAAAATGTATATGCTATTATTACGCTGTAATAATAGCATGTTAATAAATAAATAAATAAATAAATAAACTGTGGGTGCTGTTTTCTACGGTGTACTTTCTACGGTCTACTACTATCTGTGCACTATCTAGATTTATATACGTTCATACTTATGTTATTTAAACATAAAATCAATTACTTACAACCTACACTATGTCACACCGTACAAATAAAAAAAAATCTTAAGCCGTACATTCACCGATTTGAAAGAGGGCGAGTTGACAAATTGCGCGTATCCAAAAGAATCGACCGCAATTATTCGAACGCTTTGATTTTCGTGTTGCGGGCTCTCGGACGGCCGCATTCGAGTGCGCGCCGCGTCGCGCCGCGCCGCGCGGCCATCAGGCCGTCGAGCCACAATAGGCCGAGAGCCCGCGCATCAATCACGGTTTTGTCCAGGTATTGATTAATTTGAGTTGGCGTTTAGTGAATGGGGCCCTTTTTTAATTGTGACCAAAAGATCCATTTGAATTGCATCTCGAGTGCTGAGCGACATTTAAGGCGCGGTTCCACCCAACGCCATAACGCTAGATCAGCAGGGCTAGTCGGACCGCGAGCGCGATCTGCGAGCGAGGCTGTCACGTATCCATATTGTGTATTTATGATGGATTTGGTGCCGAACGCCGAAGCCACGGATAGCCGAAACTCGTTCCGCTCGCCGCTTCCCATACTTCGTACGAAATCGGTAGTCGGCAACGTCTCAATCGCGTCTCACTCGTTCGCCAATCGCTCGCCGATCGCTCGCCGATCGCTGGTGTTTGTTTCGTATTTTGTAAACCATATAATACTATCTGCGAATTGCAGCATTAAAAACCACAGAAATTCGGAACTATAGACAAAAATTGACGTTTTTAGATTTTTATTATGATGTTTTTGGTTACCTGATTCAATGGTTACTAAAATTATTTTATTTTTTAATTCCGTCATCAATAATATTTAACTAACACTTCACATATACTATTTAGTAAAACTGATATAATCATATATTACACACTTTTATGAAAATGTAAAAACAAAATTAATTTAATTTCTTAATTTTTAAGATGTTTATTGTTAGTCTTTTTTGTTTTCGAATTATATAAATATAAGAACTTAGGTAAATTAATTATGTACATACAAATATAGTCAAAATAATACTACTCGTTTTATAATATTTTTGATATGATTATTTTGATTCATATCTAGCGCTATCTGTAAGTTGCTAGTATAACTTTTTCGGCCTATTTTAAGTGACTTTACAACCTCATCACTAGATGGCGATATCGGAGTATGTATATTTTCTTTCGGAGTATGAAAAAATCGTAACCTGAAAATAAAACACATAATTTAACTTTTGAAATGAAACATTTTACAATGGCAAAATATTGCCAATGTAGTAGCAATCTATTAACATTATCGACTAGCGGCGAGTGGAAATGTTTTTGGTACTAGGGCATCGGTGAGTCTAACTAACACCACCAAAGAAACAGCGAGAAATTCGCGACTGGGTTTGTGACTAGGGCCACCGAAGTTGGCCACATGAAACGGATGTTTATCAGTATACTAACCTAACTTTAACCGTCTTATATTTATTGAAGTTATACTTCTTTGCGCCCGGTGTACTCATTGGGATGGGATGTTGGTTGAGAAACCGCGTCACGCGTTAGGAGTAAAATCCGTAGAGTGCCTTTTCATACGTTTTATACATTTTCATTTTGAATCAGTCCGGCATGATTTTTTGAGGAAACTCGACCCGATTTAGGTCAAGTGTTGTAGGTCGCTGAATTTGGTGTTGTAGGTGTCGAGAAAACGTTACAGAACAGAGTTTCTGGCATAGTTTGCATTGCGCCTTGGCACCTGAATAGAGTAGACGCGAGCGTGGTGCGAGAAAGCACTCGCAGGTTGATACCTGATGACAGATAAGGACTGCCTACTCTGGTATGTAAAAGATCGTGAAGAAGTGCCTCGAGAGTCTGCATATGGAAATAATTAGCCATCTCGTCGTATGTGTTAATTTCCAAGTATTCGTGGTAATTTTTTGTCGAACGTCGAACGCTGCTTCAAGCCAACAAGTGAGAATATGACCTGCCATAGTCGATTCAAAACGGATTGACGAATGAGTTTCATCTTCATTTAACTGCGGCTGATATATTAATCTCTTAGCCTGCTAATACAGTGACATAAATATATCGTGACAACTATAAAACATTTTATTTTAAATTGAAAGTTAAAACCTTGAATTCGTGAAAGTGATTATTTCTTCGCGAAAGTTTTTCTCACCAATATACCACTAATACAAAAGTTTCATTCTTTATTCATTAGGGTTTTTAAAAATAAACTTTACTAATTAATCGTTTGGTTTACATGCATTTTTATTAATTGGTTTCTTAGGCTAGATTAGTTAAACTAGTGGAGTGCCAAACTTTAAATACATCTTCTGCTCTGTTATTTTTTTTTATTTATTTTCATTCCTCAACCTAACCTAGCTGTTCAACTCGCAGATTTAATTTTCCGTAACCTCGCAGTGCCTTCGGCATCCAAAAACTCGTGCCTCCGACACTGGAACGATCTGAAAATAGCTGGGTTTACTTAGACCTTCCGAGAGCTTTCCAAAATGTCCAAAAACACCTTTCAAATACAATAAATAAATTCCCCTCTTTTGTTTTATTTTTTTAATTAAAAAGTAGCCTATGTTCTTTTGAGATAGATATGTAATTTTCTTTCCTTTTGATTAATTATTTGTAAATGAATATTCTGGATCAAATTAAATTTAACATTGTAGCAATACATCATTCTTTAGCACTGTTCTTGTATTACTTTGTTTTGTACTTTAATATAGTATGGCGCTTTTCACTGTTTGATATAACAATGTATAGTATGTTATTGTATCAGGCTTATTGACATTAAAAAAATAAGCTCTATATATATTAAATGTGATGGAATCTTATCTTATCCTTGGGGTTCAAACTATCTCCAAACCAAATTTCATCAAAATCTATCAATTAATTTGATGGTAGAACTCTTGACAAGATTCGTAGCAATATTACTTAGCATTGTGTTTCGTTCACGGAGCAAATTTTTCGGAACAATCGTCCCAACATGTCACCCCCACGCACGGCATAAATCATAATTACAAAACGAACGGATCAACTAGCCGCGAGGATTCGGATCACTTCGCGGAACGGATCCTCATACATTATCCATTAAATTATTGAATTGCTTTCTCCGTTTACATTTTTCCTGTAAATAAAAAAAAATCAATATTAGGCCAAAAAATATTATATATTTAACATTGAATCTCATAACATTGTTTGTGTGTTTTGGCGGATTTAGTTGATTCAGTTCAACCTAACCTAACCTCAAAAATACCCTAAAATACAAATACAAAAAATGCTTTGTTGCCTCACTCGAGCACCAGCTTACCGAGTTATACTGTGTAAGTATACTTTGAGGTCACAAAATCGCTACTGAATACACACACACAATATTATTGTGATATGGAGGAAAAAATAATTTACGAAACTCTCGCAGGTAAATTTGTGTTTGGATGTCATTATCTTGTCTTTGGAAAAGAAAAAAATATGTCAGTTTTGTGGCACGTAATCGGAGATGAAGAACAAACTCATTAGACATTCAAGATGATCACCCTGTCAATTGAAAAAATAAATTCGTTACGTTGTTTTGGTTAGGATGTGAAAAGATTCCATCGAGAATAGGGTTGTCACGGACGCATCAATTTTCTAACATCTGCTTGGAATAAATTTAACATGGATATCTCATAATGATATCACTTGTAAAGAAATTAATTCTAAAACGTTATAAAATTTAGGTTAATATAATGTTTTTTCGGTTTTTACATTTCAATGCTATTTTGAAATATAAGGCTAATTAATGAACTATAAAAAAACACACAAAAACGGCACCTTTTCTGTGGGTTTAAAAATTCTACATCCATAAACAGTAAGTTTCAAAAGAACTAGTCCGTTGCTAATAGACCGCAGAAGGAAAAAAATTATAAACTACAATTAAAGCATTTTTTAACTACAATATTAATAACAAAAAACAAATAAATAAATATTTAGTATATACGATAGTATTGCGTACCTACTATTCTTTACAATTTGTTATCTAACTTACTCGATAATCTGATAAAGAAAGGTAGTAGATACTATATTTTACCAAATCTTAAGATTATAATTTGTCTTTCACTTTATATAAATCCAAGGAAAATAAACTATAAAAGATTGTTCAATACTGAAATACAATTAAATAATAAACATTCTAACATTTTGTACACACGGCATCGAAAATTGCTATAATATTTAAAGTGGACGTGCGTTTTTTTATAACGCAGTTTTCCAACATTAACATTTCCAATTAACATTGTTAACCTCTTCAAAAATGTATATAGTATTAGTACGCTGTATGCTTACATGTTAATAATAAATAAATAAATAAATAAATAAATAATAACCGTGAATACAATTTTCGATTCTCTGATTTAAAGGGGTGTGATCGATAGTTATGTATTCACAAAAACCCTGCTTCTGGGCCGCTGTTCACGATCCGTTGTCCTGCCCCCCCCCCCCCCTCCCTACAACCAATAATCACAGTCAAATTCGACAGCTGCAAAGAATCAGAGCTAATTTTTCGAAAATATTTCGATGGTTTAGTACTTCTTATATTTCTAGTTCAAAACGAATTCTTGTCAAAACTTTAATTTTTTTAGAATTTGCATTCCAAAAATTATGATTACATTATAAAGAATTTTTGCATTATTAAGAAAATTTGCAGTTAAAGAAATTTGCACTTTTATTTTTTTTTTAGAATACAACGGTTAAACGTTTATAAAAAAAACCCATCTTACGGCAACCATCGTTTTTTGATAAGTTCTTTCATAATTAGAAATAATTTACGCCAATTAACTACGTTGTAAAATTATTTATTTATTTATTCATAATGGCACAATAGAAATTCACATCAATAAATGATATAACACTGAAAAAAAATAATTTATTATCATATAGACAAATTAAATATCAACCAATCATTGTTGTTTTGAAGTAACATGGCCACATGCTAGGTTAAAAAACTGTTCTAAGAGCGGCCTGAAGAAGGTTAAAATACTTATTACGTACGTGAGATGTTACTAATAAGAGGGATTTTAGGATAAATATCTAATTAATAAATATTCCATATTAATATCTATATATTACATGCAATATATACATTTATTAAATATATAATTCTAATAATTGTGTTACGTGTAATTTGTATAATAAATATACAAAAAAATTAAACAAAGAAAATATATAAAATTACTTATTATGTTAGCTTTTTTATTGTACTACACTGCTTTGACTATTGCGAGAAGCCATTCCGTAATGTAATTTGGTAAATTGGTAACAGCGTTTGTATTAAATACTAAGCGAAGACAGCCCCCCAATTCTGTTCTTAGAATATTTTTAAATGCGTGACAACCCTGCTGAGAGTGCCCTTGACGGAATCAATTTTTATTCGCTATTAATGTTAATCTTATAGCCTCTCTTCGGAGAACTTGAAGATGACATTATGGCGCACTGGAAACGCAGCCTCCCGTATCAGATCACCATCGGGGCGAGGGTCCCGAACGGGAGAGTAAAAAAAAAAACGTTTGATTTTTATGACTGTCATAAAAATTGTCCCTCATTTAACAGTGATATTATTTTGGAAATAAAACAATGTCCGCGTTGCGTGTTCGAGCAAAAGCAGCAGGGGTTTGATGACATTCTCTCTCTTTCTTTCTTTCGCCGGTGGCAGGTACTCTTACCCTTTCTTTTTGATGATTCTTAGTGTTTATTTTGACAAAAAAGATAACCTAACAGAACTTTGTTGAGGCAAACTAATTTTTAGTTCTTTTTAAACGTTGCGTATTCTGTAATAAACTCAAAAACCACTTGACCGATTCAGATAAAACACTAAGTACCTTTTTCTACCAGTTTGATGTATGTATTAACGCATTAAGAGGGGCCTCTTCCCGAAAGAGCTTTTCTATGTCTCTAACTTCGCCTGACATAATATCGAATGCATCTGTTTTTGCCCTTTTTTCAGGTAAAGATTCATCTGATCTATTTGCAAAGTGCGTAAAGGTCTTACGATCCATGAATTTATTATGAATCTATTCTTTTTTTTTTGAGACATTTGTCACGTACTAAGGAAACTAGATCTAGAAACTGTATTCTAAAACGCTACACATATGTTAATGTATAAAAAATAACGAGGTTTTAAAAAAGGTAACAGATTTAAATTCCTGGACAGAATATACAGAATGAACTAAGGTCAGCAGTATCCTTTTAAGGGTTAATTCTGGGAATGAATATAATAACTTTTGCTCGATAAGTTTTCATATAGCTAACAAAAAAACGCATATTTTTGTGCTCCTGACCTATAAAATGGACCTATATTACAATATTTTCGCTCGGAAAACTACCCGTCATTTACTTTCGTCGATATATTTGTAGGTATGGTTACTGGGTCGCGACGTCGCGTGACGCCGCGCGGTTTGTACTTTAAAATGTTTTTAGGATTCATTCTGTTATTTACAAAGTTGTAAATAACAGAATGAATCACCTCTTAAAAGGATACTGCTGTCTTAAGTTCAGTCTGTATAACAAAAATCATTAGAAAAATAATTAGAAAAGAAATACAAACGCAACAATAGTAAAAGTTATAATGACAAATTATTCCTAATGTGGAATTACATTTGTTTTTATAGTGAACAAGTTTAAACTGGTCGAATTAGTGTAAACTCATAAAAGCACTTTAAAAAATAACACCCGTGCCATCAAACAATCCCAAACTGCCATTAACACATGTGACAGAGCAAAACATAATATTTTCCCATAATCTGTCAGGTGATCTGGCTCCTTGTGAGCATAACGACTCCGTCCGAGGTCTTTCGGCGGAACCGCATGGCGATTAGCTGCCCTAAGGACCAGCGGACACGTCCAGCACTGCTGGAAGGAGTTGAGCGACTTCGACGTAAACGCTCTGGAAGATAAGAATCCATGAGGTCTGCCGAGAAACGCTGCCCGCGAACCAAAAATACTTTGTCTCCGAAAAAAAAAAATGAAACTGACACAGAACATTACTTTTATTACGTCACAAATATATACTATAGTTCTTATCACTAAGGGATTATTTTCGAAGACGATAACGGCAATGCATTTTCGGAATGTTTCTATGGAAATTCTCAGCTGATTACAGTATCACAATAAAAAAAATATTTTGTAACATAGTTGGATAGTTAGATATTACAAGGCAAAACGAATTAAACGGTAAAAAATATCCTTTTTTATTTTATAACAATACGATATGATAATTCATTTGAATTATTAGGCAAACAAAATAAAATATTAAAACAAAAATTGATTGAACATTTTTTTTAATCAGTAATCTAACAAAATATTGAATATATAACTTCTTTACAATTATACACTTGAGTATGAAAAAACTTATCAATATTTAAATAAAAAGAGAACACCACATGCATATAAAAGATAAAACACAGATTATACTAAATAGAACTAATATAAATTATATATTATGTAATAATACATACACTATAAATATGGATATTATATGATTACATACAAATAAATATATAATTGTGTATACATATATTCAGACTTTTATATAAGTAATGTAAACTAACGTCGAACGCCTCTTATAACGTAAGGAATCATCTAAATACGGTATTTAAGCAATACATTATACAATTTTACTATATATATACAAATATAAATATTATGTAAGAACGTATGTACTTTTATATTTTTATTTTCCTTATGCCTTTTGAATTGACTAAGGCTATCATGGAAAATGCCAATTCGACTATCTCTATGTAAGGTATTGTAAAGACGACAGACGCAAGGTATTATGCTTTGGTCTTAATCAACCATTGTAAGCCGGTAACTAAAACTTTATATTAAATGAAACAAATATAATATTTTCAATTTTCTATGCTATAATCATCAGTAACAATCCCAATAATTTTTTCGTTTTTTTTATTATCTGGACTGTTTTTGAAGTGAATAAGACTAGTGATTCCACAAATCAAACGGATAATCAAGGGAATTATGATTTTCGATAGTGTTAGTATCAATAGTGATAGTCGAAACTTTCTACTAACAGGTTTATCAATCCGTAAAGATTAAAGGTAATGGCCTTTTTTGCTAAAGTCTTTTACTTTAAAAGAGGTCTGGCAAATTTAAAGTATGAATACATTGTCGTTTTTATGAGCAATGTTTGTGTGCCGGTTAGGTCGGGTAGGATTCTACATCCAGGAATGGGTCCAGACGAAAGAACACTTGTTTTAAAAAAGCATTTTTACTATTTTGCAAACAATGCTCTGTGTCCGATACGCACGCGCGTCAACTTCCCGGTACAGTCGCCGCTGTAAACGTGATGACGATAAATCGACGCGGCGACAGATATCCAAATGCTATCTGGTCTCGAGCATCGATCTCGGTACCATAAAAATAACAAATGACTATATTTTCCACAGAGCGGACCGGTCGAGCTGCGCGCGCGCACGGCTACAAATCTTTATTATTTATTTATTTAACGTAGCATATTTTTTTATTATTTAAAATAATTGCTACAACCTAGGCCATATAAAATTATTTTGGGCCGTACTCAACTATGCCAAATGTGCCTGTCCTAGAGTCAGGTGAGATGGTGGTAATAAAACGTTAAAAATGGTATGATCATGTGCATTTACAGTGGTAAATCGTACAGTATAACTATCAAATATACAAATTTATGTCCTTCCTAACTAGGCGGATCTGTACCAAGGGAGGCAGTTTAGTTTTGGTTTGTTGTGTCACTTCCGTCACACGATAGATCCTATAGTAATATTTAAAATATAGGTAAATTAACATTCAATACAAATATTTAATAAACCAATAACTATGTCATATTTTTATACAATAATATGCCAAGTTAAAAATGTAATTTTCACAAAAAAAAAAACCATTTTTAAAGGATTCGTGGAAAACGTATTTCTTCACATAACGTTGTAAAAAATTAACACCTAATTTTAAAGAGTTTTAAAAATTTAGCAAAATATTGTAAAAATAAATACATATTTTTTTACTTTTAAAATACATATTTATTTTATTTTTATCAAATGTAGATAAGACATTGATAATTAATTTATTAAAAAACTGAAAATCTTGAATCGTAGGTCTATCGCGGACAACAGCTTTTTTTTCAATTTCATTTATATCTGATATTAACACGAAAAATTTCTTGTTAGAAATTAATGAAAATAGAATTCCTTCAGAGTGATAACCATTATTTTAATGGTAACAACGCTGAAGAAGAATGGTTTTCACGTAATGGCATCACATCGTACCAACCATACACTAATAAATTCTACAAAAAAAATATATTCAATCAATTCATCAAAACCCATTATCAACTTGAGATGATCAAAGTCCCAATGGGTAAAATCTAGTTTTATCATCAACCGCAGCGCGTCAATATTAAAATAGTCTAATAACCTATTTATTAATATATCTCCGAGAATCACTTAAGTGCGAACGAAAAACTAAACATTTTTTTATTAATTAAAACTAACAAATATAATCTAAGTAAATAATACATTAATTAAACATACAATCTTAATAATTACTTATGAATAACCAATAATATAATCATTTCATTTTTCACTGTTATTTATTATAACTACATATTTTTATTTAAATTGATATTTATTTATTTTAAGGCAATTATGGCAATTAAAATGACTTTATTGTACAAGTGAGAGCCAATAAAACTTTTTATTTAGGTATCCAGGTAGTCTAGTTTCATGTGTACACATTTTATTTTACAGATATCCTTTCGTATTTTTCCAATCTTTTCGTAAATCACCAATCTCTCCATAATTATATTAGCTTGATTGTGCCATAGAACCATTTCTATGCTCAAACGACAAAGTTATTTTTTTTTTAACAGATACTAAACAAAACATTAAAATGTAAAACAAAGAATTAGCACTGTTAATATTTATGGCCTTTTTGAATAGCAGTTACCTGCCTCATCAAAACACACACATTAAACGACACTTGTTCGATAGTGGTTTTTTTTTCGCAATGGACCCTAACCTAACTTAACCTAACCTAACCTAACCTAACCCACCTGCGTAGAGCCATAACGCACTCGAATTGCATTTTATGCAGGTTTTTGAGGTCTACTGCCAAGATAGCTTTTCATACCAGGCACATATAAAAAATATAATTAGATTAACTGAAAATTTTTCTAGAAAACCTTTAAGCTGGTTTTTTAAATAAATAATCCTATGTTTACATAAAAAAATATTAAAATTGTTAAGTTTTATTTTTTAAATTCTCATAAACCAAACTACATATGTGGCGTAAGCCTAATTTATACATAGAAATTTCCGCAATAAAATTCTACAGAAAACCTTAAACGCCATTTGCAAAGGTCGAACTTCAAGGTCACCTCACGATATACTGGCTCTTAAATCACGGATTATGTTAAAGATAAGTTTCCGTGGAAAATCAGCAAACGCCCAGATTCCAAAATCATTACTTCAAAATCAAGTAAATGCTACTCACGCGTAAGCAAATACCTCGTCTTTAAAACATATTTAAAAATAAAACAAGAGGTGTTTCCCACCGATATTAACACAGTAAATACCACTCGATATGCAAATACTGCAGTGTTTTTAAGGAAAACACTTGTTTTCCTTACAAGACAATTCTATTCACATAAATTATTGTTTCGATGTATCACGAGATCGTAGTAGTCCAGTGGTTAAGGTGCTTGACTATTAACCCATCGGTCGCGCACAATACATTTTTATCGCTTCATTACCACCATCACCCATGACTCTAGTACAAGCACATTTATCTTAGGTGTACTCGCCTTACTGGCCCAAAATTTTTGTTTAAAACCTCGGTCATAGCAATAAAAATAAACTATCATACCTATATAAGGTATACATATTAATTGAATGCAAACAAAGTCACTTAGTGTATAACTGTGTTTTATAAAGTTACCATTAAACGTTTATTATTTTAGGTATTTTTCAAAACCAAGTAAGTGATTTTATAGATTTATTTATACCGACACACAGTTGATATTTAACTATATTTAAACAATATATAAACATTTTTTATAAAACAATAAAAAAATAAACATTTAACATCAAAAATAAGTTTCTAAAACGCTTCATACTCGTACACATTTGACCGCTTTCTGTATTTTTTTTCCAAAAACACTTGGACACTGTGTTTCGGTATGGGATAGGCTTACTGTATATTTTCAATAGCGTTAAAATGTTATTAGAGTTACATTACACTCATTACACGCTAGAGTTACATTACACTCATACTCTCATAGATTACATTACACTCATAGAGCCACATTACAATCATAATTAATTACGTTGAGGCTGTATTAGAACAATTCCGAACATATCGTACGTTTTTGTTTCAGATTCTAAATGAGGTCAGGAATGTAAACGACCTTAAGAAATGTTAAGGAAGTAGCACACTTAAATACGCACATACATATCATATTTTTACAATATTTTATTAAGACTGATGTTAATGTGTCTGTTATCAAATATATTTATATATATATATTTATTTAATTGGCATCGGATTAAAATAATAATATGCATCATAAGATGCTGTATGATAAACGTGTTAACAATAATAAAAATAATTGTTCCTAAAAAAATTAAATTAAAATATATGAGTGATGATCTCGGTTTATTTAAATATTGTAACATTCTCCCGGCAAACGTGATGTTTATATATAGGATAGTGGTCCACTTCTTCGACTCTGACAAGTTCAAAACACTCGTTCAACGTGCTTAAAGTACACGGCAAATACAAAATGAAATGTTGTTTATACCTGCATTTAAAAATGTTTACGGTAAACGAGCATTGCAATTCATTGTACCATTCTTTTTTAATAATTTGCCAAGACCTTTAATTAAAAGTAATATTAAATACAAAAAAAATAAATATGAAGTTAAAAAGATTTGCTATGAAATCGCACAAAAACACTCTCTTTAATTGTTTGTAGTAAATTTACTTAGCGTGTTAATTATTGTTTTAAAATGTATTATAAGTATCTGTATTTTACACACCTGGATTCCAGCAGATAAGCCTAGGGCTTAGCTGGTATATAAAATAAAATAAATGTAAATTTGATGAATAAACTAATAATAATAAACTAATAATAATAATAATACTGCTTTTAAACTTTTAGGGTTCATTTTACGAATCTGCAGAGTTTAAATCAGGTATCCTGTTTTTCTCATATCTGCGTAGTGTCCTAGAATATGGCTCCCAATTTGGAATCCTAAGTAGGATACCTTGGTTCAAAATAAATTCCTTAAACGCTTGGATCGTAAGTCCTCTGCGCACTTTGCAAGTAGATCAGATTCTTCTCGATTGCATACTTGAATCCTTAGCTGAAAGACGGTCCAAAGCTGATGCTGTATATTCATTCAAAATAATGTCAGGTGCAGTTAACTGTAGCTCTCTGCTTGAGCAAATGCGTCTCAGGGTACCTTCACGTGTGACAAGAACAAACGATTTGCTAGACATCCCACGTTGTAGAACTAATCATGGGCAGAATGACCCATTTATAGAATGTGTTCACTTAAAATTTAATATACCCAGAAATTAATTTATTTAATGATAGCCTAGTGTCGTTTAAAATTTTATCAAAAACCAAACGTTAACATGAAATTCCCCTTTCCTCTCCCTCCCCCTCTCTTCATCCCTCTTGCATTCTTTAGGTTAAACGCTGATTTTATACTCACTCGGAAATATTTAATTGTTTTTATTTGAAATTTAGTTGTAGCAATAGTTCACATTTAAAAGCATAGACCTATGTACTACTACGTAGTGTATCCATTTTCAGACACCGGAACGGTATTGGTGAAAATATACCGACACAACTAACACCGACGCGACGCAATCACTGCCTGACACCGGGCGGAGGGGCGGAGCTTAGTTTTCGACTGACGGCAATGTCATGATTTTGTCATATCCGCTGTACCGCGCTTGAAGCGCTTCTATGCCACTAACTATTTCTATGTTTAAAACTAAAGTAAGACACACACGCGCGCGCGCGCACGCGCGTACAAACATGTCCCTCTCACAAATGGCACCACACTCCACACACAGTACACATTATTTAAGTTTGATTTATTAATTTGTTGTTGTCAACCATTTTCATATTTGGTACATTTTTGTGGCCATATAAATGTAGTGTTAGAGAATTGTCTTCCTGTATCGCTGTTATGTACTTTCAAAATAAATAAATAAAGTATAATTCTGTGACCGGCGCACAAGACACTTTTTCGTCCGGTGCTAATTAAAAAAAGAATATTTATTTATAGGTAAACTTACGGAGTAAATACTTTCAGCCATTAGGTGCTACATACTTTCAATTCAAATCCTGAATATTATCAAAAAAAAACATTAATTACCTAATAATAATAATTCTTTCAGAAAGGTTGATTCCAAGATTTATCGTTGTAAAAAGATGGCGTTTTTTATGTTTCTGCCAATGAGTAAGGTTTTCTATCCCTAAATTATATCTATCTAAGAGTGGATCCAATGATTGGACCATTTCTGCGATCGAGGCTTGCGCGCAGATTCACCTGCTTTGCAGATTAGATTCAACAACGTGCAGTGTGCACTCCGCCTAACCGCCGTTTCAGACGTATGCGCTATACGTACAAAAAATCTTGACGGATTACAAATTTCGGATCGCCGGCGCGTGAAGCGGGATGCTTATAAATCCCCTATCGCCGAATACCATCTTCGGTGCCATTCATTTTTTTTCTCAAGTTTTTTGATTTTTTTCTAATTTATTCGAGCAATAAATCCCGAGCGCTTTTGATGGGGCCGTAGGTACGACACCGGCCGCGCCGCGGGCGAAACCAATCGATGCATTATGGAATTCGATCCATCTGGAATTAAGCGATAAATATGCAAAGGAGTGAATAGTGGATATTCTTCTATGGCACAGGCCCTTCTGGTGAATTTTATCGTACTTAGATTAGCGGCGACATAAACTTGAGATATGAGAAAAAATAACCGACCAATCAAAAGCAGACGAAAGTTTTTTTCTTAGATAGTCGATCTTTATGTTTTCACAAAATGTCTGCACTGAAAAAAAAACGAGCTCTGAAAACCGAAAAAGTTCAGTAGAATCATAATTTGTTGCGGCAACTGAGTGTATAGGTACAATCTGTACAAATCATGCAGCATTCAAATGAAAAATTGCGTACACATTAGTAGACTGTTTTGTTACGTCAACCAAACAATCAGTTCTAGATTCACTAACACGCTTCTCGCCTATACCAACATTTTGTTTCTCTACCGAACAGTTCAGTAGCACTGTCACAGCAGTTTGCAAGCGTACCAAATGTTGATTAAGCCTACTAAACATTTTAGTAATGGTAACCGTTAAGATTACAAGACGCATTCGTGTGTGCGTACAAAATACTTTAACCAGAATCGAATTGTAGGAACAACAAAACGTTTAACTGTTCAATAATTCCTGCATTTATACTTCAAATCTAATTTTTAACAATATACGAGTATTTATCACTTTTATCTATTCAAAATGCAGCAGGTTTCCTTGAAATTAGTTTTTTATTTATTTATTTAATCATTCGTCCCACAAAGTTATTTACTCATATGGGGCTTAATAAAATGCCACAATTTATGTACACAAATAATGACTTCAAAAGCTTAGTAAGAAATTATTTTATATCAAAGATGCCGCGTCGAAATATATTACGTCCAAATTTAGTAACTTTTAATTATCTCTAAAATGAGAATAAAATTTAAAAGGGTGGCTTTGCTAGGAACTACACTATTAATTTGTCTACAATATGAACGATTTTTCGGGTAAATCCGTACGCTGCATTATCGAACACGAGGCGAAAAATAAAATGGACACATTTTTTTATTTAATTTATATTTCAAAAAAGAAAATCAATTTCAAACATTTTACTCCAAAAACTACAAGATAAGGGTTTAGTGTTTAACATGCTATAAACCACTCGTCTTAATACTTAGTGGTTGAGGAGTGGTGCATCACAAAAATATGGTTTTTTTGAGGTTTTTCAAATGTTATTATTCCTTAAAACATTTACCTAACCATTGTTATATAAATTAAGATAATATTGTTTATTAGAATATTTTTCGAAATAAACATATTATCTTTCGGGCAAACATTGAAATTCTTTTAACACGTTCAGTGACATGTGTTTTGTGGTCGAGAAATATTTTGGTACAATAATGAAAAGTTCAACAATGGCCCTCGATATCTACGGGGCTGTGTTTACAACTGCGGCAACCTGATCAGGTGCTCTCAAACTTTCATTTAATTACTAAATTATTTTATTTTTATGAATTTATAGCAAAATATTTAGAAGAAATATGCCTACGTGATATTTAATCAATTATCGAGGCTATTCCATCATTTTTACACGCTTTTATTTAACTTTCAATGTTTGTATGTTGGTTTAGATAAAATTTTGCAAGCTGAGTTAGAACCACTTCCTCTTATCCTACGGAGTTGAAATATGAATGTTATAGATATATATTTATATATATATTAACTAATATATAAACTTTAAAAAATAGGGTGGTTTTAGGCTCTAGGGGATGTGACAGCGAATGTATATCGAAATTCTCTGGAAGTCATGACTTGGTTTCCATTACAATAGGTAGTTTTCCTAAAATACCACAGTTTGACCTATTTTTCGTACTTTTGACATGTACACAATATAAAAAACGAACCATTATTATTCACTATACGTTAAAATTTTCACAATGTTGCTATGCAAACTTTCTTATGTTTTTATAACTTGTGCATGACATGTGTCATACCATTCTTAATATACAACGAACTATATCTAGATTATATTTGATTCTAACCCAGTCTGACAAACTATTATTAGTTGTGCAACGTCTGTTGCAACATATCGATGTTTTGATAGATATTGTCTGATCACTTACATAAGCAAACAGTTTTATCAAAGTGCTTGGATTGATTTCTGCCTTTTTCGATTGTAAAGCAATTGATTTTAATTATTTTGAAACAACTCAAATTACAAATTTGCAAGCACAGATGATTACTTTATCTAGAGTCAATTACTTCGGTTTTTTTTTTTGTAGAAAGACGAAATTGGTAAAGAAAATGCGTAGCACTTCGAGAACCATTGACAACGCTAAACGTTTCGATTTTGGGTGGCTGTCCCGTCGCCTACCTGCGCCTTTATCGGGACTTGTGAAACAATAAATTAAATGGCATCCCATGCACACCCGAAAATCGACCCGAAAAAACGTATAATTTACGTCCTTATGATAATTTATGTCTTCTTTTCGTTCGATACGTGGTGCGCGGTAGTTGGGCAGATGTAGGAATGCCATAAGGCCGATCAGATACCGAATATCGATAGTTTGTTTTTTGTTTTGTTTTGTACCTGCTTGATGTCGCGGGCGGCTGTTGTGTCCCTCAAAGTGTTAAGATTTTTGATCGAATCAAATGTCCGTGGGAAGCTTTTCTATATGTATTTAAAATAAAATGTTCAATTATTTAATTTAAAAGAATAATGGTACAACAAATTTAATTAGGTACGGACTAGTCTCTTTCCAATAATAAGAATAATTATTTATTTATGAATTATGAGATTATTTACGCAAAAACAAGATAGAGAAGGGCGAGTCTAAAAGCTCAACTGGGTAATTTATTGATAAATAAATTTGAATTAGGCACATCTGTGTACTGTGACACATTCTTTGTAATACATATATTTTGCGTTTGATTACATATACATTTAAAATTTGCTTTGGTGCTATAAACAAAACAAACTAATGCGTGGGCGCGCTTATGAGAGGGGAAGAATACTAAATACTGTTTCAGTTAAATTAAGCAGTGGGAACTAACACACATACCATTTTATGTCTTATAATAAAAATGCAAATTATGGTTTTATTTGGTAATATAAGTTTAATAGCGGCAAATCGCCTGTTATAAACATGATAATATTTGAAGAAATGTTTGTTTTTAATTGCTTTAAAATGTCATAAAATGCCTATTTAACTTTATTTATTTTATCTTGTATTTACCTGCCAATCAGCTATACCACCGGAGGAATGGTACCTCCAAAGTATATGTAATTTTTAAATAAATAAATAGAGTTTCCGTATGCAAACAGCTTTAGGAATTTTGTACGCGCCCAACGCGCGGTTGATTTGCATCCTCGATGGCGCCGATACAAATAGTAAAAAAACCCCCCAAGCAGCCTGTCTCCTTTACGCCCTGTCACATGTCACTCCGCGAGTCGCTGTAATTGAAGTGGTCGTCCGCCATATTGTTTTCGGCGTTTTCGTTTCTCATCGAAGCGCGTTTTTAATTCGCTCCGACTTTCCTTTCAGTGCTTCGACTGAAAATATATCCGAAGTCGCTTCCGTCTCTTTCTAATTAGGATGGAAGTCTGTTTGGTCGGTTAAGTTCGGTTAAAAAATGTTTTCAGCTCCGCTTCGTTTCGTTACGAGTCGGTCGTCCAACCTTGTTCCTTTGATTGTGTGATTTTTGCACGAGCGAACGGATTCGATTCGTTGCGAGCAGGGTTGTCACAATATCGATCATTATCTGTACAAGTACAGAGTGGAACACATTCAAAAAAGGTTCATTAGACATATCGCACGCCGCGAGCACCTGGAATTCAACACATATGACGAGATGGCTAATTACTATCATATGCAGACTCTCGAGGACCGACGTACCACAGCGGATATGGCACTTCTGCACGATCTACTACATAACAGAGTAGACAGTCCATATCTGGTATCAGGTATCAACCTGTGAGTGCCTTCTCGCACCACGCGCGCATCTACTCTGTTCCAGGTGCCAAGGCGCAATGCAAACTATATTCTGTACCGTTTACTCAATACCTACAACACCAAATTCAGTTAGGTTGATGCACTTAACCTAAATCGTGGCGAGTTGCTTTCAAAAATCCGAAGTATTTCATGCCAATCTGACTCAAAATGAAAGTGTTGCATATTAAAATTAATTTATCTATACGCAATATATACGATGTTCATACAAACATGCACACACGCAACCACACACTTTCTCACACACAACCACGCACCCTCACAGACACTTTTACACCGTACATATCACACATTCTAAAATAGCGTTAAGCTCAACAAAGTTTTAAATATTTTTGTACATAGGCGTAAGCTTTAATCGGCCTTATTATTAACCTTTTGAAAAGTGTTAATACTATTATTACCGTGTATGCTTACCTGTTAATAAATAAATAAATAAATTATCGACAGTTGCGCATAGGCAAGTTAATCTCGTCACAGCGATCGGCTGTGTCAGACGTAGTACAGTGGTGTAGTAACTTTAAAAATAAGTACTTTTTTGCCCAAAAACGGACGACCGACCCTTAAATCCTAGTTTCGTACGCGAAATATTATTTCACAAAACTCTCATTAGGCCCGGGCCGGGCCGAAGGCTGATTACATTATCTTGATCCATTAATGATATTTCGATTTAAGTTTTTTTCAATTCATTTTTTTTAAAATAAAAAACGTGTAATACAATGAAAGTTATAGTAAAATATATACACTAAAACTACAAAGAAATATAATGAATATAAAATCAAACATCCGTTAAAATTACTTTTATTTCTCTTAGATTGGAATATGAATCATCTTCATCGCCCACTTCTAATATATTGATATTGATAGTCAGTATTATAAATAAATAAATAATATATTAAAATGGGTTTTGGTTCAACAATACGTAGTCCGCAGATACGAAGCGGTGGGCGATAGTAATCACAGCGTTTCTCAAACTATCCAGAGCGCATTTGAAGCATGTAAGTATAAACTAAAGTTCAGACGATTATGTTGAAAATCATTGATTAACGACACTTTTAACAAATAATATTTCGGGTACTTTTGGTATTTTTACCTCTGAGTCTTCAGTAACTGATATGGTCGCTTGACGGAGGACGTCTGTTCAGATCCCAACCCATCTTATAGGCCCCCTGAAATATTAAATAAAAACAATTTATTTAAAAAAAATAAAAAATATAAAAATGTATTAAAAAAAACGTATAAAACAATACAAACGAACCATTTTCGTTAGTCAATTGCTTATTTATTATTCTTATATACATATGTATTAATATTTATTTTAGGATTATGACGGTAAATTTAACAGGTTTTAACAGTTTATTGGATTATTAAGAAATCATGTTTTAAGCTTAAAAAATAACAATAGGTTAAATTAAATATTCACATAAAAAAACCATAATTGTATTTAATGTTTTATTGTCATCTGGTTACTAGCCATATTTTTTAATTAACGAAATGTTTAAAAAATAGCCCTGCATATATAGTTAAAACTTCCTAAGTCAATTCGAGCCCAGCCCCCCTCTCCCCCGCATATCTGCGCTTATTAAAAAAAAAAAATAAAATTACACTATCACTACTTATTCAATCGTCGAGTGATTCGCTAGGAGTGTAATTTTAGCTTAGAAGCGTGATTAACTTGATGAATATTCTATCTATGAGTATTTAAAAAAAAACAGAGCCACCGCGTAGAACGAAGTCTACACAAATGCGTTCTTACGCGTATCAAATGATCAAATGAATGCATAATATTATCTTAGACGCGCAAATCGGTCCTTCGAGCCGGATGCTCCCAGCGCGTCTGAATCGATTGGTTCGGAAGCTGCGGCGAGCTTTTCTTTTCCCCGTGAACAAGATGTACGCGCGAAAGTGTCTCGTTGCAAGTGCGTTTTTCGTGCATATCTAGGCACATACGAGTATATGTGCGTGTATGCGATGGTTAAGTGAAAGTGTGTCTGAATTCGCAATCGGTAAATCACCTACATCAAGTATCTTGGCAGATACAATACAATACAGCGTGCGATGATAATATTATTTTTTTTAGCCTATCAACAATCAAAAGTGAATAAAAGATTGTGAAAAATTCTTTATATCCAACTTTGAATATTTTTAATAAATATATAGCTACTCTATATAAAACCAAAATTAGTGCCGTGGATTGCGAATTTCGCTTAAATTACGAGAACACTAAAAATGGATTTTTCGGATGTAAAACACCTTCATATTTAATGAATCGGGAGTTTTTTAATTTTTTGCTAATTTTAGGTGAAAATTTTGAAAAAGTGACTGTTGACAGGTAACGTGTACATTTTTTGTTAATTTTAATAAACAGCTTGAAAAACGGTTTTAGTTATTTGTTATATTTACACTAAAACTTAACCCAGGCCTAATCCACAATTGAAGCCTTTTTGTAATACATAAGTCAATAGTTCGCAATAATATTTATAAACTTGAACTTATGTGCACTTTTGTCTACTGTTTTTGATCATGACAACGTAATAATGCAACTCCCACATGTTAGGAAGAATGTATGAAATGTGACATTCGCTGCGCAAACATCGCTTATGTTACGGCTACATTTAGAATCGCGTCTTTGAGTTGATTCGTGGGCATAAAATATTTTATAAGGTCTTCTACTAAGGAAACATACTTACAAGTATGTCATTATTATCATATTCGTATTGAAGTAATAAATCTATAGAAAATGCGTTTTTTTTTTATAAAAAGTAAATGCTACTACCTGTTGTAAATAAAACTATTTTACGCCCTACTCAATGAAGCTAAATTTGCTTATGTTGGAGTGAGGTGAGATGGCGGTGTTGTATTTTAAATATAATATAAGGATTCAATCCCGCGAATGCTGGGTTTAATAGTCAAATGCCCCCACACAGCCATGATCAATAACAATGTATTGTATTGTTTATTGTAAAGTATTGTGAATATATCGTTTTAAAGTTTACAATAATTAGCATTTATTTAAGCCCAACGTATGATGTATACAAACATATGATTTTAACGATTAAACTCTTCTTGCAACCATACTGTTAAAATAATATAGGGTGATGATTTTAGAGGCGTGGTTTTCAAGAAGAGATAAAACGTATATAATTCGATGTTATGGCTAAGAATTTAGTTTTATTATAAAGATAAGGGTTTGCCATTATGTTTTAAAAATGATTTCGGGTAAGTGGCCGCCGCGGCTGACTCGAAGAAATTCCAGCCGAGAGGCCCAATTTTCAACCACTTTTTGCAGCAAGTTGCAGCAAGTATGTCAGCAATAACGCGCCGAATATTCTCTTCCAAGGCGTTAATCGTGTCCGGCTTATCTGCGTAGACAAGCGACTTCACATAACCCCACAAAAAATAGTCCAGCGGTGTTAAATCGCACGATCTTGGAGGCCACGCCACAGGCCCACGACGCGATTTTTACTTTATTTTAGAGTGATTTTAAAAAAAAGTAGAGTGATTTTTTCTAAATTTGCACTATTTGCAAACGTTGTTCAGGAGTAAGTCTATTAATTATGAAATGGCAAACCAAACTGAGCATAAATCAAGTGACAGCTGTCAAAAACCCCAACTACGAAAAAAGTAGTGCCAGATTGAAAACCACGCCTCTAAAAAAAAAAAACCCTATATTAATATTAAACAATAATGTTTGTCCGAAATGATCAATTCAAATAATTTCTAAAAAAATAAATTATCTCACTGATTAAAATCCGATAGTTTGAAAATAGTGTCTTGTGATATCCTAAAAACGATCGTTACCAAATAAATAACTAGATTGTTTTTCTGATTATTTATTTTTAAGATTATTATTACATGCAGATACACTAAAAAAAATATCGAGGTTTATGTTAACCGAATCATTCAGTAGAATCATAATTTGTTGTGGCTACTGAATTTTAGTAGGCCCAACCGAAGTTTTGTTCTGTAGTGTATACAATCTGTTTCATATAGATTGAAAAATCGTTCACCTAACAAAACTTTCATGTGACTTGTACCAAATAATCTCGCAGATGCAGCGTTCAAATAAAAAGTTGTGCACACATTACAATACTGTTTTGTTACGTCACCGGACGATCAGTAATAGACTCGCAAACACACCTCGCGCAAACAACCTCGCAGTTCTATAGCGCTTACAAACCAGTTTATTTAGTTTGTGCGTACAGGGCTGTAGGCGCAATAACACGTTTAATTGTCACATGTATTTTTTGAGTTTATTTTGCCAAGATGAAAATCTATCGATCGTGCTGTCGGAAAAATACGCCAAAAGGCGCAAAGGCTAATTTCAAACTCTCCCGCAGCCCGCCGCTAACAATTTGATTTATATCAAGTTAACAATGGCGCGAGTGAGAGGCCCGCTGTCGGCGGAGGGAGAGGGAAGACGCGGTCGCCATTAAGGTGCGTGGGAGTTTTCCATAGGAGGCACAATGGCCAGTTTGTTTATATCGCGGGTGGCTAAATATCTACATGCCGCTTTTTCGTTATGAAGCATCTGCATAAACATAATTATACAATAAAGCATATTGCGCTGGACATGACGGAGAATGACAGAAACTCACCCCCAAAGGCGATTTTGCACATGTTAGAAATCGGACGGTTGCCAATGGTTAAATGAAACCTCTTACCAAAGTTTATGGTATTCGCGAGGTTTTCAATAGGTTGAAATTCAATTAGTAAGGTTAAAAAATGATCAAGTCAAATAGGTACCAATTATGTTTGTCAATTAAATAAAGTCAGGACTAACTAAGCAAGACGGCAAATACACGTTGCATATTTTTAATATATGTGAACTTTGTTTGAGTTTCCCGTATTATTAATGTATTTCTGGAATGCGTTAGTTCTGCGTTAGATAACGCAATTAAAAACGGAAATTTACCCCAATGATGTGGACAATTCGAAATTGTGGGTTTTTTTCACCGGATATTGGGGATTTGCAACTGAAACGGTGAAAAAATATCATGTTTGGATCGGTCGTGACGCACCCATACCCTGGCTTCCGACACTTTAAGGTCCCCCGACCAGAACTCAATCAATTTCAAATTTGTGGTTATATTTCAAAGTATTTTGCGTTTGATATTTCAAACATAATTGCCTTCTACCCATATTGTACCTCCCTGCTTTCGCTTATCACTATATCCTGGGACACCTTTGAAGGAAAACTATTTTATAAATTATTATTTAAATGTTAGTAGGTTCGGATGTTAATGTTGGTAGGTTAATAAGGGCAGCACTTTTGTACCGAAAAGTCTGGCAATAATGTTTTCATAATAACTAAAACTAGTAAAATGTGTACTAAAAATATTTAATTTTAACATTGATTAGGATATGACTGAACCCTATGAGTATTTTTTTTTTTTTTGAACCTTATATTATAAAATAATAAATAATATTTAGGAATATATTTCAGCAGAGGTACTCTCCTAATCTTTATCTATCTTCTTCTACTTTTTCTCCATCTGTCTAATAACAATAACAAGTGTTTAAACAACCAGGACTTTATAAGGATTACAAATAAATGTGTGGATTTGTTCCTCATGAAGTTTACAGCCGTTATCTCGTCAGATCTGTCTCGTAAAAACCGAAAAGTTCAAAGTACAGCGATTAGAATATTACTTAACCTCAAAAAAGAGTATTGTTCGTTTAATTTATCAACCAGTCGGCACGTACTCAAAACGTCACAAGTACCAAGTGGGCACCTCGATAATTGTCGCGATGAAAGATAGCGCCCGAGAGCGGGACGGAGAATATTCCCAGAACGCATCCGGAGATGCACGCAGGCTCAGGCCGATAGGATCCGCCAGAGGGAGACGGGAGATGGAACGTCGATCATGTCAAGTCACGAACTTCGCCGCGCTCGATTTAGCGCGGATGGCGAGCCTTTTGCTAATTTAGATAATAATATTTGTTAAATATTTCTCGCTCAATAGATGGTTGGCGGCTAGGGCCTGCGGCGTTTGGATGACTCGCGCCTGCGGACTCGAGAGTACTAGAGATCTTTCCTCTTTCTGCATTAATTACCTATTGTTACTCCTACTAAAAATGTTTTATTTAAAGGGCTAGCAGAGGCTGCAGATAGTTTTAAAGATGAAAATCTTCATGCCTGAACAAAATTGTAGTCACATTTTATTCAATATTTAAGTAACTATATTTATTTAAAACTTATTTTTTATTATTACCATAAGTTACAATGGTAACGAAAAATCATAGCTCTGTATCTATCAAATATATATTAAATACAATATATTCACAATAATCTAAAATATTTTGCTGCAGTTATAATTTTTATACAGGTAAACTTTTTCTCATGCACATCCTTTTATAGAGTCATTCAACATACGACATACTTTTGTCCTGCAAGTTTTTTTAAAGGCATGATTGAAAAAAAACCGTGCGAACGAGGGCTTAGTGTGTAATACGGACTCTAGATCAGAGGCGTCCAAACTTTTTGCTGCGAGGGCCAGTTTGGTATTTAAATTCATTAGCGGGGGCCAAGCATTGTAAATATGTGAATTAAAAAACCTTATAACAAGTAAAGCAGCATTGAATTTTTTTATTGTTGCCACATATATATACTATAAAAAAAATTTTTATTGTAAATTACAGATATAACAATACTAAACAAACATGTCTAAATTATATTATTATAAAATTATTTCATGCAATTTTTAATGGGAATGGTGGAACTGGGTTTTTTCCTGGAGAGTTTCTTCAAAGTTGGGATTCAAATCGGAAACACCAATTATTAGCAATGATTGCAAATGATCATCCGATAAATGTGCCCTATATTTAGATTTCAGATACTTCATTCTGGAAAAAGTTTGTTCGACAATATAGGTAGTGCCATACATAGAAATAAATTTACCAGCCAATTGCTTTAACGAAATTTGCAACGAAATTTTTCAAAATCCTTGGCGGGCCGGATAAAATCGCCTGCCGGGCCGGGTTTGGCCCGCGGGCCGTAGTTTGGACACCTTTGCTCTAGATGGACAGTTACAGATTTAATGTCCGGAATTACGGACTTAGTGTCCGAAATTACGGACTTAGTGTCCGGAATTGCGGACTTAGTGTCCGGAATTACGGACTTAGTGTGTAAGGTATACTTCGGTCTTTTGTCCTCCCGAACAAGAGGTGATTTTAGGCAAGAATCACTAGGAACTTCCCATTTCTCTACCCACAACATTATGTAACATTAGAAGGCGGATAATCTCGTTTTATTTACTCAGTAGCAGGTGAATAGCACACGGGCCTAATGTCGCCACCGATCTTTCGAGCATTGTGAGGTTCTTGCTTTCTTTTGAGGGTTCCTGCTGCGTTCCTCGCTTCCCGGATGGTTGTCGACGCCCGCAGACGTAGCGCCATCAATTTGAAACGTCACTAATCAAAGACGCGGCCCGGCCGGTAGCCGTCCGCTGTAATGCGCGTCTCTGGTGGCGACGGCCGACCCCTGCCCAGGACCTGGTAATTGGAAGTGGATGGATTGAAGATGGTGCGCCACCCTAAGTGATCGAGGCGCCCGCCATGGAAACCCGCGGCCCGATTGGAAACTTCGACGTTTTCTGATGCGTCATTTCTATAATCGCCGGTAAGGTTCCCATCGCGAGCGCGTTTGAATCAATGGAGGCGCCGCGATGGCGACGGAGGGAATAAATTACTTTAATTCAATTTAACTTTAAATGCTCTAGGTAAAGTTCCGAGTGACGCCGACTGTACAATTTTATTTATTTGGCAAATAAACAGTATATTCATAGAAAACATTTAAGCATTTAACATGTAAGCATTTCTTGAATTAAATAAATAAACATACATTAAAGGTAACAAAGTTAACCTTTATATATTTGCACTGCTAATAATCTAATTAGTGTGCAACATTATTCGCAAAAACTAAACATTAAACAAAACAAAATATTTAACGTATCCTTTTCAACAATAGTTAAATAGAGGACCTATATCTAAACTGTCTATATGCAGTAAACTTCTCGAAAAAATAGTTTATGATCAACTTTTTTCGGCAATTAAACCTTTGTGGAAATCCACAGTGACAAATTTAACTGTCTTCACCAACTTCCTAACTAATATATGAATAAACGAATTCAAGTTGACACGATTTATACTGATTTCAGCAAAGCCTTCGACAAGGTTGACCTTTCTACCCTTATTTATAAATTAAAAGCATTCGGAATTCACGGTGATCTATTACGATGGTTTTCGGGGTAGCCTGCTGGGACCTTTGCTCTTTTTAATTTTCATTAACGATATAAGTCGATGTTTGTTGCATAGTCAATCTCTACGCTTTTCAGATGATATGAAGGTCTTTTCAGAGGTGAAAAATTCGGAGAGTGTCTACTCTAGCTCTAACCCTAGAGTAGACTCGTATATTTATATGTAAAATCAATTATTTTTAAGGAGTTATCCTGTATTTTATATTCTAGTAAATTAAGTTTGGAGGTAACTCTCATTGGCTTTATGTTTAATTATTTTTTTATGTAATTTTATTTCTATATCAGCTGTTGTTTCCTAATATTTGCAATGCATTGTAATAAGAAGATTGCACAATTGTATTGTGAGATGTGTGTTTGTTTAGTTAACTTTGATAGAATGTTTGTTTTCAATAATTGTGTAAGAGTAGAAATAAGTAACATAATATTCCTGGACAATTGATTATTATTTGCCCTACTAATTTGGCAGTGGAATTTACGGACAGCCTGTATAACGACAAAGGTTCCTCTCGCAAAAGAACTTGCGCCGTTCGAACGCAGCCTGCAATGGCGCCACGATAAGATTGTATCGTCTGTCTCATTTCGTTTTGTTTCAGTGGCCAATTGCCTACCCTCGGCGTGTAATTCCGGCAGCCGACACGTCTCCATTATCATTTTGCGGAATGGACTGTTGCGGCTTTGGACCTGACCGAGCCCACGACGCTCCGGAGCGGAGGTCCATGACATTCGAATCGCTTTTGTGTAAACATTTGTGCGCCACCCACCCCCCTCCTCCACCCGGGGTGGAGTGAATTTCGATTTGATCGTTCTATTATATATTTATTTAAAATTACATATACTTTGGAGGTACCATTCCTCCTGTGGTATAGCTGATTGGCAGGTGATGCAACTAAGTTATTTTAAAGCCAAGTCCTTTTTCTTAGCTGGGAAGGGGTCTTAGGGAATGGCTTGAAGACCCTGCAGTTGAGATTATTTCACTCTCTTATGGTGAGCGGAAGAAAAGTATGAAATCCGACATTCTTTGTCCTAAAAATTTCCTTTATTTTGTGAGAATGGTCCTTTCGTCCAATATAGAACGGTTTCTGATGTTGCTCACTAATGGAGGACCATGCTGGGAGCTTCAAGTAGGCCTTAAATAAGTTAATGAGACGACATATTTTTCGCCTTGAACTTAAAGGCTTCCATTTAAGGTCAGATAGAAATTTCGTCGGACTGTCACTGTTCGGACAAGAAATATTAGTAAAAAATCAAACCAATTAACCAACTTTAGATTATAAACTTAATGAAATGTAAACAAATTTAATAAAGTTTAAACTAATCATAATATTTTAGTACATATTACTTATATTTAGTAGATACGAATCTGGGGATTAAGAATGAGATAAAACCATAATGAAAAAATACATTTTATAGTTTAATGAAGTGTTCTAAGTAACCGGTATTTCTATAAACCAGGAAATATGTACTGTTAATATAACATATTTCAAGAAAGAAAATGTACCCAGTGTTTTAGTGTGAGAAATTTATAATAAACAATGGATATGAGAGAGTGTTAATGTCTACGTATATATACGTAGAAATTAACACTCTCCTCACCGCACCTTCGTTCACATTTATAAATGCGAACGAAGGTGCGGTGGTGTTGAAAATACTAATACTAAGAAATGTTATTTTCTTACCGTTAGAGATTCTTCAATACTAGAGGTCGCCCATTAGTCGAAATTCAACCGTAATTCATTAAAATTTTAAGTTAGAGTAATTTTCAAGATCTTATACCTCTTTAATACGGTGAGTTTACCTCTATAATCATAGCAAATACATTTTTTTAATTTTGTTTTATTACGTCAGCACAAATACACCATTAGCGTGTGGTAATCCACAAAGTATTTAAATTTTTTGAAATGACATACAGTGCACACTTAAATTATCATTTCGACTTTCACGCCAATACTCCTTCTTTGTGTCTCGCATCTGTTCTATGTGGAGGCTTAATGGAAGATAGGTGCGAATATCAGAATGTTAAAAAAAATGAAATTAATAAAACTAACCTAATAATTATACTTTTTTGCTTTAATATTACTTTATTGACATTGACAGATTATTGAAAAAGGGACACTCAAAAGCACACAAAATTCACAGCTCAAAACTCATTCAGTCAATCTGTGAGGTGAACGTTTTATTTTATTAAATTTAATGTATTTATAACATATATTATAGATAATTTTTGATTTCTGCAGTTCTTCTCCATATAAACTTTAACTATGCCAAATCTCACCCACCTCCGTGCAGCGATATACTTAAAAGGAATCCGAAGTGTTCCTTTCACGTATTAATATTATAGATTGAATAGGTATAAAGTGGACCTTGCAAATGAAAAATGTCTATATTGTTAGAGTTTAGTTACGCAAAATTAATAGGATACTATACCGTGATATTTTGTGTGCACGTTAATAAAATAAAATAAATAACCGAACGTTTATTTCAGTAAACGTTCTATTTTCGATTTGACGCCACTTGCGCGTACGCACAAATTCGCATCGTTTTGTTCGTCTGCGCATCGGTCTCATGTCTTATTTCGGATCTAGTTAGGGACGATATACGAGTGCCGGTATATACTTTCATTATAACGAGAACTGCCCCGAGATGTTTGTTCGGAGCGCGCTGAGCGGAATGTGCGCCGTTCAAGTTATCGCGAGAGAGATTCGCTTGGTTTAATATCACGGCAAAAAATAATCACTTTTTTATTTTTTTTTTAATCAATCAAAGCGTCGCTACATCCTCGTTTAGTGTCATTCTTCGGTTTCATCTTACTCGATAGCCTTTTTTTCGGAGAGAGAGAAAGAGATATTCTTCGCTAGTCTTTTTTAGCCTTAAGGCAAATGCGAATTTTACAGATTTTCAATGGCGTTAAGGGAGATATTCACAAAAGATACCAGCAGTCCAGTTTACTAACATCAAAGATAATTTATTATTAAGGGAATTACTTAAAGAAATTTCTTTAAATATCGTGTAAAAAATATAAAAACAAACCACCATGTTTTTGAAATAGCTTTTAATAATTCCACATTACAGTATATAATATTAATAGGTTGGAACGTATTTAAACGAAATTCTTTAAGTATTTAAATAATCTTAGATTTCCTCTTCCTGACAGCTATGCAATTTCATTAGAAAAATAAAATACGACCTGTCTTTCAGATAGAAGAACTATCTCCGACATATTATATTTATATAAAATTTTATTAATTGCATGGAACTAACTGCTAACTATACTAAAAATCTAAAATCGTGCTTACTAAAAATCGTGTGCACTCTCGTTTCACTAGACATTCATTAATTACTCACAAAACTTCTACATATAAAATTAAAAAACACAGAAAAGTAAGGAAACACAGCATATTAAACACAGATTAAAAACGCGAGCAGTAAGCAAAAAATATCTCGATATTCCTAAAATGAAAACTAGCTTTGGACACAATTAATATTATCTAACAGAATTTATTTTTTATTATAATATATCTTGTTTTACTTTACATTATATTTATATAGCGTTTAGATTTTATTATACCATCGATCAGATGACAGAAGTAGCAAATTAAGAAAACAAAACCAAACTGCATCCCTTAATACAATATGTAACATCAGTACAATGTAACAGTCGCTATTTAATAATACTTGTATGTCAGTTATACTGTACTACTTAAGAGAACTGTAATACTATATTTTCAATAAATAAACAAATAAATAAAATATACAGAGTATGTAACGTGTATAATAAACTTTATAATAATAATACAGAGATACTGTTATTGCACAGTAATTTTATTATTAGCAATGTAAATATATAAGGGTTAACATTGCAATCTTTAATGTATATATGTTTTCTATGTATATACTAAGTGTTTATTTGCCAAATAAGTAAAATAAAATATATGCCTGTCCTTACATTTAAACCAAAATATTTTTATTATCTGAGGGTAGTTTCGCGAGCATGCAACGAAAAAGTACGTAAACAAAGCCGCGGCGCGACCAGTCGATCTGATGCTGTTGTACGGGCCGGTTTGTGTTCGTTTTGAGGTCCGCTCCGTGCAACCCGTCGCGCGTAGCACAAACTGATCAACCAGCCCTCGTCCTGGTAAAGCAGTCGCCTGGTTGCACAAACATTATTGTGCGTACACGAGTTGTTGTTGTGTTTTTATGCGTACACGAGTAAAAGTGTGGAAGTGTGGCGGCCAAGTTCATTAGCGGTTAACAAGGTAGGTGATTTTGTACTAAATTTGCTTATCTCTTGCGTTCATTTCCATCCGTTGGCTTTCGCTGACAGATTTCTGTACCCCGCCAATAATTACAGTATTAAACATGGGCCTTCTGCAAACTCAAAGGTCCATCGAGAAAATATCTCGCTCGCCGTCAGACCCTAAACCCAGGCCCACACCATGTTCGTTTTATTTTATTTTTTATTTATCTTTATTTGGTAAATAAAACAGTTACAAAAGAATCATATACAGGTAGTACACAATAATTAAAATAGAGAAAACAAAGCTACTCACTAACAAGTATAAAATAAAACCAATTAAATTTTTCCATCGAGTGAGTATAAAAGAGAGGAAATTTCACGTGAAAGTTTGTTCAAGTTCAAGTTAGTTCATGTTAAAGTTATTTTATTTTCCACAATATTTTCATATATATAATACATCATAAACATTAAAATAAAGACTACTAAAAATTCAGGAGGAGGTAAAAAAGAAAAAAAAAGGTAAACAGAAGATAAAAAGAAGATATATAAAGTTAAATTACTTAGAAGTTTAACAGCGATAAAAAACCAAGAACAATAACCTAACTACCGTCAAATTCATTTAAATCACCGTGGTTTGGTTTTCGATTACTTTTTTGAACAACACTAGGGTAATATAAATTATAGGTATCATACATGTGTTAATTTTGCCCATAATTGATTCTTTTGCGTGGGATGTCTAGCAAATCGTTTGTTCTTGTTACACGTGAAGGTAGCCTGAAACGCATTAGCTGAAGTGGAGCGCTGCAGTTAACTGCGCCTGACATTATTTTGACTGCATATACACCATTAAATTAGCTTCAGCCCTTCTTTCGGCTAAGGATTCAACTTTATGAAATCGAGAAAAATCTTATCTACCTGCAAAGTGCGTAGAGGACTTACGATCCATGTATTCCAAATTTGAGAGCCACTAAGACACTACGCACATATGAGAAGAACAAAGAAATTAAAGGTGCGTATATTTTGTTACGAAACTTTTATTCTTGGTTTTGTATGATTGGTTACATACGATACTAATGTCCGGGATTTAGTATCCTGGGGGTAATTTCCGGTTCGTGCTCGATATCATGACTGCAACCATAGCAAGTTGAACGCGGTGCACGCTGCGCGGGCGCAGTGGAAATGGATATTTTCGCGACGCGACTTCCGAATGGTCAAAATATATGCGAATTACGATCTAACTGCGCAGTTAGCGTCCACTCGGCATGCCTACCTCCCTCGGACCTGATCTTTTTTGTTCTTCGGAGATGTCAAAAATGATCAAATAATGCGCTTTCTGGTATGCCAGTACTGGGCGCACTATTTATATTGCATTTAAAACAAATATGCTTAAAACGTGCTTATATAACGTGTCCCAAGACCATTCTCTCTAAAAAGCATGATTTGTACTGACGTCATATAAAAAGCTTAAATACCAGTTAGGTCCATTCAAATGTAGCACAAGGTCATGTTCTCGTGAGGAAAATAAAGTGTAAACTTTAGATGCCTTGATGCCTGCCTGCCTAGCTGCACAACATTAGGTTCTGCAGCTAGGCCCATTAGTTTATTAATACTAAGCAATTTATTATGCATTTGATATTATATGATAGTTACAGCCAATATACATAGCCATTTTTGTTTCCCTATACAACCCAAAGGACTATGTATCAATGACGCCACGGCGATTGTGCGTAATATTTGTAGTTATTTGGACGGTAGCCGGTAATAATTACGGTATTAAATCACACAAACGGACATCGGGCGAGCGTGCGCTGAGTTAGAGCGCGCGATCTTCGACCGACGGGCGTTTCTCTCCGGCATACCCCCTTTCGTTTTATTTCCTTTGCGTTTGAATGCTATGTTACAGATGTTCCGCGAAAATATCTCGTTATTTCGTGAAAGTATCGGCTTCTTTCGTATCTACCCGCCTGTCATGGTATGTTCATATCTATTCTTCTAAAATCTTCAAAATTCAGCATCCTGAAATCGACTCTCTTCAACATTAATTTTAATCCAACTCCACAGCCACTTTGCACTGAAAAAAATATTTTATCAAAACGTTTGGTTGTTTAAAAATTTGCACCCGCAGCAAGAAATTTGCTAATCGAACATAAGTGTAAGCAAATTGCAGTGTGTTAAATATTTTTTGGTTAGGTTTACCATATTTCTTGCTATGGCAGCGAGAGATGTAGTTAAAAAATATTTTGCTATGATTACAAAACCTCAACAAAAAATTATTGCTGTCACTATATCAACTTTATGGTTGCCAATAACATTTTTTTTTCAGTGTATTATGCTTACATTTGTAATCACTCTTGATCTAATCGTTAGAAAATTTATTTAATTTTTTATTATCATTAGATATGAAATAAAACACTCTCCGTGTGAAAAACTTGTAAGTATGCAAGATTAACGTAGATTATAAGTTTCTTTAGGATTTATTTTCATCTCTTGTATCCGTTGTTTTTCCTTGATTAAATAAATAAAATCGGTCACTGTCATTATTTTTCAGGGGAGTTTAAAATACTTTTATTTAATTTGTATTTTTTACGTTAACGTGATTACAGTGCTTGAATTTTGTTCACTTTTAACATGAAACAATTCAAATTTGGAATCCTATTTATTTTCATTTACCTATTACGACACTCCCAACGAATAACATCCTATATCACTTTTTGGCAGTTTTAAGTTAGGACGTTATTCCGGGTCAGAAAAAATTGGCTATTTTTCTGTATATTCACCTTATCTCTATCATTACTACGTGCAAATATATCGTATGCATGTGAATATTGTAAGCTTTTCAAGTAATATTTGATGAAAAAAGATCCCAATTCTAGCTAAGTACAGTTATTATCAAAGAAGACTATTTTTAAATGGAATAAAATCTTAACTGACTTAAGTAACTATCCAAAAAAACAAAGTAGGTATGAAGATTTTTTTAAAACTTGTTTTGGCGTTCCTGAAATGTTTCTGAAAATGACTTAGGGTGTTATTCGTTGGGGGTGTCTATTAGTTCTATTTCAAATGTGCGCTGAGAAAAAATCCTGTGACAGCTAAACGCTCTGTTGCGCCTGCGTGCAATCGAACGGATCTTGTAAACTTAACAGACTATTTAGTTAGCGTTACTAAAGTTTTTAGTATGCTGAACCAACGTTCGGTGCGTCTAACTGAACTCCGGTACACATAAACAAACTGGTTTGTAAGCGCTACCGAAATGTTCGGTAGAGAAACAAAATGGCGGAATTGACGAAGCGTGTTTACTAGTCCATTATTGATTGTTTGGTTGACGTAACAATACAGTATTGTAAGGTGTACACAACTTTTCATTTGAAGATTGTTTAGTACAGGTTAGGTGAACGATTTATCAATCTACTGGAATTGGTCCGTACAGCCTATCAAACAGATTGTATACACTACTAAAATTAAGTAACCACAACAAATTATGATTCTACTAAACTTTTCGGTTAAATCAGAGCTCGATATTTTTTTCAGTGTAGTCATCAAATTCCTAAGAATGTTTGGAAATTGTATTTTTTTTTTTTTTGTTAGAGATCTGTCTTGTTTAATCGATCTAACCATACGGTTTTCAACTAGGCTACATTGGAAGAAGGACAAATAAATCACGATTTGATCCACCCTCTAATGCATCTTTAAGAATTAACACTTAAAGTCCTGTCGTGGCCGCGACTTAATGCGGAGAGGGAAAATCGAACGCAAAAGCCTCAATGCGAAAGTGTTAAAATAGAAGAAAACGTATGGTATGAGTCGAAGGAAATATTTTGATCCGAAACTAAATTGTTTGACAGTTTTTTTTTTACTAACAATAAGTATAAGACCTTACGAAATATCTTCGGAAAACTTTTTGTTTTATTAATATAAAAAAAATGGGTACATTTTTTACAAATTGAAAGGTTGCTATAAAGAAACACAATAATATAAAAAGGGGTTATCATCATTTAGTATATATAGCTATGTGTAAATTTAGTCCTAAAATATAAAACGTATATGTAATTATTTATTTATTTATTTATTTAATCACGGAAAAACAACGGATACAAGAGATGAGAAGAAAACTTAGAAATATATGATATAGTCTTATATATTATTTAGTCTTGTATCCTTACAAGTTTTTCACACGGAGAGTATTTTATACCATATGTAATGATTATTAATTAATAATAATTAATTGATTATTAATTTGATGTATTTATTTTAAATTATATTTATATAGCTTTTAGATTTAATTATAGCATCGATTAGATGATTGAAGTGTCAAATTAAGAAAACAAAACACAACTGCTTCCCTTGGTACAGATTTGTCTTAGTTAGGGAGGCAGGAAACATCTGTTAATGTAACAGCCGGTTTAATTGAGGTATTTAGTAACACTTATATGTTACATAATTATATTGCACTACTTAAGAGTTGCAATAGTATATTTTTACTAAATAAATAAATAATAAAATGCCAACTTTTTTTTCGTTTCAATCAGTATTTTCGTTTTGTTTTCTTTAGAATATAATAATGATGTATATATTATATTTTAATATAATAATTGATAATATAAAAAACACTCATTGCATTGTAGAATTTCGGGCGAGAGGGATCACGTTGTCGTCCAACAAACCAAGTATCCAGTTAATGATTCAATAATGTACGTAAAGCTGTGTAAATTTATCATCGCAAAATGTCTTGACCCTTGTTTTTTTTTTTAATGAAAATGGTTATGTATAATGGGCTAGGCTAGAGGGGAAAAAAGGAGTAGGAAGAAGGAACCAGGGAGAGGGGAGGGTAGTGATTAATAGGGTAAAGAAAGATGAGGAGATCAGAGGAGTGAGGGAGATGCTCGTATCGTTTAAAAACGAGCGACAGATTCACAAACTAGCAAGAATGTCAGGCCTGACCACTGGCACCGTACAATGTAGCTGCCGTACATCAAATATCAGCAAAAGTCGCCATTGTCAGAGATATCGAATTCGATATTTATTCAAATCCGGCCGGGGCGCGTCGCGGCCGGTAAATCATCATTAGCCGTTCGAGCGAATGTCTGGGCCGACGTTCGAATGTCGCGCGGGACAAAATCGAAGCATTCATTCCGATACTTGTCAACCGAATGAGAATTTATATCGGCCTTATTTCTAAGGATATCGTAAACATTACTTTTTTGTTGTTAAAAATCCTTGAAATGTTAGGTTGGTACTCTCGTGTTACTGTAATAAATATTAGTTGGTAGATGAAATTGGTATGACCTTAATTTTATTGAATTCTTGGCAAAGTATTTTTTTTTATTAACATAATAATTATCTATTTTGTATTTCGTGATTTATTCTCCCTAAAAAACAATCTGAATTGAGTTAACTTTAATAAAAAGGTAGTGATTAAAATCTAACATTGTAAAAGCCTCCAGAATTTTACAATTCAATTCTATTTCTGAGAAATTTAACAAATGATAAACTGCGAATAGTCCTTTCTCATTTGTATTACTCTCTTATAAAAGTGGTTACAGCTTTTAACATTTTTAAATGCTTTGTTTATTTAATTTCTATATTATGAAGCTGTAATTAAATAAAAATCAACAATTGCTTACTGAGATGAGCGATAAGGCTTATTTAGTATCATTTTGTGCTATTTCTAACGGCTTAAGGTGTGTTTTTAGAGAGTCTCTCCAACCAATGATTCCATAGTAAAGTGAATATATATAACAATATTACATTATATTTAGTCATTGATGATCAATATCAAATGAATCACTTGCACATTCCGATACGTCACATCCGCTCGATCCGAACCAGTTTCCGCCCGGGCGCATGCGTTCGAAGGACCTCGTCTGACATCGAAAAAGGTCTTTTTTTAAATCCTGACGGTAGCAATCACTATAGTATTAAAAAGGCCCGACCTTCGCCGGCGACGTCTCGATCATTTTTCATCGGATCAATGCGAGTGTAATATACATACACAATGTATATGTTTGTGTATGTATATATTTCGGTATTGGTGTGGTAACTTTGAGTGCGTTTCGAATTCGAGTATGTACTTACTGGGATTTTTCTATTATTTTTATTTATTTATTGACAGTAGCTTAACATTAACTTCACATTATGCAAAGTACTACAAAGTAACTAGGCAATGCCCGTACTAAAGTAGACTTTACTAAAAGCGTCGTTCTTATAAGTATAACTGTCTCACTGCGCAACACACAATTACAATTATTTGAATTGAATTGTATGCAATAATACATAATATATAAAAATAATAATACATAAAGAATAATAATATATATATATATATATATATATATAGTAAAATAGTAAAATGTATTGTTTAAATACCGTTAATTAGATGATTTTTATGTTAAAATCGGTAAATACCTTTAGTTTAACATATATAAAAGTTTGACAGTACTGACATTTGGAAAATACGAATGCTTTTTAATATTTTAAGGATTGAAATTTTTTGCAAATAAAATATATAGCCAGAATGTTCAAAGAAAAATTAATACCGAAAGCACAGATAGATTACCTCAAGCGATGCAACTATCTGTGCTTTCGGTATTAATTTTTCTTTGAACATTCCGGCTATATATTTTATTTGCAAAAAATTTCAATCCTTAAAATATTAAAAAGCATTCGTATTTTCCAAATGTCAGTACTGTCAAACTTTTATATATATATATATATATATATATATATATATATATATATATATATATATATAATACTATATACTGTATATATAAATAATAATACATAAATGTATCGTTAATAACTAATACATAATTTTAATAATAATTTATTGATTATAAGGAGGTATCACACGTCAATTGCCCGTGGATCCTAGTCATATTACCTAATTATTAAATTACCTGAATTTAACTATCTATACTTCGAGAGTTTCTACACTTAACAATTGTATTTAATTATTTTTTACTTGAGCAAAAATGTTACATAATTATAACCTTTTGAATACTTACCTAACCGTACTAGTAACAAAACTATTCGGAGCAATGGGACGTATTTTTTTATTAGTTTTAATTAAAAACGTGCTTTGTGCTATTACCTAAGATTAAAATGCCAACTACAGGGATTTAGTAATTTTATTTTTTTGGCATTTGGTTATGGACAAAATTAGATACAAATACCAAACAATTTTTACAAAATAAAAAATATGAGTCAATAACAGCATAATCGAAAACCGCAGTCCACAGTGACAATATAAATATGTAGAGTTTACCGGTGTAAAATTAACGCAACTGTGCGAATTGTCATTGAGAGGTATTTTTAAAAGAGAAATCTTTACTCTTGCTAAATAAATAAATATGTATGTATTTTTATATATTATTCCATCATGTGAACGGATTCGAAACGATGAATCACGATCAGCTGCCTACGCCAACGGCCGCTTTCAGAATCAATACGATTTGAATTCAAGACGAACGTCAATAATGTTCTTTTTTCGAATGCGTTTCGTTTTTTATTTATTTATTATTATTATTATTAGTCAGAGTCCTTAATGGCATCCTGGTCGCGCCATTTTGAGGATTACGCCAGGTGCGCGCAACCTTTTACCGAATTTACTCAAAAGTGTTAATGTGTTATTACTTAGTTGGGCACAATTTTAACGCAATCTCGCGATATAGTTTTGCACTAATTCATGTTTTATTTTTTCTGTTTATTTTTTTCATATAATTTAATTAATCATATAAGTATTATCAATGCAGTGTTATTCGTTAAATGAATTAATATAACCCTAAGTATTTGTAAGTGACGACATTATCTAAAAGGCCACATGAACGATTAATTTTATTCAAATGTTAACAATTATAGGTGTGGCCTACTATATTCAGTTCTATAGTTTTTTAGCATAAGACGTATGTGTGTGCACTTTGTTTAATTTATGGTTGATCATATTAAGAAATCATATTCCTAACAAAACATTCTCGCAACCTCTACCGAGCAATCGTGTAGATATAGCATTCAAATAAAAAAATGTGGACACTTTACAATACTGTTTTGTTAAGTCTACCAAACAATCAGTAGATGCCTATTCAAATTAAAAGTTTTGTACACCATACAAGACTGTTTTATTACAATCTCGCTCATTCCGCCAAAAACTTTAGTAACGATAACCAATCAATAGTCTGCTGAGGTTACAAGGTTATTTTAAGGTCCTATAAGTTCACTTTCCATAGAAGTAAGTAACGCTGTATGGTACAAGTATCAGAAACTTATTTTAAATCGTTAAAAATAAACCCAGCGTATTTTCTGAACTGTATTTTTCGTTTGATAACGAATTGCCGAGACGAAGACCTAAATGTATCCATCATCCCCTGAAAATCTAAGTCCAATATGGTATCATGTAATTTACTAAATATTATTTATTATATACTCAATAATATAAACTTATTTAAATTATTTCCTTCGATGGTTTACGACCCCTGCGTTCCCCTGCGTCCCACACAAAAGGACATAAAAAATGACCAAATCCAACAGCAGTTGAAATGTTTAAAGAGATTAAAAGTATATCCTTCGGATGTCGAAAGATCACCAATAGTCGGCGTTAAGATGATTAATGGTGAGCGCGCCCGGAGGCTGTGTTTTGATTTGAACCGGCGGTTTTTATAGCAGCCGTGCGGACTCAAGAATATAATGCATTTTCACTAGGACAATTCACAACTGGCATCTATATTCAAGAATGTTTCCAGACGTCTATTTATTTAAAAATAAAATCAACGTGACAGAAAACCAAAAAAATATTATCAACTCAATAATGTATTAACGTTTAAGGCATACACGTTTAAACAAGTTTTAGAATTCCTGTTTCTTTGAATAAGAAGACTATCAATGTTATACTCGTGGCAACGACTTCAGCCGAATGAGACATGAGTACATCACTCTCACGCCTCCCCCAAGGAGCGTGTCGAGCGCCCTGCCCTACCCAGAATACTCGAATGTACCCGAATGAGCGTGTCGTAATTAGACTCATCCACTTTTCACATTCACACAAAACCTATGTGGAAGCAAATGATTCTAGAACCTACCTAATAATATTAAAAAACCTAATACTGTTCAGTAAATCTAAGGAAATAAAAGATGGAAAAATTACTAAAGATGTTGTCATGGTTCTTAAAATACGTTAAGGGACAGATAAGTATAAAGTAATTTTACTGACATATTTCATATTCCTTAGTGACTAATGGCTATACAATTTACGAATGGGTGTGGTCGTGTGGGAAAATGAGGGTGTGTAAGTGTGTGCTTAGAAAATCTTTAAAAATAACGATTTATATATATATATATATATATAAATCTATTCCATCAAACTTATTGTGTACAATAAATAGTATCTATTTTTGGAGAGTAGTTAGTTTAGATTTAGTAGTTAGTTTATAAAAAAACGAATATTATGCTAAATTTGGCCTACGTAGTAGTTTGACCAATAGTACTATAAAATATATTATTTTTTAATTCGTATTATTACATGATTCCAACATGAAACTATAATCACAAACAATCTATAATCGATTTACCAGTTTTACCTTCAGTTTCACCAGTTTATATGTAAAATAAAGTTAAAAATATTATATGGTTATCAAGGTAAAGCATTTGATGCTCATACATAGTTATATGTCCGATATGATGTTTACTAGCTGTATTTTAAATTAATAAATAGTTAATGAACCGTCATCTAATTACCACACTATAAATTATTAACTTATACTTAAGTGTTTGGATAATAATCTAATTTTAATTGAAGTAAAAGTTTAAAAGGAAAATAATGCTTCGATTATTCTACCCAAAATTGTCTACGGTAAATTATTAAAATCTTAAAAATACGTCAGGTCACCAAGCCATCAGGTCTCAGCCGAGGTGATACGATCAGCTTTCGAAGTTGTGATCAGTTTCCATTGTGCGCAGGCTAGTTGTTGCCCTAGCAGCGTGTATAGATGGCCTTGTCATCGCCCCGGCGATTACCATCATCGGATCTACAGCCTTACAGATCGTATCGTATCGACGTTGATCAATCTGCGATCAGGACGTGCCCGTGAACAGCTTCCTGGGATTTTCGTTCGCGCCGTACGTACAATGATCGATAGATCATTGGATGGATCGACGCGTTGCGGTCGCGACCGAGTTCAACGGCTCGAGTTGCGTCATCCTAGGGATGGCGTGTTTTTTTTTTTTGAAAAGTAACTTCTTTATGCGCATTATAGTGACTTCGAGTCACACGTTATTCTAATCCTGTTGCGACTGCCTTATGATGCGAGGCCTTCATGATGACCTTCATGATGCGAGGCCACTCAGATTGACCTACATAATACAATATTTGTTCGCAGGAAACTACCTGTATTTCACTATCGTTAATGCATTAGTACATACGGTGCCCCGTGAAGTCAGCCGGTAATAGGGTCGCGACGTAATGACGTCGCGACGCCACGCTGTCATAACTTTGTTATGTGACCATACTTTAAAATCTTTTTAGCACTCTCTCTTTTGTGTTATTGAGACCGGTTTTTTTTTTTTTGCTTCACTTACAAAGTTGCCGAATAAAAGTTATCCAGTTTTATGTCCAGAATGACCCCTTAAAAGGATACTGCTGACTTAAAGTTCACCCTATACACAAATGGCAGTACATATTTAAAATTATGGGATTTGATTCGCCAATTCCGGTTTGGTGGCAGCTTTCAGACGACGATAATTGTATCGTCAAGTCATTACGTCAACATGCCATTGGCGTTTCGAGATCTTACCTTTGATTTTAAATAAATCATTTTATATCCACCCTAACAAACCACTGCAAAACCCTATTTACTCTCTTGGTGGTAATTTAATATAGTTATATATATTTTTATTTTTAAGGATTAACAAAACATTTTTTATTTTCACAAAAGTATACCTAATTATGCAACGCCAGTACTTAGGAAGTCGTATGCCCAGTAAATATAACGACTTAAATAGTCTAATAACTGATTAGTCTTGTACATTTATTATTTATTTATACAATTTCATGTCATAAATATATAGTTTTTTTTTTAAATTTAAGGTATTATTCTTCTTCATTCTTGTTGATCAATATCGCCAATCAAAAAGTGTTTCTAAATGACGAGAAAAACGACTTCTAAATTAAATACAAATCGCTTTAAAGTTTAAAGACCCCGACCGCGCGGCTATTAGAATTATTTTAGTATTTTTTTTTTTTTGAATTATATGTTTTTTTTCGGTGGTACCGGTTTAGTTATCGATATAGATCAACTTCCTAAAAGGAGTGCCCTAAATTAAAAAAACCGCACTATATAGGATAATAATGGACAGACAGTACATATTAAAAAATATTTAATTTCATAGATTAATCCATTTATAATAAATACATTTTGCCGAAATTTAGTAACATTGATATTAATAAAATTATTTTCATCGAATAGATAGGCACTAGGAAACGAATCAGTTTTCTATTTTATTTAAATATCAGTTTTTAGTGTAAAATATATATTTTGATCGTTAATTTTAATATGTTTTATTATTAAAGTATATGTGCCTGTTGATGAAGTAATTATTAAATCAATTTTTAGTAAAAATAATATAAATCACAATGACCTTATAATTTAAAATCTAGGTTTATTCTTGGAAAAATTTCAAAGAACGTTAGAATTAGGTGACCGTTGATTTACCGGCAATAATCGTCGGTTACCACACTAAAGGCAACCGTTCACTAATTGACGTACATGTCTCGCGACGCGCGTCAGGCGCTGAATAGTGTGTGACGGCCATTATGTGTATCGTGCGAAAGGCCCGTGAGAGCGAGGAAGGACCGCGCTCGACAAACGAAACGTCTCGACTTACCAACAACTTGATCGGTCATCGCCGACATTAACAGCGTTTGCACTCTGTAGATTTGGGTGAATTTTTAAACACCTGTAAAATTATTAAAAATATTTCAAATAATCTTAATAGTCTTAATAATCTTAATAATCCCACCCCAATACATATTCCTAGAATATACACCGTGACACAAGACCATCTCCTATAAACTAATCCTCGATTTCTAGTGTTATTTGTAAAGAGGGTATATAAAAATTCGTCATGGGTTCCGATACTTGATTAGTTAAACTCTACGTGATTTTGTGAAAAAATAATTCTTGTAATAACGTCTTTGTTGCAGCTGTTGCGAAACGCCGGCTGCTGTGTCAAGGTTACATTATCGTTGACCGAATTAAAAGAAAAATATAATTTGGGGTTTTTTTTTCGTATTTTTTTATATAATTTCTTACTCTTAATAGGTAACCCTAAAGTATTCGAGAATAGTCTTGGGATTCTCTGTAAAGATACTTTTGACTATGCGAATTTGTCACACCGAACACACCCGCTTGCTACCCGCAAGGGCTGCCAATCAAATCGCTTGGTTTTAAAATGTTTGAAGAAATGCAAATGATCAATAATTCAGTATTTACAGGACCGTCATTGCATCTGTATGTGACCCTGGCTGAAGTCACATTTACACATAAGGGGCCTCTCCCTGAAAACGCTGCGTAAATTATCTAACGGCTCGTAAAAGCGAAACACAGCTCAAATTTCGTACATATAACCGGGTTAAGTCCTCTAGAACTTAGTACGCTTTCAAAAAGCATGCACTAAATGGCATAAAAGAATTTAATTCAAAATTTTAGATAATTTATAACATGTTATATTTACTTATTTTATATTTACTTATTTACTTATACTAACTTATTTTTTTGGTTTTGGTTTTAGAATATATTTAAAAATGTTTGCGGATCTAATTGATAAGTATGAATCTATTGTTAACCATTCGTTTCATCCGTGAATGTTTTTAACTTGAAACTTGTCAAACTGTTGATTTTTTAAATAAATAAATAGTAGATTTAAAAAAGACAGCGGTTTTTAAAAAAGATTAAATGGGTGTCAGCTTTACATAAACATTAGGAGACTTGTATCTCCATAAAAAGGATAGTACTCAGCAATACCTATAATAAATAAAATATTTAGGACGTTTAAAAAATAAACTTAAAATATTATACCAATAGCAGCGGAAGATTTTGAATAATCGATTCGATTAAGAGGACAATAGAAGCAAAAAAAAACATCTTAAAGGCATACATTGTCTATGGATTAGACGGGGCTGAGTTTTTTGCCTTTTTCTTTGGAAATTCTCTGCTGCTTTATTGAGGCCAATCAATACAGATGTCTCTATTGAAAAACTTGGGCTGGCGATTGGCTGGGTCGAATCTTTTCAACACCGCCTCACTTTTTAACTGGAGGATGCCGTGGGCTTAAGGCGAATGAATGCCCTTTCATGTAATTTTGCGGGGCTTCTCAAACTTTGTAATATATATGTAGTAAAATTGTAAAGTATACTTCTTAATATATAATAGGTATTGACCGTAACTTACATAATATGAAAGTCTGAAGGTGAAAATCTAACGAAAATGATGAGATGTGAATAATTTATGAAATATTTACAAGAATAACTTACTTTCGACGTAGGATATATATAAATAAAACGTCATCGTTAAACACAAAAAGGAAAGTTAAAAATATATGCACATTACGTGCAAAACGTTAAGATATAAGATATTAATTTTACTTTTGTGTACTTATTTATAAAGTAGTACTGTGTAGTTATGCTTGCAATTGCAATTGCTTGCAACTGCATACACTTAACCATGATCTTATTGTCAGTAAACTTATTTAACTAACATTAGACATGAAATAAATCACTCTATATGTAAAAAAACTTGTAAGGATACAAGACTAACCTATATCATAAGTTTTTCTAAGTTTTCTTCTCATCTCTTGTATCCGTTGTTTTTCCGTGATTAAATAAATAAATAAATAAATATAGATTTCAATAGTTAAATAATTTATTTTCTACCGCACTAGATATCCGTGTCGCTGTATTGAGGGGATGCACCCCGGTCAATTTGAGGTAACAAAAAACCTTAATTCCGCGTAAGCAGTTAGTCGAGTTTTAGACCAATCACAGTTCCTCGAGTTCGAAGTTTGTCACTAGCTGTCAAACGCTTGCGGACTTTAATTTTCACTAGTTAAATTCGGACTTATAAAATGATTAACGAATCACCGAATCGCGCATATAAATTGATTTAAATCCACAGTTTGAAAAGCGCTGTGATCCTATCAACGAACGACTCCTCCAATATGTCAACGTCGCAACGGCATGAAGTTGTCTTCGAGTTTTGATTGAAATAATAATAATAATAATATAAAGTCGCAATTGAACGGTCTACTTGTGTTTTTGTTAACTAGTGCCGCGAATGCTATTTGATGAATTTATATATTATATTTAAATAATTTAGCATATTTATATTGTTTAAAATATGTAAAAAAACACGCGTCAATTAAAACAAATATCGACACATTATGTTTCAATTAATATCAACCTACTTACACGCAGAATTCAAAAAATATTTTTTCATATTCTTATGTTTATATTCTATAGCACCTCATAAACATAAGTTTAAACATAAACATTAAGAGTGCGGTTCCGATATTTATGTATTCACAAAAAGTGCGGCGTCTGCACCGCTGTTCACGATCCGTTGTCTGTTTTCTCCCTACATCCATCAATCGCCCTATAATAGAAGGCAAATTCGATAACCATAAAGAATCGGATAAAAATTTCCAAAAATTTTTGTACCCCTTCAGTAGGTCATATATTTCATCTTAATAACATTGAATTCATTCATATTTTATATGATTTCTTGGATAAAGGTCTAAAACTTAAACTCAATAAACTCAATAACAAACTAAATAACCTCAATAAACTTGTTTGATAGCACCAACCATTGGTACCAAAGGTTAGAAAAAGTGATTTTTCATAAATTAAAAAAAAATCATACCTCCCTTACACACACACAAATCCACACACCGCACAGGATCAAATTCGTTCAAAATGTTAATTCTAGGCCTATAACTTAAATACAACTTTTGTTTGAAACAATTTTTGATTTTTGATATTTTTTTTGCCCTTACGGCAGAAAAAAGACCCTTCAGGGATTCAGTATACGCACTCCCGCTGCGCAACTATATCGACGTGTTGTTCGAGCGACCTAAGAAGACCCCTTACGCAGATGGTGTAATCTAATCTTATAAAATGTAAGCGGTGAAATGAATTAATACAATATTGGTGCTTAGATTTGAGACTTGAGAAAAGTAAGTTGAATTACGGTGTTATTGGTTAAGTCTGACCTTAAAATTCAGGTTAATCTTAAGTAGGATATGCAATTTTAGCCCTATGAGGGTTAATGTTTTTAATTATTTTTTTTCGTAAACCTTTGTAAGAACTTTTCCTACATACTTTTTGCTTATATAAATGCTCTGAAGCCAGTAAAAAAATGCATACTAAACGCACGCTTCAGAGAACTCTGATATCAGTGAGATCTCACTCCACAAAAATAAATCTGGAAAAAAGAATTTTATTCTTAATTTAGGCCAATTTGCTCGCATCTGACTGTTCGTGTGTCCGCCGATATTTCACATTGAAAATGTCCCTTTGAAACACACTCGCAAATCATTTTGTTTGTCGTGAACGAAATGCGACAGGAACTAATGTGTTCTGAAAATTTTTAAAATCGGGTGTTAAAATAATACAGAGAGTTTTTTTGTTAGGTTATCTATCCATTATGCAACTACCGGTCTTCACCGGATACGGTTGTCTGCTTTTTTCTTATTTTGGATCTTAACTAGTTTTTTTTATTACATACTATACAGTATACCCCAAGTCCATCTCGATTTTTTTTTGTCAGATAACACTAGAAATTTCATAAGCATTATAGAATTATTAACTGCCTTTAATTACGAAAAAAAAAATATTTTTTTTCTTCTAATTAGGATGGACATGTTCTCTCCAAACCAAAAATAACAATAAATAACTAGTTAATCCATGATAATCATTTTTGTTTTATTATAAATAAATTATTATTATTTATTTAATTTTAAATAAATGTACACATTTACATTTATTTGTATTTTATCATAATAAAAATGTATTTTTAATTCTTACATACGAACAAGTTACAATGTTCTAGGACCATTCCCGATAAAAATTCTAGCTTATTGGCCCTGTGATTTCAAACGTGTATTTATATTTTGACAACATATAAAAATTCTTCGTGGTTCCCGAGTACAACGTTTGTAAACTTTACGTGATAATATGAAATCACTTTTGTCATAAGTTGGGTCGCGAGGGCGCGCCGTGCTGGGTCATTGACCCGCCTTGCCGTACGCCTGCGAGTAAAAAGGGAATTTTCATGAGCGCTTTAATAAAATTAATAGATTTTCGCATGAATCATTTTTTATGCAATTTCTTACAGGTAATAGGGAACATAAATACCCCCTTAAGCCTTCAGAAATGGTCCTTGAAAATCCTGTACCTTGCAACAGGTGGTAGGCTTGTAATATGGGTATAGTTAATTATAATATATATATTGTGAGTACTTTTTATAATGGATAAATAAATCACCCCTCAAAAAGGATACTGTAAAATCTGTTGATACTGTTGTTCATCCTGTATATATATAAGTTTTTTTTTTTCATAATTCGACCATTAAATCATTTCACTTATTCGGAATATTATCTAGTGAAATCTTTGTGTGATAAATATTATTTTATTTTTATTTACTAAAATATCCAATTTACAATTAATATTGTTAAATGGGTAATACTTTGTAGCATTTTATTGATTTTCTAGAGAAGAAAGTACAGATTGTGTGGATTAGACAAATGCCTGTGTCGAGGTGTTTATTAGAAATATTTGTGTTTGTGTTTGTGTTTATTACCTATTTGAAATATATAATAAGAGCGCGAGGTCTTTATTAGAGATCTTTATTAGAGATATTTTTAATTTTTTACAAATATATACAGATAAATACATTTAATATCTACACAAGCACACAAATATATAATTAATATAATAGTTTCGTGCAAAATTTGTAGAGTGCGCTCTTTCGCGCACATAGCGCGTTTAAAATTAGCGCACGCTCCGTACGGGCAGCGCGCTGCGCGGGAGATGATTTACTGACTTTCGTCCTTTTGTCCTCGCATCCGCCATCTTTGCTTCGGTCCATTTGCCGCTCGCGACTTGTTTGACGTCCGCGCATATCTCACGATAACGTATAACTTAATTTTTGCCCCTCGCGCCGACGAACGTACGCGGCTAGGGCGGGCGGCGCGGTTTCATCGCGCACCGGGCACGAACGTGCCTGCAGGATACTTTGCGGTGATGGTTTCTGGCGACGTTAAGCAGTTTAATAAAATGAAAATGTTGATAAACTATTGTTAAGACATCTTAATTTCCGAACATTTTCAAATTTTTCAACATACACAGAGAATTACTCATTATAAGATGAGAAAATAAAAAAAAAAATCAATTCACAAGAAAGCAAAAGTTTTCAAATTTCACTAATTTATTAGGAACTTCTAACTAGAAATCGCAAAAAAATTGGAATAAAATACAATTTGAGTTCGCAAGCATACGTAAAAACATTATCGGATTTAACGGAATTAAATTTAATGTAAAAAAAATGTCGGATTTGTTAAATGCCTCGATGACTAGTTATATTTAAACAAGATATGTTTAAATTCTCTCTGAACCACGTTAAGACATTTGGACTTTTCATTTGAATCACGTTAACAACCGTTAACCAACCCCCTTAATCAGTTACCCTAATTTCCTTTTAAAATAAATATATAAAATAAGATGTTGCTTTTACAAACTCTTTTTATTTTTTTTTATGGACTACCATAAGAATATTATAGTCTAAGAAAGTATCTTTTTAATGTTATATATTTGAATATTTATATGAATAACCAACAAACAAACACGGTAAAAACGGTTTGATATGGTGGCATTTCCATATAAAATTTACCTATAACAAGTTACCGCTACAACCTAGCCCACAGAGTATGAACTGTCAAAGAATGGAAAAAACAGATCAATAAAATTTAAATAGGTAGTAAAAATATAAATTCATTACAAAAGTATCAAGTTAATATCGTTAAAACTGTTTATGTTTAAAGTTACATTTGTGAGCATTTAAGATAGTAATTAATTTTACCGATGATTAAACAGTAGTAAAATTTAAAGTAATATTTAATTGTAACATATAAGTACTTGTAATTGCAATTACATATAGAATATACATACATATTATTATTTTTATAATACCTTCATTTACTATATTTATACATACTAAAACCACACGTAGTTTGTTACTACACTTAATATACAGTTACTTAAATCACTCACACATTTACAAACCCTCAAATAAGCACCGTAACATAAATAAATTCTTCTGTTTACAATATTCATAATCTATATATATTTAATTAAGGGAACACTTCTAAATTTCTTAAGCTTATGTTACAATTAAACTATAATGAAACTATATTGATGAAACTATATAGTCTTATGTATATATAAAGCGTGTTTACAGTGAAATTCATCATGAAAACAACAGCGTTCAAGTTAGCGCAATCGCATTAAGATTCGCCCGTATGCATAGTGTCGCCTACCTGTTGCCGCGGATCGTAAAACAAGCAACCGGCCGCAATAAAATTAAAATCATTGTCAACATATCATTTCTGTAGAAGCGTCCCGGTTTTTAAATTTAATATCAACGCAGCCTCACAACTCTCATTGGCGTATCTTAATCTCAATTCTCCGCGGGGTAAATCTCTACGCTTGTTCTCGCGGGGCGTTACTCAGATAGCTTACCTAAAAACGCCGATTTTCGAAATCATCTCAGGTATTCATTTAATGAATAAAATTAATAAAAAAATACTAAAAATATTATAATTTAAAAAAAATCGATACATTTATTTCATACCCAATATAGGTATTCCTCTGGTGGTTTATAAAATGGTTATATCAAAGCTGAATGTTTTTTCTGATAAGCATTTTTATTTTTTCCCTGTAAAAATTCACATGTCACCAAATATAATTTAATTATTTCTAATAAGTACTTCCAATAGAATATTATTTATATTTTATTAATGATTTATTAAACATATTTAGAATTTAATACTCATACAGAATGTCCTAAGACCGTTTCCGAGTACTTAAGGGGTTTTTTGCGTAACCTATTTTGAGTAAAAAACGTGAAATAAAATCATCCATCCCAACAGATGGTGTCAATTCGGTCAGCGCGCGAATTCCGATGCCGCCCCTATCGATAATGTCCTTGGCACCGTTACGGAGTACGGCGACAGCTTACAACAAATGCTTACATGATCCTTTTACTATTTTCACGTAGAGTGTACATTTTTTTTTCTCGGTAACCATGATGAATTTTGATATAGTTTCTTAACAAATAACACTAGAAATCGCATTACCAAATAGCTGTTTTTTTTATCTTGAATGTACTTTGGACGCGGTGTATAGCTGAAATGTAATTTAACCGTGTTACCGTATTGTATTAAAAATAAGCCCTAAAATAGAAATATCTACTGTAATAATTAAATCTAACGTGATAACTACTATTTAATTGCCACGATTGTGTTAATTTAAGAAAACACAATAATTGTATATTTTCTTTATTTATAAGAAATTTGTCAGTTCGTTATTATTTGTAAATACAGTATTTAGGCGATATTTCTTTATGTAAGTAGTTCGTTTCTGTATTGAACTTTTTTTCCTGCGTAAATGAAACTGTAGATTTCTTCAAAATAAAATAAAGAGTTATCCATATTAATTAAACTCTAAACGTTTCGACGGGAGTAGATCAGCCGATCTGTGTTTCTGATTTAGAATAAGTCACGGAATCATAAATATAACATACAACTCCTTTCTCATTGTATTGACGTAGGTAATTGTAGTATATATATCATCGGCAGCTTACGTACTCACTAACTCGTAGGTAAACCGTACTCTAGGGGCCCCATTACACTAAATCTTAAACAATATTTTCACTTGATATTTAAAGTATTATCTTATATTGTTGACCTGTTTTTAGCATCTATACAGCTTCTATGTATGAGAAGCTACTATCTCCATCCTTTGACCGTCCATCTTTTAACTCGAAAAGTACAAATGCGAGAGGGAAAAGTATTAAATAAATTAGGGGGGAGGGTGTTATTAAATTTACAATAAAAAAATGAAATGATGTTTTTTTTTTTATTTTAGTCTACTCAACTCATCGCTAGTTTAAGCCACAGACGGGCACAAGTAGTCTGGGGGACGCCTGTTGGACATAATTTACTAATTAACGTATAGGTAAATAATTTACTACTACTAAACAATGTATAGAGCCAGTTGATATTAAATGATAAGCTATAGGTGTTTATTTTTTTCTATTAGCTATATTTTATTTTTAAATTCATGTATACATTCATATTTTTTATTATTACAAAAAATAACAACAATAATGAATAATTAAACAAAATCGAAAATATCGTCAATGACTCCAGCCGGAGTGAGCGTGCTGCGGTACCGACAATGGCTGCGGTTCCACGTGACCATGGACCACCTTCGAAATCTCTGATACTTTGACATCTTAATTTTTAATTATTTTACTTTTATGTAAAGTAAATCTATGACCAAAACAGTATTACAAAAATTCACGTAGAGGCAAAAAAAGTTTAACAGATTTATAATAAGTAAAAAAAAAATATTTATTCATTACAATTTTATAGCCGATTTTTACCATTATTTATTGTATTGCTAATTGGTTTTAACGATATTATTTATTTATAAAAAATATAATCTAATGTAATTTTAGGTTTAATAAATGGAGTCAAAACGGACACATTTTTTTTTCAAGTCTCTAAAAAGATGCCATCTCACAAGAACCGAAGTTGGAATAAATATTCATTCGCTTTGAAGCACGGTCGCGAGAGAAAAAACGAAAGGCAAAGGAAAAGTGCCCTAAAACAAAGGGATTAAGCGCGAAGGGTATTTAAGCTAAAATAATTACTATCTATCTGTAAAAAAAAAGAGGGTTCCGCGAACATGCGCCTGAGCCCACCCACTTTGCGGGGGTGTTCATAAAAATTACATCAATATTTCACGATATTAGAACCGTGTTAAATTAAACAGAGCGAACGCAACAAAGTATGGGGTGACCCTGAGTTTCATCAGCGCCCTTTGGCATTTTTCGGGGGAGAACACCTTGGTGTATAATGACGTGAAAAAACACTCATAACAGCGTGCCCGTGTTTGGAGTTCAGTTGAAAATACGCGGGTGTCAAGGTGAGGCCGTCTTTTTTTGTTTGATATCGACGAACGACCTTTATAATATATACAAAGTGAACTTAAAGTCGGTAGTATCCTTTAAGAGGTGATTCTGGACTAATAATAGTTGAACAACTTTGTAATTAACGCTTAAAAATTAGTCTAAAATGGCAAAATAAAGAGTCCTAAAAACATTTTAAATTACCTATAAACTACGCAGAAACTACGCGGCACCGTACCTACAAATATATTGACGACAAGGCACGACGGGTAGGTTTCCGCGCGCAAATATTGTAATGTAGGTCGATTGGATACGTCAGGAACACAACAATACGCGCATTAAACTTTCAATAAAGGTTTTTTTTTTTTTTTGTTAACATATGAAAACTTGTTGCACAAAAGTTCTTCAGATTCTTGCTCAGAATGATCCTTAAAAGATACTGTTGACTTTAAGTCCATACTGCAAACTATATGGATTGCAGTCGGAACTCAGTATTTTGTTTATCGGACTCTGAAAAAACGGCTCTTAATATAATTTATTCAGAGTTTATTCAAGGAAAAAATTTGCTTAAAATGAAAAAGTACGCTTGAGAATAGAAAATATTTAAATACATATTATTATGATCAAACAAATTTGATAATTTATGTGTTTTTAGCTCGTCCATGTTGATAATAGCATTTGCTGAAAAATATTCATACTCGTGTATGTAAAAATATCAACTATGCCAATTTTTAATAATTCTCGGTTTATATAATAGTGAAAATCTTACTTTTTAATCTATTATAAAGTAAATCTACGTAGAATAACTAATAACCTGAGTTAGATTTTTTAGATAAAATATATACAGGCTGTTCTTAAAATGAGCGTGGTCTAGCTCAATTTAAGGATATCTTTTTTACTATTGTGAGTGAAAAAATAAATACATTTTCGTACGGTTGAAAACATCGCCGTTACATCACATCACATTCGATAAGAAGTGTGATTCCAGTAGCTCGGCCGAGCGCGTAAAAATTTGAAGTTGTATAGGAGACTAACTCGGTCGAGTGTGCGAAAGAGGCAATACTTGTTGGAGGAGCGGCAGCAGAGGTTACTTGAACAAGTTGCGACGCGTACAGCTCAACTGAACTTGACGTGACCCAGGTGAGGTTTCATGTGATTCGGACAGGTCTTTAAACTCGCGCGACGTATTTCCACCCTGTGACGGTTTGATTATATTTTAAATTAGTTTTTCTAGTAATTGGGGAACATTTTTCCGAGTGACGTTTTTAATACATTCTGCATAGATTTTTTAAAAAATTATGAGGAGAGTGAAAAATCGGACCCCTGGGGTATATTTGTTACACAGTACACTCTCAAAACATAAAGCAAAAGGCTCGTTTGTAAAAATATTTTTTTTTATTTCCTAATTAGCCAAAGTCCCTGGCAAGCATTTTTACAAACGTCCAAACAAATAAAGGCTTTGAAAAACCGCAAAAACTTTCACAAACATTTCGCAAATGCTTGATTTAGCCTAATTTTTTTTTTGTGCTTTCTACAGGATGTTATTTTCTATCTTAAGTACACCCAACCTATAATAAGCTATTAAGCTAGATATTATTCTGCAAATATAAATAAAATCGTTCACCTATTTCACATTATAAATAGCTAATTAAAAAAAATTTATTAAAGTAGGCCGTAACTCTTAAAATTATAAAACTATGATATTTTTTTTCTAAAACTATGTATATTTTTAAGTTACTTAGAATGATAACACAAAATTATGATAGAAAATAGAATTTAATATACATTTTTTTTTAAATTCATTAAATACTATTATAATATAAATAATAATAAAAATACATTTTTAAAAACAAGCTTTTATTTAAATAATGCTTATACAAAATTTCGTGTCCTGTTGACCGATGAGGAGCCAATCCTGAGCGTTAATCAGGTCATGCTTACCATAAAAATGAACCAACTTGTCAAATTTTAACTCCGTAGGATAAGAGGAAGTGATTTTAATTCAGTTTGCAAGTTTTGGCGTAAACCGGCATTGCAAGCTAAATAAAAGCTTGTAAAAAAATAGGGTACAGTATATTTGGCTATATAATATTTATTAAAATATCTTTACACGTATATATATATATATATATATATTTCTATTACTATACAAAAATGGCCAAACTTTCAAATCGGCGATTAAATGAATAAATACCAAAAAAAGTATTTTTATTTATACGATGTTAAAATAACAATACTTACATTTGTACTTTATATCGTTATACGCTAAAGGTTACAATTTATCCAGAAATTTCAAATTAATGCTCATCTTCTGGGGTTCCGTTTATAAATCGATAGGTGTGTTATTCAAAGCAAATATTTTATCTACGTTTTACGTAATATTTTAATTACTCAAACATCAGCCTGTATTAAACGGGGGTAGGCACCGCAAAAAGGCCGTGGCAGGGAGGAATTCGGGCCCGCAGATAAACCCTTACCTTTGTTATTTTTGCGTTTTTTTCTGACACTGATTCGCCCGCCCCCGGCCGCCCCCGCCTGCGCCCTTTTGTTTTCGTTCGAATCTTTTATGTAGATACGATTCTACCCCCTTTTTTAATCCTTCTTGTTTAAGATAAAACATCATTATTGCGGGGCTAGTTCGAATTGAGATTTTTAACTCTGATTCCGGAGCTTTAATTTGCCGAAACAAAGAAGGAAGATCAATTTGGAGAGTGAGATAAAAAACCTTTTAAAGCTTTATTTCAGCGCCAGAGATACTATTTAACATACGTAGCCAAATTATTTTTTTAATTAAATTATAAGATTTATTGTCACGATTTTATTTGTTACTACAGAAATAACATATTATTTTTATCTATAATGCGTAGTAGATTAGAATACGGTTCAATTGTATGGAATTCCTGCGCTCTCAAGTTCAGATTGTACCCAGGCGTTGAATTCTCTAATTATAAAGCTGCGTTATCATTTTAACGGATCGATTTTTCATTTTTAAATACCCTCTTTTTGAATAAAATCGTCTTTCCGTCCAATCTGTCTCTACTCAATTCCAATGTGCCAACAAAGTACAGAACAAGTATTCTTGAATCTCCCTCTTGTTTAATAAATTATTCAATTTAAAAAAAAAATGTGTTGATGTTATGAATAATGTAAATAGTATTTGTTTTTAAGTTTTTGTTTTACACTCTATATTTTAGTTTCGTCCTTAAATATTTTATTAAGACGATTTTATTAATTATGTTATTGTGTGTTAATGTAAATCGGTAGATTTCTTCAAAATAAAATAAATAAATAAGTTAATCTCTATTTTAAGCACCAAACTACGTTACATTATTACTTAATATTGAATGAAACGAGGTGTAAGTTATATGCCGTCATCGGTGGCTCACAGTACTTACAGTCCGTCGGTTTGAACACCTGGAACAGATTCGACCAACCAGATTGGGAAAATCTACTATGACGTCGATCGAATGTCCCATATCAGCTCATTTCATTTAAACCAGCCACTGTTGCGGGCAGCTTTAACGATTGGTATCGCTGTATCTGCCTGAAACAAAGGTAGGCTAAAAGGTAACTTAGGTACATTTATTGATTATTTGTACAAAAAAGGGGAAAAAACACAACTTATAACTATTAAATAGTAAATAGAAATTCCTCGTTTATACATAATAAAATATAGTGGTAGATTCTCTTTTTGAAAGTGCCTAGATCCAGTTTCAATGCTGCACGCTCTTAACTCCGTCCTTATATACCTACTTCATAAAGAGTAAACTTAAAATCAGCAGTATCCTTTTAGGGTGTGATTTTGGACAGAAATCTGGATAACTTTTGTTCAACAAATTTTCATATAGCTAACAAAAAAACTCCATATAATGTGACCTATCTAATTGACCTACATTACAATTATCCGGGAATTTACGCGTCATTCCCTTCGTCAATATAAATATTTGTAAGTACGGTTACTGACGTGACGCCGCGCGGTCTGGTATTTTGTTAAGTGACCAAACTTTAAAATGTTTTTTGGATTCTTTCTTTTGCTATTTTAGACCAGTTTTTTAGTTTTAATTACAAACTACACGTCCAGAATTACCACTTAAAAGGATACTGCTAACTTTAATTTCGCCCTGTAAATTATAAAGGTCGGCGACATCGAACAAAAAAAGACGGCCTCACCTTGTCACCCGCGTATTTTCAACTGAACTCCAAACACGGCACGCTGTTATGAGGTTTTTTCACGTTATTAAACACCAAGGTGTCCTAAAAATGCCAAAGGGCGCCGATGAAACTCATGGTCAACCCGTATTTTGTTGCGTACGCTCTGTTTAATTTAAAACAGTTCTAATATCGTGAAATATTGATGTAATTTTTATGAACACCTCGCAAAGTGGGTGGGCGCAGGCGCATGTTTCTTTTGCCATTTTTTGCTTTATCTACAAAGTTTCAGAATCAATATTCAGAATCACCCTTTAAAAGGATACTGCAGATTTTAAGGGCACCTGTATAAAATAGAAATGTTGACACCTGTCATTAAGCACCGCTAAATTGTTAATGATTACGCACAAGGATGTATGCTATATGATCGATTACAAAGTGTGAAATACTTCCCTTAGCAACCGTAACACCTTCGCCTGTGTAAGGGAAGAAAAAACACCGGATTCCACTTCACGGCCTTCCTGGACCGTCGCTGATTTTTTAAAGCCTCTACCCGCAAATCCCGGCCCTCGGGAGCTGTTGTCACTGTCTGTGGAGTTCCGTTGCCCAAAACGAAAAACAATATTTCACATTTAAAATACATTCGCTAATACCGGGCGCATTTAATAATAAGTACCCGGGCCGTGATTAAAACCCCGACCGGTACAGTCGGATCGAGAAATGCGCGTTTGCATTTCTGTGTGTCAGCGCGTACCGCGAAAAGGTTTAATATTAATTTCGACTCATTTAGATGGGTGGCATTTGGTAACTATTGGATATTTAATCATAAAAAAATATGTTCCGATACCTTCAACATAGTAAAGGCAGATATTTCTGAAAAATTTAATAAGTGATAAACTGCTAATAGTTCTGTTTTAGTTGAATCTCTCTCTTATTAATGATATTAAAGCCTTAGGAAAAATAGTAAATAAAAAGCAAATGAAGGGTCTAAAATATACAAGTTTGTTTTTTAATTTTTATATTAAGAATAGGTACTTCGTCTGTAATTTAGTGTAGTGTAATTTACCTTCGGTGGGTTTTTAAATCAGCCCTCTTTAGCGGCGTAGATTAGTCGCGCTATGATATATTTTTCCTGTACCTATATGATATCGCAAGGAAGTTTTTAGTTTTATAGAAATTTTAATCATATTATGATGTGTGGGAATACTCAATATTCTCATATTAAAGAATTCTCTATTACGTAAAAGTATAACTTAAAAATATATTTAAAATGTTTTATTATTTATTTTGTAACGCTATAAAATAATAAGTATTGGCTAATATTTAGTTGCCCTATTGCAAAACAAAGTAATGTAATTAAATGTAATGTTTTTGCATACAATTGCTAATACGTCACAGAAATATCAAAACTATGCATAAAAAAATCGAGTCTAAAAACTATTATATTTTTTTAGTTTTAAACGCAAAAAAAAAAATTTTGGACGTTGCAGTTTTGAAACAGGAAACCTCGCAATATAAGAAGTATTTTCAATAGAAAATTACATTAAAACGGTTTCATTTTCCACAATGTTGTTATTTACAAAGTCTATATTTTTACCGCGCCATCGAAATTCAAGTGATTTTACCTATCACTAAGTATAAGTATAAGTGTTTTTGAGGTTTAGGTCTAAGCACCCTCAAAAAAACCGTTGCAAATAAACCGTTCCGTTGTTAATCACAACAAAAAACGAAATATGTGTGCGAATATTTGCAAATGGCCTCCCGTACGTAAAATTTGTGCGTCTTTGCAAATATTTGCGCATGTGTCTGGGACCGACTTTACACTCGTCTACTGTGTAATGTTAATGTATTTTAAAGCTAATATACTGGTCTGATTGCGTGCAAATATGCGATTGACTTTACTCATTTGTGTATTTTTTTTTATTTTGCAATTTCGTTTCTAATGGAAGTTACGACCGCCGAGAGGCTTAACTCCAGCCCGTAATGCAAAATCATTTCTCGCTCTGTGCGCGGCTTCTCTCCGCTACTACTTAGTGATTTAAATAACTTTTTTTTATATTGTCTTTAAAATACTGTTTTAGCTTCTATACATGTATAAAAAAATATATAAATGAATAAATAAATAAGAAGCTACTATCCCGTCCGTCCGTCCGTTGTATCTGTCAAACTCGGAAAGTACAAATGCGAGAGTTGAATTTTTGTATCTAGATTGATGCTCTTGAAAAACGACCATAGCCGTTTTGTTCACATCGGAGGCTGGTCGGATAATAAAGATTCATAAAACATTACAGGGTTTTTAAAAGTTGGGAAATTGACGTAAGAAAGACATTAATCGCGGCGTCCTACTCTATTGTCCGCGTCACGGTCGCCGGTGTGCCGGAGTCGACCGGCACGCGGCACCAGCGAAGAGAGCGCCGTGCACACTACTGCGCGCTTCTTCTCGGTCTGTCGCCGGTCCCAATACGTTTAATCACAAAATAATACTATTGAAACACATTTTCAAAAAAGTAATAAGGAACGAAGCAGGGATTTTTTTTTTTGAATAACCTACGAATAAAAATGCCTTAAAAACCCTATAAATATTAATATAGACAATGAAAGATTTTTTTTACTCGGCACACAGAATAAATTTACAAAAAATAGCCAGGAACGGAACTAGACAAAAATTCAATGTATTTAATTATTTTTTTTAACTTTTTTAACTTTAACCCAGAACCTAACGTCTTACAGGCGTCATTAACGGCATCTCCCACCCAGACTACTCGCGCCTGTGATACCAACTTGTGATGGGTTGCTTCATATCCTATCTCCACTTGTGCCTGCGGTACTTTTAGCACATTTGATGTGCGTTTTGGACGGCCATAGAGGCGTCAGTGGGTTATTTTTTTGAGTCTGAGTAGACTAAAATAAAACAAACTTACAATGGTATCATGAAATTCTACTCGATTCTTTTACATATTCATATTTTAATTAATACACACTTTTATCAGCATAAATATGCAAAAACTAAACTATTTTATTTATGTTTCTCATTTATTTTCTTTTTTTATATTTGGCGTTTTATAAATTAAGTTACGTTGTATGTTTCCCTAAAATATATTTAATAAATAAATAAAGCCCATTTGAAGTGGAATGTAAAAAATCAAATGCGGTAAAATGAAAAATCTCCGCGAGGCATTCATTGTATTGTGTATACTCTGAAGGTTCCGAATGACTTATTAATTAATTTTCTTTCATTCTTACATTCAAACGTAGCGAAGCCATCGACCGGATACCGTTACTACTTTTTTTTGGATTGAAAATAGTAAAATAATAGTAAGATACATTTTTAAAAACGAGCTTTTATTTAATTCTTAGAAATTCTTGCAGCTACATAAGACAGTTACATAAAATATAACGTAAGATATATGTTTAACAGAACAGAATAGCATCTATATTTATATATGTGATAATAGTGTGAGTGTTGTAATTTGTGAGTATTATAGGGTTTCGGATATAAGAGAGTATATTTATATAAGTGCTTGAATGCATATACAAAATTTCGAGCCCGTGCTGTTGACTGTTGAAGAGTTTCTTCGTCTGCAGCCATGCCTGAATGCAGAATCAGGTCATGCTTACTATAAAAATGCATTGTCATCGGAACTGAGCCAACATATCAAATTTCAAGTCCGCAGGATATGAGGAAGTGGTTCAAATTCTGCTTCCAAGATACCAAGAGGTGGCAGTCTTACCAAATGCTCATTTATATATTTTCTTAGCTCGTATCAAATTGTATATGAACCTCGAGGGCACTGAAATATTGTCAATGTAAATTGAGATCGTGGTTAGGGCGTTGGTCAAAGGTCTCGGGTTCGAATCCACACATACCATTTTTAACGCTTCATTACAGCCATCTCCCCTGACATATTTGGCCCAGTTGAGTAGCGCCCAAAATAATTCTACATGACATAGGCCATAGCAATTATTTAAAAAAAAATAAATATATATAATATATTTACCAGTAATCAAACCGTCGCTCAGACGAACTCCAACAGCCGCACTGGCTAATCGAAGACCGAAAGATGGACGCAGTATTTAAGTCTTTTTGAACATTTCAATATTAATTCAATTTCATTGAAATCGCTTCCCGTTTTCCGAACCCTTCCGATCCACGGTTTGCATAAGACGAACGGGGGAGTTTTTTTTTTTTTTTGTTTTATCTCAGCTCAATGGAAAAGTATTTGTTTTAAAAATGAATACCCTCTACTTTTCGTTTGAATATTCAAATTAATTAGGGCGATTTCAAGCGAATACAATTTTTACACAGCCATTGATAAAATATAATGCATATATATACCGATGTACTTATTATTCAACATCAATTGCGGTACAGTCAGCCGATGTATTTAATAGAAATTGAAACTACATTTTACAACCCACCCCCCCGCGTTTTCTTTCCCATTCTTCCTTCTAATTTTATTTTTTAATTCTTCAATTTTTGTTCAAACGTTTTAAGTTACTTTAATTATAGTTTTTCCGTTGTTTTAATTTCCTATTTAAATAAACAAATCGTGCAATCCTAGTAATCCATCCTGGTTTTATGGGGATCCACAGAGAAGTCCTGCAGCAGCCCTATTTCTACACATTTTAATCAATTTCTTTGAAAAGCAAATACATGATTTTGAACTAGATTTCAACAAATCCAAATATTACCATCGGATCATTCAAATTTAACGTTTTTGTTATACAAAATAAGGTATCAGTAACATTATGTTCAGTTTTACTTCAAGTAAATTTTAAAATAAAATACTAATATCCATTATTAAATTATATAAAAAATAAAGCAAATCAAGTACCAAGTCATGTTGGCCAATTTGATAAGGTCTGCAGTTACCTTTCTAACTAGATAACCTGTTCTAAGTAGAGTCACTTACTAAGTTTTTTTTTAAAATTTGGTAAATGGCCTGTCGTCGGCTTAAATTGTTAATTAATATTTTTCACGTAACTGTCTTTTTCTAAAGCTGTGAGCATTTCTAAGAATGAAATATTTATTCAATTTAATATATTTTAGGGAAACATAATGCGTAAATTAATTTATAAAACGGCATATACATAGTTATTAATTTGACCAAATATATGAATCCACTGTTTAACAATTGAATTGGAAGGTAGTATTACCTAGAAATCGTTACATAAAAAAGAATATAAAAGAAAAACGTAAATAAAAAAGTTTAATTTTTGCATATTTAAGCTGATAAAAATATATAATAATTAAAATATGGGTTTGATTAAGTTATTATGATAAACATAAATATTTAGGACTTTTACCTTCTAATTACCTGTATGAGACAAGTATATTTTACTTGCTTTATTTTTGAATGAATTCAAAGTACAATTAAATATGTCTAATTCGGATAGTTTACTTTTTTTATTTTAGTTTGCTTTATTAAATAAAATAGAGCTGTAGATCTAGTATTTTTTTGTAATCTGATACTTTTTAGAAGCTCTGGGCAGTCTATTAAAATTTTGAGTAGTTTATAAATAAAAAAAAGTCGAAAAACCTATTTTACAGCCAAACACAGTTGTTAATAAGGATATAGGGTTAAATATAGCGTCTCTCAAAGTTGTCTGTGTACAAGACTTCTTACTGTGACAAATATACCTTTCGTTAGAGTATTAAAATCTATGCTCGCTTCGAGCATCGCAACATAACCCCCTCGCTTCCAGACTTCATTACGTCAGAATTGCAATGCGCCTCGCCGATGTGTACAATATTGAATAATTTATATTCTCATTATTGCTCGTCGGATGCTGAAGGGTTGAGTTCAAATCTTGTGTGCAGGTCATTTGGAGGGGGTTAATATACACACGGACACACACACATGCACAAAACACATAAAAGGTACTTTTAATTACAATCGTCGCCTGTAATCTACAATCTGTTTCGAGAATTTTTGATTGCAGTACTAAAAAAATGTATTTCCCTGGACACAAAAGGATAGTAATACTGAAAAATACATGAATATTTAACTACCTCGTTTGGCTATCTTACATAGATTAGCTGTAGGTATCATATTTTATAATCTGCGTTTAGATAGGATCTCCCACGACCATTCCCGAAGACTTAAGAGGGCGTTTATGTTCCCTATTGCGTGTAAGAAATTGTATAATAAATACGAAAAATTTATCAATTTTATCAAAACGTTCTTGTGTTTCGGTCTTTCAAGGCCGGTAAATGACCCGGTGCCGCGCAGCCTCGCGAGTGGACGAACTTATGACGGCTACGATTTAATATTATCCTGTAAAGTTTACAATTTTTTTTGCATTTAATATGACATCATAGCAAATCGGATGACCAATTAGGTGGTTTTTTTTATCAGTAATAATCTTGGTATACCATGTGACCACTTTCTTCTCAACAGTATACTCACCATTAGTATTTATCGGGCCAAGGCTCTTTCTCACTCTTTCCCAGATTGCATTTTTCGATAATACAATAAATCGAAAAGTAAATCTCTCGGGGAATATTTTTACTTTAATAAAAAATACTAATTAATCAGAATTGTATACTCAATTCACTAAAAAAATATTTACAAATTAAAAAAAAATGTATGTTAGGCCTTAAAAATGGCGAATATCCCTACATACCATCTATCTGCATATTAATAATAAGTTAATAAATAACTATTATAAGTTATTGAGAGACGCATTTGTTTCTTAAATCAAATAAAATAAATAAATAACTTCTTAAGGGGGGACAAGTTTATTATTACGTAAAAATAAAAATAATTTGCCACATATCCTTTGTCACGAATTTCTTTATCTAATTTAAAGTATTATTTTAATTTACTTATTATTCATATTATTATTATTCATTATTTCTGTATGCAGGATAAGTAGATATGTTGTTTCGGCCAAAATTAAATTAATAATAATTAAAATAATAATATAATTCAGTCGCGCACATTAAAAGGCACAATATTAAAATGAAGCTTCGCTGGCCGTTCCTAATTAAAATAGCTGAATCGGAAAGTCATTTAAAAAAAAAAAAAAATACCACTTCACTTCCAATTTCGAATGAAAACAAATTTCCCGCGGTAAAGACGTAAAAATGGCGGACGACTGAAAAAAAGATGGCGACGCGTCGCCCGCGCGAAAAAACGAGCGCCCTTAGGACAAAGCGCGCGTTTATTGGAGTCGAAAATAATTAAAAACAAACAATTAGTGCCCGGCGCGCGCTATCGGCGACTCGAAAGAAATATGGCTGCCTTATTAGGGCGGTCGCGCGATTTAAAAATAAAAATAAAAAAAAAACAACCGTCGATTCGAAGGGGTAATGAACGCGATGGCTGAAAGTATAATTCGGACATCTGAAATTAATGTATAACTCGGGGGGGGGGGGGGGTAACAGAAAGATAAGGGCACGTTCTAAACGCGTTCCAATCTGAACCACGTAACTGCGTAACTATATAAATACATAAATATATATTATTAGATAGTAAAGTGTATTTTAAATGATTTTCAAAATTATGTAAATTTACAAAATATGAAGCCTGATTTAGATATTTCACATCAAGGTATTAATATTTTTACAGATGGTTTATAGAAAATTAAATTACAGCGAAAATTACAGCGCTGTACTGTATGCAAAGCTATCAAACTGTCACCAATACCATCCGTTTAAAATGCCATATAGAGAAATTTGGCTGTACGTTTCGGAAAAACATAAAATTGATCATATATTTGAACAGACGGTGTTAGTTCGGTCAGCGGGCGAATTCTGATAACGCCCCGATCGATAATGGCCTTGACCATCGTACGGCGTACGGCGAAAGCGTTCTCAACAAAGACATTATTAGATGATTCTCTTACTATTTTCACGTAAAGTTTACATATTTTTTTCTCGTAACCATGATGAATTTTAATACGCCAATTAGCTGTTTTTTTTTAACAGGACCATTCCCGTTAAATACACCGTGTCCCAATACCATTCTTGGGACACGGTGTATTCAAGGGATAAACAGTAGGATAAACATCTTTTGACATTATTAAAGGTCTAATAATAAGAGCGAGCGAGAGGGTACATAAAATAATAATTTACGTGGAAAATATGGCCCAAGTTAAAATATCGAACCCTTTCTTTTTTTTTTAATCCGTCGCGTCGCGTGAAACCGATGCTTAAAACACAATAGAAGAATCGTCTCATTCCAGAATCATCTGTCAGAATAATGTCACAATGCAACGGCTCGCGTCGAGCCGCTTCGAGCCGCGTCGAGCACACTCGGCGTACTTTCGAGGGGCTCGTCGAGCTTAAGGGCCATCCGTCTGTACGATGTTTATATTGTTGTTGGTCCTTTGTGCTTCCGTAACGAACGCTGAGAGCGATCGGCTATCGGGGTTGGGACACCCCTTAAGACGTCACTCAGACATGTCTTCGGGCTACCTGACTCGAAAAGTTCAGGCATTAGTTTTTCGATATCTACAGAGGGGGGTGTATGTGATAAAAAACACAAAACTTTTCTTTGAGGAGGTTAACCTACATTTTTTTAGGGAATTTAAAAAAAAAAGCGATTTGTCTCAAACCAAACAAACCTGTTACGAACTCAGTACTGTCGACATTTTCCATATGTTATTCTATCGACAAAAAAAAAAAATCTTTTTAAAAAGTTAAATATTTTTTGGTTACATTTACCGCATTTCTTGCTATGGAAGCAAGTAATCTAGTTAGAAAATATTTTAGCAAAAACATTTTGCTATGGTTACAAAACAATATGGCGTCGTGGGCTAACAGCTGACGAAATGAAACGACGTTACCTGCAAATTTGGTAGTCGCAACCATATTAATTTGTTGTTTTTACTTGTTATTATTTTATTTTGCTATGTTTCTAATCAAAATGGCGGTGTGATAAAAATTTACAGTTAGCGGTTGTTAATTGTAGCGATAGCTAGTTATTATGTTAAAAGGAATCAAAAATTATGATGCTTACATTAGAGAATTATGGTACTTGCAACCAAATAAGTTTAACAATAATCGATATGCAACTCCAACAAATATTATTGATGTCACTATTTATAAGCAACACTAATAAATGTGTTACAGTACGACGTTATGCGATTCGTCTTTGGTCGGGGTTAAACATACTTTTAAGTATATATACAGCTGGAAAAAAAGTAGTTCTTAGTTAAAATGTTAACGAGAAGGCTGAAAGACGTTAACGTAGATTTCCGTTTTAAAAACTTGAAAATAAAGTGGAAATACGAGAGTGTAAAATTATTTTTTATAAATATCAGTACAATGAGTTTAAGTTGACATACTGCAACTCTTTAGGGACTAAGTATTGTTTAATTTATCTAAGAACGCGAAGATCAACCGGAGATACTTAAGACAGAAGGTATAATTTATAAACGTAACGTTTCGATACAAGTTGAAAAGGTCTGTGACCTACCAACTTATTTAATTCGGTAGTTCCAACTGTAAAACTATAGATTTTATGTTTGCGGACACATTGTGACACTATATATGATAATATATAAAACTTTATAAATATATAAAATTTCTTTTTTAAGGAATTTTAAATTAATCGCTTACGAGGAGTCTCGCCAGTGGTTAAGACCAAGCTAAGCCTAGCTTAGTTTAGGTAATCGAAATATACGGTACCCGATAAAAGGTATCCGGATCGAATTTATTACCAATTACCAAAAAGGTCCCGGCCAAGGACCCAGAATCGCAACATGTTCAATTAAGACAAAACCTCTCGAGATTTCAACCCGACAAGGGGTTGGCAAAGCTCCACTCCCCCCAGCACCCCCAAACCCTCCAGAGAGAAAACCTTCCGCGAACTCCAAATTAAATAATCAAAGATCGCGCCCAGATAACTATAAATCTCCAAAGGCAATAAATACAGTTCGGTATCTAAGTATTAAAATTTAACCCTTTCGGGTTGGGTCCCGAGTCGATGTACTAGGAAGTTAAGCCGTTCGCACAGGGCCTAATTCAGGTCTTACAAACAGTTCAACTCAATGCCTAACTAGACGCTCTATATAGGTACGTTCCTGAGGGCGCAGTTTTTCAATAAAAGATTTGAATATGTACTTACCTACCATAATAAATAATAAAAAAAAACTGTAACTGAACTGTTTTTCATTAAACTACAATACAAATCATATTATAATTATTATTAAGGAAAAAAAAAAATTTGGTCTGGTCAGGAGTGTCTGGTTATCTTGTGTGACAAACAAACGACCTATAAACAAAGATGATACAGTATGCAATAATCATTTTACTAACCTTTTTGAAGAAAAAGTCTATAAATGAATAGTATGTTTTTAAAGGATTCTAAATGTTCCTTTAAAATCAAAGACCTTTTTAAAAAGGCATTTTTCAAAGTCATTTTAAAATAAAAGAATTGGTTTTTAAACTCATTTTATTAATCTATTGATTGATAAAACGTATGAACGTTTATTTAATTTAATTTAATGTATTTGTAATACATGTTATAGATAAATTTTAGCTCTCTGCACTCCTTATCCATATAAACTTTTACAATGCCAATTCTCACGCTACAAAGTTTTTTTTATCGTATTAATATATAGATTAGAGGTTAACTAAAAGGCTTTGTATGATTTTTATTATAATTTCCTTTAATCCAGCCCTGTAAACACCTTGCTGTCACCACCTTTATCTTGAAATCTCAACTTCCGCCTAGTCTCCCGCTCGACGATCGCCACCCCTGGACTTGACTCAGTGGCGCCGGGGGTGGGGTTGGGGGAAGGGGGTAGTAGAGGGTTGCCGTCCGATCAGAACACTTTCTTCGCGAAATGAAATTAATTAAAAGTAAGATTCGTGATTTATGTTTCAATTTTTTAACCCTTTGCTGTTCTGAACGAGCCTGGCCGTCTGGCACCAAAGACCAATCGGTGGCCTTCGTTCCAACGAATTTCAAGGGTTGCGATCTTTTGAATGTACTAATTAATAATAACAACTTTATGCCAACCCTGTTTTTTTACATAAATTAGTAGACCCCTACTGATTGGCCCATTATAATCCAGAGAAACTATCTCCTTTACACGTTCACCTTATTGCTTATCAGCTAAACGGTCACCAACAAATGACAACCACTATATCTCGTACTTACTAGCTGGCACACGACAACTCGTGTCTGTGGCACTTGGGATTAGTCACTTCCTGACCGTCCTATTCGATTGTTACGACGATCTTGAAATACACTCAGTTTTTCAAGAAACCATCTTCAAACTTTTACGAAAAATGTAGCCAAACCGTCTGGGTAGTTATAATGCTTCACACACGTTTAATTTTGTATACATAATGCTCCAAAACCATTCTCGAAGACTTCAGGGGGTGTTTATGTTCCTAATTACGTATATTTATTGTATAAAAAAATACTAAAATAATTAACGTTTAATCAAAGAGCACGTGTAAATTCCCTTTTTTCGCAATGACCCTCGCTATGCATCGAACTTATGACAATAGCGATTTCATATTTCACATAAAGTTTATAATTTTTTTTACTCTGAAATTATAATGAATTTTGATATGAGGTCGAAACAAATCATGTTTGAACCACCATCGGTATTACATATGAATGAGAGTTTCGTTTCGCGTTTTCGCGTTTACCTCGGAAACCACTCAATGGATTCGAATGATTTTTTTCCGTTGGCAAGATTTGAGGCTATAAGTAATGGAATTAAGTTATAAGATAAGAGGGTCAGAAGAAATATATTTGGACCCTCGATTTTGTATGAAGCGACTTATTTAAGCCAAACGCATCTGTTCGTGCTAATCTCAGGAACAGATAGATGAGTTTCTATCAGATATTCACTATTTTATAGAGAAATTGATTTAGGCGCATCACTCATTAAACTTATCTGAGAATGTTTATCTTGTTGACAAACATTTCTAAACATATTTTTAAATACATCCCTATGGGTAGTTTTTACAAATTAATCTTTCAAGTATCTAACCAGTTGGGAGGCGCTATTGTACTAACCTAACCGTGGGTGGTACTCCACTCGCAGCCGCGGATGGGCTTTGCTGCACGTGAAAACCTTGTTTTAATATCAATCTGCGAATTGTTTTTATAATAAAGACGTTCATTTTGTTGTAGTTTTCGAAATCAACTTTTACGAATGTCACACAGTTTTCCTACACAGAACTTTACACCTAATAAATTTGCAATGTTAAAATTAATACTTATTTATAGAATTTGTAAATTTATTAGATAAATAAAAAACACTATCGGATATTTAGGTACATGATACACGGAGAGGAAAAAAAATGAGTGAAAGAGATATCGTGTTGTTAAATCGTTTGACTATTGACTCAGCGGTCACGCCTGAAAGCATTCCAATTTTAACACTTCATCGCTACCATCTCACCTGACTCTCGCACAAGTTTAGCTTAGTTGAAAAGGGCCCGAAATAATTGCATATTTGATTAATAAAGTGAAGGATACTGTCAAGAATAGAGTGCTAGTGCTAATGCTTTTTACACTTCCATATTATTTTATACGATTTTTGTAAGTAGGTTTTTTTTTTAAAATCGATTTTATGTACGGTCTAGGACAAACGAAGCCTTACCTTGAAAGGCGATTCGTAAATATGAACCTTACTTACGCTCCTACGGAGATGCAAAAGTGGTACTTCTCATAGGATACAGTACACACACACACGTACTCTATTTTGACACGCCTGAGTTCAACTTTAAATGATCGGAGTAAAACTTCGAGGTCCTTTGGCTGTACTTAGATATTTGTAAATTAATTATATAAAAAAAATGGCAAATTAAGTAATATTAGAATAACATTTTTTTTATATTTAACCCCAAAACATTACATTAACCACCACCCAATACAAAAACTCTATTTAATAAAAGACAGCAGATCAGAAGAGCTGTTAAACTATTCTGATAAATGGTAATAAATAAATATACATTTTTTTTACCGGGAAAATATTGATTTCTGTAACATAAAATAAAACGTCAAATGTGCAAAGCAATTAGAGATTATTAGCGTAAAAAATGTTTAACCTTGCTTTTTCAGCTCTGTCCACTGAGTTCGGATGCCTCGAGATAAGGAGAATTAATTTAAAATATCTTAGTAGTTATTTACATTTGAATAAAAAATTCTATAAATCTATCTTTATTAAAAAAAATATTTTCATATGTTTATTATGATCAGGTATTAAGCGATTGTTGAATGTAGCCTTATATATATATATATACATATATATATATGTGAATTATTTTATCAAGAAATAAAAAAATAAATAAAACACCACCCCGAGATGGATCTCTGGTTCCGTATCACATGCTGGTATGGTTCGAATTGATGGCGCCGTCGCTTCGAATCGAATCTTTCGATGAAATAAATTAACTCGAATCGTGAGAACATATCAGCTGCGATTTGATTTGACCGGCGCTCCGTTTAGATCTCACTAGGGTTTTTATTTATTTATTTATTTATTTATTAGAGACATCAACAGTTTTATATAAATTTCAACAAAACATACATGGATATAGGCAATGAATAGTTACCAATTAATAAAACTAAAATAGACTTCCACTTGAAAAATAATAGAAATATAACTTTGGAAATAAATTATTTTTGCAATATAGTGCATGTTTCTTGAATGGGTACTTACCAAGTTTTAAATATTGGATAAGCGAGCTAATGGTGAAAATGAAGGCATTATTTGTGGAATAATATAATCAAAACCGCTAAGCAATTCAGGGCGCTCTAGTCTGTGTGTAAACAAAGTATTTATAACTCACAAATCAATTAATACACGTCTGTTACCCAAATATTATAAATTTAAAACTTGAGCATTCAATCGCAGTCACTGAATTCAACTCTTCTGAATGATTTATAAGTAATTAATAGCAGCTTTGGAATCCTTATAATTTGATCATTGTGAATTAAGTAAAAAGGGTTGGTTGATTTCTCCTAGTCTCACTCAAGAAAAGATGTCAGAAAATCCGTGTTTTGTGTTTTGTAAATCCATACATAGGGTTAATTGGAACAAAGCGTGAATTCAAGTCCATGAGTAATGAATCACCTAGTTCAAAGTTTGACACTAGATGGCAGACACTTTTTGAATTTTGAGCATAGCTTTCTTGCGAACCTTGCAAGTAAGCTATTCTCTTGCAAGTAAGTTATTCTTGGGGAGGAGGTTGAGACTCAATTAATATTTAACTATTCGAAATTAATCAAAGACTGGTTTCCAATTTTGTAACTACATGCATACTCAACAGAAGTATATGTTTGAAGAAAAAATATATATATTAATGTATTCTTAGAAAATGTTCATTTAATTATATCAAAAAATAAATAAAAAATGCATTTTTCAAAAATAAAATCGACTGTAGTTATTACATCACTTAAACAGTCATCAGTCATGCTACTTATATGTAAATTTTAAATTTTTATTTCGTTAGTTTTAGTTTTTGTGAATTACTATTGTTGTATATATGTTTATTTGAAAATAAATAAAATATAAAAAAAATATTTTAAAGCGTTTTTATTATTTAGTTTGTATGATATAACGATTGTTATATTACTATACTATTTGAGTACGTTATTAAATTTTAGCCTTTCTATAGCATGTATGAATTACATGCATTATTAATTGAATGACCCAACAGATTACAATAAAATTACACTTTTGGCTTGGTCTTGAGATGGGGTGCGAAGTGACCCATCTCAAGTGCTGCAAAGCAAAGGTTCATCAACTGAAAGTCTCTCTATACGTGCGTTAGAATACAGGTGAAGTCCTAAGATAAACAATTTATAGGTAGCATATTCTGCGCGCACGCACCAGGCACCAGTGCGACAGGGACAGCGAAACAACGCCAATGTGCGAGCGAGACGGCGCTATGGGAAGCTCTCAAAGGATTCTCATTTCGAGAAATTACGGAGTGGCCAAGCGGGCACTTCAAAGGCGACATCGCGATTGGCGGCGTCCCTCTCTGGCGCGTTGGCGGCGTCCGCCGTGCGAAAGGGACGGGGCGATGCCAACAAAAAGTTCTTTGAGCGATGCCGACCGTTAAGTTTTGTGTGCACAGCGCTTCTCAAATGTTTCCACATTGTATTGTGGGTTAGCATACAGACGCACCGCACATTTGATTTGAGGTTCTAATCAGCCGGTTAATAATCCTAATTTACTTGATATTCGCTCAGTGAAATAAAGCTTACATAAACTCATTCTGAGCAAAAATTTAAAAAGTTTTAATTTATTCTTTCAGGTTGGTAACTATTGTTAATTGTTGTTTACTTTTTATTTTGTCTACCACCTGTATATGTTTATTATGAAACTGTTTAATTTTCCTAATATAGTTCAATAAATAAATATTTAAAAGTCACTTTATGGGCAGTGTTAACTGCATTTAAATATTATATAAATTAAATTTTTTTGTTCACACTGTGTAGCCCGTAAGAAACATTTATTTTTGTACTGATTAATATATTAATTATTTACATAAAAATACGGCTGATATCAATAACGCTTTCATTTACACGATGTCATTAATGAAAAACTACAAAATCTCTATCACTGCGCTGTAGGAACTTGCTAAATTTTTCAGACTCTTTTAACAATAAGTTTGATGTCTAATAATCAGTTCGTTACTAAAATTCTGTAGCTCAGAGCCTTATTATCACAAGTCACTCTTTTAAGTCACTAATTTGCGCTATAATAAAAAACATTTTTATTATTTTCCAAACACAATAAACTCTTATAATAATACACTTTAATTTTGACACAGTTTTTTATAAATGTGATACAAAAATGTTACATTTTAAGGCTTTTAGGTGGACTTACAATATTTTACCTCTGATAGGTCATCGAAAGTTATTGAAAGGACTTTAGGTGTAAGTCACTTTTAGTCATTGTTCTACCCACAATAAAATAAATGAAACTCCTATACAAGAAAAAACATAAAAAAACATATTTATGATGAAAATTATAAAGTAATACGGTTTTACAAATAACTAAAAGTATAATAAATAATTGTAAATGACACTTACAACTGTTTGCCTCTATTGTTTTTACAGCGTTCAAAGGCAAACTCTTCGAATAGAGATGCACTTACAATTACTATAAAATATTTATTTCCGTTTAAAGTTTTTATAGGACTCGCCTGGGTATCGAATATGTCAAAATCTCATTTTCATCATAAATGTGACTTGCGATAGTAAGCCTCTGACCTACAGAATTGACCCTTGGTGGTAAAAGACTGGAAAGTCGTACATAATTAAGAAACCGTTAAAGTTCCACAAATTACCATATTCATAATAAGATTATATTTTAAAAGCTATTCGGCCTTTCAAAAAATATTTTAATTCTTTGTTTAGGCGTACTGTTTATTTGCAAAAACCTTTTTACAAATAAAAAAAATGTGTTTTTTTTTTTATTCTAACAAACAATTTATTAATTCGAGCAACAAACATACAAAATCTCCTCGGTTCAATGTTGAGACTCGCTGGATAATGCAATCACAGGAGCCAATCTCTCTCACGAAGACAAATAAGTCTGTTTGATGGAATGTTTATGGGAAATTATAAATATTTTCTCTTTTTCCAATACGCACGAAGCGCGTTGCATTTTTAGCGGTCGAAAACGATAGCTTATATATTTGAACACCTCCTTCAAATATTAGTTAAACATGTGATGAATATAAATAAAATATATCGTGCTTACTATGGTGGTTAAAGGGTTTCGGGAAGATATTACTCTATTTAACACAACACAATTACGCATACAATTTCAAATAAGGATATAATAAAAGTTTCCAAAGCAGTCTAGGCAGTCTGTGATATTGTTTAGAACTATATATAACGTTTTCTTTCTAAAATCATTAAATATATTAGTTGTGCGATGTGCGCTTGTCACTCATCGTAACATCAAGTATCCACTTTCCACTTTCCAACCTACACACTTCTTTATTTTATTTATTCATTATGGTACAATAGTAAGCCACAACAAAAAATGATATAATAACACTGAAAAGGGAATTAAATTTATATAATATAAACAAATTAAACACCAGTCATTTATTGGTGCTCTGAAGTAACATGACCACTCTAACTAGATTAAAAAACCTGTTCTAAGAGCGGTTGAAGAAGATTGCAGAAAAAATACAATACTTAGATGTACTTGAGATGTTACTAATAACAAAAAGGATCATAGGATAAATATCATAAATACAAAACTTAATACATATAATAAATAGTGCAAAATATTATATATAAATATTATACACGTTCACTTATCTTATAAATCACACGTCTTCACACGCTCATTTCATGACTTTATATTTATAACAAGCTGACCCGAGGAACTTCGTACCGCCTCAGAATCAATAAATGTTGTGTTAACTTATTAACTAATTTAAATTCAGTTTTTTATTAAGAATTCAAAATGAATTAAGTTCAATAAATGTACAAAAATAAAAATAATATGTATATTAATTATCTATGCGCGCACAATGGCAATACTACCATATTGTCACAGTATGCCTCAAATGCGTATGGTGACTGATGAACCAGGACTGTTGATATGAATATCAGATGTCAGCATGAAGTCAGCATTTTAAAATGTTTAAATTTATTTTATTTTATAAAAAAAAGTAAACCACCTACTTTAAATGCAGCTAATTTAGAGCGCTAATATTAACATTTAAATTATATCAAACGATAGGTGCCACAATATTTATTTATTGACATAAGTATTTAAAATATTAAAATTAATTAAAACACACACAAATAAAAAAAACACATAAATAAAAAAAAAATCGAGAGCATAAATTGAACAATATAAAATGTACTTAGGTTACATACAAGTGTGTAAAGAAATATATCGCTACACTTTTTAAATTAGACTGAATAGTAATTTTAGTATCATCTATACATATAATTACGTAGCTGGTAGTTTATCAATGACTAATAAAATTATATATTCGTCAAAAAAAAGGGGAGTTTCTTAATTCTGTATGTAGTTTTTTTTTATATTATGTCATTGAAGCTAGATGAAATCATTATTGAGACGGAAACTGATAATGACAGTCTGCTTGGAATAATTTCTTGGCTGTGAATCTTGCATTACATAATGTTGTAAATCTGTAAGATGTAATTCAGATGCCTCCCATGGCTCGACTCTCGTCTGCCTTTTGAGTTTCGATAAAAATCAATTTCAATTATCATCGCCTTTTTCAAGGGGCAAACATCAAATGTTGTTCAATAGCAGTTCGACTGCCCGGTACGCGGTGTGCCAAAAAAACATTGGAGTCATAGTTTTAGGTAAGACGCATCCTGTTCCGAAATATTATTCAATCGATACATCGTAAAACACTGTTTTTGATCTTGCTAATAATCCTTAAATCGATATTTGCAGCGGCGTGCGTGCGAGTGGTGATTTTCGGCGGTGGAAATATAATATCATGTCTATATTTAGTAACTTTACATACTACACTATTATTTTGTCTATAATTTGCACTATTTTTCGGATAAATCTTATGGTAAATTATCAACCGCGGACCGAAAAAAAAGTGACCACATTTTTTTTATTTAATTTATATCTCAAAAACGAAATCAATTTTCAAAATCAGCCTTCAGAAAGTAGAAGATAAGTAGATGTAGTACTATGTGTAATATAAACCGTCTAATTTAAAATATTGCTTATATTAAAAACAAATTGTTGTGGTGTTTCTAATATGTAATAGTAAATAATTTCATTTATGTTTTACGATAACATTTTGATAACGATAAATGGCCCGAAAAAAACGAAACGGTTTATAAATAAAAAATATATATCTCTATACTACTAAAACAACATGCTGAGAATCGGTGATTGATTTGCATCGTGTTCAACCTGCATCGTAGATTGCCAGGCGAGAGAGACAGATGACGGCGCGGCGGTCAAAAACCATAATTTGTATAAAATTGTTATAACATCCTAAAAAAAATATTGTTTTACAGTACTTAGTAATTCTTATAAAGCTTATTATATAGGTGTTTCAAGCCCTATTTATAACTAAGAAACTATTTAAAAAAAATATATAATATGATGATACGAATTTTGGTCAATTGTGACATTAAAAAAACAACTTCGTCTTTCTTACAGAAGTTTTACTTAACGCGCGTGGTGTTACCACACGCACTGATTCCCACAAAGCACATATCTATTGGTTTGCACTCTAGAAAATGTCTTAAAATCGAACGGCTCACCCTGTACCCATCCGTCAAATCATGACGCGGCGAGAGGCGTACAGAGAGGCTGCGGTCCAGCCAACGCCAGAAGCTCCGGGGGCAGATCGCTCCTCGGCTAATGATACCTTTTCTCGATCGACTGAATCGAAATCTTTAATTGAAATCGATTCACAATCGAAAACCGCTCGCGGCCGATTCTATGACTTCGAAATGACGCGGTGACTTGTCAATAAACGTCATTTTTCTCACTGCGTCGGCGCCGCTTTGACGATGCAAATACGACAAATAAAACTCTTCAATCGTTTTCACAAAATCTCATTAAACCAAAAACTCGTAATAAGAAATGACTAAATTACCATTGAAGTTATGCCGGGAGTTCTCGTTGGGTCCAGGCATGAAATGATGAAGATGTCTTCGATCTTCTGGATCCGTTTATTCCTCCGCGACATTATATATATTTATATGTATCCAAACAGGGGAACATTTCAATAACTTGTAAACTTATAAAACTAATAACATTTATAAAATAGAAATCACAGTGTAAAAGATATAAATAGTCAGGTACAATTATTGCCTGCGTCTCTGGCGAATCCCCGTGCGCCGTACCAATGCGCGCCTGCGCAGATGCCGACCAATCAGATGCGCCTGGCGGCGATCGCACGTCACCGGCCGAAACGACGCTGCCAGCCGCAGTCCAAATATGTAGGGCCACTACAAATTATTGTCATTAGAGTTTACACGGTTGTTAAAAATAATCGTTCTCGTAATACGTCGATATATTAAAAAAAAATGTAGGTATTCAAATAGTCTAATTAAATATGTAAAGATACACACACAAACACACATTTGTAGTGTGCGTACAGAAAACAAGAATAGTTACGACACCTGTAGCTATCATTCTGCTTTTATATATTGTTTAGTAGTAGTAAATTATTTAACCAAACGTTAATTAGCAAATTATGTAACAGACCTGACGCCTTAAAGCTATATTCTACTCGTGTTTGTATGTGATTTCAACTTGTGATGGGTTGAGTAGATTAAAATAAAAAAAATATACGTACCATGACATTCTTTCAATACATCGTAATTTTAACACCATTTCAGTTTTTTTGTAAATTTTTTTTCTTTACTGAATTTGTGATCTATTTAATACTAACTTCTCCAAAATTAACCTTTCTACAATAACTCTGTTTTTAAATATTTCTTGATAGCAATTAATTTGTGTGCAATATTTTACTAATAGCGAATAACGTGTTATGATTAATACTTTAAAAAAATCCAGGTAGTATCAATAAACAAGATGGCTATGACACCCTATAGCCATCATCAAGTGCTTCTATATATTGATTAGTAGTAGTAAATTATTTAACCAGAACCTGACGTCTTACAGCTAGGCCCTACGGGCGACATTAAAGGCATCTTCCCACCAGACTACTCGCGCCTGCGGCACCAACTAGCTTTTAGCACATTCAATGTGCGTTAATTGACATAGATTTTAATCTATGTCAATAGCGCGTCTAGTAATGAAACAACACGGACACAATATTTCAACTTATAATAATAATTATGATGTAGCACTGAATTTTCTTGCGCACATAAGTTTGTATTCATTTTAACGGACCATTAATAAATAAATACGTTGTAAAGTTTCCAACAACCGTATTGTCATATTGGTGAAATTAGAATATATTTCATTTTGATGTTTCGTTTATTAGTACTAAAAAAAATGTTGACTTTAATGTGATATACCTAGATTATCCGACTAGCCTACGATGTGATCTGAACTGCTATGGTTGTTTTTCAACAGAATCATTCTACACAAAAGTTCAACTCTTTCACATTTGTACTTTCCGAGTTGAAAGATGCAACGGATGGACTTAGTTTCATATGCATGAATGTATGTATAGAAGTTAAAATCTTTTCTCTTCACGCTGTTAATAATAAAACATAACACTATCCATATTTAACATAATATGGTTCTGGGACAATATTTTATTTATTTATAACTTAATCTTAAATACTACAATTTTACGAAATAATAAAATGTTTCTCAAAATATAAACTAGCACAAACGTAAGTCGTGTGACCAGCGTAGAATTATAGGTGTATTACTTAAGGCGCCTACATACCTGAATGTTATCAAAATGCGAATTTTGCAGGTTTTCAAAGTATGTTGCGTGCGTATTCAGAAGAAATACCACTAATCTACTTTATTTATATTGAAGATCATTTATTATTCTAGGGAAATGGCTATAGAAAACTTCTTTAAACATTGTCAAAAAAACATAAAAAAAAACAAATCCACAATATTTTTAAAACATCTTTTTTTAAAACCCCCCCTCTGAATCCAGAAACATCTTATATATAATAAAAATATTTTTTTGAAGAGAATCGAGTCGCGGAGGTATTTAGTTGAGCGAATTTGCCATATATGGTATAACAACTTAGAAATAAAATAACAAAGTTGGCCTAAAATGGGTATTTTTTGTTTTTGATCTGATATATGAAAATGAAATTAAATGCCAAAATTATTTAGATTTTCAGAAAATATATGTTCTTGTATTATTAATGGAAAAAGAAAAAAATACTCAGCATACTAGATTCCGCCGAGTAAGCGGGTAATGTGCATAGGTGTAGACACCTGTTCTAAGGTAAACTATGTGTAAGGTATAGAAAAAAATGTAACGTTCGTAAAACAGAGCCATCTCTGTGTTCGACCTCACTTCAGTCGGTAGAAGAATCTTCCTTATTACCAGGATATACGCACTCGTAGTGGATATTGTGCCATGCATCTACAAACCCTTAAGACGCCCTTAAGATTCTGTGTCCAAATATTATTCAATCGATACATCGTAACACACTGTTTTTGATCATGCTAATGTCAACCTTGAATCCTTAACAGTCTATTATTAATATCTGTAAAATACACTGGAAAAAAATGATATTGGCAGCCATAAAATATGGTTGATATAGTGACAGTAATAATTTTTGTTGGAGTTACACATGGATTATTATTTAACTACTTGGTTGCAAGTTCCATAAATTTCTAAGGTATTTCTCAATGTAGGTATCTTAATTTCTGGTTACCTTTAAAATAATTTCTAGCTATCGCTACAATAAGTTTTGCTAACTGTAAATTTCACTGTCAACCGTTCAGTGACACCGCCATTTTGATTGAATCGCAGTAAATTAAAAAAAAAAACAAGTAAAAACACCAAAATATTATGGTTCAAATTCTCAGGCAACGTCGTTTCATTTCGTCAGCTGTTCACTCGCGACGCCATATTGTTTTGTAATCATAGCAAAATGTTTTTACTAAAATATTTTATACCAACATCTCTTGCTGGCATAGCAAAACATATGATATATCTAACCAAAAAATATTTAACAATAAACAACAATTACACGTATGTTAGATTAGTAAATTTCTTGCTGCGGATGCAAATTTTTAAACTACCGAATGCTTTGGTAAATTGATTTTTTTTTAGTGTAAGAATAAAATTTAAAAGAATGGCTCCGCTAAGAACTACGCTATTATTTTGCCTACAATATGCACTATTTTTCGGGTAGAACGTATGTTGGATTATCGACCACGGAGCGAAAAATAAAAGTGATCACATTTTTTTAATTAATATATAGTATTCAAAAACGAATTTCAGAAATCGGGCTCCAAGAAGCAAACGATAAGTCTTCAAAGTACATAATGCTATGAAGCACTCGTCTAAATACTTCACCAAAAATGTGGAACATTTTTTGCCCTTAGCTGCACCTCAAGTCCTGAACTTTATTCCAGGAATTTTGCAGAAATATAGATATTCCGGGGTTTAGTTACAGTTGCGCGGTGTGTAGATTCCGTACACTGTCAATAGCCGTCAGAACAGCGCATGCGCAGATCGAATCCCTTCAGAATCCGCTCGAGTAAACGAGGAGGCCGTATCGAGCGAGCGAGACCGCCAAAGCCACTCAGCGAAGGGATTCCGGTTAAACGAATTAAGGCGATTAACGAATCGGCAGCGGGTCAATTCCCGACCGCAGCCGGCGACGACTAAAAAAAACGAACCGATCTTGAGTAATTTGGACATTTCGCCCTTAATTACTCGGCTGCGTTTGTATTGTTCAAGAGATCGTCAACCCCGTGTGATTAAATCGCCCTTTAATTTTTACATAAAATAAAAAAAATATATATTTTTAAATTTCCTAATAACGTAAGCGTCCGCGAATAGGTGCCAGAATTTATGTCCCTATACCATTTTTAACTTATTGATTTATATATATGTTTTTTAAGTTACATAAATACTAATATTCAGTATATTTATTTAAAAAAAAATAACTTTATACACTTTATGATGACAGTAAGTCGTATAAACGAGTAAAAGAGTGTAGTGCTTTTATAAAATAATATTATAAAGTGAATGCAATAAAAATTCATTAAGATCATCGAAACTGAACAAAGATTTTTATTTAAATATTTTTTTAATTCCGCCCTAAAGCTGTATTTTTTTATTTTATTGGGAAGATTATCGAATAAATCTATAGCTAACAAAAATAATTTAAATGATTTTTTCCATCTTCTTCTGGCCTCTGTTAAAACGGGTTTTAAGCAAGTTAGAGTGGCCATGTTACTCTAAAAGTAATAATAAATGACTAGTATTCAATTTGTCTCGATGTTAATAAATTTGTATTGTTTAAGTATATTAAGTATTGTTATTGTTTTAAGCCACTATTGTAATAAATAAATAAATGTGTAAAAAATATTTAAAGATTATCTAATTAAAAGTATTATTTTCCTTTTACGTGGAATTTACAAAAACATTCTTTAATTTTGATGTCCGTTTCGTTAATGTTTGTAAGTTTTTCTTTTTAAATTTCAAAAAATCAATTTTATTTATATTATTGCGGATGCAATTATAAGCGGATGAAAATTGATAAATGTTGATATCAAAACGTGTATATTTTATGTCAAACAATCCCATGGATCACAGTTTATTATAGGTATCCCGTGTTCACTTTTGATTACACGGAAAGGGCGGTCAAAGCGACCTATTCCGCGTGCCGGAGTCACAAGTCGACTACAGCCGAAAAATTATACCTACCGAATAAAAAGAAGAAAAATAGTTATTTGAACCACGAAATTTGATTCTATACGCGAGTAAGGGTCGTCATTACGACGACATTTTAAATTTTTGTGTTTGGAGATCACTTCCAATTCCTTGCGGGAAACATTGTTAGAACCATCACCAAGATGTTTTAATACTGAGGTCGGTCGTGAGAATGGCTCAGCCGAACTTAGGACGGACGAAACAGTGCATCGGGTCCTGTCATTAGTTTGCATCGGACGTACGCGTCGAATACTGATCTGAGGACGGGATGTGTGATCATCTCCGAAACGCCCGCTATACAAGAAGCTGTTTTAAAATTTATGGTAATCCTTTAGAAGTTTGATCTATATCGATAATCGATGACTATATCGTCGCAAAAAAAAAATCTCTTCCTTCGTTCCCAAAAATTAAAATCATTTATATTTGTGGGTTTTCTAGTAATTGGAAAAACATTTTTCCAATATTTTTTGCTGATTAATGTTTGGTTGTAGATATAGATCAAAATCCTAAAAGGAGTGTCCTAGATTTAAAAACACTATCCACATATGAAAGATTAAAATGTGTTAAACGTAGGATATTAGTGTCAATTGCGTACATTTTTACAAAAACCCGCCGGCGCACGAGCGCGTTAAAATAAATGTTTTTTTTTTAACGCCACGAATCGGTTGTCGACGCCTGAGGTCTTGTCGCGCGGAGTACGTTCAAGATTACTCAAGCCAGTTGTAAGCGGCGGTGGTTCGCGAGCCGCTTTTAGGCACGCGCAAGACGCGGCCGACACCTGCCGTCAATTTATCGAATTATTCAAGGGGCGCTCGCCGATAAAGGACACGCCGCCATCTTTTTTTGTGGCGCATATCTCTTCCTTCTTGTCTCTGCCTCTATTCGGTGCACTTTACATCTAGTCATATGCATTTCATATAGAGTATTCAAAAACACTTTTGTTTCTGTAGTGGGAGAGGGAAAATCTTTGTTCATACGTTTAATTATTTACGAATTTACTTTGAACATCTTAACCCGAGTTCAGGTTTGTGTATGTTTGGGACAGATCGATGCACTCGCTCAGAACTGTAGTGATCAAATTTAAAAGGTTTTTTTTGAGTAATTTTTAATTGTCGATATAAATCGACCTCATTAAAAGACATCAGTTTTTAAACACATCCTGTATATTTACGATTCCTTATCCATTGGTAATAATTTCCAATTTTGCAAAAATATTTTACTCGTGTACAATGCGAAGTAGCCATATTGAACTGTTTTTATATTGATAATATATACGAGTACACTCATACCGTGCAAAGTGTTACCCAAATACCGCATTTAGGTGCTTTTTTTTACATTATAATAGTCGTATGCCGCGAACCTTACATTATATGAAAGTCTGACATTACAATATTGACGTTTTTTTAAAATTTTTATATATTTAAAGTTATTAAAGAAATCATATTACCCAGAATGCCCAAAGGAAAATTAAAAACTAAACGCACTGATAGTGTTTCGCCTAAGATAATGCACGCTGGTTTAAATACAGGCCTGTATTTTATTTATTTATTTATTTGGCAAATAAACAGTTAGTACAAACATAGAGCACGTGTATTTAAGTTAACAATGTTAACCTTTATATTAACAATGTTAACTTTATAACAATAAAGATATTTCAGAAATCGATATATTGAATACCTATAGTATTGTTAGATTGTTGTGTTGTTAATGGTTAATTGTAACATATAAGTACTGTAATTGCAATTACATATAGAATATACATACATACTATATTTATATCACCTTCATCATAAATTATTTTTATACATACTAAACCATACTTAATTTTTTACTTTATTTTAATATATACATACAAATGTCACACTCTCACAACTACCACAAACATCACTCACAAATTACACATAACACTTCAAAAAAAAAAAAATGTACTGTATACGTATATAATATTAATAATCTATATATATTTAAGAACACTGTTCAAATTTTTATGCTAATCTTAACATGTAAAATGACCGAAATCCTTAATTGGTTTTATATATTAGTAATAAGTTTTGTTTGTAATTATAAAATGTAATATTGTGGATTTTTCAATAAAGAATAAATAAATAAAATATATATATATATAAGATGATTTTTATGTTAAAATAGGTAAACACCTTTAGATTAACATATACGAGTATAAAAGTTTGACAGTACTGACAAACTTTTATACTCGTATATGTTAATCTAAAGGTGTTTACCTATTTTAACATAAAAATCATCTAATTAACGGTATTTAAGCAATACATTTTACAATTTTACAATATATATATATATATGCACTGTTAAAAATATAACAAATGTGCAATAACAGTAATTCGAAAAAATCAAAAACTAACGAAATAAATATTTAACGACATTTAAACATTTAGAAATTTGACGATTAAACTTACTCAAATTACAATTAAAAATTTCGAACATATTATTATTATTAGGGAGTTTTTTATACACAATACACACTCTGTTTATATGTAGGAGTTTCGGGAGTAATTGCTTTAGCATATGGGCAGATAGAATAGCTCAGTATGTTTAGGAAAACAAGAGTGTATATGATATTAATTAATAGTTCTATTAAAATGATAAAATTATTTAAGATTTTGTATAAATATAATATATTAGAGACAGTTCTTCTATCCGAAAGACTGGTCATATTATATTTTTCTAATAAAATTGAGTAAATTACAAATGAAATTGAAGAAAAAATGTATGTTAATTTAAATACTTGACGAATTTCATTTGATTACACAAGCCTTCTAACTTTCACCCAGCCGCGGTCAAACTTTCAATAAAGTAGGTTAAAAGTGATTTAATAGTTTTCTGCTTAATATTGCTTCTAATTAAATAGAGATCGTGGTAGTCTAGTGGTTAAGGCGTTGAACTATTAGCCCAAAAGTCGCGGGTTCGAATCCGCACATGGTCATACCATTTTTAATGCTTCATTACCACCATCTCCCCTGATTCTAGCACAGGCACATTTGGCCTAGTTGAGTAGGGCCCAAAATAATTGTATATGACTTAGGTCATGGCAACTATTTTGTAAAAAAAAAAAATTGGTGCTGTGAGTTCGATCAGTTTAAATCGTTTCTGAAACCACGTTCCTAAAACCATGTACCCCAAACTTTTGCAAGCAAAATATTCAAATATAGTATTTTTAACACACAAGATTTTTAGAAAGGTTTTTGTTTAAGAATAAAACACACTTATGCTCTATAATAGCTGTTTAATCTATGCTTTCAGAGTTGCCATATTCTCTTTCTGCGTTGTGCGCGCATCGGCTCGCTCGTTTTATGTAACAGCCTTTATAAACGAGGACCACCCACGGAAAAAACATCCTTTGATAAATTTAACCGTCAGCCGATATTTTAACAGCAATATTTTCACATCTAAAATTAATCGTGATAATCTTACATACAATAATTACAAATCGTTTAAATCCGACCACATCAATTTAGACAACAGTTATAATTAATACGACTTTCTGAGCTATTGCACTGTTCTTTTCATTAGTTATTTTACTTACCTTTCCACCTACAGTTGTCCATGAAAAATCTTCCAATCTACCCTCTCTCTAGCTAACCACTGACACATTACCTACACACACACCCAGATATACATGGCATAATGTTATAATTAAACAAATGTCGCCTCTGGAGGCATATTCAAATATATGATAAATTTAAATTACTACATTATTTTGCATGTGTATACAGAATGAGTTTTTTCAATGGGCCACTATGGTGAAATGAAACACTGCATTTGATTTGAACAAAAAAAAAATGTTTACAGATATCTAATCTATTTCTCATACAAACCAAAAACTGTTCCGGGATATATTTAGAAACTTGCTAAAAACTATCAACATTTACATGTCGATAGTTTTTTAGTAACAAATATATTATTTTATAGGAAATAAATACAAAATATTTTGAAACCGTATCTTAATTAAAAATGTTTTGTTTCTAATACGTACCATAAAAAACTGTTAAATTGGCTGTTTTAAAAAAAAAATATCTTTTTTATAATTGTATGCAGGAAACACTGAAAATATTGTACTGAAAGGTATTCGCCGCGAAACAGCTGACGATTTAATAAGGAGTAAGGATGCGTTCTGTCACCTCAGTTATTCGTAGTGTTAGTATATCAGTAATTAAGGAGCAAAAGTTGTAGTAAGGAATGCGATGGAATTAAACCGATTGACAATGATCAAATACTGTGGGTTTTATGGGTGTAATCAATTTATTTATATCGTCATTTGTATGTACTTTTATATACATATATAAATAAAGCAAATAACCTATAGATAAATATATATCTATAAGTAAATATAAAAATAAATATACAATATAAAATTTTTAAATATTTAAATACAATAGAAACACTAAACTATTTCATACAAGAACGCCTCTTACATCATTTGCGTCTTTAAATAGCAATTCAGAATTTTGAACTCCTTTTTTATCCCCTCCTTTTCCTAAATCCTCCTCCTTTTTTTAAATGATCTAGCTCCTTTTTTTAAATGGTCACCCATTTAGCTATTAATACCAGACCTAAATTTTGTATTTTTAGGATGATTTACTTCCTCGATTATTAAATTATAAATTTTGGTGCTAAAAAGCTAAAATATTTTTGAACAAAAGTAGTCTTCATTTTAGGTACACCAGAAGGATCTTGTAATTCTTTGGTCGTTATCTTCTTCAGTATTTGGTTTGCATTTGTCGTGGTAGTATATTCAGTTCTTTAAATAACTCGTTAGAACTAAATCTCTATGATTTATTGAAGCCTACTTTAATAACATTCTTTTGAGCAATTTCGATAGAATTTTACTCTCATTCCGGGTTACAGTGAGAATCGATGATAAATGATTGGATATCAAAGTCTAAATAATATTTCACAGTGCAGCCCTAGTTTATGAAAATTAGCTCTCCCAACAATATTAATTATGGTTAAAATTAAGTAACTAAATGGGTAGCTAAAGCAAATCGTCGAACATATACAAACTCAAAGAATTGATTTGCGTTAGGCAAGCAAAACTTAAGGGGTAAGGCAGCAGATTATATATTTTATTATATCGATTTGAAAATAGCACGTTTGAGGTTAACTGAACCACCTATTGTGGTTTTTAACTTATGAATTTGATGTGAAACAATTTTTATTCTTTGACCGACCGCATTTCAAACGCACTTTAATGGCTTATGTAAATTCAGGCGAATGTATGTACGCCCCAAAACATCTGTCATATGTTCGAACTGGCATACCGCAAGGGACTATCTTTGCACCGCGACGATAACATCTCTATGTCCGCCGGATAATTAGCGCGTCCCCTTCAAAATACAATGGATGACTGTCTTCTTTGACGGCCTGGAACAAATTATTGACAGGCGCAGGCGAATTTTATTAATGAATTCTAAATTGTAATTACTGTCTAATTTAAGTTTAATACACAGAGTAATTTTAAAGAATGCATTCTTTTATTGTAGTTAATTACCAGTTTTTTTTAATTCGATGTATAAAAAGTGCAACAATGTGTTTGGCTATGGCCATTGTGTGGACACACATATTTTTCAGTTATCAATTGTCGTTATTACAATAGTTCAATTTGTTGATAAACCTGTATTATCGGTAGGAACGTCGCAATTTGACAGATTTCTAAGATTCATAGCTCCTTTGAAGCTAAGTATTTTTCTATCTCAGTCACAATGGATCTTCCAAGTCGAATTCATTCTACAACCTTCTAGATCCTTCTGCGAGATAAAAGTATAAACATCAATTGCGTGTTATTTGTTCTGTCTGAGTTATTTATGATTTTAACATCAACAATTTTAGTTGTGTGGCATGTGTTTGCTAGAAATAATATAAATAAATAAAAAAATATATTTAAATATAAACTCGTGGGTTGACTTAATGAAGCAGAATACAAAAACAAACTTTTAAATGTCAAAAAACAGAATACTGCCTGTTCCTCAAAAAAATCGTATTTTATACTCTGAATTCTTAAATGCGATGAGCACTCATAGTGCATTTATAATGCACGTCTTATTTTTGCTTATCGAAATCAAAAAAAAAAAAGTTTCTACGCTAAATCCCTAAGTTACTTGATATCAATACGTCATATTATTGACATGCAACAATAAAAATTAAGAAAAAATACATACATTTTATGTAGCAACTCGATATAATAACTATTTTTTTAATATTCCCATGATTACTAAAATAACAATCATCATTTTAAACGCCGACTAAATGTAAATTAAAGCTGATATAGACTTAAATACATTATTTCGTGAGAAATCATTTCGTTTCGTTAATTTTATCAGCTGTTTACCCACGACGCCATATTGTTTTGCAAAATGTTTTTACTAAAATATTTTTTAACAACATCTCTTGCTGCAAGAAATATGGTAAATCTAAGCAAATGTTATTAATTTGATAAGTACTATTAATTTCTTTCTACTTCAAATACAGATATCTGAACAGTATAAAATATGAAATATTTTTATGGGCTTTGTAATATTTATATATCGAACTTAATTTAATAATTCAGTGGGACAGATATCAATCAGTCCTATGCATTAATTAAACGAATTTATCAAACTGTCTAAAGTTACCATCAACAGCGCGTTGCTTATCTAAATAGTCGCAGCTGCTAAAATGCCCCGGGTTTTCTTGGCCAATCGATATTCGACTCAAGTAACGGCCAGCTGATTAATTCCGATTGTGAGTTTCCTTAGATTTCTATCAGTGTAACGGACGAACGGGGTCATTATATTCGAGTCTCGTTAAGGATATAATTTAAGGATAATACTACCCTGAGTCATAAAAAAACGTCTGAGGATCAGGAGGTATTGTAATCAAAAACACTCAAGCAATATACTTAATACATTAATACAAAAAGACATATATAGTTCATTAATTGGGTTCTGGAAAAAGCATGGTTTTGGCTGCCAGAAACTCAACTTGATGACAAGTCTTACAAACTATACGTACTAAATTTACATACATTTTTAATTAGATAAAAAAGAACCAAAAAAAAAACACTTAACACAAAAAAATGAGTACATCAAGAATAAATAACTAACTTTACAACATAACATTAATACAAGTAGAATACAGTCACTATTCAAGAGTCCACAGAGTTCAGAGTTAAGAGAGTTCACACTACTAACAGTTGAGATATACAGGTTGAACTTAAAGTCGGCAGTATCCTTTTAAGTGGTAATTTTGGACATGAAATTAAACACAAGTTATATTATAGATCGTAAATAAGTGGTACATCGTTATTTATTTATTTCAGGAAACAACAGCTGATACAAAACATAAAGCCAATGAGAGTTTCCTCCAAACTTAAAATAATACAAATAATACATCTAGGAACGAGGTTAGGATTAGGAAGTGGGAGGGGTTGGAGAATTTACATAATTACCAGAATACGAAATATAGCATAACTCTTTACAAATAATAAGAATTTACATAAACATATACATTTACTACGCTAGGGTTAGAGCTAGAGTAAACACTCCCTTAAATTCCGGTAAGGTAGTGTTGAATATATCGATGGTGCTCAACATGCTGTTTTAAAGCTTGCATGGTCGACGTGTATATATGAACTCTGTGCATAATTCATACTCAACCGTGAAAGATGGAATGTCACACACTGGCGAGTGGGTCCAGATGGAACCCGGAAATCTATGAGCCCCAGAAGATCTGAGATGAGATCTGAATATGTGACCTTTGACAGTTTTATATAAAAGCAACATTAGGTCGCGATCGGGAGTCTGCAATTTAAATTTTTAAGAAATACATTCTGAATTCGCTCAATACGATCGATGCCATGTGATAGATAGTAAATCGTCAGTCATATGTAGTATGTAAATACTAATTTAGTTAAAAATTATAATGCTGAATATTAAATAAAGTACAACAAATATTCATTATCAGTTTGATGGCGAGATTGCAAAAAAAATAAATCGCCTAAGCCTTAAGCTAAGTCATAACGGATTTCAGCCTTCGAACGCTGCACATAATTCCAGACTTGACCGCTGTTCAGGTGATTTGAAGACGGCCATACTGCGCGTAAGTCGGGTAGGCCGCGCGCCCGTCCATATTTAGTTATGACATTTGTCAAGTGAATATCCTTTATTTGCCCTTTGTCCTGAGGCCATTGTTGGGACAGTCACCCGTTTTTCGTTGCGGCCACAATAGATTAATAACATTTCTTGTATTTGTATGGGCAATGAGAGTAACGAACGTTGCTCGCGGACCGCGTCGGGTGGTCGTCTTCGATACAAATGGCCCGAGATAACACTCTTTTGTTGAAACACACTAAACGCACGGTTAACGTTCTATTGTCATTGATTTTAATAATATACTCCCATTTTAAAAAAAATGTATTTAATAAATCTACATATTTTTTTAATAATAATAAATACCCAAGGCGGAACAAATATTAATTTATTTTGAACAATAAATAATAAAATATCACTGAAAAAAACTTTAATTATTATCATATGGACAAATGAAATATCAGTAATTTATTGTTGCTTTGAAATAACTTGGTCACTCTAACTAGGTTAGAAAAAACCAGTTCTAAGACCGGCCAGAAAAAATAAAATACTAATTCGAAGGATCACAGGATGAATATCATAAATACAAAACATCCTACCTACAATAAATAGTGCATAATAATACTTATATATTACATTTATTAAATATATAATTTTAATACTTGTGTTACGTATAACAAAATAAAAAACTAAAAATAAAGCAATTCTATAAAATTACTTATTGTTATTAGCCCATATAATGTTAACTTTTCTATTGTAATACGCTGCTCACCATCTTTTCAGATGCGTCTGTCCTATTGCGAGGAGTTATTTGGTGATGTTTTTTGCAAGACTTAGTTTAGATTGTGCTTTAATTTATGTGGAAAAAAAATAAAAATTCCAATAGCATTTATTCTTTTAAGCAAAATAATAAATAAATAATTGTATTTTAGGAACTGGTAGTCAGATTAAATAACAGAAACGCAAACGGTTTTTAATTGTTAGTCTATAAAAAAAAACATAATACTCAATATACAACAACGTCTATTTTGAATGCTATAATGTATGTCGTAAAAATGTTTATTTTATTTTTTAGTGTATTGTGAATCACACCTGTGTACTTTCATATTTATTCATTTATCTTTATGTTGGAAGTTCCGAAACTAATGTTCCTCTCTTGGTTTTTTTTTAGGATTCCCAGTTATTTTTTTTAAACTTATTTTTGGATTGAAAGTCAGCGCACGCCTACACCTTCAGCGCTTATTTTAAAGCGTATTTAGATTTAGTTTAAGACCTAGTCAGAGTTAAAGTAAGAGTTAGAGTAAATGGGCGAGTCAAAATACAATTTAATTATATATTTAAATATAGTAGGAAATAAAATAATATTCATTTTTTAACAATTTGTATTTGTATATTTATATTATTAAGTAATTATCTTATAATAACGATTTCATAATAAATTTATATCTGCGTATAAATTAAAAATAAGACAATATTAAAACTAAAAAAAAAAATGCGATTGTGAGATGTTTATGTGAAAAACGAAAGTTTATTTTCTGTAAAAAATATCAAATCGCATTACATTGATATGCATACATATCTACGTATGTTTTATTTGTTTTTCTTAATGTTAATTTCTATAGTAATCATGACCTGATTCTACACGCAGGATTGGTTTCAGGCGAAGGAATTCCTCAACGGTTAAAAGCACAGACACGAAATCGTTAACGTTAACGAGAAAAAGTATTATCTCGTTAACGTTGTACAACGTTTATGTTAACGCTATATAAACAAAATGATATCAGAGCTAGTAGGAAAGGTACCTTGGATGCAAAATATATCCAGCCTACCCTCCATTATCTCTGCCCCGCAAATCAAGACATATCTATTAGTCAGTCCGACCTCACTGCTCTCTAGATATATCTTTCTCGCTCTGGTCCAGTTGAACGCGCAGTTAAATCCAACCGTGGAACGTTACGGACCCGGGGTCGGTATTTCAACGTGACTCCGGCCGTTTGTAACGGTATCTAACGGACGGTTATCAATGAACTCATTTCTGACGTCGGTTAGTTGCAACGCAGAGAGTAAGTTTGCGGCAATACGTTTCGATAACGGCTGCATGAATTGCATTGCACTATTTATTTATTTATTTATCTTTTATTCGGAAAACCAACAGTATAATTTAAGAAAAAAGAATGGTATATAGAGTTGTTTGTAAAATTACCTGATGACAGGTTTTCGCAAAAGTTCAGAGATACATGTAAAGATTAAAATGTAAGATTGTGCTATGACTGTAGCACATATCAACATATCTACTTTAAGACGCATCCTATCCCCAAATATTATTCAATCGAGACATTGTAACACACTGTTTTGATCATGCTAATGTTGACCTTAAATTGAATTTCTCCGGGTCTTTTCTATTATAACTTAAGTTTGTATTATAACTTAAGTAACTTAATGTATTGCTTAAATACCATCTAAATACGGTATTTAAGCAATACATTATACAATTTTACTATATCTAAATGATTTGCACGTAATGTGCGTATATTTTACACTTTTCTTTTTATTTTCAGCCATGACGATTCATTTTCATATATCCTACGTTGAACGTAAGTCATTCTTGTAAATATTCATTAAACCATTCATTATACGTCATATTCGTTACATTTTCACTGTTTTTTATAATTATTGTTTCTTTTTCAAATCCTTTTTTTACTACTTTAATGAAAGTTTGACCTTATTGCATATCGCACAGATAGATAGGTGAGAGTGAAAAGCTTTCATAAAATACAGGCCTGTATTTAAACCGGCGTGCATTAACTCAAGCGATGCAACTATCTGTGCATTTGTTATTATTTTTTCTTTGAACATTCTGGCTATATAATTTTTTTGAAAATTTTCAATCCGTAAAAATATTAAAAAGCATTCGAATTTTCCAAATGTCAGTACTGTCAAACTATTTTATAAGTAGTAATGTAAACTATCGTCATACTCCTATTATAACGTAAGGAACCATTTAAATACGGTATTTACCAATACATTATACAATTTTACTATATTTATATCTATAATATTTTGTTATTTCCCATTATGCAGGACCAACTTATACATGGTTTTGCCTGTTAGGAAACCAATAATGAACCATATTGAAAACAATATCACCACGTCAATGAACAATGTCAATTGATGTCTTTCACGTCGGTGAGTAAATTAATATAATTTCAGTTTGTAAATTAATATAATATATTTAATGTTAACCTAGCCCCCAAGTTGAACCAATAATATAATGTTTACTTCTATTTATACATCGTTCAATGTAGACTTTTATGATGACAAATGACCATTTTTTTTTTGTTACGAATATGAATATTGAACTAAGTTGAGATTTGAAAATAATCACACTTAGAGCTGTGTCGTATTTGAAGAAAATATGGTGAAAGGTCAGGTGTAGATCAATTTTGCAAAACAGTTCGCGGAGATAGTGGTGTGTCACTCGATGGCTAATAGCGTGTTCTCACCTCGTCGGAATCGAACAGCGTTTGGCTCTTTATCGAATGACTGGTGAATTTATTAAAGGCACCGCTGCGATCCATCACTACCCGACACATACATTGACTTATATACGCGCGCAGTGCAGACGTTGAAGATAACACAGTGTCAGGATACCAAGTGTCTATCAAAAGTTATAATTTAATTTAATAAATTATAATAAATGATACGTCTAAAAAAACACTCGCTGGTTTATTATATATATTTTTTTAGATCAAAACTTCGCGTGTAGATTAAGGGCTCGGTCAACAATGCACACAAGCAATGAATTGTACATAAAGCGACGCTTTTATTAATCAATGAAAGTCTTCATAACACAAAAAAAAACATTTATTTTTTTGATACTTGGATGTAATTTGGAGCATACTATAAAACCTTCTTCACAGATTTGACAGTCCGACGAAATTTCTATCTGACCTTAAATGGGAGCCTTTAAGTTCAAGGCGAAAAATATGTCGTCTCATTAGCTTATTTAAGGCCTCCTTGAAGCTCCCAGCATGGTCCTCCATTAGTGAGTAACTTCAGAAACCATTCTATATTGGACGAAAGGACCATTCTCACAAAATAAAAGAAATTTTTAGGAGAAAGAATGTCGGATTCCATTCTTTTCTTCCGCGTACCATTAGAGAGTGGAACAGTCTCAACTGCAGCATCTTCAAGCCATTCCCTAAGACCCCTTCCCATCTAAGAAAAAGGATAAAAAACTTGGTTTTAAAATAACTTAGTTGCATCACCTGCCAATCAGCTATACCACCGGAGGAATGGTACCTCCAAAGTATAATACACAAGAGATTTTTATTAAGTTAATTATTTTTTATGCCAATCAGAGTAATTTTGCACCAGGAACGAAAAGTTGTACAAACATTCCCAATGGACTTTACAGAAAAGATATAGAACAGTATTGTGAATGTGTTTGAATATTCGTATACAGTACACATGTGTGTTTTATCGTATAATACGATATCGTTATATCGTGTGCAGCACGTTATCCTTCCCCTTTTGGTCGAGAGGCGCAGTCGGCGCATAGCGAAAGCTTGTTCTGTGGAATTTGTCAAACGCATTTGGCCATAAATCGATGCAAATATGTGCAATCAAATCGATATTACGCTTCGAGTTATCGAGTTTCCTTTATGTAGCAGCTAAGTACGACATTCATCAACGCCTCGCGGACTAGAGCGGCCACTCTAATTCTGCTCGATGCAGATAACTTCACTTAATCTGTTCCTTTCTGCTCACGTTGAACTTTGTAAATGATCAATAGCTCTGAAATTATATTTATTATATACAGAAATACAACTAGGCGACAGGAACACTGCAAAATTTTCTACAGTGAGAAAAATTCCTGTAGATATAGTGACAGTTAAACGTTTTGTTGCACCTACAGTCCTGTGCGCACAAACGAACGAGTCTTGTAACCTTAACGGACTATTTGGTTAACGTTACGAATATTTAACGTTGACAAGAGATTTGACGGTGACTTTAGCAATGACGTTTACTTGACGTTTTTATTTGAATTATTCGGCTCTCATTAAATATCATAATTTATTTAATTCTTAGAAAGGCTTACAGCTTTACATGAAGACAGTTACACGAAAAACACATTAATTAACAACTTAAGCCGACTACAAGCATCTCCAATTTAACATAAAATATACACAGTGTTCCAAGAACATTCCCCATAAAAAATACAGCTAATAGATCCTGCGATTTGTGGTTTTATTTGTAAAGAAACTATACGAAATTCATCACGGTTACCGGGGGAAAAAATCTAAACATGTAAAAAAATACGTGAATATATTAAAAGGATCGTGTAATAATGGCTTTTTTGGGAGCGCTCAGCTGTTGCCGTACGCTGTAACGATGTCAAGACAATTATCGTTCAGCACGGCATCGATCGTCGTGCGCTTTCTGAATTGACACTATCTGTTAAAAATTATAATAAATTTAGGATGATTTTTTTCCGCCTTTTTTTACAAACCCCCCTTTAAGTCCTCGGGAATGGTCTTAAATATGTATGTTTAAAGGAATACGGGAACATGAACTAGCATTTTTATTTATATCTGTGAAAACAAGTGTGTGAATACCACTCTAGAATACCACTCCAGAATACCACCCAAGAATACCACTCTAAAATACCACTCCAGAATATCTCTCTAGAATACCACTCTAGAATACCACTCCAGAATACCACTCTAGAATAACAGTCTAGAAAACCACTCTAGAATACCACCCAAGAATACCACTCTAAAATACCACTCCAGAAGACCTCTCAAGAATACCACTTTAGAATACCACCCAAGAATACCCCTCTAAAATACCACTCCAGAATACCACTCTAGAATACCACTCTAGAATACCACTCTAAAATGCCACTCTAGAATACCACTCCAGAATACCTCTCCAGAATACCACTAGCAGACCTACGCAAGTAAATCAGATACCGCGATTTAATTATTTATAATGTACTAGATGTATTTTTTTTAAGATTGTTTACTTAATATGGTCGTAATTTGAATGTATCCCTAAAGAACGACGCGATTTTAATAACTCAAACGACGCGTTCGCCGATTAAATATGGGAATATTTGAAAAAGAGCGCATTCGCATTTCGTTAATATTAACGGCGACATCTTTAATATCGAAATATTCATAAGTCGTTCTGTTGGGATCATTTTTATCGCATGCTTAAGTATGAAAATCGGCTCGGCTGCTTTCGGCCGCGCTCGCGAGCGGTCGTTAGTGGTCGTTAGGGCCGTTAGAGGTCGTTACGGGGAGATATGTGATTGGATTTCGCTTTTTCCGTTCGCATTTCGAATCGGGCAGAAACACCTGTAGATATATATATTATTATTATTATTATATATCTCACTGCCGAGTCGACGGGGCGACCTATGGGTTTTATGGTAATGCGCGTTCTGTCCTTTTTTTTCTTCAAGATATTGGTTTCTTTGGCGACCTTATCGACCCTAATCTTTGGACCCCTTTGATTTCAAACCTAAAAAAAAACAATAAAATTGAATTAATAAATACTAATTCGATTCTGGTTAAAGTTAATTGTTCGCACAAACGAATGAGTCTTACAATCTTAACAGACTATTCGGCTACCGTTACTAAAGTGTTTAGAAGGCTCAACTAACGTTTGGTACACGTGACTGAACTCCTGTACACATAAACAAACTGCTTTTTAAGCGCTACCGAACTGTGAGAAACAAAATAGCGGAATAGGTGAGAAGGGCGAGTTTAAAACTTAAAAGAAAGTAGATAATGTGAAGCTATTCAATGTCTGTGGATTTAGTTTCAATTAACTACCAAAACTTAGAGAACGTCTCAAAAACCATCCACCTTATAACCGAAGTCCACAACCATTTTGCGAGGAAATTCTTTAATTCTCAGATAGTCATACAGGACAAACAGTAAAAATAGCATTTTATGACTAATAAACATTTATTAATAAAGACTTATTCGGAAAAGAATTTCATTTTAGCACATTTTATTACTAATATCTAATAAATAATTTAGCGTTGGATTTTAGATTCATTGGACAAACGATTGTACAACATTTTTACAAATGTGTAGTAGTAATATTTATTGTAAAATGCAGTTTCTTTTTTAGAACTACAATTTTATAATTTTTGCATGTTCAGTTACAAGTTTTGTTTGATTAGTGATCACACAGGAATAGCTCATATCAACTCATATCAACTGCTTCTAAATAGTGTTTAGCAGTAGTAAATTATTTATCTAGAACCTGACATCAAGCTGTCAATTATCGCAAGCCAACCATTTGGTTTTCGCCTATAGTACTCGCCTCCGTTTGCTAATGTCGAGAGCCAAACGGTTGGCTTTCGCTTATAGCTGGCCTTCTTATATTCAACTTTGGCGATTTTTTATAAATATATAATTACTATATATAAAACCCAAAATTAGTTTAGTGCATTGCTAATTTCAAGGACACCAAAAATAAATTTTTGGATGGAAACTGCCTTCAAAATTACGTCTTCAATGAATCGGTGAATTTTTCATTTTTTTTCTCATTTTGCTCGACACTAGACGGCTATTTTGAAATTTTGACATTCGAAATTCGATAGTTCTTGCTTGCGCTATGTCGATATGTTAAGTTTCAATACTAAAAATGTGTTGACTTTAAATGTTATATATTTGTATTATCCGACCAGCTTTCGGTGGCATTTAAACGGCTATGGTTATTTTTCGAGAGTATCAATCTACACACAAAAAAACAACTCTTTCACTTTTGTACTTTTCGAGTTAACGGGGATAGTAGCGTAGATGCTAAAAAAGAAAACATTTCGACGGGATTCTATATGCGGAACGGCGCCAAATAGAAACCTGTCAGAATCAAATTCCGTGACACATGTAAATTCAAAAGTAATAAAAAACACAACACAATGGCACAGAAATGATAAAATTGATCCATTGCTTGTAGATCATGCGATCCTTCAAGCGTGCGACAATCCAAATGGCGGAAGCCGTCGGCTTCGTCACGTCTTCCGTCGCGCTGGAGTGAAGCGCCCCATCCGCTAAACGGTCGCCGGCCTACCCGCATTAAAAAGCCATTGTCTATGCGTGAACCTCGCGCCAACAAATCGCTCCGTAATTATTGTCCACGGCCCGCTGCTCTCGATGCAGATTGTGGTCGCGATAAAAATCACGCGCATATAACGCAATCACCAACATCGACGTCGTCTGCTGGTCGATTGTCATCTCCCTAGCGTCTCTTCTCCAGGAATACCAGAAACGTCGCATGAGCGTTTACTTAAAGAACAACGTGAAATTTATGTGAATCCACCACGAAACGTCTATATGGGTGACACTGGGTTTCAATAACAAGTCATGATTTAGTTCCTAAAACTTATACACTTTTAATCACTGTTGTGTGTGAAGTACATAATTATGTAATTTCATTTCTAAAACAGTGGCAAACGCTTACGATATCTGCACACTATTTTCCCGAAAAATGAAAATTCATGACGCTACAAGACTTTATAAAAGTGTTTAGTTTTTTTAAACCAAAGCTATTTCATTTAAAGACTTTACGTTTTTAAATATTCCTTCTGAAATTACCCGAATTATCAGGTAAACGGATTGAAGGTTTTTACGCATGGCCAGATAAAATTAGCAAATGTTTATTAAATTAAACGTTAAAATACGTGCATTACGTGCCAATATCCTTGGTTTATCCTTGATCCTATAAATAATGACCTTGATTTATTTAGATATTGCAATGTTTTGACGGTTTCGCAAGTTTTTAGGTATAAATTAACTTTTCTTACCCTTTATCTTAACTTTTTTTAACTTGTATCTTAACTTTTTTTGACTGTGACCAATTTAAAATTCAATTCTCGCACGCATATTGTACTCGACAAGTGCAAAACATGCACTTGTCTAGTATTTTTATATTTTTTTATTTTTATATAAAGTAAACATACAGAGAGTAATCGTAATCATTCTTAAATATTTCATACACAGGTTGCCAGCACTCGATACTCTCCAATTTTATGTTTACAAAACATGCATGTGTATAAACTTAAGTTAATTATACATACAAATTTGTATAATTAAACTCAAATTTTCATTTGAGTTTAATTGTTAGAACCAGCTTGCCATGCAGCAGGTTGTGGAGTCACAAGATATCAGCTATGATCCGACGTTGGTAAAGTGGCATTAATTTGTTACAATGTAGTCGTTCTTCATAATTATTTAAAGTTTTTTCCATTCCGCATTTGAACGACAGCGTTCTAGAGAAAAATTTTGAATTGATACAATTCGTGGACTATGATTATTGTAACTTGGATTCCAAATTACTGAGCCAAACTCCAAAAATGATCTCAACAATTTATTAAACAAATATTAAAACATTTATGGTATGCGTCTTCTTGCTACTTTGATACCAAAAAATTTTAATGCTTTACCTAAGGCCAAGTTTGATAAAAACACTAAATTAGAGCTTAAAAAAATTGTAGCGCGGAGTGATGAAGCGGATAATTAAATAATGAAATTGTTATTTATTCACATAATTAACAATTAAAGTGTGTATAATTTCACATACTATAAACCGCTTTAAGAATAAAATATAATCTAAATTGAGTTTCTGCCAGATGACCCTTCAGGCCAAGATATTTTTACTTTGTACTGTTTCTGGTTAACAATAACTGAACTGAACTCCACCGGTGGAAGTTCGTTGTGAAGTTTAGCAAATATCATATCTTCTCATTTCTTCAGGATGTAGGCCTGTAAAAATCAATGTTTGTCTGGATCTAAGTAATGGCGAATAAACGGTTTTTTGTTTATATAAATATACAGATAGACGGATACTGCGGTCATGTACCCTACTGATGAACTATTACGGTGAACAAGGTTTCATTTGATAAAAGCGGCTTAACCGAACTGTAAGCACCTGACACACTCCTGAAGTTTTGTTTCCAGGTCCGTGTGTCGATATTACTACAGATATTTTCGAATAAGTATATACCTACCTTAATTAAATGTCTGTTTTAAACTTTGCTTTTTGCGAATTTTGAAGATGCAAAGTAGTAATATGATGTTTTTTTCATTTTCCAAAATTGTATTGTGAATTGTCGAAACGTGACATTTTTTAGTCCTTATTTATTTCAGGTTTAGTAACTATAAATGTTCTGTCGTTTTCTGCATGTATTGCTATCTTTGCTACTCTTCGTGTTTTTATACTTGCGAAGCGGTCTTTATTAGTATTGTTCCGTTAATTATGTCTCATATCTGTAACACTTCTTCTTTATATTTTTCCTAATTATATGTCCATTATAACTTCTATTGAAGCTCTGTTTTTAAGATTTTGATGCTTTTTATCGATACACTTTAATTTCTTTTACTTTTAATAATTTATTTGTATGAAAAGTAGTCCTCTTCTTTATTATTTATTTATTTATTTTATTTGTATGAGAAATGCTTACATCTATACATAATAACAGTTACATAGAAATACATAATTAACAACTTAAGCCGATTACAGGCATCTCCAATTTAACATATACATTTAACAGAACGAACTAGGATTTAATTTATGAGTGATAATATTTTGTGAGTGTTGTAATTTGTGAGTATTTAGGGTGTAAAATGTAAGAGTGTGTTAATGTGTGTAAATTTATACTAATAATTACATACCGATTCGTATTTACTTTTTAAGGTTAACTTCTGTGCTGTAATTAGCAATATTGTCATAATAAGTATGTATTTTGTCGAATTCCATCTATTTTCTTTATTTTTTTTAAACTCTCCTTTTTATGACAAACTTATTCAAACATCTATTAAGCTCACACGCACATAGCTTAGAGCGAAATGTACGAGTATTATCTTCTATTGAACTACTTATGAACAGTAAATACATGAAGTATAAAAAGTAAGAAGTAGACTATAGCTACTGTTAAAAAAAAAACTTGTTGACATGCAAAATGTAACCGCGATACCTACACATTTTCTGTGTCTAATTTAGCGTCTTAGTGTCGATAAAATGTGATATATCCTGATTAATGGAGCGCCTGTCTCAATTACAGCATCCTCATCTCGTTAAGGCCAATCAAATGATGATTTTCAAATTTAAATGATCCATTCACGCGTTGTACAGTCCTCCGAATAATCATCAAAGTTCGTCACGCCGTATGAACAACGCATACAAGAAACATATATGTAGCTAAATGTATCTTTAGTTGTATTTCTTAAATAATCATTTATGGTTTAAATTTAATTATGAACGATGAACAGAAAAAAAAATATTCGCAAATATCTATGCAGTGAACTAAATTAATAACTACAATAATACGTAATTATTTGAAGCTGATTGTAAATGTTTATGTAACATAAATAAGGCGAGTGATAGTGTTTCTTTTCAACGTTGAAAACTTTCCGACTAAATTCGAAAATTTAATCGTATAAATAAATTATTAAACTTAATCTTGACAAATTATTTGACAAATTCATAACACCAGGAATGTAATAATAGCCTAACCTAACCAGCCCATTTATTCAAAATGGTGTGTTTTTAGTCGCATTTTTAAGATGTGATTTATATAGAGGTATTCTGACTATAATAGCATTTTCCAAATAAAAAGATGTACATTACATCTGACCTGACAATTATATTCTGGTTTATTGCGTACAGTTAACCATTACGGCGCATAATTTCAAATAAAGGGATCAAGGAGTCTCGCGACGAGACATTAAAAGTTGTGTGTTGTTAGAATTAAGCGTGTGACTTATGGCGGACTTAGGCGCGTCGTTAAATCGAGCCTTTCGTTAATGCGTTTACGCTAATATGAAGACAGTGCACGGTACGGCTAATTGTGCTAAAGTTCTTAAATTGCACTTTGATGTCGGCGTATTGGATTAGTTAATTATTTTCCAAAAAAAATCACCATCAGTTTTTCAGCACCGAATACATAAGATCCTTAACAGCAGGCTGTAATTGACAACCAGAATGCTGGGTGTTTCTACGTAGAATTTTCAAATTTCATTTATTTTTAAATTTTTTACTTATTCAATTATGACGAGAAAGAATTATGAAAAGCATTCAACAATTCTACCAGCCAATATTCAATAATAAAATCATCTGTCAATTTAAGTGGATATGTGAGTAACATTTTAACAGACTTCCTCGTACACAAGTGCTGAAATGTATTACATAGTTATTATGAAACATCTAAATATATTTAAATAAAGTCACTAAGCTCCCCGTCTGTAGGACTAATAAGATCTATTAACTATATATCTAATAAGATATGGACACTCGATCGTGTTGACAGCCAGGCTGTCTAGATGAAAATTACAGCACCTACACGCTGAAAAAAATATTTTAGCAAAATGTTTGGTTGTTTTAAAATTTGCACCCGCAGCAAGAAATTTACTAACGTTTACTAAATTTACTAAGCAAATCGCATAGTTGCACGTACAGAATTATTATTGTTAAATATTTTTTGGATAGATTCTTATATGTTTTTCTATGGTAGCAAGAGATGTAGTTGAAAAATATTTTAGCATAAACATTTTGCAATGATTATAAAACAATATGGCGTCGTGGGTGAATAGCTGACGAAATAAAACGACATATTTTATTGTTTTTACTTGTTAACTAAAACTAAACTACTAAAATCAAAATGGCGGTGTGACTAATCATCTGATCGTGAAATTTACAGTTAGCAAAACTTATTATAGCGATAGCTAGTTATTATCTTAAAAGTAACCAGAAATTATAGTACTCACATTGAGAAATATGTTAGAATATTATGGTACTCGCAACCGAGTAAGTTTAACAATAATCGATGTGTAATACCAACGAAAATTATTGGCATTACCATATTTTTTTTTTCGTTCTTGTGGCATTTTATGCGAGTTACAGCAGATTATTAAAAAGACTTTAAAACTTAACTAACATTCAAAATTCATTTGATTGACAGCCCTTAAGTATTGTAATTAGAGATACTTTCGATTAAATAAAAAAACTGTTTTAAAAGTGCGCCAAAGCTTAGTTTCTGCCCTGTAATATGGATCGAATACGAAAGGTATGCAGTTAAATTATGAACGTTATTTCATACAGATCATAAGGTTGTATTTTAATTATTCCTTTATTAATGGTTTCTTGTTATTTTGAGAATTATAATTATTTTCTTGCCAATTAAAGATGAATTTATTTGCTGCATCGTCAGAATTACAATTTTTAATTGCAATGTGGCGCAATAAACAGATTAATATTACTGCCAGCAATAGTCTAGTGTTACAGTTATTTCCACGGAACTGGAGTTCTATTAAACATTCCGTAAGATTTACTAGTTCTAAGTTTACTATATGGTTCTAAAGTAAACACGTTTAGAAAACTCTATTTTCGCTCATATGACGCTCATATACATACTCAGTTTACATAATAATGTGTAATAATATATTTGTTTTTATTTAATCTTTATTTAAGACATTTACAGTTGTATGTTAAAACTACAGTTTGAGCTGTTCGAACCATCTACCCGCCTTCATTTTTTTTAAGTAACGGCGCTTACGGCGACCCACGACTTGCACCTGCGGTACTGGGAGAACTGAAAATAGTTACGTTGATGTAAACCATACAATCAACAATCCCCTATTTCACCCTCTCGGAGTTTGTTTTTTACTTTTACACAAATTGATGATTTACACTGGAGTTTACTAATGGGATTTTTTTGTTTAAATTCTTGGTTTTTTTTTATTTTATATTTCTTATGAAGTCGGTTTTAGTTATTTTATTTAATTATAAAAATTCAATAGAGTATGTAATATGTGCATTTTTTAAATATTAATCGTCATATTATAGATCAGTTCAATATGAAAACATTTTGAACTGAAAACTTAGTTTTGTATTTATTCCTACCTTAAGAAATTCCCTATCATATATAGAAATCGTATTAAAGGTCGCTTAAGCCAGCCCAGAGTAATGAGTGAACTTACACATCGACCCTGGTCCTTTTTTTGGAGCCAGTTATCCAACTTTTTAAAATATGCATACACCGTGTCCCAAGATTATTCCCATGGCTAACATGAGAAAAAAATGTAAACTTTACGTAATAATTTTAAATCATTCTTGCCATAAGTTCGTCCGCCCTCGAGGCTGTACCGCGCCGGGTCATTGACCGGCATTGGCCGGGCGCAAGCGAGCAAACAAAAGGGGAATTTACACGAGTGCTTTGACAAAATTAATAAATTTGGGTATGAATTATTTTAGCATTTCTTTACACTTGATAGTGAGTAATCCCATCAAGCCTTCGGGAATGGTCTTGGGACAACCTGTATACCCTCAGAATCTTTGATCCGTTCTCCGCACATCCGCACACAAATATGAAGGAAATTTAAAGTTACTTGCGATACAAGGACGTAGTAACAAGTTGGTTTTTATTTAATAACAGATTGATAATATAGAAATTAAAAAAATAACCTTTTCTCTATTTTACTTCCAATTATTATTTTTCCTAAGGCTCTAATACCTTTTATAAGAGAACAAATTAACTAAATAAAACTATTAGTAGTTTATAATTTATTAAATTTCTCAAAAATAGAATTGTTTTTTTTAAAATACCATCACTTTGTTGAAGACATTTTATTATTAAATATACAATGGTTTCCAAATGCCACCCATAGATATAGGGGTCTAAATGAATATAAATGTATATTTATCATTTGGTTTCGCCTTAAGGCGCCACCAGTCCCTAAAACGTGTTTTGTAACGTATTTTGGTGCATTTTGTTGAAGTTATTCTCAACAAATGGCTAAAACTAAAAATACCACAATATTCTACATATATTAATTTAGTCCTTTGCTTAAAAAAAAACGAAATACACCTTATTATAGTAATGAAAATAAATAAATAAGAAAGTGTTGTTTTTTTCTTGCAACGATTTTCTTTTAAGTTGTGTAAGTGACGCGAACCTAATTTTTCTTTCTAAAGATAGACAATATAATAATCTAGGACATTACTTAAAAAAAAACATTTTTTTCAAATGATAATAATTATTTAAATACAAAAAACATGTTTCATCGATTCCAAATGTAACGAATTCGCTGTCGGCGAGTATATCCGTCTCTTTTCTACGCGTCAATGTTCGAATAAAGCCTACTCTTTCAAATCTCAAGGACAAATGCGTCCCGGGACGCCTTAACGAAACTAAGTAGGTCACTTATTTACTCAAGAATATTATTTTGCGAAGGCTAAGTGTAACATACAAATGGGACAATACTTCAAAAGGTACCTCTGCGTTGAATTGTACACAGCGCGTTACAATTGTTGATTAGACCACGTCATCACAGTAAAACGTCATTCGTACGCAGCGGCAAACCACGGGTGAGCACAGGTTGCTGTGTGCATTATTACCGACATGAGTTCACCTATGAGGCATATGGTTATGAGTACCTATCGCTACATTATTTTTTACAAACTGCAACATTCACGGTCAGCTGTTCAGTCGCACCGCCATTTTGTTTTGAATCACAGCAAGATAAGGTGGTAAGAAATAAAAACAACAAAATATTATTGTTGCGACTACTATATTTTTAGGTAACGTTGTTTATTTCGTCAGCTGTTCACCCAAAAATGGTTAATCTAACCAAAAAATATTCATCAATGATCAATCTATGCGATTTGTGATTACACTTATGTGATTTTTGAACAACCAAACATTTTGCTAAAATATTTTTTCAGTGTTTTATCAGTGTATCATGAAGTTAGAAATGTGCGCAATATCTGTTTGTTTCCTGAGATCTTAGTCGTTTTGTTACATTTCTAAATTACCTAATAAAAGGTCTAATAATTATTGAAATATTATTGGCGTTGGGGAACAAACAGTTGAGTAATTTAGTCGGTAGATGGCGATATTTTAATTACCGTACGAACCGTGGTTCATTGCCGACGATTGAACCATACAAAAGAATTCAGTAGAAGGTTGCTTACTCCAGCGAAAGGGCGCGAAAACGGTTTCTAGCTTCACAATATTTACAGTGTCAGATTCAAGCTAGTCCTACAGCTAAAATTTGTGGGTTTTTCTTTAATATAAAATGCACTTTGCTAAGTTCCACTTATCGGTTGGAGTTTTTTTATTTGGTAATTATATTATTTGCCAAAATTGAAATGTACTGTTTTGTGTTAGAAAAGCATTTGGAAATGTCTCATACTTCGAACTGTGCTCAATACAGACGGCGGTTTTTTTAAATTCAGATCCATGAGTCACATTTACACTCAATTTACTAACACCATTACATATTAATTATTCGCCTTTGACGGAAGTCCATTTGTCTGATGCGCGTTTAACGATTATCGCCTACTCAATTGTCAGTTGAGCTAAAATTGCTAACTACCTACCTAGTATATTGGTCCCAAGATATATACACCGTGTCCCAAGACCACTCCCTATAAAAAACCAGATTATTTTCCCCGCGATTTCAAACATGTTTTGTACTGACTTCATATCAAAATTCATCAATGTTTCCGAGTAAAAAAAAATGAAAAGTTGGGGCTCGCACGCCCGGTCATCGACCCGCCTTGCCGAGCGCCTGCGAGCAAAAAAATTTAAAAACAATTTACAACGCCGATCTAGTTGTTTATACATGATGAATTTAAAATCATGCCTAGAATCTGTATAAAATACATGTTTTGTATGCAAGCGTTTCGTTTATTAATTTATACTAGTGGTCGCCAATGGTCGAAATTCGACCATAATTCTCTAAAAATCTTAGGTTTGTGCATCACCTATTGAGGATCTTATATATTTTTCCGTGTAAAAACGAGAGCTTACATTGCTAACCGAAATCATAATATATGGTTAAAAAAGATAATTTAATAACAGCGGCTTATAGTTTACCGAAATTAATCTCGCTTTTCCTAAAACCAGATCTGGATGTCTGTCGGGTTATGAGAACGAACGTTTATCTGGATCACGAAAGGACTTATGATCCTTATAATAGCGTCCAAAAACACTGAATAAGTAGCACTTAAAGGCACATCTTTCTCATCTCCGTAGAAAAGTTAAAATATTTGGTTGACACGCTTTATTGTGCGCTCGTGGTACGACGCTCTTAACGACTCTTGATAATCTTATATTATTGTATTACTCATTTTTTTTTTATGGCTGGCATTTGTTAACCATTGGATATTTAATAATAAAAAAAATATGTTTAGATACTTTAACCTTATATCTTCGACATAGTAAAGGCAGATTTTTTTAATTTAATTCTATTTCTGAGAAATTTAATAAATGATAAACTCCTAATAGTTATTTTTTAATTGAATCACTCTCTTATAAAATACATTAGAGTCTTAGGGGAAAAAGTAATTGAAAGGTAAATGAAGGGTCTAAAGATTGATTTTTTAATTTCTATATTATGAATATCGATCGTCAATATTGTGAGGATTTATTTGGCTTTTAATGTTTTATACTTGGCATTAGAAGAACTATATTTTTGTTCATAAATTCATATTTAAATAAAAGTATAATTCTTTGAAATCTATCAGGTAGAAAATAAAAGAGAGGTAAAGACGTTAGAGAGGTTAAGAGAGTTATTTAGGCGGTTAGCATGTCCTACCGACGTATACAAGTATAGTCCGATTGGGAGAGTAGTCGAATTATTAAATTCCATTTCCGCGGAGATTGATATTTTTGTCTGTTCGCCCAATGGGATTAAAAATCTGCTTTCTATTACGCCGTTGTAGGATCGGCGTGATTTTTTATTTGTTCATGTTTGCCTGGAGGCATTATTTTATTTTTTTAGCTTAGTATGTTTCATGCTATTGTTTTTTGTTTTTCTTTTGGTAATTTTATTTGTTTTTACTTTAATGATAACACGGGGAAACCTGTTAAATAAATAAATAAATAAGTAAAATTCTCGTGGAGTCGTCGTAAGGCATTGCGTATGTGCCATAAGCTCGCTCATCATTAGGTACGACCAAATGTGACGATGGTGATCGAACGTTCGATAGCATCCCCAAATACATTAGAGGCCGCTATCTAATCTCCGTATTCAAATTTCGGCAGGCGGACACAATAAGAACGCGAAAATTCATCGCGTAAGATTCTCGGCTTTAACCCTACCGCCCATAAATCTTGGAGGCTTGCTTACAAACGGGCGGTTCGGCAATGGGGGGTAGTTTTGAATGTCGCTTTATATCGCCTACCCGCCTGACGGTCGGAACATAGTAACGACCAGCGAAGGGTGAAGACATTTCTAATGATGCCGATGACGAAGAATCTGAAGACGCCACCGTTCTAGTAGTACTGGACGATAGCGAAGCCTTTGACTCTTCACCACACGAAATACTTTTAAGGCCATGGCGACACCGTTTTTCAGGCAGCTAACAGAAACCAGGTGCAAAGGAGACACAAGATAAGATGAAATATGCTGAATGAAAGAGAAAATTAAGTTGTTGTTGAATGTTTATTCCTCTTCAGACCTTTACAATTAACTTCAGATTTTTACGAGGAATATCACAAATAACAAGTATTTATGAATGCCAGCAGTCTATGACTTAACCAAAATAATATGTTTACCCTTGCCTGCCCAGATGTTTCAAAAGTTTTCGCAATCATCGTCGGAAAATAACTTCACGAGAGATAACACTGGTATAGAAATAGATTCCCAACCTAAAATAGTACTAACAGGCCTAGATACAGTTAACCAGTTTAGCACTAGTACGAATAAAGCAAGGGAAAAAAAACAATCTAGAACGCATCCGAAACTGGTAACATTAAAATAACGAGAGAAATTTCTGCATCCTTAAAAGTTCTCAGAAAATATTCTCAAAATGGTAGATGTATCAAACAAAATAAGTTTATATCTATTTAGTCCAGATATTTATCTAGAACAGAGTCGTAGGTAGATTTCGACCTCAAACCGTTTATGAAGAATTAAATTTAACATTAGTTTTAAGCAAATATTTATTTATGTAATAATTAAATTTCGAAAAACTATTTAGAATGGTTAATTTAGGCGGGATATTTTATGTCCAAGAATACTAAATTGTTTTTTTTTTTTACAGCCCACACTGCTGAAAGTTTCAGAAGTGAACATTTATTACAATTTAATTCTTTTACTATGTTCGAGCCCCAATTGCGAGGGCGGAATGTTTGCGGTATCGCGTTTATGTCGTACTTTCGGTGTTTGTCGCGTTAATTTTTGATGGGCTCGAAAATTTGCCGGTTCGCGTTCGGAAAGTCGACTGATTTTCGCCTCGACACGTGTTACGCGAACTTCCGGCGCGAATGTGTCGCCCGTTAGAACCGAGCGTTCGACAAATTTTGAAATCTCTCGTTTGCGGCGATTTGCTGTTAATTCTTAAGTTTTCGCGGCTTTTTTTTCACTCGTGAATTAAAAAAGTCACATTTGCACACTTTCTACGCGCAAATGTGATCGTCCATCAAGATTTTACCGAAACACTTTTATTTTCCTGAGTCAATTCGATTTATGTTTGATATTACCTCTAGGCATGAGAATAAATGACAAGTTTTTTTATATACAGGTTGTTTTAAACTATTGAGTACCTTGAAAGTGGTGAAATAATGGCATGAAATATACATAGTCCATTTACCAGTTTCACTGTTGTCAGCTATAGTGAGAAAATAATGATATAATTCTATTTAAGAGTACGTCATGTTTAAATATCTGAAGATTGTAAATTGTAATTAGGGCGAAGCATAGCTATCGACCTTAAAATTCATTCATACAGCTTCATAATATTGACATTAAAAAAACAAACTCTTGTGTTTTAGAACCTCCATTTGCCTTTAAATTACTATTTTTACTAAGGTCCTAATGTCTTTTATAAAAGAGCAATTCCACTAAAAAAGAACTATTCGTAGTTTATCATTTATTAAATTTCTCAGGAATATAATTGAATTTTAAAAATATGCCTTTACTTTGTTAAAGACATAACATCAAGGTATCTAAACATATTTTTTTCATGATTTAATATCAAGTGATTACCAAATGCTGGCAAAGTGTCATTTGGCTTTGCCTTAAATAAATAACAAATAGATGTTAACGCCGCGTGGCAAGTATACGGTTGAAAACATCGCAGTTTCTCAATTACACACTTTATTTATAAAGATGAGTGAGAGAGACGATATTATTGAACTGTGTATAAAACGATGTCAAATTAAATTAGCCCTGAACTGCGGTTTTCATCGAAGATTTGTTAAATATTGAAAAAAATAATTCTTTTTAACCGGCATTCGCTTTTATTCCCTGCGAGAATGTTCAGTCGATCTGCCGGGAATATTTGCGATTGTCCCGGGTTTTTTTTTAATGCATAGAGCAAATATTTATATCATTTAAGTTGAGGTTGGGGAAAAACTTGCACGCAGACCAGGCTCGGCAAAAGAGCTATTTAGCAGTTATGCATCAAGGGTTATAGAGGATGAAACTCAAAAACGTAAAAGCAATACGTAGAAATGACGTGGAATAGCCTATGTAAAAATCTGAGGTCTAACACCCATATTTTTATTCATTTATTAATTGTTGACAGCAATTACAAGGTACTTTTATAAGGTTACAGATTCGTGTGTAAATATTAAAAATCATATTGAATCAGTGAGCGTTTGGTACTACTGAAACCTCTGTTCGCTGCCTTCTTAACTAGACTAAATGTCTGTCCTAAGGAAGGCAGTTCAATTTATTCCTATATTTTGACTGATTACCAACTAACAATAGACGACCGTTTCTTGGAAGAAAAATAACAAAAATATAAACTATAAGATATAATTATACATTTATTAATACTTTAGACGTAAATATCTTATTGACTCAATACAATAATCGAGAAAATAAAACTACAAAAGTATATTCGATTTCATAAAGATGCAAGTTTTAAGATATACACTGATTCTTTTTCTCATAACTAACCAACAGCAGTACAGAGTTGGTTAGTTGAGACAGAATAATTCGAGTGAGACTCTACCTACACAGTTTCAAACGAGCTAGTCAAGCGAAACCTTCTACTACAGTTATACTACAAATAAAATACACTCTGTTTCAAATTAGTTACGATAGCTTTTTTTTTTTGCTGGCCATGACGTCACTTTTCACGAGGGCATCGGGGGCTCGCGTGCGCCGGCCGCGCGCAACTCTCGCCCACATAAAGGCATTAAGCTAAAAGCACAGACATCGATTTCGCATGCACGCCAAGGCATCTGATATCAGAGATTAGGCCCCTCGGTTCCCCCCGCAGAAGGGGTAAGATCGGGGGTAATAAACGACCAGCTGGCAACGCAGACAAAAGACAATTAACAGTCGCTACTGCTAAATAAACGGCGCGCGTGGGGGCGGGCGGGTGTCGGCAGGGGCGGGCGGGGCCGACGATATAGTGGCGATAGGCGAGGGGGTAGACTGGCATTGTAGCGAAATCGCTCGCAAATTTTCTTACTGTGTTTTCGCGGTGGAAATATTTCTATTGATTTTTTCACAAATTAACAGACGACTACCCCTCGAAAACTGATAACATTATGGGATTACTAAAATTCACAAAAAAAAAACAACTAACATCCCAGTCTTTCTGGGTAATATCTCTTTATTAAAAATAAATACAAATTTGCAAGTTTTTTTATAAGGCTTTATTATGTGTATGAAAAACGTCTTACTATCAAATTCTAATCTAATTGTATTTAAATAATAAAACATGCGTATGAATATATTATTTATGTATATTTATATTTTTTTTTTATTGAGAAATCATGTTGGCCGACGAGTACAAGTCTATAACCTTCCTAACTAGGTAAGAATTACCTGTTCTAAGGATGGTTATATATATATGAAGTGTTAGAGTGAGCATACAAGAGAGGCACAAATATACACACTAATTACATACCCACACACACACACACATGAATACAATTTAAGTGTCTACTCGTTAACACTTAATATACTTATTAAATAAATGAATAAACAATTTTTAAATATATAGGTAAATAAATATTTTATATAAAATAGTGTTATACTACATATAGTATAGTACCATATTACTTATAAATTACTTATAAATCATTTATCTATAGTTTTTTTATTTTATAATATTTATATTGTATATTTAAAGATATCAATGATTAAATATAAAATATAAACTAGTTCTACAAATGATTGGCGTCTCCTTGGAACAGCACATTGTGCTGTTAAGGTGATGCACAAAACTAATCCATTGCACGTGATCACTAATTACAATAATGTATTTATTGTGTTAAATATAAGAGTACATTTAAATGACGATATAACAAAATAAATTATACTTCTAGTTCTAATTCTAGTCTAATTTTGTTAATTTAAGGACAATTTTAAAAATTAACATTAATCATTCATCGAGTTCTGACAGCCAGGTAAATTGTTTCCTACCACACTAGACGACATCCGTGTCACGGTAGAAACTAAATTCGAGTATAGCGCATCATTTCCTTTATTAAGGCACTAAAAAAAATATTTAAAATACTGAAAACGCTGTTACGCTGTTTAATGAGTGAGAATGTTGAACGGTATATATATATATATTTTTTTTATGGCGTCTTTATAGCTTAATGAAAACTTGACATTATTGCATGCAACGTGTCAAACTAGTAACAATGAAACTCGAAATTTTTCATAAAATGTAGGCCCGCAATTAACCCAGCTTGTAAAACACTCAAGCTTTGCATCTGCTTGGCACGTTTCGGTATTAATTTTCTCGTTTCTATCAGTCTTTCTGACTCTATAAATTTATTTTGAAGAGTGGAATTTCCATCCCTGTAAAATCATTAAAAAGTTTATTTGAAAATGTAAATGTCAATAATACCAGGTTAGCATAATATATATCACGGTGAAATCCTTTTAAATTAATCATTCATTAATCACGTTGTATATAATATATACTCGTAAATATATGATTTATACTCGTAAATATATTATTTATAGAAATCATCTAAATACGGTATTTAAGTAATAATATATATATTTTTACTATACATATAATATAATCGCCACCGTTAAAATATGTGCGAGTACCGTGGCTCACGGTTAAGATGTGTAACCATCAGCGTTCGGCTGTGAATGTAATGGCATATTAAAAAAATTGAGTGAATGAAATATATTTTGGTGATTCATTTATTTTGGTTCTAATTTTATTTATAAAATCAATTACTAAGTAATTGAATACTAGCCTCCCATTTCAGTGCTCTCCCGCACGCATCGTCTCGCATCACAACCTCCAAAAAAAAAAGGAGTTACAAATCAAAAAAACTTATTATAAAATTATTTATATTATTATATTTTAACTATGACTAAATAACCGAAGCTGATCGTCCTGAGTGCTATTTTATCTGCTCAGATACACTGAAGTTCGATCAAGATTACGAAGTGAGTAATTAATTATTGAGAAAGACTTTTACTAGGAAAAGATCGTACAAGCGCGCGGATCGTGTGAACGCACAAATCGGTCCGGGGCAAATACAAAATAAATTGTTACAGAGCACTGATAACATCTCGAACGAGTTTCCAAACCGCGCAAGCTATTTGGTGTGTTTCGAGAATTACCTCTTTACGATTTCGTATGAATTAAAAGTGACAGGTTTTCACACGCTTTTGCGCGCGTTTCGCCGCCCGGCTGAGCAGTTTTGGCATTAGACAAACTCATTATGCACGATACTATGTCGTCGTCATAATTTGTTTCATATACAGGCCGTTTTTTAATTTAGGGCACTCATTTTAGGATGTTGACCGACATTCAAAAATTATTGAAAAAAATGGTTCTAAATTACTTGAAAAACAACGTTTTTAATAATATAATTATTTTAGAAGGAAATTTATTTTTCGAGATTGTATTTTTTTTGTCGTGAGACCGCTTTAGATATAGATCAACCTCCTAAAAGGAGTGCCCTAAATTTAAAATCATACTATATATTATATCTCTCTTATTCTCTATAAACTACTGCATAAATAAAAAAAAATGCGGATGGAAAGAAACTTTATTTTGATAACCATCAAAACCATTGACATCAGAAAACCATTCACAAAGCAGGTATCATGTGCCCAAAATAAGAACAAAATGACCATTCTCATTTCATGGTCATTTTAAAAAAAACTAAATTATTTTTAGACATGAGCTAGATATTAAATTGTTTGTGGCCATCCTTTTAGTTTCCTTAATTCCCTTAAAATCGGCCAACGTTATTCTTATTTGGGGGGGGGGGGGGGAGGGTTGTCACGGCTTCTCAGCATAAGCTCAATTAAATAGGCTCTGAATCGATACATTTTAAATACTTTCTAGCCTGTTAAGGGGAAAAAAATAAAATCCCGATTTTTACAGCTGTTACGCTTAAGCTACTCAAGTTGAGAGCGTGGTGATCTCATTGAGACATACACAATTGTGATGAGAATCTGTGATCGTAAAGAGCTTAAGAAATATTCAAAGCTAATGAAAACACGCAGTTAAAGGGCCATCATTTGAAACTCAAGTTATCGAACGAATCCTAGAAAAATATGATTGTCAAAAGAGTTGAGGAAACGTGAAATCGACTGCGGGATTCGGTCTTTAGCGCTAACATTAAACAATTCAAGAACTATCTGGATCAGCAACTGCCCCAATAAACACAATAATAATAAGTAGTGGTCGAAATTCGATCGTAATTCATTAAACTTTTAAGTTTGAGCAAATATACCTCTATAATCATTGCATATATTTTTTTTAAATTTTATAGTGTTTGTTGTTTGCCCTAATTCACTACAATAACTATGAAATTTAAAATTTTATATTATAAACAATTGAAAAAAAAACACAATTACAGTACCTATTTGTATTTATTTTGTATAATTCATTATCAGTTTTAATTTTTCGTGTAAAAATGAGACTTCACATTCATAAAAGTATAAGATTATAATTATTTTTGGACATCACTATGTTGATATTGACAGACTATTGAAAAAGGAACATTTCAAATCACGCAAATTTCACAGCTCGAACTCATTCTGTCAGTAGTATGAACGTTTTAATTTAATGTATTTGTAACACATATTATAGATACAGTTTAGCTTTCCGCACTCCTTCCCAATATGTTTTACTATGTTTATAAGAAGAAGTTGATCTGACATTCCTCCGTGCGCCCAATATGCTTAGAAATGCCTTTAAACTCGTATACTCGCTTGTGCATAAGGGTTTAATTCTTGTGATAGATGAGTTGTGAGAGTGAGCAATGATTGTATCGAATTTAAATCGTCTACTTAACCGATTAACACGATTTTTGATCGTTAAAATATCTGTCAGCGTATTTTTATAATAAATTATGGTCGCAGAATCAGATAGAATACGTTATTATTATAATATCCTCGTTGTCATCTCGACTTTTGTCGTGTTTTATCGCGACGCGTTGCAGCGTCACGTTGTCTGCGGGTAGGTTTCGGTCGTACATCGCGTCTTCGCCGCGGACGTGACACGATTTCCGAGTAGCAATTCAAGGTACGATCAAACGAGACATTAAAATATATCCGTAACGTACGATATTCTCTCGGCGGACTTCTCTGTATGAATCATTGTTTTTTCCTCGTTTGTAATAAGGGTCACAGCCGTAGCATATCCGAGATCTGAGCATGCTCTCGTCAAACGAAAGAGCGACTTTAAAAATCACGGTCAGTATAGGTTTAAGCCTTTCTACTATGTTTCTGCTCACATCCTATATACATAAGCCCGAAACACATACCATAGGACATTATTTATTAATTTATTAAAGTGAATACTTCTATAGCACGACAGGACGAAATTTTCCGTGAGAAAAAGTTTTTGTTTGGTGATAGTGTAATGGAATTTGGTTTACCGTGTCCAGTCCCATCACAAGCACCGATATGCTAGGTTAGGTAAGGTTATCTCCGAAGTTGTTTATCCGATTTCAAAAATTCGTTAACCGATATTTAGAATGGACCTTTAGGGTAGATATTATCCCGTTAAAATAAAAGGAATTTTCGCGGAGACCAATTTTGCAACGAAAGTCGACGAAAACACAGCTACGAGAACGACCCCACGCTAATTTACCATAACTCAGCAGACTATGTACTGGAGCAAAATATACTGTTTTTAATAACCCTTATCTTTTATTTAAATTATACGTTCACAAACCTTCTCTTAAAAATAAAACCTATTTTTCGTTTAAACTAGGTAAAACAAATGTTTGTAAAATCATTAGCGGATTATAGTATTTCCCTATTACGTGTTATAAATAAAACATTCTCAGTATTATTCATAAAACATTATTCGGTTCTTTGCTAAAAAATGTCAATATATTTTTTCTAAGGCAAATAATAGGGATTTGCCTATTTTAAATTCTCAACTGGCCTTCCATTTCGTTATGGGAGGCCAGTTGAGATTTTTTTTTTTGAGGAAATATTTAGGTAACCGTAATAAAATAATTATTTTACTTTTTGTAGCAAGGTTCTTTAGTAAATATATGACAAAACAATGGCATCCGAAGCATTACATAAGATAGAGTTTAGTGACAATATCTAGATAAATATGAGATTTTTACTCTCCTCCGATCCTGCAACCGGTTTTGCCCATTATCAAACTTGACCGAGATTTTGTGCCCTTAAATTTTATGTATCAATTTGAAAGTGATTTTGTGTAGTTATCGTGTTCACAAGAAAGTTATATTTAGATAAACTAGATAAATACAAAAATAATAATATACTAATCGTAAGTTATATATCGATAAACTTACAATTATTATGTGTTTTGAATTAAAGATATTCAATTAGGTAACACCACATTTGCCTAGTAAGGTGTAACTAATCCACACAAACTGTATTTTTCTTCTTTTGAAAATCAATAAAAATATTACAATGTAATTGTGTATTGGATATTTAAAAAAAATAAATAAATATAGTTAGGTAAACATATTTTTCTATTTCTATAACAATGTATCATATAATAGAATAAATTTTACTTAAATTAAGACCTAATCGCTAAAGGTCAAGCCTAAGACCAAGAAAGGTCAAGGTTAAGGTATTAAGACCTAATCGCTAAGACTTCACAATTAAAAACGCAAACATTAAAAAAAAGTAATAATTACGTTTAAACCCCTATTATTTTGAAAGAGTAGTTCTGCGTTAGAATAGCTGATTCCGCTCCGTGACATCGCCTGATCGATTCCTCGAAATGCGAGTTGGGCATTTCGTTGACGTTTGTCAGATACGCATCTCCAACAACTGTTGCGGCTAAAGAAGTCGTAAAAGTGTGGTTTTCAGAGTAGAGGTTTAAAGACGCACGCGTCTTTCTGTCGTCGAGGGCGATTTATTGTTTGTTTACATCGATCTTTACACTCACAATCGATTAATCACAACCAGAATCTTAAAACATACATACAGGTTTTTCTTGGTTTGTGACACGGTGTATACACCTTTATTTTGGTACTTTCGGGTAGGTCGATTTATATCAACGATCAAGTATTAAACAGCAGAAAATATTAAAAAATTGTCAACCAATCCCGAGTAGAACAAATTCGAATTTTAATCAAAACCGTTTTAATGCTTAAAACCTATTTAGTTAGAGAGTAGAGTGTGATTTTTTATTATATTTTGTTGACCCGATTTTAACATATAAAATATTTATATACTTTATACAGATGGAAATACAAAAAATACAATGACAAAAAAAATAATTTATTAACACAATCTAACTGGATAGGGCATATATCGTGAAGACTCAAGATCTATAATTTTACGATTCAGGAGCGTTTAATTGCCATAGTATTTTCTGTTTTTTTTTTTTTCATATACTTCGGAAAATGTAAAGTATTTCAACCTGCTCATTTCTCTGTGCTAACGCTGTAGTGTTGTGACAATCTTATTAGAAGTTTTGACTATTTTATTATCTTACTAGAGTAGAAGAAAAAAAAACTAGGTATCGTTTTATTCCAGAAATATCTCAGCTTAAAATAAAAATATTAATAATAAACTAAAAAGTTAATTTTTTATTTTGTCTAAAAGTGAAGAACAAGTTAAGTTTTATCTAAAGTTTACACGTAAATATCTTATTATCTGAATACAAGTATCGTGAAAATAAACCTACAGAAGCATAATTTATTTTACATATATATGGTACTTCAAGTAAGTTTTTAGACATAAGTTGATTCTGTTTTTCATAACTAACCAACAACGGTACAAGACAGAGGAAAGCGCCACCGGGAAGAGGCCCCTTAAAGAAACATATCCGCTCTTGACAAACAAGGGAGAATCGATACAATAGTCATAATCAAAACCCCAGAAGTGATCGTGATTGTGTATTCCACTATGCTCTCTTTTTTGGCATTAGTATAGTAGGCAACGCATATAGTAGCATGGTAACGTCTTACTCTTTAGATTAATAATGTCAATCTGAGAGTAGTACGGTTGAGTAGAAATATTGCCCTACTAACAGTCGCAAATTTTAATATTGTCGTGTGTTTCGTTCAACGAGAAAGGCTAAAAATGAATAATAAAAATAATTACATTTTTAAAAACAAGCTTTTGTTTATTTATTTATTTATATAATCTAAAACAATATATCTGAAATAGCATAAAACAATGAATATATCTAGTTATTAACTATACAAAGCAATCTAAAACTATCTCATACAAAGTAAAATAGAAAGATGTTGTGGATTTTATCACCCCACTAGACAAGATCTGTTCAAGGGTGATAAATGCTTGATTGCGTATACAAAATTTAGTGTCTGTGCTGTTGACCGTTGAGGAGTTCTTTCGTTTGGAGCCAATGCTGGATGTAGAATCAGATATTACTTACGATTAAAATGCACTGTCATCGAAACTGAACCAACATGTCAAATTTAAACTCCGTAGGATAATAGCAAGTGGTTCTAAGATAACTTGCAAAATTTAACCTAAAGCGACGTACAAACATTGTAAGCTGAATAAAAGATAGTAAAATGGTAGAAGCTTAGAAAATACGCGTTGGATGCATGGATATTTAAAAGTTGTGTGATTTAATAATATCATTTCAAAGAGTTTGGGAATCGCCGTTCAACCCCTTTATTGTATTTATTCATGAGTAAACGAGATGAGCTCTCAAAATGAGAGCTTGTATAAATATTTTATATGTTTTTGAAGGTTAACTATTTTATGTGGCCGCTGAACTTTTAATTTGCCCAGATTTAAATAACATGACCTGGTAATATAATTCCTGGTATAGTTACTATAATTCTTATACCCTTTTAAACTTTTAATATTCATATTTTATTATAAATATTCTTTGGCAAACGCAAACTGCATAGAAGCATAAATGTTTAAAGCACTTTAGAATAGCTTATCATGCCAATTTATAGATGTCGCATTGTGTTGTAAATGTAAACCTAAAGCCATCTGTTATTTAAATTACGAAACGGTCTGCTTTTTCCAATAAACTACCATGTTTTAGATTTCGTGCGACACCTGCATCTTGTTTCTATTACTAAAGAGCGGTTTCCAATTTCTTCCTAGCAGTTGAGCAATCTAAAAGCACTATAGTCCATGTATGTCGACCTAAATAATCATGTGTTACTAATAATAGTAATTGAGACATTTAATAATAATAAATAAATACATTTTGCATTCAATGCAATAGGATTTAGCTAAAATATTTAATATTAAATATTAAAATTAATAATAAATGCCCACGATGTACAGATTGTAGATTCATTTCGATTCAACTAATGTGGAGCAAGAATTTTTAATATGAACTCAGTTTTAGAGCGTTTAAGGGATTGGTTAAAAAACACTAAACGGATCTCTGGAAAAAAAAACTTTTCGTAAAAAAAATTATTATGTTACAAAAACACTTAAAATTTCTCACTTCTCACTTACATACAGGTTATCAAAATAAATAATGGGACTTACTAATATAATGTATCTTAAATACAAACTTATTCTTAAATAGGTAATAATGACGTTTGCTACAAGAAAAATATTAATAAGTTTAATAAAATCTATTTAAAATTATTCTTAATGAACCATCGCGGAAATTTTACTTAATTTTTTTTTCTAATCTCATAAAATAAATATTTTTAAATAGACTATGAAATAGGCCACTTTATGGATATTGGGTAAATTCTTTGTATATATTTTCGTTGAGCAAAAATATGGTTAATATTATATGCATATCTTACCGGTATGAAGAAAAAAAAATGAAATATAAAGCGGTATCGCCATTATTAATGCATAATTAAAGAAGAAATATTTAAAAAAAGAAATCCTAACTTCAAAATTATTGAAAATCGATCAAACATTGACTGAACATTTAAGGTTTATTAGTAAAAAAAAATTTCTCAGTTGGCAGCCCTGTTAGTAGATACAGGCACAATACACGGTACGGTATCGTTGACGTGACATACTAAAAAAAAAATCCTCGCAGGTGATTCCGTCCGCGCTTGAACTCCGTAACAAACGACCGCCAGTGATTCACCTCTCAACCGGTTTTCCACGAAAGTAACGCCTCGTTCGTAACAATGTGAAAATATCGCGTTGGCCCACTGTGCGCCTGAGAATAATGGCTGTTATATTTTCGTCGGCACCGTTTAGCATACAGATTAACAGTGATTTCGAAAAAAATGGGACGACATGTTGTCTATGTACATTTCACAGAATGATGGATGTCGTTCTTTATTTAGTTCACAAACGTATAAAAAAGTTTTAGTATACAAACATGCATACTATCATATAACTCATATAGGTAATAAATATTATTACAGTGTAGCCTCTCATGGATCCACCAAGACTCCAAATGGAGACTACAATTGCTCAATGATTGCAAAACCGATTTTAGAATTTTAAAGCTTTAACCGAATCTATATGAAAACTACCAGGTCGTGACGGAGACAGAATTTTAAAATTCAAAATAATAAAAAAGTTATGTTTAGAAGTATTTTAAATAATTATTTATTTGAATATTTCATTTCCCCGCTCCGATATGCTGCTAGCATAGGTTTCACCTTTGCGATTGCTACCTAGTATATAAAAAATACATACGAATATACTAATACACGTGTACTAAAAGAACTATTTAAATTTACTTATTGGTGCTTTAAATTTTTTTATTAGAGCGAACGGTAGAAAGACTTGAATCGGTAGTTAACAGGATGATCCGAAAGTTAACGTTTCAAAAGTTTTTTTAGGAATGTCCTAGGTGCCTTTATTTCAGAAATCATCACTGTCATAAAAGTACTAAGTGAATTGAATTGAAATTTAGCCCAGATATACTTTGGTAATGTAGTAATAACCGCAAGTATCAATTTTGTATACTAAATTAAGGTAAAATCTTTTAAAGTTAAAAAGTTAACGCGTACCAATTTATGCGACGATGTGATGCCTATTTAAAAACACTATATAATCAGTGGTTTAACAATACTCAGTCGCCCTTCAAAATCAGTGCTTTAGTTTTATAGGGCGTTAGGTTTTGTTCTTTGAGCGGTCAGAAAGCAATTGTTGGTTTTTATTTAATTACAGCTTCTTTATATAGAAATTAAAAAAACTAATTTTATTATGTTGTAAAATTTTCATTTGCCTTTCAATTACTTTTTCCCCTAAGACTCTAATGTATTTTATAAGAGAGTGATTCAATTAAAAAATAACTATTAGGAGTTTATCATTTATTAAATTTCTCAGAAATAGAATTAAATTTTAAAAATTTGCTTTTACTATGTTTAAGATATATGATCAAGGTATCTAAACATATTTTTTTTATGATTAAATATCCAATGGTTACCAAATGCCGGCCATAAAAAAAGTGTCTAAATGAGTCGAAAATAATGCGCTGGGAAGGCATCGCAGGGTTGTTTGATTTTAGGCTACAAAGTGGTTAATTTTTTTTTTTTTTGCTTCCTCGCTCAATGTTTTTCACATATCAGTTACTCACACGCTGTCCAAACGACAATTTGCATTATCCGCAATCAAAATGTTCGCATTCAAATTCCGCGGGCGGGCGTAATTTTATAAGGCAGTCACGCCCGTACGACGCCGTCGAAGTGTACTCGTATCTCTAATAACGAAGACAATATACAGAGCTAATGGCCGTAATTATAATTGGTCTCAACTCTCACGTCACGAGTCGTGTGTGTGTGTGTGTGTGTGCGTCGCGTACTCTTTATGTGTTTTTACAGCGTAATTTCGTGTGTAATTACGCGGGGTAACGGTGCGTGTACTTCCCGGAGACGGTATTACCGCACTCCTGCCGCGGTAGGCTGCAGCGCTCGCTTGTATGCCCCGTGCTATATAATATAGCCGAATGTGCGCAGGCGTGTTGACGCTTCGAATCGATCTGCTGATTGGAAGTTTGCTATAATCGTTTTCTTTTACAACCTGCATGCTCACCAATATACAACAACGCCTCACATGATATTCTTAAAATGAAAAAATTGCTTTTCGACAGAGAAATCTTCTATTTGTCTTAAAGTATATATATATTTATTCCTTATGGTACAATAGGAAGTCAGAACAAATATTCTTTAGGTATTTCTAAATGTATATATTGTGTGTAATATATAGACAATAATATGCATTATTTATCGTATGTATTTTTTGTATTTATGATATTTGTCCTATGATCCTTTTTATTAGTAACGTCTCACGTACGTCATAAGTATTTTATTTTTTTTACAACAGGTTTTTTTTAACCTAGTTAGAGTTGCCATATTAATTCAAAATAACAATAAATGACGGGTGTTTAATTTGTCGATATTATAATAATTTAATGGAATACCTATAGAATATGGGCAATGCCGCTTTTTACAAAAAATAAATAAATAATTGACATTTTAATATGAAAAACACATATTCTTTAGGTATTCACAAATATGCTTCAAATCTCAGAAAATCACGTGTTTTAATGTTAATTACGTTAGATGGAATGTGTGATAACGGGGAAGTGTTGTATATAACCTAAAATTTTACTGTGAATAATTCATTGATTTTTGTTTTAACCTTTTTTAAAATTATTTGCCGCGCCGTTTTTTACTTTTATCATGATCTACACATTTAACTAGATATGAATGAGTATGTTTAGTGTATTGCTTAAATGCCGTATTTAGATGATTTCTTACTTATATAATAGTCTGACAGTACATTGACATTTGGAAAAGTCGAATTTTCAAACAAATTATATAGCCAAAATGTTTAAAGAAAAATTAATACCGAACGCACAGATAGTTGCATCGCTTGAGGCACGCAAAATATTATCAATCGGACGGCGGCAAATGAGAATAGATCAAAGGCTTGCCTCTGTGCGATCGTTAGGAGCGCATAACCTCAAAACATATCGAAATCTAAGGACGCCTTCGTTCGTTTCGGCTTAGATCTAACGGTCTAGAGCAAAGGTGTCCAAACTACGGCCCGCGGGCCAAACCCGGCCCGGCAGGCGATTTTATCCGGCCCGCCAAGGATTTTGAAAAATTTCGTTGCAAATTTCGTTAAAGCAATTGGCTGGTAAATTTATTTCTATGTATGGCACTACCTATATGTGCGAACAAACTTTTTCCAGGATGAAGTATCTGAAATCTAAATATAGGGCAAATTTATCGGATGATCATTTGCAATCATTGCTAATAATTGGTGTTTCCGATTTGAATCCCAACTTTGAAGAAACTCTCCAGGAAAAAACCCAGTTCCACCATTCCCATTAAAAATTGCATGAAATAATTTTATAATAATATAATTTAGACATGTTTGTTTAGTATTATTATATCTGTAATTTACTATAAAAAAAAATTATAGTATATATATGTGGCAACAATAAAAAAATTCAATGCTGCTTTACTTGTAATAACGTTTTTTAATTCACATATTTACAATGCTTGGCCCCCGCTAATGAATTTAAATACCAAACTGGCCCTCGCAGCAAAAAGTTTGGACGCCTCTGGTCTAGAGCAGTAGTTCCCAAACTATGGGTCGCAACCCACCAGCGGGTCGCGAGCGAATATTGAGTGGGCTCTCGCCACCGTATACATTAATTTTAAAAAATAGGAAATGATGAGTTTGATATTTCATTCAGCTACTTATAATACCTAAAAAATGTGTTTCTTATTTCAACAGTCTTTCATTCATATTGGTAACACTTATAAAAAAAATATTTTTTATTTCAATTAGAACAAATAAGACAGCATTAAGTAGTTCCACTACTCGCCACTGGGGTTTCTAAGCATTACTAATAGGTATGCCCTCTTTTCTAGAAGACAGCTAAAAGGTGGGGCTCAGGATTGGATTTTTTTGTTAGATAGGTCGGAGCCCAATCAACTTTGGGAACCGCTGGTCTAGAGTATTGCGAATGCCCGATATGTCGATCATTACTCGCGACGCGTTCAGAATGCGCGCAGGCGCATGCGCGCTCGCCGAGACATGATTCCCAATTGGATCGCTCTTTGATGATCTACCGGCGAGATTATCGTAACGAGTCCACTAAAATGTAATGTTCCTAATGCGTCTGTAAATGTGACTAGATATATGTGACTAATATATATACTAGTGGTCGCCCAGTGGTCGAAATTCGACCGCAAATCAATTAAACTTTTCAGTGATTCAGTTTGAGTATTATTGAAGATTCTATAGGATCTGTTGTTTGCCTTAATTCACTGCAATAACTATGAAATTTAAAATTTTAAGTTTTAAACAACTGAAAAAACAACACAATGACAGCTTGTATTTTTATTTATTTTTTATTACAATTCGTTGTCAGTTTTCATTTTTCATTTAAAAGTGAGACTTGACATTTTTAAAAGTATAAGATAGCACTAATTATTATTTATTTTTGCTTGACATTGACAGACTATTGAAAAAGGAACATTTCAAATCACACTTAATTCACAGCTCGAAACCTATTCTGTCAATCAGCTGTCAGTCAGAAACTATACATAGTATTACTTTTGTATATATGAAGGGTTTATAGTAAATTTATCAAGGATCATTTTATATCTATGAATTTTTCATGTATCTCGAACGGTTTTCTGTAACGAAAGTATTCCAATTGAAGTTCTCTTTTCACCTCTTTCAACCGTTGTTTTTCCTTGATAAAATAAAGAAATAGATAATTAAGATAATTAAAATAAATAACATGTTTTTGAAGTAAAATTTCTTTACGCATGGTTGAGTGACTTGGATTCATGCGACTGGACTTTGCGCCGTTGAACTAAAGCTGGGTGCTGTGAAGGCTTCACTGCAAAAGTCACTACAAGCACGCGGTTTCTACCGCGTGCGTGTAGAGCGTGCATTCGTTGCGTTTATCGTTACATTTCTAAGTGATGGCCATAAACTACAAATGCCAGTTCGTTTCGTACTAGTAGGCCTAATCGAAGTGTATATAATCTGTTTTCATGTAGATTAAAAACGTTCACCTAACAAAACTTGCTGGTAACCTGTACCAAACAATCCGCGTAGATGTAACACCAAATGAAAAATTGTGTACACATTGCAATAATGTTTTGTTACGTCAACCAAACAAACAGTAGTAGACTCGCTTTTCATCTATTCCACCATTTTGCTTCTCAACCGAACAGTTCGATAGTTCTTACAAAGTACTTTATGTCTGCCGGAGTTCGACTAGGCATACCAACGTTGTCTGAGCCTACTGCAACTCTAGTATTATTAAACAAATAGTCTGTTAAGGTGCGTACTAATAACTTTAACCAAAATCGAACTGTAGGCGCAACGAAACGTTTAGGTGTCACTATATCTACAGGAATTTCTTGTAAAGTGTATATGATTTTTTGTCAGTGTATTAGAAGAATTCTTTACCATAATTCTTCTGGGTCAATCGGCTTTGGACCAGCAGGTAAGAAGAGTGTCTAGATCAGATAAATATTGGGTATTCTGTCTCTTAAGATGTCCTCTCAGACGCAATGTCCAGTACGCAAACAACTTTCAATTCGGTCCAATTCAATTGTTGCAACCTCAATGTTTAATTTAATTTAATTTATCTTTATTGGAGAAATAAAACAGTTACACGAGAAAAATTAAATACAGGCAGTACATATACAATCATATAAAAAATATATAAAAACAATGGTACCAACTTAAAAGTATAAAATAAAACCAATTAAATATTTCCACCGAGTGAGTATACAATTAGTGCTTAACCTAAGAAATGCAAGATGAAGAGATGAGGTGAAGGAAAGGGAGATTTCACGTTAACGTTTCATTTTTTGTAAGTCGTTTGAACGCCACTAAATTAACATTGAATACATCAATATCTGGGTACTTTGAATTTAAGGTAGAACACATTCTATGAATGGGTTCGTTTTGCCCATAATTGTTTCTACGACGTGGGATGTCTAACAAAACGTTTGATCTTGTCACACGTGAAGGTACCCTGAGATGCATCAGAGCTACAGTTAACTGCACCTGACATTATTTTGTATGCATATACAGCATCAGCTTTAGACCTTCTTACAGCTAAGGATTCAACTTTATGAAATAAAGATGACTCGGATCTATTTGCACAGTGCATGGAGGACCTACGATCCATGTGGTGCCATAAACATGAAACATTCTCCCGTCGAACAACGTTCCCATAAGGAAGTCTGTTCTCGTGAACCCGCTGATCACCGAATCGTCCGAAATGACTGCAGCGATTAGAATCTTGTTCATATACGGACAATTATTACGTTCACGCCTGATGTTGGTACGACGTCTTCTTCCTGGTAACGATTTAGCCGTCAGTTGGAGTGTGACGCGCAGGCCAAGTGTACCTAAGGCACTCACGTAAAGCAATTCCTTTGAATCGCTACAAAAGAAACGAAAAATCCTCTACGGAATATAATACGGTGAGTATAGCCAAATTTATTTATGAAGTTTCTTTTGAATGTATTAGTGAGTGGACTCGGTACAGTTGACGAAAAAAAAAAATAATTATAGCACTTGTTAGTTTCTTCGCACTTATTCAAAAGTTTACAAACTCAGGGACAATAGTTTTATATATACTAAAGTAAAAAAAATCTTATCAATATTCAAATAAAAACAGTACATCACATGAATATTTTATGCTTAGTGAAGAAAATGGAATTTATTTATTTATAATGGCACAATCACGCCATAAGTAGCATAATTTATAGTCGCTGCAATAAATAGAAACTATGTAAATTGTATATATATTAACATATTTATGTAAACGCGTATTAAATAATATTTTTTTTAGACACGTTATTTCTACATCCTAAGTTAATATTTTATAAAGGAATATTAATTCTGACGACGTGCAAGCGTATCAAACACAAAGCTTAAGGATTCCAAATTACACTAACATATTCTAAATTCGATCTTAGAAGATCTAAAGCTGATCTTATGATATGATGATATGCAGTCAAAATAATGTCAGGTGCAGTTAACTGTAGCTCTCTGCTTGAGCTAATGCATCTCAGGGTACCTTCACGTGTGATAAGAGCAAACGTTTTGTTAGACATCCCACGTCGTAGAACCAATTATGGGCAAAAAGAACCCATTTACAGAATGTGTTCAATCTTAAATTTAAAATATCCAGAAATTGATATATTTAATGTTAACCTAGTGGCGTTTGAAAAACTTGTCAAAATCCAACCTAAACTTTAACATGAAAGTTCGCTTTTTCTCTCCCTCCCCCTCTCTTCATCCCTCTTGCATTTCTCAGGATAAACGCTAATTTTATACTCAATCGGTGTAAATATTTAATTGGTTTTATTTTACACTTGCTAGTGGGTACCATTGTTTTTTTATTATGTTGTTATAGTGTACCGCCTGTATTTCTTTTTTTTTTGTTACGTAACTCTTTTATTTCTCAAATAAATAAATACACACCGTATCCCAAGACTTTGTGTATGTTATACACCGTGTCCCAAGACCATTCTCGATAAAAAAAAAACAGCCAATTGGCCCTGCCATTTCTAGTGTTATTTCTTAAAAATAAAAAAAAAATCATCATGGTTGCCGAGCAAAAAAAATGTAAACTTTACGGGAAAATAGTAAAAAGATCACGCAATAACGTCTACGTTGTCGTTGTATGCCATAGCTGTGTCAATAAATTTAAGGTAGTTTTTTTTCGGTTTTTTTTCGGTTTTTTTTCGTTTTTTTTTATTTTATTTCTTACTTATCTTCGGAAATGGTCTTGGGACACCGTGTATTCCAATACAATGCATTATATTCTGTTTTTAAAAGGTTGCTAAAAGCTGTCAATGTCTGAGAAGTCATTATTACAATACATTTCTTTGGCGCCGTCGAATCTGGGGTCAATCGACGTCTTCCGCAAGATGCTGTACCGAGATGTGCCTGCGCAGTGTCCGCGTGGGCTTGCGCAGGCCCTGCTGCAAGTGCAATCGCAATTTCATACATTAGCGTTTTCCTGCATTAAAATGTCGCGTTGCGTGTTTTATTAATTGGGCGGACGGCCGTAGCCGCGAAGGAGTGCGCGGGCAGTGAAGTCATTTTATTTTGATTTGTATCGCGTTTATTGCCCTGAGCCGTGCGTTAAACTCACTTCTACGTGCGGGAACAGGGCGGCCTGGCTACGCGCACGCATCGCGCGAGCGAGACGGAAAAGCGCCGGGCGCTTTGTCTCGTTCTAGCTTCATCGGCCTGCGGGAAACTGCGGAGCTCGAGAACGGTTGCTTCGCTCGTTCCCTCTCAACGGCTGTTAATTTATTTATTTATCTTTATTTAGGAAATAAGGAATACATATACAGGCGGTATAAAATAATAAAAATATCAAACAATGAACCAACTTACAAGTATAAAATAAACCAATTAAATATTTCCACCGAGTGAGTATAAAATCATTGTTTAACCTTTAAAATGCAAGAGAGATGAAGAGATGGGAAGGGAGATTTCATGTTAACGTTTAGTTTTTGATAAGATTTTTGATCGACACTAGGTTATTATTAATTATATTATTATTAATTCTACGTATTTTAAATTTAAGGTTGAACACATTTTATAAACGGATTCATTCTGCCCATGATTGTCAAGCAAATCGTTTGTTCTTGTCACACGTGAAGGTACCCTGAGTCGCATTAGCTCAAGTAGAGTTACAGTTAACTGCACCTGACAGTGACGTTATACGATAATCTTTATTTATCTATTTTTTAACGACAATTAACATTATAATTTTATAAGATGACAGATTCATATGCACATAAAGTGAGCGTTTGGTACCACTGCAACCTCTGTTCGCTGCCTTCTTAACTCTACTAAATGTCTGTCCCAAAAAGTCCCAAATTTTTTACTAGTTGCCAACTAACAATAGACGAGCATTACATCTTTAAAAAAAATATATTAACTTAAAATAAAATATTATGTTAAAAAGTTGTAATATAACAAACAGATAAATGAAGTGGATTGATATTGTATTATAAAAAGTGTATATTAGAGGATTAACCTGGTATAATCTACATATATATTATATTTTGTTGTATATAGAATATAATTATAATATACATATGTATAAAAGAAAAAATATATTTATCTGGAAAAATCTCTATGCTTCTGTAATTTTATTTTCTCGGTTCTTGTATTTGTCAATAAGATATTTATAAATATATATATAGTTTTGGAAAAATCTATGGTAAAATACATGCTTGTCGAAGCTCTTAACTTTTGAATCTATTTAAGCCTGGATAATAAGGAGATAAAACAATATCTATTATTATTTTTTTTCTATATCTACAAAAAAGGAAGTCACAATAACACAACGTTTGTATGGAGAAATTACCAGATTAAGTCCTGTCTGTACATTGCGTAGGAAAGACGTGCGAAACTCTCTTTTAAAGTCGGGTTTTTCATTTTTTTATTATTTTTTATAAAAAACAATACAATTCATTTTACATCACCTTTATAGCGTATATAAAGGTTATATAATCTAAGGTGATATAATCAGTTGTAGAAACATAGATCCTCAGCTGATATTTCATAAACTAAAAAAGACAAAAAAAAACATAATAAAAAAAAATAAATAACAAAATGTGCAACTAAAAATTTACCTAGAGGCCCACTGTGGACTTTGATTTAATAATCTATACATCCGTAAATTTTACCATGTGTTTTCTTATATGACTGATTATTTCCTGTAGGTATTTAATTAATTATTGCCATAATTTGATGGATTCTTAATTCTCGTTACATTAATAATAAAGGAAAAGTCTTAATAAAGTTGTAAGCTTAAATTAGAGCGGACGGCTTCATTCGCACAGTCTTATGTGTATAAATAGATTACTCGATGCGTCGATCGATTATCTAACATCGATTACATCAGTATATGTACAAATAATGACTCAGTACTTTCATAAATTAGGTGATTTGTTAAATTCATCCAAATGGGTAAATACTTGTAGGAGGATGGATTTCATGATAAGGTACGCTGGGCCGTTTCGCGATTTTTTTTTTATTTATTTAATTTTTGCTTTCGAAACAAATACGTTCAGTACGTACCAAGTTAATATATGTTATAATTTCGCTAATGCAATCTACAAAAATGATAAACATGTGAGATTTACGATTACGTCGCGTAAAATATCAAACGCGAGTTATTTTTATTACCTAAATAAATATTTTTTATTTAATAAGTATGGCAGAATTTTGAGAAATGAATGCATGAGTCAGCCGCGATGATTCAGCGACTATTAAGAGTGATTTGTGTCCAGCAACTCGGTACAGATCCGAGGAACGCTGATAGTTATTCTGTATTTCGGTGGAAAATGTCTTTTAATAAGTAAACCGCTTGTTTTACATTTATACATTTTAAAATTCGTTGCCTATACGATACTAGAATGAATTATTTATGTCTCCAATTTTTTTTAAATAAATTACCTAAATAGTTAAATCGTTAAAACTTTGTTTTTTTTTTTAATAATTGCTACGGCTAACGTACTTACATAGAATTATTCTGGGTCATGCTCAACCAAGCTTGATTTGCTTGTACTAGCGCCACGGGAGATGGCGCTAGCGAAGCGTTGAATATGATACAATACGGCTATAATGATTTGAACCCGCTACCGCTCGGTTCGGTTGGGCTAGGTAATCTTTGGATCAAAAGTAGGCGTTAGGACCACAATGCTTTGACTTCGTTTCAAAAAAATCGGTATTTTAAATTGACAGCCTTGTTGTTAAAATTTTCCCATAAAATTATCTAAAAGCTTATCAAAATGTATGTTTGCCGTAAAAAGGATTTTTTATACAACGTGACCCAAGACCATTTCCAATAAAAAAAACATTTAATTGGCCCTGCGATTTCAAACATGATTTGTTTTGACGTCATATCTAAATTCATCATGGTTTCCGAGAAAAAAAATGTAAACTTTACGTGATAATATTAAATCGATTTGTCATAAGTTGGCTCGTGGGGCCGCGAATTACGTGAGCGCTTTGATAAAATTAATAAATTTTACCGTGAATTATTTTCGCATTTTTTTAATATAATTTCTTACACGTAATAGGAAACATAAACACCCCCTTAAGCGTTAGGGTGTGGTCTTGGGACATCCAGGTATTTTAATAATGATTAACAAACGTTTGAAAAATCATTTTTTTTCGTATCATAATAGTGGTAATTTACAAGGCAAATAGCTAAGTTGAATCATTTGTAATTGACCATTTTTGTCTATGATTATGGTGCGATTGGCGGATGTGGAGAGGGGGAAGCGGATCGTGAACAGCGGTTCAGATGCAGCAATTTTTTGTGAATACATAAATATCTTTGTCACCAATACGGAAGGAATGGATAAAGCCGTCTACACAGTCGCGGATGCTATTAAAAAAAAACCGCTCGAAGGCGGTATTATTTTCTCCGTCACCTCGCGACGACCGGTGCGTGAAGCAATAATTATCATTACAACAGGAAAGACCATTTGAAGATGTGTATCGGACCTTTTAGGCTGATTTATTACTTTGATTATTCCTATGTTTATATTTTTATCTAAAACAATGAACAATGAGAAATTGTTTGTTCAATATATAGCTTCAGAGAGAATCCATAGATTATCTGGCTGATACATTTTTTTTTTAATAGTTTGTTTAAAAATCAATTACAAATGAGAAATAGTTGATTTTTCATTGATTGAAAACTGGTCGGATAAAATAGATATTTAACATTAAAGTCTTTTCGTACTGAAGATTGACACTTGACATCGATACAGCGCAGCGATACCGAATTTAACCTTGTGACGTCATGGCTGTTGGGACATATTATTCAATAGTGGCCAAATAATTATTATAAATTTAAATATTATGTCCAAGTCCATTTATTTATATATTTATTGTGATTACCCAACAGAAATAGTACACAATACAAATGACGTAAAAAAAGATAAATATGTTCAAATGAATTTAAATAAGATATAATAAATAGAAAAAAAAATATTTTTATATTACAAAAAAACACGAAATACACCAATTTGTGTGTATTAGTGTAATATTTTAAGACAGCGTTGCGTTGACCGAATCTTTAAAAAAGGTCAATTTGCGAGAAGTTACTATTAAAAAAATCACAAATCCATTAAATATGTTGTTAAAAGTTATTTATTTATTTATTATCAGGTAAGCATACAGCGATTCCGCGATTTAAAGAGACCTCCACTTTGTAGGGTACAATTATTTTACGTATTCGAAACTGTAGGGATTGTATTTTACTTAAGTAGGTTTTATACCCTCTGCCGTAAGCTATCAGCCCATAACTGATAATAGATTCCACCAGCGATTTGTAAACTGTTTGAAAAATAAAAGTGAACACAATTTTTTTTTATTTAATTTATATTTCAAAAACGAGAATCAATTTAAAAAATCAGTCCTTAAGACGTACTATATAAGTCTTTAATTTACATAATGCTATAAACCACTTTTAAAAAAATCTAATGTTATCCCTAAGTAAATGTAAATTGTTATTGGCGCTTCGAATAGCGTTTCAGGGACGGCGGATCGAATTTAAAATCATTAATTTATAATTTTAGTAAGACTCCCCTACTAGGTGAAGGCTTGGGAGGTTTGCGGTAATAATCGTTTTTATCGTACGTTCATTCGAAAACTAATTGATATGAATTAATAATCGTACCCAGCGGATAGAGCTCGTTTCAATTATTATCCATCCGCGGCGGTTTATTGACTTTTGAGCAACGAAAGAGGAAAAAAACATTTAAGCGTATTAAAGACAGCTTATTTCGAATTAGCCGACCACTTTTACAATTGAGAGCGGTTTCGATCCCCTAATTAGGTTGTTAATAATACTCTCCGCTTTTATTAACGCCATTAGGTATTATAATACCGAACGCAGTGGCGGCTCGTGTCCACATATTTAATTTTACCTCACAAACTTACTTACATACTAAACCACAATATACATGTCGTCCCAAGACCATTCCCGAAGATTTAAGGAGGTGTTTATGTTGCATATTATGTGTAGGAACTTATACACCGTGTTCCAAGACCATACCCGAAAAAAAAACAGCTATTTGATCCAGTGATTTTAAGTGTAATTTGTTAAGAATCGGTTACCGAGGAAAAAATTGTAAACTTTGTGTGAAATAGTAAAAAAATCATGTTTGTTGTGAGCGCTTAGCTGTTGTCGTACGCCGTAACGGTGCCAAGGCCACTATCGATCGGCTCGGCATCGGAATTCGCACGCTGGCCGAATTGACACCATCTGTTAATAAATTTAATAACTTTGGTGTTGATTTTAATCATTTGATTTCCTAGTGTAAATCGCCTGCGTCGCAGCTGGCAGACGCATGACCAGAAACGGTTTGTTATTATCGCTCAAATTCTACGTTTTTTTTTTTCGGAAACATTATAGGCGTATGGTATACAGCGTGTATTATTCCATGGTGTTCTATTAGGATGATGATCTATAACAACAATCAACTATTAATCAGCAAAAAATATTGGAATAATGTTTCCCTTTTACGAGAAAAACGAATACGAAATTTAATAGAAATCGTTTTGATGTTTGAGAACGCAGTTGAACGCATAGTGCGAGATCGGTCAGTGACCTAGCGAAGTTTTTTTCGATTTACTATAAATATATTTATTTTTTTGTGATTGGTTTAATTGTCGATATAGATTAACTAACTCCCTAAAAGGAGATCGGTAAATATAAATGCTCCCCGTAAATACATTTCGCTTTTAATGAAAGCTTAGAAAATTTAAATAGTCGTTAGAGAGTTTTATCACACGTGCGAAGTATTTTAATAAGGCGGTTTTCATTTTATCGTACTTTATAATGTAACGCGAGTTTTTATTAATTTACAAATTTATTTTATGTATTTGAGAAACCAAAAAAATGCATAATAGTAATTATTACGTAATATTTATTTTAAAGTTGAAATTAGACCCGTATTTTGAGAGACCTAAGTTTCGATAGGCCGGGAGCTGCCACCGTGAAAAATTATCGTACGTTATGATCTCATGATGCGTTCATTAAAGGATGACTCTCCGGTCATAATAATTATAATTGATCGGACGCAACGCCAAATGCGATCAATACGGCCACGTTTACAGCCGGGAGCTGCATCTAAAAATAGAAGCGACCGCCGCGTTAAATACTTAAGCAAATACCTATTACAAAGAACACTCACACCGCAGCGCGACGGGCCATTAACGCTCATATTATTATTATAATAACGGCGTACGATAAAATTGATCAATAAACGTACGTCACTATTTTTAAGGCGCATCTCACTATAATATTTTCCCCAACCCCTCTCAGGCAGAGCGGAGGCAAGGGGTTTGTTATGATTTTTTACGATATTTTGGACTCCGGTGATATTACTGGTATTGGCAGGTGTTTTATTAGTGGGTAAAAGGGTTATTTATTTTTATCGTACCTACCCAATATTATCAATATATTTTACATTATTTTTTCGCATTCGATTTATTATTTATAACCCAACTATTTATGACTATTTGCCGGAAGGCGGAGGATCAAAGTAGGAAATAGGCGAACTCCAATTGTACGAACTTGTATTAAGCATTGCGCGAGCTGCCGCACCCCTTCCGCAGCGAGAGTACGTATACTGAATCCCTCTTTATAGTTTTGTGTAAGAGTTGCACATATCACGAATTGTTCCAAAAAAAAATTATAGGAAAATTATAGGCTTACAATTAACATTTTGAACTGATTTGATCCGGTGCGTGAATTTTAAAAAACCAATTTTTCCTACCCCTAGGACTAATGGTTGGTGCTATCAAAAAAGTTTACTAATATAAATTTTAGGCCCTTATCTAAGGAATAACGTAATCTGTATATAAATGTAATATCTTATATACTAACAAAGTTATGGCAAAATAAAAAAAAAGTCCTCTTTGCGCCCCCTGGTGATTTTAAACTTGATCGAGATTTTGTGCCCTTAAATTGTATGTATCAATTTGAAAGTGATTAGTGTAAAATTACGGCAGTTATCGTGTCCATAAGAAAGTGACATAGATAGATATATAAACTTTTAAACTGAGTGTGGTTTTGGGTTCTAGGGGATGTGAAACGCAAAGATGTGTCGAAGTTTCCGGAATTCATAACATGGTACCCATTGCAATAGGTATCATTTCTAACCTAAAAAAATATCTTCATTCGTGAGAGGTAGGTAGCACAAAAGTGTGTACTGAAGTTACTTTTCAGTAAACCTTCCAGATTCTCTCCTTAAGGAACTAAAAATAATGAATATCAGATAAACTTACTTCAAAACAGCTATAGTTAATTATGTGAAAAATGTTTTAACGAGGTATACAGATACAGGTCTTAACCTTGAGTAGTGTCTTAGGAATGAGCCGAGGTTGAATGAAATGAAAACTGCCTTTGGACAGAAAAGGTTTTACCTTGTCTCTGCTAAATTATTCAGGGATTTTTTCATGAATCTACAGTGAACTGTAAATAAATTCATAAATTAGGTATTCATAAAACAATCTTTACATAGTTAATAAATTTGAGTATTGTGCACAGTAAATTAATTGCCCTAGTAAAATAATTTGAATGGCTGTAGTGAATAAAATTAATTGTATGATTCTCTTTATATTTAGACTATAACGGACTATTTCCAATCAATTTTTTTTCATATCGATTTTATTACTGTTTAGATAGTATGTATTAATTTGGTTATTATAATATATATTTTTTCTGTATGCCCATTTAAATATTTTCAAACAATGCCATTCACTATATTAACAAAAGGTTTAAGATTAGCCTGTGTTTTGTGAGAAAATCGCTTGGGCGTAACTGATTGCCGTTAAAAAATGTGTTTCAAAAAAATCAAAACTTCTCGTGTGAAAAAATACATACGAGATAAAATATTTGTGAGCGGCTGGAGAATGACTAAGTTTGTCAGTTTTTTTTTTTAATTAGCGTAGTGGATCAAGACAATTTTATCGCCGTGATTAATAGCAAATGACCCGCTTGCTAACTCGCGCAGTGCGAAAACAAATTACGCCGAATTGCTTTTATAACCTAAGAAAACAATAAAAGTAATGATATTTGACAGTTATTTTAATAGCGCACTATCAGCGAAAATTTATCGCATTTAGTGTGCTCTTTGTATGTTATTTATCGCTGATATGTCCGTCAGTCCCTCTTATGCGTCTAGATTTTGAAAGAAAGAAATTTTGCATTTTTGGCTGTTAAAATAATTTTATAAAATTGGTTCTTGCAAACTCCACTATAGTGTTTTTAAATTAGTGCATATGTTTATATTAAATCGATCTCGCAAAAAAAAATAATTTTGATTAAAAAAATGTCATACTAAAATACTATTATTAAAAACTTTATTTTTTTAGTGCACTGCGAACCGCCCGCTTAGGGGTCACTGACCGTTCTCGCGCCATGCGCTCAACTGCGTTCTCAATCATTAAAATGATTTATATACAACTTTGAAGTCCTTTTTCTCGTAATCGTGAAATATTTTCCAATATTTTTTGCTGATTAATGTTTGATCGTCGATACAGATCAATATCCTAAGATAAGGGCCCTAAATTTTAGAACAACCTGTACAAAAATTTAAGACCCAACTAAGGATACTTATTTATCTCATTTTTAACTTGTATATACTCGTCTGATTTAAAATATAATAGCAATAAGTAGGCACTAGAAAAAACTGATTTCAAACTTTCACACTTGTCATTCATTAAAAAACATCAAATTATTTTGAAATTTACATATCGTGTGTACAAAACTATTTAATCCTGACTATTTATTTTAGCCATGATCAAACAACAGCTGAGGAAATAAAATGACGTTACCTTAAAATTTGATAGGAGCAACCATATTATTTTGACTTTTTATTAGTTACCATTTTAATTTGCTGTGATTTAAACAGCACAAAAAAATTATAGTAGTTTCATTGAGAAATATGTAACTCCAACAGAAATTATTACTGTCTCTATATCAACCATACTTTATACAATAAACCAATACCATGTTTTTACTGCCTTTACCATGTTTTTTTTTCAGTGAGATCTCGGTATTTCTTATATGATAACTGCTTGGGCACGTTTTAATTTGGTGCCCATAACACCCTGTACGTGTGTCGGCTGACCGATCCGCGCGACGGCTCATTAATTTGTGAGCACCCTATGCGAGAAACTCGGCCGGCAGCATTGGAGCGAGACTTATTGGCTTCTATTATTTTTCGAGGCGAGATTCGTGCGAGTAAATTCAATATTCGTTTTTTTTTTTTTTTTTTTATTTCGTTAACGTTCCTGACCGGATTGATGGCTAGCTGGTGTGTAGTGGCCGTGAACTAATACCACCGGAAATATCACCTTGCGTATAAGGGCCTCGATACATGTTAGGTATTTAGTGAATCCAGGATCTATATGTAGGCTGCAAATCAAAGCATTGTTGTAAATGTGGAATTTACACCTTGTCCCAAGACCATACGCAACAAAAAAAAAACAGCTAATTAGTCCTGCGATTTCTAGTGTTCTAATTTGTAAAGATAGTATAATTGATGTGAGCGCTCAGCTGTCGCCGTACGCCGTAACGGTGTCAAGGCCGTTATCGATCGGCGTGACATCGGAATTCGAGCGCATACCGAATTGACACCACCTGTTAAAAAATATAATAAATTTAGGGATGACTTTTTCCCGAATCCAGGTTACACATCACCCCCCTTAAGTCTTCGGGAACCCCTAAATATTAAAAGGAGATTGTCGAAAATGGTTAATCATAAAAAAACTCAAAACAAAAAATAAGATAAAAAAATTAACGTATTTCTTTAAAACCAAAGCTAATTATAAAAAGACAAATAAATATTCACATAAATTATTGAAATAAATGCTTATTTTTTATTCAACATTCACTTGTCCTTTACGAGTGGATCGTGGCCATAAAGCTATCTTTGTCTGATAGCTGCCTGACAATTGGCGTTGACATGGCCTTAAATGGATTGTCGATCGAAATTATAAGTAATCTGACAAATTATAGGAATAAAATTGATATTTATTTATTTTTATTTATTCTTTATTGAAAAATCCACAGTATTACATTTTTTACAATTACAATAAAGTAGTGTTTTTACAATTACAAACAAAACTTATTACTAGTATATAAAACCAATTATGGATTTCGGTCATTTTACATAATAACATTAGCATAAAAATTTGAACAGTGTTCTTAAAATATATATAGATTATTAATATTATATACGTATACAGTAGATTTTTTTTTAAAGTTTTATGTGTAATTTGTTAGTGATGTTTGTGGTAGTCGTGAATGTGTGACACTTGTATGTTAATAAAAATAAATAAAGTAATAAATTAAGTATGGTTTTAGTATGTATAGTAATAATTTATGATGAATGTGATAAAAATATGGTATGTATGTATATTCTATATGTAATTGCAATTACAAGTACTTATATGTTACTATTAATCATTAACAACATAACAATCTAACAATACAATTAGGTTTTATTTATCTTTACTATTGATGATATTGGAAATCTCTTTTTTGAATGATAATAAGGAGGTATTCAATATGTCTTCATATATATTTTAAAATCTTTTTGGAATGTTATAACACAAATAAGTTGAGAGATTTTGAATTCAAATCGTAATTCATACGTATGGCATTTAATTAGACTATTTGGTCACAGTTACTAAAGTTTTTAGTACCTAGTCTCAACCAACGTTTGGTGCGTCTAACTGAACTCCGGTACAAATAAACAAACAGCTGTGTTTTTTATTTTATACCGCATTGCAACATTAAATTACCGACACAAAAATAAACCAATTTAGCAAGAGCATTTAACAAACATATAAATATACAAAATACACTTTATTTTAGAGTAATACCTATTTTAAACTTAATATTTCCAAAATTGAGTGTAAGAGATACCGAACCGTTCGGTAGACAAACAAATTGAAATTGGCAATTTGTTTCCGAGTGTATTACTGATTGTTTGATTGACGTAAAAATAGTCGTGTTAGGTGTTCATATTTTTACTTCTAGTTTTTGTGATTGTTGTGATTGTTTATTTTATTTATTTATTTAGTTTATTTATCAAATTTACAATTCCTTCCTTTTATGTACCAGCCAAGCCCAATGCTTATCTGCTGGAAACCAGGTATGTAAAATACTGATATTATTAATTGTGAAATATGTTCAGATTATTTTTTTCTGTATTTTACACGTCCTTTACAATATATATATTCACATACATTGAGATACATTTTTATATCTTAGTAGTATATTACAAACCAAAAATAAGTATACTTATAATACATTTTAAAATAACAATTACTACAAACAATTAAAGAGAGTGTTTTTGTGCGATTTCATAGCAAATATTTCTAACTTCATATTTAATTTTTTTAGATTTAATATTACTTTTAATTAAAGATCTTGGCAAATTATTAAAAAAGAGCGGTACAATGAATTGCAATGCTTGTTTACCGTAAACATTATTAATTTTTTAATTTTTTTAGTTTTTTCATCAAATTTAGTACGGGTTACAAGACAGTTTTGTTAGGTGAACGTTTTATCATTCTACAGGTACAGTCCATCAAACGGATTGCATACCTCGGTTGGGCGTACTAATTAAAATCAGAGCTCGATTTTTTTTTTTCGGTGTGGCCAATGGAAATAAAATTTAATATTACGTCGGTAAATAAAACCCAATTTGGAGCGTTGCCATCCAAGATATTTGAGGAATGCCATGAAGGTGGGTGCATTGGATAACCTGAAAACCAAATTACATCGAATGTATTGTAGTCCTCGGCTCGCGGGCGGAAGATCGTAAGTGGTGATACGGACAACGCCTGGGGCGTCGCGGTTCGATACGCATCGATAGTTACATAATAAAATTATAATGATTGTCGCGGCGACCGACGCGTCCGAATGTGGTTTTGGGCTATTGCACCTTGTTTCACAATTTGTCATACGATCCAAACGTCACAGACTTGTTACTCGTTATGTCTAGCTTACGCGCGAAGCTAGGAATCCTTACTAGATTGGCGCTGTCCACCTGTCGAAATCTCAAAATTTGCCAGCACGAAAATATACTACCTATAATATTTCAAACGCAAGTGATCATTGTTAGAAGCTGTAAATCCCTTTTGGCACGCCGGAAGGCGGAGGTAGATTTCTCCGAATCAAAGTGCTAGTTTTAACCTAGTTTTTCGAGTCTGACTCTAAGGGCCGAAATTTTATGTCCTACTCAAGACTAACCTAAATTTTAAGTAAGACTTAATCGAAGAACATTCATATATAAACTCACTTTAAGCATTGAGTCGAGCTTAAAGTCTAAAACAACCACGACTTAAGTCAGTGTTAAAATAAGTTGCTGGGAGCGATTTCAGTACATTAACGGCGCTACAGTCGCCGTGGTATTTTGAACATCTTGGTTTCTAGTAATCCTACAGCTGACAACATAACCTCAAAACGTCAGATCACGCGTCATATGTCAAAAGTGTTGCGACAGTGGCAACAGATACAAGTTAAGTTCATCCTAACTAAGAACGACTTTAAGGTGAAGCCATAGGATAAACATTAATTTAGACCCCTTTTTATGGCTGACATTTGGTAACTATTGGATAATTAATAATAAAAAAAATATGTTTAGATACCTTCATCTTATGTCTTAAACATAGTAAAACCAGATTTTTTAAATTTAATTCTATTTCTGAGAAATTTAATAAATCAAAAACTCCTAATACTTATTGTTTAATTGAATCGCTCTCTTATAACATTTGACATCTGTCGCCATTGTCGCATCACTTTTGACATACGACGCGCGATTAGAGCCTTAGGAAAAAAGTAATTGAAAGGAAAATGAAGTAAAGTTAATTTCTATATAATGAAGCTGTAATTAAATAAAAACCAACAATTGGTTTCTGACAACAAAACCTAACGCCCTATAAAAATAAAACACCGAATTTTAAGGTCGATTGTCAATATTCTTCGCCTTAAGCAAGGACTGCAATTTCGGCCTTAAGGATAAGTACTAGATTGCTACTTTTTAATGACCGATGTTTGTGTAGTGCGGTTTAACTAACACGCGCGTCTAACGAGACACGTTCCGACCGGCCCCGGTCGCGGACGAGCGAGTCGCAACGACCGCCGTATACTATAATAACGTTAACGTCATAACGACGCCACGGCGCCGATACCGCGCCGGCGATGAGAGCCGTCGAAATACGCGGACGGGGTCACGGTCGATGCGCCCGGCGCCGGCGGCCGGTCAATTCATTCGCTCGATGGTGTCTTGAACTGCACCACTTATCCCCGCGATCTTTTAATGAAAAAACCAGGAACGCACCACGTCATTAGGCACCACCGGACGCTCCGTGTTCCGAGCCGATCATTGTGTTAATGGCGACCACAATTTTATTGTTTGCCCTCGTGCCATTGTTTCTTCGTTTTGATTTCGTAGATCGCCCTTCGACCGAGTTGTCTATAATCGACGATGCCTACTGTCAATGCCCCCCCCCCCCCGTTGCAAAACGACTAATACAAATGCGAAAAAGACGATTTTTTGTGTGTGGATTTGATGCTCTTTTTTCTTCATTAAGTGAAATCAACAGTCTCACAAACAATTTGTGTTAATGATAAGTTTACATTCTAAAAAAGTATCTGTAAAACTAATCAGAGATTTCTACTGTCGATTTAAACACTAATAACTAAACATGTATAGTTAGATTATGCTTTTAACTCTATTTTTTTTTTTATTTATTCTTCATTGAAATATCCTACAGTATTCATTTTTATAATTACAAACAAAACTTATTACTAGCATTCTTACTTATTATTACTGCCTTATTTGGTACAGACGGCGTCTAGTTAAGAAGGCAGGGAACATCAGGGCAGTAGGTGCCGGTCGCTTGTTGGTTACATTAATTGCCATTGAACTGTTACTACTGTTCTGTAATGTATGTATTTTGGTGTATAAGAATAAATAAATAAAATAAATATATGTTTAAATAAAGTAATAAATTAAGTATGGTTTTAGGATGTATAAAAATAATTGTAATAATTTATGATGAAGGTAATATAAATATAATATGTATATATATTCTATATGTAATTGCAATTACAAGTACTTATATATTACAATTAACCATTAACAACATAAAAATCTACCAATATCTCTTAATCATATCAAAATGGCCTGAAATCACATAATATATGACATAATAAATCGGTTTAAATATATAATTTAATTATTCATATAATTGTATTGCCTAGTGTAGTGCCTTAATGGCGGTTGCCTGAAAGGATTGCTTCTTAACGAACAGAGTGTCAAAACAATTTATGTATTTATTGAAAACAACTCTTCAAAAAACTCAAAAAACAGCTGTTTAAAAACAACCATAGTCGTTTAGGTGATCCAATTTCAACCCCGTAAAAATCCTACTTATTTGCCCTGCGGTTGGACTTTAATCTGTTCTAGAGTGACCTTCGTTTGGTTTCAGTAAACCGTATGAAAAAGTGGGTTATAGTTCAATCTAAAATGTCCACTTAAGATTCCTATGTGCTTAAAATTAAAAACAAACGATAAAGCTTTCATATAGGAATGTTCGTACGACTTATGTTTAAATATGTCAATAATTAAATTATGCTTTTGCTGGCCTGTTATGGCCTAGATGCGAGTGCCATCTCTGTCCAGGAATGTCAGATGAGAATTTACTAATAGATGGCTTCAAAATGCTGTTCGTTTTCGGAATCTTATTCGGGACGCGGTGCACATTCGGTCGTATCGCTCGCTCGCTCGCTCGCATTGCCCGGCCATAAATCTTCGCAATGGAAATGACGCAGTTCGACGGCGTTTTGGCGCGTCGCAAGACGGCCGCCGGGCATTCCATAGACAACGCCGCGACGTTCATTTTCATAGATTTATCGATAGGCGAATGGTGTAAGCGCTGAACCGCGCGCCGGCCTCTCAAACTTTCCAGGAGATCTTCTCCGGTAACACTTGATGCAACGGGTTATTAGGTTTCACTAGAGAATCTAGTACTTCATCATCGATCAAAACGTGTCTTAAAAACAGACCTTGTGGACTAAACCCGTGTGGTACCTAAAGGAGATACACTTTTCTTATAATTTACCAGTAAAATTGATGACTTTATCAATTGATGAAAATCACGAAACATAATCAATGATATTCTGCGTATAGTTGATCTTACCGAACAGATATGAGGAAATATGAGTAGATTCGATAGAAAGGAAGAAAAAGGAAAGGGAGGTCGGGCAAGGAAGAACTAATTAATATAATTAGGTAACCTGAAGATATTTTCGAAAAAAATTAACATATGGCTGATAGATAAAGGAAGACAAGGATCTGCTGATTTGTTAAACATTTTGTTTTAACATCTTATTGACCATCTTTATTATTATATTTCTTAGGTTACTTACGCAACTATATATATAGACATATTTGTCTGAACATAAACATATTTGTGTGTGTGTATATAAACCTACATATTATTAGCGATATAATAAATTAAAATAACAAAATATACTTACGAATGTTTAATATTTATACATTTTATACTAAATATTATCAGAACTTACGATTTCTGTACGTATTTCTGTTCTTTATCTATTAAAAGAATATTACTTACATAAACAGATTGTATAATGTGTATAACAAACTTTCTAATAATTATAATGAGATATATTTAGTTGAGTTATGCGTCAAATTTCTAAATGTTTGAATGTCTACTTTCCTCTTGTCTATCTACCTTTTGCTAAAAAGTATATGTTAAGTTTTGTTTCGTTAGTTTTAGTTTCTGCGTATTACTGTTGTGCGCACTAATTATATTTTTAACAGTGCAGGTTAACATTGTAATCTTTAATGTATATTTTACTATCTATATGCTAACTGTTTATTTACCAAATAAAATAAATAAGTTATACTAATTCGAAAGTTTTAGCTTCGCTTTGGCGTTCCTCATTGACGCGACACCTGCGCGCAAATATATCATACAACGCAATGGGGTTCGGCGCTTGACGATCGACTGATCTATTCCCGGCGACCGTAAATCGCGCGCCCGCGCCGATACACCGTGGATTCGGCGCGCAGATCTTGCACGATCTATATTTTCGTGGAGGGAAAATCGGAAAAATATCCCACTTTCACTCTGACGCATATGCACCGAGTACTGTCACTTCAAAAATCTTCAAAAAATCCACATACACTAAAAAAAATATTTTAGTTGTGAAATTTGCACCCGCAGCAAGTAATTTACTAATCCAACATAGTTTTTAGCAAATCATATAGTACGTACAGACTGATTATTATTAAATAATTTTTAATAATAATTTATAGATTTACCATATTTCTTGCTAAAAATTATGTTAAAGAAACATGTTAGCTGTGAGCAACTGAATTTAGCTGAATAATAAAATTTTAAACACTTATGCTATTGTGTGTATGTGTGTGTGGGTGTGTATATCAGTGTGTATATTTGTTTGTGCCTTATTATTTTTTTATATTTTCTCAGGGTTTTGCGCTGGTCTCTGCTATGCACTTTATCACTTCATATATAACCTTCCTTAGAACAGGTAACTATTACCTAGTTAGGAAGGTTATTGACTTACACTCATCGGCCAATTTATATTCCATAACAAAAAAAAAAAAAAAAAAAAAAAAAAAAAAATGGTTTTACACAATACAACCATAACATAATTCATTTATTCATTTGACAACAATTAAATTATACTTTTATAAGGTTACAACAGATTCGTGTGTACATATTAATAAAGTATATAATATTAAAGGATATAATTATTACATATATATATATATATATATATATAATTTTTGTATATAGAATTTAAATGATTATACTTGATATATTCCTCTATTATTTCTATTAGGTAAAAATTAATTTAAATTTTATACAATAACATTTAGTAAATTGGATGCAAAATGTTGTCCATTCTCCAACCAATTTTTCTAGTTTTACTTATAATTGATCGCCATTCGTCTTTCATGTTACTGAATGCTTTAGCACTTAACTATGAGTAAATTCTTTGTACCTTCAAATCTGTATAAAGATCTTCCGGAGGGGACCGAAAATGCTTTTTTAGAATTGTTCGAAGAACTGCCCAGTGCGCTATTTCTAACTGTTCACATTTTTTATTAAAATTTAGTTATTTTTTTGGTTTACAATTTGAATGTTTTGAGTTTTAGATAGCGCTCAATATTAGCATTTGCCTCCGACCGCCCTTACGGTAATATCGATTCATGACGCACACCTACGTATACGTAACTCGAATGGAGCACATATACACCTTTATATGAAGCAGGCTTCGAAGAAAAGCGCCAATATAAGAGAATACAGCCTCCGCGCGAGGCATCCGCAGATAAGATAAGGAATAACTTAGGTACAAAGATCCCGGCCGCGTATGTAAAGCATGTATCTGTATTGCCAAACTGTAGCCAGTTTCGGGACGTACACATTTATTTATTTAGGTCGGGAGATGGGAACTACTCAGAGGAACGGGTGCCTCTCCGGGGAAACTACAGAGTTTAGTGGGTGAGTGAGGTGTGGGTGATGCACATCTCATTTAGTGTTTCTTGTGCTGGTCATTCCCTTCTAGGTGTATTTTGATACTTAGATTAGCATGTTCTAGTCTTGAAATATAAGGTTTGTCTATCAGTCTTTAAGATTTTCGATTGTTAGGATAAAATTTAATTTATATTTTATAAACTAGGAATGCCTAATTATTTTATAGGATTTGTGTTTTGTTTTGTTTCAAATAATGAATACATTATGGCTTACCTTTATTTCGGGCAGAAATAGCGATGCTAATCGTTAAAACTGCCCACAACAGTGGCTGGTTTGAATGTATTTATTTATTAATTTTATTTAAAAAGAATTCTAGAGAATCACCTTTGATTCTAGAGAAACGAAATCTAGAGATTTGTTGGCACATTGAAATTAAATTGATGATTATGACCGGTTAGTCGATTTTATTTAGGGTATTAAAAGAGGGCATTTAAAATGACAAAATTGGGTATTTGTAATACAAGATACAATTCAGATTTCTTATCTGTGTGTTTATTATGTGCACATAAAATGATGCAAAATCTGACTTGTGCCATTACTCGTGCAATTACTTACTGACTTAGTCAAATAAATTAAATATTCAGAAATTCATTATTTTCTTATAAATTAAATTAACTAATGAATTACGTTTGTTAATTATGCATTGGTGTAAAAATAACTTTCTCTATTTATCTTACAATTTTTGTTTTTTTATTTGTATAATATTATGGTTCAATAAATTGAGAATTCCGATTCAATTGCAGGTTCTTGAATCAGCGTTATAATCAATATTATCTTGTATATTGTTTATCATACAAAAATATCTGAATTCTTTTTTGATTTTAAATGCGATAAAATAAATGGAAATATACTCAGTTTTTTAAAACGCTCTCTTTTGGTGTTAAAAAACCAATATTGCACATTTAATAATCTATTCTGGAGTCAATCTCGCAAGATAATATTTTGAGAAGCGTTTTGAAAGCTGTTCCTATACATATAAGTTGCAATTAATGTGTCACATTTACAATGATAAATCAAACGATGATTGTCGAGGAGGCGCTATTGGGCGCAGTTACGACTGCCTTATTGTAGTTTTCATATTGCGAAGCCATTCATGACAGGCAAATAACATCTCGGACCTGATCCTGATTAACTGTTTTATTTTTGTATGTCTTGTTACCTAACTCAGTCGTCAGTGTAGAGAAAAGTATCGTTGAATATTCTCAACGGCGAAAAATAACCTGACCGGATTTGACCCACTGGCGATTCGAATCCAGGACCTTTGGATTTAAAAGCTGGCGCTTATACCACTGCGCCACATGCGTCACACCACATTCCAAGGCATCAGTGAGAAACCAGTCTAATTTTGCCTTGAGATGCTGTGGCAGAATTTTTCACTTTCGTGACTTCACCGGCAGGGGAGCCTAACCGTACTATATTATGGCAATACAACATTATCCAAAGTATGTTTTTGAACGGTTCCGAGTACGGGGAGACTTGGTAGAGGTACGCTCAGGGTAATAACGAACTATGTCTGCGAATAGTTACGGCGAGTTTGGCATATCTCAGTAAATGCTGTATTATGACGTTATTATATAAGACCCACCTACAAAAGTTGGCATCGACGAAGTTACTCACACGAGTGAACTCACGCGCATGACACACGCACGAATACTGACTTCGCTCGACATTGTATGCCCGTAAATAAATAAAGCTGAAAATACACTTGGAAGCGTCACTCCCACACACAAGCCATGCGATCACGGCGTCGATATCACACAAAAAAAAACAAGTTTATTATTATTAATTTCAAGTTCAAGACCACTATGAAATGTTTCATAGATCGCTATGAAATGTAGGTAGGTCCCGTTTACACAATTTTTTTTTTTGAAAATTTTGATTACAAACACTTGCACGCAATTTGCGCGTTAAAACCAAATTGAGCTTAACTAATTAGAATATGATACAAAAAGCTGTGACAAAACAGTGTAAGTATTTATTATTATAAAAGTAAACAATTATTTTTTTTAGACATTAGGTACCTACGATATATAGTAGCTAGCTCCGGTATTAATAATGCTTAATAACTCGATGTTTGAAAACATTTTAGGAACACGAAAATATGTCAAACACACACATTATTTATCTATTTATATCGTCATTTACATGTAAACTTATACATAACAGTAAAATAGTGTTTACACAATAAATACATTGCTTGTATATTATTGTAATTTGTAATCACGTGCAATGGATTAGTTTTATGCATCACCTTAATAGCACAATGTGCTGTTCCAAGGAGACACAATCATTTATAAATATATAATATAAATAAAGTATATAACCTATAGATTAATATGAATACATATTTTATTACTTATATACAATAAAAACCCTAAACTATTTCATACAAGAACGCCTCTTACATCATTTATGTCTGTTTAAATTTTAATTCAGAATTTTAACTCCCTTTTCAAGTAACCATTTAGTTATTATGCCAAACCTAATTTTATAGTTTTAGGATGATTTATTTCCTTGATTTTTTAATTATAAAATTTTGGTGCTAAAAACCTAAAATATTTTTGGCTTAAAGTAGTCTTAATTTTAGGTACACTAAAAAAATACCCTTTTTGGGGATCTGTTTATGCTCTCGTCGTTACCTTCTTCAGTTTTCGGTTTGCATTTGTCGTAATAAAAAAATGACGCTTTTATAATAAACAGATTAAGTCACAGAATATTCAGTTCAGCTCCCCCCAACTTCAAATACCGAAAGTTATAAGTGATTACACAAGTGCGAAATAAATATTTTTTAATAAATTTAATTTTAGGTTTTTTATAGATTGAACCCAATGATACTTTTCTTTCTCCCTTTCACCCCCAAGAATTGGTGAATACAAAGAAAAAAATATATGGTAATGTCAGCAAAATTATGTATTGGAAACCATAAAGTATGGTTGATATGGTTGACAGCAATATTTTTTGGTGGATTTACACATCGATTATTCTTAAACTTACTTGGTTGCAAGTACCATAATTTTCTAACATATTTTTCAAGTCTAGTTATCGCTACATCACGTTTTATTTCGTCAGCTGTTCACCCACGACGCCATATTGTTTTGTAATCATAGCAAAATGTCTTTGCTAAAATATTTATTAACTAATCTTTTACTGCCATAGCAATAAATTTGATTCTTAAAGCGGATGCATATTTTTAAACAATTATTTTTAATCAATTTATTTTTAATCAAACGTTTTGCTAAAATATTTTTGTTCAGTGTATAATCGTGTATAAAATTATAAATATTCTATTCATATTACTCTTTTTCGTCTAAGGCTCGGCGGGATCACGTGAAAATGGGACGATTTCAAACGATCTCTCGTAACATTCACCAAACAAAATATGTATGCGTTCGATGGCAGTTTTGCCGACTGTACGACCCCGACTGTACGCCGCCCGATCGACTATGCGTCGGCCGACAGCGTGAAGGCTCTATGTGCCAACGCGAGCCGGAAAACGGCGCGTCCAATACATAGGGCTTTTCACGTGTCGAGCCGAACGTATCGGTTCGAGTGTGCGCCGTCGGACGGGCCAATCGGGCGAAACCGATCAGCCAATGGGAGCGCCGATAGGCCGGCGTTCGATGGCCGATTGGTTCGACCCGGGCGTCCCGTGCTACGTGTTATAGGTAGGTCGCCTCCGATATCGACTCTGTCGAGTTTACGGACTAGACTCCCTCCACCCCCCCCCCGCCCCCGCCCCTCCCCGCCGCCCGAACCGCCGCAGCCTTCTAGCCGACACGTAGGTGTGCGCTTCGAGTGGAAAAAGTGAGGTCAACTCAACAATCGATACAATATATCGATATTCAAACACTTGCCAGTTAAAATTGATGATAAAAGAGTGGCTCATTGAGCTAGTAATTTATTATCTTCATTTAAGTCTCTTCATCATTTGTGTAATAATGCTCTATTGCGACTTACAAATATAGTTTCTTTTTCCTTTTGCATAATCTCATTACAACCCTCTCTCTATCTCTCTCTTCGTTTCCGCAGCGCGCCCTCATAAATACCCTTTCTCTCGCATTAAAATTTTAAAATACTTAAAAATGTTTTTACTACACTACTTTACACTAAACTACAGACTACATTTTTTACTATTCTACACAATAACAACGCTGTATTTATTACTATTCTACACAATAACAACGCTGTATTTATTTTATTAGCGTTAGATATCTCCTTTTATGTTCTTTTTTTATCTCTCTTCTTTTTTTTGTTTTGCTTCTCTGAATCTCATCTATGTACTTACAAACGGAAATATATGTATGAAAAAAAAAGATATTAGGAACCTTAGATTACTGCCCTTTCTGCTCCGTATACTTCTCATTCAGATACATTTTTATTGGAAACAGATAGATAGTCCATCTTAGGACAGGTCTTCAGCACCTGGTTAGATGGACGCGGTGAAGATTCTGACACACCACTAAGTGCGAATTTAGATGAGAGGAGATGTATCTCATTTTCTCTTTGTATGTTTATAGATAAAATGTTTTTTTTGTAATAATTGTATGTCTAGCTGTAAGTTTTTCTGTGAAAATAACAATAAATAAATAAATAAAATAAATAAATACACGAAAATAATTGGGTCTCACACACAAACTCACACACGCAGTCAGACAGGATATATAAATGAAATATAAGACATTTTTTTCTGTCATTCAATATATTATTATAAGTCACTTCATTATTATACTAAACACCTATACATTATCATTATTAAGTTCGTATATTCGTATAATTTGTGAAACCAGGGACTCTAGCGTGGGAGACGAGTGCGTTAACCACTGACCCACCGAGACTCTCGGGGTATCTTTGGCGGAGAACGTATAAAAAGGCACTCTACGGATTTTACTCTTAACGAGTGACGCGATTTCTCGACCAACATCCCATCCCAATGAGTACAACGGGCGCAAAGAAGTATAACTTCAAAAACGGATCATCGTCGAATGCTGAATTTTCAACAAATAAAATAAAATAAAACATTTCAAACAGGATACATATACATTATGATTATTTTATTTACCTTACAAGGTTTTACCTACACAAGGTTTTACAAGGCTCCTAAAGATACCCTATCGTATGAAAAAACGCCACTTCTTCATTCATTGTGTCGGGGAGGCGCTATCGGGGCGCAATTATGACTGCCTCATTGTTGTTTTCATGATGCGAGGCCGTTCATTACAGGCAAACGACATCTCAAAGGTCTCTATTGTTTTTGTGTCTTGTTACTTATTTAAAAGTGAATCAAATTACGAAAACTTTGTTATTAATTCATTTATAATTAGGTACATAATTTTACAAAATTATTAAAGTAACTTTTTTTAATTGTTATTTTATTCGTTTAGATTGCTTATGGGATACAACTTATCTTAAGGAAGTTATAAACTATAAATAGTGAATTAGTTAAATATATATATTGCAATCATGGGATTTTTTTCTTACCATATTATGAGCGATTACTACTAAAGGTTTGACTAAATAGGTAATTATAATTAACCCACTGTAACCCACATGAACTGGTATTTATTTGTAACTCCTATAGTAGGCAAAAAAACTATATCGAACGGTTTTAATCTTAAAAAAACTTTCTTGTATTTTTATTGTTTTTGTCCATAAAATAAAAATCCGCGAGTATTTAAGTTTAAATTGTATAATTTTACGTTATATTACATATAACATATAGTATAGTATAACATATATTAAATATAGTTTACGTTACATCAGCCGATTAATCGATAGGAAAAAAAAATCGATCAAATCGAAGATATCACAGCATCCTCTGATTGCACGTCCCTACCGCGTCTACGTCTACGTGCAACGTATTTCACGTTCATTTTTTCTCGCCTTTGCCCTCCCCTCTCCCCCCCTCCCCTCTCCTTTTCCCGCCATTCCTGTCACCCCATCGTGCTCTCGCCTTTTTTAACTTTATTTTCACCTCCTCTCTTCCTACGTAGTTTCACCTCTCGCTCGGGTTCGTTTCCAAACGCGTCACGTTCGAGAGTAGATACCCCCCTCCCCCCCCCCCCTATACCTATGTAATCCACATTATGTAATAAAATTTACGTTCACGTCGAAGTATCAAGTCGTATTAAAGATGATAACGTGAAGAGAATTAACATAATTCACGTCATCAATGTTAAAGTCCCGAATACGCGACAACTTTTATGTCAATCAAGCGTATGTTATCAGATAATATATATATATATATATAATGAACATATAACGTATTTTATGTGGAATATTATATTTATGTTAGTCAAATACCCATTTAAGAGCTATATCGATAACTCAAACTCACACCATTAGTGTTTTTAGACCCTAGTAAAAATAGTGTTTTGTATCAGTATTTTTATTTCGAACTCTGTGAAAAAAATCCAAATTCTCGATATTGGCGATTGTTTCAACCCCAATGAGAAATTAATTTGTGGGTGGGGGGGGGGAGAAAGCAATTCTATATTTCGAAGGAAGCACATCTAGTGCACCAATGATGGTAGCACGCTGCTAAAATTCATCGAATGTGAAAAGTCACTTTTGGTAATAACGACGTAATATCAGGTGTATTTTATTAGTACCTTTGGTGAGTTGCTACTTAATGTCTTTCTCTTCGGGTTGTTTTAGGGTTCCGTAGCAACTAGAAAATACCTAGAGTTCACCATGGACACCAGTCCGTATACCGCATATGAAAATATAATTATACATAGGAGAGTAATGTTTGAGCCAGTATCGCCAATTCACACAACATTGTTGTAAACATTAATTGCGATTAGCTAATAGTTTATTTAATATTTCTAAACATGATTTTATTTTACATGTACCTAAATATACATTTTACAAACACTTGGGTTTGAAACGGACAATTTTAAAATATGGTTTACTTCGATCCTTAATTTATAAAATATGTTTACATAATTTAAAAGTTTAACTAAGACGCTTTGTACTTTCTACACCTCTAAACAGTTTTACTAAAATATTTTAAAAGTTATAGAATAGAATAGAGTTTTTTTTTAAATGTCCGATTCATTACGCCTTCATTTCGAAACGGATTTAATTACCATTGGACCAAAAGAAGAAATGACCACCTTGTATGCCGCAAGATTCATGAGACTATTTATTACAATGAAACATTGCAGCATCATTTACTAGACAAAACCCACACGATTCATCATTATTTCTTCCATCATTACAAAGGCTACTTTTAAACTTACCCCTTTTCTTAAAACTTTGTTTCGTTTATTGTTTTCTTTTTACCGGAAAACCAAAAACTTCTGAGAATTCCACTGAGTAACGAGCATCCGTTTCAATACTAAAGCGACTGTCTGATTCGTGACACGCGGAAGTTTAAACTGCCAAAACATGCCGAAAATATAATCTCATTTCTCAAATAATAGAAAAAAAAAATTTTTAAAAATGCCTACTCTCTATACATAAAAAATAATTGCAAAATTAACAAATTAAATATAAAAAAAACTGTAATGAAAATTATAATAAATTTTCTTTCTTTCTAGTGGCATATTGTGCCAACGTAATACTATAAAAAGAAATCTATATGTATCATTACAATGTCTATGCATTATTAGCAGTTAAAAAACATTTTTTATTAGCATAATAATTTCCTCTACTACCTGAATGATAAATAGTATAGTTGTGTATAATATATAAATGTATATTATTTTGAACCTGTAAATACTAGAATATAGTGTAGGTAAAATTTTAATTAAAACTCACATCTATTTACTCGGTCAATAATTCAAAAAATATATATATATTTTTTTTTAATTTAGTTAAAATGATCAATTATAATTAGAATGTTCTAGAATTTATATACTATATCGCAGGCATTCATTGGTTTATAAACACACTGGCCTCAAAGTTTTTGGTATATTTTCATCTTAAAAAACAGATTATTCTCGTGAGCATTTAGCATTCTTCGCTATCACCTCATTCCGTTTGGACGTTGAGTTTGGGACAGCCAACGGATTACAGTAAACGGATTATAGGCATTAAATATTATGTGAATCTAAATAATTTTATGACTTTTATAATGACTATGTAAGGTAGGCATATTGAGAATCAACTGAATTCCTGATTTTCTAATAATTCTATATATTATGTCTTCCAAAAGGTATTTCCCTATTATGTTTACCTAAAACAAGTAAATAAATGTTGTAAAATTAATAAATTACATTATTTAATGTTATTATTAAATGCAATTTTATATTTAACAATTCGCTAAAGTCTCCGTATAATGTTTTTTTTTCTTTTTAGTGATTTTACAGTATTTTTTCAGTTTTATTATTAGTCGTAAAATTGAAGTTAAGATTTTTGATCAATGTCCCGTTAAAATAATCCGTTAAGTTAGATACCTATATTGAACTGAAAGTGCTCTAAATCAAATACGTTCTATTCACAATCATGGTAATGTCTTTACAAAATGTCTACGACATGCCTACAAATATACTTGTATATATTAATGGTAGAAATGAATATGCGATAAGGTTAGAATTGCGAATACAAAAAATCAATAGAATCCAAACGGTCCACGGCGCGGAGGCTGTGTGCGAGCGCTCTCAGTTCTTTCTGTCGCTTTATCAGATGCTCGAGACGATCCGGATCTCCTCTGGCTGCCGTCTGCGTGGGCGGGGGAGGGGGGGTTGGAAGGCGGGGGGGGAGGGGGAGGTTTCATTCGGATTCGGAAGATCTTTCTATTTACTTTACTGGTCAGGTTTGATCTTTGGAGATAAAAGCGTATGTGTATGTATATGTTGGTATATACACGATATCATCGTAAGATAACACACATTACATCACCATTAACATTACAACATTATCATCACTAATTCTTTTTTGACTATAGGGCAAACACAAGCTTCTAGTAACATTAATCACTAACTAGACCTCAAACGAGGATCAAAATATGTTATCTCCTTTTTAAATAATGACCCTTCCTCGCTTTAATAACCACCCTTAATTAAACAAATAATTTAATTTAACTTAACAGACAAAACATATATTTTTAAAAATTGCTTTTTTGTTTAGTATTCGATTGACGTAATAACTCAGCCGTACTGTTTTTTATTCAGAATATTTTTTATAACATATTGTGTTGCATTTACGACGTATAGGTAGATATATACTTTAACATCTCTCCTTTTTTCACATATAGTAAAGTAGGTTCAGAAATCGCGGTAGCCTTAGGGCGTTTGGCTATTGACCTGGCGGTCGCTGCACCGCCTAACCTAACTCTAGCACAAGTAAATTTAGCTTAAGTACACGTATGACCCATGTCATGGCAATTCTTTTTTAATACTAAAAAAATGTCTAATAATTTAGGAACAATAAAGTAAAAGTAATTATACAAATGTTGTCTAGATCATGATGATATATTAAAAAGTAGGTATTTTACTCCTCAGGGCAAAAAGATTTTTTAGATTTTTTTATCGGTATTACCCCCTAGTATTACAGCTTACTTTTATTGGTATTATATTACTTTTTATTATTTTTTTTTGACAGTGATGTTAAATTATCATTAATTGCATGGAAGTTACGCAAAAAATCTTCGGGCTTAGCTGAAATAGAATTGAACACGTCGACCGCTCACTTAAACGCGCTGTTACCCAATATGCATTACCTACGCTGAAAATACCTACAAATAACTTCTCATGTTATTTATTGCCTCGACGCTATAATTCGTCATCTCAATTACAAGCAACTTAGCTTAGTTAAGCAAGTACTAACAAACATTTTTTTATGTATTTGCATAAAACTCCTTAATTAAATCGCACGTTTAACTCCGCTGCTATTAGATCGACTATTCAACGTTCATAAAAGGAGGGTAGCGTCCGGCGTTGCGAAAAAAGAACTGAAAAAAAAAGATAAACTATCTCTCCCACACCGCTCTACGCGCCGCCAAACGCTCGCCGTCTCTCTCTGGCGCCGATACAAAATCGCCGACCGGTTCGTGGTTCGATCTCTTTTCTCTTTCCCTCGATATATCAATAGTTGAATGTCGCCGTCCCGCTCTGGCGTCGTCTCTCCGCGTGTATGAGAAAGTCAATAAGTCTTGGATGCTGTGTGTACCGCACCTAACCGTTTTTATTATACAATCTGCTCCTGTGTAAGAGAGGGAAGGCTGCCTTCGATTGACCTATTTTTAGCGGGATGAATGACGCCGTATATAACTCGATGTTCTTTATATATTCTATAAGCATTTGTAGAATATTGACGGCGAGTATTCTGATAGACACTTGGTCCAGTGGGTAAGCGTACTAACTTTTAACATAAGTACACAGGATCATTCAATTTACAAATTTGATCGTATTTATAATGATGAACTGTCTAAAAAACACTCTAAATTAAGGTTCAGGACCTGTACTTTCTCCTCAAAATCGTTATGACCTCTTTTCCTGAGCTATAAGATGTTGTTAGGTAATAAGAAAATTGACTTTTTGATTATAATTTATAAATATTTAGTCGCTATAATTGATTAATTATAACGACTGAATGTTAATTAGGTTTATACCCAGAGTTTTATGGCTAATATTAGGAATATTATTTTTATTAGATTTGTTTGTTTTTACAAGCTTTTATTTAGCTTGCAATGTTTGTATGTCGGTTTAGGTTAAATCTTGGATTTTGAATAAGAACCAATTCCTCCTATACGGAGTTGATATTTGACATGTTTTTACTATTATTTTTTTTTATTTGTTTTTGATAAAAAATTGCTATCTATTCTATTAGTCAATGACCTCAGTCTTTAAAGTATTTTCGTATGTTATAGGGAATATATATATTTTTAATAATAACAATATTAAATCGTTAATTTTGAATCAATATTTTTATAGAGAAGTTCAAATCTAAGAAATCTAAAACACTACTCATACTAAGGTAGGCCTTTTTAAAAAAAGAGAAACCTATAGTTATTTATTAATAACGAATTCCACAATAGCGTAGCAAACATAAATAGTGCAGTTATAAAATTAACGAAATTTAGAAATATAAAGGAAACGTGAACCTTTAAAGTAAATGCCCATGTTGGCATATACTATATAAACCTACGTTCCTATTTAGGGAAATATTGATTAAAATAAATTAAAATTAGACCGTAAATATAATAGCAAAATTAAAACGAATAAACATATTTTCTTTTCGTTTATATTATATTAAATTTTAAGCGCTAAAGTTTACATACATTTAAAAAAAAATAGTCCATATGAATACGTAAGTATATAATATGATAATTATTAATTGATTGAAATATTGTATTTTTTATATAATAGTTTCGCGTTTTAACCGCAATTTGTTTATCGAACATATTTAATCAGGGCATCGTAAAGATTCTAACCGCATCCCTAAGATATCGCGTCCGTCCGTCCGGTCCGTAGGGATGCTGTGTCGCACATTGGTCCAGATTAATTCCCCCCTCCGCGCCACCCCCTGACAGTTGACGACGTATAGATTTTCCCGACGTCTAGTCTAAGGGATGGAGCGGGTGGGGTGGGGCGGGCGCGGGGTGTATCGTGTAAAGAAACGACGAAGAAATGTGATACACACTCACACAGGCGCGCACAAACACACAAACGCCTCGAATACGCAGGCTATACTATACCTATATCGAAAAGATCGTATGGCTGGTCTTGATGATGCGAGGCCATTCATCTCATTCAACCCGGGCACTCTGGATCACAAGCGGATGTTCATGCCACTACGCTACTAGGCCTCTTTTGTGTGAATATATAAAAGTTGACCGATTACGTTTCAGCTTTGTTTAAGTTCCATTTTCAGGGTTTTTTGAATGAGGTCTGTGCGTATGTTATAAGCCTGTGTCACTTATATGTTTAACAAAGGCGCTCGGAAAATGCGTACAATTACTAATCAGGTAGGGTTGATCATTATTACTACGAATACGTAGTACGTTATTATTAAACTAATTTGATTTTAGTTACTTCGACGCTCATTAAGAATGCTCTGACGACTAGTATAAACTAAACACCTTATACTTCCATAGAAGCCGAAAAACCTGGCTTGCCTAGATATTTTAACAAAAATTACTAGGTACCCCAAAAAAAAAATTCGCCTCTGGCGGTCAGGATGAGCTTACACCGTTCCCCCGCGATATGATTTGCCTACTGTACGAATCCTCTGTTTTAAAATGCCTCATACTTTTATTTTTCATTGTTTTCAACCGGAAGATTTAATTCAACTGCAAGTAACAAGCTGTACTCTTGAGCCAATCACAAATCGCAAACGCATCGTAAACTTTATAGGTAAAAAAAAATGATTAAATATAAAATATTATCCGTAGTTTACGTCGAAATGCTAAACTACTTCTACAAATGATTGGCGTTACCTTGAAACAGCACTTTGTGCTATTAAGGTTATGCAAAAAAACTAATCCATTGCACGTGATTACAAATTACAATAATGTACCTACAAGCAATGTATTTATTGTGTAAACACTAAAGTGTGACAGATTCGGAATGTATTTGGAATGTTTAAGGACCGAAATTTCAGTCCTTGCTTAAAGTCGTTCTTAGTTAAGATCAATTTAACTTTTAAGCATGACTTAAATTGAATTGTCTATTTCAGTTATTTTTTAAGAATATGCTTTCGCAATCATGATTCGTTATGTGTATGTGTAAATAATGTCTGTCGCATCACTTTGGACATACGACGCGTGATCTGACGTTTTGAGGTTATGTTGTCAGCTGTAGAATTACCAGAATCGAAGATGTTCAAAATACCACGGCGACTGTAGCGCCCTTAATGTACTGAAATTGCTTCCAGCAGCGTATTTTAACACTCACTTAAGGCTTAAGTCGTGGTTGTTTTGATTCATAGCTAAGGCGGACTTAAAGTTAGACTTAACATCGGTTAAGTCTGACTTGGACATGAAATTTTGACCGTCTTTCACCGAAAATCGATTGTCGAAGCGCTTTCGTTGCAAATTTACAAGAAAATGATGGAATTTATACTAAGGAGCTGCGGAGGGAGGTAGTTCAGAATCGAAATGTGTACTCTGACGACTCTGACGCTGAAATGGAACTCTCGGGACGCGGGACCGTTGAGTTATTAATAAAATGCCCGGAGAAAAAAGCACGCCAACGTCGTCTCCCGATTTCCCGTTTTCCATTAGTTCGCCTTTCATTCCTTCCATTATTTTTCTTTCAGTTTCATTCTGATTTAATGCATTCATTAAATGCAATTTCAGATACAAAGCAGCCGACGCTTTTCAACAAAATGAAAAAAAAAATGTTACGCTTACACATAATTAAAAATTCTAAAGAACGAACTTTTAACTCGAAAAGTACAAATGTGAAAGGGTTGAATTCTTGTTAGATTGATGCTCTTGAAAAACAACCATAGCCTTTTAGATCACGTCGGAGGCTGATCAGATAATATAGATATAGTTTTCAAATTTAGGGCGCTCCTTTTAGGAGGTTGATCTATAACGATAACTTTGATAATTTCGAAAAAAATCATACTAAAATAATTATATCAGTAAAAAACTTTGGTTTGGTAAAAAACTAATGCACGTTGTTTAAATTTATTACTCCCTTAAGATTTACGTAAAAATCGTGAAAAATCGGAGCTGCTCATAACATTACTACTGAGGACATTTCAAAAAAAGTGAATTTTATTTCAAATTATTATTATAAAAATATTTCTGACTTTGACGCGTGAATTTTCCTACTAATTCCAGTTTGCCTCTCGTATTTTCCATCTTCAGGTGAAAATGCATTTTCCGATGGGCGCTGGGTGGTGCAGCACCGCGTCGGCTATCTGCAATGTGCCATCCATTGAATTAAGTACATTCAAGAAATTGCAACGGCGCGAAAGGGACGCCAAGAGTCCGCGCGACAGAGAGGGCCGATATTAAAATGTGGCCGTACGCTCCGACCTCGTTTCTTGACCGTTTGGGATACTTTTAAGGTGATGTATACGCTATTTTGCTACCATTTTCTTTTCAATCCTGAAGGTGAAAATTTTCATTCAATTTCATATTTAATATTTGCATATTAGTGATGTGTAAACTTTATACTAATTCCATGTGAATTTCGATTTGGTCAGTGACGCTTCTGTCAGTGCTGCTCGTAGTGACTTTATGACCTACCACGATGGCTACATTTTTTCCCTAGGTACTGAATGAATCTAATTGCAAACGCGCATTCGGTTTAAAACGGGAGCACACATGGAGGTGCTCAATTACTCATTCGGTTAAAGTCGTTGCGCCGAGGTATTGCGTTGATTTTGGGTTATCTATCACGTTGATTTTTCTCTTTTATGAATAAATAGGCGTGCGGTAACATCGTTGAACGGGTGTGCATCGTTGGGTGGGTAATGTGGATGATAATTTAAAAATATGCTTCAGTAATAATCATTGTATTCATTAATACTAACCGATCATCTTTATATATTCATGTTCATGAACATAACATTATTATCATGAACATGAACATGCTCATGATAACATGTTAGAATACTATAGGTACATTATAATAGTCATTGTATTCAATAATTCAAACCGACCTCCATTTCTTCTTTATGAACTTGAACATAATATATTATCATGAACATGCTCATGACATGTTATAATACTATAGGTACATTATAATAGTCATTGTATTCAATAATTCAAACCGACCTCCATTTCTTCTTTATGAACTTGAACATAATATATTATCATGAACATGCTCATGACAACATGTTATAATAATATAGGTATATTGCATAACGACTTTTATTTCATGTTCATGTTATGTCATGAACATGAACGTAACATGAATCATGCTATGTTCAAATCGGTGGTTAGGTAAGCAGACGTAAAGTGCAATTTTCCAAATTGGATTATAATTAAGGCCGAAGTGTCAAAATGCTTTGGTCGTCGCCGATGCAAATCGAAGTAGGGACCTTTGCCTCCGAGTCATTCCATAGAGAACGATTCGCTCCGTTGAGCTTTAAAATTTAATAGTTCCAAGCTGTTCTCGTTCTTCCGTTCTTTTACGCTGTGCGACGAACGAAACTTGAACTTATTTATCTTCTGAATTTCTTGGTTAACATCTGACGAGTGTTTTCTTGGTGTGTTCGTCAAAATATTTATGGTTTCGCGCCCCTGAACTGGAGTGAGAAACGCCTTTAGTGTCAGTAGAAACCACTAAAAACATACTCAGAGATGGGGTGTGGTGAAAAACGGGAGCGGGGCCTTTTCTCCTCTCAATCACGCAGACTGCAATGCATTAGAGAGAGATTTATCTTTTATTATTTTTAATCGTTAAAATATCGCCATCTGCCAACTAATAATCTATACCCCTTTGCAAAACTTTCATACTACTGACACAATGATTAAATGATTTCAAATGTTCCTTTTTCGATAGTCTGTCAATGTAAATGTAGTAATGTCAAGGCAAAAAATAATGATTAATACCATCTTATATTTCTAGGAATGTCTGAAATTAAAACTGACAGTAAATGACTATCAGAAACTGTTACTAACGATAAATTTAAAAAATGTATATGCCATGATTATAGAGATATATTCACCCCATTACAGATGAATACAGTCTAATTTCGACCACTGGGCGACCACAAGTATTTCATCATTTAATGAGCTTTTTTACGTACGTACTGGAGAAATATAGTTCCTAGATGGTGAGATTATTTAGTAGTGAATAGTTTCTGGACTTTTGCACTATATAATTAATCATTTACATCGGAAAAATGTGTGAGCTGCAAATTTGCCTCTATTCATCCATGGTTACTCCAGTTAGGGGCACTTCATGACTTTTTATTTAATTTCCAATACACTGAGTACTTCATCATTAAAAAGTTGTAAAAACATCAACCCAACATTTACGAAAATACACCTGTTGCGAGGTCTTAAGGTGCGTTTTGGTGGTCAGTAAACGGTGGACGTTTCGATCGGGGCTTATTAGTTATTTTTTTTTTAAAATACCGCATTTTTGCCCTTTACAAAACTGAAATTATTATAGTGAACGATTGATCCGTATCGGGAAAAACTGAACCGGATCCGCTGAAGATCCGAGCCATTTTTCTCAGTCGGTAGCCACGTTCGCGCGGACCACCGCAACATAACTCAGAGCTTTCGATTCTCTCTCTCGCTCTGGCCGCCGGCGTTGAATATTTCGCGTCCCGCTCGCACGTGATATTTTAAATGGATGACATTCGATGCTCAGACATCGCATAGCGTAGAAAATGGAATTGTATTTTTTCATTATAATGAAAAAAATACGCTTTGATTTCTCACTTTATTATGGCCATATTAGCGTTAAATATAAATATAGTCGTTTTTACATTTCTATAATTTATATATTAATACGTGAAGGGAAAACTTTGTACCCCTTTTTAAGCATTTTTCAAATGTTCATTTTTCATTATTCTGACCATATCGATGCAGTAATAATTATAAATGCCATCTTATATTTTTATGAATGTCAAGTTTCATTTTTTAATAAAACTGACAATAAATAAATACCAAAAACTGTTACTAACGATAAATTTTAAATTTCATAGGTATTGTAAGGAATTAAGACAGACAACTCAATATTTATTTATTTATTTATTTATTCTTTATTGAAAAATCCACAGTATTACATTTTTACAATAACAAACAAAACTTATTACTAGTATATAAAACCAATTATGAATTTCGGTCATTTTACATGTTAAGATTAGCATAAAAATTTGAACAGTGTTCTTAAAATATATAAAGATTATTAATATTATATACATATACAGTAGATTATATTTTTTATTTTAAGTTTTATGCGTAATTTGTGAGTGATGTTTGTGGTAGTCGTGAGTGTGTGACACTTGTATGTTTATAAAAATAAATAAAGTAATAAATTAAGTATGGTTTTAGTATGTATAAAAATAATTTATGATGAATGTGATAAAAATATCTTAAAAAAATAATGAATTACGGTCGAATTTTAACCACTGGGCGATCATCGAATCGTATTAGATATGTATCACCTAAGCACCTAAACACCTTTGCGGTGATATTTTAACACCCCTCTTTTCCTTTTGTATCAATATATATAGCCATTAACAAAAAATCTGACATACCCTCTTGTGCGACCGACCGTACCGTTCATATTATTACGATAAAATACGTGGTTTAAGAACCAAAACAAATAAGCATTTTCATAGTGTTTATTACGTAAACCTTATTATTTGTACACTGAATTTCATATTCTTGTAATATAATATAATCAGATTTTTTTTTCATTTTTATTATTTTAAATACAAATCAACCACTAACCTATAAAAATGTTTATTAAATACTGTCTAGGTAACTCAGCCTAATACAATTAATTATACAGAAGAACCCAGAATGATTCCGAAACGTAGATGGCGATATTTTTTTGACAACGAAATATTAATTAGGTACATTATTTCGTTGGCAAATGAACAGCACAGACGCATAATTGTTTGCAGTTTAAAAAAGCTTATCCGGTTAATTCACAGATGGCAGGCTGTTATGTAAATAATTTAAATCTGACTGAAATGATAAAACTGTGCTGTTTCCAAATAAATTAAGATGGTTTAAGGATGCTTAGGACATGCCGTGACTACTTAAGAGTGGTTTCAAATGTCTCGTTAGAAATTAAATACTCTAAAAATTCTATAATATAATCAATGGTATTATAAATATGTTATTTTATAGTTCTCCTGGCATGGCGAGAATTATCCTAAAATAAGTTGGTTTCGTTTATACAAGTGGTTCCAGAATTATTAGGCATTCTTGGAGGCTGAATCAAAATATCACATTATGCTTATACAGGATGTTCCGAGATAATTCCCGTAGGTGTTTATGTTCCCTATTGCGAGTTAGAAATTATAAAAAAATGAGAAAATAATTCATGCCCAAATTATATTCATTTTATCAAAGCGCGCGTGTAAATTCACTTTTTGCGCCGATCAAATGACCCGGCGCCTCGTTTAGCGACCGAACTTTAAGCGCGATTTCATATTATCACATAAAGTTTACATTTTTTTACTCGGAAATTATGATGGATTTTGATATGAAGTTAAAACAAAACATGTTTGAAATCGCAGGGCCAATAAGCAGGTTTTTTTTATCGGGAATATTGGAACAACAGTATTTTATTTACTTAGACAGAATATATATATTTTTCATATCTATACAAATCTGTGGGTTATTGAACTATTTATACAATGTATGTAGGCGACCTGTGTATATAATTTACCACAGCCAATACACCAAGTATTACATATTCAAACTATATTACCACCCCCCGGGTGCACCCGCAATCCGCCCTCGGATCCAGCATCAATCGAGGTGGTGGGTGGTAAATAGAGTCTAGAGGGGTGGGGGGAGGGGGGAGTAGAGTAGTTTTCTGGGCGTTACCCTTTTTCCGTTAGACGACAGACGAGCGCGCGGCTGTGTGTGTGTGTGGACGCTTCGCTGTATTGGTGTGTTCGGAGAGCAAAAATATTCGAACGTTTGACTCGCTGAATTCAGACGTGGCCTCTGGCGCGACGCAGCCTCCCAGGTGGCCAGCCGCCCGTGTGCTTAAGCTGATCTCGTATTCGGTTGATCTTATTAGCTGGCTGGAAAAAAAACAACATTTCCGTGGTCTAATTGTTAGTATATTTGAACACACTATAGTCGATCCATTTTTAACATCACCGCCAGCACCCCTTACTCTAGGGCATGCAAATTTACCCTAACTGAGAACATGCTGAAAAAAAATAATCTTTGCAAACTGCAAATTTCACGACCAACACCGCCATTTTGATTTAAATCACAGCAAAATAAAATGTCGTAAGTTAAAACAACAAAATAAAATAGTTGCTGCTACCAAAATTTCAGGTAACGTCGTTTTATTTCTTCAGCTGTTCGCCCGCGACGCCATTTTGTTTTGTAATCATAGTAAAATGTTTTTTTTAATGTATTAAAATATTTGTATGCAAGATCCAACATATTTATTACCATAACAATTTCGACAAGGCTAGAAGAACTTTTAGTTACATTAACTCATGTGCAATGTTAATATTTTAAGTAAAGATTAGTATTATATGAAACTATACTGCAACTGTACTAAAAATACTAAATTTTTTTTTAAGAAAAAATAAAAAAATGTTTACCCTTTTTTCGGGTATAATTGAAGTATCATAAAAAATAAAAAAGGAAAAAATTATTCTATAAAAAGTATTTAAAAAAAAATCCTTAAAATTCATCAATTTTCTAATTTATATACAAGAAAAAGAACCTAATTTAGAAGAAGCCCTTTTTATATTAAATTGTTTTTTTTAAACTTTGATTAAGTGGTAACCTAGATTGTGGCAATTATGTTTTTACCTAAATTAGTACTATATTTTTAGTATTATGTATGGTACATAATATTTTACCTAAAAACCGTGTTTTTATGTAGTTGTAATGTTGCATTGATTACATTAGCATCGCAAATTTTGCTTAATTTTTGTAAACAAATACGTGGCCATATTATTTATATTTGTATATAGTGTCCGCATTCATTCTTTTTCTCTTAAAACTATAAATATCTCTTTGAAGTAGAATTTCGTATCTATCCGGGTTATACTCAAAATTTAAAATTATGTCCAAATAAAATTTGAAGTTTTTTATAACTAAATTCTCGTAAAATGCACATGCCTCTCATTTCATTCCAATATCTCTTTTAAGACGTTAAGCCTAAAAATATTACACGGATAAATCTTAAAATTATTTATTACTTATGATATACTCGTATTACATGACACATTAAAACCTAATTATATAAAAAAATTAAACTAAATAAAATATTTCCTCCGACTCTGTAATTTTTGATTGTTTTTTTTTTTAAATTAAAATACCGAATTAAAAAAATCTATACAACGAAATAGCGACATTTCATTAAACTTTTCGCAATGTAGAAATTTTAATAAATTTCTTAATTTTTTTGTCAGACTGCGATTTTGATAAAATGCTAGATGTCACTAAATACGTATTGTTAGGGTGTATATGCTATTGTGTAACATGAGTTTAACACAGATTTTAATTATAGGATGATGATTTTAGAGGCGTGGTTTTCAAGAAGAGATAAAACGCATATAATTTGATGTTATGGATAAGAATTTAGTTTTATTATAAAGATAAGGGTTTGCCATTATGTTTTAAAAATGATTTCGGGTAAGTGGCCGCCGCGGCTGACTCGAACAAATTCCAGCCGAGTGGCCCAATTTTCAACCACTTTTTGCAGCAAGTTGGGCCGTATGTCAGCAATAACGCGCCGAATATTCTCTTCCAAGGCGTTAATCGTGTCCGGCTTATCTGCGTAGACAAGCGACTTCACATAACCCCACAAAAAATAGTCCAGCGGTGTTAAATCGCACGATCTTGGAGGCCACGCCACAGGCCCACGACGCGATTTTTATTTTATTTTAGAGTGATTTAAAAAAAAAATAGAGTGATTCTTTCTAAATTTGCACTATTTGCAAACGTTGTTCAGGAGTAAGTCTATTCATTATGAAATGGCAAACCAAACTGAGCATAAATCAAGTGACAGCTGTCAAAAACACCAACTACGAAAAAAGTTGTGCCAGATTGAAAACCACGCCTCTAAAAAAAACACCCTATATTACGATATAATTCTGTTGGACGGCGTTGGCTTGACTCTCACACACAAATTCTATGGTTGATTTTAAGATAACGCACTAGTAACAAAGAGTCCCTATTGTTACTTGTTTGTTGTTGAGGACTAAATATAGAAATTAAATCCTATATAATATTAGTGAGCATGTTTCTTCATTTACCGGTCTATTAAAATGAATAGTGAGTCCGCATAAGTCAAATCAAATCTCTAATGACTACTAGCGAAACAAAAAATGAACCCTGATTGAAATAATGATTTTACTGCCGTGTTTAAATTCTTCTTGAAACTAAAGGTTACTAAAAACACTGTGTTAAATACACTCGGTTAAAAAGTGTCAGTTAAAATTTGCCTGATAACAGAATCTTTTTTTTACTGGAGTAGGTAAAATAGAAAAAATATCTAGAACCGTAGCCTACAAGGCTTTGTGTTACGTTAAACGCAATATATCGATTTCTGTCGAGCGTACGACCTAAATATACGCGAATAGAATTAATTTGATATTGTAATTAACGTTTACGGTAAATTAATGTACCGCCACCGTCTACAATGGCGCAAATATGTATAAATTTATTACCTTATACAGTTATACCGTTAAAAGATGATTTTTGAAACATCTAAAATATTATTACAGATACGTAAGGGAGTGTTTATGTTTCCTTCATTCGTAATAAAAAATCTAGCTAATTGGCCCTATTATTTCTAACAAGATTTGTTTTAAAATCGTGTCAAAATACATCCGCGAAAAAAAAATAAACTTAATGTGATAATATTAAATCGTTCTTGTTATAAGTTCGTCTGCTCGCGAGGCTGCGCCGCGTCGGGTCATTGACAGCAAACGAAACAAATATTCTTTACGATTATTGTTTGATTGTAATATATTAATACATAAATAAATATATCAAATTACTAATATTGTTCTTTTTTATATTAGGGTAGGAAATATTGCTCTAATTTACTCCGGGTCGAAAGCGAAAGAGAAAAACGTCACATTTAATGTCGACTTAAAGGTCGGGGAGACAGAGGACAGGGCCAAAAATAATATCAAATAAATAAAAAGATGAAAACGGATTGGCTGCATGTTTTATGAAATACAATAAGGATGTATACATAGTAGACGATCGCGATTCGTTTTATTTTCGGGTCATTTAATAAAATGGAGCCACGGCCATTTGGATGCAAATTCGTCCTTCCTTCCTTCCGAGTAGCGGCCTGGTGCACAGTGGCGCACGTTTACCTAAAATAAATAATTATCGTCCTCAAAATTTCACAGACTATGTTTCTTAAGGCGCCTACACACCTGAATGCTACAAAAATGTAAATTTTCCAGGTTTTCAAAGACGTTAGGAGAGTATACACGAGAGATATTAGTAATCTAGTTTATTTACATTGAAGATAATTCTAAATGTTTTGTTATAAAAAAATTTCCTAAGGAATCCTAGAGAATTTACCTAAAGAAATTTCTTTAAACATTATGCAACAAATATGTCAAAAAAACAAAACCATCGTGTTTTGAAATAGAACATTTTGAAGTTACGCGCTTATGAAACCACAAACATCACATATAAAATATATAATAATACCCACAGAAAAGGCACCGTCTTTGTGGGGAAATGTATAGGTGTTTTGTAAAAAAATAATAATAAAGTTTTAAAAAAAAAAAAAAAAAAATCGTTTTATGATGAGGATTTACCTAAGCGATTTGAGATATATGGTATAACAACTTAGAAATAAAATAACATTTGCCCAATATTGGAGATTTTTGTTTTAGGTTTGAAATATGAAAATGATACTTTTTTGTAAAATGGATTGAAAAAACATATTCCTTATTTTATTAAAAAACAAATAAATGCTATCAATATTGCATACAAAATGCTAGGCCGCGATTTGTGTTATAAGCGCCGTTATGCCTGTTATAAAGTTTATACCTTTCCGTTCGTCGTGCAAGGCTTCTTTTCGCCGGCAACAATTTGTAGGTCAGAATCGTTCAAATGGTGTCCTTCGTTTATGTCTCCTTAAGTCGACGGAACTGCCTTCTTTATGACAGGCATTTAGTCTAGTTAAGAAGGCAGCGAACAGAGGTTGCAGTGGTACCAAATGCTCACTGATTCAATACTATTATTAATATGTACACACGAATCTGTTGTAACCTTATAAAGTGTAATGTAATTGTTGTCAAATAAATAAATATAATCGGTAAAATTAATTAATAATAAAAGTACGCCACTGGATATCGGGAGGCCAGTTTGAGTCTAGTTTTAAAATTAGACTGGTCAAGTCGCGGCATATCCGATGGGGGTGGAATGGTGGCTAAAGAAGGAAGTGATGCGGTAGGGCGAGGGTAGAGGGGTGAGACAAACTATATGACTGCTTTGCGGCAGGGTGACACAGACTGGGGTCAATTTACACCCCCAATAAAGAAAAAGTAGACAGGAAGCCAGTCTCGGTAAAGGATTTGATTTGTGGAAAATCTCCCGGGACTCCATGCTACGAGATTGTGGCTTAGACGCGGTCAAATATTTAATAGAAACCGTTCGAGGGTGAACAACGTTCCCGCGAAGGGTTCCGTAAATGCGCTACGAACATACATACAAGTAGCAAAATAAGGTCGGAATTTATTAAAATTGTATGGTCTTTTAAAATCAGAGATCAGTGCCGTCGTTATAACTACATTTTCTATACGATTTTCGAGCTGACAAAAGTACTGTTTTACCCTCAAATGCGCTCACTGATGTACAAAAATACTATACATTCTAAGGTCTATTGGGGCTAAGACGATCTTTTGTAGTACTTAAGATCTTCGGGATCACTATTGAATCACTTATGCAATCACGTTTCCAGATCTGTTCTCATACTCTTTTACAAACTTGATTAAAAGATAGTGTCAAAGGCTTTTTCCAAGTCTGCAAACGCTATTAAAATAACCTATAATTTCAACTAATATAAATCTTGTTAAACGCTCGCGGCGTTTATTTTTTAAATAAATTAAATATTCAGAATCTATATTTATTATAGCTATGAACTAGAATACAAATAAATATATTAAGCACTTTGGGGCATTTATATATCGAAAGCTTCGATTTCCTGGCATTTCGCCAAGATGGCGGCTATTCATCCAGAGCTTGGCTATCGCCACAGACAAAATAGTAATATGGTTATCCAAGCAATTCGGCAGACGAGCTGAAGTATCAGAGCCAGCGACATGACGTTCCTTAAATTTAATTAAAAAGACTCTTCCCGAAAAAGCTATATCGTTCTATCTCATCTAACGCCTCATAGAAAAGGAAGCACATCTTGTAAAACAGAGTTCAATGTAGTCTATGAAATATATATATATACCTCCGAAGTTTTATTTTCTTGATACTTGTATTCAGTCAATAAGATATTTACGTTTAAAGTTTTGAAAAAATGTTTGGTATAAATTAGTAAAAATAACATTTTAAATGCGTATACAAAATTTCTTGTCTGTGCTGTTGACCGCTGAGGAGTTCCTTCGTGTGGAGCCAATCCTGGGTGGAGCCAATCAGGTCATGCTTACCATAAAAATGTACTGTCATCGGAACTGAACCATCATGTCAAATTTAAACTCCGTAGGATAAGAGGAAGTGGTTCTAATTCAGCTTGCAAGATTTGACCTAAACCGACACAAACATTGCAAGCTAAATAAAAGCTTGTGAAAATATGATTTTTTCGCACTCTCTTTACTTTTAGACACACAATAGATTGTACAATAGACGTCTGTATGGAGAAAGATCCCATTGTTTTGACGTTCATTCATGAACCTTACCTTAAAATATGTCAGAAATCCATAATTGGTTTTAAAGTTAAAAATATACGCATGTAATATTTAAATTTAATTCTGTCGGATTAATCAATAAAAATAAATAAATAAAATACGAATAATTAATATACATAACAACGTATTGCAATGCGTGCGTATTAATCAAATAAATATTATTTTGATAGTGAAGTTCAAAATTATCTCACTGGTTCTCGGTCTACTGTCCTCGGCGGTCTTCTTACTTTTTTTTACTGTTATTTATTGGAGATTTACTGAATGTCTTATCCTCCAATTGCCAGGAGATTTTTTATTTGTTATTTACACTCCTTCTATTTTTCTAAACACCCCTTCTATTTATCCATGTTACTGCTGCACATTTTCAAATTTATATAAATAATGTAACACTGTCAACTTATATATATTTTTTTTTATGGGGCCATTTATAAAGTTACCATTTTTTTTTCAATTTTCGACCCTCCCCCTTTCGAAAAACTGACGTCATTTCCATGAAGTGTATTACAAAGTCCATATCATTGATTAAAGAATACCTTTTTCTTCTTTGCTAAACAAAAGAACCATATTTCACCTAAAAAAAAACACAGTCCTATATAAATGCGTAATACGAACGCTTGTTTGCAACGCATTAATTCACATTTGTTATTGTAAGCTTAGAAGACTGACAGCTTAGACATATTTACAGCTTAAATAAAAAAAATAATTGCAATCTTAAAACTAAAATCTATATTTTAATGTATGCTTCCCATGAAACATCTGTCTGTTTATTTGCTAAAAAAATAGATAAATAAACATCTTTTGCCGCATAATCCGATTGTTTTCATAAATGGGTTAATTTTCATTTCGAGTTTTGCTCATTCATAACTACTTTGTACAGAACTTTAAGATTTATATTTTTAATTTTATTTTTTAAATACGTTACCATAAGGTGGGTCTATAGTTCATGTATTTAATTTAATCCTAATAAACAGGTGTTTCTATAATTTTGTATGATATAAACAAAATAAAAGCCAGCAATTTTCATTGGAATATTTTAAGCATAGCTTTTATATCTATTTATCGCCAACACAATAAGAATTCGTCGAGATACGTTCGGATTTTGACGAGAAAATATTGAATACAAAACGTCAATTAAATACTAATTATTAATGAAAATGTCGCACATAAGTAGAGTTTCTTTTCACAATAAATCGTACAAGTGACATTGTTGTGACATGAGTATTGTTGACATCAATTGCTATTGTTTGTCCGTTTCTCGACAGAAAAGGGGAAGCGCGGGGAGGAGGTCGTAACGAGATAATATATAATTATTATTTCACATAAATTATTCTTCACATCTAATACGTACGTATACCATATACATATTTTATAAATGAAACCTTAACTCTCATTCAGTTTTAAAGAACAATAAATTTGTCACGCCTTGTCACAATTTGTGCACCTTTGCCCCAGATAATATTTTTATGTGTTATCATTATGTATAAGTATGTGCTATCTCCACCCTTTAATTACAAATTTTTATTTATATTTTTTATATCTCATTTGAAGCATCAGAAACGTTACATAAAAACATATTGAAATTAGCTAATATTTTTTTTATTGTTTTTTTTTTATACACACGTGTGTTATGTTGATACTTTCAAAACATTATGTTAATAAGGTATATTATAAGGGTACAAGTCAAATTTCGACATATCGTATGTTTATCTCTAATAATTATGCTTTGTATTCCTAGTTTTTTTACATAGATACCTTTCATACACGCACTCCAACAAATATTAGTGTTTTAACATAATCTTATATACACCGTCGCAAATCAACAACATACGAATACATCGAGCATGTAAGCTTTACAAAAGCATATTGAGCGCCATCGATATATTCTGCACTACCTTCCCGTAATCCAAACGAGTGTTTACTCTAGCTCTAACCCTGTATATGTATATGTTTATGTAAAATCAATTATTTTTGAAGAGTTATGCTGTATTTTATATTCCAATAATTATGTAAATTCTCCAACCCCTCCTACTTCCTAATCCCAACTTCGCTCCCGAATGTATATTTCTAAGTTATTAAGTTTAGAGGAAACTCTCATTGGCTTTGTGTTTTGATTGTTTTTTATTTGTAATTTTATTTCTATATATCAGCTGTTGGCTGAAATAAATAAATAAATTACACACCTCACTATTTCTCTTTTCATATGTAGTAAATATGGCGTACTATATAAGTGAGTTGTAGTTACTATTTAAATAGTTAATATATATATTTTTCTTACATTTATTTACATATACATATTTAACGGGTAAACCCTGAAACATTTTTGGTAATTTGTTATTTTTGTATTGTTAAATATATTTTTTCATTTTCGCATGTAGCTCACAGTAGCTACCAATAAATACATTTTCCACAATACAGCTCTTCTAGCCGAGCATACTCAACGCGTCTCGCTTCATATTTCGATGCCGCGGACGCCGACAGAAGATATTGATAACAATGCTTCTTCGCAACGCGCCGCTGCCACATTATTTTTTTTTTTATACAAACATGGAGGAATACGAAAAAACCTCCATTTTATTGTCAGCCGTGACACGGTATCGCATTGATGATAGCACGTAATACGCCATTGTTGTCAATTCGGACGGGTTGTATTCACTCTGAGGATGTCACCGCACGCACCGCGGAGCATCTTAAAGATGTGTTTTGTCCGCATGGGTTTGATTTGATTGCTATAGTTATTATGCTATAGTTCAATTCGAATATAATCGCCATCCTACTATGTGACTAACAACGCTGGGACTGCTAATAATATGTGTATTTAATAGGTTTTAATAGTGCCTAGCATGTAGGATGTAATAGTGCATTGATTTTAATATAGTTTAGTAATAATTCAAATTCAAAATTCACTTTATTAATTCTAACATACAGAGGAAATATTTTACAATACAACTGGAACAATATAATTATCAATATATTATAAGTTTTGATGGTTACTCAACTAGATTTTAATCTGTTCTAGAGTGACCGTCGTTATGTTCCAGTAAATCTTATAAAACAGTGCGTTATAGTATAAACCTAAAAATATTTTACTATTGCATTTAATTCCTCGCTGTGTACAATACCAAATTTATTAACTATGTAGAGATCTTTTTATTAATACCTACTTTATGAGTTAATTTACAGTTCACTACGGATACATGAGCACAAAATTCCTTGAATAATTTACCAGAGAGAAAGTAAACCTCGGCTCATTCTTAAGACGTGCCTCGGTGGAGCACTGGCCAAGGTTAAGAACTGTAACTATCCTTCCCTAAAAAAAAAATCACATAATGTACTATAGCTGATTTGATGTGCGTTTGTCTGATATTCATTATTTTTAGATCCTTAAAGAGTTTTCTTGAAGAGAATCTGAAAGGTTTACTGAAAAGTAAGTTCAGTGCTACCTTTACCGAATGGAGATATTTTTTGCTAGCACATTGTGCATACTAGTCTAAAGTACACTCATATTAATATGATCGTGAAACTTGGCTTCCGTAAGGATATTCCTCCATTTTGTCGTAACCTTGACCTTTTAGGACTGCCAGCATGAACTGCGGATTTTAGTCGGATTTCCATCTTCCGTTCGCTTCACGTGTCCCAACTATCTAAACAAACCAACTGAAAAAAATGGCTCCATAGTCTCGTAAAAGTTCCTATTTGTTTTTTTTTTTTTTTATGGAATATAAATTGGCCGATGAGTATAAGTCTATAACCTTCCTAACTAGGTAATAGTTACCTGTTCTAAGGAAGGTTATATATGAAGTGATAAAGTGCATAGCAGAGACCAGCGCAAAACCCTGAGAAAAATATAAAAAAATAATAAGGCACAAATATACACACTGATATACATACCCACACACACATACACACATGAATACAATTTAAATATGTACTCAAGAATACTTAATATATGAAAAAATAAAATGAATAAATGAAACAATTAAAAAATAACAAATTCCTCGAATATCCTCGAAAGATCAAAAATCAGTTCGAACGAGTCTAACGAACTTTAACCAAATAATATCTTCTTTCGCGCGTGAAAGACAGACAACTATGCGTAGGTACAGACTACTTTATAATAGGTATAGGTATAGTCGACTAATGATAAGCTGATCGTTTTTCAATTAGGACGGTGGTGTGAAATACGAGTGGCTGAAATAAAATATGGTAAGGAAAAAAACCGCAGCTCGGTCATTTCTCTATACAAAGGATGTAGTGTTGTGATTCTCCTTCTTTATTAATATAGATATAGTTTCATTTTATAATAATATCGGCTTATATAAAATAAAATAGTTAATTTTTACTTTGTCTAAAAGAGCCTCGAACATCTTCCTTATATTTTATAAAAATTTTAGACCCAAATATCCTAGTGACTAAACACAAAAAAAAACGAGAAAAAAAACTACAGAGTAAATTTCATAAAGATGTAAATCCAATTCAAACATTTCAAATTAAGTTGATTTTGTTTCTCAAGATTAACCTATAAAGATAGGTTATGGCGACGCAATGTTTTTGTTTGACAATATCTTCAAATCTAACAGCCGTTAGATGACCACGGACCACAAAGACAATAGCTATGCGGAAAGAGCCCCGTAAACAATAAAATTACATCACCAAACTGAGCTAAACCCGCCGTAGAGTTCGAAAGCTTATTAAGGGGTTAAAATTTGTAACCTGCCCATCAATATGAGCCCTTGGAAATGACGAGGGTCAGCAAACATTGACGGGTTAAGAAAGGGTGTTTAAAATAGACTCTGATATTACGCCTGTCTCTGAAATAATGATTCTATCTACACATAGACAACTGGTATGGATATATAACCGGTTAAAGTCGGAAAAGTCTTCTGTGTAAACTAGAAAAGGGATGAAAACACGGAGGGGTGTTGTCTAGCAGGCGATACTCGAAATCAAGTGAACGTGTCGCACACGTTGAGCAAACTAGCCTCATTTTCCGTCTAGCTCTAACTCGCAGGCCTTACGGGCTTACGGCCTCGCTCCGTCCCGTTCCGATACGAAACGGGAAATTGTCTCACATTTTTGCATTCTCCGTGCTAATGAGAGGTCCTTAGGTTGTTAACATAGTGGACGGAACACACGGTTATTCAAAGTATATTAGAAAATAATAGGTAGTATTATTTTATTGATAAAATAGTACAGCTCAGCATCTCAGTACAGTAGTTACAAGTACAGCTTCTTTTGAGTGATGTTATCAAAAAGACTATTTTTAAATCTAATCTAAGAATCAGCCATTTTAATATTACCATTTATTGTCCGTCGTATCACTCGGGTGATTTGTTTCCTATCGCACTCGACAATATCCGCGTTGCGGTGGAAAGTAAATTCGTTTAATTAGATTATTCCGTTTAACTACAGTCGGTTTTGTATATGCTAGCATAATTTTTTATATTTTAATTTTTATACATGTGTTTTTAAAAAAAAAACAGATATTTTTACGTGATATTAAACGCAATTATTTATTTATTTATCCTATTGGATTTATACCTTTATAACATAATCATAATAATGACATAATCTTCAAAGTAATTTCTCCTTACGACCTTTTGGGTTCGTGGAACTTACATTTTCACTGTTTTTCATAATTATTATTTCTTTTTTACTACTTTAATGAAAGTTTGACCGTATCGCATAATCGCGCAGATAGATAGGTGAGAGTGAAAAGCTTTCATAAAATACAGGCCTGTCTGTATTTAAACCAGCGTGCAACTATCTGTGTGTTCGGTATAATTTTTTCTTTCAACATTCTGGCTATATAAATTTTCAATCTGTAAAAATATTAAAAAACATTCGAATTTTCCAAATGTCAGCACTGTCAAACTTTTATATAAGTAATATAAACTAACGGCGAACGCCAATTATAGCGTAAGGAATCATCTAAAATGCATTATAAAATTTTACTATATCTTAAAACTTAGATATATAATCTTAGAACTATACAGGCTGATTCATATCCACCAAATTTCCTTGTGCCTCTCAGATTGTAAAAGTGTTGAGTAATCTGATGGGTTATTTAGTTTTGACTGTAATTATGTGAACAATTTAACATTTTAATTTTAGTAAAACAGCATCTGCATAAGGTTGGTAAAATTTATCGATGCAAAAAGAGATTTAAAAAAAAAGGGGTTAATATCTGATATACACTTTAGACACCGTGTGTGACTTCCTTCGTCATGGGACCTATTGTATAACAGTGCAACGCTATATTGTGAAAGAACACACGTGTCTGATATATAGGGCGTATATGGATTGTATTTATATTCACTGAATATGTCCTTTAAGGGAATTTCGCGTAGGTGATGATAAAATTGGCATGGAAGGTCCATTATTGGCCACCCTACCGCACAAATGCTATTTTCACCTCGATTTGCGTTTGACGATACACATTCGATTTTATGAACATTTTACAAATGGACTCCATTAAACGTGTTTATTGTGAGGGCTTTATTTTAAAACATACTCAAACAAATATTGAATGAAGTGAGCGCAGACGCTTCTACTCAGAATTCTAAATTCGCTATAAAACTGATCCATTTCTAATTTCACCGCATTTATAATCATATTAGGATAAGTTAAAATATTGTTATTAAACTTATATAAAAAAAAAATGAAAAGGACATTAGACAAAAAAATCTCATCAATTTTCCTTATTTAACCTTACCAAAGGTTAAAATGAATACATATAGAAATTATATATACAGGCGTTTTTTTTTTATTCTTAATCTATCATGGGTTTCATAAGAAACATTGTTGAAAACCTCGTAAACGAGGTAAGCGATTTTGTATATCCTATGTTTAATTTGTATATATAATTAAACAATGTCATTTTCAATCCTAAAGCTTACCATAATATTTACTTTTTTTTTCATATCTACAATATTAACCCTCAACGTTTTAGATGCGTTATGAATATCAGGCGTAGAACAGGTTTAAAAGCTAAAGTTCCAACCGACGCACTCTCAAAATGGCGGTAATTCGAAAGATTAGAATACTGACCCAGCGACAATTTACATACAAAAAATGCAACTTATTTCGAGGAACAAAAAATAATATAGAATTTTGATGTAATAAAATTCCTGCAGTGGCTACTATACCACCAGATGATACAGATTTTGGTTAAATTAAGTAGTAAAAACAAACGTTTCGAACTCCGTAACCTCTTCTGAGTGATGATAAATAATCGTATATATAAACTCAATAATTTTAATAAAAGGCAGTTAAAAAAAATATTATAATATGTAATTATCGTCGGTAAAAATTAAATTGATCAAAAATGTATAAATAAGACGTATATTTACTTTTATAGTGTTTATCTGTATAGTATATACAATATAATCAAAGTGAATATTAAAAAATGCTAATAAAATACAGGCCTGCGTTCAATTAAACCAACGCGAACATCGTTTCAAGTTTTGCGGCTATTTCATATATTTTGGCGTTCATTTTCTTTCAGCTATTCTGGCTATAAATTATTTACGGTTAGATTTCCATCCCTATAAAATATATATTAAAAGTAGTATTTCTTTCAGACAACGTTGCTCCAGGCGGGGGGGGGGGACATTGAAGACGTTCAGGGGGGAGGGGCGCCGGGCGGAGTAAATAAATAAAACAAATTAATATTCATTATCAATTCACGTTATTTATTAGTATAAAACTACAATGAACTAAAATTGTCAAAGGCTTATATTTTTTTATTACAGAAATCATATTCTTGACGTGATAGATAAGATAGATGACCGCGCGCTAGACAGAGAATAGCTTTTTCGGGAAGAGTCCTTTTAATTACATTTAAGGAACATCATGTCGCTGGCTCTGATACTTCAGCTCGTCTGCCGAATTGCTTGGATAACCACTTCAACACTTAAAATAAAAGTTTGTTTTTTTTTTTATATTTCATTGTGACGACTATTAGACGAATTTAATATGTATCTATATTGTTATTTTGTTACTTTGGTGGTAGAGTCGGGGTTGCCACTTTCTGATTTTATGGCCGCCATTTTAAAGTTACTGCAACGTGCTGCTACAACCTGCATATAGATAATCTCAATTTAAGGTACATAATATATCAAGTAATATGTATATATTTTGCTCCTGGATGGGATCCACCTTCCTTCCTGCTTCGTTTTGCCTGAGGGCCATATACGTGACACTTGTTCGTTTGATGAATGCTTTACATCAGGGGTGTGCAACAGTCGTCCATTATTTATTTTAGATTTTTATTTTCTCTACTTAAGCAAAAAGCCGAATGAAGCTTCGTTGATTTTCTCCTTTAATAAATGTTTAATACTCGTAAGAAGATCGTTATTATTATTGTAAAATTTAATTTTCCTGGTTTTTAACACGCTTTTGGATTTAAATTTATACCCCAGAGTTACTTCAATAGAAACACCATAATTATAGTTCTAGCATCGTTGCACATACAACATATTCTCCGTCCGGAAACTACAAGGATCCTAAAAACCTTAGACCTCGGAATGTGGCACCTTACTTTTTTTTTTTTTTTAGCGAAGCTCACACATTATTCTACTAATGCCATTTTTGAAGTTAAAAAAAAATATAGGTATACAGTTATTTGTGATTTTGTTAACTGTGCGTAATGTCACTTATGACTTGGTATAACAAAATAGTATACTCGTAACCTGTGTTTTTTTTACTATAATTTTAAAGATTAACTATAAAACCCTATCTCTTACATTATCTAAGATTTTTACTATAAAAAAAATAACCGTTTTGTTCATTACCATGGTCGTCATTTCCGTGGACTTTTAGCTCAAATATGAACGTCATTACCGTGGACTGCGTAGTTCCGTTGTTTGGAAGGTAGCTTCGATTATATTGCTGGGTTAGGCAGATAGTGCATGTCCCGAACATCCAAATTTCGATCTGGTTTTAGGGTTAAATCTCTTATGTGAGCGTACATAAAAATCCAGAAAAAATATTTATGTTAAACATGGATATGTAACCTTTATTCTGAGGAGATGATCATATTGTAGAAGATAACATATTATATGAAAAAAAAATATTGCAATGAGGCTGTTTGCAATTTAAAGTCACTGCTGCTTCTAAACTAGAAGTGATATTTTTACGGTTCTTACGGGAAAATATTGTTAATTACTTTTGTAAAATTATGTTTAATTTTCCCGGCGCGCGGGACAGTCAAGCGCTGGCGTTCGAACGGGAGGGTTGAGCGCTGTTATAGGTATTAGTACTTATTAAATAATCTCTACACCAAAAAGAGAGAGGATAAAACATAAAGCACATGGGTAGATACCTACTTACACATTTTTACGAATACACACACATTTTACAGGGAAACGTTTGACCACGCGGCTTTTAGGCGATTACGCGCACCTTGAGATACGTGTATATTATCAGAAATAAAAGTCAAGGTGTAATACACGCACGTGTACCCACAATAAAGTCAAAATAAATTGAATATTGTAATTGTTATTTTGAAATACCCATTTTGAAAATAAAACAGAAAAAGGCGCAATTTCCAAAGGTTTTCGGTCGCTATCCACCTCCACTCGTGCGGAGGTGCAATCTTAGGATGTGTCGCGCGCTCGAGAGTTCTGTCAGCCGAACAGAGAGTCTGTCAAAGAAATGCAGATGCACAGAATGCACTTTGTATATGCGAGACGCTGGATGCTGGATCCGCGCGCGGATCTTCCTCCGCGTCACCGGACTCTTAATTGCGTGTGAATTTGCCCTCTAACTTTTTTACAAATGTATTGCGGGATATTTTTTTGGACAGAAATGCTGAAAAAAACATTCACGCGTAAAAAGTCATCAGTGCAAAATGTTTACATTTTTTTTAAATGTTTACATTTTTGTTAAAATGTTTACATTTTTGTTAAAATGTTTACATATTTGTTAAAACATTACTCCTTAAGTCTTCTGGGATGGTCTTGGCACAACCTGTATAGCAATAGTTTTGAGAATAAATACCCTCAAAAAGGCAGTAGGCAGAAAAAAGAGACTTTAGGATGAATTTCAAGTATTTTATTGACAGTGCATTAAAACCAAATTTCTAAACGATTACGGAAGAAATCATGGCATGTTCTTTTAGGTCTAGAGAGAATCTTAAGATCTCTGTGGAAATTCTTGAGCTTGAATTCTTCTACTTACAATGTAAATATTGTAAAATGTCCGAAATCCATAATTGGTTTTGTATACTAGTAATAAGTTTTTTTTGTAATGATAAAAATGAATACTGTTGGATTTTTCAATAAAGTATAAATAAATAAATAAATAAATAAATGTTTATTTTATCCGCCCACCCTTGCGACGAGTCTCCGCCGCCTGAAATAGCACGCTTGTAACAGCACGCGCGCCCTACTGAACCGCTCTTAATATACTCTTTAAAAGTTCATTTTTTTCTTAAGAAAACCACACCATACACATTGACGCTCGGAATGCGACATGGGTGACTTAAATTTTTCAGCGAGGCCGTGCGCCGATCACCCGACCATTTCAAAATGCTAACTTAATTCCGCGGATAGTTTTTGATGGGCGCACCCGCCCGCCCTCGCGTACCGCCACCACCCCCCCCCCCCACCCATCCCCGCTGACCGACCGACACTATCCACTAATACATAATTTAACTCCGTGACGTCTAACAGCTTCTCGGAAGAGGGCTTCGCGGGGCGGGGGGGGGGTAGTTCCCCCCTCCCCGCGCAGCGCTCCGAACGGAGATGTTCCGAAATTTACTGCTTTCTTGCAATTTTCAATTAGAACCTTAATGGCTTATGGGTTCTGGTGGGGTTTGGGGCGGGCGGCGAAGCCGTCAAATAAATTTTAATAGAGAGACCGTATCTGCATAGCTGTGTCACCGTTAGATGCGGTCTTTGGGCGGCGGAGAGTCATCTGATCGGCTGCTGGGCGGACTCTGTAGGGGGGCGGAGGGAGGGGGGGGGGGGGGGTTCGAGTAAAACAGATGACTCGCAAAGGCAGAAATTGATTTTAGCACTAGAATTTTCGGTGGAATCCATTAAATTGTTAAGTTGTAAACAAGAAATAATTATTATTTATTTTTCTAAACATTGTTTATACACACCGTGTATCACTAATTTCACTTTTACAGATATTAATAACTCGTCTTACTCGTGTGAAGTACTTCAACAGTATCTGTTTATATTCTGTGTTGAGATTTTTTTATTACATTAAATACATTAGATAAAGTTTCTAAGCATTTACAAGAGGAAAACAAATTGACATCTTTGTATAACAATATCGTAAATAAAAAATATATTGACTTAGTATTTATCATATTCACATAAAATTAAAGTGAAAACAGTATTCTTATGATTCATATCAGTATTAAAAGATAAATTTTGTATTATATTATTTTTTTTATTGTGTAAGGAATAATATTAGAATATTAAAAGACACCTGTAGGTATAAGACGCTCAAATATTCTATTATAATTTCAAAAATTAGGACGTTAAATTTAGGCTGTTAGGACGTGTTATTTATTAGTGGCCAGTTAAAATTAATACAAACTCAAATGTGCAAATATAAATATGTAAAAGAATATTCAGTGCCACGTTATTATTATTATACATCGAAATATATGTCCGTGTTGTTTCATTACTAGCCGCGCTTCAAAATTTACAAAAAAAAAATATTAAAATTTACTATGAATCGAAAGATTGTCGAATTGTATTTTTTTTAAATCTACTCAGGCTTAAAAAATAGCCCACTGTCACTTCTACGGCCATCCAAAAAGCGCGTCGAATACGCTAAAAGTGCCGCAGGCACAAATGAAGCAACCCATCACAAGTTGGTAGCACAGGCGCGAGTAGTCTGCGAGGAAGATTAGTGGTAAGACGTCAGATTCCGGTTAAATAATTTACTACTACTAAACGATGTATTGAAGCAGTTCATATGATATGACAGGGTGTTATAGTCATTCTTGTTTAATTCTATGTGAACCTTGATAATTAATTTTTACCTATATTATTTATATTAAAGGCCGCGACAATACTACAACTTTTATATAGAGAAATGAAACGTGCATTTATTTATTTGGCAAATAAACATTTAAGGTTTACTTGGGATTGCTGTCAGCGCCCAGTGTTTTAATTTTAATTTAATTAATGTGTCGTGAAAAGTGTCACCATAGTCATAAGAACAATGTGTCATTATATTGAGACGTTTAATTGTTGAATTTGTATGCTAAGATACCTACGGAAAAGGCACCAGCCTTCGTGGGGTTGTGTTTAAGGTGCATTGCTCAAAAATATATATATATATATATATACATGATAAATATATATTATAAATTGTTATTCTAACCTCTATATACTCGCACTGTTAAAAATATAATTAATATGCAACAACAATGATCGCAAAAACTAAAAATTAAACAAAACAAATCATTTAACAAAAGATAGAGGACAAATTAAAAAAATGAAATTGTAATTTGGTTTTGCGCATTATTAGAGTTTTATTATGCACTCAGTAAATGTAGGAGTTTTGGGAGAAATTACTTTTGCATATGGGCAGATAAAACAGCTCAGTATGACCAGTTTGTACACGATATTTGACCAAAGTAGTTAGCTTCATGCAATTAATAAAACTATCTAAAAGTTTATATATAGGCGTGGTTAGGTTAGTTAAGTTAGGCGTGGTTTTCAATCTGGCACTACTTTTTTCGTAGTTGGTGTTTTTGACAGCTGTCACTTGATTTATGCTCAGTTTGGTTTGCCATTTCATAATGATTAGACTAACTCCTGAACAACGTTTGCAAATAGTACAAATTTAGAAAAAATCACTCTAAAATAAAGTAAAAATCGCGTCGTGGGCCTGTGGCGTGGCCTCCAAGATCGTGCGATTTAACACCGCTGGACTATTTTTAGTGGGGTTATGTGAAGTCGCTTGTCTACGCAGATAATCCGGACACGATTAACGCCTTGGAAGAGAATATTCGGCACGATATTGCTGACATACGGCCCAACTTGCTGCAAAAAGTGGTTGAAAATTGGCCCTCTCGGCTGGAATTTGTTCGAGTCAGCCGCGGCGGCCACTTACCCGAAATCATTTTTAAAACATAATGGCAAACCCTTATCTATATAATAAAACTAAATTCTTAGCCATAACATCAAATTATATGCGTTTTATCTCTTCTTGAAAACCACACCTCTAAAATCATCACCCTATATAAATATTATATGTCAGAGATAGTTCTTCTACCCGAAAGACTGATCAAACTACACTTACCTAATGAAACTAACTGTAACTGTCAGAATGTGGATCATTTAAATAATTAACGTATTTCCTTTCAATACGTTCTAACCTATCAATATATATATATATTGTAATATATTTAAAGTTTTTTTTTTATGTATCGTATTGTTTCCTTTTTTATAATAGGTTATAACCTATTATATATAGCAGTTGAAATAGCCGTCACAAGAAAACAACACGTCTAACCAAATTGTCTTAGTTTGAAACTTTCTTCCCATTCACAACAGACATACTACACTTTCAAAAGGTCACAAGGAGACGGATCGCATTCGAGCCATTTGGAACCTACGCGACAGAGCCTAAAAGTCGTTTTTTGTACGAGCGCACGGTTGAACGGCCGCAGTCACGGTTCGCTGGAACAGGTGCCGGCGATTGACCTCCGGCTGGCGCGGTCGCAGCGACTATTGGCTGAAACGCCGTGTACTTTGGGCGCTTGGACTGCGCGATCGACGGGCGGAGAGTTCGAAACGTTTGTGCAAAAATACTTACCCGCAAAAAAAAACCTTTTTCGGAAAGATGTAAACTCTATAACGGAAATAACGGCGCTTATAACACAAACCACGGCCTAGTATTTTGTATGAAATATTGATAGTATTTAGATTTTTTTTAAATAAATAACGCGTATATTTTTTTCTTACAAAACATATTTTCTGTGAATCTAAAATTATTTGGCATACATTATCATCGTTGCAGTTAAAATATTTAAACGAAAATCCCCCATTTTAGGCAAATTTTGTAATATTATTTCTAAGTTATCGAGGAAATTATATTATTTGAACGACTTATTTAGTCAATAACCAGTTAATAAGTGAGTCGGTTAATAGCAGACTAATCCGATTAAAAAACTGGTAACCGATCTAAATAGTAGCTGACCACTGGACTGAATGTGTGGTCGTGTGTGTCTGGTTTTTCCGTCTTGTGTTCTTTAATTGCGTCGCGAGCCACTCCATTAGAATACCCCCATTGCTAGAGGGAATGGGGGAAGGGGGGGGGCGAGAGTGACTCCGCTCGGCGAAGGGAAGATCTTATCGCGGAGCCACTAGAGGGGTTGTTTTGGTCAGCTGTACGGACGAAATTCAATTTTGAGTAACGGCTACCTCGCGCAGATAAAATTGATAACAATCTATCGATACTAAATTTAAATGATATTAGTCATATTGAAAAAAATATGCTGTATCAAAGTGCTACTGAGTGTATTGTAACTTTTTTCCCATATATAAAACGTGAATATATGATTTCTTTGTTACGATACTGTTTTTTTTTTACTTTTTAATTTTAAGTTACAGAAAAGTCACAGCTATACATACTATTAATACAATAAAAACATTTTTATGAAACGTTAGGCAATTATAAATATTTCCCTATTACAAGAATAAAACATACTAAGTGTGAATTTAATGTCTGGGTTCAATTTTCAGTCAATTCAATTTCGAAACAACTGTCAACTGTCGAAAGCCATAGCTGGCCTTCTTATATCCATCTTTGGCGATTTTTTATAAATATATAATTACTATATATAAAAACCAAAATTAGTTCAGTGCACTGTAAAAAAATAGATTTTTGGATGAAAAATACCTTCAATACTACGTCTAGACGGCTATTTGAAATTTTGACAATTGTTAACTTAATGTTCATCTCTTAAGAGTGTGGAGTCTAACTTGCGCGAAGAGGGTGTGTTCGCGAATTTATTGCCTCTATGGAGTTAGCGTATTTCTTATTCCCTGGTTATGAATAAAGTTGAATTGTTTATGTTGCATTTATTTCACAAATAAATATAATTAAAACAAGTAAAAAGAACACTTGTGCCAAACGTGCGTCAATTGAATCCACTTCCGCTATTATACCCATTTTACCCTCTGAGTGTATGGGAGATAATAATGAGTGTAGGAGCCCTTAGTGCCGACTGCTCACCTTGCCCCCCCCCCCCCCCCCCCGCTACTCCGAAAGTTAATTTACCCGCACGCTATAATGGCCTAAATACAATATGTTAAATGTTCGCGTCTTGAGCGCGCTTAATTGTGAATTTCACACCATTAGATTCTTCTGTTGCATAGCTCGACCGGGGCGCTTATGGTACACTCAGGCACTCGCGGCACGGAAGGGGATGGTGGGTATAAAGCGCGCGCACCCGCAATCATCTATATATACACACGCTTTAAACCTGTAAACTTTACGTAAAAATAGTAAAAAAACATGTAGTGTTTTTTTTACTTCGATTTTACTTTTTTCGATTTTTTTCCTATCATTTCTCACTTATAATAGGTTATACAACGCCCTTCTTAAGGCTTCGGGAAAGCTCTCGAGAGACCCTGTGTTATACACCTTCATACATTACATTACACCCAATTACCCTTTCTTTAATTTTCATATTCAGGCCTTCTAACACCCTAATGTTTGAAAACCATCACCTATTTTTTTTTATCTTTATTAGAGAAAACAAAACAAAAAAACACAGTACACACAACAAAAAAAAATACATTTGAATGATCGATAAAAAACTATGTAAAACTAAAAATAGGTTTCTACTAACAAAAAGTATTAAAGTTAATAACAAAAATAACAAAACCATTTTATATCTATATATACATATCTACTTACACGAATTTAGAATAGCTAATTTGCCCTATTATTTTTACACAATAGGTCATTGCTGAACACTTTAAATTGCGACTAATTCAGAGTCAATTTATCGAAGCAGTTAATAGTTTCATTATACACGAACATATTAACTTGTTTTGCATACATTAGTCGCAATTAATATATATTTTTTTTAAAGTATATAATATTCATTTTTAATCCCCAGAGCCGTGTTTTGGTCTCTATCCGATCTCCAGTAGGAATAATAACTAAAATATTATGATTATTTCTATTAAGTTTATTTCTATAATTTCATTTATTTAGTTATAATCTATAAGTTGGTAAACTGGTAGGTATTGCCTTGAAGGCAGTAAAGTGGCCATATACGCATTACAAATTCGGTATTAAAGTGTAAATAAAATAATATATTATCAATTATTTTTATTTTCGATTAGTTGTTACATTTTGTAGCTTATTAATAGCAATCGCTGTAGCTAACTTTCAAAATAAAACTAATAAATTATTGGAAACCTATCACAAAACTATACTTCAAAGTCTATCGCAAGACGAAGAAGTCACCTTCGCGGTGCACCTGTCGGTCGCGGCAATCACCACGCGCCACGCGTCACCTGACCCCCTCCTGTGCTAGGGTGGCGTGCATTCAAGCGCAAACCCTCTTAGTATAAGTATTCGATAATAATTAAGCGAGCGAACGGAGGCGATCGCTACTCCTTGACATTTCGAAAGAAACGGTCGCCAATCTTGAGGTCGTTTGCGGCTATGCGCGGTCTGTCAACTGTCAAACGGGCGCGGAGGTCGGCGTTTGCTTTCTAACCGTGAAATACAGGCTGTTGTTTTATTTTCCAGGTGCCAAGGTGCAATGCAAACTATGTTCTGTACCGTTTACTCAATACCTACAACACCAAATTCAGCGAGGTTGATGTACTTGACCTAAATCGTGGCGAGTTTCTTTCAAAAATCCGAAGTATTTCATGCCAATCTGATTCAAAATTAAAGCGTTGCATATTAAAATTAATTTATCTATACGCAACATATACGATGTTCATACATATATGCACACACGCAACCACACACCCTCACACACACTTTTACACCGTACACATCACACATACACATTCTAAAATACCTCAACAAAGTTTAAAATATTTTTGTACATAGGCGTAAGCTTTAATTGGCCTTATTATTAACCCTTTGGGAAAATGTATATGCTATTATTACTCTATATGCTTACCTGTTAATAAATAAATAAATATAACTGTCCTTAAACACTTCAGCAAAACGTTTGGTTGTTTAAAAAATTGCACACGCGCGAGAAATAAGTGCAAGCAATTCGCACAGTTGTACGCACAGACTGATTATTTTTAAATATTTTTTGGTTAGATTTACCATATTTTTTGCTATGGCAGCAAGAAGTGTTGTTAAAAATATATTTTAACAAAAACATTTTGCTATGATTACAAAACAATATGGCGTCGTGCAACAGCTGACGAAATAAAACGACGTTGCCTGAAAATTTGGTAGCAGCAACCATAATATTTTGTTGTTTTTACTTGTTATCATTTTATATTGAAGTGATTCAAATCAAAATGGCGGCGCGACTCAACAGGTGAAATTTGCAGTTTGCTAAAATTATTGTAGCAATGGCTAGATATTATGTTAAAGGTAACCAAAAATTATCATTTTTTTTTTTCAGTGAGAACGTTCATAAATATTTTAGAAAAGAAATGCGTCACTTCGATTCGATTCATTCGATTAATTTAAAGAAATCGCTAGTTCTAATACACAAATATAACGCTTGTTTGCCTAGTTTCGAAAGGCCTTGAGCAATTTATTTCAAAATGTTTTAAATAGGTAAAACGTTACGCCATATTGTTTCGGTGATAATGGTTTATAGACGCAAGTAGCGCGTTTAATTTATTTGTGAAAGGTTGGGTTATTTCGTATATCGCAGCGAGCGAGATAGATATATAAAGCGATAGAAATATAAAGGGCTCCGGTAATTATCATTAGCAATGGCGGTTTTTAATTTATTCGAACTTATTCAAGCAAGTCGAACGGAACGATCTGCACGAGGATCTCCCGCCCAACGCCAGCGCGCTGGTGCGTGCCATCGGAGGTGGAGGTTCCAGGAAGCCAGGAAGATGACGGCTCTGTGTTCCTAATTTTCGGATGAGAACTGTGAGCCTAACGGCAATCAATGTTTCCTGGATAAAATCTTTTCAAGTTTCCTATATTATAAATAAGTAATATAACATTGTAATAGTGAATATTTAATATTAATAGTAATAATAGTATGTTTATATATTTATTTAAAAGGTATATTAACTATTTAATGGGTAAACACTTGAGTTGCATTCATTTGTGTGTATCTATAGTGTGTGTGTGTGTGTGTGTTTTTTTGTGCTTAAAATCATTTTTTATAATTTTTCACAGGTTTTTGCGCAGGTCTCTCATACTCACATAATAACCTTTCTTAGAACAGGTAACTCTTACCTAGTTAGAAAGGTGACAGACCTTATCAAATTATCCAACATGACTCACTTATTCCAGGCACTCAATTATTTAGTTTTAAATTTGTAATTTATTTTAATATTTAGTGTAAAACTGGACATTATGTTGCCTATTACCTTACTTTATTTAATAAAAACTTTAAATTTGATTATAATAAGCAAAGAGTTATGTTTTATACCGGATGCAAAAATGTAAAAAATATTAATATAAACAAAAGTTACACTTTCTAATAGTCCCACGGTTAAAGTAGGAACATAAGGCGTTCTGTGAGTCGACTTACATTTATGGATTGAACCTCTAAGGAACCTGCTTGGTACGAAACTCGGTCGGCCGGCATGACGGAGAATGTCGGCTTCTATTCTTTTCACCCTAAAAACTATTATAAATGTAGTAGGAACCTTACAAAAATCGTAGATTCATAGAAGAAATTGATCAAAAATTATTATAGTGTAAAAAAATATTTTTGATACTCCGAATAGTTTATTTTTACGAGTTTTATTTAGCTTGCAATATCGGTTTAGGTCAAATCTTGCGAGCTGAATTAAACCACTTCCTCTTATCCTACGGAGTTGAAATTTGACCTGTTGGTTTAGCTCTGATGACAATGCATTTTTATGGTAAACATGACCTGATTCTGTATGCAGGAATGGCTCCAGATGAAGGAACTCCTCAACGGTCAACAGAACAAACATGAAATTTTGTATAAGCATTCAAACACTCAAATAAAAACTTATTTTTAAAAATGTATTATTTTTTTTTAATACAAATTGTCAAACTCGAGTGAATCATTTTTTTTATGTCGCATTTCTCAAAAACATTAAAACAAAAATCGCCTTTCAATTTCTGTCACTTCAATAATGGTACGAGTAGGATATGTTGACTCAAATGTCTGTTACCACTTTTACCGGTTAATAAATAAAGAATTGTTTTTTTTTTAATAAAATTGAGTTTTTACACGAAAAACAAAGTCGGCATTTTTTTAATATAATATAAATAAGGTGTTAAATATACTGCTATCTTTGAGAATAGTACCTATATAAAAATTAAAATACAGGGGTGCCCCAAGATTATTCCCGATAAAAAATTCAGCTAATTGACCTTGCGATTTCAAACATGATTTGTAAATACGACATTCGGACTATATATTGACACCGGCGCTTTAATAAAAATGATCAATTTGGGTTTAAATTATTTTCATATGGGGAAAAAATGAACAGCCCATTAAGTGTGCTACAATTGCCTCAGTACGACCTGTATATACAGCGTGTGTTTTTATAACGTTACTTTCCTTTAAGGAAGTGTATGTATTTGATTTAAATCGTGGCGAGTTTCTTTCAAAAAGTTTATTTCATGCCAATCTGATTCAAAATGAAAGCGTTGCATATTAAAATTAATTTATCTATACGCAATATATACGATGTTCATACAAACAGGCACACACGCAACCAAACACACAACCACACACCCTCACTAACACTTTTATACCATCACACATACACCTTCTAAAATAGCGTTAAGCTCAACAAAGTTTTAAATATTTTTGCTTTAATTGCCCTTATTATTAAACCTTTGGGAAAATGTATATGCTACTATTTCGCTATATGCTCACCTGTTAATAAATAAATAAATATCCGATACCTAAACCTAATAACTAAACCGGCCTCATGAACAAAAAAACTATATTATTAAGAAACTTCTTAGTAAGTAAGAAATTTTTGAATTCGTTTTTCTCGTAATTGGGAAACATTTTTATTTTTATTATTGTTTATACCTCTTGAAAGGATATTGGTGAAAAAAATAATGTTTAAGTTAGAAAATTTAATAATTAATATAAAGGCATAAAATAGCACTCATAATATGTATGTTTATTTACAGACACTATTATATTTGGTGCATTTTTCTGGACATATAAATGTAGTAGTGGAAATTTACTTTCTTGTATCGCTCTTTTGTAAATAAATAATAGAACAAATAATAAACAATAATTAATGTCTTACTGTGGATAAATGTTAGTCTTGTGGATATGTAATACCTATATTTATATAAATCTAATAAATCTATCTAACGCAAATAAAACATTATTTTCATACCTATATTAAACTTAATACACCTCCATCAAAATCTCTCTTTTCCTCACACACAAACACACACACCCTCATCCACACACACACACACACACACCCACACATACGAATGTATGCCTGCGTGTTTGTATTTTAATAATTTGATTAGCATCAATTTAGTTTGAAGTCTTCATACCTACTGTATAATAGTATGTTTGTGAATATGTAGGAAATCCATAATCGGTTTTGTTATCTGCTTAATTCTTAATTGTTAATATTATTGTTATTACTGTGTGTTTTCCCATAAGTAAATAAATAAATAAATAACATGCGCATGCGCAGAGCAAACGATCTCAGCCGTTGCGCGAATGCGACAGCCGACGGCGCGCTCCCTCATGCATAACCTAAAAGCGAACGCGCGATCATTAAATGCGGCCACAAAGCGAGAATTGACAGTTTCGATATTTGAATACAATAAAAGCACCAATACCAATGCAATTTCCGCGCCTGTGCACCTATAAGGGCATCCGCAATACATCCGTCATAAATGTTTGATTCATATCGACGGGGCGCTATTCTCGATACACGATAAAAAAATAATCGATTCAACCCTATAATGTCATTTTTGTTTCCTTGAATATTTTGCAACGTCAAATTTATAAAAAAAATGAAATAAAATGTTCCCTCACAATGTTAAGAAATGGCCGATAAATCTGTGTACTGATTATTAGATAAGTCACATAAAATATTCGCGGTAAATTCTTTTAAATTTAAGATTTTTACCTTATGAATTTTCCTGAATTGCTCTAAATTAGTGCGGCTTTCAGTCAGCTAAATAACGAATCAATGCTCCTCACAGGACAGGAATTACCTTGAATTAAGTTTTTTCTACGAGTTTTCTGTAATTTAGACATATTTTTTTAAAAAATAAATAAAAAAACGTTTGGCTCTCTCGCTTCGCTTCGCACATAAAAATCCGCAAGGGTTTAGTGAACAAACAAATAAAACATATATATTTTGTTTATAAATAAAGATATTTTGTTTTCTACCGTTTTTTTCTTACTTTTTTTGAGACATTGCAAAACTAGTAAAACAAAAGTAGATCAGTTTGATGTATAAAATAATAATAATAATAATATTCATTTATTTCTTTCTAAGTACGCATTTATTCCTCACAAATACGTTCACTTCATTATACCTATCAATCATACATGAGAAAAAGTTCACCCAGTATATAAATAAAGTCCATAACAATCAACTCAAGTTTTAGTTATCATAATGTTTGTAGTGAATATTTTATACTTTGTTTTGCTTCTAATAAATACATTTTAGGAAGGGGGGAGGGGTTTCAAAAAAGTTAAATTCAAGTATAACTTTCTTAGTATACAAGTATAAGACATCGGATTAATTTAAATTCTGTTTTATTCCTTAGATAAGGGCGTACGTTATCTCAGTATACTTTTTTGATAGACCCAACCATTGGTCCTAGGAATGGGAAAAAGTGGGTTTCAAATCTCAAAAAATCATACCTCCATTAATTGGCACATCGGAATGTTATTTGTAGGCCTTTTCCCTTACAGTTTTTGTTTTAAACAATTTTTATTATGAGCAACCCTTACGGCATATTATAAAGAGGGATTCAGTATACGCACTCTCGCTGCGCAAGGATACGACGGGTTAAGGTGGCGGCCCGCGCACTGTTTCATACAAATTCGTACAATTGGAGTTCGCCTATCCCTTACATTGATCTGGTGAAATCTACCTCCGCCTTTCCGGCGTGCCGAAAGGGATTTTTTTTTTGATTAGTGATTATGGTATAGAAAAATATATATTTAAATACTCATGTGCCATAAAGGCAGTTTAATTAGGCGATATAAGCTTTACGATACAATGAATATGTTTTGCTATTTCAAAATAATTGCTATGACCTAAGTAAGTCTTAACACAATAATTATTCCAGACACTGCTTTTATATAACAGTTGTTCGGAAATATCAGTGCCAAATTAAAATGGCCTACTCTGTGTGGGATTTATTTTTGTTGACCATAAAATCGGTGATTTAATTATTAAAAAAGAAGATACAATGATATGTTTATAGGCCCCTCAAAAAAATATCCTTTTTTTTTCAACATTTTTATGATAAGATTCATATTTTTCGAACATCCATGTAAATCTAAGTTTTACGTTTTAAACGCTAATCTATGGTAGTAATAATATTGTTTGGCTGTTATTAAATTTTAAATGATTTATAAAAAAAATATTTGAAATAAAACTTTAACAGAAAATTAAATCAATATGTATATGAATTATTTTTTTTAATGACTGTAGTTCTGAAACAAAGAATTTACATCCACTTTTCTTCGTACATTTTTTTTTGTTTTATATACAAGAATTGAGTCATAGAATCCATTAATTTGGCGACCTTTTTGTCTTTTTATGATAAAACTACCGACAATCAACCGACGCCCCTTAAACTTACATACACACTCAACACCCACACACACTTTATTAGTAATTTGTTCACTGCTTCACACAAGTATTTTTTATAAACATATTAAAGTAATTTGTAAATACACAATACTGGCTGTTTGTATGAGTACTGGCAGTAATATTATTTTATAATCAACGTTTAGTACTACAATCGAATAAATAAAAAAAAAATGTGTTTGCGTCGGACCATACGGTGTAAGTTATACTTCTTTGGCCATTCGCACACACCCACTCATACACAGACACTTTTCTCTGTTATTCAATATATTTCTCTTCAATATATTATTATAAGCCACTTGTATAATTTGTGAAAAAAAAAATCCCAGCCGGGGATCGAACCAGGGACTCTAGCGTGGGAGACGAGTGCGTTAACCACTGACCCACCGAGACTCTTGGGGTATCTTTGGTAGAGAACGTATAAAAAGGCACTCTACGGATTTTACTCCTAACGCGTGACGCGGTTTCTCAACCAACATCCTAAGAAGTATTATAAATTAAAAAAAAAAACAGCAATGACTTAATGAACTAAAGTTTATTAATTTTATTTATTATGTAAATGAATTAAATGTCATTAGGCTATACAGATAAAATATATTGTTAGGCGGATATAAAATTGTGTCCAGAATAGGAATCGTTATCGTCGATTTGAACTTCGAACGGCGGATGGAGGGGGCGGGGCGGGGGGGCGGCGACAACAAAACCAAACCAATAATCAGTTTTGGCGCGCGTTTTTAAAAAAAGAACTCGCGTAGCAATTGAATATCGAACCCGTCCCTTTGTTCGAGAGAACGCGTGCGTGCATTCTGATCACGTGATCTGATCACGTGAGGATTCTTCTGTTATTTGAATATTTTTCACAATTCCAAGTCTTCGAAATTTAATTCTTCGTAACTGTCATTAAAGTCCTAGACGTCATGTCGCTAGGAAATATCGTTCCCTTTAGAATACAAAGTATTTTACTTTACAATATTATACATTTATTACATTGCACTTTTTTTTTGTATTTTTTCATCGACGATTCATTTATATCTTAACATAAGTTATTCGTCACATTTAATAGCATTATGAAAATTTAACATGTACATTTATTTATTTATTCATAAAAGCACAATAGGAATTAACAACAATAAATTACTATTTCGCTGTATGCTTACCTGTTAATAAATAAATAATTGTGAAAAAATAAATTTACATTCAGTTGAAAATTGTTATTGCTTTAATACTCAGCAATTCGATCTAGGTTTGTTTAGTTCCACTTACATTATTAAAAAAACCTAAGTATTTTAGGATTTAAAATATAATTTCGTATAATGTCATTTATTTAGGTATGAATGAAATAGTTTCATATTGAGTTGTGATCTAATGAAAATAATACGCTTATATTACACACAGACGCACAGCAAAAAAATATTTTTAGCTAGCAAATTAAGTAGTAATTTTAGTAATATAAGTTTAATTATTATTGTATTTATAAATTAGCATTGAAATAACTATATTTTTTATTCGGTATTCTAACAAAATATTGAATATAAAACATGTTTACATTAATTTAAGAGACTTAAGTAAGAAAAACCTTATCAATATTTAAATAAATAGAGAACACCACATGAATATAAAAGATAAAACACAGATTATACTAAATAGAAATTATATATCATATAAATTATATACATACAAAGAAATATATAATTGTGTATTCGACTATCTCTATGTAAGGTATTATAAAGACGACATTATGTGAGGTATTATGTTATTAAAGGCTATATTGTTATGTGATATAGGGGTTCTAAACAGATCAGGGCTCTTAAATTTTTCTTTTGCTAAATTAATAAGTTCTATTTAAATAAAATAAATTTGGTTTATATAAGATCTAGGTAATTTCATAGTGGAACGTATCTCTATGGATGCAGGTGATAATAAAAAGCATTTTTGTATATCGCTCCAAACGCCTGCGTGAAAAAACATATTACTTGGGTATGAAATCTTGAAGTACATCAGGTTCCCAAGGACATAAATCCAGTATCCATATGTAGATTAATCCCATCTTAAAGAGATCTTGGTCACAATAAGTACCGCGGTATTGTTAAGTTATTCAACGTCAGAGCGAGCGCAGTTGTCAGGAAAACGATTTGAGATGCGGAATATCTCAAAGTGTGAAGTAAATACGGCCTTATAAATCGATGCAAATTAGGCCCAATGAAAACACATTAGTTCGCCAGGATTCCCAAGGTCGTAAATCCGCTATCCGAATGCAGATCGATCTAGTTTTTAACAGATTTCGGTCACAATAAGTGCCGCTCCATTGTGATCGCGTTTTGTCTGACGCGACAAAGCTTCGAGGCGCGCAGCATCTCTCATCTCCTCATCTCATCCGATCGGACATTTGATATTTCGGCTGATCTGAATGGGTTGCGCGGTGCGAGAGAGCGCCCTGCCAATCATATGCAAATTTCCCGGGCGCGCCCCAGGGGTGCGCTCTGGGGCCGCTTTTAAAAGTTATTTAATTTTCACGTTTGTTAAAATCTTATTTTATGAAATGCTTCATATTTATTATTTTTATATTAGGTATATATTACATTTGAATAATATAACTAAAAATAAAGAAGGATAAATAGTACTGCAAATTCGTATAAGCTTTTGACGCAATAATTCTGTCCTTTATCAAAAAAAAAATGGGTCTGTATCTGACCAGATGGTGGAAGTTATACTTCTTTAGCCATTCGCACACACACACACTCACACACACAGACAGATATGATATATAAATGAAATATAAGACATTTTTCTCTATTGTTCAATATATTTCTCTACAATATATTATTATAAGTCACTTCATTATTATACTATACACCTATACATTATCATTATTAAGTTCGTATATTCGTATACTCTCGTATAATTTGTGAAAAAACTAGTTTCAAATTTCGGAAGGGACTCTACAACGCGACAAACATATTTCGTAAAAAAGCAATTGGACTCTACAACTCGACAAACGTAAAAAATACTTCTAACGCGTGACGCGGTTTCTCGACCAACATCCCATCCCAATGAGTTGGCTTGAATGTTACGCAATATTATCCTATTTTTTTTAATTTGTTAATATTTGTAGCACTAGATGTTTATACCAATTTATACATTATCATCGAATCTACAGCTAAAGCAAATTACAAACAAAATTTTAATATTCTAAGAGGAAACCATAATGTTCCGTTTATAAACTAAAAAACATAGTTTTTGCTGTTCGAAAATTGCACTTACGAGAGGAATACTATTAAATTATGGCCTCAAAATTTCACAATTTTTTAAATTATTTTTCGACTCAATATTGCTAACCACAAAAAATAAACACAAAAAATAGTTTTTGGACAACCCTGGCGTGTCCTCCTACTTCATTATGCTTTGATGGAAAAGTGGAGCATACACAAAGCCGTATTGATGGTAATTTATCGATACAGGGCTGTTTTGTTAATATATTTGAGTGCATTCTACAATAAAACGGGTTGTAGACGAAATTAGCATAATATTCAGATTTTTTTGCGCCAATTCAATTGCCAAAGATAATGCCGGGCCGACGTCGCTAGCATTTTGCGTGACATAAATCAAGATTATTCAAATATTGTCTATGTCATTTGAATACGCAGGAACGCGGGGTCGCCCCGGGGGCTGGGTTTATTCCACTGCGCCATTCGTCTAGTCGCGATGCGGTCCATACTTAAGTGCCTTGTGGGAAACTTTATGTTTTGAATATCGATCAACGTCGTTTGCATACCTAATTTCAAAGATGCTAATATTTCTGTATCAATATATATATGATCATTAAAAAAATAAAGTAAAAAAATATGTTTTTTTTTTATATATACGAGATTTAAGAACCAAAACAAATAAGCTTTTTCATAGTGTTTATATATAAACCTTATTATTTGTAAAAAGTATACTAAAATTTATATTCTTGTTCCCCAACCCCCCCCCCTCCTAGTTCCCAATCCCAACCTCGTTCCCAAATGTATTTATTGTAAATGTATCCATGCTTTAGTTTCCTGAAATAAATAAATAAAATATTGTTGGTACCCAGATTAATTAGTACTAGAAAGATTTTGGCTATGAAAACGGTACAAGAATTACCTATCATACTATCGAGCTCTGAGTTAACCGAAAAATTCAGTAGAGTGATAATCTGTTGTGGCTACTGAATTTTAGTATGCTCAACCGAAGTGTATTGAAGTGTAAAAAATCTGTTTGATGGACTGTACATACCAATTTCTCTAGATTGATAAATCGTACACCTAACAAAACTTTCAAAAACGTTGTGTACACATTACAATGCCGTTTTGTTAAGTCTAACAATCGATTTCAATTGAAAAGTTGTGTACACCTTACAAAACTGTTTTGTTACGTAAACCAAAACAATCGGTTGTAGATTCTCAGAAACTTTTTTCTTTACCGGACAGTTCGATAGCACTTTCAAAGCAGTTTATTTAAGTGTACCGTAGTTCAGTCAGGTGTACCAAACGTCGGTTGAGGCTACTAAAAACTTTCGTAACGTTAACCAAATAGTCCGTTAAGGTTACAAGACTCGTTGATTTGCGCGTAAAGGGCTGTAGAAACAACAAAACGTGTAGCTATCACTATAACTACAGGAATTTCTTGTATAGAATTCAGGATTATTTTCTCAGTGCCATACCTATTTAGACCACACCTATCTCCAAGGTAGACTATATTTGCTATTTATATATATGTATAAGATCATTAGCACATGAAAATATTGTACAAATTTCTTATAGTCAATATGAATAAATATATACAACAAAATTCGTTGATTTTAGTTCATCATAATATTATAGAGTTATGTATACAAAGTTTGCGGTACCATTTACTCTAATATAACTGGTATTTAAGTATGCTTTTAAATTCATTCATTTGATATTAAATAACTAATATAAATAAAGATATTAAATTTTTTTTTGAAGCGTAACTTAAGCGTAACTCACGACATAGAATTCAAATCATGTCAAGCCTAAAATTGTGCTGTACGCCATTTAAAAATCAAATCACAAAAAGTTACCAACAAAACTAAAATTAAAACTCATTGAATCCGTACAGTTGCGTAATATTTTTTAGCTATTTGCGTTTTAATTTTTTGTAACTTGTCTCGGTCGTGCATAAAGGCACGTTTAAACGAAACCGTTCAATGTAGTGACAAAAAAATTGTTATCACGAGGCAAATTCTTCACCCCTTTTGTGAACTTTCCATAAGAAAAGGTCTCTTTATTGTTGTGAGGCGACCCGTGGCCATGGCCGTAGCATGTGACTTGTGTGCATTTTCAACATTCGCTTAAAAACTCTAGCGGTTAAATGCAATGAGGCTGAACGCGATTCTATCATACTCTCACACACCTTCATGCAGATGACAGATGCATATACAATTATATTACAACAGTATTGCTTGCAAAATTTGGCTAGTGTTTCATAAGCGATTTTTCTCAATTGCCATAGATCTCTGGCATTGAATAAAAATATGTTACTTTTCAGAACATTAAAATTATAAAGACTGCTTTCTGCTTAAATAAAAAATAAAAAATAAATAATGTGTAATAAAAAAAATATATTGAAAAAATCTCTTTTCTTTCATCAAATACCCTGACATAAACGGTGCACGAAAAAATAAATGGAGGTACTACAATATTACTCGTAAAAAATGAAGCTAATTATAATATATATATTTTTAACTTTATAACTTTTTTTTTTCACTTCATTTTTTGTTTTTTTTTAACCTCAAAGTGTTCGTGTCCACTCAGCTTAAGGTATTTTTCTATATGTTTAATTAAAATCCTTGTGTTTTACGATGTTACCTAAATCTTATCAGCTCTATTCACCATGAAGTAAATCGGAAAATCTGTTTTAGCATAATCAATCTTAAATATATTTTTATAAATTCTCAATAAATATTTTTTGCCAGGTATTACTTTTTGTGGTACAATTTGTCGTAAAGTGGTATAATATATTATGACTGTCTATGTATATGTACTTAATTATATTTTCATTGATAGTTTTTCGATGCGTTTCCCTAATAAAATTAAGTAAGCTATTAGGAAAATATTTTAAAAAAACGTTTATTTTCTGATATAAGCTTTCAATGCAAGCGAATCGAGAGCGTATCGCATCTATAAAAAACCTTTTATTCTACGCGTGGGCCTCTGTTGGGCGTAAGGAAAGCTGCTCACAAAATGGGAGAAAAAACATAATGTGGGGTACATCAAGGTTACGTTCGAATGAAAAAAGGGTTGATTTAACAATTATACTTAACCTTGATCCCACTAAAAGATGTTTGCGTAATTTCAGGTAAATATAGACATTCAAACGACATTAAAAATGTACTCTCAAAAAAATATTTGAGCTAAACTTTTGTTTTAAAAATTTACCGCGCAAAATTTTAAGCAAATCCTATAGTTGTACATACAGACTGATTATCGTTAAATAACTTTTCGGTAGGATCATATTTATTGCTATGGCAACAAGAGATGTAGTTAAAAATTTGCTAACAAAACAATATGGCGTCGTGGGTGAATTTCACAAGTAGCTGTTTATTGTAACGATAGCTAGATATTATGTTAAAGGCAACCAAAAATTATGATACTTGCAACCAAGTAAGTTTAACAATAATCGATGTGTAACTTCAACAAAATTTCGCGTGAAAGTACAAATGTAATTAGTCGATATGAATACTTATATACACTTATATAAGTATTTTTTTTTAAACTGCATCATATCTATCTCAACTTAGGTAATCAATAATAGTTGATTAATTTTTATCTGAGTTAGTCAATTACTTAATATTGAGGTTATAAGTGCGCCATATATTTATTGTTTAATATTGTATAGTATACATAATATTGTATTCAAATAATTATTTATTTAATTATTTGTATGAGAAATGCATACAGCTATACATAATGTCAGTTACAAAGAAATAGATAAATAACAACTTAAGCCGACTACAGGCATCTCTAATTTAAGAGATACTTTTAACAGAACTAACTAGGATCTAATTTATAGTGATAACATTTTATGAGTGTTATAACCTGTGAATATAATAGGGTGTGGAATGTAATAGTGTATTAATGTGTGTGTATAATATATATATATTTACGTGTGTGTGTTTGCGCGTGCGTGTGTGTAGTGACGAGAATACTATTACTAATATTATGAATGTTCAAAGAAAGATTTTTTTATGTTGAGTATAAAATCGCCTTTATGCAGATGAAAAATGTCTAATTAGTCAAGATAGGTAGATTAGTTCCTTATGATCTGTGCTTACCCCCTAAAAGGTCATCAGTGGATATAAATACACCTGTATATCTGCGATACAACTTGATCGTGTGTGTTGAGGGTGTAGCGTCCGCGAGCCCCCTAGTTATTCTTAGTTCTGTGGTGCACGCATATATTATGACAAAATATTTCCAAACCCACGCAGATTCACGCTTCGCTCCTCAAGCGCGGGGCGTCAATTAGATCAGCGGTTGGCGGGTTGGCGGGCCTGTGTACCAATTAGCGATCAAACAGTGACGCCGATCGACGCCTTTGACGGCTCCTGTCACTTCATTTGCATCCGGAAGCCGCCATCTTTGATCGGGCGCACCAAAAATTTGAATTTCAAATTTGGAAATCCATTAGTGTTGCCATTTAGCGCGTTCCGAAATTGAATTCGGCCGCGGGTCGCGATTCATTAGCCGATTGCGGACATTTCGACGCCACCGTCGGCTGAAAGGTATTTCAGGGCCTGAAGATCCATAGATCAATTATTTGTTTATTATAATGAAACCATTATTTTAGGTTTGTTTTTCGTATCAAGTGCCGAAGTAAAATTTAAGAAATTTATGAAACTTTCGCATACATACAGATTCATTAGATATTTTGGTTTTGAAGATATTGAAACTTTATAACCCTTTTTAAGCATATTGCGCGGCACGGAAGAGTGGCATAATTATAGTTTATATGGAGAAAAATTGCAAAAAGCTAAAATTTGTCTATAATATGCGATACAAATACATTAAATAAAATAAAACGTTCATACTACTGACAGCTGATTGACCGAATGTGTTTCGAGCCATTAATTTTGTGTGATTTCAAATGTTCCTTTTTCAATAGTCCGTCAATGTCTATGTAGTAGTAAAGTCAAGGCAAAATAACATTAACGCTATCTTATACTTTTATGAATGTCGAGTCTCATTTTTACACAAAAAAAATAAAACTGCCAATGAATGGTATCAATTTTTTTTTTTTTTCAGCTGTTACTTTAATTTTTAAATTTCATAGGTATTGCAGGGAATTAAGGCAAACAACACATGCTAATGACGTATTTGTACACGCTCACAGCTAACGTTATAAAACAAAATTCAAAAAATATATATACAATGATTAATAAGGTAAACTCACCGTATTATAGAGGTATAAAAACCTCAATGTATGGCTTTTACTATCGAGTATCCGACGCCCAAGAGTCTTTGATCCATTTGGGCAAAGTAGAGCAGATTGGGAATGCTGCCAATAATTCACTCATTTGATTTATTAATTTTATGTCTATGGTAAATTTTACAACATAGCTCGCAGTGTTATAACAATATAAAAAAATCTCGATTGCTCTAAATGACACGAAAATTATTCAGGCACTATCATCAATTATATTGATGTAACCATATTGGAAGGCGGTAGAATATTATCGAAACTTGATGATTATCCAAAAGATTATTTATTATTAAAGATAATGTATCCATTTTAGCTTGCGGTTATGTTACTATCATTTTTAGCAAACCTAAGAAAATATAAATTATTTTTTAAGTAGTAGACACGGTAGATGGCGAAAATTAAAATTGTAAAAATAAAAGTAGAAACGATCTGAAAACAAATATAATAAATTTTAAATTAAATTAAATTATTATTATCTCTTTATAAATTATTTTAATAGTTAACACTTCGATATATTTGCCTAGTGAGGTGTTACACAAACTGTGCATTTTTTGGATATTTTTATAAATAAATAAAAAACATAAAACCGTATCTTGAAATATGAAAGAACTTTGTTGTTAATTCAAATAAAGTTATCTTACATTTTTAAGTATCTGATCTGAGTCATTCTTAAAAATATTATAATAATAGAAATTATATTTGTTTTTTTTTTTGTAAAAACAAATGTCCCATCTCAAATGGTCGCAGTGTAAAATCGTCCATTGTGAAATATTAACCCATTGAGTCGTGAATATATTTTATTAATGACCTAGCCGAATTATTCTTTTGCGAAGACACAATTTTTTATTTATATATCGCGCGCTCTTTTGCATGAATGCGGGACCGTGCACGCTTCAGAAGGCGACCGATCTATTAGTTACACGCTAATGACGTCAGACGTCAGACGCGGGCCGCCATCTTTAACTGCAGCCCATGCGCACCCCTTTCCGATTCCGGCAGCGGAAGGGTTGAAATAACTATTATTCCATTGCAGTATCAATTTGAATGCCGCCATTCAGAGTTGCTCCTCTGAGCCGATAGGGAGATGACATTTCGAATATAGATCTCGAAAAATCGTGCTAAACTACCTCCATCTAGATGTTCGAATATTTTCATGCACATGTAAAAAGAAAATTTAAGAAAAACTGAATAATACCCTATAGCTTAAAAAATACGAAATATAAAGGGTTTTCCAATGACAGATTTCATTTTGAATAGCTAATATACTAATAAAAATGGTACGATATACGCTTCAACAACGCATTGAAATTGTTAAAATTCACCACAAGACGGCGCTACGTGCCACACATTTTGCAAGAAAAGTTATTCCTCTAAGAGGTGATCACAATTGGCCACCGAGATCTTGTGATTTAACACCTTTAGACATTTTCCTTTGGGGCCACGTGAAAGATAAGGTCTATGCCAGTGCTCCACAATCGATTCAAGACCTTAAAGATAGAATTCGTGAAGTTATCGAGGGCATACAGCCACGAATGTGCGAATTTGTCATGCAAAATTTCATGAAAAGGATATCGTTTTTAAATCTTAATGGCATACCTTGCTCTTTACAATGAAATAAACATTTATTGATTTCTTTTTAAAAATACTCGTTTTTTTTTGAAAAATGAAGCCTCTTATTGGAGAACCCCGTACAATTCGCATCATAATATCTAAAACTGAAACGCGCAATGAGTAAAACCTCACCCCGGAAAAAAAATAAATCGCCTTAAATTTAGAATTCGCTTTTCTCGTAATTGGGAAACATTTTTCCAAATTTTTTTACCGTTTAATGTTCGATTGCAGATATAGATCAACCTCCTAAAGGGACATCGATGAATTTAAAGACATCCTGTATATTTTGAAAAAGCAAACAGCATGAGATATTATTATGAATTCATACCGGCTGCTACCCTTTCATTCTCGCACTATTTGCATATACCGGGCTTCATATTTCACATCGAGCGATCCCGCTTTGAATGAAACGCATCCCAGGAGCTGATGATCATCCTGGCCAGACTCCATTCGGGAGCATTTTTTGTGACGCCCGCTCCAGAGTCGACGACAGATATTGTATCGAAAGCGGGAATGTTTTGAATGACAGGCGCATCGCGTCCAGAGCAACGCGCCATTCGGAAGGAAGAGTTGTCTTAGCGACTGAGTTATAGCAACCCTTCATTCATACATTCTTTCATTCATTCATTCATTGCTTCATTGTAGCAGTGCTAATCGCACCCTGTGCATTTATAATATACATTTGTAACTGTGATTTGTTCTACTACTTTCGTTTTTTTTTTGTAAAATTAAATATGTCACAATAAATAAATAAATAAATACATAAATACAGACCAGTAAAAGTGGCTTTAAAAATGAACGTTTTTACTTTAATTCAGATCGACGTTTATTTTTTTTATCCAATCAAAAGTTTGCCTAATTACAATACTTAACGGGTTGTTTATCAGACAATTTTTTAATGTGCATTTTTCACATTATTAAGTTTCGCATTTTCGCACCGGTGAAGAAATTATAATAGGCTGATTTCTTTTCGAAAATATTAAGGACCGTGTTCTTTACTTTACCCCCCCCCCCCCCCAAAGATGGGATCCGTGATTAATTGCTATAAAAATTCACCATTGCGGAGAAAAATCAGCTTTATTGGCCTGGGACGTCCAATTGCTACACATTTGGCTTTTATTCAGTTCACCATGAAATTATCTATTAGAAAATATTATTCTGGTTAACATCTTTCTTAAATTCTTTTTTTCAATAAAGTTGCTTTTATCGACGTTTTCTTGGATACCCAACTTTTCACTATTTTTGCTAACATTTATTAATATTTGCCATTATTACACATTTAAATCTAATCATCTAGCATATCATCTAGCATCTAATAGTAACATTAACGCAATAAATACATATGTATATATTATATTTATATGTGTATGAATATGTGTACTTATATATAATTATGTACTAGTATATTTAAGTATGTACTAGACCACCTCTAAATAAAATATTGAGTGCCTCGAATATTTATCACTTCGATACAGGCATTACGCCTAATGAAGTGATTATAATCCAATATGCCTGAACCTCTTTTCTATAGCTAATTATATTTAAGACCTTGAAATTTATATTTAAAAAAAAGGAATTATGTATGTACTTTTTGAGTACTGTATTGTACTATTAATGGATAAATAAATAAATAAATGTTTGTTAGATGTAAACATGTACAGCATGTTCAAAAAAGGTACAGTTGTTCAAATGATGATAAGTTGATTACGCTACCGTGTCACTAAATAATTTAGTGTTGCCCAATCACTAAGTCAATAAGTATTTAGTGATGATGATTATGATTTGCGAATCGAGAGCAATCGGGTGGAAATTTTCGAGTGAATGACAGTGCCTCAGTAAAGTTTCTAGCAGCCAAAACTCTGTTTTTGTCAGGACAATTTTAATGTTTTTTGTATTAATAAATAAATAATACTCTGTTTGGTTCGGTCACATTTTTCTTAGGTGCGCACTGTCCCCTGTTAGAGGTTGGCGGTCGTGTATAGAGAGCATCACATTCGCTGGACTGTTTCATCTTGAAATGTTGCTGCCACTCGGATTATGTACCCACTTTGAGTGTTTGAAAAATGGTCTGAGCGTTCATTTATTTGCGGATCAAACGTATTGTGAGATTTATCGTTTGCTTGCGTCGGAACTGTCGATTTTATTATTTGCCTAAATCAGAAGGGCGGATATATGTTCAATATTTTAACATGAAATATTAATTCTATCTTATCACGAATCTGTTTAAAAAATGAAATTAATTTCAGTAGGTGCTAGGTCATGTTGGACCATTTGTTTGACAGATGGTGACCTCAACCAGTCTCGAGGGCATCCTAATACGGATGGCAAAAAAGGGTGGGAAAATCAATAATCAATAAATCGGTCAATATTTCTATTTTACACATTTCTTTTAAATTTATAATAGGTGCCATTTTATATTGGCTGTCCCGAACCATTACCAAAGACTAGTGTTGGGGTTTATGTTCACTATTATGAGTAAGGAATTATGTTAAAATAAAAATGAAAATAATTTATTTTTTACAGCGCTGGTTTAAATAATCTCTCTTATGCGTTTGAATACCGCCGCGAATGCTAACGAATGCTCGCCGCGACCGAGTATCCGAGTAAAAAAATTGTAAACTTTACTTGATAATATGAAATCGCTCTAGTCATAAGTTAGGCCGCTAGCGAGTTCGCGCCGCGCTGGGTCATTGGTCGGCCTGCGATCAAAAATGGAAATTACACGAGCGTTTTGATAAAACAATTAAATTTTATTTTCTCTTTTTTTAAGTTCATATCACTGACAGCTGATTGACAGATTGAATTTCGAGCTATGAATTTTGTGTGATTTCAAATGATCCTATTTCAATAGCCTATCAATGTCAAACAAAAATAATTATAAATGCCATCTTATAAGTACTTCTACGAATGTCAAGTCTCATTATAAAGGAAAAAATTAAAAATAATAAAATTTTAAATTTCATAAGTATTGCAGGGAATTAACGCAAACAACACACTCTAATGACGTGGGTGTACACTTTCGCAGCTACACATAATTGAATAAAATTCATAAAAAAAATATGCAATTATTACAGAGGTGAGCTCACCGTATGATAGTGGTATAAGACCCTCAATAATGGTCAAGTTTAAAAGTGTAATATATTACGGTCGAATTTCGACCACTAGTTTTTATAATTAGATACAATATAAGATACATATTGAGAACTTTTTAAAGTTCTTATTAGCACACTAATTAATGTTGAAAAAAACACGATTCTTAATTGCATAAGGGAGTGTTAGGGGAGTTAGTTCATTACAGAGATTCACGATGCGACTGCAGTGGCTGGTCCCAACAATGGCTTCATAAGTTATGCGCCCTCTCCGGCCACCATTTAAATAACCAACTTCGCGAGTACTAAAGCCCGGGCTGGTATATATTCAATAGCGCCGGACAGTCTTTTCGGGACGCCATCTCTGCAGGAGCAATTGACTACCCTCCGAATAGTTTATTACGGCTAGATTTCTCCTAATCGCTTACTGCTCAGTCGTCGTCTGTTGCGGCGTGACATCACTTCCTCGTTTAAGTTCAAGTTTTTTAGGTACGCTGAAAAAAAAACATGGTATTGGCAACCATAAAGAACGGTATATAGTGACAGCATTATATCTTGTTGGAGTTACACATCGATAACTGTTAAACTAACTTGGTGGCAAGCACCATCATTTTCTAATATATTTCTAAATGTAAAGACTATAATTTTAAGTTTATTTATGTATTTAAAATTACGTATACTTTGTAGGTACCATTCCTCCGGTGGTTTAGCTGATTGGCAGGTGGTACAACTAAGTTATTTTTTTGCCAAACCTTTTATCCTTTTTCTTAGCTGGGAAGGGGTCTTAGAGAATGGCTTGAACACGCTGCAGTTAAGACTATTCCACTCTCTAATGATACGCGGAAGAAAAGAATGAAATACGATATTAATTCTCCTAAAAATTTCCTTTATTTTGTGAGAATGGTCCTTTCGTCCAATATAGAACAGTTTCTGAAGTTACTGACTAATGGAGGACCATGCTGGGAGCTTCGAGTAGGCCTTAAATAAGTTTATGAGTCGACATATTTTTCGCCTTGAACTTAAAGGCTCCCATTTAAGGTCAGTTAGACATTTCGTCGGGCTGTCAAATCTTCGAAAGCGCCTAAACACGTGCCTGCTTGCTAACCGTTGAATTGCTTCAAGGTCAGAATTAAGATAGGAGTTGACCTTAACAAAAATGGTATGACCAGGATTCGAACCCACGATCCTCGGGTCAATAAGGTGGATGGGGGTCATTGGCTCCACCGCGAAAGCTCGTAGTCACCGACAGACGCATCACTGACAAATCTGTACCGAATCGAAATTCACTTCACCCAGGGACGTATATTTTTTTAGAATGATGTATGTGTGTGTGTGGCCCCTTCAAATCATGCTATATTATTTTGTTATATTTTATACATGGTTTAGTGTCGGTACCTATATATTCATAATAAATGTACTGGCTTGAATCTAGCCACAGAGAGGTGTTGCGACGTCATATTTACAAAAAAAAAAAAAAACGCTGAAAACACAACAAAACAAACCGAATTGCATCGAAGGCGAAATGCTGAAGTATTTGAGCGCGCGATTCAATTTGGTTTTTCAGTTGACACGTAAGTGCCTTCTTAAAAACTTTATTAGCTGCCAGGGCCGTCGCAAGATGCATTATTCAGGTGGCACATGATTTCGGGGGCCACGGGGCTCTCTCCGCTCACCTCGCCGCTTTTGATTCATATTTGATACCATCGAAAACACATGGCATGCACTTTTTACAGACACCACGTGAGCACACAGCTCAAAACAAATAATCAATATCTGTAAAACTGTTATTATTTTTATTATAATTACAAAATTTTGTATCTAGCTTCGTCATTGGTCATTGGGTTAAATAGGTTCACTGAAAAAAAAAAATTAACAAAACGTTTGGTTTGGAAATTTGCTAATCTAACATAATTGTAAGCAAATCGTATAGTATTAGTAGCCGCGTAATTATTATAACAAAATTAAAGATATTCCGGGAAAGTCTCTGTCTTTGTTAACACATAAAAAACGAATTTCTCGTTGGCTACTTGAGCTCGGCAGAAAGCAAACAAAGACTTTAATCAATTACGTACCAAGATAAACTTCTTTTCTGTGTAGATACTATATCTTGTATTGATTTTATATTAGTTTATTATTTATAATAAATAAATTATTATTAAAATTATGTATTAGTTATTAACGCTACATTTATGTATTATTATTTATATATATAGTATATAGTATTATGTATATTATTATTATCAGTATCTATGTATTATTATTATTTATATATGATATATTATTGCATACAATTCAATTCAAATAATTATAATTTTATGTTGCGCAGTGAGACGGTTATACTTATAAGAACGATGCTTTTAGTAAAGTCTACTTTAGTACGGGCCTAGTTAGGTAGTACCCGTTATGAATGTTAAGTTACTATCAATAAATAAATAAATATAAAATAAAATAAATAAAATAGTTGTACGTACAGATTAGATTAAAGGTAATTTAATTTGGCTAGTTAGGAGTTAATTTCAAACAGCGCAGGACCATTTGTAGCGGTTTTTTTTTCAAATATTAAGTCAATTAAAAAAGTTTAATCTGCTATTTTGACACAAATGTTCGTTTCTAATATTTTGTGATATGAGAATGCGGTATGTACTAAGCTATTTTAGTATGTAGACGCTGTGAGATTTACTGCTATTAAGGCACCGAAGGCATTAATTAATTCAGTGCTCTGTATCCGGCGGCATTTTGTGTGGCGGCCTGCCTTCACTTTCTCCCCATCTATTTGGGTATTCCGTGCAAGATGTGATTTTTTTCTATTCCCCACAATCCTAATGGAGCGCAGTGACATCTCGGCGAGCTTTTTTATATCACTTAATCGGTGGAAGTCTCGGGACCTGGGACCTGGATGCTGGGGTAGCGCAGTTCCGGCTGATCTATTGTTTGCTTACTACAAAGCCGCCATCCCTTTGTTTTGAATAGTTTTTATAAATAACCTATCAACTTCTTATTTTCACTTAGAAATAAAAAGGCATAGACGTGGGCGTACTTAGCATCTTACGATAAAATTGCATTGTATATTTATTTATTTATTTGGAAAACCAACAGTACAATATTATTTAAAAAATGGTACATACAATTACGTGTAAAATTGACTGATGACAGGTTTTCGCTAAAGTATAGAAATACATGAAAAGATTAAAATTAAATTACACTCGCACTAGGCTATTATAATACAAATATAAATATATTTTATTAACATATATTATTTTGAAATAATAGAAGGTTTAAACTTTCAGAGGACAAAGAAAAGAAAATGATGTCCAAAGATTACTATTTTTTAGTTTTGCTAATTTAATTTGCTTCTTAAATTTTAGGTTTTTCGCAACTCGAGATTAATCAATCGAGAACATAATCGTTAATAAACGTTTATCTACATATTTTCCATCTCAAATTATGTATCTTTATAAAGCTATACAAGTATACAATGCATTTTTACAATAATCAGGTTAAAAAAAACTTCATAAAGATATAGCCAATATATGCAATATTTAACGTCACGTAGAAGGTACGAGTGAAAGTTTAAAACGCATCACTAACTCACCGCAAGGGCTTGAAATTGAACCGTGCAATATTAAAAATGCTACACTGAAAAAAATATGATAATTACCTTTAACATAATTAGCTATCGCTACAATTAACAACAGCTGTCAATTTCACGATCAGCTGTTCACCCACGACGCCATATTGTTTTGTTATCAATATTTGCTAAAATATTTATTGACTACATCTCTAGCTGCCATAGCAAGTAAATTTAACTAAAAATTTATGTTGGATTATGTTATGTTGGTTTAGCAAATTTCTTGCTGCAAGTGCAAAATTTTTAAATAACCCAACGTTTTTCTAAAATATTTTTTCAGTGTAACTTTATATTTTTTTTTAAAGTTTATAACTCAAGTTCATCAAGTAAATGTATAGTGTTAGTATGTCACGATGCCAGACTATGAAACCCAACACTGGATTATTTTTAACCAGATGAAGTCTTATAATATCACATTTACCGATAATAATTTAGTTAGAGTCATTTATCTTATTTCCATGTTTTTTTTCTTTTAGAGTTTCATTATTTTTCAAGTAAACCGTAAACCGCGTAACCGTTAAAGTAAAACCGTGAAAATTGTTATCACTTAGGATGTTGCTGAATCCCACACATTACACCCAGTGGTCTTTGGAATTCAGCACCATCACTTACAAATGACACGTCATTAAATACAACATATGTCATTTTTTAGAATAAATTATAGTATATATGTCCTATATACTAGCATATAATAATATAGTAGAATACACTAGAGACTATCTTACTAAGTAGATTACAGAGACAAAAAATAACAGCTAATTGGACCTGCGATTTCTAGTGTTATTTGTTAAGAAACTATATCAAAATTCATCATGATTTTCGAGAAAAATAAATGTAAACTACAATCGATAATATTAAACGAATCATGTCACAAGGACTTTGTTGTGGGTAAACAACCGTGGCGCTCGACAAGCGCCGTAGATCCCCGCTCGCTTAGGAATTAGCCCGCTGATCGAATTCACACCATCTGTTAAAAATATAAATAAATTTAGGCATCATATTTTTTCGCTCACTTTTATATATTTTTTTACTCATAATAGGTAACACAAACCTGTATAATCGTCAAAAACATGATAACCAAAAAATGTGCGAAATATATAAATAGAATCATATTCCTCGTAAAAACTTAAAGTTAATTATGAAAAGAAAAATAAATGTTCATATAATTTTCCATTTAAAATAAAGAAAAAACTTACTTATCTTGCGCCTCCTTTAGGCTCGAAACGTATTCATAAAGCTATCCTTGTCTGTTCGCTGTGTGACGAACGGCGTTGTCGTGGGTTTGGTCAACTTAACAAAGGCCCATTTTAAAAAAAAATGGTTGGCAATTAATATCGACTGACACAAACCCCCATCTTAACAATAGTTAACTACGCGACGCCAAACGAAGTGTTACCATAAATTACTGGGGTTGTCGATGCATTGTTCTAACCGCGTATATTAATTACAAAACGAATCTAAAAACTTAAGTGATTTTCAAAATTCATGCAGGCGCCCCTATGTCATAACTTGCGCTCAATATAACAGCGAAATTTAATTGGGTCGGAAATAAAAACGCTTGAGAAGTGTTTAATAGACATTGAAATCTGAACAGGCTTTTATTCAATGCGTATACAAAAGTTCGTGTCTGTGCTGTTGACCGTTGAGGAGTTACTTCATCTGGAGCCATTCCTGGATGTAGAATCAGGTCATGCTCACCATAAAAATGCTTCAAATTTCAACTCCGTAGGATAAGAGGAAGAGGTTCTAATTCAGCTTGCAAGATTTGACCTAAACCGACATAAACATTGGATGGTTAATAAAAGCTTGTAATAAAACCATAAAATAACTTTTTATTAATTGACAATTTGCAAAAAAAAAATAGGCATTTAATAGACCAAAAAAATATTTTTCCGAATTTTTTGATTACTTTTCAACGCCATTTACAGCAGTAATGTAACAAACTTGCAATTGAAAAATACAAAAAAAAAAACAAATAATAATTTCATCATAGCAATATTGTAAAATTTACACTTCAAAAACGGTTGCTAATCTTATTACGAAAAATATGTGCGACATAGATTTACATTTGTAATACTGGGGGGGTATTGCATGCCATTCTTGGTGATATGTTACCGGATGCTGAATAAAAACTTCCCAAAACTTTCACGAATTTATGTGTTTGAAATAATGTGTAAAATAATATTAGTAAGTATAAATCATAGGATTAAAATTTGGCGTTTTAAGTTTAAATCTTAAAATAATCTTGGCCAAAATTCTCACATACTCCAATATGAATGCACACGATACGTGATATCACACTTAAAATATCGTAGCTTTAAAAAAAAAACAACAAACACGCAATGTTATCGAAATCTCCGCATCTGCCAGCTGTTCTAAATAATACGTTCAGAATGTGGCAGTGAAAGTGTTAAGCGAAGGATATAAAAAAACTCGTCCTTCGTACGTTTCGTTTCGAAGGAAAGGGTTAAAGGTGCAGTCCTGTTTCAATATTTTTTCTGTAATTGAAGGCAATGTGTCAATCCGGAAGCTATTTTGAAAGGGGGTTAACAGAACGATACCACCTTTAAAATAATACCCATGCTGCGTTCAAATACCTGCAGTTCAAACACATAAAATTTGATCTGTAATAATTTTAAATTATAATATTATTAGACTCTAGTAAAAGCAAATTAACTTGCTTTATCAAGGTCGGAAAATCCAATCTCCTTATGTCTCCTTTGAAATTATTAAGAAAAAATGTCTATTAGAAATGCCACTGATTTTCCATTAAAATTGATAAAGTTTTTTTTTTGTGAATTTGAAAAATAAAACGAAAAATATTCAATTCAACTATTACAGAAATCATTTGCTTGTGCCGAAATGTATTTCCATCGCAAAAATCAACCCGCCAGACCCAAGATTTATAATTTTATTTTAAAATTAATCTCTGCCGAATTCAGATTTCATCTACCAGTCTTAGAGTTATCTGCCCACCCCAGAATATCTGGTTATTTCATATGGTTGGAGGTCTATTCCAAAATAATTTAAGTAACACTTATATACTTAACAAAAAATATACATATTTAAGAATTATTCTACTTATTAAATACTACAGAAATAGTCTACCCAAATCAAAATTATTTTTATATTATATAAAACATAAATATAATTAGTATTTACCTACACAACCCTATCCCTTATTTATTTATTAATTCATTTATTTTCGTTGACACTTTACACATACTTTACTTTACCTATATTTAGTACCTATTACCTAGAATAGATGTTAGTCAGTTTTTAAAAAATACTTTTATTATTGTGACTTTTATATTATTAAAATCAATAATAACACTTGTTAATGCAGTTTTAAATTAAAATATTTATATTTATTTAGTTATTTGCACATATGTAAGTACATATATTTTTTTTACTTATTTATGCATGTGCAGTATTATGAGGTTTTTTTAGGTTTGAGGAATTATTTAATAATTAAGTCTCTAAAGTTATATTCATGATAAAAGTTAAATATCCTAATGATCTTGTTATCTTTAGTTACTAAGAGAGTTGCAATATGTGCTAACTTATGATATATCCTCACCATATAGCGTAAAAGATCTATCTGCGGTTTTCATACTCCTATTAATATACAAGTGTCACGAGGGCCAAGACGATTCCCGATAAAATAACCAGCTAACCATGGCTTCCGAGATAAAAAAAAATGTACACATTACGTGATAATATCAAACGTTTATTGTAACAAGAACAGCAGCTGATCGCCCGCTCGTGACGAACAGGTCATTTACCGCGCGCGGTCAAGTGATCAAGTGTCGGCAAGCTAAAGGCAATTTGCGCGTAATAGGGATCATAAGTCTTCGGGAATGGAACATCCTGTATATCATTTGCATTGTGCAACAAATGTTTATCGCATCACCCCTGCAGCACCTACACTTAATTACTTGCCAATAATGCACATTATCTCGAAATACGGGGAAATGATCACTTGGTGAGTTGTCGCAGATAATATAAAAAAATGCAGTAACTTATTTTTTAATGAAAAATGCTAGATGGTGACTTTTCACTCTACGGCGACGTAAAATTATTTCATATACAATACCTCTACATTACACTGAACACATTCGCTTAGTATATAAACACACCATCACGCTTTGGCAGCCGAAGAAAACCCCCTAAAACGCATTATTCAAAAAAGATGTGCGCTAATATATTGTCACGGTTCACTGACGTGAGATGGATATTATTTATTCAAAAAGTTGGCATCGCCACTTTTTGAATAAATGTTTTTTGCGAAAGGTTCAGATCAACGCGATGGAGTTTATAAGAGTCAATTTGGTTTGGTTTGTAAAACTTTTGTGTGTGTCGGGAGTTTGCGACTGTGATTAAGCCAATGTCGCTGTGCTGGTTTAGTAGATTTTCAAAATGTGATCCTGGGCACCTATTTTACTCCTAACCCATTTTACTCCTAAACCCATATTGTCCACTGGTTAACATTCCTTTATTTTCTAAAAGTTCTAATAACTGGTTATTGAACATATTCTAGTTATTTTCCTTGCACGTTTAGGTATTAATTTCCTCTAATTATGAGTTATTCAAACATTACGGTATTTTTAAATTACCTACCACCTTACAATATATATGAGTCATATTATTTTCTGAAGTTGTCAAATCAAAAAATTATAAATTGCATTTCTAATTTGTAGAGCTGCCGCAACGCACAAATAACAAATGCAACGTCTAAATGCGATCATCTCAATGCATGCAGGTAGATAGAGGACGGGCGCCCGCGCGACCTAAATGCACGAAAGCTATTATTTATTTTAATTTAATTGGAGGCTTTCGAGGTAAAAACGCATTGCGGCGGAAGCGACGACACGATTGCATCGGACAAAATCGTGTCGAGGGATTCGTCAATCTGTCGCAAAGACAATCAAATGTTGCATCTTCGTTTCGGGCGGTAGGATTGCGCGCCGCGTTCACTCGGCGCTACCGCGAATTGCGCAACGCGTCAGTCGACCAAAATGTAACGAATACCTACCGCGCGATCACTGAACAAAGCCCCACATTAAACAATGATACGATTTTTAATTATTATTATTATTTATTTATTTTTCTTATGGGAAAACACACAGTTATATCGATATTATATTACCAAAAATTAAGAATTAATTAAAAATAAAATAAATACCAAAACCGATTATGAATCAAACTAAATTGTTTTAAAATGGGATGTTTAAAATATAGGATGTTTTGGGCGTGTGTCGCTCTTTCAGATTTAATTTACTTTAGAAAAGAGTTAACTCAGCCGAATGCAAAAATGGTATCATATTTTTAAAATAAAAAAATACGGTTTTTAATATGATTTTTACCTGATACATTAATATAAAAAATATTAATTTAAAAAAAAATTGCAGACACAAAATTGTAATTAAATATAAGTCCCTTTGATTAAATAAAGAAAAATGGTAAAACGAAATGAATCATAAAAGAAACCACCCAATATTCCAAGATGCTTTTTTCAATTTTTTTCATAAATTAATTACGGGCGCTTACTAAAATGCTTATTTCAGAAAAACTATGTGTGTTATATTGATAACTAGTACTATTTTAAATAGCTTATGAAATTCTCTAGAATACGGTTGTATTGTTAACTAAACAAAATGTATTCAAAAGAAAATATCAAAGTTGATTTTTTATTTTTATTACGAAGCGAAAATATTAAAGGATGACACCCGTTTTTTAATTTTTAATTATGTTCCTAGATATCACATAAAACTAGTTATACTTATAACTAGTTTTAAGTTTTAATATATATTAGCTACTTAGCTAATATATATTTTTTACCGTGAACAAAAATTAAAAAAATATATTCTTATAAAACGGTTTCATCCTAATCAAATTGCATGTGTTCTATGAGTATTTTACACATAGCGCTCTGTCTAATTGAAATCATGGTTCGAGCATAGCGTCGTGTGCGCTGGGCTCTACGTTTCGCAAAATACAATTCTGCGCATCATCTTCGCTCCCTTTCTAGCGAGTGCTATCTCGCTTCACATCTATCATTGCTTCTCAGTCATTACCTACAGATAATTAGGATTTTTTACCCATACGCTCTGCGACAGCCATCTTTAGATTTTTAGAAATATTTAAGTAAAATCATCATAAATTAGGGAACGCTTTATTGCGTAAGTTTATTTGGTGTATGGACAGGATACGACTCCAGCAGATATTCGTGCCTTGTTAGAGACACTTATTGTTTATATAAAAAAATACTTAAAATTCTGACATAATAAAATACATACGTGTATACGCTCGAGGGCAAATGAAGCACTTACTATCTATCTATTATTATAGGATCTAGTTATTCTATTTATTGGTTTGCATTTGTCGTGATATAGTGAAATTATATATATTCAGTTCTTTAAATAACTCGTTAGAACTAAATCCCCATGGTTTATTAAAGCCTACTTTGATAGTTATAAAAGATTGCTCAAGTGTAAAATAAAGATTTAATAATTAATTTTGTTTTAGGAGGTTTTTTATAGACTTAAAAGTTTTCAAAGTGCAACTTCGTTTCGAAACGTTCGCGTTCAACTGCGTTTTTCTCGTATTTGAAATACCTTCTTGAGATAATTTTGCACTGTTTTATTGTCTATGTACTGAATGGAGCAAAGTGAATGAAAATACAACAGCATCCGTGCCGTGGACCATCCCCACCGCAGTGTTCCCTAAAAATGCTCTCCCGGCGACGCGCGGTGATCTCTCCGCGGCGCGGAGTAGTAGGTATTAATTCCTGGCGGTGCCGGATATAAATATCTATCAGCGGGTAGGCCAAAGGCATTATTCAAATACCGCCCCAAGTCTAATGCGTGGAAATCCTCAAAAGGGTGAGGACATTTGCATCGCGGAGACGCCTTAATAAGAAGAAAGTGCTCAGTGATTTACGGACCAATATTGAAAGCGAGATGTAGGTATACCTAAACTGCTTAAGATCGGCGCCTGTCTTGTCTGGACCTGATATAGTATTCGTCAAGCCATAAATACATAAATATAGAATGCACAGACTTGATCCACTAAAGATAAAAAAAAAAATAATTTGACAGACCGCGGAAGCACACGCTATCTTATCTACAAGTATAGTCCGATTGGGAGAGCAGTCAAATTATTAAATTCCATTTCCGCAGAGATTGATACATTCGTATATTCGCCCAATAGGATTAAAAATCTACTTTCTATTACACCTTTGTGGGATCAGCGTGAATTATTTATTTGTTATTTTTCCTGATTAGTTCTGGTTATTTTTTTGTTTTTTATTGGTATTGTTTTTTGTTGTTAATGTTTATTTCGTCATTTGCATGCACTCTTATATATAACAACAAAATTAAATAGTGTTTACACAATAAATACATTGCTTTTATCAGTCAATCCGTTCTCGAGATATCACCAAAAAAACCGTTTCATACAAAATATATGAAATTTTATTCGTTATTCTGCTATTCGGGGCGGAGATAAATCCAACAATCCAAAATTTCATAAAAATCGGTCTAGCCGTTCATGAGTTATAAATGGTCTAACCCACACGACTTTGTTTTAAATATATAGATTATAAAGGAATCTTTATTTTTATGCAATTCATAACTACCTGTTTGGTATTTTATTATCTTAAATATTTCATCCTTTAAAAGTATTCTATATCTTCAATAATTATCGAGACTGTTTAAGAATCTTACAATTTATCATGAAAACATGTCAACTCAGCTAAAGCCAGTTTGAAGTTTTAATTTGGTTAGTACCATGGAGCCATGAGGCTTTGACCTGGATGTCACGTTCTCAACTCTTCAAGATGACCATTTAATAGACGCATATACGAGAATATATTGGTCAATTACTTCATCTTTGCTGTAGAAACTCTGGGTGCGTGGTCACCCGATGCGTTAAGGTTGCTGAAAAAGATTGGCAAATTATGAGATAAGTCTGAAAACACTGATTAAAATATGGTTTTGGTAAAATCATAGGAAAAAAGGTTCAACCGTGGAAATGTTTCGATAGATTAGAAAAAAGAGATTTTTTTTTAATAAGTATGTTTAAGACGTTCTACAAATTTTGCATTTAAAATAAAAATTACATTACCTTAAATAGTCATACAGCTGATTTAGTTAAATCTTTATTGCAGTCCTAATTAATTACCTAGATTTATTAATTAAATACATTAATATAAATGTTAATGTTATAAATGTTATGTATGTTACTAATATAAATGTTAATGGTGACCTGTTAGTCATCGTGCATTCATCAGTTCTGTTTTATTGTAATGAATCATTGAACATAATTATTTGTTTCATTGTTATTAACCATTATAATAGAAATAAACAAATAGCTTTGCTAAATAAATTGAAGAGGTTTGTGAAACATTCTACGAAACTGAGCGAATTTCCGACGCCGAAATTGGGCGGATTTCGAACCGGTCGCGACATCTGGCGGTGGAAATTTTAACCAAATCCCGCCTTCGCTAGGGCGGCTCGTAAATATTTGGATTCCGAATTCCTAAGGCACCAAACATTAGGATTTTGGATTAACTAACATTTTTTCGTATATTATACCTACATAGGTTTATACCCACCACAATCTAATTGATGCTACTTTAACACTTTAAGTTACTTATTTCTTGAAAATATTTCATATCATCTCTAAATGATTTTTAAGTCCTCGGCTTTGCTCACGAATGTGTTTTATATTTGGAGGAAACTCTCATTGGCTTTGTGTTAATTTAATTGTTTTTTTTTATTGTAATGTTACTTCTATGTAAATAAAATAAGTATTTGGCTTACAACTTTGTTTACATACATAATCTACATTATATGTATTATTTGTCTATCTATCTGCATAATAAAATTTACGCCTCGTTGGCCAAGAAATGGAAAAAAGGTTTGCCAATGTTAATATCTTTTCTGTATAGTTTATGTCAATTGCGTCAGCATACCAAATTATATTAGAGTTATACTATAAAAAAGTCACACATTATACAGACATATTGTATGTCTGTATGTTTAAAAATATGTATTAAAAAATATGCGTTTTTACTTAAATACAAAATATATAGATACACAATGTGTGAAATTTATACTGCTAAGAAAAGTAAATATTCTGCTTTTCCAAATAACCCACTCTTATCTCTCTGTGTGGATAGGAGTCCTTAATAAATTGATAGTTTTTATAACCGAAATGTCTCCACACCTTTCGACGGCAGGAACGCAAAGCTGGAAAGGCGGAAAGCGACGGCCGCCCGCCCCGCTGTTCGCCGCGCGGCGGCTGCAGCGGCAATGCTCGTCGCGGAGCCGCCACTGGCAATATAAACACGAAAGCGCCATTGGCCTTACCCCCACTCCGCGCCGAGGCGGCGCGCGAGAGCGGGACGGCGGCCGCGCTCGCCGCACGCGCGCGCGGGACGCGGCGAGCGTCTTGCCGGCCGGTGCCTCGGCGGTGGGCGGCGCCTCGGCCGCCGGCGGAGGGCGGGGGCGGGGGCGGGGGCGACGGACCCCGCGCGAGCTAAGGACGATATCGCCAGTCTAAGGGCGAGTGAGCCGGCGAACGCTCGTGTCGCGGGCGGCCGAAACGCAGTTGTGAGGCTCTGCCTTTATCCTTTCGTCAGTACATATTATATTGGACATATTCAGACGCCGCGGGGTGCGCGATTGATTGCCAGCGACGCCGGATCGGACGAAATTTTTCTTGTGATTTTTTTTTTTTTATCTTTCGTGCTTCGAGTGTTTTGAAAACAATTGACTGTTTTTTGTGTTTTGTTGTGATTTCGTCTGTTTTTTGGGAACTTTGTGTAATGACCGCTGAACTAACCTTTAGCCCTAAAAAATTTAACAGTAGTCTGTGCTACTCTTCGTTTTCGCGGTGAGTAGAGTTCGCGAAACTTTTTTTACTAGAACTTTTTTTTTTTGTGATTTCCCAATTATTGTTATGCAAATGATAGATCGATGCGAACAAAAATATTCAAACCCTGCTTGGAGTTTATTAATTTATTTTTATTTTATTTTAATTCATCTGAAGTTTCATAAAAGTTCCGTAGATTTTGATAATAAAACTAGTGATTACCAGTCTTTTAAAAATTTACATCACGTATGCTTAGATACCTGAAACGGTGTATTTTAAAATATATATATTTTTTTTATTTTAACATTGACAAAAACTATTAGTCATATTATTTTATCACAAAATTAAATACCTATTTTGTTAGTAAAAATAATCGTAGGATCTGCCATCTGAAGTTTTCTCGGATTACTGCGAAAGTTTTAAAATTGTGACTTTATAAACCTTACGGTTTTTTTTATATTATTCTAAAATAATATAATTTTATTAACATTAATATCGTAGCACGTCAAAATCAATAATTCCATTATATGTTATTACGATTACTTAAAGTTTATTTATAAAGACAAAAAAAATATATGAAAAATAATTATGACAAATTACACGCAATTAGTTGCTTACTCGCGAAATTTGTATTTTTTCAAATAGAATCATTTTTCACTCAATTTTTCATTTATAGTTTTTAAAAATATTTCAGATTGATTTTTCACCGTCGGTTTTCTATGTAAGTAGATATATAATTAAACGGCGATTTTAAGTAAATTTCCTCGAATTTAGCTCTAATAAATGTTTGTGTTTTTTTTAGAGTTTTACGACTTCTATTCCGAAACATATGTCCGACGTGAAATCGACGTAATTTCACAATAATGAAACGCATTTTTTTTATTGCTATTAGCGCGTTGCACACTATAACATTAATTAATTTAAATACTTACGGAAACATTTGAATTTAACACTTTTTATTTTTAATAATGATTTAATAAATAATATCGATACTCGTATATTAAACTTATTAAAATAGGATGGATGGTGATTTCCTTGTAGTTATAATGTAATAATTGTGCAAAGCTCAATACTTACAGTTGACACACAGATTATTACTATATGATATTTATATTAAAGGGTATATACCCAAACGCAAAAAATAAGTGTTTTGAAAATAATGTTAATTATAAAGTTAAATGTTAATATTTTAAAAAGAGGGTATACTATTTTAGATCTAGCAGTTTTTGAATGCAAAGCGGTCGGGATAAAGGATCAAAGTTTTAAAGTCTCTGGTTTTTTGTAAAGCTGCCTTGGCGTAAAAAACCTTTAAACGGTTTCTCAAGTCTTAAATGTCAATATTATCACAGTGGTTCCGCTAACTTAAATTTGATTGATAGTTTTCCTAAAAAATGAAAAAAACAACATTCCCATTTTATGTTTTCTAATTCAGATTTCCATCCCCCAAACGCAGATTAATGCCAGGTATTAGAATACAGTGTTATAATTGTGGGGTATTACATTTATTAAAAAAAAAATCTTAACGGCCCTAAGCTGATACCCTGAGGGCTACCCGGCACGGCATGATTTTTTTAACCAAAGTATCTCGGATCGCAGACATTTATTAATTACCAATTTATAAGACGAGCCCGCGCCGCGTCAGACGCTGAGAAGGATTGCTGTCGTTTGTCACTGGACCAAAACGCAGGGGTGTAGTTGAATCGACCGATTTTGCATTACGAATGGAGTGTTGTGAGGATAGCTTTTGAATGAATTAATAATCCGGCGCTGAACAGATAACGAAAACAATACAATTTATGAAAAATTTAAAAAATCTAAATATTTCCCTGATAACCAACATAAGTCCCAAACAAAAACATTCTTAGAAAATTTATGGTTATTATACTATAGAGAGAGTGTAGTGTTAAATGTAATAAACAGAGGTGTTATGTAAATATTAGAATGAGCGTGTATTTGTGATTAATTTCTAAGATTTATCAATCCTGTTAAATTGACATTTTTGAGTTTTACTAATACGATTCAGAACTGAGTTCATCCCGGCGAGACGTAACTCAAGGGTGAGTCATTTAAGATTTACCAGATGTGAGTATGTCTGGTCAACTGTGTCATATTTAAATTAATGTATTACTAATACAAATACACACCAGATTTAAAATAAACCCATTTTATTAGTTTTAAATCAATAAACGCTATAACTTCAGACTAAGATTTTTGTATGTGAAATATTTAAATAATATTCACACTTTGAAAACCAATTTTCAAAGATTTAACTAATCGAAATGCCGTTAAATTAAAACTTAGAAAGTACTAAATAAAATAAGAAGTATTAAATTTGAAAATACATATTAAAAACAAGTTATCTGAATAAAATCGTAAAGTAATAACTTCAAATATTAGGTAGTTTGTTTAGTTTTTAAAACATTACAAAATTGGTAATTTAGTATGAATGTACCTACCTATAGTAGATAACAAAATATGTACACATATAATTATGTATTGTACTTAAATAGATTATTTTGTTTCATCTACTTAAAGATATTTACCTCACTATTTAAATTTTATTATAAATTAGATAGATGTACCTACTACTATCACAATGATACTTTTCGTATCATAATGATCGTACCTAATAACATTACGTTTTATTTTTGTAGTAGCAGTCTACCTTGGAACGGGCGGTAGTCTATTAAGGTTTTTACACATTACCTATAGTTATACGTATAATTAGTACTTATTTATCACACATAAATAAAATAAATAAATTATAAATCATCCAAATTAATTGCGATTTTAATCTAGAGCGTTTTTATATTTGCTTTATAGTTACTGCATATAGGTAATTGTAAATTGTTTTAAAAGATCTCCTTGCTTAATATATTTTATTATATTCTAAATTATTAATTATTTCTAAATTAACCCCCAACCATTTATCTCTTATTCTTATACTTATTGTGAACTTATTTTATTATCCAAACCAAAATAAATGTCAGTTATAAATGATTATTTATAAAATCACAATCTTTTATGTAATTTATAAGCCTCTAGAAATAGCACAGAAAGTAAATCTTAGAACGATCCTAAATATGCCGTATCGCTCTTTCTGAATACCTTCTGAAGATCTTTATACGGAGCTTAAGGTGCTTGCTTCAAAACAGACTTTCCTCAAGAACCTGATCCTCTATACACAGAAAAGTATAGAATCGCATAGGGTAAGTAGTTCACAAATTGAACACGCGAGCAATAAACAATAAAGATCTCGATATTCGTAAAATAAAAACTGGCTTTAGACAGAGAAATCACTCCTATCTAGTTTCTAAAGAATACAATTTACTAAAAGAGGGCTGCTGATCGATTGTTAATAAAAAGGTATTAGGATAATGGCTTATAGAAAATGGACGAAATATTACAAATAATATAACAATAAATATTATCCAACACAATTTATTTCATTATAATATCTTTTTTCTTTTTTAAATTCTTCTGTTTGTGAAAAAGTGCTACTAAAGGGTTAAAACATGCTGTAAAAGGGGTTACACCATTTAGTATATATATTTATATATAAATAAATAAATAAACTTAGTAGTATATTAAATTCATAGCTTTGTGTAATAACTTTGATTTACTCAATTTTATATAAATATTGCTTTTATTTTTCTGTAATTTAAATTTAAAATGTATTTGTAATTATTGTATTGCTATATTTACCTTGCATAATATTTATATAGTTTTTAAATATTATTATAGCATCGATCAGATGATGGAAGTGGCACTTAAAGGAAACAAACCCAAACTGCTTCCCTTAGTACAGATTCGTCTAGTTAGGGAGGCAGGAAACATCTGTGTAATGTGACAGTCGCTAGTCGCTTAATTAGGGTATTTAATAATACTTATTAAGAGTTGTAAAATTATATTTTCAATAAATAAATAAAATTGAACCAAAGCCCAAGCATCAGGCATATTTATTTATTTATTTATTTTCTTAAGGGAAAACACACAGTAAAACAGTAACATTAACAATTTAGAATTAAGTAGATAACATAACCGATTATGGATTTCCTACATATTCACAAACATTATATAGTTTTATACAGTAGGTATGCAGATTTCAAACTAAATTGATGCAAATTAGTTGATTTTGATTGATTGATTGATAAATAGATAAATAGGTATACTACGAAGTATATTTATAGTTATGTAAAATACTCGTATGAATGCGGTTTCAAGCGTGATCTATCTTAAATTCAAATTGATATTCTAAAATATTTTGATCGCGTCTTACGATCTGCATTTGACCGATAAGAATTATCGATCTTCTTTCCGTCGAGACGCTTAAGGCGACAGAAATTAATCGACAGATCAGCTTTTGATGCCTTATCGATGTTTTGAGAAATACGATATGCCGCCACTAGTTGACGTGGCTTTCTTGTAATTATTTACTAACGTATCGATATCGCTACAATACGACTTTTGAATTTTGATTAGTCGTATATAGTTTATTATGTTTTTAGCATAATCCTCACCAGCGTACCTAATTCGAATGAATATTCTATCTTAATTTATAGTGTAGTCTACAAAACGAGTTAAGCTTTTAAACTCTCTGAATGACTTTCACGTTTCAATCCACAGATCAGTGAAGTTTCAATCCCATTAGGGATTCATTATTTTCGTCGATATGTCGTCTGAATGAAACACAATATTTAAAGTTGAGGTTATTACTCCAATAATGAGGCACAGCATCCTAAGCAGACCGATTCATACTTACAGACAAAATCTCATTAACTATAATCCATTAATTCACGTTTATTATGTTATTGTAATCTCGACTAAGTATCTTTATTTAGTTCCGAATATGTCACGCATTTCTTCGTTCAATTTGGTTGTTGATCATAGAAGATACTTAAAAACCCTATTTTAGAGGCGTACGTAACATTAAAAAATATGAAAGCCTGACAGTATTGACATTTAGAAATTCCGAATTATATTTTTTATATTTTAAAATGAATGAAAATGATGAGCGAAGTTAATTTAATGAATATATACAAGAGAAATAACTTACTTTCAACGTAGATACGTATATACAAATTAGTACCTGCTCAAGCCTAACTTTTATTCTTATTAAGAGTTTTTTACAGCAGCTAGATACATACATACAGAGAAAAATGTCATATTTTATTTCTTTTGCTGTCCAATTACTGTATTGTTTAATTTTAATCTTTAATTTAATCTTTATTTATATTTTATCGATAATTGTATCTTACCGTATCATCCCTATACGTGTGTGTATAATAGGAAAAAAATGCCTGTTACCTATTATTCTGTCCTTATATAAACTAACTTTAACCCACACTTTCGGCTGTTTTTTTTTTAAATATGCCTGACCCTTTAAACGAGTTGTTTCTGCTGGGCACATTTGGTGTAGCATGGGCATATTTATTCTTCCAATTGGTTACTTCTGAGACTTCAAATTGTATTTCTTACACCTCTTAGAAACTACCTACAACTTTGATCGTAGCATTATTACTTATAACTGAATATAATTGATTCGTCGTTGGTATATAAATATTCTACATACAGGGCAAAAATGTCACCCTGTGGCAGACCGTACTATTAAGTCATCCCTGCAACGGTTCATTTTATTTACAACTGTGAGCTATAATAACAGATTCGTCGCTAAAAATGCTCAAACAGTTATCACAATATTTTGCGATTATTATAAAAAATAGACTATTCTCCTTTATCACACTTAAATATTCTATCGGCTTTTCATAATTCAAAATCTAGAAAGATCAATGCTTGACCTTAATAAAACTCATACTTTGTTTTTTGTAAATAAGCTTAAATTGTAATATTTAAATGTTACATTTACATTTAAAATGCATCGATAATTAAATCGATACCACCTGAATGGGCGTATTTATATTCAATTCAATTTCGTATAAATAATATTTTTTAGCATGAAACCGTATTTAAGTTGCATTTATTGATTACAATCATTCTTTCTTCTGTGCCAATACATCATTAGCAATTTGTATGCACTTATTTAGCGATTACAATTATAAAGCGTTAGTGGTTTTATTATACAATATTAAGTTAGCCAATGCGTGTAAACATATCTGGTATCCTAAAAATATTTGAGTTAATTAGTGTCCAAAAATGATCGTTACCAATAGCGGGACACTTTCATAACCCTGATAATCAGGTTGTTAGCGCAATACCAACTTTCATTTACCGTGACTTCAAGAAAGTCAAATAACCCATTAAAAAAAACCCTAAAACCTATCTGAAGATCTGCGAATTTGAGACGTGTGACATAATAATATATAAGAAAAGCATACGTGCTATTATACTCTATTTTCAAAAGCATACCAATATACGAGAGTAAAAAAAATATAATTGTTTAAAATGTTTATTAAAAAAAATGTTATTTAAATTAATGTTTCGAAAAATGTATGGAAAAATGCAAACTTTTCCAGGCTTTTTTAACATTTAGACAAAGTAGATATTTAGCTTTTTAATTATATATAAGCTAAATATGATATAAAAAGATACCCACTGCAATTATTTTTCTATATTTACAAGTGAGAGGCACAACACTGCAGTGTTTGTATTTAGAAATTATCGGGTTAAGTTCTATAAAGTAAACTATTAACATTATTTTTATGTAATATTATTTACTATTTAGACCGTGCAACCTTCATTTAGGTTAATACAGTAAAAATTAGTTGTGTTTGATTTTATTTTATAGTTCGCTAGTGAAAAGGGGTGTATTTTTATATGGGGCAGGTTAAGGTGTGTGTGTGTGCGCGCGCCTATTCGACACTGATACATACCGGTTGTGATACTAATTAATTTAATTATAGTAAAAGCTAAATTAACAAGGTTTAAATTTAGGCGCATAAAATACTTATCTAATGTGAGCATATGGAAGCGATTCTTAAAATTTACATAAGACAGGAACGCCCGCCTATAAACGCGTCCACGCATTTTCACTTTCTATCGAACTATTTGGCGAGTCGAAAGCTCCTCGGACGGCGCCGCGCGATTTTAGACCTAACGCCAGCCGGACGCTGCGGCGAATATCGCACCCGCGCGAATGTGTCAAATGTTAGCGATAAAACGGCGATTAGGTACGCTCGCGTATTAAATAATAGTACAAACTGCGTTCGGAGGACATCTTGCGTCATTCGCAGCATCTGGACCGGTAAATTTGCGCTCGAGTTAGGTGGAGATTTTATTTAGATGCGCGGTACTTGCGTCTCTACGTGCACAGGCGAAAAAACGGCACGACCACCTTGTGCAAGCAGCCCGTAACGATCGCTGCAGCGGTGCCTTCCCAGTGCCCCAGGGCCGAATTTAAGAATTTTCCGCCCCCTTTAAATATTTTTTGTTGGAGTTATACATCGACCATTGTTAAACTTACTTAGTTGCAAGTAAGCCATTTCGATTTGAATCACAGCAAAATAAAAGTCACAAATAAAAACAACAAAATATCATGGTTGCGACTGCCAAATTTTGAGTCAGCTGTTTGGACTATTTGGTCAGCTGTTCACCCACGACGCCATATTGTTTTGTTAAATATAGTCAAATCTTTTTGCAACTACTTTAAATATTTAACATATCTCTTGCTGCCATGGCAAGAAATATGGTAAATCTAACCAAAAATTATTTAACCAAAATCAGTATATATGTACAACTTGCGATTTGCTTACACTGAGTTATTTTATTTTATTTTTATTTTCTTATGGGAACACACAGTTATAACAACAACATTAAAACAATTAAGAATTAAACAGTTAAAATAACCGATTATGGATTTCCTACATATACACAGTAGGTATGATGTTTCAAATTAAATTGTTGCAATTTTTTTTCAACTAAATTAAATTATTGGATGTGTTTTAAGTGTTTGCGTGTGTATTAAGTATAAGTTTAATGTAGGTACGAAAATAATGTGTTATGTGCTTTAGATAAAGATTTAATAGATATACAAATATATGTTCCATCAGCAAATTTCTTGCTGCAGGTGCAAAATTTTAAACAACCAAACGTTTTGCAAAATATGTTTTTCAGTGTACTCATAAACGTTTTCTACGAAAAATTTGGTAAAATGATTATTGCGTACCGTACCATATTTGGTCACACCCTCGTAAGACCAAAATTTGAATATGCTTTGTTAATAATAATTATAATATGACTTGTATTGTGGTTAATGAAAATACAAACGGTTCAGTAAGTTTTTTTTAATTATTTCTTATGGTAGGTTAGGTATACAAATGTTTTATTAAACTGCCGCCCCCTGGCGCTGTCGCCCTAATCTAGCTCAACAGGTCAACGTTTGGCTACACGTTCAGGCCGCTCGAATCAAAGTGAATCGCGCGTAAAGAAGTTTTACAAAAAAAGTATGATACACGTAACTTTACTTTAGTAAATATTTACTGAGTAAACACTAAAACAATGTTACGGGTTGTAATTTTTTGTTTTGTGATATCGATTACGGCGTCCGCGATCACTGTGGTTTTGTGGTTATTAGCATTATTTATATTTTAATTAAATCACCGAAGCAGTTTATCGATACTAATTTTGTCTTATCTACACGCGAATCGACGGAAATAATAACGTTATTTCCGCTGCTATTCTGTAGCTCACTATAGCCTATATTTTCTTACGTCTTTTTCTATACCTCTTTTTTGTGTAAGGTAAGAAAGCTTATATTATGCAAAAACAGCATAAGCACATTACATGACATTTTGTTAGTTGGAAACTAGTCAAAAAATAAGAACAAATTGAACTGCCGTCTTTAGAAGTGATACCAAACGTTCACACGAATCTGTCACTATAAATTTATAATGTAATTGTCGTAAAAAATAAATAAATATTGGACCACCCTTGAGATATTTTCTATCATATGTAAAAAGATCTTTGAAATCGCCTTGGCCATTACGGGATACATACTGATTGAAAAAAAATCGTACACATATATTTTTTGACACAAATATGTTAGTTATAAATAAAATAAATTTCTTAGGTAATATCCAAACTATAAATGACAACGTTTTTAAAGAGGCGCATATATTACATATGGAAATGTAAATTTATAAAAATAAAAATATTAGTATTGTATGTATGTATATAGTCTAAATTTTCTCAAATATGCATTTTTTTTGCATGAGCTCTATTAGTATACTCATTACGTATTTTATTTTTATTTTAATCCAACTATAAATATAAACATATTTTTATGAACATAAACATTCTATACGACAACATTAAATAAATATTTATACATTTTAATTTATTTTCTTACAAATATACATTTTCATATTTCTCTATAGGTGCATTGACGGTTTGATATTCTCAGTTGTAGCACAATATAAGATTGCCTTCCTTAGTACAGACATAGTCTAGTAAAGAAGGCAGGACACAAAATGTAGCAGTGCTAATCACTCCCTATTCATTTGTAACTGTGATTTCTACTACTACATTTCTATTTTTTTGTCAAATTAATTATGTACAATAAATAAATAAATAAAAATAAATAAATAAAATAAATATGTTCGTTCTTTAGTTTTAACAAGTTATAAATAAGTATCGTAGATGGCTGATTAATATGAATGCGGAAATGTTGTATGTTTGTAGTGCCGTCTCGCTCTTTTGACATGTGCGTACTTATGGTTAACTTCATGCTTAACATAGTTTTTTTGCTGGTTTTTGCTGACCGCGTCCCTTCCAAACCTTAACGGAGGAACACGTTTTTTTGTCTCGTCACTAATACGTCTATGCCTAGTAATTAAAATCGTTGTAACTAACCGTCTAAATTAAAATAAAGGACGTGAATACCCTAATTGACAATATGTCTGATCAGTTGCGGTCGTCTAACAACAATAGGTTTTCATCATCGAAATCGCTCGCCCGCACATACGACAACACCCGTGTGCCCGCTTGTGCTTAACGAGTTCATCTAAGTTGGTACATATTTTTATAATAGAACTACTCGCCAGTGTTAGGTATTTCATCTGTCACGATTGAGTACAAATTATGCACATAATTCATACGAGCATGTAAGCTTTACAACAGCATGTTGAGCGCCATCGATATATTCAGCACTACCTTAGTTTTAGTTAAACCTTTCATATTCTTATTTTTATGAAAATTCTCCAACCTTTCCTACTTCCCAATCCTAACCTTGTTTCTAAAATGTATTTTTTCATTTTACTAAATTTGTAGGAAACTCTCAATGAATTTATATTTTGATTGTATTTTTTTTTTTTTCATAATAGCTGTTGTTTCCCGAGAAAAAATAAATAAAAGTCGCTGTTGACTACGTATTATTTATTGATTTATTTATCTTTATTGGAAAAACTATCAATTTTACACAGTACATACAACAAAAAAATACATTTGATTGATCGATAAAAAACTATGTAAAATTAAAAATAGGTTTCTACTAACAAAAAGTATTAACGTTAATATCAATAATAACAAAACCATGTTATATCTATATATATATATATCCACTTACAAGAATTTAGAACAGCTAATTTGTCCTATTATTTTTACAGAATAGATCATTGCTGAACACTTTAAATTGCGATTTATTCAGAGTCAAGGTATATGAATCATTTTCTCTATTAAAACATAACTACCTCGATCAGTTTACTCAATTCTCTCGCCGAGATTGTCGAATTACAGTTAGAGAGATAAACAATTTGATCAATCCCTTATAAGCAATAGCTTGAACTCGAAACGTGCGTCGCGGCCGACACCTGATCTCCGCGAACCGTGAGACGAACAGTCCAAGTCTTATCCCACATGACTGTTGACATTGCAAACGTGCGATAATGCTTCTAGGATCACGTCGCTTACTGTTTCATAAATAAAAACAATGCATTGATGCTACCAAATGGACAGTAAATATTACGCAATCACGATGCTATCAAATAACATAGTAGATTTATTTTTAATCCAAAATGCTCTTACATATCAGCTAGAGTATCTATAAAGCCAAAAATAAGTTTTACCAAAGTTGAATAAACACTTCATAACCTTAAATTGAATTTTAAATACTTCGGGTGAGCTTTAAACAGGCGGGTCAATATTGAAAGCCATCCAACAATGAACACTTCAGACGAGCCTTATCTAGTAGCCTCCTACTAAGCCCTAAATACTTCAGGTGAGCATTCAAGTAAGCTTTAAACACTTCAAAAGAAGTACTTTAAAATGAAAACTATCAGTAGTTACATTATTATGATATTAATACTATCATGGCGAATGTTGGTAGACCTACAGAAAAAATATTCACCAATAACTATTGATTTATGGTTACGGTTTGAACCTGCAGGTATAATTTATATTATGTGGTATTTTATATTATATTATGGTGATTGTCTGGATTCCCCAACCCCTTCTACTTCCTACTTCCTGGTCCCGGCCTCGCTCCCAAATGTGTTTACTATTTTTTTAAGTTTGGAGGAAACTGTCATTGGTTTTGTGTTTTAATTGTAATTTTACTTCCATATAAGCTGTTTCCTTTTTCCTGAAATAAAATAAAAAAAAAATGTCATCCTAGGACACTAGATCACGGCCGGGGATAGTCTAATGTTGGTGTATTTTAAAAAAAATATATAGCTGCAATACCGAGACGATATGTTCGAGACTAAATTGATCACTGTTCGGAGAGGACACGTGCTCCCCGGCGTCGCCAAAAGTGGTCCCGTTCGATTCATCCCGCGCGTAAGGGAAGCTGTGAATGGAGCGAACGGGGGCAGGGTGGGAGCGGGGTGCAGTTCGATTGGGGGGCGAGCGATCAGGCCCTACCGCAAGGGAGAATCCCTTAAGGATGGCTTCTTGGAAGTTTTCTTCGGCGGCGTGCCGATAATATATTGGTTTCGCGAGACGTGTGTCGCCGAGAAGAAAAGTTTCTGCGGAGCGGAGGAAAAGTATTAACTTTTTTATACGGTTTTATTGATAAAGAAACGTGAAAATTGATATTTTATATTAATACTGTAATCATTACTAATAAATACCTACCTATGTATAGCCAAAAGGCTAAAGAATATGAAAGGAAGGAAGAAAGATAAACTCATAATATTTTATAAATATTTCATTGCCATATTACATTTTACCAAAAAAACTACCCGAAAGATGTGATAGAAATGTCAACAGATATGCTACCTATGTAATAAAAGTAATAAATTCTAAACGGTAAAGGAAATTCTAAGTGAATTCTAAAGTATACACGTAAATATAAATCTTTCCATCAACACATCGACGAAACCCCTATGTACTTATAAGGTTTTTGTTTTAACTGCATTATCGGCAAGTACGCACACAGATTATAGTCTTGGCGCCATGATGCTGCCTGTGATGAACGACTTCGCGCAATATAAACAATAACCAATAATGCAGTTGGATCTACGTCGAGTTAGCGATAATAATTGATAAGAGTAGCATCTGCTATACCCTTTATCATGGTGAGGATTCATTTGGATTCTTGAATGTATAAATAACATAGATGTTGGCACAAACTTATCTGCAGAATAATTTCTACAAAACCGTAAAAAGTGATGAATTTATTTTAAGGCCAAATGAGAATATTTGTACTAGATAATCAAGTTATTTTTAACCCTCTAAACGCCACTTTACAAATTTCTAATATAATCTAGCCTACTGCGTCTTAAGAATTTGTAAGTAGATATTGTAAAACATTAATCGACACGTGTTCCTCTACAATATAAAGGCCAATAATTTCTCCCTTTCTAATATTTAACATTTAGTTTAATATTTAGTTCGGCGTAATGGTATTTTCTCCTCTTATTTTTAGTTAGGCTATAGTTATGTTTGTTATTTATAGTTAATAGGGTAACGCTATAAGTGTGCAGGGAACGATAACGTTGGTATTACGAGCGAGGATAATTTATAAAATGCTGTTTTGTGACTAAATATATTTTTTAGTCACAAAAACCCGTCCTATCGTTAGCGTTTTTATTAAATATTAAAAATAAATATACCAGAGTGCAAATACATGCAAATACATACAAATATCATAACACATATTATGTTATAATAAAAATATATATTATTTTGGGAAACCCCGAATTAAATTCGTCATACTGGCATTTAGCTAAAAAATAATTAAAATCAAACACCCAAAAATTTGAACCGTCAAAATGACGTTATTTTTTAAATAACGCAGAATTAAATGTTGTTTCTGGACTTAAAAATAAAACCGTAAATATGTTACAAAGATGAGTTTAAAACGAATTTCAACCCAGACTATAACGCTGCATTCTACCACATCTCCCGGCACATCTTAAATAGTTCATGCGTGAGATTACATAATAGAGAATAAATAATTTAAACCTAAAAACCATTTACTGATATATCAATAAATAAATCGAAATTTTGATAGTTTTTTTAACCCATTTTATAATCGATCGAAACATACATTGATTTTTTTATTTCACTTTGAGATAACCTTGATACCAGTATTTCATAAATGTACTAAGTCAATGTTGAAAAAACTGAATTCTAAACATTATTAGCCTTTCACTAGGGAGTATTATTATTTTTGCGTGAATATGATTGCAGGGCGAACAAAGAAAAAAAATCGGTAACTCAAATATTGTCAATATAAGTTTAAAAAAAAGGGGAAAAAATCAATGAATAATTAATTAAAAAGCGTAAAGATGCGGTGAAAATAATATTTTTAGTAATAGTTGACTTTGACACACATACATAAACACAAACACACCACGAAAAACTAGAAACATCGCCACAAACATAATTTTAGAATCGAAATGCAAAATAAAGTTTCAATAACTCAGTACATTTTGACAATTAGATACTTACTTTCATTTAAAGGTGAGATTTTTTCGAGTAAATTTTTTTACGGAATTCTAATGATGCAAATGTATATGTGTATCTGTGTTAGCGTCAACTATCCAAGAATTAGAGTTATTGGTAGATGTTAAAAGAAAATATTAAAAATAATCTTTAAAAGCTGGTTGACGACCCCCTATCGGCATACTGCCGAAAGTAGTGTCGCGCTTAGGACATTCGTGCCGCGGGAGAGATATTAATGCGAGCGGGACAGAGCGACGCGACGAAGCGCTCGCGGGAAAGAGACGGCGCCTTACAGCAGTCCTCTGTCTCTAATGTCATCAACAACCTATTAGTTTATTCTTAGAAGGACATCTTAAAAGCGATGCGTCGCAGAGTCGTCTTTTAAAGTGATGGAAAATCATATTGTAACTGATACTATAAAGTGATTAATAGTAAAAAGTATATACTATAAAACTGTTAATTTCTTGTCACCCCTGAACAACTGATTACTTATTTCAGGCGTTTTCATCCTATGACCGACTGAAAATATACGTTAGCCTAAATTAACTAGATAAATTATTACAGTATCGTAAATCTAAAATTATCACAGTTTAAAAACTTACTATAAAAAAAAACTACTGTGATAAAATTACTCAGAAATTTGGTTTGTAATGTCTTCGAATTAGGTAAAAAAAAAATCGTTTTATTTTTTGTTCTCATATTATTTTTTATTAAATCGGATCATTGCGTTCACAGTTAGCTATAAGTTCATCCTGTATAGCTATACAGGATGAACTTAAAGTCAGCAGTATCCTTTTAAGGGGTGATTCTGCACTACAAATGTATTGAAGATATTGAACGACGGGTAATTTCTCGCGCGCAAATATTGTAATGTAGGTCAATTGGATAGGTCAGTAACACTCACAATACGTGCACCAAACGTTCAATAAAGTATTTAAATTTTTACATGGATTTTTTTTTTTGTTAGCTCTACGAAAACTTGTTGAACAATCTTGTTCTGACACTAACGTAACCTTTTAAGGTTTACTTTGCATTTAAAAAAATCCACATAAAAAAATAAATACTCTATTGAAAGTTTGATGCGCGTATTAAACGCGCGGCTGATTCCTGACCTATCCAATTGAGCGAAATAATACATTATTTGCCGAAACTACCTGTCGCCCACTGCCGTCAATGCATTTGTAGCCACGGTTCCGCTTGGAGTGAGTCTGAGTCGCGGTTGGATATTTTGTTAGGTGACTATACAAAAGGTTGATATTTTTTAAGGTTTTTAGGATTCTTTCTTTTATATTTTAGGACCAGTTTTTTGTCGTTCATATCATGGCCAATATCATGGCCAGAATCACCTCTTAAAAGGATGCTATTGACTTTAAGTATGCCTGTATTTGTCTATTAGTTGCTATTTAGAGCAGAGGTTTCCAAAGTGGTCCTCACGGACCCCCGGGGGTCCATGAGGACTGCCAGGCGGTCCCTGTCAGGAAGAAAAAAATGATTCCACTATACAAAAAAGTCTACCCCAGTGTGGGTATCCTGGAGGAAGATCTACGAAGGATAAAAAATACTGGGCCACGGAGAAAATAAGTTTGGAAAACATTGATTTAGAGTGTAAATAATTCATAAGAAAAATATAATAACGTGATATGTCAGCGGTTTAATATATCCTTCAGTTAACTTTTTATTACACCGTCGATGCAATCACTTATTATATTAAGGCTGATTATTTTAACGAGTATATCGTGTCAATATCAGAAGGTTTTACACATATAATGGCTCATTGTATGTGTAAAACCTTGAGGCTTTGGTAACACTCGCCCTGTTTAAGTCGGCCTATTAAAAGTACATTAGACGCCACCTGTTGCCGATATAACGCATTATCCCCTCGAATTATCCACGGATTCATAGATGGATAGGCTACACATTATCTATTTTTAACCATATGCGTATGGATAAATATTAAAAAACAAAAAAAAAGTTTAATTATATTCCCGAATGCATAAGGGGGGTGTTGTGTAACCTTTCATGAGTAGGAAATGATGTAAAAAAATGCGAAAAAAACATACCTAATTTTATTATATTTTAATAGACGGTGTCCATTCGGTCAGCGCGCGAATTCCGATGCCGTGCCTATCGGAAAAGGCCTTGAGACACTGTGTGCACAATGATATTTTCACAAAAGATATTTTCGAAAAAAATAATCTGCTTACTTATTAAACATCTTATATTAACATTTTATCGATATATATATAATATGTTCATCATCATTATTGATATATTGAGGGTCTTACATTCGTGATTGTAGCACAATAAAACATTACTTTCCTTAGTACAGACATAGTCTAGAAGGCAGTGTAGCGATTTATATTTATTCTCAAATTAAGTAAGTTGATAAATAAATAGGAACTATGAACTACATACATACATACCTAACTTAACACTCTCTCTCAATCTCACAAGCATACAAACGCGTACTATCTCTTTATCACAATGGAATGGCACAAGGATCTAACATTGGACCTGTGCTATTTCTCACGTATGTAATTTTATAATACTAGGTACAAAGGTCTGTGTGGGTAGGCATATGTATTTTTGTGAAAATTTGGGTATGGGCCAGGTAGGTACAGCATATTTTGGAAATGCTCGACCACCCAGAAAAATATAACAACGCGGCGCTTGGATCAGAAAACAAGCAGCGAGTCTAATATTCTGTAGTCAACGGAGATCTGAATGGGCTTAGAATATTAACCTCAATGCGATATTTATATCGCAGACGTTTTTATTTCAGGCGACGCAATAAAATGTTTCATTTTAAAATGCATTCGTAGTTGCTTGTTTATGAATATATATGTAGGTATATCTGAACTGACGATTTCTTGGATCAAACGCGGGTAAAACGAGAAAAAAATGACGAAACTCTAAAAAAAACATCTACACTACTAATTACACAACTAACACAACTAATTAAGGACAAGATACTCGATGAAAATATTTCGAATATATCCTAATCTCAATCTCAATCTGGAAACCACACGAAGATCTTGGGACCAAATCAATGTCGTAACCCAAAATGCCTTATTTGGATCAAATTCCTAATTCTTGCCATCAGCAAGAGTTTGTGTGTACATTTATTTCAGAATAATATTTGTAACAATACAATTTTAAATTATTTAAAAAAAAAACATTGATTTTTCCAAACTTTAAAATTCGGTAAGAAAAAACACTCTTACTTATTTAGTTTAAAACTAGGCATAAACTTATATATAACTAAGCAATAACTAAAAAAAAATGGCAAATAAGTATATTCCTAGAAGCCAATAAATAATTTAGGTTATACCTAAAACTTTTTTATTCTTTCACAAAATGAATTGGTAGACATAGATTATGAAAGAAACTAAACAAAGTGTGTTTAGGGCTTGCAGCGTTGAATATGGAGTTTCCCTCTTTTAAACTCAGTGAACCAGAAGACTTTTAGTTTGAAACTGGAAATTATGGAATATTTCATACCCTAATCCAGAACGGATTACAAATTCTAGTTGGCTTTGGCTATGGTATTATAAATCAATAGAAAACATAAAAGTAGACGTCGTGCGCGTGAAGGCACGCACGCTAGTATCTATAAACGTCAAAACCCTTTGAGTTCGTTAGGCGGGAGACACGCTCAATTTAAGATGACGAATGGCTGATGATGCTGAATGCTGCATGCGATATTAAAAATGGATCGAGACGATTATAGTCCGCGATCAGACGATAGAGATTCTTCTGGTGTTCTACTTGTGAGTTTGTCACACATGTATTTGTTTTTACACACATTCGCTCTTGGACCAACAACAAACCCAATAAATAATAAGCTTAAATTCAACCCATTTAGAAAAATATCTAACTTATCACCTTTTCAAATATCAGGAGTGGCTTTTTTTTCAACGAGACTATTGTTAGTACAGCACTTTCAACATTTTCTATAATATCATTAATGGCTCAATTGGAAAATAACGGTGCATGATGCTGTGACCAAAATTATTATTTTTTTTTGTACCATCGAATTTCTCAATCGACGCTGTCTTAATTTTTCGCAATCATCATATTTTTTGTATCGTCGTTCACTCTCATACGATACATGAGGATGTAATAATACAAGACCGTGCCAGCGCGATCGATGTGATCGAGAGATCTCATCTCGTGCGGCGGACGGAGTCACGCGATCTGTCAAAGAAATTTAGAAAATTATCATCGGATAGTCGGGTTCAATAACAATACCCCGGGGCTCTGCGCAGTTCGATGACTTCCTCGCGTCCATTAGACTCGTAAGTTGAGGAGTGTAATTGCGTGATCTTATCACTTCTAACGAGGCTGAGGAAATCTCCTCAATTCGTATTGTTTTAGATATTTCTGGGGCAGTACCGAAAACATCCATTCCATTCATTATTTCAATTTCCTTTCTAATTTTGTTACTAAAGAATTACCGAATCTAGCAAATCTAGAATTCAAATATTAACAATTTAGTTTCCCAGAAGGATAACTTTTTATTTGTAGGCGGATTGAGTTCACTGAAAGAACTTTCAAATTACAGTGTGGTGGACGGGTGGTAGGGCTGAAATGCATTTTCCCTGCACTTGCTATTAGATGTATTGAAAGCGAACGCGACTAACATGCGTAATAATCAGGACAAATCGGTCAGAATTACTTACTGCCCATAATGGCAGCGCGTTTATCGGACGCATTGTTCGGAAAATTACGGCTTTTGAGCGAGGGGTTCCGATAGGTTCGAGCCCACGACAGATAACTCGTTTGTCATTACGCGGTGAGTATTCTACTTAGAGTTATAAAGTGGACACGACATTAATACGTCCAATGAGCGTGTCAGACAATAATGCTACGGGTGCCGTATTGTCTAAATTAGACTAATCATCATCGATACATTGATCATTATCTATATTGGGTGATGGTACCTTTTGTAAAGAATTGTGATCGTCTTTAATATGACACCCTCGAACGAGTTATGCGATGCATTTCCAATTTCCACGATTTGAAGAAGTAGCATCGTTGCGTCCAGACAAACGGTCACTCAAGATCGAATCTTCGTCATCCCAAGCGACCGCTTAGGGTCATTGTCGTCGAATCGATCAGAAACGACTGAAAGTTGAATCACCCGAAAAGCGGGAGACGAATCATTGAGAGCGGCGTAATATACAATAATGACACGGTTTAGCTGTCACGCTATGGCCGCGCGCCGGCGCACGCTATACCGACGGGGACACTTTTCGGAAGGCCATTACCAGCGGCCGACCATTGACCACACGTAATTGGATGGTGCATCCGCGATACCGAAGATTGCGCGAAGAAATCGAACCGATATTTAGCGTATTCACGTCTCTACATTATTCGAACGGACCACGGACTAATGAGTCCGTGTCACTATACAAAGAGTCATATCCGATGACGACTCTGGTAATTGCGAAAACGTCTGCCTTTTGTGTAAATCCAACTCTCAAAAGTAGATCCCATTCGCTGAGGAGTGATTTTATGAATTTGATAATCGGACTATTCTTCTATTCTAGTCTAGATCTTTTTTGTATCTAGAATTTCGGGACCCGCAGAAACGTTTAGACCATTCTGTAAGTAGTCAAGTCTTCGGTTTTCTAAAACTCAGTCCAATATAGCACATATATGTAGAGTCGTTCATTAACTTTCCCTCGTAGAAAGTCATTGAGAAGTTGTCATCCCTTACCTTACAAATTACTTAAGGTCACTGTTGGCTTAAAAAGTCAATCATGAATTGTGGCTTGCAAAGAAAAATCTTAAAAGGAGGCAGAGAGGGTTTTTATTTAAGATTACTTACTCGCTTAAGATTAAGGTTAGAACCGGTGTTTCTTTCCAGGAAGGCACTGCCCCCCCCCCCCAAAATATATAAACACACACCGCCAAAAATAAAATATCTGTAAATATAAGTCTATAAATTTTGGTTAATTTTCGTTGTATATTTCCGCTCAGATAGGATCTTTTTTTCATTAAAATATTAGTAATTAACGTAAATTGTTGAGTATGACTTTATTTTATTTTTTTTACTCTCCCACCCCCCCTCGAACCCCTTAAAAGTCCCCCCCCCCCCCGAGCATTGTGTCTAAAAGAAACACTGGTTAGAACTGTGTTCACTTTGAGGAACGACTGCGTAATATGAGCGTTAGACTCTGGGAGTATTAGGTTCATTTCTCTAAAGATTTTTTTTTCTGGTTGGAGGTCACAATTAAATTACATTACATTATGTAAATAAATTCACACGAATTATCGGAAATTCAACAAAAAACTTTTAACCAAACTAAAGGTGCAACCTTAAGGTGTAGGTGGAGGGAGTTAAGGGGAGCGCGTAAAATGAGTTTTTATCCACCCTACCTCCATTCTTCTTTTGTAAATCATCTTAAAGTAGAAACATAAAATATCGCCTGATACATTCCTGATATCGTCTGCTCGTTTCCGCTACGCTATTGAAATCTATCACGAATAGGCTGGAAGTTCGTTTCTTGGCCTCCATACGATCCCCTCCCCCACTTGCGGTGATTTAATTTATCGTTTCGTTCTTTCTTCGGCGCGTATCGATCGCGCTACGAGGTGGGACCGAGCTTTGTTGAGGCGGTGCCTCGTGTTTATTTCAATATGTTCACAATTGCTCCTAGAGCATTTTCTGATCTGGCTCTCCAGGTGTGGACACCTCAGTTCTGCAATGAAAGACATTATTTATAGGCAAATCGTCCATCATTCTTTGTACATACTGCCTCAGCAAAAACCTCACCATACATCTATTGTTCCTTAGCGCGCCGCGTTCCTAAGATTGTACAAGTTGTGGTGGTAATAACCCCTAAGAAAGCCACTTTACTGATATGCTCAAATAACTTCCTTTAAATTACCGTTTTCATCCTTTCTTCCTAATTTGAATTCTTCTTGTAAGGTTTTTAAGTTCAAGATTTTAATGTAATAACTGCAAATATTTGATCTTCAATTATCGTAGGTAGTATCGCAGTAATGTTGGCGCATTACCGATTAGGAAAGCGTAAATCGAGTAAAAATAATAATGATAATATACTATAATATCTAGTATATTTGATATTTGAATGTAAAATAATGTTTTCCTATAATACGGATAGTGATTACTGATTGACCGCAGATCGACCAGAAGCCAGGATGAACACAGCATCCGAACTCAATCATTTGGCGAGCAACTCGAAGGGAAATACTTATACTCCGGAACCGAGGGGGAGTGCGTTTATATTTAGAGGGTGGCCGTACGATTCCTACCCGACTATTTTTTACGAGCAACGCTTATAAAACTAGAAAGATGTCGCCGTTCGGTTGAAATATATTTAGATTACCCCGAACGCAGTCGTGGAAGTAGTTCTGTGACGTTCGGTCTTTGGGCGAATGCATCGATCTCCATTGGGAAGACGCGCGTCGTTAGATAAATTCGGGAAGCAGCGTAAATGTCGGAAATAAGTACCGCGGGCGTCAATTCGACGGTCTCGTCTACAACTAGCGAGTTTCGGGCAAATACTTAAAAACGTACTTACGGTATAGAAATTGGCACAAAAGATTTCAAACGTATTTATAATAATCTATAATAAATGTGTTTTCGACGAAAGTGCGAAATTCCCTTAGATGCCTTTGTTGCGCGGAATTCTTTCATAATAAACCAACTCGTTAACATGCCAACTAAAACCAATTTTGGTAACCGAAAAAGTTATCATGGGATTTCCCCTCGAGAAAATAGTTTTAAACATAACTTTTTTATTATTTCGAATTTTAAAATTGCTAGTATATAAAAATCTAGTATTTTTCATGTAGATTCGATGAATCTTTAAAATTCTAAAATCGGTGGTGAAATCATTGAGATCTGACATCACAAACATTTCGCTATTGGAGTCGCTATCCATGGGAGCTATGCTTTTAATATTAACATTTATTATCCATCTTATGCTAACCTACCTAACCTAGGTACTATTATAATTCAGCTTAAACTTAAAATTTGTTTTTAACGCAGTGTTAAACATATATTGTATGTGTCTTATCGCCCGAATTGATAAAGGTGTAGTGTGATGTGCTCATCCTACAAAATTCGACCTACGCGTCGAATGCACCGTCGCATCGGCTTTCCCTTTCTAGCGCGTGCGGCGAAAAGAGACAAACTGCTCGCTAGTCGGCGACCGGATAACAGATTTCAAACACGCGATTGAGAAAAAAAACCCCGCACCGCCCGCCGTCACACGCTCGCCGGCTACCGGAGTTCAATCGAGAATATCCCCGCTTTGGGGGATAAATATTTTGTTTTTTTTTCCTTAATACCTTATTAGAAATACTTATCGATTTCTAAAAAAAAAAGTTAAGAAATAAATGTTACCGTCTCACAATAACAATGCATCGTTAACGTTCAATACAACTCGCGCTGTGTGCATCGATAAAGCGTTCAAGTTACTATATCGTGAGAGTGCTGACAGGGGCGGCGAGTTTTTTTGTTAACCAAGAAACAGAAGGGGTGTTCGGGCGATTAATAACACCCCCTCCCCCCCCCCTCCCTCAACATAACCCAAATTCGCCTATGGAAAAAAAAACCGTGCTACCGTGATTATTGATTGGCACAATAATTGTAAATTAACTGTTTTTTTTCCGTTCACAGGGCTGGCAGTCACGGAAGTGAGCCGCGCCGAGGAGTGGGGTGCAGAACGGAAAAAATTTCAACCCTCGACGATGCGGAAAAGTGAATTTTGAATATCGCCGATGATGTAAACATTGTTGAAAGTGAAGACGCAATCGAGTTATTCGAATGAGATAAAGTTGGTGGTTTTCATGGACAATCCGATGGTGGTGCTCGCGGAGATGCTGAAGAAGGCGGCGGCCTTGTAGAAGGTGTTCTGGAGAAGGGTGTACCGGCAAAACTTCAAGATTCAGGCTTACGAGTCGAGCGGCGCTGTGCGGTCGCGGCCGAGGCACGAGCCCCTGGCACGAATGCACCCGACGGGCGCGGCCAGCCTGCCCGCCACCGCGGAGGCAGAGGTCCAGGCGATGCAATCGATGGACTGGCTCTTCAAGAAGGAGAGGATATATCTCTTGGCGCAATTCTGGCAACAGGTAAAAAACGTTCAATCAATAGCACCAGACTTACAATTACAGACCTGCTGACAATGCTGACCTTATGGTATCTTCGTACCTAACTAAACTAAATACTAAAAGTTGCGTAATATCGTCAGTATCATCTGCAGCGACTGCGCATGCGACATTGAATTTGCATGTTATAATGAGTGCACAAACTATCAATCCGTCAACAGATGGATCTTCTCAACAATAATTATATATTACCTCGGTTGACTGATCGAATTAATCTACAGTTTATGTCGTCGCGTTTCCGCACATTTGTAGGAAAAATTACGATGTGATCCTAGAAAAATATAACTTTCAACGATTGTTGCAAACGCAACTGATATTTTATAATTGTAGTTAATTTCCATATGAGGGCAATTATACAACATAACAATAACACATATGTTTATTCTAAAGAACAGCATGATTTTTTAAAAACATTTGGTACACAATAATAAAACAATGGAAACAATGGTACCAACTTACAAGTATACTTAAAACCAATTAAATATTTCCACCGGGTGATTATAAAATTAGTGTTCAACCTAAGAAGTGCAAGAGAGATGATAAGACAGAGGAAGGGAGAGAAAAGCAGAGTTCATGTTAAAGTTTGGATTTTTCATTTAAAGGATTTTTTAAGGAAGGATATAAAAGAGTTCTTGTAACTTGTATAAGTTACAAGAATTTATGTGTAACTTGTGTAACTCAAAAAATTAAAAATAAAAATATATATCAAAGCATAAAATCAGTTAAATACATCTTGCTTTCTTGCATCTAAGTAGGTAGTTACATAATTTTTAACAATATTTTATACTTAAGAATGCACGATAATAAAAAAGGTTTTTATAAACGTTTAACTCAAGTACAAAAATTCTTTAGCTGTTTACCTACCCTATAGCTATTTTGGTTTATGGCTTTATAGCCTGCTATTTAAAATATTAAAAAAAAGAAATATTGTTCATTATTTTCAATTTAAAATGTTTCCATTGCTGAACCGTTAAATGGCCGTATGGTTTTTAATACGGTTAAATAAACTGAATATCAATAAAATGGTCACTTTGATACGAATCGTTCTTATCGAAATACTTATCACTAAAACGATTTTTTCTCATTTCTCGATTGATTCTCACGATAACATTCAACCGGAGAAAGTATTTATCAATTCGATACAAACTTGAGAAATATACAAAATCACTTTAACAAATCAACCGCAGTCAATGTAATTATTAAACACACTTAACTCCTAAGTATTTTCAAGTCTTATGAACGATTGCTGTCTCTAACGATCCTACAATGGTGTAGTGATATTGAGCTAACTTGATTATTCTCATTTGGTTCGACATCTTTTTTTTATTAGTTCAAATTTTTAATCTGTTAAGGGAGGTTTTCAAACCTTAAATTTATTACATTCATAATTATATATACTTTTTTTTAAATTCAAAATACTAATTTATTTTTAAGCCCTAATGATCTATTTATAAAAAATCTACGTTGGACATTCAATTCAAAGAAACGGCCTCGAAACATAACAAAACGTAGAGTTACGCTGTATTTATATAATATGCGGGTAGATATTAAAATTATACGTGTGTACAGGCACCTGCATAATAATATGTAGGTCATACAGGTTTTAACTGATGAAAATTATATTTTAATTTTGTATTAATGGAATGTGTAATCATGGACGTACTAACCAAATTTTAAAAGAAATATTCATGTTTTTAAATATTTATTTCTTTTATATTTAATTATTTTAACATAATTTCAATTTATATATCTTAATAAATCTTAAAATGATAAATGAGATTAATACTTTTAAAATTGAAATAAAAATGGTTACTTGATAAAACATTATATAATATTGGAGAATGTTTTAATTTTAAAACTGAGGTATAAAAAATAAATAAATGAAAATTTGGAAGGACGTTTTTTTCTACTATTTATTAATACAAAATTAAATAGTGGATGCATGCTTAAGTATATTTAGAATATATAATATATAGAATATCTACTATTTAAAATATATTACAGCGAGAGACCACCCTATCTATATAAAAAATTAGTAAAATCACGAGAAAATCACAATCACCTAACACGTGCGAGAGATCACCTTTTAATCGTCCCTCACCATAAGCTGACAGTTTACGAAGGTTCCTTTAAATTTACGGCATCGAAGATCTGGAACGACTTGCCTCCACCGCTAAGGAGCAAAACAAGCCCGGCCTCCTTCAGGACTAGGTGTCGACAATGGCTTCTGGAGCTGCAAACTACCAACACTTAGTTAAGTTTATATAGTTTTCTATGGTGGTCATACATTTTGTATATGTTACATAAGAGCACGTGAGGATTACAACCGAGCGACGACTGGTGCAGGCTTTGCCAAGAGAGCCCAGAAACCCCTTTACCTACTGGGGAAATATGGGCCCCTCATTTACAAAAGGTACCAGCTTCAGGCAACTACCCCCTCAAGCTAGAAGAGATTACAACCATCGCACCCAAAAAGATACTGAACTTTATCTACAGTACGGGACTAGAGAGCGAACTATAAGTGGATTTAAATATACAACAGTTCTGGAAAGGATGCGGTACACGGGGGGCAAACCCTCCCACACCCACTAACATATTTATCATTCATTTATTTTTGTTTCACATTTTTCAATAATGAATCATTTTCTTTCTTTCTTTTTATATTGGATATTATGTCCCTACTAAGTAAGACAGTTATTTTATTTTATACTCCTAATACTTGTAAAACCTATTTTACCCACAGTTAAACGATAAAAATATTATATGCATAAAAGTATTGAATGTAGTGTATGAACCTAGTGGCATTCAAAAAATCCAAACTTTAACATGAAATTTCTCTTCATCTCTCTCGTATTTCTTAACTCTAATTTTATACTCACTCGGTGGAAATATTTAATTCATTTCATTTAAAAATAATAAATAAATGAAATGAAATGATTATTTTTAATGATACTCGCAAACGTCAGGTCATCGTATTCGCGCGATACTTATCGGACACTCGCCGGCTAGCAATCATCATTGATCAGCGAATAGAGGGAGACGGTCGCGCTCGTCCCGCTCCGACGCCGCCGAGGCAAAAAGACGGCCATCTCTACAAATCTATATTTAATTATTGCTCTGCGGATGCGCCCCGGCCGATACTGGCAATATTTTAATCTAATACTTCGACGGCCGACGCCGCCGGCGACTTGCACCGGCGTACGTCCTGACGTCGCGCCATTTGTATCATTCTCCACGGACGATTGACGCGCACGCGGACGCCGCTCGCATGTTGCGTCGCGTTAGAATCTCCCCGGCCCCGATTCCGTACACGCGACGACAGCCGCTCGCGCGATCCACCCCAGCTTCTTCGTTTTGGTCCTTTGAGGCAGGCCTCGATCACTAGATTCTCATTTTCGTTATACTACGGGCATATTTTATCTTCCCTCGACTTTTCCTGCACTAAGGGAAATAAAAGGGTAAGTGGACACTTACCATTGTATTGGTATTCAAAGTTCATTTTTAGGGCCGTTGAGTGGTGATCCGAGATTAGCAACACTTAGCAGGAATAAATATTTTCGGCCAATCAGCGTCCGACTCACGAAATGAGTGAACGAACGAAGCTAGGCTAAGTTATGTTGCGGACGTGTGTTTCCCTGAAGTTTCTTTAGACCAAGCATCAGCTGACAGTGACAGGTGTTTTGTAGGTTATTTTTTGTTAAATTTAACATGAACTCTAAAAAGAAAACATACACAGTCGAAGAAAAGCAGACGATAAATGAATTCACGTTGAATAAATATAGAGAACGGCTTCAATGCAATTAATAAGATGTAGCCTCACTCAAACATAATTCTAGGTTCTAAATATCATTCGTGATTATTGACATAATCGATGTAATCTAAAAAGTCACATTCTGTTAATCGATCCATATTTTTATGTTTCCAAATAGAAACAACTTTTTAAAACAAAATCACAAACTCTACCAACGGTTCAGCTGTCAAAATCCAGCTAATCAAATCCTTAAGTGAGCAGGGGACCACACTTGAGGGATACACTTTCGTGTGTAGAGCCGCCTTAAGTATGCAAATAGTGACGTTTCTGATTACCGGTAAGTTCGGAAGTACGAAGTAAACGCTGAGAGGAGCATGCAAAACGACTCAGAATTTGGCCCTAAGACCCGACCAATCCATCTTTGTATAATCTTAACGAGGAAACTTCCTTCCACCATATCACGTGTCTAGTATTTTTATTAACGTATTTTTTTTTTTTTTGTACAATTGAGAAGACGTTTTAATCGATATTCAGCACAGAAGCCTCCTACCCAAGAATGCCCAATCTCCCAAAAACGCAATCAAACTTCCATTACGCAATCCCTAGTTCCATTATCCGAAGTCTTCATAAAATTACTTACTATAATATTCCAAAGGAGGTTCCTAAGATACCTTTAAGGATATTATCCTGAAATGTTACCCAACACGTATCCATCAGCATTTGTATTAGGGATGTTAGTTAATCATCGAGAATCCCATAGTACGCGGAGAGATTAGATTCATTGACCAGATCGCGAAAGTGCACACTATTTAGCTTAGCGTATTGTACTGACGTATATAATTATATTTCGATTGGGAGAGCAGTCGAATTATTAAATTCCATTTCCGAGGAAGTTTTTAGTATTATATTTTTTTATGAACTAAATGTGGACATAGGGAGACCTGTTAAATAAATAAATAAATATCACTAGCTTCCTACTCACATATAACCAAATGATAAAGGTGATTAATGATCAAAACGGCTTAGATACACTTAATATCAAAAATGCTATCCGAGGTAGTATCGAAGTAGTGTAAATTTCCTTTGTTTTAATAAGACTACCTACATTGCTTCGTACAGAAACTTACTTTTAGAAATTATCAAAATCTATTACGATTGAAATGGTACATACAAGATTTCTTGGTTGAGTTTTCCGATCATGTTTTACACGACGTAGGTAGAAACTACGTGTCGCCAGATCGGTCATGTCTTGTCAAAAGCATGCTTTAATTATGGGTCGCAATGATTCAAATGATCAAAGACAAAAACGAAATTCCTCAGATCAATCTTGACTCAACGACTGACGAACTGCGATGTAATAATGATTGGACCGACGCCAGTGGCGTGCGAACGTTCCGTCGAGCACCTGTTGAATTTAAATAATTTATTATAATCTATAAACTAATAGTCGATGTGTTTATTTTTATCTCTTCGGCCAGAAATGTCCCCACTATTTAGCACACGTTTGCATTATCCGTGGTCCTTTCGTTTGAATACAACTTTTATTATTTATTATTGAAAAAAAAAACACAAATCTACAAAATAATATGTTCAGATTTACATAGCATAATAAAAATAATAATAGATTATTGACACGTTAAAAAAAAGTAGTGCTGAGTTCACGTTAAACATTTTATGTTGCCTTTTTAAGAGGAAGTTTTACCAGGAAATTGTAATATCGTAATTAAATAAATAATTAATATAAATATTAAGCATTCATAATTTATTTATTTTCAGAAACAACAACTGGCATAAAAGTAAAATTACAATTAAAAAAATCAATTAAAATATAAAGCCAATGCGAGTTTCCTCCAAACTTAATATTAGCTAGAGTAGACACTCTCTTGAATGCCGGGAAAGTACTGTTAAATATATCGATGTCACTTAACATGCTATTGTAAAGCTTACATGCTCGATGTATAAAATTATGTATTAGTTATTAACGGTACATTTATGTATTATTATTTACATATGTTTATATTATTATTATTATTTATGTATTATTAATACTTATATATTATGTATTATTGGATACAATTTAATTCAAATAATTGTAAATTGTATGTTGCGCAGTGAGATGGTTATGCTTATAAGAACGATGCTTCTAGTAAAGTCTACTTTAGTACGGGCATTGCCTAGTTAGATAGTACTTTGCAAAATGTGAAATTAATGTTAAGTTACTGTCAATAAATAAATATATGAATTCTGTGCATAATTCGTACTCAACCGTGACAGACAGAATGTAATAAATATATATATTATTATCTTTAAATGATTTATGTACACAAAAATATTTCTATACCACAAATAGAGGCATCTCACACTGTAGACATATTTCACATTACACACCACACACTACATTCACAATACACATTGTTTTATTAATTTGATGTTTTGAACCATATTTATATTTGGTACATTTTTCTGACCATATAAATGTAGTACTAGAAAATGATCTTCTTGTATAGCGATTTTGTACGTTGATAAATAAATAAATTAATTAGATAATTAAGTAGTTTTCCGTTTGAGATAAATTCGCGCCGCCCCTGTGCCCGACGCGTCCGAACGAAATCGCCCCAATCTACTCGAATAATGTTTATAGGTAATAACCGAACGGTATGAAACTAATGATGATCATCGACATATAGACGTCTGCGCGAGAGATGATGATCATTAAAAAATCATTAGGTCATAGGACTATCGGCGGAAGACGGTCCCAGCGCGGGCAAAAAAGCCAGGCCACGGAGTATGATGGGGCAGAGATCGATTTGTCCTGGCCGACAAATGAGGATTTGGGCCGCGGGCAAATGACGCTTGATTGGGGCACTTCTTAAACTCAACCAAACCACATAATCAATCAACGGACACATCATTCGTTGCAATTAAGGATATTTTATATCGGCAGACGTTGGTAGTGCTTGTCTCACACGGGACACGCTAGTTGCCGGGACAGCAGAAAGTAGGCATAATCCAGTAATTGGTACAGAACAGAAGATACACAATCGATCTTACCGGTAACGAGTGCATACACAAAAAAAAAATCGATCTCATAATAAAATCATATTTCGCTGTGGCTACTGAATTTTAGTAGGACCAAGCGATTCCTGTAAATTGATAAATCATACACCCAACAAAACTTTCTTGTACATAACTTTAACCAGAATCGAACTGTAGATGCAACAAAACGTTTAGTCGCTATATCTACAGGAATTTGTTGTATAGCGTACAGGATTTTTTTTCTCGGTGTATGAACGCGTTGTCGTGGTGCAATCACTCCTGCCAATACAATTATTAGGGCAGAAGAATGTCTGGGGACAGTTCAACCACTTGAAAATACAAACAATTTCAATAGTTTCTGGCCTTTTCTAAAGTTCACGTTCTATCTACGATCATTCTGTAATGGTCTGTCAGACAGTAGCACTGACAAAGGGGAGCGCCAATCAGTATCAGGGAGAGTGTGCGCAACGAGGAGATTCGAAGTTGCACTAAGGTCATGCGCATCTTGCGATGAATCACTGGGTCGAAGAAGATCGATCAACTAAGCGGAAAGTTGGAAGTGGATAAATGGCACCCGTAGGGCTTCAGGAGTAACTGCTGGCTTCAAACAGCAACAGATACGTGGAAGCAACTGGAAAACGCCTACATCCAGTAGTGGATGGCGACAGTCTGAGGAAGAAGGACTTGGTGACGATTAAAATCAATTAATTTAAAAACAGTGGCTATAGCTTTCTGGAAGTTACGAAGACAAAAAATGATCAATGTCAATTAATGAACCGCCATTTTTGCCGATCGCCAAATCTTACGCTCGACTAAGAGCGACGCTAATAAAACGAGATCCTCTCGGGGCGAGCCGCGTTTTTGCTCTCCGACCGTGAGAAGAGTCTGCAGATCGTCTAAGCGGAGAATCCCAAATATTCCCCGCCGCCATTGAGGTTACGCTAACCTCAAAAAGCGCACGAAGGTAAACAAACTATCGAGAGGAAAAAAAAACACCCGAAGTAAATACGCATCTCGGCATTGTAAAATATTTTAATCTTCGAAATAATACAAAGAATCACTGCAAACGAAATAATTTTTAGGAATATATAGGGATAGTTTTAGGGATATATTTTCACAATTTTTTATTTTAACGTAGCTAACAAATGTAAGAAACATGTGACAATATCTCGATAAATTTATCGCCTGTGCTCGTATATGCGTTTCCAATCGAAAGAAATTACACTTAGATTAATTTGTTTTAAGATCTACTTGACAATCTTTATATAATTTACTTAGCAAACAAAACTTAGTGTATTCTTTTAAAAACAGTTTCGTCGTGGCAACTAATCCTTACTCACATTGTTTATAGAATAATTTATGAGTAAAAGGTAACAATTTTCATCAATTATACTTTAAAAACAGAGATTTCGCAGATGCGGTATATAAGATTTTTTAAAATAAAAGAAAGTGCCACTAACTTTAATCCTGGCAAATTTTTAATAAAATTATATTTGTTTATAGGATAATGGAGTTGAATCTCTCGCATACTGCGTTCTAGGACAATATTCTGTGAACCCACTTTTCAAAAAAAAATAAAATATATACAAACAAAACTCTATATGTTTTAAAATAATCTTAAAAGCCGTTCTCATTATTTCAGACACCATCCCACAGATGGTACTGAAGCGCACCCCTAAAGCCTACGTGCAGTTGAGCTTTCCGCCGATAGGCAGCAATACTTGCTAAATCAACCCTTACCGGGTTCGTTTCATGGATAACCTCCGTTCAATATGCACAGAGAGATGAATTGATAATCATTTTTAAAATTATTATCTAATAATTGTTTCAATTAAAACGAGTCTTCATAAAGTATTCCAAATATTAGATGTGAATGATTTATTATTTTTTTTTATTTATTAAATTTTGCAACTTAAAAATTATTTCACAGAAGTGTAGCAATTGAACCTACTGGCAATTATAGCAATTAGTCAGGTCTGTTAATGACTTAAGTCGTAACATTTTGCAAAGTCTGGAATGTTTAGTTTATATATACATTTCACTGCTATTTTTAAAGACGTATTAATATCATTAACCGTATAACGCAGTTGAATCATTATTTATTTATTTATTTTATTAATTTATCTTTATTGGAGAAACCAACAATTTTACACAGTACATATAAAATAAAAAAATACATTTGATGGATCGATAAAAAACTATGTAAAACTAAAAATAGGTTTCTACTAATAAAAAGTATTAAAGTTAATAACAAAAATAACAAAACCATTTTATATCAATATATATACATATCTACTACACGAATTTAGAACAGTTAATTTTTACACAAAAGATCGTTGCTGAACACTTTAAATTGCGATTTATTCAGAGTCAATTTATCGAAGCTGTTAACAGTTACATTAAAATAACTTTGCATCCGTGGTATCGGCGAATGTAGAGCATTATTTGAGGAGCATGAGGGTACTTTAAACATGACGGGTACGATGTGATGACGGTACATTGATCGAAATTGATTAAAAAAACTTAAATTAAATTATATTAAAGAAACCTTATCAATGAAAGAGTATTTAAGTATTCGTATACCTACAGTTATAGTTGGTTTTAAAATCGTGTAGGTGTGTACTCAAAATATAGACGCATAGACATTTTAATTTATAAATAATATTGGTTAAAACCCAATAAGAGATAATGCGCACTTTAACACGTTTAAAATATAATATAGATAATCGTTTCACATTGTGAAGAACAGTCCTCTTAGAACGTCGTCAATACACAGAAATCGTCGTCAATGAAAATCGCCCTCTTTGGAACAGCACAACAAAGAGAACCAGAAACGGATTGGCAAGGGGATCTTAAGCCACTTAACCATAAGCTGTCTGCATCGTTCTAATCGTTACATCTCTCTCCCTCGCCGGCGAATTCAATAGATATCTTACGAGACGTTTTAATGTCTCACGAACCATTTTCGCTTTAAGGGCTATTCCGAGAGGTTATCTGAAAACCCCGATTTTCCAGATGTCATTAAAGTACAGGCCTGATCCAAACCCAAAACCGCACGTATTACACTCAATCTTTAAAATAATACCATAAAAGGTACGCATTATTTAAATATATGGAAAAATTATTGTGCTTAAAATAATGAAATATTCCGTGCGTTATAAATTTTACATGACATTGCCATAGAGAGGATTTGATAACCTCGATAGTAGGATAATATTTTTTTTAGTACAAGTTTTTTGTTGATTTTTCTTTGCACGCATTGAAAACACACGAAATTCTTCCAGTACCTATATGAGATTAACATTAATAATTATTCGACCGAGTGTACATCTGTATGGCCTATATGTAAAATCATACCTTATGGTTTATTTAGTTCAAACTACATTGACTAAATAAAATGATTGAAACCGTACTCAAAATGGATAGTTCTTTTATTGAATATCTGTATACAAATTGTCCCAAGACCATTTGCAAAGACTTGAGATGGGTGTTGCGTAACCATTATGAATAAGCTATGATATAAATATATGCGAAAACATTACCACAAATATATCCACAAACTATTATATGTTTTTAACGGTTGGTGAATTCTGATGACGCGCCTATCGATAATGGCGTTGACACCATTACGGCGTATGGCGACAGCTGAGCGCTTACAACAAAGACATTATTACATGATCCTTCTACTATTTACATGAATTTTTATATAGTTTCGTAACAAATTACACTAGAAATTGCAGGACCCATTAACTGTTTTTTTTACCGGGACTCATATATGTATAGAGCAGTTATTTATATCTCACAATATCCCCTAAAATATTTAATTCTACATTTAACTGTCCTATGTACATAGGGAACATATTAAAACATGTTTTTTTTTTATTATGAAATTTCACATGGCATTTTTAACAAGAAATATATCAAAAAAAGCTAAAAACCTTTTTGCCTTATCTGATATAACGATACGACGCTAATTTTATAGTGAAACAATACAAATGACTTGGTATTTTAGGATACTGAAATTCTCGTTTCAAATATAAAGTGGATTTTGTCGAGGAAAATCTGAGAGGTGGACCTGGGAAGAGGGGAGAGGAAAGGGGTAAATATTTCAGACTGAGCGGAGTAATTGTATTGACGTCGGAGGTGGGTAATAATTCCTCTGATTTGTAAGGTGCATTTGTGGAAATGTAGAAAGGAAATAGGGATGGTAAATGAATATCCAACCTTTATCGATTAATTTTTTTATATAAAAAATATATATGTCCTTACTTTTATTACATTACACGCACATATACTAAAGAAACCTCGCAAAAATGACCGTTTTATATCAAATCAAATTATTATCAGGTATGCAAAAAGTTTCATGAAATTTTCATCAGGTTTTCAGCAGACCATACGTCCCAAAAATACATTATTCAATCACTTCCTTATCTATCAATCGTATTCAATAATCGATTAGTTTTTGGAGATACCAAGATCATCTATTTCATTTTTGAAAGTCAATTTTTGAGTAAAAAAATATATGTTCAAAATTCTCTTGATAACATCATATTATTTTAAATATTCGTTTTATTATTAAACTTAACACAATTTAAATTTCTATTTAGAGAAAGGTCTAACAAAAAATATCTTAAAATATTGTGTAAACAGCCCTGAGTCACACACACAGTGTGCTTAATCACAGAAGCTAGCACACTAGGTTTAGTAGGAAAGTAAGTAGCTACATACGGCAACGTTCGAACATTATAAAGCATTTACCTATGTATAAATATAAAAATTATAATATAATATAGAAAATTCTTTACAATCGACATTTTATTTCATATTAAACACATGATAATATGATGATACTACGTAACAATAAAGAAGTCCAGTCCAGTATTAAATTGACTCTGAATAAGTCACAATTTAAAGTGTTCAGCAATGATCTATTGTGTAAAAATTAGCTGTTCTAAATTCGTGTAAGTAGATATGTTTATATAGATATAAAATGTTTATGTTATTTTTGTTATTAACTTTAATACTTTTTGTTAGTAGAAACCTATTTTTAGTTTTACATAGTTTTTTATCGATCAATCAAATGAATTTTTTTGCTGTGTGTACTGTGTAAAATTGTTGGTTTCTCCAATAAAGATAAATTACGTTAATAGTATGTAGCATAACACGAAACGAGGTTACTTACCCATTGAAATGGCCTTTTTGGAGTAATCACGGTCACAAAAAAGATTTTTATTTTCGTTTGCATGCTTAAAAAGCACTAAAATAATAATCGAAACACTCGATAGACGCCACGTCCCTATTGGATGGAGGTTAGCAAACGCAAAGCGCCCTATCGCGGGTGCAAGCGGGCGGACCCCGGTCTTGGCTTCGACAAAAGAGATGAAACAATTATTTCCGTCTACGGCCAGACCAGAGAGACGCTCGCAGGGTTCGCACAATCGAGCGCCGCGCTGCATACAATCGATACTAATATTATTAGATGCTGTGGCGTCCCTTTGCGGTCGGATGCTGGCGCTTTTGTGTCGCGCGGACAATACGATCGAGCATTTCGTTTAATTATAATAATTGTGAGTATTGGTTATTTAGCCCAGATAAATAAATATTTTAATTATAATTTTGTGCTTTCCCCTCCCTAATGAGCATTTTAAATTCTATCGCGATTGCTCAAAATAATGTTATTTAAGTAGTTAACGAGTTATTTAAAGAACTGAATATACATACTTTCACTAAATCACGACAAATGCAAACCAAGTACTGAAGAAGGTCGACGAAAAAATTACTAGATCCCCCAAAAAAGGTGTGATCACCTAAAATGAAAACTACTTATGGTCAAAAATATTTTAGCTTTTTAGCACCAAAACTGTATAATTTAATAACTAAGGAAATAAATCATCCTAAAAATATAAACATTCGATCTGGTATTATAACTAAATGGTTACTTGAAAAGGGATTAAAAACACTAATTGCTATTTAAACAGACGCAAATGCATGTAAAAGGCGTTCTTGTGTGAAATAGTTTAGTGTGACTATTGTATTTTAATAATAAAACAATGTGTATGTGTATATATTATTTATCTATAGGTATTTTGTTATAATTTAATGATAAAATATTATGAAGTCCCGTAGCTTGCTTTAAAATGCTAAACTACTTCTACAAATGATTGGCCTCTCCTTGGAATAGCACATTGTGCTATTAAGGTGATACACAAAACCATTGCACGGGATTACAAATTACAACTATGTACTTATTTTTAAAATATTTTTTTGAGATTTCATTATTAAGCTAACGATAATAAAGTTAATTTATATTTTAGGATAACTGGTAAAAGGGCAAAGGATAAATAATGACTGCATAAAATGACATCATAAACATGATATTCATATTCTAAGGCGATTTTCCATCACTAAATTACTATCTAAACCACCTATGTGAACTGGTCATCATGAATCGATGTTACAATAGACTAGTAAAAAGTTACAAATGGAACTCCAGAATTTTAGATTCTTGCGATAGAAATTGCAGTTTATCTATAATGGGTAATAGGTTTTTTAATAGGCTACTAGCACTGTATCGTTTCCACCACCATTCTAAGAATCTACAATCTGTTCTACTTAGATTCTCTTTCGCCCACTGAGGAAAAGTATGCGCACTCTAAGTGTGCGTGCATACCACACTCTTTCCACACTTCACAATATCCACACTCTTTCGGCTGTTTTTTTTTAGTCTGCCTGACCCGTTCAACGCGTTGCTTGTGGTTCTGGCATTGGCATATTTATTCTTCCGATTGGTTTACTTCTGAAACTTCTTTTTGGTATATTTACCTCTACCTCTGGTACCTCTTCCTCTACCTCTGGTACCTCTTAAAAACTACCTACTACTGTGACCGTAGCGTCATTATTTTTATCTGAATGTGATTGATTGGACTGTTAGCATTTTAATTTGCTGTGATTCAAATTTTAATTTGGTGCAACTGAAAAGCTGATTGTGAAATTTGCAGTTAGCAAAAAATATTGTAGTTTTGTAGTTAGGCATTTTAGTCGGTATGATAGTCCATCTGAATTAATTTCAACTCTTAATTGGGAGCCACTAAGTAGAAGGCGTTTCGAATTCAGGTTAACTAGTTTATATAAGACTGTGACGAATGGGCCTGCCTGGTCTGCGTTAAGATCCCAACTCTCTGAGCCTCCTTATTGGCCGTAATGACCATCCTTCAAAGATAAATCCTATCTTGGGCAGGGGAATTCTCTTCATAGGTTTGTATTTGATCCTTTTCCTTGTTCCAAGGCTGTTTTTAAGCGTTCATTTTTTTTCCTCGCCTACTAAACTCAACAGTATCACCGAAGCTAGCTCCTAAATATTTTAATTACTTAATAATAATAATATTATGTACCAAAAATTATGGTACTCCTTTGTCTGCATATTATGTCCGTGGTTTAATAAATGAATACACAGCTATAGCGGTATTCGATAGCGTTCGTTTATCTTGTACATTTTGCGCACCAATCTCTGTTTTCTCATCTGCTATCTATCTTCCATTCAATTCAATTGCTTACAATCTCCTCGCTCTGCCGATATAGTATAGTATAGTTATATTAGTCAACCGTTTAATCGTTTCGTCTTTGTCTTGCGAGCGTTTTGTGTCGCTGGGATTGTCTCGTTCGGTCCGATTATATTCAATATCGTACTCGTTCGCTGAATTTGTCCCGAGCTTATCGAAGACCCACGCGCAGTATATATTAGCGGGCGGAAATATTTAAACCTCGTTTCGCGTCTCATTTTGAACTTGTCCCAATACGCGCGTATTAAACGGCGTTGGGATAAATGAAAATAAAGTCAACCAGCGACAGGCAGTTACCAATTACCTGACCTGTTAAACAATTAGTGACCTGTTAAACAATGCATTTGGGTTTTGGTATGGCTTAAAAGTAGCGCAGTTATTTCAAAAACAACCCGTACATGTGTTTCCTTTTAATTTTATCTACTTCTATGACGTCATGACGAATTGTATGTAAAATATTAATCACACATTGCCTACTGTTTTAACCTGTATTACTTATTAATTTATTTTCTTATGGGAAAACACACAGTAATAACAATTATATTAACGATCAAGAATTAAGCACATAATAAAACCGATTATGGATTTCTTACATATTCACAAACATACTATTATACAGTAGGTATGATGACTTCAAACTAAATTGATGTAAATCAAATTATTAAAATAGAAACACGCAGGTACATTCACATTATTATCACATTTACAATATAATTTTGATCCCATTATTTAAAATTCACAAAAATTCTAATGGGATGATAACATTGACTTGGTGCAATAGGGTTTACGTATGTTTGGAGCAGTTAGGCGAGTTGCACTATAGTTCCCAAATTATATCCTAGCTATAGGTCAGTGCCCACAACATACCTAATTGAAATGAAATCCTTGTACCTCCCTAATTCTCTTCATGATTCATTAGCTTAATACTTATTTTTTTGAGAGGAATATTGCAGCCAGATTTGTCTGGATAAACAGGATAGGAGATTACAAATAGGACAAAACCTGTATCACATTTAGCTTTATAAAATAGCAAAAAGAAATAATATTAATACTTTTATAGCCATAAAAAATACTGTAGGGATGGAATACACGTTGTCCCAAGATTTAAGAGGGTGTTTATGTTCCCTATTACGTGTAATAAATCGTGAGGTATTAATAGCAAGAGGTGATTTTGGACATCATATTGGACACTTTGTAAATAAATCAAAAAAACTTGCCTAAAAATATAAAAGAAAGAATCCTCAAAACGTTTCAAACATAATATCCAACCGCGCGCCGTTGCGACTTAGTAACCGACTAACTACTATGTACTATGTACTAACTATTATGTAGGTGAATTGGATAGGGCAGAAACATAACAGAGGCGAGATTAATACGCGCACCAAACTTTCTATACAGTATATATATTTTTATACGGATTTTTTTTTTGTAGCCTATTTGAAAGCTTGTTGAAAAAAATTGTTCAGTTTTTTGAAGTTTATTGTATAGAGTTCAACCTTCGTAAAAAAATGTTTTAATAAATTTAGTTGTGCGTGGCCTTATAGCGTGTACAATCTCTATTATTGAAAAAATCACACAGTGCCTCTCGTATCAAATTGCCAAAAACAGATTGAGAATCCCAGGTTTTTTAAAATAAGGTTGCGCGCCTCTTATCTCCTAAATATCTAGGCTTCTATGAAATTGATAAGCTATTGTCTGAATTCAAGAATCAAAGCATACTATATTTTATAAAGATAAAGTGTTTACTGACAAGTTGATTCTGTTTTTCCTAATTAACCAACAACGGTACAGAGTATTTATGCATTGGCGTGAGTAATTGATGTTAAACATTAAAAAAACCTTAATATATATTTTTACATTCACTTTTTTGTTTTACATAAATTATGAATATTTACTTAATTTAAAATAACTAAAAGTTACTATATACAATTAATTCATTGACTTATATTTGATGATTGTTTTTTAATAGCGGCAAATCGCCTGAAAAGATAAATGACACAATCTTTGACAATATTGAAAAATTTTGAAAAAGTTTTTAATTATTTGATAAAGTGCTGGATAGCATAATATTTATAAAGGTTCTAAAGAGGTCCTGTACTTGAGAGCGCAGGATGTCGGTTTACACCCAGCGCTGAGTTTTATAAAAATGCATTTTAAACTCTCACCTGTCCTCCAAATGTTTAGTGTAAAATATTGTCAAATATTATGTAACCATCTAATTAAATGAAATAAGGAAAGGATGATATTTTAACAAAACAATATAAAAATAATGAATATGTGATTACGATGAAGGATGATGGTGAAATGAGTGATTTATTAATACAAAGTGTCCTGAGACCATTTCCGATAAAAACATCTAGCTTATTGGCCCTGCAATTTAAACATAATTTGTTAGGACGACATATATCCTCGTTGTCATACGCGCGCCAGCTGATCGCCGTGCGTAACTAGTAGGTCGTTGTGAGGCTTATGACAAAGTTACGGACATATCGATCTCGCTGTGTGACGGCAAAGGTAATTTGCACCAGCGCTTTAATAAAATAATAAGTTTGGGGATAAATTATTTTCGCATTTTCCTATATTATTTATTACTCGTAATAGGGAACATAAAACTCCCTTAGGCCTTCGGTAATGGTAAGTAAATATTTTTGTTTGATAAGTGTGTATTATAGAGATTATATAAATAAGTGATCACTATAAAATAATATAAATCTGATCTGCCTTGCTGTCATAGGTCACTACGTATTACCTATTACCTATATTACTGTAGTTGAATAATCCTCAAGAGGTGTTGATCGATTCTGCTTGCACGGTCCACAAATATCGCTCAGGGAATTTAGAGGATTTGTTGTCTTTGGCTCAGTTCTACGTGTCGCTTTAACGCTGAGACGCGTCTTAAGGCTCCCTTGAGGTGATCGCTTACCTTAAGATAAGAGCAATGCGCCGATCACGCAAACGGAAAGAATACTTAAAAACACTTTATCCACATACTTCATTCTGTCAATAAAATCATTACACTCTGTCAATATTAAACGAATTATTAAAAGTATGCTAATATGATTATTAATGTTTTTCGTTTAAAATAATATTTCATGACTTAATAATATCGATAACAACTAAATATAAAAATATATCCCTATTCATGTATTTATTATAACTAGTGATCGAAATTCGACCGTACTTCATTAAACATTTAAGTTTGAGCATTATTGAGGTTCTTATACCTCTGAAATTAGGTGAGTTTACCTCTATAAACATTGCATATATATTTTTTGAATTTTGTTCTATAACTTCAGCTGCGAGCGTGTACAAATACGTCATTAGCGTGTGTTGTTTGCCTTGATTCCCTGCAATACCTATAAAATTTAAATTTAATGTTAATAACAATTTTAAAAAAAACACTAGTATATGTGATTATTTTTTTGATACAATTATTTATTTTTTTTACCTAAAACTGAGACTTGACATGCATAAGATGGCGTTAATAATTATTCTGCTTACTACATTGACATTGACAGATTCTTGAAAAATGAACATTTGAAATCACACAAAATTCACAGCTCGAAACTCATTCTGTCAATCAGCTGTCAGTAGTATGGACATTTTATTTTATTTAATTTAACGTAGTTTTTACTTTTAACTGTATGCACTCCTTCTCCATATACTATACCAATTATGACCCTCATCCGTGCGCGTAATATGCTTAAAAGGGATACAATGTTTTCACTTTACAGATATAGATTACATTTGTTGAAAATATGGCCCCACAAAATAATATGTTTTGCTAAACTAGGCCATCGCCTGTTTAATTTTTTTTTTCAACCCTTGAAGCAATCAGTGGGGTGTTATAAGTTTAATGTGTCTGTATAACTGTGTGGCATAGTATTTTCCAAACTAATGAACCGTATTTAAAGGTGACTTGATCGAGAGTATCCTTAGCTATTTTCCATTTTGTTCTTCCAGTTTTTAATTAACTTTATTATACTTATATTATTTTATACTATTATAAAATTATTAGTTTTATCATAACTATAACTATATTTTTATGCATGTAAATAAATACAATTGATATGATGTGCTAAAGTTTGATCTTCGCTGATTTTTAGTTTAAGAGTATTTTTCCAAATACTCTTACAAATGTAGAGATTATAGTGATCTCAATGGACGCGTGGGAGGGCTCCTGTTGCGACGTGCTCTACCGACAGACGTGTCCTCAGCTGGCCGAATGCCAGGCCCATTGAGCAACCGGTGATAAAAAAAAAAAAAAAAACTACAATAATTTCATTATATTTTGATCGAAAAGCGCGGGACGTCCTAATAGTCTTCGTGCGCGGAAGTCGCAGGCCCTCTGTCGGAGATAAATTTTATTGATTTACGTGTTGTTGTCGAAATACCTCAGGTTTATTTTTTTTAAAGAAAAATAAAACACACTTTTTTTTCACCGTCGCGAGTATACAATTTATTTTAACATAAATAAATATTATAAGCTTCGTAAAAACTAATGTGCCATGGTCGTAATTATACTTGATTAGTATATTTTCCGAAAGTTCATTCTCACATGAGATCCTTAAGACTGTAAAACTATAACACAGTGAAAAACATATTTAATACGCGTGTTAATATTATGCTGAGTTTTAGCTCCTATACATACATTCGTATATAAAACAGCTACTATCCCCACCCTTTAGCCGTCTGTCTGTCCATCTATCCGTCCGTCTGTTGCATCTTTCAACTAGAATAATATAATTATAAAACATTAAAGTTTTAATACTAATAAATGAAACATTGACAGTTTGACAGAAAGTGCAAATATCATATTTGAATTTCAAAACTATGACAGCACGGCTATTGGAACGTATTATTCATTACTGGATAGTTAAAATTAATACTAACTCATCTACGTGCGCAATTAGAAATATGTAAAAGGATGTTCAGTGCCACATTAAAACTATTATAAATTATTATAAAGGGATAAAAGTGGCGCAGACACAAGTGAAGATGGGAAATGAAGCAACCCATCACAAGTTGGTACCACAGGCGCGAGTAGTCTGGGTGAGAGATACCTTCAATAACGCCTGTAAGACGTCAGGTTCTGGTTAAATAATTTACTACTAATACTACAATATATAGAAGCAGTTGATAGTATATGATAGCTACAGGGAGGCATAGCTATACTTATACCCTACCAGCACTATGTATAGTTTATTTCAAATAATAGTTTTTTTATTTTGTTAATAAATCAATTAGAATCATAATTAAGTTTAAGTACAACGGACGTCCCATATTATAAGTAAGAAATTATATTAAAAAATACGAAAATAATTTGTACCCTAATTTAATATTTTTATTAAAGCACTGCTGTAAATTACCTTTCTTATAAGCGATAACGTAACCTTAGCCGCAACGCGTTTTAATTGTTTAAATATTTTTTAGACTGTATAGAAAATATTTTTTAATTTATCTGCAAACATTTTGATTTGATTTCTGGCAAAAATGGATAAAATGCTTTTTAAATTTCACCCCCTCAGGTAAACGTAGATAAATTTGCACGTAAAATCGTTTGAAAATACTCCATACTTTCCAGTATATTTTTAACCGAGGATCTTAAATTTCTAAACTCTATTTCGTGTCAGCGATAGAGCGAGGCAAGGTAAAATACAAATCAATTACATTTGTTACAAATAAATATAAATATTTTTGAAGCAGCGAAACGTTTAATATGTATACATATATTATACACCTAAGTTAAATAAAAAAAAAAATTGAATATATTTATTTTAAGTAATCGGCGCACAAGCTAAGCCGAGGTGACAGTCCGAACGCGTTTATTCGTGTTGACAGATGAACGTTCGGAATTCCAATATTCGAACTGAATATTGGCCGTTCGACAGAATTAGAGGGAGACGAATATAGAGCGGCCGGCAGTTGTTTCCTCCGATCACCGGCTGATGACTCAGACGGTAGACACGATTTTATTTGACGCGTTGGAGGAAAATCAACCTTAAAACAATAATACATATAGTTATGTTTTTTATGGTTGAAGTTATTAAATAAAAAGTCCACCTTCTTAAAATAGAATATACCTAAAAATAATAGGTAATTATTTAAAAAATAAGTAATATTTCAACAATCTTTTATGACAATATACTGATTTATTTTAACCTAAATTTTATTTCAAATCAATGACAATGGTCACTAATATATTTTTATTGGTGAAATCAATTTAATTTCTGACTGAAATATTTCGTTCTGGCCTTAAGGACACGAACGTCCAACGCCGCCGGCGACAAAATTTAAAAACGACCAAAAAAGAACGCCACCGGCTTATTTTTAAACATTCAAAACGTTCGATCGTATCTAACCGAATCGACCGGTGGCTCCCTGAATTCAAATTTCAAAATAAGAACAAGAATTCAAATTTTATATTAAGAGCCGAGGCGACGAGACAATGGGGCGTTCCTTTTAGTTCTTATAATAGATAGCATCCAGATCGTAATGTATTGATAAATCAATGCTATCGACAAATAAATAAATAAATACACATATATGAATGTTTGTTATTTCTCTATCAAAAACGTCTGACTATACTCTTGATATTTTTCTTTTTTTATACTTAAATTATTACAGATCACACGTCATTTTATTTTCTTCGAAAAATATTTCATATAAATTAATAATGAAATTAATCACGATGTATGTTTAGTTTTTTAGCCACCAAAGTAAAACCTTCAATTTTAAACACATAACGTTCCAAACAAATGTGTTTCTAGTGAGACAATAAAACTATAAAAAAACATATAAACGTTATGAAAAGATTAAACAGAATACCAGCATAAAAAATACGCCTTATGACAGTTTGTAGTATAAACAGGTCATTCCTTGCGCGCAAGAGGATAAACAGATCATAGATCTGATAAATGCGTTCGTCTCGTGGATCTCGTAGATCGTAAATCGTTCGAAAGTATCAATTATCGGCGCGAGCGCGGGCCAATAAAACGCCTTCGTTTTCTACGAACCAATAAAAATGCTCCCCAGATCTAATTCAAACTTGGAATCTGATTCGAATAAAGAACGCGGATTGATTTTATTTAAAAGAATATCAGGTGACTTAAATTTAAATTAATGTGGCCCTGCGGTAGATAGGAGTTACAATTTATACAAATTGTAAAAAAAATACTATTAAAAGTAATTCGTCACCCTCAACCTCTTAGTATACTCATGCGCACTTTATTACACACACTTAATACGTGTACATTTTTTCCTTTATTTTCCCAACCTACAACTCCTTCGTTCTTATATACCTTATTATAATGTTATTACTAATAATTTATTGTGTTTTTATCTCTTCATATTGTAAACGCTGTTTGTAATTCTAATAAATAATCAAATGTACAAAATGGCGATCAATAAATAATTTTCATAAAAGCCTAAGGGTGTGTGGGAGTTTAATGTAAGTGTAAATAATTGTAAAGTAATGTTATTTATTTTTTTATTTAGGAAGATTACAGTTGATTGATGACCCTAACCAATATTAAAGGTATTGTATAGAAAATAAACTATTACAGTCATAAACACAAAATCTCAACTATTTACAATTTTTGAAACAAAAGAATATTTATTTTAAAATTTGAGAAAAAACGAAAAGACGGAAAAGGAGGAGATATTGAGGAGACAATAAACAATAATAAATTCATACTTTTAATAAGATTACAATTAGGGTAAATAATTAATAAAAGTCACTGATTAAGTACGTTTGCGGCGGCTGTCTCGAAACAGCGATGTAGCACAGAATTATGGGTTAGTATTACAGCGCTGTACAAAAAATAGAATGATTTGACTTTGGGTCAATTTTTTTTTTTTTGTTTCCCAATTTCAAATTGTGAAATTATTACTTTTATAAGATTATTTCCTTTCATTACCTTTATGTTGACTCTTCATATAGAATGACTGCTGACTTCATACTGAATGAATGAATATAGGAATCAATGACTTCATAGTGACTGCTTTTTCTGAGAAAAAGAACCATTAGAAAAAAATCTTGTTTTATAAGATCATGTACAAATTGTAGGTGTCATAAATAAAAATAACATCAAAATTCAAACGGTCAAAACATAGTCATGGTCATGGTCATTCACATGGTCAAAACAATAATGTATTTGACTGTAATCTCTGATTCCTTAAAAGTAATCTTTTAAGTAATCAGAGATAATGGTTAAAACAATAGCGTTTGAATTTTGTGGCGGTCGATATTTTTTTTTTTAATATAGGCGAATAATTAAAAAATCAGTTTTAGGCCATCATCAGTTTTAGTTAATAATATTTATTTAGTTCTATAGATAATATATACTGCTTGAAAGCAAATCAAATCAAATTCAATTTCGCTGTCGAGACCTTTATTTTAGATATCTCAAGTATGCAGTTTACATATTCTGGAAGAGTCTATCGTCTCGTCTACCAGATACTCACTACCATGACATGATACTCACTACCATGACAATATCTAGCAACATTTTAACTAATTTTAATAATTATTATATAAATATAAACCTATTATTATAAATATTACATTGCACAAGAAAAATAAAGTGAAGTGAGCTTTTTGAATTCTTTAGTTTGCCTCTCTCCAATGTGATGTTTAAGATGTTTGAGATGGCCCAGGGAGTTCGACACCATCACTTATGTGTTTATCTCGACGACGAGCGAACGCGAAATAAATGAATTGTCATCCCGCCAAACGAGACAGCCGTCTTCCAGCATCACGCATCGAATGTGACAGAATCTTCGAGATCAATCGGAAGCCACCCCGCATCGGCGCACCCACCCTCCGGTCTACGCGCCCGTGACGAATCCGTCTTTCGCTCTCCGATGACATCAAAGTGCTACTCCCGGCAGTCGGGAAGCTGGGGCTATAAGATATTTCATAATATTACTATTAGTATTGTCGTCACCACCGCTTAGTTATTCTACACTTCAAAATGATCAATTGTTATTTTAGAAGTTTTTCAATGTGTCAAAAAAAGTAAGTAGTTTTTTACTTACTTTAGAAAACACAATCCTATTTAGAACATTTTAATTAACTACCTACCTGAATTTTAATGCGACATAAACTAAATAACTTCCTCAGAAAATATGCTAAAAGATTAGATTCCATGTATCCTACCCATTTAAAATGAAAGTCTTAAAGAACCATAAACATAAGTTTAAAAAAATACGTATTTTTCAAAATAAACACTATAAAAATATATTTTTTTTAAATAATTTAACCGGTGAGTCGTACCGGGTTAGGCTCAAGAGGTGTATAAGAGGGTAGAGGGTTATAATTCAAATAGTTAGGGGTGTGATTGAGTAGATTTGGATACAAATGATAGACTAGTTGCTTTTTTTTTAACTTAAAATATAACTTAGACATTTTAAAAAAACCAAATTAAAAACCGAAAGCCAACAAGAAAATTATAATCTAGGCGCTGAATTTGGAATGGACCTACCTACTACAGAGTGCAGTGAATTGAAATGAATAAATTAAACAAATAATTTAGAATCGTTTTACAGCCCCAGCGCCCGGACTATTTGCGATGACACACTCGACTCGAAAAATGGAAAACAAAAATGTAATTAGACGCACATTTCCACATACATTTCTCCCATTATTTGGAATATACACATGAACTATTTTTTTTTTTTTTTTCTCGAATTGATCCCGCATTAAAAAACCAGTGTACAATAAAACTTTCATGGGCGAAGGAAAAAGCATAGTCTTTTTTTAAATACTAAAAATATGACAGTAATTTAAAATCTCTCCGTTATACCACTTCGTAAACGACCAATGTTGTTTATGAAGATTAAAAATACATTTTTAAAAACAGGCTTTTATTCAAGTTCTTAAAGGTGTACACAAAATTTCCTGGAGCCAGTTCATGCTGACCATAAAAGTGAATTTTAATCGGAACTAAACCATGATCAAACTGTTGTTTGATCAAATTAGTCGGCTTCATGAACTTCGAGAACTTATATAGTAGGTACTTACGACTTCACCGCGTAAGTCGTGAGGATCTTCGATCAACTAAAAGCCCACTAAGTGCGTCGCGACTTAAAGTTTTCGATTGTCTTGTGAGATTCATCTCACAAGACTCCGTTTCAACGGAGGAGAATTTTCATATTAGTGCGAGCTTCGAGACCGAACTTGCGGCAATCTTAGCGAGTAGGCAACTTTAACTTCTATTCGCTTATGAGGGGGAGGGGGGGTTAAGGTAGTATAAACGCGACTTTACATTAATATTGTGCACATTTAAGCGTTTTTTTTGTGCGGCAGAGACTCGTGACAAGCATGTGCGGATGAGAAAAAACATTGTAAGTACGGAATAAGAGACTCGGTAATTGCCACAGAGACCTTAGCAGTGTGCTTTTAAGAAGGAACCGCAAGGAACCTATTATTACGGGACGCTCGCTACCTACGTCATAAACGTTAAATTTATTTATGCTGATAGTTACAGGAGATGGTGGTGATGAAGTCATAAGAACGCTTCCATAAGTTTGTTTAATAATAGTTTGACACGTAATATTTTCGTTTATTATTTGTATTGAATACATTTCGTTTGTATGTGTTATTTGGGTGAGTCGTAAGAATGCTCCCCCATTTTGAAACTTTCCTTAGTGGCCGCCAAAATCGAATCTGCTCCTGTACCCACTCTCAATAAAGTGGTTAAAAAAGTTGCACGATTTACACCAGTTATCCTGGCGCTGTGAATAGAAGCGCCCGGGGTGAGGAGTTGGACTTCGAAATCAAGGTGGCGTTGGCTAACAACACCGCCGACCTCCCCTCCCCCCCTCCCACCGTCACCCCTCCCACCCATTTCGCCCGCGGAGTGAAAAGTTTGCCCGGGAGGAACAGAGGAAGCGTTTAAAAAACGATGTTTTACGATTGTCAGATCACGTACCACCCGTCCGCGCGAGCCAAACGAACACAGAACCCGGGGAAACCCGTTAAATAAATAAATAAAATGAAAAAAAAACAAAAACATTTTCCACATATTTATCTTATCCCGCGCTAATAATCTGGTGTTCTCGTGAAGGCGCCTTTGACCGTCCGAAAAATAGTTCGTCCTAGTTCGTTCTGTTAAACGTTTATGTTAAATTGGAGATGCCTGTAGTCGGCTTAAGTTGTTATTTATCTATTTCTATGTAACTGCCATTATGTATAGCTGTAAGCATTTCTTAAACAAATAAAATAAATAAAAATAAATTCGATTTTAAAATTTGACGCGTACAACAACACGGCAAGCGTAGTAAAAATCTAAACTCCTCAAATCATTAAGATTTTACCATGGCGTCAGTTTTTTCCTTTGCTTTATAAACAATATGATAAGAAAGCTATAAAAATTATAATAAGTCAAAATTAACTAATACCAATTCGATAGTTTATCCGACTGGCGTATCTCAATGTCAAGGTGGATCCAGTTAGGAAGCACTCAATATTGAGAAATAGGGATTTTTTTTTCACCTAGTTGAGAAATATATATACTGACACAAAATACTATTTTTACTAGGGTCTAAAAACACCCAAAAGTAGCCTAACTGTGTTTAGGACCTCATTTCTTTATAGAATTTTCCGGACCCGCCGCTTAAAATGGGTCGATGAAAACTCCATACTACCCCAGACCCTTGTACCTGATAGGATTTTAACAGGGTAGTTTTTAATAGTTTAGGTTTACGATGTGCTCAGTGTTCATCGGTGTTTTTGGCGTCCTACCGTGTCGTCTCCCCCGAGGAACAAACCCCGAGGATGCACCTCAAAAGACCGAGTCCTTCAACTTCCGATCTGTCTGGAATATTTTCCCGCGTCATTTCGTCATTTTCGGCGTCATTTTCCCTTTTGTAACGGCAGACAACCCCCAGCGGTTATTTGACAGATTTTTTATTTGTCTGAGTGACATCGCTGTTATTCATTTTCAATCTCAATTCTAAAAGAAAAACTATATTCGAAACATTCAGTTTTGTATTATGTATAAGTTTTGATGTATTTATTAGATATTTTTCAGTTAAATACCATTATCTTTAGTACACTTAAGTTTAAGTTTAAGTTTAAGTTTGGCACTCTTGATTAATTTATTTTTTTATTTACTGTAAAATTTATAGATCTTGTCAAATATACAGAAGACAATATAATGCATGTTTTCACTATAATATGGAGCGATATTATAGTGAAAACAATTATAAAAATGTATTGGATAAAAATTGGCGATATCGTTAAAATATTGCAACGTTCAAACAAATCTAGGTAATTTTTATTTATTTATTTGTTATTATTGTCTAATTTATAGTTTTAAAAAAATACTAAGGGCTGTATCGTTTGTTTAGACTAGTTTAAGTATTTATTTGTTAACATTGATCCGGTACTTTTAAGAATTCTGCCTTTAAGATTTTGAATGTTATTTTAATTGTATTAATAAACTTTAATTGTATTCTCTTATATTTAAGTTATAACTAATACATTGTATTGTTGTACCTACCTATAAATACAAGACAGATTGTTTTTATAACTTTAACTAAGCTTTAGTGCAGGATTGTACGCTATAACTGCGACGCTTGAAATCCTGGCTGTGTCCTGAATATTTCTCCCGTCTCCCTGCAGTGATATCTCAACGTGCAAATCCTATAACCGCGGGCACTGAAACACGGCAGTAAACCCTAAAATATAACAAAACGTCGAATCCAATTGAATATTCGAAATTGAGAGGAAATTTCCCCGCGCTTTCGGCTGCGGAAATGCGGCCACCGGCGTTCCCCGAAAAGGGGGAAGTTCGATTTCGGGGCTACGTTTTTTGACACCCGCTGACAACACCAGGAATTCACCGTACAAACCGTCATAAAATACACATCTTTATTATACTGTAGTAATCTCTATACAGTATTTTAATAAAGTCCTCGGTTAACGTTATAGATTCGCGCTAATCTCGAGAACCATTTGAAAAAATGAAAACCCAAAGCCGATAAAAAATCCAGAGTATTTTTTGGCAGGAATGTACATCAAAATTCATCATGATTTTTGAGAAAAAAAAATGTAAACTTATGTCGATAATAATAAACGAATCATCTCACAATGTCTTCGTTGTGTGCGTACAGCCTTGGCTCTGGGGGCGAGCCAATATCTCGGCCAAGGTTAGGTCATTGATCCCCGCACCCGTCAGTATTAGACCGTTTACCGAATTTACACAATCTGTTCAAAATATAATAAATTTACGCATGATTAACACAACCTCCCCCCCACCTTAAGTTTTGGGACATCCTTGTATATGAACATCAGATAAAAACAATTCTCAACAACTTAAGCCGACTAAATGATCTCTAATTTAACATCTCTATATCAGAAGAGACAAGCGTACTAACATAGTATCAAACTAGTATTTTTAAAATTCAGGCTATACTGATTAACATATGTAATAAAATTAAGAAATTGCAACCGCCTAATTTTAAGTCTTCATCAAGCATATAGGTGACTTAAGGAAAGTATATTAAATAATTTAATTTTGATAATAATGTTTTTTTTTCACCATTACAAAATCTTTATAAACAATAGGACCTCTTTGGTTTAGCCGGTAGAGATAAATCTTGTTAAAAAAAAAGTTTTTTTTTATTAAACTTATTCCAATAAACAATCTCACCTTGGCGAAGCTTGCGTTTCATTTTCAACTCGACACGGCTATCTTTTATCGACATCCAAGAAGTAACTTTTTCGACGATAACAATAAATTCCGGCAACGGTCTCAATCCCCTGAACCGCCTGAAACCGCCTGAAACCGCCCTGAACCGCCCCTCCTTCACTCTCTTTCAACGGCTCCTCTCTTCGTGTTCCGATATTGATAGCAGATAACACGAACCAATAAAGTAACTTGTCTTTTACTGCTTTATCCACGCCACCGGCGAGCGCGACCCCTCCATTCGGCGGCCCTTGTTTTCAGGGTCATCCAGGGGTGACAAAAAATATTATTAAATTTTATAATAAAAAGCAATATTTTTATTTTTCTATTAAACTAGTCCACGCAAACGACACAGCCTTATGTAGAAGTGCAAATAATTTAAAACTGTAAATCAATATTCTCATAAATCCCTCCCCCTTAAATAATTACCGTTATAACAATAAATTCTACCGTATAACATTCATAATCTATATATATATATATATATATATATATATATATATATATATATTATGAAGGGAACACTGTTCTAAATTTCTTATTCTATTTTAATATTATTATGAAAAATGTCATAAATCCATCATTGATTTTATATACTAGCTCTGTAATAACTTATTAATGCAATAAACAAATTGATTATTTAATAAATGTGATTTAATAAATGTGAACTATATAATGTGATTAACTACATCACTATAGTTTGCTTTATACTATTCATCGCATGCGCCAAATTATACTATTGATATTCAATTGAATTCAATCTTTTTTTATTTAACAGTAAGTACAGACACACAATAAACAAAGTGTAATAAGTTACAGAAGCCACAGTGAACAATAAATAAATTATAATATATAATATATAATATATATAACTTTATTATGATTAACCTTCAACGAGTGCCATGTCAAGGTGAGGAAGGCACGATAATAATACCGCGCAAAAGGGTTTCTATACCGTCAGCACTAGGCGATCCCGTTCTGTAACGGTATAAAATTATATTTAGTTGTATATATGGATATCGGCGTAAATGTATACCGTACTGCTAGTTTTTATTATTTAAATATTCATTTTTTCATTAATTATTTTTTTTTTATTTCATCTACTTAAGTAAGTACTCAATAAATTTAGGAGCCACCAACATAATAGTTTGGACATATATTTAAGCTTTAGATTTAAATAATTATTAAAACTAATATAATAGATATACACTGTAACGAATGGCGGCAACCCTGCCGCTCGTAGATATCACATTTTCCGGAAGTTTAATTTTCCAACTCAAAATTCACAATCAACGTAGCATCGGAAATTACATTATATTACAGTGACTTTTCCGGCAATTTTCTTCGCTCGATTCGCTGTGCATTCGAATCGAAATATTTTGTAACTTTTTTATCTGCTGTAATTATATTGAAAATGGAAAACGATTATTATTAGCATTTTTAGATTCCATCGGCCATAACTGCCAGAGGTAAGATCAAGCGTAACTCATTTCCCTCTTTTTTACTTTCGTCACCTCTCCCTCCCTCGCCCTTATACCCCTCTGACCCGTATTTAGAGACGCTGCCTATAGATGCGCCCGAAAGTGATGATAATTTATTTAATTTTATAAAATCACAAAAATAATAAAACATTTTTACGGGCCTCGAGCCGTAAGCAGACTTTTATAAGCTGCTTTAAATTCGATTCAAACGTCTCTTTTACTGTTAAATTCAACAAAGCGATATTTATTTATTTACTAGCGCTTTGTAATGCTGAGTTACAAAATATATAAACTAAATAGAGTCAAAAATAAAATTAATTTAATTTACCACAAAATATTATACTTTTTCGAATGCTGGAGCTGTTTGTGAAACTCAACACTTGATTATCATACTGTCTGAATTTACTTTGAATTTTTAATCAAAATATGTTACATTTATTCAATTTTAAAATAAATTACAGATTCATACAGTAGTTTACATTAACATACGAAGAGAGATAAACAAGGTAAAACTACATAAATCTAAACACACATTCTTACACACACAGCAATGCAATAAGTTGTGCAAACCCGACGGCGACACAGTGCGGGAGTGTGCGTGTGTGTACAGGGTGTGGGAAAATCACGTCCGCAGTGCAGAATCTGCGCAAAAAGCGGTCCGTCGCGCGGACGAGCGCCGCTGGTAAAAAAAGTTAACAAGCGGACACGCGGGACGGGCGCTCGGCGGGCGGCGACACTTTCGCGGAACGCCGACGGACATGACGGCATCCAGGGCACCGGCATATACGTCAAGCCACAAATAAGTGACTATTTTTTTTATAATTTTTATATATTATATACACTTTATTTTTCACTAAATGTAGTGTTCAGTAGTAACACCCCCCCCCCCCCCCTCCGACCGCCTAGCGGCGGAGGTAAGACGGTTGCGAGAGAGACCTCGCTTCTGTCCGCACATTATAACTGTTTCCAATAAACTAAAGTGACATTTTATAATAAGAAAAAAATAATAGAGATTTATATTACTACTAAACATTACTACCAGCAGTATTACTACTAAGCATTATATTACTATTAGCTATTACTTTCTAAAAATACGTTTCTTGATCGGTAATGCGCCAACATTAATACAATATAGTATACGCGCTTCTGTCGCTATTGCAGAACAGGTTTTCCTAGTGCAATAGCACAGTACTCGTTGCCTGGCATCTAACGGGCTCACACACACACACATTTGGCACGCAATGAATAAAAGTCCGCCTAGTACTGTTAATCTTAGTGTACCTACGATAATTGAAGGTAGATTACTTCAAAATATCATTGTAAAATGTATATTTATCATGTCAAATTGTAAACTGATTAATAGATATAATGAAATTAACATATTTGTAAGGCATGTACTCAGAAAACAATAAATAAATATTATTATTCTAATTTATCTACGAATAGTTAATAAATGCAGCCGACCAGCTTCGAAAACACGAAACAAATTAAAAACGAAGCCAAAGAATAAATAAATATTAATTTCGATTGATTTAGATCCTTTTTTCTATTGCTAGCAATCGGAAACCATCAGATATTTACACATAAAAAAATATGTTAAGATACCTTGGTCTTCACCATAGTAAAGGCAGATTTTTAAAATTTAATTGAATTTATGAAAAATTCAATAAATGATAAACTGCTGATAATTCTTTTTTAGTTGAATTGCTCTCTTATAAAATATATTAGAGCCTTAGGAAAAAAAAGTAATTTAAACCACCCCGCAACCGAAATAAAAAATATAACGCAGGTGTGGTGTTTGTATGTGGTAGGAATGTTTTAACTATAAATGCGCCTAAATCTCTTTTCTAATTCGCGTCAATTTTTTTTCAGGGCTTCGTCTGATATTTTTATGTTCAGCACATTTTTTTTAATTTTCATCACCTGTAAACTAGAATGTTTGCTTTACTATAACTCGAAAACGGTCTACTCTTTACTACACATTGTGTAGACGTTAGGATTTGCGGGTATTTCGATTCAGGGTTTATATTCAACATAATAAAAAAAAAGAAAAATAATGACTGTATTGAAGAAGTTATTAATTACCATAATTTACTTTTTGGCGACCCTTCGATATTCTATCACGATTCGGTCGCGTAGGAACGTCGCGGTATCGATGTCTAGCCGTATCGATAAATCGACGTCTCGGCGTTTTTCCTTTGAAACGAAAAAATGTCGGCTTTTTCCAGCCGTCATAGCGGTCGACGGGGCCGTCACTCACTCGACGTCGCATCGACAATTACCTCCTTACCTCGACGGTGTTGTAAGGGCGGGCGGTCGCTCGGAATGTAACAGGGGCGCCAAAACCTTACAATAAAAAAAATGCAGTTTTTTCCATTTCTATAAGTGTTCACAATTTTATTACTAAAGTAGGTTATATTATAAAGATTAAGGATTTTTTTGCATTTTCAATCTTAACTATAACTAGAAACATCACTAGCATACTTTGATTTCAACACCTAGAATTATATATATCGCGTTCACTTACACTGCATAAATAAGTCGAACTAGGGAGATAGTTGATGTCGTAACAGCTATAATAACTATATAATATTTACAAATAAAAAATAATATATTAATTGAAACACAAAAAAATATTTAAAAACGCTAAGGACTAATAATTGTTAATGTTCGTATTAAAAGGCACCATTAAACCCCTTCAAGCTTTCTTTTAATGCGGTTTGTTCCCCTTACCTGGGGTGTGGGGGGGGGGAGATTTTAATAAAATTTAAAGTCGCCTCGTATCGTCGTAACTCGATAAGAAACGAGAATAGTCCTTCAATAAAATAGAGAGGTAGGTAACATTTAAAAAATCGTTCACATTGCACCTGCCTTCGACGTTACATAATTCACGCGCTAGCGATGTCGCTTCGCAAGGATTCCATCGATCCGACGAGACATTTCTCCGTTCAATGAGAGAGGAAAACGTCGATAATTGCCGGGTTTTTATTCCGGCACGCGCTGCGGCAAAACCCATAAAGAATGCGCATTAACACGACCACTTAACTAAGTGTAAACTGAATTTATACTCCGATATATTATGATACCGATTTTAAAAAAAATACAAAATCTTTGAACCATTGCGTCTATCACTTAAGAGTGTTTGTGTGTGCATGTTTCGATTTTGCAAAGCTCTTTAATTTATTTTTTTAACGGAGTAAATCCCAAGAGCTTCTGGGCTTCTGTACACCTAAATAGCTCGTGTTTGCGAGGAAAGTTATAACGACCCCAAGCCGTTGTATCTATTTCAGCTGGGATGCGCCTAATGCAACAATTAATTTAGTATATTTTTTTATTGTATTTAATAAAGGTCATTAAACCGAAAATAAATAAACGCACCTACCGTTTAACCCACAAAAAAACTTGAATAAAGAAATGTTAGAAGAAAGGATATGTGTGATGATGTACTCAATTAAATACTTTATTTATATTACATATTTTAGGTTATTATACTATAATTTAATGATTAAATATAAAATATTAGGAAGTTTCGTAGTTTGGTTCGAAATTCTACACCACTTCTACTGACATCTCCTTGAACGGCATATTGTGCTATTAAGGTGATGCACAAAATTAATCAATTACACGCGATTATAAATTACAATAATGTTCATATAAGAATGTATTTATTGTGTAAACATTATTTTACTGTTATATTTATGAGTGCATGTAAATGACGATATAAATAATAAATTAAATAGTTACACACGCACTTTTTATTTTTCTTTTGCCTTGATAAATGATTTTATGTGGATACAAACGATAGCGCGACAGAATTAAACGGCTATCAGCGCCATCTAAGGCAGAATAGCAAACTAAAAGTTTAAACCTAATATTATTAGGTGCTAAAAACATCGATGTGTCCTCCCGAGACACCGGGTCGGGTCAATCGTCCAAATTCCGAGCGATCCCGATCGACAGAAATGCCCGAAGGCCCCCGAAACGAGTCCCGCAGTTCGGCGATCCCGCGGCGACGCAGGACCTTTCCCATGCTCCCGATTCGCAATTAAACACAACCTTTCTTTTTCCCTACCGCCCGAATAGCTTTCACAAATTGTCCGGATCGTCGCTTGTCGTCTCGCTCCGGCCGGCAGCGCGCGAGCGGGACGGCGAGCGCGGCGGCGCCTTTGATCGGCGCTCGGCGATTGGCGCGCGCGCCGCGGCCGACGGCCAATCAAAGGCCGCCTAATCGTTTAAGGATCGATGCATTCGTACTTTTGAGTTTTTCTCAAGTATGACATTTCCGGCACTTAGCTTCTAAGCGGAATTAGGTACGAGAAAAAGATCTACACGAGAAAAAGATTTTTTCTTTTTTTAGAAAAAGATCATTAATTATATTTTATTTATTTATTTATCTACGTATAAAACAGCGATACAAGAACATAATTTTCTAGTACTTCATTTATATGGCTAGAAAAATGTACCAAATATACATACATAATCAAAATATTGTTCTAAAAACAAGCTTTTACTTAAGTGCTGGAATGCGTATATAAAACTTCGTATCTGTGCTGTTGACCTTTGAGGAATTCCTTCCTCTGGAGCCATTCCTGGGTGTATAGTCAGGTCATGTTACAATGAAAATGCATTGTCACCGAAACTGAACCAACATGTCAAATTTCAACTCCGTATGATAAGAGGAAGTGGTTCTAATTCAGCTTGCAAGATTTCACCTAAACCGACTACAAACATTGCAAGCTAAATAAAAGATTGTAATAATAGGCTATAAGTATGTAAATTATTTAATAAAGTATATCTTTTATATATTTATTTTGGTAGGTGCTAATTATTTAAAACAAAAATAACGCTATTTTTAGATAAATAAACTTTTTTTAAAACTAATACTGAAAGGATGGAGTTGCCTTCTTTACTACAGACGATAGTTTAGTTAAGTGCACTGAAAACACAGTATAGTAGTGTCGATTGCTTATACGAATTTGCTATACCATTATTCTCTGTTGCTATACTAATATAATCAACATTAATAAATAAACATCTCATTATGCGTAAAAAATGCAGATAAAGATCTCTTTAAAACAGAAAGCTACCTTGACTTATAAAGTTTCATACTGTCCTCCAGTTATTCTTTAACTGTGTATAGAATAGATATTTCCACGTCGAAGCATTCAGATTTGTCCTCATGGATGGGTCAGATTCCTGGCAATCCGACGCGAACCCCGGACCACGCCTCGGGTCGGAAGACGCACCGGTTCTCAAACTTTCGTCACAGTTTTATGTTGTTTTCCAAGCAACCTGTGTTGAAAAACAATTTAAGGCGCCCCGGGACGCATTTGTCCTTGAGATTTGAAAGAGTAGGCTTTATTCGAACATTGACGTGTAGAAAAGAGACGGATATACTCGCCGACTCATTTGGAATCGATGAAACATGTTTTTTGTATTTAAATAATTATTATCATTTGAAAAAAGTGTGTTTTTTTAAGTAATGGCCTAGATTATTATATTGTCTATCTTTAGAAAGAAAAATTAGGTTCGCGTCACTTACACAACTTAAAAGAAAATCGTTGCAAGAAAAAAACAACACTTTCTTATTTATTTATTTTAATTACTATAATAAGGTGTATTTCGTTTTTTTTTAAGCAAAGGACTAAATTAATATATGTAGAATATTGTGGTATTTTTAGTTTTAGCCATTTGTTGGGAATAACTTCAACAAAATGCACCAAAATACGTTACAAAACACGTTTTAGGGACTGGTGGCGCCTTAAATAAGTATTTTATATTTTTTCCAATTGGCGACCTAGCAGGAATCTTAGCGAAAAATCTGTCTCTTACATTTTTGAGAAGATTTACCTTTTTTTTTTTTGAGGTCCTCTAAATTTATTTTGATCATTTTTGGTATGCTCCTTACGGCGCTAAAAATTAAACTGCCTACTGAGAGCGATCACATTGCATAGAGGGAAATGTACCCACTCGAGATAGAGAAAGTTAAAACGGTAGGAAAACATACAATATTAAAATTATTTTAATACAACCACCGGTACAAGCGACACGGATAAAATAATTTTTTTTTAGTGTTTTCATCAAAAAAAGATAATCTAGGCATATTAAAAAGTACAGCAATAATACAAGTTATTGTCTTGTAAAAAAAAAATGATATGGTGCGTCAATTGAAATGAGCTGGACGTTAGCGATAGAATATTACACAACAGAACGAGATGAAGTGATAATGAAGTTTGAAAACCAGCCGCCTTTCATAGATGAGTTTGTTTTCTGCAATGAGAAAAGGCCCCTCGGCGCCCGGACCGAGGCGGCAAATTCCGTTGCCGCGGGAATGGCAAAACATCTCTCGGGAGACGAAATAAAAGCAACAGAAGAAACTTATTTAGCACTAGAATGAAAATATCACCAGTCAATTATTAGCGAGGGGCAAAACCTGATTTGGTCCGCAATTATGATCTTATTCTTTTGCGTAATAAATATCCTCATTGCTAACGTCTGGCTAATAATTGACGTCTAGCTAATAATTAAATCGTAGACACCAAAGTCCTTTATTTTATTAACCGTATTAAAAAAAACTGACCAAAGCAAAATATCACCCGTTTGTTTTTTGTAAACACAAATAAAGTCAACGTAATTTCCTAAAAATATTGCAACTTTACACAAATTAAATTAAAAATCATTACTACTTACAATACATACCTAATTAGGATTTGTTTCTAAATAAATAAATAAATAAATAAATAATATAATAAATATAATGCTATCTGTAATGCATCGTGCTATGGAGGGGTATTGTGTATACAAATCTCGAGGTGGCTATAATTATTTTATTCGAATAATACTAAAATATTTTGTAACATTTTACGACCAACATATTGGATTTTCAACTTAATAACAATACAGTTGTGCATTACAAACATTGTGAAGTAAAATAATAATTGTATGTTAAGGTTTAGAGGTACCTTAGTGCCTCTGTGAAATGAAAATAAATAAATACACAAACACACATATATATAAATATGTATGTAATTATAAAGTTATATAATAAATGTACAAGATAATTGAATTTCGGCAATTAAACGCACAATGGCATCAAATCTCGACTCACTCTCGTGTGGATTAGCTAAAATCTCTTGGGCAGTCAAAATGGGCTTTTACTGGTCGATTCCGGTGCGCATTTAAGGGTTAACCGATCAAGGGACGAATCGGTTAACCCTCAAGCGCTTTCGCTTAATCCCATTTGTATTAATTGCTGGATCAGTTGGGTACGCGGTCTACCCTGACGTGTTCTTATTATCGAAACGGACAGAGCGCTGTCATGGGGTAGTATTTCCTTAAGATTGTATCTTTGTTGTGTTGAGATACCGGTTTGAGACAAACCGGTATTTCACACAACAAAGGAAAATTAATCAATACCGGTTTTTAAAGTGTGCACACTTTTGCTCAATACGTCGTTTTGATCAATACGTCATTTAAAAAAAAAAAAAATAAACCACTAAATTAATTCATTCTTGTAGAAACACTATACTTTATATTAATCCTATATTTGCAACTCGGTTTCTGAGATTAGCACAGGTTGAAAAACACACGTACATTTTATACTGATTTTTTTATACCTTTACTTATTAAATACTAAAAATATATAACCATTATTTTAGGAATTAAAAACTTTGGCCAAAACAATAAAATATCTTATAATTAATTATTAAATTTAAATTTGGTGAGTAATTTTTAATTTTTCTTCTTTTCAGGTACTGAATATACTTCCGTCTTTGGACTTTTAACAGTAAGCTATTTTTTTTTTCACGATTTATCTAGTTTCTACGTTTTATATAAGTTTTTTTTTATTTGAGTAATGCACCATATACAACCCCACGAAGGCTGGTGCCTTTTCCGTGGGTATCTTAACATACACATTCAACAATTAAACGTCTCAATATGTCACATAGTTCTTATGACTACACTATGGTGACAATTTTCGCGACACATTAATTAAATTAAAACAATGCGCATTGACAGCAATGTCAAGTAATCCTTCCTTTATTCTAAATAATGCGCATAAAACAAACAGCATATACATACGTAATAATAAAATGGGTTTTCAATAACTTATACAATATATTGAATAAACTAAAGAAGAAATATTTTTATAAATTTTAATTTTGACATAAGTGTATAAGTAGAGCTATTCGTTTCACGATCAACGAGGCGGCATCTGCGAATTGTGCAAAACGCACGGAACGTGATGCGTCTTATATCGTTTCAATAATGCGTTTTAAATTTGTTTTATTTTTCCAAAACGAATGAATCAGTCGATTGGCCCAATGAAACGCGTCGAAGCGACATGGGAACGAAGGAAGATTTCAAAACGAACTGAATTGACTAATGATCGTTGATTCAATCAGATAAATTGATATTTCTTTAAGAGATGTTTACGGACACAATCGGACGGTTCGGGTTGCGTTAATCAAATTACATTATTGCTCTTTGACAGTTGGCTTTGTTGAAGGCAATTTGCATAGTCCGCACCAAGACTTCGTCTAGGTTTAATCCAATTTCCGATATATTATATCCTTGGCAGTGGGTAGGTACGTATATACAACAAAATACTTATAGCGAATTCATAATAATAATAAATTCAACAACGAAAACTAATCTTTAACAATCGTTATATATTTTGTTTATAATAAATATTATACGATGCTTTGCCCTCAGCGCCCGTTCGAGCCCTCCCTGATGGTATTCCCCCCCTTCCCCCTGATGGTATTACCCCTCTTCCCCCTGATGGTATTGTCGAGTGGGTAATTAATATTGGCGATTGTTCTCAAACCGGTTTTCTCGTTTGCTGGCCAGCTTCCGCGTCATCCGATAGCGTAAATGTCAATAAGTTACCATTATTTTGAACCCGCTTCGTGACTGCGGACTTTCTAACTAGATCCCAATCGAACGGTCATGACTCCGGCGCGCGCGCAGGTATAATTTCAATTCAATTTAAATCCTGCCAGAAGCTACTTTTATTATTCAAATATATACAATTACAATGTATAGATCCAGCTGAGACATTGTCTTAGCTGCCGGTTTCTTAATCTTAGCTAAAAACAATTTAATTAAACATGCATAAAATATAATACAAAATACTTAAAAATTAAGTTAACGTAACTCGTGTGATTTACAATCAAACTTACCTTAATTTAACTTATCTAAATAATTGTTGATATGTTTTTTCCATAAATTCTTTTAATTTAAGTTTTATTACCGATTTTCTTTTAAGTTGTCTAACTTCAAGAGGTATATTATTAAATAGACCCACATACTATTGCGAATGCGAAGTCTACAATGCGAAATCTACAAGGGAGGTATTTATTATATTCACTAGGGGTAATTTGTTAAACTTTTAAGTTTGAGCGTTATTTAAGTTCTTAAACCTCTACAATGAGGTCCATATATACCTCTATAATCATTGCATATATAATTTTTGACTATTGCGTCAGGTGCGAGCGCGTATAAATACTTCATTAGCGTGTGGTGTTTGCCTTAATTTCCTGCAATACCCATGGAATTTAAAATTTAATGTTAATAACGGTTGAACCAAAAAACCTAATTAGTATTTAGTTACGACGGGTGATTTTGGTATTTAGAGAAGAAATTGCAAACGCCATGAGTTATTCATCGACCATAACATAACAAAATGATTTAACATAAATTGAAGGAGATGATATAGCAGCTTCAAATATGCAAGCATTCATCATAGTTAGGCAGAAATACGCATGTTATAATGATTTACTGGCCTGTGTCATAAATTAGTGCATAAACGATAGAATTGAAGAAAAAAAAGTGATAATGCATTGTGTTGTAGCTGCTCGGGATGCTAATTGTTGGTTCTCACGCGTGAATTGCGAATTTAAATTGATCATTAACGAGTGCAACTTCGTTATAAAAATGAATATTGTAGAGTGACTGATCATACTAATTTTCTTTACTAATTTATACTTTAATTCCCACTTTTCCCTTTTAACTGAAGGAATGTGAAATATGACAAAATTACACCCTTTCCCAATTTTTTTACGTATTTCGAAGTCCTCTGAAGTTATTACGACCATTTCGGAAGGATGCTTGTAACGCGACAAATCAAATTTTTGTTTTTACCATGAGAGTTCCTGAAGTCATTCTGACGAAAAAAAAAATAGTGATTGCCATATTTTTCCGTGATCTCGACATCATCCAAAAATCTACATTTTATTTTGTATATCATTTGTATTCAATATGAATATTTAATACAATTTAACCCTCTGCGGTAAATGCATTTTTCAGAATACTTACATTTTAGCATTTACATACATTTTACTACTTGTACTTTATTTGTATACTTACATTTTAGCATTTTAATTTATTAAAGCTGTTTAGAACAAATTGTGCTTATTGGGCGTTCACTTAGTAGGTTCTTATTATTTTTCTACCATCTCTATTAATAGTTAAAAGTATATAATCAGTATATAAGTATATAGTATACAATTTTGGAAATTCATTCCTTTTTAATATTCAGGGATGGAGTATTATTTTTTCACGGCTAATCAGCCTAAAATATCGCGGATCATTTGTATCATTTTGATAGCCTGAAATTCGTTTATAGGGCGTCAGGTTTTACTCTTTGCGCGGTCAGTAAGCAATTGGTTTTTATTTAATTACAGTTTTATAATATAGATATTAAAAAAATAAACTTTTCCATATTTTAGACCCTTCATTGGCCTTTTAATTACTTTTTTCCTAAGCCTCCAATGTATTTTATAAGAGAGCAATTCAATTGATACAGAACTATTAACAGTTATCATTTATTAAATTTCTCAGAATTAGAATTGAATTTTTAAAATCTGCCTTTACTATATTGAAGAAATACGATCAAGGTGTCTCAACATATTTTTTTTTATCATTGAATATCCAACGGTTACCAAATGTCAGCCATAAAAAACGGTCTAAATTAATCGAAATTAATATTTATCCTTTGGTTTCGTCTTAAATTGAAATGTCAGTTTCCTGTTTTCTCAGCTTATGAAATAGATTTAATAAATAAACGCACATTTTAGCGTTCTGTGTTCTGTGTTCTGTGTTCTGTGTGCATCTGAACAATTTCGCACTCACCACACCACAAACGGCTGTGCAAACAGAGGGCATCTAATTTGTGTATTTGCTCAAGTATTTTAAGATAGTTACGGGCAGCCGACGCGACGCTCGTTCGATCAATGAACGAGTCGATTGATTGATTGGGCTCTTAATTGAACTCAAACGGGTCGCTCGTTGAATCGAAATGGAGTTAAATCACTACCGCTTAATTCAGTAGTAATCAAACATTTGATTTAATAAAACCGACGTTGGAATTATTCAATTCGCTTCCCTGCGTTCAATGAGTGTTTGAATGCAGCTGGTTTGCGTTTTATTAACGTCAATATTTTAAATCAGGAGGATCTAGTAGAAATATTGGCAGTTATTTAGCGGCAAATGTCTAACGTTTATCATATTAATATTATTTATTATGAACACCAACAGAATAATAAGAAATGATACATACAATTGACTATTTACGGATTAAATTTGACTATTATTTAGTTTGCTAATTTAATCGCGTTCTATACAGGATGTCCCAAGATCATTCCCGTAAATTTAAGGGGGTGTATACGTTCCCTGTTACGAGTAAGAAATTATATTAAAAAATGCAAAAATATTTGATACCCAAATTAATTATTTTTAAACTAAATTTGTGTAAAACAATCATAATATTACGGCAGCGATCGCCAGGCATACTAAACCCGCTGAAAACACGTCGGGTGCCACATCGTGAATGCACTCAAGGTCGAGCGGACGTAAACTCGTTTTACACAAATATATTAGGTTTTAAATAGAAACTTAAACATTTTTTTTCCCGAATACCATAAGGAATTTTGATATAGTTTCTTAACAAATAACACTAGGAATCGTAGGACCTATTAGCTGTTTTTTTATTGGGATTGACCTTGGGACAACCTGTATATGAAGGGACTCGAACGAAACATTTTGAAGAAAATCGACTATTTTTGACGCTTGAAGATTATATTATTTATTTATTATAATAATGGTTATAATAATAATATATTTTTTATTTATTATTGTTACATAAATAAATAACATGGCCACTTTTAATAGATTAAAAATAATATTAAACAATTTTAGGTATCTACATTTTATCGTAATTAATTTATTGTGTGTGCGTGAGCACAGTTAATCGCCAAGTCAAGAGTACCGTGTATACGTATATACTAAATAGCAGTAATTTTGGCACAATACCGATAATTTGTTCATTTTATTATAATATTTCGTGTTTTTCAGTATAGTTCTTCTTCATTCGTATGGCTTGTGTCGGGGAGGCACTATTGGGTGCAGTTTCGACTGCCTTATTGCTATTTTCATAATGCGAGTCCGTTTATTACAGGCAAACAACTTCTAGCAAGTCCGTAACTGAATGGGTGTTTTTTTTTATGTATATCTTGTTACTTAAATATTCTCAACTGCTAAAAATGATCTGGCCAGATTTGACCCACTGGGGATTCGAACCCGGGACCTCTGGTTTTAAAAGTAGGCACTTATACATTTAGTAGTGATATCAAATCACCTAAAAGTCAGCATCGTAACTTTTTATAGTTACGACCGAATTACACGCTCATTGATACATTCGCAAGCAATATTAGTCCGGTCACACGACCTTCGATGCTGATCCGATCTATAGTGAAAAATGATCCAGCGGTCATGCGCGCCGACACGCCACGGTCGAGCCGATGATCTATATTGTGTGATCTAAGTGATCTAGCCCGTCAACTGCTTGTGTCAACTTCCCTATTACGAAAACCGATCAATCAATAAATAATACGATGATTACGCTACTTAACAATCTCGTCCATGGATCGACAACGGTTGCATTTTGGAACGTGAATATAATATAACCTTACAATTAACATGTTATGAATCTTCCGGATAAATGCAGCAGATATTATTTTATACGCTAGATTTTTTATCGTACATATTGCGTACTCTTTTCCAAATAATTTGAAGTATAAATTAATATATTACCATATTCCAACCTGTTTTTTATTACGTGTTTTTTATTTTTCTATTTAATTGTGGTATAAAATGTTTAATGTAAATGTTGTGGTTTAATTATATAAAAAGTATTTAATCATATAAAAAAACGAATTGAAAATTGATTGATTTTTTGAGAGTTATGGTTGTAGTAATTATATCTAAGGTTTTAATTAAATTGTTAGCATATATTACCTATGCAGAGTTTATTTAGGAGGTTGATCTATAATAGTCACTAAACCAGTCTCAAAAAAAAAGAATCATACGATAATAATGATATTATTAAGAAATAAACAAATAAATAAACTTTATATTTTTCGCGGCCCGACCTCGCGTCTTGATTTCAACCGCTTTCTTAAGCAATAAAACGATTTATATTTAATTTTTAATTCGTTTTTTTTTCGTAATTGGGGAACGCTTTTCCAATATCTGATTAATGTTTGATTGCTGTAACATTAATGTAAGGACAGTTGCAGTTTTAACTGCACCCCGTATGTGGAAATGTGGAACCACCCAATATTTGATATAACACACACCCAATTGATATGTATCATTTACAATTAGAATTATCTAGGTACTATTCCTTTATTAGGGTAATTAGCTGAAAATATACCAGGGTTACTCATAAAGAGACGTTTTAATCGCTTACCACGTTAATCTGTTAAATGTGTGTGCGTGTGTGCTAATTTAAATCTAAAATTAAACAGTCAATTTTTATATTTTATTAGTTCGATTAAGTAGGGGATAGTTTTACGTTCAGAGCGAAGCAGGGCCCTCGAAACCATTGTTGCAGCGGCTATGAAATTGTTCAGAATGCGTGAAATTTTGTCCAAAAATGTTGACGACCCCGCCTTATATACTGTTGTTATCGATGACGGGACAATGTTGATCCGTTGCCTCGGTGTCGCTGGAAGGTTGATTTTGGTCCGCCATCGATTTATGTATTTGGCCTGATGGCCATTGATTAATTGCCCAGATGGTCTTCCACGAGGATCCCAATTGACGGTGAATCATTTTTGTGTTCGAAATACGCGCTTTGTTTATTTCAAGGACAATTTTTATTAAACAATGTATAATTTACATCATCTTATAGGTAGGTACGTTTACATTTAAAAAAATATATCCCTTGAAAGTACCTACATACAAAAAAAAAATAAAAAAAGATAAACATTAAGAGAATTGAAAATCTTTCAAAGATAAATAAATCTTTGAAGATAAATAAATGATCATTCGGCCCAAGTTTTGTGGCAGCCCTGACTACTCCGGTACTTATCTATCGTCGCCGCATTAAAAAAAAAACTTATCGCAAAAAGTAAGTAGAGAAAGCCATCTGCATGTCGGCGATCGAACGAGCGAGTTTCGTCATTTGAACATCGAACGTCGCGTCGCAGGAAGTGACCTCACTCGTCATAAATCGGGGACAAAACTGCGCATGAGTCGATCACCCCGATTCTGTTGTTTCCGCCTAGAATTAAACATTTTTTTTATCATTCAAATTGTTTCATTATTTGATTTAATGCATTACGTCAATCGCAACCTTCACTATTAATATTTTTTGCGAATCCATAAAATTTTAAATATCAAAACGTGTCTGGAACACTTCCGTAAAAATGTAAATTTTTCAATATTTATTGTTTTTAACAAAGCAATTAAAATTAATTGGCAGCTACCATGACCGTGTGCAGTGCGATTACTTATATTTTAATTCGTAAATTATTCATTTAATTTTTATAATGGATCTTACGCCAATCATTTTTTTTTTAAACATACCTCCTACTTGTACAAATATTATTAAGCTCAAAGATATTTAATTTTTGTAAGCAAAATGAAAATATATAGGTATGCTTTTTAATTGATAATATTATAGTAAAGAAAAATGTAATCAATACGTTGCTATATAAATTTTAAAATTTTAAAAAAAAATGTTAGCCTAATTTCTTACATTTTTTAATTTATTTTTAGTAGAAAAACATCTAGGTGGAATAATATAAAACGGATAGATGGTAATTACCAACATTTTATAAATAACGTTTGTAGTGCTCAAATTTAAAATTTAGTTTCAAATAATAACACTTTAATAGTTTAGATAGGCTGAAGCTACCTAAAGGTTTCAGGTAGCTACTAAATACTAATAATACAGGTACTTAGGTATATTAACTATTCTAGGTAGTGAGAAAACTGTAAAATGCTTGCAAAAATACAACCAATAAATATTTCTCACTATAACAGGATTACACTGGTGGTGATCCTATTAAACTTAAAATTTTAGTAAAGATTTGTTTCTATTATAATAATATGCGTGTAATCAAGCTACATAAGTTCTTATTTATATAGTAATAACTATAAATTAATTCTGTTTTTTTCTTTTTAATAGCTGATATTTATATTTTTTTTCGAATAGTCACTTTTCGTGTCGCCGCGACGTCCTCTCGTCCGCCGGCCGTACGGAATGGGCGCCAATCGAGGAAGCTGTGTGTGAGTGAGACGGACGTATCTCGTCAATCATATGTCTGTCACTGTCGCTGTCGCCATTTATCGCAAATGTAAACTCGAGAGCCACTGCGGGGCAAAAATGCACAAGTCAAAAAGCGATCGGTTCAATTTGGCCCGAGTAGCGGGCGATCGCCCAATGACATGGCTGCTTTTGGCATAATGACAGCTGTAACGTGCGCACCGGGCGTCTAGGCGCCTTTTTTTAAAAAAAATATGATAGCATTATTTTTTTCGATATACTTTTAATATTGTAGGTGTATGGACGGGTTATTTAATATAATAATAAATAAATTAGAAAATTGTCAATGAAATAATTCTAAACAATGTCCAATGGTCCGCTAAAAATAGTACCTGTTAAATTAATTTAAAAAATCTACTAATCTAGGCGAGTTCGTAGTAGGTAATAAGGAAATTTGGAGTAATTTACAAAAGTACTCAAAAGTTAGTTAAATTATTTATGGTTAATGCGTCAGTCTATTTGCATTACAAAAGGTCGCGGGATGAAAATAAATAAACTAGCTTTTTTAATGATCATAATTTATTTGTTCATAGGCGTTTTTTTTTTGCTATGAGCATGAACATAGCATTTTTTATAAGCCATTACCAAATCATGAGAACTTTGTATCGCGCTTAACATTGGATCCCTTGAAAGTGTGCAGTAAATGTGGGGTGACCCAATGAATGTCAAAAGTATGTAACCTACCCAGAAAGTGAAACATATATATTTTTTTGAAACTATGCTTATTATGCTTATGTTAATTTTTTAAAATAGTGATTTTATGACGCTTCTGTTTGTCAATAGAATTGGTACTCACTAAGTAGGGTTGGTTTAAATTAACGTCAAGTACTGAGCAATGACGAGTCTATATGTTTTTAACTAGTCTAACAGCCGAAAACTCAAACGGAAGTTTTTTTTTATTAATAGAATTTATATTATAAATAATATCAATGTTAGATTTTTGCAATGTGTGTAAAAATAAAATAGGCAACATATTGATTAAACTCTATGTTAACACTTCGTGATCTCAAGTAGTGAACGTCGTATATTTAGCATATGTCCTGTACCATTTTTGGATATCTACCGAACGGCGCCAGTCAATCAATCACGAGCCCTTATTGAGGTACCATATGTTTGTGTTCTGGGACGGAGAGATTATTAAATTCTCACATCTCCAATGACGGACTTATGGGCGGCGGCAGTTAATGTGGTAATCAAACAAAGTTGATCGTGGTAGCGATATATTCACCATTTGTATCTGGGGAAAAGTCCTACTCATTAGAGTAAAATAATGTAATTGTAATTAAAAATAACAAATAACTAAAATTTTAATAAACGATGGCTATACCTTGTTCGGGCAGACAAAGATTTTAATCTTTTTAACTGCCCGCAACAGCGGCTAGTTTGAATAGAGTAAAATAGTTTCACATTTTTACAACAATATGTTCGAATCATAATAACGAACTGTTTTTAACAATACGTTTATACGGAGCTGAAGGTGCTTGATCCAAAACAGATTTTCCTCAAGAACCTGATCCTTTATGCCAATGTTTCCCAAACTTAGTATTTTTCATCTTTCGTGGACCCCTTCCCCCAGGATTACCGTACTGTGATAGGTGTTTTTGAAGAGTGGAATCAATTTTTTCTTCCTGTCAGGGACCCCCGGGGGTCCACTTTGGGAACCTCTGGTTTATACGCGAAAAGTAGAGAGACAACAGATTACACACGCGAGCAGTAAGCAAAAAAGATTTCGACATTCTTAAACTGAAACTTACAAAAATGTGACTCCTATCTAGGTCACAAAGCATACAATTTAATAAAAGGGGCATGCTAATCAATTGTTAATAAAAAGGTATCAGGGAAATTGCCCAATATTCGTTTTTTTTTTGCAAATAATATAACAATTAACATTATCTAACTCAATACATCATTTAATATATATATTTAGTATTAACTTAATTTATATTTGTGTATAATAACTATGTTTTTATATCAATATTGGTTTTATTTTTGTGTAATGAAAATATTAAATGTATATGTATTTATTTTACATTATATTTATATAACTTTTAGATATTACTATAGCATCGATCAGATGACTGAAGTGGTACTTTAGGCAAACGAACCCAAACTTCTTCCTTTAGTACAGATTCGTCTAGTTAGTGACGCAGGAAACATCTGTACATTTTAACAGTCGCGTGTCGCTTTAATTAAACTATTTAATAATAATTGTATGTTAGTTATATTGTACTAATGAGACTTGTAATAGTATATTTTCAATAAATAAATAAATTATAATAGCATCTGAGTGTATGACAGCAGTGTAGGTCGAGCTTTTGAGGTGAGAGACTTATTGTCTATCTATTTCAGACTTTCAATAGTTGCTTCCGGAAATCCGCCGTCATCAACAAAGAAAAAACCAAAAATATATTTATTTTATTTATTTAAAAGTGGATATTCTCTTTAGACCTATACTAAAAATACACGTTTTTTTGCGCTTTTATACTTATAAAAAAGTACATATTTCAAAATTGATATGTATTTATTTTGAATGATAGATAACACATAGTTGAAGGAAGGTGCTCAAGTCATTTTTTTTTTAAACAAAGAGCTAAATGTTAATATATTTAAAAGTATCTTGATTCAAAAGGCCATGGTATTTTAATGCAAACTTAACAGAGGAAGCAAAGCAAAGTTGATAGTAAAAAAGAAAAAAAAACTTAGATACCTAGCAGGGTTTTGAGTTCTTTTTGAAACTGTACCTGTGCATTGTTTGTACAATTTTTAAGATTTTAAATTTAAGTTAAACCTTTGAACTTAACTTGTCTTTGCCATACATTTATTTTATACACTCACCATATAAATTTACTCAATTCGACGATGAAAGAAAAAATCTGGAAATTTTCCTTATGGTGTTTTTTAAACATTTGTGATACATTTTAAGGGATTAAACATTTTTACTGATTATTATAATAAAAATATATATTTTTATAACTGGGTGGTAAATAAAAAGACGATTACAAATTGTCAACGAGTCACACCTAGCCAATTGTAAGTGGAGCGTTTACATAATTTGTCGAGCAATAATCATAATAATTGTAATTATAAGTGTCCATTACACGGCTAATTACCAAACGATCAATGAGCGAACGTAATGATTGACGAAACAGTCATGATTGTTTTTATAATCAGCCCGCATAGATCGATTTAACGCGTAAGTGTTTGTCAGCTTAGGGCAAACAATTTACACTATTGCACCTTTTTTTTATAACAATGTATTATATAGTTAATATTATAATTGTCTGATTACTACGTACCTACTAAGTATTTCGTTGCTGTATGAGAATTCTGACATTACTGTGATATTTTGTTTATAGTATATATTTTAATTAAGATATTACTTTGCCGTATTATCAGTATATATTATGGACATGTAATTAATAAAAAAGTTATGTAGCATGACGTAAATATAGTCATTAAGTCCCGAAAAAATCTGTTACTAAATGATTTGTTATTTATGTATACATTTTAAATATATAGACACTGTTGTGGGTAAAAGAAAATTATTTAGTTCAGTATTGGGTGAGAGATTTTGTAAATATTCGAATGACTATGACTGTGAACTATCTAGATATATTTTTGTGTTGTATTTTCTAATATTTATTATCATTATTTAGGTATAATGTTTGAATTGGACTCGTTTTTAACCCATTGATGTCTGGTGATTTTCGCCTTTATATTTTATCGGCGCTTCACTCGTAAAATACCAAAATGGTTATTAAGGTGTCACTTTTCGTTATTTATGCTCGCGGCTGGCAGCACTGCGCTCGGCTGTTGAAGACATTATGAAAGTCTTTTTTTCCGGCGACTTGCGCCTTTTTTACGACTTCCAACGGAGGGGAGGGCTGATCGGCTACGGCGGACTAAATCAGTGTTTTCAGGGGAACGCTCAATTGGACCGAAACGCACACGTACCACCGCCTGCCGATAAAAATCCAACTTAGACAAAGTCAGAAAGAATCCTAAAAACATTTTAAAGTAGGGTCACCTGGCAAAATATCAGACATTGCATGTTTCGGTGTTGCGACGTCGCGGCCCAGTAACCGACTCCACGGAGCACCCTACCTACAAACGTATTAACGAGAGTGGACGACGGGTAGTTTCCTAAATATTTTAATGTAGGTCAATTGGATAGGTCAGGAACAACACGCGCCTTGCAGGCGGCTCATGCCTGCGGCACTCGGGATTAATCGCTTGGAAGATTCATTCAACGGAATAATATACAGCCTTTGTTCACCCCGAAGATCCATCCAAATATTTCTGAAAGAATGTTTCAAATCGGATAAGTAATTTCGTAGATAACCTCCAACATCCAACTTACAAACTTACCAAGTTACAGAAAGGGAGAGGAAAGGGGAATTTCATATTAAAGTTTGGTTTTTGATAAGTTTTTTGAGACCCACTAGGTTAACATTTAATAATTACTGGATATTTTATATTTAAGGTTGAACGTATCTATAAATTTTTCATTTATTTATTTTATCCATATAACAATACAGTACGAACAAAGTATATAATTCCCTTTTTTTTAAATATAAATTTCAAGGTCTTAGATATAATTAGCTATAGAAAAGACGTAAAAATAATAAAGAGAGATGAGGTAAGAGTGATAAATGGGTTCATTTTGACCATAATTGGTTAAAATTGGTATAGTAGAAAATCAATGTGGCATATATTATATTCTTTGGCTATTGTATTATATTATTTTTATTTATTATTTGTATATACATATATATTTTTTAGTATGTATACATTATGAAAATAAATATAATTTGTAATAGTATGTATTAGTAAGTTATTCAACCCTGCTATAATTTCTAAGCATCAAATAGTAATATAACATTAACGCAATAAATAAATATGTATATATATATTTATATGTATATGAATATGTGTATATATGTATATACTAGAGCACCTCCAAATAAAATATTGAGTGCCTCTAATATTTATCACTTCTATACAGGCATTACGCCCAGTGAAGTGATTATAATCCATAATGCCTGAACCTCTTATATTTAAAAAGAATTATGTGCTTATGAACTATGAACTTATGTACTTAAAATGATGAACTTTGAGCATACTGTATTGTACTACTATGGATAAATAAATATACTCAACGCACACCCACCTTTGGGGAATGAGCGTGTCGCGTTAGATTCATTAACTGCGCGTAGGAAGAAAAAAACTATTAAATTTACGAGTAATTGTATGATTCTCTTTATATTTAGACTATATTTCGTGGTCACTCTAGATCAGATTAAAGCCTTATTGAGAAAACTTATTGGTATAACTTAGAGAAGGCGAGTCGGTTTCGTGGGACATCGACCTGAGACGAAGAAAATTCGCGCCGTCTCGCTCGCGCGGCGCGCGTCCGAGCGAGAGCGCGTCGGCCGCCCTCGGCCGCCCTCGGCCGCCCTCGGCCGCCCTCGGCCGCCCTCGGGCGCGCTCGGAAGGCGGTGCCGATGGCGAGATAGCGGCGCGACGGTAGCGCGGCCGTCCGAGACTCCACCTACGCCAGCGATAGCTCCGATCAATTGATAAGACTCGCGCGCCGTGAAGTTGCACATCTTGACCAACGTCAGGCGTGTCCTTTAAAAGTGGAACGGAATGGGTTAACTTTAACACTTTCACTACATTAGTCGAGATTATCAATTGGCATTACCAGACTGATTGTGCATTTGTATATATGGCGCCGGCAGTCCACTTGGAACAGATTCAAATGTCGAATTCGATTTGTACTCGTTTGACAGTTGGTGACAGGTGTCCGATCGCGGAGTGACTCAACACTATAAGAGCTACTGCTATCACTAACTCACGACAACGTGTGTTAATGTGTATGTATGTATGTGGGACACATATGTGTACATATGTGTGTGTCAGTGTTTAGTATGTGTATATAAACCTACATATTATTAGCGATATACTACATAATTTAAAAATAACAAAATAAACTATTTTAATGTTAACTAAATTAAATATTTAATGAATATAATATTTATTTATATATTTTACACTAAATATTATCATAACTTGCCTTACGAATTTCGCGCATAAATAAACCCTTATTCTCTTGGAATGTATCAACTGCGTTGAATTTTTTATTTTATGCGCTCAGGACTCTACACATCGTCGCGTTTTGTGCATGGTTAGTATTACGCCGGGCGACGCGAAATAATTGGGTGTTTCTGGTATTTCTGGACGGAACTCTGAAGGGGATGCTGCCAATCAAGTATTAGCTATCGAATTTCTGGTTAACCACATTATATAGAAAGCCATGTCTGCGAGAGTTCGCCTAAATTCAAGCGTGGTCATCTTATAATGAGGAATTCCCTCCGCGTATGTCGAAAAACATGAAAATGTTCTGAAATTTAGATGTTTTAATAATAGTTCATTGCGACATTTTAACATTTTCGATGCGACTAATATGAATTCTATATTGCGGTGATCATATTTGTGAGTCATACTCTAAGACGCTACTAACAAAAGCGTTATAAAGTGTTACAATAGAATTTGTACTTTGAAGCGGTTTGCATGATCTTAAAACGAAACCAAGCGTTTTAAATGCTTTTTGAACTATATGCTCGATATGTTTATTATAATTTAATTTTTATTCAAGAGTCACGCATAAGTCGCGTATGATATCAACGTCCTCAATCAAAATATTATTAATTTCATAAGAAAAGCATTTTTTTTATTATTCCGCGTGAATGAAATTTTCTTACATTTTGCTGGATTTAGACTTATTATGGATTTAGATAAGTTATTATTGACGCAGTATACTGACAAACGGTCGAGATCAGCTTGTAACAGTAAGCAGTCGAAATACGTCTTAACAGTTTTATATATCTTCAGGTCATCTGCGTATGATATATGTTCTGAGTTAAGGAAATACATATAAATATCATTAATGAAAACGTTAAAAAGCAGCGGACCCAAATGGACCCTTGTGGTACCCCTGTCGGAATATTCATAAAGTTGGTCTTGAAACCACTCACGACGACTGCCTGACGGCGCTTGCTAATGTACGATGTAAGCCACCTTAATAAATCACCATGTATGCCTAATAAGTATAATTTATTTAATAAAATTGAATGGTTAACCCGATCGAAGGCTTTAGAAAAATCAGTGTATATCACGTCTACCTGATGACGAAACCATATTGTTTGTTATATAATCAGTATACTCCGATAAATTGGTAAGGACAGAACGTTTTCTCATGAATCCGTGTTGCTGTGTCGAAAGCGACCTGACTATGGAAGGATACAATTTTTTCAAATAACTTACTAAAAACATTTAAAATAGAGATTGGCCTATAACACTCATACAATGTTTTTACTATAAATTAGATCCTAGTTCGTTCTGTTAAAAGTACATGTTAAATTGGAGTTGTCTGTAGTCGGCTTAAGTTGTTATTTATCTATTTCTATGTAACTGTCATTATGTATAGCTGTAAGCAATACGGCGACTGTTGCAAATTTCTCAGTTTCAAAATAGAGTAAAATAATTGTAAAACGAAATATTTGCAACAATACATCTTGATATTTTTAAAAATTGATATATTTCTTTAAAGATTGAGACACTTAATATACATACATAGCACACACATAAACACACACTCGCGCTCGCAAACATGTACCTGCCACAAATGGCACCACTCTCCACACACAGTACACATTATTTAAGTTTGATTTATTAATTTGTTGTTGTCAACCATATTCATGTTTGGTACGTTTTTTTGGCCATGTAAATGTAGTGTTAGAGAATTGTATTACTGTATCGCTGTTTTGTACTTTCAAAATAAATAAATAGTAGCTGAAACTGGGCCATTTATCTGTGTTATTAAAACTGATGTTATATTTTTTAATTAAATCTAAAGTAATCAAAAAGGACCAAGGCACTTTCCTAGGAAAGACAATTTATAATTTATTATATCTTATATCTGTTCGATGTTCAATAATGGTTCCGGTAGAGTGTTTCACGTTTTAATGTCGATCGATTGAATGGGTGCATGTAACGCTATTTGGCAGCGCTCTGATGGTCGGCCAGAGAATATGCTAAATCGAGATGCGCTAGTTACTAATGCGATCCACTGCCATTAGGTAAACTTCCCCGCACTATTCCATTGACAGACGCGCAAAATGTGCCCTGCGCTGCGCACATCCGCCGCTTTGTCTTAGCCAATGGGAAATAAACCACAACCAAAAAATAAAAATGACGGCGATTCAAATCGCGATTCGAACGCCATTCAAATTTCGAAATTCGAACGCCATTCAAACGTGAAATTCGAAAAATGGATCCGAAAAGAACGTTCGCTTCGCGCGCAAGGTCATACTATTTAGCGACACCAGAAATTGGGACAGAATTTTATTTATTTATTTATTTCAGTAAACAACAGCTTACATAGTAATTACAATAAATAAAAAAACAATTAAAACACAAAGCCAATAATAGTTTCCTCCAAACTTAAAAAATAGAAAACACATTCGGGAGCGAGGCCGGGACCAGGAAGTAGGAGGCTTTGGGGAATCCAGACACCAAAGAATACCAAAGAATGTGTCTTAGTTATACGCGCAGACCTGAATTTTAGGAAAATTTATTACAAAGTAATTTTAGACGCGTTTATACAATAATACCAGCACCTAACAGTTTTCACTGTAGCTCTCTGCTTGAGGTTAACAAGGACAAAGCCAGATTCATGATCATGACACTCGCAACAAGAGCAATTATGTTCAAACGGTCATCCCCAAGTTAGTTAAACCAATAATTATCTAGCCGCTCATTTCTTTAACAAATTACCATAGAAAATAAAACTTCTTTCTAAATTTAGCATTTTTAAAAAAATGAAACTACTTTTAGAAAAAAATATATACAGTTTGAAGAGTTTTAATTAATCCCTTTTCAGTTTCTCTTTTCTAGTTTTAATTATATTTATGTATTTTTTTTTTTTTTGTAATTCCTATGTATACTTTATTAGATCTCTTCAAATATTTATTTCTCTGGTTTGTTAAATTAAATTTGTTTTATTTTGTTTTTAGAAAATCTATTTGTGCAATTTTATTTTATTGTATTCATCGTCTATTTTTTCTATTTACATTGTTGTATGTTAAAAGTTATTATTTCGTTCCTATGTACATTTTTGTATATATTGGAAAATAAATCTTATCTTATCTTAATGCGTCTCAGGGTACCTTCACGTGTGACAAGATCAAACGTTTTGTTAGACATCCCACGTCATAGAACCAACTATGGGCAAAATGAACCCATTTATAGAAAATACCCAGATATTGATGTATTCAATGTTAATTTAGTGGCGTTCAAAAAACTTATAAAAAATGAAACTTTAACGTGAAATCACCCTTTCCTTCTTCTCATCTCTTCATCTTGCATTTCTTAGGTTAAGCACTAATTGTATACTCACTCGGTGGAAATATTTAATTGGTTTATTTTATACTTATAAGTTGGTACCATTGTTTTCATTCTTTTTATTTATTTATTTATTTATATGATTGTATGCTTGTATATAATTTTTCTCGTGTTACTGTTTTATTTCACTAATAAAGATAAACTAAATTATATAAAATAAAATATTCTAACATTTATTTTTCTCTTTTTCGCAGGTAAAAAACGACATTCCCATAGCGTAGTAATAAATGGTAAGCGTATACAAATTGCAATTAGCATACTTATATATTTTTTCAATTATATCGTAAAATTTTATACAAAAATCGTATCTGGGTAGGTACCTATTTACTTTATTAATTTGATGTTTTCAACCGTATTTATAAGATTTGGTATATTTTTCTGGTCATAAGAGATTATCTTCTTGTATCGCTGATAAATAAATAAATATTAGGTAATCAGCAATTGTCGAAAATAGTCGAGGAACACACGGTGGGTACCAACTTACCCGCGCCATCCGAACAAACCCGAGCGCCTAATAATGCCGTTGGCATTTTGAATAAGGAACTAATCCATACGCGACTTCCCTTTCAACGGCTAATTTGAATTGAATGCGCGTTCGAACGTTCGAACGTTCGAACGGCCGCCATTCGATCGGATTCCTTTTTCAAAAAGCGCCGCCTATTGAGAGCCGCTGTCAGTCGATGTCTCTTTGGGGGGACTTTTTTTAAATGGCAGTATCGATTTACGCGCTTTTTACTAATAATTGGGTAAGCAATTATAACATGAAAATAAAATAGTATTTTTTTATATTTTTTTTGCGTTGCTATAAATAATATAATTTAAACCAATTCTACATTAATATAGATTTTAAATTAATGAAAAATAAAAGCCTGCAGTGTTGTAAATGCCCGGGTACTCCTGGGTCAAAATAATCAACAGCGCTTTTCACAGCATCACATAGTGAGTTATGTCACCACAAAATATTGACCGTGTCAACAAAATAAAAAAAACGGATCAACCAAATCTTTAAAATCACTCAGGCCAATCAAGAATAATGAGAGCACATACGTAAAAAATCTCTTCCTTGTCGGAAAAATCGATTAAAAAACATAACATAGATTCGACCTAGCTGCGAGACCCTGTGAAGCGTAGCGTACAATGTTCGTCTCCGTCATACGTTTAAAATATCGAAATAATTAGCAAGAATGCCTGTGAAGCACTAATAAATGAACTATTTATTTTGGAGACAACTTACTACTGTTTAAAAAAGAATGCACAAATCCTTTAGATTGGTCATATTTTTAATTATCGTGGAATAATAATAAATACCAAACAGAAAAAAAACTGTACTATATCAAAGTTTTATCCTAATTGATTTAGTGTTTTTTTTATTTTATCGTGTATACAGAAACACAAGGTAGAGAAATAATATTAAAATACTTATATTTGCATGGTGACGCTTCGTTGTAGCTTGGAATCAAAACCTCGATGTTTGCACAACTATTATTGGCTTTGTGTTTTAATTGTTTTTTGGTTTATTGTAATTACTATGTAAGCTGTTGTTTCCTGAAATAAATAAATAAACAAAACATGCAATCTTTATTTAGTTAAAAATGTTTAAAGAGCACATTAGACGGCAGCAGTGTCGCGTCCCGAACGAATCGACGAAATCTGTGCGGCACATGTGCGGCCATATTTATTGCCCGTCGCGTGAGAGAACTTATTGGTTTTAACATTCTAATTTTAAAAAATAAACCTCACTTTTTTCGGCCTTTATGGCGTTCGAATGTCGCCGCGCGATGCGTTTCAAAAAGCTGACAGCTTCGCGAAATTTTCTATTTAATTTAATTGATTAAGTATTGTTTATCTATACTTTATTATTAATTGTTAAATAAACGTTCTAAAAAAAACTCAGTTATTGAAGTCATAATTATCTCTATGTAGGTACACGGAATTATAAAATTATAGTTGAATTACGAATTATAAATTGAAATAATTTAGTAATGCGAAGTAATTTTTAGTCGTTCGACATACTAATTTACTATTTTGTACATTTATACCTACGTACCAATTAATTACATATATTTCCAAAATAAAAGGTTTCATATTATCATACATACATACATACATACATATACATATGCACACATTCGTCCTACCGCAACCAATACTCACAAATTACGCATAAGACATAAAAATTCTACTGATACGCATATAATATTCATAATCTATATATATTTAAAGAACACTGTTCCAAATTTTTTATGCTAATGTTAATAAGTAAAATGTCCGAAATCCATAATTGGTTTTGTATACTAGTAATAAGTTTTGTTTGTAATTATAAAAATTAATACTGTTGGATTTTTCAATAAAGAATAATTAAATATATTATGAAGACCACTGGATTTTTTTTTTTTTTATTCTCTCACGTGTTAATATTTTAATACTATCTGTAGTTTTTAAACAAAGCACTATCAGATTATAGAGGCATTTGTAAAAATATAAAATAATTTTGTCACGCTGTTGCGGAAAGAAATATGTAGGTATCTAAACCAAAAACAGTAGTTTGCAAAATGGTAGGCAAAAAATGGCATTTTCATTAAATCAAACACTAAAAGATTTCAATATTTAAAATGCAATATTCTCCATTTTTTTTTCCTGCGGTCACGCCCTGAGTAAGATATAAAATATTTTCATTTATTTTTAGGGATTCTGTACACAGAATTCGGCCTAACCTTTTGTGCAAGTAGAATAAAACATACGAGATAAATGATCTTTGAATACCTATTTGAAAAAAAACTGTATTCAACACAAAAAACCGCTCTTAAAAATAATGGTCATGCTGTTTGATATTTAAATTCAAAAATCCACCAACAAGAAAATTGACGCATAACATTCATATAAACAAATCAAAAAAAAAAAATGAAACAATGTTAATGATAGAAAATCTAAAATATACATAAAATCTAGACTTATTATGGATCAGTACTTTTATAAAAAAACGTTAATTAATGAGATTTACAGCATTTATTTATTTTATAAAGGTTTGAGGATATAATTTACATGGCCGAAATTGTGTATTTAATTCCAATATAGCTTAATTATCATTTGCGCGATTTAAACAATTTCTTTTACCAATTTTAAAGATTAGTAAATTTTTTGTTAACTTTAACTGTTTAAAAATATGTCCTCATGAGACAACATAAAATTTAGTTACAAATAAAAACGTTCTATTGAATCATTTTCATTTTGTTATTTCTGCAATGAGAGCAAATGCGGTGATGTTTACGTTTAAAATTAAATATTTTAAATTACGATTAATATTACGTTTAAACAGTCAAACGCACGAAACTGGGCTTCAGCGATCGAGACTGGCGCTGTTTAGGGCACATGTCTTTTTTTCCTGGTTATGACATTATTTTGTTAGTTCGTTTTGTACCGAAGGATGTCTTTAATTACGATATTAGGACTTGGGTGTATCGAAAGTATCCAATGCGTAACGATTTGGTACGCTTAAGGCTGTGAAAAGCGTACTGCTGACATGGCAATTGCTTGAAACAGCACACTTCTGCGGCCCAGTGAAATGTCTATATTAACGTGTGACAGCGTTATGCTCGGTTATAAATTATATTATTGTTATAATGTATTTTTTTTTTTTCTAATGAAGAGGCCCTAATTATTTTCTACGTTCCCCTTTTTATTCAATTAAAAAGTACAATCTTGCAATGGCAGTCAAACAGATATGTAATTTTAATATAATCAATTTTACTTCCGCACCAGTTAACACATCCGCCTGACTTTTTTTATTGTATCAATAACAAACGCGTCGTATTTGTACTGAATACATACCTATTCGTAACAGTTGATGTACGGAAACAGTACTTTAACGATTTAGCCGAATTGACAATATTTCGTATTGGTACGATTATACTACAAATGATATTTAAAATAAAATTAAAAAAATAGCTTCAAATAAAATTGTCAGCGCTTTGCTTTTTAACGAGTAAGATAAAATAAATTAGGGGTTTAAATTAGACACATTTTGTTTTTTATGATGTCAGATCTCAATGATTTCACCGCCGATTTTATCATTTTAAAGTTTTAATCGAAAGTACATGAAATTTATATTAAATAAATTATATTAAAAAAACGACATTGACGTCGGTACATTATTCATCGATAAGGAGCGAATATATAAATATTTTTTTATCAATATTGACATCCGGTCGCTTCGAACCCGGGTCCGTCGATACAAAGCCGCGATCCTCGGTGCACAATGCATCTATACAATGTCTACTTTGCATATTATAAACGCCCGTTGACGTCTGTGTGATTTTCGGGAATGGTAGAGAGATCTTATCGTATGTTGCCATGATATAAAATAAGATAATAATCGCACGATTCAATACATATTTTCGTAAACGAATACTTACTATTTTCACCAAAGAAACATATACATATAAATTATACATATCCCTCATTATATTTCAAAACCTACCTAGATACATGTTTATAGAAAATGTAGTCAATGAATGTAACCTTATCCCGATTTTATTATTCAATGAAAATAACAATATATTTTTTTATCGAAATTACTGTAGCAAAATTACGATTAAAAATACACGCTTTACATATTTTTTTTTGTAATTGTCAAAGATACGAGGTTGTGTTGCATCTAAACAGTGATTCGGTTTGTTTAAATTAGCAGTTCAATAAATTTACATTTAGGCACATAAGTCGGCCTAGTGTAGATAAAGTAAAAACCGATTCTAAGCTTCTTTCCTTAATCATCAATGCTTTTTTAAATTTTGATGATAACGTGGTTTATCCGTCATTTTGATTGGGTGGTGACGCAAAGAACAGCTGTTGGTTCATTATGTAAAAAAAGTATCGTACTATTAAAATATATATATCGTACAGCAGCCACCACTACTAACAGGGCACAGAGCCATTGACAAACTGTCGTCTTGTCGAACAATACAATATCGTAGGCGGTCCACAAAGGAATCAATTTTGCCCGGAGACTTTTTTCTCTTTTGGTTTTGGGCTCGCGAGGGCCTACCCTTTCCTTTGGGGTTTGGGCCAGGTCAGAGGTGCCCAACCCGGAGAGCACGTGCGACCTCGTTCGTATGCTAATCCGGAGGTGTCGACAACGTGGCTCTCCAGGGTTTCCTTCACAAAGGGCACCAGGTGCAGGCGCGACGCGGGTAGATGGAGCCACAATCTTACGAACAATGACTACTACTATTTCTTAAATATTCTGACATGTACGACGTATACCTACCTACTATTGATCGAAATATTTTGATCCAAAGTAATATATCAGTAAACAAAGTGATTGTTGTGATTCAAAATAATTAGGTTAGGTTACTTTTAAGGTAAATTATAAAGGAAAGTAAGTACTTACGAGTACAATAGATATTTTACAATCATCAACGGATGTATGATTAGAAAAATGTAATGAATATTTACAAAAAAAAAAACTTACGTTTAAATACAAATAAATCGTCGACGATAATTGAAATCAATTCGATGTTTTTATTATTATTTCTTTTATAAATCGTGTTTTTATAGATTTATGAAAATTTGGCGTTATTGGATATTACGCGTTAGCACTAGTATCGATAAAAGATGAAATTTCATGAATTGCAGGCCTGCATTTAACCCAGATTTTAAAACACACGAACTTTGCATCTGCTTGGCACGTTTCGGTATAATAAATATATAATATATGTTTAAGTTGCGATAGGAGTCATATAAATAATAAGATAAATGCAGGTACTGAGGTATTAAAAAACTCACAAGTTTTGACACTAATACTCGTCGAGATGGATAATACTGAGATCATGGTAAGACTTTGAACTATTGACTCAAAGGTCTCGGGTTCGAATTCGCATCATCTCCCCTGAACTAGTTGAGTAGGGCCCAAAATAATTGTACACGACATATGTCATATCAATTATTAAAAAAAAAACAATAGAAAATAATGTATTAAAATATCCCGATACATCTACACGCGCCATTTAAGAAGACATTTTACTTTTATTAAAATTTGTGATTTCTAGTTTGACAATTAATTTTTAGTTTTGAACAAGATTTAGTTATTTAGTATTTTAATCTTTACTTATTACGGCAGAGATTGAGACCCTAAGTGCTTTTTGTTTTTATTTTATATTTAAAAAATATTTATTTCTACCTAATTTTATTTAGTCGGTTATCGAATTTAGCTAAGTATCGAATGGTTTTTTTTTTTCAAATATTTTTTTTTCGACTGTCAAACTACGCTGACGTCATCAGCTGCCAACGGGCGCGAGATTTCAAAAAGCGACCGCGCATTTGCATAATGAATGCGCCCGCGCGCAGTGTGACATGCGCACAATCGCGTGCGCGCACAGAAATCACTTTTCGCGCGCATTTTGATCTGTGACACGTTTCAAATTCCATTTCGCCATTCGCCTACCCCGTTTTTTTGGATCGGGCACAAATTGTCAGAGGGCAAAAACGTCAAACATTTTCTGGTTTTGATAAAAAAAATAATATGTATTATTATAATAATTACTATCATATGCAGACTCTCGAAGATCGACGTACCACAGCGGATATGGCACTTCTTCACGATCTTTTACTTGACCTAAATCGTGGCGAGTTTCTTTCTAAAATACGAAGTATTTCATGCCAATCTGATTCAAAATGAAAGGGTTGAATATTATAATTAATTTATCTATACGCAGCATATACGATGTCCATACATACATGCACACACGCAACCACACACCCTCACTAACACTTTTATATCATACACATCACATATACACCTTCTAAAATAGCGTTAAGCTCAACAGAGTTCTAAATATTTTTGTACATAGGCGTAAGCTTTAATTGGCCTTATTATTAACCCTTTGGGAAAATGTATATGCTATTATTTCGCTGTATGCTTACCTGTTAGAAATAAATAAATACCTAATAAATTATTTTACAAATCATTTTAAAACCAGATAGGAAAAATCTCAAAATACTAAATACCTTCATATATTAATATTATGTAAATATATATTACACTTATTATACACTGTAATTTTTGGTACCTACTCGTAAATAAAGTTATTTTTTAACACAATAGTTTAAAACATTTCGAAGTACGCCGTACATCTGGGTCGATATATATCATTTAGGCAATTAACCCAATTTTAAATTTAGAATAATTTGAAATTTCCGTTCGTTGTCACTTTGACAGCTGTCAAACTCGCCACGCGGCGCTGGCGACTTCGAGCGCGTTCCAAATTCAAATTCAATTATTTCGCGCGAACGAGCGATATGTCGTTGCGCGCCATTGTCGTGCGCGTGATTAGAGTTTTGTTTCTGATATGAATGAATGAATGAATGAATGAATGCGATTGGCGGACGGCGCGACGGCGCGACGGCGCGACGGCGCAACAGTGCGCAGACATTGTTCTGAATTTGAAAAGCGCGCTGAAACCCAATATGGCGGCGTCTGGGCGCTGTCAATGAGCATTGAACCTACTCGAACATTTTTTTGGGGAATTTATACAGGACTTTGATTTTGACAAAATGTACTAAATTTTAATAAACAAATACAATAGGAGCTTTCAATACATTATTATAGTGCTGGTACACAAAGTTCAAAAACAAACATAAACAATAAAAATATAATAGATAATATTTTTTGTAAATAAAACTATATAAACTTTTTTATATATGTGTACTTTTTCCTAAAGTAAAAATCCTTCAAACAGAATAATAATTAATATTATCGATTCTCGGGTGGAATTTCATGGTTTGAATATTGGCTGAGTTCATTCATCAGACACTGCGGAAAGCGAATCGCATTTACCAGTAACGCCACCTATCCCTCAGTGGCCGTACCTATTTGTTCGAAATAAGGCTTAAGGCGAAGGAAGGGTAGAATGAGGTATTTAAATAATAAATATTTATATCGAATTCACATTTTACAAATACTTATAGGATGTTTTGTCTTGGTGTATAGTATCTATAGAAATCTTTATGTTCAAATGATATTTTATATGATAAGAATTAATAGGTACATACGTGTAATAAGAATTTAAATATTGTTCGTTAAAGCATTCTACATAAAATATTAAGCGAGTTCCATATATCTTAATTTATATAAATATAATTTATTTTGGACATAATTATTTTTAAAATAAAATATGTATTTTTTACTTTTTGCATATATATTTTCTACTATTTTCTATTACTCTAATAAGAATGGATAAGAAATATCGCTGGAAATCGGTTTAATGGGATGGAAAGAAAAAATCTATTTGATAAATGATATCAACCGGATATATATCGTCTAGTATATATTTTATAGAAACCCCACCGTATATGGAAACCGCCGCCATGCGCCGAACGTCCTTAAGGAATATCTCTCTGGTCTTAAAAGCGTTTGCGAAGATTGGCTCTTCTGATAAATATTTTATAATCGCCTGCACTGAACAAAGAACAATGCCAGTAGCTTATATGCATACTCGGTCATATGGGTATACAGGATGTTTTTAAATTTAGAGCACTCCTTTTAAGATGTTGATCTATATCTACCATCAAACATTAATCAGCAAAAAATATCAAACAAGAAAAAAACGATTTCAAATTTAAATAATTTAAAAGCATAAGTATAAATATACTTATCTAGTACCTGAATATGATGGGAAAATTATATTGCAAACCAATATTTATGTTCCACTTACCTCTTCATTTAAAACTATTATGGAGCAAAAGAGGTTAAAATAATAATCAGAAAAATACTATAAATAATACTAAAAATGTAGAGTAGAGGTGGTTAGGTACCGACATATTTCTCAAATTACTCCCAATTAAAATGATCACAAGAAAGATATGAATATCAGCAAAATAATGACGTAATTTATATTTATCGTAAATTGTCAGGGTCCATTAACGATACCTTGAGGAATCCCTTAATTAGTTATTCGGCTCATAAAACATGAATTTTAATTATTAACTACTAATTTACGCTATGACTTTACCGTGAGGAGTCTAATTAACAGTTTTATTTATTATTTAATGTTTCTTTGTTAGAAATCGTATACTTCAGTTAATTATAATACACATTGTCTTGTAAATACTTATTAGGTTTGATTTATCATTGGCTGATTGCGACGGTACTTAATCTTTGGACACGTTTCGACTTTCTTCGCTGGAAACCCAAATTTTTTCGTTATTTTTCTTATATACAGTCGTATTTAAAATAAATGGTGGCTGCTTTTCGAATTCCAAATATCTGTAACTAAAAATAGTCATATGAATGAAATAAGGCATTAGTCCATCATAGTATAAGCATAAAAATCATTGAAACAGTTTAAGAAACTCTATTTCAATATTATTGTTGAAATCATTGTATTGATTATTGAAATCTAACCAGAAATAAATTGTTATGTAAATAGTAAATCAATTTTTTTTATAAATAACATGTTTTGTAAAAAAAAGCACGCTTTAATTATATCACGATTTGTGCTTTATAAAATATCATACATAATGAAAATCTGGTACTTGAGGACTAATTAAAAAAATAGGTTGTAAGAATATAAAGTATACAGTTTGTTCTTAAATTTAGGGCACTTCTTTTAGGATGTTGACAGCGAAATATATCGGAAAATGTTTCTAATTTTGGAGAAAAACGAATTCTAAATTTCAAAAAAATCGTTTTAATGTTTGAGAGCACGGTTGAACGCATGACGCGGAAAGTTTTTTTAATAATATCATTATTTTAATAGGATTTTTTTTTCGCGAGACCGGCTTAGCTACCGATATAGATCAACCTCCTAAATGGAGTGGCCGAAATTTAAAAACACCCTGTATTAAAGCTAACCGGCATCAAAGTGTTTATTTATTTATTCTTTATTTAAAAATACAACAGTATTCATTTTAAGAATTACAAACAAAACTTATTACTAGCATACAAAACCAATTATGGATTTCAGACATTTTACATATTAACATTAGCATAAAAAATTTGGAACAGAGTTCTTAAAATATATATATATAGATTATGAATATTATATGCGTATCAGTAGAATTTTTTGATGTCTCATGTGTAATTTGTGAGTTTTGGTTGTGGTAGTTGCGAGTGTGTGTGATTTTTATGTATATGTTAAAATAACGTAATAAATTAAGTATGGTGGTAGTATGTATAAAAATAATTCTCGATGAAGGTAATATAAATATAATATATATGCATATTCTATATGTAATTGCAATTACAAGTACTTATATGTTATAATTAACCATTAACAACAATAATAATAATAACCATTAATAATTAATTAACCATTATTAATTAGTGACAGCTGTCAATCGACTCGAATGTGCTTTCATCCGCTGCGATGTCCGCATCGTAGGAAAAGAGTTTTCGTTTTGCTCGCATGTTTGTAATAAAATCGTAGCACTATGTAATATTTAAAAAAATGTATCGGTTCTTCAGCGTCGTCGTCGGGAGCAGAGAGCTTTCCTCACAACCCCCCGCCCTCCCCCCCCTTCCTACCCCTGAAAATTTAATTAAAGGTAATCCCGAATATTCCCGTGAAAATCCGGGACATAATTTCTTAACAAGTTTCCCGCCCAACCGGGGGACACCGGGAAGTACGGTGGCTATAATGCATAATTCAAATATATCGCTTCGGATGTATTATCTATTCGACGAGACGAGCATCCGAAGATTACTTCGCTCGTCGCCGACGCACTTTGTATTATTTTAAAATGCAAATAAGTTTGTGTGTTTGTGTGCGTTTATGTTTGGATAGATAGCGTTCAGTGCGCCCTACTCTCCGCTCCTGAAACCATTTAAATTATTTTTTATTGCACTCCGGTGAATTGGCGAGGATATTTCGACGTTCATGTCTACGAGGCGCATTGCCTAGAGTATTCTCTGTTATACTTACCTACTATAAGAAATCGTAGGAAGGAGAAAATATTTACTTATTTACTCAACTTTAAATTAATTTTGAATATTTAAATACGCAACAAAACGCATCGAAGAGTAAGGTATATATATATTGGAATATCTTCAACGCGTTAGCAGTCTAAATGTTTCTTTCTTTATATATTTTTGAATTGTTAATTGTATATTTTTTTTATAAGCACTCTTGCATTTTAAATTCTTTAGAAGCACTTTATATGCATTCAGTCTACGCAATTTTTTTTTCTTTTAACTGGGTACCTACAATGAGATCAATACCTTAAGTTTGATATTGTCTTAATACGTATTTATTTATTTATTTAAGTACAAAAATGGAATAATTAATATAAGTCACGCAGTCTAGCCAAATTAGGCGAACTGCCTGTTCTAAGATTGACTTATTTGTCAGTTTTAAATATTGCGTACAGTTTCTAAGCAATGTTTTGGGATATAATAAACATTGAAATAATATAAAAAAATAAAACATATATTTTTAAAAAATGTGGTAAAATAATTGTTCCTGGCGGTTTTCTCGAAGGCCACAGTTTTCAAGTAATCTGTATTTACTCTTCTAAAGTTTTTTCAAAATACAGCATCCTGAACTCGGCAGTTTCTTTAGGATTTCTTTTCCTCTCTTGTACCTGTAGTTTTTCCTTGAATAAATAAATAAATAAATATTAAATATTACCTTTTATAGAATAAATAGAAATAATTATTACAAACATAAAAATATACACCGCAAATTCGCCGTGATTTAGCTTTTTTTATTTGATTATGCGTACCAAAGTAGGTAGTATATTAAATTTATGCATTTTAAAATATGAAAATTATGTTTTCTTAATTAAGCGATGCCCAAAAAGGAGCTTTTACAAAAACTCTTTTCAAATGCATATTTATAGGTTTACTCATGAATATTATGCCCAAGAGACCAGCGCGAAAGTTAATTAAGATCCTAAAAATTAAGCACCTTACATACGCGAATTTTGTTTCCTTTCAGACGCGCGAACTTTAAATATATATGATAATCGCGGAAGATGAAAAAAATTAATATACAAAATGTCAAAAGCGCGCCGTCTTCAGAGCGCAGTGCCCCGAAAGCACTAAATTTACATATGACACATGATAAATCGCGCCGTCCCGCTCGCGCCGCCTAGCGCCGTCCCGCTCGCGCGGACATATGTTTAAGAATTTCCCGGCCAAAAGGCATCTCGCCGATATTAATTTTTCACGCGCGACCGATGGGCGGGCGAACGTGCGCCTTGGGGCGGAGGCCCGACGGGCGCGATTCGCTCGGCGTAAATGGCGCTCTTACGATTATCGCGATCAAAAATATGCAAATTCGGTCGTACGTAGCACTAACGGGTCTAGGTACTGGGTTTTTTTTCTCCCTCTCCCCCCGACGGGGGGGGGGGGGGCGCTGAGTGAAAAGGAGATATTATTCCGCATTACTTGTGAAATTGGTTTCGAAAATGGGATGTTCAAATTGTGTGCGGGACGTCGAATTGCGTATCCTGGAAGAGGTTGCCATTTATTTTTAGTACGCCGGCATACGAGTATGCTCATTCCCGCCGATAACCATTTTTCAAATGTCAAAAATTGACAGCTGTCTCAACGACAAGATGTTTTTCCTTACAAATTGGATTAGATAATCTTTTGAAAGGTTAAGTTCAGTTATAGTATGTCAGCGTTAACCAGAAGATATATACTGTTTTTATTAACCTAGTTAGAATGGCCATGTTACATCAAAACAATAATTTAATTAAATAAATTTACTCTGTGTAATGAATCAGAAAACAGACATTACATAAAAAAAATCATAATAAGTTCATATTACCAATAAATAAAAAAATCTACCATGGTATAAACATGGAAAAAAAATATTTATTTTATTTTATTTGTATGAGAAATGCTTACAGCTATACATTATGACAGTTACATAGAAATAGATAAATGATAACTTAAGCCGACTACAGGCATCTCCAATTAACAGATACTTTTACAGAACTAACTAGGATCTAATTTATAGTGATAACATTGTATGAGTGTCATAATCTGTATAATAGGGTGTGGAATGTAAGAGTGTGTTAATGTGTGTGTGTGTATGAGTGTGCGTGCGCGTTAAAATTAAAAGTTAAAAGTATTCTCTAAATAATATATCCTAATATTTAACGCAATTCCCTAATGCGTATATTCGTTTCTAATAATCTACATACGCTGTCATATTATAAAAAAAAAATAAGTATTTTATTTATTTATTCTTTATTAAAAAATCCAACAGTATTAATTTTTATAATTACAAACAAAATTTATCACTAGTATACAAAACCAATTATGGATTTCGGACATTTTACATATTAACATTAGCATAAGAAAATTGGAAGTGTTCTTAAAATATATAAAGATTATGAATATTATATACGTGGATTTTTTTATGTGTTATGTGTAATTTGTGAGTTTTGTGTGAGGTAGTTGTGAGTATGTGTGATTTGTATGTATATGTTAAAATAAAGTAATAAATTAAGTATGGTTTTAGTGTGTATAAAATTAATTTGTGATCAAGGTAATATAAATATAATATGTATGTATATTCTATATGTAATTGCAATTATAAGTACTTGAATTAAACATTTATAATATTTGAATATTTATTTATTAAATTTTTGTATGGATGATAAATTCAATCCAAGAATAAACTATTGAAACATAGAAAATTGAATAACTTAGTTTAGTAGTTAGTAGATGTTAGTTGATGTTAGTTGGTTGGTGTTGTTAGTCTCATGTTGATTTAAATGAACGCCTGCATTTTATAAAAAACACCAAAGTTCTTTTACTGACACTTTCATTGTGGTTTATGAAAATGTAAAATTATTGTGTAACTAAACGAGTAAAGTTTAATGAATATTTATTGTTATTATTTATTTATTGTTATTTTCACAAAATAAACTTACAGCTAGACATACAATTATTACATAAAAGCATTGTATCCATAAACATACAAAGAGAAAATGTGATGTTACTTAGATGTTATTGTAATTTAAACTACTAATACATCTCATCTCATCTCATCTAAATTCGCACTTAGTGGCATGTCAGAAACTTCACCGTGGCCATCTAACTAGGTGCTGAACACCTGTCCTAAGATGGACTGCGAAGTATACGGATCAGAAAGGGCAGTAATCTAAGGTTCCTAATAACTTAAATTTACACGAACATACATTTTCGTTTATTTTATATATTTGTGCATAGATGAGATTCAGAAAAACAAAACAAAAAAAGAAAAAAAAAGGAAGAGAGAAATAAAAGAAAAAGAACATAAAAGGAGATACCTAACGCTAATAAAAAATAATATCGTTTGATTAATGTACATAATTTATTCAAAACAACAAAATGCCATAACGCTCTTAGTATCGGTGTAGCGAAAAAGGGGAGACAGGGGTCGATGAGTGCTGGCCGCGTTTTAAAATATTCATAATTTGATTAGCCGAATAAATGAATCGGATATTGAAATAAAGAATAAAGAGCGGTGAATACACCGAGAACCGGATAAAAATAACGACTCTTTCGTTCACACGCGAATACCTATAAATATGCATAATATCGGCGCGCGGGCCACGCGATTTTCGCCCCACCGCCGCCGGCCGCTGGGGCGACGTTCGCCCGCCGCGGAGGCGAGGGGCTAGATGGATCACATTAATAATTAAATTTCTTTCATGCGATCGGGGATGATAAAAAATGAGTTTTTTTTCCCGTTCTCTCTTTCTCTCCAGCTAGTAAGTTATTATTGCGCGGGTCGCTTTCGATGTGTTGGTTGGTGACTAATAGGTCGGGTAGACGCTAACAATGAATTACGTCCCATATTTGAAATGTTCTCATTACAACATGGCGGCATTAAATTTGATTAATTATTCCACGCGATATATTTTCGCTTTTTAGTGCGACGAAAGCGGCCTCGATATTTAAATAAGCTAGTGTCACATTGCAGTTGAGCACTAACCATTTCCTAGTGGCGCACTATTTTGTAAAATCACCCAATTCTATTGACATTACAAAATTTTGTTCAAACTTTGTCAATATTTTTCTAGGATTGTGCAATGAAATTTATATAACATTTACATAACATAAACTCACTCACTTTTGATCTGTTATACTTTTTATACAAAATTGAATAGGTATACTACACTGTGTAGAGTTGATGTAAAATATTCATATTTCCTATCTTAAAGCAGCGGTTAGTAAGCAGACACATGTTTAAGCGGTTTCGTAGATTTGACAGTCCGACGAAATTTCTATCTGATCTTAAATGGGAGCCTTTAAGTTCAAGGCGAAAAATATGTCGACTCATAAACTTATTTAAAGCCTACTTGAAGCTCCGTGCATGGTCCTCCATTAGTAAGCAACTTCAGAAACCGTTCTATATTGGACAAAAGAACCATTCTCACAAAATAAAGGAGTATTTTAGGAGAATGTCCGATTTCATTCTTTTCTTCCGCGTACCATTAGAGAGTGGAATAGTTTCAACTGCAGCATCTTCAAGCCATTCCCTAAGACCCCTTCCCAGCTAAGAAAAAGGATAAAGAACTTGACTTTAAAATAACTTAGTTGCACCACCTGCCAATCAGCTATACCACCGGAGGAATGGTACCTCCAAAGTATATGTTATTTTAAATAAATAAATAAAATATTATAATTTTACGCTACTAAATAAAAATCAAGATCTTCGCGTAATGATAATGCTTGGAGTATGTTAAGGTAAAACATGCTCAAATGTTCAACATATACCAAATAAATAAAAAAATATCACAGTAGTAGTAGTAACAATTAGTTTTAGAATGTATCGAAGTCGCGATGTTTGTTGCTTTTAATTTTTACCATAGACGCCAAGAGACACGTAACAATACCACCGCGCCGCAGTCAGCTCCCCCCGCCCCCCGCCCATCGCATCTCCCCCTTTGTTTTGAAAGTTATATCTCGATCTTGATACGCCTCACCCCGCGCTCCCCTGTGTCCGGACTAAAAATATAACTCAGGAAGTATTTTCAACTTTGATGATAAGCATCGAATTCCTGATGGATTCGTCACCGATTTTTCAGTCTGACGTCACATTTTGTCATTTGTAAGCATTGTTATGTTAAGTACTGTAATCCTGACATAAAATTACAGTACTTAACATAACTAACCTAAGAAACAAACGTATTATTTTATATTCTAGTACAACATATTTTACACAAATTACTTAACCAAAGTTCATATGATCTTAGCTGTAGGTATAATTTTTCTTTCTGAACCTTTTAAATCTTTTAGTCTCCCCTGAACTTGATTTTTTGAATTCGTGCCATGAAGTTCTTCTGGGATTTGATTAAATAATAGCCTTTCTCCATAGTAGTTTTATCATCTTTTTACTGAAAAAACTATACTACATTATACTTCTTGTATTTTTTTTCGTGACAAATGACTGACTTTTGTCGGCTCTGAGCCAAGAAACCATTGCAATCAATTGCTTCAATAATGTATAGGATAATAGTTACTTTCATTAGTTTTAGATGTTAACTTACGGATTGTGCAAAAGTGACAGTTTCCATTAGGCGAAAAATTTAATGCACTCAAACTTCGGAGGAAGATGCCACAAACTCTAAAAAGTTCACGAATCTGATGGTTTGGACAGTTTGGAAGTTACGACGTTAGTTAATTAGGCATACTGTAAGAGTCGACATTACCTGTTCTATATTAAAGTATACTCGGATGGTAACAATTTAGCTAAATATCTTAGGAAAGTTAAATTTTAAGATTTTAATCTACATGCAAAATACCAGGTTACGGCGGAGCCAGAATTTAAAAATCGAAATCTTAAAAAAGTTGTTTAAAAATATTTTCTATGGATTTATCTTCTAATCTTGGAAAAAAAATATTTATTTGAAGTTTGCATTTCTCCGCTCCAATATGCTGCTAGCATAAGTTTTGCCTTTGCGACTGCAGCTACCTATTTGTTAGAATGGTGTGTTGAATGTCGTTTTATGTGTATTTTATTTATTTTTATTTATTTACTAACAGGTAAGCATACAGCGAAATAGTAGCATATACATTTTAAATTCAAGGAGTTAATAAATAAATAAAAGTATTTAAAACTTTGTTGAGCTTACCTTTAGAAGGTGTATGTGTGATTTGTACGGTATAAAAGGGTTATCGAGGGTGTGTGGTTGTGTCTGTGAGGGTGTGTGGTTGTTGTGTGAGGATTGTTGTGAGGGGGTTGTGTGTATTCTAACAATAAAAGTAGGGTATAAAAATTATAAACGTTAAAAAAAATGATATAGGCTTATAGATAGAAAATATATATTAATCTAGAAATAAGAAATAGTTGATAGTAAACAATAAGTAACTTATACACCGGTATCTCAAAGTAATTCAATAAATAAGTGTATTTTAAATGTAGCTCGCAAACTCTATACCTATCGTAATGATCCAAAAAACGTTTACTAGGTCATCTGAATATTTATATGTGGTTATGTTTAAGAGACCTAAAAAAAATGTTTTAAAAAAACGAGTATATGGCTATTTTTAGCCCCCATTTCTCCCCTTCAACTATACCATCCTGTGCAGGAGCGATACAGATAGAAACGAGCCGTTAGCCGTCGAGCGCTTCGAATGCGTAATGAGCACATGTAAATGGCATATCGCAGTGCGTTAATTAATGTCGCCGCCGGTTATAAATATCCAGCGCGTACGATATTTCAAAAAACTTATCGCCCAATCGCCATCACTGGCCGTGACGTCAGCGCACATCGAGACCGTCTGTTAATTGTCGTTAACGAACGCGCTCGATTTCTGAATAGTAATTGGCATTGTTAATTTCGTACGATTATTCACGTTTTGGCGTTTCGTTTGGTACTATCGCTCGCCGGAAATGTCGATCGCACGGGCATCCGCAGTGGCACAATGCCTTCCATAGATCGCTTTTCCTGTATAAAAACAAAAAAAAATAATAGAACAAAATCCTTGAAACAAATAAAAAGAATTGGATAATACAAACACTACAAAAAAATCTAAACACCCTTGAATTAAAAATATTTTATTTATCTTTTCCTTATGAAAAAACACACAATTACATCAATATTGCATTAAAACAATTAATTAATCAGATAACAAAACCGATGACGGCGCTACATATTTGGGTGCGATCGCCGCCAGTCGCATCTGATTGGTCGCCATCTGCGCAGGCGCCCATTGAAATGGCGCAGCCAGTCGGTACATTGGGCTTGCAAGCCCACCGACTGTACTACCCCAAAACTACCGACTGTAGTTTTGATGTAGTTTTTTAAGTACCATCATTTGTAAGCTTCCAGGCGACGGTGCCGGAGGATTACAAACGTTCATTAATATTGCGTTTCCATCATCCCATCACCTGGAGTTGGAACCCTTGATTCCTACTGGACCAACATCTTCCTGGCCCCATATATTAATTTACAATAGATATGATATTTTCAAACTAAATTGTTGCTAATTGTCTTCAAACTTAAAACAATTTAATGAATGTAGAGAATGTGTATTGTGTGTGTGTGAGAGAGTTTATAAACATTAGCGAAAAAGCCGTGAAAAGTTGCAAACTATTTATGTATTTTTATATATTAAAGTAGCTGGTTAACCCTAAGATTTACCCCGGTTTAGTGGCTAGAACTGAAAATAATTTCCTTTATAGAGCTATCCAAAATGCCCACAATTACCTTACTGGCATCTTAATCATTCTTGTACAATATTCTGTCCCCTTCTTCACTCTATTAAATGTTGATTTTTTTGAAAAACACAAAAAGCCTATATCCTTCCAAGGTTGAAGCTATAAATGAGGTATAAGGTAGAGATTTAACGCGGGTAGATTGATGCAAGCAGCTATATCCCCGCTTTCACGTGCTGAATTCGACGGAATAGTTGCGAAACTGCAGTTTTAGCGTCGTGCGAGGGGCGCAAAGTTAGTTCGAAAAATCGCCCATGCACAAATTAAACAGTCCCGCAGTGCTATCGGTCGACGCATCTTGCAGTTTTATTTATTGCAACACTTTCGTCTGAGGAATGCCCCGAAAGGGGTTTCGGTTCCCGCGGGCAGATGGCCCCGGGCTGATAGCGCCCCGCCGGCGGCGAGCCTGGAAAACACATACCGGATGTTCGGCAGGTATTTTTCGTGGGCGCGACGGAAGTGCCCGCCCGAGATTTACAGGGCGCGCCTGAAAGCGACGTAAGGCGCTTGTAATTGCTATAAAAATAGTGCATTTTTCAAGTACGCACTGCCATGCGTGGAAATATATACAGCGTGAACGTTTTACACACCAAACTTTTTTTCTATAAATTTGCTGTATATATATGTTACCGTTAATATTCCTAAAACGGTTGATACGCGGATTATCTAGTTACTCTGCAGATTAACTACGCGAGTATGATAAAGTACGAAAAATGGTTTTGCTTCGCAGTTAACGTAGTTATCCTATAGATAATCTACAGGTTAACGACTAAGCACTATTTTAAATTGATTAGTTATTGATGCATCTAAAGATTGGTGATATTTGAGTTACATAGAAATTTGTTTTTGCGACAAGCACACTTATTGCGGAACATTTACAATTTCAAAAGTGTAATAACCTCAAAAACAACAGAAATCAATTTGTCCTATATAAGTAACATATATAACGGTAGCATATATAAGTTTTTGTATCAAATACACACTATTATTATATAAGCCTAACGCGGATTTAAATTCTCAACTGGCTCTAAAGTATATTCAAGAATGTTCCTAATTTCAGTATATAATAAGGATCCGCTACATTAAAGAAATCTTAAAAATAAATCTCCTCCTGTAGGTGGAAAAATGTCAATTTATAAAATATTAAGTATATCGGTTAATATCATACCACCATTATTATAACTGCTATTACTAATATCTAATAATTTTATCTATTACTTATATAAATTAAAATAAATACCCAAGTACAATAATAGACTGCGTTCATAATATTATTTATTTTTGATGATAACCGTATTATTAAATATTCACCGTGTCCGGAAATACAATCGAAAAATACAAAAAAACCCTTAGTTTTTAGTGGCCCGTTTTTTTGGGATAAATGGTACCATACAATTTGACATTGTATGTAATACAATACATAAATAAATATGTTTACGATAGTGATACGATACGATAAACAGAGTGAGGTTATCTTTTATGCGTTCTGCAGAAAATCCACTTTGTATAAATTAATTAGTAACATAGCAGGACAGAATGTAAAACGCGAGTGTGTGTAGTTTAAAAACTTAGGTTGAGAATAATTGATTACTAACGCAACTATGCACACGGCCGACCAAAGCATCCCGTCTTCGCTATTAGAGAAATATTCAGAAGGTTCAACCGAGCTAATCTTCAGAAACGGACGCTGAAGATGATAAGTAACAGGCCTTGTTCTATAAGAAATTAACTGTAACCATATGTTATTCATATTCTGAAATAGTAACCGTTATTTAAATCGTTTCGAATGTCATTATGTACGGTTTTCAGTGAATTCCCATCGAATGTTGTCTTCGCAGCGTCTCAGCGCTTCGATGAATATTAATCGAGTGATCGACATAACTAGTTATGCTAAAATTAACAGTCGATATTTATAAATGCATGCACCCCATCGTGAGAAAAATAATGCATCGCGTCCATCATATCGTATGCAACTAATTTCTCGAATGATATTAGCCGCCGTTCTCGAACGCGAAACGATTGACCCAAATATGCAGATTAGGAACCCACGTGACTCAGGAAAGTTTCCACTCTGGGTGCGCTCAACTAGATTATAGATTAAAATATATATTTTCGAATTTGATGGTGGATAATTAAGTCGCAAAACTAAAATTCATAGATACGAAACAGCATTACTTTCGAAAACGAAACAATATTTTAAAACATACAATTACAAAGCCATAAAAGATTATAAACATTAAAAATAACATATTTTAAGTCAAAGTCAAAAAACAAAACACTTAAAAAACCACAGACCTTACTTGTGCCTTATAACGGAACAATTTTAGTTAATTATTTGGTAAAGAATTCAATATAAATTATTAAGGTTATATATTTCAAATAGGTAACACCTCGACACAAGCATTTGCCTAGTGAGGTGTTACTAATCCACACAAACTGTACTTTTCTTCTATGGATTATCAATAAAATACGACATAAACACATTTAATGATATTAATTTGTATGGATATTTTAATAAAATAAATAAAATAAATAAGGTAAAAGTCGTACACATGTGGGATGTAGGTAGGTGAAAGTAATAAAAAGAAGTATGTTAATTAATTAATTAATTAAATAGTATGTTATCAAATTAAAATTGTACAACGATTAAAAAAAATAAAGTGGAAGAATTTATTTTATTTTCTTATGTGAAAACACAGTTATAACAATATTACATTGAAAAAAAATCAGATAACAAAACTGATTATGTATTTATTTCTTGTTATTATACACAGTTATTATACAGTAGGCATTATGTTTTCAAACTACATTGTTGCAAAATGTGTGTGTGTGTGTGTGAGTAACAGAGATATTGTGTGTCGGTGAAGTAATTAAGTTTATCGTAGTATATAGTAAAGGAAAACAAATTATATATTCTTAAAGTTTCACATATCCGTATATTTTTTTATGCATTTTTGCGTGTACTTAAAAAATATCACTTACTCCTTAATGCTGTTTATCAAATCATATTATAAATAGTGACGTATGTTTTACTTAAATCTGAATACGGTAAATAATAATTTAAAAATAATTAATTTTGGAAAAATATTTTCGCTTATAATAAGAGCGAATGGGTTTTAATCTATGCACGGTTTCAACATCTGCATACGGGGTGGGGTATCCGTCCCCCGTTCCATCAATAAATCCTCAATTATCATAACCCCATCGTGCATTAGAAGGCCGTATCACAAAAACCGCCGGGAGATAAAGGACTTTTATGTCTTTCGCCTCAGCTGATTTGCATACGATTAATGCCCGGATCGGGATAGTGGCATAGTGGCATAGGCGCGCTCATTTGCGATGCGCGAAACAAGTTCCGCGCGCGGAAATTGCTCCGGGGGTCGAACCCTGGCACCTTTGTCATTAGTTTCGTTATTTTTTCCTATGTTTATTCCTTTGATTCGCAGCCCTTGCGATCGATTCAACTAATCATGGGAATTTCAAGGCGAGATCATTTCGAAGGGTTCCTAGACTTATGCAAATTAATCGTTAAGATTTTTTTAAGATCCGTTCTCAGTCCTCCAACAACATCCGCGGAGCTGAGATCTCACGATACATTTATTTGTAACAATACCTAGTCAGTTTCTTGTCGTTAAATAAAAATAATATTATAAAATATTAGAGTAAATAATATATAATTTAATAAATGTGTGTGTTTAATAATGTTTCAAAGTGGATGTTTCATCAAATCAACTACTTTATAAAAAGCGACATGTTTACCAAAAATCCAAGGAGAATAATCCCTCTACACAATCGCCTAAAGGTAGGTTTTCATTATTATTTATTATAATGCTTTATATATATAATTATAATAAAATGTGGGTACTTAAATGACATATGTCATTATTCTGTAAAATGATCGAATCGGATTTACACTAAGAAAATTTACAAAATGTCATATCAGAAATACGTAACATTCAAAAAACGTTATTTGACAGTTGGTATTATATAGCTACAGATTATACTTACATAGCACTAACATTTTATCTTAACTACCTTTCGTTTCTTAAAGCAAGTCCGCTCTTATTAACATATATATCTGGAACCCAATCCAGTTTATTTAATAAAATACCCCTAAAAATTAGACAACTGAAAAGAAAAGCTTTAATAAAACTCAAATTAAAAGAATTTATGGAAAAAAAACAACTAAAAATTATACGGCTATCTTAATTTAATTAACTCGTACTTTTTTCAATAGTACACGAATTATGTTAGCTTTATTTGTAATTATTTTATGTTTTATTTTATTCGTGTGTAAATTAATAATATTTTAATTAAAATTTAGAAACCAGCAGATAAGACAGAGTCTTAGCCGGATCAATTTACAATGCATCTGGCAACGTTAAAAAAAAAATACTTTCCATAAGCATACTTTATTCTGTATTTATTTTAAAAAAAATTATCAATTTTTTTTTTATCGAAATAGTATATTATTTTTTATTTAAACATAATTTCAAATACTATGTATTACAATACTAAAAACGCCAACCGTACTTTGTATAGCTATATAATACATAATGTATTTACATATTTTTTTTATTTACAAATTTAGCTTTGAGATTTGGTATAGATAGTATGTATAAAATTCAAATATAAAAATGTGTACCTTTTTAATCATACTGTAACATATTTATTATTTTAACTGATTCTTATATTTTTTTTTTATTAGCTCTTAGTTTTATAATATATCTTTTATTCTTAATATTTATATGTACAGGTATTATCGAAAATAACTATTGTCAAATTTAGATAATGTAATTATTTGCTTTTATATCAAGCTAACTGTATAACAAAACAAAACTTTATTTACTTGGTTCCTACATATAAATTTGACAAACTCGCCATATTTGCATACGTTAATTGCAATTCCTTCAGCTTAGCGTAACATCAATCATTCGATTCTGCTGTAAAACTCAGATGGGACAAGACACACACACACACACACACGCGCGCGCGCGCTCACAAACAACCCTTTTAGTTCTGTCGCCGCCCGCATGGGGCGCTTCTGATGAAAACTCTTTCCTTACACGCGTTTAGGCTCTCTCCCCTTCCCTCCCCCCCTCCACCCCCCTTCGACCCACCGAACTTAACCCTTTCGCGGCCGGTGTGCTTAATTCTAAATGATACTTGTACACAGTCGCTCACTGCGCATACAAGAATGGCAAAAACACCCTGTAGCTGAAATAAATGTGAAATAAATGTTCTTCAGAACCTGAGGTCTACAGCTAGGGTTCCACAGGCGCCATTGACGGCATCTTCCCTACAGGCTAGTTATGAAACAACACGGACAAAATATTTCAATTTATAATAATTATAACGTGGCACTGAAAATTCCTTTACGTGTTTCTATTTGCGCACATCGATGAGTTTGAATTAATTTTAACTGGTTAGTAATAAATAGTATGTCCTCAAGTTTCCAACAGCCGTGCTATCATATTTTTGAAACTCGAATATAATATTTGGGAATATAATATTTGGGTTACCATATGTCGTCCTATCAAGTGTGGTAAATATACAATTTTACCTATTTTTTTGATGTGTATCGTAAACATTCATATTTCCCACTCATAACTTACCCTCCTCCCTCCCTCCCCCCCAATTCCCCTCCACCGCCATCTTGCCTCGGCAACATGTCTGGCTTAAAACAATTAGACACAATGTCACAATGCACGTTCATGTCGTATTCAATGCGCGTTGCGACGACCAATTAAATTTCACGTGATGCACCCCCCCCCCGGGTGCGCCACCTAGACGGAAGATGGCGAATTAATAACAGCTTGAAAATAAATAGTACATTTTTTTTTGTATATAAATATATATATAACATACGCATTAACACACTCTTACATTCCACACCCTATTGTATTCACAGATTATAACACTCGTACAATGTTATCACTATAAATTAATCCTAGTTAGTTCTGTTAAAAGTATATGTTAAATTGGAGATGCCTGTAGTCGGCTTAAGTTGTTATTTATCTATTTCTATGTAACTGTCATTATGTCATTGTGTAAGCATTTCTCATACAAATAAATAAAATAAAATAAATAAAATAATTGCACACTTAAATACAGTCGTGTGCCGCTCGAAGTTTGAAGTTAGAAGAGAGCAGAACATATCATTTTTTAACAATGACAACTGCCAAGTTAACCGTCAATTAATCAATTTTTTTTTCACAGCTGCATTTTAATAAAAATCCATTCATAAAATCGTCCCTTAATCGTGTCTTTATTAGATTTAAAGGAAAATATGACTTTCTATCCGTCTTACACACTTTTCTCTATTCCCGATCAGACCAATAATACAGGATGTTCCAAGACCATTCTTGAAGAGTCAAGGGTTGGTTTATGTTCCCTATTACGTGTAAGAAATTGTATAAAAAATACAATTATCAAAGTGCTCGTATGAATTCCCTTTTTGCTCGCAGGCGCTCGGCGAAGGCTGGTTAACGAACCGGCGCGGTGCTACCTCGCTAGTGATCGAACTTACGACAAGGGCGATTTCATATTATCACGTAAAGTTTACAATTTTTTTACTGAAACCATGATGAATTTTTATATAGAGTCAACGTGTTGGTTCCCGATTCGATATGTATAATCTAGTGTAAAGGTAGCAATAACTCAAAAAAAAATGTTTTGTTAATATCTAGTTGTCATGTACTAATTTTTTAAAAGTCGGTTTCATTAATTATTTGTTTTTTTTTTCTTTACATTATTTAGATGGCATATATTTTAACCCATTTACTTAATTTGCTGTTTACTAATACCTATTTTATTAATTAATAAACTAGATTATGTTAATACTTATAAAAGATTTTTTTAGGGTTATCGATTCGTCACAGCATAGACACGTGTTTCAGCGTTTTGTTCGCCGATGACACGTAGGTACTCTATATCTTCAGACCCATCTCTCCTCTTTGCTCCTTTTATGATGGATTCTTGCATTAGCAGCGGCGCGAGGCTGCCGTGTCGAAAGCGGCCTTTTTACAATGTGTCCAAAATCCGGTTATTTTATCTTTTTCTTTAACGACTAGACTATTACTTCTTATTGATCTGAAACACATACGATTGTTTTTAAATTACGGAAAAACATATATTTATAACGAATATTTATAACCTCTACCATATTAATTAATTATCATTACAACACAAATGATGATAGGAAAGTCAGTGTCAATGCTAAAACAAATCCTAAGGCTTAGTAAAAACGAGCTTTTTCGGGATTTCATTTCATGAATTTTTAGTTTCTTAAGCCTGTGTCCATTCAAATCTATATATGAAGATGTATAAAAACACTGAAGAAAAAAAACTCTTCGAACATAGTAATAACCAGTTAATCATATTGCAGTTTAATTTTACACAATCAGATCAGTTATGACAAAATTACTTAATTTTTGATTTATCGTCGAAAAATTTTATTTTCCCAAATACATTAGATAATTTTGGCATTATACGTTCAAGCATCCTACTACCACCAGTAAGTGATTTGTAGTGATATTTTTAAGTGCCAACGAGTATTTAACGTGATTATTTTATTATAGTTACTTGGTAAAATCAACCATTTTCATAAATTATTCTCTATATTTATTGTAGTAGGATTAAAAAACGAGTGAGTTAGTGAGCATTAGTAATATTTTTCGTAGTATATTGCAATAAAAAAATAGGTCCCAAAACCGAACCCTGTGGAAAGCCCGATTCCCAACCGCGACGACAGCGCCGCGCCGTCAAGTTATAGACGTGCCGTGCCGCCCGCTATGGATATTTTATCGGCCCGGTGGGGTTGCGAACCCCTTTGATGACTAATTAGTGAATCCTCTCTCTCTTTGCCTTTTACAAATGAAAGTATAAGGGATGAGAAATATTCGTGTACTTTCGAGGCGTTTTGCTTGTACAGTCACACGCGACTTAATCTTCGGCACTTTTGTTTGCGCCCGGCCTCCGCTCGGCGCTGTTTCTGGTCTCCAATTGAAGAATCAACGCATGCTGAAGGTACTCGTCAAGGTGACTTCCTTTTGCTTTGTGAGTTTGGAAGCACATGAACCAATTCGAAATAGGAGAACCTCGGTTGCTGACGTTACATTCCGCGTTTTCAATAAGTTTATTGATTCGTGAAAGATAATTTTGAGCCCAAATCACAACACAAAGATTATTTTATGAATTTTAATATTGTTGTTCAAAATTATCATATTGCCATTGATACTTGGACGACTTAACTCCTATACTTCTGAATATCTGCATCCAACTATCTCCTATTGTCAACGAAAGTTTGCACTTTCAAACTTGAACTTGTTTGGGGGGCACCAAGACTTGCTATGACACCAAAATTTGCAGCAAGAATCCGGCATATATCCTGCGGCTCGTATTGAAGATGGACTGGCGACAGGAGCTCTGGATTTGAAGCTGCACTACGGAGTTATACACAACGGGCCTTAAGAATGTGCCCTAAGTGTAGTAGCCAATTTTGAACCAGTCTAATTCTTCTTGTTAGATTATATATGCATTTTAGCCATGTACCGAATCAGCGTCTCGTTGTGGCAAGTATGATCATCCAGCGTACGACTGTACCGGCCAGTAAAGAATCTATATCCACTGGTCCGGCAGAGAGGACCGCCACCGCCCTGGAAGGATGTGGGCACTCTATCCACCCCTCTGACCCCCCCCCCGCCCTCTGCTGAAGGGAGATTTTTTATCCCCACCGCACCTCGGATCACGTCTGCTGATATTCATCGTCTAAATGAAGATAACGAGCGGCACAGCGCGCCTGAAACCGATATATTCATGAAAAATTGGGCGTTCTTGACCCCCAGGGCGCCGCCCCGAAATCCCAATGTTCAGATAAAGGGCGGACGAAGAAGCAGCATTAACAGAGTTAAAAATACATAGATAAGAATAAACAAAAAATGTATAAAGCTTTTTTTTTTAATTTGCTGTAGGTAAATGTAACTAAAGTTCATCAAAACTACCATTGGGGTGATTTAAACGACTTGGATTATTATTTTTGTTAATTGTACAGAAATGCTTGAAATTGATATTCAAATTTCATTAGGTTAATTTCTAGCATAAGAGGTAACAAAAAAAATAATTAAAAATAAAAAAAAAGTAAAAAAAACACCACCACAAGTTCCACCAAAACGCTGAAGTCAGCGCAGACATACATTATAATATAAATTTACATGAAGTGTAAGTAAAAGTTAAATACTAATATTTTTAGTACCTATTTTAACAGAAAAAATTAAATAAGTGCATTTTTTCCCTCTCTGTTAAAATAAAATTGTAAATAAAGCATTTTATTTTAAGTAATTCAGAGAGTATGCATTACTCATCTCGAGACATAACCAAAACAGCACCAAAAAATAACAGCGCATCTCGAGGGTGGTTCGTCGCCGTTCGTGAGTCAAAAATAGGAGGGTAGCGAAGTGATATTTATAGTTTAATTTCAAGGTGTACCGCAAGGGTGCCATATAGGCCCGCTTCGTTTGCATATCCTACTAATCATAAGGAATGAATAATAAATGGCGCGTATAGCCAAGATGGCTGACAATAAAGATTTAGAATTACCTACGTATATGTAACTAGGTATATTATTGTTGAAATCTCTCAAATACATACTAACGCTCAAGTATATTTTACGGGGATGTATATTTATTTTATTTTAATACTCAAATTTTCCTCATTTGGCAGGAGAGATAGAAGTCAGTTTTTGGTCAAACTTGATCAAGATTAACCTTTCATTTTTTATTAAAATTCATCTCACTAATCTCTCTCCAAACTCATGCTTATGTGATGACAATTACATAGATTCTTATGTAGATACATCCGGACATCAAAATGGTCATTTTTAGAGTAGTGTAGAAGGTTAATGTTGTAATCGAATTGAGGCATCGTCGAAATTAATAATAAATAAAGTCGGGATTACAAAATTTGTGTACCATAAAGGTAAAATAAGCTATTTCTAATCATAATTAATGTGGAATATCTTAAGCCCTGCTTAATAAAGCCATATTCTTATGCATAAGATTAAGTGAGATAATAGTTGGTAAAGTGGTACATAGGCAGTATTAGAAAAACCAATAATATATTTATTGAGATTTTGTAAACATCCGGTTGTTTTCAAATCAAAAAATATTAATCTTTATTTATAATGTATGTTCGTATGTTCGAATACGATACGTATACCAAATACGCCTGCTGAAGTGTTCACTTTATAATAATATAAACGCGTATTTCGACGAATGGACGAATCCAACAAAGTAAAAACCAATACAGACATCATTATAACGAAGGGGTATTTCGAGTGCGGGAAGAAGAACGTGAAGGGTTAGGAAATTTGCCCAACACACGAAGTCATTATCGATAATATGGGTTTTAATTGTCGGGAATTTTCGGGTAGGTCTCATTCCATTTTCATTTCATTTTCGCGTATTGTATTTATCAATTTCGACGGCTTACGCTCTCCGAGGTGAAATTAGTTTGTTCGGATATTGGGTTTGGTCGAATAAAGGATTTCGCATTCGGAGGGTAGCTTTTGGGGAAATTTGAATAAGTCGAGAGGTGTTTCGAGATGGAAATTTAAATCACCACATTCTACTTTTAGCATGCGTTAGATCCAAACATTTTAGTACACATTTATTAGTTATTTATTTGTAAATTAATGCACAGAATTGCGTATGACTATGACAAAATAGAATTTAATATTTTTAGAATAATAAGAGGTTCATCACTAATAAATTAAGCTCAAAAACATAAACATTAACGTGTTCTCTATAATAACTATTTTCTTAAGTCACTATCTTGTTTGTAAGTAATAATATTTATAATTTAAACTGTGTAAAATGTTATGGTTTTCATTTTATGCTTATACAAACTGACCCGGCGAACTTACCGCCTCAAAATCAATAAATGTTGTGTTAACTTATTAACTGTTGTGTTAATTCAGTATTTTATTAAGAATACTCAAAATTATTTAGGTTCAATAAATGTTTTCACACGTTCACATAATGAACCAATTATCGATGACAAATGACAAATTTGATAACCTCATAAAGTGAACATCTTCGAGGGCAACTTACTCTTTGAAAATAGAATGTATAATTTTAGTTTCGTGAATTTTTCATGTTTTAATAGCGTTTCTACCATTTGGAATGGTGACAAATCCAACAAATCAAAGATCATAAAAATCGGTCCAGCCGTTCTTGAGTTATAAATGGTGTAACTAACCGCGCTTTGTTTGATATAGATTCAAATACTGTATTTTTACCTGATAATATAAAAATAATATGGCCTTTTTATATTGTATAATATTGATAAAATCCCTGATATTTCCATTAAGTGATATTTATCGTCTTCGGTAACCCATTGTGTGCCGACTTGAGCATCAATTTAAATGGCGTCGTTGGCATTAAGGGTGACAACTTTAGCGGGTCGTTAAAATCTCTCGTTCCTTTTCGGAAAGTTGGCACACTCTTCGGGAGCCTTTATCAACTGATGCCTCCGAAGGGGGGGCAACTTTCGAATACAATTAATTAATTAATAACGTATTAATTCGATAGAGAGGCTGGCAACTTTTACATCGCTTCCGCGTAAGGCGAGACTCAAAGGGTTAATAGGCCACGTTTCAGTCGAACTTTCAGCGATCACATGGTATAGTCATCGAAAAAGATAAATGATTAAAATTAAAAAAATACGTAAAAATGTGTACTGTGCTACTATTTCGGAATATTGTTATTAACCGCTGTGCTTCCAATATCACGGACTAGGATTGGTCCTCAAAAAAGTCTCGAGCGATAGAAAGATAGATAGAAACTATTATACACAGGCAACCGTAACAAGAACCCTAGGTTGATAACATGTTAATAAATTGAAACGTCAATCTTATTGACGTTGCCAGCCATCATTACAAAATATATTTTTAATGGTTAGCTATAAATCCCATTGATAATATTGAAAATTACATAGGTACATTAGTTTTTTTTTGTCAATTAAGTAAGAACGACAATATTCAAACCTATATCCGAGACTTAATTCGCTACAGTATAGGTACTGGACATTTTTAAATATTTTGTTTACTGATTTTGTTAATAATTTTACGTTCTGATTTCTACCAACTTGTTCGCGTTTACCGTAGGGCGATAATTCGGCTTAATTATGACACCGTTAATTTAAACCATCCATATTAAATGAACCAGGTGTTTAAGAGGAAAAAATTCGGATTCCAATTAGCAGTGGGCTAATAATATAACTGAGATTACGTTATATGCGATTTCAAAATAGCCTAATACTTAAACGGCTACTGTAACTGAACTCGTCACCGTCTTAATTGGTATGAGTCAGCTTCAGTAACGCAGCTATTCGTTGCGCTGATTTAAACGATGTCGCCTTATAACGCGCACGTCAAATTCCAATAATTCTCACCGTGATCAATCAGAGAATGAAATTCACTTAACCCATACATTTTGTCCCCATTCCCTATTCCTCCATGACAAACCTAAAATTATGAAAAAAAAATGCAATATAAATATATTTTTGTATCGTTTTTATTTTAAATTTATATATGGAGCATTCATTGTAGTATATTCGTTCAGAAGTGCTTCTAATTCTATGATCTATTTATGCAGAACGCAAGAATGAGGCACCTATCGGCGATCGAGGCAATTACGCGCGGCGCAAATCGAGCAGCGCGATCTAGCGGGCAAATCATCGCATTATTTAGCACTCGCATCGCGCGGCCCATCAATATGCTGTCACTTCGGCAGTGAGATGGTCAGTTGCAAACAAACGTTGTTTTGTTTTGTTTAAGCCGTGCTTAGTCAATGGCCAGCCATTGAATGATCCTGTCTTTGTTTTGTTCTTGCAAACGCGAGAAATATATTTTCGCTTCTGCTACGACATTGAGGAAATTATACAGGGCACTCCTTTTAGGATGTCGATCTATATCGAGAATCAAACATTAATCAGCAAAAAAATATTGGGAAAATGTTTCTCGATTACGAGTTCAAAAATAAATAGAAATCGTTTTAAGGTTTGAGAGCACGGTTGAACGTATACGCGGTTCGCAAAACGGTTTCATTAACATTCACATAAAATATGCTAGCGCCGTGTTGAAATAGAATTGAAAGCGTGAGGTGCTTTTTTTTGTGTTGACAATTTGAAACAATATTATATTTTTTAATTTATTTATTTTATTTGTATGAGAAATGCTTAAAGCTATACATAATGACAGTTACATAGAAATAGATAAATAACAACTTATAATAGGGTGTGGAATGTAAGAGTGTGTTAATGTGTGTGTATGTTGTGTGAGTGCGTGGTGACGAGTATGTTAATGTGTGTGTATGTGTGCTCGTGCGTGGTGACGAGTATACTATTACTAATATTATGTATGCTCAAAGAAAGTTTTTTTTATGTTGAGTATAAAGTCGCCTTTATCCGAATGAAAAATGCAATAACTCCTGAAAGTCTTACATTGTCATCTTTGCCAGTTTTTAGAGTTTCATAGTTTTCCGACTTCTAAACGTAACGCCGAGAGTCTAAAATCCTTTGTCGTTAGGTCCGGTGAATCTGAAAACGTATTTACCACTAGGTACCACGCTTGGTAAATAATATTACGTCAAAGCGATTTGAAATATATATTTGTTATTATTAGATCATCAGGAAATATTTAACCGCATCCGCGCGTCGGCCAATCGCATCAATAAATCCAAACGCAAATGAACTTTGGCTGCGCGTCGCAGCCGTGCGCAACGGACATCGGTCATCCGCGCCGCTGCCCAGTGGCCGGCCCATCTTGATCTCGGCCGAAATTAGGACGTGCACTACTACTCATTGTAATAGATGGGTAATCTCTGCATAACGCCAGAATGCGTTCTAGCTAGCACACCATCTTGTACAATTTACTACGTAATTATTAAATATTCCAAATATAAAAAAATATTTCTTTAAATATTTCTTATTGTTTAAGAAAATATTCACAGTTTGATATAATAAACATTGATTGATTGATTACCCAATTTGTGTTTAATTTTATAAAAAAAAAATCATAATAAAATAAATATTTTATGTTCCCTATGTAATATATGTGTACGCTACATTATAAAAACACATAGATGCTAGTTCGTTCTGTTAAATATATATCTTAAATTAGAGATGTCTATAGTCGGCTTAAGGTGTTGACTATAATTATTTTCATGTAACTGTCTCTATGTGTAGCTGCAAGCATTTCTAAGAATTAAATAAAATAAAATAAATCGTACGACTGCTCTCTAGTTTTTACACGCACACGATCCCCCCCCCCCCTTTTATGTACACACCTATAGCTCTACTCACACTTTGAACAAATAAATATTTACGGAACAAGTCACACGTACGCACACATCAGTATCAAAATAAAAGTATCATGAATGATTTTTTGTAATATGTAATAGGGAAACGTATTATTTTAATATTTTTTTTTGTCAAGCTGTATCTTAGTACCTGTGACATTAAAATAAAATATTATAATTGTCAATGCTCACATCGACTGCTCTGATCTTCTGGGGCTCATAGATTTGCTCACATCGACTGCTCTGATCTTCTGGGGCTCATAGATTTGCTCACATCGACTGACATGATCTTCTGAGGCTCATAGATTTGAGGGTTCCATCTAGACCCACTCGCCAGTGTGAGACATTCCATCTGTCACGGTTGAGTACGAATTATGCACAGAATACATATATACATCGAGCATGTAAGCTTTACAACAGCATTTTGAGTGACATCGATATATTTAACACTACTTTCCCGGCATTCAAGAGAGTGTCTACTCTAGCCCTTGAATAGTATATTTATATTCATATGTATATGTTGAATTTATTATATTTATATTATATTATGTTTTATATTATATTCTGGTGATTGTCCCCAACCCCCAACCCCTCCTACTTCCTGGTCCCGGCCTCGCTCCCGAATAGGTTTCTATTTTTTTAAGTTTGGAGGAAACTATTATTGGCTTTGTGTTTTAATTGTTTTTTTTTGTTTATTGTAATTACTATGTAAGATGTTGTTTCCTGAAATAAATAAATAAAATCAGTGCCCTAATGGCCAATGTATTTTGTAAGCAATATTTAAGAAACTGCCATACTATGACAGAGCATTAGGAAAGGGTTGGTACGAATTATTTTTACGGCTTGTGTCACTTTCAGTATTGTATATACAGAATGTCCTAAGAACATTACCGAAGACCTTAAAGTTATCAAGAATAATCAAAGCGCTCGTGTAAATTCCCTTTGTGTATTTCGCTCTTTCCTGAATGACTCGGAGCGGCGCAGCCTTGCTAACCAACAACGAACTTATTACAAGAACAAAAGGTATATATTTTTTTCTCGAAAATTATGATGAATTTTAAAAATATAACCCTTGATATCGCAGGGTTAATTAGTTAGATTTTTTATCGGGTATAGTCTTGGCAGACGGTGTATTAACTACATAGTAAATTTGTTAGTTCAAAAGCATCGATCTCTTAAAAAAAAGCACCTTCTACCCTGCCGTCCAGCATCCCGTGCGCGTGATGAAGTATCGTCTTCAGGAGTTTAAGATGATCTTCGAACATGTGCATATAAATGGTACATACAAGACTCATATGTGCGCATACGTTACTAGGACTCGGCGACCAATATCCGTTGAGTCGAATCAATTAATCAGACGCACTGAACCGTTCACGGCTCATAACTCAAAACGCCGACCGACGGAACAAAGATGCACTTTCAGCCGTTCATTAATTATATAAATAAATGTATCAGCGGAACGGAGCCGAGCATAGATCCGAGCCAATAGCGGGCTAATTAAATGTTGCATCGCGCATCGAACGAAACGATGCAATATGTCAAATCTGTGGACATGTTTGTTTTGGACGGGTGCTACGCGCCCAGGAGTGTGAACCAGCCAGCTGGTATTCCGGTGAATTGCTTTGATCTACATGGGTTGGTTTTTGAAGTAATACTTCTTTGCGCTCGTTGTACTCATTGGGATGGGATGTTGGTCGAGAAACCGCGTCACGCGTTAGGAGTAAAATCCGTAGAGTGCCTGTTTATACGTTTTCATTACATACGCAGACCCATTTTTTTTTTTTGTGCATATTCGCCCGATGTTCAAGACTGCTATATAAAAACGTGATTGGTTATACTATAAATATTGTCTGTATTTTAATCTTATTGCTCCATTTTTATTGTTATAGCAAAGATAAAATAATACATAGACGACAGTATTTAATATTAAATTAGTTTTCGTTCAAGCATTCCGGTACAATTGACAAGAAGTATAAATTATAATCCAAATCACTTAAACCGATTCGATACAAATAATATTTATTTATTTATTAACAGGTAAGCATACAGGGTAATAATAGTATTAACATTTTTCAAAGGGTTAATAATAAGGCCAATTAAAGCTTACGCCTATGTACAAAAATATTTTAAACTTTTATGTGTGGTAATATTTTAAATATTTAATTTTAAATGTTGCACATTAATTATATTTTTAACAATGCAAATATATAAAGGTTAGAATAGCAATTTAAAATGTATGTTTTTTGAAGTCGTGTAATAACGGTCTGTTGACACTATAATGGCCATTTTTAAATTCAAAATACAAATGCACACAGTGCAGACGAAATAAAAATTCGTTATAATATACTCACACCAATAGATCCAGCATCCTGTGAGACCGCCGCGGAGAGAGATAGGCAGAGACGCCGTGCGAAAGAGACGAACATAGACGCCTTTTAATTCACTTAAACAATTATAGCTTTAGTTTTAATCCGATCAAACGTTTAGCGGAACGAACAGTACCTTTGTATTGGAGTTTGTTCTGTCTGTGACGGGCACGAGTGAGACGAAATATATTTCCTTCTCATATTATATCCATTCGACCAAATAAATTAGTATTTTGGGAAAAAAATCAGTAAAAAATTTTTAGTATTGTAATAAAAACGCAGTAAAATAATTTGACCTACCGTTGGCGGATTCGATTCCGTATAGTAAGGGCTTAGAATAATATCATATTATTTATTTTAAAAAATGTAGTAAATATAAAAAAGAATTACTAACTATCAATTGCCTATACTCAGCAAAAACACAATTGTATATATTTACCATACGATAAATAAATAATCAGGGTCACAAAAAAATATGTTATTTATGCTTAATATTTATTTGTAGGTTGTAACGATCGTGGCTGCGTTTAGAAACTGTCTAGATATGCATTCAAGATTCATTCGTGCACTATAAAAACTATCTTTTGAACAAAATAATTGATTGTGTAAGCAAGCAAGCAATATATACACTTCTATCTCGCTTTTTAGAGGTATGAAGCGACCTGCTCATGTAGTGGTAAAACCTCCCTCACCCCCTCCCCCCCCCCCCAACCTCACCAGAAGAGAAATCGCCTCTGTAAGGATAGCCCAAAACAATGTGTTTCACAATTAATATATTCTTTCCATTATTAATAGGTGCCTATTTTTTTAATGATAACTTCTCAGTTGTAAACTTATGTAAAAATAAGTATAATAAACTAATGAGGTCGTCTTAAGATCAGAGTGATTGGATTGAATCAGGTGTTAGGTTAAATAAAAATGCATTTCCACGACCAAATACTATGTGACTGCCCGCTAAGGTTATTTAAAAAATCGCTTGAATAAAAAAGAACCACTTACTAAAAATGTTATATTTCAATATATTACAAACTACTACACACACATATACCATACACAAAATACACAAATACAAAACGAATTGATTACAACGCACGTAACTGCAGATTACAATAATGCACATATAAACAATGTATTTATTGTGTAAACACTATTTTGTTATTATATGTAAATGACGATATATATAAATGTACTTAAATGAGTATACATAAACATTTATGTCACGTTATCTAAACTTAATTGAAATTATACAACCAAAATAATTGTTTTAGCTTCGAGTGCACCGTGTCTATGTAACTATATATAAAGTTACAAATGTCCTAAGGATGGACGATCTTCAAAGTTTCAATGGCAGAATTTTAGCGTTTTTAAAACTCTCCTCGACTGAGAATCCGATTGATGTCCGAACTCAGGAGCACCCTCACAGCAACACGCCGACTACATATTAATGCATGAAATATCCCGGGGAGGACACCTCCGGGGGTGGATCCGATCGCACATTAGTGACGCGGGAGACTTTCCGCCCGCCCGCCCCACACTCTCCGCCGGGGCGGGCGGGTTCGCGGGGGCGCGCGCGGGCGCGGGGGCGGAGGGGATAATTCGTTTTAATGTGTAAGAGAAAGTCGCCGTAATGAAATAAAACGGAGATGGCTCGGTCGCGATGTAAAGAGTTGCACGGGTCTGATCCGAAAGGCGGCGTTGGTCGCTTTTGATTTTCGATGTTCCACGAGTGGGAGGCTTCCGTTTGATTGTGTGTGTGAATATACGGAGAGCGCATACAAACGAATTCTGTACACGCACCAACATCGTACTCATACTTTTTCCCATTCCAATAAAACTTTATATAATAAGGTAGATGAATATTTTTTGGATCATTTAGTAAATTTATAAAGGCGTATCCAGTACCTGTTTTGTGCCGAATTAGATTCAATGCAACCTAATGAAAATAGCTAAAAATAATTTGCAGAGGTATATTGTATATTTATTTATTTATTTAACAGATAAGCATACAGCGAAATAGTAGCATATTAAAGCCAATTAAAGTATTTAAAACTTTGTTGAGCTGGACTATATTTTATAATACTCATTGTTTTATAGTTTTTTTGAAATTGTTGTTTTTTAATAGCAGCAAATAAATGACATAATCTTTGACGATATTAAAAAAAATATTATTTTTTGATTTAGAGCACAGGCTGTCGGTTTAAACCCAGCGCTGAGTTTTATAGAAATGCATTTTTAATTCTCATATGTCCTCTTTAGTGTAAAATATTGCCAAATATTTTGTAACCATCTAATTAGATGAAATTTAAAAAATATGTGATTAGGATGAATGATTATGGTTAAATGAGATGATTTTATGAGTGACTTATGCATGAAGTTCATAAAAATAAAAATATAAAAAAGCTAAAAATTAAAGCACATTGTTAGCTTTAGTATAGATACATTCTATATGAAGATGAAATATTGATTTCGTTTTATTTAATAATTATTATTAACCTACCTTAAATATTTGGGTTTAATCTAACGTTTATGATACATACATAAGGCGATTTCCAAAATGACCTTTACGAAACAAACCAATGGCCTAAAGCGAAATAGGTCGACCTAATGAACCGATGAGTGATGCCTCCGTTCATTTTGATTCGAAAACTTGTCGGCAGAGAGCGTCCGGCCGCAATCCGATAACTTTTCGAAAACTACCCTCAACGGGCTCCTTTTATTGACTACGCGACTCGCAGTTACCTGAGCGTGCCCGTGCCGAGCGGTCGGCAGGTGGGCGGAAACCGCGCGATCACAGAGCACTGAAACGCCCAAAGAAATAATAAACGTGGAATTGCACTCCGTTTTTGTATTTATCACAATAATGGCTCATAATAGAACCAGTCTAAAGCAAAAATATATTCCTTAAAAAATAAAAGTTGTAAATAGAAGCTCTTTATAAATATGACACAGATATCTTGCCATTGGAAAAAATTAAGTAACAATTAAGAAAACGATTGAAAGTAAAGATTTATTGACAGATATCCAAGAAAAAGAAATTGCTATGTTGTTTGCCGTAAAGGTAGTTAAATATTTTAGGTTTAACCACTGCCCCGATGCCGTCTGTTTTTAACCGGTACAATTAAACCTAGCTTATTATAACCTACTAATATAAAAATTTAAAATTACACACTTTTTAACGCCAATGTCTCAAAATTAGAGATTGTAGTGACAATATGACTATAAACTATATTTAAAAATAAATACAAGTACATGTTTATCCAATTTGCAGCTGTCGGGATTGATCTATATCGATAATCGCACATGAATCAGAAAACAACGCATTCAAAATTTAATCGAAATCTTTTTAATATTTCATTGTTTCGCGGAACTGGTACCACTTCAGCAATTAAATGTGAAAAGTTTATCTTTCGTCTGTGTTTAAGGGGCGCTTTAGCAATGACAGCGGAGGGGTACTCACCCCGATTCACAAATATTATATTATCATCCGTCTATCGAACTCGACCGGCGCGCGTGGAAGTAAGTCTTTGTGAGGATTCTATTTGATGAAGGGATCTACTGCTCGCTCTGTCTCCCTCTCTCCCTTTATGCCCCGCATCGGTTCCAGGTCTGTTTCTTCTACCTCCTGAAATAACACCGTTTTCTATTTTATTTGCCAATCAGTCCGAGTGTTTGCTTAATGAAGGTAAAGCTTAAAATCATATGTGGTCAAAATCGACATTATTCCCCGCCTTTACTTTTGAAGAGCCTGTTACAATAAGGCACCATTAATTAGATATGCTTATATGCTAGCGTACTTAAATATGCTACCAGTATATTTTTTCCTTCTGGAGTTTTTTAAGTGAAACTTCTTTAGACACGGTACATTAGACGTGTAACGAAACGTTGTACCCCACTCCACTGCGTTTCCGAGACATATACTCGTATATACTCTCTTGTTGCGCAGCGTAACTGCTCTCCTATAGCCACATAGAATTATACAAATTATTACATGTAATCCAGACACGCTTTTATTATTGTATTATCGCTCCCGGTGCATTTATAATATTCATTTATAACTGTGATTTCTACTACTACATTTCTATTTTTTGTCAAATTAATTATGTACAATAAATAAATAAATAATAGCAGCAGTAAGATTATAATTTATTATAAAATCCATATAAGACATTCTGAGCTATTTATATATATGTAGAATGTATGTGTATATTTACTTATATATTATTTATCTTTAGTTTATTAACATTATTTTATATTACAATATTTATAGGTATTAAAGTATAATTTAATGATTTAATATAAAATTATTGGTCGAAATTTTAAGTGTGAGATTCTTACATCTCTATAATCATTGCATATATATTTTTTTAATTTCCTTTTATTACGTCAGCTGCGAGTGTGTAAAAATACGTCATTAGCGTCTGTTTGTGTTAATTCCATACAATACCTATGATATTTTAAATTTAATGTTAGTCACTGTAGAAAAAAAATACAATTACAGGTTGTATTTGTATTTATTTTTGGTACAATCCATTGTCAGTTTTAAATTTTTCATGTAAAAATGAGACTTGAGAAATGGCTTTAATCATTATTTTTGCTTGACATACTACATTGACATTGACAGACTATTATAATTGAAAACGGAACATTTGAAATGACACAAAATTGTGTCAGTATGAACATTTTATTTTATTAAATTTAATGTATTTATACCACATATTACAGATAATTTTAGCATTCCGCAAATCTTCTCCATATAATTTTACTAAGCCAAATCTCATACTCCTCCGTTCGCGCAGTTCGCTTAAAAAGGTATCGCGTAAAAAGGTTTCCCTTCGCTTATTAATATATAGTGGAAGACCCCTAGTTTACGTCAAAATGCTAAACTACTTCTAGCTATTCTATATAATGTACTTCTAGCTTCTGCTATTAAGGTTATGCACAAAACTAATCCATGCACGTGATTACTAATTACAATAATGAACGTTATAAACATTATATTTATTATGTAAACACTATTTTATTTTGTAACACTTTAATTAATTATAAGGTAGAAACAACGTGTTTAGGAAAAATATCTTTTAATACGACGTCGCATAATTTAAGAGCCCTGATCTGTTTAGAATCACATAACAACATAGTCTTTAATAGCATAATATCTCGTCTCTCATCTCTCGTCTTTAGAATACATTACATAGAGATAGTCGCATTGATATTTTCCATGATAGCCTTAGTCAATTCAAAAGGCATATTATTGAATTGCTTCCGAGAAAATAAAAATATAAAAGTACATATATATATATATTTATATAAATAATATATAAACAATTACATATTTATTTGTATGTAATTATATAATATCCATATTTATAGTGCATGTATTATTACATAATATTTAATTTATATTATTTCTATTCAGTATAATCTGTGTTTTATCTTTTATATGCATGTGGTGTTCTCTTTTTATTTAAATATTGATAAGGTTTTTCTTACTAAACTCTCTAAAATTAATGTAAACGTGTTATATGTTCAATATTTTGTACCGATAAAAATAATTAAATAAATATATAAGAGTGCATGTAAATAACGATATAAATAAATAAATTTTATCTACCCATATGCAATAGTAACTAGTCCTAATGATAATTTTTGAGAGTGCAATGGAGAGTTTATAATGGTTATAAATAGTTATTAAGAGTGTACATTTTCAATTACCTTCATTAACGGCTTATTTTCTAAATAAATAAAGTACTGGCATTTTACGGTATCTTTAATTTTCACATTTCCGCCTCGAGTCCTCCCGAACATTTTCTTCGAAACATCAGGACCGAACCGCACGCGGTGGACTCCTCGATAAACCCCTTTCCTCTCCTCCCGCACCTCCTCCCCGTGTCCTTTTCCTACCCTCTCTGTTCATCTAATTATCCCTTCCGATATTTCCATTTCGCTTCACGTTTTAAAACACAGTGTCTCCAGTAAATACGAATCAACCAATTCAGGGGAATTCCGCTAAATGTAAGTAAACGACTTCGTCTAACTAAACGTAACCTAAACGTCTAAGTAAACGTAACCTAAAAATAAATAAAATAAAACAATAAAAATTAAATTAAAAAAACAAAGCGATCATAATACATATTTAAATATACGTGCTATGTTTGTATGTATATATATAGTATTGTTTTTGGTGCATTGTGGTGCATGTTGCATCGCTTGAGGTAAGGCATGTTTAAATCATTCAAAAAAATCAAATAAAAAAAATTATTTAAAAATTATTTTTTTTAATCTTTTTTTTACTACTCTAATGAAAGTTTGACCGTATTGCATTATCGCACAGATAGGTAGGTGAAAGTGAAAAGCTTTCATAAAATAAAGACCTGTATTCAAACCGGCGTGCATTAACTCAAGCGATGCAACTATCTGTGCATTCGGTAATACTTTTTCTCTGAACATTCTGGCTATATAATTTGTTTGAAAATTTTTAATCTGTAAAAATATTAAAAAGCATTCGAATTTTCCAAATGTCAGTGCTGTCAAACTTTTATATAAGGTAACCTAACGGTGATTACCTAATTTAACGTAATAATCATCTAAATAAGGTATTTAATCAATACAATATACAATTTTACTATATATATATATATTATAAGATAAAAAAAATATTATCCATGAATACATAATGTATATAGGAATTACATTAAGAAAAGATAAACAAAAATTAACTCACTATTTAAGTACACAAGACAATTCTACGTAGTATAGACAAACAGTAAAAGCATAAAGAAAAAAGAAAAAATAAAACTAAAGTAAACATATCATATCCTTAATGCAGGAGAAAAATATATAGTATGTATAGTATATATAAACAAGGTTACATCCCGTCCACTAACAAAAGGACGTATTAATTCGTCCTCCACACGGCAGTTAGTCAATTCTAATTATTTGTTTCACGTGAAAGGTAGCCGTGGGGGTATTGCCACCACAAACGTACCCCTCCCTCTCGCAACCTCCAGAGTTTCCACCCCCCGGGGGTGAGCATCCCACACGGGCAGAGCGTTAAGGATTCATTAGTAAATTAGAAAATGGATGAACTGAAACTTTTCAAATCCAATCTGCGATAATTATTAGCTGTATTAGCAGAGGGGGTTAGAGGGGCAGCGGGGGACCCCTCCCCGCAACGGGGGGAAGTGTGGGGCGGCTGTGTCAACCGCTACATTTTGAAGGAGATCGTATCGTATCGTACATTATCTTGCGACACTGAACCACATCAAATTTTAATTCGATCGAAATGCTTTTTTTAGAAAATATAACCACTTTTTGTGGTACCGAATCCGGCCTGGTAGTGGTTTAAAACCCTAATTAAAATGTCAACATCACGGGTTTAATTCGACGACGCTGGTTTTCGGCAGTATCGAATGTGTTTTCAATAGGTACTTATCTCGTATCGTGACGAATTGGGATGGCATTGCATTAAACCTTTATTATGCTGTACTGACATTGATATTTTCTGAAAAACATAAATACGAAAAAATAATTTTACCATAAAATATGTGTATTACGTCCTACTTAAAAAGATTTACGTCACATTGGATTATCACTTTGATAATTTCGTTTAGGTAGGTAGATTAAAATAAATGTTATAGTTCTAAATGTATTCACAGATTATAACACTCATAAAATGTTATCACTATAAATTAGATCCTTGTTCGTTCTGTAAAAGTATCTGTTAATTGGAGATGCCTGTAGTCGGCTTACGTTCTTATTTATCTATTTCTATGTAACTGTCATTATGTATAACTGTAAGCATATCTCATACAAATAAATAAATAAATGTTAGCCATACAAAAACAAAATTAAAAATTGTGTTATTGTAGAATGTGATTAGGGCACGTTCACACGGGCTATCCAGTTAATAAATTAGCTGGAAACGGACGCATGCATTATTAAAGATTGGCCGTTTTAGGAATACGTTTGGAACGGTGAAACAGGAAAGGATTGTAGTCGCATCGTACTTATTTCGTTTTTCAATAAATTAAAACATTGCGTGCTGATTTTAATCTCCGACCGTAGCAAATAGCCTCGCAACGCGAAGACGACGATCTTTAAAGGCGCCTCCTTGACAACATAAACCATACAATAAGAAGAACGTATCATAGCTGATACATGATATTTTTTTTTGTTTTGTTTTTAGCATTTTTATCATTGCACTTGTTTGTTTATAATTTTATTACAGTCAACTATAATAACTTATGAAATAAACGCCTTCCGTTGTCGGGTAGGAAAGCGTATTTTCAAAATACGGAATATTTCAGATTGCATAGTAAGATTAATTTTGTCAGAAGAAAATGAAACATAACTGTTTTATAGCGACTATCAAGAAACTCGTTTTAACAATTTTAAAAATTAGTTCGATTTTAAATTCAAAATAATACAAATATAATTTGCGTTTTAGAATCAGGTACAAAAACGAGAGTGTAAATTATTTAACCATTTATTTATAGGTCAAATTACACCTTACAGATTAAATAAAATATTTAACAACCTATTTGAAATAATTAAATATTTTAGAGTTGGGTCCGATAGGAAATCAGAAAGATGTCAATTTATACTGTCTAATAATGGTATTTTTGTTATAATATTTATTGAAGCCTATTGAAGATCTAAGGAGACTTTTTAGGTAAATAGCTAATTTTAGAGCAGACGAGTTCGTTAGCTTTATTTTAGTAACAAAAACAAGATGGAAGCAGTGAGACGGTTGACAAATTATATTCAAACGCAATAAACATTTAAAAATGTGTATTTGCGAAGGTGATTATTTATTTATCAATCGTATTTACAAGAAAATATTTTTTCATCCCGCGAAGTCTCCCCCGCGATGATGTTAGCCCGGACGCATTCGTGAAACGGCCCTCGATAGCGCGCATGCGCGCAAGCTCATTACTTTTGTTCGTTATTCGTTTCGGTCGAGCGAAGAGCGATATCAGAGATAGCAGAGCGAACGCTCTGCTCTGTTCCTAATTTGAATATTTTGCTGCGCGGCGAACGGTCGGGGGGAGGGGGGGCAGGGGAGAGGGGAGAGGTGCGCGCGCGCAACCTCCTGTCACTGATTACGATCCCGGAAGTTTCCTTAAAACATTGAATTTCGCTTAAACGAGGTTTCCATTATACTTACGTTTGTTTTACTGTTTGAAAATCGGACGTTAGGAAACAAAAGATGATAGATTTTTATTATTAGTTTCAAATGAAATAATAAAATTCCGTTTATCCCTAAAGGTTTAGTAGGTGACAAATATTTTCTCCTGATTAAATTTAAAAAGTTTCACATACTCATATAAAAGAAATAGATTCGCATAAATTCTTACTTCAAAAAGTGCGAGAGCTTTACATCGTAACGCTATTATTATTTTTGTATATTTATACATATACATATTTTTTACACCTACGTACTTTAGATCTTATGTCGTCAACATAATAAAGGTGAATTTTTAAAATTCAATTCTTTTTCTGAGAACTTTAAAATGAGAAACTGCTAATAGTTCTTTTTTAGTTGAATCGATCTCTTAAATAATAGATTAATAAATAATAGTAATTGGAAGGCAAACTAGGGGTCTAAAACATAGAAAAGTTTTTCTTTTTAATTTTTATATTATGAAGCTGTAATTAAATGAAAACCAACTGATCGCGCAAAGAGTAAAACCTGACGCCCTGTCAATTAACATCGAACTTGAAATAAATAAATAAATAGTGAATATTCTTTTTTATTTTATTTTATTTTTATTTATTTTGAAAGTACAAATAGCGATACAGGAATACAATTCTCTAACACTACATTTACATGGCCAAAAAAATGTACCAAACATGAATATGGTTAATAAATGAAACTTAAATAATGTGTACTGTGTGGAGTGTGGCCATTGGTCTGCCATTTGTGGCAGGGACATGTTTGTACGCGCGTGTGTGTTTAGTGCGTGTATTCAAACCTACATATTATTAGCGATATAATAAATAATTTAAAAATAACAAAATATACTTACGAATGTTTAATATTAATAATGAATATAATATTTATTTATACACTTTACACTAAATATTATCATAACTTGCCTTACGAATTTCACGCATAAATAACCCCTTATTCTCTCGGAATATATCAACTGCGTTGAATTTTTCATTATAACCATATTTAGTTTTCAGTTATTTCAAATTAGTTTTTTTTTCGATGCTGTTGATGAGTTTAGTCGCTCTTCATGCTTGATAAAACGCAAGCAAAGTCTTGAGATTATTTTTATTACGTTTCCAGAACGCTATAATTCAACAATACGAGAGGAATTCGAAACACCTTATATGAATAATCAAGCAATGATAATATGAATTAAATCCGGCGCATTAACAAGTCAATGTGGTCGCCCGGCGGATGCTAATGAATGCTGGGCATTATAAAAAAGTGTAATGGACGGCCATTGTTTCAGGAATCCGGAGACGGTGTACGAAATCAATGATGGTGCTCAATAAAAAAAAAACCGAATTAATCGCATCGGTCACGCTCATAGCGCTTTATTTTCAACTGTTGTCTAGCAATTAAGCCGCCCGACGCGTCCATAAAAGCTATAGGAAACACAATCAAAAATGATAATTGCGAATAAAACAGAGCGTGCCCGTGCGCCGGCGCAGACTCGAAAATCATTCGACTAACAATTAAAAACTGCTCGGAGGCTTATCGGCGATGCGGATCGACGCGCCCCTCGGAAGGCGTCGGGAAACCTCGGCCAGGGCGACGAACATTTTGGAAAGATCGAGATCGATCGACGCACGCTGGAGCCAATTTAGCAAATCTTATTAATACGCAAAATATCTTGCCTAACTTGGCCTGTTCCAAGTTTAATTCTCTTATATCCCTAGTAAGATCGCATTTAGAATTAATTATTATTGGATTTATTTGGACCTAAATCGTGGTGAGTTCTTTCAAAAATCAGAAGTATTTCATGCCAATCTGATTCAAAATGAAAGCGTTACATATTAAAATTAATTTATCTATACGCAGCATATACGATGTCCATACATACATGCACACACGCAACCACACACCCTCACTAACACTTTTATACCGTACACATCACACATACACCTTCTAAAATAGCGTTAAGCTTAACAAAGTTTTAAATATTTTTGTACATAGGCGTAAGCTTTAATTGGCACTATATGCTACTATTTCGCTGTATGCTTACCTGTTAATAAATAAATAAATAAAATAAATTATGCTAAGTAATCAGACCGAATTGAAAGTGTTCAAAAAAAAGAAGGCAATCTTTTAATGAGATTCAAAAGTGCGGATCGCATACTTGTGTCATGAGAAAATCGATAAGAGAATTAATTAGATAGATGAATTAAAGGCGATAAGTTGGACCATTTAAGATGAATTCTTTTAAAAGCGCGTTTAAGGTAAATTCTTTGCAAGAACATATAAAAGTGCTTAAAACAAATGGTAAAGTGTGTAAAATCTTAAGGCGATCCGAACACAGCGGCGGGTCGCGCGGACATCGGAGCGCGCTGCGCACGCGCCTTAAACCGAAACGGAACAATGACAATTATAGCAACGGTACCAGGAGATATCTGTTGATGATTGTGTGTAACGATTTCTCTTAACGATTTTTTACAACAATCGTACAGTTATGCTCCGTCGTTTCGAACGCAACGTAGAACGTAGACATACGTAACGCGCGCGCTCTTCCGTAGAATGCTAATCACGTAGGGAATATTCAAAGCCGCCCAATTTTTAACGATTATCTTAGGTAGTTAATCAAATTAAGTTGCGGCGAGCGCACTCCGTTTATTATTTTTCGTTAATTCCACCGCGGATTACGCCCTTATCAAGATTTTCACCGTAACGGAATCAACACTCGAGTACACCTATCGTTCGCTGAAACCTACACTCTGTGGTTACATAGAATTTACTTCTCAACTGACTGAAAAAAACTGGTTCAGTCATTACTCAGTTAAAATAGAGACTTTCTCAGCCGTCTGTAAAGTTATGCCTAGCAAATCAAACCAAGTTTTCTGACCAATGGTAACTTTTTAGGCTGTTTACATTTTTCGTACATTATTTTTTTAATATTGAGGGCGGTTTTCATTTGTTTTGTATACAAGAAAACAATGCACCCTATTTATGTGATCATCAACCTTGTTAACTGACTTTTTAAGAAAGTCTTGTAGTTTTAATTTGGTTAAGTTACGTCTAGTGTAGTCCGTTCAAAATGTTTATATTTCGTATTAACACAATACAATTAATATTTAGAAAATATACAATTAAAATTATTAAAAGTTTTCAAATAAAAAGCGTAACCGACTTCAAAACAAATCTTAAACCAAATAAACTAATAAATAATACAATTGGACACACACATACACACTCTGGCACACTGTAAATAAACGATTCAACATATTACTGTTGTTTTTTATTTCTTATTTGCGATTAGTTAAATTGCGATTATAGTACACCTGCTGTTATATTAACTTACTTATGTCCTTATATGTTATGTTATGTTTTAGCTACTATATTGAAATATATTATTTATTTATAAAAATACAATATACAATTTATTTTTACTATATATGTATTACTTTGTAATACTAATTGATTTTCAAGAGAAGACAAAATTTAGTTTGTGTGTATTAGTAACACCTCACTAGGCAAATGTTCTATTTGAAATATATAAGAAAATAATATAAAAATAACGTTATTATTATTATTATAAAGGGTCATACAGTCGTGATTTGACTTTTTTTGCATTTTAGATAAAAGATTACAATAATTTTACGGTGGTAATATATATATTTATAGGGTTTTTTGAGCCATTTTTGGTAGTAGATGATTGAAAATACAAACCTCACGTAGAGATAAAGATAACAAGGTTCCATCCCTTAAAATGTGTTTCATGAGATCGGAATAAATTATTTGGTGATTGCCCGAATTGGGACCAGCGACAGTTCGAGAAGAAGGATGCAATATTGTGCAGGTCTCTTCGCACCAGTGTCAGAATCTGTTGCGACGTGAACGATAGAGTAGGACGCCGCGATAAATGTCACGCGGCTGTATGCACGATAATTTCGGTCGGTCGCGAGCATGCTGCGTGAATAAGTTTTCTAGTTGCGACACTGTTTGACACTGAGTCAAAATGCCGTCACATTTGAAAAGCATTTTCGGAAATTGGCGTTTCTTGTACCAACGTTCTGCGCGGGCGCCGGCGAAATGGAGCGCGCGCATGAGTGCGATCGCCTGCGCAGATACTGTTTAGACAAAGCCATTGTCTAGGATGGGCGATCAGATGGATGGCCACGAAATTATTGTAAGAGCATTTTCTACGATAATTACGCGTACGTTGCGAAGCCATGTTCGCACGTCTATATCACTATAGCACGGCTATATCGTGTAATTGCGGTGTTCGAGTGCTGAAGGCTTTCTTCGACCTGCTTTCGCGTGCGGAGTATTTTTGAGAACTTCGTGCCAATCGCTTGTTCTTCGACTGCAGGGGTTGGCGACCATTTCGTGGCGGGCATCTTCGTTGCCAGCCGTTTAGAGCTCATTCATCATTCCAGTCCAGAGTGTTTTAAATTTAGGGCACTTTTTTTTAGTAATTGATCTTATATCGATAAATAACCCGAAGAATAAAAAAAAAATTAAAGAAAGTTAAACAAAATAATCCTTATATTTTTTTTATCCATTAGCAATTTTACTAAGAAGCTACGCTTATTAGACACCCTCTTTAAATAAAGGTTATTTTCACTGACGTGCACGTAACTTATTTTGGGTATTAAAATAAATAAGTCTTTAGTTTGAACACAGAATATTTTTAAATTTAGGGTTTTATTTTAAAAGGTTGATCTATATCATAACTAAACAGGTCTCACAAGAAAAAACATACTAAAATAACTTTGTTCTTCGTAGCGCTTTGCGAACCGCGCGCTCGGGAGTCAATGACTAGTCTCGCGCCATGCGTTCACCCGCGCTCTCAAACTATGAAAAAAATTATAGTTAATTTTGAAATCGTTTTTTTCGTAATTGAGAAACATTTTCCCAATATTTTTTGCTGATTAATGTTTGATTGATACTAAAAGGAGTGCCCTATATATAAAAACACCCTATAGCTAGCTACATACAGTGTATTTAAAATCACTACTATCCTTTTAAGAGGTTGCTCTATATCAACGATCAAACATTTAAAAACATTGGTAAATTGTTTATTTTAAATTAGGTTGAAAACGAATTTAAAATTAAATACGTGGTAACCCGATTTGCGCCGTTGGTGAGCACATCGATCTATCCCGAAACCATAACCTGGGTTACGCCAAGGTTAGTTGAGGTGAAGCGATTTTTTAACTATTTCAGAAATTGTTTTAAAATTGTATAAATATTTTTATTTTACATTTTGCTAATGTGTAAAATAGTTGACTTGATAGAGAGTGTCCTTAGCTATAATTAGAGAAAATCTGTCCAGCCGTTTTTGTGTCGGGGTCTTTTTTTATTTTTTAAAACATAAACCTATTCCCATGTATTAAATCACTCATGATAATAAATAAATTAGTAAAATGTTTATTTATTTTATCCACAGAGGGCCACACTCGCGGAGAAGGAAGTAACGAACCTGAAAGAACAGCTGGCGACCACTCCCAGCCAGCAGGCGAAGGTGCCAACTCCGAATGGCAACCTCGACCTGAGCCCCAAAGACCTGCACGACATCCACCAGGGCTCCGAACCGCTCGACATCAGGAACTGCCCGTCAGCCGATGACCTGGAGCGGCTGATCGAGAGCCAGCCGGAAAAGATGGAATTGGCGCCACCGGCCAGGAACGGCAACGGAAACACCGCGAACCTGACCTCGAACAACAACAGCGGATCAACTTTGGAGGTAGAACTCGCCGCCAAGGATAAAGAGGTGAGGAAATTTTACATATTATCGTCTTCGATAAATCTATAATTATAGATTATCGACCTATAGTAATTTATAAATTTTACTTATGGCGAATTTAATATACATTTTACATTTATATTTTTTTGAAACAATCTCATAAATACTTCTTACAGCGTATGAAAACTCAAAGGGCCTAATTATTGTTTTATTCCATTAAAGCATGCACTGAAAAAAAATACGGTAATAGCAACCATAAAGTAAGATTGTTATAGTGATAGCAATAATATTTGTTGGAGTTGCAAACCAATTATTGTTAAACTTACTCTGTTGCCCGTAACAAAATATCTAGCTATCACCGTAATATTTTTTGCAAACTGTAATTTTGACGATCATCACAGCAAAATAAAATAGTAAAATATTATGGTTGCTGCTACCAAATTTTTAGTTAATGTCATTTAATTCCTGCAGCTGTTTCACCCACGACACCGAATTGTTTTTTTATCATATTAAAATGTTTTTCGAGCTGCCATGGTAATATGGCAAATCTCACCAAAAATTATTAAAATTATTATTTAATTGTAGCAAAAGATTAAACACTACCACCGTTTGAACCAGCGATGGTTTAAACGGCTATAATTTATGGCTTATTGATTAAATTATCGACATTTAGGCGATGCAACTCTGAACCATAGAGCGCAGCCCAAAACGGTCCAATAAATCAATTAAAAAGGCGTTCCGTTTTCAAATTGAAAATGACAGCTTATTGCAACCGTCAAGATATGGCCCACGCTAGCAGGATACTATCAATTGCCTCCGAATGATACAGAAATTGATTAATATATCCTCGGGCATCGGGATGAATCTGCGATTTTCGATATCGCTCGCCTTATTGCCTAAATTCATCGCTGCTAGCTGTCCAGTCACGACTTCGATGTGATTCATAAGCTAGGAAGTGAGTTTTTAACGCGGTCGTAATAAAATATTTATTGTGATGACGTTCGAGACGGGAAAAAAACTAAATTGCCATTTTAAAAAGAATTATTGACCTCCGTTTTGGAAGTCGAAATCGCTAGACCGTAATCTCTGTTCGCAAAATAGCGTTATAACATACCTATATATTTCGTTAAAACGTTAAATTTTGTTAAAGTATTTACAAAATGCGAAACTACAGAGGATTGGGTATAAGCTTAAGATTTGTTGGCAACCGCTATAAATATTTACTTAAAAAAAGGATTACGCCGAACCTCTATGGCCGAACTAATACCTACATGAAAAGAAAAGTATATATAATATAATATAATTAGGTTAATTTCTTATAATTAATATTCAATTGTATTAAATTAACAAAACTAAATAATAGTAATCTTTAGACATCATTTTCATTCCTTTGGCCTCTGACGGTATAAACCTATGTTCAAAATTTATAATACCCTAGTGCGAGTGTAATTTAATTTTAATATTTTCATGTATTTCTATACTTTAGCGAAAATCGTATCATCAATCAAGTATTGAATACACCGGGTTCGTAGAGCATTCCCGATAAAAACTCCAGCTTATTGGCCCTGTGATCATGGTTTCCGAGTAAAAAAATTGTAAACTTCACGTGATAATATGGAATCGCTCTTGCTTTAAGTTCGGTCGCTGGGTCATTGGTCTGGCTTGCTGAGCGCCTGCGAGCAAAAAGTGAATTTACACGAGCGCTTCGATAAAATGAATAAACGGGCATGAAAATTATTTTCGCATTTTTTTATACAATTTCTTCCACGTAATAGGGAACATAAACACCCCCTTAAGCCTTCGAAAATGGTCTCGGAACATTTTATATATTGCGTATATTAAATACGAACAGTGATAAATACATTAAAGATTATTTCCATAGTGCTTTATATGAATTAATTTTATAATTACTTATATCATTTTTGCGTTCAAAAAATGGATTATATTGGCGGCGTATTTAATTTTCCTCCTAATAGAATCGTTCGCTCGAGCCTGATAAATTTCACTGCCTTATTAAGATATCGAAATATTGCTGCCTTATTGGCTGCCTTTGGTGGAATCTTATTTCGGAGTAATTGCGCCAAGTATTTCATATAAATCGCTGTAATCCCCTTCGCTCCACTTCATAAACCGCCCCTCGCTTTTCATCTATAGGGATAATTAGCAGGATTGACGGTTTAGGAGGACTCACCGAGGTATCTCAGATGCCCGCTAAGGTTTTTAACAAAACGCATAACCTAACTCTTGTAAAAATCGGAATATCAGCCTATATTTGATTCAGCCATTTATTACTGTTTTAAAGTAACATGGCCATTCTAATTAGGTTAAAAAAAAACTATTCTAAGAGTGGCCAGAAGGAGGTTGCAGAAAAAATAAAATACTTATTACGTACGTGAGGCGTTACTAATAAAAAAAAAATATATATATATTTGCCAATCCATATTAATATTAAAATCACCTAACCAATAAAGTTGAGTACATAAATAATAGCTTATTAAAACAAAAATTACACTATTGAAGATTATTAAACAATGAATTATTTATAATTATGGAGTTTTATAAAAAATAATAAATTAACTGTTTGACCAATTGACTCTTTGAAGTACCTATTATACAGGTAATACAGAAAATTATGCATCTTAATAAATATTTTCTCCGCATACATGTCAAACTGAGATAGTCAGGTCTCTAAAATATATAAATAATTAATAAATAATTACATTATTTATTAATAAAATATATTACACAGGCCGATCTGCGGTGCTGAGCATTATTTTTCTCAACAACCTGTTGTCAGTTTAACTAAATACTTTCGAAATAGATGTGGCACATCAAAAAAATATGTCCTTAAAAATAATTTTAAAAAACTGACCATATTATTAAAAAAAAATAAGATTCAAAGTTAGGTTTTGGTGAAATTTTCAATATCGGTGATAAAAACGTATATTTTTGGCATCTTTATAATATCGACAACATAATATAGAATTGCTAAAAGAATTTATAAACGACCTGTGTCAAAACATTTGTACCCGTCCCTTTATATTTCCTGTTTTCAATTGGGTCGTAGGAATAACATTTTCGAACATTCTGTAGGTAAGATAATGGTTTTGGTTATATGCGTAAAAAAAATAAAAATGATCATCACCTCAAATGATCATCAAATGATCATTGATCATGATCAATGATTTCATACCGCCTCAGAATCAATAAATGTGTTAACTTATCAACTGAATTATGAGAAAATGTATGAAATGTATGAGAAAATGTTTTGTTTTACATATTTTATTTTTTCGCGAATTTTCTCGCTGTTTTAATAGTTGTTCTGCTATTCGGGGCGTAGACAAATCCAACAAACCAAATATCATAAAAATCGATCTAGCCGTTCTTGAGTTTTAATGGTGTAACTAATGCGACTTTGTTTTATGAATAAAGATTTTGTTAACTAATTCGTGGCAGTGTTAATAACACAAGATCGTGCGTTTTCATCTCGAGAGCCGCCCTCCGCCGATGCTTAACGCAGATAACTCGGAGGACACGAAAAAGGTAAAATCTGAGAAAAACAGCACCGGGGATCCCCCGTAAAATCTCGCCCCTGTTTTCAATCAATCGAGACCGCCGCGTAAGTCCTTCTTAAGGAAGGGCTTATTTCACCTTTATACTCCCTCGGCGGGGTCCTCACAACAGGTAGAGCGTGGTTTTAAACCCCCTCCCCCGGCGAAGGCGCGGGTGGGGTTTGTGCCTTTGTGCGACGCTTTGGGACGAAACCCGGGATGGAATTGATATAATTTCATCGGTTTACTTTTATTAAATCGTCTTTTTTTCTGAACACGGTTACTTACGAAACAGTCGATTGAAAAGTTAAGAGCCACTCGGAGAGATAGAGGTTTTCGAGGGAGATAGATAGATAGATAGATAGATAGATCAATCAAACAACAAACATAAGTCATATAGAGATAGGAAAATGCATATCTAAATTAAAATGACAGATCCTCCTCCTCCTTTTCGTGTACTCCCTCGTCCCTCAATTGCCTAAATGTAATTCAAGTTATGAACACAATCCCGTGCTTAAAAGAATTCAGGATTCTTATAAGAAAAACTTCCAAAGCTTTAATTTATTCCACCTTAACCGTAACCAATTTATTAAGGCTATCTGTGATATTTTGTTTAGAACTATACGCCACCTTTTCTTTCTGAAGTCATTAAATTACTTTGCTATGTGCGCTTGTCACTCATCCTAACATATCAACATTCCACTATTCTACCTAAACACTTAATTCTCACGCTCACAGGTCTCACAATTCGCACTTCTCTCACACACTCGTTTCGCGATTTTTTTATATTTATAACAATTACACATAATAAACTGTTAATCTTTGAATTATACTCGTTCAATTTCGTTTGTTTATAATTCTTTTAATAAATAAATAAATAGTAGGTATCCGTTTTAAATAGTTTGACATTTTTACGGCACTGAAATCGTCCAGAAAAGTCCCTGAAAAAAGTTTCTAAGAACAGCAATACTGGGAGTACTTCTTCTTTGTAAAAAACATTAATTTACATTTTTTTTAAATAATGGCCCTACTCAACTAGGCTAAACGTGCCTGTCCTAAAGTCAGGGTAATGAAGTGTTCAAAATGGTATGACCACGTGCGGATTCTAACCCGCGACCTTTGGGCCAATAGTTAACCACGCCTTAACCACGATCACACGCTTATTATTGATTGAAATTTTAAAGGTTTTATTAAATATTTCAAAGGTTAAAGGGAACATTTATGTAATTTTTGGTAATTCTGGTTCAGGATGATGTAATGCACATAAACGTCATAAACGCACATATGCACACACTATCACAGTCAGGGAGAGACTCAGTAAGTTAACATGAAGCAATGTGAATAATTAATCTATCGCACGTAAGTAACACGTGATCCAATATTTGAAAAAACCTAATCATGAAAAAGGCCACTCGATATAAAGTGGAAATAGCCAAAGACGAATCTGCGGCAATCGACTTTGAGTTCCCCAAAAAGTTGGGAAAAACCAGATCGCACGTAAAAGTTCCGGAGCACTCCTCGGGAAGAGGCTGTTATTATCGGACGAGAAATATCGCCGACAGATCAAAGGGTTCGACGTCAGATGTCTTTAAAAGTGACCCCGCGTCAAAACAGCCCACAAGTCAGGGCGAATTTCTTGATTAAGAAAAATTGCTTTGAAAAACGTCTTAGCGAACTTATGACGTACGCATTTCATGCTATAGCGTTTATACGCATAGTAAACTTTAGGGTAACCTAGAAAAAAGAGGGTCTTCGTCGTCTGTCTGTTTGTACACGTTTAATAGTTATAATCTAGACATGCTATCCAGTCTGCTGTAATAAATAAATAAATGGGTAAAAACTTAAACAAATCACATGTATGAAAGCAATTTTTTTAAAATGGTCCATATAAATAAAAATATATAGATTTACTTACATACCCAAACCTTCACTAATAGTTACATACACACAACCACTAATAATAATATTTTTAAGATTGTATACGACAAGTTAAATTATGAAAATTTTCCATATTGAAAATTTGTCATGGTAATACTCTCATAATACATCACATAACGCGTTCATTTACACCTTTAAGATGTTGTTGTCTGTACCGAATGACCTTTCATTATAAGTATCGATTATCATTGTCATTGTCATCACTTCACCCGCCAAAAGTTTTAATATATTTATTTAAAACGCTTGTCATTGTACAAACGCAATAATATAAATAAATAAGGAAGAAGTATTACCTTCAATTATAAACTATATTTATACATAATTAAACAATACACATCCTCAAATAAGCATCATTCCATCAATAATTTTCTACTTTATACATATTTAACATTCATAATCTATATATATTTTAAGAAAGGAACACTGTTTTACATTTCTTATGCTAATGTTAATATGTAAAATGTCAGAAATCCATAATAATTGGTTTTATATACTATTAATAAGATCTATTTGTAATTATGAAAATTAATACTGTAGGATTTTTCAATAAATAAAATTAAAATAAAGATTTAGGAATACTTCTCGTCGCATAAGAGCGCTACCGTTGCAACTCGATCGATACACGCGTATCTTCAGATCACCTTCGAGAAGAGAATTTTGATGTGTATAATTCGCGAGCTTCTAATATTTAGCAACAGAATTTAGTAAAAAATACCTCCTTTCTGCATTTAAAAAAGGTTGAATTGAAGAGTTTTTAGACACGTGTTAAGTATTAAATGACACATTACGAGTGAATTTCTTTACGCGTACGACAGATGCGCTCTCGAAACTCTCCGACGCACGTGGCAAGAGATTCGCCTTCGGATGAAATCAAAAGTGACAGTGATTTATCACGTCCACGGCACTTGCTATTGAGATAAAGTCTGAGTAATAATGTTCGAATTAGAGGAAGGAAATGTGCAGATTTTATGGATTCAGTACGGCCGCCGCGAGCGACGAGGTCCGTCGAGCGGGTCATTAAAACTTAACGCCCTTTTGCCCGATGGTTAGTCGCTTCGTTTTCAAATCGTAAACACTCCTTAGCCGCGGGGCGGAGTCGAGTTTGAAAGACTCTCAAGAAGTCTTCATTCTTGAGGAGAAGAATTTGTAAATTTTTAGTGCGCGCCGGTCCGCGTCGACAATGGCTAAAATCGTTCACTACTAAGCTAAAACCATTTGATTATTCTGCATTAAATACCTCTCTAAATACATCTACGGATAGTCATTACGGAGAGTGTATTTGTTTTGTATGAACTACAGAAACCTCGATGCGCTATGAAACGACACTGATCTGAAGTGATTCGAAGATGATATAATTAATATAACATTTCATTAGTTGTGAACGGATAACGCTTATAGAAGATTACGCTATCAAACGGTTAAATATGTTACCCTGCGTGATAATAATAAGTATAGAAGTCATATCAACATCGCAATTCGGCCCAGAGATGATGAAAAATGTTTGAAACGGAGTTCTCTTAGATCAGACGCGCTCAGCATCCAATGAGAATGGACCAACTTCCTACGCCCTCAGAGCTACTTGTTTCGATCATTCTTTCCGCAAACAAATAAGCAATTTACGCACGTATTTCTTTTTATAAGAATACGAAAATTCACAATCAACTGCTCCAATTAATTTTTCTTTCCGAAAAATCTTTATAAATTTGTTAATGCTCGTTAAGCATCTTAAATATTTGCGACAAGTCAATCCAAAATTGCAACATATGTTAAAAAACCAATTAGCAATTTATCAATCTTTAGTAGGTTATTATAGAAACAGATTAAACGAAATTTAAAATAATTATGATTTTAATGTCAGTAAAGATATCTGAGCAGCATAAAATAACGAATAGAAAATGGTTCTAAGGATTGAGAAATATAGCAGAACCTAAGTTAGGCAGACAGTTTTTTTTTTTAAGTAATGATCTGAATACATATTAAGATATTCGGTGTGTCTTTTTGACCTAACTACTACAGTAGGTTATACAAACGGGACAGAAGAATAAAGTCACAAATAGATGGTAAGCAGAGAATCATTCTGAAACGAAGAAATATACCAGTGTTCATTACGAGAGTAAAAGTATTAAAAAACGTAGATGATTTTTTTTTTAATTAGTGATTTTATAAATTAGTATGAAGATCGCAGTGTTAAAAGGCGAATAAAAACATTTTAGCTGATGACGGTAAGGAAAACACGGCCAAACTTGCGAAGATCAAATATGTAACGACTGCAAGAAATGTCTAGCCAAATCTTCATTTAAATCACCATATTCGATAAAATTGTCATATCAAGCTTTGGAAAACAAACACCAGGTGGATATCCACTATGTTCGTTTCCTTTTAGTGAAACAATTAAGTTCTGGTTTAATCATTGCCACCAGCCGATCGCCCTTCGGGGGCTTAATGAAATCCATATCGCGGAGGAAGATGAGTGGAATGCTCTTAACTGCAGCTGAATTTGTCACCGACGGCGTGAAGAAGCGATCAGCGCTTAAGTGCATCGGTTTCAGTACCGCAGACGCTAATAATAATGCTGCGAGTGGATCTTTCAGCTGAAATAAGCCGCCGTGAAATGGGCGGGCGTCGTCAACGTTTGGCGCATCTCTCGGGTTTAAATTCAATATCGCGGATAGGTAGAATATGTCTATATCTTAAAATTAAACTTATACAAAGTCATTACTCTAGATGTAATGGATTTTTTAGCGTAATTCATCTAAAATTTAGGTATTTCAAACGCAACGCCATGTATTTCAATTCGGTCAACTCTGCTAACAACCTCCCTCAGGGTCTGTATTTATTTATTTATTAACAGGTAAGCATACAGCGTAATAATAGTATATACATTTTTCAAAGGGTTAATTATAAGGCCAATTAAAGCTTACGCCTATCTAAAAAAATATGTACGCTGTAAATGTGTCTGTGAGGGTGTGTGGTTGCGTATGTGCATGTATGTATGGACATCGTATATGTTGCGTATATATAAATTAATTTTAATATGCAACGCTTTCATTTTGAATCAGATTGGCATGAAATACTTCGTATTTTAGAAAGAAACTCACCACGCTTTAGGTTAAGTACATCAACCTCGCTGAATTTGGCGTTGTAGGTATTGAGCAAACGGTACAGAACAGAGTTTCTGGGTATTGAAGGGTTAAGAATCGAAAACCTTGAAGGCTCCTTCAGTTAGGACAGTGTTCAATCGAGGAACAACTCAGCATACGGGCGTGATACCCAGATATTTGGACGTGAGCATGATGCAGGCTTCCTGGCCGTCCTCGAGGGAGCCTTGCCCGCTCGCGAGCCGCTGGTGCTGTCCGCCTGCGTGACGGCGCCACCGTAATTATCATTTCCATCGGTAAATAAGTCCGTCTTCAATTCGCCGATATATTTTCGGCGCGACTTGTCGCGAGATGTCCTCCTCGGTTTGGCGCGGCGTTTTTATTGCAACGTCTTCCGAACGCCTTTACGACGCGTGTAAAAGCCAACCGTGCGACGGCCCTTAACGGCCTCAGCACTAATGCGCCGTGTGATGTCGTGCATCCTGCGCTTTATTGACGGATCTATTTTCTATCGCCTATCTTTCAGCGCTTCAAATGAGCATCTCCGCCCAGAGGTGTTCCGCGGGGATCATTACTGGGACCTATTTAATTTTCAATATAGGTGAGAAAGATTTTTCAGCGTAACTGACATATTATTTAAAATTAGTTTATCGCTTTAATTATATCATTTTGTGTATGCATATCTGATTCAAAAACTTAAAAGTTAGAAGACTTTTTTTTATTTTTATTGCATCACCCAACACTCTAAAATGGCTTGCGATTTCGATTATTTTTTTTCTTTTCAAATTTTAAAACCCAAAAAATGTTTTCCATTTAAAATGTAGAATGTTTCAATGCTGTGTCAAAACGGTTTTTTATTGTGTAAAATTAGGAAGTTTATTGTAATTGGTTGTGAATGTATTTTTAAAACGGTCTTTTTTTAGTTTTTTATTGAAACAATTTTCTTCTTTTCTCAATGTATTGAATATTTTTTTTTCTTTTTAACAATGACAATCTACTCGGGACTATTATTAAATAGCCTAACAAATTTGCGGTATTTTTTAATACCTTATAAAACTAAAACAAAAGCTTATGAAAAACAAATTGCACACATACAAATGCGCTCACATGGGTACAAATACTAGAATAAGTCTGCATTGAATTTGAATTTGTATGTCTAAATTATTATCTGTGTAAATAGGGTTATTTCTCAGGGGGTATGATTTCAGAACTTTATTTTTTGTTCTTCACGTAATTTATTATTATTATTATTATTATACTTTTCTGTAATTATTAAGTGTATTTTTTTTTTATTAAAAAAAGTCGGTTACAACTCAAGGTTAGGCATTCGCTGAGAACTATTTATCATAAAAAAATAAAGTTTTTTTATTTAATTTTATCATTAAATGCTCTAATGTTATCAAAATGTAATGTGAGTACATTTTCACCGTTTAAATTAAGTCTGAGTCAGATTAGAGGAATCAATCAGGAAAAGAAGGCAATCAGACCTCCTTCGGTTAGGTTTAGCGATCCGTCGCGAGCCTGGCTGTCGGGCTAATAGATGGCGCGGTTTAAATCTAATTGCCCTTAATTAGATTGGGGTCGGGGGTTCGCTTCCCGCCAATATCGGTCGGTGATCACATTCCGGAGAGGAAATCCACCCTCAGCAGACTTCCGGTCGGCCGAAAAGATTGTCTCGAGACTTCTTACGACATTCTTTGAGCCGGCGACTTATGCCTTAATTAAAAACAGTTGATATCGAACTATTTGAACTGAATAAGTATAGTAAAATACGTTCAAGTGATTTAATGGTGCCTATATCAGACATAGTGATCTCGTTTTAGAAAAAGGAAGATGATGTGTCATTATAACAGAAAAAATAAATAAATAACACGAGGTAATTGAGCACTAAGATACGGTTAAGTATATATTTCACGAAGTAGGTCGTCATTATAAATTAAACCAATATATTTTTATGCTCTGTTATTTTATGTTTATTTTTATGTTCTGGTATACTTCTACAAGCACACGTAATCTATTTTTTATTTATTATTAATCTTATCAATGTATTTAAAAAAAATCTACCGGTGCGAGTATTTCTTGTAAAACACATGTTTTATTTATTTAGAAATCTACAGATTTACAAAATGGTAGTGACAAGCGAAGAGTGAAAAGTGAATATTAATACTTATAAATCTAGAAATAGATTCCTACTTTATACGAACTTTTTAGATTAACGACTATGGGGTTCTCACTTTTAAATACAAGCACATTATTTTATGGAATTTATGGACATATTTTACAATTCGTTTCTAGCGGTTTCGACAAAAACCACTTTAAGAATACTAAAAGTGCTTTAGGCGTTTCCCTAAAGGAAGATGTTCGCTGAAAATTCATCTGAAAAGCGAGGAAAAGTCGCCCGGAAGGTCAACCGCGCGTTCGGAAATGTTTGACTGAAAAAAGACGCATAAATCAAGCGATGCGTGCGGCTGGCAGCAGTAACTCAGCATCGCGTCGTTAGTGCGTCCTCGTTTCACTAAATTCACACATTCGTAAAAAAATGTATTAAAATGACGAGCGGCGTTCGAATCGTGCTAGTAACTCGCATAACTATTTTGCTTTTTTTTAAAATTAAACTAAAAAAAATATTTGCAAAAATTATTGTCTATAATAATAACCGTATAATATTTTTTTCAAAATAATCGACCTTTTAATTTCTGCAATAGACTATAGTTATCTCATTAATAAATGCGCACTCATATAAAGTTTTTGTTTTAATGTATAAAATATATTTGATGTTAGTACAGTATTTTGATATCATTCATCGATTTTTAAACTTATTAGTTTAAAAATACCCAGAGAGTATAGAGTCTATAGATCGCTTGGGTCTACTGCGGATCTGGTTTAAGGAACATTTTCTCGAAGAGCTTTTAGCTATGTTGGGAATGGTCTTAAATCATTCTTTCCTATGTAACCTCTGTTTTGTTTAACTAAGCTCGATAATTCAACTTCGAACTTTATATGATAAACTTGAAAAACAGAATCAATTTATTTTTAAAAAGCTTAGTTGAATTCTCATACTTACGAAATTAAATATATCGCTGTGTTTTATTTTCTCGATTCTTGTATTCAGTTAATAAGATATTTGCGTCTAAATTTTAGATAACATGTATGGAAATATGCATTCTTTTTGAGGCTCTTAACTTTTACATAAAATAGAATATGTTCTTTCTCGTTCAATATTAACATAAAAACTATGAGAAAAAAGATTTTAGAAGTTATTTTTCTTCTATATCTACAAAAAATGGAGTAACAGCACTAATACATTTGTATGGAAAAAATGCGTTGGATGCGTGCGATACACGCTATAGCAGAGGTAACTAAAGATAGCAAAAATAAGGTAAAGTACTTTCACTGTAAATGTAAAATTTTACTGATTGTTAGTAGTTTTAATATTGTATACGGAGTGTAAAGCGCATTACGTAACTTGAAATAAATATATTTAAAAGTGAAAGACGATTAAATACCTAAATATGTAATGCATCTTACACACACGGTATCCAGCAGATAAGCCCTGGGCTTAGCTGGAACAGAAAAAAGAAATATTAAATAAAGGGAAATAAATAAATAAATATGTTGTAGTTATTCACTAGCGCTAGTAACTATGTCATTGTAAACGGCGCATTTGTAGACCACCCTGTCGTGAATGTTTCACCTGCTCGGTTGCTTTTATTGCCCGAACTGCGTCCATAAATGCCGCCAAAAATAACCAACAAAATATAATGCGATATCAAAAACAAATAGATTTTGTTTGTATCTGTTTCATTTACGACTCGGCGTCTCGCTTCCTCGCGAAGGGATTTCGTATCTCTCTGTCTCTCTCTCTCTCGTTTTTCTTACTCTTCATATCGGCGTCGCTTTTATTACAATACGATCTGGAAACATCGCAGAAGTAAATCTTCACGTTACAAACGAATATTTAATATTTTTAAAAGACTCTTTCCGGTATATACCTCAAATAAACTTTAAACTTACACGGCAAAATATCGCGATCAATTTTATCAAACGCTTTGGTGATGTCAAAATATGTAACCAATAATTTTGGCCTTTTTATATATGAAAATAAAAAAAAATATAGGAGTTATGCGTTCTGGTCTACTCTACTGAGCTTAAAGGTGTGGTCATCTAAACACAAGATGTCCTGCATGAGCTGTCACTTTTGACAGCTAATGCAAATATACATAGGGCCGATAATGGTTTAATAATTATTATTAAACTCAGTAACCAAAGAACAAAAATCTATTTTACCCTAAACAAAATACCATATAAATTACCCTCAAACTAGATATTTAAAATGCATGTCGACTGGGTTGTCAATTTTTGATGTTCAACAATTGTTTGCAAATAAAAATATGCAAATAAAAAAATGCACATGTTCGTGAAATAAAAAATTATAATAATACCACATTTGGACAGAATATCCTTTTTTTTCTGGCATTGTAAATTTTAAATACTGACGAGAATAATGTCATAAAAATAGAAAAGAACGTCATACAATCGAAACTAAAATGGTTTTAAAAATATTTAAAAAATACAATAAACCATATACTCTCGTATAATAATTTGTATATTAAAATGAAAGTAATTTAGATAAAAGTATAGTTAAAGTCTAATTAGGCTCTAGTGAGAAAATATGCCTTTAGTTAAATCTTCAGTTGCATATTGTATTATTTGATTTTTTGTTATGAAAATTGTGTTACTTTATGAATCATCAGCTGAGGATCTGTATTTTTATAACTGATTAATTACATCACCTTGGAACAGGAGTACACCCTGCAAAGGTGATGAAAGCCGATGAAAGTGTTTTATTATTGAAAAATGTACATAATCGATTGATGTATCAAGATTGTTAGGTTTGGTTGAAATTGACGGTTATTGCTGCAATTAGTGTCACGTTTAAAATGAAGATGGCCGCTGTCGCTTCCGGAAATCGACACGGATTATCGATGCGCGTCTCGCCTACTTTCTATTTCCGGCGTCGAAAACACTAAATATTTTTTCAGGAGCTGTCAGGCGCCGTTTGCAGGCGCCTTTGATCTCGGCCTGATATCGACCTCGTCCGTCGCGTCAACCCGATCTGATCCCGCGAAATCCCGCAGACGATCTTCGTTCCCGAAACTAGCGCTTTGTGGTTTCATCGGGTCGAATATACAGCGTGAACTTTTTCTCGGGCACATCCTTTTATGGGATCTAACTTAACTACTAATAGATCTTAACTCTGTATCGGTAATATCGCTTTAGGACAATTGTTATAATTAGTATTTCTACACTGTGGTTGACACACTGCATCAGTCCGCTGAAAAAAAATTACAGCTTACTTGCATTATTTGGAGTAAGTACGTACATCCAATATGTTTGGTGGTATGTATGCTTATTTATAAACAAAAAATAAATAAAACATGAAATATAATAATATGATGATTCCATATATGTAATTGCAAGTACGTATATATTGCAAGAACTGTTATTAACTGTAACAATATATAAATAAATATTTAATAGATTGCTTCTTATTACGGAGGTTGTATTACAAGGATAACATTGATTATTTCATTCTGTAACGATCAACCTAACCCTAACTTTTACATTGTAAAAAATCATTTGGTAAACTCGACGATTGCCCTAGAATCGGGAATATTGTTTAATTTCGAAACGATATTCCTGAATTTAATAGACCTCTGGAATTTTTGAAAACAAAATATCCGCTTTAATTATCAAACATGATAACCAAATAATGCGCCAAAAAAATAAACATATTTACCAATATATTACTTACTTACTTACTACTTACTAACTTACTATTTAAATTAATTAAAAACCTTTAATCCTATCTTGTTCCTTTTTGCGCATGGTACGTATTCATAGATGTTAGCTTTGCTGCGTGGCAAACAACATTGGCATAAAACTATAGCTTATGCTAAGAAAACAAATAATCTATAAACTATAAACACCCATTGGGTATGGCTAAAAAATAAAAAAAAGAAACGAGAAACGCATTCCGAAGCCCGGATATAAAATAATAATCTCCAATTATTTCCAGCGGCGACGGAAAGATGTCTCCGACATTCCGATCCCCTGAAATATTAGCGGTACAGCTTCGCTCCTTGGCTGCCGGATTTAGCATTGGATTTGATTTACACCATCAGAACGGAAAACATTTTAATTGAACCCATAAACAAAAAAAAACCTTAGAAAAATCTACACACAGAGGGTTCCTCGTCTATGACTAAGATCCCGTGTTTCTCGTAATAGTCTATTAAATTAACAGTCTGAGTAAAATACGGAAGTTTTCATAAGTAAAAAACTGTTTATTGTATCAAAAATTGTACATATTTTAAATCATTTTTAAGGATCCTATTTTCACAAGTGAAAATTAATATCTCTTATCTTCGTATTTTATATCACCTTTTCCAATTTCATCTCAGATATGTACATATTTGACAATATTTTATTGTGAGACAAGTTGTCAAATAATGTCAATATTAAGAGACAAATAATAATTGTTTGATTTGAAGCGTCGTAAATATTTAATATTGTCCAAAATGTTATCATTTATTTTATCAGGCGATTTGCCGTTATTACAAAAATATCATTAAATATAAGGGTCTAATATTTACCCGTTACAATTCACGCGAGAACTCACGGCAGGGATTTCGATACTTGCTTTAATGTAAAAGTTTTGAAGTCTATGCCCGCGAATGCCCGCGAAATTGATTTGAAGACATGGGAACTCTCTCACATTTGGGTTTTGGGCGCTTGCAGGTCTGTAGGTCTAAATAGACAAAATTAAACTAACTTACAGCAGTTAACGCGTGATAATTTAAGAAATTAGAGTCATTTCATAATATTGATTGATTTATCTAGTAAAACTGCATTTATATAATAATAATTGTAGTGGCTGGATATATTTATCTTTTAGTTGAAATGCGATTTTCCAATTAATGAAGGTTTCATTTTAAACGTCGTATATTTTCTGATCAAATCTCATATATATAGTTTTTTGATTTAGTGATGTAATGAATAACAAAAATAAAGGTAATTCTTAAAAAAAATGAACGCGGTCCTTCGAGCCGGATACAAATGTTAAAAATTGCTTTGATGTCACTTCGAGTCCATTAGTCGATTTTGTTTATTTGCGTTTTTTTTCGCTTTCGACGTGCGGCTCAATGATTCACCTGGCGACACAAATATTCATTTTTATATATAGAAAGTCACTTCGGCGCGTGTATTAAATGTCATCCGAGTGCGCAGCAAGTCGGCGAGCGTGATTCATGCGCATCGACGACTTCTGATCTAAATATAAATATCTCAAAAAGATGAAGACGATTGGGGGAAAGGAGACGACACGATTCTTACGCGACACTAAAAAAAATAACCAACCTAACAGTAATATTAACCAGAGTAACAATTAGAATTACCTAAAACCACAGAATCTATAATTTACGATAACGATTTAGGATCCAAAGAGAGGATTGCAATTTTTCACTTCCGACAGAGTTTTAATACTACCATAAAAATCCTACCGAAATCTGTTTAGCCGCTCCAGAGATATTTGTAAACAACTCTTACTGGACATATTTTTTTTTATAATATATGTTGATAATTAATATATGATATGATTAATGTTTGCAATTATTGCGTCAAAATGTTTTTTTATTGGTTAAATGTCCTAAAATATCTTGAAAACACCTAAAGTTTTTAATTAATATTCTATCTATAACTGTATTTGGTACCGTGATTTGTTTCCATAGCCTCGTAAAAATAAAAAAAAATAAAACAATCGAATTTCGAATTTAGCGCCATTCGTACTTCGTCTGTCGTCGGCGGGCCAATGACACCGCGACGCACTTCTCGTGAAAGCGTTCGGTTCTTATTTTGAAAAAAAGGGACGCGAAATTCGAATATGGAACGCTAAATTAAATTAACGACTTTGCGCCTTCCGGGAATTGGAATATAATTTCAGGGTCAACAAAAATTGCGGATAGGCGTTTTATTAAATTTTTTTGAATTTCGAATGGCAATGTCCGGCGACCGGTTCTACCCTCGCATCGGGCAAATCGAATTCATAAATCGAACGCGCTTAGAGAAAAACGGTTCAATTCAAATAAAGCGTACCGCTCCGGCCGAGGCCGGTCGGACATCTGGACGTTCCTTTCATACGCCATTCAAATTATTGATCTCCCGCCTTTTGTCATTCAAATTTCGAACGCGACGCGGCGGCATTCGAAACACGAATCAAGGGCGCGAAAAAACTCGATGGCTGCGGATATCGATCAATTCGTAAGCAGCTGCGGTATTTTTTTATCAACACAATAATCATCACCATTATGAAACCCAAACATTTATTAACAACGTATTATTTAGATTTTAGACAATTTTGTAATCAATTGTATTTTGTTGCTACTCAAAGATTTTTTTTTTATTTAATCTTTATTGAAAAATCCTACAGTATTAATTTTTATAACTACAAACAAAACTTATTACTAGTATACAAAACCAATTATGTATTTCGGACATTTTACATATTAACATTAGCATAAAAAAATTGGAACGGTGTTCTTAAAATATATATAGATAATTATGAATATTATATACGTATACAGTAGAATTTTTTGATGTATTTGTGAGGCATATTTTTTTTTAGTTGTGAATGAGTGTGATTTGTATATATATGTTAAAATAAAAATGTGAGATTAGGCGCATCTATCGATTTCAGAACATCCTATTTTTGTTGTCGGTTAAAAAAGTGCTTATGATTTCCTATACTTTATATCACAGGGTCACAGGCTCTCAAATCCACCTCTGAGTTGTATAAAAATGCTCAGTGGCGCAGTTGTCCCGGGTTCGAATCCCTAGTGGATCAAATTTTCCGCCGTTGAGAATATCCAACGGCGCTTTTCTCAACACTGTCGACTGAGTTAAGTAACAAGATAGAACTGCTTCCAATAGCGCCTCCCCGACAACACAAGCTATACGAATGAAGAAGAACCTCTCCTCTTTAGTATAATATTTAGCGTGTATAAATCGGCAGCCCCGATAGTCTAACCCATTGAAGCCCATCGGCGGCCAAGTTTTAATAGATAATTGACGTTTGGTGTACCGGTTCCGTTCGCTGGTCTCCAGACAGCGACAAGCTTTGGACATTAAAGTGTTAGGCCAGTTCGGAAAGCTATTTGCGGACGTCACGTCCCGATAAAGAGAATTCCGAATGCGGCGATACAACTTATCGGGACAATTTGACTGATTTGAATTGTTGCCTTTTGTTGTCAGGCAAACTTATTTTATTGCCAGTATCACCCCCATGGCAGTAAATGAAATCGCCTAAACTGAGTATCGATAGTAATTATGATAAATATCCATAGCATTCACCCATCTCCTGAAGCCATTTTAAATTATAATTCCACCAATATTTATTATTTATTCATCCATATATAAAATAAAAAAAGTCCTAACCTAACTGAGCCATGCCTGTACTAAAAAAGATGTTATTTGATGTTATGTGTAGGTATAAATTATGTTCATACTGCGTTGAAAATAGCTATTTTAGATTAAGTTCTAGTTGAAATATAACGCATTATAATTACAGTGTTAACTTAGCAAAACAAAAAAAAATAGTAATCTTTGGACACCATTTTCATTTTCTTTCCTTTGGTCTCTGACTATTTTTAAAACCAACTACTATTTCAAAATAATATATGTTAAAATATATATATATATATAATATATTCATACATATGTCTGTATTTAGAGTGCTTGTGCGAGTATAATTTAATTTAATTTAATTTTAATCTTTACATGTATCTCTGTACTTTAGCGTAAACCTGTCATCAGTCAATTTTACACACAATTTTATGTACTATTCTTTTTTCATATATTGTACCATTGGTTTCCCGAATAAACGATAAATAAATAAATAAACTTCAGTCATCAACGTCGTCGGATATCTAAACAAAGATCGTTTATTTTTGTTGGAAGCATTTTGAGCTATGAGCGAGCTAAAAATATTTAAAAAATTGTTTTAAACCAACTATCAAATAGTAGCATTTTTTGTCATACGAAGATACATTGTTTCTAAACCCGATTGGCTTAGTTGGAACAGAATTTTACGCTGAAAAGCGATACGACAGAGTGTATATATATATATATGTAAATATTAACCTCGTCTACGCTCATATGCGAAAAGCGGTAGTTCTCATAGATAAGTTACACATACGTACTCTTTTTTTTACGCGTTTAATTGCTCGTGGTAAAGATCCGAGTGCCTTTGACTGTAAATATTAAGAAAAATAAATGAGATTAAAATTATATTCGACAAATTGCAAAGTAAATCATTATTGGATTTAAGTTAACTTTATTTCTTTTGCATAACATCAATATTCAAAAACAACCGACGCCTGAAAACATGAAGCCGTGGCTTCTGAAAAAATATAACTTTCGAATTTGGAATAAATTAATCGCGATCGGCGCGCAAACCCTTTCAAGATGGCGGCTTTGTCATTGAAATGAGTTCTGCTATCAAACGTAATGGGAAGTCAAGTTTCTTTTGTTTCACAACTTTTGTCTCGTTCTCGCCGTGTTCCAGTTCCGCCTAGCAACAAAACAAAACGAAAATGTTTATTTTACCTAATCGATGTACTGTAAGGTATGAATCAAACTGCAATTATCCTCCCCGAAATATAGTTTGTCAAAATTCAATTAAATAAACGGCCAATTCGAGCATTGGTCGTTGTATTATTTTTAATATTAAATACACTGCCTATATTAACTAAACTACGCAGAAAACTTTTAAAAAAGAATATTAGTAAAAAAAAATCTACAAAGATATACAAATTCACATATAATTACTATAAAACGATTAGAGATAACGGAAGTACAGTTAATGTCTTCTTTTAATTTAATTTAAATGTTTCATCTTAAGCCTAATTAATTTTTCACTAAATATTCTTATAAATGCATAAAAAACTAAAATATTTAACGGATAGGTAGCTATTTAGAAACCGCTATTTAATATATATTTTTTTAAGTAATGTTATTATGACCTTGGTCTTATTAAGAGTTGCGAGGCTGTGCCTCTAGTCTCAAAACGCGAGCGCAATTACCGAGCGAGAGGAATCAGCTCCTCCTCAGACTGACGCACTGATTCTGATGCACTGATTCTGATGCAAGTCTGCTGATGCACTGATTAGGATTTCTCTAGGTCGATGCTAATGGATTTTGTCGAAATTCAAGCAAGAAATTTAAAAAAAACTGCATATTTATGCAGTGATATCTTGTGTATTTGTACACTGAACTAATTTAGTCTAGGTACGGTTATTTGCAGATATATTGTTGTTAGTAATATAATTATAAATAAAAATCCTAAAATAAATAAATTTATATCGCCTCCTGTACGTATCGCTTTGTATTCGATATCGGTTCAATAAGTATGACGTCATAATGCCCAATTTACTATTTAAAAAATTATCGACTTGGGTCAGAATGGGTCAATTACTTAGAAAAAAAAAATAAACAAATAATTAATATGATGCAATCAGTAATAATTTATCTTTTTTTCTTTTTAATTCCCGGTATGTAAAATGAAATATTTCCTGTGATATGTTTCGAATGACTCATTTAACTACAAATATGGATTTTTAAAATTTTTAGTGATATTTTATTTTAGTGTTTTCGCGAGCAATTGGCATTACTAATTTTAGCAAGTTTCTTTGGGATGTTATTTGGATAGTGCCCCTTGGCCAGTAAATTACAAAATTTTATTATTTGTAATATATATGAATCGAAAATAATTAATCAAATATTGGACATCAAGTGTATGTTTTATCTAACACGCATAACAAAAATACTGCAAAATAAATATTTGTTTGAACAATATTAATAATTTGAAAATTAGTTACGTTTTACTTTAAAATTTAGAACAATTTCCTAAATAAGAAATAACAGAAATAAATAATGATTTTACCAATGTTCTGTGATATTTGGTTATGCTTGAATTATCTACGTATAAAAAATAATATTTCTAATACAAGGATATATATTTTTTTTTTCCTATTTTAACATGTGTATATTAAGTTCGCCGAAAAGTTTAAAATTGACCACTAACCATAATAGAAAGCATAAGCTATAACATTAGCAGCGACATAACACGACTATATATTGAATAGATATTCAATTAAATTACGGCTTCATGCATATAAACTTGCAACCAAGTAAGTTTAACAATTATCGATGTGTAACTCCAACAAAAAATATTGATGTCACTATATCAACCATATTTTACGGATGCCTATATCATTTATATTTTTTTTATTGTATACGACCAACAAGACGTTAAAAGAAAAATATCAGGTTTTGGTTATGAGTTTGTGTATGAAAGAAAGAATATGCATTATTATTTACTACAAATTGGATATATATATAAGTACCTATGTTTTGGTATGTAGGTACACTAACACTACACTCTATATAGAAATAATTAATAATAAAAACGTAGCGACAATCTACTCATTGCTTATCTAAGTACGCTATTGTCAGTAGAGTACAAAATTTTAACCGGTTATTTGCGGTAACTCTCATAAAATTGACAACATTCGAAACATCTTATCGAATTGGCCATTACAGCGCAAATAGTATAGCGTTTTTTTTTTTTTTACCGACAAAGTTGCTCGTTAATTTGCGATTAGTTATCGATCATCGCGTGAGATATTATCCAGTACCGAAATCCCTCTAGTTCTGCGATTAATCTCAGGCGGACAACACAAAAATCACGGGTCGACAATAGTTTTACCGCCTATAGTCTTTGGTTTGAGCTAAGGACAAACTAAAAAAAACTCGAGATACGTCATTGATATTTTATAACCTTTCCTTTCGAATGTGACTCGGTGCAAGTGCAAAATGAGTGAAGTTTTTTTGGTTTGTCCCTTTAGAAAGGAGTGGACGCCGAAAAAGCGTCATGGCCGCCGCTCGGGTCGGCCATCTTGTTTCAAACGTCAAATTTGACAGCTGCAGCGGTTCCAAGCCATCCGGTATGGATTTTTGATGATTCGTAAATTATTCCGCTTAAATTCCATATTTGCCGATTTCATTAGAGGGCTCGGCGATGGGCCCTGCTGGTAGGGAAGTCGGGTAATTTTCTAATTTCGTCCCGCGTATCGGAACGATCCCGCCGGGAGTTCGAAGCGGTGTAGAGCGCACTTTCGTTAATACTAATATCGTCTATTAGAATATTGCGGGGCCCGATTCGTTCTAAAGCGGCGGTAATTAAGAGCGCTATTGCCCGAGTGACTAGCGAGAGCGCTGCGTATAAAGTGATACTATTATTTTAATTGCAAATCATACCGCACAAATTAAATTAATGTTTTACGTATATTTAGATTCATTTCTATGGATTAGCACAAATCAAAAACAAACCTACTGTTTTACTCTTTTATATCGTGTATGTACCTGCAAATTATAAAATTAACAATAATATAATATAGAAAAGTACAACTTTGAGAAATAACAATATTAATAATAAATTCACATTAAAATAATATATTTTCACTAACAATCTTAAAGCAAAGTGTCTTCCTGATGCAAATTAACTGTATATTTATAAAAATAACCATGTTTATTTGGTTAAAATTTACTAATGCAATGCGTCAAATCATTTTTTTTACTATGCACCCATAGAACGATTAAATTATTTATTAAATATTCTATTTATTTATGTATTTATCAGAATCATTATTTACATTACCATACTTTACTTTAGATCATTCATTCAATTCATTTAGATTTTTTTTTAAATAACTTTATTATTATTTTTTTTACAAAACACTTTTACATTTCCCCACAAAGACGGTGCCTTTTCTGTGAGTGAAAAAAAAAACATTCTTTATTACAGTATAAAAATTTCAAAAGGGTTACATCAATAAGAAAAAGGAAAGACAAAAAACAATATAATATAATGCAAAAACAATAAATAGATAACAACCAAAAGTAAAAACCTATCAAAAGCAAAGTTAAAAAATATATATATATATAAATAGACAAACAATATATTCACCCACAACCTAACCTAACCCACATTATAGACTCATGACATTATAGACTCGATTAGTGATACGTAAATTATTCTTTTTGTATTATAATTCAAAATATTTCGAATATGGTTAGATAACCTGATCTTTATGTCTTCAACATAGTAAAGGCAGATTTTTAAAATTCAATTCTATTTCTGAGAAATTTATAGTTCTTTTTTAATTGAATTGCTTTCTTATAAAGAATATTAGAGCCTAGGTAAAAATAGTAATTAAAAGGGAAATTAGGGGAAATTAAATTTCTATATTATGAAGGTGTAATTAAATGAAAACCAAAAATTGCTTTCTGACCGCGCAGAGACCTATGACCGAATTTAAGGTCCACTCCCTCAGGAGAGAGGAAAGAATTTACTTGTACCTACGTCAGGTCTACGTGATACTTCTGCGCGCTGCGCGTCATTTCACGAGCAGCATCCGCCCCCCCCCCCCCCCCCACCCCCGCCTAGCCACTTCAAATGTCAAGTCAAACACAAACAGAGATCGAATTTATTAGGCTTAAAGCTGATTAAAAGTAAAGACGCGCCCCAGCGCGGCGGAGCCTGTCTCCGGAGTACCGCGGGGCGCGGGGCGGAGCGCCCGTCGCCTTTTCGGGAACACCCCAATCGGCGTACAATTTAATGTTATTATAGGAAGCAAGTCTAACTGGAATCGGCGCTGCGAACTGCCTAAAAGCGGCGCCCAACCATTGAATGCCAATAAAAAAAACATATATTATCACCGACTAATTAACATGGACAGACCGAAAGTATGGACCCCCTTTAGCACCTCATATGCAAAATTTGCGCATATGCAATTCGCAAATCGTGTCCGCCAAACATTTTCGTTCGTGCGCATCTTTTTATATTTTGTGCGGTCATACCCTCCTGTGCTGTGAAATTTTGTACTAACAGAAGCCAAACCTCGAGGCTGAAGATATAGTATCTCTGTTCATAGGTAAATCACTTTAATATTGCTTACGACTTTTATATACGTTTATTTTTAACCGACTAAAAAAAATGGAGGTTCTCAATTCGACATATATTCAAGATATTTGTTACCTCTGACTGTTTTATATATTAATGGCAGATTTTGTTCTTCTTTAAATTAATTAGTCAATTAATAATATCGCCACCTTTAAACATCAAGTAATATTCTTATTTTCCAAAACCAACCTGTTTTTTTTCTCTATTCAAAGAAATAAATACCATGTAGAATGCTTAATTTTCTCTATTCAAAAAATTAAATGCCATATAGAAATATTTAAAAACAAAAATTTATGTCAACGTGTCAACTCACGAGCATACAAACACACAAGGGTTATTATGTATAGTATAATATTATAGTAAGATATAGTGTCATTTCCAATTCTAAAAATTGGGTCTGCGTCGGACCACACGGTGGAAGTTATACTTCTTTGGCCATTCACACCCACCCACCCACATACACAGACAGACAGGATATATAAATGATATATAAGTTATTTTTCTCTGTTATTCAATATATTTCTCTTCAATATATTATTATAAGTCACTTAATTATTATACTATACACCTATACATTATCATTATTAAGTTCGTATATTCGTATACTTTCGTATAATTTGTGAAAAAAAAATCCCAGCCGGGGATCGAACCTGGGGACTCGAGCGTGGGAGACGAGTGCGTTAACCACTGACCCACCGAGACTCTTGGGGTATCTTTGGAACGTATAAAAAGGCACTCTACGGATTTTACTCCTAACGCGTGACGCGGTTTCTCGACCAACATCCCATCCCAATGAGTACAACGGGCGCAAAGAAGTATAAATTCAAAAACAAAGAAGATAAAAAGTACACAAATAGATTGAGGTTTTTAGAATTGCACAAATTTAAAAGGTTGCCCGCGCCCTCTGCCAGAATACAGAGCGATGTTTTCTTAACAAACCGATACACAATTAAGCAAGGAGACATTTTCACAGCGCCCTGGGGTTGAGAAAGAGTGGGGGTGGGGCTGAAACCGGGGGAGGGAGTGGGGGGCATGAATAAAGTACTGTTTAGACGAATGTTGCGGAAAATCGAACTGATAGCAGACTCTTAAACGGCAGGGTTGACATTTAGAAATATCGTAGGTTTTTGCTGAAAGTTGAGTTTATTGTTGGAACCCGGCACCACCAAGTGAAGATTGTTGTGGACGGATGCCATCCGTAGGACTGCAGGGGGCCACATTTCCACTAGAGATACGTGGCAAGAAATTGAGGAGGCCTACATCCAGTCTAAGGATGTAGGCCTTCTAAAAACAATCGAAGATCTGACATTGTTTGAGTTGTGTTTCTTGTAATATTTATCGTATGTCACGTGTTGTTTAAGTTACTATTTTAAGTTAGAAATTTCGATGGCACTACTGATGGTAAACGGGTAAATTTGTTAGCGAAAAAAACCTGTTAGAAGCAAAATATACGCTTAAGCCAAACACATATCTTATTTAATCATATATATATAAATTCTAACATAATCTTATGTTTGCACGCGCATCTGAAATTACGGTAATAGAATTGTAATATTTCGAGTCTCTTTCGTTATTCATTTTTAACTATATTTTTTTACTTAGTTTACCGGCATTTAATTGAAAATAATAATGGTTTTATAAATGTCTATAATATATAAATACTACATACTTATCAGTACACACAAAAATACCTTTAGGTTACGTTTATTAAACCAATATTTTTTAAAAACCTTGCTTATTATTATAAAATTTGCATATTACTCTTCGTAAAAAATTAGAGTACATTTTATTATTAATATCCTATATTATTTTAACCATCCATTTAGATGGTGACAAATAACCTACCTACCACGCGGATCTGAGCCAAACGTATGGTTGGAAAATAATAATGAAAATTATATATTTATGTCGACAAGAGCTATCTCATTATTCTCATGGTTAGTAAGGTAATTTATCAATTTATCAATCTACAGGAATAGGTTTGTACAGTCTATCAAACAGATTGTATAGACTACAATACAATTCGGTTGGGCCTACTAAAATTCAGTAGCCACAATAAATTATGATTCTTAAGAACTTTTCGATTAATTTAGATCTCGATATTCAGTGTTGTAAAATTGTGAAATTATGGAACACCATCATTATTATTGTATTATTTTTTGGTATATATTTTATCATTACGTTTATTATATTATTATTCGACAGGGCGACGCTCACAGCAACCCTTGCACCAATTCCTTCGTTTTCTAATTGATAATTTTGCCACGATCCTTTATCCGGCGGAGCTCGCTCGTAAAATAATACAATTAATTCGCTTATGCTCTTTCCTACCCCCCTAAACCTACCCCCCGCCCCCAGAATATCTGGAGCATTACGGAGCTTGGCAGTTTTTGGAGACGCTCTTGGGATGAGGCCGTATTGCTTGATGGCCCGGAACAATGAATTGGGACAGATGCGATCGACATCTTCAGACAATGACATGTCTCCGCCCCCCCCCTAGCTATTATACACTCGTACCTCTATGTACTGGGTGCTCCAAGACCATTTCCCAAGAATGAGGGTTTGGGGGGGGGTTCAACATCCCTATTACGCGTAAGAAATTGTATAAAAAAAAATGCGGTGTAAACGTTACTGCACACCTGATATTTCGCTTTCATAAATTGTAAAAGTATTTTATTTTTTAGCCTAAAAAAAATTAATCGAATTATTTAAAATACACCAACAACCTAAAAATAAACTTTTTTTTGGTTATAAACAATTCACCAAAAATTCATTCGAAATCGGCGCAGAAATATGAGTAGGTATTATATTGTGCAATTTCTGTAGATATAAAACATTGTCTGTGCGCCGATTTCAAGTTTTTAGTTATTTAATATTATTTTTTTAATTAAAACTTTCAGCAAAAGCAGTATTCTTTATATATCTCTATCTCTCTCACACACATACTCATAAGCATAAATACATTATCGCACACTACATTCACACTTATTACACAACGCACAGTAATGATTTACTCTCTCTTGTATGTATTTATTATTTAGATTATGTTCATTCCTTATTTCTTTCAGTTTGTTTTTCAACTGTCACCTTATAGTTAGATTTAAATGCGTTACTCACAATCGGCCTTATAATTGTTAATATTGTATTTTTATTAATGTAACGCTGTGTTTAATATAAATAAATACGGGTAGTCGACCGCCAGTTTCATTTGACAACACTGCAGCACTCGATAAGTGTCGTCTTATTTCACAGAGATTCATAATAATCCATGAATACTTTTATTTCTTATCATATTCTGACATCTTATGTTTGACTATTATTTGTTTCAGGTGAGTGACATAAAATGAAGTCGGATTTACGGCGGGCAAATATGGCACGGTGAGCAAGTTGAGAATATTGTAGATAGATTCGAAGTTGAACGCTCAAATATTTGCATACTAAATTGAACGCGTCGCGACGTGACAATTAAAAGAAATATTGATAAAGCGACATCTTTGAATTCTGAAACGCGATAAACTGTCGCCGAGTCGTTGATGCGATAAAAATGGCGCGTTCATCGTGATCTAAGCTCACGAACTTGGAAATACTATTGTTAAATAAATGTAACGCATTTATATGTGACATTTATGCATTAACCATTTATTTAGTTTAATACTAAGGTGCGGTTTGATCAATAAACAACCGACATCATTGTACCTTTATACAGGGTGTATTAATAATTCACTGCTGTCCTTTTAGGAGGTTTATCTATCTCGATAACTAACCCGGTCTCACGAAAAAAAATAATAATTTCGAAAAAAACCTTTTTTTTACTAAAATAATAATATTAAAAAACTATCTCGCGCCATGCGTTCAACATTAAAACTTCTCGTAATAGGGAAACATTTTTCCAATATTTTTTGCTCATTAATGTTTGATTATTGATCTATATCAACACCCTAAAAGGACATCAGTGAATATAAATACATCCTGTATACCTTTACCCCCGACTCTAACACAAGCAAATTTAGCTTAGTTGAGTAGGGCCCAAAATAATTGAAGAAGTGTTGATTTTTCAGTGGTGGTCCCATTTTAGTTAGGACATATTTTATACTGAAGTTTCTTCATACGGTGTATTTCTGCGCCAACTTCAACATTTTGGCGGGGAATGTTTTTCTTCCGTTTACTATCAGAGAATGCAATAGTAACGTAATAACGTTACAGTAACGTCTTAAATTGCCGTCTTACGCCGACATATATATAACTGCATATAATTTTATACCGTCTCATAACGGGCTCGCCTAGTGTTGACAGTATAGAAACCCTTTTGCACAGTACTATTGGCGTGTCTGTCATCTTGACATGGCACTCATTGAAGATTAATCATATTAATGTTATATTTAGTGTAATAAAATTTGTTTATTGTTTACTGTGCTTAATACTATTAAATAAAAAAAGATTGAATTGAATTCAGCATTTGATTAAAAACTAACCTCATAAAACCACATGAAATGATCCATTGCCATGAATAAAAAGTCCGCCTTAGTATACCTACGATAACCTTAGTATACCTTAGTCAACCTTAGTATACCTACGATAATTGAAGGTAGATGTTTACTTAAAACTATCATGGTAAAATGTATGTATTATATGAAAATTGTAAACTACTTAAATTGTAAACTGATTTAATAGGTATAATGAAATGAATATATTGTAAGGCATGTACTCAGAAAAGAGTAAATATTAATAATTTTTATTATTATAACGGAGGGATACCTGTAATATCTAAAAATTAAAATAATCAATGAGAAATCAATGTTAACGCTCTTCAATTATGGCAAATTTGCTCCGCCATTTTGAATCTATTTGTCGAGCGGCGATAATCATTCGAGAAAGGGGGAAGATAAAGATTTTACGACAACGGCGCCAGGCTAATATTTACAATTGTAACGATTTACGACTACGATAGCACTTCTTTACAACCTATTAGTTCGTAGTGCTCGGCGCTATCGCCACACAGTGATTCGAGCGCGCCGATCACTAGCAGGTACTATACCGAAGCGGATCATAGGGCCTAGACAATTCAATCAGACACTGGGAATTCGCGTGGTATAAAATCGGACAGGAGGAAACGTGTCACCCGAAACGAACCACCCATTTTCTAATTGTCTGGTCTTTGCAGAATTAACAAATCAGAGGTCTTCACTTTCTCAAGGTCACTTATGACCAAGGCCGGATTTAAGAATTTTCGGCCCCTAGGCACTATTCTCACAGCCGCCCCCTTTAAAAATTACCTAAAAACGTTTTGTGCGTAAAAGTTGGTAAAATGATTATTACGTACCGTACCGTAATCGATCATAGGTCGTTTGATTAGATCACACCAGACACCTTCGTCAGACCAAAATTTGAAAATGTCTTCTTAATAACAATTATAATTTTTATTTTATGCAATGTTTATTTTTTACACGATAAATCATTGCGACTTCAGAGTCAATTTATCGAAGCAGTTAATAGTTTCATTATAATCATTTTGCAACCGTGGTATCGGTGGATGTATAGCGGTTATTTGCGTTTGAATGTTATTATTATTATAATTATTAGTTTTAGCTAGGCAGCTTATGCTGATAAGCCTAAATCTGCACTTGTATCGTCTCTGATAAACATGTCCAATCTGTTCTTAAATTCGTTCACATTTTTGGCACTTATCACTGCGTTCGGTAACTTATTCTATGCATTCACCACTCTATTTGACATGAAATTCTTCCTCGGATTAGAACTAAATTAGTTTTAAATGAGGTCCTTGTATTAATTGTGTATATGGGTTCAACATTTGGAACATCATAATAGTGAGTTAATATGTTGTAGGTCTCTATAAGATCGCCTCTCGCCCGCCTCTGCTTTAATGTTGTCAGTCCAAGTATATTTAGTATATGGTTTGTATTGTTACTTAATTAAAATACGAACCATTCAGTTAGTTTTTTGTTTATTATTTCTAATGGTAGGTACATATTTAAATATTTTATAACAAATAACTACCGCCCCCTGGAGCTCCCTGAGCTGCCGCCCCTAGGCACGTGCTTAGTTAGAAGTCCGGCATTGCTTAAGACGTCAATTATGATCAATCGACAAAATTATGGCTTGCAGATATTCTAAAGAAAGGAGGCAATATTGAATGTTGAGTTTATAAAACGTTCACATACAAAATTAACGACTCAACTCTTCTAACAATGATTTAACCCCATAAAAGGACTAAAAAAAACCCTTCCCTCGAGGTCAGTGTATGTTCTTTGTTCTCTCAATACACACTGAAGGGTCGGGGAAATCTAAAACTTTGAAGACTCTTTTAGTTAAGGTTTAGAATTGTGTCCGCTTAGATAAGACGTATTGACTCTTTCTGTCGTGATGTTTTAACGCGAATTTACATTGAAAGATTGACCGGCACGCAATGCATCCATTAATTTATTTATAGGTCACGTTTCATAAATGTGTTAACTAAAAAATAAACGATCAGAACTCATAATACGTTTGCTTGCTGTATTTGATATGAGCACAACTTTTGATTTATTATTTATGCTATTTTAATTTTGACATAATTAATTGGGGGGGGGGTGTTTGTTTGTCTATGCGTGATCTTATTGTGGATTAAAATCGAAGCGCACTCAAGGCGAAGGATTTTGACAGTCGGCCTTAAAATTCGGCGCTTTGTTTATATAGGAGGTCAGGTTTTACTCTTTGTGCGGTCAGAAAGCAGTTGTTGGCTTTTATTTAATTACAGATTCACAACATAGATTTAATTTGCCATTCAATTACTATTTTTCCTAAGGCTATAATGTCTTTTATAAGAGAGAGATTCAACTAAAACAGAACTATTAGCAGTTTATCATTTATTAAATTTCTTAGAAATATAATTGAACTTTAAAAATTTGCCTTAACTATGTTGAAAACATAAGATAAAGGTATCTAAATATATTTTTTTTATGATTAAATATCCAATGGTTACCAAATGCCAGCTATAATGAAAAGGACCTAAGTTAATCGAAATTAATATTTATCGTTTGACTTCCTCTCAAACCACGCCCGATGACGCGTCGAACTCTTTCGATTAGGAACGTATCGGCGGACAGCAATTAAGCGGAGGCCACACGGCACCGGTCAGAAGCGGTCACGAGTGAGCAGATAGTGTCGATCTCCCGAAAGCCGTTCGGCAATCCCTCATCGTCGAGTCTTCGAGAACAAAAAAAGGCCATAAATGCCCGCGATAAGGCCCCATTTAACATAAGGCCCCATTTAACATTCCAGCCGTGTCTGACTTGAGTAAACAGTCTAATCGGGCGGAATAAAGAATTAACCTTCCGACAATAGATTTGTACGATTACCGTGAGCACAATGTTTTTTCGTGATACCACATTGTGCATTTGATTTACAATTTTTATTTATTTATTTATTCTTTATTGAAAAATCCTACAGTATTAATTTTTATAATTACAAACAAAACTTATTACTAGTATGCAAAACCAATTATGTATTTCGGACATTTTACATATTAACATTAGCATAAAAAAATTGAAACAGTGTTCTTAAAATATATGTAGATTATGAATATTATATACGTATACAGTATAATTTGTGAGTGATATTTGTGGTAGTTGCGAGTGTGTGTGATTTGTATGTATATGTTAAAATAAAGTAATAAATTAAGTATGGTTTTAGTATGTATAAAAATAAAAATAATTTATGATGAAAGATGAATGATAATTTATGATAAATATTTGAGATTTGATTGTTATAATATTACCTATATCATTAAAATTTTAATTTGAGCATTATTGAGGTTCTTATACCTTTAGTATACGGTGAGTTTACCTCTATAATCATTGCATGTATTTTGCCTTAATTCCTTAATTATAAATTAATAATATAACATTTAAAATTTAATTTTAATAACAGTCGAAAAAAAAACACATTTACATTTATCTGTATTTATTTTTGATACCATTCGTCAGTTTTCATTTTTAGTGTAAAAATGGGACTTGACATTCAAAGAAGTATGATGGCATTAATCATTATTTTTGCGTGACATTGACAGAAAAAGGAACATTTGAAATCACACAAAATTCACGGTTCGAAACTTATTCTGTCAATCAGCTGTCAGTAGTATGCACGTATTTAATTTATATGTAACACATATTAGAGATAAATTATAGCTTCCTGCATTTGATCTTTATATAAACATTAACTATGTCAAACCTCACACTCCTCCGTGCAGGTAATATGCTTAAAAAGGGGTACAAAGTTTTCCCTATCACGTATTAATATATAGATTAGTAAGTGGCACTTAATACGTTATTTAACCAAGTACAAACAATCGACAGTACTGCACCTATGTTCATTGCAACCTTTACTAGACTTGCTACTGTACTAAAGAAGGTAGTTCCGTGTTAGTGTATGTGTTAGTTAGTAAATATTTTTTTGCATGCTTATACACCATGTCCCAATCGACAAAAAACAGCTAATTGGCCCTGTGATTTCAGACATGATTTTTCAAAATTCATCAAAGTTTCCAAGAAAATAAAAAAAAAGTAACTTTTCGTGATAATATTAAACCGTTCGTCCAGTTCGTTTGGTCCAGCGTCCGCGAGCAAAAAGGGAATTTACACTAGCGCTTTGATTAAATTAATAAATGTGGGCATCAATTATTTTCGAACTTACACGTAATAGGGATCATAAACACCCCCATAGGTCTTCGGGAATGGTCTTGGAACACCTGGATACTTATTTTGTTTTAGTAATAATTTATTGTATGTTATTTGGCACGTATTTTAAAATATATTTGCACCGTCTTTCGTAAATAAACGTGTAAGTAAAACTTGATTGGAATAACAAAATGGCCACTTGTCATTATTGATTTGGGACATATTCAATGTTACCTATAAAGCGCATCGAACATATCAGAATCAACCCTTTTCTTTGTATCGCTATACCCCCCCCCCCCACCCTCCCCCCAATCTCACCCTCCCGCCCAAGTGACACCCCGAAAATTTAACCCTCTCCTCGTAACACAAACATGGGATGAATTGCATAGCGTGGTGGATGCATGCCGTGGGGTTAACGGCGCGACCTCATACCCTCCCCACCTCCTCCCCACCCCCCCCCTTCATTAGACGAATGGGGTGAGCTTTTTGAGTTCCTTTTTGGAACACTGATTCTTGCAGACCTTGGCGAGTGAGGTAATAACTTTCATTTGTAAAAAAAAACTAGGTAATATTTTAAATAACCTCAAACTTCTGACTGAAAAAGCTCAATAATTTATTTACATAAGAAACAAATAAAGTATGACATATACTGGTTTATTGATAACCTAATACATTCTGTTCGGTACGTAAAACGCGCTTTCGGCGAAGGTCGTTGACCGAACTTAATATCCCACATTGGCCTGCCGCCCGTTTTTAGTTTCTTATTATTGGCAAATAATAAAAATTTTGGAATATTTTTTTTTTTTTTTCATTATATTGATAAAGCTTTTGTAAATAAAACTCGATTTTTTTTCCGCCAAATCTAACAAAACACTTTCTATTCACCCGCGCACTTTCAAATAAACAATCAAAAGTTTATATGTAAGTTCCTAGGCACTCATACATGCAACGGCGTGAAAGACAGCGTTTATTAATATTTTTGTTGTTATTTCTTACCAAATAAATGAAAAAAATATGTGATCATAATTTATTATTGGTAACATTTAACGGTACATGCCACTAAATTAAAAATAATAAACGGTATTAATATTACGTAATGATCGCCGTTTTGCGTATCCTTTGAATTAAATGATAGTAAATGGAAAAAAATCGCACGAAAATAAGCATTCGGATCGCGGTAGTGTAATCTAATTTGATATTTAGATCATGGTAGTGTAATCTAATTTCATATTTAGATCATGGTAGTGTAATCTAATCTGATATTTAGATCATGGTAGTGTAATCTAATGTTTATAACGTTCAAAATGTTTGAGGTGGCGCAATTGTTTTTCTTCGAAGTCTCCGGGTGCAGTCCAACTACCAATCGAATGCGTTTACTCTCACGGCGGCGATTAGAGCGTTACTTTCCGCAACGGAATAATGACTTCTGCTCGTCGGATTAAGCATCTTTCAACTCGAAAAGTACAAATGCCAAAGAGATGATTTTTTTGAGTAGAAATCTTGAAAAACTACCATAAAGGACACTTCATTGTTCAGATTGTAGCTGCATTTTTCAAATTATTAGACACTTTTTCAAGTTTTTTTTAAATACAACGCTCGTTGCATAGGCAATAGGTAGAATTTTGTAGTTTTTATAAATATCGATACTAGATTGCATCGACCTGATACCAGCACAGCCAAGTAATTTAGGTTAGTCCAATCTGTCTAAACAAAGTATTTATAAGACACAAATCGATTAATACACGTCTCTTCACAAGCGTTGAATCGTGGTCACTGAATTCAACTCTTCTGAATATTTATAGCAGTTTATGAATACTTTCAATTTGATCATTGAAAATTGAGTCACTCAAGTCACTCTACCGTGCATAATTTAGTTTCTATTCTATAACGTTGTAAGACTGATAATAATGGATAGAAATTGTATTGGCGATGTATATGCTGACCGTTTGGCCTATGAAGCTATATATCATTCGTTCAACGCCTTTTCGTTCAACGTCACATGTAATCAGTAAATATAAGCGGAGTTTCCAAAGGCCCTTAGCTCCAGAGCGATGTCGCAGCATTTAGCCCGTTGTGAGTCAAATGACAGTGAAATGACAGCTATTAATGATTGCCGAGACGTTTCACACTCGCTCGGAAGCCCCTCCTCAGGAGAAGGGGTGGCGGGGCGGTACGGGATCTGTCGATGGGGCACTTTATTAGCGTGCCGTGTTGTGTAATTCCGCAAACAAATACAGGGTGTCCCAAGACCATCCCCGAAGACTTAAATGAGGGTGTTGTGTAACCTATTATGAGTAGGAAGTACTCCCATTCCCAAATTTATTATATTTTTTAAGATATTGGTGCCAAATCGGTCAGCTCGCGAATTATGATAATTTTGATATTTTTTTCGATAACCATGATGAATTTTGACATAGTTCCTTAACAAATAACACTAGAAATCGCAGGACCAATTATCTGTTTTTATAGGGATTGGTCTTGAGACACGGTATATAAAACGTTAAATTGTAAGTTAATTTTGATGTCGGTTTTCTCGTAATTGAAAAACATTTTTCTAATAATTTGATTATCGATATAGATCAATATCCTAAAAGGAGTGCCCTAAATTAACAAAAAAACCTGTTTAAATAATATTTTATTTATTTATTTTCGCTTCTATTTTGCCATCGAATAAAAAATATCCATCGAATATTTTCGTACATGGATGTTGTTTTACCAATCTGAATGAGTAATTAATGATATTTTGAATACAAACTCTTTGAAGAATATATACGCTTGCAAGTATGAATCGGCCAGCACCTTTATAAAGTCCCTGCGTGCTGTTTACGGAACGTAGTCACAAATAGTTTAACGGGAGATTTCCGAAGAAGCAAATCTGTCCTGAAAGGAACGAGGCTCGGATCGTGAGGGGAGGGAGAGGGCGGGAGAGCTGGGAGGGGGGGGGGGGGATTAGGAGTCATTGTCGTTTCCTTGCCCAAAATACACCAAAACGGTCTTTTAGAAGGGGGACATACTAGCGACTATACTAAGGTCCGAAATTGAGACAGCAGAAGCCATTCCAAGAGTACTGTTGAAATCCTCGAAAGAAGAATTGAATGCGGTAAAAAAAAACTAAAGGAAAAACGGTCGTAGAAAACAACTATTCTGAATTATCTTGTGCTAGAACCAGCTGGATAAAGCTGAAGATGTTGGTGATGACGCGGTAACGCGACCACTAAATCATGATCTCAATTCAACCAGGTGCCAAGCAAGAAAGTACAGTAAGCGCAGGTGACGTGACGTGGACGCCGCCGACCTTTCTTTCCTCTGAACCCCATCGGATGCACCGGATACTGAATGGCACTGCCCAGGACATATTTGTAGAAGCGATGATGGCTGATGGAAAAAGAAGATCCTTCTATGGACAAACGTATAAGTGATATAGTAAGATTTTTACGGCACCATTCAACGAAACACAGACAAGCTGATATGGGATTTTTTCTAGGGTAGACGGCACATATCCAATAGAAAATATTATAATCATTATTTATAAAAATATGTAAGAGCTAAATCGTCCTTGTTTAATAGTTATAAAGGCAATAAATAGATGTTTGTAGTGTGTTGGAGACATTCTAGTCGTGTTGGAGAAAAAAAAGAACCTAAAATTCTTCGCAGGTACATTAGCAACAGTCTTAAATAAATCTGTAAGTTGACTTACAAATTACTCATACTGAGAAGCCAAATCGCTTTAACACCCGTTCGCTTATTTTATATTCGGAAATTATAACAATTATATACAAGAAAAATGATAGAGAAAATATCAACTAGTCCTTACGCTAAAAGGAGATAATGAGACGATGGAGGGGAGGATTTCAGGTTAAGGTGTAGTTTTTATTAAGCTTCTCGAGAGCTTTCAAGTTTATATATGTCAAATTTGTTCAGAGTTGCACACATCTGAAACGGGCTCATATTTCTAATAATAGTCCATAATTAGTGGTACTTACCCTTGTTTATGGTACTTACCCTTGTTTAATTTATTATAGTAGTTAACGTATTGCTTCCTTAAAGCACACAGAAAACATAAAAGTATTCAGAATCATATTATTTATGCGGAACAAGATCAGCTAATTTGCGAGGATAGATGTAGAGGGTATACTGGTAGATTAATAATTTTAACATATAGGGTATCCCTCCGTGCACCCTCGTATCCCCCCCACTCCCCCTGCGAGGGGTAAGTGGGTGCCACCCCGCGGGGCGATTGCCGAGGCGCGCTACAATGCTACGTCCCCTTAATAACAGATATTCAATCAAAATCAACCCTTTTGAGTATCCATACCGCCGATAGGACTTACGTGTGTACCCCCACCCCCTTGCCCCCCTCGGCCGGCCCTAAACCCCCTCGTCTCTGATCCCCCGCTTTAAGCCAGCCAAAAATTTATCCTCCGCCTCGCGTTTAAAGGACGACTCATGGAGTGGCTGAGTAAAGATTAAATATGAGGAAAAAATAATGGTCAGTTCATACTTTTTTTTGCCACTATGAGTATATTTTTTTTAACCATGCTGTCCTTCATAATTTAAGATAGCTGGAGCTAAGTGGTCAACCACACCTCGTTGACTCCCAAACTAGTAATCTGTTCAAGTTTTAAAAAAAAATGTAGACAATTATTTTGTTTTGGTCAGTACCTATCGTGTTTATGAATGGCTAGTATGAGATGCCTGCGTCTAAATCCAGAGGTCCCAGGTTTGAATCCCCAACAACCTTACCCCCAGTATTATAAATGAGTGTTCTAAGTGAGCGCGTAATGTCTTTATGGTCTAGTAAAAAAATTCAGAGGTCTCGAGTTTAAATCCGTATATAGTTACCTTGTTTTTACGCTAAATAAACCGTGTCCCAAGACCACTCGCGACGCCGCGTCACCTTGGCCGAGCGCGAGCGAGCGAACGAAAGAGCTTACTATCTTCTCAAATACTTCAAATAGATACGAGTAAAGCCTCGATTTGCCTAGTGAGGTGTTACTAATCCAAACAAACTGTACATTTTTTTCCTTCTTCTGAAAATCAATAAAATATTACACATTAATACATATGTAATAATAATCAATTGTATATTGGATATTTGGATAAATAAAGTTACAAGAGCGCTTTAATAAAATTTATAAATTTGTTCATGAGTTAATTTCGCATTTTTTTATATAATTTTTTACGCGTAATAGGGAACATAAACACCACCTTAAACCTTCGAGAGTGGTCTTGGGGCATCCTGATATCACCGCCTGTTCGTACAGGAGTTATTATTTTATGTTTATTGTTATCAATTAAATAATTGCATATAATAAACTTTATAAAAATAATAAGTAGGTATTATCGAATAATAAAATCAAAAAAATAAAAAAAAATCTTTATAATATTTATACGAGAATGTATATTTTTTAAATAATTGCTTTGCCCTAGGTTACTATTATTTTTGGCCCATTTCAACTAGGCCAAATTTTCCTGTCCGGGAAGGGAAGATGGTGGTAATGAAGCATTAAAACTGGTATGACCATGTGCGGATTCGAACCCGCGACCTTTGGTTCAATAGTCCAACGCCTTAACCACTAGACTACCACGATCTTTTCGATTAGTAGGTGTATTCATATTTCTTCCTAATTAACTTAGCCAACTTAACTCGGTTTATTAGTTGCTTACTATAAAAATAGTACTTTCGTAAATCGTATTAAGATATAATAGACTAGCCGCTGCTGCGGGCAGTTAAAAAGATAAAAATCTTTATTTCTCCCCGAACAAGGTATAGCCATCGTTTATTAAGTTCTACTAACTACATTTCTTATAATAAAATAAAAAGATATAATAAAAATAAGGTCTTTAAAAATTACAAATTAATATTAAAATGCGCATTTTTCAAACTTTGCATAGAGGCAAAAATGGCCGCGGGCTATAGTCGCAAAAAAGGGGTGACGTCGCACTTCGAGACCGCTGAATTACCCCCTCCGGCCTCCGCCGCCGTCCGAATCGCCCCATATTTACCCCAACACATCCCTAACCTTCTCATTTCTCCATAAAACAGAGACGGCCCGAAGGTTCCGATTGCGAAATAACCCTTCTTCGCCCCGTCCCGCGCCCCACAGACCCCCGATACTCTGACACGTACAGTTTGACAGTTGCCCCCTCCCCATTGATCTAACCCCACAACCCTCCCCCGGTACCCTCACTCTTAATATTATCGTCGATATATAAATATGTTGTTTTTGGGATTACCTACTCAAATGATATTCAGATGAATTGGCGAGGGATCGCGTCTGTGTGAGTGAAAATATTAGTGTGACCATTATTCCCACTAACGTAAGATTCATTTTGTAATTTATTTATTTTATTCATTAGTAAATGATATAATAACAGTGAAAAAAATACGATATAAACAAATGAAATACCAGTCATTTATTGTTGTTTTAAAGTAACATGGCCACTCTAACTAGGTTAAAAAAAACCGTTCTAAGAGTGGCTAGAAGAAGGTTGCAGAAAAAATACAATACTTTAGATGTTACTATTAAAAAGAATCATAGGATAAATATCATAATTTCAAAACATAGTACATACAATAAATAGTATATATTATGGTCTATAATATTACATACAACAGCCAATGAAATTAGCCATTCGAATTTACAAACTCGGGATTTCTTTTGTTTTCTCATTTTTTTTTTTTATAATGCTGCATTTATTTTGCATTCTTATTATATTTTAAACTCATTTTGTTTGTTTTGCAATACAACCATATTAATGGATGAAAATTGCAACGCCTAAAACGGGGGTACTCAAGCGGTCGAGTGCATTTTGAGTCGATCTCGGGAAAAAATTACCTATTCACAGATTTTGCTTCAGTTAATCCTCAGTTAGGTCAGAATAACCCTCTGCTAGCGGCGAAAGGCGATTCTATCAAAGGAACGCGATACGTTTTTGATTCCCGCCGATTTTTCTATAAACTTCGGACGACACCCTACCTACCTAGACGGCAATCCTGCATCACTTATACTTGCAGCCTCTCAGAGTCGATCGATCAAAGTCTAACAATATTGAGGTAGATCCCCAGCAGTTCAAGTTTGAGCACCAGTGATCTAAATGAATTATATCCCCTTATGAAATCACATAGGTCCATCAAAAATTTTGCAGCTTTACAGTAGGTATCTATTAGTATTTTTAAGTGCTTTTGTAAAACAACCCTTAAAGCCTTCTTAAGTACAACGCGTGTACTTTTAGAATATTTAGAAGTTATCCATATTCTAGTCAGACTGCCTTACTAAAAAGACACAAATTAAATACGAGTCATTCATTAATATAAATCATGAACACCCTAACTAGGTTGAAAATCTGTTCCAAGAGAGACCAAAAGATGAAACTGGATTGCCAAAAAAATATGATTCTAATGCACAAAGCATCACATTAGTAATAAAACCTATTAACCTACTTACAACTTTTTTTTCGTTCAATATAACGAGATATCCGTAGGGACTTTTAAAATATATGTTAGCGTTCATTAAAAAAACCTCAGTTTTCTGGATTCAAGATGCATAATAGTTTAATTGTTCAGGGGTTAAGCGACTCAATGTTGCGTTTTTATGTACGGAACCCTGAAAATGATTAAAGTACAATAAACGTGATACCCAACGACAAGTACCATTCCGCCCCAGTGCCCAAAAATCAAAAAAAAAGGTTCAAATTCCCCGACTGTGAGTAGTACCTACTATCAACGAAATTCGAATTCCATCGCCCGCTAATATCCTTTGACAAATTATGTCCAACGTCGAGATATGTATCTCTCTTTCTGTCATTCTTTCCCGTCTCCCTCTTGCCTCCACCCCCCCCCGCCCCCACCCCCTTCCGACCGCCGTCAACCATAGACAGCAGTGCTCCGCCATTGACGCAGATAGGCAGATCTCTTGGAGCATTCGTCGAAACAATACAGCGCTTCTCAAAATAGATCGACCTTTTCTTACAGCATCTTTTCTTTTTTCATTTTAGAGCAGTTGAAAAAAATCCACATTCAGAACGCAATATCCTTGGATCGCATGCCCAAGTTATACGGTTCACAGGTCGTTAGCTGGTTCCGTTGCTAGTTGTCAAAGAAGACAAAGAATTATATTGCATTTATTTTATATATATTTATTGTGTAGTTATTATAATTAAATATACAAGTGACTTGTGACTTGTATATTAAATATACAAGTCACTATATAGTTTTGAAGAGGGGTCGACTTATTAAATACTATTTCAGTCGAGCTGGAAATAATCTACAGCTCAATTAGTCGGGCTCGATCGTGTGAATAACATAAATGCCTCACCATATACAGCGTGTTCCAAGACCATTCGCGATAAAAAAAACCAGCTTATTGGCCCTGCGATTTCCCATGATTTATTTTGACCTCATATCAAAATTCATCATGGTTTTCGAGGGAAAATTGTATACTTGCCGAGCGCCTGCGAGCAAAAAAGGAAATTACACGAGCGCTTTGATAAAATTAATAAATTTGGGCATGAATTATTTTCGCATTTTTATACAATTTCTTACACGTAATAGTGAAAATAAACACCCCCTTAAGGTTTCGGGTAGGGTCTTGGAACAGGGTGTATGTAAGTTGCTTCAAAACTTTCTTAAGATCTTTTCATCGCAGAATACTTGTACATCCGAGCACGAATAGCGGGATTTTTGCAATATTACCCGCGACAGTTTGGGAACCGCTGCAATGACATATCTGTCTATTAAAATATTCCCTTTGATTAAAGCGTTGCTCAAACAGTGGCACGACCGCCTTTGCATCCGTCAGTGCGATAAATACCCACCTATATAATTTTCATGTAACCGTGACTCGAACCCGCTACCGCGGACTATCAATAACGTCTATTAATTCTGGCGACGGGTAGACAAGCACCATTTATTCAGGTCTTCTAGAATGGCAATGCACTATGCACTTAGCTCGTTCGAGATAGGATAAGGTCCATCCTGAGTCAAATATGATAACCTGTAGTTATTAACATTTTCAACGTAAGAGTGATGATTATACAGTGGTGCTAGATAGCTCAAATGCATGCAGTTGGTAGGCGCCAAAAAAAATCCGAAATGTAGATGGCGCTATATAGGATAATTTATACACAAATTGTATAGAACCATAAATATTTACAGTTTCGATAACCTTATTTTGACAATTCACAGATGGCGCGCTGTTTTGTAGATAATTTTCAAAAAATTAGAACTGGGTGCTTTTTCTAATAATTTACGATATTTGAGACATGCGCGACATCTGCACGTGTTTTAGTTACTAAAGACTCGTTTCAAATTATAGCACTTGAGTAATCTAAACCACTATATAATCGATGGTATAAGAAAACGTTAAAGAAACTAAAAAAATAACTGTCTGTGTTATTATGTTGGCGTGTGGGAGGTAGTAGTGATTTTGTGACCACGACAACAGAACAGTTATCCTGATTTCCCTTATATTGTATGTACGAGTGCATAAGGTGACACAACGACTTGCTCCAAATAACCATAAAAAAGATAAAGTAAAATAAGAGTTAAATAAACGCTCAAACGCGGAATCAATTTTAAATTGAGTTTATTAATTAAATATTTATTTTTATTAATATCATTTATAAATACTTACATACAGATAGTTATTTATTTTAATTAAAGGTAATTGACTGAAAAGTTTGACTAAAATGAAAGTTTTTTAATTACGGTGATCATCTAATAAAATGAAAGTCATAACTTTTGACAATACCTACAAAAAATATTTTTCTATTGAGCGAAATAATTTTGAAGGTATTTTAAAGGTTTCTCAGGATTTAGGTCTTCAACAATCTTTGATGCATTCTCCTATTCAATACTATAATAGTATAAATAAATTATTACCAAATAAACTAAAAACTCCAATTTTTATTTATTCGATTCTGAATAGGTAATTTTCACATCTAGGAAGATACACAGCAATGCTAAAAATGCTTACAAAAGGAGGGTGGCTTTTGATCCACGATCCCCGTATTCATCACCCCTAGGCAGATCTGTGACATCGATTATAAATGTCCCTTAGAACACAAAGTATTATCTCGCTATTCCAAATACATCGTACGTTTTTAAATGTACTTTGAGTACAGAGCAAAATTCGATCGTATTTTTTTAATTTTTAAAATATTCACAAGCTCTAAAACAATGGCTTCATTACGATCTAACGTATTTATAAATACTTAACGTATTTGTTAAAAAAATACTAACGGCTTTGAATTGCAAAAACATTATACCGGCTGGCTCGAAAATTCGCTTAAAGATATATTTTACCGCGGGCGGAAAAAACCTTAATATAAATTATTATAATTTAATCAATAGTGGTATTACATATTTTACTTAAGCTAGTTAATTTGCCTAAGTAAGAATAGGAAACATCTTAACAATCCAATACTAAACTCTTAACTCCTCTTATTAATGTTTACATATATTTAAAAATACTTGATAAATAAGTATTTTAAATGATAACAATAATTTCTATATTTTTAGAATGTAATTAGTAATGTTATATAGTACTTACGCATGCCTAAATTCACTTGAAAGCATTGCGATTAATTTAAGTATAATAATGCTCTGTCTTCGAGCTGTCTTTGCGAGCCAACGGTAATGCATAGCTATATTGCATTGCGTGCATTTTTGACGATCAATATTCCTTTGTGATTGATAAAAAACACAATCAACGGAATGATTAGAACCCGGTCCCCCTGGCGAACACTTCGCGGATTGTTGGGGAGGAATCTCCATCGCCGCAATTATCATAACTTATTATGTTTGCGTTCGCTTATTTAATATGCACTTTCTATATATTATGGCGGCAAAGTTTGTTTGTTATTCTGTGGCAACATCGGAGAACCAATAAAAAAAATACAATATTTTACCTCATGCATTATTCCATAAACATTTTTAATAATAAGAACATGCCATATTTTAAAGTATTTAATCAATCGTTAAATGCTAGAAATGTTCATTTTTTTGTTAAAGAAGACATTTGTTAAATATTTAAAATAAATACTCATAGTAAAAAATATTTATATTTTTTATTGTTCACAAATAAATGTTCTTAGATATTATTTTAACAAAATATATAATAACCTCAAATTACTAAAACTTACTTCACTTTTTTTTTAAGTTAACTTTAGGGGTTATTGAGTTTCACTTTTATGATTAGCTACTGTTATTTACGTGTATTTTTTTTTTATTTCCCATTACATCCTAATTTAACTGCATAACAATTTCGTTGCAAATATTTATTTGTACCACAGACAACAATAAAAAACGTTGTAAATTACTATTATAGACTATTATAAATTAAAATAGGTAAAAATAAAGATAATAATTTGTTGGCCTGTTAAAAACTAGTTTGACCCCATCACAAAATAAAAAAGAAAAGATTTACGTTTTGTTACCACAACTAAACATAATTAAATAATTGTGTTAATAACGAATTAAATGGAGCAGATATCATCAATACTAACAGTTTTATTCATATTTCTAAGAATCATCTTAACTATTTCGTTTTATGAGCATTTGTCCTAGGAAGGTAGAAATCTAATAATAAAGTTCTGCCCGAAAAAAAATACATTCAGCCAAAAAAGTATCAGTGGTTTATAAGTAGAAATATTTAAACTCTATTATTAATCCTATCTGTGTATACCCCGTACACATGGCTGTACAATTGTAATGTGTCATAAAGTAAAAATAATTATTAATTGTAACAAAAACGGCAAATTCGCAAAGATACTACCCGCAAAAAAAAATAACCTTCTCAGTGAGCGCACAACGCGTCTCGTTAGCGACTGTCAAACGTACGCTCGCCATCTTGATCCCCTGCACCCGCTCCCCCGCCCACCCTCGCCCTACGCCGCGCCGCCCAAAGCTCCCTAGGGCGCGGGATGGCAACCCCCCACCGCCCGCTCGGGACAGCCGCGAAGAGTTCGAGTATATGAGGGGGTGGGGGGAGGGGGTTCACGAGAGAAAAGAGGTCATTAATTACTGATCTGTACACGTCCGAGAAATTACATGCATATGGAGATTAGGCACTGGGTGTGCCACGTCATATAACGTGTTGATCGTGCCGACTTAATGATTCTGTACGTTTTTTTTTTTTGGAAAATATGTAACAATATTTACATTTAAAATAAGTGCTTATTTAATGACACATAGGAGTGAATTGAAATATTAAAATTAATTTATGATACGAGTAGGTAAATGCTGCACAGTTTTTTTTTCAATTAATTTCCACACAATATTGCAATATAAACACATTTAAATGTAAATTTTATTAAATATATGCATTATAACATTACTAATCCAAAGATTAGCGGCAACTATTTGAGATACACATATTTTCTCGCCATGATCAAATCACATTGTCTATTAATTTGTTGTCTCATCGAAGTTAATATTTAATTATTAATATTATTTATTTTTTTTGTTAAATTAATTTTGGTTATGTGCTAGAGCAAAGGTCACTCATAATCTTAATATTTCTGAATTTACACGTGTGTTTGTTAGTATGTTCCTACTGAAAGTGTCCATAATGAACATAAGTGGTTTTTGTTTATACTCTAATAATTTATTTAGCATATTTTTAACTTTTAATGCATATTTATCCGTAACAAAGTTTTATTCGCTGTAACTATATTATTCAAAATGACTTAATATTTATTAAGAATAGGCTTTTAAAGAAAATATTTGTCAACTTTAAACCTCACATAAATATATTAAATTACACTATATTACACATTTAAAAATATTTTTTTTTAACGAATTGTACCATATTTTTTGAGCTTTACTTAACTAAGCTAAACTAGCTTGTAAAGCATCAAATACCCCAACTACTGGACTACTACAATCCACAGCGAACACGATTCAAATAAGGCCTATGAATCATTGTTCATGCATAGATATAGTTAATTAATATTTTAAATATGCTAAACCTAGTATTCATTACGAATCTATTGAAAAACGTTACAGAATCCACTCATTTTAAAACAGTCGAGTATAGATACCAGCTGGCGAAATCACTGAAATGTATCGAACGTTAAAAATCGTCAGGGCGGGCGGCGGCGAACCGCCAGGGCGTCACGGGGCGTCCCCGGCCGAATAGTTGAGGGCGTCGCGGCGCCCCAGATACAACTCAATCAGCCGGTGATTTCCCCGGGAGCCCATACGCGATGTGCCTTAATCACTTTCAGTGATTCATTAGAGTCTTTAATCGTTCGCAATTGGGTTTTCCGCTTTGGGATTCCCCTTAATTAAAGGAACGCATAGTTAAATCAATACACCGATATAAAGACAACATAATAATAATATAATAAAAAAAGCGCGCTTCATTCTCTCAGTAAACTCTCCGTAGATTTTCTTTGTCTTCACTCGCATCCATCCATTTCCATACCATTTTTAACCCTTCATTACCACCATTTCCCCTTACTCTAGGACAGGCGATTTTAGCCTAGTTGAGTAGGGCCCAAAATATTTGTATATGACCAATAATAATTAAAAAAAAACAAAAATAAAAGCATATTTTTGTAAAACAACAAAAAACTGAACTTAATCATTTTTAGTGCAAAATCTTATCGATTATGTAACACGATAATCTCTTCACTAATTATGCACTACGTGTATTTTATGCAGTTGTAAAAAAATATAATCTATAACCGTAATTTTGCGGCTGAAAAACAAATTGGGCGCTGGGCGGCTAAGATGATATCGTTTGGGCGCGCAGTGGCGAATCCACGGTTGTTTTATTGTGTCGAAACACGTCTGCTCCGTAAGTTATTGACCGAATGCCGTTTCTGGTTGTTGAATTCGGTGGGTTGCGGTGGCTGCTCTATCGGCAAAAATAATCGGGCTATTTTTATTCATTTATTATTCAGACCTAGTCTAGTAACCTACATTACAATATAAGTTGCTAGACACGTCGCTAGTTTCAGTGATTCCTTACTTTAGGAATCGTTGAAATAAACTGCTGTAAAATAAAATAAATAAATGGTCCCCTGAAAATAAAAATATTGTAAATAACAGTATGTACAATTTAAATGAAAGCATGCTAATTTTATTCACACGGAATTTAAAGAAATATTATTGATACAGATGTGAAAATGATATTTTGTAACTCCAATAAACAATAAACTAAGTAGGGTTTGCTAAATAGTTAATAATATGAACTAAGCTAATTTCGTCCTACATTAACCTAGCTCCGTTGCGGGTCGTTTCAAAGATTAAATCTTTATTTCAGATCGAACATCACAATCTCACATACGAGTATACTATCTAATACAAGTATGAATAATGTCATTTTTTTTCTTTGAACAGAAAAAACACCGAATTATAAAAAAAAACGATACTAAACGTACGAGTTGCATAAGGTCGGATAGTCTCAAACATACCGGTGGCGTCTAAGGAGTGCGAGAAGTGAGACTCACCAGCAGTAGTCGAGGGTAACCAAGCAACAAAATCTCCACAGTGAAAAGACAAACATTAACAGCAGGTCTTCAGGCTGAAAAAGCCATTGCAATCGCCTCAGTTAGTAAGAATCTCTTTTGCTGACTTCATAATATAAAAAAATTGGTCTGCGTCGGACCAGACGGTGGAAGTTATACTTCTTTGGCCATTCGCACACACCCACTCACACACACAGACATACAGGATATATAAATGTAAACTTATAAAAAGGCACTCTACGGATTTTACTCCCATCGTGTGACGCGGTTTCTCAACCAACATCCCATCCCAATGAGTAAAACGGGCGCAAAGAAGTATAACTTCAAAAAAACACAGACAACTAGCTTTAAATTTCGGAAGGGACTCTAGAATGCGACAAACATATTTCGTAAATAAAGCAATTGGACTCTACAACTCGACAAACGTAAAAAATACTCCTAACGCTTGACGCGGTTTCTCGACCAACATCCCACCCCAATGAGTACAACGGGCGCAAAGAAGTATAACTTTAATAACAGTAGGTCTTCAGGCTGAAAAGCCATTGCACTCGCCTCGGTTAGTAAGAATCTCTTTTGCTAACTTCATAATCGTCAAATGTTTCCATAGGGTGTAAACAACACGTATTTCTGCTTTCAGCAAATGTGTATGTGGTTACTCAATGAAAATCAATGTGACAGCCGACTTAGTCGATTGAGCGTGTCGCGTCCCGAGATTCATAAGACTGTCTAGGACAAATTGTGCGCTTAAAGAAGTTTAACTTCGATGTGTAATTAATCGATTGTTGCGACAGGAGTCGCCGCTGGCGTTGGGGGCGCGACACGCGATCCGCTCGTATTTAAAAACGGGCACGCTTTTCGCGGCGCGCAGGCATTCGGGCGGGGGAAAAAACCGCGGGCGAAAGACGCCGGTCTCGCAGCTGAACAGCAATCATTGCCCCGTTGCCGATCTACCCGACACATTTCGCCGGACGCCTGCCGTGCGGGGAGCCAATAATTAGCCTGCACTTTTTTCCCCTCCCTTAGGCTGTTGTTTCGTCCGCATGCAGCTATTTTGACCTTTAAGCTTTGGCCCGAAAGGTCTACGTGTCCTATTGACATTTTTCATTTGGAAAACCTCACGGCTTATTAGGCACCTTTGGAGGCCACCAAAACTATAAGGATTTACTGAGGAGTCATTACATAAATCCAACTAATAATAACCATACTAATAACCATGCGCAGAGTCCTCGGCACATATAATTAAAAATTCAGAGCAATTGATATATTTCAAGAGAAAAAGGGTTTATTTATTCATGAAATTCGTAACGTGAGTTATAATAATAAATAATGTAAAGTTATAAAATATATAAATACACTCGTAATAAATTCGTAATAATAATTATTTTTAATTATTTATTATACCACTAATAATGTGTAGGTTTACATACACACACTAAACAAACACACACAAATATTTCCATGGCACAAATAGAGGCACCACACACTAAATACATAATACACATTACTCAATTTGATGTTTTCGACCATATTTATATTTGGTAATTTTTCTGACCATATAAATATAGTACTAGAAAATTATCTTGCTGTATCGCTGTTTTGTACTTTGATTAATAAATAAATAAACTAATTTATTAAATAGCATGTTAAATATACCTAGGTAAAAAAAATGTTTATTTATAATGACTAATATCATTTTTTGCTGTAGTAGGTAAATAATAGAAAAAAACAAATTTTAAATAATAAAAAACACAGCTGTACAGACATATACATATACAACTACATATAATTTTATATTGTCACAGAACGGGCTCGCCTAATTTCGACGGTTTAAAATCCTTTTTCACGCTGTAATAAGCGTGAAAATTTTACATGGCACTCGTTGAAGAATCTAATAAAGTTATACTATATATAGTTTTTTTTGTTATTTATTGAAACAATTTCATACTCATTTTATAAGGTTATACATAATAAAAATTATTGTATATCCGGTTGAATATAAATACGTAATGCAAATCATAGGATCTACATAAATAAATAAAAGTGCGTACCTACGCCTAAATATAAACTGTGGTTGGGTTAATCTGAAGTCACCCCTAATTGTCCTCTCCTTCGAATAGCCGGTGGTTTGAGGATGAAGAGCATGCCTTGAATATCTCCTCTGACCCCAGCACATACCGGGCACAATTGAAAGGGGACTCAGTCGATACAAAGGCGTCCTTTTACAGATAATTCGTACAATGCGCGCAATCGTACCGCTGCCAATGGCTATGTTATTGATAAACTATTTATAATGTGTATGATAAATAAACAATATATATAGTAAAATTTATTATTATTGTATTTTTATAATTTATGTATTTTCTTCCAGTTAAATAACAAATAAATTCTCTTCACAGAACAGGAAAATCCTGGTGTGGGAAACATCGCATATATATATACAAAGTCTTTAGCAACATAAATCCTATTAATAATGCACAAAAGCTATTTTAATAATCGACGTAAAGTATGGTTGATATAGTGACACCAATACCTTTTGTTGGAGTTACAAATCGATTATTGTTAAACTTATTTGGTTGCAAGTATCATCATTTCTAGTTATCGCTACAATATTTTTTGCAAACTGCAATTTTTACGGTCAGCTTTTCGGTCACACCGCCATTTTGATTTGAATCACAGCAAAATAAAATGGTAAAATATTATGGTTGCAGCTGCCAAATTTTCAGGTAATTCCTTCAGCTGTTCACCTACGACGTCATATTGCTTTGTAATCATAGCAAAATATTTTTGCTAAAATATTTTTTAAACACATCTCTTAGATATAGGTAAATCTAACTAAAACTTATTTAACAATAATCTGTCTGTGCGTACAACCATGTGATTTGCTTAGATTTACGTTCGATTAGATAAACATCATGCTGCGGGTGCAAAATTTTATACAATCAAACGCTTTGTTGAAATATTTTTTTCAGTGTCTCTTCTCAATAACAAAGTCGGTTAAAAATAACTAAAGCTCGCATTTTTAATATCGTTTCATGTTGTATACGATGAAAATAGTGCGCGCATCGGGTCGTACAAATTCGGTAGAGTCTTCGTCGTAAACGGAAAAACGGAGCGAGGACCCAGCGCAACCCTTGCGCTACGCCGCGATCGCCGGCCGGTATTTACCCGCCGAGCGACGCCGCTCAAACAAAACCTAATGTACACAATTAGCTCATTGTCTTTAAGCTCAATTCGTATCGTTTAATCTTCCCCGGAGGGCGGCGTTCGGCTGTCTGCGGCTTGTTTTCGTTAATTCCCCTTTATGTCCCCGACCGAAAGGTCCTTTTTCGCGCCTCACTTTTCGGACAAGTCCGGCGCGCTCCATTATCGTCGCGAAAACGTTAATTAAAGTCCCCGTTCCGGACGGCGGACACTCTTCGGGCGGACAATTTTACGGGCGGCAAGATGGCCTGCGGGCGGCGTTCGAGATCATTGCCGCGGGGGTAGTTGTGCGCGCGGTGCGCAATGATAATGATCGCAGTTTGAGCCCACCTACCTCCCGTTTGGACGTCCGAAGCATCACGATATGTTTGTCCAATGTCTGTCGACCGGACGATAAAAGGTGGTCGAGCCGGCACTCGAAAACGTCCTCCCATTTCAACCAACGATCTTAGCAATGTCCTTCTCTCTCTTAATAACAACATCCCGCGTGATCAACCGAGCCCTTCGACCAAATGATCAAGGGTCTAGGTACAGACTGTACCCCTCCAAAATTTATTTGATACACTTGATTAATTTCATTTAAATATTCTTAAGGACCGATAACCCAACCCAATTTCAAATCCAAACGAGAAATGTGTGTAATATGTGTTAGCAATTAAATTTTTTATCTATAACCGTACTATGATACACACAAAGTGTATTACCTATTTGGTAATTTTATTTATTACAAGCGTTTATTCAGCTTGCAATGTTTGTTAGTCTGTTTAGTTCAAATCTTACGAGCTGAATTAGAACCGCTTCCTCTTATCCTATTTTTATGGTAGATGTGACCTGATTCTACACCCAGGATTGCCTCCAAACGAAGGAACTCCTCAACGGTCAAGAGCACAGACACAAAATTTCGTATGTGCATTCAAGCACTTAAATAGAAGCTTGTCTTTAAAAAAAAATTTTTACTCTATTTTTTCTAATATACGCGCTTCTAATGCAATTTACGAAACAGGTTTCCTAGTGTATTAGCACGCAGTCTGGCCACTATAAATGAAAAAGTCCTCATATTACTGTTTAGTAATTAAACGTAGATAAAGTCAATTTAATAAATTAATTAATGATTACCAATTACTAATTAATGAAATAATCGGTAATTTAATTAATCTATACTAAAATAACTCATGTATTAACTCATTTACTTACTAAATAATTAATAATTATTGATAGGCGTGCACTACTATATGAATAATATAAATAAATATTAACAGTAATCATTACTTTTTTATTATGACGGTGTTCAAAAGGTTATTTTTGTTTGTAATTCGCTATTATTCATTTATTCATTAACAGCCAAACTTCGCTTACCGACATCTACTATATTTATTTTTAAATTCACTTTGTTAGGCTTTTAATTAATGCGACGTGATATGCATCTCGAGTTTTCTCTACGAAATCCTAATTAGTTTCTCCTGGAACTGGAGGGCGGCACACTGGTCCCGCATCCTGGATCACTATGCCCCGCCCGCCCCGCCGCGCCGCCCAGCGTCATCCTTCGGACGGAACGCACACACGTACCAGCCACAACTCCTCGCCTATTCCAAATGCTAATTGCAATCTTTTGCCCGCATCGCGCCAACTAACCCTTAACCCCCCCCCCCCCCTCCCCATGTCCAAAAAGGAAAACATAAAAATTTTCCAGCGCCGGCGTTGGCCGGGAAGTGCGCAAAAATGCTAAATGTGAAATTTAAACGAGACGCCCAGAAAGAAAACGTCAAATCAATATCGCCGCGGTGCCGCGTTACAAAGAGGGTAGTTATTATACGTGTGCTAGCATGCATGCAAGATTTATGTAATTAAAAATGGGAGGACAATGCTCCCCCTCGGCATGGGCGCTGTCTGAAATATTATTTGCTTATGGATGCTCGCGTATGGATAAAAAAATCCCAACCGACGAGATATCGATTACAAATCGGGTATTTCCTGATGTTTTCAAATTCAAACTTACCCAAAAATAAACCCAATGTGAGGAGAAAAATATTAGCACTTAGTTTAAACAACCTATCCAAGGCGTTTGCTAGTAGGTAAAACTCCCGGTCGAGTGTGCGAGCGAGACAGCGTGCTCCTGATGACGTCACCTTTTTTTTCACAGCATCGCATTTTCCGAGAAAAATGGCATGCCTCAATTTATTGAATCGTATATTGTATAACAACTTTTTTTTGTTAATAACTTCTTGAAATTTAGGATATATGTAAGTTTTCGATATGTTACAATCAGAAGGTGAGAAAACTATATATATATATAATCTGACTACGCTCGGATTTATAAAACATGTTATACTTACAAAAATATAAATTATTTTCACTATAAGTAATAAAAGGGTACCTATTCATACTGGGATACTCTAGTGTGCTTTGTCAAAGTAACGATTTTTAATGGAAACGGTGATTAATATATCAAGTATGAGAATCATTCTGGAATTTAAATCCTAGTCATACAAGTATACAATATCACTCTTATCTGTAGTGAACTGATTTTAGCAAATATTGGATGCGTTGGTTCTTGCAGATAAAAGTGTGATTCACAAATTACTCAATATTTTAATATATATTATGTGGTTATATTTTTTTTACTGTTTAATAAAATCTTGGTAATATATTTCGAGTTTCGTGACCATAAATAACAGGAGGAGGATTAACAATTAAATAAAAAATATTTAGACAATTAAAACGTACCGAAAAACCGTAGAAATAATTCCGGTGAGTGGGTTGACATTCGAAACGCATAATGTCCGATATGGTTGAATAAAATGCGTTCGAAATACTCTTGAAAATTAAAAAAAACTTAGCGTGACAGTCTTCGGTTATCCACTCAAAGGTTTATATATATATGTATAGGTATAATATTTTTTAAACGTATAAAAAGTAGTTTTTTTTTATGTAATTAAAAAAATGCAATATTTTTGATTTTGAGTGCAAATATCGTTATGAATTTTAACATCAGATATTATAATTAGTTATTACCACTATTGATAGTATAATTAGTGATATTATAATAATTGATAGTAATTAGTAGCAAAATTATTCGAACTGCAGAAGCGTCTGTAGAATGTCACTTCCTCGGCAGTTCTTCTCTAGAGCTGGAGGAAACTTTCAAACTTTTTAAAATCCCAAAATATTAAGGAGGAGGAAGATAATTTCGCGGCCGAAAGCGAATGTGACCGTGCGATCTTCGCGATTTTTACTGTCCGCCCCCGCGGCGCCCGGGTTGGGCGGATAAGGCGGGGCGGGCGGGGAGGCGGTGGGGTTTGTAGAGTGCACCGCCCGCGCCGGGACAATGAAACGGGCGTCCGAATCTAGCGTACGAAACGAAAAATGGGGGTATTCGTTAAAAAATACAGCAGTCGGACGCGATAATGTAACTCCCTTAGCGAGAGCTTGTTCTCGCTTTGCCGTTCGTGTAAAGTAGCACTCTTATACGCGATACGGCAAAAAATATTTATATCGAAAATGTCGATTTTAGGGTTCCGTACTGAAATGTCAAAACCTGAAAACCTTATGAGTATATAATTACGAAAAAGTTGGTGAATTACAACTATCGTACCGTTAAGTTTTTGTTTGAACTAAGTAATGTTTGATCTATAATTTCATTCCTAATAGGTTTAAAAAAAGAATGATTTCCTTCAAAGATATCAAGTGTTGAAAAAAGCAATTTTAGTTTAATCAGGGCAAATTTTCGAGTGCAAGTAATTTATTAAATGACTAAATTAAAAAAAATGTTTCTAAATGTTTTAAGCAAATTTCGCGAAAATAATAAAAATGCAGTTTCATCACAAACAAGCTTATTGATTTAGTGCTTAGTATGTTCCATCTCAACCGCACGCGCTTGTCACGAGTCTCCGCTTCGTGAAACAGCGTGCTTTTTTTATCGTTCAATTAGTAGGCATCTACTAAAATTTTACGATTGATATTGCATAACCTTGGATATTGCTCATTTTAAAAATACGAAAAATATACTTTTTATTTTTATATATTTCTGATAACTATTTTAAGCGTTGTTTTTATCAAAATCACATATCCTCACTTTAATCCAAATGTTATTGGTCTTTATATGATTAAAATAGTGGCATAAAACTGAAGGTAAATATTACCGTAAGTAACCATGTAGGAAAGGCTTCACGTCACTTCAAAGACTCACTGTAACACTTCATATATAAGTGTTACAGTGAGTCTAGAACAGATAGTCTAGTTGTCCTAGAACAGATAATGCTTACCTAGTTAGGAAGGTTATAGACTTGTGCTCATCAGCCAACTTGATTTCTCAATAAAAAAAAACATTTATTTATTTGATTTATTCAACAAATTTACATTTATTTTATTATATGTACCAGCAAAGCCCAAGGCTTATCTGCTGGAAACCAGGTCTGTAAAATACAGATAATAATAATTGTGAAATATGTTCAAATTATTTTGTTCTGTATTTTACACGTCCTTTATAATATAAATTATACACATATATCGATATACATTTTTATCGCTACTAGGAACTAGTGTCTTAAAAAATATTGAGATATCTTATATCTTGAGTTCCTATAGTATAGATATATATATATATATATATCTAATCAAAAAAACAATACTATTATATGACAAAAAAAACATATTTTTAAATAATAATTAATTATTATCACACCATGTCGTAGAACCAACTATACACATAATGAACACATTTGAAGAAATGGTACAACCTTAAATATAAAATATTCATAAATTGATACTTTTAATGTTAACCTAGTTTTCTCTCCCTTCCTCTCACTCTCTCCCCCTCTCTTCATCTCTCTTGCACTTCTTAGGTTATACACTAATTTTATACTCACTCGGTGGAAATATTTAATTGGTTTTATTTTGTACTTAAGTTGGTCCCAAGGTTTTATTAAGTTGGTCCCATAAATAAACAAATAAATTATTCTGATTATTACAGAGAAAGCATATCCCATTCTGAACAGTGGTTGAGGTATGAACTACTCATAAGGATATTAATACTGGAATTAAGTAGATATGAAATAAAATAACTTGTTTGTAAAATCTTCCATAAATAAAAATAAATTCGATGCGTTATTTTTCTTTGCGATACAAGTAAGTTGTAAAGCACAAATGGTAATAAATGAAATTGCATTTCATTGCGTTCTGTAGCGTTTTTCAGCGAGTCGACATAGTTGCGGGCGAATTTAAAATGAAATAAAACGTTTGCAGAAATCCATATTAATGTTCGGTAGAAGGGGTCGGTTCTTAAGAGGGGGTTGAAGGAGGAGGGTGCGGAGGGGGGTGCGGGGGGCGCGGGGGCGGCAAATGCGAGTGTGAGTTACGGTCAAACGCGCACCCACATCAGACGAAATAATTTTCGACACATACACGCAAAGGAGAATAATGCCTGCAGACAACACCCCCTGCGCCCCCCCCCCCTCACCACCCCTTTCCCCCTCCGCCCGATTGCGCCTTGCTCCTGCGCGGAATTAAATATTCCTCGTATTTAGAATGGGATAATGTATGGACATCGTTCAAAGGCATCAAACGGGGTAGCGCCGCACATACCCTCCCCCCTAATCCCCCCACCTCGCCTAGATCATCTGCATAATATTCTTCCGGAGGAATCTCCGAGGTGATGCTGGGTTCTTGGCCGCGCATCTCTCCGTCCATATTTTGGACACCCGACTAAAGTGCACGCTCTCTTTGAAACGTTTTGTTTAGTGAAATATTTCATGGAACTTTAGTTTTATCTTTTTAATAAATATATATTTATTTTATTTTATTTATAATATTCTACATAAATATTTTATTATATGTTCTCTAAAAAAAATACAATAATCCCACACTTTTATACAACAAAAGAAAAATTTAAATATTTTATACAATATTACATCCAAAAAATTAAATTAAATAAGGTATCATAGACGCATTACTTTAACTCAACACACTAGATTTAACTCTGTATAAACACCTGTTCTAATATAAACTTATTGTCAGTGCATACGATAGGGTCCGAGCAAGTATCTTACACATACATATATAAATACAGTTACATATGCTTTTATAATTATGTATAGTACATATAATTTATAATAAATAATGTTATATAATATAATAATATAAAACGATACATAATGCTATGATATTAAATAATGTTACCCACATACTACTCTTGTGAGTGAGTGCATGTATTCTGCTTTTATTATTTATTTTAAGGGCTAAAAATTATAAATGTTATTTTTTATATGACTGCTTTGTAGAGATAAAAAAAAATATTATTTAAATATATATTTTTTTAATAACACATCTTTTACAAAAAAGGTAATTATAGGAGCTAACAACAATGCTGGCTATATGAACTATGCGAGCTTAGATGAACGCATTTAGCGGACATCAAAAATAAGTTTTGCGATAACTAATATGCTAAATTTTTTTATTTATTTATTTACTTATTTATTGACATTTACATACTCATTTCATGAGGTTACAGATTCGGGTACATATTTAAAATTAGTTTTGAATCAGTGAGCGTTCGGTACCACCGCAATCTCTGTCCGCTGCCTTCTTAACTGGACTAAATGTTTGTCCTAAAGAAGGCAGTTCAATTTGTTCTTATTTTTGACTAGCTGGCAACTTAATGATGACGAGTGTTTTATCTTAAAAATAACAAAAATACGAAATTTACGATATAATAACATATTAACAAGTTGTAGTAGTGTATAGATAGTATTAAAGTGGTCTAATCTACATACCTATATAAAATGCATATGTACAGATTAATTTCTGATGCGTTTTTTCTAATGCAATTAGTTGTCGTATAAAACAAAATATTTTTGCTATTAATTAAGATATTTTTTCATATTATTTGAAATTAAGCATTATTTCGGCGGCCGACATTACCAGGCAAGCGTCGGCCAGAAGGGGAAATTGCATACTAAATGATAGAGAAGAAAAAAATCCAAAACCGCTCGCATGCTCTTAGACAGACGCCATTGCAAATCAGACGCCGGGGAATACTTGCGCGCGCTTTTCCTTTTCGTGTTGCAACTTTTCCGCGTATTATTTTTCGCGCCGGACGGACGGACGGACGGACGGACGCAGGGGAATCCGCGAATCGCACTGCCAAAGAGAATAATTATGTAAAATCGGAATGTATCTGTTTTCGTTATTGCGATCAATTCCTCAACTCAAGCATAACCAGTATTTATGGTGAATATTTTGAACTAAACAATTGATATAAATTCAATTTTAAATTATTAAATTCCGCGAATGCAATTATCCACGCCCACAGATAATACAATATATAGACAAGAACGCTAATATTTGCATATAAAACAAGCTTTTATTTAAGTGTAGAATGCCAACAATGGCTTTTTATAATATTTTCTGGTTTCGGAAATTAGCCATTTTTTTTATAGTTTTTGAAGTTGTATTCATTGGGTTGGGATGTTGGTCGAGAAACCGCGTCACGCGTTAGGAGTAAAATCCGTAGAGTGCCTTTTTATACGTTCTCTACCAAAGATACCCCAAGAGTCTCGGTGGGTCAGTGGTTAACGCACTCGTCTCCCACGCTCGAGTCCCCTGGTTCGATACCAGGGTGGGGTTTTTTTTTTCACAAATTATACGAAAGTATACGAATGTACGAACTTAATAATGATAATGTATAGGTGTATAGTATAATAAATGTCTGTGTGTGTGTGCGAATGGCCAAAGAAGTATAACTTCCTCCGTCTGGTACAACGCAGACCTATTTTTTTTTTTAATTGTCTTTTTTTTGTCTTTAGTAAAGTTTTTAATAAAACGAACAGATTAGATTTACCTACTAAGCTCCTAGAAAAATTACCAATCGCCTTATAATGAAAAGGATGTAACTGCGATCGTATTGAGTGAGCACAAAGCACTATAGCCACGTAAAAAAAAGGTTAAAAAATCTCGATCGAAAATTGAAAAATACCCGGCCGTGATATTCGCCCCAAGCGAGTCAAAGACAAGAGAGCGGGAGAATAACAGACGCCATTCTGCAGTCATCCGATTCATTAGTCTATGGTAGGATCATCTGTCACGGGCCAATCAGAGGACGGGACAAAACGACGCAAGCGCCCGTCGGCTAATTCCTCCCGCGAATGACAAATGGAACGCCGCGATCGAGCGTTCAATGACAATCAATTCCATTTGGCCGGAAAGCGCGCGCTTTTTTGAAAATTTAAACACGGCGTTCCACTTTCGAACGCTTTCTTTTTTTTTTAAGGGCAACGTCAGTTACGTTGACTGCTTGCATGCCGAGCTGCCAGTGTGCCACAATTTTTATTTATTTATTTATTTATTTATCCATAGTACGCAAAAAGAACATACATAATTCCCCTTTTTTTTTAAATATAAATTTCAAGGTCTTAAATATAATTAGCTATAGAAAAGAGGTTCAGGAATATTGGATTATAAGCACTTCACTAGGCGTAATGCCTGTATCGAAGTGACAAATATTCGAGGCACTCAATATTTTATTTGGAGGTGCTCTAGTTTATACATGTATACACATATTCATATACATATAAATATATATACACACATATTTATTTATTGCGTTAATGTTATATTACTCTTAGATGCTTAGAAATGATAGCAGATTTGAATAACATTCTATTACAAATGATATTTATTGTCATAATGTATATATATTAAAAATATATAAATACATATAATATAATATGAATATACACGCAATATAATAGACACAGAATATAATATGTCCAAGTTTATGTGTTCAGGTCAAAATTGAACATGAATATTTAAACATGAATATTATTAATATTTTTGTAAAAACTTAAGTTTTATGCGCGTAATCTATTCTAAAAATGCACATAAAAAATGTATATTTTTTAATATAAATGTATTTATTTAGCGCAGTTCTGATAGCCTCTTGCCTTTATTGTGCGAGGACATGTATAGTACAATAGGTGGTTACCATCTTACTGTTTTGTAATCAAATGAGTGTTTGTGTACTAATTATGTCTTGTTACTATCAGACTGACAAACGGATGCAACTGTCAATCATTTATTTTCAATTGAAAAATAATGACGTTGATGTAGTCAGATTATCTTGAAGGCGTCCGATATCCCAATTAAAAAAAAAACAAACGACAAGTAAGTAAACGAGCCACCACAAAGCGCAGAGGGCACGCCATAAACAATGGTGAATCGTCTAAATAAATAAAGCGTTCGCGTCGCGCAATCGCACACGGTAATCTGTGAAAAAACACGCCGCTCAAATCGTAATTTATACGCGAATTTCCTTGACATCGTTCGGGATATAATTAAACGCTTATAATGACTGGCGACATTTTCGCTCCGCCGCAAGATGGCCGCCGCCGCGTCAAGATGGCGGCCGTGGCTGGAAAAATAGAGCCATAAATCCAACGGCCGAGATATTATAAATCGGCCCGCGAAAGCGACTCTTCATCGACGTGCAAATCGTGCAAAACAGAATAACACAATCTCAATAATACAATTTAAAAAAGTATAATTTTAACCTACAAGTGCAAAAAAGACCTCAACTTTTATTTCAAGATCTCTATTGGGTACACAGTTTTTGGTAAAGTTCGGTAAACAAATAACCAATAATCTAATATCAAAAATTTAGTTCCGAAAGTCTTTGACGGGACTTCTTTCGAAAGTATAGAATATATAGGACCCCATTTAAATGGGGTACGTATGCGTATGAAACCAATTATACATTTTTGACATTATTCAAAATAATATTAAGATAGTATAATAAACCTAGAAAAGTATTTCTTTTCTTAAAAATATGTATGATAGTTTTTTCCGCTTTTTCTTTGGTAAGTATTAATAATAGTACGCAGATGACACAGCGGTATCATTTTTTTTATAAGTATTCATTTATTGACAAAAAAGACATTGTAGGTGTTGTGTAATACGAGAACTTATTTTATTAATGACACATATTTTCAATAGTATACCTATAGTTTAATATATAAATAAAAATATACACATGAGCATGTATTATAATACAGAACTTAAAGTAGTAAGCTGTTTAAATGTAGAAAGCTATATCAAACTATGCATACCTATACTATACTGCAGGTAACCTTATATACCTATTACTATTTACCTTATACTCTTTAGATATAGATAAAAAATAAAAAAAACCCTGAAAAACTGGTGAGGTAACCTTAAGTAGAATTAATATGAATGCCTACGTTGTTCAGAAATCAAAGAAAAATCATTAAATCAACATCAGTAACACGGCACCAATGTCAAACATTTGCTGACATATCGTCTCGTTTTTTTTTATCACTGAGTATTTAATCTAAATAATTTATATCTATAATATTATTAATGAGGTTTTGCGCATCATTCTCTGATACCGTTTGCTAATGATAAAAAGGATACATTAATTAGGTATCATAAATTACTTACATTTTACAGTAAACCAAGAACAAATACTATAATTTTCAAACGTTTTCAATGATTAGCCTAGTTACAAGTTACATTGTAAATATTTATATATATTTACGAAAGATATTCATTGATAAAGTAGTATTATAAATTTTAAAAATCTTTGGGAATGGAAAAATTTATTATATTTTGCTTATTAAAAATAATAATTTTCTTAGTGCACACGGCCTATAAATCGACTTACATTTTTACACATTTAATGCAATCATTTGAGATTCAAATTAAATGTATGTAGTTATATGACCAATTGAAAAGACATTCCTGAACAACGCAATTTTAACAATTAACCAAATGACCATAATATAATTTTAAAAATGCTAATTTAATGCTATTTTTGATATTTTGAGAATATCGCTCTTTTAATAAAATTAATTACGGAACATATTAACTTCACTAGCAATAACGCAACCGACGAAAAATGTTTGTAGCATTTATACCAGGGCCTGAGGATTTTTCGAGGTTAAGAGAAAGACAGTACTGGACTGGAAGGTTGGTATGCATTTACTCTAACCGACGTTTATTAATTTGAATTAAAACAAAATATTATTACGCTAAAGGGAGGTTTGCATTTATTTTTTTAGTAAATGATAACAAATTTAACGATTATCAATTTTCTGTATTTAATTTCTTATAATAATTAATTTAATTTAAATGTTCAACCCCCCCAATTACATGCACAGACGTTTATACATTCCCGGTACTCATAATTTTTTTTTTATTGACACTTCAATAAATCGAGTGCTCGTCGACTGCATTATATAATTTTGTCAATACAGAATCCGCGTTAAATGTTATCCCCCTCAACTGCGGATCGCTATTCGACCCCGCTGAAAAAAAAACGAACCTACCCCCAATTCCAATTTCTCGATACCCAATATGTCTCGCGTCTAATCACGGTAAAAACGCGAACACACAATAACATTAGCATAATCGTGCCGTCGCGTGGTTTTTTTTTTCTATGTCCCCTCAGCCGAATTCGATTATCGAGGGTGATCGAGTGTCGATAGCGCGTCGATACATCTCTATTGTCGCGTTATTATGCGCGGGGTTAAGTGAGGCCGAGCGTGTCGATTGTCGACGAATTGACACATAGAATGCCTAATCGAATGTTTATCGACACTCGACGAGTGCCGCAGCGTGACATTTCTGACACAATAAATTTGAATTCCGAATCGATTCGATGCGCATGCGCTGTCAATCGAATTTAAACGCTTATAGTGTCAAATCATTTATTTGGTTCATCTAGAGATACTTTTCGATTTATTTATTTATATAGGTACAGTCTAATAAATAGTACTGTCATGCGAACCATAAAAATGCACTGTCATCGGAACTGTCATACATACATACATGTCAAATTTCAATTCGGTATGATAGACGGAAGTGGTTCTAATTTTTATTTAACTAGCAATCATTGCAAGTAAAATAAAAGCTTGTAAATAAATTTACCCACGTTCCAGATTATTATTGGCAGAGAGCGTTATTGAAAGTGATCCTCGAAATTTTGCTTAACGATACCAACTTAAGAGATTGATTTTTATAATATAAACATATATAGTATAGTAAATATATATATAGCGTATAACGTAAAACTAACACTATAATCGCTTATTTTTTTTTGAAAACGAAAACAGTAATCTTTGTATCGGAAAAGGACGGAACACTGCCTTCTTTAGTACAGACGATAGTCTAGTTAAGGGAGCAGGAAACAGAGTCTAGTAGTGTCAATCGCTTGTACCAATTTACTGTTCCATCATTCATAATTGCTATACCATATTGTCAAAATGATTATGAACCTAAATAAATAAATATCGTTATCCTTGTCCTTGTCGACAGATCACGAAGCTGGTGGAAGACGTGAAGAAGCTGCAAACGTCCCTGAAGGCCCTGCAGGACGCGCACGAACAGCAGCTGATGAGGTTCGAGGAGCGCCTGGACGAGAAGAGGCAGCACATCGCGCGGCTGGAGGCCAGGCTCGAGTTGCAGAGGGACTACGAGGACTCCAAGAGGGACGTCAGGTAACTTCACTTAAAAGGTCATTTCTCTACGCAAACGATGTAGTGGTTTGCCTCTCTTTTAGATAGATTTCATCAGGAAAGCCACCTATTGCAATGGTCATGACTTATCTTCGCGTTTCACATCCCCTAGAACCCAAAACCACCCTCATTTAAAAGTTTATATATCTATCTATCTATATCACTTTCTTGTGGACACGATAACTGCCGTAATTTTACACCAATCTCGGTTATTTTCGTTACTGGGCAAAATCTACACCTCCCACATAGCATCTACCATTCGTCCTAGAGGTGGAAACGCGTTTTATGTACCATTTTCATACTCTTCATACTTTTGAGTCAACGAATGGGCAACATGAAAATCAGTAATAATCGGTAAATTCCCTGTTTTTTTTAAATAATTGCTATGACCTAGGTCATAAACAATTGTTTTGGGCCCTACTCAACTGGGCCAAATGTGCCTGTGCTAGAGTCAGGGAAGATGGTGGCAATGAAGCATTAAAAATGGTATGACCATGCGCGGATTCGAACCCGAGACCTTTGGGCTAATAGTCCAACGCCTTAACCACTAGACTACCACGATCTCTACTGAATTAATATTTACTTCACCTGATTCTATTTTTAAACTATCCGGTTCTATTGTAACCGGCGAATGGCTCGCTGTAGAAAGATCGACCGTAACTTTCTTAGGGGATTTCCAGCGAGATGAAGGTGCTTCAAACTAGAAAATATTTTTGTTCATAATTTTCTTACGCCCAATAAATTCCCCGCCCTGCTACAGCCGCCTTAGGATCTATAGACCCCTTATAGACCCCCTCATCTGTGTTTGCGTGACCTCAGAAGTGGGATAACATTCCCGAAAACGGGACGTCCTTAGGCGTTCGCGCTTTTACCCTCGATATTTTCGCGGTGCGGCGTAATACGTGTTAATTTTTAATGCAAACACGAGCGATTCCTGCAGGGCGGGCGGTTACGACATTGTTACGATTATGCGCGGAGCCGATGAGGCAGCGGGCGTACCGGGCCGAGGGAGACGGTTCCGAAAGGGCGTTTGCTACTTTCGCGTTTTTTAGACGGAGTTTAATAGCGTACCCATAATCCAAACGCTTCTTCCCGGATGTGGGATGACGAGCCGTTCCACGAGGATTTTTTCTCTTTATATTGTTTAAAATATTCAGCCTAATTATATATAATAATAATAATGGCTGCTGTCAACCCTCTAGAAAAAAATCACATGAAAATTATAGATCGGTACTGAGAAATCAACGAATTAAATTTTGTTTGTTTTAAACTCAACCAACCGAACACGACATTTGATCAATATTTTACTACGGTTTCTATTTTATTCTTAGTATATCTGAATAGTTGTTTTCTCGTAAACGCACTCAGAAAATTTTGTGACAAGCATTCACATTTTTATCCTAACCTAATCAACCTAATATATTTAAATGTGCATAAATATAAACTGCAATGGTGCAGCTTGTCGAAAACGACATCTTTTGGCGACTTTTAGTTTTGTATTATCTGATAGATTTTAAAGTCAGTGTTTTTGAAAGCAAAATTGAAATCCGATTTTATAATATTACAAAAGTATACTAAATAATATTCAAAATTCATATATTTAGACAAAAAAAACTTCTAGCATCAAGCATCTACAGAACCGACCATAGTATGTAGAACGGAATGTGGACAATAATAATATAAAAAACAAGAAGAATAATACTGAAAATATTGTTTTTAGTATGTTAATTAATTTGAATAACGATTGATTTTTTTTTTGATAAATAAAATACCTTATTCTTTTGAAATAGATACAATTTTATTTTTATTATACTGAAAAAACACAGGATGTGAGTGACCAAAAAAAATCTCATTTTCCCATTTGAGAAAGATTGAATTCATCGGAAACAAAGCGCAGTTCGTATCAATCACAACAGAGGGCGCTCGCTGGTCCAGCATCAAAGCGCGCGCGCGCCGGGTGGCATGTTTGCTTTTCAACCCACTTCACTAATTCCGAATTAGGCTGTTAAAGGCGATTCGTTCTTTTGTCGGCGCCTCGCCTCAGTAGATAAACAGCTGTTAAAACATGACACGGCGGCTCTGCGCAATCAATGACTGACGCCCTCCCATTGCAGCGATTTCCTACTACCCGCAATGACACAAAGTCGGGACTCCACCTTAGTATCGTTTCCCGGTTCCGTCAGCATCTCATCTCGTCGACGGAAGCATATGCTGTGGACCTAAATATGCCTATCCGCAATTCATCCGTCTACGCATATTTCTTCTTGGACGTATTATCAATTGCACCATTCTTCTCACTATACAGAATTTAAATCAAAATCATATCTGTATATATGGAAAAAAACTACGTTCCAGGAATGAACCCCTGCGGAATGCTCTTATATTATACTTAAGTAGCAATTACACTGTAATGCGGTATGGACAACCATAAAATACGATTGATATAGTGACAGCAATCATTTTTGTTTACTATAAGTTTGGTTGCCTTTGTCATAATATCTACCTGTCGCTACTATAATTTTTGAAAACTGCAAATTTCATGATCAGCTGATCGGTCAGACCGCAATTTTGATTTGAATCACAGTAAAATAAAATGGTAACAAGTAAAACAACAAAGTATTATGGTTGCTGCTACCAAACTTTCAGGCAACGTCGTTTATTTCGTCATCTGTTCACCCACGACGTTATATTGTTGAGTAATATAAATGTTTTTTATATTTTTAGCAAATTTCTTGCTGAGGTTATCAATTTTTAAACAACCAAACATTTTGGTACGTTGGTGCGTTTTGTTACTTTTCTCGCATTGCCTCTGTTATGTCGTTTTAACAATATCATACACTTAATTTAGGTACACACCTAAATTTGGATAAAAAAAACTAGGTAAAATAAAGATTTACCTACATCTAATTAACTTGCGAGAGCATCGCCTCATAAAAGCGATACATTCGAAGAGATCTCCGAAAATAAAGCAGCTTCCGAAACGTTAATAATGCACTTCATCTAATGATCCCTTTCAACCGGTTCCTCGTTTGTCGGGTAGTTCGGCGCGAAGTTCGTTAGAAACGCGTTTGTTTGTTTGCTCAATGTCGTTAACGATTCGGTCTTTCGCTCTTTGGAGCTATTATTTATTCTGTGTCTTTGGTCACTTCCTCCAATACAATCGTCTCTCGCCTTTAGATTTAGAACGGTAGGAAAAATGTTGGTGTGTGTGTTTGTAGGTAGGTAGATTAACTTCAAATTTACTACAACGAAATGGCCTGATAGGAAATAGGTTTGTCCCTGACGGTTTCGTGGTGTCATACCCGTAATAAGGAATTTCTTTCACATTATAATAAACACAACAAAAAAACATATTGTATAAATACTTACTTTTTTCTCCAGAATTCCTAGATTTTTATTTATGTATTTATAATTTGCTACTAAAATATTTTATAATGTTTCCTCTAAAACTAAAATTGAAAATTTTTAATAGTTAAACAAATAGGTTTATGTTTTCATTTATACACATTTTTGAAAGTATTTTCTCAGAGAAGGCCCATTCATGAGATATTTGCTCTGCGTGTATACCAATTTAATATCTTGTTAATCTACGACTTGACATTATTAAAACAAACAGAATGGTTCTTCCGGGAAGCGCGGTGTAATAATTCGAGGGTGCCGCCAACCCCCCCGATAAGGAACACCCCAAAAAAAGTCCCCAAATCTCAAAATTATCTGAATCCAGCCGAGCAAACACTCAAACAGGTCGGTTTTATCTGCGGATGGCTACAATAAACAAACAAGATACTGCTGATTGTTGTTTTGTGAACGTTTAGCAGGCGCCGATTATCCTAAAACGGTAGTAACTGAAAAAGTTTCATTAAGTATAATAAAAACTAAAATCCATCTTCAATCGGAATTTTTTACATAATTAAATTCGCTTTAGTTGATCCTAGTGAGGGCACTGACATCCTCACAAAAATATAATTAAATCTCGATTTAACATTTTCGATAATGTAAGCTTTTTTTAACAACTAATTATATTATGCATAATGGAGATGCCTTATTACTTTATTTTAAAAAAATAACATCAGAAACTACGTGTGCTGAGTAAGTGGGGCAGAGAATTTTCCTTCCTCCTCTCGAGAGATTTGATTTATTGAAAATGTTTATTTATTTATCAGGAAAAAATACAGATAATGAAAAATGAAGATAATAAAAATATTAGTACCAACTTATAAGTATAACATAAAACCAATTAAATATTTCCACCGAATCAGTATAAACTATAACAAATAGCGTTTGAACTAAGAATAGAAAGAGAGATGGGGATTTTTCACGGTAATTTCAGGTGTGGTTTTTCATCATATTAATTTCATTTTAGTTTCAAAATAACTTTAAAAGTATTACAAAATGGCTGACTTCGAAAAATATCAGCGTGTACCTCGGATACATAAAAATATAATCTTATTCCATCCAATAATTATAGATCTTATAATGTAATGTAAGCCCCTCCCTTTTTTCATGTTTGTGTTCTTTAAAAACACTGTTATTATTATTATTAAATACTTTCTCAATTAAAATATTTTATGTTAAAATATTTAATAACATTAACTTAACACCTTCAATTATATTTTTATATTAACATTTAAGTCGCACTTACACAAGTATTTTTTATAATATTTCTATAATTAAATAAACCGGTAATGTTTTTAATCGTTTGTTTTTAAAGTGTTTGTTTTTAAAATGTTTTTAAAGTATTGACTTCCGCCAACTATAAAATTGACTGGAAATGCTCAGATATCCGCTTAGATCTGTGTGTAGAGCAAAAAAAGAAATATAATTCGATATTCTCGGACCCGAAAGGATCCTCGAGTCGCACCTTCGTGCTAATTTCGCGAAGAAAGCAAATTCAGAGTCGTGTTTTCCTTCCCACGAGTTTTATTTGACGAGGCAATGCTAAATATATATAAACGGGCTTCCAGTTTAGATAAGGCAGGAAATCGGACCGACGTTTTTTTATTAAACAAAAACTGACATCATATTATTTTAAAGTTACTGAAAGTAAAAGTTTATCTTTTTCTTATTTATGCTTTTCTAAAAAAAAAAGTAAATAGTGGTATAGTGACCTTTCATAGCGAAATAAAACTCTTTATGCCTACCGTCGATTGTGTAGAGGTTTGTAGATAACCCATCGCCATACAAACTAGAAGTGACGTGAGAACCATACAGTATTATTTCGACGTCAGGATGGCTAGACGCAAACCGCGTACAAGTTCAGTTAAAAACGATCATCTTTAGATCGCAATCTAGTGATTACATTGTCATTTACTTCATATTAAAGATTTCAATTTAAACTAATAGGTCCTATAGTTACAATTACGAAACTTTGTGGTTTTCAGTAAATTGTGATGTTTTAGTTACTAAATGATAGTTGGCAATTTTTTGATTTAAGCAATCAACACAAAAAAAAAAAATACTTAGATAAAATAAATCCTAGTGTGGAGAAATGTGGAAATATTTTTGTAGTACTGGATAACAAAACAAGATTTTTCGAATATGATGTTGGCTAAAACTACGGTATAATATTTGTTTTTCCTTTATCACCGCATAAATATTTATGTTGTTTGTAATAGTTGAACTTTGAGAAAAATTAAATGTCAAAAAGCGTTGGTCGCGCACTAGGAACGCCATGAAGGCATACTATCTGACGAGGCGGAGAGATCAGAGGTTCAATATCTCTTTTATGAAACCCTGGAAATTTACTTCTAATGATTACATTTTCACTACTTTAATTGCCCAAAACCTATGAAGGAGGTATTTTTTTCTAAAACCTTTTGCTGTACATTGGAAAAAAATATTTTTCCACGCTAAAATATACCACAAATACATTAACTTTAATTTAATCTTGTAATATCGCTTGTACGGGCTGCGGACAGTCGTACTTTTGAAAAATTGGGTTTTGAACAGAGACCAAATAAACGCATAGAACTTTAAAAATGGGGTAGGTCATCAAACGCGTTACATAATCTAATTTTATTATCATTCGTTTTCAAACTCCGTTAGTTAGTGGAACGACCGTCGCCAGGAGTATAATTAGAAATACAAACATTTGCCTTATGTTGACCTGCCTAGATCTAAATGCTCTTATCAATCGGTTGATGAGATAAGATTCCTCGGCGACAAATCGACTGTACCCGTCCTCAAATTATACGACCATAAACGTGATAATTGGTCTGGAGATATATTTTTTTTAATTGATAAGGTGTCTTTATTACCTCCACTGTTGTTTCTCAAACAATCAAATGTAAATGGCAAAGTATAAGTTAGGTAAGCTAAGTTAATGTGAGTTGATTCTTTAAAGTTTAGCTTCGCCGTAAATGTCAATTGTTAAAAAATGTTATGTTTACATTATTTGAAGTATTCCTATCATATTTTACTCTTAATATTTGTATAAATATTTGAAGAATAATTTTGGAAATTGTTAATTTTATTTTTTATTTGATATAATGAAATATTTTGTGTGATATAGAATTGAACGAAGATTGATATTAAATCTTACTGATATGTTTCCCAAATCGTAAAGTTTGAGAGCGACGCATCCCAAATGCAAGCGATGCCAGCGCAGGTTTTATTACATCAACGCGACCGGGGAAGGAACCCAAGCGATTCGTAAACATCGCGGCAGGTGTACCGCAAGGCTCGGCTCTCGGACCCTTATCGCCGCGCGCGCAAACAAAACCTGCACTTATCGTCCTTTTATCAATGCCAGATTACGTCTTACCTGATGAATTATCTCCGCCGCCCCGCGAGATGAGACTGTAAACACGAGAGCGTCTTTCATTTGTTTTCCATCAAGATCCGACCGAGGAGAGCAAACAGTGGACTTCGATAATACTTCCTACTGTGAGGGCCTTTCATGAGTGTCATTAAACTTTACTCATGTTCAACGTTCAGATATCTATAAATCTTTTCATTATTTCTTCTGTAGGTACCTTCATATACAAAATTTAAATTAATAGTCCAATGAACACTTTAGATAATAAACAGAAGATGCAACTGAATATTTTTAAGTTATTATGTTTATTTTAGAATTTCTCTTATCCAATTCATATGTTTTGTTAATTAACATCAATCAGTTTAAATGTTAAATAGATACATAAAGTTCTAGCATTAGTTTTATTAACTAAAAAACACTCGTCGTTTATTTTAGACACTTTTGCAGTGACTGTTATTCATTTCTCGTAGCCGTTTATGTAATCATTACAGTAGCCATGCTGGGAGTGATCGGTTTATATTTCTTTCATTATTCCCTAAGTCTTCATTCTTGGCGGCTTCCAACCTCCAGATAATACGTGTTATATACCTCATGCCATAACATCAATACACCTTACAACAACATCGTCTACAACTTTTAAATTTCCATCTGATGCGTATTACCCTGCTCGTAAGCCTATCTTTTTAAACCTGCTCGTTGCAGGACGAATACGCCGAAATCTAAAAAACTTAGTAGTCTCATTTCAACCACAATTCGTCTCAAATCGAAAAAGTTGTAGCATTACCTACCAAAAATGCATTTGCGAAGCGTACTTTAGCAATCACATGTTATATGCTTGAGCATTTTTTGGTTGTTTCCGTATAGAAATTATGTGATTGTAAATAATGTTTTATTCTAAAAAAACTTAAAACCGTGTTTCAAAACCATTCCCTATAAAAAAACCAGGTTATTGATCCTGCGATTTCAAACATGATTTATTTTGACCTCATATCAAAATTCATCATGGTTGCTTGAGTCTTCGGGAAACGTCTTGGAACAGCATGTATGCAGTGACGGTACTGCTATAGAAGCCGAAAAGCCGGGCTTGCCTAGATTTTTTAACAAAAATTACTAGGTACCTCAAAACATAACCCACCGCCCCCGCTCGCCTACTGTACAAATTCTGGATACGCCACTGCCAGTAGTGGACATATTTTCACTAATATGTTAAAGCATAAACCTTAATCATCCCTACTGGGGTAGTTCGCCCAAACAATACGCGAAGATTGCACGGGTTGAAGGCGAAGGAGACCTCCCTGTGGAACTTTTGCCTTAGCGAGCTCCCCACGGCGCGGCACCTGGCCCAAATTGTGTCCCGGCTGCTCCTCAAAAAGTGAAATTTTGGCCCGTAATACCTCCGTTTAAAAGCGTCTTCCGTTCGCGTGTAAATACTTTGAATATTTTATCAATCGCTCGATGGGTTCGCAAACTGTCGGTATTTATTCTCGCGAAAAATTATAACTTTCAGCGGCTGAAATAAATAAACTGAAGCTTTTAAACTTATAAATGGAACGAAACATTAAAAACTTGTTAGATTTGCAATAAATGTGTTCTATTTTCACACGTGTCCGTTCATGTAGAGCCATTTCTATCTCAGAAATACGATTAATGTATGAAACAGTTTTTTTTTATTACTTTCTGTGGAAATCAATAAATACCTGGTCAGGATTAATTCTATCACCATTGCGGTTTTTTCTCTCGCATAAAACTCGTTCAAAATACATACAAAATAAGATGTTATTCATAAATTCTTTAAAAAAAATATATGCTAAACGTATCTTTAACAATTCAGTGTGTTACTTCGGTGGAACCTGAATAGTTTATAAGCTAGTCAACAAGAATATAAAGTATGTATTTCAAAATAAAGTAAATCGGAATAACCGTCTAGGCGTATTCGTGGTTCCAAAATTGCAACCACACGCAAATAAAAATATACCTACCTGCAAAATTGATACTGGGGAAAATAATGCATTTTTATCAGAAAAGCTCTAACGATTTTTACTTTACTAGAGAAAAAGAAAAAACTAGAATGCATTAGTATTACTTGTATACTAAAAAATATTTATAATTGGTATAATTAACATAGTTTATTCATTTATTTATCAACCATAAAAACAATATGACATACAATCAAAAATAAGGATAATATGACGTAACTAAACACGTTATCTAATTAAACCAATCAATTCACACTAGTTTACTGTTTCCTGCCTTTTTAAAACTCCTGCATCCGTACTAAAGAAGGCCATTTTCCGTGTTTATATGTTATATATGTAAATATTTTTTTGATGACATGTCTAATCATAGGATTAATAAAAATATATCAGCTCATATATAAGTAACTACCTTCACTTATAGATAAGTCACCAATGTCAGCATTATCCTGTTGAAAGCAATGTATCTTTATAAAAATATTTTATGATTATAACTAAATATTTAGATAATATAATTATATAGAATAACAACAAGAGTTGTTCTATACATATACATTAATATATATTCACAAATATATACAATACAACCAATAATTTATAATATTACAATTACATTATTACTATTAATATTATACTAATACAATTATTAAAATTTATACATTTTATACTATAATTACATATTTAAAGTCCAATTTGTGGATATGGATTAAAACTTGAAAGATAATAAGGCTTCACGCGCACAAAAATAAACAACGGCTAAAGCTCAAACTTTAAAATTGGATGCGATATTAGAGCATTATGTAAGTCAAAGTTTGAGGAGTGCTGAGCCACGGAATGATGTTAACAAACTTTGTTAATGTATCGAAAACGTCGCATTATCAAAGTATGCTGCTCGGAAACTTTGAACATAGCCGTGAGCTAGATTTCCTGGAAAACGTACGACGTCGTGTTGCGGGTAGTTTTACAGATTTCTATATGAACTTAGAGTAAAAATTTAAAAGCTAATGTTAGTTATATGCGGAGCATTTCAATAGGTTAACCGCAAACAAAATGCTTCAAAGGAAATCTAATCAATTTAAATCATTTTATCTGGTGTAGTTTCAGACTGTTAGGGACTGTCTTACACTTTTTATTTTATATTATTTATTTATTTCATAAATGTACTAAATGGTGATACTTATATTTTATATAAAAAAAAGGCATAAAAAACGTGAAATACATTAAAAAACTATTTCTGTTTCAAATAAAGTATTTGTACATATAAAAGGGTGTGTAGTTTGCTGCGAGTGTATATGTTTATATTTAGTAAGTTTAATGTGGTTGTATGTGTGCCAATGAGAATATTACACATTCTATTCAATCCAAATTACTTTCGTAAACATAATCGATGTCTAATATAAAACAAATAAAACTCACTCATTGCGGTGCTTAAGATATAATTTGAGTAACCTGAGCAAACTGGGCAAGATTAGTTTCTGTGTGCGTACCAAAAAGAGATAAGTAATTCACCTTTGCTTTCACGCCCTAGCTTCTAGTAAAAGAGAGAGACGGTATAGCTGTCACAGTGAAATAGCCTTCTCTTTCATTTGTGTATAACTAATCTTCCTTTCTTATTTTCGTAAAAGGGTCACATTTGCTATCTCGCTGTCGTGTTCACATGAGTGAAAATCGTGTCTGTGGTTTGAAATACCAAAATAAAATGCTCCCCACCAGAGCCGAAATAAATGATCAGTTCCATTATCCTAATTGAGCATATTTTTGCAGTTCCATCAGATCCGTGGACCTGACATCTCCGCACAGCGACGGCAAGCCCTACCAGCCCTACCAGCCCTCGCCCATCGACAGCAAATCGATCGAAGCGCTGAAGTCGCCCCCGGCGCACGCGCGGGAACGAGACAGGGACTCGTCCGAGCGCGAGAGGACCATCGAGAGGAAAGAGACAGGTAGATATGCACAGCTCCGCACCGGCGCGCAGGCGACCTCTATCCAATGGCGACGCGTCTCGCTGCTGAATGGATCAACCGATCGATCGATTTTGACATAGATCGCTTCGATTTGATACGTTTATCGGCAATAAATCTCACTTGGCTTTGAATCGTTTGCTACGCATTGAAGAATGTATTTAAAAACTTTATTTTCTTTGGTAAACTTTTTCAATTTTTTAAGTTGTGTAATTCTAATAATCCAAGAACCTATTTTTTAACATTTGAACCATGCTTCGCCATTGGATGGTTTAGGTTCGTTTAATATTAAATACATTATAGATAAGCTAATTTATTTAGTGAAGATGTTTCAATCAATCTATAGTTTTAGTAACCGTTACGTTTTGCGTTTTTTTTTTCTTTTTTGTTGACATGCATCCTACTCCGATTGATGTAATTATTTTGTGTATCCACCTACTTTGAGTTATTTATTATCAATTATCCAGTTATAGTAGCCTTTAGAGATTTATTTCATTCTTGAAAATGTAGTTCTCATCTATATTACACACCCTTTAATTAGCTATTACCTAGTAACGATCACAACCATATACCCGGTCAGACGGCAATTAAAACTAGATTATAATTGCGTGTATATATATATACGATTTTGTTTATTACGTGTCGGCAAAAACATTATAACGATTATTTTTTAAATTAACATTGTGCAATGAAAAGTAACACATTTTTAGAGGTTATGTTTAACAGAATTCGTTTAATTTTGGCAGCCGTTTTTAGATAGTAAGCTAGTTTTCATAGGAGTACATACCTGCCTGTCAAGCCTGTTGGCTCCTAGGAAAATAATCTAGATAAGATAGGAAATATAAGATTTAATAGAATCGTAATAGTATTTCCCATAAGTCCTTGTCATATCAGAAATGATCATTAAATATGCTATGGATTAGCTGTTCTTGGCGGTTTAAACCTGCATCTGACGCGCGCACCAGTGAAACAATATCCTCTGGAGGGGAATTCGTCTCACACAAAGCCTTAGAATCTAGAGTATGGTCGCAAAAATAGTAGGCAGCCGTTGCAATAAAGCATTGTCTCGTAGCTTTGATGCATTCGCATGACGGATCGCTTCGACGAACGACACAGAAATATACCGATTAAAACTATTAAATATCCGTTGGTTATTACTATAAAAAAACACAATATCCAATTAATTCATTTAATTGTTATGAAATTGCTCAAAAAGATGCCACAGTAATAAATAATATAATAAAATTAAACAAACTTATAGAGACAAATTAAATACCAGCCATTTATTGTTACAGTTACATTAATATTACTAACGTAACTTTACAATGCTAATTCGTATATTGGTGGCCAGTTAATAATAACATAGATTAGATTAAGTTTAGATTTTCTCATCATTTATCAGTCTACAGGATCATAAAAGTAGGGACCTGCTACTTGAAATATATATACCATATAATATATAATATATAATAATATTGAATAATATATATTTGTTTTTATATTATTATTAGGTTTTTTTTAAAAAATCGCATATAAAAGCTTGCGGGCTCGACGGCGGTTTTAGCGGTCCGCGATCTAGGATCGATCGCCCGGCGAAGATCGTCGGCCGCGACGCGCGATTGGCCGGCGGCCGCGGCGCGCGAGCGAGACGGCGATAGGCCGCGCAAGCGAGACGGCGACAGGCCGCGGAGATCGACGCTTCCGTTTGCGCGCGAAATGCCAATTACGCGTCTGAAATTGAAATAAGGCGGCGACGATCGAGCGATAAAACGCGATCAACAAATCGCCGATGACGTCATATCGGCGACGTGATAACATTCGTAAAAAATCTTGTTCCCTTTAGGGCGGTTTTAGATGTATGACTTATAATTATAGCACAATAAAAAATAATCTCAAATTGTGCCTTTTTGGGATAACTTTTTTTCACACGCAGTACGCACCATGTAACAATTTCTACCATATTTAGACAATAATTTTATGTAGCTTTTAGGCTGATTATGAGAAAAAAAAGTGTTTATCTCGCGTACATAATAATAGACTTTTAAATAATCTTTTTTTCTTTAAAGTAAATGATTTTTGTTTAATTAAAACCTATTTTCCGTTGACGTGTTAACCAGCTAACTTTCTGGCTAGTGGGTGCTCTACCAACTATAGTAGAGATTGTCCTACAGTATTTCAAATAGGTAACACCTCGACACAGGCATTTGCCTAGTGAGGTGTTACTAATCCACACAAACTGTACTTTTCTTCCATGGAATATCAATAACATGCGACATAGTAATACACATTTAATGATATTAGTTTGTTTGGATATTTGTAATAAATAATTAATTAATTAATTAATAAGCACGCTCTTTAATAGCTTAGTTACGCGTGTCAAATTAAACTTGAAGATTGAATTTGTGTTGAAGATTAAACTTTATTTAAGACCACAAAAACAAATAAATTGGTGTGGACTTTAAGCAGTGACATAATTTTTATTTATATTTCACGTTTATTGTTTATATTAACATTTTTTCTATAAGTAGATTAGATACTATTTTTAAATAATAAATTTCTTCATAATAAATATTAGGTACCTGTTGGTTTTAATGTAAATATGTATATTTATATTGAACGTAATATGTCATAAATAAATATTAGAAAAACTATAAAACAAATGTTATAGATTTTAAAAAAAACTTTAGTCGATTTAATTCAAAACTAACACGAATGACTCAACGGAAGGGTGAAAATTAAAAGAAAATTTATAAAAAGGCAAACAATGTTAAGCCGTGCATTGTTTCAATTATAATATGTAGATGGCGTTAAAAAAAATCTTTTAGCATCTTTTAACATTAAAGGAGGACTTTTTGTTAGTTTCCAATGGCTTTATACCTACTGTTATTTATATTTGGTTTTAAAATAATTATAACCTAACCTATAATTTCCTGTGACATCTGTCAAAATTCTGACGCGTCACTCGCTTTTCAAAAACGGAATCGCGTGGCAAACACAATGCCAATAGTGAATAGACGACTCGGCAACAATCATCGATTGTTGCCGAGCATTTCGCATACCTAGTCATCATCACGCCCATAGACTATAAACTCTTTTCCGCGCTTTTGTTAGTATCGCTGATTTAGTATCAGTGATTGATCGAGGTGATTATCGCATGAGAAAAATATAACCATTAGTTATGTAAGGCTCTTTTGACTTAGACGGCAATTAAGCCGCAGCCGTCGTGTAAAACCGCCATCAATTCGAAGACGAAAAAACTCTATTGTCGTTGATCAATTCGAACGCTCTTGTGGCCGTGATGTGAACTAATCGGAGACTAGAATTTTCGACCGGAATGATGCCACCTGGTGTCGAATTTTGAACTAGCGGGACGGCGATAAAACAAAGAAAATACTCTCTTTAAGTAATAATTTAAAAAACAGTACCTATTGAGACAGGTGGTCCCAAGACCACTCTCAAAGACTTCAGGGGGTTTTTGTGTGACATATTATGGACTAAGAAATGATTTTAAAAAAATGGTCCTAATAAAAAAGAAGGTGTCAATTCGATCAGCATATTCGACAGTCGAAAGTCCTTTATTATATTCGAAAGTCCTTTACATGATCCTTTTACTATTTTCCGGTAAAATTTACATATTTTTTTTCTCGGTAACCATGATGAATTAACAAAAAACACTAGAAATCGCAGGACCTACGATTATTAGCTGTTATGGTCTTGGAAAACGGTGTGTAGATTCCATAAATTAAAAAAAAGCCTAATTATAGTAACATCCTATCGATTTCGGGAATATTTTTTTTGTGTCGATTATTTTTGTGGGAATATTTTTTTAATGTCACAACGGTTACATATATGTGTTGTGTTTTGATGACCAGGATTCGTGAGATGTGGTTTCCAATCATATAATAGTGTGAATGAGAAAAATTTAAAGTCAACGGCGAACACTTTTAGTACACGAACTAATTTAGTCGAGCTATACACGCTTGCTGCTTAACAATTTGTTGCGCTCATAAAATATAAAATAAACGTTGGGAAGTAGCGTAAGAAAATATATATTTCAATTGAAATATATATTTGTTCGTATCGATTGTTTATGTTTCCCATAAGCTGTCCGCTTCACACGAGATCGTTTCGAACAATCGAGACGCCACACATATATTGTGCGAGATATATTTATGTATAAATTTATTACAGTTCTCCTTTGGGAGACGATAATGACGGCGGAGATCGCGTGCTCGCGGACGATAAATTATCGGCAGAAGGCGCAGCGCGTCTCGTGGAAAACTGTTCGATTCGTCGATATTAATGATAACTTCACGTCAGCATCGAGCGTCAAATGGAACATTGTTCGAATTTTTAGTGACATTTCAAACGTCAGTGACAGCCGTCAAACTTTGACAGTTGGCACAACTTAACAATGGCGGGCGCTTTTCTTATTTATTTATTTAAACATTTCAATATTTGGGAGTTACCTCTGGCGTTACTGTAGATGAGGCAAAATTAGTGGTTAACTACTCGCAGCCAACAAACCCGGTAAGTTCTTGATAGAGTACGGGATATCGTTTCATTTAATAAATACTTCATAAAAATTGGCTAACGTATCGATTAAAACGCCCAAAGCCATCTAGTTCGACTTTGAGACGTTAAGGGCCGAAATTTTATGTCCTACTTAAGACTAGCCTAAATTTTAAGTTAGACTTAACCGATAAACATCGTATTTCAACTAATTCCTTTGCGTTAAGTCGAACATAAAAGTCCACCTTAGCTAAGAATCAAAACAACCTCGATTTAAGCCACAAGTCAAACTGTGTCAGTGCTAAAATACCCCCTATATGCTGCTAGGAGCGATTTTAGTACATTAGTGGCGCTATAGTCGTCGTGACCCGTGTGCGAGTGTATTGCCATATGTGGTTTTCGTCTCGTACTTGATTTTATTTTTCTAACTAATTAAAATTGACTGGATTTCCATATTTTGGACATCTTCATTTCAAGCAAACACGCATGGCAAAATCCTAGTAATCCTACAGCTGACAAAATAACCTCAAAACGTCAGACGACGCGTCATGTCAAAAGTTATGCGACAGTGGCGACAGATATTGTATACACAAAACATAGCGGCGAGTAGCGAACTAATCACGAGTGCGAAAACATATTCTTAACAAAGTCAAACTTAAAAAGTAACTGAAATACACAATTCAATTTAGGTCATGCTTAAAAGTTAAGTTGATCCTAACTAAGAACGACTTTAAGCAAGGACTGAACTTTCGGCCCTTAGTATTAATGCTGAGTGTTGGATGAACCAACATTTTGTGTCACTGCTCGTGCTTTTTACCACATCACCAATGGACGACAGTAATTCCAAGATGATTCGTGGTAAGAGGATTTAGCCAGTTATTTTCCAGTATATAATATTTAAAATCGTCATAGATGAAGCCAAACTCCCTTCACACTCTCATATATTGAAAACAATTTCTAACATCAAACGAATTTTTTCCATGAAAGTTTATTGCTATGGGATTTATTTGGTCCTTCGGTGCCGACGATGGTAGTTCTCCCTCGCCTAAATCAAGCTGTGAAAAAAGATTTAGAACTCAGAACTTTTTACAACAGAAATTCTAATCAGACCATTCCCCAGTTTACAAGAAAATCATTTCTAGATTTCTAGTGGTTTACCCTGCCCACGGTAAAAAGAACACATAAAAAAAACGTAGGTATAAGGAACAGATAATAACTAACATTTAAAATCTTAGTAGAGGATTCTAAAATTTACTGCTAGCATCTTCTGATTACCTATCTACATTTGCATATATATCGCATATACTTCAAATTTATTACGATAAAATATGGCTACTTGAAATGGGCTTCGCTCTGTGTATTTTTCGCGTGTAACAAACTAAATAATTTATTTTATTGATACAATTTTTTTAGGTATTATACTTGGGTGCAATAAATGTCCCTATAGATCTCTAAAATCCCGCAATGTTTAAAGACGGATTGTGTGTTATCCGTGAATATAAAATATACAGTATTTGGTTGATACTACAATGGAATTCACCGATGAATTCGAGTTTGGTGTTATAGTGTGAATTGCGTGACGTCATTCGGCGCCGCGGACACGAAAATATTTAATTGCGGCTCTTCCCGAGGAGCAGGTAATCCCTTCGGCTTTCGCGGTCGAGTGCTCGCGCTCGGCTCGCACTTTGCGCGCGGCCCGTAAAAAATCGGCTTCGAGTAAGAAATCATACCGGGGCATTTCATTAAGATTCCGTATCGGGGCATCAGTATAATGGATACGGCGGCGGCGTTGGTAAAAAACGCTTTTCACTTGAACTGGTTCATTATAATATGGGCAATAAACGTTAACGAAGACGGGAAATGAAACCTTGAAGACACATATGATAGACGCGCAGAAAACAAAAGCTAATGATGCTCAAACGAAATACATTTGAGTAAAGCAATTAATCTAATCAACTCTCTGTGAGTTACAATAATGAATATTAGATAGTGAAAACCAAGTAAGCATTAAACTAAAAAATAAAAGACAAAAAACTCATTTGCGTCCCTCAGGAAACATAGATTCAACAAAACAAATTCCTTTATTTTTTATCTTCCTTAATTATATGTATTGTTTATTATGTATGTAGCGTCCTCAGGTAATGTATTTATTTTTCTGTAGCTTGATTGTTAATTTTCGGCTTTTTTTAATTACTGCTTTGCTTGAATCTCTTTATTGTTTACTCGTTAGATCACCTAACTTAACCTTTACTTTGCTATCTACCTCATCTACCTATAACCAGTTTACACAACTGATTAATGAGCACATTGCTTGGTTGATTTTAGTATTGTGTTGAACCTAATTTAGTTCATCTATTTATTTTTAGTTAAATTCATTTAGGGTTAGAGAAATTAAAAATGTTAGTTTCTTTCATTGATGTCTATAACTAACTGTCTAATCCGCCGTTCAGTGCAGTACCTAATTTCGGCCGTGTGCTCTCTCTTTCTCTCTGTAGGTGTCCCTCCTCCACCTCCCCCGCGAGTGCCATCAGCACAGGGTCAAATGCAAGGTCTGGGACACGGTCAGCGTCAGCAGTCACCGCAGGGCCCGCCGCCGCCGCCGCCGCCGCTGTTCCCGACGCAATTGCACACCGTCGAGACCTTCGGATCCTTCCTCGGAGAGGAGATCGTCGCCAGTTGGAGGCGAGGTCTCGGAGATCAGAGGCCGCCGAGCGCTCCCGCACCAACGCCGCCCAGTCCGGCGCCGCAGCCCTTGAACAACAACACAACGCACCTCAACAACAACCCGCCCGCATTTCGAGAGGAATCGCTCAAGAGTCCGTACGAGCATAGAGGGTTCAGATTCGCCGACGACATGGGTCCATTGCCTCCCGGCGCGTTGGTGGGGAGGCTCGGAGACTCTTTAATACCCAAAGGCGATCCCATGGAAGCCAGATTGCAGGAAATGCTCAGATACAACATGGACAAATATGCTAGCCAAAGCCTGGACACTTTACACATAAGCAGACGGGTTAGGGAGCTGTTGAGCGTGCATAACATTGGACAGCGGCTGTTCGCCAAATACGTCCTGGGGCTGTCGCAGGGGACCGTCTCCGAGTTGCTATCGAAGCCAAAACCCTGGGACAAGCTGACGGAGAAGGGTCGCGACAGCTACCGGAAGATGCACGCGTGGGCCTGCGACGAGGCCGCCATCATGCTCCTAAAATCGCTGATACCGAAAAAAGGTAGGACTCTTTTCATTTCGACGCGGCGCGCCGAGGAAGGACGGCTTCTGAAAATCGGGAGATAAATCTGTTTGACGGCCGGATTGAGATGGTACTGTCTTGTGCTGGGCTCTGAGCGCTACTTAATTCTCTCGAGACTAACGCTTTCGCAAAACACCTCTTGTTCATAAAGATTTATCTTACTGTTTTCGGAGGCACTGCTTTCTCTCTTCTGATTTCTTGACTAAATCTCATGTTTTGACACTTGTTACTTTAAGATTAACATAATTATTGACTTATTTTGAGTACTTTCAGAATCTCCAAACATTCGAGGATTACTGAGATTGTTAAACATGGGAGAACAATTCAAATTATTGTAGGTACCGTCTGAGAATTTTGAGGAATTCTCATTCTCACTCTAATATCATAAACAACACTATTGTTTTACTACAAACAAAAACATCCAATTCCACACGGATAGTTTGTTAAAATCAAATAGTACATAACTTTATAACCTAGATTATTCTCCTATATTTACCAATCTGAAGTACCTGAAGTTACTTCTGTTTTCTAGCATAGTAGGTTATTTTTAAATCCAATAATGTCCTCGTATTTTATTAAAGTTATACATACCAATCTTCTGCTATGATGTTCTTTTATCACAAGAAAATAATTAATATAAAATAACGTCTTATAGAACACATTTAACCAAGAATTACAACTATTCTATGTACATTCAATGAAACGTTAACAACCGGTGGTTAAGAAACATAATTAAAATCCAACAGCCTTTAAGACGTCCCTGAAATTCATAATGTTAATCATAGAAATCTAAAAAAAAAACTGCTACAAGCCGCGAGTGTGTCACTCTCTGATGCGGCGACATTTTACCGCTTCAATTATTTTAATAAACACAATTTAAAATAGCTGTGGATAATTTCAAAATGGCCGACATTCATTTAATACATCATGAGGCTTTAATGCTCTCGGCGGAATTCCATTTGCGGTCTATGCGAGCGTCTGTTGGCTATGGTTTCTTTGACAGCACATCGCCAAAGCGCTGTTGACACTAAGTCTTATCCAGACTCGGATAAAATACAGATTTAATTGAATGCACAACATTTTTTAATAGATCAAAGCATCAATAACCTGTATATATTTAAAATATTTGTTGGTGGTGTTTATAAATTTAAATTAAATAAACCCTCATAATAAATTTTTGAAACGAATACTTTTCTGTTAATATTGACGTTTTGTATCGATACAATCGATCCCGGGTACAAAATGTGTACTAAAAATTAGAGTTTCGAGTGTTTCCACCCTCACAAAATAAAACAAAATGGTTTTGGAATGTATTAGCTATACTAATAGATTATTTTTGTTTAAAGCGTACCGATTGTACATCCTAAACATCAAATTATCCGTCATTTTTTGACGATACAATAAATCGCCCACAGAGGGCGCCGTCGCTCGCTCAGTGTCGGTAACCTTTGAAACAAAGACAGGCTGTGAGAGTTCGGAACCCTTCGCCGACAAAGGCATCAGCTGATATGAAATGAACTGCGCGAAATACCATCGGCATTCCGCCATCTGGCGGCGGAGGGCCAAAGCAATCATTTTCTATATAATTATGGCAATCGTCTCGTTATGAGCTCTACGATTAACAGGATATGACAAGCTAGGCGCTCCGACGAGTTTCCTTTGGCGATTTTTTCCTCAAATCGCTAAATCGCGTTTCTGCGAACGCGTTCCGGCAACTATACTGCGTTTATACTTAACTAAGCGCCAATATTGAAAACGACAGATCAAAATTATAATATCGCTTCACACATTTTGAGAAACGTCTAATTCTTTACAAGCACAAGCAAAGGTTAAAAAATTGGTGGAATAAGTAAAAGTGCAAGAATTACGATCTGTTCCGGTGACATTTCTGTCAAAGATCCAATCGCCTGTTAACAATAATATGTTACAGTATAATTATGTATAGATTCTGATACATTTATAAACAAATCAATGGGGCTATTAATAACTTCATAAATAAAATGCCTTTAAATAGTCGGTGCAAATTAGCAAGGAAATGTTACAAATAAATCCTAGTAAAACGTTACTTCTGTTAAATAAGTCAACCGCATTATGAATATCGGTCATCGCGAGAAAGGGACGGCTTCCGCGTTGGATCTTCCGTCTCGCTCTGACCGACGGAGACAAAGAAAGAAAACGCGGATTCGCACGCCGCCGAGCGGAGCCGAGTGTCGCTCGCGACGCCATCTCTATCGGCGTCCAAGCAATTGCATGTTGCGCGAGATCGAATGCAGAGCGCGCTCGCGACATGTTGATCGATCAGAGCGTCGCTACACACTGTGCATTTATTAATATTATTTTTAATGTACCTACCTATATATTAAAATTCATCATGATAATATTAGATTATTGTAAAACGTCTTTATTAAGCGTCCCCCGTCGCAATTCACTAGCTAACCGAAAGGATAGGTGATTTACTCCATCGCGTTACAAAAAAATAGTTTGGGGATGAACTATTTTCGCTTTTTTTTTATATAATTTCTTACGCATAATAGGTAGCACAAACACCTCATTTTTTAGCAAAATGTCTTGAGACACCTGTATAACAGATGTTGTAAAATGTACGAGTACATCATTAACAATAATATGGAGTCAAGAACTATACTTAATTTATCATTGAGTGCACATTCGAAAATATGTAACTTTTCTTGAACGATAGATCGACTTGAAAGATAAATGTATAAAAAAAATCACAGTAGATCGTGCGTAACGCCCGCAACGCGGCCCCGGTTTGCGTCCGCGCTTCGGAAATCTTTCCCACGAGCGGCGGCGACTGCGGCGCTCTGGCGGCGATCGGCGACGTTACGCTCATTAGATATTGATTACATACCGAGGTAATGCATTCGTTGTCTCTTTAGCATTACAATAAAATTGCATACGCCAGATGATGAGATCTCGATAAAGTCGAGCTGTCAAATCTATATAGACATATATACGTAGTTTATTTCGCTTTATTAATTATTTATTTATTATAACAATGGCTCAGGAAGATGTCACAACGATATGATAAAATTGAACAAATTTATTATCACGGAGACAGATTAAATACCAGTCATTCATTTGTTACCTTTGAAGTACCGTGTCCACTTGTATAAGGTTAACTACGGCGATTCATAATACTAATAAAAAAAAACGAAATTACGGTAATTTATAACTAATACTTTTGTGTGGAAATTAAAAGTACTTTTATACCAGCAAAATATAAAATTTAAAAAAATATATTTCATAATTACGAAAGCTTGTAAAACAGTGTGTTACTTATTTAATTTTACAACAGCCGAATAAAATATTACAATATTAGGGAAGAGAGGTAGAGACAAACATGATTATGTTTTGTCTCGCTCTTATAAGAATATTGATTTGAATCGGTCCAATTGTCAAAGCATCGAAATGACAACGAACAAAAGAGTTTGAAAATTGAATTTCTCCGGCGAGTTTGTCGTCTATGGTCCAAGGCTACTGCTACCGGTATATTGTTTGGCGCCCATTCTAATTACATACAGGCTGTTACTTTTATTTCGACAAAATAATAACTATTGTTTCTGTGTATTATCCGACATTATGCCTACTTAGGACCCTTCTGACAGTGCGCATAAAATTTTGCATTTGAAATTAAATACATACCACAGCAAACCACTTCTCAACGGTGGTATAAAAAAAATGGAACAATCAATTTTGTCAAGTGGTCGATTTTTATTTATTTATTTCAGGAAAAAACAGCTTACATAGTAATTACAATAAACAAAAAAAAAACAAAACACAGCCAATAACAGTTTCCTCCAAACTTAAAAAAATAGAAAACATATTCGGGAGCGAGGCCGGGACCAGGAAGTAGGAAGAGTTGGGGAATCCAGACAATCACCAGAATATAATATAAAACACAATATAATTTATATGACTTGACTGATTTTATGATATATAATTTGACTGATTTTGATCAGGACCATTGTCAAAACCATGTTTGGCAATATCTTAAGAGTCCATAAAAATGTGTTTAGTTAGAATTAAGTAATGGTTCGATGTTACGCTTAACATTAGTATGACATTATTCGTACTAAAAAGGGTTCATCTTTGTTAGGCGATGGAATAGATTTTAATTATATTATTTTATAATTTTTTAACACGAAACACATTTTTCGCTTAAATTAAATAAAAGTCGCGTCCTGTAGATGCATGGTCAGAAATTAATAGGCTCTACAATAAGTCAGAATGTTTCCTAATAATTCAAATATAATATATATATATAAAGCTTTTACGCCAATCACAAAATAAAAAATCAAATAAACAAAAACTTTGTAAAATATAATCGATACATCTTAATAGATTTTTGTTTGGTGATCAAAAGGGGTCTTTAGATATTGGATCATTCTGTACGTCATTACCATAGATTACAGGACCCACCCTCCCGAGGGGAACATCGCCAGAGTGACGCTTCATCAAACTGCCGATAGATGGACTCGGTAATTTTTCATCTGTCAATCTCAGATTTTAATTAAGGAACGTTCGGCAGGACAATGGCGGCATCTATGCGACGCGACCCAAAACAATGGCCCGTATTAATCGCGTCTCAATTTTAATTTGAAATGCAAATAATATTTATTTATCGAATGTCAGATTCAGAATCATTATACGTATATGTATATACGTATATGTATATCTACGTATATGTATATCTATGTAATATTAATTGTGTGTATGGTGATTTGTTACCAGATTATCAATGTTCACATCCCATACTAACAAAGATAATTTTATATCGGCACAAAATTCCTCAAAAGTCATAGGTAAATAAATTCGGGTTTCTAGAACATATCTCCGTTTCTGAGTTTATCTTCCAAAAACAGTTTATAATGATTGTGAATGTTTTATTCACATAGTTTTTATTATGTGATTTTTCAATCGATAATAAATAATAAATTCACTAAACCATCAAAACCTCCCTACCTATTTACTTTATTTTATTTGTAAAAGCATCCCGTGGTGGTGAAAAGGTCTGATCAGTGAAAACGATCACTTCGATACAGGCATTACGCCTAGCGAAGTGATTATAATCCAATATGCCTGAACCTCTTTTCTATAGCTAATAATATTTAAGACCTTGAAATTTATATTTAAAAAAAGGGAATTATGTATGGACTTTGTTCGTACTGTTTTGTTATATGGATAAAACAAATAAAAAATAAATAAATGGAATTGAAAGCATCAACCGATTTACTATTGGTACTAAAGAATATTAGTGCATTTTGTGTCATTACAGGGTTTAGTATTTTTTTTTTTACAGTCAACCGTAGATATTTTTAAATGCCCCTTAAATATTAATATCAAATTTTATGAAAATAATAATTGATGGCTGCCAGACTAGGGTAAAATCGCTACCGTCCGCGCGGGGGCCGTAACTTCCTATCGCTCAGTCAACAATGGAGTGTTTAATGTTAGTTAATCCCGACACCGCTAGGTGGCGTTGAAACAATCGCCGAGCCGCGAAAGAAGCATTTTCAATAGGGCGAGGGGCGATCTATTGAAACGTTAGCGCCCCGCGAATAATACTCATCGAAGCTCGGCGGAAACAAAACATTTTCGAAAATCTCCCTTCTTCCGTCATTTCTCAGACAATCGAATTATCGCCTGTTATTTTGTCCACAAACTGTGAAACATAATCGATTACTTTAAAGGGTGGTTAAAAATCATACCTTTAATATTAAAATCCTAGACTCTATAATATTTTAAAAATAAAATTAACAAGGGAAATCGACGTTACTGACTTGATTTTTATAAAAAAGTATAGTATACAGCTATTGCGTGCGGTTTCGTAATTAAAAGTAATATTATTAAATATCTCACGTATTTAAGTACTTATATTAAAACCACACCCAAAATAAATAATCCCAATAGGTTTATTGTTCTGGGTATTAGGTACCAACAATTAATTAACATAAATAAGGGAAAATAACAACTTACTGTGAAGGTTATAAAGATTATTATATTTCGTCCTGTTTTTTTTGATGATGGTATATATATTTGTATGCGTCTCAAGGAATATTCCTTTGAAAATAATTATTAACTCATTGGAATTTATAGTTTATATTTTAGAATTGTGTAAATATATTTAGGCCATTTTTTTTTATTTATCCCAGATAAAAATGAGTTTTAAAACCACAATTAGGTCGAAATAATAAGATCGTCATAAATTTAATCGTTTTCTTACATTTTATGAGCATAAAAATATTTAAAAAAAATATATAATTCCTGTATTTTTATAGGAACATAATAAATTAACGAAATAACAAAAGAAATCAAACAAATGTAAGCAATAAATAACCTACGTTATTATGTACGATTATTTAAATTAAAAAAACACACACGCTAATATTCAAACTAATAACGAAACCAATTCGAATATTTTCTCCACTAAAATGGCAACACTCGACTAAATGAAATCGCAAAAGCTCTCGGGATTTTTGTGTGTAAAGAATCAAAATAAAATATATCCTGCGGGCTTGTAGCCAATAACACGACGCAGGAGACAAGAGTTATATTCAACAGGGATCGGGTGGGATTTTATCCTCGATTCTTTTATTTAAAAAAGGACAATAACTGCTCCTGACCGCCAGGCGACGGTCTTTGCGGCGGGCAGCGCCCCCCGACTAGGTCTCGCCGCCCCCGACCAGGTCCCCCCGCCCCACCCCGAGCATTGCCGCGGTAAGATTTATTACCAGATCGCTGGTAATTTATAGGAACCATAGCTATCATAATACACGAGTAATCACGCTGTGCCGACCAGAAGAAAATTTACAGTAACATAAGGCAATTCCACTTTATTTCAAAGGCTATTTTGTATTGATTTCATTTTATGATCTATACGGTCATAAATCATAGCAGAAATGATCGTTAATATCCACTTTTACCACATGGAAGGAAATGGAAGAGGCCTACATCCAGGAGTGGATGTCGACAGGCTGAGGAGAAGGCAGAAGAAGAAGATCCACTTTAACTCTATGATTTCCTATCAAAACAAAATCACTTGAGTATGTTATGCTACTAATAAGTATATACACGGTTAAGTAGGAATTATGCACAGAATCATATATACATCGAGCATGTAAGCTTTACAACAGCATGTTAAGTGACATCGATATACTATATAACACTACTTTCCCGGTATTCAAGAGAGTTTCTACTCTAGCCCAGCCCTTGAGTAGTATATTTATATGTATATGTAAAATTTATATTGTATTTTATATTATATTCTGGTGATTGTCTGGATTCCCCAACTCTTTCTACTTCCTGGTCCCGGCCTCGCTCCCGAATGTGTTTTTTATTTTTGTTTTGAGGAAACTGTCATTGGCTTTGTGTTTTAATTGTTGTTTCCTGAAATAAAATAAATAATTACATATTTTGAAGAAGGTTGCCGTGGTACAGTGATATATATTTTTACTATTACGCTAAAACAACTAATTACAAGTTAAAATGTGGACGTCCGCCGAAAAAGCGACCATACTGTCGGCGTTTCTGAAATTGTATTAGTTATTATATTGAAGTATTATGGTTTTTAGGATCACGAGGAGTAAGTCGAAAGAGAATTGAGAACAAAAGGCCATAAAAGCGGATTGACATTTTATATTTATTATAATTTATGTGCGTGTTATTATTTTAATACATTTTACTCTAAAAAATCATTAAAATTCTCCGTTTTATCGGTATATTATTACATGTCGTATCCTAAAAGTATATAATTTTGTCCATGAAATAATAAACTTGTCCGCTCTGTGTATCGTTTGCTGAAAGTCAAAAATTTGCCGTCTAAAAAACGTAAAATGCATTGCCAAGTTCAACCGCCGACCACGGCATTCCTAACGGAACCATAGATCACGGCACAATGCAGCCGTTCGCGAGCGAATAGAAAAAAAATATCAAAACGTCAAATTTTCGGTTTTTCCCCGCTCTTTGCCGAGAGAGGGCGCTCTGTATCAATTCGGTGGCCATTGTCTTCGCGTAGATTTATATTCTTTGTTTTATCTCGCTGACGAAATGCGAGCAAAGAAACGTCCGCAGTGGAAAATGTCCGTTTCGCCATTGTGAACGAATATTCAAATGACGCCAAGGGAACGATTATCCTCGCTTTGTACGCGAAACAACGCCACCTGCATATAACCGAAACAAACCAATTAGGTTATTCATAAACAATACATAATTATATGAGTATTAAACACACGTGAATATATTGTGAATATCTCCGATTCCCGCAAATCTCTTTATTACAAGATCGATAATTCCAGTGTTCAATATCCAAATGTCAAACTCCTTTCGAATGCTAAAAATAAATCGAAATGCTATTAAATGTATTTTTGTTAGTATAGTGAATATAATTTAGGTAATCACAACAATGTGATATTTGCAATACTAGATACAATTATTGATTAGGAAGTTATCGTATAAACGTTTTTCTAATCTTGTAAAATACAAATAGGTCAAAATTTTACAGATCATATATTATAAAAAAAAAAATTGGGTGTGCGTCGGACGGTGGAAGTTATACTTACATTTACAGGATATATAAATGAAATATAAGACATTTTTCGCTGTTATTCAATATATTTCTCTTCAATAAGTCACTTCATTATTATACTATACACCTATACATTATCATTATTAAGTTCGTATATTCGTATACTTTCGTATAATTTGTGAAAAAAAAATCCCAGCCGGGGATCGAACCAGGGGACTCTAGCGTTGGAGACGAGTGCGTTAACCACTGACCCACCGAGATTCTTTGGGGTATCTTTGGTAAAGAACGTATAAAAAGACACTCTACGGATTTTACTCCTAACGCGTGACGCGGTTTCTCGACCAACATCCCATCCCAATGAGTACAACGGGCCCAAAATATAACTTCAAAAAACGGCAAATAGGCCTCTCGTCGCCCTCGCACCAGATGACCCGAAATCGATTCGTCTTTTCTATGGCAACGGTGGAAAAAACGTCGACCGCCGCCCGGAACATTAGTGCTCCCTATAACAAACGCAAAAACATTACCATACCCTCATTAGGATACGGCTGGCTTTATTGCCACATACCCGACGATAAATACCGCACCGAACTGCCCACCCCCCGCCCCCCCGCAGCGCCAATAAACCGCCGCCCTACCCGCAGACCGCATCAACTCGAAAGTAAACAGCAAATACGCAAAACCTATTCGGGCCTAACTTTAAAATGACTGTCCCCAATACTATACGCTAAAAGATAAACTTCTGTTGCCTGGTGGAGCACATGTTCGCTTTGCGAGTGCTTTGCCTGCTTCGGCCCTTAGAATGCAGGGCTGTATCACCATCGGTATTATTGTAATTTAATCGCGTTGATCCACCGCTGAAACATTGCAACCATATTGAATTAGCATTTAACTAAGTTTATTACCTAAGTTAGATTAGTTGTCTTACCTTAAAAGCATTTTAACGTCTTTTTTTTTCAGCTTTAGTCGGTTTTTGGTAAAATATAATTGGTTTGGAAAGGTGGAATAAAAAGGTTAGTTTTATTTAGACTTTTAATTCTGTTTTTTTTTATCTTGGAAGGTTAACATATGTTATAGCTAAGAATATTTCTCTTTTAGGAAAGAATAAAAAATACAAGTTGACAAACGACTTCTAAAAAATATTTATTATCCGCCCTCGGATTGGAAAAAAATGATACCCTAATAGTACAAATATAAACGATAGGTGTGTATTCGAGCTGTTCCTTCTTATTATCTTTTATTTTTGGTGGAATTTACGCAAAATGATAATTTCCGGTTACTTATTATTAATGTAATGTTTAGACTTTTTCATAACGATATGCAGCCTACTCAGTCTAGTAGTAAATCCACCCCTGCTTCCAATATTAAAAATAACTCAAAATTTTCTTTTATCGAGGACCATGAGGAAGCTTTAAGATGACCTTGAATGGGTTAACTAGATGAAAAGTCCTTGGAAATTTGTCTGATTACCTACTTTAATAAATAACCAGAAAATCAATATAAAATATAAGAAAGACAAAGCTTATCTTACTGGGTTAGGTTAGTAAAGATAGTCTAGTTAAGCTAACTTTATGTTTCAGTTGTATTGTTGTCAAAAATACTGATATTTTATTCGATTAATACAGTTAATACTGATTAATACAATATCTATATTTAATTAATGAATTGCAAAAACAAAATGGAAAACAATAAATCTTTCATCATTTATTAACGTTCGACGTTTCGACTCTAACGTCGACATTAAAATGTCGTCCTTTATTAATTCATAAGTAGGTTGTACATTAGTTTATAATATCTTGATTTTTACCAAATAGCCAATAACATAATAATAATATTATGTAATATAATTTTGAGGAAAATTCAATGTTGGCCACCTCTGTGATCTGGCCACGACGCTCGGTCGGTCGTGTCTTTATTGTAGTACGTACCAACTTGACCGTAGCAATTATCACTTCCGAACGTCTCTTTCGGCGGCTAGAGGTCGCCGCAGGCGTGTGTAGGGCGACGCGTGCCTCAGCTACTGTCCACTAGATGGCACTCGGACCCTAATTGGTTCGAACCTTTACTAAAGCGAACTTTATTATTGTGCGCTACCTACGCTAGTTCAGTCAGACCCATGCATCCATTAGTTTGCCGCCGAGAGAAAACTTTGACCGTTTCGGAATATTTCGAAACCCGCCGCGCGGATTGCAATAATTCCGATTCGCGTACGAGTTTGAACGCTATATGAATATTAAGTGCGAGGTTCGTTTCTGGGCTTCAGGTATTGAGTTGTTTTATTTATGGTAGGTATACGCCACGCCGCAAACGTGTTGCCTCAGATAAATTATCTCTACACTAATATTACGATCGTGAGTTTGTTTGTTCGTATTTAACGATGGCAACATGGAGCCCTCCTTTTAATCGCTTGGATTTAAAATATAGGATGTATTTAGGGCTAATTGAATGCGTTAATATGCGTTTACATAATATAATATAAAATCTGCTACAATGTGACCGGGTATACCTACAAATGCTCCTTCATACTCGTATCTAACGCAAGACCCTTTCGTATAAATCGTTCAATTCTAGTTAAGTATAAGTTGAAGGGAAAATTGAGGACTACCAGTCGGTCAAAAGGTGGTAATTGTGTTGAAATCGTAGGCAGAGGCAGCGTGGAAGGCACATTTCTACCCTCCAACGCCATTATCACGTGATTATCGAACATTAAGCACATAATTTACGAGCGTTCTTCGCATGTGTTCGAACTTCACGACGATTGGTTGTTCATTATCCAGAAGAGATTCGCTAAGCACGAACTATGGTCTCGATAGTAAGCTAAATTGGTTTTTTAAAAAAAAATACAGATTTTATACTAATTGAACAATTCAGGACTTAGATATTCTTTTGTTCTGCCTCTATAATAATTTACACGTTTGGTACAAGCGTAATTTACAAGCAATAATCATCATAAGAAATTATCAGCGCTTATATGGCATATTTCAAACAAGTTCTCCGCATTTTTCCAGTAAAAATGCAACGCGCAAAGCGGCCGCCATATTTGTCCGGAGAAAAATACACGCAAATAAAGGCGTGCGTAATGTCAGAGAATAGTTGGCTAATGCGCGCGCACTCTAATGGCAACAGTTTTGTAGCGGGTTTTTGCGGCAGTGCAATTACTCGGCGACAGAGCGCGCTGCGTGGGCCGGCCTACGGCGCGATTTTACGCATTGGTTCGCAGCTATTCGCGGGCAGATTGCGCTGGTCATTTTTTCTCGCGTTCGTCCGTCATCATTCCGATACTATAGCAATCGGCTCGTTGCGTTTTCATATTTTCCGCTCTCAACCGTCGAGTGCATTAGGAAAAACAGTACCAACGGGTCAATCTTACCCTAGAAAACAGTTATTAAAACAGAGCTAGAAAACAGAGCTTTATATTATACTATTACTTTCTAAAAATACGTTTATTGATCGGTAATGCACCAACATTAATGCAATATAGTATACGCGCTTCTGTCGCTATTGCAGAACAGGTTTTCCTATTGCAATAGCACAGTACTCGTTGCCTGGCAACTAGCGGGCTCACACACACACACATTTGGCACGCTATGAATAAAAAGTCCGCTTAGTACTGTTAATATTAGTGTACCTACGATAATTGTACGATACTTCAAGCAATTATTGTAAAATGTATATTTATCCTGTAAAATTGTAACTTGAACATATTTGTAAGGCTTGTATTCGGAAAAGAATAAAGATAATTATTATTATTATTATTATTACCCTAGAAAACTAATTTATGAATAATCAAAATCTTTATTACCCACTAGTATTTTTTTTTTAATTCAAAAATAAGTCCTTACTGGATCAAAAAGGATACCCACATTGCAACACTATCAATTGTAATTAGGTCCAGGTGCCTTAAAGTTTTTTAGTATAAAAGTAGAGATATGATGACTTTAAAACAAAATGTTTTTGTGTGAAAATTTTTCCAATTTTAATTTTTAAGTTTTGAGACTTTTTAACTTGTTTTATTTCTCATAGAAAGTAATCAATTTAAATTTAAATTTGTACAATCAAGAAGGGTATTTCATCCATTACTCCCCCGCCCTCCCATTAATTAAAATCTTCCCAGTAGTCGGGGGTTAATTCTAAAATTTCAACGCAGCTTGGATTTTTCTTACTACTTCACAAATGTCAAAAGTAAGGTGTTTTTCTGACCTTGAGGTCACTGTTCCGCTTGGGACTTCAATAATGAACAATTATGAACATTTTGGCTTGCAGAGGTAAATCTTAAAAGAGGACGAATATGTTAAGGAAAAGTCGTCCGTTTAGCTTTAAGGTGAGGTACTGCAGACTGCCAATACCTTTCTCAAAAGCAAAATTAAAAGCACAGCTCTTAACCCCACTCGCAGAAACGACCTCAAACCTTGAAGGTGGTTTGTTTTCGAAATGAAAATTAAAGGGGTAGATCGAATGTTTTGTGATTGTGTCGATCTGCGCGTCCGTACGAAGTTAACATAACCTCAAAATAAAAACATCTAATTATCGTTATTGTGTCGCCGAAGCCCGTTGCAATTGAAATCGGCTCGCAGCCATTTTGTTTTTGTGCCGCAATTAAAATAAAATGGCGACCGACGCGTCGCTGCGGCCAAATAAATTTGTCGAGTCGCCGCGACGCGCGCATTTGTCAACGCCTCTACGTTTCGCGTTCGAGTCGCATTCGTCGTTTTCTCCGGTTTTAGGTTGGCGTTCTTCAAATTCTTCTGCGATTCGTCGGAAGTCAGGAAGTGGCCATTAGCCATCGATTTGTTTTTGAAGTACCTAGTAATTTCTGTTAAAAAAATCTAGGCAAGCCCGGCTTTTCGGCTTCTATGGCAGTACCGCCAACGCAGCATGTGTATTTGACGGTCTCACGAAGGGTAGTTAATGCACCGTCTGCCCCTAACACCTAACCTAGTGCAATACTATACTTACTTATAATGATAAAAAAAATAGCTGTTGGAAAGAGGGAACGTTGTACTCTAGTGGTTTAGGCGATGGACTTTTGACCCAAAAGTCGCGAGTTCGAATCCGCACATGGTGATAGCATTTTTAAAGCTTCATTACCACCATCTCCCCTGTCTCTATGACAGGCACTCTTGGCCCAATTGAGTAGGGCCCAAGTAATTATTCTGACCTAGGTCATATTTAAAAAAAAAAAAAAAACTAACCAAAATGCGTCCATTTTAATTATTTATTTATTTATTTATTTGTTTGTATGAGAAATGCTTACAGCCATACATAATGACAGTTACAAAGAAATAGGTAAATAACAAATTAATCCGACTACAGGCATCTCCAATTTAACATATACTTTTAACAGAACTAACTGGGATCTAATTTATAGTGATAACATTGTATGAGTGTTATAGTAAATAAATAAATAAATAATCTGTGAATATAATAGGGTGTGGAATGTAAGAGTGTGTTAATATCCACAGCACACATACGTAACAGCTTTATATTCTATAAAGATAATATTTTTCTTACAAGTTTCGTTATAAACGCACACAATAGCTATAAGTATTAGGAATGTTTTGTGATTTTCGGCCTTTCGACAAAAAAAAATGACTGATAACCCCAAAATACGTGATTCCCCTGAAAATCTTACATAGCGGGAAGAACGCAGAGGGCAAATAAAATAATTGCGTTTTACTTAAACGTCGTAAATGGCGAATCGTGCGCGTACAAACTAACTACGGAATCATCATTAAGTTCATAATTATTCATCCAATCTACGGAACTATATCGGCACACTCACACACGTGCAAAACGGTTCCTGTCACCGCATTTCTCTCCCTCGTGTGTATGTATATATATATATATATATATACACTTACGAACACATCGTGGCGACGACTTAATTAAAACATAAAACTGTTAGCAAAAGCGCTCTCGTACTCACACACACACACCAAGAAAAGTCGTCACGCAGATCCAAGGCATATCGCGGGTAGTATACAAAAGAATATTGATTATTCATTATTATTGTGGTCCCTCTCCGTTATAATCCGCTCGCAGTGCCGATACCAACACATGCACACTGGGCATCAACAAAACCTAGCCAAGTGCAGGATGTCAAACAACCTATGATTCTATTATTAACTTAATAAAAGCATTAAGATAAGATAAGATTTATTTTCCAATATATACAAAAATGTACATAGGAATGACATAATAACTTTTAACATACAACAAAAAGAAAAAAATAGACAATGAATACAATAAACTAAAATTGCACAAAAAGATTTTCAAGAAACAAAATAAAACAAATTTAATTTAACAAACCAGAGAAATAAATATTTAAAGAGATCTAATAAAGTATACACAGGAAATACAAAAAAAAACAAAATTTACATAAATATAATTAAAACTAAAAACATATTAATTAAAACTCTTCAAAACTGTATATATTTTTTTTAAAAAGTAGCTTCTTAATCTCTTTTTTTAAAAATGCTAAATTTAGAAATAAGTTTGATATTCTCTGGTAATTTCTTAAAGAAATAATTGGTTTTTTTGATAATTATTTGATAATTATTGGTTTTTTTTAATCTAACTGACTTGGGGATGACCGTTTGAACATAATTGCTCTTGTTGCGAGTGTCATGATCATGAATCTGGCTTTGTCATTTAAACAGAGGTCTACATGATACACTTTGTTTCACCATTGATTTTATAGTGCTTTTAGATTGCTCAACGGCTAAGAAATTTGAATAACATTTCGTTGGCAGAAAAAGTAGCGCCATCTACATCTCGGAATCATTTTTAGGGCACCGCTATGAACAGTATGAAGGCTGTATGAGATTGAACTATCGATTTCTTTCGTGTTTCGTCGTAGACAAAAGAGACACAATTGACACTTTTTTAATAACAAATAATAAATTCTACTAAATAAATTAAAATAAATTCTAATATAATTATTTAATAATAATAAACTAACACGTACGTATCTCGTATTGCAATTTATAAAACATAATATTTAAATTTGTCATTTCAAACGTAAAAATATAAAATGATACGCTTCAAAGGTTCGCATTTTATTCGCCCAATTCCTTTGCGAATGCATGTTTGTAATATTTTATATTCCTGTAATAAAATTTAATTTGACAAATTCTTTAGTTATGTTTATATCACTTATTATTGTTAAGGTGTTTGTAATTCGGTCAAACAGTTTGACGTTGTAATGTTTGTTGCATAAGGACAATCTGAAACTACACGATACATCCCATTTAATTTCAATGTTGCGGAACGACGTTTATACAATACAATATTTGTTATAAGCCATCTGAAACAAGGAATCACGGTTCTAGTGAACAATTTTTCTCGATAATATAAGTTATTTATTGGTAACTATTCACACAAAACGAAAACTAATAAATATATGTATGTGACAAGAGCCCTCCCGGGCAATCTATCGTATGAAAGAGATCTCACCGCGCGATTGCGCTGAACTTAAGCATGCTTTGTGAATGCATTAATATGCTATACACAAAAAATACGAACTAGGCGTTTGCTTTGGTGGCGAGAATATGGCAATTTATTGATTAGTTCAATTTTGCCCCCGTCGGTTGCGTTGAGATGGAAATGAGCTTCCCATGAAAAATGGCGTTTTATGCTAATCGAATATTCCCTAAATTATGTTATTAGGGGATCAGCCAACTCCTTACGTTGGAGAATTTGTTGTCCTGTCGCTCAACTGCTGAATACATATCGTAACTTTACTGTCATTGACAGCATTTACAGAAAATACAATTTTGCAAAGACATCGCCGAAATTCAACCCTAGAATCAGCCTAAGCGTGTAATCCTTTATTCATAATGCCAAATTAAAAATCACAACAATAAATCAAACACTGAAAAAAATAAATTATTATTATTTTTATTTATTTAGTTTATTCAAATTGACAATTCCTTCCTTTTATGTACCAGCCAAGCCCAAGGCTTATCTGCTGGAAACCAGGTGTGTAAAATACAGATATTAATAATTGTGAAGTATGGTCTACAAAAAATTAAAGAGAGTGTTATTTGTGCGATTTCATAGGAAATATTTCTAACTTCATATTTATTTTTTTCAGATTTAATATTACTTTTAATTAAAGATCTTGACAAATTATTAAAAAAACAATAGTGCAATGAATTGCAACGCTTTATTGAAATGAATGAATAGACAAATGAAATACCAATAATTACCACTTATAATAAGCAATAAGTAACATAACCACTCTAACTAGGTTAAAAAAAAAACCTGTTTTAAGAGCGGCCAGAAGACAGTTTCAGAAAAAAATAATATTGAGACGTTACTAATAAGAACGATTATAGGAAAAATAACATGATTATACAACCTCATACATACAATATATACATGTATTCGATATATAATTCTAATAATTGTAGCTTTTCTAGCATATTATCTTTAGTATATTTTATACAATACATTCACAATACACATTATACATTTTATGGTTATATTCTTTCAATTCATTACAAATATGGTGTTTTTTTTTTTTGTAAATTTTGACGTGCTGTTAGTAATTAAACAATACTGACATAATATTTCAATTTATAATAATTATAATGTGGCACTGAACATTCTTTGATGAGTTTGTGATCATTTTAACTGGCCAATAATAAATAATGAATATCTGGTATTTGGGTTTTCTATCTAACTGACAATGTTTAATAAATTAGTATTAAAAAATCGTTGAGTTTAATGTTATGTATCTATATTTTTCGGACAGCCTCCGATGTGATCTAAACGGCTATGGTAGTAGTACGGGGATAGTAGCTTATACACATTCATGTTTAAGAAGCAATAATACGGGAACGCGACGGGAACTCAAGAACTCCCCCTGGATCAAGAAAATAAAATGCAAATGCAACACAGTCATGCGACATTAAAACTATAAATTTTCCACACATACTCGTACGCTTACAGGTTTTGCATATTAAACGGTCATCTGAGAACTTACTTCCATCGTTTCCCGATAAAATCCAGCCTTGCGATTTGAAACACGATTTGTTTGGACGTCATATCGAAATAAAAATCTAAACTATTTGTGATAATACGAGTCCTTTTTGTCATAAGTTCGTTTGCACGCGCTGGGTCATTGGCCTCCCTTCACAGAACGAAAGAACAAAGGGAATTTACGAAAAAAACAGCGCTTTGATAAAGTTTATATATTTGGGATTGAATTATTTTCGCATTTTTTTTATACGTTTTCTTACGCGTAATAGGGAACATAAACACCCCCTTAAGTCTTCGAAAATGGTCTTGGGACATTCCTGTATGTTTTAAAAGTGGTTGATGACTTTTTCATTTGTGTTTTTACGTAAAAGAACCTTAGCCAACAACTCACGCTATAGCAAATGTCAGTTTTTATTCACATGTCAACTCGAAGACTTAAAATTCCACACTAAAAAAAATATAGAGCTCGAATTTAAGTAGAATTTGTTGTGGCTACTGAATTTTAGTAGGCCCTACCGAAGTATGTTCTAACAAAACTTTCTTGTAACCCGTACAATATTTGTAGATAAACATTCAAATGAAAAGTCGTGCACACCTTACGAATACTGTTTTGTTACGTCAACCAAACAATCAGCCATAGACTCGCAAACACACCTCGCACTTCGCGCCTGTTCCACCATTTTTTTTGTAACGGTGACCTGTAAAATATTGTAAGAAATTAATAAATAAATGAATAGCTTTAAGTACTCATTTTAAGCCATCATTTTACCACTGCCCATGCAGAGTTGCATTCCGTTAAATGTCAAATTTGGACGTTTCGTTATTTCCCGTCGCGAATTAGGCTGGCACCGGCCTCCGTTTATAATGTCAACAGTGTCGTAAATACAAAATTACAGTGGCGCGAATGTTTTTAACCTTTTGAATTAAAAATTCACACACACACACACACAAACGCCGGGCGCCCACGCACACCGTCGCACCCACCCACCCTCGCCGGCACACTATTCGGGGCCCGGAGGGCTGATCACTATCGGGCACGCGATCCTGATTGGCCCAGTCGAACGGCGCGCCGAATTTTAAAAATCGAACCAGTTCCGAAATTCGAATTCGAAAAATGGAACACTACAACCGACTTTCTATTCTTAATATTTGTAACGGTCATTACAACCTATTTATTCATCCTGAAAGAAGTTCATACTTACAATAATACTTACCTAACTAAGATACTACCTGTTCCAAGACAAACTATATTTTATATGACGAAGATATAAGGTTACACTTAATTACTCTAAAAAGGGTATATTATACATTTAAATTATAACAAGATATAAATAATCTATCTTTTTTTTTCTTTACTATTTTCCCTCCCATAATTTTGGGAAAGTAACTATACATCTCCACATAAACGCGTGTATGTGTTGTATTATTTAATATGTAACAATGTCAGTAATTAATGATTTTAATCCATGGTTACATAATTACATTTTAATTAGTTTAGTTAAATAAAATTATTAAAAATGGCTTATAGCAATCGTCAGTCATTGATTGCTACAATATATATTTATTGTCCAAATACAATACATTTTACACATAAATCACTTAACCTACAAAGTTCAGAAGATCCTTAGCTTTAGGTATATTGTTTTCCGAGTCGCTTGTATTTTTCACAATACGTTTTTCAAACGTTTAAGCATAAATGAAATTTTCCAAATCATATCATATTAAGTACATATCCATAACAATAGTGAACAAAGAAAAAAAAATAAAATATATATAAAAAAAAAAAGAATAGAAGAGTGGTTCAGTTAGAACGAACTCAAAAAGAAATCTTTTTTACCTCCCCTGAGCATGATTTTTTGATTTCATGCCTTGAAGTAATTGGGATATTTTAACATCTAGTTATCTAACCATTCATCATCGAATCATCTAATCATTTATGACAGATGGGTGACTTCTTGTCGTCACTGAAGTAATTCGTAGTAATACTCACTCACAGTAGGTAATGTACGCGCTTAACTAAAAAGCAATATAATCTAACTAAATTACGGCAACGCAATAAGGCAATTTATTTATCATCAAATTTTAAAGTCGGAAACAATATGTAACATACAAAAATGACGGTTGTAAAAAATGGTGGAAAGCCCCCGTTTGATCGTGGGGAAAAAATGTCACCACACGAAGTCCACTTAGACAATTATCTCGACTGAAAGGAACCGGTTGAACGTTGCGGAACGATCCAGTTTTCTTTCGGCAGTGCGCGAGTAAAAACGCGACGCGCGTAACGATGATAGTAATTTCCATCGAACTGTCACAGCCGCCATATTGTTCGAACAAAATGCGTCCGGCGTTGCGCAACGCGGCTTTGTCTGCGCGCGCGCCGACGGCGCCATCTTGCGCAACGCGCTGACGTGCCTACCGCAATTTTCATTATCTTTTCCGAAATTAGTTCGGCCCGTCCAAATAGTTTGGTAACATTCGAAAAATCATGAAAATATCCACATGATGCACCACTCCTCAACCACCAAGCATTTAGACGAGGGGTTTATAGCACAAAGTACATTGAAGACTTATCTTGTACTCCTTAAAGGCTGATTTTTTAATTTGATCTTCGCTTTTGAAATATAAATTAAATAAAAAAATGTGTTTACTTTTATTTTTCGCCTTTTATTTTTGCAGCTTTTGATTTACCCGTACTTATTGTAGACAAAATAATAGTGTAGGTCTTATGGCCGAAATTTCAGTACTTGCTTAAAGTCGTTCTTTTTTAGGATCAACTTAACTTTTAAGCGTGACCTAAATTGAATTGTGTATTTCAGTTAGTTTTTAAGTTCGACTTTGTTATGAATATGTTTTCGCAGTCGCGATTAGTTCGCTACTCGCCGCTATGGTTTATGTATACAATATCTGTCGCCACTGTCGCATAACTTTTGAGATATGACGCGTCATCTGACGTTTTGAGGTTATGTTGTCAACTGTAGGATTATTAGGATTTTGTCACGCGTGTTTGCTTGAATTGAAGATGTTCAAAATATGCAAATCCAGTCAATTTTAATTAGTTAGAAAATATAAAATCAAGTACGAGACGAAAACCACAGATTGCAATACACGGCGACTGTAGCGCCGTTAATGTACTGAAATTACTCCTAGCGGCGTATTTTAACACTGACTTAAGTTTGACTTAAGGCTTAAATAGTAGTTGTTTTGATTCTTAGCTAAGGCGGACTTTTATGTTCGACTTAACGCTAAGAGTGAGTAGGACATGAAATTTCGGCCCTTAGATATAAATAAGGATTGTGTGTTGAATTCAGACACAATTTATTTCGACGAGGCCGTAAATCGATCAACACGTTTACAGCTAAGGATTTGGTTGACATTTGAATGATCCAAAACAGTGTGTTAGGATGCCTTGGAAAATACGGTTCTCTGTCTCGATTGGGTATAAGATACGTCTTAAAGATGATTTTTCTGAACATGCGAGCTTTAGAAATCAATAGACCGCGTTGGGTTGATCGAGTGCATCTTGCAATCAATGAAATTGCGGTGATCTCATATATTGTATTCACATGGGAACATTACTTCGAGCCAATCTTAATAGAGTAGGTTATTCAAGTTTCTATCAAGTCGATTTTGATTCTCAGTTTAATCCCCGGGCGTTTGAGTTTTTATTTTATTAGTATTTGTCATATAACCTAATAAAAATATTATTACGCTGTAACATAGAAAAAACAGTTTATTACAAAATATTAAGAAATTAAAACAAACAAAGCCTAACAATTTGTTGATATGTTTAAATATGCATGGCAAACTTTTTGCGACCATACAGTCTCAATTTGAATCATTCAAATCATTAATAATTGCGCGTGTTGATAGAATCAGTACGTAAGCATTAACATAACTTTGGGATATGAGTTTATATGTTCGACTTTAGCTAACTTCAAAAGTAGATTGCTAAAGGAATATTTTATTAACGATAGAGTTATGTTAGTTAGAATATTTCATTTATTGCAATAATACATAAAAGTTATATAGGTTAAGCTCAATCGTCAATCAATCACATCACCGAAAACAAATCAGCTGTTTAGTATAGTTCTCTCCGTTCGAGGCTTCCTTCGAATATCTACCGCTAGAAATAAAAAGTGACAAGCATGTTTATATTGTTTCTAGCTTAGAGCCGTTAACTTGAAAGAGGATTATTTTGCAACGCATAATTTTCAAACTAAATGACAGTTCATTCCGACAGTCGCTTTATTTAAAGTCCATTCTTCGTATATCTTTGATTGCCGTGCCGGGATAATTATTATCGTATTATCTATCGTACCAATTCATTGAAACTTTTTTCCCACGCCGCGGCCACAGTCGCCTAATAGCGGCAAAAAGCAATATACCTGCATGCTTATTTAAGGAGCCATCACTGGTTTTACATTCTGCGAGTCATTACAACGGCATTTTATTGAATTCAAAACAATGACGTGTACGATTTAACATTTTTGACGTACGAATGTGTGAGAACAATTGTAGCGACGGCAATCACAGACGAAAATGTCACGCTACAGCGGATTTTACGAAAATTCGTGCTAACAGCTAATGGCGTCTCTCGGCAGATGACATATGAAGCAATTTCCCATTCTTGTATTGTATAAATTAAAATGAACCTTTTCTTAAATAAACTCACCTTATATCCATGAACTGCGATTGATGTTATGTTACAAATTTCTCATAAATTGAATTTCCACAACTGATTAAAGTTATAGATAGCGCCATCTAGAGTTTGGTAGTTCAAACTTTTAATAACCAAACAACTTACGGCCACTATTTTCTATTTGCGTAACACAATCATGTTATTATAATATAATATATATTATTAACAAATTCAATACAAAAAATATATAAATAAAACTATTTACTAAGATAACTGAAACAGAAAAAACTTATTTATTTGTTGTTTTTAATTGTCAGTGAAACTAGAACAGGTGCTAACAATATATTTTCATACTAATTGTTTTTTTTTATAATTTTTTTATAATCACAAGTAATTTAAAAAGCTTTCGATATTAGTACAAGTCATGGTCACATTTTTTGGCTGCACCCACAGTGGAACTCTTTGATTCGTTTCATTTTTAGTTGTTTGCGATTTTTACGGTGTTTAATAAACACCGAAATCATTCTTTAACAAATAAAAATATTCGCTACTGTCTGTTATGAAAACTTTATTAATATGGTTAGCGCCATCCTGTGTTCAGTAGCAACATCTCGTATGCCGGCCAAAACAGACGAAAGCGCATCGTTGTAAAACGGCCATCGCGATAATTAGCAAGCGACAGTAAATCTCCGTAAATAAACATTTCGCGTAGGTTGGATATAATAATAATAATAATCCCTAACCTACAATTGCTCGAATAATTTGGTCGTTGTTCAAGATGTCACTTGTCTCCGCGGGCCTGGTATTACAGAGTCATCCTTCATAATGCCAGGCGATCTTGCGGGATAATTAATAACAGCAGCATTCTTATAGCGTTCAATTCAGATGGGTGTGCGTGGGTATAGCGTTTGCGCGTGTTTACCGCGCTGCGTCCCAAATTCCCTTCGGTTTTAAATGCGCTTTCCTCGCAATAACCCCGCTGAGAAACACTTAATTTCTCATGTCTGTTCTCGTCTCTTGCATTAGGTGCATAGTATGGCCGCGGCGGTTTGCAAACTTTCCGAAGGAACAATTGTAGCTTACTTATTTTATTCAATCTTCGGTAATACTTACTTTGAACTGGGGAAATTTTTAATGAGGGTAGGTAGGAAAGCGAATCAAGCTTCACTTATTCGTTATGCCAAACATTTTTTTACTATTAATTAATACACGTTATAATTACAGTACCTAACATTTTCAACCTTTATATGTTTCCACAGAGAAAAAGTTAAAATTTATACATAGTAATGACAAAAACATATAAATACATAGTTATAAAAAACCGTTCGCTTTTATATTACCTATTATATAGATATATGCGTTCTATTTACACTACAGAAGAAGCACAGAATAGATAATAGAATAATAGTAATTTTATTACATCACAACCACAGCTTGAGGACGTAATTAATAATTTATAAAAAAAAATATTAGAATCCCAAAAGTGTAAAAAAAATTGTAAAATCAACTAAGTACCATAATTTTTATTTTATTTTTTTTTCGTCTATTTGAAAATCCAACAGAACATAGAATATTACAACTTATAAGGCATTAAACACACATAAAATTTAAAAACAATGGTCCAATAATTGTAGGGTTCTGCTAAAGTATGTTAAATACGAACAGTGATATTAAAAAAGTAAAAATAGTAAAGTAGCTACAGTAGATAAACTTAGAAAAAATATTTAAGGTTGACTAATATTTATCAGATATGATATATATCAGAATGTTTATATTTTCAATAGTAATCTAATCTCTTTAAAAAAAACATACTTTTAAAACTAGGGCACACACTATTAGAGGTAAAATCTAAACCAGATTTAACCTCTCAAAGTGATTGATGATTATAAATTATTGAAATGGGATCTCCGAATATATGACGAAAAATATTATTTATTTACAAGAACATGGTATAAACATAGTTAATTTATTAGTTCGTAGATGATGCAAATGACTTCAAAAATAAATAAACTATTGACAATTATTGCGGGTGCAAGTAGTATTATTTGATAGGTACATCAAATACCGGATTCTGTGTTTTTTTTTAATGTTTTTGAATATAATTAAGGCGCATCGAGAAATATAAAAATGCTCAGTGTTTGCATAAAGTTTGGGAATCTTTCGCCTTGGCTTCCACTACGCACAGTTTAGAAAACAATAAGCCGCGGAAAACGAAATCAAACGGAGAGATGTACAAGGCGCGTCCTCCCAAAACGACGAGCGCGACCTAGCGGCGTCCGCGCGAATCAACCGAAACACAATAATAACGGTGACAATATAAATTTCCCCGGAGCGCTTCGCTACAATTGCAGCGTTTCGCGGTATAAATCTTGGAGTTTATTGTCGCTTTTCCCCGTTTCAGATAATTATATTCTTAGCTGCGACTGTCATCGGATAATGCAGCGGTTTATTAGAGAGGGCTGCTTGTGCGCTCTTCCGGCAGATAGCGGAGTGCGAATGACGTTTTTAATGCATAGAGCTTTTGATGTCGCTAATTTATAACCTTTAAAAATTTCAAATTATGAATATTACTTTTTTTAGGTTTGTTACTATCTCCCCCCAATAAGTAACAACACATATATTACAATAAATTGATCGTTTTTTTTTAAATAATCACAAACTCGTAAATACAGTAGACAAAAATAATCGTTTTTTCTTATTTTCAGCTGGTAGTAAAGAGGGAGGAATGCCGCCGTTTGGTAGACCAGACGGCAGTGATGGTAATGATGATAGACTAGCCCACATCCTTAACGAAGCCTCGCATCATATGAAAAATCCAGGACTAATGAACAACGAAGACTCACGTAGTAACGAGGATTCTAGCTCACCCAGGGACCAATGCACATCTCCATTTTCTAAGGTATGTACAACCTACCATTATTTATATTTTAAAAATAATCAGCGTACCGTTTCATATAATAGATGTTGCCTCCATTCAATTTTTTTTTTGATGCCAGAAATCAAACAGCGTTATCTGTGAGCGAAAGCTAGAAACTACGCTGCGAAAACGGCTTTATAGCAAACAGTAGGTAACAGGTTTTTTGCAATTTATGTAAAATAGTTTATCATAGAAATATTAATTTGAGACACTCCTCGGCGTCCTAACGAAATACATATTTAAGTCAATGGTTGCGATTGTTAATATTTATAAATTCAAAATAACTTGTGGGTTTTGTTAATTATCTTTTGTGTACCCTTTAATCTGAGACTCTCGCAAAGAAGGGACACCACGTGAAATTTAAGAATGTAATGTGTGATTTAAGAGGAAAATCTTAGAGGTAAGGGTCACGAGAAAGACAGAAATAAATAAATTAGCATCGAACTTTAAAGCCCACATCGACGTGTTTTTAGCATGTGGCACATCCCATTCTATGAGTTGGTTGCACAGAATTTATAGCTAGGTAATACAGGGTGTATTCGTAATTGGGAAACATTTTTTACCGATAATTATTGATCTATATCAACCCCCTAAAAGAACATCAGTGAATATAAATACACCCTGTTTATATCGTAGATAGGTACTTTATCACTCTGTAATCTCGTATAGATTTTCATATGCGTTCGTAAGATGACTGTAACTCTACAGTTTGTTTGTACAGGATTGTTTTTCTTAACAATTACATTTCTTGTTACAGGATTCCAGTCAAAACCGACGGCTTAAAAAATACGACAATGACGATATACCCCAAGAAAAAGTAGTAAGAATTTACCAAGAGGAACTAGCGAAATTAATGGGCCGACGAATGGATGACATGAGGCAACCCCGAGAAGGTTTCCCTGGGTAATATTTTGATCTTTTTTCCTTTTTTTCTTTTTGTGTACTTACTTTTCTTTATGTTTCGATATCTTCAAAAAATGTAACCGAGGACAGCCAAGCTATAACTAACCTTCAGTTTTTTCTTTCCACATTTCCTCAGCGGTGGCATACCGCCACACCACATGGAGAGGGGACATGACGACAACGTGAGAATGGCCCTCGACTCCTATCACAGAGAACTCGCGAAGCTGCAGGGTGGCGGCCATCACAACCTACCGAATATGCCGTCGATGCCGAATATGCCCGGCTTCCCGAGTCTACTGGCGCTCCAGCAGCAGGCGATCCACCAGGCGCAGCAGGCCCAAGCGCAAAGCCAGCGCCCCCCGTCGAACAACCCTCACATGAACGGATCGGGCACGTGCGTCCAGGATCTGTCCCTGCCCAAGGAAAAGATGTGCAAGATGAACGGCATCACGGAAAACGACATCAAAGAAAAACCTCTGGACGCCGAGGAAGCGATAAGACACGCCGGCAGTGCTTTCAGCTTGGTGCGGCCCAAAATCGAACCGGGGACACAGGCTTCTACGGGTTCTTCGGCGTCCAGTCCACTGGGCAACACGATCCTTCCCCCGGCCATCACGCCGAACGACGATTTTAGCAGTTCCGCTGCAGCGAGCCCCCTTCAAAGAATGGCGTCCATTACAAATAGCCTCATATCACAGCCGACCAATCCAACGCATCACACATCCTCGCAACGGCCGATGAAAGCCGTCCTACCTCCAATTACTCAGCAGCAGTTCGATCTCTTTAATAACTTAAATACCGAAGATATTGTTAAGAGAGTTAAGGAGTCGCTTAGCCAGTATTCGATCAGTCAACGTCTTTTCGGAGAATCCGTTCTCGGCCTGTCGCAGGGTTCGGTGAGCGACCTATTAGCAAGGCCAAAACCATGGCATATGTTGACCCAGAAAGGCAGAGAGCCATTCATAAGAATGAAGATGTTTCTGGAAGACGATAATGCTGTCCACAAACTTGTCGCGTCTCAGTATAAAATAGCCCCCGAGAAACTCATGAGGACTGGTAGCTACGGTGGAATAATGCCTCGTAAGTAATCTACACCTTTTTATTTTATTCGTACACGACTACACGTTCTTTAGGTGACCTCTCTGGGTTAACTGGTTTTTGTAGCGTACCTAGTAATGCTTTTAAAGTGCTTCTTAATATTTTTGCATACATAAAGTTGTGTTTTAGACCGGTACAATAATTCTTATCAATATTTTATTTAAAACTAGGAAAACGACTTACAGAAGTGTCAAAATATCTACTAAATTCCAGGGCATTTTATTGCAATATTAATGGTTGCCGTTTAATGAAAATTAAATTCCCCGTTAACCTTCCGGCCTTCTTAAATATGATTTAAATTTAAATTTAAATATTTATGAAATGAAAATAGACACATGACCAGTAGCTAAGCTTTGTAGGAAAATCAACATTTGATCATTGATATTCACAACAAAAAAGGTTTAGTATATTTTAAATAATCAGGAAAACACAACATATGTCAGAAATTTACATTTTACTGACCGTTTAAATGATATCCGGTTTAAAATATGTAGTAAACCAAGTTTGTACGCAAAATATTACAAATACATGTACATATATTAATATACAGTTCGACATGTTATATTTTATACAGTTTGACAGTTTGACGGCGCATGGGCAGGTGTAATTTCGGTTAAACGAAATGAAACTTTGATTGTATTTTTTTTTTATTATTTTATAATATCGCATTATCCTTGCATACAAATATTTGGTGTATTTAATACAGTCCGATTTGCGTAGTTCAATGCCTATCAAACGTACTTTATGAGTTACGGTGTCGCCACAGTCGCGGCGATAAAAAACGCACCATGTGCATTTTTTTTTTTGCATTTACGACACTAAAGTAAAGATAAAGGTGCTACTCTAAAAAAATACTTAAATCGAAAGTTTAATCGAAATAAATAAATAGTTCTAGAGATATAAATAACTCTAGTAATTACAAATAACAACATTAAATGGTATATCTAATAGTTAGATAAATATAAAATATTACTCCTGTGAAAGAAATCATAATTTCATAAAAAAACAAATACTTTACAAACAAATTTATAAATTATTAAAATAGTGTTTCTTATTTGGAAAAAAGTACAGATGATCTCGTATATCTTGTTTGCCTTATCGCTACCCAGAAATTTAAAAATCTAAAAATAAACATTTTCTATTGTTACAGAATGTCCACCAAACATGAACAAACCAATGCCACCTACTCCGAAAATGATATCGGAGGCCACGCAGCTCCTCAGCAAAATGCAAGAACAACAGTCCCTGATGCCTCCGTCAATGCATTTAGGTCCACCGCCTCAGGGTCCACCTAGTCAAACGCCGATGCTCCTAACGCCACCGGGATATCCCCCGCATCACGCGATCACCATTCCCCAAAACCACAGCAGCGAAATGAAACCAAATAAGCCCCCACAAATGGCGCATCCCCTGCAGCATTCGCCGTTGAACCACCAGCAGAGCTCCGTGATGCGTGCTCTGCACCAGCATATTTCACCGAGCGTCTACGAAATGGCAGCGCTCACTCAGGATCTCGACACCCAAACGATTACCACGAAGATCAAGGAAGCTCTTTTGGCTAACAACATTGGACAAAAAATATTCGGAGAAGCAGTACTCGGCTTGTCGCAGGGTTCCGTCAGTGAGCTCTTATCGAAACCCAAACCATGGCACATGCTCAGCATAAAAGGCAGAGAGCCGTTTATAAGGATGCAATTATGGTTGAGCGACGCGCACAACGTCGACAGGCTGCAAGCGCTCAAGAACGAGAGAAGAGAAGCGAACAAAAGACGGCGGTCAACCGGTGCAGGAGCCCAGGACAACAGTTCGGACACTTCGTCCAATGACACGTCAGAGTTCTACCATTCGAACTCACCAGGTCCGAACCCGAATGGACCTCCCTCGGCTAAAAAACAGCGAGTTTTATTTTCGGAAGAGCAGAAGGAGGCATTGCGCCTAGCTTTCGCGCTAGATCCGTACCCTAACATGGCTACGATTGAATTCCTAGCTACCGAACTTGGCCTATCCACTAGAACTATAACGAATTGGTTTCATAATCACCGGATGCGCTTAAAGCAACAAGTCCCCCATGGCATGGCGAACGAACTCCCGGTGCGGGATCAATCTGGAAATCAGCCACCATTTGATCACGTTCAATTTAGACTGTTACTTAACCAAAGATTATTAGAATTACAAAAGGAACGCATGGGTCTAGCGGGTGTGCCTCTTCCATATCCCCCGTACTTTGCGGCCAACCCAAATTTAGCAGCGCTCATATCGCGGGGATTGCTACCCACCGGAGAGATGGACCTTAACGCTTTGAATAATGCAGTCAAAGAGCAAATGAGCGGTTTGGATCTGTCCATGCCCGCTCTCAAGCGCGATCCTGACTGCGACGATTATGACGACGACGACGTTGATAGTAATATGGGTTCCGATGACTCCTTGGACGATCGGAGTTTCATCGACGGCGATGGTAAAATGGAGCCGAAGTCCTCGTCCACGCCGGCTCAAATGGGCCACGGCGGTAGGTCCAACAGGCGAAAGCCAGCCGCTCCGCAATGGGTCAACCCGGATTGGCAAGACGACAAGGACAAGCCAGTCAACCCGGACGAGGTCATTATAAACGGCGTGTGCGTTATGCAGACGGAAGACTACGGCAGGCGTTCGGCGGAGGAAACGGTCCGGATCGAGCCCACGCCCGTTATGGATAGGTTTGCCGACGATGACGTCACGTCGATCCATTCGGATGCTGCCAACGATGGCCGCTCCAAAGGCCGATGTTCCGTCTCTCCTCCGATCAAGCGAGAAGACGGCGACGAGCATATTATAAAGGATAGTTTAGCTGGTAAATGTGATAGTGGACAAATAGACGACGAAGATATTTCCGCGCATAACGAAGAGGTCGACGATTTAGGTAAAAGTAATTTGAAAGTGAAAAGCGAAGACGACCACTGGGAATATTAATAGTTGTTATTTTGAGTAGAACTTAATTAAAAAAACACAAATTAAAGTGATAAGCTTAATATAGGTTATCTATGTTTAGACAAATCTAGTTAAATATATCAAAGAGACTTCCACTATGTTTTCTTTATAATTTAGATGACGACTGTTTTAATGTTACTTTACTGTTATTGGGAAATACGTACTGATGAAATCTTGGCAGTAATTAAAATTGCCCCAAGATTTAGATATTTAGCTCCATTGGGAAGTTATTGATATGTTAAAACGAAATATGAATTCTTAGTAAATGTAAATCTTGTAAATCTTATATGTGATCTAATCAAAGCGTAAATAATTGATAAATACTTATATAAATTAACGATATTCATTCTTTTCAATTGCCCCTTCTTAAGCAGTGGAGATACTGGTAACTCCGCTTTGTACTTTTTACTTATAAAATACTGAGCTTCTACGAAAATTATTCTAAGAGTCGTCGTATTTGCACATTGCCAGTATAACATTATGATAGGTATACAATAAAAAATGTCGAAAAGTTTTTTTAGGTTATATGGAAAAGTGTAAGAAATGTAATACTATATTTGCCAAAGACAGTTTGATGGAAGGTAAAATATATTCTCGGTTTCGATAGGATTTACTTGTTTTTTAAATTATTAAGGTTGGTAACGTTTTAAACCCCCTACCGCTCGAAATGTACTATTCGTTCTAAAGCAGAGGAAACTAAATTTTAAGATATATTAAATGTAATTTGTAAATATACGCCAAATTCGCCATGCTTCGGCTGGACATTGTAAATATCGTTATATCCAACTGGCTTTAAATACCTACATAGAAATCTACAGAAATTGTAAGTACATTGTTTTATCGATTAACTATTTTATCTTTCTAAATGTGCAATCATTCATCGATAAATGAACCCCGTAGTTATTATATATTTTTTTTTTTGTATTTTATTTTAATACAAAGCTTCAATTATTGTGATGTTTCAATATATTTATCTAGTAATTCTTTGTTTCATAGAATTCGTAAGCTATAACTTTTGTTGCAAGCAAAATATCATGGGAGTTGCCTGTAAGCGGACATCATCTTATTTTTATGTTTGTTACGATTATTATTATTGCCAACGACGTCTCAATGTCAAATTTTCAAGTTACTATTAATTGTTTATGACTTATATTTTATCTTTGACGTATTTTTTTATTATTAGCAATAAAATTTGCCTCGATTCTTATTTAATTTCACGTTGTTTTATTTTATTTTCCCTTTTTACCTTATTTAATTATTTGTTTTTTATATTATTTTTTATTTCTATAATAAAGAGATTTTTTGTTTATATATGGCAGTTTGTTATCAAAAAGTTACATTTTATTAATATTAAAAAATGCCATGCATATCTTTAGGTTAGTATAGATTTTTGAAATCAAGTCTAGAATGTTTTTAATTCGAACACTATAGGGTGGTTCAAATCATAAAACAACACATATTATTATTATCTGTCCGGTGAATAATTTTGATAAATATAGAGAATATAAGATTTACATAGATTTTCGTATTAGATTTTTGGCCTTTTTTTAAGGATATTATTGAAGGAACCGCATTCCTTGCATACATATTAGTGAAACATGTAAATATAAAACACACATGTACACATGTATATGTGTAATAAATATACATTTAGTGAGATTATGACTTCTCTGATAAAAAAAAAGTATAAAGGCAATTTAAATTTCATATTTTAGCGTAAAAAACTTTCAAATTTTGTATCAGCAAAACCACAATATTTAATTGAATATTTAAGGATAATAATCGTAGAAATGTTATTTTAGCCAATTATATATGTAATTTTAACTAAGCGTATGAACATTTGTCGGGCCTAAATTTTATCGAAATTTAAGAAACGAAATAAATATTAAACCTGCATCAAAATCGGACGGAACTATTTGTGCGGGAAGCTTAATAGGTATTTACTATTAAACTTACAATATTAATTTAGGTATGTCCATGTAACTTCTTTTTTTTTTTGTTAAAATCTTAAAAGATGTAGTTGTCCGTGTATTTCAGAGCGTACAAATAAATTTGCAATATCTACATATATTTAAAAAAAAAGCTATTTTTAAAACATTACCTTCTTCGGTAGTCTTGCTCATTATTTGGATCATTTCTTTACACATTCTTACAACAATTTTCACCTTTAAAAACATTTGATCGAACAGTTTCTGTTATAACATAAATTTTAGCTCGGTCGCGTACTAAATTTCATATAAAAATTAACAAATAATATAACCATTATTTTTTTCGCGTGAAAGATGCATGTTGTTATTTGGATGAAATAATGCTAAGTGAAATTTGAAAAAAGTCTACCAGTTTAGAATGTGTTTGTTTTTTTTCTCTTATTTAAATACCTACATACGTAAGTAAACGCGGGATTATCTGATAATAAATATAAAGAAAACTTATACATTCTTAGCTTCCAAGAACGTTTTCCAATAATAAAAAAAAAACAACTATATTTTTATACTTTAAAATCACACGATCGAACTACCCGCCAAATTCTCGAATGCACTTTAGCGACTAGCATAAAGATGATATTATATTTAAAGATACTTATCAAGTATCAGTATTGATAATTAAATAATCTAATACATATCCAGCACATTGTATAGTAAAATTAATATTTCTTATATTTAGCGTAGTATTATGTAGATAACCGTTTTTAAAGAAAGTTATGTCGGGCATATTATAAATAAAAAAAAATGTAAAATAGAATTCAAAATACTCTGATATTATGTATTCGCCATTTAGGTGCAGATTGTTTAATATTTTGTATTAATTTTTTAATATTTTATAAATTTTTCGTGCTCACTTTATAGTTTCTTTTAGTTACCTATTACTCTGACATTGTCGATTTGCACGAAAGAGTTTATATCCTGTCCATAATTAGCGTAAAATATCAGGTTAACATGACACTTGAAACAGGGAATAAATTATTATTATTCTCCCATATTTAATGGTAGTATTTTTTTATTTAACACTATCCATATGTTTTACGAATTCGTGGAAAAAAAATATACATCTTACTAAAAATCAATTCAGATTATACCATAGCAACCACAGACTCACAATAATATGTATTTATTACAGGGATTTTTACCCAAAGACCATATTTATTATAAGTTATATATATAGTTTATTTTATTCGTTTTGAAATACATAATATTATTGACCTACTTTAACATCAACACAGGTTTTTTTTTATTGCTTCATATTATGAAAATTTCAGGGGATCGTAGCTCATTCGCTAATAAGCAGTTAGTTTTTAATTGAAACAACCCCCAGTTCCCCTCATTTTCAAAAATGCAATATAACCCACCTGAGTACGTAATCTTAATATGTTCATTATGTTGGCATACTCATTTATTAAAACAAAAAAGTTTGGCCATTTCAAGAAAGTACTATAATTTGTTTTTTAGTTTCGACGACAACAATAGCAAAGTAAATACTTTGTTTTGCAATAAAACTAATGTTAATAAACACATTCTATAAAGAAATATTTAGAAATAATCGTAAGTGGGCAAAGTATTATGGCTGATTTAACAGTTAAAGTTTACTTATATAGTGATTTTATTAAGGTGATGTACATATTTCTTTAATTATTATTAATATTGCTAACATAAGCATAAAATTATTGTTCATATCATTGTATTGTCTTCATTCTGAATAATTTCTAATGTTACAAAATAAATAATTAAAAATATTATACCATAACCTATGCTTATGATTTCATTCCCTATTTTATATCAATAATATTTTAAAGTGTGAAATTTTCATTAGTATTTTCAAGTGCCATTTAAATTTGAAGTGCCACTTAATAAAACCGACGCTAAATAAGATTATCATATAGGTGGACGTCTAGAACTGTGATGCAAATTAGACACCGTGATGGTGATAAGAAAACATCCTTATTTCTGGCACATGTGAGTCGTATAGAATCAAAAGGTACAAAACCTTAATTATCATTAAGGTTTTGTATCGATTTTGAAACATCTTTATCTTTGCCATCAATTAAAGTAAAAAATAATTATCAAAAACAGCAATCTGACCATATAAAACGCGTTTAAAATATTAGACCTATTATATTAGAAAATATTAGAAATATTAGAAAATGTAAGACCTACACCTCTGTGTTTTATTGTGACTTCATTATCAACATGTTGGAAACAAAACACAACCTTTTTTCAACTCAGTTTCAAAAACAGTACTAAAAAAATAACAGTAATTTAAAAATATAGATGATAATATTTATTCTAGGTGTAAATTGTTTTTATTAAATTGCCACACAAAACACATTTGCTGCAAATTGCTGCTTTTTATTCTATACGACTAGTGTATATCTTAATGTTTTATATTTTCTATGTTTACTTAATATTACCATAAATAAGGAAAAAAGGGGGAATTGGTTGAATGGCAGACGTTTCTAGAGGAGGTGAAAACATGCGCTGGGTAATTTTGTAATGACACCAAAATGGCTATTCCTATGTTAATCGATGCATCTTGTGAAAGTGAAAAGAGCTAATTAGATTTTGATCAACCTAGACTCATCCTAAGTTACATATTACACAGAATGATTTCAGTGAAACTTGTATACCACTACTGTAAAGGGTCGATACTGCATAAACGTAATACATGCGCTGTCACTTTTGCACCAACTATCGCCACTAAACATATTAGGGCCGGTAATCTTTATTTTGGGAGTTATAAAAAAAACTGTTTTAAAGTATATTCGAAAACAGACATAGATCATTCAATCCGTCTCGTTTTCTAATGACCATTCGTCTGTATACACGATGGAAGTAGCAGGGAAGTAGAGGGCACAGTTTTCTAAAGAATATTTTCTGTCGATTTGCCGTTATCAAAATATAAATATGCTAGGGTAGTATCGTTCAACGACCTTCCAATAGATCTGTGCTGAAATCAGAGTGACATACTTTTATTTATTAGTTTATTTAACAGGTTTCCCCATATACACTACAATTCCCCACTACAATTCGTAACAAACAAGTAAAAAATAATAAATCTAAAAGAAAAAACAACATTAAAACCCAAAAACAATAACAATAAAAACAAAAAATAACCAGAACTAATCAGGAAACATACAAAGTTTAAAAAAATGGCTCCAGGCGGACAATATCAAATAAATAATTCATGCTGATCTCAAAAAAGTGTAAAGAGCATATTTTCAAACATTTTCTTTATCCTCAAATTGAGGAACTTATGGAACCTTAACCGAAAAAAAAAATTACATAAACTATCTTGCGATGGAGGTTTATAGATGTAATTTACTAAATTAGAGTAGTTGAATTTTGGCTAAAGTATTAAAAAGTGAAATCTTGTGCTTCCAAAAAAGCATTCACTTGAAACTACATACCTACATAACTTTGCGAAGATGGATTTTCTACTATAGTTAAAGAAAAAAGCATTTTTTTATATAAACTGAATCATACGTTTATAAAGTTGGACTGCTCACATTTCCTATTTCCTAGCCATTAAGATTTTTATTTTTAATTTATTTTTAAATCATCTATTTGTGAATGTGGTTTAGCTGAAAAAAACTTTAAACCATATGTTTTTAGAATGTAATCATTTAAATAAATATACTGTTACATAATGGTTACTGTTAAATAAAATTCAACTTCCAGCTTCTATTCCAAGTTTGTTACCTATCCGTTATATTCCCATTCAATATTTCCATTTTGATACAATTTAACATATTATATTTTTTTTTCTTTTGATTTTCCATTTTTCTTTCTTTTAATGTCATTTCTGAATTATGTCTTAAAATATTTTTATTTTATAATTTTTTTTTGGGATGGAGCATTTTATTTTATAGAACATATAAGCTTCAAATACTTTTTTTTGTATTTTTATTTGTCTTTTTTTTTACTTAATTTCTTGTCTACTTCAATATTTTGTATATCGTCTAAATTAATCCGTCTTTACTTTTTATATTAGTAAAATAATTGTTACTTGGCGCTGGTCATAATGATGCATTATGAAAGCCATTAATTTAAAAGAAGAACAAGTTGACATTTGACAAGACAGGAGAGGACTCGTTTGCTAAATCCACAATGTGTGCTCTGTAGCTGAATCGGCAAATAACTTCTTGTTTACGGCTCGGTTTAATAAACTATATTTGATACAATGTCGCCATATTTTAAATATAATTTATTATCGCTAATCCAACTAGTGCAGGCAAGACCCTGTATATGGGACAAAACATCAGAGAATTTTAACAACAAGATGTTATAGCGAAATGCATGGAAAGAAATATACAATTTTCTAGAAGATAATTACGAAACAATGAACGAAGAGGAAAGACGGAAATGTGGTACGTAGTATTGTGAAATTATTCTGTGAATATCACTTTGTTTTCAAGTAAACACCAACCGTACTTACGTTTCCAACAAACACAATACAATTAAGTCAAAACAGTCAAAATTATTGTTCTTATGAAAGGATTAATGCACTGCTCTATTTTTGAACTCTGCATATTACCAGCAAACAAACAGGCGTGTATGAAAACTATCCAAAAGTGGTTTCATTCGATTCGTGGGATTCCAAAATGTCAACTATTTACACCTATCCGCTCCATGATGCTCACCTTGGCCTTATGAAGGATTGCCAGTCTCGTTTTTAAATAGCCACACATCGGATAGACTTCAAAATACGGTACAGATGTCTCGGTGATAATTTTTTAATTATGAAAACAGTACAAACTAATAAATGCAACCTAGAAAATGCCCTGTCGTAAGTATTTTTGATTTCCACCACAAGAGATGTACACTGAACTAGAAGGCATCGAAAGAACTATAACAAACTCGAATTATAAATAATTAAAAACTATAAACAAATATTATTACTTTTTTAATACTCAAATATCTCATCTTCAATGCTATAAATGTTCTGGTCTCTTCAGCCCCACGGACAACCTGTGACCCTGCTGTGGGCACTGCGGCTACCCTCCTAATAGCGGAGTGCCTAGTTGTATATACATTTTATAGGGTACATTTAATTTTTTTTCAGGAACATCCCACTTCATCCCAAAAAATATTTTATATCGTAGTGTTTTAGTTGTATGTATATATTGTAAGATATAGGTATGATAAATGATTCTCTTTTTGTGACTCCCAGCATATTTGTGAAATTATTTTTTTTTTCTTTTAAGGCAAAACTATAACCAAGAAATGGGTCAACATGAGAGATGCATTTCTATATTCTCTTATAAGGAAGAATGGACAAACTGCAAAACAGAAGTATAAATATTACGATCATCTTCTATTTATAAAGAAGGAGTCAGTTGGAGATGAAACATTCTCATCAGATCCATATGATAATGAAAAAAATTCTGAGCTTAAAAAGATTTTTTCCCAAAAATCTCGACCACCAATTATTAATAGTGTCTATGATAAAAATATGAAAACTAAAAAGCGTCCGAGTTCAATGAAAACTGAAATTATTAAACTTATTAAGGAGACGAAAAAAGATGTGTTCGATGAGCACGAATCATTTTTTAGATCTATTTTGCCAATAGTGTCCAAATACGCCGAGGACGAGATATTGGAATTTCGAATGGAAGTTTTAGGAATTATGAAAAAAATTAAACGGAAACGAAAATACCATGAAAAATATCCACAAACATAATGACATCATATGATATGGGTTATTGTGAAAAAAATGAAGGAAAATGAAGGTATTATAAAGATAAATTAGGCCTGGACTGAGATAAAACGCTTTGAGAGGTCCACATCAACCAAAAAAAAAAAAAAACATTTTTTTTTTAATTAAGTCAAAAAACTTTGTCAGAAAAACAGTTAATTCTGATACAGTCACATAAATTCTTAAATGGTAATGAACAAAACCATATTTCCTACCTACTTTACTTGGAAACATTGATGTTTGAAGTATTTGTTTTCATTTTATGAATTAAAATGTTTTTCAGTGAGATTAAGTTTTTTTTTTCACAATTTTGTAAAAAGAATGCATTTTAGGTTTTAAATTATAATGTAAAATATCCTATTTTTTTTATTATTCGGAACATGTTTTTTTTGTTTTTGTCTGCAAAATTATGATTAAATTTGAGCCTAGTTTACCAGTCAGGGTACTTAAACATAACAAATAATGACTGGTACTTAGTGACAATATAAATAGCTTTACTTAATAATTAAATACTTTTTTTTTAATACTTTATATCCTTACCAGATCCCCATATAAAGAACCTGATAAAGTTCTCGGTAAAATGTTTCAGGTGTTGAAAACTTGTAAATGCAAGTCAAACAAAACAGTATAGGCACACAACACATACATATTTTAGTCTATTTTTATCTTTTAAATTACAATGCCTAACAAGCTCACAATGCCACCAGCACATGCGTGTGCACACTAATTTTATGTAAATATTGGCGTATGGGTGTATACACTAAGTGTACGGAAATATGGAATTGTATATAAATGTGTAAATCATTTAATTAATTTTATATCTGCAGCATCACACGGAATTGAGAAGGATACAGTATGTTATCTCGGAACTATAGTTCGAATCGAAACATGGGAGCGATGACGGCAACAGGGCTGTAACAAACTAGGCGTTACACTACTAATCCATGATGTATGTAAGGAGATATACGTGTTAATTTAAGAAATGTCACAATAACCAAATTTATAAAATTCAAGATGAGCACCTCGCCAGAGCTCATTACTTTTATAAGGCTATGCATTCACCGTAATTGCACATTGGATCTTTTAAAATGCTCGTTAGTGTTTCTGCGCTCAAGAGTAGTGCGGGGACTATCTCGAGGCATTCTTCCAGCGAGGGGCTTATTAGGCCCCCTTGGTCTGGGGATTCGGGTGAGTCGGCCCCGCGGGCCGACTTGCAGAAAATGCTCATGTTCTGAAATGAAATATATTGGAATTTTAATTGATCACAGGATGAATTGGGTGAAAGCTTAGGTGCTGGAATTTTGTTGATGGATTGTGGAATTCAGGTGCCTCTGCAACTGTCTTTACAGGTTGTGGAGGACGCTGATGCCTCGCACGAATTCACACGTTTTTCGCTAGCTTCTGGAAAATGCTATGAGCGAGATGTTGGTTCTACGACAGACCATTTAACACTGTTAACAGTTACAGTAGAGGGGGAGGGGAGAAATTAATTTATGGAAAGGCCATAGATGAAGTATATTTGAGGTAATGGTGTGATTATACGACACATACAAACCTCACCATTAACTACATATTTTGGCGTTATGATTGTTTGCTAAATTTGAATGTTATTAGTCTATATTCAACACCCGATGTTGTGGCTCCAGGCGAAGATTTGAAGCCGTTTATCGTTACCAACTGAGAGCGGTTCGAGATGTATGATTTTAACCACCTCAGAAGGCTACCATGTATGCCGATGTTCGAAAGTCAGTGTACATGGCATCTATTTGTACTCTTTTATTAAAAGATGAACATATATATTCAGTGTATTTGAAGGTTGTTCCTATTCGGAACAAACCCGTGTTGCGACGCGCTTAAAGCAGGCTTAAAATGCCTATATAATGGCTCGTAAATTAAAGACTCGAACACTTTAGCAAAACAGGATATTAGACTAATAGGTCTATAATTATCAACAAAGGAGTTGTCACCACTTTTGTATATTGAAACGATGTTAGCTAATTTCCATAGATCAGAAAAAAATCCCTCTGGTAAGGATTTATTAAATATTATGAAAAGAGGAAGAGATTGCTCATGAGCACAGTTTTTTATGAAAAAGGGAGGAATCAAGTCCGGACTCGGACCTTTATGTTCATTTAGTTCCTTTAAACGCAATTTGACTTCATTGAGTGTTATGGCTATCGAGGATATATAGTTATCGTTTCGCGGAGTTTCTGCATCACTTGATGTGTTGCTACTTTTGTTAAAGACCGACAAGAAATATGAAGAGAACATTTCGCAAACATCCTGACCATTATTGGCCGTTACGCTTTTATAATGCATAGTTTTGGGGAATAGAGTTTGAGGCTTGTTTCGATTTTACATATGACCAAAAAATGTTTACATTTTTATTGATATTGTTTTCGGTAGTGCTAATATAAGAATTATAATAATTTTTCAACATTTTTTTGCCCTTGATCGAAGCAATGAAAATAATTCAGTCACAAGGATTCTTATATTTCTTAAATTTTTTGTGAAAAAAATTTTTCTTTTTATTTTAACGTTTTTATAAGAGAACCACTGAACCAACAAGGATGTTTTGACGTGCTAGCTTTCGTCTTTGGTACATTTAGATTAATGATAGACCATAGGATTTGATGAAGTGACGAAGATGAATTACGATCCAAATTATTGAAAGTTGAAATCCAATCAACAGCTGCAATATCGTTACAACAGTTAATAAAGTTTGTTTTGTGAAAGTTATACCTTTCTGTCTTCTGGTTAATTTTGAATGGCTTTATGCTTCTGATATTTACCTCAATTTCTCACTAGAAACTAGGATGGTGACAATCTATCTTACTTATCGCTTCTGTTAAGTTAACACGCACATTTGGTTTATCTGAAAAAACTAGGTCAAACAAGCAACCATTTTTATTTGAAACGCCATTAAATTGATAAAGCCATGTGATCAACAAGAACCTGCGCATAATTACCCGAGAATGACAACGGTATTAGAGTATTGATAAATTGTGCGTTGGGTGACCATACGATTGATGGCACATTAAAATCCCCAATAATTATATTTTGCGTATCTGAGTCCGATCCAAGACAGACTTTTTGGCAACTGATTAAGCTTACTTCAAAAATATTATCACATAAACGTGGCGGCAAATATTAACAGACCTGGTTCTATCTAACTTAATACTTAACCAAAGATCCTCGGCATCAGTCTCCCAGGATGTCATGCGATTCACAACAAACCTCTTAGATATCGCTATTAAAGTGCCTCCACCATCCTTGTTGGTGGTAGAAGCAGACGACTCTCTGTCCCTCCAAAACACCTGATATCTAGCATCAAAAATTTCATCACTAGAGACAGAAGAATTTTAAAATGTTTCCGTAAAACATATAACAAACATATATTGACGTAACCTTCGAAGGTGCTCTAAGCTTTAATTTAAATTATTTTTTTCATCTTTAGAGCACTTTAATATAATCATTGTTTTTAAAAAGTTTGTTTTATTTAATTTTTTAATTCTCCATGTGCGCCATAACACCATAAACGTCTCCGTAAATAAATAATGTGATGTGATTAAGTGCGCCCCTTGAATGATGCTTAAAATGACATTTAGTGTTCATACTTCAGATGAACACTGAACACGCATAGAATTTTTGTAAACTATATATATAAAAATGACTTTCTTTGTTTGTTTGTCCTTTATGCATTCCTAAACCTTTGGTCCAATTGCGGTGACGAGTTTGGGAAGTAGTTGTGAGCATACCCGATTAGGTTTGTGAATTTAAAAAAACATGAAATTCAACCATCAAGGAGGGGTTTGAAGTTTGTATGGAACTTATAAACTCATAATGCACGCTGGTTTAAATACAGGCCTGTATTTTATGAAAGCTTTTCACTCTCACCTATCCATCTGTGCACTTATGCAATACGGTTAAACTTTCATTAAAGTAGTAAAAAAAATGATTTAAAAAAGAGACAATAATTATAAAAAACAGTGAAAATGTAACGAATATGACGTATAATGAATGGGAAGGAATGATTTAATGAATATTTACAAGAATAACTTAAGTTCAACGTAGGATATATGAAAATGAATCGTACTGGCTAAAAATATTTTTATTTTTAAATATATGCACATTACTGTAAGTAAGTGTAAAATATATGTTTATTATTATTACCTCAAGTGATGCAACTATCTGTGCATTCGGTATTAATTTTTCTTTGAACATTCTGGCTATATAGTTTGTTTCAAAATTTTCAATCGATAAAAATTTTAAAAAGCATTAGAATTTTCCAAATGTCAGTACTGTCAGACTTTTTTAATGTAATGTAAACTAATGGCGAACAACTATTATAACGTAAGGAATCATGTAAATATGGTATAAAGATATCATATACGTATATATATAGATTTGATGATTTTTATTTATAAGCTTTCGCCATTCGGCGTCGTCAGAAAATATATGAAAGATGACGTTTAAAATGCAACCTTTATAAATTCGAAAATCGCATTTTCAACTAAAAGATAAATATATTCAGCCACTACAATTATTATTATATATATATATATCTTCTTTATATACATAGACATCAAATGAGAAAGATTTTTTTTAATATTCAACCAATAAGGTTTTTCACCAACCAATAATATTCAACCATAACATTTTTATAAAAAAATATATACTTAGGTCTTGAGATTTGAAATTTTACAAATAGCTTCTTTACATAATATAGGCACACACTAACAGCGGATAAGGGGGGGTGATGGAGGTTTGAAATTTATATGGAACTTATACCGTTGGGTCTACAAACTCGAAAACTTCTTAACATAGGCATCGAATGAGAAATGATTTTGTGAAATTCAAACATTTAGGGGGGGCAATGGGGGTTGAAAAAACATTTGTGTATACAATCAAAAGTGGTGGATTTAATTTCCTAGATGCGTCTAATTTCACTGATTTGAATTTGAAGCGACCCATCCAAAGTGCCCCACGAGTTATCGTGCGCCCAAGGCGCCGTCAAAGCAAAAAAGTAAATAAGTGCAAGTGCATCAGTTTAAGTTTATGGATATAATATTGTTTTTTATGTACTAAATATGTTTTTATGCCATTTTTTTGATAAATTGTTACAAATATATACATGTAGAAAAGTATCTGAGAATTTTTAAATTAGACTCTTTTTATAAAATTGGATTTATGAGCATTGAAACTATTTTTTTTTTATGGATATTATTAAAGCGTGTCAATTTTGTATAAATATTAAGAAATAGAAACGAATAACCAATCGAAAATAATTCAATAAATTAGTAAATTTTCTCTAAAAGCCTTTGTAATCATATTTAATTGATATCATAGGTCGTATCATTTTCATCTGTATCCTAGGTAAAAGATTTACTAATAATGTTTTTCCATACAGGCGATAGCAAGCATTGTTATACGAAGTAGCTGTTCACGTTTTAGATTGATTATGCATCTATTTTTTATTATTTAAAAAATTAAATCTAATTTAAAAAAAGAAAAACTTTTTTGTTACCTAATTAATAAACACGTCATCTATGAATCCACTGACAAAGTGAAAAGTGTAGTTTGCTGCTTTTACAATAATGTTAAGAGAAAACTAGCAATAAACCTTTTTTCCTAAATGGCATATAGCAGATAGCTTTAAATTAAGCCAAGCATCATTTACGCTAGCCATTATAAAACAACCGACTGTTATTTTTAGGATGAAGATATAGCTAAGATGTTGTGGATGTCGACTTGTAGATGTTCATGGTAAATAACCTCATAATTCTAGTTTTGTCAAATTTCGTATCATTCATAAATTGCCAAGTCAAACTGTTCAAATACTAGGATATACAAAGTTTTTACCCAAATTCGGCGAAACAAGTATACCACCGATTCTTGCGGACTATTTGTTGACTGACAACTAACTAATGCCTTTTTGTTTGGCGAGGATGCCTTCTTTTTAGAATAATGTATTGCATTGCAATAGTGACTGAATAAATAAGTGCATACGGTCTTTCGCATAAACTTGGAAACTCAACTTGTAATTTATTGTTATGAGGTTAAACCTAAAAATAAAACGTTAATGGATACAAAAAAAAAATAAATTATAACACTCATAAATAGATGCATAAAAAAACAATAAAATAAAATATATACTTCAATAAGTAGGTATCGCTTAGGTTGATTGATAAAAAACGACGCATTTAAGATTAAAAATAAATAAGGATGAAACATAAAAGAAAATCAAAATATCCACCTCTTCCGATACAAAGACGTTTCTAAAAAAAAAATGGTACTTAACAGTGGCCGAGTTTCATGTGGGCCTAGTTTCATGCGGGTAATTATAGAAACGTCATCCAAGGTTTGTTAGGAATCATAGGTTAAATCTCTCCATAAACTGATTTCAAATAACGGATCAATCTTCAGACTAGAAAGTTGTTGCCTTGAAATGCATTAAAGCTCCGTCAATTTTTTTTTATTACTTATTTATTTTTATTAAAAAAAAAGACACCGCAGCCGCCGGTATATTTTTTAATAGCTTGACAACGTCACAATTTTATTTAATTATTTGATTTTAAAACTTAAATTAATAACTTAAGAGGCTTAAGTTTTAAAACGATAAAAAATGAAACTTATTAAATTAATGAATGTTGATAATATGTTTCCACGCAGAAAAATCTCGCTGCTTCTTTAATATGTTCTCATATATTGTAAAATTACAGAAAGTTGTTTTAATACAGAAAATGTCCGCTAATCTGTATTGCCCACAGTGTTATCTACACATTTCAATTATGTGATTCGTTTATGCCGGAATATTGTGAAAAATAAATACTTACTGCTCTAAAAATAAAAAATACGGGACAATCTTTGTGGGCAATCACGACGTCAAGCTGGATTGCAACCAATTGTCATGTCACTTGTCCTAACCGTTTAATAATTTAGTAATACCTATACCTAATAGTAATACCTATCTACACTTTATTAATTTATGAACATTTTTCACTCATACGATTGTCACTCTGGCAACATTACACTATAGTTTGGTTTGTCAATGGTTGGATTTCTGTTCTTTTCATAGACTACAAACTTTTACATTAGTCTGTTGGCTGGTTGGTCGAACGAAGTACGAACGTCGGACGGTCGGCCATTTCGCTCGCTTGGTACGGCATCTGTCAGCTAAGGCGAATATTTTCGTTCGGGGAAATCGGTGATTATCGCGGCAATCGCAATTTTGCAGCAAATAGTTTGCATTGAATATCGTTATATATTAATTTATCCGATGGCGGAAACAGATAAATTAAATATCGACACCATAATCGCCAAGTTATTAGAGGGTAATTTTGTTGATATTTTGAAAAGTAGAACTGTCAATGGCTATGCCAACGCCCGCCTTAATCGGCTTTTGTGTGTTTTTAGTGAGCGTTGTTTGTTTTATGTGCTATTTGTGAAAGTTAACTAATTCAATATTGTGCCTTGTTACAGTGCGCGGCTCTCGTCCTGGAAAAAGTGTACAGTTAACCGAAGTGGAAATCCGAGGATTATGCCTCAAATCCAGAGAAATCTTCCTCTCACAGCCAATATTACTTGAATTAGAAGCACCTCTTAAAATATGCGGTGAGTTTTTAGTGTCATTATTGCTTCCTTGCAATTGGTTTGTTGTGTTTGATAACGATACGGCGAGCTAACCTTTTATATAAACGTCAAGGACAATCTAGCGTCATTTATTTGATAAATATATGTACTTGAAGCCTAATTCATCATTATTGTTCGTAGTTAAAAATATGGCAAATATTAATATTTCTTTAAACCTTGTTTATCTTTGACACTAGGTTACATGACCTGTCCACGACAATAGAAGTTGATCTTTTTTGAATTCTTGGTCTAAAACAAACCAGGTACTTATATACAGTACTGTTTTCAAATAGTTAGTTAATCTGCTAATACATAAGTACTCGGGGTACACTATTTGTTTTAATCATTATTTTTAAAAAACATTCTTATTGGGTACATAATTATTTTATCGAAAAGAAGCCTTAAATCACAAACATTTTAAACCTTATTTATATACAGATTTTGCTTTACTATTACATAAAATTTTATTATGCCTTTTTCTAAAGCTGAAAAAAAAATCCTTTAATAAATAAAATTAAAATACTAGTAGGTTACTTATTTTAATTATAAAATAAGTAATAAAGTCAAATTAAAATAATAATCATTCTTTTCACTATCGATCTAGGGTTTTAAATACAGATGGTTTTTATTTACATTTTTGCAATTACAATTCATTGACAGTCAATCAAGTTTGTTATATTTAAACAATTCGATCAACTACGAATTTATTCAATTCGAATAGTTTTATTTCATGACAGTTTTTTTAAAGAGAAAAATTTAAACAATGTGAACACGGTTTGTTTTTTTAATGTATATAAATGCTGTTATTTTTGACATCTATATGTGTGTATCTGTTTTTATACTCTTCTTTAACTAATCACGTGATCTCATTCAACGGATTTGGGAAGAACCTTTCCTCGAAAATATTCACAGCATGAGTTTTCTCATGCAAGGCCATAGTGAGCGCAGTTTTGGGCGTTCAGCACTTCAGCTGTAGGCTACCTTAATGTGTTTAGGAACATTTTTATACAATTTATGCATTTTTAAAATCTTTCTTAATATCGAGCTCCATGATACATTAGCATAAATATATTTTTATTGGTTTTATAAAGTATTCGCAAAGTAAAGTCTCTTAACATTTGGCTTAGTTCAAAATAATCGTATATGGCCTAAGTCATGGCATTTTTATTTTTAAACTATGAACTTGGTTTTTTATTTAATTATAATTCATACATTTAAAACTGCATAGAAGTGTATGACTACAAAAACAATATGTCTACATATTTTATGCTATCTCTGACAAAACCGATAGTCGGTGTGGATTTTGTCATCCCACTCTGGAACGATACCTTGATCAATTTTCGGCAGGTATCAAGAAAGCGGCACTAGTCTGAGTATATTTTTCCCAACGTTAGGTGTATAAACTTGTAGTTAAAGTACATTTCGTAGTAGTTGTCACTGCATTGATGAAATTGCTTAGCGATCATGTCGGCTCGAGTACTAATGCTTCGTCTTTGTAGTTCCATCTGCTCAACGTCATTTCTATTATTTTCTGCCAATCATGGTATGATTATCTTACAAGACGTTGAAAATGCTCTGCTCAATATTTCATCTATCACATGACTATGTTGGTGTAGCACATCTAAACCTAAAAGAGGAGCTTCTAGACAAGTTAGAACCTCACCAAACCTTATACCATTAGGTATATATTTGTTCTGCGCCAATTTGAACGTAGCTGAAATGGTTTAAAATGCCAAAGAAGAGATCTGTACTTTCTATCACTCTTTTTCAGAGTTCTGAATTTAGAAATGTCATCGTGTCATTACCAAAATTTTAAGCGGTTTTCCAACCACTGTTAACCCCTTTTTTGCTTCTGATAAAATCTTTTAAGTTCCAACTCATGAATCAGTGTTATTAATGTATTATGTACAATATTTATTTTTATATTAGCATATAAGTATAATATTTTTTGTACTACTATAATGAAAGTTTGATCTTATTGCATAAGATGCACAAATTTTATAGGTGAAAGCTACAAATTTTTCATAAAATACAGCGCTGTATTTAAGCCAGCGTGCATTAAACTTAAATGTTGCAACTATTAGCGAGTTTCGGTATTAATTTTCTTTCGTCAGGCTTGTATAGTTTACTGTACGCCTCTAATAATGTTAAAAATCATTTAAAATATGATGTTTAAGAAATATACTTTACTATTTAACTATATACTTCGTACAAGTATATATATATAAATTATTTTATGTCTGTATACATTCAAATAAACATATATCCATACCTATATTTGTGATTGTTATGTATACGTATTCAATGTGCTGCAACGAGATTTTTTAATTAATAGACAAAATGTCTTCCTTAGAAGATATTTTGAATTATAACATTTGCAAGAAATAAATAAATTTACAATGTCCTTCAAGTTTCACAGCTAGACTGAAATGAACCCCCCCCTGATAGCATTAGAGCATCTCCCAATAGTACAGTTTTTAAACGTCCCCTAAAAGAAAATCTTGCTCCTGCCTAATTCTACATCCTCGGGCATACCAATTCGTCACATTTATATTTAATATAACACCTCTCTGGGTAAAGGTAGAGAGATTGTCTTACAGCAATGAGCTCGCTCTTTTGTACTGAAGTTATTGTTATTTCCATATTAGGATAGAGACTGAACGTCGGAAAGGAACGTTGATTCTGAACACAAGACTTCCCCTACTTTATCTTTTACATCTCTTGTCTTCTCCAACTGCTTTCATCATGCATTAAAAATGTTTATACACGCCCGAGAAATATTTTTTAATTGACTGTGTGGGTGTATGATCTGATGTCGAGGTTTCCGTCGTTTGCATCCAATCGGTGACCAAAGTGTTTGATGTCATCAACCCAAATCATTGGTGGCTGATCTTGTCATCACTTCTGTGCCATTTTTTTTTTATGACTTGTCAGCATTAGATGGTCTCTAATCATACTAGTTTATTCTTATGTCATATTTTAATGTATTTAAAACGGCATTATGTTTATCTGTACCTTATGAATTTTGTTCGCAGGCGACATTCACGGTCAGTACTACGACCTCCTACGTCTGTTTGAATATGGATTTTTCCCGCCGGAGTCAAACTATCTGTTCCTGGGGGACTACGTTGACCGCGGCAAGCAGTCACTTGAGACGATATGCCTCCTGCTCGCCTACAAAATCAAATACCCTGAGAACTTCTTCCTGCTGCGGGGTAACCACGAATGTGCCAGTATCAACAGGATTTATGGGTGAGTATTTTATGAATTATAAATCGGGATACCGAAAAGGAATGCGGGTCTGTAGCGAAAATAATACTTAATATTATGATTATTTATGAAGATTTTTATTTTAATTATTTATGATGACGAACAGCGTTAAACAACAAATTGTTTATCACGTTTTCAGTAAATACGTTTACTGCCACCGTAAGGAACGGAGTTCAGATCTCATAATTTCGCATCAGGTGCAAAGAACACCGTGATGTAACCAATTTTTCACTAACAGGGCACGCAAACTAATAAAATTATTTTAATTTACAGAATATTATGAAGAAAACAAATACAAATTCTAAATTAAGATATTTTCAGAAAAACATAAAGCTACTTGCAAACGGAGTCTGATCTGGGGCAGTATATACCGGTTAAAATTTACAATGAATTGAAAGGATGTCAGGTGCGTGTAGTCCGGGGGAAGATGCCGTTGTAGGGCCTAGCTGTGAGACGCCAGGTTCTGGTTAAATAATGTACTAATACTAAACAGCTTATAGAAGCAGTTGTTAGTTTATGATAACTACAGGTGTCATAGTCATTCTTGTTTATTTTTATCATCTTCCTTGTCCAATGGATATTATATGATACATGGGACCAAAAATGTTAATTTATGGGGTTTTTTTTCCATAAGTGGTCTTTTGAGTATACATTTTTTATTTATAATAGACCTCAAAGACAATCAAACAAGGAATAATACCATAAACCAAAATATTCCTTCGTTTATTACAGTAGTATTGGGCTTGGAGGGTTCTAAAAATTAGTTACTATGACAGAGTAGTTGTTAAGGCGAAGCCAAAGGTAAAATATTAATTACGATTCATTTAATTAGATGCTTTTTTTGTAATCATTTACAAAAATCATTTTGCATTCGGTAATCATTGAAAATTTAATCATGAAAAAAAATATCTATATATCTTGATTCTTTATCTTTAGTAAAGGCAGATTTTTAAAATTCAATTCTAATTCTGAGAAATTTAATAAATGATAAACTGCTAATAGTTTATTTTTAGTTGATTTTAGAGCCTTGGGAAATTTGTAATTGAAAAGCAAATGCAAATGTCTAAAATATAAAATAAATTAATTTCTATAATATCAAAATAACTCTATTTATATAATTCGTACAAGGTAATCACATTCCGATCGCAATTTTAGAACAATAATCATTAATTAATTAATTCGTTGGACACACCAAATGTCGCGATTCGAGGATAATTTCAAGATAGCAGAAACTGATACTTTTTTTTGTCAGTGATTATCACGTGATGCGTGCAATTATTTGAATATAATGAATGCATTGTGGTCAATGACCAGCTCCTACCGACTGATACTCGAAAGCACCCTGATGGGAGTAAAAAAGAAAAAACATTAAATTTATTTTAATGCCACTCATGTCAAGCGGGCCGTTTTTAATTAGTCTTTTATTATACAGGGTGAACTTATAGTCAGCAGTATCTAAGACAGGGGTGCTCAAACTTGAACTGCTGGCGATCTACCTCAATATTTTTAGACTACTTACGATCGACTCTGAGAGACTGCAAGTGTGTGTGATGCAGGGTTGTCGTACATACACGATACACCCTACCTACCTAGGTAGGGCGTACCGTAGCATATATAGATATTAGCTTTCTGCGCGGTGCTCAAACGGTCGATCGCGATCGACCGTTTGAGCACCCCTGATCTAAGATATTCAAGATAATATATGCTTCCTTAGATATAAAAAAAAAAACATTGTATTCTCTGAAAGCAAACCTTTTCTTTAGAGATAACCTTTTATAGCGTAACGCAATTTCACTTTACAAAAAAGTTCATTTCATATTTTTAGATATCGGTCTTATATAATACATATACATAATTCCAAAAGAATTAGGGGTTATTTATGCGTGAAACTCGTAACGTAAGTTATGATAATATTTAGTGTAAAATGAATAAATAAATATTTTATTCATTATAAATATTACACAATCGTAGATTTATTTTGTTGTTATTAAATTATTTATTATATCGCTAATATGTAGGTTTATATACACGCACTAAAAACGCACACAGATACATCGCACACACGCAAACATGTCCATGCCACAAATGGCACCACACACACTTGATTTAATTTTGATGTTTTCAACCATAATTCATATTTGGTACATTTTTTTGGCCGTGTAAATGTAATATTAGAGAATTATCTTCCTGTATCGCTGTTTTTTACTTTCATAAATAAATATAGATATGCGAAGCGTGTGTGTGGAGAAACGACCGGTTTGAAACCCCTTAAGCTAATATTGCGATGTGCCCCATACAAACATACCATATTTAGCCTTCAACCGCGATTTAAATCATACAAAGTTCACAATTCATCGATCGTTAAATAGCGTCAAGTGCACATTGTTGTCGAAATGAATCATCTAATTTAAGTCTCAAATAGACGTCCGATAATTCATTTTAGGTACATCACAATAGGTGATTAATTTGTTGCGCGGTGATTAAACGGACGCTCTTTTAAAAAATAATTTGAATAGCGATTGTGATTCAATTAGATTGAGATCCGCAAGTAGGTATTTAAGGCGACTTACATGTGTGAACGAAAAACACCCTTTGAACGATTTTGACCTTCTTGTGCGATGAACGGAAAGGCGTATTATTTCTGCAACCCTTACGGCACAGTATAATGAAGCATTCAGTATACTCACTCTCGCTGCGCAAGGGTACGGCTGGTTGAGGTGCGCGCGGGGAGATCTCTCCTAACTTCTTTACAAACCTGTAAAATTCGCATTTTGAGCGTTAGGTATGTAGGTAGGTATGCGCCTTAAAATGCTTTTGTGATAGACATAGCGAAACGCGTTGAAAAATACTGAGCTATATTCTGTAGATTAGCCAAGGGACCTTTGGAACTTTGTCACTATTGACAAGGTGGAAAAATATGATTTACACGGTACTGAAACTAGCTCAAGATATTTCTAAATTATCCACACACCCTCACAGACACTTTTACACCATACACATCACAAATACACATTATAAAATAAGCTCAACAAAGTTTTAAATATTTTTTTAGTTAGGCCTTATTATTAACCCTTTGAAAAATGTAGATCGTATTATTACCTGTTAATAAATAAATAAATTATTCACGATAACGTGGGTTAGTTTTATACATTTTCATATTAAGGGGCATTAAGGGATTTGGTGGATTAAATATATTGTTTTATATAAAAATTAATTAATGCATGAAATGAAATCAGGACCCGCGTCAAATTGATTGATAAGGCGTTTACTGAATTTGTTTTTTTTTTTAAAGCTTACTAAAACAGTAGTCAGTACAAAAATAGAGGGGTGTTCAACACAGTAAACTAGGAGACTCAAACATCTCACACTGAAAAAAATATATATTAAGTACCCGAGCGCACTCGGGAATCCGTGGCAAGCGCATTGATGGTTGGTGGGGGTGACGTTTTGTTTCATTAATGGCTTTTATAACCTAACCTAACTTCTAATAGAATAGTAACAGTACATTCAGCTCGGCAATCGCTCACTGAATTATTTATTAATAGCCGCGCGGGTGACCTTCGCCTCACTTCGCGTCGCCATTCAATCGTTTGTTTTGATAAATTTTAATTGAGATGAGCGCACGCGCGAATGGAGATAATTTCTCAATTGTCGGGCCGACTGCATTAGCGGCCCCGTGCATAATCGAGCTAGTGGTCACTAAGTTTTTAAGGGCCGAAATTTATTAAACATCTTATTTCAACTCACTCCTTTACGTTAAGTCGAACATAAAAGTCCGCCTTAGCTAAGAATCAAAACAACCTCGACTTAAGCCTTAAGTCAGTGGTAAAATACGATGCTAGGAGCGATTTCAGTACATTAAACGGCGTTACTATTGCCGAGCGTGTAAATGTCAATTTTATAATTCTGTTATTTTGTAATTCCAATCAGAGTAAAAGAAAACAACAAAATAAATAAAACAAGATCAAAACAAGCATGCTGACAGCATAACCTCAAAACGTCAGATGACGTGTCATGTCAAAAGTGATGCGACAGTGGCGACAGATATTGTATGCACAAACCATAGCGGCGAGTAGCGAACTAATCGCGAATCACAAAGTTGATCTTAAAAAGTAACTGAAATACACAATTCAATTTAAGTCATGCTTAAAAGTTAAGTTGGTCCTAACTAAGACCGACTTTAAGCAAGGACTGAAATTTCGGCCCTAAAAGTGCCAATTTACACGCTACTAGCATTGATTATTGATGGCTATTTAAACCGGCCACTGCCGCGGGCAGTTTGAACGATTGCTATCGCTATGTCTACCCGAGAACACAATTGTGTAACACAAACATAAATCCTTAACATATTGACAATGAAGAATCATACTTATTGTATCTCGCACAATCTAATATCTTAAATCTACATCCTGAATAACTCAGGAGCACGCAGCAAAAATCTCACATGATTTTATAACATAAAGTTACTTAATTCAACAACAAATACGTAATAATATAGAGATTATTTTTTTTATTTCCAATTAATTAGTAAAATAAACAATCATTTATGACTATCTTATTGTACAAACGAATTCCTGTAGATTAATAAATCATTCAACTAACAAAACTTTTTTGTAATACTGTTTTGTTAAATCTACCAAATAATCTGTTGCGGTTGTAAGGAATCCTTACAAACCGTTTTGTTACGTCGACCAAACGATCAGTGTAGGCTCACAGACACACCTCAGGCGTATCGCCATTTTGTTTGTTTACCGAACAGTTCGGTAGCGCATACAAAGCCGTTTATGTGTACCGGCGTTCATATCAAACGTTGGTTAACGGAGAATAATGTAAGGTAACGGTAATATTTCAAGTCGCTTATTGCGTACAAATAACTTTATCAGGAATCGAACTGTAGGCTCAACCTAAGGCAGTTCAGTTTGTGCTATTTTTTGACTAGGGGTCAACTAACAATAAAAGAGTGTTCCATCTTAAAAAAAAAAAAACAAAAATATGAACCGATATAACATATTAAAACGTTGGTTTATAATAAATGAAGTAATTGATAGTGTATAATAAAAATACATTTAATATATAAATATTAAGTTAATTAGTCTTTGAGCCTATAACGCAATATGTGAGGTCCAACGCAGGTTTTAGAGCACCGCTTTACAGATTATGTCAAACATTCAACAAATTGTTCCTAGAGGTGGATGTTTTCTCGAAGGCCACAGTTTTTAAGAATTCTGTATTCACTCTTCTAAAGTCTTTTCAAAACTCAGCATCCTGAATTCGGCTCTCTTCATCGTTAACCTTAATTCACCTCCACAGCCACTATTTTTATTTTTGCCACCATTTTTAATTTTACTTTTGTGTACTTAGTTATAAAGTAGTACTGCGTTATTTGTGCTTGCAATTGTATACACATGATCTTAATGTCAGTAAATTTATATAACTTAGCATTAGATATGAAAGAAATCACTCTATATGTGAAAAACTTGTAAGGATGCAAGACTAACCTAAATGATAAGTTTTTCTAAGATTTCATCTCATCTCTTATACCCGTTGTTTTTCCTCGATTAAATAAATTATATTAAGTAAGAATTAGGTACCTAATTTTATACAATAACATTTAGTAAGTTGTATGCAAAATGTTAGCGATTTGCCTAATACTTACTTGTAATCGACCGCCATTCCTTTTTCATATCTACAGGAATTTCTTGTAGAGCGTACAGGACTTTTTTCTCATTTATGTGCCCGCTGACAAAGATTTAATCTTGAAACCTCCCCGCAGCAGCGGCCATAAATCGTTTGATAAGTAGGTTCGCTCTCGACTACCTACTATAATCAGGACGATTCCTATCCATCAACTTTTCAATGTCTCATCATTCCGCCCAACCCGCCGGGCACTTCTCCTCGTGCTCAGTTCCATTTGGCTAACGTTCTCAGCGAATCGCTCCGGGAAGATTATTTTTCCGGGAATAGTATGCTTTTTCGGGTTGAGTGATGGGCTTTCGAGTGCCCGTTTTTGCACCTATATAAGCGCGATGGATTACTGATTGATTAGTCCGGCGCTAGTGTGTGCTTTAGCAGTACCTACCCGCAAAAATAAAATACATAGCAAGACACTACAGAAGGGAAACTTAACTATACCGTAGGGTCGCCATAGACTCTTTTTTAAAACCTATCCTCGTAATGGTGCAATTTTAGGCCATTTTTAGAGATAATAAATTGTAAAAACCTGTATTTAGCACAAAAAGTGGGTATTATCAATCAGTATTACCTTCAAACTTAGCGATATAACATGAATCTGTATTTCAAAAATATAAGAATTTTACAATAACTTGCATACAAACAATATTTACCTTTAATAAAAATGAATAAATGGTCATGAAGCAAGCTGAATTGAGTAGGATTGCCACCCACAAGTGATTTTAAAAACTGCTTTTTATTAATACAACTGTGTCATAGCACCGCTACACCAGGCCACCGCGAGGCGAGCAAATTTTTGAGGCGACTGGGGGTGTGCAGTGTCACTCTTACAGCTTACCGTAAGTAAGTGTAAGTGATTTACACGATACAAAATACGGACGTATGGCAACCCTAACACTTTTCAGCGTGATATTCGCCAATCATATCAAGTACAGTGCACAAACATATATAACATGACCGTCGATGACTTCAATTTAATACACGATTCCTGATCATTAACATTTCTTGCTGGTAATAATGTCGCTGACAGTTTGTTTCGAGTTTTTGTTTTCATGAGATTCACCCGGCTAAAAACAATATAGTGTTGCCACGCGAAAAAAAAATGATCGTACATTTCGCGTACGATATTCGTATTTCGATAGAAAAGATGAAAGATTGTGAAAATACGGTTTAAATCGAACATTTGGCAACACTATCATTGGCTTGTCCAATTTATGGAGCAGGCATAAGTTTTCTCATTACTTATTTTTAATGCTTTACCACTAGCGTAGAATATGTCAAATTTAAAGAAAAAATGAGACAAAAAACCGCTCTTTTCCTGGTCGAGTTTCATCGGGATCTGTCCTTATAAAATGCTAAATAAATTCCGGACAAAACGTTGCTATTCACGATTAGGCCGCCTACATACCTGCTGAATGCTACAAAAAATGCGAATTTCACAGATTTTTAAAGGCGTTAAGAAAGATATCCATAAGAAATTGAGTTAACTAATTTATTTACATTAAAGATAAATTATTATCCTAAGGAATAACCAAAGCAAATTTCTTTGAATATAATGCAAAAAAAAAATAAAAAATAAAATAACGAATTCACCATGTCTTTGAAATAGCATTTCTAGTCACTTGCATCTGAAACCAACAACATGCTCTATAAAATAATACATTTTAATGATAAGAATAGTCTACGAGGGATTTACCTAAGCGATCTGAGTTTGCCTAAAAAATAAACTTATGCTATCAATATTTCATACAAAATTGTCAAACGCTGTTTATATTATAAGCGCTATTAAGCCCTTTATAGAGTTTACACCTTTCGGTTCATCGTACAAGGCTTCTTTTCGCAGGCCACGATTTGTAGTTCAGAATCGTTCGAAGGTGGTTTGTTTTTCGTATCAGGGCCATTTTACATTGAAGATTCTGCCAAGAGAGCCCTGAAACCCTTACTGTGTGAATGTGGGCCCCTCATCCACAAAAGGTACCAGCTTCCAGGCAACCATCTCCTCAAGTCAGAGGAGATCAAAACCATCGCACCGAAAAGATACTCAACTTTACGGGACTGGAGGACGAACTATACGTGGATTTAATAAACAATATGTTTTCAAACTAAATTATTTTTTTTAAATAAAAATAACTATGTATAGGATTTGTAAATATAGAAGATGTGTTGGGCGTGTTATATTGAAGTAAAATTAAAACTACAAAGAAATTTAAACATAAAATCAGAGCATTTGTCGCATGTAAACCAGACGATTAGAACATGTTGAGAATCGTTGATTATATTATTGCTTTTTAGCGTAACTTTATCAAATATTTTACTGACTACAAATCATATTTTTTATGTTTTTATAATAATCGAAAAAAGGTTTCCTTACAGAAATCTAGGAATAAAACCCTTAACTAACCAAAATAAGTGTACGGGCATTACGTAAAACTCGGAATGGGTCATTTTGTTCGCTGATGATTCATGTACCGATATCTGTAGGTACTCTAATCTTGGATAACCTTTGATATTCGTTCCATTGAGCTGCTATTCATGCCAATCGAATGTTTAGCAGGAATAAATCAAACCTCGGACTACCGTTGCCAGAGTCTTAAAACACAAAAATTGCGTTTTCGCGGCGTTAGAATCGCCTGTTTTAGTACTATCGCGTTTCCTAATACATTAAACACGCCGTCGCGCGCGCGTCTAGTAAATAAACAAGAATTGATATGGCGCCCTCTTGCTCTCATATTTATTTATTTTTATTTATTACTTTTTACAAAAACAATCCATTTAATTTTACATCACCTTCATAGCGTACTGCTGTTATAAAGGTGATGTAATCCGTTTAAAAACACAGATCCTCAGATGACAATTAATAATCTAAAAAGAAAAATAATATCAACTGCTTCTACACATTGTTCAACCAGAACCTAACGTCTAGCTAGGCCCTACAGGAATCATTTACGGCATCTTCCCCCCAGACTACTCACGCCTGTGGTACCATACCAACTTGTGATGGGTTGATTCACTTCCTATCTTCACTTGTGCCTGCGACACTTTTTTCCCATTCGATGTTGCGATTCGGCGAAACATCACCGATATAATATTTCAATTTATAATAATTTGAATGTGGCACTCATAGATAAGTTATTAATAAGACGTCCTCAAGTTTCCAACAGCCGTGCTGCATATTTTTTGAAATGCGATTATGATATTTGGGTTTTCTTGTGAACTGATTATTTTTGAACGATGAAATGATTTTCGATTTTCTGGAAATGCAGATTTTTTCAAATTACGTCGATCACGGTATATTGACGTGATGTCGAAGACGTGTGCGATTCTTTTACGCACGCAGGTGCGGCCGTAGGGTCAATTCGGTTTCAAACCGATGTCAGTTCGGTCTAGCGTTAAACCTAGATTGTCGACATTACGTCTTTTCCTGGCAACGAGAAAGTTTAAAAATGCCGTTGGTGACCATGTTGATAATCAAAATAAATAAATCAAAATATGAGCTAAACAAATATTCTGAACTCCTTTCGATTTCAACGTTGCCAGGAGCCAGTATTATTCAACTAAACATTGTAAATAGATCCAGCTAAGACACTGTCTTTTCTGACGGTTTCTTAACCTTAACTAAAATACAATTAATTTATACATGCATAAAATAAAATACAAGATTCTTACAAATTAATTTATCATAATTATTGTAATGTATAAAGGAATACAGCGTGAATGTCAAGTTAATTTAATTAAGATACCTAAGTAATTTTTAGTTGGTTTAGTTGGTTGGTAAGACTACGTTCTCTACTCTGAAACGTGAATCCTAAAAATACTTGTAAGTATTGCTTGAAAGAATTCACAATTGATTAAAAATTCTGATTAAGATTTTCGACAATGATGTTGGTCCTTTCAAGTTTATACGCACTTAGGTAGGTACGGTCCCATTTTCCTAATTTTCTGTCTTGCGCGTGGTCTTAATAATTGTATTTCACCAAACAGCCAGTAGAAAGAGAAACACTTTATGACGAAATAGGGTAATCTAAAAAAAAACACATTTGAATTTGCACCTTTATGAAATCAACTAAGCCTTTGTAATCAATGAGGTAGTTCGTCTATAGTTTTAGTAAAATTATGGAAAAATATAGACTTTTCGAGGAAATTTACTTTTTTACTTGTACCTATGTCGGTTAAGGTCTCAAATCTTGCAGGCTGAATTAGAACCATACATTCTTATGGTAAGATGAACTGATTCTACACCCAGGAATGGCTCCAAACGAAGGAACTCCTCAACGGTCAACAGCACGGGCACGAAATTTTGTATACGCATTCAACCACAATAACGGCTTTTTTTTAAAAAAAAAAAATCTATAAACCCGGATAATAAAATCATGAGATATTCAATATTATTTATCTGTGCTACAACTTTTGTACGAAGAAATGGTTAGTTACGATCAATCGCGTATCACTCACTGACTATCGCATAATCTCGAGTTCATCGAAGTGTCGCGTTCACATGTTCCCAAGTTCCCAACGCCTTGGTGGCTTTTGTTCCCACTTCCCATACATTCTTCTGTCATACATATTTATCTAAATGATCTCCGCTTAAGTATTCATCACGCAACTATTCCAAGAACTCACTATCTATATTTTGTATAGTATAATATTACTTTATAGTGTACCATTATTTCTTCAAGCGCTCACGTTTGTACAGATTCTAACAATTCTAAATTCTTTAATTCTAAATCTCTTTTTCCGTTTTCAGGACAGAATCTTTGAATCCAAACCCGATAATATACGGCATTAAAAATAGTTTATTCCAACATTTATAAAATGACGTAAATTTCTCGTTGCCGTCAACAAGTTCAAGCTGGTCTGGTACTATTTTAACAAGAAGTAAATAGCCTGGCAACATTCACATGATTGATTATTTTACAAAGTCGTTAAAAATAAAATAAAAAAGCAACCTAAATAGTATGACGTATTTTTTGTTGAATTTAATTACATTTAACCCACCCCCAAACCCAACAGCGTTTAGTTGGTTCAATTTCTGGACTGTCATAATGGTATTCCGAAAACATGTCAGAACATAACTAAAGTAACATGCGATTTCAAATCAAAATCATCATGGTTCCAAGTAAAAAAATGGGTCATTGACCGGTCTTGCCGAGCGCCTGCGAGCAAAAAGGAAATTGGGAAAATAATCATCCCGCCAGTCTCCGGAAATGGTCTTGAAACAGCCTGTATAATAAATTAACATCGTAAAATATGCATATAATCATTGAGCGCTAGAAAATATGGTATGTTATGCCGTCACCGTACTCGATCAGTGACCGTTCCGATCATTTGAGAAAGAGATCGCTCGATGAAATGCGATTCTCACTGTGGCCCTAATTCGTTTGAATATGTATTGAGGCGCCCACATTTACTGAATGCTACCAAAATGCGAATTTTGCAGGTTTTCAAAGACGTCAGGTTCTCGTTAAATAATTTACTACTACTACGTGTAAAACCAGTTGATATTATACTATATGATAGCTGCAGGGTGTCATAGTCATTCTCGTTTTACCATTATCTCCGCACGCTTGTTCCAATTTTGGGCTATCTATAACCCTGCGTGCCGATTACAAAGTGGAACGCTGACCCAATATCAGCTCGTGAAAACTAAAATAAAAACCAAGTAAGCCAGCGCCCAGTTTACCAATTTCGCCATATTTATCTGTTAATATGACACGAATATCGCGTGTTTTAATAGATGTCCGTTTTAGTCGGGCCTCGAACGATCTTTGCATAGAAATTAAAAATTGAAATAGTATGAAGAGCGGTCGCGCAGTGGTCGAAATTTGACCGTAAATCGTTAAACTTTTAAGTTTCAGCATTATTGAGGTTCTTAATACGTCTGAAATTAGGTTAGTTTACCTCTGTAATCATTGCATATATATTTATTTAATTTTGTTTTTTTTTTGCGTTAGCTGCGAGCGTGTACAAATGCGTCATTAGCGTGTGTTATTTGCCTTAATTCCCTGCAATACCTATGAAGTTTAAAATTTAAAGTTAGTAACAGTTGTAAAATTGAGACTTGACATTCATACTTAGAAGTATAAGATTGTTTTTGCTTGATAATTGAGAAAAGGGAATATTTGAAATCAAACAAAATTCACAGCTCGAAACTCATTCTGTCAATCTGCATTTTATTTTATTTTAATTGAATGTATTTGTAACACATAAATAAATTTTAGCTGTCTCAAATAAACTTTAACTATGCCAAATCTCACAATATAGGGATAGAAAGTTTTCCGTTAGAATATATAGATATACTATTTTACACGGATCGAACAGAAATAATGGAATTCAGTTAATATTACTGTGTGCCGTGCCCGCCCGGTAGAATTAGAATACCCAACAAAGCTATTGGAACGAAATCGTTTCGCGGCAGTATTGCGAATATAGATTATGGAAATAGGTATATGTAATAATATGGTCAACTTTTGGTGTGCGAAACACCAGCGGATGGTGAACAATAAGCCGGATCATCCAGGATCGGAAGAGGGCGGACGAGATTCAGAGGCGGAGATTAATCCTATAAAATGCGTCAACTCAGACCTTTTTGCGCTTCTTAATTTTTTTTCGGGCTCACCGCGAAGGCCTGTAATTTATGAGTCATTCGCCCGGTGTGCTGCGAATGAAGTCACGCTCGTCGCGAACGTATGAATGATGACACATTCTTGGTATTTTAGTTCTCGATCGTGGATCGGCACAGAAGATTATCGGACCTGAACAATCAGTCATTCTAGAACAATAACATATTCTTGTCGTGTGGTGTAATTCCTTCAGTTTTGTTAAGGCGCCTACATAACTGAATTCTAAAAAAAATACTTTATGAGAGATGAGTAATCTAGTTTATTTCCATTAAAGATAATTTATTATTCCAGGGAATTACTTAAGGAAATTTCGTAAAACATGCAATAAAAATATATTGAAATCATTATCATATTAAGAATATCATTCAGTGTGTGTGTGTGTTTGTGTATATATCAAATGTATTTATCGATATATATATGTAAAAAAAAAATCAGATGTCTAATAAAGACCTCGCGCTCGTATTATATATTTCAAATAGGTAACACCTCGACACAGGCATTTGCTTAGTGAGGTTTTACTAATCCGCACAATCTGTACTTTCCTCTCTAGAAAATCAATAAAATGCTACAATGTATTATCCATTTAATAATATTAATTGTATATTGGAGATTTAAATAAATAAATAGCATTTTTTGAAGTCACCTCTGCTTCTGAAACCAGAAATATCCCATATCATTTTTTTTTATATAAAGAGAATAAGTCGAGGAGGGATCTTAGCGATTTGAGTTATTTAAAACTTAGAAATTAAGTAACAAAATTTGCCTAAAATTGTAGATTTTTGTTTTAGTTTTTAAATTCAGAAAATATGTGTTTTTGTGTTATAATTTTTAAAAAATAACTAAATTCTATCAATATTTCATAAAACATGATAGTTCGCAGTTTGTTATGCCCTTTCATAAGAGTTTACACCTTTCCGTTCATCGTACAAAGCTTCTTTTCGCAGGCAACAATTTTTAGGTCAGAATCCTTCAAATGGTGTCCTTCGTTCACGTATGTAGTCTCCTTAAGCTACCATAATTAACGCTAACATAATTTATTTATTAACCAACAACAAACATAAGACATTAAATAACTCCAAACATAATAACGAAATACTCCAAATTCGAAAGATACGGCGTCATAATGCTTAAAACTTGTAAATATTAATCATATCTTTAAACTTTGACCCGATGTTCGGTGTAGAAACCTAATCTCATCTTACACTGAATGTTATGCAATTCAGCGAATCAATCATTTTTATTTTAGAATGTAATTTTTTACATTAACTTTATTGGCTGCAATCTGGTCATCTCTAACGTTACTCGTACTAGGTTAAATGAGTAGGATTATCGTTTTAGAAACAACTAATAATCCCCGTCTTTGGGCCGTCTGTCTGTCCGTCCAAATTAAATTGTTAAAAATCTTTTCAGACTAAATTAAATTATCTAAATACATACACATAGGTATAAGATTAGTACGTAGAAAATGTGTAAGATAGAGAGATATTGTGTGTGGGTGAGTTAATTGAGTTTGTGTACAATGCATTAATGGATTGAGTGTTGAATTGTTTTTAGGTATGCAAATAATGTTTTATAAGTATAAACGTATGCAAAAATATAAAAAAAAAATCAATACAATTAGGCATATAATTAAAATCAACGAACTTTTAGTACTAATAAATAAAACATTGACATGTCGATAGTAAGCACAAATATCATATTACAATTTCAAAAATATGACAGAACGGCTTTTGAGAAACTTAAGGACGTATTACTGGTCAGTTAAAATTATACAAACTCATCTATATGCACAAATGATCTATATATAGATCTGTTGCGTTACACGAAATTTTAAATATAGATGATTAGGTAGCAATGAAATACTTTTAAATTCCATTTGAATTATTTTTTATTTCTTAAAATCACATATTTAGCACATTTATATTGCAAAAATCAAATATTTAAACATGTATTGTAGTAAATTACTAATAGTAAGTACCTCAAAGGTAGTAATTAAACTATTTGAACTATGAGATCAATCTCAATCTTTGTGTTATGCTTATTATAATAATTAAATATTTAAACATTTATGGCCATCCTAAACGCGGTGGGTTAGACGTGCCGCATGCACAAGTTGATATAGGAAATGAAGTAACCCATCACAAGTTGGTATTACATGCGCGAGTAATCTGGGGGAAAGATGCATTTAATGACGCCTGTATGGCCTAGCTGTTAGACGTCAGGTTTCGGTTAAATTTATTACTACTAAATAATGTATAGAAGCAATTGATATTAAAGATTCATTCGGACTATGCATATTTCTCAACTGAAGTGTGTATTTGTGGATGAGCGCAACTCGTATATTTTCGTCGAGAACTCTCGAGACTCCGCTGCGTTTGAGTACGGAGGCGACGATTCGCGAGGAGCTTTCTTTGCACTAGACGAGTTCCTTTTGTTTCCGTCGGGGCGCTGACGCCCCACTTAGATTGCCACCCATTCTTCGGATATGAGAGCTTTCTCTGAATTGCCACGCTACTCTCTCGCTCCCACACATACATACATTCATGTATAGCAAGCTACTATCTCCGTCCTTTGGTCGTCAGTCAGTTGCATCTTTCAACTCGAAAAGTTTTTGGAGTATGTAAATTCCCTTTTATTATTTTATTCCCAGTGCCAAGGCGGCAATGCAAACTATGCCAGAAACTCTGTTCTGTACCCTTTACCCGATACCTACAACACCAAATTCACCGAGGTCGATGTACTTGGCCTCTGTTTAATAAATAAATAAAATAAAATATAGGTAAAAATCGTAAAGTAAAATCTAAAAATAACACACGTAATTTACCATTTGCACTGTTGAAATTAACAACTAGCAGTGAGTGAAACTAGAGTTTTATTCAATATTCTACCTAAGATTTTTTAATAAAAAATATTAAAATAATGTATATAACCTTTGAATACTTTTTTTTTAAAAATAGTGTCAATTGCCGTTATGACTTCCGCGCAAGGGGGATCATACGCACCGGTGCATATGTACCGGCGCGACGGGCTTCGCAGCTACGCGTGTCATGATCATTTTATCATAATTACGTAAAATTTGCAAAATAATTCATCTGATACCATGATGAATTTTGATATACTTTCTTCACAAATATTAGTTGAAATTGAAAGCTGGGTTTTAATGTAAAATATCACTCGACGCGGTGTATGGAATTAAAAGAATGACCTCGAAAAATTTGTATTTTTCCATACATTTTATCAAAACGTTAGATGTACGTAATTATTTCTTATGGAATGATGCCAATTTAACGATTTTTTTTTTAAATACATATTGATTCTGTTCTTTCCAAAATTATCCTATGACGACACATAGTGTTTCTATTTCTACAAGCCGTTAAGTGAAGTAGAATGCTCTAAGACCATGCGCAAGACAAGAAAGGTGCTCTTTCAGGAAGAAATAACATTATATTATTTTAAAAAATATTACTATTGCACAACATACGCGTAACTATTATACTCATGTGTTTTATGCGAGATACGTATTTATATAAACGCCGCAAATACATATCATATAACAGCTGTTTCAATTTTCATACTGTATAAACATGGAATTTACAATTTTGTTTGCTATTTTAAAAAATAAACGTTCCTACAATTAGCTACCACTTTCAAACAAATCGTAACGTTCCCAAACCAATCGAGGGATATTATTCTTATTTGCACATATAGGTATTTCAAGACCATGCCCACAATTATGATTTGTTTTAGCATGAGGTGGTGTAAATTCGACCAGCGCACGAACTCCGATGCGCGCGCGGATCGATAACGTGACCGAGGCCTCTTTCCGGTAGCGCTCATCTCTGTCCCGCGCGCGCTTTTAAATCTTTCTCTCTCATCTAACGCGTGAACACCCTGTAGCACCGTCTGTCTAAAAATTTGCATCTTTATAAAATAAACTATGCTTCTGTAGGTTTCATTTCTCGATTCTTTTATTCAGACAATAAGATATTTACGTCTAAATTTTTGATAAAAATGTCTTGAAGAATACATACATTTTGAGGCTCCTAACTTTTAGACAAAATGAAGAATTATCTTATTATTTCCATAGAAGCCTAGATATTTAGGATATAAAACGATAACTAGTATTATTTTTCTTCTATATCTACAGATAAGAGTCACAAAACTACCGCGTTTGTATGAAGAAATGACCGGGTTGAGTCCCCTTAACCGCGTGGGGCTCACAGTGCGCTCAGTGACAAAGACGTTATTACAAGATCCATCTAATATTATCACGAAAGTATACATTTTTCCTCTCGAAAACCATGATAACTTTTGATATATTTATTGATTTATTATACACGTAAGCATACAGCGTAATAGTAGCATATATGAGTACATTTTAAATATAATGAGTTATTAGGACCAATTAAAGCTTACGGCCTATGTATGTGTGAGTGTGATGTGCATGATGGAAAAGTGTGAGTGAGGGTGTTTGTGGTTGTGTGCGTAAGTGTATGTATGTACCAGTAGATTGTGCATGTGTATAAATAACTACCATACTATAGCGTCTTTACAAATAATACTGAAACCGCAGCACCGATTGGTTGGATTTTATATCGGAAATTAGGTTTGGGACACTGTCTCCTCTACATACAAACAATTCTACTACAATCGTGGTAGTGCGTATATTGTATCCCTCTTTATACTGTGCCGTAAAGTTGCTCATATCATAAATTGTAGGTAAAAAACCAAAAGGACCAATGGTTGGTGCTATCAAAAATGTTTAGCGATATATGTTTTTGGCCTTCATCTAAGAAATAATATAAAATTTAAATTAATTTTATATGTTTTATACTAAGAAAGTTATAGCCAAATTTCCCCTGGTCTGATTTTGCACATTAACGAACTTGACTGATATTTTATGCCCTTAAATTTTATGTGTCAATTTAAAAGAGAATGGTGTAAAATTACGGCAGTTATCTGGTCTACAAGAATGTGATACAGATGGATATATAAACGTTTAAACTGTGGTGTGGTTCTAGGGGATGTGAAACACGAAGATATGTCGAAATTTACCGGAAGTCTCGTCATAATACCCATTGTAATAGGCAGCTTTCCTAATAAAATCTACCCAATATTCGTATACCAAATAAATGTTACCATTGTGCGATACAATACACACTATTTTCCCGAAATTAATTTAATAAAAAATGTTTTTCAATATGGTTTAGGTGGGTTTGCTGTGCTAAACTTCCAATGAGTGCATGAACCCGCTGTCAATTTCGTGCTGAAAATGCTATACTGTAAATAATACCTTAGCAATAAAGTTTCGCCAAAATTGAAACTCACACGCGAACTAAAATTGAGGCAATCGATGTCGGCGGTAAGCGACTTATGAAGCGGGTAGACAATTTTAGTTCACTACGAACGCGTTCATTTTTTTTCTGAACTTATATTTCTTTGCGCCCGTTGGGTTGGGATGGGATGTTGGTCGGGAAACCGCGCCACGCGTTAGGAGTAATTTAGCAGCAGCGAAGGTACCGCCACCTGCATACACTACGCCAACTGGCAAGCAAAAGTCAAAGCTATGTAGTAACAATGTGTTCCACTATGACAAGCAATGTCATTTTGTTTGATTAATGTCACAAGTTTCCCTTCCCGATAGCATTGATTACTATATAATCAATGCCGATAGCATTATTTAAATAGATAATATTTTAAAATTCTTTTTGAAGTTATAGTTCTTTGCGCCCGTTGTACCTATTGGGATGGGATTTGGTCGAGAAACCGCGTCACGCGTTAGGAGTAAAATCCATAGAGTGCCTTTTTGTGCCATAGAGTGCCTTTCTGTCTATGAGTGTGTGCGAATGGCATAAGAAGCGTAACTTCCACCGTCTGGTTCGTTTTAAACCCTGGCGGTAGGTATCTTTGGTAACCATTTGTGCAATTCAAAATGTATTTTGGGGGGTATTAGAAACTGAACACGTCACCTGTTGTCTGCCAATTCGGTACAATTGTAGATGTGGTCGATTACTAAACTCTGTTTCGGGCGAGCTGGATATTTTTTTCTAGTAAATATTTTCTATTGTAGGTTAGGTTAGGTCAAACACGAAATTATACGCTTAAAAGTACTTAAATAAGTGCTTGTTTTTAAAAAACTTACTTTACAATAATCTCAATGTTTATGGGATTGATGGCACCTGGCTAAGAATATTATGGGCCTCATCCCCGTGGGCCCCCTCTCCTCTATCTTGCGCGTGGTTTTAAATCGTTCTGTCTCATCTAACGAATTATAATTATGAGCGAAAGTTAATTATGAAAATGGGTGTTTTAAAAATACGAAGAGGACAAAAATTTAGTACTACATAAATCTAAACACGGATTCCTCAATTATGGTATATTTTACTTCTAAATAAAACATTTAAAAACGATATTAAGAGTGAAACGAACACTTAAATATACATATTATTCACATTTTTCAGTTATTTATAATATCTAGACATTTTTTTATTTAAATTTATTTAGCTTAAGGCGATCATGTCAATAAATAATTCATTATTTAATAAACTATGCTTCTGTTGTATAAACTACTTAATTGTATTTACTCAATAAAATATTTACGTGTTTAACTTTTTAATAAAATGAATGGTAAACTACGGAGATTTTTTTAAAGCTCTTAGAGAAAGTACAAATTAAACGTTTTTTTCTTCTAAATTTACAAATAAGAAAGTCACAAAACTACACTGTTTGTAAGGAGAAATCACCGGGTTGAGTCCTCTTAAATATCAGAAGCGGCCTTATTAAAAATATGCTTGTGCTCTGTTAACACAAAAGTTAACACAACTGTGTTATAACTGTTACAAGATATACAACATTCCTTCGTTCAGTTCAATGGCACCATGAGCAACGTTTATTATTCACCTGATAAAAGTATAAGGAAAATATATGTATTTTTTAGGTTTTCAATGATTGTAGTTTTTTTATTTCAGGGAAGGCTCATACCCTTTACCTTCCCCCCTTCCAAACCCCCTCGACATATCGCACTACCAGTCTTTTTATCTACCAGCCGTCACTGTTGTATCAATATTCTCTTACCCGTGTCTTATCACACTGCGAAGAAAAAATATATAAAAAAAATCCCTTTCAGCACGCTGGAAGGCTGAAGTAAATTTCATCAGATCATCGTAGGGGATAGGCGAACTCCAATTGTACGAACTTGTATCAAACCATGCGCGCCTCAACCCGCCGTACCCTTGCGCAACGAGAGTGCTTATACTGAATCCCTCTTTATACTGTGCAGTAAGGGTTGCTCATATCAAAAATTGTAAGGAAACTATAGGTATACAACTTACATTTTGAAAACCCATTATTTTCCCACCCCTAGGACCAATGGTTGATGCTATCAAAAAAGTTTACCGAGATAAGTTTTAGGCCCTCATCTAAGAAATAATATAAAATTTAAATGAATTCCATATCTTATATACTAATAAAGTTATAGCAAAATTGCACGCTTTTGAAGCCCCTCCCCCATTACCGCCCCCCCTTTTTGTATTAAATTAAAATAGATCAGTGTAGAATTACGGCAGGTATCGTGTCCACAAGAAAATCATACAGATATAAACTTAACTGAGGGTGGTTTAGTCCGAAAGTCATGACAATATGAAGCTCCCATTGCAATAGGTAGATTTTCTAATGAAATCTACCCAAAAGGGATGGCGAGTACAGTCGTAGGTCGATTTTCGAGTGTTGGTCGAAAATATCTGAATGCGTAGGTACTGATACGATTACAAATATTTCGAAATTGTGATTTTGTGTAATCGTATGTTGTACGCATTTCGCTATCTTCCGGGCCGTACTCAACCAAGTTAAACGTGCTCATTCAAGAGTCGGAAACTCGTTAGAATTATGCGAATTGTGCTCAGCGTATTTGCACAGTAAATATGCCACGGGCGACGAGCGATATGCAAATTTTTCGTGTGCCGCACACACTGGCGACATTTGGCCGCCGCGCGCCAGTCGCCTTAAATTATGCATTCGTGTCGTAAAATATTGTAATGTTATCTGACGTCCATTTCGTCGCGCCATTTTTCGCATTTTCGAAATAATTTCACAAATTCGAATGTGCTACGGAGCGCAATATAGGCAGGGAATTTGCTTTCCGACCTTAATGCATTACTAACATTTTTTTAAGCTTGTAAAAGAAACGGTCACGTTACCAGATGCAAATTCTCGAAATAATATTTTCTATCAGACATTTCATGACATTATGTGTATTTTTATATTATAATATATAATTATGAAATTGATTGTAAAGGTATTTGACTTATTTTTTAATAGCGGCAAATCGCATGAAAAGATAAATGACACAATCTTTGACAATTTTGCATAAGTTTTTAATTATTTGATAAAGTGCTGGATAGCATAATATTTATAAAGGTACTAAATAGGTCCTGTACTTGAGAATGCAGGATGTCGGTTTAAACCCAGCGCTGAGTTTTATAAAAATGCATTTTAAACTTTCACCTGTCCTCTTTAGTATAAAATATTGTCAAATATTATGTAACCATCTAATTAGATAAAAAAGGAAAAGGATGATATTTTAACAAAATTATAAAAATGATGAATATGTGATTAGGATGAATGATTATGGTTAAATGAGATGATGGATATGTAAAAAGTGTAAAATTAAAGCACATATAGGGTGCGTATTATTCATATAATAATAATTGTAAACGTATTTGACTTATATGATTTAAGAACGTGGTATTTATCTTTTAAGGCGATTTGTCGCTATTAAAAAACAATCATTTTTATCTCATTATAATATGTGTACTTAACTATAAAAGCAGATCTAACTATATTTGTATGTGTAGACCCTATCAAATGCACTGACAGAGGTACCTTATACAAAGTTTACCCTAGAACAGGTGTTTGCACCTAGTTAAACACAGTAAACCCGTTCTCAACGAATCCTAATTTGCTGAGCTCAAGCAATACGCCTTTAATTCTACCCTGATACCGCATTTAATTAAGTTTTTTGGATGCAATAAAAATATTTTAATTTTTTTCTGTTATTAAAATTGTAGTGAAGATAATTGTTTTTTTTTGTGAGAATATGTAATAAAATATTTATGTAGTTACATAATAAATAAATTTAAAAAAAATGTCCTTGGGTTAATTGAGCACCAATGTATGAATGTCTGTTATTTATTATGTATTAGTCTTTAAATTATGCAACACATTATAGTAGGTACAGTTTCATTTTGTTTAGGTTTTATGGTTATAATTATTATAACATTAACAAGAGGTGATAATGACAGGTGAATAAACATTGTTATTTATTTATTAAAAGAATTATAAAGAGCAAAATTGAACAATTTTACATTTATTAATTAACATAACATATGGTTAACAAGTTTAATTCCAAGATCAACAGATTATTAACGTGTGATTGCTATACATTTAGTCATGAAATGAGTGTGTGTGTGAATACACATTTATAATTGTGAGATAAGTGAGTGTGAAAGAAGAGTGGAAAGTGGAATGCTGATATGTTAGGATGAGTGACATTGCGCACAGCGCACATAGAAAGTGGCTTAAACAAGTATCCTGAATTCTATTAAGCACATAATTCTGTGCGTAACTTGAATTACTTTTAGGCAAATGAAACAGGTAAGGAGTGTGTGAGAGAAGCAGGTGTACATACAAAGATTTCACTCAGAATGGAGAGTCAACTTTTGAGTGCTCGGAAACTCGTAAATTTGGTATCACTTTAAGTCAGGCTAGTAAAGTGATTAAATCCATGCAAACCTGTACTACATCATGAGGCACCTTTATGGAAAATGTGATTTGTTTAAATGTAGTTATATATACTATACCTAAACCAAGAAGAAATATGGATGTCTAAATAAATAAATATATTTTACAAAAAATCACGATATTCAAAATCACCGAATGACAGACCAAAGTCTAGTTAGAAACCATCAAACCTTAATAAGGATAATTATATTGTTCCCATTGTGTTGTAAAATATTTCCTCTATATGTTATATTTAATAAAGATAATTTTTAATTTGAAATATTTATTTTGTATTTTTGCAGGTTCTACGATGAATGCAAGCGGCGATATAACATTAAACTTTGGAAAACCTTCACAGATTGCTTCAACTGTTTGCCTGTCGCGGCGATTGGTGAGAAAAACTTATACATTTTCCCATACCATTTCTGTGGACCATTTTTTCACCATAAAATCGCTGCCTTATAAGTAAAACTCAATAAGTACATTTTTAGATTAGGAATATAATCGATTTTTACTCGCTTTTTTTTCAGTTATTTATCAGATCCCATATTTACTCTGAGGTATTTAGATAATGGACAAATGTCGTATTCTTAAAAAAGTGTATTCAATGCCTTTTGTCTCCGTGACTGCGGTTTTATTCATCAAATATATATTCAGATACTTAGATCCGGCTAAGACACTATCTTTTATACCGGGTTCTTAATCTTAACTGAAATACAATCAATTTACACATGCATAAACTGAAATAAATAAAATACAAATTACTTATAAATTAAGGTAACTTAATTCGTGTAATGTAAAAATACCGAAATAATTTTTAATTGGCATTTTCTTTTTCAATATTCTTCCATTTTGAGTTTTATTAAAGCTTCTGTTTATTTGTCTAACTTCAATAAGTATTTTATTAAATAGGCTAAGTATTACATATTTTAATTATCGATACTCATACGTATTTTATTTTATTTTTATACGCTACTCCAATAAAATATTGAATATATAACATGTTTACATTCATTTTAGACACTGAAGTAAGAAAAACCTTATCAATATTTAAATAAAAAGAGAACAGCACATGCATATAAAGATAAAACACAGATTATACTAAATATAAATAATATAAATTATACAATAATACCTACAATATAAATATGGTTATTATGATTACATACAAATAAATATATAATTCTGTATATACTATTTTTATTATCTCGGAAGCAATTCAAAAATATACTTTTTGAATTGACTAAGGCTATCATGGAAAATATCAATGCGACTATCTCTATGTAATGTATTGTAAAAACGACAGATGTGAGGTATTATGTCATTAAAGGCTATGTTGCTATAGGGGTTCTAAACAGATCAGGGCTCTTAAATTATGCGACGTTGTATTAAATGATATTTTTCCTCCACACGTTATTTCTACCTTATAATTAATGATTTTATAAAGAAATATTAAATCTGACGATGAGCGACGACGAGCGAGCGTATCAAATTCAAATCTTATAAGTAGTCTATCATCAAAAGACCTTAATTGACTACCAAGACCACCCTTAGCGGTCAATATTCTTAGGAATCTTTTTTGTACACTTTTAATTCTGTCTGAGTACTTAAGCATAATACGGATACCAAATTACACTGCCATATTCTAAATGCGATCTTACTAGGGAGGTTTATATAGGAGAATTAAACCTAGAGACTACCTAAAGGGTTTCGTAATTCTAGAAATAAATTCTTTGTTTGCTTTCGTGATTATTTTTTCTGAGTATCAAATATAAGTGTCATTTATACATCTTTCGACTATACGAATATACTTTTAATTCGACTTTCGGCATATAGGAGAGCGAATGGTCTAGAAATTGGAGGTAGATTTGTTGGATGGAAACAAAACGAAAATTTCGGTCCAAGCGACTTCGCCCACGTAGACCTCATACAAATAATACACGGCTAACGGAACTAAGTAAACCTCTCGTGTACGGTTAGCGCTAAGCGTATTTGCACGGGACTATAATTGTATTTGTTGTGTTGGCACGCGTACAGCGGACGAACACTATACAGGCTGTCCCAACAGCTGTCCCGTTTGTGTTTCCTATTATGAGTCAAAAATTAATTGTTAACCAATTTTGATTCATTTGCTGTAAATTACAAGTTTACGCGGCGTTTCGTATGGCGATATCAACCAGAAACGGCTGTCAATTAATTTAAATTTCAAGATTATCACCCGTACACAAACATATTTAACAATATTTACGCACGCTTATTTATTTAAGGCGCCACCGGTCCCTAAGACGTGTTTTGTAACGTATTTTGGTGCATTTTGTTGAAGTTATTCCCAACAAATGGCTAAAACTAAAAATACCACAATATTCTACATATATTAATTTAGTACTTTGCTTAAAAAAAAAAACGAAATACTCCTTATTATAGTAATGAAAATAAATAAATAAGAAAGTGTTGTTTTTTTCTTGCAACGATTTTCTTTTAAGTTGTGTAAGTGACGCGAACCTAATTTTTCTTTCTAAAGATAGACAATATAATAATCTAGGACTTACTTTAAAAAAAAACACTTTTTTCTAATGATAATAATGATTTAAATACAAAAAACATGTTTCATCGATTCCAAATGTAACGAATTCGCGGTCGGCGAGTATATCCGTCTCTTTTCTACACGTCAATGTTCGAATAAAGCCTACTCTTTCTAATCTCAAGGACAAATGCGTCCCGGGGCGCCTTTTGTCAACGTGGCAGCTGGGCGTACGGTGCAACTTCCGAGAGTCCTGAATGAGCGTGTCTTATTCCGAGCGTCCCCCCGAGCTTAACCAAATGAACTTGCCGCATCAATTCAAGAAGATTTACTTCAAAAAATATGTATCTGTGTCAATGCCGTCAACAACGGATATAAATGACCCATGACCCATTTAAAACAAAATTGTCCCATAGTTTTATTCTGAGTCTATAATGCCTGCCTAACTCCTGACGATGCCCGGAGGTCCGTTGGGCATGAATTTTAAACGCGCACGAGAATCGCTTTCGTTGAGAATATGCCCTACCTGCAGAGATTTACAAAATAGGGTAGACTCTGCGGTTATAGGAGGGCCGTAGCGACTGTTCCATCTCCACTTTACATTATTCTCAATCTGTCATTCTTTTACGCTGCGCGTCGCGGATAACGCCATTTTGAAAAAATAATAAAGAAAATAAATACCTAAGTTGTTTCGGCTTGTTTTTTAAACAATGTTATCACCTATAATTATAAATTATAAAATTATACATTCACTATAGGAAATGTACGGCCGAAGCAATTGAAGCTTATTACACAACAATGCAAATATTTTCAATATCTTTTTTCACTCTTTTGAGTTTATCTTTAAATGCTTAGGGGACAAGCTTCGAGTGCCTCGACTGTACATATAGCTATAATCTTGAATGATATTTAAGATGGAAGAAATACGAAGAACGCGATGACTTATTTATTTTATATTTATATTAATTTATATTAAAGAAATTTTCGGATTTATATAGTGATTTAATTTTACATACGAGGAGAATACAATTCATAAACATCGTCTAAATAAACATTTAAAAACTAAACTAAGGATATTGCGAGTGAAACAAAAATACTGTTCACATTATTATACATATGAATATATATTTTTAGGTAGATTTCATTAGGAAAGCTACCTATTGCAATGGGTACTACTACGTTATGACTTCCGGACATGAACTTCGCGTTTCACATCACCTAGAACGCAAAACCACCCTCAGTTTAAAAGTTCATCTATCGGTTCATATATGGGCGCGAAGAGCGGATCGCGCAATGTTTGATACAAATTCGTACAATTGGAGTTTGCCTATTCACTACTCTGATCCGGTGAAATCTACCTCCGCCTCCGGCGTATCGAAAGGGTTTTTTTCCGGCAATAATAATCAGGCCGTAGCGACTATAAAGGACTGTCGCTACGGCCCTTACGCGTACATTCGGGCGCCGGGCGACCACGACTTCCAAGCACTGCTAAGCTTCAACATCCGCCCCGACCGCGGCGATCGATAGATACTCGTCGCCAACAGCACGACTCCCCCAATGTCAAGGTTGCGAGCTCGACCTCCAGTCCAGGTCTATTCAGGCGTGTCTCGTTAAGACCTTCTAATCCAGATTAGTAAGTGGTGCAGCGCCCTAACAAATTAACCGGAAGCGACATCATAATATTCTAAATTCAAAACGGTCTGACAGCTGATGCGTTTTATCCCGATGCTCGCCAGCTATGAAGGCGAGGTTATCCCTACTGCTTCCAGTCGCTTTCAGTAAAACCTCATATTTAGTCACGGATCATACGGCTAGAATCCTGTGCAAATACTGCATTTTTTAAACACCGCTCTAACTACGCACATTTTATAGACGGGATCAAGATAAGATCGGAAGCCACTCAAAATTTCCCTTAGAATTGCAAATGGCGGCCATTTTCCGTTTATTTCGAACCTGTACAATATTTTATATTATTAAATCAGTGAATACAGGTACCGCTATAAAAAAAAACCTTTCGGCACGCTTGCCGAGTTGAAAAAAACTTTCAGCAGCTAAAGTCAGCTAGATTAAAAAAAAACCAATAATTATCTAGCCGCTGATTTCTTTAACAAATCACCAGAGAAAATAAAACTTATTTCTAAATTTATCATTTTTAAAAAAGAGAATAAGAAATTACTTCTAGGAAAAAATATATATAGTTTTGAAGAGTTTTAATTAATCTCTTTTCAGTTTCTCTCTTTAGTTTAGATTTTATTTATGTAAATTTTAAATCTTGAAGGCGAAAGTACATTTCACCGGATCAAAGCTATAAAACATTTTAGTCATCTCTATCGTAAGGGTAGATTTTATTAAATATTATTTCAAACAAAAGTCGTAGGGTAATTTTAGGCCTCTATTTTTCTCATCCCTTGGACGAATAATCAAAAACGATTACTACGATAAGGTTTAGGCCTTTATCTAAGGAATAATATAAATTAATTTCATATCTTATATACTAATAAAGTTATGGCAAACGTTAGTTGTTTTAAAAAGAAAACCCCTTAGTCTGATTTTACCCATTAATGAACTTGACCGAGATTTTGTCCACAAGAATGTGATATAGATAGATATATAAACGTTTAAACTGAGGGTCGTTTTGGGTTCTAGGGGATGTGAAAAGCGAAGATACGTCATAATTTTCCAAAAATCATGACATTGCTACCCATCATAATAGGTAGTTTGAATGTAACCATGAACCATGGATAAGAACCATGAATATAAAACCTTTATGCATATATATTTTTTTCGTTTTACGCCATTGTGAGATCAGCTTGAATTATTTATTTGTTCGCCTGGAATGTATTTTTCCTGATTTTTGGATTTTAATGTTATTTGTTTCTTTTATTAGTATATTTTTTCCTTGTATGTTACGCATTGTAATGTGTACACGGGGAACCTAGGAAAAAAAAAATAAAATCTGACGCCCTATAAAAAATAAAGCTCCGAATTCCAAGGTAGACTGTCAAATGCTTCGCCTTAATAAGATTGGCACGGAATTATATGTTTAATACATTCATCTAAATCAGGGGTGCTCAAACGGTCGATCGCGATCGACCGTTTGAGCACCGTGCAGAAAGCTAATATATAAATATATATGCTACGGTACGCCCTACCTAGGTAGGTAGGGTGTATCGTGTATGTACGACAACCCTGCATCACACACACTTGCAGTCTCTCAGAGTCGATCGCAAGTAGTCTAAAAATATTGAGGTAGATCGCCAGCAGTTCAAGTTTGAGCACCCCTGATTTAAATGCTATTTTTTGAGTAGGAAGCTGCTTAAAGATTTTGCGCGGCAATTCGAATAGGCGATGTTCTTTGAGCCAAGGTCGCGCCCCTCACGCTGAACACTTCATCTGGATTAGTACCGGATTAGTCCGGGCGAATTAGGTACATTTATAGCCAACTCGCCGGCGGCGGTTCTCAAACTGTACGGATGGGGAAGCCGAATTAATGCCCGGAATATTCTTTTACGACGTAGACGGTAAATTTTCAAGATACCTGGTCTCGCGCATAATTTCACAACCCCGGAAAAGTATTCTCTACCGCCTATATAAACTATTCAAACAGATAAAAGATGTTTTTCACAAATCACTCTCACGTCGAATTGAGTGCTTTTTAAGAAACCCGACAGGGCAAAACGAACGAGATACGACTAACAAGGGAAATAAAGTAAATAAATAAAAATTTGATAAACAATTCAACACTGGGAAAAAAATCCGTACGCTCGAACGAACGAGACTTGTAACCTTAACAGACTATTTGGCGACCGTTACTTAAGTTTTTAATAGGCTCAAAACAACTACCGGTTGTTTGGTTGACGTAACAAAACAGTATTGTAAAATGTGCATATTTCTCAGTAATTCTTAATTTTATTTTTACGCCATTTATAAAGTACAGTCAAAGGCACTCGGAGCTTTACTCCTAGGATTTAAAGTTGAACTGAAACGCGTAAAAAAAAAGGGATAGTACGCGTGTGTATAGTGTATGAGAACATCGCTTTCGCATCTCCGTATGAGCGTAGATGAGGGTAATATTTGCCCACACATACCTACACACATTTTCCCCGTCCTCCCGTGATATTTAATCACCTCCGAGCGTCCTGCCGAGTTTAGCCGAATGAGCGTGTCGTATTAGATTTATTCTCTGCCTAGAAAAAATAACATTAAGAAATACTACGAGGTGAGATGAGATAATTAATCCCGTTGCCTGTAGTTACTTATTTCACAAAAATTGCTCACTATATCGGCTAGTCAAAATTCTCCGTTACCTGAGCGCGCAATATCGTAAAATTTTAAAATGTTATTACGCTCTGAAGCGCCGGCTGGCGTTCGGGTCAAATTGCAACGTTGCCAAATCTAAGACGCCCGCTGAAAAAAACATCGCTGAAGCACTTACCGTACATGTTGGGTGCGTTACGTCGAATTTAAATGTCCGTCAATGTCCGGTGAGTTATCGTTGAAATTTCAACGCCGCCGTTGTATAGGGTGTTTTTTTTAGAGGCGTGGTTTTCAATCTGGCACTACTTTTTTCGTAGTTGGTGTTTTTGACAGCTGTCACTTGATTTATGCTCAGTTTGGTTTGCCATTTCATTAATGAATAGACTTACTCCTGAACAACGTGGCGTGGCCTCCAAGATCGTGCGATTTAACACCGCTGGACTATTTTTTGTGGGGTTATGTGAAGTCGCTTGTCTACGCAGATAAGCCGGACACGATTAACGCCTTGGAAGAGAATATTCGGCGCGTTATTGCTGACATACGGCCCGACTTGCTGCAAAAAGTGGTTGAAAATTGGGCCTCTCGGCTGGAATTTGTTCGAGTCAGCCGCGGCGGCCACTTACCCGAAATCATTTTTAAAACATAATGGCAAACCCTTATCTTTATAATAAAACTAAATTCTTAGCCATAACATCAAATTATATGCGTTTTATCTCTTCTTGAAAACCACGCCTCTAAAAACATCACCCTATAGTTAATTTCAAAAATTACTTTGATTTTTCACGAATTGGTTATTTATTTATTTGTTTATTTGTAACTCAAACATGTTCGGAATTATTCTGAGACACTAAAATAAAAAAAAAAAACCTTTTCACTATTCAAATAAAAAGAAACTTATGCTTGTGAAGATAAGATACAGTATATAATAAATAGAAACAAAATAAATTATATAATTACGTGGAATAATAACATCACGTTATGCCTTCAAACGCGCTCTCAAACAACTAAAACGATTTCAAATTTCAACAAAGTCGTTTTTCTCGTAATTCAGAAACATTTTAAATATATTTTTTATGATTGTTTGATTGTCGAAATCAACATCCTAAAAGGAGTGCCCTAAGTTTAAAAACAGCCTGTATCTATGCTATACAGCATGAGCACATCAGCTAAGCAGCTGCTTACTCAGCGAATCATAATAATTAGGGTATACAATCGGTATAGTTTGTCTTACCTTCTGCCTTTGGTATCACTGTGAATATTTCAATCACCCTTATAGTAAAATTCAATTTCTATCTTAAGGTAGAACTGACTGAACCTTGTAATTTCTCACTTTGTTGTGAATTATTTGTAGATTTATTTCTTAATTATCTTGGCTTTTTTTTTACTTTGATTGAAAGTTATTAGATTACTTTGAATAAAAATTACTTTGATTATTTATTTATTTTGTCTTCATTTGGGAAATAAAACAGTTACGTAACAAAAAAATCATATGCAGGCGGTATATATAAAAAAATCATCATACGAAATTACAAGTATAAAATAAAACCAATTAAATATTTTCACCGATTGAGTACAAAATAAGTGTTTATCCTAAGAAATGCAGTTTTTTGAACGCCACCAGGTTAACAGTAAATATTTCAATTTATGGATATTTTATATTTATGCTTGAACACTTTCTTATAAATGGATTAATTTTACTTGTGTAAAAGTTACGAGACTCGAAAAAAAAATCGAGAAATGAATTCAGAAGCATAGTGTATTTCACAAAGATGCAAATTCAAGTATGTTTTTAGGCATAATTTATTTTTTTCATAACTAACCAAACGGTACAGAGTGTCTGTGCGTTGGAAGAGACGGAACGATTTAAAAGCGCGCACAAGACAGAGTAGAGCGCCATCGGAAAGAGCCCCCCCCAACACAGCGATAGCCGTAGTGTTTATGCGTTGGGTGAGACGGAAATTACGGAAATCTTCAATAGTCCGGTTATCTGACAGCGGAAAAAAAAACCAGTTTTAGGACAAATCGCCAAATCCAATAGTGCTTTAATCTAATTTCTTTTGCCGGGGTCGCGCGGTTCATTGACACTCTTCTATTATGCTACAATAATAAACTCGCACAAAAAGTGTGCCATTCCGATAAAATCGTGCCATTTCCAAACGAAAGTTTATGAATCTTGTGCCCTATAATTTATTCCTCGAAGCTAATCAAAAAAATGATAAATTTCGGGAACAGACCGTGTATTATATTATAGAATCGTCTTGGGATGCGGTCTGATTACGGTTTTATTATTTTTTTTACATAGCCAAAAATTAAATATCATTATTGTATCACCTTATCGATATGTGCCTCTATTATTCTTGCGCACGTCACATTATAAGTGATATATATAGACGGATTGAAGTGATTCATGATCCAAAACTCAGTTCGTACCCCGAGTTTTCTATATAGCGATAGTACGGCTCTTAGAAATGATTTAAATCAAAGATTTTGTGCCTAAGTGCAATACGAATTACGCAATGAATATTATATTGAATATTATATTGAATGTTATTGTTATTGTTGTTATGTTATTGAATGTTATATTGGTACAACATATAACCACAATTTCAGCGAAATAGACATTTTTCATCTGCATAAAGGCGACTTATACGCAACATAAAAAAAACTTTCTTTGAACATACATAATATTAGTAATAATACTCTCGTCACCACACACACACACAGATATATATATATTATACATACACATTAACACACTCTTACATTCCACACCCATACAATGTTATCACTATAAATTAGATCATAGTTCGTTCTGTTAAAAGTATAATGTTAAATTGGAGGTGCCTGTAGTCGACTTAAGTTGTTATTTATCTATTTCTATGTAACTGTTATTATGTAAGCATTTCTCATACAAATAAAATAAAAAAAAAATAATTGAATATACTTCGGGTAAAAAACGAATAAACAAATTGTGTGCAATTTTTTTAAGTCGTCAGCGAACTCGTTTGCGAATACAATATTAGTACGATTGGGAGAGCTCACGTTGCGTTATGTTTTCGAAATATTGTAAAATGTTTTCCTGTCTTAGCATTACATTTTCGCGAGCTAAAATGTTCGGAGGGGGGGGGGGGTATTCATGTTTTGAAAAAAAAAATGTTGCGAACTACAAATGCACTCCACCGGTTTCATTGTTTTTTTTAAAGGTAGATAACATTTTATTGTACGCTCGATAATAAATTGATGGATAATGTTTTGGACATTGCTTTCTTTTTACCTATGGTGAATTTTATATGTTTGTATTAAAATTATTACTGCAATCTCACCCTTGGTTTCCAAACCTACTCAATTTAACGAGTATTTATTTCAAGGTACCTAAATATAAAATAAACTACAAAGAATTTTAGCAAAATTTCGGGAGAAAGGGTTCAGTAGTTGCATATTTTCTATTTCAAAACAATTTTTTTTACAAATTATTTCTTTTTACGAGCTTTTATTTAGCTTGCAATGGTTGTGTGTCGGTTAGGTTTAAGGCGCCACCAGTCCCTAAAACGTGTTTTGTAACGTATTTTGGTGCATTTTGTTGAAGTTATTCCCAACAAATGGCTAAAACTAAAAATACCACAATATTCTACATATATTAATTTAGTCCTTTGCTTAAAAAAAAACGAAATACACCTTATTATAGTAATGAAAATAAATAAATAAGAAAGTGTTGTTTTTTTCTTGCAACGATTTTCTTTTAAGTTGTGTAAGTGACGCGAACCTAATTTTTCTTTCTAAAGATAGACAATATAATAATCTAGGACATTACTTAAAAAAACACACTTTTTTCAAATGATAATAAAATTATTTAAATACAAAAAACATGTTTCATCGATTCCAAATGAGTCGGCGAGTATATCCGTCTCTTTTCTACACGTCAATGTTCGAATAAATCCTACTCTTTCAAATCTCAAGGACAAATGCGTCCCGGGGCGCCTTAAATCTTTCATTCTGAAGAAGAACCACTTCCTCTCTTATCCTGCGGAGTTAAATTTTGACATGTTGGTTAAGTTCCGATGACAATGCATTTTTATGGTCAGTGTGACCTGATTCTACACCCAAGAATGGCTCCAGACGAGGCAACTCCTTAATGGTCAACGGCACAGTCATGAAATTTAGTATACGCATTTAAGCGCTTAAATAAAAGCTTGTTTTTAAAAATGTATTTTTACTACTAAATGGAAATAGGAAATGAAGCAAAGTTGGTACCGCAAGCGTGAATAGTCTGAGGCAAGTGACGCCTGTGAGACCTCAGGTTCTGGTTAATGTATAGAATCAGTTTTTATATTACATATTACATGATAGCTACAGGTATAGTCATTCTGGTTTTATGAAGATTGTGAATCCGTCTTCTGATCTCTGTGGCTGTTTTCAATCTCTTTCGGTTCGCAATTTGAGCGGAATTCGCATCGACAAATTCAATTAGGACGTCTGATTTCCTTTACGCTTCGGCTATATCCGCTATCGGCATTCGGAAATAGCCCACGCACCGTGGGCGTTTAATTCAAACTCTGGCCACTATACTCAAATATGATGAACCGCTGAAATCTCAACTACTTCGTATTTAAAACATATTACATTAAAACCCGTCTCAAGATTATTCCCGAAAAATATGCAAAAATAACTCATGTCCAATTTTATCAAAGCGCTCGTGTAAGTTACCCTATTGCTCGCAGGCGCTCGGCCAAGGCCGCTCGATCACCCGGCGCGGTGCGGCCTCGCCATCGACCGATCTTCTGACGAGAGCAATTTAATATTATAACTAAATTTTACTTTTTTTTTTACTAGCAAGCTATACGAATTTTGATACGAGGTCAAAACAAATCATGTTTGAAATCGCAGGTCCGATTAGCTGGTTTTTTTTTTATCGAGATGGTTTTGGAACACAGTGTAACGCGAACTAGTTAGATCATCGTTTAAAAGAAGGCAAGTGTGTTTTAATTCTTTTTTGTAGATCTAGAAGAGGTTTTTCTAAAATTTTAAGAACAAAATCGAAAAACAATAATATTTGCGTGCCTTAACGTCAATTGAGCATACCTTCGTCAGTATAATTGCTATACACTACTTTGACTAAAGTTCGTCACTACTTTCCCGGCATTTAAGAGAGTGTCTACTCTAGCCCTTGAGTAGTATATTTATATGCATATGCATATGAAGAATTTATTATATTGTGTTTTATATTATATTCTGGTGATTGTTTGGATTCCCTAACCCCTCCTACTTTCTGGTCCCGGCCTCGCTCCCGAATGTGTCGACTGGCAGCTCATACTAGGCTCACAGCGTCCATGCTTCAGCGGGCAGAGACTTTGCGGACGGTATTGATTCTCATCTCCATACACTCATAATGCCGTCGTTTTAGTAATCATATAATTCTTTTCACTAAATAACATTATGTAATAAATAAATAAGTAATAGAGCTTTATATTGTACTATTACTTTCTAAAAATACGTTTCTTGATCGGTAATGCGCCAACATTAATACAATATAGTATACGCGCCTCTGTCGCTATTGCAGAACAGGTTTTCCTAGTGCAAAATAGCACAGTACTCGTTGCCTGGCATCTAGCGGGCTCACACACACACACACTGGCACGCTATGAATAAAAAGTCCGCTTAGTACTGTTAACCTTAGTGTACCTACGATAATTGAAGGTAGATTACTTTAAACAATTATTGTAAAATGTATATTTATCGTGTAAAATTGTAACTGATTAACAGGTATAATGAAATGAACATATTTGTGAGGCTTGTATTCAGAAAAAGAATAAAGAAATATATTATTATTATTATTATTATATTATTACATACTTACTTACAGCCACGCCTAGTGAAACAGGGCTGGTATAATATTTTTTTTGTACACCTACCTCCCGCTGCTACTAAAAACTTTAAACTGACTCTTATTTACTTATCTGCTTAGAACCGTCACGTTGTTGCTCGGGTAAAATTTCCGGAAGCCTTGATTGGGTCATAGATTAAATAATGGTTATAGATCCGACACATCTTTGATGTAGGCGCATTTGCCGCCTCGATTGGCCGCTGCGGATTAAATCACAAATTATTTTAAATGTAAAAAAAAATCACACTATAGAAGCGCATTAAGGATATTAAGAAGATTAAGAATTAACAGTAGTAAGAGTATTAGCAATCGCCGTAGTAAAATTTGTAATAATAAATAAATAATTTATAGGTGCGTAATAAAATGCGTGAGAACCTGACTTAAGGATGTTATCTGCGCTATATATATATATATGTACGTTTTATAGATAGTCAATGTTAATTTACAATAATACTATGGTATTTCCAGACCATGTCTGCATTTTGCTCGACATAAAATTAATAAATTATTAAATCATAAATAATAATATTATAAAGTTCTATCTATCCATAACTCTTATGTTTATCACAATCATAATACACAGTTTTATTTATTTAATAATAATGGGGACGTTTTTTATTTGTTTTTTAATACATACATACTATATTTATATCACCTTCATCATAAATTATTTTTATACATACTGAAACCATACTTATTTTTTTACTTTATTTTAATATATACATACTAATGTCACACTCTCAAACTACAACAAACATCACTCACAAATTACACATAACACTTAAAAAAAAAATCTACTGTATACGTATATAATATTAATAATCTATATATATTTTAAGAACACTGTTCAAATTTTTATGCTAATCTTAACATGTAAAATGACCGAAATCCTTAATTGGTTTTATATATTAGTAATAAGTTTTGTTTGTAATTATACAATGTAATACTGTGGATTTTTCAATAAAGAATAATAAAAAAAATATATATATATATGCTAGATTAGAGCCTTATTACACTCTACGCGAAAGATCCACTTTAAGCTGAAATAAAGTTAATGTCCTAAAAAGTACACTTTTTAATGTTGCCTCACACTAAACTTTTATGAAAGATGACTAAAATAAAGAACACTGACTTAGGCGGCATAAAAATGCCGCATAAAAAACTGTTAAGAGAGCACGCAAGTTAATATTATCGTTAAAAAAGCGGAAGCCTTGATAAGACTGCAAAAAAATAGTAAAGATCAAAGCTGTGTCGCCTCTACGTAAACATTGTTTACTCTAGGCGGATGGGTTTCGCGAAATGTTGGCCTACAAAATGGTATTCTGTGATGACGCACTTGTGACGTCTTTACTCATATAATTCGACCGCCGTAAAAGCGAACGAGAAAAGAAATGGGATTCTGTTATTGGCAGTACCTAATGGCCACGTCTTTGGCTTTCTAAGGCATCTTAAATACACGAATAATTCGCCTCGTCTTTCTCAAATTCTTTGTAATGGGACGTGTACAGATATAAACGTTAAACATGCATTTCAAACCTCTCCGAACTTCTATAAATTTTATATTTCACAAATACACTTTATTTCAGATAAGTTTGAAATAATCTCTTTAAACACATTTTTAAAACTGATAAAATATATATAAAAGCTTGTTGGACACACATAATTATTTGTAAAAACTAATATAAATATATGTACAGAGCAGTAGTAACAGTTCAATTCCAACATGAACCACCATTGCAACCGTGTCATAGCAATTTTTTATATTTCGTTCAAAAGTGACGCGCAGAAAATAGTTTATTTATCCATCAAGAAAGATGTATTAACAATATATTATGTAACGCTTGGCGGATCATCTTTAGGCCCTGCGGACGACTTTAATGGCGCCTTCGACGCGAGATAATGTGCATTGACGTTTATGAATTTAAATATGACATAAAGTTTAAATTTGAAATAGACATTTCTCAATATTTACCTCTCACCCTCAGATATGTATTTAATCATTTTAATCTATGGGTAATACTATCATATTAATACTAAATAGCACTTAGTGAATCGTGACAATACCCTAGCCATTAAGCTCTAAATTAATTTAAAAAACTTGATAATGTGATTTATAATGGCTGATCTCAGTTGTATTTTGGAAATATCAACATATAATGTATTCATAAAGCCATCGAAGACGTGTTTGGGCGTTTTCTCTCGCTGTGAGTCAATTAATTCACAAATATTCATGTGGTCACATTCAATTTTAATGCTTGTGTTTATTTTTAATCGATTTTATCTCAAACTTTCTGTTTGTTTTTATTGACGATCGGGGCCGGTACCTCGAAAGTAATTTAACCGGCAGTTTACATTTATCTGATCTATAGAAGTGGGTAAGTTTCACGGGTCCATTTCATTATTTGAAACTTTAAAAATACGAAGCTAGAGACGTGATTGACGTGAAATATGGTTGGACAAATCATGATTTTTCAATTTAGGTTTCTTTTTTAATTAACTGTTTTTCAATAAAACCACGAAACATTTTATCTACAACAAAATACAATTAATATAAAGTAAAATATCTGCTATACGCGTAAAATCTTTTATTTCCTGTATCTTATTTCTTAACCTCACAACGGACATATAATCAAATAGGTATAACAAAAGAGCTAACCTTGATTAGACATTTGGGTCAAAAACTGATGAACTGTATCTGCAACAGCCCACAGCTGATCCTCAATATTCGGATCAGCTTTCGATAATGTCCTTAAACGTGTTCGTTTTGAGCTAGCGAAATGTGGAGCCATGGACCTCTAAGAATGTCAATCAGAAGCGTCATCTGAAATAGCGGTAATATCTTTCGCATTTCTCTGTAGAAATGAAGCTACTTAGACTAAGATCAGCTCTATTAAACAATTTTATAAAGTTTTTTTTTAATACATTCATTCCAACTAATAATAAAAGTGTCAATGGCTTATCTTCATCCTATAGCAATATTTAATCACATGGCTAGTTAGAAGTGCATTTTTTTTTCGCAAAGTTGCGAAAGAAACTCACTGCGTTCACTGCGTAAGAAATGCGAGCTGGTTATAAAGACTTTTTTATAAACCTTGTGACAAATTGACTCAAAACGTAGAAAGTCATGATATCTTCATATTCATGTCATATATTTAAAAAAAAAAACGATGTGTTGCTTTAAGACTGTTTTTAGTATACTGGGATAGTATAGGATAGTAGATAGTGTTAGTGGTACAGCGTTCACGTTAACCCGTAGCCATGGCATAGATTATTGATTAAATAATAATTTAATCCTCACATGGCCATGGACCCAACGTCCACTTCCGACCCAGAGGTCGCGGCTCGCATCACTAGCTCGGTGTTTAAGGCGCCTACATATCTGAATGTAATAAAAATGCGAATTTAACAGGTTTTACATATACGAGTAATCTAGAATAACACGTATTAAAACTCAGCATCAATCTAAAGAACGGTAAATTATAACAATAAATATTAATACATTAATCAGGACTTGCTCTAAGCGACCGACTGGCGCTGGCTCACCGTCCCGCGCAAGCGCGCCTCTTCAAAAAAATAAACTAAATGCTATCAATATTTAATACAAAATGGTAGGTCGTTGTCTGTGTTATAAGCGCCGTTCATGCCGTCATGGAGTTTACACCTTTTCTTCTTTTCACGGCAACGATTTGTAGGTCAGAATCGTTCAAAGGATATTCTTCGCTCGCGTATGTAGTCGCCTTAACTTATCCCAAGCGACCGTAATTCAAAACTGGCGTCCCAACATTTTGTAGCTGGATTGAACCGATTCAAACGTCTCGATTTATAAGTGACCTAATGCACGGTGTGACTGAATTGTAAGTAAGCTTGCATTAGATCATTAAACTTGGCCCTTGGCGCCAAATTTCTAATTTGTTTCGTCCCTACATATTTAATAAATAAAAAATATATATATATTATGTATAAACTCCACAGATTATAAAATTAACCAAATACACAGTTAGTTCTATAAAATACGCGTGGAATGTTTGTCTATATCTTCAAATACGAGTACTAAAATATTTAAAAAAAATGCACGAAGAAAATATTTTTTTATTTATTTCATAGATGTTCAAAAACAGCGATACTTAAATCGCTTAAATTGCATTTTGTTTAAAAAATGCCATGGCGTGTGTACCTACATATAATTATACGACCCTAAAACGTGTAAACATAAAAAAGGACTTTCCGTTTCTGATAAAGTATTTTCTTTTCTAACGAGTTATTCCTCAGAATATTGCTCACCTAAAGTCGCCCCTAATTACATGGCAATTATCATCTAAGCTTAAGGTGCTTTTGTGGATCAAATGCCTTTAAATTTGAATTCATCGTTTCGTTCAAAGGACCTTATCTTCTCGTGTTCATTTAGCAAAGGCACCTTCGCAGCGTTTTATTATCTACCTTACATTTCTCAGGTCGGAAAATAGTAACTTAAGTATGGACTTTAAAGACAACCGAATTACCGTTTTCATACAATTACCTAACCTAGCTGTACTTGGATCGTTTTAAATTGGCGATGAGTCGAAATGAGAGATCCGTTCGCGGTTTCGCTCGCAACCCCTTATACAGTGTGTATCAACTTCACTCTGATCAAACATTTTTAAGAAGTTATTTCGTCTGGAGCCATTCATTCAGGTCATTAAATAATATCACACAAAATCCATGACTCGAAATTCATTCTTTCAATCAGCTGTTAGTAGTATAGTAGTATGAACGTTTTATTTTATTTAATTTAATATATTTGGAATACATTTTATAGATAAGTTTTAGCTTTCAACACTTCTTCTCCATATAAACTTTTACTATGCCAACAAATCTCACGCATCTCTGTAAGTTTTCCTTACGCATATTTAATATATAGATTTTGTAGACATTATTGCGTCATTGAATTTCATGTCCAAATAGTACTGCGATCTATCGACAGCAAGATTAATGACGCTCGCGTAATCTACATCGGATCTTTGAATATTATGTCGAGATAAGTACTTTATCTCTCCTGTGTATCCCGATTTCTGGGCATGTTTCCAATTCAACGTTCGGGCGAATTTCTAAGCATTTCTCCGCGACGCCAAAGCCGTTTCGCTGTGTAAACATTTGAACTGGGCGTTGGCGGAGGGTGGAGATGTGAGGGGGTGGAGTGGGCTTATGTACTGTTTGATCAAACGGCTACTCAATTATTTATTAATCGTGTGACTTGTGTCGTCGGGGAGGCGCTATTGTCGTCTCTTCATGATGCGAGGCCAAAAACTCGCGAATATCTTATTAAAAAGAATCACTGTATTAAAAAATAACTGTCGAATTTGCATCTTTATCTAATCTATTAAATCTATTAATTAATCTTTAATCTATTAAAACTACAGAGGGGTAATCTCGTAACGTCTGTTTATCGTATCATATTGTAGTGTCTGAATTATTCAGACAATAAGATATTTGCATTTTATTTTAAATTTTTAACTTTTTTTTTTAAAATTTAACTTTTAAATTCTACATATGCCAACCAAATATTACTAACCTGATTACATCAACTGCTTCTATACATTGTTTAGTAGTAGTACATTATTTAACCAGAATCTGACGTCTTACAGCTTAAGCCCTACAAGCGTCATTAATGGCATATCCCAGATTACACGGCCTTGTGATGGGTTGATTAGATTAAAATAATAAAAAAAATATAGGTATAATGACATTCTTTCAATTCATCATAAATTTTAACACCACTTCTGTTTTTTTTTTGTAAATTTTGAGTCGCGGTTTGTAATGAAACAGCCCCTCTCCCTCTTCTTTCTATTTAATGAATTTATGATTTATTTAATACTAACATCTCCCAAATTAACCTTTTTTTAATAACGCAACGCTGTCTATTATACCAACACCAATACAAATACTATACCAATGCACAAAACTACGGACAAAGTTCCTAGTTTAGACCCGTATTAAATTCAATTAATAAATAATCAAAGTATAATGGATGGATGGTACTTCAAAACAGCAATAAATGACTGATGTTTAATTTGTCTATATTTTTTTTTTCCAGTATTATTATAATATAATTTATTGTTGCCTTCCTATTGTACCCTAATGAATAAATGAATAAATTGGTGTATTTCATGTTATTTTGTAAATTAAAATCGTTTTTTTTCCTATAAATTCCATCTTATTCAAATATATTTTAATATTATTCTTTTTCAAGTCATTATCTTTACGTACTGTGTACATTTATTTCTGTTTGGTAATCATAATAAATAAATAAATACGGACGTAATATTTCAATTTACAATAATTTTGATGTGGCATTCTCTTACGTATTTTTTATTTATGTTTGCGCTCATAAATGAGTTTATATAAAATCTAACTGGTCAGCAATAAATAAAACATTCCAATAGCCGCGCTGTCATAGTTTTGAAATATGAATATGATCGCGCCCTATGTCAGTTTCATACTAAAAATGTGTTGACATTAATGTTTAATATCTATATTATCCGACCAGCTTTTGATGAGATCTAAACGGCTATCGTTGTTTTTCTGGAGCAGCATAATACACAAAAATCAACTCTTTCAAATTTGTACTTTTCAATTCGGACAGACTGCCAAAGGGCGGGTATAGTAACTTTTTATAAATTAATGTATAGAAGCTAAAAACAGTCAACGCGTTACTTTAAGATCCTCCTCCCCCCCTCCCCCCCCGCTCGGGTAGGTAGTCCATAAACTTGCCGTGACATCTATGTCACAGCTAGCAACAGCGATGACCGTGACCTTACCCAGTAAATACCGTAGTGATGGGCGGAGCGTTCGTTATACAGGTGTTTGTTTTCCCATTTTGCCCCCACCACCCCCGGAGTCCGCGTCATAGCAAAATATATTTTCAAAATAAACGTCTAACTGATGTACATGTACTGTCTAACTGAAATCCACCTAAAAGGGGTACAAAGTTTTCTCTCCGCGTATTAATATATAGAGTTAAAATTTTTTGAGACCGACAGAACGTAGCGAATCGAAGACGGTAATTTAAGGCATCAATGGCATCACACGACCAGCAAACGCCTCGGGCTTTCTCGAGGATCGCTCGAGTATTCCTCGTTTACGACTAAGGGACTAAGGGCCGAAATTTCATGTCAGTCTTAAGTATAAGACTAACCTAAATTTTGAGTTAGACTTAACCGATAAACATCGTATTTTAACTCACTCTTAGCGTTAAGTCTGTTTTAAAATTTTGTTTGAAAGATGTTTATCGGTTAGTCTGATTTAAAATTTAAGTTAGTCTTATGTAGGACATGAAATTTCGGCCCTAAGGGCCTAAGGCTCTAAGGCCCTAGGCCCGGCCGACAATTCAATTAGGTTATGCTTAAAAGTTAAGTTGATCCTAACTAAGAACGACTTTAAGCAAGGACTGAAATTTCGGCCCTAACTTACCGGTAATCAGAAACGTCACTATTTGCATACTGAAGTGTATTCCTCAAGTGTAGTCCCCTGCTCACTTAAGGATTTGCTTAGCTGGATTTTGACAGCTGAACCGTTGGTAGAGTTTGTGAATTTTGTTTTAAAAAGTTTCTATTTGGAAACATAAAAATATGGATCGATTAACAGAACGTGACTTTTTAGATTACATTGATTATGTCAATAATCACGAATGATATTTAGAACCTAGAATTATGTTTGAGTGAGGCTACATCTTATTTTTTCAATTTCAATGTTGCCAGAAGCAACTTTTATTATTCATATATATACAATTACAATGTAAATAGATCCAGCTAAAACATTGTCTTATCTGCCGGTTTCTTAATCTTAACTAAAACCTAAATAATTTTTAATATGTTTTTTTATCCATAAATTCTTTTAATTTAATTTTTATTTCCGATTTCCTTTTAAGTTTTCTAGTTTCAAGGGGTATATTATTAAATAGGCTGGGTATTACATATTTTAATTGTCGATACCCATACGTTTTTACACATCTTTCGATAATATATTTTTCATTTGACATTTACTTATTAGTGACAAGATTTTTCCATGTTTCCTGAAAAGTGGTTGATTGCAATTCTATAATAGCAAAGTTGACGCACCGGAAGAACTTAGAAATGGGTGAACAATTTAGAGTAGTCGCCTTGCATTGAATTTTTTTACTTTTTGGAATAATTATTTTTAAGATACGAATTTGTAGAATATAAATTCGCTGTATATATGTTTCATATGTAAGACCCCAAATTAATTGCATTGAAGCCGTTCTCTATATTTATTCAACGTGAATTCATTTATCGTCTGCTTTTCTTCGACTGTGTATGTTTTCTTTTTAGAGTTCATGTTAAGTTTAACAAAAAATAATCTACAAAACACGTGTCACTGTCAGCTGATGCTTGGTCTAAAGAAACGTCAGCCTTAGCTTAACTTAGCCTAGCTTCGTTCGTTCACTCATTTCGCGAGTCGCACGCTGATTGGCCGAAAATATTTATTTCTGCTAAGTGTTCCTAATCTCGGATCTTCACTCAACGGCCCTAAAAATGAACTTTGAATACTAATATAATGGCAAGTGTACGCTTACACTTATATTTCCCTTAGTGCAGGAAAAGTCAAGGGAAGACTTGATACTTGCTATTGTAGTGGAAAAGATGTTTACACGGGTAGAGTGGGGAGGCGGAGCTTTTTTTCGGGTTTCTACAGGTAGAGTTACTCTACTAGATACTCTACTCTCCTGATTACTATACCCGTGTAAACCAGGCTTAAGACTACGGCAAACGCATGAGTGCAAGCGGACTGACCGGACACTATCAATGTTTGTGTGGGCCGATTGAAACTATCGATCAGCCACCCACCCTGCAACCCCCCCCCCCCCCTCGCCTTCCCCGGGCGCTGTCCCCTGGTAACGCGATCACTACTAATGTAATCCCAATGTATTGGCTGGAACAACATCCTCGCCGCTCACTGCTAATCCTAACGCCATTGGCATGTATTATTACACGTTGCATATTAAACATTAATTTATCTATACACACATATACGATGTTAATACATACACTCACACACACACACACAAAACACCTTCTAAAATATAGTTAAGCTCAACAAAGTTTTAAATACTATTGTAAGTACATAGGCGTAAGCTTTAATTGGCCTTATTATTAACTCTGAAAAAATGTATATGCTAATATTTCTCTGTTTAATAAATAAATATAAACGTGAATTGACGTCATAAGGAGCAACGGCTTGGTGACGCAGTCGTATAAGCGCCTGCTTCTAAATCCAGAGGTTCCGGGTCCGGATCCCCATTCAACACTGACAACTGAGTTAGTAAGAAGACATCCAGAAAAAAAATAAAATAATCCCAGACCTGCGAGATGTTGTTTGCCTCTAAGGAATGCCCTCGCATCACGAAAACAACAATACGGTTTCGAATCTGCGCCCAAAAACAGCCCCCTCAACTCCCCGGCAATAGGAGCGATACAGTAAGCTTTACAACATGTTAAGTGACATCGATATATTTAACGCTACTTTCCCGGCATTCAAGAGAGTATCTATTCTAGCCCTTGAGTAGTATATTTATATGTAAAGGTGTTTTTTTTAGAGGCGTGGTTTTCAATCTGGCACTACTTTTTTCGTAGTTGGTGTTTTTGACAGCTGTCACTTGATTTACGCTCAGTTTGGTTTGCCATTTCATAATGAATAGACTTACTCCTGAATAACGTGGCGTGGCCTCCAAGATCGTGCGATTTAACACCGCTGGACTATTTTTTGTGGGGTTATGTGAAGTCGCTTGTCTACGCAGATAAGCCGGACACGATTAACGCCTTGGAAGAGAATATTCGGCGCGTTATTGCTGACATACGGCCCAACTTGCTGCAAGAAGTGGTTGAAAATTGGGCCTCTCGGCTGGAATTTGTTCGAGTCAGCCGCGGCGGCCACTTACCCGAAATCATTTTTAAAACATAATGGCAAACCCTTATCTTTATAATAAAACTAAATTCTTAGCCATAACATCAAATTATATGCGTTTTATCTCTTCTTGAAAACCACGCCTCTAAAATCATCACCCATTATATTTAAAATTTATATTATATTGTCCCCTGATCCCGGCCTCGCTCCCGAATGTGTTTTCTATTTTTTTAAGTTTGGAGGAAACTGTCATTGGTTTTGTGTTTTAATTGTTTATTGTAATTTAACTATGTAAGTTGCTGTTGTTTCCTGAAATTAAATAAAATAAAACAAATAAAGAATAGGCATCAATTAAAAGTTTCCATTTTTCGATAAGCATTTTACCGCCTGGGAACCATTTACGAGCCGTCTAAAAATAAACGCGATGATGGCTTGCTTATTGATTTTAATTTTACTCTCAAACATGAAAGTCAAGTGTCTGTCTGCTCTCTAAAAGCTTTTAGCTGGGAACGTTTTAGACATTTTGAATGCAAACTGCGAAATCAATGATAATATAAATAAAATATTCATATTTTATACAAAATAAATCATTTAAACGGGTTGTTTCTTTGTTTGAATCTTATTGCTATGATCTAGGTCATTTATAATTATTTTGGGCTAACACTCAAATAAGACAAATTCGCTTATGGGATCGCTAGATGGGATTAATTTTCAACATGTCTTCATGTGCAGGGAAGATGGTGAAAATGTCGTGACTATAATGAGAGGATTCGAACTCGGGGTCAATAGTCCAACGCCTTATCCACTAGACTACCACGATCTCTACGAATATTAATCTTTATTATTTACTAAATTTTATCATCTTTTACACCTACCTATTCTACTAGATGTTCTAATTACGAGAAGGTTAAAAACCCGCAAAAACGATTTAATCGTAAAAGACTAATTAATGGAGGTTTGCGAATTGAATTGAATTGAATAAATTGAGTCTGTAAAATAACCTTAAATTTTATAAAGAATGTGTAGGTATATAAAAATTGACAGCACATATTAAAAAAAGTTTAGGTGCATATCTCACGCACAGCGGGCGTTAGTATTAATTTATTTTAGAAAGACTATGAATATTAAATGTAATTATTTTTTTCGTATTCCTAATTCCGACTGGTTATAATATTATTTATTTATGTATTCATTTGATTAACATTTTTTATATACCAGCCAAGCCCAAGGCTTATCTACTGGAAACCAGTATTAACATTTTCTTAAATAAAATGTTCACATTATTCAGTTCTAGTGTTTTACACGTTCTTTATAAGATAATTATAATAATCGTACATACATTATTATTATAAGCATAGTACTAATTACATAGAAATAGGTATAATAAGTAATAACATTATAAATAATGAATTAACTAGCTAAGTAAATGAGCATTTTTCAGAGAATTCGTTGCAAATATTTTTTTTAGATTTAATATTACGTTTCAGTAATATTAAATTAAACAAAACGTGGCAAATTATTAAACAAAGTTTCATTTTGTATTTGCCACGTACTGTATGAGTGTTTTGAACTTGTCAGAGTCGAGAATGTGGCCCACAGTCATATGTAACAATATTTAAAACAATCAAGCTATTTGACTTATTTTGATTTAATATTTTTAATAATAAAAAATATATTTTTATTGTTGTAATCTGTATTTTTTTTTAATTTTTAAATAAACCTTCAGGGAGTAGGCAAACAAACATTTCAATAAAATAGAACAAAGTAACACTTTTATTTATTTATTTATTCTTTATTGAAAAATCCAACAGTATTCATTTTTATCATTACAAAAAAACTTATTACTAGTGTATACAAAACCAATTATGGATTTCGGACATTTTACAATATTAACATTAGCATAAAAAAATTGTGATAGTGTTCTTAAAATATACATAGATTATGAATATTATATACGTCGTATACAGTAGAATTTTTTGATGTGTTATGTGTAATTTGTGAGTGATGTTTGTGGTAATTGTGAGTGTGTGTGATTTGTATGTATATGTTTAACACTTTTTGTTAGCAACTGGCAAGTCTTGCAAATAGCAGTATATTTTTTTAACAAATAACTCGAGGAATGTCCGGCTGCAGCGCAGGAAATCCTCGCCCTGAGGCCCGAGGATATCCAAAAAACATTTCTAAAAACGGTGCTTGAATGCGTATACACGCAGATTTCTTAAGTATATTTTTTTATTATGTAATGTGATATTTTAAGTCACGGTCGCAACCTTCTCAGCTCTATTGGAATCACAAAGTCAAATGTTGTATAATATTTATTAAGGTTGGGCTCGATATCAAATTAAATGCCAGCGCAGCGACCTTAATTTTTCATTTTTTTGCTTTGCCTCGCCTTCGACGATGTTTAAGAAATTCAATTCGTATCGACAATTAATCATTATATATCATACTGACAAAAAAAATCCTGTAGATATAGTCACAGATAAACGTTTTGTTGCACCCAGTCTTGTATAACTGACGAAAAATGTGATGGCAAATGTATCGTTAAGAAGTTGATACTGCAGGCGCGAGTCTGGGTGGAAAAGATACAGGTAGGCCCTACATTAAAGGTAAAACGTCAGATGTTAAATAATTTACTACTACTAAACAGCGTATAGAAGTTGATATTATATGATAGCTTCAGCTTCATATATCATTATAAATATAAATACATTATAACTCGTAAAATCATATCAATTTTATTATTTAGGTACGCTAAATACAATATAATTTAGCTTTCCGCTTTTATCAGCTATTTGTTTTTTTTTCGAATTAACATTGACAAAAGACGCATACTATAAATATGTTTATATAGTGGTATATTCTAAATTGTTTAAGCGATAAAAAATATAATTAATGCATACATAGAAAATATGAATTTATGACTGACTATGTTTAGTAAGCATGCTACCATTTTTTTTTATTAAATAACGCGTAAGGAAAATATTTAAAAATAATGCTTAATATGAACAATTGAATCTGACGACTATTTATATACAAACAATTTGAACGAGTTTCTGGGAAAGTGCATGTGAGCGCGTTTGTATGTATTCAAATCCAAACGCGGGTTTTGTGTGGGGGTAATGTGGGTTTTTAGTTTATTTACACCGGTGTAATATTATGTTACTATAATACATATGGGACGTCCGGGCCGCATCACTTTTCCACGTGCCCGTATGCTATACCGGCGCCGTGCCGCCGGGTGAAAGTACATTTCTGCCGGCGGCACGGAACTGAAGACGAGCGAATATCCGTCGCCAATTTCACAAAGGTCGACGACCTCTCGGCGCGTGGCGCCGCGTATCTCCTTCCACTTTCCTTTTCGCCGCGAGGCCGCTCTCGTCGAGTGAGAATTCGTAATTAAGGCGCTGTCAAAAATAAATACAAACATCCATATTTTCCGCCAGCCTCCGATATGATCAAAACGGCTATGGTTATTTTTCAAAAGCATCAATCTACATAAAAAAAATCAACTCTCTCAGACCTAAAAGTATAGTTAAAGGATGAAAAAAACCATTTCACCCTCTTCAATCGCTATTGATTTTCTTTATTTATTCATTATAGTACAATAAGTAGTCACAACAATAAATGATATAACAATGGAAAAAAAAAACATATAGACAAATGAAATTCCAGTCATTTATTTATTACTTATTATTTATTTATTTATTACTTTGAAGTAACATGGCCACTCTAACTAGGTTAAAAAAATCCTGTTCTCAGAGTGGCCAGAAGAAGGTTACCGAAAAATTAAAATACTTATTACGTACGCGAGACGTTACTAATAAGAAGAATTATGGGATAGATATAATTTAATTTATCTTAATCAGGGAAATGAAACAAATACACGAGAAAAAAATATATACATTCCAATCATATAAAAATAAATAAATAAAAACAATGGTACCAACTTATAAGTATAAAATTTTTATTTAAAAATTTATCCACCAATTAGTGCTTAACTAGCTATGAGTATACAATTAGTGCTTAACCTAAGAAATGCAAAATGAAGAGATAAGAAGAAGGAAAGGGAGATTTCACGTTTCATTTTTTATAAGTTTTTGAACGCCACTAAATTAACATTGAATACATTCTATAATGCCCATAATTGGTTCTACGACGTGGGATGTCTAACAAACCGAAACGGTATAAATACGAAACGTCATACATACAATAAATAAGTACATATTATGTTGCGTATAATTTATATACTAAATATACAAAAAAATGAACCCCGACAACTACCACATCACGTGCGGTCCGGTTGGCGCAGTGCGCAGTGCGCTTGCAGTGCACGCGCCATCATCTCGCTAGCTTCACGCGCCTGAAAGACCCGCACTGCGGAAACCATTCCTGAACACACTTCATTATTCATTCACGCTGCTACCGGCATTCGCATTGCTGCAAATTACAGATTTACCAATACACTGTAATCGAGAAGTACGCACACGAGACCTATTGTAATTAATTATATCTGAAAAATCTATTCATTTTTATACTTTGTTAGTTGGTGGTGCAAGAGACTACACCACCTCAGACGCCATAGTCAAATTACTTTAAAAATCCTATCTCTAGTTTTTTACCTATTGATACAAAAAAGTGAGTAAACTTGACACCATCCTCTCATCAAAATTTAAAAATTTAAAAAGACACAATAATCAGTAATCAAGTGTAATTTTATTTTATTTATTTATTTATTGACAGTAACTTAACATTAATTTCACATTATGCAAAGTACTACCTAACTAGGCAATGCCCGTACTAAAGTAGACTTTACTAGAAGTATAACCGTCTCACTGCGCAACATACAATTACAATTATTTGAATTGAATTGTATGCACTAATACATAATTTTAATAATTATTTATTTATTATAAAAATATAATATAGTAATAATACACATATATACACTCAAACTAATAAATATATATTACCCATTGTTATAAAAAATTCACGACCCATGTTGTAAACGTAAAACCCAAATAATAAACTAATATTAAATAATAATAATATTAATACAAATTACGTAAAAATACTTAAGTAGGTAATTATTTTCTGAAAAAAAAAAACATTAAAATCGCAAAGTAAAGATAAAAAAATAAAAATGTGATGGATTCAGTGCGATGGATGAACCTGGTGACTTTCTAATAACAACTTGTTTAATTAATAAGGGTCGATTTTTAGACCTAGTCGACCCCCGAAATCAGTTTTCGTTTATGTCAACCCTGGACAACCGTTTTCGAACCCAAAAAGGTCTTTGGGAATGCCTGGACTACGCTGCCAGACACTATAATTTCAGTCTATTTATTTAACAGGTTTCAACAAACAAAAAATTGTAATACTAAAATAAAAAAATTACTACAACTAACCAAAAAATTACAGATCTATAAATAATTCACGCTGATCTTACAAAGGTGTAAAAGAAAACAGATTTTTAATACTATCGGTCGAACAGACGAATATATCAATCTCACGGAAATGGAATTTAATAATTCGACCGCTCTCCCAATTGGATTATATTTATATACGTTGGTAAGACACGCTAATCGCCTAAATAACATATGCTTCCGCGCTCTAGTAAAACGGTCCGGTACAAAGAAACCAATATCTCCGAGTATTACGGGATTCTCGATGAAACCGCGAATAACCTGATAAAAATAAAGCAAAGTATGGATTTGTCGCCTAAACTCGAGTGTGTTAAAGCCTAACATCCCTAATACAAATGCTGATGGATACGTATTAGGAAACATTTCTGGATAATATCCATACCTACGGATATACAAATACCTCCTTAGGAACCTACAGAATACGATAATTAAGGTACGATAGGGCTAAAAATTCCCGAAAACTCTCCTCTGTCTTGCGCGTGCTCTTAAATCATTCTGTCTCATTTAACGGCTTGTAAAAACGGAATCAATGTATTTTTGAAAACTTCGAATTTATCTCTGTGCTTTTATTTTCTCGGCTCTTGATTTCAGTCTAAAGTTTTGATAAAATATATGGAAAAATACAGACTTCGAGGGTCTTAACATTTAGACAAAGTAGAGAGTTAACTTTTTAAATCTTATAAACCTAGATTATGCGTTAAAACGATATCCAGTATTGTTTTGATATCCTCTATATCCACAACTGTATTAGTCACACCCCTCCTCTACCCCTCTCTCTACCCGGCGTGTATCGTCTTTTATTTTTAACGCCCTTGAAAGTGCATTGCCGCTCGATATTTTCGCGTCGCGCCGAGAATAGTCTTGACGGGCTCGCATTATGTTATGTGTAGAATCTGGGGCAATATCACTATAGTGGCGTGTCTGTCTGTTGTATAACCACACACGGTAGATGAATGCACACGTATAATTTGATATATATTCTGTTCGCCCTTGATTAGGTTATGTTTGCAAATTATGTAAACATTTGAAAGTTGCAACGATTAAAATATATAAACACGTAAATGTTGCGATGTTTATACAATACGTAGACATTTAAAGGTCCTACCTTAAAACATGTAAACATGTGAAAGTGGCGATGTTTCTACGATTTAGGAACCCGTTAGCTTTATACTTTAGATACCTAAAAATCCCTTAATAATAAATTAAATTAAATATGAAAGAAAATAAACCAAGGAGTAAGAGTTATTAGTTATTCAGAAACTATAGTGCACTGCACTTATTATTTTTTTCTTGTAATGCAGCTCTGCGGCAACATTTCTGATCAACCTATTTAGGTGTGGTAGTCCAGATTTTAGGATATTTGACTACTGAAGGTTGCGGGTTCGAACCGCACATTTATTTTTTTACAAACTGGAATTTATTACAAACCGCTGTTCATATAGTAATTCAATTAGTCCTAGAAACAATATATCAAAAGTATTTTAGTCAAACTATGCCTAGCAAGAAATTTAACAAATCTAATAAGGGTCGTAAATCATTGTAATAATTTAAAAATATAATCTAATTACAATAATTATTAAAAAAATATTTACTTAATATAGACAAATTAAATCTCTAATTTGAAGGAATAAGGGGTGTAATTATGTTGTTATGACCCTAATCTCTAGATTTTGATCGATTAGGACCGTAAGTTAATAATGCAAGCATAGATAAAAAGCGGTTTATTTACGGTGATGACTCGCATTATTAACTATAAAGATATATTGATAATAATAGGCACCATTGAAGTACACCTGAGGAAATGGGGTTCCTTGTGCTGCCTTCGGTGCATGCCATATCACTGTCGGACCGTGTGCAGTGGACATTGCACCAATAAGTTTAGGTGTTTTCAGTGGGTGCTACAGTACACAGGTGGCACCTGGGGCCTGCACGAGCTTGACCATTACACTCTCCGTTGCTAATGGCAAAGCCCTTATAATGATATGAAAATCCATCAAGCAAATCTCTAAACACTTAACTTACGGCACAGAACACTCTTGACAGTAATTATTATGTAGTACTTATCCGTGTTTTTCTCTTTTCACCAGTTGACGAGAAGATCTTCTGCTGCCACGGAGGTCTATCACCTGATCTGCAGTCGATGGAGCAGATTCGACGCATTATGCGTCCCACCGATGTCCCCGACCAGGGCTTGCTCTGCGACTTACTCTGGTCCGACCCCGAGAAGGATACCATGGGCTGGGGAGAGAACGACCGTGGCGTCAGTTTTACCTTCGGTGTTGAGGTGACTATTCCATTATATTCTAGCTAGATATTTAAGATAATCATGCAATGTTAATTACATAGAAATTATACATTTGACAAAAGTAATAACCAATAATAAAAGTAAGCTATTATCATCTTATTTCAGATCCATATTGTGTGACCTTGGTGCTATTACTTTATGATGGTCTATTTTCTCCCTACCACACCCTATGTATGTTATGTTATGTTATATCTTATGTATATATGGGTGTTACTTGCTCCCCGTGTACAGCATCCTTTGCAGAACTATTGTACTTTTATGTTCACTTATAGTTCACCCTCTAGTCCTGTACTGCAAATAAAGTTGAGTATCTTTTTGGGTGCGATTGTTGTAATCTCTCTAGAATTAAGGAGATGGTTGCCTAGAAGCTGGTGTCTTGTAAATGAGGGGCCCGGCCCACATTCACCGAGTAAGTGTATATCGATTTCTGGGCTCTTTGTTCGATGGCTCCGGTAGTAACAGGAGCACATGGCTCTGGTTACTACCGGAGCCATGTGCTCCTGTGAGACTAGCCTGCAGAATAGTATCTGCAGGTATGTTGTATGGTATTCGACCACCAGACAGCAGCTGCATACGTGTGAACGACTTATAACTGTATGATGGTTTAATTTATACGAGTGTATTTGTTAAACACAATAATTTTTACAGATGATTGCTTTTAATCTGTAAGATTTTTTAAAAGTGATTTTATATAAGTTTATATATTTCAAACATGGCCTTTTTGTATTCAACAAATTTAAACCATAACAAGTTAATGAGATGTTTGTAATTGTATTAATTTCATCTTTTCGCTTTTCAGGTCGTTGGAAAATTCCTTCACAAACATGAGTTTGATCTCATTTGCCGCGCCCATCAAGTTGTCGAGGACGGCTATGAATTCTTTGCCAAGCGACAGTTGGTCACCCTGTTCTCTGCCCCTAACTACTGTGGTGAATTTGACAATGCAGGTAGGCTTGTAATTACATTTTGAGAGTTGCTACATATTTTTTAAAAAAATATGTCAATTCATTATCCATTACATTTATATTAAAAATACAGTACATGCTAAAATCCACTGTTTCCTATTCCAACAAGCGCAGTAATCTTCTGTTTTAAGGGCATAATGTAATTTGTCATTAGTGTTCTATATTCTGTCTGCTATTGATTTGAGACTAATCACCATCACAAACTCACACCGAGGAACGAAACAACAATGCATCAGTCTTACAATGCACTTATTAAAAAACGGGTGACGGTTCCGCAGGTAATATTTCGCATGCAGAATTTTATTTTTGGAATTTTGCCTCGGTGAGCAGCTGCTCCAAAACATGAATTATTTAATTTATACAATATTAATGTAACCTTAAACCTTGTACGGACAGTGCGTCCCATCTTACGTGTTGAGGGTTCACATGCTTGCCTGGGTGTGTACACTATGGCAACGAAATGAACTCTCACCACCTTTGCCAGCTTTCTCATAATCTTTTCATTATTGAAACATGGCGGCGACGCATGGCTTGTCATGATAGTCCAACCCACACTCCCTACACAACCCCTTTGACTCGCGACCAGAAACCGACCGAAGTCGGATCGCCGCGAGCCAGACTCTTAGGGTACGCGTGCAGCGAATGAATACACATAGCGATAGGTACAAACTGCATCAAGCACGGACATTGCATACAAGGCTTTATATATTTTCGTATCTCATAATGATCTTGTAGTCTACCTTGGAACAGAGAGTAGGCCTAGTTAAGAATGGATAATAAATGCATATATAAATACTACCAAGTTATAAACATTTTGTTTATTTGCGTGGAATGTCAGGAGTGAGTCAAACTCTTCTTCAAGATTACAATTATTCTATTATTGAAATCACCATAAAAAATTACAATCATATTCATGCGGAGTTAGAGATTAACTGGTTAGGGATAAGTGTGTAATCGCAATAAATAACATGGTGACACTGTCTGAAATCTATTTCTTACCCTTATCCTCTCCAGCACTGTTAACAGGGACTTTCAGACCCGCTTTACAAAACCATGTAATTTCTATACATTCCTATTTATTGCATTTTGCAGGCGCACTGATGTCAGTGGACGAGACGCTGATGTGCGCCTTCCAGATCCTCAAGCCGGCCGACAAGCGCAAGTACCAGTTCGACGACCACAAGAACAGCAGCCGGCCTGTAACGCCGCCCCGCGGCGCCGCCAACAAAAACAAAAAAAAGTGAGTGCGAGATTGATATTTCATCAATAAATTAACAATTACTTTTTATAAACTTTCAACTAAATCATAAAGATTTAAGACAATTAAGGTAATTTCGGGTCACTACAGGCTACATAAATAATACAATGAAGATTTATTCTAAAGAATGTTGTTTTAAAGAAGCATAGAGTGGTTGACATATAAACCATAACTTTGTTTTTATTATAATTCTTATAAATTAACTTTAGTGACATTGTGTTGGGTTTGGATACAATTCGTAGCCTACATATATTTTTCTTTTATAATGGTTTAAAAGTTTCACACCAAGTGGCTCATTCATTTTGTCACATGTAATTTCAACCTACTAACTTGTATTTTTATAAAAAACTTAATGGACGCAAGCATGCTTCACAATGTCAGTATTATATAAACTTGAGGATCTGAACTTTTCAGGCCTCATGCTAAGTGGCTCCTAATATGTTCCGACTTAAATTTCACGGGACAATACAGCCACCGCCTTTCCACAACGGAAAGACACCTCTGAGCATTATCAGGATTATTGTTTCCGTGCATAACCTTCCGTACTTTGTATATTTTCATGAATATTGACAATTACTTAATAGATTAATAATTATAATACTATATATAAATCTCTACATGGCTCACTCTTGTTGCATGAGGTGAAATCAGGTTTTTTCCGTTGATTTATTGTAAACATTATATTTATTTTTTTATTTTTATTTTACCACATGCAGCAACCCCACGAGTGGCCTGAAATTCTGATGTCTGCTTTTGAAAAGGGTCATTATGGGTAAAAGGTGACAAAATTTTTAAATTTTGGATCTAGGCTATCGGAAAACTCTTTTCAATTACTTATAATGTTATCTGACCTCATTTTTGGGATTCTTTGCCCTAAACAAGAAACATTTTGAAAATCCTTTGGTTTACGTCCACGAACTCTAAACTATCTAATATGGATACCTGAAATGTATAAATTACACGGGATGTTATGATCGACTTAGTTATTCAAAGATACTAGCGAGATATAATGTATCCTCAACTAAAGAATTACCTCATGAAGCGACGCCAAAGGCAGTCGTCAAGTCGTCATTTCATCATTTACCGTTCTAAAAATCAAGTGCAAAAGGCACTTATCACGGTTATACAGTCTGCTTCCAAATCTTTATTTTTTTTTTGATTTCTGTTGTTTTTAGCTAACTTTTTTAACTTTTTGTTTGGTCGCTTTTTAGGCGTAATTAAAGAGGAAAAGATTTGAAAAGAATTTACTAAAATGTTTACTTATACATTATTGACTGTACCAGAGAAAAAGGTGTTAACCGTGCAAAATATTTATGACCAAATTAAAATATAAGTACTATTTAGTAATATTTCCTAGTACCTACTGATTTGTGTTTCTTTCTTTTTTTTCCGGTGCTGTTCGTCCACGCGTGGTTTCTTCTCTGCCAACGCTCTGCAGTTAATCTTTAAGCAATTCATATTAGTTTAAGGAAAGCGCCCCCCTCCGATCCACCTGTAACTGGTCACCTTTAACAAAATGTAATGCTTCATACGATACAAGATAGCGAGGCGACATAACATATAATTTTAACATGGAATAAAATATAGTTCGTACGACTGGTGTGCGTGCGTGTCGAGCCGTGCGTGTGTATGTTTGAATGTAGTTAAATTATGTAACGATATAATTATATTGTAAAAAAAGAGAAAAATAATAAATTGACGACACCGTCCCTCATATGGTCCTGGACAGAGAAAGCTAAGGCAGCGATCCATCAATATAATAAACTGTCTAGATCTGATGTTAAAAATAAAATATAAAGAAAACTATAAACCCGTCACCACTCTTTTTGTTTGACATTTGAAATGTTGGTTTAATTCCTATAAATCCAATGCGCTATATTGTCTTACAAGGAAGGGCGTCCCAGAACAATTGAGCAGCATTCTCCGTTCAGTATTGCAATTGAAAATAACGCTTTTTCGCACTTCAACAATGAATAATTGAGTGAGGACTTGATAAAAAGATGTTGATAAATTAAATTTACCCTGAAACGACAACATTTCGCTTCAACCATGCGTTAAATAGCCTTTAAGCATGCTTAATCGTTTGTAGACATTCCTGAGATATACCCATAATACGTATGACCACAGTAATACATCTGATTTAAAGTTCTGGGAAGGTCTGGGTTCGATTATTAATTGTGGTTATTTGTTTTTGTCAAATTACGATATTACGTACCACCTTTGCTTATATAGAAGAAATTGGGCACCATTCTTTTTAGTTAAAACAATGTGCAGATGTCGCATGAAGTCTTAAGATATCCATAAGACATTGTAATTATGCAAAAAGCGTTTCATAATTGAAGAACAAGAACAAAACTTGCAGATTTTGTTACAACAAAATTTGCCAAATAACTTTTTTTTTGCATATAAAGGATTTATATCATACAACATTGCTCGTAGTCAAAAATTCTCAAAGTCGATATTTTACAAGATAGCTAGTAAATGAAGGAGTTATGTGCAATATTTACTAAATTTCCCAATATATGAAAGGTATTTGGAATTTTAGCTCCTCATTACCCAAATCTATGATTTATTTGTGAATAAAAAAATCACAAAACTCTATTCTAAGTAGGACATTAACAGTGTATGCCAATTAAAGTTATGTCTAGTTAGTTAGATGTCATGAAGGAGTTTTCTGACTAAATACCGTTAAAAAAATCTATGAAGAATGTTAATGGTGATGAGGTTCACTTCAGTATAATAGAGCATGAAAGAACTGGTCCCAAAACCCCTTCATGCATTATATTTGATAAAATAATTGATAAAACTTAAAGGATATATTTACATTTATTTAAATATTTACAAATATAATTTCTTTAGATGTAACTCTTAAAAACAATTGTTGACTGTGCTATGAACGAAATTCAGTATGCAATCAGCGCTTCAATTGTAAACTGTAAACATTAATGCTTCTATGAGGTTTGCGTCTGGGCTATCTGCCAATGAAATATTTTTTGGGAGTCTAATTGTATGAGATAATCAATGGTATCACATTGATCAGCTGCTACTGGCTTCTTCTTAGTTCCACGGCGCATTAGGTCAGAGATGCCGTTAGCGCATATCTAACGTCCCATCTAGACAGTTTATTATCTCGATGCATTCATGTAATCTGTTAATGTTGGCCGATTCTGATCCAATACAAACATAATTATTGGTCTCATAGACTACGACTTATAATAATATGTTATATCCATTTTTTGCGCTCTTTTAAACGCTTTTTTGTTATATATATCATAGATATATTATTATAGTTTTGTACGTTTCGCAGTGTCCGTATAACCATGTGAATAACTGACATGAATTTGTTGAATGAAATATGTTCAAAAATATGCTCTTTTGTACCATTTTTTTTTTTGTTATTTTTCACCGGTTTTATGTATAATATGCAGATTAGGTTACCCAAGTGGGGGAATATCCAAGTCTTTTTTACAGAACTATTTTGAATAGCTTTGATGTATTTCATATTAATGTTGATAAATTATTCACGCTCTACGAAAATAATTTATGATTTTAAATTTGCGGTTTAAGGACATAGAATTATAGCAATAAGTCAATGTTTATGGCAACTTTTCACTAATGACAGTTTCATTTTGATAAAATGGAGTGAAGCAATTATATATAACTCCTTTTTGTTTTGAATTTTTAATATAATTTTACTCCAGACGATTGCAAATTTGTGCTTTAAGTTTATTCAACTATCGATTGATTCTTAGATTACGCTGGTTGACATAAAGAAATTTGTCAATAAATGGAAATGGTATTTCTACTGCGAAATGTAGTTTTTTTTTGTTTAATGAAATGAATTCACATTATTCCGGTATTTCTTTATTAACATACAATATTTTTTTATTATGCTATAGTTGTTGAATGCAATATTTGGTTCTTCTTGAATTGTGCGTTTCGTTCAGAGTCAATCGGATATATTATTAGTATATTAGACGTCGCCAAATTCTGCATGGACCGTGAGATAATCAACTTTTAAAAAAAGACTCATAATTCTTCAATCTTGCAAATCTGTTATGAAGCAACAGATAAAAAAAAAATGAAATAAAATCTCACCTGTAGAATTGTCGCTGGTCGCTAAACTTAATATTGTTGAATTTTAGTGTGATTAGTGTGATTTTTCTTTTCAACTTCAAAGTTTTGCATCGAAACACAGACTTGGGTCAAAACATGGTGGTAACAGTGGCGGTACTCCATAGAATCCGAAAAGCATATTAGTCAAGAAAATGGTAGTCATAGTTTGAGTCAACCACCACGAGAATTATAAAATATTGATTTTTAGTGGTATTCTGTGTTGAGACTTATGCCCACTGCTCAATGGCTGAAAAAATCTTTTTTAATTGTCTTCATGTTAAGGCGCCTTCTCTCAAAGGTAGATACATTTTGCAAAGTTTATTATGAGTGTTTTAACTCATAGCCAGGAGCCACTTTATTTCCATCACTAGTAAGCGATGTTTCAATATGTTTAAATATCTGATGTAAGAACAATGTAATACCATACAACCTCAACATTTAATATTTTTTATCTTTAATAACCTATACTGACGTTTGCACAATTCATAGTCAAGCCGGTCTCAGTGTTATGTTTAACAATTTTATTACAAGATCACAATCATTTCTATACAGAAAACACAACGTATACTTACCTTATTCATTATTATTATTTTGTAATATAAAATGGTAATTAGCTGAACGGATTTAATTATGTTTTATTGTCGTAATGTGTGTGAATGGTTTATTTTAGTTTCTTTTGTAATGTCTTTTAAAAATAATTTCATGTCCATAGTATCTAAATCATCTCATTTCATCTTATTTAAGTTTATGAGACTATGATGTAATAAATTATACTTATATTAAAAATGTTTATTAAAATTGAATCCCACATTTTGCGCAGTTGAACGAATGAATAATCCAAAACATGCACTTTGACATTCAGTATGTTGCACAGAAGAACCTATTAGCCATGCCTATCTTATATGCGTTAAAAAACCACAGGTAAAAAAGTTATTAATGATTTGTGATCCTCAGTGCTGGAGGATTTACACTTTAACAAAAATGGCTAAGACACCTGTAGCTGTCATCAACAACAACAACTGCAAAAACGTCAACTGCTTCTATACACCATACTGCCATAACGGCCATACTGTCATAATTTTGAAATTCGAGTGACATTTGAGCGTTGTATCGAACTGTCAAAAGTTTTATCTGTTAGTACTAGAAATTTGTTGACTAATACCATATACAGGCTGTCCCAAGGCCAATCCCAATAAAAAAAACAGCTAATAGGTTCTACGATTCCTAGTGTTATTTGTTAAGAAACTATGTTAAAATTCATTATGGTATTCGAGAAAAAAAATATTGAAATTTCTACTCTGAATCATATAAAACATACATTTTTCAATGGCTCCTCCCTCGGATAACTACGTCACTGGGCCGCGGTCGTTCAAGATCGAGGTTAATGACCTGCCGCGTTGTTCGAAACGCCCTATTAGGGCAGAGCTAAATGATTGCTGTCAGATGCCACTGGTCGAACAGAGGTCGGTCTAAGAAGAAGGGGTAACTCCTTTCCCATTCTCTGGGGGTTGTAAGAGGGATGCTATTGGTCGACAGATAATATTGATTTATCGATTGATAAGATCGATTTACACCAATTTTATTACAAAAATAATAAAATTTTATTACAAAAATAATAAAATTGGTGATAAAAATTTTTCGCATTTTGTTACATAATTTCTTACTCTTAATAGGGAACTTAAACACCCTCTAAAGTTTGTGGGATTGGTCTTGGGACACCTGTATATCATCCTCCGATGTAATCTAAATGGCTATGGTTCTTTTTCAAGTTGAAAGTTGCAACAGACGGACGGACATATTGCCAAAGGATGGGAATGGTAGCTTCTTATACTGAATGTATAGAAACTAAAATGTGATTAAAATTCTTTACTATTGTTAGCTAAGCACTGAATTGATTCAATTTATATAATAACTCAAAACAACCTTCTTCGTACACAGACTGAGATGAGGCTTAGACAAGAGTCTAAACCTGGTGGTACACTTGTGGCTCGCTCGCTGGCTGTTTGACATAATAGTAAGGGAGCTAGCAACATTTTAGTCACTTGATTCTTCTATGAAGAATAAGTTTTGCTAAAATCAAGTCAGCCAGAGACTAGAATGGACAAAATCCTACATTAAAGGAACGGATTATTGAATTGTGATATTTTGAATTGCGTAGGTGGTAAGTACAATTTATATAATATTAAGTTTCAGGCTGGAGAACACCTGAAGGATTTGTTTAGTGGAAACAGTAACAAAGGTTAAATCGGATAATAGAAGCATTCATTATTAGTAAGTGAACCACAAAATATACACCAAAATTTTGCTTTTTGTTCAAGAAAATACTTGAATTCGTTAAATAAACAATTCCTTCAGCTAAATGAACATTATATTGAAATATTCACATGAGAACTTTTGTAAGTAATTTCCTGAGGAATATTTCACCCCTAAATTATACAAATATTGATTAATATAGAATATTTATATTAAATTTGTCTGTTGTTGACTTTTTAATACATAATATAGTATCTTTCTTATTAGTGGTCACGAGCACTCGTCTGTAACTTGGCAATATTATAGTTTCCAAACTGTTTGCGGTTTGCGTCTCGCCTATCCGACGTCCGTTGGTTTCTTCGATAGAAATGAAATCTAGATCCCACCGCCGGCTGATTGCAAATGCTTGAGCTATCTAAAAACCGCTATGAAATTTAATTTAGTTTTAAAAATTAGAGGCTTCTAAATATATGAGCGAACGAAGATTTCGTCATCTTGTTATAGCGGCACGTTATGAACCACAAAACGAAGTTCTGCATTAAAAACACTCGACGTAGTTTCATGTTGAACAGTGAACCACTACTTTGAGGTAGATGTCATTACGAAAGCTAACTATTGCAATGGGTACCATGTCATGACTTCCAGAAAATTTTGTCAGATTTTTGCGTTTCACATCCCCTAGAACCCAAAACCACCCTTAATATTACTTTCTTGTGAACACGATAACTACCAATCACTTTCAAATTGATACATAAAATTTGAGGGCAAAAAATCTCGTTCAAGTTCGTTAATGGGCAAAATTAGACCAGGGGGCGGGAATGAGGGTTTTTTTGTTTGAAAAAGTGAAATTTTGCTATAACTTTCTTAGAATATAAGATATCGAATTTATTTAAATTTTATATTATTCCTCAGATAACGGCCTAAAACTTATCTCAGTAAACTTTTTTTATAGCTCCAACCACTGGTCCATATGGGTGGAAAAGGTCGCGCCGCAGCTAGCGCAATATTTGATACAAGTTCGTACAATAATTAGAGCTCGCCTATCCCCTACTTTGATCCGGTGAAACCTACCTCCGCCTTCCGTGCCGAAGGTGATTTATTCAAATTAAAATATATATCTAAAACATACAATTGTAATTTTTTATGTCGATTTAGCAGAATATTCCTCGTAGTAAATGATATAACGTAACAGTCAATATTTTTGAAAAAAATGTATTATTTCAAAAATGCAGCAGGTTCACTGTTCAACAAGTAACCTTTGCTAATTAACACACTCAGCGCCGATAACGGTATATCCTGCAATCGTCGTGTACGACAGGTGCCGTTTCCGGTTAAAACCGTCACCGTCCTAACGTTCTTCTATTGATATTTAAAAGCGTGTCGCATCACCCGAATTCATGAAAGGCTAATTGTCAATTTTTTTTCATTTTAGTTCGGTTTTGGCGGTTTGGTGGGATATTGGGCGGCAGTGCGTAGTCTGCGCGTTTGACGTACGGAGCTGAATGTGTTAATACCCTCCTTTGAACATTGCAAGCCACTTTTCGGGACAAGTCAAACCTGGCTGACCTGGGAATTAAACACCCTTTGAATGAAAGTAAAAAGATTAAGATAAGCTCGTTTAAGATCTCTAACAAACTTTTAATGTCTGACTTATTTAATTTGTTATTTAATTTGCATCGAATGTCCTTTCCTTGTGATATTTGCTCTAGTTTTAACTTTTTCTATTTTGGGTTTTTTTATTCTTTATATTATTAATACGTTTAACTGAAATTACGTGGTTTTTATCGACTTTTCGAGTCTACAGTCTCCATTTGGCTGGCTGAAGAAATGTATCCAATGATCGCCAGCATTTTCCGGCAAAAGGTAACCTCATCTCGATAAGTCTTGCGGTTAACTCGAAATGTCGCCCAAAGCAAAAGTAAAATAAATAATAAAATATGTTTTGGTTCAATCCGACAAATTTATTTTCAAATAAAAATTATTGTTCTTAAAATAATGTAACTAAGAATAATGGAAGATTATTTTTATAACAATTTTATGCTAATATGCGAAGGAAACTAATATTTAATTAGATTTACAGCATATTTTGGAGAAAAAATCATAATCACAATTAGTGCAATCGAATCCAAACCTCAAAAAGAATAAAAATTAAAAAAAATATTAAAATGGTCTTAAATTGTGTTTTTTAGATTGTTTCAGTATTTTTTTTCCTAAATAGTTATTAACAATACATCGTGTTCCAAGCCATTTCCGATAAAAAAATCCAGCTTATTGGTTTTGCGATTATTACCCTCGCGACCAAAAACGGGCAACTTTGACGGCTTAGTCTGATTTTATTTTGTGTTATTTAAATAAATGTATCGCATTATATAAAATGTATACTATAGAACGACTTACCAGAAGGTTTTTTTATTTTATATTATATTAAATCCTACAGCGTGTGTCGAAGTAGCGCCATTCTCAAAATCAACACTTTTCCGAGCTCCATTTTGGCTAAAATTCCAGTGCTACTCTTACAGATAAATAATAAAATCATAGCTTGCATAGCATAGTCATAATTCATTCAAAATCATAGTCGAAAAATGACCTGCCGCATGGGATTCGAACCCGAGCCGTGGTGACATACATGCATACATGGCAGGTGCATATTTCATCACATTCCACCGTCGAAACTTGAAACAATATACGTACCTACCTCCTAATGTAGGCAACTGCGCATTAGCAAGACCAAATGCCATTACCAAACGCTGCAACGTATCAGATAGTTATTTTTTTTATTTAATTTCACAAAACGTTTTGACAATTTAGTATAGCAACAAAGAATAATAGTACGGAAAATTCGTATAAGCGATTGACACTACTGTACTGTGTTTCGTAATTTTTACCCCCTTAACTTGATTATCGTCTGTACCAACCGTTTTAATTATGTCTTCAATGTTAGGCAATACATACGTTCTTTTAGTGCTAAAAAAGTTTATTAAAGTAATTATAGTATTAAATATTTTTTTAAATTAGCCAGCACATAGATATCCTATTATAAATATGTGAAAGTTTAAATTATATTATGTAAGATATACTTTGATACTTACTATTTACTTAAAATTTATATTTTTACTTTTTTTTACTAACAGCAGACAACTTTATTATACTTAGTTATATGCATATATGTATGTATGTATGTAGAAACGTTTTAAATGCATATTATATTTTTAATTTAAAATATAAGTTCCTAATAAGTAATATTTAACAGGGTAAAAGAAAGAAGTTCTATCAATTTATGATTACAAGAAAATGTTACATTCGATTAGACGGATCTCGTGATGATGAGTAATTCAAAAAAGCGCCTCTATATCTTACGGCACTTAAAGGATAACTAAACACAAGGCGCTGTCTAAGAAATGCGGCCAAGATTTATAGGTAAATTATCACCATGCCAAACGTACTATTTTCTTTATAAAAATGGAACATGATAAACATCTCTGAAACTAATGATTCAGTATATAACTATATAAAATTGGCTATAAACTGCACATATGCAGATAATTTTAAATCGCTCTGAGAAATATCTATTAATTGAGAAACGAGTAATAAAAAACTCGGGTTGTATGAATAACCCTATAACATGAAATCGCCGAAAACGAAACTCTTCAAAACCGTAGGGGCGGAAGACCAGACCATGACGAGGGTAACCACATCCTAACCGGCTACCTCTGATAACTGATAAGCTGTAGACCATAATCTGAACCCCTTGGCCCGGTGGCGAAGGCGCCCAAGAGAACACCGAAAGCAGCTTTTCACCAGCAATGAATTAGTAATGAAAGTTCTAAGTAGAATTAGTCAAAATGTATCGTTTGCAACCAATACCAGCTTCATAGCTGCTCGAAGTCTTACTATTATGATTGTTCGTTTCGTTAACCCACTAAGTCTTCCCCCCCCCCTTTTCCCCCTCCGTTGTACGGTGACGAGGGAAATTTCAGCTGGTTTACTTATCGCTTCCAACCTTCGCTTTATCTTCGAGTATTAGTTATATAAAACTGAACCGTTTTGGTGTAGATCATTATTTTGGAGTGACACTCAGTATTCATACTAAGTTTAAAATCGTTTTTACGTCAAAATATAGAGTAAATTTGTTTCCCAGTCCTTAATCAAGTTGGTTCGGTTAAAACAGTGCTACTGGCATGTTACAATGTTTGGCAATACGCAAACACATACCACGAACGCAAGTGACGGCGCAAAGCCAGTTTGGCATATTGGATTGCCATCATCTTCTAAATACTCACAAGGCGTTATCAAATTTCCCAACTTATCCACATTGATAAAATATAATTATAGTTTCTTTATTAACAAAAAAGCAAATATTTACAGTAGGTAATTTTTTATGTGGTTTTATGAAAGATAAACACATCCGTTGTAATAAAAATAAGTACCATAGACAAAGAAAACGACGAAGTGTAAATAAAGCACAAAACAAAACCACCCATAATTTATTTTATCTACATCTTTAAAAAAAGGTTTCAATTGAATGAAATAGTTGAATAAAACTCAAACTAAGGAAGTACCTACCTAAAATAATTACATGGTCCGATATCAAACGCCAAACAAAAACTTCATACTTTTTTTATGTTTTAAATTAGTTGCAAATATCATCAAAATATTAATATTTTTTTATTATTAATATTTAATAATTTTAATATTTGTTTTACTAGAATTAAAATCATCATTTTTTTCACTTCGAACTGCGATGTCTAATACAAGAGTGTGATGAATGATAATGATAAACCAACAATAAATATTCTTAGCACAAAGATAATAGTTACGCATATGTTTACTGTTTACTCATTATTTATTAGTTATTTTATAAACATTTTAAATTTATTGCAGAAATATGTATTTGTGTAAAATTAGTCCCTTGTTTAGTAATCAAATGTTGCTCGAACATCGTACTATATACCTACAAACATTTATTTTTTAGGTACATTCTAACTGTAAAATTTCGGTTTTATGGAAAACACTTTTACGAAAAGCATGCAATTTTCTGCTCTTGCTGGGTAACTAGAGTGTGAGTGTGTGTTTAAAATGATGTTATAGGTACTGTTGCCCTGTGAATTGCTTAGCTTAAATAGCTATCCTTATCACTCATGGCTCGTAATATCACTCTCTTTACTATGCGCACTGTCACCTCTCCTAGTTGGGTGAAACGGAGCTAAGTCCCACGAACGCCCTCGAAGATTCCATAGATCGACGAGCGAAAGTTAAAAATTGATACTAGTAAAAAAAAAAGACTCATGACTTGCGTCATTCTGGACGTTAAAATCGTATTTTTTCAAATACCTATTAATCGTGAAATCCTGCATATAAAAAAAAATATATAAAAGATATTTTTGGTGCCATTTGCGGTGGATAGATTTCATTGTAATTATATATCGTATGAGTCGTATAGAATCAAAAGCAGGAATCTGCAAAAAATATCATTATACGCTTTTGTATCGATTTTGAAACGTCTTCATCTTCACCACAAATTGAAGCAAGAAATATTAATCTAAAACAGCAACTGACCCTAAAAGACGCGTTTAAAATATTAGGTTGGAATCCAAACAAGCAATTTGCAGCCATGTTAGAATTACCCACGTTACTGACATTAAATTAAAATTAGTTACCTATAGCTATGTATTTTATAGGGACATCACTCGCAACATGTTGGAACAAAAACAGCGATTTACAAGACCCAGTTTGAAAAATAGAATTAAAAACAAGATTGTAAAAATATTTATGATATTACCTTATAAAATTAAATTGCCACGAAACACATTTACTGCAGATCGCTGCTTTTGATTCTATACGAATCTTATGTAGTAGTAATATAATTTCGGTATATAAGAAGAGTTATTAGTTATCTTCTGTTAGTATTGTATTAAATATTACTATTATATGTATTTTCTACGCGGCTATTAGGGTATATTTCCCCCATTTTAGACATAAGGCGTCAAATTATCCACAATTTGGGGATTTTTTTCGCAGACTACAATAATTCATTTAATGCACGTCATTCTGACGGTCGATAAAGATGGCGTGGCCGATTGTTGTATTGATATTATCGATAAAGGTGCGTGTTTTTTATCGCGGGGGGAGGAGGGGGAGCGAAGTGAAAGTACGCGATGCAGCGCCTGCGCGCATTGACTCTCGGCCCGGCGGACGGCGGCACGCTCGCTTGGCTGTCGTCCGTCCGGCCAGCGCGGAATTCTGCTTCCGTTTTTATATTTTGGTGGCCTTTTGTTAAAAGTTCAGTTGATTCTTCGTTGGGATAGGATCCGTGGCCTCAGAGCCGAATTCGTTTTGTGCACTCCATTTGCAACATATTGATTCAATCCATCGTTTTCGTTTTAATCTACTTAGGTATCGTCATTGCTTAGTCGTACGCGGGTAGGAGTTTCGCTCTCTCGATCGATGTTCTAGAAGTTTCGCTGTTCGTAGGTTTCTTGAATTTGACACGTATATTCTAAATTGTTTTCGTTCTTGAAATGGTTGTCGTCAGCTCTTCGTTGGTCGGTAGGCATTTGGGTGTGACCTTCGCGAGTGCACGTGGAATTGAAACGAACATGTCCCCAGAAGGGTGACGTGTCGAGGTCGACGATAAACTTCATTTTTAATTGATTTTAATATGAAGTAAATCGGAACACTGCACTCCGAAATCAGAGGCGTTTATTCGACAACTCTTGTTAGATTCGAAGTCTTTATATCATATAAAATTGGGAAGTTGTTTTACTAAATTACGTCGTCGATAGTCGCCAAAATCGTTGTTAGATTTGTAAATGTTCAAGATATTATTATGACAAACATTGAAGAGGCGTTTATTCGGTTACGTATTGTTAAGTTTTAAGTTTTTATTTCATATAAGTAATTGAAAGAAGATTTTGTTCCACTCATTTGAATTTTCGATAGATTTAAGTTGTCAAAACCGTGTTAGATTTGCAAATGGTCATAATATGACAAATATTAGAGGCGTTTCTTCGGTTAGGTTTGAGGTTTTTATTCCGTTTAAACATGAAATATTAGAAAGTTGTTTTACTAGGCTACATCTCTAACAACTTTGTAGGGAATCGAAAGGGATTTCTGAAACTAAAGTAATTTAAAAGGAGATTTTGTTCCACTCATTTGAATTTTCGATAGATTTAAGTTGTCAAAACCGTGTTAGATTTGCAAATGGTCAAAATATGACAAATATTAGAGGCGTTTCTTCGGTTAGGTTTGAGGTTTTTATTCCGTTTAAACATGAAATATTAGAAAGTTGTTTTACTAGGCTACATCTCTAACAACTTTGTAGGGAATCGAAAGGGATTTCTGAAACTAAAGTAATTTAAAAGAAGATTTTGTTCCACTCATTTGAATTTTGGATAGATTTAAGTTGTCAAAACCGTGTTAGATTTGCAAATGGTCAAAATATGACAAATATTAGTGGCCGTTTCTTCGGTTAGGTTTGAGGTTTTTATTCCGTTTAAACATGAAATATTAGAAAGTTGTTTTACTAGGCTACATCTCTAACAACTTTGTAGGGAATCGAAAGGGATTTCTGAAACTAAAGTAATTTAAAAGAAGATTTTGTTCCACTCATTTGAATTTTGGATAGATTTAAGTTGTCAAAACCGTGTTAGATTTGCAAATGGTCAAAATATGACAAATATTAGTGGCCGTTTCTTCGGTTAGGTTTGAGGTTTTTATTCCGTTTAAACATGAAATATTAGAAAGTTGTTTTACTAGGCTACATCTATAACAACTTTGTAGGGAATCGAAAGGGATTTCTGAAACTATAGTAATTTAAAAGAAGATTTTGTTCCACTCATTTGAATTTTCGATAGATTTAAGTTGTCAAAACCGTGTTAGATTTGCAAATGGTCAAAATATGACAAATATTAGAGGCGTTTCTTCGGTTAGGTTTGAGGTTTTTATTCCGTTTAAATATGAAATATTAAAAAGTTGTTTTACTAGGCTACATCTCTAACAACTTTGTAGGGAATCGAAAGGGATTTCTGAAACTAAAGTAATTTAAAAGAAGATTTTGTTCCACTCATTTGAATTTTCGATAGATTTAAGTTGTCAAAACCGTGCTAGATTTGCAAATGGTCATAATATGACAAATATTAGAGGCGTTTCTTCGGTTAGGTTTGAGGTTTTTATTCCGTTTAAACATGAAATATTAGAAAGTTGTTTTACTAGGCTACATCTCTAACAACTTTGTAGGGAATCGAAAGGGATTTCTGAAACTAAAGTAATTTAAAAGAAGATTTTGTTCCACTCATTTGAATTTTCGATAGATTTAAGTTGTCAAAACCGTGTTAGATTTTCAAATGGTCAAAATATGACAAATATTAGAGGCGTTTCTTCGGTTAGGTTTGAGGTTTTTATTCCGTTTAAACATGAGATATTAGAAAGTTGTTTTACTAGGCTACATCTCTAACAACTTTGTAGGGAATCGAAAGGGATTTCTGAAACTAAAGTAATTTAAAAGAAGATTTTGTTCCACTCATTTGAATTTTCGATAGATTTAAGTTGTCAAAACCGTGTTAGATTTGCAAATGGTCAAAATATGACAAATATTAGTGGCCGTTTCTTCGGTTAGGTTTGAGGTTTTTATTCCGTTTAAACATGAAATATTAGAAAGTTGTTTTACTAGGCTACATCTATAACAACTTTGTAGGGAATCGAAAGGGATTTCTGAAACTATAGTAATTTAAAAGAAGATTTTGTTCCACTCATTTGAATTTTCGATAGATTTAAGTTGTCAAAACCGTGTTAGATTTGCAAATGGTCAAAATATGACAAATATTAGAGGCGTTTCTTCGGTTAGGTTTGAGGTTTTTATTCCGTTTAAATATGAAATATTAGAAAGTTGTTTTACTAGGCTACATCTCTAACAACTTTGTAGGGAATCGAAAGGGATTTCTGAAACTAAAGTAATTTAAAAGAAGATTTTGTTCCACTCATTTGAATTTTCGATAGATTTAAGTTGTCAAAACCGTGCTAGATTTGCAAATGGTCATAATATGACAAATATTAGAGGCGTTTCTTCGGTTAGGTTTGAGGTTTTTATTCCGTTTAAACATGAAATATTAGAAAGTTGTTTTACTAGGCTACATCTCTAACAACTTTGTAGGGAATCGAAAGGGATTTCTGAAACTAAAGTAATTTAAAAGAAGATTTTGTTCCACTCATTTGAATTTTCGATAGATTTAAGTTGTCAAAACCGTGTTAGATTTGCAAATGGTCAAAATATGACAAATATTATAGGCGTTTCTTCGGTTAGGTTTGAGGTTTTTATTCCGTTTAAACATGAGATATTAGAAAGTTGTTTTACTAGGCTACATCTCTAACAACTTTGTAGGGAATCGAAAGGGATTTCTGAAACTAAAGTAATTTAAAAGAAGATTTTGTTCCACTCATTTGAATTTTCGATAGATTTAAGTTGTCAAAACCGTGTTAGATTTGCAAATGGTCATAATATGACAAATATTAGAGGCGTTTCTTCGGTTAGGTTTGAGGTTTTTATTCCGTTTAAACATGAGATATTAGAAAGTTGTTTTACTAGGCTACATCTCTAACAACTTTGTAGGGAATCGAAAGGGATTTCTGAAACTAAAGTAATTTAAAAGAAGATTTTGTTCCACTCATTTGAATTTTGGATAGATTTAAGTTGTCAAAACCGTGCTAGATTTGCAAATGGTCATAATATGACAAATATTAGAGGCGTTTCTTCGGTTAGGTTTGAGGTTTTTATTCCGTTTAAACATGAAATATTAGAAAGTTGTTTTACTAGGCTACATCTCTAACAACTTTGTAGGGAATCGAAAGGGATTTCTGAAACTAAAGTAATTTAAAAGAAGATTTTGTTCCACTCATTTGAATTTTCGATAGATTTAAGTTGTCAAAACCGTGTTAGATTTGCAAATGGTCAAAATATGACAAATATTAGAGGCGTTTCTTCGGTTAGGTTTGAGGTTTTTATTCCGTTTAAACATGAGATATTAGAAAGTTGTTTTACTAGGCTACATCTCTAACAACTTTGTAGGGAATCGAAAGGGATTTCTGAAACTAAAGTAATTTAAAAGAAGATTTTGTTCCACTCATTTGAATTTTCGATAGATTTAAGTTGTCAAAACCGTGTTAGATTTGCAAATGGTCAAAATATGACAAATATTAGAGGCGTTTCTTCGGTTAGGTTTGAGGTTTTTATTCCGTTTAAACATGAAATATTAGAAAGTTGTTTTACTAGGCTACATCTCTAACAACTTTGTAGGGAATCGAAAGGGATTTCTGAAACTAAAGTAATTGAAAGAAGATTTTGTTCCACTCATTTGAATTTTCGATAGATTTAAGTTGTCAAAACCGTGTTAGATTTGCAAATGGTCAAAATATGACAAATATTAGAGGCGTTTCTTCGGTTAGGTTTGAGGTTTTTATTCCGTTTAAACATGAAATATTAGAAAGTTGTTTTACTAGGCTACATCTCTAACAACTTTGTAGGGAATCGAAAGGGATTTCTGAAACTAAAGTAATTTAAAAGAAGATTTTGTTCCACTCATTTGAATTTTCGATAGATTTAAGTTGTCAAAACCGTGTTAGATTTGCAAATGGTCAAAATATGACAAATATTAGAGGCGTTTCTTCGGTTAGGTTTGAGGTTTTTATTCCGTTTAAACATGAAATATTAGAAAGTTGTTTTACTAGGCTACATCTCTAACAACTTTGTAGGGAATCGAAAGGGATTTCTGAAACTAAAGTAATTTAAAAGAAGATTTTGTTCCACTCATTTGAATTTTCGATAGATTTAAGTTGTCAAAACCGTGTTAGATTTGCAAATGGTCATAATATGACAAATATTAGAGGCGTTTCTTCGGTTAGGTTTGAGGTTTTTATTCCGTTTAAACATGAAATATTAGAAAGTTGTTTTACTAGGCTACATCTCTAACAACTTTGTAGGGAATCGAAAGGGATTTCTGAAACTAAAGTAATTTAAAAGAAGATTTTGTTCCACTCATTTGAATTTTCGATAGATTTAAGTTGTCAAAACCGTGTTAGATTTGCAAATGGTCAAAATATGACAAATATTAGAGGCGTTTCTTCGGTTAGGTTTGAGGTTTTTATTCCGTTTAAACATGAAATATTAGAAAGTTGTTTTACTAGGCTACATCTCTAACAACTTTGTAGGGAATCGAAAGGGATTTCTGAAACTAAAGTAATTTAAAAGAAGATTTTGTTCCACTCATTTGAATTTTCGATAGATTTAAGTTGTCAAAACCGTGTTAGATTTGCAAATGGTCAAAATATGACAAATATTAGAGGCGTTTCTTCGGTTAGGTTTGAGGTTTTTATTCCGTTTAAACATGAGATATTAGAAAGTTGTTTTACTAGGCTACATCTATAACAACTTTGTAGGGAATCGAAAGGGATTTCTGAAACTAAAGTAATTTAAAAGAAGATTTTGTTCCACTCATTTGAATTTTGGATACATTTAAGTTGTCAAAACCGTGCTAGATTTGCAAATGGTCAAAATATGACAAATATTAGAGGCGTTTCTTCGGTTAGGTTTGAGGTTTTTATTCCGTTTAAACATGAAATATTAGAAAGTTGTTTTACTAGGCTACATCTCTAACAACTTTGTAGGGAATCAAAAGGGATTTCTGAAACTAAAGTAATTTAAAAGAAGATTTTGTTCCACTCATTTGAATTTTCGATAGATTTAAGTTGTCAAAACCGTGTTAGATTTGCAAATGGTCATAATATGACAAATATTAGAGGCGTTTCTTCGGTTAGGTTTGAGGTTTTTATTCCGTTTAAACATGAAATATTAGAAAGTTGTTTTACTAGGCTACATCTCTAACAACTTTGTAGGGAATCGAAAGGGATTTCTGAAACTAAAGTAATTTAAAAGAAGATTTTGTTCCACTCATTTGAATTTTCGATAGATTTAAGTTGTCAAAACCGTGTTAGATTTGCAAATGGTCATAATATGACAAATATTAGAGGCGTTTCTTCGGTTAGGTTTGAGGTTTTTATTCCGTTTAAACATGAAATATTAGAAAGTTGTTTTACTAGGCTACATCTCTAACAACTTTGTAGGGAATCGAAAGGGATTTCTGAAACTAAAGTAATTTAAAAGGAGATTTTGTTCCACTCATTTGAATTTTCGATAGATTTAAGTTGTCAAAACCGTGTTAGATTTGCAAATGGTCAAAATATGACAAATATTAGAGGCGTTTCTTCGGTTAGGTTTGAGGTTTTTATTCCGTTTAAACATGAAATATTAGAAAGTTGTTTTACTAGGCTACATCTCTAACAACTTTGTAGGGAATCGAAAGGGATTTCTGAAACTAAAGTAATTTAAAAGAAGATTTTGTTCCACTCATTTGAATTTTCGATAGATTTAAGTTGTCAAAACCGTGTTAGATTTGCAAATGGTCATAATATGACAAATATTAGAGGCGTTTCTTCGGTTAGGTTTGAGGTTTTTATTCCGTTTAAACATGAAATATTAGAAAGTTGTTTTACTAGGCTACATCTCTAACAACTTTGTAGGGAATCGAAAGGGATTTCTGAAACTAAAGTAATTTAAAAGAAGATTTTGTTCCACTCATTTGAATTTTCGATAGATTTAAGTTGTCAAAACCGTGTTAGATTTGCAAATGGTCAAAATATGACAAATATTAGAGGCGTTTCTTCGGTTAGGTTTGAGGTTTTTATTCCGTTTAAACATGAGATATTAGAAAGTTGTTTTACTAGGCTACATCTCTAACAACTTTGTAGGGAATCGAAAGGGATTTCTGAAACTAAAGTAATTTAAAAGAAGATTTTGTTCCACTCATTTGAATTTTGGATACATTTAAGTTGTCAAAACCGTGCTAGATTTGCAAATGGTCAAAATATGACAAATATTAGAGGCGTTTCTTCGGTTAGGTTTGAGGTTTTTATTCCGTTTAAACATGAAATATTAGAAAGTTGTTTTACTAGGCTACATCTCTAACAACTTTGTAGGGAATCAAAAGGGATTTCTGAAACTAAAGTAATTTAAAAGAAGATTTTGTTCCACTCATTTGAATTTTCGATAGATTTAAGTTGTCAAAACCGTGTTAGATTTGCAAATGGTCATAATATGACAAATATTAGAGGCGTTTCTTCGGTTAGGTTTGAGGTTTTTATTCCGTTTAAACATGAAATATTAGAAAGTTGTTTTACTAGGCTACATCTCTAACAACTTTGTAGGGAATCGAAAGGGATTTCTGAAACTAAAGTAATTTAAAAGAAGATTTTGTTCCACTCATTTGAATTTTCGATAGATTTAAGTTGTCAAAACCGTGTTAGATTTGCAAATGGTCAAAATATGACAAATATTAGAGGCGTTTCTTCGGTTAGGTTTGAGGTTTTTATTCCGTTTAAACATGAGATATTAGAAAGTTGTTTTACTAGGCTACATCTCTAACAACTTTGTAGGGAATCGAAAGGGATTTCTGAAACTAAAGTAATTTAAAAGAAGATTTTGTTCCACTCATTTGAATTTTGGATAGATTTAAGTTGTCAAAACCGTGTTAGATTTGCAAATGGTCAAAATATGACAAATATTAGAGGCGTTTCTTCGGTTAGGTTTGAGGTTTTTATTCCGTTTAAACATGAAATATTAGAAAGTTGTTTTACTAGGCTACATCTCTAACAACTTTGTAGGGAATCGAAAGGGATTTCTGAAACTAAAGTAATTTAAAAGAAGATTTTGTTCCACTCATTTGAATTTTCGATAGATTTAAGTTGTCAAAACCGTGTTAGATTTGCAAATGGTCAAAATATGACAAATATTAGAGGCGTTTCTTCGGTTAGGTTTGAGGTTTTTATTCCGTTTAAACATGAAATATTAGAAAGTTGTTTTACTAGGCTACATCTCTAACAACTTTGTAGGGAATCGAAAGGGATTTCTGAAACTAAAGTAATTTAAAAGAAGATTTTGTTCCACTCATTTGAATTTTGGATAGATTTAAGTTGTCAAAACCGTGTTAGATTTGCAAATGGTCAAAATATGACAAATATTAGAGGCGTTTCTTCGGTTAGGTTTGAGGTTTTTATTCCGTTTAAACATGAAATATTAGAAAGTTGTTTTACTAGGCTACATCTCTAACAACTTTGTAGGGAATCGAAAGGGATTTCTGAAACTAAAGTAATTTAAAAGAAGATTTTGTTCCACTCATTTGAATTTTCGATAGATTTAAGTTGTCAAAACCGTGTTAGATTTGCAAATGGTCAAAATATGACAAATATTAGAGGCGTTTCTTCGGTTAGGTTTGAGGTTTTTATTCCGTTTAAACATGAGATATTAGAAAGTTGTTTTACTAGGCTACATCTCTAACAACTTTGTAGGGAATCGAAAGGGATTTCTGAAACTAAAGTAATTTAAAAGAAGATTTTGTTCCACTCATTTGAATTTTCGATAGATTTAAGTTGTCAAAACCGTGTTAGATTTGCAAATGGTCATAATATGACAAATATTAGAGGCGTTTCTTCGGTTAGGTTTGAGGTTTTTATTCCGTTTAAACATGAAATATTAGAAAGTTGTTTTACTAGGCTACATCTCTAACAACTTTGTAGGGAATCGAAAGGGATTTCTGAAACTAAAGTAATTGAAAGAAGATTTTGTTCCACTCATTTGAATTTTCGATAGATTTAAGTTGTCAAAACCGTGTTAGATTTGCAAATGGTCAAAATATGACAAATATTAGAGGCGTTTCTTCGGTTAGGTTTGAGGTTTTTATTCCGTTTAAACATGAAATATTAGAAAGTTGTTTTACTAGGCTACATCTCTAACAACTTTGTAGGGAATCGAAAGGGATTTCTGAAACTAAAGTAATTTAAAAGAAGATTTTGTTCCACTCATTTGAATTTTCGATAGATTTAAGTTGTCAAAACCGTGTTAGATTTGCAAATGGTCAAAATATGACAAATATTAGAGGCGTTTCTTCGGTTAGGTTTGAGGTTTTTATTCCGTTTAAACATGAAATATTAGAAAGTTGTTTTACTAGGCTACATCTCTAACAACTTTGTAGGGAATCGAAAGGGATTTCTGAAACTAAAGTAATTTAAAAAAAGATTTTGTTCCACTCATTTGAATTTTCGATAGATTTAAGTTGTCAAAACCGTGCTAGATTTGCAAATGGTCAAAATATGACAAATATTAGAGGCGTTTCTTCGGTTAGGTTTGAGGTTTTTATTCCGTTTAAACATGGAATATTAGAAAGTTGTTTTACTAGGCTACATCTCTAACAACTTTGTAGGGAATCGAAAGGGATTTCTGAAACTAAAGTAATTTAAAAGAAGATTTTGTTCCACTCATTTGAATTTTCGATAGATTTAAGCTGTCAAAACCGTGTTAGATTTGCAAATGGTCAAAATATGACAAATATTTGAGGCGTTTCTTCGGTTAGGTTTGAGGTTTTTATTCCGTTTAAACATGAGATATTAGAAAGTTGTTTTACTAGGCTACATCTCTAACAACTATGTAGGGAATCGAAAGGGATTTCTGAAACTAAAGTAATTTAAAAGAAGATTTTGTTCCACTCATTTGAATTTTGGATAGATTTAAGTTGTCAAAACCGTGCTAGATTTGCAAATGGTCAAAATATGACAAATATTAGAGGCGTTTCTTCGGTTAGGTTTGAGGTTTTTATTCCGTTTAAACATGAAATATTAGAAAGTTGTTTTACTAGGCTACATCTCTAACAACTTTGTAGGGAATCGAAAGGGATTTCTGAAACTAAAGTAATTTAAAAGAAGATTTTGTTCCACTCATTTGAATTTTCGATAGATTTAAGTTGTCATAACCGTGTTAGATTTGCAAATGGTCAAAATATGACAAATATTAGAGGCGTTTCTTCGGTTAGGTTTGAGGTTTTTATTCCGTTTAAACATGAAATATTAGAAAGTTGTTTTACTAGGCTACATCTCTAACAACTTTGTAGGGAATCGAAAGGGATTTCTGAAACTAAAGTAATTTAAAAGAAGATTTTGTTCCACTCATTTGAATTTTGGATAGATTTAAGTTGTCAAAACCGTGTTAGATTTGCAAATGGTCAAAATATGACAAATATTAGAGGCGTTTCTTCGGTTAGGTTTGAAGTTGTTATTCCGTTTAAACATGAAATATTAGAAAGTTGTTTTACTAGGCTACATCTCTAACAACTTTGTAGGGAATCGAAAGGAATTTCTGAAACTAAAGTAATTTAAAAGAAGATTTTGTTCCACTCATTTGAATTTTGGATAGATTTAAGTTGTCAAAACCGTGTTAGATTTGCAAATGGTCAAAATATGACAAATATTAGAGGCGTTTCTTCGGTTAGGTTTGAAGTTTTTATTCCGTTTAAACATGAAATATTAGAAAGTTGTTTACTAGGCAACATCTTTCAACTTTGTAGGGAATCGAAAGGAATTTCTGAAATTCTCAAGTAATTTGAAAGGAGATATTGATCCAATTATTTGAATATTCGATAAAATTAATTTGAAGTTCGATAGGTTTAGGTAGTGTATCTCACTGTATGGGTACACCACTTTAATAAATAGAAATATTAATAAGTAGGAAGGTACAATAATTTTAAATAAAATCCATTTAAAAAAAATGACAAATGTACAACTAGAAACTTACGACTGCACTTAAAAAAATCTCTAAAAAGCAGAGGTCGGGGACATATTCAAAAATCAATACGACACATCTTTAAATATAACAAAACTAATATTTAAAAGTACAATAAAATATAAAAAGCTTAAGTAGTAAATAAAAACTCTTTTGCTTATTTAAAAATGTGAAATAAATCACTAAGAGAAAACCGTGAATTGCCCTCAAATATCCTCGTGCGGAGTTGGTTATATGTATTTTCGGTGTCAACGCATTTTCTGGCTCAGTTGGATCTGATCGCATCATCGGCTACTTTGATTTTAGTGGAATCTAATCCATCGCTCAATAGATTTGGACGTTTGCTCTTCGCCAGTTGCTCGTTAGGTTTCTTTGTGATAAGGCTTCGATGCGATGAAGTTACAATTAAGTTTTGGCCATAAGTATCTTCCAATTATCATATAATATATAGTTGTGGTTTGCTGGGTAGATAATAGTTAAACCTCGAAATTTATCAATCGACCTCAAAATATAGATTTTTTGAATAGTTAAATTTAGCTTCTGTTTCATTTCTTCCTAGTTTTAGCAACCAATTCCAAGGTCTGTATTAAATTCAAATTTAACCGACGCCATCATGTTAGTTTCTTTATACAGGGTATAAAGGACATTAGTGATTTTAAATACACTCTGTATATTTGATAGTTCATCGCGGATACAATAGAATCATGTATTTGAACAGAAAGAAAACATTCGGTCATAGAGAAATCGAGGTTTGAAGTGGTGCCCATAGGGAAAAAACAAGAAATGTTTTGTATTTTGATTAATAAACCCATTTGCTTTTACTTTTCATTAAATTGCTATATTACATGTTTTCTAATTATGAATGCTTAACAGTTTTTGAGACAGACTTAAGAAATACTGCGAGCTACAGCAAATCAAAGAGTGTTCACTACGATACGGCACTAATCTTTATTATTCGAATGCAAGCGCAAAGGCGTGTTCACATTAAAACGCCCGTGTCTCCGAAACACATAACCATTTTTTTTAAGAGGTTAAGTACACCATGAATCAAAGCACTGTGGTGATTTAAATAATATGTAATCATTAGAAGTTACTATCAGTTCACTGCAATTGAAAATTGAACCACAAAAAAAAAATATGAACAGCCATCATTACAAAAATATAAGGGAAATTAAAACTCTCACTAAATTGTTGCTCTAATAGCTTAGCATCTTTACTCTGAAAACGACACGAATCTCCTCTCCAGCTTTTTATAATATATTTGGTATTTACGGAGTCCAATAGAATTTCCAACTTTGAACTTTAGTTTTTAATGAAGTTAAAACATGTCTTCATTTGTTTGTTTGTTCATGTTCATTCAAAGTCACATACAGGATGTCCCAAGGTCAATCCCAATAAAAAAAACAGCTAATAGGTCTTACGATTCCTAGTGTTATTTGTTAAGAAACTATATCAAAATTCATTATGGTATTCGAGAAAAAAAATGTTGAAGTTTCTATTCTAAATCATGTAAAATAGGTATTAGGTAATAGGCGGACGTAGGTACAGCCGAAGCCTGCTCCACAATCGCGCATGTGGAGTCCTCCGGCAGGCCGCGAACAGCAATTTTGATTGTGGCATCGTCCATTTTATAGGTGTGCCAGGGTCAGGTGGTCCTGGACGATCCGGAACTCTTTTTCGGAGTCCGGAGTGAACCGGAAACCGGAGCCGGAGTGACGGGCGTTGGCATTCTTCCCCAACTTCCGACTGATCTCCTGGAGATGGGTCGGAAGTTTTTCCACCATTATTGGTGGAATCCTCTTGGCCCTCGTGGGCTCTAGGGGTGGAGCGCTGGCGCTGGCAGACGGCAGGGCGGGCTGCGTTCGACGTGCCATTTCGGCGAAAGAGGGCGGGGGCTAACGGCCGCTTGGCGAGGGCTAACGGCCGATTGGCGGTTGTGTAGCGTCTTAATGGACGAGTCGGAGTCCGTCGCTTCGTCATCCGACTCTGATAACATTGCTTCATTTACGACAACTGTTGGCAGCGACTTAGAGTGCAGTGTCACTCTTGCAGCTTACTGTAAGTAACATACACGGTACGCCACTCTCACACTCAAGACTAACGCTTTACGAAACTTTCAAATTACAGACATTTCTCTCTTTTTTCCGGACAACCTAACACGGCATAAAAAATACAAACCGTCTGTACAAAATACGGACATATGGCAACCCTAACCAGACCCCTCATAGGGTGTCAAAATGTTGATATATACCTATATCAAGTAAATCAGGTATGTACTGTTTATGAATTATATCGACACCCCTCAACGAATAACTACGAATAACGAATAACACCCCTCAACGAATTCTAAGTCATTTTTAGCAACTTTTCAGGAGAGCCAAAACAAGTTTTAAAAAATCTCCATACTTTGTTACGGCGAGCGTGGAGCCCTGGAGGCTGGGGACCAGGCTTCCTTGACCCGCCCCGCCGGGATTGGCCTTGCTACTATGCGGGCCGTATCAGCCGCGTTTAGCAGTCTCTGCTGTGGCAATAATGCATTATACAAACATTAAACTGACAGCGAGCGAGTGGCGAGTCAGGTTCAGACTCGCTCCACAGTTTAAGCCGAATAATCGGGCATCGTACAGACATGCACCTCAACTGATTGAAAAAAAATGAGTGTTTCAGTAAATTTATCTCTTTTGCGGCATCCCGAGGCTAGATTGATTCTTACTCCAGTTTAAGGGCACGATTTCTAGCTTCACGGTATAATACTTTATTATTAGGGTCAGCTCATGAAGCGAAGGGTCTTAGATATCATAGCTAGAGTTTTCAACCATTTTTTAGGCATCATCTCTAGCATTCTCACGACGAAACACAGGAAAAAAAATCTGTGTTAATAATCTGATAAAAAAAAATCACCTCTACATTATGTCTCCTCTTGTCAGCTTCGTCTCTCTCTGATCTCGCCCGAGGCACGGCTTCATCTCTGGCCAGATCTGAACCAGCCGCGTCGGCTAATGCCCGCGTTCGTTCATCATTGGATGTTCTCAGCTCTTGCATGCGAGACGAGGCGGGAGTTGAGGTAAAGTGGGGGCCTACGGCGAGCGTGCAGCCCTGGGCTGGGGACCAGGCTTCCTTGACCCGCCGCGCCGGGATTGGCCTTGCTGCTATGCGGGCCGTATCAGCCGCGTTTAGCAGTCTCTGCTGTGGCAATAATGCATTATACAAACATTAAACTGACAGCGAGCGAGTGGCGAGTCAGCTTCAGACTCGCTCCACAGTTTAAGCCGAATAATCGGGCATCGTACAGACATGCACCTCAACTGATTGAAAAAAAATGAGTGTTTCAGTAAATTTATCTCTTTTGCGGCATCCCGAGGCTAGATTGATTCTTACTCTAGTTTAAGGGCACGATTTCTAGCTTCACGGTATAATACTTTATTATTAGGGTCAGCTCATGAAGCGAAGGGTCTTAGATATCATAGCTAGAGTTTTCAACCATTTTTTAGGCATCATCTCTAGCATTCTCACGACGAAACACAGGAAAAAAAATCTGTGTTAATAATCTGATAAAAAAAAATCACCTCTACATTATGTCTCCTCTTGTCAGCTTCGTCTCTCTCTGATCTCGCCCGAGGCACGGCTTCATCTCTGGCCAGATCTGAACCAGCCGCGTCGGCTAATGCCCGCGTTCGTTCATCATTGGATGTTCTCAGCTCTTGCATGCGAGACGAGGCGGGAGTTGAGGTAAAGTGGGGGCCTACGGCGAGCGTGGAGCCCTGGGCTGGGGACCAGGCTTCCTTGACCCGCCGCGCCGGGATTGGCCTTGCTGCTATGCGGGCCGTATCAGCCGCGTTTAGCAGTCTCTGCTGTGGCAATAATGCATTATACAAACATTAAACTGACAGCGAGCGAGTGGCGAGTCAGCTTCAGACTCGCCCCACAGTTTAAGCCGAATAATCGGGCATCGTACAGACATGCACCTCAACTGATTGAAAAAAAATGAGTGTTTCAGTAAATTTATCTCTTTTGCGGCATCCCGAGGCTAGATTGATTCTTACTCCAGTTTAAGGGCACGATTTCTAGCTTCACGGTATAATACTTTATTATTAGGGTCAGCTCATGAAGCGAAGGGTCTTAGATATCATAGCTAGAGTTTTCAACCATTTTTTAGGCATCATCTCTAGCATTCTCACGACGAAACACAGGAAAAAAAATCTGTGTTAATAATCTGATAAAAAAAAATCACCTCTACATTATGTCTCCTCTTGTCAGCTTCGTCTCTCTCTGATCTCGCCCGAGGCACGGCTTCATCTCTGGCCAGATCTGAACCAGCCGCGTCGGCTAATGCCCGCGTTCGTTCATCATTGGATGTTCTCAGCTCTTGCATGCGAGACGAGGCGGGAGTTGAGGTAAAGTGGGGGCCTACGGCGAGCGTGGAGCCCTGGGCTGGGGACCAGGCTTCCTTGACCCGCCGCGCCGGGATTGGCCTTGCTGCTATGCGGGCCGTATCAGCCGCGTTTAGCAGTCTCTGCTGTGGCAATAATGCATTATACAAACATTAAACTGACAGCGAGCGAGTGGCGACAGCGAGCCGTGGCTCGGGCGAGATCAGAGAGAGACGAAGCTGACAAGAGGAGACATAATGTAGAGGTGATTTTTTTTTATCAGATTATTAACATAGATTTTTTTTTCCTGTGTTTCGTCGAGAGAATGCTAGAGATGATGCCTAAATAATGGTTGAAAACTCTAGCTATGATATCTAAGACCCTTCGCTTCATGAGCTGACCCTAATAATAAAGTATTATACCGTGAAGCTAGAAATCGTGCCCTTAAACTGGAGTAAGAATCAATCTAGCCTCGGGATGCCGCAAAAGAGATAAATTTACTGAAACACTCATTTTTTTTCAATCAGTTGAGGTGCATGTCTGTACGATGCCCCCACTTTACCTCAACTCCCGCCTCGCCTCGCATGGAAGAGCTGAGAACATCAAATGATGAACGAACGCGGGCATTAGCCGACGCGGCTGGTTCAGATCTGGCCAGAGATGAAGCCGTGGCTCGGGCGAGATCAGAGAGAGACGAAGCTGACAAGAGGAGACATAATGTAAAGGTGTTTTTTTTTATCAGATTATTAACACAGATTTTTTTTCCTGTGTTTCGTCGAGAGAATGCTAGAGATGATGCCTAAAAAATGGTTGAAAACTCTAGCTATGATATCTAAGACCCTTCGCTTCATGAGCTGACCCTAATAATAAAGTATTATACCGTGAAGCTAGAAATCGTGCCCTTAAACTGGAGTAAGAATCAATCTAGCCTCGGGATGCCGCAAAAGAGATAAATTTACTGAAACACTCATTTTTTTTCAATCAGTTGAGGTGCATGTCTGTACGATGCCCCCACTTTACCTCAACTCCCGCCTCGTCTCGCATGGAAGAGCTGAGAACATCAAATGATGAACGAACGCGGGCATTAGCCGACGCGGCTGGTTCAGATCTGGCCAGAGATGAAGCCGTGGCTCGGGCGAGATCAGAGAGAGACGAAGCTGACAAGAGGAGACATAATGTGGAGGTGATTTTTTTTTATCAGATTATTAACACAGATTTTTTTTTCCTGTGTTTCGTCGAGAGAATGCTAGAGATGATGCCTAAAAAATGGTTGAAAACTCTAGCTATGATATCTAAGACCCTTCGCTTCATGAGCTGACCCTAATAATAAAGTATTATACCGTGAAGCTAGAAATCGTGCCCTTAAACTGGAGTAAGAATCAATCTAGCCTCGGGATGCCGCAAAAGAGATAAATTTACTGAAACACTCATTTTTTTTCAATCAGTTGAGGTGCATGTCTGTACGATGCCCCCACTTTACCTCAACTCCCGCCTCGTCTCGCATGGAAGAGCTGAGAACATCAAATGATGAACGAACGCGGGCATTAGCCGACGCGGCTGGTTCAGATCTGGCCAGAGATGAAGCCGTGGCTCGGGCGAGATCAGAGAGAGACGAAGCTGACAAGAGGAGACATAATGTGGAGGTGATTTTTTTTTATCAGATTATTAACACAGATTTTTTTTTCCTGTGTTTCGTCGAGAGAATGCTAGGGATGGGCCGGCTCGCCCGCGAACGACGGCTCCGTGATGTCCAGGGAGCTGATCGACGCAACAGCCTACTTTGGTCTGCAGCTCGGCGACGAGGTCGGCCTTCTCCTGGAGCAGCTGGTCCTTGCGACCCTGCTCGTCCGCGTCGGCCGGCTCGCCCGCGAACGACGGCTCCGTGATGTCCAGGGAGCTGATCGACGCAACAGCCTACCTTGGTCTGCAGCTCGGCGACGAGGTCGGCCTTCTCCTGGAGCAGCTGGTCCTTGCGGCCCTGCTCGTCCGCGTCGGCCGGCTCGCCCGCGAACGACGGCTCCGTGATGTCCAGGGAGCTGATCACCGCAACAGCCTACTTTGGTCTGCAGCTCGGCGACGAGGTCGGCCTTCTCCTGGAGCAGCTGGTCCTTGCGACCCTGCTCGTCCGCGTCGGCCGGCTCGCCCGCGAACGACGGCTCCGTGATGTCCAGGAAGCTGATCGACGCAACAGCCTACCTTGGTCTGCAGCTCGGCGACGAGGTCGGCCTTCTCCTGGAGCAGCTGGTCCTTGAGGTGGTCGTGGTGGTCGTCCGCGTCGGCCGGCTCGCCCGCGAACGACGGCTACGTAACCAAAAATTGTTATTGTAATTAAAAATTTCGTAGAATATTCTTTCTTATGAATAATAAAATTTTATATGGTTCATACGCATTAAATGGCGTTACGTGATTCGATTGTATTGCATTTTATAATATGGTGTTATTCGGAATGATTCCGATTTTTCAGTTTTTCAATTACAATTTTTCAATTCAGAAACAAAATTTATAATTCTCACTGTTCGATTTGATTATTTTTTTAAATTTTCAGGATGAGGTACATCGTTGTCCGATTCGGAACTATTAATATCGCGACCCCAGAACTCGTTTTGGAGACGTTCATTTGGTACGAACATCCAGATTACATCTCGGGGTTGCAACGATACCATATTTCAATAATAGATTTCAGACGCCACGTCCACTATACCGGCATGTTGACATTTTTTTAACCTGAATAGCACTTATTTTCTTTCTCAGAATATTTTAATGTATTAATAAGTAACCTTCCACGATCATTCCTTTATTCCTAATGATGATTAAATGGTGTACTTGATTTGGTCAGTGAGACATTATTCGTGATTTTGTTCTTAATCTTTTTAGGATACGTAGGTTTTTTCACTTGAGTCTTGTTTAATAAAGGTTTTATCGACGACTTCGTACCTCTCTTAGTTCTGGTTACACGTAGCAGGTGCTTGCTGCGTTGATGTAGAGGCTTGACCTACTTCGAGAGTCTTTAATTTACATGAATCAGCATTTTGGTTTTTTGATAAAGTACTGCCAGGGTTGCTTACTGATCGCGCCTGGTTGTTACAAGTTAATCCATCAATTAATCAGCAAAAATATTGCAAAAATGAGAAAAACGCAATCGAAATTTAAAAGAAAACATTTTAATGTTTGAGAATTAGGTTTAACACGTGGAGTGAGATCGGGCAGTTACCTCGCACCTGAGCGGCTCGCAAAGTACATCGAAGAAAAACAAGGTTATTTTTTAATATTAATAATTATTTTTTCAAAATTATATTTTTTCGTGAGACTGGTTTAGTTGTCCATATAGATAAACCCCCTAAAAGAGCATCCGTGAATATAAATACCATAAAAGTTTAAATTGGTTATTAAAATATGAATTTAAAATTAGCGCAATTTAAAGTTAGCGCAACTATTTGCTACTCTGCTTCACCAAATTACGTGAGTGAATGACAGACACCATTAAGTTTATTTAATTAGACTATTTTTAAATAAATATTTAAGCCAATTATTTTAAAAAATGACATGTTGAAAGCAATAATTTAATATTTTTTGGTATTTGTGTGCCATAGAAATACCTGACCAAAACGACAAGGATTTCTTGTACTTAGGATTTGCAGGAAGACTGAAGAACAGCTATATAGGATATACAACCCTCCATTATGCACTCGAGTGTACCTCAAAATACAACCATTTTGTTGTGAGTAAGGTAAAAGCTGTTCTCGCCGCCTCGCTCGAAGGATGAAATTCCATTGCTCCTTATTCTCTACATAGAATAAGCATATGATATGTAGTCTTAAAATAATCACGTCAAAAAAAAAAATACCTGGTCGTCGGTCATCTCTTCAAGTTCTCCATTGCTGAGGTTCACCACTTCATTGAGAAGGCTGCGTCCCTCCTCAATGGCTCTTGTGAGTATTTGAGCCCGTAATTCTTCAATATGTTCTTTCAATGCTGCAAAAATATTTAAAAAACAATATATCATTAAAAAATGCCATGTTCTAAATTTATTGTTATTTTTGTGTAAAACAAAATATACAAAGAATACGTTAAAAACTGCAAAATTAGTCCCCTTTGATCAACGATGATCAAATAATATTTTATTAAACTTTACAATTAATACTAGACACAATAAAGTAAAACTATAATTAATTTAACATGTGGACGGCACATTATAAATATATTCACATTTAAAAATATGTTATGATTTAACGATAACTAACTTATTACTATATTGAACTATACTATTTACAATTAAATTATTATGGCTGTTGTTAAAATCTTTTTATCAAAATGTGATAAAGCATACAGTAAAAAGGCAGCATTCCAACTTTTAACATATTTAAGGCAAGCAAGTATATACCTATATAATTTTTAGTTTTTTGTCATAAATGACAAATGGTTCAATTGTTTAATCCATGGTTTCGAAGATAATATAATTACATCCTCCTGGTAAGCAAAATTACTAACCCTCGTTCAGGAGGAGCTCCAGTTTGATCTCTTCCTTAAGTTCTCTCAACGTAGACATATTTTGATCAAGTTTCCTTTAAAAAAAAATCTGAGTACTATCGTATTCGAAAATCTCCTCACTCAAATTTACGATTTTTTAAAACCATTTTTTCCGGTGTGACTCAAATGCTAGTTCATCAGCCAGATAACAAAATAAACATTGATATCAGTAGAGAAAATATCTACGTTTGATAACTGGCAAAAATATGGCAAAAATATGCAATAGCACTGCCGTGACGAGCTTCTACTAAGGCAAGCAAGTATATACCTATATAATTTTTAGTTTTTTGTCATAAATGACAAATGGTTCAATTGTTTAATCCATGGTTTCGAAGATAATATAATTACATCCTCCTGGTAAGCAAAATTACTAACCCTCGTTCAGGAGGAGCTCCAGTTTGATCTCTTCCTTAAGTTCTCTCAACGTAGACATATTTTGATCAAGTTTCCTTTAAAAAAAAATCTGAGTACTATCGTATTCGAAAATCTCCTCACTCAAATTTACGATTTTTTAAAACCATTTTTTCCGGTGTGACTCAAATGCTAGTTCATCAGCCAGATAACAAAATAAACATTGATATCAGTAGAGAAAATATCTACGTTTGATAACTGGCAAAAATATGGCAAAAATATGCAATAGCACTGCCGTGACGAGCTTCTACTAAGGCAAGCAAGTATATACCTATATCATTTTTAGTTTTTTGTCATAAATGACAAATGGTTCAATTGTTTAATCCATGGTTTCGAAGATAATATAATTACATCCTCCTGGTAAGCAAAATTACTAACCCTCGTTCAGGAGGAGCTCCAGTTTGATCTCTTCCTTAAGTTCTCTCAACGTAGACATATTTTGATCAAGTTTCCTTTAAAAAAAAATCTGAGTACTATCGTATTCGAAAATCTCCTCACTCAAATTTACGATTTTTTAAAACCATTTTTTCCGGTGTGACTCAAATGCTAGTTCATCAGCCAGATAACAAAATAAACATTGATATCAGTAGAGAAAATATCTACGTTTGATAACTGGCAAAAATATGGCAAAAATATGCAATAGCACTGCCGTGACGAGCTTCTACTAAGGCAAGCAAGTATATACCTATATAATTTTTAGTTTTTTGTCATAAATGACAAATGGTTCAATTGTTTAATCCATGGTTTCGAAGATAATATAATTACATCCTCCTGGTAAGCAAAATTACTAACCCTCGTTCAGGAGGAGCTCCAGTTTGATCTCTTCCTTAAGTTCTCTCAACGTAGACATATTTTGATCAAGTTTCCTTTAAAAAAAAATCTGAGTACTATCGTATTCGAAAATCTCCTCACTCAAATTTACGATTTTTTAAAACCATTTTTTCCGGTGTGACTCAAATGCTAGTTCATCAGCCAGATAACAAAATAAACATTGATATCAGTAGAGAAAATATCTACGTTTGATAACTGGCAAAAATATGGCAAAAATATGCAATAGCACTGCCGTGACGAGCTTCTACTAAGGCAAGCAAGTATATACCTATATCATTTTTAGTTTTTTGTCATAAATGACAAATGGTTCAATTGTTTAATCCATGCTTTCGAAGATAATATAATTACATCCTCCTGGTAAGCAAAATTACTAACCCTCGTTCAGGAGGAGCTCCAGTTTGATCTCTTCCTTAAGTTCTCTCAACGTAGACATATTTTGATCAAGTTTCCTTTAAAAAAAAATCTGAGTACTATCGTATTCGAAAATCTCCTCACTCAAATTTACGATTTTTTAAAACCATTTTTTCCGGTGTGACTCAAATGCTAGTTCATCAGCCAGATAACAAAATAAACATTGATATCAGTAGAGAAAATATCTACGTTTGATAACTGGCAAAAATATGGCAAAAATATGCAATAGCACTGCCGTGACGAGCTTCTACTAAGGCAAGCAAGTATATACCTATATCATTTTTAGTTTTTTGTCATAAATGACAAATGGTTCAATTGTTTAATCCATGCTTTCGAAGATAATATAATTACATCCTCCTGGTAAGCAAAATTACTAACCCTCGTTCAGGAGGAGCTCCAGTTTGATCTCTTCCTTAAGTTCTCTCAACGTAGACATATTTTGATCAAGTTTCCTTTAAAAAAAAATCTGAGTACTATCGTATTCAAAAATCTCCTCACTCAAATTTACGATTTTTTAAAACCATTTTTTCCGGTGTGACTCAAATGCTAGTTCATCAGCCAGATAACAAAATAAACATTGATATCAGTAGAGAAAATATCTACGTTTGATAACTGACAGATTTGGCCATTGTTTTCATGTCACTTTAGTATACAAAATATTAATAGAAAAAAAATAAAATCCGGCTACAAAATAAAAAAAAAATACAAAAAAACTAAAATGGAACTTATGATATAACATCGACAAGTAAACATTTTGGATGAAAAACTTACTATTTTATTTATTTCTAAGCTTACTAAACGTAGAATTACGAAACTAATATCGGATTCCACTATGAAAAATAATCTTATATGTAAAAAAAAAAAAAAAAACTTAAAAGGATATATTTTATGTATATACAATGTTAGGTAACACTATTCTGTGGTTAATATTGCAATTTCTTAGTATAATAGATGAAAATGATCATTCGTCAATCTGTGGTATCATGCTACCGTAATAATGCTGAAAATGTTATAAGCAATTCAACATGTTTAACAATAAGAAAAATAATCTTTACAAATTATTTATAAAATAATAGAAAAGTTGTGATTAAATAAAGATCAAAATAGGATTTTTACTAAAACAAATATCTATTTTCAATTATTCGTTTCACCGTGCACTATTGTTTAAAATATTTTTTGGGTTTTTATCAATTACCTCCTACAGGCTTCTAGACTTTGTTGCAGTTGTGACTTGAGGTCAGAGGTAGAATCTTGAAGCCTTCTGGACTCAGCATCAGCCCCAACCCGGAGACCTTCGGCGATGCCCCGAAGTCTTCCAACCTGAAATAATAAGATACATAATTACGTACCTGTTGTTATTCAAGTACTCAATCTAAAGTAATAACTTCAAAGTCTCATTTTATGCTGTCTGAGATAAATCCGGGTAGGTTAATCTGTGTAAATAATCTGATAATAAAAAAATCACCTCTACATTATGTCTCCTCTTGTCAGCTTCGTCTCTCTCTGATCTTGCCCGAGCCACGGCTTCATCTCTGGCCAGATCTGAACCAGCCGCGTCGGCTAATGCCCGCGTTCGTTCATCATTTGATGTTCTCAGCTCTTCCATGCGAGACGAGGCGGGAGTTGAGGTAAAGTGGGGGCATCGTACAGACATGCACCTCAACTGATTGAAAAAAAATGAGTGTTTCAGTAAATTTATCTCTTTTGCGGCATCCCGAGGCTAGATTGATTCTTACTCCAGTTTAAGGGCACGATTTCTAGCTTCACGGTATAATACTTTATTATTAGGGTCAGCTCATGAAGCGAAGGGTCTTAGATATCATAGATAGAGTTTTCAACCATTTTTTAGGCATCATCTCTAGCATTCTCTCGACGAAACAAAGGAAAAAGAAATCTGTGTTAATAATCTGATAAAAAAAATCACCTCTACATTATGTCTCCTCTTGTCGGCTTCGTCTCTCTCTGATCTCGCCCGAGCCACGGCTTCATCTCTGGCCAGATCTGAACCAGCCGCGTCAGCTAATGCCCGCGTTCGTTCATCATTTGATGTTCTCAGCTCTACTATATCTAGAATGAAATTGATTGATTCTTACTCCAGTTTAAGGGCACGATTTCTAGCTTCACGGTATAATACTTTATTATTGGGGTCAGCTCATGAAGCGAAGGGTCTTAGATATCATAGCTAGAGTTTTCAACCATTTTTTAGGCATCATCTCTAGCATTCTCTCGACGAAACAAAGGAAAAAGAAATCTGTGTAAATAATCTGATAATAAAAAAAATCACCTCTACATTATGTCTCCTCTTGTCGGCTTCGTCTCTCTCTGATCTCGCCCGAGCCACGGCTTCATCTCTGGCCAGATCTGAACCAGCCGCGTCGGCTAATGCCCGCGTTCGTTCATCATTTGATGTTCTCAGCTCTACTATATCTGGAATGAAATTGATTGATTCTTACTCCAGTTTAAGGGCACGATTTCTAGCTTCACGGTATAATACTTTATTATTAGGGTCAGCTCATGAAGCGAAGGGTCTTAGATATCATAGCTAGAGTTTTCAACCATTATTTAGGCATCATCTCTAGCATTCTCTCGACGAAACAAAGGAAAAAGAAATCTGTGTAAATAATCTGATAATAAAAAAAAATCACCTCTACATTATGTCTCCTCTTGTCGGCTTCGTCTCTCTCTGATCTCGCCCGAGCCACGGCTTCATCTCTGGCCAGATCTGAACCAGCCGCGTCGGCTAATGCCCGCGTTCGTTCATCATTTGATGTTCTCAGCTCTACTATATCTGGAATGAAATTGATTGATTCTTACTCCAGTTTAAGGGCACGATTTCTAGCTTCACGGTATAATACTTTATTATTGGGGTCAGCTCATGAAGCGAGCTTCAGGCTGGCTTGAAACAAAGTTAGTAGAAGCTCGTCACGGCAGTGCTATTGCATATTTTTGCCATATTTTTGCCAGTTATCAAACGTAGATATTTTCTCTACTGATATCAATGTTTATTTTGTTATCTGGCTGATGAACTAGCATTTGAGTCACACCGGAAAAAATGGTTTTAAAAAATCGTAAATTTGAGTGAGGAGATTTTCGAATACGATAGTACTCAGATTTTTTTTTAAAGGAAACTTGATCAAAATATGTCTACGTTGAGAGAACTTAAGGAAGAGATCAAACTGGAGCTCCTCCTGAACGAGGGTTAGTAATTTTGCTTACCAGGAGGATGTAATTATATTATCTTCAAAACCATGGATTAAACAATTGAACCATTTGTCATTTATGACAAAAAACTAAAAATTATATAGGTATATACTTGCTTGCCTTAGTAGAAGCTCGTCACGGCAGTGCTATTGCATATTTTTGCCATATTTTTGCCAGTTATCAAACGTAGATATTTTCTCTACTGATATCAATGTTTATTTTGTTATCTGGCTGATGAACTAGCATTTGAGTCACACCGGAAAAAATGGTTTTAAAAAATCGTAAATTTGAGTGAGGAGATTTTCGAATACGATAGTACTCAGATTTTTTTTTACAGGAAACTTGATCAAAATATGTCTACGTTGAGAGAACTTAAGGAAGAGATCAAACTGGAGCTCCTCCTGAACGAGGGTTAGTAATTTTGCTTACCAGGAGGATGTAATTATATTATCTTCGAAACCATGGATTAAACAATTGAACCATTTGTCATTTATGACAAAAAACTAAAAATTATATAGGTATATACTTGCTTGCCTTAAATATGTTAAAAGTTGGAATGCTGCCTTTTTACTGTATGCTTTATCACATTTTGATAAAAAGATTTTAACAACAGCCATAGTAATTTAATTGTAAATAGTATAGTTCAATATAGTAATAAGTTAGTTATCGTTAAATCATAACATATTTTTAAATGTGAATATATTTATAATGTGCCGTCCACATGTTAAATTAATTATAGTTTTACTTTATTGTGTCTAGTATTAATTGTAAAGTTTAATAAAATATTATTTGATCATCGTTGATCAAAGGGGACTAATTTTGCAGTTTTTAACGTATTCTTTGTATATTTTGTTTTACACAAAAATAACAATAAATTTAGAACATGGCATTTTTTAATGATATATTGTTTTTTAAATATTTTTGCAGCATTGAAAGAACATATTGAAGAATTACGGGCTCAAATACTCACAAGAGCCATTGAGGAGGGACGCAGCCTTCTCAATGAAGTGGTGAACCTCAGCAATGGAGAACTTGAAGAGATGACCGACGACCAGGTATTTTTTTTTTTGACGTGATTATTTTAAGACTACATATCATATGCTTATTCTATGTAGAGAATAAGGAGCAATGGAATTTCATCCTTCGAGCGAGGCGGCGAGAACAGCTTTTACCTTACTCACAACAAAATGGTTGTATTTTGAGGTACACTCGAGTGCATAATGGAGGGTTGTATATCCTATATAGCTGTTCTTCAGTCTTCCTGCAAATCCTAAGTACAAGAAATCCTTGTCGTTTTGGTCAGGTATTTCTATGGCACACAAATACCAAAAAATATTAAATTATTGCTTTCAACATGTCATTTTTTAAAATAATTGGCTTAAATATTTATTTAAAAATAGTCTAATTAAATAAACTTAATGGTGTCTGTCATTCACTCACGTAATTTGGTGAAGCAGAGTAGCAAATAGTTGCGCTAACTTTAAATTGCGCTAATTTTAAATTCATATTTTAATAACCAATTTAAACTTTTATGGTATTTATATTCACGGATGCTCTTTTAGGGGGTTTATCTATATGGACAACTAAACCAGTCTCACGAAAAAATATAATTTTGAAAAAATAATTATTAATATTAAAAAATAACCTTGTTTTTCTTCGATGTACTTTGCGAGCCGCTCAGGTGCGAGGTAACTGCCCGATCTCACTCCACGTGTTAAACCTAATTCTCAAACATTAAAATGTTTTCTTTTAAATTTCGATTGCGTTTTTCTCATTTTTGCAATATTTTTGCTGATTAATTGATGGATTAACTTGTAACAACCAGGCGCGATCAGTAAGCAACCCTGGCAGTACTTTATCAAAAAACCAAAATGCTGATTCATGTAAATTAAAGACTCTCGAAGTAGGTCAAGCCTCTACATCAACGCAGCAAGCACCTGCTACGTGTAACCAGAACTAAGAGAGGTACGAAGTCGTCGATAAAACCTTTATTAAACAAGACTCAAGTGAAAAAACCTACGTATCCTAAAAAGATTAAGAACAAAATCACGAATAATGTCTCACTGACCAAATCAAGTACACCATTTAATCATCATTAGGAATAAAGGAATGATCGTGGAAGGTTACTTATTAATACATTAAAATATTCTGAGAAAGAAAATAAGTGCTATTCAGGTTAAAAAAATGTCAACATGCCGGTATAGTGGACGTGGCGTCTGAAATCTATTATTGAAATATGGTATCGTTGCAACCCCGAGATGTAATCTGGATGTTCGTACCAAATGAACGTCTCCAAAACGAGTTCTGGGGTCGCGATATTAATAGTTCCGAATCGGACAACGATGTACCTCATCCTGAAAATTTAAAAAAATAATCAAATCGAACAGTGAGAATTATAAATTTTGTTTCTGAATTGAAAAATTGTAATTGAAAAACTGAAAAATCGGAATCATTCCGAATAACACCATATTATAAAATGCAATACAATCGAATCACGTAACGCCATTTAATGCGTATGAACCATATAAAATTTTATTATTCATAAGAAAGAATATTCTACGAAATTTTTAATTACAATAACAATTTTTGGTTACGTAGCCGTCGTTCGCGGGCGAGCCGGCCGACGCGGACGACCACCACGACCACCTCAAGGACCAGCTGCTCCAGGAGAAGGCCGACCTCGTCGCCGAGCTGCAGACCAAGGTAGGCTGTTGCGTCGATCAGCTTCCTGGACATCACGGAGCCGTCGTTCGCGGGCGAGCCGGCCGACGCGGACGAGCAGGGTCGCAAGGACCAGCTGCTCCAGGAGAAGGCCGACCTCGTCGCCGAGCTGCAGACCAAAGTAGGCTGTTGCGGTGATCAGCTCCCTGGACATCACGGAGCCGTCGTTCGCGGGCGAGCCGGCCGACGCGGACGAGCAGGGCCGCAAGGACCAGCTGCTCCAGGAGAAGGCCGACCTCGTCGCCGAGCTGCAGACCAAGGTAGGCTGTTGCGTCGATCAGCTCCCTGGACATCACGGAGCCGTCGTTCGCGGGCGAGCCGGCCGACGCGGACGAGCAGGGTCGCAAGGACCAGCTGCTCCAGGAGAAGGCCGACCTCGTCGCCGAGCTGCAGACCAAAGTAGGCTGTTGCGTCGATCAGCTCCCTGGACATCACGGAGCCGTCGTTCGCGGGCGAGCCGGCCCATCTCTAGCATTCTCTCGACGAAACACAGGAAAAAAAAATCTGTGTTAATAATCTGATAAAAAAAAATCACCTCCACATTATGTCTCCTCTTGTCAGCTTCGTCTCTCTCTGATCTCGCCCGAGCCACGGCTTCATCTCTGGCCAGATCTGAACCAGCCGCGTCGGCTAATGCCCGCGTTCGTTCATCATTTGATGTTCTCAGCTCTTCCATGCGAGACGAGGCGGGAGTTGAGGTAAAGTGGGGGCATCGTACAGACATGCACCTCAACTGATTGAAAAAAAATGAGTGTTTCAGTAAATTTATCTCTTTTGCGGCATCCCGAGGCTAGATTGATTCTTACTCCAGTTTAAGGGCACGATTTCTAGCTTCACGGTATAATACTTTATTATTAGGGTCAGCTCATGAAGCGAAGGGTCTTAGATATCATAGCTAGAGTTTTCAACCATTTTTTAGGCATCATCTCTAGCATTCTCTCGACGAAACACAGGAAAAAAAAATCTGTGTTAATAATCTGATAAAAAAAAATCACCTCCACATTATGTCTCCTCTTGTCAGCTTCGTCTCTCTCTGATCTCGCCCGAGCCACGGCTTCATCTCTGGCCAGATCTGAACCAGCCGCGTCGGCTAATGCCCGCGTTCGTTCATCATTTGATGTTCTCAGCTCTTCCATGCGAGGCGAGGCGGGAGTTGAGGTAAAGTGGGGGCATCGTACAGACATGCACCTCAACTGATTGAAAAAAAATGAGTGTTTCAGTAAATTTATCTCTTTTGCGGCATCCCGAGGCTAGATTGATTCTTACTCTAGTTTAAGGGCACGATTTCTAGCTTCACGGTATAATACTTTATTATTAGGGTCAGCTCATGAAGCGAAGGGTCTTAGATATCATAGCTAGAGTTTTCAACCATTTTTTAGGCATCATCTCTAGCATTCTCTCGACGAAACACAGGAAAAAAAAATCTGTGTTAATAATCTGATAAAAAAAATCACCTCCACATTATGTCTCCTCTTGTCAGCTTGGTCTCTCTCTGATCTCGCCCGAGCCACGGCTTCATCTCTGGCCAGATCTGAACCAGCCGCGTCGGCTAATGCCCGCGTTCGTTCATCATTTGATGTTCTCAGCTCTTCCATGCGAGACGAGGCGGGAGTTGAGGTAAAGTGGGGGCATCGTACAGACATGCACCTCAACTGATTGAAAAAAAATGAGTGTTTCAGTAAATTTATCTCTTTTGCGGCATCCCGAGGCTAGATTGATTCTTACTCCAGTTTAAGGGCAAGATTTCTAGCTTCACGGTATAATACTTTATTATTAGGGTCAGCTCATGAAGCGAAGGGTCTTAGATATCATAGATAGAGTTTTCAACCATTTTTTAGGCATCATCTCTAGCATTCTCTCGACGAAACACAGGAAAAAAAAATCTGTGTTAATAATCTGATAAAAAAAAATCACCTCCACATTATGTCTCCTCTTGTCAGCTTCGTCTCTCTCTGATCTCGCCCGAGCCACGGCTTCATCTCTGGCCAGATCTGAACCAGCCGCGTCGGCTAATGCCCGCGTTCGTTCATCATTTGATGTTCTCAGCTCTTCCATGCGAGACGAGGCGGGAGTTGAGGTAAAGTGGGGGCATCGTACAGACATGCACCTCAACTGATTGAAAAAAAATGAGTGTTTCAGTAAATTTACCTCTTTTGCGGCATCCCGAGGCTAGATTGATTCTTACTCCAGTTTAAGGGCACGATTTCTAGCTTCACGGTATAATACTTTATTATTAGGGTCAGCTCATGAAGCGAAGGGTCTTAGATATCATAGCTAGAGTTTTCAACCATTTTTTAGGCATCATCTCTAGCATTCTCTCGACGAAACACAGGAAAAAAAAATCTGTGTTAATAATCTGATAAAAAAAAATCACCTCCACATTATGTCTCCTCTTGTCAGCTTCGTCTCTCTCTGATCTCGCCCGAGCCACGGCTTCATCTCTGGCCAGATCTGAACCAGCCGCGTCGGCTAATGCCCGCGTTCGTTCATCATTTGATGTTCTCAGCTCTTCCATGCGAGACGAGGCGGGAGTTGAGGTAAAGTGGGGGCATCGTACAGACATGCACCTCAACTGATTGAAAAAAAATGAGTGTTTCAGTAAATTTATCTCTTTTGCGGCATCCCGAGGCTAGATTGATTCTTACTCTAGTTTAAGGGCACGATTTCTAGCTTCACGGTATAATACTTTATTATTAGGGTCAGCTCATGAAGCGAAGGGTCTTAGATATCATAGCTAGAGTTTTCAACCATTTTTTAGGCATCATCTCTAGCATTCTCTCGACGAAACACAGGAAAAAAAATCTGTGTTAATAATCTGATAAAAAAAAATCACCTCCACATTATGTCTCCTCTTGTCAGCTTCGTCTCTCTCTGATCTCGCCCGAGCCACGGCTTCATCTCTGGCCAGATCTGAACCAGCCGCGTCGGCTAATGCCCGCGTTCGTTCATCATTTGATGTTCTCAGCTCTTCCATGCGAGACGAGGCGGGAGTTGAGGTAAAGTGGGGGCATCGTACAGACATGCACCTCAACTGATTGAAAAAAAATGAGTGTTTCAGTAAATTTATCTCTTTTGCGGCATCCCGAGGCTAGATTGATTCTTACTCTAGTTTAAGGGCACGATTTCTAGCTTCACGGTATAATACTTTATTATTAGGGTCAGCTCATGAAGCGAAGGGTCTTAGATATCATAGCTAGAGTTTTCAACCATTTTTTAGGCATCATCTCTAGCATTCTCTCGACGAAACACAGGAAAAAAAAATCTGTGTTAATAATCTGATAAAAAAAAATCACCTCCACATTATGTCTCCTCTTGTCAGCTTCGTCTCTCTCTGATCTCGCCCGAGCCACGGCTTCATCTCTGGCCAGATCTGAACCAGCCGCGTCGGCTAATGCCCGCGTTCGTTCATCATTTGATGTTCTCAGCTCTTCCATGCGAGACGAGGCGGGAGTTGAGGTAAAGTGGGGGCATCGTACAGACATGCACCTCAACTGATTGAAAAAAAATGAGTGTTTCAGTAAATTTATCTCTTTTGCGGCATCCCGAGGCTAGATTGATTCTTACTCCAGTTTAAGGGCACGATTTCTAGCTTCACGGTATAATACTTTATTATTAGGGTCAGCTCATGAAGCGAAGGGTCTTAGATATCATAGATAGAGTTTTCAACCATTTTTTAGGCATCATCTCTAGCATTCTCTCGACGAAACACAGGAAAAAAAAATCTGTGTTAATAATCTGATAAAAAAAAATCACCTCCACATTATGTCTCCTCTTGTCAGCTTCGTCTCTCTCTGATCTCGCCCGAGCCACGGCTTCATCTCTGGCCAGATCTGAACCAGCCGCGTCGGCTAATGCCCGCGTTCGTTCATCATTTGATGTTCTCAGCTCTTCCATGCGAGGCGAGGCGGGAGTTGAGGTAAAGTGGGGGCATCGTACAGACATGCACCTCAACTGATTGAAAAAAAATGAGTGTTTCAGTAAATTTATCTCTTTTGCGGCATCCCGAGGCTAGATTGATTCTTACTCCAGTTTAAGGGCACGATTTCTAGCTTCACGGTATAATACTTTATTATTAGGGTCAGCTCATGAAGCGAAGGGTCTTAGATATCATAGCTAGAGTTTTCAACCATTTTTTAGGCATCATCTCTAGCATTCTCTCGACGAAACACAGGAAAAAAAAATCTGTGTTAATAATCTGATAAAAAAAAATCACCTCCACATTATGTCTCCTCTTGTCAGCTTCGTCTCTCTCTGATCTCGCCCGAGCCACGGCTTCATCTCTGGCCAGATCTGAACCAGCCGCGTCGGCTAATGCCCGCGTTCGTTCATCATTTGATGTTCTCAGCTCTTCCATGCGAGACGAGGCGGGAGTTGAGGTAAAGTGGGGGCATCGTACAGACATGCACCTCAACTGATTGAAAAAAAATGAGTGTTTCAGTAAATTTATCTCTTTTGCGGCATCCCGAGGCTAGATTGATTCTTACTCCAGTTTAAGGGCACGATTTCTAGCTTCACGGTATAATACTTTATTATTAGGGTCAGCTCATGAAGCGAAGGGTCTTAGATATCATAGCTAGAGTTTTCAACCATTTTTTAGGCATCATCTCTAGCATTCTCTCGACGAAACACAGGAAAAAAAAATCTGTGTTAATAATCTGATAAAAAAAAACACCTTTACATTATGTCTCCTCTTGTCAGCTTCGTCTCTCTCTGATCTCGCCCGAGCCACGGCTTCATCTCTGGCCAGATCTGAACCAGCCGCGTCGGCTAATGCCCGCGTTCGTTCATCATTTGATGTTCTCAGCTCTTCCATGCGAGACGAGGCGGGAGTTGAGGTAAAGTGGGGGCATCGTACAGACATGCACCTCAACTGATTGAAAAAAAATGAGTGTTTCAGTAAATTTATCTCTTTTGCGGCATCCCGAGGCTAGATTGATTCTTACTCCAGTTTAAGGGCACGATTTCTAGCTTCACGGTATAATACTTTATTATTAGGGTCAGCTCATGAAGCGAAGGGTCTTAGATATCATAGCTAGAGTTTTCAACCATTTTTTAGGCATCATCTCTAGCATTCTCTCGACGAAACACAGGAAAAAAAAATCTGTGTTAATAATCTGATAAAAAAAAATCACCTCCACATTATGTCTCCTCTTGTCAGCTTCGTCTCTCTCTGATCTCGCCCGAGCCACGGCTTCATCTCTGGCCAGATCTGAACCAGCCGCGTCGGCTAATGCCCGCGTTCGTTCATCATTTGATGTTCTCAGCTCTTCCATGCGAGACGAGGCGGGAGTTGAGGTAAAGTGGGGGCATCGTACAGACATGCACCTCAACTGATTGAAAAAAAATGAGTGTTTCAGTAAATTTACCTCTTTTGCGGCATCCCGAGGCTAGATTGATTCTTACTCCAGTTTAAGGGCACGATTTCTAGCTTCACGGTATAATACTTTATTATTAGGGTCAGCTCATGAAGCGAAGGGTCTTAGATATCATAGCTAGAGTTTTCAACCATTTTTTAGGCATCATCTCTAGCATTCTCTCGACGAAACACAGGAAAAAAAAATCTGTGTTAATAATCTGATAAAAAAAAATCACCTCCACATTATGTCTCCTCTTGTCAGCTTCGTCTCTCTCTGATCTCGCCCGAGCCACGGCTTCATCTCTGGCCAGATCTGAACCAGCCGCGTCGGCTAATGCCCGCGTTCGTTCATCATTTGATGTTCTCAGCTCTTCCATGCGAGACGAGGCGGGAGTTGAGGTAAAGTGGGGGCATCGTACAGACATGCACCTCAACTGATTGAAAAAAAATGAGTGTTTCAGTAAATTTATCTCTTTTGCGGCATCCCGAGGCTAGATTGATTCTTACTCCAGTTTAAGGGCACGATTTCTAGCTTCACGGTATAATACTTTATTATTAGGGTCAGCTCATGAAGCGAAGGGTCTTAGATATCATAGCTAGAGTTTTCAACCATTTTTTAGGCATCATCTCTAGCATTCTCTCGACGAAACACAGGAAAAAAAAATCTGTGTTAATAATCTGATAAAAAAAAATCACCTCCACATTATGTCTCCTCTTGTCAGCTTCGTCTCTCTCTGATCTCGCCCGAGCCACGGCTTCATCTCTGGCCAGATCTGAACCAGCCGCGTCGGCTAATGCCCGCGTTCGTTCATCATTTGATGTTCTCAGCTCTTCCATGCGAGACGAGGCGGGAGTTGAGGTAAAGTGGGGGCATCGTACAGACATGCACCTCAACTGATTGAAAAAAAATGAGTGTTTCAGTAAATTTATCTCTTTTGCGGCATCCCGAGGCTAGATTGATTCTTACTCCAGTTTAAGGGCACGATTTCTAGCTTCACGGTATAATACTTTATTATTAGGGTCAGCTCATGAAGCGAAGGGTCTTAGATATCATAGATAGAGTTTTCAACCATTTTTTAGGCATCATCTCTAGCATTCTCTCGACGAAACACAGGAAAAAAAATCTGTGTTAATAATCTGATAAAAAAAAATCACCTCCACATTATGTCTCCTCTTGTCAGCTTCGTCTCTCTCTGATCTCGCCCGAGCCACGGCTACATCTCTGGCCAGATCTGAACCAGCCGCGTCGGCTAATGCCCGCGTTCGTTCATCATTTGATGTTCTCAGCTCTTCCATGCGAGACGAGGCGGGAGTTGAGGTAAAGTGGGGGCATCGTACAGACATGCACCTCAACTGATTGAAAAAAAATGAGTGTTTCAGTAAATTTATCTCTTTTGCGGCATCCCGAGGCTAGATTGATTCTTACTCCAGTTTAAGGGCACGATTTCTAGCTTCACGGTATAATACTTTATTATTAGGGTCAGCTCATGAAGCGAAGGGTCTTAGATATCATAGCTAGAGTTTTCAACCATTTTTTAGGCATCATCTCTAGCATTCTCTCGACGAAACACAGGAAAAAAAAATCTGTGTTAATAATCTGATAAAAAAAAACACCTTTACATTATGTCTCCTCTTGTCAGCTTCGTCTCTCTCTGATCTCGCCCGAGCCACGGCTTCATCTCTGGCCAGATCTGAACCAGCCGCGTCGGCTAATGCCCGCGTTCGTTCATCATTTGATGTTCTCAGCTCTTCCATGCGAGGTGAGGCGGGAGTTGAGGTAAAGTGGGGGCATCGTACAGACATGCACCTCAACTGATTGAAAAAAAATGAGTGTTTCAGTAAATTTATCTCTTTTGCGGCATCCCGAGGCTAGATTGATTCTTACTCCAGTTTAAGGGCACGATTTCTAGCTTCACGGTATAATACTTTATTATTAGGGTCAGCTCATGAAGCGAAGGGTCTTAGATATCATAGCTAGAGTTTTCAACCATTTTTTAGGCATCATCTCTAGCATTCTCTCGACGAAACACAGGAAAAAAAAATCTGTGTTAATAATCTGATAAAAAAAAATCACCTCCACATTATGTCTCCTCTTGTCAGCTTCGTCTCTCTCTGATCTCGCCCGAGCCACGGCTTCATCTCTGGCCAGATCTGAACCAGCCGCGTCGGCTAATGCCCGCGTTCGTTCATCATTTGATGTTCTCAGCTCTTCCATGCGAGACGAGGCGGGAGTTGAGGTAAAGTGGGGGCATCGTACAGACATGCACCTCAACTGATTGAAAAAAAATGAGTGTTTCAGTAAATTTACCTCTTTTGCGGCATCCCGAGGCTAGATTGATTCTTACTCCAGTTTAAGGGCACGATTTCTAGCTTCACGGTATAATACTTTATTATTAGGGTCAGCTCATGAAGCGAAGGGTCTTAGATATCATAGCTAGAGTTTTCAACCATTTTTTAGGCATCATCTCTAGCATTCTCTCGACGAAACACAGGAAAAAAAAATCTGTGTTAATAATCTGATAAAAAAAAATCACCTCCACATTATGTCTCCTCTTGTCAGCTTCGTCTCTCTCTGATCTCGCCCGAGCCACGGCTTCATCTCTGGCCAGATCTGAACCAGCCGCGTCGGCTAATGCCCGCGTTCGTTCATCATTTGATGTTCTCAGCTCTTCCATGCGAGACGAGGCGGGAGTTGAGGTAAAGTGGGGGCATCGTACAGACATGCACCTCAACTGATTGAAAAAAAATGAGTGTTTCAGTAAATTTATCTCTTTTGCGGCATCCCGAGGCTAGATTGATTCTTACTCTAGTTTAAGGGCACGATTTCTAGCTTCACGGTATAATACTTTATTATTAGGGTCAGCTCATGAAGCGAAGGGTCTTAGATATCATAGCTAGAGTTTTCAACCATTTTTTAGGCATCATCTCTAGCATTCTCTCGACGAAACACAGGAAAAAAAAATCTGTGTTAATAATCTGATAAAAAAAAATCACCTCCACATTATGTCTCCTCTTGTCAGCTTCGTCTCTCTCTGATCTCGCCCGAGCCACGGCTTCATCTCTGGCCAGATCTGAACCAGCCGCGTCGGCTAATGCCCGCGTTCGTTCATCATTTGATGTTCTCAGCTCTTCCATGCGAGACGAGGCGGGAGTTGAGGTAAAGTGGGGGCATCGTACAGACATGCACCTCAACTGATTGAAAAAAAATGAGTGTTTCAGTAAATTTATCTCTTTTGCGGCATCCCGAGGCTAGATTGATTCTTACTCCAGTTTAAGGGCACGATTTCTAGCTTCACGGTATAATACTTTATTATTAGGGTCAGCTCATGAAGCGAAGGGTCTTAGATATCATAGATAGAGTTTTCAACCATTTTTTAGGCATCATCTCTAGCATTCTCTCGACGAAACACAGGAAAAAAAATCTGTGTTAATAATCTGATAAAAAAAAATCACCTCCACATTATGTCTCCTCTTGTCAGCTTCGTCTCTCTCTGATCTCGCCCGAGCCACGGCTTCATCTCTGGCCAGATCTGAACCAGCCGCGTCGGCTAATGCCCGCGTTCGTTCATCATTTGATGTTCTCAGCTCTTCCATGCGAGGTGAGGCGGGAGTTGAGGTAAAGTGGGGGCATCGTACAGACATGCACCTCAACTGATTGAAAAAAAATGAGTGTTTCAGTAAATTTATCTCTTTTGCGGCATCCCGAGGCTAGATTGATTCTTACTCCAGTTTAAGGGCACGATTTCTAGCTTCACGGTATAATACTTTATTATTAGGGTCAGCTCATGAAGCGAAGGGTCTTAGATATCATAGCTAGAGTTTTCAACCATTTTTTAGGCATCATCTCTAGCATTCTCTCGACGAAACACAGGAAAAAAAAATCTGTGTTAATAATCTGATAAAAAAAAATCACCTCCACATTATGTCTCCTCTTGTCAGCTTCGTCTCTCTCTGATCTCGCCCGAGCCACGGCTTCATCTCTGGCCAGATCTGAACCAGCCGCGTCGGCTAATGCCCGCGTTCGTTCATCATTTGATGTTCTCAGCTCTTCCATGCGAGGCGAGGCGGGAGTTGAGGTAAAGTGGGGGCATCGTACAGACATGCACCTCAACTGATTGAAAAAAAATGAGTGTTTCAGTAAATTTATCTCTTTTGCGGCATCCCGAGGCTAGATTGATTCTTACTCCAGTTTAAGGGCACGATTTCTAGCTTCACGGTATAATACTTTATTATTAGGGTCAGCTCATGAAGCGAAGGGTCTTAGATATCATAGATAGAGTTTTCAACCATTTTTTAGGCATCATCTCTAGCATTCTCTCGACGAAACACAGGAAAAAAAAATCTGTGTTAATAATCTGATAAAAAAAAATCACCTCCACATTATGTCTCCTCTTGTCAGCTTCGTCTCTCTCTGATCTCGCCCGAGCCACGGCTTCATCTCTGGCCAGATCTGAACCAGCCGCGTCGGCTAATGCCCGCGTTCGTTCATCATTTGATGTTCTCAGCTCTTCCATGCGAGGCGAGGCGGGAGTTGAGGTAAAGTGGGGGCATCGTACAGACATGCACCTCAACTGATTGAAAAAAAATGAGTGTTTCAGTAAATTTATCTCTTTTGCGGCATCCCGAGGCTAGATTGATTCTTACTCCAGTTTAAGGGCACGATTTCTAGCTTCACGGTATAATACTTTATTATTAGGGTCAGCTCATGAAGCGAAGGGTCTTAGATATCATAGCTAGAGTTTTCAACCATTATTTAGGCATCATCTCTAGCATTCTCTCGACGAAACACAGGAAAAAAAAATCTATGTTAATAATCTGATAAAAAAAAATCACCTCTACATTATGTCTCCTCTTGTCAGCTTCGTCTCTCTCTGATCTCGCCCGAGCCACGGCTTCATCTCTGGCCAGATCTGAACCAGCCGCGTCGGCTAATGCCCGCGTTCGTTCATCATTTGATGTTCTCAGCTCTTCCATGCGAGGCGAGGCGGGAGTTGAGGTAAAGTGGGGGCATCGTACAGACATGCACCTCAACTGATTGAAAAAAAATGAGTGTTTCAGTAAATTTATCTCTTTTGCGGCATCCCGAGGCTAGATTGATTCTTACTCCAGTTTAAGGGCACGATTTCTAGCTTCACGGTATAATACTTTATTATTAGGGTCAGCTCATGAAGCGAAGGGTCTTAGATATCATAGCTAGAGTTTTCAACCATTTTTTAGGCATCATCTCTAGCATTCTCTCGACGAAACACAGGAAAAAAAAATCTGTGTTAATAATCTGATAAAAAAAAATCACCTCCACATTATGTCTCCTCTTGTCAGCTTCGTCTCTCTCTGATCTCGCCCGAGCCACGGCTTCATCTCTGGCCAGATCTGAACCAGCCGCGTCGGCTAATGCCCGCGTTCGTTCATCATTTGATGTTCTCAGCTCTTCCATGCGAGGCGAGGCGGGAGTTGAGGTAAAGTGGGGGCATCGTACAGACATGCACCTCAACTGATTGAAAAAAAATGAGTGTTTCAGTAAATTTATCTCTTTTGCGGCATCCCGAGGCTAGATTGATTCTTACTCTAGTTTAAGGGCACGATTTCTAGCTTCACGGTATAATACTTTATTATTAGGGTCAGCTCATGAAGCGAAGGGTCTTAGATATCATAGCTAGAGTTTTCAACCATTTTTTAGGCATCATCTCTAGCATTCTCTCGACGAAACACAGGAAAAAAAAATCTGTGTTAATAATCTGATAAAAAAAAATCACCTCCACATTATGTCTCCTCTTGTCAGCTTCGTCTCTCTCTGATCTCGCCCGAGCCACGGCTTCATCTCTGGCCAGATCTGAACCAGCCGCGTCGGCTAATGCCCGCGTTCGTTCATCATTTGATGTTCTCAGCTCTTCCATGCGAGACGAGGCGGGAGTTGAGGTAAAGTGGGGGCATCGTACAGACATGCACCTCAACTGATTGAAAAAAAATGAGTGTTTCAGTAAATTTATCTCTTTTGCGGCATCCCGAGGCTAGATTGATTCTTACTCCAGTGTAAGGGCAAGATTTCTAGCTTCACGGTATAATACTTTATTATTAGGGTCAGCTCATGAAGCGAAGGGTCTTAGATATCATAGATAGAGTTTTCAACCATTTTTTAGGCATCATCTCTAGCATTCTCTCGACGAAACACAGGAAAAAAAAATCTGTGTTAATAATCTGATAAAAAAAAACACCTTTACATTATGTCTCCTCTTGTCAGCTTCGTCTCTCTCTGATCTCGCCCGAGCCACGGCTTCATCTCTGGCCAGATCTGAACCAGCCGCGTCGGCTAATGCCCGCGTTCGTTCATCATTTGATGTTCTCAGCTCTTCCATGCGAGGCGAGGCGGGAGTTGAGGTAAAGTGGGGGCATCGTACAGACATGCACCTCAACTGATTGAAAAAAAATGAGTGTTTCAGTAAATTTATCTCTTTTGCGGCATCCCGAGGCTAGATTGATTCTTACTCCAGTTTAAGGGCACGATTTCTAGCTTCACGGTATAATACTTTATTATTAGGGTCAGCTCATGAAGCGAAGGGTCTTAGATATCATAGCTAGAGTTTTCAACCATTATTTAGGCATCATCTCTAGCATTCTCTCGACGAAACACAGGAAAAAAAAAATCTATGTTAATAATCTGATAAAAAAAATCACCTCTACATTATGTCTCCTCTTGTCAGCTTCGTCTCTCTCTGATCTCGCCCGAGCCACGGCTTCATCTCTGGCCAGATCTGAACCAGCCGCGTCGGCTAATGCCCGCGTTCGTTCATCATTTGATGTTCTCACCTCTACTTCAGCGACCGATATCTGGAAGCAAAAAACATATATTTTTGGCAAATGGTAACGTACATAATAATATTGTTAGCTTAAGAATGGCTATTTATACTGTAGCATTTTGTTTATTTTATTGTCAATAAATAATGGCTACTAATGTTAGGGATATCAGAAGGTGGATTGGATTGGAATGCAGCCAGATGATTGCTACACTTAGGCCACATTTGAACTGGCTGGATTGGACCTCCATAGTATGTAATTGAGTTTTTTTTGTATGCGTCTTGTACTATATTTGGTCGACAGTGTTGAGAAGTGCGCCCTTGAATATTCTCAGTGGAGAAAAGATCTGGCTGGATTCGACCCACTGAGGATACGAACCCGTGACCTCTGGATTTTAGAAGCAGGCGCTTATACCACTAAACCACCAAGCCGCTTGATATCAGAAGGTATGCAAGTAAGCCACGCAGGGATGCGAGGGAAACACTTCAAGACCCATCAGACTCGCACCACATGCCAAATCCAAGTTATCTAATATTCGTGACTGAATGTCTTCAAGGTATACCAGAAATTTTGTATCTATCATAAATGAATAATAATAAATCTGTGGACCTTAGAAAAAGATACATAATTAGAGTTAACCAATAGAAAAAATTGTAATTAAAAACCATTCATTTTGAGATAAAGATTATGGAATTTAAATTTGTAGGAACCTTATTTTAAGTATTGTATAAAATATTTTTTAAACATCGTATTTTTTATCGTAATCACTTTTGCAGCATTTTTTGTCTCACCATGATTTTACCTCCTTTAAACCATACATATAGAAATGCTTGCAGACGGGCTTTTATTTTGGTTTTCCATAGCATGTTTCGATAATAGGATGACATGTGTTCGCCCAAATAAATCCTTTGTTCCCCTGAGCCTGCGACATCTTTAGACGTTATAATTGTTTTCCTTAGAGCCAGAATTTCCTCTCTTTTAGTTTTGCTAGGGATAGAAACAATTATTTTCGGTATTTTATTTTCTTTTGGAGAGGAGAAACCGCTTCTCTCGACCAGGTGTATGTCGGTTGTATTTAATTGCACCCCAAGGCGCTGCGCAACATTAAGAACGATTTGACCAACATTTTCTTTCGGAAGGCACGTGACGTCAGATATTTCAATAAAGCTTGACAGTTTGTCTTGTTCACAATCGGCAATCCTCAATTGTAGGTTTTTAATTACAGCATCTTGAGAATTCACTTTTTTTTCCATTTCTTTAACCGTAGTTTTTAAAGAACTGACTTCATCCAGCTTCTTTATGATCGCGTCATACTTATCCGAAATAAAATTTTGGCTTATTTTCAATTCTGCCATCTCTTTAGAAAGTGCATCCATTATGTCCCTTTTCAGAAACAATATTTTTTTATCGATGTACTCCAGGATCTTGTCGGCTCCTAGGTTCGTATTTTCAGTCTCGATGGTTGTCGGTGCGTCCGGAGGAGCTTGCTTAGGGATAGTGATTTGTTTAGTTTGATTACAGTGTGCGCACTTCCAGTTTAATTTTCTTTCAGCGCCTAGTTTCCGATAGTTTTTCTCGGATATGTTACCGCAAATGTAGTGATAAAGTTTTTTACACGTACAACAGGTAAGTTCATCACCGCTCATGATTTCGACGTTACACTTGAAACAGTTCATTTTATTTTATATCTTAGTTACTGATCCAGAAGTGATGCGATGTATTTTTTTTTTTTTTTTTTTATAAGTTCTTTATTTATAAACAGAATACATATTTAATTTGTTTGTTCACAAAACCCTTGCGGGTTTTTATGTGAACTCATTCGTTCCTAATTTAACTTATTTAATAACATTTATATCTACAAAACATATTCAATATTCACTTAAAACACTTTTATCAATGACGAGCTACTCATGACGGTATCTCTCCAGACTGTCTTTAATTGTTTATTTATAAAAAAAACGGTCACTTCCAGTCGCGTCGGTGTAATTATAATGAAATCGGTACGAGTACATCTCACACCGGTCGCTTCGAGTACATTCATCAACAAAAATACTATTTACAATATATATTTTTTAATTCTTTTTTTAAAACGTAATTAGATAAGTTATTCGATTGCTTTATATTACTCGTAAGGTTATTAAATAAAATAGGAACAATTCTCTCCAGCCTTCTTTTGCCATATTCATTGTTGAATTTGGCCACTTCCAAAATTCCTTTTGTTGTTTGCCTTGTTTTTATACTGTGCGGTATTTTCTGTTTATATTTCATAGAGTAAAATTGTTCCAATATTACCTGATAATCAATTTTTTTTTCTATTGGTAAAGTATTACAATATTTAAATAACTTATTTTCCTCACTTTTTAATTTATTTTTAATTTTTTTTGGTACTATAGTTTTTATTATTTGAAGCTGAAGTTTTTTAATTTTTAGAATGTATGTTTTAAATGTTAGACCATAAGTACTAATTCCATATGTTATTCGTGTTTCCGCAAGTGATATATATAATAATCTTAGTATTTTATAGGGTACTTTATATCTTAAAACCGATAGTTTGCTTAGTATTGCACGTAGGTTTTTACATACTTGTTCGATATGTGGACCCCAATTAAACTTTTCATCAATGGTCAGTCCTAAATATCTATTTGTAGCGACCTTATTTAAGGAGGGACAAGAGCAAGGCTTTTGTATGCTATGTAGACACGCGTCGAGGTGTGATTTTAATTCTATACTGTGGTTGCTTTTGTTGTGGGTGCTGTGAATATGAATGTAATTAGTTTTACTCGAATTTATGACTAATCCACTATCGTGAGCCCATTTACATATTGAGTCGTATGCATTTTGCATTTTTTTTTGTGCTTCTACGATATCATTGTCCGCTGTCACTAGACAAGTGTCGTCCGCGAATTTTAGTATTTCACATTCTTTAATAACTCTGGCCATATTATTCACATACATAAGATATAAAATCGGTGCTAATACTGCACCTTGCGGTGCTCCATATTTTATTATTTTGTGATTGCTGACTTTGTTCCTAATTTTTACTGATATCTTACGATTATTTAAGTAATTTTTGAACCAATTAAGTAGTGGTCCTCTAATTCCGCATGTCTCAATTCTGTTTAATAACAAATCATGTTCTAAAGTATCGAAAGCTTTAGAGAAGTCAATCATGAGTACTATTACATGTTTTTTATCATTAAGACATGTATTGACATAGTTCCCAAATATCGATAGGAGTTGCGTTGTACTTTTATTACTTTGAAATCCAAATTGCCTTTCGTGCAATATGTTATTTTTACTCAGAAATTGTGCAATTTGGTTCCCAATATGTTTTTCCATAATTTTGTTAATGGCTGATAATATTGATATCGGTCTGTAGTTTCCATAAATTTTATGATTCCCGTTTTTGTATATAGGTCGAACAATTGATATCTTCAATTCGTCTGGAACGATACCTTCGTAAACGGACATGTTTATTAATTTAGCGATATCGGTGGATATTTCGTTCTTAATAATTTTTAAATCGCACATTCTTATTGAGTCAAAACCCGGAGATTTTCGTGAATGAAGACTATCTATAATTTTAATAATACTTTCTTTATTTGCTTTTTGGTAAAATATTGACATGTTACAATCAAAGTCAATGTCATTATTTTTTTCAATCTGAACGTTACATATTTTTTTAATTTTTGTCGTTTCACTTATGAAAGTTTCGACAAACTTATTTGCTATCTCTACGTCCGTGTTATTACTACCCATGTATTGGATTATTACATCATCAACATTATTTTTCGATTTACCCATCATCTCATTAATTTCTGACCAAATTTCCTTTCCATTCCCATTGCATTCATTGATCCTTTTTAAATAGTAACTATTCTTGGCCCTCTGTATTGATTTATTTGTTTGATTTCTTATTTTATTATATTTTACTTTATTTGTTATATTACTAGGATCCTTTTTTACTCTTTGAAATGCTTTATCTCTATTTTTTATTTTTACAATTATTTCCTTTGTAATCCATTTATTATTTACATGTTTTGGTTTAATTGTTGTTGTATAAGTAGCATTGGAATAAATATTTTTGAAAGTAGATACTAGGTTATCGTACATTTTTTGGGAATTATCACAGTTTTTAAATATGTCATTCCAATTTGTAGCTATTAAATTTTCTTCAACCAATTTGTTATTTATTTTTCTGACCGTTAACTTTTTTGTCGTCGTCTGTACATTAGAGTTAGTTAATGCCAGCGCTGTCATATAGTGATCAGCGATTTTTGTTTTGATTATAGCGGTAGTAATTTGATCGGTTGTACTCGTTTTAATGAAAATATGATCAATGCACGATTGAGAAACTTGGCTTTGCCTAATTTCTTCCCGCGTGATATTCGATATACCTGTCATATACCCGTGCTGCGAGAGTGTATTTAGATATTGCCTCGATATATTGTTAATTGATTTAATATGTATATTTATGTTCATATCACCGCATATAATAACGTCATTTTTTTCTGGCAGTTCCGTAATAATTTTATTAATTTCACTAATAAATCGTATCTTGTTGGTATTTGGTGGCCTATATATGGCAAGTAAATATATTTTTTTCCTTTGTATCTGAATAGTTCCTAATATATTTTCAAAGGAGTAAGATGCGATTTCTTCTGATTTGAATTTTAAATGATTTTTGTAATATATTATTATACCTCCACCTCTCTGCAATTCTCTAGTGTGAGCATGTATGTGATATCCTTTCAAGTTATATAGGCTGACAAGGTTTAATTTTAGATTAACCTCCGTTAATATAATAACATCTATATGAGCTACGTGACTTTCAATTTGGCATTGAAACTCGGCGAAATTCAGTAGCATCGATCGTATGTTTATATGCAAAATGGATAAATTTAGTGTATTTTTATAGAGTAAATATTTAAACCAATCGTCTATGTTTTTTTTCGAACATTCAGTTATGTTTGAGAATTCGTCTGTGTTCATTTTAAGATGTTAAGCGTTATTTATTTTTTATTGTTATACGTTTCGTTTTTAAGAATCCGGTGTTTCCGATATATTAGCCAAAAAATGTTCGTTTTTAACATGAATTACGCGCTGGTTCTCGCTGCGCCTCGTCAGCACCTTCCCGTTCGAGTACCATATATATTTGAAATTATTTTTTAGTTTTTCTTTAGTTTTAAATAAAAGCGCTTTGATGTACGGTGTGAGATGTTCCCTTACCGATATGCGGTTGGCGTTTCCGTTCGAGTACACATTATCGTTGGTGAATTGGACCGCGGTCTTCGCCTTGACGAGCCAGGCGTCCTTCGGAATTTGTCCTTCTAGTTCGACGATTAGATTCAACGGGCGATCGGCTGCGTTCCCGCTTCTCTTCGGCCTCCAAGCGGCTTTGATGACGTTGGCGCCTTGGCTATTTTTGTTGTTCAGCCCCATCGCCAACAATAATTTATTTGCAGACTCGATTGGAGATTCGCTCTCAGGTGGTACCAGACCAAATATCTCCAAGTTATTTCGTTGAAGATTTTGTTCCATAGATTGCATTCGTTCTTCGAGGGCTTGATTCTTTAAATCTAAATGTCTGTTTAGGTTATTAAGATTATTCATAGTGTTATCCATTTTTTTTTGTTGATTTTCATATATTTTTATTTTTTTTTCGTAGTCCTCGATTTTCTCATTAAAGAACTCTAAGGATTTTTTTAGTTCTGATAGTTCGAGTTTAATAGTTTTGCGTACTTCCGCTCTTAGCTCACTTATAATGGTATCGGTGTCGATCGGGGTAGAGCCTTCCGGTGTCTTGAGGCCCTTTCGCTCACCCTCCGACGTGTCCTCTTCAGGGATAATAACGGAGAGTCGTTTAGGGTTCTTGTTACAATCCTTGCACGTCCATTGAACGGCCTTGGTTGATCCTAGCGCGAGCAGTTGATCGCGACTCAGTCCAGCACATTCTGCATGCCACCAGTTGTTGCATTTACCACTACATAACAATCCGGCATATTTCTTTGTAATCGCTTTGTCACACGCGACGCATTTCATAGCTGGCATTTTACGATATTTTCAGGAGGGTAGAAACCTGCTTTTATCTAAATGTTGTACACGTAAATTTACGGGTCACTAGTAGCGCGAGCGGGTATGTCTGTCTATCGTGAGCGTTATGAACGAACTGATTATGCTATGTGAACGCGTTGGTTATAGATACGGCAGGATAAAATCGAAAACAATTAAACTGATAAAAGAATTATCGGTTTGGAGGGACAGACGGATTGCCAAAGGATGGGAATGGTAGCTTCTTATACAAAATGTATGGAAACTAAAATGTGATTAAAATTCTTTACTATTGTTAGCTAAGCACTGAATCGATTCAATTTATATAATAACTCAAAACAACCTTCTTCGTACACAGACTGAGATGAGGCTTAGACAAGAGTCTAAACCTGGTGGTACACTTGTGGCTCGCTCGCTGGCTGTTTGACATAATAGTAAGGGAGCTAGCAACATTTTAATCACTCGATTCTTCTAAGAAGAATGAGTTTTGCTAAAATCAAGTCAGCCAGAGACTAGAATGGACAAAATCCTACATTATAGGAACGGATTATTGAATTGTGATATTTTGAATTGCGTAGGTGGTAAGTACAATTTATATAATACTAGCTGACCCGGCCACGCGTTGCTGTGGCTAAAGTTTTTGTTATATTACATTATAGTAAACAATCTAAGAGGAACAATAAGAGAACATCAGTCACGGAGTCCACTATGCTTTTTCACACAGATGGTATTTGTAAAAAAATATGGTGATCTCCTTATTTGACTTTCTACTACTATAACCCTTTAGTACAATGAAATTATTTACGAACAAAGACGAAAATGTTGATGTTGGTATACAAATTCACTGGATTGAGATTTGAAGGGGAAGTACGTTGAACACAATTAATTAAAATGTTCTTACACTTGATACTAAGCAGAAATCAATAGGTAAAAAATAAAAATTTATCAGATTTATTATTTCCATTTAATTTTATAACAAATATAAGTATATTACAGTATAATACAGTAAATAACATGTGACGCTTAAACTCATGAATGAGGTAGGCAAGGCAGACAGTCTTAAACTTTTAAACATTAATATCTTTTTTTTTGAATTATAAATACTTTCAATTTCAATTTAATTTAACACCAATCGGTGCACAAGGTTTTTGGTTAACCTGTCTTTAGCTAACACAAATAGATTCGACGGTTTCCCAACACGTGAACACGCAACATATAGTTGCCCATGAGAAAAACATGGATTTTCCAAATCTAAACCACAAATGGACATTGTTTGACCTTGAGATTTATTTATAGACATGGCGAAAGCTAAACGAATTGGAAACTGTAGCCTTTTGAAGGGTATGGTAGAATCTGATGGTATCATCGGAATACGTGGCAGCAGGACCACTTTTCCTTTAAACTTCCCAGCCAAAATGGTTGCTTCAAGAATGTTTCCGGTGATCTTTTTGATGACCAAACGCGTACCGTTACATAATTGAGGTGGATTCAAATTACGGAGGAGAATAATAGGGGAACCAATCTTTAATCGAAGATTATGTGGTGGCATTCCAGGGATATCTAATGAATTTAAAAATTCAATCGGAAAATTTACACTTTCATTTTCATCAACAACAGTATCGATTGATTTAAAAGACATCAGATCGCCTGGTAACAACTGTTGTATCTGGAAGTTAATTTCGTCAACATCAACGTTTTTGGCTGCCAAAATCGCCCGTTGACTAAGCCATTCATGATTCAAATAATTATTCTGTATATCCGGGAAAATACTCTGAATCAATTCAGTTTTATCCTGAACAACAGTGCAAAAATTGTCTGGTAGTTTAATGCATTGCGTATTTGGTTGCAGTTTTATTTTACCGTTCCCAATATTTAGTAGTTGTTCGGAAAATATTAGTGCTGATGGATCATTTTGCAATTGTACTCGCATATTTATGGTCAATCGAAGTGTTTCAACACTTCGCCATAAGAATGATTGTTTCAAACATGCATTAATCTCATCCGCGAAAGTAGAGCGAGGTATAACCGGTAAGGTCTGCCGGAAGTCACCAGACAAAAGTAAGATAGCACCACCGAAAAGTTTATTATTGCTGTTTAAATCTTGCATAGTTCTGTTTAATGCTTCAAGTGAATATTTGTGTGCCATTGTGCACTCATCCCCAAATTATTATAGAACTCTTCCGCAACACTGCAGCTATTCCACTATTCTTTTTGATGTTACACATTGCATCTGGTTTATTATGAACGTCCAATGGCAGCTTGAATGTTGAATGTGCTGTTCGCCCACCATCCAGTAAAGTAGCCGCAATGCCTGACGATGCTAATGCTAATGCGATTTTTTGTTGCGACCGTATTTTGGCAAGAATCAACGATATTAAAAATGTCTTACCGGTTCCACCGGGTGCATCCAAGAAAAAAAAACCGCCTTGTTCAGCAGCAACAGCCAGCATAATCCGATCATAAATAATTTTTTGTTCTGCTGTCAGTAATGGTTCACTGTTCATGATAATTGTTGCTAAACTTCCATGGTCATATTGATTTTCTCGTTGTAAATCGGTATTGACTAAGTCGGTGGCTGGACGATTAGGTGATGGCATACCATAATGATCAAGTGGTAAATTTGAAATAAGAACACATAAATCCTCGATCAAGACCAATGCTTCATTGTACATCTCTGGTGTATAATCTATGTTTTGGCATTGATTTGTTTGTCTAATTCGGTGCAAGATGTCTTCTGTCATACAATTTTTATATTTTTCCCACAAAGTTTGTGCTTGCGAGGGATAACATGTCGCCAAAATAATTGCAAACAACTGACGAATGTTATTCGGTGTTGATGTCAACGCAGCATCAGCAAGCGTTAAGTCCCAATGGTTATCGTCTTCTAGCAATTGCAGTTCACGACATGCATCCTGGTATGTATTGAATACTCGACCATTAGCTGTTCGTAAAAATTCAAAAGACGTTGGTCCGGGAACATTCACCAATAACAAACGTAAATAGAAGCACTCACGTTGCTTTGGATGTACCGTGTAAAGTCTCCCCAATGTCTTAGCTTTGAATATGCCTGTAATGGAAGGATGTGGTTTTCCTTGTTTCCGTGGCTCCCATTTTTTACTGGATTTGTTCCATGTGAAATAACGTGGAACATCACCATACACCAATGTCTTCGCGAATTGGCCAAAAACATCAGGTTTTTGACACAATGTAAAAAATTCAGTTAGAGTCGTTTTCGGAGCTTCGAACGCTCTTTGGAGAACATTTTCTTCAGTGAAGTATACACGTTGACCGTTTTCAAGATGTATTGCCAGATGTTGGACAGCAGGATCTCTTTCGTGGATGGGAAAGCTGAGAATATGCCAAATAGCTTCATTGCTGCTAATGTATCTGCCCATTTGGTATCGTGCTATTTCGTCATTTTTATTTATGTTTTTTACTTCAAATATGGCCAAATCACTGCCTTTGTTTACATATTTACAAATATACTTAATTGATTTAACAGAACTGCAAAGCTCAACATTGATATGAGCTTTGTAAGTTTTTGAAAGTAGTGGTGAGTATGGTACCACCCACTGATTATCAAACTCAACTTGATTTGGAAAGTTCGGCAGTCGCATTGTAAATGTGTGGCCACCATTCTCAGTACTTCTGCGGCGATACATTGGATAACCATCAATATCCGTGATCGTGTCATTCGTATGCGGCTTTGGGAAGTTTTTTTTACATTTTCCATTTTCCATGCACGGTGACGTCATGTTGAAAACACCGCATGGCCCATGGATCATGTGTTTGGTGACAATATCAAATAATTCTTGATCAATTAATGGGTCTGGAATTTCGGCTGAAATTATTTGATCGATTTCTTCAGGACGGATTCTATCTTTAAGCCAAACCAAAATGTGGGCATGAGGCAAACCTCGCTTTTGCCACTCTATCGTATACAGCCAACAACGTGTGATACCAAAAATTGTATATTTAACAATAAAATCAATTAAGGATTTCCATTTTTGTTTAAACACACGTGCAGTTAAATCATGACGATGAATGGCTTGTTGTCCTGGCAATAGTAAAGTTTGTATCTCTTCCCAATTCGGATTACATGTGAATGTAATAAATAAATCCGGTCGGCCGTAATGACGTACGTAAGTCATCGCATCTTGTATGTATTCCTGCATGTTCCGTGGACTGCCGATGTAGCTTGAAGGTAAAATGAAAGCATTACCGATGTCATTGGGATTTAAATTTCCATCGATGTTTCCAGCAACAGCATCTCGTAAGTGAATATATTCTTCCGATCGTAGTTTTGCCTGGTTGAATCGAAGGAATCGCAAGCGTTCGCTTTCGACCTTAGCATACATATCAACAATGTATTGATGGAACAGCTGACGATATCGAAGGATATAATTGTCTTGATGTTGTCTAACCATTATTCGGTGTGCGTAGTAGTTCATTGAGCTAACTTTATTATTTCTGTAATCACCTAAAAAAATAAAAAATAAAATGCAATACGAAATTAAAATCTATACATACAGTAAGAAAGTAAATAGATAATTGTCAAATTTACCGGTATTTGGATCATACTGATTGATATTAAGGTGATATTCATCTTGTCCTTGCCAAAATATCAATGGATATTGTAGTGCGTCATATGAACGGTGTAGATCCGAAATCGTACTGACAGTGTTGTCTCGCCGTGTAATGTTTATAGATCTTTTGTCAACTGGATCACCAACCATGATAACAGCAACCTCATCAACAGTTGGAGCGTTGAATCTACCAGCATGTTCACCTAATGGTACTTTGTCGGCTTTTATGACGATTTGATAATTGTCATTTTGCAGTCGTGGCGAAACTCTTTTGATCAATTGAATTAGTTGATTGTGATCTTCTAAAAAATTTTCCAATAATATCACAATTGCTCTTTCCTCTGCTTGTTCAATAAAATTATACAGGCACCGAGTCGTCACGCGCTCTTCACAATCGCCCATAAAATAAAAAGGTATCGACATCTGTCAGTTTTATGACTGCCAAATAATAACAGACAAATGATTAGCGATAAATTAAAATTGCGACTATAATTTGAGATTTAAACTATCCTATCTCTCAAGTGCACATCGAACTGCACATGGTGTTCAAATTTTATTATAATCGTTTAAGTGGTTTAGGAGTCCATTGAGGACAAACATTGTGACACGAGATTTATATATATTAAGATTAAGTTTCAGGCTGGAGAACACCTGAAGGATTTGTTTAGTGGAAACAGTAACAAAGGTTAAATCGGATAATAGAAGCATTCATTATTAGTAAGTGAACCACAAAATATACACCATGAATATCCTACTGAAACATTTAGGGCATCTTAATAAACTGTACAAAGATTTCAAAATAAATGCTATGAAAATTAAAATATTTTGGACTTTTTGACTTCAATGTATGTCAGATACCGTATATTGTTTATATGTTTATTAATATTCATTATAAGGAATGGTTTCATAAATATGCTTAGAAGTATCATCAAATGATGAAAGATGATTCACCTAAAATTAAACCTCTGTTTAGGAAAAATGTCTGGTTGAATCCTTTGCTTCCTAGAACTATCCATGAATGGAATGCTCTAAGTAGTTTTATATTTAGCCCCTTTCCCCAAACAAAGACTATCAAAACGTTCACATTCTAGATTGGCAACTAAGAAAACACCATCACCTGCGAATACCAGCAACATTGGAGCTAGCTCCAAAATATTGTGATTAATGATAATAATAATAAAAATAATGCCACTGCACTAAAACCATCGACATAGACAATAAATTTTGAAAATTTATTTTTTTATTGTTTGATGTCAAAAAATAAATAAGCATAACACTTAATCAGTAACAATGCACAGTAAGTTACTTAGTAACGACCTCTGAATTTTCCTCCAAGCAAAGATAAACTTCTCAACAATGAAAAATTTCAATAAAAAAATCTTGGACGACAGACGAAGTGACCGTGCCGAGGACACTGGCTGCGTTACCACGTGACCACCTCCATCGCTGTTTGAATTATGATCCCTGACTTCTAATGATTTTCCAACTTTTTCAGCAAGCTTCGGGTTAATTATTGATTCATTTATTCAAACATTGTCATTACTCGAAACATCTAAAAGAAATTACATATTCAAAAAAATATTTTTATATTAAAGTTATGTGACATTTTTAGATTAGGCATTTTAATGTATTTATGACTAATTCATAAGTAAGCATAACTAAATATCAGGTGACTTGCGGAACAAGACGATTTTCAAATGAGCTCTTAAACTGTTCTTCCCTGCGAAGAGTCCGGGTGAGATTCAGTTATTTTCCTTTATCTTATTAACTTAATAATATCAGCGGGCTCGTACAAACACCTCTCCATTTGAAAAATGCACCGAAGAACGAATCGCTACGCACCGCAATCGCATCGTACGCACTTAGGACACCCTGGACCATTGTGATCTATAATATTATAACCCAAACTGTCCAAGCATCATCCGTTCATCATTTGTTATTAAATATTATTAATTATATTGTTACTAATATAAAAAACTAAATTATATTATAATTTATAATTTGTAATATAAACACGCATTCAAAGTGCTCATAATACTTTTTATTTAGGTAAGTGATTATCATTTCATCAAATAAATTGGCAGTACTGAAAAACGCACCCAAGCAGTTTTATTGAGAAATTGCGGGTACCGACGGTTGTGTGAAGTTTGAGAACGTGTCAACATAGTGTTTTTTTTCTAAGAGCCTTGTTTCAGTCTAATAAAGACGCGGCATCAAAATCATATACTATGTTTTTTACCACATATATCTTAGTTTTTTTTTTTGTCGTTATTAGTCTTAATATTAGTTGTATAATAATTTATTACTTATTTATTGAATAAAATATAATGTAAATAAAGTGCATAGCGATCAACTGAAAATCGATAGTCATTGTAAGTTTTTTATTTATTACAAATTAAAATAAGATGACAAAAAACATAATTTGGTGAGTGATCCTGAAAACATTCTATTATTAGTTTTACAGTTAAAATTAAAAGCATTCACATTTAATTTTATCATCTTACAATGGAATGATACACATTTAAGTATAAATTATCACAAGTAACTAAATATTCAACAAATATGCTTGCAAAATTAGATACTATTATATTTTAAAAATCTCATTATAAAGGTAAAACTTAAAAATTAATTAACTAGCACTTTAATACTAATAAAAAAAGCAATTCCATTTTTTAAATGCTTTAGTATAAGTAGTATTAAAAGGCTAGATTACATTTTAATTATAATAATTAAAAACAGATCTCTTAAAACCTACAAAATGTTGTATTCCATATAAAATAAACAAGTCGTTGGTTCGTTGATATCACACTTTTTAACTTGGTCAACGACATGGTAAATATCCACCCATTACTATTATTTACATTTAAACCTCGCTTTCTCTCGATACAGCGGCAATTTTTCAAAATACAGTAGTAAGTCATTAAAAATATGGTTGTAAAATGTGCAGCGATTATGGATATTTCAAGCCTGTTTAATTAGATTAATATTTACTTAAACATTGAAATAATCAATTTTTATTGTAATTCCTATACTAGTATACTAAAATTGGTAAATTTATTCTCCGAGACCGTTGATTGATTAATTTCAGTGTGCCCGAATTTGGGAAATTATGGCATTGTGACTCAAATATTTTTAGTTTGCATATTTTGAGATAATAAAGCTAAGGATGTCACATTAATGATTAATATAGCTTAAATCGCTTCTAGATCATTGAATTAATTTAAGCAAATTGTAAACAATTGTATTGTAGGTTATACTTATCTAAGAAACAAAGAACATGTTACAGTAATCATATGAAAAATAAAAGTTATCACCCAACAATACCTGGACAAAATCGAGTATTATGAGTATGTAAGAAATTTGGAAATTAACTTTTTAACATTGCCATCTGTCGCATTTTATTCACAACAATGTTAGAGGTTAAAAATTGGATTTAATTTAGGTATTTAAAGAAAGATGACCTGCATAAAATGTATACGATTTGTATATAAATATTACATAGATTATTACAGATATTTAAAGTAACATATATATTCACATATTGACAATGTTCCCAATAATTAATATAATACCCTAAAAAATACAGAATAGAAAGTAAGGTATAAAAAAGGATAAATGTATTAATATGATGGTTTATTTTTAAACAGACTAGGCATTATTAATGGTACAGCCTGAAAAAAAAACAACAAATGTGAGAATATTCAACAGGTACTTAATCGGCATACAAGATACACACTCCCACAGAAGTGCTTAGATGTTGTCAGCCTGTAATGAACGGCATCGCATCAGATAAAACAACAAGGCAGATGGAATTTCCTAACAGAAGCCATACGTTAATGAAAACCAGTTGTCATAGAAAATATTATCAGTAACTTTCACCTTCATAAAAAAATGAACAGAGTATGTTATCCATATATAAGATGTTTGGTAGGTTGATAGAAAACGGATTTACCGCCATACTTACGTTATTACAAAGTTTTACGGGTTTGGAGATATTTACCATTTTGAACTATTTTAAAATAATACCAAAACAAGCAGTTTTATGCCAATTACACAATAAGTAAAGGTAGTTTTTTTTTCTATTACTCTAATATGTATTTATTCTATAATAAAAGATAACAAGTATCTAAATATTTAAGTATACAATAATAATGTAATTTTTTTTTATTGATTAACATCGATGTTTTGAAAAATTATTCACAAATGCAACTATCATTTTTATAGTAGGTTTTAGATACCTAGCTTATCGTCATACAAATTAGTAAGCGCCAAAGAAGTGACGTCGAGATTCCGATGGCGCTGTTTTGTGGACGCCAAATTTTTCTATAGTGAACCATACAATATAGGTGAGACGCAAACCGCAAACATATTTAACTTTTACAAATGTTTAAAGTTCATAAATGATAATCTCTCCAAGTCATAAATGACTAGACATCAGCGCTAGTGACTATCTTGTCATCTTATTTACTTCATTTGTGAACGATTTGCAGGTCAAACTTACAGATTGTATTATAATGCATGTATTACTTTCTAATACTGTTTGTTTTTATTAGCATTTATTATAAAACCAAGAAAAAAAGCGAATATCGAAAAAGATCAAATGAGTTCTTATAATTACTACTACTATTCGGTGCAATTTGAACATAATTACTGATACTTACACCCATATGCAGAGTCGTTCCTTAACTTTTCCTAGAGAAAGGTCACCCTTAATTAAAATTTCATTGGAAAGTTGTCATTCCAAAACTAACGTGTTCATATGTTTGATGTCAATCATGCCAATTGTCAGACAAATCTTACAAGAGGGCAGTTATTATAAGGAAAACTCGTCCATTTAGCTGTTTGAGGTTACTAGAGCAGATGGCACGGGACAGGACAGTGGGGTAATAAACAGTTGACAGACGTCAATAAAGAGTTAGGAATCAAATGCCTTGAAGTTTCCTTCCGTTAAGGACTCATCAATCATCATATGAGCAGCAATCTGCCAAAATTATAAGGTTTTGTATCGATTTTGAAACATCATCTTTACCACAAATTGAAGCAAGAAATATTATCTAAAACGGCAATCTGACCCTATAAAACGTGTTTAAAATGTTAGGTTAGGTTATACAACTCATATGGTTGTTAGGCTATTGGTTGGTAGACACATACATTTTAGCAATGTCATTCATTTCCAATTCCAGTACTGTTAGTTGAAATTTCTCTTTTAGAAAAAAAGGAATTTTGTGGAAAATTTAAATATATTTGTGCGTTTCGGTTAAATATTATCCGCTGTTTCTAAGGGTTAAATAAAATGAAGGATAACTTCATTGGAATACAACTTAAAATGTTACAGAATCAAAGCCATATTTAGAATTTGTTTTATCATACAGTTTAGAAGAAATAAAAATCGGTAAGATTTATTGAAATTTTTAGGTTACTTTTCAAAATAAGCAACACTAACTTAAAAATGAATGTACCAGGTGAGTTAGAGATTAAAGATTGCAGTGTGAATTGTTGGGATATATATTCGATCTGCTGCATGCCAATTATAGGAACTTGCTCGCAAGCTGATAATCTATAGCAAAAAAGTTTTGGATTTTAAGCAGCTTGTGGATACATTCTTGTAATGTTTACCAACCTTTTAAGGCCAATTTCAAGGCACAGAAATGATGTTTTAGCTTTATATATAGTAATTAATCACAAGAACTAGGACACTGTGCATTATTTTTCTTCTTTATTTAATATAAAGCTCTCATTTAAGGCAAAGTGTATGAAGAATATTATATTCCTATTGTCACTAGTATTTTCTACACTAAAATAGTTCACAGTAATTAATACCAACATTTTTAAAACATTTCATTTTACCCTTGGTACCAATCTGGGTTCACTTGGTTTGATGCTTTGACCCAATTGATTTAAAGTGTCCTTAGTCATATTAACAATTGTGGTAATTTTGTCCTCATTTTGATTATAACTTTTTAAACTGTCTCCATTTTGATTGACGATAAATTGTACCAGACCTAGGGTTGCCACTCTCAAGGTAAAATACCGACTCCAAACATACCGGGGAGGGGATCTGAGGGATTTTTTTTAAAACCTTTCCTTGTAATGTGCAATTTTAGGTCACTATAGTGAAAGTAAATTGTAAAAACGTGTATGAATTCTAATAATTTGAAATGTCAACAACTTTTAACACAAAAAGTGGATACGCTAAATCAGTATTAACACCTCAAAACTGACTGACAGTGCAACACCACTGCCACTGGCCAGGCGAGCACATTTTTAAGGTGACTGGGGGTGTGCAGTGTCACTCTTGCAGCTTACTGTAAGTAACATACACGGTACGCCACTCTCACACTCAAGACTAACGCTTTACGAAACTTTCAAATTACGGACATTTCTCTCTTTTCCGGACACCCTAACACGGCATAAAAAATACAAACCGTCCGTATAAAATACGGACATATGGCAACCCTAACCAGACCCCTCATAGGGTGTCAAAATGTTGATATACCTATATAAAGTAAAATATACTCTTTATAAATTATATCAACACCCTCAACGAATAACATCCTAAGTCATTTTTAGCAGCTTTTCAGGAGAGCCAAAACAAGTTTTAAAAAATCTCCATACTTTGTTTGTTTTTTTGGGTAATTACTTAAGTCAGTTAAGATTGTATTCCATGTAAAAAATAGTCTTCTCTGATAATAATACTGTACTTAACTAGAATTACGATATTTTTCCATTAAATATTACTTGAAAAGCTTACTTACGATATTCACATGCATACGATAGCTTTGCACGTATTAATGATAGAGATAAGGTGAATATACAGAAAAAACAGCCATTTTTTTCTAACACGGAATAATATCTAACTCAAAACTGCCAAAAAGTGACATAGGATATTATTCGTTGGGGGTGTCGATATGTGTATATTTACTGAAGACACAACGTTAACTTTGCTAACAGCACAATTTCTTCAACAGCCGAAGAAGCTGCGTGTGCAAATAGATGAGATCAAGAAATGGATAAAGGCTTGATGGAAATTATTGAGGGTTAATGTCATGATCGTCGAAACCTTTTATTGTCAAACGACCACAACTGATGACACATAATTTGAACGCTCAATGGCGACTCTAGTAAAACATAATATTATTGGAGGAAACATTTTTTTTTTTAACATAATTTGTTACTGAAGTGGATATATTTATCAGAATAATGTGTTTTACATGTACATCATATAATTGATGGATGCTGTGTGTAAAAGATGAATAACAAACGTGGACAACCTAAATTCAGATAATTTTTTAATTAAAAAAATATAATAAAAATGTTGGTAATTAATAATATTAGTAAATAATCCTCAACAAACCGATCTGACTTAGCTCTCTAAAGGCACACACTCGCAAACAACTCAGCTTGTATATTAAAAAACTCAGATCGCATTCTTGAACTTCGCATGACTATTATGATGTCTTCAGAATAAAGGGAATGCGAATTTTACGAGAACGCAGGTCATCGTTGGAAAAATCCTAAGAGGCGGCTGGTTCTCGTCTGTGAGTTGGAAGTGGAATTCGCGGGCAGCTTTCGCTTCTTCTCCTGCGAAGAGAGCTTCTTGCGCATATGCTCGTCGATCAACTCGTGCATGTCCATCTGAAAGCGTTGTTGAAGGGTCAAAATAGTGTTGGTACCGGATCACATTTATGTATATTAAAATCGAGCTAATAATGAATACATAAAATTTTGGTTTAAATTTGGTTTAAAATATAATTATATAGTTAGGCCTTGCAGACTGCATTGACAAAGGCGCCGAGACAATCTCTAGATTCCTCGGGTTAGATGGCACCGAACCACTTTAACATGAGTTATATATAATATTTATGATCATTAATATTAGACTAGTGCTGCCGGAAATTTCAATAATTAAAATCTTTCTAACCACTGTTTATTTTGACATTCTAAAATATAATAAATATGTCCTCTTGATGAGACAAACATGACAGGTTAAATAAAATGAAAAAGTACGTTACTTTACGTCTCGCTTGCTCCCCATGCGATCAACCGAGATATGCATGGCAGAGTGTTGCGGCACGCGGAACGGCGGGGGGAATCGTCGGTGTCAAGTTTTCACAAGGACGATTTATATGACATCCCGTATCTATATGTTTTAAAAGATAGTTTCCCGACATGAAATTATGAGGTTTGGGTGAAATTCCCAGTGGTGGGAATATTATGTTTGTCTGGTAATTAATTAATCTAAGTAATTAATTTTCCTAATAATGATTACCAAAAGCAATTAATGGCAAAATTACTAACCTGCCATTGTTCTAGTTGTTGTCCTAGTTCTATTTTTTGCTTCACAGCTTCCATTAACTGGCCATTGGCCTGCATGAGTTCTACCTTCATTTTAGCATACTCCACCTGTATAAAAATATGCACAAATTTGATTTAAGTCACGAGCATAATCTTATGTACTGAAGTGAGCAACGCAATTAGTTTGTAATAAAATATGCGATGCGCTTCTCAAGTGTGGGATGTGGTGAGAAATGGGAGCGGTGCATATTTTTTTCTCAACTTAATGCGTTGGAGAGAGATGTTGGTATTCTAGTTTATGCGGTCACTAAAATATCGCCATCTACTGGTTAAAGAGGTCTACTGGTCTACTGGTTGTCACCTGATGTCAAAAAGATTTATTGATAATTTTAAATCTTTTATTACATACTTAACAAATAAGTAACACCATGATGACTAAGATTTTTTCGCGGAAAATATGTTGGACTAGTCTAAAGTTGACTCGCCGATCGCTCACTGTCAGTTTGATGTTCGTTTATGCAATAATGCATTATACAAACATTAAACTGACAGCGAGCGAGTGGCGAGTCAGCTTCAGACTCGCCCCACAGTTTAAGCCGAATAATCAGGCATCGTACAGACATGCACCTCAACTGATTGAAAAAAAATGAGTGTTTGAGTAAATTTATCTCTTTTGCGGCATCCCGAGGCTAGATTGATTCTTACTCCAGTTTAAGGGCACGATTTCTAGCTTCACGGTATAATACTTTATTATTAGGGTCAGCTCATGAAGCGAAGGGTCTTAGATATCATAGCTAGAGTTTTCAACCATTTTTTAGGCATCATCTCTAGCATTCTCTCGACGAAACACAGGAAAAAAAATCTGTGTAAATAATCTGATAATAAAAAATTCACCTCTACATGATGTCTCCTTTTGTCGGCTTCGTCTCTCTCTGATCTTGCCCGAGCCACGGCTTCATCTCTGGCCAGATCTGAACCAGCCGCGTCGGCTAATGCCCGCGTTCGTTCATCATTTGATGTTCGAAGCTCTACTTCAGCGACCGATATCTGGAAGGAAAAAACATATATTTTTGGCAAATGGTAACGGACATAATAATATTGTTATCTTAAGAATGGCCATTTATACTGGAGCATTTTGTTTATTTTATCATCAGTAAATGATGGCTACCTTAGGGCTACAAATTTAGGGATATCAGAAGGTGGATTGGATGGATTGGATTGGAATGCAGCCAGATGGTTGCTACACTTAGGCCACATTAGAACTGGCTGGATTTGACGGCGGATTCTCAGCGGCGAAAAGATCTGGCTGGATTCGACCCACTGAGGATACGAACCCGGGACCTCTGGATTTTAGAAGCAGGCGCTTATACCACTACACCACCAAGCCGCTTGATATTAGAAGGTATGCAAGTAAGCCACGCAGGGATGCGAGGGAAACACTTCAAGACCCATCAGACTCGCACCACATGCCAAATCCAAGTTATCTAATATTCGTGACTGAATGTCTTCAACATATACCAGAAATTTTGTATCTATCATAAATGAATAATAATAAATCTGTGGACCTTAGAAAAAGATACATAATTAGAGTTAACCAATAGAAAAAATTGTAATTAAAAACCATTCATTTTGAGATAAAGATTATGGAATTTAAATTTGTAGGATCCTTATTTTAAGTATTGTATAAAATATTTTTTAAACATCGCACGATTCCTATATTTAGCAGTTTTGACGTAGCAAAAGCTCTTTTTACACAAAATAACACAATTTGTCACAAAATAACTTACCTACTTATTTGATTTCAATGCAAGTTTTGAGAGCTTTGCAGGGTTAAGGCGCCTACATACCCGAATGCTACAAAGATGCGAATTTTTCAGGTTTCAAGAAAGTTAGGAGTGATATGAGTAATTAATTTATTTACATTAAAAAATAATTTATTTTTGTAGGGAATTACCTAAGCATTTCTTTTTTTAAATATGCGAAAAACATTAAAATAGTGACAAGTCCCGGTGTACCGGGACGAATGGCAACCCTAGTGTGAGTGCATGTATGAAGATCGTGTTATTCATTTTCGCACGGCTAGACTTATGGCTTACTTTGAAGAAAAACATTTTTTTTTATTAATGATGATTAATGTATGATTAATTTTTTCGAAAAGTTTCGATAATAGTCACCAAAAGTGACATCAAGTTGCATCATCGAGAGGAGTTTGAGCTGATCAAATGGCACCAAACATGGCTTGTTTTCTTGTGACCGTTTACTTTGACGGAACAAAGGCATGTTGCAAATACTGGGAAGTGACAAGTTGCGATGTCGTGCGAACAAAATATATTGGGCAATTTGGAACTAAATCGCTACCAGCTTGCGTCACTAAGTTTACTATAAGACTACCTATACTATAAGTTTAATACTATAAGTTTAACTACATATACTATAAGTTTAATACTATAAGTTTAACTACATATACTATAAGTTTAATATAATCGATATTTTTAAAGGCAGTACAAATGTCTAGGTTTGGTTTAAATAAATAACATCTCGTCCTAAACACACTTACGCACCCTCATTTATCACGCGCTCACACCTATTAACGTTTTATCTACAATATATATATATATATATATATTAATTTAAATGTGTGTGTAAATATGTATGTATTCTTCATTTCATTAATATGTTAATATGCTGTACTTTTACCTAAAATAAAATAAATTAGAAAATCAATCACTTTCGCTGTCAAGCCAAAGACGTTAATATTTAGGTATAACTAAATATATCGAGTTCAAGTCTTTCTTTCTAGAAAAAATCGCCATAATAAGATAAGATAATTTATTTCCATCACAAGTATAAATATATAAGAATTACTACAAAGTAAAACCATAAACAATAATGCACTCAAAAGCTCCATACCATATATAACTACAATACAATGTAATGCTAGTATTAAATTATTCACCAACCAGAATATTATATAACAAATAATTACACATATTAAATAATCAAATTAATTAATGAACATTATGTTAATGTTCATAATGTTATTTGTTTCCATATAAAACAATAATCACGTATAAATAAATATTGCTATGTAGTTTTGGTTAACATTTTATGTAAGAAACATAATATATATTATCGATCAAGACCTTTTTTTTGTTACCGTATTTCATTTAGGAAATTCGTGGAGGTGTGAAGTTTCACACCTCCATCCTAATTGAAAAACGGTCAGCTTATAGTTTTTCGACTATACCTACCTACTTATGATATTATTGGATAAGGGGCGATGCTGCAATAAAAATAATAAGCTAAAATATCTGTTTTGCGTGCACAAATTTATTATTATATTAGTTATTGGAGTTATTTAATTAATATGTTTATGTTATAGGATGGTCGTCAATTGTCTGAGAAAGATATTTTAACACATTTCCACAACACAGATCTTAGAATTAATCTAACATTATTTTGAAAAATCTTAAATTTTAATGATTATTCTGATAAATAAATCCGATTTCAGTTCAGTTTAGTTTATGATATTAAAGCATAGTAAATCCATTATATTTTCCAATACAAGGTGAATGTGTGAAATGGTCGCTCAAAATCAGCATTCATTAATTGTGGTTTCCGCTTTTATTTTTATGAGAATATTTAATGTTTGAAAGATAATAATTTTAGCGGTTAATAATGACGTCACGGCCTAAATTCGTGTATGTCATATTAGTATTATAGCCGACTCAACACCACATCCCTCCCTCACTTGGTATTATTGTTTTTAGAAATTAACCTATAAAATTAAAAATCTGAGAATCGTTCACACTGCACCGTAGAATAGTGAGCGAAGGAGAAGGATGACGCGATTTTTTTTTACAGAGTCCCATTGAGAAAAAACTGAAAAAAAAACACAATTTTCAGTCGCTATTTCGCCGTCTTCAGTGATGATATCGTTCTGTAACAACCTGTAAATAGATGCTGGAAAGTGGAAACGTTTATCTCCGTTCGCACGGATCAAAAATTAAAACGCACGATGGATCACGACACGGCGAACGTACTCGCGTATGGCATCACGACTTTTACCACTGGACCAAACAAGCACGAAAATGAAAACTATCCCACGCCGGATTTAATTTTGCGCACCTTTCGCACCTTCCGCACGGTACCGGTCAACTAAGTGAAAAAAAAAACCAAAAATTCTCTTTGTTGTACAACTAGCTACATAAATATACATACAATCACAAAATTGAATACTACAATATTGTGCAACATACATATAAAGAGGTGTTGTTGTCTGGGGCGTGGTCATAAGTCATACCATTTCATAACGGCTTTTTAGTTTAGCTAAAACTCGATACGAGACGTGATAGGTTTTCATATAGGAGTCTTTATTTTAGTAATATAAATTATAAATTAAATAAATCAGAATTGACTTCAATTTTAATTGAGTTTCTTTTAAAAATATATATTGCCCGTGATACGTAGAATACTTATTTCAAACTAGATTTATTTATTTAAGTACAAAACATCGTAATATTCAAATACCTATTCAGTAATATGTACTAAATATAAATATTACAATGTGAAGTGTGGTGTTTCTAATTTGTGTTTAGTACGGATAAGATTGTGTGTTTAGGAGTACCTATGTCATAAAAATACTATTTGAGAAACGTGAATGTAATCATTTATGTGTGTTTAATTGAATGTATGTGTTCTTGTATATGTATAACTGTGATTTGTATTTTCTCAAAGCTGAAAATATGTAACCCGAACGGCCTGGTAGAACTCAACGGCGCTTTTCCCAACTTTAAGCCACGAATAATAAACAAACACGCATTGAATTGCACGTTTGCGAAATATTTCCGACTTTCCGCCATTTGTAACTGTAATTTGCTGTACTACTTCGTTTTTTTTTTTTGTCTAATTAAAAGTCATAAAGTAAATAAAATAACCTTGTATAGAAAACAACGAAGCAGTCGGAACTGCGCATAACAGCGCCTCACCGACACACCAGCCATACCAATTATGTTGGTCTTTGACTGATATTTAACCATTTTAAGATATGGTAACATGAAGTTCTCCGTAGAGTATTATTAGAGTAGAAGCCTTGGAAAGTATAGAAGGTTCACTCGCGGCGGGTAGCCTTGTGCGGTGACGCAAGCGACAACGTGCGCGTGCTTTCATATTGAGCTCGAGTAGTTATCGATCGACATTGAACATACAACACGCAATTTCTCCGAAATTTTTATCATCGCAATTAGAGTCATTATAATATAAAACCATTTGTGGATTTTTTAAAGATATTTTGAAAGTGATCCGCGATGATTATCGCGTGTGGTTAGTAATAAACTTTAGAAGCGTTTCGTTGTAAAATGGTATAAACTAATAACCTCCAAACCAATGGTTGCCCTATATCGACGCTTTACAAAAAAATAAACATACTAGTCGAATTAAGAAACTGCTCTTTTTTTTTGAAGTCGGTTTAAAACAGAATTTATCTCTTAATCCTAAATCGGTCTATTTTTAACAATGTTTTTTTTTACAGAATTCCTATAACCTAGCCCGAATGCAATTATTTTGAGCCCTGTTCAACTAAACTAAACATGCTTGTGCCAAGGGAAATGGTGGTAATGAAGCGGTAAAAATGGTACGACTATATACACGCACTAAACACGCACACAGATACATACACTCACGCGCAAACACACACACACACGCGCGCAAACATGTCATGCCACAAATGGCACCACACTCACTCCACGCAGAGTAAACTTTATTTAAAATCTGATATAATTTTGATGTTTTCAACCATATTCATATTTGGTACATGTAAACGTGGTATCAGAGAATTATCTTCCTGTTTTGTATTTTTATAAATAAATAAATAAATAATGTGCGGATTCGAACACGCGACCGCGCGCTCTGTCAACAGTCTAACCAGCTACAACTATTTTTGTTTGATCGAAAATTTTAATTCACGCTTTATCATATATTTTCTAAATCATGAATTTATATATAAGAACTTTAAGATAATAATTTCGAAATAATTAAAAAAATTGTCCATACCCATTTACGTTCCGTCCTCACGGGTTAATTTGTAGGTTTTGCGTAAATAAGTTTCTCTTTTGTAGTGTGGTATACGGTTATGTTTTATAATATCAATACATGTCAATAATAAATAAATAAATAAATAAATAAATATCGTTTTATTGAATAGGCTTACTAACGTCAATGCGTAATTTGTGCCCGCGCAAGGTTCAATAAACCTTCAACTTAAACCTAGTTATTTTCCTTCTACGGCCGTTTAATGCAATACCATAATAATAGCATAGCCTTGAATAATACATACATTCTGGTCGATGTACGGAAAACAGCGCAACGTAACCTCCAAAATGTTATGTCATTTGAACTGTTTTTTTTATATATATTATTTGTTTAAAATACAGCATTTGAATATTATTATTATTTAATACAATATTTAGAAGCTAGCCCACATTTACGGTAAAAAAAATGTTTTACCAGGACGATGTGCCGTCTCACACCTTAGCGGTTACCATTGTGAAAATCCACGAATTATGGATTGAACCGCTTGGCTTGGATTTTAAAATATTTAAAATGAGAGAGGAGAGGACGCAACAGCCTACCTTGGTCTGCAGCTCGGCGATGAGGTCGGCCTTCTCCTGGAGCAGCTGGTCCTTGCGGTGGTCGCGCCGCGCGGCCGCGGCGAGCGCGTCGCGCAGCCGCGAGCCCTCCAGAGAGGTCGCGGCGCGCGCCGCGTCCTCGCAGGCCGCGCGCAGCGCGCCGCGGCGCAGCGTGCGCGCGCGCGCTCGGCCCTGCTCCTCCGCGTCGGCCGGCTCCGTGATGTCCAGGGAGCTGATCGACAGGTCCGAGTGGAGACCTGGCGTAATGACAAATTTAAAAAAAGGCTTTCACTGAAAATGTTCGCACTTTTATATGAAGTAGCGAACATGTTCAGTGGGACAACTGCGAGGACTCATTATCCCATCACAACTTACTGAGCCTAGAGAACCGAATGGTAATCAATGACATGACCTTATTGCACAACGTGCTACACAACCAGATAGACAGCTCCCTTTTGCTAAGCAGTTTGCGCCCGAGGGTTCCGTCACGTCTAACACGAAATAGGGAATTATTTTTTGTGCCTAAGTGTAATACGAATTACGCAATGAATTCAGTTATAAACCGTATTGGTACAACATATAACCGTAATTTCAGCGAAATGGACATTTTTCATTTGCATAAAGGCGACTTTATACTAAACATAAAAAAACTTTCTTTGAACATACATAATATTAGTAATAATATTCTCGTCACCACACACACACATACACACACACACATTAACACACTCTTACATTGCACACCCTATTATATTCACAGATTATAACACTCGTACAATGTTATCACTATAAATTAGATGCTAGTTCGTTCTATGAAACAAATATGTTAAATTGGAGTCGGCTTAAGTTGTTATTTATCTATTTCTATGTAACTGTCATTATGTATAACATTTCTCATACAAATAAAATAAAAATAAAATAAGTACAAAATGGCGATCATAATAAATATATATTTTCTTATTTATTGGATGAATTACCTACATACTTACTCATTTTATAAATGATTGGCGTCTCCTAGGAACAGCACATTGTGCTATTAAGGTGATGCACAAAACTAATCCATTGCGCGTGATTATAAATTACAATAATATATGTACAGGTAATGTATTTATTATGTTAATACTTCTTTTTAGTGCTTTATAGTATAAGAGCGCATGTAAACGACGTTAAATTCTCATACAAATAAATAAATAAAATAAAATATAATAAATAAATAAGGTTACAGATTCGTGTATACATATTAAAAAATATTGTATTTTTGAGCGCTTAGTACCACTGCAACCTATTAGCTGCCTTCTTAACTAGACCAAATGTCTGTACTAAAGAATGTAGTTAAATTTGTTCTTTTTTTGTTAATAACTTGTTTTCTTTTTGTTGTTTTGCCAACTAACAATAAACGAGCATCTTATTTAAAAAAAACAAAAATATAAATACAGAATATAAATAAAAACAGAAATACACGATATAATAACATATTAAAAAGTTGTAATATAATAAACAGATAAATGAAATAGTTGATAGTGTGACACAAATTATGCGTGTGATGTGTTTATACCAGTGTGCCAACTCTCTCATTATGACTTCAAAAAATTATCACGATTTGCCAATTTCACCAAAATTATTAATTGTGTTACATTTTAAAACAGAAAATTTGAGTGCGACAATTGTCAAATTACGTCAAGACGATTGTATAAGCTGTCATATAGAAATACTATATCAGAAACGGTGCACCTGTTAAGCGACATCCTTAATCAGATGCACATGACCCTCATAAATAAAATCAGGTTAACAGAAGTGGGTCAGAATTTGAAGACACAATCTGACCTCAAGCAGAGATTACGACCGTGTAAAAGGCACATATACGCTGACAGTCGTGAAGCGTAGAGTGAATATTATTAGGGCAAGTCACGCAAATGGCAACATATTGTATATGACCACATCGCTGAAAGAGGAGGTAAAATGCTGAAGGACCGCGTTCTATTCCCCCCTCCCCTATTCCCACCCATTTCATATCTGAAAAGTTATTGATAAAAATAGGCAATTAACTTTAAAAGTAATAAATTCCATTATAAATATCTTTTTTTTTTAATAACGGCATATCGCCTTAAACAATAAATGGAGTAATTTTTGACAGTATTAAAAAGTTTCATTTAATTTATATGTAATTATTCTCATACTAATTACTATGTGGATTTTATTTTTATCGTTCAAACATAAGTTATGCTAAATATTGTTTTATTTTATTTTCTCAGAAGTAGTGTTAAATATTTCACTTTTCAGGTTTCTAAAGCTAAAATTTCGATATTTTTGGGGTGAGTAGGTATTAAATCTTAATAATTGGAAAATTGCCGTTTTTTAGTTAGTCTCACAGTTGCTGAAAAAAAAAACACTTTTGGCTTGCACTAACTAAACCATAAGATTGATTACAGTCACAAGTTGTAATTAACATTGTAAAAAATTAAATATATATAATATAGGGGACTTATATGAAACCATACTTATGGCGTCGAATGTACTTACAATGTGCTTATCATTTTATGATCATTGTCAGCTGACAATATAATATTTTATTATGAGGTCATATTTATGACCCACGATATAAGTCTAATGAGAATATGGAGTGCATGAATTTCCCATAATTGTTTAGTGACACATTTTTATCAGTTTTTATTGTTATATCTTTTATGGTGGTGGCTTGAACGTCTGCACCTGGATTCAATCCTGAGTGGTTGCAGAAGTTCAAATCCAAAAGTGGTTGCAAATCCTTAGAGGTTGCACAAGTTTAAACTCAATGTCGCTTGTACGATTATATTGCAGACGCTAACTTATACAATACTATTAGAATCTGGTGTAACCTATAAAAGTAGAATGTAATTTTTGACAAAAATAAATAAATAAATACAGGAGAGCTTAAAGTCAGCAGTATCCTTTTATAAAGTGCAACTTTGTGAATTAAGTAAAAAATGTGGTCTAAATGACCAAAAGTGTGGTCACCTTACAAAATACAAGACCGCGCGGCGTCACGACGTCGCGACCCAGTAACCGTACCTACATTGATGACCTGTATTGATGACAGTGAACAACGGGTAGTTTCCCGCGTGCAGATATTCTATTTTTTTTTAATAGCTATATGAAAACTTGTCGAACAAAATTTGTTCAGATTTCTGCCCGAATCACCCTTAAAACGATACCACTGACTTTAAGTTCAGTCTGTATATTGAAGACATTGAATTTGATTTAATTAATTACTAATTTTTAAATTTTGTAATGTTTAAAGCGTTTTTTTTGTCGCAAACGCAATTAATTATCGATTATATTATGTGATAAATAAACAAAAAATAAGTAATAAGCCGTTCTCTGAATCAACACAATAATAGAAATAATCTCTCACCAGAATCGTCATCGTGATTCGACTGCAGCTGATAGGCCAGAGCCCTCAGCTGCTTGTAGACCTGGAAGCTCTCCTTCATCAGCCAGTCGTCGCCGTCGCATTCCTCGTCGGGCTGCCCCTCGTCGGCGTCGCTCTCCAGCTCGGCCTGGAGCGACCTGGCGCCGTCCCCCATCCCGCTGTCTCCGGACATTCCGCCCAGCCGCTCGGCCAGGGTGTCGTGGGATCTCTGCAGTCGCTCCAGTTCTTTCAGGGTGTTGCTGTACAGCATTTCCTGCCATAGTAACGAAAACCATTAGATTATTGAGATCCAACGAATCTGACCCGGCGAAAGCAGGTCTTACACTAATGCAGTAATACCTTATTTATTGAAAGCAATTACAAACTCATTCTATAATAGAGGATTAAACTGTAAAAATAAATACATGAGATTAATCTTATAGGTACAATGCATTCTATGCATTCTATGCATCCATACTAACTTGTTCTTTGAGCTGCCTCTCGAGCGCCATGATCCTATCGTTCGCCTCCTCCAGCTGCGACTGCAGGTTGTCCTTGTTCCCGAGGGTCATCTGGAGACGTCTCTCCAGATCTGTCTTCTTGTCGCACATCATGTGCAGCTCCTCCTTCAAGGTCTCCAGGCTGCTCACGTGGTCCTGGGGAAGAGTATTATTCTATTGTAAAATTTGACATATCGACGTTGATTTTGAGACGCATCGTATGACAGCTCAAAAACTATTAACGCAATCAATGTACCTAATCTAAAAAGTCACCTTCTATTAAAAGACTCATATTTTTAAAACAAAATCACAACCTCGACCAACGGTTCAGCTGTCAAAATAAGCTAAGCAAATCCTTAATGAGCAGGGGACACTTTCGTGTGTAGGGGCACCTTAAGTATGCAAATAGTGACGTTTCTGATTACCGGTAAGTTTGGATACACCATCTAAACACTATTTAGAACATTCAAAACGACTTTGAATTTGTTCCCCAGTGCCTATAATTATGTTGGAGTGAGGCCTCATCTGATTTCTTGCATTCAAGCCATTCCCTATATCTATTCTATATTAATTCTGTTATTGACTGCTTTTCTTCGACTGTGTATGTAATCTTTTTAGAGTTCAATTAAATTCAACACTTTAAAAACAAACAAAAATAGAAATCTAAATATATAACCTGCAAAACACATGTCACTGTCAGCTGTGCATGGTCTAAAAAAGTCAGACAAACGTCATCGCGTCACCGGCCGTCTGCAACCTAAAGGTGCTGACTCACAAGAAGCCTGTTTGACAAACATGGCTTGCCAAACTGCAGGTTGACTTGCTAAATTTGACGTGTGATACCAATAAGTTGTACAACTTATGATGCCACACATCAATTTTAGCATGTCCAACTGCATTTTATCAAGCCAAGTTGTAAGACTTGCATGATGTGTTCGTTCATTCATTTCGCGAGTCGCACGCTGATTGGCCGAAAATATTTATTCATGCTAAGTGTTGCTAATCTCAGATCGTTACTAGGCTGCCCTAAAAATGAACTTTGAATACCAATATAACTGACTTCCTCTCCCCTCCCCCCTCCCCCTCTCCCTCCCCCTCCTTCCCCTTCCTGTGAGTTTCCCTTAGTGCAGGGAAAGTCACAGGAAGACTAAATATATAATTAGTGAACTTAATAGTGACGACTCTGAATTTGGCCATAAGTGGATAGTAAAGTACAATAGTTCTGCAAAGGTCGCGGTAGACGGAAAGTAAATAAAACCTATATCCACTCTCGAGCATAACATATTGATCTCTTGGCGAATATTGTAGACGTTTTCACGACATTTGTCTGCGCCCACGACACACCCGGTTTTTGTGTTCGGAATATGTGACGAGATACCTGCAAGCTGGTCTTCCTCATGGAGCACTGGTCCTTGAGCGAGTCCAGCTGCGCGGTGAGAAATGCCTCCGTGTTGGAGGCTTCCTTCAGCTGGCTGGTGAGCCTCGTGTTTTGGGCCGTCAGCTCGCTGATGAGGCTCGTCTTCTCCCTCTCGCTCTGCGAAAAAAAGAGACGGTTGCTAATTTCATATTTGCATCATAATAAATAAAAATAAATAAATAAATACATCGTTGCATAACGGACAATCGGATGTTTCATTTACAATTATTTGAGCTTGATATTACAATGGATGCTTAAATAATGAAAGAAAAATGATTAATAACAAATTATACTAATTTATTAATCAAACAAACAAACAAACAATTTCAAACAATCCATATTTTTTTTTTAATAATTTTGATACACAATTTGTTATATTTGTAACACATACTAAGTGATACACAATAAATCAATAAATGTATAGACATTTATTTAATTCTTTAAAATGCTTGCAGTTATACATCAAGATATTTACATAAAAATACATTAATCAATAACTAAGTACTTTTCAATTAAATTGTTAAATCGGTGTATTCATTTAATTGGCCTAATCACTGTAACTATGTATTTGTTGTTTTCTTAATTAGATTACGCTGTATGTTATCGAAAATAGATTAATAAAGTAACATTATTACTTTTAAATAAACTTGCAAACTGTAAACTGAGAGCAAATGCCAAGTTTTGTGCCGAATATTTTTTTTTATACAATAAAATTAATATTCCTAATTTCCTAAATATTTATAGAACGTACATTATAAGTAAGTAAATATTTATATAACTTTGATCTAAATGAAATAAATATTCAGATGATAATAAATACAAAAAATAGATATTAATTAGGCTGTATGTAAACATTATGTATGTATTATGTGTAAACAGATAATACAAAATTATAAAAAAAAACCGGTTATTTAATGGAAATAATAAATCAATTTAAACATAACCGGTGTAATAATCATTATTGTGTACTCATTACACATATTTTTGTGCCCTAAAACAGTGCTATGATCTTGAGACCCGGACTTTTCCTTGAAAATATTTTTACGGTTTTAAGTTTTTCTCGAGAACTTCAATAATCATAAAAAACGTTAAATAAATTTCTGGCATTTTAAGTTTTTTTTGTTTAAGACAAAGTCTTTCGCTACGGGTTTTCAGTTACCTTTATCATTTGCATGTTTTTTTTTTAATTTATAAACCTTATACTTTTGGGGATACAATACATAATTAATTTGTTTTTGAAAATCAAATCGGAAAGAAGATGAGTTACATCATAAAATAATATAATCAATTAGGTAATCAAAATATGCAGAATAATTAAAAAAATATATATTTCGTAATGTTTTGCTAAATTTTAATAATAACAACGCTCAATATTAAAATTATGTAATATATTTGCGATTGGATAAAGGAAATAAAGTTAAGGAAGTACGTTATGCGAGCAAATGACAAAAAAATAAACAGATATAATTAATGATTTTGAAAGTAACACTTAATCAGAAAGTGTGATCATAACTGTCGTAGAGTAATTTAAAAAAAAAACTGTCATACCTATGATTTATTACCCGCCATTATGGAGCGAAAGATTGGTTTGACCTTTTGTAAAAAAAACAAACCATAAAATATAAACGAAATATAAGATCCGATATTAAAATTTCAATTGGTTATTATAATTCAATTTCAAAATATATTATTTCAAACATAAATCTCTTTATTTCTAATACTGCTGTTTTTTTGGTAAACGTAACAAAACATCCAAGGTGTATATATCTTTTCGTTTGAATGCTGCATCTACAGAGACTGTTTGGTACAGGTTACAAGACAATTTTGTTAGGTCAACGATTTATCAATCTACAGGAATTGGTTTGTACGGTCTATGAAACAATTTCCCACTAAAATTCAGTAACCACAACAAATTGTGATTCTACTGAATTTTTCGGTTACACGAGGCAAAATATATCAAAATTAAGCAAACTTTTAGAACAAAACTTGTCCAGTTTGGTATTTAGAATAACCCCATAAAAGGATCAACATGAGAAAACGCTCATCGTGTATTTATTTATTTATTTAATCGAGGGAAAACAACGGGTATAAGAGATGAGATGAAATCTTAGAAAAACTTATCATTTAGGTTAGTCTTGCATTCTTACAAGTTTTTCACATATAGAGTGATTTATTTCATATCTAATGCTAATGAGTTATATAAATTTGCTGACATTGAGATCATGATTGAGTAGTACCATATTACATATATTGTATATTCTAGAACAAATTCTATTACAAATTCCAACAAAATAATGCGTGACTGTGTAAACATCTTGCATTTTGAAAACACACTCAAGTACAATAGTTTTACAATAGAGGTCGTCGTCGTCGCTTTCGGCCAGTCAAAGGAGCACTTTTTCATTTTAATTCCCCAAGGTTTTTTTATTGAATCGAAAAAAATTATTAAAATATGTACCGTACCTTATGTATGTGTGTATATTCTATGTATGTGTATGTATGTGAGTTGTTTGTCCAATAAATTTTATATGTATTTTTTTATATTACCTTTTTTTAATAATATTATATTATAAGAATATTCAAATGATCTGATCCAGGTAACATTTTTTTTTTAAATTATAATCTTATATAAAAGAATGTGCCTGAGTATTTTAAAATACAAAAAAATAAAAACTAAACGCTGCAAAAAAAACAAAGCCCAAGTCAGTCTAATGCCACTCAAAGTACAGTCGGGAGCAGAAATGCCATTTTCATCGTCCATAATTTCCGTTGCAGATTTCATTTTTTTTTCTAATAACGCCTGGTGGTAATGCGCCAGGTATCCCAACGAAAATAATTGGCGAGCAATTAAACGAGCAGTTCGATGAATAAACTAAATAAATAAATATGATGACCTAATTTTAATAATTTCACGAATAATCGACGAATTATTTATCTTCAGTCGAAAATCAATACGGCTAAACGCGACCGCTGGTTAGTATGGGTTCGTGTTTGATACGGATTGTCATGGGCAACGGAAAGTAGGCTCTCGAGGCCGATCGATAAGGCACAAAATTGCTATTGTGTTGCCAGATCGTTTTCCTTATCATTTTTTACTATATTTAATTTTCTTATACCATCTGGTTATGTAACTGTCCAGCATATTTGTATTTGCGTTTAAACTTATCTATATAAAAAGTTAAGTAAATAAAATAACCTAAATTTTTGACTGCATTTACAATTTTAAAAAATAGTGTGTAAAAAATAAAATTTGTCATAATATAAGTATTTCAAAATTATCACTCCTTACAGGCATCTACATTTTTTATTATATATAAAAAATATTTTATTTGAGGCTTATTATAATACTGGCGCTAATAAAATATGTATTTCTTGTTGAAAAGCCTCTGTACGCATTCGGTTCTAAGATTGCGAAGTTTGGACATTAGGGAATTTAGGTAAATTACTATACTCACTCCGCTATAATTACGATAAAATTATACGAAAGAGTTGGCAACTCTCATTTGTCACTTTTTACTGTCATAAATTATTATTTATACGCGGAAGGTCACCTTGCGAAACACGATCGACCGGTTGACTTTTAGATAGAATGACATTTGCTAAAGGTACTTACTGAACAGAGTGTGTCGCTTATGTTTGTATAATAAAAGCTTAAATAGATATTCTTGCTTCTACTTTCTATCTACTTTATATAAATCATAAAGACATTTTACAAAAGCTTTTCCACTTTGCTGTTTTGACGTATGCTTACTCATGTATCAATTTAAATTATTATATTTATTTGTTTATGTAAATTTATTAAATTGGTAACTTTGGCTAATATTGATAACCTGTTATAAAAATAAAACAACTTCAAAAATAATATAAATTAAAATAAACAGTATTAATATCATTTAATTTAAGTTAAAGTTTATTTTTTAAAGAGGTCAGAGAAATACATGGCATCAACTATGTTAAATTCTCACACATAAACATACACTTTTAGCTGTTTACATAGATACAAAGACGGGTAAATATATTTTAAGTTACATACACATTTTTAGGATCATTGCACTCTCAGCACAAAATTGTAACAGTTTATTTAGTACAACTAAACACGTTATCTGTATATTAAAAATATACCGTCTATACTGTACCGTGTATATTATACGATGACTTATTATTTTTGAGGCTTTCACCGTGAGAAACTTCACTTCACCTATTAACGAGTTACAAGCAATAAAGTTATTTTATTTTAATTTATACATGATAAAAATAAATAAATATTTATAACAAATAAAGTTAAATAATTAGGATGTAAAATGAATGAGAATAATTTAATGAATATTTGCAAGAAAAATAACTTACATTTGGATACAAATAAATAGTGGATGGTAAAATAAAAAATAAAGTGTAAATAAAATACCTATTACGTGCATATCGTTAAGATATAACTATGTTAAGTGGTTAACTTCAGTCTCCATTCGCTTACTCATAATAGGTACTTCATCATCATTTAATTTTCACTGTTTTTACTATTGTTTCTTTTTTAAATCATGTTTTTATAACTTTATAAAATTAAACATCATTGCATGTAACGCGACAAGGTTACGCGGGCCTGTACTTAACCCAGGGTGCAAAAAACTTAAGTTTTGCAACTACTTGGTCTTGGGACGTTTTGGTCTTAATTTTCTCTTCTCAATTAGTTTTTTTTGGCGCTATAAATTTATTTTCAAAGTTGGAATTTCCATCCCTGTAAAACATTGAAAAGTTTATTCGATATTTGTAAATGTGCATAAAGTTAGGTTATCGAATTTCTCACGGCGAAAGCCTTAAAAATAATAATTCAGGTAATGTATAAGAAATCCTTTTTACCACTTAACTATACTTTTTAGCATTACTTTACTTTTTAAAATTAGAACTTAGTATATTCGAAAATCTGTTTACGAAATGGATAAAAAAAAACATTATTGAATGAATACCAAGGCGACAGAGGGAGAACAAATGTGAGATACACATAAAATATATAGGGATGTTTTTTTTAGAGGCGTGGTTTTCAACCTGGCACTACTTTTTTCGTAGTTGGTGTTTTTGACAGCTGTCACTTGATTTATGCTCAGTTTGGTTTGCCATTTCATAATGAATAGACTTACTCCTGAACAACGTTTGCAAATAGTGCAAATTTAGAAAAAATCGCGTCGTGGGCCTGTGGCGTGGCCTCCAAGATCGTGCGATTTAACACCGCTGGACTATTTTTTGTGGGGTTATGTGAAGTCGCTTGTCTACGCAGATAAGCCGGACACGATTAACGCCTTGGAAGAGAATATTTGGCGCGTTATTGCTGACATACGGCCCAACTTGCTGCAAAAAGTGGTTGAAAATTGGGCCTCTCGGTTGGAAATTGTTCGAGTCAGCCGCGGCGGCCACTTACCCGAAATCATTTTTAAAACATAATGGCAAACCCTTATCTTTATAATAAAACTAAATTCTTAGCCAAAAAATCAAATTATATGCGTTTTATCTCTTCTTGAAAACCACGCCTCTAAAATCATCACCCTATATAATAAGATATAAATATATAAGTAATAATAAATATATAATATCCTCGAACAGTTTGTATTTTTTTATATATTTTATCAAACCTTTAGACATAAATGAATGACGAATACAAGAATCGAGACATATAGTTTATTTCATAAAGATGCAAATCGAAATAAATATTTTTTAAAGTTTATAATTAATTTATCTGAATCAATTTCGATGCGGGAAGGTTAGGTTAGGAACGAGGATCATGGACGTTAGTGATGCTGAGCAGTACAGTCAAACCAGACGACAAAGGTCAATGCACTTTATACGCCATGGGTTGGATGACATGAGATTTTGTTTACAAATTTAAACATTTTTATACACACAAAAACAGTGCATATATAATTGATTATATTATATTTAAGTTTTTAGATATCAAATGAATTAAAAAAGATTTTTTAATGATAAAAATAAGTATTAGATAGGTTTCGGAGTAATAGGTGAACATACTTCAGAAAGAATTGTCAAGTACCTCCATTTTTGAAGTCGGTTAAAAAATGATTCACTTCGCTCATATCGTTATGGAGAAATTCAAACAACGCAATGCTCGTCAAGCGTACCAGAGCGATGAGTATTAAAAGAGAATTGCAACAGTCAGCATCCTCACGCTGAGGTCATCTTGCCTAACGAAAGGAACCGGTTTGGTCTGTCGCGAATATCGCACACCTGAACTTCCCCCTCGTACTGGTTCTTGGGTTCCATGACAGTGGCAATCTGTTGACACACTCATTTGTCACTTTAGACAAATTAAACAAGCTATCAAAGCTATAGCTTTTATTATATTTCACAAACAAATACACTACAATAACATTATACTCGTAAGTAAATTATTTTCAAATAAAAAAAGCACACAATAGAATACCTTAACATTTATTGTTATATAATAAAAATAATAATACGTACATATGTTCAAATGTTTGTATGTCAAAATTAATCAAGATTTTCATGAAAAAAATATAATTTAAGTTGATTATAATAAACGAATTTTGTAGCAAGGTCTTTGTTTTGAGCGCACAACTGTGGCTCTTCGCCGCGAGTCGATAACTCCGTCCCCCTGGCCGAATTAACATAATCTGTTAAAAATATAATTAATTTGGTGATTTTTTTAATATAACTTCTTACTATGTAACTATCGTACTATGTTACATCGCACAGTTATGGTTAAATATGCATAGAATACAACCATGGTTCATTCTTGAATACTTTGCCAGATATTTGAGTATTTCCTAAAATACATACCACATTCAAATGTTTAATAATTTACTTTTCTATTCACAGGATAAAATAAGTATTTACTGAAAAAAAATATGATAATGGCAGCAAAAATATGGTATTGGCAACCATAAAATAAGGTTGATATAGTGACACTAATACTTTTTGTTGGAGTTACACATCGATTATTGTTAAACTTACTTGGTTGAGAGTACCATAATTTTCTAATATATTTCTCAATGTTTTTGGTTACCTTTAACATAGTAACTAGCTATCGCTGCAATTTTTTTTGCAAACTGCAAATTTACGATCAGCTATCCAGTCAGACAGCCATTTTGATTTGAAACACAGCAAAATAAAATGGTACAGGTAAAAGCAATAAAATACAAGGAAGGGTCGTTTTATATCGTCGGCTGTTCACCCACGACGCCATATTGTTTTGTAATCATGTTTTTGCTAAAATATTTTTTAACTATATCTCTTGCTGCCATAGTAAGAAGTATGGTAAATCTAACCAAAACTAATTCAACAATAATCAATCTGTACGTACAACTATACGATTTGCTTACACTTTTGTTCGATTAGCAAATTTCTTAAACAACCAAACGATTTGTTTTAGTGTATTTTCTCCAAAGAAACGATTTAATTTCCTGCTATCGGCATTTGTGCTAATCGCGCCGCGCCTGCAATTGCACAATCAGTTGTGAAAATCGTAATCAGTCCGTTGCACAATGCTCTCTATGTGCACTGGCATGCTATTTAAATACAAAATGTATCGGGCGCGTGTTATGTGCACGGATCCGATTCGTTATACGATCGCTAACGACGGATTAAGAACGTTACGTAACGCGGGAAATCTCCCGCGCGAATACCATGCACTGTTTGGCTCGCTTCGAGATATCTGCGGGCACTTTGCGAGCGAATGCCGAAAGGGCCCCATTAGACGGTCGCAAATATTGATAAAATTTATCTCTGGACGACTTTAATTGTTTTTCTTATTAACCGACTTCAAAAAAGAAAAATTCTGTCAATTCGTTATTTTTCACGTATTTTTATATCTTTATTGGAAAAACTAATAATTTTACAAAAAATATTAACATTAATAACAAATACTACAATACCATTTTTATATTATTTACATAATATCTACTCTAAGGAATTTAGAAAAATTAAGTTGCGATGTTCATTAACACACCAAAATATTGCTAAACACTTTAAATTGTGACTTATTTAGAGTAAATTTATCAAAGTAGTTATTAGTATTATAATAATTGACTTATTCATTGGTAAGTTCACTCATTACTCTTTTTTTTTCTTGGATATGAAAGGAAATTAGATCTTTTTTTTAGTGGATAAGTTAAGTTGATATTTAGCTCTTCGTTTTTGTATCACTGTAAGTAAACTTCACCATATTAGTAATATTTATATTTACGCGTTATAATTAACGTGTCTTAATGTGAAATGTCAAATTAGGTTAATCAAACGTTACATAATACGTTTATAAGTATGTAAATAATTTCTCAATTTTCCTATAATCATTTCGACTCTAATATCAATAACCCGCTAGCCTCATAATATAACAGTGAACCTTTATGATTCTTGATTGGTTAATAAAAGTCATTTTATGTAATTTATAAGGCCATTTCTGAAAAATTAACTCATAAATAAAACCTTCAGATGATCAGATAATTTCTTTATTGGTTTAGCTGATGGCAATATTACTTTATTTTTGCGTCACGAATTTGTAATAATTAATCAATAATATTGTAATATTGTAATTTAGTTACGCATATTTGATACTTAAGAAACCGTGCAAACGGTGTTTCCTGTTTTTTTTCTAGTTGACTTCGTTTCGGTATATTCGGAGTACAATTTGAATAATTGTAATAATTAAAATAATCTTAGCAATAGCAATAGATAACTTATTTAAAATATGCAATTCTCCTTTAAATGTTAAATAATTTAAAAAGAGTGATTTTTTCTTAATTATTTTACTTATGTTCTCCATCTCTTTTCTTTTCTGAACCTTAATATTCGTTTATACTTATATACACATATTACATACATACACATATTACATATATACATTATTTATATTTATTCATACATACTTATATGTTTTTGTGAATTTTAATAAAAATCCTTTAGTTTTGCTTGGAAACCCTACATTTCCGCACTCTGCTCCGTATATTTCGCATTCATACAATTTTGAATAAAAAATGTATGCGTTATGCGTTTATGTGATATGTGCCTAAGTTACCTTTCACTCCAAAATGTTTTTGCACAAAAACACAGACACTTCGTCGTATTTATAAAGGTAAACATAAGTGTTTATGAGTTAAGTACAACCAAACGTATTTCTGAATTGTCCAAAATTGTATCCAATATTCTAATGTCACGAATAATGTTAAATTATACTTTAATAATAAGTAAATAATTAAAATTCATTATAAAATAGTGATACTTGGCACTCAAACTGTACGTAAAATACACGAAAAGTTAGTGAACCTGAAAGTACTCCAAATAAAGTTTTTCGATTTGGGCTGGTAACAACTGAATTATTTTTAGCAAACTCAAGCACATTAATAATGGGACAGATTGGAATTAATATAAAAAGTATTGCCCATTAGTATAAGTATTTCTATCCTGACCTAGCTTGTTCACTGATCGGTATGTGTTGTGATTTACCTATATTTTTAAGAACAATTCATATAGATATGACAGTATCAATCTATATTTATTTTTTATAATCTTGTCTGCGTATTATAATCTTTTTGTATGGACACAAATCTAATCAGTTTTCTTCACTATCACATACTGTCCAAATATAACAAAAAGGATAAATTTAGGGGAAAATAAATCAACTCGAAGCAACCTAACTCAACAAAGTTATACGCATAACACAAGATTGGTTAAATTCAAACCTACCTAAATGGTATAATAAACAATACTCGAAATCGTTATAATTCAAAGAAAATACATTATTTTAGTGATGCGCAAATAACTTATAATCGACACAATATATTTTCGCGTAATATCTATGTTAATGGATATCATTCTTGATGACATCAATACATAGTGATGGGCTGATTGTAGAAAGCCTAAGAATATAGCTGCTATTTGGAATTCAATCCATTATGCAAAACTTATCGCCAGAGCGTGCTTAACTTTTTAAATTAATTAGCAGAAGAATTTAAATAGCATGATCGCCTCGTCTGATCATTTTGCTTTAAGTTTTTAATTTGAGTTTTCGTTTGTTATCAGTAATAATAATAAGAACATAAACTAATAGGAATGGTTATTAATTGCCTAACGGAAATTGTATTGCATAGTGAGCGAACAGTCGAATAGCCGTGTCTCAAGAGTGAACTTAAAAGTCAGCAGTTTCCATTTAAGGGGTGATTCTGTGCACAAATCTGAACGACTTTTGTTCAACAATTTTTCATATAGCTAACAAAAAAATATATACACTCTTATTTAACTTTTGGGGCGCGTATTGTTGTGTTCCTTACCTATCCAATTGACCTATAATACAATATTTGCGCGGGAAACTACCCGTTGTTCGCTGTCATCGATATATTTGTAGGTACGGTTACTGGGTCGCGACGTCGTGACGCCGCGCGGTCTGGTATTTTGTTAGGTCACCATAATTTAAAATGTTTTCGACTCTTTGTGAAAATGTCACTCATTTGAAAATATAGAAATATTAATGAGTTCTTGTAAAGTAATTCATGGGAAGTTAATAACAATCACGAAATATACATCTACGCCATCTATCGGCCGCCCGAATAAGAACAACACACACTCTCTAACAAACACCTATGCAGCCATGCAAATAACTTGGATCTCCCCTCCCTTGCCGACTTCTACCTTGACACCGTTACGGCGTACGACAACAGATAGGCGCGCACAACAAAGACATTATTGCACGATCCTTTTACTATTTTCACGTCAAGTTTACATTTTTTTTAACGGTAACAATGATAAATTTATGCATGATATATATATATATTTTAACAAATACTCGTAATATACGAGTATAAATGTGTTCAAGCACATTCTATATAAACTTATATTATGTTATGTTATGTGTGTTAGTGGGTGTGGGGGGGTTTGCCCCCCGTGTACCGTGTCCTTTTCAGAACTATTTTACTTTTAAATCCACTTATAGTTCGCCCTCTAGTCCCGTACTGTAGATAAAGTTAAGTATGTTTTTGGGTGCGAAGGATTCAATCTCTTCTGGCTTGAGGAGATGGTTGCCTAGAAGCTGGTACCTTTTGTAAATGAGGGGCCACAAAGGGGTTTCTGGGCTCTCTTGGCAAAGTCTGCACCTGTCGTCGGTCGATAGGCTCAATTTGTGCAGGTGTTTATTCATCTTCCAGTGGCCTGTTAAGGTGCTGGCCAGGATCATTAATTGGTTTCGGCTTAACTTCAATAGCTCCGAGAGTCTTTTTGCGAGAATCCTACTATGAGTTCTTTGGCTTGCTTTTGTTCGGGCAGTTCTTGCCAGTATTTTTGGCTTTGTTTCCAAGCCCAGATTTTTAGCAGTCTGCTGGTAGTGCTTTTAGCTATTCTGGTCCTATCATAGTCATCCTAGCCCCTTTCTTGGCCAGTTCGTCTGCTTTCTCATTGCCATCAATGCATGAGTGGCCTGGTACCCATATAAGTGTGACCCTGTTGTATGTTGCCAGGGCGTTGTATATTTGTACACAGTTTAGCACTAACTTTGACTTGATAGCATTTGAGTTGCTTGGCTTCAGAGCTTCAGAGCTGCTTGGCTTATATAAACTTACACAATTACTTTCTTAAAATCTTTAACAAAGAACGGCACAATATTTTTTATCACATATGTATAATTTTAATTACTTTTTTCAGTATTCATTTTGTAGGTTGAAGAGCGCAACTATTTTGTTTGAACAACTGTATATTAAAAAGAAATTATAGATTTGTGGATAATAGTAAATCTTTAAAATGGCGTCACTATTAAAATGTGACCTTTAAGGCGAAGCCAAAGGATAAACAATAATTTCGACTCATTTAGACCCTTGTTTTAAATTTTTTTTTAAATTTAATTCTATGTCTGAGAAATTTAATAAATGATATATGATAATAAATGATAATAATGAACTCCTAATAGTTATTTTTTAGTTAAATCGATCTCTTATAAAAGACATTAGCGCCATAGGAAAAAAAGTAATTGAAAGGAAAATAAAGAGTTTAAAACATAGTAAAGTTAGTTTTTTTTAATTTTAATATAATGAAGCTGTAATAAAATAAAAACCAACAATTACTTACTGACCGCGCAGAGAATAAAACCTAACGCCAAATATAAATAAAGCACTGAATTTCAAGGCGAGTTAAGGCGAAGCACAATATGCTTCGCCTTAACGCGGGTCCGTATATTCTCATGGCAAAGTTTATATGCATTTTAGGGTTATGTTAGTGTGAAGTGTGAAGCGCATCTCGCAGACGTCGGCTTCTGTTAGCAATTCAAATCGTGACGCAACGTTCTCAATAGCAAAATGGTCGAGAGGCGCCATGATGGATTGCGGTCCGTCAAATGCGCAAGAAAAAATCAGACTTAAACTAAAACGCAACTAATCCAGGTCAGTAAGTATTCAAAAACTGCGGCGTATTTCCGATGATGTTCAATTAAAAACTATTGTGTAAAGTACAGATGTGATAACGCAAGATTGAATGTAGGTGAAAAAATGTTGCAAAATTGAGTCTCTAAACACGTGTAAAAAAAAAAAGTTTGTTCGTGGTATTTTTGTATAGTCTATAAAATATATTTTGATAGAAATGTCGTTGATCCTTATGTTGATGACGTTAGAAAAAAACACGATACATACAACTAACTGATCACGTGAAGAATTTTAGATAATTTGTGTATTAAACGAGATGAACATTTTTGTTTTATTATTTAATTTCAGCCTAAATAGTACAAAAATGGTAGGCACCTGCTACTATTACTCCACTAGGTACGAAACGGTAGATACATTTTAAACGTTCAAGATCATACTATCCGACATTATAACGCTGATTTGTGCATCATCGCAGTGTTCCTCAAAGTATTCCGAGCACATTCGAAGCAGGTATATACAAGTTAATTTCATAGCAAAGGAAATGGTCAGACTGTGGTCAAAACAAGCTGAGATTTGGTCGAAAAATATGGTAAACTTTATCATACATATCGATAAGTACATAAGTTAGTGGGTTTGCAAGATAGGTTCAGTATTTTCTGTGCTCTAACAAAACCAGCACTTGGCGGGTTTAATAAAGATATTTTACGTCTGACTAACCTGCTTGACGTTATTCTCCCTAGAGTCGATCTTCGATGATAGTTCCCTGATGTCATTCTGGAGTTCCAGTATCCTCGCCTCATACTCTCCTTCTGTCGTATCCAGGCGTCTCTTCAAAAGGTGTTTTTCTTGCTCCAGGTCCTGTGGACAAACGATCGATGCATTTAGTTCATCGGTTCAAAACATTGATAATTTATTTCCATCAGAATAAACATAAAATTATTTATTTATTTTTTTAAAATTTACAATTTTCAGATATAGCACCCTTTTTTTATTCTAAAACTAGAACAAAATGATATTAAGGCAACACAAATGCACCATATGTGATATAAGTACAATAAACCCTATCGCATTGCATGCAATGAATTGCTTTGCAATTTGTTACCAGATGTTGCTCTCTTAATACAATTAATTTGTTTATTTACATATGTTTCTAAAAACAATAAAAAAACACTTTCGGGTTTTAATCAATGTCATTACATAAATAACATTAAATAATTAGGAACTCGGTCGAGTGTGCGAGAGAGACAGCACGAGGGTGCTGTCGCTGTTCAAATCCTCAGCTATGCAAAAAAAAGTCACCTCATAACTCAATCGAATGAGCCTGCCAGCTTTAAAGCACTCGGACGAGCTACTGGGCCGAGTTGATTCATATTTTTATACTCTACTCAGACGTCATTCCAAAAATGGTCAAAATGCCTTTTCAGGCGACCACCTCAAGACGTGAAAATCTGTCGAAAATATAGCGGGTCAACTTTTGCCCGATCGAAAGCATTGAGACATCATACCATAATATGTTTGACGGAAATGAGACAACAGTTAACTTTTTCCGATTACATCACAGACGCACGCATCCAGGCTGCGTCGTCGGAAATTGATGAGCCATCATCTCAAATGACAATAAAGTTGCTCAAAAATATTTCATCAGCGGCCTCGTTGCGTAGCGACTGCCTACATCTCGACGTAAATTATCGCTTAGTTGGTCCATTAAGTTTGTTTTCTTCCATAGCGCTGTTATATTAAAATGGCGCAAATGATTGGGGCCCATTTTCAAAACGAATTTTACTTGCAATAAAAGTAGGTTAAAGTTCTCTTTCAAATAATTATATAAAAAGTTTCAAATATTTATATATAAGTGGCACCATAATCGACCACTACAATAATAAAATATAATAAGAAAACCGAATGCATCTAATGCCATTTTGTGAAAATAAATGTAACTAATAATCGATATAAATAGTTAAATTTCCGGAGTCTCGAAATGTCGGGAAATTTTGAAATTTACTGAATTAAATTTTCTATTCAGTTAATAGGATAAATATCCTATATAATAGATTGATTCTGTTTTCAAGATTATCCTATAACGTCACAGAATATTTATCTTTTTACAATCCTTCAGATATGATTTAAGACCACGTGCAAGGCAAGAGAAGATCGCTTATGCAAAGCGCTTATTCACAATAACTTAAAAATAAGTATTTTTTAAGAAGAAGATAATGATTCTCAGCACTCAAATTATATATACTTCAAACGCTTCATACACACCACACATACTATTATACTTGTGTGGACCGAGATACGACCGATTTGTATGTGCTGGGATCTTAGGAAAAATTGTATGGTAAAAAAAGCGAAACGCCGGCCCTCAAACTTCCGGAAGCGAGACTGTCTTCTAGGAAATGCGGGCAATTTAACTACAAGTTATTAGAGAAACTACTCGTCGTTATTTTTGCATTTGATTCTGCACTAGAATTAAGCTGATGGACAGAACGTAACGTGACACGGCGCGATTCCTTGAATTAATGTCAACTATTCGTTTGCAGGAAATCCTCATCTGATAACGCAACAATAAATGAATACGGGTCTGTAATTTATTTAATGATTTAGAAACGAATACAATACCTTATGGTTTTATTTTATCTTCGACGAGTTGAAAACAAAATAAATCAAGCAGATTTTTCTTTATACTCTTTAATTTCTAATTGAAATTCATAATTTTACTGAAAAGCGGTGAATACGTTCTAGTGTGATTACGCAGCTAATTATTAAAACAAAAAATCGCATCCGGGAAAACTATAAGAATATCTTTAGACAATTTAACGTCTGTCTATTTTCTCATTGTGGAAATACAAAATTGCCCTTTATTACATTGTGGAAATACAAAAGTAAGCAAAAAAAAAAATGCTTTCTATCCCCAAATTTAAGAATTTATATGGCAAGCGGCAATTATGCGTGGCGGTCCCCACTTTATACAATAAATTGCCTGGCGATATTAAAATGAGTACTACGTTATCACAATTTAAAAATAAATTGAAAAAAATACCTCTCTTAGAAACATATGTAAACCACTAAAATATTAAAATTTGAAAATAATATCAGTGCTATGTGTCATGTTAGGTTTTAAATTATTTCTACTGTTCTGTTTTTGTTTTTTTTTTGTTTTCTTTGTTTTGTTCTATCTTTGTTATGACAAAATCAACCTTGTCCAAAAATGCATGTACTTTTACCTTTTAATTATGTACGAAATATTATTAGTTAAGAAACTTATCAAAAGGACCTGTCGACAGTCTCTGACTAATGGCTACTTGCTTATTTTTTTTGTTATAAAAACAATATGATTAAACTGAAAAAACTGAACTAAAATATGTAATTATGCATTAAGATGTCGAAAAGTCTAAAATAAATGTTAAAAACAATGTTTTTTTTTAATAGCTTGGTAACCAAACAAACCCTGCTTCCTTAGTTTCAAGATCGTCTCACTAGGTGACGTAGACTTTTTTAGAATTTCGCGAAAATCAGAAATAGTTTTTATTTCGTGCCAATATCCTTATGTAGGTTCCAAATTACACGGTTTTGATTATTTGAGTCTCTCGCTTTTTTCGCTTAATAGCATGCATTTTTTTTTTCTTTAAATTTGAGACCACATTTTATACCACCTATTGTTACTTTATATAACTTTACCATTTTATACTCATACATACGTAGCACGTTTTAAAAAAATTGTAAAAAAAATGTATTCAACCAAACATTCACATTTAATTCCACTTTCTTTATTTAAATCATTTAGTTGGCATTGACAATCGAATGTTTCATGGATAACGTGCATTATCGCAAAAAAACCGGTTTTTAAACAATTGAAACGCTTTCAATGATCGTTGATAAGTCTGCCAATAAGATGCGTTTCACTATCTAAGAGGTCGATACTGGAGTCTGCGGCTATCTTATCTTCAGTCACCTTGATTAGCCGAGTTTGTTATTAAATATAATGAAAATACGTTCTTATAAACGTTTACAATAACGCGCTGTAAAGTAATAACGACAAATGAAAACGAGACGAAGTCTGAAAAAAGTCTCGCTTCTTTTGAAAACGCTGATAAGATTTCAGCTAGATTGTAGCAGTTTGTTTTTTTAATCCGTTGTATTTTTTTTTCCAAGCCTTGAGGCGAATTTTAGTCTCGAGGTTCTTGGAACCCCAAATTGTTTGAAAAAAATAAATATGGTTTGAAATAATTTTTATTTTTGTTTCTCATTTAGAAATTGAATCCAATTTAAGGGTTATTTGTTTTCTTTTAATTTCATAAAAAAATCTCTTCTTCTTTTTCGAAATTTGACAGCCGACATCTGTGGCAGTTTTGTCAGTTGGTTAGAAGCTATAAAAGGACGGTTTCCTTTCTTTTTCTGCTGGATTTTGGACTCAACAAGTGTTTGATTTCGCCTTATCTTAGATACTTGATTCGTTCCAGTATGGCCGCGCTGTTTCTTTTCTCTATTTTGGATATTCTTTTTTTCGGTTGAAGCCACTGACCTGGGTGGTAAGTTTAGTTTTTTTCTTTCTTGAAGGTAGACTTTTTAGCGGGTGCCTCATGGTAATTCTTGTTTCTTTTTTGCTTCCAGCCAGGCTTCTTCTTTTGGATTTAAACTTGGGAAACAGCAGCGGCGTACTAGACAGTTTGATTTTTTCCTGAGAACACATTTGAGGTTAACCGGCAGTAGTAAATCCTTATTCTCTTAAGAAACAATCCTCAGAGAATAGGGTGTGCGATCATCACCGAAATCCCAGGAAAGAAAGGTTTATAAATTGTCATACAAACATGTATCACACTTAAAAACACTTTTTCCCCTTTTTTCGTATTTAATATTTAGGAAAAATCTTTGTTATTTTAGTGTATATTTAAAGAGAATATCAACTAACATAAAGGTGAGTGAAAATGGTGACTATATCGTACAACGGATATACGCAGCTTTGGATAAACAAAGAAGCAAATTCGCTGACGGAACCACCGGCATTCAAACGCAATTGTTTTAATTGTAACCGATTTGAGAAATCTTTCGAAGTACTGCGGACCAAACGAGGCCTGACGAAGACGTGAGACGGATCGGGGTCAGCGGCCACCTTCATGCTTAGCAGGGTACTAACACGATTATGCATAGCATCGAAAGTTTTCATTGTGAAAAGGTGATTCTCGAATCTGGTGAGTAGCAGAGAGAGTTATGCGACTCTTGAAAAGTGCGTGATGTCATTTTTGGTTGGAGGGAAATGGGAGGTAATCAGAGGGATGGCTGTTCCTCCAAAGGGCCTGCGCAGTTTAGTAGTGTTTTTCCTTGTCCTCTCTTCTGGGGGCGTTTCGATACTCCTCCAGAGTAAGCTTTATTCTTTCATTACTAGATTAGCCACGTTCTCTAATCAAATATAAGTTTTTCAATCAGTCTGTAGTTTAATCTGAATGTCGATTTGAATTTAAGAAAATAGATTGTTTAACATAAAATATACAACTTACTTAAGAAAGATAAATAATCGGTATCTGTTTTTAAGTTTTTTGTTATTATTTAACGATCATTTAGGGCAAACAGCAATCGTTAAGACTGCCCGCAACAGTGGTTGGTTTAAATAATACAAAAAATATATATAGCATCATCACCGTTGCAATATATGTAATGTGTTAGTTTTTATATTTATTTTATTTATTTATGAAAGTACAAAACAGCGATACAGGAAGATAATTCTCTAATACTACATTTACATGGCCAAAAAAATGTACCAAATATGGATATCGTTGAAAACATCAAAATTAAATCAAATCTTAAATAACGTGGAGTGAGTGTGGTGCCATTTGTGGCATAGACATTTTTGCGCGCGCGCGCGCGTGTGTGTGTGTGCGTGATGTATCTGTGTGCGTGCTTAGTGTGTGTATATAAACCTACATATTATTAGCGATATAATAAATGAAAAATAACAAAATATACTTACGAATGTTTAATATTATGTTTAATGTTTATTTTAGTTTAAATATATTATATTTAATTTTGTTTTCAATTTATTTATTTAGTTCATAATAAATTTTGTCAATATTAGTATAGCAAATTCGTACAAGCTATACTTTGTTTCCTGCCCCTTTAACTAAACAATCGTCCGTACTAAAGAAGATCCTACTCATGTTATAATGGTAAGCGATATACAAGATATTTAGTTACAATTACAATATTAATTACATTTATAAAAGGTACCTACACTTTTATTAGCAAAATGTAATCGGCCTTATACATATTCGCATACCATACTTAAATGCATGCGCTGTCAGCTTAATGGAATGCACACAAATGAGTATGTTTAAACAATTATTCGAGTTGAATTATTCTATATCTAAACGGTTACTAGTCCGTCCCTGGCGACATCACAAAAGTGGAACATGGCTCGTCGTGTGCGAAGCGAATTCACAACACAAGCCAGCGAAGGAAAACTATTGTTCGGAGGAGGTAAGGTCAGGAAAGCTGGGAAATTGAGTTTGTATTCACTTTAACTGGCCAGTAATAAATAATACGTCTTCAAATTTCCAACTGCCGCGCTGTCGTATTTTTGAATTCAAATTTGATATTTGAGCGCTATATCAAACTGTCGATGTTTCATCTATTAGTACTGAAAATTTGCTAACTATGTTATCCGGACAGCCTCCGATGTGATAGAGTTGTGCGAGTTGAAAGAGGTAACGGACAGATAGACGGCCAAAACGCTAGTCAAAATTAAGTTAAAAACCCTCTTTATTAATCTATTATTACTGGTATAAATAAAGAATACAGGTCTATACAGGATATCTTGAGACCATTTCCGATAAAAAAACCAGCTAATTGGCCCAGCGATTTTAAACTTCAATGGGGTTTGCGAGAAAAAAATGTACACTTTACGCGCTAATATTAAATATTTGCCATACGTGCGCCAGTTGATCACCGCTTGCAAAGCATAGGTTCAAGGCTGCGGATATATCGATCGCGTTTTGCGACACTTGACGGAATTCACACCAGCGTCAATCAAAATAATTTTGGGGATCAATTATTTTCGCATTATTTTAATATAATTTCTTACTCATAATAGACCCCATTAAATCTTCGGAATAAAAATATAATCGTGTATTTCGAACGAATTTGATTTTTTTTTTTGTATGCAGGCAATGATATCGAATTTGAAGTTTGATTCAATTCATGTGATTAACTATCCAACACTACATAATGGAATGGAGAGAGGGTAACCTCGATTTTACCATAACAGAATGTGGCTCCAAAATTACCATAAAATGTATTATTTGACAACAATACAAATTTTCAAAAATCCCTTTCGGTACGCCGAAAGGCGGATGTAGATTTCAGGGGATCATCCCCCTTTATACTGTGCCGGTAGGGTTGCTTATATCTAAAATTATTTTAAACAAAAGTTGTAGGAAAATCATAGGCCTATAATTTACATTTTGAATGGATTCAATTAAGGGAGGTATGATTTTTTGAATTTTGAAAAACCACTTTTTCCCACCCCTAGGACCAACTATCAAAAAAGTTCACTTAAATAAATTTTAGGCCCTTTTCTAAGGAATAATATAAAATTTAAAAGAATTCGATATCTTATATACTAAAAAAGTTATAGTAAAATTTGAACTATAACGAACTTGACCGAGATTTTTCCCTTAACTTTTATGTATCAATTTGAAAGTATTCCGCGTAAAATTACGGCAGTTATCGTATCCACAAGAAAGTGATATAGATAGATAAATATATATAATCTTTTTTTTTAAAAACAAATACTTATATCTAAACTTTAAAACTGAGGGTGGTTTTAGGCTCTAAGGAATGTGAAACGCGAAGATATGTTGAAATTCTCCGGACGTCATTAGATAGCTTTCCTAAAGAAATCTGCCTAATACCCAGTGAGTTCAACGGGCGGCAAGATGGGACCATGCACCTACAATAATAACTACATGCAGTCTTCTTACGACAAAACAGCAATTATACGAGCATTAATCTTCGAGTTTTTTGTAGATCATATTTTTAATAGAGATCATGGTAGTAAGGCATTTGACTATTGGGCCAACTGTCGCTGATTCGAAGCCGCACATGATCATATTAGTTTTTAACGCTTCATTACCACCAACTCTCCTGACTTATCACTAGCACAGTTGGCTTAGTTGAATAGAGCCCAAAATAATATTAATCTGACCCAGGTCATACTAATTCTTAAAAAAAACTTTTGGTTTATGAATAGTGTATGGAATATAGAAATCCATACAAGAAACCTTGTATGGATTTCTTCGTAAAAAAGGTGCCCATGAATCGATCCATTTCCATAACACCAACTATGCAAAATATCGAAATAAATAGTACATAAGTATAAACAATTTCCCAAAAAGTTATAGGTATAAATGAAAATAAACTTCATTTTTATAATAAGCCATCAAAACAGTGAACTGTGAGTATAATAAGGATTCATACATAAAAAATATAGATTTTAATAATTATAATATTTGGGAGCTAGCTCCGTTGATACTGTGGAATTTAATTAAAGTTTAACAACTAACAGCCTACGCTTGAAATCAGTCTTAAAACACGGGAAAGGGTCAAATATTGGCCTATGAAGAGTATTCCACTGGCGAATTGTTCTGGAAAGAAACGAATTGAACCCAATGTTCCGTTCTCTCAATATAGGTTTTATCTTGGAAGGTGTCATTTGGGAGCTTAAAGCAAACCAGGCAGGTTCATTCATCACAGCCTTATAAACACTAATTAATCTGAATTCAAAACGCCTTCTACTTAATGGCTCCCAAATAAGAATTTAAATTAATTCAGGTGAACTATAATATCGACTAAAACGCCTAAAGACATGCTTTTCTCTGAACTGTTTCTAATTAAGACATTGGGTGTGAGGATCCCATACATCAGTATGGAACCCCCTACATCAGTATGGTCCTACCCTTGAAAACTGTTCATCAGAACAATATTCAAGGGTAGGACGAACCAACGTTTTGTATGCCAATATGCCCGCGCTTTAAAATCAGCACCTTTATCGCATAACAAACCGTAATTGTCTGTGAGCCTTTTTCACTACATCACCAACATGAGTTTCCCGACGGAGATAAGACGACAAGGTAATTCCTAGATGCTTCGTGGTTCATCCTAAAAGATATCTGCCCATTGATGCTATAATTCAACTTCAGAAACGACTATTTTGCAGAGTACACCTGGTATTATTTGAACAAGTTGAAGAGATGGGAGAAGTGTATAGAAAAATATCTCGTCGTATGTTTGCTTAGTTAGGTTGAAAACTTTCAGACAAACCTCGTACATTAGCTAAATTAGAAAGAAAGAAAATATTTCTTTATTGAAAAATGTAAAACAAAAATAAATGGTAGTTACATAAGTTTAATCGCATTTTCCAACAAAAGGAGTGTGCTCAGCTGCTCTCCTTTCTGAGAAAGGGGGGGTGCTGATTTTCAGCACGTCCCGTTTTATTACATTATAATATATAATTTATACTTAACGTAAAACATATTATTTGTATTTACAGTGAATTGTAATCCTCACATGCTCTTATGTAACATATACAAAACAAAATACAAAATGTATGACCAGCATAGAAAACTATATAAAACGTAACTAAGTGTTGGTAGTTTGCAGCTCCAGAAGCCATTGTCGACACCTAGTCCTGAAGGAGACCGGGCTTGTTTCGCTCCTTAGCGGTGGAGGCAAGTCGTTCCAGGTCTTCGATGCCGAAAATTTAAAGGAACCTTCGTAAACTGTCAGCTTATGGTGAGGGACGATTAAAAGGTGATCAAGCAAAGTGGAGATTTCTGCGATTGACCATATTTAGAATACTGATTTTGTTTACTGTGCCTGAGATCCTAATTCATCTAGGATCCTAATTCGCCTAGGGATCCGAAAACAAAAGCGTGTGCAGGAATTTTGGATGCGTTGGATTTTTTTTTGTACTTTTTTTGATAAACGTGGGCCATATTAAACAAAATTAGGTTAAACAGTAACACAGTAAACAATAGCGTATTAACCTTTCGAGTACAGAAAACGTGATTTTATTGTATAAGCAGATTTACGAGTCGCATGAAGTCGACAATAGCCTTAACCTTTGGAATTCTATTAGGAGATTGGAAATGCGAGAAGCTAAGTCTGGCTTATATAGTTAAGTAGTCGACGCGAGTTAATCAGTGAAAGAAGGCCGTAAATTTAAGGGGCCGTCAGTTTCATTTGTGGTGCTTCCTTCACGCATTGCTAAAATTGACTTATGGCCCGCTAATAACATCGTAAAACTCTTGAACTTCTTAATTATACGATAATAACTTTCTTTCTTCATTGATTAATTTCCTTGATTTCTTTTGATTAGGTAAGTAATTTTTTACGAGTTATTAATCGATAAATAAGCTTATTTTACAATAAAGAATATTTAAGTAACGTTTATATTGTTAGGATGATAAAGGTTTAGCAATTTTATTTAAAAAAAAAGTTTTCTATCGCGCTAGATAATTTGAGTATCGTTCAGTGGTTTCTACTGAAATTGGCAATTTTTCAACTAACAGAAATTGCTCTATGACCTATGTGACTATTTTGAGCCCTACTCAACTGTGGTTAGTTCGCTTTTGCTAGAGTCAGAAGAGATCACCGGGGCAAAGGCTGTAGCGACTTGACTACCGCGACCAATTATATACAGGTTGTTTTAAATTGAAGGCACTCCATTGAGGAGGTTGATCTATATCGACAATCAAACATTAATCAGCAAAAAATATTCGAAAAATATCTCTCAATTACGAGAAAAACGACTTATGACTTACGATATAGATATATGTATATCATCATCCTAAAAGGAGCGCCCTAAATTTAAAAACACAAATACCTAAAATAGAATGTTTATAGGAATAAATCAGTTTTCATACTAGAATTTGATTACATACCCTTCCCCATTTCACGTTATTGACATTTCCGAAACTGTTTATTTATTTATTTATTCATTTATCGACGTACGAAACAGCGATACAGGAAGATAATTTTCTAGTACTAGGCCAGAAAAATGTACCAAATATAAATATGGCAGAAAACATCAAATTAATAAAACAATGTGTAATGTGCGTGTAGTGTTTGGTGTGTAATGTGAAGTATGTATACTTACAGTATGTGGTGCCTCTATTTGTGGCATGGAAATGTGTATGTGTGCGTAAACTACACAAGTTGCATGTTTATTTGAATATCCATATTTAATTATCTACATTTGCGAAGCTATCGACGTCGATTAGAATTCGTTCCAGCCACCGGACTGATCGCAAAAAAGTGACGTCAAAATTGGAATCTCAAGCGTTTTGTTTAGCCGTCGCGGCCGAATTCAATTATTGTGAAATGCTCGGATCTCGAGGCGTCCGCGCTACAAGTCTTTGTTGTCAGTCACTCAATGGACGCTTGCGCAAGCGCATTTCAACAATTAACTATAAAATATAGCTGACATAGTTGCTTCGAAATCGGATAGAAATCGGATCTTAATTATTTAAGCTTTACCAAAACATAAAGGATGAACTTCCTTTTGGATGAACAGGTGATTCTGGGCATAAAATTGCACAACTTTGTTAATAAAGCAAAAAAAAAAACTGTTTTAAGAGTCCCAAAAAAGTTTTAAGTGTGGTCACCTAACAAAATACCAGACCGCGCGGCGTCCCGACGTCGCGACCAATTAACTGTACCCACAAATGTATTGATGACAGTGAACAACGGGTAGTTTCACGCGCGTAAATATTCTGATGTAGGTCAGTTAGATCGGTCAGTAATACAACAATACGCACGCCAAACGTTCAATAGAGTATTTGTTTTTTATATGAATTTTTCTTTTTGTTAAATATATGAAAAATTGTTGAACAAAATTTGTTCTGATTTATGCCCAGAATCACTGCTTAAAAGGATAGTTCTGACTTTAAGTTCATTCACAGTTACAGAGTTACAGGGTAGATAAATATCTACCCTGTAACTTAAAAATAAATACATAAATCCTGTATATAAAATAGTTAAGGTGAAGCTAAGGGGACATTGGAAAATCTTCATTGAATCCATAATTTTGATGATGCACCACTCCTCAACCACTAAGTATTTAGACGAGTGGTTTATAGCATTAGTACATTAAAGACTTATCTCGTACTTTTCGAAGGGTGATTTTTGAAATTGATTTTCTTGAGAACCCGTGACATTTGGGTCAATAGTCCAACGCCTTAACCGCTAGACTATCGCGATTTCATAAGTTATATTAAGTTGATTTCTATAATATAATTTATTTAAAGTTTCACCTACTAATATGTAGGTATATATTTTTTTGAGGCAATAAGTTCGCCATATATTTATAACTAAATGCTGTAATTGTGCATTAAAGTAAATAAATAAATAAATTAGTTGTATAGGAATGATATTTGCAATTTAAAACAGTAAATCGTACATTATAAAACAGTTAAAGCAATTATACCACAAAAAACACATTAACACAAGTATTAAAAAAGGTACGTAATATATAAACTGGTTACATTTATTTTAACTTTTTTAAAACATACGCTTATTATATAAATTTCTGTGCTATATTATATACTTTATAAATTCATATTAAGATGATGTAATTTTAAAGCTTTTTTTATTATGTTTTTTTCTTTATATACGTTTAGGATTTTAGAAGTTTGTTATGTATAGTTAAACCTATATAATAGAAGCACATACTGGTATCTTAATTTAGGCGATACAATTTAAATTGTGGTTTACAGAAGAGAGTATTCGCAGAGACCTTCTAACATCCTTGGAAAATTCGAAAGGCAACCGTAAATATGAGGTTTATTCATAGGCACGGGTCACAATTACCCGTACTTTAATTAGACGGTAATGTTCGGTAATAATAAAGTTACTGCGCAACGATATCGGTAAGCGGTACCGGTAACTTGCACTTTTGCGCGAACCCGGCTGAAGTTAGACGTTTAACAGATAATAATACAGTATCCGGATAGTTTGTAGGGCAGAAACCAATAAAGACCAAGCGCTTTGCTTAATTAATGTGAATTGAACCTACTAGCTGTTATAATAAAGGCACAAAGTCGCCTGGCTATGATTATACCTTATAGCCGTTTATAAACTGACCAACTGAGTTTGAAATATCTAAGTTTAAAACCGTATTTACTTTAAAAAAGTACCAAAACAGTTATTAATAATTGATTTTGTTTTTTTTTTTTTTGTTCACCGTACTCAGGCAAAATTTGTTGCAATTAATTTTAAAGAAAATGCATAAAATAAAAATAAATATCTAGTTTAATTATATATACATTAATACTATACAATTTAAATGAGAAAGTTGATCACACAGAGAACATCTGTCCGACTCAAGTACTTTAGTATCATAGAAGGTAATTAATTAAAATGTTTAATTTATACCCACAAACAATATTAGTCACATATCATAATACCAGGTAATTAACAGATGTGTCTAGTGCGTTTGATTTAATACAAAAAAAAGATAATGCGTGCCAGAAATGTTTTTTTTTTTTCGAACTTTTACTGCTACGTATTAAAAGCTAATTAGCTGTCAATGATAAATAAATATTTTAACCCTAAAGTGTAATATTTTGTTATATAAAAACTTAAATAATAGAAATTATGTAATAATAACAAAGAAGAATACCATGTGAACTTAGAAGGGGGTCATTTTAATTGTATTTTAATATAAAATAATAAAAAAGAAACTGAGTTGTTTTTTTTTAATAAACTCAAAAAGATTACAATTTCTTATTTGTCATTGGTATGTATAGTAATTATGAACTCTAAGGTTTTCAACCGTTTTCAAAAGAGGAGGTTTCCAATCAGATTTCTTTTTTTTATTCGTATATTTTAGTTGCATGAAGTGTGTCTTTGGGCCGATCCTATTTTGTTTTTAATGTTTACTAACAATGGTAAGTTGTTGGTATTACTTCTTAGTTTTAATGTTAGTTCTGAAGTCAGTTGTATTAATTTGTTATAATTTTGATTTTTTTTATCGTATACTGATAAATAGTTATGATGATGGAAGCACTCTTTTAAATAAACAACATAACCTAAATTATGTTGAAACTATTTTATTATGTTTTAATAATGCAGTTATTTCGTTAAATCATCATATTCATACCAACAAAACCAGGAGATGATCGAATAAATCACACGGTAAAAAATAGCTGTGATTTCTTGTATTCTTCAAAAAATGATTATAATTTAAAGACATTTTATTCTTATCTTTTAGCTTGCCTTATGAGCGCCATAATTATTTTATAAGGCTTTTAATTTTTGGTGAGTGAATAAAAACTTCATTAATTTTGATGCACAGTAAGAGTCAATTTTGAGACCATTATGATTATTAAAATGAAACGGCGACAATAAAAGCATTCTCAATTCCAATTCTCACGCAATTGAATGAAAAACGAAAAATACACGCCATATTGTCATTCGTACGGTACCGCCGTACGAATTTCACTGAACTAAATAAGTTCGTCTAACGAACTAATTAAAATAACCGAATGAAAAATCATTATGAATATAATATATATTATATTTTTACGTAAATGACGTAATATTATTATTTTTAGCAAATATGCGGCTTCCGGAATTGAGGTAAAAATTTAAATATTCCACCAAATATTAATTAACGATTATAAACTAATCATATGTTTCCTGTCGTATATAAAAAAGAGTTCCAGTTAAGACAAACATATAACATTATTTTTTCACCCCTGCGTTTTCACCGGTCAACGGTATTAACCGTACTTTTTTAACGAATTAACGATATTCTTTAATTTATAGACATTATAATAGTTTATATCCTTTTCGGCATATTTAAAAGTAAGTTTGGATTCAGTTGTCCTTCAACGTTATTTATTGTTTTATTAGGTGAAATATTTTTTTTGTCTGTAATTTATATAATAAAATAAAAAAATCCTATCAATTTGGCAGCAACCTTACCAGACATATTGTATACCAAAAAAACAATAAATAAACATGAGAGATGGAAGCTATACGGGGTTAAATAAATTATGAGCTATCCGCGTAGCTATCACACCGTAGAACTGTGTTAAATAATGAGGTAAGTACCAAAAAATAATAAGTAGGCGCATTAACATGATTATTAGAATCATGCAATTATTATTTTTTTTTTTTTTAAATAATTGCTGTGACCTAGGTTATTTTGGGCCATACTCAACCCAGGCCTAGGCAACTAGGAAGATGGTGGTAAGGAAGAGTTAAAAATGGTATGGCCATGTGCGGATTTGAACCCACGACCTTCAGGCCAATAGTCCAACGCCTTAACGATCATTATTTAAATAAATACCGAATGGGAGAACAGGATAGTAAAAAAAACTTTCAATATTTATTATAAAGAATACTGTGTGCAGTTAAACTAATTAACTTCGTGTTTATTTTTATTAGTAAGATTTTCTACAAAACTTTTACTATCATTTTAAGACGCTTTCTGCTCAGAGTTTGAGCAATTTGGCCATGCCATTGGGTCATTTTTAAGTAGCAGTAAAATGTTGCTCAAAATGACCTAACGGCTAATTAAATAATTATGCTTAGACATACGCATATAATTAGAAACTGGAAAGGAACAAAACTGCGAAATTAAAAAGTTACATATTTAGTTATACTAGCGATTAACGTAATCGTTTGCGTATAATTGAATTCTGATACTAATTAATAGTTTTTTCAGCATCTTTTACAATTAGCAGAAATTTCATATCAAAATATGTTTGAATTAATATCATTCTTTATCTCATATACCATCTTTTATAAATTGTGCTAATACTCTTTGCCATAGCGGTAAATCGTATGAAAAATGAATTACAATATTTTTGAAATGAAAGTTATATAAAAAAAATATTTAAATGTGTTTCCTAGTCCACCACGACCCAATACCATTTTCTATAAAAAAGAGTTAATTGTTACCGAGTTACCGAAAAAAAAATGTAAATTTTACGTGAATATAGTAAAGTATCATATAATAATGTATTTATTGCGAGTGCTCAGCTGTCATTTCTTAGTAGGTTGCCCTTAAGTGTTAGGTTATGGTTTTGGTACACCTGTATGTGTACTTAATACTAGTATCAAAAATCATAGGTTACTGCCTCCTGAAGTCGGGAAACATCAGTATTTGGAACTATAAGACTGCATATAATTCAATATCTACTCAATTAAATAAATAAAATATGAATATAGATTTGTATTAAATTGTTTATGGATATATAAAGGCTCGGATAAACTGGTAGGTTCTCTCCAAGATCACCCTTCGTGGCTAGATTCACGGCAATTTAAAAAATTCGCACCATGCCATCTGATATTGGCGAACGCAATAACACGCATTAGCAAGATCCTAATAAAAAACATCCCATTGTTAACCAATAGTTATGTAACTATAACCAATTGTAATTTCGAAGGTGTTCCCTCTAATCTTAATGCGATTTTAATAATTTTCAATGGAATTGACTGCCGGAAAGCCTAAGGCGCTCTGTTGCCATACAATAAAACGTCCGATGATATTATGCATTTAAAAAAAAATGTTTCATTGCCGACGGCTTTCATCTGTCACGTCTAAAACGAGTTAAGAATGAACGCGTATAAAAAAATGTTACATGTTAGTGAACATAATGTCGAATCAGACACGCGATATTGTGTTAGAAATATTAAATATCGCATTTGTGAAATAAAAAAAAAACCAGATCATTAAAATGAGATCGCTATTTCAAACGTTGCAACTTGATTACATTTGAATATTGGGAGCCCGTCGACATAATTTAATAAGATAATAATTGGACGATATAAATTTTACCTTTAAAACAATATTGTGAATGCCGGGTGGCTCAAGAAATGTCGATGTAACGTTTGGGGGTTTGTAAATCTGAAGCTATCTACGACTTCAATTTTGATTTTGCTCCATTGCGTTTGAAGTATACTTATTCGCCTCTTCAGTAGATTTTCTTCCCATCAGCCTAAACTTATGTTTGATTATGGTGGTGGTATTGGAGATAGAGATCACCCATTTTTCTCTTGTTCCCTTTATGAATCATTATCCAAATTTTATCTCTAATCATTTATCTCTTTTTTTTCTTTTTACATTGAGAAGAATTTTCTCTATGTTTATATTTGATTTTTGTTTTATTTTGCTTTCATTATTTCATCTTTCTGGCCTTTTTTTTGTCTTACGACTTGTCTTGCACCTTAAATTTTTATATATTTCGCGTTTTTAATTTTTATTTCACACCAATTTGGATTGTTTTTTTTTTGTGTTATAAATATTTTGCTATTCTTTGGAGAAGAAGAAGAAATATACGAACACCGTGTCCAGAAACATAAATTTTATTCGAGCAACAATTTGAACATTTTGAACAAAGTAATTAGTTTTGTTCAGAATTTTATTTAAATTTACTTATTTACCCCAGCTACCTACCATACACATAATCGTGACAACCCTAGAAGAAAAAGACCGCATGCTAAAGCAGTCTCTCCGCCACCCTCTATGCAACACACTCAAATAAGGGACGCAAAAGATCGTAAAATAGTTTATCGACTTTCCGGACATCGAAACATATCATTTTTTACCAGAAGCCTGCAATCGAGGTCAAACCGCGCTCGCTCAATCAGATTCCTGGAGAAGAAACTGCGCAAGAAGCGCTCGAGACGTCGTCGTGTGACATTTCTCACAGCGAATGTGCAAAAAGCCTTCGCGGGCGCCAACAAAGGGACCATTAGAAGCTCGCCGGTAATTGCCTGCCGAGCATATTGTCTCTGGGCGCACTTGCTCTACGATGACGGATCCGTCGCGCGGATGAACAAGAAGAGAGTTACTCTACGAAAACATAGACAATACAACGACAGCTGGTGTAGCTGCTCGGCACGGAAACGGAAGACGTTCGAAATTATACGCGATGCGAAGCGCTGCGTCATAGCAAACATACGAGGTTGCTCAAGCTTGGCAATCAAACTCAAGTAAACCTCTGATTAAACCCCTAATCGCGGCAGGCACTGCCTAACTCCGATGATTGACGATTTAACTCAAACAAACTTATCGAATCTTTGTGCAGATTGTCGTAGAATATTTGAGCATCCTAGGAAACAACTAAAGAAAGATCTGTAATCAGCTTCATGGATTATGTGACGCGCTATCTATAGTTGCCCAAACTCACTTTCAGGGTTAGACACCAGGCCCCATTCGCACATGAGGTCAGCGCGGAAGCGAGTTAGGGTCAACCATTGTTTCACGGGAAGGTCGAATGCATGAGTTGTTTAGACAGAATATAGAAATAAAGGAAATGTGCCATTTATGTAAATTAGGATGAGTGCTATATGAACTACTACCAGCAAACGTTTTCAGAGATTTAGAGAGTACTGTCGCTCGAAAAATATCCATGCCACTAAATGATTGCGGCTATTGTAATTTTTTAATTTTTAAACTATGACTCGATGTTTTCGGGTGAAGGAAAATAAATTCCGGTTAGAACTATAGAAAAATCATAACTGTACACCCAATGCTAGAGTGCACTTCAAAAGCAGTTACAAGCATACAATAATTAAGAAGTTGACTATGGAACGAATTACCGAAATTTAGGTTCATGACTTATTTTAGCATATGAACTCGATTATATCTGGTCCACAACAAAGCAGGTCAGCTGGTGCGAGCATGTCTCATACTGATTAAGATGAAATAAGGCACATAATTGATATTTCAGCCCAGTTATTATCTAGATAATTATCAAACGAAAGGTGAGCATCGCGAGTGAGATGGAGTTTAAAGCAACGCACAATTGTGATTAAATTATACCTTTAGTGTGTAGATCACTCGTTCACGGCTGCGTATCAGAAAGATCTCGGGCATGCATGGTTGCCCGACTTGTGGTTTTTTTTAAAATATATAATTTAACCTGTATACACAATACATTCAACCTTAATTCATGTCGTATATTCTGTGGAAAACACACAACACATTTTAGGTTCATGTTCCAATGTTTTATCAAAAATAAATAAATAAGTATATTATTAATAAGTAAGTACATATATGTAGTTTTTGTATCTGTTTCAACTGCTATTCTCGAATATAGTAAGCATATGAATGTATCCCCTGGGTGCTGCAAAACATATTTGACACGCACGCACGCTTTCATTTTTTCGCCGAACAGTCGAGGTGCGGACCTGCCCATATATGTAGAAGATCTCACAAGTTCTTATAATGTTTTTGCCCTTGTCAAACACTTGTCTATCTACCTTTCGCTAAAAAGTATATGTTAAGTTTTTGTTTGGTTAGTTTTAGTTTTTGCGCACTAATTATATTTTTGACAGTGCAAATATATAAAGGATAACATTGTAATCTTTAATGTAAGACTAGATCCTCCAAAAAGGGTATGTCGAGTGTACCTAAAATGAAGACTACCTTTGGTCAAAAATATTTTAGCTTTTTAGCACCAAAATTTTATAATTTAGTACTCAAAGAAATAAATCATCTTAAAAATATAAAAATTAGGTCTGGTGTAATTACTAAATGGTTACTGGAAAATGGCTTTAAAAATTGTGAAATTAACTAGATCCATAAATGATTGGCGTCACCTTGGAACAGCACATTGTGCTATTAAGGTGATGCACAAAACTAATCCATTGCACGTGATTACAAATAATAATAATATATGTGCAAGCAATATATTATAAGAGTGCATGTAAAACGTTAAATAAATAAATAAATATTTTTCTACGTATGTACAAACTGTTTAATTGCCAAATAAAAATAAATAAATAGATGAATGTGAACAATTTATACGACTTTTTCCAATAACTCATTGGATAAATATGGATTTTTCCAATAACATATCGTAGAAAAAGTGCGTATAAATTGTCCCCAGTCATCTATGTTTTTAGTGTTTGACAAAACTGACTTTAGAAATATATTAGGAGCAACTACAAGAATACAACTATTAAAAGCAAAACTATTTATAATACTACTACTACTACTTTTCTATACTGAAATACGTACGTAAACTCGTACCTAGCGTACGTTGGTGGACTTACACGCGAATGATTTATTCATATCTCTCTCTCATCTCACTACGTGATTATAGATTTATATTGAGCGATGGAAAGCCAGTGGCACTTTTAATAATAGCTAAAAAAATATCAAAAAGGAGCCGCATTTATCGATATTTATCCAATGAGTTATTGGAAAAATTGTTCCCATTCATCTATTTATTTATTTTTATTTGGCATACCTCTTACGTATGTTTAATCTTTCTCAAACGCGTTATATATAGATTTTTTGACACTGTTAGAAGAGAAATGGAAGGCATGTCGGCTATTCCCATAGAATATTTGTGTTATTTATTTTAAGCTGTTGTAATGCTTTTTTTTTTAAGTTTTAAATTGACGCAGTCTATGATATTAAAGGCAGATCAGATATTATCGCTAATGCTCTTTCAAGCGAAGTCTTCGTGTGTTCTCAATCAAATCACACCTGTATGTTTGGTTAAAATACCTTTGAATATTCAGAAGTATTGGCAAAAATGTGTCTAACGTCAAAAAATTGAAGGAATCAAAGTTCGCCAGACAACAATATTGTACGGAAAGTAACATTCCCAATAACACTAAAAAAACAAGATATTTGAATTGAAACGACTGAGGAGGAAATCCAATAACCTAAAATTTAATTTACTTTAAAAATAGCGATCATCGTTTGTGACTTTCTCGTGTCACCTGACGCGACCTAGTATCTGTGTTAGCGTTCGTTCTTAGCATCTGTGTTAGGGTTCGTTCTTAGTATCTGTGTAGCGTTCGTTCTTAGTATCTGTGTTAGCGTTCGTTCTTAGTAATCTTTTATACATCAAAGCCAGATGAACGATCTCGATCATCATCAAACAGAAGGCTTGTTATAGAAAACAGACGCGCGTTCAACTAGGCGAGCGATCCGAACGCGATTACTTCAAAATCAAACGAGCCAACTCGAGCAGAGTCGAAAGCATTTTCGTTCACAATAGATGGCGATGTTCTTGGATGTGGTTCAGGCGCAACCGCCTATGAAATCGCTAACCTAAAAATCTAAATTCTCCCCTGTGCATCGTAGCGTGGTGTGTTACCACGATCCAATCGAGACATATTCGTATATAAAACGACATTACGCGTTTTTCATATTAATTTATTTTATTTTATTTCAGGAAACAACAGCTTACATAGTAAAATTACAATAAACAAAAAAAAAAACAATTAAAACACAAAGCCAATAAGAGTTTTCTCCAAACTTAAAAAAAATAGAAACCACATTCGGGAGCGGGCCGGGACCAAGAAGTAGGAGGGGTCGGGAAATCCAGACAATCATCAGAATATAATAACACAATACATAGTGTTTGGTGCATCGTTTGCCAAAATTAATTGGCCGAAAGGGAGGTCATTTGCTATGTGTACCATGTGTAACCAGGTGACGCGTGTAGGTACAATACATCGCCGACATGTCAAGACCTTCGATGCGAGTATTACAATTTTGTAATATGCACTGGCCTGCAATAAATTCGAGTCACTCTTCTGTTCCACCGACTATACTTAGTTTACTAATTACGCACATTAACCAAATAAGTTGTAATTGTTTGTCCATTATAAATATCTCGCGATCCCAATTTCCTGGAACCGCACAGCAGGCTTAGTCTGACTGCCAATCGGCGCTTGTCGGCAGCGAATGGAGGTGATGACACATTCGAGTCGATTGGCAGCTCAAACTAAGCCCGCAGGTTTCTAAGCCTTTAGACCAGTTTTATTTTTGACGGGAACTTTATTATTTTGCTACCACAATCGGTTGTCCACTGATGTGCATACAGTTCAACAGAATTTAAAGTAGCTCGCATTGTGGTTTTACTCGAAAATGGACCAAGTCAGTAAAGTAGAATCGAGTGATCGGTTCAACGAGCTAACGATGTTTTCTGAAGACTAGGGCCTGTTGGCGGCATCAAGGATCTGGCCGAGACGCATCTACAGTTACTACCTTCCGCGAAAGATGACCATTATAAGGTCACGAAATCACTTCGGAATAGTCACTATAGTGCAGTTCAAGTTCAAAATCAACTCTGAGCAATTGGTGGAACTGCTGTCTGCGAGTGGACAGTTTGCAGACGACTTGCAGAAGCTGATCTGAAACCTTCCAGACCGGCTATGGTTTGCTCAAGATCCCGATCGCGTGGAATTTGGAGAGCAGAATGTAATGAGACACTGTATGGTGCTGATGAATGTCACTGTGTACACAGAAGTTCTGGAAGCGGTACCCATTGGGTGCAATGGCGGAGGGTGTCTCATAGTTATATGAGACACCCTTCCCTCATGAGGAGAATTAGTTGAGTGATATCATGGTAGTCTAGTGGGTTACGGCGTTGGACTATTGGCCCAAAGGTTTCGTGTTCGAATCCGCACACATTCATACCATTTTTAACGCTTTATTGCCACCATCTCACCTGACTCTAGCACAGGCACATTTGGCCTAGTTGAGTAGGGCCCAAAATAATTGTATATGCATGTGACGAGCTGAAAAGACGTGTAAAAAAACTTGTAAATGCATTTAGGAGTGGGAGAACATTCGTCAAGGCTTAATGAGGTCATTTAGAAGGCGATGGGAAGAGGTAATTAAAAGCCATGGGGAAAACGCTTTTGTTAATTTTTCATTTTATTAAATTCATTAAGTAGTTACGATAAGTATTCAAATTCCAAGGGGGTTTTTTTTTTCATTACAACTAAAAATATTATTTTCATTTAAACAGCGAAAAAATAGGAAAAATTAAATATTATTCGTATAAGAGAAGATTATAGTGTGCCTGCGGAAGTTCACTATAGATGTGGTGTGAGTGAAGGATGTGAGATCGTGCGCGACTAATTGGCGAGTGAACGTAGTTACATAGTTAGTCCGTGTGTGTTTATTTATCTGTAGGACCTTTCGTGATTCTCAGTTTCATTTTTATATTATTAAAGAATTGACGCTGGTTCACATTTTTTCCATAAAAAAAAATACTGTTAAAATAATGTTTACCAACATCAAAAATAGGAAAACCTTGAAGAACTTAAGAAAGAATAAAAAAATACACTTAGCAAATATAGAGGAGATAAGACCTCCACTAAGAATTCCTTTTTAACCTTCCACATAAAAAAACATCTAGCTCTCTGTCTATCTCGCACATACACTCACGAATATAATCACATATTATTTACACTTCCTTTTATAACACATCAGTTATAACTTACTTTTTGTTGTATTATTTAATATTTGGGGTTGTAATTTTATGTACAAATATGGACTCTATCTTATTTAATTTTGTTTTTTGACCCCCGACGCAAATAGAGGGGTTTTATGTTCGATTCAAACTAATCACGAGTACGATGATTCGTTTTGACAACATTGTAAGATTCAAAAGTTCAACGTGTCGTGTCTATGGAATCGTAATGCATTGTTTCGTTTTTGTAATATTAATGCCAATTTTATTGTATATGTAATTATTGTATATGTATTGTCATTGTTTAATTTAAAATAGGTTACTCATAATCGACCTTGTAACTGTTAGTATTATAATTATGTTTATGTTTGTAACGTTGTGAGTTTACCAATAAATAAATACTTAAAAATAACCATACTAACATAACCTCAATTTAAATATAGAAGTATTCCAAAATGCCAATATCTTTAAATATTACATATAACAATACTACAATTCTTCCAATTAAATATCTATACAAGAGGTTAGTAATTTTTAGTAAAATATTGGGGAATTACCTTCCTAACTCTAAGAAATTATATTCAAGTCTAAAACATACGCTAATGGATGAATACTACTATAAATGCTGGAATTTTGTACAAAAACCTTAATCTGGAAAAAAGTTTTTGTGTTATTTTAAAATTATGGAGTAATTTAAAAAAAAAATACTTATTTCCAGCGCACATTACAAATAAGAACGCTTTCTGTAATGCGCGCGTACGGAATGCAATAAACTATGAATTCAATAGAAAATACATGGCGCGATATACTTTATAAATAAAAAGAGTGGACATAATATATTTTGCTTTATAATATTATTTTTATAAGATTTACAAAAATAAATAATTAATCGGTGCGTGGTCCGCGGGCTATTTCCCAACTGTGTGTATTCGCGAGCCGCGAGTTAATATTCTGCTAATTGACGTCAAGAATCCACTATCTTTATGCCAATTAACCTAAAAAAAAACTAAAACCTAACGTAATCCAAACAAATGAAAGTGTCAGTTTCTACGTTCGGCGGCAATAAACGCTTAAAGTGCAAGAAGTAGGCACTCGGGCGAGCGTATATACGCTTAAAAGTAAACAGTGGAGTGTTGCACGATAAAAGCTATGTACAGTAGACGAAAAATGAAATAGCAAAAGTGTCGTTAAAAAGCAATAAAAATAATCAACGACTCTCAACATGTTCGAATCGTCTGGTTTACTTTTGACTTCAGCTTAAACATGCTTCAAATGCGTAACGGCGTGATTTCTATCGGCCACCGTTTCGTATCGGCGGACTACGCAATGTTGAACCAAAAACCTATTTATTATTTATAATAATGACAAAAATCAATACATTGTGTAATAAATTAACCATACCTAAATGGGCACTGTCCATACTAGGGTAGGCAGGTAATTTGCACAAAACTAATGCAATATTTTTTTTATAAACAATTATTTCAGTGGCATGCAAAAATGCAGAATGTGAAAAACTGACTTTTATTGCAGTGTTCCTGTATTCTCGGAGAGGGCACACGGAGGGAAAAGGTACGGGAGTATGGAGGTCTCTCTACCCCATCTTAAGCGGGAGGATCCTCCGAAAAATAAATAAGGTACAAAATACAGTTTTAGGCTACTTTTGAGTGTTTTTAGACCCTAGTGAAAATAATTTAAAATGGTGTTTTGTACCAGTATATAAACTAATAGTAAAAGCTTTTGACTATACAAAATTTCGTGTCTGTTGACCGTTGAGGTGTTCCTTCGTCGGAGCCAACAATGGGTGTCATGATTACCGTAAAAATACATTGTCATCGAAACTGAACCAATATGTCAAATTATAACTCCGTCGAATAAGAGGAAGTGGTTCTAATTCAGCTTGCAAGATTTGACCTAAACCGACACAAACATTGCAAGCTTAATACAAAAGCTTGTAAAAGTAGTTCAAATTTAAAAATAAATACTCGACGCATATAATACCCGGTGTATTTAAAATCATTTATATCCTTTTAGGGGGTTGTTGTGGTTATGAGGTTGATAATATATGGACAGTCAAACATAAAAAAGTATTGACGATTTTTTCTTAAACACAACAAAAACTAATATAAAATTGAATCCTACGCTAAACATAGTTTGAAAAACGCGAAGGCATCGATCTGTCCCGAACACAAACAGACTGACAGCGAACTTTTTAATTTGTATATTTTTAATAAATTACACTAGATATACTGTTGGTTTTCCAAATAAACAATAAATAAAACCTTGAACGAGATTTGCCAGTTGATGATAATAATGTCACTCTCGTTTTCGCCAAACGTGACGAAATTAGCCATTCGGTCGAAGTGGATCACTGGGGAAAGTGAATTAAGATTGACGAAATAGTAATCGTTTGAAGATATTCGATTGGAGATTACAATAGCGATCGTCACGCTAAGATCGGATGGATGACAGAACACAGTTGCAAAAAGATCTTCGTTCTAAGAAACCACAATACTTTTCATCCTTTATGATTTATGCAGAGCATTCGATAAAGTAGATATTCATAAAATCAAAAGATAATAACCGAAAACCGCAGCAGTTGCAGTAGGTTGATTTGGCGTTTGGCTATTGACCTAGCGGTCGTAAACGCGATCCCGCACATTATAGTCGTCTCATTATTGATGCTTCATCACCACCATTTATCCGGACCAAGATTGCGAAAGCGTTGGCTCAGATTAGAAGCTTTTTATTCTCGTTCGAATGTCTCCGACTATCTCGTAAACTACTACATTAGTTTCTGTATCGCTGTGCTTTGGTGTCATAATTGGTGTTAAATTCTAATTATTATATTTATTTATAATCATAAGAAGTTATTTTCTCAACCCATATATATTAATTAATTAATATATAAGTAGTTATTGTTTGTTTATACAAACTTAATAATAAATTTCTGTATTCTTGACCTTGAATTCTGTGCTTGAATCGAATAAATTTATTATTCTAAAACGGGCATGAACCTGGTAAGTACAATTCAAGAGTGTTTGTGACTTTTTAAAGTAAAACTCACCGCACTTAATTGTTCGCAGTGAATTTTCATTTTTCCAGCTTGGAAAATATTCTACTTTGACTGGGTCAGCCAGCCATAAAATTTTATTAATGGTTAAAAATAAAGACGAAGATATAAAAACAATGAAAATTGTTGTAAAATTCTTAAAGTAAGGTAACCTTATTACCGTTAAAGAAAATAGGTTTGTTTTAAAAAAAAGCTGACTTCAAAATATACAAAAATATATATACAAACATACATCGATATGGAATAATTTTGAATGGAAAAACTTACTTTTTGATTTATTGTTGCCTTACCTAGACGAAACGTATATGGTACCATTTACAAAATGATATAATTTAAACTTAGCTAGCAACATATTATTAATAGCTAGTTCATAATATTAATTCGCAGATTATGTATGAATTGCGTAATACACCACTTATGTAATTAACGTACTAACGTACCGTATTATGTCTAATGCGCGGATCCATTGACACAGAAGTACATTTGACAAACGATGCACTATCGTACGTTTCAATCGTCTCCCGTAATGACATGTTATCAGTAGCGCCGATCGGTTGCGATCAGTTGCGCTCACAACGCTTAGCAACTGCGATCAGTTGCGCTCAATGTTATGCGTTTATGTTACTACGAGGAATGAATGGTATTGGTGAGGTGATGTAAAATTAAATGTATTGTTTATATAAAAAAAATAATAAATAAATGAAATAATAATTATATGTAGAAACTTGTTAGTGTTTTTTTTTTAAATACTCTCTTTTAAGATCTACTATCAGACATGGGGTTCCATATTCGTTCCTCGGCCATAGATTATGTATCGGATAAGTGCCATCACTTATTTCAGTATCGTATTAAAACATATAAAAAGCATGCCGCAGTGACGCTCTACTTTCATACATTCGTCACATGTAACTATAAATGGGGTGCTAATCCAGCTAGAATTAATCGTTACAAAAGTCTCGTCTCGTGAAGTACTCAGAAAAAACAAAGTTTTTTTTAATAATATTTATCTTTTCGCGAGGCGGTCAGGTTGTCAAGATATATAGATCAACCTTTTAAAAGGACAAAAGTGCTTTTAAATAAATTCTGTGCAAATGACCCAAAGGTCTTGTTTTGATGTAACACCTTAGGTGTATAATAATTTTATCAAAGTTCAGAGACTACTCCGACTTTCAACCCCCCCCCCCCCTCTTCCATTAACCCCTTTCGATGATGTTTTTGTAAAATACTTAAAAAAAAATTTTTGTAACTAAAATAATTATATTATTAAAATATTTTGATTATATTCAAAATATTTGAATAAAACCTCGCGACATGCATTCAACCGCGTTCTCCAATAATTCCTTTTGAAAATCGTTTTTCTAGGCATTGGGAATCGTTATTTTAAGATTAATCTTTTATTGTTCGTATGAGAAGATAGTAGTCATTTTAATTTATATCTTTATTTGAGTTTTCAATAAAAAGAAGTAATCTTGTGAGGTCATCGGCGCGACTCTAAGGTCAAACATTTGATCGTGAGAACAATGCCTAAATTAATAGCCGAAATTTAGAGTTTGCTTTTAATGACCTTAAACGGACGATAACAATAGGCGTTCGGGAATAGTCATGTTAGTCATCTAAAGAATGTATTTATTATAACTGTAAGTCTTCATAAATTTATATCGTACCTAAAATATATCTGCAAGATTAGATAAACATAAAATTTATTAGAGTACGGTGTTAATCTGATCAGTTTGTTGTCCTACCTACCTACCTAGATCAAATAGCTAAGCGGACACATACGAGTATATGTATGAAAAAAAAAGAATTATATTTACTCAGTAAATTCATAATTTGTAACTGTTGTGAAGCTGTGTAAAAAAATATATTTAAAATTATTATAATAATTTGTTTTATGTTTTGGTTTTGTGTATTTGGAATATTTTGTATTTGTTAAAGCTTTCATTGATAAAATTCAAAATCTATTTAAGTTGGGCGAATAATTATTTCCAAAAATATTTGCAATTTTTATTTATTATTATTATTAAAAATAATAATATTGTTATTATTATTATTATCGTCGTAGAACCTTTCGAAAAATTCACGTGACGTTCTCAGTACCAGGTCACAGTTTTCTACCGGTCGGCAGTTCGGAAAGATTAGGATGTTTTTGACGTAAAATCCTTAACAATTACATAAAAAGTAACCCGCTTTTCCGCGTATTAAAATAATGAATAACTTTAAAATTCGATGAGTGGAAAAATATTTACTTCATTGAAAAAGGATCACAATTCGCCAAGAATTCTTACCACAAAGACATACATAGTCATAACATGAATTCGGTTAATAAAATGCCAAAAACTGATTACTGAAACATTTTGGCGATAATTAAACTGATATGTTACATAGACATAACAAGTGATAACCATAACTAATAATAATTAATAATATTTCTAATAATTAATTTATCAGAAATCGACGACTGTTGCTATTAATCTTCGCATTTAATTTAATCATAATTAATGGGAAACGGTTTTTATTTAATAATACTTAATTAAAATACAAATGTTTAAACCAAAGTAAGTTTTTTTTTAGGTAAGTATACGCCTTAATTATCTAACTTGTCAAACAGTAAAAAAACTAATGCTGAGGGAATAATCTGTATAAAATATCTTTCTTGAATATTATTATAAAATTTGAATGTGCCTTGTTTAAAAAATATTTTGCTTACATTAATAGCCCTTTAATTGTAAAATTAAATTCAAAATATTTACAAATGTCTATTTTAAATTTAAAAAAAACAAACTAAACAAACTTTTCAATAGCATAAATATTTAGTAGATACGACACTGTAAAAAAAATACAGGTGTGTCTAAGAACATGACTAAAAATTAATTATCAATTGCATAATGTATTTATCCATATTTCAAATAATCACCCCATACTACAATCAACAATGTTTCCTCACGCCTATTAAACAAGAAAAAATCTTCCAATATTCAGTGAAGACTATAATTTAAATACAAGATTTTATCCAAATAATGGTAACACTATATGTCAGCAGCAAATAGGCAAAATTGACCGCTGATGTATTTTCGTTTCCATACTTTAGGGGAATTCCATGCTAGGGTTGTCAAAACAAACATTTGGTTTTTCTATATACCTACAGTATATTTTACAAACAATGTTCAATGTACTTATAAATTAGACTGAATCGAGGCAAAGTTGCCACCTCTAAAGTCATGCAGGGTCGAGTAACTATGCTTCTTTGTAAAAAACTGTATTTATATAAATGGACCGTGGAAATTTGCGCAACTTATCAAAAAATTGTTTGTCTACCCTCTCAACTTTTATTCCAGCAATCGAAAGTGTGGGAGCTTACACATACCTCATAATAATCATAAATTCTTCCTCGAGGCGTCTAGTATATCAATTTCGACATGATTTCATCACAAGTTCTCAACCGCGGCGCTCCTCGTGGGTTATAAATCGGCCAACTGTCAAAACCTGACAGCTGCCTCCGCCATCTTGCATTGTATGCTAATTCTGATTTCGAGCGCTGTTTTATATGGCGACTGAGAACGCGTAAATCTTTTTGCAGACTTTTCGATTGTTTACAACTATTTACACAATCGAGCGGCGTTTCTGTACAAACTCAACAATTATAACCATAATTGGTTTAATACGGTTTGACAAATGAGGAAATCGACTTGTATTTATCTGCAATAACTTGCTCGATGCGTTGAGTTGTTAATTCAAAGGTAAAGGTTTTTATAGTATCGAACATGTGTATATAATTTTCTCACGGCATTAATACGAATAACAAACTATTGTTAAAGAGACCTTGGTAATATTTTTTTCCGATGACTCGGAAGTGAATCTGGGTGCAAGCGATAGGAATATTTCGAAATGTTTTAAATGCTTGCAGCGTGAGAATAATTGCTATGTTTCATGTTTCCAATACAGGAAGTTTCATTGCGAATATGATACCTAAATGCAAAGCAAAATATACGAAATTATTCAGGAAATCAGGGGAAAAACTTTTATATAAATGTTGAAAAATGCAGTATTTATTTCGTTAAATGCATATATTATTGTATAATCAAATATTAGATGACAAAGCAACTAATTGAGAGTAGTAGCACATTCGGTAATATTTAGAAAAATAGGAAAATATTTACAATATTTAGTTCGATATCTTTAAACAATGTAATAATAGATTGATGTAATATAAGCAACAAAGGGGCTTAATTCCAAGTAGGCCGAACAAAAAATGCTACACTTTGAAACTCAAACGCGTATAATCATTGTTAAAAAATTAATAAATGCAATAAATAATTGCTATGTAAAAATTTATATTTTTTTACCGAAAACCTCCGACAAGACTTTCGTGTTTATTCAAAATTCTGTGCCCAGGACAGAACGCGGAGGATAGTCAAATTTTTGAAGTAATAACTCTTATAATCAGGGGTCGGGCAAATGTTTGGATGTGGTTCGTAGTAGTCTAGCGGTTATCAGATTTATTTTGAAATTTTCACTTCTTTCGACAGCCTATGTTTTTTTTCTATGTGTCAACCTGATGACACATGTTTCAATGACCCTCCGACGTGAAAAGGAGTAATTTGAGATCACTGAACCTAGATAATGATGAAGTCAAAACATTCCAATATAGGTTGCGGTACGTTGAAAAGCCAACGCAGGCAATAGGAAACTGTCATTAACGTGAAAGGTCGCTTCGCTGTGTGTATCAGCGTGCGACGGTTCACCGTTAGCGTTGGATGTTAAGCTGACTATGGATTAAGTCGGAAGATAATTCACGGCCATGCTAAGTATAGTCTACGCGATAAGATTTAATGATCATGTCATTAATCCCATTAGTAGGAGCTAATTATATTATATCCTAATGAACTATGCAATCCCAATGCGCATCCAGTGCATGCTAATCAAGAGATCGAGAGTTTGCTTAATTGATTACATGTAATGACCTCGTTGAAAATAAAAGTAGCTGCTAATTGATTCCGTTAGAAAATACGACAAACCAAACAATAAATGCCAAAATGTGGTGCGGTTGTGGTTACTGGGTGTTCAATAAATAGATACTTTGTAACTTGAAGCATATTGTGCGAAAGTGTATGCCTTATTACAATAATTGAGTTGTTTGACAATTTGCGTATTTTTATCTTATCATTTGGCCTATTTTCGAATCGGGTAAAAAACACAATAGGCGGGTTTAATTTTTGAAATACGCGTGTAATTTTTTTTTTTTTTACGGAGAATACGAAAATCCAAAAAATATCCAAATTCAAATTCAAATACGTCAAATAGTCTTTTTGGTTTTTCCGTGGCACAAATTTTCTGATTCAGATAACCTCAAAATATGTATTTCCGTGTCAAAGCAGTTAGTTTTATATAAAATACTTTTAAAGCTATAATAATAATTATCAGAAGAATCGTTATTTAAATAGTTCGTGTTTCAAATTAAATTAAATGAATACATGCTTTAAATATTACGATCTGTTTTCGATTTGGCATTTGAATGAAATAATTAATTCAACATCGTTAACATAATAATGGTACCCTGTGGTACACCATTAAAACAGGCAAAGAAAACAAACTAATCTAATGCATTCATCATTCATTCTTTTACCTATTAGACAAAGAGCCAACGACAAACTTAAAAACATTTATTAATGCAAGATTTCAATGTTCAGTTTTATTTATAGTAAATATAAAAATAAAATACATATACCTAATATTATCAATATAACGTGTATAATAAAAAGTTTAGCAAATTGATTGCGTAAGTACTAGTCGTGTTTAAGGTCTGTTACGTTTTTAACTACTTAGGTAAGAGTTACCTTCTATACAGAACCCTGTTAGAAAGTGTATTTTAAACAGGCTGTTTATACAAATATATACAGCGATATATACACACACATAACTATATCCACAAAAAAAAAATAATTAACCATTATATCATTTTATATACGGTCGTGGGCAAATGAAGCTTTACCTTAAAAGGCGATTCGACAGATTGTCTAGGTATGTATATTTAAATACTAACCTCACTTACGCTCATACGGAGATGCCAAATCGATGGTTCGCAAAGATACAGAACACACACATGCGTACTATCTCTTTTTTTTCAAATTAAAATGCTCGGGGTAAAGCTCCGAGTACCTTTAATTGTACACACGTAATCTAGTTTTTTAATTAATATTTTACATAATATAATATGATATTAATTAAACGAAACGGTTATAAACACCTTGGTGACCTATTCATTTATTGTTATGATTTGGTATTATTGTGGTACAGATAAAAAAAAAACGATTCCATAAAAATCTCAAATATTAAAAATTTTAAAACAATTAAATTATATTTTTTTGTTTTCTTTTTTACCCAATCGGCAGTTGGGAAGATAGGATTGGAAGCCACTGCTCATTCATAAAACATAGTATTTAAAAAAAACGAACAGAATATTATGCATCGTTCTACATACAATAGTTATAAATTAAAAGTACGGGCTCTTAGACTACGCTGCATCATTGCCCAATGCGAGCACCGCAGGCAAAACAGTTAGCTAAGAGTGCCTTCGAAGTGATAACAATAATTAAACACAATTAACAAATTCGCAGGGCAGAAAGATTCGCTCCGCGATGAGCGCCTCGTATTCCGCCCATAAATCGCTGGGCGATTTATTGCCGCGTTAATTAAAATACAAAACGTTATTGCCATTTGCAATTGCAATAAATGTGTGCAATTGCTATTGCAAGAGGCGGAGACTCGCGACAAGGCTCAATGACTGCTACAGAGACCTTAGGATTTCTTTATTAACCTTTTTTAGCATGTAAGCTTTACAACGGCATGTTAAGTGACATCGATATTTTCAACACTACCTTCCCGGCATTCAAGAGAGTGTCCACTCTAGCTAATATATAACCCTAGAGTAGTATATTACGTGTATATGTAAAACCATTTTTTTTTTAAAGGAGTTATGCTGTATTTTATATTATATTCTGGTAATTATGTAATTACCCCAACCCCTTCCACTTCCTAATCCCAACCTCGTTCCCGAATGTATTTTTCTATGTTATTAAATTTGGAGTAAACCCTAATTGGCTTTATGTTTTAATTGTTTTTTTTTTAATTGTAATTTTACTTTTATGTCAGCTGTTGTTTCCTAAAATAAATAAATAAACCGTCATACTCGTAAAATGTACTTATAACGTAACAAATTTCCGTTAAAAAAACCGATCCAGCAAAACGTCGAAATAAACGTTATAAGTTCACTAAAAAACATGTCTCTCGGTTTTTTTTATTGTTTACTAAATAGTAATACAATAATAAACTCACATGTTGTTATCCTATGACATGGCATATAGAATCTATCGCTACGTAGAGATGAGCATTACGGCCATGGCCTACGCAATGTTTATTCATTTTCATAGACTACAGACCGCGCAGAGGGAACACTGGCCGAAGAGGGAAGAAAGTGCCGAAAAGAGAAACTAAATCGGTGTACACGTGTCACAACACACACGTCGCCAAGGTAACACAACATGACGCCCGAGAGAAGAATAATTCAAGAACGCACGACGGCAGTGAAAACGGCGCCGCCCATCGAATGTGGGTCATCGGAGTGCCGAGATCGATAGCACTGCTCTGTAGCGCTACGCGGGCGCATACGCCTAATTATTCCACAGAGAGCGCTTACATTCACATTAGTGACTAATACTAGTTTACTCTGTTATAACATATACCTTATAACGTCGCCTTAAAACACATATTGTTTTTTATAAATTCTGCATCTTTTCTTGGTTCTAATCTTAAATTATCCTTGTTAGTGCATATTTGGTTTTATTGCTTCTTCGACGCATTTGTCTAAAATTAAATTATACGAATAAACGAAAAAACGTATAAAAAGGCACTCTACGGTTTTTACTCCTAACGCGTGACCCGGTTTCTCGACTAACATCCCATCCCAATGAGTACGACGCGCGCAAATTTTTTAGCATAGTACGTTATTGTTTTTTGTTTTTAATGTTGTTTGTTTTTCTTTTGGTAGTTTAATTTGTTTTTACATTAATTATAATGTGTACATGGGGTAACCTGTTAAATAAATAAAAAAAAACTACTAAATTGGACTTTCTAATGTTTCGGATTATTTAGGATATTATGAAAAAAGTACATTTTGCGTTACTTGCCGAAACGTTGAATATAGTAATAAACAGACATAATTTTACCAAAAACCTATTCAAATATAAATATATTTTATTTTGTTATGAGCTAGAAAAGAGGTATAGGTGTATTGGATTTATAATTAGATCATTGCTACTAGCGCGAGTTTAAAGATCATTGCTACTAGCGCGAGTTTAAAGATCATTGTAATCAACTTCCAGTATTTAAACTGACGCGGCTAGACGAGACGCGTGTTTGAGGTTAATATTGTAAGACGAAAGTGTCCAGACGAACGTTAAAAATGCACTAGAAACTTTCAGAATAACGTCGAGAGCAAATTATAATTCTCAATTGCATTGCCTTGAGGTTCTGTGGAATGTTTTTTGTGGCGTAATTTTTCCCTGGGCACCATTCCTTTAAGTAATGTTTCCAATGCTCATCGACTTTTCCCGTGGTGGCCATTTTCGCGCAGTTTTGCACAGACGCCAGTACGGAACGTTATTAAATATTGCACTTTCAAATGACTTCCCGAAATAAGCTCGCTTACGCAAACGTGTCATTACAACGCCGAGAGTAATGTGTGTTATTTCGAAACGGATCCCATCCTATTTTGGGACGGCAGATTTTACGATCATTACACACGTTAACGTGAGACGCGGGTATCTTTTTTTTTTTTTTTTGCGTGCCTAGATCGCGAGAAGATCGCATAGGTACGTTGAAATGTTGTTTTATGTAATTCTCTTGATCAATATTTCCGAAGAAATTTCATACCGTGTTATAAAATGTTTCGTAAAACTGATAATTTATTTATTTATATATTGAAAATATAATATTACACCTCTTAAGTAGAACAATTTAACTATGTAACATATAAGTATTATTAAAAAGCTTAATTAAAGCGTCAAGCGACTGTTACATTGTACTGATGTTTCCTGCCTCCATAACTAGACGAATCTGTACTAAGGGAAGTAGTTTGGGTTTGTTTGCTTAATGTGCCACTTCCGTCCCTTCCGTCGATGCTATAGACTGTTAAGTAGTAGTAAATTATTTAACCAGAACGTGCGTACGAACGTAAAGTCTTACAGCTAGGCCCTACAGGCGTCATTAAATGCATCTCTCACCCAGACTACTCGCGCCTGTGATGAGTTTCCTATCTCCACTTGCGTCTACAGCGTTTTAACCCAGTTTTGGATGGCCGTAGAGGCGACAGCGGATTATTTTTTAGGTCTGAGTAGATTTAAAATAAAGAAAAACACAATGATATGATGACATTCTTTCAAATCATCATAAATTTTAACGCCATACGAATACGAATGACTTTATTATTGTGTATTAACCACAATAATTAGGCAGTCCAATATTAGTTTTTTTTTTGCGCTAAAACAAAAGGGAAATAGGGCCGAAGAGATATTTATGCCAACAATAGATCTCTCATAATAACCTCTGTCTTAGAGAATTAGTCATTTTGTTAAAATTTTCTTAAATAATAAAAAAATCTACAATACATAGCGTCGAAAATTTTTCGTTTTTAATGTCGCTCTCTTGAAAATATTACATAGATGGTTTATACTGATTTTGCCAACACATTTGAAATTTCTAAGTTTAATGACAACCGATAGATGCAAATCTTAACCGTCTGACGGTAATATTATGCCGCCGTGATGCCACTTATAGCTTTCAATGCAATTACGTATGCTCGAGATGTATCGAAGGAAGGTGGAAGGTATTACTTTGTACGGAGCCGACGGCGTTGTGATAATAAGTTAGAAAATAAAACGGAGAAAGTGCATCTCGAGACTGCGAACGATTAAAATAAATCACTCATTTTGGACGATGTTTCCGTACGATAATATCAATAATTGATCGATATCAAAATTTAAAGTAAATAAAACGAAAGCATTTTATCGGACGAATGGGTTAATTTAGCAATGGTTCGGCCGTTAGAATGACAATAAGGATTCAGTCTCCAAAACCGTGTTCAATGATCTGCACTTGCAAAGAAGTACGCATGCTTGTCCTAATCCGGGAATACCACTCAAAGTTTACTTTGATAACACAAATAGGTATCCTCGTTTCCATAAGTATCCAACGATCCACAAATCGGACGTTTTGAGCGCCATCTATCCACAAGTCCTGACTTTTATAATTAATGTTGAAGTACTGGATCAAACCCGCTGACGATGACAATGTTGTATATTTTTAAAAGTTATTACTTTTATATATTTTTTTGTAATACAAGCTGACCCGATGAACTTTGTACCGCCTTAGAATCAATAATTTTTGCGTTAACTTATCAGCTGAATTAAATTCAGTTCTTTTCTTAAGAATACTCAAAATGAATTATGTCCAAAAAATGTACAAAAAATCAAAATGGTATTTTAATTATCGATGCACGCACAATGATAAATGTGATAACCTCACAAAGTGAACATCTTCGAAGTCAACTAACTTACCGTTAAAATATTCCACAGAAAGCCGGTCCAAACGAAATATATAACAATTTACTAGAACAGCTACTTATTGCAATGGGTACCATGTCACGGCTTTTGGAATATTTCGATATATCTTCGCGTTTCACATCCCCTAGAACCCAAAATTACCCTCAGTTAAAAAGTTTATATATATATATACATATCTATCTTATATTTGTTGATTGTTTGTTAATAGCGGCAAAGATAAATGACACAATCTTTGATAATATTGAAAATTTTTGAAAAAGTTGTTAATTATTTGATAAAGTGCTGTATAGCACAATAATTATAAAGGTTCTAAAGAGGTCCTGTACTTGAGAGCGCAGGATGTCGGTTTAAACCCAGCGCTGAGTTTTTTAAAAATGCGTTTTTAACTCTCACCTGTCCTCTTAAGTGTAAAATATTGTCAAATATTATGTAACCATCTAATTAGATAAAAAAGGAAAAGGATGATATTTTTAACTGCATTTAAAATGCATTTTTAACTCTCAGAGGACATTTTACACCAATTACTTTTAAAGTTGATTCATAAAATTATAGGGTGCAAAATCTCGGTCACGTTCGTTAATGACCAAAATCAAACCAGGGGGCGAGAATTGGGGGGGGGGGGGGTTTGTTTCGAAAAAGTGAAATTTTGATATAACTTTCTTAGTTTATAAGATATCGAATTCATTTAGATATTATATTATTCCTTAAATAAGATCCTAAATAAATAAACTTTTTTGAAAGCACGAACCACTGATCCTAAGGGTGGGAAAATTCGGTTTTTCAAATTTTAAAAAATCATACCTCCCTTAATACGCACAGCATCAAATCCGTTAAACATGTTCATTGTAGGCATATAAATGGTTTGAAACCATTTTTGATATGATCAACTCATACGGTTAGGGATGACCAAAATATTTCACCACTTTGATCCGGTGAAATCTACCTCTAAAAAGGTTTTTTTTTTACCGTAGTTATGCGCGTGTGTCAATTATTAAGAGTGAACACTCCAGTTTAAGTGGCAGCCCAATTATTTTTCGAAAAGAAGCAGATGTTAGGCGGTAGGAGCGTGTGTTTGTGTGCATTTGCGGGCAATGAAAACATTGCCGTTATCTGGCGGAGATGTAATGAGAATGTCGCCAATGAAAGCGGTCCAGAATACATTCATCGCAGCGTCTTATTGTGAGCGCAGACGCATTGAGGAGATTCGAAATCATACACTTTCGGTTTGTCCGAAAAAGTTATCCAATGGACCGGGCGTGAAATCCAATTATGGTGAGGTACTAGAAATAAAATCAGAGTCACGTACTCGGTAAAATGTACGCGAGAAAGCACAGAATAAACGTCGAATATTTTCGAGAGCTTTTAAGAAACATTCGTTCATGCTCACGTTTATGGAAACTTGAGACCGTCCTTATCACAGTCTCTTAGATCATCATTTACCTTCGGTGGATCACGATGTGATGTGTCAACAACTCTGATGTTTGTGCAGGTACGGATTTCACATTTTCCAGCTGAAAAATCGATCTGCTGATTTTGGAATCGCCAAGGTCGCAGAAAAGGAAGAAAACGAAGGTTGAATCAGGTAGAAAAGCTGGCAGCAAGAAAGGCCTGATGGGCAGGACCGAATCAGGTGTTGAAAAGATCCTTCGCATCCACAAGGCGTACTTGGAAAGGAAGAACTTCTTTAGGATATTTGATAGTTTGAGAAGGTTTCTTATTTAATTCCATTACAGTATTTGAACATAGCATTTTTAAGTGATGCCATTGAAAAAGAAAAACTCTTACAATAAATTGAATTATTCAATATTGACATTGTTAATCATAAGGAAACATAACAGCTAATTTAAAGTCTAACTACTTCTAGTTAGTTAACTAGTCTAATTACTTCCAGTACTTATAGTAATTAATTTCCTATTTTCATTCTCTACGCTTTTAATTACTTCTGAATAATGGCATAATTATTTTAAAAACGTGATTTTATTTTTATATGTTAATTCATCTCTATAATATGCTTCAATTAGTAAACTATTATGCTGAAACATTGATCTTATACTCACTCGGTTGCAATATTGAAACTTGTAATTTGGTACCATTGTTTTATCTTTTTATTATTTTATACCGCCTGTATATGATTTATTTTATGTAACTGCCTTATTTCCCAAATAAGATAAATAAATAAATAAACATATAATACTCCCTAATCTCAACCTAAGTCCTAGATGTATTTTTTCTATTTTGTCTTTATTGGCTTTATGTTTTTATTGTACTTTATTTTGTGTTAGCTGTTGTTTCCTGAAATAAATAAATATACCTATAACTTTGTGAACATAAAAACGGTTCACCAATAATGGTATGATCTGAATTCAAACCTCAACTTCCAACTCATTGAAGGACCGAGTGTCAAGGATGTACCATTCAGAGTTATTTGGGAATCTTAAGAGATGAATGAAAATCGTATGCAATTACTTAATAACTAAAAATAATTTGGTTATGCCCTCTTGAAGTATAACATATGATTTGAACTGAATTAAATTTTGAGCTGAGAGAAAATCTCCGCACTGTTTGTTAATAACATTTAAAAACCGAGAGCTAAAGTTGACACACCCTGCTATGTAGCATTTATTCTGACTCCGACATTAAAGTTATTTGTTAAAATACAAGAGGTCTGTTATGTTTCAACTGGTTGAAGTTTCGTACATCTAAACCTATGTCCGCAATTAAAATATTTTGACTTCCTACCGGCCATTATTTCTAATTAAAAAAAAAATGCATTCAAAGACAGGTTTGCATTACTGCCAATTAAAAACTATTTATTTTTAATTTAACGTGGCTCAACGTATAACGTTAACCGATGACAGGGTCACGACATTCTATTATGACAAGCTATGAATTAATATACTATGTTGAAATACTAGGAGTGATTAATTTTTTATATAAATGTTGAATTTTATACTGGTATAAGTATATAAAAAAAAGATGCTTTTGTGTTTTACGTATTATTTTAAATGTAACTATGTCCGAATTAAAAAAATGTATTAAAAATTGGTTAAATTGTGTAAAACATTTTTATGAAACCCTCTCCTACTAGAAACTAAATAGTTTAGATATTATTTTTTCTTGAAATATTAAAATTGAAAACATTATAATAGAAATTACCGTATATTTTTTTTTTAACGGCATAAAATCGATTATGCCCAAAAAATAATTAATCGATTATTGATTCAATCCCTGAATAATCAATACGTCAAACATTAGAAGTCGAATAACCTAATATTTCTAAGAGGTACTGTTGGATAACTATGGTGAGTCAGAACTTAGTTATATAGTCTTAGTTATATAGGTATAAATTGGTTTATTTTTAAACACAAAAATAGTTATTGAAATATTCATTAGCAAAACGAAAACGAACCTTATATGTAATATTTTAAATCTAAAACTGTTTGTTTTTTATGGAAACGTTGTTTAAATCTAAATAAGTTGTTAGATTTAAAATTGCAGAGTGTGTGATGTCACAACTGGGGGGTGACAGGAATGTAGCAATCTTGTGACAAGGACGGGGAGACAAAAAAACTATGAAATTTTCGTGACGCTATTATGAATGGTCCTTAAACTATTATGATAATAATAATAGTTCGGGGACCATTTGTAAATATACCACCATTATAGTGATGTTCTATCGATCGCAAACGAGGCAGTTGGCGACGTTGCGATGACGCATTATTTAATTGTAACAGTTACGAAACTGTTACCGCTAACCGACGCCATCCAAGATCATCAGAAGTGTCATTATTTGCAATCATTACGCGGCAATGCAGCCAATAAGACAATGGCCTGCATCATCGCGAAGTGAGAGGCCCCACGGACACAATTCTGGTTCAAAATAACGCGTCCGCGGATTGTAGGCCCGTCGCAAAAATTAATGCTATTACGAAGCGTCGTTTTTCGTTCCGAAATCAGCGCAACGCTTTACGTGTGAACCGAATATTTATAATAATATTTGACGGTCAAAGTATTATTTATTTATTTATCGTTTATCCGGAAAACCGACAGGTTTATTCGGACCGGATATATAAAAAAAGAATGGTACATACAAACTTTTTACATACATACTTTATGATAGATTATTATATCCCTCGGATCGACTCCAATAGCGAAATGTTTGTGGTGTCAGATCTCAATGATTTCACCACCGATTTTAGAATTTTAAAGATTTCATCGAATCTACATGAAAAATACTAGATTTTTATATACTAGCAATTTTAAAATTCGAAATAATAAAAAAGTTACGTTTAACAACATTTTCTATATGGAAAATCCTTATTGGTTTGAATTCTAGAAAAAGAATTACTTATTTTTGCAGATTATTTATTTATTTTATATAGAAGTTTGCATTTATTCGCTCCAATGTGCTTAGGTTTCACCTTTGCGACTGCGGCTACCTAGTTATGTACCATTAGTTAAGAACTTTCTTAAGTTATCTAAATTTAGTAACTTTTAATTAACTCTAAAATAAGACTAAAATTTAAATGTGGCTAATTTGTCTACGGTGTGCACTATTTTTGATACACTGACCGAAAATATATTTCTTTATTTAATTTATTTTCTAAAATAAAAATATACATTTCAAAAATCCGCTTTTAAGAAATACAAGACTTCAGTGTATATTATGCTATAAAGCACACGTCTAAATCTCAAGTCAGCGGTTGAGGAGTGGTGCGTCACAAGAAATGTGGATTTTTTGAAGTGCCTTTTATTTGTTTCGTATATTATTCGCTGGCCATGACGGACGTCACGTTGCGATGATTCCATGCTGATTTCCCGCCTCACGAAGCTGACTTCGGACCGCTCGGGAACGGACGAGCGCGTTTTCGCTTTCGCGATCTAATTCTCCTGCGTGACTCTGTACAGCCTCATCAAAACAAGATTCATCTTCTTCGTCGTATGTATCATTTATATATTATTTTTTATATAAAATAACATCACCTTCATAGCGTATACTGCTGTTTAAGGTGATGTAATCAGCTGTAGAACATAGATCCTCAGCTGACATTTCAAAAACTAATATAAAAAGTCAGAAAAATCATAATAAAAAAATAACATAACAAAATGTGCAACTGAAAATTTACCTAGAGACCCGATGTGGACTTGAATCTATACAAATAATTATTTATTTGTATGAGAAATGCTTACAGCTATACATTATGACAGTTACAAAGAAATAGATTAATAACAACTTAAGCCGACTACAGGCATCTCCATTTAACAGAACGAACTAGGATTATATATATATATATGTGTGTGTGTGTGTGTGTGTGTGTGTGTGCGCGTGTTTGCGCGTGCGTGTTTAAGGTGACGAGAATAGTATTACTAATATTATGTGTGTTCAAAGAAAGTTTTTTTTTATGTTGAGTATAAAGTCGCCTGTATGCAATACACAGGCTTTATAAATATTGTGCGAGAGCAAGAGATTAAATAATTTGAAGCAATGTGTGTGAGGAGGAACCTAAAAAGTGTTCTATTTACAAGAATAATTATAAATTAAATAATATACGTATCTAATATGCCCATAAATTAGTATAATAAGTACATATTTTGAAATATATGTCAATATATTTTACATAATTTAATATTTCTCAACCTGGATTTGTGTTTAACGCAACACAATCCACTAACCAATGACTACGATTTTAAAATAAATAAAAATAATGAAATTGTCACCACCTCGTCTGAGATAGCTAAGGATATGAAAAACTATTGCTTTTATAGTTAATTACTACATACATGGTTTTATATATACTATTTTACATGTACTGGTTGGATTAAAAAAAAACAAAATTGGACAAAGTGAAATATATTTTTTAAATATTCTCTTCCTGTTGTCGCGAATCTATATGAATATGTTAATTTGTAAAGTATGTTTTTCAAGATGATTTACAAATCTTTTTTTTATTGTTACTTGTTTAGTTGTTTCTAAATAAATAAAGCACTGATTTGTGTGCGTATCATTTAAATAATTGTTAATTTTAAAGTAAATGGATTCAAAATATTTATATGTAATGATAGATTTCATTTTTCAAAACCGTTATAATAGCCAAATAAAAAAATATATATTTATAAGAGTGAAGCGGACTACATATTTCGACTGCAGCTGGCAGCGACACCGCCGGCGCGGATTGTGATTGGCCAACGATCTGCGCAGGCGCACATTCGAGCTTCTTGCACCTGATTTATATTTTATTATCTGTTATTTTCTATTCTTCCATTGTTTACAATTGTTATTAGTTATTTAAGTTAAATCTATTTGTTGAACTATTCCCATCTGTTACATATGTAAATAAAGGCGACGGTGCCGGAAGATTATAAACGTTCATGGACATTGCGTTTCAATCATCCCATCAGCTGGAGTAAGAACCCTTGATTCCTTCTGGACCAACAAAATCCTGGCCCCAGAGCAATGCCGCCACTAAATATATTAAGGCCAAACCTTATTATGACATCAATCAAACAGTTATATAGTATAAATTAAATAATTATTATCTTAAATGCAATGTAATTACAGTCTTCTTTAAAATAGATCTTTAAGTAAAATAATTTGCATTATAAAAATATTTTTAAATAAATAATACATGTACTGGGATTTGTTAAACCACAGGATTAAACTAAAATCCTTCGATATACACCATTTTATTAATTTTCCTTAACAACAATTTAATATTTTTCTGAAAACTAAGAAAGGGTAAGATGCTAAATTCTAAATATTAATAATTTATGACCCGGCGCTGACCGAGGTCTGCCTACCTGAGAGATCCTTCTGTGAGAGCTTCTGAGTATTGCACGCTACCGATGACAACGGACAGCCGGCACGGACTCTAGTTGCAATTGTGCATTGTGGACGTATTTAATTTCGCAGTCTCGCGTTACGTCATATTCCTGCAGTTAAAGTTAACTGCGGTTAGGCGTCTTCGGTTCAAAATTGAACGAGCGGCCGAGACGCAAACCGCGGCGTCTGGTTAAACACGTTTCTGGTTTATCTCCGTTCGCGGAATGAATAGATATTATGGATGGAAAGCGCGAATTGTTTTGAATTGCATGTTTTTATGGACGATTCGGAGACGTGGTAAATGTTACAACTGCGGCGCGTGAAAGTCGGTTAATATATACGCCACCTATCTCGAACGTATCTTAAAATAATACAAACCAAATACTTTTAATAAAAAATAAATTAAAACATAGCGGCAGTTGTAAAATTGTCAATTTGGGTTACAAAAAAAGAACTCTCAGCATGAACGATTTACAATTCCTTTACAAATAAATAGGTTCCGATTGTATCGCTATAAAATTATCCTTAAAAACCATTTTGTGTACCGACACCCGCAATGTTATAAAATTTCCGAAAGAACAACCAGCAAATTGACCCTGTGATTTGAAACATGATTTGTTTTGAAAATTTATGTGATAATATTAAACCGTTGTTGTCATATGTACGCCAGCTGATCGTCCACTCGCAATGCGTAAGGTCATTTACTGGGCTCGGTAAAGGCTACGAAATATCGAACGTTTATTTATGTAAGAGCTTTAACAAAAATAATAAATTTGGCGATGAATTATTTTCACATATTTTTATACAATTTCTTACTCGTAATAGGAAATAGGGAAACATAAACATATCTTCGCGGATGGTAGGGACCTTGTATATTATATTGGAGAAGCTAGTACCTAATATAATTACCTTTGCAAATGTTGTCGATGGAATGAATGTTCTTGCTTGTAATGTTGCTTCCCGACAATCCGACGTGAGAAAGCAAGGAACGCCGAACTGTTATAGAAGCGACACGACATCGCGTAATTGGCGCCGAGCTCCATTTTCCGGATTTTTAGTGTTTTTCCCGCGAAGCGAGAGCAAAACGGCGCTTTCCCGCCCTCCCGCCCGCCCTCCCACCCGCGCGGCCCCTGCGCGCGCGATTTCCGCACTTTCCGGACGAAAATAGCTCGGCGCTCAGAGAAAGGGAATTTATGTTTGCTACCTTCATTTTAATTACTAAACAAAATTATTATTATAAACGCTTCTTTTTACAGTTTATATATATTTATATATAGTTTATATATTTAAATAGCTAAAATGTTAAATTAAATAACAAGTTCCAAAACAAAAGGACTTTTAGTAGAAGCATAAAAATATGATTAAAAAATATTAAACAAACTGAGGCCACTTCTTTAAATATGTTTTATCTGCTTATGTATAACGTATTCATGCGTTTTATAAAAACGATCAATTAGTTATATAGTATATTAATTGACATAAATGAATTATTAATATAAATATATTATATACAATCATATAGTAGACACAAAACTGGTAATATGAATTACAAGAGCACAAAAGCAGCCGCCTTCGCTCAGTATAGTTAGGAAGGTTTCTTCGACTACCGTGTTTTATGATACGATAACAAAAATGTTAGAGGACTAGCATTCGAAACAGGATAATCGATGAAAATGTCATTCCAGTCGATGGTCGATTGGTAGCTCGTATAGACCCACTGGTAATTGCCGGTAGCCATTTTTTTACCACCAGTTTTCCGAATAGTATCTTTGTGTATGATGTGACGAATATACTTATAATAGCAATATAAATGTAACTTCTTTTTCTGCTGGTATGCACATCTGCATTAATAAAATTAAATATTATTATTAAATAATATAAATTAGTCTGATACCTTTCAAATACTGGTAGACAACAGTGGTTGGCAACTTCTGAAAGGCACTTAAATGCAAATCCCATCCTTACCTGGAACAAAAATATATTAAATAAGTAAGTATTTTGTATATATACACCTCAGGTTGCTGCGTACATTATTCGTTAGTTTAAATAAAATCGTCATGTATTTAATTTTTTAGCAACAATCTTCTGGCCGCTATTAAAACAGGTTTTTTTTTTAACCAAGTTAACCTAGTTAGAGCGCGTGTTATTTCAAAAGCAACAATAAACGACTGTATGTATGATAGATTTTTTATATCAATTATTGTTTTATATGAATTATGATTTTTTATAACAATTATGAAAAAAAACACTGTCCATGTGAAAAACTTGTAAGGATGCAAGGTTAACCTAAATTATGTTTCTTTAGGATTTCTATTCGCGTCTTATACCTGTTTTTTTCCTAGATTAAATAAATAAATATATAAAAATGACGTATTTTTCTAACAATACTTATTGGGATTTAAAGGTTAAGACAAATTGCATGTGCATATAAAATTGTCCGTACCTAATATTTTAACTAAAAATACTCCAAAATTTGATTAATGAGCGAATCTAAAGGAAATTGATTTTTAAAGGCATATTATTGAACAAACTATTTACAGTTTGAATGAATTGAAATTATTCTCTTATTGTTTCTTATTATGTTATTTATTATATTTATTTTTTATCAGTATAATGTTTTGATCGTATTTTAAATTATCACTTGTTCTATGACCTACTCACTTATGAATATTTATTATTTTTTATTTAATATTAATATTATTGAAAAACAAAATCTAATGAGCGAAAAAAACAAACTAGTTTTTGTATTCAGGGTTTATTCATTATCTACGAGTAACGGTCAACTATTGTCACCTATTATAAATGTGGTTGCAAAAAGTAAAACGTAATATCATAACCGGTAAAATAAAATTGAAAAGGCGGATATCCGCCATGTTTGTATTGGACTTTTCACATTCTATTTCCATTGTCGAGCAGTTGCTTTTGACTATCAAAAGCAATAATAAACGGCTCTGAAACTGCAAAGAGATTGTACATCATACAGAAATATCTCATTATTGCGCTCATGTAACGGTTATTTTAACTATAGAGTAGTTTGTAACGCGAAGGGAATAATCATCAAAAATATAACCGAAAAAAGTAAACTGAACATAGCTTAAAATGTTTAAAAAAAAATATACTATAAACTCGAGGAAGGATATCAACTTCATTAAAATTTGAACGGTACATTTTTACCCTACGGTCATTGTGACGTCATCGGACGAGATTACCAGTCAGCCATTAGTTAGACGTGTGATCATTAGTTGTCAGTTGTTCATCGCGGCCGCATGTGAGTTGAGACGTCATCGGGGTACAACTTTCAGTTGTTCAACTATAGTCGTGTGAAGCGCCGTTCATTTCGCGTATTAATAATCTGACGCTTTATAATAAATGCTAGTTATTTCTATTACCGTTGAAGATGACTAAAATGTGTCCAAAATAACCTTTATGATATGAGAATGCTCAAAGAAATTATCTCATTTAGCGTAATGGCTATTTAACACCGAGCAAATTTGACCTTAATGACTAAGCTGAAGGTAAATCTCAACCACAGTATACTATCGAGAATTACCTACTTAGGTTTTTTTTAGTTATCATTAATGAGCGATTATTATTCTAAATGGCGCATAAGCCGCGAGAGGGATAAGCAAGAATCGATTAATAAATAATGAACGCATCACCTCATATACTAAAGATCAAAATGGGTAAATGTTCAATGAAAACGTATGACGTAAGGATACTAAGATTAAGTTAAGGAAGATATTAAACGTCAAATACGCCAAAAAGCTGATATTTATACATACATATAAGTACATATGGTATATTTCCTATATAAGATAAGGTACCTACACAAAAAAAGAAGTTTATTGCAGTATGTAATTAATTTAAGCCTGATTTCCACCGAGTTCAATTAGCCGAGTAAAAAATTACTGGATGCAGTAGGTATCTCACCGCATGGGTATCACATATTATTATTTTTTTAACAAGATAGGAATCGCGATTTTCCTTGTATTAATTCTTAGTATGAGTTTCGTATTCATTGAATCGAAGATGTACTTCGATTAACAATCTTATCTCGAGGAAAAAATATATTCATGATAATATTATTTCCTTACGTGAAAGCATTCCTTGTATAATCGAGTGTTCGTCAACCATCTTTTAAAACAATATTTGATCACACGAAACTTGTTTCTGAATCTCGTTATTTTTTTATTCCCGCTAATCGTGTGATTAACACTTAAGACATATCCTTGCGCACGATTACAAGGTAATCTCGTATATTGTCCTAGAATACTAATCATGTGAACGATACAACAAAAACGCCGAAAATAAAACACACTAAACATTGCTAATTCGTATGAGAGACGATAAATTATCGACAAAATTAACACGCAAAAAGTTAATTTGTGTTCGCAACGCTATTGTCTTGACGATTTTGAGTCGATGAGATATGGCTAAGTTCTCCGCGCTAGACTGAGGTCTGATGCGTGAATTTAACGAAATAATATGCGATTTAGCCTTGGTTTTTTTATTACATTATAGATTATAATTGTGCTATATAAACGAAATATTTTAACAATAAAAAAAAACACCGAATTATTTAGCCCGCGAGAAATAGATTATCTCCTGACCTTAATAGAATTATAAAAAAAAAAACACCTATTTACAAGACATTAATCGAATAATGACTAAACGAGAACGTTCGATTCGCGAATTGTTCTGGGAAGGATAGAATTGAGGTCAGCGTTCCTCTTGCCCGAAATCCTTCTAATATGGGAAGGCTTAGAAAGTTGGGAGTTTAGTTTACTCCTTAAAATAAACTTGTCAATCGACATTTAGAGCATCTTCTAGTGTTCAGTGAGATTAATTCTGCTGGACTATCAACTATCAAAACCAAAACGCCTAAAGCATTACTTGTTTTCATTTAATTAGTTCGGCTTTAAAATATTGGGTGTATTTCGGATCCCATGCGAAATTGGCAGCGTTTAAGAATTAGACAAAGAAACATTTTTGTTTTTTCTTTAAATTTAGCACCTTTAAAGCTTATAAACTCATTTAAAATACATTTTAAATACCCAAATTTAAGACTAATAACGCTAAGAATTCCTTTTTGAGCAGAGCAATGAGATGCACAATAGTCATTTTAAGGACGTAGATATATTTTACTTAAGGCGCCCCGGGACGCATTTGTCCTTGAGATTTGAATGAGTAGGTTTTATTCGAACATTGACGTGTATACTCGCCGACCGCGAATTCGTTACATTTGGAATCGATGAAACATGTTTTTTGTATTTAAATAATTATTATCATTTGAAAAAAATGGTTTTTTTTAAGTAATGTCCTAGATTATTATATTGTCTATCTTTAGAAAGAAAAATTAGGTTCGCGTCACTTACACAACTTAAAAGAAAATCGTTGCAAGAAAAAAACAACACTTTCTTATTTATTTATTTTCATTACTATAATAAGGTGTATTTCGTTTTTTTTAAAGCAAAGGACTAAATTAATATATGTAGAATATTGTGGTATTTTTAGTTTTAGCCATTATTTGGGAATAACTTCAACAAAATGCACCAAAATACGTTACAAAACACGTTTTAGGGACTGGTGGCGCCTTAACACAGTTCTACGGTGTGATAGCTACGCGGATAGCTCATAATTTATTTAACCCCGTATAGCTTCCATCTCTCATGTTTATTTATTGTTTTTTTGGTATACAATATGTCTGGTAAGGTTGGTACAAAATACGTTTTAGGGACTGGTGGCGCCTTAACAAACAAATAATTTATAAATTGCATTCAGACCACCATTTCTTTCCATAAAAAATAACACTCAGTTTATATTCTCTCACACACATGCACGTACAAGCTACTTACACTACATTCACGTCTATTACACAACGTGCAGTAATGATTTACTCTGTCTTGTATATATTTAGTATTTAGGCCTGCAATTTTATGTCCATTATGTTAATTTCATTTTGTTTTTATTGTTAGATGTCACCTTATTGTTAGATTTAAATGTGTAACTCATAATCCGCCTTATAATTGTTAATATGGTATTTTTATTAATGTAATGCTGTGATTTTATGCTGTGATGAATATAAATAAATAAACCCGTTTATTAGAAATTCACTTTACATATATTACAATTTAAATTTCCGGTATTTGAAATTTCCTGACTATGCTCAATGTGCGACATTTTACGGAGTCTTGAGTTCAGAAGATCGCAAGCTGATATAAAATTGACAATGGTCACATCGACTGTTAGGATCTTCTGGGGTCATAGATTTCCGGGTTCCATCCAGACCCACTCGCCAGTGTGAGACATTCCATCTGTCATGGTTGAGTACGAATTATGCACAGAATTCATTTATACATCGAGCATGTAAGCTTTAACACTACTTTCCCGGCATTCAAGAGAGTGTCTACTCTAGCTCTAACCCTAGAGTAGTACTCGTATATTTATATGTAAAATCAATTATTTTTAATTTTCAATATAATTATTTATAATTATTTTTCCTAAATAAATAGCTTTAAGTTAATACTGTAATACAATTTAAAATAAATAAATAAGCTAATAACTAGGTATAAAGCTCAGAATGTTGGGAGTTAAATGTTCATCTCGACTGAAACAATAGCAACGCTGAAACTAAAATCTATATTCTATAAGTTACAGCATCGAGCAATGCCCGATACAGAAATGAGTGCCTGACTGATCCGAGTGACATTATTGAGATTAGTATTACTTCAAGCCCGTTCAATTAGGACACCATCGTTGCGGCATAGATCCGCAGAATCAGTCCAAGGCTGTAATCGAAGCATGAAAATAATCGAATCTTTAAGATTAATTATTACAGCGCCGGAACGAAGAATTGAGAGGAAACATCAGAAGCATGGCATGAAGTGATTGTCAAACTATAATACAGACCTTGATCGTCCGTACTCGATCTCGGAAAAGGTATTTTCTTGGTCAGAAAAGGGGTCATGGTTTGTCGAAAACAACTTGATATGTTTTTGTGCGACTTACAGTATATATTCCGCGTTTTTGGGCAGCCGTTATGAGTTATTGACTTTAGGCTACATACAATGCAACAGGGTATTTATTAATTTGTTTAACTTTACTAACACGCACACTCAACTGGGTTGCGTAAAAGAATTGTTTATATACTATAGCGATTTACAGATAGCTCAACTTCTAAGAGAAATAAAACTGTCAAACGCTTTTCAGTAGCTAACACACGATATATTATCCTAAACAGTAGTTTTAATAAAAAAACATCACACAATCGCATAATTTTAAAGATAGATGTCAGTGTATTCAGTAAAATATTGTAGTAGTATTGTACTAAACTATGTAGATATGGTTTTAAATAAAAATATGTTTGTTTGTTTAATATGCTGTATTATACTCATTTGGGCATTAAAATAATAAGGTATTTCAATTTTAGAAAACATATTATTGATGTGTAACCATTGCTAGCCGAGCCTCTAGGTGGGGTGAATTTCGATTTGTTCGGATCTGTCAGTGACGAAACGTGCCTATCGAATTCGCACCCGGCTGACATTTCGGATTTGAAATCAAATTTGCTCAACAGAACAGAATACTATGTACTATCAATGTGTCAAATTTGAAATTCGCATAATATCCTGTTACTATGTAAGTTTCAGTTACTTTTTGTAAGCTAGTTTAATTAATTCGCCCTTAAGGTGTGCCATAAAACATCACACTATAGTAAAGATGATAAAAGTGTATGCATTAAATTAAAACATTGGATCAGCAGTTTCAAACGGTCATGATGTCATTATGACCTAAGGCATACAAAAGGTATGACGCACAAACTAAACCTCAACGAACGCTTCAAATTCGAATTGAAAAATGATTCACGTTACGTTAAATAAGATCTCGATAAAAAAAGTGGTTGTTGGTTTTACCTTTTAAGTCTACTAAATAAATTAAATTATATTTTTTTTTTCACTCATCACATAATTATATAGAAATATCCAAAGCGTTATGCTCAAGTATGTAACCATAATTATTAAAGTTCGTTATAAATGCACTAAGCGAATTCACGAGTTATCATTACCCTCGAGCGTACATGGAATGATATTTATTTATTCATGTCATTTGCACGCACTCTTATATATAAGAACAAATAATGTTTACACAATAAATACATTATTGTAAATTGTAATCACATGGAATGGATTAATTTTGTGGATCACCTTAATAGCACAGTGTGCTGTTCCAAGGAGATACGTATTATTTGTAGAAGTATTTTAGCATTTTGACGTAAGTTACGGGTCATCATAAATACATATAGATAAATAATATATAGGTAAATATACATACAGATAAAATACAATATTATTAAATATTAATAAAAATACAATTTTATTATTAAAATACAATAGACACCTTAATTATCGATTACAACATGAATGCGTCTTAGATAATTTACATCTGTTTAGATAGAAAGCAATTCAGATTTTTTAACTCCCTTTTCAAGTAACCATTTAGTTAACACCAGACCTAATGTTTCTATTTGTAGGACGATTAATTTCCTTGATTATTAAATTATACAATTTTGGTGCTAAAAAACTAAAATATTATTGACTAAAAGTAGTCTTCTGCTCGGGTACACTAGACACACCCTTTTTGAGGGATCTATTTATCCTTTCATAGCCACCTTCTTCAGTATTTGGTTTGCATTTGTCGTGACATAGTGAAAGTATCTATATTCAGTTCTTTAAATAACTCGTTAGAATTAAATCTCCATGGTTTATTGAAACCTACTTTAAAAACATTCTTTTGAGCAATCGCGATATAATTTAAATCACTCGTTGAGTTTCCACTTTAACTTAAAATACCGTTATACCTGATTGCACAAGTGTAAAATAAATATTTTTTAATAAATTTAGTTTTAGGAGATTTTCTATAGTAATAATCAAGTTACAATATCAAGTTAAGCATTTTGTTTCTGTCGTGAATTAGTTCTGGTAAGAAACGCCGCCAAATGTTACGAAGAAACGACTCTCGAACCCATCGACCGAAGGCCGTTTTTTGTGCGTTTGACGTGCGGTCAGGATTTACGGTAGGCCGCACGGTCGCGCGCGGAACTAAATTTGCCATATTAGAAAACGATTCACAACATCTTTTGATCCATCAAAAGTTGTTGTGAAGATATTCCATTCTATCTCTTTTCGTATTTTAAACTAAAGTGGTCTCATTTTTAGCGGCAGCTTTCAGAACCTACTTATTACAATGGATTATATTCAAAAATACTTTTACACCAAATATACGCAATCGCGCGATCTTATAATGGTTTACAAAATACTCTTAGCTTGTTTGTAAAAAACATACTATTTGACATTCTTATCTGCTGTACAAAATGGCGAGATTATTGCAGTAAGACAACCTATACTAGCTAACCCAGGAATTAAAATTAATAAGTAAATTAAGTTGTTAAAACATTAATTTTATTTTATTTATCTAACGTCAATTACATGCACTTTTATAATATATAACAGTAAAATAGTGTTTACATAATAAATACATTGCTTGTACTTCATCATTGTAATTTGTAATCATGTGTAATGGATTAGTTTTGTGCAATAATGATCAATTGTATCATGGATCAGAACGAGAAAATGGGTGTAGAACTTGATGGAGGCAAAAATATGTTCTTTGAGACGAAGCGAAGACATTTAAAAATTGCAATATAGTGCACCTGATGGCGCTAATCTATGAATTAGTAAGGTTTGTTTGTAACTGAAATATTAAATAACTAATAAATTGCACCGTTAAAATATAAATTAACTTTCAACTTCAATTTTTATTTCAATGAAAATTAGTGGGCATAAGAATCATGTTATTTCTAACCGACTTCAAAAAAAGAGGAGATTCTCGATTCGATCGATTCGATGTTATTTTTTAAATAGTTGTCCACTCATGACTCCGAAAAGGCTCGAGCAAATTCGATTTTTTTTTTTTGCAAATAATAGGGATTCTTAGGGCTGATTCCATTTATTACAAGCTTTTATTAGCTTGTAATGTTTGTATGTCGGTTTAGATCAAATCTTGCAAGCTGAATTAGAATCACTTCCTCTTATCCTACGAAGTTGAAATTTGACATGTTGGTTCAGTTCCAAAGACAATACATTTTTATGGCAAGCATTAACTGATTCTACACCCAGCATTGGCTCCAAACCAAGAAACTCCTCAACGGTCAATATGTGTTATTGACCGTTGAGGAGAGACACAAAATTCTGTATACGCATTCAAGCACTTAAATAATAGGTTATTTTTTAAAATATATTTTACTATTAATTTATAATTTCATTAAGTTACGGTGGTAAAAATTCAAAAAGTATCTTTTCAGTTCAAAACTTTTTTTATGTTTGATTGGCTTACGGGATTTCGATATATTTTTTTTAATATTGTAGGCGAATGCTTGAGGATAGTTCTATTAAAGTTTTATTGAAAACACTTTTAGCGTAAGGCAACTAAAATTAATAAAATAAAACCTACATAAAAATAAACCCACAAACTAAAATCTATGAAACAACAGGTAAAATAAATTTCTTATCGTTAGTAAACAATAAAAAAAAAACGGATTCACCAAAACATCGAAGCCTTTTTTAATGTTTTAGCCATTGATTGATTATGAGGCCCTGCGTTGGGCACATACGAAATGTCAATAAACGATGGTCTAGCTGTAAGACCGCATCTAAGCAGGTGTTTTGTAATCGGATTATATGCCCAGAACATTGAATTAGATGAAACATACTTATCTTAACTTATCAAGGAATGTTCTCAATCGATATGTTATCGTTCGTCAAATATATGTCTCCTCATTTTATCGACAAAGTATAATCGCACACTTAGATATTTTTTATAAACATACATTGCTATAAGTTATATAAAAGTAATGATAATATTAGGGAATGAATATTTAATTAATAAATGAATAGTAAAATCATTTTTAAACACAGGCTTTTATTTAAGTGCTCGAATGCGTATATAAAATTTCGTATCTGTGCTGTTGACCGTTGAGGAGTTCCTTCGCCTGGAACCATTCCTGGGTGAAGAATCAGGTCATGCTTACCATAAAAATGCGTTGTCATCAGAACTGCACCAAAATGTCAAATTTTAACTCCGTAAAATAAGAGCAAGTGGTTTTAATTCAGGTTGCAAGATTCAACCTAAACCGACATTAAAACATTGCACGCATTACAATATATTTTTAATTCACCTATACACCAAAATGATATTAATAAAGCCATAATATTTGTCGCAACAAAATAGATATTTTATGGGTTACTTTAATTTTATTGTAGGTGAGATGTTGAGGTAAAAGCGATTTGAGGAGTTTGGGGGAAGTAATTCCTTTAACTTCAAGTCAAGTCTACAGCTAACGGGCTAAATCAGTGCCACAGTTTTCTGTGTGCACCGGGAAGCTACTAATTATTAGTACCCTGCCGTGTAAACAAACCATAAATTAGTGTAGTTTCGATTGTGGAAAAGGTTTATACTTTTGTTTTGTTAATACTATGAAAATGTATGTAAGATTATTTTATTTATCTTGTAAAAAACGTGTAAAATACAGAACCAAATATTAATATCTGTATATTACACGCCTGGTTCCCAGCACATAAGCCTCGGGCTTGGCTGGTACATAAAAGAATGAAATGTAAATCTATGGAATACATAAATTAAAAATAAATTACGTTATTGGGGATCGTTCCAGTTTTCGTCAGTTTAACGGTCGTTAGACGCAACGGAGCGAATTAATTACCCAGGCGGAGTTCCCATATTCTACTGTTACAATCAAACCTGTTATCAATTGTATTTGCCTATTTCGCTCGGGCCTACCGCCGCGTGGGTTTCGGAAACTGGAACTCTTGAGTAGTGGGCGCGAGAAGATCCAAGCTTGACTTCATTGTTGCGTCGCATTCAGAACAAATTCTGTTCGCTTCCGCGACTTTTTGTAGAATTGCGTAAAGTCATCGTGTCCAATAGCCCATTATAACCACGCCGAAAAGAATTAAGGCTTACCATATAAGACACGCGGATAGTGTCATTTGTTAAGAAACTATATCAAAGTTAAACATGGTTAACGAGAAAAAAAAGAAGTAAACGGATCATGTAATAATGTCTTTGTTGCGAGCGCTCAGCTATCGCCGTACGTCGTGACGGTGTCAAGGCCATAATCGATCGGCGCGGCATCAGAATTCGAACACTGACCAATTTCACACTATCTGTTAAAAAACATAATAAATTTGGGGATGTTTTTTTTTCCATTTTTTTAATACAATTACTTACTCGTAATAGGGAACAAAGACACCGCCGTTAAGTCTTCGGAAATGGTCTTGAGACATTCTGTATATTTTAATATATTTAATTATTGTTTATTTAAATCATAAGAGTATTGTTTTATTTTTTTTTAAAGCAATAAAATAATCAACAATTCTCAACATGTTCTAGTCGTCTGGTGTACTATTTGACTTAAGCTTAAACATGCTTTAAATGCGCTCTGGATCGTTTTAAGAACGCTGTGATTTCTATCGGTCACCGCTCCGTATCGGTAGACCGCGCAATGTTGAACCAAAAACTTATTTATTTATAATAATGACAAAAATCAATACATTGTATAATAACATAACCATACCTAAATTGGCATTGTCTTTACTAGGAAGGCCAATTTCTAATAAGTTAATTTTTAATTAATCTGCACAGAACATAAATAGATTGACCGTTCCAGCATCTCATTACTTTATTTGAACATATACACACAAATCACACACACTCACAATTACTATAAACATCACTCACAAATTACACATAACACATCAAAAAATTATACTGTATACGACGTATATAAATTCATAATCTATGTATATTTTAAGAACACTATCACAATTTTTTTATGCTAATGTTAATATTGTAAAATGTCCGAAATCCATAATTGGTTTTGTATACTAGTAATAAGTTTTTTTTGTAATGATAAAAATGAATACTGTTGGATTTTTCAATAAAAAATAAATAAATAAATAAATAAATCTCACAACGCAATTATCTAAGGAGAATGTAGGCATTCTGTCACGGCGCTGTTAAACGCCCCGTTGTCACATATAATGTTAACTTTACTTAAGGTTCTGTAATAAAAATATAAAATCGCCTCGGAACGGCACAAGATGGAGCAGCGTTCAGCGCGTGAGTCACGCGCACAACTCCAACAAAGCTTTACGGTAAATCCGGCATCCAGGATCCGCGAGATGAATCACGCTGGTGGTCATTGTGCGCGGGGCGCGGCGTCACCTGCGCGCGCGCAGCGAGGGGTCATCGCTTTAGGCCATTCACGCCATTCACGTTCATAATACAATAATTGGCTCACGAAAATTGAGTAACTGTAGATCATATTTCATTGCAAGTACAGCAGCCAAAAATGTGCAATTTTCAAAATGTGCAAATGTGCAAATCACTCGGTTCACACTATACAGATATATTCAAATCTGCTTAACATCGTGATTTATAATTTTCAGATTTAAAAAACATATTTTTATATTTATCATTTATTTTCGAGATATTGGGGGTTTTATGCGTCGGAAAATAGGAGTTCCCCTCCTCCCTCATTACCTTTATTTTTGAAGAAACTTTGTTTTTAAGCTGTTTAAACTGAATTATGTATTATAAAGTCAATTTAAAAATCTTGTAAATTATATTTTTGTCCATGACAGCTTCGAAGGGTTGATGTGTACGCATTCAAATAGGGTCTCGAGGATTTTTTAAGGACTGAGTGAATTTTGATTTGGTTTCGGGAGTAAGGGCATAGATAGATAATACTGGTCTGGAAGGGGGGAGGGCATATCAGTACGTGAACTGACTCAGTAACTGACATTTATTAAATTAATTTTGAATACTTATATTTCATCTTAAATTTCATTTCAATCCTATTATGTTCGCTGTCGAACGCTGGTGTTTACACATCTTAACCGTAAGTCCCGGCACTCGTTGCTATGTTTTTGATAAGGTCATTATGGCTGTATCGCCAACCATAGAGATCTTCGACGTCTGCGCGTGCGCAAATCGGTGATCACGCAAACTAGAAAACCCGCTCGGACAAAACACTAATTTCCTGGCAGCCGACTGCGGCACGCTGCGCTGACATGAGTTACGCGTAATTGAGCGCGATTTCATTGCGAAGATTTAATTTTCATGCAATTAAACGACTTTCGATTTTCGTGAAAATGCTTACAATTTGCTTGTTGGCTGCACTGCGGCGTTCTGCAAGTACTAACCATAGTTGACACGTTTACAATACTCGTATAATCAAAGGGCTATAAGCGGAAAGTGTGCGAGTGAGCAAGTCAGTGTGAGAGTGAGTGTAAAATGAGGTTTGGTCAATCTTCCTTTCGTTTACTTGTCAAAAATTATATTCATGACATCCATTTGTTAATGCGGTTTGTCTGAAAGAGCCCTAAACAATCACATATTATTTTAATGTTAGCGTAAATAATTACAGTTTGTTTTATATTTATATTATTAAATCTGTTTATATTATGACAACATGGCTTCTGGTATGAATTCAATGTTTTATATTTCACTCCCGCCAAGTTTTCCTTAGAATCTTTTTTTTTTTTTAAATACTAGGTTTGATAAGCCTAAAAACCCTCTTTTCGAATTTTCGAAAGAGGGTTTTTAGGTGCCTTATTATTCTTAAGAGTCTCTTTTTAATGAAAAAAGAAAGAAAAGAAACATAGCTGGTACAGATAACGTCATTTATTATATACATAGAGTCATGTGTCCAGATTGAGACATCTGGATTATAGGGAAGGTTGGGAGATATGTACATGGCTTCTGGGATGAATTTTATATTTGGCATTAACAAATCCATCCCAGGATTTTTTATTTGGATCGTGAAAATTATATAAACTTCACGCCTATCTAAAAATATTAGATCTATACCATAAACGGATAATTAAAATTATATTTTTCTTAGAAAGTGTTTATTTTTCTATGACATGTATGTTTCCAATTGTTTAACATTTTTTTTCTTTTTTATCCTTTTCTCTTTGGTTGATCTCTTGTCTAATATTCACTTTTATTATTTATTTTTTAATATTTGATAATTAAATGAGTACGAAATGTAATGTTAGAACCAAATTTTCCTTTTCTTGATTTTTTTTAAAACTAAGAAGCATTGCTTAATATTTAATGATAAAAGAGGTAGTGTAATAATTGCAATCGGTGCTGGTAGTTATTTTTTATTATTACTTTATAGTAATACTTTCTGTATGTTTACTTTATAAAATAAATAAATAGTCATTAAATTTCCATAAAAACCTGCCTTGAACATAAAAAAACGAATAATTTTACCTAGAATAGACGTCCGACGCGAAAAAAACGGTTAAAAACAAAAAATATAGTATATTTCAAAGCTTCGTGGTTAGAACAAATATTTGTAGTTTGATACTCCGCGTGTATCTGTATTTACGGAGCTGAGGCGAGTGTTCATACTAGTGTAAATAGAAATTACTTCATCCGGTCGAAGTTAATCCTGGATACACATGCAGCGGGTTACCTCATGGCCGGTGTCTGGGACCCCGCTTCTTGTTCATTATCGTAAGGGCCGCATTACACCGCTATTTTTATATATTTATTTGTTTCTTTGACATTTAGTCGGCAGTAAAACATATGAGTGTGCGTTTAGTAACACTGTAATCTCCGTTCGCTGCCTTCCTAACTAGACCTACAAGTCTGTTCTAAAGCAGGTACAAGGTAATTTCATAACAAAAGAAAGGGTCGGAACCAACAGACAAAGGAAATATTATGGAACGGAGCGGACCTTAGTCGCAAAATATTTTAGCAAATAAATTTGCCAATAGAACAAAAGTGTAAGCAAATCGTAAAGTTGTGCGTACAGACTGATTATTGTTAAATAACTTTTGTTTAAATTTACCATATTACTTGCAATGGCAGCAAGAGATATAAACAATATGGCGTCGTTGATGAACAGCTGAGAAAATAATGAGACTTTCCCTAAAAAATTGGTAGCAGCAGCCATAATGTTTTATTGTTTTTACTTGTTACCGTTATATTTTGCTGTGATTCAAATAAAAATGGAGGTGTTACCCACCATTTTGATTTGAATCACAATAGCGGATGGAGGAGCTGATTGTGAAATTTGCCCTTTGTTAAAATATTGTCGCAATAGCTAGATATTATGTTAAAGGTAACCAAAAATTATGGTACTTACATTGAGAAATAAGTTGGAAAATTATAGTACTAGCAACCAAGTAAGTTTACTCGATGTGTAACTCCAAAAAAAATTATTGCTGTCACTTTACAACCATACTTTAGGGTTGCCAATACCATATTTTTGCTGCCATTACCATATTTTTTTTTCATTGATGAGTCTCACACGAGTTTATATTTCTAGAAAGCGCCTGATTGTAGATAGAAAGTATATCAAGGGATTTCACAAAAATCAATGTTGAGAGTAATAAATGAAAAGCCTTTAAGGTTAGCGAACCCTGGCGAGGAGTTATTTCGGGATTTCAAAGTACTTGATTTTCAACTAATTTATGTTAAAACCATTATTACTTATTATCAAAAACATAAAGAAATGCCATCCGATATTACCACCAAAATAACACTGGCTAACAGGTTAATTGATCTTGGTAGAAAGTACACTGAGACTCTGGTTAATTATATTCCTGTGTAATATAACATTGATCTTATCTATTTCTCAATTTATTGTATATATCATATTCTCCGATAAATATATATATTAATTGTATATTTTTATGTATTCGTATTACATGCGTGTATATGCATGTGTGTGTATCTATGTATGCACATGTGTGTAAAAACTAACATTGATATGTTAGTTTTTGTTTTATCTATATTTTGAAAAAAGCTCAGCGCAATTGCATTTAATCTATCTATTAAATAACTATTAAAATAAGCCTACGTTAATACGGGAAATGTCCGGTTAGGTATGGTTATGTTATTCATCATCTAAGAAATATGTAAAATCAAAAATGAATAAATAAATAAATAAAATAAAAATAAATACATTTAAAGAGACGTGAAATGAATGTGAGAGAGAAGCGTGTGAATAAAGTGTGTAGGTGTGTGAATGAGTGAAAAGTGGATTGGAAATTCGCACACACACCATCAAGCATCGTGGGCACGTGCACGGACGTGGGGTCTTTGCAAATATTTAAGTTCATATTGTCAGAATAAAATATATAAAAATGCATTAAAATCACTCCTTTGGCTTTAATGTTAAAGACGGCCATATTATTTTTTACTTTTCATATCTTATGTAAACAGAAATATTAATTTTTAAAATAAAAAATAGTCCTAAAACGACGGACAGTCGGACATCGTTATATTATTTTAAAAATACAATACTAACCAGGCTATCTATCTTTTGTTTGCCAGATTATATTATAGCTACCCTAAGTTGAACCCGTTTATTATATATATTTTTGGTCATTGGAAAGTGTCATGCGTGCTTAAGTTTTTGACAAAGGCATCGATGAGTGACGATGAGTCGTAAAGCGTGACTTTTGTACTAAACATCCTCTCGCGCAGCTTGAAATAAAAAAACTAGGGGAAGATATAACCACATCCCGTCGGAAGGATCAGATTTGTTTTGTATTCCTTAAAAAAAATATATTACTTAACGCTGTTTATGTGAGTACCGAAAGATAAAAATACGGTCAACGCCACCTGGTGCTAGCGAACAGAAACGCTAAATGAAAATAACAGACGGCAGCCTAGCATGGTGAGTTATAAAGGTACAAATCGTTCGGAGTCACAGAAGTACGCAGATAAAATGGAGCACTCACGAGAACCGAGGAAAGATGTTCGAACCTGCGAGTGCGAGAGGGAAGAAGATTGTGTGGGAACGAGAGAAGCAAGACAGTCGCAGACTTTACGCCTCGGAGCACGATGCTTGTTTATGGGCCAATAAACTTTTAAGGTTAGGTCAAATGACCAGAAAGTTACGTGCTATAATCGATTACTACTGAGAAAATGATCGAAACGGATAACAAAGTTCTCACATGCACTTGATGATTATTGTAACATACATTTTATTGGTCTCAATCTAGAAAATACACTAAAATCCCAATTATTTTTTATACAAACTTGTGGTTTGTTGTAGCCAATGTAGGTAACGAGTAAACTATTTATTAAATTACTCTAAATGAAATTCTGGCTTCGACATAAAATGTTTACTTAAAAAAATACGAGTAATACATTAAAAATATTAAGTTTAAACCATAATAATTTTTTTAAAACCATCTGTTCAAAAATCATAACCTAAAATCAACTGGCGATATAACCTAATGAAAAAAATGGTGTTTAATTGCCAACAAAAATTCCTGCGATAACGAGGGCGATATATCGAAATTCATCATGGTTTCCGAGAAAAAATGTCTACTTTTTAACACATTTTATAACGTGTGTGTGTTATAGCATATGCCAGAATTAAATAAATAAATGACTAAACTTTACGTTATACATGTTTTATTATTGTGCCATTGTTATAATAATTGAACAAATGACATATCATGTGATAAACTTAATAAACAGCCAAGAATAATATTATAGCTATTATAGCTATTACCTTCATTTATGCTAAATCGTTTTGGTATCCAAAGGAACAGAATATAAAACAATGTACTATAATTCACCTATATCGTATGCATCACGGAGTTAATTATATATTTTGTGTGCGCGTATTATGAAAATATTGCAGGGACCAATGCAAATGTCAGCCGGCAAGGACGTTTTAACAAATTTAAAATAAACAAACAATGAAAAAATCAGGCCACAGTAAACTAAACAATCTCTTATCAGTGACACGTGAGTCAATGCATACCTAGGGCCCTGATAAGAACTATGACATCATAAAAACAACGATAAAACAATTCAACAGGCGGCGTTGGTTGGATCTTTGCTTCTTTCAGGTGTGTTTATCGGAAAACGACATAAATTTGACAAAAGGGAATGGACCTGAAGGAAGGGTGAGTGTATTAACATCACCCTTCGGCTGAAAGAAACTCCTGAATTTATAATAATCTTTAAGTACCTAAAATGAACAGCAATATGCTTCGCCTTAAGTGGACAGCAGTCACTTAAGGCGAATCATATTAACGGTCGACACTTTATTTTTATAGGGCGTCAGGTTTTACTCTTTGCGCTGTCAGTAAACAATTATTGTTTTTTATTTAAGCGCAGTTTTAAATAATATTGAAATTGAAAAAAAACAAACATTTCTAAGTTTTAGACACATAACTTACCTTCCCAATCCCACCACCACAATCCAAGTAATCCTTCCTTTATACAATATAATGTAAGTGTATACTAGAGACGTTGAGTAGTCACTCAATATAATAAACATACATGTAGCGGCACCAGCGGCGGGCGGCGGCGGCGGCGGGGTGGTGGTGTGGTGGTAATAAGACAACAACATAAACAACAGCGTTACAGCATAAGTAATAATTAAACAAAAAAACAAAAAAAAAATAATAATAATAATAAAGTTATAATTTATAATTTTGACATGAGTGTAATTTTGATGTGGTTTTTTATTGACTTCACGTTTTTAAATGTTTTAATGTCATTTTCTAGCTCATTAAAAAGTTTAGGGATTAAGTAACGTAAAGTACGTGATCCGTAGTAATTATTAATACGAGGAACATTCAATGTGTGTCTTTGTGCTTGCCTTGTGGTGTAAGCATGAACTACCGAATCCTTATATGAGGCGTCTGAGAAGTGGTCAATCAGGATTCGGTGTGCGTTCATTTGCTTCACTGGCAGAACATTGACAAATCTAAATAATTGAGGCTCGTTTTCTCTACTTTCGGCTCTAATTTCCGTTGGTACAATTTGTTTTAGAAGCCTCTTTTGTAAATTGCCGATTTTCGAGATGTAGGTGTCGAAAGTGAGACCCCACACTCTTACCCCACACTCTTACCACACTCTTTCAATTGCTATTTTTCCTAAGGGTCTAATGTCTTATAAGAGTCAATAAGAGATAAATTTAACTAAAAAAGAACTATTAGCGTTTATTAAATCTCTCAGAAATAGAATTGAATTTTAAAAATCTGCCTCAAATTTAAAAATTTGAAGACAAGACCAATATATCTAAACATATTTTTTTATTGATTAAATATCCAACGGTTACCAAATGCCAGCCATAAAAACGAGTTTAAATTAATCGAAATTAATATTTATCCTTTGGCTTCGCCTTAAACACTTCCGTCTACAGATAATATATACACCGTGTCCCAAAACAATTTCCGTTTAAAAATCCAGCAAATTTGCTCTGCGATTTTAAACATGGTTTGTATTGGCATCATCGTGACCTGCGAAAAAAAATGTAATCTTTACATGATATTATTAAATCGTTCTTGTCATAAGTTCTTCCGCCGGGTTATTGAGATGGCTTGTCCGAGCGCGAACGAGCGAATGCACAGACACGAATTTTATTACACGCATTGAAGCACTTAAGGCGCCACCAGTCCCTAAAACGTGTTTTGTAACGTATTTTGGTGCATTTTGTTGAAGTTATTCCCAACAAATGGCTAAAACTAAAAATACCACAATATTCTACATATATTAATTTAGTACTTTGCTTAAAAAAAAAAAAGAAATACACCTTATTATAGTAATGAAAATAAATAAATAAGAAAGTGTTGTTTTTTTTTTTGCAACGATTTTCTTTCAAGTTGTGTAAGTGACGCGAACCTAATTTTTCTTTCTAAAGATAGACAATATAATAATCTAGGCCATTACATAAAAAAAAAACACTTTTTTCAAATGTTAATAATTATTTAAATACAAAAAACATGTTTCATCGATTCCAAATGTAACGAATTCGCGGTCGGCGAGTATATCCGTCTCTTTTCTACACGCCAATGTTCAAATAAAGCCTACTCTTTCTAATCTCAACGACAAATGCGTCCCGGAGCGCCTTAAATAAAGGCTTTTTTAAAAAATAATGTTTTTTTACCATTATTTAACGTCAGCTTCCCCTTCAAGTAACAACACTATGCTAGCATGATTATAGTACGCACATAACAGACAACTAAGAAGGCTCACATTGCCGCACCCATACCAAATTGTATATCCACGGCACAAGGCAGTTAGACCGGATGTGTTTTTTTGATGATTCGCCGCTCACGTCACGGTGGCAGTCTGAAATCGCGTTTCGCGACATTGTGCCCAGAGGCGTTTCTCTTTGGTTATGTTAGCTAATTGCGCTGAACCGAAAAGCCTAAGTAAACGTCGTAAAAGGCTTCCATTAGGCAATTGTATAGTATTGTTAGGCGTAATTATACTCATATTCTAAAGGTAATTTTCAATGCTGTGTGTTAGGTAAGGTTTTTTTCTTAAACATTCACTTAGATAGTACTAGCTGCCCGTCCTGGTTTCGGGCGGGATTTTTTTTTATCCATATAAATAAAACTGAAATGCTGTTCGTTAAGCATGACTCGTAAACGTCTGGACCGATTTGGCTATTATTTGTTTTTAATGATCGTAATAGTTAAATGAGATTTTAATATATACTTTTTAACTGTTAATACAGATGCTAGAAACATAGAGAGGGCTTACTGGGCGAATACCAGACGTTTCGACGCGAAATGCTCTCTATTTTTCTAGTATCTGTAATAACAGTTAAAAATATCAAAAACAATCTAGTGACATATATGCCTTATATTTGATGATCATTTTTTAATAGCGGCAAATCGCCTGAAAAGATAAATGACACACACCTTGACAATATTGAAAAATTTAGAAAAGTTCATTATTTTTTTGATAAAGCATAGGATTACAAAATATTTATAAAGGTACTAAGGAGGCCCTGTACTTGAGAGCACAGGATGTCGGTTAAAAACAGGGATTCCCAAACTATTTTGGACAAGAGATCCCTGTTCCAAAATGAACTGATGCCTCAGACCCCCATAGCCAAATTACTTTAAAAATCCTATCACTAGTTTTGTTCCTATTGATACAACTTGATCATGATTTCGTTCATTTTAAATAGCGTATATACGTCAAATATAGTAGTAAACTGAGTTTGATAAACTGGGTTTTACTTTTTACCTCTCACTCTTTAGTGTAAAATATTGACAAATATGATGAAATAAGAAAAGGATTATATTTTAACAAAAATATAAAAATAATGAATATGTGATTATGATGAGATATGATATATTTTATTTTTATTTTTTTTGTATGAGAAATACTTACAGCTATACATTATGACAGTTACAAAGAAATAGATTAATAACAACTTAAGCCGACTACAGGCATCTCCATTTAACAGAACGAACTAGGATTATATATATATATATGTGTGTGTGTGTGTATGCGTGTCCGCACACGCGTGCCCGCGTGTGCGTGTATTTTATTTATTGTTTCACAGAAAAAACTTACAGCTAGACATACACTTATTACAAAAAAAAAACATTTTATTTATAAACATACAAAGAGAAAATGAGATACATCTCCTCTCATTTAAAATCGCACTTAGTGGCATGTCAGAAACTTCACCATGTCCATCTAACTAGGTGCTGAACACCTGTCCTAAGATGGACTATTTATCTGTTTCCAATAAAAATGACCTGAATGCGAAGTATACGGAGATATCTAACGCTAATAAAATAAATACAGTGTTGTTATTGTATAGAATAGTAAAAATGTAGTCTGTAGTTTAGTGTCGTGTAGTGTAGTGTAATGTAGTGTAGTGTAGAGTAGTGTAGTAAAAAAACATTCTTATATATTTTAAAATTTTAATATGAGAGAAAGGGTATTTATGAGGGCGCGCTGTGGAAATGAAGAGAGAGATAGAGAAAGGGTTGTAATGGGATTATACCATAGGAAAAAGAAACTATATTAGTAAGTCGCAATAGAGCATGATTACACAAATGATGAAGAGACTAATTGCTCTGACTTAAATCGACCTAGCTCAATGAGCCACTCTTTTATCATCAATTTTAACTTGTTGGTCCATTTTGTTAAATTCCAGTCCCGGTTTAATTTATTGTAAATATGAGGCGCTAGGTACATCAAAAACCTTTTCGTGAAAGTTTTGTTTGCCTTTGGTACTGCTACGTGCTTAGAAGCATTTGCTCTAGTATGCTTTGAGTGTGGTAGTGGGATGTGGGTATGCTGATTTGTTATAAAATACTTTATGGTCGAGATGATATATAATTGCCTCATTTCTAATAGCTGATATTGTTTAAATATTGGCTCAGTAGGACTCAGAAATGACGCATTAGATAGGACGCGAATCAGTGTTTTCTGTGCAGTGATGACAGGCTTCAGAACTGATAATGCTGCTCCACCCCAGGCCGTTATAGCATATGTTAGGACAGACTCACAAATGGCTTGGTAGACTTCCTTTAACTTCTGCTTTGATAACACGTTTCGTAGTGTGTAAAGAACGTGAACATGTTTCCGAAGTCTCTTTGAGAGGAGCTCTGCGTGCGTGTCCCACCTGAGGTGATTATCAATGGCGATGCCCAGATATTTTATAGAGCTCTGTCTTTTTAGGGATGTGCACTTACAAACATTAAGCGAATCACATGAGTGTATGACAATATTGTGCCTAAGTGAGGGTTGTCCTGAATCTGACGGGCTAAAACAAAGGTAAGCGGTTTTGTCCACGTTCAGTTTGAGCAAATTATAGTCAAGCCATTTTTTAACTTGATTAATTCCTATCTCAGCTTTTTCGAATGCTTCCGACCAAGAATCACCAAAGAAAATTAATGCTGTATCATCGGCAAATGTAATTGTTTCCCCCAATGTTAAATTTTGTGATAGACAATTAATGTATATATTAAAAAGTATCGGGGCAAGCGTACTACCTTGTGGGACCCCAAAAGTAATTAATTGCTGTTCGCTTATGAAGTCACCAATTTCAACTCTTTGTGATCGATTAGCGAGATAACTTTTGAACCATGATAGTTGTTGCCCTCGAATACCTAAATGAAATAATTTTTTTAACAGTAAGGGATGCGAAACAGTGTCAAAGGCTTTCGCTAAATCGAGAAACAGCACAATAACTTTTTTGTTGCCCTCCACATTCTCAACTACCGATTTAGTTAGTTTTAAAATTGCGTCTGTGGTGCTCTTGTTCTTTCTGAACCCAAATTGTGTGGACGCATAAAGATTATTAGACTCAAGATAATTCATGAGCCTGTTTTTCATAGCACCTTCGAAGATTTTAGAAATTATATTCAGCAGAGAAATCGGCCTGTAATTGGAAATCACCTTGGGATCCCCTGCTTTAAATATCGGCCGAATTATCGCCTGTTTTAAATCTTGTGGAAATACACCCTGCTCGAAGCTTTGATTAACGATATACTCTAACGGTTTTAAAACGTAATTCTTAACTATTTTTATAAGTTTGCCGCTGATTTTATCGATTCCCGTTGTACAATTACCTTTGAGATTATCAATAAGTTTCGCCACTTCATCTTCTGACACTGGTATCACAGCAAAAGAGTGAACGCTTGACGTTTTTTGCTGATTTATTCCCGCCAGGTATTCTTCTGTTTTCCCTATACTTTTTAGCGTGTCGTTAGCTAATGATTCACCAATTTTCGAGAAAAAGGTGTTAGAATAATCACATATTTCTTTTCCATGATCTGTTAAATTTAGGTTGGAATCATGAGTTATCAATTGCTGAATTGACCCCGTCTTATTTATTGGCTTATTAGTAATTTCTTTGATGGCTTCCCATACAGCTTTTGGATTATGTTCATTATCACATATTTTTTTCTTGTAATACGTGTACTTTGCATTATTAATTAATTTTAAGCAGACATTTCGGTATGAGATATAGTAGTGTCTTAGTTGGATGTTTTGTGGTTGTGTTCTGAGTTGCTGATGTAATCTATTCCTTTTATTAATAGATTTTATCAGAGCATCTGTAATCCATGGAGTGAGCTTACGTCTCTTGTGTGATATCTTGGTTATCCTGGAGTTAGCCTCAACATGACTATTGAGAGTATCTACGAAAGAATTCGTGGCTTGGTTTACCTCAGTTTTGTTGTAAACATCCAACCAAGTTTCGGCCGACAGGTCTTTTAGCAAGCTACTATAGTCTGTTTTTCTCATAAACTCGTTTTTATGGCGTACTACTTTATCGCCTTTAATTTCACAGAGCACCGTGAAATGATCGGTTACGGTAGTATGGATGACCATCGCTTGATAACTTTGAATATTTTTAATGAACATATGATCAATGCATGTATTGTGACCATCACTTGTAGTAGGTTTGTCGATAATACAGGATAGCCCATATTGCAACAAGAGACATATATATGCATCTGCTTGATAATGTTTATTAGGACCAATTATATTTATATTAACGTCACCAAGTAAAATAACTTTCTTGTATTGCCGAGTCTTTTCCAGTGCAGCCTCTAAAGTCTTTAAAAAAGGGTGAATATTGTGTGTCGCTGGGGATCTGTATATACCTACAATACATATGTCATTTGGTTAAGCCAATCATCAGGCAATTTGCTTCAAATAGTGGTACCTCTTCTGTAACTGCTAAAATTGTATCTTTAATAAATACTGATACTCCACTGTTTTGATTAAAATTAGTTGTAGAATAATGTGTATTATACCCAGGTAAATTTATGACCGGCAAATTACAGGAATGCCAACATTCTGATAAGAATAGTAAATCAAAATTAAGTTTTAGATCTGACATACTTGCCAGAAAATTGCTAATATTTTTATTAATGCTTCTTATATTTTGGTGGACTATTTGAAATGTATCATTAGGCTTGTTTCTAATTTTAAATAGACCTGGGTTTACAACACAAGTCGAGGATAGATTATTCAATGAATCAATATCTTTTAATATGGCAGCCATGAACAGTGAATAGTAACCTGCATAAATGTGGGCACCGTTGGCAGAAGGACTGCAAAACTCAGAAGTAGTGTACAGAGGAAAAACAAACTATGGATATATATATGGTATAAAATGCGTGTCATCTCTGTTTCGCAAATCGCAAGGAGTGCGAGTATGTGCACGGAAGTAATTATTATTATTTGATGTTTAATATCATCGGGAAGTGAAAAACGAAAACATTTATATATCGATGCAACCTCGCTACTCACTTTATGCAATTTTGTAATCATAACCCAAAAAGTTAATGCGCTAGAATGATACTGAATTAACAAGGTAACATAAAAAAAATGTAGAAAATGGCAAATATTAATTAAACGTGCACCCATTTCGCTACATCGTCTATAAGCTATGGATGCGATACAATTATTGTTAGAGACAATTCTAACAGACGGATTTAGAGTCTGCACAAATGTGCCCAAAAACAAAAACATACCCGCACCGCGTTCGCGTATCGGCGAGATTGATGCGTTCGACCGCCCGCGCCGACGGCAGTGATCGCGTCGTGACGAATCAACAATCGGTAGTCGCGGCAAGAGTTTGAAATATGCCAATCTTTTGTAATAATGTTCTATCAGTAATAAATTAGTAAGTAAGGTTGTAATGTTTTTGCGTTTTGCGATGATGTACAAAAGTGTTTGTTTGTTTGTATTATGCTTGAGCGTGATGTGGGTTGTGTAAAGGTGAGTGAAATGTATGTTTCGTATGATTGTAAATATTAGTTTAAATGAGTGAAATAATGGGCTTAAATGATAACATGTATAGATAAATTGATAAAGCACACAATACCAAAGAGTATTAACGTAACAGGTAGGAAGAATTAAGCCATTTTCTTGAGGTCTTCCTCTAAAGAGATGCTGATTGGTGGACAAGTTTCGTTTTTCCTTACATATATTCTGCAGTTTCTCGTCCAGCAAAAGCGGAACCCCGTTGCCTTCGCAAGGTCTCTAACTTTCTTATAAAGTTCTTTGTTACGCACGGTGAGATGATCCCTGACAAAAATTTCTTTAGGGTCTCCCGGTATTCCGATATCGATGGTTTTAAGACGTTTTGGTATGGTGACGAGAATACTATTACTAATATTATGTATGTCAAAGAAAGTTTTTTTTTATATTGAGTATAAAGTCGCCTTTATGCAGATGAAAAATGTCTATTTCGCTGAAATTGTGGAAAGTCTGAAATGTTGTACCAATACGGTTTATAACTGAATTCATTGCGTAATTCGTATTGCACTTAGGCACATTGATGATGATTTTATGTATGAAGTTGACGAAAATAAAAACAATCAATATTCATTAGTGTGTGTATTATTTATATAAAATATATATAGTTGCCCGGAAAATAGGAAAATTCGGGAAAACTGAACGTGTATTGTATTTCTATTACAAATTTAAATTGTGTGTCATATTTAAATACATAAACGTTAATGTCACTGTACACCGCACATTACCGCGCGTCTAAGGCACCATTGAAGTCGTCTGCAGGGCCTAAAGATGAGACGCAATACGACTAATCCCGAGTGCCGCAGACTTAAATTAAATTCTCCTAAAATAACAGTTGTTCTATAAAATATTTTTTTTATTATGTTACACGGAACATTGCCACATAGCTGCCACCCATAAGTTGCGTCGCTGAAAGTTTGACTGTCGATATCAAATCTTTAAATCAACTCACTAAATATCATCTGTTTAGTTTGTTACACACTCGTTAGTGGCAATTAGCATGCAAGCACAAATGCTGTACACTGCATTAAAAGTTAATTATCTGACCAATTTACCACAGTTACTACTTTTAATTAACGCTATCCGACTCACATCAACATTTGAAGCATCCGAACTCCGCAAAGGTGCGATTCCACAAAACCGGCCGTTAATTATTAACTAAACGCGCCGGCGGATGCACATGCGTTGTTAATCTTTCGTTGTGAAACCGGGCCGGCGCGCTTCGAACTCGCGTCCAGATGTCCTCCACAGCTGACTGCAGATGTCAATTCGACGGGAACTCGCCAATTCCGAGCTGACCAGGTGGACGGCGTTGGGTCCTACCAATTTAAACTCTTGGAGACGCAATTAATAGTTAAGTATGGGACGTGAAGTGGTGATGAAATTGTGTGTTTTTAAACGCAAATAAAGGGCATAAAACGTATTAGGTCCAACCAGGATGTGTCATCATTCGCAGCTAAGAATAATCAACATTACTTGTGTAGATTTAGTTAAGAATCATGACACACACATAAAAATCACATAAATGCGTATGGTGTCGCTTGCCTATAACGAATAGCCTCGCATTTTGGAGACAATTAAACCATGAAACACAAGCCATACAAATTTACTCGTAGTATTAAGAAATACTATGTATTTTCTCCATTCCATACAAACGTTGTGTTTTGACTGTTTTATTTATAAATATAGAAGAATTTGTAGAGATAGAGATAGAGAGGCGTGACGCACGCAAATCAGATGCCCAATAATTGTATCAGTATATACAAAGATTGTTTTTTTTCATGGAAAAATATTTTGAATATATACGTTAAAATTATGGTTAATCGTCAATAAATTGACTTCTAATATATATTAACAGTTTTCTAAAAATAGCTAGCTGATGTAATAAAATACTTACACTCGAAAAATAAAAATAAATAAAATAATTATTTCGAAAGAAACTCGTATTTTTTTTTAGTCATAAGGTGGTAGGGTTGTCTCAGGACGGGTCCTGCGTGACTTACACCCAAATTATGCAGAGTTTGTTCCTCAAGTTTTCCTTGAGGAACTTTAGGCTCTAATTCAAAAATTTCATTGAAGATCAGTCAGTTACATTACAATTACAAATGTCAAAACTAAGATGTTCATTTCTGTAAGGTCACCAGACGTCAATCGTGAATAAACGTCAAAATTTAGACTTACTGAGACAAATCTTAAACAAAAGCAGGTATTTAAAGAAAAAAACTTTTATTTCAGATATCTAATACATGCAATTATATGTCTGTCGACTCGTCTACCAAACACTCACTAATATAGACATTATATCTAGAAACATTTTCCTTATTATTTAAAAATTACACAACTTAACCTATTAGCATAATATATATTACAGTGTTCAAGAAGAATTAAATAAAAAGTTTTTGGCGGTTTTTTTATATATACTTTATAATTCCTAAAGGGTACTTATTATATAAGCGTGCCAGTATCATAAGTATTTCTGATGATAATTACATTGTAGAGCATACGTGTGAAAAAACTCTTCTACCGAAATTTCTTCATCTAAGAAAATACCGTGAATGCCTTATAGAATTAAAAGAGCACTCCAACATCTTTTTGTATTTTGTTTTAAATTTATTGGGTACAATTATTTGGTAATAATTACAATACTAGAAAGAGATACGGTAGATAGCCAATATTAAAGTGGATTGAGGGTTAGAAATCGAACGGACTGTTTCCTTAAGAATCAACTTAGAATACGTACGGGCGTTTCACTAATCAACAAACCTTAACTGCGGAACGATTATTAAAAAATTGAAATTTAAACGGCGAGATTTTAGTTTTTTTTTAACGCGATAAGGATCAATAATATCGATTCACAAACTTAGCTAATGACGCACTCTTTCAGGCGCTCCTGAAACGCTTCGGCGAACGTTTTCAGGGCCAGCCGACCGCCCAACGCCCGACCGCGCCCAATCGACGCGCGGTCATTAGCAAAAACCATTTCGTTAATTAGTGTCAATGTGTACGCCTCGAGCCTTCTTGCTTGATTATGACGGCAAAAAAAATAAATAAATAAAAAATGGCGCTGAGTATCGAATAACATAATGAGACTTTTGTGGATAAAAAAGTTAATTAACTTGCTATTTTAGGAACGATTGTGTTGTATTATTAAATAACTTCTCTTGTGTATTATTGTATTGTATTATTTATTATTGTATTATTTATTTAAGTACAAAAATGAAATCATTAATATGTCACGTAGTCTAGGCGAACTACCTGTTCCAAGGTAGACTAAATAGTTATTTTTAAATATTTGCTTCTAAGCAATGTTTTTGAATATTCGAGTATATACTAATATTAATATTAAATAATACCTTCTATAGAATAAATAGGTACACTTTCTTATGTAGATTAAAAATCAATATTACAAACATACAAACATAATGAAATATAAATTACGAATATACAGAGCCATTATATATAAAATAAATTAAAACAAAGTCGGGTTAGTTACACCATTTATAATTCTTGAACGGCTGGACCGATTTTTATAATCTTTGATTTGTTGGATTTGTCTCCGCCGCGAATAGCAGAATAAATATTAAAATATCGGAAAAATTTACGTAAACAATTTTTATAAAGAAACTTTTTAAATTGTTTTTTCTGCAATTTAAACAATAACTTGAAAGACAAAGAAATGGTTTAAAGATTTTAAAAACCATTTCTTTCATTTGTTTAAAATAATTACATATCTTGATAATATCGTGTATATAACATAATGTTAAATACACACATCTAACACGTCCGTCTGATGCAAGCTATCGACGGATACTAACAGCACAGTTTTCGCTTCTCGGCTTTAGTTAATCGGGGTAGTCAATCGACAGACCTCTATATCTGTCACACTCACACGTGACTTCAAATCCGCTGCCATATGCAAATATTATCATATGTAAGAATTTTAGGCGTGTTTTAATAGCATCAACATGTTTGGAACTGTATTTAATATAAATAAAAATATACAAATAAATAAAAACATTTCAGCATCGTAAATCATACAAATCATAAGTTTTCATACAAATACAACAAAGAAAGACACCTGCTCCCTTTATAACAATATTAATATTAATCATTTTAAAACTCTTCAGAAACAAACTTTCTAATATCATTAACAATAAAGTAAAATGAATAATAGTGTGTTCTCCTGTTTATTTTGTTTCCTATATTGATACATATTTAATTACTTCAATTTAAAATAAAATATTAATAGGTCGACTAATATTTACAATTCATACAAATCAAAAATCGTAAAGCGTAAAGCGTAAACCTTTATTAAAAATTAACATTGTGTTTTTATTTTATAGAGCTATGTTACAGAAGAATGTATGTGTGTATGTATCCTTCAAAAATAATATTTAAGAGATAATTGAACATCAAAATGTAGGGATTTCAATTCATTCTATCGAGATGTATCTGTACTTTGTTTTACTGACTAAAGCATAGCGAGACGCATTTGTTTGATTTGCGGTGTGGACAGAAATCAAAAATAAAATTTTTCGTGTCCATCCATCAGGTCGAATTTCCACTATGATATTGCCCGAAATATGAATTGCGTGACGAAGTGCTCCACACTTGGCTCGAGTGCCATTACGCGACGCGCGGGCGAGAGGGAGAGTCGAGAAAAGGATATCCGTTTTTGGATATTTCCTGTCGGGAGGGAGGGAGTCGGCGACATCGCGCGCGCACGTGCTCCGTTCGCATTCGACAACAAATTGAGCAAACAGGGAATTACTAACCTAACCTAAGGAAATTTCTGTAAACAATAAACATAAAAAAAAAACAAAACCACAATGTTTTTGAGATAGCATTTTTTAAAACCACCCGCTTATGAAACCAGAAACATCCCATATAAAATAAATATAGTTTAATCATAAGAATAAAGTGGAGGGGGGATTTAGCTAAGCGATTTGAGATATATGATTTAGTTTTTAAATATGAAAATGATAATTTATGCTAAAGGTTTTTAAATTTTCAGAAAATATATGTTTCTGTGTTATTATTTAAAAAAAAGATGGATTTAAAAAACATATCCCTATAGTCCGCGGTTTGTGTTATAAGCGCTGTAATGCCCGTTATAGAGTTTACGCCCTTCCGTTCATCGTACAAGGCTTCTTTTCGTAGGTCAGAATCGTTCGAATGGTGTTCTTCGTTCACCAAAAAACCGAAGGTCTTTTCTGAGAGGTTATTTGTAATAATAAATAATCTCACAAAGGACGTATTTTTTTATAACAGAAAATATATGTGAACATTATTATATTCACCTTTATTGTTACCATATTTCTGTTTAGCAATGGGTACTTCATACGTCCGTCGGAAAAACGGTCAGTTAATCGTTACTTGACTATACGTGTACCTAGGTTTCTTCCTGTTATTTAAAGAAAACAGACCATTAAATCATTATTTTATTATTATATTAGGGTAGGGTTAAAGTTTTTGCCTGACTTTAGCAGCGAGTTAACGAGACTATGCATGAGGTCGCGGAATTTCAGATTTCTTGCGCCAGTAAGAAGAAATTACAAAGTGCTTAGAACCTACTTATTAGTCCATCACAAAGGCGAACTGCAGGTCATGAGGTTAAATAGCGCTGCAAAAGCACGTATAGGCCGGAGTCACGATCGATCTACTTAAGTACATAATTCGATGGTTGCCATGGTAATGCTTTGACGTCACAGAGCAGATGCATCCTCCATAGCGCTTAGAAGCATCGTACAGTAGGTTCAATGTTTAAAAATGATTTTACTATACATTTATTCACTACTTTCGTTCGAAAGCTTCCACAAGGATTACTTATTAGTTAATTTACATTAAGGTATTTATTTTATTGAGAACAAGAATTCTGGTAGCTATTATATTGCATTTCATATTTTTTTTTTTAAATAAGACTTCTTTGCGCGTACCACAATTTTACCCGGGCAGTGAATAAATCTAATCTGACTCGCTCATTGCGTTTAACCCGGGAGAACGTTTAAAATGCGATACCTCGGTGCGCCCAGCTGTCACGTTGATTATTTAAAATACACCCAGATTAGAACATGACCTAATTCTTATAGCAAAGCATAGCGCATTTGTGTGGATCTATCTGGTTGGGCGCGGCCTCCGAAAATGCGACAAGACCCAGCGCAAAAACAACAAGACCTCAAGATGCCTCACCGCAATCCGAAGAACTCCGACCGCAGAGGTCCATTTACGGTCGGAACCGGTCGATCCGAGGAGAAAATGAGCGAGAACGGCCCACAGACCAAAATCGCCGTCATGCCAGCGCCTTATTTGCTAGGCATTTAACGAGATGACTGACTTAACGAGCGTTTTTCTTTCACTACAGAAGTTACATGACTAAAAACGGATGAAATATGAAGTTCTAGTGGTATCTCGATGATGCTCCTAGTGACATAAAAAAAAACGACTGAAAAACAAATAAAATACAAAACGTTAAAATCGGCGTGGAGACACGTGTCGTTTTAAGAGTTGATTCAACTAAAGTTGCGTTTAGTATAAGACAATTAAAATCTGATCAATATAATAAGAGAAATATTTAACAAATTTAAAGGCAAAGTACAAAAAAAAAAAATACTTAACTGTAAACATCTAAAAGACATAAAACTTTAAATCTTTTAGATGTTTACAGTTTACATCGAAATCGCCTAAACCGACCTTGAAAACATTTCGAACGGAACTTTTATTTTCGTTTTTTTTTCTATTATACGCTAGACTAAACTAAACTAAACTAAAAAAGAACCACCCCTAAGAAATTCCCTATCATATGCAAAAAAAAACACTCAAACCCTCCGGAGTAATGAGTGAATAAACATTTTAAAACAAAACACTCAAGCCCTCCGGAGTAATGAGTGAATAAACATTGTAAAAAAAACACTCAAGCCCTCCGGAGTAATGAGTGAAAAACCATTTAAAAAAACCCTCAAGCCCTCCGTAGTAATGATGGACAAACATAAAAAAAAAACACCCAAACCAAATCGAAAACTTCCTCCTTTTTATGAAGATTTTTGAATACTAGTCACTTAATCTTTTGTACCTACGTATCTTTTATAATTAAACAACAAAAAAAAAGTCTCTCATACATTCATAATTATCATTTAAAACTTGTATTTAACTTGCAACTCACAATATAAGCAGCTTCAAAAAAAAAACGCCTTAATAAAGGGTAAAAATAATTTATGTACCAACTTTACGACGTTTACAGTTACGAAGCTCGCACTCAATAGTAATTAATACAGCACTCCACGCACCCTGGACCCCACCGCAAGGCAACCAGGAAACAGATGCTCAGTTCCGTCAGAATGCATTCATTCAGAGAAGTCGATGATCTTTCCGCGAAGGGCAAAAAATCCCAAGCAGAGCGTTGGCGGATGGCAGGGCGCCACTTTTTATGACCTCGCCAGGTATTTTTATACTTAATGCCGACTACCGGCATGCCTTCGATGCATCTGTTCCTGATCTGCTCCTCGTCCACCATTTTTGGGGTTTCCTATAGAGGGAGTTTTTTAAAACTCGGCTGAAAATCCAAACCCGTTTTTAATATTGAGTGCATGTATTTATTACGATAGTCCATTCGACTCGGGGTAATCTGATTACCAATGTATGCAAGTAATATGCTATTTATCTATAGGTTATTTACTTTATTTATATTATAATATTCAATATTTTTAAGTTTTTCAACATATACTGAGGGGCTTACTCATTATAAGATGACCGCATCTGAATTTAGGCGTATCTCGCCGATATGGCTTTTCTATATGTCATTAACCAGAAATTACCGACTACTTGGTTGGCAGCATTCAGAGTTCCGTACAGAAATACCAGAAACACCCAATTATTTCAATTATCACCCGGCGAAATACTAACCATGCAGAGTTAGTTCTCAGCATATATATGAGTTATAATTTATATAAAGATATAAATAATTATTATATCGAATATAAATATTCGTAATTTAACACTTCAATTATTTATTATACCGCTGATATGTAGGTTTATACAGACACGCTAAACACACATAGACAAATATTTCCATGCCACCACACACTATATACATACTTCACACTACACACTGCACGCATATTACACATTGTTTAATTAATTTAATGTTTTCAATATTTTCAAACATGTTTAGATTTTGTACATTTTCTGACCATATAAATGTGGTACTAGAAAAGTATCTTCTTATATCGTTGATAAATAAATAAATAAATATAGTATATATTTGTAGGTGTTATATGATTAAATAATTAAATATAAGATATTAGGAATTTCCGCAGCTTGCGTCGAAATCCTAAATTAGATCTACAAATGATCTCCTTGGAACAGCACATTGTGCTATTAAGGTGATGCATAATCCATTGCGGGTAATCACTAATTACAATAATGTACCTATAAGCAATCTATTTATAATTAGCACTATTTGCTGTTATATACGAGTATGAGTGCATTATAAATACATTCAACATACAAATTATCTCTAGAGCTACGAGTATATTAACACTATATTATATCTATTAAAGTATTGAAAAAAATAACGGTGTCGAGATTGTAATGGGAGGATGGAAAATTGAAATGAAACGAAATAAGATGATAATTCATTTATTTTGATTCCAATTATTACATTTCAATTACTTAGTAATTAAATAATATTAACTTCAGTAGCAGTCAGCTCGACAGTTTTCTCGCAGACATCGTGTCGCGAGCGTCACTGCCACTACATGCCAATTTACTCTAGCCTCTAAAAATCCTAGGGGTCCCGGTATAAATGTTTACACATTCTTGTCCCTAAATTGTTATGCCGTGCGCTCCGCTGTCATAATTCATGCAATCTGTGTTGAGTGCAATGACGGAAAGAATTCTTTTGCGACTCGGTGGCGATAATTAATTACATCGCTCCAACGATTATTTCCTTATACCTTCAAGCCACATTCAACGTGTGTTTATGAGTCATTTAGGAATACATTAGTTAAAGTGTAATTTTATGAAATTAGTCCGTATGTAATGATAAGTCCCTGATACTAATATAATCTAATAATTTAATAAATATAAACAAAAAAGTACACAGTAAAAAACATGAATAAGTAAATGCTCTTTTTAACAGCCGCTTGTCACCTAAATAATACTTAAACTATGGCAGTTTATACACTGCAATGTGTCATATTTAATAATAATAATTTAAAATTTGTGACTTAACCGCCAACTTATTTAAATAGCCTAAAAATTACCATTATTATCACAAATAAAAAGGAAAAATCCATCCATCTATCACTCAAACCGAGACTACCTCCGTTTTTCATATAGATTAGAATATGTACCGAACTTGAACAGATTAACTCTTCGGCACAAAACGGATGTAGAGTTTAGCTTAGTCGTTTTGTAGCCGGGTTATTAAATCTTGCAACAAAATGAAGGTTGTCCAGTTGTACAGCCTTGAACGGCTGCCTTATAGTAACAAAAGAAAGGCAAAATCCGTTCGATCTTACATACTGCCAACACATACTGCTTATTTGCTTTTAATTTAGGCATATTTAAATAAAAAAAAAACCTAAATTATTGGAGACACCAATTCGTTACTTTTCTTTTGTTTAGATATTTAATATTTTGGCTTCAAATTAATACTTTGTTATTACTTTTAAGTACATGATTTATATTCTTATATGATAAAGTTTATCATATCTTTAAATTATTACATAGAATTTATTATGCTAATTACTTCGGAAAAAAAACTAATGCTTCAAAGACATGAATAGGGCGTAATTATACCTTTTTTAGTACAGCAGGGAATACAGTAATAGTGGTGTCAGTCGCGTATATTGTTAGTTTATTGTTAACTCAAATAAATAGTTCATTTTTTTTATTTTATTTTTAGTATACATACAAAAGAAAAGTACGTAAATAAAAATCCTGAAATATTACATACACTACACACTGTAGTATATGGGATAAAATAAAACAGTTTTCGTATTTCTACTTATTCCCACGTTTCAGTAAACACTGGTCGCGTAAAAAGAGCGGGGTATTTTGTCTACCCCAAAAATAAAAATCAGAATTGAAAAACAGTGTTATTGCCGGATTGACCACAATGCCCTTTTGCATTTTTAACCACCTTGTTGTACCGTTAGGTACAAAACCGGTAGGTACTAGGTATGGTACGTAGGTTATGTCTACAGAATGGTTTCCACTTCGTCTAGGTCTAGATTTCTAACGAATAACTAAACGCGACACAAAATGGTCAAATCTACCTCCACCTTTCGACGGCGGCGGGGCAGATTTCATCAGATCAAAGTAGGGGATAGACGAACTCAATTATTGTAGGAACTTGTATCAAACATTGCGCGAGCTGCCGCGCGACACCCTTGCGCAGCGAGAGTACGCATACCGAATCCCTCTTTATGCTGTGCCGTAAGTGTTGATTATATCAGAAATAGCTTCAAATAAAAATGGTAGGTAAATTATAAGCCTACAAAGGCAGGTATGATTTTTTGAATTTTGATAAACCAATTTTGAAGGGTCATTGGTTGGTACTATCAAAAAGGTTTACTTTAATACATTTTAGGCACTTATCTGAGGAATAAGGGTGATGATTTTAGAGGCGTGGTTTTCACGAAGAGATAAAACGCATATAATTTGATGTTATGGCTAAGAATTTAGTTTAGTTATTATAAAGATAAGGGTTTGCCATTATGTTTTAAAAATGATTTCGGGTAAGTGGCCGCCGCGGCTGACTCGAACAAATTCCAGCCGAGAGGCCCAATTTTCAACCACTTTTTGCAGCAAGTTGGGCCGTATGTCAGCAAAAACGCGCCGAATATTCTCTTCCAAGGCGTTAATCGTGTCCGGCTTATCTGCGTAGACAAGCGACTTCACATAACCCCACAAAAAATAGTCCAGCGGTGTTAAATCGCACGATCTTCGAGGCCACGCCACAGGCCCACGACGCGATTTTTACTTTATTTTAGAGTGTTTTTTTCTAAATTTGCACTATTTGCAAACGTTGTTCAGGAGTAAGTCTATGAAATGGCAAACCAAACTGAGCATAAATCAAGCGACAGCTGTCAAACCACCAACCAACTACGAAAAAAGTAGTGCCAGATTGAAAACCACGCCTCTAAAAAAAACATCCCTATATAAAGTTTAAATAAATTCGATATCTTATATACTAAGAAAGTCATAGTAAAAAACCAGTTTTTCGAAACCAATCTGATTTTGTCAATTTGAGAGTGATATAGAAAGATAGATATATGACATGACATGGTACCCATTGCACTAGATAGCTTTCCTAATGAAATCTACCTAATAGCAGGCATCAACACATAATTTTATTTTTCATATTCATAGCAATTAACCCGAATGATCTACCACTACAATGCACGTTAAATATTTATATAACTATTGGTCGCAGGATGTCGCAAACTGACCTACTACATTTCGGCAGATCGTCGTCAAGCGATCACCTGTCGAGATTGCGTGAGCTGTCGACATGACCTGGTGGTGTGGCGTCTAACGATCACCACATTTGGGCCACAGTGAAACACTGCGCGTTGGGAGTCTGCACTTTCTACAGGTCGGTCAACTTTTAATAGCCCTACTAATGACCGGGTACTCTGACAACTTAACAAAACAAATGACACGGTATTAAGTTAATAATCGACAGAGCCAGTAGGTGATTGAACAATTATTTTAAGAGATTTACATATTTTGGTAAATTTACTGTATTTTTGTTAATATCTTAACAGGCAATTAGAATACTATTGCTTATGAACATCAAGTTTACAGCCATCAATTAAGAACAATAAAAATAATTGTATACACGTTACTAAGAAACAAATATAAAAAGAATGATGTTGAACTATTGTTGTCTCATAACATCCTACTAGTAAAGCAACTGTACACGCTTTAAATTAATATTAGTGCTCGAAATTCGACCGTAATTCAATAACTTTCTAAGTATAATCATTGCATATATCTCCTCGCAGTGTCTATAAAATTTAAAATTTAATGGTAGTAACAGTTGAAAAAAAAAACAATTACAACCTGTATTCATTTTTTATGCAAATTTTTTGATACAATTCGTTGACAGTAATGTTTTCCATGTAAAAATTAGACTTAATATTCATAGAATTATAAGATGGTATTAATATTTATTTTTTGCTACATTGAAGAAGGAACATTTGAAATCACACAAAATTCACAGCTCGAAACTCATTCTGTCAATCAACTGTCAGTAGTATGAACGTTCTTTTTTTTATTTAATTGAATGTTTTAGCTTTCTGCACTTCTCCATATAATGCCAAATCTCACGGAATATGCGCTTGAAATTGGGTACAAAGTTTTCTCTTCACATATTAATATTCAATCACTATGACACCAACAAATATGACACATAAAACCTACGAAATAACTAGGGTTAGGGAGGGTAGAGGGGGGGGGGGGGGATTAGAATTACAAATCAATTACTGTGGTCTCCGGACGCATGGACCTATGCCTCACAATATGTAGGGTATATCAATTTCGGCTGGTTTTAATTTAAATATCCAGTTCTGTTTTGTTTCTTTTTAAAATGCCTTTAATTAAAAAATTTAAAAATAAATAGAAATTTATACTGATAATTATGGAAAAAAAATATAATAATAACATGTAAGGGGTTGTTCAATAAATGCAAACGCTTAAAAGATGATTATTTTGATTCAGTTAGATTGATACAAAGCCATTGAGAGGACTACCATTTAAATTATTTATATATTATTCTACCGGCCTATATTTTTGTTCCTAACCCCCAAACCATCAATCCAAGCACAGTACGCGAGGAGGAAGAGGGAGGAGGGTAGGTAAATTTCTATTCGGTACAGCGAGAGACCCCGAGCAGCTAGGATATTTTGATTTTGGTCTCGAACGATGCCGGAAGACGAAACTTGAGTCCTCGGTCGGCAACGAAAACCTGAAATTTTGTGCTGGAAACCACATTTTTTCAATCCAATAACTTTTTTATTGCATTTCATCGACACTTATGACAAATTATAAAGACCATAGGGTTTTATTAAACATAAGTGTATAAATTGTAACATGTAATAACTGCGCTTTCTAAAAATATAAGTATTTCAATGCAATTGAAAACGAGATTGTAAGGTTCGTATAGATATTAAAGCTAATCCCATATTAAATGCCATGTATTGTATAGCCAACTAATACCCACACAGCCAATAGTCATTTTTTATTTCTCCACAAAAACGTAGGAGGCATCATTGCAAAATTGAGCGCTTCTAAAGAAATTAAAAATATTTATAGCAACAATAAATGAGATCGATGATCGTAAAAACGTTATGCAATCCAGCGTTTTATTAATGTGCCCCAGTTAACGGTCCGTCGGCGCAGTCTGCTTCTAAATCAGACGTCCCGGCTGCGAACCACCAGTTTCGGGAGAATATTTAACGGCGCTTGTCTCAGCGAACACAAAATGCAATAGAACACATGCCGAAGGATAAGGGGTCATCCATAAATTACATCACACGTTTAGGGGAGGAAGGAGGGTCCCACAAGGGGGAAAGAGTAACAAGCATCGTGATGTCACATCTAAAAAATAAAAAAAGCAATTATTTGATCAGGCGAAAACGAATTTTATATTAAAAAGTCCTAAACTGTTCGTATTTATAATTTTTGACGAGTGACATTTCATTGACTTTGTATACCTACCTACTAATTTAAATAAAATTAAAACTTTAAAATAATTATAGTAATGTTGCGTTCATGTAAATTAGTTCTAAATTTTAAATGACGTCACGACATGGAAGGGTAGAGGGGGGGGTCATACGAATACGATAACCTATGGCAAGGACGAGAGGGGTTGAAAAAATCATGACATTATTACGATGGATGGTCCGTAACTTAGTTCTTTTTAAAACAATGAACGCTTTCAAAAATTTATAAATTTTATGTATCTATTTCATTTGAAAGAAAACTTAAGTATTACTGAAACCGTTGTTTATAACCTATATTTTGTGAAATATACATATAGTACAAACACATATAATTCGACAGTCAGGGGTAGCACATTTCTTATCTTTTTTCCTTGTACTTATCTAAAATTTCATATGGGATGTTTACTAATCAAAATTTAATGTGATTTGTCTATTTATCATGATTTCATGTGGTTTGTTTACTTATCAATATTTCATATAATTTGTTTACTTATCAATATTTCATATAGTTTGTTTACTTATTAAGATTTCATATGGTTTGTTTACTTATCAAGATTTCATATGGTTTGTTTACTTATCAATATTTCATATGGTTTGTTTACTTATTAAGATTTCATATGGTTTGTTTCCTTATCAATATTTCATATGGTTTGTTTACTATTCAGGGAGTGAAAACGGTATAAAAGTGTTATTTTCAATTTAATTAATCTAAAATGAACGCATCGTCTAGTTTTGCCGGTCCACTGTGTCTAAATCGATTATTATATTAGGCACACCTTTCTTCGGCCGAAATTACCCGAGAATTCGGATTCACAAGAACCAGAATCGATTGCGTTACACCTAAATGCAACAATTGAATTTAATCGAGTACCAATAAATACTCGTTTGTTTTGCCTAATTTAGCGCGAGTGCTAGAATGGTCGGCGCACTGTTTGATGTTTGCGCAGTTGGCACCTCTAACTCGAGATTTAGCTTCGCCGGTCGTATTTAAAACGTAATTAACAAACTAAAATCTGTTTTATGAGGTTTTATTACTTGCAGTACAATGTCTCACGAACAGTTTCCCTATTCAGAATTCAGCAGAATTCCCGATAGTTCATGATGAGAAAAATTTAAAATATTGGTACCACACCAACAATAAATGAATTAGTTGAAATAAAGTTAGTGGTTTGATACAAATGGGAATGCAAACACAATGTAATGAAACCAGTGTGATTTAACATATGTATAATATACGAGTATATGTGAACTAAAATTAAAAAAGCGTGTCAATGAATGATAAAGAAATATTTAACCGTGTATTTTTTAAGATATATTATAAAAACTTGATAAAAATATTAATGTAATAGACGAGCTGTTCCCCACCAAGAAATTGCATTGCAATTTGGTATAGGTTATTGTATTTTTTTTATATTCTGTATTAAATTTAAAAAAATAGATACATAAATGTACTGAACATACCTAGGCAACAATTATTTGTGCCTGAATTCAGGTATCTCGTAGAATATTGACTGTAGAATAGGTTTTTAATTAGTTACCTCTCAAACATTATTAGACCTAAACTAATTTATATTTTTTTATAGACATGAAATATTGAGACATGATATTAGACAAATAAAATACTTAATTACAACCGGACATCTTGCTTTTATGATTAAAAGGATAAACCATTTTAATGAAGACGAGTCCAAAAAAAAGACTCATAGGCCGATATTACACTGTAGATATGCAAAAGAATATATTTTATCTCACTGATTTGATAAAATTTGATTATCTTGATGCAAGTTAACATCTTTCAAAAACAAACCGCCTTTAGTCTAACCTTTACTAATAACATAAAAGATTGAGTGATTCGCAAACAGATGGTTTAAAGTTAAGCTTAATTGCGAGGGATGCAAATTAGGCAGTGGGCGTTAACGATAATTATAATAACTGAGGTTAAGTTATATGTGATTTAAAAAAGCCTAACGGTTACAAAATAACCGCGTGATTTGTAGTTGAATTCGTCACCGCGCTTCATTGTCGCAACGTGATTTCCGTGTCTGCCAGGACAAATAAAAAATAATAGGGCGACTGTCAAAATAGTTACAGCCGGCTATGTACCTAAATACACCGTACGGTGTCCATCTGTGTAACACAAATCTGGAAGCTGGCCCAACTGCTCGTGTGACGTATCGAAATGTCACAAACTTAACAGGAATGTCACGTTTAATTATCTCCATTCGTCACACGTCGGTATGTTAGGAGAGCCGTAGATCTGAAAAACAGTTACAATAAAAAAAAATTACACATTGGTTATATTTTACCAGTGTGTAATACCGGCTACATTGAAAAGATTAGTGCATACACCCACCTTTTCATTCATACAACGCTGTGTTTCATATTAGTTTCATGCTAGTGACGTCATTTGTGCACACAAGTGTTTTTTTACCACATCCTGTTTAGTATTCCAAATATATTTAAGATTATTCAATTTATTACAGCTTTCATACTAAATCACCATATTGTCGACTTAAGAACGCGACTACTAGGTTTTGGTATGTTTGTGTTATAATTTAAATACTAAGAATCTATTTATTTATAGATTATTAAAGTACACAAACATATTTTCAAAACTCTACCTAAATAGGTAGCGCCCGTAATAACCTAGATTTTATTTGTTGTAGGTTTTAAATGTTCTAGGTCGAAGAACGAAAAATTATATTGCTTTTTTTATTTAAAACTCACAATATTATATATTATTTGAATTTACGGTATAATAATATAATATAGCAATAATACATATACATACACTCATACTCATAAATAGATATTAATCTTATAGATTAGATATGACATATTTTGTAAACGTATAAATCTAATAATAAACGTATCAAATATAAAATAAAATACTTATTACATTAGAAGTAAATTTCACAAATATTACAAAAAATAAAACGTTTTGGTCATATTATTACTACATTTTTTTATAAAAAATAATCTCTTTAGCCACTATTGAGCCTCCGTGTCTTTATATTTGTAGGTATCTCACCCGCGCACGCTTGCTACGTATCTCCGCCTAATAAATAGAATAGCATGCTGTTACACTTTTAATTATGTATGTTCAGGTTGTATATATTTATAAAAAAGGTGGGTACTATCAAAACAAAAAAAAAACTTGATTTATAGAATACATTAAAAAAACCTGTTTAAAATGCCTACTTTTCTATTCAAGCAGCATTTCATGGATATGATTCAAAGTTAACATTTAGCAGTGGTCGAGTGCCCATACAAATTAACTTTATTTTACACGTTTTTAAGAAGTTATTGGATAATGCAATAAGCGAATTAAATTCAAAATGCGTAGTAAAAATTCTAATTAGGTAGAAATAGCGATTAACATATAAGTGGAGTATAATTATTATTATTTAACATGGTATAATGTCGAACTCCGAACTGGGAGCTGCACATTTTCGTGGGGCGGCTATTCGTGAGAAGCGAGTGCGGATAGGATAGACACACATTATAAACACAAAAAAGGTTCCTTCGTGATCTTCATGAAATTTTCTTCCAATGTAAAGTAATATTTTCGAAAAAAAAGCGTATGTTAGTTTAATTACTGATATAAGAAAAATAGCTTAAATTCAACTAAAAATGGCTTTTTGATTACTTAATGACTTTGATGGGGGTATTTTTTTTTTAAATACCTCCTTTGAATCTTTTTTGTATTCTGTCGTGGTGTTTTGTCTTTATTTGTGTGTGATATTATATGCGAATATTATAATACAATGTATCGAGACCATTACCAAAGATTTAAGGGGGTGTTTATATTCCCTGTTACGAGTAATAAATTATATAAAGGAATGCGAAAATAATTCATCCCCTAATTTATTATTTTCAGTAAATTGCCTTTGTATACGAAAACTCGATCGATTTTTCGTAGCCTCGACCTACGCGTTGCAAGCGGACGATCAGCTGGCGCGAGTATGACAAGAACGGTGTAATATTATCACGGTAATTTTAATATATCGTCTTTGCAAATCATGTTTGAAATCGCAGGTCCAATTAAGTACAAATTTTACGGGGATTGGTCCCGGGACATCGCGGAATGTCAGGAATACTATACAAACTAATTTATAAATCAGAAAAGTTAATTCGCTGGAGGTAATCACTGAACCAATTTTAATCATTCTTTCACCATTGCGAAGCTATAATGTCCGTATAAATATTTCTAAAGTTTGTCACTTAAAAAGTTTGTTTGATAGGTAATCTCACGAACTATCTTATAAATATCTTAAATACACGAAAGCAATAACGTCACACGATGACATTAGCTATTGAAATTATAATTAATTCCCATACCAATTGTACGCATTATGAGATAATCTGTTATGAAATAAAAACGAACCCACACTAAAGAGTCTCGGTTGAATTTACGCAAAAGAGATTCATTATAGATTTGAGAAAAGTTGACATAATGCCGATACAACGATATTACAATGGTAATGGATAAAATCAGGATGTTTTAATTGTCGAAAATTCGATCGGTTAGCAAGAAACTAACAGTCGAAACAAAAAATAGAATTTAGACATATAATTAAATGTCCAAATGTGTGGATTTTGTTACAGGATTGCACACAAATGTTGGCACCGATTGATTTGAAATTTCACAAATAGTTCAAGAAACTGCTTTTATATTGATGATTACCGACTTTGACTTTATTTTTACGCGTATTATTAAAGAATATAATCAGTGTTTTTGATATAACTTATGTTTATGCATTTAATATTATAATAATAATTTAATATTTAGTGGATAAGACATATAATTTTTTTGTAAAAATAAACAATTAAAAAAAAACAGTGTATTTAGTGTTTTTTTTACGTATCATGTTTTTTGTATGCGTTTTGAATAAAACTTTTGCTTTAAACACTTGCAATAAAAGAGCACTAGAAGTTATTATCCTATAAAATATGAATGATTATAATTAGAAGTGATAAAAAAAAAGTTTTAATTTTATTACGTCAAATACGTCAAGTATTATTAAGTAACTTTTATTAATGAAATATATACAAATACAATGTAAATAGATTCAGCTATGACATTGTCTTTTCTGCCGGTTTCTTAATCTTAACTAAAATACAATTTATTTATACGTACATAAAATATAATACCAAATACTTACAAATTAAATTATCGTAACTAGTGTGATTTAAATAAAAAAAATACAGCAAGAATGTAAGAGTTAATTTAAATAATACTTAAATAATTTTAATAGGTTTTTTTCGATAAATTCTTTTAATTTAAGTTTTGTTGAAGATTTTCATTTAAGTTGTTTAACATCTAGAGGTATTTTATTAAATAGGCTTGGTATTACATATTCTGTTGCTCTGTTAGTGGTTTAAAAATCTAATTTATTATTGCACAAAACACTCGTTATGACATATCTTGAAAGATAAAAATTGTGTAATTTAAATATTATTATTTTAAAAAATGCCCAATTGCAACACATTATTTTGTGTCAAAAAAAAATAAAAATCTGATGCTATTCTAAATGTTGTACCTACTTTAAATAATTTCATTTTTTTAGAATGGAAAACAATCCTTATTAATAAAAGATACATTCAGAATAAAGAGCAAATTTAATTGCCATCATTTTAAAGTTATTATATACTTAAAATTACCGCAAATAAAAAGAAATAAATAAACCAAATAAAAAATAAAACCACAGTATATTAAAAAAAATGTAAAAATCTAATAAATGAAGAATCCATAGAAAGTACAGTATAATAAAACGTATGTATATATTAATATTGCGTTTATCCAAGAAATATTAATGGGTAGGTTTGGTTAATCTTAATTCAGAAACCTTTACATACTAATTATTGACTATTGCAATTATCCTTTTTTTTTATTGACGTCTGTGCGACCTTATTAGTCTATAAATCATAAATAAATAATCAGTCCGATAGCAAATAATATAATAGTTTGAAAGTGGTGTTAAAACAATAATGGTTTATTTGATTCGATTTCGAGAAATTAGCGTGCAGTGTGATAAACTTAAAACAATGGTCGATTGACGCTATATTAAAAGCAATATCACAAATCTAGACTTTTATTGCTAGACAATTTAGACATTTTACAGATAATATATTTGTTCTGTGAACTATTTCGTTGGTCGTAATCAAGTGTGACATTATTTTTAAAAACTAGTAATTATTGTATTTCATTAACTAACCTATTTATTTCATTATGTATCCGCAATGCCTTTATGTATAAAAAAATACTTTATAAATCATATTTTTCCAGCCAAAAACAATAAAATATATAATTTAATATTCACGTGTATCAAAGCGTTTCTTAATATCACTATAGCTATAATAGTGCTGCTTTTAAATTATACCTACTTCTAATGCCTAAAAATGCGTCAAAGTATATGTAAGATTAGAATAAAACCTTCAGAAATTGCCCAAGGCATTGAGTGTTTAACGAAATTTTAACCTTTTTGATTCATTAAGTTCGGCATTTTGTTAAATGCGATCGAACTAATTAATATTACAAAAATACCAACTAATCGATTGTAAGGCATAATACCAACAAAATGTAAGGCGGTTACATATTGTATTAATACTGAAAAATAACCTTCGATCGGTAGTAATAACACAACGATATTATTTTATGTAAATAATGCTAAACGTTATAAATAAATGATAACTGACACCTTCAGGCTAATGTCATATTTTATCATATACCTAATTCTATTAAGATTTCCTTGACAGATAATTATTCAAAGATCTTATGTAGTTAATGGTTTTTTGATACGATAAGCTGTTCGTAAATAATATGAGGCCATATATTGAACACGTCTGATAAAAGAACGCGCTCAAGATAAAAGCAATGCAACAAATAAAAAAACCTTTAAGAAATGCGTATATAAATATCAAATGACCACATAATGTTATAGGTAATAAAATAACAATGCTTGTTAATAGGGTTACAAGGAATTTTAGAAAATGTTGTCACAGTAACGTGTAAATTATTCTGCAGTAATTTGACACTGATTTAAAACGGCAAGGGAAACTAACAAATTGGCGAAACCGTTTTTCTTGTAACTTTTTACCTCATTCAAATTTTATATGAATAAAAAAGAATATCGGTTAAAACTAAACCTCGGTTAAAATGGCTTTATTGTTGGTGCGCTGGTGTCAAAGGTGGAACCACGCAGCGCATGGGCGGTCCAGCTTACTAAATTCGGGATTACATATAACTCCTGTTACGCGGTAAGGGTCACCAGTGTGCTGAACATATCGTCACATGGTGAAGGAAAGAAACACAATCCCTAACACACACACATTCGACCTGTTCGAGTCATGGACCTGGTGCGTAGTAAAAACAGCGTTTATGCTTTTAAATGCATCATGGTTACATAGTGAAATGGCAGGCTCTTGGAAGACCTGGGATTCCCCTCTCGGCTGAAATGTGTTTAAAGACATTCGCTTCTTGCCTTTTCACCGGTGGTCGGTTTTCTATCTTCCTCATCTGAGGGTGTTCGATATTTTTTTCTTTATCAATACGTGGTGCAGTTATTCTGTAAATATGCGTCAGTTTCGGTAAAATTCATGTGGTTTGACACTACATATTTATATAAATTCTTTAAGGAAAACATTATTATTTAAATTGAAACAAAAATGTTGTTATTCTTGAGTGTTGATATAAACGGTTACAGCGGCGTCTAGTCTAATACTAGTCAGGTAATCTAGTTTCCAGATGAATCGCATGCGACGAATTGATTGAAAGCGTGCCGAAAGTAAACCACATGAACATAAGCACCCGCTAATATTGAAATCGAGTTATTAAGCCGAGAAGGTGATCTCATCCTGATTTGAGATGCAGAGGCTGTAGCAGAGGATGTCGGGCATCTCGTAGCGAATGACGGACGGCATTTTTTAATGGCGCGCGGAATACCAAAATCGTGATCGAGCCATTGCAACCTTGACGCCGTAATCGTCTTCGAATCGTGACTCGGAGACGAACTACAATTGCCCGAATACTTACTACAATTATTGTAAGGTACTGTACTTTACAGACCTCTTAGGTCCGACTCCCAACAATCGGCCATTAGTCGGTGTCGTGACCAACACTCTACCGGTTGGTAATGGAGGACTTGAAGCGAGATGCTATCGCAGTTTCCGTCCGGTAGATGGCTTGTTGCTGAGTGAGCCGTTCGTGGGAGTTCTGCCCTCAGACGGGCGGTTTGCCGGAGACATTTCGGTCACAAAACAGTGGCTGCTTGTATCCGGCTGTGTATGACGGCCCTCGGTTGAGCCACAAGCTTCACCCGAGAACGCAACAACCACAAAATTGTGGACGGTCCACAAAACTAAGGCCTAAGGTACTAAGATCTGCTAAGTCGCCTGTACGAGTGAGATAAGCGGTAGTCATCTTTCACTCATTTTTACACTCATATAGAGTGGACAGTGTTCGCTCATCAGAGTCATCTGTAAAATTATGAATTAAATTTATATTTAGTTCACACGAGCATCGCCAAAAATTCTAAATCAATGTTTTATTTTTTTCTGACCGTCGTATGACTTTAATATTAAAGACGGCCATATTATTTTTACTTTAATATATGCGTAACTATGTTTTCTAGTCCTGTATAAACAAAATTTCAAATACCTCTTAAGGTGCTTTATTAGAACTATTAGCAGTTTATCATTTATTAAATGTCTCATAAATAGAATTGAATTTTCAAACACAATCAATCAATGTATCTAAATACATATTTTTATGATTAAATATCCAATGGTTACCAAATGTCAGCAATAGAAAAAAAAGGGTTTAAATTAATCGAAATTAATATTTATTCTTTGGCCTCGTCTCAATATGTGTTTTACAATCCTTGGGTTTACATTCGAGAGCGAACTGCCCCTTAACAATATTGAAAATTATAGTATTAACTTTACTGAGCGTTAAAAATGCTTTCATCTGTCTTTAATAACAGTCCATAATGAAAACAATTATACCTTTGTAACAGCATATAGCATTAATACCTAACTAAACAATAGGTGCAACGACATCGCTGCCTGCGAACAATGGAAGAACTTAACAATCGATTCTGCATCATGTCGGCAAATGCAAAGATCAGGTTTTATACGCAATTTTATATTTATTTTCATTGATGTAAAATGCAAACATGATTTCTGTAATACCTAGCAGAGCACCTTGTGCTGTTTTAAGTAGAAAATTAATAGAATTATATATAGTGACATTTAGAGGAATATAATATGTATCCGGTCATTTTATTTTTTATAACCTTTATATTGGGCCCTATACAACTAAGCCATGATAAGCATTATTTAACCCTCAACTATCTAGTTAACCTCAATAAGTCTAGTCGATAATGCGCCAATTTGAGTGCAATTTGCTATGCCATTGTGTATAATGTTAACTATACATAAATAAATATTTACACATGGAATAAAAAAATTAATAATGCAAAATTTGGAGTAGGGCACGTAGATTTCAGGGAGTATAATGTATTAAAGAAACGTCTAGATTTTAGGGAATATGACAAATTTGGAAAGATCATGCAGATTTTAGAAAATGAACTGTAGAATTTTGAGATCGTGTAGATTGTAGAGAATAGAATGTATGGAGTAGGATAATAAGAAATATAATGCATCAAAGTAACACCTAGATTTTAGATAATATAATAAATTTTGAGAAAAACATGCAAAATTATAGAAAATGAATTGTAGAATTTTGAAAAAAATGCAGAAATTTGTGATCGTGTAGTTTATAGAGAATAAAATGTAGAATTTGGAGAAGAAAGCTGCCTAAGACGTCCGATGTGATCCGACATACCTACTAATTTGCCGCTGTCGCGTTGGTGTAAACGCGTGTAGTATGTGTATCAATCGATATTGGCTCCCACGCACTGTGACACATTGTACCAATATAGAAATCGAATTGTTAATATATAATGTTACTAGCTGACCCGGCCACGCGTTGCTGTGGCTAAAGTTTTTGTTATATTACATTATAGTAAACAATCTAAGAGGAACAATAAGAGAACATCAGTCACGGAGTCCACTATGCTTTTTCACACAGATGGTATTTGTAAAAAAATATGGTGATCTCCTTATTTGACTTTCTACTACTATAACCCTTTAGTACAATGAAATTATTTACGAACAAAGACGAAAATGTTGATGTTGGTATACAAATTCACTGGATTGAGATTTGAAGGGGAAGTACGTTGAACACAATTAAATAAAATGTTCTTACACTTGATACTAAGCAGAAATCAATAGGTAAAAAATAAAAATTTATCAGATTTATTATTTCCATTTAATTTTATAACAAATATAAGTATATTACAGTATAATACAGTAAATAACATGTGACGCTTAAACTCATGAATGAGGTAGGCAAGGCAGACAGTCTTAAACTTTTAAACATTAATATCTTTTTTTTTGAATTATAAATACTTTCAATTTCAATTTAATTTAACACCAATCGGTGCACAATGTTTTTGGTTAACCTGTCTTTAGCTAACACAAATAGATTCGACGGTTTCCCAACACGTGAACACGCAACATATAGTTGCCCATGAGAAAAACATGGATTTTCCAAATCTAAACCACAAATGGACATTGTTTGACCTTGAGATTTATTTATAGACATGGCGAAAGCTAAACGAATTGGAAACTGTAGCCTTTTGAAGGGTATGGTAGAATCTGATGGTATCATCGGAATACGTGGCAGCAGGACCACTTTTCCTTTAAACTTCCCAGCCAAAATGGTTGCTTCAAGAATGTTTCCGGTGATCTTTTTGATGACCAAACGCGTACCGTTACATAATTGAGGTGGATTCAAATTACGGAGGAGAATAATAGGGGAACCAATCTTTAATCGAAGATTATGTGGTGGCATTCCAGGGATATCTAATGAATTTAAAAATTCAATCGGAAAATTTACACTTTCATTTTCATCAACAACAGTATCGATTGATTTAAAAGACATCAGATCGCCTGGTAACAACTGTTGTATCTGGAAGTTAATTTCGTCAACATCAACGTTTTTGGCTGCCAAAATCGCCCGTTGACTAAGCCATTCATGATTCAAATAATTATTCTGTATATCCGGGAAAATACTCTGAATCAATTCAGTTTTATCCTGAACAACAGTGCAAAAATTGTCTGGTAGTTTAATGCATTGCGTATTTGGTTGCAGTTTTATTTTACCGTTCCCAATATCTAGTAGTTGTTCGGAAAATATTAGTGCTGATGGATCATTTTGCAATTGTACTCGCATATTTATGGTCAATCGAAGTGTTTCAACACTTCGCCATAAGAATGATTGTTTCAAACATGCATTAATCTCATCCGCGAAAGTAGAGCGAGGTATAACCGGTAAGGTCTGCCGGAAGTCACCAGACAAAAGTAAGATAGCACCACCGAAAAGTTTATTATTGCTGTTTAAATCTTGCATAGTTCTGTTTAATGCTTCAAGTGAATATTTGTGTGCCATTGTGCACTCATCCCAGATTATTATAGAACTCTTCCGCAACACTGCAGCTATTCCACTATTCTTTTTGATGTTACACATTGCATCTGGTTTATTATGAACGTCCAATGGCAGCTTGAATGTTGAATGTGCTGTTCGCCCACCATCCAGTAAAGTAGCCGCAATGCCTGACGATGCTAATGCTAATGCGATTTTTTGTTGCGACCGTATTTTGGCAAGAATCAACGATATTAAAAATGTCTTACCGGTTCCACCGGGTGCATCCAAGAAAAAAAAACCGCCTTGTTCAGCAGCAACAGCCAGCATAATCCGATCATAAATAATTTTTTGTTCTGCTGTCAGTAATGGTTCACTGTTCATGATAATTGTTGCTAAACTTCCATGGTCATATTGATTTTCTCGTTGTAAATCGGTATTGACTAAGTCGGTGGCTGGACGATTAGGTGATGGCATACCATAATGATTAAATGGTAAATTTGAACTAAGAACACATAAATCCTCGATCAAGACCAATGCTTCATTGTACATCTCTGGTGTATAATCTATGTTTTGGCATTGATTTGTTTGTCTAATTCGGTGCAAGATGTCTTCTGTCATACAATTTTTATATTTTTCCCACAAAGTTTGTGCTTGCGAGGGATAACATGTCGCCAAAATAATTGCAAACAACTGACGAATGTTATTCGGTGTTGATGTCAACGCAGCATCAGCAAGCGTTAAGTCCCAATGGTTATCGTCTTCTAGCAATTGCAGTTCACGACATGCATCCTGGTATGTATTGAATACTCGACCATTAGCTGTTCGTAAAAATTCAAAAGACGTTGGTCCGGGAACATTCACCAATAACAAACGTAAATAGAAGCACTCACGTTGCTTTGGATGTACCGTGTAAAGTCTCCCCAATGTCTTAGCTTTGAATATGCCTGTAATGGAAGGATGTGGTTTTCCTTGTTTCCGTGGCTCCCATTTTTTACTGGATTTGTTCCATGTGAAATAACGTGGAACATCACCATACACCAATGTCTTCGCGAATTGGCCAAAAACATCAGGTTTTTGACACAATGTAAAAAATTCAGTTAGAGTCGTTTTCGGAGCTTCGAACGCTCTTTGGAGAACATTTTCTTCAGTGAAGTATACACGTTGACCGTTTTCAAGATGTATTGCCAGATGTTGGACAGCAGGATCTCTTTCGTGGATGGGAAAGCTGAGAATATGCCAAATAGCTTCATTGCTGCTAATGTATCTGCCCATTTGGTATCGTGCTATTTCGTCATTTTTATTTATGTTTTTTACTTCAAATATGGCCAAATCACTGCCTTTGTTTACATATTTACAAATATACTTAATTGATTTAACAGAACTGCAAAGCTCAACATTGATATGAGCTTTGTAAGTTTTTGAAAGTAGTGGTGAGTATGGTACCACCCACTGATTATCAAACTCAACTTGATTTGGAAAGTTCGGCAGTCGCATTGTAAATGTGTGGCCACCATTCTCAGTACTTCTGCGGCGATACATTGGATAACCATCAATATCCGTGATCGTGTCATTCGTATGCGGCTTTGGGAAGTTTTTTTACATTTTCCATTTTCCATGCACGGTGACGTCATGTTGAAAACACCGCATGGCCCATGGATCATGTGTTTGGTGACAATATCAAATAATTCTTGATCAATTAATGGGTCTGGAATTTCGGCTGAAATTATTTGATCGATTTCTTCAGGACGGATTCTATCTTTAAGCCAAACCAAAATGTGGGCATGAGGCAAACCTCGCTTTTGCCACTCTATCGTATACAGCCAACAACGTGTGATACCAAAAATTGTATGATGTTTCCAGCAACAGCATCTCGTAAGTGAATATATTCTTCCGATCAACCTCATCAACAGTTTGAGCGTTGAATCTACCAGCATGTTCACCTAATGGTACTTTGTCGGCTTTTATGACGATTTGATAATTGTCATTTTGCAGTCGTGGCGAAACTCTTTTGATCAATTGAATTAGTTGATTGTGATTTTCTAAAAAATTTCCAATAATATCACAATTGCTCTTTCCTCTGCTTGTTCAATAAAATTATACAGGCACCGAGTCGTCACGCGCTCTTCACAATCGCCCATAAAATAAAAAGGTATCGACATCTGTCAGTTTTATGACTACCAAATAATATCAGACAAATAATTAGCAATAAATTAAAATATGACGATTTGATAATTGTCATTTTGCAGTCGTGGCGAAACTCTTTTGATCAATTGAATTAGTTGATTGTGATCTTCTAAAAAATTTTCCAATAATATCACAATTGCTCTTTCCTCTGCTTGTTCAATAAAATTATACAGGCACCGAGTCGTCACGCGCTCTTCACAATCGCCCATAAAATAAAAAGGTATCGACATCTGTCAGTTTTATGACTGCCAAATAATAACGGACAAAAAATTAGCGATAAATTAAAATTGCGACTATAATTTGAGATTTAAACTATCCTATCTCTCAAGTGCACATCGAACTGCACATGGTGTTCAAATTTTATTATAATCGGTTAAGTGGTTCAGCCGTCCATTGAAGACAAACATTGTGACACGAGATTTATATATATTAAGATTAGCGTCGCATTCGCAGTAGACATTCAGAGAAACGCAAATAAAACGCGCAGTTAAGCGGACAAACACCAAATATGGCGTATTCACTCGGTGATCCGTTATGTCCGGAAAATCATTAAAATAATAAATGCCGGCTTATGCTAAAGTTCCAAAGTGACAGCGAACGCATTTTTCTATGGCCTATAATCGAATTTATTAAGTATTTAATGAAGAGTCTCTATTTTTAGATAAATGTTACTAAACGTTAAAAATCAACTTTACAAAGATCGCGAAAAATAAAACGCCCTTTTGACCTACTGTTTACGGTCTTTCGTAAAACGTAAAATTCTAAGGTCTGTCGCAATTATGGAGACTGATCTCCTGGCTACAATTTTTCTATAAGATCTCCTCACAATTTCATGCTTCCAATTCTGAGTTCGCGCGTACGACGGTGGCGTTATTAATAAGATAGTACATTCAGTCACAATAATATTTAGTCCTTTATCGAGATTGAGCAAAGGGGGATTCCCCCCCCCCCTATACCCTGATAGTATGTTCTCTTATTCTCTTTAGGTGTAGATACACAGTTCTTAAAAAACTGGAATCCATTGAAATGTACTACAGGCGCATGTTTCGTATCGAATGGATAAAGTTCGAATTAATGTTTTTCTCAAAGAAAATGAACAAAGGTAAATAAATCGTCAAAACAATAAAAATAAGAGAGTTGTACCACGTCATGACATGTGACACCAGGCAGACGAGGGACTCTCGGCTAAAGAATCTGTGAAAGTGGAGTAAAAGACGATGGAATCTCTTTTTAGAGCTGCTGTAGTGTACCCCTTCATCTCAGCTCATTGTAACTACTATAACAGATCTTAGTGAACTCGATCCTCGCCGCGGCGCCAACCGATCTAGCAACATGGCCAATCTTCCGTGACGTGATTTCTGTTACGAAATCGATCTCAACGCGAAACATAATAAAACGAGCTACCATTACCTCATAAGTAACGCACAGTTAACTAATTTTAAACTTATTTTCGGGTGCTGTTATGGCTAATAGCCATTTTACCGTTTTCGTGCACACCAACCTAATTAACTTCGTAAGCGCGAATCGAGCAAATTGTACGCCACTATCGCGTATCAATTTCCGAACGTTACGACGACCGCTAACCAATTATAACCAATCTTCCGGTAATTAGAAGGACCCAACTCGTTAGAAGATCAGCAAGTAAATCGAGCACTTAGGTAATTACTGTCATCTTGCAGTCTAACTGCTGAAGTCTCACTGCGCGCACAATGCGATAGATATCTGTCTCACTTTCTCCTGCACGTAGTCGCTAAACCAAATAGAGTGTAATTTGGTTAATATGTAATTTTCCTAATTCACTTTTTAAGCATATACGAATACAATAGTTTAAACCGTTGATTTATTCGTTTGTTTATAGATAAAATAATTTCCAAAAAACAAACATAAGTTGTATAGGAATTACATTTGCAATTTAAAACAGTAAATACAATTTACAGCGGTTAAAACATACAGAAAAGCATTAGCAAAGGTGTTGCTAAAAGTACATGTATAAACTAGTTACATATATTAGTTTGAAGGTTCGACATACTTGGATCATTTAATGTTTTATTATTATTTTTAAGATATTAAAAACGCAAACATTTTAGAGTACAAGACAGGTTTGGTACATATGCCTTGTGTTGATTGTGGATACTTCATAAATAAATAACATATTTTATAAAGAGGTCACCCCTACTTATTTCCTTATATATCTAAAAGTACATTTTATATTATAGAAATATTAATGAGAGGGAAACTTTTTTTTATTTTAATCTACTTTTTTAAGTATCTATGAATAAAATATTTCTATAAGTGTGAAATATGAAAAGGACAAAGACATTTGTCGTCTTAGGAATACGAAAGTTCTACTAATTCAAGGTTCGTTCAAATAGTTATTACGTAATTATTCGTCGCACAAATTAAAATCGTTTATCCAGAAATCAATAATAAATAAATTATTCTATGATAACACAAACGCCGAGACAAGAAAGTAAACGTTTTATGTCAAAGTCAATACAAGATAAAGTTTTTTTTTATATTGCAAATATCGGCCACATTGCAATGTTCAATTTTACCTAAAGCCACTGCCGAATTTTACAATTACTTAATACGAAAACTTGCAAGATTTGAGCAAAGGTAGCACAGCTCATGTTGATGATAAAGAAAATATTATGGTTTTCGCCGGTCGTCTGAGATCAGTAACGAGCCTCATTTTAAAAGGAAGAATTCAAGTGACTATTCGACCTTGTTAATAAAATCCATTAGAATGGTAGTTATTTATTATTAAATATCTCTTACAAAAGCACAAAAAATCTTTGAGGTATCAATAGGAAACCATTTAAGATCCACTTTTTTTTTTGACACTGAGTTTTATCTAAAACTCACAAAGTGCCAAAACACGGGCAACGTTTACACAAGATAATAACAAAGCAAAGATCATGTTCTGGAAAATAATATAATAGTATAAAAAAATTATGCCTACAAAAACAATCAGAATGTGTTTCTTTTTATTTAGGCAGAAAAGAGACGGAATGCTCACCAAATAATAAAGATAGTATTTTAGTTAATAATGCCATTCTATCCTAGGGCCGATATTAGTCGTCAAGCAAGCGTGAATCCGGTCATTTGCAAGCAAACAGAAATATATTTTTTCGCTTTTTATTAAAAGGTTGCTTCTATAGGATTTGAGTGTTTTACGGATGGAACGCAAAAACTATAGTTTTATATTTATATATTATTTTTTGTGTCGTTAAAAATATATTTATAATTCAATTAAATAATAAAAAAAATGTTTATTATTGTTAACATCACTCACCTCAAGCCTCCTGGAGTACTCCTCAGCGAGCGTCTCCTGTTGTTTAGTCAGCTCCTTATTACTCTCCAGCAACGCTTTCCCGAGTTCGGCGGCCAGCAGGAGGTCAGACTCCTTCTGCTGCAGCTGCACCCAGAGGTCGCCCTCCGTGTACTCCGCGCTCCCGGCGCTCAGATCCCTCCGGTTCTCGGCCATGACGCTCACGTAGTCCTCCAGGTCCTCCAGGAAGTGCTCGCTCCTCAGATCGACCGCCGCTCCGGGACCGATGCTCTTCGAGCGGGACCTCGGCGGCGTTCCGTATGGAACATCGAAGAACGCCTCGTACGAGTCTGCGTTTCTGTCGCAGACGAACTCCGCCTCGTCGCTGATGAACTCCGGCAAACGAATATCGCTCTTAAATCTACTTCTAGGTCGGCTAATGCTACTACTACTGTCGATTCTACCTCTATCCATTTATTCTACGTGCTAGGCGATCTTCGTGTAGTTGGCGCCACGCTTCAGGAATCGGTTAATGGCGTCTTGGAGTTTAGAGATTCTGATAGACTTGATGCTGTCCATGTCTATCGATAGGACTTTCGGAAAAGCCATTGTATAAATTACACTTAGAGTTACGAATGTAATCGTCCTTTTTGCTGAATAAAAACAGCAAAATCACAGTCACCAGTTCTGGCCTAACCGTAAACAAGTATCTTCTAAGCGCACTGAAGTTACGAAAAAAATAAACAAAGAACTTTGATATTTACAACAATCCTTGATTTCGTCCGCTAAAATCACTATAAACGAAATCCTTTCTCACCGCGAGGATTTATTAAACAGGATTCGGTAAAAGGAACAGTTCCGGGTGTCCAAACGTGTTTTCGGCTGGTCTCAGCTGAGGAGCGACGCGCGGCGCGACCTCACCGCCGAAGGACCGTTTGGCAACTGGTTGCCATAACAACAGCGACTATACTATCCCCACTACCGATCACCTGGCGTGGGAGGGAGACAGGTACGTGACATATCCAGAGGCGTGCGAATTGGATTATATAATAACAAAAATTGCTCATTACGTTTCAGCGTAGAGTTATAAAGTTATTATTATTATATATATAAACCTATAGTATTTAAAAATGTACACCCTTATAAATTCACGAGTAAAATAGAACTCCTTTTTCATACATGATGTGTAATGCTTAACTTGAGGCCTTTGTCACTTGGCCTTTGGCCTTTGTCACTTGGCCTTTGGCCTTTGTCATATCGATCGAAATACCACTCTGATATTTAAACACATTACACAGAACGACCGATAATCCTCGGAAGAGATATACTATTATTACTATACTATATATTATTTATACTGTTCTGTTTTTGTCTTTCATGATCGATTTTTGTTATGCCAAAATTTACCTTCTCCAAAAAATCATGTACTTATACCTTTTATTTATGTATGCAATAATATTAGTTAAGAAACTTAACAAAAGGACCTGTCGACAGTCTCTGACTAATGGGTCCTTGCTCATTTTGATTGTAATAAAAACTATGACGAAATAAACGCCGTTGTTGACGGCATTGAACTGAACTGAAATGCTTGTAAAAAATGTGCATTTCATCAGTTTTCTGCAATAATTTATTTATTTTCATAGGATCATTTCTATGCCAATTAACGACGATAAATTATGGGATTTAAATTAAAAAAGGAGATTAAAGTTTAAAAAAAAAACGAAATCATAAATTATGGTTTAATTCAATTTTAATGTTGCCAGAAGCAACTTTTATTATTCAACGATATACAATTACAATATATAGATCCAGCTAAGACATTGTCTTATTTGCCGGTTTCTTAATCTTAACTAAAAACAATTTATTTTAACTTGCATATAATATAATACAAAGTACTTAAAAATTAAGTTGACGTAACTTGTGTGATTACAAACAACATTAACCTAATTTAACTAAAACCTAAATAATTTTTAATATGTTTTTTTTTCATAAATTCTTTTAATTTAATTTTTATTACCGATTTCCTTTTAAGTTTTCTAATTTCAAGAGGTATATTATTAAATAGGCTGGGTATTACATATTTTAATTGCAATATACTTTCCATTCGACATTTGTCTAGTAGAGTACTTATTAGTGAAAAGATTTTTCCGTGTTTCATCTGAAAAGTGGTTGATTGCAATTCTATAATAGCAAAGTTGACGCACCGGAAGAACTTTGAAATGGGCGAACAATTTAGAGTAGTCGCCTTGCGTTGAATTTTTTTTTACTTTTTGGAATAATTATTTTTATACCTATAAAAAGTGTAGTGATAATCATTGGGAAAATTATCACTTGATGGCATTGTTAACCCACATATTGTTGTCTTTTATACAATCACTTTAACGTTTAATAGGTACATGTAAACTATATATTTATTTTTTTTAAATAAACGTACTGTTTACCTAATAAATATTATGTCCGTTTTAACTATCTAGAATACGAATTATTATATTATGGATTTTATACAGAAGACCTTTTTTTTACCTTTTAGGAAATGTTACATTCGCTTGTTATCAAATAAATAAATAAATATTTTTCTTGTACGTCAAAAATATTTGTAGAATCTATGTAGGGGTTGTAATAAAATTTAAATTATTAATTGTTTAAAATAAGATTTTTTATATACGAAAAAAGAATCAATACCAGCAGGACAATGGCATAGATAATTAATATTATCTATGCCATTATTATTAAAGCATAATAAAATTAAAGCAGAAATAAATTTTAAAATATTTGAAGTAACACGCAACAAGAATTGAAAAACTAAAACTCTAACTTTAGAATCAAATATAGACAGACGTATTTTTCGGGGATATTTAGAATATTGTTATAAAAACAATTTTATATTATATTTTAATAAAATATTATGAGACCGTACGCCTATGGCAATAATTCCACTTTTCTGACAAAATCGCTCACAGCTGACGCGCCACGAGAAAGAGAGATCAGAAAAAAATATGAAAACTCGGATGTGAAATATTGTTACAATGTCCGTTACCATGGTTTAAATAAGGCTTAAGGTTGGAGGCAAATCAGTCTGTACAAAGCCGTTTTATTTAAAGGAAATTTCTAGTGTTTTGTTTGCCCGAATACAGCGGGAATAAATAAAATCATAAAAACATATCTAAAATTAATCGCATCCAAAGATTACAATTTCCAATGTTTGGATGCATTTGCGATTCGCAATGGCTCTAAAGTATCACGGCTACTAAACTGTTGTTTGTGAACTAAGAAATTGCACAGAATGAGTTCTGAAATCTTAAGTTACTCGACTTTATGACAAACTGTTAATATTACAAATATACAAAATAACCCTTTTCAGAAACAAATAAATAAAAACATATTTATTTCATTTATTTAAAATCACGTCATTAGGATTGACAATAATATTTTAACATAAAATATGTATGTCGGAAGCTATTTGCAATGCTTTATTTTGTACAAAGGGAGGTAGTATTTATTGATTACTTAAAAGTAAAAAGAAAATTTAAAATAAGTTATATATTTACATATATATTTTGAACGAAGTAATTAATGAAAGAACGATCCACGGACACTTTGGATGCTACATTTAACGTATCCATTGTTCGGAATAAATGAAAAATATTTTTTGTTTTTTTAATCATCCTACCTACAAAATAATGAATACGCGAATTTCAAACAAGTATCAGCCATCTAGTGGTGAATTTTTACAAAAATCTTACACAAATTATTTATATGGACTGATTATAATTTAATTTATCGTTTAAAAAGCATCCTTTGAAAAGAGCTGAAAAGTGAAATATTACAATCAATTTTTTCATTGGTCGAATTACGCCAGTCATAACAATTGTAAAGTCGATAAAAAAAATGGTTAAAAACTCTTTTTTGATGCACACTTTATAAAAAATCAATATTCAATACATTTTATTTAATAATAATTAATTTGGCAAAAAAGCCAACATCACGCGGTGTTCCCAGGCGGTCACCCATCCAAGTACTGACCGCGCCCGACGCTGCTTAACTTCGGTGATCGGACGAGAACCGGTGTATTCAACGTGGTATGGACGTTGGCGAAGTAAGGCGGTTATATTTACGTAAATAATATAGTAATACATGCAGTAATAATTAGATATTTGTTAACAGCTATCGTCACACACAGAATGTGATACGATCCAGTGTTTTTTTTTTCACCAAAAATAACCTTTACCTACGCCAAAACCGTCCGTAGTAAGAATGTGTCATAGTTTTTATTAATTAGCACATTTAATTAAATTGCAGCAAATTGGCGCAAGTTATTGCAGACCTTAAAGTTAATAGAAATTTTAAAAAATAAAAACTGATGCAAAATTATCATCTAAAAATATTTATAATACAGACAGTATAATATGATGTAAAAATATATGTTTATATAGGTGATTTGTTACATACGATTATTGTTTGTTTCTAAGATCGAGAAACATGCGAAGAAGACGGTGTCTTAGCCGAATCTCATTATGTCGTGTAATTAATTGTATCCAGAATAAAAGTCGCTTCTGACAAGTGGAAACGTTTGGCCTAGCTTTGTTTTGTTTATCTATGGTTTATGAAAAAAAAATTATACAGGTTACCCCATAGATTGAGAATCTAGAAAGGGATGAAACTGCACCCTAAAATATGCATAGTCTTGATTCTAGTTTTTATCAAGTCCCTGATAAATCGGGTCCAATTCAACGCAGACTTAAAATAATGTATATGCCACTGAAATTATATATGATTTTAAGACATACAATTTCTCATGCCATACTAATAGATTGTGGTTTATGTAATACATATGTTTGTGTATATGCTATTACAAAATTGTCTATCCTGAGCATGAAGCTTGTAAGCCGGCTCACGGGCATAACCTGACCTAAACATCTTGATCCTGACAAATTAGTAAATGTTTCTTAGGGCGTTATGCTACCCAGGTACATAATTGACGTAATCATTAGCATTCAGTCATTATTAATTTATGACATTTTATTTTCACATTTTTTTTCTTTTAGAATCTTTAGACCTTTTTTTTAATTAGTACCGTGTCATATAAAAAGTATTGATTCTGCTGTGCGTCAATCCCGCTACAACGAAACAAACGAAATGGGTTATGTGCTAAAACCAAACATCTAATTTAAAGGAACTATGCGTAAAAAAACTGAATACCTTCTTATTACCATTCAAAAAAGAGATTTCCAATATCATTATTAGTAAAGACAATTAAAAAATAATTTAATTGTTAGATTGTTAATAGTAAATGGTTAATAATAATGGTTAATTGTAAAATATAAGTACTTGTAACAGCAATTACACATAGAATATACGTACATATTATTACATTTATACATACTATAACCACGCGTAGTTTATTACTCTGTTTTAACATACAAATACATACATCACTCTCAAATACACACCCTCATAAAGCACCGTAAATATATCTAATATATATAAATAAATCTAAATATATTTTTAGAAGGGAACACTGTTTTAATTTCTTATACTATGTTACTATGAAAAATGTCCTAATTCCATAAATGAATACTGTTGGATTTTCCTTAAAAATAAATATATAAATAAAATGCGTTTGAACACGCGCGCTTAATATACAGCCTTAATATACAGTCCTTAAGTATCTTTAAGAGTTTGTCAGTTTGTATGAAACTCATATTTTGGTTTATTATATTATTGAGTAAAAAACCAATAATGTTGCACACGAACGTTGAATAAACGGTGACTACCTTTGTTTGGACAGATTTATTATTTAAAACTGCCCGCAGCAGCGTCTGGTCCAGTGACAAAAAAAGACGACTATTGTAAAAGCGGATTCACAAATATTTACAATTCAACCATACTTTCCCAAGATCTCGTATTATTAAAGTGTGACGCAAAGGTCCTTGGATACATTGATCAAACGAGGCGGTTGTTTGGGAAGCATTTCTCTTCTGTAAATCTACACAGCGCATAGAAGAAGATCAAATACACAGATCAAACATCAGATTATTAGAATGGACCCGAATCAAGGTGGGGAAGAGGTGGACCTGGACAAATTAGCCGCAGATGAATTATCCAGGCTGCAAAGACAGGTTGAACTTTCTCTGCTACTATTACTGAATATATAAATAGATGTAGCCATTAAAGAAAAACAAACTGCATGCATAATTTCAAAATATTCAAATGTATTTATTTATTAAAAAATAGATTAAACCGAAATAAATTAAATTTCTCTTTACGCTTCCTGTTAAATAATTATAACTAGAACCAGATAATTTTAATAATTTTGTTTAATATTTTAAACAAAATACATTACAAATCAGCAAAATACACTCATTTCGATCAACCTTTTGTATAGAAAGAATACACATTTAAAATATCACTGTTATATGGAATGGTAAAATAAGCATTTTTCAATACCACATTAATAAGAAAAATTATCATTAATTACTCCACAATTATTATGAATTTAAATAAAAAAAAAATAAAGCCGAAAGTATAGATACCTTAATTAAAAAAAATAAATAATGCATTTACCTACTTTTATTATTATTCACAATCGATTAAAATAGATATACGAGTACATAAGGCCGGGCTGCTTTGTATCATTTTATTTTTTACAAAAGGGGTTCCGAAAATTGCACATTAGAATACTGTGAAAGTAAAAATAATAAAAATTAAATCCATAGTACTCTTGGCTTTGTAAAATATTTCAAAATATTGCTTTTTTTTATTGTATGCCCCAAGTTTAGAAATACAATAAATAATATTTTTGAACAATACAATAACAAAATCGAGCATCTCATCAAAAAATGCCAATATAAATACGTAATGTGTTATTTTACGTGTAACTAAATATAAAATAAATAGTAACGTGTAATTAAATATAACTTTTTCTCAGATGAATTTTTATTCTAAATATGTCATTGTTTTATAAATGTTTTGTGTTTCTTTGCCTGACATGAAAGTTATGATTAATCCAAAGTAAGATTATACCAAGTTAGGTGTAATCTAAATAGATTTTTATTATTTCCCTTTTTGTAGAAATATTAAAAAAAATATATATATTGAGGGCTCGGCCTTCAGGGAGTACCGAGTATCAAAATTTAACGCAATATAAACATATTACATTAAATTTTGGAATTATAGTGTGTACTCTCTGTCTATGTTTATTAAGAATAATAAAAATAATATAACTGTTTTGAAATTGCAGTTTCGTATTATGGAATTGGACAAGGCAAATATGATAGCGAATGCCCAACCCCAACTAAGGGTCCAACAGAACGTGCTCAGAATTCTGGAGAATGAGCTGCAGGACATGATGGCAGATTTGAAGGTAGGATGCTGTGACGACTACCGGTGTTGCGTACTCGACATGAGATAAGCTTTTCATTTTTTCGAAAGATTAGATTATATTTTTAAAAGTATAGGTAAAATAAACTTACGAAAAATAAATAAAATTGCCATCTGTTGTATATTTTAAGAAGACGTTTCGTTAAAAGTTCTAATTTTGTCCGTAAAGATGGCGCTAATGTTTTGATTGAATGATAATTGGCCTGGAACAAGCTGTTTGGTACTAGCTATTGGAAATTGCAGTTCTTCCAAAGAAGCTGAATAAACTTATAAATGTGTTTGTCCTCAGCTTAACATTAAGGAGATGAAATTCAAAAAGCATTTTGTTCATTTTTGTGTCAGAAATCAACCATGTATGCAAAACCCATACCAGATTAAAAAATATTTCCTTGGCAATCTAGAAAATAGAAAATATGTCGACACTCAAACGTACTAAAACACCGTCAAAATAATTCCTAAAAATGAATGAACATTCAAAACGCACAATGTCCGTAAATGGTTAAATAAAAGGCACTCGAAATATTCATAAAAAATAAAAATAAAAAAACTTTCTGTGACAGGTGAGAGACGCGGTGTCATACTAGGAATTTATTAGATAACACATTAAAATATTATACACCATATTTTTATTAAAAACTAGCTTCTTAGAAAGCAAAAATTAAAAGAAATGGATCGCAATTATTAAACAGCAAAAAAACTATCGGAAATTTCACGGAGTACATGGTTTCATGGAGTTTCATGGATAATGTCAGTAGATTGATTGAATAAATGTATCCTTTCATGTTGCATTTCTCGGCTACATCCAAGGACTTTTTTGTTTAAAAATCTATTAAAATTATAGAGCAGTAAATTTCTTAAGTTTTAATAGGCTGCAAAGAGCGATAAAAATGTGCAAAAGGACATACAATGTTGCTCGAAGCTCACTAACCTTCTGGCCAAAAGCGAAAAACTGAAGGACGCCATTAAGAGTGAGAAGTTTCGCATCGACGAGGTCGGTTACCTCATAAGTCACTGCACGAAGGAAATCAATAACCTCAAACGTGAACCAGCTAACCTTCAAACTGATGACGTGAGTAAATCTTAAATCACGCGACACCTCAGGCAAAAAGAAAATATGTGAACAGTTAACCTTTTTTTTAGGATCCGGCGCAACTGATGAAATACATGATGCAAATAACAGTCCTGGAGGACAGGCAACAGACGGCGACGAAGAAATTTAATACTGTCAATACAGAAAACACGAAATTGAGACAACAGATTGACAGTTTATTGAAGGAGAGGTTTGTAAGAGAGGTTATGTTTGGGTCTAATTTCAAATCAACGATCAGATCTTGCTCACATTTGATGTTGTGATGGCGCACTGACTCATGAAAGCTTTCTTCAAGATCTTCTTATCTGTATTTAAGATAAAAATAAGATCGTGATGATGGTTGGTGGTCATACTAAGTTGGAAACTTATCTTCTCGAATTTGCTACGTATGAAAAAAAGCACTCTCAAGGCATTTAATTGTCTATACCTCCATCTCCTTATCCTATCTAATAAATAGTAATAGTAATAATAATAATAATAGTAATAGTAGTAGTAGTAGTAGTAATAATAGTAGTGGTAGTAATAGTAATAGTAATAGTGGTTTTTCGTACAATCGCACAGAAAGCGCTGCGTCCTCTCAGTGAAGAGTTCTGTAGATTTTCGTCATTTTCTCTTCATAAGTATATAAAATATATTTATTTGCATATACCCAAGACGATTTCCGATAAAAAAACCAGCTAATTGGTCCTGTGATTTCAAATTATATTTGTGAGGACGATATATCAAAAAAAAAAGTATCAGTCGGACAGCTTTAATTGCGAGGTCGACGAACACTTAACCCTGTCAAGGTTATCTTATCGAATCGCGCGCCGCTATAAAGATAAAGGTAATTTACACCGGTTTGTTAAGGATAATAATAAAGTTTGGGATTAATTATTTCCGAATTTTATAATAAAATATCTTACTCATAATAGGAAACATAGGCATCGAGAAGGGTCTTGGGACTTGAGGTATACACAATAAATATAATAACCCTGTTTTAGTGAAACGTTGGTTGTAACAGTATGGGTGAGAGTTAGAAAGCTTTCATAAAATACAGCGCTGTATTTAAACCAGCTTGCATTAAACTCAAACGATGCGACTATCTGTGCATTCTGGCTTTATAACTTATTAGAAAAATTTCAATGAGTCTAAAAATAAAAAGTTGATTCTAAATGAATAAAAGTCTACGATAGTAAAGTCTACTTTAGTACGGGCATTGCCTAGTTAGGTAGTACTTTGCATTTTATGTATTTGATGTTAAGTTACTGTCAACAAATAAATAAATAAAATTTTAAAATGTCAATACTGTTAATCTTAGGGGTTACGTTATATATATTCGTTTATTTATTTATTTAATAGGTTTCCCCAACTACATGTTTCAATTCGTAATATGCAAGTGAAACAATAATAATATTAATAAAAACAATATTAAAAACTATAAATAAAAACAAAAAATATCCAGAACTAATCAGCAAAAATGTGAATTAATTACCTATAATTAAACATAACACTCTCAGGTGAACAATAACAAATAAATAATTCACCCTGATCTTACAAAAGTGTAATAGAAAGCAGATTTTTAATCCTATTGGGCGAACAGACAAATATATCAATCTCAGCAGAAATGGAATTTAATAATTCGACTACTCGTCTATATCTCGTATAGTCGGACTATATAGGTTACGGCGTACGCCTCTCATAATGTTAAAAATGATCTCATATATCACATTTTTTTCTCTTCATCCTTTTAAGATACATCAACAACTTTTGTTGAACAAGTTTTCATATATCTAACAAAAAAATCATATAAAAATATTAATACTCTATTGACCGTTTGGTGCACTTATTTTTGTGTTCCTGATCTATCCAATTGACCTACATTACCCGTCATTTATTGTCGTCAATATATTTGTAGGTACGGTGACCCGTGGAGTTGTCGGTTGGTTAACGGATCGCAAGATCGATTTTTTTTAGGTGACTATACTTTAAAACGTTTCAGAGCTGTGTTCAACCAAATCTGGAACAAACTCGTCGAGCAGCTGCAAAGCGGAAAAATCAAAATGCTGGATCTGATAGAACAGGCCACCAACGCGTACGACCAGAGGGAAACGTGGTGCGCGAAGCTGGAAGCTATCAAAGACAGGGCTCTGGGAGACGTCCATACGCACACCATGGTACACTCAACGTCTCTCGAAAGTATACAGTTTACAATCGCGATGAAAAGAGATGAACTTAACGTCGCACGATGCCAACCACCCCTTAGTCCGCCCCTGCCATCCCCAATGAAACTGCGTTGGATCAATGAAAAAAATATTTTAGCAAAACGTTTGGTTTTTTAAAACTTTGCACCCGCAGCAAGAAATTTGCTAATCGAACAAAAGTGTAAGCAACTCGTATAGTACAGACTGATTATAGTTATTTTTAGGTTAGATTTACCATATTTTAAAAAAATATATTAACATAAATATTATTACAAAACAATACGGCGTCGTGGGTGAACAGCTGACGATATAAAACGACCCTACCTTGTATTTTATTGTTTTTACCTGTACCATTTTATTTTGCTGTGGTTCAAATCAAAATGGCGGTGTGACAGCTGATCGTAAACTTTGCAGTTTGCAAAAAAAATTGAAGCGATAGCTAGTAACTATGTTAAAGGTAACCAAAAACATTGAGAAATATGTAAGAAAATTATGGTACCAGCAACCAAGTAGGTTTAACAATAATCGATTTGTTACTCCAACAACAAGATTGCTGTCACTATATCGACCATACTTTATGATTGACAATACCATATTTTTGCTGCCTTTAACATATTTTTTTTCAGTGATCCAACGACAGTTTCTTGCTAGAATTGAATTGAAAAGGTTTTACTGACTTATTTTTAAGTCGGTAAAAACCATCTAAATATATTTTTTTTTTTTTTTTTTTTTATTTTATCCAAAAACAATATACATGAAATAGCACAAAACTATTTAAATAATAAAGCTAGTTACAAGTAATCTTAAACTATCCCATACAAAGCAAAATAGATAGGTGTGTGGATTTTATCACCCCACTAGACAAGGTCTGTTCTGGGGTGATACCTGCTTCAATTTTACACGTTTGCTTTACCTGGTTTTATATTTTTATTTTATTTTGATAAATAGTGTACGTACATAATATATATAACATCATATATGAGAAATAAATGCTCATGAAATACTTATATTGTGAAGTGTTAGATTTTAGTAATAATATATAATATATATAATGTGCAAAGTATATAATATTATATAATAATAGTCTATATAGGAATATTTAAGAGTAGTTTTTCACATTCGTTTCTTGAAAACGTCATAAGCCAATTGCAAATTTTGCGCTTGAAAACATCTTGCCGCACTGGAACCTCATCAACCGAAGAACAAAAGGTGTTGTATATCTTTGGAGCGAGGAATGTATAGTGCCGTTGGCCGAAGGCTGTATTCATACGAGGCTGCATATTTCGCCTATACCTAATTTGGTGTTTGTGTTCTATGATTGTGTGACGTCTTGAGTCCCCATGAAAGTGTGCCATGATAGTCTTCATATACAACTGCCTAACGTCTAATACTTTAAAAGACGCGAAGAGTTGATCAGATGGATAGCAGTATGGCCTCCTATTGATAACTCGGATAACGGCTTTTTGAGCTTTTATCACACAATCCAGATGCGCTTTCGCGGCGCCGCCCCAGGCTATTTGACCGTAGGAGATTAGGGACTGAGCTAATGCAAAGTAAACTCCTCTTAGCATTTTAGTGTTGAGGATGTTTCTTATGTTCCTAAAAATGTATATTAATTTGCGTACTTTCTCTGCAAGTTTTTCAGTTTGTATATACCATTTTAGGTGTTGGTCTATATAGATGCCTAAGTATTTAATAAAAGAGACTTTCTCTATGGGTTCGCAAGCGCAACGCGATTCGTTAGAGCAGTCATGAAGGATAAGACGATTATTAGGGGAAGGTTGCTGACGAGAGTCAATGCTGAATGCCATATATTTAGTTTTATCAGCATTCAATGTTAGTGAGTTGTTAACAAGCCAGTCCTGGATGACTTTAAGCCCATTTGATGCTTTCCCATAAACATCTTCCCATCTGTCAGACACAAAAATCAGAGCAGTGTCATCAGCATATGATACAATTAGCCCTTCAATATCCATTTTGCACAAATCATTAATGTAAATCAGGAACAGAGTCGGACCCAATATACTACCTTGCGGAACGCCAAAAGAGTTACACTGAATATAATCACTGAAAGTTTCACCTAACCGGACGCGTTGTCTACGGTTTGAAAGATAATTACGAAACCATAAGTACTCTCTGCCAGTGATTCCGATCCCGCCAAGTTTCTTCAGCAGGATTTCATGTGAAATAGTGTCAAAGGCCTTAGCAAGGTCAAGAAAAACTGCCAGACATTTTTTATGATTATCTAGGTGCAATGTGAGCGTTTCAGTGATCTTTAGAATTGCGTCCTGAGTACCCATTTTACTTCTGAACCCGAATTGTCCACTGGCCAATATTGCTTTAGATTCTAAATATTTGATTAACTGGTTATTAATAAGTTTTTCTAAAATTTTACTAAGGACATTAAGAACAGATATGGGTCTATAGTTTTTTGGATTCGACTTTGTTCCGGACTTATGAATAGGTGACACATTGGCCACTTTAAAATGATTTGGGAACTGCCCGTTTGATATACTAAGGTTTATGATATATGTAAGCGGTTTTGTGATGTGATAGCTAGTTTTTTTTAAAATACTTGTATTTAATTGATCGGGTCCGCTGGCGCAATTTGTTTTCAGGCTTTTAATAGTATTAAAGACCTCACTTTCGGAAACACTTTGCATATTAAAGTGAAGGTCGCTGTTTGAAGTATTGCTTGCTTGCTTAGAGAGGTCATACTTGTTTGTATCTGTGTCTGTTCCGTGGACGTTAGTTTCCTGATGTTTGCACAATTCTGAAGCTAAAGTCTTTCCAACATTTACAAAGTATTTATTTATTACCTCTGCAATTTCAGACTCATTTTTGACAGTTGCATTGTTTATGTTTAGTTCCGATATTTTTGTTTTGTCAGATTTTTTTATATTATTTATATCCCTAATGGCATTCCATGTCGTTTTTATGTTGTAATTGTCTGCTTCTAGTTTTTGTTTAAAATATTTCTCCTTGACTGACTTTATTAGTTTTACACACATATTACGGTATCTTTTATAATAATTTTGAAGGGAAGTATTTTTAGGAAATGCATTGACCTGTTTATGTAGTCGATCCCTTTTATGAATACTTTTAACTAAACCTTCCGTTATCCAAGGCTTTATTCTTTTGCATTTGTGTGTAATTAATTTGACAGTGGTATTGTTTAATAGGTGATTTTCGAAAATTGATATAAATTGATTAACGGCACTATTTATATCATTATCGCTTAGCACAGCACCCCAGGTCTCATTGGCCATATTGTCAAGGAATTTTTCTTCGTCTAGCATTCTAATATTTGAGTAGTGTACTTTGTCGTGTGTTTTTTTGGATGATAAGGCTAAAAATGTACTGTAATGGTCAGTGATTGTTGAATGAATTACACCGGATGTGGCATTGCTATTTGTGCGTACGTAGATGTGATCAATGCATGTAGCAGCTTCCGGCGTAATTCTGGTAGGTGTATTTATGGCTGGAGCAAAACCAAATTCTCCTAAAAGACATGTATAATCGTCTGCATAAGGAGACTTGTCCCCGATTATATTTATATTAATATCTCCAGCCAGCACGGTGTGTTGTGCATTTTGGCTACTGACGTTGTGTAAGTTCGAAGCTAAGGAGTTTATGAATCTGGTAGCGTTTTTATAGGATGGCGATCGATATAGTGCAATTATGCTGAGATTATCACAGACCAGATGAAGTGCGTTTGCATCATCAATCGTAAGTTCGGTGACAGTTGCATTTAATGATGTTTTTGAGTATATGATTACACCGTCGGCCCTGTTTTTATTTCTTTTGCTATAATGGAGGTCATATCCATTTAGCTCTGGTATTCTAGATGTGGACTGTATCCAACATTCCCCTAGTATAATAATGTCAGTGATAATCTCTATACTGTGTAAGAAAACTGTTAGTTGATCAAAATTTCTGTTAATGCTTCGAATATTCAGACTTAGTATCGTAGCTGCGTAATTCCCAGACAGAATGGCTTTACAATCGATTGGGTTTTGTATGTCGCAAGTTTGAATATGGTCGAGAGAATTGATCTCTTCATATGTTCTATCTAACATAGTGAGCGTGGGAAGTATAGGTTAAAAATGAGTAAAGATTTTTTCTATGCGTGTTGTTATTATAATATATAATAATAATACTTATGCAGTATTTGAAGTGACGGAGGTGCAGCAGCAATTTAGCTATAGACTGAATAACCAGTACACTGGTAAAATAGTATATAATACACGTTAGGGTAACGAGGATAAGTTTACAATTTGTTTTAGGCCTAGAAGTATACATAAAGGAAAATACAGAATTCGATACTATGATACCAAGAATATGAATGTGAATGTGTCGACCTTGATCGGCGGTAGTGAAGTAGTCTCCAATGCAGCAAGAAGTTTCAAGTTTATTAGGATGCGAATTTATTGGCTTTATTTGTGAATATTGTAAATAATTCTTATTTTGTATAGATAGGACTTTAAGAGGAATTTCTGTACTTAAATAAAATAGTTGCAGTTTGAAGAAATAGATATCATGGTTTGACTGATCAATAATAAAATACAATAAAGAAAAAAAACAAAGTTTCTTTATGAAGGAGTTAATTAAAATGGTATAAAAAAATAAATAGTGATTATATGCACAATATATCAGGATGCCTTTTATACATGGAGATTTTGATATATAATGTGTTATTGTTGGTAGTGTTATACGTTTTGTGGTTATGTGTTTCTGTTTTATTATTTTTGATATAGTATGTAGCTTATTCCCATATATAATATTTCCAGGTAGGGTGAAATTGTATTTATTCAAAAGTATTTCTTGAAAATATTTCAAGTGTTTTGGTTGGTAATTATTATGTATTCTATTTATATTTAAATGATACAAAAGATTAAACATTGAAGATAATAGAAAAATAAAGAACAAATTACACAATAGAACTATATCCATACATATTAATAATTTCCTACTGTATTTATTGGTACAATATTTACTTTTTATTTTATTGGTGTACATTTTGTTATAATTATAATTTTTACATTTCCTAAGTTTTTGTTTACTATCAACTAAGTGCCATTTCATAATCCTGAAATACCAAAGATTAAATGTAAGTTTAAGTTTAAGCTGTATGTATAGATTAAAATAAAAATTAAAATAATACCTAATACATGGTCCACTTTTAAGTATTTTAAATGGCTGAATAAATGATGTGTTAACATTAGTTTTAGAAAATGCATGTATGTTTATTTGATGTTGTACATAAATAAATGATGACTTAAATGGTATAAAATTTTCCTGTGAGGAATTTAACATACTCGTAAACCGTTGTTTTCTAAAAACATAATAATAATAGGTTGGCTGTTGTAAGTATAGGTAAACAACAGAGATAATAACTAATGAACTCTTTTGCAAGTATTGTATTTTTGTTAATACGGACTTAAGTCGACCGAAATTAGGGCGGAATAATTTTCTAGTAAATAAAGTAAGATATTTAAAGAGTAATACTAATATAAGCTTAACGCTTACCTTATTTTTTTTCAGGCTTACTTTATATTGATAAGATCTGTTTCGGATTTTATTTTTAGGGCAGGAGTATTTTCTTGTGCTCGTACCCAGATTGAGCAGTTTTTTACCCACACAAACCTGTATCTATTTTGCTTTGCCAGGTCTCGCACTTTCTTATATAGTATTTTATTTTGCATAGTAAGATGGTCGCTAAAATAAATCTTCTGTGTCGGCGTATCGAGTCCAATGTCGGCTGTCGTGACGGGTCCCGTACGGGCTGCACGCAGCGAACGCAGTCCGGCCAGCACTTCCTCCTTCTTGCGCCGGCTGACGAAGCGGACGATCACGGCGGGCGGCCGCGGCCGCGCCATCTGCTGCCGATCGCCGGAACCGCTTGCGTCGCGAGGCGCTGCGCCCGCGCGGTAGATGTAGTCAACGTCGCGTTCGTCAATATTCACTTTGACTGCGTTGCCGCATTTCTTTATTAGTTGAAGCAGGTCCGCTTGGGCCAAGGGCACACAACTTATCTCCAGATTATTTTGCCTCATTTCCTGTAATCGGTTCATTTCAGCGGACTCCATATTAAACACTTTTTCTTCGAGAAACTTTACTTTTCCTTCGCAATCGTTTATTTTCTTGATGCTGCGGTCGACCTCTGCCATTTTTTGTGCAAATTCATCCACCTTGTACGAGCACATATCGACGGAGGCTTTGAAGTCGGCCATCTGGCTTTTGATGCCCTGAAAATCCTTGCGTAATAAATAAAGTTCATTTAGCACTGCAGAATCGGCCACACTGATTTTTTGAATATTCGGAGATGGTTTTTCAGCTGAGATTGATATTTTATCTTCTGCATGTGTTTTTTCTCGGCTCGCTTGTGCTCGGGATTTGCATGAAATACACTGCCAGTTCTTTTTCAAATCCTTTGTCATTTTCCTAAAAATGGATTCGTTCATTCCAGCACAGAAAAAATGAAACTGCAGTGAGCATGCGCAGCACTGGAGTACTTCCTCCGGTAGTAGGTTTACTTCACATTTTTCATGTTGGCATTTCATTTTGGTTATATTTATTTATTTGTATTTTCAGTATTTTTGTTATTGTTATTGCTTTATAGCTTATATTAATTCCAAAAGTAGTAAGCACCTTAGTTTTGTAGAGTTTCGGTAACAATAACAGCAAATGTATTGTTAATAATTAATAATTAATAAATTACCGGTGTGACAAATGGTTGACGGAATAATTATTTTCTGTCACCGGCTACGGGCCTAAAGAGTGAGAGTGATGCACTGAGTCCGATTTGTGAAAAGAGCTCTTGTTTAAGTGAGACAGCAACGTTTTGATGAGTCTGCTTCAATGTCAATAGGTAATCCAAAATGGACACCGCACCTGGCTGTTGCATAAAATGCACTTTACAGCTGCAATCACTTAATTTATCAATACGCTATCATTTGTGTTGATAGGCAGATACACACTTAACACTTTTAACACTTCACAGTTTAATATTAGCGAATTTTTCACCTTTAAAAATAACTTCTTTTGGGAGCTGAAATGCACGACGTGTAGAATTGTTGAATAGGAGGTAGGAGGAGGTATTAAAGGCATATTTATTTATATCGCGTATAAATATACCTACAAACATATACATGTGTAAAAACGAATTTTATGTTGGCTTATTGAGTTATATATTGAATTATATACCCCAATGAATTTCTTCTTTGTGTAGGTACTTACAGAATATAGTGTACTTATTTATTTATTTATTGTCTTATGGGAAAACACACAGTAATAACAATAATATTAACAATTAAGAATTAAGCAGATAACAAAACCGATTATGGATTTCCTATATATTCATAAACATACTATATATTATACAGTAGGTATGAAGACTTCAAACTAAATTGATGCAAATCGTGTATCATGCATTGATGTATCATTTATACTTAGATTTTAATATGGAGTACTTTATTTCTTATTTAGTAATATTTATTAATAGATTTTTCCGTTTACAACATAAATATGTCATATCTACATATGAATGTATGTATATATATTATTGCTATATTATATTATATTATTGTACTAGAAATTCATTTTTTTTTTAAATATTGTTAAGTGAGTTGTATATATAAAAACAATATAATTGTTCGTTATTCGACCTGAAACATTTAACAATCTACAACTAACAAAGGCTACCTTATTATGGGCCCTGCCTAGTTAGGTAGAGTTTTGAAAATATGTTTGTCCTCTTTAAAAACCAATAAATAAATTATTTTTATTTATTTATAAATATTGTTTAGGTATTATTAAATAATGGAATATTGTTTTCTTTTCAGGAAATGCGAGAACTGCAGCGACAACTTGACCTGAATCAAAAGCTGCACGAATTCCTAAAAGTCAAAGGAACTGTGAGGGTGATGGCAGCTCTGGAGGCCAGGGAAGAGGCCAAGAGACAGGCGCAGAGGGAGGAAGAGGAGAGGACAATGAATCAGTACAGGGAGATATTGGAAAATTTAAAGGTTATATTCTGCTCGTACAGTTATAGATAAGTAATAACTGCATTTTTTTAAAAAGAATAATGGTTAACATGGCGGAAAAGCGTTGTATTACACTTTATAATTTATATTTGATGTAAATGCTGTTAGTCATGTAACTAACCGTAAGCAATTTAAATATACAGGGTGGTCCAAAGTCAATCCCACAAACTTTAGGGGGTGTTTAAGTTCCCTATTAAGAGTACGAAATAATGTAACAAAATGCGAAAAATTTTCATCACCATCTTTATTATTAATAAATCAATATTATCTGTCGACCAATAGCATCCCTCTTACAACCCCAGAGAAGGGGAAAGGAGTTACCCCTTCTTCTTAGACCGACCTCTGTCCGACCAGTGGCATCTGACAGCGATCATTTAGCTCCGCCCGCTCCGCCGCCCGCTCCGCCGCCCGCTCCGCCGCCCGCTCCGCCGCGTTGTTCGATCCGCCCTATTAAGGGCGGATCGAACAACGCGGCAGGGCATTAACCTCGATCTTGACTAACCACGGCCTAGTGACCCAGTGACGTAGTTATCCGAGGGAGGAGCCATTGAAAAATATCTGTTTTACATGATTTAGAATAGAAACTTCAACATTTTTTTTCTCGAATACCATAATGAATTTTGATATAGTTTCTTAACAAATAACACTAGGAATCGTAAGACCTATTACCTGTTTTTTTTTTTATTGGGATTGACCTTGGGACCCCTGTATGTTACTGTTAACACACGAAATCACTAAAAACCCATTTTTACTAGTAAATACGCGAAGAGCACCAGAAACAACATGTTTTTACTAGTAAGAACCCGTTCTTCCTAAGGCAGTTACGTGAATAGTGAATAAAATTATGACTTCGTCTTTCTTGTAATGATACATAAGATATTTGTTTTATATATTTGACAGTTTTATTTCAAATTCGGTTATTAAGAAGATGCTCTTCTTGTAAGAACGAGTTTTAACTGAAAAGTGCAGTAAAAAATCAATTTTATTCCGCATTTACCCAAGTGCCTTTGTAAGAACAGGTTCTTACTAGTAAAAATGCAGTGTTTTTGATGCTCTAGAGTCTAGACACTTCGCTTATTTACTAGTAAAATCGGGTTCTTACTGATTTCGGGTGTTTACCACTAATAGCTACCATTTATGTAAATGCCAAGTAAGCATACACTGTTAATCAAGTGAATGCATAGTTAATTGTTCCATCACATATAAACTACCATACCAGGTTTTAATATCAGCATTCACGACATGCGCAGGAGTTCACCAGCGAAAAAGACGTGGATCAGCTGGCGGCGCAGTTCACGAAACGCGACGAGGAGAACTACGCTCTGTTCAACTATGTCAACGAGGTCAACTACGAGCTGGTCGCCCTTTCGGAGAGCGTCAAAGCCTTGCACGCCGACGTAGGCGAGTATTGCTTCTGTAGTTCTGGAGTTCTGTAGTTTACCAGACCGGGATATCACAGCTGTGTTTCACGGCCAACTACGCACTTTTATTTATTTATCTTTATTTTTATTTATGAAATAAAACCAATTAAATATTTCCACCGAGTGAGTATACAATTCTACTGAGAAACGCAAGAGAGATGAAGAGAGGGGGGGGGGGGGGGGGAGATGAAAGGAAATTTCACGTTAGCGTATGGTTTTTGGGTTTTTGAACGCCATAGATTAATATTATTAAATTAATATTAAATATCGATAACAATGCAAAAAAAACGCATTTTAAAACAAACACTATCTAAACCATTTATTAAAAGTAAATAACTTTCAATAAAATGTCCATATTTTAAAAATAAGATAGTTTTTTTTAAATATCTCGTAAACTATAAAATGTAACATAATACCATTTTAATAGTAGATGATTTAATTGTTTATTTATGACGTTCGCTTGTTTATAGTAATTTAAAAAAAAAAACGGTTATGCCCACTTACAGATTTCATTTATTTTAGTTCCGCAGTAGGCGACAGAAAATAATTAGTGATACGCTGTGTGGGCGTAATCAAATTGTGTGTGTGTGGTTTTTTTTTCATCCAGAGGAACAGAAGCTGTTGGCTCAGGCGAAGGCTGAACAGCAGGAAGAGACACTGGAAACCCTTCGAAACACCCTGTCGATTGAGCAGGACAAGACGAGCCAGTTGAAGAACACCCTGGATGTGACGAACGCCACCCTCAAGTCGGTCCTCACTGCGATTGGAGACCTTTTCAGGTTGGTCCTAAAATATCTTCTGGTTTGAACGGGGAGTAAACCTCGCCTTGTTTTTCCGTAACATAAGCCAAGTTTATCAAATCAAGCCAGTCGAAACCGTTTTATAATAATTACTGATGATCATTAAGAAATAAATAAACATTAATAATAGGTATTCTACCTAAATGTCAATAATTAAGTAACAAAATAATAACAATAAACCACATATGAAATGATTTCATTTCATATAACTCAAAATTCTCTTTATAACAATTCTCTTTATATATTATATATTATATTATAGATTATAGTATAGAGAGAATATATTATATATTATAGTATAGAGAGAATATATTCAAAATAAATTGGATAAATAAAATTATCCTCAATAAGAATTGATGGTTACTCAACTAGGCTTTAATCTGTTCTAGAGTGAACATCTTTTTGTACATCCTATGAAATATCATCCTATGAATGAGTTGAGTTATAGTTGAGCATAGAATGAGTGCGTTAAAGTAGAAATATAAAGAGAATCCTACAAATAATTGTAAACAGTAATGCCATTAAAATGATTTTATTTTATATTTGCCTGGTGGAATATTTCAATGTTCTCAGTTCAATGCAGTGCGACGGAGCGCCGATACTCCAGCTCCTGGGTCCAAACACAACCATCAGCATCCACAACGTGATGCTGTACATCAGAACCATGGAACAGAAGATCTTGGAACTCAAAAATATACTTTATTGCGAGGTGATTACTAGCCTTATCTAACCTACAAGTCAACTGTGATTTATAAGTTTTGTGACCGTCATAGGCATGGAATTTTGTTGCCTTCCGTATTAAATAAGTATGACCCATTAAAAATAACAGCTTTCAATAGATTTTGATCCAATCAATAGTCATTTGGCCATTTAGTTTGACACTAATTGCAAATATTTTTTTCAATTTAGCGAAGTCACGTCATATTAGCTTATATAGCTTTCGGGTAAGTGGCCGCCGCGGCTGACTCGAACAAATTCCAGCCGAGAGGCCCAATTTTCAACCACTTTTTGCAGCAAGTTGGGCCGTATGTCAGCAATAACGCGCCGAATATTCTCTTCCAAGGCGTTAATCGTGTCCGGCTTATCTGCGTAGACAAGCGACTTCACATAACCCCACAAAAAATAGTCCAGCGGTGTTAAATCGCACGATCTTGGAGGCCACGCCACGTTGTTCAGGAGTAAGTCTATTCATTATGAAATGGCAAACCAAACTGAGCATAAATCAAGTGACAGCTGTCAAAAACACCAACTACGAAAAAAGTAGTGCCAGATTGAAAACCACGCCTCTAAAAAAAACACCTATACAACATCTATAAACGCTACACTCACAAGATAAACAGATAAATGCCCTCAGAACGTATTTGAGTCCTGGGACCATTCCCGATTAAAATCCAGATAATTGACCCTGCGATTTCACCTACGATTTGAAAACACGACATAAAAATGTAATTTTTGCGCGATAATAATGAAGTATGACAGTGAAGTATGTTTTAATTGTTTGCCCCTAGGAACAGCGCACTCTACCGTCGCCGCGATCGATTCCCAAGAAGGAAAAGACGAGGAAGGGAAAGCAGTCCGTGGCCACCAGTCCCAAGTCTCCACGCGCAGACAAATTCGCATCGCCCTCATTGTAGTCCGCTCTGAAGGGTTTCCCGAGGTTAGGTTAGGTTATAACAATTATATAAAAAAAGGTTACCAGCTACTGACTACTGCCAACTCGAAAGGCGCCACCAGTCCCTAAAACGTGTTTTGTAACGTATTTTGGTGCATTTTGTTGAAGTTATTCCCAATAAATGGCTAAAACTAAAAATACCACAATATTCTACATATATTAATTTAGTCCTTTGCTTAAAAAAAAACCAAATACACCTTATTATAGTAATGAAAATAAATAAATAAGAAAGTGTTGTTTTTTTCTTGCAACGATTTTCTTTTAAGTTGTGTAAGTGACGCGAACCTAATTTTTCTTTCTAAAGATAGACAATATAATAATCTAGGACATTACTTAAAAAAAACATTTTTTTCAAATGATAATAATTATTTAAATACAAAAAACATGTTTCATCGATTCCAAATGTAACGAATTCCCGGTCGGCGAGTATATCCGTCTCTTTTCTACGCGTCAATGTTCGAATAAAGCCTACTCTTTCTAATCTCAAGGACAAATGTGTCCCGGGGCACCTTAATATCTCTATACACCGTTTTTAATTACACTAATCTGTACAAAGTCTAACAATATAGTATAAAATATTCCCCTTTTACAATATTAAAATATTACAAGCGTTTAATTTGAATTCGAAGAAATTACCTAAATATTTTATGACAAATACAAGACTCACAGTCATAGTTAAAGATGGTTTTGATTGAGAAGATTTTTTATTTGTTTTATAAATTTGTTATGTGTTATATCAATATTACATTAAAAAATTAAGAATTAATCAGATAACAAACCGATTTTGGTTTTCCTTTTTATTTACAAACATATTAGGTATGTTTTCAAACTAAATCAAATTAAATAAAAACACGCAAGTATAAGATTTGTATGTAGAGAGATATATTATGTGTCGGTGAATTAATAAACTTAATGAAGTTATGTTTATACGCGGTGTTATCTATTAGATAAGATATAACCTGCAAAATTTATGATTTAGTGCGGTTTACTAAACAAAATTATTTGTTTTTTTTTTATCATGTAGGAAAAGAGGTGATGCTTTTTCTAAAATGTTTTTTTAAACATGTTTAATGTCTCATACTCATAAATTAAAATATTTAATTCGTCAATTTTTAGTGTCCTAAAAAGTTATGACTATTGAAATAGGAGGTATTATTTTTTCGTGAACCTAATGTTAAATCGTAAGGAACAGTTTTTATTTTTTTGACTTTATTTAATATTTTTTTTATGTTCCGGATAAATCCGAGGTTATCTGCTAGAAACCATGTGTGTAAGATTCATTACATATTTAGGTATTTAATCGTCTTTCACTTTTATAAATCTATATTTCAAAAGTTGTATAATGTGCTTTACAATCCGTTTATAATATTAAAAACTACTATTACGGTGAAACTATTTATTTCATTATCATTCGGTGAATATTTCATCAAAGTCTGGAACCTCAGAATTATTCAAGACCATTCCCGGAGACTCGAGGGGGTGTCTATATTCCCTATTACGTTTAAGAAATTTGCTAAAATAACGCAAGTCCAAATTTATTAATTTTGTCATAGCGCTCGTGTAAATTCCCTTTTTGCTCGACGGCGCTCGACCGAGGCCGGTCAAACAAGAGCGATTTTATATTATCACGTGATGTTTACAATTTATTACTGAAACCATAATGAATTTTGATATGAGGTCAAAACAAATCATGTTTTTTTTATCGCTAATGGTCTTGGAACAGTGCGTATGCAGTGGCGGCACTTTCAATAGAAGCCGGAAAGCCCGGCTTGCCTAGATTTTTTTTGACAAGATCGACTTGACGAACTCTTCACGATAGCCGTAGAAAAGCTTTTTTTTGTTTTTATTTTAATGATTACGCATAAATTACTAGGTACCTCAAAAAAATAAGGGGAAGGGGGGCTCCCCCTATTCGGGGTATTATTATGAGGACCCCCTCACCCCTTATTCGGCTGGGGTGAGGGGGTCCTCACCCCAGCCGAATTGGATTTGCCTACTGTACAACTTCTGGGTGTATGATTACTCACCCGAAAAATTCATACGTTTATTTATAAGATAAATAAAAAGGACCCATTTATTTTTAATAATTTTATTTTATTTATAATATGTGATTATTAAATAATGATATATATGGAAGTTGTCGATCAAGGCGTGAGTTTCTTGATATATTTATAAGTTCCAGGTATCAGGTATAGAGCTGTTTGCGCCATCTTTTCTGGAGGGGACCTCACAGCTTCTGCATGGCGTTGAGGAGTGTGTTGATTTCGTGTTGGACATTGCTGATCAACATCTCGATCTGATGTTTGGAGTCGAGGAGGTCGATGCTGTGGGTGTAGGGGTTGTAGCGCACCCCAAAGTCACGCGGGATCGTCCGGGAGAATTGTCTGAAAAAATATACTTGAACTTTACGGATAGATGGTGCAACCAAGACATCTTGGCTACTGAGAGCGATGATGAATTATTTTCGCAGTTTTTTAATATAATTTCTTGATCACAAACATCCCATTTAAGTCTTCAAAAATGGGACATCCTTTATACTATTTCTACATCTTTTTTTTAAATATTGTTTAAACAAAACTATAAATTTGTTGGCAAAAAGGAACTCCCGTATTTTGTTGGAATATTTACTTAAATATAACATCAAATTTAAAAGACATTTAAAAAAAGATGGTCAAAACAAACTATAGTCACTATTTTATTTTCCCCTTTTAATGTTGCGCGGTTTTAAAACAGTTTTTTTTTTATTTTTAAATAAAATTCAATAATATGTTTAATGTGTAATACATAAATAAAATCCGTTACTCACATCATTTTCTCTTTGGAATCGTCGAAGCTCTCAGCCACGAAGTAGACGGGCTGGTACTCCGTGATCGGATACTTCTGGACCGCAGTCTTGGCCGGCTCGAAGGGCCTCAACTCCGGCGTCCCGGATAGACTGTACTGGAGCTCCCCGAAGGACGACAGCAGTCCGGCGCCGAAGGCCTTCAGGTTGCCGTCCTGGCGGCAAAGCCCGAACTCCACAGTGAACCAGAAGCACTGTGGATTTAAAAAAAACACAGATTTCGAAACTGTTAGATATCCCGCTCTCAAGTTCTTAGCGGTTGTCATATGATACGAAATATGTAAAATTTTCGTTAAAAAACCTTCATGGGGGGGGGGGATGAAGGAGGTGTTATTAAAAATAGTCCAGCGGTGTTAAATCGCACGATCTTGGAGGCCACGCCACGTTGTTCAGGAGTAAGTCTATTCATTATGAAATGGCAAACCAAACTGAGCATAAATCAAGTGACAGCTGTCAAAAACACCAACTACGAAAAAAGTAGTGCCAGATTGAAAACCACGCCTCTAAAAAAACACCCTATACACAAGTGGAGATAGGATATGAAGCAATCCATAGCAAGTTGGTATCTCAGGCGCGAGTAGAGGTATGCCGTTAATGACGCTTGTGTGGCCTAGCTGTAAGACGCCAGGTAATGGGTAGATAAGTTATTACAAGTAAAAAATACCCAGAAGCAGTTAATATTATATCATAGCCACATGGTGTCATAACCATTTTTTTTATTGCTATCTATTACTTATTACTAGGATTGGAAATATAAAAATGGACGCCAACCGTAGCCAACTTCTCGATGTAGTCGTCCGGCGCCCCGAGCGACGCCAGGCCAATCTCCTGCGCGAACTGCGCGAACGAGGGGTCCGCGAAGAGCGGCGCGTGCCCCAGCAGCTCGTGGCAGACGTCCGGCTCGGGGGTGTAGAAGGGCCTGCTGTGGTGGCGGATGTACTGGGTCGAGTGGAAGACGCGGAACGCCAGGCCGGCCAGGAAGTCGCGCGAGGACAGGAGGCCGGCCACCGGTCGGAGCGTGAAGCCCGTGCAGTCTGCGAACCGTACAAAATAACATTTGAGAGTTTGGGAAGCTCGTGTCCGCGGACCTTTCCTTCGATGATTATTTTTAAGAAACTGTCGTATCGAGTGCCTTACCATCTTCCCTCTTCTGTTTTCAGTGGTTCTTAATATACATCTTTTTTCCTCAGCACTTCCTCATTAGACTACTTCTCTGTCCAGCTGATCCCTTCCATCCTCCTCCAGCACCACATCTCAAGCGCTTCCAGCCTCACGTTTCACTATTTCTACCCGAAAACAAAGGTGGGCCATCGCTTATTTGTGTCACACAAAACAAGACGGATCCAGGGAGGGAAAACTGGGGGCAATTGCCATTCCCCGAGTCATTAAAAATAAATAAAATAACAAGAATTAGTAGTTCACTGTCACTCACAACGCAAAGGGAAAAAAACACAAAAAAATGAATCGAATATCGCAGATTAATTTCTCATTGGGTACGAAACAATCACCAATATTGAGAATTAGGATTTTTTTATCGCAGTTTCATATATAACTACTGGTACAAAACACTATTCAAACTATCCGGGTGGTAAATTTTAAAAAGCCCCGCTAAAATTGGGTGGGGGATCTCCATAACCCCCGGCCCTTTCCTCCTCCCGGTGGCACCATTGGCAATCCCCCGAGAAAGACCTCCAGATCCGCCCTTGGTTTTAACATTAATTTATTTTATAATTTGCGATTTTTGGTAAACAATGAAGAAACCAAATAATACAGCGGCGTGGGCCTACGCATGCATACAGATGTTTATTGTTTTTTTTTTAATTCGTGGCAATATTAATTTATTTATTTATCAAAGTACGACGCAGCGATACAAGAAAATGCCTTTCATAGATAGAAAAATGTACAAAATCTAAATATGATTGAAAATATCAAATTAATAAAACAATGTGTAATATGCATGTAGTGTGAACTATGTGTGTAATGCTTGTGTTTAGCGTGTGTATATAAACCTAAAGATTATTAGCGCTGTAATAACCAACCTGCCCATATATGACCAACCGTCAACCGCTTATATTTAATCTAACTGTTTTATTTCCCAAATAAAAATAAATAAATAAATTTAAAATAATAATTTATATCTATTACGAATATTTATGTTCGATATATTATTATTCACGTTAATTAATTAATTTATTTTTCCATAAGCACATAACTTTACAAATTTCTTTTCTTTTAAGAATACATTTCTAGGTTATAATTATAATTTGCTTTAGAACAGAGGTACGGGCACTGTATCGAAGTGATAAATATTCGAAACAATGAATAATTTTATTTGGAGGTGCTCTACAATAAATATATATATTTTTTATTGCTTGCGTTAATGTTACATGATTCTCAGACTAATTTAAGACGCCACCAGTCCCTAAAACGTGTTTTGTAACGTATTTTGGTGCATTTTGTTGGAGTTATTCCCAACAAATGGCTAAAACTAAAAATACCACAATATTCTACATATATTAATTTAGTCCTTTGCTTAAAAAAAACGAAATACACCTTATTATAGTAATGAAAATAAATAAATAAGAAAGTGTTGTTATTTTCTTGCAACGATTTTCTTTTAAGTTGTGTAAGTGACGCGAACCTAATTTTTCTTTCTAAAGATAGACAATATAATAATCTAGGACACTACTTAAAAAAAAACATTTTTTTCAAATGATAATAATTATTTAAATACAAAAAACATGTTTCATCGATTCCAAATGAGTCGGCGAGTATATCCGTCTCTTTTCTACACGTCAATGTTCGAATAAAGCCTACTCTTTCTAATCTCAAGGACAAATGCGTCCCGGGGCGCCTGAAATGCTTTACCACCGAATGCAGCTCACAAAAAGACTTGCAGTATGAAGTATCATGATAAATTATACCGCTAAATATGGTACTGGTATTTGACATATAGACTCGCAAACTTGGAAGGCCAGTGCGAGCGTACCTGTAATGGCCGACCGGTTTCCGGCGGACTTACCGGTTTCATTCAAACCTTTTAAAGTCCAAGCATGAACTATAAGACCAAACGACCTAGTTAAAAATATTTTCAACGCGATAATTCAATATCATTTTGGAGATAAAATTGTTGTATCGCTTTCGAGAAGCCCACCAAAGTTGAGTGATAAAAAAATATTTTAATTAATATCAAACGAATAATATAATAATTGTCACTGACCTGGACTATTGACCCAGAGGTCACGAGTTCGAATTGCAGTCTTACCATTCTTGACGCTTCACCACGCTTTTAGCTCATACAAAGTTGAGTAAAGCCCAAAATATGACTTTTGTAATTTTAACTTTAAATACGATTTTAGAGGCGTGGTTTTCAAGAAGAGATAAAACGCATATAATTTGATGTTATGGCTAAGAATTTAGTTTTATTATAAAGATAAGGGTTTGCCATTATGTTTTAAAAATGATTTCGGGTAAGTGGCCGCCGCGGCTGACTCGAACAAATTCCAGCCGAGAGGCCCAATTTTCAACCACTTTTTGCAGCAAGTTGGGCCGTATGTCAGCAATAACGCGCCGAATATTCTCTTCCAAGGCGTTAATCGTGTCCGGCTTATCTGCGTAGACAAGCGACTTCACATAACCCCACAAAAAATAGTCCAGCGGTGTTAAATCGCACGATCTTGGAGGCCACGCCACGTTGTTCAGGAGTAAGTCTATTCATTATGAAATGGCAAACCAAACTGAGCATAAATCAAGTGACAGCTGTCAAAAACACCAACTACGAAAAAAGTAGTGCCAGATTGAAAACCACGCCTTTAAAAAAAACATCCTTTACAACATCACTATAAGTACTTGTTGGTGTATATTTTTTATAAATATACTCTACTAAATTCCAATGGCCAAGACCTAGTTAGCTCATGTTTTTTTTTTATATTTTTTGATTTATTATTGAGAATTCTGTAATTGCGCAGAAATTTTGGCAAACTGCTATAATGGTGTGAATGATCATTGTAATTAACTTTTCAATCATCATTTTTTCTATGGTCACAGTTCACCAACACTGTTCACTCTCTGCGTAGGGTGTTATTTAAATTAGTTCTTTCAAAACTGAAAACCTGAAAATTTTGTTTACCTACCCGACGCGAATGTCCTGTCAAAATAATTTGCGGCAACGATTTTTCTATGCATTGCGTGAATTAGTGAAACAACTCTCTATGTTTCCCTAAAATATATTAAATTAAACGATCGAGGTGGGATAATATTTTACTTTGCTCACCACTTAGGAAATTCGAAACGTCTTCCAACTGAGGAATGTTGTCCGCTCTGTAACCGCAGTTCTCGATGAGCAGCGGGAAGACGTGGTTGTGTTCCCTGCACGCGTGCGTCGGGTACAGTTCGATCAGCTTGTTGAAGATCGCTCCCCAGGTCTCGGTTTCTTCGGGGGTGTAGTCCACGTGCGGCAGGGGCTGGCCGTATCTGTAGCTGAAGGCGATATCGGCGAAGTACTTCCTCCTCTGCCTGTAGACGGGGTCCGTGAATCCAGGGTGATCGGAGTCGAGCTCGGAGCCGTAGGACAGAATCTGGTTAGCGAATCTGTCCAGGTCGCGGATTCTTTGCGGGAACCAGGGTACCGCAGCTGCAAAATATTTTACCATAATATGTAATATCCCTTTCATCCCAAACCCCAAACTTATAACATATATTTATTAATTTGATATACAAACAAAAAACAAACAACATTGGAACATGCGATAGCCTAATTAGGTACGACTAATTGTATCATAATTATTAACTAGTCTTAATAAGACTACAAATGAATTAAATATAATTGATGACTAAATATATAAACATAAATGGATATAAAAGATGCTGTTTGAATATCATAACCTCTATGAAATGTAATTTGGACATTTTGCGATAAGTTTCTTTGTTTAACGCTTTAAGAAAAATATTGTTTATTGCTAGAGTCATTGTTGCAAGCTGTATTGGAGCGAAGTAGGGAGATTTATCTTCCATGACAATTTGATGCGTGAAAAAACATTCATTGACCAACCTAAGGGTCGGAAGACAAATAACCTATTAATACTTTTATTATTTATTGTGGTATGTGCTATATTTATTTACTATACTATACTAACATTATAATTATTATTCATGGAAAGCATTCCACTTGCATCATTCAGAGTGTAATATCACTCTGGCACTAATCGATTGTCGTAACCTCTGAGATGGCCGACCTCGCGACCTATACTTAAACATAATTATGTTTTATCAAATAATTTCGATATACACTGTAATAAAATGCTGACGCTTGAAAACATGTTTTGATTGAGATAATTATTTGATATATAAACTTAATAAAATTGAATAAACACAATTAATTCGAAAACAATGACACAGTGCAAACAATGGCTGAGGGAAATATAATTAACCGAATACCTACCTTTGTTATCCTTGTAGTTTCTAGATATAATATTGAAGTAGTCGCAGTGTTCGCGGAGTTCCTCGATGGCTCCTCCGAAGTCACCGGCTCCATGCTCACATTCCACCATGAACTCATAACCTGGTTGCCTGTCTAAATATCGAAATTATCAATGGTTATCATATCATATGATAATTGCACATGCACATGAAATAAGACATCTCTCTCTCGTTCGTATGGCTTGTGTTGTCGGGGAGGCGCGCTTTTGGGCGCAGTTCCGACTGCCTTATAGTTGTTTTCATGATGCGAGGCCGTTCATTACAGGCAAACAACGTCCCGCAAGTCTGTAACTGAATGTGTTTTTTTTTATGTCGTGTTACTTAAACCCAGTCGACAGTGTTGTGAAAAGCGCCGTTGAATATTTTCAACGGCGAAAAATGACCCGGCCAGATTGACCCACTGGGGATTCGAAACTGGGACCTCTAGATTTAGAAGCAGGCGCTTATACCGCTGCGCCACCACGCCGTTAATAAAATAAGACATTACAATAAAATACACTACAACACAATAAGATATTTATGATACATGGAAAAATTCAGATTTTTCGAGACTTTTAACATTGTAAAAATTTAACTTTTAAATTCTATACAAGGTTTTAGGTAGGTCGATAGAGACCTTTCATTGCCAGGTCATTTGGAACCTATTGGGCCACATTTCTCTCTATACAAAGTCACTGGCCTTCACCAGTGGACTTACTATTCGTCGTATTTAAATTTAGTAGTTGTACAGTCAAGGAAATATTAAAGTTTTCCTACATATATTAAATTTACGGTTATTTGTCAACATTCTGGAATAATTAAATAAATACATCTTTATCGACCTGTTACTACATCTTCACCATCATCTATTTGGATCGTTACAGTTATATGGTATAGGTTAGGTTAGGAGCATTTAATCGGTAGATAACTATTTTTTAATCGTGTTTACAAAATTTATGAGATAGGTAGGTTCCTGCTCATTACTCTGGAATGACATATATTTTTTCTGCTTAAGATAGGAAACTTTTCTGAGGTGGTCCTATTTTAGTTCAGTTAAGTCTAATTTAAGGTAGAAAAAATAAATAAAAATTAAATTTGTCGTTCAAGATGTTTTCGTGTCGTATTGGTTTAGGCAATATCAATTATTTTTTATGCAAATTGTACCAAAATTCTTGGAATTGATCACATGGAAGTTTTATTAATCTAAAAGGTAGTTGAAATCGACAACAAAAAGTGATCGATCTATTATTTATTTCAAACTATTTCTTGAGAACATACAGAAATAAATAAATCAAAAAATAAATAGAACCGATTTCAAAATAAACCAAACGCCAAAAACTAAGAAACAATACAAAAAACTTCATATTGTTTTCACGTGAAAATATTGAAGTTGCCTTTTAGCGTCTTTGCATGATTTGTTGTAAACTTCAGAGTTTTTAGATTCATTGTAAAATTTCTCTAAAATCAATACATAATAATGGATGGATAATAAAGGATGTACTCAAGGGCGGATCCAAAAATCTTCCTCGGGGGCGAAAAAGCCCAGGGAGTATGGAGTTCCCTCCACCCCATCTTAAACGGAGGGTCGAGGCCGGATTTTTTTTGAGGCCTGGTAAAATTAGTGTTTTACACTAGTATTTTTACAGTACCGATTTTGTTATTAATTCTCTATAAGGCAATTGTTTCTTCCACAATGAGAAATTAATATGCACCCTAAACCTTGATTCATTTATTATTCCAATTGTTTTTGTGTTTAGTGACAGTGAACAAACCACGCTTCTTATTTTTTTATTTCAGGGGGGGAGTGGGGGATTGCCCCCAGTGTCTCCCTCTCTGGATGCATCCTTGGATTTATTAGTGTTATAGTCGGGTTTAGAGTGGGTTCCTGTCAAAATGTCATAGCTTTCAATACGTGTAACTATTTACCAGAGGATCGGGACTCGATGTGGTTCAAGTTGACTTTGTGCTTGCTGAAGATCTTGAGGAACTCGGCCAGGGTACCGGCCTGGTCGCTCTGCGTCGGGGAGAACATGATGCAGGTGTTCTTCGCCGAATCGCGACCCTCCTTGATATAATTTCGGCCGTGCATCATCTTTGGCTGTGAAAAATGTTGGAAATATTTATTTAAATTCACTATAAATCTTGACAATATTGGCATAAAATAATACCTCGCATCTGTCGTCTTTATAATATCTTACCTAGAGAGAGTCGCATTGATATTTTCATAGTAGCCTTAAGCAATTCAAAAGGCTTATTCTTAAATTGCTTATAACAGTATATATTTACGTTCAACATTATATTTATATATATACTATATATACGAGTATATAATATCCATATGTATTTATATTGTTTCCATTTAGTATAATTCGTGTTTTATCTTTCATATGCAGCGTGTGGTGTTCTCTTTTTATTTGATTATTGATAAGGTTGTTTTACTTTAGTGCCTAAGATTAATGTTAACGTGTTATGTATTTCACTATTTTGTTTCTAAAAATAAATAAATAAATAACAAAAGAGATTAATTAAAAGCGATTAACGAATACTTTATTTCCTGCCCACTTAAACTATCATCTGTACTAATCGGTATAAATGGTATGATACCATTTATACCGAAGTTTTTTTTTATCTACCCCAGCCAATGAAATGATTTTGAAATGAAATTTGCCCGCGCTGGTACGACATTTTTTTTTAAATTACCCAATCTCACAATTTACCTCAATCTACAGAAACGACGGACCTTGTCCTTATTTTCGACGCATTTTGATTTCAAATCGTTAGTTTACGCAATTCGAGTTCAGTAACATTAATGTAACAAATACAACTCGTTATTAATTAGAAGGCTATTTGAGTGGTTATGTCATCTGGATGCATTTTATTTATATTAATTAAAAATGGTGATTTTACTCTTACTTTATTTTTGCATAATAAAAACATTAAATTTGTCGGCAGATAGTAATATTTCTTTACTTAAGTTGTATATATTAATGAACTTTTACCATTATTTACCATTATCAGGCAAGTTTTTTTATTTGGTATATATAAAGACATTGAATTTTATTCCGAAATATTGTAATATAAGCAATTTAAAATAATATGATACCCATATATTTCAAAATAGTAATTTGGAAATATTAAACTGGTTATTTTTTCTGAATTTGTTTTATGAATGAATAGTTTTTAACTTTCTAATATTAGGACGAAAGTTATAATATTTATTTATTTAACGGTCTTAAATCTCAGATTTTATACATCAACTGCCTTAAGAGTCAATTTAGGCAACGCTAAATATTTATTAGTGTAACTTTTAATTGCCGAATTATATTTTATTATAATGGTAACTAAACGCTGCACCCTACTCTGAATTTTCGAGCTTGAGTGGAGGGCCGCTATTCTATGCTGGGAGGGTATCGTTGCAGAAAACGTTACAGGCAGCTTCGGAAATTTAGAAAATATATGGTAAATTTAGTTGGCAATATTGACGCAGTTTTGCTGAAAGAAAATTACAATCAAAAATACTCCGTTCATTCTTAAATTATCATTAACCAATTGTCACGTTTTAGTATTAACGATCTACTGAAACTTCGCCACGATACATCTAAATAAATTAATAAATTGTGTCCTTATAACTGCTGCTAATTATCTCACAAACCTGACCTTATTCGTGTGTTTGTATGTAATTTTGTGTAAATGAGTTTCACTTCTGTAATGTGTACAGTAAATAGACGTTATTTTTAAAATTTAAGCGTATTAACGAATTGTGTGTTGTATTTAAATCAATTAACGAGATTCTGCAGGGCTTGCTTTCGCTCTTACCTTATCCGGAGGTGAATTTTGTGGGCTATCATCACTGGGTTTCTCACGCGCCCTGGCGTTTAAGTCGGGAATTGGCGTGAACCCCATCATTTTGATATGTAAATTACTGATTAATAAATTAGCAACACACTATATATATGTATATATATACTCGTATATATATTTTTTTAATAATTCTCCGACGGAGAGACGTTCTTTGGTAAAAACGTTCGCGCGAATGGTTGTGATGATTAAAGAAATGCGTAATTTATAATTTCGACGTTGTTGTCTTTAACAAGAATACTTTATCACTTTTATTCGATTAGCTATAGAATCGAGGCATGGATGGCGCATGCGCTGTATGTCTTGATCATAAATGCTAATTTTAGAATCCCTATTTCAACCCCATACACTCTGTATAAGGAAGGTTTTTTGACTAACTAAAAAATCTTTTGTTTATTTATTAGAACGTTTTTTATTTATTTTAAATAAACCTACAGATTCACACGGTGGGATTACATTCACAAGCGGAAAATAAATAAAATACCCTGGAAAACAAATGATTTATCTATTTATTTAATTATTTATTGATTTTTGTTTTTACATATTTCTTAGATAATGAATAACATAAACATACCTAACTGGACATTGCCCGTACTAAGGTAGGTTAATTTTAATAGTTATTTAATAGATTGGTTACATGCAATATCGCTGAGTTTTTTTGTAAGTACAAAATAAAACTACGAAAATTAACATTAATATACATACAAGTACATGTAATACGAATACATAAAAATAAACATATATATTTATTAATATATATAATAAGTTGAGAAATAGAAAAGATCAATATTATATTACACAGGAATATAATTAACCAGAGTCTCAGTGTCCTTTCTACCAAGATCAATTAACCAGTTAGTCAGTGTCTTTTTATTAATTAATTTGCTATTAAGATTTATTTGCAGGATATCTTTTATTTTATTATATAGCCTAGGAGCCACATGTTATTATAACTACATAATATGTAGATAGGTAGTAATAAATTTAGAAAATATCGCCTTAATATTACATTCACAATACAAACTAACTCGGATATTGGTTATGAATAACAAAATAAATCAATCACATAATAATATCCTTAACATACTTAAGTATGTAATAAATAATCCTAAAGATCGTTGTAACCACTAAGTGCTACCTAACTCCAGAAGTTACCTTTGTTAACAACGCCCTTTCTTTGGCATTAATTTCATTTTTCATTTTGCATTTTTATTTTCAGTAATTCAATTTTTTTACATTTACATATTCGCACCTACTTCATAGCGCCTCTAGATAGATCTGACAAGTCGGTGTGAGACACGAAAAAGAAGGAATATAATATATTCGCATGAAAGTCAAAATGATATAGACCAAATGCAAATTTGAATAGTGTAAATAGTATTACAAAATAATGACATTATTTTGACGGATACATTTAAATGCGCACTGAATGTCGTACCAAGAAATTTTGATTATGGGTTAATGCATTTACGAGTACAACGCAGTCACTTTAGGTGAAAGGTTTTGTATTCACTTCAATTGTCATAATTAAAAAGGCCTTGAGTCAAAATTAATACTTTAAATCACTGTATGATGGGCTTACTTCACATGAACTTTTAATAGGTGCGCGTTGGAGTATATCATTTGAAAATACATGTTTTTTTTATCACATATCAGCCGGGTTAGTCTGGTTGACGATCGGCACTCGAAAATCGACTCGACTTGCCATCCCTTTTTTCTTACGACCGTCGGCAGTGAATGAAAGAGACGCCAGCGTCCAGTCGATTATCGATTGACAGCCAGACTGGGGCCGTGCTGGGTATAGTCACTCATTGTGTTATACGCAATTATATTTTGATGATATTGACACTGCTGTCAATTATAGATAACGTGAACAGTAATCAAACATGCGTTAATAATATAGTGCACGAAATCTCTCTTGAATTGGAACGCATTAATCCTTTCGTTCGGGTATTCATTGCTATGAAAGATCCTTGTCAGAGGGTTAAAAATCAAAACAAAGGGTAATTCGTGTTTTAGATCTACGCCGTTCGTGCAGTTCAAACTGATCTAGCAGTAATATTTAGTACGATAGTTGGAAATATGAACGAAAAACGATTTTGTTTTCAAAAGTTAATGGTATCATTAAAAATATCTCTGTTTTGGATTCATCACTGGACCCTTTAGCGTATTCATTACTTTTACCAAATGGTGATACTGGGTGGCATATCAATATTTCTCATAATGTGCCAACTACATCTAATTCAAGATATAGTATGTTGTAAAACAGATGATTCGTGGTCCATACGGTGTACTTAATCCGAATTCTGTATGTATGAGAGACAGAAATTGCGCAAAATATTATCCAAAACGATTTAATTAATTCACATGTGAATCAAAATTCAACAAAATTAAAAAAAATATATATGCAAGGTTTAACGTTTAGTGTTGAAAAACCACTAGTATTAATACAAATATATACCTATTTCGTTTGAATGAAATATAGTTATGTATTTATATTTGGTGAATCTAGGTATGCGTTATGCTGTTACCGTTAATGTTCATAACAGTTAATGCACAGATTGCCTAGTTACTCTGCAGATGTCCTAGATAATCTACAGATTAACGACCAAGCATTAGTTAATAAGAAAATAATAAGTACTTTTCTTTAATAAAACATGATTTGATTGTTAAAATTAGCGTTTAACTTGGTAGTTGCAGTTTTCGTTCGCTAACTTTCACAATATTAAATTAAGATAAGTAGTTAAATAGTTTTGAGACTTTACCCTAATGAAATAACGAAATTTAAACTAAATGAGTAGATTTCAATATTTTAAAACTACAATACTAAATTGATTACTTATTGATGGGTGACATTGTTACATGGAAATTTATTTTTGGGACAAGCACACCCATTTGTGGGACATTTCAAAACTTTCGCTCTCTTAAATATTTTTTCGCACTTCAACCGTTTAGAATGCGTTGATGTGCAGATTAGCTAGGCAAAGTGGCGATACATGCTATTTAAAAGGACATTTCGTATTTTAACGGAACATCCTGGTAATCTGCAGATTAGCCAGTCTTCAATCTCACATTGACGGTAATTATCATATACTTTTTCGTGATAATCGTTGCTTATGTTTCCCACTTAAATCGGGCTATTTCACATCACAGTCCTAATTAAAAACTGCCATTTTATCGTTGCTCAACTATACAAAGTAAAAAAATAAATATACCTTGGGGTTAATAGGTACAAAAAAAAAAGGTATTGGTACAATAGTGACAAAATCCAAGTGAATCTGATAAAATCAATGCGAACCTACGTAGTTAATAATATAGGGTGTTTTTTTTAGAGGCGTGGTTTTCAATCTGGCACTACTTTTTTCGTAGTTGTTGTTTTTGACAGCTGTCACTTGATTTATGCTCAGTTTGGTTTGCCATTTCATAATGAATAGACTTACTCCTGAACAACGTGGCGTGGCCTCCAAGATCGTGCGATTTAACACCGCTGGACTATTTTTTGTGGGGTTATGTGAAGTCGCTTGTCTACGCAGATAAGCCGGACACGATTAACGCCTTGGAAGAGAATATTCGGCGCGTTATTGCTGACATACGGCCCAACTTGCTGCAAAAAGTGGTTGAAAATTGGGCCTCTCGGCTGGAATTTGTTCGAGTCAGCCGCGGCGGCCACTTACCCGAAATCATTTTTAAAACATAATGGCAAACCCTTATCTTTATAATAAAACTAAATTCTTAGCCATAACATCGAATTATATGCGTTTTATCTCTTCTTGAAAACCACGCCTCTAAAAACATCATCCCTATATAATAGGAATATTATTGTTTTAAAGATATACTCGTATATACGTAATATTATTATAAAATTGCACATCATGTTGACAGATATATACTTTTTTTCATTAACAATAGCTTTTTTTATCTGAGGTGATGTTTGTAGTTAAAAAGAATTGAGATTTATAAAAACTTACAGAACGATTTGAGAAGTATTTTGAAGTCGGTTAAAAACGCATTTAAACTCTCACCTGAGGCTGTTTCGGTATGAAAATAAATTACAGGTTATAAAACTATCCACTGAGAGAAATTAAAATAAAATCTTTAAATATTAATTTACATTTAAAAGTTTCAATCGCGACGCACGGCGCGGTCGCAAGTGGCAGTTAATATTACTTTAAAACACGCGCAGGCGCGGGCCAGCATAGTCGGTTACTGAATTGAGTTGCGCAGGACAGTATTCTCAGAATGACATTTATAGCGAACGACCGAGCCTAATTAACTTTAATTGCATATTCGTTGGGCAATTAAGGGCGATTTTGCAATACAATTTGCAATTTAATTAAGAACAATCCAGTGCTAAAACCAATTTCAATATTTTTTAACCAATTTTAAAATACAGTCTAATTTACAGTTCTCCTCCTCTGAATAACCTCCAGGATATTACCGTAAGTAACCTCATGAGGACTCCAGATAATGGAACTATACTCCTCACGAACGTGCAGTATAAAAGCGAGATGGCCTTCGGCTTATTCAATGATCGACTGGTTCGAAGCACGAATCTCAACATTTTATTGGCACGCGTAGCTATGCTTCGCATGTGCAAATGAAATGTTAGACGTGAATCAAACACAACCCCCAAGTCGCGAATTTCGCCGCATCTGCGAATGATCTCATTACCCAGAGAGTACTCACAACTTACTTTCCCACGCACAGCTCGTGAGAAGGATACTGCGATACATTTAGAGGCATTAAATTGTAATTTGTTATCGGCAGCCCATTCTGCATGTTAGGTTAGACACTTTAAACATTATTTTAGTGTATTTTTTTAGCTTGAAATTATTTAAATATTAATAAATATACCAACTTGATTTGCATATAATTAAATTGTCGTAAAATCGTAAATATTACAAAACGTAGTGTAAAAAGTTTAAATTAAATTCCTTATCAGAGGAGTGAAGCGAAGTGTAGCTCCCATGGATCGACTCCAATAGCGAAATGTTTGTGAGTCAGATCTCAATGTTCACCATTGAAATAATACAACAATTATGTTTAAATATATTTTCTCTATGGAAAATCAAATGTTAATTTTTTCGCACGGTTTTTGTTCGAATTTTAGAAAATTAGTTTTGATTTATAGTTTGCATTTCTCCGCTCCAATATGCTGCTAGCGTAGGTTTCACCTTTGCGACTGCGGCTACCTAATCCATAAATATATTAAACTAATTGTGTATAAGTTAATTTTTTTTAATTAATTAATCTCCTAATAATTGTCCCTTGACAGTGGAAAATTAAAAAAAATGTGCACAAAAATGTCGGGAAAATGTAAGAAACACTTTCGCATTAATAATATTATTACAGATAAAAAGTATGGATACGAATTTTTAAACAGCATCCCAGAACGTTAGAGCATCTTGAAGGGGGTTAAATGGCGGCCTCAAATTTGAATATCCATAGTGCAGTTATCTGTTATACCATCAAAACTGCACTTTTTCGACTATAAGTTAAGTTATGTAGATCGCAATAAAATACTGCATCGTGAATTCCATTTAATATTTTGTGTTTGATATTTATTAATAATACCTTCATGTACGATAGACTTATAAAATAATAATAGGAATGAGTCCATGTGCGAATATATCTTTCCATTCGCTTCTCATCGGATCACCGTAGTTGAGCCGCGTCGGGCGCGGTCAGTACTTGGATGGGTGACTGCCTGAAGTACCACGTGAGTTGGTTTTTTTTGCGGGTTTATTTACGAAAGAAAATGTTTATTTATAAAATATGTATTTTCTTAATAAAGCGTAAAACACTATAAAGTTTTGTTCATAATAATTATACAATAATAAAAGAAAATATCAAACGTCGATAATATCTAAACAAACTTTTCCACATCTCACGATATTAATACAATATAATCAATAGAAAGAATGAAGGATTCTGTCTAACGCAGATCAGCTGTGGTGCCTTTATATAGTAATTGTGGCCAACATATGATAAGCTAGAGAGCGAGAGAGTGCCTGGGCGCATCACCCCGGCGCGTCTAGGTGATGAGGTTATTCGTGTGTGCGTATACAGGCCTCTAGCCGTTGAAACTACTCCGGGTCAGAGGTTGGTTTGGATCAATGTGTTTGAAAAGTTCAATAGCGACCCCGAGATCAAATGATCAACAGCTGAAAATCATCGGTCGAATGATTGCAACGAGCGACGCATGAAGCTTTGAAACTGCGAGTTTAGGAGAATGCAACTTGCACTAGAATAAGTATCTAAAAACAAGTAACAAAGAAACAGCGATATGATATATCACATAAGGTGTTAAAAAAGTATCATTTGCAACAAAATGTGTGGTCGATTCCCAACCATTTTAGTTGTTTTTTTTTAAATTACCTTCCGGGTGGAGGTCTTTATAAAAAAAGTTTTTTTAAAGACCTCCACCCGCCACCTTTTCAAGTTTTAACCACTATTTATTGGTCACCTGTATACGGTAACATCGCAAACTGTACAATCTCACCACCTTAGCATTCGGTTAGGGTAATCATTATATAACTGATTCGTAGCGTTACGTGACATTAGAAATATTAGAACGTGCGAAGATGCAGATTTTCTAGATCGTTTTTGCATCGTTTTCAGCCATTTTTGTAGCTACGCTAGAATATCTTTTATAATGCGTGCCTTGGAGACGCCCTCTCGTTTCTCAGCGAGAACGTATTTGACACCGAGTGGATTGCCGTCGAGGTTTTTGTAATATCTGTAAATCAAAATCTATGCCTGAGGGACAGTTACGCTAAAAAATATCCTTCTCTATTATTATTTTTTTAAAGAAAAGTGAAAATAAAATGTTTAGAAATATAAAGAATTGTCAGCTGCCAGTATTCATAATTAACTTTCACGACACAGACCATTCGTTTCAAATTTAAATGTGAAATTGAGTGACTGCCGAAATAGTTACCCAAACTTCGAATAGCAGCAATCGCACCCTCAAAAAATATTAATTTAATAGAAAATAAACTCAACATTTATTGTATTAACTATTTTTTCAAAAAAATAAAAAACAGAGCAGACCAGAGAATTTTAATTGTGTACTTTCACAAGTTATTACTTACTTAACTCACTCGACAGTGTTGAGATTAGACTGAATAGTCTCATCGGCGAAAAATAACCCTGGCTTTCAAGCCTGGGACCTCTGGTTCGGAAGCAGGCTGTTAAACCACTACTAGGCCGCAATTAATAAGCGACGAACTTCATTGCCTAATTGCGCAATTTGTACTTTAATTGAAATACTCACAATATAACTTAGTGCAGCCTAGAAATAATTAAAAAAAAATAAAAAACATGTTATTTATTCATCACAATATATTTTTCAAATTTATACACATTTATACGGCAAACATGGAAAGTAATAAAAAAAATTAAATGATCTATCGGTGTTGGTAAATTGAGCAAAGATTAAATTAGTTAATTAGTAATTAGTTAGTTCAATCGCTATGTTTTAGATCTTAGATCACTTCCGATGCCTGTGCCTTAAGAGGCATTCAAAGTATTGGAGTGGATTTTAAAAATACTGTCTTCGAGCAAGAAAATACAATTCGTTCATAGTATTTGTGAATGAAATATATTAATTTACAATTTTATTATTTTAAATCAAAATAACTAATAAAATTATTTAAAAAAAAACAACAAAATAATACCTACCATGTGATAAGCGTAGCTGGCACATTGAATTTGAATTATGAGGAAAATTAAAATATTGCAGCTGTAGGAAAAAAATATTCAAACTTTTAAAATGTAATAGGTATTTACAAAATTCAAACAAATTGCTAATACAAAAAAAGTTTAACGCCTATCAAAACGCTGGAATGTAAAGAGCATTTGGTAATTCATATTAAAACATTTTATGATAATATTCGGAGAAACACCATTTTTTTAACATTTATTTGAATCATGGTGGTGGTATAGTGGCATATAGTGTCATTGATTAAATTGACAAATCCGTCAAATATTTACACAAATAGTGGTTGTATATCAAGGGCTTTTTAGTACTATGCCATTGTTTATATCATCAATGTCAAATAAGTATTACGTAATGGACAAATAGTGGTGGTATTTATACATAGGGCCTTACGGTATGATGTCATTGTTTATTTTGTCAAAGCCAAAACTGTAAAATAAGTAATAATAATCAAATGCTTGTATAAGAAAAAAATATTTACTCAAAGTAAATTATTTTAAAGTATGAACTTGTACAAAAATGTCGTGTAATTAAATTAAACAAAATTAAAAGAATGTTTATTATTTTGAACCATTTTTTGACAGCTGTACTTATTTTGACGATTAAAGTTGGACAGTGTAAATGTGTCCTGATGACAGTATAATATTTTTGACAATTTGTCTCTATATATCTACTATCTCTTTTTCTGACATTTAGATTATAAAAGCTCTTTCACAAATGCAGTTTGCCCCTTGACCGATAAACAGGTAGTGAATAAATCGATTGAACGACAATGACGACTGGACTTTTGGTCAAAGGTTTATGCAATAAAAACTCTGGCTATTCTTAAATGAACAAATTGAAAAATAATATAGTTTGAGTCAATGGCGTTCCTCCATAATTTACTGTAGAAACTATTCAATGCACGCTTGAACTTTAACATACTTCATTAAAATAACCTACGGAATGATGGTTTTGGCAGAAGCGTTGTCGCGAGCTGCCTTCTTCGTCGCCACCTTCACGAGGCGCTTCAACTCTATGAGAGCTCGCATCAGTACAACCAGCTGTGACTCGTAGTCATTACGGTCCGCCGTCGCCTCCATACCTGTAAGGAATAAAAACAAACGTTATTCACATAAACTCGACACAATGCTTAGGTCAATCTAATGAGAGTGGAAGCGTGCGTGGAAATGTTCACAAATCTTTCATAGCCAGTCCCGGACTGAGCGCCGCCTTCCCCGTAGGAAAAAAATCTTTATTCGAATGCAACGTTGATTGGCTGAAGACACAATGAGATCAGATAATCAGCAATAATAACCAACCTTTGTGCTTGCAGATCTTCTGATAGATGCTCCAAATGCTATCCTTGATCTGACAGAGCTCGGTCTGCCGTTGAGCTGCCGTTTCCTGGAGTCTGTTCAGTGCCAACTCCCATTTGAGTACCCGCTTACGGGCCTTGTCATAGCGCCACTGCAATATAAATAACAAGCAATATTTACTTTTTTGTACTGTATAAAATTAAAAACCTAAACCTAACCTAACCTTACATTATATGAGAGTCTGACAATATATTATCATTTAGAAAACTTTCTTTCCTTTTCATATTTTTTTAAAGATTACAATTTTTCAAGCCAGAATGTTTACATTACAATATTATAAACAGTTACAATATTCTTCGAGTAAAACCAAACTTCAAATTTATAAAAATGTTTATATCGATTTATGTAACTGTAATTTATTTTTTTTTTTTTTAGCTAAATCTTAACTTTGAATATATGTATAACAATCGCAGCTTCAAAAATACAACCAATTAAAGCCACACCCGTGCACGATAAAAACTTTTCAGTGAAACCATGGTATATATGTGGAATGTCTTCAATTGACATACCCGGAGACTAGCCAAGTTGTTATTAAGCCCCATTATTACAAGTTGCCGCTCTTCCGAGAGACGTGCCATCTCAGACCTGGCGTTCTCGAGGGTCTCCAGGTCTTTTTCCTGCCTGGCAGCCAAGGTCGCCTTCGCAGCGGCTGTAAAAAAATCCAAATTTCAATATGATAAATTATTATTTTCAAGTGACAATTACCTTAAATATAAAGTGAAAGCAGAAAGAAATTGTTCTTTGACACATTTGACACACTGGAACATCCAATGTTTATACCATTTTCTGATGAAATATATTAAGGTGAGATAAGGTGAGGTTCAGATCAGGGTCACCAGGTAGTTTATTGAATTTCACACACTTATCCTAATCAGTTTCTAACTTAGTAGAAATACAAATAGAAATTAATAAATGACCGGTAATAGCTTCAACTCGATACAAAGTAAAGACTTGTATATTAGTTTGACTACCTAGGAAGGAGTCTAGTCGGAAGGAACGCAGCGAGTAAAGACTGAAGCCTGAAAAGTACTGCCTTTGATTATGAAAACTAAACCGTGAGAAAGGAATTTCATCTCAAGACCGTCTGATTTGACGTCACGACGTGTGAAATGCAACTTAATAGAAGAATTTTAAGAAGGAATTTACAAACTAATTAAGTCAAGTTGGCTTTGACGTCGATAGAAAACTTCTGGTTAACATGGGTATGTGAACTGTATTTTCACAGGTATGAAATATGCCTACGTTACTAACTCGTGGCGACGGCATAATATCACTGAAATGACAATTGTCTCTGGGCGTCGTCTCCTGCATAGATTTTTTGGCAGCTACAATTTTAAACGCAGAAGGATACAGCTCAACGATATGGCCACAATCTACACTTTATTTGCACCGAATTTACAAAACTTAGGGATTCTGGTACTGATATTTTGGTGACCTACATACGTGGAACCCTAAAAATCTCTAAAATCCAAACTTATGCGGATATGCAACCGGACTACAAACAAAGCGATTTCTTGTTGACAGTTATAACGATACAGTGCTTATGTTTGAAGGGAAGAGTGATTGTCTCAAAAAACTTACTTTACAGTCACTTTTGTATTGAATGCCTTCAGACTTACCGAGAGTATTGTATCTGTTTAGGATGTCAATTGGCCTCCGAAATTCTGGCACAGCCTCAACCACTTCTAGGAGGTACGTCTGAAAGATTGCAAAAGACTGAAAGATTCAAGAAAAATAACTATTGGAAAATTAAATACTACGTTTGAGGTATCCCTCACAGCCTTCACAGAGCCAAGAGTTTGCGCCCGTGTCGCTAATTGCTGAGGTAAAGTCAGCATTTCTCGACACGAGGCCGGAAGTCGCCTGCATTGTTCACGGCATCATCATCAGTACTGCATTATTAACTACGGTCCCTTGAACCCCACAGGGACCATTACACTACATTAGCAAGTTCCTGGGATCTGGAGCTAGAATAGATAGTAGAGAGAAATGAGTCTGAAAGCTCTATGTTGAATAGAGTACAAAGCATAGAGGATGTAGATATACTGTCTGTTTTCCCATAAGCGGACTACTATAACGGGATGGATTTTACCTTGTAAAAAAGCAAATTTGGTTGTAAGATATCGAGTTTTTCAGACAAGGAAGTATAGGAACTATTTAGAAAGGGAAGAAGATACTAACTTCGTACATCTTATATGCGGTGGCCTGTTTCTCCATCTCAATCTTGACCTGCTCCATCTCAGCCACTCTCTTCTTCATGTTTTCCACTTCGAGGGTCTTCCGTTCTATGGTTATGGTGTCTTCTTCCATCTTCCGGATAGCTCTGTCGCGCTTATCTTGGTTTTCGCGGATGAACTAGAATAAACATGTAAAAAATAAAAAATAAATGAACATGTTATGTTAGTGGATAAGGTATGTTACTTGCCCCCCGTGTACCGCATCCTTTGCAGAACTATTGTACTTTCAAATCCACTTATAGTTCGCCCTCTAGTCCTGTACTATAAATAAAGTTGAGTATCTTTTTGGGTGCGATGGTTTTAATCTCTTCAGAATTAGGAAGATGGTTGCCTAGAAGCTGCGTTACATTTTGTTAATGAGGGGCTCACCTTTACCGAATAGGTGTATAGGGGTTTCTGGGCTCTCTTGGCAGAAACTGCCCCTGTCATTGGTCGATAAGCTCAATATGTACAGGTGTTTGTTCAGCTTGCAGTGGCCTGTTAAGGGTCTGGTTAGGTAATTGGTGCCGGCTTAACTTCAATAGCTCGTAGAGTCCTTTTTGCAAATTTGAATTTTTCCATTATTAATTTAAAATATTGCAAAGAGAATGTCTTTATGCCAGCCAAAATAATGTAATATGAAATAAATATTCAGAAGGTAACTATTTCAAAAAATGTGTTTATAGAGCTGACGGAACTAGACTGGACTCGAGCCCGGTGTGTTGTGCAAAATTAATTCTCATAGATTACCTTGTTGAAGCTGATGAACGACTGCCTGAGAAGCATTTCCTTCTTGTGCAGCGCCTCCCACTTGGCATCCATCTCCTTCCGCCTGACCTTCTGCTCAGCACGCTTCTCCTCTAGCCTCTCCTCCACCTCCAGGAATTCCCGGCGCGCCGCCTCCAGGAGGGATTGTGGCGTCGGTCGCGCCACATCCCATACCGGCAGCTTTCTAAAAGACAATAACAGAGACATCAACAGGTGTCAGATATCAAACTTAATTACCCCCAATATCTTTTAGATGCAGATCACGGTGCTATATGAGCGCATATGTGACCATTCGGTTTATATAACCCGGCATCTAACTCTTCAAAGTTTTTTCGCTTTACTGAGAGATGCCATATTATGCTTATCTAACTATTCTATCGTAATGCTTGTGTGGGGAGGGGCTTAAGCCCCTCCCCACACAAGCTGCACTTTTAAAAGTGCAGCTTCGACCGACTTGTTTTCTTTGTGGTGCGATAGGTTTTTCATTACAGACAGTTGACATCAGTCAAGCCAGTAATAGAATGTATTTGTGTCCACTCGCTCATTCACACATGGCCGTATGGTCGAGTGAGAAGCCAGAGGGCACAGACCATCGCCCATCTGACCAGCGCTGTCAGATTGAATAATTTGATACAAAATGTATATATTTGAGTGCCCTTTGTATTGTTTTCGTAAAGCTTTGTATAACATACAAAATAATATATTAATTCAGAAGTAGCTACATTTTTTGAGTGAGGGTTGAGGCGCTCCCCTCGCCCCCTAAGCTTCCCCTTCCAGTCACCACCCCAAACCCCCCCGCCCTTTCCCAAAACAATTACATACATTTACATATTGACTACTCATGAGGGATTGGTACAGCACACCACTGCTCCTAGGCCCTCCAGAAAAAAAACTGGCTACGCCCATGGAAAGGCGACGTGTAAAGCATCTTGTAACGAAATCCTGAGACCATCGTATTCTAATCTTGCACGCAGTGAAGAATTAACGATAGTTCGGAACGCCAATTGTTGAAAAGCATCAGCAAGATCCAACAATCTGCGAGGTTGGAAAAAAGATGACGGTTGGAAATTGAAATGTTTGGAGCGTTTTTGACAAACATATTATTGAACGAGCTGTGAATCTGCGAAAGTAGTTCTACCTTAATAAAACTACGGTCCAATCTGAAAGACCAAACCCTTGTATTTTTCATGATAATTACATACTTGACTAAACGATCCAAAGTCTTCGATTTGTAATAATCGCCGACGCATTCCACAGGCGGGCCTTGTGGTAATGCCGTGGGTGCCAAGTCTTTATACTTTTTCAATTTCATGATTAATTACTTTATATGTTATTCGTAACGAATTCTGATTTATTTATCACACACCCATATACAAATAAAACCAAGCAGCTGAAAGAAAAAAATATTAATTACGATAACGCGTTATGTCTACGGACATTTATTATCTACACTGTTTACAAAACAAAAGTTCGGTATCCATGGAAACAACCATAGACTAATTCATATCTATATATGAATTTGACCGTATTGCAAAAGCGCAAAGTAGAGCAGCGAAAAGCTTTCATAAAATACAGGCCTGTTACCTCAAGCGATGCAACTATCTGTGCGTTCGGTATTAATTTTTCTTTAAACATTCTGGCTATATAATTTGTTTAAAAATTTTCTTTCTGTAAAAATAAAAAGAATTCAAATTTTCCAAATATCAATACACTGTTAGACTTTTATATAAGTAATGTAAACTTACGGCGAACGCCCTTGAAACCCTTTTGAAACTTTTGTACTGCAATATAGAATGGTTTTTTCACCCACAGAAAAGGCACCGTCTTTGTGGGTAAATTTAAAGGTGTTTAGTAAAAAAAATAATAGATTTAAAAAAATAAAAAAAAAATAGGTATACAACACAAAGTCGGGTTTGTTACGCCATTAATAACCCCGATCTTTAATTTGTTGGATTTGTCTCCGCCCCGAATAGCAGAATAACTATTAAAACATCGGGAAAACGGTAAAATTCACGAAAAAAATAAATATAAAGAAAATGCATTTCTCAAACATTTTGTATGGAACGGCTTTGTATTCTGTGGAATTCTATTTTCGAAGATGTGTGAAGTTAATACATTTGGCATTGTGCGCGCATCGATAATTGCTTCATAATGTAATTTTGAATTGTGTGAAATCATTTATCGAGCTTGATTCATTTTAAGTATTATTAATAAAAAAAAATGAAATTAATTCGGCTAATAAGTAAACACATTTATTGATTCTGAGGCGGTACCAAGATCGCCGGGATAGCGTGTTATAAATAAAATAGAATCATTGAATTATACCTACCTTTAATTATTTTATATTAAAGAAAAAGGAGAAATATTATACATACATGGAGAATTTATATATGTCCGTTAGTTTTTTTTTTATATATTTACGAAAAAAATGACCATAGTGTACTTTACTTGACAGTTTGACACTTCTCATTTCGTGATCGTTTTCGTCTTTCTTTCTAAAGTTATTCTAACGTGTTTCCTTACCGGTACAATTAAATTTATTTACATTGAATTCTAAGTTCTATTAAAATAAATCTCCAATTTGACCATAAGAGCATTGCATGCCCCAAGTGCAGAGACCTAACATAATGGACGTCAATTCTTTCCTTTACGGTTTGGGTAGCGGAATATGCTTGGGACTAACTGTTTTCGCTTTTAGGCGGCATCTTGCCAGGTTTTCAAAAGAAGCAACGCAGGCGAGTGACGAAACACAAGGAATAATGGTTAGTTTATAATCATTTTGACACCTAATGTTTAACTGACACATTATATTTTACAATACTTACGAGGGCTGCTATTTATGTACCCGAAATAACAAAAGGAAACAAACATATCATTTAATAAGGTTTTATTGCTTTTTAAAAATGCACTTTTGCATACGTTGAAACCAATTTTCATAGCACTTTTTCCATTCTGATTGAGGTATCTCCAAAACGGCCTCTTCGCAGCTCGAAAAACGTTCACCAGGTCATTTTGTCGTTTGACCTTCCAAAAACTGAGTTGTATCGGCCGACGTGTGACAGCTAGCATTGAATGATTCTGCATTGTCGATTCTTCTTTCTTATTTCTTCAAAGACTTCTGGTAAATAAATGCCGTGTATCATTCTGAATTAAACGTTTTACGATTTTCTAGTGGCACATTAGCCACATGTCCATTTATACCAAGAAAATAGGTGTCCATTTGCTTCAAAGTGCTTTTTGCACGAATAACTTTTTTGAGTTTGCCAATCTTGAAACACCCACACTGTTGACTGTTTAGTTTCGGGGTCATATGCATAGATCCATTATTCATCACTTGTGTAGATATTATAAACAGCTTTTAACGCACCACGATTGTATTTTTTAACATGATTTTGCACCAATCGACTCCACTCAAGTTGTGCGGAATCCAACGCGAACAATTTTTTTTTTACTGCTAAATGCCCAGGGACGCCTCTATGTGGTAATATGTAACATGGCGATCTTGCATTATTAGTTCCCGCACAGTATTGATATTTTGTGGTATGTGGTACAACAACTGATTTAGAGCGACCTTTAAATTTGTCCATGAGCATAGACCGCCCACGATTAAACTCACTGAATCCGTGATACACAGTGGTTTTCAATGGTGCTTCATCCCCAAAAGTCGAAGTGAGTTGATCAATGCAGTTAGCCCACGCCGAAAATCGTAATAAATCATCGCAAGAAAATTTTCATGAGTTAAATCCATGGCGATGAAGACACGCATTTTTCAAAATGGAAAAACAATTGACAGTTACATGAAACAAAATGTATTATACAGTCAAAGAGTTCCATTTTTTAATGTTGTTCTGTAAGTGGCCAGTTCCGGATACATAAATAGCAGCCCTCGTATTAGGTTACATTTTTATAATGAGCTGGACCTGGATTGGAACCTACAGTATTCACATAAGCCCAGCTAGACAGCCGAAAAATACTAAATAGGACTATTGCCGCAGGGGCAAATACTTCAAGTTGTGACTGTAATCAAGGGCAGTGATGCTGCAGATCCTGTCAAATAGCAATGTCTTGTATGTACACATATTTTTGTACCCTGGAATTGTGCTGATTTTAGGTCATATATCTCGGGACCCAGACTTTTCTTTGACATAATTTTTACGGTGCATTTATTTTTCTCGCGTTTTATGTTTTCGAGTGTAAGGAACACGCATAGATTATTTTTTTTTTCAAAATTGTGTACCTCATATTTACATACTCATTTTATTTTTGGTACATTTGATACAATAAAATAAAAGAAAATTTTTGAAATGTGCATTTCATTGACCTCAGTTGACGCAACAAAATGGTACTTCGGCATTCTATATGCACACTAAATTACAATTTTGAGTAACCAACCTTTTAGAAGATACAGTCCCGGGATAGGGAGACAGACAATAAAGTCTCACCGTGGGGTTCCTGTTTTTACAACTTTAGACCGAAACCCAAAAATGCTGCCAATTTTTTAACTAAAACGAGTTTCACTCTTGCCTAGGGGCAGATCGTGAAACACAAGTTACGCTTGTTTGACGTGTTGAAAGTGTTGAGCACCTACATATTAGAAAGTTCGAATTGTCGCATAACACACCAATTTATTCCTGATAAAAAATGCAGTTAATTGATCCTGCTATTTCAAACATGATTTGTATTGGAGTCATCAAAATTCATCATGGTTTCGACAAAAATTGTAATTTTTACATGATAATAAATAATAGAATAATAGTGGTGCATGGAACGCAGCCAGTGTCCTTGGTACACTAACAGTGTCGTAGGTATTGAAAGATTTTTTTTATGTAATTATGTTATATAAAATTTTAATATGTAAACCTAATAAATAAATTTAATAATAAACCGTTTTGTTATGTGCTCACTAACTAATCGTTCGGAGTCGTTGACCGCGCTCCAACTGGCCGCATTCGAGGCTACGATATTGATCACCGCTTGCCGCGATGCTCAAGGGATTTCGCACGAGCGCTTTAATAAAATTTATAAATATGGTGATGGATTATTTTTGCAATTTTTAATATAATTTCTTTCTCGACATAGGAAACATTAACAGCCCCTTGTGTAAGGTAATCTGTATTAAAAAATGTTCATTTTTATTACAGAAATTCATCAACAGCAACTCCGAATATAAGCTGGTCCTCGTGGTGAGAACAGACCTGGGTATGGGCAAAGGTAAAATAGCGGCACAGTGCTCTCACGCAGCTGTCGGAGCTTATACAAAAGCACTCAAGAAAGACCCCAGCGGCCTCCAGAAGTGGGAGTACACGGGTCAGGCCAAAGTGGCATTGAAAATCGACTCTGAAGATGAAATGAAAGAGATTGCGGCACAAGCACAGAAACTCGGTCTTACGACATCGCTTATTAGGGATGCTGGGCGAACGCAGATCGCTCCAAACACATCGACAGTTTTAGGGGTGGGGCCTGCGCCTAAAGATATTATTGATCAAGTGACCGGTCACTTGAAACTTCTTTAGATTTTTTAAAAGCTTTCAGCCGGATACCGATGAGCTAACGGACATTTAAATGCTTTTATTTTTGTGTTTTCAAGAACTATCTACATGTTTGCTAGTGTTATAGCTACCCAATGGAATCAAAACTGTTATCATCACCAGTATATATAACTTTATTTATTAATTAAAAATAAATACTAAGAAATTTAAGTATATCACTTTTAATTCTTTGAATAATTGATGCATTTGAAATTATTATTCGTGCTTTCAAGTACGAGTACATTGGTCCTCAATAAGAACAGTGATTGCATTTGATGTAACTAATAAAACAAAAACCAACAAAAAATAATATATAAACTGTCATTTTATATTCTTATCATTCCTCTACTGAGTCCTTCGAGCCATTAAGACAATGTGGCGTGATGATGGGGTCCTGATATACAGGTGTATTTAAAATCACTACTGTCTTTTTAGGGGTTGATCTATGTTAACAACTAAACCGGTCGCAAGAAAGAAATATATATTTTTTTCCAATTAAAAGTTTCATATAAAATTAAAGTTATTATAAATGCACTTTCGGTCGGTGTGCTACGTCATTCTAACCAAATCTGTGGCTGAAGTCAAGAACACCCAGTCAGTATTCAGTACCGCTCCCATAGCCTCCCTCAACTTCACCCCTTCAAAGCTCACCTCGACAAACATTCCATTCAGACAATCAGACTTGATTGACAGACAATCAGACTTGATGGTCATCATAGCTCTTAATTATACTTTATTTTCTTTCTTCTTAATCGTATGGCCACTTTTTGTTATTAATGATAGGTCGTTCTGCAACCCATCACTAACTCTAGTTTACGGCACCAGACATCCTGTAACTTAGCATTCGCAACGGTTGGCTTCGCCGCCCATCGTGGTTATGAGAGGTGGCACTGTACAGCTGCTGCTTTCGCACTCGTGGTTGAGTTTTCTGATACATGTACTATATTATAGCCTGGTGTCAGTTTAGTTGATATTATTACCGGAAAAAGTATATGTAGACTGAAAAATATCTGGTGTGGTTTCATGGAGCATCGTACCAATGAAAAGCTTTTCTAAAATGACTCAAAGATGTCCACCTGTTTAAATGCATGCGATAAAACCTAGTAGGATTGGTTTATAGTTCCGGAAAATTTTGAAGAATCTATTGCAACATTTTTTCCAAATTACATTCAATTAGTAATTTTATGGATGAAATGGCGGCAAGAGATCTTATATAAGTAGGTATTTCATTTCTTTTTATGACTGCATTTTAAATATAAAATTAAGTTGTAATATAAAGTTCTAACTAACTGAGCAATGCCCGTCCTGAGGTAGATTTTTCTATAGTATTGTTTATATTTTTACAATGTATAATTTTATAATTTATTTATTTATTTTATTTCATAGAACAATAATAAATTACATATCATACATAATTAAGCATTGCCCGTGCTAAGGTAATCTAGTAAATTGTGACATGATGTACATTATGTATAAATAAATATATAAATTATTGTTATAATCATAGTCTTTATTATTTAGGTTTCCATTTCCTTTCTTCCCAGTTGACGGAGCCATTTTGTATATATATTTCTTCTGAATCTGCTTTCTAAAATACTAATAATTCTGTAGGTATCCTTTATATTTATTTATTTATTTTTATAAAGTAAACATACAGAGAGTAATCGTAAACATTCTTACATATTTTATACACAGGTTTATATATTTTATAACACTCGATACTCTCCAATTTCATGTTTATAAAACATGCATGTGCATCTTAAGTTAGTTATACATACAAAATTTGGTACATTTGATATTGCAATAAATTAGAGGTTGGTCTTTCATCCTATGCATAGGTTTGCTGAGATATTTTAGAATTTAGTTGGGGTTCAGTTCTTGGATGGATTATACTTCAAAACAGCGCCATCTTTTGACACAAGCGGCAACCGCAGGCAAAAGCAATCAATTGCTCCGCAGTTCCAGCCGTTGCCGCGAGGGGGCGATGTTTACAAGCGCGTCGTTCTTGGCGGTGCGTAGGTGGCCGTCGCCTTCCCTCCGCCCCTCCCCCGCGCCGCGACCTGTTGCTCGTTCAACGCATTCGTTTCGTTAGCTGGCCGGTCGTTGTTCTCAGTGCTGCAGTTCGGACAAATGTCACGTCGATGTCGCGCTCGCTCCAAAAACGAAATACCGTCAAAATTACATTTTAGTGCCGTGCGAAATGAGACGCGTATGCTAATATAAAATGCAATATTTATTCCGTAATTTGTCGCGAATAAGTTCTGTTCGCCTAGTATGAAGCGCTTATGAATTGTTTATGCGGTGAGAACCGCATTCTAGCCGAGATCGTAAAGAATCATGGTGTTTGTTGGAATTCCAATCCACATTTTATACTGAATTCGAACGTACTTTTTTCTTATAATATGTTTAGAAGGTTCCAATTAGAGGAATAATATACGAATTACATTATGCTGATTTAATGTGAATGTGTGCTTTCGAAATGATAATCATCTGCTAATTATCTAATTAATTGTTATAAACTTTTTATTGGGAAATAAACAAAAGCTAAATCAAAGAAGTTGAGTGGAAATTGCATGTAAGTATAACAATATTATGAACTTTTAGTTTAGGCTGGTTTTACACAATTTGATTTGTCCAAAATGTGATAAAAAAAAAATATAAATTAACTGCATATCATATTAATCATTAGGTATGAGGTAATAGGTATTTATTTCCACAGAACAAAAATACCTTACCGGATTGATACAATTGAAATATTTGTCAGTTTGTGTTACGGAACCCTCCGCTTTTGACTGGTTTGACCTATACACTGATTTTAACAAACGAGAGACTTCAATGAGGGGTAAATACTAGTAAATAGTCGACATATAATTAATTGCAAAGCTTAGTTTACCAAAAGTTATTGAAATATATTTTTTATCAACATGTTCTTTAATGCGGCGTTTAGTTTGTAAGTAAATTTGTTATTATTGAGATATAATCACAAAAATAAAAATGCCTGCTACCTATTTTGGGTGTATACTATTTATTTTTGTTTTTTTACATATTTCTTAATTACATAACCATTCCTTACTGGGTATTGCCCGTATAAAGGTGGGCTAATATTAGTCGGTACTAGCTTTTTTGAAAAAATAGATAAAATTAATACAATGAATACCAAAAATTCCTATGGGGACGATATAATGATCGGCTGAAAATTTATTGAAACCCTAGTTTTTTTGACTTTGAGTTTGCGTTTAGAGTCTTAAAACGACGGCCCACAATTTGCTAAGTATAGTTGCGAAAAGCAAAAATTCTCGCGCGTAACAATAACCCACAAATCATAAGGCGCGCTCGCTCAGTCGCCTGCCACAGCCGTTCCTCCGCGTCACGTGGCACATTTATGAATTGATATTTATTAAATGAAGCGAGTTTCGAAAGCGAGAGACATAACAAAAGACCGCCATTTTTTTTTTTGTGGCAATAACCGCTATTACAAAACCGGCGTTTATGCAATTATACCTACCTAGTATATTTAGGCGAAAGTAGGTATGCAAATGACTTCGAGACGAGGTTAAAAATTAAAGTCAACTCGATTCACATTTTAGGCCAGGTCCAGGTCCAATGGGACCATCAAGTTTTTTTTAGAGGCGTGGTTTTCAATCTGGCACTACTTTTTTCGTAGTTGGTGTTTTTGACAGCTGTCACTTGATTTATGCTCAGTTTGGTTTGCCATTTCATAATGAATAGACTTACTCCTGAACAACGTGGCGTGGCCTCCAAGATCGTGCGATTTAACACCGCTGGACTATTTTTTGTGGGGTTATGTGAAGTCGCTTGTCTACGCAGATAATCCGGACACGATTAACGCCTTGGAAGAGAATATTCGGCGCGTTATTGCTGACATACCCATGGCCCAACTTGCTGCAAAAAGTGGTTGAAAATTGGGCCTCTCGGCTGGAATTTGTTCGAGTCAGCCGCGGCGGCCACTTACCCGAAATCATTTTTAAAACATAATGGCAAACCCTTATCTTTATAATAAAACTAAATTCTTAGCCATAACATCAAATTATATGCGTTTTATCTCTTCTTGAAAACCACGCCTCTAAAAACATCACCCTATATTATTGTGTATACCTCGTGTGTGGTTCCCTGATAATTCATCTTCCAGCGTCATGTAATAAAGCCTTTTGATATTATAAGCCGTAAAATGAAAACAGCGGAAGACATTATACATTTATATTTATACAGCGTCAGTTTAAAATTTTATTATATTTAAAAATATATATATTCACTAATCATTGCCGGGAGAATATGAAAACCTTAACAATATTTCTCTTGTGAGAAAAACCTTTCAAAAAATAATTATTAAAGCTAAATCTTTATGGATTCAAATAGCTGCACGTTTAATTTTTTTTTTTATCTTTTTAGAATCTATTGTTATTTAAACTTTCCTTTAGTCGTAATTTCTGCTTTTAACCAACTACTTAGACTCGTTTTGATTGTTTTTATATTACTGAATATACTTATTAAGTACATTTGTAACATTTTATTAACAAAAAATTCTAAAATGTGGAACAGTTATAGTAAAAATATCATTGGACATCTTCGCTATGCTTTGTTTAAATAAATAAATTAGCAAGATTTAGGAGATCGTTTGTTGTAGCTAGTTTTCATGTCAATTATATATAAGTGCGTCAATTCAAGAAGGTTATTAAGTTATATTTGAATTTGTATAATATCAATGAATTTTGATTCTTACCCTTCTATTTGTATTTAAGTAAGAATGTACAAATTCGCAAATTTTTAATTTTTTTCATAGTTCTAAAATAATTTCTACAACATTGTAAAAAATTGTTATGAAAATAAATATGCTTAACTTCTTCCTCGGCGAAAATTAGATCTGTGTTTTAGTTACGATTTTATATAACTGATAATTAACCCTACATTGTAAATGCATTTAAAACAACTTGACCTATATTTTTGACCCATTCTTTGAAGACTGCCAAACAAAATAAGAAATTTATAATTATAATGCTAAAAAATTTAAAAATGCCCCGTATCAATTTATTTTCGATATCAGTAAAAGCCACAAATAAATGTGTGGGCGAGGCCTGCAATTTGGACAGTATTTATAAGTCATAATATTATAATTACATAATATTACATAATAACATTTTAATTTTAATTACATAATATTATAATGCTAGCTCTCGTACTAGTCCAAGCGAGAGCGAAAAGAATTCGACGCCGGGTCATATATGTTCGTCAACGAAATAGTAATAAACGGTAGGAAAATTATCGCAATATTTGCTTAATTTAGTCACGTTTTCTATACATTTATCTTGATGCAAGAGACTGGGTTTCAGCTGCAGGGGCTCGGTTGAGTTAGGTCTGCACGCGGTCTTATGTTTTGTTTTACGAAATGTGAGGGAATTTAGCAGTAACCGTGTAGTTAGATGTCGATTTGGGGGCGGTGACATCATTTTTGAAGTACTTTACCCATACACATTTTTACCCGGACAGCGGATTAATCTAATGCGGCGCACATTCTTCGGTGGGGGTTTTTTATGGCGACAGCACGACCCCTGAATTTTGCACCCCCATTAAGACGGTTATTTTTTTAAGGCGCCACCAGTCCCTAAAACGTGTTTTGTAACGTATTTTGGTGCATTTTGTTGAAGTTATTCCCAACAAATGGCTAAAACTAAAAATACCACAATATTTTACATATATTAATTTAGTCCTTTGCTTAAAAAAAAACCAAATACACCTTATTATAGTAATGAAAATAAATAAATAAGAAAGTGTTGTTTTTTTCTTGCAACGATTTTCTTTTAAGTTGTGTAAGTGACGCGAACCTAATTTTTCTTTCTAAAGATAGAAAATATAATAATCTAGGACATTACTTAAAAAAAAAACACTTTTTTCAAATGATAATAATTATTTAAATACAAAAAACATGTTTCATCGATTCCAAATGTAACGAATTCGCGGTCGGCGAGTATATCCGTCCCTTTTCTACGCGTCAATGTTCGAATAAAGCCTACTCTTTCTAATCTCAAGGACAAATGCGTCCCGGGGCGCCTTAATACAAAATGTTTTTAAAATTAGGGCACTCCTTTTAGGAGGTTGACTAAAGATTATTTAAAAAAAACACATTAATAATTATTTTATTAAAAAAGTTTTATTTATCGAAGTTCTTCTCGAGCCGCTCGCTCGGGGGGTCACTGACCGAGTTCACACCATGCGTTCTCAAACATTAAAACGATTTATATACTCGTTTTTCTCGTAATCGAGACATTTTTCAAATATTTTTGCTGATTTGATGGTCGATAAAGATCAACATCCTAATATGAGTGCCCTGAATTTAAGAACAGCCTATATAATGTTGAGTGTACACTTTTATGATCTCGGATTCTTTTTTATTTCGTTTGCGACGAATTAAGGAATTGTAGAACCTATATAGGTTCTTGAACTGAGATGAACCATTCATTCAACGGTGTATTAGGAAAATTAAATTCTTAAAACGGCTATAAACCACTGGATATATACGGATCTCTGAATTAATTGTATATAATCATATCAATTACGAATCTTACTTATCAAAAGGTATTACCATCAAACCGCTAATTTTACCACTTCCTGCAAATATACCGACCCCCCCCTTTTTTTAATCAACAGCGGCCATTTATTTTAATTATGTATCACCTGCGTCTAATAACTACCATACGTATAGATTGACTTTAGCGATTACAGAAACATTTTTTTTTTTTATTAGGTAGAAAAATGCGAAATAAAAAAAATAAATATAAAATAATGTTTCTATTTTACGTAACTGTTAAACCGGCATTTATAAAAAAGAATATAAACGAATTACTCAATATTTTTGACATATTGTCGACTTTTGAATACACATACTTACAAAATAAGATACAAGTTATTATTATTATTAGGTAATTACAATATTTAGGAGCTAGCTAATATACTGTTGAGTTTAGTAGGTGAGGAAAAAAATGAATGCTTAACAACTCGCAGCCTACGCTTAAAAACAGCCTTGGATTAAGGAAAAGGATCAAATGCTGACCTATGAAGAGTATTCCACTGGAGAATTGTTCTGGAAAGAAACGAATTGAACCCAATGTTCCGTTTTCTCAAGATAGGTTTTATCTTGGAAGGATGGTCATTACGGCCAATATAAGGAGGCTTAGAGAGCAGGCAGGTTTATTCGTCACAGTCTTATATAAACTAGTTAACCTGAATTCAAAACGCCTTCTACTAAGTGGCTCCCAATTAAGAGTTGAAATTAATTCAGATGGACTATCATACCGACTAAAACGCCAAAGACTTTTCTCTGAACTGCTTCTAATTTGTCTTTAAGACATTGGGTGTGAGGATCCCATACTGTTGAGCAGTATTCGAGGGTAGGACGAACCAAAGTTTTATATGCCAATGCTCGCGCTTTAAAGTCAGCACCTTTAAGACTTCGCATAACAAACCGTAATTGTCTGTGAGCCTTTTTCACTACATCACCAACATGAGTTCCCCAATGGAGATTGGAAGACAGGGTACTTCCAAGATGCTTCGTGGTAGAGGATTAGCCAGCTAGTTCGTACTTGAAATCATTATGGATTGAACCGAACTGCATCAAAGCCGACTTCGGATTAACCCATCGGACTTAATCCTAATTATCTTAAATATTTAATTCGTGAACAGAAATCTGTGCCACAAAGATTTGAACACTTATCTGTATCATATATGTACCTAGATATATGGTGTTAAGATTGGCGAGGTTGGGCCCCACAAAATTGTTTCGTGTGTAACTTAATCACCTTAGAGCCCGCAAACAGAATCACTATAGCATAATAGCCCCCACCTAAATGGATCCACGGAATGATTTGGGTACATTTGGCTTTGCACGTGCGAGTGTGAGGAATGCGCCTGCGCGATGCTGCATTGAATATAGTATATATCTACACACGATGGATACCTATCTATAGTTTTATGCTGCTCTGGTGCCGCGAGGCCCTGGACTGACCCGTTGAAATAATGCCTTGTAAATCAGCTCTGGCTGAGCGGATTGACGTTGCCAGATCGATGATACTAATTTAAAAATAAACAAAAATGACCGAGACTTTCTGGCTATCATATGATATTAACTGCTTCTATACATTGTTTAGTAGCAGTAAATTACTTACACAGAAACTGACGTTTTACAGCTAGGCCCTGCAGACGCTTTTAACGGCATCTTTCCTCCAGACTACACGCGCCTATGGTACCTACCAACTTGTTATGGGTTGCTTCATTGTTTTATCTCCACTTGTGCCTGCGGCACTTTTAGCCCATTCGATGTGCGTTTTGGATGGCCATAGAGGCGACGGTGGGCTATTTTTTAGGTTTAAATAGATTTAAAAAATAAAACATACAATAATATCATTACGTCTTTCAATTCATCATAATTTTAACACATTTTAGGTTTTTTTTTGTAAATATTGATGCGCTTTTAGTATTGGCACAACCTCCCGCCCTCCCCCTCCCCGCTTATTTACTTAATTTGTGATTTTTTTTCATAACTTTGCATAAGTTTCGCTAGTCTTGATATACTATATCAACGCACAAAACCCTAAATCTAGAACAGGCATATTTGGCCTAGTTGAGTAGGGCCCAAAATAATTGTATATTACTTAGGTCATAGCAATTATTAAAGAAAAAACTACTGACAAAATTTCTAGTATAGTTCTGTATTTAAAGTTTTTTTTGTTTCTATATACTTACATATAACTATATAAATAATCAAAGCTTAATTTGGTATATTTGGTGTACTTTTTTTTGTGTTTATGTTTAAATTTAAAATCATTTAACATTATTCTTTTTACCTCCTTTATCGTTATTAATCAGTTGGGCTACCCTAAATTAGGAATGTATAAGTACAATTTATATTGTCTTTACGTCATTGTGTAAAATTTCTATTGTGTAACCACAATAAATAAATATATAAATAACAAAATTTTTCTGATAAGCTACACACACATTCTAAAATATAGTTAAGCTCAACAAAGTTTTAAATACTTTTGTACATAGGCAAATGCTTTAATTGGTCTTATTGTTAACTCTTTGACAAAATGTAAATGCTATTATTTCGCTCTATGCTTACCTGTTAATAAATAAATAAGATAAGATTCGTAATTTCTATCACACGTCTAAATAGCGAGTTTATTTTTATTCTGTGTGTTACAATGCCAATGTCTCAGAATGGTATAAGACTCGCAGTATCCGCGCGTACAGTTAAAACTAGACGCGTTTGCGCGCTCGCCGAGAAGACGAAGGCATTTCTGGCAACGCCGTTTCCGCGCCCCCGGCGCGGGTGTGTCGGGCGGGCGGGCGGGGCTGGGCGGGAGGCTGCGCGCACTGACGGCAGGCGGCGGCGGATCACCCGGCAATTTCAAGATGGCCGCGGGGTGCGCGCGCCCAACATCTGTCGGCGTCCGGACGAGCGCTGCCTACTATTACGCGCCGGATTCGACCTCCGAATAATATAATCTCATGGGACTCACGCCATAGCGTTTGGCACGCTTAGAAGGATTCGAACGTCGACTAGGTGCGCCACTGACTGGACTACCCGGCCGATACATCCCTATTTATAATGCCCCAGTAAGATCGCATTTAGACTGTGGTAGTGTAATTTGAAATCCTTATTATGCTAAGTATTCGGACAGAATTGAAAGTATTCAAATATAGTATAGGGTGATGTTTTTAGAGGCGTGCTTTTCAAGACGAGATAAAACGCATATAATTCGATGTTATGGCTAAGAATTTAGTTTTATTATAAAGATAAGGGTTTGCCATTATGTTTTAAAAATGATTTCGGGTAAGTGGCCGCCGCGGCTGACTCGAACAAATTCCAACCGAGAGGCCCAATTTTCAACCACTTTTTGCAGCAAGTTCAAACTGCAGTTGTATGTCAGCAATAACGCGCCGAATATTCTCTTCCAAGGCGTTAATCGTGTCCGGCTTATCTGCGTAGACAAGCGACTTCACATAACCCCACAAAAAATAGTCCAGCGGTGTTAAATCGCACGATCTTGGAGGCCACGCCACAGGCCCACGACGCGATTTTTACTTTATTTTAGAGGAGTAAGTCTATTCATTATGAAATGGCAAACCAAACTGAGCATAAATCAAGTGACAGCTGTCAAAAACACCAACTATGAAAAAAGTAGTGCCAGATTAAAAACCACGCCTCTAAAAAAAACACCCTATATATATAATTTATGTTGTTTTATTTACTATAATTTGGTTTATCGTTCATATCCATGCCACAAATGGCACCACGCTCTATCCATGAGGTGTTCTCTTTTTATTCGAATATTCATAAGTTTTTTTATTTGTAACTTTACTGACTAAGATTTATTACTAACATGCATTTACATATTTCAATATTTTGTTAGCGTACCATCTAAAAATAAATAAATAAATTTATTTACACGAAATAACTCAGTATTTTATTTTATGAAGTGCAAAACAGCTATACTTACATTGAAAAACATTTCGAATTAATTGAAAATTTGGAAAAAGTTTGCACTTATTTCTAAAACAACTGAATTTAAAAATATGTATTTTTTGAAAGCAGGAGGCTAGGCAAGAAGTTGGCATACTATTTATATCGCGCTTTCTGTTACGAGATGGCGCTAGCAATCGTACCATTTCCTATGAGTCGCAAATAAGTGATTTTTTGTATTCCCTCTTTAAACCACTATCTAGGTACGTAAAATAACTTGAATGCACATACATAATTGTTTTTGGACAAACAGATTCTGTGATACAGGTTGGTCTAAGAAAACTTTGAATATTCTTTTATTTTTTTCATTCAATTAATATCAAAATATGACCTAATGCGTCTTACACTTCTTGATTATTTGATCTCCTCTGCTACATTTAAAATACACTGCTGTAATTCTCCGAGTTGAGAATTAAATTCTTAAGGGGAAAAAATATTGGGAGTAAAAAAATCCTATCCATGGATCGGTTGTAGATTTATTTTGAAGTAGCAACATATTTTTTTTAGTTTAAAAGTCTACCATACCTTGCACTAGAAGTAACTTAATGAAACTGCCTGAACCATTCCCGGACAATTTGCAAAAATAATAATCAATATCGCTTTTTGCCACCTTATCAATGAATCAAAATAAGACCACACTATGAAATTTTATATCATATAAAAAAAAACCCCGAGATTACGTAAACCATTCTACAGTAATAAATATACATAAAAAATAAATGAATACTAAAAATACATTTTTAAAAACAAACTTCTTTATGATTTTTTTAAGTTTAGTTAAATGCGTATACAAAATTTCGTATTTGTGCTGTTTTTGGAAGCCAATCCTGGGGTAGAATCAGGTCATGATTACCATAAAATTGCATTGGCATCGGAACTAAACCGACATGTCAAATTTCAACTCCGCAGGATAAGAGAAAGTGGTTCTAATTCAGCTCGCAAGATTTGACCTAAACCGATATACAAACATTGCAAGCTAAAAAAGGCTAGTAAAAAAAATAACGAGCGAATTAAAAACCTCCTTTATTTGAATACGGTTAAAAATATATACAAAATTTCATAATATAATAATTTATTTACATCTTAAAATAGACATTTAGAATCGATACCAGCATATGTGCGTCATTAATATGAGATATATACAAAAAAATATGTATTATTATATATATCACTCTGATAATATCCTTTCAAGCCTCAGTGTGCCTCAGTATTCCTAAGGCCCGCCCATACGCGGACGGACTGGACACTGGACACCTCGGGGCGATCGAATGGCAACCGAATAATTTGAAGATCGCCTCTGGACACGTCGCGAGTCGCGTGGTCTCCACTTGAACCCAAATTGGATAACGATGGCGAGACGAGAGAGAGAAACTCTTTTACGTATTATAAATAACACCTATACTGCTACACAAATTATTATTTCATTTGTGTAGATATCTGTACACAAGAACAATGGGATGGAAATTTGAATTTTCATCATATCTTATGTTTGTGGGATGTATCTAGGCATCCTCTTAAAAAAATTACCTCCACCCGACTTTGGATGAACTAGTTACCAGTTGCCGTCGTAGCAACAGCATAAACAAAGCTTCAACTTCTAAATCCATTTAGTACTCTCTTCTGCTCCAGATCGTTGAAATGGGCGTCTCATCGACGTCTTTTCAACGACAGAATTGTCGCTGCACGTAGAGGCGGTCGTCTGCCACGGCGACCGACTGGTGGCAGGTTTCGAAGACAGTACGGCGTTCAAATGGGCGTCACAAATGTCGTCGATGTGGCGTCCATGTGTGATATGCGCACTTGGCAGCGACGGACGCCGCAGCGTTCGGTAATTGAAATACATTAGCGGCTGAAAGTATGAAAAGATTTGGTTGAAAGCATGATTGGTCGCATTGGACGTCAACCATTCAGCCGTGGCAATGATCTCACACATCTCAGAAGTCGCGTCTTTTCATCTAATCCGGGCCTGGATTTGTTTTTGAATTCGGCTTTTATTGTATCATTGTAGCATGAAACAACCAGCCTCACAAGCAACTGTCTCCCTTTTCAGGGTATAGCCCAATCAGTGCGAGGGTATTCTAGACGATTTTTCCCATGGCTATACGAATGTGTAGGTTTTATAGACGCAGGGTAACCCCACCGAAAGTGACTCTAAAAAGGCATGTATTAAAAAAAACATGTATGACACCCCCCCCCCCCTCCCGCAAAGGCTGACGTCATTTCCATGATTTGCGTTACAACGTCCATATCACTAAGTAACTAAGTAAGAAAAATATATAATAATTAATTATAAGGATTACGTCAATTTGCCAAGGACCCCCCTCTCCTTCATAATATTACCGTCACCCGTAGACCAGATCACCTCCCCCCCCCCCGCGCCCCCTAATTTCAAATGCGTAATATATAGACGGTATATCAGATTGTGCGGTGTTTAAATTTATTTATTCACTCTAGCCAAAAAGATTGATAATTTACACCGTCTCGTTCAAAAAAATGGGGATTTTTTACTCACAATAGAAAACACAAACAACCCCGCTGCGTCGTCGGAAAAGGTCTTGGACATTCTGTATAAGTTAAATAGTTTTAGGATATATTTTATGTTCATATGTTTGTATTATATTGTATCGATCTATCGAAGATAGATACTTATATTCGACTCTCTGAATTGTCGATATTTCGATTGTTATCCGCATCCCTATTTCCTCTTATTGATCTGACAAATGGATCATTTTTACCGACAACATTAAGCAGTTATCGAAATTGATGTCGAACGCGAATTAAGACCAACTAACAAAAACAAAATGATTAGTGACTGTCGTCGATCGCTCGACTTTCTCTTTTTTTATTTAGCTAAAAACGCAAAACATACATTCTTGTTTCTAACCGCAAATGGCAACATAGATAAATCTTACGATTTATGAGAAATTAACAAATTAGTGCAGTGGTTGAATAAAAAGTGACCATCCGCGAACCCAGCGTTCAAATAGTCCAAGGAAAATGGTTAGGAACAAACAGCATTAGGGCATTTCCGTATTACTATGCGCACAACTTACAAAATGGCGTGCGCAAAGCGATATTTAGCAGCGTTTATAACAATACAAGTCAACGAAATAGAAGTAAATAGTATTAGAAACGTAATACCGTCCCTCATAACGTTTAATATCGACGAAACAAAATAATTTTTACGCGTATTTCGGAAGTCGATATGAGTAAGTTATTTCCTGGAGTATTATTTGGTATGGCTGCGGCAATGCTCATCGTTCCGTTTCGTCTTGCAAAGCTGACAGTGTCTTCTTTCTCCTTCCCCCCCCCCTCTCTAAACCTCAACAGAGGAAAACTGTTTCTCCTAGGTAACGCCTAGGATCTATACACATCCATATTTATCGTCCAATTTTGAATTCACTTAATATACAACGGATAGTAAATTGTATGCAGTATCATTGATTACATAGTATTTTATGTAGATTGCTCAACTGCTAAGAAGAAATTAGAAACCAATTCATAAAACATCGTAAGAAGTTTCCTAATTCTAATGATAGATCAAAAGCAATGCGCTGTCTGTGAATTGGCAAGATAAGCTTTTCTAAACTATAGATTTATACTACGATAATATTTCATTGAAAAAAAATGCGTTTCTGAATCATTTTATTGGCCGCCTACTAAGTTTATAAGGTTGAGCTAGCTATAATCAATGATATTACTTAAATTTTAGTTGCAAAGCTATATAGGCCGACAATGAACTTATGTTGCCTCACCTTTATCGAACGCTCGTCCGTTATTAATAACGCATATACATATAGAACCGAACGCCGCCGCTGCGCACGCGCCGGTTTACGTGTCACATTCAGAGTGGAAAGTCATCATAAATAAAAGAAAAGGGAAAATGACATACAGCAACAAATACCGCACAGGTATAGGGGCCGTGCGTATAATACGTCATCGATTTTTTTCAATTTTAGACCCCCCCCCCCCTCTACAATCATCCTATCATCATAATCTTATGACCACCTCCTAGCAAAAACTGACGTCATTTGCATGAACTGCATACAAAGTCCATATCGTTAGTGGTCCAAAGTCCATAGGTGTGAGACTGTGCCACCATCCAACTCAAATATACGGATTCCTAACCCCTCGATCTGCATTGAGGAAACGGAGAATACACAGACCCTGGATGAGGGCTTGTTTTAAGCACCTTCAAGGTGGGACATCTTTGTTAGCAGTAACCTTAAATTAAACACCTTTAATGGACCTGTTTTCCTTTTAAAATTTTGCCTCTGCAAGCCGAAATGTTCGCGTTTGTTCATGATTGGCATTCTAAGTGAAAGGTGAACGTAAGGAAATCATTACCATAGTTTACCATGATATTTTTGAGGAAAGGAACGAATGACACGCTACCTCCCTCAAGGAAATCGACTTCCTCGAAAATGTTAGCTCATTTGTTCCGTGTTCAATCGAACGGCATTGAGTTTGCCTTCAGCAGCGGCTGTTGTCAGTAGCCTAGCATCGACACTTTAATCGCTGTGATGACCTACACTGATTTTGCCCGCCAGTATTCCATATTTACGGACATGGTAGCACAGCATTCTGACCCACTTTCATATGATTAGACTAGTTTCACTTGACTTAAGGTAAGCTTTTAGAATGGCATAGAGAAAACCACTGTTTTGCATAAGGTTTGTTTCCATTAAACATTTTTTTAAATTCTAGAATTGGTCCACAGACGATTAAAAAATTACAAGCCCTACCAAATTACTATTCAATTCGTTACACCGAATTATTTTTAGTACACATATTATATATTATAAATATATACATATAATAAATCACTCTGGTGATACATTACATTGTATAAATTTGCATTCCTACTTCTTTCTTTGCATTCTTACAATAAACCACTTTTATCTAATTTAATTAATTTGGTATTTTTAGTTTTTTTTAACGCTATTCATTTTTTTTCTTGAACTAAGTTATCAGACATTTTAGTACACATTTTAGATATTAGGCATTTATTTGTTCCGTCACATTTAACAGAACGAACTAGGACTAAGTCTTAGTTCGTTCTATATGTTAAATTAATGTAAATGTAAAATGTCCTAGTATATGTTAGATTGGAGATGCCTGTAGTCGGCTTAAGTTGTTAATTATGTATTTCTATGTAACTGTCATTATATATAGCTGTAAGCATTTCTTATACAAATAAAATAAATAAATGAATACATTTTTATTTTGGAGCAGTTCGAATCGAATAATTATGGTCCGTTTTTTGTATGTTTCCTCAAAAATTATTAAATATCTACATTTTAGCTCAGATGGTAAAACTAAAAATTTAAAAAAATCTTGTTTGAATTTTGTCCACATATGTGCCATAACTAGTCAATCCGTAACTTATTATAGAATCTACTAGCGCATAGTATATTATACTACCTAGTTAAACGAAGTCCTATAATAGCAGATTTTTATTTTGCCGATTTCGCTTATACAAAATTAATTTATAAATGTATAAAAAACATTTTTCTTTTTTATTTCACAGATGTCACCAAGGACTCGCTAACTTCAAGCGCGTTGTGCTAGAAATGTTAAAAGGGAGTGTTTCTCAAGTATGCGTGCTAGAATAGTGTGTGCAGAGAGTGCCCATTCGTGTAACAGCGTTGAACAATGTCTCAAAGGGATTTCTCCGAGGTACGTACCTACATATTTTAGTAAATTACAAATGAAATAATTAGAATAAGCAATTCTTATGCGAATATTAAAATAAATGCGATAACAATCATTAATAACCTACAAAAATGTTCAAGTAGTATGTAAGTAAATATTTTAGGTTAATATATTTTATATTGGCCTTACAGAATAAATGTTTTTATTGCATAATCAATCTATAACTAGGTACCATTAATAAACAACCATGTTTTTTATATCTTTGGTGTCAATCGAAATATTATAAAATGTTTGTTAGGTATTTTCGTCATATTATTCTTTTAAATATGTTTTATAACGTGTGGCTTTCCAAGATTATGTCGTTATTATGTGTCTTTTAGGTGACTTAAGCCTAATATCATAATATTCCGATTTTTTTAACGTAACCACTACATGTGGCCTTTATTAAGACCTCATTCGATATCTGTCGTTTCGCCTTTTCATATATTTTAGAGTATGAAAGTTATATATCACCTATGGCGACCCTAATAGCTATTGCACACAATTTCACCAAATGTTATAGCAAATTATTTTTTTTTGTAAATACAGTGTCAATATCTTGCGACGAACTACCGCCAAATAAACCGGACTTTTCTGAGTTTTGACCGCTCGTCGAACTTACACGCTAATAAACTCTAGTTCGATCTTGCGACGAACAAACCGGACTTTTCTGAGTTTTGACCGCTCGTCGAACTTACACGCTAACAAACTCTAGTTCGACCTATAGAAGAACAAATTTTCCCAATTAATTATTATATTTTATTAGGGTAACCAACAGTCATTATTGTAAAAATCGTAGAGGCAAATTAATAAAAACACACATCGACCAATAAAAGGTGTCGACAAAAAATATTTCATTAAACAATACCATAAATAACACATAATTAAAAAAGGAAATGAATTTTTGACTTTCTGTGTAGACACATTAGGCTCTTGGAGTGAAGAGGCAATAAAATTTATAAATGTTATTGGTTCTAAACTAAAGTGTATTTTTGGTGACCCTCGTTCTGGAAGGTTCTTCAAGCAACGTGTCGATTCAACGAGCGAAAGCCGCACGCGTTTTAGATATATTTCGCGACATAAACACATCCAAAAATAATTTAAACGAAATAGATTATTTAATTTCTTAGTTTTTAACATGTTCAATATTATTTTTTTGTTTCCATATTAATTAATTTATTAACATTTAAGCATACAGCGTACTAGTATATACATTTTTCCAAAGGCTTAATAATAAGGCCAATTAAAGCTTACGCCTATGTACAAAAATATTTAGAACTCTGTTGAGCTTAACGCTATTTTAGAATGTGTATGTGTGTACGGTGTAAAAGTGTCAGTGAGGGTGTGTGGTTGTGTCTGAGAGGGTGTGGGGTTGTGAAAATTAATTAAATTAATTATATATTAGTTCTTAATAATAATAATAATAATAGAGGATTAATATGAGCATGGACGTTTATTATTAGGGGCATGTGCGTGGATGTGCGCGAGCGTAACCAATTGGCAAATAAATTAGTAAGAGCGTGTTTACATAATTACATTAAAAAATATAATGAATTAATTTAATTTTAAAAAATATGTTTTAGTGCATTAAATTACAACGTACTTTATTTTTATTGAAGTTACTTTAATTAATATCGCTACCAGGCCAAAATTACTACATAAATAGTAATGAATGTTCAAGGGCAATGATGTAATGCTTTCTTTACTTTCTCCCCTCCCTCCATCATCTTTATAGGCCACGCCCAATTTGTGCGAGTCTTATTGATTGCTGGTGTGTGCCGATCACGAACTCTCATTATAGATCTTATCTTAAAAATTACTGACAATGGCCCCTCGGAGCCGGGCTAATTAAATTGTTAGCTTACACTTTTGATTTTTATTAATATCAAGCACAAACCTACCTCCAAATATTAAAATGTTAATCTAATGAAATCATGCTTTTTATTTAAACATCTTATTTGAAATGGATTAAGTGACACATTGTGGTTCATTAACATTACATATAATATACCGACACTGGATCAAGAATTGTTTTTGATGCACTTCCCATATACCATTATAACTTAATAGTGATTAGCAGAGAGAATACATAGTAAACAGCCTTTTGCATCAACAACTGAAGCAAAAAATCACCTGATGGTAGACAAAATTAAAGTATGCGATTCCATCAACTTACACTTAAAGTTGAGGCGAAAAATTCGACACAGTATGAGTAAACATTTCATCACGTCTGCTGTGAGGTGAAGTAATTATACGCACGCACTTATTTTATATTGTATATTATATTCATCATTTTGCATATGATTGTCATTGTTTGTCGTCGCATTAAACTACTACAGTAGGGTTTTTGAATTGATAATTATTTCATTCAAACCCTGGCCCAAATAGTGGTCCTTCGAGCCGGATACACATCAAACTCAATCATATAGGGTGATGATTATAGAGGCGTGGCTTTCAAGAAGAGATAAAACGCATATAATTTGATGTTATGGCTAAGGATTTAGTTTTATTATAAAGATAAGGGTTTGCCATTATGTTTTAAAAATGATTTCGGGTAAGTGGCCGCCGCGGCTGACTCGAACAAATTCCAGCCGAGAGGCCCAATTTTCAACCACTTTTTGCAGCAAGTTGGGCCGTATGTCAGCAATAACGCGCCGAATATTCTCTTCCAAGGCGTTAATCGTGTCCGGCTTATCTGCGTAGACAAGCGACTTCACATAACCCCACAAAAAATAGTCCAGCGGTGTTAAATCGCACGATCTTGGAGGCCACGCCACAGGCCCACGACGCGATTTTTACTTTATTTTAGAGTGATTTTTTCTAAATTTGCACTATTTGCAAACGTTGTTCAGGAGTAAGTCTATTCATTATGAAATGGCAAACCAAACTGAGCATAAATCAAGTGACAGCTGTCAAAAACACCAACTACGAAAAAAGTAGTGCCAGATTGAAAACCACACCTCTAAAAAAAACACCCTATATAAATTTGCTTTCGTAAAGGCCAAAGACAATGAACTCGTATATTGAACTTCGGGCTTTATCAAGAAGGACAATGAAGATCTACACAAAGTCGCGGATTTAGAAAATCTTGGGGGGGGAGGGGGGTAAAATGTCAAGGACACCCATTCTCGTTTTAAGGAAAATTCATCTATTTACAATAACATTTTTAATGATGCACTTAGACGAATTGTTTTAGGCGAATTTCAAGCAGACTCACATTTCCATATTCCCTTATTTTTCTCCCTTTCTTTGGAATATACTCAGCGAAAAGCAAATATGAGTAATTTATAATTAATTTTTCTGGTGGTATGACGATGATATAGTACACTTTTTGGGGGAGGTGTATTTCCCCTATCCGCGCCTATGTTGTTAGGAACTACTCTATACAGAGAAAGACTCTACACACGAGTACGATTCTGTTTTACCAAGAGGGCCCAGTTTCTTTTTCCTTGCGAGCGAACGAAACGCAGTTGCGTCGAGTCGATTTTCGCTTGGCACCCAGACTACACTACCCTCGCCGTTCGGCGGTGGTGTCAATGACTATCGGATCTCATCTCATTCACGTGATGCGTATGCGGCGCGATCTTATACTGTGAAAGCGGTTTTGCTCACCGCTCGACGCGGGCGAAATTACTTGGGCAGGCCTCATTCCGGTCATAGACAATAATTATTATTAAATCAATCGATCGAACCGCTCTCTCGCCGTCCACCACTAAACTGTGAGCCAGCAAGCAATACATTATCAACTTAACGTCAATAGTATCCTTTTAAGGGGTCAAATAAAAAAAAAACTGGTCCAAAATGGTGTGGAGGTCACAAGTCCACATGACGACCGCGCCAGGTTTCCGCTGACGACTACATCACGCCACCCGTACACAGTCAGTCGACCGAGAGTGACGTCAACCGAACGCACCACGGCTGAGGTAGAGGGTTTCCCCTCCGACGCAGTCTATAAGAGCGGAGGTCGATCCCTAGTACGACGCCTATTCCACCTGAGTTCTCGCGCCGCCGATACCTACTCGTCTGCCTGACGTCACGCCTGTTCGTGCCCATACATTATGGAGTCAGACACTACATTGTATATCGGAGTTCTTATGTAATCAGTGGATCAGTAATAAACGCTTTAACACGTTCTCAAGTTGTTACCTTTATCCCACGGGACCCACTCGGTAGGGTTCCGTTACAATTGCAAAAGAAATAGTTCTAAAACTTTTTAAAGGATGTTCACCTAATAAAACCAACTAACTACACGGGGGACCCTACCTACAAACGTATTAACAACAATGAACGGCGGGTAGTTTCCCGCGCGCAAATATATTTAGGTCAAGTGGATAGTTTAGGCACAACAATACGCGCATCATAGATTCAATAGAGTATTGATATTATTATATTGATTTTTTTTTTGTTAGCTATATGAAAACTTGTTTAACAAAAGTTGATCAGATCAGATTACTTTTATATATTTTATGTATTAGGCTAGTAAAAAAACTTAGTAAGTGTCTCTCAGTGCCAACTCGCTGGGAATGACGGTGACAAAGTTGTTAAACCAAGACTTAATGAGCACTAGAAATGTTTACGTTTATGTTGTTAACATTTTAAAAAAGATTTAAAAAAAAATAAAGTTTTAAGTATCAATTCTATACAGGGAATTGCGACAAACGTTGAGCGTCTAAGTTTTAGCTAAACACCGCAAATTTTCGTTTTAAAGGAACACAAAACACATTGCGGTCAACGTAACAGGAAAATGCGATTGTCCCATTAATAAGATAATTAATATTAAAAAAAAAACCGCGGGGAAAAAAGGAATACATAGGAATAAGGAAATATAATGAGTTTTTCGTGACTGGCTCTTGCACGAAGTGACGGTCGTTGCCAACTATATACTAGCAAATACATAACGCTGTACTGTGTACCTGCCTACGCCGCGTTGCCAGCAAAATGATCTTTTTTAAATACTTCCTCGTAGAGGAGCACGACCTTAAGTGCGTTGAGATGAGGATTTGCCATAATCATAGACCTATCTAGAGATTTTATTATAATAACTACTAATCTAACATCAAACGGGTTCAATAACTAGTTATTTAACTAATATAATTATTTTAGAGTTCCTTACACATTGATGACGAAACTGTATTTGCGAAATTACATATAACCAGTAATGTTCTCCGCCCCGTAGTCGACTGATTTTTCGTGATTTTACGCAACTAGTTATAAACCAGTAAAAATAGATTAATAAATGGTATGTTTTAATTTAATTCGCACGCACCTATAGCAATAGATAGGGTATGCAAGTGGTTGTGCATTCCAATATAAAACCAGTAAAAGCAAGATTTTTCATGATTTAAATCGTAAAAGCGGTTTATTTTATTAAATCGAAAATATGCTATTTTTTTTAAAGGTATTGCTATGACCTTTGTCGTATACAATTATATTTGGGCCCTACTCAACTAGGCCCAATGTGCCTGTGCTAGAGTCGGGAGAGATGATGGTAATGAAGCGTTAAAAATGGTATGACCATGTGCAGAATCGAACCTGAGGTCTAATCTAACACCTAAAAATAGAAACAAGTAATTTTCTAAAAAATATTCCCATTAGATTTTTTAAGCTTGTTTTGAAATGACGACAGAGATTTGGCGTCCACGACTTGTTAAACATTGTGGGACGCCTTATGGAGTACGAGTGCAGAGACCTGTTGATTTTAAAAGGACCGTCTGGTGTCAAAGACAGTTGACACCAGACGCTGAAATTATTATCCAGGAACGGGCACATCGTTCTTTCCGACTCTACAGGCTGGCGAGTGTATCGACTAAATATTATTATAGATGCAAATTTAAATTGGAAATTGCACTCGCAGGAATTATCGAAGAAACTTTATATTTAAGTCTATAAAAAACCTTCTAAAACAAAAATGATTAATTAATGTCAATGTTAAAGATTATTAATGTTATCGTACTGCAGTCACAGTTCGTTCAACGCCGTTGTAAAACCATAAAACCTATTTCAGCGAATATCTTGAGCTTGTACCCAATGCCGTATCTGGCCCAGCACACGGTCCTGTGGTACTCCGTTTGTGTTTCTAGCCGAGTGCCGGACGGGCATATCTGCACGCCGCGCCCATTAGCGCCCGCAACAATGTGCGAGGGGTCACGCACAGAAATGTCTTGTGTTTCACGGTGCAGTGCCCGCTGGTCTAGACTCTAGCCCAATGTTTCCTAAACTTTTTTTCCCCGTGGACCCCCTCCCCAGGATTCTCACACTGTGATAGGCTTTATTGTACAGTGGAATCATTTTTTTTTTTCACTTTGAGCTAAGAAGCATTTGACGCATGATAATATCATCTGCACCTTTTGAGTCTTGATAGTAAACCCTATGCACTTTGCGTAGTCAAAGTTCATCTGGACAAAATCAATCAGAACTGGCCAGGGCGGATGCAATTATCCAATGCAGGAGTGGACTTTCTTCGACAATTCCAATTGTGAATGCTGTGAGGTGCAAATAAAGGAACAGACCGCCCATTATATGGAATCTCTGAAGATATCTACAAAATACAGTATTTACCTGCTTAAACTGGCTACGGTTTCAACTTTAATCTAGTTTTTTTTCTCTCTATAATAACACCGTGCTGAAAAGTCAATGTTAGCGTCATCTAATTGTATAAATACCTACAAAATATAAGTACTGGTTAGATTTGAAATTGAAAAAATCTATTTATTTATTAAAAGAATTATAACCAGCGAAATAGACTTTGATTACAATTAATATTATACATAAAATATGGCCAACAAGTATGATTCCCAAATTACAGATTATTTTCGTGTGTTATATATTTAAAAAGTCATGAAATCAGCGTGTGAGAGAACCATGAATAACTGTGAGAGTGAATGAAGTATGTTATGAATAAGTTAGGATTGGTGACAAGCGCACATCGCAAAGTAATATAGGTATTTAATGATTTCAGAAGTAAAAGGTGGCATATAGTCCTAAATAATATCACAAACAGGCTTAATACATTGGTTACGGCTAAGATGCCATAAATCAATGCTTTGGATTTTTTTATTATAAGTATCTTGAATTCTATTAATCGCGGTTCTAACTGATATCGATAGTTTTAAATTTCTTTTAAATGTTGAATATTTATTTTTTAAAAATGCTTTTACAGATCTCGACGTTAATCAAATGTTAGCACATAACGATGTGCCGCATCCCCCGGTAAACGTAATTTGTTTTAAAACGTAAAACGAAATATCGAAGCTGCCCCATCGCACTACCCTGAGGTACACCGCCTCAGCGTTTTGCCCGGGCGCTCGGCGCAGGCATGTCTGCACGCACCGCCCATTAGCCGAGGCAACAATGCGCGCCTGGCCGGGTCGCGGTTCGGCGGGTGACCTCGCCTAACCCTCCACCGGGGATGTTTACATTTCTCATTTTAAATATATCGATCTTTATCTTTATTTTATTTATTTATCTTTATCGGAGAAACCAAAAATTTTGCACAGTACATACAACGACAAAAAAAAAATACATTTGATTGATCGATAAAAAAACTATGTAAAACTAAAAATAGGTTTCTACTAACATAAAGTATTAAAGTTAATAACATAACCATTTTATATCTATATAAACATATCTACTTACACGAATTTAGAACAGCTAATTTTTACACAATAGATCATTGCTGAACACTTTAAATTGCGATTTATTCAGAGTCAATTTATCGAAGCAGTTAATAGTTTAATTAAAATAACTTTGCAACCGTGGTATCGATGAATGTAGAGCGTTTCTTTTATCATGTATCTATACGCAAACGTTTTTGCGTTATCTTAAATTGGAGGTTAGATATTATTGCATATATTTCAAATATTTCCATCTATTTACTGCTCTTAAAATAACTTGCCAAGTTGTTTTATGCGTCAAATTAACTGCGCCGTGCCCTATTTTGTATTTCGCCTGCCTGAATAATTAAATGTTGTAATTTAGTACCTTCTTTTTATATGTTTAGTCTCTCCCAGTGCGCAGTTGGGTAATTTTGAATTATTATAAAATATTCAGAACAAATAAATAATATAATAAAATGGGTTGTGGTTCAAAGTTGCGTAGTCGGCCCATACGAAGCGGTAGCCGATAGAAACACAGCATGTTTGAACTAAAGTCAATAATAAACCAGACGATTAAGACATTTTGAGAATCGTTGATTATTTTATTCCTTTTAGCGACACTTGTCAAATCAGTTTTCGTGGAGTGTACTCCGTGGTCCATCCTAAGTTGATAAGATTCTGATGTTAATAAATCAATGAATGGTCGATCTCAATATAGATAACACTATTTTACCTATATAACATATTGTGTGTGTTATACGAGCATTGGGTCAATTATCTAATAAAATTGGTCAAGTAAAATTATGGTAAAGGTTGTTAGAAAATTCACAACAGGACTATCAGTTCCTTCAGAAAGTAGATGATTCGACTTACGGTAAAGTTAACACGAATCGTAAGTGATATTTTACAAACTTTATTACATAAGGAAGTGCAATTTATTAGTAATAAGTACTTGGTTAGTTTTAAAAGACAAACGTTATATTTTAAGAAAGAAACTTTGTTTTTATAGTAATAATTAATTTATCCCAACCATAGCCATAGCCATAGCCATCTGTTAACCATAGGATTGGTTAAAAGAAATTTTTAAACTTATTTAACAAATGGGTCCTGGAGACCACTTCCTTTCTATAGAGGGTTAAAGGCACTCCGTGGCCCTACGAACTCCTCGCATTTGGCGCGCTTCTTTCGAAAATGTTAAACCTACCTCTAATCTTGTTTAATTGTGACTTTTTTTCAATCGCGTATGAATTCTACGCGCTTTTCAAAGAACGTGTGTTTTTTCGTTTTCAAAAATTCATAAAAATAAATAAATTACAGCAGATTCATTTGATGCAAAATTGAATGTGATAACCTGTAGCAGTTAAATGATAGCTACAGGTATCATAGCCATTCTTGTTTATTTTTTATGGATACTATTAAAAAATATATATTTACGACTATGGACGAATTATAAACGAGCGTCCATTACTCGCTACAAGAACTTCGTTAGTCTAATGGAGAAGCACTTTGCGAAGGTCACAGACTGGCCATATTGCCCTGAACCCTGGTGGTGGCGGCAGACACGTTCTGGCACTGTCATTGCCAGAACCGCTGATCGAGAAGCGAAAGTCTCACGTTCCAAAAATGGCGTTCCAAATTTAACCGGTTCACTGTTGGAATCCTCTACCACGAAGCATCTTGGAATTACCCTGTCATCTAATCTCCATTGGGGAACTCATGTTGGTGATGTAGTGAAAAAGGCTCGCAGACAATTACGGTTTGTTATGTGAAGTCTTAAAGGTGCTGATTTTAAAGCGCGAGCATTGGCATATAAAACTTTGGTTCGTCCTACCCTCGAATACTGCTCAACAGTATGGGATCCTCACACCCAATGTCTTAAAGCCGAGTTAGAAGCAGTTCAGAGAAAAGCAAGCCGGCATGTCTTTAGGGGTTTTAGTCGGTATGATAGTCCATCTGAATTAATTTCAACTCTTAATTGGGAGCCACTTAGTAGAAGGCGTTTTGAATTCAGGTTAACGTTTATATAAGACTGTGACGAATAAACCTGCCTACTCTCTAAGCCTCCTTATATTGGCCGTAATGACCATCCTTCCAAGATAAAACCTATCTTGAGAAAACGGAACATTGGGTTCAATTCGTTTCTTTCCAGAACAATTCGGCAGTGGAATACTCTTCATAGGTCAGTATTTGATGCTTTTCCTTAATCCAAGGCTGTTTTTAAGCGTAGGCTGCGAGTTGTTAAGCATTAACTTTTTTTCCTTACCTACTAAACTCAACAGTAACTCCTAAATATTGTAATTACCTAATAAAAAAAAATAATAATAAAATTAAACAAAATTCGTTTTGATTCCCTGTGGCTAATAATGATGAATCTTCGTACCGTTTTTTAAGAAGATTGCGCGCACGAAGGAGTGTGAGATTTGGCATAAAATTTATCTATAATAATGTCTTACAAATGCATTAAATTAAATAAACTAAAACGTTCATACTACTGATAGCTCATTGACAGAATGATTGAGCTGTGAATTTCGTTTGATTTTAAATATTCCTTTTTCAATAGTCTGTCAATATCAAGCAAAAACAAATGTCAATTTCATTTTTAGGTAAAAAAATTAAAACTGTCAATGAATTGTATCAAAAAATAAATATAAATACATGCTGTAATTGGGGTTTTTTTCTTTCAACTGTTACTAATATTAAATTTTAAAATTCTTAGGTATAGCAGGGTATTAAGGTAAATAGCACACGCTATTGACGTATTTGTACACGCTCGCAGCTGACTTAATAACAAAATTAAATATATATATATATATATATATGCAATGATTATACTCACCTAATTATAGAGGTAAAAGAACCTTAATAATGCTCAATCTTAAAAGTTTAATTAATGAATTACGGTCGAATTTCGACCACTGAGCGACCACTAGCTTCACCTTTTCTCCGAACTTCCCATGATCGTTTTTAGCTAATTATAGCAAGCATATCTAAGATTAAATCAATAATTGATTAAGATCCAATAATTTGATCTAGGACATTAGGAACTTATGAGTCCCGAATGATCTCATTCGTATTATGCCCTAACAGAATCAAGTCTAAAAGATTTTTCCAAAGACGGTATCCTGCAGATATGCCCTGTGCTTATCTGGAACACAAAAAAAAAATAATTGTGATGTTATTTTACTGAAATAGTGGTATATCTCAGGACCCAAAGTATCTTGCTATACATCTTTTTTAAATGATGGCATATCTATGTGTGTATATGCATACAAGAAAAAAAAATATTTTTTTTTTTTTAATCACAAGATAAACCCTAGCGGACAGTGCAATCATCATTTATTTATTTTCTTACACAGTATAAATTATTTTATCTATCTTATCTTATCTTATCTTATAGTGAACCGAACGGTAGAAGGCACGGCCCCACTTAAAGAGGTAACATCATTGGATACTTTTCACATAGATTTTTGATAAGACCCCTATTGTTAACCCAAAAACGTATCGATTTGTATGGTTCAATAAAATAAACTTGAAACTTTAAATTATTTCGGTAGCATAGTTTATATTCTTTATAATCAATTCTTATTCAATAATTTTTAGTTTAATTTTGGCATTTAAATTTAACTATAGGTGTTTATTTATTAATGGTCGTAATTAGCGATTCGACGTCGTTATAGTTGCATAATTATAACGATGCATAAAGTCGGTAATTGAAGGGTAATCGTTCACACGACATTCGGTATGTGTAAAAAGGTTTTAAATTTAACATTACCATATTATTTTGTAACAATTGTGTCTCAGTGTAAAAGTGGTGTTTGTTTTGCGTTTTATTGAATGAAAATTAAACAAAGCTTTGAAACAAATTATAAAACTAATTCAATTCTGTTATTTTATTGTACGGCCAACATTATTCCGTGTTACCATACTAATAAATGATAATACTGCCATTTATAAATACTCAAATATGACAATAAAAGTAATGTTATTCGAGGTAACCATCTCAAGTGAGACCGTGCTTTCTAGCGTTCGGTTTACTATACAATTACCTCGATTCATTTAACAATGTCTTCAGCTGACTGCTTGTATACACAGTGACAAACAATACTATAATATAAAGAAGATAAGGGTGCTAAACGATTATAGTATGTTCTACAGAAGTTAAAATCATCAGAACGCGCAGTGAAGCAAACATTTCTCTGCGGAGAAAAGTGTTCCACCTTCCTACCACAATCCTACCGTCCGACATACCACAAAGATCCTCGACGCATCACACCGAGACCCTCGGCCAGGTTCATCTTCGGTCGAGCGTACTCACCATCTGACCACTAGCCGACTAGTCACGCCGGGGACTTTTTATAATTGGTAATAGTGCTCGAGTACAGTGGCGACCAAAAATGACGCTACGAAATAAAGTGATCGTACGATTTGCGTTTATCAGATACGACAAATATGCAAAGTCGTTCCGTTGGAACTCAACTAACGGCCCACTAGCTCAAAAGCAAGATTTCTTCCCATTAAAACTACATTTCAAACAAATGCCAACGAATTCTAAACATCGGAAAGAATCATATTAGCATTTCAATATTATAAAGGAATTAATATTATTTATATGTTAAGGTCGTTAGATATACCATAAAAAAAAAACGTATATGTAGTGAATTTGAACAAAATAACGATTGTTAAAAAGCATCTGAGAAATGCGATACCTACCTGTCCTATAAAATTTAAGACAGCTATGATTTTGTTGTTTTTTTTTAAATGCGACAACGTTTATGAATGCTTCAATTTTAGTAAAGTTTTAGGTATCTTTAGGGAACTTTTTGGCCAACGATTCGATTATTTATGTAAATAGAAAAAATTTAGTAAAAATTATATCTCAAACATTTCATATTATAAATATTTCGGAAATATTTGTTTGGATAAAATTTAATAATAAATTCATTTAATAATAATTTAGTAGTAATTTAAACAACTTATAGCTACTAAGTAAAAAATATCTGTGCATTATTTTAGTTAACTAGAACGTTTCAAAAAAAAAAAAATATGCTTACTTAGATATGTCAAACCGCATACTGTAATATGTTTATGCCCAATGTAATGTTATTTGACTTTTATTTGATGATTGTTTTTTAATAGCGGCAAATCGCCTGAAAAGATAAATGACACAATCTTTGACAATATTGAAAAATTTTGATAAAGTTTTTAATTATTTGATAAATTGCTGGACAGCATAATATTTCTGTACTTGAGATCGCAGGATGTCGGTTTAAACCCAGCGCTGAGTTTTATAAAAATGCATTTTTAACTCTCACCTGTCCTCTTTAGTGTAAAATATTGTCAAATATTATGTAACCATAAGGCTACGAATATCGATCGCGGTCGGCACGCCAATGGCAATTTACACCAGCGCTTTGATAAAAATAATAAATTTGGTGATGAATTATTTTCGCTTTTTTTTTAAATATAATTTCTTACTCGTAATATGGAACATAAACACCCCCTTCAGTCTTCGAGAATGTGAGGTGGGGACAGGGGTCGTTCGACGTGGTCCCGAGGTATCTTCGAGTGTCCGCCTGAGCAGTGAGTAGAGTCGGGGGCGTTGCAGCGGGACCGTCTCTCGGCCGACCGGTTTCGGCGCGGCGTTGTGATGCCAAGGACAGGAAACCGCATTGATTAAGGCGGTTGCGTTGTTTGTTATTACTCTACGCGTTTCCGTCTAATTTCCGAACACGGCGCCACTGCCTTTGAAAAATTTCGTCTTCAGCATAAATTTACGGCGCCACTGTCATTATAAAATTTCGTCTTCGGACATAAATTTACGGCGCCACTGTCTTTATAAAATTTCGTCTTCGGACATAAATTTACGGCGCCACTGTCTTTATAAAATTTCGTCTTCGGACATAAATTTACGGCGCCACTGTCTTTATAAAATTTCGTCTTCGGACATAAATTTACGGCGCCACTGTCTTTATAAAATTTCGTCTTCGGACATAAATTTACGGCGCCACTGTCTTTATAAAATTTCGTCTTCTGACATAAATTTACGGCGCCACTGTATTTATAAAATTTCGTCTTAGGACATAAATTCAACGACTAGCCACATTTGCTCTGGTTGCAATTAGTTGCACACTTTACTTGAAATAGGCGACACATTTTTATTTTTATTATTTATGTACAAAACAGCGACACTTAATCATTTAATTTAATTTAATTCGAGAAATCAGCAGTCATTATTATATACATTACAAAGAAAAATTAATGAAAACACACATTGACCAATTGAAGGTGTCCATAAAAAAGTATTTCGCTAAATAATACCAAATTTATATCGAAATCTTCTTTCGTGCACACCCTCGTCTATCACGCACTCCTTACCTGTTTCATGTATCCAAATGTATCTCAAGTTACGCGCAGAATGCCGTGCTTGATATAATTCAGGATACTTATAATAAAAAGTTAGAAAGCATTGATTTATTCCATCTTAGTCGTAACCAGTTTATTAAGGCGTCTGTGATATTGTTTAGAACTGTATGCCACCTTTTTACATTGCGATGTGACTTATCACTCATCCTGACATATCAGTTTTCCATTTGACTCTTCTATTTTCTATTTTTCACGGTTCTTTCACTCATTTCATGACTTTTTAAATGTATAATGATTACACGATAATAATCTGTTAATCTGGGAATTATACTTTTGGCCATCTGATAAGTATAATATTAATTGTAATCATGTTTATAAATCCTTTAATAAATAAATAAATAACACGGAGGATTAAAATGACGGACGATACCGAAGACCGCGATTATGGACGCTACTTTATTTCGGCCGACTGTGAGAGAACCCTGTGCTTTTTTGTTCATTCTATTCTATGAATATCGCCTCGTCCATCTTTCACCCCGAGCCAGGTCTTAGAAACGACGAGGAAAGTGCCTTTTAATAGGCGCCGAGGTCCGGCCAGGGCCCTCCGAATTCTCATTAGCGCCGCCGAGGCCCCGTGGGCGGTACCGTTTCGCGGGGCTTCGCGGCATTTCGTAAATTGGTCAATTATTCAGCCGCGCCGTCGCGTCGCGGCCTTTTTTCCGCCGCACTATTTCTGCTGCGCAATTTCGAAGCGCGCCCGCTTTTTTGTTTCCTGCGCCGCTCGTTATGTTTCTTTTTCGAATCTTTCCTATCTCGCTCGCTCTCTGAATATTCCTATTGGCAACTCGAATGACAATTGGCCAAATATCTAAACCTTCAAACAAACAAACACTATTGAAAAAATAAAAACAAATTGAACTGCCTTTTTTAAGACGGACATTTAAGAAGGTAGCGAACAGTGGTAACAATAATATTTACTATGTATACACGAATTTGTAACCCTGCAACATGAATAATTGTTTCAATAAATAAAAACGAACTATATTTACTAAATTATATTGTACTGCTACCTAAACCTAGGTAAAATAAAATTACTTCTAAAAAAAAAGCATATTTGGATATAAAGATTTCTTATTATGATATATATTTGATAATTTTACTAGGCTGGTGCCTGCCTTAAAGTGATCTTTAGTTGACTCACTAGTCCGATATGGCATACTTGCATAAGATAAGCCTTCTACTAACAATTCTCAGCGTGCTTAGGTAACCTGGTAACACACAAAATGCGTTTTTATGATGATGCGGTGTCGATCTAAGCTTCCTGTGTTCTAGCTCCCAACGGTACGAAGGCATTCACGCGAGGCGCCGAATGCCACCCGCAGGGCCCAGCTGTCAAACCGGACGGAGTCCAGGCTTAAAACAGCTATTTAATAAATAAATAAAAAAAATATATCAAATATAATGAGAGATTTATATCGCGGATGGAGTCCGTTAGGACATCCACGAGATACCCCCCCCCCCCCCTCTCCTCCCCTCTTCCACTTACACAGAAAGCCCCCTTCGAAGGCGCCTTAAAATTGGTACCGCCTTAAAGAAAACAAATACTTTAGGACCCATTCCACAGTATCCGCTCGCAATACGTGTATCCATCTCAAACGAGTTGGCTCGCTAACAAAATGATAATAGTATTGAAATTTGGATTTTTATTTTTTAATTATTTTTCTTTATTGAATCCAATATACAGGTTGTCCCAAGATTATTCCCGAAAACTTACGAAGGGGTTTGTTAACCTATTTTGAGTAAGGAATGATTAAAAAAGGCGAAAAAAGAGTTGAATTCAATATATTTTTTAACAGATAGTGTAAATTCGGTCAGCGCGCGAATACTAATGCCGCGACTATTGATAATGGCCTTGAAATCGTTACGGCGTACGGCGTATGCTCGCAACAAAGACGTTCTTACGTGATTCTTTTACTGTTTTCAATTTACATTTTTTTTTCTCGGTAACCTCGATGAATTTTTATATAGCGTCTTAACAAATAAGACTAGATATCGCAGGACCAATTAGCTGGGGTTTTTAATGGGAATAGTCTTGGGACATCCTGTACAATGAGAAATAGCATAAAACGGTTATATATTAGTTATTGACTATACAAGAAAATAGTTAAACCATATTTTAAGCAAAATCATTAGGTGGTGTGAATTTTATTAGGCCATGATACCTGCTCGAATTTTGTTACGCGGTTGTTATTATATTTTTTTTAATTTGGGTATGTTTTATAACTTCTTTCTTTTGGTTGTAGATTTATTTGAAAATAGTTTTTTTAATAATTGCTATGATAAGGTATTATGTAATTATTTTGGGTCTTTCTCAACCAGGCCAAATATGCCCGTCCTAGAGTCAGGGGAGATGGTGGTAATGAAGTATTAAAAATGGCGGATTCGAACCCGCGACCTTTGGATCAATAGTCCAACGCCTTAACCACTAGACTACAACGAGCACACGATTTTTATTGTATTTCTATTCGAATATTAGATAATATACCTAAGAATATTCCAGGTTTATTAGATGGATTTATGTATAAAGATGACTTTGGTTAACTAACGGTTGATTGCTCGCATTTATTATGGAGATTAAACGAAGCTAAAATGCGCAATAGCACCGAATTGCCCATAATAATGGCGAGCAGACGTTGTGCGCCAATAGTGAGAGACGCGTTCACCGCTTCGTTAGCCGTACAATTTTATTATAAAATTTTACGATATCAATTTCGCGGCGGACCGTGAAACCGCCGCCCCGCAGATCGACAGGGCCCGAATAAAATCGCGAGACGCGAAGCGCCCCGTCCCGCTGGCCCGGCGGTTTCTCCATACAGACGCCCCAGTGTTGCCACTCTCCTATTCCGTAGATATAGTTGAAAAACAATTTTGGTTATTGTTTTATCTGATAAATATCTAGGCACAGATTTAAAAAGTTAAATTTTTACTTCGTCTAAAACTTGAGAGCCATGAAAATTCTGTATTTTCCATGCAATTTATAAATAATTGTATTTGACCTGCAATTCCAATACAGCTAATGTTTTTTTTATGAAAATAAACTATGTTTTATCTAAACACCAATAAAATGTTTGGAGACTGAGTGGTAATAAAAAAAAATGGGTCTGCGTCAGACCAGACGGTGGAAGTTATACTTCTTTAGTCATTCGCACACACCCACAGTCACACAGGATATATAAATGAAAATGTATAAAAAGGCACTCTACGGGTTTCTCGAACAACATCCCATCCCAATGAGTACAACGGCCGCAAAGAAATATAACTTCAAAAAGTGCGCCAGGCAATCTGCTGAAGTGACTATGGTCATCCTATAGCGACTAGTAACTTCAGAAATCACGTGATTTTAACAAGTCTCATTCATTCTTCTATATCCTCCCTCCTCCATTTATGATGTCTTATTTATTCCGAGATTAGAAGGTATCAGAGAAGTAAAAACCACTTTCAATGAAACCATCCGAAGATACCGTTTCCTAAGTGAAACTCGTTTTGAATGGATTTTTATTAATTTTTTAATAATAGATGTGTTATTAATTCATAATCCAAAGTGAAAGATGCATTATGCGAAAATTTGTGCGCAGGAGTGTTAGCTAACATATTATCCAATGGGTCACGTTTGGCATATATTAATCATTTCGTTTTATTTCTAGCCGTAAATATTATTTCTTTATGTAATGAACAACACATTTTGGATTTATTTTTTAGGTTTATTTCTACTAAATTTCATTCATAATAATTTCATTTCTATCTTTTCCATTCGTATAGCTTGTGTTGTCCGGGAGGCGCAGTACCGACTGCCTTATTGTTGTTTTCCACTTCTTCGACTCTGACAAGTTCAAAACACTGGTTCAACATACATATAATACACGACAAATACAAAATGAAATGTTGTTTATACCTGCATTTAAAAATATTTACGGTAAACGAGCGTTGCGATTTATTGTATCATTCTTTTTTAATAATTTGCCAAGATCTTTAATTAAAAGTAATATTAAATCTAAAAAAAATTAAAAAAATTTAGAAATATTTGCTATGAAATCGCACAAAAACACTCTTTAATTGTTTGTAGTAAATTGACTTAGCGTGTTAATTATTATTTTAAAATGTATTATAAGTATATTTATTTTTGGTTTGTAATATATTACTAAGATTTAAAAATGTATGTCAATGTATGTGTATGAATATGTATATTGTAAAGGACGTGTAAAATACGGAAAAAAATAATCTGAACATACTTCACAATTAATAATATTTGTATGTTAAACACCTGGTTTCCAGCAGATAAGCCTTAGGCTTGGGTGGTACATAAAAGGAAAGGAATTGTAAATTTGATGAATAAACTAAACAAAAATAAATAAAATTGTTACTTAACTCAGTCGACAGGGTTGAAAAAACGGCGAAAAATGACCTGGCCGAATTTGGCCCACTGGGCATTCGAACCTCTGGATTTAGAAGCAGGCGCTTATACCATTGCGTCACAAGGCCGTTGTATCAATTTAAGTGGAGTAAATTTTTCAGAAACAATGTTTCCGAAAAAATAAAACAATACGCAATAACCAATATTTATTTTATTTATTTATTTATTTAGAGTTTCTATTGACGATTTTCCAGGGTTTTCCGGGGGATTGATTTTCCAGGAGGGGATTCTCATTGCGTCAACTAATATTTTGTTTTTTTTTTCTAAATACAAATTTTCAAGTGTATTTAAGTTATTTTATACACGTAGTTAAACCAAAGGAGTTACACGTAGTTATTCGATCTCTAATGGCGGATATTAATCTAAAAAAAATAAAACTTATTTTAAAATGATAACATTGCCTAAATCAGTTGAATAATTTGGAGTCTTTGAGTAATGAGTCCTAACGGCATTGAGGCCAAAATTATCCTCATCTTTAGGCGGTTCGGGCCACGTGCCTTACATTACTTTGACGACCATCAAAGCTGCCATCATAATTTCCACGCAGGATCCCTGAATAAGTAGATTCATCGTTGTAAAATCATCTACCTGATAATGAAAGTCTCGTTAAAACCCGTTCACCCATTTCGGAGGATAGTTCAGACAAACTGTTCGTGCGAATAATCATTTGAACTTAGAAAAAAGAATTTATTTCGTGATTATAGATAGAAACTTCAATTTTATTTATATGTATAGATTAGAGCCCCAACTTTTCACGTTAAACTTCAGAAATCCTCAATGGAATGTGATCTATATTGGTGGTTCGGATCGAATTGACGATTTCAATAAATATCCTCGTGCTTCGATAAATCGTCAAGATTCTCAAGATGATACTTAGGTGTGATTACGGCGATTACTATAACGTGAACGTCACAAAATGAAAAACCATAATATCCCAGACTTAAAAGAAATGTATTTTTCAAAATTACCGCGGTACTGTTGAACTTTTCGTCTCAGAAACCATTGCAGTATTATGTTTTACAGGAGTCGACATTAAGTTGGTATCTTGTATAAGTTTTCTTTTTGTTATTTCCTGCGTAGGTTCTTAGATCTCGTAACTATTATTATTCATGTTAATCTAAATTTGTTTTATTTTCTTATTAGAAAATTTACTTGTGTAATTTACTATCGCCATCATGTATTTTTGTTACCTCGTTGTTGTAAATTATATGTCATTCCTATGTATACTTTTTTATGTTTCGGAAATAAATTATTTTATCTTATCATCGAGTAGGTACGTAACTATACATCTCCACATTGTGTAGGGTACTATATCACAATTAATGTACTACTAACTATGTTTATTTAATTATTTGTCGTATGGCTTGTATAATATTTATTTATTTATTGTTATTTTTACAGAAATACTTACATACAGCTAGACATACAATTATTACAAAAAAGCATTTTATCTATAAACATACAAAGAGAAAATGTGATGTTACTTAGATGTTATTGTAATTCAAACTACTAATCACTAAACTCACTACTTCTCATCTAAATTCGCAATTAGTGGCATGTCAGAAACTTCACCGTGGCCATCTAAATAGCTGCTGAACACCTGTCCTAAGATGGACTCTGTATTATATTTACATTTTGTATAGTTTTTAGGGTTTTAAGATTTTTCTAGACAATATTCTTAGAACAACTTATAGCAGTGGCATAGTGCACAACGATCTTTATTGGGTGTTAATTATTAATTATCGATAGAAGCGTTCAAGTTTCATCGATCGCGAATCGCTGATACATAATGCGGGTGACGTGTATTGTAGGTGGTACGATGTCGGTTCCGCGTGGGAATTCCTTTCGTGCCCGCGATTCGCCGCGCATGATAGTTCGTTGCGATCGTCTGGTTAATCGCCCGTGCGCGCGCGCACGCAGTCGCCGTCACAGCTAACAGTATTGTGCCCTACAGCTGTAGCGGAAACTGCGGAGATCTCGGTCTGGACCGCTCCCTAATCCTACTCACTTATACTTAATATTCAAATCTGCTGAGAACCTTAATATTTGGCTTCCGCATCCAGAAAAAAGGACTTACCACAACAAAATGCGTCGGGAGCGCCTCCCGGAGCGGAAGAACCCCCTCTGGGCTTAGGTTTTAGATACACACCTTCACACGTTATATTAAAAAGACTGATTTTCATCTGTACCCGCACGCGACTCGCCATCGCGACTGGTGTGGCCAGACGCGTTCCGTTTCCGCATTCCTCGAACGGAACAGTCTTTTATTGAATAACTTTTTATTGTAATTTTGGAGTCTGTGACTCCTGGCTGAAGACCGCCCTTGTCAAAGATGCCACAATGTTATGCACGAAGAAATGTCTTGTCGAGCCCTTTTCAATCATTACTCAAATATTTTTAAACATAGATATTATGTATTAAAACGAATTATAATCAGTGAAATAGACTATGATTACAATTAACATATGGCCAACAAGTATAATTCACAGATTAACAGATTATTATCGTGTAATTGTTATACATTTATGTCATGAAATGAGTGTGTGAGAGTAGCGTGAATAACTTTGAGTGTGGGAGAAGTGTGTAGGTAGGAGAGTGGAATGGAAAGTCGATAAGTTAGGTTGAGTGACAAGCGCACATCGCAATGTAAAAAGGAGGCATACAGTTCTAAACAATATCACAGCCAGCCTTAATAAATTGGTTACGGCTAAGATGGTATAAATCAATGCTTTGGAACCTTTTATTATAGGTATCCTGAATTCTATTAAGCACGGCATTCGACGCGTAACTTGAGTTGCATTTAGGCAAATGAAACAGGTAAGGAGTGGGTGGAGAGATTTCACCCAATAAGAATGGAGAATCAACTTTTGAGTGCACAAAAGTCATATCACTAATTGTCATCTGTTTTCAATTAATATCATTTTATGATATGATAAAGCCTTGTCATAGCCAAAAACTAACGTGCTTTCTGTAATTCATTTGTTTCATAAACCACAGCTGTCCCCTTCTAACCCTGTGTCAAATACGCAGCAAGGCTTTGCGTTTGGTCCTTATTAGGCGGCCACCAAGACCTCGTACTTCTCGAAGTCCAGCTCACTCCCGCGGTACGCCACGTAGAGACACTCCCGGCTCGGTTGGATCTTGCCCGGTATCAGCGAGCGCCGGTGGCGCGCGCGGCCGACGTACAGTCTCTCCCCTCGGCCCGTCCGCCCGCACTCGATGGCCCTGCGCGACACCGCTCCATTCCTCCGCCGCACCCACTCGACGCACTCCCCGTCACCGCAGAGCACTTCCACGAAGTCCACTTCGATCACCTCACCTTCGTCCGTGACGAAGGCCGCGCCGTCTCCCGGCAGGACTTTGCACGGCAGCACGGCGCCGTTGTGACTCGCCCGGCCCACCCAGATCGGAGAGCCATCACTTGCGTATCCCACTTCGATGGCGCGATCTTCCAGGCGTCGACATCGCCTCGATCTTATCTTCACCCAGGAATATGCTTCTGCCTCGCTACTTTCAGAAGATGTAGAATACTCGTATCTGCGATTTCTTTCGATTTGCTCTCTCTGTGGGCTCTGCTGCGCTCTCTCTGCGCCGCGAATTATCGGCACAGCAGAGCACACGCTCCCCGAAAACCGTGACGGAGTGTCCCCCATAGTAATGTGTGTGTATCAGTCTAAAAAAAAACGGAAACATTAAAATGTGTACATAATTAAATAGACGCAATCTCAAGAAGGGGTATGTGTCCGCATCTGTAGGAAAATCAGTCCGCCACATGATATATTTACTTCAAGAATCACAAGTTTTTACTATTTTTTAGTTTGAGTACAGTAAACACGAATAGTCTTAGGTTAGCTTAAGTGACTCAAATATTATCAGACCTTTTCTCTATCACAGGATACTCAAACTAGGTTTTTTTAACACCTTAACACACATATAGATTAATAACTTAGTGAGTTATGTTTACATAGAAAGTAAAATCTATCTACCTTAGTATGGGCATTGCCTTGTAAGGTAGAACATTGCATGATATGTAATTTAATGTTTAAATTACTCTCAATAAATATAATAAAAAATATATAAACGATAAATCAAACGGATATGAGGATGAAGGCTTGACGGACGGACGGACAGACAAATAAATTTGGTGTAATGTGTTGGGTAATGTAGCTGGGCTCCCTGAAAGTTTCTTATTAAACAGTTAATAATAAGTAATATGTAATAACATTACCGGTTCGTTATTTCTATATTCCCTTTTATCAATATCATCGGACACATATCACATCACAATTGCGACTGCATTATGTAGTTTCATTGTATTATTATGGACTCTTTTTACAACATTTGTACTACCAGATCCGGAAGCGGTCCTTTCAACATAATATAAAATACTTTCTGACTACACACTTTTTTCGCCTTAAAATTCTATTCACATTGACTCGACGCAAATTATCCGCAAGCGCGCTGTCCAACCTAAAACCTTTCCCGACAAAATTAAGAAAACCCCCATAATCAAATTTAATTTAAGATACTTTATAACTTTTTTTAGTTGTAATTTTAACGGTATAAAAATATATATTTAATAGATGATTAAATAAATCAAAGGAAACGATCCAAATGAACAAAAAAAAACAGGAATTCAGGAACAACCGTATGAACAATCTTTTTTTACCTACTAAACTTAAAGCATGTGCATTTTAGTATGGTAAGTGGTCATTTAAGGCGCATACTAACGCGACACGCATAGCGCCGTAAAATATACAAAATAGAGATTTTTCTACAACACTTCCATAGACATTTATTGATATAAACATATCTTCGCTCTAATCGAAACGGATCCTAGATAAACTGAAATATTTGAGCGAGGAAATCAAATCCAAAGTTTTTATTTAATAAAATAAGGTATCGCTAACATAATGTTCAGTTTTACACTATATATTAAAATGAAATACAATATCCAAATACATAAAATCCTGTTAAAGTGTTGCAGTCTGAGTATGAAAGATCTGCGCAAAACCCAGTGAAAAATAATAAAAAGAATTTTAAGCACAAATATACACACATACACACACAAATGAATGCAACTTAATTGTCTACCCGTTAAACACTTAATATACTTTTTAAATAAACAAACTTTTTATATTTATATAAATAAACATTCAAGATAAAGTAGTGTTGTATATAAATACATGGGGCATAAACATATTATAGTATGAAGTATACGGTATGAAATACCTAAGTGAGTACAGATTTTTTCCAATATTTTCCAATACTTAGCATTTCAATACTGACCAAAGTAAATAAAATAATGCAGAGATTAAATTAAATTGTACTGTAGCTTAAATTGCATTTTATCTAAACAAATAATTTCAAAAATATTTTTTCCATAATGAATGTTTAGTAACGGACAAAATTTCGTGTGTGATGCGATATCATCTTATTTTATTTATTTATTTTTCAAAATCTTTTACAAATCATAATACAAAATATCTTGCTTAACTAGGTAATATCGCCAGTTCTAAGGAATACATTCCACCTTCTTTAGGACAGGCGTCGTATCAAACAGACTTTCGGTATCTAAATTTTGCTCTAAAACCGTCCTCGGTAAAAAAAAACACCTTTCCCCCCAAAAACCCCCGTGGGTTCAGAAATCCCCGACTACGTGATAAAACTCGTAATTTAAGAACACTGCTGAATATCAGCTTATCACTTGAGCTTGATATGGTTAAGTGGGAGTGTTTATCTATATTTAATTTTATCTCCTGGCGACCCGCGAAAGAATGACAGGTTTATTGTTATTATTTCGCTTGCGGAATGACTAATAATCAGATAATCTATCGTGCCACAAGAATATTTTCTATTTATTTGAGAAGGAAAGTATGATTATTTGTAGAAATAATCATACTCCAAAATAATGGATATCACAAATTGGTTAAAACTTAATTTAACTCTAAACGCTATCGTGTTCACACTGTGTTTACGGTGACAACCTTCAAAAAATGAAACACCTGTTTATAAACTAGCATTTCATTTATTGATAGTTATCGATGTATGTCTATATATTAATTTTTATACCTACATTTTTTTACACCAGTAATATTTTATGTAAAAATTCCTCGTTATGTAAAGAAGAATGTATTTTGTTAATTTACTAAGCTGTTATGAGTTTCATTTAAAAGCATCTATTTTATTTTGATTTTTTTAGACAGATCTGCAGAGCTATTGTTATAAATATAGATTTTGTTATTGGTATTTTCGAAAAAATGTCTTCAAGCTATTACGAAATACGAACATCTGTCAAAAATGTCTTCGGGGGATTACAAAATGCGAACATCTGTCAAAAAAGTGAAGATACATATTTCATTCGATTACAATACTTAGTATTTGGTAAGTAAAAACAACATACGCGACCAGTATTTAAATTAAATGCAATGGCACTCGACTCGCCGCACACATCAAAAAGATATCTATCATATCTAAGTGTCGTTTTGCCAAAAATGTACTTGGCAGTTTATTTATCTATTTTTATTTATCTTTATTGGAGAAACCAACAATTTTACACAATACATATAGAAAAAAAAATACATTTGATGGATCGATAAAAAAATCTATGTAAAACTAAAAATAGGTTTCTACTAACAAAAAGTATTAAAGTTAATAACAAAAATAACAAAACCATTTTATATCTATATATATTTATATCTACTACACGAATTTAGAACAGTTAATTTTTACACAAAAGATCATTGCTGAACACTTTAAATTGCGATTTATTCAGAGTCAATTTATCAAAGCAGTTAACAGTTTCATTAAAATAACTTTGCATCCGTGGTATCGGTGAATGTAGAGCGTTAGGTACATGTTAAAATGTCAATTAACCAAAAATGCACTTGGCAGTTTAGGTACATATTAAAATGTTATTTAGTCAAAAATGCACTTGGCAGTTTAGGTACATATTAAAATGTCAATTAACCAAAAATGCACTTGGCAGTTTAGGTACATATTAAAATGTTATTTAGTCAAAAATGCACTTGGCAGTTTAGGTACATATTAAAATGTCATTTAGCCAAAAATGTACGTGGCAGTATCGTATTAAAATGACATTTTGCCAAAAATGCACTTGGCAGTTTAAGTACCATATTTATTTAGTATTGTTGTGACAAATGGGCTGTCAATTACATTGTCTTCCTTTTGGTCATATCCGGTATAGTTCGACGCATGCGCGTTTTGCAGTTGTCTAAGTAACTTACCTGCACTAAATACCTACCCTCACTCTCTCTCTCGAAAACCGTCCTACTGTGTGGACGTGTGCTCAGTGCTGTGTCCTTGTGTGTGGGAAACCAGGCTTTTATTCCACAAGAAAAAGAGAGTGCACTCCTCGGGTCAAAGCCTGTAAGAATACTCCGAGAGAGCCGCCAAAACTGTGTTGGCGAAGAGAAAAGAATGTCGGATTTCATTCCTTTCTTCCGAAACCATAAGAGAGTGGAAAAGTCTCAACTGCAGGGTCTTCAATCCATTCCCTACGACCCCTTCCCAGCCAAGAAAAAGGATAAACAACTTGGCTTTAAAGTAACTTAGTTGCTTCACCTTCAATCAGCGGACCACCGGAGGAATGGTACCTCCAAAGTATATGTAATTCTAAATAAATAAATAAACATTCATTTAGACAATCCTCGTTCGTTTTTACGTCAAAATGAACCATCCAGAGCTTAGCAGATTCCCAGGATAAGGGCGCCTATTAACAGTAATATTAAGCACTCGACCGGCGGGCGCGGGCGCACTTAACCGTTACCTTCAAACTGCAGTCGGCGAGGGCCTGCGTTTAATTGCAAAACGGTTCGCCTGCCCGGCGCGCTGACTCCCAGCGAAATATTCCGCGTTAACCATAGAGTAAACGATGATTGTGTTTATAAGTTTTGTAACGTGTAAATATACTGCACTAACGGCCTTAATAGTGAAACCAATAAGAACTTGGTCTTGACCCTAGAAACTAAACTTTTTTTAAAACCACTTTAATAACTGAGAGAGGTTACAAAGCTTTTTGATATTTAAACCGAATTTGCAAGGCACCAAGGCACTGAAACCATCACTGGCACTGAACCTTGCCTATGAACATTCGCAGCGTCCTGCAATTTATTTCGCAAGACCAATCCCGAATTCTTAAGGGGGGTTTTGTGTAACATTGTGTGTCTACATAGCATCTAAATATTTTTTTACATAGCGTCTAAATAAATAATACTAAAATTCGCAGGACCATTTAGCTGGTTTTTTATGGGGAATGGTCTTGGGACACAGCGTATATAGATATCATAATATTATTAGAAATATATAATAGGTAGGTGCATAAATAATATAATATAATTTAATAAAAGTCTATTAGATACGTTTCAACATTATGATTTATTGTCTTAAATATTAATACACATAAACAGCTAGTGTAAGAATTAACATGGTGATTAATTTGTTTAAGGTCCCCCCAAGTACACATTTTGCAATGTTAATACCTTTTCCATTGTGTACCATATCATAGTCATACCACCAGAAATATTAATTTAAATGATTTTTATATTTTTAGCGTTTAAAAAGACTGTTTTTTTTTTGTTGCATTTATTTGAAAGTGTAATCATACAATGGTTTTTGAAGCGGGATAAATTTGAAAGATTTGAATAAATCAACCTTAATTTCAAACAAAAAGTTATTTTTATTTGCTTTTCGTTATGTATATATTCCAAAGAAAAGAAGAAATAAATAAATGTGGAAATCTAATTACAATTTGTCTTTTCCGAGAGTCCTAGACGATAATAAGCCAAATTTTATTGTAAATAGACAAATTTTCCCCAAATCGAAAATGGGTGTCCATGACATTTTGAAAAGTTTTTTCCATATCCGCCCCTGGCGTTATAGGGCAACAAATAACCCTATTAATCTAGCGCAACGAATAACCGCTTTGCCTGGCGTTACTGAAGCTGACTCATAGCGGTGACGAATTCGCGTTCAACTACAGCCCTACAGTGTTCAGTGACACGGAAATCTCGTTTACAAGTGACAAATGACAACGTAGCTATTTTGTAGCCGTTTAAGTATTAGGCTGTTTTGAAATCGCGTTAACGCCCACCGTTACTAATAAAATGCCCCACGAAAGTTTCGTACGGAGTTTGTATGCGGAGCTAAACGCCCATAAATTCATAAGGGACATTCATCGCAAGCTATCTATTGTTGGTGGATTTTTCCGGTTGTAAAATAATGCTTGACGCCCCTCATAAATGTATGCGGAAACATTAGCTTTTCCATACCTTTGTGTATAGCCAATGGACGATTGCGAGTTATCGCATTCAAATTTAATGGATGCTTTGTTTCACGGAGTTCATTTTCTGTGAAACCGTTTTTCTGTAGATATACGTAGAACAGCTTCAATATTTCTTTATGAAATCATTAAATTATAAGGTAGAAATAACGTGTTTAAGAAAAATATCTTTTAATACGACGTCGCATAATTTAAGAGCTCTGATCTGTTTAGAACCTCTATATCACATAACAACATAGTCTTTATTAACATAATACCTCGCATCTGTCGTCTTTATAATACCTTACATAGAGATAGTCGCATTGACATTTTCCATGATTCAATTCAAAAGGTATATTTTCGAATGACTTCCGAGAAAATAAAAATATAAAAGTACATATATGTTCATACATTATATTTATATTTGTATATATATATATTTAACTTATATTTGATGATTGTTTTTTAATAGCGGCAAATCGACTGAAAAGGTAAATTACACAATCTTTGACAATATTGAAAAATTTCTTGATTTTTTGATAAAGCGTAGGATAACATAATATTTATAAAGGTTCTAAAGAGGTCCTGTACTTGAGAGCGCAGGATGTCGGTTTAAACCCAGCACTGAGTTTTATAAAAATGCATTTTTAACTCTCACCTGTCCTCTTTAGTGTAAAATATTGTCAAACACTATGTAACTATCTAAGTAGATGAAATAAAGAAAACTAGTGTATTAGTACTAATGCACGTGAAGTCATAATGTCTGCGTTTCCTTTAATATGTGTTTCTTTGTGCGCAGGTGGAACCCTCGGGAAATGTCTCCCTTCCCGCAGCATCCAGGGCGCTCTTCGTTGAGAAAGTGCGCGCCTCCAATGCCGCCTGCCAGGCCGGGGACTTCCAGACCGCGGTGGCCCTCTACACCGACGCCCTAGGCCTGGACCCAACGAACCACATCCTTTACAGCAACCGGTAAATGACTTCTCCGATTTGTAATCATTACTCCAGACTTCGCCCTAGCGTGTGTATATAAACCTACATATCAGCGGTATAATAAATAATTTTAAAATATTCATATATATATTTGTTACGAATAATTACCACCTTCCAATCAGCTATACTACTGTAGGAATGGTACCTCCAAAGTATATGTAATCACACAAAATTCACAGCTCGAGACTCATTCAGTTAATCAGTTGTCAGTAGTATGCACGTTTTATTTAATTTAATTTAATGGATTTGTAACACATCATAGCTTTATGTCAACTTTAACTATGCCAAACTATGCTTAAAAAGGGGTACATTTTTTTCCTTTCACGTATTAATTTATAGATACGTATGCACATACATACTATGTGATCGCAATATAGAATTTGTTTCAATTTATTAAAAAATCAGAATCCTTCTCTGGATTGGATTGGAAAACTGAACATATTAAATTATTAAAAGTTATATTTAAGGTTCGAAATAAGAGATTTGTACAATATTTTTCTTTTTGCTGCAGGTCTGCGGCCAGATTGAAGCAAGGGCAGTTCGCAGCCGCCCTGCAAGATGCGGTCCGGGCGAAGGAGCTGTGCCCAACGTGGCCTAAAGCCTACTACAGACAGGGTGAGCAAACAGCCTTATTTTGTGTGACAGTGTGAACACGCTATGCCGCCTAAGAAGTTCATCCGATTCATCTCTAGATAGCCAGAGGTTGACGACCATTTCGCGATAGGTCTTGCCAACAGTTTAGAATAGTTTTTCTGTATATATGTAAAAAAAACAGAATTATTAACTAGAGGACATTACACCTTTAGTTTTTCGTTGCTAGAACGAGATAAGCATTATCCTTATTTTTAAAATAATCTTGAGGTGTTATCTAACCGGTTTTCTTGGCATTCTCGATATTATGTGACTAGTTATGAGCAAAGATTTACAATATAATCATATATTAACAAAAATATTAAAATTACACAGTATCAAAACGAATACAATATTGAACAAAATTTTAGGTAGCAGGATTGTGTGGATAAAGTGCTTTTAATATTTATTATTTATCTTAATTACAATTTTCGGTATTTCAATATCATTTTCTCTTCTTTTTTTCTAAAACTTTATAATACAATGTCTTATAAAGACACCCTAAAATGTTTAGTTTCAACGTTAACTCAGTACTCTAGGTAATCTCGAGGATTACCTAGAGTACTAGAGGATTACCTCGAGGATCTAGATGGAAACATCTGTCCTAGGGTTACCTTTTTGCTTGTACGCGCTCATAGAAGCTAACGGTAAAAGTACTATTTTTTATTGTAGACTAGAAAAAATAGTATACCGTTTTATATGACATTTATGAACGCGTTCCCCAGGCGTGGCGCTCCAGTGCATGGGTCGCCACGGCGAGGCGCTGGCCGCCTTCAGCTCGGGCTTGGCGCAGGAGCCCACCTCCAGGCAGCTGCTGTCGGCCCTCGTGGAGGCCTCGCTCAAGTCCCCGCTCAGGGCCACGCTGCATCCGACCTTCCAGCAGCTGGAAGCCATGAAGCTTAACCAGTCGCCCTTCGTCCTCATATCGGTGAGTTAATTGATGGACTATGTTTGCGCTAATCTCGCCCACCAAGAATGGATTTCAATAGGGTTTTTACTATGTTATTGAACATCGAGGCAGGTTTATTCTTGTAATTCTTAGTAAATTATTATAAATACTTCAAATATTGTAACTCGATCTAGGCTCTAGGCGATGTACTTAATATACAAATATTAAGTACATAAATTATACGTAACACAATTATTAGAATGATATATTGTATGTAATATATAGATATTAAAATGCAGTATCTATTGTATGTGTGATGTTTTGTATTTAAGATATTTATCCTATGATCCTTTTTTTATTAGTAACATCTCACGAACGTAATAAATACATTATTTTTTCTGCAACCTTCTTCTGGCCGCTCTTGGAACAGGTTTTTTAACCTAGTTGAGTAGCCATGTTACTTCAGAGCAACAATAAATGACTGGTGTTTAATTTGTCTGTATGATAAAATGTTTTTTTTATTGCGCGTGTAAATAAATAAATACATATACAAAACTTACGATAATAAAAAAAATACAAAGTCTATCCTAACTAAGACATGCCCGTACTAAGGTAGACTTCATTCTTGGCGGTGTAGTCATAAATTATATTCATTCTTTCCAGAACTAACTTAACGTAACTGGTATTAAGAAATTTAGGCAACACTGATTGATTACAATGGTTTTATGAGAACAGAAAAAAAAATATATTTGACTTATATTTGATGATTGTTTTTTAATAGCGGCAAATCGCCTGAAAAGATAAATGACACAATCTTTGACAATATTGAAAAATTTTGAATATTTTTTATATTTTTTGATAAAGTGCTGGATAGCATAATATTTATAAAGGTTCTAAAGAGGTCCTGTACTTGAGCGCGCAGGATGTCGGTTTAAACCCAGCGCTGAGTTTTATAAAAATGCATTTTTAACTCTAAATGAATGGTATGGTGGTGATGTGGTGGTGGTGATGACACTGGGAAACATTAGGTAGCGTTATTGTAAAATCTCGTTTTTTTTTTAAATCCAAGGCGCTTTGTAAAAATCCAAATTATACAATTTCCTAGTAGCGTCTACTACGGTTTTTTTTTTTTATAAGGTTGTCGGTCAGGAACTTTTGGCGGCAGGAAAATATCACGCTGCAGTTACCGTTCTGGAAGCAGCCCTTCGGATAGGATCGTGCTCTTTGAAATTAAGGTAAGACCTGCGTATTTTAAAAAATATTACATGTGTTAAACATAATCATTCCATATGTTTATTTATATCAAACATCATCAAACATCATTATTAAACTAGCTAAAATAAAACACTACTTCTAAGCAAAATATATTAGTATTTGAAGGTTCAATTATTAGTACAAGTTTGCATGAATTTTATCACTTTGCTTGGCTATCAAATTAATAGGTTCAATAAGGAACTGTTCTTTTTTTTATGTTTACCATATTAATTTTACTAATAACAATCTTTAAAACAATATAATTTCTTACACGTTAGACTGATACATGTCTACATATCCAAATATATTTAGAGATATTATATTTATTGATTTAGTAATAAAATAATAATGATATTCTTAAGTACATCCCTGTATATTACAAAAACGGTGGCAAATAACGGAATAACAAAAATATTTTTGCAAATGGCCTCCCTTAAGCCGGTCTCAGACATGTGCGCAAATATTTGCAAAGATGCACATATACTATGTATGGGAAGCCATTTGTAAATATTTCCACACATATTTCGTCTTTTGTTGAACGAAATAGCAAAGAAAAAAATATGTGTGCAAATATAGGGTGATGTTTTTAGAGGCGTGGTTTCCAAGAAGAGATAAAACGCATATAATTTGATGTTATGGCTAAGAATTTAGTTTTATTATAAAGATAAGGGTTTGCCATTATGTTTTAAAAATGATTTCGGGTAAGAGGCCCAATTTTCAACCACTTTTTGCAGCAAGTTGGGCCGTATGTCGGCAATAACGCGCCGAATATTCTCTTCCAAGGCGTTAATCGTGTCCGGCTTATCTGCATAGACAAGCGACTTCACATAACCCCACAAAAAATAGTCCAGCGGAGTTAAATCGCACGATCTTGGAGGCCACGCCACGTTGTTCAGGAGTAAGTCTATTCGTTATGCAATGGCAAACCAAACTGAGCATAAATCAAGTGACAGCTGTCAAAAACACCAACTACGAAAAAAGTAGTGCCAGATTGAAAACCACGCCTCTAAAAAAAACACCCTATATTTACTTAGGCACCGGCTTTATAACTTTTATATTAATTTATTTCAAGTAACGCCAGGTAGAACAAAAAATAAAGTTTCCTCAAAAAAAAAATACATTCGGGAACGCGGTTGGGATTAGGACATAGGAGGGGTTGGGGAATTTATATAATTACCAGCAAATACAGCAAAACTCCTTAAAAATAATGGATTTTTCATATACATTTACTACTCTAGGGTTAGAGATAGAGTAGACACTCTCTTGAATGCCGGGAAAGTAGCGTTAAATATATCGACGTCACTTAACATGCTGTTGTAAAGCTTACATGCTCGATCTATATATGAATTCTGTGCATAATTCGTACTCAACCGTGACAGATGGAATGTCTCACGCTGGTGAGTAGGTCTATATGGAACCCGGAAATCTATGACCCCAGAAGTCGATGTGACCATTGACAGTTTTATATAAAAGTAACATATCAAGACTGATATGTTGCTTTTATTCTGAGCTCAAGACTCTGGAATCTACAATAAGCGAGCCGGGAAATAATTCGGGAATTGCGGGAAAAAACATTTTTATCAAAAATTAGCTAAGAGGTGTGAATTTATGTGGGTCCAATTTTCAATTTTAAATGTCTCTGACCTCATGTTAAATTGTTGGTTGTGCATTCTACTAACACGATTCAAAACTGAATTCATAACATAATTAGTGTTGCACTTAGGAATTAGGAACATTAAAAGTATCCTGGAGTGTGATGAGACGGAACTTAGCGCGGCAATGTTGCCATACGCACATCACGCATATTCCCCTAATCATAGACAACACATTGTCTATGGTCAGCGCTCGGTCGCGGTACGGTCGAAGCGCGCAGTAACAGTCTCAATAAACTCGCCGCTCGCGCACCACGCCTGCCTATTATTTAACCTGTACCGGGTGTGGTCTCGAAGAGCCACTCTTCCACGACACGCCATTAATAATAAATACATACAGTTAATATATATAACAGCGGTACATTGGTGACCCCGACTCCAAAACATTAAACTCACCTTCTGGGAAAAAGTGCAACGTTGGCGAAACTGAGGGATATGCCACCGACCAGATTTGAGGAGTCCATTTGAAATTAGGACGGAGTGTTTGGCTGAGGTGGCGTTGGAGCAGTGCTGTGCACATTTTGGGCCGTTTAATCTTCGGGTTTGTCCTTCGGCGCTGTCAGTGACAGCTGACGCATAAATCCATCCCGGAGTTGTGCGCCGGTTAATCCCCGCGGCCGGCCGGTGTCCGTCAGCGCGGCGCACTGTCCCCGGTGCTGCCGACTCAATCGCCTTTGTTCAGCCGCCGGATCGCCGATAGAGCGCGATGGTGGAACGTCATGGGTTCAGAAACACGCGCACCGTGGTATATGAAAGGCGTTATAACTACAATAAATAGATATTTCGTTCTATCAAACCTGGGTGCTTAAGGCGAAGTATATTCGATACTTTATTTCTATAGGACGTCAGGTTTTACTCTTTGTGCGGTTAGTAAGCAAAGTTGTTGGCTTTTAATGCCTTTTACAAGTGATACCAACCTAAAAAAAAAACTATTAGCAGTTTATCATTTATTAAATTTCTCAGAGATAGAAGTGAATTTTAAAAAACTGCCTTTACTATGTTAAAGATAAAGGATGAAGGTATCCAATCGTATTTTTCTTACTATTAAATATCCAATAGTTAACAAATGCCAGCAATAAAAAAAAAGTGTCTTAATGAATCGAAATTAATATTTGTCCTTTGACTTCAATAAACTGCATCCCGCGGGGTACTGTAATTATGTGCACACTATTTCACACATACTTCAACGAAATTGTTTCAGCTACACATCGTGAAATGACTATTTTCAGATGACACTTCAATCCTTATTAAACCTGCGCATCCTAATATTTTTTGAAAAGAAATTCGCTATTGTTTTATCAGACGCTATTGGCTAAATGCGAATAATTTAGTCATTAATTAGGATAAAACCAAATGGATGCAGTATCATCAGCATCAAAAATAGCCGTCCATTAGTGATGGAAATAATTTAATAGAAAATACAAATATATGCTATCTTTTAGGCATTAAAATTGATTCAAATCTAAATTGCGAGGAAGATAATATAGATTGTGTGGTAGATATATTATCTAAATTTTGCATTGCTTTGAAAGTTAAACGTATACTAATAAAGAAACGGATATATCTATATATAGGGTGATGATTTTTAGAGGCGTGGTTTTCAAGAAGAGATAAAACGCATATAATTTGATGTTATGGCTAAGAATTTAGTTTTATTATAAAGATAAGGGTTTGCCATTATGTTTTAAAAATGATTTCGGGTAAGTGGCCGCCGCGGCTGACTCCAACAAATTCCAGCCGAGAGGCCCAATTTTCAACCACTTTTTGCAGCAAGTTGGGCCGTATGTCAGCAATAACGCGCCGAATATTCTCTTCCAAGGCGTTAATCGTGTCCGGCTTATCTGCGTAGACAAGCGACTTCGCATAACCCCACAAAAAATAGTCCAGCGGTGTTAAATCGCACGATCTTGGAGGCCACGCCACGTTGTTCAGGAGTAAGTCTATTCATTATGAAATGGCAAACCAAACTGAGTATAAATCAAGGGACAGCTGTCAAAAACACCAACTACGAAAAAAGCAGTGCCAGATTGAAAACCACGCCTCTAAAAAAAAAACACCCCTATATTATACATTGCCTACTCATGGCTAAGATATACTATAATCTTTTGAGGCTACAGATTTGAGCGACTTTTGATTTTACAAAAAAAATGTATCATGATTAAAAATGTTTCAAAACAAGAACATTGTAAGCCAATTTTTAACGAATTTAATACACTTACATTACCTTCCTTGTATATTTGAGAAATCCGTGCAGATAATTACGAATATTAATATCAAATGAAGAACTATAGAAGATATTCACACGGGTAATTCCCCGATCTTTTAAAATCCTTTTCGATCAATGTACCTGTCATTACAATGTTTTTAAAGTACCCTCATGCTCCTCAAATAACGCTCTACATTCGCCGATACCACGGTGCGAAGTTATTTTAATGACACTATTAACTACTTCATGAATTGACTCTCAATAAATCGCAATTGTGTGCAATTGTGTAAAAATAATAGGGAAAATTAACTGTTCTAAATTCGTGTATAAGATATGTATATATATTGATATAAAATGGTTTTGTTATTATTGATATTAACTTTAATACTTTTTGTTAGTAGAAACCTATTTTTAGTTTTATATAGTTTTTTATCGATCAATCAAATTTATTTTTTGTTGTATGTACTGTGTAAAATTGGTTTTTTCCATAAAGATTAATAAATAAATAATACAAGAAATAAATCACTATTACACCTGACAATACTAAATAACTACAAGTGTTTTTAAAAATAGTTTAAACACCAATAAACCAACAGTTGAAGTTCAAATCTGGTAATTTGTGAACGTACCCGTAAGTACGTTTCATGACGAGATGGCTAATTATTATCATATGCAGACTCTCGAGGAGCGATGTACCACAGCGGATATGGGACTTCTACGCGATCTATAACTTCACAGAGTAGACAGTCCATATCTGGTATCAGGTATCAACCTGCGAGTGCCTTCTCGCACCACGCGCGCATCTGCTCTGTTCCAGGTGCAACACCAGATTCAGCGAGGTTGATGCACTTGACCTAAATCGTGGCGAGTTTCTTTCAAAAATCCGGAGTATTTCATGCCAATCTGATTCAAAATAAAAGCGTTGCATATTAAAATTAATTTATCTATACGCAGCATATACGATGTTCATACATAAATGCACACACACAACCACACACCCTCACAGACACTTTTAGACCGTACACATCACACATACACAGGCGTAAGCTTTAATTGGCCTTATTATTAACCCTTTGAAAAATGTATATGCTATTATTACGCTGTATGCTTACCTGTTAATAAATAAATAAAATATATTGATCCAATAGCGAATTTAATCCGGCTCGAAGGACCAACGTTTCGGTATAACTAGTAGATCCGCGCGCTGACGTCACCCCGCTTCGGCCCATGGGCGTCTCGGCGCGGGGTGTACTCGTATGCCCAAGTCGCCCCGGTGCGTTGGGGCCTTCTTTGCATCATTCCGCCCGCCCTTTGCATATAACTCAAGTCGCGATGCTCTCTCTCTCTCGGCAGCGGCCCGGATGATAAATTTCGTTCGACAGTAAAATGGAGGCTGTCGCATTGCTACCCGCTTTTTTTCGTTTTCCGTCCGGGCCTTCTTGCCTCGAGACAATCGCCCTTTCGGATGCCATTGCTATGCGCAGATAACGGCCTCTCGTCCCCGCATTTAATTGTCATTTAAATTAGAATATCCCAGTGGCGCCGGGTTTGAATAAGCCAAACTTAAACGACCATTAAATTTGTGTTTTCTAAACTAAGGGATGACTAAAGTAATGAAACATTTTAGTCATCCCTTACCGTAAGGGTTGCTCATATCAAAAATTGTTTTAAACAAAAGTCGTACGGAAATGATTTTTCCCACCCCTAGCACCAATGGTTGAAGTTATTATATTAAAAAATATATAAATAAGTTTTAGGTCCTTATCTAAGAATAAAGTTAAATGTAAATAAATTCGATATCTTAAATACTAAGAAAGTTATAGTAAAATTTTACTTTTTCTCAAAATACCCCCATTCCCGCCCTGTCTGAGATTTTGTGCCCTTAAGTTTTATGAATTAATTTAAAAGTGATTATTATAAAATTACAATATTTATCATTTCCACAAGAAAATGATATGTGGTTTCGGGGTTCTAGGGGATGTGAAACGCGAAGATACGAGTATGTCGACATTTTCCGGAAGCGACACGGTACTCATTGCAATAGGTTTCTTTTCTAATGAAATCTATCTAAAAATGTTTAGTAATAGATTATAGAAACTGTGCTAAAACTAACCTAAAGCCCTTGTGCTGGGCCCAAAAAAAAATCTGAGAACTATTCAAAGATGCCATAAACGAATCCCATCCGATCAATTGTTCACAGATTTCAAGGTTTTAGATGTACGACAAACCTTCATAAAGAAGGTATTTTACCCACAAAAAAAACTTGATCATGGTCATAGTACAAAAGCGCATAATAGTAACTTATTAGGGATACCAAAAATGTCTACAATTTGGATAACGCTCCTTAAAACTCTTAGGTCCCAAACTCCACAATAATCTTCCGGGAATAAAGGGGATAAAAATACTTACGGCTGATGAATAAAGGAAGCCAAGAATCTACTGACTCATTAAACATTTTATTAACCATTATTTATACATATTTATATTACATAGGTTATATCCCAACTATAAGTAATAATGTAATTAAAGAGGTGCATAAATAATATATAGAAAGGTATAATAAATAAATTATATTGTATGTATGCATACTCTAAATTTACCAAATACTAACCCATAATTTGAGTAATAAGTAATCATTTGTTTAGTATGTTAATCATATTCATTTTATTTTTATGTGATAATATCGATATATGTATATATTTTAAATTTTTATTATTTCTCTATAGGTGCACTGACGCGTTAACATTCGTAGTTGTAATACAATAAAACACTGCCTTTCTTAGTACAGACATTGTCTAGAAAAGAAGGCAGGGAGCAATATGTAGCAGTGTTAATCATGCCCTGCGTATTTTTAAGAGGATATAAATTTGTGGATAATTTACTCTACTACAACACATTTTTTTTTTTTTTGAAATTAGATATATCATAATAAAAAAAATAAAATAAATGTTTCGATCGACGTTCGAGCTGGTTTCTTCGAAATCCGCCTGCCTTTCGGAATGCAAGTTAACAGTTACGAGACGCCCAACGAATTATAGACCATAGACCCGAAAACCGGACCCATTAGTCGGATTTATTTAATCAGTTAATTAATAATATAGCCTAATCAATCGCCTTCGTAGGCGACATAGTCCACAGCGCTGATGAAACGACCGCGAGATGAAAACGCTATCTTGTGCTATCGGCTAAAATAATAAATATGGCCTCACTCAATCGATTTGTCCCGATTTGAGCGGACGTCCCGTATTTTAGACAAATGTCCCGTTTCCCGTGTCATATGCGGTTCACTAATTTGGCCCAGTAAGACTGGGAGATATCCGAAAACACTTCAGATTACAAATTGCTTAATGAAATTGGCATACTTGCCGTAATACCTAGATAAAATAGGTTTCATATGCAAATAATAGTTTAAAAAATTCGCATAGGAATTAAAAAAACTCATAGGCATGGAGAAAAGAGGGTTTTGGTTCTGAACTTCAAAATTTAAGTACACTTTGTATTGTGATACAAATCTGATTTTTTTTTTAAGGTAGGTAGATATTATACACAAATAATATGATATATTGGTACTTACATGTCAAAAAAAAAAGTGATTTTATAATAATCTGCTATGAGATCGCCGTAGTCTAGTGGTTAAGGCGTTGGACCATTGACCCAAAGGCCGCGGGTTCGAATCCGCACATGGTCAAACATTTCGAACGCTTCATTGCCACCATCTCTCCTAACTCTAGGACAGGCATATTTGGCCCAGTTGAGTAGGCCCAACATTTGTTAATGTGTGCTTGGAAGCGTTATTATTATTTTTTAATTGTTATTGATTTGTTTGTTTTTATTTTAGTAGTTTAATTTGTTTTACTTTAAACATAAAGTGGACATGGGGAAACCTGTTGAATAAATAAATAATTGTTTATGACCTAGGTCATACAGATTCAAAAAAAAAATGCTGAAAGTGGCTAACATTAATTAATATCGACTACTGGTTTAACTTTAACTTTAAGAGACGGACATACAATTAGAATAGGTGATTAGGTGATAGGTGATAGGTGGTAGATTAGGGTGATCTTAATTTGGCTTGTGTTGTCAAGGAGGCGCCATTAACAGTACGCAACCCGGTCATTTCTCTATGCAGACGCTTATTTAGCTTGCAATGTTTGAATGTCGGTTTAGGTCATATCTTGCAAGCTGAATAAGAACCACTTTTAAAATATATTAATTCTGTTTTTCGTGATTGACCAAAAACAGCACTGAGTGTATCTGTTTATCAAGCCACAGAACAGAGATGAGACAGAACGATTTAAGAGCACGCGCAAGACAGTACGAACAGTTCTAGGCGAAGAAGTGAAGTTAGTCCCACTCTTGCGCGTTCGATGCGATTAACATAATCTGGTGTGACGTTGCTCCTTATGAAGTCGGTCCATTCCACGCTCCAAGCTTCCGTTTGGAAATTAATTGACTGTTCGTGAGAATGCGATTAGTTTAACTTTATATTTTGAGATTACAGTTTTTTTTTTAGCAAATACTCAGACTTGTTGAACTCTCGTCTGTTGAAATGTCTCGTCAACCTTAGCACCATTACGCGCGATTGGACCTATATTTTTTTATTTGTGTATTGCGTAATTTTAACACGTATAGCCAAGTTTAAGTATATATAGGGGTGATGATTTTAGAGGCGTGGTTTTCAAGAAGAGATAAAACGCATATAATTTGATGTTATGGCTAAGAATTTAGTTTTATTATAAAGATAAGGGTTTGCCATTATGTTTTAAAAATGATTTCGGGTAAGTGGCCGCCGCAGCTGACTCGAACAAATTCCAGGAGAGAGACCCAATTTTCAACCACTTTTTGCAGCAAGTTGGGCCGTATGTCAGCAATAACGCGCCGAATATTCTCTTCCAAGGCGTTAATCGTGTCCGGCTTATCTGCGTAGACAAGCGACTTCACATAACCCCACAAAAAATAGTCCAGCGGTGTTAAATCGCACGATCTTGGAGGCCACGCCACGTTGTTCAGGAGTAAGTCTATTCATTGTGAAATGGCAAACCAAACTGAGCATAAATCAAGTGACAGCTGTCAAAAACACCAACTACGAAAAAAGTAGTGCCAGATTGAAAACCACGCCTCTAAAAAAAACACTCTATATTTAATGCTTTTAATAACTGTGTTTGGTTTGGGTTTCTATTGGTTTAATTGGATTGCATATCTAAACGCTTCATAAAAAATAAAACAATCAAATAGATAAATAATAAGTACGCGTATAATTATTTTTTAAATCGGTAATCGTGTCATATAATGAATTATTGGTGAGGGGATGGGTAATTCAACTAAAAATAAATCTTAGAGCCAGTAACATTTTATTTAAAAGTCACTTTACTTGAGATGCAGTGAGATAGATTAAATTAATAAGGAATGCACACCGTACAAATAAACTCCAATCGAGTCCAAATGTTGTTCATTATTGTAATAAATAATTGTTGCATAAATAAAGAAATAATCCATTCCCGATAAAAAAAAACGACTAGGTCCTGCGATTTCTAGTGTTATTTGTTAAGAAACTATGTCAAAATTCATCACGGCTAACGAGAAAAAAAATGTAAACTTTACGTAAGAATAGTAAAAGGAATTAAAGGATCATGTGATAATGTCTGTTGTGGACGCTCAGCTGTCGCCGTTCGCCTTAACGGCGTCAAGGTCATTATCGATCGGCGCGGCATCAGAATTCGCGCACTGGCTGAATAGACACAATCTGTTCAAAACTATAATAAATTAACATCCTCCTTAAGCCTTTGGATTCCCAAAGTCTTGGTCGTGCTGATAAAAATGACTACACGGCCATTATAAGTCAATGGTCAAGGTCTGACAAACCGTTCTCTATAATTTTCCAGTATAATATCCAATAAGGTTAGTGATATATTGCAGAATATTGTTTTAAATATATTTGGAACCTATTATACCAACCGACATTGGTATACTTTTGTTGGGCCCTGCTGTTTAGGTCCTAATGACCTCAATCGATCAGGTAGATAACTAAATAGTACGAGAGCTAACGATATCAAATGTCGATATTATATTTTTCTTACTTTTGAATATACTTATGGTCGCCATTGGTCGAAATTCAACCGTAATTCATTGAGATTTCAGTTGTATGAACATTTTATTTATTAAATTAAATTTATTTGTAACACATATTATAGATAAATGTTAACTTTCTGCACTTTTCCATATAAACTTTAACCATGCCAAATCTCACACTCCTCCGTAGGCACAATATGTTTAAAAAAGGTTACACTATTTTCCCATCACGTATTTATATATAGATTATGATATTTGCGTAAATAAAAGATTTTTTATTGATTTCCGTCTTATGGTCGGCTATACGTTCGTAACAGCATATCTGAAGATTGATGGTGACATTTTTGCTGTTCATAAAATGCCTTTTTTAGCTGGCAATGTTTGTTTGTAAGCCGGTTTAGGTCAAATCTTGCAAACTGAATTAGATCACTTCCTCTTATCATACGGAGTTGAAATTTGGCCTTTTCGTTCAGTTACGATAACAATGCATTCTTATGGTAAGCATGAGCTGATTCCACACCCAGGATTGCCTCCAAACGAAAGAACTCCTCAACTGTCAACAGCACAGACACGAAATTTTGTATACGCATTCAAGCACTTAAATAAAGGCTTGTTTTTAAATAATGTATTTTTACTATTAATTTTTATTATAAAAAAATTATATTAATAAGTGCGAAATACACTTACACTTACACTTACTACACTTAGCTATTACAGTGATTATAAATCAAAAATATATAGTTATGTAGTTCAATGCAAAATTTTGAACACTTAAAACAGTTGCAAAAAAATATTAAAATTACTATGACATGTCACTTATAGTCATTAATTTATTGTGTAATATTTTTACAGAAATATCGTATGTTCTTTTAAAACAGAAATATTTATAGCTTATAGGAAATCGTAAACAGGTCTAGTATTAAATGTCTGCCTGACCGGATTTAACCGACCAAAGTTGCTACTAAAATAGTATATTAATATTTAAAATAGTATTTTATTAATATGATAAGTATTTGGGTATTGGAATGGCGACAATTACCTATTAATCGATATTTTATTTATGCTTTTGACTTAACAGATTTCGCGTCTGGCTCTACGACTATTCATTGTTCAAAGGGGTGCCGCCTTTTTGCTTTGTTATTTTTTCAAACCGCCCTCGGTCTCATGAAAAGTTTTTTGTCTATGCCCGTAACATTTTTTTGTTACCTTTGTGGTCTTTTTGTGGTTTTAAAAACAAATTTTAATAGCGTTCAATTGGTTATTAGTTTACAATTAAAAATGTCCCACGGGAATAGACTCGCTTTTTTTTGTAACGTGCCAAAAAATGTAATTTGTACTATTATTTAATCTAAAGTTTTATCACTATAATATATTATGTACACCTAAACCCTTTCATTTATATACACTAGCACAACCGAAAAACCTTTTATCGTTTTCACCCGAGGCTCTCTTTCTAACAAAGCGAATACAAATGATAGCGGATGATTGTGTCAACGGTCAACACACCAAAGTATAGGGTGATGATTTTAGAGGCGTGGTTTTCAAGAAGAGATAAAACGCATATAATTTGATGTTATGGCTAAGAATTTAGTTTTATTATAAAGATAAGGGTTTGCCATTATGTTTTAAAAATGATTTCGGGTAAGTGGCCGCCGCGGCTGACTCGAACAAATTCCAGCCGAGAGCCCCAATTTTCAACCACTTTTTGCAGCAAGTTGGGCCGTATGTCAGCAATAACGCGCCGAATATTCTCTTCCAAGGCGTTAATCGTGTCCGGCTTATCTGCGTAGACAAGCGACTTCACATAACCCCACAAAAAATAGTCCAGCGGTGTTAAATCGCACGATCTTGGAGGCCACGCCACGTTGTTCAGGAGTAAGTCTATTCATTATGAAATGGCAAACCAAACTGAGCATAAATCAAGTGACAGCTGTCAAAAACACCAACTACGAAAAAAGTAGTGCCAGATTGAAAACCACGCCTCTAAAAAAAACAACCTATATAAGCAAATAAATTGTACCCGTTAGGCACAACGTTTGCTTTCAATTCAAGACAAAAGGTTTTTATATTCTTGTAATTTTCCTAGTCGGGTAGAAATATAAAAAAATAAATACGATTGAAGTCTCAACGAAAATTAACACCACGCTTACTGACACCTGAAAGCGTGAAGTCGCCGCGGATCTACGCCACACGCGCGTGCGGTCGCGTAGGTGCGCGCGGGCGTAAATCTTTTGGATAGGTTTTTTTTTTAATTAATTAAAAATGAGCGTTCGCTTTAATTGGACCAAATTGTAATTCGCTCCATAAACAAAACCCACGCAACTCAATTCTTATTTGTCGGTACGAATTATTATCGCTTGCGCGGGGCGTCCGAAGTTTCTTGGCATCCGGCGCCGTGCGCGAAGCTGTGCGTGCGATGCGTTTAGGAACGGCCAATTTTGCATCAAAAATAATTAAAACGTCCAATTTTGTATCAAAACTAATAAGAACGGCCAATTTTGCATCAAAACTAACGAAAACGACTCGCTCGCAGTGGTAACAAACTTGCAATTCGGTGTCTTATTTTTATAGGGTGTCAAGTTTTACTCTTTGCGCAGTCAGAAACCAATTGTTAATTTTTATTTAATAACAGCTTCATAATATAAACAAACAAAAAACAAACTGTTTTAGGTTTTAGACCCATAATTTGCCCTTCAATTACTATTAGTCCTAACGCTCTAACTAATGTATTGTATAAGAGAATTATTAGCAGTTTAGCATTTATTTAATTTCTCAGAAATAGAATTGAATTATAAAAATCTGCCTTTAGTATGTTGATGATATACGATCAAGAATCAAGGAAATTAATATTTATATTTTGGCTTCGCCGTAAATAAACAAATAAAATAAATGTAGTTAACTCCGCAATCAAACATTGAAACGTTGAGCGGGCGTTGAAACTTATCCGAAACCCGAAGTAAATGAAGAGAATAAGATTCGAATATTTGTACTAGAAAGTAGAATCCTGGCATTTAGGAAAATGACCGTCCGATGTGTGTAAATTGCTGTAAATCTCCTTAAGTAAATACTCATATCTTAAGTGAAAATATAAATATAATTCAAAGTGAAAGGGGGAAGGATGTCAGGCACTAACTCAGTCCGGGAAAAAATATAAACTTATTAGAAAATATTAAAAATTACTGCACAATTTTACCAGTCTGTGAAAGTGGCGATTAAACATATAATTAACTGTATGTAAACGATTTATTTTCACAATACATATTACTTTATTTTTAATTTGTATTGGGCCAAGAAATATCGGGCAAATTCTACTGCAATGAGATCGATTGTAAGCTCGAATCGAATTTGCTCAACAGTTAATCGATTATCGATATTCGACCGAGCGAATCGATGGTGATTTTATAACCACCTACCCGCCCAAGAACCACCAATGCTAGTGTCAAGTGTAACCTTTAACTGGTTGCCGGCCGGGGGAGGGAGGGGGGATGCGTCGTGGTGAATTTATACCATTACCATTTAATCAAAAATATAGTATATTTAATAGTCAAAAAATCATAAACTGACCGCTATTCAAATAGGGCGGAGGTGTGAATTTGACATATGGTAACAAAAAGGTCTTGATCAATAATCTATATTATGCTTATTACTTAAAATGTTAAATTATAATGTTGATATAAATTTACCCATATAAAAAATATTCCCGTATAAATAAACATTGTAATATAGTTTTGGTTAACATTTTAAGTAAGAAACATAATTTTAATGTATTGTTTTGACAAATTATATTTAAAATAGCAGAAATTGATATCGGAAATGGTCTGTGGACAACTCTCATATCGAATTAGTGTCGTGTTTGTATTATTTTTTTTTTTTTAATGAATCCAAAACAATACATCTGAAATAGCGTAAAATAATGATAATCTAGTTAATAACTATACAAGGCGATCTATAACTATCGCATGCAATGCAAAATAGAGGTGGTGTGGATTTTATCATCCCACTAGACAAGATCTGTTCTGGGGTGATTTTTTTATCATAGTATGAATATAATTTATTAAGTATATTGTTTTGTTATGTAAAGATTATTTAGGAGTAGTACGAGATCGTCGTAGTCTAGTGGTTAAGGCGTTGGACTATTGACCCAACGGTCGCGGGTTCGAATCCGCACATGGTCATACTTTTAACACTTCATTACCACCATCTCTCCTGACTTTAGGACAGGCACATTTGGCCTGGTTGAGCAGGGCCCAAAATAATTGTATCGTCATTAAACTGTTCATACATTACTGTTTCATACGAATTAAAGCGAGCAAAAGCTCTCGTCGCCATTTTGGACGCCATCGCGCCGATATCCTTTTCTAACCTTCGCTGAACTTCTCTCGCATACGACGTTTGCGGTTTCCATGAATGAAACCCTGTTTCATCAGATTACGAAATTAAGTGTCCAAGTCGGCTCGTTTCAAAGCGAAGCCTTTAATGGGTGATATATTTGTTTTCGAAGAGAATTAGTCAGCGCGTTATCCTTTTCTCACTTCGATAGGCCATCGAAAAAAAGCCGACACGCCCGTACCGAATAAATGCGGTTTTTACTGTAATGCCCGTTGAACACCGTCTAACTAATTTATATCGTGTTAAGCCTAGTCTATGGTCGATCTAGTCAGATGTTTATTTATTTATTTTTAAATGGTACTCTAACAAAATTAAATACTTAACATGTTAACAATTATTCTTAAACACAAACTTATCCATATTTTATACTCAGTGAAGACAATGGAAGATATTTATATATAAACATAATGAAGGGATAAAATTAATGCAAACCTCATAGTAAGAAACCGTTACAACAAATATGTTTTGTTTAGAAGTAGTATTATTTTACCTAGTTTAATTAGAAATATGGATGTTTAAATATATATATATATATATATATATATATACAGGGTATCCCAAGACCAATCCCACAAACTTTAGGGGGTGTTTAAGTTCCTTATTAAGAGTAAGAAATTATGTAACAAAATGCGAAAATTTTTCATCGATAAAATTGGTGTAAATCGATCTTATCAATATTATCTGTCGACCAATAGCATCCCTCTTACAACCCCAGAGAAGGGGTAAGGAATTACCCCTTCTTCTTAGACCGACCTATGTTCGACCGGTGGCATCTGACAGCAATCATTTAGCTCCGCCCTAATAGGGCGTTTCGAACAACGCAGCAGGTCATTAACCTCGATCTTGACTGACCGCGGCCTAGTGACCCAGTGCCGTAGTTATCCGAGGGAGGAGCCATTGAAAAATATCTGTTTTACATAACTTAGAATAGAAACTTCAACAGTTTTTTTCTCGAATACCATAATGAATTTTGATATAGTTTCTTAACAAATAACACTAGGGATCGTAGGATCTGTTAGCTGTTTTTTTATTGGGATTGACCTTGGGATACCCTGTATATATGGCTGTGTGTGTGTGTTTGTCAGTAGGTCGCCGACGTTTTCTAGCCCATAGACATCAAGCATAGTATATCTGCGATGCGAAGCCGTCCATTTGCTATAACAACATTTACTTGAATGTTTAGTATAAGAGTTTGTTGCATTTCGTTAAAATAATTTGTGTCATTAAATATATGACTATTGGTAGCAGTGTGGTGCGGGTTTACGGTCATAGCCACCAAACTACTTAACGAAGAAACTACCCATACAACTTCGGATAGAAAAACGAAATGTTAAAAGATTACTCTCAACTTTGCGAAATTATATATACTTACTTTAAGTCCTAGATTATTATATTGTCTATCTTTAGAAAGAAAAATTAGGTTCGCGTCACTTACACAACTTAAAAGAAAATCGTTGCAAGAAAAAAACAACACTTTCTTATTTATTTATTTTCATTACTATAATAAGGTGTATTTCGGTTTTTTTTAAGCAAAGTACTAAATTAATATATGTAGAATATTGTGGTATTTTTAGTTTTAGCCATTTGTTGGGAATAACTTCAACAAAATGCACCAAAATACGTTACAAACACGTTTTAGGGACTGGTGGCGCCTTAGATTTGCTGTTTTTTTTTTAGGATGTATTACTGCATTATTTTTTTGTTTCCGTGCCGTAGTGAAGGGGCATTTGGAAATAAAAAATACGAAGTTACAGGAAATGCGATACTTTTAGTTTTATCTGTATTGTATTTCATTAGGATGTCTGACATCTGCTAGATGGTACTTTATCGAGAATATTCATTCGAAATTAACCTTCGTTCAGAGTTTATGTTAGATTATTTTTAAACTGGCCTTAGGGCGGCCGCGGTGGTGGTTAATGGACTCATGATAATGAACATTTTTCCTTCGTAGGGGTTCGGTCTTCAGCGCCCTCAGCTCGGCGCACTGGGCCCTGAGCCAACTGGACGCGGCCATCAACTACATGCAGCAGGACCTGGCCATCGCCAAGAGCCTGGGCGACACGGCCGGCGAGTGTCGGGCGCACGGGAACCTCGGCGCCGCCTACTTCAGCCAGGGTTCGTACAAGGAGGCGCTGACGGCCCATCGCTATCAGCTGGTTCTCGCCATGAAATGCAAGGTTTGTCTCTAAGTACCTACCTACTGTTTTAGTGCTACTAAAATAACAACCGCTTTCTCAAACATTAAGACGATTTCTATTAAATTTCGAATTCGTTTTTCTCGTAATAGGGAAACATTTATTGACTATGACATAGTCTTCTTTGAAACAGGCTTAGTCTATTTTATGTATGGCTAATTGTTTAATAATCATTGTGAACTATTTATTACTTTATGATGAATAAATAAATAAATAGTACATTTAGGCGTTCACGTAATTTTAGTAGTTAACTTACTTTATAGGTGTGTAAACATTTATAACGGTACCCGAGGATTTTTCGGGGTTAGAGTAGTTTGCGATTTGGCAAGTCGTAAGGGGTATCTCGTTGAGAAATAAGTGTGCTGGACTGGTAGGAGGGCCTGATATTTTTTCTGATTTTATACTTTTTAACTGTTAATGCATTGCACTCGCGGGCAAAGACTTCAACATTTTTACTTGTCTCGTGAGTTCTCGCGTGAATTGAGACGGGTAAAGCGGAAAGTAATTTGTTACACGATAACCTATGATTATTAATTCTAATGTTTAATGGCGTTTAAAGTTTCGCCAACATAAAACATAGAATCTGATGGTGCACGTTGGTACCACCGTCACCACTTCATGGAATAAATAAATTCTTTCTGAAATGACCGGTGTATGAATGTTCGTTTCCATCCAGGACACCCAAGCTGCCGCCGCGGCGCTGACATCCCTGGGACACGTGTACACCGCCATCGGGGACTACCCCAACGCGCTGGCCAGCCACAAGCAGTGCGTGCAGCTGGTCAAGCAGATGGGCGACCGACTCCAGGAGGCGAGGGAGATCGGCAACGTGGGCGCCGTGTACCTGGCCATGGGCGAGTTCGACTCCGCGCTCGACTGCCACACGCAGCATCTGAGGATCGCCACCAGGCTAGCCAATCAGGTACGTACCCATCAGGAGACATTTATTTTGTGGTGGCCAGACCTGAAATTATCGGAGGATTAAAGTAGTGGATAGGCGAACTCCAATTGTAAGAACTTGTATCGCCTCAACCCGCCGTACCCTTGCGCAGCGAGATAAAGTAGTTTTAAGTAAGAAGTTCAGGTTCGACTGCTAGATGGCGCTGTCTATCAATATGTCCTCCCCTACGAGTCGTAGTTTCTGTAAACTTACATTTAAAATTTCTCACCATAGTTTTATTCACACCAAACAAAACGGTTTATTATAATCACGTAAAGTTTACAATCTGTTCCTCGGAAACCACGATGAATTTTGATATGACGTCAAATTGTAACCGTGGTTTAGTTTTCTGCTACTAGGTGGCGCTGATAGGCGTTTTGTAATGTTGCGCTACCGTTTGCACTCCTACAAAACTACTTCCAAAATCTAAAAGTCCCACAAAAAAAAAAAACAGTTTTTCATATTAAAATAAATATTAACAAAATTAAACATTATTATAAATATTAATTATAACAAAGTTTAATATTTACTGACCGCGGCGAATAGGTAGTCCATCCAGCAGGTAGTTCACTAGTGTCGAAAATATAAAATATATTTTTAAAGTTTTTCATTTTTTTTTATATACAGAATGTATTTGAAATACTTATGTCCTTTTAGGGGGTTGATTAATTAACCGTGGTTTAGTTTTCTGCTACAAGGTGGCGCTGATAGGCGTTGCGCTACCGTTTGCAGTCCTACAAAACTACTTCTAAAAATCTAAAGTCCCACACAAAAAAAAAATTAATCAATTTTTCATACTAAATTAAATATATTCCTAACAAAGTTTAATATTTACTGACCGCGGCGAATAGGTGCGTCAATACAAATCATATTTGAAATCGCAGGGTCAATTACCTGGATTTGGTAAAGAACCATGTATTCTTGTAGTTTCAATTAAAAGATTAAATAAATGTTTTATACTAAAAATGCACTTTTTAAGACGGCGCAATCCTGTGATTTCTCTCCATAGATATTTTACCTAATAATTATCTATGCTTTTAAAGAATCAAAAGGGTGGGTACATTTGTACTTTGTCTAAAATTTAAAACCCTCGAAAAATCTGTATTTTTTTCCATACATTTTATCAAAATTTGAACATGTGAATATCTTAAAAACTAGTGTCATGGTTGATTTCATAAAGGTTGCAACACACGGTTGGAGGGGGGGAATCCGGAAAACAACGCCTGCCACCTGTTGGCCGTATTAACCAACTATCTACGCGTCACCGCCGCCGCGGGCTGCGTAAGGTCCACCTTCACGTCCGCCGTATTCGCATGCGTTTTAACTTAACATTGCCATCTATGTGCAAATCAACGAGCTACAATTTCACTCTGTTTAGCGAGTATTGTCAATTTTCCTAAAAAAAAAAACTAAATGTAAAGGTGATGGGAAAATAGAAAATGGGGTACCAGTGCTTGAGAAACGCGGATTATGAACAAAAAAGCGGGATCATCCTGGGAGGGGGGGGTATGCAAATCAAAAAAAAAACAAATGTTCGATTAGTTAACTAGGAATTGGAATCTTTCGAACAAATCTTATACAGCAAATCAACTTTTGTAAATTTTTGCATTAATTTGTGACTTGGAATGGAAGTCGACGCAAAGCCACATTACTACTAAAATAATAAAAATGTGTGAGTTAAATATTATTCACCGTAAAAAAAAAGTTACAAAATCTTGAATTATCCGAGCATATTCTAAAAAGCGGATCCATTGTCAAAAAAGCAGGGAAGAAGCGGTGTATCTGGCAACACTGTCACCGTCGGTAGTAGTGAAATTGCCATATTTATTATAGAAAACACCTAGAACTGCCATATATCGTACTATTTTTTAACATTAAACTTGCGTAGATGTAATTGCCGTATTTTGGGATATGGCAATAATAATAACGAAAAATTAGCTGGCAGCGCATTACAAAAATGGTTTATTATTAACATTTTTTTTCTAGGATACCATGATGAATTTTCATATGACGTCAAAACAAATCATGTTTGAAATCGCAGGGTCCATTTTTTTATCGGGAATGGTCTTGAGATCAATGCCATGTGTCACATTAGGTTTTATAATATTTCTACTGTTTTCAAGTTCTCTTTTAGTTTGGTTGTGCTATAATCTATTTTCTCTAAATTACATGTAACCTGTACCTGTTTATTATGTAATAATATTAGTTTTTAATTCTTTATTTTATTTTAAGGTGGAAGAAGCCCGTGCATACTCCAATCTGGGTTCCTCACATCATTACAGAAGGAACTTTGCGCAAGCGATCGCGTACCACGAAAAGGTGCTCAGAATAGCCCAGAACCTGGGAGACCGAGCTGTCGAGGCGAGGGCGTATGCAGGCTTGGGACATGCCGCCAGGTGCGTGCTAATTTCCTAAATATGTTTTTCTAGATAAAAAGGTTGCTAATATAAAAATACCCTTTAATGGCGGAGGATGTCGTCTTATAACACTGTTATTTATGAAATTGAATTGAATCACAAGGCGTAGTTTCCGTTTTATTAAAATACACTGCAGATTTTAATTTATTTAAAAAAAATAAATAAAAAAGACAAAGAAATAAAGCGGTCTCGTTGGTTTGACATTCTTAGTTGTAGTACAATAAAAAAATGCCTTCCTTAGTACAGAGATAGTCTAGAAAAGAAGGCAGGGCACAAAATGTAGCAGTGCTAATCGCTTCCTGTGCATTTATAATAGGTTGTAATATTTGTTTTTCAAATTAAATATGTCATAATAAATAAATTAATTAGAACGATGTAGTCTAGTGGCTAAGGCATTAGACTATTAGCCCAAAGCTCGTTAGTTCGAATCAGCACATGGTCATACCATTTTTAACGCTTCATTACCACCATCTCCCCTGACTCTAGGACAGGCAAATTCGGCCTAGTTGAGTAGGGCCCAATATGACCTGGATGTTTTGGATTCAAAAGTTTATTAAGAGGCATAAATGTTGTTTTCAGATGTGGTGGCGACTATGTGCAGGCGAAAAAATGGCACGAAAGACAACTTGACGTTGCGCTGGCCGCTCGGGATAAGGTCAGTGTTATTATCAATGAAAGTTTTTAAATTTTCCCCGCTGATAGTTTGAAATGAAAACAACCGGTTTGGGTGGCAACATCCACCCGCTTCATAAGGCTAGCTGTATTTAGACGCTGGCGGTTGATAATTTTCAATGTTGCCAGTCGAATATTAATCGGGATGAACTGGCAAGTCTGAGATAGGCAAATTTGAAAATGTTTAAATTTCAGGTCGGCGAAGGAAGAGCCTGTTCCAATCTCGGCATTGTGTATCAGCTCCTGGGCGAACATGATGCGGCGCTTAAGTTGCATCAGGCACATTTATCCATCGCCAGATCGTTGCAGGTAACACAAAGTGACTTAATTAATACTGTTTATAAAATGACTACTTTAGATTAGATCTACTAGTTCTTTACCTTAAATTAAATGAGGAGTTGGCTTATAATGGAATATCCCATAAAGGCAGCCGTAATAAATATAAGCGTTTTTCTATTAAGAGCATGAGAAAGTCTTCAAGTATGGCAACCATATGAACGCCCAAAATTTATGCCTCACCTTGAAATAAGTAGACAATTTAATTTTAACGTCCATTCCATATATTATACTAAAATAACTAATGTCTAAGAAAGTGTCTATCCAACTAAGCCATTATCATTATTACAATTATTTATCAGAGCGGAACTTAGTGTAACTTCTATGGATCGACACCAATTGTGAAATGTTTGTGATGTCATATCTCGACGATTTCACCACCGAATTCAGAATTTTAAAGTTTCAATCGAATCTCCATGAAGAATACTCGGTCGTGACTAGGGTATTTTAAAATTAAAAATAATAAAAAAGTTAATTTTAAAAATATTTTCTCTATGGGAAAGCCTGTCTTAATTTTTTCGCTCGCCTTTTGCTCGAATTTTAGGAAAATAATTAATTATTTGAAGTTTGCATTTCTCCGCTCCAATATGCTTCTAGCATAAGTTTCACCTTTGGGACTGCGGCTGCCTAGTTATCAAGTATGATTGTATCGTATTAAAACATTGTATTATTAAGCTATTCATTACATCAATATTACTGTAATATTCAACAATATTACTGTAATAAAAGAATTTTTCTTTTACAATATGTTATTGTGAATTCAATTTTGTAAATGCTTAGAAAGACACCGCCGCTAAAGAAATGCTACGTAGATCTGTCAGACTACCCGTTACTTTACATTAAAAAATTGCCAGGGTTTTGTAATTTCTCCCCTAAAAAAACCATTGTGGAATGTTATCGTTTTTATTCTCGTAGGACCGCGCCGGCATGGGTCGTGCCTACGGCAACATTGGAAATGCGTACTCGGCAGCCGGTTTCTACGAGCAGGCCATCAAGTACCACAGGCAGGAGCTCACCATCTCCAAGGAGGTGCACGACAGGAGCTCGGAGGCCTCCACTCATGGAAATTTGGCAGTTGCATATCAGGCTTTGGGAGCTCACGATATGGCGTTGCTGCATTACAGGGCGCATTTGGGTTTGTCTTGCTTTATGTATGAAAATTATACTCTGTCAATAAAGGCCACTAGCTTATGACTCAGAGAGGGTATTATGTAACCTTTGTATAGTTTTAGCAAAAAAATATCACCGCCGTTGATCGAAATTGATATTCAGTCGCACATTTCATAAACTACAAAAGTGATTAACATTTACAATAATACCTAATAATATATCCTAATAATATAGGGCTACGATATTTATTTATTTGAGAAATCAACAGTTTTACAAATGTATAAGTTCAAAAATACATTAATACACGACACAAATCGATTAATACACGACTGTTACTTAAATATTCACAATTTACAAAATACAAAATATTCACGTTTTGAAACAAGCGAACCTTGAATTTCTTTTGCATCACCGAAGATGTCATTTGAAAGATCGTTATTTAATGGCCTATATATAATCGTAGTGTTTACAGGATTGAGTTTCTTTTGTGTACTAAGATGCCTTTTATTCAATCAGGAATTGCGAGGGAACTGAAAGACGCAGCGGGCGAAGCGTGCGCCTTACTGAACCTCGGAAACTGCCTGTCTTCGCGCCAAGAGTTTGCGCAGGCCATCCCATTCTACGAACAGCACCTGATGCTGTCTCAGGAACTCGGCGACGTGGCGGCCGAAGCAAAAGCGTGCCATTTTTTAGGCTATGCGCACTACTGTATTGGGAATTATAGGGAAGCTGTGAGGTTAGTGAGATGATTTAAATTATTTTTCATTTTCATATATTTAATTGATACTAAATATATTAACATTTGAAACAGCAGTGGAAGTTCTTACTTTAAAGGTTATGTGCACTGGATTGGCTCCACCAGATTTCGGTCTAGTGGTAAAGCCAGGGTTAATCCTAAAGTGCTGAGTCGTCATGTGCCTAATAAAATAAATATATTCTAACACTAAAAAAAATAGAAAGACTTGCCGCTTTGCTCTAAGAGTACAAGTCAAGCAATAATGCTTAGAATTTATTCCTTACAACATATATTTGCAGGTATTACGACCAAGATTTGTCGCTGGCTAAGGACCTCCAAGACAAGATGAACATGGGTAGGGCATACTGCAACCTGGGTTTGGCACATCTGGCCCTTGGTAACCTCGAAACGGCGCTCGAATGTCAGAAGTATTTCCTGGCCATAGCCCACATGACTCAATACCTGCCAGGGAAGTTTCGCGCGTTAGGTAATATTGGTGATGTTCTCATAAAGATGGGAGACGTTGAAGAAGCAGTAAAGATGTACCAGAGGCAACTAGGATTCGCGAGACAAGTAAGATCACTTTTCATAATAAATCTTCATAATAAATAATAAATCTTCATAATAAAATTTCATAACCTGCTTTTTATAAAAAAAATATATATTGTTTCCTGTATTCAATGTCCTTAGCTACTCATTTATTTCATTTAAACTTGTCCTAGTCCGATACTGTAACTGTTTAATAATAAATAATCAAGTTTATTCACCTAAATATCTATAATAAATAAATATACACAATCAAATTTCATGCAAACTATGATTAAAATTCAATTTGTATCCAGCCATGAATATTTAATTTTTTATCTAATATTTCACAATTTAAAATTAAGTAAAATTTACTTAATTTTTCATTATCATTAGATATAAAATAAAACACTCTCCGTGTGAAAAATTTGTAAGGATGCAAAACTAACATAGATTATAAGTTTCTTTAGGATTTCTTTTACCCGTTGAATTTCTTGTTAAATATAATTAAATAAAACACGATCTGCAATTTTCACGGCAGCGTACCCACCCACCTGAAATAATGTAATATCATTCAGGCTCGCGACCGTAACTTAGAAGCAGCTGCCTGTGGAGCTCTCGGTCTAGCCCGACGCCTCCAACGCCGCCTGGATGCAGCACTCGGACATCATACGCAGGAGTTGACCCTCAGGCAGGAGTCCGGAGACATTGGAGGAGAGGCGAGGGCACACGCACACTTAGGGGCTGTCCATATGGCGCTCGCTAACTACACTCATGCTGTTAAGTGCTACCAGGTAAATACAAATATCTGTATATGTTTATATGGCGTCCATTGAATTGTTTCGTAAATCATTAATAACCAATTTAAATTTAGTGACCTGAACCTTTTCAAATTATGATTGGAAACAGTATATTATTTTTTGCACTTTATTACCACTATTTGCTTTGATTCTAGAATAAGCAAATTTAGGTTAGTTTTAAGTAAGGCCAAAAATAATTAAATATAACCCAGGTCATTATTTTTTCTTAGTTTCATAAGTAATAAGTTTCATTCATTAATTGACCTTGTGTTTTAGACTATAATCGTAATTAATATTGAACAATAAATATCAATGCCATTTACTAAATTTACCGACTCACTTTAAAATAATAACTTTATTGAACTATATTGTTTTATACAATAATTTAAAATTTAAATAATTAAATTACAGCAAATAAACAAAAATATATGTTTGCATAAATATAACTAATATAAATACATATATGTCTGTAAATTGAAACTAAATGAATAATTGATCGCACAGGAGCAACTAGAGAGGGCCCAAGAACTGCAGGATGCAACGATTGAAGCGCAAGCTTATGGCAACCTCGGAATCGCGAGGCTCAACATGGGCCACTACGAAGACGCTATTGGCTATCTCGAGCAGCAGCTAGCGACACTTGAACGGCTGAACACTTCGCATTCCCTCCTGGACAAAGCAAGGGCCCTGGGCTCCCTGGGAGATTGCTACGACGCTCTCGGAGACCCAGAGGAAGCCCTCAAGTTCCACGACCAGCATCTAGCCATTGCTTTAACCATGAAGAATCCGAGGGAAGAGGAGCGGGCTTACCGAGGACTCGGTTTGAGCTATAGGTATATTATTTTGTTGTTGTTTGGCATTTTACCCAAAACTAATACGTTTTGGAACAGACTTAACTATTAGGTATTTAGTTTTTGTAAACCGTAAGTCATATAACCGTGACGTTGATTTTTTGAAGGTCCTTAAATAACCTGCAGCAAGCGCTGGTTTGCTTGGAAAAGCGTCTGGTCGTCTCCCACGAACTGGGCAGCCCAGAAGCGAAAGCCCAGGCCTATGGTGAGTTGGGCAACATACATACGGCCCTTGGGAATCTAGAGCAAGCCGTGTCGTGTCTCGAACATCAGAGGAACATTGCTAGGTGTGTATGAAATGTTATTATTGGCGGCCGCAAATTTGCATAGTTTAGTTATCTGAGTTGATGTAGGTATTAGAGTGGCATCTTTTGAATTTGCGTACAGCAGTGTCGATCTAAAATAACTTCTAAGGTCCAGAACACAGTACAGATTCGTCATTACATTTATTTTTTTAACCCCCGATGCAGAGGGGTACTGTTAGCCAACTGTTCAGCTGTTCAGCTGTTGTGTCAACTATCTTGTTGCGAGCAGTTTCAGGTAAACTAAATATTACAAATGTAAATCTTTTATTGTAATATTGGATAGCGGTTTGTGTATTTTGATAAAGTCAAATATCTTTATGATAAATAAATAAATATGAGCCCAGTATATATTTAGGCTAATTGAATCTGATTATTGCAAAATTAGGTACATAACCATTTTCAGTTGTACAATGATGCATGATTTAACGATTTGATGGTATAATTTATTTCTTCAGGGAACTCAACGACAGAATAATGGAGTCTGATTCCGTCTCCGCTTTGGGGGTTGTCTATCAGCAGATGGGAGAATATTCAACTGCACTTCGGTACCATCAGATGGATTTGGAAAGCGCACATCAGCTTGGTCTTGCTCAGTTGCAGGTACGCGTTTGCCCAACAACAGACATGTCTTCATCATCCATTCATTCATCTATCTGTATATTATATGTATATGTATACATACAATAATATGTCCTGACTGAATCATCATTACCCAGCTCAAATCACCTAAAATTTTAAAAGTTCAATCTCTTCTTTATGACGTAGGCACCAACTAAGAAAGAATTTTTAGAATTTTTTGCCCTAAAGGGTTGACAAGAGGGTGTGAATAAGATATATTACATAAAAACATAAATATAAGGGTTAATATTTTGCAGTTAAATGCACCAGAGGGATTAATATATACTAGTGGTTGCCCAGTGTTATTAAGGTTCTTATACCTCAATAATCATATAACAGGTTATATCAGGTTCTTATAATCATTGAATATATTTTTTTAAAATTTTGATCAATTCCTTCAGCTGCGAGCGTGTATAAATACGTCATTAGCGCGTGATATTTGCCTTAATTCCCTGCAATACCTATGAAATTTAAAATTTATTGTTAGTAACAAATGAAAAAAAAACACAATTACAGCTTGTATTTGTATTTATTGATTGATACGATTTTTTATCAGTTTTAATTATTTCATATAAAAATGAGAATTGACATAGAAATATAAGATGGCATTTGTAAATATATTCGCTTGACTTTACTACATTGAAAAACGGACATTTAAAATCACACCAAATTCACAGCTCGAAACTCATTCTGTCAATGAGCTGTCAGTTATATGAACATTTTATTTATTAAATTTAATTTATTTGTAACACATATTATAAATAAATTTTAACTTTCTGCACACTTCTTTTCCATATAAACTTTAATACACTCAGATACGAGAATAAACAGAAGTATGGAACACGTTTACACACATACTATGTACCCATAGCTGTTTTATTGTTAAAATATCATCTCTAAACATATTCGTAGCTTCTAGAATCAGCTTTAAAATTGTCGTAAATTATTTTCAGGCCCGCGCTTGCGGAAACCTTGGTGCGGCTCATGAGGCCCTCGGGGCGCACGCGGAGGCAGCTCGCTGGCAGGAGGCACGCCTGAGACACGCCACTGCATCAGGTTAACGGCACTCGCTGATTACTTATACCATTACTCAAGTACGGATAATCCACTTCCGTTAATGTAAATTCATTACTACAGTGGTTTGTAGATAGTTCAACTATCTCAACTTATCTAGTTGAGCTATCTAATAACTTTAGATTGAAAAAAATATTCCCATGTATTTATATCCATATGATCTAATTATGACAATTTGGATCATAACGTTATCGACATGCTACTGTTTAGACGTATAGAAATATAATCAAATTGTATATTTTTGCCAGCCATTTCACCCTCTGTATATTAATTACATTGTATATGAATTTTTAAGAATCAATCAATCAATTAGTAGTTTTACTAACTGATAATAGATAATAGAAGTATTACTAGTATTAGTTTTACGTTTCTAGTGTGAATTTTTAATTCTTCGATATCTTTATATATAACTGAAATGATGGTGCCCGCTGAACACTAATTTAAAATATTGCGCTTACTTGGAACTTTTCTTAATTCGGCTCGATTAAAAAATATTTCATTAGTATGCAAAACATTTAATTTAAAAAATGTAGCTTGACATATTTGGGTGAGTAACATTATTAAAATGATTGCATTTTATTAATTTTAGGCGATGCCCGCGGCAGGGCAGCTGCTCTTGCATCTCTGGGTAGAGCTCACTTGGCTATGGGAGCCGCTCCAAGTGCTGTGGGCTACCTTCAACAAGCGCTCACAGCCTCCGAAACCGTCGCCACAAGAGAGGAAGAGGTATCTTATATGGACACTCATTACTCATTACTCATATAAATAAATTACCTTTTATGATATTTTGGTAGTATTCTTCCCAGAATATCCTTTTGATTTAATTTTAAAAGAAATCTACCAATTCACATAGTACTTTACTTGACATACGAAGAGAGAAAAAAAAGAGAGAAAAATACTACTACATAAATCTAAATACAGATTCCTATATTATGCTACTTATGTAGATGATAAAACCTCCACATTTCCTTTAATCCGTTAAGAAATGATTCCCGCCGCAAATTCTTGGCATACAAACCGCGTAAGTGGGCTTAAAAAATACTCTGAGTTACTTTTTAGTATATTAATTTGCAGTAAAATATTTAAGTAAGTTTCGAATTTTTGTACAGGCTCGAATTCGCCACCGTCTCGGTTTCGCCTTGTGGGCGTGTGGAAACCGTGAAGAAGCCCATGATCAGCTGCAAACAGCGGCCTCGTTGCTGGAGTCTCCGATAAACCCCGCTTCAAACAGGGTTCATATAAATCTCATTGTAGATAAAAGCCTACTGGATGGAAAACTAAGGATGTTGCATACGTCAACACATGAAGCTTTACAGAGAGTTCTTGTTGGTTAGTATTGTTTTTTTTTTTGTCAAGTCGAATGTCGAATAATTTACCTGTGTTCAGAGTTCAAACTAAGATACTGTGAGATCATCCTTCACAGCCTTCGTAGAGTTCATAGTTTGTGTGCGAACACGCGCCAATTAATGCTGAGGCATATCAGTATTTCTCTACACGAGGTCGGAAGCCGGGTGCATTGTTCGTGGTACACGTTTGACCGCATACCCGTTGGCGGGGGGGTTACTCTTGCACCCCAAAGGGACCGTTACAATACTTAATTCTTCATGCACTAAGTACTGTTTACTTTTTTTATTTAACATATTTTAACAGTTTTTAACTATTGATGATTCAATTACTGTATAAATATTCTGTTGTTTTTTCGCAGACCTAGGAAGGCACTCTGAAGCCTTGGTCGTCGCAGAAAAGAGCAGATCCAGAACAATTATAGAGATGCTTCAGGATAAGCAATCACAGCTTTCAGCAATGCAATCATCCATTAATATACACGGCAATCCAAGGTAAACGTAACGTAGTCTTGAACCTGCCCTTCTCTTAAATTTTGTCACCTCGTGGTATTTTGTCGATTTTAGACTAAATAAAGTGATTACAAGCTATTATTTTTATATAATATTACATAAATATAGTATCTAATGAATTATACAAATATTTTTAGGGAAAAGTGTTATACAATTAAAATGTTTTTGTGTTGCGTTTACTACTACGTGTCTGCCATATTTTAAATTTGTCAAAAACATAAGGTAATTTTATATTTCGTTTCTTTTATATATTTGGATGTAAAAATATTCCGCGGAAGTAATTCGAACGATATTTTATCACAAATCATATAGGAAATCCAAAATGCATATTTCCAATATGCTAATATATATTACAAATAAACAAAATATTTTTTTAAATTATATAAATGTTTAGACATCTTTATTAATTTTTTTTTTTAATTATACATAATTTTAGTGGAAAAAAAATAAATATAGTATATTAAAGATATATGTATAATATAAAAAAACATCTACTGTATACTTAACCTATACTAGATTCAGTCCTTGTAATTAAATTATATGTTTACTCGAAAGGTATATTATTGTATGTGTAGGTTTAAGCGATGTCTTATTGTAAACTCTCAAATGTGAAAATGTGAAAATGTGAATTACTTACTCCTAATACTTGTAAAACCTATTTTACCCACAAAGAATCACACTCAAGGCAGTGTGAGTTTATTCCCAATTATTAGGTTCCTTCCAGATTTGCTGGATAATTGCTATGAATTAATTTTACTCGATCATGTTCGGATGCTTTCAATATTGCAAAATGCTCAGAGGATGTTTCTGTTAGGTTCAATTCTACATGCTTCAAAGTTTTATCATGCATGATTTCATTTTTCAAATGACCGATTACCAATATAATATTCACATTAAATCGTAAATCATACAAATATTTTTTTTTATTTATTGTGCTCAGACCTCAAGTGGCCAGCAGTCCTGTGGTGACGAGACGCGAAAGAACCCACGACGTTTGGACTCCGCAAAACGTTCAACAACTCCTGGACATCATCAACCGGCAAAAATCCCCTGTCCTGTACTACAGTCTGGCCGCTGGACATTTGTACGCCTGGTTTATCGTTCCCACAAAAGGTATATGTGTATTATATATTTTTTACTAACCGTCAAAAAGAAGATCGCCAGAGATTTGGGTGAAATCTGTTACCTCCTCATACTTGCCGTCTTCATTCCATGCTCACCATGCTTTAAATTTCATAATATTTTTTTCAACTATATTTTTAACCTTAGCCAATGTATTTTAAATATTTTAACATAACTATTTACCCAAAACTAATTCCCAAAAATAAATCAAAAGTATAAAAAATTAAAGTCTACGTAGCACTTGCTTTCGAATAAATATAGAAAAGTTACAAAATAATGAGACCATTGTTTAATAGCTCATAACTTAGAACCTTGTTAAAACTTTAGAACATAGAGAAAAGAATGAAATATTTTATCAATGTATTTAAAAAGCTGTAAAGCGTCCTCCGAGGCAAGCGTTCAGTTCAATGCCATCATAAGTGATGTTTATTGTTCAACACTACGGCTATACTAATACTAATTGTATTGAAATGGAAGTCCACAGCTCGGGGCCGCCACCGGTGGCGAACACAAGTGACGGCTTAAGCATGCAATATGACTTTAACATGAAAATATTTTGAATGCAAAATTTGCTTTACGAAACATCGAATGGAGAACCACCTTTATTTGAAATCGGTAAATGACTATAAATTCTCATGTGTAAACATTATTTATAATAATTCAAAAATTACATTTAATCTAATTTTTTATATTTTAGATGTTATCCATATTTATTTATATTATCTATTTTTACCTATATTATATTTTCGAAAAATAAAACATAGTTGTAATTAAGTTTAGCACAAAGCTTGACTTTTAGCTAAGTTTAGCTTTATGCTAATCATGCCTTTTTCTATATATAAAAAAATCACATTTAAACCTTTGTTGATTTCAGGCATTGTCAAGTTTCACCAGGTTTCTGTCTCCGAGGAGAGAGAAGTCAATTCGGGAGTGCCAAATATTGGCACAGACGACTTGCAAACTTCCTCAGGTATTATTGATTACCATTTAATTATGTTTGTATCATAAATAATAAGAATCATTACCATACAATTAGAACAGATTAAAATTTAGCATAGTAATCATGAAAAATATGATTTAAATGTATTTGGTTATTTTCTCATAAGTCCAATTCCATCTTTGCAGCTACAATATTGGAGCATTACATTCAGTCGTGGCACGAAAGCCTCCAAACGGAATTGCAGAAAGCCGAAAAGAGCGCCCTCAACAACAATCCAGCCGACAACCCGGCGGCCGGAAACGCTAAAGACGACTCCGCCTTCAATTGGGACAGAAGCTCTCAGCAGGACGATATGCCTAATGACCGTACCGGATTCTTAAGAATGGTGGGCTATTTTGTTTGAAATAATATATATTAGTTACCAAGTTCTATTATAAATTTTGAATCAAAATGGTACCGACTTCTATGAGGTTTGCATCTAGCCTAACTGACACCGAAATACACCATCTACAAATTCAGGTTCGAGTCGGCTTTTTGCCTGCCTGCATAGTAAAATATGTCGATTTGTCAGTTGTTAGCCATGTTGCTTAAAAAAATTAAAGCAAATAATCCCTTATTTTCATATTTACAGATAAATCGTAATCATCTGCTCAACTCTTCAAATTATTCCTTAAGCTCTCTCTTCAGCGTTGGATCCGTCGGCGGATCTGTGGCCAGTCTGCAAGGTTCAACAAGGTACAATTTTCATTTTGTTTTCTTGACTAAATTTAGCTTGTCTTCTTCTTAAATTAAGTTACCTGTACAATTGTAAACCGTGGATTTAAACCAGGAACATCTGGGTTAGTGGTTGAATAGCTAGACCCATTTTGAAACAAGTGAGTTACATACCGAAGAAAATCATCTCACCGCTCGCCGGTGGTTGGGCGTCGTGGCACCAGTGATGAATAGATCGCCTCGAATTGGCATATTGTCAGATGATGCGCTGACGCTGTGGTTCTGACAGCTGGCGGTAATTACGAAATTTCAATGTTGGGTTTTCATTATTAGATATTACTTACTAATATCAATATGATTCTATTAAAAATTAGATTGAATCCTAATTACATAAATATATAGTGTTTAAGAATAAATTACGAATTTTTAGGTTAGGTTATAAATTTACATAGGTTATACATGCTACAATATCTTTCAGATCGAGCAGCAGTGTTCATAGTGTGGCCAAATCGCGAGGTCGTCTTGTAACCTCTTCAAACAGCACCAGTGGCAACAACGCCATCACGCCAGAGACGTGGGCTGGACCAGCATGCCTCAATGCCCTCTACCAGCTGCTTTTGGCTCCCTTTGAGGACGTTCTGCCCACCTCTAGCAACTCCAATAGTTGTGAGTTTTTAATATTTGTATCACATCACAGAATATGTAGGTTCCCATAGTTTACCACATTTTTATTTTTTACTCTACTTTACAGAATTAACCATAGTTTTATGAAATTTATTCCACTGAAAAGGCAAAAATAGTCTTTGTGCGAAAGACAAACAATAAAACTGGTTTTACTTTACAGCGGTTCAAGCACGCCGCGAACTCATCATCGTTCCGGACGGCCAACTGTATGTGGTGCCGTGGGCCGTGCTCCGGAACAGCAACATTGGGGAGAGCGGTAGTAGCGGTAGCTCTGACTACCTCTGCGACCGATATTCGTTGCTTTGCATTCCAAGTTTGGCGGCGCTACGAGGACACAGGGCTGCTAGGCACAGAACGAACCTGCACGATGCAAGACAAGGTACAATGTTTTAACATGTATTTATGTCTAAAACTAATAATAATAATAATAAAAAAAATGCATGGAAATGAAAAAAATCTAATGAATCTATTAGTTTATCCCCCATTTGACCCCTCCGTAACACCCCGTAAAAAACTGCGAAAATCCTTTTTCCTATGTAACATTTTTGTACTACAATATTTTGAAATTACACAAACAATTTGTCAGGACCAATATTGCACGATAATAATTAACGCTTTAATATAGGTACATAATAAACACAAGTTGTAAGGAGATTCGTTTCCAAATTAAATTGTTATTTTCTGTCAACAGAGGGTGCTATGCGCTCACTGGTTGTTGGCAACCCTCGTCTTCCTGCCAACGTTTCAACGTCCTACGGTTGGCAACACAGCTCTTCGATGCAAAAAGAGGCACTTATGATCGCCGATATGCTTCACTCAAATACGCTCACCGATATACAGGCAAGAGACATTCTTATTTTGAAGCTTAGTACTTAAATTAAATTTTAGGAGTGCTACTGTAAGACGCTCGAAGTCCAAACTGGGAGCGGGATAAAAGCACCGTTAAACGGCCATACCGGCCACAGTTGACACGGTTGAACTCCTCATTACAGGAGCGACGTGATCGTGGTGATCTCATCGAGACTTACAAAGTGTTAACTGGACATTACAATTGTGCAAGCGTTAAAGACATATTCATGTTTAACCAAAACACGCAACTTCGCGGCCATTCAATGAAGTTATCTAAATCTCTTTGTTCCACTAATCCTAGGAAGAATTTTATCTCCAATAGAGTTGTGGATAATTGGAATCGGCTACCAAAGGAAGTGGTGGAAGCTATAAGTGTAAACCAGTTCAAGAACCACCTTGATAAATTACTTGAATCTAGGCAAATCGCTAGTAACTGAGAATGAGATATGAGGAAATCAGCTAAACAGCTGCTTGCTCAACAAACAATAATAATAACTCGGTCAGTGGTTCCTATGGTGTCTACTCCCTAATCACATTTAAAACAGCAATTATCGCAAAGACAATAAACGCACATTTTGCTTTCCAACTCAAATGTATTCATTTAAAAGACAAGTAGTTTTAACACATTCAGCTTTGCACATCAAACGCGCGGACCACGTGTTTGTGCCCGATTGGCGAAGTATGTTGACCGAACAGAATATCCCATGGGGAACTTTTTTATTTTAAATTATAATTTCTTATAATTTTCTGACAATATGTACAAAACTATGAAAATGTTAGTTTTTTTATATTTAATATTATATTGCCTTACTTTTCATAAATAAAATTTGAATTATTTACCACGAAATCTCTCAAAAACACTTCCAATTTACTAGCGCACTACTATTAATAACTATTGCGCTAGCTGATTGGCCATGAAAGAGGCCGTGCGCTATTTACAGGTCGCACTAGTGATGGACATCACTCTTATATTATGTTTTATTAACTGCTATTTTTATATTAACCAGGCATCAAAGGAAGCATTATTGGCCCAAATATCAGAAGCTGAATGTATACATTTATCAACACACGTGTCTTGGAAGATGTCAGCTCTTGTTCTGAGTCCTGGAGAAATGGTAGGACTTCATATTTTAATTAATTTTATTAATAGCTACTATATTTACATTTTAGACTATATTTAGACAGTAAGAGTAATCTATAATGTACATAAACCAGTAACAGACGGCACCATCTTTGTTTCTCTTTATCTCCAATGCCTGCTAAAGTGTTTGTTTGTTGTTCATTAGATTATTTATTTAAGTAATATTACATTAACATTTAGTTTTTATTAATAAGTTATATTAAATAATTTTAAGTTCGCCATATAAGCATTACAAAATCTGTAATTCTGTAATAACCCTTAAACTACGTGCAACATTTTGGCGCCAAAAGCCGTTGACTCCGTAGTTATTGACCTTGAAAAATCACTCACTACTATAAAATCCATAGTGCAGGCATGAGTCGTTCAATTTTTACAAATCTGGTATCATCGGATTCACCGTAAAATTTTCTATTACACCATATCACTTTGATTATGTTTGTCTCGTAAATTAAAGAAGAAAAAAATAAAAATGTTGCCATTTTTTTTTTTTTTTTTTTTTTTTTTTTTAATATACGAAATAAACAAAATCAACACTTTTTTTTACATTTTCATATATTTATAACTATATATTACAATTTAAAAGTCTTCCAAAATATGTACATTTTTCGGAAAAAAGAAAAAAGTTAAAAAAAAGTTATAGATATTGGAAGGGTAGTACATTAGTGTATTTTCAATACACATTTATAAATAGTAGTAGAAACTACATTAAAATGAAAAAAAAAAAAAAACAAAAATGTTTCGTTGTAATTTTCAATGAAAAAACCGTCAAGTTAATGAATAATACTGAAATAATACTAAAAATAAACAAAATCAAGCGGCTAATGCGGACGTCTAATCACGTTCTACGGAGTTAACGGACACGAAATGTCCGCGCGGCCGAACGTCTAATGACGTTCTACGGAGTCTAGGGGTTAAAGTGTAAATAAAATAAATAAATAAAATTAATTTCATAAAAATGCAAATTTAAGTAAGTTTTAAAAATTACATAGATTCTGTTTTTCATGATTTAACCAATAACGGCACAGAGTGTTTCTGCTTTTTGAAGAAGAAACACTAAGAAGTTGAAGATGAGATAGTTAGATTTAAGACCACGCGCAAGAGAGATGAGAGCACTTTCGGGAAGAGGCCCTTTTAGATACTCCAAAAGAGACTAAGAGACGAAGGTGATCCTTGATCATTGGAAGGTGGAAATTCTGCTGGGAGATTGACTGGGAAATAAACGCTCTAGCCACTACAATATCATGGCTTGTCACTCTCAGACACCATATGAAAGTATTCTAGATTCTCACTTTATTGCTCCAAAATGTGAACGGATACATATTTACTAACTAGTTTTTCCAGGTGGATTCTCAATCCCAAAGTGCCACAAAACGTTTCCTCAATACGAGTGGGGGCAGCGGACAGTCGGATACATTGCCAGGGGACGGGGAAGAGGATGGTTTGTATTTTTGGCTTACAATTATTTCTGATCTTGCATCATAACCTATAGGAGATGTTTACCATTATCCACCCACATGGCAACCTCTCTATTACAAAACTGTCCGTTCTCAAGAGATCATAGGACCCAATTATAGCCAGCTATGCCTTTGAATTTACTTAAGACTTAGGTTGCCTCAACTTCCAAAAGCGACTCCTTAGTGGCGCTTTAAGTGACAGCACTAGCCTGAAAAAATCTGACAAGTCAAAATCTAAGTAGTTTACACCGGTAAACTTTTAATAATACAGGCTGGCCATAATATGCAGTCCATGCTACTGTGGGGAATTTCGTTTCCCGCCAGCCCTCCGAAATGAATAAATTTTATATAAAGACACACTTCCAGACTCATGCAATCTTTTTCGTTCGAACGAGCAATGCAATAGCTCTTGTCCTTCATCCTGCATACCCATGCACGTTTGGTCTGGTTGTAAAGTTGCATTTCTCATATCTTGCTCTTTTTCGCAAAGCTATTGATCGCCAAAGCCCGTAAGAGTATGTCCATCACAATAAGGCTGGGACATTGCCTTTGTACCGCTTGGTTAGAAATTAACCTAGCAATACTTCCCTCCCTATCTCTATTTCAAATGACAACTGATTATTGTATTCTCAAAATGGATACCCATGACCGGCAACACTACACTTAAAGCCCTTTATCCTACCCACAAACCATTAGAATTAGGTAAGCAAGCGAATGAGACCATGATATTATACCAACCATGACAAACTTGTCATTTGGCGCCAGTCAAAAAACTTATATATCTCTGACAACAAATGGTGAGATTATATCTATATTTTTTTGAGTTTGAACTCTATGCATGTTGTGTTGCGCTTCGAGGAGTTATAAAAACAACAGTAATGCAATATCAAGAAAGCAAGACCCCACATAGTAATTGAGTTAAGCGTCCCACGGGAGGACAATTTCCTCAATGACCATCTTTTAATTCAAATAAAAACGACCTCACTTCAGGTTTCAAGAAAAATAGTTTCAATATTTTGAAAATGGTTTACCTTCATCGCCTCTTTTAATATCCAGGGCTGACTATAAAACTGATTAAGACTTTCCTTGGAGATATATCTGGATACAGAAAAAAGGAACAGGGACAGAAGAGTGAATGTTTGTATCTTAAAGAATTCCTAAAATCTCTTTGTCTGAAATCTGAAAATCTGAAAATGTCTTTAACATATACATATGTCAGTTTTTCTTCAAATGACATCCGTAGAAAATATTCAGGGTTGTGCTGATTTATTTTTTTGATGTGATGTTTATTGCATTCCAGGAAGTGAACTCTCCGGAAATATCGAAATGCCGCCTCTCTCTGAATTTTTGCTGACCGCTTCCGATATACTTAATTTGAAACTATCCGCCCGTTTGGTAAGTTTTTTCTTAGTCGTGTAATGTTAATTTTAATGTTTTTTTTTACTTTCTTTTTTTTTTCTTTACAAACGTTTCTTTAAATTATACCTATGAGAACTGGCCACTTCCTTCTCACTAGTGTTTTCTATCGGTTTCGGAGGTGTGTGGAAGGTGCAACCCTCTATATTTGAGGTTGGAGACTGCGTCAAGACTTCCAAGCTATTATCAGCCCTCGCTTCGCTTACACCGACTGCGTCATTAGCTAGATTCCCCTGCGATGCTCCGTTCACATCTATCTTAATTGGTGGTGAAGTAGCCATCACATCGCGGACTATTTGGTCAACATGACGCTCACACTTAATGTTTAACTCGGAAATATTAACCAAGTACATATTTTTTAACGCCTTTAATCCACAATGGTTTTTTTGGATTTCGATATTCCCTTACCGATACTCAGTCACCCGCTCTAAATTCTTTTTTTTTATACCCCGGTAATATAGTTTTCGAGACCTCTTTGCTTTGTAATATTATTTCCTACATCCTTTATATTTGATTAACTTGTATTATTCCTCATTGACGGCGGTTTAATCAAATCTATACGCGAGCGTAATTTCCTACTGAAATGTATTGGGCCGGCGTAATGAAACAATGTTGACATTGCAAGAGACGATTTGATACTGGCGGGTAGTTACACGTTACGGCATAGCTAACTGCATCTCATACGTAGATATTTACTTATGTATATACACTACACTTTTCAAACATTGTCAATTTATGGATGTCATCCTTGTTGGAATCTGGCTTATTTGAGTATTTAATTATCTTAGGTGGTGATATCGTCAAGCAATACAGTCGACGATCCGTCTGCCCCCGGGTGCCTTTCGACCACCGCCAACCAAGCGCGCTCATCAAAAGCCCCGCCCATGGGTCTGGCAGCTCTGACGAGGGCTCTTCTGGAGGCCGGCGCTCAGTGTGTCATGGTGAACATGTGGCCTGCACCGACCGACACTGCCAACAAAATACTGCTGAGGGCTTTCTATTCAGCTTTGCTTCAGGGTAGCAGAGTTGCAAGGTACGATTGCTTTCAAGTTATCTATGCATTTTTGTATTGAATGCAAAATAATAGAAGGTTCTTTTGTTTTAAAATTTATAGATTTAAAATATAAAAAAATACACCAAGATAGAATAAGTTATCGAAAGGTATGAAAGGTTGTGAATAAAAAAAACTTGGAAAAAAAATAAAACTGATAAAAATAAAGTAAGCGCAGAGATATAGTTTATACTGAAGTTGCATACGGTGTGTTTCTGCGCCAACTTCAACTTCAACTTTTGTTATATTAAAATTGTAATTTTCACTGCAAATTATTTGTACTTTCTTCTTCTTTTAATATTAACACTCCATTCAGCTTACGGAGACATTCCTTATTCCTACTCCCACAGATTAAGCTTGTTTAAATGAACATTTTTCTCTCCGTACATTTCTCCCTGTTACGATTACTGTGTAATGAAATGTATGTAATCCTTAGGGCCCTCGGTGATGCAATGCAAACAGTACAGCACACAAAACACTTTGCCCACCCGGCCAATTGGGCCGGTTTTATGCTGATCGGAGCGAACGTCAGGCTGAGCAATAAGGTGGCCATGATGGGACAGGCATTGTGCGATTTGCTCAAGACGCCCGAAAAATGCAGGTTTGTTATGTTTTTTTTTATTCATAATGATTACACATATGTTTCCAATGTGCATTCCACGTGGAATATTGCAGGTCAATTTGGCAGCAACTAGAAAAGGTCGCAAATAACGCCCTCTAACTCATACATACATTTTCAAACAGTACCAGTTATTTAGAGGTCTGTAGTGAAATCAGTCGTTCTTACAGGTGTAACTTACTTTTTGGAATCTGTTCGCATTTGACCTGACGAATGAGGGAGATCACAGGTAACCTACTCCGGCTACTAGGCAGATGCCGCCTTAAACTACTAGTGGGCATTTTGTGAGAATTGGTTGGTTTATTAGTGGTATAAATTGTATACCAGTTCTGGAAATCGAACATACTTAAACCGAGTAGAGGCTTTCGATAAACTGTTAACCAATTACTCACCTTTTCACAGAAGAAGAAACATTGAAATTCAGGAATTGCTTTGAATCACTATGTCATTTATAATTTTCATGTTTAGGGATGCCCTACGTGTTTCTCTCCACCTAGTGGAGAAATCACTCCAGCGCATTGTGAGGGGCCAGAAGAACGCCATGTACACCACACAGAAGAGCATCGAGAACAAGGTTGGAAGTGTGAATGGCTGGAAGGAGCTACTGATGAGCGTTGGATTCAGGTACTTCCTCTAATCCTCATGGCATTCATTTTGAAACACCTATTATCTTAGGTCTATGTAACCAATTTCTACGAGGGATTTAATTTGTAGTAAACTGGAGCCCGTTGGAGGAGGAAACATATATAAGCCGTTTACTATCGAGGTTTGTTTGCAATCTTTTCCTTTTTTCGTGAGCTTAAGTTTAGATTGGTATATGGTTCTGTTATTTGGAATCCTTATTTCGATGTTTCGGCCAGTTCAACGTGTACAGACGGCAACCTATATGGGTTAAAATAGTTGTCTAGTCTAGTCTTTCACACACAATCACATTGGGTGAGGGTGGTAATCTATAAGGGTCAACCCATTCTGTTGAAAAGAAAATGCTTCTTTGCATCTAGGGGAATTCCATGAAATATTGCATATTTAATGGGTTTTTCATAATGAAATAAAAGCAATAACTGGTGGTTTTATTTTCTAGGTTTGAACCGGCTGCAAATGGAATACCGTCAAGTGTATTTTTCCCTCAAAACGATCCTGAAGAGAGATTGACACAGTGCTCCGCAAGTCTACAGGCATTACTTGGTAACAATTATATATTTTATTTTGTATAAATTAAATATTTTATAACCTATCTATATATATAAACCAAGTTCGGGTTAGTTACACCATTAATAACTAAAGAACGGCTGGACCGATTTTTATATTCTTTGATTTGTTGGATTTGTCTCCGTCACGAATAACAGAATAACTATTAAAACATCGGAAAAATTTATGAAAAAAAAATTATAAAGAAGATGTTCAGTTTGTGAGTTCAATATAGATCATCCCCTTAAAAGGAGTACCCTAAATTTAAAAACAACCCTGTGTATAATCAGTTTTCGGATGAAGACTGTTTAGACTAAATTTTGAATTTGTAATAGTATATATTACGACCATACCTTATATTCATTTTATTACTTTAGGCTTGACGCCGACATCTCTGCAAGCACTTTCAAAGCTGATTTCGAACGTCGAAGTTGCCGATGACATTATTGGTGTCATAAGAAATGTTATATCTCAATTTTCTCTGAAGAACGGTGAAACAGAAAGCATCGACATTGCCGTGAGTGTGAGGTAAGTTCTCAATTGATTTTCAATGGCATTTTTATTTACAGTAGTGGAGTAGTAGTTGTTTGCAACAATTTGTCATTTCAAGTTTTAATGCACCCCAGTTTGATAGAGCCCATTGGTGCCACCTTCGGGATGCAACTCCTAAGCTAGGGTTTCTTCAGTTATTCCATTTCCCAAACGAATCAGCCTTTCTACCCTTGGTAAGTACTGTTGGAAAGTGGCAGTATCTCTTGCTCTGCGGTGCAGCTTCTGCAGATAACCATTTATCTGGTTTTACATAAAACGGACTATGTTTAGTCATAAGTCAAGCGCAGTCTAAACTGTGAGTTTTCAGTGCAAAAAACCCACCTTAAAAATTTGTGCTTTACCGAATAAAAAACAGATTCTTGGATTTTACCCGTTTCGAAACTATTACCGCCAAAAAATTTTGGCCCGCAAACCGCGTACGTGTGTGATTTATTCTCACCATTGTGAAGAAAAATCAGCTTTGGTGGCCTATGACGTCCAATTGCCATAAATTAAGTGTCGTCTGGTTCACCATGAAATTCTCTATTAAAAAATATCACACTGGTCAAATGGCATAAACAGAAAAGCAATTTTCGAATGAATGACGGCGCCTTGACGTATGTATACGTCGGTCAACGAATGAGTGCCATGAGATGCCGGCCGGCTGGATGTGTAACCTATAAGGGGCTTTAAATAGCAATACAATTAAAATAATTATTTTGTGTTGTCCCTGCAGACTTTGGCGCGTGAATGGCTGTCACGAGCTGCTCGCCTCACTTGGTTTTGACCTGATGGAGGTTGGCCAAGATGAAGTGACCCTGAGGACTGGAAAACAAGCCAACAGGAGAAACATTCAATTTGTCCTGCAAGCCTTGCTGGCACTTTTCGGTAAGAAATATTTAGGAATGCCAATTTAATAACCTTTGAACCCATGTAATTCACATCCCGTGGACAGCGGAGAAAATGCATCCATACTATTTGATAGTAAGGAGACCATCGGCTACATGCCTTCGATGGCTATCTTGGAGTATTTTGGCCACATTACCCGCCGTGGACGTTCAAATCTTATCCCAGGCTTTGCTGTGTGCCGCATTTCATATGATGCCAGAGGGTAGAGATATATTTAGGGAACCTAATCATCTGACCATTGCACAGAAGAAGATTCCCTTCATATTTAAACAGACAATGGGGTTGTGTGTTATTTTGAGTAAGAAATGATATTAAAAATATCATCCCCAAATTTATTATATTTTTTACCATGTTGTCAAATCAGTCAGCGTGCAAATTTCAATGCCACTCCGATCAATAATAATCTTGACACCGTTACGGCATATGACAGCTGAGCGCTCACAACAAAGACATTATTCCATGATCCTTTTAGTATATTCACGTAAAGTTTACATTTTTTTTCTCGGTAACCATGATCACTTTTTATGTAACGCCTAAACATATAATATTAGAAATCGCAGGACCAATTAACTGGATTTTTTTATCGCGAATGGTCTTAAACACGGTGTACACCTACATATCATTAATTTACCTATTATTCTGAAATATCTTTGCCTGTTATAAAAAAAAACAATTATATGCAAATTTATATAAAATTGCATTGTGTGTGCATGGCTTAAGTATAACATGTTTCTGTCGGCCAAAACTGTGTTTTTGCCAGGAAACTATTGTATATTCTTACAATGTTATGAAAATGCAATGTATTAAAGGAATCAGTACTGTGAGGCACCATGTCGCTTTCGAGCCCCATTTTACTATGAGATAAAATGAAGGTGTGGTTCAGCATATCTTAATCCATGATCAGGACTAACTTCACATCAGTTTTAAAAAAAAGCTTCAGATCCAGTTTGGGTTGAGCAGTGCAAATGTTGACCCTCGTATTCTCTATTATGAGAGTATGCACGACAACAAAAAGAAACTAACCTAGTACCACCATCGGCCATTTTAACACCTTTAATAATTTTTCTTACAGATACCCAAGAAGCCCCGAGGAGTTTGGGCCTAGATTCAAGTTCTAGTTTAGAGAGTCTTGCTTCCATCGAAAAGGGTCAATTGGAACCGCAGTCTGACGGCGAACTTCATAGAGCAACTAGTTCTCCCAATTTGAGTAAGTACTTGATTTATTAGTTTTATCAATAACTATATACTTTCAGTGGCAAGCAAAAGACATTGTATATTTTCAAAATATAATTTTTTGATGTAATAAAAATGTAATACCTCTTCCATTTATTTCGATAAACAATAACATTTCTAAATAAAACCAGTTAGAAAGATGTTATAAAATATAATTTTAAAATTTATATATTAAAAAAAATATCTGCGTATCTGTCAACAGCGGCAAAAATGTGAAATTTACCACATCAGAATATTGGATATAAAATAGCTCGACTGAGTATTACATACAAATATAGAGGCGTGGTTTTCAAGAAGAGATAAAACGCATATAATTTGATATTATGGCTAAGAATTTAGTTTTATTATAAAGATAAGGGTTTGCCATTATGTTTTAAAAATGATTTCGGGTAAGTGGCCGCCGCGGCTGACTCGAACAAATTCCAGCCGAGAGGCCCAACTATCAACCACTTTTTGCAGCAAGTTTTGCCGTATGTCAGCAATAACGCGCCGAATATTCTCTTCCAAGGCGTTAATCGTGTCCGGCTTATCTGCGTAGACAAGCGACTTCACATAACCCCACAAAAAATAGTCCAGCGGTGTTAAATCTCACGATCTTGGAGGCCACGCCACAGGCCCGCGACGCGATTTTTACTTTCAGGAGTAAGTCTATTAATTATGAAATGGCAAACCAAACTGAGCATAAATCAAGTGACAGCTGTCAAAAACACCAACTACGAAAAAAGTAGTGCCAGATTGAAAACCACACCTCTAAAAAAAACACCCTATATATGCAGAAATTAATCATTTACTGAGCCACACAACGGAAATATCTAATTACCTCATGTTGTTGACAAACTCAAAAAATGTCATGGTAAACACAATACTAAAAAAAAACAATTCTTTGATACTCCGATGCACAAAAATACTTTTATAATGCTTTCGACACTATAGTGTCATTCATATATGAATGTAATATTATAAAAAAATAATAGCTTGTTATTTCATTTATTTAGTCTAAAATGCATAAAAAAAAAACACAAATTGACCAACAAACTGACGTTCACTCCTTGAGGCAACAAAATTAAAAAATGAGCAAGTCTACTTTTTACAATTTATTTCTGATATTTTTTTTATATGAACGATGTAGTGTCACTCAAACAATCCCAATGACTGTCAAAACCTGTCAAAAACTGAGATGAGAAAAAAATGGTGATTAGTCTATACCTTTATTGAATTCAGGTGTACACAATAGCGACCATTTTAATTATAGATAGAAATGAGATAAGACGGCGTCACAATATCGCATGCATGGCATTTGGTGAGCAATGAGGGTTTGGTGAGGGTTAAGAGTAACCCTTATAACATTATAATGAATTAATTATTTTATTTTTTCAGCTCAAAGTTCACTGTCATTGGCGGCACTGGCACCACCTCCACCATTCACAGCACCTCCTATCTTACTGGGCTCGTCGAGAGGTGGCGCTTTTACATCCTATGTTAGACATCGCGGTGAACCTGATGGGAGGACCGCAAACGCTGCAGACTCAACACCAGCTCAGGCCAGAACTCTACCTCACAACTCCTCCTCATCCATTAATCTATCGACGGACTCCGATTTATCAGATTCTGGTTACGGAAACGTTTTACCCTCCAGCAGTGCATCGGCGAAATTCGGAACGGGGCGAAATGATCTACAGAATCAGTCACATAGAAGTAACCACAGCAAGATCGATTTCAGGACGGGAGAAAGGCCACCAATCAAAGTCACACGGCCTGGAGGTGGCGGGGAGAGCGACGCAGCTTTCACACCGAGTCCACCGGTCGCTCTACAACACCACGTTGAACAAATCGCTAATGGTATGAGTCCAAATGTATCGCTCGCTTTGGCCCATCAAACCAAAATAAGAAACCTATACCACGCAGCTGCTCTGACCACGCAGACGCTACTCGCCAATAGAAACCGACATTTGCAGAACCAGCAGAACATTTTAGACAACTACGGCCTGAACATCGGGCTCCTGGATGATGTAGACCTCAAGAACGCTACACAAGTCCTTAATTCACAATCCGGCTTACGACCGGACAGTTCTAGTTCAGCTGGATCTGCTACAGATTGGGAGGGCTCGGGACACGCAACCGTTTTGAGGAGAAACCATGGATTGCCACCTCCTCCACCACCTCGGCAGGTTATGTCGAGATCCAACGGGCCTCTTGTGGAGAATCTTCATCCACTTCCTCCAGTTTACAACAACCTTAGCGCCTCGGATAATAACTTCGATCGCAACTTCGAACACGCACTCGCCAATCACATCGCAGGTCAGAATGTCGTTGGGGCCAACAGCAGATTAAATTTAAACACTCTTTATAAAAGCCAGGCACACAACATTCAGAGAATCGCAAATCAAGTTCCATTATCGCAAATTGATAAGGTAAGTTTTCGAGCAGACTTATCCTGCACCTTACAGTCCTTAGCCAATACAAACTCGAGGAAATTCAACAGTGATAGTGGGTTCGCTAATGATATGTTTTACAATACAGACATTTCTAATCAGCATACGTTAGAGTCCAAACTATCTGATGTGGAGGACAAGTCAAAATGTGGAAAGGAATTATCGCAGCCGAGTAACCTGAAACAAAATATACAGGATTCTATCATAGCAATGAGAAACATAAACAGGGAACTAACGCCGACAATTTCGGAAGTTTATCACGAACGAAGCATTGGGTTGGGGCTTGCTCCACCGTTGGCAAAGCTGCTACTCACTCAGAGTAAACGAAATCAGGAATCGGCCTTACAGGATCACGAGGGAAATCTCATGCAAGGGTTGGAAAAGTTCGGAATCGTAGACGAGAACTCCATTTTAAACGACGACAATTCCAGTGTACAAAATGCGATCGAGGGAAGATTTTGCGATCTGTGCAGCAGGCCAATTGACCACAATTCAAGTATATGCTCATGTAAGGCCATCGTAAGCATGTCCGGAACGAAGACCACTTCAAGTAAGCCTTGGCTAACGAACATGCCAGTTTTGAACTCTGGCATTGTAGATAGTTCCGATCTGACAACGGCGGAAATAATCGAAAGACAGGCAAAGTTGAAGATTCAGAATCAGGAGGATGCTGAATGCAAGAGCTACGCGGAGAATTTGAAGAAAGTTGACAGCGAGATACAGAACAGCTCCAACAGGGCCGTTAGCCCGTTCTCCGAGATGTCGAGGAGGGACGAGGGAGATGGCAGAAGCATAGCGGATTCGCACTCCAGTTACAACGGCATGGTTTTAGGTTCTCAAAGTAAACTTCTGACGAGCGGTAAGGATAAACATAGCAATGTTTTCTCCGGCGTAGAAAAGAATGAAGGTCAGGTAAAGATGGATAAATCCACACAACCGAGGATAAAAACCAAAACGACCCATAAAAGTCAAGTTTGAATTAATTATACAGAAACCTTTTTTTTTTACTTTTAGACATTACTTAACACTTTGTTAACTTTGCGGAATTAAGAATTATTGTAGTAGTTATGTTATTAAAAAATATTATGGTACACGTGTTAATCTAATGAACCACAATCATGAAGGAAGATGCATGTCATTTTACCCAAGAACTATATTCCTTTGTTAACATTACGTGCCATTATCAGGAACATGAACTCATCTTTGTTTTATTTTACCTGATATATTTTTTTGTAAAGGATCCTTACACTTTTCTCTTCAATCATATTATATAATTATAGTTAAATAAAATATTTATAAGTATCCAAAAAATGTATATAAATATTAGTTAATAATATTAATAACCGTCCGTTATATGTACAAATTTTTAAGACTGCACTAGTCACTTCTGTAATTAAATATTTAATTAGCGTTTATTGTCATTTCATGAATATCCAATTCGGTGCTTACTTGTACTTTTAGAATAAATTTTTTTAAAAAAGTTTATTTTACTTTTTGTTTTAAAACCTTTCCGTCGCCTGGTAGCTTTGCATCATCAAAATGTAAATGTAATTTACATTGTAAAAATATAACTTTACAGAATTAGTATACGTTTTGGGGATGATCAGACATCCCGTCCTCAGGGAAGAGTCCATCTGTCCGATGCGAGCTAATGACGGGTACTGATGCATTGTTCCTTTTGAGTTTGTAACGGTGTGTAGTCTCGATCGTTGAACATCAAAATTGCAAAAATATGTACTCGCTGACATAGTGGGAGACTTACCGATTCTTTGCTTGTGTAAGCGGTGAAAATTTATAGATGTTTTCCCGGAATAATTTGGGTGTTTGGAGGATGTGTGATCATCTCAGAAATGTTGGAATTAAATAGTCATACGTACAGTATATTAAATAATCCTTGAAAATTTTAAATCAGTTAATAAATAAATAATATATACTGTAAATTATCAAATAGCTTGCGATAAGAAAATAAATACTATTATTAAATGTTAGCTTTTAAGGCTATAAATGAGGCAATACATATTCGGAGTGTAATTCGTTATTTATTGCCTTTACTCTGTGGCCGCGTCGCTTTATTAGATTCGTATTTTTGTTCAAAGATGAGTGAGTCGGAGTCTGACCACACTGAATTCGTGTGGTCCGACCACATGGCCTACTCAGATATCATAATTTTCATACTGTCTGGCAAATAAAACGCAAGATAGGTACATAAAAAGTTATTTAATAACAACGAGAAAAAGTATTCACAACATAAAATATACGTTTATATGCCAATAATTCCACATTATATGCCGCATTCCAGATAATTTATGAATTTTTAAGATCTGTAAAAAAATAATATCACAGATTTCAGAACGATGGATGAATTGGATTGAGTAGGCTTTCGAATTGATCACTGCAACAATCTCTGAATATTTCAATAATTGTTTTAACTCATTAAATTTATGATATATAATTGTCTTAGCAACATACAAGTCAAATACATTTTATTAACAATACATTCCAAAATATATAGAAAATACATCAATAACTACTAAGACATATAGGATATGCTAATTTATATCTCTTGAAACTGCGATAATTTTGTTTATACCAATGCGTACCAATACGTAGCTTTTGTAAATAGAATATTAAATCTCTGTTTAACATATTTTTTTCAGGTAGCTTGACAGTTTCAAAAATCATTAATATCAAATTACATTAAATTTCACACTTTACCCACTAAAATAAAATAGTACTTTGAGCTTTAGGTCTCTTAATTAAATAATAGGATGATAATCATATTTTGTTGCTGCAAAATATTATAATTATTATAAACTTGTACGTCGAAAAATACATTATTTTTTAATAATAATATTTGATAATCTATGATGATAAATACAAAAGTAAAACCGGCCACCACGGAAATGGAGTTTACGCTATTCTAAAAAGTGCAAAACTCAAAATATATATTTTTTACGTGCGATATTTATTTTTCCATTTCTGTCGATTTTTATAAGCTCTAATTTAGCTTGCAATTTTTGTATGTTAGTTTAGGTCAAATATTACAAGCTAAATTAAAACCACTTCTTATCCTACGGAATTGAAATTTGACATATTGGCACAGTTCCGATGCATTTTATTTGGTAATCATAACCTGACTGCGCCCAGGAATGACTCCAGACGATCTCTTCAACGGTCAACAGCACAAACACGAAATTTCGTATGCACATTCGAGCACTTGAATAAAAGCTTTTTTTACTATTAATTTTTGAATTATTAATATATTATCCAATTTGTCATTCGTATATTAATTTTAAGTAATAAATTTGCTATATCCATAAAAATTATAGGAATCAGGAGAAATTGCAGCATAGGGTTGAAATACATTTTAAAGATGCTTGTAATTACCGTAGCAATCATAAATGAGAATCAACCATTAGGAGGAGTACTGTTTCTGGACTGTTGTTTTCGCCCGACCCACAACCACCAATCGCCACACAATCACAGGCAAATTCGACAACCACATTATTTTTAATTTATTAAAAATATTATTATTATTTTTAATGAATATATTTCGGGGTTTAACATAAAATTCAAGTAAACAATTTTCTCCCCATAATTTAGGTGCGTTTATTATGGAAAACTTAAAAAGAAAAGCTTTCCGAGGGGGGGTCATGCCGACTTAACTATGCGCATAATTAATGTTTATATAATTTAGTACTGTTTTTATTTTTATATAAACATACTTTTAGTATAAACATAATTGATTACAAACATGAAATATATTTTTGGCCATAGAAAAAAAAGAACACTTTTTTAATATTTTGCAATAAGCGGATTTTACTTGGTACCACAGCACTGGTCTTAAAGAGATGATTTTTACCATGTATTGTTTTTTTATATTGTATATTAAAAATAATAATAACTTTTAAGAAACATCTAAACACTGAGAATAAAATGTTTAAGATAATATATTTATTTAAATACATTCATTATAAATTTCTCCACACATATTGAAAATGAGACACTTATATTATAGCAGCGATTTATAAAGTAGTACAAAATATGCTCTGAAATACACTACTTAGAAGTTCTCTACAAAAATAGTACTCATAGTGAGTAATGATAGTTTAAAAACAACCCACATTCCGATTGGCAATTTTATTTTATTATTATTCATGACATTTAACATTTAGACAATTAACAAGAATAAACATTTGTATTATTTAATTTTATGTTTATTCATATAACTATTTCAGGTTATAATATAATTCAAAAATTCTAGTGTGAGGTATACGAAATCCTCCTTTTTTGACTATGTAAACATATTCACTCACATTTTAGCAGAAAGCGTTTGTGATAAGCATTTTTACGAGTCGCAACCATGCTGTTCATTTGGTCACATTTGGTTTTGACCACTACAAGCGCAAATTGGGCCAATTCATACACGACGACCATCAATACGATAATTTTAATTTTTTCTATCACAATGCTTGATGTAGAGCGGAGGCGAAATTTCTATCTGTATAGTTTCCTGGCTAGTGAGGTCTAGAGGTGAGTAATTTTTAGTGTTTTCGGTGATGAATTTCGAAAACATAATTCTAAAAAACCGAGGCTGATTTGGGTGCAGGGGAATCTCGGAACTTTGATGGCAAAGTATGAGGATGCTTCTAGTAATTGTAACAGCATGCATAGTAATATATGGACCAGGTGCTAGAATGGTGGATAATGGATCCACATAAACGAGACATCCGGTCACCAAGTCACTTTACTTGGAAAAGCGTCCCCGGAGATTAATCGGTAAAAATAGGGGAAACTTTTCAAAGATTTAATGGTGATAAGTATTATTAATTAGATAGAATGTAAGGAAGTTTAAGTTTGAGGAAATTAATCTGCCTATAAAAACTGATTAATTAGTCAAGAATAATCTCTTATACATTCTACCATATATTGGTGGGCATATCGACGTATAGTATAAGTATTTTTCCGTTGGGTAGGTACGTACATACTAAATGATTTTTACAAAACACATGAATAACTTATAAAGTTTGTGATGGTTCCTAGTTCTGAATATATATTCTGAAGAATTGTTTTAAGACCTAATAAACATTAATAACATCCTAGTAATATTGCGGATGGTGGGTTTATTTTCTGAAATTAGTTCGCTTACATTTTTTCCTAGAAAGCAATAAAATATTTCTAATTGTTGAAAAATTTACCACCCGAATGAATTGACCCAAATAACATTTTTATAAAATGTTATTTGCAGAATGCTTTATTCTAAAATGTATTGTGCGAATTTGTAATTAGCATTGTTTTAAAAAAAACATTTTGATAGAAAAAGAAAAATTACATATAAAAAAAACATCACATATCTATGCAACTTCAACTAGTGCCATCGAGGAAAAGTGTGTAGATTTTTTATATTTTAGTTTTATTCTTTTGTTAGAACTAGTTTTATACATTCTTGACTTACTTAAAAATAAAATACATACATTTATACATATATATATGAATTAAAAAATAAATGAATGTATCAAGACAAAATTAAGTAGAAATTGTAGGTGGTTTTTCATAAACGTAAGAAAATATTTTCTATCAAAACATCTCATTTTTTAAATATAAAAAAAATGTTTTCTCCTAGGCAATTAAATTTGATATAATATTCGATAATGCTTATCGACCATACTAACTAGATAGGATAGTATTCTAATTACCATTCAAGTTCTTTGGAAAATTACATTGTAATTGAAACAAATCTTAATTAAAACAATAATTAATTAATACAAATGACTCTTTTCAGCAGCTTTATCATCCCCAAGTCATAAACCAAGTAAATGACCTCAACTCAGGAATAAATACTCTTCAATGAGTAATAAGTAAGAGTTGATATTCAATGTTTTTCATCTAATGAAAAGTCAATTCCACTATTATGGTATGTCGTAATCTGTTGATTTACGTAAAAGTGCACAATAATTGCAACGAAACCTTAAATTCAAATACATTACCAAAGTAACCCGCTCTTAGGCGCAATCTAGGAGTTTTCCCTACACTTCAAACTGGAAAACTTTTGTTCCACAATTTAGGTAAAATGAGCAATAAAAAAATTAACATTTAAGCACATAATTACTGAATCCTACTTGGGACTTGGTCGAAAGATATCCGGTTTGATGTTAGAATAAATGGATCATCTACACCGGCTCCGTTATAGAACAATTAAGTGGTATTGAAGAGGGTGATCATATTATATTTTCTTTATGGTTTTTTAAGAGTTTATTGGGTTAACGTCCAATAATAGCGTTTTTACTCTCATCTATAGGATAGAGTCGACAATCGCTTGGGCATCACAGAATAACGAGCGAGGGTATGGATGATACCAACGATGCTTTAAAATGACTGAGCATTCTTGAAAGAGGTCTTCTTCATTCGTACGCTATTGGACGCAGTTCCGACTGCCTTATAGTTGTTTTCATGATGCGAGGCCGTTCATTACAGTTAAACAATATCTCGCAAGTCTGTAAACTGAATGAGTGTGTTTTGTTTTCTTTTGTGTATGTCTTACCTCAGTCGACAGTGTTGAGAAAAGCGCCTTTAATATTCTCAACGGTGAAATATAACCTGGCCGGATTTGACTCACTGGGGATTCGAACCCAGGACCTCTGGATTTAGAAGCAGGCGCGTATACCACTGCATACCGGGCCGTCAAGGAAGAAGGTGAGTTGGTTTAAAATTTGCAGATAATTAGACTGTTTGGCTATTGAATGCATGGTTAAATATCATCTATTTTTATATATTTTATTTATCTTAAATGGAAAACAATATTGTTACAGGGGTAATTCAATTGTTAAATAATCAAAATGTGCTTATTTGAAGCCACTCTTTCAAAGATGCCCAATTGTTCTATGACAAACTTGTATAAACAAAAAAAGTTAAGACTGTCAATTTTAAGCCACCGTTTATGTTTAATCGACCTGTAACACCCTGTACATGGGTCCACCTAGTGGCCTTACAATCTGACTGTCTTATAAAATTAATAACATATTTATAATATATTTCTGACCTATAATATATGTATGTCAAGTCCACAGATTTCACAGTATACTTTTTATAAATGTTATAAATTGCTACCTCTTTTTAATACATATATATTAAATATTTTAAAGTAGGTCAGTGTGTCTTTTTGACACAGGACTACCTCGGATTTAAATCTATAGTTAATTTTTAAAATGCATAAGTACCATAAATTAATACATTAAGTATTGATTACAACTATCTGATATCAATTCACTTTCAAGCAACCTTAAATTATAATTATAATTTCAAATTTATATAAACTACTTCATTATAATTGTATTTAAGTAGCTTTTTATTTGTTTTCGATGAGTGTTTGTACTTGCAGCACCAAATCGCGAGCCAAGTTGAATATGGACTGGGCGTCATGTCGTTCCGCCATTTCTGAAAAGAGTGCTAAGGGTCATTATTCATTATTTTGTCACTCTACAGACCTGCCTGCCTGCCAACAGAATGTTTATATTAATATTTATTATGAAATTTAATGAACAATCCAACAGAATATTCATATTAATATTCAGGAAATTTAATGAACGATCCAACAGAATGTTCATATTAATATTTATTATGAAATTTAATCAACGATCAGAATAAAGAGATTATACACTGAATGAATCATAAAGACGACAAGGCTGTAATAGCACCTACCCGGTATAGTAAAAATCAAAACCCTTTAGCATTCGGTATCTATATGTATCTCTGTATACTATTTTAAAAGAATGTGGCTCACCGTTGAAAAATTTTATGATGTCGGTGAAATCCATGGTGTTGGCAAGAATGATGTCCCGATAGGTCTCCAAGAGGGCCAGCGCCAGAAAGAGGGGCATGTGAGAGGAGGCCACGTGCTTCGCTGCCCACAACATCTCCCATGCAGAGAAAATCTACACAAAACACTTATTTTACAACTGTCCTTGGTTACCAACAGAAATATTTTTTTATATAGTAGAGATCTAAGGTAAGATAAGATAATTTATTTCCATATTTGTACATACCGTTAAATTTCAATTTTAAAAGATAACAAAATTTAACAGTAGAAAACAGGTTGATATACCTTAATTAATAATTAGATTAATATACCTTTACCTAATTTAGTATTTGTGTTTCGACGTCACCCTAAAAATTACTTTATTTAAATTCAATATTCTATCATATTTAATATTTATTCTAAATGTTTATTATTATTTTGTTTATTATACCAAAATTACCATTCTCCAATTCCCCCAGTTTTTGTTACTGGTAACCTTTTTCTATTATCACAGCTGTCAGTGTCAGTTGAAGGAAAAATGCAAGAGTACCCACGCCTCTGCAATTCGTGACATCACGTCACATCATTCACCGAGCTCGTGAAACCATCTCAAAACATCAAGAAAGCAGTGAGAAAAATAGGCTAAGGCAGGCGAACCACAGAAGGCCATCAACACAGCAAGGTTGGTCTTTTGTTTTTCTTGTTAATTGCCATTTACTCTCAGCTGTGAACCTTCCCATCCATAAAAACATACAGTCCGCTCCCCCTCATCCATGTACAACCGTACAATTTGGGTCTTGCTTAGCAATCGCTTTACAGGAGGACAAACAAAAAAAAGCTTCAGATAACTTCCATTCATATGATGGTGAGTTTTTTTTTCTTCGTTCATTCTGTCATTGGGAAACAGATCGGTTTAAAAACGTTGGCCACCATCGAGGTTACCTTGGAGACAATCTCGGAGACAACCTTGGAGGTTCACCTTTCATATATACCTAATAATGATAAGCATTAAAATAAATGTTTATAATAATATTATAGTCTTACTGGCATCAATGATATCTGTATATTTTATATATGTTAATGTCGATTATAAATAAAAACGGTCTTACATCTTGATAGAGTAGTTCCCTCTTAAAGTCTAGCAGGAACCATCGGTAGCAGAAGTAGAAATGGGTATAGTCACCGTGGGAATGCATGAGCTCATACATTTCACAGTCCAAGATTTGAATCAGAGACCTGAAATAAAACAATTGGCTGACAAAACTAAAGTGGATCAACATTTGTAAAACGTCTCGTTCAGTTTGCAAACCCAAACGGTTCTAAATAACCTGAAAATACTATTCTTGGCAGCTGCAGTATGTCTTCTTATTTTGTAAATCTACATTTGAAGATCTGCAAATCTGTATGTAGTATTTGTTGAATCTACAAAATGGTATCCTTAAGATCAGTATTTTAAGGATACAAGTACCACCAGGTCTACTAAAGGTCGGTCATCCGTTTTTGGGCAAAATAAGAATATTTCAAAGTGAAATTTAAAGCACTTACGCAAAGACCACCACAAAATAAAAAATAACACCGATTTTCTAAAATGCGCAGCCATATATAGAAAAAAATCTATATTTTTTTCAAAGACCACATTTTTTAAACATTTTTTAGATAATCGCGTATATTATATCTTGAACTCGGTCCCAATGAAACATTTTTTTTTTGTTACTTTTATTTACTGAAATATCATCGAGTAAAGATAAACAATTTCTCAGCGCAAAATCTTCATACATTTTTTTGCCCAAAGAAAATCAGAATTGTGCGTATTCCCGGAGCGGTGATCCAATCGCGTCCCAGCTGTGCAGACATCTTCAGAGGTGAGTCTGCGCTCGGCTGTTCAAGAATGCACTTTTCACCGTGCACTGTCAAATCCTTCTAATTTCAACAGGACTGTCACTCGTACATTGTAAAAGAATCATGATGTCGCTTGTATCTATAATATATATTTTGATAACAAATAAAAAACAATTTTGTGTAATATTTTATTAACTAACATATAGCATTTAAGAGGCTTTTGGAATGAACAATATAAAAAATCACCTCATGTTAGCAAAATGATGGTCCATGGCCTGTCCACAGGGAAAGTTGTGGATGGCCCCGGATTTAAGCAGACGACTCAAACACGCGTGAGCTGATGCTTCGTCGTCCATGAGGACGAGAAGCACCGCCGCCAGGTCCACCATGCCCTGCATGTAGCCAACGTCCAGGTGCTCCCAAACCCACCTGGAATTTCAAATTACTAATTTTATCATTTTCTCTATAAAACTAAAAGTTAATGATTATGAAGGATAACATTTATATTATCAAAACTGCATGTAGACTATCTATCAGCTGGTCTTTTTTTTAAACTTCATCATAAATTGGAAAAGTAATAATGGTCCTGAAATCTACTCTAACCTGATCTCGCTCAAAAATTCTCTGGTTTTATATTATAGAATTAAAAAGTTACATTTCTAATTTGTCTAAAATCTAAGAGCCTTAGAAAGTCTGTATTTTTCTAAACATTTTATCAAAACTTTAGACGTAATTATCTTATTGACTGAATACAAGAATCATAGTAGCATAGTGCAAGTCAAGATTATATACTATACCTATAACGTCACAGAGTACTTCTCTTTTTACGAGCCTTTAGAAGAAATAGAATGATTTAAGACCAAGCGCAAGACAGAGAAGAACGCTTTCGGAAAGTGGCCTCTTAAGGTATGATCATGTATTCAATTCCTGCATGAAGCGTGACAAGACTGTCAATACCTGGCCTGACCGTAAAATTTAAGGTCGACGCTATCGGCTAGTATTGAGTTATTGTTAAAAAGAATACCATATCGGGTGCCAAAAATCGATTCAATTATATATGATACGAAAACATTCATAACTACATCGTTTATATAAAAATAATCACAAATAAAGTGTCAAAATAATACTCCATTTCTATATTTTTTCGCCTACAGCAGTGATTGTTGCTAACATCTTTTGTTGTTTTTTGCGGATTTTAAACTAAATAAAGTGATTACAAGCTATTATTTTTTTTATAATATTACATAAATGTTGTGTCAAAAGTATTATTCAAGCGTGTTTGTGAATCAGCTTATTACAGAAGTGCAAAAATAAATGTTTAGATATATTTTTTAGAAATGTAAACATTTATTTAAATTGCATTTTTAAAATATGTAATTTTTATTTTCTCGAGTACCTTTATTTTTTCATATATCTTAAAAATATACATAATTTTAGTGAAAAATAAATAAGTAGAAAAAAACGACCATAAAAAAAATATATAATTACTTATAAATTGTTTTATATGATATCTAGGAATATAAGTAAAAAATAAGAAAAGGGTGTCATCGCTTTATATTTTCTTCTATTGAGTATCAAAAATAAAATTTTGCACAAAAAATAATATTTTGCAACTATGACATCTTTTTTTAAATACTTTGTATAGTTAATAATACCATATTCTAGAGAATTTAATAAGCTATTCAAAATAGTGCAGGTTTTCTACATAACATACATAGTTTTTTCTAAAATAAGCATTTTCGCTAAGTCCCCGGTTTTGAGAAATCTTTTGAAAATTTCGCCAGGGTAAAATACGTGCACATTCGTAAAGTCGCTCGAGCAATAGTCAGGTTAAACACATCCTCGCTTTAGTTGTGTCTACTTGCCGGAAAGTGATGATATTTTACCTGTGACTGCCGGATGGGTATAAATTTTTGTTAGTGCTTTGAAACCGCCCTAGCATAAATGCTTCCCTTTGGAGTTCGGTATTTAAAGAATCCTGCGTAATATATCCACAGGTCCATTTGAGTGACTCTTCTGCAACATTACAAATAATGAAAAATAATAAACATACGTGCACATGACATTCCGGAGCTTTTCGAGATTTTCCAATGTGAAATACCAATAGTTGCGGTCGCACCTTTGAACGTCTTTCTCAATCCGATGGAGATTCAGGCCAAAGCTCTCCACAAGCTCCATCTGTGGTATAAAGTGAAAGAGTTTTCCTTAGTCATTATTGCAACTAGGTATTACATTTTGAGAACATTTGTTTATACCGATAAGAAAAGTGTTTTTAAATAATGACTGGTAATCAACAATCGTTTGTCTCATACAGTTAATTAGAAGGTAAAAGTCCTAAATATTTATCATAATAACTAACAAAACCCATATTCTAATTAAAACATATTTTGATCAGTGTAAATATGCAAAACTAAACTATTTTATTTATTATCTTTTTTTATGTAACGAGTTCTAGGTAAACCTACCTTTCAATTGAATTATTAAACAGTGGATTCATGTAATTGACCAAATTAATAACTATGTATTTACTGTTTTATAAACTAAGTAATGTTGTATCTTTCCCTAGAAAATATTAAATAAATAAATAAGTAAATCTCTGTCTAGCTATCTATTCATCTCTATTTATTTACCTTCCACTTTCAGTCCATTCTATTCATCATTGCTTTCACTTTTTTCTTTCAATACTTATGGTACTTATCTGAAAATATTTTTTATATATTGTTTTGTAAAAATATTATTGAAAACAATTTAATCATATTTTTATAGCGTTATCTTTAGAAAGTAGACCAGAATATTTCATTCCTGGATATTTATTGTAATTTGTTTAACCTCCGTAAGTCATAGGAAGACCCTAATTTTCAGTCACTGAAAACTAGAACTAAGCTTTTTTATGAAGATAGCCTGAGGTATTTCGTATCTATCGAATGAATCTCCGAAGAGCGATTTCCCCATCGTCTAATCATTTTATGCCCGATTTCTATATATTTCAGGTTTAATGCTATTTTTATCTAATTTTATAATTTTGTTTGCAAATTGGCTAAGTTCTATTTTTTCGTTGATGTCACCAAGTTGGTTCAGCTCAATTTATTTATTTCTTATGTCAGTAGTTTGGTTCGGTTCCAATTATCTCGCTGCGCACAGATGTTGGTCCGGCTTTATTTTATTTTCGGCATCGTGTGAGTCAACTTGCTCAACCATACTCTCGGAGTGTTTTAAAGAATACATATATTATTTCTCAAAGATAAGTCAGTTGTGAGTTCTTCGACCTTATACACAGCGGGGATTTTTAATTGAGAGACTTTACAATCGACCACCATGAACACCTGGGAACCAAAGAAGAGCTGTGTTGATAATGAGAAGGAGCTTTGAGGTGCAGCTATTCTCATTATTAAAAGAATTGTTCTGTTGCTAATATTAAAAACATTGAATTGTAGTATCTCTTTCTTTAAGCTTGAGGAAGCTTACGAGATATATATCTTAGCCTTCACGGTCATGAGTACAACAGGCAAATGGGTAGTATGGGCGCTGAAGCTGCCACCATATCCTGTAACAAATGATCAATATAAATTATATAAATAAATTAAACATCTTACACTGTACACCCCACCGTTGGAGCTGGCTGGAGATACGCAATTGGAACGTGTGCCATCCTTGTTTGAGTCGACTGTACCGAGTTGACAGTCGAGGGTATCGAAGGATGCTCCCATTGAACTGGACTCTTCGGGAACCACACCCAATGCAGACTTTATTGGGCTTATATTTCCTATAAATTATAATGTATAGATAAATTGTATGTATTAGTTTTATATTTAAAAAAAAACTGAAAATTAAATGAACCCTCCTGGAACATAGAACTTCCGGCCATGAATACCACCAGCTGAAATGAATAATCCTAGTTTAAGAGCTGGTTTGATAAACTTATTGTTATGCACTGAAAATCCTAGTCACCTTGGCAGACCAAATTTATATTTATTAGCTTGATTTAGAAGTTAAAGTAATTTCGTTAGTATAGAAAAAAAAATAAAAGACAATAAATATAAAGGATCATGTGTAAATTAAACCTAATAATATATAAAGAAATTTACACCTAAAATAAAATAAGAAAACCTGACAATAAAAACTACTAGAAAAGGTTAAGAAGGTTGTTAAAAGTGAAAAAAATAATTAGCGAAATTTATGCCGTCTCCACAAGGTAAATTGAATTTTATCAAAACATGTGTTGAATAAATTTTCTTCTCATTTTACTTTACTTTTTATACTTTATGTTTAATTTAAAACATGTAATCTATTTAAAGATTATAATCAGGGAACTCTTACCTAGTTAGGAAGGTTACAGACTTTGTACTCACCGATCAACATGATTTCTTAAAAATTATAATAATAATAATCCTTATACACATCAGAGATGGAACTGCAAAATATTGTTAGATTTAACCAGTTATTCTCCAGTTTCCCCCTTTATTTGTTTATATCTAAATTCACGCCCACTCCACCCTTTTATTGAGCCTGGCCTTGATCAGTACTTTTCATGGCAAAGCTCTTAATACTCGAATATGAACAAATGGTAAGCTCTATAGGGCGTACTGTGCCATCTGCTCCTAACAAATTATTAAAAATCTATGAGCAAGAAATCCCACACTGAACAGGTTAACGATAATAATATTTTGTCCAATTCCTTGCAAAGTGGAGGTTAAAATTCTTCTATAATGTTATAAATTAATCTCTCGTAAATAAGTATTCATCTAAGCGGTTTTTAAACTGATTAACTGAATTGGAGATAAATCTAAACTTGTACGCAGTTCATTCCACAAATGAACAACTCGATTGAACAAGAACTTCTCATACCCGCATAGATGGGTATTAGCGTTGAAGGTAAAAATATCTCTAAGCTCTAAGAATCCCTTAAAAGTCTCTATGAGATTGTTCATCATAAGTCAAATTCTTGAATCCCATAGGAAGCTTGGTGCAAAATATGTAGCGTTGCTATATCGCTATACCACTGTTAATAAATTTAAGCAACAGCCATCATAGATATTAATGTAATAAGTTTTAATATAAGTTAGAATGAAATTGTCTATTACCCGTTATGATGTCCACGGATGGGTTAGTTATGATGACGCTGGTATGTTTAGGCGTTTTGGGCTCCGAGTCCATGCTACCGCTCTCAACGCTACTGTGATGCAGCCCAACACCGTTTGACTTTGGTACGATCGCCTCTGCCAACTTCCTTATCTCCGCGACTGCCGCATCGTTGTCCTTCGTAAGATGCTTTTCTGAGATGCCTAAGTTAAAAGGTAAAAAGATATTATTGAACAAAGGTACCTAGGCAACTCATTATGCAGCTATGCGTTTATAAATCTTTTACTCTTTCTACTCAGGGTACAAAATAAAACTCATTAAGTGTATTAATTGAAAAAAAAAATAGGTTGGCATGCTAATTTACAACAACACATTTACTAATACACAATTTATTTTAGTTATTTTAGTTACTTAAGTTATTAAAATATGTAAATCAATTTAGATACACAGAGCGCTAAAAACCACCATGCCAAATGTCCACAAAATGGATACTCGTATCATAAGATAATTTATTTCCATAAACAAACTTGTACAAGAAAGACAATTACATATTATTGGTACATACACTTTTAATTTTTACTTACACATTTCAAATGTAAAAGACAACAGAATTTAACAGTAGAAAACAGAATAAAACAGTAGAAAACAGGTTGATATAGATCTAAATTAATATACTTTTACCTAATTCATGGTGTATGTGATTCCTGCATAGCAATCGCTTTACAGGACAAATAAAAGAAAATGCAAGAATAGTAGTGAATTGTGTATAACTAATCTATCACTTAACTATCTAAATTCCTTAAAACTATAAATATTTTTTCCAGAGTATATTGCCTCAACCTAGCGTAGGTTGAGGAAATAAATTTGTGAATATTATTGATATATTTTAAGCTTTTAGGTAACATGCCTTTGTGTATTATGTGCAGGGTAAAATCTCATCTGTCGGGTTTTTATTATGAGGTTTATACAGAGAATTCAAAATGAAACAACTGCCGTTTACAGTTGGTTAGGTTTCAAAGTCAATTTAGCTTACAATACAAACGTTAAAATAGCCAATACTCCAAAAATTGAAGAAAGTGCTGCTTTATGTAAATTATAAAGTTAAATCTTTATTTGATAGTGCTCGCTATACCCGCCTCTAACAGGGAAACAAAACATAATGCTGACAAAATCGATTTGGAAGGCTATAAATTCCGAAAGCCTCATCGCTGAGCATATTACTATTTTCCTACCATTTTCAGCACTGTCCAAAGCTCCCTTCTCGGCTTCCTCGTCCTCTATGCTGGGCGCGTTTGTTTTGGTCAGGTCGAGGCTGTGCTTCTTGCTACCTCCCGGCCCCTGCGCCTGCTTGTCACTCTCGCTCATTTCGGGGGACACCACCGGAGGATCATCCGATATGATGCTCAGGTTATCCTCATAGACCTGAAGAGGAATGAAGAAGCGTGTCAGTGTTTAATCCATTATCATATTTCATGGCTGCTTTTAAAGCGTAGACTGTAAATTGTTAAACATTATTTTTACTCACCTAAAACAGTATCACCGAAGCTAGCTTCAAAATATTATACTAAATTGCTATTATTATTAATAACAATAGTAATTAAATTAATAATAATAATATTGATTATAGGGTACCTCGACGCATTCGATGGTTTCCTTTTTGGGCTTATTTCCTGCGCTCTCGCAAAGTTTTGCTATGGATGCGGCCTGCGCTTCCTTATCCCTCTGCTTGACAATGGCCTCCACACAGAGCCACTCCGAGAGAGTCGTCTCATAGGAGCTGCGTGTTTGCGCATCCAATTTCGCTCTCTCCACACGATCAGAGCCAAAACTGTTGAATGGAAATATAATAAACACAGGTTGGCAATAATTAAACAAATACACCTCCGCCTGCCTATTGTTTTTAAACATTATTTTTTGTGTTTCAAATACATTCGAAGCAGAGGAAGAATAGTTTCTATTAAGAATAGAATAGTTTAATGAAATATTGCAATCATAACAAATCATTGAATTCTTAGCATCACGTTTAAATATATTTTTCATTTCAACCCTAATTTTTAAAAAGATAATACTTGATTTCCAAAACGTAGCCAATTAAAAAAACGAAGTGTAAAGACCGCCATGGAGAAGTATCAGAAACCCCCAGAAGGGGATTTCATCAACCTAACCTAACCTAACCACTGCTAACTTCATGTATCTGATACCTCTCGCAACTCGTACTGGACTAGCGGAGCGAGACGACAGTTGTGACATCTGAGCTTGAAAAACGCTCATGATTTAAGATACTCGACTTCAAAACTTGAGTTTTGAAGTCGAGAAAACCAGAAATAATCATCAGAGAAATAAAGAAAACCAAAACTATTATGTTTTAGATTTTTCGATATATTTTTGTGTTATAATTAAATGTCACTTTTTGGATTTGGTTTATTACCTCAATTACAGGCAGTTTTATGTAAAACAAAATATTGAAAAAACCAACATATAATATAACAGATATTATAACTATTGCTTGTAAAAATTAAACATAAGAGCTATGTAAACTTAAATAGGTTTCTTCTAGTAATAAATTACGTCAGATGTCATCATAACACTTTCATTTTTGGCTAGTGAATAAATAATTTTAGGTTATTTTTTTATTGCATTAAATCATTGCAATAAACTATAAATTACGCCTTGTATTATTACGGTATAGAAATTAAACGGTGGCTCTCGAGCAGTAAATGTGGTTATTATTAACAAGGGTTACGACTCACTTGTAGTAACCCAATAGGTAAGGCCAAACTTCCTTCCTGATGTCGTGCTCGATGCCGCCATAGTAGGTGAGGCGGTACACCTCCAAAGTGTCGTGCACGATGCCATTCTCATCAGTCAACTCAAGCCATTTCTCTTTTGTTAAACCTCCAGCAGCACCGTCTAGGAGATAAAAGTGATTACTATTAGAGGTGCTAAAGGACTTCCATAGCGATCTTGAAAAGCGGTTTGTTACTTCTGGTCGACCATCAAACCCTTTTTATGCAGGTAGTGCAGTAATTTATATCTAAACAATTCATAGTTATTTTTTCTAACGACTGAAGTGAGGAAACAAATTTATTTAAATTGTAGAAGTCTCTGGTATGGAAGACCAGCTAAACTATCTATTTAGGAATGTTTAGATTGCTCCACTTCTAAGAACAAAATGTCCGTCACTCTTTAGTAACTAAAATAGAATACAGATGCAGCACCAAGTCCCAAACATCAAAATTTAGTAAAAAAAAAGTATAGTTATATTTTAAAGATGTATTTTGTAAGTTTAAATTACAAACCGTAAAACAAATGAAATAGATGACAAGGTGGCATCGATGACTTGGTAAGATTATCGTTTCTAAACTGTAAACATTGCACTTGTATGCAGCTTGCATCTGGCCTATCTGAAGTCAAAATATTAAATGTGGTTCTCAATAAAAAAAAAATGTGACTCCAAAGACAAGCGCATCTGGATCTCATTTTCACTTCTAGGGCCCCTAATTTGTATGACGATGAGTTATCTAAAACCCACTAAAAATTAATGGTAGTGACGTGTCTATGTTGAGAGTATAATAATCTACTTCGAGATCACATGGTGGTGCTTTTTGGAATTGTTTTGTGACATATGAGGAATTAAATGCATAATTAAATCAAAATATGTAATTAATATTTCAAAAATCTCCATCCGTTAAAATATTGAATAATGTACCTTTAGGAATGATTGTTGTGTGAACTAGCCCAGATAAGTGTGTCCTAACTGTTGATAAATGTCGGCAATATGCGAGCCACCCGTAAAAAGCCCGGGATATGATCTGTCGCTTCATTGTGGTACAGACAAGAGCTATAGACGCAACCTGAAACATTAATCGTATAAACATGAATCACACTTAACATCAGATGTATTTTTGGAGCGAGGAGTACAAATATGTATGTGGGTGTAAAGAACATATACTAAACTCACCCAAGAGGGGTGCCCACCTTAAAAGGTTTCAAATTCAATTAAAATTAAGGTATGGGTAATATAATGTTAGATTCAATGATTAATTTAAAGGTGAACTTGTGAATGGTAAGAGCTTGGTAAAAAGAGATTAATTTTTATCTACGACTGATTGGTTTCTGAAACCATGGTCTAGTTCAGTAATTGGCTTCAAGCCAATTACTGAACTAGACCACTAGGCCTTTAAGAAGTTGTATAGGAATTTAGACTCATTTAAACCCTTGAAATTTGAAGATATAAACTACCTGATATTCAGGGGACCGGTACCAAATATGGTTGCAATAAATAAAGTTCTAACAAACCTACATTTTCTTTCTAAACCTCGCAGTGCATTAATGAAATTGTCTCACCTGATTGCCTGAGCTGTCAATGATAGGTGGAGTTTGGTTGTCGACAGATATACTGGTGCTCAAGCTGGATGAGTCGGAACTGTTGGAAGCAGTGGAGACAGAAGCGAGGGGCTTGCGGGGGGAGCGAGGAGGAAGCACGCGTTCCATCAGCGAATGACGGGAGACTGAAAGAAATAATTTTAAATGTCTGAAGATTTTTCGAAAAAATGTTGTTTTAAAATTAAATTATTTTGGGTCAGTCAGGGAAAATAGTGCATAGAATGAAGCACTAAAAATGGTGTGACTTGTATGGATTTGAACCCATAACCTCTGGATCAATAGTCAAATGCCTTAACAACCAGACTACCACAATCTATAATCTGTAATATGCTAATGTCAAGACACATCTAGGAACCTGCCCAATTTTGAATAGATATTAATCACACAAGTATGAAAAATATGTAATTACTATACATCCACACTCACCCTCTCCACCGTATTACTCGAACTCGAACATACAAATATTGTATCGCATCAACCTTTGTAAGTATAGTCCGATTAGGATTTTTGTTATATTAATTTATGCATGTATTTTTTCTTTTCTAATTGTTTTTATTATTTTTTTGTTATTACTGTTTTTTTTTAATGTATCCGTACAATAAATAAATAAAATAAATATTTGCATTTCCTAACATATAGAGATACCTAGCGATTTACTTATGTTTCATTTGATCTTATTTTAAGATTATTTTTAAAAAATAATGAGAATGAAAATAAAAAAAGCAATTAATAAATGTGTTTTTTTATCTGCCATAAAACTCAATTCACTACGTTGAGACCTGAAGGTCCAACACATAGATATACATTAAGTACTAACCAAATTCCTGATGGTTCATGGTGTTATTAACGATCCTAAAGACATAATCTGCCGCTGGCTGGCTATCTCCATTTCCTTCTGTTCCATTTAAATTTGGAACATCCTCGTCGTGGTCCGTAGAGCCGTTGCCTACCAAGCCCTCACTCACGGAAGGTAGAGGGCGGCGGCGGGTTTTCGTGACTCGAGGGAACACCTGACAATTAATAAATAGGGTAAATTAGTTCGTTTTATTTTTCTCGGTGCAACCTTGAAATGACCGCAACTCAAGTGAAATGTAATACCTCAATGGATGCAGTAGTTATTAATTACACTCGATAAAATAAGATATTGATAAATTAACTTTTTAAGATTTTTAGAAAGCAATGAATACTAATATCTAGTAGGTCATTAAGAGCCAGTTCAATATTATGTAATTAGTAGTAAGTTATTGAAACTGGCCCTCTTTAGTTAACCAAAGGCTACTCCAATGATATATTTGGATAACTATACTCTACCAAAAGGGAATCAACAAATCTTCATAATAGTGTTTTTGTATTAGTGGTTGATTTGCGACCGTTAGAAGGATGTAATCCTGTCATCTTCTCATACAAAGGCTGTAGCGTAATGTAGTATCCTTACCTTCCCCGTGCCCCTTTGCGACCAAAGAGGCGGATCCAATTGTCCATGTGGAAGAAGACCAGTTTCAAGACAGCTAAGAAAAGCAAGGAGGTGACCGCCTATAAGTAGAGAAAATATTTTTATTGAAATTGATTCGCTTCATAGAGTAAGAATGTGGCTGTCATTAGCTGACACTAATCTGTACGGTGTAGAGATGTGGACCCTCACAGACACAGTTCTTAAGCAACTGGAAGGCTTTAAAATGTGGGTCTAAAAAAAGCATGCTTTGTAGTGATTGTACATATAAAGTTCAAAATGATGTCTTGAAGAAAAAAATATAAAGACAATGAAAATAAATAAAAACAAGAAACTTGGGCAACATTATGAGACATCCGGAGATCTTCGACATCTCTTACAAGGAAAAATTATTGGTAAACGATGTCTTGGCAGACGAAGAACTCTCTTTTTAGAACTGCCATCTTTAAGATTATTTTAGCCAATGTTCATTGAGCAGATATGGTCCGGAAGATTGAATTTAGTTTCTGATTGGATCTACTGTTTACGGGTGAGATAGAAAATATTTCTAGCCATGTAAGTACCAACTGTTGTCAGCCGTCAATTTTAACGCTTAGTTGAGCAGAGACGAATAATTATGTGTCATGATAAAACTTAACAAACCAAAATCATTCAGTTGCTGTTTATAGATTAGAAATAAATAAATAACTGTTTTTTTTTTATTGATAATTTTACTGGTATTTATATGTGAATGGTGTATTTTTATAAACATTTTATTAACTACCCTCGTTCTTATGATATGTAAATGAAAAAATGTATGATAAAATTGCATTAAACCTTTTGGGAAATGTATGGGTGGTCTCTGTACTCCATCTTGACCTACGAGTATGAGAATGCCTCCACGCACACCACCAGCATCCTGGTGACAATGCACATATACTATCTCGTCCACGTTCACGTTGAGTGCGTACTTCCAATATGAACTACAAAAATACAACAATGTTTTATTATTATATACTTAGTACATCTGCATCTCATGTATTTTCAACCTTGGAAGTTCAGCATATAGACAATTTCTTTAGGCGAGGATGAACTCGTGGTCAACTTGTGACCTTTATACTCTTGATACCCATTCACAGCCAGATGCTAATAAGCATTGAGCAATGCCTTTTTTTAAATATTACTTGTCATTGAAAGTTTGAGGAGATTTTGAGATATCCAGTCTTTATATTCGTAATGGTTTGAAAATTGTTACCATGCCTTGGAAATTACAGGGTCATGAGCCATTTGGTACAACTGATACTAAAAGATTGACAGGTTATCATCAATATTCCTCACTGACATCATATGACACTTCATAGGAAAAAATAGTAAGGATTTGATTCTGCTTCGTAGGATTTTTGAGGAAAATTGAAAGGAAATGAACATTTTTGAGAAAAAGTGAGCTGCATCAATTAAACAAAAACATAATTCTTAATATAATAAATCGCATTAACCTTTAATATCTTATCTATGGATATAAAAAATCTCTAGAAAATCAGTCATCTATATAACATGCATGGAGGACGACCCCCCCCCCTTACATTTCTAGAAATTCTCTAGAAATATGTGTTAAATGTGTAAAATGCGTAATTATATAGTTGAGTTGTAAAGGTATTTGACTTTTATTTGATGATTCTGATCTTTAAGTTTTTTGACATATTTCAGTTTGGATATTATTTTAATATAATACTATTCCCGAAGACTTAAGGGGGGTGTTATGTGTATTATGAGTATGATATATGAAAAAATGCAAAAAAAGCCTTGGCACTGTTACGGCGTACGGCGACAGCTGAGTGCACACAACAAACACATAATTACATGATCCTTTACTATTTTCATGTAGTTTACTTTTTTTTTCTCGGTAACCGAAATGAATTTTGATATTGTTTCTTACCAAAATACACTACAAATCCCAGGACTATTAACCTGTTTTTTTTATTGGGAATGGCTTAGGGACACAGTCTATAGATTACCTTAAATTTTAAAAAGTACTTGAATTTGAACTAATTGACAACAGTATCCAAGTATCTGATTAAAGACCGTAAAGTCGACCTGAAAAGAAATTATTGAAAAATCTCTATTGCCTTCTATCGGTGGCCTCATTCTCGGAGAACCCGTTCATGAGTTGATTGGGCGTCCACTTGATTGTCAATCCGATGGCCATCTGATGGAGGCTTAAGTAACCCGGCATCAACTCGGAAACATCTTTCTGAAATGGAGAAATTGACAATTTTACAACCAAAATTACCCAACAGAAAAAGCACCAACCGTTAAAAGTGCATTTAAATACAAATAAAGAAATATATAGCTAAGTAGTTAAAAAAATGTATAGCTTCTAATAATATATGAAAATTTAACTAGAAAAATAAGCATTGGAAGCATATAAGCAAAATTTAGAGTATTAGAGTTCTATCCTCACAGATTAGCAGGTATGCAACTTAAGCTAGCGGGGAAGCTAGTTGGGAAGAATGGTGGTGTTCCCCACCATTCTTCCCAAAATATTAGTGCAGTGCTTAGCCCTTTAATACTAGAATTTATTTATTTTCATCTGACCTCTCGTCAAACCTTAATCGAACGTTTGGAGTAATTTCATCGCCGAGTTTAGATTCTATTGTGTTCCCAAAAAGGTATAATTCATTTTTTCAGCACTTATCAGTCAATTTAAATTTAAAGTAATATTAAAACTATATAAATATCTCCTAAACAAAGTAAAATTTTTACTTAAAAACAAAGCCATGCACTGGACCATTATATTATTTATATATACACCATTTTTCAAGACCATTCCTGTTAAAAAATCCAGCATATTGGCCCGGGAATTTCAAAAATGATTTGTTTTGGACCTCATTTCCATATTTATTATGTTTTTCGAGTAAAAAATTTGTAATCTTTAAATGATAATATGAAATCCCTCATCATAAGTTCGGTCGCTGGCGAGGCAGCACCATACTGGGTCATTGAAAAGCCTTGCCGAGCGCCTGCGTAATAGGGAACATAAATAGCGCCCTCAAGTCTTCGGCAATGGTTTTGGAACAGCCTCTATAGGATTGCATTAATAATGAAAAGTCATACCGTTTGTACAAGTACATTATTTTTCCCGTAAAGTAGGGTAGCTTTTGAATTCTGATGGAAGCTCTCCACATACTCCTTGGTACACGATCCGACACTGCTCGAATTAGCATTTCCTGAAAGATAAGTCACATTATTTACAATTTGATAAGCAAAATTATTAAAAAACAAGAACAAGCATTTGATGATTTTTTTCGATGGGTTTTAATAAGTAACACAAGGATTTTTATTATTTTTTTTAAAAAAGTTAGGTATGATTACGGGAATATAAAAAAAGGTTTAAATATTAGGGTACCTTTTCCTGCGGAACACAAAAAAATAGTATATAGGTGGGCGCTTATTTATTTATTTATTAACTGGTAAGCATACGGCGAATCTTGCACTAATCAGCATGATGTTTTCCAACTATGAGAAAAACGAGTTTCAAATTTAATCAAAATTGTGGTATTGAGTTCCCGACCTTGACCACACATGAGCGTGCAGACAAAATATTTGTCAGTAAAAAATAACACAGTTTACTTAAAACTAACTGTTTTGTCGCAGATTTTTACACGGCAATGTTTTTTTATTATTAAAAAAATCAAAACCTAATAGTTCTACTTAATTGAAAAATCTTCACGGACTTCCGGAAAACAACTCGCCAAAGTTTTATAGTTGGTATAGGAAACTTTGCGGGACAAACAAACACATTTATTTTTACAAATTATACAACGTGTCACACCATCAAGACCATTTCCGATAAAAAAAAAACCTAGAAATTGGCTCTGCGACTTCAAACATGATTTGTTTCGACGGCATATCAAAATTCATCATAGTTTGTGAGAAAAAATTGTAAACTGTACAGTATAATAATAAACTGTTTTTGTAACGCGTCGGCCAGCTGATTCTTCACACCAGCGCTTTAATAAAAAGTATAAGTTTGGTGATGATTCTTGGGGAATGGTCTTGGGAAATCCTCTATAGAAATCATTATTTTAATATGAAAACTTACCAGCATTGCCGCCGACGCCGTCGTCCGAAGAAGCATTCAAGCTCCTCCTGAAATTGAGGATGGGCCGACGACACGACGGCGGAGTAGTGGGACCCGCGCTGATCCTGTGCCTCTGGACCTAACGGGGACATAGATTGACGCGTCTTAATAGGGGCACGCTATTTCGTGGGGCGGAGACTCGCGACAAGAGATAGAAACACGGTAGGCAAGACATCTACCTAATTCAATAATATTGCTACTGACCTTAGGATTTTCTTTTTTACGAAGGTTCCGTAAATATGTCAAGGGCGAGTGAATAATAACTTTAAAAATCATTTTATCTAAAATGTATTCCTACATATTAAAAGTTAATGATTCTTGGCGCGTGAATTATTACCTCATATAAACCAAAATTCAGTCAACTTAAGAGTACTGCTTATGATGACTTAGGTCATATATAATTATTATTGGCTCTACTCAACTAGGCCAAATGTGCCTGTGTTAGAGTCGGGGTAGGTGGTGGACGAAGCCATACCAGTTCGTCGGCGGGCGGGTCCGTCCAGAAGTGGTCCGCGGTCTTGGCGCGCGTGAAGTCGAGCGCGCAGGGCCCCACGAGAAGCGACGAGAGGATGGTGCCGTAGTCGGGGTCGGCGACGAGCGCGTCGCGGTCGTAGTAGCGCGTCGCGTTCGACACGAGATAATCGATGATGCGGGCCAGCTGCCGCTCGAATAGCGCCAGGCGGATCCACAGGTACCTGCAAGCGAACGGAATTAACGGCGTCGGGTTTTCACAAGGACGATTTGTATGACATGCCGTATCTATATGCTTTAAAAGATCTTTGATCTAAGCGGATTAGACTAATACAAACTATTATACTGTGCTGATCACAAGTACGAATTTTTAAGTTTGACATTGCCGTGTTTCTGAACGTGGCGCAGTGGTATAAGCGCCTGCTTCTAAATCCAGAAACATTCGAATTACCGGCGGCTCAAATCTGGCCAGGTCGTTTTTCGCCGTTGAGAATATACAACGGCGCTTTTCTCAACACTGTCTCGACTGATTTCGGTAACAATACACACACAAAACACTCATTCGGTTACAGACTTGCGAGATGTTGTTTGCCTGTGATGAACGGCCTCGCATCATGAAAACAATATTAATTAACATAATTAATATTAAAAATACATTTTTAAAACGAAACTTTTATTTGCGTATACTGTGCTGTTGGCCGTTGAGGAGTTCTTTCGTCTGCAGCCAATCCTGGGTGTGGAAGCAGGTCATGCTTACCATAAAAATGCATTGTCTTCGGAACTGAACCAACTCCGTAGGATAGTAAGAAGCTGTTCTAATTCAGCTCGCAAGATTTGAGACCTAACCCGACACACAAACATTGCCATCTTGTAAAAATGTTAAACTAAATTTACTTCAACGGGACTCCGCCACTAATCAACAGAAATGATCAAATATTTTCAGGATAAGGGGATAAGGTGTTTGGCCCGGAAATTCATCCGATCCTAACCTTACAGAGAATCTATGGGATATTTGCCAGTGTGCTAAATTGACTGCATATGGAGACGGTAATCCCGGTTTGGTGCCGGGATACCTGTCAGAAACTGGTCGAATCTATCCCAAAACGATTAAAAGCAGTTATTGAAGCCAAAGGGAGCATTTTTCCAATTTATAAGTGTAATAATAATCCATAAAACTATTATTTTACAAGCTTTAAACGATTTTACACTATGATTAGGTAAGCGACGTGGTATTTATAATACTTCGCGTGTATTTCTGGGATGGATATTAAATTAGGGGTATCGTTCAAAATAACTATCTATCCTTTTCCACCCGACTGCCTTATCTCCGTCGCAAAAGGGCTAGATGGAGGGGTATTCATAGAAAAACTATTTATATTAAATCTATGTGGGTATTATATAATATTCAAGAAAATTACACGCCAAATTGGGACGAAGTAACTATAATCGTAATTGAAAGTTGTTAAATATATTCAAAATTTACAAAAAATCTTTCTAATTTGTCTTTTTTTGCACATATATTTAGGGTACATATTTATTTATCCATATAACAATACAGTACGAACAAAGAACATACATAATTCCCCTTTACACTAGGCTAAATTTGCCTTTCCTAGAGTCGGGCGAGATGGTGGTAATGAAGCGTTAAAAATGGTATGACCGTGTGCGGATTCGTACCCGCGGGTCAACAGTACAACGCCTTAACCACTAGACTACCACGATCTCGTACAAATTAATCTGTTATTCTTATGAAACCTTAAGAGTCGACAGGGGAATTCCATCTAAAAGTTTAAGGCTCACGTGGAAAGTAACCTGTCACGGCCAGTGATTTAATTTAAATTTTTTATAGCTTTATAATATTTGTTGTTACGATAATGATTGTTATAAATCACATAACATATATACATAAATACATAAACATAATAATAACATATATACATAAATGTATATATGTTTTTCTCTTGCCAGTTGGTAGATTTAAAATAACATGAAACAAATTGCGTTCATTGCGACCGTCAAAGGTTACAGTGGTAACAAACCTTTAATCGTTGGTATATATTAGTTTGTTTTGAAATAAAAAATAAAAGTATGTGCTAAATATTTTAATATTTAGTTAGAGTACCGTTTGAAAATAAATAACTAAACATTCATGACATTCTGTAAATATAATCGCATTCGAAAACAACAGACATTGTATTTGCCGAGAGCAAACACGGGCGAGATCGAATGATGTCAGTGGTAATTTCCCATCAAACAAACCTGTCACGGTTCGTCAATGTATCTCATGCTGACCAAGAGTGGCTATCATATCATCTGCTTCTACACAGAATGTATCATTCTATAATTAATACCGAATTTATATCAAATTGGTGATAATTTTCACTTAATGTTAAAATGATGCGCGAAACATTTAACGACGGACGACTGAGATAAAAACTATTTAGTTATTTATTTTCAAATGGTACTCTAACTAAATATTAAAATATTTAACCACTGTTGCCACTTTAACTGTTGTTTTATCTTAAAATTTACCAACTGGCAAGAGACAATAATATATACATAAATAACAATCATTAGCGTATTAAAATGAAGTAAAATATTTTTGAACAGTTATTAGAAGTAGCAGTTTGCTTATCATAAGGTCGCTTTGCTCACAATTCAAAAAACTAGTATTTATGGCACTTGACGCCTTCGGCACTCGGAATGGGTCTTTTCTGGCCACGTATGGAATTCTGGAAGATGTCAATATTGCTATTCAATGGCGACATGAATCTATTGGCATATTTATAATATTATTTATTTATATGTGTTCATACACATAAACATCACATTAAGTGGTCGGAAATGGTCTTACTAAAACACTACCTAAGTGTCTTTACAAAGCACAGTGACTTTCACCGGTGAAAAAAATGATTTCATTAAATGAAAATGAAATCATTACACCGGAAAGCGATTGAATAATGGTACAAATCTAATAAGTCGTTATTATATACTACTAATTATAATTACATTAATTATATTAATTACGTAATTACGTAGGTACATATACTACTGATTATACGAATTTTCCGACCGGGAAAGATTGTAATAAAGGTATTTGTGCTATCGGACGTTTTCTTACGAATATTAAGGTAATTCGTTGCACGATGTTCAGAAATGTCAAGTGCTTGATGGATCGACATAAAATATACTGGCATTCGGTAACCATTAGATATTTAATCATCAAAAAAATATGTTTAGATCCCTTGATCTTTCATCTTCAACATAGTGCAGGTAGATTTTAAAAATTCATTTCTATTTCTGAGAAATTTAATAAATGATAAACTGCTAATAGTTCTTTTTTGGTTGAATTGCTCTCTTAAAAAGGCGAATGTCTAAAAGGTCTAAAACATAGAAAAGTTTGTTTTTTTAATTTCTGTATTATGAAGCTGTAATTAAATAAAAGCCAACAAAATCTGACACGCAATAAAAATAATATTGGAGAAAATACACTAAACCTAAGGTTCGGAACCACTGAGCGGCGAGATATTTTATACGTCATATTTAATTTCAAAAGCCATTCATTTTTTTTTTTTTTTTTGTCAAATTTCAACATTGCAAAATGCAAATTAAAAAAAGTTTTAATTATAGTTTCTAATATTTTGTTTGTGGTAGAGAAAAGGGAGATGATAAGGCGTTAAAAAAATATGCGACGGCCGCTTCTTCAATCGTACGGCTTGTGTTGTCGGGGAGGCGCCATTGGGCGGCGTTCCGACTGTCTTATTGTTGTTTTCATGATGCGAGGCCGTTCATTACAGGCTGTGCTGAAAATCAGCACCCTCATCTCTCAGAGCATTTATTTTTGTTTTATATTTTTCAATAAGAAATCATTTTGTTTCTTTCTTTATTTACAGGCAAACAACATCTGTAACTGAGAGTGTTTTTTTTGTGTAATTCTTGTTATTTAACTCAGTCGACAGTGTTGAGTATTCTCGGCGGCGAAAAATGAGCTGGCCGGATTTGACCACTGGGGACTCGAAATGAGACATCTGGATTTAGGAGCAGGCGCTTATACCACTGCTCCGCAGGCCAGTTTACCAGGACTACCACGATCAAACGAAATTAGATAAAAAGGATAAAAAGGTAAACGTCCATCAATAAAAAAAACAAATTCAAAATTTAATCGAAATCAGCACAGAGGAGCGCGGCAAGGCGCGGGAGGTTGTATATTAAATTGATTAAACCTCGGCTGCTGGTGTTGGTTGGCGCCGCCGGATGACAGCAGTCCAGCGGAGCCCCTTTTTTTGAGCGGGGGCGGCGGGGAGGTCCTGGAGGCGCCCTGCGACACGGCGGGCGCCGAACAGCTGCCCGACGCGGAGCGCGCGCTCAGGGCGCCGCCCTCGGCCTCGAGCACACGCCGAGACACGCGCGCAGCCTCCGGGCAGTGCTGCAACAACACATCCCTTTCAAAATTCTATAACATACAAGATGCCCAGAGACCATTCCTCAAAAATCATCACAGTCAAGATTTAAGGGGGTGTTTATGTTCATATTACGCGTAAAAATGCGAAACTAATTCGTGCCCAAACCAAAGCGCTCGTGTAAATTCTCTTTTTGCTCGCAGGAGCGAACGTATGACAGGAGCGATTTTATATCATCACGTGAAGTTTATTTCGCTCGTAAACCATGATGACCTTTGATATGAGGTCAAACAAAATCGTGTTTGAAATCGCAGGGCCAATTCCGTCCGGCAACAAGCATTGAGCAAATGAAAAGTATTAAGTTGGGTGATTAGGTATCTTAGAATTACCTATATTCTGTGTTCTTTCGTATGGTTACCATATCATGCTACCCTCAATAATTTAATTACGAGTATTTTTAGGACTAGAGATAATAGTCATCAAACCCAGGGCGATGTTGTCAATGTCAATATAGTTCAGAGTACCAAGTCCTCCCCTGATAATCACCCCCCTACCCTACCCCCGCAGCTTGTAAGACGCCATATTGATTTCGCCCCGCCGCCCGCCCGCCCCCTTCAAGTAAATAAATGCCTAAGAGATTTCCATTTTCAGGGTCAACCGCTTCAGCCATCGGAATGTACCCACATAGGCAGAGATACAAGTCTATAACCTTCGTAACTGGGTAAGAGTTACCTGTTCTAAGGAAGGTTATATATGAAGTGTTACAGTGAGCATACAAGAGACCAGCGCAAAACCCCGTGAAAATATAAAAATTAACCAAGACATACACATTCACATAAATAAAATTTAAGTGCTATTTAATATATAGGATGTTTTTTTTAGAGGCGTGGTTTTCAATCTGGCACTACTTTTTTCGTAGTTGGTGTTTTTGACAGCTGTCACTTGATTTATGCTCAGTTTGGTTTGCCATTTCATAATGAATAGACTTACTCCTGAACAACGTGGCGTGGCCTCCAAGATCGTGCGATTTAACACCGCTGGACTATTTTTTGTGGGGTTATGTGAAGTCGCTTGTCTACGCAGATAAGCCGGACACGATTAACGCCTTGGAAGAGAATATTCGGCGCGTTATTGCTGACATACGGCCCAACTTGCTGCAAAAAGTGGTTGAAAATTGGGCCTCTCGGCTGGAATTTGTTCGAGTCAGCCGCGGCGGCCACTTACCCGAAATCATTTTTAAAACATAATGGCAAACCCTTATCTTTATAATAAAACTAAATTCTTAGCCATAACATCAAATTATATGCGTTTTATCTCTTCTTGAAAAGCACGCCTCTAAAAACATCACCCTATACTTATTAAATAAATGAATAAATATAAAATAGTGTTATACTACATATAGCATAAACATATTAAAGTATGACGTATCTAAGTAAGCATATTTTTTACTTAGTAGATATATTTCCGAAATTATTTTCTCAGCAGCATCTCTACCCAAAGAGATTAGCCAGTTTAAATCACCCTGTAGTTATTTGTAGTAGCGACGACATTGCGCTGGACACAGTATGGAGCATTCGACGATATTTTAAAACATGTCATACAAATCGCCCTCGGGAAAACCCGACACCGGAAGATTCCTATTATCGTTCACCCTCTCCGGCCAGACTCCAGCTTCAATGACACAAAAATCTCGTTGCAAGTATTACAATGAAACACTGTGATGACTTCAGCCACAAATCACGCGGTTATTTAAGTATAAGGCTATTTTAAAATCGCGTATAACGTAACCTCAGTTATCGCGTTGACGTCCATTGCTAAGAGATGACCTTTTTGACCTGTGGTATGACCGCTATTCAAATCAAGCTAACATATTACGTAACGTATTTATTTAAATATAAAAATATGCAATATATAATTTATATTATTACATATATATTACTTTGTATAGAGTCTGTCTGAGTTCTGTATAGAGATCTGACATTTATTTTAGCTAATAAATCTATGAAGTCAGTTTGCAAAAATATTTATTCATTATTTTATATAATATATTTTACATATTTCTTATGATAATGAATTACTTACATAACCTAACCCTGCGCATTGTTCCCTACTCAACTAGGCTTAATTTGCCTGTGTTATAGTGAGTAGAGATGGCGATGACAAAACCTTAATAATTATTTATTTATATCGCCATTTGCATGCAAACTTATATTACAGCAAAATAGCGTTTACACAATAAATATATTGCTTGTACATACATACATAAATACATACATTATTACAGTAATAAATACATTATTGTAATTTATACACAATGTGCTGTTCCAAGGAAATGCCTTGGAACGTATAAAGGAACAAATAGCGAGTGAATTCGAACCCGCGACCGTCGGGTCAATAGTCGAAGGTTGGTCCTCGGATAAGTACTGACCTTGGCGATCTTGTGGAGCAGGGCGGTCGTGGAGGAGGTCTTGAAGAGGCCCAGCGCGCGCCTGCGGAGCCCCTGGCCGAGGCAGGCCTCCACGGCACCGCAGAGGGTCGTCACCCCGCCGCTCTCCTCGTGCACGAACTTCTTCGTCACGGCTTCCTCCATCAGCTGCTTGACCTGAGGATAACAGCGTAGTGACAGGTTGTAAACGGTGTATCACAACGCGGCTATGAGTATGATTTACTGAAATGTTAGAAAAACCACTTTCTCTCACCCCTAGGATAAACGGTTGATACTATCATAAAAGTTTTTTTAAATATATTTTAGGCCCTCACCTGAGGAATAATATAAAATTTAAATTAATTAAATATCTTATACACTAAGAAAGTTATAGTAAAATTTAAGTTTTTGGAAAAAAAACCATTCCTTGCGCAAGGGTACGGTAGGTTGAGTGCGCGAGCTGCCGCGCGTGAAGTGGATCGCGCGGCAGCTCGCGCAATGTTTGATACTATTTTGTACAATTGGAGTTCGCCTATTCCTTCAGGCGTGCCGAAAGGGATTTTTTAAATTATATTACGTAAATTTACAGATTTAGCGTAGTCCGTGTGCTGTTAGATCGAAAATCCAGGTACCTATAATTTAAATTGATTTTTTAATTAATATTTTAACTATTGAAAGAAACACTCGATTAATAAACAACGTCTATGCATAATGTTAAAAATACTTTATAATTAAAAAAAAAAACAGCACGTTTAGCATAGTATTTTAGGGTTTTTGGTCGATCATATTGTGTTTATATTATAGATCCTCAAAAATATCTATAATCAGTGACTATATAAAATTATTGTATGATAAATAATAAATGTATAGGTGATTGATGCTTCGAAAATCACTTTTGGGGTTCGTCAATTGGATGAAATTAAAAGATAACTAAATGGTTAGGAATTCATTAAATTAACATTTGGAATGAAATCGAGTTTCGGAATAAATAATAAATCTAGATATACTAACATATTGATAAATTAAACCATTTTAGTATGTGTGTACAGTACGCAAATTAATCAAGCACATCGTCGTGCACTAACAAAGATTGGTTTTGAAAAAGTACTTCAATTAATGAAACTGGCAGTGCTTTTTTCTTGTTTTACTATGAAAGAATTAAAATAAAATTGGTAACTTACATTAAAAAAAACCCCTCTCGGGGGTAGATTTCAGGGGATCAAAGTAGGGGATAGGCGGACTCCAATTGTACGAACTTGTATCAAACATTGCGCGATCAACACCTCCTATATATATTTAGGAGGTGTTCGATCACCTCAACCCGCCCCGCCGCACCGTACCTACTCACCCTTAAGCGACGTAAGGGTTGCTCGTATCAAAAATTGTTTCAAACAAAAGTTATAGGGAAATTAAAGGTCTACAATTGACATTTTGAACTGATTTGATATTGTGTTTATTAAGGAAGGTATGATTTTTTTGAATTTTGAAAAACCATGGTTGGTGCGATGCTATCAAAAAAAATTACTGTATAAGTTTGAGGCCATTATCTAGGGAATAATATAAAATGTAAATGATTTTAATATCTTATATACTAAGAGAGTTAGTGCAAAATTCGCTGTTTCGAACAAAACCCCCTTGAGGGGGTCTGATTTTCCCATTAACGAACATGACCGAGTATTTGTTTTGGCAATTAGGCGATTTTAAGGTCAATTCCGACTGTCGTAACATTGGCTTCGTAATGAAACGCAACGGTTTCGAATGAAAGCGTGCTTTGCCTTGTTGAAATGGTGGTGAAAAGGTGACCGGAATACACTTGGGACCCCTGGCACAAAACCGAGCGTTCGCACCACTGCGCCACAGAGCGATATCAAATACGTGCCGCGGGCATTTATGACGCAAATTCAAAAATATCTTCGCAATGCAAATGCGTGCTCATTTCAAATTTTCAACTAAACACGTATTAAGATATTGTATTTTCGCGTATCTCACGTTGAATTTCTAGTAATGCGTCAACGGTAAAAAAAATTGCTAGTATATAAATCGTCGGCATTTCGTTCGTATTTCATTTGGAGTTCAAGTTCTTTTGGTCGAAGCTATAAGTTATTTATATTTTCCGATACTGTACGGACGCTAAAATTTATTCTACGTAAAAATATACGGAAAATTAATCCGAAAAGTGCATTTACTACAAGGGAAAAACAAACATTTTGGATCTGAAGATGTCTTTGGACGATTCAACGACCGTGTGTTCTGGGCTGGAAAATGTTATTGACAAAATCGAAACAAATAAGCAATATCTCTTCGTGGGAATAATGTGCGTCCTTATACTTCTGTGCGTTTTATTGGCGACGAAATACATTTTGAAAATAAGCAGAATAAAAAAACACACCGTTGGCGGATATTCACCTTTGGCGGGTGGAAAATCACTCAATCTATAAATTATCATCCGTTCGTATGGCTCGTGTTGTCGGGGAGGCGCTATTGGGCACAGCTTATTGTTGTGTCCGTGATGCGAGGCCGTTCATTGCAGCCAAACAACATCTCGCAAGTCTGAATGTGTTTTTTTTTTTTTTTTGTATGTATTGTTACTTAACTACGTCGACAGTGTTGAGAAAACCGCCGTTGAACATACCCAATGGCAAAGAAATTGACCTGACCGAATTTGAGCCACTGGAGATTCGAACCCGGGACCTCTGGATTTAGAAGGAGGCGCTTATACCACAGCGCCACCAGGCCCGCATACATATTTTAATATCCATGATAGATTGCATTTTGATTTTGTCACTTAGACTTTAACACTTAGCAAAAAATGTAAAAATGTATTTAGATTTTATTATTTTGCTATATTCAATAATGCAATGTCAACTTAATGAATTTAATCAATAATTAAGTAATTGAATTATACTTTATTTTATTTTCGTCAATATTTGATTTGTGTAAGTTTGTGTAGTTAATATTTTTATTTGTTTTTGTTCCCTACCCCCATGTTTAGTGTATGATTAATTTTATTTATCTATTGTATATTCGTACATGTGTGATTGTAAGCACGTTTTAAAAATAAAAAAAAAACAGTCAAGTGTGAACTGAGTTTATACACTGAGTCAAAAGTCAAAATGAAGGAATATTCCACAAAAATAATACAATTGATATAACCTCATCAGACTATTAGGTTACCGTTAGTACTGTTTTTAGTAGCCCTGACTAAACTCCAATACACATAAACATGTTGCTTTGTAAGCGCTACCGAACTGTTCGGTAGAGAAACAAAATGGTGGAATAGGCGAGAAACGCGAGGCGTATTTGCGAGACTACTACAGATTGATTAGTTGACGTAACAAAACAGTCTTGTAATGTGTACGCAACTTTTCATTTGGAAGTGTATCTACCGATTGTTTAGTATAGGTTACAAGAACGTTTCGTTAAGCGAACGATTTCTCAATCTACAAGATTTGGTTCGTACCGTCTATCAAACAGATTGTATAGGGTGATGATTTTAGAGGCGTGGTTTTCAAGAAGAGATAAAACGCATATAATTTGATGTTATGGCTAAGAATTTAGTTTTATTATAAAGATAAGGGTTTGCCATTATGTTTTAAAAATTATTTCGGGTAAGTGGCCGTAAATATTCGACCTTAAATTGGAGCCCTGGAGTTTTTAACGTTTAATTTAACGCCCAAAAGACCATTCCTACGAAATAAAACGAGAGGTTAAATTCATTCAAAACCCTCGAAATAAATTACATTCCGCGGTATTAAACAGAAATGAATTATTCTAGGATTAAAAAAAGTAACTCCAGAAAGGATGAAAGAAAGGATGTCTTATTATCACTATGCGAGCTGAGTGAACCACTGCGTTTTCGCCATCCACCCGGGTGACGGTTATGAGGCCATCCATCATTCGCTTCCGAATAAACGCATCACCCGTGACGTGACACGGAAGTGACGGTTAAAAAGGGCAACAAGAAGGGGAAAAGTAAAACTTCAATATGCTGAAGAAAAAAAGATGCCATTTATTTGAATTCTTGAAAAGAGTTCATTATAAAATTCTTCTGCGCAAACTTTTTAGGTTTTATTAAAATTTAGTTTTTTACAATATCTCGAGCAGTTGTAATCAACGAATACTAAACTGGTTTAATGATTTATAACCTACATAAAAATCCTAATGCCTGCATTCACTTTACAAAGTTATAGCGATACAAATTGCCACTAACATAGGGTTGCCATGCGTCCCGGTACACCGGGACATGTCACCGGTTTAGAGCCTCGGTCCCGGTTGTCCCGTTTGATCCACCATGTGTCCCGGTAAACGGGTAATCATGGTTTTATATTATTGCGAATAATTTGAGCGACGACGTTAGATCACGTTGGCTGGCGGCGAAAGTGTGGAGTCAAGGGATATACTGACATTTTTCCATAGTTACAGTACGGAATGAAAGACTGAAATACCTTTGTGAGGATTTGATGTAATTCATGGTAATTTACGATCTCACTCAAAAACTACGCGGTTAACCGTCTTTGTTGCCGGCCATTGAACGTATTCTGAAAATGTGGGAACCATTGAAAGATTTTCTTTTTTCACAAACCAGATTGCGGCGCTAGGGGGGGGGGGGGTTCAGTACCCCCACCCCCCCTCCTATAACTCCCCTATATTTCGTCCTATCAGTCCTGGTCGGAGCCAAACCATTTATGGCAACCCTACACTAATAACTAACACCTTTCAAAAATATGTGATAAGGGTGAGTATTTTATTATTTCATAGTGTGTACACTCGAAATACACCCAGGCACTTCGGAGGATATTTATTATTTATTAATTTATTTATTTATTAATATATCCATACAAATTAATATCATTAAATGTGTATTTTATTGATATTCTATAAAAGAAAAGTACAATCTGTGTGGATTAGTAACACCTCACTAGGCAAATGCCAGTGTCGCAAATGCATTATTTTGTTTTTTATTGTTTTAGTAGCCGACCTATAAATATATTGACGAAAGTAAACGACGGGTAGTTTCCCTCGTGCAAATATTGTAATTTAGGTCAACTGAGTAAGTACCAAACGTTCAATAGATTATTTATATTTTTACATGGATTTTTTGTTAGGTATATAAAAACTTGTCGAACTAAAATTCTTCAATTTAATGTCCAGAAAAGGATAAAAGGACCTTAAGGCGAAGCATATAGGACAATAGGGCGTCAGGTTTTACGCAATTGTTGGTTTTATTTAATTACCAACATCCCATCCCAATGAGTACAACGGGCGCAAACAAGTATAAATAAAAAAAAAAACACAGACAACTAGCTTCAAATTTCGGATAGGACTCTACAACGCGACAAACGTAAAAATTACTCCTAACGCGTGACGCGGTTTCTCGACCAACATCCCATCCCAATGAGTAGGTACAACGGGCGCAAAGAAGTATAACTTCAAAAACAAACTTTTCTATTTTTTATACCCTTCAACCACTAATTCTAAAGGGCTGTAATACATTTTATAAGAGAGAGATTCAACTAAAAAAGAACTATTAGCAGTTTAACATTAATTAAATTTCTCAGAAATAGAAGTGAATTTTAAAAATCCGTTTATGTTGAAGGCATAAGGCTTCTAAACATATTTTACTTGGGTCAAGGAGTTGTCCTCGTGCTGTTGGCGACGGCTTACCTCCTTCTTGACGCTGGCGATGAGTTTCTCCTTCATCTCCGACCCTGGCGGAGGCTGGGGCTGGCCGGCTGCCGCGCTGCCCGGCATCGTCCCGATCACGGGCGACGCCAGCGGGGACTCTGACGACGATTGCGACTCTGCGAACGAACGAGACGCATTTATTTTATTAGGAGTATAATAATAAGATAAATCTGTTTCCATTAAAAGTGTGTATGCGGAGCAGAAAGGGTTAAATAATAGGGTTCCTAAGAAAACTGAGTTTTTTTTATTCACAAAACATATAGTTACGTGTGTATCATAAATTAATAAATAAGGTTAAGAAAAGAACATAAAGGAATTAAGCTTATACTAATAAAAATTACAGATTAATATAGTTTAGTGTGTTTTGAAAGTTTAGAATGAGAGAAAGTTACGAGGGCGCGCTGTGGAAATGACAGAGAGAGATAGAGAGTGTGTACCAGGGTTGTTGCTGATGCGGATTTTTTTTTAATATCAGCGGATGCCGATTCTTTAAGATACCTAACGCTATCAAGTCAAAGCTAGTGCTAAACTGTGTACAAGTACTCAACACCCTGACAACACACAGCAGGGTCACACTTATGTGGGTACCAGACCACTCGGGCATTGATGGCAACGAAAAAGCAGACGATCTGGCCAAGAAAGGTGCTAGCATGACTATGATAGACCCAGAACCGGCCTGAGGCATAGCTAAAAACACTACCAGTAGACTGCTAAAAATCTGGGCTTGGAAACAAAGCCAGAAATACTGGCAAGAACTGCCCGAACAAAAGCAAGCCAAAGAACTCATAGTAGGATTCTCGCAAAAAAACTCTCGGGGCTTATTGAAGTTAAGCAGAAATATGTTATGAAATTGTTAACTTTTTAATGGCGGAGGCATTTTAAAACTGAACACCATAGACGAAAGTCAACCTTTTGGCTTTCGACAGTTGATAGTTCACCTTTGATTCTCTTACGCGGGCAATGTCTGCGGTGATGAGTCAAATTTGTGTTTACTAATCGTTCGAGCGTACTTCTCTCTCTCACTACAAACATCAAGTCTTCATCACAACTTTCGTGTCACTCAATTATTATTAATTACCCATTAATACTAAGTAGTTATTAAATCTTATAACAGTAACATTAAGTGACTATTCATATACAATAAAGATTATCTAACTAATCTACATCTTCACCAATACAACAGCATGAAACGGGGCGGAAAAGCCACACTATACCTACATTAATATCAGTGGAAGGGAGGGGGGGTGAATAATATAATCCCCAATTTACGCATTTCGGTGGGTTTTAGCGACGTCCGACCTTTAACTTTGCTTAATCTCATTGTATTTATTGTGAGTATTGTTTGACAGTGCTTTGTCCGACGGGTTCTAATAATGCGTGGGCAAATCTTCCATTGCTACTAGACCCCTCGGCCAGGGTCGCTTCTAATCCACGGAGGTCCATTTTAAAAAGACATTAAGCCACTTATATTTATTAGGAAAGGTACCTATTGCAATGGGTACCGTGTCATGACTTTCGACATATCTTCGCGTTTCACATACTCAAAACCACCAATAATTAAAAAGTTTATATATTTATCTATATCACAGTCTTGTGGACACGATAACTGCCGTAATTTCACTCTGAAATTGATACATAAAATTTAAGGGCACAAAATCTCGGTTAAGTTCGTTAATGTGCAAAATCGGACCAGGGTGGCGGGAATGAGGGAATATGGAACTTTCTTAGTATATAAGATATCGAATTCATTTAAATTGTATATTATTCCTCAGATAAGGGACTAAAACTTATCTTAGTAAACTTTTTTGATTGCACCAACCGTTGGGAAATTGGGAGGGGTGGGAAAAAATGGTTTTTCAAAATTAAAAAAATCATATTTCCCTTAATAGGCATGATCATATCTGTTTGAAATGTTTATTGTAGGCCCTATCACCCTACATTTTTTGTTATGAGCAACCCTTACGGCACAGTATAATGAAGAGGCACTCTCGTACTCTATGCGCACTCTCGCTTCAAGTTCGTACGATTGGAGTTTGCCTAAGCCCTATTCTGATCCTGTGATTACTATAATGCAAAGTCGTTGAAAAAAAGTTCTTCAATTTGATGCCTCACCCTCGAGTCATACTTTGAAAGGATACTGCTAAGTGACTTTAAGTTACCTACTACTCGGACCGTCGTAGTAACAGGCGGTTCCTTTGCATGCAGTGTTTATCTCTCTACCCGCGGCCTCATTAAGTCGCTCCGCAAACGATAATTTTGATGCGGGTTGGTTAAGTTAACTTAATTCCGTTTGCGGGCGAACGGGCTAACAGTATTAGCAGTCGGCTAACTTTAATAACATTTACGGATGTCTGTCAGGCTTTGAAGTCATGGATGGAAACCACATTTTTTTATAAACGTTCTTAACCAACACTAAAATAAACGACATGTGACAAGAATGTCAGAATGATGAAAGGGAAAAATAGAGTGTGTGCTTACACCACGCGCATTAAAAGTAAAACTTTTATAAGCAAGTTGATTTAAATTGTCGAATATCCGTGTTGTTTCATTACTAGCCGCGCATGCTATATTTACAAAAATCATATAATATCAATTGCTTCTTTAGATTGTATAGTAGTAAATTATATCGTGAGGTGACCTTAAAGTTCGGCCTTTGGCCACGTGCACTTCGAGCGTCCGTCGACAACATCAAAGAATAAACATTTGACAGTTTTTTATTTATATTAAAAATATAAGGCAATTTAAAAAAAAACCTAAGTTTAAGGTTTTCTGTAGAATTTTATTGCGGACATTTATATGTATAAATTAGGCTTACGTCACATGTGTAGTTAGGTTTGTGAGAATTTTAAAAAATAAAACTTAACAATTTCAATATTTTTTTATGTAAACATAGGTTTATTTATTAAAAAAACAAAAAGGTTTGCTAGAAAAATGTTCAGTTGATCTAATTATATTTTTTATATATGCCTGGTATGAAAAGCTATCTTGGCAGTAGAGCTCATGCAATTCGAGTGCGTTATGGCTCTTAACCAGGTTCTGACGTATAACAGCTAGGCCCTTAGCGAGTGACATGAGGCCGGAAAAAGATATAAAGGTAAAGGGGCGGTAAACATTTTATCACTTTGCTCAATAATGACTATATATAAAACCTACACACACTAATGCTCTAAAAGGTCATCGGTCGATATCTACGGTAATTTATCAGCCCGTAATATCTCATCGAGATGGCCATCACAAGACTTTCCCATCTTGAATGTACTCATATATTGTAAAAAAAATATTTATAAAAGAAAAACAATAATGATAAAAACGGTGAAAATGATGTATTGATGTGAATTATATTGATTTTTAAATTAAATTATCATATTTAATTAACTTTTATATTCAATTTTGCCAACATTAACACAATTACGTTAAGTGATTTATGATATTTAGTATACCGATCTTTTTATATTTTACTTTTTTGTAGAACTAAGTAAAATCTAAAATCTTTCAGACATAATTTTGATATATAGGATGTTCCAAGACCACTCCCGAAGACTTCAGGGGGGGGGGTTATATCACCTATCATGAGTAAGAAATTAAATAAAAAATAACGCAAAAATTATATTTTTTTAAGATTGCGTAAATTCAGTCACCAGGTAATTCCGACGCGCGCGTCGACCAATGATCTATCTTTGGCCGAGTTATCGACTCGCGGCGAAGAGACACGGCTGTGGAAGAAAGACCTTATTACAAAATTCGTTTACTATACCCAACTAAAGTTAAGATAGTAAGTAATATCACTCGGAATCGCATGGCCAATTACCTGGACTTTTAATCGGGAATGGTCTTGGAAAACGGTGTATATATATTATATCCGACAGATTAGCAACTTAAAATGACTGTGGCGCTTTCCAACTCTCATTTCCGACATATTAATGCACTACTGCTCAGCCCCCTGGGCGCAACGACTTCAGCAGGATGCAATTACCTCCGAGCATCTTCCCGAGTTAAGCCAATCAGGCGCGTCGCATTAGAACCTAAGAAAATTTTTACGTGAAGCTAAGCACTTAATTTTTTATCTCACTTTGCCACGGCACTAGGGGAGAGAAATGATACTCGTCGCACAGCCTCCTTTTAGTGGGGAGGAGGGGGGTTCATCTTAAATATTATATCATAGATCGCTCAGTAATTCGCCTCACGAGTGGCAGCTAAATTGAGTTAGTGAAAGTTTAGTCCATGCCATTACTCAACCGGGTAGACAAACTCCAATTTGATGGAAGACACCGTAAAAATATTTTTGAAAATAGCGGGAATATTAAATTTAATATTTCCTCGTTAAAAATAAAATACTAAATATTACTAATGAATTTTAAATTTTTCAATAATTCCTATGGGTTTTACGTTTTAAAATTTATAAATAAATGTTATACCGGGCTCGGACCTGGGTTTTCAGCTAGTTTATAAATAATTATTGGTTACATAAAACATGTTTATTTTATTTATTTAATCGAGGAAAAGCAACGGGTACAAGAGCAAGTTTTTCACATATAGAGTGATTTGTTTCATATCTAATGCTAATGAGTTATATAAATTTTCTGACATTGAGATCATGATTGAGTTCTTACAATTGCAAGTATAACTAACGCAGTACCGGAGGTGAATTAAGATTAACGATGAAGAGAGCCAAATTCAGGATGCTGAATTTTGAAAAGACTTTAGAAGAGTGAATACAGATTTCTTAAAAACCCTCTAAGAACAATTTGTTCAATGTTTGAATAACCTGTCAAGGGGTGCTCTAAAACCTGACCTGGACCTGTGCGTCATAGGCTCAAAGAGTCATTGCCGACGGGAGAGTCTCGGTGGTACATGGAAGTTGATTTGTTCAAGTAATTGAGGACAGTCGAAGTAATTATTACATATTTTGCACAGTACAGTCACATCTAACATCAGATAAAATTGATCAGTGGTTTTGTGCGTTTGTATAGTATTTATATCGGTGTTGGTATAGTATTATTGCTTAAAAGGTTGTTTAATTACTAGCCGCAGCTTAAAATAAACAAATAAAAACCTGAAATGGTGTAAAAATGAAATCAATTGAAAGAATCTCATCATACCATTGTTTTGTTTATTTTAATCTTCTCAAACCATCACAACTTGAAACCACAGACAGGCGCATGTAGTCTGGGAAGAAGATGCCTTTAATGACGCCTGTAGGGCCTAGCTGTAGGACGGCAGGTTCTGGTTAAATAATTTACTACTACTAAACAATGCGTAGAAGCGGTTGATATTAAATGATAGTTACAGGGCGTCAGAGTCATTCTTGTTATTTTTTTTGCATGTCACTTTGTAAAATTGTAGATTTTATTAGCAATTTTCAAATCATTTAAACTTGATCAGGTCTGCGGGTCAAGTAACCAAGTCTGCGGATCAGACCTTATTACTACCGTAAATATTTAGTTTAGGAAAATATCAAAATAAATAAGAAAATATTACTGAAGAATATAAGACGAAATCTACACTTATAACGACGAGGGAATTCAATTTGTTGAATGGGTGCATTTCTAAAGCAGAGGCGTCCAAACTTTTTGCTGCGAGGGCCAGTTTGGTATTTAAATTCATTAGCGGGGGCCAAGCATTGTAAATATGTGAATTAAAAAAACCTTATTACAAGTAAAGCAGCATGGATTTTTTTTATTGTTGCCACATATATATATATATATATATTAAGATATATATTATATTTTTTTTTATAGTAAATTACAGATATAACAATACTAAACAAACATGTCTAAATTATATTATTATAAAATTATTTCATGCAATTTTTAATGGGAATAGTGGAACTGGGTTTTTTCCTGGAGAGTTTCTTCAAAGTTGGGATTCAAATCGGAAACACCAATTATTAGCAATGATTGTAAATGATCATCCGATAAATTTGCCCTATAATTAGATTTCAGATACTTCAACCTGGAAAAAGTTTGTTCGACAATATAGGTAGTGCCATACATAGAAATAAATTTACCAGCCAATTGCTTTAACGAAATTTGCAACGAAATTTTTCAAAATCCTTGGCGGGCCGGATAAAATCGCCTGCCGGGCCGGGTTTGGCCCGCGGGCCGTAGTTTGGACACCTTTGTTCTAAAGGCAATATTGTGCAACGGATGAAAGACGCTCGGCTATAAAAGGCGCGATGAAGTGCGTAGGGTGACCAAGAGTTTTAGGTTTTTAAGTATTAAATTTATTGAATTTGTGATTATTTTTATTTTTCAAATTTTTAACGAATGAACCTGCAAAAAAATCTATTATTAAAATACTTCCTAACACCTGACGTTAAAACCAAACAGCAATAAAACCGGATGTACAAGATAAACCTGAAGATGGGTTTGGGATGGGCATATTAAAAAATGAAATAAAGGTTGTTCTGCGACTAAAATTATAGTTTATTCCATCGCAAAACTACCTTTTAAGTAGATTTCAATAGGAAACCTACCTATTGCGATGGATACCGTGTCATAACTTCAAAAAAAATTCGACATATCTTCGCGTTTCACATCCCCTAGAAACCAAAACCACCCTCAGTTTAAAAATTTATATATCTACATCACTTTCTTGTGAACACGAGCACTGCCGTAATTTTACACGAATCACTTTTAAATTGGCGCATAAAATTTAAGGGCACAAAATCTTGGTCAAGTTTGTTAATTTTAGGGGTTTTTTTTTCTGAAAAAGTGAAAATTGCTATAACTCTTTCTTAATATAATGTGATATCGAATTCATTTAAATTTTATATTATTCCTTAGATAATCAGATCGGATTCAGGGAGCGGATCGCGCGGTAGTTGGCGCAATGTTTGATAAAATTTCGTACAATGGTGAAATTTACCTCCTCTTATTGAGATATGGTCACCCTACAGGTCCGCACTAAGAAAGGGTATTTCCTAGGAAGGATCCATGTAATGGACGGCGGAAAGGAAATGTATTTTTCTTACGAAAACGTTAACATTAATAGGAAATGGAAAACTATAGCGTTGTGTGAAACCCAAACGGAAAATGTTCCAACAGTTCTGACAGCCAAATTTGTATCAATGTGCATGATCAAAGTTGACCATATCTTACTCTATTATACAGGATGTCCCATCGGCGGTGTATCAAAGCAAGCAGGGTGAGAGAGGACCTCAGTACCTATGAAAATAAACCAGCTATTTTTTCAGGTTTCGGAATTATTCCCGACTAACCAACACTAACGTAACAGCGGTAGAGTGCTAATTTTTTTCCATCAAAATTCAAAAAATCATGTTTGAAATGTTTATTGCGGGACTATAATTTCCCTAAATCTTTTGATACGAGCAACCCTTACTGCACAGTATAAAAAGGGGTTCAGTATACGAACTCTCGCTGCGCAAGGGTACGGCGGGTTGAAGTGCGCGATCTCAGCAGCTCGCGTAATGAATGTGATAATTTACCTCCGCCTTCCGGCGTGCCGAAAGGGATTTTTTTTGGCCGGTTTATTTATCGATATAGATCAACCCCTAAAAGAACGTCAGTGAATATAAATACACCTAAGTACTTGTTTGTATTTAAATAATTCAATTTCATTTGAAAACATCGTTTTCCCATAAGGAAAGTTAATTAATTAACAAAAATCCCTTTCGGTTCGCCGTGAGGCGGAGGCAGAATTCACGGGATCAAAGTAGAGGACCGCGCAATCAACTCCCCACGCGGCAGCTCGCGCACCTCAACCCGCCGTGCCCTTGCGCAGCGAGAGTGCGTGTACTAAATCCCTCTTTATACTGCACCGTGAGTTGCTCATGTCAAAAATTTGTTTAAAAATAAGTTGTAGGGTAGTTATAAGCTTACTACTTACTTTGAACTGATTCTATCGGCGGTGAAAACATTGAGGTCTGACATTAAAAAACATTTCGCTATTAAAATCGATTATTATTATTATTATTACTAAGTAATTATAATATTTAGGAGCTAGCTCCGGTGATACTGTTGAGTTTAGTAGGTGAGGAAAATTAATGCTTAACAACTCGCAACCTACGCTTAAAAACAGCCTTGGAACAAGGAAAAGGGTCAAATACAGACCTATGAAGAGAATTCCCCTGCCCAAGATAGGATTTATCTTTGAAGGATGGTCATTACGGCCAATAAGGAGGCTCAGAGAGTTGGGATCTTAACGCAGACCAGGCAGGCCCATTCGTCACAGTCTTATATAGACTAGTTAACCTGAATTCAAAACGCCTTCTACTTAGTGGCTCCCAATTAAGAGTTGAAATTAATTCAGATGGACTATCATACCGACTAAAACGCCAAAGACTTTTCTCTGAACTGCTTTTAACTCGTCTTTAAGACATTGGGTGTGATAATCGATCAGTTCAAGGAAGGACTAACCTACAATTTATCGGTTTTGTTGGGAGTTGGATCCGACAAATTGGATCGTCTGTAAGTGCCATTATTTGGAACGTTATTCAAACGCGCAGTTGTATGGAGTTACCCTTTAAGTATAACATAATGGCACAAAAAGGCCATATTAGGTAATATACACAGACACAAACATGTCCATGCCACAAATGGCACCACCCACCACCCACCGTAGACGTACTTCCCGTTACATACCACTCACTACACGCACAGTACATATTGTTTAAGTTTGATTTATTCATTTAATATTTGGGACATTTTCTGGCCTTATAAATAAATAAATATTCATGAAGCTATTCTTAGCTGCATGGCATTGAAAACAAGGTTACAGATAACAGAGGATTTCCTTTTTAACCCCCCCCCCCCCACAAATGGAGTTTTAAATCGCCGTTTGCGAAGAAACTTTTCCCATTAGCGTGGGCAATCTTAGCTCTAAAGCCGTTAAACCTAACGCACAAGGGGCTATTTATTTCCGATTCGTTTAATCGAGAAAAACAACCTTATATTCATAATATTTATATTATTAATATGCATGAAATTAATTGAAAATATAAACAATTTAACCGTTCCTCCTTATAGGTTTCGTACAGGCATTTATTTAGCCTGCAAGCTGGATTAGAACCACTTCCTCCTGACAAGTTGTCCCGTTCCGATGACAGAGCATTTTTATCGCACACGTGTTTTTAAAAATGTATTAAAAACCATACGACTTTCTTGCGCTCCCGACACGGCTTTACTAGCTCATACGGAGTTTCACTGGTATCACGGGATTGCTGACGATACGGCCTCTCTTTACCGGTCAGTATAGTCCGACATTGTATAAAAGAAACTATCATTTCTTACTCATAATCAGTTAGACAAACGGGAATGGTCTTGGGACATCCTTTATCCAATCGATAACTATTGAACAGGTGTAGTAGTTGCGGAAGATCATCGAATCATCGAGTTGGTTTGTTTTTATAAATCCATCGACTATTAAATTTAAATTTTAATATATCGTCTAATCTAAGTGTACCTTGGATCAGTTATCAGGAATGGTTTCGAAACAACCTGTATACAAATAATAACAATTACATGAAACATTTATCAACAACTCGAGCTGACTAAAGGCATTCACCAGGACTTTTATTGCAATATACTTTTGGTTTATAAACCAATGTATTTTGGTTTATACGAATAAAATAAATGAATAAACGCGACTGCTGCCATTAATTATATTTGCTTACGGCGTTCCCTCAAGGCTTACCCGTTCACGCGCCATATAATCTCCTCCCGGGCGCAATAAAGAATAATTGTCTTCGCCCGTTTAAGCTTTTCAATAAATGACAATATTAGCATATGAGGATGAAAACACACGCCTCAACTGAGTACGCCACTTTGCGTCGAGTACACTCCTCGCGTACCGAGTGTTGGCGGGTTTTTACAAGGGCGATTTATATGACATGCCGTATATATATGTTTTCTGGGGGTCACAAGGTCGCATGTCGTCCACACCCAGTTTATAACACGCCACATCGCGCCACGCGACGCGTCCCCGGTCAGCAGATCGAGTATGACGTCAGCCGGCCGCACCGAATGCGTCACAGCTGAGGTAGAGGGTTTCCCCTCCGGCGTAGGCTATAAGAACGGAGGTCGACGCTACCACGATGCCTATTCCATCCGAGTCGCACGCCGCCAACTGGTCGAATCATAATAAACTAATTAACCTCATCTCATCGTACCATTATGGCCGTTACATTCTGGTGACTCCGACATTGAATTACGCAACCTTCCGTTACAGTTTCATTAGGCCATTCTTGCAATGTCGCCATTTTATATTTCATAAGGTAGATTAGATGGCATTACAAAATTGCTAAACGGTTGACACCCATAAGTTGAGTCGATCCTTAAGCCTGGTTTACACGGGTATAGTAATCAGGAGAGTAGAGTAGCTAGTAGAGTTCACTCTACTAGCTACTCTATCAATTTTGTTTTTTTTTTCGTTTAAACAAGTATAGTACAGTAGTACTATACTATATGAAGTAAAATGGTTAAGAAATTGAAGCACAATTATTTACCTAGAGTTTTAATAGCTCTGATTAGGGAATTTGCTGAAGCGATTGATGAGGAGATAACAGAGAAGAAAGAGTGTGGGTGAGAGAATGGCTCAAAAGAAGAGATTCACTCGGAGCAACATCGCTTCTACCAAAAGAGTTAGATGTAGAGAATCACTTAGAATATAAACGATGTCTCAGAATGACACCAGAAAATTTTGAACAGCCATTGAGCATGGTGAAAGACAAAATTCAACGCGAAGTTACGATGATGAGAGATGCTATAAAAGCTGAGGTCAAACTACAAGTTAAATTGAACTTTCTAGCTACTGGGAACAGCTACAGAAGCCTTTCACATTTTTTTAGGGTCTCAAGACCTTCAATTTCCAAGTTCACTCCAGAGGTGTGTGATGCCATTTCCGACAGACACTCTTAGTCAACAAATAAATCAACAAGTTTAATTGTTTAACCCTCCGAGAACTTATCATTTTTAAAAGAAAATATTGCGCAACAACGTGTAAACTGCAAACTGCAAGTAACTTTAACTAAACTCTACTTGATACTTGCTGTTGTAGGGGAAAAGACGTTTACACGGGTAGAGTGGGGAGGCTAGTAGAGTGGGAGTTGTGGTGGGGGTGAGTAGAGTACTAAGTACTCTACTCTACCAGCTACTCGCTACTCTACTCGATACGATTTTTCGGGTTTCTACAGGTAGAGTTACTCTACTAGATACTCTACTCTCCTGATTACTATACCCGTGTAAACCAGACATTAAATTCTCCTTGAGGAAGGAACCTTTCTATCCATCAGACGGCTTTTTTTTATAACAATCCATTTTAAAGACAGAATTTTAAATCAATGTATGAATTACGAAAGGTACTGAACATAAAGTATATATAAACTCAATTATACAATTTATATAAATAAAACGTGCACCAATCATGCGTTTTAATTTGGACAGTATATTGGTCGCATCTCAGGGGTATTAAAGGCCTAAATATAGGATGTAAACGAGAAGATATGTTGAAATTTCCGGAAGTCAGGAAATAAGTAACTTTCCTAATGAAATCTTTCCATTACAATAATTTTTGGGGAATAGTTTTGGCTATGGAAATCTGTATCTAGTTTGGCCTGAAAATGTATGTGTACCCGACGGTTTCCTGGTGAAGGCGAGGTCTTCGAATGATAGCTGGAGTGATTATTCTTATTCTTTCTCGATGCGATGACCTTGAATTGTTGTAGGGACAATGTAGTTATGTTTCTACTCTGCGGTTTGCACACGGGCAAACAGAATCATCTTTCTTTTTATAATTTATTTGAACAAGGCTATTTAAATGACCGCATTTGGATTTTTTGGTGCTAGGCGCGTGCAGAAACATAAATCTACTCAAAATATAAAAATGTAAATAATAAAGCCTGGTAAGGAAATTACAAACCGAGGAAAGGGTCAATTAGAAGTCAAGGTCTTAAAATATTGTCAAATCGTGATGAATTCATTTATATTATCTTCTAACATGTTTAAACATCTGGGTAGATAGTACAACTTATATTTCCTACTGTTTCCTGTATAAAGAAGTGAATTATGCCGCGTTTCAACAAAAAAATAGACATTTTGTTGATTATAATTTTAACTTTAATAATCAAATACCTACCTAAATAGAATTTCTAGACATAAAAGAAGCGATTGGTAGGTACTCACCCCTCATGTTTTTCAATATGTGCTTCGCCAAATGCATGCAGACTGCCGGAAAGCAACAGTTTGGGTTATTTTAACGACACTGATAAGAGGCTAATTCGCCGCCGCGCTCACATCACACCACATTGTAATTGCACACCAGCGCGCGCGGCAGATGTCCCGAGGGCGGCGCGTCGGACTCGGGCATGGCGGGGTTCGCGTCGCAATTCCTGTCCATAAATCAAGCGGAATTCACGATATCGGCGGCGCTCATTTGAGAACATTCATGCAACGGCGCAAGCGAATAAGAAACACAGCGCGTATTATCAGCAGCCATTTTAAATCAATATCGTGCGACTCACCCTTGCTGTCCGCCGCCATCTCGTCGCGGCCGTAGCAAGCCAGCGGCTAAACGTCAGGCAGGGAGGGGGCGCTAGTGGAGGGACAACTAAAAAACTACGTTAGAATTTCGTATTTTGTGACGATAATTCAAAACAATTTATTAATGTTCATATTATTTCCTTTAAATATTCCGCTTTATTTTAAACCTGCGGGCGTAGCGTGCTACGACTGAGACCGCACGCGCGGAGAATGAATGAACGAATGAAAATTGAAGGAAACACTAGGGTTGATGTGATATCCATAATATCGGTATATCGAAATTATATTTTTTAAAAGATATATCGGTATTTTTTACCGATATATTTGCCCACAATACACAATACTAGCTACGGACTGAGTCAGAATCCTGTAAATTCTTGTACACGAGCGAGGCAGGCAGAGTGCGTTAGTGTCGCTGTGGGGCTAGTCTTAAGCTGACTCGCCGATCACTCGCTATCAGTTTGTGTAATTCAATAATGTCTAAAACTCCAAACAAAGTATAAAACGCGTTCTACGGCTGATAAGGCTGTCAGGTTTGCAATGGTATAGGGTGATGATTTTAGAGGCGTGGTTTTCAAGAAGAGATAAAACGCATATAATTTGATGTTATGGCTAAGAATTTAGTTTTATTATAAAGATAAGGGTTTGCCATTATGTTTTAAAAATGATTTCGGGTAAGTGGCCGCCGCGGCTCACTCGAACAAATTCCAGCCGAGAGGCCCAATTTTCAACCACTTTTTGCAGCAAGTTGGGCCGTATGTCAGCAATAACGCGCCGAATATTCTCTTCCAAGGCGTTAATCGTGTCCGGCTTATCTGCGTAGACAAGCGACTTCACATAACCCCACAAAAAATAGTCCAGCGGTGTTAAATCGCACGATCTTGGAGGCCACGCCACAGGCCCACGACGCGATTTTTATATTATTTTAGAGTTACTTTTTCTAAATTTGCACTATCTGCAAACGTTGTTCAGGAGTAAGTCTATTCATTATGAAATGGCAAACCAAACTGAGCATAAATCAAGTGACAGCTGTCAAAAACACCAACTACGAAAAAAGTAGTGCCAGATTGAAAACCACGCCTCTAAAAAAAACACCCTATACATCTCAAAGCGTCCTAGAAGTCCTGTAACGCAAATGGAATTTCAGATGTTAAAATATATATATATATAAAATAAAAAAGATGTTAAATTTTAAAATATCGGTATTCGATTATCGATATTTTTTTCCAATTACGCCAACCCTAGAAAACACGAGCAACCTGTTATTCGACCGGCGCGCGGCAACCATGTAACATATTTATAAGTACGCTCCAATCTTATTTGACGCAGCATTTTCCCTGATATAATTGCCCGATATTGTGCTGTGAGTAGGTACAGTCGTTTAGGGGGAAATGTGGCGAGATAATGCGGCGCTTTGATGAAATATTTCCGACATTCTACGTAGGTAGGTTCTCGATATTAGATTGCATAGATTGTAATCATTATTCTTCACAATTTTCTGAGCTTCGCGGTACCATGGAAAACATAAAAGTTTAAGACAAATGAATTAACAGCATGGTTGAATTGAAAAAAAAATACCTCCAAGAATATCATTTGAATTGGGACCTTCAAAACGTAGCAAAATAGTTCCTAAGATCGTATCATATTACTATTTACCAATATTAATGGGAAGCTTAATAAACCCTTCAGTATAACCCTAAATTTTTTTTTAACAATTTCATAGTCAAATAAAGCTTTTAAAAGGTTAACTTAAGTTATTTAATTTGATGTCTTCAGATCTGTTAAAGTTTTGGTTTAAAGCACACCATTTTTGGCACGAATCTTATAAAAAATACATTTATCGGTGTTAAACGTTTAATATAACAATATAACAATATTTTGATACATTGTTGAATTTTTAGTTTCAAAGTGATATTTTTTATTAATGTAATTTCGCAAAGTACCTATTACCTAACATTTTATTCTGGTAAATATGATCCTCGCCTCCTTTAAAAGATCATTGACATATTAAAATGCCAACATATAGATTCCGTTCGGAAGTGGATTTATCAAGTAATGACTTCTGTCATCGCCTGATCAAATATTTTATAGTTCAACCTATCAGCGGTGAAACGCAATAAAAATCTTAGTATATACAAAACGTTTCAAATTCGAGCTAGCAAGAAATAACTTTCAAAACTAATTTGTTAGCAAATAATAAAATATCACTAGTTAAATAAAAAGTACCTTAAATTTGAGATGCCCTAAATAATAAAATTCTCATGACTTACCTACATTAACCTCGCAGAAAATATATTATGATCGTAAGCAATGAAAGTAAATGTCTGTATTTGAAAGATAATTATAAAAAAAAATCGTCAATAAATATTAGATGGTATATAAACTAAAGAAGCAGATATATATATTGTTGTTTTGAAATAATCACCACCAATGACAAGTACCAATGACAGAGCAACTAAAAAAAAATCACTATGGAAAAGCAGATACCAACAGAGCAACATTACGAGGAAAACTACGAAGGACTTTTTCACAAGGAAAATGACCTGAATAGGAGACTCGGCGTGATCAAGGATACCGTACCGGCTTTGTTATTTTGGAATATCTTCAAAATTATAGAAAATAATCCAGAATTTAACTTCAAACGCCCCCTCTCTAACGAGTTTGGTGGCAATTCATGGCCGATGCAATGTTTTATCGACGTAGATCCTCGCCTCGACTGCAGCGGCCGGCGCGTGGGTCGTGCAACTATATCATTTCAAGGAGCGACCGGCGGAGACCTGGCGAAGGACATTGAAAACCTCGAGCAATTCCTCAACAAGCTGTTGGAAGGAAGTCAGAACGGCCCACGCGACCAGATCGAGACGCTCGAGGATTGTGAACTGCAGGCACTGGCGAAAGATCAAGAAAACAGAGGAAAAATTAATAAACTAGAGAACGAACATGCACAAAAAGAAAAATCCAACGAGAAATCGTCAGATTTGATACAAGATGGTATTCTCTTGGGCGACAAAAAATATCAAAACGAATCTAAACCTAAAATTTGTGAATGCCTTAATGCCAAAGGTCTATCTGTAAAAATAACGTGTAAATGCAACGGTGCCAAAGTTATTACTGAAAATAAGTCCATTAAAACACTTTCGAGTAATAATAATTGGATCAACATTGGCAATGTGGATAGCAAAGAAATTGATGAGGCTAGGAGAGAAATTTCCAAAACATCTAAAGAGCTTTTGGAGTTAGATTCCGCTAAACAACAATTGAAGTTGACCGTCGGTATGTTAACAAAAGAAATAACTGAACTGCACCAGACCCTAAAAATTCAAAAAGAAAATTGTGGCGACATCATAAGGTGTCATTTTCGTGATATACAAAGTACCTCTAATGAATTTAAAAAATTGTCCTTAAAACAAAACAAATCTAAAAATGATTTAAGCTCTGGTAAAAGTAATTTAAATGACATTTTCGAGGGTCTGTGTGATTATACACTCAAAGAAATAGTAAGCACAGTCAATAAACATACATTTGATACTAAGCTGCGGCCAAATGTAAGTGTTGACGCATTAAAAGAAGTTAGGGCTGATATTAAAGAAAACCTAGGTAGAACTGTTAACCAACTTATAATAAACGGAGTGTCTGAAATTGAAGAAACTATTTCCGGGAAGGATGGTAAAATAAATGCCAACCGGAAGTACCTTCAACACACTGAAGATTTCGACAGGCGAAATTCAAACCTCAAACTTTCTACAATTCAGCCTAATACTAGTGTTGACGCACTTCATGGTGATAAGAAAGGTAACAAAAAAGATGTAAAAAGTAAAAGAATAAATAAACACGAAGTTTCACCGCGACAAAATCATAAAATTCAGAAGTTAGAAAATTTTGAACTTGCGAAATTAGCTACTCCGAATATTTCCGACGCAGAATCTGGACCAATGCTCAAACCGTCAACCGCGCCAAAATTAGATAAAATATCATCATCTAAAGCAACGACATCGGCAAAAAGGGATGAGTATAACTTTAAAGGTTATGATAATACAAAAAGAAAACTTGCTACAAAGGTCGTTAAGCCTGCGGCGTTAGAAAATTCTGAAATTTGTCCTGCTCATCGAAAAGTGTTTTGCCTTTGTAAAAAAGGTGCCATACCTCCTAGTGTAAACACTATAGATTCTGCCGTTACAGATTGTAGGTTGGGAAAAACAGATTTAAACGTTTATTGCAAAACCGAAATAGGCAATGCAAAAAACGCGAAATCTGAAATTGAGGGTAATAGTTCAAATAATAAACTTAATCTGTATAACAAATCCGATACAGAGGATGTCACTGATGATGACGGCATAAGTTCAAATCTACGCGACTCAGGAAAAAAACGCTCTAAAGCAGAAGACATGATAACCGATAAATCAATGGACATGAAAACCGATAAATCAAAAAGCATACAAACCGATGATAAGAAACCTAAATGTATAGTAGTAAGTAAGTTCACATCTATTCCTGGACCATGCGATCCAGGTTCATGTTCGAAATGCCCACAGGACCCGCGTTATTACAGCAGGGACAAGTATTAGCGTAAATAGTTTAATGAGTATTACATTTTACATACTCTTAGCAAATGTTTGGTAGAAAATTACTGAATTAAAATCATTATAATCGATTGCGTTTTATTTAGGTAACACAGCGGTTTATAGGTAGGTAATTTGGAAAACAAAGGATAGTTTAGTATGCAAATTAGTTTAGTTACCATATTATGCCTGCAGATTTTTAGTTTTCCGTATTTTATGCATCGCTACTGGATTCGCGCGTTATAAGGTGATACCGTTTAAATAACCATATTAATCAACGAATAGCCGTGTTTCTGTCGCTGACTCCAGTAGCGTAACTACACCTTTTGGGCCAGGTGCGGGAATATTTCTTGCCCACCCTCCCCCATGAATGTTTCCCCCATATACTATATATTGTTATGGATTCAAGAAATAAAAGATTCTAAATCACTGACTACATTTATTCTCAACAGTTGTATGTATTTCATAAATATAATTGTAACGAGACAATCCCGGGTCAACCTGCTTATGAGCGATGATGATGAATAAGTGGCGACTGACCTTTTTTTAGCTTTTAGCTGACCGCTTAACTCGTATACCTCGACGCCTAAGTACGGGGGATGACTTCTGGTCCCGATTTATTTTTTCTTTTTAATTAGTTGTTTTTGGGTTATAGTTTGGGCGTTTTCTGCCCGCCTGAGGAGGTCTTTCGGCCCTTTGAAGTCTGGTCTCCGTTGCCTAGGCGATGAGGGCGTTTAGAGACTCCGTCAGGGGTTTTATGTCGAGATCTCTGTGAAGCTGGGCATTTCTCACGAACCACGGAGCGTTTGTCATCTGTCGGAGAACGCGATTCTGTGTGGCCTGAAGCCTTTGGATGTGTGTTTTCGGCGCGTAGGTCATACGTCATATTCATCATTATCGTTTTGAAAATGTTCATCTTATTGTTTAGACACAGATTGCTCTTCCTCAGGTGGCTCGCGATGCCTTTAGTCTTCGCGTTGGTTCTCTTGATGTGTGGGCCCCAGGAGAGAGTCTTGTCGAGAGTAATACCGAGGTATTTGGCCTCCCTTGACCATTGTATGGGCTTTCCATCTACCTCGACTTCACTGGATGGCTTGTGCAGTCTTTTTGAGAACAACACCGCGGTGCTTTTGTCGGCGTTTGAGACTGACCAGCGGCAGGGTTGGCCTTTTATACGAGATGCTCCGTGCGTCACCGGGTCTTATGATTATGGCGTGTTCCAATTCACGTGATCAGGGAACAAGGAGAGTTGCGTAAGTCATCTTTCAGCAAAATAGACAGACGATTTATTAATTACTTCTACATGGAATTAGTAAATATGACGCATATCGTCATGCGAAAATATACTAAAGTTAGTTTAATAATTGATAATTTAAGTTAATTAGAAGAAGTGCTCTTGTCAACAATTGGAAACCATGCTTGAGTGAACATCTTGTATGAAATGGTATATTTTATATGATGCAGTAACATGATATAACAATATAGGCAAGTATATAACAAATGCAAACAGGTACAAAACAATATATATGTAGTCCCCACACAGTCTTTTACCAATGAAAAATATATAAAAGCATAGCTTGAAAGACTAATGAAATTGTAAACCCAAATTTGTATGCGAGTACATAATTTTTATTTCAAATACCAGTCACCTATTAAAATGACATTAATTATTATTAATTAAACATACAATACCTAATCAAATAGGATATAATAAACCAGCTGGCAAATGGCAGCTAATTGTTGTGTCAGAAAAACTGTTTATAATATAGGTGATGATTTTAGAGGCGTGATTTTCAAGAAGAAATAAAACGCATATAATTTGATGTTATGGCTAAGAATTTAGTTTTATTATAAAGATAAGGGTTTGCCATTATGTTTTAAAAATGATTTCGGGTAAGTGGCCGCCGCGGCTGACTCGAACAAATTCCAGCCGAGAGGCCCAATTTTCAACCACTTTTTGCAGCAAGTTGGGCCGGGCCGTATGTCAGCAATAACGCGCCGAATATTCTCTTCCAAGGCGTTAATCGTGTCCGGCTTATCTGCGTAGACAAGCGACTTCACATAACCCCACAAAAAATAATCCAGCGGTGTTAAATCGCACGATCTTGGAGGCCACGCCACGTTGTTCAGGAGTAAGTCTATTCATTATGAAATGGCAAACCAAACTGAGCATAAATCAAGTGACAGCTGTCAAAAACATCAACTACTAAAAAAGTAGTGCCAGATTGAAAACCACGCCTCAAAAAACTATAACACTATGCGACACTATAACAATAAAGCAAAGGTAAAGGCATCTCAATTTCCTTGGACCTAAACTTCTCAAAGCACTATCTAAATTCAGTCTTGCAAAAAACATTAGGAAATGGCTCCCCGTAATGGGCAAAGTCGGATCTGAAAAAAATTACATTAGAAAATCTAACATAATATGGATTATAATAAGTAATTTTATATATTATCTTTATGTTTAGTTTTTTCTGTATATATAAACTATAAATTATAGGTAACACAATTATTAGAATTATATATTTAATAAATGTATATTGTATGTAATATATAGATAATATTCTGCACTTTATATTGTATGTATTATGTTTTGTATTTATGATATTTCTCATTTTATGTATTTATGATTGTCTCACGTACGTATTAAAAATTGTATTTTTTCTGCAACCTTCTTCTGGCCGCTCTTAGAACAGGTTTTTTTAACGTAGTTATAGTAGCCATGTTTCTTCCGAGCAACTGGTTTCAATTTGTCTATATTATTATATATTTTTTTTTCAGTGTTTGACTTCCTATTGTAGCGTAATGAATAAATAAATAAATGCATGAGTTCAGCTACAAATCACGGAGTTATTTTGTAGTTGTTCAAGTATTAGGCTATTTTGAAATCGCGTATAACGTAACCTAGTTATATGATTATCGTGTTCGTTAAACTGAATTGACGCGCAAGCACTGCTGAATAGAGAAAAATACTCGTAAGGTATTCTGAATTCTAAATCCATAAGGTTCATTTGTTTATAAGTAGGCGAAGAAATCATATATCCACTCCATGATGTAGGTAGGGTTGCTTTGTTGACAAAAGATGGCGGCCGCTAAAATCTAAGTGGACGCGCGTCGCATCATGATTGCCATCTGACCGCCATTCGGGATTAGTGACCATGTGAGGCAAACATACAAAAAATGTTATCCACTACACATGGTGCCATGAAGGTTTGCCAAATGTCAGTCAAATAGTGATGGTTTACCACGCCAGCGTTTTGTCGCGTCACCAACTTCAAAAGTAGATAAAATATCAGCAAATACGAATTAACTTACAAGGTGATGAAGGTGATACAAATATTTCATCTGAAAGAGTTTGATAAGCCTAGAGCCTAGAGCGAAAATTGTGAAAGTTGTGATGTTGTCTTTGTAAATAAGGTGCCATACCTCCTGGCTTAGACACTATAGTGTCGGGCGTTGTAACGCCACACCATAGTGTCTACATTTATGGCTAAGCAAAGTCAAAAGATACACGATTTTTAGCATTTAGCGGCACGGCGGAGGCGGAGATAGATTTCAACGGATCAAAGTAGGGGATAGGCAAACTCCAATTGTACTTTTATAGGGTGTTTTTTTTAGAGGCGTGGTTTTCAATCTGGCACTACTTTTTTCGTAGTTGGTGTTTTTGACAGCTGTCACTTGATTTATGCTCAGTTTGGTTTGCCATTTCATAATGAATAGACTTACTCCTGAACAACGTGGCGTGGCCTCCAAGATCGTGCGATTTAACACCGCTGGACTATTTTTTGTGGGGTTATGTGAAGTCGCTTGTCTACGCAGATAAGCCGGACACGATTAACGCCTTGGAAGAGAATATTCGGCGCGTTATTGCTGACATACGGCCCAACTTGCTGCAAAAAGTGTGGAATATGGTACTTTCTTAGTATATAAGATATCGAATTCATTTAAATTGTATATTATTCCTTGGATATGGGTCTAAAACATACCTAAAGAAACTTTTTTGATATTAATAACCATTGGTTCTAGGTGTAGGAAAAAATAGTTTTTCAAAATTCAGCATTCTAACATGTCATTTAGGTATATGTCCCGGCATATTAACAAAACCAACCAATTACCAATACACATACATAACATATATGTGTTATTAAAGATACAAATTTTAAAATGTGCACAAGTTTCAATTGATTATTTCTGATTAATTCTTTCGAACATTCCCTCGAAAATCGGAGTCCGAATGCAGGCATCTCAGAAGACATTTTTTTCTCGTCTTCAAATAAGTTACGTATAAATTAGGTAGTTGCTTTAATATTACTACAATAGCTATGTTAATAAGTAATAAAATAAACCTAATTTTGTATAATTACTTAGGTATATTCTACAAAAATCCTATAGGTACCAAGTGCGCCCTACTGCGACACTTTACCCTACCTATATTTATTAAACTTTAATCTATGAACAAATGACACAAGTCTTCATATTGTTAAATAACACTATCTTTTAATAAAATCTGAGTTTTGATTCTTTTATCCATATTTTTGAGAAAAAATCATAAGAGATATGACTGTATCCGTCTATATTTTCTTTAATTTATTTATAACTCTAGGGTTACAAAATAGTTTAAGATGTGTAATTTATTTGACATTTATAATAAGTATAGCTTTTCGTAAAAATAGCTTTTCTATGAAAAGTATTACATATAAACTATGATCTTATAGAACATATAAGTATGTGTTACTTACGACATTTTCGACATCAGCGCTACAGAAGAGTGAAACCACAATGGCGGACTAACCGCTATTGTCGAATACCTCTCTTCTATGCCAGCGGTGCGGTGAGCATCCCCCCTCACCCTCCAATCACCATCACCTCGTCTTCCGCTTCGTCACGAGCGTTTCTCAAGTCAATGAACGTTCTAGGTAGAAAATCATGTTCACGCTTCAATCTAATTGTTTAACTAATTGTTTACCCGTAAAGCGTCATTCCCACTCTTTTACAAGCTTTTGTTTAACTTGCAATGTCCGTATGTCGGTTTAAGTCAATCTTGCGAGCTGAATTAGAACCACTTCCTCTTGAAAAGTCGTTAAGTTCCGATGACAATGCATTTTTGTGGTAAGCATGACCTGACTCTATGCCCCAGCTTTACTTTTTCATTCAAGCACTTAATAAAAGCTTGTTTTTTACTCTTATTTTATTTCTATGCTCATCACCGCTATTTTAGCACGATTTCACAATACGAGAAGGAATTTATGGTCACTTCAGGATGTTTTTGAATTCACAAAGGCGCACAAAACGGGACCAGCATGCGAGCAGCATGATGAGGCAAATCAGCGTGATGCACTTGGCGCATGTTTTGCGATTGTGAGGCCTGCCCATGTTGTGTAAGTAGTAAGTACCTACTTAAAAATGTGGTTATAAACAACTATCGCGTGTTCTAAATATTATAAAGTTGTTTTTACTGTGTTATCAAACTGTGTATCGCGTATAAGCGAGTATGAACCTTAGTAGTACTGTCCCAAGACCAATCCCACAAACTTTAGGGGTTAAGTTCACTATTAAGAGTAAGAAATTATGTAACAAAATGCGAAAAGTTTATTATTTTTGTAATAAAATTGGTGTAATCGATCTTATCAATCAATAGCATCCCTCTTCAAACCCCAGAGAAGGGGAAAGGAAAGGAAAGAAAAGGAAAAGGAAAGGGAAAAGAAACCCCTTCTTCTTAGACCAGTGGCATCTGACAGCAATCATTTAGCTCCGCCCTAATAGATCGTTTCGAACAACGCGGCAGGTCATTAGCCTCGATCTTGACTGACCGCGGCCTAGTGACCCAGTGACGTAGTTATCGGAGGGAGGAGCCATTGAAAAATATCTGTTTTACATGATTTAGAATAGAAACTTCAACATTTTTTTTCTCGAATACCATAATGAATTTTAATATAGTTTCTGAACAAACAACACGAGGAATCGTAGGACCTATTAGCTGTTTTTTTTATTGGGATTGACCTTGGAACATAAATAATGTGATGCCTATAAAAACCATCGTAATTGGCCATGTCAATGACAAATGACAATATTTATTCGAAGGGTTGCAACACGTTGCTGTATTTGACAGCAATTCGATAGCTGTTAAGTGATTTGGTTACATAAAGAGCTAATTCATCTCAGAGGGGACAATATCAATTGGAAAAAAAAACAGGAAATATTAACATATTTTTCTACCTTAAAAAAATATTTTTGACTCGTGTCTAGTTGAATTTATAAATAGAAAATAAAAACAGATCACCAAATATGTCAATAACAACAAATTACATTTAAAAAGTAGAACAGAAATGAAGCGCAGAGTAAGGATACAGAGCAAATGAAAAATAAATAACAAATAATTAAACTTAAATTATTAATGTTGTTAGGTTGCTCTTAACGAATAAATATAAATATTTTTAAAATAATAGAATATATTGGCTGCAGTTCCCAGACGGCTTATTGCTACGGCACTCGGCGTACCCACGCCGAGTGCCGTAGCGACCCCGCTTCAGTTACCATATTTATTTTATTCATAAAACGCAAAACAAATTACAAGATATAATAAAATGTCGCAGGAAAATGCCATAATCCGGCTTTCTATTTAAAGCCTAGGCTAAACCCATATGCCCTAAATCAGACTTTATCGATTAAGCCTGGAGGTCTCAGGCAAATGCTATAATTGTTTATCATTAGCACAGACAAACGAAATATATTACGTGCAAATTGGTTGCGTGTGTCTAACCGATGTGATTAGAGTATTCGTAAAGTAAAAAAAAATGTTTATAATATTAACGAATTAAAAAAGAAATTTACATATCAAAAAAAAAATGGCATGCGTCCTCTATCAAAGTTGGTAACTAAATTATTTAATTCAATACACAATGAATCTAACCTAACTTATCCTACCCAATTATATTTTATTTCCCTTTTCCCACCCGTTAAATTCGGTTTTTCCTTGTTATATTTATACTAATTAATAAAAAAAAGGAAATGTGTTATTTGGCACACACCCTAAATTTAAAGGCTAATAAGAAGAAGAAGAAGAAGACGAAATTACTGTCAACTCGTCGTACTAAAGCAACAAGGTGCTAAGCAGAATTTTTGAGATTATTGGGTCATTGAGTGCACCGTTTGAAATGTGTTTTATCTGTTCATAAACAGTCTAAAAATTTGCCTAAATGTGGGAATTACAAGTAAAGTTGGTAAATCTATCATTTTCATGTTCTGATTTGTACAATATTATTCTGTCGAGTCTGATGCAAGAAAGTTCTTTACCATTGATTATATAGGGTTAACTTCAAGTGGAACATTGTTGCTCCAGTCACTCTTAAAACATTGTTGCTCTTTGGATATGGCAAATTCCTGTCTTTTTTTGCTGCAATCAATATAGTACGCTGAATGCAGCTCACCTAGCTCTTTTTGCCTAATATTGAAAGTTAACATTGAAAATTTATGTATTATTTATTTATTCATTTTAGTTTTTATATATTTCTTAGATGATGAATGTCAACCATACCTATCTGGAAATCTCCCGTACTAAGGTAGGATAATTTGAATAATTATTTAATAGATACCGGAATTGAAATCTAAATAAAATACTCACATTGCAGAAACAGACACTATGTGAAAGAGCGAAAGAGAATGGTTTAAATAAACATGAATAAAATCAATCTTTCTTTGGTAGTACGGCTAGAGAAGGATTTTAACCTATATGTTTACTTGTTTGATTTTGTACTAGCTGTTCAACCCGGGTCCCACCTTGCGTTTGCAGGGCGACACATGCTATTTCTGATTTTTCTATAGGCCTTTTAAAGACCTACAATTCTATGGTCGGAGCGAAGCGAAGCATAGCTCTCATGAATCGACTCTAATAGCAAAATGTTTATGGTGTCAGATTTAAATGATTTAACCACCGATTTTAGAATTTTATAGTTTTAATCGAATGTACATGAAAAATATGTACATATATAAATAAAGTGTTTGGATATATTTCTTAATAATTTCCGTTTAATACGAATTAAAGTGTTAAACTAATCTAAATTGGACTGGAAACCAGAACAATGCTTACTGGAACATTGTCTTATGTACAGGTGCACCAATTTACCACGTAAAACATTATTGTTCTCTCGCAGGAACTAGGAAACAAATGGAAATTTAGCTTTTTCAGATACAATTTAATATTACTTTTTTATTATATTATATTTTTAGTATTATAAAGTTTTTTAACGATTTCCGTATTCATATTGAAGATAATGAACAATCCTAAAAAGAAATTTTGTGTATTTGATTCCCTTCATTTCAGTAAAGAACACTTGGAACCTTGTTGACCCAATGTGACGAACTGTCAAGTGACTGTCACTGTCAAATAATTGTATATTACGAGAATTGGATCATTTCTTAGATGTGAACTTTTATTATTTTTTTAATATGATTGATCAAAAGATAAGTTCTCATCTGGCTGGAGGTCGCGTTAACGTGTCGTTATTTCAAGAGGCTGCTAAAAAAGAACTCCTTGATCTTCTTCAACAGCAACAATGCGAAGGACCAAAGGTTTGTACTTTACATTTTTATTTTTAATAATATACCTATAACACTGAGATCCCGTTTATAATGGGCAGATTAAATAATAGGAAATCGAATAATTGTCCTATTAAAGCAATGACTACTCATTGTGAGGTACCTAATGCGGGATAAATTTAATGAAGTATATTAGGTACTCGGACCCAATAATCGCGCTTTCAGTCTCATACATGATTAATTTAAATGTATTTTAATTTATTTATTTTAATGAAAAACAAACCTTTAGTTTAACCACGGTAGTTATAAATAAAGCGGCAAATCAAATGCCGGAACAAGATTTTGTGTCTCCCGGACTTCATCTCTTCATCATTTACCTTTTCATCTTTAGACAAAGATTCGAAATAAATAGAACAAATATTTAATTTTTTATTACTTTCAATAAATTACATTTTCAAAAGATGTCGTTTTCCATTTCATGAATTCTTTTTTTAGTCGTTTTTGTATTTCTTCGTTTTTTTTATATTTTAACCATTATACTTACATAATTTTAGTAAAAAGAACAAGTAGAAAAATAAAATAAGCGACAATAAAAATTAAATTTGATATGTCTCAAATAATATTAAGGCAAACATAATAGTTCGGCAAAAGTGACTGATGCCTCAAAAATGCAAGAAGGTGTCTACGGGTTTTTTTTTTATTTTCTGGTCTTGTTAAAAAATATAAAATACTTGTAAATTTACAATTTCAACATTAATTTTATAATTTTTTTTTGTAGATATAGAAGTGATCTCTGAGAAGAGGGGCCTCTTTTTGAAAGTGCTTTCACAAAGCGGCCCCTTAACCTCAATTTAAAAAAAAAGTTGAATTGTATATTTACTTCAATAATTTATTATCTCCCAGGCCTTAGTATTCGACGAATGGCTCGCTGGTCCCATAGGCCTAATCGCGCAGTACTCACTTCTCTTGGAACACGACGTCGTACAGAGCTACGCTCTGAAAGCGGGCATTGTACCGCCGCAGAACATCAAGCACGTGGTGTTCATCACACGGCCGAGAGTCGATTTGATGGATCACGTCGCGGACTTGATATTCGCCTGCCTGAACGGGCCAAGTCCCAAGAAGGAGTTTCACATTTTCTTCGTGCCGCGGAAGAGCGAACTGTGTGAAAAGCATCTCAAGAATCGAAGGGTCCTCGGCAGCCTTACTCTCAATCAAGAGTTCAAATGCGAATTGTTTCCATTCGACAGCGATGTCATGTCTCTCGAGTTGGAGAATGATTTTAAGTAAGATTTCTACAATCCAATTACAAAACTAATAAAATCGTAATGTTTATATATCGATCTATTAATTGACTACTGCAATTTGTTAATCATAAGTTCAATGCTTTGACATATTGAATATAATCGCTTTTATAATTTTCTAGGTTTTAGTTTGTGGCTATAATACTCTTTATTTTTATTTTTGTTTTGTTATCACAAAATGACAAGCTCTTACTAAGTGCAAATCTTTTAAATAAAGGACAATTTTTTGTTTAGGGTCTAAGATTATTACTAAGTTCCATGCTTTTTAATAGGTAACAAGGTTTTAATTGGAGGTTGGGTTTTTCACGGAGTGACAAGCTTTTTATGAGGTAATGAGCTTTTAACAAAGTGACAATCTATTTATTAGAGGATGAGCTACTTAATATTTTTACAAACTTTTTATTAAGGGATGAACGTTTTACAAAGTGATAAGTTTTTTATTAATGTGTGACAATTTTACAAGGTGTCCGTCTTTCAAATATACTTTTAGTAATATTTTAGGTGACATTTTTTAATTTTAAATATTTTTCTGTCTTTTTCTGTCATAAATAATAGTAACCAGTGCAGTGGTAGTGTATGACTGAGTTAAGTATTTTTTAGACCATTAAGCCTTATATACAATGACAAGCCACTGAATCAAGGTGAATTGGGTTCACTTTAAGACATCATTATGCTAAAAACAGCTGCCTTAGAAATCACTGGTAAATGTCAGGTTATTGTATCACCCTTCGCATTTAAAGTTCACAGATCTTTGCACAGTTTTGGTGTTAACCAGTATTTTCCTTCTTATTGAAGAGCCTGACATGTCTCTTAAAATAATTATGGAAAGTTTGTTTTTTTGACAATATTAAACCTGGGAATACGTTCTAGAACCCGATTAAGACATTTTAAGAACTTATTTCTGCTTCTTCTTTATGTTTTTGTCACAAACTACGGAGCTAAGCTACGAAATTACACGCTTATAATAAAAATTAAATATGTACAAAAAAATCGGGACAAATTACACTGCTCACATTAAGTGTTAAAGTGGGTAGTAGCTCGCATTTCACCGCGTTGTATTCCTACGCGTAAGTGAGACTGGTATAAAGCGGCATGCGCATGAAATTGTGGAATTTATTTTGCATATGATATAACTGTAGGCGGTGTAGCGGTCCTGTCTTCTCCAGATAAGCAGACAACCTCATAACTTCATGGTCGACATCTTTCATAGATTTTATGTGTCGTTTAGTATCAACAGTTCTTTTTAGAAATGTAAAAAACATATGTGGTTCGAGATAGGAAATGGTTTTTATGGTGTGTTTTTTTGTTATAATAATCAAATTTTACAGAGAATACCAGATAGAAGGTGACCCTTCCTGCCTGTTCAAGGCGGCCCAGGCGCTTTTCTCCATCCAGAAGCTCTGCGGCACGATTCCCAAAGTTTACGGCAAAGGGCAGGCCGCCAAACAAGTTTGGGAGTTGCTGAAAAGACTCAACAAGGAAGATGGTAGTTTGGAGCTCCGTGGTCCTTCTCAGGGTTGCATAGATCAGATACTTCTGCTGGATAGGACGAGCGATCTTGCCAGCGTGCTCGCCACGCAGTTGAACTATGAGGGACTTATCGGTGAGACTTTTTATTAGAGTTTCTTTTATTTTTGGTCTTTGAGTTTGTTTATTTATTTATCAAACATCAATGCCCTAGTAGCCTCACTCCACAACTGAATATGAACAAATAGAAGATTAAACAGTAGGTTGAACTTTGGTGCAATTAAATTCTTAAGCTGAAAGGTCATAAATCCTCTTTACCTATCAAATGTCGGAGTAAAATTTAAGAAGTATGATATGCAAATGATTTAAAAACTTACCAATGCATTAGAAAGTTTGGTTTTTAAGATGTTGACGTCTGATACGAAGACACCTGGTATCCTCATAATATCTATAAAAAAAATTATACACTAAACTTATTTTGATTTTTATATATTAAAGTAAAATGTATTTTTAAAAATACTCAAAATTGGACATACAAAATTTTCTTTCACTGCACAACCAAATGTGCATTCTGCGGGGATGATGAACATAGCTGTTCTCGATACTTGATATGTTAACTGTGTTCCAGTACCACCAGTGGTTCTTAACTAGCACCACCCTATCACGATAGACCTGACCTCGATCAGTGATTTCCGTAGGAGCCCATCCTCTTACAACACTAATACTTTTTTGCTAGAATTTTGGTACACTTTATCACTTGGTTACTTTTATTGGACTTGTGATATTTATTTAATTAAATATTTCCCACAATTGTGCTTCTGAAATATGGCAACAACCACCCCCCCAAAAAAACATCTAATACTGAGGAGGACATCTACATATTTAGATTCACCATTTACGAATACCAAGTATGAATGCTTCGAAAGTACAGACATGGTATATTAATATATTTGTGTTGGATTTACTAAATACTATTATAATTTTAACATGAGATATTTCATTTGAAAGCTGAACCGTCCTGCATTGATTTTTTTCATTTATTATATTTTCGCTTGCAATACTGATTATGCGAACTTATATTAAAATATTCCGATTTTCTTCAGATGAATTCTTTGGAATACAGAACAACACAGCTGAGTTTCCCGCGAGCAAATTTACTAGCTCGGAAGAGCAAAATCCCGGAATGTCAACGCCTGCGAAAAAGCGAATCATCCTTAATTCTAACGATGAACTATTTGCGGATCTGCGGGATAAAACGTTTACATCTGTAAGTAATATTTTTAATTATTATCTAAAGTTTAGGTAACGGTTAAAAAATATTATTATTATTATTAAGTTACAGACAGGCAGCTAGTAGCTGATTGTGTCTCTATCTGTGTTAAACTTTGTGAATTTTTTTGTGAACTTTGTGAATATTTTATTTTAGCAGGGAAGATGTTCGGCAAGATGTTTAGCAAGTCTGTTTTTAAACGTATTCACTGTAGTAGAGGCAATAACTTCTGACGATAGGTGATTCCATGCTTCTACAACTCGGTTCAACAGGAAGTGCTTACTTGGATTTTTGACAGTGTCCACGAAGGTTCTCGTTCTTGTTGAATGTAAACATACTTTTCATTTGAGGGCAATCATAGTAGTCACTTAATATATTGTAAGTCTGAATTAAATTGCCTCTTTCTCTCCCGTACTTGAGTGATGTGAACTTCGAGATTTCTAAACGCTCCTCATAAGTCCTGTTTTTTAGAACTTGTGAGATTTTGGTTACTCGTCTTTGAACTCTATCCAACAAATCAATGTCTTTGGTGACGTAAGGGGACTCTATACTTGGAATCCATGTTATAAATGTCCATGTCATACTTATAAATTAACATGAATATATTTGTCTCAACTAAAAAGTAATAGTTGAGCCAAATTTTAACATTTTTATGTGAAAACAATTTGTTCATTAATAAAGCAAAGAACAGACAGTATGTACCATATTTTCTACTATAATGGGGGTACTTACAGACTTTTTAATATCAACTAATTTAAATACAGCTCCAACTAGCATAATAACGCATACATTTAAAACATAAATACTTTATTTATTATTTATACTTTAGTGACTTTTTAAGGTGTTCTACTATTTTAATCAGCGGTGTTACCAATAATAAGGCAAGACACTGTGTATGCTATTGTTTCTCAGGTTGGCATCACTCTGTCAAAGAAAGCTCGCATAATTCAAGACCAACTGGGCGAGCGACACAATAACAAAACGGTTCAGGAAATGAAGCAGTACGTATCGCGGCTACCTCAAATGCTGGCCAGTAAACAATCCCTGGCCACGCAGACCGCCATAGCGGAGTATGTGAAGGAGGTGAGAATAAATTCTTACTAACAACACAGCAACAGCGGTTCAATAGGATTAATAAATGGTGAATAAACCATTTTTAATAAATTTAAAATGAAATATCAGAGCCATTTAAAAAATCTTATCCTTCTCAAATAAATTTGTATTTAAAAAAAAACTGCTAACAATTAGGGTTGTTACGGAGCTTCGACTCCGTCTTCGAAAGGTTGGAACTTCCGATTGATTGTACACCTCCAACTCGACTTCTACTCTGATAATTTTGAATCGGAGGTTATATCAAAGATCGAAACAAAGGTATATTTTTATGTCGGCGAAAAAGGTCTTAGCACATTCTGCTCGTACTTAAAACGAGTGGACCACGCGTTGTCGCCTGTTCGCCGAAGTTCGTTGACCGAACGGAACGGGCAGCTATCAGTTATTTATTTTTAATTATAATTTCTTAAAATTAGCAAATAATATGCACAAAACTGTGAAAATGTTTGTTTTTTTATATTTAATATTATATTGACCAATATTAATATTAATATTATATTGTTGTACCTAACTGTTCTCTTTTCTTACAGATTATCGACACATACGAATTTCAAGACGCCCTGCAGTGCGAGGAAGACTTCCTTAACTGCATTGACACCGACAAACCCAATCCATTCATTGAAGACCTAATTGCTCAGAAGGCGCCACTGCATAAAGTCCTGCGGCTGATGTGTCTCCAGTGCATCACCGGTTCTGGTCTCAAACCCAAACTATTGGACTATTATAAGAGGGAGTTAGTGCAGGTAGGTCTAAAAAAATCTTTTCACCATATTAAAATGTATTTTTATAGTGTTTAGCAGTCGGTACTCATTTCTGTTCAATCCTATTTTGCCATCTACGAGTACTTGCATTATTGCTTATTGGTTTCAGTAGAGGTTACGTATCACTAAGATGTCTTTCCCTCTGGTTCAAATTCATTAAGGTCATCAAATAATTTTGTACACTGTACTTTATTAAATCTTCAAAGTGACTGCTACATATTGTTTATGTACACATACAAGGTATTTCAGAGATACCAGGGCCGCTTTCCATTAGAGAAGCCTGTAACAGAAGTAAAGATAAATAGGTTCCTGCACTTCAATACTCTATTTAAAGTGCATGCTGTCGGGTAAATGAATGAAGCTTCGAAGTTATTACGCATTTTAAAAGCTATTTTTTGTTTGAATTTAAGCTATGTTTCGAGTGATTTTATTAAGAACTGCTATTTTTATAAAAATAAAAATTACAAAAATAAATCTTTTTGACATACTCTTTTCGGTTAGATACCTAAGGTATCTAATAATTGTCAATGAGTCTCTGATTTCCTTCTTACAATGAAGAAATATTGGAAGAAGGAAATCTGCTTGGCATTACTCCGCCTTATGAAACAACATGCTTTTATACCGCTTCTAATTCTAATTTCGCCCATTCAGATAGTAGTGCTCTTAAGAATATATTAGCGGGTAATTTCTTATTTATGTGTCATGCAAATTTCTACCATGTGCTCATTTGCAAAATATCATTGGGAATTTGCACTAAACATGGTACTATGGTATCCTTTACAGGTCTATGGCTTACAGACGTGGCTCAGTATATGCAATTTGGAAAAGTGTGGCCTTCTCAAACCGCAGTCAGGTACCCGACAATATGCCGTTCTTAGAAAGGTTAGTACTTGGTAATTTTACATATTTTATTAATTTCTATTTTTATTAGCAGGGAAAACCAAAACGCTCATCTGCCCAATTGTCACATATGCCTCAGAAACATGGACGTTGACAAAATTCAAGGAAAGTCAAGACAAATTTATTAAAGTTGGTCGGCTGTAATGGTTGGGACAATGAAAGATGGAAATCCGCCTAAAAGTTTACTTGATAATACGCCAAATATGCTGGAAGGCCTAAACTGCGATGGTTTGATAGCGTATTTAAGGACCTTCAGACGCTAGGAGTCAAAAATTGATGCGAAAAAGCGAAGGGTATATCAAAATGGAGGAATATCCTTAAGGGGGCCAAAGTTCACACTGGGCTGTAGCGCCTTTGATGATGATTTATTTCTAAAATGTGTTTCAGCAAATTGTCAGTTCTGAAATCGCATATAATCGATTTCATACCGAATCATCATAAGTTGGGTTATTAGCTGTGCTTTGATGTGAGCCCTGCCTTCTTTACTAGACGATTTCTGTAGCAAGGAAGACAGTATAGTTATTATTATTATTATTTTTAATTAATAGGTTACAGTTTTACAGCTGATAAGCCTATATTTTTGATTATTGTGGTCTTGTGAATAAGTGTGTTATTGTCCTATATGTATTTTTTTGTCAACCACATACAACCGCACACAAAACTTTACATGGATAATAATACATAATATGTGCGTTATACACAAATACATATAACTATAAAAATCATACCTATAAATTTACCCTAATTTAAATTTATAATAAACCCTATAAATTTTTAAATAGACGTAACTAAAAATAATTACAGTTTTCATCACAGTTCAAAAATTTGTCTTCTTCGTGTCTACCCATTTCTTTTAGCCAATAAAGATAGTTTTTTTTAGGTAAAGTGAGGTTTTTTACCTTTTTTAATTTTATAGGAAATAAATTTTGTGATAGTAACGATGAGTCTTGCTAAAATCAAGTGACAAAAATGTTGCTAGCTCCCGTGCTATTACGTTAAAAAGCCAGCGAGCGAACAGCGAGTGGGCCAGAGACTAATACTTCGGTCTTGTGGCTAAAAAAATCAAGTAGGATTCTGTCCACTCCAGCCACATAGAAGAAGCACGCAGCGCCAATGATGAGATATCTCGTCATTGCTGTATACGCCAGGTGCCGTGTGCGAGTAAACACGTCATCGTCTTACTGCATTTCTTCTAATATTTAAAAGCGTGGCATATCGTTTGTTCCTGAATTCATGAAAGGCATAGTTTTTTTTCATTTTAGTTTGGTTTCGACGTTTGAATGTTTATGTGAAAAATGCGCTAGTGAATTTTAAGTGTTTTTGATGGATTTGATGGTAAATAATTCGACTATTATTTACAAAAGCTATGTCAATATTATATTAAATATAATAAACATACTCATAGTTTTGTACATATTATTTGCCAATAATAAGAAATTATAACTTAAACCAAAAAACGAGTAGCAGCCTGGGGGATATTCCGTTCGGTCAACGAACTTCGCCGATCGGGTGGCAACGCGTGATCCGCTCATTTTACGTATGGATCGAAAAGTGTTAACATGCTTTTATTTATTTTGCAGGCATTGCGATTGACTGCTGCAGATGACAACGTAGGAAGCGGTGATAAAAGTTATCTGAGTAGCATATACACACCTATAACAATCAGGCTAGCTGAATGGGTATCCAAAAATAAAAGCATGGCAGGTAATTCAATGTTATAAGTATAGTTTTCTCCGTTTTAGTATAAGTTAATTTAAAAAATACAAAAACAGCCAAACATCGTGAAAATTTAATGGAAAATACATGCTGAAGTATATTTTAAAAACAAGTTCCAATTTTATACGCCGTGTCCCCGGACCATTCCCGGTAAAAAATCCAGCCCTGCAACTTCGAGTTGTATTTGTAAAGACAGTATATTAAAATTCATCATGGTTTCCGAGAAAAATAGACGTAAACTTCACGTGACAATATTATTCGATTCGGTACAACAACTAATCATCGCGGCTGCGGCAAGGACATTGGCCGCGCATGTAATAAAAAATGATTATATGGGTAATTTTTGAAAACAATATTAAAATTTATAACATTTCCAGGTTTACAAGATGTCGTGGGTCTCCTGCCGGGCCCAACAATCGAAGAAGTGCAAATACTGCCCCCCGGTCAGAACAGGCGCAACTCTCTATGCAGCGAAAGCTCCTCCACTGACTATTCCAAAGTGACGCTCGTGTTCTTCATAGGCGGATGCACCTATAATGAAATATCGATCTTGAGGTCGCTCTCGCAGGTGGAGGACTCCAATATTGAGTTTGTTGTTTTGACCACAAAATTGATAAACGGAAACACGTTTGTTCAGTCGTTATTAGAAAAGTGAACTATAAAAACTAAATAATGGAAGTTCTTTGATACTTAGCATAGATACTAAAGTGTAACGATAATGCCTTTCCTCGCAGCGCTTTGATTGGGGGGCGACTTAACCCGGGAAATAATAGCTCCGGTCACGTATCTTAGTTTTCAATCGAAATTTAATTTTTTTGGAGCACAATTTGTAATCCAAACTTTTATTACTCAAACAGTCATACTATTTCTTCTTTTTTTTTAAAAAAAATCCTTCACGTTCGATTTTATTTAAAAAACAAACGTCTCGGCCCGATCGTTACAAACAAGTCTCTACTGTCAGAAGTTGATAATATGGCCTGTGTATGGTACATGGTACAAATTGGGCGGGGAGAAGAGACGGAATGTAAGACTCATCCCTGATTAGTAGGATTACATTTTTCCATCGCTAATCAGGACACTAACTTCTGAAACTCCAAGATTATATATTAACTTGTTAACCTATCATTCTCTATATCAGACTGGTATGCTACTTTAAAGCCAAATTCATAGTTGTTTCGCACACTTTACCGGTAATCAGAAAAACATTACTATTTTCATACTTAAAGCGCCCATACACATGAAATTGTATCTCTTCGCTTAAGGGTTTGCTTAATATTATGACAGCTGAGTTTGTGAAAAGAATTATATATCTAAAATGTACCATCAAAAAACAAAAAAATGTAAATATGCACATAATAATAAATATTATATTGTAAGTAAAAAGTTCACACGCTGACTGAATTAACACCATCTATTAAAAATATAATAAATTTGGGAATGATTTTTATTTGCATTTTTTTTAAATCATTTCCTACTCATAGTAGGTTACCCAAACTCCCCCTTATTTAAGGGGGAGTTTGGGTAACCTACTATGAGTAGGAAATGATTTAAAAAAAATGCAAATAAAAATCATTCCCAAATTTATTATATTTTTAATAGATGGTGTTAATTCAGTCAGCGTGTGAACTTTTTACTTACAATATAATATTTATTATTATGTGCATATTTACATTTTTTTGTTTTTTGATGGTACATTTTAGATATATAATTCTTCGAGAATGGTCTTGGGACAGGGATATATAACATCTAAAATGATTTTTTATTTCATTTTATTAGTTTATCTTTTTCTCTTTGCTTCATTTAATGAATACTTTTTTTTTAAATAACATGTTTATTCTCATAGTTAATGATCTGTTTTTTTTTATTTTCTATTTATAATTGTTACTTGACCCTGATCTAAATCATTTCTTATGAAGACCATTTATTTGAAAAAAAAAAAAAACAATATTGTTATGCCCGCATCAAATATAACCTGTAAAAACGACAGACATGCAATGTTGCACTTAGAACAATTTTTCACTTTGATTTATAAATGTATAAATAAATGTATGAATATTCCTTGTATTCTTTTATTTAATACAAGCTATTATTTAGTTTGCAATGTTTGTATGTTGGTTTAGGTTAGGATAGCTACCGATATATAGCTCTATATTTTTCTACTACACTTGGTTTTACGATGGATCGAGCGAATAAATCTATTGAACTGCCATACTAAATTGTAATAGCGACCAGATTCTATGCCGGAGCGGTAGGGGAGATTGTGTTTCTCACCATGTCTACCTACCCTCATTGGGAGATATTTTGTAATTTTTTTGTGTTTTTGTTTATTTTAATCGTTTTCCATTTTATTTAATTTTATAATTGTTTTAATTTTTATTATATAGAATTCTGTTCACTCTCTATCTATAGGAACAAAAATAAAAATAATTTGAAACTTTGTCAGACACATCGTTGGAGAAAGAACTATACAATTAGTGAAACAAATATATATTTCTTGTTATAAAATATATTGTTATAGAATACATATTATTTTAGTAACTGATTTTCCCGCCGCATAATGATCGCAGCAAATTTCAATCGCTCAAACTAGAGATTTGAGTGAGATAGGTTCGCAGTGTGTTCTATGAAAATCCTATATTTTATAGTATTACTTTAATTATAAATGGTACACTTATTTTATACTTAAAAGAATATACAAATAGACTTTACTTTTGCTAACAATCTCACTTTTATTTTAAAAATACATGCAATGATTATGTATAGCTAACTGAGCAACTCCATCTAGGTCATAATGAAGAGTAGGAAACCTAGTAAGCCACCAACTGTGGTTTTTTTGGTTTTTACTTTTTTTTTTTGGTTTTCCAGTAGTTATATATCTTACTTATAGTAACACAAATTATAGTAACTTAGGCTGTGAGTACTTTTGTAATTTTTTTTATTTTATGCATGTCTTACATTGTATTTTAGTTAGGATTAAGAAATACAGTTTTTTAGCCGGATCTATCTATACTGTATTTTAATATATATTTTTTAAATAAAAGTTCCTTCTGGCAATGGTGTAATTGAATTGAAAAATATCTCAATTTTGGCAGTTGAATATTGTAATAGTTTAAATTACAACAAATGTTGACATCTTTTATTTGATTTGTATTCTATAGAAATAGTGAATTTAAATGTTAATATCTCTTTTTTGAATAATAAAGTGGAAATGAGAACATTTTTATTCCTCTTAAAATCCAAATAAATAATGCAAATTTCAAACAAATAATTCTATTTCTAAAATTTAAACAAAAAGCGCGCAAAAAAAATACAAACATGGGATTTCCGATAAAGAAAATATTAGCACACATAACTTTTTTATTATTTCGAACGGCTCCATCACGACCTTGTATTTCTCACCTAGATCCGATTAAAACTTTAAAAAATATAAATCAGTGGTGAAATCATTAAGATCAGACATAACATTTTGCTATGGGTCAATCCATGGGAGCTATGCTTTGCTCCGATTAAAAAAAAAAGAAATAAATTTTAGAATGAAGCAATAATAAAAAGGGTTTTTCATACTATATAAAATTTTGATAAAAATATTTGTTACGGCACCTGCAAGAAATTGCAAATTGGTATCGGTCGGTATTATATTTTTTTTATTTATTATTTTCTTTGTAAAATATCTTATCAGTTCTATATTTATGGCAACTAATAATATAAACAAACAAAAGAAAAGTCATTGCACTAGTAATAAGTAATTGTGTAAGAATATAAAAGTACTAGGTATAATTGTAAGATAGTTTAATATTAGAATATATAATCATATACACTTTGTCTTTCTAATAAAACAATTTAAAAAATTAGATTACAATATTTACATTTTAAACTAAATAGAAAACTTCATCGAGGACGTCGGTCGAAGTGAGCGTGCCGAGTACACTGGCTGCGCTACTACGCACCACCTCCAAACCGATTTGGTGCCAACTTCTCTCCCAATAATTTGCCACTAGTTATTTATTGATTTTTGACTTGTCAAATTTTGTATTTTTTTTATATATATAAAGTTTATATTAGCACCATATTTTTTGGTAATTCATATAAGTGATCATACATATTTTTCTTAAAACCACAATTTTACATACAAATGTTGACTCTCTTGTTTGATATAGAAGAAAAATGAAACTGGATACCGTTACTTTGTCTAAAAGATCATCGATCTGTATTTTCCAATATATTTTATCAATTAATACACGTAAATACGTTACTGTGAATACAAAAATTGAGAAAAATAGAACTACAGAGGCATGGTTGATTTCAAAAGGATGCAAATTAAACCTAGTTTTTAAAATACATTAACACTATAACATCACAGAATATGTCTCATTCTACAAGCCGTTAGATGACATAAAATGTTTTAAGACCATGCACAAGGCAGAGAAGAGCTCTTTCGAAAATTGGCCCCTTTAGTGAAAACAGTGTGGTTTTAAGACTAACGCAATTAAGCAGCTAAAATGCAAACTTGTTAAACTTTGATGACAGACTCTGTAAGAAATTTGAGACTAGGTCACTTATAGGTATTCATTGCTAGAGTATTTGGTAACATTGGAGACCTTTTTTGGGCTAGGATTTGTGATCCCAAACTTTTGCGCAAGTGACATTAGTTTTTCATTGTCGTATCCGACTGCTTCAAAGTAGTTCCTTAGCATGACCGGCATGACCGTATCCAGAAGAAACTTAAAGTTATTTTGTGCGTAGCTGGAGTCATTACCTATAGATAACTTCAATCTGGCATTAAAAATTGAATAAATGCATTCATCCAAAACATCCATCATATCTTCACTTACCAGTCTTAAACCTTCACATTGGAGAAGCATTATGCATTGAGTAAACCATATAGTACTACTAGATAAATCTATCCACGTTTCATTTATCACATATTTAGCCAGAATGATTCCAACTTCCTGCATCTGCTGTAGGAATTTATTTACTCCTGATTTAGAGTTCATGTTGACGGGAGTCCACTTATCTTCGAGAAGTTTTGTTTTCATCGAGTCGACTATCTTCGTGCGGTAATCTTTAAGAGCTTTAATGATGGGATTCCTCAGTGAACTGTCGAGTTGGAAGCAGAGATCGAGGCCGAATTCACAGAGCAGCTTCGCCTGACTCCGCAGACTTTCCACACACTCCGATATAGAGCTGAGCGAGTACGGCGGAGTGAATATCTGCTTGGTGGTTTGATTCATCAAGAGACGCAATTCTGAGCTCGCCCAAACGACGAGCGCGCTCACTTTATCGTCCGGAAACACCGATGTGAATTCACTAATAACATCTGTGATCGTGCAAAAAAACACTTCGCCTACTTGTTTTACGTACGTCACGGTGGTGCCCTCCAACTGAATGCTTTTTACGTGAACTTTTATTGTCTGGCTGCAAATGGAGAAGAATAAATCACTCGCCTGAGATGTCATCTTCAATCTGTTTAGTATTCTTATCGATTTTCTTACGGAGCGCAGACCACCCCTCGGTGTCCACTCTGATGAAACTTTCAACTCTTTCATTAGAACATCAATGAGATTCTTCTGTTTATGTTCCACTTTATTCAGAATGCTCAATTTCATGGGATGTGACGAATAACCTTCAGTATCAAGAGCTTTTCTGGCCGAGCAAATTAGGTTGTAAGCTTCTTCAAAGTGCCGCTCAACTATGAAAACGTCGAGTTCCTCAGCGACATCAGTCAACCATTCGGGCAAAGTAGCCATTTCTTCCGGGCTACCGTCGTGATTAGGAGAGTCAACGGATTGCGGTCTGCTCGGCGCGTGCTCCTGCGAGCTTACGCGTTTCTTCGCATTCTTGTGCTCCTCTTTTTCTAGGTGCGACTTTTTTGCAGCGTCAAATTTCTCGAGCCAGTCTTTCTTGCTGTTGATGTTGTTGCATTGGAAGACACGAGTATCGGGAAACGCGAGCAATTTGAAAGCCTGCTTCACACCGCCCAGGTCCCGGACGTTCACCGCTGCGAGGTTGCTGATAGGATAAACCGATTGAAATCTGTATCGCATTGGGCCTCTTCGGTTTGTTATCCACGAAGTAAGCATAAGGCAGTCATTGAATAGGTAAGCGTGCATTCTTTGCAGAGGAGTATTTTCCTCCGGGTCCAATTCTAAAACGTCACCCTCGTGTAACAGAGACCTATCGGGAACGTCCAGAAGACTGATGCAACTTTCAACTTTTTCAAAAATGGAATTCAATTTTGTTTTCCTTTGTTCATCCAGCTTTTCCGTTTCAATCTCGCTGTCGCTCTTTTCGGGACTAAGCGTTTGCGGCATGGCGGCGTCATTGCCGAGCACAGAGACCGAGCTCAGGCTGCTTATGACGTTTCTCTGTTCGCCGAGTAAATGTGAAAGTTTGTACATCTCGGCCTCCAATTGGGAGATTTCATTGGAGGTCTCGATGAATTGCATATGATTTTCGTACACGTTCTTTTTCAGGGCGTTCGCAGCGTCCTCGCAGAAGGTCTGAATTTTCTGACGCCGATTCTGCAGCTCTTCGACGCCGACGCACATTCTCGCTAACTCCTTTACGTATTTGTCAGGGTTAAAGTCAGCGCTTCTAACCTTATTTAAAATCACTTCTGGCGATGTCATTTTTATTTTATTGTAATAAATTAGAAATGTGGGCGTTGCAAACAAATAATGGGCAGACCCAATTCACAAAAAAATAGCGTAATGTCAGTGACAAATGACATTTGGCTAGTTTGACAGTATTTTGACACTTGATAATGCTGCCCAATGCGAAATTAAAAACGCCTTAGTAAAAAAATAACATCCCGCCTCCGTTTAAAACAAAAATTGCATGACCTATTTCATACCCATAATTTCCATATTGATGAACTGTCAGTTGTAAAAGTCACTGTAAAATTAAAATCATCCAGAATTTATAATTTCTGGACGATTTCTGAACTGAAATTTTCAAGTGAAAACAGATGTTCTAAGGCTCTCCTCAAACTCAGGCTTTTTTATAATTTGATCATTTTCTATGTACTGTTATAACAACGTTAAAAATATGTTATTGTTAAGATATAACAAGTATACCTATATTATTTAGTTTTTTTTTTGTTAAAGCACTTTTTTTTATTTTATTTTGAAAATAACAATTATGAACACCGGTGTCATCAGTCTCAAATGAAGACTATTACTTCCCATGTAGAGACTAAGGCTAATTACTTCCCATGTAAGATCATGTTATATGGATAAAGTATTTTGCCCCAAATCATAATCATAATCTCTTGGGAATGGGATGTTTGCATTGCGGATTGTCAATTCTGTGAAGTGAAAAATCCAGGAAAGTTGTGATGGCATCAAGTTGTATGAAAATATTTAACAGTAAAATATGCTACATTAAAAATTTATAGTCATACGTAATTTTCGTTTGGCTCTCGTTAAAGTCTTAGTAATACCCTTTTCCATTAATACAGCGGTTCTATTAGAAAACTTTGAATTAGTTTCCTGAGGTGCCTTATATGTGTTAATAATTGCATACATATGACTTAAGCATACAATTGACATATGTATGACAAATGTAATCCTCGAAGTATGAACAGTTAATTCTTGCTTAAGTTTTGTTTTATAAATTTATAATAATTTAAAATATATAGTTCTCATTAATTTAATGGTATAATAAGTTAGTATATTTCATTTATCAAATGGATAATGAAATAATCTTTTATTTAAGAAAAATATTTTTTTGAAAGTAAAAAGTATGTTACATAGTTAAAATACATGTGCTTATATATTTGGAAAGCTGTCCAATGGCAATAACATAAAAATATAGTTTCGAAAATATTCGCTTGAGGTCGGTAGTGTTAAGTTGGATTGTGTGACTGTCCCTCCAATGTAAGATTAGAAGTTTGTGATTTTCGCTAGATTGTAGAAATTTCATGCTGTGGAAATGCTAATGGAAATTAAATGCATAGTGTCCCGTTCGTGATTTTCATAAACAATGTGAAGTTGTGCGTTTTGTTCGGCGGAAACGTACCACTGCGCACGATCCTCGATCGCCATCTTGAGGCGAAATTCTAGTGGTAAGCGCCAAGTATTTCGTAATTTTTCTTTGTAATTGACAAAAGTGCGCAATTTTACATGTGATATTTACGTAGCGATACTAATTCACTGTAACTTTAATAATGTCAAGAAAATATTGATAAAAATATGAACATTGGTTATCGCATTTTGGTTAGGATAGGCAGGATGCACCGAGGTGGGTCTGCAATCGGCCCTAGGGTCGACGTACTGATTTTAATTTAATTATCTATTCGCCATGAGTATTCTTATAGTACCGAAGACTGATTGTTGAATTAGAACATGGTTCGATATCATGTTTGTTGACAGGTTATTGTTATACCCCTTTGTCTAGGGAGGGGCAACTTTGTATTGACATTGTGTCAGTTTGCCCTCTTACTAGTACGGCGAATAAAAATAAATAGAAAAAAATGAATATTTGTGTTTTCTTATAGATTTCGCCGCAAAGGATGGCCGAAAATCGCGAAGATTTACTCCATAATTAGCTGAAGCCTGAAAACGGAGAATATAAATTCAGGTAATTTGCAAGCAAATCCCACCCTTATTGTTTCGTATCTAATTTATATTTCTTTAATTTTATAAATCAGAATATTTTTTTTCACGCTTTTACTCTCCCAATGTTCGTTTTGTAGATACTGCTTGGATGTTGGTGACTTTGAGCACATTTGTGGGAGTATTTTTTTATTATTAATTCTGTGTAATCTCTTTGCGAATAAATATGATTCACAAGCGCCGGCTAGTCTCTTCATTTTGCCATGTGGGTGTTGTTATCACACCATTTGTGGTTTTTATTTTCCTCATCTGAACATTATTCATGCAACGAATGTGAATATAAGTAACTACATATAAATAATTAAATCTGCTTATTTCATTATAGTTCATTGGTAAATTAAAAGTTTTTATCAATTTGGTTAGCAATAATTTAATTTGCAAACTGAATTTTAGAGCTGTCAAAATTAACGAAATGCATGTATCCGTCTGTAACGTGTGCTCTAAAAATCTCTACTTAAAAAAAGCTAAAAAATAATCAGATTGATGGGATGTGAGCCAAAATTCCTTTAAAAGTATCAAATGAGATATCAAATAACAGTTATTAAATTTAATTACAATCCCACATATTTTATAAGTCATGACTTTAGATAAATCTAATGACGATGGCAATTCGTGTTGATCAAAAAAAATGCACAAAAATCAATAACAATAATCACTGCAGATCATTTAAAACTGTACAGTACACTTGTCCTTTCATTTGGATCGTTCTATATCTAGCAGTGCTACTCTTGGACCGTTCCAAATCGCAAACGCATCACTCAACTGTGAAATCTTATTGCAAGATTTGACATTTATGTGAAACTTTTCTTTTGGAATGGCTCAAGGTAGCGCTGCAGTACGGACTACGTACCAATCATTCTCTATGTGCATAGTTTGTACATATCGATGCAAATAAAACCTAGATTACATGATTCAATGACGATTCTTTTTAGTTCTTGTGCCCAATGGTTTTCTTGAATAAATAAATAGATACCAGGCGACACGTCTCTCTATACCTAGGATTAAACTAAGCAATGTAACACATAATTTGGTGTTTTATTATCAGAAACTTCGCTGTAAAGTCAGTTATATTAATACGGCTTATTTGTAATCCTGTGTTACATTTGTGTGCCACAAAACACATTATCACTTCATTTATGTAAACTTTATAAAATATTTTTAGTAAATTATCACTTAAAACACTGCTTGTCAGAATTGTGTTAACAACCGTTTGGACAGCGTGGTGTAAATGAGTTTTTGGAAATTTAAAAGTTATTGGTATTTTCTATCGTTGTGGCAGGTTCGTGATATAGATTTTAAAATTGAAGCTGTGATACATTTCATGTTTTTTTAAATTGGAAAAAGTCACAAACATATCACAACATTAGTTTCTAATAATTATATGTGTAATCGTCGTTTCGTAAATGTGCCTGGGTAATGTGACTTATTTTTCTTACTTACCTACCTCTTTTCTATTTACCTAAGAATGTTCTTTAGTTGTAACATTTTTATGTTGTTATCATCATTCAAGAGCATTTTGTCATTTTGAGTACTTGATAAATGATATTGTTTTGCTTAAAATATATATTTACTTATTTGGTTAAATAATAAACATTACAAATCAAGTTTATATAAAAAAAACTCTTTTGCAGCCTAGAGGGAATGAAAAAACGTCAATTTTTAAAAACTTTAGCTTTTATGATCCAAAATAAGTTTTAATGAAAAAATAACCTATTGATTGACAAATCAATTTACTAATAATAATAAATTTTAACTGAATATGAATTAATGATGTTCATTAAGCCTCGAGAGTGTCAGTTCTGTATATTTGTAAATGTAATAAAATTTTACTTTTTTTTTTTCATATATTCACATTTTTAGAAAACTCGTTTTTCATCTGAGATTGGGAGACAAACTCATCAGATATCCAAAAATAAATCCCAAATGCACAACTTTTGCACACTTAATAATTAATCACTCCTATTTTAGGGGTGTTTCTTATTGTTATAAGAAATGGTATTGATGGTAAGAAATTACAAAATGCCAAAGGACACTTCATCTCAAGGTGAATGTCAGTGAGTGACAATAGCTTTAAGTGCGACAATTAAGTTTATGAATGGACTTCTTATATTACTTCACTGCCTTTGAGGAAGTCTATTTTAGTCAACACTAATTACTTAAGCGACACTTATTTAGAATTAGTATAGTCGGTGCCAATTATAACTGCTATAAAAATTGCTTCTGTTCAAACTATGGAAGTGTTAGATTATAGTTTTCGATTTTAAGGTAAAATATTACAATAACTATATTGCATTGGAATGCAGCTAGCGTAGCATGGGTTTATCTATTCATCTCTTTTCCGGTCACAGAACTTGATACCTAGGATATAAATATAATTCGCTATATATATATATAGGTACTAACATAGCCATTTTGATGAAGGGTAAAACCCATTATTGTGAATTGATTGTAATGCTATAATAATTCACTTTATATCGACAATTTTAGAAGGCAAAATGCCGGCGGTCCCCCGTCCCGGTAGCCTCAAGGATCCAGAGATAGCGGAGCTGTTCAACAAACACGACCCGGAGAAGATCTTTGAGGACCTTCGCGAGATAGGGCACGGTTCCTTCGGGGCCGTCTACTACGCACGATGCAACCTCACCAGGGAAATCGTCGCCATCAAGAAGATGTCCTATCTTGGCAAGCAGACCCAAGAGAAATGGCAGGATATACTCAAAGAAATAAGGTTAGAAATTTATTTTATTGTTCCTTCAAAGATAATATCAATATAGGCCACTTTTCAGTCCCCCATCCTCCCCTACACTTGCATCGAATTTCACATAATAACCTATAATAATAATTTTATTTCAAAAAATAAAAAGAAATCATATTTTCACAATTTACATGGCTCTACCTAATTAGTCGGTGCTCATGATAAGGGCCCTTTAGAGTTTAGAGAAATATTTTATGAAAACGGCAAGCCTTTAGCAAGAATTGCTGTTTTTCAGCGCGCCCCGCTTGAAAGGTACACGGAAATATATTGTTTCATCAAATAAAATAAAATTTGTATGTTTTTATAGCTTATCGCCTCACGCCATGCACAGATGTCCTTGCATGACCACAGATGCATGACCGCGACATTTCGTTCGAATGTTGGTTGTGCCAAACAACCCATTTTTCTCTCCTAATTTCATTGTTTTATTTCTCTGTAGATTTCTGCAACAGTTGAATCACCCAAATACAATCGAATACAAAGGCTGCTATCTCAGAGAGCACACGGCATGGCTCGTTATGGAGTACTGCGTTGGATCTGCTTCAGACATTATCGAGGTACTTACCAATATCAATTTTAAGTGCGCTTTACAAGTTGGACTACCATATTTTGAATTACTAATGTTATAGTGGTCTGTATGCAAAATGGTCAAATTTTATAAAAAGTTTCAATTGGTATTGCAATATGGCCAGCGATTGCACTTTTGATACATTTTAAGCCAGATGTGCCTGTGCTAGAGTCAGAGGAGATGGTGATGGATGGGAGGGGAGGGGAGTCAGGGGAATGAAGCGTTAAAAATGCTATAACCATGTGCAGATTCGAACTCGCGACTTTGGTCGATAGTCCAATGCCTTAACCACTAGACTACCATGATCTCTGAACATAATACAAGTGAAGTATGCATATTAACAAATGATTTATAAGACAATATAGTAGAACTAAGTTAGTTCAAATAATAGTCAATATTTTTTTATAGCATTAAAGAATGGTTACGTTATCTATCCATGAAGGCCTACCAAATTATTAGATTGTAATGGAATTGAGCACTCTGCTGATAACACATAGACCAAATGGTCTGAATAACCTCAAATACTCTGAGCCTGTGTGAACGTGATAAGATGTGGACAGTGCCAACTTCTGTCTGTTTCAAATTGTTTGATCAGCAGTGACTCACATTTGCTTCCTCGTTCCTTATCTCGTGCAGATATTATGTTTATTAGTTTGTTCATTTTGTAATCTTAATGTTACAGTTTTAGATAATACCTCTGAACAGATGTTCACTGTGGTTTTATTTTGTATTTTGATGACCAACCTTGTTGAAAATCAATCAAATGGAAAAACATACAGGGATTCTAATCTTCACATGGCAGGTTATATTTTTTGTGGGATAGTTAGTTTTATTCGTAATGATAATACAATACTTCCTTGGTGACTGAAATTTAATCCAGTCGGATTTAAAATAAATATTTATTTCAGTTACAATCTAATTTATTAGAAAAGAAACACTTTTCACTGTAATAAAGGCATCCTTCCATTGTATCCCTATTCCTCAAACATCCATTCGCTGCGGAAGAGGTTATGTGGTAAAGAACATCAGTTACCATCTCCCGTTCAGCTATTCATTATACAACGGTAAAGCCGTCACAAATACAAAGGTTTTTATTCCTCTGTTTTGGTCTAGAAGCATCACAAATTATTTTTTTACGAATCTCGCCGGTTCCTCCAAACTAGATTCAAGAGGTGTAGTTTTTACCGCAATACCGGCGGCGGTAGCTATGTTAATTGAAAGACCTAAAGGGTGGAGATGGTAATAAAAATAAGGGTACTTTATTATGTCTCGTCGCTGGTGGTCTTGATTTAAATAACTGAAAATTAAGACTAATTGTTAAAGACTTTGTTTATGTAAATATGCGATGCTCACACTAGTACATTTCTATTCTGTGTGGAGCATTTATTTGTTATTTAACTGGCTGAAAGCCGCACTAAATTAGAGAAATAAAAAAAAAGGGTAAAAAAACAACCGAAAGTAAATTTTATCAAATAATTTAAAACAATTTACTAGAAATATTTTATATGTCTAATAATTTGTGACTCGTACCAATACCTCATTGATTAAATATTTTGTTTCTAAAGGTCCACAAAAGGCCACTCCGAGAGGAAGAAATATCGGCGATATGCGAAGGCGTTCTTTGCGGCCTGAGCTACCTCCACGGCCTGGGGCGTATTCATAGAGACATAAAGGCTGGCAATATTCTCCTCACCGAAATCGGAACGGTCAAGTTGGCCGATTTTGGGTCTGCTTCCATCAAGTGTCCTGCAAACAGCTTCGTCGGCACTCCCTACTGGATGGCGCCCGAAGTCATCTTGGCCATGGATGAGGGGCAGTATGATGGAAAGGTTAGTACTTATCTGCTTTCTATCATTTGAACAGTAATGTAATGTAAAATGTAGACTATGCGCTAGCTGAATTGCGCTTAGGTAGCTTTAAAAATATGAAATGAAAAATGCAACATCATTAAATTAATTATTACATTACCTTTACCGATATATACAAAATAGCATATCTCTTGTTAAATTCTTTTATGATTTGCAAAATATGTATTTTTGCAAAATATTTGCAATTTGTAAAAACATTTCAATTCTTCTTAACCTGTAAACAGACAGATTTTTCACCAAAAGCGTCAATTAAGTACTTACAAAAATAAAGAGAACTCACCTGTCTACTGTAAAATTCCTAATGCAAGTACGAGGCGTTCAATCATCACAAAAATAACAGCTTTTATTGACTTTCTGTCGAACACCCAACTTTTCACTTTTTTTAACAACTTTACACTTTCAAATATTTGTTAGGTATGCACACTACTATGTATAATTTTTCCAAAAAAGGTAGTTGAAAAAAAAATCCCAATTTTAAAAAATCGGTTACGCCGCCGTGTCACTAAATAATTTTTAGAGAGTATTCAGTAATGATTATGATAAATCTTTATCAGTACTGTTGTTCAGTTTTTTTTTCTACACCGAATAAATACTCTTTGTTAGTTCTAATATCTTTTGATATATTATATGATATAAAACAATAACAAACAACACTTGTTTACGTTTATTCCACTTTACCCACACCAAAAACTTTTTATTTTAAATTTTTATTTCGAAAGCCGTTTAAGCTAAACACGTACCGAAAATGTTTATAATCCATTCCATTCTAGCGAGTGAAATTTCAGTCAAACGGACAATTTACGCAGCAGCTAGTGACTGGAACGGAAATGCGTCAGTGTGTTTTCAATACAAATTTAAAAATAATATTAGCCACTGCGTTGACTTGGATAAATTCTGAGGTACTGATTAGCTCGTTGCGATACCAATGGTACAAACATCAAATCAATTAATCAAATTGTTATGTTAGCAGAAATGATCTAATGAAGTGGGGAATGCATTCTCACTCTTCCATATATTTAACGGGTCTGTCTATAGCATATATACGGGAGCGGAAGTTTACGGGTTAACTTCATTCGTTTGTGCAATACCATTATTAAATGAAAACATCTAATAAGCCATTAATTTCGGTTTGTAAAGTGGAAATCTCATTCATATTTCATTATGTACCTACCCTACATAAATGACTTCATTTTAAAGTGTTGTTTATTCTTTTTTATATCTGTATTATATATTATATTTTTTTCTGTATTAAAATCTGCCAAAAGGCAAATCACAGGCACTCATGCATGCATATTTTAAAAAATATTGAATATCATAATAAATACACCATTAATAACATGGTTCTGTAGAAAGTATGTAATAATTTTAATCTAACATAAATAATATACTTTTTTAATCCTATTGGTTTTTGTATTAGTCGTGTAATTATTGGCTTCTAGGTGGACGTGTGGTCTTTGGGAATAACCTGTATTGAACTCGCCGAGAGGAAACCGCCCTACTTCAATATGAATGCAATGTCCGCCTTGTATCACATAGCTCAAAACGATTCACCGATGTTGCAGGTAAGATTATTAATTATTTTTATTGCTAGCTATGTTATTTATTATTATTATACTATTATAAATTTAGTTAATGGTTATGTCAGTTGTGTAGACAGTCACCCCATCCGTTTTGTGCTGTCTAGCTTAATCTGACCAAAACCAGTGCAAACTTGCTTTGTTTTTCAGATGACTGGAGAGCTTCCTTTTAAGCTTTAGCCAGAGAAAACCTTGGCTTTTTCACAATTGAAGCGTTAAGCGGATGGAAGGGGTTATCCCACAAAAAGACAATTAGGAGATATTTGCAATTAAAACCCTTTCATCCATTATTAAAAGTAGAAAACTCTCTAAATAACCCCTTCTTGCTCGTTTTAAATTTCTTAAAGACTGAAATATGATATATAGGCACATAACTTCATCTATAAAAAAATATATTTATGAGATTTCGCAGTTAACCCCTTCATCCACTTAATGCTTCAATTTTCAGACATTACTTCACCCATATCTCGGAAATTTCATCACCCTTTAAATTTCCTTTAACGTAAATAATAAAATGCCTCGGTGCTCGGCGCTGTAAACTTCAAAGTATGTACTTTAACAAAGTATTACACTTATTGTGTGACCTATCAGTGACTATTAGTATCTTTACAATAACTAACTCGAGTCATAATTTGTAATTTGGCTGGTTTTCATATTAGTGTTTATTTATAAAATTATAGTTACATCCTTTTTAACATTGCTAGCGAAATGTATGATTTTTGCCTGCATACAGCAAAAGGTAGAGAAATATTTGTACATAACGAACCAAGACGGTGGTAAATTTTCATTGATTTTGGTTGAAATGTACAAAACAGACAACATTTTGATTTTGTTTACATTAATTTTGTATAAATTATACAACCATTATAAATTGAAATGCGTGAGTTGCTATTTCCTACATAATATTTTCGACCACATGATGTGACCTTGACACTAAACAAAACTCCCTTTAATCTTTTAATTGTTTCCAAGTTCAGACATTTCAATTTTTTTTAAGAGTAGTTTGTTCTACGGTCATGTGCAAAATAAGCACTTATTGTTTATGTCGATATTGCTTCGGGTATCCTAACCACATCCCACAAGCGAAGTTAATTTGCACTTGACACCTTAAAACATTGTGAAAGAAATCTCTTACAGATCATTTAATAAGTAGTAGTTAAAGAGCTTGTAACAGTAACAAATTTATATTTATTTATTTAAAACGTCCATTTTTCTTATTAATCTAGACATAATATAATTAATTTTAATCAAAAACCTATTTTTATTATAAAGGTTCCTTTCACGTTTCCATGGATAAATTGTAAAACTATCAAAATTGGTTTTATAGGTCAGTTTGAAAGTATACCGTATTCTATATAACGATTGAACTGTTGAAAAGAGACAACAGCATTAACAGAGAGTGATAAAACTGTGACTTTTAAAAACATAACATTTAGTAGATATAAAGTTCACTGTTCTTTCGCCAGTCACCTCAGTGGTCGGATACATTTGGTCACTTTGTGGAGGCATGCCTGCAGAAGTCTCCCGTGGATCGTCCGACCAGCGGCAAACTCTTAAGTCATGCACTCGTCACCAGACCCAGATCTCCCACCGTTCTCCTTGACCTCATCCAAAGAACTAAGGCCGCCGTCAGAGACCTCGACAACCTTAACTACAGGAAGATGAAAAAGATACTCATGGTGGATTCCTGCGACACTGAAAGTGCAATCGGTATGTTATTACCAAAATGAGATACTTTTATATTTTTCTTAATTTGTCGACTAAACAACCTGTGTGGCACCGACAACCTGGAAATGCTCGTGGTGATTTGCAATGTGGATGGATGCAGTCTTGGAAGAAACTTATTACGGTCAACCGATCAATTGATAACTAGATCCTTTGTAGTGGTTGCATTTTAGATTGCTTGATGCTGTGAAAGTATAAAGAATCTTATAAGAATATCAAGCTGTATGGAAGATCACAATCCTCATTTTTTTTTAAATCAAATTTTATATTTGATACTCAATAAAATAAAAAGTATAGCGATGACACCCGGATGTTCCTAGATATCAAATAACCCCATACCGCACCCGTGTGGCACGGACACTTGACTGTTTCTTTTTGTGCCGCACCAGTGCAGAATGGACGCTAAACTGGATAAAATAAATTTGCTGATTTAGCTATGCATTTCATTTTTCTCCATTGGTACACAAAAACCCTTCGTATTAAAATTATAATATGACAAGAAGTAAGTAAACTGATCAACATTTATATTTTCATGTCATCATGTCCCTCAGGCGATGTCGATGGCTTCGATACTGCCGATGAGCAGACTGGCGGAGATAGTTCAAAGTCAGGCTCTGCAACATCGGAGCAGTCACTGAGATCGGCAGCAGCATCCGCGGCGTCCGTCGCATCCGCAGCCTCGAGCCGTTCGTCCTCGTCGGATTCCCTTCCGAGGTTGAAGCCTGGGAGGATGCAAGCGTCCGCCGTGCAGAGCAGAGCTTCTGACAGCTCCAACATTCAAAGAGCGCATCATCAACACCATCAGGTTATTTTAATTATTTATTTAACATTATCCCCATATCTACCTTTTATAATGTCATAGTAAGAACAAAATTTAAGGATCGGTCATTCACCCTACTGCTCAGTAGTGTTTGCTGTTTCCTGTTTGCAGTACTTGGATATAAACTCGTTAAGTTATAGTGCCATTGATATTATGTTGTTTGTGGTTTATGTTGTTGGCAGGGATGTACCTGGAGTGGGCACTAAGGGTCTGATTCGGTGTCACGGGTATGATCCTTACGTCAAATAACCGCATTTAAATGTGATTAAAATCTTTACACAGTCGCCCGCCTATTTGTGGATCGTTCAACACACATGCAAACAGCCTGGCGGAGTCCTATTTGTATACTCTCGGTATGGGTGTAGTAGAGGACCCGCTTCATTCCCCTTACGTCTTGCAGCTGCTTCAAATATAATGTATAGGAGCGGAAGTAGCTCCTCTAGGTACTTCCCTGCTCTGTGGTTTATGACATATGACCCTTAAGTTGTTGTTTTTACTTCTAAATTATAATGCAACATATTGATATTTTAGTTAGAAAATTGAAAAATAGAGTTTAATTTGAGAATGTTTCCTTTAAGCATTTTTGCATTCATATCTCAAAAGTAGCAAAAAACTAAATTTTAGCCTTTTGGAAGTCAGGTATGGAATTATTGAGGTTTTTTAACAGTCACCCTCATCCACATGGGCATTGTTGAAAACTCTCCAAAACATCTTCCGGTCAAATTCAAGAAATCTGTAATTAGCTAATCGAACCGATGCTGCCCGGAACCTACTGCAACAAGAAATAATAACTGCAGATTATGAAAGTTTTAAAATATACAATTTTATACAAACTTATCAGCAAAATTACTGCCTAGTAATATTTTTTTTTTTAAAACTTGATTATATTTATGATATACAATATAAAGAAATATTTTTTACCAGCCGGTAACAAACCACCACCAGCAATCTCACCACCATCCGTACCAGCCAATGAACCACCAACAGAGTTCCCGAGATGGAGGCAGTCCCGCGCATGGCCCCCCTCTCCAGTCATCACCCGCACAGGTTGGTTCCGGTTCGAGTGCTCGTGATGACTACGTCAATCGGGATGTCATCCGGGAAGCCCAGAGGGAGAGACAGCAGCGAGACAGAGATCGACAGGTACGTAACCGTAGCTTCGGTTCACTAAAATTATTAATACAATAAAACCCCAATATACGGCCTACACTACCACAATATACAATATGACGTAGACAAAGTTGTCATTTAATATCAATTTTTTTTCACAAACGTTCAAGATTTTTAAAAAGTAAAAATAACAATTTTTGTATATCCCCTGAGGAGTTTGTTTAAACTTGGTTATATTTTTTTTAATTACAGTATTTTGACCTCATTCCTCTCCTCTACCGCCTTGAAACTATAGTGATCGTTTGTAAAGTTAATGGTCAAAGAAGCTGTGGACGGTCGCCGTCCCGATGGACAGGTTATATCAGCGAGAAGCACTCAGTGTGCCATATTCCATATGGGTAGACGCTGAAATACGTGAAGATTTTATTTTTCTGATCGTTGCATAAAGGTCACAATCCTCTTAATCGCAATCCGACTTAGAAGTAGCGATAATAAATAATCATCAATAAAATTTAATGGAGGTGTCAGCTATACCACACCACAATGAACATTATTTTGACCAATAAGCAATGGAACACATTTCTTTCCGTGTTTGCTCTGTCTTCAGTGATATAGGTTCTGTGAAGTCATTTTAATGGAGGATGGCCAGATCCGAAATCACCACCAAAAAATGTTATTTTGATCGAGTATTTTGAGCGGAAGAGTTAAAATTGTTGTGAAACTGTAAATCTTCTCAGGAAATTTAAATAAGTGCGTAAATAAATGAATATTTACCCATTGACCTCATCTCTATCCCAGATCATCTGAATCCTTAATAGTATAGGCAGTTGTATCACCTGCTTTAATAGAAACTAATATCTAATCTGGAAAAGCACTCTCAATGAAAATAAAAATTCAAATAAATTCAAAATAAATGAAACACACACACATTCAAAATAAATGAAATTCATGAATGTATTACTTTTAACTAAATGAAATTAATTTTAATGTGTTTACTTTTCTAGGCTGCGGAATACCGGGAGTATGTAAATCAACCTTCCTCCGGTTGGGATAGAGACAGCGATGAAAACAATACCAATACTGCTCAGAGGAGGCTCAGGCCAAGTAAGTTTTTATCTCGTATACTTCTAGAAAATGTCCGCGAATGTCTCAGATTTGGTCCAAAACTCTCCTTCATAATAGTGCTTCACCAAAAGGTTGATTTGAAAGCTGAACAAAATATTCATATCGATTATCGTAATTACACATTTTAACTGAAACTGTTTAAGCGAACTTATTGTTCGATTGAACGCCATCTATCGTGTAATGATGTCAATCTGGCAACCATGCTAAGAATCGCGAGTGTTGTTAAGTACTGTAAATGGCGTATATATAACAGCGTATGTTTCTTTTTTTTGGTTTTGTTGAGAACATGAAAAGCACATTAATTATGCTTTGCTCTATGTCATACATAGCGACTTCACGGTGGCCGGAGTTAAAATTGTCGCTAGCTGCATTGCGAACTTCATTCAATTAACTGTCGGCAATTATAATTTTATTTTTTTTAAATGCATTTTATATTGATTATATGCAAATAGTTCGTTTTGGTTTAGTACTTCTATTGTTCGTTTTGTATAAATAAAAGTAGCGTTGCATATGAAATAATAGTAAACCCCACTCCTCCCAGAATGTTGCTCGACCGAGGCTTATGGGCACTGCACGCCACTGCCAAAACTAGATGCATATTTCTATTATTGAGAGTGCTCAAATGAAAAACCATTTTAATAGCATGTGCCCCTATATGCAGTGTCTTAATTTCCGAGCTAAAGGCAGTCCAAAGAAAGGCCGTTAAACATGTCTTCAGATGTTTCGGCCAGTTTGATAGTCCTACAGAACTATTATCACAACTGAAATGGGAGTCACTTAGTAAGGTCGTTCTGTGAGTTGGATTTTAAATTATCCTGCGTGGTCCGAAATTAGCTTCCAATTAACCAAACTAAATTACCTTGATCGGAAAGATCATGCAGTCAAATCAAAATGATATTTCAAAATCAAACCTTTTCCGGAAGAAAAATATTGGATTCGAGTATTTTCTTCCTATAACTATATCTATATAATTTAGCCCCTTTCTCTAAACAAAAACTATGTTTAATCTTAGATTGCTAACTAAGAAAATACTATCACCTGCCAATACCACCAATATAACAGGAGCTAGCTCTAAAATATTGTAAATAAATAATATAGTTAAGGTTTCTCATACATGGATATACGATTACTAACCAAAAGTAAATTTAGTTAGCTTAGAATTAAATTAGTAATTTATCGTGCAGCATCATCAAACCACGTATCGTCAGGCAGTGCGCTGAGTGTGGCAATGTCGGCTGGCGGCGGAGTGGTCGGCGCTGCGGCGGCCTGTCTCGCGGAGCACGGAGCGAATAACTTCGCTACCATCCGGACGACGTCCATCGTCACAAAGCAGCAGAAAGAGCATATGCAGGTGATGACAGTTATTAATATTTTCAAATGAACATTCGTCGTCTCTTTAATATTCAGTGGTTGCTGTTTATTTCTTGAATTGTTCAAAAGGATACTTAAAATCCTCATCGAAGGCAGTATTGCAATAACACTTAACTTCAGTCTGGGAGTTGCAATATGTTGTAAAAGAGTGTTGCAACATTGCCATCGTTATGTAGGTTTTTTTAAAAATGCGTAACTAAAAACATTAATTCTTTTTCTTTTTATAAAATAATTGCTATGACCTAGGTTATGTATAATTATTTTAGGCCCTACTCAGTTAGATCAAATGTACCTATGCTAGAGTCGGGGGAGATGGTGATAAAAAAGTGTTAAAAATGGAATGACCATAAGTGGATTGGAACCCGTGACCTTCGGACCAATAGTCCAAGCCTTAACACTAAAGGCCCGTATTCATAAACTCTGCTTACGCACTGCGTGTGCTGTCGCACTGCAAAGCGTCGAACGAACGCAGTGCGATGCAGAGCCATCAATATCTGGATTCATAAATGCCATTTAGCGAGTCCTTGGCAGTGCGATGGTAATGCAAGATTCACGACCCGCTGTTGGTTAAGCCGCAAATGTGTAATACGTACGACGTTCGTGTCACACCGAGCAGCTGTCATTGAGTCTCGTTCTTCGAGGTTGCTTCGGTTTTGAGGTTACTCATTTTATTCTTAGAATTGTAACAACATTGTATAAACATGGATGGAAATACTCCCTCAGAGGTCAGTATTCAATAATAGTGTCATCTGACAACCATCATACAGTAACTGCCATTATTGTTGCGAATTCGAAAATTATGTGTTTGACATTTCAAACGAATAGACACAAAACTACAAACGACGGCCGCACTGCGTTCGCAAATACACCTCGAATGCTCGCTTGGCTTTTGACAGTTCCCAGCGGTCGTGAGCGGTTGCATAGCGACGACGGATGCTATGCGGTGTCTATGAATTGCGATTTCTCAGCTGTGCGAGCGCATACGCACTGCCGAAGCATAGCGGTGTTTATGAATACGGGTGTTAGACTACCACGATCTCAATTTAAATACGTAAGCAGCCAATTTAAAGTCAATTGTGGATGGTTACCAAGGTTCAAATCACGGCATGGAATTCAAGAGCTTGACATGCAATTAATTAGGATGGTTTGTTTAAATTGATAAACAATTCAAACAGGCCTAAAAATATATATATTTACTTAAATGGTTTTCATTGTAAATCTTCCAGGAGATGCACGAGCAGATGTCGGGTTACAAACGAATGCGACGCGAGCACCAAGCAGCGCTCCTCAAATTGGAAGAGAGGTGTAAATTAGACATGGAGGCCCACAAGTCACAGCTTGACAGGGAATACGAGGCCCTCTTACAGACTTTCTCCAGGGACCTCGAAAGGCTACAGGTCAGTACATCTACCCCCAACCATATTTTCTAACACAGCTTTGTATGAATCCAGGAATTAGAACCTTATGCGTTCTGTGAATGCGCCATTCTTGGGTCGTTCATGAGGCCTTATTTATTTGGAGTTTACAAAATGTAAAAATAAAAATGTTCAAAATATTCATAAAGTTTATAGAATTATAAAATAGCTCTATATTTGAGAGAATTTCGTAAGCTCTTCAAAATAGGTCATAGTTTTCCCAAAATCATAATTTTAGCAGACATCTATAATAACTCTATAATATTCATGTGTGTGTGTGTGGTATGAGTGTGTATATTTGTGCCTTAGTTAATTTTTATATTTTCACAGGGTTTTACGCTGGTCTCTTGTATGCTCACTGTAACACTTCGTATATAACCTTCCTTAGAACAGGTAACTCTTACCAAGTTAGGAAGGTTATAGACTTGTACTCATCGACCAACATGATTTCTCAATAAAAAAAAAAAACTGTTAATATAAAAATCGGGTGTTCTCTCTATGGTTATTTTGTTAATTCGGCCGGCGCATGGCGGGTTGAGCTATAACCTCACTTCAATTGCTGAGCTGGTTATCAATCCTTTGCGGACTTACCTTACAATCGAAACATTATGTTTGAAAAATGGCCTCTTTTTTTCTAAGGTTTGATTTGATCCTTGCCTTATTGTTCACATATAATTGAAAAAAAAATGTGAATGTTACAAAATGTGATTTATAACTTACTCAACCCCTTCATTTCTTCATACAAACATTGTAACGTTGTAACTCTTCTATTTGTAGATATGGAAGAATAATTTTATTTCTTATCTGGGCACCTATAGAAATGTTAAATTTTTACCTTTTCTCTCCTCGAAAAAACCTGTATTTTTCGTACATTTGATCAAAACGATATTAATATCCTCTTGAATGAATTCAAAAATCGAGAAAATAAACAAGTTTTTTAAAATACATTTAATCTGTGTTTCACTTTTTACAAGCCGTTAGATGAAATAGAGTGATTTAAGACCAAGCTCAAGACAAGAGAAGAGCCTTTTAAAGGTTTCATAATACCTTATGTTAGTTTGTTTAGTCAGAATACTGACTTTGCGTTTGATAAAATGTTCACAATTCAACATAATTACAATTCAAGCGCACATCTAACTTGCTTATGAAATAGAACCTTGTTTGGGACAGACGGAAAACTAAGCGATAATATTGGTTTGTATTGGCACAATACCCTAAAGAAATTTAATTCGACAGATTAAGCATCAGCAGGAACTGGAGAGGAAACAGAAGCAGAACTCGGCCGCAGAGAAGAAACTAACGAAAGAGATAAGCACTCGACAGGAGCTGGACCGGAAAGCGTTTGACGTCCACAGAAAGAGGGAATACAAGACAAACAAAGAGAGATGGAAGAAGGAATTGAGCATGGATGATGCTACACCTAAGAGACAGAGAGATGCTACCTTACAGTGAGTTTATTTGGGTTTATGCTTTGTGTATTACGCTTATGCGAAACTGACGCTTTCAACTTATACCTAAATCATTATCGCTTGCGCAGATCGCAAAAGGACAATTTAAAGCAAGCCGAGGCGGCAGAAGAACAGAGGCTAGTCAGAGCTCAAAGGGAACACATCGAGTTGGAACTGCGGAGGTTTAAGCGACGCAGAATGCTCCTCTACCACAACAAGGAACAGGAACTCCTTAGAGAGGTACCTTTGATTTTTAAATTTTCCGTAGAAAGTATTCTGATTTCAATTATCAACCGAGATAATAGGTAAATATTTGCAACAAAGCGAGCCATTTTTGTTTAGTTGTGGTTCTCGTCCCACCACTGTTGCACGAGAGGAACTATACAATAGCAGCAGCCTGCAAACGCTCGCTGTTACGGCAACAACAACAGTAGTTTTTTCAAGCCGAAACATTGTCGCGTTGTTACTAACCAGAAATCGTTGCATGTGATTGCTGGATTATTTTTAACGTTCTATAATTCTTTATGCGACAGGAATTGAACAAGCGACAGCACCAGCTTGAGCAGGCCCATGCGATGCTGCTGAGGCACCACGAGAAAACACAGGAGTTGGAGTACCGGCAACAAAAGGGTGTCCACTCATTAAGGTAACACGGAAATGGTTTAGAGTCAAAAAAATGATCTTATATAGGTTGATGATTTTAGAGGCGTGGTTTTTAAGAAGAGATAAAACGCATATAATTTGATGTTATGGCTAAGAATTTAGTTTTATTATAAAGATAAGGGTTGCCATTATATTTTAAAAATGATTTCGGGTAAGTGGCCGCCGCGGCTGACTCGAACAAATTCCAGCCGAGAGGCCCAATTTTCAACCACTTTTTGCAGCAAGTTGGGCCGTATGTCAGCAATAACGCGCCGAATATTCTCTTCCAAGGCGTTAATCGTGTCCTGCTTATCTGCGTAGACAAGCGACTTCACATAACCCCACAAAAAATAGTCCAGCGGTGTTAAATCGCACGATCTTGGAGGCCACGCCACAGGCCCACGACGCGATTTTTTCTAAATTTGCACTATTTGCAAACGTTGTTCAGGAGTAAGTCTATTCATTATGAAATGGCAAACCAAACTGAGCATAAATCAAGTGACAGCTGTCAAAAACACCAACTACGAAAAAAGTAATGCCAGATTGAAAACCACGCCTCTAAAAAAAACACCCTATATTATATACATTACTTTTTATATTGTATTAACAACAGTGTAATGTCGTATGGGGATTACTGTTTGAATTAAGTTCATTCAAATTCAGATTTTCATTTCAATTTGAGGTATGTGCCACATATCCCCACTAAATTTGCATTACCGATTTCAGGTATTGGTATTTCAAAAATTTTCAAATGTTTTTTCCATTATATACACGAGCACATGGGGATGATATAGTTAAATAATGTTAACATTATAAACTATATATGAAAGGAAAAACAGTAGAACATATTTTTACGGTAATAGGACGGTAAAAAAATAAAAGGTTTTTATTACCTTAATGTGCTTGTTATAACTATTAAACTTGTTATATATGTTGACCCGTGTTATATCTGGCGTAAGTTGTAATAATGTTTTTTTTTACTTTGAACTGAAACAGTCAAAAACGTTGTTTAATATTGTAAGAATATGCCTTTCCTCGCAGCGCTTTATTTTTGGGGGCGACTCTATTCTTGCCTGCGAAAGGATTGGGTCGGCACTTCTAGAAGTAACCCGGGAAATATTAGCTCCGGTCACCTACCTTAGATTTTTTTCTTTTTCAGTTCCCGGTTACATATTTCTTTAAACTTTACTCAATTACTGTCATCCGATTGTTTTTTTTTAGAATCAACGCGGCCAGTTTGTTACACTCCCCCACCTTTCTTAAATTGGTGTCCCGATCAAATACACAGCTCACCATAGAACGAGAACCCCAAAACTACACGCTATGTAGTCAGGTCCCTAAATTCTCTTTATTAGCCAAACAAAGTATGCGCAAAACCTACCCGGTGGTGCTCCATATCTCAATTACTAGTCTACATTCCTATACCAAGAGTTCCATTTTGACAAAAACCTAAAAATACGCGATTTGAAATCATTGCAGGAAGGGTCCTGTTATAAAATACTGTTTTGCCAATTAAACATTTCACCTAGGCAAATAGGGTTTCAGACACTCGACGTGTACAATCTCTAAACGATGTGGTTTCTTTAAATCTTGTACCTCGTAAGTACTAAAGGATTTAAAGAGACCAGAGCATATACTCTGTTAAATTTTTAAAGATTTTGAAAAATAAAAATTTAGAAAAAGGAGTACTTAGCATGGTGGCATGGGCGGGTCAGTAGAATACCCTGGTGAACGACCTATCAGAAATGAAGACATGTCTGAAGAACCTCTACCATATAGGCACTCTCTTATGGCGTTTTCCGTTGCATTTCTTGTTTTCCGTTGTGGTTGGAACCACAAAAATGACTTCCCCGACTAATAGTATATTGTATTTCTGCATCAGGGAGGAGCAGGTTGCGAAACAACACAATACAGAGTTGACAAACCAACAGGATTACATGAATCGGGCCGAGAGAGAGCTCAGGAAAAAGCATGCTTTGGAATTAAAGCAGCAACCCAAAAGCTTAAAGGTATGTGTCCATCAAAGTAAATAATTTATATGAGCCCATCCAAGTAAATATAGTTTATATTAGTCACCTGCAACGAAACTGCTATTTCTTCCCCGCAGTGAGCACAAGGTAAAACAATCCTCCACACTTGAAAATTTTCTCAATTTTCTTCATACTATGAGTCAGGCAAAGTCGTGATGATGCTTTTTAAATTTATTTTATTTTATTCAATATGGTACAATAAGATGTTATAACAATAAATGATATAATAACACTGAATGAATTAAATTAATATAATATAGACAAAAAATACAGCATAACTTTATACATTTAGATTACCGTTCGAACTCTTAATTTGTTAGATATTATTAAATATACACTATTAAAATGTGTAAATCATACATTTATCTATATGATTCCCATACGATTCCCTTTTACTTTCTTAGGGATTGATTTTTTTTTTAAGTAGCTCATATCCCTTGCCCAGAGTTCAAACTATCTCCGTGCCAAATTTTGTTCAAAATCGGTTCGGCTGTTTAAGCTGTGAAAATGTAACAGGCAGACAGGCTTTCGTATTAATAATATTAGTATGGATTAAATATTGTGCATTTTAATTTCAGCAAAAAGAAATGCAGATCAAGAAACAGTTTCGGGAGACGAGTAAAATACAAACGAGGCAGTACAAAATACTCAAAGCCCAACTCCTGCAAACAACTCCGAAGGTAGCACTTTTATTTAATATATTTTAGGGAAACTATAATATAACTTATTATAAAACAGCAAATACATAATTATTAATTTCGCCAGTTACATGAATCCACTGTTTAACAGTTGAATTGAAATGTAGGACTGATCACCTAGAACTGATTATATAAAAAGAAAATAAATTAACAGAAATAGGAACGTAAATAAAATAGTTTAGTTTTTGCATATTTACACTGATAAAAATATGTATTAATCAAAATATGGGTTACTTTAATGAATTCAAAGTATAGTTAAAAATGTTTAATTCGGAAAGATTACTGTTATATTCATGACATGTTGGTTTATGGGTCTTTGAGGACTCCTTTGCGCCGACCCCCGTTAAAGTCAAAATTAGATTATTTTCCATTATTAACTCGTTGATAAATACTTTTCGACATTCGATTCCAAATGTCCCGGTTTACCGGAATTTTTCTCTTGGGAATGTATAAAATTCAGATTTAATGATTTTTTACTAGGTCATATTATGGGTTCTGACTGTAGTTGAATAGAAAATTCTTTTGAGGATTTTGTAGGTTTCTGACAGATCTCTATATTAATTCTACATAGGATTTTAGAAAATCTTTGCACCTTCTAAAACAATATCTCTGAAATATGTATTCAAACTTCGTATTTAAAATCACTAATGTCCTTTCAGGAGGTTAAATATATTATTAAAAGACGATTTTACTTTCACACAGGCTTTATTTTTCTTTTTTAACACACGATCACGTCTAGAGCGGGAACCACCTCAGACCGCAACCAAAACAACAACAATAATCCTACTCGGCTTAAGCCCGGCACACAACAATGCACCGTCTCTCTCTCTCTCTCTCTCTCTCTCTCTCTCTCTCTCTCTCTCTCTCTCTCTCTCTCTCTCTCTCTCTCTAGCTCAGCCCCTTCCAACTGTGGTCCATTCTTTTGACTGTGTTGGCGGTCTCTCTCGTTCTCTCTCTCTATGATCTGCTCTGCTCTCACTGCTTGTATCGGCTGCATCGTAACAATATATTGACTATACCGGTCTCACGAAAAAAAAATATGAAAAAATATTATAGTTTTTTTTTTAAAAAAAAAAAAAACAATGCGGGTTTGGGTGGTCTCCACCCAAGGTTAATTAAGTCCAGGTTAGCTTTGTTTTGAGACATTATGATTTTGTTTATTGCAGGAGCAACAAAAAATTGTGATAAAAAGGCTCAAGGATGAGAAAAGGCGTAAGCTGGTATTGCTGGGTGAGCAGTATGACCAGAGTATCGAAGAAATGCTACAGAAACAAACCGTGCGCTTGGACGAGAGTCAAATGGTATGTTTTCCGATATACTATCCAAGTTAATCATGTTCGCAATCCTGAGACTACTAGTGTTATACGATATTGGCTTTTAACCGATATATCTTTTTTGGCATATTGACATTCAATATATATTGGACCAAATATATTCAAAATTTACAGATATTGACAAACTATACTAAAATATAATGAAGTATAATTAGCGTAGATGGTAATCAGAATGTTGATAAATATGTAATGTTTGAAAAATTAATAGGATTTTATCCAAAAAAGGATATTTTATTATAAACAATAGTAAATAAAATATTTTTTTTTTTTTTTTAAATTAATGATTTTAATTCAAAACCGTGTAACCACCTAGCTGAGACAGCATCCCAAACGTTTGGAGAAAGTTCTCATGATGGCAGCTTGTCTGAAGACTAGCTTTTCGCATCCCTTGTGGGTAAAGTTGACTGTGTCTTATCTCGGCGTACAGAAAACCGTAAAACCATTGTATGATTATAGCAAAAATACTATAGCAATTTGTTTTTTAGATCGAATGCCACCAGCTGAAGGAGAGGCTGCAGTATGAGTTGGAAATTCTGACCGCATACCAAAGCAAGAACAAGATGCAGGCAGAGGCGCAGCGGAATCGCGAAAGGAGAGAACTGGAGGAGAGGGTCAGCGTGCGGAGGGCGTTACTCGAACAAAAGGTCCCACATTTTGGCATATCCCCAATATTTTATATTTGCTGCATTTTAGACCCTAAACCCAGGAGACATCTCAAAATGAAATACAGTCCCTTAATATTTTTTTACCTTTATAGTAAGATGTTTATCTAATTATAACATATTTATCCTTAAAATGTAGCTTATAATATTGTCTTAAGACACAATCATAGTTTTTGTCACGTTTGTTGGGTGGGTATTAATTATAAAAGAAAATAGCTATCTTAAAATAAATCTTATATTATCGTATTCAGGTCGTCCTTTTAATGTCACCCTTTTATTCACCTATTATTACTCCTCTCTCATCACACTTCATCCCACTCTGTCAACCCCTCCCCTAATAATACCTAAAACACACATTTTTTTTTTGTCTGAGTGAAATGTCAACCGATTTTAACAAGACTTTCATTATCAGGTAGAGGACTTTCAGAGATTATTATAGGTTACTTTTTCAAAAAGATGCACACAAATACGCACACAAATTTATTAGTTTCCTATACTCTGGATGAGGTTTTTACAGAAAGAAAAAAATGAAAAAAACCCTGGGGGGGCATTTTTGACGATCCTCAAAGCCGCCTGCATAGATGTAATGGCCCTAGTTGGGGAGCAAAGCTATCCATTCTGAGTACCACAGCCACGAGTTTTGTAATATCTGGAGATGTTTCATTAATTTTAAGTAGGCAGTTCCTTTTGCTACACTTTGTATAATGACTGAAAACAATTAGTCTTTTGCGCTTGGAATAATTAATTAATTTTGATTTTTTTTTCCTGAATTATTCACCAACTGCAATGTTTTATATATTTCAGATGGAGTCTGAGACGCAGCAATTCCTGGCAGAACGAGCTGAGAGGATTCGACTGCTCCACGAGAGGCACGAACGAGAACTAGAGCAGTTTGATAACGAGAGCGCCAGACTAGGTTTTAGGTAATACATTTTTAATTTACATTATTATTATTATTCGCCGAGCAAGCAGCTATTTAGCGGATATGCTGATAGGCGATTCTTGAACTGGTTTACACTTTTAGCTTCTACCACTTCCTGTGGTAGCCGATTCCAATTGTCCACAACTCTATTGGAGATAAAAAAAATCTAATTTAGATAATTTTTACCATTTCTCGGCAAGCATTCATTTTGAAAAATTCTTTCATAAAAAGATATAATTTTCGGATGTTTGTATGAAGGTTCTGAACGAAGACAGCCCTCTTAAGTATACTTTTACTTAACTGCAAATAAAAGAATGTTATACCTTTTATAATAATATGTCGGTTGATTTTTATTTTTGCAGTGCAATGGCCATCGCGGAAGCGTCCAAGGAAGCTTACCCTGATGAAGAGCAGTCTCTCTCCGGTTCCATGTTAAGCCTCGCTCACAGCAACAGCTCCGCTAGTTTCCCGGCCGGCTCGCTCTAGGCCCCCGCCTTCTCAGCCTAACCTAGCCTAAGAATAATACGTTGCACCGTGAACAAACCGTTCCAAACCTAATTACTTGTTACTATTATTATTCCTCACCACAATGTGTTTTGTAAAGCCCGGATCGCACTGGACACCTTTACTATGGCAGACCGCTGAAACTATATAAAACTGACACACGATGTACAATCAACTGCAGTGTGGTTCAGTCCTGACCCAATTTTCAAAAACCTTGCTAAAAACTGGCACCAATGTGTAGTTCTACGTGAACCAAGACTCTTAGGTATATTATTTATATAATTATTTATATATATTTTAATATTATTTTTATAAAATAATACAAGTATGGTGCTGCTCTACTGTAAAAAAATGTACATATATAAAAAAAAATCTTTGATTCTACTTATACAGATATAAGTCGTGGGTCAAATGAAGAGAGGTGATAGAAGGGGCATTTCCAAACATAATCTAATTCTTGATAGTTAAAAGTTATGGCATTTTAAAAAATAAAATACAAATTATATCATCTAAAAAAATGAATAATACGATTAATGTAACTGTTATTTTTTTTTTATGCTCCTGAACAATGTCTTTTCTAATAAAGGTATTTTCTTAAGCTCTTTACATATATTAAATTGGTATAACTTTTTGAAAAAAAAATATTCGTATTAATTAAGTTTTTCTTTACAAAAAAATAAAATATAACAATTTTAACATAGAAAGAGTTTACGAAAATATTTTTATTAGAAAGACACATTAGTATAACGGAAAAAAAAACATTTTTTTTTTTCACTGTTTTTAGATTGGTCTTTTCATTTTTAAGTTTTTACTATGAAGAAATGAATTACCACAAATGTAGTTTATTTGATTAGAAATTACTTCGGGGCCCTATCACCCCTGTTTGACCCACGATTTATGCGACACCAGGTATGGAAGCAAGACACATCATGTTGGTTTTAAGCATACTGACATGGATATATATAATAAAGTAGACGGCACCATACATCTCTGTCGTTGAGGAAATAATGTTAATGTAATAAGGGCCACAGCACCCGAGTGTGATATCTCATTGTTAGGGCTTTGCAATGCAGTAGTTTTAGATGTGGATGCGTCCCTACTTTTGGTATTTTTTTACTGCTTTCAGGTATAAGTATTAGAGTACTTTCAGGTGAGGAAAAAATTTCTGTAACTGACTTCCAAGTCTGGCGGGTCAAAGCTGCAACCCGAAGGTGTAGGTTCCTTGCATGGTGACAAGTGTGCCAGACTTGTTGGTTTTTCTAGTATATATATTTTTCCGTACTCTTAAAAACTGCAAATTTATGATTTAGAAGACATTCCACAGTATAAACGTATGTAAAAGTAAGTTGCAGTTTACAGTTTGTATTTAAAGTCACTACTGTTCTTTCAGAAGGTTGATTTATATCAACAACCAAACAGTAAAAAATATTCGAAAAATGTTTTTCGATTATAAGAAAAACAAATTAAAAATTTTAGTCAAAACCTAACGAAAGTTCGGAATCCTGACGTCGCCCCATCAGCAATCCCATCGATCTGTCCCAAACCAAACAAACCATGACTTGAGTTTACGGCAAAATCAGTTAAGCAGTCCTGTGTGGATAAGCAGAGGAGTCGCTTTGATGCGATTTTCAAACTATTTCCGGAATTGATTTAAAAATTAACATTTTTTTTCAAAATTATATATTTTTTCGTGAAACCGGTTTAGTTGAGAATATAGATCAACCTTCTATAAGGACATTAGCGATTTTAAATACATCCTATGTAAGGCTATACTTTCAAAACAAAATAAATTCTCAAGAAAAAGAATTTTGGGTCCAAACATTTTCTTCCTTTGTAAGATTAACAGTTGGAATGCACTTATTGGCCAGTATTTATTTCCTCACTTGTTTGGAGGGGGATTTTAAGCGTTCAAGTTGAATTCAGGTTTTATTTTAACATTTATTTCATATATTTTGTCTAATTTGCTTCATATTGTAGACAAATTTATTTTAAGTTATTTTGTTTTACTTAAAAGTGTTTTTAAAATGGACCAACCGCATGACGGTAAAACATTTTAAAAATGAAATTTTAATTTAAATTCTTCAAATTACGCATTACACCAGAAATAAATAAAATAAATAAAGATATATTATTTCAAAATCACAACATACATAATATACTCAATTCAAAGTAATAGAAAAATATCCAAAGGTATAGAAAATAGTTTAATTTTTAATAATAAAATTAATCGTGGCGCTCTTCTTGTAAATATGTAAATATTTTTTTAGATGCCATATAATATTTTTAAACATTGATAATCACACCTATAACCATTTACTTCTCACTTGATTATTTATCATTTCCCGCACTATTTTAGTTAACGAAATGAGATTCTTTTAATATTTCATTTAAGTATGTATTAAATAAAATTAGTTACTCATTGCCCCCACAGCAAACCATAAGCAATCAGCAATCAATTTTTATATGTATTTCACGGCCGTCGACCATTTTAAATCAACGACCGACTTACGGCCTATCTGCGATCGAGTGACGAACTACACACATTTACATGAGCTTTTATTTGACATAACTACCGAGAGAAAAAAAAACAAATGCCTCTCCCGGAATACAATCTTGAGGTTCAGCATTTCCGCCCGTGTTACTAAACCATTACATCACGCAGTCTCATTTAACTAATTTATTCATCCGTATAATTAATCAGTTATATTTTTTTTATTTTCTCTGGGGTTTGATTATCTCGAAGTTAGCAGGTGGTTTAAAGAGTTGGCTTTTTTATCGATAGGTGTATTATATGCCATGATTCTATACATCCTGACATATCACATATTTCACGTACCATATACCATATGGTAGTGTAGTGGATAGGGTGTTTGACTATTGATTACGGGTTCGGATTCGCACCATTATACAATCATACCAAACGTTTCAATACCACTAATCTCCTGACATTAGCACAACCATATTTAGCTTAGTTGAGTAGGAAGGGTCCAAACATAATTGACCTAGGTAATAGTAATTCTTTTAAAAAAAATATAAAATAAATGGAGATTTTTTTACATGAAAACCCTTACTAAATGTCGAACTGAGAAGATATAAACAATTAATAATAATAATTAAAAAAAAATACTGAATGTATTACAGTCCTACACGATAAGTGCCTAAGTAATTAGTGCTGGTGTTTGCGTTTGATGATAAATCTACTCTACAATATCAGGTTTTCATCACACTTGATAACTTCTCTAAACTAAAGTGATACTAAATGTGTATCACTGAAAACCAGTTACTGCTCCAATGTGAGCAAAGGTTTTTTAATCATTAACTGATAACTTTAAATAGTCCAATGTCCTATATTTTTTATAATATAGATTTCCAATACTATTTTTCGTTTATTTTGTTCCTAGAAAAGTGAGACGCTAGAAAAAAAGTTAATGAGATACGTACACAACATCATTCTAACCATAAAAGTTAAAAGGTTTAAGCGCCGATTAAGAGACGTTTTGTTCGATATAAAATTATGAGCGGTTGAATTTTACGCGATCTGTCAAAACATTAGACCCTGCATGCAATTTTTAATACCAACAGCCGTTATCAGCGAGATCTTAAATGTTTGAAAAATATTCTTGGTACACTGGATCGGCTCTTATCAATAATAGTTTTTTTATCGTAAATATTAATAATTAATTAAACCGATTCCTATACTATGGTTCTTCTATTCTTACGACAGGTATACACCTCGGTGAGTGATTTTCGCTAATAAATGTGAATATATTTTACGCTCTAAATTTGTTGTAAATATGTTCTGCAGGACACAATATTTTTTGCTTTTGTAAAATTTTGTTTTGTGCCATTACGGTTCAACATATTCTTAATCCATTTTGTTATAAATATATATAAAATAATATGCTATTATTTAGGTACTGCCTTTTTAAATGGTCTAATGCCGGTTGATTGCTTATCGTTTAGGCGCGAATCGTAACTTATAATATATTGCCGTTATTGCGGAGTTTCTTGTATGGTTACTAGAAAGTCCACAAATTTCGAGTAATAAGTCTCTTCTTGAAGAATAACATTTATTACGAATTTAATTACTTATACAAAATATAATATGTCGACGAGTATTTGAAAAGTCTGGTAACGTTGCGGTCGTGAGTGCTCCCTAGCGAGGTGCCGGTGGAAACGTTGTACCGGTTTCGATGTTCGTACCGATCTAGTCTTCGTCACTGGGCCCGTGTCTGGTGATGCGGGCATGTTTTCTTTGCTGCCCGTATCGGCTGTGTTGTGTTCGGTAGCGAGCATGTAGGCTGGTTTGACGCGGTCTATTGTTACTCTCGTCGTCTTTCCGTTTTTTTCGATGGTGAAGGTTTTTGTGTCCTGTGCTTTGACTCTGTACGGGCCTGCGTACGGCGGTGTTAGTGGCTTGCGGACGAAATCTGTGCGCAGGAAAATGTGGGTTGCTTGGTGCAAGTCCGGATGAATAAATGTGTTCTGTCCCGTTTTTCTTAGTTCTTTTGGCTTGATTGCTTTGATGGCTTCGCGAAGGCGGCTGAGGTATGAGTAGGTTGTGTCCTTTCTGTTGGAATCTGCGAAAAATTCTCCTGGCAATCTTATGTTGGTTCCGTAGATCATTTCTGCCGGTGATGTATCTGAGTCGGCTTTTAGTGCTGCTCGGAGTCCTAATAGCACGGTGTGTACCTCTGCGGTCCATTGTGCGGTGCTCAAGCGTGCCATTAGCGAAACTTTTAGTGATCGGTGCCATCTTTCGACCATTCCGTTTGAGGAAGGGTGATAGGCCGTTGTCCTTATTTTCTTGATCCCCATTACTTCCGTGAGTTCGTTAAATAATTGTGACTCGAATTGCCTGCCCTGGTCCGTTGTTATTCTGGCTGGACATCCGAAACGACATATCCAGCCTTCATAAAACGTTCGTGCTACATTCTCCGCTGTTATTTCTTGTAGTGGAAACGCTTCCGGCCACTTGGTGTAACGGTCTATTACGGTCAGTAGGTAACGCTTCTCTTCTGATATTGGTAGTGGTCCGACGATGTCTATGTGTGCGTGCTCGAATCTTTGTGCTGGTGTGAAAGATCCTAGCGGTGCTTGTGTGTGCTTCTGTACTTTTGCCGTCTGGCATTGTATGCAGTTTTTTGCGTATGTGTTGGTGTCATCTTTGGCCAGAAGTATCGTTCCGCTACCATTTTTCTTGTTGTGCGGATCCCAGGGTGACTTAGGTCGTGTACTCCTTTTATCGCTATTAGCCGGTGGTTTTAGTGATGTACGGCCGTGGTTTTCCGGTTGTCATTTCGCACCATACAACTGATCCGCATTCTTTTCGTCGCATTCGTTCCAGTTTCAGATTTTCTTTTTGGTGGAGCAATTTCAGTTCTGTGCAGGTTTCCTGTTCTTTGGCTATCGCTTGATAGTTGGTTATCGTTGGGCATGCTATTTCCGAGACGCGTGACAATGCGTCGGCTACTACATTCTCTGCCCCTGGTATGTATTCTATCCGTTCGACGAATTGCGAAATAAATGATAGGTGTCGTATTCGCATTGGTGTTTCGCTGTTTGAATCGTTCTTTTTTCCCAGGGCGTGAATAAGTGGTTTGTGGTCGGTTTGCACTACAAGCACTCTTCCTTCTACTAGTTTCCTGAAGTGTTTGACTCCTAGGTATATTGCTAGCAGTTCTCTGTCGTATGTGGCGTATCGCTGTTGTGCTGTTGAAAAAGCTTTCGAGAAAAACCCTAGTGGCTTCCATTCTCCGTCTTGCTTTTGTTGTAGCACAGCTCCTGCGTGGGTTAAAGATGCGTCTGTCATGATGGCTAGCGGTAGGCTTGGTGATGGATGCGCTAAGGTGACCGCTTCGCCTATCAGTTTCTTGCATTGTTCGAACGCTTTGTTGGTTGCTTCAGTCCATTCGATTGGTGTTTTGTCTTTCTTTTTTGCTCCGTGTAGTAACGCGTTCAGTTGCGCTTGGTACTTAGCGGCGCTCGGCAGACTCTCTCTGTAGAAATTTTGCATGGCGAGAAACCGCCTTAGGTCTTGGATCGTTTTTGGTTTTGTAAACGCTGCGATTGCTGCTGTTTTCTCCGCCTTTGGTTTGATTCCTTCGGCGTTGACTGTGTAGCCTAGGAAATCCAACTCTTTTTGTGCGATCTGGCATTTCTTGATGTTTATCATGGTTATAGACCATATGATGTTTATAGACAAGCGACTTCACATAACCCCACAAAAAATAGTCCAGCGGTGTTAAATCGCACGATCTTGGAGGCCATTTTTCTAAATTTGCACTATTTGCAAACGTTGTTCAGGAGTAAGTCTATTCATTATGACATGGCAAACCAAACTGAGCATAAATCAAGTGACAGCTGTCAAAAACACCAACTACGAAAAAAGTAGTGCCAGATTGAAAACCACGCCTCTAAAAAAAACATCCTATACAAATAATAAGAACCATCACTAGAATATGAAAATCAACTGATTTTATTTTTGTGATTTTATTTCAAATATTTTCTGCATCCATCGTACTGTATTTGTTTAATTTCAATTCAAAGAGCAGTTAATCGTAACCAAAATCAATACTGGTTAAAATCTTGTATCAATACAAACGTTCTACTGGAGGATATATTATAAATTTCATGGACTGGTAGGCAGTTCTTACCAATAGACCAATTTAAAGCCACGAGATAATTAAATCTACCATCTGTTGAAGAGGGTTGTTTGTTCGCTCAGAAATTTCACAAACTCTATTATCGCTGTTATATTCTTTAAATGGAAAATGCTGATAAGTTTACAATCTTACTGTAAATGACTTCGACTGAGAAGCCGTCGCTTCAGCAAAATGTGTTTCAAAATGTCCTTTCGGATCTACCCTGCTTTGATAAAAATACCCTGCAAAATTTAAAAAATGCATCACATTCGAAGACACTTTATTTTATGTTTGTAGAGATATCATATTTTCAATTTTTTCGATTGTTAAGTTTGGACAAATATGTTTAAGATTTTAAATTAATAGTTCGATTTTGATGTCGTCCTAAACCGTATTCAAAAGTTTTGCAACGAATTTAATAGTTAGATGCACATTTTATGTCGAATGTATATGAAATTTGAATTTGCTTAATTTTGTTTAGTTTAATTAAAACTAAATTAATGCGCATTTTAAAACCACATTTTTACGTGTGTCAATTTAGTATTGGAAAACAAAAAAATCTACGGTTAGATGGTAAATCCGTGAATTTTAATAAAATAAAAATATGCCGTGTAAATTTTATTGTGAGGTTCAAAATGTTTATAAGTTGTTTGACCGAACCTGCATAATATATTGGTTTTTTTAATAAAATAATTTTATCCCGAGATCCATAGAAATCGGACGCTGAAGTGCCATTTTCATGTCGCTTTTTTCGCATGGTTAGAGTAAACGCATGCATGCAAAATGTTATGCACTTTTATACATCGGTCTCATGAAAAATATTTCATTTAAAGAAAAAGTTTTATTTATATTTCTTTAGGGACAGATTGATGCACTTATGCGTTTCAAAACATCGTTTTTCTCATAATTGGAGAAATATTTTTTGCTGATATGTGTTTGATGGTTGAAAGGAAAGTAGCGATTTTAAATACTCCCTTTAACATAGTCACTATTTTAGCATAGAGAATCCATATCTGTTTTCTGTTGTTTTGTTGTTTGGTGGTCTTGTCTTCTTGTCTGTTGCATTCAACATAATCTTTCTCTTCTGTTTTTCTGTTGTTTTGTTGTTTTGGTGTTTGGTGGTTTGGTGGAGAAGAAGACTTCTTATCTTGGTGGATCTTTCTCTGCGTTATTTTTGCTATATCTCGATCAACCTTTTTTTTTTCGTTCTCAGTGGTCGTTACGTGCAATCTCAGAGCAATGCTGCTATGTAAATCTTTATTTGAATAGGTATGCATCGCCTGGAACGATGATGTTAATTCCAGTATTAATGGTTATGGTTGACCACAATATTTTCGCTCGGTCGGGTATGACGCTCGACGAATAATTTTCTCAGTAAATAATCGAAAGTAATTTACAGGATATCAATCCGGGTCTCGTATTCTCAAAGACGATATTTAATCACACAAAAAAGTGCACAGTTTGGTCAACAAACGTTGTCGGAATTATTTTTCATTACTTTTATTTGAAAAAAAAAAACATTTTTCAGAGCTTGCCTTGATGCTTTATGTTATTTTTCTTTTTATAAGTATTCCTTCTGTATAAGAATTTTGATAGACCTTTTGAACATTTCCCTCAAAGTTTCATAAAAAAACTTGTATAAGGCCAATAAAAAAAACTGTTTTTAGAATGTCCGAAGTGAAACCTTTCGCATTATATGCTTATTATGTCACCTTTATTGGATGAAAATGTATTAATAACCGACCTTCGCTATAGTTTTTATATTTAATATTACTTATTATTCAATTTTGAAACACAGAGCTCGCGTTTAATTTGATAGGAGCGGTATTTTTTCCGCATTCCATAATGTAAAATTCCCGTCAAAGAGATTCAACTTTCGCTTACAAACTTTCGCTTAAAAAAAAAAAACAGTTAAATTTGCAGAATAAAAGCGGCACTTAAAGGTTAAAAAGTTTTTCAAAGACTGCCATCAGCAAAACGAATCGTGTTTTATTTCGGTATAAGAGTCAAAATGCAGTTGGTTGTACAACGCTTCTGTGGTGTTTATGCTATCCGGCAATGTTTTGTGGTCCAACGTGCAAAATGCGCATTTATGTAAATTTAATCGCTACACCCCACTAGCAGTGTTAAAAATGTAAAAAATATATTGTTAAAAGGTAATAATTAGGTATACAATTTATGTGTGCGATTGGGAGAAATTTTTCAATTTAAAAGATACAATAACAATCATGATTCCAAATGTTATTATAGACGGGGACAATAATTTACAAATGTAAAGGCCGTAAATGTTATATTAACTTTTAGAAGTTCAGTAGTAAGTACCTAATAAGTAATATTCAAATACCTTCATGGTTTTTCTTTCATATTCACTTAGTGATCCTTATATTTTTACCTTACTCATATTAGGTAAGATAATATTTTAGATTTTGCATGATCAATATATAGTCTTAAAGAATTTTGTAATGTTTTCCTAAATCACACCAAAATAATAATAACGAACACTTTATTTGACACGCATTCAAATGTATCAAAAAGGCGAGATTATTGCCGCACGATCTCTTCCGATAACCCAGAGTTGTGTAATATATATTGGTTTCGTGTCGGTGAAGGAAAAAAAATCTTAAAAAGTTAAAATATGAAGTTATTAGCTTAAAAATGGCAGTGAAATAGATTTGTTGTTCGGAGTACTGTCATTCTGCTGAGAGTCTCGTTTGATTTAACGTCGTCATTTAACTATTTTTAATGGACATATATCTTCAAATGTGCTGCGGTCGTTTTCCTTGTAGGGTGTTTATTTTTTGTTGTTGCTTCTTCAAGATGGTACCTCGTATTTATTCCATAATTTTATGCCGTCGCTTCGTCTTCTCTCGTCGTTATATACATGTATGATGATACATTTCTGTATGTATTTTTTAATTCTTATCGTTCCCATCTTTATTGTATATTTTTTTCATTCTCTGCTGTATTCATTTTTTTTTTGTAGTTTTGTGCGAAAAATCCGTTCACTCGCGATCGTGTTTTATTACGTTCACTTGAATTTGGCAATTTGGTCTATGTTTAAATTCAGTCCAATCATTGTGAGGTCTAAACTTTTTATTCTACTTAATTTTCTGCTCTACCCGTCTAACTTACCTAAGTTATGTTGACAATCAATAAATTAAGTTTACATTTCAGATGCCATTTTCCCAATTTCCCCATCGACAATGTTTTACTTACAATCTAAGTTATAATTCATTATCGTTATCGATAAATAAAAGACCAAAAATGTAATCAAAACCTTTCTTTTAATTTTTCTCGAATGTCATTAAAATTTTTGATTTGGTACATTTGAGATACGAAATGTTTAGCATATAATGCACATTAAAAGCGTCGGTATTTTTTATTCTTTTCACATATCCTCTATGATGTCTTGCGATAACAGGTCACACATACATAAAATGATACATGATACGTGATTTCATTACATATAATGTCAGCATTAAAATGCGCATTAGGTTAGGTCTTCCTTCCGCGTCATCACCCCCAAGGAAGGGTGACTCCCACTCCCATGCTGACATGATATTCAAATATAACGTGTCCATAATTGATACTATAACGAAACTCCCTTTTCCCCCATCTCTATGCGTTTATCACGAGTATCCTTGTTTCCTATGCGCCGCAGGCGAATTTTTCAAAATATGATTTGCACGTGGAACTTAACTGCTACACCAAGTTGTTTTCGGAAATCTCCCAGTCTTGCTAGGGCCAAATTAATGAACCGCAGTTCATAAAACGGGACATTTTAGCATCCCACAAAGGTAATCAGGACAACAGACATAATACTGTAAAACGGGACTGTCCCGTTTAAAACGAGACATATAGTCAGGTTATTTAAATAGCATGTTTTATTTTCGGACACTGCGTTATTGTGCCACTTATATTTTTCTAGTTCAATTTGGATTCATAGCCATTTTTTTTTAAAATAGCATTGTAATCATTGCATAAAAGCCGAGATTTATTCAGTACATAATTAGTTAAAAGGCCCTTTTGATTAGTCTAGAACAAGTCATCGTCAAAATGCAATATTTCTCTTTTGCTGTTAACGCACATTAGGGACTGTTTTCTCAGCTGCTGAAAGATCATTTTGGAGAATATACTGAGAAAATTATAATTGACCTAATTGACCAAGGTGTCCAGTTCTTGAGAGGTTTTCAAAATGAAGATAACGACACTACGCTATTTCTATGCAGGATACCTATGCAAGGATATAGTTTCAGATACTGCATTTGACTGGTATGGATTGATCATAGCTCATAGTTGACTAAACTCTTGACTTGTACCGAGTAGCGCCTTGTTTTCTGCCTATTTATTAAAGTTAATTTTATGAGCCTATTTTTACTGAAAGCCATTGAAAATGGTGATATATATTACTATTGTCTACTTTTGCACAATTTATAACTTTTTTATTGAAATTATAATTTATTGTGTCATGATTATTCTATATAATTATTTGATTATTTGTTGAATGTATAATATTTTTAATTATTTATAGTATTAGTGGTTAGCTATCTGTTTATTGATAAGTCTTATAATAATTATTATTTGCAGGTTCAAACACATTATGACTTAACCGTGACTTTTATAACTGGAATGATTTGAATTTATTTTCAAGTTGGAATAATTTTGTTATTTCTAGCGTTTCTATTTTAATGAACTCAAAACTATGGCAGTTCCAATGGGGTTTAGATTTTTTATTACGTAGCTGGGCAAAAACCGAGTGCTGGCACATAAACTGCTTTGGAGCTATGGAATGTCATTAGTCCTGTAAATGGTTTGAAAATATAAAATTATAAACAATGTGAAAGATACGACGGTTGATTTTGCCAGTGAAAAATTTCTCGCTGACAGTTTAAACTTTGTTTGGTGTTAGTTAAATGATTCTCAGTACTGATAGACGGTTGATTGCGGGAACAAGGTTAGTTTGATTATGTAACCATAAATAATTTGGTTAATGCTAGCTGGAAAAGCTCATTGATTCCATTTTTTATTGTCTATGAAACAATTTTAACATAAAGCCGTTGGGCGGTGTAAGCTGGTTTAAAATGGCCGTGTATCAAAAATTAGTTATGCAAGCTTTTAGCTTCCGGCTAATTCATTGTAAGATTAATCTCACACACTGGCAATTATCATTAAAAGGCCTGGTATGATTACAGGCCTTCAAATCAACCTATTCAATAGAGAATGCTCGCTCGCCTTTCTTTTTCTTCGAAACCAGAAATGTTACCGTATGCAGGATTGTTATTTTTTTTAAATTCTATGCCCCAACCTGCCTTCAATCAAACATTTCTACCCTCATTTGTATATTTACATTATTTAAATCTTTGGTAACTGCACGCGTGAATGAATATGACGGGACAGTTTCCACACCTCACTTTTGTGATTTAGCTAAACGCTTAGGCATATAAATACTTGGAGGCACGGTCCTTTGTTGATAAAAAAATATGTAAATTTAACTGTAGGCATAGTGATGAATGATAAATATAAGACTTACTAGTATGTTAGAATCATATTATGTATTGTATAGAGTTATATTAGAAGAAAACTTATCGTGCGTACAGCGCTTCATTTGTTATATTTTTAATAATAATTATCAAATAAAAATTGTACATTTTTATTTAGAATCTTTTTAAGTTATTTCATTCTCTGTCAATTATTGACATGTAAAATTTATTTTCTCGGAGAGCTGTCTATTCAGGATATAGCTGAAATATACGATAAAAAAATATGTGATATTTTAACAATCCTTTTTTCCATATTTTTAATAGAAATAATTTACCAAATACTATCTTGTAAATTATACGGATTATGCATATGAATACCTAAATCTGACAAAAACGAACCTGCTATCTCGACATCTAGTAAAATTATCTTTTTATATTTGTAAATATCTGCCACATATTTCAAGTGCGCCCCTGCGTGTGTATTTATTGCTAGTGTATGCGTGCGTTACGCTAATATACCATTGATTTGTTTTGTTTACTTATGTGAATAGTATATATATATATACTCGCCGTGTAAATGTACAACTTTGGGGTTACACCGTTTCAATTTAGAAATTCCGAAATCACTGCGAATTTTTTAATTAGTTCATAAGTTTTGCAACGCAGAAACCACCAAAATTGTTTTTTTTAAATCCGTACCCATTCCCACGTTACAACGCTCAAATCGCCATTTCAAATTAACCTTTAAAATGACGCTTTATTTAAAAAAATGTGCTGTATGTCCCGAATCGGGAGGATACTGATCATTCAACAAGTTCTATGTGATCAATCTGAGGTAAAATTATAATATCTAAGAATGTTCAAATGTTACAATAAAAATGTATTTTTGGGTCAGGTTGCTAACCAGGCCATTGAACCTTAAAATAAAGCCTCATTTGAAACAAAAATTACTCGCAGTTGACACAGTTTTGTGGAATAATCTAAAATGTTGTATAAATTGAACCATAATAAATTATTTAATTATACTCTATGAATGCAAAACCTTTTCTCATTCCGTTTTATATATTTTTTGACGAAATGCTATTGGATTTCTTTGCTCGCACTGCGTTTGATAAAGTTTTTGCAATCGTACCTTTTTGAGTTCACGATATGGACAAATGAGCGAGTGCGAGAATAACACGTGTAATTAATTAGTTTGATTGATTAACCAATTGTGCGATGGCTAGAAGAAATGTTTTCATAGTAAGCTTTGTAATGTGTATATGATCAGATTTATCGTAATGAATGACATTCGAAAGTGATTGTGACAAAATGAAAAACACCAGTTGCCAATAAAAATGCGCTTTTATTTAAATTTAATAAAACTTGTTTTATTTGTGGGTTTGATGGTTTGCTTTAGATTAAGCGATAGGAAAAGTAAATTAATATATAAATTCATCGAGAAAAATTAGTACACATCCTACACAAAATCACCATATAAGTAAATATTTAAGCACTGATTTTTTTCAAGTTTGTTTTGAGCTAAACTTATAAATCATCGAGTACCTTGATGCATGTATTTTGTTTTTATAGGTAGGTAATGATAACATTCATAATATCAGGTAACATTTAAAAATAAACAAATTATTGAAAGAGTTGCAATGTTTTTTTTAAATCCCCAAACAATCTATGACATTGAGCCAACCATTTGCCCCTCACCAGACTTGTAATAGAATATACACAAATAAAATCAAATAGTAAATAAATGGTAAATAAGTGGCTCTAGATATATTAGTGTCGTTGTTGTCAGTCTAAAACCACCTATGTGTAGAAAATTGTACTAAATACCTGCTGCCTGACCTTCAAGGATTTATTTATTTATTTAATTAACGCATAGCACTACATTGATAATGCCAAGAAAAAAGGACATAAAAATAAATCACTAATGGGTGCAAAAGTAGACACCGTGAAAATGTGTAAAAATGGTGCCCAACTAAGTAAAAACCTGTGCTAGGGCAGATATTATGCGCATATATTTGAGCCACGCGTACGGTTATAATATATGCCTTTGATTATTTACCTAATTAATGTTATCATGTCTTGCTCCTGATAAGTAGTTATAAAAATTTTCCCAACTTGTCACCTTGCCAAAGCTATCAGTAAAACCCCATTCGAATCCATTCAGTGATTTTGGAGAAGAATAACAATGCAAAAAGTAACTCATTAGTAAGTAGTCATATGAGGTTTTTATGTGGCATGCAATAGATCATACTGAACAGATAAATTACATAATCTGTTTTTTTTTTAAATACACGTGGTTTTAGACTGACAGCGACTACTATACTTTATAAAGCATGTTCGATGTTGGGAAGCATTTGAATGCAGTCTTGGCTTGGTTAGTCATAATTTAGCTTCAGAAGCATCCTAAAAAAATTACTAAAAACAGTTATAAATACAATAAAATCCGTTTCATGGTTTCGTTTTGTGCTGATTGTGTAAAACTAATAAATGATAAAAAATAAAGTTAAATTTACAGCATAAGTAAAATAGAATAAATTCATGTTAGCTGGCAGTGAAAACCGTATTAAATGCAAACAATAAAACTTATGGCAAAAGTAAATCATGCTTTAAGAATAATTATTATTAAAAATGTGTAGATTCATACACTAAAAGAATGCCGATAAGGATAGCAGGATAAGCTGGTTTAATCACTCGAGGCTGCTGAAGAAATGAGTAATAACCAGCGGTCATACGTAGATCTTCATTTATCGTAAAAAAAAATAAACTCAGATTTATTTTTACCGTTGAAAAAAAAACCCGCTTTTTAAAGCTTGTCTCCTTTTTAAAACCTAGACTAAAACTTACTAAGCAAAGATTGATTTTAGAAATGTCATTTGATTCATTTATTTAAAAGCCAATTATTTCAATTTAACTATGGTGTTTTAACTACTGTATTCAAGCCATTAAACCAGAGTCAGTTTGCAGAATACCCAAAATAACTAAGTATAAAGTTGATATAGGAAACTACATTATACGAGCTACGTTTCAATTGCTAAAAACTATTCCTAGCTAACACTTTTGCACGTTAACTCTAATAAATATTATAAAATCTAGATCACTGCGAACAATTTAGTCTCCATAAAAGTTACAATTTTAGTGAGAAAAAAAAATCAATGATATACAAGATCAATTTTCATACAAATTCTAAAAACGTTACCGCAGGTCTGTTCAAATATTAAAAAAAAACTCAAAATGCTTATTACTGTGCTAAAAGCTAAGTTACTCATTAAATTGATAACCGAGTCGAATATTTCCTCGGTTTCCTCAGACGTTTTTATTTTTTTGCATGTCATGTGCACATTTTTAAAATATCCTATATTAAAATAATATTTTTGAATACTATGACTAGGTCATATACTACATTTATTTTTCCTTGTATTACAGCAACATTTAGCTTGGTTGAGGTGTGAAAACAAAAACTCGTAGCTGTCAGCCGAGTTCGCGTCTAAATGTTACTCTTTGTTCTGAATTCTATTTTCAGCAGAAATATAATACAAGAGATACAAATTCATTAGCAAAATATATAAAACACCAAAACAATGTCTAATAATGAATATTATAAAGGTAATAGCCTTACATGTAGTGTTTTTTTATTATACAAATAGATAACAAGAAAAATCTTTGCAAATAAAAAGGTATGCAAAATGTAGAAACGGTAAACTTATTAAAAATATAATCTGTAAATTATGAAGATTTAATCTTATTGTCTATAGCCGTGCCATAAATTTGTTTCAGAGTAAACACGGCGGAGGTATTTCGTTCGGCGACGGATTCACTGTGTTGGGGAGAATTCCGTGGGCTCCAGAATGCGACAGTGCATCTCGCGGATAAGGGGCACCGTGTAAGCGACGCACTCGTCCCAGCCGGGCGATCTCCAAGTGTTCTCGCGGGTCACCTTCCGTGCCTGCAAGTCCTTATAACCTAAAAACGCAAACAATACACAATTTAACACACCCAGTGCCGATATATCGAGTTTGATACATTGTCTTACTGCATCTCTATTAATGTTGGCATGTCGCAAATACCTGAATTTATGAGAGGCATAGACTAATCATTTTTTTTTTATGTCAGTTCGGTTTTGACGGCCAATGGGATTGAGTGAAAAGTACGCGAGTGAATTAAAAGTATTTTTGGTAGATTTGGCGGTTAAAAATTCGAGTTTTCAAACATTTTCATAGTTGTGTACTTATTATTTGCCAATAATAAGAAATTATTACTTAGTTGGGATGGGTTCTTAGGAAATGGTCTAAAGACCAGCCATGACCAGTTAAGACAATTAGATTCTCTTATAGTACGCGGGAGAAAGGGTTGCCAATCGACTTTTCTTTCCATTGAATATTTCCTTTATTTTTTAGGAATGCCCGTTGTATCCAATACAGAAGGTTTTCTCAAGTTGTTTGCTAATCGAGGATCATACTGGAAGTTTTAGTAGGCCTTGAATAGGTCTAAAAGGCATAATTTTCTTTTACTAATTTTGTAATAATTTTCTCCGAAAATAAGTAACATAAAGTTAGGATATTAGTAATCAGTGATTTAGACATAAAATATCATTGTAAATTTAAGTTTGTAACAATAAACCAACATATCGCTGTATCTACTCAAAATAAAATAATTCGAATGATTTGTAAAGTGATTCAGTAAATTTCTAAAAGGTAACCTAAAAATAGATAAAAACTTGTTATGCGCTTGACATTTTAAACGTGGACAACGTGACTTTATTTGTGTTTCTTCTCTCTATTTTGAGAAGCAATTGGGGTCGGTATGTCTGAGTAAATTAAAAAACAGTAAAATAATAAGAAATAAGAAACGTAATATGAAAAAAAAGGTTAGGGAAAGTGAAGATATTTTTCACTTACACCAGATATGATGGACATTGTAAAGGCGGCCGATTTGGGAGAAGTACCCAGCAAATGCTTCATTATTAGCCTTCCTGTAGTTGATCGCTCGTGCCCAATTGTTTCCCCATTCGATCATTGTTCCAGGTTTCAAACTACGTAAAGAAAAAACATTTAAATTGTTTGGTGTGAAAGCGTACCCACCGTGAAATTACTAACTGAGACAACTCTATTTCCATGCTGAAAAATTCCTGTGGTCTTTGTAGTTACCTGGACAGAAATCTAAAACTAAATGCAACCTCCCCACTCATCAATTTTTAATTATTGACAAGCAGACAATCAAACATTAATCAGCAAAAAAGATTCTCAATTAGAAAAATGACTTCAAAATTTAATAAAAATCATTTTAATGTTTAACGCGGTTGCACGGATGGCGTGAGATCGGGCAGAGACCCCCGAGCGGGCGGTTCGCAGAGCACTTCGAAGAAAAACAAAGGTTTTAGTAACATAATTATTTTTTAAAAGACCTTTATACTTACGTACATTCTCTATTGATTTATTAAACCTAACTTACAAAAAAAAAAAATTTGTAATAGTGTAATCGGTATATTACCTATTTCTATAACTAAAATAGATTCTTAAAAGTATGCAAAATAAAATAATAATGAACATAAAAATTGTTTATTTTTGCATATGGTTTATATAAGGGTTTATATACATTTATATTAGGGTAATTTTATATACATTTATATTTTAATCTTAGACAGTATGCTAAATAACAATTATATGGTTTTAATTTACCATAAAATTTCCACCATAAAATTTGACATTTTTTTCCTGAATAATCAAAAATAATAGTTCGTATGCCACATTGAGGTATAAAATTCTAATTAATTTGAAAATTATTTATATAGGTAAAAAAAATAAAAACTAATTTACGGCTTACCTGTACGACCTAATTTCATAAATGTTTCCGCCGTTTCTTGGCTCGGCTGACGGCCAATAACTGAAGGCCAGAAGGTATTGCAGATGTCGAGAACGGAGAAAATTTCCACGCTCTTTCTCTAACTGTACATATTCCTGAAAATAAATAATTATAATGATGAATAATTATGATATTTGTCGGGGCGACGTGGCGAAGGTTTGCGACGGCGCTCCCGATGTCACCACTTTGTTGGTTCGCAGTAATACAAAGTAAAACTCGTGATTATAATGATACATTTTAATTTATTATAATACCATTTAAACGTGCAGACAGAAGTGAGCTCTTTTCTATACTATAGGTAGGCGATCATTCGTCTGTCGTTGGCGCGCTGCGCCCGCACATCCCAACCGTCTTACCTCCGCCGTTAGGCGGTAGCGGGGGGTAATATCAAACACTATAATAATGGTGGCAATGTGATATGGTAGTACTATAATTCAAATTAAATATATTGAAATATCGAATGATTAAATAATCATACTAATGAAAAATGTATTGCATTCAGATTTTAATACTATCAGATGAAATACAATGTTTCTACATAATCTTCAAGGAGAGTTACACCATTTAGAAACAGAAATTAACTAAAAAAATATTAAATAATTGCTAATTAGGGTTATTACAGAACTTTGGTGAGAGTAAATAACAGTAAAACTGACCAATTTACTGAAAATTTAACTTTTTTTATTAGTGTCTTTAAAATTAATGTAATATCTAGAATTTAAGCAAAAATTAATATATTTTCTCAAAGGAAAAACTTTAAAACTTTTTTTTACAAAAACCAATTGCCGATATATCGGCTTAAAATAAAATGGTACGATGTTTTACTCTCTCTCTCTCTCTCTCGAATAATGATCGATAAACTCGAAATATCACAGAATCAGAAAAATGATGCACTACTCTGTTCTTTAACATTAGCTGATCAAGTATTGAGGTAAAATTTTAGAAGGAAGATATGTGCTAAAGTAGTGATCATAATCTCAAAATAATCTCAAAATTTACCGATTCATTAAAAATTTTGGATTTAAAGAATTTGAAGTTCGATAAGAACATGTCTGATATCCTCGTATCCTCTGACTTTTTTTATACGTGAAACATGTTTTAGTTTTTCTCTATGTAAAGTAAATGTATTTGTTTAAAAAACTTAAAATTGAACATACCAAATTTTTGTTCACTGCACAATTGTAGAGACAACGGATACCTAATTGGTTAACAATGTTTACTTTACATATTTTTAATAAATAACAATAATTTGCAATAATAGCATTGAAACAATAATTTTTGAACACCAACAAATTCACAATTAATCAAAGATAACATAGAAAAGAAAAATTAATAAACAATAATAATTAATTTTAAAGAGGATCTAAATAGTTATTTCATCGTGGTTTTGTTTTTGTGATTATATTTGGGATTAAGCCTTAAATTAAAGCTTACTTTATCCTTGCCGAGTACGTCTTTAGACAGGTCAATCTTTTCAAATCCACCGGTGAATCTCCACAAATGCAGGGCTTGGTCCATATCTCCGGTTGAAACTGTCCAAGAGCCTATCAACTCCGAACAGAGATCAGCCTTCTTCGAATGTACCAGGTCCACTGAACTCTTGCTGCAATTTAAATGGTTGAGAAGTGGAGTAGCCACATCTTTTAAATTATTTTATTTTAAAAATAAGCAGCAGGTCAGGTTGGATGTAAGTAGTTACATTTATAAGGGCACAGGTGAGACAAGTCATATGCTATGAAAGTTGATAAAATAATACTAAAAGTAAGTATTTTGATTGAGTTTTCTTGTTTGAATATGAACATGCTGAACTTACTAATTTTTCAAATATTTGTCGGTTGAATCGGGCCTAATATTATGGGTGTGGAGAGCATAAAGCACTTCTTTATCGCTCAACATTCTACTATGGGATTCCTTCGTCGGCTCTATTCTTCTTACTAGAAGCTTGGAAAACCATCCTTCGCTGCCGTCGGCATTCAAACGAGAACTAGTTGTTATGAATCTGAAAGTGGCAAATATACAATAGAAATTCGTGTACTTTGCGACTATGAGGAGCGCTAAGGACGATGATTACCTGGAAAGATGCGGTATAGAAATTTTAACATCCTTTATCCTGTTTATAGCAGCCATAGCGTAACAATGCGTGTAATATTCAAATATCTATAAATAAATATAACCTTATCTAATTTTGACAGAACTTTTGAAGGTTATCGGTCATTCATTAGCCAAAAGTACCGACCGAGGCGAGATGTAAACGTCAACCGACCTAGTGGCAGATAAATGAACTAAAGAGGAAACGGCGAACGAAATATTATCAGCTGAGAAGTCAGAAGTGAGGCACCTAAACGTTAATACCTTTGAGGTTATGATAACACTGATAGATGACACCAGCTGCTCTGCACTGCTAACTTCGTTATCGTTTTCTTTGTCGGTCGCCCCTGTCTTATCAAATAAGTTGAGTTCGAGTGACAGTTGTTTTTGTGGGTTTCGTACCGTATTTTCCCGAACTTTCACTACATTCCCAAATCTCCGTGTGCGCATTCACGACCTATATTTTACGTTGCTTTTGAAATGGGTAAGCGGACGGTTTACAGCACACAGTACGTTTTGTTTACGATTTGGGGGCGGTGTCTGAAGATTACTGAAACATCCTGTTTTTGTGATTGCAGCTTCCTCAGAAGTCACGAAACTTCAGCAGCATCTGTCGCTCCTCAAGGAGGAGTACACTAAGCTGCAGTCGCACTGCTCCGACATTGAGAGGAAATACAATTTAGCGGCCGCTTCGGCGGGGGATCTGAGCGAGGCGAGCTTCGTTGCTAGGCTTTTGATGACAGTTGCCACTCTGTACGGCCGAGAGACCTATTCCGATATAAAGGTTAAACTGCAGGAGAGAACCATGCCCGGCCATAAATTTGTACTGAACGCCCGTTCAGATGATTGGAGCGAAGAAGCCTTAAAAGGCGTTGAAACTATAGGTAGGATAATTTTAGTTCGTTTTATGAAACATTGTTATTATTGCTGAAAACATACAAACTCCTGGTAATTCAACCAATTCCAACTAGAAAACATTTAGAAACACCTTTGAATGTACTGCGAAAACTATTCGGGCAGTATGTTAAATATTTTACATCACCCAATTTACTCGCTAGAACTTCGACCAACTCAGAAGTTGAGCAACACTATCACTGCGTACCCTAAAACCTTAATTTATTTTCTAAATTCAATATTCATAATGACGCTTGTTGGTTTATTCGAACATTCTCAGGCCACACGACTAGGCTTTCCGAACCTCATTTTACCCGTATTGAATCCTAAACAGAGCCAGCCAGAAAAATTTGGTTAAAAATATGTCATAAGGACTGGCACTAGTTTCGCCTTGTAAAATTAAATAGATACCTAATGAATTTCAGTGATTCCATTTCCATTAGATGTAAATGATTACACCGCGATTTGTATATAATATGTCACATGCCGAGAAAAGTGTTAACTGGCTAAAATAAAGACTTCGTTTAAATAACTTAGTTTTGTTATTAACTTTTATTGAAGATGAGTGAAGCTGGTTATTTTTTATTCCTTGTTAAACAATACAGCGTAAATTATTTATAATAGTAAATAGTTACAGTTGTTTGGACAATTGAATCCACAAATTTAACAACGAAAAGGAAATATTGGTTCATTTAAAACTAACTCGGCAACAAAAAAGAAGGTGATAAACATATTATGTACGTAGTTAAAATATGGATTTGACAAAATATATTCTTATAAATTATACAAGCTGACCTGGCGAACTTCGTACCGCCCCAGGGTCAATAAATGCTTAGGTAACTTATTTGCTGAATTAAATTTAGTTTTCATTAAGAATACTCAAAATGAATTAAGTTCATAAATGTACAAAAATCAAAAATATATGTATTTTAATTATGACAAATGTGATAACTTCACAAAGTGAACATCTTCGAAGGCAACTTACCGATTGAAATTAGATTCCACAGATTACAAAGCCGTTCCATACAAAATGTATGAGAAAATTAATTTTCTTTATTAATTTTTTTAGTCAATTTTCCCGATGTTTTAATAATTATTTTGCTATTCGGGGCAGAGACAAATCCAACAAATCAAAGATCATAAAAATCGATCCAGTCGTTCTTGATTTATAAATGGTGTAACTAACCCGACTTCGTTTTATATATATAGATAAGCAACATTGTAATATGGAAAAATATTAAACAATTACGTATCATAATTAAAACGATTCAATAAATTGGTAACAAGATCAAGACTGTTTTTGTTTTGATTACCCTGTAAAAGTATTTTGTTTTTTAAAAATACTATAAAAATATATATAAATTCAAAGAATAACATTTGATCTAAGAAGTCAGAGTGAGTGAGTGCCGAGGACACCGACTGTGTTAACACGCACCACCTCCAAACTGACTCCCTTCTTGAAATAGGATCCTCCGTACGGATCTCCTAACTTCTCTCTTAATAATCAATGCATTGGGTTACGGCGGGCCCAAAGTCTGTACAGAAAATGCAACGAAAACTTAATTTACTAATATGTCCTCATATTTGCGTCTCTTAGAAGTGGCGACGACACGTATGGCTGCGCCAAACGATTTGAGGAGTTGAGAATGTGGCTCAATGCGACCATGTCAACGCAAGTGACATCCCAGGTCAAAGCTTTACCATGGCTGACGGAGTACTAACGCGACTGTTACGTCCACTAGGAATATTATTGGAAGCCAGAGTTTTTTTAAGCATGACGCAATTAACGACTAGCACTTTAACTATTTTTATTTGTTTTAACAAAATTTTGAATAAAATCAAATTGCGGTTTAAAATGTCTAATCCCGAAAGATTACTACTAAACATATTCTTTGATGTGATGCACTTTGGGTGTAGTTTGTATTTGATTTTTCCGGTGAAAATAGGGCTTTCGCTGGGGTACTCTAAAATGAATAATGTGTAGACGCTCTATTTAACAACTGAGCAGTTTATATTAAAAAATTACATCAAACAATTTTAATTTATGTATGTTAATTTTTCTCCAGATTGGTCCACACTGCCAGATTCTGCAGGCGAAGCTATATTAAGGTGGCTGTACACAGACATAGTTGAATTCTCCAAAGGAGACTTGTTTGCTATGCAATTAATGAAATGTGCGTCAAACTTTAAGCTGATCGGCCTCGTACAAAAGTGCGAGAAGGCACTTATCAGCTCAGTAGGCGTACGGTGAGTCGCTATTTTTCTTAAACCCGTCCATTTTTCCTCATACAAAACTATCCTAGGTTTCCCCGGGAGATTTGATTGTAAATTTGACAGCAGGCGTTATTAGGAAAATTATTGTTATGAGAAAAATCTCAACTCTCTAAGCCTTTTTATATTAGTTGTAACAGCATCCTTCCTATCTTGAGAAAACGGAACATTGGTTTCAATTCTTTTCTTTCCAGAACAATTCGCGAGTGGAATACTCTTCATAGATCAGTATTTTGAAATTTTTATGCGAAGGCTGAGAGTTGTTAAAATGAATTTTTTCTATACCTACTAAACTCGACAGTATCACTGGAGCTAGCTCCTAAATATTATAATTACTTAATAATAATAAAAACTATGTATGTTACTTATTATTATAGTACCATTCCGAATAGCTTAGGAGATTCTTTAAAATATGCTAAATTCATTTTGTCAAGCTAAACTTTTTATATTATTTTGTTTTCAATTTTTAAATATGCTTTTAATTACTCATCTTTCAAATAGCTTCTTATTGGTATGATCACATCTTAGGTCATTAATATTTAATTTTGTCTTTTTGATTAACTGACATTCCGCTATGAATCAACCATCTGGTACGGGGCGAAGGGGCCCTGGTTTTGGATTGATCAAAATAACCTGTAACTGCGGGCTTCTAAAACGCACGCAGAAAAATAATTTCAAACCACAAAATTTCAATTTAGTATACGGAAGAGTACTAGAAACAAAAAGTAATTTCTAAAATGGAAAAAAATAAATAAAAATTGGACATATTTTATGTACTCCGCCACCCCAGGAGTTTGAGGATCAATTGACAGAAACTACTTATTCATGCGCCCCTAGTGGACGGGTACAATCTGGAGAATCTAGAATAGTTATTAAATTATTACTACTTAATCTGACATTTGCCCAACAACCGTATATGCGCAACTCAAAATGTCTCGTCAGCTGCTCAAGCCGCAAATATGCGAAAAACGCCATTGGCAAGTTTTTAATTAGTATTATTAAGTTGACATATTGGGTGTTGAAACAAAAATATGGACAAAATATTGAATAAACTATACATCATTCGAATCCGTTCATCACTATATCATTCATTTCAAAAATATAAGCTATTTTAAATAGTGCATATATAGGTTTTCTAAATGAAGCATTATACTAAGTGCCCATATTTACACCATTTTTGATTACTAGATACATTAAATATAACCTTAAAATAACAGTGCTGGAATAAACATACGAGGTCTGATCAAAAAGTAGAGAGGCTACGTCCGTTCGATCTTCGATTTTTTTTTTGTTACGTTGTTACACTTGTTTTTAACATCTGTGAAAAGTTTCAAGAGTAAAGCATTTTTTGTTTGTTTGTGAGAGGCATTAAGGTTAGAAGTGTTTTGCGTGCTCGGCGATTTTCTCCTGTCGAAAAACATGGATCAAAGAGTTTGCATTAAATTTTGTGTAAAAAATGGAATCAAGTGCTCTAAAACTCTTGAAATGTTGACAGTGGCATGCGGTGAGTCTACTTTAAGTAAAAAACAGTGTTTACAAGTGGTATAAACTCTTCCAAGAAGGTCGAGAAGACACCAATGACGAACCTCGCTCTGGACGCCCAAGCACGTCATCAACTGATGAGAACGTTGAAGAAGTGAAGAAAATAGTGTTGAGGAATCGTCGAATTACCATAAGAGAATTTGCTGATGATATCGGCATTTCATTTACTTCGTGCTAAGCAATTTTAACGGATGTTTTGAGCATGAGACGTGTGGCAGCGAAGTTTGTTCCCAAATTGCTAAATTTTGACCAAAAGAACCGTCGCATGAGCATCGCTCATTCATAATTTTTTGGCCAAGAACAACACCGTAATCATGCCACAGCCACCGTATTCACCGGATTTAGCACCCTGTGACTTTTTCCTGTTCCCGAAACCCATGAAAGGACGGCGTTTTGCAACGATTGAGGACATAAAGACCGCATCGCTGGATGAGCTGAAGGCTATACCAAAAAGTGCTTATCAGAAGTGCTTTGAGGATTGGAAAAAGCTTTGGCACAAGTGTATTGTATCCGAGGGGGGTTTGAAGGGGACAAAATAAATATTGATGAATGAATAAATATTTTTTGATAAAAATAAAAAGTCACCTTACTTTTTGATCAAACCTCGTAGTTAACGCATTGATTTATCACAATGAAAACTTATACCTTGTGGACCTCAATTGATTTTTTTCGGTCCACGTCAATTTTTTCTGCATTTTTCGGTAGAACCTATGATGTGTATGATGTGTAATATAATTTTATTTTTTAATTGCTTCAGAACCTGTGTAAAATTTTACTCTGCTGCTGATGAAATTGGAGCATCAGCGCTCAAAGAACACTGCTCTGGGCTTATATCAACTCACTGGGATGATCTAACAGGTACTAGTAATAAAGTTTATTAACATTGCATCACATGTAAATAATCTGTGGTAAGAGCGCAGATGCCATGAAAATCTCTGACTGGGATCAAACACATCAGAAAAGGTTAAAGGGACATAGTATGATAATAGGTTCGCCCATACAAGCGTTCATACATTCAATTTACTTTGAGGTTAGGTTAGTTTCGGCGTATTTGAGGTATAGTTTGAGTTTTAGAATCATTCAAATAACCTTCGAACCTTTTAACGAATAGCAATAGTTTTTGGGGAACAAAAAGATTTAATAGAAAAAAGTTATTTAATATTCAAAATTCATCATAGGAATCACTATGGTAAATAGAGGCCTCTGGCCTTTGATACAAAAATAGTTTTTTATCGATTTAAATTCACAAGTACCCATTACACAAAATTACCTGAGCAGGGAGGTATTGTAGGTATTTCAATACCTACACACACCTAAAAAGTTAACGCAGTAAGGTGAAGTAATTTTTTTTTTTTGGCATTTCCGCCCGTATATGAGATGATCTTTGCCTGATTATACTTTTATGAATGTTTTTACTATTAAATGTCTATCAATAGATTTTTGATTGTCGAGCAAATACAGCTAGTCAATGTTTGTCACAAGTTTGTGCATAAGCAGTGTCTTCTCACAAAAATCGTGTACCTCAACACTGCCTTATGTTATGTTATGTATGTTAGTGGATGTGGGGAGTCTACCCCCCCGCGTACCGCGTCCTTTCCAGAACTATTGTACATTTAAATCCACTTAAAGTTCGCCCTCTAGTCCCGTACTGTAGATAAAGTTGAGTAACTTTTTAGGTGCGATGGTTCTAATCTCCTCAGGCTTGAGGAGATGGTTGCCTAGAAGCTGGTACCTTTTGTTCATGAGGGGCCCACATTCTCCCAGTAACGGAGTTTCTGGGCTCACTTGGCAAAGCCCGGACATAGTTGCTAGGCCAATTGTTATGAAAATCTTACAATAATAAAATATATAATAATGTTTGTTTTTTGTGGTCCAACTACTACTATTTAGCATTGTCAATAAACACATAGTTATCTCTGAGTTATGTTTCTAGGAGAAGACTTTGCGCATATGTCGGGCCCGCTGCTATACCGCATGCTGAAGAGTAAAACGAGCCAACCTCTTCATGCGGCCGTTAAACTTCTTCGAGAGGATGTCGTCTTCCTTTGCCTCGTTGAGAATAATGCAAACGTGAGTGACGCACTTAGCCATTCTCTATCTTTATTTTTTTTTAATTTTTCTTTATTAATACATCAGTACTTTACAATAAGCTACTGATGTTTTTAGGACTCCACTCCACTCCTTACTTAGAGGACTCAACCCGATCATTGCTCCATACAAGCGCTGTAGTATTGTGGCTCTTATATTTCTAGATATATAAAAATAAAATAATCATTTTAAATCCTAATTATCTATAGAACTAAAAAGTTAAATTTTTACATTGTCTAAAAGTTAGTCGCGAAAAATCTGTATTTTTCCATTAATTTTATCAAAAGTTTATTATAAAGTATTCAGTTATTTATTTACGTGCCGTGCTATTAATTCGTTAACAATTCAATGTTATTGACAAAAACCCAGCCGAATTATGTCTAAATTCAAACATATTGAAGTCAACAATTGTTAAAGTAATCATTTAAATTATCTGTAAAAACGCATAATTTGATTAAATATCTCCACGATTGAGATAATAAAATTCCATCTGCATATCATTCATTAGAAGAAGTATAGTCTATCTTTAATTGCTATCAATTTATACGTATTTTTCATACGTAAACAGTATCAGGTATGTGAAAACAAATAAACTTCTGTAATTTTGATACTTAATTTATTAAAGGAATGAAAGAAATACACATCAAATTAATTAAACATTGCCCAAGCCCTGAAATATTTTTTAATTTTAAATTTAACAATTTTCATTTTAAAAATAATGCTTTTTATATTCTAAAATTAATGAATAATACAAATTACTATAGTCTTTTGACTAGGACATTTTCATTGTCTAATCGTGGTATTTTCTTTAAAATTATTAGGACAACAAAATTAAAATAATTTCACACCACCGATATTTAATTCCACAAAATATACACACTTGCAGTAATTGTAAGTATTCTCTGATATTTTAAGCTAATTATATTTCATGAATTTCCAATTGAGAGTTATAATCTCAGAATGGAGCCATGGAACTTGGAGCTACAAATCTGTGTACAAATTAGACCCTACCCTGGTCAAGGCAGTATAATGATAACATATTCAACATCTTTTGGTTAAATTTTTTCTTAAAGCTCGTGATTTTTACAGCACTTGACAGCGTTAATATTAGTAGCGAACAAAAGTTTCATAATATGTGAATTGACCATTCCCGAAGATTTATAATATGAAAAAATAGAAATTATATGAAAAAATGTGAAAATAATTCACCCTCAAATTTATTGTTTTCATTAAGCGCTGTTTAGCGTGCCGACGCGCGATTGAAATCTCGTAGTATTGACCGCGCATGGTCAGTGATCTGGTCATCGCGACTGAACGATCAGTTGAATATTTTGTTCCTGAAACCATGATGAATTTTGATATGTCGTCTGTACAAATCATAGTGAAATCACAGTGCCAACTGATTGGTTTTTTTATCGGGAATGGTCCTGGAACAACCTGTATATTAGTTAGATCTTTTTTCGGTGTAAGAAGACCCTTATTTGTTGTAATCATTATTTACTGTACGGTTTGAATATTAAATTATTTAAATACTGGTACTTTTACAGTATATTTAATCTTCATACCAGGCAAGAGCATAACGTTTTAGTATTAACAATTTGTTTCGCCTTTACACCTTGGATAATGTGATCATTTACTGGGCGACACTAAAAATATACTTAATCTGGACATTAAAACAATAAATAATAATATAAATAACATTCAATTTTTAAAATTCGTCAGACTCATGGACCCATAATTATTTAAATATTTATTTAAAAAAATCTTGATCATATTTTTTTTCAATTTAAGTATAAAGCGCTCGAACTTGTTAGTTCGAAGCGTTTGAAAAATAGATCCTTTTCACTCTTAACATTATCCTACGAGAGCTAATTTACACCTAAATACATAAATATTACATAGTGTGACTAGGTATTTTATGTAAATCCAAAAAATATTTAGTGTGTGCACATACTACTCTACCCATACTAAACATACTTAACTTTACTGTGTGCACATACTAAAACAACATGTATCTTTTTAAAAGATGATAAAATATACTTTATTACGGTCGATACTCCACTTGTGATTGTTACTCCGACTCAATTGGTTTCTTCCTAGACTACAAGGAGATTGAGATCAATTGACAGTAGCTAGAATTGATAAGACAGTCCATTGACATCTACACATGCTTAGATTATTATCAACAGTCATCATTAAGGCGAATACTTGTAGGTATTCAGGTAATAGGGTGGCAAATACAGGGTCAGCAGAATCCTTTTAAGGTGTGATTCTGCATATGATATTGGACAAATTTTGCTCGACAACTTCGTAAATAAAGCAAAAAAACTGGTCTAAAATAGCAAAAGAATGAGTCCTAAAAATATCAGACCGCCCGACGACACGCCCCAGAAACCGACTGACTTAACGGGGCACCGTACCTACAAATGTATTGATGACAATGAACGACGGGTAGGTTCCCACGCGCAAATATTGTAATGTAGGTCAATGGAATAGGTCAGGAATACAACCAAACCTTCAATAGAGTATTTCCATATTTTTATATGGATTTTTTTTTATTTATCTATAGATTCATACCCAGAATGACCCCTTAAAAGGTTACTGCTGACTTTAAGTTCACCTGTATAAATCTCGCCATCCGCTTACTTTCCACTACTGACTATCCTGGCATTCTTGCCATATGATTAAAAAAAAAAATACTTTAGGATAACCCATAAACAATAAACCAAAAAATAACTCATGCAAATTGTGAACACTCATGTAAAACCCGGTGAGTGTAACTTATTTAGTTTCTGGAATTGCTATGAAAGTTACAACAGATTTATAAACCTTTAATAAGTTTGTTAATGCAGATATAAAACACAATTACGGATAAAAAAATCTTTTACTCTATCTAGGATAGAAATATGAAACCTTGATTCACCAAATGAAAATTTTCTTGTAACCTTATGGCATTTGATGCCATTATGGATTAATGGGTTTGACATTTATGTCAACATTAACATTAACGCGTCCATCTAAACACATTTTTCTATAATTGTGAAAAAAATAAAAAAAGGCAGGTAGCTTGTTGGGCAGGGAAAGAATAAAGAAATAAGGGGTCGTTTATCGCAGGCTCGAATGCATATCCCCCTCGCGATAAATCTTACCACAGTCAATTTGCACAGAATCCAAGCGATTATACAAGTACCCATCGACGAGATGTGTCGGTCAGAGCAAACAAACGTTGCTCATCGGGTGCCGATACGAGTCGATGACGGAAAACGGCAGCATATTTCAATAGTATTTTAACCATTTCGGTTTACTGTACGGCCACAACATACGTACCTGTTATTTTTAATACAAGAAAATTTTCCTCTGGGTGAATCTGTTATGGGAATTCCCACGGTAAAAACACCGGGACAGCCTTTATATTATTATATTTTTGTATTGTATTATTTTACATTCCATTTAAAAATAGTATCTTATTATATGCATTATTTATATGGAAATATCTTTGCTGTAAGCAATTTGCACTATCAATTGAAATTCTTTTCAAAAACAGTATAGGTTTATAGGTTAAACCTATAGTTATGTCACTCAAATAGCCGCCAGTCATAAGCTATCTCATACTTCTGATGTACTTCATGGCGTTGAAGACAAATATCACGGCCATCGCGTCCGTGTGATAGTTGACTTCGGTCTTCGACTTAGCCGAGTTGCAGAGGTGGTTCCGACAGTAGCAGTACTCGGTGGGCGTCGTTCTAGCACCCTTGTCGTCGATCTGCTGGCAGCCTTCCTTGTACGGCTCCTCGATCTCCGACTCCTCCTGCCACTTGCCCTGTTTGAGTACCTGGAAGTTGTGCTTCTGTGCGGCGCAATCGCGGAGCACACCGTGAACACTCTCTGTAAAATCAATTTAAACATTGAGGACAATTATGCATTTTTTTTCTCAATCGATAATACTGACTAGGCGGAGGGTATGCGAGTCAGTTTGTTTCTTATAATAAATGAAACTCGATTACACCCAACTATCCCATATTACAATGGCTGCCATTAAAAGGACCTCTTCCCGAAAGAGCTTTTCTCTGTCTCGTGCGTGGACCATATCATTTCGCTAATCGCGATTAGGTCGTTAATCGCGATCGCGTTTTGAGACTAGCCCTGCGGGCCGTGTCCTCTTGAACAATAAGAGAAAGCTCAGAAGGGTGAACGATGGTACCGTAAAAGGTCCTTAAAACCCATTTAGAGGGTTTAAATCCTCACCTTGTTTTCCAGTCCCCCCCCCCATAAACAATTAATATTTCTTAAAACTACCTATATTTTAAAAAAAACTTGTAGGTATATTAATCTTTTGTCACTTCTTTGACCTAAATACTCTTTTATGTAGGTCACTACTTGTATTGGCGGATTTATTTAATCTTCAATTCTGAGTAATGCCAATCTAAATGTTGAAGCTCTCTCCTAATGACCCATAAAAGCATGCTATTTCATGAGGTGGAAACTCGTAACAGACGTGTGCAGACGAGATACATTGTAAGCATGAAAGAAAGAGGTTCAATAGCTGCTTCGGAGACCTGAGGATATTCTGTTTTACAAAGAAACCGGGAACGATTTCACCTGATAATATTGTTAACATTGTAAGCACCGTCTGTGATGGTTTACACAAGTTACAAATTGGAGTGAATGCATGAGGATTGTTAAGTATCGTTTTAAATATAAACAAAATAATTACCGCCATATAGTAGTGGCAGTACAAAAGCCTTCTTCATACACATAGTTGAGGATGGACAGTCAACGATATAGGTGCTGGAGTAGTCGAAGTTGACGCAAAGTCTCGAGGTCTCATTGGCGGCCAAGTTGGGCAACGATATGGTGCATTTGTAGCATTGCAGAGCTTTTGCCACGTCACCTGCAAAATTTAAAAAAAATATGTTAAAGCTAATGGATGACTGCGGTATACTCTACTCTACGGGCGAGAGCATCCTCTCACTGCTGTGGTCGATCTAACCCTTTGATAGTTCGATGGATATTACAATGGTTTTAAATACTAAAAGCGCAACAGCCTTTAAAAATCGCTCGCTAATGAATATGTATGCAATTATTTATATTCGCCCAATATTATAACAAATGATTGCGAATAATAAAAAAAAAAATATGTGAGTAATTGCCGACTGTAAGTAATTTAAAATTATCAGCGCTCTCTAGCGGTTCAAGTCCAAACTAATGGTAAGTGTATCAAATATATCATACGAGTAAGTAGGTGCAAAGGGCGAAAAAAACATTAGCTTTCGTCTGTGAAATACCAAAAAATGAGGCCCTTTCCACTTTCCACCGACGGGGTGTCACTGTTACAAATCACAATTTACTCCAGCCCCGAAAAACCCCCAGGATCCCGGTATAGACGTTAACATATTACATTAAAAAATAAATCAATATAAAATTAAAATAAACCATATAAACGCAGCTGATTAATAATTACCGTTTGGAGTTTGGTTTTAGTATGTTGACGGGAGTCCCCTTGAAATTGAAGCTATTTATTTTTATTTTGACGGCTGGCAATATTCAGATTTAAAAAATTGACAAAAAATGTTATATTTGACATATAATTTTTTTTTTTATTTGATTACTTAAAAAACTAGAAAAGCACATATACTTTTACATTTGTTTATTATCATAACTGATATCCGTATCTGTTTAAGTAGTTGCAATAGTAGAAATCGCTGGTTTGGTGGTAGTCTAGTGCTTAAGGCGTTGGACTTTTGACCCAAAAATCGCAGGTTCGAATCCGCACATACCATTTTTATTGGTTCATTACCGCCATCTCCCCTGACTCTAGAATAGCCACACTTGGCCTAGTTGAGTAGGGCCCAAAATAATTGTATATGACCTAGGTCATAGCAATTATTTATTTTTTTAAAATAGCCGTAACTCCGAAGAAAGAAATTAAAAAATGCTCCTTCAACTCCGAAGAAAGAAAAAATAAACCTTAATAATAATAATAAAATGACGGTTATTTCCCAGTTAGGTAGAACTTTGCATTATATGGAAATTTATTGTAAAATACTATGTCGAATAAACATGAATTAACAGTAAAAATACATTTTTGAAAACGAGCTTTATTTAAGTATCTGAATGTGTATATAAATTTCGTGTCTGTTCCGTTGACCTTTGAGGAGTTCCTTCGTATGGAGCCATTCCTGGATGTAGAATCGAACCATGCTTACCATAAAAATGCATTGTCATCGGAACTAAACCCACGTGTCAAATTTCAACTCCGTAGGATAAGACAAAGTGGTTCTAATTCAGCTTGCAAGATTTGACCTAAACCGACACACAAACATTGCAAGCTAAATAAAAGCTTATAAAAATAGCTTGGTACGGCTGGTTGTAATATTTATTGTATTTTTATGAAAAATATAGTAATAAATCTAAGATTATATGCATGTTATCAAATAATAATTGTTCAGCTGTTTTGAATAAAATATGTAATATCCTTGAACGTTACCAATACAAATACTAGGTGCTACTAGTGAGTCAAACGCCGAGAGGCAGGGCCGGACTTTAATGAAATTCCGTTATCAAAATGAAGGCCTCTTCGTCACTTCCTGCCATTGAATTTGTATTTATTTTTTATCTGCGGATTCCGATTCCGTCGCTGAAATGACGCTGCTAATAATTAATATTCAAACCGTAATCTAACGACCCGACACTGTTTTGTTACATTTGTTTGTCGTTGATTCTGCGATAGAAAAAAAAAACACCGGGTCCAAAGTAGGGGATAGACGAATACCGATTGTACGAACTTGTATCCAGCGGTTTAATAAATTTAGAGGTGAATTATTTTCGTTTTTTACGCATAATAGGGAACAGAAACACCCCGTTAAGGCGAAACCAAAGGATAAACATTAATTTCGACTCATTTTTTTATGGTTGGCATTTGGTAACCATTGCATATTTAATTATTAAAAAAAATATGTTCAGACACCTCGATCGATATAGTAAAGTTAGATTTTTTAAACTTAATTCTATTTCTGAGAAATTTAATAAATGATAAACTGCTAATAGTTATTTTGTAGTTAAATCGCTCTCTTATGAAATATATTAGAGCCTTAGGAAAAAAACTAATTGAAAGGAAAATGAAGGTTCTAAAATATAGTAAAGTTAGTTTTTTTTAATTTCTATCTTATAAAGCTGTAATTAAATAAAACCCAATAATTGCTTAATGACCGCGCAAAGATTAAAACTTGATGCCCTATAAAAATAAAACACCGACTTTCAAGATCCGCTATCAATACACTTCAAAAAGTCTTCGATTTAGGTTACGTAAAAATTGTACAAATATTCAAAAATAAAATTAAATTATTTGTTAAATAGGTACCCCTACATATTTTAATCTATACTATTCACTCCGATAATTATTGAATAAACGTACCAAAATTTATTTTCATATTTCTCTATGGGTGATTGACGGTTTGACATTCTTAGTTGTAGCACAATATAACTCTGCCTTCCTTAGTACAGACATACTCCAGTAAAGAAGGCAGGGCACAAAATGTAGCAGTGCTAATCGCTCCCGGTGCATTTGTAATATTCATTTATAACTGTGATTTCTACTACTACTTGTCTTTGTCAAATTAATTATGTAAAATAAATAAATAAATAAATATCACTACCTACACACCTAACCTATACTATGCTATAAAAATCTATTAAATATTGTTTAATCTATTTTATTTTAATTACACAAATTTAAAAATGTACTTTTAAACACTCGTCTGGTGATGAAAAAAATATCAATTTGATCTTCATACTGTGATGAATATTCACTAATTTTATGTGAATAGGTATGAATGAATTATTCACTGGAATGGCAGCGCGTGTCTCATTTAATAATCGCATATTTATAATCCCCTTCAGCCGGAAAAAATAATAAAAAAAAAAAATGCAATTGGAAAAGCGCAAGATTCACAACGTTATAATTTTATCTGTTTTTTTGTTTAAAAAAAAACGAATGCTATATTTATAGAGGAAAAATCTACCTTGGGGAATTTAATATTTCAATTTTAATACACTTATTAATAATGAAATAATAATTATTTATCAAAGTACAAAACAGCGATACAGTACTACATTTATATGACCAGAAAAATGTACGGAATATAAATATAGTTGAAAATATCAAATTAATTAGATATATAACAGGTCTTCCCTAACCAGGCATCGCCAGTTGCAGGGAAGACGATAAATACTTCATATCTTTACGAAAAGGTGCGTTTTAGAACCGAGCTGGACGCCCTAAATTCCGTCCGGCCGAGATGCGCGATTCTGAAATGAGTCTGTCGGCGACAACTGCGCTGTTGACCCACTGACCCACTTGCGTCGCAAACATACCATCCACCGGTGGTGGCACTTTCATAGAAGCCGGAAAGCCGGGCTTTCCGTAACGAAAAAAAAACGGTACTATAGTATTCAAAGTAGTAACCGACGGGCGCCTGGAAGGAACACCTAAAGTCGCCCCGCGATGGGCTAATCAAAAAAAAATCTCACTTCCTGCACAGTAGGTACTGTATTTCATGAGTGAAAAAAAAATACTCAAACCGCACTTCCTTAGATTAATATAAATGCGTTAATAATCAGTTATACTCGAGCACTACTACCCTTAATTGTCAGTCAGTCTAATTGATAAGCGGCGAACAGGTCAACAGGGTTTATGCCTCATACAAATTGATAAAAAGGTATATGACACGAACGCTGTATGAATATTGTTTTTTTTTCACCTTATCTCGCCGATTGATAAGCCGTTAGTGTGTCAGAGATTAGTTTGTTGCTTTGAGCGATCTCCAACTGGCGGTTTTCGTGCCGATAAAACGCCAACGCCCTTTGCAAAGTTAGGCGGCCGCCTCAAACGCTGCGTGCAATTTCTAGAGTCGGTGCGTTTGCCCATAAACTATTGGTTTACAAAATATATTTTACCTTTTTATTTAATAATTGTAAACCTTACAAAAATAATGCTATAATGCAAAATATCTTGCCATATATATATATATATATATATATATATATATATTATTAATTAATTAATTAATTAATTAATTAATTAATTAATATATTATTAATATTATTTAGTATAATTGAGTTGTAAAGTTATTTGACTTATATTTGATGATTGTTTTTTAGTAGCGGCAAATCGCCTGAAAAGATAAATGACACAATCTTTGACAATATTGAAAAATTTTAAACATTTTTTTAATTTTTTGATAAAGTGCTGGATAGATTATTTTTATTTTCATCAACTTCATACATAAATCACTCATAAAATCATCTCATTTCACCATCATCCTTTTCTTATTTCATCTTATTAGATGGTAACATAATATTTGACAATATTTTACACTAAAGAGGACAGGTGAGAGTTAAAAATGCATTTTTATAAAACTCAGCGCTGGGATTAAACCGACATCCTGCGATCTCAAGTACAGGACCTCTTTAGAACCTTTGTAAATATTATGCTATCCAGCACTTTATCAAAAAATTAAAATTATTCAATATGGTCAAAGATTGTGTAATTTACCTTTTCAGTCGATTTGCCGTTAATATTATATAGTATATAATTAAATTAATTTAATATAGTTTAGGTGCGTTTTTCGGTATTATTTTTACGTCCTCAACTCCAAGGAAATGTTGCCGTTCCCTGGATTTTTTCGCTGTACATCGACCGGCCAAAATATTACATAAGGTCGTCGACCTCTCTAAGGCCCGCATTTTGCAAGAGGATTTCCTTTCAAACGACTCAACTCTGCGCGAGTCCAACGCGACTATAATGAAATATCGTGCGCCGGTTTTGAATGGGCATAAAGTATTATTTCGTTTCTACAAACCTTGTTTTAAAAATATTAAATTGAGTACGTTATTGTAGGTTTTTCATAGCGGCAAATATTAATGGATATTTTTTTTTATTTATTTCATTTTTGGTTTGGATATGAAGCCATTATAACAAAATAATTATACAGATACTAAGAGGTCCTGATTTTTTAAAAAAATAAGCGCGACACGTTAAACGTGCGCGTTACAAGGCGACACCGTTTAAATCACCCTATTATTCTAACGCAACGAATAGCTGCGTTACTGAAGCTGGTTCATAGCGGTGTGCCCGGTCATATGTTAGTAAATAATAATGGGATATCTTACATAATGTTCCTGTTACATATTCATTTATTTAATGACCATATTTAGGAGCTAGCTCCGCTGATATCAGTGGTATCGACAGGTGATAATATTTTTTTAGTTAAACATTGTCTTTGTTCGGGCAAAGGAGGGGTGAATTGTAAAATTAATAAAGTATGCATTTAAAAAAATATATTAAATAAATAAATTAAAACTGACTTTTTCCTAAAAAGAGGTTCATAACAGCCTTAAATAAATTTAAAAGCCGACCCGCAGAACGCCTCTAAGACTGTTTATTATAAGAATTAAGTACTTAATGAAATTTATTTATTTAATTATAGTAAGTATTATAAAAATCATGTGACATGTAAGATATCTTGCCTAACTAGGTTAGGTCGCCTGTTCTAAGGAAGACATTCTGTCTATTAATTAAAGAGTCTTATTGCCGCGTCGAAACATTTGAAAAATACAATTAGTTTGGAGTGTAAAGTCATTAACTAACAAAACGAAAATGTTACAGATATCACTCAATTTTTGTGCGGTTTTAGAGTACATTAAATGTGATAATGAAAAACTATTGTTTAAATATATACATATTATTTACAATAGTTTATCATTATTACATTTATTGTACTCCAACGCCCCACAAAATTTGAATTGACATTTGTAACGTTTTCTTTTTGTTAGTTAATGACTTTACGCTCCAAGCCGACGAAATACGGATGCTACGGACCTTAAATAAAATCATTGCTAATTTTATAATAATTAGGCTGAATTAGTGAGCGTAATCCATGATTTAACTCTATTTTTTTTTAAATCTCTGTAATAAGGAACCATGGCTTAACTGTAATATCTGTCTAAGTATATATGTTGAGGATAGTCATCGGCCTGCCTACTACTCAACCAACTGCAACGGTACAATCATTAGGTATAGTAGTCTACGCTCGCACAAGTAGTGTTTATTTAGGTTCTATGACCGTGCAAATAGACGGATTCACCTGCGCATATCGCACGAGCAGGTGAACCTCGTTATTTCGTTGTCAATGTCGCGGACCGGCTGAGATCGTTGAAGGTCAACGACCTCGCAGCCTGCCTTTGGATCTATTGAATCATTTTAACTATAGATCCCTGGAAATGAGAAGACCGCAGGTTATAAAACCGTTAGTGCCCTCCTGAATAATCCACATTTATTGGATTAGTCGGGTTGACACTCAACTGCACGCGCCATCCCTGTTTTACCCACGACCGTCGGCACGAACGAAAGAGACTCCATCATCGATTAGTAGGCATACTGAGGCCCCAGGAGTGGCGTGCCAAGACATCACCACTCATTCGGGCAGTGGAACTGCTCAACAAGCCACCACCCGAATTCACTCTCATCAATTAGGTTACACGGTTCACCCGCAGGGCTTGGAGGAAACGAAATACTCAATCGGGTGGTTAATATGGTACCTACTAATTCGAGGCAATACTTTAACGAAACTACAAAACTGTGTTATTGTAATGACATAAGAATACTGTATGTTTTCTATTGTAAGGTAGATATATGATATATTCATATGTGGGATTAGTGTAGGTGTGGTATTTAAGCCTTAATGTCATTTTGTTAGCGAATTACAGACTCATAATGACGCCTCTGTGATATTTATTATACTTAGTAATAGTAAGGAATACGATGCAGAAATAAATATTTATTATTATTATCTAGAAGGTGTTTCTACTATTATCTTTATAATTTATTTATAGTAACGTGCTTAAAACCGACAGAAAAAAGTCCGCGGAGATCACCACCTCAATAGTTAGCAATAACAGCTTTTTGGACAGTCATTCGGTGCAAGTAACTCTATTTAGTTAAACCAAAAACATGACTTTTGTGCGATTAACCTCATTTGTTATGCTCATTTGTAAAATGGCTGCACCGATTTCATGTTGTAAAGTAGTTGGCGTGTATTTTTATGCAGTTTAGCGCGTGATATGTTTTCTGCATTGGATTCCAGATTACGGTGACTATTCGCCTAAATCCAACCTCTATTCCTATTTGTGATATATCACCACGTAGGATGAACTCTTGGATCGGTCCACCTTACTTCCTACTTATCCTCAGCGCTCGATCAGATGCGCGTAATCGTTTTCGCCCTTAATTTTGAGGAAAGGTCGAGCTATTTTTTTTTTTAAAAACGATAGCCAATTAAAAGCATTTCCCTCACCTACAAACAGAAACATTCTAAGGACATTTTGTTAATTTTAGTACTGAGACGTGTGTTAGTGAATGTGTAATGTGTAACCAACCATTCCCAAAGGATCATTATGATTTATATTATATTCTAATGTTACAAATATTTAAATTATCTATTGTTTTTGATTTGAGTGTATTTCGGCGATTGCTTATACATTTTTGCTGTTCATTTCACGAATATAATAAATTAAAGACCTCACTCTTTTAACCAGCTACTAATTCGACCATACTTCTTAAGTACCATCGTGATAATTAGTGTCAATTTAATCTGTTTTTATTTTAGTCTGGTCAGAGTTTCACTTGATATGGTAAAACATAAAGAAATATATATTTTTAGAACGCATTTTCGTTTATTGCGTACACTTCATTACCTAAGTCTAAATTAGGGTGAATTTTCTTATAATAAGGCGATATTCGTTTAATATTGAGCTGTAATTATGGTGTATGCGGAAATAATCGCATGGAAGGCAATTTTACTATGATCCAAAATCGTAAGAATACGTTACCGGAAATAATATTATAATTTTGATGCTTTATCGTGCCTTTCTCACTATAAGTCACTATAAGTCGATGACGTCACACCCATAAAAGGTCGTAATTGTGTGGTATGTGGATTCCCAATGAAATTACACGAGGCAAATGTCATCATAACGCATCATTCATCATATTTTTGGTGACTCAAATATAACTGTAGATATATTAGAGTGATAACTAAAAGTAACTAAGTTAAAAGTTCGATTGATTCGAGTCTATTAAAATCAACAACAAAATTACCTTCATTAAACTGTCTTTAATATCTCTGTCCATACACCGTTAATGAGTTTGTCACTCTTTACTCATATCGTATATATAATAACATTTGTTGTCAACAAATACATAAACAATAAAATTGTTTGACAATTATTGTCAAACAATTTTATTGCTTTTAATGATATCGCCTATGCATATCGATCTAGGCTCGAATGTATCTATACGAAAACACAATCTAACACAATGTTTCAAATTCATAATATTATTTTCTCCGCTATTAACCTTTATCAACAAAAGTTTGTTCTAATCGTGGACGACCTTGGTCAAACTCACGCCCACCAATTAGTTCCAACAATTATAGCTTAGTTGAGCATGGCCCAAAATGTACTTAACCTAAGCCACATCAGTTACTTTTGCTGTTAATTTATTGTTTTTCGACTGTCTTCGTGATGCGAGGCGATCCGAGTGTCATACTTTAAAAAGCACCGTTGAATACTCTCACCAGTCAATAAATGATCTAGCCGAGTGTTATTCACTGGGGATTGTACCGAGGACCTATGAATCAGATGCAGGCGTCGATACCACTGTACTATCGGGCCGATATTTTTTAAAAGTCCCCATAAACCATATACAATTAATAGAAATTCGCACTTGCGAGGACATCATCTAAAACTCTCAAGTACAACCTTTAGTTCTAATCCGAGGAAGAATTTCATGTCAAATAGAGTGGTGAATGCATGGAATAAGTTACCAAGTGCAGTGATAAGTGGACAAGTTTATCAGAGACGATACAAGTGCAGATTTAGGCTTATCAGCATAAGTTGCCTGCCTAAAAATTAATAATAATAAAAACACGTGATTCTTCTGTTAAGCAATAAAAATACTAATATAAATATAACCATTGTTATATCCGAATATCTTTTTTTTTTATTGTCCTTAACCTCGTCCCTCTATTTATTACAGAATTTGCCGAATTTTAAAGATTTAAAATAATTTTATTTACATAATAAATTTACGTTTTTAAAACGATTCCCAATTCTTTGCATAAATGTGTCATTAATATAAATAAGGAAAATAAAAATTACACACCTGATATGATGGCCGTCACGGCGAAGATAAATTTAAATAAATCCATGTTTTAATTTGTATTCTCGTGTCCTTTAACGATACGATGGCCGCATACAATTTTTTTTTCTATTTTCGTGTTATTATTTATTTTGCACGTGTATAACACGCTTTACTTTCTATAAAATTCACTATAGAGTGGTAACACTGGCAGATATCGGTATTTTTAATAATTTCGAATAAATAATTCGCACTGGCACCGCACAACGCACGCCCGCCCGCCGCGAACGCTCTTTCGAGTTTGATTTCGAATTTTGAATAAGGAACGTTTTCGCGTTCTTCTCTCGATCGAACGGTTCGTTTGACAGCTCAGCTCGGTCGGTAATGCGGCTCGCAGTTCGCCTAAAAACAAAATAATAATGATATAGTTGCGCATTTATTGTCTATGCTTTCTGGAAATTTCGAAAGTGATTGGGACTAAATTGGGAGCGCGCTCTCTTATAGTTCAGAGGTATATTTATATGATCTTAATTCACATAATCAATAATGAGGCATGCGATTCGATAGGGTGACGCCGCAAGCGACCCTAAAATGAGACCGAGAGTGCTTCCTAGAAGAGTTGTTTCGCGTTGCGGATCGAGCGCGTGATTCATCCCACAGTGGTTTCCATTATGCCATGCGCTATACCGAGAAGTGCGCAGCCGCAGAGTTCTGCACCTAGCGATTGCCGTACATAAAAAATAAGATTTACTTCACCGACTACACAGCAAGCACTCCATTCCGCTGAGATTTGTTTATATGCCGCCAATTAACGCGCAACGTGTTTAGTCATATTGAGCGGTAGTCTAATTATAAAATAGTATCTATTTAGTTATTGATGGCTCTGTATATTCGTAATATTTATTTTTAGTGTAGGTACATAAGAAAATATATCGATTTATTCCTAGGGAGGTATTATTTAATATTATAATAGTATATTTTATAAAAATAGGTATATATTTGTGTGTATACACAAATATCCCTAATTTATACCTTCCTAATAAGAATTTATATAGTATAGGTGAAATAATTTGAATTAAAAACTTTTTCTGTTTATTTTTTGTATGATTTTATTATTGTTCAATGTATAAAGATTAATTTAATATTTGTCTGTTTAAAAATATATATGTATGTTACTAGTTTATATACGCACCTTTATGCAAAGGTCATTCCTATACAATTTATGTTTGTTTTTGGAAATAAAAAGTTATCTTATCTTATCTTATACAGGATGTCCCAAGACCATTCCCGGAGACTTAAAAGGGGTGTCGTGTAACCTGTTATGAGTAAGAATTGATATGAAAAAATGCGCGCGCGAATTCTGATCGGTAATGGCCTTGACACTGTTACGGCGTACGACGACAGCCGAGCTCTCACAAGGAAGACAATATTACACGATCGTTTTACTATTTCCGCGTAAAGTTTACATTTTTTTTCTCGGAAACCATGATGAATTTTGACATAATTTTTTAACAAATGACACTAGAAATCGCAGGACCAATTTGGTGTTTTTTTTTTATCGGGAATTGTCTTGGGACAGGCAATTCGCCTAATTAAGACAGATTATGTGATTTTTAACGATGATTTAATTAAATAAATAAATTACAATATAAATGTCATATTTAAGCTTAACAATTATATCTATTTATGAGTATGAGTGTATGTATATATATTATTGCTATATTATATTATAAAATTGTAAATGGGTTATGAATGAATTAAATTCAGCAATGTATTTTACCATGGTACTGCTTCTTATTATAAGAGTGCATGAAAACGACGCTAAATAAATAAATAAAATAAATAAATGAAAAATATAATTGTTCATTCTTCGATCTGAAACATTTAATAATCTACAATAAATAAAGCTTACAGGCGCTGTTTTTGTAAAAATGGGTTTTTGTACTTTAAAAACTAATAAATAAATTATTAATAATATTATTAAATATATCTGCTTAGATTAATATATTTATCTCCTCGCCCGAACGGATTAAGAATCTGCACTTTGTTATATCATGTTTGTTATTTTTCATCGAAATAAAATTTGACACACCTAATTGTTGTTATCAGTAAATGTGTAATCTGTGCCTAATTTGTTGTCGTTAGGAAAAACCGCCCATTGCATGTTGAAATACATGGTCTTGATCCGTTAATTTTTTTTACGCAATTTATATATTAAGGCGCCCCGGGACGCATTTGTCCTTGAGATTAGAAAGAGTAGGCTTTATTCGCACATTGACGCGTAGAAAAGAGACGGATATATTCGCCGACTCATTTGGAATCGATGAAACATGTTTTTTGTATTTAAATAATTATTATCATTTGAAAAAAATGTTTTTTTTTAAGTAATGTCCTAGATTATTATATTGTCTATCTTTAGAAAGAAAAATTAGGTTCGCGTCACTTACACAACTTAAAAGAAAATCGTTGCAAGAAAAAAACAACACTTTCTTATTTATTTATTTTCATTACTATAATAAGGAGTATTTCGTTTTTTTTTTAAGCAAAATACTTAATTAATATATGTATAATATTGTGGTATTTTTAGTTTTAGCCATTTGTTGGGAATAACTTCAACAAAATGCACCAAAATACGTTACAAAACACGTTTTAGGGACTGGTGGCGCCTTAATAGCCTGAATCGATGCGTAAGTAGTTTACAAACGCTCAAGATCACACGGTGGTACGTTGTAAAGACGATTTGAGCATTATCGCAGCGTTCCTCCACGTAATCCGACCACATCCGGCTGGTACAGGCCACTCGCATATAGGAGCAAAACCTCTTGAACTTTGCTGATCATTTAAATGCGTTTTAACGCCACGTATGACGAGTCCTATCTCGAAGGCTTTCAATAATATCTTATCTTCGGTTATTTATAAGTGTTTTGTATGTCGGTTTAGGTCAAATCTTGCAAGATGAATTAGAACCACTTCATCTTATCCTACGGAGCTAAAATTTGACACGTTGGTCTAGTACCGATGACAATGCGTTTTTCATGGTAAGATGACCTGATTCTACACCCAGAAATGGCTACAGGTGAAGAAACTCCTTAACGGTTAATTTTTTATTATTTTTTTTCAAGGTGTTTACGATATGCCTAAACGTTTTACACGTCTGAACGTCTGAATTCCTTAACCCATCGATTTTACAGGTTCTAAACAGTTATTGACATTTTATTGTATGGGCTGATTCTAATTCTTGGGTCGCAACCCAATGCAGGCGCGTTTCAATCTATCTCCTGGATTACTCCTGGAACTTTGCACATCTATCTCCTGGATTAAAACAAACAATATATGCATATCAACATTTCCTACATATCTGCAAACGCAAATTTACTGGAGTATATTTCTTTTTGTTTGAATAAATAATTATTAATAATTAAACGAGTGCGCGAGTGACATTAAAAAAATGTATCCAGGTTGATTAGTTAATCGATTATGTTAAAAAAACAATCATATTCCTACCTCCATTCTATATATGTTTGCCACCCACATTTAGTAGTTTTTTAATTGTAATTAAGTAGCGATACAACAGTTTATATTTAGAGATTTCAACCCGAATACCTGAAGCTGGGTTTAGGCTGGCGTGTAATAAAATGCATTTTTTTTTTAAAGAAATAAAGGTCATTCTGCGACATTGAAAACGTAAAAGTTGCGATGTCTCAAAAAGATGACCCGTGCGTTCGGATATATATTTTTTTAAATATTTTATTTAAACAAAATTACACAAAAAAAAATAATTTAAAGGAACAATTGTCTCGATGACTCTAATGATGTAATTTTTGTAAATACGCGGTCTTGATGGTCATAATATTGACTCACTACGCACCTACCACTATGAAAATCGAAATAAAAGTTTATTTAAATATATAAAGCAAATATATTCAAATTACGACCACAAAAAATGCGTAAATTGCAATATGTCGGCCGCTGCGAGTGCGATAACCCTCAGATAAAAACTGCCGATAAATATATTTTTTATAAACGTCTAATTTTACACTTACAACATAATGTTATCATCTGCGGATGAGTAATGTCTGTTTTTCGACCATACCCTGCAAACCCCTTTGCTAAGTAACCTTTACAGACCATTGCGTTTTTATTATCTATGCATTAACAATAAAGATATTTCAAAAATCGATATATTGAGTACCTCCTTATTATCATTCAAAAAAGAGATTTCCAATATCATCAATAGTAAAGATAAATAAAACCTAATTGTATTGTTAGATTGTTATGTTGTTAATGATTAATAGTAACATATAAGTACTTGTAATTGCAATTACATATAGAATATACATACATACTATATTTTTATCACATTCATCATAAATTATTTTTATACATACTAAAACCATACTTAATTTATTTTTATTAACATACAAGTGTCACACACTCACAACTACCACAAAAATCACTCACAAATTACACATAAAACTTTAAAAAAAAAAAATCTACTGTATTCGTATATAATATTAATAATCTATATATATTTTAAGAACACTTCAAATTTTTATGCTTTATTATGTAAAATGACCGTAATCCATAATTGGTTTTATATACTAGTAATAAGTTTTGTTTGTAATTGTAAAAATGTAATACTGTGGATTTTTCAATAAAGAATAAATAAATAAATTAATACGCTGAGGGAAACTTTGTACCCCCTTTTAAGCGTATTTACCGCACGGAGGAGTTTGAGATTTGGTATGGTTTAAGTTTTTAATGAGAAAGTGCAGAAAGCTAAAATTTTCTATAGTATTTGTTATAAATACATTAAATTAAATTAAATAAAACGTTCATACTAAATACTGACAGAGCTTTGAATTTTGTGTGATTTTAAATGTACCCTTTTCAATAATCTGCCAATGTCAATATAATAAATATAGTAAATGGCAAAAAAGCGTTATTATTAGGCATTTTATTATTTCAATTTAACCTTGTCTAATATTAGTTTCGGTAATTTTATTTTTTACATTCAGATTTTCGCACCTATCTTCCATAGTGTAAACGCTATCACAAAATGAAGAAATTATTTTGAGGGATACATTTAAATGCGCACTGAATGTGCAAAGAAATTTTAATACTTTTGATTGTGGATGAATGCATTTACAATGCAGGTTTTGCAATGCAAAACAATTCGAATCTGTAGTCACTTAAGGTGAAAGGCTGCATTCACACTATAGCAATTTCATAGGTATTGCAGGGAATTTAGTTCAAAACAACACGCGCTAATGACTATTAGAACAAAAATAAATATATTGAGGTGTAAAGTTATTTAACTTATATTTGATGATTGTTTTTTAATAGCGGCAAATCGCCTGAAAAGATAAATGACACAATCTTTGACAATAATGAATTTTTTTTAATTTTTTAATAAAGTTCTGGATAGCATAATATTTATAAAGGTTCTAAAGAGGTCCTGTACTTGAGAGCGCAGGATGTCGGTTTAAACCCAGCGCTGAGTTTTATAAAAATGCATTTTTAACTCTCACCTGTCCTCTTTAGTGTAAAATATTGTCAAATATTATGTAAACATCTAATAAGATGAAATAAGGAAAGGATGATATTTTAACAAAAAATAATGGATTTGTGATTACGATGAAGGATGGTGGTGAAATGAGATGATTTTATGAGTGATTTATGTATGAAGTTGATGAAAAAAATAAAAATAATGCAAATGTAAAAGTGTAAAATTAAAGCACATTATTTGTGTGCGTATTATTAATATAATTGTATAACTGAGGTGTAGAGTTATTTGACTTATATATGATGATTGTTTTTTAATAGCGGCAAATCGCCTGAAAAGATAAATGATATATATATAAGCAATGATTATAGAGGTATAAGTCCGAAATCTACCGAATCTAGCTTTCCTAATGAAATCTACTTAATAGTCCGACGACTCCAGAACTACGTCATACATAGTAAGAATAATGAAATGATTATAAAAGTGATTAGTTATATTATTTTTACGTAATTTCTCTCAAATCTGTTGCATTTATCTGGGTTAATTGTCTAAACGGCCATGAGTGGTAATTATACCTCAACTTGAACTTGATTTTCAGGGTTATTAATTGCATACACGAGTTTGACATTATAACTACATTATAACTAAAATTGGATTCTCAGTAATAAAATTGTCGCATTTTTAACTAATCGAAATTTACATAAAAAAACTCGGTTCTTTAATAAATCGATCAAACTTAATCGATTATTTCAATTTTAACTAAATTTAAAAAGATACGCAATTTTTTCTTCTGTGTATAAAAATGTGTACACGTGTACACATTTTTTGTACACGTCCGTATAGTAGATTTTATTTTAACTCAAGAAAAACAACACATCGTAGTCTGGACAAGTAATATAGATTTAAAACATTGAAGTCAACAAAATTTAAGTATTTTTTTTTATATAAAATAATTGCTATGATCTAGGTCATATACAACTATTTTGGGCCCTACTCAAATGGCCAAATGTGCCTGTCCTAGCGTTAGACGGGATGGTGAAGCGTAAAAAATGATAAGACCATGTGCGGATTCGAACCCGCGACCTTTCGGTCAATAGTTCAACGCCTTAACCGTTAGACTACCACGATCTCTAAATTAACTAACTTACTGACTTATTAATGAAACATTGACGGTACGATAGAGTGCTCAGATATCATGTTCAAATTTCAAAAATAAGACAGCACGGCACGGGGAATGTATCATTTCTTACTGGCCAGTTAAAATTAACCTAGACTCATCTGTGCGCAAATAGAAACATGTGAAAGAATGGCACATTAAATTTATTATAAATTGAAATATTATTCGTGTCAAAATTAAAGAAAAAAAAGAACTAAAATGATATTAAAATCAATTTAAAGAACGTCATGTATGTTTTTTTTTATTTTAATCTAGTCAGATCTAAAAATAACCCATTCTAATATCTATGGCTAATGGGCTAAAAGTGCCGCAGTCACAAATGGACATAAAAATGAAGCAACCCATCACAAGTTTGGGTGGAAGATGCTTTTAATGACGCCTGTAGGGCCTAGCTGTGAGGCCTCAAGTTCTGGTTAATTAATTTACTACTACTTAACGATGTATAGAAGCAGTTGATATTATATGATAGCTACAGGTGTCATAGCATTTTTATTTACTTTCTCGGACAAGGTTCAAGCAAATCGAACAAATGCAAGCATACAATCATTTTTAACGTCTTTATATTAAGAAATAACATATTAAGAAAATATTAAGAATATTAAGAAAATCAGAGTAATTTGAATATCATATTTGTAATTCAAATCTCTTGAATTAAATTCGTTTGTCCTCGGTTCAAAACACGCTGATTAAAAAAACTATCCTTCCTATTGCAAATAGTGATAAATTTAATTTTAATGCCAAATTTAATTAACAGGGAAGCGGTTTTGCCAGTTATATTTTTTGGAATATTCACCGCTTAGTGGAATAAAATAAATAAATAAATGTTTTTTATTACATTATTTAACTATAATTATAGATAAACTTGGACATCAAGAAAAGTAATCAAAATAAGGTAATAAAAATCACAAATCTCATCTAATCTCGCAATTAGTGGCATGTCTGAATGCAAAGTATTACGGAGCACAAAACATATACTTAATATATATATATTTCATAATTAATAATATATAAATGAGGTTAAGAAAAGAACAGATTAAAAAGAAGAACATAAAAGGAGATACTCTTATACTAATAATAATTACAGAGTATAACAGTATAGTGGAATATATAGCCTGTAGAGTAGAGTAGTAATACACTTTGTCCTTGCTCTTGTAATGTCATTATAGATTGTTTAAATATAAAACAAAGAAGTTTGAGTGGCGGGACTCGCGGTTAGGATGTGTAAAATCACACGACATTCGAGTGCAACGCGCAATAAATTAATACTTCATCGACCCATGAAAGTGTCAACGAGGTCACCTTGTTTTCTTACTTCTTCGTTAAGGTCGCACACGCGGAGAGGCCGGGGGAGAGGTCGGCATTTAGGGTTCCGTTAAAATTGTGTTTGCAAAATGGCGTACCAAATATTTATTCATCTATGCATCAATTAATGGCATTCAGACAAAAAGCGCTCGTGTAAATTCCCTTTTGCTCGCGGGCGCTTGGTTAATGCCGATCTATGACCCGGCGCGGCGCGGCCTCGCTAGCAACCGAAATCATGACAAGAGCGTTTTCATATTATCACTTAAAATTTACAATTTTTTAACTCAAAAACCACGATGGATTTAGAAATGAGGTCAAAATAAATTGCAGGGCCAATTAGCTATTTTTTTTTTGTATCGAGAATGGTCTTGGAACACGGTATATAAAGATAAAAATATTTATTTATTTATTTAAATTGACCATAACCGAAATCAATATTTATTCATTGGTTTCGCCTTAGAGGTGTTCCTTCGCTATAACGAACGCGATTTAGAAAGAGACATTTAGTGATGAAATTAAAAAATATTTTTTTAATGTGAGCATTTATATTAGACATTTTTAAAAATGTCTATCAAATCCTTTTAAACTGTGTAGGTACTTTCCTTGTACTCGTCTATAACTAAAATCCTACTTGATACCCTTTGAATGTTAATCAAAGGGAGGGGGGGGGGTGTTTGTTTGTATTTAGAGCGCTAATGCTAGTGTAATTTAATTTAATTTTAATCTTTACATTTATCTCTGTACTTTTGCGAAAACCTGTCATCAGTTAATTTTACAAACAACTGTATGTACCATTCTTTCTTCTTAAATTATACTGTTGGTTTTCCGAATAAACAATAAATAAATAAATAAAACGCACTAAACACACACACAGACACATCACACACACGCGCGCGCGCACGCAATCATGTCCCTGCCACAAATGGCACCACACTCCACCACACAGTACACATTATTTAAGTTTGATTTATTAATTTGTTTTGTCAACCATTTTCATCTATGGTACATTTTTTTGGCCATGTAAATGTAGTGTTCCTGTATCGCTACTTTCAAAATAAATAAATAAATAAAATTATGGTGTATGGTGCCCAGCTTATTGTGAGCATTTAGCGAAGTGTCATTGCAATAACAAAATTATTTAATATTTTAATTTCGATCTTACCTATAAATTCGAGAAAATTACGCGTAAGCGTATTTTTTCCAATTAATTAAAAATGTTTTCAACGGCCAGGACCGGCTTACGAAGTCTGGTCATAAATGGAACGTCGATTTAAATGTTTTGTTTACGCGTTTTTATTTTTAAATATTCGAATTACGAATGACAAAGGTAATTTCGTTCTTTTTTTAAAAGCGTGGTTTTTTGCCTCGGCGGTTGGTAACCGCGCGCGTCGCGTCGGCCGCGGACGGGCAGAGATCGCAAACTAGTCGCCGGCGCGCATTGAATCGAGCGGGCCGCGTACTGTTGCGCGCTTGCGAATTATCGTGCGATTTCGCGAGTGTATTTTTATCGTACATATTAAGGCGAAGCATTAATATGTACGATAAACATTAATTTCGACTAATTTAGACCCTTTTATTTATTGCTGGTATTTGCTAACCATTGGATATTTAATAATAAAAAAAATATGTATAGATACCTTCGATTTAAGATTAAGATTTGACCTAAGCCGACACACAAACATTGCAAGCTAAAATAAAAGCTTATAAAAATAGCTTGGTACGGCTGGTTGTAATATTTATTGTATTTTTATGAAAAATATAGTAATAAATCTAAGATTATATGCATGTAATCAAATAATAATTGTTCAGCTGTTTTGAATAAAATATGTAATATCCTTGAACGTTACCAATACAAATACTAGGTGCTACTAGTGAGTCAAACGCCGAGAGGCAGGGCCGGACTTTAATGAAATTCCGTTATCAAAAAGAAGGCCTCTTCGTCACTTCCTGCCATTGAATTTGTATTTATTTTTTATCTGCGGATTCCGATTCCGTCGCTGAAACGATGCTGCTAATAATTAATATTCAAACCGTAATCTAACGACCCGACACTGTTTTATTACATTTGTTTTTCGTTGATTCTGCGATAGAAAAAAAAACACCGGGTCCAAAGTAGGGGATAGACGAATACCGATTGTACGAACTTGTATCCCCAGGTTTAATAAATTTAGAGGTGAATTATTTTCGTTTTTTACGCATAATAGGGAACAGACACACCCCGTTAAGGCGAAACCAAAGGATAAACATTAATTTAGACTCATTTTTTTATGGTTGGCATTTGGTAACCATTGCATATTTAATTATTAAAAAAAATATGTTCAGACACCTCGATCTTTTGTCTTCGATATAGTAAAGTCAGATTCGGGCGAGACTAAGTCGGTAAAATTGTTAAGTCAACAGTCAAAATGGATGAAATCTTTTTAGGTATAACACGATCGATATATTTATGTAATATTATCATAAATCATTTTCTTATTTTTCCTCTCTAGTGTTGTATTAATTAATTGTATACAAATATTAGCCATGACGATTAATTTTCATATAAACTACGTTGAACGTAAGTCATTCTTGTAAACATTCACTAAATCATTCACTTCTCATTCATTATACGACATATTCGTTACATTTCACTGTTTTTCATAATTATTGTTTCTTATTTAAATCATTTTTTTACTACTTTAATGAAAGTTTGACCGTATTGCATAATCGCACAGATAGATAGGTGAGAGTGAAAAGCTTTCATAAAATACAGGCCTGTATTCAAACCAGCGTGCATTACCTCAAGCGATGCAACTATCTGTGCGTTCAATATTAATTTTTCTAAGAACATTCTAGCTATATAATTTGTTTGAAAATTTTCAATCTGTAAAAATATTAAAAAGCTTTCGAATTTTCCAAATGTCAGTACTGTCAAACTTTTATACAAGGTAAGCTAAGTATTTAATCAATACATTATACAATTTTACTATATAAAATATATCTTCATATATTTAAAAAAGAAAACGCCGGCATATAGTGTAGTGGCGTGTTAAATTATTTGACATATTTCCTGCGTGTTTTGTCATCAATAAAAATATTGATATAATTGCGGCATAACAACTAATGATAAGTGATATAACTCCACAAAGGATTGTAAATATTTTTTTTTTATTTCGAAAACCAAATTGAAGACGATAATTTGAAAATATTATCGTACGTCGCCGGTTTGATTATTACGGCCGCGTTGCGTTTCGTGAACCGTTGCTCGACCCGCGCCGGCGACCATAGAGCTAAATGCGCGAGCCTTCACCTTGATTACTTTTTTTTTTTTATATTCGCGAAAACCCGTACGTGTATGGAGGCTATGGCTCGCTCGCATTCATCTCGTCAGCCGTCCGTCAATCCAAAGCAGTGTTGCCACCGCCGTATTTACCGCATTAAAAAAAAAAACAGAACTACCGTATTTGCTGATACGGCTATGATAATACTGCCGTATGAATGGCAACGCTGGCCTAAAGCAACATCTGTTGGCATATGAAAATGTCCAGGAAAAGTGTACCGAAGAAACCGGTCAAGATTCCTATTAATTAGTCCAGTAAAACTAAGATTCCTATTAATTAGTCCAGTAAAACTAAGATTTCTATTAATTAGTCCAGTAAAACTATGTTTAAGCGTGATTTAAATCAAACTGCCGATTTTTTTTTTTAGCCTAATTCCAAAACTTTAGAGTAGATTATCCAACAGATTTTGTATGTGCACCACCCCCCACCCGCGTCTCTCGCGCACTCCTTAACTGTTTCGTTTGCCTACATGTTATTCAAGTTACACGCAGAATGTCGTGCTTAATAGAATTCAGATTAAATGCGTTCCAGGTTTTAACCGTCCCAGAAAATCTTGGTGCGCTTTGAACCGCCTAAGAACAGGCCACGGAAAAAGTAAGGACATGCTTTTTGAATGGAAGATGTCAGAAAGCCCCAAATGCGATTGTGGACACGATAAACAAACCATTCAACATATCATGCCCACTCCGACGCTTTAAAGAACCTGCACAAGATTTTGCACAATCTCAACCTATAGTCGCAATTTTTGGGTTTTCCTAGACTCTTCAGATTATTATGTTTAATACTTTAATATTTATTTTAAACTTCTGACATTTTAATATCACCCTGACAATTGTATTACGTATAAAACTTTAACTCCAAATAACCTGTAATTAGCTAAAACACACCCTCACTGACACTTTTACACCGTACACACATACACCTTCTAAAATAGCGTTAAGCTCAAAATATTTGTACAAAGGCGTAAGCTTTAATTGGCCTTATTATTAACCTCTTGAAAAATGTGTATAGTATTAGTACGCTGTATGCTTACATGTTAATAATAAATAAATAAATAAATAAAACACCATTGTGCATTTTTGCCATGCGGTAAATAAATAATAGAATTCAGAATACTTATAATAAAATGTTTCAAAGCTTTGATTTATTCCATCTAAGCCGTAATCAGTTTATTAAGGCGTCTGTGATATTCTTTAGGAGTATATGTCACATTTTCTTTTTGTAATCATTAAATACCTATATTACTTTGCGATGTGCGCTTGAAACTGCTAATTAGATTGCCGTTGAAATGTATTCTTGGCATATTTGTGTTTGTATAACAATAACAATGGTTGTGCTTTCTTTACACATTCACGACAAAGCATACACTTCGTCTCTTTTGTGCGTTTTTTTTTTTTTTATTATTTCGGTCGATTGCGCAACTGACAGCTGTGTCATCGGACCGGCGCCATCGACATTTGGTAACTAATTTGCGACCTATTTTTGTCGCGGGGTTTTGTGTTCTGTGCCCACTAATTAACGTCACGGAAGGCGCGGCCTGCGGGTTACACTGCAATTAATGGGTGTAACCGTCCACCGCCATTATATCTGATGAAAATCAAATATTGCCTAATAACCTAATTTGCTCTCAAAATTCAGACTCATGCATAGTCGCTTCAGTACGATACACTGTTCCTCAATACCGTTCCCTATTAAAAATACATCTAATTGGCCCTGCTGTTTCAAACATGATTTTTTATGACGTCTTGTTAAAATTCATCAAGTCAAGGGAGGAGATCGGGATAACTAGGTGGTTAAAATCGACAAAAGGGTTAATAGGGTCAAAAAGGTCAATCCCCAGTAAATCCCCCCTCCCTCTCCGCAGCCACCCGCTTACAGTTGTATATCAGCGTTACTTTTTTTTATTTATTATTGTAGTTTTATTTCAATAATGTTTTTATAGTATTGTCAATTATAAAATAAATTATTTTTTTTACCTATTCACTGCTCAGTCAATCCATTAATAATATTTGTATTATATTTGCTTTGCATTTTGTATTTCATTCTGTTTTATATTATTTTATTAAACCTATATTTATTTATTTATTTTTAAGAAACGGAATTGCTATACAATTATTTTTAAGTCCTTCTCAACTAGGCCAAATGTGCCTGTATTAAGAGTCATGGAAGATGGTGGTAATGAAGCGTTAAAAATGTGCGGATTTGAACCAGCGCCTTTGGGTTATGTCACGTTTGTTTTCCTCGACCTTCGCCTTTCGACGTCGGCCGATCCCGCGTCGGGTCTCCGCTTCACCTCGGAGGGTCGCGACGAGGGTAGGACTCGCTTCGACGACCGTCCGCGCCGATTCCGCCTCGGGCGCGCTTTCTCCCGCCGTCTCGCGCTGCACTCTCAACGGGTTCAACCGGTTCGCCGGAGACTCGGACCTCGAGGAGCGAACGGTGACTCGGTCGGGCCACCCTTCGGTTGTAGGATAGTCGTACAACTAAATCGGTGGACGTCGTGATGACGTCAGGGCGCCAGACGGGTGTCCCAAGCGACGTCACGCGCGCGCGCCTCGTCCCACTCGCGCGGCTACGGTGAACGTGGCGGAACCGCCACGGTGTTCGGCGGTCGTTCTCAGCTCGTCCCCGCTACGGCAAGTCCGGTTAGGCCAGACTGCAACTTATTACCTTGGCTGGGAAACTGGCTACTCCTCACTACTACGAGGACGCAGTCGTGGAGCTGAAGGGGCTGCTCGGGATCTCAGGGGGTGGGGGTTGACGCTCCACGACGCATTATAGCCCCGTGTCCTTTACCGGTGCGCCTTCCCCGCCAGTAGGGACGACGCCGGCTTCCTCACCATCAAATCAAATTTCAAGGGGTGGGGGGAATCTACCTTAAAGTAGGAACACGGTTTGATACTAAACAACTGATCTTTATTTAACCACGGTGAAGAAATTTACAATTTGTTACATTATTTTGAACTTCAAATCTCCTATATCAAATACCATACACGGCGGCAGATGTCGCCCTATAATATCGTGATAATATTTATCAACATATGCAAGACAGAGTCAAATGACAATCTCGACGGTATGCGCCGTCACTTCTAAACAATTACAAACGAGAGAGCAGAAAATATAATACACGGCGATAATATTCCTCTACAATCACCAGACATAGTCAAATGACATTCTGACGGAACAACTCCGTCACTTCTAACCGATTATAAAAGAAAAGGTAAAAAATATAATTCTGATAATTCAATTCCTATACAACATGCACGGCATCGTTGCAGCTCGAAACGTTCCTAGGCGATCGATGTTGCTTCCGTACAACCGTAGTGAAGTATGCTATGACGTAAAAATATTTAATTTACGTGATTTTAATTCTCGTTCTTTAATATAAACTAATTACCATAATGCGCTAGTAATATTGTAAAAGGTTGTAGTCACCAAAATATAATGACAGTTAATTACTATATAAAATAGTTTTCATTGTAACCTAATTCTAATATAACGTAATGACAGGCGGCTGTCACCCGCTAATGTCAACAATGCAAAATGTAAACAAACAATGGCCGCCGATTGCGGACCGCCCGCTCTATCGTACGACCTCAGCGCGCCCTACCGGCGTCCGCCGCAATTTGTTACAAGCTTCACCGTCACCGGCTGCGCGGTGCACGGCGCAGGCGCCTATAATCGATAACGCCAACTTCACTACGTTGCCGCACCGGTGCTATGTTCGAACCGCATCGATCCGTCCTACGGTACACAATGTAAACAAAGAAATATGGCGACATTAATAATTATACTATCACTTCGGCCCAACTGGTACGATGACAACTGTCGACCACCCGTACAAATAAAGTGTAGCTTCACACAACAATATAAGTATACAATAATACAGCAAAATAATACAATAGTACAGCAAAATAACACAATAATACAGCAAAATAATACAATAATACCGCCTAGTGCGGCCGTCTGACGACTCAAAACGTCAAACTCCTGATTTAGACCGGCGGTCACACCGCCCTACAAATTAATTTGAACATTTGGCATCTTATTTAACAGGCTATTATAATCGACTTTCTCACAAAAGAAACTCCTAAATCTCAACTTCAATATACACATTTAATCGAACTAATTTCATCGAACTTCAGGCAGATATGGCACGGTTAACTACGTTATTATTCTGTCATTATCCAATATTTACTTCAGGCATCTTACTTCAATCGGCTGACCTTTGACATTGCATTATTATACTCAAAATATTGAAGGGATTTCAACTACAAATATTCCTTAGAACTACAAATGTAAACATAAACATTATACTGGTTTTATGACACTGCAGAGAGAGTAGGATACATTAGGATTTCAAATCTGACCTCAACACTTCATCCTTGCTTCGGTCCTGTGTCCCACTCCTGTCAGACGAGCGCTGCTCACTCCAACTTCCAGTTGTCGCCAGATTCTGCTAGAATTCGCCAATCCTCGGGATCATCCTGGTCCCTGGGGCGTAAGACATAAGGAACGTCCTATTACGCTCAAAATCGATTGATCATCATCGTCGCTTCTTCTTTTTAAACTAATTCTTCGGCCTGTGCCTTGCTTTTAAAACTTCTGGGGAATGTTTAATCTGTTCACGTACTATCCAGACAATCTTTTATCATATTATTCTTCCTGGGGAGGAAATATCTACATCTTCTTTTTGCGCGGGGGAATAGGGTTATATTAGATCGAATAACGATCGCGACGATCACTCCTGTAATCTCATCGGGAGATATTATTCCCGGTTCCTGCCGTGAATTACGGCCCTCGCGTGCGAGCTACTTCTATATCATACAAAAATTACGCCGATCATAATCCCACGGAACTACGGTCAAATTTTGACTTTTTATTACAACCGATCACTGCCGTGCCGTTTAATTAATATTATAACGCCGGATTGACTCAATATCCGCCGATGGCCGATTCGTGCCCGCGTGCCACGAAAATTTTAGATTCACTTTCTCTTTTCAGAAACGACTGATCGCGCTCGCTTTAACGCACGTCATTTGCCTCCCCGGCCCGTGGCCGGGGGGCAGCCAAAAATAAATACTTTTCGTACTACATATTGCACTTTTGTAAAACAAATCCGATTTTTAATAAAAATTGACTCTTCGACAAAATCACCACGCCGACCTCCGTTCTCCTTCCTTCCTCCTCTCTCCTTTTTTCTTCCTTGTCCTCTAACTCTAACTAGCTCTTTCTCATCTATCGCCTATTTTTATTCTCTTTCCGCGTCTGCTAGCGCGCTCTCGCGGCGGCGATCGCTCTCCCTTACCCGCGGTGCGGACGCGATCTTTATTCTCGTCTCTTTCGCACCTATCTCTCTCTCATTTCAGGGTGCCCACTCTTGAAAATCAATCCCCTTGTGGCGCGAATTACCGAGCGCTACAATGCCGGGGAGTAGGGACGTGATCTGCCCTCAGATCACACTTCTGAATTTCTTCCCACTATTAATCATAAAAAGACATAAGCATAACTTAATTACAAAATATTATAAAGTCGGCAATATCAGACAATATACTTAAACTTACTTATCTCCATTTAGAGAAATTTACACTTATTGCTCTGATTGGAGCATTACTTCTCAAGACACTTCTCATCATGTGAATCTTATTTAGATTTCACTAACTTTACAATAATTTAGTTATTCATACAGATTAACAATTTCATCAATTAACAACCAACAATAAAATCATCCCATGCTACATCGGCCTATCTTACGACATAATGTTCAAGGCTACCTCGCGAATGTTCGATAATTTTGTTTCTTATACTCTATCACTTTAACGGCTTTTTTTTTAAATTTCACTTGCCGTGATCACTTTTCTCTTGCGCTTCGTGCGCAGCTTTGCACCAGCACTTCTTAGGGCTAAAGTTCAAATGTATAGCAATGTCTCCTCGAAGCCTACTCTTTAACATGTATCTTACTTCCTCAATGTCAAACCAGGTCTAGCCTCACCACATATTTATCCTCCTTCGACATATATTCAACATGAAACTTCTCAATTAAACTGTATTTCCTCTACTTTGACAATTTCCGATTCTTCTGAATCGTTCGCTTCTCAAAACCCAACTTCAATTTAACATTATTACTCAAATTATATGAATGCCTGTCATGGATCGTGCCCTTCCATGCTCAGTTGCATGGCTACATTTAAAATGGACCAATCGTCATTATTACTCTTCGCGCCTACATCTTTTCCCGACTATGCCTTCTCTTTGCCGTGCCATATCGCCTATCGAAGCTTCATCATTAACAATCTACTTTTCTACTTTACTCCAATAAAACTTCTTTTCTAAACAGAATAATACGCGGACTTTAGCTTCACATTATTTCACATAGTCTCCCAAACAATCAACTGAACAATTTACTCTTTGACTTTACTTATTTTGCTCTACTTAATCACTACTTCTAAGCCTTTTAGATTACTTAACATTGGCGAAACCGTCTGGCATTACTAGTTTTTAACTGCTCTCCTCACGAGCTAGAATCCGTTGAGCATCCCCTCTCTCATAAACCGAACCTCTTCTATATATCAATTAGTTTTCAGAATTCCGAACTCCTTCAAATAATCTCACTTCTATTCAGTACAACACGCGGATTTTAACTTCAAATTATTTCCATGACTCTCCAACAATAACCAACTCAAAACTTCACGCAGCGGACATACACATCCGGACCTGCTCCTCTAACCAAAACATCGGATATACTGTTGTGTAACTAAAGGGGGGAGTAACAAGATATCACTCCTGCTATTCAAGGGGGAACTCAGCTTCTGTACAGTGCTTTGCGTCATTTCTAACGCAAAACATACAATGGCAGGGAAATGTTTGTTAGTTCTATTCGAAAGATCTATTAGACACTACTTTGGCTGCATAGCGCAGATGAAGTAGAAAATACTTCCATACCGATGGACTTATTGGGTCGGTCTCATAGCCGCCGTGCCAACTTGGAAACGAAAGAATTTTAGACTAAGGGCACAACCAACGCAAAATCTTAGATCACACTACTTTCTAGACAAAATGTAATTACTCAGACTGGCATCTATAACACCAGAAAGCGCCTGCATCAGGGCAAAGATGACAGCGGGCCTCAATGGACTGACAAGGATCAAGACGCAACGCCAGCGAGGAATCGCTCGCATCTTAAACTCAAATGGGCTGTTTAATTGTTAGCAATCTCAGTAAGCTTCAAGAATTCTCTTTCTTCATTGTCACGATTACATCTTCGGGGTTCCTACTTTAAACGACATCAATTTGGAATGCGGGAACTGATTTAGATTCGAGGGACAAGCTGCATCAATATCTTGATAACCTACCTTTCATGACCGTATCATTCCTCCTCTTTCACACGGTCTTACCTCTTTCATCCCTTTCATACTAAGGACACCGAGACCATCGAAGAGCTCACCTCATTATAAACCAAAGAATCGTGTTCTAAGCAGCACTTGATACTGCACAGATAGAGAACATAACTGGACATCTTGAATTTAACACCGTAGCTTACATTGACAACTTCTCATTCTAACTGCTAGTCAGCAATAAACATAAGTAGAATAGGGAACTAACGACATCACGTCACACAACGTGATCCAATCAGGATCGCAATGCTCGACTTCAAGACGAGGGTTTGGACTCACATGATCGCAAACAATAAGGACTGCATCCTCTTTAACTTAACAATCGCAAACATAGAAACCGGTGTGTAATGTGTAAGTGTAACTGGGTAAGTGTAAATATATAAATAGGCAATGGACCAACCGTCCATGCTCAGAAATACTAGTAATTCAAATGACCGACTCAAGGAATGGTCGCTACTCCAAAACACTCGAATCGTCACCGATTGTGTAACGTATTGTTTTTACCTGCTCTATTGGCAGGGTTGTAAGGGTCCGTCGGCCCTTCAGCACATATTCATCAATATGGCAGTGTAGGGGGGTGTGGGGTGTGATGATAGGGAAACTCCTAATAACTCGCGCAACCGCGCTCTAGCAACAATACATCAAAAACTCGCGCCAACTGCGCCCAATAAACCAACAAAAAACTCGCTCATATGGCGTACTCCAAACCAACTGCATCAATACTACCGCGTACAACAAAAGAGAGTGTCACCGTAGCTCTTTCACTAGCTACCTCAATATATTATTAGTAAAGTGTAAAAGTGTGGTAAATAAGTTTTAGGTTTGCGTCTGATTGGGGGTAAACAACGTAGCGAACTGTCGACTGCTGAGATCGTCGACGGGGAATATAAGAATTCAGAAACACAACAGTACTAACCTAACGGCTTTAGCCGGGTTAGTAGGGATAAAAAAAATAAAAAAAAATTTTAACTACACGGATGCTCAACTTCAAAATGCGTATTGCACAAAACAACAAGACAACAAACGACGTCGACTACAACTGATTTACTTTGCTGACCGACCTCAAGATACTCAACAATACTCAATATATCTTCATATTTTACTGGAAAACAAAACAACGACATACATGTGCCACAAATCAATTTCATACAGCTTATTCTGGGCTTACCTCTGTTCTTCGATACACGAGTATACGACAGTAAGTTTCTTTTTCACACGACTAACCAGCCTTGAGGATATCTTTAATATGATGGACCCCTTTGCTTTTCCCATTTAAGTCTTCCAGCTCATATGCTACTGCGGATTTCTTGGCAGACACTCTGCATTTCACAAACCGTGGAGCCAGCTTAGCTGAAAAGAATTCCGCCTTCTTCGATTGAATGTGGTTTTTGACCCACACCGTGTCTCCAAGGGAAAATACCACTCGCTTGCGACGCAAATTATACCTTTCGGCATTCTTCTGAAACGACTCCAGCATGCGCTGTTGTACCAAGTTGTAGGTTTCGGCTAACGTCTCAAGTCCAGCACTATGAGCCAACGGTTCATCTACTTTCAAGTCAGATGGATTCGAGGGAATGAAGTTGAGAATCTTATGAAACCTTCCATCCACAATTACATTTCTTCCGTACATTAAATACGATGGCGTAAATCCAGTCACTAAATTTTCAGTGTTATTAAGGGCATGTTGCACCAGAGGCAGATGCTTATCCCACGTGCGTTGGTCGTCTTTCACTAGAATAGCCAAGGACGTCTCCACGACCTGGTTATACCTTTCCACAGTGTTCGACTGAGGGGCATACACACATGAATAGAACAGCTTGGGGACTTTATACTTCTCTGCAAACTCTTTAAATTTGTTAGACGTAAAATATTTCGCGTTATCCAAAATCCATACTGCCGGGGTTCCAAACAGTAAGAACACGTCATGCTCCAAAGCGCGAATTATGTGATCCGAAGTGCTTTTCTTAAGGGGGAACAACCAACAGAATTTCGTGAAAACATCTACCACAGATAAAATAAAAATGTTTTGTCCTTTTGTCCGGGGTAGTGGACCAATCAAATCTATACTTAACGTATGAAGCGGACGGTCGACCAATTTCGGTCGCGTCATAAATCCTTGAGGGGCTCCTGTACTTATTTTGTGTGCTTTACACACGTCACATCCACGAATGTAATCATTTACGTCTTCAGTCAGATTTGGCCAATAATATATCTCTTTTACTTTTCTAGTAGTCTTGCGAACTCCTAAGTGAACTGCGAATTGTCCTTCATGATGATCAGATATAATTCCTCTCCTTTCTTCGTGGGGTACCACTACTTTCCACGGGTTAGTGTTTAACTCTCCCGGTCTGGGGGTGATATACTTAAACAACTTATCGTCAGCTAAACAATATCCTTCAGCGGCCTCACGGCACGACTTAACTCTCTCCACCAGCTTCTCATACCATTTGTCGGTACTGCTCTGGTCTCGGGCATCAATCTGTGCGCATTGCATCCGAGATAATGCATCAGCGACAACATTTAGGGAACCTTTCCGGTGTACAATCTGCATATCATATTGTGACAGTAACGTGCTCCACCGAGCGAGTCGTCCTGACGGACTCTCCAGCGAAGTTAACCATTTTAAACTTGCATGATCCGTGTAAACTGTAAAGTGCGTACCTTCCAGGTACGGTCGAAAATGATGAATGGCTTTTACCATTGCCAGTAGCTCTCTCTCCGTAACGGTATAATTCTTCTCCGCAGGACTCAAAATTTTAGAAAAATATGCAATCGGATGTTCTTCACTATCTTCATCAGATACTTGAGTAAGAACGGCACCAACAGCAATGTCACTCGCGTCACAATGCAAATTAAATTCTTTCGAATAATCTGGACATGTAATTATAGGGGCTTGTGTTAACGCCTCCTTCAGATGCTCGAACGCCTTCTGAGCTTCTTCATCCCAGCAGAACTCCTTCTTCACTCCACGTTTTCCACCGGTTAACTTACACAAGGGTGTAGCTATCTGGGAAAAATCTTTAATAAATCGTCGATAATATGAGCACAACCCAACAAAACTGCGAACGTCTTTGACGCAACGTGGTACGGGAAATTCCTTTACACATTGTATCTTCTCCGGGTCAGTTCTAAGTCCTAGTCGGTCCACGACATATCCAAGGTATCGTATTTGGGGCTTACAAAGGTCACATTTTTTTAGGTTAATCGTCAGACCTGCTTCCTTGAGCGTGTCTCTCACTCGTAACAACAACTGCATATGCTCTTCAAAAGTGGAAGTCACTATTATCAAATCGTCGGCATACGGGAATACTTTTTCTTCAAATTCCGGGCCAAATAAATAATCCATTAACCGTCCTAATTCGGCACTAGCATTACATAGTCCAAACGGGAGTCTTTTAAAAGCGAATAATCCGCGGCCAGAGACTGCGAATGCGGTTTTCGGGATTGACTCCTCATCCAATTCTATCTGCCAATAGGCCTTTGACAAATCAATAGAACTTAAATAACGGGCTCCTCGTAAATGATCCAAAATCCGTTGCGAAAATGCCATCGGGTAGCGATCCTTTTTAGTTACTTCATTTAGCTTGCGCGAGTCTAAACACACACGAGCTGATCCATCCTTCTTGGTCACAACTACCAAGGGATGACACCAAGGTGAACGAATGGGTTGGATGACATCCATTGCCAACATCTCATCTACTTCCTTCTCTATTAACTCCTGTTTGGCCGGTGACAAGCGATAGGGCTTTTGCCGTATGGGCAAACCATAAGTGTCGATTTTATGCTTCACCAGTGTCGTACAACCGAGTCCTCGCCTCTCGTACGAAATGTCTTCGAGCTGGCGCTTCACATCCTCGAGCTGCGCTGTCTGCGAACGCGTCAGTTCCTCCATGGGTGTCACGTGATCGACCGTGGCACATCTCCATGACTGAGTATTGGCTCGCTTCAACCTTCCAAAATCCAACACTACTTTGAAGGTTTCCAAAAAGTCAACTCCCAAAATGAACTCTTTCGTTATAGAAGGGGTTACTATGAACGTTACATCAGCAACTTCATCGTCATACGTGACAGGTAAGGTCATTGTTCCTAAGACGGGCTGAACCTGTCCATCTGCAGTAGTCAATTCCATCGGAACATGCGACAAACGGTGCTCTTGCCGAATAAAAAATTCGTGCGCGTTGGCACCAATAATGCTTCCAGAGCTTCCAGTATCGATGAGTCCGGTACACATAACGCTTCCAATATAAAATGTAGCACGATAACGGGTATCGTCTACCTCACGTCCCACTATACATGTATAGTTGCGCACGGCCGGTTGCAGTGGGTTCTCCATCAACGGTCGTGCTGTCTTCAGTTTTTTTGAGATTGAAAATGTTGATTTGATCGACGAGTACAACTTGGGCATGTCCTAGTTGTGGTATTCGGTGCTTTACACCTAAAACAAATAGAATGAGGATATCTCTGACACTCATAAGGGCCATGTCCTCTCTCATCACATTTAGGGCATTCGATCATGCGACTCCTATCTCCTGCGAACGAACTACGGGGTTCAAAATCTGCTCTCCTCTCTTCACGATGAATAGGCGGCTCCAAAACCGATACGGCTGGGCGTCTGTTATGTAGCGGGTGTCTATGAGTGTAATTGTTAGGTCCTCTTGCATAATTGCGGGTATGATTCGTATTCCTTGCATCTTGCGTAAATGTACTTACGTTTACGTTATATTGTTCATAATTCTTGGCTAATTGCAACAAATGAGAAATATTGTTAATTAAATGGCTTCCAAGTAACGACTGATATTGCGTTGAAACATTCATTTTTATTATCTCCAAAAGTACTTCCTCCGGAATCTTGCGATCCAAATGATTGTTGATAGACCTCACGTCCGTTACAAAATCATCCATATTCTGTCCAGGCTTCTGTTTAGTATTCCTTAAGGCCGCTTCCATGCGCACCTGATAATTCAAGGGTTCAAATTTGTGAATAAGCATAGCGCGAAGCTGTCTCCAACCATCTACTGATCCTCTTACGGTACGGTACCACTTCAAGGCTCCTCCTTGTAACAACTCAGTGAAACAATTCACGATAGATCCTAACCTCACTTGGCGCGATCTAGCCATGTCCTCCACATTGTCCAAAAATTCAAGTACCGAAGTACTGCCATCAAAACGTAAATTCCACCGATGTACGTTAGGATTAAAACGACGTCCAGTGTCTCTCACCTCATCCTCAGAATCGCAATCTCCATCTGTCTCCAACTGAACTCGCTCCAATCTTCTTCTGACTTTTGGATTCGAAACCGGTAACATGTACTCCGTATCTGTACCAACAGTGTCATGTACTTCAAGTCTTCTCCCTACCGCCGGGGCATTAGCGTCAGCTTTGTGAACTGGGTTCACGGGTGTATAATGGGGCTCCATATTAGGCAAATTCATCGCTGCAGCAAAACCTTGCTCCTCCATATCGGTCTCCATCTCCGCGTCAGTTCCTACGTCCATAGCCTTATCTTTGGGTAGCAAAGAGTCCTTTTTAAGATCCCTATTAATTTTCCTCAAGTCCCGGTCAGACATGATTAAGAAATAACTACTTACTCCGCCGTATACTGCGCTCCTCGAACACTATCGGCCAGGGCTGCGAACAAAACAACAAACAACAACACCGAAAAATATGAAGCCGCAACTTGTACGGGATGGTCAGGTACCAGCCGGCCACTCGACTCAACAACTTCTAACAAACAAAGGGGAAAAAAAAAATTGAACTACTTAATACTCAATGTTGCTCTCTATAATTGAAGGGACCTCCTCGACAACAAATTACGCTTCTCGAATTTAACCAATTTTAGGGCCCACGTTTACCGAAAAAACGCCCCACGCTCACTAAAGAAAAAGCTCCACATTTACTACAGAGAAAGCTCCACGTTTACTACAGAAAAAGCTACACGTTTACTAAAAAGAACGCTCCACGTTTACTACAAAGTACGCTCCACATTTACTACAGAGAACGCCCCACGTTTACTACTGAGAACGCCCCACGTTCGGGCGCCACTTCACAACAACTATACTACCGCGTCTGCTAAACATGAATCGAACAAAATGAATTTTTAAAAAAACAACAAAAACTCAGAGGGTGGGGGTTGAGGGTCCACCACACATTATAAGTGACGTGCCTTCCCCGTCTGTATGGACGACAAAAAAATCAAAAGAAAAAGGGGTGAGGGGAATCTACCTTAAAGTAGGAACACGGTTTGATACTAAACAACTGATCTTTATTTAACCACGGTGAAGAAATTTACAATTTGTTACATTATTTTGAACTTCAAATCTCCTATATCAAATACCATACACGGCGGCAGATGTCGCCCTATAATATCGTGATAATATTTATCAACATATGCAAGACAGAGTCAAATGACAATCTCGACGGTATGCGCCGTCACTTCTAAACAATTACAAACGAGAGAGCAGAAAATATAATACACGGCGATAATATTCCTCTACAATCACCAGACATAGTCAAATGACATTCTGACGGAACAACTCCGTCACTTCTAACCGATTATAAAAGAAAAGGTAAAAAATATAATTCTGATAATTCAATTCCTATACAACATGCACGGCATCGTTGCAGCTCGAAACGTTCCTAGGCGATCGATGTTGCTTCCGTACAACCGTAGTGAAGTATGCTATGACGTAAAAATATTTAATTTACGTGATTTTAATTCTCGTTCTTTAATATAAACTAATTACCATAATGCGCTAGTAATATTGTAAAAGGTTGTAGTCACCAAAATATAATGACAGTTAATTACTATATAAAATAGTTTTCATTGTAACCTAATTCTAATATAACGTAATGACAGGCGGCTGTCACCCGCTAATGTCAACAATGCAAAATGTAAACAAACAATGGCCGCCGATTGCGGACCGCCCGCTCTATCGTACGACCTCAGCGCGCCCTACCGGCGTCCGCCGCAATTTGTTACAAGCTTCACCGTCACCGGCTGCGCGGTGCACGGCGCAGGCGCCTATAATCGATAACGCCAACTTCACTACGTTGCCGCACCGGTGCTATGTTCGAACCGCATCGATCCGTCCTACGGTACACAATGTAAACAAAGAAATATGGCGACATTAATAATTATACTATCACTTCGGCCCAACTGGTACGATGACAACTGTCGACCACCCGTACAAATAAAGTGTAGCTTCACACAACAATATAAGTATACAATAATACAGCAAAATAATACAATAGTACAGCAAAATAACACAATAATACAGCAAAATAATACAATAATACCGCCTAGTGCGGCCGTCTGACGACTCAAAACGTCAAACTCCTGATTTAGACCGGCGGTCACACCGCCCTACAAATTAATTTGAACATTTGGCATCTTATTTAACAGGCTATTATAATCGACTTTCTCACAAAAGAAACTCCTAAATCTCAACTTCAATATACACATTTAATCGAACTAATTTCATCGAACTTCAGGCAGATATGGCACGGTTAACTACGTTATTATTCTGTCATTATCCAATATTTACTTCAGGCATCTTACTTCAATCGGCTGACCTTTGACATTGCATTATTATACTCAAAATATTGAAGGGATTTCAACTACAAATATTCCTTAGAACTACAAATGTAAACATAAACATTATACTGGTTTTATGACACTGCAGAGAGAGTAGGATACATTAGGATTTCAAATCTGACCTCAACACTTCATCCTTGCTTCGGTCCTGTGTCCCACTCCTGTCAGACGAGCGCTGCTCACTCCAACTTCCAGTTGTCGCCAGATTCTGCTAGAATTCGCCAATCCTCGGGATCATCCTGGTCCCTGGGGCGTAAGACATAAGGAACGTCCTATTACGCTCAAAATCGATTGATCATCATCGTCGCTTCTTCTTTTTAAACTAATTCTTCGGCCTGTGCCTTGCTTTTAAAACTTCTGGGGAATGTTTAATCTGTTCACGTACTATCCAGACAATCTTTTATCATATTATTCTTCCTGGGGAGGAAATATCTACATCTTCTTTTTGCGCGGGGGAATAGGGTTATATTAGATCGAATAACGATCGCGACGATCACTCCTGTAATCTCATCGGGAGATATTATTCCCGGTTCCTGCCGTGAATTACGGCCCTCGCGTGCGAGCTACTTCTATATCATACAAAAATTACGCCGATCATAATCCCACGGAACTACGGTCAAATTTTGACTTTTTATTACAACCGATCACTGCCGTGCCGTTTAATTAATATTATAACGCCGGATTGACTCAATATCCGCCGATGGCCGATTCGTGCCCGCGTGCCACGAAAATTTTAGATTCACTTTCTCTTTTCAGAAACGACTGATCGCGCTCGCTTTAACGCACGTCATTTGCCTCCCCGGCCCGTGGCCGGGGGGCAGCCAAAAATAAATACTTTTCGTACTACATATTGCACTTTTGTAAAACAAATCCGATTTTTAATAAAAATTGACTCTTCGACAAAATCACCACGCCGACCTCCGTTCTCCTTCCTTCCTCCTCTCTCCTTTTTTCTTCCTTGTCCTCTAACTCTAACTAGCTCTTTCTCATCTATCGCCTATTTTTATTCTCTTTCCGCGTCTGCTAGCGCGCTCTCGCGGCGGCGATCGCTCTCCCTTACCCGCGGTGCGGACGCGATCTTTATTCTCGTCTCTTTCGCACCTATCTCTCTCTCATTTCAGGGTGCCCACTCTTGAAAATCAATCCCCTTGTGGCGCGAATTACCGAGCGCTACAGTTAATAGTCCAACGCCTTAACCACTAGATTACAACGATCTTGGTATAGTATTTTTTATATTACCTAATGTATAATTGCGGCACTCAAATCTCAACTTCCTGCCAGCCGTTTAGAAGTTGCAGGCGTCCGACAGACAATGCTTTATCACCCTAGGGTCTACCTTTTTGAACCAGAACCCTAAATAACCCGGGCCGACTGTCTATCACGCATATATTTTCATCATAAATTATTTTTATACATACTAAAACCATACTTAATTTATTTTTATTAACATACAAGTGTCACACACTCACAACTACCACAAACATCACTCACAAATTACACATAAAACAATCTACTGTATACTTATATAATATTAATAATCTATATATATTTTAAGAACACTTCAAATTTTTATGCTAATCTTAACATGTAAAATGACCAAAATCCATAATTGGTTTTACATACAAGTAATAAGTTTTGTTTGTAATTGTAAAAATGTAACACTGTGGATTTTTCAATAAAGAATAAATAAATAAATAAAAAATAAAAATATTGTGGATAAAACGCACTAATTTCTTGAATATTTTGTCACTAAATAACACGAAGGTAAGATTGGGTAGAAGGGACTCGGAGGGGGGACCTGTGTATTTATTTCAGAGGTCCGCAAATTAGCAAATAAAACGACCAGCAAACACGTTTTCACGAGCTCCATGTATTTATTTATTTTATTGGAGTGAAACTTACGCAAAACAAATTAATTTCAATTACCTAATGGCTGCGTCTAATGTTCATATTTTGTTTTGTTTTTCTCGCTTTGACGGCCAAAACTGTACTATTTTCAACGAGAAACTATAGATCAGCCCCAGGGCCGGTCCTAGACTTTTTAGCGCCCCGGGCGACAAATTCGTGCGTCAGCCCCGCCCTCCACATATTGAATTTTTTGATTATTTGATTATTTAACATCATTCGGACCTGCGCGTATCTGACTGACGAACGTAGCTTACTTTTGAGCGTATTTGACGTTAGTATCAGACCCGTATAGCTTACTGACTTCCCGAAGAGCTGGTTTACTAAATGGACAGTTGTTGAAGGACCCGGCTACAAACATAAGTTCGCATTGCGTGCGGTTCCCGACTTCGCCCGGGAAAACAATACTTTCTCAGCCCTCATCCTTTAAAGGGGAAATAGCTTCTTTTTTACGGTTCCAGTCCACCGCTCGCTGATAATCTTCGCATTAATTTTAGGATAAGGGAATATTGTTTAAATGTATAAGTTAATTATTGTAATATTTGTATTGTTTTTAATTATAAGAAAAGCGTTTAATAGTGAAACGAATATAAATAACTATATAAAAATATGATATTCTAATTAGATTAGATCCTAGTTCGTTCTGTTAAAAGTATCGTTAAATTGGAGATGCCTGTAGTCGGCTTAAGTTGTTATTTATCTATTTCTATGTAACTGTCATTATGTATAGATGTAAGCATTTCTCATACAAATAAATAAAATAAAATACAATTTTATACATAAAAAGAAGCTTTCGAAATCTTGGCTCCCTACCCGCGGGCGTTAGTCCTGGTCGTTTCAGCTGCTGATAAGTATGAAATCCAAGTACCCATCAGTCAACGTAACATAACTTTAGTAAGTTTTAAGCTAAATGTAAAGACCGCATTTCATAGTATCAAACCCTCATTTTATACTAATAAATAATCAGAAACACATCTGAAAAGCTAACATAATATGAACTAATAACAATAAGTAATTTTATATAATCTCTTTATGTTTAGTTTTTTGTTTTGTTATATGTAACACAATTATTAGAAATATATATTTAATTAATTTATTTATTTTATATAATATAGGATGATGTTTTTAGAGGCGTGGTTTTCAAGAAGAGATAAAACGCATATAATTTGATGTTATGGCTAAGAATTTAGTTTTATTATAAAGATAAGGGTTTGCCATTATGTTTTAAAAATGATTTCGGGTAAGTGGCCGCCGCGGCTGACTCGAACAAATTCCAGCCGAGAGGCCCAATTTTCAACCACTTTTTGCAGCAAGTTGGGCCGTATGTCAGCAATAACGCGCCGAATATTCTCTTCCAAGGCGTTAATCGTGTCCGGCTTATCTGCGTAGACAAGCGACTTCACATAACCCCACAAAAAATAGTCCAGCGGTGTTAAATCGCACGATCTTGGAGGCCACGCCACGTTGTTCAGGAGTAAGTCTATTCATTATGAAATGGCAAACCAAACTGAGCATAAATCAAGTGACAGCTGTCAAAAACACCAACTACGAAAAAAGTAATGCCAGATTGAAAACCACGCCTCTAAAAAAAACACCCTATATTTCAGAAACAAAAATCAATTTCAAAAATCAGCCTCCAAAAAGTACAAGATAAGTCTTCAGTGTTTAACATGCTATAAACCACTCGTCTGAATACTTAGTGGTTGAGGAGTGGTGCATCATCAAAAATGTGGATTTTTTGAAGATATTCCAATGCGACACGCTCATTCCACTAAAGTCGGAGCGCCCAGCTTGCCGTGTTGATTTGTGGCTATCCGTCACGTTGGTTTTCTTAAAATATAAAATGGCGCGCGGAAACATTATTAAATGTAAATGGGATGATTTATTATAAGTTAATTACACAGTTTAGAAATTTTTCACTTTTTCGAAGCGTGTAGCTCGAAAACGGTTGAGAATTTGATAAAAGTGTATATAATAAAAGTCTAGAAAATTTAATGAGCTTTTGTTTAGTGTTAGATTTTTTTCCCCTAGGACTCATCGTTTTCGAGGTACAAGCGAAAACCCCAAAAGTGGGACTTCTCTGTGCCCCTCCACTACGACTCCCCTCCTAGACACTTCAGGACTTTTAGTGCGTCACTCCTAAGCACACCAAATAAGTTTCTGAGGAATTACTTAAGTCCCTGCTCACGAACCTTGCAAATAAAAAAACAACTAACCAATAGCCATTTATAGCGAATAATGCTTGCGTGTAGTTCATGGCGGCCATAAGGTATTCGGGGGGGGGGGGGGGGGTTGGTGCACATTTTTAAAACTATTAATATTATTTAATAAAAACTTTGAATTTAAATTAATCAGTTAATACACCTACCTACAATCGTCTTATGTGTGGCAATCGGATGTTTCTTTTTATTTTACTTAATTTATCGCTCCCCCCCCCCCCCCCCAACGCAACAGAGGGGTGTTATAAGTTTCACGTGCCTGTGTCTCCGTCTGTGGCATTGTAACTCACAAAAGGATGAACCGATTTTCATTTTTTTTTTTTTGTTTGATGGTGATTTGACCGAAAACGTTCTTAGCAACGATTCAAGATTTTAAATTTTTAATAATTGTATTTTTACATAGGGCGATAATAATCATATAACTGAGCATACTTTACAACATAATTGTGTGATTTGTAGCTGAACTCTTCTGTGTCACTGAAGCTGGAGTCAGGCCGACAGGTTAAAAAATAATAGGGCGATTGAAACGTTGTCGCCTGATAACGCGCACGTCTAGTACTCGCAGGACCTTATGGGATCAGGGTATGTAACTGATTTAATTCCCATACCGTGTAGAAAGTCCACGCTTTGAACTAAGTAGGTGGGTTTTCACTCGTCAGTGCGATGAACCAACCGTGGACGGCAATTGTCGGTAGAGTAGCAGGCGGGGTTCCACTCACTGCTCGTTGCATTCAATTAACTTAAATAGTTCCGCGAGATTGCTCTCCCCTGCGTTTTCCGCGATGTTAGATGTACAGGGACTTTCGTAAATCGTGATTTTTTTTTTAAGAATTTGCATTAAACTTAATAAATGACCATATTCAGTTGCAGATTGCGCAAAAACTATAAGTAATAGCACTTTTATTTATTAACAGGTAAGCGTACAGCGAAATTATAGAGTAAATTATAAAATAAATGGAAATATATGTTCGTATAAATTTAAAAAAAAATAGATATTAGGAACCTTAGATTACTGCCCTTTCTGCTCCGTATACTTCGCATTCAGGTCATTTTTATTGGAAACAGAAAGATATTCCATCTTAGGACAGGTCTTCAGCACCTGGTTAGATGGACACGATGAAGTTTCTGGCATGCCACTAAGTGCGAATTTAGATGAGATGAGATGTATCACATTTTCTCTTTGTATGTTTAAAGATATAATGTTTATTTGTAATAATTGTATGCATAAATAAATTGCTGCAACTTATGCCATTCATTACGAAACATCGGTCCGCAGGTGGCGGAGGTGGTGAACGCCCCGGGGCCGCGCGGCGAGCTGCCCCTGGAGCTGGCCCTGCGCGCGCGCAGCCGGCCGCTGGCCGCGACGCTCGTGCAGCACGCGGCGGACGCGTCGGCGCGCGGGCCGCGCGGCCGCGCGCTGCTGCACCGCTTCGTGGACGCGCGCGACGCGCTCGCCGCCGACTTCCTCGTCGACGCCGGCGCCGACGTGCACAGCGCCACCAGGTCAGCACTCCGCACCCAACTCTTCACTTGCGCGATTCACATCACAACTGTCGAAAACTTTACACTCTAGAGCGAAGCGTTTGCGATGTAATGCAGGCGCGGATCCCTTGGTGGAATTAAGGTTGTAATCACCCCCCCTCCCTCCCTCAAGTTTTTTCAATAATTACACATTTTGTAATGTTCGTTTATTTTCACGGTGTACCTACTAGTAGTCATACCACCAGAAATATTGATTTTAAATTATTTTTATATTTTTAGTATTTAAAAAGACTGCTTCTTCCATTCATTGCACATAATTAAAAGTATAATTTTACAATGGTTTTTTAATGCGGGATAAATGCGAAAAATTTGAATAAATCAACCTTAATTCCATACAAAAAGTTATGTTTATAGTTTTTTTTATTTGTTTTTCGCTATGCGTATATTCCAAAGAAAGGTAAAAATAAATAAATGTGAAAATATGCGACTGTGTGAAATTCGTCTAATTACAATTTGTGCTTTCCGAGTGAGTTCTAAACGAATGGTTTTTAGATCAATTTTAAACGTATTTAATAAGTCAATTTTATTGTAAACACGAATTTTCCGCAAATCAAAAATGGGTGTCCTCGACATTTTACTCCCCCAAGCTTTTTTCCAGAACCGCCGTTGATGTAATGTCCCAAGAGCAGCCTTGCTATATTCCATTGGAAGAGTACTCTAAAAGGATTTTGGTAGCCAATATTTTATTTGGAAAACCAGCAGTCATTACATACCTTTTTTAACTATTGCAACATACAACAAAGTAACCGCCTTTTTATACTCCCACAGCAAAATGCATCAAGAAACCTACCCTTCAATTAATGCAAAATACAACAAATTAAACTGCTTTTTAGACAGTGTGATTCATATTGGCCGAATTTGTTTATCACTAAATTCATCATTAAATTTGGTAGAAAAAAATAATATAACTAGATATTTTTAGATTTGATTATTAATATTTATCATGTTGTGTGATTCAGTGACAACATTAATTTTATCATTTAATAACCTAACATCATTTATATTATTATAACATTGCTTACAAAGTAATAATTATGAAAATGAAAAAAAATACCCTACTATCTTTTTGTAGCAAAATTAATTAGGTATGTCATGGCGTTAAGCAAATCCAGTCAATGTTAATCACCATTAATATTATTAATATTAATCACATTAAGAAAACCATAATTTTACTTACGATTATCTTTTTTAAAATTCGTTTATTGTTTATTTGGAATCAATTATATTAAGAGTGGAATATTTTTTTTGAAATGGAACTTAAATTACTTAATTATGTTGGAACTAATGTTGTATACCACTGTTTTTTTTTCCAGAGATGAAGGTGACACGGCACTCCACCTGATTGCATCTCTTACCTCAAGTTCCTGCGATGAAGAGACCCACCAGCAGATGACCTCAATTGCCGAGAAATTGCTCACAAAAGGGCTGGACCCCAACAGACAAAATAGAAAAGGATTGTAAGGAAATACATTATTTGACAAAATATAGCTCCAAGAGTAGTTCAGTTGGCGGACCTGAGACTAGAACAAGTTTCGTCTAGATAAAATTGTTGGCGAGAGTGAATTCGAGGACTAACACGTGTGAATGTTAATAAAAAAATGATACTGGTGACCGTATCCTAACGAGGATTATTCACTACATTAATAAGTTTCATCTAATATTTGAGTTTAGTGTGTGTTTGGGTTTTTGCATTGAGTTTTTGGGGTTCTGATGAGCATCCAGAGATTGTGTGTTGTGTAGCAGTTTTCTGATCGAATCTTTTTAGGCGAGGGGGTAACGGCCCCGGAGCCTGGATTAAGTCTGCTTATGGAGTGCCAGCGCCTTCCAGCTATCAATCATCCGCATATTACCAAAGAACATCAGCACCTTTCAAGCCCCCTCCTTGAGGATAACTTCCTCGAAAGGGTGTGTATACTCCTACATTACAGCTTGTAGAATTCTGTTGAAGTTTTAGCAGCTGGGCACCTCGCAGAACTTACTCACTTCTTAGAATAAATACTTTTTTTTAATCTATCGTCCTCAATACAATTTATTTATTAATTATTCGTCAACTGTTTAAATTTTGTGTTGATCATAATTTCAATTGATGCAAGACCCAGTCAAATACGACAAGATCGAAAGCAGTCAATCGGTGCTGTACCCATCCTCTTCGTGTTCACGAACTAGCCCTCGCCCCTTTGCACTCACTCCACCACAACAAATATATAACAAAAGATAGTAGTGATTTTTATACTCTGCAAATTACATATATCAATAAAATCCTTTTATTTTTGTTAGCACACCGCTTCACCTGTCAGTAATATCCCGAAACCATTCCATCTTCAACCTACTGCTGTCTCAACCCAACATAGACCTCAACCTAAGGACTATATCGGACGAGCACACCCCTCTATACTACGCCCTCGTTGAAGACAGACGAACGTCGATAAGCTCGAGTGAAACCGTCGTGCTCAACGGAGTGAACCCGTTCGATTCGCCGACGAACAGTAACGATCTGTTCCCCGAAGAGACTTCCAGAGATGACGATGACATTGGCCACCTGGAGAGGAGTTTCGCCGCCGCCTTGCTGGACAAGAGGTGTCTGGCGAATCCGGTGTACTCGGGAACGGGAGACAGTCTGCTGCATCTCCTAGCACATGGAAAGTATGAGGTGTGTGGCGGTTTAATTGCTAATCTCTAAAGACTGCTTTAATAAGAAAAGTTTACCATCACTGATCGAGTTTAGACCTAGCATGGAAAAGTAAAGAGGCAATAGTATAGGAATACACATACTGGTGCTGGTTTTATATCTATTTTATGTTGGCTATGTTTTGGTGTCCCAAGACCATTCCCGATAAAAAAATCCAGCTAATTGGCTCTGCAATTTCAAACATGATTTGTTTTGACCTCATAATTCATAATGGTTTCCGTATAAAAAAATTGTATACATACGTGATAATATGAAATCGCTTTTGTTATAAGTTCGGTCGCTAGCGAAGCCGCGCCACTCTGGGTTATTGACCGGCATTGGCCAAGCGCTCGTGACCAAAAAGGGAATTTACATGACCATTTTGATAAAATTGATAAATTTGGACATGCATTATTTTCGCATTTTTTTATACAATTTCTTACATGTAATAGGGAACATAAATACCCCCTTAAGTATTCGGGAATGATCTTAGAACATTCTGTAACCTAAAAGAAATCGAAAACGTGGACCATGGGGTATTGGCCGATCTGCGACTCCCTTTTAAGATGTCCTTAGACTTAAGTAAGAGATTATTGGGGTTATCTAGTCTATCTTATCTAGATTGTAGGATGTATGCCTAAATGGGATTAAGAATTCTCTACGTTACAAATGTCTACTCTAATTACCAATCTCTCTTACTCTACACTTACAATGAATTCTCCATGGCTCCACTCGGCTGAAATCGGCCGCCGTCGGGTCGCCCCGCTCGCCTCCGACGCGACGTTCGGGTGTGTGCGTGAGTCGTCGTGTGTGTGTGTAGCCGTGTCCACTCACACCGCTACAATACATAGTATTATTTATGTCATGGTATATTATGTTAGATAGGATTAAATTAAATTCGACCTACCGAAATTAAGAAATTAACTCGTGAAAGTAAATGATGGTACACATTTTTATTTAAATCTTTATTTATAAAAAAAACATAAAATTTATATTTGTTTGCTCACTAAACCCTTGTGGGTTTTTATGTGAATTAGTTCGTTCACATGTCCAGTTTTGCTATATTTTTTTTAAATTGTTCATATAAATAATTTCAAATCCAAAGGTAGCAAGTGATGCCATCTAGTAGCCCTAATCTTCATGTAGGGGCTGCAGAAATAACAACATAATAATTAATAATTTAATTGCAATTTTAATATTTTCCTAATTTAATATGCTGAATAATCCTCATATGAATATTCATTTTAAGCGTAGAGTTTATTTTCAAAAGAAATAAAAGATTATATTATGTTGTGGTTAGGATTCCGCTATATTCTTGATCAACCACCTGAACGGTGATGTGAATCACACAAATACCGAGGGCGCTTCCGCTCTTCACGTCGCCGCCGGTCAGGGCCTGTCGGCGCTTGCGACTGCTCTGCTCAACGCCGGCGCCAGGCCTAATGAGCAGACCTCGTACGGAGAGAGAGAAGACGGGGTTTACAGGTAAATTGTTCAGGTAACATCCAGATCAGATGCTAGAATGCGCTGTCTATATCCGCATTTCTTCAATCCTATAACTTGGCTGTGTTTAATTTGGGTAAAAGCATTAGTCAACCATTCGGAGTCGCTTAGATGACTACATATATGTACCTTGACTATGTTTGAGTCTTATATCAATACAGTTATCACATTTTTTGTGAATATTGCACTGAGAAATGATTTACCATGTTTGAAAGATATAGTATCTAGTTGTCTTCATAAGGCAATTCATTAGAGACAGCAACATTTTACACTCAAGAATATTGAGTTTAACCCTCTGCATCTGAGTCGGAAGCAGGCATACTACTGTGCCATTCCATTCTTCGAACATTCAAGGATTGACAGAATTGGTTTTCAGGCAGCACATCCTAGCAAATATTAACGTAGGAACCATTCTCGTGATAGATTATGCTATAATAGATTTTTTTTTAATCATGGACCTCTACAGGCCAGTTTGTTTAGGGGTAAGTAGTTAAACTTCGAACGAGATTTAAAATATTGTGAGGTTTTTTCCCTTTTTTCCCTTTTTTTATCACAATCGTTTAAGTACAGTGTTAAAAACATGCGTGCGTGTGCGTTTTCAATGTTTTGTGTCACCAGATCACTGAAAATGTGTTTTTCCTTGCAATATTTTTCCCACCGAGCTTAGGATCATTGCCGACAGACCCGAACTGATGATTATTTAGCGAGCTGTGTAATATATACTATATTATAGCATGGTGTAATAGTGCTCATATTGGTCTGATAGATAGTAGAGTTGTTCATGTGGACATTACTGAACTAGCAATATATTTTTATAGATATGCTTCAAATTTTCAATTCGATGCTAGATTTTTCTTATTCATAAGATAAAATCGTAAACGAATCACAAATCACTTACCTAATGGTCGAGCATAGGTGCTGGAAATAATGTAAGGGGGGGTTGTGGTATTCAGGTGCCCCTGCGACTGCCTTTACAGGTTGTGGAGAATGCTGATACCTTGCACCAATTCAAACGTTTTCTTACTAGCTTACGCAAGTGATAAGAGGGAGGTGTTGGTGCTACGATTTGCTATTCAACACTGAAATTCACAGCTACAGCAAAGGGAGGAATAGGATTTTGGAGGGGTTTGAAGGGGTCATAGACCAATACTTGAAGTAAGGTGTAATTATTCGAAACATACAAACCTAATGTTTTATAATACTATCTACATTTTAGGGTTTTTATTTATTCTTTCTTTTTTTCTTGATAGTGTTTTTTTTTTAAGTTTATTTTTGATATAATTTTAGACAGACACCACTTCACCTGGCTGTATTGAATAACCAGGAGAATGTGGTAGCGGCATTCATAGAACGGAAGAAGAGCCACGAAAGGAGTCAGGCTGGAGCAATAGACCGGAATTCAGTGCCCAATTTCAATCCGAAAAACTCTGATGGGGATACGCCACTGAGCCTCGCATTGACTGAAGGTTTGTTATTAACCTGCCCAGTGCCAATGGGACCATGTTTGCGTCATGGACAAATGAACAGTCCGTTGCCAATGACATTGACATTGGCCTCATTGGCACTTAAATCCAAATTTAATTTATACCACCCAATTTTATCCAAATGTATTTACGTACAAATATAACAAAACTTCTAAAGATACGAAATCGTTCTTCGTATTAATTTCTTTTGCTATTGTCATTTATCATTATGGCGGCCACCATTTTGGTAAAAGTAAAACGGAAAACATTTATTTTTTCAATTTTGTGGCACACCAACATAAAAAAAAATAATGTTAATATAATATTATAAAAAATAATGGCTTGTCCTCGTGTATAATTGCTAAAATATACTTCCAAAACAGCAAAATTTCACACTAAACTCACAGAAAACAAACAACACTTACCATACGATCGGATTTTATTTTTTATTCTAAGTTGGTATAGAATTTAATTGATATTTTTATGGAGTTGGAAGTCTCAAAAAATCAATATTACTAGCGTTAAAACAAATTAATTAAATACACTCAACCTTATGCCGCGCCGGTGTGGCACGGACGCTTGATAGGTTATGTTACTCTCAATAATTATGCTACAGACTTGAGTTCGTACAGTTCATATGAGATTACAGTTCGTTAAATACCAGCTATTCCTTAGAACGATTCCTAGCAGCTTCTGTTAGCTCTAATGCTAACTGGGTCTATATGTGGAATGTATAAGTGATATAATCTTATCAAAACTGGTAAATTCTTACACTGAGAAACTGTGTTATGTAGAATTATTTTCCAGCGGACGGACGGTGGCACTTCAGCCTGAATGCTTGTCGCAGTATAAGAATCATATTTCAAAAAATGAAATCATGAATTTGAATCGTTTCAGGACACCTTTCCCTCGTGGCGCCTCTTATATCCGGTGGTGCCGATGTCAATACAAGAAATGGCAAAGGCTTTACCCTCTTGCATCAGGCCATATCTAAGGAAGACTCGAAGACAGCACTGTTCCTGCTCGATCACGGCGCTGATATGAATGCATTGTAAGCATACTTGTATATTAATGGATCTTAAACATGTAGAATTTGCAGACTCGACATTACAGACATGTTTTTTTGAGGGTTTTTCTACCCGAAGAGCTGTGGTCTTTGTGGGGCGGGAAATCTTGAAAAAGAATCAATATATTTCAAAAAAACATGGTACTATAGTTTTGTTTTTTCGATTCTTGTATTCAGTCAATAAGGTATTTATGTTGAAAGTCTTTATGAAAGGTATGGAAAAATACTTTTAAACAGAGTAGAAATTAACCTTTTTCATTCAATAGTAACCCAGATAATTCTATTATATAAAACGATATCTAATATTATTTTTCTTCTATATCTACAAAAAAGTCACACACACTACGACTTTCGTATGTCAATGGATTGTGACGTCGAAGGCATGCTCTCGTTCACATTTTCCAAAGCTAAAATTATTCTAAGATTTCCTCTAAAACTCCGCTTGTTTGAATATACCTTCTGAAGTGTAACTTCATCAACAGAACTGACGCCGGTGAAACGGCCCTCCAGCTGGCCATCCATTGCCGCCTTTCCGACGTCGTGGAGGGTCTGTGCGTGAGAGGCGTAGACATGGGAAGACCTGACATACACGCACAACCGCCTCTCTGGGCCGCTCTGGCCAGTGGGCAAGAGGAAGTGGCTAGCGTGAGTTACACCTATTTGTTAATAATATTTTATAGGATGTCGATCTTTTTATTTGTTATAATTTCAATGCGCCCAGTATTTTCAAGATTAACAAGTTTTACTATAGCTACATTGTGTTTCTTACTCTATTAGTTAGTAATACTTTTTTATTTTGTATATATAAACCCCAACACTGGCCAAAAATATAAATGGACACTAAATGGCTGAAGAAAACGGGTCAAGAAATGCATAATTCCTGAATTCGCTACACAATTATTTAAGTAATTAAAAAATTTCAAATCAGGAAGCAGTGTTTGCTTAAAATATACTAATTGATCCATTTTTAATTTCGCTGACAGTTTTATACTTTATATTCTGTTTTTAACACATTTTTTTAAAAATATTTTAATAAAATTTTTATTTTTTTTGGCCTAGATTGTTTATTATAATTACTAGTTTATTAGATTGTTTTTGATTATATATTTATTTTAAGACATTATGTCCTACAGATCGTGTTTATGGTTCTTGAAGCAGAAAATTCTCGAAATGTAGATGTCGCTGTGGACAGCAGAATTATCTGTTCACCCTTTGGAAGTACTCAGTTGATTTTTTTTTTATATACTTTATTCTTAGTTTGGAGAATATTTTTTATATCATCAGAAAAAAAATGTTGTTTGTTTTATACATTACACATTGTAGGTAAATATCTGAATAAATTATGAATTTGAATGAATATGTAGCGGCGCTACATATTTTGACGCCCGACGGCGGCGTGCGATTGCCGCCGGGCGGCATCTGTGCAGGCGCACATTGGAACGTCGCACGGGCGATTCGCCAGCGACGCAGGCAGTCAGTCGAAACATTGGGCTTGCAAGCCACCGCCTGCATTATGCGCCGATGACTTTTCGTACCTAATTTATATTTTATTCATTGTTTTATCTTAATTTCCATTGTTATACACTCATTATATAGTTTTATTGTTGTTGTACGACGCAATTGTTGAAGTGATTCCTTATTGAGAATCACGTAAATAAAATAATACCGCCGGCCTCTAGCGGTTCAATGATCATCTGATTTCATCATTTCTACTCATCCTGGACCCTAGAACGCCCCGGTATAAATATTTACCCTATTAATCAAACTTCCGAGTTTTTTTGTATCCAGATGCTAGAATGACTGAAGCTTAATCAAAGAAAGAAGGAAAAGAATTGACAGTCTCCGAGTTTTAGGTGGTCGATAGGTCTGTGGATTTTTCCAGTTTTTGCTACATGGTCTAGGAAATACTAAACTAAAAATACTAAACTCTAGGTCAACAGGAGACAATTTGAATTTCAAACTCTCAGACAAATCTGCGTATCTGATGACACAAGATGGTAGTAGCATCAATTAAAATTAGTTTCCTATGACACACTTTTTGCCTATGTGTAACTAAAAGTTATCTAAATTCAACTACCAAAACATGAGTCTTGTTCATTAAATTTATATGCAAAACATTACTTTTTGCAGATCTTAGTTAGACACGGAGCTGATGCTGATTGTTGGGGTCCAGGCCCCGAGGGATGTGTTCAGACTCTACTTCACAGGTAAATATTTCCTTTTTAAATAAGAAAAACTAAATTGACTACGATTGACGACAGGGAGGTTCAACGACACACAAATGAGTGTCATCCGATTTACCCGATCACCGTGTTGCATTAGATTCATTCACTGCCCAGTAAAAGTTGTGTGAGGCTGCGTCTTAAGATATCTGATAGACCAATGGTCCATTATAACATAGTGGAGGTACCACTTTCCCAATAAGGAAACATACTTATGATTGAAATAAGAAGAGGTAGTAGATACAATTACATAAAAACTTTGTGTGTCACTGACCACGCAGCGTTACAACATCGCTATTGAGACAGTGAACAACGGGTAGTTTATCCGCACGCAAGTATTGTGACGTAGGACAATTGGATAGGTCAGCAAAACAACATTACCAATTGTTCAATAGAGTATTTATATACGAGGTGTGTTCAAAAAGTATCGCGAATTTTGAATTTTCGCGGGTTACGTATATTCGAATTTCGATTTTTTTGTGGCGTTATGTTGGTACTCATGTCTCTCACTTATGCCGACAAGCTCGGCTATTTTGAATGTTCACTTAATTGTTGACAGCTGCTTTGCTTGCACGTGTTTTGGATCGTCTTCGATTTTTACCTATTCAAAAAAATGGATCACCGAACCTGTATCAAATTTTGTGTGAAAAACGAAATTAAGTGCGCGGATGCATTCCGAATGTTGACTGTGTGGCATACGGAGAAGCTACCTTGGACCAAAGCAACGTTTATCGGTGGTACAAAATGTTCTCAGAAGGCCGAGAAGATGTGAACGACGAAGAGCGTGCCGGACGCCCGAGCACTTCAACAACAGACGAAAAAATTAATGAAGTGGAGAAAATGGTATTGGCCAATCGTCGAATCACCGTTAGAGAAGTTGCTGAGGACCTAAACATATCGATTGGCTCGTGCCATTTGATTTTTATCAATGATTTGGGCATGAGACGGGTCGCCGCGAAATTCGTACCAAAATTGCTCAATTGCGACCAAAAACAGCATCGCATGAACATTGCTAATGAGATGTTAAACTCTGTCCGCGACGACCCAAATTTGCTCCAGAGGGTCATAACTGGTGACGAATCGTGGGTTTATGGTTATGACGTGGAAACCAAAGCTCAATCATCTCAATGGAAGCTGCTACGCTTGACGTTACGCTACGCTTGACGAGATAAAGACGGCATCGAAGGAGGAGCTGAACAAGATAAAAAAAAAATGATTTTTTGAAGTGCTTCGAAGATTGGAAAAACCGTTGGCACAAGTGTATAATATCTCATGGGGATTACTTTGAATGGGACAAAATAGATATTCATGAATAAATAAATAATTTTTGAAAAAACACAAAATTCGCGATACTTTTTGAACACACCTCGTATATGGTTTCTTTTTTGTGAGCTATGTGAAAACTTGTTGAACATAGTTGTTCAAATTTATACCCAGAATCGTTACACTCCTATACTATTGACAAGTTGCTAAAATAAAAACTAAAGTGTCAGTAAAAAAGATTACATTAAGTTCAAAAAAATTTTTTTTTTATATAATAATAAACGGAATATTTCTTCTATTTATGTTGATAAACGATGATATTTTAAATGAAATCAGTTAGACAGATGTTATAATATATATTTAAAAATTTATTAAAAAATAATGTTGATTGTGTGTCGATAAATAAAGCAACAACCGTTCCGAAATGCCAAATTTACGATATCAACATTTTGGAGCATATACATTTTAGAATACACATGTTATTAGCAATAAAGTATCATACGGAATACAATATTCAATAGTCAATAGTATCTTAATACAAATGTAATAAAAGATACAAATTACCTAAATGTTCTTACTTACCGTTGTGAAAATGTTAGTCGAGGCTTAGTCGAGGTTAAGCATAAACAACATGTTTCATTCTTCACTTCTGTGACACTTTTATACACAAAAACACTTTAAATAGCTTAAAACACTATATTTATGTCAATAATAGCTTCTGATCACTTCTAAACGCTAAAAAATATTCGTAAACACAGACCAAAATGAAACATGACACCCCGCAAACGGCCATTTTCGTATACTAAAATTATTTTGACATTTAAAAGTAGAGACACCTGGGCAATCTACGGATGTTTTTTTCAGGCCGCTGAATAACCACTTAGGCGCTGGTCAGGTTAAATTCCATGCTTTTTGTCTCCAGATCAATCGATGAGAACCAAGAGTCAATGGCCATGTTCCTGATTAGGTCTGGATGTGATATTGAGTCCCCAAGAAAACCAGGACCAAACGGAGAAGGAGGAGATTTAGCCACTGAACAGCATTCCCCGTTGCATCTTTGCTGCACTTGGGGACTTACAGAAGTTATACAGGTACATTTCGGTTCAGATTTTAGGTTAGGGATCATTGAATATCATCAATAATAGCTTCTAAACAATTGTCTTTTGTGCACACGTAGGTATAATAATTTAATAGTTGAAGTCTAATTACGTAATTATACAATCAAGGAGAAACATTTGTCATTATCCCCGTATTGGTTGCGCGACGTCTTAACATGTCGAGCCGGCTATCATATAGTACTCATTCATTGGCCAACGTATATATACGTCAAGGCACCGTTATTTTATCATTATCATTATCTGTTTATCCGATTGCTCTACTGTTTATGCCATTTAATTTGCAAATAACCAATTACTTTTTAAATACTGATACATAATCATCACTAAATACTCTATGATAATTATTTAGTGATAGGGCGGCATTTGTAGGGTTTTTTTTTCATGAACTGTACCTTTTTTTGAACAAATTATAGATTATAATGTATAGTTTATACATCTAACAAATATTTAAAAGTGGCAAATAGTTAATAAAATTTATCAAAAATAGTGAACAGTTGATAAAAGTACTTTTTTTTTTAAAGTTTAAGACAAATGGTGACCAAAGTGATATTTTCATGTTGAACCAGATGACACCAAATCTGTGGCAATTGGACGTTCCATGCCACCAGAGCTGATTTTTCTTCACTGGTGAGTTTTCATAGAAATAAATCACTACGTTACGCGGTTTGCGCGCCAAAATTTTATGGTGGGAATAGTTTCTAAACGGGTTAAACAACTTTTGTATTTCCTGTCGAGCACTTCTGGATAGTGACATTCCATCGATTCTCCTACAAAAAGAACAGTCAATCTGCTTTAAAATAATGCCTTGCTTTGGTTAAGAATAAAATAGGAGTGAGATTGTATGAGGAATTTATATAATTTGTGTTTTTTTCCTTTTAGACATTGATTGAACATGGTGCGAATGTCAATTCCCGCGATTCTGAAATGAAGACACCTCTACACATAGCGATAGAGAACCAGCACTCACAGATAATCTCGCTTTTGTTGAGCCAGTCGAGTGTGGATGTAGCTGCTCGTGATCGCCGCGGTGTCACTCCCTTCGCTGCCGCTCTGGCCGTGAGGGATAACAAGGCTGCGTCTGCCATCTTGCAGCGCCAGCCGCAGGCCGCAGAGCAAGTTGACGCCAAGGGAAGGAATCTTTTGCAGGTCAGTATACTTTGTTTTATTTTATTATTCACCATCCAGTACTAATATTTTATCTATGTTCCTATATTTTTTCTCCTCTTATGATGGCCTTGGATTGACTCGAGCAGTATGGCTTATGAGCCATGGTAGCTCATAAGTTCCTCATAATGTAAGCAAATTTTAAACAAGGTGAACTTTTTCTCATGCAAATCCATTTATGAGGTTATTCTACACTTCAAACTTTACAACAAAATTTTGTTTTATTTTACAACTTTTTTAGTGTTAAGAAATGTAGGTAAAATGAGCTGTCGAAAAAAATCTTTCAACATTTAAATGCACGGTTATTTAATGTGCCTGCTCCTGACTGGCATCCCGATCTGCTTAATACGTCACTCATTGAGATAAATATAGAAGCATACCAGCTGGGTTAGGCACCTCTTTCACATTTATACTTTTCAAGTTAAAAGATTCAACAGACGGACGGACAGACGGCCAAAGGACGGAGATAGTAGCTTCTTATACAGTAATGTATAGAAGCTAAACCTGAGACCCTCGTGACTATCTGAGCAGCCAGACATTTTCTGTTTTAAGTGCCAATTTACACACCAATTGAAGACATTCACCATGTTAGGGTTCTAACAGGCATTTGTGGGTTTTAATTATGTTAAACTAAGTTTTCTTTGTAAATTAAAAAGGAGTCATCCGTAAATTACTACACACATTAAGTGTGACAAGGGAGAGGGGGAAGAACGAGTCGCAAGCTTCTTGATGTCACATCTAAAAAATTAAAACATTAAAATACGAATACCAACATTCTATGTAATATTTTAGGATCTAAAACTGTCTGTTAAAAAATATTATGGAAATAATGTTTTAATATAAATTAATTCTAGATTTAAAATTGCAAATTTTGTTTTCACAACAGAAGAGGGGGACATAAATTACGTCACACACAAGTGGTCACAAATGTGACAACTTGTGTGATGTAATTTATGGATGGTCCTACAGTAGTATAGGTATCATCTTAATAGCAATATAAACGAAAAAACAAAATGCAAATAATTCCATGGTGCCTAGCAGAAAACTGGAGGTTTTGGGATAGGATGCTGTTAGCTGCTAGTAGCGGCCCTTTCCTGCTAGCGTGTTAATATTTGTTTATATTTTAGGTGGCGATAGCTCGATCGGACGCCGAGAGTGCCATGTTCCTCCTGTCGGTGGGCTGTGATGTGAATGCAAGGGCGCGCGATACAGCCCTCACCCCTCCACTCCTGACGGCCGCGGCCGCTGGCGGGGAGACTCTACTGCGATCATTGATATTAGCTGGCGCAAGAGTCAACGATCGTGATGCACACAAGTTTGAATTCTTTGTTTCTATCATTAATTTTATAGTAGTTTTTAGTTAGCTCAACCTCATATAATTAGTATTAGATAGCGCTATTTTTTTGCCAACAAAATCATTACCAATTTATTAATCATTACCAATTTGTTTTAACAAATGTTTACAGTTTAGAAAGGAATATCGTGCCCATTCATTCGTATTCATGGCAAATATATACAATATTTTAATAGCTGATTTGATTATCCATGTTTTTCGATTATTCAACATTACCATAGATAATCAAGGTTCTACTGTATGTGAAATCCTATCTCCCACTATTTGGTTTTTGGTTGATATATTCCTTATAAACCCACCATTATTTTTGCACATATGAAAAATAGCCCTAATGGGTATCAAAAGAGCTCAGATTTTTTTTTTAGCCTTTTAAATGTTATCGCTATATTACAAAAACCACATAGTGGTCTTTTGCCAGTGGACGACGAAACATAAGAAATAATATGTGTTGTTCCTAACAGACAAACGGCACTTCATGTGGCATCGCGCGAAGGACATGCTTCCATTGTGTCGGCGCTCATACAAAATGGCTCTGAGTTCGATGCGGTCGATTCGAACGGTGACAATGCTCTACATATCGCTGCCAGGGAGGGCCACGTCGGCGTCGTTAGGGCACTGCTCACCGAATGTGGAATCAATGCAGAAACAATTAATTTGAAAGGTAAACTTCATTATTTAAATATCACGTAATTTTAGTTGACATAATCTTAATATATATAAATCTCGTGTCACAATGTTTGTCCTCAATGGACTCCTAAAACACTTAACCGATTATAATAAAATTTGAACACCATGTGCAGTTCGATGTGCACTTGAGAGATAGGATAGTTTAAATCTCAAATTATAGTCGCAATTTTAATTTATCGCTAATTTTTTGTCCGTTATTATTTGGCAGTCATAAAACTGACAGATGTCGATACCTTTCGACTGGGTTGATGGCGCTAATGTCTGTTATTATTTGACAGTGACAGTTATTCGACGCAAACGTATTAAAAGAGCCCATCAGTTGGCAGAACAAATTGAATCAAGAAATCCAGCTCAAAGAATCAGGACAGCAGAAGGTCATGCACAAGAATCTCAAAAACAGTGTAACGAACGTCTTCAAGAGAATATCATAAGAACAAGAAAATTATTATTTTCAGTCAAATGCCACCGAAAAAAATCTAACCTCAACAACGCGAGCGGCAAACGTCAAAACGCAAACGTCAAAACTACGATCGGAATAATATATTCACTTACGAGATGCTGTTGCTGGAAACATCGATGGAAATTTAAATCCCAATGACATCGGTAATGCTTTCATTTTACCTTCAAGCTACATCGGCAGTCCACGGAACATGCAGGAATACATAAAAGATGCGATGACTTACGTACGTCATTACGGCCGACCGGATTTATTTATTACATTCACATGTAATCCGAATTGGGAAGAGATACAAACTTTACTATTGCCAGGACAACAAGCCATTCATCGTCATGATTTAACTGCACGTGTGTTTAAACAAAAATTGAAATCCTTAATTGATTTTATTGTAAAATATACAATTTTTGGTATCACACGTTGTTGGCTGAATACGATAGAGTGGCAAAAGCGAGGTTTGCCTCATGCCCACATTTTGGTTTGGCTTAAAGATAGAATCCGTCCTGAAGAAATCGATCAAATAATTTCAGCCGAAATTCCAGACCCATTAATTGATCAAGAATTATTTGATATTGTCACCAAACACATGATCCATGGGCCATGCGGTGTTTTCAACATGACCTCACCGTGCATGGAAAATGGAAAATGTAAAAAAAACTTCCCAAAGCCGCATACGAATGACACGATCACGGATATTGATGGTTATCCAATGTATCGCCGCAGAAGTACTGAGAATGGTGGCCACACATTTACAATGCGACTGCCGAACTTTCCAAATCAAGTTGAGTTTGATAATCAGTGGGTGGTACCATACTCACCACTACTTTCAAAAACTTACAAAGCTCATATCAATGTTGAGCTTTGCAGTTCTGTTAAATCAATTAAGTATATTTGTAAATATGTAAACAAAGGCAGTGATTTGGCCATATTTGAAGTAAAAAACATAAATAAAAATGACGAAATAGCACGATACCAAATGGGCAGATACATTAGCAGCAATGAAGCTATTTGGCATATTCTCAGCTTTCCCATCCACGAAAGAGATCCTGCTGTCCAACATCTGGCAATACATCTTGAAAACGGTCAACGTGTATACTTCACTGAAGAAAATGTTCTCCAAAGAGCGTTCGAAGCTCCGAAAACGACTCTAACTGAATTTTTTACATTGTGTCAAAAACCTGATGTTTTTGGCCAATTCGCGAAGACATTGGTGTATGGTGATGTTCCACGTTATTTCACATGGAACAAATCCAGTAAAAAATGGGAGCCACGGAAACAAGGAAAACCACATCCTTCCATTACAGGCATATTCAAAGCTAAGACATTGGGGAGACTTTACACGGTACATCCAAAGCAACGTGAGTGCTTCTATTTACGTTTGTTATTGGTGAATGTTCCCGGACCAACGTCTTTTGAATTTTTACGAACAGCTAATGGTCGAGTATTCAATACATACCAGGATGCATGTCGTGAACTGCAATTGCTAGAAGACGATAACCATTGGGACTTAACGCTTGCTGATGCTGCGTTGACATCAACACCGAATAACATTCGTCAGTTGTTTGCAATTATTTTGGCGACATGTTATCCCTCGCAAGCACAAACTTTGTGGGAAAAATATAAAAATTGTATGACAGAAGACATCTTGCACCGAATTAGACAAACAAATCAATGCCAAAACATAGATTATACACCAGAGATGTACAATGAAGCATTGGTCTTGATCGAGGATTTATGTGTTCTTATTTCAAATTTACCACTTAATCATTATGGTATGCCATCACCTAATCGTCCAGCCACCGACTTAGTCAATACCGATTTACAACGAGAAAATCAATATGACCATGGAAGTTTAGCAACAATTATCATGAACAGTGAACCATTACTGACAGCAGAACAAAAAATTATTTATGATCGGATTATGCTGGCTGTTGCTGCTGAACAAGGCGGTTTTTTTTTCTTGGATGCACCCGGTGGAACCGGTAAGACATTTTTAATATCGTTGATTCTTGCCAAAATACGGTCGCAACAAAAAATCGCATTAGCATTAGCATCGTCAGGCATTGCGGCTACTTTACTGGATGGTGGGCGAACAGCACATTCAACATTCAAGCTGCCATTGGACGTTCATAATAAACCAGATGCAATGTGTAACATCAAAAAGAATAGTGGAATAGCTGCAGTGTTGCGGAAGAGTTCTATAATAATTTGGGATGAGTGCACAATGGCACACAAATATTCACTTGAAGCATTAAACAGAACTATGCAAGATTTAAACAGCAATAATAAACTTTTCGGTGGTGCTATCTTACTTTTGTCTGGTGACTTCCGGCAGACCTTACCGGTTATACCTCGCTCTACTTTCGCGGATGAGATTAATGCATGTTTGAAACAATCATTCTTATGGCGAAGTGTTGAAACACTTCGATTGACCATAAATATGCGAGTACAATTGCAAAATGATCCATCAGCACTAATATTTTCCGAACAACTACTAGATATTGGGAACGGTAAAATAAAACTGCAACCAAATACGCAATGCATTAAACTACCAGACAATTTTTGCACTGTTGTTCAGGATAAAACTGAATTGATTCAGAGTATTTTCCCGGATATACAGAATAATTATTTGAATCATGAATGGCTTAGTCAACGGGCGATTTTGGCAGCCAAAAACGTTGATGTTGACGAAATTAACTTCCAGATACAACAGTTGTTACCAGGCGATCTGATGTCTTTTAAATCAATCGATACTGTTGTTGATGAAAATGAAAGTGTAAATTTTCCGATTGAATTTTTAAATTAATTAGATATCCCTGGAATGCCACCACATAATCTTCGATTAAAGATTGGTTCCCCTATTATTCTCCTCCGTAATTTGAATCCACCTCAATTATGTAACGGTACGCGTTTGGTCATCAAAAAGATCACCGGAAACATTCTTGAAGCAACCATTTTGGCTGGGAAGTTTAAAGGAAAAGTGGTCCTGCTGCCACGTATTCCGATGATACCATCAGATTCTACCATACCCTTCAAAAGGCTACAGTTTCCAATTCGTTTAGCTTTCGCCATGTCTATAAATAAATCTCAAGGTCAAACAATGTCCATTTGTGGTTTAGATTTGGAAAATCCATGTTTTTCTCATGGGCAACTATATGTTGCGTGTTCACGTGTTGGGAAACCGTCGAATCTATTTGTGTTAGCTAAAGACAGGTTAACCAAAAACATTGTGCACCGATTGGTGTTAAATTAAATTGAAATTGAAAGTATTTATAATTCAAAAAAAAAGATATTAATGTTTAAAAGTTTAAGACTGTCTGCCTTGCCTACCTCATTCATGAGTTTAAGCGTCACATGTTATTTACTGTATTATACTGTAATATACTTATATTTGTTATAAAATTAAATGGAAATAATAAATCTGATAAATTTTTATTTTTTACCTATTGATTTCTGCTTAGTATCAAGTGTAAGAACATTTTAATTAATTGTGTTCAACGTACTTCCCCTTCAAATCTCAATCCAGTGAATTTGTATACCAACATCAACATTTTCGTCTTTGTTCGTAAATAATTTCATTGTACTAAAGGGTTATAGTAGTAGAAAGTCAAATAAGGAGATCACCATATTTTTTTACAAATACCATCTGTGTGAAAAAGCATAGTGGACTCCGTGACTGATGTTCTCTTATTGTTCCTCTTAGATTGTTTACTATAATGTAATATAACTAAAACTTTAGCCACAGCAACGCGTGGCCGGGTCAGCTAGTTTATAATAAAAATATATCCAAGTATAACTTCTTTTTTACGCAGACAAACAAACATGAGTCCTTAAGTATTGTAGATCCTACCTAGATGCAGATTTTGATTTTTATTAATTTATTATTTATTATATATACACAATTTTTAAAAATTGCAATTTACTTAATTTATGTCAATTATGAAAATTAATAATTAGTTCATTGTACAAGTTAGGTTGTGTAGAGCATTATTTGAGGAACATATTGGTGTATGAAAAACATATAAATTGTGTATTCTATATTTTTTTGGTAAATTAAACCATTTAATATTAACTACGATTTATACTTCCTTTGATTTCTTAGTTTATCACATTTATTGACATATACATAATATTTTTAGTGCATAAATCTGTGACACAAGTTACCATTAATATTAGTTGTTATTTATTTATTTTTTAAGATATCAACAGATTTACACAGTTGTTAGACTAACATAAAAAAGTGAAAATGGATATATAAATCTGAAAATAGATTTCTACTTTTACTATGCACATAGTTAATAAAAGAATGATGGACGGTACCTGGACAATAGCGCAATGCCAAGCTTGCAGTCGAGACAACTGCACATTTGCAGTTATTGTGACTGCGACACCCCGACTGCATGCAGTAGCAAAAAGGCAACCAGATGGACCATAATGAAATGAGTTTCAAGGTGGATGTTGAAGAAAAAATATAGTTGTATTCTATGTGACTAATAAATTTATTATTGACGATATTCATCTTAAATGGCAGTCTGGGCGGAATTTCGAATGGAACGGCTGTTAGTCTTGTTAGGTAGAAAAAAATGGTAGAAAAATTTATTAAGGCCCGTTTTATAAATATTTTTGGCTTAAACTGATATTGATGGTTGCTTATGATTTGCCTTTTATTTGGAAATATTCAAGAGGAAAAATGAAGTCACCGTGTACTTACTGCCCCCAGTCGGGTATCACAGCCAAGCGAAACATGTACACAGAAGATTTCAAGCAGTGGAGATTTCACAGTATTGACCTAAGAGTTATGCATATCGGCTAATAAAGAAATAAAGCCTAACATCGTTTTTTGTATCTGCAGGTCGAAATCCTCTTCACGAGTTGTGCAGGTGCGGTAAAGACAATGCAGCGACAATATGTGAGCTGTTTTTGGAATGCATGCCAACATATCCGATAAATAAAGCTGACTTGCAGGTAAAAATATATCTCCTGTATTATTATAACGGACAAGCTTCGTTTGAATATTTTCACTTTTTCAAATTTTACATTTTTGTATAAATTAAGTTAAAATTTCAATATAGTAGAGCATCAAAAATCCGGATTCAATTCCAGAAAAGTAGCGACAATTTTATTATATTAAAACACTAGTTTTAAACAATCAACGTGGCACACTCGCATGAGAGTATTAGATATTCTTAACTTGCTGATTGTCAACTGTCATATTCATAACCTCTAAATCGCTCCCTTTCATCACGATCAGCAACCCGCGGCTAAACGACCCGTTGGGTGATTACTCGATCCCCGGGTTGTTCAATTGCTGCGGCAACCAGTTCTTAACGAACGGGTCGTTCGCGAACGATACGACTCTAGTCCCTTGACTACACGCTGTTACACCTGTATTGTATTGTTCTCTGCACGTCAAAACTTTTGTTTCTATAGCCGTTTGATTGTTACATTGTTACAAACATATTTTTATTTATATGTGATGGCGTTAACAATGAAGAATGGTTTATTAATGGTGTTACAATTTTCATGTTATTTGTTATAAATATTTGATATTTTTGTTATATTTTCAAAGGGCAACACTCCTTTATTGCTCGCTTACATGCACGGTCAGGGCGCACTCTGCAGGATTCTCGTCAAGGCCAAGGCTTGCCTGGCCACCGAAAACAAAGAAGGAATATCCATATTTAATTATCAGGTTAGTTGATTATTATAATTTACAGGATGTATGGCGGAAGGTGATACAGATTTTAAGGGGAGATAGGCGAGGTTGATTAGAAACTATTTAACCACATTTACCTCTAATTAAATTCGGATTTTGAGATAATTTTTGTTTTTAATATTTTTTTTATAATTTCCTGAAATTTGACCTTTAAGCTCCAATGATCTCTTAAACAAACGTGAAATATAGATTCAAATTCAAATTTTAAGTTCATTTATTTACAATTTTGTATGATTACATTGTTTGTGTCTCAGTATTGACAGTTTGATTCAGTAGCAGGTTTGAAACGATTCAGTAGTACGGTGAACTGGTTCTTTTATATTTAAAATACCCTCAATTTTTGTTCTTTCTTAAATTTTATCTAACGCCATTTAACCAGAAACTGAAACCATTTTGGTATATTTGTAAAGTTTAACGAATGCTGCTCTTCGACTTGTGTCAGCCATAGATAGAATAAAGTTTTTCTAATAATATGGTGTCCATTACGCATGTTCGCCAAAATGCGTATTTTGGAAATGCAAAAGTTACAATTATACTAAAATAAATACAGCATAATGCAATTATAATAAATTTGGTTTCGTGTCGACTCCAAGCGATTGTTTGTTCAATTAGATCTATGATTACTTCACAAATTGTATCTATAGTTTATTCCTATATTAGCATAACTGAGGAAGAAACTTTAAATATAGTGCTAATATTTGCTAAATATTTAACATTTTCATTGATGTAGGTTTCAAAGGACAGGCTGCGAATCTGATTGATCTATAGTTATCATGCCGTCAGTATGTACTGAATTTATACACCCTGTGATATCCGTAAATGTGATTATTCTGTACTCTTTTAATAAAACTTTAAACATAAAATGAGTATAAGAGATCGTGGTAGTCCAGTGGTTAAGGTGTTGGACTATTGACCCTAAAGTCTCGATTCGAATCCGTACATACCATTTTTAACGCTTCATTACCGCCATCTCTCCTGAAACTAGCACAGGCAAATTTGGCTTAGTCGAATAAGGCCCAAAATAATTGTATATGACCTAGGTCATAGCAATTCTTTTTAAGAATAAAAAAATATAAGCAAGTTCAATTTAGGCATTTAATTTCCCTAAATTAACCAAGTTGTTTTGCTACTCGTATAATTGGTTTCTGAATATTGATATTTTTTTAGCTTTGAGTTTTTCACAGGTAAATTTTTAAATTGTTTATAAGTAAAAATAAATAAAATATTGTTACGAGTATATAAATAAACCATAAAGGATGTGTGTGATCGTCTTAATAAGGGGTTCAATCTTTTCCATTAAAGTTTATATTTTATTCAAATTTTTAAAATTTACTATGCATTGTTTTTTTCTTTGATTATTATTAATTGATCTCAATATTTATGACTTACCCCCCCCCTGCTTTCCCCTACTGTTGAGTTTAGTAGATGAGGACAAATTAATGTTTAACCACTCGCAGCATGGAACAAAGGAAGGGATGAAGCACTGACCTACGAAGATCATTTCATTCGCGAATTGTTCTCGAAAGAAAAGAATTGAACCCAATGTTCCGTTTTCTCGGTATAGATTTTTATCTTAGAAGAATGCTCATTACAACCAATATGCGAAGGCTTAGAAAGATGAAAGCTTAAATTAGACTAGGCAGATTCATTTGTTACAGTCTTATATATATTAAAATAAGATCAAAGTAACTGGTGAAAACCTATGTAGTTATGCAGGTGACTACAGCAGTGTATTAATTGAGATAAGTATTAGTTAATCTATAAATTTATGATGATACCTTCATTCTTTTTCGATAGGTGGCTACTAAGAAGCTGTTATGTAATCTCTTGGATAGTTTATCCGTAGAAGCACCCTGGGGTGAGAGTGACTTGTGTCAAGAATGTGGTATCAAATTTACGCTAACCATGAGAAAGCATCATTGGTAAGTAAATTTTTATACATTTTCTTATTGGTTTCTACGATTAAATAAAATATTGAAATAAAAATGACAAATATATATGTTTTTTAATACATATAATTTATCTAAACAATGCCATGCGCTTATTATGTGCGTCGCTTATCACAGAAGCAACACCAAAAAATGGTATAAGATCATATGTTACCGTGATAACAACATAAATCATACAAACGTTTAATGTTGTTACTTTATCGTTTTGAAATTAATTATTATACTAAATATGACTTTATTTGGAGTCTTATCCACTATGGAAATCCAATTATGATGATTTCAAAACTTTAGTTTTTATTTTCTAAATTAGTCTTAAGACTTTTATAATATTAGTCTTAAGTCATTTGAACCTGATAAATATAACATAATAAAAATTTCTAAATATGCTTCATCGACAATATGATCAATTTATCTTTTTAAGCATATAAATGGTAGACGACACGAATTAACAAACTGTCTGGACGAATGATGCCCTGCCTCCTTTGGTACAGACATGGTCTAGTTAAGAAGGCAGGGAACATTTTGTAGCGGTGTTCATCGCACCCCAACTATTCATTGTAATTCATATTTTTTTTTATAATCCGCTTGTACTAAATAAATAAAAAAAAATTGTTTCAGTCGTCACTGTGGCAGAATGCTGTGTTCAAAATGTTCAAATCAGGACATTCCAATCCTAAAGTTTAACATCACAAAGCCAGCGAGGGTATGCGAAACATGTTTTACTGTCCTGCAAGTAGGCACCAGTTAAAAGCTACTATAACCGATTATGAAGTTATAATATATACATTTTTTGATAATTATGATATTGTAATTTATGTTTGAGTAATGATATAGTTTATTAATGTTTGTTTTTTGTGATAAAAATACTATTTAGTCTCGGCGTAATTTACATCAATGCAAGTTTGCAGCGTTTTTACATTTTTGGAGAAATAATATAGAGATTTTATAAAATAAAATGTTAAAATATAGTCACTACTGCTAGAATCATCTGACTACCTAAAAATTTTAACTACCGAAATTGTTTTATTTTAAATATGTTTTTATTAAGAAATGTTTTTCTTGCGAATGAAAATTGTATAAATTTCATTTCATACGCATAATATTAACATTGTTTTGTCGTGTTCGAATATTAGTATACTTTTTAATCTTACGTCCCTCTACTTAAAGCTGCTCAACATCCAAGTCATTTTTCTACCCAAAATGTCCACTTTCTCAGTCTGCACCGTTTCCGATCATATTTTCCCTCTTCTTCTATTGTAACGATATTTTGTGGATATGTGATACGATTTATTTAATTATATTAATTTACATTTTGTAATATATATTTATTTTGTATTGCGAGAATGTTAATAATGTATTACAATAAGGTAGAAACGGAATTTTTAATACATTAACGCGTTAATACAATTTAACGGCGGGTGCCATTTATATGATTGTTCATACACTAACGGCATAACTACTGATAATTAAAATTTTGCAGACATGAAGAATATTGCACGTGGAAAGCATCATCATTTTGTCCAACTATTTTCACCGACAGCAATCGGGAGTGTTTGTTTTTAAGGCATTGTTTTACAAAAAAATAAAAATATGCAATAATATATATTTAATCTGGGCATCAAGCGTACTTCTTGTTTAAATTCTGGTGTTGAATGTGTTAAAATATTTGGGTACCATAAAATCCAATAATTTTTAGATCTTTTTAATACAAATGCTTACGTGGCTTTTTTTTTTCTGGTTCACTGTGGTATTCACTTTTTCTTGTAGTCAAAAATGTGTTTTATTATTTTTTTTAATTGAGAAGGAGCTACCATATGTTTCATGCCAATCAGAGTGCCTCCAATTTAGAACTTCTTCAATATAAAATCGCACTATAAAATGAAATTCTCTAGAATATAGTTTATTACTAACTATACAAAATCTGCTAAACATATCAAAAGATATCATTTATCCAAAATAAACAATTCCAAGATAGCGACGAAATGTCTTTGTTTGACACGAAGCAAAAATTATGTTTTTTCAATTTCTTTGGTATTATGATGCAAAACCACTCTCGTATAATACTCCACGCTACGTCTATGTAATATGATAAAAAAATAATAAGAAATACTCAATTTATTTAATCCTAAAATCCACCAAGAAACGCAAGAAGTACAAGAGATCGTCCGCTGTCGTGGCTTTTTAATTTAAATCATTAATTTAATCCAAATCATTTCCATATGAAAGATATAAATAATAAATATAGGATATAAATAATGATAAATGTATTCAACGATGTATAATTTCTTGGTTTTTTTTTATGGCAATGAAAGTGGTAACACCAGATATAAAAAAATATCCAATATTTAAATCAAAACTCAGTCAATGGCGGAGCCTGCGTGTTTGCAGGTAGGGCACGTGACGGAACGTTTGGGTAGCCCACATATATTAGGGGTGCGAGGCTTAGTCAGGTTAATCAAATTATAAATGTCACTCCGTTGTATGTTCTATAAAATTTACCACATGAGAAAAAAAATCATCCTGTATATTTAAATAATAATTAAATGAGAGCAGAGTCGGGGCAATTCGTGACGGTTAAAATTACTGTACCATATGGAGTAATGGGCATATAAAGAGTGAATGTATAAATTTAGAAAAATATGAATTTACCCAATTGCTAAAACGAAAGCATACATAGACTATATTTTTATGGTTATAAACATTATTTTTCAACCATTTTCTTGAGTATTATTTTAAATTTAAAATAATGCCGTATGATAGTTATATAGCCGTGCCGATTCCTTAACCGTTCGGAACAGACATATAATATATGGATCTCCGGATGAGTAAGATTTAATGATCGTATTTATCTTCCAATCGAACTATACTTACATGTCGTTACGATATTTTACTTAACAGAATAGTATATTTTTCCATAATCTAGTGTAATGGTCGTGAGTATAAAAATTGATCTCACTGATTCACAGGTATGTTGGGGTTATTGTTGCGCCCGTGAATAAGTTTATATGTACACGATTGTGTCCTAAATACGAGTGTATCGTAACCTAACTTTCCTCACATAAATGCTGGATAACTATAAAAAAATATATCTCGATAAAACCCATACAGGGATAAGGGTTAACTTAGGAACCTCCAATGATTATGTAATCCATGAGGACTAAAGGCATTGTAGCTATATTCTAAGATTCCTTATGTATGTGCAGTACAGAAGAGATTATATTAATATTATTTTCCGCTCTTTCGGCGGAGTAAAAATTATGTAAATAAACAAATCAAAACAAAAACATACCTTTTTTATGCTTCCAATATCGGACAGACGAGTCAGTGCACTATACTTGGATGTTTAAAAAAAATATATTTTTTGACCTGTCGTCCGAGCACCTTTAAGAAAAACAACCGCAGAATGTCCATTGAGATTTTAAAAAAATGGCCTAATTACGGGCGCTTAGTAAAATCCTTATCTTATAAAAAGTATATATACTATCTTCATAACCTGCACTATTTTGAATAACTTTTGAAATTCTCTAGAATGTGGTTTTATTACTGACCGTAAAAAATGTCAGTTGTTTTTTTTTTATTATTAATAAAAGAAAATATCAAAGGATGACACCCATTTTTTATTTCTTATGTTTCTAGATATCATATAAAACTATATATTAAAAATGCTATTGGAGTTAAAAAAAATAGAACAAAATATGAAATTATTCGTTACCAACTTTTATGATTAGTATTGACAGTATTGTATTGTATTGTATATATATCGCAATAATATATTGTTATACCTGATAATTGGTATATTTTTTTCTGATTTAGAGGAAATCTTAATCATCTCAATCAAAATTAACTTTAAATTGATAAGGATCATACTCGTGCATTACGCTTTTACTTATATGAAGTATACAAATATCTTTAATAATTTTATTTTTATTCTATTATATATGTATATTTAGTTGTTTGGATTTCAATGAAGCGTTTTATTTTGTTTAAACTTTGTATATTAGAATAACTGAAAATTATTTAGATATTGTTTAACTGTTTGTAACAGAATTTAACAATGTTTCTAGTTTGCTGTCCAAGCTGTTCTGCACAGATTAACCTTGACATATTTATGAACTTGATAGTGATTATTTTTATTTTTTATCCCTCAGTCTCAAAAAAAGTTAATTATAAATTCTTTTGTTTATGATTCGATAGGCTAATTTGAAAAAACATATGGTACTTTGTTTTTTATATGAAAAAACATTACAGTACGTACAGTTCTTTATTAATTATTTTTATTTTTTGAGAGAATGCTGTATGTATTGTGAATATTACATGTCTTTTTTGTATTTTCTTTGGTCTTTTAAATATTCATGTAACTTTTCAAAAATAACCAGTTTCTACTGGCATTTTGTAAACCGAAGGATCTGTAATTTGGTAACAAATTTGAATTTACTTACAGGTAAAAAAAACTGTATTTTTTATGTTGATATATCAGTTTTTATTAACATTTTTTTCATGAATATTAAAATTTTTCGCCAAAGTATACTTAGATGCAAAAGTCTAGGAGCTTTGGTTGTTACTTTCACTCGACAGTCTACATTTCAAGTTGATGAAGATGAACTCATAAGATGAACAGAGCTTTTGATCAGCTTAAAAAGTGGACTGAGAACAGGTCATAAAGAAACTGTTTAATATGTGGATGAACATAGACTGCTTTATTTCTCACATTCCCTAATAATAAAAGGGAAATTATAAATAATTTATATTTTAAAAATTAATATAATAAATTTTTACATCTCATCGCATTTTTATTACTTCTTTTTAAACTTCAAATGTATTGTATATGTATGTATGATTTTAGTCATTTGTAGGAAATTATCGTGCTCCATACGTAAAACACGCGGCCATGCGTTGCCGCCCGATCGGCGAAGTTCGTTGAGTGAACGAAACGCAGGGATATTCCGGTCCAAAACACTTTTAATTCACTTTTAAGTCGATGACGCTTTTAAGTGCACATGGCTTTTAAGTGTTAAAGGGTTCGCCTAAAGAAAAAAACCTAAAGTAAATAAAACTGTTGACTGTTTTGATTGAAGACTACAGCGGATATGACAAGATCATGACATTACCGTCAGTCGAAACTAAGCTCTGACCCCCGCCCGATGTCTGAAAATGTACGTAGTAGATTTGTTGCGTGTGCCTAATTCAATGGTCTAAACACATCCTGCGCCCGAGTTGCACTACACCACACCGTAAACCGTTGCGACGCCCCACCGTATCAATTTTGCCACAGCGATGTGGTTCGGGCCTATGTCATTTGCTGATGAAACTTCGCTGAACTTATCACTTAAATTTGTTATTGTTTTTACCCCATGTTTTGACATAGAAGTGTCAACTCCTTGCGCAGAGGCTTTAGCGTATTTTTTTTACCGATTATGTTAAACTTAATTTAGCTCATAAGTATTTTGTAAAATCAGTGGCCCAAATGGCGAAAAACTTTTTTCTTCATAAATAATAAACATATTTCTTAGACATTGATTTTAGTTAACTACCACGATCTATTATGATTCTAATCTCTAATTTAATTATGAAAATAGCATTTATTTCTTTGAACTGGAGTTATTATCCATTAACCTTCCCACAGTAAAGAAGTTGGTGTCTACATCCTGTCACAAGAAGCATTCTAGCGATCCACATTTATTGTTTAAGAAGGTTTTTTGCTCAGAACCTTCATACAATTTTCAGCACTGTTAAAATTTGGCATATTATTAGTTATTATGAAAGAGCTCATCAAAATCTGTTTGCCGGGTTGGGTTTTTTTATTTTTTTAATCGAGTAATGATTAAATGCGTTGTAAAGTATTTTTTGTTACTAAAATTGTGGCATCTTTGCAAACCCATGTGAGGAACTAGCCATGTAGAAAAACAAACTATACTGTATAAACCTGCTTTGCCGCATTCTGAGTAATAGTATTTTATCATAATTTCATTTTGAAGTAGAAATATGGGGGAACTATGATGACTTTCTTCAAATATGCCTATGATTGTGGGGCTATTAGTGGTTGTGGGGAGGAAGGACAGCGAATCGTGAACGCAGCGCTTTTGTGAATACATACATAAATATAGACTACTTCCCTCCTGACATCATAACTTGCACAATCACAAATCAACTCGAAACTGGAACATGTACCCTAATACATAATACGACAAGGTAAAACTAAAAGGATAATGGTAATATTAAAACCACACTTTACTAACAATTATTTATTTACTATAACTCCTCTAAAAGCAATCGATTGACTGCAGATATTTCACTAAAAAAAAAACACTTACATATTATTCTTTACTTATAAATAATTAGGTAAATGACGATTTAATAGCACATTCTTTCGTGGAAACTTTGTATTGAATACTTACATTTCAAAAAAAAATTAATACTTTCTGTACAATTTCAGTGTTAATTAGTGTGATCGCATATTTAACGAGAGCGTGGACCTAGGTGTTCACTTTTGAAGTTATTTCAATCTTTAAAAAACAAACAGTGCAAAAGTTTCCACGAACGTATTGTTTTGAAAAGAATTACTTTAGTTTAGCGAAAAGTTTTGGCGCGATGCAAGGATCTAAAATATGCAAGTAGTCGAACAACTCCTCCATGCAAATCTCTTCGGTCTTCTTGCGCGAGTTCACACGGTCGTTGCATTCCTGGTATTTCGCCCACTGTGCCTGGGCCTCTTTCGAACCGTTGTGACATTTTTCCTGCAAAACAAAAGAGAAATTCTAAATTCAGATGGTAATTCATACCATTGTTTAATTAGGGTTTTTTGTTTAAATTTTTTATTAATTTTAAAAAAGCACCTTTACTAAAGACAGTGCCTTTTCTTTGAAAACTTATTTTCCTCAACATTTTTTTTCAAAAATGAAAATGAAAATGGTGCATTGAGGATGAAGTCTGGTAAAAATGAATATTTTTTTCGGCGCTAAAACCATATAAGTTTCGGAGTAGCCATAGTTTTTTTTTTGTTGATACTTTGCCCAACTTTTTTCCAATTTACTCCTTGCAAATAACACGATTTCTCCAGCCCTTAAAATTCTTTGTTCAGATTTTGTCCCTTTCCACCGAGCCTTTTCTCCAAATTCGGAAATGAAAAAATAGTTGCGGGGGGCTGAATACAGAAAATATGACAGACGAGGACGCATTTCATACCATAGTTCGTGGAATTTTGCTGTAGAGAAGAATGTTTTTTTTTTCAATCCAATAAATCTATATAATATTCGCCGGTAATGGTTTTTTTTGCCTTTTCGGCATAGATCCAGCACTTTTCGGCAGTGTGCATCCTAAAATACTGTTTCCACAACCTATTTAGCCTATTTAACCAACCATTACCTTCTTCGACGCCAATTCATCAGGAGAAATCTACCATTTTGACTGCTTGGTCTGGTGTCTACATGTTTTGTTTAATTATAAATCTGTGCAGAAATTTATCAAGGTCATGTTTAATAATTGCACTGGTTCCATTTTCTCCTGCAATTCACTCTCCGATCATCCATCGACATATTGTGGATTTTCTTGACCACATCTTGTGCTATTTTGAACAGAGTGAAATCAGTAAACCACTTATGAATCATTTTGATAGATGGTGAAAATTCCATGTAAAATATTGATTTATCAACGCCCAAAATAAACTTTTTATTCTCGCAAAAAATGTTTCAATGGCTATGAAAACTGCACTCCATCATAGATTTACATATTTGAAAAATTTAGTTTTGCCGGACGAAAGATGGTACTTGACAAAATTCATGGGATTTGCAACCATGACAATCTCAATTTAATTTTTACCAGACTCGACCATTTTTAATATTAAAAAAAAAATGAGTAAAAATAATAAATAAATACATAATATGAGCATAATACAATGTAATATTATACAGTTTATACAATTTAGCTCAAAGTAAATTGTTGTGGCACCTGCAACTGGTGGCAGAAATTGCAAAAAGGTATTTTATAGGTATATTTTTATTTTTAAGATCTAGGTAAAAAAAAATCCCTTCGGCACGCGGAAAGGCGGAGATAGATTTCACCGGATCAAAGTAGGGAATAGGCGAACTCTAATTGTTCAAACTTGTATCAATGCGGGGAGTGGGTTATATAATATATCATATCAAAAATTGTAAGGAAATTATAGGCAATTAATAATTATAGGCTATAATTAGCATTTTGAAGGAAAACAAATTTTTCCTACCCCTAGGACCAATGGCTGGTGCGATCAAAAAAGTTTACTTTTATAAGTTTTAAGCCCTTATCTAAGGAATAATAAAAACCTTAAATTAATTTGATATCTTATATACTAAGAAAGTTATGGCAAAATTTCACTTTTTGAAAAACCTATTCCCCTAGTCTCATTTTGCCCATTAACAAACATGACCGAGATATTGTTCCCTTAAATTTTATGTATCAGTTTGAAAGAGGTTGGTGTACAATTAAGGGCAGTTATCGTGTCCACAAGAAAGTGATATAGATAGATATATATATAAACTTTAAAACTGAGGGTGGTTTTGGGTTCTAGGGGATGTGAAACGTGAAGATATTATGTCGAAATCTACCTTAAAAAATATATACATATAAAATATGGAAGAAAAAAATAATCATCAGGTGTAGTTACTTTAATTTTTTATTGGTGTGTGATTTAGTAATGTGACACTGGGTAACCTGAAGGCACTAACATTCACTGACTGCGGTTACCGCCCAGCCTCTGCTTCGTTACTTGGTGCCAAAGTCTTTATATCTTGTTTAAGGAGCAGTTAGTAGAGTTATTTATCTGGGATGAACTTGTTTACCTGTGAATTAAATTTTCTTAAGGTGTCTTTAAAAAAAACAGTCCTCGTTCTTCAGAACTATCGCTTTCATGAAAATTAATTCAATAATTAACATAAATGCTAATTAATGTGTCTATTATTGGAACTTATATGGTAAAAAACTATTCATAAAAAATAACAAGGATTAAAATAGACAATGCAATAACTATATTTCTAGTATTTAAAATTTTTAGGTTAAGAAATTGAAACCTAAATATTTGGCTTAGAAGTATAGGTGTAAGTACACACACCAAAAACATTCAAATAAATACGAAGTACATTTAATACTGATAACAATCATAAAAAAAATATAGGACACTACATTATATTAATACAAAAATAAATCGGTGAAAATCAGCTGTGATGCCAATCCCACTCAGAGACTGAATAGTTAGAAAAAGGTACGTTTAGGGTACATTAGTGGAAATTGATGAATTCAAAAACGTTTAGATGTAGCTCTGAATGTTATATCAAAAACAAACAAACCTTTATAGCATCTATAGGATCAACCAATTCTTCGTCCTCGGCTTTTACTGTAGGTAACAAAGGGATTTTATTGGCAAATGACACTCCCGTGAAGAAATTTCGGATAAACTCATACGCCATTGTAACTGAAGACTGGTTTTACAAACGTTTACGGAGACTTCGACAATAAAATTGCCTAAATTTTGAAACGAAATTGCAAATCGATGATGCAACACAGTACACCACAGACCTAACCTCGTCAAGTCTGTGTTGAAGGAAAATGGCGGACATTTGCTGCAATCCTATTGGCCCAAAATTCACTGCAAGTTCCAAATTATTTCTTATTTTTGTAAATAAAATATTTACTCGAAAAATAATAACAAAAACGTAACAATACGTTACTTTTTACCTTAAACTTGATTGAAAAACATAAGTCATTATTTTTTCGATGAACATTTCCCAACTGTCAACTCGATTTTTTAGAGGTTAGTCAAATAGTGAATAGCCGTCACCATGGAGAGAGCTTACGCTCTCGGCTCTTTTATATTTCGCGTTTAACGTGAAGTTTTATTATCAATTAATCATTTAATTGCTGGATTACATTCCGCAATTAATATAATTTCATTAATATTAAAAACTTAAAGCTTTGCTATTCACGTCTTTTCAAAAAAAGTCTTTTAGAACTCTATCATAAGTTCTTTCCAATAAACAACTCAGGTTTGTTATATTTTACCGCTATTTTCTGTTTAATCATTTCAAATCACCGCATAAAGTTTATCAAAATCGGTTTCAAGTACGATTTTTGTCTCCGGCGGTCTAATTACGAATTTAGTATTTTTGTCAATAAGGTTATGTTGTGTCAACATATTTTTGTTGTATTTTTCAGAATGAACGGAGCTATGGATTACAGGCTTTCTGGACTAAATCCACCACCACCGAAACTGCCAAGGAATTATAAACTAGTCATTGATCCATTTCTTGTCAAAGGAGGGATAAAGCTTTACCGATATGATGGAAATGTCCCTGGCGATCCAACTTATCCTCCTGTTATTTGTAGAGATCCCAGGAATCAGCTTTCTCGAATGTGGTCACGGATCGAGCCCTGTGATTTGCCCGTACCTAGGTATAATCTAATTCATAAGAAATTATATATCTTGGGTATATTACCAAACTATAAATCCACTATCTATTTATATCTCAAAATCAAATCTTAATGCTACAAAATACAATTTCTTCAGAATGAAGTCTGAGCAAGATAACTTTAATTAGATATTAGTTAAATTGCCTCATTCCAAAATGATCATATACATAATTATCCAGTATTATCCAAATTCATTACAATATTTTGACATTTCATAGAAAGTATGTTGTAAACAAACATTGCTGAATTGTTTTAATGATTTTATTATGTTTATTTGTCCCAGTAATTATTAAACAATCATTTCTATTCAGATTTTGATTGTCAAATGTTTTTTCTTGATTGGCATTGTTTGACACATCAATGACAGTTGACTGACAGACTGTTGTTGTCACCAGATTTTTCAAAGTTGCCATGCTAGTCTTTAAATTTCACTATAATTAATTCAATTTCTTTTTTTTATTTTTGTAGTACGATACAGATTTTAATCAATAATATTTTTTTAGGTTTAAAATAGATGAACATTATATTGGTATTCCACCACAGTTAGAGATTACCATATCCAATTTGAATGACAACATAGATGTTGCATTTTTGAGCGACATGATGTCAAAAGTTGGCAAATGCGAAGAATTGGTTATATTTTATCACCCGCTTACAAATAAACACCTCGGGTTTGCTAGGATCGTTTTCACGGATATCAAGTTTTCCAAGATATGTATTGAAAAGTTCAATGGAAAATCTGTCATGGGAAAGGTAAGAAACATATTTTATAGTGACTTATTTTAAATAAGCTCTCCTGTATTGTCTAAAGTATTGTCCTTCCTGATTTTATTCACTACTCCAGATGCCTTTTTGCAAACTATTCTCCCCTTCTCATTCATACCCTGATGTATTTAAATCACTACCGTCCTATCAGAAGGTTAATCTATTTTAACAATCAATCACTAAAAAAAAAGAAAAATTTTTCTTAATTACGAGAAACACTAATTTAAAATTTAATGAAACGCTAATCAAAGTTTAAGTCTGTCGTGTGAGTGGATCGATCTGTACGAAGCCATAAGAAGTAGGCGTCAAGTTCAGTTGAGGGCTACGCATCGCGGAAGCAGAGGAGTCGATTAAGCGACGTTGAAACTAATTTCGGAATTGATTTCAAAATGTATGAACAATTTCTTTTCCAAATTAGATATTTTTTTCATGAGACGAGTTTACTTGTCAATATAGATCAACTTCATTTAAAGATAATTATTGTGATTTTAAATAAATTTTATTTATATAGAAATACATTTGAAATACATTGTATGTAGATTTTAAATAGATTGTATTAATTTTTTCTATATTTTATCCAGCAACTCATTGTACCAGTCCAGTAGCTAGGTCAGAATGATTACATTGTTGGATGTGCTTCCGGGTAGCATTGATATTTTTATTATTTTAACGGCAATTTTTTATTTTGGCAGCGCCCTCTAACTTTTGAAATTATTGAATTTTTATTTAAGTAATAAGGCTTTTGTTGTGTGTAATCTTGGTTCACATGTATAACGAATTGGATGCCTCATTTTCACTTTTTTATGCTATTAAATCCTTCAATTATTTCCATATCAAAGTTCATAACCTGATATCCATACTAACCGTCTTAAAAATGCTACTAGAAATATCTTGTAACTTAAGATATCAAAACGAGGCTTGCAAATGCTCCTAACTTCACTTTTCTGTCATTATTTGTATGGCCGATGAATTGTCAGTTGGTTCTCGACGTTGGTCTGCGCTTTAGTGGACTCGCAATATTATGAATACTAGCATCGGTTGTGGTGTTAATACTAAAATCTTTTAAATTTATGACTTACGATAAGGTAACATTATTTTCATACAGTATTAGTTCACAATAAGAGATAAATTTTATTTCCACGCCCTAAGTAATAACTTAAAATAAGGACATTTTTGATGCGGGTGTGAAGATAGGAGATATATCTGATAAATAATTGTATTGACTCACCAGTAAGATCACAAACACTAAACATTTACCAATAAGATCACATACAAACATAAAGAAATTAAAATTATAATTCTATAACAAAATGTCCATTTTAATACCTCCTATCTTATTATGTGTGCCAATATATCCCAACAACCGTCACACACATACACACCGCTACGGTCATCGTCGCACACACTAATAGTAATGATCAAAATTAGTAGTTTAACTAAAAATTCCCAGTTAATTGATGGTCAGAAATGTAAGAGGTGTTATTGTTGTAACGACAACTAATTTTGACTGAACGGCAAGCAAATATTACTAAACTTTTTTTGTATGGGAATATTTTTGCTTCGATTTAGTTATTTAAAATGTAAGTATAATACACGAAACATTGTCTTTTTACTGTGTTATTATTGTGAAAACCATTTATTTCATATTTATAATTGTTACAGAGGCCTATATTTGTCAAAAAAATATTTTTATGAACTGTCCATCGAGCCTTGCAATACTTTTTTTTTTAAATAAAAGTTGTAAACTTAAAAATAAAATATTATTTTAGACAATTTTCTAAACTTTCAGAAAATATGCACCTTATTATATGTGTACATACTTTATTTTATCAGTATAACTGTTTTTCTCTACCACCTAATCTCGCCCGTAATTCACAAAAAGCTCGGGGCAACCAACGGTTGTTTCACTTTTTTTGTTTGGGCTAACAACAGGTTAAGTATTTTTAGGTTTCCACTACAAATAAAAAACTGCTTAACGAAATAAAATCAAATTCATTAAGTATCTACATAAGATTGATAACTTTCTCTCCTAGAAAATAGATTATTAGGATTTGCACATGTTGAGGTGTAACTTTCGTATAAATGTCACACGTATTTGTCCGGTTTGGCAACGTCTAGAGATAGGGAGCGAAGTAACCTGTTATCGAGTCTACAGGCTTCAACTGCCAATCTGCATGTTGTGTGAGGAAGAGAGTAGAGATAGACTTAAATAGATATGATGGTTTCTCTCTTAAATAAATAAAATCACCATATGCAACATCGCTATAAACCATATCCCTGCACTGACCTCAAAGTTTTTAGTGGATCATTTTTTTATTGTTGATGGTATGCTATATATCTTCCTTCGTACAGTCCTTTCTTGGTACATAGTCTGGTAAAGAAGGCAGGGCACAAAATGTAGCAATGCTACATTCCCTCCCTGTCTATTTTTAATACTGATTATATTTGTTATTTGCTCTACTAAATTTCGATTTATTGTCAATTTAAATATGTCATAATAAATAAATAAAATTTATAACCTATATTAAAAAAAAGTTGTGCTACAGTTTTAACCTATTGTAAAATATATTACGTCAAATGCATTATTAATTACTCCTTCTCTTCTAAGGTATTATCGGTTATCCACGATCCATTTGGCGTCAAGTGTAAAGCCATGTTCGAGGAAAAGACCTCCGACCGGAAACTGACCATCATACAGAACAGCAAGCCGGACGACAGAAAACCAGATGCAGTTGTTGTGGTCCGACAGGAGGACATAAAGCCCCCGGAAAAAGATCCCCCGGTCACTAAGCCGAAACATAAGGATGCAAACGAAAGAGAAAGGGACCCAAACAATTCATCAAAATGGCCACCCGAAGAGAGGGACAGAGAATATCACAGGCATAGCAAGCACGGCCGAAAGTGCGATCGCGAGAGAGATAGGGGTGATCGGGATAGGTAACATATCTTATATATATTGTTATTTGTTGGTAATTGGATATTATTCTAGCTGGTAAGCCCAGTTAAAATAGGATCATTTGTATTTACGTTCACGAGCTATTAGGTGGATTGGTATTGTGACCATGTCAATATGCCAATTAATTCCTACCACCATTGGAGGTCTTAGATTAGACAGTGTGGGCAATATTGTGGATTTAATAACACTATTGACCGTGTTTTACTATTCAATTTGTGTGCACATTAATCAGAATTTGAATATACAGTAGAACTTTGATAATCCGGATGGATACGAAACAAGGCATGGCCGGATAATCGCGCCTGGATTATATGCTAATTAAAATTACTAAATTGTCAGCTTACATCCTATGTTAGATTTAGATTTACGATGAAGTCATTTTTCTTTTTCGCAAATTATTTCTCCACTGATTGGTACATGCAGGCTTCTCTCTGTTATATAAACTAGGTATAAAAAAGTCTTCTTAAATCATGTCTGGCTTGTTTAGCGTTTTGCGAATACCAGGACATCGTTTCGTGCACGTAACATACTTAATTATATTTTTCTTTTTTCTCCCTAATGTCTACAGTCGATTCCGCACCTCTACACGATCGCTGGATAGCTTTTGCCAACATCAATAAGCCGGATAATTCTCACCTTCAATGCCAACGTTGAGTGCTCACATGGAGTTTCTTTGATAAACAAGTTACTGATATACTTTACCAAAATGTGTTATTCGCCTAAAATATGCACATTTAGTGTTAGAAAGCTCACGACGGACTATCATGACTATCAGCATAAACACATTCGCGCGGGATGACTTGATGAGTAATAAAAGTGTGACTGTGGAACTCTGCGCCGCCCCACACTTACTAAGAGCCGTTCGGATTATCAAGGTCCTACTGTAGATATGTTCACTTAAGGAATTCTTGCACATTGAAGTAAATTATTTTAAAAACTTAATTTTGTGCACTTGTATTTTGTTTAATATTTTTCTTTTTTTCTTTTCAAAGCCGCAAAAAATGTGAAAGGAAAAGGTATTCAAAGTTTTATATTTATGAAGTATGCCTAGGTTTGCGTCTGTGTATGTTGAGGGACACAGGACATTCAATAAAAACACATAAAACCCCGCAAGGGTTTAGTGAACAAATAAATAGAATAGGTATTTTGTTTATAAATAAAGAATTCACAAAAAAAAAAAATATATACTTTGCTTAATAGTTTACAATGTACCGACTAAGTAATGTAATACAAACTTTGGCCCATACTACTACGAGTATATATTTAATTAAAATTAAAAACACTTCTTCAGAACATTTTAAACTCACTTTTTATTTTTATTATACTTTAAAAAACATTTATTTAATGCTTATACAAAACCTGGTTGACAGTAGTCTAACACATTCTTTTCTGCAAGGGCTATCATCCAGTGATAAACTTGAATTAGTATGCTCAGAATCACTGCATGATACTCCAATTTATTTTTATTTTGTTAAAAAAAAAATATGGCTTTAGTGACATTTCATCCAAAAGGTTACAAATTTTTAAAATATACCTATTTTTAATCGGAGTGACATCTCTAGATTAAGGGAGAAGAACTTTTCTATCTCTCCTCGTGTGTACCAGATTTTACTGTTCAGTATTTAACCCTGGCTTCTTTTTGTTTAGATATTCAAGTAGGTCTTCGTACTCGGACGCTCCATCGGTACCTTCTACGGATATCAGTTATGCTAGTCAATCAGAATCATCCGTCTATGGAGCCCCTCCACCTAGCGTTCAACCTCCCGCTTATGACCAGTACTACCAAGGGTGTGTATGATATTTTACTTTGTTTTTATGTGAGCCCAACGGACTACAATATTTATAGTGCATGTTAACTTACAAGAAAGGTAGATCATTGATCTATCGACCATAGTTCCCATACAGGTGCGCTGTTCCCGTGACACATAGAATCGCAGGAATCTTAATTAATTTTGCTAATGTGTATCTATTTCCTAAGAGGTGAATTTTAATAAATATATTAATAAATTTTATACATACTTGATTTCTTTATTTGTTTAAAGCAACTTTTTTTGTCTTCGGGCCACATATATATATTTGTAAAGCTACGCGGCCCGCAACACTATACTGGTATGAGAAAAAAATATGTACCTCAAAGTCAAAATTAATCTCAAGATATACGCAGATTTTGTAAATCATGTCCCTGATAATAAATGTGTTTAGAGCCGCACAAAAAACCATACTCAGCATGCGGGCCGCAGGTTGAGTATGGTTGGTTTAAAGGATGATAAAATTCATACATAATATAAGTTACATTACGGGGAAATAAAAAATATTGATTATAATTATTTGATAATGTGAAATAGTACTTTTTGTACTCAACTAAGCCTGCGGTTGAACTAGCTGTCACTACTTGAACTAGCTAGGCTTTGTCCCGGGTTGGCAGCTAGGCTCTGCGGGCAGGCGGCTTTGAGTGTGTCTTCGGGGCACGACAACGTGTACCTGCGGCATTCGAGATGGGTCACTTCCCTCCCCATCCGGCTTCGCTAGGCCTACCGTTCTATTCTATTCAGGCTACATAGACGATTGTTCCGCCGATGTAGAATACGAATTTTCCAGGCAACTTTTCTAATTATTTTTATTTTACATTTAAACTTTTTTAAAAATAAAATAGCCAAATCTGAGTAGTTTCTGAGTTATAATGTTTTAGATAGACACATTTATGTATATATAGTAAAATTGTATAATGTATTGCTTAAATACCGTATTTAGATGATTTCTTATGTTATAATAGGCGTTTGCCGTTAATTTACGTTAAAGTTGACATTTAGAAAATTCGAGTGCTTTTTAATTAAAATTTTAAATTTTAAAACAAATTATATAGCCAGAATATTCAAAGTAAAATTAATACCGAAAGCACAGACAGTTGCATCGCTTGAGGTAATGCACGCTGGTTTAAATACAGGCCTGTATTTTATGAAAGCTTTGCACTCTCGCCTATCTATCTGTAATACGCGCTGCGCTGCAATCTATCTGTATTGCGCTTATGTAATACGGTCAAACTTTCATTAAAATAGTAAAAAAATGATTTAAAAAAGAAACAATAATTATGAAAAATGGTGAAAATGTAACGAATATGACGTATAATGAATCACAAGTGAATGGTTTAATGAGTATTTACAAGAATAACTTACGTTCAACATAGGACTCTAAGCTATGTTGTAAACCTGTTCAACGGATATATATTTGCAGTAGAGTTGGTAAACTACACACCTGATGCTCAAATACCAAACAGGAACGGTACATATGAGATTGGAGTTAGGTGGCACATTTAGATACCTTTCTGGTTTTATATATGGGTCATTATTAAAGTGACGTTCAGTCGAACACTATTTCAAATAGTCTTATGAAGTTCCAATCTTCACGTAATAAGGCATATTTTGGGAAGATTAAATTTCAGTCAATCGACCTTTAGGTTGGGTTTGAAGTATGAAGTTACTAATTACCTTGTATGGATTTCCAATATTTGAAATTGTACATATTCGTTATCATATTTCAGATACCCGGGCTACTCAAACTATGGTACCACATCCAGTTCATCTTGGTCGGGTGGCGCTGATGGTCCCTCTCCTTTGAGCTCTGCTCCTCCCGCTTGGCCCCCTCCTCATTCCTCTTCAGCCCTTCCTCATCCAGCTGCTACACCAACTTCGTATCCTTCCCGGCAGACACCGAGTGCCAGCAGTACACCGTCATCATGGATTGGAGGTACTTTTGTAATTATGATTTTAGACTACCCTCTTTATGGGTTATAATTAGTAGAGCAGAATATGTCAAATCTTTGACCGACTCTGTAAAATTCATGATGGCCATTAATTATTCTTTGTGTCTAAAAAAGTGGATATTTGATTAATAAAAATAATATTTTGTAGTAAAAAAGTTATCCCGATGCCAGGTCATATGTAAATCTATGAACTGGAATGCATATGGAATCATTGGAAAGTCATCTTTTTGGCAGGTCTTTCATTCACAAGTCTGTTTAATTATCAACAAATATAGTGAATCACTGAATTGTCAACTCGAAACTCCCATTCCAGCTGACACATTAATTTTAAGACTATCAAATTAACCAATATGCCTAAATACTGATCTGCTTACCTTTCTTTGGACCGCCTCTAAATCGGTCTTCAGACGGTCAGGTCTTCATATTCACACTTTTAGCCACTTGTACAACAAACAAACCTTGCCCAATTTGTTTCGTTACGAGCCACTCCCACAAGCCACTATCACAAGTCTTTATTCCTACTCGTATGATCTGAGGGCAGCGCTTTTTATATAGATATTTTTTTTTACAGGCACTACTCCAACAATGCCACCCGTATCAAACATTGTTCAACCTTCCCCAACGCTAGCCCCCTACCGAAATCCATCACCACCACCTCTAGGTTCTTCAAAGACCAATCGAAAACCTAGATCACCGCTCTTTAAGGTAAAGTATATTTTAAACCTATAACCTATTATATTCTCTTATCCAAAGGTATAAACAGTATCAATCTATAGAATGCCAGAGACACCACATTGACGTGTTGGACCCGATTGCCAAATTTAATTAATCCCCCATATTATCGGGAATATTTTATGTTGTTGGAAACATCAAAGAGTTTTTAAATGGCCGTTCTTACCGTGGGACAAAACAGCGTAAACAAAAGTCATAGCTTTAGATTTTTATTTATTCAATTTGTAATAAAAATTTACATATTTCATTTTTGACATTTCTCATTTTTTTTTACATATGTAATAATATATTCATTTTATAAAATTTAAAATAGCGCTATATTTTAGAGAATTCCATAAGGGATGTTATGCTTTTTTCAGCCAGGCATACGGCAGCTTAGGTTAGGTTATGGCATACGGTAATTTAATTTACAAAAAAGAAAATCACCAAACTTCCCAGCGTAATACAGTTGTCTCAGTTTCGTCTGCACGTTGCAAATAATTGATATTATTTTATATTTATGTGTGTAGCAATCTTTTCAATATATATTAATGTTATGTGTCAATTTATGTCTTAAAAAAATGTTTAAATATTTGAAATTAGGATAAGCGCCGATTGCATTATTCCTTGCATAATGTAATCTGCAAGAAGGCAAGCAAGAACTGTTGCAACATCCCATGGTTGACATCAAAATGATTTCAGATTCCTCAACTTTCCGTTTTGCATTAATTGTGTATTTTAATTTTGTTTTGTTTTTTTTTTGCATTTAATAGTGTTTGTGGTCGTTGAATGACGTTAATTGTATGTATGTTTGGTGCAATATAAATATTTATATAGTCAGAAAACAAATATTTTGGAAAATGCCAAGCATAATTTAGTAGCATTGAGTTGGTATGACAAACGGCTGCTCTGGTTGTATATTTATTTTATTTATTTATTTATTTACACTTTAATACAGAATTACATATTTTGTAATGCGTATATGGTGAACTTATTACCTTAAAGGCAATATCTACCAGTTAACCGACTTATAGATTATACATTCGTAAGTGAGACTTAAATAAATTAAATCACAGAAATAAAATTAATGAAATGGAGACTACTCATACTATTTTAATAATTATAACTACTGGAGATCGGATAGAGAGCAGAACATTGATGTGGGGATTAAGAATGAGGTAAAACTAAATTAGGCAGACAAAAATGTTTTTCTAAATAAAGATTAAAATATGAAAATATTTGGATCTGGCCTTGTTTTAGGGTCGATATGGTTCCACAAGCGGGCAGTGTGGACAGTAAACGAATCTGTGAAGAAAGAAGTTCTGTGCAAAGGGATAGATATATATGCTTAAATAGAAACAATAAGGGGGATTCCAATTTACCATTCTCTGTTCAAAAAGTAGACAGTTCGACAAAAAGTAGATATTGGGCTATGCTCATACTAATATTTAACACTTATTGTTGATAACCTCATTTTTTTTCTTATCTTGTTAGGATTTCGAGAGTCCTGTTAAAATGCCAAACGAGGTAAAGGAACCAGACAAACCAAAAGATGAAGCGGACGCATCAGCCACAGGAGATGACTCAAAAACTGTTGATCTCGATACAAGGTATATCATATTTTTAGTATCTAATGTGTGTATAAATAACTACCTTATATTACTTTCCTATTTAAAAAAAAAAGTAAAAAGGTTAGACGAAGTTGATTTCATAGTAATGTTAGTACTCCGTTAAGCAGTTTTCTTGCGCTGTTACTTTTTATATCTCTAGCATTTTGATACAAATGTACCTAGCATATTGCAAATTTCATATGCTACGAAAAAATATTCCATTCAATCAATATTTAAAATAAGCATGTACAGTTAATTTATTTTATGATTTTTAACATGGCACAGTAAATCCGTTTGCCCAAAAATGTATATAATTTGTCATTTTTTAATAATAATATTAATAAAGTAACTTAATTAGGTATAATAAATTATATTAAGTAATTATGGATGTTGTTATAATAAGATCGTGGTAGTCTAGTGGTTAAGACGTTGGACAATTGATCCAAAGGTCGCAGGTTCGAATCCACACATAGTCATACCACTTTTAACGTTTCGTTACCACCATCTCCCCTGACTCCAGGATAGGCACATTTGGCCTAGTTAAGTAGGGCCCAAAATAAATGCAAAATAATTATTTTATTAAAAAAAAAATATTGCCAGTTGGTTCGAACCGCATGGTCATAGGTCAAGATACCAGCGAGAACCACATCTCCCTACGTCTCGACTCTCAGCCACATAGATCCGGTAATGCCATGTCCAAAAGCCAGGCCCTTTATTACTGGACTATAAGTCTCTTCAAAACTTACTTCACCATACTTATCAACCATTTGGGCCACATAGTGACAATCGCTGATTTCATTTTTATTTTTGCTTACTCTCAGCCTCCAGACTGTTTAGGTGAGGTTAGATATGAATTAACTTAACTATTATTTGAAAATTTATAGGCATTTATAGGCACTCTTGAAAAGTGAAATTTGAAAGAAAGTTACAGTTTTTCGTGGTTCCCTTGAGATCGTGATTAAAAGTCAGGATGCATTACTTGTAGATTATATGCTAATACGACCCATTTTTAGCCTTCCTGAAAACTTTCAAATTGATTTATCTTTTTTTTTAGTATAAATATTGTATGCACCTCATTGTATATAATTGTAATAGTTTTGAATATTTAAAATTTTGTAATTTAAATTTTCTTAATGACTTAATATGCCGGAATAAATGTTGCAGGATAGCAATGCTTCTGAAATGCGCGACAGGAGGAGCCGGTGGCATGGCACCACCTTTCCTTCAGTTGGGTCTCGTTGACGATGATGATGGCCGTGAGAATAATACCAAGCAGACCAAAGGCGGCTCCACTGCCGATAGTGGTGACGACAGCGATAGAGGTAATGCACTTCTCAACTTATATACACTTATTTAAGGCCGCCTTTTGGCTAAATTTTTTCACCGCTTTAAGATCAGGGTTTACCATGAAATTGCTTTTGGAAAAGAATATTTGCTACAAAAAATTTTTTATTAAAATGTATTTATTATAGATTCCTATGTTTTTGAGCGTCTTAGTTGAATTTTCGGTAAATGACGTTACGAGGTTACTCTTATGCTGTTCTCCAGTAACTTCTGTCAACTCAAAGGTTTTTGCTGGTTCCAACCTTGGAAAGTTATTTCCATGGCAGCTTCACTTTTACTACATGCAAAGCTACGTAATAAGTTTCTCAAATTTCTTGGAATATAGAAACCCACCTTCTACTTACTTTTCTATTTCAAAATTGAGTTATTTCCACGGAGAGTACCAAAATTTTGCAATAATCTTACTCTATCTTAATTTTTTATAGGTGAAAGACTTGAAAATTTATTATTATTATTATTACCATTGTTTATTTGATAACCACTATGACATGATATTATCTACACGATGCAGATGTCGCACCAAGTCTCAAACATCATGATTTACTAAGAAAATCACACGGTTTTATAATTTTATCAATAGATGGCAATTTATTTTAGAAGTTTAAAATGCAAATCAATGAAAGTAGATAAGCACCATTTATAAAATGGGCAGAATGTTATAGTTTCTTAACTTTACACACGTGTTACATCTAAAACACGATGCAGATGTCGCACGAAGTCTCAAACCTCATAATTTACTGGTAAAAGCACACAGCTTTATAATTTCATCGATAGATGGCAATTTATTTTAGAAATTTCAATTTTAAATCAATGATGTTGATAAGCGCCATCTATAAATGGGCAGAATTTTATCGTTTCTAAACTTTACAAATTTGTTACATCTGACCTCTGCGGTTTGCGTCTGACCTGTCCGGCAATGAATATGATTAATATTTAGTTGTCAAAAAAATAGCGCTATCTACATCCCCACATCATTTCTTGGGCGCACGAGATTGAACTATGAAATAATACCTTTTGTATATTTTCAGAGTTAAGAAACAAGATGAGCCCGCTGTCAGGCGCTGGCAGTCCTCCTCCATTAAGTAACCACATCTTGACCACGCCTCCGTCGCCATTTATCGATCGAGAGAAATACATTGAGTCTCGAGAAAATTCTTTGAAGACGGTAAGACTTTCGCAGCTTATGCCCTTCTAAATTACGTCTCAATATTCTGCATTATTCCAAGTCTGGACAGAACCTTAAGTAGCTTACCGTCCCATGGAAGACAAAATCACCTTACTTCAGCCATTAAGAAAAATGGGCCTCGGCAGTATCATTTCACATTAGGATACCGTTAAAGGAAGACTGGCTATAGAACAGAAATTTCGATCATAAAGAATAAAAAATATTTTTATAAATATATATTCTTCCACAAATTTTCCGGTTTTTTATTGTGGTATGTGATGACTACTTCTAATTTGAATTTTTCTACACAACATTTTTATGTAAGATTGAGCTGTGATACTATATTCACATAATATATATTGACGTTTGTGTGACCACTTAGCCTTTAGTTCATTTTTACTGTGCTTTTAAACTTTTTAAGTCATTATTAGAATAGTGGTTTTATACTGATAATTCTGATATAAATAATATATTATAAGAGGAAACGTACTTAACACATTTTCAAAGTGCATGTTCCGGCAACTGTCACATAGCATAATCAATCAGAGTTCAGTATGTCGTTTTTTCTTACTTTAATCAAACTCAGACAATCTTACTTTACTCATTATTGTAACCGTAACTTGTTTTATTATCCTAGACTTTAGTTATATTTAACATAAAGTATATCATTAATGACGGTTATATAATTTATGAGTCTATTATATTCTACAGCAAAGATACAACCACCGACAGAACGAACGGTACTTTAAATCACAGCGCTCAAGACAAAAGACCCCTGTGAACGTGGAGAAGCTCGGATCAGACATCTCGTCGAGCGAAGATGAGTTACTGACCGGCGTGGAGAAGTCCACGCGAGTGGATATGTCGCCAATGCCATTAGTGATAGCTACCAACGGCAAGGAAGCATCTGATGGAGATAAAAATATGGAGGACGATCAGGTGGGACATTTTCTATGCGGCGTTGGAGCTGTTTCACCTTAAATATGATAACTTGAAGATTTGTAACCTTTTTTTTTTTGGAAATTTCCTTTAGCTGATTTCACAAACATATCACACATTAGGGTTAAAATATTTCTATGTGGGTGCAACTCCAGTCAAAATTTACACGAAGATTAACAGACTGACCAATATCAATAAATAAAATCATTGGTATCAATAAATTGAAGCCATTATTTCTACCCATTTTAACTAAACATAAAAACTGCAAACCTTACCATACATACTATGCATAGTGAGCCAGAAAGAGCTATATAGTCAAATAAATTAAACTAAGGGAATTGGAAGATCCGTGAACAAAGTCCCCTTTGAAGCTTAAGGTGTAATTTATGACAGAAAATATAATTATTTATATGAAAGTATTATTTTTATTAATTTATAATATTGCCAAGTAATCTAATTGAAAGTAGTGAAGTATTGAAAAATAAATTTAGTTTCTACGTTTTTACATCCATACTGAGAAATAATTGAACTGAGAGTGGTTCGTTTGTTAAATTTAATTTCCAATGTGCCTCTTTTCAGATGTCACTGTCATCGTTGTCGTCGACAGAGGCCAAAATAGAAGAAACAGGCGCTGTGCCTTTCACCGCCGCCCCCCCTCCAGGCTTCTATCCAACCCCCTCCGTGACCACATTTGCTCCTAGTCAGACAACGTTCCCCTCGTACCCGCCGTACCTCCAGCAAATCTGGCCACATACAGGTGACTTGCTTGTACCTTTATTTTTTACTTTTTTAGGGCTCCACTCTTGTTATCCTATGCTAATGATATTGTTCAGTTGTTCTACAAATAGCTTACAAACTATTACCAAACTAAAAAAATTTAATTGGTTTCCGCTTCCGCAAATTCCGCTTTAATTGGAAGCGTTCCGTCCACCCAAACGGCCGCTTGACCGATTTGGGACCACTGCAGCTAGACTGTAGGGTCGCTTTTTCACTGAGAGCTCGGTGGTTTGCTTACCGCGGTCCTCGGAGCCGCGATACCACTTCTCGGAGCCTCGCTCTGACGGCTTGCGTACAAGTCCGTTTTGATTAGCGTCCTAAGAGCACTAAGAAACTAGCAGCAGAAAATTTCAGCCGTTCTGCTCAATCGACCACAATGAAACGCAAGATCAAATGAAAAAGCATTTATTATGAAATATCACAGCCCACGCCCCCCGTATCGGGTTCGAATTCCAAATGATACAATGCTTTGGGCTGTGGGCCATGCCTTGCGTGAAGCGCATTTGATAGCGGTTCATTCATGTCATACACGTAGCGCGACCTCTCGACAAAAGTAACAATTGCGTGGGCGAACCTCAACGCATGGGCAAACGCCATTTTTACTACACAATAATGGCATGCATTTACGTCTACTGGCAACAATTTTCTTAAAAAAAGATTTTAAACATTACAGATAGCTTAAATATTAACACATAATAATAATAATTATTATTATTATTGTTTGTTGAGCAAGCAGCTATTTAGCTGATTTCCTCATATCTCATTATCAGTTACTAGCGATTTGCCTAGATTCAAGAAATTTATCAAGGCGGTTCTTGAACTGGTTTTCACTTATAGCTTCTATCACTTCCTGTGGTAGCCGATTCTAATTATCCACAACTCTATTGGAGATAAAGTTCTTCTTAGGATTAGTGGAACAAAGAGATTTAGATAACTTCATTGAACGGCCGCGAAGTTGCGTGTGTTGGTTAAACATGAATATGGCCTTAATGCTTGCACAATTGTAATGTCCAGTTAACACTTGTAAGTCTCACCACGACAATTTGGCAAACATAATTATAAAATTAACTTAACCTAAAAATACAAATATTAGTTGGTTTCATACAAAGACAATACATAATTTTATAATGCTGGCTTCTAACTCCTGAACATATATCCTTTTTTTTTCATGTTTGATACGGTGGTGTGTGAAGGTGAAGGTTTAATTTGAATTATTTTTGTGTAAATGCTCATATACAAAGCTGTGCCGTTAAATATATGGGTTTGTCAGCTGTATAGCTGCACACCTATAAAATAACAATAATAATACTCACTGGGCAAATGGCATGCTCGGCCTATATCGATGGTATTATATTTCACACAGCACAGACTGTTTCTCTTAATTAGTATTATTATTAACTGATGATCAATTAACTAATTATACTGATATACCTTTATGAAGATACCTTCTTCTCTGATTCTTCAATCTAGTAGATTTTTATATTAATTGACATTGCTGACATTAATTGACATGATTGACGTCAGGTGAAAAATTCACAAATGTCATTAATATAAGTAAATGTTTTCTTGTTTTTGTAGAAAATGATGTTTTTAAGAACTCCGAGTCCCTGAATCTTCACTTTAACGTATTTTGTTTTCTTAATGTTACAGCATACAGGCCAGGTGCCTACCCATCACAGATTTATCCAGCGGGAACTCCAGGTCTGTATGGAACAACAGCCCTACCGCCGACGGCATTGCAACCCCTTCACGGGAACTCCAGTTTTCCGCTTTTCCAACCTGGTCAGTTGCCTCATGGAGCACATCTACTCCATCCTCAACCTGGGCATCCCTACCCACATCAGGTATCTACCTTATGACACATTTACGTAGTTTTACTGTCACCTTTGATTATTGCTTTGACTAATGTTTTATTCTAGGTCTATGTTAGGTAAGTTAAAAATAGGTATTTGTTCAAAATAAAATTATTTCAAAGTTTTAAATTGCGTCAAAGTATTTACAATTAATTTATTTAATATCTTATAGGGAAACATAAAGTGTAATTTGATTAAGAAAACAATAATTTGGCCGATTACATGAAATCACTGACTAAACAATTAAATTTAAAAGTAGGTTCATCTAGAACTGATTACAAAAAAATAAAGAAATTGATGAATCCCCAAACAAGTTTAAAACCTCCAGGATATTGCAATGAGTAATTTCATGAGTACTTCAGATAATGGAGCACAGAACAGAACCTCTCGCTTTAATTTCATAGAAGCTGGACCTTGTGTCAAATTGAATTACTTGAAATTGTCTGAAAGATACATCTTCAAAATGCTATAGAATGGGTGCGGTTCCCCGTGCTTTATTATACTAAAATGTGAATTTTGTTTTTCAGTCGACAAATAATCCTCATTACCTGACGATTCACGGCGTGGTGGAAAAAGTGACAACGGAGCTGAAGCAAATCCTCAAACGAGATTTCAATAAAAAAATGATTGAAAATACGGCCTTCAAGTGCTTTGAGCTCTGGTGGGAGGAGCAGACTAGAAAGGGTAGCTCGTCACTACCTCTTAAGGATGGAGATAAGACTCCTGCTGCTGATGAAAATTCCCTTCTTCAAGACATTACTAACAAGAAGGTATTGGTTACATGTATTACTTGATTTGAAGGTTATGCCTTATCCCATAGAGACAATCAGGCTTCATCTCGGATTGACACCTATGAACAACGGGTGGAATTAACGACGCCTAGATGACTTGTATCGACTGGCCTAAAGAGAGTGATCGGGCCCCATTTAAATTTTCCAGATACATTTATCGTCTGAATGCGGCCAGAACTCAATAACTAACAGTTCAGGCAAAATTGATCATTTTCAACCAAGGTTTTCACGCTTTACCTAATTTTAGATCTTTTGCTAGTTGTCATTGTCATGTTGTTATTGACAAACGTTCAATTCATGAAGATTTTTTAAATAACAGATTTTTGAACATATTAAAATATTATATGTCATTCCTAATAGCTACTAGAAATATATAAATATGCTTAATGAAGTCTTCTCTATTTCATTTATTTTGAAATATTTTAATTCATTACATTAAAAATTAATAATTTTTGGTAATCATTTTATCACAATATGCAAAAACTTTTGTAGTCACAGCAAGTGCCAGAAAATCATTACTGACACTGTCTTCTGTAACTAACTGTTTTAAATATAATGGCGAAAAATTCAATGGCTGTAATTATTTTTTCCGAGTTCTAAAAGGACTTGAGGAAGGGGGGGGGGGGTTGTAAAGATTCTAATTCTATTAAGAGTGGAAATTGTGAATTGAAAAATTGTATGTTTTAATAGTTTCATTATGTCATATTACCAAGAAATCAGTTTTAGTGTTCAGAAGCTTGAACTTAATTTACTCAGATTAATACATTTAAATATTTGTTCTGACCACAAACCGAAGTTATGGTCATTTATTAAGGATTAATAAATGTAAGAATTCCGTAACTAAGGACCGACCGACAAAGTCAAAATAATATGACAAGAGGTATTATTTACTGTTTCAGGAGGATACAATAGACCCGATCAAAGCTATTATGGATTCAACGAGGGACCTCAATCTGGACCTAGGAGGATACAAACTCAGCCTGGGCCTAGGGCTGAGGGCTTCCTTACCCAAAATGCCCAGCTTCCGGAGGAAACGGAAAATTCCATCTCCTGTCGTCCTCGATGAAGATTCTACCCTTAAAAGGCTAAGTGACCAGGTTCTTAATTCTATTTATCAATTCTTTCTTCATTATTTATTTAAGTGTTACCTTGAACATTTTGTTCTTCTGCTATAATTGTTTCCAAATCTCAAATGAACTTACCATGTATCCGGCCAAAAAAAAAACAAAATAACCGTAGAGTGCGGTTGATCATATTTTGAGTCATTATAGATGACCGCTAAAATTATAATTTTTGGGAAAACTGTATTAATGCTTATAATTTATGGACTATTTCAATTAGCTTATGAAATTCTCTAAAATATAGGGCTATTTTATAATTCTATGAACTATATAAATGTATTTTTGTAAAATGTCAAAAATGTATATTTCATTGTGTAAAAAATGAGTTCATTCAATATTTAAACCTTACCTTCTTATTAACACTAGTAATACAACTTTAACAGTATTTGGATGTAATATTGGCAGAGATTCGTTAAATTTACAAACGTTGCGACACATAACACTGTGCAAAATTTTGCTTAAATTTACAATAATTGGGAATCTAATTAAATTACGGTATCGGGTGCCGCTAACATCTGACAGCTCCATGAAAATAGGCGGCTGGTTGGGAAAATATAGGACTCAGATATATATCATGACTGGTGTAAACATGCTTCAATAGACAAATTATAGCTAATATTTTATAAAACTCTTGTATCTCCTAAAACAATATTTGTTAAAAGAGGTTCTTATTTGATAGGTTTTGTAATCCACTGGGTATATTTCAATTGTTTTTAAAAAGTAAATACATTAACAGGAAGATGGTCGACACTCAGATTCCGAAAAAGACGAATCCACAATGTCTTCTTTCCAAACTGAATCAAGGAGAGGCGGTTCTTACCTCTCATCCGCCAGACGGAGAACGTCCAGTAGTACCTCTAGGTTGGTAAAATTGCATTATTTACTATTATTTTCTTCTATTGCTTTTCCCTTGGTTTTTATAACGAGATAATAATGGATTGGTATTCTTCGCAACTATATGTATATGTATCTTATCATCATAGCTTATCTCACTTCATATTGTGGGTGGCATCTTTAAATAAAATCTTTTAAAATATCTTGGATTGATCCATTTAGTTTGATGTTGGTATACCAAATCAATTGTTTAGTATGCAACAATTTAAATTGTATAGTGAATGAAGTCATTCAGAGGTTTTACTCTTATGAAATTAACAACTAACATATTTTAAATTTTATTAAATAATGATAGATAAGACCAAATGGTCCACTGCTTTACCTCAAGTCGAGAAGTTAAGACCATTATGCTTTAAATAAAATCTACATAAAGATAAAATAAGAATGTTTGGTGCGTTGTGGTTTGCACACTGACCTAGAGTTTACATCACACCTTTTTGGTTAGAAGTCGAATTCCTGACTTGATGGTATCTGTTTATCTATAACTTATAAAAGCATAAAATAATATCAAAATTAACCTTATTTTATTGTGATTTTTAGATCATCTCAAAGTTCTTCTGGCAGTACTCCATCAAGTACGGAAACGGGTTCAAGCACAGATACGGAATTAGAATCAAAAAGGCCTCTGGTGCGAAATCGCCTGCGGGGAATTTATTCCGATGACAGTGACGACTCGGACATTGATGATTCCAAGGTACATTTTATTTATCGTTACAGTATGAATTTTTTTCGTGAGCGGTTCGGTTGTCGATATAGATCAACCCCCTAGAACTGCCATACTCAACCTGCGGCCGCATGCGGCCCGTCTAGCTTTTTGTGCAGCCCTAAACACATTTATTATCAGGGACATGATTTACAAAATCTGCCATTCTATATTTCGTATATCTTGAGATTAATTTTGACTTTGACGTACAAATAGTGACACCCAAAGAGGATTGTCGTTTCATATTTTTTTCGTCTAATGTTGCGGCCCGCGTAGCTTTTCAAATATATGTATGTTGTCCGAAGACAAAAAAGGTTGAGTATGGTTACCTTAGAAGGACATCGGTGAATATAAATACACCCTGTATATATGCCATGAACAGTATATATATAATTGTATAATTGAGTTGTAAAGTTATTTGACTTATATTTGATGATTGTTTTAATAGCGGCAAATCGCCTGAAAAGATAAATGACACAATCTTTGACAATATTGAAAAATTTTGAAAAAGTTATTAATTATTTAATAAAGTGCTGGATAGCATAATATTTATAAAGGTTCTAAAGAGGTCCTGTACTTGAGAGCGCAGGATGTCGGTTTAAACCCAGCGCTGAGTTTTATAAAAATGCATTTTTAACTCTCACCTGTCCTCTTTAGTGTAAAATATTGTCAAATATTATGTAACCATCTATTTAGATGAAATAAGGAAAGGATGATATTTTAACAAAAAATATAAAAAATAATGGATATGTGATTACGACGAAGGATGATGGTGAAATGAGATGATTTTATGAGTGATTTATGTATGAAGCTGATGAAAAAATAAAAATAATGAATATGTAAAAGTGTAAAATTAAAGCACACGATTAGTGTGCGTATTATTTATATAATTGTATAATTGAGTTGTAAAGTTATTTGACTTATATTTGATGATTGTTTTTAATATACTTAAAATTACGTTTATGATGAAAGTCAAACGTGATGGTTTAAAATCAGTTAATACATATTACAGCCTACAAATTATGTATTACTTATTTGTACAGCTCAAGATTGTGGCACATAGGGATAAATTAAAGCAGGTGTATTCATCTAGTTCGGATAGTGAAACAGACGTCCCAGTAGAGAGGAGGCGAAGAAAAGGTAAGTTTAATCATTCTATTTAGCACGGGTTGAATCTGGCTTGTTGTTGAATTGATTGTTATACTAAACTTCAAGATAAGATATGTTGCTAAGACCATTGATTTTTAGATTGCTCACCTACTAAAAAGAAGTGGATAACCAATCGTTAGTGATTAAAACTTGATGCAAATATTGCACCAAGTCTTAAACATCCATAAAATTTACTGGATAAAGCACATACTTATGTAGTTTCATAATTTTAATGACAGATATATTCTTTAAGGTTTTATTTGTGACTAAAATAAAAAAAAACCACTATATATATATTTATTCTATTTATTCATTAGGGCACAATATGAAGTCACAATAATAAATGATATAATAACACTGAAAAATAAATTCAGTTATTATAATATAGACAAATTAAACACCAGTCATTTATTGCTGTTTTGAAGTAAGATGGCCACAATTTAATCAAACAATTTAATTATATTTTTTGAAAAAAAAAAACATATGTTTATTGGCAGAAGTTTCATCCAGCCGAATACCAAATTTTGATTTCTAGGCAAAGTGCAGCCGTAGTTATACATTCATTGCTCAGCATAGCATAAAATCCAGTGGAACAAGACTTATACCCAATAGGTTGTTTATAATATTTATAATATTGACATCTTATTAATGGATAGGAAAATCAAAATCTCCCGAGTTGGTCAGCAAAAAGATTGAATCTCTGATTCCTTTACCCGGTGAGGATGACGGGAACTCGAGACTTGAATTGAGGAATGCAGAGGACGTCACCCCGGAGAAGATAGAAAATAAAAAGAAGGACGATTATCCCATTGACAGGATATACTCAGACTCTGAGGAGGAGAGAGAATACCAGGTGATTATGATACATTTATTCCCTAGTGATCAGTAGTTTTGTATTACAGTAATCCCTCGGGAAACGTAGGGGGTCAGGTCCCAAAGAAAGGCGGCGATTTTCTCTTTTTTAGTAAAAAAGAGGAATTGATCATTTTTGTTACTTCAAACGTTGAGGTAATGATAGTAAGTAGATAATATTTGCCTTCTGGAACGTATCCCGGCAAAATTCCTCCGAAATTGGTTGGTTCAAAAAAAAATTAAACACTTCTTGAATGAATTTTGAAGACTGCTCTAATAGCTATATCCACATCCGGATACTAAAAACGGGAGACTGACTAGTAGGGAAAATGTTGCACTGTAAACAGTCCTTAACCAATTTAAGAGATCCCAAGGACCACAAATCCAAGGACATGAAGCATCGCGTCTATATTTCCATATACCTTTCAAACGGGGAGCACTGAAAAATAGCAATTCTTGCTAAAGGCTCTCCATCTTCTTAAAACTCTAACGAGCCCTTACCATGGGCACTGTCTAATTAAGTAGAGCCGTGTAAATTGCGAAAAATATGATGTATTTATATATTTTTGAAATAAAGTTATTATTATTAAATCGACCCTTTCATGGTGAGCATGATGTCTACACTCTTTTCACACTATTCTGGTCAATTTGAAGCATTGGATTTGCAATCCATAAAATATGAAATATTTAATTACTAAGCTCTCAATTTTGCAGGCGAGACGAAGAAGAAATACGGAATATATGGAGCAAATTGAACGGGAATTCCAGGAAGAGCAATTGAAAACGAAGCAAGAGGAAGAGAGGCGGAAAGAACGAATTCCTCCCAGAGCGGAAGAAAGGATACCCTCCATAATGATCGAAAGAATGCCCGCAGGAACAGAAGAGAGGATAGCTTCTAGAATAGAGGAGGGAATAGCGCCGAAGAAGGATAAAGGAAAATCGGTAGATCCTACAATAGCACCAGCTGATAGTAGTCAAACTAAGAGTTTGTCCGATGTCAAAGAGAGATTAAAGGAATTGTTGTAAGTATACTACCTATTTTTTCTTTTAACCCGACAAGCGTTCGCGCCGTACCGGTGCGGCATAGGTCTGCGAGTAATTATAATACTAATATAGGTTTTTTGAGACTTGCAACTCCATAAATATCTCTATTAAATGCTATATTTGATTAGACGAAAAACAGTAGGTTGTTATTTTAAAATGTTAAAAAAATGATGACAAATGTTTTCCGATTACGTAGGTGATTATGTATCGGTACGTAACCATGGCCAGATTTTCAAAAAACAATATCCTGAACGCAGACGCAATATATTTTGTGATTGCAGCCTGAGTATTAGTTGTCCAAAGCTAGTTAGGATTATACATTAAGGTTTGGAATACTATTGACCCTAACCAATTTAAGCACTACTGCGGCTTTGGAATGATTTCCAAACAGATCGCGAGAGAAATCACCCCTAAGAAGTTTGACAGATCGCCCAGTAAATACTTTTTGCGCAGCACAATTTAAACACAAAGTTTTGACAAAATAGGGCAGTTTATAACACATAGACTGTATAATAATAAGTTTACGAGCTTATTATTATTATTATTATTATTCGCTGAGCAAGCTGATATGCCCATATCTCATTCTCAGTTACTAGCGATTTGCCTAAATTCAAAAAATTTATCAACACCTCATCATCATGAACTCATTTATCATGAACTGATTTACACTTATAGCTTCCCCCACTTCCTGTGTGTGTGTGTTTCTAATTTTACAGTAAGCTTAACAATTATCGTTATAATAAGATAATCATGTTTTTAAATCTGCGCGTAACGCAAGCTCAGGGCTAGGCAACTATAGAACCGATCAATGATGGTGTTTTTCCTACCGTCCCATAGCAGAGCTTGTGATGCGGAGTGGTTTTTTTTTTCTCTTCTTTTCGACTTTCGAAAGTGGGACCCTTTGTCTCCGGTTCCTGCCGAAATCCGACGCTCGCACATGTGTGCACATGCTTGCTTTGCTGCTTTGCATGCATGGTTGCTTTTACAATTATTTTTTTTTTTCATGAAGCGATCTTTCAGGTAAATCGCTAACATAATACATAAAATTAAAAAATGTGCAATTTTAACACAAGGGACTCTGAATTTCATATATCAAAATTTCCAGAGTAAAAGCTGAATTTGTGAATTCTGCATCTGAAAACAGCACCAAAACGCCCGCATCGGATGCAGATATTACAGAAAACCAATTAGACGAAGAGAGTCTCAAGTCGCGATGGAAAAAACGACAGAAAAAACCACCGCCGACGAAAAAATTAAAAGAACTGGAGCGGCTGGTTTCCACTGAAGCTGTTTCTGAGACGCCCACATTGGCTTTGGAAGCTCTGCTGCCCGATGTCAACGGGGAGAAGGAGGTAAAGCAGTTTCCTCAATTTAGTTTGAATTAATCTCTTAAACCTTTCAGTAAAACATTGAGAGGTATTTTGCCAAGTTAAAATATTTGATATTAAGATACAGCCAGTGCCTTTAAATATATGCAATGATTTTTGTTAAATATTTTAGGTTTTACATTTTTTAAGTAGATTTCATGAGAACATTAGTTAAAACAAGTCGCCATTAGTTAGAGACCAGTCCTTAAAAGGAAAAATAACAAAATGTTTAATAGTTTTAAGTTATATTATGAAAACTTAAAGGGGTGTTCATATTCACTTTACTAAGTATGAAATTGAATGAAAAATACTAAAATAATTAATAGATAAATTTGATTATTTTGATCGGCGATTGGATTCAAGACGAAACAAATTTTTTGCTCGAGAGACCTTGAATTTAGGAGTACAAGCGCATTCCTAACAGACCCAGCCACGCGCTACATGATCATTTAATTATAATCGAGTAATGTTTACAGATGAATTTCTCTGAAATTATGAATAATTTTGATATACCCTCTTCACAAATATTATTTGAAATTGAAAGACTAATAATTTTTGTAAAACATCGCCGGACACGGTGTATAAATGTACATTTTGCTGTTTTCAACCACATCTTTGTCATTGCATCGATCACTGTCATAATCTTTATAACTCAAAGAAATAGAAATGTAATTGCGTTGTACTTTGCAGGTATCAGGTGCTCTATCTTCGGATGGCGGTTCAAGTCCTGCCTCGCAGGTAGCGCTGGACCACCCGTACTGCCTTCCACCAGCTGCTAGGGATCCGCCACTCACCGCGCCCGTTCTTGAACACAAAATGCATCATTTGGAACATGATCATGGTTAGCGTTTTGCAGTTACGCTTTTAAAGTTGCCTGTAAACAGAACTATAAATTAATCTCAGTCGCGAGTATCTCTCTTAAACCGTTTTACTTCCTAACCTCAAAATCAAATACCTTAAATGGCCATCAACCCGATGGCTGCCTGACCGACTTAACACGCATCAACTATTGTTATTATTAATTAGTTACAATATTTAGGACCTAGCTCTGGTGATGATACTGTTGAGTATAGTAGGTGAGAAAAAATAATGTTTAATAACTCGCAGCCTACACTTCAAAACAGCATTGGAACAAGGAGAAGGGTCAATTACTAACCTATAAAGAGCATTCTATTGGCGAATTGTTTTGGATAGAAAAGAATTAAACCCAGTGTTCCCTTTTCTTAATATAGGTTTTATCTTGGATGAATGGCTTTAGCGTTTATTTGAGCTTTCTACTATTTTAAATAGTCTCAAAATGGGACCACAATTATAATCTACAAACATAAAATTTTTACCCTTTATATCATAGAATTTCTAAAGTCAGCCAATTTTCGTGATAATTATTTATGACATTCATTTCTCTTTTATTTAGGTTACACGAATATGCAAAATCAATCGGAGATGGTTCAACGTGATATTGCCAAGGTGGCCATTAACGAGGCACCTAAGGCGCCAACGCTCTCACTAGAGGAACTCCTCAAGGTCCGGAACGAAATGAGAAGAGAAGACAGGAAACTCAAGAAACAGGAGTCAAAGAAGTTGACTGAAATACAATATAGGTGGGCCCTTATCATGATCTTGCTTGCAATGAACTTCATTCACCTTTTTTAAAAATGGTTTTGTAATTATTTCGGGTTTTACTCAACCAAGCTAAATTTTCTTATTGTAGAGATGGTAGTACTATAATGTTAAAAATGGTATGAATGCAATTTGCATATCCGAACCGGTAACCTTAGGGCCAACTATTTCTATGTAAATATTATTATTTAATTTTAGAAATTTTTTTACAACCCTTTGCTATAATTTTTTTTTTTTCTGAATTAGCGTTAGAAATTTAGAGTTGTAAATATTTTTTAAGGTTTCATCAAACTGACCCTTTAAAAGAGCAAAATAAAGAAATGTAGACAATATCTTGTATTTAAAAAGTAATCTTTTTTTATTTAATATCAAATCAAGCAATTTGGAAGAAATTCAATATTTAGATAAAGTTTTCAAATAATATTCCAAAAGTAGGAAACAATAAATGTAGACCGACATTAAAATCTGATCTTTTAATCTGTTTATATATTATTTTTATTTATTAAATCCAGGATAGAAGATGTAATTCCCAACTTCGAAGGAGTAACATTCAATCCCCGAGACATCATGGACGAAATGAAGATCCTGTACGAGTTCCTCACGAAAGGAATCGATTCCGAAGACATAGAGTACGTGAAGAAATCGTACGTGCACCTTCTCTCCGAGGAGGTTAACGGCTATTGGCTGAACGATACGCATTGGGTTGACCATAGCGCAACCGACGTCAACTATGCACCGCCCAAAAAAAAAACCAGAAAGCACAAACCTTCCGAAGACCTCCATGTGAGTGGATCCTATTTTAGTTGCGTTTTATTTTTTTCTTTGTATAGAATTGGTTTCTATAATTTAAATATTATAATAAGCGAGCAGCGTCATCGAATTGTGTTTAAAATAGTTGTCTAGTCTGGTCATAAATTGATTTACCGACTGCTTTAACCACATTAGGTGGTAAAGTTTTAGGTCAAAAGCGTCAATCAATCCGTTGGAAATGAAAAACCTACTGCTTTTATATGTGTTGTTTCTGGTGTGAGAAAGTTTAATTCTTTTTTAAATTAATGTTTTCATTGAAGAAATACATTTTACTGAATCCCATAAAGTCCATTCAGAAATCTTAAAAAGCCTATAAGATGTTCACGTTAGCGTTGTTTCTTAAGGTGGGCTGCGTCAGTAGGTAAAATCTCTTCATATGATTTTTTTTATAGAATTTGTATTCCGAGGTCTTTTACTTTGATTTGATTTGTTTGAAATATTTCCCCGACACCCGGGATAATTTGTTGGTAACTGGAAATCTGAATTTTACAGGTTCACCAAAGTGGATGTGCACGTACAGAAGGTTACTACAAAATGGACTCTAAGCTGAAGGCTAAGTACAAATACCACCATGGCAGAAATATACCCATCGAAGACCAATCTTCAAGTAATCAACTCCAGGAATCTCTCAAACAACAGGCTTCCAAGATGCAGCTGCTCACCAGGGAAGCCAGGTCCAACCAGAGGAGACTACTAACCGCATTCGGTACGGACACAGATTCGGATCTGCTCAAATTCAACCAACTCAAGTTCAGAAAGAAGCAGCTGAAGTTTGCCAAGTCAGGTATTCACGACTGGGGCCTGTTCGCGATGGAGCCGATCGCAGCAGACGAAATGGTCATTGAGTATGTCGGCCAGATGGTGAGGCCCGTCGTCGCAGACCTACGTGAGATGCATTACGAGGCGACGGGCATCGGCAGCTCGTACCTATTCCGAATAGACCTGGATACAATCATCGACGCAACCAAGTGCGGAAACCTCGCGAGGTTCATCAATCACAGCTGTAATGTGAGTTTTGTTCATTTAAATATCTCAATTGTCTACATACAGTTTCTTCCCAATTTTGCACATCTATAACGAATTTATTTGTATATTTTTTTTGTTTAATTGGACAACTACCTAACCTAACCGAATGTTAGTTTATTTAACTCAAGGGAGTTACTATTTTATTTAAAAATAATGTACCCATTACATTTTAGATTATATGACTAATTAAGTGTCCCGTTAGCCTTCTCATTTGTTTGGAGGTTGGGTTTATTCTACACTTCAAACTGGGCAACTTTTTATGTATCAAAAAGTAGGGAGTATAAGCAAACGAACATATTTAAAAAGCATACCTTATGTTCCTCCTACCCTGCCTCGAACTGACTAGCGGACGGCGCGCTCCCTGAACATAAATGTTTAAACTGGCGCTTATATAATAAGTAACCGTGCACTTTTAAAAAAACATGCTAATTGTCATCCTGTTTCAATTTCCAGCCAAACTGCTATGCGAAAATCATAACGATAGAGTCACAGAAGAAAATAGTGATATATTCCAAACAGCCGATCGGTGTCAACGAAGAAATAACGTACGATTATAAATTCCCCCTGGAGGATGAGAAGATTGCGTGCTTGTGTGGAGCACCACAATGCAGGGGCTTCCTCAATTAGATATACTATGTTTTTTTATATCTTTTAAGCGCTTCTACTGTATAATTATACTAATTTAGGGAGAAGAACAGCATATGCTGTTATTATATAATTTAGAAAACATTAACCTAAAACAAATCAACATTTTCTTTACCCTGCGATTCAAAGCTTAGCAAATATTACTGTGGTGACTAGGTATGCATTTAAGCCATTAAAAATGTTTTAAATAAACACATAAGTCAATATTGTGACACAAAGTTAAATGTTATCTGCCCTCTACCTATTTTCATTCCCACACAAGCATTAATTAGAATGTCTGTTAGAATAATTATTTATGTTATCACATCGCTTTTTTCATATATTTTAAAATTAGTTAACATGCGTTAACACATTCCGCTCCGAATGATAAACCCGTGGACGCAGCATTGCCGACGTCCTGCGGAGGTTGTACGGTGAACTTAGGTATACGCGACATGCCACCATTTTAAATATTAATTGAAATGCAGTAAGACGATGACACGATACCTGGCATCTGACACAGGGCATCTGGCGAAATACAGCAATGACACGATTTCATATCATCGGCGCGGTATTTTTTTTTCAGTAAATTCAGTTTACAGCCGAATAAATAATTTAAGAATGTCAAATTAAATATAGCTACATCACAAATTATATTTAATGTATAAAAAATATACTTTATTTTCAAATCGATGATGTTCACATCTGACATTTGGATGGATTGGAGTTTATTATAAACCTTTGGATTGATGAACGCTTAAATATTTTTCCTTCAAAATGTTGGTATTCTCTAATTTGGCTACAAACAATAATAAGATTTTAATTTATGTGATAACAAAGTTACAAAACCCCCCTCCCATCTCCCTCCCCTCTCCATCCTCCCGCTAACCTCCAGTGACACTGTGATAGCGATAAATAATGTTTAGGCAATGATATTTACTATTTTCATAAAAATTTTGGTAAATTTGAAATGGTCATTATTTCATTTTAAATTCTATTTTAAAATATTTAAATTAATTTAAAGATTAAAATCTTTGATGTACATAATTATTAAAATAAGTGATTTTAAGGTTTTCATCATAAAATAAATATTTACGGATTATTATAGACGGTGTTTATTGTTTATAATCCTCATGTTCCTGAAATGGTCACAAATACCTTCTAAAGGGAAATGTGGGACTTTTTTTTTTGAAAATATGAAATCGCAATTTAATCGCAAAGCCGTTTATTTCCGGCCAAAACATCATGACCAACATTTACGTTAAAATGTGTTTCTGATTTCATTCAGAGTCCGATATCGACACACCATTTCTACGATCAGCATAGCGTATCTGCGAAAGTAGCAACAGGCACGATGATTAATATGTGAACGGTAATCGATAACAAAGTGGAATTGAAGATGTTTTTAGTATATATCTAGTACTGTATTAAGTAGTCCTCATGCAGACCCGGATGATCAGTAATCCTTCGGAAAAAAATATCTAAAATAGGTAAACTTGGGTTGAAGTGATGGAATTGCAGTATTAATCTCACTATCACGTCTTGTTCTTGGTACATTTAGATAGACAATCTATTTTGGGGTTTTCTCACCGGCAGACGATGGCGCTTCTACAATTCAATCAGTGGTTTAATATATTTTTTATCAAAATTCCAATATCCTGTTTATCATCGTAGGATAAACTTTATTTTTTTAATTTAAAATGTTAAAATCCTCCAGTATTTGATCTAAATTTTCTACATGTCACATCGGTTGGTTCGGACCAACAATATTTCTAGAGGTATAAACTATTATATTGAGATTGCGATAGTTTAATAATTTGCTAGAGATTCAAATTAGTGGTAGCAAAGTTTTTTATGTTTATTGCCACCTCGTAACTCTAATTCAAGCAAAATGTGTTAGTTGAGCAGCAGGGCTGCTCTTGGGTCATTCCGTGCGCGAAATGCGGATTGGCACAAAAAATTGTATACCAAGCAGGTCGAATAATTTAAAAAAAAAAATGGTAAAAATTGTAAACAAGTTTTGACAAATCCCATGTACACGTATTTAGCTTTTCCCTTCCTTCGCCTCAAATTTCCTTCCTATTTCCTTTATCGCTCTTTTAAATTGTTGCTTCATTATCTATATCAGTTATCTTTGTTATTTATTTTCAACTTGGCTGGTAACTGCCTCATAACTGGTTCTACAAATATGCCAAATGTCTAGCTGATAGGAGGTAAAAAAATGTATGATTTAGGAGTTAATGGAATCGTGTCTATAAAACTGCGTAACTGAAACTAATTACGCTCCGAGGATTGAGGAACGTCCAGATGAAAGAACACAAAATTTGCAACAGTTACATTATTAACAGTTATATTGAAATATACTTATATAGCTAAATGTCAGAAGCTTATAAAATGTCAGATATGCATATATTTAGATTTTAATTTAAATAGTCGAGCAAGTCCCGAATTGTGTGTGATATGATATACAAATCAAGTCAAATGCTTTAAAAATATAGGTAATTAATTATCTTCATAAAATCGTTGGGAAATCGGTCTTTCACACCCCTCTTTGGGTTTGAACCGAAGGTGCAGGTTTAATCCACCAACAAAATTATGAATGCCCTTAATCGATGCCCGATATCATTTATTTGTTCTGTCATTTTAAGGCCTGCACTTTGAAGACGTGACTTTATCAAGAGAATGAAGTGTTTGGCTGCTGAAATTAGGTAGGATTGGAACCGAGAAAATATGAAAATATTTACCAGTAGTATAAATTACATTGATGCATATGCATATGTATGCCTAAATAAATAAATATAATCAACATAATCACTCTTTGAGAATATTAAAAATTTTGATTAAACAACATTTATGTAGTGTGACAAATTAAATTCAATTAAAAGCTGAAAGGTAAATTAATTTAATAGTGGCATGTTACAATGCAGCAACACCAAACCTTCAGCTCTATAGGGTTGGAGGCGGCTCTTTACTACCAAATAATTGCCCGATTATGCGATTCGGCGAGCGTGGAACCGAATAATGTTCGGTTTTGATAATCCATATTCGACGCATGACTAAAAAAATTATTCCTTAATTTCATAGTTGTTGAGATCATCCAACGTAAGTTTTTTCCGGTCGCTGTCCTTCAAACGGTGTATATGCTGTTCTTCTTATGTAAATATTTTATTTTTATTGGCGGATGTAAAGCAATTTTGGCTCGTTCGGTGTGTGTTTAAATGTGTTAAGTGCGCTTTCCGCAATGATGTGTTTCTTATATATTCTTAAAGTTTGTCTGTAATGTAATTATTTTGATTGCGTTTTTATAGTTGCTCGGGCGTTTGACTATTAGCTCGGACTGTGCAGGTTTGATTCAAATAGATGGAATCTTGTCCAACTCACATTTACACAACTGTTTTTTTTTTTGCTAACGCTCGGCTAATGGAGCATCAGTTAATCAGTTGAATTAATGATTTAATTTTATTAATTCTATACAATGTTGTTAAATCATCAATGGCGGTAAAGAAGCCATTAATATGAAATTTGATTTTAACAAATGATAAATAGATAATTTAAATGTTTATATATTAAAGTAAATTGATATTCATAACTTCTTCATGAATTCAATGAATATATATTTTAATTACTAATCCGGTGCATAATTTTGTATTACAAGATGTCGACGTCTTCCATTTTTTTTTTGGTGGATTAGCGTAATCAGTTTCTTTCGTAAATTGTATATAAATGTTATATTAATTCTCATAGGTGAAATTGCTGCTAGCTAATTAACGTGTATAAAGTGTTAGCATCAAAAGAGAACATTTCTTTATAGAGTATACTCTAACTAAAACTTTTTATTTTATTTTAGTACGATTGTAAAATAGTAATATGATTTGACTTTAAGTGGATTCTTGAAATGTATATGTATAATTATGACAATTGACTAAATTATATTTTGCATTATAACTATAACTGTACATGTGATGATAAATAGTTTATTTATGGTGTTAGTGTTATACATTTTAAATATATTAATTATATTATTATTGAATAATTAATTTTTATAACAAAAGTGTCACGCAACCAACCACTCGGCAGGTTTCCATTTGTTTTATTATAATAAAACATTTTTAAGTATAAATATATTTTATGTATATGTTTCATAAGTGGGGTGAGGGCTCAGTAGAGATGAGTAAAATAGGTTATATTATGAAAATTCACTCCATAATTATTTTCTAATCATCCGAACATATTTTTTAAGTGACCAACAGTCTAAAAGGGACTTTTGTTATAAAAATATGCCCTTTAAGGTTGATTCGAACAAATAAAGAATTATTTTCCTAAATTCTTTTTTGTTCAAAAAGATAACCAAATTTCGCTCGTACTTTTTAATAAAATTGATAATGACTGGCAACCAGTACACGTTATATACTCAGTGACAGTCTCGGGCTAAAAAACTGTCTAAAGCAATAAAAATCTCATTTTAATTAATAAAAGTATTGATTATTGTAATTGTAAAAGTTTTTTATTAACTTCTCTCCTTGATCACACCAGCTATTTCAGGGACTCACCTGGTCATTTCTGCGTACATTTCTCCGTAACTCTCTTATATGCCAATATAGAAGGAAAATAATACTGAATGTCGTTTAATCCCTTAATTATTTGGGCTTCTATAAAATTAACAAGTAAATTTCTTCATTGTCTAAAAGTTAAAGCCCGAAAAGGTCTGTATTTTTCTAGACATTTTATGAAAAATTTATACGTAAATGTCTTATTGACTGAATTTAAAATCGAAAAAATAAAACTTTAAAAGCATTGTTAATTTTATAAAGATGCAAATTTGACTAAGTTTCTAAACACGTGTGGATTCTGATTTTCATAATTTACCAACAGAGTGATCGTTCACTAGCTGAGACAGAATAATTCAAGGGCTCGCCCAAGACAGAAAAGAGTGCCACCGGTTTTATTGTTTATTTGGAAAACCAACTTATGGTTTATTTCATTTTTGTGGTACATATAAGAATACTATTTCACAATAATGGCTAAAAAACAAATAGCAAATGACTATTTTTTGCCATTTTTATTTTTTTTAATAGTCCTACAATTAGCCTTGTTAACTAAGCTAAGTTTGCTTTTGCTAGAAAAATGGTATGACTGTAATGTGTAATGTAAAGAAATAGATCTCTTTTTGAGTTCAAAGCTAAGACTAATTTTTATCGTGAATTCTCACTAACCACGAAAAAAATCTATCTTAGTTTTATTTTAAAACTACGGCAGTTTTTTGCCTCTTCTGTAAAGGAACTAAAATTCAAGTTTTTTTTTCACTCTAAAGAGAGAAAATGGTTGTCGTTTTCCAAATGATGGTGCTCGCCTAAATGCCGGTTTAAATTGTTCCCGAAGTACAGAGTTATATTCTTTTATATGCTAAAATCAATGTTATCACACCTAATCCTCATATTTATCTGTATATATAACCTTAAAATCCTATCAGGTGGGGTGTGAGGCAACACTGTTGATTGAGTCCCGTAAGATGTTGATATATTTCGATTTTAAGCCAATTTTATTATGTCGTGAGCCTATGCACATTGTAAATAGTTTTTTTTTTTAATTATGAAAATACAAAGTTGTTATATCGCCGACATGTAGTGTAACTTTATAGTGCCTACAACAGATTACAATTTTGATTAGCATATTTACATTTAATACAAAATATATCGTACCATAAAAATGCCACTGTTTTATTGTCTTATTTTTAATAGCCGTCATTAAATATAATAATAAAATGATTGATTATAATCAAAGATGATTCCTAGACGATTAAGATAGGAATCGCTGTCTACGATCCGTTGTCCTTCCCTTCTCCATAACCACCGATCGTCCCAAAATCGTAGGCAAATTTGACAACTACAAAGAATTCTGAAGCAGGATTTCAGTTGTTCCTAGATTTCTACTTCAAAACGAATATTTGACAAAATGTTATTATTTTTATTTGTTGTTTTGAATGTTTTCTTAGAATTTGTTTTTTTTCTACAGACTATTAAAATTTGCACAAACTCATTTATTTTGGAACGTGTAAAATACGATCGAATAATGTGAATATTATATTTCACAAATATTAACATGTGTATATTACACACCTGGTTTCCAGCAGATAAGCCTTCGGCTTGGCTGGTACATAAAAAATGAAAAATGTAAATTTATTCAATACATAAATAAAACAAACAAGAATAGCCCTGTAGCTATCATTTAACATAAACTGCTTCTAAACATTACTTAGTTGCAGTAAATTATTTAACCAAAACCTGACGTATTACAGCTAGGCACCACAGGCGTCATTAAAGGCCTAATTATATGTATAAATAGTACGCCAAGAACTTATTAATCAGATCGAAGATGCTGCTCGTATGATAAAAATCAATCGCCTCATTTTGGATACAATAAAACGATCATTTATTTATTTATTTAACAGGTTTTCCCCTTTAAAGTAAAAAACAATTTAAAGTAAAAACAAATTAAACTACAAATTAATTTATTCGCTGGTGACGGCTTTGCATTTAATTTATTTATACAAGGCAATTTATTTATTTATTAAACATTATTTAAGTACACAAAAACATAAACATATTGTAAAATTGGTAATAATGGAATTTGCACAATAAAAGTAATAGGTTTTATGAAATCGCTGTGTAAGTATGGTTTTTATTAATAAAAAATGCACATCTTAAGGCAAAACCAAAACTAAAAAATGATATCTTCAAAATGACTGAGTATCGGGTAATGCTGCATCTTGTTCCTCGCAACTTCTGGTGTGAGCGATCGACTCTTCGTGAGGGAAGCTAATCTAAACCTCATTCGTTGCCCTTCGCTAGGCAGCTGGCGTATCGAATATCAAGCGACCTGCCTTAGCGATGAGCCGCAACTGAGATTTTATGAAATTCTTCGGCGTGCTGATGGAGGCCATCCGGTGCACTTCTTCCTCGAATACTTTTCAGTGTCTTCTTCACTATAATATAGTAAATTTGATAGCTATGTTTAATGGATTATACAATTATCATTAATATTATACATATACACAGTGTCCGAAGACCATTGGATGTGACTTGTGAAGATATGTCGAAATTTTCCGGAAGTCAAGACATGGTAACCATTGCAATAGGTAGCTTTCCTAATGAAATCTACTTAACAGCTAATAGGTCCTGCGATTTCTAGTGTTAATTTTTAAGAAACTATCGAAATTCATCATTGTTACTGAGAAAAAAAATGTAAACTTTACGTGAAAATAGTAAAAGAATCATCTTCAAGCTGTCGCCGTACGCCGTAACGGTATTGATCGACGCGGCATTGGAATTCGTGCGCTGACCGAATTTATACCATCTGTAAAGAATTATAATAAATTTAGGGATAGTTGCATTTTTTTAATCATTTTTTACTAATAATAGGATACACAAAACACCCCTTAATACGTGCCGCAAATGATCGACGCGTCATAAACGGCATTGTCGGGTCGCGCATTGTACCCAAACGGGCAAAAATGTTACCTAATCGATCGCGCCATTTATAAGAAAGGTAATTTACACCAGCGCTTTCATAAAAATTGAAAACTATTTATTTTTAAGTTACAGAAAAACTTACAGCTAAACATACAATTTATACAGTAAAACATTTTTTTTAAACCATTAGCTAATTATAAGTATTTCCCTATTATATGTTGGTAACAAAAAATAATAGGGAACATAATTTAGAAATGGACTCGGTATATATTCGTATATGCAACACGGAGAGCTGAATGCTTTGCTGTTTTATATTTTTAATGGGTTTTAAAAATCACGAATTTTATACCGTGATAAACATTTCACGAAATATTGCCAGTGAGCCTTCATTTGGTCGTCGAGAGCTTTCAATTAATTTAGGTTTATATAAAATATTTTAAGAAAATAAACCAGATAGCCGCAGTCGCAAAATGAAACTTATGACGGCGGCATTTTGGAGCGGCAAATGCAAACTTCAAATAAATAATTCGTTTTTAAAATTAAAACAGAAGCGCACGGAAAAATTTAACATAGGATGTCCCATAGACAACAATTTTTTATTATTTCGAAATTTATTATTTTATTATTAGAATTTTATTATTATTATTTTAATATTCTTCATGTGCATTCAATTAAAACTTTTAACAATCTAAAATCGGCGGCGAAATCATTGAGATCTGACATCACAAACTTTCGCTATTGGAGTCGATCCGCTCCGTTCCGACGCTAACCTCAAAATTGTTATTGTACCTAAATTAAAATGTCATTCCTATATTCTATGTTTATGGATATAGATAATTTGAATATGATAAATTTTTAAGAAAAAGAAAATAGGTATGAAACTTATAGGTAATAAAAAATAATAAAAAAACAACCCTTGGTGGTTTACAACGGAAAAAGTGCCAAAGGGTAACAAATTTCTAAAGGGTAACAAAATTCAAAGATGATGCTGTCAAAACATTTCATATTTGAGAAGGAAATTAAAGATAATTAAAACAAAATTTAATATTAATATATACCTACATAAAACTAATGTTAAAATGAGGCTTTCTTTAAAAGCATGAGAACCAAAAAAAAAAAATGTATCATTCCCGTTTTTTCCTCGTGAAAAAAAACTGATGTTAATTAAAGAAAATCAAAAAAAAATATTCGTATAATTACTATTTAAATTATAGAAAAAATAAAAAACAATATCTCATATTTCTACTTCAAAACGAATTGTTTCAATCTAGAATGCAGGAAAGTGTGATCCGAGAGTGGTTCATTTTCGGAAAACAAAAATCAAAGATTTTACGAGTTGAATACTATAAAAAGATACGATAAAATAGCATTTCTAATTATTTTACTCTGCGAATATCTAAAAGTGTAAAAAAATATTCGATACAAAATGAATTCAATGTTTCATGAGCAACGTTTATGAGTAAGTTCATACCTAGAACATATCGCTTATGGGCTGATGTCCATATGCATTTAAGGTGTTGCTCAGCACAAGTACCCTCTGTACCTGCATACACAGGTTATGCACATATACTACGGACTAATAAATACCTAGAAAATGCATTGAAAACTGAAACAAAGAAAATTTTATTAAAAACATACGATAACTTTACTATTACGCCTCCATTTAGCGATGAACATTCCGTGACAACATTTCGGAAAAGTTAGTTTAAGCAGAAATTTAGTTGAATTAAAAACAGCTAAAACAAACCTAATCGCGATAAGTTAGAACTAGGCATAGTCGAGTAATAATACGCTGAGCGTTTTTCAATGACAACAGAGTACGAAATACGAGTAAAAAGATCATCATCAATAATATATCATATTTCTTACTTAAAAAATTAACTAAAAACGCATTGTAATATTTCTTTATAGATAAATAATAAATTCATTGTTTAATTAAAATCCGGATTGCTTATCGTTGATCAGCTGTCAATGAGTAGGTAAAATATCCACTCCAAAACTAAACATTAGTTAATATTTTTAATTCTTTAGAAATTAATATTAGTAATCCTAACTTATTCCTAACAATGTTAATAATAAATAATAAACACTGATACCATAATGTCGGATATCGACTACTTAAAAAAATACTTTGAAGCACGATTTATTATGAGCTAATCGGTAATGAAAATACGATCAACATGTCATAATTAAATGGTATAATAAATTGAATTTATTAAACTCAGCTGACGTCAACAGAGGTCCGACACTAAAATACGAATGAACCGTTTTAACAAGCTCAGCGGCCATAACGCTTATAAATCCTTATCGACTGACGGGAAGAAAATATGTCGGGACTTTGGACGGCGAAATTTGGACGTAAGAAGGGGTAAACCTTGTTTGTAAGATAACCGCTGCGAAAAGGATTATTAGGTAGAAATATTATTTATTTAAAAATTTGATTCCCCAACTAGGCGAGTATTTTTAATTGCGTGTATTCTGATATATCATTTATTGGAATGTGAATTTATTTTTAAAGTGACGGCTTTTCAAAAAGTAATAAGAAATATACAAAAAATCTGTACACGCATTCCAATTAATTATTCCGTGTGTTCCAAGACCATTTACTAAGCTAAGCTAAGTGATGGACCCTGAGATTTCTTGTAGATTTTGGTACTTAAACATAAAAACATAACCTTTACCTTAAGTTATGATAAAACTTAAACATGTTATTAAAAAAAAAAAAATATTAAAGTTTCTATTCAAGCATCGCGAAAACTACTGGATTTTGTATCTAGCAGCAAACAGCTCTTCGTTTTATTAATTATTTATAAATTTTATTTTTGCAATTCAATTAATAATTTAATACAAATTATAATCTATTCTAACGTGAACGTTTAATCAAAATGTTATTCTTGTCTTCATGGTAAGTCATCATATTATTTAAAAAATATTTTGTATTTTCACTTTTTGACTTGAAGTTATTTATAATCTTTTGTCATTTTTAACCTCAACTCTATAACAATTTTAGAATACCTACTCATTAATGCACCTACTTATATATATATATATATATATATATATATATATAGTAAAATTGTATAATGTACTGCTTAAATACCGTATTTAGATGATTCCTTACGTTATGTAATACGTTATATTATTGTATAATTGAGGTGTAAAGTTATTTGACATATATTTGATGATTGTTTTTTAATAGCGGCAAATCGCCTGAAAAGATAAATGACACAATCTTTGACAATATTGAAAAATTTTGAAAAAGTTGTTAATTATTTGATAAAGTGCTGGATAGCATAATATTTATAAAGGTTCTAAAGAGGTCCTGTACTTGAGAGCACAGGATGTCGGTTTAAACCCAGCGCTGAGTTTTATAAAAATGCATTTTTATAAAAATGTGTAAAATATTATCAAATATTATGTAACCATTTAATTAAATGAAATAAGTAAAGGATGATATTTTAACAAAAAATATAAAAATAATGGATTTGTGATTACGATGAAGATTGATGGTGAAATGAGATGATTTTATGAGTGATTTATGTATGAAGTTGATGAAAATAAAAATAATGGAAATGTAAAAGTGTAAAATTAAAGCACACGATTTGCACAGCACAGCTTTGTAAAAGCACAGGGAGATGTTCCAAGTCTCGCATATCTCTCACACTTCCGGGAAATGCACACATCTGGCAACGTTTGCGATTCAGATAAGAACATGCTGTACGCAGCAACTAGCCATCTGACCTGGGGGTGGTCCAGGTGGTTTATAATGGTTTATTTACAATGCTCGTATTTCGGAAGTCGATATCAGCTATTTCCTGGTGTGGTAGCGAGGTCTGTGGGGCTCATCATCTTTATATTTGGTATATTTTTCTGGCCATGTAAATATAGTATTAGGGAATTATCTTCTTGTATCGCTGGTTTGTATATATATATTAATAAATCAGTATATATAGGCTGATGTTTTTAGAGGCGTGGTTTTCAGGAAGAGATAAAACGCATATAATTTGATGTTATGGCTAAGAATTTAGTTTTATTATAAAGATAAGGGTTTGCCATTATGTTTTAAAAATGATTTCGGGTAAGTGGCCGCCGCGGCTGACTCGAACAAATTCCAGCCGAGAGGCCCAATTTTCAACCACTTTTTGCAGCAAGTTGGGCCGTATGTCAGCAATAACGCGCCGAATATTCTCTTCCAAGGCGTTAATCGTGTCCGGCTTATCTGCGTAGACAAGCGACTTCACATAACCCCACAAAAAATAGTCCAGCGGTGTTAAATCGCACGATCTTGGAGGCCACGCCACGTTGTTCAGGAGTAAGTCTATTCATTATGAAATGGCAAACCAAACTGAGCATAAATCAAGTGACAGCTGTCAAAAACACCAACTACGAAAAAAGTAGTGCCAGATTAAAAACCACGCCTCTAAAAAAAACACTATATTATATATTTCACATCTGTGCTTAGATTTATGCAGTATTAACTTTTTTTTTCTTCGTATGTTAATGTAAACTACTATCTGAATCTGTAGATTTCTTTTAAAATTACATAAATACCTAAATAAATATAGATTTATTCTATTTCCCTCTCTCTCATTTCTACACAACCTGATTTCATAGATCCGCCATCACCTACGCACACGCATTCACACAAACAACATTACTTCCACACTCTCCTACCCCGGCATACTAGAAAGTTCAGTTAAGGCGCCACCAGTCCCTAAAACGTATTTTGTAACGTATTTTGGTGCGTTTTGTTGAAGTTATTCCCAACAAATGGCTAAAACTAAAAATACCACAATATTCTACATATATTAATTTAGTACTTTGCTTAAAAAAAAACGAAATACACCTTATTATAGTAATGAAAATAAATAAATAAGAAAGTATTGTTTTTTTCTTGCAACGATTTTCTTTTAAGTTGTGTAAGTGACACGAACCTAATTTTTCTTTCTAAAGATAGACAATATAATAATCTAGGACATTACTTAAAAAAAAACATTTTTTTCAAATGATAATAATTATTTAACTACAAAAAACATGTTTCATCGATTCCAAATGAGTCGGCGAGTATATCCGTCTCTTTTCTACACGTCAATGTTCGAATAAAGCCTACTCTTTCTAATCTCAAGGACAAATGCGTCCCGGGGCGCCTTAAAAGGCCCTGCGATTTCGAATATTTTTTGTAAAGACGATATATCAAAATTCATCAAGGTTTCTGAGAAAAAAAATGTACTTGTACTTGCAAATGTACAGGTACTTTTGTGTGACGGGTTCTCGAAATACGTGCGGCAGCTGATCGAAGCGACCGCGGTGAGGTCATTAGCCGCGCAGCGCGTCTAAGGTTACTTTACCGTTTGTAGGATTTTTTAAAATATAATTTCATACTCGTAATATGAACCCCACTAAGTTATTTTGCCGGCATATATTTTTAACACGAAGGTGCAGTTCTTGTAACTTTGTGAGGAAAATTAATAAATATTTTGATATATAATATACAAAGTTGTATACGAATTTACAAGTTAAGCCATACAATTAATTTTCTCGGGATTACACTATATCCGCACACTAATTTGCTCAGTCTACTAAATATAATTGAAAAACCTACTTTACTGTGGTCATCGTGAGAGATATTTCTCCCACGATGTGTAAATAGTAATTGAATCGCAATTAATAAAACGTTTACTAGAAACATTTGACAATTATGGTATTTTCAAGTTTTTTATTGCTTGCAATGTTTGTATGCCGGTTTAGATGAAATCTTGCAAGCTGACTTAGAACCACTTCCTCCTATCCCGAGGAGTTGCAATTTGACATGTCGGTTTAGTTCCGATGAACATGCATGACCTGATTCCACCCCCAGAATTGGAACCAGATGAAAGTCCTCCACAGACATCAAATTTTGCATACGCATTCAAGCAATTAATTTAAAGCTTATTTTTAAAAATGTATTTTTACTACTCATTTTTTACCAATATTCTTATTATCGGCAACTATTTTTGTGTATCTTACAATATTTAAGTTATGTTTATTTTTGTTACAGAAAATATTATGGCAAAAATTGCGAATACACGATAGTTGTTAAAGATTTAGTGAATAACGATGACAACATGTCACGTGACACTTTCAACCATTCGCCATGACGCATTCAAGTAGTTTCATGTTTTCAAATAAAATATGTCGTCTCATTATCTTATTTAAGGGTTACTTGAAGCTTCCAGCATGGTCCTCCATTAGTGAGCAACCTCAGAAACCGTTCTATATTGGACGAAAGGACAAAGGATAAAGGATATTTTTAGGAGAAAGAATGTCGGATTTCATTCCTTTCTTCCGCGCACCATTAGAGACTGGATGAGTCTCAACTGCAGGGTCTTCAAGCCATTCCCTAAGACCTAAAAGGATAAAAGGTTTGGCTAAAAAATAACCTCGTTGCACCACCTGCCAATCAGCTATACCACTGGAGGAATGGTACCTTCAAAGTATATGTTATTTTAAATAAATAAATAATAAAAAAAACATATGCTTTAGGTGGGAATCATTCACCATGTTCACCTTATAGTATCTAGGTACAGGTTGATTGCCAAAACGTTACAAGAGAGCAAGGACTGATCCAGAAGTCTTTCTCGGAGAGTGGTCACGGGGTTGGGGGGGGGGGGGGGGTAGGAGAGGTAGGGGGGTCCTGCTGGGGGGGAGGAGAATTTTTAAAAGGAAATGAGGCCTAAACCACAGTTTTATTCTACTTTTGAGTGTCTTCAGACCCTAGTAAAAAATACTTTGAAATAATGTTTTGTATCAGTATTTTTATATTTCTTCCCCGGTGATAAATTAATATGCCGGCCATACCGGCTGGGTTATAACTTTAAATTTAAACAATAAATAAAATTAAGCATAGTAAAAATATGAAATAAAGGTGTATATAAGAAAAAACAAAGGTTAGAAGAGTTATAATATTATGAATGTAATGAATATTCATTTATAAAAACTCGTAGGCACCTTCATAGTTCGATGATTATATAATTAGAAATGTGGAGTCGTTGTGTTAAACTATTGAAATATGTGTTTGACTATTGCAATGTCAAAATATAATGCTTATAATCACTATTTTCTCTACATTTGATAAATAATTAATCAACCGAGATAATATAATATGGCCGCCGCAGGAAATCCGGTGATATAAACTTACTGGCAGTTTGTGGTGAGATAAAACCAACAACAGAGCAAAAATTACGTTAAATAAGTGTTTTAAAATAGATCGTTTCTGAGTAAAGCTCAAATAAATATATCTAACGAGTAAAGTTCAAATACATCTAAATGTACCCCAATTTGCATTATATATATTTATATTTAACTTTATTTAACTTATATTTGATGATTGTTTTTTAATAGCGGCAAATCGCCTGAAAAGATAAATGACACAATCTTTGACAATATTGAAAAAGTTATTAATTATTTAATAAAGTGCTGGATAGCATAATATTTATAAAGGTTCTAAAGAGGTCCTGTACTTGAGAGCGCAGGATGTCGGTTTAAACCCAGCGCTGAGTTTTATAAAAATGCATTTCCTAATTAGATGAAATAAGGAAAGGTTGACATTTTAACAAAAAATATAAAAATAATGGATTTGTGATTACGATGAAGGATGGTGGTGAAATGAGATGATTTTATGAGTGATTTATGTATATTTAATTTTATATATTTATTTACATTATTTATATTATATATTTATAGGTTTATTAAGAAGTCCCGTAGATTGCGTCAAAATCCTAAACTAGTTCTACAAATGATTGGCGTCTCCTTGGAACAGCACATTGTGCTATTAAGATGATGCACAAAACTAATCCATTGCACGCGATTACTAATTACAATAATGCACATTATAAACATTATATTTATTATTCAAACACTATTTTACTGTTATTAATGTGCATGTAAAACAGTGCTCCGCAACCTTTTCTCACCTACGACACGACAAAATTCTTCCCAAACTTCCAAAAGCTATTTTGCCAAATATAAAGGGTTATTTTTTCTTTGTTTATGACTAATTTGGTGCAGTCATGGTGTGTACAAAGCACGCTGGAGAAACATTGAAAAATTATATTTTAATTATTTTTATTCTTTAATAAAATATCAAAATACTTTGAATTTTACCGCAGCACACCGGTTGCGGAGCACTGGTGTAAATGACGATAAAATAAATAAATTAAAGGATTAAATGATAAATACTATAAATTCACAACATCATATACACAATAAATAGTATATATATATTACATATAGTATAATATATTTATATTTACAGTTTTTTTTTATGGAATATAAATTGGCCGATGAGTACAAGTCTATAACCTTCCTAACTGGGTAAGAGTTACCTGTTCTAAGGAAGGTTATATATGAAGTGTTACAGTGAGCATACAAGAGACCAGCGCAAAACCTTGTGAAAATATAAAAATTAACTAAGGCACAAATATACACACACACATGAATACAATTTAAATGTTACTTAATATATGAAAAAATCAAATGAATAAATGAAACAATTAAAAAATAACAAATAAATGAAATGAATAAACAATTATTAAATATATAGGTAAATAAATATTCGATATAAATAAATAAATATTCAATATCAAAATAGTGTTATACTACATATAGTATAGAAACATATCTTATAGTGATATATATATATATATATATATATATATATATATATATATATCACTTTCATAAAATACAGCGCTGTATTTAAACCAGCGTGCATTACCTCAAGCGATGCAACTATCTGCGCTTTCGGTATTAATTTTTCTTTGAACATTCTGGCTATATATTTTATTTGCAAATAATTTCAATCCTTAAAATATTAAAAAGCATTCGTATTTTCCAAATGTCAGTACTGTCAAACTTTTATATATGTTAAACTAAAGGTGTTTACCTATTTTAACATAGAAATCATCTATATATATATATATATACATTGGGCATAAACATATTGGTATGACATATCTAAGTAAGCATATATTTTTTTAAACATTCTAGGTAACTAAAATAATATTTTTTACTTAGTAGCTAAAGTCGCTTAAATTACAGTCTTATTAAATTTTATCTAAACAACTATTACAGTTAGTATTACTAAACAGTTTTATTAAGTTTTAGTCAACTACCCCGTTTAGTCTAAAAATCTTACACTAATTCGTCTACCGTTATGAGAATTTGTAGCTGACTGGTTGAATTTAGATATCGCAGTCTTTTTGTTATATAAAAAAAACATTTTATATTCAAATAATTATGACATATAAACAACATGTGTCAGAATGAACCAAAGATATAAGTGTCACTACATAAATTCCGAACCCATCCTAAAACCATTTATAAGTTATAGCTATAGTTATAGTGTGGTGTAGAAAAGGTTCTAATAAAAGAAAAGTTATCTAATAAAATGTCGCTGACTAGGCTTTATCGTATATCATCGCTCGCACGTGTTTCACTTCAGGTTACTTGCTTATTTTCAAATATTAATGTTCAATAATAATTAATGAATAAATAATTAATGAATAAAAAACACAAGCATGTTGATAACTATGATTATTTACTGTCCCTTCGCTAAAAAGATTTTCGTAGATTTACATAAATTGCATTTTATAATGTTTTCTGTATAACTGCGCTAGCGTCGTTGACATAAAAAATGGGTGTTTCTAGCCCAGTTGCGGTCGTTTGGCAGCAACTGGTTTGGAGGTTCGCTTGCATTTTAGGACGATACTTGTGTGCCCGCTCGTACCTAACGAGTTAGTCCGACATCTTTGAAAAGGTTTCTATAGGTAATAACCACAAAATCCCTTTAAATCCCGTTTGCTATATAAGGAAACTGCCTGGGTACTTTTTTTAAAACACTATTCCTGAAAATGTAATTAATTCCAAAGGTCCCTAAAAATCACGGATATTACAAGGCGAATTCGCGTCGTGTGACCAGATCGAGTTGGTGAACTATCTTTTCAAGTATTCGGCAAAAAATTGTCTGAATGCAACGATTGCCAAGTGCCTCGAAGTGGTGCATTTTGGCCTAATCATGGCTAGGCTCACGCGAACTAACTCGCACCTCATGATCAGTCCAAGCCCTCGCCAGGTCGTTACAAGAATAATAAAAATTACTCGTAAAATACCTCAGAAAACTGTCAAAGTAAAATACCTACTTATTGATACTTTCCTTTTAATTTTAAGTAAAAAACATTACGAAAAACATAAAATACCTAATCAAATTCAAATTATTTTATTCCATAAACACAAAATGACATTTTCGCGTGGAGACAGTAGAGATCGTGGTGGTCTAGTTGTTAAGGTGTTGGACTATTGGCCCAAAGGTCGCGGGTTCGAGTACGCACATGGTTACACCATGTTTAATTACAACAATAAAACCAGAATGAATTAAATAACACTGAAACGGGTTTAAGGAGTTAACCGTTATTTAAACCTACGAATGGGTGTTTTTAAAGTCCTTAAAACTATATTTTTACCTAATGACTCCCAATGACTATATGACTCCACAGTAATTAGGTAACTTAGGCTGTAATTAGGTGACTTTGTTATTCCATTTACCGTTATTTTTTTAACTAATACGAGTAAAATCGTTGACCTGTAGAATCTACTCCCACAATAAACCATCGAAGCCAGCAGTACCAATCAATTTAAAATTCAATATGGGCTGGTAACCCATTAATAATAATAATAATACACATTTAAGTATATGTTTCACATTTCAGGTCGTTAAGACTAGCAGTAGGGTTCGTCACCTCCACTCGAGTTATGCGCTGCAGGCCGGCGGGGGAGGGGGCGGCGACGAGATGTGCGCCATACTCGAAGACAGGGTCTTGGGGAACCCACTTCAGGCAGGTCCACTTTCACTTCACATTTCCTTGCCTCGGGGCGGCATATGCTGAAGGACTATCACTCCGTGCCGTCCCCGGGATAGACCGATCAGGCACCACCAAACTTTTGTCATTTCTCCATACAAACGCTCTCTTATTTGTAGATGGAGAAGAAATTGGCATGGTTTGTTCTCGTATTAATTATCTGGGGTAGAAATAAAAAGTTAATTTCTATATTGTGTCTAAATACAGTGATTCTGTTTTTCTGAAGATTATTATATCCTAACAGTCTTTCTCTATCTTCAAGCCGTTAGATGAGAGAGAAGAAATTATCTGGCTCCCTGCTTCCTCCGGAAGGATGTTTTTCGCTTTTTTTTTTTATCTAATCTCTTTTTACTTTCTGCATAAGTATGCTTAAAGTGTCATGGAAAGATCAAAATTAAGATTACGCCGAACATACTCGAAGGTCTGGTAAGCTGAGGGTCGAAATACGAACGACTTAACTATGATTAACCATAGAAAAAAAAATCATTACAAAGTTTGATGAAAGTCCCGTGAACAGTCCACTGCTTAAATATGTAATAACTATGTTAGCATTTTTGTTTATTGTTTTACAACATATTTAATTCGTTCAACTAATAAGTCGGTCTATAAACATGTTTTTTTATTTAAAAAAACCATGGTCAGATGACATATTTTGTATTTTGTAGTTTGCCTGTGTATTTTATGGACTACATGGCCATTCTAAAGGATTTTCTTCGGGGTGCATAATATCTTCAACATCTTCATTATAAGTACGATACCCTCAGAATATTTGAGGTTCATAAAATGGGTTAAAAAAAAACTGTAAATAAAATAAAAAATCTTTCACGGCGTCATAAAATTTCACTCCAATAAGTTGGCTATTTATTTAATTGCCTGATTTGGCCCCTGTGACAAATTGCCTGGTCAAAATCACACGACCGTAATGCCAGATCCGTTCCCGCGCGTTGCAGGCGGGCCTGGAGGAGACTGGGCAGGTGCTGAGCATCGGAGACGGCATTGCGCGGGTCTACGGGCTCGTCAACGTCCAGGCGGAGGAGATGGTGGAGTTCACAGCATCCGGCATCAAGGTACGCATCTCGCTTTAATTAAGATAAACCTGACAAATTAAAAATACCAGATCAAAAGGCATCCTATCCAAGACTCTGTTTAACAACAATCATTTATCAGTTTAGTAACACTCATAAATGATCATTATTTATAAATTCGTTGCAAATAAAAAAAAACAACCTTCATAGTAGCTATTACGTATTTATTGTTGGATTTTTAACCCTCTCCCCTCCCAAACCCAACGGCGTTCAGTTGCTAGACTGTGATTAGACATAACTCTAGTAACCCTAGATATTATAAATTTTATTTATTTATTTGTTGACAATAACTTAACATCAATTACAAAAAAACAGCTAATGTAAACTTTACCTGAAATAGTAAAAGGATCGCGTAATTATGTCTTCGTGCGGCGTTCGGATGTCGCCGTACGCCGTAACGGTGCCAAGGCCATTAGCGATCGGTGCTACATCGGAATTCGCGCGCAGACCGAATTGACACCATATGTTAAAAAATACGATACATTTTAGGGATGGTTTTTTTTCGCATTTTTTATATCATTTCTTACTCATAATAGGTTACACAACACCCCATTTAAGTCTTCGGGGATGGTCTTGGGACATCCTATATACACTGTTTTTGCTGCTTTCGACGCGACAATAACAAAAGTAGTACCTCCTCTTTGAAATCGGGTGGTTGTAGTCACCGGAACCAGCCACTCTTCTCAGCCACAGCCATTGCCTGTGGACAAAGAGCGTCTGATTCCGGCGACAACCTGTGGCTCGTTCGGGCTACTAAGAAGTCTCTAAGGGCTCGTCATCAAAACGCCCGTCTAAGGGTAATCTTACTTTCTTCCTAACTAATTTAAGTAGTCACGGATATTTGAGTACTTAATTTCTTTTCTGGTTGATGATATAAAGTATTTAAAACCACAAATACATTCAAATAGTTACTTTATTTATATCTGGTTTAAAACGGCCTACAAATTAATTTTTAAAAACGATATCTAAAGTCCACATTTAATAAAAAGAAAGAATATAAAAGAAATTGAGAAAGAAAAATGCATGTTTGATTGCAGGGCATGGCTCTAAACCTGGAGCCTGACAACGTGGGCGTGGTGGTGTTCGGCAACGATCGTCTGATCAAAGCCGGAGACCTGGTGAAGAGGACGGGCGCCATCGTGGACGTGCCCACAGGCGAGGGTCTGCTCGGGAGGGTGGTCGACGCCTTGGGTAACCCCATCGACGGGGCCGGTCCGCTCGACTCCGACAAGAGACTCAGGGTCAATACCAAGGTTGGTATGACGCACCAATCCAAAGAATTCAACACCATAACAGAACGGCAAGAATCCGGCATATATCCTGCGGCTCGTATCGGAGATGGACTGGCTGCAGGAGGTCTAGATTTGAGCTGCACTACGGAGGAACACACAATGGACCCCAAGAAAAGTGGTCTAAGTGTGGCAGCCACCTAGCAGCCCTATACTACATCAAAATTCATCATGGTTTCCGAGAAAAAAAAAAATGTAAACTTTACGTGATACTATTAAACATTTGTCGCTCGCGGCGACCGACTCGTTGGTCAAGGCTGCAAGATATTGTTTTTTTGAGTTTTTTTTTTTAATATAATTTCTCACTCATAATAGGAAACATGAGCACATTTTGGGAGTTGTTTCGGGACATTCTGTATATTATGAGAATATTGTTAACCCCTTTGTTTATGACAGTTTTTGGACATATCGGTTGTTGGTTTTTTGTGTTCCAAGGCCCCGGGCATCATACCGCGCACGTCTGTCCGCGAGCCAATGCAGACGGGCATCAAGGCCGTGGACTCGCTGGTGCCCATCGGGAGGGGCCAGCGAGAGCTCATCATCGGAGATCGGCAGACGGGGAAGTCGGCGCTCGCCGTCGACACCATATTGAATCAGGTAACAGAAATTGACCTCATGTCATTGGGACTGAAAGTGACCAACATTTTGTTTCCGTTTCACAGCTGTCGGCAAGGACCCGTTATTCAAAGACTCGACAAGTCCTTTCGATGAGATTTAATTTGAATTATTTTATCTAAATAATATTTAGTTAACTTATCTATCAAATTTAATCAATTTTATTGCTAATTTTAGTTATTCTGTAGGAGATATTTTTAAAAACATTTTCTTAATCTGATGGACTATTCTCGGAGGACTTTTTTATTGACCGTTTAGTTTTTCCTCCTTCTGCCAGGTCTAAATAGCCTGTTTTTTCATCAAGAATAATATCATCATCATCATTATTTGAAATAGCTTCTGAAGTCTTCTGTAAAATATGGTACGTTACTCTCGTATATGTCCGCAAAACCGATTTCTATATTACTATCTTTTTCCGTACCCATATGACCTATAAATTTGTCCCCCTTTTTTGTCATGAGATTTATTCCTTTTATTGTAAACTAGCAATAAAAAGTTTATTGTATTATTTCTTAGTTTTTTGATTTTAGATAAATTTTGAAGTCAAAAAATTCAAAAGTTTTAAATTAAATTATTGTGATAATGCAGAACTTTATTGAATTTTATATAGTGGAGACCGCCACGAATGCAAATACTATTTATTGACTCGATTGTATAGTCAATAAATTATAAGCTGACCATTTTTCAATTATGACGGAGGTGTGAAATTTCATCAATAATATATTTCTTATAAATATGTATGTGAAATACTATTATTATTAAGTAATTAAGTATTATTATTAAGTAAGTAAAAAAATACTGACCTATGAAGAGTATTCCACTGGCGAATTGTTCTGGAAAGAAATGAATTGGACCCAATGTTCCGTTTTCTCAAGATAGGTTTTATCTTCGAAGGATGGTCATCACAGCCGATATAAGGAGGCTTAGAGAGTTGGAATCTTAAAGTAGACAGGCATTCTCATTCGTCACAGTCTTAAATAAAGTAGTTAATCTGAATTCGAAACGCCTTCTACTTAGTGGCTCCCAATTAAGAGTTGAAATTAATTCAGATGGACTATCATACCGACTAAACCGCCTAAAGGCTTGCTTTTCTCTGAACTGCTTCTAACTTGTCTTTAAGACATTGGGTGTGAGGATCCCATACTGATGAGCAGTATTCGAGGGTAGGACGAACCAACGAAATACAATTTAATATTAATTTAGAAAGGAATATATTATTGATCAAGACCTTTTTTGTTACCATATTTCATTTTAGCATTCGTATAGATGTGAAATTTCACTAACGACTGACGTTATTGAAAAACGGACAGTTTATAGTTTTTCGACTATACTTGTGGTGGTTTTGATGGTATCTCCGATAGCGACGCTTCAACCAGGGCAGCGACGAGTCGAAGAAGCTGTATTGCATCTACGTGGCGATCGGGCAGAAGCGCTCGACGGTGGCGCAGATCGTGAAGCGGCTGACGGACCACGACAGCATGTCCTACACCATCATCGTGTCGGCGACGGCGTCCGACGCGGCGCCGCTGCAGTACCTGGCGCCGTACTCGGGCTGCGCCATGGGCGAGCACTTCCGCGACAGCGGCAAGCACGCGCTCATCATCTACGATGACCTGTCCAAGCAGGCCGTCTCCTATCGACAGGTCAGTACTTAGCTCTAAGGGTTGCTCATATCAAAAATTGCGAGGAAATTATAGTCCTACAATTAACATTTTGAACAGATTTGATCAGTTTTTTGTATGTTGAAAAACCAATTTTTCCCACCCCTCCCAATTTCCCAATGGCTGGTGCAATCAAAAAAGTTTACTTAGGTAAGATTTAAGCCTTTATCTAAGAAATAATATACAATTTAAAAGAATTCCATAACTTATATACTAAGAAAGTCATAGTAAAATTTCACTTTTTCGAACCCCCCACTCCATTCCCGGCCGCTGGCCTGATTTTGTGGATTACCAAACTTAACCGAGATTTTGTGCCCTTAAATTTTATGTATCGATTTAAAAGTGATCGGTGTAAAATTACGGCAGTGATATATCCACAAGATAGTAATGTAGATAGGTAGATAGATATATAGACTTTTTTACTGAGGGTGGTTTCGGGTTCTAGGGGATGTATTTTTTACTTATCATATTACTGCAACAATATTTGAACTTTCGCTGATTTCAACTACTTTGCCGAATAGTTTCCTACGTTTTTGAAACACAAGTTGGCATTTTTAACATATTACAAATTTGCCAGTTCCTTCGTGCGCCATTTTTGAAGGGGCAATGCCGCGTCTATAAAACATAATACTTCTATGCTTGAAAGACGTGATTACGTAAAACAAACACTTATTATTTGAAGCATATAATTGTAAAACCCACTAAAAACAAAAAAATTGATTTTGAGGTTGCGCATATAAATTGATTTACTCTAGGTATGAATTAAATTACACATGAATTAAAAATATATTTTAATTGACTACAATTTTACAAATTTACTTCCTTAATTTTCAATTAGCTTTAATTTTGATTTAAATGGTTTTAGACTTAATGTTGTTTAAGGGTATTGTGGAGTGAACACTGCAATATTTTTTGATGCTTTTGGTTTCGAAACAAACTTTGATTTTTGTTACTCGCTTTCGGGGTGTTTGATTTTTATGAGCGGTAAGTTAGATATACTATTTTAAAATTCCTACAAAATGCAATATAAAACCTAATTTAGTCCACTTAGCAATCTAGTTACCCTATTTTAATCTATGTAGAATAAAGTTGACGAACAAAGAATTTTATTTTCTTGTTTCAAAAAGCCACAGCCACCGCCTAACCAATCCTGTCTTCCTCAGATGTCCCTGCTCTTACGTCGTCCTCCAGGCCGCGAGGCTTATCCCGGGGACGTGTTCTACCTACACTCACGGTTATTGGAGCGAGCAGCAAAAATGTAAGTTAACGAAATATCCGGGCCAAAAAGTGTCCGATCAGTCAACAGTACCTTCAAACCAGTGACGATACTTTCATAGAAGCCGAAATCCAGACTTGCCTAGTTTTTAACAAAAATACCTCAAATTTAATATATTTGCGTTTAATATATTTTATTGTTTATATTCTAAACAATATAACTCATATAATTTATATTATAACAAAAGCCGCTGAAGAGGGGCTCATATCGCCTCCTTACCCTACCCCGCAATAGGGCTTGCCTACTGTACAAATTTAGGGTACACCACTGCTTCAAATATAATATTTAGAGTACACGTGGCTATTTTGACTCAGAGTTGATGTGTGACCCCGTGTTCTTTTAAACACAACTCCAGCAAAAGTCCTGTCGGAACAGGTGATTTATAGAGTCGCTAAACGTCTTCAGCCGTGAAAAATATTTCCATACTTTCAAATGCTGATGAGGAGCGGTGACATTTTTAGCGGCCAACCAGTGGTGGCCAGGCCTAGGGCGGTTGAATTTTAAGGGGTGAACTTAAGCTGTTATTTCATGAGATATAATGGTTATCATTTATCAATGTATCTAATATAATGCGAAAAATCATGTGTCTAATTTGGTATGTTTTGTAATTTGTTATTATAATAATAACATGTTGCGTAACTGTACAATTAAAAAAAAATAAAGAAACATCATTAGCTGTTATTGGTTGTCTTTCTTCTATAGCTATAGGGTCTAGCGGTGACAGTAGGGGCAGCCGGGACTATTAAAAATGATTTTTATGTTCGTCGTGAAGGCTAAAATTTATGACACATGACAATATCGCATTCGATAGGCAAAACAAAACAATTACTGGCCATGGTAATATTACCGATTCTCTCGGGCCATTCCAAATTGCAAACGTATAGCAAATGGCTTAAGCGTAGCAACATGTCAAAAAAGTTTCAAAAGCAAACCTACCAGCTCCTGGGTTGAAGTATCCAACTCTCTTACAAGACGCACTGGTAGTTGGAAGATCTCTATTTGAACATTCAATGCCTCAACAAACTGATCACCGAGTTTACAAAGACTTAAAGAGGGATAATCCAGGATGATATTCTCAGTCCTCTCGGGTAAACACAGGTTTTCGACTTAGGGGGGACAGTTTCAATAGAATGAAGAATGACTCTGGCTTACTGCAGATGACTCAAAAATTACTTTCATTCACATGAAAGAGGAGTGCCATACAGCTGATACTGAGTGATTCAAAAAGTTTGTCGCTGCAAAAGTTTTGCAGCCTAACCTAATGGTTAGGAATAAACACTTCAACTGCTATCATTTTTTAAAGGCTCTCATCACTTTTTCACACTCTATTTACGGTAAAATTTGTGATCAGGTCAGAAAAGGAAGGCAACGGTTCACTGACAGCTCTGCCCCTGATCGAAACTCAAGCTGGCGACGTGTCGGCTTACATCCCCACGAATGTCATCTCCATAACGGACGGACAAATCTTCCTTGAAACGGAGCTGTTCTACAGAGGCATCAGGCCGGCCATCAACGTGGGACTATCCGTATCGAGGGTTGGCTCCGCCGCGCAGATTAAGGCTATGAAACAGGTCAGTTTTCATCATTTAGCAAATTGTGCATTTCACTATTATGTAAAAAGTTCTTGAGAATTTAGGGTGACAATTTCCCACCAGTATATTTCTTTGTACTCAGTAATACCAGGAAGTTTAATAATTCCTTTTTCATTGTTTAAGGTGGCCGGTTCGATGAAGCTTGAGCTGGCTCAATACAGGGAGGTGGCCGCCTTTGCCCAATTCGGTTCAGATCTGGATGCTGCAACACAGCAGCTGCTGAACCGTGGCGTCAGACTAACTGAGCTATTAAAGCAGGCAAGAAAGGATTATTTTTCAGTAGAGAAGAGCATAGCCACTATATAAAATTGCCTCACCATATCTTCTATAAACTTTAGATGAAATTTGAAATGGAAGGGTCGACACACACAAATCAAGTCTGATCATTCGAGGTGACCTGTCGCCCCCTATAAGCTCTGACCTGGCAGATCTCAAGGTTTTGAATTTCTTTGCAGGTAGCTATAGAGTCTCGGATCTCAGGCCCTTGCAAAGCTTGGATCTATGAGCTCTACCTGACCCTTTTTTTATTTAAGATTTTACCAAAATATGGCTTTCTTAGCTGGACACGCCGGTACCCATAGGCTAAAATTGTGGCTATAAATGGCAAACCTTGCAGATCCAATAATCAAACAGTCGATTCTAAATACGATAAAAGACTAATAGAAAGCCAGTTACCAATTTAAAAGAAATTCACAAGTTATAGATATTGGGATTAGAGTCCCCGTCACAGATGATGTATTTCTCCGCTTTAGAAAAAAGCACTATCCATTATGTACGCTTCAATCCTCAAGGGCAGGTTGCAAGGACGAGAAACGTCAGCAGCAAATAACTATTAAATTCGTTTTAAATAAGATAGATAGGACTTACCATTAATATATACCGATTTTAGGGTCAATACGTACCGATGGCTATCGAAGAGCAGGTGGCTATAATCTACTGCGGTGTCCGAGGGCATTTGGACAAGGTGGAACCCTCGTTGATAACGAAATTTGAAAAATCATTTGTAGAGCATATCAGGTGATAACATTAATAACTTTACAAAAATATTTTTTTAATCAAGCTGTAGGTTATATGACGGTAACTTCTCTCCACTACCTACATGTCATTGTCAAAATGTCGCTCTCGCATCAATAAATTATTTTAAACACAATATAGTGCAACAATTGGCATGTGCAAAATTTTCTCATTGTTTCCGATACATTTCTGCATTATTTCTTCCGTGCCCTTTTTAAGAGTTGTGTGTATAAGGAAGATTAAGGGTTAGATTTGTTGATAAGATAGTTACCAACCTGACCTGACGATAAAATAGACCTGTTATTATAACTCGTGGTTTAGAATTTATTTCTTTAATATAAGCTAACTATGGTCAAAAATAAATGCTGTATATATTTATGTTGTTATTACGAACTGAATACTCCGTTTGATGACCTTAGCCTGGCATATGCAGTGTGGTTGAGGCAAATATAAAAACTTGAGCTCAGCACGTTCCTAGACTTACTTATGATTGCTCGAATTTATTTAACCCTGCGAAGATGAAATTATTCATAAAGTCACTATCATTAGATTAATGAAAAAAAGTATATCTTTTAAAAGTTTCAGGTGCCACTAAAATACTTAACTTAAATACTTAAAATTATGAAACTGGGTCCTTTTTACGGAAAATAACGATGTTTGTGATTTGGTTCCTATAAGTTGGACAATCTTAAATAATAAAAGGCCTGCAAAATAATGGGCATTACAAATTTCACAGATATCTCTGCGCTCTGAGTGGCTCCGACATTTATTTTGTTCAATATATTATAACCAGTTGTTAATTAATAACAATACGTTTACCTTAATTTAAGAGCAAACGAGAGGGCGCTTCTTGACACAATAGCATCGGAGGGCGCAATATCGGAAGCGACCGACGCAAAGCTCAAGTCATTGGCTTCCAGTTTCATCGAGAACTTCATAAAGACAACGGCCAGTGAAGTGGCCGAATCGGCCAAGAGCGCCAAGAAGGGCAAGGAGAGTGAGAAGGAAGAAGTCAAAGGTGAAAAGGTAAAGAGAGGCGGGAAATAGAATTATTTCAGAACAAAGGAATAGAACACAACTTTCTCCCTAAATTGTAGGAAATGTATTTTGTGGGAAACCGTTGTGCTAACGGCTAGTTAGAACCCGATTTGTTGCCTGCTATAATCAAAATATTGATTTCTATACCTTTTATTACTTTTTCGCATCAATTTGTTTCATAGCTGATCGATATTGACATCATAAATCGTACATACATAGACTCTCATTTTCACTGCAGTCACAGTGCACGCGTCCTCGTATGTAGCTCCCGATTATTGGTTTAAAATGGTTTTTTGTGCAGAAACTATTCTCTTCGAAAGAATGCGCATTGTGGTCTTACGCTTTCAAGTGATAAGATGAAATATTACTGAGATTTAAAGTTGAGTTTTTAGCCGGTAGATGGTGATATTTTAGTTATGTCTACGTTTTAGCACCAAAAAGTGTTAAAAACTACAAATTGTATGCATAGGAGTGAGCGCACTGCTTGGCTGCGACTCTGTATGAAGTATAATAGATAACATATGTAATTAAATCTAATTGAAACAATATATTTAATTTACTTTTTATTGTTTTATTATTAAACGGCTCGAAGCCCAAGTTTGATAGAGGATACTACACACTTTAAATTTGTAGGAAATTAATAAAAAACATGTTTTCTTTAAATAAACTTCAGTATAATATTATACGTATAATCATTTTATAATTTTTAATGATAACATTTTAAATTATGTTTTAGAACTCTTAAAACAAATAGCTTAAAATGAACCAGTTCACACTTATAATTAATTAGTAAAATATGGGATGATTTTAAAAAGTCTCAAGTTATCCTAAAACTCTGTACAAAGCGATGATTGATACTTAAATTATAATTAAAACATTACAATTATACATACAATTCAATTAAAAATACGGTAGAGACTAATTTGCACCTCGCCGCAGAAAGCCCTGCATTTATTTATGTCCGGGAAGTCAGCAGGACTATTCTCTTACACTTTGAATATGTATAGGTACTCCTCCGTTGCGTTAATGTTGGTTTGTTAACAATGTTTTACTTTTGTCTCTATTATTAAAATAAACAAGTATTGTAATAAAAATAACAAATCTTTGCAACATAAGACAAAAAAACAACAAAATAAGATCTTAATTAAAATATAATGTTATAATACCAAAAAATACTCATTAACAAATAATTGAATTGGTCGAATTTTGAATTAATTTATAAGATTCTGATTGAAGCAACTACAAATTAATATTTATTATTCGTTTGTCATACTTCTTTAAACCAAATTTAAAATATCTTAGAGTTAACTGCATTATCTTCTTAGAGTTGGCTTTAGGATGTAAAAATTCTTACATTTATAATTTTTTATTATTAACATTCTAAAAAAATGATAATATAAGTGTATTTACCCGATATGTTCTTGGTATAAATAGAGATTACTCCCTCTTTCACAAGTTTTTTACGAGTTCGTATTTGGTAATGCCTCGACAAAGTAATGACTTCTCGCTTCTCGCGGGAAATCAAAAAGTTATTATAAAACCAGAGATTGCACGGTCACGTTTCCATGACATATGTGTGGGTTTCCTTGAGAAACATCAAAGAAGGAACCACCAGCGGATTGATTCTGGTTATTTAAAAAACTTAAACTTTGAAAATATAAACAGTTTCATCAAACATTTAAATTGATCTCCAAGGCATCTGAGGTCTCTTTCTTTCGCTGAGCACATCTATGCCTAAATGGAATAGAATGTATCTCAAATGCATCTCATTTTTAGCGAAACAGAAGTTGGTCTTTAATTTTTGCGGTTATAAATTTTAAATTAAACAATAATTTACGGCTCATCAATACTCAAGTACCTGTCTCCAAAGTGTTCATCCAGTCCAATCAATGAAAAAAAGTACATAGGAAACGATACTAAGCATCAACCAAAAGTTGAAAATTTCCTTGTGTTATATTGATTTTACTTTAATGGTATAATTTTATTTTGTGTTATAATTTTATTATATAGGGTGATGATTTTAGAGGTGTGGTTTTCAAGAAGAGATAAAACGCATATAATTTGATGTTATGGCTAAGAATTTAGTTTTATTATAAAGATAAGGGTTTGCCATTATGTTTTAAAAATGATTTCGGGTAAGTGGCCGCCGCGGCTGACTCGAACAAATTCCAGCCGAGAGGCCCAATTTTCAACCACTTTTTGCAGCAAGTTGGGCCGTATGTCAGCAATAACGCGCCGAATATTCTCTTCCAAGGCGTTAATCGTGTCCGGCTTATCTGCGTAGACAAGCGACTTCACATAACCCCACAAAAAATAGTCCAGTGGTGTTAAATCGCACGATCTTGGAGGCCACGCCACAGGCCCACAATGAGATTTTTACTTTATTTTAGAGTGATTTTAAAAAAATTTAGAGTGTTTTTTTCTAAATTTGCACTATTTGCAAACGTTGTTCAGGACTAAGTCTATTCATTATGAAATGGCAAACCAAACTGAGCATAAATCAAGTGACAGCTGTCAAAAACACCAACTACGAAAAAAGTAGTGCCAGATTGAAAACCACGCCTCTAAAAAAACATCCTATATTAACAGAATGCGGTTAAAAAACAAAAAGTACATGAATTCACATACGCATCAAACGTTTAATAATACAATTGAGCGAAAATAATTTTAACAAACTTCAATAGGTAATCAGCATGCTCGCATTGGGAAACGATTGAAAAGGATAGGTTTAAAGGGTAAAAATGTTCATGCACTTGTAACATTTTTTGGGATGTGAAGTTTAACTAAATGTGATAGTGGGGAATGAGTTTAAATTAAAATGAAACTGACCAGTAGAGCCAAAGTAATACTTAACTATAATGAGATAATTAAGATTATATTTTCGAATAATGCCTAATAACAAATAAAAAAAAACAATATTGGAATGCAGGAAAATTAATTGCCAACGAGAAACATGCAACAACCATAAAAACTAAGAAAAGAGTTTTATTTTAATAGTTTATTCCCGAAAAAAAACTTTTCCGATGATCATCGCAATAATTGATTTCCTCTGCCTGGTAGAGGGTAAAAAAACTGTATTTCTGTACAAATATTATCAAAATTTTGGATGTAAATAAACATCTCACCGACTGTTTCGCCATGTTTTATGCGTCATTAGGAATAAGACTTCTGGAGCGGCGCTATTCCTATCAAGGCATATATTATGCGCTTTTAGAAGGGTTAAACGAACAGCTGAGTTTTGCCAGCGGCAAGTAAACTTTAAAAAAAATATTAAAAAATAATTTATTTAGACACTTAATAATAAAATTATAATGAAGACAAACTCAAGTAAACGCTCAAGTAAAAAGTGTTTATGTTGAAATAACAAAACAAAAAATGCACAATGTATTCCGTACTCCGTGAATCTAATAAAGCACTTAATGATATACCGGTTTGTAGATGAGTGTCATCAAAGTTACAATTTGACTACAGCGAGTGCTGGAATTCAAGAACAGACTGAATGCTTCATGGCTCCACGACTGTACCTCACTGTTATAACCTCAACTTAATTCCATGCATGTTTTTCCTACTTATCATTTAATAAAAATATGTATTTCTAATGTTGTTACCGATATAAATTTAAAAATTAGTTTTTTATGCATTAAATGGTGTTAAATTATTCCTATGATAATTGTGGTTTTCTTACAGTACAAAAGCAACGAGTGGTTTCTTTGTGATTGCCAAGCCCTTATAGGCTTTGGCGTTTGAGAGATTGATAGCTTGGCGAATCAGAAGAAGGAAATTCTCATGGGGAAATGAATATTTACTACACCCGTGTATGAATTTTAAAAAGCAAAGCGATTATAAACATTCGATTTAACCCTTGCCAAACCAAATATTTGGTAAATTCACATTGCATAATGTTATTTTATGACAATGGTCACATTGGTTTGAAGCTACGCATTTTTAGTTGATAAAATTTTAAAGCTTCCATGCAGAGTTTCAATGATGGCATATAGCTCTGCTTCGAATATGGTGGAGTGTATTCCCAGGTTAATCGATGTATCGAACCTGGGTTCGCCCCGTATTTACCAGATCCTATATTGGTAACATTCTTGGATCTATCAGTACCACATAATGGCTTCATTTCCGAAGTTAGGTCCTTCATTGTTCCTCTTGGTTCTATCAGGTATTTCCGTGGTGTGTTCTGAAGAAGTTGTATTTAACTGTCAAATTGTTTGTGGTCATCCCCATAACTGAGTTGAGCATTGCTTGGTCTTCGTGTCTTCTGGTTGTACTCGAGAGCCAATTCTTTGAACCATTCAACGTATTAGCTCACATCATGATCACTATCGCCTTTTTTTCCATTTGAATGTATTTTAAGGCTTTAAGTAAAACAGTTGGGGTTGAGTACATGGCTCCAGGTACTACTTTGCAGGCTTGTAGACTATTGAGTTTGCTTCTGAAAGTGTGTTGTGAGGGTTTCGACCACTAGACAGCCGTTAAGCAAAATTTAATAATATAATTTACTTTGTAACTCTAAATTAATAATTCAGAGTAAAATGTGTTAGCCGCAGGTATATTAGCCTGCAATATTCCCTCAGTGGTTTTTTCAAATCAAAAAAAAAAAGTTTAGTACATTAAACCTATAAAACATAAGGCCAATGTTGCCTGAAAAAGGAATAGGTTTAAGTTTAAACCGATTAAGACTTTTGCTTGTTTGCAAAAATGTACCTAAAAATACAAAAATAAACTATTTTTAATATTTTTACCGCCGAAAGAGAAATTTCGAGAATTAATTATTTATTTTTCTGTATTATATTAAAAATTCACAATGGTCTCTTACCTTACTTAGATTTTGCTAAAAATCACATCGCTTTTATTCTTGAGGTGCAGCTTAATGCAAGTTATTAGTGATGTTTTGTTAAAATGAACATCTCATTAAATAATAATAGTTACCTAAAACATATAACATTAACACTTTTACAAAAAGTACCTCAGTGAGCGCATTTGATGTGAAATGTTTATTATTACATTAATTTTGTATATTTTTAGAAAGATATTTTCATTAGCGACAAAATTACAGGTTTTTTAATAAATTTATTCAAAAAAGAAATGTCTAACCAAAAATGTATCTAAAATATGTATAAAAAATGTATCTCAAAAGCAAAGGTATCTAAAATAAAAATTACATAATATGTTCAAAATAATATATAATAAAATAAAAATTACATAATATGTTCAAAATAATATTGAAAATAGTGTAATAAATAGTGTAATATTACTATATTTTTTCCATTTAGGGTTATTTTTCTTTTAACAAAAGTATATTGTTTTTTTTTTTAATTTTTATAAAGTAAAATAAAATAAAATCACTATTATGATAAAAGATTTTTATTAATAGGATTGTTAAGTAATAATTTGTGATTTGTCAAAATGTTCATGTAACTATTTTTTTTTAATGTACTTTATGTGAATTTTTGCCGTGCTAGAAACGGCAACCTGTCAGTGATCGCCATTACGTTTCTCGGCATTTTGATGTGCTCACAGAGGTACTATACACATTGTAGTCGCAGAATTAGCCACTGAACTGATAAGATTGAAAAATGAGTATAAATATTATTACAAAAAATAACCAACGATATGCAATCCGACACGTCATCTATCACTGCTGATGCTGGTCGTCCGCTTGGAAGAGGTGTTCTGCAGGTGGTTGGGCGCGTCCGCAAAGGCAAACTTAAGCCGGAAAGCCTCAGCAACGAGGACACCGATATGGGAGTCTTGCCAGTTCTGCGTCGGGACATTCTGCAGGAGTATTAGGATGCCCTGGAAGTTTGATAACAAAAGAAAATAGAATAGAAGAAATGATAGAGGAAAATACCCAGCGTTTAACACAGTTTAATAATATAATAGTCCTCAAACGTGTTGGGGGTTTTTTTTTTTAGAAAAGAATTGCTATAATCTAGGTCATATACATTTTTTGGGCCACAAACGTTTTTTAACTAGGCCAAATGTGCCTGTGCTAGAGTCAAGAGAGATGGTGGTAATGAAGCGTTAAAAATGGTATGACCATGTGCAGATTCAAGACCGCGACCTTTGGGCCAATAGTCCAATGCCTTAACTACTAGACTACCACAATCTCTAAAGTTGATGAATGCCGATGGTTAATTAAATCGTGTATGAAGACGGTAGAGGTTGTTTATTTAGTGTTCACAATGATCACTTAATTAACCGTTAATAAAATATTATAACTCCGAAAACTGATACAATAATAGTTACTCATGAATGCAATTAATACAACTCAGATGTGCCGCGGAAGAGAGAGTCGACTGGTCATTCGGACCAATGTGTGTCGCGCGAGGACTTGAGTCTATGTGAAGTTTTGTCCTACGGCTGTGTCGACGTGAGAACGGGTTTGCTAAATTGCCATGTTTCACTTTGGTACGGTATTGACATTACTGTACGACTTTTGTCACAGAAAGTTCAGACAAAAAAACGGTTGTCTATTGATCTACTATTATTACATTTAAACACTGAAAAACAGATACCTAGTAACTGTTGGCTTTTGGTAATTTTAACTGGAAGTGGCTTCAAATTAATTCACTTTAAATACGGCATATGAAACTGTCGGGATCCTTTGAGCGTGCCGCCAATAAGAAGTTCTATTAATTGTCGACATGTGCCCTTGACGCAGTTATCCGAAATATGATATGAAGTAAATAGCTTGAATCTGCCCTTACACTACCCCCTTTAGAGTTTTGTCAGTCTATGTTCTCAAAGAAGAATACCGTGATAACTTACTTGAAAATCTTTCTCGTGCATGAGCTTATCCCGCCAGTGGAGTAAGAAAGCGGCGCAGACGTACAGCTGGAAGGTGGCAAACTCGTCCGATTCAGCCAGATAGGTGTCCCACAGCCGAATGGTGCAATGCAATGGAAGCTCTCGCGTAAGAAGGTTGTTCATCCACCGGAACGAGAACTGGAGGTAGTCCACGCCGTGGTTTTGCAGATGCTCGTGGAGCGGTTGGTCTATTCTTTTGATGAGCTCTTTCAGTTGGTTCACCTGAAAATCATTGGGATAATTTAAAAAAAAATACTAAGCCAAGAAAATTTTGAAACACGCATTACTGGGGGAGTAACAAAAGAGGAAATAATAAAAATAGGGAGTGGTTGCGCCGTTTTCTATAACAATAAAATAGTCAAATATAATTAAACAATAACGGTGACATTATGAAGCTGAATTTCTTATACCTTTTACCATGTCTTTCTCAATACTCGTCCAATACGAAAACACCTACCTGCCTCACCACGGGTCGGCGCATGCCGATGAAATATGGGCAGCAGGCAGTCACTCTCAAACGAGCGAAGAAAAGAGCTCATTTAGCGAGCCCATCAATCTACTGCGAGCCTCCTATCGACATTACGGATACCGGCCGCACAAACACGCTAGCAACCCAGCAAAATGAGTGTGCACCCGGAATTGCCGTCGAGGGAAAAAGGTGAGTCCTTGGTCTAATACCATCCTTCCTTTGCCCTCAGCAACATTGCCTAAAGTAAATTAAACTATTATAGGAAACAAAATTATACAGCTACAAAATATATTAAAATCTTTCACAGCAACCGGCGACCGTCATTCGAGTCACCAGGGAGGGAAAATGATTAGTCAATTTTGATTAATCTGTGAAAAATTATCAATTGTATGATTGATAAGAATCTATTTTTGGGAGTCGAATCAAAGATCTTAGAAGGTACCACAGGTAACAATATATATTCAAGGTTAAGACTTATTTATTGTAAAATTCACTTTTAAGATCAATTTTTGCCAATGGCCTATAATTTTTCAACAGAATTGAGGTCAGGTGAAGTTTCCTGGCTGTTTCTAAGTCGGTAACTTTTTTCATTAAGAAAAATGTTTCAATGTTTTCAATGTGGATATGTATTTTTACACATTGTGAAATTAAGGTTATTGTTTATATATTTGCAGTTTTTTCTTCAAAAAAAATCTAGGCTTTCCAGGTTCTATGAAAATACCGCCACTTATGAAAATTAAATGACGTACTTTCAAAACCACACTCACCCACCCGTCACTTTGTTACACATACAAATACATATACACCTTCACACTGCTTAAACGAAAAAAAAACAAATAACATTAAAATCCAGATAAAAATATAAACCAAATGAAAATAAAACGCAGAACTATAACAGTATTTTATTTTAATTTGGATAATATATGTTGATTATTTTTTTTGTTATCATTCATCAAAACATTTTATTACGAAAACTAATAACCAAGAATAATTTTTATTTGGTATAAACATTGTTATCAAATTTTATTTGATTTGTATTCGTGAAACTGTAAATCTTCTTAGGAAATATAAATAAATAAATATTGGATAATGCAAATGGCAAATGTGGTTTAGCTAGAAATCAACAATTGAAATAGTAGCAAAAGAGCGCACGAAAAGAAATACAATAATCAGTGAATATCACTAGAGATAAGGTTATTATCACAATTGCTAAGATAACATACACTGAATGGTGAGATAAAAATAGGAAGGATAAAGACTTGTCATAACAGTGTCATTATCACTACCATCCATTCATTCAGTAACTATTTTATCTTTTTGTTTTTAAATAACCCTGGTAAATAATTAATGCAATTTCGAATGCTTTAAGAATTGTAAATGAGTAAACTTCTTTTAATGGTTCTAAATTAATAGCTGTATCATAATTTCGGCAGATCTCCCAAATTAATTGCAACTGTTTGATGGCTCAGATAATCTTAGTGCTTATAAAATTATAAGGTCTGTGTTGTGTCAATCAATGCTCATATGAAAAACTTTTGGCCACATATAGGTTTCCATGAGAAAATCATTCTCCGTCTAGTTCAATTCCAGCTAACGTTAAAGTTTTAGCCTTGTGTAGTATTTATTGTCGTACTGAAGTACACTCTCATTGAAAATTAAACTCGTTTCATATTAAGAGGCAAATCCAATGGAATCAGTAATCAGTATTAATTTATACTCGTACACATAAACCTGCCCCGGACGACGCTCTATAAAATAGCGAAAACCCCATAGAAATCCGTCCGTTGGTTCCAGAGAACATATGCTTACCGAGGACTTTAATGCAAAGTAGGGAAACAGATTTAACCCAAAACATAATATTGATATTTGCTTCAAAAATGCTTGATCACGATCTCGTGGTCATTACCTATTCTATCCTCTCACCGCTCGGAGTGGGCAATTTGACTGAGTTAAGCGGGCAGTTGGCATTATAAATAATATTAACGAAAATATTGATTTCTTTAGCTGATACGTCACTCATTTAAATAACACACTATATAACAGGTTTTTAATATTATATTATCTCACAAGTGCTTAGTGATAAATATGTCTAATGTTAACGAGGAAACTTGTTTGTGAACTTGTAAACAAATAGTTGTTGATGGTACAAAAATCAAAAAGATAGAACTGTAGCTAACAGCGCCCAATATTCTAAAAATAATAATTATGTAAATGATTTTTATAGTTTATAAGTTGGAAGCCTGTGACCATCGGAGTGAGTGCAATGGGGTCTGTAAAAAACATAGTACTAAAAATGCACACCTTATACTGGATGCCGAGCTGTGCAAATATATAATTGTCTTGTATGCTATCTAGAAATTTTGAAAGACACCAAAACGAATCAGCCTCTATGATGCTCCGCTGATGCTCGGTCAATTTATCTACTTCCCAATTATCCAGGTCCTCGCCGAAGGGAACCACCTCTTGGAGGAACACCATGAAGAATGGGGTCACCTGGAACATTTTAAAATAAATGTTATTTATTGAAAATATATCACACCTCTCTTAAGTAGTACAATATAACTAACATACAAGTATTATTAAAGAGATTAAATTAAAGCGACAAGCGATTGTTGCTTCCTGCCTCCCTAACTAGACGAATCTGTCCTAAGGGAAGCAGTTTGGTTTTGTTTGCTTAATGTGCCACATCGTCAGCTGATCAATGCTATAACATCTAAAAGCTGAACATATAATATAAATAATTACAACATAGGGTTTCTGAGATTTCGTGGCAGAACCTGCACTTGAATTTGCTGATATTTTTATCAAATGTAGGTCTTTGTTTAGCAGTAGCTAGTTATAATTATAGTTAGTTCTAGTTATAATTCTTATTTGTTTGCGAGAATCCTGTTCAGTTCGCAAAATGCGACAATGCTATATAATTTTCCCACAAAATGTTATGTTTTTCTAATATTTAATAGTAACGAAAACCACAGCATACAGGGGAAAGGGGTATGGCATATGGGATATGGGTAAAAGTCATACTAAGCTGCGCCCGTACCAAGGTAGACGTTAGCATGGTGTTTGACCATGGTACCAGTGCAAGACTTTCTACACTAAAAAAAATGAGTGCCAGGACTCACGGTTAAGATGGGTAAACATCCGCGTTTATCTGTGAATGTAACGAGAAGATTGAAAAATTGGAAATGAAATTAAATGAGATTTTCTTAGAAAACTTAGGAATGTTCTCCCTTGTATAGCAAAATAAATAAATAAAAATTTTGGGTTTGTGACAGCTGAAATATGGTATCACTTTGTCGTTAATATTTTACTTGTCACAGTGACATTAGTCGTTAGACACAAATCAATACAATTTATAGTGGTTTAAGTCCAAAGTACCTGGTAAGTAAATTGATCATTATACTTAAAAATAAAATTACTAGCGCTCTCTAGAGGTTTAATGTTAAATGTATCTATCGAATATCTAGAAATAAATTTAGAGTACAAATATGAGTGCAAGCGTGCTACTTTGATGTCACTGACAGATATGTATCAAATTAGTAAGCCGTTTTAGTTAGAGCGACTTTCTTCTGCGTAGAGAGTTAGCTGATCGGAAAATGGTCGCTTAGAGCACACTAGCTTCTTGTAAACTAAATTTTTTTAAAAAATAAAGCACAACAAATCCTAAACATAAATGACAAACCTTCGAAAGGACAAATTTGAGCCAAATTTGAGGATATCATCGATTTAGAAAGGTTTAGATATGTCTTAAGGCCACAAAATATCCGATCGAAAAGTAATACATACCATTTGCTGATGAGGTATTGCTTTTTTCCAGTTCAAGCATGAAAGATATTGATAATCAGTGTTCCGACATCACCCTCTAAATTAAGTTATTTAAAATAATAATAAACATTTATAGAAAAATATTAGTATCATAGAATATTGAATTTAATTAACTTAATTTAGAGGGTGACGTCGGAACAATCAGTAATATGAAACCCCAGAAGGTGAAGCATGACAAATATGTTGTTTTTCATTTTGCGCATTATGACTAACAACACTCTTTTTTTTATAAAAAGAATTGCTATGACCAGGGTCATATACAATTTTTTTGGACCTTACTCAACTAGGCTAAATGTGCCTGTGCTAGAGTCAAGAGAGATAGTGGTAAAAAAAGCGTTAAAAATGGTACGACTATGTGCGGATTCAAACCTGCGACCTTTGGGTTAATAGTCCTCCTTAACCACTAGACTACCACGATCTCACATTGGAACACAGAATAGTACTAGCTCTTTCATATTTTCTATGGATAGGTGCGTATGTGTGATTCAACCAAGTTTCCTGAGAGCATATTTAAACCTTTATAAATCGTTTTTTTTAATAATATAATTATAATCAATGAAATATAAAAAAAACTTTAATAAATAATTATATCTAGGCAATTATTACTAAAATATTTGCTTAACTAGTCAAGGGATGGTGGTATGAAGTGTTAAGGTGTCTCTGCGGTTAGGATTATAATCAAACTATACCAGATCATTAATTCCTTGCACATATCCAGATGCCGGATGCCGAATCGCCCAAATGTACAGGATTCTTTCAAACATGAGTTGCACGGTTTGTTGCTGAAACAGCGATACGTATGGACTCATTCTAGGAATGTCGATGTGTATTTGACGGTATGTGTCGTCATCTTTCTCCGCATCGTAATACTGTTTGACAAGGTTGTAATAATCGGAGCGCTTGCGTTCCAACACCTCCTGACGACGTTCCGAATTTGCCGGCAAATATCCAGAGAGTAGTCGCCAGGTTACCGCGCGTACCTGTAGAAAAATATGTATTATCTATAATATTTATACTCGAAAATTAGCCATGACGCTAAAAAAGGTATCCTCGGAAGATACTTTATTTATATATTATGCTTTTTATAAAGCATGGGAAAATTGTGGTTTATGTTTTGCAAAAAAAAAGACAGTTTTAGTTTAGTAAATAAAAAAGGCAATATGGTTTTTTTTTTTACTTACGGCTTCTTTTTAATTACATATTTCTTAAGTACCATCAAACGTTTTGTTTCGAGGGCCCCACTGGCCTTAAAAAATTGTGAGGGACCTCGGTGCACTTACACCACTGCCACTACACACCAATTTAAGTAGGTAAAAATCAGTCAATGTAAAGAAAATGAGACCTATATTAAAAGTTTAATTAAAAAATAATGAATTTGACTCGTTCAAGCGCTTGTAATCAAAACTTTCGTTGATAAAATATTTTATGGCTAAGATTAGTTTAATTACACTCGTTTAGCCAACATGACGAGTAGGTATAGTGCTTTTTTTAATAAATGAAGGAAACATATCTAAAACTAATCTTGTCTTACTTACAGGTCGACCATCTTGATATTTCATTATGATCAAACAACCTGTCTTTAAGGACCAGTGCGGTGACCGATTGCTAACAGCAGATTTTACAAAGAGCAATGGTCATTTTGGTCTAACGGCAATGAGATGCGTGTCATCTGAAAGGTATTTTTTGTAGTCCAATTCGTATAATGGAAACTGTTTAAATGTATGAAAGTATTCTGTCATAGATGTTCTAATAAAAAAATGTTTGGTTTGTTTATTTATAATTTAGATCCCTAGGTCTAAATATAATTTTTAAAAAAACCCCCTAATGTTTTAAGGTAAAGCTTTTTGTGATAAATCTGAGGTTGATACTAAGTATTGACACCACACTCGTGTGTATTGGTGGGTTGGACCAGCGCCAATATAAAAGTGACCGTTCCCCTTCACCGAAATTATGAGAAAAAAATAATAGTAAAAATATATTATTAAAAAAGATTTTATTGAAGTACTTGAATGCGTATACAAAATTTTGTGTCTGTGCTGTTGACCGTTGAGGAGTCCCTTCATTTGGAGCCATTCCTGGTTGTAAAATTAGGTCATGCTTACATAAAAATGCATTGTCATCAGAACTAAACCGACATGTCAAATTTCAACTCTGTAGGATAAGGGAAAGTGGTTTAATTCAGCTTGTAAGATTTGACCTAAGTCGACATACAAACTATGCCAGCTAAAAAAAGGGTGTAAACTTATATCTTGCTCAATAACAAGATTCACTCTTAATTCTGCCATTCAGTGGTGGAGCTTATTCCACCTACCTAATGTTCCCGGGCATCCATTATACCGCAGACGGGTTGGTGTTTGTAATTAGAGATTAATGTTGGTTATGGCCATTATAATCATTTTCTTATTACATCAATTTGATATTTTCATATTGTTTTATCAATTTTACAATTTCTATCGATTTCACCTAGAGATTACCTCAATTCTTATTTCCATTGTTATTATTTTTAAAGTTATAAAAGTCACATATGAAAATGCATAATAAGTTTGCCATGAAAGGAAATGTTTAGACAATGCAAATGGCACTTCTGCAGTGGCAAAAAGTAATACATACCTTGACAGGCACACCAGACCAGCTCAGCTGTTTGAATTCGTTCAAGTCAAGAACCGGATTATCCCGGAGCTGAAGGAAGCGCTCTACCTTCGACTCGCAGTTCACTTCTTTTCCGGTGAGTGCGGATATTTTGACAGCCCGCGGCCGACCAGGATAGTGTCGGACGGGCTGGGACTGCGGCAGTGTTTGTTCCGCGCCACTTTTAACACTACTTTCAATGGGTTTATTGGCCGACCTTTGAGGGATGACTTTGGTAGACGGATTATTGGCAGACGGCGAAACGCTCTCGTCACTCGTTTTAGCACCGCCGCTTCTATGATTGTTGATGACACTCAGAGCGGCCGACCGCGATATAACTTTAGATATTTTCGCGTCCTCCATGCCCGATATGATCTCATCGTCGCCCATGTCCCAGGCGTCGCTCACCGACGCCTGGAAATCCTGGTACGAGGACGTTCCGGACATAACCTTAATCGGCTTCACCTCCTTGCGAAGGCTCGGTCGTCCAGGCACGGCGCGCCCGCTGTTCTTCCAGAAAGAACCTTTCGCGTTGTGATCATAACCGTTTCTCACGTTCTCCATAACAATACATCGCCGCCCGATTGAGATCTGCCCGACAAATCAACGCAAGTCGTTTTAATGCGTCAACTGTTGATCACTACTCGCGCGCGAGCGAGCTGTCACACGGTGTCACGAAGCAGCTGTTCGAAAAGTCTATGGTTGCGTTATTCAACCCTGATCAAAGTTATTTTTATTTCTTAATATATGTTTCACAAACAAATAATAATATATGTTTTAAATACTAACGATACAACTTGACACCGCTAATTAGCTATTTCTTCACTAGACTTTTTTGTAGCAAAAATAACATGAACCGTTTACAATGCGTCTGCCGCTACTGCATACATATTATTATCTACTTCTCCACAAATAAAGAAAATGCAAGGTTTCAGCTATAGCTGAACCGCATATAAGGAAATAAAATAGGCGTGCGGAGATGCGAACTCTTCAGACCATTCACGAACTTCGAACTCCTCTTGAAGAAAAGATCGTTGCTTGCACCTGTGTCGTTGGGTAGGTTTTCGCATTCAACTCTATGGCTAACGCCAACAGACTAGCTAGGTTGTAAATTTACACGGTCGCCCTTCATTATAAAAATATGAATTTTACATACCGATCCAGACGTTTCGAAGATGATCACACATCCTGTCCTTAGGCGAGTCAAGATGTCCGCCATGCGAACTAATTACGGGTAGTACTACTGGTGCAGTCCACTCGATAGTGTACAAATAACATCAAACTTTGTGAGGTCAGCATGATTTTGGTAACTAAGCTAGCGACTGATTTATTATTTATACGCTACACATGGTACTTAATTGATGACATCAGTTAGTTCTGCCTAAATTCATAGTCTTAAGAGTTCATGAAGACGTTGGTAAAAAGGCGATACTGCTATTTACTATTTATATGCTGAAGGGTACTGTACTTATCTGAAGACGTTAGTGTAGCTCTATCTGCAATCCGCAGAAGCGTTAGGTAGTTAGGGATTTTTAAATGTGCATTATGGTTACTAAAAATGAACGATAAGCGATTAAGGCTGATTATACTATTTTAATATAGTATTAATATACTATACACTTTCTATACGGATAATAAATGAAAGGCTGAATTATAGTGAAGTATTAAGTGTACACATTCGAAAGTTATCTACTCGTATGTATTCGAAAGCGTTTAGGAGTATGGGCGTCCAAAGGAGCGTTTTGAGAGAAAGAGAGAGTGAAAATTCGCCCATTTGAATTGACAAAACTATTAAAGTTTTAACTTTTAAAAATTTAATTCATAAACATTAATTTCTGTTGGAGCAGGCAGGAATTATGATGATAAATATGCCAATATTAAGTGTGACGCCAACATTATTTATTTGATCACACATCAGGTCACAGTAGATAGTTACAGAATACAAGATACTGTATGTGAAAACAGTTGCTGGCGAGTGGCATGGCGGCCAAATAAACATATGTGGGGGGCGAGCGACTAGAGCGCAGCCGTCACTGCTGTAACGTAACTAATATGTAGGGCACAAATTGCAAGTTCCAACTCACTCCTCTCGTCTCGAGTAATAAGGTTTAATAGCAATGTCTAGTAAACCTAGCAATTACGCTGTTTAGTGGTATATTAAGTAGTAACTATGTTTCAAATCGTTTCTCGAATAACTCTGCATTTATATCTGAATGATAATCAAGCACGATCTGAATGATTTCAGATTTTTTTATCCAACAGCAACAAAACACCCAAAATTCAGCCTCTGTTACAACCGGTATGGTATGTTATTATAACGTGCTCTCCTCGAGATACTGGACTAAAACACTATCAACTTGTTAAACACTCAACACATGTTTTGATGAAAATTATTTTTTGAGTGCATTGGCAATATTTTTATTAGCCTACCAATACCAATCTACCAATAGTTTTCCTTAAAGTTTTTTATTTTATTTATTGCAAAATTTTGCATTGAAAAATTAAACACTGAAATAATAGGTATGTACCAGTTACATCTACTTAAACCAATCACTACTGACCAGTTGTACCAGTTTCTACTTTATCTGTGGATGGCAATTGGCTAGAGTTAACATATAACTCTCAATAAACCCCTCTAATAAACTGTGCCCTCCTGTCCAAAGTTGCGATGTCTGGGTTGATTCCCTCAGTGTAACACTGAGCGCAGATGACGTTATCGGCTTACTGAATTTCTATTAATATTTAAAAGCGCAACATGTAGAGTAGTATACCTGCATTCATGAAAGGCATATACTAATCTTAGATTAATAATTTTAGTTTAAAAGCGCGCTAGTGAATTGAAAGTGTTTTTGATGAATTTGGCAGAAAATTATTTGATTTTTTATTTACAAAAGCTATGTTAATTTATATTAAATATAAGAAATAAGCATTTTCATGGTTTTGTACATACTATTTCCATATTATATAAGAAAATATAACATAACTAAAAAAACGTGTGGCAGTTCCCTTTTGGGTTATTCCATTCGGTCAACGAATGATCAGGCGGGGCAACACGTGGTCCGCGCGTTTATGGAGAGGAATGTGTTAATATTTTCACTATAATTAAAAGAATGCTATACACCACAAATTAAATACATCGTAACAAAGAAAACTAAAGTAACTTTGTTTTTTATTAGTAAATACTTTTCAGATATAATGGTGTAATAACCAGGGGGTATTAAAAGTAATTTTGTTCATCAGAGATTGGAGGTTGGAAAAAAATCAAACTTAGATTAATACTTCGTAATCTCAAAATATTATTTGAGAAGTACTTAGGTACTTCAATTAAAACAAGTATATAAAAATATTAACCGAAACAATTATCTAGTAATTTATAAAAAAATAAAACACAATAACCTTATTGTCTTATTATATTATCCGTTCATTAAAAAATAGCAATATGGTCTGTGGTAAAAAATCATTTAACATAGAATGAAAACCACATTATGCAAGTAATTTAATTATAAAAACCTAAATTAACTAAAAAAAAAAGGTTTTAAAATATAAGAGATAAAACCCTAAACTTATTGAGTTAGGTTTGTATTACACATATATTCGTCATATGTTTTGTCAACTCTCAAACTCTCTCTCAACTCTCAAACTATGAAAAATCCATATAAAATATTATGATTACACAAAACTAAATAATTGTGAGCAAAATAAAAATTACATAAAATAGCTTAGTAATAATAATATAGGATGACTATTTCGAATGTGAAATTAGTACACATATTTTTATTAACACAACGATAATATTAAGTTAAATATAAAAAAAAAGTTAAACAATATACTATTTATTACTTTAATATTGTGAAATGTATGCGACAGACATTTTTCATTGTTGAGTTGGACAATCCTTTTTTATCAAACAAACTAGCGCGTTAAGATTTCACAGATTTAACAAATTTTAAATCAAAGTCATTTAAATACTAAATTATAAAGTATAAATAATAAAATTTACATTAATTTTAACACGGTTTATTCTTGAAGTAAATGTAATTTTTAATAATTATTCAAATAAGTATTCATTTTATTTGCCTTTGTTTAAACGTAAGTTAAATTACTATCTGCATATTCTAACATGGATTGATATGTAGCGCACAACACCTCTCACAATCTGGAATAAACGATTTTTATGTATTATAAGACTTTATTACAAATTACCAATGATTTGCAAACTAACTTTATTATTTATATATTTTAAATTTCCTTAAAAAATCGAATGACAGAGCTATAATTGAAATATTTTTAAACTTAAAAATATACCCCAAATAGTTTCTGATGAGTCAAATATATAAGATCAAACTGTTGTTTATTTTAGTCAAATAATATTGATAATATTTTATATGAAACAGTTTGTCATATATAGTTTATAAGTCAATTTTAAGTATAATTTAACATAGTTAAAATCATCTATGGACATTAAATTAAATCCTAAACTTAAATTAAGAATACAATACTATAAAAAAAAACATATTTAAGTGGTTTAAAATAGTTTTGGTTCGAACCATCATAGAATTTATAACAAAATGACAAAAGAATGACTGCACTGTTTTACGGAGAACCTAATTTGAAAATATTTCATCGTCAGATATTAGATGTGGGTAGTTGTGAACCACCTTAATACGTATCCCACAAGGTTTTAGAATAAATAAACACTAGCTTATTGGTTTTGCGATTTCAAGTATTATTTATGAAGACAGTATATCAAATGTCATCGTAGTTTCAGAGAAAATAAATTGCAAACTTTACGTTTTTATTATGAAATGATCGTAGTGCGTCAGCTGACCACTCTTCAAAATCGAACCGAACACTCATGCTTTAATATTTTTCACTCAAATTCATTAAGATGAATTCCCAATTTGTAAAATGTCATGGAGCACAGCATAGATAGATAATTTTTACATGTACCATAGGACCTCGATAATCCGATCGACACGGTAATCCGGTCGGCTGTGGCAAGCAAATCGACCTTCCATAGCAGCCGTCCGCATTACCTGGCCTAGCTGGCAGTAATACCAACTCATTAAGTCATCCTGCACCAACGTTTTTATGCTGATAGGCCTGTGAACCCTAATCGTGCATGTAGGAGGCAAGTAAGATATTTTGGCGATGAAGATATTATCAGTAAATACGTATAGTCGAAAATAAACTGACCGTTTTTCAATTAGGACGGAAATCAAAATTCCTCATGGTTCAAACCGTTGTCTCATACGCATGCCAGCTGACCGCTCCCAACACATAGTTTATTGACCCCGCTCGGTTAAGGCTACAGTATATTGACCACGTTTTGCCATGCCAAAAGCAATTTACACCACCACTATAATAAGAATAATAAATTTAGCGTTGAATTATTTTCACTGTTTTTTTACATACTTCCGAAATGGTCTCAATACATGGTTATGTTTCGTACTTAAAATATTGACTTAACTGTTAACTTATAATGTTCATATAAATATTAAATTAGAATTACAATATATTTTTGGTTAATATTTTAAGTAGAAAACGTAATATTTTGATCCATATTTCATTTTAGCCATTCCCATTTCACATCTGTCCTAATTTAAAAACGGTCAGTTTATCGTTACTTGACTATAGATAGCACTCAACGTTAGCATTAAAAGTCAAAGTGAGAATTCTCCAGCTTTTGATATAGTGGCAAAAACTATCCCGCAACCGCGAAGAGATATAAAATGAGAAAATTAACAGTAGAAAAAAATAATGAAGTTTGTTTAAACCAAACCGCCTTTATTATCCGGCTATGCCTTGTTCCATATCCATCCGGGTTATTAAGGTCCCGACTGTATAAATGGTGTATTTATATTTTCACTGATGTCCTTTTAGGAGGTTGATCTACGTCAATATGGGAAAAATGTTTTCCAATTACGAGAAAAACAAATTCGAAATTTAATAGAAATAGTTTGAATGTTTGAGAAAGTGTTTGTACGCATGGCTCGAAGTCTAAGTAGTGCCTGCGCAGCTCGCGAAGTACTTCAAAGAAAAACAATGTTTCTTAATAATACTATGGTATGAAAAATTTTATTTTCAAATTATTTTTTTTTTGTGCGAGTTGTCGATATAGGTCAATCCCCTAAAAAGATATCAGTGGATATAAATACATCCTGTATATTATGATTATAAAAGTGCAAGTCGAAAGTTGGTCTAAACGGAAAATTCAGACCAATTATATCCTGGATATTTCTGCTTTAAAAGGCTAATAACAGTCTGTTGACTTGGAGATGACGAATATGAGCAACTTGCCGGTGAATAATTCATTTGAGGAAACGAGATTGCATCCCTCTGAAAGTCCCTGGCATCCGAAGAAGTACTGGATACACTCGCCAAAGAGTTGTCGGCAGAATTGGACCAGGTTTCTCTTGAGTATTTCTGCTGAATTGGAATTGGCTCACTCATATACGAATTATTTGTTGACGAGTTCACGTTTTTGACATACGACTGCAAATAATAAAATATTAGAAAACGATGAGAAAGTGACAAAAAAAATATTAAAATTGTTAAAAGTTCTTATTAGTATTATGAAATTTATTATGTTTATTTTGTTGGTTAATATGCTTATTCAGAACTAAAACCAAACTGCACACTTTTGTGTAATGGTGTAATTTAGGCCACTTTAAGAGAAAATAAATTGTAAAAACCTGTATAAAATGTCACAACTTTTAGAACAAAAAATGGGTATGGTTAATTAACACTGTCAAAACAGAGATTTAATATGAAACTGTGTTGTCCGTATTTAAAAAATATAAGAAATTTACAATAACTTATATACAAACAATATTTATCTTGAATAAAGTAAACATTATCATGAAGTAGGCTGAATTGAGTAAGATTGCCGCCATCCACAATTGATTTTAAAAGAGGCCACCGACCAGGCGAGCCCATTTTCGAGGCGACTGGAGGTGTGCAGTTTCACTCTTACAGCATACTGTAATTAAGTGTGATTTACATGTCACACCACTCTCACACTCAAGATTGTAAGCAACATTTTACGAAGCTTCCAAATTACGGATGTCATTCTTTCTTTTTTCCTTTGTACGATACGGACACGGCTTGTAAAATTTAAACCGTCCATACAAAATACGGACGTATGATAACGAATGGGTGTGGTACTATTAGTGATTTCCTTGGCAGCACAGTTTCATCATACAGTAGTTCAAGAACTTACCTTTAAGAGCATAATTATCCTGGAAGCAATTTGTAGTTTAGCCTCATCCTCAGTTGGGCAATGAATTTGTGCGTGGAAAGGACCAAAATGACAATTTTCCTCAAACAACGGTGGACCGACCCTGGGGAGAATTACACTGGCATCCCACGTTTTGACAGTAGTCCTATTGTTGGTCGCTTTAACTATTTTGTAATCAGGAATAGTCCAACAGAAACTGAAATTCAGTAATTAAAAACTTGACTATTGAGAAAAAAAAAAGTGAACCAAGAGCGTTCAGCAGATAACCTTAAAACGTGTTTTAAAACCTTTAGCGGGTGACATATTCACACCTTGAAATAAAGATTAATTGGTATTAGACCCCACCTTGAGAGGAGAGTTCGACAAGACCGTCCAATGTAAACTATCGAGATTTATCCATCGAGAGAAGTTTAAAAATAAGAGTTTTCCAAAAACCTAGTGTCTTTCACATTTGAGATTTACAGGAGGTTCCGACTGAATACATACGTGTATATATTTAAATTTTAATCATATATATCGTATCCCCTAGTATCGCAGTGGTATGAACGCTTGCTTTCCAGAAATTGTGTTGGAAACCCAGTGGGTCGAAAACCCGGCCAGGTATTTTTTGCCGCTAAAAATATTCAACGTATTTTTTAACAGTCTTTTCTAGCTATCACTACTTGGCCATCATGTGGAAATGCTACTTAGCAAAGAGTAACGTTGAATATCAGAGAGATTTAAATAAATATAACAAGATTGTTCTTACAGTTAAAACAAATAAATACTTTTTAGTGGTAGGGTCAAAAAACGCGTTCTAAAATTTTTACCCAACTAATCAATAGAAACTTACTTATTTATGTTATTGTAAAAATCGAAACTTGATATTTATAGTATTAAAGGTTTTTGTCAAAATAAAAAGTAGGCCCTTAATAAAAGTTAAAAATATGAGACCAATGATATATATATTTTTTTTTAAATGTTACATACGAGTATATAGATAATTGAAAATATACTAACTAGTAACATATGACATCGAGTGTTCTCGGAGATATCATCTCATCAGTCATGCTGAAATTTGAAATCATCATCAAAGCTCTCTGCTCTTCCGTTGAATGCGGCTCTGCACCTGGAATAAGATTTCTCATATCAAATGCTTTTTCGGATAATTAACAGAGACAAACAAGATGACGGATCCACCTTGTTACCCAATAGATTAGGTCTTAACACTCGCTCATCAGAAAGCCATCACCACACTCGACATTTGTGGACAGACTGGCCAAACATATTATCATCTCACTACTAAGCTATTCAGTAAAATTATTTGGACACCTCTCCTCTTACATTTTTGCTTTAGAAATAGTCAAGCATCCTAAAAGTCTTGCATAATGGTAAAATTAAATGAAAAATGTAGCTAAAAAAAAGTTAAATACCAACTCTTTGGATGTGATGGAAAGATAGGTTAGAAAAGGAATAATTCGCAATATGCTCTACTAAGCAATAGTATATTTTAAGCATATTTTTTAAATTTTTCTAGTAAGTTTTTTATTTGAGAACACATTTTACAAAGTACAAGAATGAGGGAAAGTATTCTCTTATTCTGTATTAGTAACAGACAAGCTTTTTTAAACTTACTGTGTATATATTATACACAGTATATATACAGTAGTAGTAGTTTGTATGTTTGTGTGTATATAGATTGTTTTTTACCCACAGAACAGAAACCTTAATTTTGGGAAAATTATTATTAAACATTCTAGACAATGTCATTTCAGTTTTAATTATTCCGTCAACTAGGGTATTTATTTTATTTTTATTAGAATAAAAATAAGGAAGGACTCGTTAGTCTGACTTAGTTAGAGTTAGTTAGACTGTCGACAGGTCCCTTTGATAAGATTTTTAACTAATATTATTATATAATAAACAGGTATAGCTATTTAAGGACAAATTAGATTTTTAGTAGAGACAAAATGAGAACATGATAAACAAAAACTGAAGATTATAAATAATATAAAACCTAACATGACACAGTGCTGATATTATTTAGAAATTTTAATATTTTCGTAAATGGTACATAATTATTTTACATATGGTATTTATTTAACCTATAACCTGGCTGAATATGCTTGTGCTAGAGTCAGGAAATGGTAGTAACGAAACGTTAAAAATGGTATGACAATGATGCGTGGATTCGAACCCGCGATCCCCGGGATCAAAAGCGAAACACCTTAAAAACTAGTTTGTAAAGATCTCTTAAGACAATCAGTATGCACTCCCTAGATAATTTGTCGTAGGTATTAGGATCCGTTTTCATTGGGTCTAAAGAACATCTTGAAATTGCATAATCATTACCATTATGTATAGGGTGTTTTTTTTAGAGGCGTGGTTTTCAATCTGGCACTACTTTTTTCGTAGTTGGTGTTTTTGACAGCTGTCACTTGATTTATGCTCAGTTTGGTTTGCCATTTCATAATGAATAGACTTACTCCTGAACAACGTGGCGTGGCCTCCAAGATCGTGCGATTTAACACCGCTGGAATATTTTTTGTGGGGGTTATGTGAAGTCGCTTGTCTACGCAGATAAGCCGGACACGATTAACGCCTTGGAAGAGAATATTCGGCGCGTTATTGCTGACATACGGCCCAACTTGCTGCAAAAAGTGGTTGAAAATTGGGCCTCTCGGCTGGAATTTGTTCGGGTCAGCCGCGGCGGCCACTTACCCGAAATCATTTTTAAAACATAATGGCAAACCCTTATCTTTATAATAAAACTAAATTCTTAGCCATAACATCAAATTATATGCGTTTCATCTCTTCTTGAAAACCACGCCTCTAAAATCATCACCCTAACAAGAAGTAATGTGAAATTGAAATCGACGTTGATAAATTAAGTTATTACTGTAATGGCATTTTTATATTCAAGATTATTTGAATATACAAAAAAAAATATATGTAAAAACAGGCATTTAGACCAGAGTGTAAAAAGAGATTCAGTAACTCATCTTCTAACAAAGATATGAATCGCGGTAATCGACTAAGGGCTGAAACAAAATGTGTGCGGCCGACAGTAGTATCTTTACACTATTTTTTTAGTATGCTATGTGTTATGCATCTTGATGCAGTGTAGAGTCTGTATTATCTGTAAACAAAATCATGTATTATTTGTTTAATTTATTTATTATACACCAAAAGTATTTTGAGTAGTAGTTTGACTCTTTTGGGACTTGAAATTTAATAATTAGTATTTATTTTCCCAGTGCAAGCAATAGATTCACCGCCGTTCTCAGTTATTCTTCGACGCTTACCCATGAATTCCGGGCGAAGTGACAATTCACTTTCATCGAGCTCGCTTCCATCGCTTGTATGTTTGACGAGATGTAAAATGATGCGATGTCTGTCCAATACGTAATCGTTCACGTAAGCCTCGTATGCTAGATAAGCATCCCTCTCGCTGTGAAAGGTCACGAGGGCTTTTTGGTTTTTATGATAGATCCGCGCCACTCTATTCGGACTTATTGCCCTTTCAAGGAGAATTCTGATAGCTGTTTTGCTCGTAATGGGATTCAAGTTAAGAATCCAAAGCTGAAAAGAATAAATCGATTATTATATCTGCGCTGTAGTAGCAAAAAGAGGTGAAAGACTTTTTGACGATCTTAACTTTTAGAAAAATAATAAAAATGTAACTTTTGATTTAATTTATTTAAGAGATACGACATCTAGTATTATTTTTCTTCTATATCTACAAATAAGAGTCACAACACTACATCATTTGTATGGAGAAATGAGTGGGTGGAGTCTCCTTAAGGGTCGGTCGTCCGTTTTTGGGCAAAATAAGGACATTTCAAAGTGAAATTTAAAGCACTTACGGAAAGACCACCACAAAATAAAAAATAACATAAAAAAGTAACTCTCAAACTAGGTCTCAAATAATCCCGATTTTTTAAAATGTGTAGCTATATATTAGAAAAAAAATCATAAACATTTGGATTTCGTGCAAATAGCCCTATTTTTGATGCACCGTTTTTACTAGAAAAGAAACTTATTTTAGATTATCGTATTACTTATATCTTGAACTCTATCGCAATGAAACGTTTTTTTTTGTGTTACTTTTATTTACTGAAATATCATCGAGTAAACAATACAATAATATAATATTTCATTGAAAAAAAAAATAGTGTAATATTTAATTAGCTAACACAATCGAATTAACTAACAATAGGCTATTTTTTAAATTTATTTATTAATTTCACAATAACAACTTTTTTGTCTCTTTATTTATTTTATATAAACGTTAGGTATAATTTAAAAATGAATAAATAAAAAGTATTAGATATTATAATAAGTTTTTAGGTATTTATACAATATTATTATGAAGTTCATTTTTAAAAGACCTTTTTAAATATTCTATTTAAGTAAACTATTAATTTCACAAATAAAAAAAAGTACAATTTAAAAAAAAAAGAAATTCGATTTAGATTCAAGATTAATTTTTAGCACTTTTTTCAAAATCAAATTTTATTATTTAGTTTGTTTATTTTAGATGCCAACTTATATATAAAATATACCTATATACTTATAGATAATTATATAAAAGAATTATAAAATAAGTATAAGAATTAAGTACTTAGAAACTATGTACTTTAATAACTATGAGCACTCTGCACTCACACCGTGTCCTTTTCGGCTGTTCACTCGCTGGCACTACCACTTTTATAATCATCAAGGAATGCATCTAATTTCCCAAGGCAGAGGATATAATTTATGATTCATATCCATAAACCAGGTTATGTCACACAAATCTCATGGTCCTTTGACCCTCCTGCACCTCTCACATTGTCACAGTTTCTGCTTTCCTCTGAACCTCTGTAGTGGATACGTATTTAAGTAGTACTTTAGTTCATATGTTTTTATATATTATATATATTTATTCAGATATAATAATATTATTACATATATATACATATTTATGTGTAAATCAAATGTTTTCCAAACTGCTAGAGCATTTAAATTAATTAGTAAGCCAAATGATGTTGCAGCAATTTGACAAGCGATACTTTAGTATCAGTAACTAGAGAGACACCATTATCAAACTTACCTTTGTGGAAGAAGAAGAATAATGTTGAATTAGGTTTCTGGCCTTGGTCATGTGCCAATTGATGAAGAGTTTTTCGCCGAAGAGCATAAACTTGCAGCTCAGCTGCTGTCGCACCGAAGCGGCCTCCTTGTGACTATTGAATTCAACCGTAACGTATCCCTTATTTCCTCCATTTGCCTCAGGTGGGGCAAACACCTGCAATTAAAACTTAATATTAAATGAACTCAAATATTTAGTAAAATAAGCGAATATTAGTTGAGCTTGGATAAATCCAAAATGCTATGCTCCCTAATATTCTATTAAACTATTAGTTTTTAGGTAGATTTCATTAGGAAAGCTATCTATTGCAATGGGTACCAAGTAATGATTTTCGGAAAATTTCGACAAATCACTAGAACCCAAACCTACCCTCAGTTTAAAAGTGTATATATTTATCACTTTCCTATGGACACGATAACTGACGTAATTTTACACCATCACTTTCAAATTGATATATAAAATTTACAGGTACAAAATCCCGGTAAAGTTCACTACTGGATAAAATCAGACCAGGGTTGGAATGGGGGAGAGGAGGTTCGAAAAACTGAAATTTTGTTATAACTTTCTTAGTATATAACATACCAAATTTTGAATTATTCCTCAGATAAGAGTCTAAACTTATCTATGTGAAACTTTTTTGATAGCACCAAACCATTGGTCCTAGGGGTGGGAAAAAATGATTTTCAAAATTCAAAAAAATCATACCTTAGGCACCAGAAGGACTATAATTTCCCTACAATTTTTGATATGTGCAACCCCTAAGGCGCTGACTCACATCAAGCTTGGCTGGACAAACTGCAATGTCTATTTAGCTGTCATTCTTCATACGAAGAAACAAAAAAAAAAACGAAAACTTTGGATTTACAATTATTAAAGAAAAAGATATTATTTAAGAAAATATTCATAAGGTTTTAATGGCAGCTTGGGTTTTGTATAACTTTTTACATAAAAAAATCCTTGCTCATATAACATCAGGACTACGAAAGTCATTTTAACGGAACATTAGCAAATGGTTAAGGGGCTAATCCCACGGGACTAATACAATGATACCGTTACAAAACTCTTACATCAGAAATCACCATTAGCCGCAAAAGTACTTGTGGCAGGAAGAGATGGTAAAGTATTAGTTTTTTAATGTATTACGTAAATAAATAACAGTTTATTATTGTTTAATTAAAAATGTAATTGTTATAATATTTAAAATATACTTATGTAAAAAACGTATTTCTTGTTGGCCACTTGAGCTCGGCAGAAATCAATTACTATCAATTAAATCAATTGTTATTAAAATTATTAATTAATTTTATTTATGTATTATTATTATTATTTATATATTATGTAATGCATACAATTTAATTCAAATAATTGTAATTGTATGTTGCGCAGTGAGATGGTCGTAAAACAATGCTTCTAATAAAGTCTACTTTAGTACGGGCGCCAGGGCGGCGGCGGCGGGTTGAGGTGCGCGCAATCTTTGATACAAGTTCCGTACGATTGGAGTTCGCCAATCCCCTACTTTGGATCCGGTGAAATCTACTTCCACCTTCCAGCGTGCCGAAAGGTAATTTTCGGTCCCTACTTAATTTCACGGAACTCTCTAGTGTTTAAAAAACAAAAACCTCACCTAATCTAACCTACCTACTGTCTACGGAACTTTCTAGAGATTTAAAAACAAAAATCTAACCTACCTACTATCTACGAGAGTTTTTAGTGATTTACAAAAACCTACCTAATGTCTACGGAACTTTTTAGTGATTAACAAAAACCTTACATAATCCTAAACCAACCTACTATCTACGGAATATTTTAGTGATTAACAAACAAAAACTCAACTCACCTTAGCTAATCTACCTACTGGAACTTTCAAGTGACTTAAAAAACAGAAACCTCACCTAACTTTTAGTATTGCACAGAACATTTTAGTGATCACTAAAAAAAACCCCTACTGTCAACGGTACTTTTTAGTGATTACCAATTTAAAGAAAACCCGTAATTAACTGTCACTAGTACCTACATTTTATTAATTATTTAAGCAAAAAACCTTTTAACCTACTGCCAAATTCATCTTTTTAGTGAAAACCAATTTTAAAAAAACCCCTTTAACTGTCAACGGTACTTTTTAGTGATTAGCGGTCAGAATCAATATTGGTCTTTTAAATAATTTAATTCGTTATATTTTCGTCAAAAATATTGATGATTTATATATATATAATTGAGTTGTAAAGTTATTTGACTTATATTTGATGATTGTTTTTCAATAGCGGCAAATCTCCTGAAAAGATAAATGACACAATCTTTGACAATATTGAATATTTTTTAATTTTTTTGATAAAGTGCTGGATAGCATAATATTTATAAAGGTTGTAAAGAGGTCCTGTACTTGAGATCGCAGGATGTCGGTTTAAACCCAGCGCTGAGTTTTATTAAAATTCATTTTTAATTCTCACCTGTCCTCTTTAGTGTAAAATATTGTCAAATATTATGTAACCATCTAATAAGATGAAATAAGGAAAGGATGATATTTTAACAAAAAATATAAAAATAATGGATTTGTGATTACGATGAAGGATGATGATATATGAAATATATATATTTTTCATCTCGGTTCATCCATTCTTTGTTAGTTATTTTTTCATTCGAATATAAAAACAATACAACGATAGTTGGTAGGTAACAACTTGGAGAATAACAAAGCAACGTGCCCGGCTGTCAAATATGGCCGCCGGTTTTTTAAATACGTCCTTTTTAAATGGGAAATTTAGATAAACAAGTAAATAAAAGAAAAAAAACTCAAAACTCTGTTTTTAGTGTTAGTTCTGTTACACGTGGAATGCGTGATAACGCGGGAGTGGTGTAAAATATGAATTTAAAGTCATATTGTCGTGATTCTTTCCCGTGACTAATTTTATTTTACTATTATTATAATCTGCGCATTAATGAATCTAAATCGAATATGAATTAAGTATTTTTTGTTACACAACAACGCTTATTTTAGTTATTCAAAGAAAACTGAAGTGATCGCCTAAAAAAAACGTTAAAATAATATACAATAGGAAAACATAATTTATTTATATATCCAATATACAATTTATATTATTACATATGTAATATTTTATTAATTTTTTACGACTGTATCAAGCGTTACCCATTTAAAATATTTAAGGAGAGATTTAAGAGAGAGCGCGCGTTATATCTGGCATTGGTATTTTCTTTTTGACAAAATCAGTCAAATTCGTTAAAATATAGTTCCAGGACTAGATGGAGCCTTAGCCTTAGCCATCGGACAATACAAAACAGTTTTGTGTAGTGTATTTTGTATGCACCTGGAATAATTGATTAAATGGTTACATACCTTAATGGCATTCGGGATCTTCTCGAGTATTTCATAGCGGACTTGTCGAGAGGACAGGTTCTGGGGAATCCCCTGAATTATGAGCTTCTTGTTGTCCGTAGAGTAGGTCACCAACAGTTTGCAATTCGGGCGTATCTCTTTTCCGTTGAGGCCTTCGACGGCCCTGGTGGCCTCCTCGCGAGAGAAATATCGAGCGTACCCGAAGCCCTTGGTCAGTCCGGAGAAGTGCATTATCAAGCGGAACTGATAGATGCGACCGGCGGCGGCGAAGATCGAGATCAGCTCCTCCTCGAAGACGCCAGACGGTATCTTCGCGATGTACACCTCAGTGCCGTAGCCGGGGGGCGGACCACTCCAGTCGGCCGGCGGCCCGAAGAGCCGCTGGGCGTTCAGCTGCACGTGAGGATAGTTGGACAGACCTTCCAGAGGCATTTTTGCGACCAGCTCGCGAACGACCACCGCAAATGCTTACGATAGACTGAAAGTTCGTTTATTTTTAAGATGAGATGAGATAAAAGTGCTCATGAATCCAGAATCGCCATCATTGCGCGGACCCTGGCCAGCACAGGTGGATGGGCCACGTTTGATTGGCTAAGAACTGCTCTGAGGGGTAAGTTAGCTACGCCCCTTATTTGTCGATTCTCAAACTGTTCTCAAATAGATGCCATGCAAAAAATTAAAAAAAAAATTGACTCAGGCCTGCGCGACTGCAATGGCGGCTTAATTTGATCCGAAGCTAAATTTTTAAAATTGTTAGTAATATGTACATAAAAGTAAACGGATTCGTCTTACAAATTACTTAAATATTACTAAAATAGCTAATAAAGAAACAAAAAAAAAAAAAAAAAAAACTTATGCTTACACCTTTGCCGTCTTCAAATCTCCAGATACAATATTTACACGTAATATTATGCCTAGTTTTTTAATAATTCAATCTGCACACCTGCACTTCTTTTAGTTTAAAATTCTAACATAATATAGTTTTTATTATTGTTAGTAAAGCATCAGAAAATTATTTATTTATTTTAAATAAAATGTTAATATGTATTTGTTATATTTTACGTTTAGCCAATTTGTTATTTGATAGTATTTCTCTGTAAAGTACCTACTAAATAAATCTAAACGATATGCAGATATTTAGTATTTTTTATAAAATTTAAGGACGCTACATTCTTACGATTTTCCAAATAGATTCTTATGATTTTAGGTTATAGCACAACCGATATAATAAATAAATGGATACCTAGAGACTTTATTGTAAAAACCATAATATTTTGAACAGTAAACGGACTATCCGCTAAAATTTGCTTACAAATGTGATATATTTTTTCGTGAGACCAGTTTTGTTGTTGATTGATTTTTGGATTGATTAAAAAAAAACCTTGATGAATGAAATTTACCCTGACAACGTTTTTCATTGAAGATGGATTAAATATTCGTGCAGTCGTTCTTGGACACTCAGTAGGTATATTATATTAAATATTTGGTAACTTTTAAAAAAAAAAAAGCTGATACCTGTTCATTTTTTATGTTGTTTTGTATGTGTAAAGTTATAAAGGTCGAATATGGTATTTTAAGTCATGTTTATATCACAGTAGTTAGGTATAATAAAGATAGTTTGTTTAATAAGCGGTTTGTTTGCCAAATTAAGTACATTACACACTACACCTTCCAATGAATAACTCTTAAAGGACCTACTTTAGGAAAAGAGGAAAGTCGTTTCTGAATAATACAATTCAATACAGAAGGTATATTTAGTATAGTCAGTTTTCTGAATAAATATAATAATAAATTATAATCATTGGTGTGGTAACATAAAAATCATATAACAAAAGTTTAGGAGTCTTCGGACATTTTAACTATACATATACCAATTTATAAGTCTACACCCATGGCGGTGCTAACTACGCAGCATTTTTATGTAGAGTAGGGTTACCATAAATAGTTTGGCACCGGGACATTATCGATATCAGATCGAGAGGGGGGTTTTCATCGCCCCTCCCTAGTACCGCAGGCGAGTTTTAAAGTACTTATTTTCATTTTGATTAAAAAAAATATGTTGTTTACACAATTAAACAAAAAATTATAAAAAGAAACTACCCCTGATAGGTTTTATATCTTTCTGACTTCTTCACCTGTTTCAGTAGCTACGGTTTTTAAAATTAAATTTCCATTGAATGATGATTTCGGACCTTTCTGTTTACTTTTATCTATACTTTTTTTCACAAAGATTACAGTAAGGTAATTTCATTATGGTATAACATTTATTCAAATCAACTATCTCCAATAACTATACCCTTTTCTTGTGACGCATAGTCTTTTAACATCCTGGCAATGGCGTCAGGCAACAAAATTCATCCACGAAAATATTTAAAATTTTGTAAGACTGTTGTAAATATTCATAGGCAGTTTTGTAATAATTGAATTTCTAGAAACTTAGCGCGTTCTGAAACGATTTACTCATGAGGACTATTTATGAGTTCTTTGACTACTATAATGGTAATAATAGTTTTCAAATTTCTTTATTTGTTTCTCAAATAAAAACGATTTTATTTCCAACCCCTTGTCTCGGGGTGGTGGGGCGGCGGGGAAGATGGAAATGGCCCCCAGTGCCCTCTCTCTGGATCCGCCCCTGCTAAGTACTGTTTAACCAAAAATTGTATATAAGTAGATATAATTTATTTTATCCGTATTTTGGGAAATACGTCTAATTGCGGGTTCATTCCCGGCACATAATAAATAATGCTTGTAGCAGTCTATATGTGCGTAATATATGTAACAAATTTCCCAAATCTGCGTTTGACTCAGGTATTTAGGACGGTACTAATCTTTCTTTGAAACGGTCGCCTTCGACCTAATCTAATGGCCTTGCCATATATATAAACTTCTAAATAGGTATATAGTAAGCGCATATATAGAAGAATATAGTTTTGCGTACTTCAACATGTTATATTCAAGGAAATCAAATTTGTAAACGAAAATGCATACTTCACGCCGATCAAATTGGATCTTTCACACTTCACACTATTTATTCACTATTACAATAATTTTTTTTTTCTAAATATGGGTTATTGTTCCAAAATTATTCAGTTTACTAATTTGGCTAAAATTTAAGGTCTTAGAAAGGCGTTTCCGTAAGCCGCGATTATACCTACCTCTCCGAAAGAGAAGGCAACATATTTAACAAAATCTTATTTGAACTCGCATCTTTATGAAATAGTATAAGTACTATTTCAAATACTTTTTGAATTTTCAAATACTTTTATTCGAATAAAACTTCTTTTTTTTACTATTTTTTTCGAGTTAGATGTAAGATGTTTAACTAAAGTTTTGATACAGACGCGGTATGGCGAATACAGACTTTTCGAGGTTGGATAATTACCGGATAAAACTATATTGCCGCGTCCATAGCGAAAAATACATCCATGGTTTCTCTCAACCAAGTAAGATTTGAAATAAATTAATGGTAAAAATACATTTTTAAAAAATGTCGAATGTAGTGTAGGGTGTAGAATCAGGTCATGATTTTATCATAAAAATGCATTGTCATCGGCACTGACCCAACATGGCGAATTTCAAGTCCGTAGGGTAAAGGGAAGTGGTTCTAATTCAGCTTGAAGATTTGGCCTGAACCTGAAGAAACATCGCTAGCTAAATAAAAGATTGTAGATACGAGTGTACCCGTGTGGTTTAAATTTATTTTTATTAATAATTAAATACATTTAATTTATTGTTTGTGGGCGCGCACATGGCACAACGCATCTAGTTTTATGCTAGGTGATAATTTATTTGAATCTTACCGCGATTAGGTTAGGTCACGTGTGACGTGCGACGTGACATCATCATCCCGTCCCAATAACTCATAATGGAGCCCTGCAGGCGAAGTATGAGATGAGCATAGTAAACAGGAAACGAAGAGTCAATAAAAGGACAAAGGACCACTGATTACAGGCAAACGGCGATGGTTCTCTCTGGTTATGGATTACAGACATTGATAGAAACAAAATACCGACTGATAATTTCAAATAATCGATTGCTAGTTATTGTTGTTTTAATTTACCATAACAATATATGGCCATTTTTGGCAATGGTGGTGTAGTTCCCTAACTAACCTAACCTAACCCATACCGCAATGCGTTCCGAGGTTAGTACCTTCGAATTTACGTTTATGCCTTAATCTTATAGGTATAAGTTATTTTTATTTAAATAATACATTGATAAATTAATAAATATAATATTCATTTCATGCACAAATAATTATATTTTGTTATCCATAACACGTTTTGCAAATAATAATCATGGCACCCTCCTTAGCAACATTATTAGTGCTATAGAGTTAAATGCATATTTGATAAAATTGATTAAATGACTTGAAAGTTTATGTGCATTTATTCGTTTGAGGATTTCAGAATCTCGTAACAATGTATTATTTTTCTAATAGGCTTTTTTATAAACTAATGTTTTTTTTTACAAAACAGACCTATATTTTAATAGTTTTTAAATAAAAAAAATAATAAACCGAGGTGAGAGAGCATTTAACTTGTTTGTCCAGAACATGATTTGCGTATATATTTGACCTGAAATTGATTTTGAACCTATTCAAAAAAGTATCAAGTAAAACAATTTAAGATACTTTACTGTTTTGTCCCAGAAAAAAATAATGAAAATAGTTCATTATATGTCATTAGATTGTTTGACTTATATATAATATAATCTGCTGAAAAACTGCATTTATCTGGTTTTTCGTGAATGTTTACGATGTTTAATTTAAAAATTAAACATCGTAACGAAAAATGTGTTACACCTAAAGATAGAGCTTAAAAACCTATCAAAACTGCATTCTTAACTAGTTTTTGACTAGTTTGAACTAGTATTCTTTCGATAGATGTTATGAAACACACTCTCTTTAACACACTCGAGTTTAGGCGACAAGTCCATACATTGTTTTGTTTTTATAAGGTTATTCGCGGTTTCATCGAGAATCCCGTAATACTCGGTGATATTGGTCTCTTTGTTCCGGACCGTCGTACTAGAGCGCGGAAGCACACGTTATTTAGGCGGTTGGCGTGTACAAGTATAGTCCTATTGGGAGAGCAGTCGAATTATTAAATTCCATTTCCGCGGAGATTAATATTTTTGTCTGTTCGCCAAATGGGATTAAAAATCTGCTTTCTATTACACCTTTGTAAGATCGGCGTGAATTATTTATTTGTTAATGTTTGCCTGGAAGCATTATTTTCATTTTTTAGCATAGTATGTTTCATGTTGTTTTTTATTTTTAATGTTGTTTGTTTTTCTTTTGGTAGTTTAATTTGTTTTTACTTTAATTATGTACACGGGGAAACCCTATCTAGCCTATTTTATTAATGTTTAGCTCGTTATTTCATTTTTAAATTTGAGTGAAAGATATTCAATTATTGACATTTTACTTTTTCTTCTATTTTGAAATTCCACTGACAGATGTTAAGTTATTATGAGCTGTCATGACATTAACCACACTAAAGATCTGTCAAATTCAACCAGGATAAATTAAGCCGTTTCCAGGACTCAAAACTTCAAAAGCTAGGATCAGAAACCGCAGGAAAGTAATCGCGCTAGCAGATAATGTGTTCGTGTTGACCTTTATAAGCAATCGTGAGTAATTTTAATCCAGTAAATATTACAGTAGATATCTATACATATACACCACAAGATATTTATTAAAAGAAAAGGCTAAAGTCGCCTTAGCAGAGTGCGAGGTTAATTTTAGAGGTTTATTGGGCATTCGAAGAGAGGGATAGTGCTCGGATAGTCTTACAATAACAGTAACGAATGTTGTACTCATCCGTGATAGAATCCGTCTTCGGACTTAGAACTTCGTTTGGTCGAGCACTAGCGCATAAATCTTGGCGGAGAGGGGAGGGGGAGGGGGGTAAATTGTCTAGGACACCCATTTTCGATTTGCGGAAAATTAATCCATTTACAATAGATTTATTAAAATTCGTTTACTACAATTCGTCTAGAACTATCACGGAAAATACAAATTGTAAGTAGACGAATTTCTTTTATATATAATAATATTTTTTTCTTTGGTGTTAAGGTTGATTTGTTTAAATTTTTCGAATTTATCCCGCTTTAAAAAACCATTCTACAATTACATTTTCAATTATGTGCAATGGAAAAATTATAGTCTATTTTAAATACCAAAAATATAAAAGTAATTTAAAATTAATATTTCTGGCGGTATGAATGATACGAATTATGCGAAACACTATGAAAAAGGAGCTAACATTACAAAATGTGCACTGATTAGTGTGTTATTGGGGGGGGGGGAGGGGGGTAATTATATAATTAACAACATGTCGACATCAAATTTATATGGTGATATGATGATGACGATATTTCTATTAATAACGCTCTGATATATCTTTTTATATGTTTTATAACTGGTTTGTCAAAGTAAACATATGTACTACTAGGTGTTAATGCGAAAATATCGAAAGTGTACGATAATTTCGTCTGTAATCTGATAATTTTGAGATGTCTGTACGATAGTTTTAGGTTCACGATCTGGGACCCTGCGCGTGCCTAGTAAAATAAAATAATTTGCTTTGTTTGATCAATATCGAGCGGTTGTTGACGACTTCGCGGTTACACCATTTTTCGTTGTGAAGTTTTTATACTGTACTCAATTAATTTGTAACTCTTTTGTATACAGATTTAAATTAAATACTATTAAATAATCGTAGAGAATAAATAAACGTGCGGACTTTTAGCTGGGAAAACAGAAATACAATCCTTGCTGACTTTTGTGAGGTTAATAACGGAGTTTGTTATTCCTTGCTCAATTTTGAAATGTCTTTTTTTTGCCTACTCATCGGCAATTGGGCAAATTGCATATCCGGTGTAAATAATTGAGGTATTCCTTGTTTTGTTTATAAAAACCGTGAGTTTCGTGGCTAATTTCGGAGTGTGGATTTGAGTTTGTTCGTTTTTTTTGTTATACGGACAAGAATGTCCATTCCCGTGCTATTTTAAAGTGCTGTATTTTTTTTTTAAAAGTTAGTTTCGCCTAAATTAAACGTAATAATTATGGCGCAACCTAAAATCTAGCGCAATTGTTATGTCCTTTTTTTATACCTTCTAAGAGGTCTCAAACCGTTCATTTCCCCATACAAACGCTGCAGTGTTGCGACTCTCTTATTTGTAGATAGGTACAAGATAAAAATAATACTTTATAACGATTTATCTCCTAATAAAATTGTCTAGGCTTTTAATCTAGGCATAGAATTAAAAAGTTAAATTTCATAGAATTAAAAAATCTTGAAAAATTTGTATTTTTCATACATATCTTTTTGACTGAATGTTCCTGATAGCTAAAATTCTATTTATGTCGAAACGCTATTCAATATTGTGACACAAATAATATTAAAATGCACCTACTTTAAAAACATAAATTGTGGTTGTGATAAGATGGCTTTGAAATTTTAATATTTTCGATAAATTCGTATAATATTGCACAGTTAAATGTAGATGGGACACGCCTTTGAGGTTGGTCAATTTGCCGCCCGAAACAAAGAAAGCCGCCCGCCCAAAAGCGAGTATTTCTAATGCAAATTATTGAATAGATCCTGGAAGAATTATTTATTAACTTTTGCCTAAAGAAGACATTTTACTTTTCAATTCTATATAATCGCCTTTGCAATCGTGAAGTAAAACTATATTCAGAACTATTTTTATTCTATTTCTACAAATAGAGTCTTCAGCACTACAATTTTTGTGTGGATGTTTTTCAAACTCAATCACAAAATCAGCGCGCAAAACGCATCCTAACGCGACGACACACCAACATTGTTGTTAGGGATTCCCTAACAAATAGGGAATAAACCGCCCGCTGAATTGACGGTTCCAGTGGAAGGCGATGTCGTCGTCGAATGGCGAACAGCCGGGGCTGCTGATGACCTCGCCCTCGATGTTCCGCGAAGACCCTTCGGAGAGCAGCGCCAGCGACGACCAACCGCAACCGGTTGCGGGGGCGGGGGCGGGGGCGGGGAAACTAAAAAAGGACAGGAGGGGGGTAAGAAAAACTAACCTAAAAATAGCTATAATAGTGTAAATACAGAGATTCCCAAAGCGGTCGAAATCGGTTTCTCGAGGGGTCGACGAGGTCTAAAAATCGACCCTTATTAATTAACACAAATTCTTATCTCAAACTTTCAAAATACTGAATAAGTTCATCCACAAACTGAGTTCCATATTTTTTTTATCTTTACGTAATTTGTATTAATAATTATTAATTGCAGTTGATATTTACCGCATTTTATGTTTATTTATTTTGTTAATTTTTGACGATAAAATGATGTCAAGTTTAAGCTTTTAAATTAGTGAGTATTTCGTATCAATAGGAAAATAACTAGAAATAGTATTTTTAAAGTAATTTGGCTATGGTCTGAGGTATCAGTTCATTTTGGAAAAGGGGTCTCTTGCCCAAAATAGTTTGGGAATCCCCGCTGTAATAGATATCTATACATGTGTATTTTTTAGGAGAACATCAACTCTGTCACCAGGTCATAAACCTTTCCTGGAGCGGTGTCTATCGACAACCACGTCGGTTTGGAACATAAAGTCATTAGCTAACAAAAAGAAAATGTTACAGATATCACTCATTTTCTATGGGTCTTTGGAGTACCATAAATGTAATAATGAAAAACTATTGAACATAATATGTATATATTTAATGGTTGTTTATTTAATATTACTTAAATACAGATTATTTGAACTCGAGTGCCGCTCTTCACCAACACCAAAAATCTGTACTTTTGAGGTTTTACACTTTCATGGCCGCGTTTGTTGGTACAGTATGCTATACAATCAAAAATAATATAATTACACTACTTAAACAATACATACATAAATATGTCCTGTAATATTAATGTATTGCAGGTATGTTTGAATCTCATTATTGCAAATTTGCACTCACTCATGCATTTTATTATTTAAAAAAAACTAACTATATTTGTTTTAAGGAATATATTTTGGCTCAAACTATTCCCATATAAGTAAAAGAGTAATTAACATATTTCTGCTCAATAGTAACTATAAATGGGAAGTATTAAATTTGACTTCTTGATAATAAAATGTTTTAATGGCACTTTCCTAAGCAATTATTGTGGTAAATAAATAAATTTGACAAGAAATGCATTAAATTACATAACTTTTTACATTATTTAAAGGAATCTCCTGTCCTCTTAAAACTTTGTTTTCTAGTGATGTATGTATAAAAAGTAGAATAGTTACATTTTAGGAATACATAAAATTCATTGAAGTACATTTTTATTAAACACTATTGCTATAAGATTTAACTTATAATTACATAGATACACATTTCATAAGGGAATTGGTGTACTAGCTATAATAACTTGTCTAAATAAGTTTCACATGCAAATAATATTTTGTAAAATTCACCCGCTGTGCATAGGAAAGAAGAAAATACATATTGATTGGGATGATAAGAGGTTTCGTATTTCGTTCAAGTGTCCCATTTTGGACCTCAAAATTTATGATCACGTTAAACAAACAGCATAAAAAAATGGGACCGCTTTGCAAAGCGACCAAAATCTAATTGATTACATATAAATTTGGAAAAAAAGGAAGGCGGTTTTGGCGTTGTCGTGGTCACAAAATTCCTGTTCCGTTCAGAATGCAAACATAAAAACATTTTTCAAACCTTAGTCAAATCACTAGGGTAATCTTAAAATACGCATTTCGTTAAACGGAACAAAACAAAACCCTTAGTTGAAAGGAAAATAAACTTTCAGCCTTTTGGACAATATTACCACAGAGCCGAGTGGGTATTTTGCTCTCGACTGTTCGTGTGATCAGGGTAGGTATACCTATATATTTTTTATCATTCACCAGATAGACATAACGCTCAAGGAATACTTCGACTTCATGAAGAGCGCTTACCAGCTGTACGAAGGTGTCGATTCGGAGACCATAGACTGGGACGAACTTCTCCAGACTTCCGTCTTCAGAAGTATTCTCGAGAATTGTGGAGGAACAGCCGACAGGAATGGCCAGGGTGATGACGCGCCGGAGACCTCGTGCGATTTTGGCGATCCCAGCTCGAAGGATCAGAGAAAAGGTAATTAATTACTAGTCAAATTTTTCCTTCAAAAATTATGTCAAAATTTTAGTAAAATCGCGACGTGCGTGGCCGGTTTTTGTAAAGTTTTAATTTGTGGTAAACTTTAGTTTTTTGTCTAATTTATTTTTGTATTTATACTTTTACTTATTGAAACACGGGATTTTTTTTACAACTTTGCAAAATTCGTCGTTTCGAAACCACGGGTAGGTTATTTAATGGTTTATAGGTTATATTAAAGTTAAACAGGGCGAACTTTGTCCCGTCTCAGAATCAATAAATGTATTAATTTATTAGCTAAATTACGTAGTTTTTTATTAAGAATACTCCAACAAAATGAATTACATAATGAAGCGTTCCATACAAAATGTATGAGAAAATTAATTTTCTTGATTTTTTTTTTGTACACTTTTCCGATGTTTTAATAGTTATTCTGCTTTTCGCGGCGAAGATAAATCCAACAAATCAAAGATGTTAAAAATCGGCCCAGCCGCTCTTGAGTTATAAACGGTGAAACTAACCCGATTTTGTTTTATATATAGATTTCGTAAGTTGTGGTAATTCATTAAAACTGTTTTTAAAATAAAATATCGTTTGTATTCATTGGTACTTATAACGTGTCCATACGTTTTGAGGTCTAGAAATGAGACACTGTAACGAAACCCCCTTACCCCCATGACTATGCGTTTCTTATCATGAATTTCCTACAGGCGAATTTTTCAAAATATTATTTGCACGTTAGTATGCTAAACGGCCCAAATAATAACTATGTTTTTGCTGTTTATAAACTAAGTTACGCTGTATGTTTCCCTAAAATAAATTTAAGTGCTTGAATGCAAACCTATCTATACAAAATTTCATGTCTGGAGCCATATCTGGCTGTAGAATCAGGTCACGAGGAAGTGGTTCTAATTCAGCTTGCAAGATTTGTCCTAAACCGACATGCAACCATTGCAAGGCTAACAGCCAACAACCCGTTAGTGTCCGACCGAAATTTACTTTTTAAGTCGAACCGAAATTCGGTTTTCGGTGGCTAGCAAGCCCATCGACTATATACACGCGCAATGTATGCATATATCATGTGAACATTATTCGAAAACCAGGTTTAGCCAAAATGTTTATGGCAGGTGGCGCCTGCTTTCTTGTCGGCACAAACACATCTAAAAAGTCATAAATGTGATTGCACACCAAACGCACTAAGATGACCTACCGTGGAATGGGGGTGATTTGACATGTAGTGGCGAAAACACACAAATTGTCACATATTTTAATTTTTAAGCAAAACTTATTTTTTTTAAGCATACTTAATTTATTTATTTATTTATCGTATGGCAAAAATGTACAAAAAATGTCAGAAGTTAAAGAAAATAAAAATTAAAGTATTAAACATAATAATCTATAGGACTATATGCTTATGTCCAGAGAGTATATCCAGTCGATAGCATTTGGTGTGAGATTGTGTAGATCTTGTGCAGGTCCTTTAAAGCGTCGAAGTGGGCAATCACTGATGATATCTTGGATGGTTTGGTTATCGTGTCCGCAATCGCATTTGGGGCTTTCTGACATTTTCCATTCAAAGAGCATGTCCTTACTTTTTGCGTGCCCTGTTCTTATGAGGTTCAAAGCGCACCAAGATTTTCTGGGAAGGCTAAAACCTGGATCGCATTGAGTTGGGTCTTGAATGTACCCATACTTGTCAGGATTTCTATTAAACCATTCACTTTTCCATGCGTCGGCCATATTAAAATTGCCTAATGTGAGTTGTTGTCCACTCTTCCAGGATGGTTTGCGTGAGATAAGTCGCTTTATCTTACTTATCTTAATTTATTACTTTATCTTAACATAGCCATACACATCACACACACTCACAATTACCACAAATTACAGATTACACATAAAAAAAACCGTATACGTATATAAGATTAATTTTTCTTTGAACATTCTGGATATATAATTTATTTGAAAAAAAATCAATCCTTAAAATATTAAAAAGCATTCGGTTTTTCCAAATGTCAGTACTGTCAAACTTTTATATAAGGTAACGGTGTTTATATATATAAACAATACATTATACAATTTTACTATATTCATAATCTATATATATATATATTAAGAACACTGTTCCATTTTTTTTTATGCTAATGTTAATATGTAAAATGACCGAAATCCATAGGGTTTGTTTAATAGCAATAAGTTTTGTTTGTAATTATTAAAATTAATACTGTTGGATTTTTCAATAAAGAATAAATAAATAAATTAATAAAATTTCAGCGTAAACAATTACTTTTTTATACGGCAACCCAAAATGACTGCACTGAAAATGACAAATTAAAGCGTAACTTTTAAAACGGGTCCGCGCGTGTGATTTTGGTACACAAAACTTTCGACATTTTTATAGTTTAAAGTTATTAATTCAATCTGTGCTTATAACATTTTACGACATTATTAAAATAGAACGTATAGCAAGTAGAAGATGAGTTGTCTTTCTTTTATAACTTGTAAAATTTACATTTTAATTTTTAATGGGAAATGTCAATCAAAAATAGGAAATGTGAATTTCACCTTTAAATCCGATATCACCTGTTCCCGGTTTATTTTGACCCCCGTGTCATTGTGAACAAAAATCACATCTATTTTGCGTATTTTCTTAAGGAGAATGTGTTTTTTTACTGTAGGTGAGTGGAAAACGAAAAGAATAAACAGAGAAATACATTTCTAAAGCTTTTCAAGGTGTTTTGAACGTGTAGTTTGTGAACTATAAGGTTGAAAATATGATGAAGTGTTTCCACTCACCTCAGTCTACGGTACCTATTCTATACTGGAAAAAAAAACGTAATAATAATAGCTTATAGTAGGGTTGCCATACGCCCCGGTACACCAGGACACGTCACCGGTTTAGAGCCTCGGTCCCGGTTGTCCCATCATATGTCCGGGCAAAAAAATAATCATGGTTTATTGAAGTTTTATATTATTGCTAAAATCGATGTCAAGGGATTACTGAAATTATACAAATATTTTCCGTATCGTTCGTACCGTAGTACGGAACGATGGACTGAGTTACTTTTATGAGGAATCTGGTATAATTTATGGTAATTTACAATCTTTCTCGAGAACTAGGTGGGTGTTGAACGTATTCTGTGGGAACCATTGAAAGATTACCTTTTTTTCACGAACCTATGGGGGGGGAGTGGTAAAAACTCCCCTCCATAACTCTCCAGATTTAATATTGATATTATTCCCGGTCGGTGGCATACCATTTATTGCAACCATAGCTTACAAATGATCTTCGACCATTTTTTCAGGAATGACTAGGAACCTCTTCCCGAAAGCGCTCCTCTCAGTCGGTTCTCATTCTGTTTCATCTATAGGGTGATGATTTTAGAGGCGTGGTTTTCAAGAAGAGATAAAACGCATATAATTTGATGTTATGGCTAAGAATTTAGTTTTATTATAAAGATAAGGGTTTGATAATTATTTTGCATTTAGATTTCCTCGAAAAATTGCAGCGTACTTCACTGTTGTTCGAGACGCAAATCGTGTCACTGCCTCCCAAACTTTTAAAAAATTAAATAGTCTAAATTATTATTTTTGTTTCCTATTCCAAATACATGTTAGTTATATGAATAATTTTGATTTAACTTTGCCTCGAAGACAATATCTTCAATAACATACTTACCAAATAATCATTTGAATATAAAATCGTCTTTATTATAATATAAGCAGAGATCTTTTTCTAAGCTAGATTACAGGAACACTTATAAACTAGTAATACTGCTCCTAATATAACGTTTACAAGCAATAATATTTATACTAAACTTAATAGGTATCTAGAAAAAGGCTATAAAATTCGTACACCTTAGAATTCATATAAAATGTATGTCTAGCTGTGTTTTTCGGCCACTAACCTAACAATTAGGGAAAGTTAAGTAGTGCCTATCTTTTGACCATTTCCGAACACTCACTGAAATTAGATAAAAAAAATGCGATATTACTTGATTTGTTGTAAATGTAAGTAATATAATTTAATATAATTAACGTGTAAATCGTTTATTTTACAACGCATTTCGTTTGGCGAAATCAACAACAGCTGACAACCATCACCTCGAATGAACTTGGTGGGCACAGAAGAGCGAGAACGCGATAGGCACTCGCTGTTGGTTTCTCGCTCTACTGTGTGTCATAGGTAGAAATGAGTGCATAACAACCGCTCATAAATCGCCATGGAATCGCTATTCGTGGCATCGCCTTCGGGTTAAGTAAGTCTTTTGCACTTGACTGTAGATTAAAACCTTGTAATTTGTATATGTTTTATTGTATATCAATGACCATCATTGGGTTGGTACCTTCTTTTCACACTATAATCTGTCCTTTACATTTTTAGATTATTTTTAATATTCCACTGCCTTTCATCGCTTACTTCACGTGTATGAAGAATTTTTAATCCCGAAAATTACACCACTAGAAAATATACCACAAGGCCATTATAAACATTAACCCCCAACCCCTCCTATTTCCTGGTCTCGGCCTCGCTCCCGAATGGGTTTTCTATTTTTTTAAGTTTGGAGGCTTTGTGATTTAATTGTTTTTTTGTTTATTGTAATTACTATGCAAGCTGTTGTTTCCTGAAATAAATAAACAAAACGATAAACTAATTAATTATTACGACCTAAACGAGCATAATTTATTTAGTTTGTTTCTCACTTACGCGCAAAGTTTGAACACTGCTGGGAAGCGTGCAAAGCGTGGACAGAAAGAGAGCACAGAAATAAGATAGAAAGAGTGGACAGAAAGAGAGAGAAATAAGGCGAAAGGCGATAGCTTGAACTGGCCTTGAACGGTGTTCACGTATTACTTATGCCAGTGCTTTTCGTATGAATGTGTGCGTGTGGTTTCACTCCCGCCATCTTTGATTTTATAACATTGCTCTGCGCGTTGCGGAACTAATTTAGGAATTGTTAAAAATGTTGAACAATTTATCGAAATTATTTATTTTTTCGTAATACTGTTTAGTTCTAACGCGACTATGCATAAGTCCTATTATGTCTAATTTTAGACGGGATGATTTTCATTATAGGTCACGTTATACGCGATTTTAAAATAGCCTAATACTTAAACGGCTACAAAATAACTGCGTGATTTGTTGCTGAACTCGGTGACTTCGTTGAACGCGACTCTGTAGCCATGGCTAATTATTGTAGTAGCTATTAGCTATAGCTATTAATTTAGCTAGAATAATAGGGTGATTTAAACGGGTTCGCCTTATAACGCGCACGTCGAATCCATACCAAATTGAAATTATAATATTTTGTCACCAACTGCACACTTAGGTATTTGTACTTAATCATTTTGGGGTGACTTTATTCCTTCTTTAATTGTTCCAGAACCATGTGGGTCCCGGAAGAATTCGTTGACATCGTCACGGCGACGTTCCTTGACCAGCAGGAAGGATTCCAACGGGGATGGAAATATCATGGAAGCGATACTGCGATCCAAACTTAATGATGTAAGAAAATTAGTTGAAATACCTCAAAATTAGCTCCGTGAGGTGAAAACACAATAAAAGTTAATATGTAGATAGTTTGTTAAGTGTTTGTAAGAGAAAAAATGACCTTTGTAAGTTTTCCCATAACTCACACACATAACTTCACAACTTCACAGGGAAGTTAGTTGGGGGGGGAACTTCACAGATATTAACCAGGGGAGGGCTTACTTCACAGAGAAAATAGCTGGGGGGCTTACTTCACAGATAAGTTAACCGTGGGAGGGCTTACTTTACTTCATAGAAAAGTTAGCTGGGGGGATTACTTTACAGAGAAGTTAGCTTGGAGGGCTTACTTCACAGATAAGTTAGCCGGAGGGGAGGGGGGGGGACTTACTTCACAGAGAAATTGGCTGGGGGGCGTATGCGTAAATGCTATGTTTGTATATCCACTTTATTTATAATTTAGAATCGAATTTGAGATAATATTTTTTCCTCAGGTTTTGGGAGAAGGTATCCTGGACTCCATCTTCCCCTACCTGGTGGGGAACTCGAAACCGGTCCGAACTGCGAGCAGTCATCAGCCCATCATCAAGAGACCCCAGGGCCTCAATGCTGGTATTGATCTCAAGAAGGGAGCCAGTTTTAGTGGTCAGTATCATATTAAGAACCTTTTTTGTATATGTTTATGCAATTTTATGTAATTTTACCGTATAATAGTTAGTACTAGTGGTCGCCCAGTGCCCCTGCAATGTCTATCAAATTAAAAATTTAATATTAGTAACAGTTAAACAAAAACATAATTACAGCTTGTATTTGTATTTATTTTTTGATACAATTTATTGACAGTTTTAAAAGTTTTACAGCTTAAAAATGTGGACTATAAGATGGTAATAATTATTTTTATATCAAAACAGCTATATATTTCATTATGTGAAAAGACTTTCAGGGTAGGATATAGACACCAGATGAAACGCTTGATGGCAATTAATCAAAAAATAAGACCAAAATGAACTGCCTTCCTTAGGACAGACACTTAGTCCAGTTGAGAAGGCACCAAACCGAGGTTGCAGTGGTACCAAAGGCTCACTGGTACACGAATCTGTTGTAACCTTATAAAAGTGTATAATGTAATTATTATCAAATAAATAAATATTGTTTCCCCTGTATGTTGTAATTAATTAAGAGAATTGTGAATTAAAAATAAAAATCCCTAAGAAAAAAGTGGTGATCGCCGCAGACCAATTCTATTCTTAGCCACAACCCTCTGAAAGTCGTCAATGAATGACAGTTTCTTAAGAAAATGCCAAAAAAAATGTATCAGTACCATCTTTTGGACATTTTCTACTTGACAGGCTTCTCGGCGGACCGTGACGCGAAGGAGAAACAGGGGGTTCCGTCCAGAGATCGCCTCGGCAGACGGAAGTCTTCCATAGCGCTCGAGAAGAACCAACCCAAGTTGGAGTGAGTCGGTTCACCTATTTATTCATATTTCACAATTAGCCATACCCAGCTAAGCAACCGCCTGTTCTAAGGTAGACTTAAGGTCGAAATTTCAGTCCTCGCTTAAAGTCGCTCTTAGTTAGGATCAACTTAACTTTTAAGCATGCCCTAAAGCACTCGTGAACTAATCGCGAGAGCGAAAATATTCTTAACAAAGTCGAACTTACAAAATAACTGAAATACACAATTCTTAAAAGTTAAGTTGATCCTAACTAAGAACGACTTTAAGCGAGGACTGAAATTTCGGCCCTTAGCTAAGGCGGACTTGTAAAGAGTAAAACCTGACGCCCTATAAAAATAAAGCACCGAATTAAAAGGTCATTTCCAGGGGCGAGGTGGAGATCCATGTCTGCGACGAGGTGAAGGGCCTGAAGCGGGACTTCCGGTGCCCGCAGCGCCTGCTCGTCTCCAAGATGGGCTACTTCGCGGACGTGACCTCCGGCCAGCGCCTCGACGACATGGACATCTCCGTGCACTGCGACATCCAGATCTTCGACTGGCTCATGCGCTGGGTGAAGAAGGACACGATCCTCGTCGCCGACTGGCCCATCCTCGACCCGAACAACGTCATCCCCATTCTCGTGTCGGCCTCCTTCCTCCAGGTCAGATTTGGTTTATTTCAGAACAGGCGAACTTTAAGTCAGCAGTATCCTTTCATGGGATAATTGTGAGCATGAATCTGAGCATTAAAACATAAATATTCTATTGAACGTTTTGGTATTGTCTATGGCCAATCCAATTAACCTACATTACAATATATGCGCGCGGGAAACTACCCGACGTTCACGGTCGTCAATACGTTTGCAGGTACGATGCCCTCCTGGACTCATGGGTCGCGCCGCCCACGCTTAATTGATATTTTGTTAGGTGACCATACTCTAATATTTCTAGGACTATATATTTTTTTTGCATTATTTACATATTTCTGCAATTTCATGTCCAAAATCAGCCTTTATAAGGTTCATCATGTGTACAATTGTGCCAATCTCGTGCAAATTTTGAGGTCCAGAACGGGACACTACAACGGAACCCCCTTTTCCTTATCCCAGTGCATTTCTTAACACGAGTTTTCTTGTTAAAATATTATGTGCATGTTTATTTGCTTATATGCTTAAGTTGTTTTCGGAAATCTCCCAGGACTAAATTGGTAAACGGAATATCATAAAACGGGACATTTGCCTAAAAACGGGACACTTTAGCGTGCCCGCAGACTTGGTAGAAACCTAAAAAAATAACCGTAAAACGGGACTTTACCGCTCATAACATCTCGAATGCTTTGAGTGCCTACAGTTAGGTAAAAATAAATCCCCTACAGTTTGTGGGATTGGTCTTGGGACACCCTGTATATCGACTATGGATATATCGATACAAAGTCCGATACCGTACAACACTATTTGTCGGTAACTGTCAACTATGCATAAAATCGTGCCGCGCATAACCGATATGAGACAACATGTTGTTTATGACAACCGCCGCCATATTTGACCACGCGGACACTTCAATTTACGGTAGATGGCGCCGCCGAAACGTTCAGTTGCTGCGTAGAAGGGCCATAAAATATAGAATTATGTATGTATTACGAATATTTATTTATTAACAGGTAAGCATACAGCGAAAGAGCAGATTTAATAATCCTATGAACAATATTAATTAAAACTTTGTTGAGCTTAACGCCATTTTAGAATGTGTATGCAACCACACGTTGCGTATCAACATGGTTTAAGTTGCGTATAGATTAGGGTTGCCATAAATGGTTTGGCTCCGACCGGTACTGATATCAATATAGGAGGAAATATAGGGGAGTTATAGAAGGAGTTATAGTTCCGCAATCTGGTTTGTGAAAAAAGGAAATCCTTCGATGGTTCCCACATTTTCAGAATACGTTCAATGGCCGGCAACAAAGACGGTTAACCGCCTAGTTTTTGAGTGAGATCGTAAATTACCACCAGCTCCCTCACAAAGGTATTTCAGTCTTTCATTCCGTACTGTAAATATGGACAAATATTTGTAAAATATCAGTACATCCCCTGACCCCGCACTTTCACCGCCCGCCAACGTGATCTAACGTCGTCGCACGAATTATTCGCATAATTTTAGCAATAATATAAAACCATGATTACCTATTCGTTTACCGGGACAAATGGTGGGTCAAACGGGACAACCGGGACCGAGGCTCCAAACCGGTGACATGTCCCGGTGTACCGGGACGCATGGCAACGTTAGTATAGATACATTAATTTTAATATGCAACGCTTTCATTTTGAGTCAGATTGGCATGAAATACTTCGGATTTTTGAAAGAAACTCGCCACGATTTAGGTCGAGGACATCAACCTCGCTGAATCTGGTGTTGTAGGTATTGAGTAAACGCTATATAACAGAGTTTCTGGCAGTTTGCTTTGCGCCTTGGCACCTGGAATAGAGTAGACGCGCGCGTGGTGCGAAAAGGCACTCGCAGGTTGATACCTGATACCAGATATGGACTGCCTACTCTGTTATGTAATAGGTAGTGAAGAAGTGCCATATCCGCATATGACTGCCTGAGAGGCGAAAGGCGTAATCACCCATTTTAGAAAATTAAATTAATAATAAGAATGGGTGTAGTAGTCGTTACTTTTCTGCTAAAGTGACAGCTCAAGCATTAAAAGTTACCAATTTTTAACACTGATTACATAATAGCTTAGATAGGAAACAATACCAAACAAAAATAGCAAATTAATATGGAATTATTTAGGTATTTCTGGCAAAAAAATATCTAACCGCAAATAGGGTACGCCGATGATATTTCAGTTGTTGGAATTCCATGGATTCCATGACAGTACCTGTCATGGAATTCGCACTGATGCCAAAAACACGGCTTCTGATCACTTATAAACATGGCGCCCGTGCGTCAGGCGCGGGTGCCAATTTTTGGAGGAGGCGCGTAGACGCACGCGTTTCATGAATTACATAGGTTCGTACTGGTAGCTTTAGAGGGGGGGGGGTGTTGGTTACATGATCCTTTTACTATTTTCACTTAAAGTCTACATTTTTTTTTTCTCGTTATGTCGAATGGTAGATTAAAAGTTGTTACTTTACTTCTATTTTTTTATCGATTAGGTTATAGATTTTTTTTTAGAATTTATGTAAGTAATAAGGGTTAATTGCGCAGATTGCCAAATAAGAAAAACTGTATCGTAATAATAAAAATAAATATTTAACCCAGAAAGCGAAATCATTTTGCATTTTTTTTTTACATGGGTGTTTTAGATTCTTATTAAGATACCTATATGAGTAAAGTGTATTTATATGCATTGTAATTAGATTTCCACATTAATATATTTCTTCCTTTCTTTAGTATATACACAGCTAACATACACTTAATAATTGTTTTTTAAATAAAATCGGCAAAAGTCAATAGACTTCTCATAAGCTTATTATGACAATTTTTATGGTAGTATTTTTTTTATAAAGTAATTATTTATAAATGTATTGATTTTTTTGTGAATCTACATAGCTCTTATGGACAATAATATTAATCTGTAAATAACTACAAAACCCTTAAAGGTGAACCCCCCCTTTGATAGTATTTTTTTGCTAGGATTAAGCTAAATCATCACCTCCTAAAGTAAAAAATCGAATTCATTGGTATTGCAATTTCAAACATCATTTGTTTTGGCCTGATATAAAAAATCATCATGGTATTCGAGAAATCATGTTTTCTAAAAATATATTAACTGTTTATTTGCTGTTTTTAATAAAATAAAAATTAAAAAAAGTGCATGTGATAATATTAAATCGTTCTTGTTCTATGTTAACCGCTCGCGATGCCAAGCCCGGCCGGGTCAATGACCTTTCTAGGCCGAGCGCGAGCGAGCGAACGAAAGAGCAAAGGGAATTTACAACAGCGCTTTGATAAATTTGGGCATGAGTTATTATCATATTTTCTTATACACTTTCTTCCATGTAACAGGGAACATCACCCAATAAATAGTATGTGTTGTCGCATCGCTTGTGCGGTTAGGCAAGCATCGTTAGCGCAGTTCCAACTGCCCACTTATTGTTTTGGCGAAGGCCTTTCTTCATTGTTGTGTTCCCTGTGCGTTGTTTGTCCAGGGTACGCGATCGCTAATTAATCTTGGAAACGTTCATCTCATCAGATGGATCCACTTCTGCACGACTGTCTCATATACTGCCACAGTCATCTGAACGAAATCGTCAAGAGTTCCACGAATCTGGCCTGCATCAATGACACCCTGCTCACGAGGTAATTCGCGTACTATTTATATTTTAGTCTAACTGTTATTTATGACGGTCCTTCAAGAAATCCACGGTTTTTTTTTAAGCAGGCAGTCATGTTTTTAATCGCGTCTATGATCCATTGCTGGTGAGCGATATTATCATGTGTGTGAACATCGAATAAAAAAAACAGTATATACTGTCCCTAATTATCGTTAATTACTATGATAACAGTATATACAGTATTATATACAGTATTATATACAGTATTTTAGTATAATACCCATGTTTGAAAAAGCTAAAAAGAATCTTAGCGCGCCTCGAATAAGGTTTACATTTCAACAGCGCCAAATTATCGCATGGTAAATAAAAATACATGTGAAATATGGCGAAATTTAACGAAAAACGAAATTATGTATATTAGTTTATAAATATGAAACAATAATTCCCTTAAAAACTATTATGAATACATTATTAATCTGAAAGTATATTTTAAAGGTAACTTTGGATTTTTTTTTCCATCGAAGAAAGTTTCCTGGAACGTGGTTTGGAAACAATAATTAGGTATCTTAGAAATATAGTCAAATATGATATATCTTTTCCTCTTTGCAATTAGTTGCATAGATAGATAGATGTCGCTGAAAATGATTTACAAATGGTCAATTAGGTCATTTCAACCTCTTTAATAATGTTTTTCTATCGAGATCATTGAACTATATGAAAAGAAAAACAATTTATTTGACAAGGCTTTGTAATTGGTCAAAATAAAATACCTACTTTAGTAGTAGTTGTGTTTGACAGTGTGACAAAATGCTCCGAGGGGTCATTTAAGAGGTTCAGGGGAGGGGGCGAAGTAAATAAATAAAACAAAGTAATATTCATTATCAATTCACGTTAATTATTAATATTTTATCTAAGAAATGATGCTATTAGGTTACAATATAACGGAAAGATGCAACCTAAATGAAGTAAAATTGTCAAAGGTTTATATTTTTTATTAAAAAAATCTTCTTGTTTGCTACTCCAGGGAGGGGGGGGGGAGGGGGCAACGGACTGCTAATTATTTTCTAATATACGAGTATGTATGTCGGTATAGCAATCAATTCTAGAAAAAAGGAACTCCTTTATAGTTATTCGGCATTTTAAAAAACCCATTTTTGATTGAATTTAACCTATATTCGAGTATAAGTGTACCTACGTTGAGTAAATTTCATGGAGATTACAAAATACGAAACGTTTTCAACTTATTATGTATCTACTTAAAATGGACTCAGAATTCTCTGTGCTTTATATTATTTTTAATATTCAATACTACAACGTTTGTATTTTTATTTCACGTTTGTTTTAAAAGTACGTATCGCCAAAACAATTTATTTCCCCTCCGCGCTTCCAGGCTGGCAGCGATGTACACCAATTCCGAGCTGGAGCAGATCAAGGATAAGAAGGACAAGATCCAGTGGAGGCTGTTCTGCCGGATGATCATGTCGCTGAGCGAGACCGTTCCGGAGACCATCCGCGGGCACTACAGCTCGCTCTCGACGACTTACAAGTGCTCCAAGTAAATACTAACTTCGATTCATTTACACCTTTTTTTTTTATAACTGGCATTTGATAACCACTGGATATTTAATCGTAAAAAATAATTTTAGATACCTTGATCTTATTCTTCAACATAGTGAAGGCAGATTTTTAAAATTCAATTCTGCTTATTTTGCTTTGTATATTTTGCTCTCGTGGAATCACATCTCCGATATGGCATCTTCTTGCAGATCACACTCTACCAAATCTTGCAGATCACACTTCCAAACCCTTGGAATATTAACTGTGTATGGTATATATGTATAAGAAGTCCTACCTCGAGGCAGTGTGCCAGCGAGGGGCTGTTTAGGCCTCCTTGGTCTGGGGGTTCGGTTGAGTCGGTCCCGTGAACGGACTTGCTTTTGTGGATGAGCTGAGGGGTCGTTGGTCTAAATTTCAAAAAACTATTTTATATAGAGGACTAGAAATGTTCAATAAATTACCAGGAGAATATAAAAACAAAAAATATATTTATTTTCAAAAAAGCCACCAATAAATACTTAATTAAAATAAGTCTGTATCAACTTCGGTAGTACGAGTATCACTTCTTGATTTTGTTTATTATTCAAGATTAGAGAGAACAGAAAGTAATTAATATCAATTTGACATTTTAATGGCACTTATGAAGTGCCGTTAAGTGAGATCACAATTCGGATGTATAACGATGATGATGATAAAGGCAGGGGTACAATTCTTTCAGATGCAGTAAGCTACTTAGTAGGCATATAGCTGACTATGTGCCCTGTCAGCCTTCAAGCATGACTATCGATCACAAGGGAAATGTCCTCAGCACGCATTGTAGGTCTGTATAACCTGGTCTACTTTTATTTCCTAAGGTCTCTGTAGCGTTTTTGCAATTTTCGAGCATCTCACCTTCGCGCTTACAATGTTTCTATACCATCAGCACACGCTTGTCACAAGACTCCGCCTTACGATATAGAATGCACTTTACGCCGCTTTCATTTCATATTAAAATACATTAGTTCATTATGTACATAAGTATTGTACTACTATTGGGCGGTCCCGACACAAAGTGAGTTAATTACGCCATTAGATTCTAGTGTTATTTGAAGAAAAAATGTGTATGTGATTTGAATTTCATTCGTCACATTTTTTTTTTTTATTCTTACAAACTGCTATATTTTTGCGTGTCGCACTTACACACAAAAGTGCGAAAAAACTTCAACACAAAAACTTAAAAAAGATCTCGTAGAAGCATAACTAGGTCGATCGCAAAACACGCGTCACGTTAATCGTGCTGATTTGCTTCAATCGTGTTGCTCGCTTATCAAAAGACTGTCATCTCGTTAGGATCCGATTTGTGCGCGATTGACTTTAAAACACATCCTGAAGTTATTGCCTTCTTTATCATAGCAAGAACGATGGAATTAACTACTTTATGTTTAGTATACTGTGATTGAATTGTAGCTATACCATATTCTTTTGAATTCACTAATTCACTTATAATAATAATAATTCACTAATAATTGTATACCTTTGATTTCGTTCCTCAGATGTAACCTTTAAACAGTCAATAGATTTGTTATAACTTTCCCTTTTATGAGAGTGGCATCCCTGACATACCTTATGTGATTGTTTAAATATATATATAAATAAATTGTGTATATTTTTTACCTCAATTTATGTGTCCTTAAATTTGTCATGAAAATCTTGTTACAAATCACGCAGTTATTTTGTAGCCGTTTTGGTATTAGGCTATTTAGAAATCGCGCGCTTTTGCATCTCCCGAGCGTAGATGACGTTAATATTGCACCGTCCCTCTACAACTTTTTGATAACTTTACTCAATTTTGATTTCCAAAATATACCCAAATTTGGGTGGCCGGTGGTATAACAGATATACAAAATTAGACACTACTCATTAAAAGACGGATCAATTTGACAACTTTTCTATTCCGATTTCCAAATGTTTTCAATAATAATCAAATTAGATCCACAATATTTATCCTATTTTTAACCCACCACATTCCCGGATAGTTATATCTATCCTCGCAAGACAAAGATATTAACTCCGACGCACCTGAAGGGTGCTACGGAGCGGGTCAGAGAACACACAAAGGACCCTCGCACGTCTGTCCTTGTCTCCCTCGCTGAAGCCTTAAAGAAAAACAGGAATAAAACAAGAACTTATATACACAAAATTATACACCATTTTCTTCTCTTCACGACCTTTGTTTTTCTATCTCAGCTGATAGCTCATGCGAATCGAATCCATCCCGGCCAAAACTGTACTTCGAAAGAATAGAGCAGTCCAGTCCAGGCCGTTTCACGGAGCTGCCAGGATCCTAACCTACACACCCATTTGCCCACCGTACCTACTTATTTAGACTATTTTTTAACATACTGAAGTGGTGATTCCAATTACAGAGACCAGAACTGGAACATGAGCGAGTTCATAACCCGCCTGCACAGCGAGCTGAGGTCCTGGCGACGGGTTTATTGGCGACTTTGGGGCGAATCGCACTTCCTAAAGTGTTCGGTCTGCAATAACTACTTTCCCGTCTATCAGGTGCAGTATATATCCTTCTATACATTCAACTCGAAAAGTACAAACGTGAAATAGTTGAATTTTCATTTGTAGATTGATACTTTTAGAAAACACCATAGCCGTTTAGATCACATCGGAGGCCGGTCGGATAATATAGATATATAACGTTAAAGCCAACATTTTTTTAGTACTAATAAATGAAACATTAACATTTCGATAGGAAGCCCAAATATATTCGAATTTACAAAATATGACAGCACTGCTTGGTAACGCCGCGTCTCAAATAGTCTGAGCTGGTCCTCAGAAAACGAGAACGCTGAGCGTCGTGCGGGAATTCAATTTTGATCGTGTATTTGCGACTTGAAGGACCACCTGGGATAACCCAGGAGCGGACGTTCGACTACGGGAAGAGATAGATGTCGGTACTTACGGTTGAAGATCCGATCCTCCGTGGCAGTTCGGCAACGTTGGTTTCGGCTTGGCTGGCACGGCACTTTTCACCGGGTCTCACTGGATGACGCGTTATATATAATATATGGGTTTGTAAGAGTTTGTTGTAATAACGATGTAGGTATTTTAGAATAAGATGGCATATAAAAGCGCGCGGCGAGTGTACGTACGATCTCTGGCGAGAGTCTCCGATACAACTGACTGTACCCGCAGTTTTCCGAAACCAAAACTGCTTCGGGGCGGTGCGTTTCGGTACCGACAAAAGTATTAGGACAGCAGGAAATACACTGTATGCTCTTCGCTGTTTCGAACACTGCTGTTGTAAACTTGTTTACGTAATATTTATTACTGGTCAGTTAAAATTAATACAAACTCACCTATGCGAATAGAAATACGTAAAAGAATGTTTAGTACCACATTATAATTACAGACCTAAAAAATTACCTACCGTCGCCGTTATGGCCATCAATGACGCCTGTAGGGCCTAGCTGTAAGACGCCAAGTTCCGGTTAAATAATTTACTAATACTAAACAATGTGTAGAAGCCGTCGATAACTACAGGTGTTTTTAAATTTAGGGCACTCCTTTCAGGATGTCGATCTATATCGACAATCAAACATTAATCAGCAAAAAATATTGGAAAATTTTTCAATTACCAGAAAAACGACTTCAAACTTATAAAGAAATCTTTTAAGGTTTGAGAGCGCGGGTGAACGCACGGCGCGAGACCGGTCATTTAATCCGAGTGCGCGGCTCGCGAAGCACTTTGAAGTTTTTTAATAATATAAATATTTTAGTATGAAAATTTATTTTTTAGTGAGTCCTGTTTAGTTATCGATACAGATCAACCTCATAAAAGGAGTGCCCTAAATTTAGTGTAACACCGTCTGCCCCTGTATTCTAGACAGAATGGTGCTGCTACCATCCGGATGGACCTCAGTACTTCGGCCTCGATCCGCAGAAGGGTTCCTCGCTGCCGGTCGGAAGATTTCCCTGCTGCGGCGAGAGGGCTTACAGATTTGAAGTGTTGACGCATAGCACGGTATGCCATTTCATTAATTTATACATAACTAGTGGTCGAAATTCGACCTAATTCATTAATATTTTAAGTTTGAGCGTTATTAAGGTTCTTAATAAACTCATTCGGTCAATCTGTCAGTAGTATGAACGTCTTATTTATTAAATGAACACATGTTATAGATAAATTTAGCTTTCTGCACTTCTTCTAGTTGAAGTTTATAGTGATAAACTTCAACTATGCTAAATTTTAAAGTCCTCCGTGCGCATTTGCTTAAAAAGGGGTACAAAATTTTTCCCTTCACGTATTAATAATAGTTTATGGTGGTTTTGAATAGCCCAATGTCATGCAATTAGTATGCGCCCATGAAATTATTTTTTTTCGCCTTTTATTAATATTTCATTGGCAAATAGCCTAGACGCAAACCGCACAGACCTGTTAATCGTTTCGGGTCGAACGGACTTCGGTTTAGGAAGATACGGGTTGTAAGAGCGGCTTTCGGCTTATAACAATTTTAGTTTGGTTTACATTTGACCATTTCCGAAGACTTAAGGGGAGTGTTGTGTAACCTATAATGAGTAAGAATTGATATTGAAAAATGCAAAAAAATCACCCCAAATTTATTATATTTCTTAACAGATGGTCAGTACGCGAATTCCGATAATGGCCTTGACACCGTTACGGCATACTGCGATAGCTAAGCGCCCACAAGAATTACATTATTGCATGATCCTTTTACTATTTTCAAATGAAGTTTACATTTTTTTTCTCGGCAACCACTATGAATTTTGATATTGTTTTTTGTTAACAAATAACACTAGAAATCGCAGGACTGATTAGCTGCTTTTTTTTATTGAGAATGGTCTTGGGACACGGTTTATATGGTCAAAATTTCTCTTTTTTGATTAAACTTATGTTCAAATGTTGTGTTTTTACTAAATAAAATAAAAATGAGAACAATAAGTAACATGAAATGAAATAGTAATTTTGTCGAAGGGTTGCCAGTTCCGAGACCACATGCCCGACATGACGGGAGAGCACGACTCTTCCGTTCTCGGCCTCTACAATACCTTCAAGGAGCTGATCTCCATGGCGCCCCCGCAGCTGCTGTTCCCGGAGAGGCTGTCCAGGCTCGTGGCCAGAGGTTGTTATCTTTCACCGAATTACTTTTTTAATACCGAAAGGCAGGACAAGTGAGCCGCGGCCCGCAGCCAATTTGTGAAAGAACTGCTGCCATAGAAGAGCGAGATAACGATGTTACTAACCCAGCTAGTAATATTGTTATCTCTCTCTTCTGTGCTGCGGCTTGCTTGTCGTGACTTTCAATATAATGTTCCGCACACACTCGTATTCCTATTAATCATCACCGTAAGAAAATAATGGAAATAGCCTCTCATTATTGTGATACTAATTATTCGATATTTTGGCCTAAGGAAATATGTACACTTAATTGCAGACCCTGCGGACGAGAGCGACCGCCTGCTGTGCCGCGAGTCCTTCTGGTGGGACGGCCTGTCGCTGGCGCCCGCGCGCGCCACACTTGGTCTGCTGGGCCGGCTGTACTCCGGGGGCGCGGCGCCGAAGCACCAGCCGACCGCCCCAGGCTCCGCTGGCGGGAAACCGAAGAAGGAAGCCGGTGAGGTGTCTTTTTACCGTCTATCGCCCACGGTTCTGCTAACTTTGTGTATCATGTATGAACTTGCAAAAAAAGGCGCCACAAGTCTACCCACAGTGGAATCTCATTCTCGGCCTAGAGAACATGCTAAGTTCTGATGCTGCGGTGTGACAGCTGGTTTGGTGCTATGGTAAGAATGTAACTCCGTTCCAAAATGTATGAACTTCGGTAGAGTAATAATGACCGACGGACCTGCCATTAGTGAATGTTTTTCGAGGTACTTAAATCTGTCTTCCTCAATCACAATCAGGGAAATTTCGATCAGGTCACAACTTCCTTAGAAGATTTCATGAAGCATTCCCACAATAGTAGTAAAATAGAAATAAACGTTGACGTAATTGCTAAATATATTAACCAACTAGATACAAACAAGGGGCTGGAAGTTATAACATCCCTGTAACATTTAATAATAAACTGCATATATCAATTGAAACATCCAATATATATATATGATAGTTTCACGATCTATGAGTTTCGGATGCTTCCTCTCTTGGAGGATGCACTTGCCGTCCCAATACACAAAAAGCCTCCAAAAAAATAACAAAAATAACAAAAAATAATTCCCATAGGCATTTGACAGAGTCAATTGCGGTATTCTAATTATCAAGCTCGACGCATTAGGTATACACGCTGATCTTCGTAGATGGTTTAAATCCTATAAAAGCAATCGGAGTCAGGCAGTCGTCGTTAGTGGTCACCGTCCAAATTTTGTAATAATTGCAGCCGGTGTTCCTCAAGGAACTCACTTAGGGCCTTTACTGTTTAATGCATATATAAGCGATATTGGTAACTGTTTTCACACTTGGCTTTATATTTAGGTCTCTCTCTTCTATACCGCTGGTGTCGAATTATAGCAAAGAAAGTAGTTTGGCATGCCGTAACTTCATATGTGTTGTCCAAGATTTTGGCTGTAGCTAATTATAATTTATGTGATTCTGTGAGGTGTACCTAAAGAATACTTTTTTTCCAGAAAAATCCCTTCCGCTAGAAACTGCGGTGAGCTCTATAAATGGCTATAAAAAGACTACACCTGTTCGTAGTGCGACGCTCAATCTGGAAGATAAGGTTAGAGACCGTTTAAACGTATATGTGTAAATTTGTACCTATTTACGATATGTTCTTTAAATGTAACATGTGGTTTAGCAACACTGTATAAATGATTGTAAACTTTGTCCAGGTTGTCTCTGCGGAGGGCGGCGGCGACGGTGCCCCCGCAGCACCCGCGCCCTCGCGCCCCTCCCTCCGCGCCCTGCACACCTCGTCCGACAGCGACTCGACCTCTTCGTCCTCATCGTCGAGCGGCGCGGCTTCACCGACGTCCGCCGGCGAGGAGGATGACCCGCCGCCGTCGAGGGGCGCCGCGGGGGCGAAGGGGAGGGCCGCGGCGAAGGGCCGCACCAACTACGGAAGCTGCAACAGGAGGTTCGCTATTATTCTCACGGTGACCATTACACGGAAAATATCTCCCCACAGTGTGTCCCAAAACGATCCTGATTAAGTTGACCTTAAAATTCGTTGCTTTATTTTTATAGGGCCTCAGGTTTTACTCTCTGCGAGGCCAGTAAGCAATTGTTGGCTTTTATTTAATTACAGCTTTATAATATAGAAATTAAAAAAACAGACTTTTCTATATTTTAGATCTTTCATTTGCCTTTCAATTACTATTTTTCCTAAGGCTCTAATATTTTTTATAACAGAGCAATTCAACTATAGTAATAAAATATTAACAGTTTGTTATTTATTAAATTTCTCAGAAACAGAATTTCATTTTTATAATCCGCCTTTACTATGTTGAAGTTATAAGATCAAGTTATCTAAACATTTTTATGATTAAATATCCAATGGTTACCAAGTGCCAGCCCCATATAAAAAAGGGTATAAAGGAATCTAAATTAATATTTGTAATTTGGCTTCGCCTTAAAACCCTGATACCCAATCAGTTCTGCGGTTCCGAGAAAAAAATATAAACTATGTGATGATTTATTTATTTTTTTAATTCTTAGAAATACTTACAGCTATACCTAATAACAGTTACATAAAAATACAGTAATTAACAACAAAATTAATTGACTACGGGCATCTCCAATTAAACATATATGTTTAACAGAACGAATTAGCATAAATTTAATTTTATATGTGATAAAAGCGTGTGTGTTGTAATTTGTAAGCCTAGTGTGGAATGTAAGAGAGTGTTTGTAATACGTTATTGTTACGACGACCTGATGGTGCAGAGGTTGTAGATACTTGCTTCAGGTCCCGGGTTCGAATTCCCAAAGGGTCAAATCCGGCCAGGTCATTTTTCGCCGCTGAGAATATTCAACGGTGCTTCTCTCAGCACTATCAAATATTTTAAGTAACAAGACACACATTCATTAATTCAATGACACTACGAAGCCCCTGGCAATCCAATTTAATTCACGTCATTGTTGCATGTCAGATTGGCTGGCGCGGAGTCGATCAGCTGTCGCACCATTTTCTCGGAAACCACGATTAATTTTGATATATCGCCTTTACAAATGATACTAGAAATCGCAGGGCAGATTAGCTGGAATTGTATCGGGAATTTCTTGGGACACTCTGTATTTTTTTTAGTATGTAGTGCGCAAAAAAAAAATATACTACTATGTAGTCTATGTAAATTTATAACTTAATCAAAAATACATAATTTATTTAAACTGTCTATTTATGTAACTGTTAGAATTTAGTTTAATCTTCTCTTTCTCTTAAATACATCGCCAGATAAATTTGGTATCCCTGTTGTGCGGAACACAACGTTGTAATCCAGTTCAACGTTGTAAGCCCTAGTACATTTTTCTGTTGTGTACCACCTTATTAATAAATTAATTTATTTATTTATTTATTCATAATGGCAAAAAAAGAAGTCACAACAATAAATAATATAATAACACTGAAAAATGATAACTTTAGAAGCGACTGATATTTACAAAATCAGTAATTTTTTTTACAATCATTATTTTTAACAATTTCAGACGCGTCTGGCGAAACGGCCGCCAGTGGGCGTCCTCGCTGTCAGCCAGGAGCAACCAGGACCAGCAGAGGAGGTTCGAAGAGAGGGCCGCCAGGAATATGAAGATCACGCTCGCGAGACGCACCCTACCAGGACATTCCACGGGTTCGCAGTGTTGTTATTATAATTGCTATTTTACTAGAAATTTTAGGAAGAAGAAACATTAAAAAGTTTTGTATCTCATCTACCCTCGCTTGTCAGGAATCCACCCCTCATGAAGTGCCATGTTTTGTGCCACTCCTATTTCAGAGTTTACGTCCTACAGCAACGTTCTTAAGGCGAAGCATAATTGACAGTCGACCTTAAAATTCGGTGCTTTATTTTTATAGGACCTCAGATTTTACTCTTTAAGTAAGCAATAAGCAATTGTTGGTTTTTATTTAATTACAGCTTCATAATATAGAAATTAAAAAAACAAACTTTCTATGTTTTAAACCCTTCATTCGCCTTTCGATTACTATTTTTCTAAGTCTTTAATAAGAGAGCAATTCAATCAAAAAAGAACTATTAGCAGTCATTAATTAAATTTCTCAGAAATAGAATTGAATTTTAAAAACCTGCCTTTACTATGTTGAAGATATAAAATCAAGATATTTAAATATATTTTTATATGATTAAATATCCAGTAGTATTCAAGAACGGTAGAGTTATTTCAGACGATCCTGGTAAAGCTGACTTACTTGCTGTTTCTTTTTCTAAGTCATTTAACTCTGATTCCACCAGTCGTGCTACAACGTCACAGGGTTCTTTAGTATTGCCATCCTTGACTCGATCAACCTTTGAGATTAGTATTCCTGATAAATTCAAGCCATTCCCTAAGACCCCTTCCCAGTTAAGAAAAAGGATAAAAAACTTGGCTTTAAAATAACTTAGTTGCATCACCTGCCAATCAGCTATACCACCGGAGGAATGGTATATGTAATTTTTAAATAAATAAATAAATGCCAGCCATCTATGGCCCTTTTTTCTAAAAAAGGGTCTAAATGAATCGAAGTTTTTAACCTTTGGCTTCGCCTTAAGTAAGGGGCCTCTTCCCGAAAGCGCTCTTCTCTAGCTTACGCGTGCTCTTAAATTGTTGTCCCATCTAACGGCTTGTCAAGACAGAAACTCTATGCCGTTATTGGTCATTTCATCTATGAGCGCAAATAGAAACATGCAAAAGAATTTTTATTGCCACATAATAATTATTATTAAATTTTAATATGTCCGTACTGTTTCATTACTAGCCAAATTTCTCAAAAAAAACTACAACTTATATTTTAATCTACTCGGACCTAAAAAATAACCCAATTTTGCCTCTATGGCCATCCAAAACGTACATCGAATGGGTTAAAAGTACCGGAGGCACAAGTGGAGATAGGAAATGAAGCAACTCATCGCAAGTTGGTACCACGGGCGCGAGTAGTCAGGCTGGGAGATGCCTTTAATGACGACTAGGGCCTAGCTGTAAGACGTCAGGTTCCGGTTAAACAATTTACCACCGCTAAACAAGTATAGCCATTCTTGTTCTACAAATAAGATAGTCACAGCACTATAGCGTTCGTATGACCGGGTTGAGTCCTCTCAACTCCTCTTTTCTGTCCCTTGCAGTTACCATGCCAGCGGCCAGCAAATCGAAGAACATTCCTTCGGCACCGAACTACATTCCCCCGGGAGGGATCTACACCCGCCTCGAGTCCGAATGGAGGGAGCTGCACTGCCCCACTACCCCGGCCAGCCAGCTGAGGTCCAGGAATGCTTTCTCCGCCAAAGCCATTAGGAATAAATTTGCCACCAAATAACAGGATCCTACCTTAATCTATAATAAACCTACTTGCTTTTAGGTAGATTTATAAATCTACCTATTGCAATAGATACCACGTCATGACTTCTGGAAAAAAAATGACATTTCTTCGCATTTCACATCCCTTAGAACCCAAAACGTTTAGTTTTAAACTGTGTTTAAAAGTTTATATATAAGTTTATGGTATTATCTATCTATCTATCTATATAACTTTCTTGTGGACACGATAACTGCCATAATTTTACACCAATCACTTTCGAATTGATACCTAAAATTTAAGAGCACAAAATCTCTGTCATGTTCGTTAATAGGCAAAGTCAAACCAGGGGTACTGGAATAGGGGGCTTTTTACGAAAAAGTGAAATTTTTATTACTTAGTATATTTAAATTCATTTAAATTTTATATTATTCCTTAGATAAGGAATATAGATAGATAAGATAATTTCAAAAAAATATTACTATTTTGAAGTTTAAAAATATTTTTTTTTAAGAATAAAAGGCAAACAAAAGGACCGATGTTAATATTTTAAGTATGCAAACAGTTCAAGCTTACGATTGTTGTCCCAAATAAATGTGAATATTTTTTTTATTTTATCTAAAGAAAACTTATTTTTTTTTTAAACTATAACCTAACCTAAATCGGAAACGCAACACACGATCAAGGATTATTTCGCTCGTGAAATTGAAGTAAATTCTTCGGGTCTACAAATGCAGGACGAGGTGTGATGATTTCATAATTAAACTTAAAGTTCCATGAGTTTATTTACTTCATTGACGGACGCCTTTAATTTTTTTCTGATTTTATACAGACAGACATACCTGCATTAATTCTATGAGAACTTGATCACCTTCTTACGAATATATGTTGTTTTTATTTTTAGTATGTAATTTATTTTACCGCCTCCCACATCCCCCCACCGACCAGAACCCACTGGAACCGATGAGAAAAATAAATGATTGTATATTAGTGGCTGAAGTTCCCATAACTGTTATTCGCTATTAACACCTATACTAATATAAAATGAGTATGGGGGGGGGGGGGAAGCTAATGCAAAATTATTCTCGAATTCATGGCTTAAATTATTATAATTATATTTATATATCTCTTGACTATAAAATATATATACATACATACTTTAGGTAAGTGGTAGTAATAATCAGTTGCCTATCGTTTATTAACATTTAGAGTAGCTTGTGCGATCTTCAATTATTTTTATATTTGTTTAAATGTTTAAATATAACCTCTTTTATTAAATTTGCTTTTCATTGTTATTGTATCGAAGGTATTATTTTTTGCAAAACATGCAAGTGTCTATTGTAAACATTTTCATTTAATAAATATGTGCTCTAAATGTGTTTTATTTTTCAAACGAATTATTATAATCTTCCCGATTTCAGAGTGTCATAGTGGAAACTGATGGTCTTAAAAGGTACTTTGTGTTGCATGAAGTCCCGCGTTTAGCAGGAGAGGTACTGGGCCGGTCTGGAACGAAATCGACAGATCAAAAGGTCGACATATTTAAAAAACCTACTTCTATTACCATGACAATTTCTTTATTAATTTGTCAACATCGGAGTAAATAAAAATTTAAAGGACCTCATTTTTTTTTAACATAGTAGGTACTCTCAACAATAATTGCTATTTTTTATTCGCCAGTAAGTGAGTTCAGAATTGCAATGAATTAAGTTCAATACTGTACGGAGGCAAATCCAACAAATCAAGAATTATAAAAATCGGTCCAGCCGCTTGTGGTGTAACTAACCCGACTTTGTTTTATATTTAGATTGAACCCCTTCAACGTTGCAAATCGTTCTTTAACATACCGTATGCATATGCGAGCACAAAATAATAAAATACATCTCTAGTTAAATATTGATATAGGCATTTAAAAACGAAGTTAGTTAATAACAACTATGTTACTATGTTAGTCAATTATTTACCCGTTCTTTTAATTTTTTCGTAGTTAGTCACATTGTATGAACAATATGAATATGGAACTATAAATTTCTGGTTAAAAAAAATATCTAACCACACTTAAGGTTAATACTTTAGTTATATATTTTTTGTTAAAAATTAATAATCCCGTAACAGTAAATTGTTTTCAGTATCTACCAACAGAGCTCGTTGGTAATGCGAAAAAAGCGCGCTGCCGAAAGCGGTCGGCCAAAAATCACAGTAGTCAACTAAATTAGTGCCCGGCAAACCTCGTAACACAGAGATGCTGTGGAGATCGTCACTGTTGCCGTAATATTATTATTACTTCTGACACTTTTATGGCACTCGTGCGTCAGGCGCGGGTGTCAATTTTTGGAAGGAACGCCGTAGACGTACGCGTTTCCTAAATAGTCCTGATAAAGTGGTAAATACCGAAGGGACAGCCGTTCGGCGTAATAGTTAATACCATTGATTATATAATATTTGGTATCGACTGATACCACCTGGTAAGTGTTGGCGAACTTCAAGCTAGATGGCGTTTGACATCGCCGTCTGCCTCTGCTGTCACTGGGGAAGGTGAGTGTCAGCGGGCCGAACGAACCGGATTGAACTGTCAAACGCGTCAAACCTAACCTATCAGGAAAAGTTCATACACATCAAAATGTTCATTCTTTAGATAACAAATAAAGGAAATTCACCATCTCAAGCATTTTATTACAGATAGAGTGTACAGATGTACCAAACCAAACAGTTAGGTCGGCCGGTGTCCCTAGCGCCACCTAGCGGTTGCTCGGACTTACTTCTTTGTTACGTCGAATTGCGAAAGCGCCACAGGCAGTTAATATAGTGAATCGAACGATAGAGGGCGCGCACATTTGTTTCATTCCCACTTCATTTTTTCTATGAAATCGATTTTACTCAGCGTGGCAACTTTTAGGACGTTCACCATTCATTCATTCCTCGTTAGATAAAAAAATAATCAAACACACTTTGTCTCATTTTTTTTAAAATTTTAATTCAATGTAACACCACTGTTAGACTGAGACGCATTAAACAGATTACACAGTAATATCGTAATGATAAATTTGAACACTAATCATACCTACCGAATATCGTCCGAAACGATTACTCCTTCATTACCGATATTGCATTGTTATAATTATGCTAATATAATGACGCGGAATCACTAATTACGACTGATAATTAAAACTAAACCTAGATGCCAAATTGAAACTAAAAATTGTAGAATGCTACCGAAATAATTTCAAATTTATTTTATTGAACCGACGTCGACACGTTTTTGGGTGACAATAGATTTCTTATCAAAAACCTGCCTGTTTAATGTTACCGTGCCTTCTATCGTTCATAGTGTTTTGATTATACTAAGTACGCCCACGATCAGCAAATACCACTACTACTTATGTAATACTCGTCTCATCTCTAGTTTATTGGTGATAAATTGATGATATTGCCATAATGGCAATTTGGCAATAACATTATACGCATTGAGTTAGAAAACGCGTATCATTGGTGTAATTATTTGGTTTAAATTGAAACATTAGACCCTGGTTCAGTAGAAAAAAAACTTTCGAAATTTATTGAGAATAAATAACCGAATAAAATTAATTAACCTATATTTGAGTTTTTATCATCTTTAAAATACAATTTTCCATTTTTCTAGTAACATGTTTTTGACTAGTGCATTAAAATAATCTTTCAAGTGTAATATATTAACAGATTTATAATATATATTAATTCTTGAAGGGAATTAAATTTTCTACAATTTCCTCTAAATAAATTTCTTTCTCAGATGATGGAAAATGTGAGAAAAATCTTTTTTCGAAACTTTTCACTTTTCCAGAGCGTTTAGCTCGAAAACGGTTGGGAGTTAGAAAAAAGCTGTAGAACGTGTTATGACCTTTCATGTGGTTTTTTTTTTTTAGGATGCATCGTTTTCGAGTTATAAGCGTAAAACCCAGAAGTGGGACCTTCTTAGAGCCCCCCCCCCCCCCCACTCCGACCACCAGCCCCTGAACAAGTTTCTGAAGGAATCGCTCACGCTTTTATTGATTGATTACCAGTGTAAAAACCTTTTCCACCGTTGGGACAGCATTTCACAATTTTGGGGGAAATATTTATTATAACATGACATCTACAATGAAACACATAATGAAACAACTATAATATATTAAGAAAAAATAATAATACAAAAAAAACACACTCTGCGCATTTAAAATGACATATTACGGATATAATTTTGTTCGTAAATTGTAATTTTGTAATTATAAATTTGGGACAATCAATAGGAAAAAAAAAACAAATATAATGAAAACTTTGACCTGTGCTTGAGGGCCAAAATAAATATTTTTTATTTTTCGTTTTATAGCATTCTATCTAGAGACCCTTTTGTGTGTAGTTTATTATACCCATGTTCCGGTAATGGAAGACTGATAAATCTAAGTTCTACCCAATATTGATTAGTTACGCAGCAGACAACTTTATGTGCGTATTTATAAAATTTCCCAATTCTTGGAAAAACGAGTTTTCACGAAATAATGAATCCATAAAACCTGAATTCCTTTATCTTCGGAATTTGCGACTGAAAAACTATGTAAGTGGTTTTAATAAATAAGGTTACGCGATTCAATTATCGATGTCTATGGTTTTCGATCTTTTACAAAAATTAAAAACGCCCCTGGGGTTTTTAAATCGCTGTCGAAATCTTTGGATTACATTAATATTTTTAAAATGGGGATTCCGAGATATATTCACGCTGAATTTGAGACGATCGGCAATTTGTGAACCACAAACAAATGAAGACAGTTTCGTTTTGTTTTCATTTAATAATATTATACAAATTGAAATAAAATTAGTAAATATGGTCATTTAAGGCTTCTTTAAGATTTTGCAGTTTCGCGATCGTTATAATTGGATAAGTACGCCTTAAATTCAACCGAGATCATCGCTTGGAGGCGAGTGAACCTGGCCTCAAAAGTACCTCCCACCCTACCACCCAATATATACCGAAAATAGTAGTTACCGACACGATTTTGATCTTCCGTCTCCCTCTAGGGTTGCGTCGCTCACTCATTCGACGTATGTCGATAAAATGATGAAAAAATGGACCGAAGCTGTCACTTTGACGTTTTGTCTGTAATTTGTCATATTTTATGTTGCAGTTTTGCAGACGTGATATGTACGGATATTTCGTGTTACGCGAATATTTGTTACTTCGTGGTTATTTAAACCACGTAGGAAGTACTATTTACTAACTTGGTATTTTGCTTTGATTAAAATCCATCGGAAAATAATCGGACGTAACTGAATTCTCGATTTTTGGGACATGCTTCGGAACATTCTAGTCAACAATAGATAGTTAATTCAAGAAGTATTCTTCCACGTTATGCAATGTCAAGTGGTACAAAATGTAGTATAGTAAATTTAAATATTAATTTAACCAGCAATAAACGGCATAAAGCAGTGTATAAAATAAGTCGAAAATTGTGTATCTGCACATGCATCCGATTGGCCGAATGTCGTTTAAATACTGCAAGTTCATTATTATTTAACCTGAGAGTAGTGACAATTCGTCAATCATTAGGTTCTGTTACATTCATAAATTATATTTGGGGTGTCAGAGATGCTTGCATTTCCTTTAGAAAACCAATTACTCATGTAAAATTCCAACATTCCAACAAATTCCTTGTAAGTATGTATCCATGAGAAGATTAATAATGGACTTTTTGGCAGTTGTATTGCACATATTAGCTTAGTATACTACACTAAGTATTACATAACACTAAGGTCTTAGATTCAAGTTGTTTGACAAATTTCCACCCTAATTCTTCTATAATTAATTTCACTTTTATTTCCAGAAAATGTGACTCGGTTACATTTAATAGGATTGAGTTTAATACAGTAGTCTTAAGAAGATTCATATCAGTTCGAATGCCTAGACAATTGTTCTCATTAACCACCTTAGAAATCATCTGCATACAAAATGTGTTCGAAGTTAAAAAAACGTGATCCAATGTCATAAATGTATAACATTAAATAATGTGTCCCGGTTGTGAATCCGGTGGTACTCTTGATGTTATATTCGCCGCGTTATATTGTTCAGCCATGGAGTACTCTCCCGCAGGGCGTCGTCTCACTTTTGTCCCAAGAGAACTTACTGTACCATTCTTTATACCGTGGTATAAATCTCTGTGGACCCAATTGCTTTTAATTTTTTAAGTAGTTTAGAATGATTGAATCGATCGAAGCATTTGAAAAGTGTGTATAAACATGTATAAATATATATTTCTAATATATTATTACTATTTTAAAGATATAAAAATAAATAATATAATATAATTACTTTTCAAAATAAATAGGAATATGTATATTAAAATATCTACATTTATGACTATATGAAAAATAGATAATACAAACATATAGCCATCTCTGCGAGTAAGGGATAAACTAATTTCTTATACTCAATACTGTATCGGCATAATATTCCTTTATCTATAAATAAATAAGTTAAATATGTCTTCTATTTAGTTAATGGCTAGTACCTATCCGGAAATGCATTCCGGAAATGTAAATGTATCCGGAGGGTCTTTATATATTTTTGAATGTTGATGACCAAAATGTACTAACCATAAGATAGATCGAAAAAAATATTAAACGGTATCTCTTATGTTTTGGGTTGGTATGACAAGGAAAGACATTTATTAGTTGTTGTCTTCTTTTCGCTGAGAAAACAATATTTTCTATTTATTTATTTATTTATGAATGGGAAATTCTGCCTAACTAGGCTAATATTCAAAAATAACAATATGCTATTCGATATATAAGAATGCTTCTTAAAATAATTTTGCTGCAAGGACAGGATGCACATATAACTTTTTTTTCTATTACCATTTTATGCAAATTAGATGAGCAGTGATAATTTCCACCTCATCAGACTGGAACGCTTTGCGGATGGCCTTCACAACTCTGAAACCAGTCTTAATATGGTGTTTGCGCTCGACGGATAAATATCATACCATGTTTAATAATGGTAATGACAAAACAAAACTGATAAATGGGTAGTGTTTCTGAGGATTCGATGTTTCGGACGTAATGCCACGTCCATGGCCCTATAGACACAATCTAGTCTGGTAGTAGTCATCAAGTATGATGAATATTTTTTTTATTACCCATTCTAAAAATATACTAGTTCTTATAGAAACTAGCATTATATTAAAGGTATTGAGGAAACAGACAATGAAAACTAAAATACAATTAAAAAAACAGGATGACATCCCGGATGCGGGCCCTCCGTTGCGGATGGCCGTCACGGCTCTGAAACCAGCCTTTGTGATCGACGGATAAACCTTAAATCTTAAGATGTTTAATAATGATAATTACAAAATTCTGGGTAGAGTTTCTGAGTAGTCTATGCTTTGGACATAAGGCTACGTCCATGGTCGTATAGACGCAGTGGAATGATTCGGAATTTTATTAATAATGCGGTAGTAGTGATCCATCATGTTGAATATTTTTTTATTAAATATTATAAAAATATACTAATTTTTTTTATAGAAAATAGCATTGTATTAAAGGTATGATGAAACAGACAATTAAAACTAAAATACAATCTGGTATCCAGCAAAGGGCTACGCTAAGTGGTTTATTTCTTATTCTATTAATAATATTTTTACCGCAGTGAAAAAATGTAGTTTGTTACTGTATGTGGTCGATGTGAAGATATGCCTGTGAGTGACTTCATTATTTGACATCTTATACAAGATGACATCAATCGTCTCTTAAAGTGGGCTGCAGATAATAATTTACAATTTAATGCGTCTAAATGTGTAGCGGTATCTTTCTCACGAGCTTTGCGCATCAAAGTAAGTTTTAAGTACTTTCTGGGCAATGAGATTATTCGCAGATGTGATGAAATTTGCGACCTGGGGGTTTTGTTTGACTCGCGTCTAACATTTCATTTGCACTTGCACGTTTCAATAACATGTTGAGAATCGTCCTTCGAACCAGTCGATCTTTGAGTAAGCCGAAGTCGATCTCGCTTTTATAATGCACGTTTGTGAGGATTATATTGAAGTATAGTTCCATTATCTAGAGTCTTCATGAATTCTCTGTAATATTCTGGAGGTCACCCAGGGGAGGTTCCTAAGATACCTTTATCTCCATATGTCTCCGTTATTGTGTTTTTTTTCCAGATTAGTTCTGGTTATTTTTTATTATTATTATTTTTGGTTTTTAATGTTGTTTTTTTTATAATATTTTTATTGTTTTTCTTGTATGTTATGAATTGAAATATGTACATGTGGAAACCTCTTGAATAAATAAATAAATAAATCAAATAAAAGAATGAGATCACATCCCCGATGTATTTGCTGGTATCCGTTGGAATTGAAACAGGAATGGCTATGATACTCTGCAGCATACCGCTCACTTCTGGTATGCTTATAGGGTCATTCTGCTCACATGATACGGTACCATGGTACCGTACCATGAGCATGAGCTTATGAGCATACCTGCTACGGTAGTGCTTTCACCTGTTTTTTTTTATTTATTAAGTAGGTGATTGTCACTAGTATTTCCATTCAAGAGAACCCTTAAATACCAAAGTGTTTGTTTAAATCCTAGTTAATGTTCATATCTTGTGATTATAAGTAATGAAAGTAGGTATCTAAAATATGTTATATATTCATGGAAATACAAATTGAATTATATTACAGTATGAATAAGTTTATTATTAAGTTTAATACCAGCGCCATCTGAATTAAAATTGATAAATTTAAAGAGAAAAGCTATACTTTCATTTGATAATAACAGATGGCGGCAAATAATATATAAAAGTATGACGAGCATTTAATGAAAATATATAGTTTAATACAAGAAATGGTGTCAAATACATATTTAAAGCATATCTTCATACTGTATTTGAAATGTTTTTCGCTATCTATTTAGTTGTGGGAAGTTTGAATTACCGTGTCGTTTTTGAGAATTTAGAAGTATTGGTTTTTTTTTCAATCAAAACACAGATGGTCTGACCATTTTTATTTATGATTTAAAAAATAAATAGTGATGAAATAAAAGATATTTTTTATTAAACTGATAGTATTTTAATCTCATTTTTGCTATTTCATAATTCAAAGCTTATTTTCCAACACATTAAAAAATTAGACAATATAATATATGTACCAACATTTTAAATGATGCAATTATCATTAACAATTTTAAGTTGGTATTTTCTGGTGTTTACGAGTTATATAAGAAAAACATCTACAATACAATAAAGGTAGGCAACTTTGCGAGATTCATAAAGTAAAAATGATAACGGAGGTCCCGATGATTTGAATGACTCAAATCGTTGATCGTGGTAGGCAGATTTCATTTTAATTATAGTATTCTTATATAAAAACAATGTGAATCTGACGACTCGTTTTTGTGGTATTCCTGAACACATAAGATTTCTATTGTTTACCAATGCATTGATGCATATTGGTAAACAATTTGTAGTGGCAGTGTTCAGGCAATTGAAATGATTTTTGAAACATGGAAAAAGAGTATAATGTCAACGAAATAGCAGCTTTATTGTTTTCTTATTAAAGCAAGATATTTAATATTAAACTACTTAATATATTTTAATGGAAATTGTATAGAAATTACATACATTGCTGTTACATATGGCATAGTTTCAAATTTATATTCTGTTGAATTAATCTGGTGGTTTATCTAGCGAGTCACAATGAACAACAACAACATATAGCGAGTAACAAATATTTTTTTTTTATTATTATAATGAATTATAAGCTTCAGAATACATGTTGAAATAAAGTTCAAAATATTTGCAACACATTTAAATAGGTAAATATAATTTTATGTGTTGATGGAATACAAGATATTTAATCTGGGTGATCATCTTCCTTCCTATATAGGGCAGAGTCTCTTGGAGTATATAAATATCTATACTATATTATAAGAATTTTTAAAATTAATTGACCAAAAGGCCGACTATTAAATTATATGTTACATTTTATTTTAAACAAAAGTTTATTGTAAAGGTTAAATTATAAAGTTTTGTAAAATGTTTCAACATATTAATAGCTTATTTATGAGATAAACAAAGTGACACTTATACTTAGAAAGTATATTTTCCGATACTAAAAAGTAATGCTTAAGTAAAATTTAACATTTTACCCATTTAATAGTTGCATAATTATTTTATACAATGGAGCCACATTAAAACACATTTCTTGCAAATCTTCCTGTGTACGACACACGCTGCCTTGAAAACAACGAATATATGGTAAGTATCGACGTTGAGCTCTTCGGTTTTCTTCAGGATTAACCTGAGGGTGAATATTTGATCTGTGGTTGATTTCCCTCTGCAGAAGCAGCTTTGGTAATAGCCGACGTTGTTTTCTGACATATACAGAATATATGATAAGATTTTGTAGGCAGTATTCCACAAGGTGATTCCTTGGTAGTTCGCTCACTTAGAGGATCTTGTTTCTTGTGTAGAAGGTATATTATGCTATAATATAGGTAAAGTGGTGGTGACATTTTTAAAGTTCCGTGCCTCCATGTTTAAAGAGTTCTCCCGATAGACCATCAGTGCTAGGTAATTTATTATTCTTTAATTTCATGTTCTCATCCAAGGACGGTAATAGCTAGTCATCTATCATGCACTGTTGTGTGGTTTATCTGTTCATTAACCTCCCCACCTACAGCATTCAGTAAGGCGTCAAAATATTTTTCCCATCTATCAGAACTTTTGCCTTATCATTTAGAATACTTCCATCCTTCCTCTGATAATGAATTAAACGATAGAACAGCCGCTGTGATTGTGCGACAGTCCAGTCTCTTTGAGTTAGAGTAGGAATAAAAGCGCTTTTTCTTATGCTGTATTTTCTTTTCCAAACGTCGTAAATCCTTATATTCCTGTACTGACTGGCGTGCATGACACGGGTTAGTTCTCCAGAGAGCCTTTGTTCTTTAGATCAGTTATCTGTTGGCACTCGGAATCAAACCAATGGCCTTGTTTCTTAACCAGGGTTTCTTCAGCAGCTGAAGTGATAGCTTATTTGATATTGCAACAGTAAAAGTTAATACAATTGACAGATCCATACCCATACGATACATTATTCAATTTTATGCACGTACCACGGTTTAAATAATGTTAACCAAGTAAATAATCTACGCGGTTAATGTAAAAAGGGTTGACAATTCGCTAGAAAACGATTTTGCTTGTCATTTTGACAACTCGATATCACTTTTTTTTTTGGCAATATATTTTTAAAGTAGATTACACCAACTATTTAATTATCTGTATATATATATATCAGGAAAGCTTACAGTTCTACCTAATAAACTAATAAAATGATATTAAAAAACATTTTGATGAATTGAAAATATATAATAAATATAAATTTAACTAAATTTCATAACAAACTTTTCAAATTAGGGTCGTGCCAGTTCGGCCCTGGACGCTTTATTTACTGAAAGAAAATTCTGCAAATTTGCTCAAAGCAAGAAATATAGACGATCTAATGGTGGTCTGAGCGGGTGAGTTTTAATTTCACTTTTGATGGTAGCTGTAGTACATTCGAATTTTCAGCTCCATACAAAAATGTAAAAAAAAGAGGGTTTTTGGGCCCTCACTCTCAAAATAGGTTTCCGACTGGGTTCCCACTACTGGATGTATTGCACGTCGCTATTGCGCATTTAACTTCATACTCGGTTTAGTTGGAACCTACTTGTGGAATAGCGTATTGGTCTTTCAGTAAAAATTCCATACTAAATTTCTAGTTCTGCCGGTTCGGCCCTGGACGGGTTATTTACTGAAAGAAAATTCTGCAAATTTGCAAAAAGCAAGAAATATAGACGATCTAATGGTGGTCTGAGCGGGTGAGTTTTAATTTCACTTTTGATGGTAGCTGTAGTACATTCGAATTTTCAGCTCCATACAAAAATGTAAAAAAAAGAGGGTTTTTGGGCCCTCACTCTCAAAATAGGTTTCCGACTGGGTTCCCACTAATGGATGTATTGCACGTTGCTATTGCGCATTTAACCTCATACTCGGTTTAGTTGGAACCCACTTGTGGAATAGCGTATTGGTCTTTAGGTAAACAAATCATATTAAATACCGTGTTCTAGCCAATACGCTATTCCACAAGTGGGTTCCAACTAAACCGAGTATGAGGTTAAATGCGCAATAGCGACGTGCAATACATCCAGTAGTGGGAACCCAGTCGGAAACCTATTTTGAGAGTGAGGGCCCAAAAACCCTCTTTTTTTCACATTTTTGTATGGAGCTCAAAATTCGAATGTACTACAGCTACTATCAAAAGTGAAATTAAAACTCACCCGCTCATACCACCATTAGATCGTCTATATTTCTTGCTTTGAGCAAATTTTCAGAATTTTCTTTCAGTAAATAACCCGTCCAGGACCGAACTGGCAGTAGAACCAGAAATTTAGTATGGAATTTTTACTTAAAGACCAATACGCTATTCCACAAGTGGGTTCCAACTATACCGAGTATGAGGTTAAATGCGCAATAGTAAGATGCAATATATCCAGTAGTGGGAACCCAGTCGGAAACCTATTTTGAGAGTGAGGGCCCAAAAACCCTCTTTTTTTCACATTTTTGTATGGAGCTCAAAATTCGAATGTACTACAGCTACCATCAAAAGTGAAATTAAAACTCACCCGCTCATACCACCATTAGACCGTTTATATTTCTTGCTTTGAGCAAATTTGCAGAATTTTCTTTCAGTAAATAACCCGTCCAGGGCCGAACCGGCAGAACCAGAAATTTAGTATGGAATTTTTACTGAAAGACCAATACGCTATTCCACAAGTGGGTTCCAACTAAACCGAGTATGAGGTTAAATGCGCAATAGCGACGTGCAACACATCCAGTAGTGGGAACCCAGTCGGAAACCTATTTTGAGAGTGAGGGCCCAAAAACCCTCTTTTTTTCACATTTTTGTATGGAGCTCAAAATTCGAATGTACTACAGCTACTATCAAAAGTGAAATTAAAACTCACCCGCTCATACCACCATTAGATCGTCTATATTTCTTGCTTTGAGCAAATTTGCAGAATTTTCTTTCAGTAAATAACCCGTCCAGGGCCGAACCGGCAGAACCAGAAATTTAGTATGGAATTTTTAATTAAAGACCAATACGCTATTCCACAAGTGGGTTCCAACTATACCGAGTATGAGGTTAAATGCGCAATAGTAACGTGCAATATATCCAGTAGTGGAAACCCAGTCGGAAACCTATTTTGAGAGTGAGGGCCCAAAAACCCTCTTTTTTTCACATTTTTGTATGGAGCTCAAAATTCGAATGTACTACAGCTACCATCAAAAGTGAAATTAAAACTCACCCGCTCATACCACCATTAGACCGTCTATATTTCTTGCTTTGAGCAAATTTGCAGAATTTTCTTTCAGTAAATAACCCGTCCAGGACCGAACTGGCAGCAGAACCAGAAATTTAGTATGGAATGTTTACTGAAAGACCAATACGCTATTCCACAAGTGGGTTCCAACTAAACCGAGTATGAGGTTAAATGCGCAATAGCGACGTGCAACACATCCAGTAGTGGGAACCCAGTCGGAAACCTATTTTGAGAGTGAGGGCCCAAAAACCCTCTTTTTTTCACATTTTTGTATGGAGCTCAAAATTCGAATGTACTACAGCTACTATCAAAAGTGAAATTAAAACTCACCCGCTCATACCACCATTAGATCGTCTATATTTCTTGCTTTGAGCAAATTTGCAGAATTTTCTTTCAGTAAATAACCCGTCCAGGGCCGAACCGGCAGAACCAGAAATTTAGTATGGAATTTTTACTTAAAGACCAATACGCTATTCCACAAGTGGGTTCCAACTATACCGAGTATGAGGTTAAATGCGCAATAGTAACGTGCAATATATCCAGTAGTGGAAACCCAGTCGGAAACCTATTTTGAGAGTGAGGGCCCAAAAACCCTCTTTTTTTCACATTTTTGTATGGAGCTCAAAATTCGAATGTACTACAGCTACTATCAAAAGTGAAATTAAAACTCACCCGCTCATACCACCATTAGATCGTCTATATTTCTTGCTTTGAGCAAATTTGCAGAATTTTCTTTCAGTAAATAACCCGTCCAGGGCCGAACCGGCAGAACCAGAAATTTAGTATGGAATTTTTACTTAAAGACCAATACGCTATTCCACAAGTGGGTTCCAACTATACCGAGTATGAGGTTAAATGCGCAATAGTAACGTGCAATATATCCAGTAGTGGAAACCCAGTCGGAAACCTATTTTGAGAGTGAGGGCCCAAAAACCCTCTTTTTTTCACATTTTTGTATGGAGCTCAAAATTCGAATGTACTACAGCTACCATCAAAAGTGAAATTAAAACTCACCCGCTCATACCACCATTAGACCGTCTATATTTCTTGCTTTGAGCAAATTTGCAGAATTTTCTTTCAGTAAATAACCCGTCCAGGACCGAACTGGCAGCAGAACCAGAAATTTAGTATGGAATGTTTACTGAAAGACCAATACGCTATTCCACAAGTGGGTTCCAACTAAACCGAGTATGAGGTTAAATGCGCAATAGCGACGTGCAACACATCCAGTAGTGGGAACCCAGTCGGAAACCTATTTTGAGAGTGAGGGCCCAAAAACCCTCTTTTTTTCACATTTTTGTATGGAGCTCAAAATTCGAATGTACTACAGCTACTATCAAAAGTGAAATTAAAACTCACCCGCTCATACCACCATTAGATCGTCTATATTTCTTGCTTTGAGCAAATTTGCAGAATTTTCTTTCAGTAAATAACCCGTCCAGGGCCGAACCGGCAGAACCAGAAATTTAGTATGGAATTTTTACTTAAAGACCAATACGCTATTCCACAAGTGGGTTCCAACTATACCGAGTATGAGGTTAAATGCGCAATAGTAACGTGCAATATATCCAGTAGTGGAAACCCAGTCGGAAACCTATTTTGAGAGTGAGGGCCCAAAAACCCTCTTTTTTTCACATTTTTGTATGGAGCTCAAAATTCGAATGTACTACAGCTACCATCAAAAGTGAAATTAAAACTCACCCGCTCATACCACCATTAGACCGTCTATATTTCTTGCTTTGAGCAAATTTGCAGAATTTTCTTTCAGTAAATAACCCGTCCAGGACCGAACTGGCAGCAGAACCAGAAATTTAGTATGGAATGTTTACTGAAAGACCAATACGCTATTCCACAAGTGGGTTCCAACTAAACCGAGTATGAGGTTAAATGCGCAATAGCGACGTGCAACACATCCAGTAGTGGGAACCCAGTCGGAAACCTATTTTGAGAGTGAGGGCCCAAAAACCCTCTTTTTTTCACATTTTTGTATGGAGCTCAAAATTCGAATGTACTACAGCTACTATCAAAAGTGAAATTAAAACTCACCCGCTCATACCACCATTAGATCGTCTATATTTCTTGCTTTGAGCAAATTTGCAGAATTTTCTTTCAGTAAATAACCCGTCCAGGGCCGAACCGGCAGAACCAGAAATTTAGTATGGAATTTTTACTTAAAGACCAATACGCTATTCCACAAGTGGGTTCCAACTATACCGAGTATGAGGTTAAATGCGCAATAGTAACGTGCAATATATCCAGTAGTGGAAACCCAGTCGGAAACCTATTTTGAGAGTGAGGGCCCAAAAACCCTCTTTTTTTCACATTTTTGTATGGAGCTCAAAATTCGAATGTACTACAGCTACCATCAAAAGTGAAATTAAAACTCACCCGCTCATACCACCATTAGACCGTCTATATTTCTTGCTTTGAGCAAATTTGCAGAATTTTCTTTCAGTAAATAACCCGTCCAGGACCGAACTGGCAGCAGAACCAGAAATTTAGTATGGAATGTTTACTGAAAGACCAATACGCTATTCCACAAGTGGGTTCCAACTAAACCGAGTATGAGGTTAAATGCGCAATAGTAACATGCAATATATCCAGTAGTGGGAACCCAGTCGGAAACCTATTTTGAGAGTGAAGGCCCAAAAACCCTCTTTTTTTCACATTTTTGTATGGAGCTCAAAATTCGAATGTACTACAGCTACCATCAAAAGTGAAATTAAAACTCACCCGCTCATACCACCATTAGACCGTCTATATTTCGAGCTTTGAGCAAATTTTCAGAATTTTCTTTCAGTAAATAACCCGTCCAGGGCCGAACCGGCAGAACCAGAAATTTAGTATGGAATTTTTACTTAAAGACCAATACGCTATTCCACAAGTGGGTTTCAACTAAACCGAGTATGAGGTTAAATGCGCAATTGCGACATGGAACATATCCATATAAGTGAGGTAATATATGGATATGTTTCATATTGTTATTGCACATATTACCCAATAATTTGTTTAATTTGGTTCAATTCTGGACTATCTTTCCATATTAAATTAAAAACGAATCCTTTTATTTGTTATTATATTTATTTCTATTATATACGTATTTCTAGGAAGGTTATTTACTCATTTTTTATAAAATTTAAACGATTTTACTGTAACGGCCAGTTTTTTTTTGCGTATCAATCGCTTAATAACGACGGACGACGTACGTCGGCATGTGTCTAAACGACGTCTGTCCAAAAATGGGCGTGGCCTAAAAATCCATAGATTACAAATTGAGGCCAGGTTCACTCGCCTATCGCTTGGAGCTTGTGCTACTACCAAAAAGATTCGCCAATTTGGAGCCACTGTTTCAGTTGAGTTTGTCTATGAATAGAGCAACTCGTTTCCCGCCTAAATGCACTTTTCAGAGCGGCAGGTCTTTCAGCTTTCAGGTGAGGAAAACTTTGACTTTACGTATAAGTAACAATTTGAACAAATTTATGTTTCATTTAAAGCGTATCGTATTTAAAAAGTGTTTTAAAGCAATTTTGGTCTAAATATTTGCGCGAATGACATCAATCGTCTGTTAGAATGGGCTGCCGATAACAAAATGCAATTTAATGCTTCTAAATGTGTCGCAGTATCCTTCTCAGGAGCTGTGGGTGAGAAAGTAAGTTGTGAGTACTCTCTGGGTAATGAGATCATTCGCAGATGCGACGAAATTCGCGACTTGGGGGTTGTGTTTGACTCGCGTCTAACATTTCATTTGCACATGCGAAGCATGGCTACGCGTGACAATAAAATGTTGGGATTCGTGCTTCGAACCAGTCGATCTTTGAATAAGCCGAAGGCCATCTCGCTTTTATACTGCACGTTCGTGAGGAGTATAGTTCCATTATCGGAGTCCTCATGAGGAGGTTCCTTAGATACCTTTATCTCCGTACTCCATACGTAAATCCGTAAATCCATACTTTGTGTTATTTTTATCAGGTTATTCGCGGTTTCGTCGATAATCCCGTAATACTCGGTGATATTGGCCTCTTTGTTCCGGACCGTCGTACTAGAGCGCGGAAGCACACGTTATTTAGGCGGTTGGCGTGTACAAGTATAATCCAGTTGGGAGAGCAGTCGAATTATTAAATTCCATTTCTGCGGAGATTGATATATTTGTCTGTTCGCCCAATGGGGTTAAAAATCTGCTTTCTATTACACCTTTATAAGATCAGCATCATTTATTTATTTGTTATTGTGTGCCTGGAGGCATTATTTTAATTTTTTAGCATAGTATGTTTCGTGTTATTGTTTTTTGTTTTTAATGTTTGTTTTTCTTTTGGTAGTTTAATTTGTTTTTACTTTAATTATAATGTACGCTGGGAAACCTGTTAAATAAATAAATAATTCACAGCTTTATGTTTTATAAATTTTTTATTTTTTTTCAGTCAAGATGCAGCCTGAAAAAAGTTATGACGTTGCGTGCAAAATCAATTCATTGACACATTACACCGGATATTCCTTCGAGGAAGTAAACGGTCAGAGAATATATGGACCGCCAAATAATTGGTTAGTTGACATACCCGGTGTCGGTACGGAAGTGTTTGTAACTAACATACCCAAAGATGTATTCGAAGACGAGATTGTTCCGTTATTCGGATCAAAAGGGTGTATCTACCAGGTGAGGCTGATGATCAGTACCCTCGGTGCCAACAGAGGCTTTGGCTACGTGCGGTACAGTGATCCGAGACAGGCCCAGATTGCCGTACAAGAATTAAACGGTTATCACATTAAAATCAACCACAGGATCGGAGTCAAACTATCGAGGGACGATAACAGGGTATACGTGTATGGTATACCCTTTCATATAAGCCCGCAGGACGTCTCCGCACAACTAATGCAGGAAATATACAAAGCTGTTAACGTAGAAGTGCAACCTCAGAAAGAAAATCCATGCTTGAATTCAGGCCGCGCTATCATTACTTTCAGAAATCACAAAGATGCTGCGCTGGCAAGAAATAAAGCCCCTTGGTGGATCTTCAACAGTGCGTATGGAAATCTGAGATTCATCTGGTCCGAGCAAACACAAAATCAACTCAACAACTTGGTGAGCGACCTTACCTTAATCGAGCAACAAAGTCAAAATAACCCATTTCTAAATGTTGGTTTATATTAGAGCATTTTTAGGGGTTTTGTTTCTTTTGATATTTAAAACAAAAGTTGTATTTGAATGTATCCGTGGGTGAAAAAAAATATATGAGGATGGTGGGTACATCCGAAATCAGGAAAGACTAAAAATGACCTCCTGGTGCTATCATATATCATTTATTCCTCTTACCCAGACTACTCGCGTCAGTTGTAACAACTTGTGATGAGTTACCTCATTTATTTTGCAAAGTAAAGATAACGGTAATCATTTTCAATTTTCTATCTCCATTTGGGCCTATAGCACTTTAACCTATTCGATGTGCTTTTGGGATGACTATAGAGGCGAAAGTGGATTATTTTTTAGGTCCTAGTAGGTTAAAAAAAAAAAAATACATTCTTTCAATTATCATAAATTTTAACGCCATTTTTTATTGTATATTTTGTCTAGTAATGAAACAACACTGACATATTACAATTTTCAATAATTATAATGTGGCGCTGAACATCCTTTTACATGTTTCTATTTGCGCAAATGATGTGTTAATTTTAACTGGCCAGCAGCAATGAATACTACGTCCGCGAGTTTCCAACAACCGTGCTGTCGTATTTTTGAAATTCGAATATGTTATTTGAGAACTGTCAAAGTTTCATTAATGAGTGCAAAAAAATTATTAATTCGAATTTTATTTATGTCTATATATTATTGAGCAATTTTAAATGTTTTTTTTTATTAATATAAAGTTATTTAATTTCAGGAAAGGGTCCCAAATAACAGATACCTGTCAAAATCCGACGTGGAGAAAATAAATGTACTTAAAGCTATCTTAAGCAAATACAATCATGACGATGCAACCAAATGCTTAGAAGAAATCTGCAAAACGTGAGTTGACTTTCAAATCATACTCCATTTTGGTAAAACTATCTAAGTAGATCATATCACCTCAAAAAAGCATTTGCAAACAGCGAAATTCACTAAGGCGAATTTTATCGTTACTCTGTCCATGATTCCAGGATGATCTGGCAGCACCCAATCTACGAAGAGACGATTATTATGAAAACAGACGGGCATCGTTGGAGCACAACGATCACGCTACCCTTAGTGGGTTTCCCACTTTACGAGCGCAAAGGAATGTTCGGTCCGTTTAACGCGGTCAACCACACCAAAAGCAGCACAAGGGCTGTGGCGGCTTTTATGATTCTCTCAGGTCAGGCATGTATTGATTGATTTTCCGTGTAGTGTTTGAGAACCCGACCTAACACCAGTGGCTCTAGTCACACCCCACTCGCGAATCGCTCGCTGGCTCTTTGGTGGTGTTGGTTGAATCGCTGAGCGTTAGGCTCCAATACCATCATAAATATACAATATGGATACGTGAACCTCTCGCTCGCGGTCCCGACTAGCCCTGCAGGTCGGCAGTATTTAAGATGCGATTATTATTTATTTTTTATCTAGAAACACTTGAGTAAATTCTTTTTAATGTGGCGGCAGCACACGCTACATATTATTATGTCACATGGTAATATATTATAAAACACTCTAAATAGTGGCTGCAACCAAGATGTGCCAATTTTATTGGAATTGGTCTCCTTTGTGTAGTGTGTATTCATATACAACCGATTATTCATTGCTTCAATGTTTTCACATGCAGTCGGCGCAACCTTGATAATCCAGACGGCGATGCCTTCCAAATGAAAATTGAAAAATGATAGCAAAAAGCTATGATGGACTTTTTACCAAATCGTAAATCCCTTATAAAAAAATATGTAATCTAGCAAGTGTTTTAAAAAAATATATGTACTCAATGTTACCATAAAATCTTATCTTTTAATATAATAAAGATATGTCTCTAAAATGAAAAAAATCAACATTTTAATTTGCGTAATAATCAAATGCTTTCATCATCTGGCCGTGCCTTGTTTCATATCCATCCGGATTATCAAGGTTCTACTGTATTTAAACTCCGATGTTAGCTATGTAATGATTTTCGTATGGAATTGTATTCAGGTGGTCAAGATTATAACGCTAATGCTTTATTGCTTAACAATTTTGGATACATTGAAAGAAATACACAAGTCAATTTATATATATTTTTAAAATTGCTTTATATACAATTATTTTGAGTCCTAATTAATTAAGCTAATTTGACTTGTGTTAGAGTCAGGTGAGAGCATGGTAATGGAGTATTGAAAATGGTATGCGCGAATTTGAACTACAACTACATCAACTACATATTCCGGCAATATAACCATGATGCAAGAGCAATATAATATATTATACATGTATATATCCTGTTCGCTCGCTCCGGTTAAATAAAATAGCAGTAAGGCCGAGCAATAGCTGTAACTATGATAAAAGTTTTAAGCCATATCAAACTTCATACTTTTGTTCCAAACATCGATGGATAACGAAGAGTACATTTCTTGAATTTGAATGAATAAATTACCATCAACACAGTAACTGTTACTCTGTGTGCTAGGTTATCAGGAATTGGCAGTAGGAAGACTTTAAGGTCAACATAGGTTTCTGTAGTTATTACTAGTATAATTCAAATGCATTTAGTTACATAAAACAAACAAGTCACTCGGTCGTCCCGATAAACCGATATGGAGAGTTGCAGACCTATTAAATTCTGTTTCACCTGTAATGCTATTTGCCATATTTAAATGTATAGGTGAGCCTTGGTTGCTCAAAGTCTAAACCTGCCATACTCAACCTGCGGCCCGTCTAGCTTTTTTGTGTGACCCTAAACACATTTATTATCAGGGACATGAGGGACAAAATCTGGCATTCTGTATTTCGTATATCTTGAGATTAATTTTGACTTTGACGTACAAATAGTGACACCCAAAGAGGATTGTCGTTTCATATTTTTTTCGTCATACCAGTAAGTGTTGTGGCCCGCGTAGCTTCACAAATATATGTATGTGGTCCGAAGACAAAAAAGGTTGAGTATGGTTGGTCTAAACAATGGTTTCGCCTTCTTAGGATGTTCATAAATAAATTTGAAGTAAATCAAGATAGCATAATAATTGGTAGCAAATTTGCTACCAATTATTGTGGTGAAATTGACAAAATGGCTTACATTAATTACCTTATTCATCTCCTTTTCACCATCATCAAATATTTTAACCTAACATAGAAAGTAACAAAGAAAGAATATTTCTAGCAATTATAGCGCTTTCGTTACATTAAACACGTGTCTTAAAATTTACGATACAAATATGTCCATTGATCGTTGAATTAAGACTAATGAATTCTAGGTTTTTGGCCAAGATACAAAACGTAAACGCTTGTCCATCAATATATATATATATTTTTTCCAAATAAAATATTAAACTGAATTAAATATTCTATTCTGAGCTAGCCTTATGATGATATTTTTTTAATTCGGGGTTGTTGAGAAATGTGAAACCTTAAAAACATTTTTAGCTTGTGTTCATTCAAGAATTAATCAAACAATTTCGTATCTTTAAAAATATTAACTTCCTATTATAATTACTTTTGGTGCAATATTTGTACATCTAAGAGTAGATTTTAATCTACTAAAATCTAATTTTAGGTGATTTAATTAAACATTTACATAATTTCAAAATGGAAATGCAGGCCAGGCCCTGGGTACAATTCTTAGCTGTCTGTTTTTCTAAAAATGTATTTCTTTAATTTTTTTTGAATAAACGCTGAAAATGAAGAGTGAGGCTGTGAAGAGTTTCAGTCCTAACTTCTGACATACTGCATTGACACTATCCAAAAAAATTACAGAACACGGAATGATACATAGGATTATAGAATGGTCATATAGAACAAAGAATGAAATAATAAGTCCATTATTTAACTGTTATATATCGTATAAACATCCTAAAAGTATTTTTATTTTTTCCAGAGATTGAAAAAACGATTTCCAGCCTGCAATCCAAGATATGAGGTGTAAATTGTTGGGACAATTATAATAATTTGTTATAATATTAATATAATATTAATTAAAAAAAATACATAATATGTACAGATGTAAAAATAAAATAACTTTTTTAAATTCATAATATAACCAATAATTTTAATAAGTTGTCATAAAAGATATAATTAAATTTATAATAATACTACAAATATTTAGATTTAAAAATGATAATGCCTCGCAAATGGCAATGACAATGGTGTGCTTTACTTTTAATTATAATAGATGTTATTGTGCTGTTATTAAATATTTATTTAAATTTAAAAAAATGTCTAATAATAAATATGTTCAAGGGTTGAAGAGTTTGAATTGGAGCCCTCAAGTATGCATAGTCGAGTTTACTGTTGAATGCAAACGAAGGGGTATTATTTATTTGATATTTAATTAACCTCGATGGAAAACGTTTGAGGTTAATTTAATTCATCGAAAGAAGACATTGCAATATTGTCATCTCTTTTACTCTCCTTTATTAAAGAAGTGTAAGTGAGAAACAATGTTTTTGACCGCACGTTTATCATGCAGCCGTATATCTATAGTAACAGAAGACTGCAAATTTAAGGCCGCCATTCCCCACCCCCCTCCTCCCTAATCAAGGATATTAAATAGTTCTGAGGTACTCTGTATAATATTAGTACTAATTTTATATTGCATTAATATAAAAACCATCTTTTTTTTCATCAATGAAAATGGTTACTTTTAAAGTTATACCCAAGCTATTCACACACAACTTTTGCCGTTGCAAATTCATACAATATTCAGCGGATACCACATTTTTATTAAACTTCATTGTGCTAATATCCAAAAAGATTTATATAAATCACATGGAAAAAAAAATAGGTTCATTCCATTTGATTTCATTGTTACTATGGTGAACAAGAATTGTTTGTTTTGCTTAAACTGTGTTGTTATATTGTTATTAGCCCAAAAATATGATAAAAACCTTTTAGATTTAATGTTTAACATGTACTATAAAAAAAAATGAGAGTTTGTGTATGTTGGTCGCTCTGCAGCTATATCTACTGCCTTTTGTTGGAGATAATGCCGGCAATTACTTTTCCAAGCTTTATTTAAATTTAAAATTGTTTTATGGTACTAGCTACAGATTTATTATATTAAGTTATTAAGAATTTGCTAAAAAAACACAACAGAAGAAAAGACTAAATTGTAGCTAATTTGTAAATAAGTATAGTTGAATAAATACTTTTGTTTTTGAACATATTATTTTCTTGTTTTTCTTACATATCTTTACCAATCATAAATAATATAATTGTAAAAAAATAATCTGTTCTTGATTATTAAGTAAAATATTGGGTTACTCTTTCTACCTTTTATTTTAATAGAAACAATCTCAAAACATAATCTGTATTACTATTAATAGAAAAAAAATCCTTTATTTTTTAAAATTTACTTCAATATTATTAAAATAACATTTACAATAATTTGTGATGCAAGATCGCAAGCAACTAAATCGCAACAGATAGGGTTGCTCGTTATAGGTCAGTATTTTTTGCTAGTTCTATCACTAGTTACAATAAAATGTGCAAGAAAGGGTGTGCAAGGGGGATCGCGACATAGCGACCGTCCCCGTCGGCACTAGTTGACATTTTACAGATTTTATGGAAGCAAGGATAGTTGTAACATTATTGTCCGCCGAGCACGTACTTAAATATATCCCAAACTTTAGTACCTTTTGAAGGTAGGCAATGTGCGAATGTATTTTTCTTTGTCGCTTCACTTCAGACGGCTCAAAAAAAAAAAAAATTTGGTTGAACTAATGAAACCTTCTAAAATATACGAGTGTCTGAAGGCTTCTTGGTTTCAGCCGGGTTCACAATTTGAGAAGAAACCACATTGCCACACTAATTTAAAAGGATAATCTTAAACTAATATAATACAAAATAAATACGGAATGATCCCGAACATCAAACATATCTTTTAAGAATAAGTTTTACGAATCTCTTCATTATGAAGAAGCATCGATCACATAAAATTTATGTTTTTTTTTAAATAGTACATATATATTTTATCCAACAATTTTGCGGAAGTGAATTTAGTGCTGCAATAATTAGGTACATTTTGAAAAAAAAAACTAAATCGAATTTTATATTGTGATTTTTACATTGCATCATGGAAGGAAAATTTATAATTTGACTTGGTCGCACCGCAAAAATATTAGCACTGAAGAGGCTGTTATTCAGGCATGTTTAGCCAATAAAGCAGAGACATCCTCGTTCACTTTACAATGAGTAAGTACATTCGAGTTTGGCGCATTTGGTTCAGGTTTGGCACTTTTTTGCTCTAACTTAGCCAAAATTTCCCAGGTTTTAGTATAAATTTTATGAAATCAGTCTATGGTTTTCTGATTGTAAATGTTGTAACCTCACTATTACTACTTCAGTTCAATAAAAAAGCCTTTCGCTAATTTAATCCTTGTCGGCATTGTGATAATAAAGTGATGTATCCTACGACCAAATTTTAATTTATAAAAAAAATTTGACAAATCGCTTTATTTGAAATAGATTAATAATTTCGCATGCGTCCACTAACTACAGAAAAATAGAAAAACTCAAACGCAAGGCGAAGTTACGCGTAATGATAAAATGGTAAGCTATAATAATAGGGAATTTATAAATATCAATAGTTTTTTTTACATAGGACGGGAGAAACTAAATTGTCTTAGTGAACTCATATTTTCAAGTTTTATGTTTACTATACATGACACCATTATAAAAGTTGTATGATATCCAGAATGTTTGCACAACTAAGGCCGGCCGCACACGCAGCCACTTTTGGTCGCCACAAGTGTTTTGATACGGCTCGCTCGACAAGTGGCGACGTTGCTTGTGCACCATACTAATTGTATTGAAATGGAAGTCTGCAGCATGTGGTTGCCACCAAAAGTATCTGCGTGTGTGGCCGGCCTTAAACTGGCAAAAATATATAATTTTGAGTTAACTTTAAAAAGCTGTAGGTTTTTAAAAAAAAATCTGAATCTCGACTTTAATTAAAATAACATTCCGGTTTGTCAGCAGAATATTCCAAGTTTTTCTAGAAAATAGTGATACATTTAGTTTCGGTTGAGCTTCGTTGTTTTTTCTTTTAATTTTGTCTTTGTCTGCGGATTGTTTATGATCAAACTTTAAGGTTAGCAAAAACAACCAATTTCATCTACAAAAACACCGGAAAAAGGAAGGGGGCAATGAAAAAAAAACTAGTAACATTTTATTCTTTCAGCTAATTCTAAATATTTTCTAAAATACTAAAAATACTATTGCAGAAATAATGCCAATTTGAATAGTCCTAATTATCTTGAGAAAAAACTTGTTTGAATACATGCTTCGTTTTAAAAAAAAGAAAAAATTGGTCTTGTAGGTGTTTAGTTAAAGGCGACTTGTTAAAAAGTAATGTTTTTTATTTTCGAAGTTGCTTATTACCTCTACACACCTCTACCTCAACAGGAACATCGATAACCTATAGCTAATATATTTTAGCTATATTTTGAGACCACATCATCTGAAAAGCACCTCTGAGAAAGGTGGCGATGCTTATGATCCGAGTGTTGAATGAGTTGGGAAAAAGGTTAATAGCAAATGGCCTTTCATAGGAACTGCGTTGATGGCAAGCACCTCACAGCTTCATGAAGGATTTTAAGTGAAATTTATCTTTTACATTTTAAACTTCAAAGAGATGCAATTAAACCTAACCTATTTAACCTTTTTGATAAGATCCTCAATGTAATGTCCAGACTAAGAAAATAATATATCAACATTTGTTGATATATTATTGCTTTGACTCAATTTTTCTTATTTTAATAAAATATGAATACTGAATACTATGCATAGTAAAATAAAAGTTCCACAATCCACATTTGTTTTAATTAGAAGTTTTAGCCAGTATTAGGAATCAATGTTCCAAATTTTTAGGCTATTTAAATAAGTTTTGTGCAAAAAAATAGACAATGCTGAAGAAATACAAGTAAAATTCAATTTTAATTGTAAATGTAAATTCCCTATTAAAGTAATGAAACACAACTTCACCTGTAACTTGTTTATTTAAAATAAGTAATATAAAGTTATTTTAGCTTAAAACTTCAACCTGTGAGGATATTGTGATGACCTGAGTCCAAATGGAGATTTTAGGTAGGCCTTCAGGACTTTGCGATCTTCCCGTCTGCCGATGGCCGCATAGACTGCATCGTCCACCAACTTTTGGTCCGATTTTCGTTGTTCTGATGGAACATATTTCTGAAACCAAATGAAGACAGATTAATATCATATAGTAACGTTAAGGTTTGTTTGATATGTTTAATTAGGTACACATTATATTTATTTAAATTCATATTAGGTACATGCAGCACACATTAAATGGGTACTTCCTTCATCAGAGACTTGTTCAGAAAGAGAGAGATAAAATTCCTAATAATGTTACCAGCATACCAGAGGTTTTAGCAAGGTATTGCGAGCGTTCGGCGCAATTGACGATTCTCAGTCCTTCAGGCTACGTTGCAATATATCTCCATAGTTTTTATAAAAAATATATAGATGGACAGACATAACATTAAATCAAATCTCAAGTCATATTAGCTACATAGTATAGGTTTTTTTAATTGTAACATTGTGATGAACATGTATCTCGAAACCATTTATTCAGCATTATATTATTCATTCATTTAATATTGAAAATTAGAATTGAACCCTCGAATATTAAATCGCAGACAGTGTTGAGTTATTGCACCGTGCGCTAGCTTCGATACTTAATACTTATGAAACCATATTTATGAATATAATTCTTTTAAATCTTCCTGTTTCCCTTACAACAATATGTCATAATACCGTGTTAAATAAACAACATTATATATTTTGTTGATTTCCAATTTACTGACCTGTGGGATGATTTTTTGTAGAAAACCGTGAACATTTTTACTGTCAGCATGCCAAATTCTATGACCAACCATTTAGTAGTACAGGCCTTTGTAACATTCTCGATGGCAATAGCCATAAAACTATAATCATTATAGTGACCCACCCTGAGTCAGCACCGTATCACATCAAATAGTAAAATAGATGTACCTCCTCTTTCTTGACAAATATGTCCTCGCCGTCCTTGCGCTTGACAGACCTCTTCGTAGACTTCTTATTCTTCTTGAAGTAAGCGTCGTTGAGGTGCTCGGGCAACTTGAAGTCACCAAGATCTACGCTTGTCGATGTGCCTATCACGTATCTCTGTGAGATGCGACGCAGGGGACACGAGTTAACCTGTTAAGCAAAGGTCCAAATAGGTTTAAAGATTTGTCCACACCCATCCCCTGCGGATATACCTAATTTTAAACATCGATTTTAGCACCTGTTAGACAATGGAGTGGTGTGGTATGTCAGATGTAAATATAATATTAATAGTTCTTCAATTTACTTATACATATAAGATATTTATCTGCATTAACCAGAATTACTATAAGAAAATAACATTGAAATTGATCACAAATAATACGACAAAATAAAAGATAAAAAAAGGGGTGCTGCTGACTCTAATACAAGCTGATAACTGATTTAAACTTTCACGGTCGTTCTTCATTAAAATTTGTTCTTCAAAAAAAAAGTGACAAACGTGTCTTAAGCACCGTAACCAGATTTAGAGCCTTCCTACCTTATATCAGGGACGCTACGGATAGGATTCGCCATTTGCTTAAAAATGTAGCTTAAGTATTATCTACCGGCCTTTGACGAATATCGACTTGTAAAAATTCGTAAAATGTTATGGTTTTCTAACAACACAAACTGATTTTAGATCAAATGCTTTGCAGATAGGTCAAATTGTTTCACATACACACTCATTTAATTACGGATTTGTAAAATACAAAGACAGAAAGATGTCTATATCCGATAAGGATTGGGTTGCCACTTAGACCTGTTATTACCTTGTGGTCATCCAGTCCTTTTATGGTCAGCCTTACTGGTTCTCCACAAAGCCATAAGCGTCCAAATTGAGGTCAGAACAGTTGAACATGAAAATCAGAGTGACTCTCCTTTTAACTGATACTTCTGCATTTTGAGTGGTGTTTACAATATGTAATACAGATTAACGAATTTGTATTTAAAATATTTAAGCAATACTGGTTACGGCCGTTAATAGAATAAGATAAATATATATAAAATATATATATATTTTTGTGAAATGTTTCAGGGTATGGATACGATAGTGTTTGCATTTATGTGTGGGGATAAAAGTTAACTTTTTGTGTTACTTCTACGCTGTAAGTTTCTTTGATGTTGACTATAAAGTCACCTTTATGTAATTAAAAAATATTGTTAAAATTATGGTTATTCGTCTGTGTTTCCCTTTGGTCATTACGCATCCTCAAAAGATAAAACTATGCATAACCCATTTCATTGATTATTCGTAACTAAATTTTGGATTGTATTGTGGTAAGTTCCGAATTAAAGTAGTGTAATTTTGCTGTACTTGCCTGCATTGTAATGAGGTAGGAAAGACTTACTTTAAAGGGGCCATTGACGAGCAAGAGTCCACTAGGCAACACTGCAACGAGTACGACACGCTTACCGGCATGACGGCCAGCCAAGAGAATGAGCACAGTGCCGGGAACTAGGTTGGAGCGTATGTTACGGACATGCTTACTGAATGTCTTGTGGTGAGCCGGCGTCGGAAGCCTGCAATATAAAATGCATTTCTTTGTTCTAAACGATATTTCACTTCCTATCTGATGATATAACACAGGGGAGATAACTGAACATGTAGATGCAGTTAGTACTAAATCTAGTTAGATTATCTTGGAGGGCCTAATATCCTTACATAGGGGGAAAACCGTGAAGCTAGAAATTGTTGGCACGGTTCCACAGTTCATGCGGTATCTAAAACATCTCCGTCTCCCAGCTTGTCAACTGTCACCTAATGCCAATAATATTTTATTATTTATTAGGCCTTTTATTACATGGAAATGTAATACCAAGACAAATAAAATTATTTAGCAATGTACCGCACAATTAATCTTTTTTAAACAGTTTAGGCCCAATGATCGGAGGTCCGCACAGGAGGACACAAGCACCTCGGCTGTTAGGCGAAAAATGTATGCATAATATTTGTCTCTCTCGCGGCACCTCGAGTATAGATCCACGCTTACTCCTGTCGAGGGAGGGACAATGGAAAAATTAACATATTTTGGTATATATTAATTGTCTATATTTCTTCTGTAGTAAAAAATGAGACAAAATGGTGATTTAAATATTTTCTGGTTCTTTAAAAACCCTTTTAACCGAACGAGACCAAACTTTTAGATTAAAAGTCATTATGCAGTAAAATAACCTTTTTTTTTGTTCAGATTAAAAATTATCTATTTATATACTGAATTTAAAAAAATAAATATGTAAGAAATTATTAGAATATAAATTGAGGAATGAAAAATAGTGAACAGGTGGGGGAGTCGGTAGTTCTAAAGGCTATGCAAGGTGTGGACTAACTTGTCTTGTGTGGGATAGAAGCTCTTGCGCTTCTTAACAAGCACAGTACGCGTTCCTCCATTCTTCTCTCCTCCAATCTTCTTCACTACCACCGTTGGCTTCTTTGCTTTGGGCGCCTTTGGCGTTTTCTTACCAAGGAAACGGTATTTGGCCTGGAAAACATTTGACAATTATTAAATTATAACCTTAAGCAAAATCGCAATACGCTCAAATTCATGATTCACAACACTAGCAAATTAATCTAGTTGTTTGGAAAACGAATGTTCTATGGGATGAGGTAGGAGCGTGATTTATTTATTAATAAGTATACTTATTTTATAATAAGGCAAGCAGACATTCGATAAATCTATGCAAGTGTTTGTAATCTCTTTCGAATCTGCTTGTATTTAACATAAAAAAAATTGTTGCTGCTTAGGCAATATTTATTTATTTATTGACTTAGTAACATAAAACGTACTTGATATATATGCAAAGTTCTACCTAATTAGGCAATGCCCGTCTTACGGTAGACTTTTCTATATTCAAATTTTTATTTTTATCCATATACGTATGCGCTGAGCAGCATACACTTTTGTTATGTCATGAATATATATTTTTCAGGTTATTTATAGGATAATACTAATTATAATAAGAAATATGAATGTGAATCTTTTTGTAATAAATTGAATCATATATTATTACTTTGTATGTTACCAAGGTTTCTGTTTCATTGCTTTCCAGTGGAAGAAGCCATTCTGTAATTTTCTTCTTCGGAATTTTTGCTGTCAAAGATACTAATATTCCTGCATCCCTTATTCTGTTGTACAATTTAGATGCGAGTGTATATTTATAACTTTTAATATGAAACAATATTCCGCAATGACAACTTAATAAATAGGTTCTACCCAAAACTACTCACTTTCTTATGGAACATACGGGTTTTGGAAAACCTGACAATGCCATTTCCAAGATCGTAATTTCTTGATTTGCCCTGTTTGGCTTTCTGCACGCCTCCTGAGACGGCTCCAGCCGGTTTAGAGGCTGCCTTCTCTTGCGTAGGCGCCATCTGAGAATAAAATACATCAACATTCACATCCAGTGGCAACGCCGCTCCACATTTGCAGTTTGAGGTTATGTCAACGTTTGTTTATTGAATTAAACAACAAATTTACCCACGAATTCCTATATGGCAAAAAGCCCAAAATACAAATTTACACTAGGGTGCTAGACAAAACGATAACGGCAACAACTACAAGCCAAAACCATTTTCAACATGAAAACTTTATAAATAAAATTTAGGGAAAAATATTGTATTTTCTGCAAACCTTAATGATTAGGCAAAAAACAAATATGTGAACTTCAACGAAATCAAAAACCTAATTTAAAGATTTCCTCGATTACAATAATATGCCAAAATTACACATCCAACTCACATCCACTCCGAAATTCCGAAATATCGTAAAGAATATCTACTTAACAAGATTTTTAGGACAAGAGGAGCAAATCTAAAAGAAACTGTCAAAGTGCCGCTGCCAGTATTCAGTAATAAAAATAAAACACAATTTAAAAATCAAGACAAATATATTTATAAATAGTGTATTCCCTTATTTCAGTATTGTTAAAAGACAACTATGAAAGCATTTTATAAATAAAATATTAATTATTTAATCTACAAAGCCAAAGGTACAAACGAGTTATGAAGTAGTTTTCTGTCACTGAGCGAATGAAATGTCAAATGTCATTAATGTCGAGTGAAGTTGTGTATGTTACACACGGTTGATTGTTTTGTGGTGAGTAATGTCGCGAAATTGTAAATCAACTTAATTTTATCAGACGGGCCAGTCGGATAAACATGTCAGTTTTGGGCGTTCCTGGCTCGCCTCAGAACGATGGATATAAGCGTTTCAGTGAAGACCAAAACAACACAAATCCGAACTACGGTTCTTACGACACAAGTAAAGTACAATCATGTTTCACTTCAGTGAATTAAAAGCTAACGACTTCTGGTATTTTGTAGCTTACTAATAGTACATTGTAAATAATTATCATACTATTATGTTTATTTGTTTCATTAAGAAATTTAATTTATAGCATGGTTTTCTTTTTAGCTTGTTAACATCTTTCTTTATTAGCGGTAAATATTTCTTGTAATTTTATGTTATCAACACATTAAACTATTATTTTCACAACCTGTGTTTAATTGCACCGCTAGCTTATTTTTCCAAATTATTTTTAACCGTTCTATTAAATTATGTATGCAGCTTATAGAAATGGATACCTGTCCTCTCAGGATAGATAATGCATCATTAATCTGATTGTTGAAAAATCAGATATTTTTTTGTTTCATGACTAAATTGTGGGCAAAAAGCTTATACTTATTATCTACTCAAAATACTTGTACCTACATGACTTTTATGCCATGTATGTCTAAAAGTATTTATAGGTATCTTGAACAACTGAGCTATCTCAGCGAATTCCAGTGCCATAGGTCTAAATTATCAGCTCTTGTTACAATATTTGTTTTTGGGAACCAAAAAAATATTAAAATTCCATCAGCACCGCATTTCAATTCATGTGTGATGAAAACCGTAAATAATTAATAATAACATGCGGGGCTACACTCTTTTTTAATAAAATTTTGAATATTTATTGATTTAAAAACGATGCTGCAAATCAGATGCTCACACTCTATTTTGTAACTTTTCGAGTTACCGGTCTTTTATCTACCCTCCAGGGAAAGTGGAGAAAGCTTGAAGAGATTGTGGTAGTCTAATAGCTAAGACTATTAACCCAGCAGTTGCGGATTCGTATCCGCACTCAGTCATACCATTTTTAACGCTTCATTACCACCATCTCCCCTGATTTTAGCACAAGCACATTTGGCTTGGTTAAGTGGGCCCCAAAATAATTGTTTATAACCAAATCAAATCATAGCAAATCTTTTTTTTTTTTAAAAAAAAGCCTTCAGGTGTAATTTTATTGTTTCCATTTGAGCGAAACTTATACATTTAACTGTTCTATCCAAGCCACTTTTACACAATTCTCATAGATGTTAAGTTACAGTTTTTTTGATACTGTTCTTCATTACTATAAATTTTCAAACACTATCCATTTCAATAAGCTTTTTATAACTTCATTTTAAAAATAAAGTACCTGTACAATAATACAAAATAATATTATTTTCGTGGCTGTTTTGAGGCAATTATTTACTTACTATATTTGTGCAACTTTCTTGAAGTTTGCATTCTTTATATATCAGTGTTTTTTGTTTTATATTTTGATTATTTTGGCAAAGTATTTTTTAAATTAAATTTTGTTTTATTTTAATGCCGCTTTTATTTTATGTAAATTCTTCAAGTATCAAATCTTATTCTGTGCTGTTCTAACATTTTTATGTACTGGTAAATGTAAACGCATTAACACATATGCTACTATCTAATAATCACAGCAAGAAGGCAGTCAGAACTACATCTAATAGCACCTACCTACACTAACCATATGATAAAAAATGTATAATGAACATTTACCTGAGAATTTTGTACACAATTCTGTGTTCTCACAGAAGAAGAAGAAATTGATTCTATGCATTTCTTTTTATTTTGTTGTGAATGTAACTTCCTTAAGACGTAAGTATCTTCGCATCTATATTTTTTTTTCAGGAAACTGAGTAAGAATTTGTTGTGCGACTGCTTTTTCTTCATTGTAGATTTTACTTCCACCAAAGTTGCCCAATATGACGTTGTTACCAATATAATAATAGGTCCTGTTGGATTGGTAAAAACAATATTTTTCAGAAATCGATTCTCTGCGACCAGCGTTATCTAGAAAAAAAACATTTTATTTGCTACCTGCTATAGGAATGGAGTTATTACAATATGAAAATAATGCTATGATTTTGATCCTAAAATCTTTCAATGAAATAGGACTCAACCGTACACAACCTATCTGAGAAATACCTAGGTTTATTGGTGATCGAAAAAGGCCTGTGTAACTATGTGACAAATTATTAATAAAAAAAGTACTAATATTTTTTTAACACACATACCTTATAAGTCGATATTAATTCCTTATCAAGCCTAGATTTAATGTCTTTAATACAAAAATCCAATATTAAAAAGGTGTAAATTGTATTTAGGTGAAATTAGGTCCCATTTGAACCAAATTGTTAATTCAACATGCACTGTGACAAAAAAAAAGAGAAACTAGACACGTTTTTTCCTTTACTCAAAACAGCACTTTCACACATAGGACATACATATTGCATATCGGCAAAGCTGAAAAGATCATTATGAGCTTGCTATATTGGACTTGTGACTTCCCAAGATCATAGTTCACAGATTAATCATTTTAAATGATGGTTTACCATATCAAAAGTTTTTGATGAGCCTTAGAGGAAAAATTAAACTATGCTGCAACCTCCTACTTCATCTTCTTCATTAGGGTCCAGCTCAGCTGTCCTTACCGGTTGTAAAAATATTAAAACGAAGAAAAGGCAGATGCGGATGGGGAAAGGGGTTTTGCTAAATAAGAAAAAAACTAATATGAAGCCAAATCTGGCGATACAGTTCCCTAATTATTTTACGTCATTTGTTCATTTTGTTATATACAATAAATATTTTGGAATAACCTCTCTAAAATCGTACATGGAGGATTTTTGTTTGATATATTAAAAGAATGTTAATAATTGTTTTTTTGGTTCTAATTGGGTAAATCGGTTTTACCCACCGGTTTTACCCATCGGTTTTAAATAAAACGAATTTCACACAATTCACAATTTTTGAATAAATATGTTAGCATTCAAGAACTGAAATTCAGCCTTTGACTGGATTTATGAAATGATTAGAAAGTGGTATAACTTTCATATTATGGTTATTATTCTAAAAAGTTGAATTTGTGAATGATTTTAAAACGATTTTTAATTTCTAACTAAATTTAATTCAAAACCTCCGTGAATATTTTTTTTTATTATGTGTAAATGAATATGGCGCCGTTTACAAGGTTAGTTAACTGAATCACCGACGAATTGCCTAGAAATTGACATTTTGCTAATCACAGTGCTTATTAGACTGTCGAGAAACTAATTTGCTAATGTGGCTCAAAATAATTTTTCATTTTGCAACAGTCGCTGCTGGTTTTTCTGAAACTGAATTAAAACTATAATCTACTTACCTCACTTAAGGACTTTTAATTTTGTACACAATTTAAGTAAGCTGCGACAGTCGTTGTCTTATCATGTTTGCCTAAATAATTTTTGGAAACATATAAAACTGTATTATTTTGTAAATAGACTAAGAAATGTAAGAAATCTTTCCACTATGCTCTTGTTTGATACATATCTCAAAATTCCTTTCAGTTGCTATTTTATTGACTTAAAGAGTTTGATTTGCCATAAATTAAACAAAATTGGTTGTATTTATCTGTGACGTATTTCATTATTAATGAGTAATGTGATGATAGTAATTAAATCATTATGTATCAAATAATTTAAAGAAAATGTAATAAAATGTTTCAAAATGACCTTCAATTAGGTAAGTAATTAATTGTCATTAAGGTAATAAGGACAATAATGAAGATTCCACAAAGTTACCGTGATTTTCAGAAAGACACTCGTTGTGGCCGTGGAGATTTAGCGTTCATCGTGGCCCCTTAAAGATCATCAAATTTCACCTATCATTTTAAAGTATGATGCCAACTGCTATTTTTATTTTTATAATTACCCTGCTATATTTAAACGGCATTCCTTGTTTTAATCTGTAGCACCGCAATTATTACTTACGAATCACAATAACACATACTATTATGTAGAAACGATTTATACTGACAATTTGATTTATGAACTGAGCTTTGAAAGTGCTATACGAAGGGCATGATTACCTGTAAAGCTACCGACTTCCTTCACATTGTATAAGCTACAAAAGGCCAGCTTATATTTTAAATATAAAATATATTTGTCCAAGGTTTTCAACACGCTGGAGCTAAATTATTGAGATGTCATTTCTCGCTAGCAATAAAAATAGCCTGGGTGAGTCGGGCTTAAGAAAATATATTTTATTTAAATTTCTTTAACGTTTAACTAGGGCAAACTAATTTACAATTGCTTATAATCAGTCATGTCATACCATGCCACTGATATTTGTATAAACTGTTTGATATTAGATTAAAGGCATTTTATTGTATATTTAATTGTATATTTAAGTGAACAGATTAAACTTTACAAAAAAATATTAATACCGGAACAAATTGCATCTTTGTATTTTAAACACCTTTCTAACAAATACCATCTCTAATTTGTACCACTTGTAAGGAAGGTTAACCGTTAGAAAACTATTAGCAAATACCGGGTGAATGGCATTGGGTTGGGAGGAACACTCCGAAAAGAGAACCAGACCCTCAGGACAATCCCTCGAGTTGAACTCCGCGAGGATGTAGAGATAAAGGACCATACTTTGCACCGAGACACGCTATTGTCTTGTATTTGTTTATTTATTGGTTTAAAGAAATGATAATAGTACACACACGCCATACACAACACATTTTAGGATAAGCGATTAGCAATAATGTAACATCTACCATTTTTTTTTCGATTAGGACACTATCACATTTTTGGTTGATAAATGTTTATATACAGTTTTATTCTCCATATAATTCTACATGAATTTGTTGTTTTTTGTTAGTTCATAATTATGTGCATATTTTTTAAAATCAAGATGTAACTTCATAAAAAATGCCGTTTTTATACATTTTATCATATTCAAACTGCATAAATGCGTTATGACGATGAACAGGTTATTTCTTCATACATTAGCATGATCTGCTAGACAGAAATGGCAAGAAGTGTAGCAGAAAGTGCAGAACCTTCCCGTTTGTGTTCTGACCTTTAAAACGTTTCGAAAAATGGTCATAAAATTTATTAACGGCTCGAGAAAAACAAATCTATATATGAATTATTAAGTATGGATACTATAATCAGAAGAATTTATCATTATAGTCCAAACAAGATTTAATATAATAGTTTGTACCGCATAACAAGAACTTAAATAATTTTATAATTTTTTGATTAGTCTACTAGGACCATGTACACATAAGTAATCGTTAATACACGCATTTTCCATAAATAATGTTACATTTATATAAAAATGCAAACTTGAAAAATGTTAAACCTGACTTAACGCTTATAATTTATTTGACTGAAAGTATAAAAAAAACCAAATCATATAAAGTTTGCACCTCATAACTCTTCTTCATCTTGATTCTTGTAGGTTTGGAAGTGGAGTATAAGGGGTGCTTTTTTGCTACCTAACTTCAACTTTTTGACTCTCAAGCGTATTGAAGTTCAGAGGTTATTTTACTTTTATCAAGTTTTAAGCATCTTTCAAAGTTATACCAAAATCTCCATGGATCTGCTGTATACAGGTTGTCCCAAGACATTGTAAAAGACCTAGCGGGGTGTTTGTGTTTCCTATTATGAGTAAGATATTGTATAAAAATATGCAAAAATAATTTAGCCCCGAATTTGTTATTTTTTTAACAAAATAATAATAATATAATTATAATAATATATAATATGTAATTGTAATTGTTTTATAATATTATTATGGCGAGGAACGCTACAAGCCTCCCCTTACCTGTTCTTCCCTAAACCGGTAATTTCGTTCAACCCGTATGTTATTGGGGTACATACGTACCCGCTCCTTAGGAGCGGGGACAAGTAACTGAACTTTCCTGAACCGTTTGTTTTATCGCTTATCCAAAAAAAGATTTATATCATTAAAGTAATTATGAAGTTTATTTTTACTAATATTATTTTTGATTTATTTCTAGATTTTATATATATATGCTAGAAGTATTATACCCTTTTGGATTAATTTCGAAACATACTGTGGCTTTATACTGGATAGAGCGACCTTGACACACAAAACAAAATAACTGAACTGCTCTACGTTCGCTCCTCCCTTAAAGCGGGTTTTACACAAGCAAATTGATTATTAGAATTGAAACTTCAAAAAAAACTCTCGGAAACTGCAATTAATTTTTATATATCCTTTTAACAAAACTATCTGAAATCGCAGTGTCTGAAGTCAATGTAAAAGTAATACTGTGATGCTGTTTTATCGTTAAAATATTCATGGACAGTAATGGCCATATTGAAAGAACTGCGATGAAAGTAGAAGGATTGTGATGGTCTTATCAACAAGTGTCACGCGTGAGCAGATAAGAGTGTAGTCATCTCGGTAAAATGTCCAGAGTATCTTATTAATAAACAATATTAATTTAACTGTCATATTCTCATCCCGTATCAAGTGTCTGAAAATTGGAAAATGAACTATGAATAGAGTTTACAATTTTTTAATGTATCACTGGTACAAAACACAATCGTGTAAGTTAATAATAATACGTGCTATTTTCTTCTGTTAAATGTTTTCTTCATTTTTTGAAATGCTTCAGTTTTATAATGAAATTATTGTGTCCGTTACACTTCTTGCAATACTTTTTACATGAAAGTACTAAAGAAATAACCCATTCTATATATAAATGTCAACAGTAATGAGCGAGCCGCACGAAAACCTTCATTAAAAATGCACTGAAACCAAATAAATTATCATATTTCTGTGCTATCAAATTTATACGGCATTCCATCTGAATAAATATGTAATTAAATATTTCACATAAAAATTTGTCTACAGTCATATACAGGTTGGACCAAAAGTATGGAGATACTATTTTAATTTTACACATGCTAGTACATAACACGTCAACAGCTATAGCTTTGACAGTTTAAGTTATTTACCAGTGACGGCCAACTTCATACCTACTAATACACAACCCAGAAATTAATGAACAAATGAAAAACAATTAAAATGTTTGAATATTTTTTAATCGGCCTGTGTATGAATTGTATCATGTGGCTTTTTCGGGAGTTAATTGTCTCATCCTTATTTGTTTTATACTGAGCCTTGGTTTATAGCAATGGTGTGATAAGTATGATTTTAATTATAATGTTGCTAGATTCACACACACTTTTCGAGGGCGCAAATAATGGAGACGGTATTGCATTGGACCTGGGAAGCAGATCATCCTTACATCATGATCACCAGCACCTCACAGAGGACGACCATTGGGAGATGAATTATAAGGAGGCTGCTATATACCTTGAAGTAAGTGAAGTACATTTTTAAATTGTTGCAGTTAGACTGTGACGTGAACTTGTACTACATATTAACTATATGCTAATTGGTTTTTTAAAAAAATACATTACATTAAATGCATTAGATATCAACAATCTATTTTGAAATCTATTTCTTACGACCACATGACCATGGCAAACATAAAAAGTATCTGGTTCACAATTTAAAACGTACCCAATTAAAAAATTTATTGGAAATGTAGAAAAATTAATACCTGAATTTAATAAAATTTAAAAACTAAAAAAAAATCCCACCCAACTCAAAAACACAATTACTAAGTCGATGACCTCCATAGGTACAAAGGGAAAAAAAACTTATAACAATATTACCAATAACAAAATTAAAAAAGATCTTTAGTACAGAATATAAAAATGAAAATGCCTCGCACTATAGCAGTGAATTAGTTTTAAAAAAATTAAAGTTTACACAAAAAATTAAATAAGATTTACTATTCAATTAAACCGATATTAATTTTCATTTTTTTTTGTAACTCCAACCAAGCGAATCTTTCCTTTGATTATAGATTCCACTAATGATCCGTTAGCATCTTGTACCTACCAAACTCACTCGAACAGACAGCAAGCTATTCATGACGCAAACCTTCTCACGCTGACTTTCCAAAGAACTCCATTGACGCACACAGCGACCCACAGGCGGTCACTTGTTCCGGCTAAATGTTTTTCCTACTACAGAAATTCATAGGTTCTGACACCAATGCTGCACCCGATGACACGCTAGTACAACCAAACTGCGTCAATCGTCTGAGCGTCAGAAGGAGAATTACGTAACGTTCCAACCTGCAAGTCATCTAGACTCAGGATTGGAAAAGCGTTTCTGTTAGTTATATTGTTATATAACTGAAACAGAGTATAGCAACTGAGGAGTTAACTTATGTAATTGGTTGTTACCCGAAACCACACAGCCGGAGAAATCCAGAATTGGCCGATACAGATTGAAGTTTTATTTGACTTTGTAATAGGAATTGTGGTTGAAAGTAATTAGAATTGTGGTAAGGTCAACGGCAGAAACGTGTTGCCTTTTTTTTTGTGCATTTCTGTATAAAGATTGTCATTTAATTTGCATATATGTATGTTGTATTATATATCTGAATTTACTGCACTTTTTAAGTATAATACTTTTTAGTGGATTAGTTATTCATTCAGAAATGTCTCATAATTAGTACAATGGTAGTACTCTCCTAGTGTGTACAATGTTATTTGATTCATTGCACTAGTTGTTTTTTTTTAGGAAGGCCAAAATAATGAAAAGTTTGACTCACACCCGTCGAGCCCTGAAGAGCTGCCAGCTTATCTTCGGGTACACAACCCTCTGTATCACGGATTGGATCTCTTCTCTTCTCTACTCCTCATACTCCTAGCATTCACGGAAGACCCCGCAGTGCCAATATTACGGGTACAATCATATATTCTATTTTTTTTAAGTTATTCGCGGATTCTTCCTGAATCCCATAGTATCCGGAGTGATTGGTTTCTATGTTCCGGACTGTTTGATCAGATAGATAGCAGAAGTGCTATGTAGGTGTTTAGCGTGTCGCACCGACGTATAAGTACAGTCCGATTGGGAGAGCAGTCGAATTATTAAATTCCATTTCTGCGGAGATTGATATATTTGTTTATTCGCCCAATAGGATGAAAAATCTACTTTCTATTATACCTTTGTGATATCAGTGTGAAATAAATATTTGTTGTTCGCCCAGGAGTGTTATTTTTAATTATAGGTAGATATCTTTACCACAAATTGAAGCAAGAAATAATAATCTAAAACAGCAATCTGACCCTATAAAACGTGTTGAAAATATTAGGTTAGAATCAAAACAAGCAATCTGCAGCCATGTTAGAAATACTTATGTTACTGATATTAAATTATGATTACTCACTCTGTGGTATTGTGACATCATTAGCAACATGTTAGAAACAAAATCAGCAATTTTTAAGACTCGGTTTCAAAAACAGCATTCGAAAACAACAGGAATTAAAAAATATTGATGATTACAGCAGATTGCTGCTTTCGATTCTATACGACTCATTTATGGATGTGTTCCTTGTGGCGGACTGTGTCGGAGGTATTGATAATATCTAGGGTTACAGCATAGGCTTCAATGAAGTATTCCAGTACTCTGCACTATATTGCCTGTTGATCCTAAAGCCTTCAAAAACTTGCAATCGATACTGAACTTTCAAACCATAAGAAATGTGCTTTGTCAAAGCACATTTATTTTACAATTTAAATATTTATTTTAATTTATAAACATTTGTTTAAATGGGTCTTATGTGTTATACCCAATATACTCAATACCCGGTGGGTTGTGTATATCCTGATTTACATATTGGGTATATGTATATAATATAATTGTATTTTTTCTTTTATTAAAAAAAAATGTGTAAAGAACATAATGGCATTATGAACAGGAAAAGAAGGAAATAAGAAAATCAAAATTACAGAACCGCCTTCTTTAGTACAAACAAGGAGGCAATATTGCTAATCGCCTATCCTAACTTGCCATTATGTTACTCGCTCCATCATCTAATGCTGAAGTGACCTCTGCTGGCCAGCAATTGTTGGGGCTTCCCAGTTTTCATTGTTCAGTACAGGCTACATTAACCACTTTACTGCTTTGATAAGACTTGCGAGAGAGTCTGAAAGTGGGTGTTAGGACTGCAATCAACAAAGCGGGGACTTTATATGGTCTACTGAGGTTTATGCGCTAATGTTACTATATATTTCTTGCAGTTACCTGTCGGTGTACACGGATCAATAGAACTTCTAGCTTTAGCGGTTATAGCCGTGGAACTCCATTTGAAATTGAAGTGGATAGGATGGAAAACGATTCTCAAACATAAAAGAACAATGCTTAAGGTAAGTTATAAAGCAATACCATACTGTTCTCCACACAAATAAAAAATATTTTTGTTCATCAACGGCTATTATTAAAAAAAAAAACATATGCATAATTTAACATTTTGAACACCAGCTTTGGTTATTAAAATGTCATATGTCCCGTATATTGGACAGCAGCAGATGGTCAAAATAATTGCCAATTTTGAAGTAGGTTGTCAATTTGGTCGATAGGTAGTTTAACAAAACCCTACCTATAGTATGGTAAAAAGGTAAATGAATTTCAACCGGAAACATGCGGCTACTGCACTACTACACTAAAATCCACCAATATTAAAAATCCCATGAGATCTCTTTTTTTTTTCCTCCCTAAAAAAATCCCTTTCGGCACACCGGAAGGTGGAGGTAGATTTCACCGGATCACAGTAGGGGATAGGCGAACTCCAATTGTACGAATTTGTATCAAACATTGCGCAAGCTGCAGCGCGATTCTCTCTCCGCTCATATCAAAAATTGTTTGGAAATTATGGACCTACGATTAACATTTTAACCTGATTTGATCGTGTGGAAGCATGATTTTTCAAATGTTGAAATCCAATTTTTCCCATCCCTAGGATGAATGGTTGGTGCTATCAAAAAAAATTACTGAGACAAGTTTTAGGCCCTTATCTAAGGAATAATATAAAATTTAAATGCATTCGATAACTTATTTAAAATTTCAATTTTTTTGAAAAAAATCCCCCTATTCTCGCCCCTGGTCTGATTTTGACCATTAACGAAATTGATCAAGATTTTATGCCCTTAAGTATCAATTTGAAAGCTATTGGTTTAAAATTATGGCAGTTATCGTATCCACAAGAATATAGATATATAAACTTCTAAACTGAGGGTGGTTTTGGGTTCTAGGGGATGTGAAACGCAAAGATATGTTGAAATTTTTCGGAAGTCATTACATGGTACCCATTGCAATAGGTAGCTTTCCTAATTAAATTTACCTAAAATAAGATTATACAGAAACTACCCATAATAAATTGGGTAAAATGTCTACCTGGTTTAGGCATCTCGATCTAAGCCTTCAGTTACCTCTATGCCTCCTAAAGGTTCATGTTTTGATGATGTATGTATGTTTTTCTTTTACAGGGATTGACATTAGTGATAATGTGCCTAGAGGCTATCATCGTTTTATGTCGTCAATCCTCACACTTTCGTGTGACGAGGGCCCTGCGGCCAATCTTCTTAATTGACACGAGATATTGTGGAGGTGTTCGGAGGTTCATACGTCAGATATTCCAGTCTCTTCCGCCCATCATCGATATGCTGGGTAAGAAACTTTATTTTTATTTCTTTCTCGCCTCGAATTACAAGAAGAATTCCTCACAGTGTCATTATTGATCGTAGTCAAAATTTGTCAGTTATTAAAATTTAAGAGGATGAACAAGAGAGCACAGTCTACACTGTGGGTCTTCAGCTTCAAACGATAGTTCTTTGTTCAAGAAAAGGGGCTAACTATAAATCTACTTCCATTTCCATTCACATGCAAAAAATATTAAAATAAATGTTTGTATCGACTACTTTTGGTAAGCAAAAAAAAGTATGTGGTTGCATTAATATTTTTATACATTTTTTGTTTATTTTCAGGTCTTCTGATGTTTTTTGTGGCTACCTATGCATTGCTCGGCTACTTTCTTTTCTCCGATCACGTTGACAACCAGAACTTCAAAACTATCAGTGATTCGTTCGTCAGCATGTTTGTCCTACTAACTACGGCCAAGTAAGTTTTACATTTCGCTCTGTTAAAGAAGTGGTCAACTAATCTAGTCAAACAACTGCATTGTACGACAACAGTTGGCAATTATGGAAGATGTTGGAATTATTATTCACATAATATAATATGTTAACAAGACATGTAATCTGTTTTTATTACGTTTTACTATACTTGAAGTTGCAATAAGTTATTTCGCCAAGTTCCTGGCTCTATAAAATTTGTTAGAAAGGCTAAAGGTAGTAATTTTACACCATTTTAAAGATGCTGTATTCGTTGTAATTTAAACCTTAATATACTGGCAAAAACTGCTCACACAAAAGTGAGCCAAAGAACTTATACTGAGCTACCAAAATTAAGCCGAAACCAATTAGTGATTGCAACCAGAACCTTAAAAGACCATTTTTAAAATAAACAAAGACCATTAAAATATCGACAAACAACAAGTCTAAGTTCTACCAAGAAATCCCAGAAACCCATATAAATCCATACTTGGTGAATGTGGGCCTCTGATTCACAAAAGACACCAGCTTCTACGCAATCATCTTCTAAATCCTGAAGAGAAGCTATCGCACACAAAAAAATACTAAACTTCATGAGCAGTATAGGTCCATAGGGCAAAATTTAAGTGAATAGTATTGTGTCGATTGGCACAATATACCAGTTAAAAATCCAGTGCCGTGCGAAAGCACTTAATATACAATTTGGTTTACATAGAAACTTAATTAGCGGCTGGTCAGAAGGCAGCCGATTATTTCTCACATTTTATATTTCAGAAATCCATTGTGTCTAAAATGCATTGATTGCAGTCTGCATACCGTATGACGTCATTAGTGACAAATAGTGAGATACTCGAGAAATTCCTTTCTCACAATAAATTTTCTTGACCGAAGTAGGTACCTGGCAACTTTAGTCTTCGGCACAATCTCATACCATCAAGTCTTCCTCCAACTCTCTCATCTTCATTCTTCGTCGCACCACCATCAAGTCTACTTCATTCTTATTACTTAATTATTAATTACTTGCCAAAGCCAAGTATTTTATATATTACGTAGTTGTTTAAGACTTGTAATATTAACTTTAAAGTGAATATTCACAGACAATAAAGATCATCTAACCAATCCACATCTTTTATTAATACATTCAACGGGGGTAGTTCTGCTAAGAACGAAGTACACGGGGAGTGCATAGCACCCTATATTCACTACCGAACATTACATAGGTATGGTCGATAATATAAAGGGAAATAGCCTAATATGCATAGGGGTACAATTTAAACTATTTTTACACTTAATACTTAGTTTAAATTTTAAGTTAAATGTAATATTTATTTTTTTTCAAGTTTTCCAGACGTCATGATGCCCTCGTATGCAAAGTCAAGATGGTACGTCATATTCTTCATATCTTACATCGCCATTGTCCTCTACGTTCTCATGAATTTGGTAAGTACCACTTTCATGGTTCAAAAGTAAAAACATCTTCAACTACCCGTAATTTGCATTGGAAAGCCGCCAGCTTTACTTAGCTTCTTTGTCCAATACTTTATTTGATACATGCTAATGGTTATTCAGTTAATCATAATGCCTCTATTATTAGAGTTTTTCATAATGATAAGTTGATAAATTTGTCAATGATTTACAGATGTTGGCTGTTGTTTACGAAACGTTCACCCGCATAGAGAGAGGTAAGGTACGCGCGTTACTCCGACACCGCCGCGGCGCCACCAAGAGGGCGCTTCGGTTGCTTGTCTCCAGGAGAAAACCCAACGAGGTCACGCTCAAACATTTCAAAGGACTCATGACGCATTACGTGCCTAATAAAAGTCAGTAGCCATTTTATTTATTTTTAGCATTGCTGTAGAGTGGTTAATTATTATTATTTTTTGAATAGCTGATAAACCCGTATCTTATTTAGTATCAAAGATATTATTGTTTATCCCTTTTATTTATTAGTTTTTTTTCCCTAGGTTTTTTTTTCTCAAGTGCTCATCTAGACGGTTTTTAAATTGGTTTATTGTCTTTGATTCTATGACACTTTCTGGCAATCTATTCCATGCTGCTTGTACTCTGTTACTGATGAAATTCTTCCCGGGGTTGCTTGAAAAGGAAATCCTATCTAACTTCATACAGTGCCCATGTAGTTTAGAATATTTTTTTTAATTCTGCACAATCATAGTGAGTCCTTAATATTTTACGTCTTAATGAGGTCCTCTCTATTTCGCATCTCCTTTAATACCCGGAGATTGAGAATTTTTAGTCTCTCGTGACAGGCTTTACTTTTCAGGCCAGTAGGTATTTTAGTAGCTCTTCTTTGTTCCCTTTCTAACATATCAACGTCTTTCTGAAACTATGGGTTCCACGATTGAAATCCAATCTCCAATATTGGTCTCACATATATATTGTATATATTCAGGAATAGCTGTAGGAAGTTTTTAATACTTGGAATAATCTACCAGATAAATCGTAATTGATACGAAAAGCATAAATGTTTTCAAAAATAAACTGGACAGTTTCTACCTGCACTAAAATGTTTTTAATCGTGGGATATTGTATCACAACATTTAGTATCATTTTAATTTCAGTTTTAGTACTTGGTTACACTAGTAATCAGTATAATTGCTGCCAGTCTGTTAACAATAAGAATAATCGACACTCATTGGGCCAATCGCATGTTAAAGTCGTTGTGGAGACTGCCGCAATGATAATGGGAATGTCTCTTTCGCCAGGTACACTCGACGTAGTGCTGATGTTCAAGCAACTGAATGTGACAAACAGTGGGGCTCTTAACCTTCAAGAGTTCAGTAATGTGTATGAGAGTTGTGCCCTTCGATGGGCTCCCCAAACGGATCTGGGACCTTGGTATGCGTCTGCCGGCTCACCGGCCTGTCTGGAACCGATCGGAAGGGCCGCCTCATCCGTCGTTAACTGGCCATACTTTGAGACAGTTATGTGTAAGTTTTGGGGCAATTTCTTTATATGTACATTGAGTCTACTTTTTCATTACAGGCTACTAAATATTTGTGAGCACCCAATTAACTTAATAGAATGTTCTTATTTTTGCCACGAATGAACCTAGGAGTTAGTTATCCACTATTTTTTCCACAAACTTAGCAGAAACGCAATGACTGTACTTAGTTCATATAACTTTCGATGTTAGTTGTTGATTTTAAAACATCATCCGGGACAATTATAAGAATGAGCTATGCTCATGCCATTTGAGAAAAAACTTGACAAACCATCCTCACATATTATATAAGCATTCATTTTGTATTAGTGTGAAATAAAAAATATACACGTAGCACAAGTTAACATGTCTCGCCTAGATAGTCGCTCTAGAACAGACTATCTAGGGGATTTAAGACTATCTAGGGAAGGGAATCTAGGGGATAAAATCAGATTTGTTTAGTTTCACCCTCATGCCGTGGGAAATTTATTTTGGATTTCAGAAATAATAATATATTTATTAGGGTACAGCGGCATTCGGTGTTGAAATATCATTTTAAAACATGCCTACATTTAATTAAATTATGCCTACATTGTTTAATATGTGTTTTATTAATACCTGTAGTGCACATGCTCAACTACTATGCCAGTGCACAAATGCCTCTCCCATATTTTCTGTTCGTTGTATTAAAGCACACAACGGTAGAGCGATACTTTTGCCCGTTTAGAACCTGTCTACATACATCATTACCTTAACCTTTCACAATGATAAACACTTTTTTATTTTTTTGACTATGTTTTTGGCATTGTAGATTCACTAGTGATTGGGAATGGTCTCGCTATGATTTTACGAGTTTTGCAAGCGGATAGTGAAGTTGACTCGATTGATATAAGGACAAACGCTCTTATGCTCTGTGCTTCGTGGGATACTTGGCTTTTTATGTCGCGTGAGTAGAATAATATAATTTATACTATTTTTAGTTTTATTTAAAATAGATAAACACAAATACAAAATCCCCTAGTCACTTACTTAGTTGCACCATAAATGAGTCCAGACCTAATTAATAAGGTGTCTTCACCGTGTGGAAAGAATCTAAGAGCATGTTGGTAAGATCATATAGAGGAATAAAATGTATGCAATGTGACAAACAAGGCTTTGAAAATATAATTATTTTTATTTTATTAATTATTTCATGAAGACAACGATACAAAACTGGCAAAATTGTTTGGAACCTGTTATTGTAAGAAGGTATATATTTCTCCTTAGAAAAATTGTGGTGTTGTAATTCTCTTTTTTGTAGATATAGAAGAAAAATAATACCTTATCTCATAGTTATCTAAAGAATAGCAAATTGCATTTTTCAGTATTTCTCTTGGAAGCCTTTCTACGGATGATGGCCAGCGGCCTCAGCCAATACTTTTCCAGCGGATGGAACATCTTCGACTTGACTGCAACGCTTCTTGGGATCGGCGGCGGCATTCTGCTTCATTTGTCGCCTAGCTCTATTGCTGTCGTTATATTTCGACCACTCAGGTAGGAGGTGTACTATTTGAAAGCTCTTGAGTATGCTTTCGAATGCAGCGATCTTCGAAATTTAGCTTCTAAGATTTTAGGGGTAATAATATAATATATAAATTTTTAAAACTGGGTTCATCGCAAAGACAACTGTATAAAAAGTAATTTTGTTATACTATCTTATCTATCTTAAAAAAAATCCAACAGGTTAAAAAAACAAACTGCTATAATATGTCGGTCGTTTGGTTTGCATTAGGAACTTTTTTTATTATTAATTTATATTGAAGTGTCTGCTTTCTTCGCAACGTTTTTTGCTCTGATATAATACTCATAACACCATCCAAGAATTACTATATATATTTTATAAACATCAATATGTATTTCATATACTACAATATATGTTTCAAAGACTACAATATTTATTTAATAGGCTACATATATATTTCGTAGACTACAATACATACATACTACAATAGATATGTGGTATTTCGTAGACAACATATGTATTTCATATACAAACAAACAGTTTTATAGGTAAAACATAGAAGAACCAGGGGGGAATTAATAACAATAATTGTTTGTATTATAAATAATAAAATCATTATTTCAGGTTCTTGAAATATATCATTGTGTGGGCATCAGGATGAACTGAATAAAATATGTTTGGTTATTCCACTGTTCTTTTTATTAGTTATTTTTACTTATCTTAACACCCACAGTTGTCCAAGAAAAATCTTCCAATCTACCCTCTCTCTAGCTAGCCACTGACACATACACTTCACACGACATATACAAGGCATAATATAATCAAACAAATATCACCTAGTACACTCTGGAGGCAAATTCAAATAGATGATAAATTAAGATTACTACAATTGCTTCAATCATAGTAGTTCAAATTTTAAAATGGAGATTATGAAACTAATAATACCCTTCTAAGTTATGGTTTTATGCCGATGCATCTTCGAATGCCACGAAAACAAATGAGTGCAAATTTAAAATTGGATATTAGAGGTCTTAGTTAAATCATAAACCAATTGTCCAATTATCTTAGGTAACTAACCTTAGTGACAATATTTTGCTCGACGGGTTTAGTAGGTGAAAAGAAATGATTGATTGATTGTGAATAGAGGGCAGCCTGGTGACTGCTACACGCTTAGGCCACTTTCTCTGGGCCCATTGTGTATCCTCCGTAGTGGAGCTTCAAATCGGAGCTCCTTTAGCCAATGAGTCTCCAGTACGAGCCACAGGATATATGCCGGAGAAAAGAAATGATCCTGACACATCACATAACTTTTAAAGATTAATTTATTTGGTTTTAAAAAAGCATAGAACTTTTGGTATAAGTATACACAAGGTTTTTTTACTTAGGTTAATGAGACTTTACAAGCTGAAGAAGCGCTACCGAGACGTGTTTGGCACCTTGGTTCTCCTCTCCCCTCTGATGTCGTCGGCCGCCTGCGTCATGCTGGTCATGTACTTCTTCTTTGCCATCGTAGGCATGGAGCTGTTCGCCGGTTACGACATGAGAAACTGTTGCCTGTGAGTTCTATTTTCTGTATCATTTACTGAATACATAATTATCTAAAGTCAAATATATATTACAATAACTATTCTTATTATTATTATTATATTTTAATGAGTGAGTATCTTAACACATTCAGTTCCGATGATGAGATATCTTGTCATTGTTAGATGTCACGTCAGATGCCGTGTGCGCTTAAAATCGTCATAGCATTTCTATTAATATTTAAAAGAGTGGCATGTAGCGTGTTAAATTTATAATTCTAACTAGCTGACCCGGCCACGCGTTGCTGTGGCTAAAGTTTTTGTTATATTACATTATAGTAAACAATCTAAGAGGAACAATAAGAGAACATCAGTCACGGAGTCCACTATGCTTTTTCACACAGATGGTATTTGTAAAAAAATATGCTGATCTCCTTATTTGACTTTCTACTACTATAACCCTTTAGTACAATGAAATTATTTACGAACAAAGACGAAAATGTTGATGTTGGTATACAAATTCACTGGATTGAGATTTGAAGGGGAAGTACGTTGAACACAATTAATTAAAATGTTCTTACACTTGATACTAAGCAGAAATCAATAGGTAAAAAATAAAAATTTATCAGATTTATTATTTCCATTTAATTTTATAACAAATATAAGTATATTACAGTATAATACAGTAAATAACATGTGACGCTTAAACTCATGAATGAGGTAGGCAAGGCAGACAGTCTTAAACTTTTAAACATTAATATCTTTTTTTTGAATTATAAATACTTTCAATTTCAATTTAATTTAACACCAATCGGTGCACAATGTTTTTGGTTAACCTGTCTTTAGCTAACACAAATAGATTCGACGGTTTCCCAACACGTGAACACGCAACATATAGTTGCCCATGAGAAAAACATGGATTTTCCAAATCTAAACCACAAATGGACATTGTTTGACCTTGAGATTTATTTATAGACATGGCGAAAGCTAAACGAATTGGAAACTGTAGCCTTTTGAAGGGTATGGTAGAATCTGATGGTATCATCGGAATACGTGGCAGCAGGACCACTTTTCCTTTAAACTTCCCAGCCAAAATGGTTGCTTCAAGAATGTTTCCGGTGATCTTTTTGATGACCAAACGCGTACCGTTACATAATTGAGGTGGATTCAAATTACGGAGGAGAATAATAGGGGAACCAATCTTTAATCGAAGATTATGTGGTGGCATTCCAGGGATATCTAATGAATTTAAAAATTCAATCGGAAAATTTACACTTTCATTTTCATCAACAACAGTATCGATTGATTTAAAAGACATCAGATCGCCTGGTAACAACTGTTGTATCTGGAAGTTAATTTCGTCAACATCAACGTTTTTGGCTGCCAAAATCGCCCGTTGACTAAGCCATTCATGATTCAAATAATTATTCTGTATATCCGGGAAAATACTCTGAATCAATTCAGTTTTATCCTGAACAACAGTGCAAAAATTGTCTGGTAGTTTAATGCATTGCGTATTTGGTTGCAGTTTTATTTTACCGTTCCCAATATCTAGTAGTTGTTCGGAAAATATTAGTGCTGATGGATCATTTTGCAATTGTACTCGCATATTTATGGTCAATCGAAGTGTTTCAACACTTCGCCATAAGAATGATTGTTTCAAACATGCATTAATCTCATCCGCGAAAGTAGAGCGAGGTATAACCGGTAAGGTCTGCCGGAAGTCACCAGACAAAAGTAAGATAGCACCACCGAAAAGTTTATTATTGCTGTTTAAATCTTGCATAGTTCTGTTTAATGCTTCAAGTGAATATTTGTGTGCCATTGTGCACTCATCCCAAATTATTATAGAACTCTTCCGCAACACTGCAGCTATTCCACTATTCTTTTTGATGTTACACATTGCATCTGGTTTATTATGAACGTCCAATGGCAGCTTGAATGTTGAATGTGCTGTTCGCCCACCATCCAGTAAAGTAGCCGCAATGCCTGACGATGCTAATGCTAATGCGATTTTTTGTTGCGACCGTATTTTGGCAAGAATCAACGATATTAAAAATGTCTTACCGGTTCCACCGGGTGCATCCAAGAAAAAAAAACCGCCTTGTTCAGCAGCAACAGCCAGCATAATCCGATCATAAATAATTTTTTGTTCTGCTGTCAGTAATGGTTCACTGTTCATGATAATTGTTGCTAAACTTCCATGGTCATATTGATTTTCTCGTTGTAAATCGGTATTGACTAAGTCGGTGGCTGGACGATTAGGTGATGGCATACCATAATGATTAAGTGGTAAATTTGAAATAAGAACACATAAATCCTCGATCAAGACCAATGCTTCATTGTACATCTCTGGTGTATAATCTATGTTTTGGCATTGATTTGTTTGTCTAATTCGGTGCAAGATGTCTTCTGTCATACAATTTTTATATTTTTCCCACAAAGTTTGTGCTTGCGAGGGATAACATGTCGCCAAAATAATTGCAAACAACTGACGAATGTTATTCGGTGTTGATGTCAACGCAGCATCAGCAAGCGTTAAGTCCCAATGGTTATCGTCTTCTAGCAATTGCAGTTCACGACATGCATCCTGGTATGTATTGAATACTCGACCATTAGCTGTTCGTAAAAATTCAAAAGACGTTGGTCCGGGAACATTCACCAATAACAAACGTAAATAGAAGCACTCACGTTGCTTTGGATGTACCGTGTAAAGTCTCCCCAATGTCTTAGCTTTGAATATGCCTGTAATGGAAGGATGTGGTTTTCCTTGTTTCCGTGGCTCCCATTTTTTACTGGATTTGTTCCATGTGAAATAACGTGGAACATCACCATACACCAATGTCTTCGCGAATTGGCCAAAAACATCAGGTTTTTGACACAATGTAAAAAATTCAGTTAGAGTCGTTTTCGGAGCTTCGAACGCTCTTTGGAGAACATTTTCTTCAGTGAAGTATACACGTTGACCGTTTTCAAGATGTATTGCCAGATGTTGGACAGCAGGATCTCTTTCGTGGATGGGAAAGCTGAGAATATGCCAAATAGCTTCATTGCTGCTAATGTATCTGCCCATTTGGTATCGTGCTATTTCGTCATTTTTATTTATGTTTTTTACTTCAAATATGGCCAAATCACTGCCTTTGTTTACATATTTACAAATATACTTAATTGATTTAACAGAACTGCAAAGCTCAACATTGATATGAGTTTTGTAAGTTTTTGAAAGTAGTGGTGGGTATGGTACCACCCACTGATTATCAAACTCAACTTGATTTGGAAAGTTCGGCAGTCGCATTGTAAATGTGTGGCCACCATTCTCAGTACTTCTGCGGCGATACATTGGATAACCATCAATATCCGTGATCGTGTCATTCGTATGCGGCTTTGGGAAGTTTTTTTTACATTTTCCATTTTCCATGCACGGTGACGTCATGTTGAAAACACCGCATGGCCCATGGATCATGTGTTTGGTGACAATATCAAATAATTCTTGATCAATTAATGGGTCTGGAATTTCGGCTGAAATTATTTGATCGATTTCTTCAGGACGGATTCTATCTTTAAGCCAAACCAAAATGTGGGCATGAGGCAAACCTCGCTTTTGCCACTCTATCGTATACAGCCAACAACGTGTGATACCAAAAATTGTATATTTAACAATAAAATCAATTAAGGATTTCAATTTTTGTTTAAACACACGTGCAGTTAAATCATGACGATGAATGGCTTGTTGTCCTGGCAATAGTAAAGTTTGTATCTCTTCCCAATTCGGATTACATGTGAATGTAATAAATAAATCCGGTCGGCCGTAATGACGTACGTAAGTCATCGCATCTTGTATGCATGCATGTTCCGTGCCGTTCCGTATCGACATCTGTCAGTTTTATGACTGAATCTACCAGCATGTTCACCTAATGGTACTTTGTCGGCTTTTATGACGATTTGATAATTGTCATTTTGCAGTCGTGGCGAAACTCTTTTGATCAATTGAATTAGTTGATTGTGATCTTCTAAAAAATTTTCCAATAATATCACAATTGCTCTTTCCTCTGCTTGTTCAATAAAATTATACAGGCACCGAGTCGTCACGCGCTCTTCCCAATCGCCCATAAAATAAAAAGGTATCGACATCTGTCAGTTTTATGACTGCCAAATAATAACGGACAAAAAATTAGCGATAAATTAAAATTGCGACTATAATTTGAGATTTAAACTATCCTATCTCTCAAGTGCACATCGAACTGCACATGGTGTTCAAATTTTATTATTAGTCCATTATTTTATTATTAGTCCATTGAGGACAAACATTGTGACACGAGATTTATATATATTAAGATGTGGCATTGAACGTTCTTTTACATGTTTCTACTTGCGCACATATATGACTTTGTATTATTAATTTTGTCTGGTCGCTAATAAATAATATGTCCCAACAGCTGTGCTGTCATATTTTTGAATTTCGTAATCGATCGCACGCTGCTGATGAGCGCCCTATCGAAATGTCAAGTTTCATTCTTCAGTACTAAAAATTCGTTACTTTAATATTATATAACTATATTATCCAATTATCTTTCGATTAAAAATCAACTCTTTCACATTTGTACGTTTCGAGTTGAAAGATGATTTCAATTTTCAGAAATACAACTGTGGAAGATTTCTACAAGTGGTCTGCGAATGGATCAACCGCTCTTGGTTATTATTACCTGAACACCTTTGACAATATCCTCGTAAGCGGAATAACACTCTTCGAGCTCACAGTGGTCAACAATTGGTTCATTTTAATGAATGCTTATGCCTCAGTAGTCAGCCAATGGAGCAGAATATACTTCATGGTGAGTTATTTATTTGTTATTTTCAGTGGAGTTTAATTTTTATTTATTTTTCTTAAAAAAGAATTGCTATAACCTAGGTCACATACAATTATTTTGGGCCCTGCTCAACTAGGCCAAATTTGTCTTTGCTAGAGTCAGGGGAGATGGTGGTAATGAAGCGCTAAAAATGGTATGACCATATGCGGATTCGAACCCGAGACCTTTGGGTCAATGTCCAACGCCTTAACCACTAGACTAACACAATCTCAAGACAACCACAATTGCTTTTAAATTTTCCTTCGCTATGAGAGCGAAGAAAAAGATTCTGCACCAATCAATTTTCTTTATTATTTTGATAAAATGGAGTGTGAGGTTCTGGTTTTCATTTATTTAACTAAAAATGGCATTTTCAAAATTTAAAATGCGTTTTTCCCGAAGAAATGTTTTTGTGACACATGTTTTTTTCCAGAGGTCTTCGTATACACCGTTTCATATTGGTCTAACGATTTCCATTATTATTTGTGAAGACAGTATATTAAAATTCATCGTGATTTCAGAGAAATTAATTTGTAAACTATACGTTATTATAATGAAATGATTGTGTAACATGAAGATTAGCTGGATACCGGGTGGCTGCCGACCAGGTTCAAGGTGATACAGTTTTTTGCGATGCGCTGCGGGAAGAGGGGTTATTTTCTCGTTTATTGTGTCAGTGAGTCAGTCATATTTTTACTTCTTTAGAATACAGTGATATAATGAAAGTGCCGTGGTAATATGCTACAGCAACTATACGACTGCATGGTCAGCGATTTCCCAATAAACAACATTCAAGAGATCCAAGACATCGTCAGCAGTTTTAAATGGTAATTAAATTGCGGTTAATAAAATATCTACCAAATTCTGCTCTTATGTAATTTAAAGCATAGATATGTAAAAATCGACCCACTATTATGCACGAGCGGTTATTTACGCTTTGTTCCACTAGTTAATTTTTCTTTGACAATGATTTCAATAATGATAGACAATATTTGTCTAGGTATTTTATCTGTCTACCATGGTGGTTCTGACGATCGTAGTTGCCAGTGTCTTGGAAGCCTTCCGATTCAGAATCCAGTACAAGCGTAGCACAACGAAACGGGATGGTAAGCTTCGTTATTGTTATTATTATTAACTAATTACAATATTTAGGAGCTAGCTCTGGTGATACTGTTGAGTTTAGTAGGTGACGAAAAATTCATGCTTAACAACTCGCAGCCTTTGTGTTTGATAGAGGTAGTGGACTGTCATTTAATTGTTTTAGATATTAAGAGTAATGAATCGCTGACGAAATGCAGCGCCAAATATCGAAGACAGAAAGGAAAAGAACAGGGACGTACCTTTTGCTGCGATCTACCTCCTCGTCTGTTTGCTCTCTCCCAGGAAGATGGTATCTACTCTTGACGAGTGTAAGCTCGCAGAACAGAATATCCATCCGCACTTCACCACACACGGCTTCGTTAAGCTAGAGGCACAAAGATACTTTTGGCGGGCGTAATTGTGGTGAGAGCGAGACCGCTTATGAGCTAACGCGCCGTTGTTGTGTCCCACCGTTAGATACGGTGCGGGTCGCTGAAATTGGACATGTCGAATAGGTGTTGTTTTTTTTGACAGAAATATATCTGGCGCCAACACTAAGCTTAAAAAACAGCCTTGGAAAAGAATCAAATACTGACCCATAAAGATCATGCCACTGGTGAATTGTTCTAGAAAGAAACGTTACGTTTTCTTAATATAGGTTTTATCTTGGAAGAATGGTCATTACGACCAATATAAGAAGGCTTAGAGATCTAGGAACTTAAAGCAGACCTGGCATCCTTTATTACGGTAGCATCTAACCTATTTTATTCGCCACTCTACTATGACTACATACATTGTTGTTTTACGTATTAAATGCAGTTACATTTTTTTTTTTTTTTTTTACCATATTGATAAATCAGTGAATTAAAAACTAAAAATTTAAATCATGCATAATAAAAAAATTAACACACTAGAAATTGAACCTTAGATCTCATGTTTATCACGGATAGCGTCCAAAACCATTGCACCATATGCTAGATTGCGAAGAAAGCACATTAAATCAATTTTTCAACACACTTTACCATTTTCCACAAATTTCTTGCTAATTGTTATTTTTGAGTTGTAAAACGGACACAGACGGACAGACATTTACAATTTAGTAATATATTATGTAGATAATATTTTTTCTTTCTGAGATTGTTTTCATTTTAAAAGTATCTTGGCCCTATTATATAGTTCAATGCTAAAGTGAGAGAGTGTGTATTTTCCCATGGTTATTGGTCACTTTAGGCACAGCTTACTAACACGACTATGCATGAGGCCGTCAAGCTTACTGTATATGTTATACTATACTTTACTATTTATATGCAAACGCATCACTTAACTGTAATAAACTCTTTCAATTTCTTGAAAGGCCTTTCTGAGCTTGCATAAGGCCATAATGTTAATAGTTTGACTACTGTTTATATATACGTATAAATTCTTTAACAGAGGAAAAACTACTGCATGAAGAAGTTCACATCAGCTGGGAAGAGATACAAAGACTTGGAATTGACGGTTCCATGGCAGATCAACTGCGAGCTTCTATCCCGCCGGGGGTGAGTGTTATACAAGGAGACATTTGTAGAATTTTAAAAACGCATGGTTTTTCATAAGACAGCTGTCCCAATTACCAGGTGACCTGTAAGCTGAAATCTAACTCCAACAGTTTCGTCATCTACGCTGATAATAGTATTTTGGCCCTTCTAATGAAAATCTCAGTTAAACAAAAGATGCCACCCTGAATTGGTCAAAATACCCATCACAAAGTAGCCACGCTAAAAAACACAAAGATCACTAAACTTACTGTCTGATTGTGTTATGTTTAAAATATATACTTTTTTTAAATTATTTTATAGCTCTTAGCGTAAAAAGTAACAAGCAAATTATTTGAAATGAATTTAATTTAACATGCATTATTGTGATTTCTGCTTACTATAAGATAATATGATCAACAACCCTACAGTTAGAACTGCTAGATCGGTTGTTAATTTATAACCTAAAACTTTTTTTTTTCGAGAGCCTACATTTCCCGATTGTTTTTCTTTAATGAAGCGACAGTAAATCTGCTTTTATTATTTTTACCCGATTTTCAGCCAGAAAATGTAAAAAATAATAATATTTAAAAATGCATATTTAAAATTTGTTGGATAAACAACTCAATTATATACTTTCGATTAAATTAAAAAAAAGTTAGTCTGAAATAAAGTATAAAAGGCCCTTTATTAATGTACTTTTACTGGCCTATGAGATAAAAAATACTAGGATATAAATTGCCACTTACAGACTTGCTCCTTTATTACAGGCCATAGTGACATTCATTGGCACAAGACCGAGAACGCGCGAAGTCCTCCAGAGAAGAATGTACAAAGAAGACATCGAAAAGTGGATAGCAGAAGAGGAAACTGAGGATGGGGACACGAACCGATTCACGGTTGACGATGGAGAGCACGCGAGAATGCCACTTGCCGATGGGGACACTTTTGAAACCAACACATCCACTCGACACAGACTCACATAGCGATCAAATTTAAAAAAACTAAGTAGCGTAAAATATTGGTGAAGGGAATATTATTTCAAAGAATGCGAATGATCAAAAAGCAGGCATTTTCGCCACATTACCAGCTTGGCTATGCAATTTGCATAGTGTATGCACGTTTTAATCTGCATGACACCGAAGGGCTTTAAAAATTGATTATTTTTATTTATTGTAGTATTCAATCTGGAATTTGAAATTATATTGAACAGCCCACATTACCGAGAGATCATGTTTGTATTGTTGTGAACGGTAACGAGGAACCTGGGTTACCATTTGCTATAATTACCAGACGTAAAGGAGTGTGGTAGGGTTATGTAATTTCAAATACATACCATTTGTGATTTGATTAACAGATCAATTCGACATTTTGATTTTTACTTTTTTTGCTCCAATTTTAGTGATAGTTTTAGAGTTTGTAATACAATTAGAATTTTTTCTAATTCGCAAATGTAATATTTTAATTATTATTTATTAATATTTTGACAAAAATATTAACAAAAGAGAATTCTCAAAAAAAAAATGAGTAAAATTATAGAGCTACCTACCAACGGACAGTTTTTAAAAAAAACTTTTTAATACTCACTTTTTTAAGAACATTTTTTTTTGCTTCAAGTTATGTGAAACATAATTAAAGATAAACTGAAAAACTATGAAAAGTATTTAAAGAAAATATATAATATCTGACAGTGACTTGACTGTTACAAATATCATTGCTATTGTTATAACATTCTAAAATTAATGCTCGAATAAATAAGTAATTGATTTTATGTATATTCATGAACTGTATAAATTCTCATGCACCTCTTTTTGTAGGTTTGTTCTACACTTCAAACTTGGCAACTTTTGTTTTAAAATATGTTAAAAAAGTAGATTAAATGAGCAGTAAAAAAATCCTACTAACATTTAAATGCATAGTTCTCTTATGTACCTCTCTTGACTGGTAGCCGGCGTGCGTTCATGGGAGAGGTCTTCAGACACCGCAAGCAAACAAACCCCAAAAGCATAACCCCATAAAAGGATGTGCATGATAAAAAGTTCATCCTGTATTGTAGACATTTTCAGATTTCAGCGATCAGCATCCTTCCGAATAAAATTAACCTAAATCTCGAAAATAATATTTGTGGATATCGTTATTTGTAACTTCAGCCATCGGTATCTAAAAACAATTGGCTGTAAGATTGGTTTATAATTATGAATTATTAGATTTATTATTAGGAATTATAATCTAAGCTACAAATATTGCAGCACGCTTAACCTCTTATGCGTAAGTGCGACCGCCGGCATACAAAAATGTACTGCACATGGGTTTATTAAAGATATCATTAAAATGTTATGTTAATGGTCTGTGAAATCATTTTATAATATTCCGATACAAAAGTATACTCCACATTTTAATGCGGGTTGACCGATAATTGATGGACAAATGAAAAATCTTAAGTACGAAGAAAGACTCTCAATTTTAAAACTGCCAACAAGAGAGACTTGAACGTGGTGACCTTATTGAGACATTCAAAGTGATTTCAGGACATGACACTACAATTGTGATATTAAGAAGGACATGTTTACTTTCAATCGTAATCCTCATCTCCGCGGACACAAATTAAAACTCTCAAAAACCCCTTTCTTTACGAACGCAACAAAATATTTTTTAACTAATAGAATCGTTGATGTGTGAGATCAACTCCCACAATCAATCATCGAAGCCAGCAATACCGATCAATTAAAAAATCTACTGGACAAACACACACTGAATCTAGTTGCTATCAATGAAGTTTTGATCTCGATATGGGTATATCAGCTCTAGCTGCTCGCCCATTAACCAATAATAATAATAATTCCTAGACAAAAAAAAGTTTTTTTTCATTTGTTCAGTTTTGGACATATTGTCATATGTAATTAATCATTCATTTTTAAACTCTGCATTTTAGGAAATTTAAAATAATTACATGCCATAATCCAAATATAGTCCATAGTCCGAACAGGAGCTTTCTTTTCACTATTCGGATTATCAAAGCTACGCAGTATACTTTAGCAATAAAAAGAATTTTAAATTTTTATATTTAAACAAAATTACATGCTCGATATCTGAGTCGATAATTAAACTGACGTAGATCGGAGTATTTTGGAAAAGACATTTTAGTAAAAGCTTCAATGGTTGCATTTTTTGTTTTTGAGCTAAAAATGTCTTAAAGAATAAGCATGTGATTTCATTTTGCGAATGTCAAATTTGACGCGACACATAAGATGTTAATAAGCGTTTTGTGATTTTGCTGCAATGTCCCAAATATTTTTTGCTATAATTAATATTACTTATAAAATTAGTTTGACTATTTATATTTTAATATGCTTAAATACTACAAAATCTTCACATTTAATTAAAAATGTCTGTGTGTTACTTGTAACAAAATGACACTTTATTATTCGAAATAATTGACAACCAATATTTATTACGATAAGTAAAAAGAAATACTCTGATTATTTTATATTCTTTACATACACGTATGGTTTACATATGGTCGTTTTAAATGAGATTATTGTATTACATAGCAATAACAACCAAACTAAGTACATTTTATAAAAAAAAATCCTTGAATGGTTATAAAATTAGGTTTTATCGCTGCTTTTGTGCTATAACTAAGTGTTGACTCGTGCTGCGGGTACAATGTATTAAATACTCATTCGTTAAAAAAGCACTTGGTACACTTGAAATTTCATTTTTTTTTCTTTAAATTATCTCAAATTTGTTTCTATTTATTTATGAAAGTACCAAATAAATAATAATTACCCTTAGAATATAACATTGCAGCGCCTTTATTAAAAAGACTAAAAAAACTCTTTTTAAAAAGCACAAAAAAAGTATAATACTAAATATTTTAAGCTCCGAGTTTACACTCTTTAAATAATAAAACGTACGGTTAGATGTTAGGCATCTTTAGCAGTGCTGGCATATAACAACCATTAAACAATAAACAGAGCAGTATACAGGGTCGCAAATCAACCACATTTGTTTATCCCAATAACATTTCTTGTAAAATTTGTTAAAAAAAATATAGGTTTTTAAAAAAACCTATATTTTTAATATAAAAAAGGTATTTGTTAAAAAAAGCAAATTTGATACATTTATGATACCTGTATATTAAAATATGAGAGCCGCAGGTGTCATAGTTATTCAAAAATTGAGCTTCATTGTAAGACCGCTTAAAACTCCGAATAACTTTTCAAAAGTTAGATTAAACATTAGACAAAATATTCATGTTTGATAGTAAAATGTGTATATGGAAAAAACCTTAAACCTTATTTTTATTGCCATTTATTTCAAAAAATGGCAATAAAAAATGTTTTTCTCAGATTTAATCAACTTTTTGCAGTACGTTTACTGCATTATTACTATTAAATTATTCTGTTGATATTATTGTGATAAATTAAAATATAATTTATTTTCTCTTTTCATACTAGTAAGGTATACGATAAGGTTCAAGATTGTTTGACTTGGTTACTTGTATAACAAGCAAAACTTAGTAAACATAATTATGCAAATTATGTTTTATATTTGCGCCCAGCGCAATTTCTGGTTTTACAACAACTAAGGCAATAGTTTTCTTGAAATCATATAGAGAAAGCTAGAATTTGGATTTTTAAATAGTTCTGCAATGAAGAACGGTAAAATATTATTCGGGTAAATTTCACGAAGAACGGTGTAAAACCAAGATTGAATTATTTAAATTGCGAGTTCTGCGCAAACTGTAAAAGATATACGGTCATACGGTAGGCTGCTAAGATAGGTTGCTACGCTACGCTGTACTAGCGGGTGGCTATGCTTACCACCGAAGATGACATCATGAAATGGCATCTAATCTAAGACGGTGATTTTAGCAATATTACATAAGCTTCGGCTCTCTTATGAATTATTTTGTTGTCATTGTTAATTTGTGTAATGACAAAATAATAATAAAACAAATTTAACAAGCCCTCATATGTTTTTTAACCTCATTGTTGATGTTGTCAAATATAACTTCAAAATTATTGTGTAGTATTATTTTTATTAACGTAAGCTTAATTATTAACAGTATTAAATTCTTTTAATTCCACTCTTTTGAAATGATACTGCTATAAGTTGACTTTTCAGTGAGATCTGCACTTTATTGTCAATGTGTTACTATCATTATTTATAAGTACATTTTTAATTTATTGCAGAAATAATTATTTTTATAATATAGTATTGTCGTAAACTAGAATATATACTCGTTTTTTTTTTAAAATAACTGCTTGAATTGAACATGCCAGACAGATTTCTTTGAGAAGAAAGGAGGGAGGGACCATATTGGTTTTTTTTTTAATCTTTCAAAAATTTCACAGAATAATGTTACACATAGAAAAATGTTAGTACAGACTTTGTAACCGGTTTGAAAATAAAGTATTTGAAAAATTCTGTTATACTATTACAAAAGATCACAATACCATGCAACTAAAAATATTTTACTAAAAATAAAAAAAAGTATGCATACCTACTTGTTTTCACATAAAATAATAAAAAAACTTTTCACCTAATACAAGAAGTATTATAAACGTACTTATATTTATTAAGATGATTTTAGGTTTGTATTCGCATTTTGTGAGGTATGTTTTGAAATGAATTTTTTTTAGAATTCGGGAGGGAAGTTATTAGAGGAAAAAGAAAGGCTGAACATAACCTAAAAAGGTCATTTCCGTTTTTCCTTGAAATCCAGTCCTATAGTAAGTTGGTTCTGAAGTGGCCTTTTCAATGTCTTCCTTAAATTACTAATGTAGGCGTGTGTGGATGATATGGTCTTTTTGGTTTTATCACTGATGGCGATTGATTGATAGAATCTTCTTCGATATAAATCGATCAATCTTTTAATTGATGAAAGATGGTTCCATTGTTTGATCTCAACGTACCACAGATTACACCCAATCTTTGGCAACATGCAAATTGAGTTAACTCAATATACACAGCCAGATGCAAAGTTCACACGCAATTTGAGATTTGCTCATTTTCTCTGCCCCCATACTCCGCACTTCAGTACGTTTTTTGCCACATGAAGTTTCATGGTTGCTCCATTTCCGTGTAAGTTTGACATTAATTTACTAGTTGGCGATAGAAAAATATTCATAAAAGAAAGGATGTTAAATATCCATTGTTTTTTTAAAAAAAATATATTAAAATATCTCAATCATTGTTTTAAATATTCATTATTTAAATCCTGAATAGTAACGGCCTTATGCATAGTTACATTAGGACTCTGCTAAGTTTAAAAGTGACCACTCTCTCACTTGAAGTAATGCAACTAGGTAATGCCCATATGAAGTTGTCTGGTTAAAATCCTTTTTAGATACAAGAAAAATATCAAAGATCTATTTCATACTCCTAACAAATTATGCTTTTGTTGGCATACGAATATTTTCATAATATTGTTAACCATACATATTTTAGAATGCTTTTAGATATGTACAGAAACATGTTAGTATTAACTTAGATAAATGGATAAATGATCAAGTAAGTGAGCTTCTGTTATAGTATTTATTAATTAATATACTTGTAGTACCTAGATACTGTGTGCTCTTGAATAGTGATATTTTATATTATGAAATTAATAAACTACTATTTAACTCATTTCACATTATTTTATTTAAAAAAAAAACTTGTAGATTCACCACAAGCAAAACTTGATGGAAAAAAAAACTCGAATGATAGTTTTCAGATGAAATCTTGATATTTTCCCACTATCAAATTGCTTTATACTTATAATAAAAATAAATGACTTCAATAAAATAAACAGTTACATTAAAAATTGAATTGAAATTGTAAGTATTTTATTTTATTTAATTTTATGCATGTGTAAATAAATTGTATTTTAGTTAAGATTAAGAAACCCGCAGAAAAGACAGTGTCTTAGCTGGATCTATTTACAACTTAGTTCGTGAGAAAAAATTTATATTGAGAACAAATGCCAAAATGTGCGTCAATAAATGAACGATTTAATTCAGAAATTACAGTTTTAGGTTTTTTATAATAATAATATTGAAATTAGGATCAAAATAAATTTAGATAATAAAATTAGGATATTAAATTTCATTACCTATGGGTACTATGAGTAAAAAAGAAAAAAATATATATATCTCTATTGAAACTGTACGCATTATTAGTTACAATTAATAATTACTTATTCCCCCTATCCGTTCTCAAACCCATAAATAAATATAAAAGTTTTGAAATGCATAGTTACATAGTAACTATAGTAAAAAAATATTAGGAAAAATGAAAAACAATATTTTGCAACTTAGAAACATAAATCTAAAGATTTGAAACTTAAAATTATAGTAAAAATGGTTATACACCGTGTGACCATTCCCGATAAAAGAAAAACAACTATCAATCGCGCGTCGCCACTGATAATTTACACCAAATGATAAATTTATGTGATGAATTATTTTCGCATTATTTTTATATAATTTCTACTCATAATAAGTAACATAAACACTCCATTAAGCCTTTGGGAATGGTCTCAGGACACATTGTATACAATAGCTGTTGTAAATAAATAAATAAGTACCATTTTATATCGGTTTTCAGTTGTTAAACTAATGTTTACTATTATAATTATGTTTGCAAAACATTTCATCTCAGACTTAGACAAAACACAAGTTTTAACAAAAAAAAATGAATTTCCATAGCAATATTATTAGTGTGAGAAAATATTTTGTTATTCAATAAAACTTGAAACTCCCATAACACCTGGCCTACTTGTATGTCTGAATGACTTAACAATTGGACTGATGATGCAAATTATTTATCAACTCTGACACCGTCGCATGCTAATTCTGTTTCTATGACATTGAAACTGCGTGTGACCAAATCTTTTTGTAGCCTTTCTATTCTTAGCTTGTCCACGTGGGGCGGTATCAAAATCAGGGCATAGCTGAAAAAAGACATTTCGATTATTAGATACTTTGTCATTACTGGCTTGTGCGATTCGATTGGAATGTTTATTATTTTAAGTTGTTTGGGGCAGTCATAAAAAAAAACAAAACATGAGTGAAAAAATTTGAGAGGAAAGGAGACTAATTTATGTGGAAGCACCCCCATGTTTATTAGGTTTTTTTCATGAAATCAGCCATAGAATCTACTGGTAAAGTTACAGCACAGTCGGTACGACACCTTGTGATCATATTTAACCAACTTCAAAAAAAGGAGGTTTTTAATTCAATAGCAAAAAATAATGGAATAAATGTTCCATTTCAAACATATGAAAAATAAAATAATGAAGTGAATGTGACCGTGGTAGTCTAGTGGTTAAGGCGTTCGGCTATTGGCCCAAAGGTCGCAGATTCGATTCCGAACATGGTCATACCATTTTAACGCTTCATTACCACCATCTCCCCTGACTCTAGTACATGGCCTAGTTGAGTAGGGCCCAAAATAATTGTATATGACCTAGGTCATAGCAATTATTTATTAAAAAAAAAATAGAAATAAATAAAATCGGTTTAGGCGATTAATTTTGGAAATTGTACCGGGATGCTGTGAGTTAACTCAATAGAAGGTTCAACAAGTTATTTCTAGTGTAAAGTAACGAAAATTGAAGCTAAGGTAGCTAAAAAAATTAAAATAAAACTGACTCCAAAATAAATCTGTAAATAAAAAAACCAGGAAATTTTGCAAATAAAAAAGCTAACCCTCCACCGCCAGCTCCGGTAAGTTTACAAGCCAAATTGTATCTTGAAGCAATGCTGCGAATCTCTTCCAATTTGGGGTGAGACACACCCAAGGCAGAGAGGAGGCAATGATTCATGCCCCACAATTCCTAGAAAGAAAAAAAATTTTTTAGAGGAGTTTGAGAGAAAATTAAATAAAAAAACATCACACACACTTATTTTCGTGTGGCACAATATTAGTTAATTGATGCTAAAATAAAATAATTATTTAGGAAAATGAATGTCGGTTTCTATTTATTTTTTCTCTAGAACGGTGCGAGATCAGAATGCCCTACGTAGGTCCATTCGACTATCTTTCCTGGTTATAAAACTATATTTAACAAGGGAGACCACCAGATGTCAAACCCAGCAACATCACCAGGACTAACTCTTAAATATTGAAATAATCATTTTTGATCTCCAGACATTAAAGGAGAGGTGAGATAGAGCACATTAGAGGAGACATGCTAGGGCACTTGCGTAATCACTGGTTCGAACATCCTTGGAGTTTTCTCGTAAAAAATGAAATAAATAAAAGGGTAAAATAATAACAACTTTAACACTAAATAAGATATAGGCTTATCAGCTATGCTACCTGCCATAATAATAATAATATTATTAATAAATTCGATGATGGGAATTATAATTGTCATCTGTGTGACTTCTAGCTTGACAATACATATTTTGGTAGATCAAAATAAATAATATCAAACCTCTAAATGCTTGTATGAACTTTCGAAGTTACCATCTGCACTTGAATCGCACTTCGATATGGCTGTCATGATCTGTGTAAAATAAGACGCATATACAATTATTTTCAGAGCTTCATTACTATAAAACTGGCAATTATTAGTTGGCAAAACAGATTAATTCAAATATAGTTTTACACATCTCCATTAGTAAATGTGTATATTTAGATTTAAAGTAAAAAAAAGCATCGCTTGGTCCGTTGAACCATTCCGTTCGCAATTTGTGTTAATTGCACTCCAATCTTAAATAAAGTTACACGAATGTGCTATGAAAATAATTTTTTTCTTCGCCTACCATTCGTTTTAATAATATTTAATTAATAAACCATTATCAGCAGTCAAACCGCTTTTGAGGGTGCTCTTCCCGAAGAGCGTTTGTCTGTGTTGGGCAGTGATGAAGTCGATTAAATACACAAAACAAGGGTATTTATAATTTTTGAGATTTTTATAACATAATAAAAATTTAATTAATTTTAAATAAGGTCTTAATAATACCAATTAATAAATTTATATACCTTAAAAGCTGAAATATTGATATTATTGCCTTAAAAAAAATTGGGTCTGCGTCAGACCAGACGGTGGAAGTTATACTTCTTTGGCCATTCGCACACACCCACAGGATAAATAAATTAAATATAAGACATTTTTCTCTATTATTCAATATATTTCTCTTTAATATATTATTATAAGTCACTATTCATTATTATACTATACACCTATACATTATCATTATTAAGTTCGTATATTCGTATGCTTCCGTATAATTTGTGAAAAAAAAAATCCCAGCCGGGGATTGAACCAGGGACTCTAGCGTGGGAGACGAGTGCATTAACCACTGACCCACCCGAGACTCTTGGGGTATCTTTGGTAGAGAATGTATAAAAAGGCACTCTACGGATTTTACTCCTAAAGTGTGACGCGGTTCCTCGACCAACATCCCATCCCAATGAGTACAACGGGCGCAAAGAAGGATAACTTAAAAAAAATCATTTTTGACATTAATTAATTTTAGGAAATAACAAAAATTTAGGTCATCACTTGAATTAGAGTTAATTTCGGGGAAAACATTGATAATGTGGGAAATTTTATTGTTGTCTAAAAATTATTAAACCCTACTTCCGCAATTAGTTTTTAAAAATACCTGTATATTCATACATTTTGTGTATTTACCCGGGTAGATACTTAGACTATTTACCTCAAATTATAAATACCATATATAATATAATATAATATTCTTTAGTTTCTTCATAATAAAAAAATCTTAAAGTTTTTATAGTAATTATTGAGCTTCTTGATTATATTCTTACACTGTGTTTACATCGGCACACATTTGTTACGAGTCTCTGCCTCACGAAACAGCATGTATTTATACCAATCCCATTTCTGAATCAGGACTGTAGCACTCTTACATTGCTTTCTTAAAATATTAAATAATATAACCTGTAAATAAAATTATATACGCACCTCGACAGCCTTCTGGGAGATAGAATCGCAGGCGTCTAAAATGTGATAAACGGCAGTTTGATTTCTTTCGCGCAGGCTGGCAACTTTGGCTACCAACTTTATGGTTTCTCTCGGCTCGTTCGTGTTAACGAGTAGAATTCGCAGGTGTAGTGGTATGCGTAGTAGAACAGGCTGTTCGCCTTTTTTAAATTGGACATACGAACCAAATGCACACACTGTATTGTCGACGCCTGAAAAGATCATTGAATACCTCACAGATAATTGCTAGATCGTTTTTCTGCGACATCATCATTAGAAACCACCCATAAAACATCATTAAATGTTAATAAAAACTATTTTTCTGCGATCTGTATTAAAAATTAAAATATATAATATAAAGATTGATTTTAATATTTTTAAGGCGCCTTTGGCGAGAGACACTTGTGCCTGCAGCACTAGGAATGAGTAACTGTGCGACTCATCTTTAGCCCTTCAAGCCACCTGCACATGTTTTTCCTAACAACGCATTCGGTGCCCAACAACTCGTGTCTATGGCACTCGAGAGAACTGAAAGTAGTTGCGTTGACCTAGAAATTCTAAGAGCTTCCTAAAATACTCAAAAACACCTTGTATATGCTACCTAAATAATTTTCATACAATCTTTGATTTCTTTAAAGGTATTCGCATTTATAATATTAGTATAGTAATATATAGTGTATAGTTTGTTTGTTTATATAATCAAAAATGTTACATAAGCAATACAATTGTTGAATCATTACCCAACTGCACTAATCATTATTGTAATAGAATCATTTTGCAGAATTAATAATCTTTTATAAAGTAGTAACAACGGCACTAAAAAATTAAATTAAAATAATTTCGGTAATTTATATTTAAATTGTAGTTGAGGTGAAAATTTGAATTCAATAAAACAGTCACTCACCTGATGGATTTCCATGCATAATTCTCTCGCAGTTGAAAGCCCAGGAAGATATCAATGCTGCATGTTCCGGAGGAAACATTTTGAGTTGAGATTCACTAACTTCCTCGACTTTTCCGGTTTTGATGAGCACCAACTGTAGGAATATACCTGCGAGACACACGGAATAAGAAGCAGAACTACCGGTTCCAGCACCGACTGATAATTCCGAATCAACGAGCAAATCAAACGGTTTAATTCCAGTATCAGTCGTACCCAAAAACACGGAGCATATGTACACAAAGGCTGTTAGTGCATTCTTCTGATTATCCCGAAGGCTTTCAAATTGCTTCATATGAACCGACAAGTATTTATCTATTTGTCTTATAAAGGTGACATGATCAATCAACTCGGGAGAATCGATAGTCAATCGAGATCCATTCAAGCTCGGTATCTTGAATAGGTGATCCTGCAGAGAGTTCAAGTCCACTTCACATTGTAGCCCCACGAGAGGAAAGTCTATCTTTGCTGTCTGTTTATGTGGACTGCATTTGTGTTCCTGAAAGAAAATATTGTCTATGGAACATAATATTTGAAAATTTGAGTCAAATTTTATGGTCTATTTGCTAAAGCCAATTTTCGAGTTCTAAGACGCAGATGAATGAGGTAAATAATAATTGATTGCATATTTAACTATGCCAATGTTATTTTTTACACATCTCCAAATAAGATCACAACTAATATTATTATAATAGCAATCAGACTATTATAAATAAATTAGAGAAAATTAATAAAGTTAATCAATTTAAAACCTCTGGCTTCTGTTAATATTTCTACCCGGCTAGAGCCTCCGGGTATATAATTATTAGATGGAAAAAAGATAGATATAGTCACAATAGTACCATGGAGCCATGGTACCTGGGGTTGCAGCAAGCCACGTTCTCAACTCCTCAAGATCGTTCGGCGCTGCTGCGTGTGCCACCGTCACTTCTAAGAGACGCAAACATAGGAACATAGAAAAAATATATGTATACGTTGCATTCGCTGTAAAAACTCTGGATGAATGGCCACCCGATGTATTGAAGTTTGCTAAAAACTTTGCTATTAAAAGAGGTCAGGTGACCCGTGTGCGGGATTCTACTTCAAACAACAAGACAACTTGGAGGTGGTGAGTGGTAATGCAGCCAGTGGCCTCACTTTAATTTATTCATTATTGTTATGTTATTATTTGTAATAACAAAATGTAAATTTAAAAATATGTCGAGTGGTATGAATCAATCTTATGGAGCAAGGAGCAATAGGGATTGTTAAAGAAACAGTTAACTTTTTAAAAACATATTATTTATGAAAAAAACAATGGACTAAAATTTACAAGTAAATATTAATAGGCCACATTTTTACCGGAAAAAAGAATAATATGACCCAACAGTGCTGGCTAAAACCAATCAGAATGGCCAAAAAAACACTTGAAAAGGACTATTACTGTAGACGACAAAGTATCTAGGAAAGTTGTGGCATCAAACAAAGGTAGAAACTACGGACTGTAATGTCTTGTAAACCGTACTCTAGTAAGATCTAAAAAACTGTAGAAACCGTAGTAAACGAAGAAAACCGTGGAAATTCATTATAGACAGAAAAAATTAAAAAATATTATGCTCCACCGGAGTTGTACCTCAGAATCAGCATACTAGTTTGAAAACACCTGATGACATTTATCCCCTCACCCACATACAACTACAGAAATTTACCATACTAAACACCTGCAGAATAGTGACAAAGTTCTTGTCGGCTCAATAATTTTTACCATATTTTATCATCATCAATTTTCAACCTGTCTACGCTTGGCTCAGGTCCGCATTGCAGGTTATCGCCCCATTTGAATGGAGGATAAAAATTACACAATAATATTTTGTTAATGAATATTAAATTTATAGTTTCATAATAAAAACATGGAGAAAAAACCTATTTTGATTCACTCACATTTAATTGAATCCTGGAGCGGAGTCCTAAGCTCGCTGCTATTGCGGTTTTTCCATAGACAACGGAATGTTCTCCGTGCAAAATCACTTTCCCCGGTGCGGAAACGGTCAGTGAGCACAGTTTCTCCGTCTCCATTTTTTATTTACGTTGGTGCTCACAGACTCCGACTTATTCTAGAAGCATGGCTTGTTTATGTCTAAACACATAGATAGAAATCACGAATACTTAAGGCGAACGCAAACGTTACGGATGAATGTTGAATAATTTATTTTGAATTATTATTAGATGGAGTCCTTGACCTGTTCCCACTGCTCAACGGTGTATGTTTTCTGACTGAATGCATGAATTGTTTTTAGTTCTTCTTTAAGTATTGAATTAACCAATCTGAGGAGTAAAATATGCAATCAATACAAAGCATCAAATAGACAAACGTATTTTAAAATTACATAGTTCTTATCATCACCTTTTATCATTGATCATATAGTGGTTTTTAAATAACTAACTACTAAGAATTAGACAACCACTCTTTAGTATCTAAAACCTGACACAGATCTCAATCATCATAATTTACTGGAAAAACGCACAGATTCATAATTTTATTGACAGATGGAAATATATTTCCTAAGTTCAAACTGCAAAAATTAATAAAGTAGATAAGCGCCATATAATGGACACGACTATAGTTTCTAAACTAAACATTTGTCAACTATGCGGATTGCATCTGGCCTATTTGCCAACGAAATGGTAATATTATTATTGTTTCATGGGTAAAAAATTAGTACCATCTACATCTCTGCATCATCTTTTAAGCTCTTACTAATTTTAGGAGATTAAAGTATCTAATAACCACTATACAATCAATGCTCTTACTAAAAAGATGTAAATTAATATGCAAATAATAATCCTTATTCCAAAAAAGCAATTAGGTCACGGTGGACCAATGGTTATGCTTTCAAAACTTAACCCAAAGATCGGAGATCTCTTAAGAATATTTGAAAAAAACACCAACTCACATAATTATTTTCTTTGGCCGTTCCCATACAATGTATGTATAAATCGATAGAAATTTCACATTGACTGCTACTTAATGCATAGTCCAACCCAAGGTAATTATAATTAAGAACAATAAAATAAGTAATTAAATCAGATAACTTTTTATTACCATACTAGTGTGATTAAAACGCGGTTCAATCGCATTAAGTGCAACTTTATAGTTATTACTTAATACTGATAAGGATTTATAAAAAATGCTTTAGATATAAAGTATACGGACAATATATAATAAATAATATCACATACTAATTGAGATCACATTCAGAAAAATCAAGGCACATATATTAGAGAATACTAATTAAAATATTAATCAATTTAAATGTACTAAATTGTTTGCCCACATTTATTTAAATGAATAATGAAAACCTATCTAAACAGCCTGCCTTTTAGGTAAGTCTAAGAGTAATAGTAGGGTTATGAAGCGCGATTGGGTCCCCCCCCCGCAACAACTGCACATTTCATTAAATCTTTAAAAGCGCGACTGTTGTAGCTCAACCCATAAAAGCGAGGTTTTCTGATTAGTTTCAAGTTGCCTAAGTTTAAGTGCATTTGGAGGTATAATGAGTGCTAATAATTATGGATTTTAGAAAAGAAACTACCTCCTTCAAAGCTATTGGTTATTGTGCATTTAAAAAGCAATTTTTGGCTGAAATTAAGCTATTTTTTTTGTATTATATTAAGAGCTCCTATTTTTATAAAAATATTACTACATACATTAGAAGTAAGTTTTTCGAACGTTTTCGACATATGGTTCCTTCATAAAAAGGAAAATCCTGAGGTCTTTGTAGCAATTATTGAGCCTATTGATTTGGTTGACTACAATGTTTCTATCTAACCCGCATGCGCTTGTCACAAGTCTCTGCCTCATGAAATAACATACTTTGATGCTCCATTCAGAGTTCCTGCGTCCGGAAGTAGCGCTTCTATGTTTGGTGACAAAGGCTCTTTTTGCCATTGAAGTTTCACTGCACCAGGATTTAAACCTTGAACCACCTCGGATAGATTTATGAGAAATTGAAAGTCTCACGAATTCTCTTGAATCTTTCATAAATTAAAATTCTAAAATCGGTCGTGAAATCATTGAGATCTGACATCACAAGCATTAGGACTGATAGCATAGCTCCTATGGATGTCAATCCACCTTCACTTCGCTCTGATAACCCATCAGCTGTGTGATGAGGTGCATTACAATGCAAAATTTATAATTATAGATAACGGAATCAAAAAATATTTAAAAAAAAATCCCGTAATTACATACCTGTGCCTGGCTAAAAGTGGTTTTCCCTGGAACTTGTCAGTGACAATCACTACGGAAAATTTACCACCACAACCATCAGATTCATCTACCACCTCCTAGTAGAAGAGAAGAAAAGATGTAAGAATAGGTTAAGCCAACCAAATGCTGTGCAAAATTAAAAAAAAAAGAAGGAATGGACTTGACGGACTGATGATGATTATACTGAAACCCTCTTTTAGTATAAACAGACCTTTGGTCAAATTTTAAAAATGATACCCATAATGCTTGAGGCGAGGGTTTTTTCTAATTTTTAGATACTTCTATTTTCAGATTCTCCTCCTGTAATCCTTTGTCTTAGATGTTGTATGAAATATATATAAATGAATGTTAAACCTATACACTAATAAATCAATGTGTTTCGGCTGAAACATCTTAAACAACAATTTGGTCAAAATATATTTTCTGGTATAAGCTTACAGGGTGTGTAATTTGTACAGGGTTTAAGAAATAAGTATGTGCTTAAAAAATGGCCATTAGAGAAAGTATATCATATTTTATTATTTCCAGTAGTTTCTACCGATGACAGTCAAATAAAAATGTCTTTAAATAAACTGTCTTTTTCGCAGGGGTTGTGCTAAAAGCCAGCGCTTTCATTGTTTAATGATTAAAGAAGCTGAGTATAGTACATTTAATTTCATATTGAATTGAATTTATTATAAAATATAATAAATAAAAATAAAGCTGATAAATACCCAATGCTAAACCCAATATTTTTTAAATAATAAACAAAAATGGCTATGACACCCTGTGGCTATCATATAATATCAACTGCATCTATACATTGTTTAGTAATAGTAAATTATTTAACCAGAACCTGACGTTTTACAGCTCGGCCTTACAGTCGTCATTAACGGCATCATCTCCCCAGGCTACTCACGCCTGTGGTAACTAACATTGCATGACATTCTTTCAATTTGTCATAAATTTTAACACCATTTTATTATTATTATTGTTTGCTGTGCAAGCAGCTATTTAGCTGATATGCTCATTTTCAGTTACTAGCGATTTGTCTAGATTCAAGAAATTTATCAAGACGGTTCTTGAACTGGTTTACACTTATAGCTTCCACCACTTCCTGTGGATTTTAGTTTTTTTAATTTTTACGGGAGGATAGTAATGAAACCCCCTCCCCCTATGTGCTGAATTTGTAATTTATTTAATACTAACTTCTCACGAATTGATCTTTTTTTCAAAAATTCACCAAAAGTTTCAGAACATCTTAAAATACTATACCAATGAAAAAAACCATGGATGAAATTCCTAGTTTAGTTCTGTATTATATCAGGTTTGATTAGTTTCTAAATATTAAATAAACAAAGCCTAAATTGGTGTATTTCATATTCTTTTTATTTTGTTTTTCTTTAAATTTAAAATTGTTATTTCTTATTTAAATTAGTTTAATATATTTTATTATTATTCTTCCTTACCTCTATCTTTATTAGTCAATTGGGCTACCCTAGTTTAAGGAATGTAAACTTCAATTTATATTGTCTTTACGTCATTACCTGTTAGGTAATCACGGTAAATAAATAAATAAACACGAACATAATATTTCAGTTTATAATTATTGTAATGTGGCACTGAACATTCTTTTATATGTTTCTATTTGAGACATATATACCATTTTATTGGTTCCGATCTTTTGGCTTACTTTACGCGATTTGAGGTAGGCATCAAATTTCTCCACCGTCTTAAAAATTATGGGCTGATCAAAAAAAAAAATATAATAACTTCCTTGATGAACTTCTAAAACTCATCTGAAAGCATAGTTCTACATCCGGTTACAGAAAAACTTATTTAGATGATTATTTGTCATTATGATAGGCACATAGCATTAATCTCACTCATAGACCTTTTGATTTATGGTTTGCTTAAAAAACTATATTTTTCTTTTCAACCATTACTGCTGAAAATATGGAATATGAAAATATTTGTAATGTTGCAAATATATTCCATAGGAATTTATAAATTCTCTGTAGTTATAAAAAATATATTTTTAGACCCTCCATCACCATCACCCTCCATCAACTGAATTAATAATATGGTAAATATATTTAAAAATGACATCTTAATACCCTCCACCAGAGAAAAAAACTTTTTTTACAAACAAATTTTGCATAAATATACAAATTATGAAATAACTTAATGCTTTCAAGTAAATATATAAAAAATAAATAAATCTAATAGATTTTTTAATACTTAAATCTTTGAATTTTAGCTGCACATTTCAATAGCGATGAAAGTTTAGAATACTTTAACAAGTTATTTTGTATTAAACCTGTTCAGATATTTATGCAAAACTAATAAATACAAAATGTGCATTTCACGACATTTGGATTGGAATATGTTACCGCAGCGTTTTAACATTAGCAACCATAACAGAGGAAGACCCTTTTAAAGTATAAAGAATTGCAGGCATTTTTTACACATTAGTATCGGAACATACAGCCGAGGTAGACAAAGATATTATTTTACTCCGGTGTCTTGCATTTGCTTCTCCGTCTGTGCTCATCTGCATTTTCTACATATTACTCACATTTATACGGAGTCCGTTTTATTTCCTCTTGGAGAGTATTTAGTATTAATTACATTACTTAACGTGTGTTGTGAGTTTGTTTTTTTTAATAAATTCTTTAAATAGTTAGGATTTATTACCATCTGTGAAACAACTAAGGAAACCTCTGCATCATTAAGGATGCGAATCAGATACCTTTTCATAAAAAAACATATTTGGGGACTAGTTTATCCTTAGATTATACGAAGGAATCTTAAATGAAAGATGGAATATTAGACACAATTTATTTACAACTGGAATGTAAAGTTACATTAATAAATAGCGAAATATTTTAGTTTAAGGGTGCATAAAATACAATTAGGCTTATATTAGGATTTTAGGATGATTTGCTTAAATGTGAAATACAAATAGAAAAAGCAAAAATGCACACAGGAATAGATGGAAACTAGCAGAGGATAGAGATCGGGATATTTTTCAGGTGGTGTGAAGAAAATACTGCGTATGGTCAGGATGACCACGCCAATCATAGACAGAGCGAAAGTGATATTATAAGCCACTTCGAAATAGTTGCTTTTTTGGTTGCTGTGTCTGAAAATTATATTGTTAAATTGAGTCATGTTGATTATCGTTTCCAAGCTGGCTTCTTGGTAAAATATCTTTAAAGAAATTACGAAAATGGCCACGTAGAGAGTAGTGGTAGCAAACGAGGCCAGCATGAGGTTATCTTTGATCAACAAGGGAGTCATACTGAAGTTGGAAATAATCAGAAACCACAAACAAGGGAGTGGTTCATACGGTAAGTACAGGAGAACGGGCATAGAGCACAAAAGAATCGTCTTCTCGTGCACTTGGAAAGAAAACAGAAAGAAAGCCAAAGATATATTTACGAGTGAAAGCTTAAACTTATTTATGTTTCCTCTCAGAAGGAGATCTACACAGGAGGGCGTCACTGCAGCCAGAGTGCAAGCAATGCAGATCTTCGCCATTTGGACATTATCATACTTTGTCTTTAACTTAATAAAAACGTTTACAGCACACCACACGTTGGCGACTTTGTCTTCGAACACTCCCCTCGCCAGAGGGAAGAGTCTGTGCATAACTTGAATCAAAGAATTGACATTTTTTAAAAACGGAAACCAGATCGCGACGAACGCTACCACAACTACAGATGCAATCATTGCAAAATGAGCTATCTTGGACGAGAGCTTCTTGCGGGTCAAGCAAAACCTCAATAGGTAAAAAAAGAATGGCAGCGCATGGTAAAGTTCCATTTGTTTGTAATTGATGGCCATAACGAAGAATACAGTTGCAAGCACATGCTTCTCCAGCAGGATGAAAACGGTAGCCCAAATGAACAGACCAAGTGAGACACAGTTGTACTGGAAATGCCCGTGGTCGATGAGAATCAAACCGGGATAGAGTAGGCAGAGTGCGGAGAAGACTTCCGGAAGGAAATAAATATTTTTCATCTTCTCTCGTTTCACAATCAAGTCCTGTAGCATGGAATTGAAATTAACGTAGCTGTAAAATAAGACAGCCGATATGAAGAAGTAAACGTCGGACGAGAAGACGGTCGACCGCATGAACAGTTTATGGTTTACGCTTTCGAATCCCCTCGAAGCGAACAAGCGCACTGATTCTGGATCCAAGACGTCAGCGACGTAGCCCATCAGTAGACTGTGGTACGCCGTCAACGGGGGATAGTCCAAACCCCAGTACTGCAGATCGTTCTGTGTCGTATTGTGATACCACTGTAATACGGGCAAGTGGAGAGTGATTTCTTGCCAATGCCTCTGCGCTTCGTAATCTCCAAACATCGGCGGCGATTTCTCTCCGGAGTAGGGATGGAGTGAGACACACCATCGTATCAAAAGCGAAAACAGAACTATTAACATTAGGGGAACCTTTGATGACAGCTGGAAGGCGAACGCTACAAACGGAGCATTCTTTTTATCAATCGCTTGTCCCTTCGTCATTTTCATGTTTATAACGTTGAATCAATTAGTAATAATATAGCTGACCACCTTACTTACAACGTGGACTGCCTCCAGTTCCTTAATAAGTTTCTCTTTTAGATCGTCTTCCGTGAACACCATTCTAAGTAAGAATTGGACTTTTTTTGGCAGTTTAATTTTCTGAATATTCGAGTCACTGTCAATTACACAATATTTTATTGAAAAAATCAATAAATATTACGACGTTTCGCAAATTCAACTATCGCAGACTGCAGTGCAGTGCACTTCACCTCACACTTCACAGTGGAGTGTCACAGTTAGTTCTTTGAATTTAACGGCCTTCATTATAAATGATTGTGGCCAGTGACAATTTTATTTTACATTGACAATAACCCATTTCAGCTATTGCTAAGTAATATTAAGTTATAAAAACATTCCAAGGTGATGGTTTTATAAAATAATAATTCCCAAAAGAAACAAATAATAATTCGTATTTACCTAAGTGTATCTGTATTATGGGATTGAAGGTGATAATTTCCTTAAAAAAAAAGCGAGAACGGCCATTCTTGAAGAAATAATTTATTATTATTTTAAACATCTGTAAATTGGCAAGCGACTTATGAAGCCATATTGTTGCTTAAAAATTGAAAAAGATTAAGAAAAAAAATAGGTTACTGTCAGACCCGGCCAAATGTCAGAAGTGTTTTGTTTTGAAATTCTGAATTCTATTTTTCTGAAATTTTTTACCACAAATTTGTCCCAGGTTGAATTAAATTTATTCTTTTTAGGTTTATTATATAACGCAATGGCCGGGGAAAATGAATCGTGCCAAGTTATAAAAAGTACCTTCTCTCAATGGCGTTTGAATGAAAAGCCCATCTACGCGCAGTTGCCGTTCGACGAAATTAAGAAAAATTATGTCAGGCCTAATGTTACAAATGCAATCTTTTCAGAGGTACAAAATATATTCTCTCATTATAAGGTAGTCTAAAGCAAATTTTTGTTGAAAAATAGTCAAACTGTAAACGTTTTAAAATGAAAGAATTGGAAAATAATCATCAGTTATTCTCACATTTGCACTATCCTCTTAACAGGGTAAGATTCCTTAATACGCTGATCAAACGTATTGTATGCTATAGTCATTGTAGGTAGTGATTATTGACCCAGGGTTCGTGGGTTCCAATCCGTACATTATAGTATAACTGGTGTCCTCGCAAGTGTGAATTTGTATTAATTCTATATATGGTTTCTAAATTTGGAACATCATAATAGTGTGTTAATATCTTGTAGGTCTCTATAAGATCGCCTCTTGCCCGCCTATACTTTAATGTTGTCAATCCAAGTATATTTAGCCTTTCTTCATATTCCAGATTTTTCAGTTGACTTGGTATTTTCGTTGCGCGTCTTTGCACCTTTTCTATGAGATCTATATCTTTAGTGAAGTAGGGATTCCATACTTGATAAGCATATTCCAGTATTGGTCTTATGTATGATTTATAGATCTTTAAGAAAACGTCCACTGTCAAATTATGGAAAGCCTTTCTTATTTAGGATAGTAAGGAGTTTGCCTTTTTAGCGATTGAGGTGATGCGCTATTCCCACTTAAGATCTGACGAGATTATATAAATGTTTTCCGATGTAAAGTGCAGTACCACTGTAAAAATAACCTAGCTTTGCTATTGCCGGACAAATACTTAGCTATACGGCTCAAAAGGTTATCTGCGATTTGTCGGAGACGGAGTTTCTCGCAACACGCCACTGACTCCGAATGGCGGAGCCGGCAGTGAACCTCTTAAGCGATTTCTTCCTTGTTTTTTTTTTTGATTAGGGGTGGTTCCATTTTAATTTCATTAAGTTACGTCAGATATAGGATAGCAAAACATAAATTTTCCATTTAAAATGTTTTCATGTCAAATTGGTTCAATTGATTTTGATTATTATTATTGAAAATTTTACCAGAACATTTGGAGTTGATTCTACCAAAGTTTTATTAAGTTACTTCTAGTGTAAGGTAGCTAAAAAATTTAAATTGCTTAGACACGGTTTATTCAGAAGTTGCATATGGTGTATTTCTGCACCAACTTCACGTTTTAACGGATCAGATTTTTTACAGTTTACTAACAGGAAAAATTTTATTGTATTATTTCTTAGTTTTTTGGTATGTTGATTTTTATTTGAAGATTGTTTTATTTTCTATTTTTATAATAAAAATGAACTTGGATATAACTTAAAATTGGTTATGAATTACAAAAATTTAAATAACGTTCAGAAATTTCACTATTATTTATTATGTTTGCCCATTTTTTTTAAAATTGAAATTTCATAAATCTTTTATCTTCTAAGGTAAGGTATCTAAGGTAACGTTGTAGGCGTATTTAATTACAATTTGTAAAACATTTAGGTATCCCCGACTCCACTTCAAAATGAAGCACGGCTGGTTTGCGCCTCGGAAGATGCCATTGTGAAGATACTAGACATGGATCCATCAGTGATTGAGAAAGAAGACTTCATTAAATTGGTCGCAGGACAGAAACTGCCGGTGTCGTCAAAGCCAGTGTGTCACAGGTATATTGAAATGACATTGGTTTATTTATTTATTTATTTTTTCTAACAGAAATTGTGGACAATACAGGTAATGACAGTATAAATTGAAGTATACAATCCTTAAACTAGGTAACAAAATTGACTTATAAAGATGGCAAGAGATAAAAAAGAGTAATACTTAAATGTATATAATATTTAAATATGATAAATTATTTTAAATTTAAATTAAAATACAAAAAAAAATTGTCACACAGACTTAGTTGAATATAACACTCTTCTTTCACATTGGAACACAGTATAATACTGTCTCTTATATTTTCTATTTATGGGTGCTTATGTGTAATACGCCAAGTAATCAATTCATGAGGGCGTATCTAAACATTTCTTGAACAAAGTAATTTTACAGCAATTTCTTTTAAAAATCTTGTTTGTACAGTCGAAAAATTAATTAGCATTGAATTTTAGTTGACATTACTTGGCATCGCCTTTTCTCACAAAACCACCGCTCGCGCAATAAATTAATTGTAAGTAAAAATCTTGTATTTTATTAATTTATTTTTTGTTTATCCTCCTGTAAAGCGATTGCTATGCAGGAATCAAATACACACTAAATTAGTTATAGGTATATTAATCTAGATCAACCTGTTTCTCTACTGTTATATTCTATTAAATTCTGTTGTCTTTTAAAATTGAAATGTAACTGTATATACAAATAATATGTATTTGTCATTCCTGTACAATAAGTTTGTTTATGGAAATAAATTATCTTATCTAAATTATTAACGTATTTTCAGGTACGGTGGTCATCAATTTGGTATGTGGGTTGGACAGCTTGGAGATGGCAGGGTACATCTTATCGGAGAAGTCATTAATCGGTACTTACTTTAACCTATTTTTTTTAAATTTAAAAAGCAAGACTCATTTGCACCTAATTACAGATCAACCATATGTTCATGAATGTTATTTACCTAAATGTTTTATGATCAGCTTCAGATTATTAAAAATGTGGTGTAAAGATTTTGCTGGGAGGCCGAACGCATCTATCTAGATCGCATGAAATAATACTTTTAACATTTTTTATTGATGGCAATTGTGAGATCATTGTATAAAAATAAACATTTGCGGCCTTATGCATAGCTGCTAAGCTTAAGTCACCACTAACAATAAAAAACTGCATGAGCTGTCACATTAGCAGCGAACTATGCATAACTTATTCGAGTTAAAATTTATGAAATATGATGTGCCAAAGTTAACTATGCAAAACATTCAGATTCATCGGAAATTTTGGATTTGAAGATACTACCGTCTGATAAGAACATGATATTTTATATCCTCGTAATCCCTATACAATTTTGTACTGGACTTTTTTTTTTTTTTTAGTAAAATGTTCTTTTTTAATGTTTTTTTTTAATATTGAATGTATAAAATTTTAATTCTCTGCATAAAATAACTTTCCTAGGTGACGAACATACCTAGGAAACATATTAAGTAGTTCACACATTCATTCGATTAGATCTACTAAACGATGTTTGTTGTGAGTACTGGTTGCCAAAATTACTATAGTGTGGGCAGCGGCGTGCCCAGAATTTGTACAGTAGGCAAGCCATATCGCGGGGCGGCGGTGGTCGCAATTTATTTTTGAGGTACGTAGTAATTTTTGTCAAAAAGGCAAGGCAAGTCTGACTTTTCGGCTTCTACGGAAGTACCGCCACTGAGTGTGGGTATTTTCTGTTATAGTTTGTAATTTAAAGATTTCTGCTAGAGATTGACTAAATTTGTGGGGCTTTGGAATACAATAAATGTAATAATGAAAAACTATTACTTAAATATATGAACATATTATGTACAATTTGTTTATAATTGTTTCAACAAAATATGTATACAGGAAATCTTTTTGCCAACAAAAACTGCAGGCAAAAACTGTGGTCTGTAATGGATTTTATAATTTTGTTTAAATAATAATAAAAAAATGCCACTGGATGATATAGCTTCATAATAAAAAAATTGAATGTCATACTTGTAGAGTATTATTCTTTTTAGTATGAGTGAATCATTTCAGAGCAAATGAACGGTGGGAACTGCAGTTGAAGGGTTCCGGCCAGACACCATATTCGCGTCTCGGAGACGGCCGCTGCGTCCTTCGCTCAGCCATCCGAGAGATGATAGCCTCGGAGGCTTGCTATCATCTCGGCATTCCGACGACACGAGCGGCGGCGGTTGTAGGTCTGCAATTATGTCTTTAATACATATTACTTACTTACTATTAATATATATAGCTCGATTGTTATAGCTTTTCAATTCGAAATTTGTTATTCTCTGGATTATAATTAGATATTTCTAAAAAAACATATTTAGGTAGCTGCTGCACTAAGTGCAAAAGAGTCACTCACCCCGAAGGGTGATAGGGTTTATTCACCGTCCTATGTTTTCTATTTTAAATGATATGTGGTATATAGATTTTTTTTATTAAAAAATAAAATAGAGGTGAGGGTTGTCGCTAACTACACTTAAAATGACTATTGCAAAAATAAAGATATTTTTACTAGTAAGTGATGAGCTGGTGGTTCGCGACCAGTTCTACAATGGTCAGCCGTGCAACGAGAACGCAGCCATGCTACTGAGATTGTCCCCATCCTGGTTCCGGATAGGATCCCTCGAGATACTCGCTAGGAACAACGAATTGTCCGTGCTACAGCAGCTCTGCGATTTCCTAATAAGGGTGAGCCGTGATTACATATTATTTTTATTGAAAGCCAGGTCATTATTGTATACTTATTTCTGATGGTATACTGATGTTTGTATAGGATCCTCTAGTGATTTTTTCTATTATTATTAGTTAATGACAATATTTAGGTAAACATGATTATTTTACAATATAAAATATTCATGTTTGTTTTAGAAATATGATCTTTTTTTATAAAAATATGTATATTTTTGTTATCAAAAATACACATGTTATACAAATATGCATGTTAGTTATAAAAAGATTGTGGTTTGTTATAAAAATATACATCTGCTTTAAATAATATGCATATTTGGTTTTAAAAAATATGTTATTCTTTTTATGCTCATGTAATAATATTGATAATTGAAAACTATGACACAAATAAAATAATTTTAGATTAAACACTTTCTTGAATGGTATAAAAAAATATTGATACATACTTATTTCAAAATTAATTAATGATAGCCGAAAGCTCCTTTTAACTTTCATTTAATTCTATTTATTGTCTCATCTATGACTATAATATATAAATTCTATTTTTAGGAACACTATCCATCAATACCGATGTCGGATGAAAATAGGTACATAAGATTCTTTTCGGAAATTGCACACCGCTTGTTGGATTTAGTTGCAAAATGGCAAGGTATACATTTTTTCAATTATTACGGTTGATCGAAAATTCCAAAACGGAAAGAACAATAATAATGCTCTTTAAAATGTTTAAAGTATAAATTATTCACCGGATTATTTCAAAGGTATTTTTTTATTTGCTCAGTTTTTCAACAAAAAATATGTTTGTTATCACTTTTTCATACATACCGCATTTTAATTTAAGTTATAATTTCTTAAAATTGGCAAACAGTATAAGTGATAATATTTGTTTTTTATATTTAATATTATATTGACATAGCTTTTGTAAATAAATCTCGAATTATTTACTGCCAAATCCGTCAAAAGCACTTTCAATTCACTAACGCACTTTTCACATTAACAATCAAACGTCAAAACTGAACTTAGAAATGCATTAAGAAATGCATTAAGAGGTTTTACCCGGAAACAGTACCTGCTATATACAGCGATTATGGGATATTCCTTAAACAAAAATATGTGTGAAACTTTATAAATTTATTCCTAATAGTTTTAACAGTACCTGTAGTTCAATAGTTGAATGTTTTTTCTCAAACCATTTGTATTTTTTGTAGGATTTGGCTTTTCGCACGGCGTATTAAACACAGACAACATTAGCCTACTAGGGTTGACACTCGATTATGGACCTTTTGGCTTTGTGGACTCCTATGACGGAGGGTACATTTCAAATAACTCTGACGGAGAAGGACGATATTCGTTAGTCAAACAGCCAGATGTGAGGAATTAATAATCGCAAATCTTTCTTTATCTGTGTGTTATTCTTTGAAAATATTGGTAAAAGTTTTAATGAGTCTATAAATGAACCCTCCCACCCTGTAGTAGATCTGTGTTTATAAGAATTTGTGTTTATTCCTATTTATTAACTCTTTCCATTGCATTAAATAATATTTTATTTTATTAGGTGATGATTTGGAATATTAGCCACCTAGCAGGCGCGTTATCACCCTTATTAAACTCCTCTCAGAGGATTCACATGTCCCACATCATGAAAACCCTCGATACGTACTGCAAAACTAAAGTTCTGTAAGTAATTGGATGTTCTTGTTAGGCTTTGTTTACCTACAATCATTGTCTTAATTGCTTTGTTAAGTTTCACTTAAAATTTATACATAAAGTATATATTTCTTTATTTAGACAATAAATTACTTTAGAAGGCCATTTTTCACAACATTTTGTGCCAAGTTTGGTTGTTATACTAATAACAAAAAAAAACAATTCGGTTAACTTCACTTTGAAATCTTTCACTTTTAATTTATATTGCATCGACATACAGTAGTAACGCCGTTTTAGCCGGCACTGGCAATACAGAATCCTTAATGTCTAAGTAATATTTAGTTAAAAAAATATTCTTTATGTGTACTCTAAAAACGTTTAAACCATTTTTTTTTTTTTGCAGAGAAACGTTCCTGACAAAATTAGGTTTAAGAGAAGAGAGATGGGGTGATGATCAAATGGTCGAGAAACTTCTAGAAATGATGCAGCAAACCGGAGCTGACTTCACCATGACATTTAGGCAAATGGCAGAAGTAGGTTTTGTTTATTTATTGTTATATAAATTACATACATTAATAGTCAAACAACAATCTCTTCACTAAACCCATAGGACTTATAAAACTGAGACTAATGCTGTCTAGGTCTATAAAATCCAACTTTCAAATTATTTTTACCAATTAAAATTGACAAAGTATACTCATGCAAAGACATAACATTCACACAAGTCACAGAATATCACAATATCAGAATGTTATCAGAATATCACACACATATATAGAGCACATATTTAGTTATTATAACCTGACAGCTATTTTTACAATGCATAAATCATATAACTCCTGGTTACTTGGTTGCTAATAATTGATATGAAATTAAGCAACTATATTTTAAACAACTACATCTTTTTAGTTGGATGCGAATGAGCTGCTAAACGACAACTGCCTTGTTCATATGTGGGCGCTTCGAAGACTTTCCAGCCATTCATCTTGGGCCATCTGGGTTGAATCATACCGTGAGAGGCTGGTGAAAGAAGCAGGTTTGTCTTCAAAAATATTGATAATATGAATATAAAGGGCTTGCAATAGGTTGAAGATCGGCCTGGTGGAGCAGTGGTACAAGCGTCTGGTTCTAAAATTCAGACGCCCCGGGTTGAAATCCCCATTTCCTTCAGTGATTAAAATCAGCATGGTTATTTATGAATTTTAAATTTACAGGCCCTTGGGCATTTATGGAATTTGCCATACCAGTTATGTAGTCCAGTGCATAGGGCGCATAGGACATTATTGAATTATTATATTTTTTTAATGAGGAAGCTGATTTAATCTGATATCTTTAATGTGATATGATGATCACATTTTGTTCCTGATGGAGAAACCTGAGCATGCTTGGAATTTTTTCAGCATTTTATGAACCATTCCGTTCGTGCATATAGTGTGGTTGGTGATTATATTCCTTTCCGTGTCTGCGAGCGCGCGATAATTCCTTTTATGTGGTCCGAACCTTACTAAATTAAAATTTACTTTCAAATCTTTTTTATTGTTGCTTATTGATGCCAACAGCCGGAGCGCACCCCTCGTTAAAGGATTCCTGGGAGGACAATCGCAGAAAGCAAATGCTGGCAGTGAATCCGAGGTACGTGCCCAGAAATTGGATGCTTCATCAGGCGCTCACGGCCGCCCAACAGAACAACTTTGCATTTGTAAGTATGCGATTGATCATATTTTTTTCCAGTTGATTAGAGCTATCAATTATATACTAGTATCACCAGGTAGAAAAAAAAACTATTACACTATTTTTTGTCTATGATAATAAGATTTTAGTAATATAATTAAAGTAAACAATAAAAGGGACAAATAAAACACAAATGAGAACATTAACTGTATTTCTTTATTTTTACATTATACTACACTTACATAAAGCGGCAATTTAATTAATATTATTTTTTTTCTCTTAATTAATAGATGCATTCTACTAACTCACTAAGACCTAATAAGACCTTGACTTGATCTAAGTCAGTAATTTCCAGGCAGCTAAGATACAAATATAATGTTTACTTTACGTTTATCATAAATAAACATTAAAACAAACAAGAATGGTTATGACATCCTGAAGTTATCATATATTATTATTACTATTATTATATTGTTTGCTGAGCAAGCAACTATTTAGCTGATATGCTCATACCCCATTCTCAGTTACTAGCGATTTGCCTGGATTCAAGAAATTTATCAAGGCGGTCTTGAACTGGTCTGCACTAGAACTAGCTTCCATCACTTCCTGTGGTAGCCGATTCCAATTATCCACAACTCTATTGGATATAAAATTCTTCCTAGGATTAGTGGAACAAAGGGATTTAGATAACTTCATTAAATGGGCGCAAAGTTGCGTGTTTTGGTTAAACATAATGTCTTTAATGTTTGCACAATTATAATGAACACTTTGTGAGTCTCAATGAGATCACCACGATCACGTCGCTCTTGTGATGAGGTCAATTTTAGCACAAATAGCCTTTTTTCATATTCCAAGCGTTTTAGTTGTGCGGGTATTTTTGTGAATCTCCTTTAAACTCCTTCCAGCAACTGAATGTCTTTTACAAAGTATGGATTCCAACTCAACTGCTTCTATACATTGTTTAATAGTTGTATTAATTTAACCAGAACATGACTTCTTACAGTTAGGCCCTATAGATGTCATTAAAGGCATCTCCCACCCAGACTACTCATACCTGTGGTACCAACTTGTGATAGGTTGATTAATTTCCTATCTCCATTTGTGTCTCTTTTAGCCCATTCGATGCCATAGAGGCGACAGTGGGTTATTTTTTAGTTCGGAGTAACCATCAGCATTACAAGAAATGTTTTAAGAATCCTTTTCCGGAATTCTTTTCCGGAATTTTCCGGTTTCAAATAGGTTAGGAAACATAATAAGAGTGTTATTGTAAGGTAAAACTCATATATTTATTTCATTTGGCAGACAAATTTCTTGCTGGAGGTTTTCAAAAATCCTTACACGGTTCAAGACGAGGCTGAGAAACAGGGTTTTGCATGTCAGCCGCCGACCTGGGCATATGGTCTCAAAATAAGCTGCTCATCGTGACGGGAAAAATCCTCCAAATGCGACACACGATAGAAAAACAATATATTTAATGGAATCTCAGGATTGTTAATTTATTTATATGAATATCTTTAAAAAAAACTTCTGGCTGTGACTTTTCTTTGCGTTGAAAATTTAATAAAAACCCAAAAATATTGGAAAATTACACATCTTTTATTTTTATGAAGCATTTTAGCTCGTCCATGCTTTTGACAAAAATTGGAATTGTCCACGAGTACCTGTTTGTACCACAAACTCGAAATGCTTAACTTGGGGTGCACAGTCCTTACAAGTCCTTACAGTATCATGAGAGTAAGGTTTATTGATAGAGAAATTTTATAATTAATCTTATAGATACAATAATTATTCAACTCCGCAGCATTAAAAAAAATATACTTAATTCAAAATGTGTGAATCCTTATGGTTACACAAATTAATCAGTGTTCTCCCCACCCTGAACACTACTGTTTATTAAATGGTACCTAGCAAGTAGTTGCAGTATGCGCATAGATTGCAACATCTTCTAAGAGTTTATATCCTACTAAGCACAGATTCAAACTACTATAATAACCTAACATATAACGCTACTGTCTCTTCAATACAAAATTACTATTAAATACTATTTTAATTGGAGAAAAAATAAAATAGTATACTAGTAAAACTTAACATGACCATTTAAACAATCATAAGTACTTTATAACAAGAAGGAATAAGCATATGAGTTAAGTAGTACTTATTTATATCAAAAACAAGTAATATTTTATAAAAAATATTAGAAAAGTATAAAGGTTAATATTTTTAAATTTTATAATATGATTATTGGCAGTTTGAATAGGGGGTGGGTTGTTTTAATATTTATTTGTATATTTCTTCTAGAGGAAAAAATATAATTAAGAAAAAAAAACCCTAATTTCAAATGAAAACTTAATAGCTTTAATCCCATCAATTTTGAGAAAAACGCTCAAACTTTAAAAATCTATTATTCATGTTAACATATAATATAATATGTAGTATGCCTACACACTTCTCTCACACACTCATTTCATGACTTTATATTTATAATAATCACTCAATAATCGTTGTTAATCATGGAATTATACTTGTTGGCCGTATGTTATGTATAATTTTAAGTGTAAACTTTTTCAGTTTTTAATAAATAAATGAATTAATAAATAATGTCAATTTCTACACTAAGATATTATGCTCCTGAGATACTAACAATTAATAAATGTTGGAAAAATATATACAGTCAATACAAAAACATTTACAGAGAGGCTGAGCACAAGACCCGCTACAAGGAGAATTGCAATACATTCGGATCTTGTAAAAATGGTTAATGAATAGAGCGTAGCTGCCACTGAAGTCACCGACCTAAGTCGGACCCACCACGAAAGGGTGGAAAGAACCTAGTATAACCTAGGATTTGTGGTCCTTGGAATTAATTAACAAATATGAAATTTATTGGGTTTGCAGGAGACATTTATGACTTTCTAAATGGGCAACTACTATACAATAATAATTATGAAATAACAATAAAATTGGTTGGCAATACCAAACACATTTTGAAATGAATTTGAAATTATTTTTATTCTTCAGTAAATATTTTTGTATGGCTACTGGTTTTAAGAATTTTTACCTTTAACAAAGCTATTATTATTTCCTCCTTGAATGTGAAACATGCTATACTGGTAGAATCCATTCAGGCTAATCTCTGCAGATAACCTTTTTATGAGCGTTTTACTAAATGTGCAAACAGGAACAATCATCACCTTTTTTTTTAGTAAAAGGATCTGTCTTTACACATTATAAAAAGTGGGCAATTAAAAAAAACAAATTGATTAGTCTATAAATTAACTACTTGTGTTTTTTTTTACATTTTATGACTCATGTGAAATTTATTAAAGCAGAAAATAACAAAAATACATAAAAAAAAATGTCAAACATTTGTCACTTCTTCAGTGACTATTTTTTTACTGTAAATATCAACATTTTGATGAAGACTAGATTGGCGTGAAGCAAATATAATAATATAAATAAGACATTAACCTAATATATGCAATATTAAAAGAAAATAAAATTAAACTAATATTGTTACTTATTTATAGAAGGTACATATTAAAAATAAAAAATCATCCTCTCATGATTAATAATAAAACAAAATAACTAACCATGGTTATATGATGATGTGATCTATAGAAGAATAAAAAATAAAGATAAACTAAGAAACATGATTTTATCAATCTTGCTAATGAAAAATGGTATTTCTGAAAAACATCACTTTATTATATTTCGCTGATTTCTGGATTTGGTTTTTTTTTTGTATCGTGATTATTTAGCTATTCAGAAAATTAAACAATTATTTAAACTGGGACCATGTGGTATTTCTCAGCAACATAAATTACAATAGAAAAAAAAACAAAAATTAGTAGTACCTAAGAACAGATTTAAAGTTATAACCTAATAAAATAATCGAAACGTATTAGAAAATAATGCCATTATTACCTACTATTTTTGTAACAGTTTTATACAGAATGCAAATTATTCAATTGCGATTGATCAACTAAAAAAAAAAAAGAGGTTATTGTGTAAATAATAGCAACCTATGTTATCAATATAAATAATATAAAATTACTTTTGTGTTATACAATTTAAATATTCAAAAAACATTTTAACAAACTTAACAATAATCTTCATCACCAGAATCATCCTTTTCTGAATAATCTTCATTCTCATCAATGTCCATCTCCATCTTTTCTTCAACTTTCTCTAAAACTTCTATTGCTTTCGTCGCTTCCGCTTGAGAGGAGCGATGGTGGAAGACAAAAGATATTGTCTTAGCCAGATCCCAGCATTGTTTCAGAACTAAATCTGCCAAACTTTTTTTGTCGGCACAGTGATACCAATTCGACAAATCGGACGTACAGTCGGAATTCTCAGGTGGTAGAGTGACTTGAATGTTATTCACGCAACGGCGACACTTAAATTTACTATGCGTATCGGACAGTGTGTTCTCTTCTAGGCGGAAAAGATCCCGCAAATCCTCCGAGGTAAAATGCCTGTACGATTCTTCGCTTTGATCTACGACCGTATCGCTGAGCGCTTTCTTGTGCGCCTGCCTTTGGAATATTTTCTCTTCGATTGTTCCTGTGGCGAGCAAACGATATATGTAGCATGGCTTCTTTTGGCCATCTCTCCACACCCTGGCCATAGCCTGTTCATCGTTTGCGGGATTCCAATCTGGATCGAACATTATAAGCCTGTTTGCTCCAATTAAATTCAACCCACACCCGCCGGCTTTAGAACTAAGCATAAAAATCCACTCCTTACATTCTATATTATTAAAGTTTTCAACAACTTTTGCTCGCTTTTTTATAGTCATCGAGCCATCGAGTCTTACATAGGCGTAAGACCGTTTTCTACACAATTTTTCAAACAAATCTAACGTCTGCGTATAGTTGGATACCAGTACAATTTTATCGTCGGTATTACTTTTTAAATTCGCTAGAATGCAATCGAGAATCAGCAGTTTTCCGGAGAGTTCCGGCATGACGTCTTTCGTATTGTAGGAGGGAGGCAGAAGTGTGTGAGCTTTCTCAAAACCTTCTGACCTCTCTAATATTTTATCGTACACTAAATCGGGATGATTGCAAAGTTTCTTAAGTGTGGTTATACTCGATAAAGCGCTCAACGTCGATTTTGATTCACTATCGCCGCTCATTTTCCGCCTGATCGATTCGGAATTGATGAAGTTCTTGTAGAGCTGTGCCTGTAGCTCAGTCAGTTTCACGCATATGACTTGTTCAAATTTGACAGGCAAATATTTGGTCAGAAGTTGGCTCGTCCTTCTGATCATGCATTTATTAACAATTGCGGTCAGTGTCTGAAGACATTCGAGCGCCCGTTCTCTCTCTTGTGGTGAAGCGAGTGCATCTTGCCCTTTTAGTATTGGGTTCTCAAATTTTTTCTTAAACTCCTGTGAGGTGCCTAATATCCCTTCATTCACAAAATGAACCAGGCTAAAGTATTCTAAAAGATCATTCTGGATTGGAGTACCTGAAATGAGAATCCGTCTCTTTGCTTTTAAACCCATAAGTGACTGATAAGTTTGATTCTCACTATTTTTTAAACGGTGACCTTCATCACAAAGTACTAAGCCAATTTCAGATGAATGTAATATTTTACAGTAAATTCTAAATGTTTCATATGATATTATCAGAATAGGAGTTGCTACGCGTATTGAAGAGTAAGTGTTCATGAATTGTTTGAGTTTTAATTCAATTTCGGCCTTTGAACCGCCGTCCATTGGCATTGCGTTCACTCTCTGGCCCAACCATTTATGAATTTCATTGTACCAATTTTTCACTAAACTACTAGGGCAGACGATGATAGCTTTGCAAATTGTGGGTTTACAATCAGGTCCTTGTCGTAACAGAGTCCATAGCAAAGTTATACACTGCAATGTTTTGCCTAATCCCATTTCGTCGGCCATGATACAGCCATAGGCATCAATTATTTGATTACCCGTGACACAGTCGTACATAAATTTCACACCTTCTCTTTGATGGGGTCTGAGAATGTTTCCTACGACCGGGTCAACCACCACAGCTACTTGAATTTTATCTTGGTCCATCTTTAGCTTCTCATGTTCAGCTACAAAAGGAGGTCTAAATAGAACAAGCGCATTTGGTTCATCCGGATCGTGAAGTGCACGTTTCACAGGATTCTTCTTAAGGCCTAAGCTTTTACTACAATACGAAGAAATATAGTTAGCGATGGGTACTTTGAATGGTTTGCTTAATATTTGCCGTATGAGCGATTCGTGCTCCGAAACCGACATGTTAAGTATTGGGGACTGGGATACTATCTGTTTAAGCGGTTCCCGAGTCTTTCTTTTTACTTTGATAAGAGGGCTTCGAAATCCTCCATTTCCACCAACTTGACTTGGTGCTAAACTTCGCCGCATTTTTACCCGAAGCTATGTATTATGATCCTTTAGGTCTGCGTTTGTAAGAAGTTCCACGTAAAAAATCTTTCAGACATCACAAACAAAATAATAACATAATTTTATATTTTGGATCTTGTTCAAACTAGTTGCAAGTAATCAAAATAAAGCGCGCGCGCGGTCGTTTTGTAATTTGTTTTATATTGACCAGTCTGACAGCCAACTGACAGTTGAGTTATTTCTTCTTCTTCGCGATATGGCAAAATAGCTTCATAAGATAGCAGTTAGATAATTTTTTTTTAATTTAATTTTCCTAATTTAATTTTTGTATTTATTTTTATTTTGTTTTTTAATATTATAATTAGCTGTTAAACCCCGGGTTAGCAGCTAGGCCATGCGGGCGGCTTTAATGGCGCCTTCGGAGCCTGCGGCACTCGGGATGGGTCATTTCGCTCTCCACCTCTAGGCCCGTTGGTCCATTACGCGCCTACCGTCCTATTCTATGCAGGCGGCTTTGACGATTGTTCCGCCGAAACGATTTCGTTGTTCCGCCGATACATTCAGTTTTTCCCTAATTTCTAATTTTTCTTTGCCTAAAACCATCTTCGAACTATCACGAACACTTAAAAACAAACTAGCCAAATCGACCGAGTAGTTTCTGAGTTATTATAATGCTTCTGACGCACGCACATTCATTTTTATATAATAAAATTACACAATAGATATGATAATAATGTAAGAGGAATTATAACACAAAATTATGAATTCTGATAAAATGTAATAAATGAAGTTGAGCTAACGAACGCAAAATAATTTTATTGAAAAGCTGATCCACGAATAAGGTAAAAATGTTCATAATTCCAATTTTAGCTACGATACCTATGGCGATCATATAATAGCAACTGCTTAACTAAAATTAGATAACAGGATGAGTATGAAGGTTTTTATTAACAATGGATTAATTGGATTGTACCGCTCACTTATATTTTTCGATAGATACCATCAAATTTTAATTTTCATGTAACTCTGTCATTTGAAAATTAATTGATTAAAAATAAGTCATTGGAATATTAATGTTTTTGATTCTTATTTACATATATCCTATAGCAGCAAAATTACTCGTTGAGCAGGTCTTACGTAGGTTTTAAGACACCACTTCACAAATTTTGCCAAACTTACAACACAATTTTTAGAGATGGATTCTTTCTCGAAAGCCAAAGTTTTTTAAAAAATTTTTTTATTGTTCTAAAGTCTTTTTAATATAAAAAAATCTAGAGTCTACTCCTTTAGTTTTTACTCTACTATCTCTATGATTGTTATTTTTATGTAGGTAAAATATTTCTCTTCTCAACTATCATCACCAAGAAAATTAATTTATAAATAATTAACTATAGATGTAATTATTGAAATAAATCAATATAATGAATTCTGAAAAACTTGTAAAGATACATGACTAAAATAGATTAACACTTCTGATTAATGAACAGTAAACACGTTTTCCCACGTGTGTTAAACGGTTATAAATTAAACATTAAACAAATAAATTAAACATTTATATTTTATCACAAAAGACTAAAAAAAAAAACGTATAACCTGTAAACTTCCAAAATATTCACATTGGTCTTTTGCCATTGATACATGATTATTGATGATTGATTTGATTGATTGATGATTGAAATAAATTATTTTACCCTTTTTTTTGAAAATTACTTTTAAAATTAAGAAAATCTTCACAAATTTAAGTACGCTGAATTTACCATGTGTGTCGCACCTAATACAGGAAAGTTCTCGAATACCTATGAAGCATACGTCAATCAGTTTATTGTGCATAGTAACCTGTTCTACTAGTGGAAGAAGAAGTCTCAATTTGTCAAACCGAAAGGACAATATTACATTACTTGCTTACGGACGTGCGGGCGTACGCACGATAATCAATTGTTTGTTGATCAGGGTAAACCGAAGAAAAAGATCAACAACCGAATTAAGTATCGTAGTTTATTTCGTTTGTAACTGAATTTAAAATGGCTTTGCCTAATCAATCAGGAGAGCAAATGCAAGCGATCGCACTTCCTCAGAATGGCCAACACAACGTTGAAGTATTGATTGATCAACCTAGGCAACCAAGAAATTTACAGGTATGTTTCTTTATTCCCTTCATACATTAAAATGAAATAAAACCTAAAAGCGTGGAATACATAATATCAGTATAAACTTAATTTGAATATCATCGGTTTGGTGGTAAAATCAACCAAATCCATATTTCTTTAACTAAGTACTTTAGTTATTTGCATTTTTAACATTGAATACCTCACTTTGTCTAACCGGAAAAGGGGTTTGCATAACGTGACCATACGTCCCGCTTTGAATGGGACAGTCCCGCTTTATAGGATAATGTCCCGTTGTCCTGATCACCTCTGTGGGGACGCAAAAATATCCCGCTTTCAGATAAATTTCCTGCTATAGTCCCGTTTTATGATATGTGGTTCACTAATTTGGCCCAAAACCCGTGAGTTGCTTATGAATAGGTTCCAAACGCAGAGCGAGACCGCCCGCTTGCGCGCCGACTAACTTCCGGTCGCGTACGCTGTGAGTGTGGTTCTTTTATTTTTGTTAGTTATTCTTGTACTTTATATTGTGAGTTCTATAAACATAAAATGCCTAAATGCAAATGTACATTTAATGGGGATTTGCAGGTTAAATTCCCATTTATTAAACTATCGATCGTTGACAACGAACGTTCGATGCGATAAATGTCAAACCGAATTACAAACATCTGTCCTAAAACCTATGCTTACTATAAATATAAATAAAACCTGTTTGGATTTGTTAGATTATTTAAAAGAAACTCCTGGCGTCTTAAAACTTAATTCTTCTAATGATAAGTATAAAAAGTTAGAATACTTAAATTTTATGAATACAATGATACCTACCTTATAGAATACATATTGTTTCATTTAAGTACATTTTTGTTAAACACTATTGCTATAACTTATGATTTTTGAAACCAACTTAGATTACACATTTCATAAGGAAATTGGTGTAGGTACTAACTACAATAACTAGACAACTATGTTTCACGTGCAAATAATATTTTGTAAAATTTACCTGCTGTGCTTTGAAAAGTAGGAAACCCAAACTATTTTTTTTAGTGCCTACATTTTTATTGTATAAAGGATATAAGTGCAATGTAAATTAGTTTGCGCAATTTTAAATATTTTATTTGAGAGGAGCGTCTTTGCTTGAATTTACAAACGGTGTATAATTAAATTTATCCCTAATCATTTATTTTCAAATTAAGTATTTGTTATTATTCGAGAGCACATCAAAATCTATATTTATATAGCTCTGCCTTAACTCTGGGTTGATATGTGATTAAAAAAACATTTTTTTTTATAAGCAAATGACTATTTTTTAAAAAACTACTCTCTGGCGCTTTTTAAGCAAATATTAGTTAACCATTACGTAAAGTACTGAACCATTTCATGTGAAAATATGTTTGATAATGTGTATCTAAGTACACATTATCAAACATATTTTGGAGATTTTTTTCGGACAAAATATTTTAATTATTATATTTGCATAAAGGATCATAATATTGGCTTTCCCTATTTTTTTCCATTATATTGTTTGCCACTAAGTAATTAATTTAAAAGAAAAAATAATTGAAATGATTGAACAACGAGGCCAAGCATATAGCCAGAGCCAGGCAATTATATACCTACTCCACTTTTAATAAGCGTCTTTTACAGTAACCGACTAATATTTTTTTTACCCAAGTTTGCTCGACAATAAACAGTACAACGTTTGTACGGAGTTTCGTGCGAAGATGTTACTTTTAATTGTGCAGCTTAACCAAAAATGCATTGCATGGGAAAATCTGAAGCAAAGCTGTGTTCACGCATAGGGACATGAGGTTTCCATTTGCGTTTTAAATCTCTAAGCATTTCTTTTTTTACCTCAGGGCCTGCTTAAATTTGCGATGGAAGCGACAAAGGCCCAAGATGCGCCTGGAAACTCCAATTTATGTCCTTTAAATGAAGAGGTAACCACTTTCATTATTACTTTGTAGGTATTGTCATCTCTCCGAAGTAAATTTTATTACTTCAAACTAATGTATTCATCTAGTCTTGAACCTACTTTATATGATTAAATTGTAGTAAACATTGGTAGGTAAGTAGTTCTCATGAAAAGTTTGGTACACCTTGATATTCAGGATGGATATGAAACAAGGCACTGACGGACAATCAAAGGCATCCGGATCATAGTATGCTGTAGTTTTTAGGGGTCTAATTCTGTGACACTTTTTAAGGTTATCCAAACAATAAAACCTACCTAAGATTTAGTGATTTAATAATGAATTATTGTAGCTTTTTCCCAAATCAACTCTCAACTGATGGGCACAGTGAGCAAAGAGCATATTCTAAAATCGGATTACCTGGCTTCTTTAGAGTTTTGTGAATCCTAGGATTGCGTTGAGAAATATCATTTTGTCCTTAAATGCTAGTCATTTCTTTGAGAAACAGTTCATAAATGCCGAGTCATGTAGGTATTTACTGATATAGTACACCAAACGTCTTATTCGCTCACTACATGCACATTTAAGGTCAGAATCGCAACTGGAGAATTCATAGGTCTATAGCGTAAATATGTTCGTGCAGGATGACTCGATAAGTTGGTATTACCGCCAGACTGGTCCAGATCCAGATTACCGCCTCGTCTGTATCACTTAGGGTCCGGATTACCAAAGTTCTACCGCAGTTGGTTACGATGATGAATGAATGCCTTGATATACAAGTATTCTCTTAAACACTGATACTGTTTGAATTAAATTGAAGTATCTAAATAAATTTGCACTCTCAACCTCAAAAACTACCCAATTTGTGTTAGGACCACTAAAAAATTATATTTTTTTATTCTATCTAACCAGTCAAATTAGTAAATTTGGCTTATGTCAGGAATGGGTTAAAAAACATACATTTGTCGTAAAAAGTTTATTAGACACCTATTTGTACCTAAGGTGCACCAAAGCAAATAGGAGTTCAGTAGCGCCTATTTGCCAAACCAAGTTTTCCCTTAATACATAGATGTGAGTTCTATTTTTATTGTTTGTTTCGTATCAATAATTGTAAAGACTTGAAGCAGGCTGAAGGATAGTGTCGACTTTATAGGGTTACTGGTAGGCCGACCATTTCGTTTAAAGACAATATAATTAATTGACAATATATTTAACCATAATATGCATTATGCAAAACCTCAATACTTTTAGAGGTTTTAAAACGCCGTTAGGAGCTGCTAAAATTCCCGGCCTTCATCTCGCGTTGTACTCGCACATCAACTATGAGACTCGAAATATTTTTTGATCTACCCAAATAATTGTTTATTAATGAAAAACCTGGGAATAAAGCAGGGTTTTATAATAATTTGCACCTTGCTTGTCGTTTTGAATTTTCTAATTAAAATCATTCATGAGTTCAAGTCGTTTTTTAGATAATTTGCATTTAATAACTTGTTTTATTTTGCAGTGATGAGTAAAACATAAATAAATACAAAAACATTTTTAGTTTTTTAAAATTTATGATATAATGTCCGGAGAGTGCTAATCATGAAAAAACACTATAATGATAATTTTAGAAAGTATTAAGTTTTGCATACAACGCATATTTTGGTGAAAATATGGCAAATTAGCTTTAATAACTACCAGTATTCCTGTATGCTTTAACTGAGCATAGTAACCCATTTTTGGGTAAAGTTAAGTTAGTTTAATCTCGCATACCCTTAATACAGCAGAAGCTACCATTTCTGTGTGTGAAGATTGTTATAATGAAGCGTTAAAAATGGTATGACCATGTGCGGATTCGAACCCGAGACCTTTGGATCAATAGTACAATGCCTTAACCACTAGACTATTTCAGAAGATAGTTGTATTGCCAACTGCTAGGGTTGTTAGAATGCGTCTGTCATACGCTTAAGGTTTGTACCAAATTATTCAATTCGCCTGTAAGTAATTTTCGTTCGAAAGACGGACTGGCGCATGCATAAAAATTACCACTAACGCACTATCCATAAGAAAATGTACAGACTATCGCTTTAGCAACAAACTATCTTTTTTTTTCAGAGAAGAAGGTACCTTGATGAGGCTTTCAGAAGTCTAACCGTAGATGTTATAAAAATTCTACACGATACTATTAAAGTTCTCACAACTGTTGTCAAAATTAGGACAATCTGCGCAGACGATGAAATACCAAGCGAAGTTAATGAGGCTTTTGAGACCCTTACATCGGTGGTCGATGACATGGATATAGCAAATGGTAAAGATTATATCCAATGACAGTGATTCTAAATTTTAAAATATTGTCAGTAATAACAATTATTAGTGTGTGATTCATTCGGTTCCCAATTACAATAATATGGTCATTATTAAATATAATTAAGACCCCATATATAAGGAGTATGGATGTAATTAAAAAAAAAAACCAATCGCAGACTACCAAAATCGTATCGTGGCCGAACTGCGGAGCCCATTAATTATCACACCTGCCGGCCAATTGTGTTAACGTAGAGCTAAACCTTTATGTGTTGTAACGCACTGAATAAAAGATCTACTTTGCAAGGCGCGGTGATGTTATTAATCAAATCACACATGTTTTTTTTTTATAAATAATTGCCATGACCTAGGTCATATACAATTATTTTGGGCCCTACTAAACTAGTCCGAATGTGCCTGTGATAGAGTCAGGGAAGATGGTGGTAATGAAGTGTAAAAAATGGTATGACCATGTGCGGATTCGAACCCGAGAACTTTGGGTCAATAGTCCAACGCCTTAACCACTGGACTACCACGATCTCACGATGTAAAACATTAGATAAAGTAGATAAGGCTGTAGGTTAAGTTAGTATAATCCGTTATGTAATAATTACGAACTAATAACCGTGGTTTTTTTTTGACAGACTTTTTTAAGCTTGGTGGTTTTACCGTATTCGCCGTGTGCTACGGTTGCGATCATCCAGGAGTGAAAGCGCAGGCAAGTAACCTTCTAGCGGAAATCTGTCAGAACAATCCGTTCTGCCAGTCAAAAGTATTGGAATGCGGACTATTTGGCATTCTTGTGAATATTCTCGAATACGAGACACATCATCAGCTACTTATAAAGTCATTGTATGCTTTGTCAGGTAAGCTTTTTAATGAATTTTATATATGTAAATTGAATGAATATATTTTGGAAGTCAAATGTCAGAACTTTATTCGACTGCTTCATTTTATTCTACAAAAAATAAGTTTATCAATATTTAAACCTTACCTGCTAATTAACACTAGTAATAACAACTTTATAGCAGAGATTCATTAAATTTATACGTGTAACACATGACACTGAACTTTGGCATAAGTCGCAGTAGTGAAGGAATCGACCTTGAAGTTTGACGTAATTTATAAAATATATGTTATCTATGGTAGTTTTCTCTCTAAATACATTCAGAAAAACTACTATTTTGTGTAGCCAACACTACGAGAACTTTCTTTACACAAACATTTCCAAACCAAGCGCTACATACACATTACACATTATTTTATTAATTTGATGTCCACCGTATTTATACTTTGTACATTTTTCTGGCCATATAAATATAGTACTAGAAAATTATCTTCTCGTATCGCTCTTTTGTACTTTGATAAATAAATAAATAATTGGGAATTAACCTGTTAATTGCCCGAACGGCTTTTCTGCACGCTCGTTGCCCAACTAAATTTTCAAAAATGGTGTAATACCGGCCGCTTAGTAAAAAGCTTATTTTAAATAAACTATGTATGTTATCTTGATAACCTGCACTATTTTGAATATATTAAGGAATTCACTAGAGGTTTTTGGCCAAAAATTTATTTTTGATACTTTTTCTATAATTCTGTGGCACACCGATGCAAAAATAAAAAAACAATTGTAAAATACTTTCTCACTATATTTGTTTTATATTATAAGAAAATGATAGCTTTTACTCACTTATAAACTTTTAAAAATCTATCGAAAAATCACGTAATTGGCAATATTTTTTTACATTTCAAAACTGCAACAAACTGTTTTTCTTCTTAAAATCGGGTGTAGATTTAAAGGATTTTTTTATGGAATTGGAAAAAAAACCAATAAGCCAGCATTAAAAAAATAACCTACAAGTGGACGGTTTTGTGCAGCGAAATCGCAACACGAACGCCAGTCAGGTTAAAAAAAATTGCTATGATCTGGAAAATATTCACTTATACTTGGCCCTACTCAACTAATGAAGAGGTCAAAATGGTATAACTATAATGTGCAGATTGGAACCTGCGACCGCAGTCAGTATTCAAACGCCCTGACAACTACATTACTATAATAATAATAATAATAACAACATACGACACTTCATATTTTATATACTTTTTAATTTCAGCGATAGTAAGGGATTTCACCCCAAGCCATGAATTGTTTTTACAAACAAATGGGTGTGCCGCCTTAGTGAAATGCCTTTCGAGCACAGCAATTCCTTTGAGGACGAAGGCGGCTTTCCTCATTTCGTATTTGTGCAACCATAATCCCGATGCTAAAAGTAAGTATCACACAATTTCGTCTTCTTAAGGATAGGAAGCACCGGTGGTGGTTCACGCAATTGCAAGTTTCATAAGCTGTTTTTTTGCAAGCTTTGATTTAGCTTACAATGTTTGTTACTCTATTTAGTCTAATCTTGCGAGCTGAATTTGAACCACTTCCTCTTATCCTACGGAGTTGAAATTTGACATGTTGGTTTAGTTCCGATGATAATGCATTTTTATGGTAAGCATGACCTGATTCTACACCCAGGATTGGCTCCAGATGAAGGAACTCCTCAATGGTCAATGGTAAATACGCATTTAAGCACTTAAATAAAAGCATGTTTTTTAAAAATCTTTTTTTACTATGATGATACAAGATGTATTTAAATTCACTTAGGTATGTCCTTTTAGGGCAGGAGGGGGGAGCCTATTTTCTGTAAAGGGCCGTTTGGAAATTTATAACATAATTCGCATGCCAGACAAATATTAATAGTTTTTTTAGTTTTTATTGTTCAACAAATATATATATATAATATATTATAAATAAACAAATAAATAAAAAATAAACAAACATAAAATATATGCATTTTTAAACATAATTAACTCATCCTAATCCTAATGTGATGGCTGGAACTGCCTTTCTTTGCTGAGTCGTGTGATATTAGCTGATATTGATGATGTGGCTACTCACAACTCGCAACAAATTCCCGAAATTGGGAAAATTCCCACGAGTTGGCAACACTGCTCGTGGGCCAGATCAAATGACTTCGCGGGCCGTATCTACATCAACAATCAAACATTAATCAGCAACAAATATCGGAAACATGTTTCCCAATTACAAGAAAACTTTATTCAAAGTTTAATAGAAATCGTTTTAAGTTTGAAAACGCATAGTTATTGGTTTACTACATGGTCATACTATTATAATTTATATTGTAAGATAAGACAAAACTATTTTAATCATTGCATCACTACTATCATACATAATTTATACTGGTGTTCCAAGACCAGTCCCGAAGATTTAAAGAGGTTTATATTCCCTATTATGAGAAAAAAAGAATGTCTATCCAATATTTTATTATTGATACCGATGATGCAGATCCCTCATTAGCACTGTTCAATTCGGATTTGATGTCATTGTGCTTTTTCTATTTCAAAAATATTTGATTTTATAAATTTTTGTAAAAGTTCAAAAGCTGTTCGCTTTCAATGACTATCAAATACAAACTAAATGATGCAGATGGTTAAAAATTTGACAGGTGCCATTTAAAGAATAGTATTTACGATAAATAACATTGCTTTGATACTGGTGGCGCCATCTCTTGCCACGGCCGATTACTTATCAGCAGCCGCGAAAATATATATTCTAGATGTTTAGCAAATACAAACAGTATATCATTTGAGTAGGTTACAAAGCTTATAAATCGAATCAATATCCTTGAAAATTCAAATACAGATGTTTGTTTCAGAAATAGATGACACTTGACTTTGGTATGCATTTTTCAGGACTGTTGTTAAAAGCTGGACTTGTGAATCAGTTAATCTCCGCATTATCTGAAGGACGTAATGACTGCTCAGAGAATTTACTCGGAGCGCTCCGGTCAGTCGTTTCGGAGAATGAAGTGATGGAGCAGTGCAGGGATCCGCAGCTGCGTCTTAAGCAAATCTTAGAGGACCACCTCAAACATCCAGAGCTCGTAGATTATATCGAGGAAAAGAATTACTGCCAGGAAATATTGACTGAAGTTTTTGGCACTTCGTAATGTGAACCTGCTTTAATGTTTTTGGTTTAAATAACAATGGGGAATCGCAGAAATTTGCAAGTGTTTAACTGGTACCGGGAGTGTACACTTTTTAAAAATAAAAAAGACCTCGCTTAATTATTTTTCTTTTACTTAAATTAATTTTATTTTGCCCTAAGAACTATCTAAATCTGAATGTAACATCAATTTTACCCATTCATACGAAACCTGATTGTCATACTCTTCATTTGCATTTTAAGGACGCAAACCACGAGAGCGGGTATTTTAAATCAATCGTGCATTTTGAGGCAAAGGTAAGAATGACAGTAGAAACATGAATATTGCACTTACATCAATAAAATTATTATATTCTACCCAGGGTAAATATATACTGGTGGGAAAACTGAATGGAAACATACCTGTAATATGTTAACACTACTATCCTAAATTATTATTTTATCATAATCATTACGAAACGAATCATAAAAATATGATTAAAAAAAACCAGGTTGTAAGTCAGAAAGAGTATGGTTTTATTACCGGTCTATATCATCCTATCGCTGTGTTTTCAAAGCACGCAATCCCGCTATGTAAAAACCACTTTGAAGCATGTAATCTTGTCGCGTAATATTACTAGCCATAATATTAATCATATTTCTAAATAAAGTATTAAATATTATCAAATTGTTTTATTTCTACGTTTTTGGCGAATGAGTTACAATTTCAAAAATTATTTGTAAGAACCGTAACTAGGTCGCTTATATCAGGAAGTTTTATAATAGCAAGTTTTTGTGACTTATGGTATTGCATGCACTGTGATGAACCAGATGTAGTTCGGGAAAAAAATGGGAAATAACAATGATCCACGTTCCACCTGCCTTTTACCCCAAAACGAACAAAACAGCATCTCAAACCTAACTATAGAAACAACTCTGCAAATAAGCGATTATATTTTTTATTATAAAATTATAACAAAAGGATTTATGAGCCACCATTAAAATCACTAATGAAAACAGGTCCATTATGAGACGGTGCAGGAGAAATACTACAAACAATAAGGGTTTGAACTTCCTAATATTGTTGAGAAGCATAAAAGTTAAGAGTTTAATTTCCGAGGCACACGGGAAACTTAAGAACAACTGAAGGAGTCACGGCTTTTTGTTCTTTTTATTGAGAAAACATGGCCGATAAGTACAAGTCTATAACCTTCCTAACTAGGTAAAAGTTACCTGTTCTAAGGAAGGTTATATATGAGTGTTACAGTGAGCATACAAGAGACCAGCGCAAAACCCTGTGAAAATGTAAAAATTAACTAAGGCACAAATATACACACCCACACACACACACATGAATAAATTAAAAAATAACAAATGAAATGAATTAATAAATGAATAAACAATTATTAAATATATAGGTAAATAAATATTCGATATAAATAAATAAATATTCAATATAAAAATAGTGTTATACTACATAGCAACATATCTTATATATAGTAAAGTAGTGATAAATATATAAATATGGTGTCTGGTAACTTTTTTGTTATTTAATACCAATCAAATTGTATATTATATAGAGAAAGCAATCTTTTCAGCTCTGTGAGTTGATAAACTTTAACAGTTTTGTTGCCTACATAATTACACAGTTGCCTGTCAAAATAAAAAAACCAGTAAAACTGGACAGTAGGGTGACCATTATGCTCAGTTAACAAAATTTGATTTGTTATTTTTTGTACTAAATTTTCAATGGTTTTTAGTGGTCATTTTTGAAAGCTCTCTAAAATGACTATATTTCATTTTACTATATTGCATCAACTTAAGGGAAGAGGACAGTAAGATTTAAATTTTAATGAAAATAAAAAAAATACATATATCATAAGCATATTATATTTACAACTTTTAGAATTTATGCAGTAACATCTCAGTCAGTATGTATCATTTATGCACCACACTGTGAGTATAACATTAAAACTCCTTCAAAAGCGGCATTTTCCAATGTTGTTTGAAAGTTGTGATGTTGTATTTCGGCCCAACACCTGGACAAAAGAAATATATTGAAATGACTTGTAAAAAAGAAAACATGCATATTTTGGACAATATACAGTATGTATAATATGTAATGTATTTATGTGTTATCTTTGAGGGGCATATACAAATAGAGTGAATGGTGATTTCAAAAATGACAAAACCGGCTATTTGCTGTTGGTCTGCAATTCACCACCAACTTGATACATAATTCAAGGTAGCTAATAAAAGCTCCCAGCTGTATTGTGCCTATTTCAATGGGCTATTTCGTGCTAGGGGTCAGCTATGCCACTCTTGGGCCATTCCAAATCGCAAATATATTTCTAATGGTGAAATTCTGTTTTAACAAAGTAGCAATTTTCGAGTATAGGTTATATGAGTGAATATTCCGCACCCTAGAAATTTGTTGCATCAATTTATGTTGTTCTTCAATTTTGTTTAGGCATCCTTCGCATATGGTTTTCGGCAACGGATCATCAAGTGTAATCTGAAAAATATGTTAATTGTTTATAAGATTACGTCGCGCGCGTTTGAGGATATGATATTTTTGTGAAATTACTTACAGTAATCGGCAAATATTCGTTGATTTTTTCTAGCAGTCTAAGTTTAATTGCGCGCTCGCTAAATAGATGGATTATTTTGTCGTGACCAGTCGAGCACAGCCTGCAAACGACACCGACAATTAAAGCGTCGTTGATACTGCCCATTTCACGTAATACGCCGTGATCACAAGGTTTCTAATGGAATCTCTTTATTCACAGTTTATTTATTTTCGTAAGCATAATTAGTCGCAGCAGGAAACCACGAACACAACAAAATTAAGAAAACAGTCCACCTCAGACCTCTAATCGATATGTCAAAAACTATTTTTTTTTGGCACTGGCAGGCAGTCTCTGAGTACAGTATAGAGTGCAGGCAGTCGGACCAAGCAGTGTTGGCAGCGAATTAAGGCAGTGTTTCCACTTATAAAAACCAATTCATCAAAAACAACATTTATTTCGAGTATTATTTAGCTCTAAGTTTTAGAGAGCCTTATGCAATGGAATTCTGCTAAGCTTAGTGAACACTAAATAAAAGAAAATGCATGTGATATTACTTTAGCAGACAATTAACGTGAATATGCATAAGGCACTATACATATACATAAACCATACATGGATCCTTGGTCATTCGGGAATCAAGAGTAATGAAATAGCCAATCGTGTACTACTGACCCTGCCCTCAAAATTCTTTTACCCTCTTCGGACTTCCTCCCTGCAGCGACGAACGAATGATAATAACCTCAACGACCTTATGGGCCAAAAGCTTCAAATTGAAAGTGTCTATCGACCCAAATATCGCTAAAACGCCATGTTTTCAAAAAAAAACCTTTAATAGAAAAGAAACAGTATCACTGAGTCGTATGAGGATTAAGCATTGCTCCACTCCATCTCACTTATTCCTTATCAAAATCGTAACTTACCCTCAATATGTTTGTGAATACGAAGCTGGACGTCTAGATCATATTTTCATCAACTGTTCTCTCCACAATAATTACCCACAATTCATATCTGACCTAATTTAGGTCAAGGTTATGGAGTTACAAATAAAAAAGATACAGAGTTCTCAATTTTAGGAGTTAAAATCTCACTCACTTTTGGCGTCCACCAAAACAAAAAATTCCACTTCCTGTCCGCAAATAACTTTTTTTTTATGCCAATCGTTTAGGAATCGTTAGGGAGGATTAAAAACCCAAACCTCGTCGTTAGGGAGTAACAAATAAAAAAGATACAGAGTGTTTTAATTTAGGAGTAAGCACCTATAGTTTTTAAACACCTATAGTATTCCATGTCGGAATTTTAGGTTAATCAAATACGCAAATGGTAGAGCATGGTTTAAAAAGGTTAGGGAGTTAAAGCTCGTGGTTAGGGAGTTGAAGGCACATACTAAAAAAAAATTGAAAATCACTTTCGGCTTCCACCAAAATGTAAATTACCACTTCCTGTCCGCAAATTACATTATTTTAGTTCCAATCGTTAGGGAGGATTAGGGAGTTTTTAAAATTTCGATGTTTGGGAGGGTTAAAAAAGATACAGCTGTTTATTTTTGGAGTTAAAAAGTTGTTGAGCCTATATCAAAATTTTGTACTTTAAATAAATTACAACCAATTAAGCTACGTTTTAAATGGATTAAAAACAAATTCTTTAGGTTTGGAAGTTTAAAAACATTATATAGAGCTTGTTAAAATTGTGGATTGGAAATTAAAATTGCAGCGTCATATTGATTATATGACGGTATCATTTAAACTACTTATAAACGGATTGTTAATAAATTCTCTTTGTTTGATGTTCTCAAAATGAACATACAGAATATTCAAATTTACTTAGAAATGAAACATCAAATCGATATAATATTTTTATATTTTTTATTATTGCAATCAATAAAACTATCCAATATTATTTGTAAGTCCTATACGGTTTAATTTTCAAACGAAGCTAGGTCTCATAGAACATCTTCTGCTTCTATCTAATCTACAACTTTGTGACCGACGAACAGTTAGCACCCCAACATAATATTCGAATCATGTTGAAATAGTTTTAACTTTGTATGTAATCCAGACTTAAAATACGATAACCAAAATGATTTTAATAACAATAAGTTATTAGTACTGAACGATAACAAAATTAACGTTCAAATACAGGACATACCACCGTGACCTACTAGCACATAAATAAAAAAACAAGATGATGCCCTGTAGCTATGATATAATAAGATAGTTAATTACATTATTTAATCAGAAACTGACGCCTCTCAGCTAGGCCCTACAAGTACTATTAACGGCATCTTTCCCCCAGACTACTCGCGCCTGAGGTACCAACTTGTGATGGGTTGCTTCATTTCCTATTTCCACTTGTGTCTTTGGCACTTTTAATCCATTCCATGTGCGTTTTGGATGGCCATAAAGACGACAGTGGGTATTTTTTAGGTCTGAGTAGATTCTTGACGGGGCTGGCTTGCGTTGACATTTTCTCAACTGCTTACTCAAGTGGCGAACATAGATCTGAACATCATAATGCGCGAAATAATACTGTTTAAATGTTTAGGTACGTTTATCTGAAATCGACGACGTTAAAATATAATCTTTATTATACAACTTTGGTGCCTGACTGTCGGTCATTCTATCTTATTATTCTTACAGATCTTAGAAACCAAACCTAATTTTGCATAACTATCTTAGGCAAATGCGGTTAACCATATTATCCGTCGATAGTTATTCGTAAATATATTATGAAGAAAACGTGAAAGCCATATGTAAGCGTTTATGTCATTTAAATGACACCAGCATATGCATCTGGGACGTGATCTTCTATTTGTATTTTAGTTTTCTTTTTACAATGCTATTGTCTATAAAAAAATGTATATTTTTAGAATGGGTAATAAAAAAATATTCGTGATGCTGGACCACTACTACCGCATTATTAATGATAAAATTCCGAATCATTACTGTGTCTATACGACCATCGACGTGGCATTACATCTGAAACATCGATTCGTCAGAAACTCTACCCAGGGTTTTATCATTATCATTATTAAACATCGTATGATGTTTTATCCATCGATTTCAAATATTAAGGCTGGTTTCAGTCGTGAAGACCTCGTATCCGCTACGGTGGGGTGTGGTCCACATGCAATTGTTTTAGTGTGACGCAGACGGCGGTAACGTACAGTCGCATTAACATGAATCCCCATGTGGTGAAAATTATCACTGCTTGTCTAATTTGGACAGCAACAGAAAAAAAATAAAACACATATGTATCTGTCGTAGCAAGATTGTATTTTTTAGAAACATTCGTAATTATTTTTTGGGCATTAGGCTAGTCATTCAGAATTTTGTGTGTTTCCATTTTTTGTGCTTTTTTTTATCAAGAAAATTAAATAAATGGAAATTAAATTTTGTTTTCTTAGCTAAAAGAAGAATTAAACCAAGTTTCCAAACAAATCCTCACGAATGACATCCCTTGCCATACCAAACCAAACCAAAACAGTCATCCAAGAAACATCTTCCAATCCACCCTCGCTCTAGCTAGCCACTGACATATTTCCTACACACGCATATACGGGGCATATTATAATCAAACAATTTTCTTATTCAATATTATAACATTAACGGCACGAATACCCTCGCATCATGAATAAGACCATCGGAACTATGCTTAAAGTTCCTAGCAATAAAATAAGCATAATTACATAAATAAGAGCTCTATGCCACACTAAATTGCGCCTTTCTAAAATTTATGTTGCCAAGTCCTTAAACATTTAGGGTTAACCTGGATTATTTTTTTTTAACGTACTTCCAAAAACCACTTTGGTGGTATCATTCTACATTTGTACTCCAAAAAGGAAGAACAATGGTAACCGTAAAGAAATTTTCAACATAGTCTTTTTTTGCAAACTAATCATGTAAAATTTTCTACTATACACCGTTCCCGATAAAACATCCAGTTAATTGGTTCTTTGAGTCAAATATTATTTGTCAAGACGGTATATTAGAATTCTTTATTATTTCTGTGAAAATATAAATTTTTACATGATAATATTAAATAATTCTTGTAATAATGTCTGCACAGGCCGACTAGTCGTCGTTCAAGGCCAACTTACCCATAGTGCCCCGTCGCAAACAAAAAGACAGGTAATTTACACCATCTTGTTAAAAAATTACGATTAACGGTGGACCTGACCTCAGTCAGTGATTTTATTATTATTATATGGCTCTTATTAAATTATATATTTAATACGCTTTCCAATTATTTGTAGGATAAGGACATCGGTCTAACCAAATTGGTATAAAAATGAAGCCACCTTTGTTACTTACTATGAAGGTGCCTCACTGTGAGTACAGCGCAGCAGCATTGCTAATATGCTAAAAATGACTTTACCGTGCATTATGTGTGATTTATTAACAATAGGAATATGAAAAATTGAGATTATACACCCTAAATGACTTTTCATAACGGTCGGTAAAAATAAAACAGGCAAATGTTTTTTGAAAATGTTTGTCTTTATTCCCATTTTCCTTGCTTTGAAAGTATTATGAGCAATTATTGGAAATTAAAATAATGCATCTTTCGCAGGACATTTAGTTTATTTTTATTGTTCCTAAGAGTTAAATTTAAATTGGGCTTGCATATAAGAAGCAAATTTAATAATACCCAAATTATTCAAAACCGTAATGTGAACTGGTTACATTATTATAACTAACAATAGGTAAAAAATTATGGTAGCTTACTTTATTTCCATAATTTGATAGAATAAAGGGCATATAATTATTGTATTTATAAAATAAAGTTATTCACATACCACATAATCCATTTAATCAATTCAATCATTCTGCTCTAAAAAAAAAACAATATAAAAGAAGCAAGCAATAATATTTCTAGATTAAATTTTAAATATAATACTTGTTTAAGTTTGAAATAAATGTTTTTAAATCGTACACTATAATACCAACAAACTGACATTTGCAAAATTTTGTAGGTCTAAAAGGGAATTAAATTATATATTACGGTAAGTATGCATAATAAATGCTCATAACCTCTCAATATTGAGAGATAAATACTTTATTAAATGCCATAGTATGTGAACCATTACTCTATATAATATAGTTTATATCATGGTGCTAAATACAGGATTATGTCTGCAAATGCTCGGTCCGTATTCCATATAATCCTGCTTTGTGTGACAAACTTGATAGAATTCAGGCGTAGAGCCGAGCATACTTCCCCCAAACCAGACAGCATATCGTTGCATGTGGTGCGATATGACCTGGACATCGATTGGTTTTGGTGTTATATAACCATCCGACAGAACCTTCGGAATATGGAGTCGCGTGTCAACCATTTTCTTTATGTCCCGCTGAAGTCTTCTACTGAAGTCCCTGAACATAGTGGAGCCGCCGGATAAGACAATATTTCGGTAGAGGCCCCTACGTACGTCGATGGGACAGTTCTGTATACAATCGTCCACCATCGTGCTCAGCGACACGGTAAAATCAGGGCTGGCTATTTCCGGATGGAAGAAAATCTCAGGCGCAAGGAAACGCTCGTAACCAACATCAACTGAAAATGAATTCTTTGTGATAGCATTCACCCCAGTATATTTTTTCATCCATTTACCTGGATCATTGTCGTACTTGGCAAATTCTTTGGCTATATCAGGGCATACGTAGCAATTTCTCTCTTTTATGGCTTTGGCCGTTTCGAGGCTCTGTTCGGGCGGGATGCCAACCTCCCTCTCTCTCAGGAGTGACTGAATAAAAGAAGTAACATTGCGGCCTGCTATAGGCATATGCTTGATACATGAACCAATCACATATCCTTCAGCCACCGGTATTATGTGTGTCACTCCGTCACCGCTATCAACGACTACGCCTGTGAACGTTCTGTCATTTGTAGGCCTTGAAATCCATGAGGCAGCGAGTGCGAGCACGGCCTGAACAGCAATATACAAACCAGGCACGTTGAAGGATTCAAACATTATCTCGGCAAGGTATTCTCTGTTCTCAGGTGGAACTAGAGGCGGCTCCGTTAGCAGGAAGTGGTGATCTTCCGGTTCCGCCCTCAGATATTTGAAGATGCACTGTTCCATGTAGCGCTCCATCAGATCCCAGTCCTCGACGACGCCATGCCTCACCGGATACTTCACAGAATAACCAGTCGCCTCGAAGGCCTCATCACCCAAAAAGAAATCCAAATCCTCCACGCCTTTTGTGATTCTTCTAGCATTCTGATCTCCCACCTTAGCCGTCTCCTTTATAGCGATCGCGGAAGGAATGATGAACTGCGGCTCTTTATTTCCAGCGTAACCCAGTTTCGTATAGCCTGTTCCCACATCGATAATGCAGGCAGGGAGTCTATCGGCCATGACAGATCGAATACAATAAATCACCCGAACAATTAAAACAGTTCGTTATTTTAACAAATTATTAGGACGCCGTAATAATAATTGAAGTTATCAGAACATTCACATATGCAACCATTGCCCGAACAAAACAAAACCAAGCCCTAATTCTCAGAGAAAATGACACATCGTTCACGCATTGACGTCCGGTCTTCTGGCTTGTGCTTGTAGGGCCGGATGACAGATAACACTTTTTCTTCTTCAAAAAAAAAAGTTGTTTGCAACATTGCTATAATACAAATGACATAGCCATCCTAGGTGCCAAAATACCAGCGAACAATTCATAATATTTCAACAAAACAACGATACGTACGAAACATACGAAAACAAGCGATACGAAACATGAGAATCTGGTGGTAACTTCGAAAACATTTTTTTGTAAGTACAACAATGTTTCTCTGGTAAATTTGATAGAAGAAAACTTTTGGTTCAATAAATGAAAAAAAAAACAATTAATATGAAAACCCATAAAGTTAACGCGTGGGCAACACGTAGAAAATACTAAATAAAAAAATAGTTGCAAGTACATAACATCCATCGATGGTCGAAGAAAGGCTGTTTTTTTTTTCATTCTTTCAATTAAATAGCCTTTATTATGAATGATTCCAGCCAGTGTTAAAGACAGATAGCGTAGAAAATAAAACACAAAATGTTGAGGGAAGACAATATATTAGCAAAAGGATAAATAAGCGACAAAAACAAATACAATAATAATAATTTGAGGTTTACATGTCGTACAAAATAAAACGCTTCTTCGCGACAAAAAATATAAAATAAATAATAATAATAAAATAACATAATAATAATATATTCATATTTTATGACATAATACAAAAATTACATTAAAAGAAAGAAAAAGAAAAAAAGAAGAAGAAATATAATATCCATATTATTATGTTACCGCGGTTTAAACCGAACTGAAAGAAGTTTGTATTTCCCGCGGGGTTTGTTATTGAGCTGTCAAAATGAGAGTTTTATATTCAAACATTTAGGGAAGGGGGGCAATGGGGTTGAAAAAACAAATTTGTATATACAATCAAAAGCGGTGGATTTAATTTCCTACCGCCCCCCCCCCACCATCTCCCTTGACTCTATTACTGACATTTTGGCCTAGTTGAGTAGGGCCCAAAATAATTGTATATGACCTAGGTCATAGCAATTATTTAAAAAAAAAAATGCGTCCGGAGGCACTGGCAAAACATTTCTAATTTCACTTATTTGAACTTGAAGCGACCCATCCTGAGTTATCGCGCGCCCAAGGTGCCGTCATTGATTATAAAACACTATATAATCAATGGTGCCGTCAAAGCCGCCTGAAAGGCCTAACCGCCAACCGGGGGTGGCTGAATTAGTATTAGTTTTCCCGAGTGCCATAGGCACGAGTTGTCGGGCGCCGAAGACGTCCTTACGAAAAATCTAATTTAGGCATGTGAATTCCTCTAAGGATTTAAAAATGATGAGTGAAGCAACCCATCCCGAGTGCCATAGGCACGAGTTGTCTCGCGTCGAAGGCGCCGTCAAAGCCGCCTAGGAGCGAAGCCTAGGGTTGAATAGCTAGTACTTTATAAAATCAACGTGAAAGGATTCTAACAATTATTTATAAAGCACGGGTTACACTGCGAATAATTTGTTCGGACAACTTTTCGGAAACCGTCCCGAATTTACCGAAATTGTTCTATGTAACCCGATTGGTCAGTAAAAAGTGTCACGTGTTCATTGGTAAATTTAGGTATTTATATTTTTACGTAAATTATAATAATAAATTGGGTTTAGATCACTAAAAGTAGGTGGTAGTAGTCTTTTTTGGCGGACTAAAAACGACTAAAAGACGGTGAAAGTTCCTACAATAAATGGTACAATAATACAATCATTACAATAATATGTACAATAATACAATACAATAATTGGTAGGTACAATAATTGTACAAGTATAGAAGAACGATATCTCGAAAACTCCTATAAATAGTTTATATCCAGATGTGGCTCATAATAAAAATAATTAACGCACCTTTATACCTAGATTGTGGTTAGCTGTAAACACTCACATAAAGTCTAACCATCACGAAAATCTAAAATAATGGCGTGTAGTCACAGTCAATATCATAGTAAAATTAGAGCAAGTACAGTCATAAACATAAATAGGCAAATTCAAACAGCTTGTAACCAGTTTTCGAAAACCTTGAAAATTTTCTGGGCTATGTGACAGACCTCATTAAAATGAAACCTGCTTATCAAAAGCTCTTCGCTCACCGAGATTGAAAAACAATTTATAATTCACCGGGAGCGAATCAATACATTCATTGCAAGATTTATTTCTTAAAAACCTGACAGTATTGAGATTTAGAAACGTCCTTTCAATGTTTTAACATTTTTACAGAGATTGAAATTTTTCATATAAATTCGAGAGCCCGAATGTTTTAGGTATAGAAAATTAATGCAATTATTTGTGCGTTTCGGTATAATGTATTATTTATTATAATGTTTATTATTATCGGTATAATGTATTCGGCACGCCTCTAATATTGTAAAAGATCATCTAAACGGTAATATATATATACAGGTTGTTTTTTAAATTTAGGACACACCTTTTAGGATGTTGATCCATCAATAACTAAATCGGCCTCACAAAAAAAAATATTACAAACTAAAATAATTATATTATTAAAAAACTTTATCATTCTTCGAAGTGCTTCGTGAACCACGCGTTGGTGAGTCATTACGGTCAACCGCGTTCTCAAACATTAAAACGTTTTTATTTTTTTGAATTTTCAATTAGTTTTTTAACGGCTTTTGGCGCCAAAAATAATACGGACTTAACTTCCTTTAAGGGTTAATAACAATCATCAAAATATATTTCGAGGTGTTTCAGAATTGCCTGAATAGCGGAGAAAGTGTCATAAGGTCGGTTGAGTACTTGGCCGATTTTCAATCTGTCACAAGGTGATGCTTATAAATGTTTAGTCGTAGGAAGTTTAGTCAAAAAAATGTTTAATTTTATGTTCCTTAATTATAAATGAAGTGCATTTTTCATGAATGTCCCGAGAACTCATTTTTGGACTGTCACCGTCAAATGAAATCTTACGGTACCTATTTAATTTACATCCAGTAATTTACATAATTTATTTTAAACTTTACCTGATATTGTATAAACTTTAAATACATCAGTATATCAATTTATTTCTTCGACTGTACCTATCATTCTCTATCAAAAAACCACACCTTGGAAGCAACCAAGTCACGAAGTGGACTCTCTAATTAATAGATAATAGAAACAGAAATAATCTTCATCACTAAAACAGTTCACAATAATATCTAATGATATTGAAGTCTTTATGTAATAGAGCAGTGGTATAAATGCCCGCTTCTAAATCCAGAGGTCCTGGTTTGGAATCCCCAGTGGGTCAAATCCGGCCAGGTATTTTTTTTATTGCCGTTGAGAATATTCAACGGTGCTTTTCCCAATACTGTCGATCGGTTAAGTAACAAGCCATAAAAAACATCAGACTTGCGAGATGTTGTATGCCTGTAATGAACGGCCTCGCATCGTGAAAACAACAATAAGGCAGTCGGAACTGCGCCCAAGAGTGCCTCCCCGATAACACAAGCCAACACTACTCATCCACACACCATTACTAGCTTTGCCATCTTGGCAATTCTGTGTTTCGAAGTGAAGCGTTTGTGATGCGTTTGTAATCTCAAGCTCAACGAGGTTTCTTCCGAGATCGCTGTCACCACCCAGGAGCTACGTGGTACTGGCATCAGCCATGGCAGTTTAGACTTAGAGTGAAAGTGAGGCATCCGGTGCTACTAGCATCAGCTAGCATTCCAGCTCTTCTGCGATACAAGCGAGTAACTTATTGCAACCCTCCACCAATTGATTAGATATATTATAAACCAGATATCTAGTTAAAAACCTTTGTTTATTATTATTATAAAATGTTACCTATGCAAATGGTAAAATGGTTGGTCGAAATGTCCAAGGCTATTTATATTGTTTATAGGTTTTTTTATTATACTTTTTACTATCACAAGTTTTACTATTTAGTGAAGTAATAAATTCCGTAAATGTTATTCTTTTGACGTAAAATATATATGCATAAAATAAGATACGATCTTAATGCATATCTACAGTCATTATATTTATAATATATTTTTTTTTGTGACTATGTTGCGTGAGTGTATGTTTTATTATATAGGTACACGATAGTGCTTAGTCTTTTATAAGATTATTTTTATTTAACGTTTTGTTAAGTATAAAGTTCGAAATAAACTCAGCGCATCGGGAATAGTACCCTGGCTATACCGCTAGATCGAGGTAGTGAAGCGGTAGGGTAGTGTGTTTTGGAACTTGTGGGAGGGGCGAGGGGAGGGGGGGGGGGTGGCGAACCGAGGCGTCAATCTAAGGGGGTGCAAAATTCATTTATTCGAAAAAAAAAGTTTTATTAAAGCGCCAGATCCGGGACTGTTACAAGGCCGTATATAGTTAATTGTTACATTTATTAAGCATGTAATAAAAGCGGAGAAAACTTGTTTTATATAATTATATCATGTTTAATTGCTTAAATAAAAAGCTGACCATATTGTATAAAAAAGAGTTATAGTGAAAGTTGAAAGTATGAACCAACTCACTGCTTCTCAAGTCCTGTTACTTGGTAGCATTTTGGCATTTAAATATTCGGGCTGAATCCTGTTATTAATAAAGTTATAATTAAATTAGTATCTAATGTAAAATGCCTTATAAATTATTGGCAACATATAAATTATTTAAAAGAGTTTGCGCGGCGTTACAGATTTTAAGGAGTTCTACCTCTAGAAGCAGGAATTCGGCAAGGCCAGATATTTCGAGACTTATGGAGTTACGACGATGGGTTCAAAATACTCGAGACGTTTATTATACGAGTAGATATTAGAATCCCATTGCTTTGTTCATTTGCTTAAACAGCATAAACTCGAGGACCGCTGATCCAGTATCCATAGATGGGTCTAACTTTGGGACCATATTCGAGTGATTGTAATATTATTAATATGATTATAGTATTAAATACATAACAAAATAATTTGTAATAAAACATCAACTCAGAAATAAAACAACAACTCAATGTATAAATCAGTAGTAATAAAATAATTCTGAACTCGTTTTAGATATTACAATTTAATTTATTCTTTAGGTGCAGTATGCAAATGGTTAATTGCGTTATGAGTTGCACGTCCAATCAGGCTTATGTCCTTGACATTTTTGCATGTTATTGTCAATTCATTAGCAGTACTTGCTCTTGGGTAACTTTAAAATACAATACAATAGTTTTACTAAGTTATACGGCAAGGTTCGGTTATCGATTTCTAGATATGTCTAAAAAAATATGTGCGTTAAAAAAGTTTATTTATTTATTTAGTTGTGTTATTCATTTTGTGACCACGATTGCGAGAAACCTGTTCCGGTATTCCGATAAATTTTTAAACAACCTATGTAAGTAGGTCCATATAATATACATAATAATATGAAGATTTTACAAACGCACATAATGAAAGGGGTGCAATGGCGACCTACAATAGACATGATTTTGATTTTTGCATCTTCGAAATGATTATTTAACTGCATATTAAATTATTTATATAAAAAAATCTTTTTATACGCAAAGGCATTTTTTTCACACAAAATACAGAAAAAAATAGATTTTTTGATGTGTTGTCTGTAAATTTGATTTATGACCTTTAAAACATGAATAAAATAGACTGATCCCATTTTTCACGATTAACCAATAACGGCACAAAGCGTTTCGGTTTTTACAAGCTGTTTTATCAGCTGTTTTATAATTCATCATATGATAATATGGTATACCTTTTATAAAAAAAAAAAACGTGATATATTTAATCTGCCTACATAACCCTTGATAGGTGAATGTGCATAATATATCGATTGAGAAGACGTGATACTATCCATAATACGGAAACTCCAAACAGTTTCTTTTCAAAACGCGAAGGGAATTGGCGCCTATGCGACTAGCCCGCGCCCTTCTTCGAGTTGACACTGACAGGCGGCCGGCGACAGCAGACCTGCTCGCATAGCGCTGTCCCTTTCCCACCGATGCTACAATCCTAGCGTAGCGAAACAGTAGCATACTTCGCTATGTCCCGTCGCTACGCACGCAGCTACGAGGGGCGAGAAGAAACGTCCCGGCAGTCGTCATATTGTCTGCGGCGATATGGCCGCGTAGCGCCGCCCGCACATTGTCCATTTATTTCTAGTACGATAAATAATTATTGCATGCGACGCGGAATCTCATCGCCCGCTCGCTTATGAAAAATAACAATAATTGTGCGCGGCAGCTCGCTTCGGTGTCGTCCTGCTGGTTCGTAGGGAAGAAAAGTCGATATCCATGAATGAGAATAATCGAATTGCCAAAAGTGGTAAAAATATCCGCGGCAGTTTTTACGCAGTGAAGGATCGCGTAAGTGACGATGGCCTTCGAAACAGTTCTCTGCGGCAACTAAGGTACTTCTTTTTTTTTTATATTTATAACCTACGCACATACGAGTAGGTAGGTGGGTAGGTACGTGTTTCGTCATTTGTTTTAGTTAATTGCAATTTTTTATAGTACTAACCAAAATTCAATGCAGTTAATCACAAAGAGCTTTTTTTTATGTAGTATAATCATTAGCGTTTTAGATTACTCACTGATAACACGGCACGGAAAACTGAAAAAAATAGGTCAAATGTAAGGATTATTCTTCAGCTGATTGTTGTTATTTCCAACGTATTCCGTAAAATATTTTATTTCATTGGGGCTATATTTCCATAAAATATTTTACTATTGTAGAGATTTCCGGGATGGTTTGGTAACATTTGTCTAATTGGATTTGGTTGTATCTAATTAAAACTCATCGTCTTACCGCCCTCTACGGTCTACGCTTGGACCTACCTTTAGTGGTGATTTTTTATTTGGATTTTTTCAATCGTAAATCGAAAAAAACTTTAGTTAATAGCTATAGGTATTTCAATACATTTTGGGAGCGAAGCGAACTGCGTAGGTACCTACCTACTTAATATTTTATTTCGGCTACGCTTTGATCCCCATACCGAAATCTATGCAAAATAAATTCACATACTTACACATTTGGTAATTTTATTTTTTCTACTTGGATACCAATCTTGCTTGGTATCTTTCTAATGTTTTGAATCTAAATTTAAATTAATATCTTCTTGCGAAGAAATATTTTTCAGTAGAAACCCTCGAATAAAGACAGCTCACCCGACCGTAGAATAAAATATCCATAGACTTGCTCATTATTTCCTCCCTTCCCCGTTCGTTGCGTTAGTGGTAATTTCAAGGGTTTTCCCGAAGGGGGTTAGGTTAGGGTTGGTTATCTTTGTGTTTCGACTGGAAAATATGATTTTGTATTTTCTACTTGGGCTTTTAGCATTTGCATAGTTTAACTAAAATTGAATTAAAAACACGGTCCTTAAAAAGAAATGATTTAAAGCGTTTTATAAAAAAATGCGCTGGTTGTCCCGAGATTATATAACATCGCATATTTATTAAAAACTCTGATTTTTATGAATAAACTAAATTATTAATATTATTGTATACATACAACCCGCCTCGAACGATACTCTAAAAAAAAATAAATTAAACCTCAATGAAATCCATTCGCTGTTTTATGAGATTAGGATGAATATACGCTTATTTTTTTTTTTATTTGACAAATAAACAGTTAGTACATAAAAACTACATAGAAAATATACAATAAAGATTACAACGTTAACCTTTATATCTTTACACTGTTAAAATTATAATTAGTGTGCAACGACAGTAAGTATTCGCGAAAATTAAAAACAAAATATTTAACAATAGGTAGATAGAAAAGAAAACATTCAAACATTTAAAAATTTGACACCTAAACTACTCAAATTATAACTAAATATATCAATCTCATAATTATTATTTCATCTACCCATAATTATTATGGGTAGATGAAATAGCTCTGTATTTCTAGTAAAACGAGAGTGTACGCGATATTTATTCAAGGCAGTTAGTTCCAGGCAATTAATATTTGTTGGAAGAGTGGACAACAACTCAAATTAGGCAATTTCAACATGGCCGACGCATGGAAAAGTGAATGGTTTAATAGAAATCCTGACAAGGATGGGTACATTCAAGACCCAACGAAATGCGTTCCAGGTTTTAACCTTCCCAGAAAATCTTGGTGCGCTTTGAACCGCCTAAGAACAGGCCAAGGAAAAAGTAAGGACATGCTTTTTAAATGGAAGATTTAAAAAGCAGAAAGCCCCAAATGCGATTGCGGACACGATAACCAAACCATCCACCATATCATCAGTGATTGCCCACTTCGACGCTTTAAAGGACCTGCACAAGATTTACACAATCTCACACCAAATGCTATCGACTGGATATACTCTCTGGACATAAACATATAGTCCTATAGATTATTATGTTTAATACTTTAATTTTTATTTCTAACTTCTGACATTTTTTGTACATTTTTGCCATACGATAAATAAATAAATATTTGTTTATGATTTTATATAATTATAATATGTCGAAGATAGTTCTTTTATCTGAAAGACTAATTGTATTATATTTTTCTAATGAAATTGAGTACTAACTTTCGGAAAGAGAAAATGTACGATAATTTAAATACTTCACGAATTTCACTTGAATAGGTTCCAATATATCAATATTATATATTATAATACGATATTCAAGCTGATTTCGGACAAATGTAGGATCTTGAAACAAAAAATTGAATTAAATTGCTTACATGTTCTGAGAATAAATCCTAACTCGTGGAGAACTTTTTTGGTAATTAAGTCATTGTGTTTTTCAAAAACTAATTTTTGATCCGGTGTTACCTCTAAATCTTGAACCGACTCTTGGCTAAACAAGCGTCATTAATATTATAATCAAAATCAATGGGTACTTATATTCCCTGTAAAGGAAATAGAGTTACATTTTGATACATTTAAATGAAATCGATTAACTTTGCAAGAAGTTAAAGATCTTCCTTTGATAGGCGGCAATCAATTTTTATTTTTTTTTGCCTGCGTGTGTCGCTGACTCAACGAAGCGAAGGTAGTTTTAGCCTAGTTTATTAAGTAATATTTGTAGGCTTAGAAAAAAAAATGTGACGCACAAAAGTATATGAAAATTGTATAAGCAATAAGTTTGGGAACCACTGTAGTGGAGAATTTGCCCGCGCGAAAGAGAAAGCTAAGGGGGAGCGCCTCGAGCGAATAAAAACGGGAAATCTACCCGGTTTCTTGCAAAGAAAAGGTTCACAAGCGCTGATAACTCCCGCTACGACCCTCGCCAGGGTGGGTGGGTGCCGGGAGTTTAACTGTCCAGAAAATACGGACGTTGAGGTTAACGTTAATTACATTTAACCGGTTATTTAAAGAGTTTAATTTAACGTAGTTAATATTTATTTACAATTAAATTTGAGTAAGTCATGGGATGTTAAATGTTCTTTTAGATTTGATATAGTAGATTTGTATGAAACATTGGGTTTGCAAACGGCAGATTTACCAGGACCAGGACAAAGTAATTCCATAGGTTGCTTGTTTCGATTGCCACTGGAGGACATATTAAAATTAAAAATACAATTCTAAAGAAATATTGTTCGAAATCATACAAAAAAACGTATTAATAACGACTATTTAGGTCGTCGAACGTTCAAATACTTCTCAGTATGAAAGAAAGAACTAAAATAAGAACTGGCAAAGTTAAAAACACTCTCTCTTACACACGCTAAAAACTGTAACAAACAAGACGTTTAATTAAACGACACTCTTTAGTCGGCAGCCCGCGCGCTTTCCATAAACAGTTAAACCACACGATTTATCAAAAAAATGCACTGGCAGACTGGCCTAAATAAACCGTCTTAAAATAATAAAGCCCCTCGTGTAATGAAACGAGATAAAATAAGTAAAAGAAACGGACGTTTAATTTAACTACAGTTAAACGGTTTACACTAATCAACGCGTTATTTAAACGGTTAATCGTTTAAACGCTTAGAATTAGCCAAGGTGGCACAGCTCTCCACTCTGACGCAGCATCGGTGGTTATTCGGCTAACAATTCATCGAAAACATCTGTTCTTAAAAAATAGTATATTGATAATATTTTGCGTAATGGCTGCGTAATTACCTTAGTTTGCATTCTTGTAGGAATTTTAAAATAGTATGCCTACTTTAAATACCCCCAAAAACATGAAATCGAGCAACAAAAATCAATTCTTGTTGCAAAATCCCCTAAAACACGACAGTTGTTTTCCTAAAGCCGTGAAAAAAATCTTCGAAATAATCTTTTGTTTGTAGTAAAATATACCTCTAAGTTTTCTTATCCAAAATTTCATTGTATTTTCACCAAAAACAAATTGCAGTGTCTAATCCAAAATCTCCTCAAACAACATTTGTGTTCCAATAACCCATAAATTTAAAATTAAATCTAATTTAAATGTAAATGTCGTCATTTTATTGAAGTCGATTAAAATATATTTCGTAATCATTTAGCATCAATTTATTTGTGTTCCCTCCAAATCAACATGTATTTATTTAGTGGATTTTGGAATTTATCTTTCCAATCTCACTGGCCACAACCCTGTGCCCTTACTAACCAACCTTAGTCAGTAACATAAGTCAGTAATATTTCGAGTTATTATTTCCTACGTTTCACAAAAAATAATGCCTGGTGGCGAACGGCCTTAATGAATTGATGTGTCCAATTGCCATTTAAGAAAGAAAAAGATGACATTGTAGGAAAATGCTGAGCTAGACGGTAGACGTCAAAATCTACACAAAAACAAATGTCAAAATCAAAATATTCAAAAATGTCAACGGCGTGGTGTGTCAGTCAATAGCCGACGTTTCGCGTCGTTTGTAATTCGCTCGTTCATCTGATCATAAATTATCGATGATTCGAGTGTTTGTACTAAACACTAGGTTACGATATTCTACATCCGCGGGTTTTTGCAACATTTTGCTTGCATTGTAGTAAAATAATATATCAGATTTTGATAGATTATGTAGATAATATCATATAAATAGATGCACTGTCTATGATAAGAAACAGGGATTAACGGTAGGTAGAATCTATTTATTTAAAATTGGGTCTTTAACGTAGATTCTAGGTAAGGTCGACGTAATTCGCTTTTATAAAAAAAATAATAAGATAAGTTGTAATTACCTAATATAAAATCTTGATATGAAACTCACTAAAATGCAATCACAATTTAATAAAATAAATCATTCCCATTGCTAGTATTGTCTTCTTTTTGGGATTGTCGACATTGTACTATTGTTGGATTTTTTTATCTTGGCCTTTTTAACCAGTTCTAGTTCGTTGCGTTAATTATTTATGGTTCAGAACAAAAATTATTATCGGAATTATAGTCATAACCATTGCATTAACTTTTGGGCTTAAACAAAGTTCTTTATTTCACTGGTCAGTATTAATTATAGTCCTTCAGTATTAATTAATTAGTTGACAGCATATTTTATCATAAGTAGAATTTATCAGCATTGTCTTAGTTTTTCCAGTTCAGTTTTAAACCGTAGAATGGTGTATATTTGTATTAGCATTTCAAGAACCCTTTAACCTCAGACTGTTGACAGTTCATTTTCAATAGTTTTTAATTTCAAGTATTAAATACATTCATATTACTTCATCTTTAGTACACTTAAAAGGAGAATAAACAACACCTATAAAAAAAAAATAAACACAATATAGCAATAGCTTCAGGTGTTTTTTTTTAAACTTTACTTTCATTTATTATTTGAAATTGGTAATAAATTACATAAGTATATTATTTTATTTTGGAATAATACTTTTTTTACATGTTTTTATATGGTTAGGGTTTGAAATATATAATATAGTATAAATCTGTGCCTATATAATATATTATGTAAAATGAGCACTATACATACATAAATAGCTGCTTATTGAAGTAAGAAACGTTGGTATTAAATGATCCTCTAATTTTAAATATAATATTTATTCACAGATAATGCTCCTTACAGCTGATTGCAGTGCAGCACTTACAATGCTCGTCTATTTGATAACTAAGCAAAGGACCTAATTTAGTACGAAAATGGCTCGGGAGCGGACGAAGTACTTGTTCTGGTCGCAGTTGCGTGCCATGCTGATTCGGAACATTTATCTCAAGAAACGAGATACAAGGAAAACCATAGCGGTGAGATTTTTTTTTGTTTGTTATGTAACACCAATGTGTTATCTAGGTGAAAAAAGCTTATTCCTATACAGAGCTCAGTCGAACGATCTTTACCTACATAAGATGGACTATACGGTATGGTTTACGTTGAAAAACTGCTAGTCCATTTGATTAGTACAAAATTTGTGCAATTTTTATAGAAATTTCATATTAAATTTTGATTTCAGGAAATCCTTGTGCCTCTGTATTCGTTGAGCGTGCTGATCCTCATGAAAGTACTGATTCCGAACCCCAATTTCCCGGAGATTACCACACCCAGGGGAGAGGCCCTTCTCTTCCAACACTTCTCGCGCCATTTCAACCACACCATTGCCTTCGTGCCCAATACCACCGATATTTGGGTACGAGTTCTTTGTTCTTTGCTATGATAAGTTGCATATTACAAGTTGCTAACTTCATACCTCTTTTCCATATGTGAATTCTACGGCTATGAGCGTTTCTTGTAAGCATTTATCTACACTCTGAATCTATTTTTTCATGATGAGTCACTTTATAAAGTTCTATTTCCTAAATCAAAAGTTTCAGGAGATCGACATGTTGTAGTCCACAAAAACAAAATTTACAGAAAGACAAAAAAAAAGAAAGTTCTAATCCTACTGTGTGGGTAAGAGCTTTTCTCTTATGGAATTCACCATGAAACCATAAATAACCATAGGCATTTTCCTGTAAGTAACTCCCGAGTCCAGCAACTATTCTCCACATAAGAATCATACTCATCTTTATATTACACTTCTTAAGTACGTAATACGTAGATAACTGCCTTCATATATGCCGAGCATAATTCAAATAGTGTTAAATGGAGGTATCAATTAACCGCATAATAGTGGATTCATGCCTTATTGATTTGTGTTTCTTTATTTTCCATCAGAATTTCCTTGATGAGATCAATATGCAGATGTTTGCGTCTCCGTACATGGACCCTATCAATTGGATACCGTACGAATCCGAAGAGTTGCTGCTCACTGAATACTGGAGTGATCCTGATTCCGTTCCAATGGCTGTTATATTCGAAACTAACCCTTTGACTACATCTGAACCTTTAAGGTACCAAAATCTTACTTTTTTTTAATTAATAAAGATTTGCGGTCTTTAGAATAATTAAGTGGTAGGTGGAAAATTTACACAATGATATTTTGGGGAGAAAAGAAGACTGTAGGATTTATGATATAATGGTTATTATATGCATTCAAACCATTCCTAGATTAATTTATTAAACTCATGGTTGTTATTATTAAAATTTGAAATTATGAATAAATTTTTCATCTTTCTATTTCGTTGGACCCTACTTTTGTGGTAATACGAGGGCTGCTATTTATGCTCTTAGATCATAATAAGAAGTAATTTTGTGGCAAATTTTAACGTTGTAAATTGGGAACAGCATTTGTTTTTAGGTTCTGAGCGAAGACGGCCCTCTTAACAGCTGATTACCCCATCCTCTGTAATAACCTCATATTATGCGTGCTATTTGAATCAGGTTCACTTCACTAGTCTTTGAAAGTAGATTAAAAAGCGCCTTCGTCTGTCGGTAGGTCTGTACATCTCGCACCTTATATGGTTTACTGATAGAAGATGATTTGGTGCGGAACCAATCATACAATGTAATATTGTAAATTTTTACAGATATAAAATCAGAGCAAATCCGTCCCTGAAAGCGACTCCGTCAACTCGATCGATCTTCTCATCTCCGGCCACTTGCCGAATGGCTGAAGCTCACTGGACATCAGGGATGCTGCCGATTCAAGGCGGAGAGACATGCCCAATTAATCAATATTTTTACTCGGGATTTATCGGTCTTCAGGCCATTATTGATTTCACTAAAATAAAGGTATTTTTTAATTTGTTTTTCTTTTAAATTGATATTAGTTGTATAAACAATAAGAATGATTACAAAAAACTCTTTAAAGCTTTTATAGTTTCAGCATTACTTAATAATACCGGTAATCTTCAGTCCCTCAGACATTAACACAGATTAGTTCTCTCAACCTCTTCCAATGTGATCCATATCTCGCTGAGTTTATTGTTATTATCCTTCTCTGACAACTAAAATATGAATTATAAACAAATAATTTTGCAGGTTTTTACATATTGTGTGTATAAGACTATTTAAAACTAATGTTTCGGAGACGATCACACATCCTGTCCTATGGGAAAGGACGATTGATATCCGTTCGATCAGATCCGTCATTAGTTCATATGGTGGACGTGTCAAACTCTCCTTGAAGACGGGATGTGTAATCGTCTCCAAAACGTCGAGATTATAAAGCCTTGTACGCACAGTATGTAAAAATCCACAAAATCATATGTTCCTAATAAATTACTCCCTTTAAACTGAACTGGTCTGAACAGCTTTTAGAAAAACAACAACCGATTGCCCGAGAAAATAAAAAAAAATAGTCTAATTACGGGCGCTTACTAAAATCCTTATTTTAGAGAAACTACTTATGTTATCTTTCTAACCTGCATTATATTGAATAGCTTATAAAATTCTATATAATATGTTTTATTACTAACTATACAAAATATTTAAAAAAGTGACAGTTGCAAAATATCTTTTTTTAAGCCAAATTTTGTATTTAATATTCAATAAAAAAATAGTAGTGTTGACTTTTTTTTTTTACCTTGAGAAAAAAAAAAATACCCATAGATATGTGAATGTGATCTCAGTCACTTTTGCCGAAATAATTATTTTTAAATAATTCTTCTATAATATTTTTTTTAGTCTCACTTTATAAGTTATTCTTCTACTTATTTTTTTTCACTAAAATTATGTTTAATGCTTAAAATATTAAAAAAAAACTAGAGAAAAATACATATATATATTTAAAATGTAATTTTTTGTTAAAGTGTAAAAAATAGAATATCCCTTCTATTATTTTGATTATATTTTGAAAAACAATTTCCTGTAATTGTTTGTCAACATGTCACAAACACGTAAACAAACCCTCGACCGCCGTGAAACTGCCAAATTTACATCATCAGCATATTGAAGTATATATATTTTATAGTACCTACATATTTGATTTGAAATAAAAATGTATACGGAATATATTAGTTTCTTCTGTTTTTGATGTTTGTCATAATGGCAGCGGTTGTCTTGGTTGTAACTAAACGGAAAACATTTATTTTTTAAACATTGTGGTATGCCGATGCAAAAAACAATTGTAAAACACTTTTTCACTATATTTAAATCTTTTCAAAACAAACTACAAGTTCAGAATAAACTCACACCAAAGCGATTGTAAGACGTTTGGCAATTTTGCGGTGCGGCACGGACGCTACAGACGGACGGATTAATAAAATAAGAATCTTTTCCAATATTATCAAAGCAAAAAATTGAGTGTAGAAAAACATATTTATCATAAATTGGTTTCCATAAAGCATTACCAATACAAATCTGCACACTCCTCTCCGTTAGATTCCTGGCTGTATAGTAAGTTATTTGTTAAATCCATATTGTATAGTAATTTTTTTTTTAATGAATGGATAATCTATAATAATATTCTATTGACTCTAAATGTTTTACAAATATATGTATTTGTTTTATAAAAAGTTGGATCTGAAGCTTGAGTCGCAGCTGGGGTTCCCCGAAATCAAAATGGAAATGTTCCCAAAGCACGCTTTCACCGCGAACTGGATCGTGGCATTCCGGATCATAATCCCCATATACATGGTGATGACGCTGTCACAGTTCATCACGTACCTCTTGATGCTGGTCGTCGGCGAAAAGGAGAGCAAAATAAGGGAAGGCATGAGAATTATGGGATTGATGGACTCTGTTTACTGGTAAGATTGCTCCTCAGGGTTCTGTGCCACGGCACAAAATAGAATCAAAGGTTCTTGTTACTGTCGGTCTGTCCGTCGTTTCCAGTGTTTTAGCAACTCTAAAAACATAAAATTCTGGAATTTCTGAGTACCTAGAACATCAGTTTCATCATTTCTAGTTTTTTTTTAAATATAATATCCCAAATTCAAAAACAAAACTATTTATTCAAATAAAGTCTCATTCAGTTACTCTGAATGTAGATATTATTTAGATCAATATAACTTGTTATTTATTTTTGTTTTTCTAAAGAAATATTCGATGATATATTTTTTTTTCCTCAAGTGATTTTTCATTTCTGATGGTTTTGTGCTGGGTTATATTATTTTCTCACATTATAAAAAAATATTTGACGAAAATCAATGTACAGTCGAGGGCAAATGAAGCTTTACTATAAAAGGTTATTCGACAGAGCCACTTCCGACGAACATTGCAATAAATGTCTGTTTGTGTGTGTATATCCATCCATATCTATATCCAAATCCATATATCCAAATCCAAAAACTTAAATACAATCCTCATCGACATTCAATGTTGTCATGCACATGGATATAAAATTATGTTACAATTTTGTTGTGTTGTGATCGTCTTTAGTGTAATATTTAAAAAAGTATTATCTATCTACGAATCTATAAATATAATTTTGGTGCTATGACCACTTACACCACCAATGAAAAATTTAATTTTTCACATAAAAATATAGTAGGAACATTTCGTAAAAACATATACTGAAACGTGGATGTTTCAAAACATGTTTCTCTTTTTTTAATATTGAGATATATTTTTTGGCCGTGTTTAAAATATGCGTTTTGACCATTTTTATTAACTAAACAACAATTACTAGAATATGTATAAATATACATTTTCTATCTAGATTTGTATTATAAATCTACGGATTTTTTTGACCTAAAAAAAATTTCTAAACAAACCGAATAAAATATATTTTGTAGTTCGGATCCCTTGGCTTGTGATTCTAATCTCGTATGGTCAACGGTTTAGGCATTTCTTGTGTTTAGTAATATAGTTGTTATATAAATATGATTTTGTATATCTATGCGAATATATATATTTTTCTTTTAAAGGATCTCCTGGTTCATCTTATATGCAGTTTTTGTCCTTTGCCTCTCAGTTGTTTGCACAATTCTACTATTCACTCTAAAAGTAAGTAAACCTATCTTCTTCACTTTTATGTTTTCTCAGTCAACTTTTTGAGGATCCTGGGGTTGCTTAGTTGCTTATCATCATTTTTTTCCATGAGGCTAACACCTTTTATAAATTAGGCATTCCAAAAACTTAATCCATATTTTAGAATAGGTCTTATTGTAGATTTTAAATAACATGGTGGATGTTAAATTTTGTAAAAGAAATATTAAAACTGTTTCTGTATTATTAAGCATGTAATGTGAGGACTAAAATTGAAAACAAACTATATTTGCAGTAGTCAATTTTATTCACTGTGCCAAGTTTTTGCTTGAGAAAGTTCTACTACCTCTGAGAGGTTTTTATGAGTGACAAAGTAAGATGACATTCATTCCACCATCCCAGCCGTTAAACCCATCATTCTAAGGTTATCCGATTATCTAGGTTTCACTCGGAAAATACAGGCCTTTGCCCTCTCTTAATTTAAGTTTTAGTCTATATTTTAAATGATGAGCATTCTGATTAATTTTTAATTTAAAAAAAATACCATTTGATGTAATGGTTTAATACTCACAATATTCAAACAAATTTGCTTGTGATTTGCAGGTTTTTCAACATTCTTCATACATCCTTATCTTCCTACTCATTCTGCTGTTTGGATTCTCAATTATAGTTTTTGCGTTTATGCTGACACCGTTTTTTGATAAGTCGAGGGTAAGTTAACATTTTTTCCGTTTGCCTTAATAGTTTGTAGCAAATAATAATGCATTTTATGCCCAACAGCAACCTGTTTTATTATTCATCAACCTATCCAGTTAAAATTAATACAAACTCATCTATGTGCGTAAATAGAAACGTGTAAAAGAATATTCAGTGCCACATTATAATTATTATAAATTGAAATATTATGTCCGTGCTTATTTATTTATTGTAGTTACCCAACAGAAATTGTACACAATACAGGTAATAAGATAAGATAAGATTTATTTTCGAATATATACAAAAATGTACATAAGAATGACATAAAACTTTTAACATACAATAATGTGGAAACAAAAAATACACTATGAATATAATAAAATAAAATTGCACTAATAGATTTTCTAAAAAGAAAATAAAACAAATATAATTTAACAAATCACAGAAATAAATATTTAAATTGATCTAATAAAGTACCTACACAGGAAATAACAACAACAAAATTTACATAATTATAATTAAAAATAACAAGAGAATACTATTAATTAAAACTCTTCAAATTTGTATATATTTTTTTATAAAAGAAATTTCTTAATCTCTTTTAAAAATGCTAAATTTAGAAATAAGTTTATTTTCTCTGGTAATTTGTTATAGAAATGAGCGGCTAGATAATTATTGGTTTTTTTTAATCTAACTGACTTGGAGATGACCGTTTGAATCTGGTTATGTGTTACTGCTTTGTCCTTGTTAACGTAAAACTCACACAAACACTCCTGGATATACAAGCCATAGATTGTCAGAATTCCAAGTCGTTTAAACAATGGTCTACATGATACCCGTTGGTTCACCCCTACAATAGTTCGGATAGATCGATTCTGAAGTCGAAAGATATCACTCACATACAGAGTTGTGCCCCAAACGATTATACCATATCTAAGGTGTGATTCAACGATGATGTAAAGGTATACATTTATTTAACTAGAGTAGCCCAATTGACTAATAAAGATAGAAGTAAAAAGAATAATATTAAAACGAATTTAAATAAGATAAAATAAATAAGAAAATACAATTTTAAATTTAAACGGAAATAAAAAAAAATAATATGAAATACCTACATCAACTTAAGCTTTGATTATTTATATATAAAGAAATAAAAAAAAAAATATAATACAGAACTAAACTAGGAATTTGGTCCGTTGTTATTTGATATTATTTGTGTAATTATAGAAAATAAAATATAAAATTTACATGTTTATTATAAAAAAAAGTTGTTTTTAATCATTTATATAAATATATTACAATATAAACAGTTTATTCCATATGCATGTTTAGTCAAACACAAAATAATTTGATGGCTGGTTTCTGTCGCCAATTGCCCGTTCCCCCTTTGCCTTGCATTTTCTTTAGCAATTGATACATTTTTAGCAATCATAAATACGGCCAGGATACTATTTACTCTCAATATCTATAACTTTTGTACAGAACCCTCTTATGTAGGATGAACCATATTCATACTGGTTTTTTGTAAAAACGCTGACCGAGGGTTGCTCTTTTATTCCGTCGGCAGCTTATGCGGCATATCGCCCATCAAAACTGTCATTTATTCTACTAACCCTCCAACATAAAAGTTGTGATTTTCTCACAGATAGCTGACACATCCATCTAATGTCTTCCTCCTAAAAATAATGTTAAGTTAGGGGTGGGTTTTCTAAAATTATATTTCGAGGATGATTTGTCCACAGACCGCCGGCATTCTGGGAAGTTTCGCCGTTAACATCATGAGTGTCCTCTATTTCATTCAAGTGTTTGTGTCCGATGCTGACTCCGTGGCTTTTTGGTTTGTGTCTTTGATCAGCTCCAGTGGATTTGCACTCGCTATGGACAAGGTTCGCCCTTTGTAACTTTTAGTTAATTCGTATAATAATCAAAATGGACAGCTAAATAAAAATGTAATAAATAACATATGTTTATTTATTTTATCTTTCTCAAAATTTGGTCAATCATCAATAAAGTGTCATTCGTGATTATCGTAAGTAATTTAGTTGCCTCCTAAGTTTAGTGCAAATGAAGTAATGTGGAGGTTTGTGGAGCAGTGCTTTAAATGCACACTATATTTACTTTTAAGATATATGTTGGACATTTTTGAAATTATTTTTAACATAGATGACTTTCAAAACTTATTTAAAATTATAAATATTATATATATTTTAATTTCTTAATTTTTATACAATTATTCCAAATTTGTCTTTCAGTTAAATTTATAGCCAGTGAAAAACTTATTTTACTAAATTGAAATTACAAGGTACAAAATTCAAGTGAAATATTTTTTATCATTATATATGGAGTGCGTGTATTAAAGGGTATTAAAGCAATGTTTCTATGTCCAAACCTTTATTTTTAAAAACAAAAAACCTAATATTCTAAGAAAAACAAACAAGTCTAATTTCAATTGGGTTAAAAGATATAAGGTAAAGTATCTTAGTTAAAAATGTTGACTGAGATTTCAAAATATAAACTGTTTGCAGGCATTAGTGCTGGACATGCAAGGTGTAGGTGCCACCTGGGACAACTTGTGGAGCGGTCCAGGGATACCGTTCGGCGGCTGTCTGATCATGATGGCACTGGACACTGTCCTCTACGGTTTCTTGGCCTATTATCTGGATGCCGTCATTCCCAGTAAGTGCATTCATGTTTTTCTAATTACATAGATCCTAAACGCTCGCGTTAGATTGTAACTTTCAATTTTTTTTAACCCATTGACACACGAAGCCGGCGAATCGCCAGTCAACTATATTATGGTATTAAAGCACTAAGCTGTCTGTGCGTAATCGTTTTATGCATAAAAAATCAAAAACAACTTTATTCATGTATCGTTGATAAAATAATTACGAATTATATTTTGATGAAAAAATATAATTACTAAAGTTTTTTATGTATTATTTTTAATTTGTATTTTGACAACCAACAGTGTTTCCAAAATGGCCGTAATAAAAGTTGTAATAATTAAAGAGTGTTTTTAATTAACAAATCATGTCATTATTAGTGGTGGAATGGGTTAACACATTTGTGTGGATTTGTGTAGGCCGCGAAAAACACCAGACAATCAATGGACTGATGGTTGTTTATCACTTGACCTTTCCCTGGAAAATTAATGTGGGCTGTGGCTTCCTGACTTATACTGTTTCGTTTCAATGGTTACAATGCTTTCCACTTAGAAACTGGTAAACTCTGGTTAAGCGGCAGTTTTAATACGGAGGAACTTAATGTTAGCAGTATCCTTTTTAGGGGTCATTTTGGGCATGAATCTGATCAAATTTTTTTAATAAGTTTTCATATAGGTAACAAAAAAAGCATACCATATAAAAATATAAATACTCTATTGAACGTTACATACTAGTATTGTTGTATTCCTGACCTATCCAATTGACCTATATTACAGTATTTACGCACGGGATCCTACCTGTCGTTCGTAATCGTCAATACATTTGTAGGTACGGTGTGCCGTGGAGTCAGTTGGATTCTGGGTCGTGACGCAGCGCGGTCTGATATTTTATTAGACGACCACTTTCAAATGTTTTTAGGACTCTTTCTTTTGCCATTTTAGACCAGTTTTTTGCTCTATTTACAAAGTTGCTGAACAAAAGTTAATAGGATACTGCTGACTTTAAGTTCATCCTGTCACTTTCAATCGTGGTGTTTTCTTTTGGATTATTTTCAACATTTGTTCTGTTAATTTTGTCTTTGTTTTAAGAGTAATAAAATGTTTGTTTTATTACACTTAGGTGAACACGGTATAAAGCGCAAACCATGGTTCTGCCTGCTGCCTTCCTTTTGGTTGGGATCCAAGCATAAGGGTCGGGACATATCACACTTAACGTCCAATGGAGAGACCAACAACTTGCACAATAAGGACATCGAACCAGTACCTCGGTAACACATTTTATATAGCTTATTTGTGGCTTTATAGTGGTTATTTTATAGAGAATTAGTCATATTTATCAAATGGACTCACTTAAGGCTTGAAAAAATTATAACGTTTGTCAAATATTGCAACATGTAACTGTTGTATGAGGGCTATTATTTATGAATTCTGAATAGCAAAAAGAATTACATATATCATTTAATATGGTTTCATTGCTTTTCAAAATTTCCACCATGATGTTCTGTGCACTTTTGCATATGTTGAAACCAATTTTCATACCACTTTTTCCATTCTGATTGAGGTATCTCCAAAATGTTCATTTTGAACGCATCAACGTTGCCTACGTAATTTTTTCTTCACGTTTGGAAATAAATAGAAATCTTTGTATGTCAAATTGGAGCTGTACGGCGGATGACCAGTCAATTTTATCTTTTGACCTTCCAAAAACTGAGTTGTATCGGCCGACGTGTGACGGCTAGCATTGTCATGATGCAGAATGATTCTGCGTTGTCGGTTCTTCTTTCTTATTTCTTGTGGTTGTGGACCATTCTGAATTAATCGTTTTACAATTTTTTAGTAGCACTGTAGCCACATGTCCATTTATACCAAAAAAACAGGCGAACATTTGCTTCAAAGTTCTTTTTGCACAAATAACGTTTTTGGGTTTGGCTCATCTTGGAACACCCACACCACACCATTAATTGTCGTTTAGTTTCGGGGCATACATTTTTTTGCACCAATCGACACGAGCCTGTTTTTGATCAATTCTCACGTTGTGCGGAATCCAACGCGAACAAATTTTTTTACAGCTAAAATTCGTGTAATATCTTATATATGCTCGTCATACTAATGCCCAAGGACGCCTCTATCTCGCGATATGTAACATGACGATCTTGCATTATTAGTTCCCGCACGGGATCGATATTTTGTGGTACAACAACCGATTTAGGGCGACCTTCTTTGAATTCATCCGTGAGCATAGGACCTTCCACGATTAAACACATTAAACCATTGATTCACGGGGGTTTGCGATGGTGCTTCATCCCCAAAAGTTGAAGTGAGTTGATCGATGCACTGTTCGTGAGTTAGCCCACGCCGAAAATCGTAATAAATCATCGTACGAAAATTTACAGAGTTAAATCCATGGCGATGATGATATGCAATTTTCAAAATGACGCCACAATGAAAAAACAATTGACAGGTACATGAAACAAAATGTATTATACAGCCAAAGAGTTGCCAGAGCCAAAGAGCCATATTAATAGTATTAATATTAATACTATTAATAGTATTAACAGCAACATTTCACTCTGCGCAGTTAACTAGTTAAAAGCTCCTAAACAGAAATAGAAACTGATTTAAATGAGATTTTAAAGTTTTAGTAATATCATAACTTAAATTCTTTACTGTTTCTTAATAATTTTGTTTGTTTGTTGGTTGGTAGTCCTGGTATCGGGTTCCCAACACTTGTAATTAAATATTTATTAATTAATCAATTAATTAAATCAATTAAACATAAAGACAGTAAACACATTGATTTCCAAATTTAACATGACACCCACTCCGGCCAGCACTCGATTCTCTTCAATTTCATGTTTATAAAACATGCATAATATATATTTAATTGCTTGACATAAACATACAAAGTTTATACATACATATCAAAATTTATATTTTTCATGTTTTAATTATTATTTTAGTGAGCTCATGGAGAAAGAGGCAATCCGCATTGTATCTCTGCACAAGACCTTCCGCAATTGCCGACGCGCCGAAGTCAAAGCCGTTGACGGAATCGACCTGAGCATTTACGAAGGACAAATCACGGCCGTGCTCGGACACAACGGAGCTGGCAAATCAACGCTGTTCAATATACTCACGGGACTGACCGCACCCTCGTTCGGCACGGCCTATATTTATGGACTGGACATAAGGTAATAGCATTGTTTTTATTTAAACACCATAAGTATTCAATTGAAAAGCCGAAGAATAAAATATTAATGCATCAGAAACCATTCCATATGAGATACGTCCTCTGATCTTATGTCCGCGATAGACATAAGTGTTTTACTTTGTATTTGATGATTGGAGGGCAGTCAGATGGCTGCTACACTTAGGCTACATTCATCGGGGCTCATTGTGTATACCTCCATCTGTGACTGCATAAGGGTTTTTTCTTGTGTGTGTTATCTATTACTTAACTCAGTCGACAGTGATGAGAAAAGCGCCGTTAAATATTCGCAGCGGTGAAAAATGACCTGGCCGGATTTGACCCACTGGGGATTCGAATCCGGGACCTCTAGATTTAGAAGCAGGCATTTATACCATTTAATTTTATCTTGCAGAAATAATAGTTTTTAAAGTTATAAATCCTCCAGATTTTCTTAGTTTTAAGGATCAATCAGTTCTTATACTGTCCCCCGCGAAGAAGGCCCTTGACCTCGGTTAGTGGTTTCCATAGTTGCTGGGTGAATTATTAATTTACTTTGTGTGAAAAATAATTATAAACTTCTTCAACAATAAAAGTAATTATTTTCTGTAAATATAACTGTTATTTGTGACTTTTACAGAGACCCCCAAGACATGAGTGAGATCCGCAGGATGACCGGTGTATGCCCACAGCATGATATTCTCTTCGACATGCTCACCGTCCGACAGCATCTCACATTCTTCGCAACCATCAGGGTAGGGTATTTTCCATTGATTTTAAGTTCACAGGATATCAAAAGCCATGGATTAGACATGTGGTGCGAATCTAGCCACGAAGAGGTGTTGTCGACACCTCTTCGAAGCGAGCTTGCCGCTGTGATTGGTCGAGAAGTGTTTCTCTTGCATCCCCGCTAGCGGTTTAGCGGCTAGGATGGTTTCAATACTGAAGCTGCACAGTGGTTTATCCAAGGCTTCTGATATCCGTGGCTCACTTACACTCTTATTTGTGAATATTTCTCACTGAAAATTCCGTTTTCCAGGGAATACCGCATCGTAAAATAGAGTCCGCAGTGAATCGGGCGATGCAGGAGGTTTCATTATCTGAGAAGGCCTCAACTTTTGCCAAACATCTCTCTGGCGGACAAAAGAGGAAGCTGAGTGTTGCTATCGCAATCATTGGAGATCCTAAGGTGAAAACATTATCTTTATACAGTGTGTTACAAAACAACTAAGCGTAATTGATAGAGTTGAAATGGCAGCTTAAATAAGTATGTGTCGTCATGAATCTTCATTACTCACAGAAACCTTAAAAAAGATAAAAAGCATCTCAATTATTTCTTCCGGCAATTATTATTTTTAATTAATAGGTGTGCAGGTTTACAGGTGATAAACCTGTATTTTTGATGGTTGTGCTCTTGTGAATAAGTACTCATCTAAACGGTTTTTGAACTGATTGAATTGGAGGTAAGGTAACAACACTAGTAGGCAATTAATTCCACAAATCAACAACTCGGTTGAACAAAAACTTCTCATACCCGCATAGATGGGTATTAGTGTTGAAGGTAAAAATGTCTCTAAGCTCTGAACAATTATAGAATCCCTTTATAATCCTAAAAGTCTCTATGAGATCGCCTCACTCTCTTCGTTTTTCAGCGATTCAAATGTGTCAGACGTTCTTCGTAAGTTAAATTCTTGAATCTCATAGGGAGCTTGGTGGTCCGCTGTTGTACCTTCTCCAACAAATTAACATCTTTTGCGAAGTATGGACTCCATACATGTTGACAGTTTTCCAGTATAGGCCGTATATCAGATTTGTAGATTCTGAGAAACATTTCAGAAGTTATGTAGTGGAACGCTTTCTGTTATGTAGTGGATGTTTACAAATTTCATTTTTTTTTCATCAATTAATAGCTCGGTAATAATAATATATTGAGATGTCTCAAAGGGCATTTTACACACATTTTTGCTTAGAAAATACATGTAATTTGAATAGATATTCGATAAGAATATTTGAATAAATGAGATTTGAATTTGATTGTTATTATTGTTTAATGTTCATTTTCAGATTATAATCCTCGATGAGCCAACAGCTGGCGTTGACCCAATATCGCGTAGGCACATGTGGCGAATATTGCAGAGACTCCGGCAGGGGAAAGTGCTCCTTCTAACGACGCATTTCATGGACGAAGCAGACATACTGGGCGACAGGAAAGCTGTCATATCCAAAGGAAAATTGAGATGTGCCGGAACTTCGCTGTTTCTGAAAAACAAATTTGGAATCGGATATCACCTTACATTGGTCTTGGATAGTGCGTATCATTCCAGTCCTTAAATATATTTTATTATTATGGTGTTGGACAAGATGACATAAAGTTTGTCAGTTTGTAATTCAATGTTCTTTAAGAGTGTGACTGCCACAGTTTAGATTACTACGTTTTGGTGTGTATGTGGAATAATTTGAGTGCTCTTAATTATCAAAATTATCTTGTAATATATAAGAATAATTTAAAAAAAATGTAAAATTTCAAAGTTATTAAGCCTTTAAAAAGATAATTTTTGGTCAAATTGAAACTATTTTCTGAGTGGAATTTATTAACAGCCACTATTTTTAGTGTAAATTTCTAAGTAAATTTCATAAAAAATATCGTTTCTCTATCTCATCCACATACACTTGATATCTTCGCGTCTTGAAATAGCATGCCTTTCAGCCACTTCAAGTTCGGAGTTTGCACGTTCCGCTGTAGAACGTCCAGATTGTAGATTGTCCAGTGAATGATGTCCACTAATTATTATTAATGTAGGAGAAATATTCATTTTTTGTTGCCTGAATTGGTTTCAATTTTCCAGGCGTTTGTCGTGAGAATCAAATAACACGTTTGGTGACATCGAGGGTCGCCAGGGCCGAGAAAGCCCGTCGTCATGGCAGAGAACTCTCATACATTCTCCCGCACAATGCCGCCCATACCTTCGCCAACCTCTTCAGGGACATTGAGGACGAAATCGCCAATAAAACAAACAGGCTTGGTGAGCATGCATATAACTTCATTGTTAAAGTATCTAATGGTTTATTCTAATCATTATTTGGTTTTGTAAGTTCTCCACTCCGCTAATCATTTACCCTCAAATCTGCCAACATTGCTCCTGGATGCTAGATTTACCAAAACAAAGAAATTACTTTGGTAAACAGTAAAAAAACGTATTGCGCGAATACAAAAATTTTGAAACATTTTTGTTTGGTGCGTTAATACATCCTTCAAAATGTGGTGGCGACAAGTGTTTTATGTTTTATTCTTTGTTGTTATTTTGGAGTAGTTCTTCAACTATAATCTCAACGCTTTGTGGAATAATGTTCTTGGGAAATCTTACATGAGTCACTGCTGCTAACTTTGCCGGACATTAGATTTTGTATATAAGTAAATGAATTTATTAACCATTTAGGTCGATATTGCATTTATCTGTCAAAGTTGAGATCGCATTGCGATTATATATGCTGTATAAGTTTAATTAATTCAGAGTTTTTTTTTTGTTTTTGGTGCCTAATACAAATTTCATTGTTTTTTTGAGATATTTATGTTTTTACTTTTTATGAAAAAAGTGGAGTAACGAAATTAAAAAAAATATTTTAAATACTTTATTGTACTTATGTTTATTTATTTTACTTAACTATGACTATGACATTACATTCTAAATGTAAAATATGTGAAAATATCTAAAGAATAGAAAACACCATTGCAAAACATGGTGATTTTCTTTTTTAAAATTCAGAATGGGGTACCCAATCATAACCGTTGACGATAAGTCATGTGATCGGTTCGAAATGTAAACTGTAAAGTAATTCTGATTAACTAGCAATTATTTTAATAATGTCTAACCACGAAAATTATAAATTGAATAAATTCACTCCCTCAGGAATATGCAGTTACGGAGTATCAATGACGACTCTCGAGGAAGTGTTCCTGCATCTGGAGAGCGAGGGTGATGATGTCGTGGATCCGGTCGATGGCCTCTCTAGGAAGCTGGTTAGGGCCCGAGCCTTGTCCAGAAGCCTTAGCCTGCAGAGCAAAAGCCCCAGTTACCAGGAACTCAATGATAAAGACAGCAGTATTAACCATCATGGCCCTACTGGAGCGCTGAACAGCATTATTAGCCCTAATACCGTTGCACCTAATATTTCTAATGTGTCGCATGCACTTCACAGTACAGGTCACGGATTGGAGCATGTTAAGGTTAGTCCGAATACAATACAATACAATTTTGCAATACAATACTTTTAAAAAATAATATGTCTCAATTGCTAGTAATAAGGTACCTGAACCAAATATGGCCTACCTAAACTAAATATATTTTTAAAATAGTGTTTATGTAAAGAAATTCTTATGAAAATCGCTTAGATGCACTAGGCCTCACTACTCAAACAAGACAAACAAAGAAGACAATGAGGACCTGATTGAGACCTATAAAATTTTAAATGGACATTACGACATACCAAATATTTAGTTAGTCTTCACAATGAATACAAACGAGATACCCCGTGGACACTCTTTGAAGCTTAACAAGAATAATTGTAATTCAAAGCCAATAAAGCATTTCATGTCCCACCGAGTGGCGGACTCTTGGAATGACCGTGAATGTAATCTGACTGCTGTACGATCTATCGGAAGAGGGATAGGCATTCAAGTCCGCAACAAGTAAAGCATGTTTCTTCATTCTTTCTCTCTTATTCTATTCGCTAATTGGGAAAAGAGAAATAAACATGTAATTCTACACTACGACCATATGCATTGTAAGGCATGGAGCTGCCCTACTTGTGTTTCTTTCCCAATTATATAAAAATGTTAGATAAATAGATTAATGCCGTCACAATCGTTCAGCTAAGCGCAATTTGTTTTTATTGTAATTTTTGTAATCGAACATTAATCAGCAAACAATATTAATAATAATCATTTGAGGAGTTCCTTCGCCTAAAGCCATTCCTGGGTGTAGAATCAGGCCATGCTTACCATAAAAATGCATTGTCATCGAAACTGCACCAACGTGTCAAGTTTCAACTGCAGTATAAGAGGAAGTGGTTCTAATTCAGGTTGCAAGATTAGACCTAAACAGACTAACAAACATTGCAAGCTAAATAAAAGCATGTAAAAAGTTCCCATCTAATTATTTTAGTATGAGATCTTTTTTTTCAAAATTGTTTTTTCTAGAGACTGCTTTAGTTGTCATGACATATAGATCAACCCCCCTTTAAAAGTAAATAAAAATATGTCATGTATAATCAGCCTATCGCAGATAAATCATACTAGTCAAATGTAAATAGAATGTTGGAGTAAAATAGATTATGTGATTTTAGGTGCAGGTGCCAAATATCCAAGGCGATGTCGCCTTACTGCCGCCATCTTTGAGCTTACTTTCAGAACACATCAAGGTGCGTCCCAACACCTGTCAAATTCTCAGAGCTCTCATCTGGCTCAGGACATTGCGGATGATAAGAGACCCATACAAACTCTACATGTTAATTATATTGCCGATATGTAAGCATATTTACCTCACTTATCTATTTTGACATTTTTTTGTATCTAGTTGCCAAAACCTTTCTCAAACGAAATCAATTTGGCCTATTTTTCAATGCAATTGCAAATGTTGACTATGCACTTAATCTTCAGCCAACGATTTAGCACGCTAGTCTCCATAAGAGTAATAATGGGGTCAGAGACGCGTCCGATGGTCATATTCCCATATGGATACTTGTTTACGCATAAATGGTTAAGAGCTATGATAGGGATAGCAATATGCTATATCCAATATGGCTAAGAGAGAGGGGAGGAAACTTTAACAACACACTCTCGCTTAGTGGTGTTCACACCAGTGGCCACGGTTCATACCTCCATGTGAGCGCTTTATACTCTATTAATTCTCTAAGACCCTAATGTTGTATTTGGTGCACAAACCACCATGCGGTAGGTGCTTGCGAAATCATTTAGTTTATTTACATTCTACCTCTCATCCAAACATTGTACAATTTATCGCTAAAAATAATTATTACACTTTTTGTTACTGTAAGAATTAGACTAAAATATTGCAACTATGAGAGACTTGCCGATGTATCTTTTTATGACTTGATCATTTATCATTTTAGTGTTTGCTGCATTTGGACTCTACGTGAAATCCTGGGAGGTGTCGTTCTTCAAAATGCACCCGCTCAACTTGGACGGCCAGCTGTACAAGAATTTAACATCCTTCGCGGTACACAACGTGGGACACCAGGACATTAAGGGTTTTATTGACACTCTGGGCTCGTTGGGCACTTGGCCGGTCAATACGAGCTTCGATGGCAACTTCTCGAGCCTCCTACAAATGAACAACATGGCCGCTCTCAATATAACCTCGCTCGCTCTGGCGGATGTGTCTCTGTTTGTTGTTTACAATGACACATTCACGCACGGCTTGCCTGTCATCATGAACTTGTTAAGCAATGCTATTTATAGGTAATGGTATATTCTTAAAGTATAAAAAGTAAATACAATGTTATTCATTTTTCTAACTATAGGATATAGTAGAGTTTTTAAAAGTCTAGTCAACTTGAATTTATTTAGGTCTGGATGGAACCACTGATTGCTCCTTGTTTTTTTCTTCTCAAACGAATCTAAAAGCCCACCCTGTCACCAAAAAGTTTTTGGTGTCAATTTTATTTCCCATTATAATTGACTAATTTCCAATGTAGGCCGAACATCTCAACACCTTGAAATTATCCAGTCCAGTACCATCCAGCAGTAAGACACGATCATTGTGGTCGTGGTCATTGTTCTTTTGTTTTGTTTACGCCCTTACGCCTCAACCTTTCTAGCTGATTATTTAGCGGAAGTCATTATCTCAACTCATTCATATCAATGTCAGCAGAAGTGATGTTTATTGTCACTGCGCTTGGTAACTTATTTCACCACTCTGTTTGACATGAAATTCTTCCTCAGATTAGAACTAAAGGTTGTACTTGAGAGATGATGTCCTCGCAAGTGCGAATTCCTATTAATTGTGTATATGGTTTCAAAATTTGAAAGATCATAATAGCGAGTTAATATCTTGCAAGTCTCTATAAGACCGCCTCTTGCCCGCCTGTGCTGTATAATGTTGTTAATCCAAGTATGTTTAGCCTTTCTGTATTCCAGATTTTTCAGCTGACTTGGTATTTTCATTCGTCTGCACCTTTTCTATGAGCTCCATGTCCATTACAAAATAAAATAAATCCTTTCTTGCTAGAACCTGATGGGCTCATTCAGTGGGATTGACCACTGTATTAATTTAAAATGTACTTTCGTTTTAAGAATGAATATGGAGGCAGCTGGCAAGTTGGATGCATGGAAGGCAATAGAAACGTACACGCATCCATTCCAGGCTACATCTCAGCCGGAAGAGTTCAACATTGGAATCATTTCGTGTGCCTTATTTATGGGGATGATTTTCGTACTCGTCCCTGTGTCTCTGGCTGTGGATATGGTCTACGATAGGGAGGTACGCTAATCATTATTGAAAGCCTCTTTTTTAACCCTTAACACTTTAACTGCCAACATGTATTTATTCACACTTCAATACAAAATTACAAAATTTAGTAATAAGATATGGCGACTTATTACTTCTAAGGTTACCAGTTAACCAACTTTAGATTGTAACAGTTATACTTTGGCAAATTCCGATATATACAGGTTGTACTTTTTCTTATGCACATCCTTTTATGGGTTATACAAACTCAAACTAGACAACTTTTGTTGTCAAAAAAGTAGTCAACTTTTAAACGCATAGTTACTTTATGTGTCTCCTCCTGATTGGCGGCCTATGTGTGGTCCTGACCTCAACGCACTACACATTGAGATATATACAAGAGCATGGCATGTGTATGAGGCACTTGGCGGAGTTTCTCGTGACACACTGACAACTCCAAATAGTGGAGCCAAGCTCGCCAAGCCTTCAATATAAACTTGTTTAATATGTATTATGTTAATCCTTTTTCCCCCTTGAATCTATCGTTTTTTTATTGGACTGTTTTTTTTTTAATTTCAGATCAAGGCCAAAAATCAACTGCGTGTGAATGGTCTTTCTCTATCTCTATATTTCACAACGTACTTTATCGTTTTGTCTGTTATCATGATGGTAATTACTGCCGCGTTGATAATTTTGGTAAGCAATATTTAGAAATGCCGATTGAGTATTATTATTATTAATTTAAAATATTTGTAAAAATGAGACTGGCCCTCATTAAATTTATTGCCTCTGTCAATGTGATAAATATCAATGAATTGCAACACGGGAGGATATTTCTAGCATATAAGACCTTTTCCAAAGTAACTATACTTAATGTAAGATCTGGTGATCCAGTGCAGATAATTTTTAGGCTATGATGAGGCCGCCCATATATTACGTCATTTGAAATTAGAGGGGGGGGGGGGCGGCCGGTCTGCTGATGATGTAAATTAAATGCATCACAAATAAGTATTCGTATTATGCATTGGACGGTGGTTTTTTTTAGCATAGAAGAAAAAAATACTTTTTAAACAATATGAATTTTGTAATGCAGTTTATGGAAATAACGTCAATTATTGCGAGGGGGGGTCATAAGATCATGACGATAGGATCATTGTAGGGGGAGGGGGTTAAAAATTGAAAAAAATCTATGACATAACATATGGACGGCCATTAATTGGGGGATGGTTTTTGAGCACAGTTAATATACATATAAAATTCCTAAGTGCTGTTAGATGGCTGGGACGATGCAATTTCTTTTCCGTTTCTGAGACATTGGCTAGAGTAGGTGTTCTTCATGTGACCATAGCCTTTTTGCGATTATCAACTACTATGGCAAAGTACTTCTCCAGTTATAAAGTAAATTCATAGATTCGCTGTGAAACTATTGAAATTTGACATCATGATGATAGATGACATAAACAGACAGAATTACTACCGGCATTGATTATGTAGTGGTTTTGGATAGCTTAACCTCTCCCACTCAAGAACCCAAGAAGTGAGATCTAGATGGTGCTATATTTTCGCCGCCAAATTTTGTTTCCATTAGAAAAACTAACCGCCGTCAGATGGGCGAGACGCAGACCTCATATGTTTTTTTACAAATGTTTGCAGTTTGAAAAAGATAATCTCGTCAAATCATAGATGTTACTAGTAACTACTTTGCCATTTACCTAATTTTAAACGGTTTGCCGTTTAAACTCACATACTGTGTGCTTTTTTCAGTAAATTACGATGTTTAAGACTTGGTGTGACATCTGTATTGTGTTTTAGTTACTAAGGAGTACTTATCAATATCTTCTTAAGAGTTGAGCAATCTAAACCATTATATAATTAATGCTACTGACCAATGTGCTACACAAATCTCTCTAATGTTGTGTTCGTCATTAAGTTAGGTACTTTACCTCTCTCACCTGAATATTACCTTAGAGAGATTCCGAAATATTACTGTTATATTCATGGCATATTCTGTTAAGTGTTGCATTTTGAGCATAGTTTTTGTTTGTTTTATTCAATAAAATACGATCTGTTGATCCAATAATTCGTTTGGGTATTCTAAAGTGAATACTTTGTAGAAGCTCTGGATAGTCTATTAAATTAGTGAGTAATTTAAATAGGAAAATAGAATCATTTATTAATAATGTTGTTTTTCAATCAGGTAATTCTGAATGCCATTCCATCGCTGACGGAGCCAAGCGCGCTGGTGACCCTGACTGGTCTTCTAATCCTCTACTGTCCCTCATCCATCTTATTCTCGACGAGTCTATCGTACATGTTCGATCGGATGGACTCGGCTCAGAGTATTCTTCCTAACATAGCTACCTGGGTTGGAATGATACCATTCATTCTTGTTGCTGGCCTTGATATGTTCAGGATAAGTGAGTACCTGATTTTAACAAACTTTTAAAAGTGATTATCATTAACCTCAATATTGACTGCAATTGTGTGAACCCATTTTCCAGTGTCCGATAACATTTCAATTTTGTAGTATATTTAAACTACCTTTACATAACAACTTCGTTTATTGTTGCATAGAATATTAGAAGGAATAGTTTTTTTTTAAAGAAATGAATAATAATAGTCATTTAAATATTTCTGAACTGTTTTTTTATCAAATATGATTTAAGTACTATCGAAATGCATTAACAAAATGGCAAACAAGGTCGAAAATTTACATTTTTATATTGAGATTATTCTCAGCAACTACAATAATAAAAAACATTATAAAACATTTAGCTACTATAAATAAACATATTTTTTGTCACATAACGTAGTGCCATTATTGTTTGAGTTTTACTTTTGAATTACATAGTTATATAAATGTATAAATGGTCAATATCATAGTGTATGTATTTTAAAATAAAAACCAACAATAGGATCAAGATTTTGTTGTTATTTTTCAGTTTTCATTTGAGTTCAACATTGTAAGCTATGTGATGCATACATCTTATTTGTTTTATTTCCAGGTCCTAATCTAACGTTCGGTTTACACGTAACATTTTCTTTGTTAAACACGATGTACATTCCATATGCATTGGTGTACTACATTGACAGGTTTGTTTGAAATTACTTTAGTCTTTATTGTTTATGAAGTTGTATGTGTTTCACAGTGATAATTGACCCCTAGTGATAATGACTAGGTATCTACCTAGTCATTAGAAGAAACAGATATTTCACTTTGTGGGTATTCTCCATTGATTTCTTTATCGAAGAAATCGTACATCAAAATGTTATATAAGCAACATAAATTTCCTAAACTTACTTCAAAACAGGAATTTCTATAGTGGTGTTTTTTTTTATGTGCTATGCTTCTTGGCCAAACATATAAAAATTAATAGTAAAATACATTTTTAAAAACAAGCTTTTATTTAAGTGCTTGAATGCGTGTATAAAATTTTGTGTCTGTGCTGTTGACTATTGAGGAGTTCTTAGTCTGGAGCCAATCTTGTGTATAGAATCAGGCTATGCTTACCATAAAAATGCATTGTCATCGGAACTAAACCAACATGTCAAATTTCAACTCCGTAGGATAAGAGGAAGTGATTCTAATTCAGCTTGCAAGATTTGACCTACAAACCGACATACAAACATTGGAAGCTAAATAAAAAATTAATGAAAATCAAATAAAATTTTTAATCCATTATTATTATATAGACCTTATTATGTCAGTATACTAATCAAAGTTTCAGTAATTGTTTATTGTGTATATTTAAAAAATGACAAAAAAAATACGCTCTCGGCTAGATACAGTACAACTTTAAGATAACGTTAAGCAAGCCTATCATACTAATTTTAATTTCATATAATATTTTCTTGTAAAACTTCTGACTAAAAATATGCAAAAGTGACCATAACGCCGATCAAAAATATGTGAATTCTTAGTTCTGTCTATATTTTTCTGCAGAGTGTACATTGCGTGTGGACTGCGTACGTGGTGCATCGCCCCAACGGTTGCCCAGTACTGCACCAAAGAGGTATTGGTTCTGGCTGCCGGTTGCATCTTGCACATTCCCGTGTGGGGTCTAGCAACTATGCTCTTGGACGCACACAAATCAGGACACGGTCTCATGTGTCACAAGAGAAAGGTAAGGGATATTTCTCATATATTTAATAAGTTTCAATTCAAAATAACACTGTAGAATATATGTGACGTCTACTATTGTACGTGGAGTTTATTTTCAAATTGGCAGAGCGCTTGTGATGAGCTTGCTGACGAAGAGATATGTCAGGGAATCGACGAGGACGGAGATGTTCACAGGGAGAGACGGAAGGTGGCCACATTCCTATCGTCACCACCGCCCAATCCACCTGCTCTGATGGTTCATGTATGTTTATTTGTGTTCTCAACAAATTATTTTAAAATCCTACGTTTTTTGTTTCGGCAACCACATTTTTTTAAAACAATTATTAATAAAATATAAAAACTTAAGCTGCGAATATAATTAAGAAATATAAAATGGTTCATATACATTTAATTTGATTATGTAAGACTAAACGGAGTTGCTTTAACAAGAAACAAGTGGAAAAAAAGTAAATTGTTGATTAATTTCAATTATAATATGGGATTCTACTAAGGAAATTCCGTATATTTCCTTTCAATTCGAAATACATGCTCCTTTGGAATCATAGTGTTTGTATTTTCCTCCGATGTACCATAATATTCTGTATAGAATGACTTAGCTATTGGATCAATTTCACCTGCAATGCAATGAAAGAAAGAAAGAAAATATTTCTTTATTGAAAAATGTAAAACAAAAATAAATGGAAAGTACATAAGTTTCAACAGTATTTTTCAATAAAAGGAGTGCTCAGCTGCCCTCCTTTCTGAGAAAGGAGAGCTGATTTTCAGCACGTCTCATTTTATTACATTATAATATATAATTTATACTTAACGTAAAACATATTTGTATTTACAGTGAATTGTAATCCTCTGTGTAAACTGTAATGGGTAATGAGTCAGTCAGGAGTCAATGAATTAGTTGAAGTGTCGCCTAAGCGTCAAACCGAGATACGGGCAAAACTAAACGATTTAGATTCTCTCACCCGAGTCATGCTCGGGCAAATCATATGGTTAATACAGCAGAAAGGAAAAAATGTTCATTAGCGCTCTAAGAAATGTTGATTTTCAGAACCTACGGAAGGAATACAAGCGATCTGAACTCAGCACTTGCACTAGCGAATGCACCGATGTTGAAAAACCACAGGTAATTTTTATCAAAAATACATTTTATTATAAATATACTTACTTTCCTAAGTGCCGACGCTAAATCACCCTTGAATTTTATAAATAGTATCTATTCACAGTTAACAGTAATTTTGGTTGATTAATCCTCCTCCTAGGACTTTCCATTCTGACAGAGCATCCAAATTCAGTAACTAGAGAGTACTGTCGAATTATTTTTTAACCGACTTCAAAAAAGAAGGAGGTTCTGAATTCAATGTGTACAGGTTTTTTTTAACGTTTGTTCATCCGTTAAATAGGATGATAGCGAATTTGATAGGGATGGTCCCATTTAAGTTTAGTTAATTTACATCTAGTGTAAGGTAGGAAAAATAAATAAGAAATAAGTTTTGCCTTCAAAATGTTCTTATCTTAAGCTGGTTTAAGCGAAAACACTAAAAAAATATACTTTAAATAATAAAAAACACAAACACACATTTCCGCAATCCAATTGACAAAAATATTTATTCCTGCTAAATGTTGCTAATCTCGGATCATCACTCGGCTGCCTTAAAAATGAACTTTTAATACCAATAAAATGGTAAGTGTCCATTTACACTTTTGTTTCCCTTAGTGCAGGAAAAGTCAAGGGAAGACAAAATATACACTAAGTAAAATGAAAGTGACGACTGAATTTGGCCATAAATGACTGAAATAGGGATCAATGCTGATATGCTATGACAGTACACTTTGAGACACGTAATATAACTGTCTGAGAACGAAAAGAATAGATATAGTTTTAATATTACTCACTTTTAGACGCACGTTGCTCTCGCCCAACTGTCCCTTGGTGTGGAAGCAGGCGAAGTCTTTGGCTTGCTAGGCCATAACGGCGCTGGCAAAACCACTACCATGAGGATCATCACCGCCGAGGAAGCACCGACTCAAGGAACGGTTAGTACACTAAAAAGATTTGCATCCATTCGTGTTGTAACTGTAACGGTGTAGAAAAGATTGTTGCAATAATTGGATATCAAAAGCTGAAGCAATATTCCATAACGCTTTTAAAAGAATATGGGGTTCAACTCAAGTATACTCATTTTTGAAAAAAGATAGGATGCACTCAATTCATTGTCGACCTAATATGATTTTAACTTATATCCTCTAAATATTCAAATATTAGCAATATTGTGAAACTTGTATTCCTTAAAGTATTATATTCGAATATTTTTATTAGAAACTAGATTTAGGATTTTTAAGAAGGCTGGCATTTCCAAAATGTTCCTGTGCCTGTTTGATCATCTAACTGAGCAACTGACCAGACGGTGAAAGCGGATATAATGATACCAATGTTTAAAGTATGAGTGAAGAATGACTGCCGCCATTTTCATATTTGTCTGTAGTAATTTTTGGTTCTGACAGCCGTTCACATTATTATTTGTCTATACCTATATCTTTTTTATTAGACGCATTTATATAACACTACAATAGAGTTGAGAGTGAAATTTGCTTTAGCCCTAAAGTGTTTCATTTGTATGGAAAATAATGGAAGTACACATTTATTATGACCTTAAACGACACAAATGCCATCAGCCGTGGACAAAACGTAGTTCCAAGTCTGACATATTACAATGAGACTATGATGTATTTTCTATAATGAAACTATTAAATGAAAATATTTTTTTGAACAGGTGGTGCTCGGTGGCCACAATATAGAGACATCACCCAACAGTGCATTCCAGTTGCTGGGTTATTGTCCACAGCACGATGCTCTTTGGAAGAATATCACCATCAAGGAGCATCTTGAGTGCTATGCTGCTATAAGAGGAGTTCCTCCACAGAATATTGAAGGGTGAGGAAAAGAAGAGATTTGGGCTGTATTTATTGCGCAGGTTTATATAGCATATGGGCTAGATGAAATATAAAAAAGATAGACTAAAATAAAAAAAAAACTTTGCTTTAATACTGTGTTGCGGGCATAATGATAAAAGACGTTGATGCAGGTTTTTTTTAATGAAACCTAATATAATTTACATAAATCAATTAACCTATAAAGTTCTCTAGATCTCAGCTATAATTATTTTGTGGATTCTAAATGTCATGGAATGGCATACGCTTGCATGGCGCACAAGTGCATCTGAACCTATTGTAAACAAAAACATATCAAGTGTCATTGTTTACTTAAGGTTATTGTTTTTATTGTTGCATTGGAACGAACGTTTCTCAAATAAACTTCAAATGTTTCTTTTTAGGTGTTTAATCAGAAAATTGCTCGAAAATGTGATTTTTATAGGTTTATTTTTTCTGCCAGAAGTTCCCGCACCACAGGTTCATCCTATGGGATAATGATCCTTTATACGACCCTGGAAGAGACATATTTAAGCTTTGTTTTGTCTCTTTCTTTCGACAAAACATTTTGTTTTTAAGAAATGTCTTGTGAAATTCTTAAGGGAGTGAGGCATCAACAAGATGAAATTTTTGAGATATTTCAAATTTTCACGGTTAGTGCATATGCTTCTCTGAAATGAAGTATATTTTTTCCTTCAAAATTAATTCTCATCTACATACTTGGACAGACCGTAAAACAGTCTTGATAAGTTTATTTACTAATTTTTTTTTAATTCTAACTAATTTCTAAAACTATATTGATAATTTATGAGAACTAATGTGATAATCATGTCCTTAGCTTGGTGATGGCTTACATAGATGGCCTTCAAATGTCGGCCCACGTGAATAAGCACGTCGACGAATGCTCAGGCGGTACTCGTCGCAAACTCAGCTTTGCCATGGCGATGCTCGGTTCACCGCGACTCGTGCTGCTCGACGAGCCTTCCACTGGAATGGATCCCAGAAGCAAGAGGTTCCTATGGGACACTATCTTAGCCAGTTTTCAGGTTAGTTTTCATAAAAATACCTAGTATTTAACCTATTCGGTGTCTGAAATACACAAAGTATACAAAAATAGAGTTGAGAGAATCCAGCATTGATTTATCATAGACGCCTTGCCTATTGGTTCTATACACCTTCAAAATACAAAATGCTTGAACATTGACCGTGTGAGAACAATAGTTTTGATCCTTCGGTGATTGATACTCAATTCATTCGCAAACTGGACTTTTGTATCCCAATCTGATATGAGCTAATTTAATACATACATATGTAATCTTAACAACTAGCTGTTTAACCCAGGGTTTCGCCCTGGGTTGGCAGTTAGGCCCTGAGGTGACTGTATAAAATAATTACGAATTATATTTTGATGAAAAAATATAATTATTATTATTATTACTAAAGTTACTAAAGTTTTTTACGTATTATTTTTAATTTGTATTTTGACAACCAACAGTGTTTCCAAAATGGCCATAATAAAAGTTGTAATAATTAAATAGTGTTTTTAATTAACAAGTTATGTCATATTATTAGTGGTGGAATGGTATAAAATGATTTCTGTTTAATTTTGAAGTCGTTTTTCTTGTAATTGAGAAACATTTTTCCAATATTTTTTGCTGATTGTGTTTGATTGTCGATATAGATAAACATCCTAAAAGGAGTGCCCTAAATTAAAAAATACCTGTTTACTTAATTACTGGTTTTAATAGCTAATGTTAGAATTTATGACCTAACTTTAGATATCTTGTTTCTATGATTGTGATGTATTTGTACTTTTAAGGGCAAAAAGGGTGCAATTCTTACAACCCACTCGATGGAAGAAGCAGATGCCTTGTGTTCAAGAGTTGGAATCATGGTTAAAGGCAGTCTTAGGTTTGTTAATATTATTTTCCCACTTTTTTTTATTTAAATGAAGACTTTGTCTTATCTGAAGTTCAATTATTTTGATGTTATATACACATAAACCCTCTCTTTTATTCCTTTATAAGCAGCAAAAAATATCTTGAGTCATTTTACTATAGTGCGGACATGAGAAACGTGCAGTTCGGGTCATAAATAATTTATATTGCACCTCTCGTTCACACTTGCACGGCTTATGAAGCTAAGGTGTTGTGTGTTAAATGTAGGGAAACTCCTAGGGGATTTTCTGCGCTGCTTCACTTTGTGAAAATGAATTTAATAATTATATCTAAATTTCATTACTTTTCAGATGTATAGGTTCGACACAGCACTTGAAGAACATGTATGGGGCTGGTTATACCCTCGAAATGAAGATCCTGGCAGGTGGTCTGGATGCAATATCTCCTGCCGGAGTAACTCTCACTTCACCCTCTTCGGATCATAGGGCTGAGCACTCATCACCGTCTCTCGGCGAGGGAGATGAGAGTTAGTTATCATTCCATTTTATCGTATGCAAAATTCCATTATATCTTTTAACTTCTCCGAAATTATATTAAGTTCAGTGTTTATCTCGTGATATTTTAGTCAAACATCAAAATTTATTATTTTATTTTCAAATACATTTTAGAATTTTAAAGAATTATTACAGCATCTTATTCTAATATTCATACAGCACTTTTGAAATGGGCTTCCATTAACAAAAATATCACTTTACAGTACAGCCTTTTGCTTCACTACCATACTTCCCAAATTTCTTCCAACTTCCACTACTGCGAATGCCTGAAAATAATCTTAAAAAGTTAATTTAACATTCCCGAAATCCACCTCCTCAAATTGAATTATCTAAGACAACCTTTTCAAATTAGGAGAACTTCTAATCCATAGGCTCAAGGGTTAGGTCAATGCCCTTAAACTCTTCGCCCTCCCTTCCTAAATTGGAAACCTTACTTGAGTGTAAATATCTAACATATATTTGAAAGTGTAAATAAAAAAGTGTAATATTTGACAAAACTTGTCAAAATAGTTAAAAATTGTATGGCCAACAGGAAAAAATCAATAAAAGCAGTTTCGTTTATTTTTTTTAAAAAGTGCAATATATAAAAATAATAGTGATATTTTATAATAGAGAATTTCACGGTGAATCAGATGATACCTGATTTGTAAAGATTGAACGACTCATGCCTGCACTATGGATTTTATAGTAGACGAGTAAGTTCTTTAAATTTTCCATAGAAATGAGTCCATTCTCAAGCCCTTTTGGCGCGAAATCCTATCTCTATGAGTTAAGGAATATTTTTTAATTTAATATATTTTAGGGAAACATACAGCGTAACTTAGTTTATAAAACAGTAAATAGATAGCTATAAATTTGGCCAATTACATGAATCTACTGTTTAACAATTGAATTGAGATGTCGGTTCACCTAAAGCTGATTACATAAAAAAAAAAAAATTATGAGAAATGTGAATAAAATAAAATAGTTACCTTGTTTTGAATTAATTCAAAGTACAATAAAAAATGTCTAATTCCAAAAGATTACTATTATATTCATGACATATTCTATAAATTTTTGCATTTTGAACATAGTTTGTGTTCGTTTTATTTAATAAAAAAAAGATCTGTTGATCTAGTAATTAGTTAGGGAATACTTTGTAGAAGCTCTGGACAGTCTAGATTACCATATAATCCTCAATAATAATAATAACTATGAAGTACTATATTCCATACCTTGTATTTTTGGTTCATGATATGATTTGTATGCTTGTCAGTGGCGCATGCTCAGAATTTGACAGTAGGCAATCCATATCGGGAGGGATGGTGCGCACTTTACTCGTCGGAGGTGAATGTTTTTTGAGGTACCTAGTAATTTTTGGTAAAAAATCTAGGCAAGCCCGGCTCTTCGGCTTCTATGGAAGTACCACCACTGATGCTTGTATTCATAATGTGATTTCAGGAGATTCATTGAACAATACAATCGGAGATGAGGAGGACACAACGGCAGAGCTTGCAGATGAAAATGGAATGGATGTCAATATTCACACGCCTCTAGTTGGCGATGTGGAGGCAGTGGCTGATATATCCAGACCCTTGTCCAGGTAAATTTGGGTCAAACCCCCACAATTCATAATGGTTAATAAAATTGTGGGTCTAAAGAGAAACACCATTTAACACACTAAATCAATAAGATAATTAAATAATAGAAGCATTGATTGAGTTCAACTATACTAATTAGGCCGGTCGGTGATGTTTCCTTGAATCCATTTGAAGGCTGTAAATTCTTCAACAATTCTATTATTAACATTAATTCTATCAGTCTATTGATCAGTCTATTCATTCTATGAGCCTATTCTATTATTATCATTATCAGTATCAATTCTTAGGCCCACAAGTCCTCAACAGTTACTGTAGTGTCTGCACAGCCACTTTGATGTGGTACTATGATTTTTATGACAGTTGTAAGTCACAGCATTATGCCTTGACATTGAATGGGGTGATGCCATTCTCAACACATTTGATGTCTCATTTCTCAAATCTACATACTCAAAGGAATCAATACGCTGATGGTAATAATAATAATAATAAACACTTTATTTGACATTCATAAATATAAAGGTCGAGCTTATTGCCACAAGACAATTTTTACTAGCTAGCCAACATTACGCATGCACGCAGCGTGGATTATTTAAAATATTCTAACATGAGTTTTCATATAATAGAATTACGTACTAATAATAAATATGCGTTTATTAGAGTTTAAACTAAATAATAATTACATGGATTAGATAGTGTATCTTTTACTCATAAATTATGAAACGGTTAAGAGTATAAATTTACATAGATTATGGTTTAAGCATGAATTTATCTATGGTACACAGGTTGCCATCGGAAGAGGTAGAAACATCGGGTGTAGACGCTGCTCGTAATTTTGTGACTGCGCTGTTTCCCTCGTCGAAACTGGAAGAGAGCTTCGCGGACCGGCTCGTTTTCAGCGTGCCCCAGAGCAGTGTTTCCAGTCTGGCCAACTCGTTCGCGCAGCTTGAAACAGGTCAGCAATAAAATATTTTCATTTTGCTAGCATTAAGGTCTTAAGGCCTTACTGGTTGATTCACCGGTGCTCTTAGGAGTTGATATTTAAAAAAAAAGTTGCTTATGTCCTGCCCCGCTGTTCAAGCTATCTCCTTATCAAGTTTCATCAACATCGGATCAGAGGTTTAGCCCTGAAAACATAACAGACAGACAGACAGACTTTTGCATGTAGAGTATACATTACTATATATTATATTTATGTATACGGCATGCCCAGAATTTGTATAGTAGGCCAACCCCATCGCGGGGGCATTGGAAGCCCCGCTAACCGCTGAAGGGGGTTTTTTTATTTTGTGGTACCTAGTAATTTTTGGAAGCACACGTCACGTTTGGAAGCAGGGTTTCTAAACCAGCTAGAAAAGGCTATACACACATACATGTTTACACATGCATATATTTGATTTGGGTGTATGTATGAAAGAGTATTTGAAGCTCCTTTAGAAGCCTTAAAGTATAAGAGAGATAGATTCCAGCGAGTACCTTCCGTCGCTACTGAGGTCTCAGCGAGCAATGCGATGATGCAACTTAAGTTCCTACTTTAAATCATAGATGGCGCCTAGTTGCACGAGAAACACCCAAATTTAAAAATATGTTTAAGAAATCTAGGCAAGCCCGGCTTTTCAACTTCTACTGAAATACCGTCACTGAGTATTTAGTATAAGTATGGATATATTAATGAATTCTAAATATTATATAATTTGACAGCAAAGGATCGTCTCGGCATAGCAGAATATAGCTTCAGTCAGACTACATTGGAGCAAGTATTCCTTAAGTTTGCTCAGTACGAAGATGGAACCGACTCTACGTCATCCGAACAGCCCGACCACTGACAACAAACCAATTTGCAATTTCTGGTGCAAGCGTGAAGGTCTGCTTTATGGTTATCACAAAATGTACAATCCTGCATGCTAAGTCGTTTGACCGCTCTATAAATCTCGAAGACCAAATCCCAAATTGCACTGCCTATGCTCCGCCTTTGGTCACAAACAAATATTACGGAGAAAGGCAAAAACAGTTAGATAACCATTCTCTATGATGTATTGTAGTAGTTATTCGGTTGGTAATAAGTTGCAGCCAGTTAACAGTTTGTTACCACTAACCAATGATTAAATTTAAAAGAATTCAATGAGCGTCGGAGAGAGTGGAATGTGATTTTAGAACCTTAAAAAACTTCCGAATGTCACTGTATACAAATGTATTTCTTTAACTGTACTGTTTCGATACTAGTCAATACATATTTTTCTAGGCAATAATTTAGTAAGTACCAGAATTAGTACTAATTTTTTATAGGTATAATGGCATGGATAACATGACTTTTTATGACATTGCTATACTTTATTATTCTGAGTTCAATAGGTATTGAGGCTAAATGTGCTTAGTTGTAACTTCAACTAATACTTTAATTCGATTTAATAACTCATTTTATTTTTATAGATTGATTGTTGTCATTGTGAGTGTAACATCTTTACAATGTTACATTTGAAATTGTATATCATAACAAAATGACTCGCTTCTTTGCACTTCCTCGACTTCTCATTTTTATTTTTGAAAAACTTAAAACACATTTTATAACTGTAGTCGCTAACCTAATATCGAAACTGTTCTTGATAATATTCAATATGGTTCTTAAAAAATACATATTCATAAGATGGCACACTGCGTGATCATATATGCAGCGACTATGATGTAGGTACCACTATTTTGCTATCTATGTCCAGTACAAGTGGCACGCCATTAAGATTTGAACAAATACAAAGAATAACGTGAGATAGCATTTTTTGCACCATTGGATTTGTTCGTACGCTTTTGTAAAGTTTACCATTGATTATAATATAGTGGTTTTTAGATTGATCAACTCCTAAGATGAATTTGACGACCACTCTTTAGTTTATAAAATACAATGCAGATGTCGCACCAAGTCTAAAAAACATTAAAATGTATTCATAATTGTTTTATAAAACTTTTTATTTCATCGTTACTTTTTTTATTCAATTCGCTCTATTCTTAGGTACTGTGACAGCGTAGTGGTGCGCCTCGGAGAATGATTGAGCCGGATCTTACTTTATGTTAACTAAACGCTATTAGATTTTATATAAATCTGCCGAGTCGAGCAAGTTGATGTTTTGCCATTCTTCCCTTAAACACCATCTACTTAATTATACTGTACTCGCTCTAACTATTTTATTTAGGTGAAAGACATTTCCAATATTGAATAAGTCCGCCAATTGTGTATGTGTTTCGAGAACATTTTTTTCTGATATATTGCAGTAATGTGTGCAATTAAAATTACTTTCACATCTTACAGTATAGTTCATTATTACAGTTATTACATATAAATATTGGTAAACTGGAAAATTACAATACTATTCTGGATTTAATTTTTCAGACGCCATTGATTTTTTTAATTGCATACACATCTTGTGCAATACGATAAAATCTCAAAACTTCTACCAAAAAAATACTTTTAAATGTGCAGTTTGCCAAAATTATATAGTTTGTATATTTTAAATTAATTTATGTATGTTAGGTTGATAATATTTCTAAGTATATTTTCATCACTTAAATTAACTCATTGAATAAAATTATTATTGTTCTATTCTTTAATATAATATAAGAAAATATTAGATATTCAATTAATAAATAATATAGTAATTAAATATACTTAAATATCTAATGTAATTTATTTTAAAAAAATCATACGCAAATCAATGTTGTAGTTCAAGGAGAAATATCAAAAATGGAAGTTATGCATGTAGGATATTGATTAACCTCAGTACGAATCAAACTATACTTTTGTTTATGCCAAATAATATCATAATCAATAAATTGAATTAGAAACTATGTTCGTGTTAGAAAACAAACTTTATGGTATGGGAAAATTATATAAGGCTGGCAATTGTTCGGTCAATAAGAGATTATTTATACATAGTTAAAAAACATAATTTATATAAGTGAAAGTCAATAAAATGAACCCTTCTGAGATATCGAGCGGTATAAACACCATCAGTTACATTCTATATGTTCAAGTTATTCTATACGTTTTTCACAAGATTTGACCGAACGATTTGTCATGGGCCTATTAATTTAATGAATGAAAATTTTGCAACAATTTTTTTACGAGTTAACTGTTTCTATTTATTTTTTTCTTAGTGTATATTTCTTGTTTTATGTTAAGCTACGTATCTAACTACTTGAATCTAGTCTACAATCCAAAAGCTATATTTGAAATTTAAAATTTTAACATTTTTTTTTAAGGTTTAAACGTTATTTTTTTTCTTCAAATAATTAGTTTACGGTTGTGTGACATATATGAAGTTTTACTGAGGTTTCTGAAGATTGAGCGAGTTTTTTCTTAAGGGATTCAATTATTTATTTACATGTTTACCCATTTGTTCATTTAAATGGGTTTCAAAGTCATAGCGGATTATAGTAATGACTGAATGTTTCTATTCGTTTGATTATTAAATCTCAGTATATTCAATTGCAATTGACTATCTATGGTCGCAACAATTTGTCATGGCTAAAAAAGAGTGACAAAACACTGTATGAAAAAGCTAATGCTATAGGGTTATGTTTTTAATTGGAAATATTATGAAATGTCGCATTTCGAGGTTTCAGGGATCACATAAAAAAAGTGTTAAATTTTGCTAAATTATTTTTGAATTGCTGATGAGATATTTTGTGTGGTGTGGTGCCATTTGACTATCTGGTTTAGTTGGCAAATACCAAAGTCTGTTCATAGAGTTGTAAAGTCGAGAATGCAGTTTTATGTAACTAGCCCACTAAACATTTTAGCTATGGAAATCATATAGATACATTTTTACCATATTTAAAAAAAAAAAAAATCCTAATTATCTTAAAAGGAATCTATTTTTAATTTGATTTATTAGCACTGAATATAATTTGTTGCTATAATAATTATATGTAATTTGACCGTTTTTGGTGTTGTAATGGAGATAATGAATTTTAATTAAACTAATTAATATTTTTATTTACGTAACTCTAACGAATACCTGAAAATAATGTTGCGTTGTCTTTAAAGTAAAGGTTTTGAATTTCTTTTGTAATACTAATGCTGTACTTTCAAAATAATTTTATTAAAACTAACATTATTTTTTGAAAATGGGATACTATGAATTGGTCAAAATACCATATTTCCGTGACATTTCACATTAAGGAAGGCATTTACCAATAATAAATAGTTTTTGTAATATTAAGATTTGGGTTATTAGTTTTAAGGATATATAGAAATATTAACATTGTTAGTAGTAGTATACCAACCACTGCTACTAAATGGTCCGGAAAAGTGTGGTAGGAGTTAAACTGACATATATCTTATTAACTCAGGTCACACTTATCATGACGTAATCGGGGGAACGTTTAAGAGCAGATTAAGTATTTGTGAATCTCAGAATTGGCAGGGTACTGAAGAACAGTGTTCCCCGCCAGTGATTAACATCCAAAATGGGTTATTTATTATATATATTTTTTCAAAAGATCAAAAATTGGTTTATTAACTATAAAGATAAAAATAAAATTGGCAAACAAATTTTACAACATGTATGAATCGATTATACGGGTGTTCAGTGTCCTAACTGACATACTTCTACAATTGCTATCTGATCTTATTTGGAGCAAAAAAGCTGAATGGCTTCTCTAGTTGATTTTTTTCCCCACACAAAACTAAATTAAAGTTTTCCTGCCATAAAACTCCACAGTGTAAATTGTAGCTTAGTTTCGCGCGATGCGAGCTGCCGTTATCTGCTAATTGAATTTTTTTTTTGGGGGGTAATAAAAATGCTAAAATAATATTTAAAAAAAAACTAATGTAAATATTGTTGAAATGCTTTCCCTCATTCTGTTCACAAATGTTCACAAATGTGACGGATAACAAAGAGGCATCTTGTATGCTACAATAAAAAAATATGACTCATAAAACACTGAGCAAAATTAAAATTTTGCTAACGCCGTTGACGCGGACACATGCAAATCAACTGACCCACGCTGCACGACAGGAGAGCCCAGCGCGGTGGCCAGGTACAACCATGTGTTATTTGTTTTTATCACAGTTCCGGGTAATTTTGTGCACGAGAGCAGAATGAATTAATATTTCGATCTTCGATCAATGCCTAGATAGGCCGTAGCATACGAAAATACATTTTGTTCCATACATTTTTTCATAGCGCGAAAGCATAAGCTAAGAAAGTGCAGGATAACCTAAGAAAGATAGAGATGTGGGGACATTTCACACAGGGCCTGCACTGTGAAGTAATACGTGTTTTTTGGGGTAATATATTATGAACTATTTGTTGTGGACCACTATAACGACTCATGAGGAAATGCGAAGACGCACTAAGGTCACTGACATTTCGTGGCTAATCGTCGGCTATATATGTTACTGGGCGGGTCACGTGGCAAGACAGACCGACACAAGATCGTCCAGTGGGTAGACCAAAGACAACCAAGCGAAAAGTTGGAAGAGCACAGCTGAGGTGGATGGATGACATCCGTAGAACTGCAGGACTGGAAGGAAATGGAGGAGGCCTACATCCAGGCGTGGATGGCTACAGGCTGAGGAAGAAGAAGAGTTATCACAAAGCTTGGTCCTATCTTCAGTATTCATTAATCGGAGATCTCGATAAATACAGGGTTATAGCAAAAAAAGTTATTAATCTTTATTGGTTCAAATAAACTCAGGAATCGGTGGTAGAAATTACGGAAATCGGATTAGTCGCTGATGTTTGTTTGTTGAAATAATCTATTTAAAATATTCTCTTATGTTTATTGTGATAATAATCAGTCTTGGAAAATTACATCAAACTGAAAAATGTCCGACCATAATATTTTAATTTTAAAATAATTTATATATTAGTGGGATTTTTTTTAAGTTATACAAGGGGTGAATATAAATTGTATGAGGGAAAATATATATTTATGATTGTTTGACCACTAAGATGAACCTTTAACATGTATTGAATTAATATAATATGATTTAGATGGAATATTTTGTATCTACGTATTTTAGGTATTTTATTAAATTATTTTAGGTATATTTGATTAAATCTAAAACTCAGTTATCACTTAATGAAGTTATGACAAAATCTGCGAGTCAAACGTTATGGGACTCTTAGTAGCTGTTTTTATTTATATAGAAAATATATATAGGTTACTTACTGAGGCCTAAAGCTTAGTTGTAGAAAAAAATAATTTGATGCTCTAGTTTTGAAAATGTAACATTAAATAAACGCAGTAATGACAGTACCCTCTTTCCTTGAACGCCATTCAAAATAGACCTGCTCCCTCATACAATATTTTCACTCAAATGGTCCACAGTTGAATAAAGGAGGAAAGGGCTCTAAGTGTAAATTCTATTGAAATAAATTTTTAACCTAAATTAATATAGACAATTTACCAATCAATCTTAACAAGTGCTTAGCCCCATTTTTCTATCATAGGATAAGCGTTTTGAGTTCTGTGATAAATTATCATCTTTTATAAATTTATGTTAATAAATTAAATAATTGTTTGTTTCGGATATTTTCTAATTGTAATGAAAAATAATGTAATGAATTGTGTACTTATTAAGAAAGTAATTTATTTTCCTCGGAGGATATTAATCTAATTGCACTATTTCCAATTTAATTCAATGTATTTTTATTTTGCATGAACACAATTTTCTTTTCCGTTCCGCACTAAGTTTACAAATTACAAGATAATTTAATACAATTCCATTAACTTAAATCTCCTTATTTTAAAAGTCCTTATAAATTAATTATGAGTATTGTTACTTCAAACATTAACATTTGTATTATCTGTGTATGTTTGACTTGGTATAATTTAAATTTAAATATAATTTTGATAAGATAATGTGATCATTTGTTTCAAATAATTCAATTTCTTAGAATTAAAATGACGGGGGGGGGGAGGGATTTACAGTTTTTTGATGAAATTAAAAAAAAACATTCTGTACCTAATTAAAAGTTCTGCCTCCATTTAGTGTGAAGTATTTTAATATTTGGAAAAAGATAATTTTAGGATCCTTGCAAAATATTTTCGTTGAAAATATTCGTAGTTAACTACATAAGATTTTATTATATTTATTATGATTTTTATATTCATCTGTATTCAGTGTTACAAACATAAAGATTGTAATATTAACAATTACAAGGCCGATTAGGAGTTACATAATTAAATTTAACAATAGGGTGACAGTTGAAATAAACAAAAAATAAGTTGCCTAAAAATTTAAAAACTAAAAATTATGTACAAAAAGTAATAAATGAAATAAATTACCGTTCGTACATAACTATTATACAACGAATTCATCCAAACAGCCTAAAGTAAGAATCCTATAAAAATAGATAATTTTACATTGTGAGATATGTCCTGAATGGTTGTTTTTAAAATAAAAAAAAATCCCATGAGCATAGAAAAGTTTTTCAAAATTGTGTTAAAATTTATTTTCAATATTTTAGCCATTGCCTCCTTACACCAACTTCAACTTGCAGTTAATACAAGTAACCCTATGGCTATTTATGTACATTAAATATGTATATTATATATATAAAATACATGTTAAAAATTAAGTTATTTACAGGTATTTAACCTTCGGTTTAGACGTTGGAAAGTAGCTGTTTGCTATTTTTTTTATTTGAAATATTTTGTTTATAAATATCATGTAGTTACAATAATCATGTAATATTAAATCATTGCAATTATTTATTAGAATTCCAATAAATTAATAATATTATTTTTATTAATTAATTTACAGTTTTTGGTCCATACCCAAGTTATATTCTTTATGATTATTTTACCTGCCAGCAGTTTTATACGTATTTCATTTCTTTAATAGATATTTAAATATTAAAAAACTTAAAATTCTCGCTTCCTCATTTATTTTTATTTTAATATACCTTTACCTTAGATTAAATACAATTATATTGGGCTTCACTGAATAAGTTAAATTGCTTTTTTCTAAAGTCTGGCCATATGGCTCTGATGAAGCATTAAAAACGGCTTGACTGTGTGCGGTTTCGAACCTGTAACCACTAGGTCAGTAGTCGAATACCCTAACAACTAGACCACCTTAATATTTTATGTGTTGTTGCTTTTACACCAATATTGTCTGAATTGCTGTTGAATTGTCCATTTCGTCATAACACCACTGCGACAAGGACATTTTATTTCAAAAGTTTTGTTGCAAAATTTAAATACAGATAGCACTCGTGTATTTAAATCCCCGCTGCCGTACCGATTGGTTTTGATAACTAATCGGGTCCTCGTGATATTTTTTTCTTTTGCAGAAGTAAAGAATAATAAATACTGACAAGTATTGTATGTTTAGATTTAAATATTTGTAATAGGATAAGTCTGTCGCTTGTCATTTGGCCGTGTCGTCTAGTGATTTTTTTTATACAACAAAGTTATACAAGTTTAAACAATTTCTTTATATTTACCTTATCTAAATTTTTCTTAAGGTGTTATGTTTAAATAATAAATTTACATGTTTTGTGAAACTCCAAAATGATCCTTTTTCGAATCATGCTATAATCTACGTTACGTGCAATTAATTTCATACCTGTTCAACAACAAAAAAATGTGACTATGTTCGGATTGGAACCTCGAACTGCTGGGTGAGCAGTCAACTGTCTTGACAACTAGTCCACTATAATCTTTATCGGTGTTGATTTTGAATTTATAGTTAAATCTTTGAGTTTTGTTCTTAGCGAGGTAGTATTATATAAATCAGTTTTTTTTACAGAGATAAATGATCCACTGAACTATCCAAGTCATTATTTTTTTTTTTATGGAGTTTCACAAGGGCTGTAGAATTTACCTAAAATGTATTATATGTCATATTTATATGTCCTTTTAATGGTAAAATATCAATGGATATTTTTATGCAGTTGTTACTTTGCATATTGATTTTTATAATTGTTTTTACTATTAGATATGCTACAGTGAATAATAGTCAATTAAATCGATTGTGAAAAATTTATTGTTTTATTTACATACACAAAATTTCCCGATCCGGTTCTGGTTGAAAAATAAGATTTTTAGATGTTAGTGTGTCTCTCTAAACGAGTACAAAATTGAAGCTATCGAAAAAGGTTGTTGTTACATAATATTTCCTCGGTCCTTTTGCAGTCGCCATCGGTCGGTTGGTATACTGGAAACAGGATCATTTCCGGTCATTTAACTTGACAAACATATACTGTGTCCCAAGACCATTCCTGATAAAAAAAACCCAGGTAATTGACTCTGCAATATCAAACATGATTCATGTTAACATCCTTATCAAAATTCATCATAGTTTCAGTGAAAAAAAAAATGTAAACTATGTGATAATAATAAACTGTTTCTTGTAATGCGTCGCCAGCCGCGACACAGTTGAATGACCCCTATCAGTCAAGGCTGTAGCATAGCAAAACGAGATATGATTGCATATTACGACGCTTAAGGGAATACACACCAGTGTTTTAATAAAATTAATAAATTTCACATTTTTTTTAATATAATTTCTTTCTCATAATAGGGAGCATAAACACCCCCTTAAGTCTTCTGAAATGGTCTCGGGACACTCTGTATATACCTGAGGTGTTTCATTTTTGAGGTCATCAATAAATGGTGTGCTGCATTTTGTTGACCATTCGTGTAAAATTTATTGTGTTTTATGTTTTTGCTCACATTCGGTTTTTTTGTCTTGCATGGGAACGCGATTTAATGGACTTTGGTACTTTCACATTATTAGACTAGCCACTGCTGTGGGCATTTTTGAAGATTATTCTATTATATCTTATTTCTATGTTTGAAAGCATTTCCTATAGCTATGTAATGTCCTTACCTTACTCTTGTATGAAATAGTATATAGTTATAGTGAGAAAATGAAAAATGATCTGTCAGAATTTCTCGAATTTGAAGAGGACTTGATGGCTTTAGACGCATTGGATGAAATTAGGCGGCCAAAAGTGTATAAAACGCGTTTTAATCCGTTCAATCTGCAAGATAGTTATTTAGATCAAAATATCGATTTACTAAGGAGAATATCAAGAAAATAATTGCAATGGTTCAACTAAATCTTGAAGGAGATCGACGAGGTGGCAAGATATCTCCCGAATTGCAAGTATTAGCCGCAATTCGAAGCTGGGCTCCCAGTGACGAAAGGAGTTCAAATACATTTGGACGTTGCATATAAATTCTTAGTTGGCAATGTCTCAATTGCTTTGTTTCCAGATTCAAGATGACGGCGCAGATATCCATGGATTCAGCCAACAACAAATGTCTCAGATAAAAATAAAAATAATCTCTTGCCATGTAAAAATAATGGACGCGAGAACCTAGTAATAATTATAAATCCTGAACGCATTTTGCTTGAAAATTATTCATTTTTTTAAAAGTAGACGAGTCTAATAATGTTTAATCCTTGAAAACAACCATCCATTTTACTCGTTTAGTGTTAACGAAAGATCTTTAATTTTTAACCAGATGTTTTTAATATAAATTCAAATTATTTTACATAAACAAATATGTGGTTATTTTTTTTCATGCAAAATAATTTTAAATCATAATAACTCAAATATAAAAAAAATCAACAAATTTAAAAATGCAGTGCAGTTTAAAAAAATATATAAATTTAAAAACACCCACGGCCGTTTTCACCATCTCCGGTTATGTGGTGGTCAAATGATCAAAAGTTAACTATCGGTTAAGTCTAAGTGCCACTTAAGTAATGGGTGAGAAAGAAATACATTTCAGACTTAGGTTTACATAAGATTTAGCTCCATAAGACCATTTTAGTGAAATGTTATTTAATTAAATCTGGTTTTCTTTTAAGAACTATGTCCTAATTTCTGTTATTTTTGTATGTAACTTTGTTGTTATTAAACATGAATGATCATGTACGCGTGTTTTCCATAAAAAAAATAAATAAATATGTATCGTTATAATTATGATCGTTGATACCACACCACTATACTAACTTCAAAATATTATTGTACCTAAATTAAAATGTCATTCCTATATGCATTTATCTTGTGTTTATGGAATAAAATCATTTGAATTTTGAATTTTTGAATTTTCATAGATACAGGGACTGAGCAGTAATGAAAATGCGAAAACTTGTAAATTATTTCTTCATGTCAAAATGTATAAATGCGATGTAATCGCTGCATCAACATTGTGCTATGTACCTACCTTTAGGTAAACCCCTTAAAAGCTTAAAATCAAGAAATATATTTGAAATGAAAATTCGTAATCAAAACTAATCAAACATTACCACGGAAACATACGTAAAATAAATCTGATTTCACGGAAACAATAAATCTTTCGAAAGATTTCGAACATTGAAAATTTGACGGTGGCTTAGTTTCTATGACGTGAATGCTGATAAAAAGTAATTGTGATAAATAACGAGACATCACAAGCAGATCCCAAAGTCAAGGATAAAAAGAATGAAAAAAAACTATGGTAACGATAAATATGTACCGACATATCTAAGCATGTTGACTCTTTTTATCATGTTTACTTTCTAATCTATTATCAATTTCATTCGCCTAGGAATTTGTATAACATGAATTTTTGAAGTACGAATTTTTTCAAAAACTACGAACTTATAAACTGACAATTTATTTTAGAATTATAACGAACTGGACTTTTTTGTTAGCATGATTGAATTGAATAATTTGCTACAAGGAAACAAAAGTTTATTAGATGGATGATTTCGTTCTACCAGAATAATATGGGAATAACATGTTTTGTCCTCGTGATTTTATTTTTGTAGCTAAACTGCTCGAGTGTGTTTCTTGTAAAGTAAAGGGTGTCTCAGAATATCTTTGATTAAGTACTTTATTTTTATTTATTTATTGAATATGTAATATTGCTTAAATAATAGTTCATAAGTATGTATTATATAAGCATTAATATCTTAATTAAAGCGACAAGCGAGTTAAATTGTACTGTTCTTTCCTGCCTAGACGAATCTGTACTAAGGGAGGCACTTTTATTTTGTTTATATAATGTGCCATGTCCGTCATTTAATCGATGCTATAACAATATATAAAAACTAAACTGTTATATAAAAATATGTGAACATACGTTTTAGGTTTATATTACACAAAAACAAAACCAATAGTAATAAATAAATAAAGAGAAATAAAATAATAAAAATAAAAAGTAGTAAAATATATATATTCAAAACACACGCACAATCTGGATTAAATACTAAATTCCTTATTTTACTATGCGGGAACTCAATTTGTCGTGTCCACCACTTCGTAGACTGATCAATAAAAATACCTAAATAATTGTAATATTGAAGTTGTCCTAAAGGTTTTTACAATTTGTGGTGCTTGTGGTTTTGCAATATTTATGGATGAGCAATTCGGTGTCCCCAGTGTTGTGGCTGATGTTTTAAATATAATCCCAAGTTTGTATTACCCTCGTTTTTATAAGCTATTATTTAGTTTGCAATTTTTTATTTGGTCTCCAACCGAAGGAACTCCTCAACGGTCAACAGCATAGACACGAAATTTTGTATAAGTACGCATTTTAGCACTTTTAAAAATGTATGTTTACTATTTATTTACTATAGGTCGTACGAAAGCTGATTTAAGGGGGTCTTAGGTTGAAGAGGTATGACAAAGGCTTGGAAATATACTCTGCAAAGTATTTGAGTAAACCCTCTTTATCCCGTCAGGCCCAACGGCATTCCAGCATCGAGAGCCTTTTATTTTCTATCAGGATAAAAACTTCAAAAGAAATATTTTTTTATTTTAAAAATAATACTTGAATAAGTTTACTAAATAAACCTTGACTGCAATGAAATATTTCTTCATTAAGGAATATATTGTAATTTTAATTATCACGGCAAAAACCATTGGGCTTATGGATATTACGCAAATACACACCAGATGACGGTAACAGCACTTAGTGTTGTACCACCCATATTTTTGAAATACAGATGGTGTGCTAAAAATGTGTGAATACTGAGATGATCAGGTTTTTTGAATCGCTGTCAGAAAATTTTCGTTTTTACGAGGCTATGACTGTCGTTTCAACATTTTCTTATAAAAAAAAACACCTTTACATCAAACATAAGAAAAATATCCTTAGGGCATACGTTTTGGATAAAACAAATAACATTATCGCTTCGCTAGTAAGTATTTCTGTTATGTGGTATTTTTTTTGTTTTGCAAACCTCAATCCACTGTACTGTTTGTCGCTTTCACACGCAAGGCACAGTATTTATAATGTACGCAAGGTAATGCTTTTTCAGTCTCAAGTTTTTTTCTCTGATTAATTGATATATGTCCAGTTAGGTATGGTTATGTAATCAATTTGTGTCATCATCTAAGAAATATGCAAAAAACTAAAATAAATATAAAATAAAATATTTTACTGAAATTTTGCCAGTGTCCTGTAGATGGCCGTAATATTCGCGAGTGAAATATACTTTTTCTTTAGCCAGTATTTTGACAAGATCTTCACTTTTTTCGTTTTTTTTTCCTAGCATTGACATAATTTCGAGGTTAGTTTATGACGATTTAAATCTTCTTTGCGTCTGCTAATTTGTTTTGTAAATCTGTATTTTTATTATCTAATTTTGTGAGTTTTTAATTTTTCTTTTGTTTCTTTCAATTACGCTTTAGTTTTAGATAACAATATTATGGACTTTTCTGTTGTCTAACATCTAGGCGACGATCTGGTTATACTTACATTTTTCAACAATACTTTACTTTTTATTTGACATTTGTATTTAGTACCACTAAATAACAAGATTTTTCCATTATTCTTCTTAAAAGTCAACAATGTTGGCGTACCGGTAGAACTCGGAAGTGGGTAGACAATATGGGCCGAAATTTCAGTCTTTGCTTAAAGTCGTTCTTAGTTAGGATTAACTTAACTTTTAAGAATGACCTAAATTGAATTGTGTATGTATTTCAGTTACTTTTTAAGTTCGATTTAGTTAAGAATATGTTTTCGCTCTCGTGATTAGTTCGCTACTCGCCGCTATGGTTTGTGTATACAATATCTGTTGCCACTGTCGCATCACTTTTGACATATAACGCGTCATCTGACATTTTGAGGTTATGTTGTCAGCTGTAGGATTACTAGGATTTTGCCATGCGTGTTTGCTTGAATTGAAGATGTTCAAAATATGCAAATCCAGTCAATTTAATTGAAAATATAAAATCAAGTACGAGACGAAAACCACAGATGGCAATACACGGCGACTGTAGCGCCGTTGATGTACTGAAATCGCTCCTAGCGGCGTATTTTAACACTGACTTAAGTAGTTTTGATTCTTAGCCAAGACGGACTTTTATGTTCGGCTTAACGTTAAAAATGAATTGTTTATCGGTTAAGTCTTACTTAAAATTTAGGTTAGTCTTGAGTAGGACCTGAAATTTCGTAGCCGCCGCGCAATGAAACTCTTTATTTTTTGGAATAATTATTTTTAAAATAATGATTAGACTTTGACATTCAAAATTTCCGAAATGTTCTCATTGAAGGAAAATAAACGCCGGTGTGTCGAGTGGCCATGAAGGAGTAAATTGTATTGTGCCATCATAAATCCATCACTCATAGCCTAATACGCCATAACATTGAAATGCGCCTTCTTGCGTAGTTTGTTTGCTGAGGCTAAAATTCGTAATATAATATTTAACTTCTCAAATGATAATTATTATGTTCGCACAAACAGAGACGATAACAGAATATTTGCGGTTGCCGAGCATCATATGAGCGCGATTCTCGAAAACAACACATTTTATTGTTTTATTGTTTAATGGCGTATTTTTTAGAAATTATTTAGCATCGTAAATTAATACATTTAATTAAATACCGAAATGCGCGGTGATTTGCACATTCGTCTCGTTGCCCGGATACACAGTTTTTTTTTTTAAAATTACTTTCTAGCATACGTCTATCTGGCCTAAACTCAATTTTTAATTCAAGTCCTTATTTTATACAGGGTGTATTTATATCCACTGATATTCTTTTAGGGGATTGAACTAAACCGGTCTCACGAAAAAAAATCAACCGCTTTCTCAAACAATAAAACGATTACTTTTAATTTTCGAATTCGTTTTTCTCGTAATTGGGAAACATTTTTATCCATTTTTTTTAGTAATAAAAAACATAGATAAAAACAATATTCCTCAATTTATTATATTTTTTTTAACAGATTAGCGACGTGCGGCGACTACTGAGCGCTCACAACAAAGACCTTATTGAAGGATCCTTTTAATATTTTCACGTAAAGTTTACAATTTTTATTTCGCGGAAACCATGATGATTTTTTTATATACCGTCCTTACAAATATTACTAGAAATCGCAGGACAAACTAGCCGGATATTTTATTAGAAATGCACTTGGGACACGATGTGTATTCAACCTTTCTAGTAAGTAACGCCTCACATACCCTCCTCAACATGAGGCAGGCTTTCTGCCAAATTACCAACCTGGGGCAATTTCTGGAGTCAAATAAAAAAAAACGAGTTTGAGCGTTTACAGATAAACTGTGTAAACATCAGCGATTGTCTGCAAATGCATTCTTTCATATTTTTTTTCTGCGTTTCCTCACACTCCGCCCTAATAGGGCGTTTCGAACAACGCGGCAGGTCATTAACCTCGATCTTCACTATCCGCGGCCCAGTGACCCAGTGACGTAGTTATCGGAGGGAGGAGCCATTAAAAAATATCTGTTTTACATGATTTAGAATAGAAAATTCAAATTTTTTTTTCTCGAATACCATAATGAATTTTGATATAGTTTCTTAACAAATAACACTAGGAATCGTAAGACCTATTAGCTGTTTTTTTTTTATTGGGATTGACCTTGGGACACCCTGTATACACCTCTAAAATGTTAACGGAACTGAGCATTCAATAACGAAAATATCTTAAAATCACTTTCTCTATACCTTCTAGTGTTTCCTACTAGAATGTAGTATACTTTCTAAAATGAATCACTATTCGATTGAGGGTTTAAGATGGCGTTGATTTTAAATTACACACCACACAACAAAAGTAAAACTTATTTAATCAAAAACTACATACACACAATGACGAGGTAGTAATTTCAATAAATACACAAAATTTAATTAATATTTCCATTTCTTATTACCTAGTTCCATACATAATTATTTCAGAAAAGTAATAACTGGGCTAATGTAGGGTTGCCATGCGTCCCGGTACACCGGGACACGTCACCGGTTTAGAGCCTCAGTCCCGGTTGTCCCGTTTGACCCACCATTTGTCCCGGTAAACGGATAATCATGGTTTTATATTATTGCGAATAATTTGTGCGACGACGTTAGATCACGTTGGCTGGCGGCGAAAGTCTGGAGTCAAGGGATATACTGACATTTGTCCATATTTACAGTACGGAATGAAAGACTGAAATACCTTTGTGGGGGAGCTGATGTAATTCGTGGTAATTTACGATCTCACTCAAAAACTAGGCGGTTAACTGTCTTTATGTCCGGCCATTGAACGTATGTGGGAACCATTGAAAGATTTCCTTTTTTCACAAACCAGATTGCGGCGCTATGGGGGCGGTACCACCCCCCCCCCTCCTCCTATAACTCCCCTATATTACCACTTATATTGATATCAGTCCCGGTCGGAGCCAAACCATTTATGGCAATCCTAGGCTAATGACAACTGTAGTGTGGAATTATGAAAAACTATGGTTATCCAATCGTCAAGTTTGTTTCCTGGTTAGAAACGCTTTGTGGTTATTTCATCTGGAATCCTCAACTCAAACTGCAATTCTTAAACAAAATATTTTCTTTTCCGATTAATATTATGTACACAATAATTAATTCATCACCTGACGAAGAAATGTAGCCTCAATTCTGACATTGTTATAAAAAAAAAACGTGTAATGTTTTGCTTTTTCATTTATTTCCGTAATGACTCGCTAACATCAACAGAAACTGCAGAAATAAATTTGACATATTTTCTGTAAATATTAACGAGTTTTTTGTAGCTCGCTGGTGATGCGCTACCGAAAGCGGTTGAGCGTATTTAAATACATTTAAACTGTATTAAATACAATTACAAATAAAAAGCGTATTTAAATACAATTACAATTAAACGCTTTAATCAACAATTGATCGATTACGAACAAAGTACGAACTTCCTAGTCACCCGACGACTTGTACGGGGGTCAATTTTTGGATAAAAAATGCTCCAAATGTCTGTATGTATCACACATTGTCCAGCGGTGTTAAATCGCACGATCTTGGAGGCCACGCCACAGGCCCACGACGCGATTTTTACTTTATTTTAGAGTGATTTAAAAAAAAATTAGAGTGATTTTTTCTAAATTTGCACTATTTGCAAACGTTGTTCAGGAGTAAGTCTATTCATTATGAAATGGCAAACCAAACTGAGCATAAATCAAGTGACAGCTGTCAAAAACACCAACTACGAAAAAAGTAGTGCCAGATTGAAAACCACGCCTCTAAAAAAAACATCCTATACAATGGTAGTACCAGTACCGAGGTTAGTTCCACTCATGTCCTATATTGATTGTATAGTGAAAGTTAAGTACAAAATTTTGGATCCATCTGCCTACTTTCAAATGAAGTTTATCACCAAGTCTATAAGTCCACCTACTCTACTTCATTTGTAGTATATTTTATAGTTAATATTTGCTTTAGAGTAGAGCGTCGACATCCGAATTAATTGTAACCGGACCCTGATTATCAAAATGTTCGGATTTTCGAAAAGAACCAAAAAAGGTCGATTGAGTTAACAATAACAAAAATAAAACATGCTAACACCCTTAACCACTTTAGTGGTTAATACATTATCAGAGCACTTAGAAAAATCTGTTACTGATTTTTAACTTTCAGTGAAAACTTTAATTGAATCCGGATTATTGACGATCTACTGTACCGATATACACTTTATTTTATCTATATTAGTCGTTTTGTTTAGTTTTCTGAAATCTGCATTTTTAAATAAAGTCAAAATATTTCAAAATTATGACATATTTGAGTGACGACTAAATTGAATTGAAACGAAAAACAAACATTTTTATTAATAGTCTAATATAGGTTTTAAAAAAAGTAATTCGATCCTAATGAAGAGGTCGCGTATTATGGCATATGGTTGGTATTTTTTTTTAATTCAAAATACCTATAAAATAAATAAAAAAAATACCCATCTTACTTTATTTGTTTAGGCATTCTATCTCTGCCACATTTAATTGCGAATATAAAAGAGTGTTTAGCCGAATAAATTCAATTAAAACTAAAAATCACGATCGCCTCCTAGTCTCAAAAATCATTAAATGCTATCGCTATGTAAGCGCGTATAGCTATCTAAAATGGCTCAAAAAATGTTATTAATTTCACAGTTAATTCTGACACGATTAATCGTGTAAATCAATTACTGTATCTAAACCCAGACAAATTACTTAGATGGTTAATAACGCCTACATATCTCTATAATTTATTCAATATTTGTTGTAAATGTCTGAATTTGTCTATGTTTAATTTTAAACTTAAAATTCACATTTAATTGTTATTAGAGTATTTAATGAATTCTTCGTTTACTGTTGTAAATGTGTTTATGTAAAACTGTTGGTACCTAATTATGCAACTATTAATAATATTAGATTTAAGCTAATAGGATTTTTTCTTTTCTGATAACACATTTTAAGTAAAGTTTCCATGAAAAGTTTTTTTAAAGTAGTTAATAATAATGCAATCATTAATGCATTAATTGCAATATTTTTTATACAAATACGAAATTTAAAAGCACCAATCCAAATAACAGTGCCGTAAAGGCTTCTTAACTCATAACTTAACTAAGCACTTAACTCGACACAGTCACTTGTCTATACAAACGTTGAAGTAACTGTTTGTAGTGTCTGGGCCGATTTCGATTTTTTTTTTTGTAAGGTAGCAATAAATCAGAAGAAAGTTTTCCATTTAAAATATTTTACTTTCGATTCTTTTTATTATTTGATTATATTTGCTTAATTTGAAGTCGGTTTTATTTTTATTAAATTGAATTTATGATTTCTGGAGCACCGTTTTGTTACGCGTTCAGTCTCATAAAGTCACTCTAAAACGCGTAAAGAAGTTTCCCTTCAAAGGCCGTTAAACATCTAATGCTGTGACTGTGATTAGTGTATGAAAGCATTTAGTTTGAAGATAGCCACTCTTCTTTCCATCAATGTTTGTACTAATCTACCTAATAATTATTGTGTCCAATGTCACGTTCGTTTGACGTGTGCTTGTTGACGTTGCGCGTAAACCCGCACATTTGCGATAAAAACGAGCGACGCGCGCCAACCCTGTCGAGCCATTCGACGGTTACCCGCTCACAGACCATAGAGCATAGAGCACAGCACAGCGCAGTGCAGATTGCAGAGCCCGACATTGTCACTCCAAACGGCGGCCATTGCGGTAAAGCGCGCACTTCGTACTCGTTCGAGTTCTAAATACGAATTTTGAATTTCACATTTTAATTTGAAATTTATGAACTAAATATTGCCAGTGATGTAAAAATACCATATATGATAAAAAATATTAATTTAAATAGTAGTGATTAGGTGTTTTTTTTTTATAAACAAGGTTTTATTTGGTTGACCAATCGGAAGGAATACTGCATGCTGATTGAACCTGCACAGCGGTAAGTTCATTATTTTTATATTTTTTAGAACTTTTTAAATTATTGTATCACCGATTTATAATTCGTTTTAATGTATGTTAATGACATATTATTTATTTATAATTTAATTTTAACTACATATAAATTTATTTTATCATGCTATATTGTTTGGTCATACTTCTTACGTTTGCTTACTTTTAGATGAATCTAAGTGAGTATATAAAACGATGTGGTTACATCGAAACGGCTGAAATGTCAGTTTAAAATAAACATATATTCTTATTTTTTTCGTATTTAAACTTTCAACTATAATTACAAAAATATTACAGTTGCGAAAGAATCCTACTATGTACGATTAATAATTTACAGATAATTCATGTCAAGCCTTGTGTAAATATGCTAAAAATAATTTAATTAAAAAAAAATTGATTGTAACCATGTTAGTATATTATTTTTTTTATTTTTATTTATTTCATTTACAAGCTAACCCGGCCCTACTTAACTGTGTGAGATTGTGGTAAAGCTGCGGCACTAGCGTGTTATGAGGTTACATCTCTTGACATTAGTCAATTAATGATTTAGCTTACACGCTGTTTTGAGCGTATACAAAATGGATGAATTAATGAATGGATGAATTAATTTATTTTATGCAGAACTGCATTGAACTGTTTTTTTAATTTTTCCTTATTTTAGGCACGCATGAAAGCCATAACAGAAAAGTTTCCCGGAGGGAGCAAAGATATTTTAATTTAATTTCATTTCAATAATTTATCAACAATTCAGTAATCTTCGAACGTGTATCTTGAAGGTCTTTTTTTCGCAAACCTATTTTTATTATAAGTTTAATTATCATATTTTCCGTATTGATTTATTAATTACCTCATTGGTACATTAGTTTAATATGAGGTTAATCTATATCGACAATTAATCCGATCTACCGAAACAAATTTTTTTTTGCGAAAAAAAAATTAAACATTCTAAATTAATAAGACTTTGTTATCTCGAAATAACGCAACCCGGGCGATCGGGCGATTCCCGCCCAACCGCATTCCCGCCCAACCGCATTCCCGCCCAACCGCATTCCCGCCCAACCGCATTCCCGCCCAACCATACAGTATATTAATAGTTAGATAATTAGGAACCTTCATACTTTTTCAGCACACATATTTTTTACACCAGTAAACAAAGAATACATTAAAAATTTACTTTTTTGTTTTACCCTAAGTTTAATATTAAATATTTATATGAAAACACTCACACATTTTTTATGTATTTTACACATTTTACAAATGCAGATAAAAGAGATACTCATATATGGCGTTAGTAACCATCTAAGTAATATGTGTCTAAATACATAGATATGTAGGTGTCTAGATATGTAGGTTTAGATACAGTAAATGATTTACACGATTAATCAAGACAAATTTAACTGTGATATAAGTAACATTCTTTGAGCCTTTTTAGATAGCTTTACGCGCTTACACAGAGATAACATTTAATTATTTTTTATACTAGGAGGCGATTTTGATTTTTAGTTTTAATTAAATGTATTCGGCTAAACACTCTTTTATATTCCGCATTTGATATGGAAGATATAGAAAACAGAATAAAGGAAAAGAGGTATTTTTTTCCTATATTTTTCTTTATATCACACACCTCGGAAAAAAAAAGTAAAATTTGAATTTATTAGTAATACCAGTACATCAATTATTAATAACACCAATACAATAATTCAATTTTGAAGTGTAGATGTACTTTTAAAGATGCAAATAGTTTTTCAGTAAAAGTGTTTGTTTTGTATGAATTTTATTCGAAGAACATTGAGATTATGCTAGATTTACGGAACGTTGTGACGTTAGGTTAGGTTAAACAATTAACATTTCTAAATATTAACGGAGAAATATTGAAGAGACTATACGTAATTGTTTTTAAATTGTACTTTTTTTAAAAAATAATAAATAGTGCCAAAAACTTCACAGTATCTTCTTTAATTCCAAGCTAATATAAAACGCTTGTAACAAAAACCACACGACGACGCTTCAAGCGTTTCTTAAAATCGCTATCAGAAGCACTTTTGAGAAACGCTTTTTCATGAAAAGCAGAAGCGTTTAACGTGCTTTTGAAAAAAGCGGCAACGCCCACCACTACTAGGGACATGAATGGATTATTATTGCATGCGTAGAGGCAGTAGGCGGTAATATTAGCTCGTCTGCGAAACCCAGAGGCGGAAATCACAAAATATTTGTGGAATATGTGTGGAAATCTGTGTTTTTTTGAAATTTTACTAAACATACCTTTTTACGCGTTAAAATTGGTGTCTGGTAGGTAATTCTCGAAAGCAATCCAAAGCCAACTTGATTTAGATTAAGGTAATTTAAATTAAGCTAATTTTAAAAAAAGCTTTTTAAATTTAAACCCATACAGAACGATCTTAAACGTTTCGAAAGGAAATAAAAATAAAATGACCACCTAAAAAGTTATGCTCCGGAACCCAAATGCGAAAAAAATACTTATATCATTTCTGACGTTAAAGGTCACATCGTTGCTGGTCAAGCAAATAATTAAAATGTAATATCAAATAATTAAATTCTATCTAAATGACTTCTGACTTTAAATTTGCTATAATGTCTCTTATTAGTGGTTTATAATAAAAAAAAAACCCTTCGACAAAACCTCGTTTGTTGCATGGAGTTTGATTTAAGATTTAGCTGTTTATATGACGTTAATTTGTACAGTTTTTTATTGCGTGCCGACCTTAAGCTCATTTTAATGTCAAACAAAATAGTCAAATCTTATTCAAATATTAGTCGGTTAGATATATTTTTACACTAGCTATTACATTTTACACTACCTACTATATTTTACGAATAACATTGTCATCCATTGTTACGTAATTGATACTACTACGAAATTAAATGTTTTATTTTACAAGTAAATGAGTAATTTGTATTAAATTGTTAATAATAACATAATTATTTATTTGTTTATTTCTCACAAAATAAACACTACACTACAACTATAATTGACATAATCTGTTCCATACATATGTACTCGTACACAATAGTTAATTAAACCACAATAACTTTGTCACAATATTCGATAGCGTTTCTAAATACACCTAATGTAATTAAAATGAATATCACTTCATCCTAAAGGAGAAATCATTAACCTGTGAAAACATTACAAACCCGATTTTACGCGTTTAATCTTCAAAAAAATATGTAACTGGCATGATTGACTGACCGCGGCCTAGTGACCAAGTGACGTAGTTATCCGAGGGAGGAGCCATTGAAAAATATCTGTTTTACACGATTTAGAATAGAAACTTCCATATTTTTTTTCTCGAATACCATAATGAATTTTGATATAGTTTCCTAACAAATAACACGAATCGTAGGACCTATTAACTGTTTTTTTTATTGGGATTGAACTTGGGACACCCTGTATAAGATACCAAGGTTTTTGTTTTCAATTTTTGAATAATAGAGTAATTAAAACGTCGATATATTTTAAATTTTAGTTATATAATAATTCTGTATAAAAATTGCAGTTATTTTTTTTAATTGTCTTAAAAATTAGCTTTATTATTTTATGTTAACTTAATAACTGAATAATTAACTGAAATATTATATTATTATATAAATTATAACTTTGACAATAACTCAAATTAAAATATAGAAATAAGAATACCTCTAAATGAAACCGTTCATATTATTCAGGTCGTAATTCTGAATGTAAAATAATGGTGATTTTTAAATGGTTTAATTCTTGAATTAGATTACATATTTTTTCACAATTTGTTTTTATTAAATACATTTAAATGATTTATTAAATTAAAAATTAATTAAAACGAACCTCGTAAAGGGAAAAACGCTTTTTGCGACCGTGTGAAATAATGTACCTACCGTGAAAGCAATTTATTATAAATAGCTTGCAACCTAACAACAATACAACCTATTGAACAATGCGATTTAATAGTCACAATAATTCTGTTGAAAGTCTTTTGTATTTTATTGCAATCTAAATTTATCGTACAGTTATTCATTTCATGTGAGAAGTCATATTTTAATGGCCATAAAAGTGTGCATTATAAACAGTCCATCAAAATACAGGCATGGAAATAGAAAGTAACAAATCTAAAATTAAGGAATTCATGGATTCAAACATAAATAGTCGAAATTGATTCTATTGTAAATAAAAACATTTCATTCGTCACACATTATTTTTATTTCAAAACACAATTAATACACATTTAAAATAACTTAAGTTTACTCTCGAATGCATGATTGAAAGAGATTTTTAATTACCTAAGCAAATACAAAAAAGGTTTTTATTTTAATTTTTAAACAATTTTCTTCACCTCTACGACCAATTGGTGCTATCAAAAAAGTTTACAAAGATAACTTTTAGGCCCTTAACTAAGGAATAATATAAAATTTAAATTAATTCGATATCTTATATACTAAGAAAGTTATAGCAAAATTAAACTTTATCAAAAAACCCCTCATTCCCGCCCCCTTCAAAATGACGGCAGGGATCGTGCCGACAAGAAAGTGAGATAGCTAGATAAATAGATTGCAATAGATAGCTTTTCTAATGAATTCTACCTAAAATGGTAGTTGTGACCAACGTAGAAATTCGGAATAATTTTTCAGTCTTTCTTCAACGAAAGAAATATTCAACAAGATTGTTTATTTTCGACAGTTTAGGGAACAATTGGAAAAAAACATCGCCTGTTTTTGGTATTTTGTGAATGCAAATATTTGAAATTATTATTTATGTAACTTTATCTTATTTATTTCATTTTGCTCTGATTATCGTGTTTGCGGTAGTAATAGTAATTAGTGAGGGGGGCTTAGTTCAAACATTTTTTAATAATAATTTAATCACCGAAAAGTTGATTTGCGTGCACAAAATACACTTTTATTCTTTTTAAAAATACAACATTACCTACTTGAGTTAAAAACATCTGGAAAATTTAAAGATTTTTCCACAATCAATATAAATAATTTAAGAGCAACAAAATTAATATACCAACAAACGGGTGTCCCAGGATGTAAGGGGGTGTATGTGTTTCCTATTAGGTAGCTACGTGTAAGGAATTGTGTAAAAAAAATGCGATAATAATTGATGCCCAAAATTTATTAATTTTATCAAAGCGTTCGTGTAAATATCCTTTTCTGCCGATCAATTACCCGGCGCGGCGCGGCCTTGCGAGCAGACGAACTTGCGATAAGGACGATTTAATCCCCTTTGAACCCCTCTGGTCAAATCCATCCATCCACGCTCCTTGCAGTGGGCAATTAAACGTCTTGCTTTGAGTATAATTACCGACGCATGCCGTCTAATGAACATAGTTAATAAATTGGCGATTATATCTGCATGCGCCGGCGCAAATGAGCTTGCAACTGAATACTTTCGCGCGTGACCTGATCATCGAAGGTGGCTGCTGGAGCTACCTGTCTCTTGTCTATGACCTGATTACATAAACTCACGGAGTAGGCGATCACGCTTAGGAAGTGAGGATGGCTGCATCTGGGCACTGCTGTGTTGTCAATGAGGTTATTTTAGCCAACACGATCGCCAATTTTCGGTTCGAGTGGATATAAAGCCTACGTGGTCAGAAAGAATGCCCCCCCCCCCCAAGGAAATAGCTAACTTCCGAAATACGAGTTTTATAAAATCGCCCATTTAAGTTCGCAAACCACGATATTTTTAAGGCGTTTGTTCTAATAGATTTCAATTTATATAAAAAAAAAGTCAAAGTTTTTATTTGTTTGCATTGTAGAGTGTCTTTTATCATCAACATTCATTTTACTTTTTAAAAGATCCCAAGGTCGCAATCTATCCTAGGATCCCCCTAGTTCATATGGTTATATGGTCGCCCGACTGTGCATGATGAACTGTGAATTTTGATATATTTTTTTGTTAACAAATATCACTAGTTAAATACAGGTAATTGGTATTAGCACGGTAATTGGGACACGTGGCCCAATAAAAAATAAAATATGCGCTTATTGCTATAAGTAAACTGTAAGTTATACAGTTAAGTACAGAAGATATTCGCAAACAATGATTACGTATGAATAGTTCGCCTCGTAACGAACATTATTTTTATTGTTTTGCATACCTCGTTTAATGTCAATGATTACGCCTGTGGCCTTTGAGTCGTCAACAAAGCATAGAGCATAGAGATTGTAGACGCTGAAGGGATACCATACATAATTAGCAATATAGGTACGCAGAAAGGTAGGCCGGCGGCGCGAATCCGTTTTTAGGTTAATTGCTTGACGTTACTTCATAGCCTTATGTCAGATAGAAAACTCTTCTTTGGGAAATACTTGCATGAAATCAAAGCGTGCATGAAATTTGTATTTGTGGACCAACCACACTTCTTTCTATTAATTGTAACCCACCGACAAAAATATTTTCTTAATACATATTGTTTAAATTATTTATTTACTTAATGGGCTTTTTTACTCAACTTGTGAGTACCTTTTTTTGCATATACCGAATCCCTCGTCATACTGCGCGGTAAGGGTTGCTCATATAAAAAATTGTAGGGAAATTATAGACCTAAAATTAATATTTTGAACGGATTTTACGGATTTTTTTTTTTTACGGAGGTATGTTTTTAAATTTTGGAAAACCAATTTTCTCACCCCTAGAAGCAACGGTTGTAGCTATCAAAAAAGTTTACTGTGATAAGTTTTAGGTTATTATCTGAGAAATAATATAAAATTTAAATGAATTCAATATCTTATATACTAAGAAAGTTATAGCAAAACTTCCCTTTTTCGAACCTCTCCCCCATTCTGTTCTGATTTTACCCATTAACCAACTTGATCAAGATTTTGTCCCCTTAAATTTTATGTATCAATTTGAAAGTGATTGGTCTAAAACAGTGGTTCTTAACCGGGGCGCCAGCGCCCCCTTGTGGGCGTTTTAAAGGTCTGGCGGGGCGTTTTTAAATTTTTAGCATTTATGGGGCGCTGCGGCAGTTGAAGTGGGCGTTGTGTCGCTTCTGCATATTGCACGAGTCTGGGCCGGCTGGGCGCTCGCAGCGCGCGCGGCGGCGAGCGGGCCAACTGCACGGAGTGCGGCGGCGAGGCCGGGGTTGAGGGGAAGCGCAGGCCGCTAGCTCCGTCGCTATATCGGCGGGTCTCACCAACGCACCAACACACGCACAGCTATTCGTACGATAGACAGAGTCTTTGAGTGTGTGTGAGCGTAGTTCTCATAATCTGGGAGCACTGATGCACTTAGTCATCTCTGTCAATCCGTTGGAGACGGTCGCGTTCACTTATAAGCGTTAGTTTATCTGAGGGGTTCGGCATTAAATTCGCAAATCGGCCTTTATTTCAAGATGACAACCAAACAGAAAAGATGTCGACAATATTCTATTGACTATTTAAAATTCGGTTTTATTCCATCTATCTACTACTTGCTTATGTACGATTTGTGAAGAATGAAAAAATTATCGAAGAAATGTTATTTTCAAAATTACTTACTACTGACACGAAAGGTTCGTCAGTATTTGAAACCCTTGAAAACTTTTTCACTGAAAAAAAGATTCCCTTTACTAATGTTATTGCCTGTGCTACTGACGGAGCACCAGCTATGGTTGGTCGGCATCGTGGTTTTATATCAAGGTTGAAGAACGTTGCACCAAATGTTCTAGCAATTCACTGCGTCATTCACCGTCAACATTTAGTCGCAAAGAAGATTAATGGAAGACTTCATAAATCGCTGAGTATTGTTATAAATGTCATCAATAAAATAAAGTCTCATCCCTTGAATGATAGATTATTTCGTCAACTGTGTAAAGAAAATGATGAAGAATTCGAACGACTTATCTTACATACAGAAGTAAGATGGCTATCAAAAGGAAATTGTTTAAAAAGATTTTATGCATTATTTGATACAATTGTGGAATTTTTGGAAGTAAACAATGAAAACATATGCTATGAATTAAAATTACTGCGAAATGATGTGGCCTATCTTTCGGATATATTCGAAAAGATGAATGAAAATCTCCTGAAGCTTCAAGGAAACAATATCAGCCTTATTAAAGCCAAAGGTGTTGTACTGAGCTTTATTAACAAACTCAAATTATTTAAAGATAATCTTTGTCGGCGAGAACTCCATCAGTTTCCTTCTTTACAACAATTAAAAAAAGATATACTTAAGGATTCTGATTTGGAAACATACTGTAGCCACATTGACGCCCTTATCGAAGATATGATAATACGATTCAAAGACTTGTATGAACTTTTAATACCAGATTGGATAATTAATCCACTTTTATCAAATGTAGAAAATGTCAGTGAAAATTTAAAAGAGCAGTTTATTGAGCTACAAAATGACTGTGAAGCTAAAATTGTGTTCAATCAATGTAATTATGATGTTTTTTGGGTCCATTTTCGCCATCAATACCCTCTTCTGTGGAAAGAGGTAAAATTACCCATCGTAGCATTTCCTTCATCATATTTAGTGGAAAAGGGTTTTAGCGCAGTAACGCATATATTAAAAAAATCCCGAAATCGATTACAGACAAGCCAAAGAGGAGATTTAAGACTATATTTAACTAAACTTGAACCTAATATTACGAAAATAGCCCAATCACATGAGGCTCAAGGATCTCATTAATTTTTTTAATAAAAATTCTCATTTCCATTGAATTATTTACTTTTTAGTTAAAATAATAATATAATTTTGTATGTAATGTTAATATGACATAAATGGCAATAAATACATAATTTTTATAAAAATAATCATTTTTTTATTTGTTTTTCTTATAATTTTTTATTTGTAAAGAAAATCATTGCATGAAATACATAAAAAAGAGAGTATTTTTTTTTGTGGGGAGGGGGGGCGCTGGATAATTTTACTGTGGTAAAGGGGGCGATTCTTTCAATATGGTTAAGAAACACTGGTCTAAAATAACGGCAGTTATCGTATCCACAAGAATGTCATATAGATAGATAGATTATAAACTGTGGTTTTGGGTTCTAGAGGAGATGAACGCAAAGATATCTCGCAATTTTCCATAAGTCATGTCCCATTGCAATAGATAGCTTTCCTACCTAAAAATGATTAAGGTATCGGCGATATTTTACTCGAATAAAATGTGTAATTTAATATCCTGGTAGATACTTGGTGATATCCTGGTGGCTATACGTTTTTCGTTCGGTATCTAAATAAGATATTTTAAGCTCACGCCAGATATATGGCAGTTATCGTCACCGTCGAGAGGTCAGATAGATCCATGGTCCGGCTGACCGCGCCAGCCTTTTAGACTCGACCTAGTCCTAGTCCTAGGCCGAGGGCGAGACTAGGCAGTCATGGCCGAGACCTAGACCAGAACATTCAAGACCAAAAGATTTTTTCCAAATACGTTGGTGTTTTATGAGTAATCTTTCCACATTTTTCGCGTTTCATCGCCAAGGCACGGAAACGCATTATTTTCCGATACAGGCCGAAATATTTAAAATATTATTTATTATTTTTTTCGGGAAACATACATATAAATATGCTAATGATAAAATCTATGATAGGCCAAAGGTGTTTCGATATGTGTTCAAAATACAAAAAAAAAAAATAAAGATTTAAATAATGAAGTTATACCGAATTATAAATCAATGAAAATAATATCCTAACTTTAAAAATTAAATTGTTTTATTAGACTGAACTTAACGGCTACTGCTCGCTTAAATTTATTAATTGACATTGCATTTATACTAAACTTACAGAAATAACAGTAATAATCATGTTATCACACTAAGGAGGTATTTTGAGCGTAATTGGTATGACGAATAATATTAAAACAATTAAACAATTTCTAGGGGCATCGGAATTGTATGCTTTCAACTAAATAAATAGCTAGGGTTAATGTTATTATGTAGTAGGTATCTTATCTAAATGCCTGCGGGTTTTTAGTGGTAAAATATATAACTTGTATAATGGTTTATACAACTTAAGTTGGAAGTTGTTTTTTTTTGTGTGTTTTTTTGTGTACAGGGAAAAATCTTGGGGAGGGGGGTAAAATGTCAAGGACACCCATTTTCGATTTGCGGAAAATTAATCTATTTACGATAAAATTAGATTTATTAAAATTCGTCTAAAAACCATTCGTCTAAAACTCTCTCGGAAAACACAAATTGTAATTAGGCGAATTTGTTTTATATATAAAAACTAAAAAAATAACTTTTTCTTCGGCATTAAGGTTGATTTGTTTAAATTTTTTGAATTTATGCTGCTTTAAAAAAAAACGTTGTACAATTACATTTTCAATTATGTGCACTGGAAAAATTATAGTCTATTTTAAATACTAAAAATATAAAAGTAAATTAAAATTTTATTTTTCTGGTGGTATGGTATGGTATGGTACACTACCAAAATAACACTCACCGCAGATGGTGCAAACGCGCTATTTTGTTCGAGAGGCCGATTTCAACAGCTGTCAGACTTAGTTAAACTAGGTTAAACGTTGTTATTTTACAGGTGACTGTTGAATTATTCATTTATTAATTAATTTAAATAGAAACAGCAGCCTGTAACAAATAAAAAAACAAAAGAACCATATTATTTGTTTAATTTTTTACTTCTTCAGATTCAGAGTGTTGAACCCATTGCAAAGGATGCTTTATTATTCTCACTTGTTTTTATGACAAACCAAAGGAGAAATGGCAAATCGCGATTATAAATGTTTTATCACATTTTCAAAGGAACTTTACTATTGTATACTAGCTAAAAAGAATTGTGTTGATACAGATGTAAGCCAATGGTTTTCGTATTTTGCCCACATTGGTAATAAACAGTGTGTGAACAGTCATAAAATATATTTAATTGAGCAGTAAACAGTCGTATGATTATTTGCAATTTGAATACTTTTAAATAATTGAATGTGTAAATACCATTAAACCCAGATGCCATTTAAAAACCAATTAGCCAATATTAAATGGGTAAAATGATGGCAAAGATTTAGTATTAGTCATTTATTTTTTGAGTACTTTTACAATTGCTTTCATTTAGTATCTAAGAACGTAGGTAGCTAACGGATAATGACTCGTGAGAGGTATGAATATAAACTATATAGATACGAGTACATACGCCGGGATAATCAAGATTACAAGGAATAAAGATATGGGTACTTTAAGGTATCGGTAAAAATATTTAACAGATATTTATCTCAACCACATTAGAATTTTAGTAAATTAATTTATTACAATTTAAACGAATTCCGTTACTCTGCTAAAAACAAATCGCATTCACTTATATTTAAGATGTTTTGGAGCAAAGGAGTTTATCTCAAGTGCATGATATATGCAAATCATCACGCGCGTCGACTGATGATGCACATTGCACACCTTCGCGCATTATCTCCAGCGGAAGAAATCGCTAAATAAAAATGCTCGCAACGTGTGATGCTGTAACTGATATCAACCTTCAGATAACAGAGTATCTCGTGGTATCGTTTTATGAACATCTGTCGTAGTACGAACCATACAAATACAAGCGATGTCTTTAAAAACTTTCAAGCTTTGACTTGAGGAGAACTTAAGTGCTATGAATTATTGAAAAATTACGAGAAAAAAAAATAATCCTTCAGTTACTTATTGAGCATTATAAAAAAAAGTGGTTGATTTTTCAACCGCCTATGACCAAAATTTGATGCCTATAAAAGACGAATCAACACAAACCTTAGAAGAGGTGTTTAAACCTAGTTAAATAAACTCAGTAACACCTTTCTCAACAACTACGCTAATACAAGTAACATTGTATGAAATATTTAACTTTTTACTTTGTATTTTTTTCAGAGAAAATCTAATAAAATATTTATGTAGCATATTATAAATAATAAAAAAAAGTATATTCTTAATTTTTAATTAATTTATCGTTCAAAATCTAATAAATAATATAGAAAAAAATATTTGAATCCGGAGTTTAATTTTTAAATGACCGATTTGATAAGGTCTGTTACCTTTCTAACTGAGTAAGAAAGAGTTGCCTGTTTCTGAATGATTCAATCCGACGATTATTTTTCTAGTAATGTCGGAGTTCGGTAAACAATAATATTTTTTGTGAGCGAAATGGAGCAATTTTCCAAATCAATAAATAAAAAACAGGACCAATCATACGATTGAGGAAACGCGCAGCCCGCAGGTCCGCAACCCGCAGGCCGCAGGCCCGCGCGTCTCTGCCTGAAATTGGCATGCAACACCAGGAACTAAGCGTAATAAAAACCCACCTAAGTCAGCATGGATTTTGATTTTGGTAGGTAATAAATGTCACTAGAACTTTTGCTCTCCAAGTTCCTAAGTCCAGCAGGAAAAAACATTAGACAGCGTACTTGTTTGTAGGTATCTAAGTATGTGAAATACACATCGACAAACACCAGAAATATACTTAGTCCACGTTTAGTTAAATTCACGAAGTGCATTAATGCTGGTAGGAGTTTTTATTTAGCTCGCAACGTTTGCATTTCGGTTTAGATCAAATCTTGCGAGCTAAATTAGAACCACTTCCTCTTATTCTACGGATGATAATGCGTTTTTATGGTAAACATTGACCTGATTCTACACCGAGGATTGCCACCAAACGAAGGAACTCCTCGACAGCACAGGCACGAACTTTTGTATACGCATTCAGGCACTTAAATAAAAGCTTTTTAATATTAATTAACTTTTAATTATAATTAAATCATTTACGATTGAAAATAAATCTAGCTATAAGTCAATTTCAGTCTTAATAATAACGAATAAGCTTGGAATATCCAGCAGGCGGTGGCACTAACTGTTTAATGGAATCTGTCCGGCTTCCGAGGACATTTTAATTCTAGCATATTTTAATCAAGTATGAACATTTTTTTGCATAGATCTAAACTAATATTTTATTTGTTGTAATGTTGCTGATGGTTTAAGTTTATGACAATTTCGGAAGCAAACTAAATACATTCGAATCATGGCCACCCTGCAATAATAATTGCGTTAATAATCGAACATCCTTACTTAGATCGCTGTTATTAGGCCACGGTTACACAAGTTGTCTTCAAATGAGCAGCGGGCGTAAACATCTCATAGGCGAGTGTGGCGCGACCTTAATCGCCAAGATTACCATTTAGCAGTTACCAGTTACCAGTTACCACTAGTCTCGTCTCGCCGGTCGCCGGCGCTCGACGGGCCCTTGAAGCGGCTTTTTTCTTCGCCGGCGATTTTGTCGCTCTTGAGCGAACATTCTAGAACGGATTTTGGCGACTAGGAAATTCCTTGCCGCAGTTTTTCCTCACTTAAGAATAGCCGATGACAGAAATTTTTTAAAAAGTAGGTTCATATTGTTTTGAAAATCCCCCTAGATACGATTACTTCGAATATTTTTGGAAGGATTTTTGAAGTTATAGTTCTTTGGGCCCGTTGTACTCATTGGGATGGGATGTTGGTCGAGAAACCGCGTCACGCGTTAGGAGTATTTTTTACGTTTGTCGACTTGTAGAGTCCAATTGCTTTTTACGAAATATGTTTGTCGCGTTGTAGAGTCCCTTCCGCAATTTGAAGCTAGTTATCTGTGTTTTTTTGCGCATACGCATTCTATATCACATACGCATTTCGTTTGAAAACAATGCAGTTGTTTTTTTTTATTAGTAGGTTAGGTATTAGTAGGTACAAATATATGCAAATAAGGATTATTTCACCCCGCGGGGTCAAGCAAGATGATAAAAGTGTCACTGGTTGATAATTTTCCCCTAAAAACCTAATCAAATTCCCTCTATCAAACGTTGCAAATAAAAACTAATATTAACTCTCTTGTGTGAATCGATCTCAACTTCTATCTACACGGCAGTCAGCATTTGCAACCGATGACTTTCTTCCACAGCCGATGATATATATTAACTTATCTTTTATTATTAATCGTATTAATTATATTATCGTATCTTATTCTCTTTATCTCGTTTATTCTCTTTATTTATTAATTATCTTTATTGTATTAATCGTCTTAATAAATAACCTTTCTTAGAAAGGTAACAGACCTAATCAAATCGGCCTATATGACTGGTATCCAGGTACACGAATTTATATATTTGTATATCATATTTTATTTTGATATTTAGTGTAAAACTGAACATTATGTTTCCGACAATTAATTATATTTAATTAATTGATAAAATACTTATGACTACATTTTTGACCAAATCGGCTATGTTAATATTGGCACTTCAAATATGTCAAATTAAATTATAGGAAAACATCTGTACCTAATCAAAAATGGTTGTTTGATAGTATTTTAGCATTTTATACTTTTAACAAACTTTTATACTTATTTATTTCAACTTAATATAAAAATACATTTTCTTAATTATTTTTTATCTTTGAACGTGTAGTGTCACTTTTGGTTATATCTCGGATTACTAACGTTTATGATTTTTCAACATTGCATTCATACAATAAATGCAATTCTATTTTTAGGCAGAAAAATATTTTAAAAATGTCTAAATATTAATTAGTTTTTGGTGACTATTTCAACTTCTTCGATAGGTTTTTATAGGTACGTTACAAGAATGTACAGATATGCCTAAGCTGACAGTAAGTAAACTTCTTTAAATCGTTTGCAACGCCTTATTAGTAAGACCATTTGGTAGCAGATGGCACACTTGCTTAAAATCTATTAAAAATACTCTCTGGCGGACAATAGGTCAACTTCTTTACATTGTTTGCGACGCCTAATTTATAGGATGATGATTTTAGAGGCGTGGTTTTCAAGAAGAGATAAAACGCATATAATTTGATGTTATGGCTAAGAATTTAGTTTTATTATAAAGATAAGGGTTTGCCATTATGTTTTAAAAATGATTTCGGGTAAGTGGCCGCCGCGGCTGACTCGAACAAATTCCAGCCGAGAGGCCCAATTTTCAACCACTTTTGCAGCAAGTTGTCTGTAAGATCATATGGTAGTAGATGGCACAACTGAAATAAAATTAATTAAAAAAAAAAAAAACGCTATAACGGACAAATTAACTTTTTTACGTCGTTTGCGATGCCTAATTATTAAGGCTATTTGGTAACATGGCACAAATGACGTTTGAAATAAATTAAACACTCTAGCGGATAGTAGGTCAACTTCTTTACATCGTTTGCGATGTCTAATAGGTAATCGTATTCGGTAACAATAACACAAATATATTAAAGATGTTACCATTGAAAACTGTTTAATATTTTTACAAATTAAGATTAATCCGATTATAGGTAGGTACCTACATGAGAGCCAGAGGAGCGCCCGACTTTATGGTGTATACTAGGTGCTGCCTACTCACTACTAGGTGGCATTAAATTTTAATTTGATAGAATTTTCATATTGATCCTTTATAAATACAAAATATAGGTAGGTACCTACTTTATTTTATTTTGGAATTCTCATTACATGTAACATGACTTGTGGTGCTCAAAAAGTATCATGATTTTCCTGACCACTTATTTATACACTTATAATTAATTTGGTTACTTTTTTTAGATCCTTTTTATTATTTTAAATCGGAAAATCGCTTGACAAAACGACTGACGCAAATTTTAAATTAAAAAAAACATAGGACTACCTTATTTTTTTCATATTTGTATCTTTATTTGGTATTTAGTATATTTGGATATGAACCCAAACCAAAAGATATTTTAAACAATTTCTAATGGTCCTGGATTCAATTCCTGCCGACATCTTGCCAGTTTAAACTCAGCGTCATGTTAATGCATTTTTTAACTTAATCAAGTCCAATGTCAACCTTAACGATTTTATTTCTAAAGTTGCTTTTCAGCGGGAAAAGTGCATTACCTAAAATAAAACTTAAAGATTGTAACGCTGAGTGATCGAGTGGGTAATTAAAAGTATTATTTATTTATTCACATAATTATTAATTAAATTGTGTTTTTTTTTCACCTAAGTTTGTTATGTATGTACAATTAGTAGTTTTAAGGATTTAAGGATTAAGCCGCTTTAAGAAAAACATAATTCAAATTTGAGTTTCTGCCAGATGAGCCCTTCAGGCTGTGGCAGGACTGTAATGGGATTTTAATGGGATTGTATATAAATTAGTAATCCAGGTAGATCTTAAACTGAAACGCTAACACTGCACTAGTCATATTAAACGGTTAACTATGGGTCCTTGCTCATTTTATTGTAATAAAAACAATATGATAAAATAAACGCCGTTGTTGACGGCATTGAACTTGAACTTAAGGGTAAACCACTAGTCAGAAACAAAATGTTTCTTTGTACCTAGTCTGTTTTGATTTTGGTCTAGGAATTTTTTCTACCTTGCTTTTATGCTCCATTAAAAATTAAAAATTGATACTTCTCCAAAATTTCAAATCTAACATATTAATCTACAAAACAATTATTTAAACAACAATGATTGAGGCAACAATAACAAATTCATTTATTCATACTGCCAATTCGCTCGACGAGTTGATACTCTAGGATAGTCTAAAAAATAATCACATGTTTTAAATACTACTACTAAATACAATTATTATTGATTACTGTATTTTGACTCGTAAATTCTTTGGTATAGTTTAATTAAATCTTCAAAAATATTTTTAAAAATCTCATACAATTCTGGTATCTTTTTAAAAATACAAGCTTCATTCGAAATTTTATTATTATTATATTTTTTGAGTAAGCAGCTTCAAGATGATTATGGGATTGTATTTAAATTAGTAATACAGGTACTACAATATAACTATCTAATTACAGTCGTTTTAATCAGTATTTTGTTCATAATGTAATAAAATACCAATGGTACAATATTATGGTTATAATACACCCACTGCATTGGTGGTTGGTTAGAGGGGACCATATTGAAGTTATATAAATCTGAAAATTTATTTTGATATTAATTAAGGATAGTTTTTAAATTTTCTTCAACCAATTAGTGGATACTAGACGGGTAAGAAAGGCAGAAAAACTAATGTTAGAATTTTTCTAAGTAACTATATCACTAATTAGCAGTGATAATAATGTAATTAGGGAAAATGTACTACCAAAATACTGCTATTTCAATGATTATCATCTAATAAATACTATTAATTGAGCGATGAGCTTAAAATAAAAAATAAGGTCTACGCATTACAGTCCACGTGTATAATCTAGATGTCAAATAGTTTGCAGAGTGGTTAAAAAACAATATTATGTTTTTTTTAAATACCCATTTTCAACACGCCAGATCATTGAATTAATATGTCAATTTTCTTATTCATTCCCGTAGTTCCTACCTAGAGTTTAGGTTGTCTACAAGTTTTTTTTTGATACTATCTATTTTCTGCCTTTAGTCCTGTTCCAAATTTTTTTGGCAGCCCTGTCTGACCCGACCACGTTAAACGGGTATTTATAGATTTTTTCGACCCACAAAAGAACTAGTAAAGCAAGCAAACTTCCCGCCCCTCTAATTCTAACGTTCTGAAAACTATTTGACATTTTATCTCCCTTACTATAATACATAATTACATAATTAGGAAAAACAATAGCACATATTAAATATATCAATAATCACAAAACTAGTGATGTGCCGGATCGTTAAAAATATATACCCGCGGATACGGATACAAATACGGATCATTGGTGTCCAGATCTGCGGGTACGCATACGAACCTTACTCAGTCAGGTCGTTGCGTGTAACCTTGACACGACAGTTGACATATAATTTCATTAATATCTTATAACTTTCTATATAAATGTTTAAATATTTGATTTTTGCAATATAAATGTGCTAAATATGTGATTTTAAGAAATAAAAAATATTTCAAATGGAATTTAAAAGTATTTCATTGCTACCTAATCATCTATATTTAGAATTTCGTATATGTCATGAAATTTAAAATAATGTTAGAATCCATTCAAGATCCGCCAAAAAGTAACGGATACAGATCGAATCTTGCGTCCCCCTCGGATATCCGCGGATACGGATACAATCTCCGGCACATCACTACACGAAACTAATGAAAATTAACTTGAGGGAATGAAAATGTAGTCTTTTGTTGGTATAATGCTATCAGATATTATAAAAAATTTAAATTTAGTGTTAATTTCTTAAATAACATACATTGGTGTCAATATTATAGAAGGCAACATATGTACCTAATACATAATAAACATAACTAAGTATGTAATGTTATTTACATAATAAATATAATTAAGCATAATTTTGAATATAATTATTTTTCCCTACCAGCAAAAAACAAAATCAGGAAATACTTAAATTGAAATGTTTTTTTGTAGACTAGACAAAGGCACAGACGACATTAACCGTTAAATTTATAATTTGGTACTTATTACTATTTTGTGTGTAGTAAATTAACTGACTGAATTAAATTTAACTCAAGTTGAAGTTTTATTCATTAGATGCCGTTGTCAAACACCGCCCGAAACTTGGCTTTACCAGATCGGATTTGCTAGTATAGCTTTATACTGAAGATTTTGGGCGCCAATCTTGGCAAAAATTATGAGAATCATGAATTAAATTAGGCACAAATTTAATATACATTTTTTATAGTACAAGCAAATATAACAAATTATTTTATTATTTATCGTTACTCGTTAAGTGAGATAATAGTAACAATATTTTTATTAAAAAATAAACACTAAAATTGAACTTCTTACAATGTTTGCGGTTTGCTGGTTTGGGGTTTTTAAAATAGTAAAATCACTTTGTGTTAAGGAATACTGTCATCACTTGGGAAATACCTATATATTTTTGTATAAAGATCAATAGCAAAATTTTCTATAGGTATTATCCATTAGGTAGGTGACAGCGCTGTCTATCGGATGTACGATGAAGGGAATGCTTAGGAGGCTGATTGCGGTGCTGATGGGGGCCTTATTTTTAGCGAGCAACGTTTTACCCAATCCGTAAATGGAGCCAGCGCAGATTCTGAAACAAAATAAAATAATAATAATGCCTGGCTGATCAAGCACTTAAATTCAAATACAAGAGTTTAAAACAACTGAATACCAATAATGACTATTAAGAGCAATTAAATTCTATTGATGACAGACAATTAAATTATGATAGTTTTGGAGTTAAAAGCAAATAAATATCAATAATTATCGCATTTAAAACATTTAAATTCTATAGATGCGTCAATTAAAATACCACGATGCCGGAGTTTAAAGCAATTAAATTCAAACAATGCATGAGTAAAAACTAACTGAAAACCAATAACGACCAAAGAAAATTAGGATAACAATATTAAACAGTATTTTCAAAAGTAAAATTTTTGAAGGCAAAAAAGACCACCAATATCCGAGTTTAATTAGTTATATCTGTCATACTTTTTAAATAATAAGTTTTGATTTTAAGCAGTTTAAGTTTAAGTAATAAGTTTCTCTTCATACGTGACTTTAAATTATTAATTGTATTTTATGTAAATTATGTCACATTATGACTTTTATTCTAAAAACCAAAATAAAGTCAGGCCACAAAAACTTTAAGAATTAAATTAAATTCCATCGATGATTTGATATTTTAAGATTGGCCTGCTTGAATTTAAGTCAAATTAAATAATTTATAAAATGCATAAATTCAATTTTAAAAGTTTCATTATTAATATTGTGTTAGTAAAATTTTTTATTAATATTAAAGTAAGTTGTTTTACGACTTCCTGATGAGTAAGTGTTTTATGTTGCTTGATTTTGTTTTCTCTTTTTTTTATGATTAATTTTCAGAATGGTATTGTCATTAAATAAAAACAATACAGAATTTGTAGTTTTCAAATTGTCGGTTAACCACCATTCCATCATTTTAAATATTAATAGAAATGCAGTAAGACGATGACCCAATATTGCCGCACATGGCATCTGGTGATATACAGCAATGACTCGATTTCAAGCCATCAGCGCTGAGTGTGTTAACTGGCCAGTAATAAATAATACGTCCTTAAGTTTCCAACAGCCGTACTGGCATCATTTTGAAATTTGAATATGATATTTGTGCTTTCTATCAAACTGTCATTCATTAGTACTAAAAATTTGATGACCTAAATGTTATATATCTATATTATTTGACCAGCTCCCGATGTGATCTAAACGGCTATGGTTGTTTTTCAAGAGCATCAATCTACACACAAAAAATCAACTCTTTCGCATTTGTACTTTTCGAGTCGAAAGATGTAATAGATGGACAGTCGGCCAAAGGACGGGGATGGTAGCTTCTCATTCATGAATGTTGAGATTGTGGTAGTCTAGTGGTTAAGGCGTTGGACTATTAGCCCAAAGGTCGCGGGTTTGAATCCGCACATGATCATACCATTTTTATTGCTTCATTACCATATCTCCCCTGACTCTAGCACAGGTACATTTGGCCTAGATGAGTAGGGCCCAAAATAATTGTATATGACCTAGGTCATAAGCAGCTCTAAATGTCCACTCAGCGATTGAAAAAAAGTTAATTTTTAAAAACAAAATTTTATTACAAAACATTTTACAAAACAGTTTTTTTTAATGACTAGTAATTTTACATCAGATTACAATTAGTTGGCATTAACGGAAATGATTTATAAATATAACACAAATTTTCTGCAACATGTTAGATGGTTTTTTAGTATTTGATACTAGGAAACAAAAGTATATTTAGGTTTAATTATGCAATTAAACCATATCATAGAAGAAAATATGAATGATTGTGTATCAAAAATATAATAAAGTATATAAGCTAAATGGGGAATCATTGCGCTGTGTGAGTGTACGATATGATCGATTCATGAGCTATAAAACTGTGTCTATTTTGGAGTGGATTCTAAGAGTAAGCGTTTAGAGTAGAGTGGTATAGGAATTATATACAGATTTATTCATCATCACAAACAAATATTCTCCTATAGGTGCGGTCCATTGCGTAATGAACCCCATGACAAATCGGCTGGTTGATGATCGGTATACAAAGCAAGCCCGCCAAAGTAGCTAGAATCGGAATGAAGATCGGTTTACGACAAGGTCGCTTACAGCAACCGACGGGTTTTCTGTAGAATCTGTCTGTATACTATAAAAATACAATCAAGATTTAGTTATTTTACATTGAAAGCAACAAAATCTTATTATTAATTCAACACAATATTTAGAAGCTAGCTCCGGTGATACTGTTGAAAAATTAACGTTTAACAACTCGCCAGCCTACGCCCACAAGCAGCTTTGGAGCACAGGAAATTGTTAAATACTGATCTACGAACCTAATGTTCCGTTCACCAGAAAAAAAGTTTTATTTTGGAAGAATGATCATTGCAACCAATATAAGAAGGCTTAGAAAGTTGGGAGCTTAAAGCGGACCATGCAGGTTCAAACGTTACAATTTTATATAAATTTTATATATGCATCGTAATGTATGATTCCGATAAGGCGATTGACCTTTAAACTTGGTACTTTGACCTGGATGGCCGGTCATATATTATTATGCTATTTAAAAATTAAAATATAAACAAAATATACCTATTAATAACGAATCCAGGAATGATGATAGTTGCCAAAGACTGCCAAAGCAACGAATCGCCCGCGCATATCAACACTTTACTCCTTTGGTTCGGGGCATTTTCATATTGCTGAAAATATAAAAAGGACATTTTAAAAGTTGCCTCTTTGGGTCAAAACTGTAACAAATGATACAACTGACAATACCAGGAGAATTTTTTAAAGGTCAAACCGCTAATTTCAGATGGTCAATTTCTATATTTTGTTTATTTATAAACATATACTGAAATATAACCAAAACATCATGCTTAAGTATGTAACTATTAATCTTTAAGTTTGTTCTAATCACTAAGCAAGACTAAAAACTCCAGAAGTTACCATTGAGTATCCTACTACTCTTTTTAAGCATTCATTATTATAGTAGGCAATGCCAGGCGACGTTGCTCTCTTACTAAAAACGTCAATCTGAGAGGAAGCGTGTCTCAGTAGAAATAGAAGGAGCCGAGTAGAAATAATGCCCTGCAAGTTTTAGTATGTTTATTCTTGAATGAGGATTTAAAAAGCTAAGGATCCGACTACGGCAATACGCATTCGGTATACGGAAATTTAAAAGTTGTAGGATGCCGAGATAATATAAAGTTTTTTGCTAGTTTTTTTATTTTTTTTAAAATCGTTGGATATCAAGCATAACCAAAAATAAATAAAAAGGTCTTTACTTGAGATGGATGGATGTCAATGCCTAGCGCTGAGTTTCATAAAAATGCTTTAATTGGTTCGCTATAGTATGATATATTTAAAAATATCTACTAATATGAAATATATGATATTATAACTTGTTTATTAACGTGTATGTGCCTGTTCATATTTTTTAATGATTTTCCGATAATATTGCTCGATTATCTCAAGGTTGAAGGGCCAATTTAATACCACTTTATATTTTCAATTTTAAGGTTACTCCATTATATGCATTAGGACCATACCAACAGTAAATTATTCTCAGTTTTGAGCGATTTTTAATAATTAATTTATTTAAATCACCCGTTTTTTTTTGTAGGCCTTATCAAGCGTGTCAGCCAAGACGTATCCAAAAGCGACAGCATAAGTGGCTTCTACTATCCTCCGTCTAACCAGGGGTCTGAACGCCTCGCCGATTTCATTGCAGTAACCTGAAATTAAAATGAATCTCTTCAGCGATGCGTACATACAGCAGGACGAAAAGTAAGCAATTCGTAATATTATCTATAACTCTATAATTTATTCAAAGCTTCCAAATGACACAGGTAATTCAAACCACATGCTATGGGATCGTAGCTAAAATTTCTGCGGCAACAGCCTATACTTAGTAGTTTCCGGAGGCTGGAAAGTAAGAACAAAAATTGTCATTTTCTTCAGATGACATTTATAGAAACACATTGAGTTTAGTTAAGTTAATGAGATGATGCACGCATATATATGAAGGATTTATTATTTATAATTATGAAGGATTTATTTGATTTATTATATTGTTTATTAACAGATAACAGAATAAAATAATAAACAGTTGTGCAACCCGACCGGGGCAAAGTGAGAATATTCTTCGTCTAATGAGAAGTTTATTACAGTCGAATAAAATCAATTCTTTAATATTTTAAAAAAACAATAAAAGTAAAAACAATGAAGGCTATAAAATTTTAGGGGTATAGATTTATACTCGTTATTTTAACCCTAAAACAAGAGACTAGTTGGCATTCCAACAGCTCAAAATAATACTGAACTATGAACATGGCGAAAATTACGTTTGACGGCTAAATGTCAAATTTGGGAATAGTTCAATCGGAAAGAAAGACATGATATGGTCACCAAAGTCTTCGGGGTTCTACACGTTAGTCAAAAGGCGAGAAAATCAGATTGATTTACAAAAAAAACACGACAAAAGAAACGAAATTGGTTATGCAATGTAACCTCAATTGCACTACGGATTTTCGAAAAACTATTCAGTTATGGGTGCACGAATTTCTTACCAATGTACCGTATGGGAGTGTCACGAAAAACATCTTTTTCGGGCATGATTATAATTTATTAACTTTTGTAAAAATCACATCAATTGCTGAATACGAGCAAATAATTTGTTTGTGTTGTCAAAGCGCGTCGCTTACTCGTTTATAGCATGAAAAGGACATCTTTTGTTCATTAATTTATATTGCGAACAGAATTATTAGACCACGACCCTTTGTGTGCATACATTTTACACATTTAGTAAGTAATTACAACCGCGGTTTGATTAAAGTCAAAATAGAACCGCCATTTTTTTCAAATTCTAATTCGAATCGTTTTCCGCTTTCCGACAGCCGTCACCTGCAGTCAGCTGATTGTCAAACCTGGCGGTCAGGGCCGGACCCGGCTAGCCAGTTACATGTTTTATGATCCGTTTTCGGACGAAGTGACTAAACGCGCCCGCGTTCGATCGTTTGATGCGTCCTTTTAGCTTCTCACGCACAAGGGGATAAGAAGCTACTATCCCCTTCCTTTGGCCGTATGTCTGTTTGTCCGCCTGTTGCAACTTTCAACTCATAAAGTACAAATGCAAAAGAGTAGAATTTTTGTTCATATAATATAGATATTTAACATTAAAAAAGTCAATATTTTTTTGCACTGATAGATCATATTCAACGATCTTTTAAAACATACAACTCGTTAAGTTTGCCTAAATATATTTATCAACGATTCCGGTTTCTAAAATATAAAATAAGTTTATATAATTATTACCAACGTAGATAATACCACTTTTAAACACCTATTATGCACAATTTAAAAGATTTGGAACATTTCTTAAGAATAAAATCTTTCACAAAAAGGGCAATTTCTAAAAATTTAGGCATAGTTGCCAAGTTTGACGAAGCTTAAAAAAAAATATGGCTGTTGGGATGTATTATGTATTACTGGCTATATGTATTATATGTGCGCAAATAGAAACATATTAAAGAATATTCAGTGCTACATTATATTTATTATAAATTGAAATATTATGACGGTATCTCTTTATTTATTGTGGTTGCCCAACAGAAATTGTACACAATACAGATAATGACGTAAAAATAATTTAAATAAAAGTATCTATACATTCCTAAACTAGGGTAGCCCAACTGATTAATAAAGATAAAAACCTAGTTGTCAGATTCTGGTTAAATAATTCACTAGTATCCTATCATGTATAAAAGCAGTTGATATATGATAGCTACAGGTGTCATAGCCATTCTTGTCGCTTGTGTTTAGCTGTTATCGGGATCTGTTGTCTCTTTTACTTCATTTTTACGAATTTTCCTCGTCCAAATGAGAATGACGTTAGCAAGAGCGCTTCAGATTGAATTGGAGACACCTGGTGCAGCTACATAGTTCTAATATGTCATGTATGGACCCCTAAACGAATTTATGTTATGTTGGCTACTTACAGTTTGGATTTAGCTATCGCATGTCTTGAAAATCTTTCACCGTCTACGCTGAAGAGGTTAGGTTAGGTTAGGTTGTATACCGTTGGAGCTACCGATCTAGTTTTGAAAATTTCTACAAAAGAATGTGTGTAAATGTTTCTATGTGTGTAAATCAGTCATACTTCAAGTTATACACGATCCTCGTTTATTGTGATTTGATTTCGGGCTATAATAAAATAGGTGAATGTCATTTTTTAATAATTGACAGCCAATTAAATAGTTTTTTCTCAAAAACTAGAAGAAAGCGGAGTGTTTCGATTTCTTTGCACCCGAGCGTACACCAGTTTCGCACAGACGACGTTTGTTATCCGCCTTTCTCAGCTGTGAGCAGAGCAGCCATTTGTAATTTATGAATTTCGCGAATTGTCGGCAGTCCTGCGTCGATCCGGCCCTGGCGCAGTGCTGTAGTGCAGGGTTTTCTTTCCTGAAATATGAAGGCAGAAAGCGACGTCGATCATGAACTGATTCGCTGAGCCGATACGCATATCGATCAGGCCAAAGCGCCGCACTTTGACCGCGCCGCGTCGATGAATTTGCGCGTTTCTCGACCGATTTTCTCGCGGCGCACTTTGCTTATTTATTTTTCTTTTAGTTTGGTTGACAGCGCGGCCGGGCGCGGTGTTCATGGCTTCTTTCCGTCATGCGAGAATCGCATCGCCTATCGCCGTAGCTTTGACAGAATCATTTCGTAAAACAAATGTTTATAAAATCTTTTTTAAATGATCTACGGTGGTCGTGGTCCAATCGGCTGAAATATATTCATCGCTCCTAAGAATTACGTAAGGTACTTCTACAAAATGTTTATTGGAACCGCAAATCGAAGTGTCTTCTTAATTATAATTAACCTATTCGTCTCGATTTAATCGAATGATGTTTTAAATTAAGTGCACTTGCAGTGGAAAATTCCTCTGCTGTGGTATGAATAGTCGCCTTCGTCTGGTTGGAAATTAATTTTTACCGCCGAGAACATTCGACGGCAATTTTCTCAACACTGTCGACTGATTTAAGGCGCCCCGGGACGCATTTGTCCTTGAGATTTGAAAGAGTAGGCTTTATTCGAACATTGACGCGTAGAAAAGAGACGGATATACTCGCCGACCGCGAATTCGTTACATTTGGAATCGATGAAACATGTTTTTTGTATTTAAATAATTATTATCATTTGAAAAAAATGTTTTTTAAGTAATGTCCTAGATTATTATATTGTCTATCTTTAGAAAGAAAAATTAGTTTCGCGTCACTTACACAACTTAAAAAAAAATCGTTGCAAGAAAAAAACAACACTTTCTTATTTATTTATTTTCATTACTATAAAAAGGTGTATTTCGTTTTTTTTTAAGCAAAGTACTAAATTAATATATGTAGAATATTGTGGTATTTTTAGTTTTAGCCATTTGTTGGGAATAACTTCAACAAAATGCACCAAAATACTTTACAAAACACGTTTTAGGGAATGGTGGCGCCTTAAGTAACCAGGCATGATGATACTTGAGAGATGTTGCCTATTTGAGTATATTAAAAGGCCTCGCACCAATATTCCCAAAAAGACTCTCATATTTATTTATTTTATTTATGTAAACATACATATTTCTTATTAATCTAGGTATAGTATAACTACATTTAAACAAATCACGTTTTCCATAAAGGTCATCAGTACAAGTTTGCATGAATTTTATCACTTTTCTAGGTTACGAGGTTCAATAAGGGCGCTTCTTTTTAATTTATTTAATTAATTCTTAATTACATTAATACATTAATTATTACATTAATTAACAACTTAAACGGACTCAATTTAGCATATATGTTAAACAAAACGGAGTAGCATCAATATTTATATATATGATAATAGTGTGTGGTGTATTTTGTGAGTACATATAATATATACTCAGTTTAACCCATCCAGTTACACTAGTGCAGTCCGTCCACTAAATTAAATAAGAGATCGTGGTTGCCTAGTGGTTAAGGTGTTGGACTGTTGACCCAAAGGTCGCGGTTCGAACCCGCACATAGTCATAACATTTTTAACGCTTCGCTACCACCATCACCCCTGACTCTAGGACAGGCACATTTGGCCTAGTTGTTGAGTAGGGCCCGCGGTTACATAATGTTATTTGACAATATTTTACACTAAAGAGGACAGGTGAGAGTTAAAAATGAATTTTTATAAAACGCTATCAGCGCTGGGTTTAAACCGACATCCTGCGCTCTCAAGTACAGGACCTCTTTAGAACCTTTATAAATATTTTGCTATCCTAAGCTTTATCAAAAAAAAAAAATAATAAACTTTTTCAAAGATTGTGTCATTTTTCTGTACACAAAGGTGTTCCAAGACCATTCCCAAAGGCTTGAGGAATGTATGTTTCCTAATACGTAATAAATTATGCGAAAATAATTCATGCACAAATTTATTAATTGGATCAAAGCGCTCGCGTAAATTCCCTTTCTGCTCGCAGGCGCTCAATGACTCGTTGTGGCGCGACCGAACTTATGACAAAAATGATTTCAAATTATCACGCAAAGTTTACAATTTTTTACTCGGAAACCATGATGAATTTTGATATGAGGTCAAAACAAATCGTGTTTGAAATCGCAGGGCCAAATGGTCTTATAAGTGTGTAAAATTAGTAATTAAAGGAGTGATTTTGATGTAACAATATAAAGTCCTCCTAATATTTAGCTCTGCGCCATTACCGATTTAAGCAGTTAACTGTACAATGTTATCTAAATCAAAATCATGAAAACATTAAAATTTGGCGCTTTTCCAAATTGTTGAGCGATTTTCACGGCGCGGGCGCACGTCTGCTCTTGAGGCCAATTGGTAAGGTCAACTCGGTGCGGATGACTTTGAATTCTCGAAACATTTGGAGTATTTTCCTCAGTAAAAGTTTATTTGCAACAAAAATATGTGTAACACATACGTAATGTATTTATACAAATATAATATTATCGATTTTTACATGCCGTGTGCACATACATTAATCCCGACGTTTTGAGATGATCCAACATCCGTTCCTCAGGGAGAGTTCGGCACATGCGTCCGATACGACCTAATCACTGGGACGGGTGCACTGTTTCTTTCGGTGTCTCCTCCTAAGCTTGAATCTGGGTTTAAGGTGTCGTCGGTATTTCAAAACTGGGTTTGTCCATATAAAAATAATTATAATATTAAGAAATGTCGATGCAAAATTCTAATTTGAACTTCCTCTAGTACCTTTATCATATTATTATATTCTTCATAAAGTGACATCACCGCTCTTAATGCAGAGGTCCGGGTTCGAATTCCCAGTGGGTCAAATCCGGCCAGGTAATTTTTCCCCGCTGAGGATATTCAGCGGCGCTTTTCTCAACACTTTCGATTGGGTTAAGTAACAGATATACACCAAAAAACACTCATTCAGCTACAGACCTGCGATATGTTGTTTGCCTGTAATGGATGGCCTCGCATCTAGAAAACAACACTAAGGCGGACGGAACTGCGCTTAAAGCGCCTCCCGGACAACACAGGCCATACGCTTAACAATAACCTTTACATGTTATCTAATCATTGATAAAATCAACTATTTTAACGTTAAATTAAATCAAATATTAGACTAACCACTTCTGATCGTATACAGAGGATTAATAATGGTTCATGATAAGACCTGGATAAGGAGATTTAGAATAAATACATAAAAACTACGGTTAAATATTTTTGCAGTTTTTTTTTTGCCCCGTATGAAAACTTCTACGCAGTATAACTTTTGATTCGGACAAGTCAAGAGGCTCGCGTTGATCAACTTACTGGAACGATTGAAATAATTAATATTTTACAGTGCAGGGGATCCCCGGACCTCGCTTGCCCCCCCCCTCCCCCCCCCCTAGACCATTATAAACCACCCTAGCCCCCCGCTCCGGGTCAGATGGCCTCGAGAACTATCCACTCCGAACATTATAATTTTATGCGTTCACATTCATTGCATTCAAATATTTTTATGTACCCGTAATAGTGATAAATATTATTAATTTATGTATTTAATTTTGTTACAATTTGATTTAATTTACCGATTTCCCCTTACAATTTCGCAAGTGTCTCAATAAGCACTAAATATGAAATATAATTGTATGTAAGTGTTAGCTAACTGATCATTACTGTAAATAATTTTGTTTTATAATACACTCACATTTATAATGCATACATATATTAAGCTATTTTTTTTTTATTATTCGCGGATTCATCGGTAATACCGTAATACTTGTTGCGGATCGTTTTACCAGATTCCGGTAGCAAACCCTATCCTATTGGGAGGATTATAGTCGAATTGGTAAATTCCATTTTCGCGGGGATAAATCCAGTTTTTTTATGATAAATCACTGAAAGAATATTTAAACATTTAAAGCTTATTTTTTTTGGAAAAGACGAAAAAATACCGTTTAAACAATAGTGATGTAGCGAAGCAATAGTGATGATTTTTTGTTAGTATTTGCATTTTAAGTGTTTTCGACCACTAAATTGAACCTCCTTTCTAAGTGGGAATTTGCTTACAATCTTTTTTTCTTCTGAACCGGACGCATTTGCAAAATAAACATTTACTTAAGATGCATAACATCTGATTAGACATAAATCTAACATTTCCAACATGCTCAGAAGCGTTTCAACTTAGCAAAGGACTAACCTTATTTGTTGTTTTAAATGCCAGTCGTTTGTAAAATTAATTATTAATATTATAATTTTTACAAATAAAATTTGGCATTTAACAAATAATTATCAGTTAGTGTGTGATTATTAAAAAGTGATTATAATAATAAGTGCGAAACAAATAGTGAATTTCCTGTTGCACATAAATTTGCATTTAACTCCGATTGACATTGGCCAATGAGGCCCCCTTGTAAATAATTGGCCAGCCTTCATCCGGTGCTCGCTTTTTGAGCTGCACTTTTTACGCTTGGCGGAAGTCCAACCTCGGATCGATATGCGCGAAAAAATCATTTTATTATTGCCTTTAAAAAAAGGTGAGGCGTGATCGCCGATTATTTCGGCACTATCGGTAAAACGGAGGCTTTTTTGCGGGTCCAGGGACCTTTGTGCAATCTTCATTCAGACATATATACATAGTACCAACACATAAATTCACAACATCTTCGAAAGTATCTTTATAATCGTTTTTTATGCACGTAATTTAGGTTTGCCATGCGTCCCGGTACACCGGGACATGTCACCGGTTTAGAGCCTCGATCCCGGTTGTCCCGTTTGACCCACCATGTGTCCCGGTAAACGAATAATCATGGTTTTATATTATTGCTAAAATTATGCGAATAATTCGTGCGACGACGTTAGATCACGTTGGCTGGCGGTGAAAGTGCGGGGTCAGGGGATGTACTGACATTTTACAAATATTTGTCCATATTTACAGTACGGAATGAAGACTGAAATACCTTTGTGTGGGACCTGATGTAATTCGTGGTAATTTACGATCTCACTCAAAAACTAGGCGGTTAACTGTCTTTATGTCCGGCCATTGAACGTATGTGGGAACCATTGAAAGATTTCCTTTTTTTACATACCAGATTACCCCCCCTCCTCCTCCTATAACTCCCCTATGTTTCCTCCTATATTGATATCAGTCCCGGTCGGAGCTAAACCATTTATGGCAACCCTAACGTAGTTACCAATCATAAATAAAAGAGGTTGTGACAAAGACCGGGTTTTCAGGATAAATTTGCTCGAAACGTCAGATTCATAGGTTCAGTAGGTTAGGTTAAGTTAGAAATGATACTCGTGTATGTATTCAGAAACACTACTTCTATTTCATATTATTTATACACATTAATATTTATTACACAGCAAATATCTCGTTTCCCCAAACGTCACGCCGTCCGTTCTTTCGCCCGGCTTCCCTTTTTCTTCTTTTGCAAACGTAGTTGTTCAAGAAGTTGCTATTTTAGACAAACAGTTAGGTTAATCTAAAATAAACGTGCGGTTATTATTTTCGTTCGTTTCTTCGTAGAAAGCCACGTAGGGCCATTATGTATTTATTGATATGTAAATTGTGTCAGAGACATTAATGGTTGCCATGCCAAACATCTAGGCATGTCCGCACGTCACGTTTTCTTTTCGTTGCTTTGCACGCTGCGCAGATGGAGAGCTGATGAATTCGTTTCCGTTTATTATCGAGTATATCCTAATGGTTTTATACCAGCAGGAACCAAGAAACGTGCGGGAGACTTGTCAAGCGTATTTATTAATTAATCTAATTTCGGTCTTTTATCTATCTAATCTAGCCTAATTACCTACTTTTAAAGCGTTAAGTGCTGTTCAAGGGCAATCCAACCATGTCTAGAAACAATATGTCTTCAGCTGATTATATATGTTTTACTCCGGGGGGGGGGAGAGTAAATAAATAAAACAAAGTAATCTTCTATATAAATTATTAATTATGTTAAATATGGAGTGTATTGTGATTTGGTAACGAGTAGACAGATAAATCAATTTCTTTTATTTCGTGCCCCCCCACCTTGTAGTTAGTTACGTTGGTGGATTAGAGCAACGTTCTTGACACAGAACAGTAACCAGTATCTCCTTGATTTATTTATCTTAAAAAAACTTTAATATGTCCGTGTTCGTTCGTCTTTGAAATGACGAACGGTATTTCCCACCAAAACAATTTAATTCATCTATTGGTTACATAATTCCCTGCTAGAGCATACATCGGTACACTCGTGGGAATAAATTTGTCTACTCTCACGTGGCTTTATCTGAAAACCGACGGTGAACCTCGTCGCATTACGTTTTTTGTATAAAATTTTCTATAGACCGCACATATTTATCCATCAACAAGGGATCTTTTTTTTAGGGTTACATTGCTACACCCTTTTTCTTTCGTTCATTCGTTAATATCTAAACATTCTAAACTATCAAAGCTTTAGATATGATATTTTTTTATGACGTAATAGGGGAAGTGCGCGGTGGGTGGGGAGGGGGAGGAGATTATGAAATACATTTTCTTAACGCTATTGTTATAGATACAAACTAACATATAAAAAAGAAACATTTCATTTGTCATGATTATAAATATTATTAATTTGCAATACATACGTACCAGCAATAGTACTTAGGTAACTATAAAGTTATGTAAATTGTGTTAATTATGTATTATAATTACGCAATACAAAATATAATAATAATGAACAAATAAACCAAATCCCAAAATCATTGCCGATAAAAAACTGCTAATAAGTTATGCGATTTCTATATCAAAATTTATCATGGGTACCGAGAAGCAAACTGTAAACTCTAAGTGAAAATAGTTTTTTGTGTGAGCGCTCAGCTGTCGCCGTAACGGTATCAAGGTCATTATCGATCAGCACGGCATTGGAATTCGCGCGCTGACCGAATTGACAGCATCTCTTAAAAAATATAATAAATTTGGTGATGATTTTTTTTATATCATGGGGAAAACGAGATAAAACGTTTCGCTTGAGGCGCACTTCTTTTTTCTGATCGAGCGGAAACTGCACCCTCCTATAGGTTCTTACTAATAACTATAGAAAAAAAATGGTGGTCATTTGAATTAGCCTGCGCATTATTAGCATATGCTTACCTTAGAAGGGGTCTGTTAATTGCATCAATAATTTGAAGAGGTCTATAAACATCGCAATAAAATTAATAAAAACAGGATATAAACAAACTAACATTTGTATCTGACTATACCGGTCAGATACAAACTTCAAAAGGTCAACATTTTTTAAACATCCAGTGCCGTTTAACTATTTTTTAACGTGTCTGTACCATTGGGCTATAATTAGCTGTCTAATTATTAATAATGCTATCCTAGTTTTTTTCAAGTTCTTGTCACGTTAAATTATTTTAAACAATTATAATTAGTAATTTGCACGGATAATTTAGGTTGGCATTTAAATGCCAACAATTAATCTGTATGTTTTGTAAATAATTTAGATTCCACTCTTATGGGATTTCCCGAAATAAATAACAAAATGTCGCTTTGCGTCATTCATGGTCGCCAAAAAGATTTTAAGGCGCAGTCTAACCATTCTGTTTTCGACCCATATTTTGGTATCTGTCATTAAATTGGGTAATAATTTATTCTTAAAAACAGCGTATGTACCTTGATCTTTCACCTTGTACCTACCTACTTCGCTGTGATAGATTTACGAATTTTTAATTTATTTCTGATAACGCAATTCCGATTAAAAAAAATATTTTTGTTGAAGCGCTTGTTTATACAGCTGTGTCATTAGAAGTGTGTAATTAAAAGGCAATTAGATGGTCTAGTTTGAGAAACAAAAATAAACAAATAAAATGCTTAGTTACCGCGTAAACCTGCCAACGTAATTACATACAATAATAAAAGTAACGTATTTACACTTCCACTAGTATTGTTATAACTAATTAGCAGTAATAATAAATAAAATTTATTAAATTACTCAAAAAGTAAATTAAATTAACGATGTACTCAATTATAGCTATCAAAATATTGATCAAGAAACGAAAAAGTTCACGTGTTCGTTCTGTGTTGTGTAAAATTTTTTTTTCGCTATTTTTTTTTTTGTTCGTCTGATGATTGCGTGAAATAACATTGTTATTTTTAGATTTACAATTCATGATATTAATTCGAGTAGATTAAGAGATAATGACGTAGGTACTAACACGATTAATGTGTGCTAAACTAGTTTCGTTTTGTGTCTAAATGACGTAAAGAAACGTTCCGCAGTTTTATTTTAATTAATATAATATCTATTTTAGTGAAATACATAGACAATGAGTCTGCCTTTTGTGGTAAAAATGACGTTGTTTAGTGTAACCTTTTAAAAAATGTAAGGTTGATTAATTTTGCTAATGGTATCGTCTAAGCAAATAATCGTAAGCTTAGGTGTGCCGTGTGTTTGCCCAAAGGTTAGACACCTCTGACATCGAGTAATGTTTATATTAGTATAATATTATTATAGCGTTACGCGTCATTTTTATCGTATTTGTAATTTCTACGATAAGAGAATACTTTATTGCTCTTTTTTAAAAACACCTGATTGACATCATTAAACATAGTATTTTTCGCGTAATACTTTATGCTATAAATTTGCACTTGAACGATAGATCCATAGATTTCATAAGAAAATATAATCTAGGTGAGGTTGTATCGAGTTGAAGTTAAAAATAAAGCTAAGTCGAAATACAGAAACCGTGACATCCGTGAATTTCCATATGAGCGAGTAAATTCGTGTCGGGAAAGCAAGAAAGTCGCGGCGCCGTGCGTCAACAACCGCGGCAATCACACCCAGTTGCAAACATTTATTTATTTATTGTTATTGTCACAGAAAAAACTTACAGATAGACATACAATTATTACAAAAAAAAAACATTTTATCTATAATCATACAAAGAGAAAATGAGATTACATCTCTCATCTAAATTCGCACTTAGTGGCATGTCAGAATCTTCACCGTGTCCATCTAACTAGGTGCTGAACACCTGTCCCTTAGGACAGGACGATCTATCTGTTTCCAATAAAAATCTACCTGAATGCGAAGTATACAGAGCAGAAAGGGCGGTAATCTAAGGTTCCTAATATCTTCTTTTTTTTTTTTAATTTACACGAACATATATCCTGTAAAGGCTGTAGTTTCCGCCAAAAATTTTGGCGCCAAAAGCCGTTGAGACCGTAGTTAATGACCTTGAAAAATCAGTAGTGTAGTGTAATGTAGTGTAGCGTAAAGTAGTGTAGTTAAAAACATTTTTATGTATTTTAAAATTTTAATGTGAGAGAAAGGGTATTTATGAGGGCGCGCTGTGGAAGTGAAGAGAGAGATAGAGAAAGGGTTGTAATGAGATTATACAAAAGGAAAAAGAAACTATATTTGTAAGTCGCAATAGAGCATTGTAGACGTCATTCGTTATGTCATGTCAAGTATTCGCGTCATCTTCTTTGCCTGCGACCACAGAAGAGCGAGAGAGGAATAGATTTAATAGCAATAAATTTGTCATTAGTGGCATTGACAATATAAAGGTATAATATATTTCTACTCCTAGGAAAAAAATATCAACACTTTTGTAACTAAAACACAACACAATGCAGTCCCAAGTGGAAAGATAGTCAGCGTAGCTAGTTGCCATACTTCGGCATACCGCCGACTGTTTTTCTTCGCTATCTTATTTTGCTTAAATTCATCGGCTTACTGACGCAACAATTCGAATAATTTGTTTTTGCTCGGAGACACAAAATTTAATAAGAATTTCGCCACATATAGATAAATGAGATCATAAATGAGTACATGCTTAACCTATTTATCGACGGCACTACAGTTGAAATTAAACCGAAGCGACCCAGAAAAAGTGTGTATAAAGTCCGGCAAAGACTCTTTTGCATTTTTAAGTGATCGTGGAAAAAAAACTATATAGAAATTCCTGAGTTGATTTGACCTGAGTTTGTATAAAAATTCTTGTGTGTAATATAATATATTCATTGCATATTCAAATTATTTTATTCCGTAAACAAGAATCCATATAGGATAGACATTTTAAATTTAGGTACAATAACAATTTTGAGGTTAGTGTAGTGGTGTGGCTTACATAATATTTTTTTACGGAAAACATGCATACATGGCATCCATGTTTAATAATAACAATAACAGAAATTAGGGTATAATTATTAAGAGAAACTAGGTATTTTCAAAGTCCTTAAAAGTACATTTTTTTCCATATGTATGACTCCACTTTATTTTTAAATTTTTGAATATTTTAAGCCTACATAACTACATTTTTTGAAATTTGACACTACGAGCGGTTGAACATAATTTTCTTTTTTCTAGTAAGTATTATGAGGGTGCAGATTATTGTGCTTCTGAAACAAATATTTCATACATCGTGAGTAGGGTTAGTTCTTGGAAGTGTGGCCCACACGATTCATTTGGGCTCAGACCTTCAATAGCTCTAATCGCTCTTTTTTGGGGTTAAAATATCTGACATATTGGAAATTGTGTTTTGTGTAGATATAATGCCTGATTTTTACCTATATAAATGTTAACGGCTCCCTCCACAATGTTTAAACGCACGATGCATATATATTCATATTTATGAAATGTTTGAAAGACCTATTTAAACGTTAATTTATTGTTTTAGGTCACATTGTCAACAATATGCAACTAGAAATTTTTGTTTTGATTTTAGCTCATTTGACATATAATTCGTTTATGTTTTCATCAGAAATCTATACAAATCGTTGAGTTTCCCCTTTAAATCGTTAGTGATTTTTAAGACCCGTACATGGCCGAGACATTAACGTCAAAGGTCCATGATAGGGTTCGCATTTTATTTTACAAAATATAACAATACACACTCGGTCATAGGTAGTTCCTATTAAAAACACTTTCGGTACCAACTCATAGAATATTTTATAACCATGATCAATCACACTTCGGATGCGCTTTGGATCACACCACACCTCACTCAGAAGCTGGAAACGAGACATTTGAAAATTGTACAAATTCACCAACCCGCACATGTAACGCTGTGGATGATTCATGATTCACAACGAAAACCATAATAATGGTTTACGCCACATTAGCGTAAAAATATCGGTTTATTTCTGTCAACGCTAAAATATATACATAATAAATAAATTAGAACCAACTCGACTAGGTGTGTTAAATTATTTTTTTCTGTAATCGCAAACGTCGGGCTGCTGAACAAAAAATGTTTATACTGTCCGCGACCGGCGCTCGGAAAGGTTTTGCGCCGCTCGAGAAGCGAAGTCGTTTTTCCGTGTATTTTTATCGTTATTCGATCACGAGGATAATGATAAGTCCGAGCATACTAAGGCACCTACTCTCGAGATTGCAGTACGCCTTTATCTGCCGACCGCGGAGATAATCAGCGGCTTAAATCTGCAACCGAAGACACTTCGATTCCGACTGCGTTTGGAGAGTTCGCGCCGGTCGAAGTGCTACGATTTGCAAAGGTGAAAAGTGCTATAAATAATTCAGTATATTTTCCAATTTTTACATTCGAATAACAGTGATAGTGATTTTAGACGAATAACTGTGATTGTAGACACATATCAGTGATAATAGTCATATAATGAGTGGTTGCGAAAAGGAGAAACTTAACCCGAATGGATGGTATACGTATGTTCAACATTTAATAATAGTAACATTAGTTATAATATCTTACTATTCTATTTATGTACGTATAGTAGATATGGTCATTTACAATTATTTTGGGCCTTACTCAACTAAACTTAATTGCTTGTGCTAGATTTAGGAGAGATGGTGGTACTGAAGGGTCAAAAATTGTATATCTATGAGAGCAGTTTTGAACCTGCGACCTTTGAGTTAAGTGAACAACTACTTAGACTATGGCGATCTAGATTGATGCTATATATAAATGTCTATTTTTACTTACTACGTATAGTGGGTACATATTTAAATAATAATATCCCTCGTTCGCTACTGTTTTAGAAAAAAAATTGGTATATGAGCATATGATGATTTTGAGCGGCATTCTTAAAATATAATGCACGATAACTAAAACACACACACCACACACATTAACTAACTATATTATATTTTTAATAAAATCAAATATATAGGTATATCCTAAAATTAAATTAAGAGTAATTTTACAAATACAGGGTGTCCCAAGGTCAATCCCACAAACTTTAGGGGGTGTTTAAGTTCCTTATTAAGAGTAAGAAATTATGTTAACAAAATGCGAAAAATTTTCATCACCAAATTTATTATTTTTGTAATAAAATTGGTGTAAATCGATCTTATCAATCGATAAATCAATATTATCTGTCGACCAATAGCATCCCTCTTACAACCCCAGAGAAGGGGGACAGGAGCTACCCCTTCTTCTTAGACCGACCTCTGTCCGACCAGTAACGTCTGACAGCGATCATTTAGCTCCGCCCTAATAGGGCGTATGGAACAACGCGGCAGGTCATTAACCTCGATCTTGACTGACCGCTGCCTAGTGACCCAGTGACGTAGTTATCCGAGGGAGGAGCCATTGAAAAATATCTTTTTACATGATTTAGAATAGAAACTTCAACATTTTTTTTCTCGAATACCATAATGAATTTTGATATAGTTTCTTAACAAATAACACTAGGAATCGTAGGACCTATTAGCTGTTTTTTTATTGCGTGGGACCTTGGGACACCCTGTATAGTATATTCTGCAGGCGTCTCTGTAGGCGCCTTCGGCGCGCAACTAGTGGTGTCTGCGACACTCGGGATGAGAGTAATTGAATCATGTACAGTGTAATAGATGACAGATAAAATTAACGTTGACGTTTATTAATTCAAATATGACACAAAATTTATTATAAAATCGCTCACGATACACGATTTGTTTGGAGAGATGTGTCAAAAAAATGATCATGGTTTAGTTTTCCGTTCAAATTTTATCCAATAAACTCATCACAAGACCCTCGTCTAAAGCTTAGTTTTGACGGCATTTATATTGTCACCTTGGTGTAGTAATGTCGGTCTGCGATCTTTAATTCCTCTGAGGTTCCTTTGCAATAATTGATATTCGTTTAATGTTGTCCTTTAAGCCTGGTTTACACGGGTATAGTAATCAGGAGAGTAGAGTATCTAGTAGAGTAGCGAGTAGCTGGTAGAGTACTTTACTGGCTGCGGTAAAGTAACTCTACTCTACTCACCCCCCCACCACAACTCCCACTCTACTACCCTCCCCACTCTATCCGTGTAAACATCTTTTCCCCTACAACAGCAAGTATCAAGTAGAGTTTAGTTGAAGTTACTTGCAGTTAGCAGTGTAGTGGTTGTTGCGCAATATTTTCTTTTAAAAATGGTTAAGTTCTCGGAGGGTTAGACAATTAAACTTGTTGATTTATTTGTTGACCAAGAGTGTCTGTGGAATTTAGGCAGTATACACAGGACATGAGGATGGAAAATTTTCTGGTGCCATTTCGAGACATCGTTTATATTCTAACTGATCCTCTATGGCTAACTCTTTTAGTAGAAGCGATGTTGCTCCGAGTGAATCTCTTCTTTTGAGCCATTCCACCCACACTCTTTCTTCTCTGTTATCTCCTCATCAATCGCTTCAGCAAATTCCCTAATCAGAGCTATTAAAACTCTAGGTAAATAATTGTGCTTCAATTTCTTAACTATTTTACTTCATATAGTATAGTACTACTGTACTATACTTGTTTAAACGAAAAAAAAACAAAAGTGGTGGAATGGTACTAGCTACTCTACTCTCCTGATTACTATACCCGTGTAAACCAGGCTCAAGTTCATTCGAGTGCTTGCGTCACCAAACGAGTATGTACTCACACTTATTGACCGTCATGCCACTTTCAAAGAAATCAGTACATAATCTTTTTGAGTGATCATATTTTTTTACGGTCTTTAGTAAATGTGACGTCTGTTTATTCAACAATCAGGCGCTCGCGAATATTTTTTAGGTTATAACTAATCGATTATCGACGGGTGAAACAATTGAAATGCGTATTTAATATACAGAGATGGCAATGGTTATTTTAATTTACATAATCTTAAATTATAACATTATTTACGGGCGAAAAACCTGACGATAGATCTATAGAAAATAATCGAAACATCCTAATACAAATTACCGCTAAAACTGTCTTCGTACTTTTTAGGGTATTCAAATTTTAAACAAAGTAATTAAATAAGTGCGTATTAAAATTCATCTTGAAAATAATTACCGTTATGTTCTTCAACTCACAAAAGGGCTTAACACAAAAGTATCGTTTTTACTACAAGATTTACATAGTTCCACAATAATAGGTAAGATTACGACATGCAATTATTTTGAACGGATATATTCGTTTTTATTTAGTTTTTCATTCTTAACTAAAGTAAAATAGAACCACCAATGAGAATTTTCCTATCATATAAGCAAAAATAAGAGAGAAGAGATTAGTTTTATCTTTAATATTTCACTTTTAGAAGAAGCTTTATCACATCTTATTTATTGTTTATCACATGGCGTAAAAACATATTATTGTTTACAATCCGCATTGTGTAATCCGCATTATCGTAACAGATATGCCTAATACATCAGAAGTTTATATGGCACAAATATTATTGACAAAACGATGTTGTTACAACAGTAAAATTGTTTTTACCCAATATTAAAAATGAAAGTAGTTAGCGAGATCAAAAATCCCTTCTGAGGGATCACTGCCCTGAATAGGATATTGGTTGTTGCATTGTATTTAACCAAATTTTACTAAATACACAAACTTATCGTGTAACTGAAAAAATCAATACAAAACATACAGTAATTTGAAAGACAATATCGACGGATGCAGTCTGTTTTAAACAGTTTATTAACATATACAAACAGAACATTACGAGTTGTCGGAAAAGATTTTGCTGATAATATTATACCATTCGAATCTGAATAATTCATTAGTTTTTTACCCGACGCACAAGAGGGTTATGTTATAGGTTATGTCTTTAACGATCTACAAATATTCAAACAAAAGTGGCTATGAACCCTGTAGCTATCATACATTGTTTAGTAGTAGTAAATTATTTAACCAGAACCTGGCGCCGTACAGCTTTGACCTTTCTCCCCAGACTACACGCGCCTGTGGTACCAACTTGTGATGGGTCGCTTTATTTCCTATGTCCATTTGTGCCTGCGGCGCTTTTAGCCCAGTCGATGAGCGTTTTGGATGACCATAGAGGCGACAGTGGGTTATTTTTTATAAAAATATAAAAAGTACACATTCAAAAGTCAAGTATTGTAATTATAATTGCTTTAATAAAAAGAAACGCTAGCCAGAATTAAAGCATAAATCTTATTTTTTCTGCCTAAATGTGTATTTTTCGATTCGGGGATTTTGTCGATTTAAACAAATACTTTAATTATTCAACGGGATACCAATATACTGTGTTTCGTTAAATATATACATAATTTATATGGGTTCCCTAAAAAATATTTTATAACGAGCACTTGTAAGAACCTGATATGTCTAGATTCTAGAATTTTCTACTAATCAAAATAGGCAACAATCATTTTTACTCAGCAGCCATATTTATTCCCTATTCAATCAGATGCTTCAAAAGATCCCTCTCCCCCTTTTACCCTTAAAAGGGGGAGAGGTTACAGTTGTAAGTTGACGTTTTTTGCATTTTAAATAAAGGATTTCTCTGAAGTGACGATTATTACAAAGAAAAAAAAATAAATTAAATACACTGAACTTCCATTTCTGGCTATAATTTGTAAATTTATTCTGTGTGCTAAATAAAAAAAATATTCTTGCAGTGAATATATTTATATTTATATGGTTTTTGAGCCATTTTTTTTTTAAATTACTTTTCTTATAATGTGTAACGCCGCTATAAATGTCTTTCTTGTGCCAATTTCCTATATTTAAACACGGCTGTGTGCCGATTACGGAACTTTCATAATATTCATGTTGGTAAAAGACTAATAAAATGATTGCACTGCACGCATTCTATTGCTTTCAACGAAGATCTCATCGGACAGTGGACATTTTCATCGTAACAAGCTTTAATTAACCTTTACAAATGCAAACATATTTGCTTCACTTTAAATGCGATAAAATAATAAGCATACTCTTTGTTACTCTGGTCGCAATTTCTACCATGTATCACGTAGGAATTATACGAGAATTATTCAAGCTATCAATAGATCGCATCACATCTAGTTCTTATCGAATGACGTGGTTACGATTACAAAAATAGTTTAGATCTTACATAATATTATGATGACACAAAGTACCTATCGCATAAAATGGCGATATACGATTCTGGAACCCATAGAAGCGAAAATAAGCTGATAGATTGAGATAATTCGAATGATATTTCAAAGGTTCGTACAATTCTGGCCAATTCTTCCTCATCAATTCAGACACGCGTGATTTGAATGTTAGCAGCGCTCACGTGCTTCTTAAAAAGCGATAGGTAACAATGGGTCTGTGCGACACGCTCCTAAGGATCTGCTAGAATTACAGGTCCGGGGCAAAAAGCAACTGATATTCGTGAACTAAACTGATTTTGGACAACGCGCCAAAGCGACCCCTCTGCATATCAGCGATGTACCTACCCTACCGTTCAACCACCGCCAATCGATGTTCTCGTCAGTGATACAAACCTCCTGAAAGGACAGTAGTGATTTTTAATACACCCTGTAAATATAAACTTTCTATATAACGGCTTCTAAAAAAAGTATTACATACTAAAAGATTTGATTTCAATCGGATTGTGTATGTGGAGTGGCGTGTTTTGAGTTTTTTCCGTTCGATAAAACCGATAAAGGCGCGTATCGATTACTTCTGAACTCCATAACCTAGTTTGAGTGTGAAAAGAAAACTTATATGCATGCATCAAATAAATTAAGTAGTAGTAAATTATTTGACCAGAACATAAATTCTTAGCTAGGCCCTACAGGCGTCATTAAAATCATATCTCACCCAGACTACTCGCGCCTGTGGTACCAACTTGTGATGGGTTTCTTCATTTCCTATGTCCATTCGTGCCATAGAGGTTATTTTTTAGGTCTGTGTAAATTAAAATAAAAAAAACATAAAATGGTATCATGACATTCTTTACATGGCGTTAGGTATAGCTTTTCGGGAGAGATATTCTGTAATTAATATAGTTTTCATAATTCCTTACTTTTATATATAATTATTTTAACTATTTATGTCTAGATGTGTCGGTGTGTAGGTATATTCATATTTATTTATTATTTGTATTTGTATATTGTTATTATAGTAGTTTGTCATTCAAAAGTCCACATAAAACCATAAGATTTCTGGTCACCCCGTCACTATTATGTGTTACTGAGTACAATCGACTTCATAAATAAGATACATATAAAGTTTAAACAGTTGTACGATGTGCACTTTCATATCAATGAAATTCGATATTTTCCGTTTGTATACTCGTATGACTGTATAAATGTTGTAAAATGCGATGATAATCTCATTCTTATCAATATTGTGCGCTTGCTAATGGAGTAAGTCAACAGTCGGCTGCGCTAATATACAAATCGTCAATCCGTCATTAGCGACTGCTAAATGTGCTCGTATGAACACTACCTTTCCTACACACGTCATAACCTTGAAGGTCACAAATGTCTCGTTTTTTATTTTTTACGAAATTTTACGAAAAACACTTAATTTTCGATTTTTGTTTTATATCACACACTTCCACGAACATCAACACGATCAAAAATGTATGAAAAATTAAAGCGTTTTGGTCAAATGCAAATTCATTTGTGGGGTTCACAAGGTCGCTGCCGTCCACACCTAGTTTCTCACATCGGCGGGGCGCGAGGTCACGCCACATCACGCCACTCGAGACCACCCGGTCAGCAGTTCGAGTATGACCGGTCAGCCGGCCGACCGAATGCGTCACAGCTGAGGTAGGGGGTCTCCCCGCCGGCGTAGGTTATAAGAACAGAGGGCGACGCTTCCTCGAGGCCTATTCCAGCCAAGTATCGCCGCCCAACACCCGCTCGTCGGGTGGTCGTCACGCGCGCCGTCCGCGCGTAGTATGGAGTCAGATTTAATTAAGTAACGAAGTTATATTGTAATGGCTAATGATAATAAACAACTTAATCTGCTTCTCATCGTATAATTTGGGCCGTTACACATTTTTTTCGGACGGAGAGTTTTTTTAAATTATCACAATGTAAATTTCAGTGTAAATCCTTACCACATAAGAAATAGAAGAAGGGACAGAAAGACTTTATGTTTTGCGCGATCAGAAAGGTTTTTATTTAATTACGGCTTTATTATATAGAAATGAAAAAAACTAACTTTACTATATTTTAGGACCTTCATTTTCCTTTCAATTACTTTTTTTCCTAAGGTTCTAATGTCATTTATAAGAGAGCGATTCAACTAAAAAATAACTATTAAGAGTTTATCATTTATTAAATTTCTCAGAAATAGAATTAGATTTAAAAAATCTGCCTTTACTATGTCGACGACATAAGAACGAGGTATCTAAACATATTTTTTTTATTATTAAATATCCAATGGTTACAAAATGCCAATAATAAAAAAGTGTCTAAATTAATGTTTATCCTTTGGTTTCGCCTTAAGTAAAAACTCGCTTTTTTTGTGCATTATCATTTTACCTGTGCGATCTGTGCGATTTGTGCTCGGCCTCTACGCGACTCTACGCTGCCTTTTTGCGACGCGGTAAAAAACTCCGGTACTGCCTTTATTTATCAGGTTTTTTGCCGTACTTACCGTCACACGGCGATAAACACCTCGCGTAATGGCTCTTGAAAACAATTCGACTTGAAAAAAAATCGTATAACAATTCGAACCTTTAAAATAGAATATCCTAATCAAATTTGCTATAACTAGCATCTCCTACCTGTTTTTTTATACCTCTCTACATTACAAAATACCAAAATGAACGTGAGGAAAGTTTTAAAAACAGCCTATATTGTAAAAACGTGTAATATGAAGTACAGAATATTTGTTATACATACATTTTTAAAATCGAAGGAAATAGACTCCATAATATATGACTGAGGAGTGGATCTGAAAAAAAGATTGGAGGGGGGGGGGTAAAGGAGACTCATTTTCGAACTACGGAAAATTCGCCTATTTACAATACAATTTAGCTTATTAAAATTCGTTTAATACAATTCATCTAAAAACCATTCGTATAAAATAATCGTGTAGCACTTTCTCGAAAAGTACGAATTGTATTTAGACGAATTTCTCGCAGACGCACATTTCCACATTTATCTATTTCTCCCATTTTTCAGATTTAATTGCGATAAGCAATTTGAATTTATCCGTCTTTAAAAAACCATAGTACAATTGCATATTCAATTGTGTGCAATGTAAAAAGCATAGTTTTTTTTAAATATTAAAAATACAAAATTAATATTTCTGGTGTCTAACTATGATATGGTACACTTGAAAAAACATTACAAAATTAAAAACTGGTGAGTGTTATTGAAAATTCTTAGGGGGGGTGTAATTACACCCTTTAACCACCCTCCCCCCCTGGGAACCGCGCCTGTAGTGATACGAAACGAGTTAAAAGTTGTGATTCGCACGTACTTAATAGGTAGGTACCAAATATCCTTTGAGTTGTAACAAAGTTTAAACTTTTGACTGACACATTGATCGCTAGTACCCTATGCTCTAACTTATATAAACCTGTAGATCGTTTCTTAGTTAATCACATCCAGATGACGAAATTAGTCAAAGAGCCAATAAAAAAATAACCAAGACACCATTCTTGGAATAATCAATCTATGTAAGGTAATATTAAATGACATCTTTTCCTCTTCGTACGCATTAAAAAAACTTATTTGGTTTTCTCACTTTGTTGCTTGATTTACCGATGACTTTAGTGTTTTCAGAACCTATTGAATTAGTAACAGGCATTTGAATGTTCTAAAAAGACAATCACAGCTCTTTAGCATATAAACGTATGAAAAGTCGCATTGAAATGAATGAAATGACTTCATCTCGAACTTATATTATCTAATTATATTTGTTGTGGCGGCCAGTAACCAGTCCCATAACAAAATGGACTAAAATTTTGTTCGCCCTGATATGGATAGTTGTTTGACATTTTGTAGTTTAAGTAGACAACTCGCTTTTTTTAATCTTTCATTTTCTGTACTATATTATAATTTACCAAAGGCTGATCCAGAGAGGAGGCACTGAGGGCAAGTCTCCTCCTTTCCTTCCGATTCAAAAAAATAAATAAAATAAGAAACGTGAGTTTTTCACTGTCACTCTCAACGTAAAATAAAAAAAAAACATCAAAACAATAAATGAATCAAGGCATCGGCAGCAGGTCAACAGTTGCAACATGTGATGCCTGGTTGTTCCGGATATCACCGAGTTGCATTAAAAAGTAAAAAGGTCGACGTTTACAGACTATTAGCTGTCCAAGTGATGGTATAGCCCTGCATGATGTGGTTCGAGGTCTGTGCATCTTTGATCCCCGATCGAAGAAGGCACAAGATACCTGCAGCGTCCATATTCCAGACCTAAGGAATGCGGTAGGATGTCTAAGTAACAAGAAAATTTAGTGATAAAAATACATTTTTAAAAACAAACTTTTTTTTTAATTGCTTGAATACAGTGTCCCAGACAAAATGCTCCGGGAAAGGGGGGATTTAAGAGGTTTGCGGAGGGGGGAGTAAATAAATAGAAGTATATTCATTATCAATTCATGTTAATTATTAATATTTTATTGAATCAGGCTAAAAAATAACGGAAAGATGCAATTAAAATGAACCAAAATTGTTAAAGGCTCATATTTTTATTTACAGAAATCTTATTCTTGGTAGTATATTTAAAGTGGGGGCGCTGAGGAATTTTTATCCGGGGGGGGTAAGGTCCCCCATCCCGGATTTGCACCTGAAAGAAACACCGAATGCGTATACAAAATTGTCAGTGCTGTTGACCTTTGAGGAGTTCCTTCTTCTGGAGCCATTCCTGAGTGTAGAATCGGTTCATGCTTACCATAAAAATGCATTGTCATCGGAACTAAATCAACATGACAAATTTCAACTCCGTAGAATAAGAGGAAGTGGTTCAAATTCAGCATGCAGGATTTGACCTAAATCGACATACGCCGCCAAGATAGTGCGTAGTGGCTTATATAATTATTTCCATATTTTAATCGATAGTTATTATGATGTAGGTCGCCTTATTAAGGTCGCCTTATTAAGAGCGACACATTTATATCGCTGCAACATGTGAGTAATCGCCATTTTATTTGTGTCAATTGAATGATATTATTATAAACGTTCTTGATTGGGCGCCTTTGGGCACCTCAAAAGTCATATTTTTACAAGCTTTCAATGTTTATATATGTCGGCTTAGGTCAAATTTTGCAAGCCGAATTAGAAAACCATTTCTAAGTTGTTGAAATTTGACATGTTTGGTTTAGTTCCGATGGCAATGCCTTTTTATGGTAAGCATGGCCTGATTCTACACCCTCAACTCCTCAACTCCTCAACAGTCAACAGCACAGACACGAAATGTTGTATTCGCATTCAACCACTCAAATAAAAACGTGTTTTTAAAAATATATTTTTACTATTATTTTATTATCCTCATTTTCGAAAACTTATTGCTTAATTTTTAATGTTGGTTAAAAAACAAAAATATTCGTAGCTCTAGCTAAAAGCACCATTATTGATTGTAAAAACACTTCTAAAAACAAATTAAAAATAATTAATTCATTGTTACTTATATACAGACATAATGAAATATATACAGATTTTAATCGAATCTACACGAAAAATACTAGATGGTGACGGAATTTTAAATTCGAAATAATAAAAAAAGTTATGTTTAAAAATATTTTTCCCATGTTAAATTTTTTCGCGCGCTTTTTGTTCGAGTTTTAGAAAATGAATGATTTATTTTATTTATAAGTTTGCATTAAATTAAATTAATTACGTATCATAACATTGATTTTCATAAACCTACTATCACTACTAGGTACCTACTAATTTTATGTAAAACCTGGGTTTTGAAACCATTTGCTTTATATAGTTTTTTTAGAGGTAGAGATAGTTATTTAGAGACAAGAATATTGGCATTTTTAAGTAAGGTCAAACTTTTTCGGAACGACTGCAAATACATACTTGGTATTTATAAAAATTGATTTATAAAAATTTTATTTAGATGGTGGTAGTCTAGTGGTGACGTTGTACTATTAACCCAAAGGTCAGTTGGGTTCAAATTCGCGCATGGTTATACCATTTTAATGCTTCATTACCACCATCTCCCCTGACTCATTTGGCTTAGTTGAGTAGGGCTCAAAATAATTGTATATGGTCATAGCAATTATTTAAAAAAAAACTCAGTGTATTAGAGTTTGTGAATCTATACAGATGTCCCAAGACTATTTCTGAAAACTTAAGCGGGGTTTTTCTGTAACATATTATGAGTAAGAAATTATATAAAATAAAATGCGAAAAAAATATCGTCCCAAATTTATTATGTTTATTAACAGATGGTGTCTATTCGGTAAGCGCGCAAATTCCGATTCCGCGCCGATCGATATTGGCCTTGACTTTGTTACTGCGTACGGCGATAGCTGAGCGCTCACTACAAAGACATGATTACACGCAATGCCGTAGTAAGGGGAGGGTGGTTGGGACGGACCGTCCCGGGCCCCCCCTGCAGGGGCCCCCACGAGATCTTTAAATATAACACGTATAATTTAATTTTTATATTATAAACAAATTAAATATAATACTTTCTGTAAATATTTTATGGTAACCAAAAACTTGTTCAAAAATAAATCGTTTTTATTTACTTATTTATACACAAATTTTGATAGTTTCTTAACAAATAACACTAGAAATCGCAGGACCAATTAGCTGTTCGGAAATGGTCTTGGGACATCTTTGTAGCTATAGAAGTGTAACAGACAGCTCAACTTCTAAAGTTCAATAAACTGAGTTAATACAGATATAAAAGCAATCATGTGACTTTAATCTCATTAGTTCATTAGCACATGATTGGCACGGTCAGATGATTAATATAATCATTTCTTTATTTAATCATAATTTATCTGGATGTTTGTATTATAAGGATTTAAAAAGAAGTGGAAGTCAGTAAACAGCTTTATTGTTTTGTTGAATAGCGACGTGAACACAGATCGATTTACCGTCTTGTGACTGTTTATGGAAAATTGTTATATTAAAAACGTGTAAACATTCGCATTTAAAAAAAGCTGTGATATTTTAAAGTATCGCTAAGAAATCAATATGTACTCTTTTGACTAAGTGCATTTAATTTCGACCGGTGAAAACTTTCTCTTAATATTGTAAATAACAAAAATTAATCGCCATATTAATGTTCCACTTACGAGACTGAGAGTATAGTGTCAATAACTCTAACTATTGACCGAAGGGTCTAGGGTTCGTATCCGAACGTTATAGTTATATCCTTTTTAACGCGTCATCTCCACTAGCTCAGTTGAGTAGATCCCAAAATATTCCAGGTCAAGTTTAATCTCTATTTCAAAAATATAATTTTTGTAATGGAAGAATTTAAGAATATCGTATCAGTGACATTAGATATTTTAAGTTAATACTAGTCTACTAGTATTTATATAATTGAAAGATAACGATGCAAAATCAATAGTTAATCATATTTTTCCACAGTCGTTCCACACTTTTAATTTATGACGGCATGAATTGGAGTGCATTGTGTTGCAGTGGAGTGTATTGTGTAGTTTTATTGAAAGAAAGAAATATTAAGACAAATGCATAGTGAATCCATATTAAATTATGATGATGATGGCATTTTTATAAATGATCGTTCACCGCTCATTTCAAGAAACTACTCGAAAGCATTTTATGGGTATTAATATGTTTTTTTAATGTTATCACCTGAGATATTATCTATCTAATCGTAAAGACACATCCTTAAAATATTTAATTACTAGGTTTATTAACAACTATAAAAAAAAATATTAAAATAAAATGATATCCATCCACCAATGAAAAATTCTTACTTTTTCGAGTTTTGTTATATTACATTTTAATGGAAATGAAATGCCAACCCGAACTCATTTTGATATTACTAATTACTAATAATATACCACAACTAATTTCGAAAATTTATATTTTATGTTTGACGACAAATTTTGAATTTGAAATCAAAATTTATTTTTTTTCTACTATTTACAAATGTTTACTCTAAAACTTTTAAATTCAAGACACATACATTTTTGGCTACGCTTTGCCAGTGCGAAAACTTTGCGGACGGCTCTTTTTCGGTTGGAAGAGTTTTGTTGGGCGATCATTCGTGTTTTTACGGGAATCGGGATATCAGAAGTCTTTGGCCTTCCTTCCGAGCCATAAGTTCTTGGTGAGTTCCTAACTGATGATTTTTCTATGGAGTGAGAGAATTGAGAGATATCTGCTTGATGATGAGGAGGGAAAGGGAGGGGTGGTAGTATTTTTTTGTAATTAGTTGTTTTCTTTTATTCATTTTAATACTTATTTCTTTGGCTAGCTTGACCAACACCTTTATGTTTAATAAGTTGGATTGTAAAACAATATTTATCCAAAAGTAAGGCAACTATGTTGCCACACGTTTCCATGCCAACATTTCTGACGAATGGTAAGCTGGTAGCACTGGCAGGAGATTTATTTTGAAATCGTCTGTCACTTTTGACGTTTGTTTTCTTTTGCGCTGAAATTTTCGCGCAATTTTTTGTTTATTTTTTATTTATCCGTTTGTGTACCCATTAGATGTGTCTTTCAGCTTTCGCCGAGAAAAAAAAAATGAATAGAATGAAGCAGTACCTATTCAAACATAAATAACGACTGAGATCTTATCTCTTTTTGGTATGTTCGAATTATTTCCACCTTAGCATAGTTGCGTTAGTCCGCAATTGTAGGGTTTATATGCTATAAATTAAAGATTGTTGGTTAGAATATATTTTAAATTATCTCGTGATCTTTTACCTAATAAGCCACTTACTGATTTTTTTCTTCCATTGTTTCAGAACTAACGGAAATGCCTCGTTTAACGTTATAAGAAAGGTTTATCAACAAGAAGACATCAACAGGGAGGCGGAATATCACAAACCGAAGACTCCCAGTAAGAAAAAATAAGACTATTTTACTTTTATTAATCAAATTTATACAATTTCAATGTATAGATCCAGCTAAGACATTGTCTTATCTGCCGGTTTCTTAATCTTAACTAAAAACAATTTTTAACATGCATAAAATATAACAAAATACTTATACCCATTCTCTACACTCATTCTATATGAAATGGGAAACGTATTGAGTGCAGCTGTCATGGAAATTTCTAACCAAGATCATGGCTCATAATAGAGTTATGTTGCGGGTGTGGGGTGGGGGAGGCAGCGATATTTAATTTAAACGGTTTTTTAAGCAGCAGATTGGAATTTCCTTCGAGAGTTTGGTCTCCTTATGAATGTAAATATATAGACAGTACTTAGTTAGGATTAAAATGTTAAGAGTTCGTTATCTCAGATGCTTTGGAGAATATTCAATACTCATGCACAACCGGGATTTATTAAGTCGTTTCGACTATCAATCCTTGAAAGCGGGAACAAATGCATTCTTAGTTGTTGCTTTGTGCAAGATCATTAATGCTATATCTGAATTTATTAGAATCATTTCGGTCGTATGCTCTACCGGTTTACACTAGAGCCAAAGCTCACCGCTGCGCTGCTCTGATGTTCTAAAACAGCACACATTGATATGACCAATAGAGCTGCTCAATAAACTGCCACCCTATATCTATGTGTTTCCTACTCCACTGTTGTCAATTATTTTGCACAAACAGCATCTATTTCACTGCCTCTGGTGACTAGACTGTAGTCCTAACTTCAAAGGTTTTGGCATTCTAGCTCTTCATTTTCAGTTTGCCAAACAAGTGACTTTTCAGCACTGGTTCTCTACAATCTGGTGCACGTATCCTGATTACGCTATTGTTCAAATGTACGCTATTTACAAAGAGTCAAATGTGCCTAATAGATGTACGTATTTTCACTTTCAGTTACAAAGCGGCTCCGTCAAGCTCTAACTGCTAGCGGCTTCAACTCCTGTGCCTCGTTTCTCAAGAACACATTCCCAATAATATCATGGCTCTCCAGCTACAACTGGAAAAAGGACATCATCTCCGACATAATTCCCGGTTTTACGGTTGGAATTATGCACATACCCCAAGGTAAGTCATTTCTATTTGATCATAAGCAAATATCTTCTAAATAAAAAAAATCCCTTCACCGTCAAAGTGGTGGAAGATTTTGGTCATCCCTTATAGTTGCTCATATCAAAAATTGTTTCAAACAAAGGTTTAGAGCATTCTCTCTTAAGCAGTCGTCCCATCTCTTCTTTGATCACCTACTAATCGTCGTCCATCTGGATGAGTTGCGAAGACCTCCTTGGGCAGTCCATCTTTGGTCATTCAGTGTATTGCGGTGTTCAGACCTTCCGAATGTATGTGGTTCATTGAGAAGCGATTTCAATTTGTGGTACCACCGTATTCCATTGTCATTTACTGTACCAAAAATTCTACCCAAGCCCTTCTGTTTATGTTCATTTAACATATAAAAAAACAACACAATTGGTTATTGTAATATTAGAAGTATTAGTAATTGAATTAATCATGGTTTAGGAAGCAGCAGCCCTCCGTTGTTGGTATTGGTATCTCCCACTTACCCACTGCTCGGTTTTGTCATAGTTAATTATTTAAAGAAAAGGTGCATTTCCTGTGCTACAATATTTTCTTTCTTTTTCAGGAATGGCCTATGGCTTACTATGCGAAGTGTCTCCAATAGTCGGACTATACATGGCATTCTTCCCTGTTTTGGTTTACGTATTTTTAGGAACATCACGACACGTATCAATTGGCACATTTGCTGTCATTTGTCTTATGGCTGGAAAGGTAACCTGTTTCGTTTAAGATGTTTTAGGTGTAATTAAAACAGAGTTCGGTAATTAATTACACCTGGTTTGACTCAATACTAAAAGAGATAAAGTGATTTAAAAGATAATACCTTAAAAATAACATTAGCTATATTTAGCTTTATGCTAATCTTTAATTGGTCATGCAAATTTGTGTTTTTTTTTTACACAGGTTGTCACATTAGTGTGACAACTCCCTCGTTGTGATGTCACAAAATGATTAATACAATAGTTTCATAATCATTTTTGAAGTGTCAATACAAATAGTTTTTTAAAATATTCCATAGTTTTATTTTGATTTTGTACATGTGAGGTCACGAAGCTTGTGACTCTCGCCCTCACCCTTTGTCACACCACGTCACACTTTGCGGAATCCTTCCTCCAAATCCCTAATTTATGGATGAGCCACTAGGTTAAAGTAAAAATAAGCTTCTATTTTATCTTTTAATATTTTTCAATCTGTGATGAATATATACTTTCAAAAGTAATTTAAATATATAATTTTTGGTTCTAGATTGTCACCACCTACTCAAACGAGGAGTTGATAACAGACATAGTTAACAGCACTGCAACGGGTAAGGTTTTTTTTAATACATTATGCTTTAATGTTTAAAATAAATTAAATCGAATGTTAATACCTATTTTCGTAAATGATGCCTTAGCTTCAAGCCTAGCAAAAAATACTAATAATAGTAGGGGGGTACATCTCTAAGGGTTTTGTTAGTTATTTGTATAATAATAATGACAGTACAAGTTACGTAGATTCTTTAAAGACTTATTGTGTTTTTTGCTCTATGATTGAGCGCACCGGTTGATTTAAAATTTCACAAACCTAATTGAAGCAGCTTTGAAAACAGCTGAATGCGGGAATGGCACCATTTCACTGTAAATTTTTCGATTAAATATTGTTTCCTCGCTCTTTTCACAAATGTAAATCTAGTAATTTTAAAATTTCATACACTCGACTTTTGTCACGTGTAGGTTTTGCAACTCTACGTTTATCATTTAGTGCATTTATCAAGATTTATTTTACTTTATAAAGGTTTTAAATGAGTAAGTGTTGTAAATTTTATTTTCATGTATTATGAATTAAATTATGTATGTTTTAAATATATGTTTGTGTATGTATAAAAAAAAATGTGTCAGATCTCTAATATAGACCTCGCACTCTTATTATCTCCTTACTTATATTTCACATAGGTAACACCTCGATACAGGCATTTTTCTTCTCTTGAAAATCTTTAAAATACTACAAAGTAATACATATCTAATAATATTAATTGTATATTGGATATTTTAATAAATAAATAAATAAATTCTATTTCATTAATAAATAACATTATTTCCGCAGGTGCAGTGGATACAGGTGAAGTTGTATCCGGCTTTACCAGAGCTGAAGTACTTAGTGCTGTTTGTATGATGGTTGGCTTGTACCAGGTAATTAACATTAGTATGTGTAATGGTAATTTACAATTCTAAATATTGTTTTGTTTAACTGTGGGTAAAATAGGTTTTACGAGTATTAAGATTAAGTACTTCAAAATTTGCTTAGAGAGCTTACAATAAGACATCGCTTAAATTTACACATACAATAATATGATAAATTTACAGTAAATATATAATTTATTTAGTAGGAACATATCTAATATAGAGGAACAGCGTCTGGTGTGACGTAAGTGAGTGCAATATTGTTTGCAACGAATGCTTACTTAAATCTAAAAATAAAATGATGTGATTGTTGTATGAAGATTTTGGAATTATAAAAACTAAGAGAATTTGACACATTGTTACGATTGACGTGATGTTGAAAGGAAGTAAGATTCGATGCAATGGCCCTAATGTTGTTAAGGCCACTGCACTTCTGAAAAAAATAAAATTTGTTCCACATCAGAATGATTATAGCGGTCAACTCTGGTAAATTATTACAAAATAAGGGTAATACAATAAACATTCAATTGATCAATCTATTTTTGAGTACCGGCTCGCCATACCAGGGAGTAATCATTAGAATAACTGACAGAAATATGAACACGACTAAAGTATGTAGCTTAGGGCATCTAGAATATTCTCGAGCGGCAGTTTCTAATTGAGGTCACTATATGATAGTTTTCTGTTATTTATTAAAAAATAAAATTGACGTTCATTACAGGTACTAATGTGGATATGTCAAATGGGTGTGATATCATCATTACTGTCAGATCCTCTTGTCAGTGGCTTTACAACGGGAGCTGCAATGCACGTCATGGCGTCGCAGACTCAGCATCTCTTTGGAGTCGTAATAAAGAATCATAAGGGAATGTTCAAAGTTGTTTTGGTTAGTATCAAAATTATATCATCTAAAGTCGATTCACCTAGGATAAAATAACACCAGTAATAATTGTGGTGGCTATAGAGTAAATCAAAGTGATTGAAATATTATTGAAATATCTTGCCGTTTACCTGCGGGCGACATGTCTCGGCGTTCGAGGCGCAACCGTTGTTTGCCCCAATTGACTTGTCTCATCAATGGACACTTGCTTGCATTCTGTGGATATTAAAATGGATAATAAAGAAATTTAAAACTAGCAAGAAGGGTTTTAATTGCATTTACAGAGTTTTCAACTTTTAATAATGGATGAAAGGGTTTTAATTGCAAATATCTTCTAATTGTCGTTTTGTGGGATAACCACTTCCATCCACTTAATGCTTCAATTTACAATGTTGTTAAAATTTGATATAAAATTATTTTCTCTACCTATATATGTTTCTCATAATTATTGCTTCATTTTTTAATCTTACATTTTCACCGTTTTTCATAATTATTGTTTATTTTTTAATAATTTTATTACTACTTTAATGAAAGTTTGACCGTATTGCATAATCGCACAGATAAATAGGTGAGAGTGAAAAGCTTTCATAAAATACAGGCCTGTATTTAAACCAGCGTGCATTACCACAAGCGATGTAACTATCTGTGCGTTCGGTATTCATTTTTTTTTGAACATTCTGTCTGAAAATTTTCAGTCTGTAAAAATATTAAAAAGCATTCCAATTTTCCAAATGTCAATACTGTCAGACTTTTATATAAGTAATGTAAACTAACGATGGACGCCTATTATAACGTAAGGAATCATCTAAATATAATATATATTAATATATATATATGTGTGTATTCGTATTACATGTATGCATGTATGTAAATTTACTACGTATAGTTTGTAAGACTTGTTATCAAATTGAGTTTCTGGCAGCCAAAACCATGTTTTTGCCAGAACCCATTTATTGTATTATGTGTCTTTTTTTTTAATAAAAATAAATAAATAAAAAATAAAATAAATAAATGTCAATTTTAGTGTTCATAGTTTTTATTTTATCTATTTTTTCAAAAAAGCTCAGCGCAATTGTATTTAATTAATCTATTAAATAATTAATCTATTAGTACGGGCAATGTCCAGTTAGGTATGGTTATGTTATTCATGTCACATCCATAAATGTCATGTAACTTCGAAGGTCTATTTTTCTAAAATCTGTTGCCATACATTAGAAGATTATCATTTTTACCACTCAAATTTTACCTCAGACACACTAAAACTTAGTCAAATTGATAGTAATATGAGGAATTGCTTGTAAACAGCTTAATATTATTGGATATAAATTATGTTGTGTGTTAGTACGTATTGAAATAATGTTATAGAAATAATTTATTGTTTAATTTTTATTTTTTTTCAGACGGTCGTGGACATATGCAAATTGATTCCAAATTCGAATTGGATAGCTATTGTGATGGCATTGACAACAATTGTTGTTATTTATATAAACAATGATCTTCTTAAGGTATATATAATATGTCAAGTAACATTGTGATATATTTTTTTTCTAATTCTGATTTTATATATTATACTAATTGTAAAAATTTTGACAGCCATGGCTGAGCAAGAAGTGCCGTGTGCCGGTACCAATGGAATTGATTGCAATCATAATTGGTACCCTTGCATCGAGATTCATGAACCTACATGAAGTTCACAATGTTACAATCGTAGGAACCGTGTCCACTGGGTGAGTTTCGATATGTAAATATTAGCGTTCCAGAACAAAATGGTAACAAATGGAAACCCTTGTAGTGAAACTTCGCTGTTCGTCTGCCACGGATATAACTTCTAAACTTGTAGTCGTAGAAAGTTGGAATTTGGTATCCAGATAAAATGTGTACTATTTACTTCTGAATTATATTTAAAAAAAAAAGTTAAATAAAAAAAACCTGTAAAGCTAATCTATGGCGAAATATTGATTTTCAATTTAAGCCTATCTGTCCGTACACCCTTCTGCGTGTTTCTACTCAAAAACTTGAAATGATTTTTCAAGGAATTTGATTTTTGCAAGTATATTGCCAATCTCTTGAAAAGTCAGCCTAAAATCATGCCCGAGGAAAGCGAGAATTTGTGATATGTGGCTTTAAAATTGGTATAGTCATATACGCTTTACAAATTAAGTAATTCGGTATTCAAATTTAAATAAATAAATAAATGAATAAAACATTAGAAAAATATATATATTATATATATTGTAAAATTATATAATGTATTTCTTGACGAATATTTACAAGAATAACTTACGTTCAACGTAGCATATATGCAAATAAATCTTCATGGCTAAAAATAAAAACAAAGGTGTAAAATATATGCACATTACATGCAAATCGTTTAGATATTGTAAAATTGTATAATGTATTTCTTAAATACCATATTTAGATGATTTTTACGTTAAAATAGGCAAACGCCGTTTGCTTAACCTTATATATTAAATCTTAATAACTATTATAGTTATTAAGATTTGGTACACTTATACAATGCAAAATAATTTAGCAACTGATGCTTATTACTCAGGTCATCTTATACCGCATTTTCCAGGGTATTTTTTTTCTATATAAAATAAATATATCTGGCATCTAAACTTAGTTTACTTTTGACCGGTTTATTTTTGTTTATACTCGCACCCAATCATTTGTGGTAATAAAGTAACCTTGGAAATCACTAACGTGAATCGTCTTTATGAGTTTCATTTCATATGAATTTCAAACATTCACCTTAAGCAACTTTTGGTAATTAACTGTATTAGAGAAATATATGTAACTCTTACCTGTCATACTTAAGAGGTCTTTTCCCGAAAAGCTGTTGTCTGTGTTCAGTGCGGTCCTAAATCATGCTATTTCATCTAACAGCTGTTTATTTAGTTAAGTTTGATGAGAATATTTTCAAACAAAAACAGTTCATCACATGATGAATACACTTCTCTTTATAGAATAATCTCAAAAAACAGAATCAATGTATTTTCAAAAATTTAGTTGATTTGCATCTTTTTGAAATCACTGTTGTTTTATTTTCTCGATTCTTTTATTCAATCAATAAGATTTTTACATATAAAGGATTGATAAAATGTATGGAAAAATGTATGACTTTTCGGAGCTCTTAACTTTTAGGTAAAGTAGAATTTACCTTTTTTATTCTATATTCAACCACATAATTATAAAACGATATCCAGTATTTATTTATTTAGTAAAAAGAGAGTCACATCACTACTACTTGTTTATGGAAAAAGTACCACAAATTTGGTGTCATCTGTTTCACCGTGAAATTTTCTATTAGAAAATATTACGCTGGTCTTATCTGTAATAATAAAAAATTGTTTACACCGCTGTGTCATTAAATATTTTCGATAGAGTGACGATGACTATTATTTTTTATCAGTATTTAACCAATGATTGGTTATTTACGAATCTAAAGGCATAGACAGTAGAGAAATCGGATGAACAGATAATTAAACGGAAATTTTGAAATGAACGCCTTGACGTGTATACATGTCGCGCAATGAACAAGCGCTACGAGATGCCGGCCGGCTCGACGTGTAAAGACGTCACCGGGTTAAGATAAAAGAAGATTTTTAAATTAAAATATTTACATGTTTACCCAACAGATTACCAGCACCTCGGCTACCCCCCTTTATTTTGTTCAGCGACATCGCATTGGAGGCTTTCACCATTGCTATGGTTTCGTATACCGTGACCATGTCCATGGGTTTAATGTTTGCCCAGAAGGAAAAGTACGAAGTCAATTCCAACCAAGAATTCCTAGCATTGGTTTGTAATTATTTTGTTTCATTTTGTTCTCTTCGAGCGGGCTCACCAAAAAAGATATCGGAGAGTTAATTGCAGGCATTTTGGTAGAAGAACTGAGCAACACCTGTTGATGAACAACCCCCACAAAACAGCATGTCTGTGTAGAACTCAATCGGGGGTTGAATGGCAGATTGCCTGAAACTATGTGTGGTTAGGTGTTGAAGCTAAGAGGGTTGGTATTATGTCATTGGCGCATTGTCTTGATGCAGAATTCACGCACTGTTCTTCCACAAATCCAACCTTTTCTTCCTAACTCGTTCTCTGAGGTTGATCAACACCTCAAGGTAATAATGCTGACTAACTATTAAACCCTAAGGTATCCGTCCAACCATGATTATGCCCTTAATGTCGAACGAAACGATTAGCATTGCCTTTAGTTTGACTTGCTCATTTGTGCTTTTCTCGGCAAAGTGGGAATCAGTCATCCAGTGCATCAAATGTCTTTGTTTCAGCATCATATTGGAATTCCATGCCACAGGCGTGTGCCACACTTTGAACTCTCCTATCACTAATCTAAGCCTAGCAAAATAACCTCATAGTCAGTGCAATAATAAAAAAATGGGTCCGCAAGAGATTAAGTTAAGATTTCGGTTTTATATCTAAAGGAACATGGTTCCGGTGACAAAAAATGCCGTTCTGTGTTATGTTAATGCTGTTTTTGGTTTCGATTCGCCAACTGAATAAGATAGTCCACGTTGTATAAAATATACTTTGTTTTCAGGGTGCCGGAAACGTGGTAGGCTCTATATTTGCTTGTGGTCCAGTATGCGCCAGTTTAGCCAGGTCGTACATCCAATGGCAGGTAATATTATTTATTTATTACATGTACTTTGCAGACGTTCCTCCGGTATAATCTAAAGCATTATTCGTCATTCGTAATTAACATATCGTGGTCATAGAGTGAAAAGTGTTTAACTAACAAAACAGTACTTCAGAGATAATGCAATTTTTTAGTGCAAACGTGTTGAAATAAAAATTGAAATATGTAAATAATTATTAACAATTATTTGACTATAATTCTTAGTGTCTTTATTCATTGAAATAAAATAGTACAACACACAAACAAAAATACATTGGAAAATAAAAAAAAAATAATAACAACTTACCTATCATTATTTTATTATTGAAATTGAAATGCATTTAATACCAATTAATACTGCCATGATGGTTTGTTCTCAGACTTAGTCACTTTTAGCATAGGTAGATGACATCAAAATATGTGTTAGGTAAAATAAACTCAATTTTGGAAAAAATGAGGCTTTTCACTCTACGAACACGTTATACACACTTAAAGTTTTTCGCAAAGAACAGGCTATATTTAGACCGCTTTTAAAATAAAGTTAAAAAAATGGAGTATACCTAACATGGACATAAATTTTGAGGTCCAGAATGGGACTCTATAACAAAACCCCCATCTCTATGCGTCTCTACTTCTTTCCTATGCACCGCAGGCTTTTTGACAAAATATTGTTTGCATATGGAATTTATTTAGTCTAGTTATTATAGCCAGTACACCAATTTCCTTATAAAATGTGTCCGAAAATCTTATATATAGTATATATTTAACAAAAATGTAAATGAAACTAAATGTATTTTATTAGATATCTTTTGTATTATGAACCCGACCGCTGCTTGCGACCGAAAGCTAACTAAGTACTAACTGACTGGATCAATCGACTGGTTAGTTTATGTATAGCCGACATTTCAACACTTTTACATCCTTTTACCATGCCCAGAAGAGTACTCCTGTCAGTTCATAAGAACTGCCAGTTCATAAATGAACTGGCTGACTGGAACATTTACTCAAGAGAGGCTCTTCAAACTAGCATGTTTATTATTTTATAGATCAAAACAATTATCTCTACCAGTAGAATTTTCAATTAATAATAATAATAAATATTTTATTTGACACATATGAATATGTAACAAAAGGGTGAGCTTATTACTGTTAATCCCTTTACTAATTCAAACCGCTTTAGAAATTCATATATTAGAAACAATGTCCGTCTGTCGATCCGTTATTGGCTATTCACAGTTTTGTAATGTTTGTCGTGCAGACCGGTGGCAAAACACAGCTCACGAGCATTGTGTCCAGTGGCCTGATACTCTGCGTGTTGCTCTGGATTGGACCGTTTTTCGAGCAGCTCCCCAAGTCCGTATTGGCCGGAATCATTCTTATATCGCTCAAAGGCATGATCTTGCAAACCAGGGATCTTTTAAGGTTATTATTATTTGTATTAGCTGATTAATTTTAAAACATATGAAACTATAAACGCAGCAAATGTTTTTTAGTACGATATATGTATTCATACTCACAAGCTTCCTGTATCGATTGCTGCAGCAATGCCTTCCGCCAAGCCCCAGAGGGGCACCTCTAGCTCAATGGCACAGAGGAGTGGGTGTGCAGCGATTTGTTACAAGTTCAGTCGAAAAATCCAAGTTACTTTACCAACATTAAAATTTGTTACTCGTTTTGTTTGTTTATTGTTTGCTACATTTCACTATTACTAAACGCAACTTTGTAAAACAGTCATAATGAAGATAAAAATTAAATACATTTTAAGTCCATAAAATCTAAATAATTGCAATTGAAATAGAAATTATTTATAATTGTGTACTGCATCCGAAGTGGGACTAAGATTACTGTGGAACATTAAGTTACTCTGTCCAATGGCGCCGTGGGGTCACCGGTGACCCCATTTCTTTTAATTCTAATTATTTCAAAATCTATAAAAAATATTCATATAAGTTTTAACACTTAGAAAACAAACTACATAACCATTGAAAAATAAAAAAACTAACATTTTTGCATGACGGTTAACACGTAGGTACCTTACATAACTAATTTTGTGATTGTAAGCAATGTTATGCTAATCAGTATTATAATTTTGTCATGGTCTTGCAGATCATAGCGAAACAAGTTATTTTACCAACCAAACACAAACCTGGATTTTATCATATGAAGATAATATCTGATAATAAAATTGACATAATTTCTTATTTATATTAAGTTAGTTTCCTACTGGCTTTGGAGACATTAACAATTTTAAAAATACGAATATGGTACAGATATATTTTTAATTCCTACAGGTTTTGGAGGTTTAGTAAACTGGACGGAAGCGTTTGGTTAATAACTTTTCTTATCGTGGTCTTCATTGACATTGATATAGGGTAAGTACCATATGTACCATTGTATTTATATTTTTATATAATTTGCTAACACTAAATCATATTATACAAGGTATTACACAATAATTAAGAGTGAAGTTACTGTCTGAGATTAAAACATTTCTATGCGTTTTTAAGTTTTTTTTTAGTAATTTTAATGATTATCAAAATTGTTAGAGTTTTTTATTTCGTACAAATCTAATTTATTTTATTATATGATTGTAATTTTAAAAAGATGCAGAGAATAGCTCCATATTAACATCACCATCGTAGAATTCCGAGCAAAACAGATAGATGACACTGTCAGAGACAATCTAAAGTTTAAAATCCCTGTAATGCTTAAATTAATTATGTGAGTGTATTACGCGTTTAGCTCGGCACCGTACGTACATTATTGAATTAGATCGCTCTAATTAAAATCACTTCTGTATTTAACGGTATTTTTCCTAGTGCCTTGAAAACTGTCATCCAGGACGTAGTCCTGATTGAACTAAAATTAATTTTGATCAAGGTGAAATTAGGCTTTCGACTACATATTACAAATATAAAAAATTCTGTCGCATATATTTATTGCAGCTTTTGATATACCCTCAGGTTTTTAGGCTTTTAGCTATTGGAATTCTTATTTCTCTTTATAGCATATTGTGAATTTTAATTTCGTTCCTTATTTTTAGTCTGGTAGCCGGAGTAATTGCCAGCATCTCGACGTTATTCTTAAGGGAACAGAACGCATACACATGCCTCCTTGGACGAATGCCCAACACCAACATTTACCTCGACGTTAAGAGATACCGAGCGGTGAGTGAGGAATTCATTAGGAATATTTAAATTACTCTAATTCTGTAATTCTTTTCAGTTTTGATAGATTTTAATGTATTTGTGATCGACGTGTATAAAATAATTAATTTTATACGTCCATTCTAGTTAGATTTTTTTATTAAAAGCTCTTATAATTTAAGTCTGGCCCATGTGCAATTTCAAATTAGTGTATTTCTAGAATTTTACTAAATCACTACAATTTATACCAAAAAATAAATATCAACTACTTAGTTTTCGAGATCTCAAACAAATGAAGCACTTGAAAATATAGGTGGAAAACTTCTTAATATTTTTCAATCTAACGAAAAAGTGTCTCATGCTTTTAATCAGTGAAATTTATTCAGAAAATAATGAAGACACAATGCAAATAAATATTGTAATTAAATGGACAATAAATAGTGTAGACAATAATTTAAATAAATGGTAATAACTTTACCAATACTTGAGACCAATTTTAATTCTTAATTTTAATTTATCAGATTAAAATCAAAGTAAGCTGTGATATTAAATTATTATATTTTTTGTTTACATTTGTAATTATTTTTTTATTTAAATTTGTTCAATATATTTTAATATTATTTTTTGCCTTTAAATATCTTTATCATTGTTTTTATGTTTGTCATTGCCTGTATTGGGTATAATTTCTGTTGGATTAACCACAATAAATTGCTGAATAATATGAGAGACATTGAGGGATTATTTTTATGTTATATTACTTACAGGCCGAAGAACTGCCCGGTTTTAAAATTTTCCACTACTGCGGTAGCATCAATTTTGCCAGCAAGAACATGTTCAAGTCCACTCTCTACAGGAAGGTGGGTTTGAGCGCCGATCCGGACAAGGCGGACGGTGACTCCGACACTATTGTCAGGCCCGAATCCTCATCGTGGGACTCTAAGATTCAACCCATTGTAAGCATACTTTATTAATTTTTCTTAATTTTGTTTTGTGATTTAGAGTTAATAAAGTTTAACCAATTCGTTTTCTATAGAAAATAATTGTATGTTACTGATGTTGTTTTGGCCTGCGAGAAAATGGTCCACTGTAGTGACTATTAGGTTAATTTTTAGTGTTTTTATAGATACATGATGTGTTCTTATAGGTAAACTAATCCAATTTGTTTCCTTTTATTATCATAAATTCTACAATTTATTTTTATGTTTTATATACTATTACCAATGTTTGAATTAGACTGGGGGCTTAATCATAATATAAACACTTTCAATTACATAGAACAGTTATTAAACTTTATTTTAAAAAGGATTAATTTAACCCAATTTAAGGGGACACATTTTTTAACCGCCCTTAATATTTTACAAAACTTAATTCTTTATATTATGCATTATAAAATATACATACGTATAAATAAATTAATAGTAAAAATACATTTTTAAAAACAAACTTTTACAAAGTTGCTGTTGACTGTTGAAGAGTTCCTTCATCTGCAGCCAATCCTGGGTGTAGAATCAGGTCATGCTTACCATAAAAATGTGTTGTTATCGGAACTGAACCGATATGAATTTCAACTCCGCAGGATAGGTTGCCAACAATTGACCAATTTATAAATTACATCATGAATTTATTTTTCAGATACGGTGTGTCATTTTGGACTTCACCGCCTTGTCGTACATTGACTCACAGGGAATTCAGGCTGTTAGATCGGTACACCAAGACCTGGAAAACCAGACCATTCGAGTTTTAGTGGCCGGAGCCAACAGTAAGTTCCAGCTTAGTATTTTCCTATCTCAAAGGAAATTCTATTTTTTAATATAAACTAACAGCTTACTTTATTGCTTTAAAGGTAAGTGGTACATATGAATGGTATTGACTCGGAGATTCCGGGTTCAATATTGTAACAACACGTATAAAAATTAAACATGCTTTGTGATGGGGGCCTCACTTGCATGAGAGGTCCGTGAGCTTTTACTCCAAGAACAATGCTACCAGTCACGTGCACGTAGTTCTGCCACAAAACGTTTATCGAGATATCACTGTAAAAATTTTAGAAGAAATGACAACACAAATAATACCCAGTTCTTAACTTCTTTATTACACACCGGCGACGGTGTGAAACAGAATTCATATATCCAATTTTTATATCAGTTAAATAACCACAAAATTCTTAGACACAGATTGTTTACACAATGTTGAAATTATTATAGTATTGTCTTTAATTGCGACCGCGGCATTATTTTACCGAGAAATATATTTTTGTATCAAAACACGACCTTTCAATTTTGATGTATTTCAAAACTGAAATACTTGTTTTTTTTCAAAACCTTAGAAAGGCGGTAGGTTGCTATTTCACTGCTAAATTTAAGGTTATAGCTTTTAAAACGTTCCACAATATTACGTCATCTCCGGAAAGGCAAATAATATGTATGTCAGTAACTATAAATATTCAAAGTATTTTAAATAACATGTAAATCCACAAAATTAAAAACCTTTAAAACTAACAAAAAATTACGAAAATGAAGGTATAAAATATTGTAGGAAACTTCTCGCAATCGCAAACTTATAAAAATCGCCTAATATCATCGACAAATATGGCCTGGTATCCGGAAAGGCACGACCAACATATGAAGCTTGTTAGTAAAAAATACATTGCTGCTAGGCAATTATTACTAAAGTTGCTAAAGTTTTGTGGAAAAACATCTATTTGTAAATATTTAAAGATAATAAATTATTATTACCATAAAATTTCTAGTCTTTTCGATTGGATTCTTAGTTTGCGATCCTACAATATTGAACTAAATAGCACTATTTCATTTCTCCTCATAAATATATAGATAGCTTTAGTCATTATACTGCCGTTTGTAACTACGGTTGAGAGTTTTGTTTTAATAAAACAAATCTTTTTCCATAATAGGTCCAGTTCTGGAAACGATCACGCGATACAACCTGCGCCATGCGGACAAGCTGGAAGTGGAAATGTTCCCGACCGTTCACGACGCCATTGTATACTTCCAGGCGTCTGGCGGTGATGTCTCGGGAAACATCACCATCAAGAGTTAGTGACGGCGGTAGAGAAATATATACTTTCTGAATGTAAACAAAAGAGGCTATTGAACTTTGTAAAAACGTTAACGCTTAGAATTTGATCGGCTGGCTGACAAGTTATAAAACGCTTATATTTGTTTGACGATGGGCAGCTTTTGGAAAAAAAATAATAAAATGTTAAACACTAAAAAATTCATCTCCGGGAATCAAACCCTGACCTCTTAATTTCGCATTGGATGTGTCGACCTTTAAAACCATATGGACTTATGTAACCTGTTGTTAAACAGCTACTGTTCTTTCATATGTTCAGGGTGTAATTTTATTTGTTTTGGTTTATTCGGGGGTTGATCTATATCGACAATTAAAACGGTCTCAAAAAATAAAATATTTTGATAGAAAAATATATTATAAATACCATTTGGTTTTTTTTTTCAAAGTACATCTTGCCCTGCTCTTCTCCACGACCACGCGTAACTAATTCTCATACTTTAAAACGGTTTTGATTATGATGATTATGAATGGAGGGCTGCCGGGTGACTGCTACACTTAGGCCACTTTTCTTGGGGCCCATTGTGTATACCTCCGTAGTGCAGCTTCAAATCTAGAGCTCCTGCAGCCAGTGCGTCCCCAATACGAATCGCAGGTTATATGCCGGATTCTTTCTGCATATTACGGCCTATGTTGCAGCCTCTGCAGATAAAGCTATCATTGATACCCGAGGTTGTGAGGTGTCTTCCATCTGCAGTGGCCTGTTGTCAATCCAGTTAAGATGCGGAGATTTGCCCTTGGCGGGTTGAGACAGTATTTTGTAAGACGAGGATGCGGCCCTGCCATCGCTGTTCTGGCCTGACTGCAGTTTGCACTGTCCTTGTGCCTTGTCCGGGTTAGATGGTTAAGAGCAGATGTTGCATAGTTAACTGATAGTGGCAGGATAGGTTCTGGGCCAAAGGGCGCTCTGCGTGAACCCTTGCCTCGCTAGCATGTCTGCTTCATTGTTGCCCTGGCTGTGACATTGCCCTTTTACCCATTGGACTGTGACATCATTTGCGGATGCAATCAGTCCCAGGGCACACGGTTTTGATTAAATTTGAATTTTTTTTTGTTCGTAATTGGTAAAGATTCTTCTAACATTTATTGCTTATATGGATCAACCTCCTAAAAGGACCAAAGTTAATTTAAGCAATGCGTTTCGACTATTGGGAAGGCCCTGGTGATCTATTTGGAGGATTCTAACGGCTCGTTGTTCAAATACCAATCACGCTTATTTGCATTCTGTCTAAATAGAATCCGACAGGATATCTCGAATGAAAAAGTTTACTTAGGAGACTTAAGTTTTTCTGAAATTTCGGTCCCTTTTGGACCAACAAAGTGCTGGACCAATAGAAGGTCTGGGCCAACTCCAGGTCTTCCACTGATTTTTGTATAGAGATTCTAATCCCGTAACTATTTCTACCTTTATTCCGTAATTTGTCAGTTGACCTGATTTAATAAAATGACTAATTTGTATGAATATACTAGATGAATAGGATGTACTTGAATCAATAATTTATTATTTTTGAGGAAATATTTAAATTTAAACAATGGTTTTTTTGTGTTATTTATAAATTTCCTAAATTGTTAGGATAAATGTTCATTTATGTACAAATATTTTGTAAATATTTTATCTCCTATAATTGTTAGTATAATAGTTAAGGTGCTTGGGGTATTTTATACTTACTAATTTCCATTCGTAGAAAAATATTTCTAATTCAAATTCACAACCTTTCCCTAATTTGCCCAATGTTTTTGTCTCAAAATACGGGTATGTATTGGCTATACATACCCGTATATAACAGAAATATATTTTAGTTTTTAAAATTATGTTAATATTTTAGTTAACATGAATTAATTGTAGTTAGCCTATTTTAATATGAAAACTAAATTAAAGATTATATCATTCCGATCGCAAGCACGCTTTGAGAAAGTCCACCAATTTACAAAAGTAATAACTTCTATGCAGAAATCGATGAATGGCTAGCTCATGAAATCACTGCAAGTTCTAATCTTATTGATCGATACTATAAGCAACACATTCATCACATTATAAAATCAGATTTTACCAAAGTACTTCGATTTATCGAAGTACTTTGGTAAAATATTGTCTTTCATGCTTTAGCATGAAAGACAATATTTTGAGATAGGACTACACCTCAGTTGAGGCTGTACATATAAAAATCTATAGACATGAAATCATATTTATTTCACTCGTAAATCCTGAGATTCCTTAAAGTTATCGAGACCAACCATAAAGAATTAATTATGTGGAGCCATTCAAGTGACATATTATTTGAAAAGTTTGGCCTCAAGAAGATCAGTGAGTACCTGAAATAGTAAGAATTTTCAAAAGTATTTCAGAATGCTTACGTACGATTTATTTATTTAACAGGTTTCCCATGTACACATTATAATTAAAGTAAAAACAAATTAAATTACTAAAAGAAAAACAAACAAATCAAAAAGAAAAAACATATTTCTAAACCTCACAAAAACAGAGCCACATAAAACTGAAATATTAGGGTACTGCAACAATAATTTCAATTTACTGTAAAAACATTCTGTAGAAGAGATCTGCAATAGAGTATTTTATTAATGACCAAGAATTATTTCCATTGTAATGTATAAAAAAGAGATTATATTTTGATACTGAGTTTTACAATAATAGGTATTTTGTATTATTTAGGTAACTGGAAAAGTAATTTGTGATCAATCTTAAACAAATTTGTGCTAAGTCTATTTTAACCATACATATATCAAAATCATAACTCGGTGGATACGTACTTATAAAGTATGATTGTTATTATCACTTTAATAAATATAATTAATTGCAATTAATTATTTTACTGTCAAAATTGATATCACAATGTTTTTACTGTGAATACACCAGGCTAATGATAGAATATGTTAAACCGATGAATTCTAGAGTGTAAAAATATCCACATAACTCCTTTAAAATATCCCCGTTTCCATTTCTAAAGCCTATTTATTCACATGGCTTGATTTATGCTTCAATTTATTATATGTCCATCGAATACACACAAAATTAAAAATTCCGGCTGAATTAGGCTGACCAATATTAAAAATACTGAATTATTATGATTGAAATGCGACAAACTTTCTTTCGTGCATGTCCAATGCCTAGCGTTTTACTCTATTTAAATGATGGGTAACACTTTGTTCGTAAGATGTATTGAATAATAACTATTACATGTAATCTATATATTGATATGTGGAGGGAAAACATTAGATTCCTTTTTAAGCATATTGCGCGCACGGAGGAGTGTCCATAAAACGTTCATACTGAATGAGTTTCGAGCTGTGAATTTTGTGTGATTTGAAATTTTTCATTTTCAATAATCTGTCAATGTCAATAAAGTAATGTCAAGGCAAAAAGTATAATTATTAGATTTAGTAGTTTAATTTCTTTTTACATCCAGATATTCGCATTATGCCTCCATATAGAACTGACGTGTGACAAAAAGAAAAAGGAGGAATATACATTCGCGTGAAAGTTGAAATGATAACAGGCCAATTGCAAATTTAAATAGTGAAAATTGTATCTCAAAATGAAATTATTTTGAGGAATACATTTAAATGTGCGTTGAATGTCATTCCAACTTATTTGAATGACATAATGAATACTTGTAATTATCGTTTGATCGACTCACATCACATGAACCATCAATTAAAAGAAAGTCAAAAAAATATTTTGAAAAGATTCGTAAATACAATTTAGTGTTCAGTAATTGTGTAATAATTTTCAACTGTTTTTACGTAACATTAAATTTTAAATTTCATAAGTATTGCAGGGAATTAAGGTAAACATACGATAATGGCGTATTTATACACGCTCGCAGCTGTCGTAATAGGACAAAATTATAAAAAAATGTATATGCAATGATTATAGAGATACTCACCTATGATAGAGGTATAAAAACCTCAATATTGCTCAAACTTAAAAATTTAATTAATTACGGTTGAATTTCTACCTCTAGTATTAATTCATAACATACGGAGAAAACGGAGTTGTTTATTTCAGTCAAGTGGATGTTTCTTAAGTTCAATTTTTCTGCCACGAGTTGTGTAACTCCTAGGTATTTCTTTTATTTATCTCATTCATTTGGGCATTTGCAGAATAAAAGTACAGTATTTTTTTTATTAACCACCATCGTGATTGTTTATCAGAAAGGGTTCACTAGCAACCAATAATTATATTTTTTTTATATAACATCGGCTAAAGTACCCAGTGGTTTATTCATGTGTACTATTTTTAAAGATAATTAGGAATAATTGAGTATTGGTAACTAATTATTTATTAGAGTTAAAATCTGCTTAAAGACTATTTTTGACCTAATTACATATCCGTATTCAATTCAAGTTCATCTAACAATGAAGCATGCATATCCTATATGAAACTTGCCAAATACAAGTATCTGCAAATATAGCAGTAATTTCAAATAAAACCACTTAAATATATGTAACAATTATAGGCTCAAGAGCAGCCGTGGGGCTGTAATCATATAAATAAAGCCACTTGACTTGAACATTTCGAATGACGAATAGTTTCTTAGTACAAAGTACTTATAACTCATGGAGTCTATACACAGGAGGATCAACTCGGCCCCAAATGTATGACAGCCAATGCGACGTAAAACGTCCTCATGAAGGCGGGAGGCGGGGGGGAGACGACTCACGTATTACACACACTGACAGAACGCTCAAACAAACAAGCGCGCTGTAACTTTCGTTCGGCAGACGCTACTGCGCGGCTCAAACCCAAGCGGACGTTTTTCGGCTTACCCCCACCTATCGAGTTGACCCTCCTGTTAATATAGACTCCATGTTATAACTCAATGGTGCAAATAGCTTTTTTTTTTTTAAATAATGCTACAACTTAAATAGGTTATAATTATAAAGTTCTATAAAATGCCATGTAGGTAATAATAAAGTCAGTGTAAATAGTAGGTTAGATAAATTTTACACACAATGTGCCTTACAATCATAAAACGTACAAATTAATATTTTTGGCATCAATATTTAAAATCCGTATTATACTTTATTGCTTATTTATTATATTTTAAAATATGTTAATATTAGTTATTATTCTCGCAATCAAGGAGATAATCTTATTTTATTATATTAATTTTCAAATGTTTTGTACGTATAACAAAATATATATTTTATCTATGTGAATATAATATGAAATGTATATCCCACCTTTACAAGTTTAAATCGAAATGTACTTATAATTGTGATTACGGTATAATGGAATTATTTTAATAATGTAAAACAAATATTTTGAGATTTTGAACTTTCAGACCTAAATCGCACTGGCATTTTGGAGAATTTCTGTTAGTAAATTATTTATTTATTTATTTAAAAGGTTTCCCCGTATTTATTATGGTTTGTCTGATGATCATCAAGAGTATCAGTTGCTGGATAGTTAATAAAAAATAATATATAAAAAAGTATTGATGTATCATAAAATATTGTTTTTTTTTACCTGTATAACACTCGCACAGGTAAACGCAACATCTCTCGCCAGCCTGACTGACAAACTTAATCCTCCATAAAAAGAAAGGGTATTCCCTGTCTAACAACAACAACAACACAACAACAATTGTTTTTTAGAACAATGAGCCTTGCTAATATCACGTGTTTTCTGACGGTGCTAGCTCTTATACTACTGCCGAAGTTTTATCTATTCAATGTAGCCTAAAACCATTTTGGAGCAAACTATTAAACTGGTGGAAAGGTGTTTCGATACTCTTTCGATACCATATTTTTATTATAATAAAATAAGGGCAAAATATTGTGAATGAGGGATTGCCTAGTCCAATCTATGTACGGGTACGTATATTTTGTGATATTAGAAATGAATATCGATGTATAAAACAGAGCTTAAATCATTTTATGAAAAATAACTATTTATTTAAGAAATAAATACATTGTTTAAATATTCCGGTATTTTCTTTCATGCCTCCTTTCCCCTTTAAAAATAATTATGTTATTAAAAAACTTTTGTTTATTTTCGAAGTGCTTCGCAAGTGTGCTCACGGGGTCGATGACCGACTTCGCTCCATGCGGTCAACCGCCTTCTCAAGCATTAAACTGATTTCTTTAATATTTTGAATTCGTTTAGCTCGTAATTTGGAAATATTTTTCAGTGAATATAAATACATTCTGTATAATTAAGTCCTCGGTAAGAGTATGATTAACTTTGAAGAGTTAACTTTGATTCAGGTACCAATGGATGGATTTCAATGGGGTTTTCACTATTTTATAGAACATCGTTTAAGGCAGGTTTAATTAATCTTTATGTATAGTTGTTTTTTATGATTTCAATAAAATATCCCCGGGACAGGAGCACGTCAATGATTGAATTAAAACTGAAAATTAAATTAAATAATCTTTTATAAACGTCAGGATAAACTTGGCCAGGATATTTTTTTTAAAACACCTAACCTTCCTATGCTAGTGCTAAACTGTGCAATTACTTAACACCCTTGCATTACACAAGGTCACACTTATGTGGGTAACAGGCCACTTAGGTGTTGATGGCAACGAAAAAGCAGACGAGCTGGCCAAGAAAGGTGCTAGCATGCCTATGATAGGCCCAGAACCGGTCTGCGGCATACCGCAAAAAGCACTACCAGCAGATGCTAAAAATCTGAGCTAGAAAAAAAAGCTAAAAATACTGGCAAGAAATGCCCGGACAAAAGCAAGCCAAAGAACTCATAGTAAGATTCTTGCAAAAAAGACTCCGAGCTATTAAAGTTAAGCCGGAATCAACTAAGGATCCTAACCACAACTTTAACAGGCCATTGCAAACTGAACACGCCCGCACGGATTTCAAAGTGCAATAGTTCTGCAAAGGACGTGGTATGCTGGGGCTATTAAACCCTCATATGCAATAACATAACCAAACCTAACAACTTATGACTCCACTCTAAACACCTCTCCCAACAGGCTCACCACTATATTGGCGAAGTGATTCGTAAGCAATCTGGACATGCGTCAATAAAGTAAAGTAGCGAGTAAGTCACAAATTATGTTGTTTAATTGCATATTACCTTGAATATTTGTGGTGTCTTTAATATAACTAATTATTAAACAGCATAAAACAAGAAATTTAAAAAAAAAATGTTAATGTGTCCAAACCAATAATTCTAGTGAAGTGGTTAATTGCTCAAATATTCCTATCAGTTCTCACTCTAGTGCTATTTTTGGTGTTGAAAGATATTTTTAATAGACAATTTGAAGTGGACTGAAATTGACGGGAAAGCGGATGCATAGGTGCAGTTTGGCCAATCACTGAGCTGTCTTATATCTAGATGTATCTCGAGAGATCACTTGGTTTTTAACTTATGTTTTTTTTAATAAAAATCCACATGCCGTCTTCGTGTTTGCATTTATTGAAAATTTTATAATTATTTACAAAAGAAACACAAATTGAAAATTAATTTTGGTTTCTAATTCCAAACTTCTATTACTCAACTAACTAATTATTTTAGAGTATTATGTTCAATAAAAATTCTCAAAAATCAGACAAAAGTCATAATTACTATTCATATATTTTATCCTCAAAATACAAAAAAAATCACAGGACTATTTTGTGTGTCCGGATTTGATGTAAGCAAACGTTTTAGAGTTGTGGATTCCTTTAAACTCAAATTCCATTTGTATAGTATGCACCTAAAATTCTTACAGAATGCAATAATTGTAAAACATTTTTATTTTTGTAATTTCTGGCTGAAGAGTTGTAACTCTTTTGTCGTTTTAATAGTTACAAATAGTGCATATTTATCGATTCCAACTTAGTTATCCCATTTGTTAGAGACATCCACGTACTCGCCGTCCGGCGAATCATAATTTTTAATGGGTGGTGTTTGCATGGGCCCTTTTGTTTTGAACTGCAACAATTCCGGATCCAGTTGTATGGCCTCCTGGTAAAGCTCTTCCGACTCTAATCTCAGCTCGTCCAGTGCCTTTTGCTGAGATGCTTCTATTCTGTCGATTTCCTTGAGGTCCTTGAAGACTTGCTGGCGGCAGTACACAGCCCATGTATTATTCAGCTCAATTCTGAAAGCAATAAGTTGTGCGGTAAAATAGGGTAAGGTACATGAATTGAACACTGCTTACCCTTGAATACCCTTACTTAACAATGCTCAATACTTGAATACCCTTGATTACTATTCATAAGTATTCAAGGGTACACCCCTTAGACGCAATGTCTTAACACATTCTGCTCCATAAGTAAAACGCAACAATACGTTGCCGCCTGTTTGGTGAAGGTCGTTGACCGAACTAAATATTTCAAGTTGGCCCACCACCCGTTTTTTAGTTTCTTATTATTGGCAAACAATAAGTACGCAACTATATAAATGTTTGTTTTTTATATTAATATTACATTGACATAGCTTTTGTAAATTAAACTCGAATTATTTACTGCCAAATCTGTCAGAAGTACTTTCAATTCACAAGCGCACTTTTCACAAAAACAGTCAAACAATCAAAAGTCTTTTAGTCAAAACCTAATTACGATAATAAAAAATCGACGATTAGTCTATGCCTTTCATGAATTCAGGTATAAGCAACATGCCTCCCATTTAAATATTGAAAGAAATGCAGTAAGCCCGTGATGTTTTTAAGCGCACACTGCAACTGGCGTAGCGCCGATGATATCTCGTGCTGTATAATACAGCACGAGATATCATCGGCGCTGAGTGTGTTAGACGAACTAGAAGTAATCAGACATGTCTTTAGGCATTTTAGTCGATATGGTAGTCAATCTGAATTTACGGGAGTCACTAACTAGAAGGCGTTTGGAATTCAGATTACGTAATTTATATAACACTAACGAATGAACCTGCCTGAACTGATTTAAGCTTCCAATTTTCTAAGTCCTTTTATATTAGTCGTAATGACCACTTTCCCAAGATAAAACCTATAGTGTTACGTTCAATTAATTTCTTTCCAGAACAATTCATGAATGGCATGTTCCTCGTAGGCCAGTATTTGACCTTTTTTTAAGAATAGGCTGCGAGTTGTTAACAATATTTTTTCCTCACCTACTTAATTCAACAGTATCATCGGAGCTAGCTCCTAATATTGTATTGAATTAATAATAATAATTTAAAAAATGAAAGGTAAAAAGAGGAAGAGAAAGCAAATTGACAATTTTGACATATCGGTCAATTGCAACCGGAATGCCCGTCAGTTGTTATTGGCACATCTATTCTCTTTTTGTAGTTGTAAAAAGTAACTCAAAATGCTTGTATATGTGTCTTAAATTATTAAGACACATATCATCATATCATATCATATCATTAAATTTACCCATATTATGGTATTTAAATTCGTCTTACATAGTATATACTGTTGCATGAAAAAGTGGTAATTGTTTGTTACCTTATGTGTCCTTATGTGTCAACATGAATGTAACATTACATTCACTTTAATCTGAATACTATCATAAGAATCGCTAACTTCAGAAAAGGAACATGTAATTTGTACTCCTTTATGTAAATTTTCAGAATTTTAAAACGAATTTTAATTCCCATTTTATGAAGTATAAAAAAATAATCTTATACTCTTGCCCTCTCAGGACATTCAGAGACAATTATCTGTTTGAAAAGTGGCACACAACCAAAGTAGATATTTTTAATACCAAGACAATGTATGAGGAATGTATGTTTGTTTTGTATGAGGAAGCTATTAATCTTTCATCCGTCAGAGAACGAAATGGCAAAACCCCTTCCACAAAAAAAAACCCCTTCCTAATCTCTATCGTTGTTAAAGCAAAAGATTTGGTCCTCCAAATGGACATCCCATTACCTGCAGTAGATACCTCTTATCTACAGCCCTTAATACGCCTTTTTGCAAAATGTAGCTATTTGGAATCCACCTATGAGCTTTGTACAGTCGTAATTATACAATCGACCTGATTGTTACAATATTGCAATTTAAATACATATATTTAATTTGCAATATTGTAACAATAATGGCTGTTAGTTATTGGAGTCATGTGCACATCTAATATAAAAGGTGCAACTTTTGCACACCTCTTAAAGTTGTCATCTTCGCTGAGTTGGGGCGGAGGACGAGTACGCGCGGCCTTCCCATCGATAAGGCCCAACGGCACTTCGACCTCTTCGATATTCTTCAATTGTTTCGTGGCTTTAGTAAGTCTACGAATGACTTTTTCTATCTTCCTTTTTCGGCGCTCTTCCCGTCCTCTAATAATCGCAGGATCAAGTTTTTTCTTCCTTCTCAGCGGTTCGCCTAGCATGCATGGGGTTACGTGAAAATTTAAACTGCTCTGAGTCCAAATACTTCGACAGAGAGTGTTCTTCATCGGTGCGGTAATGCATAACCTAGACATTGACGAAATCACAGAGGTTAAGCCCAACATTCTACTATTAACAAAAATCTCACAAAAAATATTTTTTCTTGTAATTAAAAAGTAAACAATTCAACTCTCTTCTTTCGCCCACCTAACTTTCCAGTTCTCATCCGCCTGTCGTTCACTCAAGAGTCGTGACTTTATTTTCTTCTTCTATCATGGCAATTAGCCTTTAAATTTAGGCTGTGTTACAAAAAAAAACCTTAAAACCTATTTAAATTAATATATTAAATTTAAAGGGGGCAAAATGGTAAATCTATACATATAAATAAAAATGAAATGCTGACTGTTGGTAAGTAACTCGAGAACGGCAGGACCGATTTGGCTGTTTTTTTTAATGTTCGTAATAGTTCGAATGAGGCTTTAAAAAAATATATAAAAGTGGGCCGGAAAATTTGAAAATTCAGGAAAAACTGAAAGTACATTTTATTTCTATTCTAAATTTAATTTTTGTGCCATTTTTAAACTTCAAACGTGATTTATTTTACTGTCATATCCAAATTCATAATGGTTTCCGAGAAAAAATGTAAACTTTACGTGGTAATATCAAATCGTTCTTGTAATATGAAATCGTTCATTCGCTCGTGAGGCCGCGCGGTAACCGAGTCCATTGACCGACCTTGGCTGAGCGCGAAATAAATAAAAGAATTTACATGAGCGTTTTGATTAAATTAATAATTTTGGGCATGATTTTTTTTCGTATTTTTTGTTATACAATTTCGTACATGTAACGGCATTGGTTCAAGTCTTCGGGAAGGGTCTTGGGACACCTATATTATTATTATTATATTATTTAGGAATATTTTTTTATTTAATAATTGTGTGCCATACTTGTATTACCAGACAGTCAAAACAGAAATTGGTAGTAGAAGCAAATGAATATACGGCGCAGCAAGATAATCAATTTCATATTTATATTAATTTTGTAATTCGGAACATAACACCTACGTAGAGTAGAAGCAGTCGTTTTCAGAATTTCATGTGACCTGTTAGTCAGTGATTGAACTATGGCAATGATTGCTTGGTTGCTACTACGCTTTAGCTGAGTCTGATCAGAGATGAGTGGAATATGATTATATCGCAGTCACGGCGGTCGGAGCAATCGCAGGATTCCCAAATGCTCTGTCACAGTCTGCGATTGCTACTCGCGAGTCATATGATAAAATCGCTGCAATGCGATTTAATGCCCATAGCTACTGGGTGTCGTGGGTGTAGTAGTATGTGTGCCGTCAACTCGAGTGCCGTCATCGTCGGCTTGTTTTTGTAAATTGTGGGTGTGATTTTATTATTATAAATGCGTGAAGATGAATGATCAAATAAAAAATGGTAAATATAATTTATATTCACTTTAATATAATATTGTTGATTTACAAAGAATATTAGTTATCTATTTTGTATCACCAAATTCTTATTGCGTACCTACCGTGAAATACAAAGTAAGATTTGTTTTGATTTTGTGTGGGCGACACATTGATTCAATATTATATCGCCATTCATTTATTCAGCGATTCAAGGTTTTTAGACTCTTAAGTTGTTTTATTTAAGCACTTATATGTTTTAATATGTCTGAACTGTATGCTGATTGTAACTCATATATATTTTTTGAATACCCTATTTATAATGATAAATAAGCAATCTGTCAAACCGAAACAGAAAATTTAAACGATAATTTTGTCACCATATCTACATTTTTAATCTAAGTAATAAATTTATAAATCACGTTTATTAATATGAACGAATAATGAATTGAGATTCGCCAACTGAAAGCTAATAATATGTACATTAGTAGAAATAGTTTCGGCCTTATACGAAGTCGCGTTTTATGCTTAGCGGAAGTTAAGCCTAAAAATCACCACTAACAATGAACCCGAGTATAGATTCTATTAGCCTCATAAAATATTATTTTTGTGTTAAAATGACTTCATGGTCAGTACAAACTTAAAAACTTAGAAACGTCTATAGGTTTTTTTTGATCAATAAAATTTTATTTTACCAAGTGAAATAAATGAAAAAAAAATGCATACATTCATAGAATCACATATTTCTTTCAGTCCTAGTTAAAAGTCCCTAGTTGCTCAATTCATCATAAAATTTCTCAGATTTATCTTTGTATAAGCACCCTAATATGATTTGTTCCTTAAGTGAACACAGTCCTAGTCTTAACTGAAGAAAGCATTCGATTCATAACCCTTCAATTTACTTGAATATTGTCAGTATGCTGTATTGGTCTCTAGTAACCTTCCAATTAAACTGCTAAACGGAGGAGTTTTCCTTATAAATCTGCCCCTTTTGAGATTTGTGTCTGCAAGCCGAAATTTTGATGGTTGTTCACTATTAACTTCTTAGGTGAACTGTTACCATATGGAAACAAGCACCTTAGTTTAGACATTTGTAAGGTGAGTTATAATAACTCTTAAATTAAATTTTTCAAATTTAGGCCGGATTTTGCTCAAAGAAAAGTTAAGGAACGACTGCATATGGGTGTGAAGTTCGCCCTAAATCATAATAATTCGCCCTATCATTCATACAAATATAAGTTATCTCGAACATTCTGTATACTTACGAGCAAATGCCTGGAATATTTAGCACAAAAATATATTCAGCTGAAACGAGATTTAAAACGTCGAGTGCCCTCCCAAACGACCTGTATCAACCGATATTAAAGTGATTTGTTTTGTATGTGGTCAACATACACAATAAAGCGCAGACTTTTAATAGCTGAAGTGGTCATTACATTAATTTGACTTGAAACATTTTTTCAGGTGCACCGGATAATGAATTGGTTTGTGCCGGTTGCCTGAATCACCTTCAAGATGTAGATTATATATCGGCATTGGAACACGAGTGGCACACGGAATGTTTCAGGTAAGTTAAAGCTTTAATAAGATATAAATATTAAACACTTAAAATAAGTCAATATTTTAATAATATTAATTTACTTCTCCGTGCATAAATAGGATGGTGCTTGCGTCTGGGTTTGTGTAGAAGTTCAAAAAAATTTTACACCTGTCTGGAGGTCAGTTGTTCAGAAGTAATTTCCAATGGAGACCTGGGGGGAAACATGCTTCAACCACACTACGAGTATAGTCCAAATATCAACCCACAGAGTCTTTTGACCTTTTGATAATGGACTGAGGTTTTGGTCTGAGGTTGGCCTTTACAGTAATAATGGAAGCTTAAGGTTGGGACCATAGTTAAGCCTTAAGTAGAAATTCGACGGGCCTGACAATTTGTAAACGACATCTTGCAATGAGTTTGCATTTTTATTTGAAGTACACCGCTTGGACGTGTTGTGATTGTAAAAACTGCAGTCTTCTGCGAGCCGATATTTTGCTTAAGGGGCCTCTTCATGAAAGAGCTATTCTCTATCTTTCGCATGGTTTTAAAATCATTCTATTTCATCTAAAAGCTTGTAAAAAGAGAAAAAATTTTTAAAAGTGAAACCAAATACCGACCAGGATTTTTTTGAACAGATAAAAAAAGCCAAAAATGTGTCACCAGTTATACTAATGATACCAAATGTTAACCTTGCATACTCCTGAAGGAATTTTCCTAGGACCTTACGCTAGGTTTGACTTTTAGGTGTATTTAGTATCTATGTTTCTAACCTATATTTTGACCAGCACCGGCCATAAAAGAGTTTTTTTATAAAATGAAGTCATAACTTGATTTACTTTCAATGAAAATCTTAGAAAATAAAATAGTGGAAACTTTTACAGGTGAACGTTGTTCTTCATTTCTGTGCTGTAGTGCTGATTTTTGTTGTACTTTACAGGTGTTCAGCTTGCGATGTGGCTTTGTCATCATGGTACTTTGAAAAAGATGGTTTATTGTTTTGCCAGGCGGATTACTGGTCAAAGTATGGGGAATCCTGTCAATACTGTAATGAGGTTTGTTTATTTTTAACATGTTATCTAACATAATAATAATATAAATGATCATTCAATGTAAGGCAGACTTTTATCACATTAGGCCTAGAGCATAGCAATTACTTTAAAAAAATATATTGTTACGATGCGGCCGATACGAGCAGTGAGAGCAGAGCGGACCAGAGAGAGAGAGAGAGAGAGAGAGAGACCGCCAACACAGTCAAAAGAATGGACCACAGTTGGAAGGGGCTGAGCTAGAGAGAGAGAGAGAGAGAGAGAGAGAGAGAGGGAGAGAGAGAGAGAGAGAGAGAGACGGTGCATTGTTGTGTGCCGGGCGTTAGCCGAGTAGGATTATTGTTGTTTGGTTGCGGTCTGAGGTGGTTCCCACTCTAGACGTGATCGTGTGTTAAAAAAGAAAAATAAAGCCTGGGTGAAAGTAAAATCGTCTTTTAATAATCAGAAGTGGGATATACAGATAAACTAACAGTGCCTATAAACGGAGAAGCCCAATAATCATATTATTTTGAGGTGTGATCACGTTATACGCGCCTTCGCCATGAAGCGCCATTCCTTCGTTCGACGCACTGCGCCGCGCGGTAAACGCACGCGGGCTAATCAAAATGGCGACAACAGCGAAGATGAGCCATCGGCGAACGAAATTTTGAAGCAACTTATGGTTGAAAAGCTTGACAAAATGGTCAAATGTTATTTTGACGATAAGGGTGATAAATTCAATGATTCGCGAAAGATGAATTTACGCGCCGAGAATATCATTCCTGCGTTCAACCCTGAAGATCGCAATTACACAATAAAAAGTTGGCTTTCGAAGATAGATCAATTGGGGGAGATTCACCGTTGGAATGAATACTCAAAATCATTCCTCATGCAAGGCAAACTTGAAGGCCATGCCCGCGATTGGTTTAATCGCCTGGACCGCTATGACTATTCGTGGGAAGAATGGAAGGCATTGTTGTTGAGGGCCTTCCCAAGATCGTATGACTACGCGGATATGCTGGAGGAACTAGTTGCCAGAAAAAAATGTGCTACCGAGTCTATGACAAAGTATTATCACGACAAATTGTCGCTATGTAACAGATGCAGTCTGAGCGATGACGCGTCGATATCCTGCTTAATTCGAGGATTACCGGAAGAATTACGGGCGAATGCTCGAGCTTTTCAGTGTAGCAAAGCGCATGATTTATATGTTGGGTTTTTAGCGCCACTCGACAATTACCAGAGCGTGACAAAGGCGACATCTTTTATTGCCGGCGCCGAAACAAAAAAGTAGCATGTGATTCACTACGACCCTACAATAGTGTAGAAAAATTGGACAGCTTATCCGAGAGTGATAGTCAACAAAATCAAGAAGACCTTATAGATCTACTCGAAAGTTAAGTTTTAGTCACTATATTCCTTACATAAAAAAAAAAAATATTTAATTTCCCTAATTCTTATTTTGGTGTCCATTGTGGGGCACAATTTTTGCAGGATGGCCGAGTGTTACGATGCGGCCGATACGAGCAGTGAGAGCAGAGCGGACCAGAGAGAGAGAGAGAGAGAGAGAGAGAGACCGCCAACACAGTCAAAAGAATGGACCACAGTTGGAAGGGGCTGAGCTAGAGAGAGAGAGAGAGAGAGAGAGAGAGAGGGAGAGAGAGAGAGAGAGAGAGAGAGACGGTGCATTGTTGTGTGCCGGGCGTTAGCCGAGTAGGATTATTGTTGTTTGGTTGCGGTCTGAGGTGGTTCCCACTCTAGACGTGATCGTGTGTTAAAAAAGAAAAATAAAGCCTGGGTGAAAGTAAAATCGTCTTTTAATAATATATTTGTTTTTATTTATGCATCTCAAACTTCAATAATTTTTACTGAAACCAGAAGCCAAACATTGATGAGTGGCTGGTTTACAAAAAAAAATAATTACAGGCCTGTGTTATTTGTCCTCGTAATTGAATTAAACGGTGTATTTTTTCCCAGATAATAACCGGTCCGGTAATGGTCGCCGGAGAGCATCGTTTCCATCCAGAGTGCTTTTGCTGCTCATCCTGTCGTGCTTTCATTGGCGATGGAGAGGCTTATGCACTCATCGAACGATCTAAACTATACTGGTAATCTTATTTTAATACTAAAAACTCTTGACTTCACCTGACTGATGCCCCTACTCGTGTACGCGATCCTGTCGAAGTTTTAACGCATGCCCCTGAAGCGTATACGAGTGACGATAGATTTAATAAATATTTAATACTTGCAATATCGGGTTTCGAAACTTGCAACCCCATAAATAGCTCTATTAAATGATACAACCATTGGACGAGCGAGACAGGTATATTCTCTATTAAAATCTCATAGAATAAATTCACAAGACTTCCTGCAACTTCTTTTGCCATTCCGCAAGCTTGCTTCGTTGTGTCAATTGTGGTATCCTACATTTTTTGTAAGAAAAAAAGGGTAATTAATTTATTATGATATTACATAATCACAGTGTTGAAGTATAATACACATGTTTTATTTTGGTAACAGAGTGTTGTAGAATTGAAAAATAAATGTTTTCATTTTGCATCTAACCACGATGTTTGTCAAAAAGAAAATTAGATAATTCATATCTTTTAATATATTTATCCGTAAAAAAAAATCAGAGTAATGATTTCGAATAAAATTTTATTGAGAATCTAAAATGTATATTTTGATATATTGAGCCACGGTTGACAGATTTTTTTACACATTTGTGACTTTTTTTACAAATTTTCACTGATAATTCTTTCAAAATATATATGTTATACATATATTATAATATATTCTAACTGATTTTATTTAGAAAGGTCAAAATTGAAATAAATAGAAGAAATGTTTGATTTTTTTTATTACTTTCTCAATAAATTACATTTTCAAAATATGTTGGTTTTTTTTTTAATTTGAGAGTTTTGATAAGGTAAGTAAATTTGGGCATGAATTATTTTCGCATTTTTTTATGTAATTTCATACACGTAATAGGGAATATAAACACCCCTTAAGTCGTCGGGAATGGTCTTGGGACACCCTGTATATAGGTAATAATAAGGTAAAAATAATGGTTTCAGCACAAGTGACCGATCACCCAAAAATGTAACAAAGTATCTGTGGGTTTTTTATTTTTTATTATCTCTTCATGGTAAAAAAATATAAAATACTTTTAACCAGTACCTATGATAACACAAATAAAAATAAAAAACAGATGTCATCGCTATTATTTTTGTTTTATTAAATATCAAAAATAAAATTTTACGTCAAAAAATTCACTTTGCAACTGACATTAATTTTATAGAAACATATATAAATATATTGTGGAATCAGTACTATAACCTATTTTAGAAAATTTCAGTAGATATTCAAAATAGTGCAGGTTACCAATTTAGCATACATAGTTTTTTCTAAAATAATCATTTTAGTAAGCCCCCGTAATTACCCCATTTTTAAAAATCTATCGAGACATTCAGCATTTCAGTGGCTCGGTCATCAGTCAGGTGAATGAACGAAATTTAACTATCTTGCTCACACCAAAATAAATGAATCACGCTAAAGTGAGGCTCATGCCTAAGACAGCTGTTCAGAAATGGTCACGCAAGCTCAATATTAAATACCAACGTCTTTGTTGTGAGTCTCAAATGTGAGGGACAAACGATCACAAATTCTGAACTCTGATGTATTTAAATTAAATAGCTTAAATGTATTTATATTTACTTAGATTGTGAAAGTATTATATTGAGTTTAATGAATATGGGAATATTCCCCGATTTTGTAATAAAGCTTGTAAGAAACTCAACTCTTAATACTTATTTAGCAACTTTGTTCCGAGCATTTTTTATACGTAGATTGTATATTTTTACAGTGGAACATGCTACAAACACGTAATGCAGCCACTCGGCCGCGGCCGTGCGGCTCACTCGATCCGTGTGGTCGAAGTGCCTCCACGGACCACCGATTGCGGTAACGACGGTCCCAAAATACGATTGGCAGCCTCGAGTGCGTCCGGCGGACCTTTTACAGCCGACTTCACTTGTCGTGGGGTCACCATTAAAGAGTATGTTGCGTTTTTTAAATATACTTGTTACATATTACAGAATTTGCATACGCCGAGGGTTCCGTACATAAAACATTTCACCAAACAAGAATACGATATAGGATGCTGGTCCACTTTTTCGACTCTAACAAGTTCAAAACACTCGTTCAACATTCATACAGTACACGGCAAAGACAAAATGCAACGTTATTTGTATCTTCATTTAAAAATGTTTACGATGAACAAGCGTTGCAATTTATTATACCATTCTTTTTGAATAATTTGCCAAGAATTTTACTCAAAAGTAATATTCAATCTTAAAAAAATAAATATTATGTTAGATAAATTTGCTATGAAATATCCGAAACCACTTTCTTTAATTGTTTCTAGATAAATAACTTAGCTTGTTTAATTATTGTTTTACAATTAATTTTTTTATAATTTACTACTATGCTATAAAAATGCATATAAGATTATTATATTTATCCTGTAAGTCCGGACGTGTAAAATACAGAACCGAATAATGTGAACATATTTCAAAAATAATATCTGTATATTACACACCTGGTTTGCAGCAGATAAGCCTTGGGCTTGGTTGGTACATAAAGAAAAAAAAATGTAAATTTATTGAATAAATAAATAAATATAGCAAGTAGCTTAATCTGCAGAAAAGACAAGACGAAATCAAAATTAGCTATTGTCCTAAATCATAAAAACTTCAGAAAATCTGGCCTCTGTTACAGTTTCCTTATCTCTTTTACCGGCCTCGTTACAAACTGTTTTTTTTTGTTTGTGCCCAAAACTTTTGGAGAGAAGGTGGAAAGCAACATTTTTGTTTTTTTTATTAAATATATTATAAAGCATCTTTTAGTAAGTGAGCTTTGTCCATGATATACCATATTAGGCTTAATGAATAAAATATTTGTTTTTAATTTTCACTTTATTGGCCATAGAAAATGCATTTTTTATGTATAACGAACCAAAGAACTCTACGACTAACTACTTGTATGACAGATAGGAAACAATGTCTGTCTTATATTTTACCGTTCTCGTACCAACCTCTTAAAAAGAACTAAAAAAAAGGTACAGATTAGAAATACAAATATTATTTATTTATTCTATCTATAAATCACATTTTTACTTGTCAGATCGCAGATTTATTGGTGCAATATTTCATGTAATATTATTTCTCTCATATGTAATGAAGTCCTCACTCGTTATCGAGGGTCAAACCTTTTCATTCCTCCGTGTTCCTATAACTAAATACATATTTTCTCAACACAACAACTATACCGGCTTTGAATTCATAGTAAATTTCGCAGTGCGACTTTCGTACATATATAATTAATTAAACATATCCATATTGTGAAATATTTGGTTTAGATTTTACTGAAATAATTATGAATGCAACTTAAAAATTCTCCGCAATATATAAACACGTGGAAACCAAGCAAGAGGAGCGTTACAATCGTTCCACGTGTCTTTGATTTATGTCAAACATAATAAAAATAATTGAAAACTAACTTTGAGGATTTTTTTTTAATTTCATACTTTTTACAAAAATAAATAATATTGTAATGTAACTTTAACTTCCGCCGCAGGTTATTATGCGACATTCAGGAAAAAGTTGCTGCAATGGCACGAACATTAGTAAACACAATAATTGCATTTTGTATACAACTCTCAAAATATAGGTATGACTTGTTAAAAATGCAACATCAAACTATGCATGTTATTTTTGTGTACTTACTGTCTGGGAATGTATATTTTGTGTAGAGGTAAGGTAGTTAGGCTAAAAGTGTATTGGTAATTATATTTATTTAACGTGTTCGCATGCTACAACATAAAATTACACCGGTCTACAAAATTAAAGTTTTAACTGACATTTGCATGAAATTGACTGAAATGATCTTTGCTGCCAATTGTTAAACCTACATATTTGTGCATTTTTCAGACAGAAAAACAAAATATATTTTTTTTAAATATAAAATTTTAACTATAGTTTCCTACTAAGTCAAAATATCACTAAATGCGTTAAGCATTGCAGATTTTATGCGAATATTCTCTTTTGCCAATTGCGAGATCAACACCATGCCGGCACGCATAAATTAATAATACCAGATCACACTAATTTTTTATTAATATTCATTTTTATTGCTGTTTTTATAAAATTGTGTTATCTTTTTTTTTTTAAATAATTGCTATGACCCAGGTCATATACAATTATTTTGGGCCCTACTCAACTAGGCCAAATATGCCTGTACTAGAGTAAGGGGCGATGGTGGTAATGAAGCTTTAAAAATGGTATGACCATGTGCGGAATCGAACCCGCGACCTTAAGGCCAATAGTCGAACGCCTTAACCACTAGACTACTACGATCTGTCTTGGTTCTGTGCAATGTTTAATTATTGTGTCGTATCATATTGAGCCCAGTTCAGGTCCTTTGCCTTTGAGATGCTGGCCATTCATTACAATGTACTAAAATTCGTATAAGCTTCATCGAATCGGGACAACAAACATTTATTAATATCAAATGAGTCATATTCAATTTAATATTGCATGCTACTTTTAATTGGCTCCTGTAGGTCCTCCGATCTTTATAGGTGACAATGACATTTTGATCTCTTGAAGCAAAGAAATGAACCTTCAAGTGATCATTTTAAACAGGGGTCTTCAAACTTTTTAATTTAAGGGCCACACTGTTACTCAAACTGTTTAGTTGCTTTTTAAGTTTGACTTTGTTAAGAATATGTTTTCGCGCACGGCAACTCTCGTGATTAGTTTGCTACTCGCCGCTTTGGTATGCGTAAACAGTTTCTGTCGCCGCTGTCCATCGCTTTTGACATATGAGTTTTGAGGTTACGCTGTCAGCTGTTGGATTTTGTCGTGCACCTTTGCTCGTTTTAATCTTGTGTTTTCTGTGCTTTATTTGTCTCAACTTCACTAGCGTTTATTGGCTGATTTGTTTTACTCTAATTTTGTACTAAGGATCTATGAAAATCTTATCTGGTAATTACTTTAACGGGAAGCGTAGTCATAAAACAAGCACGGGATGAGAACCACAGATGGACAGATACGGCCCGCTGCCTGGCGATAGTTGCGCCGTTTAATGTACTGGAATCCCTCCTAGCTACGTATTTTAACACTAGCTTAAGCTTAAGTCGTGGTTGTTTTGTCTTGTTCTCTTTGTTTTGTTTTGGTTCTAAGGCGGTGGACCTTTATGTTCGACTTAACGCTAAAAGTGAGTTGAAATACAATATTTGTTGGTTAAGTCTGACTTAAAATTTAGGTTAGTCTTAGGTAAGACATAAAATGTCGCCTCTTAAGTCTCAAGGGCCAAGACCTAGCTAACTCATCAAACCAACATTGGCATACCCAGAATTTGTATATAAGCACCCCCTATTGCGGAGGGGGGTAGGAATTCAGATTCAAGCTCGAGAACGACAAGATATAACTGAAACAACAATAAAAAACTATTTGTAATATTGTGGCATATTTTATGGTGAAATCTGTGGTACCTTGTATACTAAATAATGTATGGTTTAATTCTGATTTTATGGTGGCAGTTATTGTACAGTGCTTGTATAGATTGTGATATGTATTAAATTATGATTTGAACATTATTGTCTGTTGCTTCGATAAATTTACCTTTTATTTTCCAAATCCATTGTTGTTGGGGTCAACTCCTGTTTAAACAGAAACCTGCTAGATCAATGGAATTTCTTATATAATTTCATTTCCGGTCCACGATGACTTGATCACTGTGAATATGAATAGTAACTAAAACATTGCAGGATTCATTTCCTCTAAAGCAGCTAATCATTTCATGTCCCAGTTTGGATCTGCACTCATATATATTTTCATAAATAAACCAATCAATAATTATCGATCAGTTGAACATGGAAATGGTAATAAACGAATTGCGCTTTAGACCTTGACTCTTCGATGCCTCAAATAATAGATCTTTAATATTAATAATTTGAGAAATACCTCTTCTACCATTTTAATGTTGTAAGTTCTACCAATTACCTTAGTTAGTTTTTGTTTCTTTAGATTTATTTATGAAATATAGGTACATTAGTAATTTTTAAATTATTAATTTTGAAAGCTTGGCATACGTCTTAATAAACCATTTAATATATTTTTTTATTTATTTTCAGCATGGATTTGTCGTACGGTTTGATGGCATTGCACATAGGTGACAGAATTCTGGAAATCAATGGCACACCAATTAAAGATCAACCGATATCAGAAATAGAGCACCTCATTTGCTATTCGGACACAGTTCTACAGGTTACTATCACTAATCCATGACAATGTTTTAATTAATAATGATTTCACTGGGCTCTGAGATTAATCAGTATTTGAATCAATGCAAGGAGACAGTTAGAAATTGTTTCCTATGTCTAGAAGGTGTACGCTCGAAATATGAACATGGTGAAAGTGTATTATAGTGCACCAATATCAAGTTATAAGGTTGGTTATGTTCCTACACAAAGTGTGGAATGAGACTTCTCCGAGGTCACACTTGGTGCTCCACGTAGTGAGCGAATAAAACACTGTTGCCGGTGTAAAGGTTTTAATGCAACTGGATAAGATGGCGGCAGACCTAGCGATAGTTGTAGGGTAAATAGTCGGTTCAATAGCCATGTTGTACTACTGAAAATCTTAAAATATTCACCATGCAGCGTCTTAAAGAATGACTCGCAGCATGACTCCTCAAGATTATGAAACAATGACATGGTTTTTTTTACCAGATGTGTAGCATTCAACAACAGTTACACAAATGGCTGTTTTGACAGATTTAGTTTGTGAGACAATATTCCATTAGTCCAACAGTCATGCGTTATTGTTACTGAGATATTTAATCAAATTCAGGATTTTTTTCTAATGTCACTAGTCAAAATATTAATTCGTGATTTAGTTTTAAGAGTTTTCATTAATATATTCATAATACTCAATTGGTGACATTATTGAAAATTTAAATTCCTTTTCTCCTGCAGCTCACAATTGAACATGACCCAGAGGCAGCAGCAAATCACACCTCCCACATTCCTCAGCATTTGAAAAACTACGGCATGATGTACAATAATAACGTTCATCGAAACGAATCACGCATTACGAAAAACGACAAGACTGAAGCACGTCAGGCCATCGAAACGGCCATCCAGAGTGCTTTGGTTGACGAAAAGAAACCAACGACCATAAACGATACGGTGCCCAGCACCGAGACCTGCCACAAATTTCACATTCCATTAGACGAAGGCTGTGAAAATGAAAAATCTTATCCCAGAGTCGATTCGCCCTATGATGAAATTGAAAAGGAACAAAGATGCAATGGAGAGAGATTATTCAAACGCAGAGAAGGGGCTGGCAGGGGAGGTCGAGCCTTACGGCGACGATTGCATCCCGCTCAATCCAACCTTTGCGATAAAGATAGAAGTAGTAGCATGTCACGTTTGCTTGATGCAGAACCTGCTAATCCCCAAATCGACGGTGTTCTGTGTGATCTATCGAGAACGAGGTCGTTTCGAGTTGATGCAGCGAATCCATCACGAACGCCTCCTCGCGTTTTTCGCGCCGCCGATTTATTGCAAGGGGAACTATTGGGTAGTGGTTTCTTCGGACAGGTCTATAAGGTTACACACCGCGATACAAATGAAATAATGGTGCTCAAACAGCTGTACCGAGTGGACGAGGACGCGCAAAAGAACTTTCTGAAAGAGGTGGCCGTACTGCGGTCGCTTTCGCACACAAACGTACTGAGATTCATTGGGGTGCTCTACAAAGATAAAAGACTGCATTTAGTTACGGAATACGTGGCTGGCGGGACGCTGAGAGAGTTCTTGCAAGATTCGTCACTGTCACTGGCGTGGAGTTTGCGGGCTCGTTTGGCACGGGATGTCGCGGCTGGTTTAGCCTATCTGCACAGAATGAATGTCATCCACCGGGATTTAAACTCGCACAATTGTTTATTAAGAGAGGACAAGACTGTGATAGTGGCCGATTTCGGACTGGCGAGGATCGTGCAGCGAACCGGCGCCACTGGTAGCATGGAGAGATCGAGGAAGAGCATTGAAAATGGCCACGGTTCAGTGCAACGGAAGAAAAGATACACTGTAGTGGGCAATCCATACTGGATGGCTCCGGAAATGATGAAAGGGAATGTTTATGATGAAAAAGTGGATGTCTTCTCATTCGGGATTGTCCTTTGTGAGATCATCGGCAGGGTGAATGCTGATCCAGATTACCTACCTCGCAATTCCGACTTTGGCCTCAATGAAAAATTGTTCATTGAGAAGTTCTGCGATCAGTGTCCGGAGCCGTTTTATCAGATGGCTTTCCTTTGCTGCAATCTAAATCCCGACAACAGACCGCCTTTCGAGGTGTTGCAGGAGTGGCTCGAATCCTTAGCTATTTATTTGTCTGTTCAGGACACATCTCCTCCTGACCTTCTGAGAGACATCCTCGAATATGTTGGTTCGCCTGAAGACTTGGTGATGTGTAAACGGGTCTCACTGCCTTCTACTACACTCGATCCTCCAAACAGCAAAAAATTAAAAACTGATAATTCATGTTGTACTACAACAATAAGCAAGGTGAATATATTTCTTATTATCACATTACATTTTCCTGCGGTCGTATTATGATCACTTAAAGTTATTTCTTAAGATGGATTAATTATATTTTGCCATCCTACTGTCGATTAGTCTGCTATATTAAATTTACATTAGTATAAAGATTGACCTTGATACAATGCCGAGTCGGTTGTTATTGATTTTGGTGTGTTCTTGAAAATGGCAGTCTACTCGGCAATAATTAATAATTGACGATACAACCCGCGAATATTCGTCGATGACGGCTGGGAATTTTCGAAAAAGTAATTTAAACTGGCCGTTTCCTACTTTCCAAGATGCCATATATATATAAAAAAACTACTTGTCCGCTTGCTTGACTGAAGCATGATAGGCCCGATCAATAAACAGTAAATAAGTAGTAAACCAGGCAGATGAAGGCAAAAACCATTAAAGTGCCTAAAAAGTTATTATTATTATATTCACAGACAGCATAGGTGATGGGTTTGTTTCCGTTTCTGTTACTGAGATAGTTGAATATCAAGACAGTTCTTAAATTAGTTGATGCTGTTTGCGCTAACGATCGAATCCTGCAATTGATTCCACGCGTCCACCACTCTATCGCTAATCATATTTTTTTTATGATTAAGTTTTCCCAAAAAGTTATTCTTTTTAGGGAAAAATACGTCGACAATAAATACCATATTGTACCATAAATATAGTCTATTTCAATAATCAAACATTGCAAAAAAATCGAATGAGCAATCACCGATCATCGACGCCGCCGAACGTTGAGAATCGAGCGTCAAACAGCTATGAGTGTCAAAAGTCAAGTTTTGAGTGGCAGCTGGACTAAGGGGGCCAATGTCACATTTTGGAGTATTCGCTAATCTATAATTTTTCACCGTAATTTTTAAATAAATTACCACAATACCTGTTTCCTCATAGAATGGCTCAACAAAGTCATTTTACTTTCTGTACCGTAGCGATTTTATTGCTTCGCTCAGAAGAACCTACTCACACGATCTCATGCGATGAACCTAACTAAAATAGAAGGCCTGTTCGTTAAAATTATTAAACGAAATGAAATGTCTGTTTTTTTTATGCAAAAATTAATATGCCTCAACATTTTGGAGTGAAATGTTTTAAATTCGCATTTAGTGGCATGTCAGATTATGCACCGTGTCCATCTAACTAGGTTTACGCACCTATCCTAAGATGGTCGATCTGTTTCATTGTGAAATTTTTCTATAAAGTTGGGGTGACATCTTGTTTGTTTTGCTTTAAAACGTATGCACCAATTTTAATGAGGTTTTTAATAAATGCATTATTTCGCATTTTCTTATGATTAGTGACCACTTTTAGGTTTAGCTACGTATTAATGTGATTATGCATAAGGCCATAACTCGTTAATTAGAGTTCAAGAAATATTATCTAATGTGATACCAACTTATAATAATCCTTTATTGTTTTCTAGTCGAATTCCGGCAACGTTCTCAATGATGCAACTAACGTTGATAAGGAGGCTCCGAAAGAGTTGTACGAGCCACGTTGGTCGTATGGTCTCGGGCCAAAGTGCGTTTCAGCCAGTCACATATGTCAAAATGAGCGCCCGGTTATAAAGGTCACGAAGTTGAGCCGTAGCCAAAACGTTTTATCCACAAATCCATCCGGTTACATAGTACACACCGACGACAAGTGCAAAACGATAAACATCACGAGAGTCGATGATATAACGAAGTGGCTCGATCCTCCCAAGTCCCCGAGAGCACCTAATCAATCCTCAAATGAGAAAAAGAAAACAATTCACAATGCGGACTTTCAAAATAAACTAGGAAGGGTATTCGAGAATGACCGCTCTGTGGCTTTCAACAAATTTGATCTGCCCTTATTCTTGAGGAATCAATCTGTCGAGGAACTGGAAAGCAATTCCAAGTCTCTACTGAATGTTGCACCTCAGACATTTTGCAGGCACACGTCTATTCCGGACAGTTACAGCGACGCGAGATGCACTACTCCGGATAGCAAATTATCAACGGATTCCGAAGATACCGTCTTAGACGAAGATTCAAAACGATCACCAAAAACTAATACCACTAGAAATCCTTCAAAATTAAAAACAACGCAAGTTAAAGGACAACAAAAAAACAATAAATGTAATAATTTGGATCAAAGGCCAACCACTCCGGACAAAAAATTAATATTGAAACCTTTGAATAACCTTGCGCGAAAATTGATGTCACCAAAGCTGGGCCGATTATTCGGCGATGGAAAGAATGACACGGCAATTAATTCATCATACAAAATAAGACCTGCAGTTAGTGATATTCCAATAATTCATAGCATGAACAAAAATTCAAAAATAGCAGCGCCAGCGCAAAAGATATCTTTAAAATCTGATGTAAAAAATAATGAGTCGAAACGTGAAAAGTGTATGACGCCGATATTCAGACGTCATCACATGAAAAGTGATGACCAAATGTCTCCAGCCGGAAGATTTAGCTACAGGGACTCCAGAACTTCGAAGTCGAACAGTCGGTGGTTTACCGACGGAGAACAACCTTCGGATGTCATTCCGAGCAAACACTGCCCCGGCATTATCGTTCCGAACCACTTGATGAAATGCAACACAAATAAGGCAAATGACCTAAAGTTAATACCAATAAGTAGATGTAATAATTTAAAAAACATTCCTTCCCTAAGCTCAGTCTTGAATCGTAAATTTCCAGTTATTAAGATTAGTGACATAGACAAGGATAATTGCGAGGAGTGTGACGACGACCAGCTGTTTCGAAATGGCCTGAAAGAATCCGACGAGACGTGCAAGAAAAATTTCGATTTGAGTATATCCAACAGCAATTATGTCAGCCTTGCAAATCTGAGGATAAATTGTCCCAGTCTCGGCCGAACCAGAGAGTCAATAGTTAAAAGAAATATTAAGAAATTTGACGAGAGCCTGAGAGCCGGAACTGAAACCGATCTCCCCAAAACAAATAAGCAGCTCGAGAGTACTCTTTTATAAATCCATTCCATTTTTATCTAGTTTATAGTCTTTTCTAATAAGATATTAACAGTATTAACATATGTAACGTCCAATATTGTATGGATATACGGCCATTGTGGGAGTGACATTGTATTTTTTATTATCTTTAGTATAAACTTGAAATTTAAAAAGAAAAAACAGTTTTACAGTGAAAGTAATAAATAAATTTTTGAATTGGGATTCTTGAAAGAAAGGGAGAAACAATTATTTTATGGGAAAATTGGGGAAAAATGAAATATTTAATAGATTTTGACTATGACGTTTGGCCTCATTAGTAAAATTAAATGTTTTATATAAGTCAAAATCTATGAAAAAAATTAAATATTTTTTTTGTTATTGTGAAAGGAAGGTCCTATGAAAAGAATCTCATTTTAATTAAGTACCCGAAGCGATGACGGTTTATATTTTAGCAATGAATTATAATAAAATTACGCTACTTTAACGGCGATTCTCTGCCAACGCCTGCAGGCAATACACAAAACAAAAAAACGTTTGTAAATCCCTGCAAACGCGTACTTAAATATTTTAATTTGTCTGTGATAGTCTGTACTTTTTTGTTTTTGGTGTAATTTTAGTTCTAAGTAATTATTTCTTAGTTTAAAGTTACTCTATACATCTCGAATACATTATTGGCAGAAAGTTAGCACTGACGAACAAAGAAAACCAAATCCGAATCATTTTTATAGCGCAACTTTATAGTTTATTATTGCTTTTTGTGAGAAATACGTGTATATTACTGATTGCCGGCTTTCTTTGCTCTGCATTACGAGTATAGTTTTGTAGGGCGTAAAATAAATTTTTACAGAGAATTGTGCATTTTGAAAGGTTAGGTGCCTACTTTTTATTCATTTTTATACTTCTTATCCAACAAACAGCATGATTCCAATCTTACAACTTTTATTCATAGTAACTTGTTATCCAATAGTTAAAAATTACCAGTTATTTAAATTTTAATCAATGATAATAAATACGGGCCTTCAGTGGACAGCCTTTAGCCGCCAACCTCCGCTTATCAACTGGAGAGTTTATTTAACAAAAATCAATTAAAATAATAATTAGGCATCTTTGCATACATGTCTTAAAAATGGAGCGCGGATAAAGTCACGCATCGACTAGGGAATTTTTACTCTAAAATAGTTTTATTCAATAGTTAAATGGTACCAAGGTGCCTGTTAAATGTTACCACACAATGATTTGATAGCCCCAATATCCCTGCAGAGGTGCAGCCATCAACCTCCTATTAGCTGTATCAAGTTAGTAACAAAATAGTCAAAATTATACTTTTATAATTAAAAATATAGTAACGAACAAAAATCAGATTACAATAATAATTAGGTTAGTGTGACACCTCTCAAAATTGGAACGGGAATAATATCGCGTGGCAATTACGGCACTTCTGCTTTAAAATTTGGTCTGTCTAGTAAAAAAGTAATTGGTTAATTTCGCTGTTCATTATTCGCTGCATTATTGCTGTTCGCATTATTTATCGTAATCAATTTAAACAATGATTCTAAATTAGTATTAGCGTCAACAATTTGTATTGGAATGTATTTATAATCGTTCTAAGATCTCAATATACAAAAATAATTGTACAAATTAAGCTTCATTCCTTAAATCATAAAGTGTTGTAAACATGTGAAATGGCTGTAGAAACTAAGAAAACGGTGCGTATTAAAATAATTTATTAACTTATTAACATGTTTATTTTGCCAATCGGGACTAGTCTTAGGAAATTATACATTTCAGCATTTTACATAGTAATGTAAAGAATCAGTGACGAAAAATCATTCCAAATTATTGAAACTGAAAAATAAAAAGGTGTATATTATTATTTGGTTCCAAAATAAAGAGTACAATTTCAAGTGTGTTTATTTATTGAATTCGATCGCCCCATTTCAACAATTATAGTTAGTCATTTTGCATGGATTTTGCCCAAATAACTTCAATGTATATTAACTGTGGTTATTTCCGTGAAGTACCTGTCAAATCTTTGGGTTATTCGTACTATCAATCCTCATATTGTGGGGGATATTGTATTTTACAATCATTATTGTTTAGTATAAACAAAAAAAAAATATTCAAAATAACTAAATATTTCACATCTAAATGTATCTCACATACCTATATAAATATTTACTTCCTTGATGCATTTTCCCAGGTACCATTCTGTCACCCCCTCCCTCCGCTTACCATATTAAATAAATCGAGTGTCCCTAATCAATTACTTTTGGTGTTATTTATATTTTATAAGCTTCACTAAAAACCATACACGAATTATTATTTTTAGATTAAGCCCACAGATACCAGATAGGTTAGATGAATTTATTGAGTACTTCGGATGCTAGCAGATGATGAAGGAAGTGACCCATCCTGAGTACCACAGGCCTAACAAACAAGACCCGGAGGACTGATAACCTGCATGCACAGGCTGGTTATGTTACTCTGGGTACAGTTGTATATTTTTAAAATATTTTTTTGTTTTAAACAGTAAATTATAATAAAAAAACATTCATTTCTAAAATAATACAATTTTTATCCAGTGTTTTATACGAGAATATAACTGACATTAAATATGACATTAAAACGAATGAAACAACGGTTATCATTTCTTTATTTTAATTTGAAATGTTCGACGAAAGCGTCATCTTAACAATAAACATATTGCTAATTAAATTTATAACAATAATTCGATTAAATTTGATTCTATATACATAACACACATATAACGGTTTAATACTCTGTCAATTTCCCTAGCACACATACTTACGCACATAAACACCTTTAAGGTAATGCCAAACTAAATTTATAAGTGGCATTTTAGTAAAAAAAAAGTGAATATAAATGCCAATGCAAAAAATAATTAGCCTCATTTTTTAATTTCATTTGAAACTATGGTAAGGACATAGTTGACTTTATATGACTACATACCTAGTTTCTTTGTTTCGACTTAATGATTCTGGTAATAGAAAGTATAATTATTAAAAAGAATTTAAAATACAAAGATTTAACTCAAATTAAATAAGGTAATGATATGGCTAATCCAAAGTTCAGCACTTGGTTTAAATCTATATCTTGAGATTTGAAGTAAAGGAACTCTTTTGTATTTCATCTCATTATTTTGGCTTCGTATCTATTGCTAGTAAGTTTGTTTAATTTTGACTTTGCTTTTATTAAACTTAATATTGTATTATATAATCAAACATATGCATCGGCGTTTAATTTCATGTGCAAGTGCTGTTTGAATATTTTATGCTTTATCAATCATTACACACACAGTATTAGAAGTCACACGATAGTTGATACCTTAAGAATAAATACATTTTTATCTATTAATTCGTACTAGAAGAAAATTATTGTGCTGTATTGTGAAAAGAATTCACATAGGAATCATTTTAGTGTGTGGACATATTAGACCATTTGTAGAGCTAGCGGATTTTTTTTTTAAAAAATGCCCTACTCAACTAGGCCAAATGTGGTTGTGCTAGAGTCAGGGGAGATGGTGGTAATGAAGTATTAAAAATGGTATGACCATATGCGGATTCGAACCCGCGACCTTTGGGCTAATAGTCCAACACCTTAACCATTAGACTACCACGATCTCAACCGATAGTCAAGCCTGATTGGACGATTTTCATGGACCAGGATAGGTATCAATTTCAATTAGTCATAAATGAGCTGGCATTTGTTCCGATATCAGGTGTATATAAAATCATTACTGTCCTTTCGAGAGAGATTAATACCAACAATAAAACATTAACACATCCTAAGTTCCAAATGGCACGAGTCATCTGGTGCCAAATGCGCTGTTGCAGCTTCTTTATTAAGGTCAAACACAGGTGGTGGCTTAAGTAGTATTTAAAATTGTCTGTGGGTCGGTGTATTAAAAAATTTTCAGAAATTAAGATTTCAATTTGAAATTCTTGTTTGTCCAACCTGTTGACGCGAGTGGAAAAAACTGGGTGCAGCCCGCTTAAATTCATTGCATTAGCATGTCTGTTTCGTGTTGTATTTTCGAGGTGGTATTTTTCTCTTGACATAACGAATGATGAAGAAATGACATGTTATCATTTGATGTTATCATTAAGTAATTAAGACAACGAAACAATGCTGATGTTATATTAATTGGTTGTCCTGTGGGATACATTACAAATGAGGAGTGTCTCCAAAAGGGCTCATTTCCTTATTCGGAAAAAAATATTTCCTATGGAAATCTGTTCAAAACTATGAATTACATCTTACGGACTAGGGACGTTTTTTATCCTATACGAATACGATTTCCAATATATACTAGTCTGCAACAAAACAAATAACTTTCATAAGAAATACAAAACAGAAAGGTTATTTCTGAAAAAGCTCAATCCATTTTTTTTTTAATTTTTATGACTACTATGTTCTCGTGGGCATATTTATATTTTGGTATAGATCCCTTCTAAATCAATTCAAAAATACTTTTTTTCCAGGCAGGCTAAACAAAATAGCTTACTCCAAATATGAAACGTGTATTATTTCTTTGATAAAATTGCGGTAAAAAAAAAAAAAAATATAAAACTGCTATTTCATAAAATATTTTCATTTTTCAGAAAGCTGCTACAAGTTTTTGGTGTTGTCTGAAAGTTCTGTATGGAAATAAGATGCCTATTACATGCAAATCGTACAAGCAGGCTTGATTTCGAGTTACAGGTTACTTTAGCCAAGTAATCATTCTATCAGAGTAACGAGATGTAGGTAGATGTACATAGGCTCGTTACTTTGTTGCTAAAGTGACAGCGTATACAATTTGTTATAGTTATTGGTCACTTTTAAGCTTAGCATTGTATAAGGGAGACCTTAACGTAAGGCCGCTATTAGTTTCAAACGTCCCAGCTCCTTTAAATCATTATTTTTTTTAATCATATTTATCTATTTAATAGTATGTTTAAGGCTTAAAATAAGTGTTCTGACTAACAAATGTTTACACTTACGACTTAAAATAATACGCCAAACTAGCGGTACTATTACAGCATTATATGAAGTCTTACTACTTATTACATGTACAAAAAAAAAACATCAAACAAAATACATCAAAATTAATCGACTCTATGTACTTAGTTCGCAATAACTATGTAAAATATTCTACGTTACGTAATGAACACATAAATAATTACATATAAATGCACGATATTTGGTAGCTAACACAAAACATTAATTACTTATTTCTAAATGTTATTGTAAATTATACTAAATTTGTATAGTACAATCGTTAAGTTCGAGAAACATAAATAAATAACCAATGAAAAAATCCTCCTATATAATTACGTATTTAAATCGGGGAATTTTATTTGTTTGTTCGTAAAAAAAACTGTTTGTTGGCTTAGCTTTGAGACATATTAAATATAACTAAATACCACACATAAAAAATCTGCCATTGAAATATAAAAATTATGCAGAATAACAAAAACACATTAACCATGAGGTAAACTCATGTCTAGGTATCCAGTGGAATTATTATTTATTACTATTTTTTATATAAATTTTTGTTAACCTTACTTTCTTTTTAAAATACTGATTTTATGAAAGAGAGCATCTGACGTGCTTGAGTTATTCTTAGCTAAACAAAAACTTACACTTGATTAAAGTATCAGCAAAGAACAGGTTCTACCATGAAACTCACACGCCATTATACTTAGTGAATTTGAGCCGCTAATTCCCAAAAAGTACCATCTTTTAAAATCGGAGGAGATACATCTAAAAAGCTACTTAACTTTTATCAACAGTATAGGTCTAGAGAGCGAACTTTAAGTGTACGATAAAAGTGCTAGAGTTCTACGAAGGGCATGGTACACGGGAATGTCCTATATCCACCATGGAACATGGCATGTAATCTCTTTGTCAGCATTATAAAAAAAAAAAAATCACAAGCAACCCATGCGATGATTCTTCAGAAATGACAGAATACTGTTCTAAAGGAATTTTAAGTTAGAAGGATTATTAGACAATATAATTTAGTAATAAAAAGGAATATATATATATATATATTAAGTAGAAAAACACATAAAGTACACATGTGTTAAAGCTTAGTTTCAATCATTATTTGTTATACCTTAAATTTAAATAATTACTGTACAGGTAAACTTTTTTAAAGGGGCCACTATGGGGAAATCCAGAAGTACTGCCGACAGTGATTTATTTTTGAAAAGAACCATGTCACCAATTTTAGTTTTAAGAAAACTGCGTTATCAGTAGATTTGACTAAAACTGAGTTTGACCAATCAAAAAATCTCTCAAACAAAAAACTGTACGTACCGACACTGTCTTCCTGCGATGACTATAAAACTTGGTATTTTAAATATTATGACATTGTGCAAAAAGTAACAAAGTTAATCATTTTTTAATGATGACAAAAAAAAAATATATTAAAAAAAACCTTACATTTTTTAAATTTATATTATTGCAGATAAGGTCACTATTGACGAAAATTACTCGACAATCCTTGTGCTTGTGCTGAATTTCACTGGGATATTTATTTTTATGAAAAAAAATGATGCCCAGAAAAATTTAAATCTTTTAATCGGGAGTCGTCACCCTTCAATTTGACATGCAACTTTGAATAATTATTTGCTAAGAAATAGGCCATAACTGCATTCAAAATACTTAATAAATATACAGGGTGTCCCAAGCCCATTTCCGAAGACTTATGGGGTGTTTAGTAAGAAATTATATAAAAATATACAAAAATAATTCAACACCAAATTTATTATTTTTTTTAAGTCGCTGGTGTAAATTACCTTTCTTATAAGCGATGCAATCGATAACATGACCTTAGCCAATTACCTCATCGCGTGACCGGACAAAGTCTTATATGATGCGTCAATCAGCTGTGGCACCTTTACAAGAATCGTATAATATTGTCACGTAAAGTTTATATTTTTTTTTTCACGGAAACCATGATGAGTTTTGATATATCGTCCTTACAAATCCAAATCACAACGCCAATTAGCTGGGTTTTTTATCGGGTTCGGTCTCGGGATGCGGTGTATAGTCTAAAAGTGCTCACTCTGGAACTATCTTAAATTGGATATGTAAATATTTAAATAGACAGTGTAGAAACATCTAAAGTACGCATCTAAAATATCACTAAACAATAAATTGAAAAATGACTTGTCAACATTGTCTTGTATGTCAATGACATATAAAACAATGTCAAACTTTGACATATTCATGCATAAATATTTAACTAATTACATGCTAAGGTATTTAGACATAGGTTCAGACATGTATTTGTTACTAGAATAATAAAATAAAAAAAAAAATCATAAAATTCATAGATTTCATAAAATTTATGTGCTAAAAATATATTATTATGAAATTACAATATAGATATAGTTTTGCTAATCTTATTAAAGTTATAACAGGTGACGTTCTTGAAACATATTTTACCATGTCATCTTGCTATTATTTTGAATAATTACACCTTAATATAAAAATAATACCGAAATTATGAGCTGCATGAGGACGGACGGACACCAACCTATGGTAGGCGTCTCTGCAGGGTGAAAAGCGTGGGACTCACCAATGGTAGTCAAGGGCAATCAAGTAGCAAAACGCTTGTGGTGAAAAGATAAATAAAAACCTTTGACCTAAAAAAACCGCCATTATGAGAAAACGACTTTAAAATAAAAGTGCATAATAATTTGAAAAGTTTTCGGAAATCAGGTAAAAAATAGCAAGAAAAATGTAAAAAAGAAAAGACAAAATTGAACGATATACCAGAGTCGTTTTATGTTTAAAAATAAAATAAATACTTTAACCGTAACTGGGGAAAAAACTACAAACAGAATGTGGTACCAAAGAAATCAAAACAACGTCAGATTCATGTTAACGTGAATACGGAAGATAGAAATAATTAACATGACATAGTAAATGATGTTTCTCTCATCATTTGCTATAATTCACTTTATATTATATAAAATAAAATCATACTAGAGTAACGGTAGAAAGGTAAAAAGCTGAAAAAGTAATATTTGGCAAAAAAAAAGGAAAAACTATCACTAAAAGCCTCAAGACACTACAATAGGTAAAAAAGAGGTACTCAAGGAAGGAATCATTTTTCCTGTGAAACGGACAGCTTTCAATTTGTCAGGAGGCAAAAATGACAGTGATTTGTTGCCTCCATTCATGGCCAAAAAGTCACTCAGAAACGAGTTCCCTCTTTGGTCAATGATGTAAAGTAGAGTCCGTGTGAAAAATTCAAAAGAGCCAAAACTTTTCAAAGGATACTTAAAAGTATTAAATTAAACATTTTTTTTCTAAGGACAAACTTATGAATTCTCCGAAAATTCCGCGAAATTAAACTTTTAGGTAGTTTTAGTGTTTGTTTTTTTTTCCGGCCCAAATGGAAATAACATTGTTTTATTAATATAGTGCGCCGCTAGAGTTAATAATATGAATTAAATATCGTTATTACAAATTAAGTAACCTAATGTTTGAGTTTTAAACATTTCTATAGCCTCGAAAATAGCATCAAACCTGTATCAGAATGTGAAGTTTGACCATGTCAAACAGCACTGATCATGACCAATTATGACCAACCAAACCAAATTGATGATCAACAAAAAATATATCAAATATTGCCTCTGAAATGTTACATTTTTTTTAAATTTAATTATTACTGAACCTAAAACTATAATTTATTACAGTCAATTTGATTAACTTCCGGATTCCTTAAACTGTTGTAAACTCCAGTCCTTGCACCTGAAGACATCACAAAATAAAAGCATTACAACAATGTAGTGATTTTGTTTTTAAACATTTTCAGTTTATAAACATATAATGCGGCATTTACACAGGCTCGAATTTTTGGATGTGTTACAATGAACATGGTCGTGAGGTTACTGATGTTGGACACTTGCGACGATGGGACATTGTAACGCATCCAAACCGTCAAATCCTCGTAAACCCACTTGAAAGCATCGGGTATTTTACCATCAATAAATATAGTATATAAGAGTCTCATTTGAGAAACAAACTGGAGTATAGTTAAGAAGTGTCACTAAAGTTGCTCGATGAGCATGGCCATGACGATTTAGCGTTTTAGTTCCGATTGACCTATTGCAAATCAAATAAGCGTAGTAGAAAAATATAGGGCGATCGATCGACCTTGATCGTTTTGGACAGACGCGGATTGGTCCAGTATTGTCAATCATACTGCTAACAGTAGCATACTCGTTAACATTTTCTGTTCAAGTTCTAAAATCTATCTAAAAAGGCTACACAAAATAGGAATTAGGAAATTACTATTAATTCAACATCTAAAGAAATGTATAAAAATATTTATGTTTTTTAAGAAAATGAAGAAGACAAAGTGATAGAAGAAGAATCGAAGAAATGAACAAATATAGATGTATAATATATGTAAATCCGAGGCTCGCTCGGTTTACTAATAGTAGATTTCCCGATTTTCTATCTGACAATTGACCAAATTGAAGTTGGCCGGCAATGTCTGGCTTTTCGATCGAGGCCGTTCGAGAACTATTGAACAGGTGTAGTGGCATCTTAAAAATGGACATCTCTCGGAAAAACGCAGTACAAGGTAAAACAAGAGAATTAGGTTCCAGTGGCCTCCCGATTGTAAAGCAAAAGTCTACTGCGATGACAATCAATAATGTTGATACCTCAGAATTTAACCGCCAAATTATATTCTAATTTTTCCCTATTTAAAATTAATGTTCTTCTTTGGGCCATTTTAAAATTTAACATTAAATTAATATGAAAAATGAAGTTTATACGAGGGCTGCTATTTATGTATCCGGAACTGGTCACTTACAGAACAACATTTAAAAAGTAATTACTACATTTAAAAATGAAACTCTTTGGCTGTTTGGAACATTTTGTTTCATGTAACTGTCAATTGTTTTTCCATTGGGGCGTCATTTTGAAAATTGCGTGTCTTCATCGCAATGGATTTAACTCGTGAAAACTTTCGTAATGATTTATTACAATTTTCGGTGTGGGCTAAAAATAGTGCATCGATCAACTCACTTTGACTTTTGGGGATGAAGCACCAACGAAAACCACTGTGTATCACTTGCTCAGTGAGTTTAATCATGGGCGGTCTATGCTCACGGATGAATTTAAAGTAGGTCGCCCTAAATTGGTTGTTGTACCACAAAATATCGATGCTGTGCGGGAACTAATAATGCAAGATCGTCATGTTACATATCGCGAGATAGAGGCGTCCCTGGACAAACATATGATATTTCATAAACATTTAGCTGTAAAAAAAATTGTTCGCGTTGGATTCCGCACAACTTGAGAATTGATCAAAAACAGGCTTGCGTCTTTTAGTGCATAAAAACGTTAAAAAATACAATATTCGTGCGTCAAAGGCTGTTTATCAAAGGTGATGAATCTTGGATCTATGCATATGACCCCGAAACTAAACAACAGTCAACGGTGTGGGTGTTCAAGATGAGCCGAACCCAAAAAAGTTATTCGTGCAAAAAGTACTTTGAAGCACTTGTTTTTTTTGGTATAAATGGACATGTGGCTACAGTGCTACTAGAATATCGTAAAACGGTTAATTCGGAATGGTACACGACCATTTGTTTGCCAGAAGTCTCCGAAGAAGCAAGAAAGAAGAACCGACAATGAAGAATGATTCTGCATCATGTAATGCTGTCACACGTCGGCCGATACAACTCAGTCTTTGGAAGGTCAAAAGATAAAATTGACTGGTTATTTTATCTTACAACCGCCGTACAAACCCAATTTGGCACTCAACGATTTCTATTTATTTCCAAACGTGAAGAAAAAATTACGTGATCAACGTTTTTTGAGTCGCGAAGATGCATTAAAAATGCAAATTTTGGAGATACCTTAATCTGAATGGAAAAAGTGCTATGAAAATTGGTTTTAACGTATGAAAAAGTGCATAGATATCATCATGGTGAATATTTTGAAAAGCAATAAAACCATATTAAACCATGTTTCTTTTTTTTGTTATTCGGGATTCATAAATAGCAGCCCTCTTAGTATATAGTAGCCGATACATGTGAGTGCATTGGTGTTATAGCATGTAGTATATTTTTTAATAATAATAAATAACACACATTGACAACAATTGGTAACCACCCTAATGTTGTTTTGTAAAAATAGATTAAATTGTTTTTAAAAACGGCATATTTTTAACTAAAAGCAGAGTAAGCAATGAAGCAAATAGTAATATTTACATAAACTAAACTAAGCGCAGGTATAACTTAGGCCTAGCTTTTATGGAGAGAAAGTATCTGTTTGGCTTACCGGCCATTTTTCACCAGATCCTACCCTATTTGGTTCTCGGAGCTGTAATTCATTTTACTTTCAAAGCACATTGATCAAATTTTATTGAGGAAAAAATTTACAAAGGTGAGGATACAAAGTCTAAAGCAATTATGTGTTGAATGATCAGTTTATGTACATAAATTTAAATTTTTAATGCATTGTGAAATTATAGTTGCCTAGATGCTAGGGCATACGAATATTGTTGCAAAGGCTGCAGTTCTAATTCGTATATTAAAATGCTCTATTTAAGTATTGGCTGAAGCGGAACTAACGTAGACAGCTCTATAGTTCATTATAGAGCACGCCTTACTACATCCCGCCTGTAAATAGGCATTAATATTTTTCCATAAAAAAAATATTTTAAAGAAGACATGCATGATCTTTGAATGTAGGACCGCTTTCATAACCTACAATCAGAACAAACACAGCGGCTGCCTGCGTTTTGTATGCGCACTTAAACCAGACAAATAACAATTGTGTCGTTTGTTTTGGGCAAGCGGTTAACGTGCGATTTGCGTAACTACTGCTGCATGGCAGCGGTGGTGGTATTTGGGATCGTTGGCATTTTTAACTGAAATGGTTTACACCGACTTGTTTATATCACTAACTTCGTAAAAATTTAAGTTGTATGTTGAAATTGAAGACCGTATATCCACTTGGACCATCAAAAGTGCGTAATATTCAAATCGAAACATAATAACAATGATTGGTCGGGTGTCGCCAAAAATATGAGACCACATTAAAAAAATAGAATTGATAAAATCTGTTCCAATTTATCGGATGAACTAACTGCATCTTTTTCTACAGAGTAAAGCAAGAATTATAGCACCCGTCCCTGACATTTTGACTGATTTAAGGAGAACTGATTGGTAGCTACCAGTTGCTGGTGCTATGAAAACAAATCATTCAGCGGCCACATCGCTAGTGACCATGTGCGTTCACGCTGTAGGTTATAAAAGCGGCCTAAGATTCTAACATCTTTATTTTTCATATGCTGTTGTAGACAGGTAAATTTGTTAAAGTTGGATGATTAAATAATACATATGTAAAATGGTATTGCTATCGGTCTCAAATACTGCAAATTATTGTTTGGATAACAAACATTTGTGATGTGTAAAGAATGTTTCTTAATAAAAAAATTAAGAAGCGATGATACACAAAACAAGACCTTATTGGCAGAATTACATTTTATAATGTTTATAATGTACTTCTTGGCATTTTACCAAGATGTTTAATGTTATTATTATTATAGTTTCTGCCTAAGCTGCCAATAATGTCAGAGTAAATTATGTTTTCAAAGATGCAATAAGTAGCCAATGGTATATTCTTATTGTATTGTCTATGGTGTGTTTAACATTTTAGACAGATTTATAAGAACATTAATTCTAGAACTATTATAAAGTGAAATAAACCTGGCATATTGAGTGATTTGCTCTTCACTAATGATTCTGGTTATTATATTGTCTCAAGGTTCAAACATTACACCATGACAGAATGTACTCAACTAACCGTTGAGTTTATTTCACTTAAAAGCGACTGTGTCTGGTTGTAACAGATTTAGTTAAAGCGACCTTAACTTCGGATGCCGAAAACTCATGAGACTAGTTACAGTCTGAATATTATGGAAATGCTCTTATGATTCAATCACGGAAAATATTTTTTAATTTCTGTATCGTGACTTAGTATCGGATATTTTTGGCATCTTCGGTTTCGGGTTGATACATACATACAAGAAGCTAAGGTTACCGCGCAGTAGAGCGCGGTGGCCAGCATGTCCGTTCTTAGTTCGGTGGTACGCTGGCGATTCGCTCTTTCAGCGTGACGAACCTGCCTTGGACCTGCTGAAGCTGCTGCCTGAGACGTATGCTTAACTCGCGTTGCAGTGTTTGCACCTCAACCAGCTCTCGGCGTAAGTTCTGGTAGTCGTTTCGGACCTATATTTTTATCATTATCATTTATAATTTATTTTAGAGACACGCATAAAAGATGCTGATGCATAAATGTTCATTTTTGGTTTATTTTACTTTCACTGCGGTTCACATTCTCAGCTTCGACTACTGCGCAAGGCAAGGTGTTTCGTCTATATGCTTAATAGCTTCGGAATAAAAATTACTTTTAAGGTCTTATTTATTTTTAATGTATTAATATAATACCGTTATTATGACCAAAATAGTATGCATTTATTTTATTCCTTACTCTTATATATTAATTTAATTTTTATACAAATATTTTATTCCTAAAATACATAATATTATTCCTATGTAGGTATTATTATATTAAGTATAGCATATATATTTGAATTATAATCGAATACAAAACTTTATTTTCAATGCAGCGCTAGCGACTGTTGACATTATTACACCGCCAGAAATAAATTCTACTTTAGTACATAGTTAGGCCAGACTATAATTTTTATATTAACAAGATTTGTATATTTATGCATAAGTAAAATAACACAGGCTTAGCTGCAACCGAGCCAATGGTATTATCCTATGTACTCTTATCGTGTGCGACTAAATAATTCTTTAAAATGAATAAATATTAGAGTAGTTAATTGTAATTGACACACCCACACACGCTTCTCTAATCCCCACAGTATTTCGGTGCATTTCGGTGTGATATTCGACTCATGACTCTTTATTAGAGCGCCTAACACCAGAACAATAAAATAAAAAAGTTTGTCATACTTTGTCATACATGTCTCCAATGTTTTTATTAGGCATACCTATATTTCATGAGGACATAATAGATTGAAGCCTGACTGACAAAGTTACATAAGAAAAATAGAAATAGTTGAGTAAATATTAAAATGCAAACCTCAGTTACTGATTGCAACAACTTCATAACGCAAGCTTCCGGGTTCTCTTCCTGTTCAACTAGTTGTTCCACTGAATCTACATTGCAAGTCATCATTTCCATATGGTCATCATCTTTTTGAACCTGTCAATGAAAAATTATATTTATTTAAAAAATGGAAGTAATGGATACATTTTGTACAATAGCATCACAGCTAGCGTTGCCAGACGGTATCTTAAAGGACATGTCCTCTTTTTCTATGATTTATCCTCCCGTCTATATGATTAAAGTCCTCATTTTTTTTAGAAAACCCCCCTTTTTAGGCTACCCTAATCATAGCAACCTTTCTTTCAAAACAGGTACTGAATCATATTCAATTTATGGTAAAATCATTAATAAAAGTAAGGAACGGTGGACAGATAAAATAAATATAAGTAAAAAAGTAACTACGTTATAAGTCTTACACATACACATTTTACAACTAAACATTGTTTCCCAATAATTTTATGCGTAACATTCGCAGATCTGTACGTAATACGAGTAAAAATACGCAATTTATGAGTTAAATGAATTATTATTACCTACCGAAAACAATTTCTTAAAGATGTTCATGATTACCTATCTTGGACTGATACGTAGTGAACGGCAAAAATTGTAAAACTGTACTGAAACTCATTTCCTTTTTCAACAAACCGCCCACTGTACCGGGCCCGACTTTCTATAGATACAGCCTTATGCATCCGTGAGACCTGCCTCTATTCATAGAAAGTTATTTCTAAACACTCGTTTATGTCGCACAAAAGAAAGCAAACACAGCTTCGTTTCATAGAAGAATGACAAATAGGGGTGAATGTTGGAAGTGACATATTCGCTCACCGATAATAATTGTAGTTTTACCATGGCAGCCTCCATTTATGAATTATATATATATTGTGGTGTAAAACGACACAAATATTACTTGTTATGAAATGAAAAAGACACTTTCAATTGACTAATAATGAAATATCCCTGCCGGACATTTCACACCCAGCGCCAAACAAAACACTGACATTGATTTGCGCTGCGAGCAAGCGAAGCGACGATCCCCTATTGACTGACAATTGACATTTGCGTTTGACAGTGTTGACATTTGACATTTCAAAGTTATAAAAATAAGCTTAATTTTACGTACCTATTTGATTTTCACCTCATATTACTTCTGTTATCTACTTCAGTAAAATGTGTTACCATTTTATAAATTTACCATGGTCTCGATGCTCAGAAGAAAGAATTTCCTTTATACGAAAGGAATAGTTTTCTGCTCTGTGAGGTTGATACTATAATTAATACCTAAATACAAACCTTAAACATACTATAATCAATGCTAATGTGTACTAATCGGGGTTGTTGCGAATATCAGCATCAGCGGGTTATCAGCATTAGTTTCAATATCAGCATCCGCATTAATCGATGCTGATTGTATTGCTGATATTCATCATCATCAGCATCAGCTGGTATAAAAAAACCTGCATCAGCAACAACCCGGGTGCTAATACTCAGTTCGTTGTATGATCAGACTCGTAAATCTTTGGTAAGTACCTAGCGAAGATTTTAATGATTCCTGATCTAGCAAGTGTGACAAAAGTATATTTTTGTTTAATGGGAAACATTTTTTTTTTTTATCAACTCACATGCCGCATATCGTTGGAAAAGGTGGGTTATAATTAAGTAAACAGCATATAAATAAACGGCAGTCAAAATCCTTTTGTTAACAATCGCGTTTAAAAATATAACAAATTGAACACATATAAAAATAGTCACATTTAAGTTGTTCTAAATTTATATTTTTGGTGAAAATTTACCAAAAAGGTAAAAACATTGGCTAAAGTGATTGCTTCGGCGTCAAAACGCTTATAACTAATCTGAGTGGGGATGGATACTAATCGTAATAACTTCGAAAGCATGTAAGTCAAGATAGAAAATGATTCACAAACCGGAAAAACTTACCCCCCCCCCGTCTTGAGCGAGTTGTCCTTTTCCAACGATGAGGGTGATTCCCAAGCATCACTGGTGAAAACCGCCGCGAACGTTAGGAAAAGAAAAGCCGCAAATGTTACTTTTATTTTTCAAATGTGTATCAACAAATTAATGGTGAGCCAAGACTTTCTAAAGAAGCCTTTGATGCCCTAAAAAATAAATGTCAAAATACCTTGTATAAATTATTTTGCAATTTGGACGAAATGGCCATTAGTTTTAATGAAAATATATTGTGTTTTATCTCCGTAATCTACCTTTTTTCTACATATACAGGGCGTATGCATATTCACTGATGTCCTTTTAGGGGGTTGATTTATATCGACGGTTAAACCGGTCTCAAGAAAAAAAATAATAATTTCGAGAAAAAAATCTTACTAAAATAATTTTATTATTAGTTCTAGTTATTCTAATCTTTGTTTATTTTATGTTATGTTTACTTATTATAAAATATGCATTTGGTGTACTCTTTTTATTTAAATATTGATTATGTTTCTATTTTAGTATCTAAGATTAATTGTAAACTTGCTCTGTATATTTTTTGTCATCTCTGTATTTTCCATCACACGTGCGTAGTTTTTAAAAAATGTTATTATCGTTTAAACAAACAAAAAAGTAGAGTTTTTTCTCTGTCTATATACCTATGTACAGTTTAATATATTTTTGGAAATTTTTGAGATACTAATCTTCATTTAGATGTTAATTTATGGAAATATAACTATTAGTACACATTACAGTACTAACTATAGTACATATTCTTCAAGGAGATAATCTTGTATCGATAGCAACAATGGAAATTGTTGATAAACATTTTCTTGGTAACTTGTTTTTATATAGAATAATATTAATGTATTCATCATAATTCCTATAGATTGATAAGATTAGAATTGTTTTTAGCTTACGCAATTTACCATTCTAAACTGTATCGACAATCTAACTATTATATATTATACATACGCATATATTAATTAATATAACATACGCATATATTATATTAATATATGCGTATGTTTTCATAGTATAGAAAAATGTATTATAAAAGCTGCGTTTTCGGTCAATAACATTGTTGGCCTAAACTAAACAAAGCTTACCTTTCGTTGCCTAGTTAGATAAAGCTAAGTTAGCATTTGAATAACTTTGTAATATTAAATAATAAATGATTATTATTAATGTAGCCACATATGTAACGACGCCTAAGATGTATCTTAAACTACTACAAGTTTGAATAACCACCAACACAAAACTAAGGTATTTCAATACTAAAATGCTAATAAAAATATTTGAAATCAGCTATTATCAAAATAACAGAATGAAGGCTGAATAGGGTCAGATGTATTTTTTAAGGGACCCCTTCTTCCTCGTAAGTATAGGAGAAGGAATGATCCTCGGTGCCCTCGGATTGGCAACGCAGGTCCGCGTTCGTATCTATTTCATTTTTCCATTCGACATTTTTGAAATATTTAAATTTTTCTAACGACTTTAATCTAATTATTATTTAATTATATTCATTTTCATAATTACGGACATAACTTAGTACTAGCGCATAAAACCAATTATGGATTTACGACATTTTTCATAGTAATATTAGGATAGCATAAATAATTTCGAAAAGTATCTCCTTTCTTAAGAAAGGCACTTTTAACCTATGCGATATTTGGGAGTCAAAGTTAGAGAATTTGAAGTATTTATATAATTATATTATATGGGATGAAGATCCATACTATAATTTATATTTTCTACATAGTTGTACGAATAAAATATTCGGACATGCTTTATTTATTTTTTTCCATAAGTTTCTAACATTGAAAGGTTGCTGAAAAACTCTTGAAAACAAACACATTTTTGAAAGAAACGCTAATGTTTAAAAAAAAGTTCGACAAATTGGAAAATTGAATAATATAACCAGAAAAATAACATAACTGCCTCAGGATGGCATGCATTATATAATATTCGATTTTATCTCTGATTCAATTGGTTATAACCGGTTAAAAACTGGTTTTATCAGAATTAATGCAACGCCGCCAAAATAGTATTTTTTTTACTAAGATATTGTAAGATATCTTTTTTTACAGTATCATAATTTTTGACACTTACAGGATTAGATAAGTCAGGATTCTTTTAACGTCGTTAAAACGTTGTAATGCGATAAGTAATAAAAAAATATCAATTATTATTTAATAAGTACAAGAGCTGTAATAAACCTCTGTCATGGATTCAATGAAAACTCTAAATAAGTAATATGTCATGATTCTTGAAATAAGGAATTTTATGATTTGCAAGTAATAAGAGTTACATAATAATTATCTACAGTACATTATAAATAATCAATCATAATTATTATAGATGTAATCAGTTACACTAAGCCGTTTGCTCTGAAGGAATTTATTGGTTAAGATATTGTTTTTTTTCAAACGAAGTTCCGCCCTGGTGCAAGCCATCAGTTTTTATACCATTTTTATAACATAGCATGTTTCACGAGTCGCCGTTGAGCGTTCAAATTATGGCCCATTTACTGCGGTCCATTGGCAACAATAAGTTTAGTTGATCATAACCAGTCACAGCTGACTGACGCGTTATTATTAAGGAAAATGCCCACTTGTGCGCTCAGATACTGCACTAACCGTTCTGGAACAGTTGGAAAAAGTGATGGTGTAACCTTTCATCGGTAAGTAAATGATATTTATAGGAATTTTCGTGCACATTGTCGAGTTATTTAGTTTCGGAGATTATTATATGCGCAAATAGTGCGAATGAGCGAAAGAGATATATCGCTCAACGGCACAATCGGTCTCGCTCGCTCAGCCACATGACGACACATGTCCGCTCAGGGCTGCAACAACCAAAGATATTAATTATTTGCGAATATTATGATTCTACTGTTATTCCAACTAAAAAAAAAATTAAATAATATACATTGATACTATTATTGTATTTAAACCTTTAAATTGAATTTATAATGCCTCAATAAATAAATTAACTCGAACTTGATATATTCGGTCAGATCGAGATGCAATCAAAAATTATTTATTGTACACATTTGTATTGGTTATTTTAAGGTTTCTACGCCCAGTCGACGAAAAAAGAGAAATATGGATAAAATTCATGCAAAAAAATCGCAGCGAAAAACACTGGTTGCCCTCGAAACAAACATATATCTGCTCAAGTCATTTTCGGGATGAAGATATGCACATCACAAAAACTGGAAGGCGTTACCTAAAGAAAACGGCAATTCCTTATGAAAATGTAAGTTTTTTTGAAGATATTCATCTCATATTTTCTATCAAGTTTATGTATCTATATACTGTAATTAAACTCAGATTTTTATGGATAGAAATAGCTCATACATATACGATAATAAGTAGCTATTTTTTCCTTTCGTTTTAACGTTTAAGACTATATTCTAAACTTGTTTTATATTTTATCAAAAAGAATAATTTGAAGGAAAAATAGGAAACTCGAATAATAATTGGAATGTCAAAAAAAGAAAATAAGATCCATTCCACACAAAATCTAGAAACTTGATTTGTATAACGTATTTTAATAAAGAAAGAATGCAATGTTTATGAAGTACTTTATAATATATGATCAGTCAAGACCAATTAAAGCTTTTTGGATAAATGTATAAAAAAAAATAATATTGCATTCGCCCTCAGTTTATATAAGAAATTTAAGGTACCTCTTCGTTGTATAAGGATGAATCATATTATGAAGTTTTGCAAGTTATGTAAAACTAAGCTAAATTTCTGATTTAGAAACGGGCAACAACTATATTATCTTTGTTAAAATACTCGGTATCGAACAAATAACAATTGCTTTAAAACTAATAGTGGCTTAGGTACATATCCGGATATGTATCATTTAGTCAATATGTGTAATTAAAAACGAATCAAATGTGAGATTAGTGCTAATAACATACTTAGATAAACGTTGGCTACATATTTAGTCAATTTCTGTTGAAAACATTGATGGTTAGTTTTATTCTAACCTAACCTAACCCAGGCGTTGATAGAAATACGATTAAATAAGATGTTTTTAGTTATTTAAATCGGCCCTACTTAAAAAAACACGTTAATTCTATCACGGAACTCATGTAATTAGTGCTGTTATACAAAAATACGCCAAAATTATTAGATGATTACTTAAGTGCATTTTAAGTTCAATAATAAAGTGCGATAACTTACTAAGTTCCAAGTAACTTATTACTATTTTTTTTACTATTTTCAAACGTATTTTTGTTTGTGTGTGTTGTGGTATTTTATTTCAATGCCTGCACCTGTCGTCGGTCGATAGGCTTAATTTGTGCAGGTGTTTGTTCAGCTTGCAGTGGCCAGTTAAGGTTCTGGTTAGGATCCTTGTTTGGTATCGGCTTAACTTCAATAGCTCCGAGAGTCTTTTTTGCGAGAATCCTACTATGAGTTCTTTGGCTTGCTTTTGTCCGGGCAGTTTGTCTTTGTTTCCAAGCCCAGATTTTCAGCAGTCTGCTGGTAGTGTTCTGGGCCTATCATAGGTAAGCTAGCACCTTTCTTAGTTCGTCTGCTTTCTCATTGCCATCAATGCCTGAGTGGCCTGGTACCCACATAAGTGTGACCCTGTTGTGTGTGGTTGCCAGGGTGGTTAAGCTAAAGCAGAGCCATATAATGTACGAGTTGTTGCATAAGTTTGCGTGCCATTTATTAAAGGTATTCACTGGAGTTGCCATGAGCTTTCAAATTATGTTTCATCAGTTGAGGTCGTTTGTCAACAAAGGGTTTAGTTGATCATAACCAGTCACAGCTGACTGACGCGTTATTATTAAGGAAAATGCCCACTTGTGCGCTCAGATACTGCACTAACCGTTCTGGAACAGTTGGAAAAAGTGATGGTGTAACCTTTCATCGGTAAGTAAATGATATTTATAGGAATTTTCGTGCACATTGTCGAGTTATTTAGTTTCGGAGATTATTATATGCGCAAATAGTGCGAATGAGCGAAAGAGATATATCGCTCAACGGCACAATCGGTCTCGCTCGCTCAGCCACATGACGACACATGTCCGCTCAGGGCTGCAACAACCTAAGATACTAGTTATTTGCAAATATTATGATTATGATCTTAAAATTAACTATACTAAAAATACGTTATTTTTCGGTCTGAACGGGATTCATTTAAGGATTTATTAAATAATGTATTGGTACACATTAGCTGTCATAAAAATATTATCCAATTTTAAGATTTCTGGATCCACTTCATGAAAATAGAGAAATATGGATTAAATTTATGCAAAAAAATCGCAGTGAAGAAAACTGGATGCCCTCGGACCACACATGCATCTGCTCAAATCATTTTCGGGATGAAGATATGTACACCACTAAAACTGGAAGGCGTTACCTAAAGAAAACGGCAATTCCTTATGAAAATGTAAGTTTTTTTTCTATGCATTCATCCCATTCGATATTTTATATCAATCTAAAGTACTTAAATCATGTTTTTAATAATTGATGTTATTTTCAGGTTATTTGTTGGTTATAAATACATTAGCTAGGCTGAAAGTCTAGTAGGTAAATTTGAGGTTATTAAATTATTCCACAAACTGTAAAAAAAAGGTTACGAATTAGGTATCAGGTCACATCATGGAATTGAAAAAAAATAGCAATGAACATGTTATCTAATTGTCACTAGCTATGTATGTAGCGTAAGGAAATAAAAACGGATATAAGTATAAAAATGTTTTGGTAGATAATTATTATCAGCTAAGTATACCAAATAATAATTCCAATAATATTATCTACAAATAAAATATATATATTTTTTTAAATATACCTAATATAGTAATAATTTCTATATCTTTACAGTATCCTACACGTACTCTTTGTACAGTTACAGTAATAATATATATAATGATGACAAATCAAAAGTTGTTTTTTTAATAGGTACATTTTTATTTATGTGTCGGCAACCCTGGTAACACCGAGTTCTTTGCGAGTACGTAAAGGCATCGTCTAGCGAGCGACACGTGCTTGACCAGATAATCAGTGGCTAAGCAGGGGGGGGGGGGGGCGGTACGCCCCGGGGCCCCCTCCTGAGGGGGCCTCAAAAGTGTTATTTTTTAAATATAACTTGTATAATTTAAGTTTTATATTATAAACGGTTTTTGTGACAACAATTAGCTGTCATTTTAATAGGTGACTGGTATTTGATTGAAATAAAAATGATGTACAAATTTGGGTTTACAATTTCATTAGTCCTTCAAGCTATGCTTTTATACATTTTTCATTGGTAAGAGACTGGGGGGGAGGGTGGAAGGGGCAAGGAATATTCCCACCCGAGGATCATTTAATTAAAGTAGCTTCCTCTAGTGACACTGCCACCAATGGGTACCACATATGATATACCACAAAGCTTCGATTTGACGTTTTCTATATCTGCCGAATTTATTTTCTTTTCCATTCGTCAGTCGCCTTCAGAGAGGTTATGCGTGCGGATATCGCGCCTATAACACTTATACCCAATACGTCAATATTCGACTCGAGCGTGTTGTCAGATGGGAAATAAAAAATGCGGTACCATTGTTTGAAAAACGCGAATTTTGAACGGAAAAGCGGAATAATTCATACTGCAAAAAATCCTAAAGTAAATCTCGGTTTTGTAAATTTTTACATTAATTTGTGACTTAAAATGGAAGCCGATTCACAGATTGTGTATTTAGCTACATTACTCCTGAATTAATAAAAATGTGTGAGTGAAAAATAAAGAAAAATAATTAAAATTTAAAAAATCTGGAATTGTTCTAAAAAAGCAGATCGCGTAGGTCTAAAGCGGAAAGTGAATCCATCGTCCAAAAAGCGGAAAAAAGCGTAAATGCGGTGTATTTGGCAACACCGGGGGCATGGGTGTGAAAATTAAGAATAAATATATTTTAGTTAGTTTTTTTTTTATATAAAAAAATTGCTATGACCTAGGTCATATACAATTATTTTGGGTCCTACTCAACTAGGCCAAATATGCCTGTACTAGAGTCAGGGGAGATGGTGGTAATGAAGCGTTAAAAATGGTATGACCATGTGCGGAATCGAACCTGCGACCTTTGGGGCCATAGCCGAACGCCTTAACCACTAGACTATCACGATCTTTACAGTCAGTTGCCCTTTACAGTTAGTTGCACGTGGAGAAAATAATAACGTAACAACTAGATATAAGCCGAATGATTTTTGAAATCTATTAATTTTTAAATACGTAGAATTCTATAAATTACGATTTGATTATTTTTTGTAAAATACTTGTAAATATTCAATATTTCTATAATTAAACGCCAAACGAAATAATTATGCAAACAGTTTTATGTACGCTTTGTCATACAATGAGTTATTTTTAATCACTTAAATGCCATATTTGATGCAATAAAGTACTACGATTATTATTATAATTGTTAACCAAATTTCTAAGAATAAATGAAGATTGCTACTCAAAAAATCATAAGATAGTGATTTGTATTTAAATGTTATTGACGTTTTTATATGAATGGTACCTAAATATCTAAGCTTATTTTACAATAAAAAACATTAAAAACAGAAATATTACGACTTTAATTGTTCTTATGTATTTGATATGCTTTATCGAACCATTTCAGTATCGAACCATTTGATTATTTTATTAGGTTTATATTTTTTTTAATAATTTACCTATCATCACTGTTTTATAACTTTTATAAATTATTAAAAAAAAGATAAACTTTATTAAAATAAAGATCTATTATTTCTTTCTTAAATAATTAAGAAAGAAATAATAGATCTTACTTATGAAACATTTATAATTGAAAAAATAGATGGTACTTTAATATATGTTCTGACCGCTGCGTCGTATGGATGAATGAGACTTTTTTCGCCACATACCTCAAAGCGATGTCCAAGATGGATGTTTTGGTAGTTCTTTCGTTATCCAATGCTGTTGTAGCCTCATTCCACACTTGGATATGGAAAACTGAGAATGGTAAGTAGCTCTGTTCAGATTAGCAGCCTTAACAAACAACGAAGCCACTTTTTCTCATTCATGGATCCATGCATCATTTTACCTACCTCATTTTCAATACGGTTTTATCATGAAACTATGAGCTTGCACTTTTATATTCTAAACTTGGCAAGGCATAACCTGTTCCACATTGCCATTATTTTTTCTATTTCACGAAACAAAAGATTTTAGAAATTTATAAGATTTTGTATATTGTTACAGACAACATCAAACATTATCGAAAATGAAGGCAACAGTGACTCAGTTGTAGAAAATGAAAGTCCCGTCATAGTAACTTGTGATCCAGATACAATTCTTGGAAGTGACTTGGACACTTCCGACGTCGAATTGGCCGTAGCAATCCCAGAAAATGCTCTCTTAAGGAAAAAACTTCAATTCAAAACGCTCCTAGCTCAGAGACGAATCTCGATAATAAAACTGCTGCGGCGGCGTAATAAAAGTTTATTGAAAAAAAATGAATTGTTGAAAAGTACTATTAAAGATCTGAAGAAGAAATGTATCTGTCAGACAAAGAAAAAACGCGTGAGAAGGAAGAAGAATCTATCGAGTGCAAATGAAGCTGACACAACACAACCTCCCAATTTATCATCAGCTGTACCAACCTCTCATACCGATGATCAGACGAACCTCCGTAGTAGTCTAGGTCCATTTTTAAGATTTTGAGCCCTTGATACAACATATTCGTACAAGTTAATAAAAGCCATATTGCTATATGAACATGATCATCATTTTATAGGACCACACGATTAACAACAACATTTAAGTCAAGAGGAAAAGTATACTTTTATTTTATTAAGGCTGAGGTACCTTAGATATAGAAAGGTTTAGTCATGGTTTCAGGAACTGATTACTTGATAGAATTACACATAAGCACCTATACAAAGAAAATGTAAAAGAGACAGTATTATTCTGTGTTCCAATGTGAAAGAAGAGAGTCATAATATACGACTTAGTTGTGTGTCAATACCTACGAAATAAAAATGAAAAACTAGTATTTGTATTGGTTTGCCCGCCTGGGCTTCGTATCATTGAGTCTCCATCGGCACTGGCAAACAAGCAATACCGCACTAGCGAATGGTATATACTTTCTAAATTCTGAGGTGTAACTTCTAAATCTAAATTCTAATTCTAATTCTTTCTACTTTCTAAGGTGTTCGGTACCTTAAATATTTTTCCAAACCGTGACTAATAAAATTAAGGTTGAACGAAACAATCACTAGATTGAACAGTTAAACCGTTGCTAGATGGTGTTGTTTAACCAAATTAGAAAAATTTAAATGTAAGACTCTACTTATCTGAACTTAAACAACAATATAATGTTGGAATCTTTACATTAGTACTGAATTGGCTGGGAAGGTAACCAAATACCGGCACCTCAGTATATGTTATGTATGCCTCAGTAGCTCGGCACGAAACTTAGTAATGGAAGTTTATTGGAATCACGTCTGATGCAATATAGTTGAATGCCACCTATTCGTTACATCAAAAATACACTAATATTACCGATTAAAAATTTAAGTCTAATATGACTGATCCAAACACTACGGTTCGTCACACAAAATGAATGCAAATCGAAATATTATATTTCTGCATGTTATTTTAAACTGTGGAACTACTTTAAAATAAAGCATGACACATAAAACGAGCTAAAAATTTGTTTTAATACATATTTGACAAACCTTATTATTAAAAATTTCCGGCACATATTCGTAGACTCAAACAACCCTGTTTGTTACAGCAAAATATCCAACAGATCTCGATCTTCTCCTTTTTTCCCGGGACTCTTGCATCACCAAAAATATCCGAACGCAAAGTTGCTCTCGACAAGAAAGATATTACCGCCATCATGAGAATGTCCCGTTCCTAACTCAAATGCCATTAATCTCTCTCCAGAATTAAGGAGTAAGAACAAAAGAGAGGGGAAAAAAAAAATAGTTTTTATTGCGTCCTCTTTCATTGATTGTAATTTGACCAATTGTTTATTTTGTACAATATGATAAAACATTTTTTTGGTTTTATTGGATATTGCAAAATTATTTAGGTATGCAAAATTCTGTTACTTTTACACTGGTTTAAATATCAGAATACCTATTTGAACCACTTTTAATAAGTATGGCTGTTAATCTGTGTAGTTACGGGCTTCTAGTTCCTATATTGTTAGTTATAATCTGCAGTTACATTAGTATACACCTGGAATATTATGGGTCTGTGGCAAGCTCATGTAATAAATTTGAAAAAAAAAATGACTGCTATACACACTAGAGAAGTGAATTTTGCTTTCACGAAATCTACGTTAAACGTAACAAAACGTGGTGGTACGTGGCGTACGTGGTTGGTTAACAATTAGGAGAGCTTGTGCACGCTTTCGCTCATAACAGGCTCTCAATCGCTCAGCTGTCACTAATCATATCACATCAAAATACAATAACAAACATATTATGTACAAAGTAATATTGTAACAAAATGCGAGTACGTTATTGCGTTATGACAAATAATGGTGTACACTATTCACCACATTGTGCAGCATTTCATTAGACGTTCAGTCGCATGAATCCTAACCACTCTACCATGCCTAAAGAAGTTTCACTTCAATAATACCTAGTAATAATAAAAATGTGGATGGGGGTGGGTATGTCAGGTGTTTTGAAATATTCACCATATTGTGTCTTCTCCATGAAGAAGGCTTGCTTCTCTTAAGCCACATCCTGCATTGACAGGAGCATGCCCTTCTGCGATCTATTCTTTCTTTAATCAGGAGTCTAAGGAGAGTTTTATTGACATCGGTCAACCGTTACTGTGTTTGAATTAATGAGTGGCAAGAAAACATTTAATTGCCATTTAACTTTTATCCAGATTCTAGATTGATATTGGCAGTTTAAAGTTTAATAATATGCATAAAATCTAACTCATATAGGAATTAGCTAATATTGATTAGAATGCTCTTAAAAATACGCTGCCATCTTTCATAGGCATAATTATTCATAAATAATATAATAAGCAATGATCTCTAATTTGGCAGCTGTTTAAAACAAAATAAAGGTTTGTTGTGAAATGTGCAATCTTTTAAATCATCAATTTTTATCAAAGCCTCAAAACAGCGGATGCTGAATAATCCATTAAACTTTTTAGCCATAAAAATATTGTAAAAAAAAAAACTATTTTTAGATTAGGATCTGACAATACAGGATACAAGACCATTCCCGAAGACTTCAGATATTTAAGAAATTACAAATTTCCGAGTAAGAAATGACAATAAATACGAAAATAATTCGTACCTAAATTTATACATTTCATTATAGCTTAGCGTAGCAATATGAGATTTCGATCGCGTTTTGCGACGCCAGATCGTGCTCAGCCGTGACTCATAGCGCGGTCGTTCACCCGCGTTGTAGCTGGAGGACGTATGACAAAAACGATTTATTATTATTACATTACATTACATAAACATTTTTTTTTCTCTGATACCATGATGAATTATGAGATCAATACAAATCATGTTTGAAATCGCAGAGTAAATTAGCTGGATTTTTATCGGGAATGGTCTTGGGACACCTGCATATAGAAAAACGACACTTTAAATTATTGGCATTACTTTAGCCTTGTAATGATTAAAAAAGAAAGATTTTATAAATAATAATTTTATTCAAATTTTGGTGTAAAATACGCAATTTGCAATAATAACACTTATAATAAATAGGCTTTCTAAGAAATGTCATGTCAAAATGCAAAAAGTATTTCTAATAAAAATTGCAAAATCAAATTTTATTTTATTTACTTCGGCAATAGTCAGTTAAAAATAAATTATAAAGGGCACATAGATTTGAAAAATACTAGATTGTATATACAATATGTTGTAAAAACATTATTTTAGTTTGATGCACTTATATTACTGCTAAGAAACTGCAATCTCATCGGCTTATGTAAAGAGTAATTTTATTTATTTGATTCTTAGAAATGCTTACAAAAGACAGTTACATAAAAATACTTTAATCTACAACTTAAACCGACTACAGGCATCTCCAATTTAGCATATGTTTAACAGAACACAAGAACATGAACTAGCATGTATTATGGATTAATGTACGTTCATATGCATCTTCAGCATACATTTGTAGGTGAATCGGCGATCGCAAACGCCACAAACGAACCGCTTGACGCCACTGTGAATGTACATGTGCTGCGAGAGAGTGTTCCGTGTCGTGTAACTCTTGTGGCAGACGGGGCACGTGTGCGCGCGCTCGCCCGTGTGTTTCGTCATGTGCCGCCTGAGGCCACTGCGCGAGTAGAACATCATTGAACAATGGTCGCATTTCACATTTTTCTGCAAATTACAAAAATGTTTTATTTAATAATAAATTACAATATTTAAACAGAGTGAATTTAAAGTCAGTGGTAATGCCATTAAGGGTTTGTTCTAGACAAGAAACTAATTGAATAACTTTTGTTCTACAATTTTGTAAATGAAGCAAAAAAAGCAGGTTAAACAGGTAAGAGGAAAAATCCTACGCATTTTAAAGTATGGTTACTTTGTTAGCATAGAGCGTGATTTGGTGATTGTTGATTTAGTGCAGCCTGCAAAGTAGGTGTGGCCGACTCTGCACCAATAAAACTGCACGTCGCGAGCAATCTACATTCCTTATTAGGGATCTATATTCCTTATTAGGTAAGGCATTCCACGTTTTTATAACTATTATTTACCAAATGATGCTTTACGGCAGTGCTCCGCAACCGGTGTGCCATGGCACACTGGTGTGCCGTGAGCAAGATACAGGTGTGCCGCGGTAAAATTCAAAGTATTTTGATAATTTAGTATAGAATAAAAATAATTATTATATAATTATTCAATGTTTCTCCAGCGCCTGGTGCCAATTGTTGTAAACTGCGCAGTGTGCTTTGTACACACCACGACTGCACCAAATTAGTCATAAACAAGGAAAAAATAACCCTTATGCGCATCGTTGAAGACTCATGTCCGTACGCATGCTTTAAATATCTATATATCTTAGCTTTTGGTGTGCCACGGAATTTTAGGAAGAATTTTGGTGTGTCGTAGGTGAGAAAAGGTTGCGGAGCACTGCTTTACGGGATTGTAGTTTATTAACATTAAATATGTGACCCCAAGTTTGGTTAAAATATTGAATGTTCCTCCTTTTGAAACAGACATAACAAAGTAAGCCGAGATCTCAACGAAGGACCAATTTTCAGGTTCAAAATGCCGATACGACATTTGAGACGGCAATATGTATTTTAATTTGAAATGCGTAAGTCGAACTTAACTGTATTGCATTAGGATCTTCACCCTTTCAAAAAAAATTCATATCAAAGCTATAAAACCACGCTTAAAGTTATCTCACACTAGCAATCCGCCAGCGATGAGATAACTGCACCGATAGTGCAGCCTCGACCGATCCGGAGCGAAGAATCCTAAGAAGGCTTCGTATTGCACCGTCTACCCAACACTAGCCCGGACTGTGTAAAGGGCAGGTCTAAAGCGAAATAAAAAAAATCTAAAATGTAGATTTTGTGATTTTTTTAATATCTCTTCGCTTTAAAGTATTTTTATTAAAAGCCAATTTATGTTGGACCGTAGATGACAATACACGAATGTGTAAATATGTAATTAGACTTTTTAATATACCAGAATAATTATAGGTATATGACATAATATGAAAGTCCAAATTCTGAAAAAATTATAATAGGAAATTCATAGAAAATAGATACCAAACTACCAAAAAGAACAACCTTTTATAACCATTTATGAAACGTTTTTTATGAAATGTGCCAGCGAATTAATAATTTTAATCATTATGCAATGGATTGAGCGACACCCTTATGGACTACATTTGCCTTATAAATATTATGAATATATAGAGAAAGTTTCTACTGCAATTCAGTGACTTTTGATTATCAAAATTCATTTTGCAAAATACGTTTTAAATCTATCACGATGATACACGATAAATGAATGGTCAATTACGCACCACTTTTAGGTGCATTCGTTTCACATGATGACTCAGCGTTCCGCTGTTCTCGAAGGCCTTATCGCAAGTTTGACATTTGTGCTTGACTCTCTCGGTGCCGTGCTGCTTCACCATGTGCGAAACTTTGGATTGGTGCGAGGAGAACACCTCCGGGCAAACATTGCATCTAAAACATAATCAACAAATTAAGATTACAAAATACTAGAAGAAAAATATAAAATATGTGAAAGGTAATTGGCCATTTTAGGAGGTGTAAATCTTCCAACTGTTCTCCTACGAAGCACGGAGTTGAACAGTTAATTATTTATAAATATAACATTATTTTTCCAATTATAGAGTAGGTAATTACATTTTACAAAGGAATCATGTAGCGTTATGCACACCATGATTGCAGATATTCCGAATAGATTTATGCATATAACCTATAAACAACAAAGATGTGATATTTTTTAAAGCTGAATATTATAATTGTAATTACCGATATTTGTAGCCGCCTTCAGTATGTGTCCACATATGCCTTCGTAGACTCGTCTTCTTGACGACCTTTTTGCAGACTTCACATGTAACCTTTTTGGAATTGTGTATTGTTATAATGTGACTTCTCAGCGAGTTCCATGTGACAAAGTTACGGCCACAGGTCTCACACGAGTAATTTGGATAGTGCTCCGCCATGTGACGGCATAGCCTGTAGTAAGCTGTCAAAATAAAATTAGTTCTTCACATATTGATTAATTTTTTATAGGCATGAATATATCTTGAAAGGTCGATATGAAGGTCACTCCCATACATAGACGTTTGCATTTTCCCTAATTAGAATGTGTGTGTGTGAAAACAAATAAGGCAATCCTGAAGAGTGATAGATTTAAAGTTACAAATTGAGTTTGGGCACTGCGGACTCTAGTCTTGTACTAAGGAATTGCCAGATTCGACAGTTAACTTGACGTTTACCTACCATTCGTATACGAGAGATTTTCGAAAGTTCCGTCAAGTGCCCAACATTCGTGAGCGAGAGGTGCGTAGTGACTCAACCATTGATTTAATATTAAGTTATTGCCATATTGGGTCAAAAACCTAGACACAAAAATCGATTAAATTATATGTCATTTGAATCCATTCATAACTATTTCAAAAATAATTGGAAAAGTGTCAAAATGATACTCTTTTATTTCTATATTTTTTCGCCTACAACAGTGGTCGTTACAAGTGATTTCAAGCTATTATTTTTTTATAATATTACATAAATATAGTGTCGAAAGTATTATTACTTTGCTTCAGCGTGTTACAGACTTGAAAAAATAAATGTTTTTATTTTATATAATCACCATAGTGTTGATCATTGTTTCGAGAACATCATAAGAAAATAAGATATTTGTATGTAAAAACATTTGACGGAAGTATTTCTAATAAAATTTTATGGCAAACCACATAGGTATTGTAAAAATACTCCAATATCCTGATAAAATAAATGTATTTAGTGCGGCCTGACAGATTTCTTGACAAATCTATGCGGTGTTTATAAACAAAAACCGGCAATTTTTAATAAATATGAATGTTTAGATATATATTACATCTTTCTAACTGATTTAAATTAGAAATGTCATTATAAATCGAAATAAATAAAAAAGATATTTTCAAAAATTGTAATATCTATCATTCCTTAATTTTATTTAATATTTTTAAAACTACACATAATTTTAGTAAAAAAAAATAAGTAGCAGAATAACTTATAAAGCAATAAACAAAATGCAATTTGATAGCTTTTATACGGAACAAGTGATTGATATTCCCTTAAGTGTCTAAGGGTTTTTTATTTTTTTTCTCTTATAAAATACAAAATAATATAAAATACTTATAATTAGTTTTATTTGACAGCCTTCTTCTTTTATTGAGTATCAAAAATAAAATTTATAGTCTACAAAAAGAAGTTGATTTTGTGTCTCATCAAGCGTAGGTAAACTAATGAGCAGTTTGAGAAATAAAATGATTTAAACCACGTCACAAAACACACAAAAGCTCTTTGGGAAGAGGCCCGTTTAGCGATTTGGAATGGTTCAAGATCAGCACAGCAAGGGAGACTGGGGAACAACTGGAGCATTTACAACCTCCTTTACTCTTTACAGTACCGGAGTTAACCTGATGGACCAGTTGATTTTATTCTGTATCCAGGATGTGGAATGATTCTGCCAAAGCGGTTTTTCAGATTTCAGATCTTCAAGATGGTGGAGGCAAGTTATTAGCGATATATATTCTTTATGGCTGATACGCTATACGTTTTTGCATATACCCAAAACAAAAAAAAGGCTCCAAGTGCATTTAAGTTAACATTTCTTTACTAACCGGTGAATGTGATATTGCATAAAACGCACGTGAGATCCTGAGGACTTAGATTGCTCTGTTTTTCCAGAACAGTTTTTGGCGTTTTCCTTCTCAATTTGTCTTCCTTGACTCCATTCAGATTGGGTAGCTTGTTATGAAATATATCTCTCCGTATGCGTAAATTTCGTTTCTTTCGATCGCCGCTTCCCATTGGTGAGCCTTGATTTGGTAAATTACACAAAAGAAATGAGTCACTTTCTATTCACTTTTGTGTAACGATATACTTATGAAAATATCCGTCAACCGAGCTATGTAAAGTAGGGTCTACAATAACGCAATAAAATAATGGCAAATTTCACGTAAAAAAAATCTATAACATTGTAATGTACCTATGTACTCTTACATACAGTCATCCTTGTTGGTATCGCGTTAACTATACCGATAATAAACACCACTCCGTAAAAACACAGGCCAAGATTTCATTTGGATCACCTTTTATTTATAAGACTATTTTTGTTAATTAAAATAAATTAAAACTTCAATAGACAATCTTAAAATAACAAGAAAGATAAAATTACAAATAAGCCTTCTCAATGTTTTCTTGCCTTTACGGATTTGAGATCACCGCTTGCAACAAAGGACCTTAAGACATTCAGCTCCGTACGTCAAACGATCGGCGAAGTACAACAAGAAGGCCGAATGGAATATTTCAAAACTGAGGATTAATCTATGCCTTTCATGAATTTAGGTATACGCAACATGCCACGCTTTTAAATGTTAATAGAAATGCATTAAGACGGTAACGGTTTTAGCAGGAAACGGCACCTGCCATATACGGTGATTACCGAATATAACATTATCGGCGCTGAGTGTGTTAATCGAGGAGTAACAGAAAAGGCATTTTGCACCATGCTCAGTACATAACCAGCTGGTTTTCACAGATCAACAAATTGTCAAGCTGAATCGTCATCGAGGAAATTTTAAGGGCAGCTGTACTTGATATCCATTGACATTAAAAAGCATTTAATACAATAACTCAGCATATCTAAATATTACTATAATTTTATTGCCTTTCTAGTTCTTTTGTTATGCATCTCTACATAAACATATAAGGTTCAGTGTTGTAAATAAGGTAACCGACGTTAGATAAATTTATTAATAAATTATAGCATGTCCGTAGGCATTGTTTGAGCAGACGGAAAGCTACCACCTTTATTTTACCAATATTTGATGATATGTACAACCATAAAAGTAATTAAAAAAATATATTTTGAAATGGATTAACCCAATAAAATATTTTTATATAGTAATTGATATTATTAGAAAAAAAATTAAAAATCTTCGGGATTATGCAGTCACATTAGTTCTCTATTAGCTTAGCGGTGTACTAACGAAATTATGCATAAGTACGATTACGTTTTGCATTCTTGACTCCTTCTCCATTATCCGATTCATATTTGGCTTCTAAATTTTTCTTATGTTTTCTTTCTGCTGTATTGTCTTCGTTGCGACTGTTTTTTTCAGGTGAATAACTAATGTCTTTATCGTAACCTTTGGGCGCTGTTGTTTCCTGTCTTTTGGCTGGTGTATTAATTTTTATTATATGCTTTATGTTTTCAGAATCTGCAAATTAAATTCATGACATTAAAATCTACATATTTAAATAAATACTTTGCATGTATCGTGGTTTAAAATATAATAACATTACCGTGTAAAATATTAACTGTAAAACATGTATGGTGTAACATAAATGACAATATATATACTGTCCATGATTGTGTTGGTGTGAACGGCGAGTTTCTTGTTAGGAACAGTTGAAATAGAAAACTACTAAGTACCTCTATTTAATGTATTTCCTTTCTAGTTTTAGTAGTGTTTGTATTGCGAAACAGCAGTTTTTTCACAGCCCTATAAACCTGAAGCTGAGGTTAGGTTGGGATGTATTATACTGATGAATGAACTTTGTTAAGAGACATTGAAAAAAAAATCACAACCTTGCATGTATTTGAAATACATAAGTTAATGTCACCTTCTTCCATTTTGCAAAATTAAAATAGATTCGTCAATGATATTCCGCACTAAACTTCCTTTCCGGTGCTGAAGTTAAATTAACAAAATGCGGTCCAGAGGACTTCTGGCCGGGATGGTATTTTGTAGATGTAGTGTATAAATAGGTAGATAGATACCTACGTAATGAGATACGGTTAGCTATGCCGTAAGGTGTAGCTACCTACCAGTATTAAATCGTCTATTGCAATGTCAACGATGTTTTACTACGCCGACCCAATACATTTCAGTAGATATAGCCAGACAAAGGTAGTTTAAATTATGAGGAAATATTTTACGGGGAGTTATTTCTTCAAATTTGAAATGAAAAATGAAGGCACATAACTTTTGCATAGCCTAATATCGTTAATGCTATATCAGTATTTTTTCACATATTTAAGCCTGGCACATATTTAAGATTTTAATTTATTGGACTAGCATATTTTTGGGATTTCCCCAAAAATATTTAAAAAGCAATGTTTAAAAAGTAAATAACCTTAACTTTAGTACGAAATGTTATGATTCCTTAAATTCAGTGTTCAAGTTGAGATTACATATGCTATGATAGCACCTTTACCAATTTTTTCAGTAGGATGCTTTAAATTTATATGCTTACTCGTTGGCGGTGGTAGTAAAAGCTTGAACAGACATAACTTGATTACCAGTTTGTGGGAGACTCGGGCAGACCTGGCGGTCTCATGTCTCCGGATAATTCTACTTTAATAGCATTGGAAACTCAAGTACTGGCTGGGTTTTAACGGAACGGATTTAAATACCTTTAAAGAAATACTGTTATTACCACTTAGATCAACATCGTTGACGGGATTTAGAACCTTTTGGGCACTCCTGACTTGTTCCAAAAAGTCGGTTACTGTCCGTAAGTGTTCCACGCAGGGTGAGCATATGAGATACTGAGTCTCAATACCGTTGCTACCATCAAACTAAAAAAAAATATATGTTTATTTTGATGTTTGTGGTTCCGTGCATTTGACTTATATTTTTGCTTACTTATACTTAGCATGATCCGGAAGTTTGTGGTGATTTTTGCTATTTCAAATAACTGTGCTCTTGTTTCATGACTATGCTTTTTTTAATACTCATTATATTTTTATGCAAATGCAAAATTACTAAGGATTACTTTATATTTATTACCTTGTAGTCAGTGAATAATTGATTGGGCATCTTTGAGATGCCATAAACAATTTTCACCAATTATAATAATTATATACCTATCGATCCTAATAAAAAATTAATAATAACCTAATTAGCTCTATCTGATATAAACATTTGCTGATGTATAACAAAATATTAAAATATCATAAGTGGAAACACTTGTTTGCTATGATTTCTTTTTAACGTACAGTTGAAAGTACGTACAGTTGAATAAACAAAATTTCCAATATAATTTATTATTAGAAGATGTCTTTCTAGTAATGTTTTTAATTAGAAAACCCACATGCAAAGTTCAGAGCAGGACGGCATGATTACATTAATAGCTTATTTAGCTAAACTATATGATGAAATAGATGTTGCAGGAATAAATCATTTAAAAATCTCAATGCCATCATCCGAAAATCTTTTCTAATAGGTATAAATTGCAAAACTAACTTTAAAATCAGGATAGACTGCATGCAACATTTCAGCGTACACTTCCATGTGTCCACGCTCGAAATCCGGTTCGAGCATGCCCCGCAGATCAACATCGTTAAGGCAACACTGGCAAACCCCTTCAAAATCATTTGTTACAGCATCTTCTGCCGGACCATCTTCCACTTTTACCTGACAATCTAAATCAATCTTATCTTCCAAATCGTCCTCTAAATATTCCGTTTCGTATTCTCCTTCATCACTACTTTCTTCTTTATTGACATGAAAACTCTGTAACATTTAAGGCAATGATAGATTGACATAAGGTTTAAGAATTTGTGGTCTGGAGGTTTAACCTATTAAGTTTAGAGGTATAATTAATGAAATAGATGTGCCAAAGTAAATAATGCAAAAACTTGCTGATTCATTAAATATTTTAGTTTTGAAAATTTTACGTTCGATATGAACATAATATTCTCGTACTTTCCAAATAATTTTCTGTACAGTGAACTTATTTTGGTTTTTATACAGGATGTATATAATAATATTTTTACCTTTTCTTGTAAATTACTCTGTAAAATATTCTCGAAAGATTCATGAAAAAGAGTGACAGCTTCAATATCAAATAAAAGGTTATTGTAATACCAAAGAGTCGGTTTATAAATCATTCCCTGCAACTTATTCATTAGCACTTTCCTATGCTGCTGTCGAAACGAGGCAAGCAAACATTGGATCTCTAGCAGTACAGCATCGTGGTCTGGTGATTGATCGATCTCTCTCAGTTTGTTGATCAAGCCCTTATAAGTCCTTAGATCTTTATTACGATAATCCACGTGAGAAGGGTCCCAAAGATACGGCATATTCGTGTACAATTTGATAATATTATTAATACATTGCTTTTCTGAATCACTCATTGTTTTAAAAGACCCCTCTTTAAACTGTAACTAATTATTCAATTTCAGTATTTTGTTCTCCGCTAGAGCTGACAACCGACAACTGACATTTAAGCACTTTGACAGATCGCCGCTAGTCGTTACTCGTTACCGGCCGACTGTAGAGGTGGGCATTATTAGATTAGGTTTGCAAACCAACCCCGAAACTACCCTGCAAACAAGTTTTTAAACAAATGCAATAAATTAAACCGATTTTTTATTTTTTTTTGTTAGCGCACAGGCTTTTGGAATAATTACAAGTAGTGATTTTTCTTATTTATTTAACATAATATATGATATGCAGTATATATAAATATAATAGGTCCATACTTATTTTAATAAATACAATAAATGGTATTTGTGAATATATTACTGGAAAAAATCATTACAGGTTGATCTCTATTTTTATACATTACCGATCATGTCGTCAACCTATGAACTACTACTTGCGAGAAAACCCAAAAATGATGGTCCAGGGAATTTTTATTTCCATAGCGAAGTAACGAAATCGATGCATTACAATCGATATAATTTTATACAATAATATACAACCTGAATATGTCAGTGCCACTATACATCGTCCTTGCCCGTCACCCTTGATCAATCTCAAAAACAGCGCGCACGGCGCCGCGGCCAGATCTGAGAGTAATTCTATCGATGCTCTGAACAGCTTCTGTGCGCCTCTAATGCTTATTTCCACCCAGACCCTATGAATAAGATGGATATTAAAAAAAAAACAAGCCCAATTTTCAATGTCAAAATCGATATAATATTTTAGCGTGTTCGATTTTATTTCTGTGTTTTCGACGCTTCGTTTATCAAACATGAAAAGGTGGGTTTCGATACTCCATGCCCTAACCGTCTCTTTGTTGGTCATTTCTGGGCGGTACTGTTACTTACTGTACCTGTTATCTTTAATTGATTATTTGATGTGAAATCAGAGAGTGATTTTTCGGGGTTGGAGTGAATTGCAATTTCGTAATGGTCGTCGAGAGAGTGAGAGCCTATCACATAGAGAAAAAGAGTACTGGACTGTGGGGAAGGTTGGTATTTATTTACTTAGTAACGGTCATTACATTAATTGTAATTAAGCTAAAATTAAGGTACGGGAAGCGGAGGTTGGTATTTTATTAGTCAGTGCCTGATATTTATTAAGTGCCTACCTCATTAAATTCAACATTCAAATGGAATATAATTTAATTAAATTTTAAATTACATTCACAAATGACCGTTGATATATACACATATTAACCTTGAGAACCGGCACTTAATCTACTCGCTTTAGTAGGTTCATTCGGTTGTTTAAGCTGTCTTTAAAAGTGTTTTAACAATTTCAACGAAACTTAAACTAATTTATTTGAAGCATATTTTCATATGATATTCATTAAATGAATATTTCGACAAAATAAAAAAATATTTGTAAAAATGAAGGCATAAAGAATTGATTGCGAACGAATAGGTTAACTAACAAAAAAGTTCACATCAAAACATCGACTAACTTTGGTCTTTTGAATTCTTCGGGGGGATCAATTTCCTTATCGACAATTCCCTTATTGATTTTCAGAGATCATATTATTTGTTTATTGTATATCTATGCTGATTGTTTTTTGTTTAACAAACTAATCTAACCCATATTCGTTCGAATAATACATATCTTACACAGCCTAAAATAAATAACCGAAACTCTTTACTTAAACAAAACTGAACTGTCTTTTAGGTGCAGAACACTAGTGCGGTAGTGCCAACATTCTGATAATTAACAATCAGATTTTTATTCAGACACACGTAATATATACACAGTGGCGGCCCTGAATTTGTACAGTAGACAAGCCCTATCGCGATTGTTATAATACAAATTATATAAGTTATATTGTTTATAATATAAACAATAAAATATTATTTTAAATCGTAAATATATTAAAAGCCTAGCTTTTCGGCTTCTATTAAAGTATCGTCACTGCATATACATACTATTGCAATGTATCAGAACCTATCTATATTATGAACGAAAATTTGAATGAAACACTTTTTGAAAATATCGCAGACAATTTATTTAGGTATAAGAAAATGTGCACATGCATGTACGCAGTAGGTGAAGAAATAACTAGTGAAAACCGTTCTGGTATATATGATTGAAATTGACGCTTGAAGGCTTCAATCTGAGGTCTTGGACGGCCGTCCTGTAGGGGCTGAAAATAATATTTAATAAAGAAATACATATAAGAAAATAGTTTAATATAAATGACTCTAAGATTGCATACTCAACAAACAAAATGGCTATAAGTAATACAGTAATAAATAACACTCCTATCACAAATCACAGCTATTAACTGTATTTTTTTATCGGACATGGTCTTGGGACACGCTGTATACAGGATGTATTTAAATTCACTGATGTCCTTTGAGGGGGTCGATCTACATCGACAACTAAACCGGTCTCCCAACAAATGGCTAAAACTAAAAATACCACAATATTCTACATATATTAATTTAGTCCTTTGCTTAAAAAAAAACGAAATACACCTTATTATAGTAATGAAAATAAATAAATAAGAAAGTGTTGTTTTTTTCTTGCAACGATTTTCTTTTAAGTTGTGTAAGTGACGCGAACCTAATTTTTCTTTCTAAAGATAGACATTATAATAATCTAGGCCATTACATAAAAAAAACACTTTTTTCAAATGATAATAATTATTTAAATACAAAAAACATTTTTCATCGATTCCAAATGTAACGAATTCGCGGTCGGCGAGTATATCCGTCTCTTTTCTACGCGTCAATGTTCGAATAAAGCCTACTCTCAAGGACAAATGCCTCCCTTAAATGGGCGCCTTAAAACGATTTCTATTAAATTTTGAATTTGTTTTTCTCGTAATTTAGAAACATTTTTTCAGTATTTTTTGCTGAATAATGTTTGATTGTTGAGATAGATAGATAACCCCGTAAACGGACATCAGCGAATTTATAAATATACACTTGTATATATATTTTTAAATAACTAGTTTAAATACGCCATTAATTTGATGCCTAAAGACTAATATTTTAACATGTAATCTGACATGATTTTCTTCGATTATACTATACAGTTACTGTTAACGACGCACAAAGGCACATAAGTACATATAAACATTCAAAAATAGATGCAACGGTCTTTGATTTACACATATACAATAATATATCGGCTTTGATTATATGTATGAAGTGGTTTTTAGATAGCTCATGTCATGCAAATGGTGCTGTTTTTGGACGATAACTTTTTCTATATTACTTCGAAGTCAGTTAGGTGAGTCGCAAACCGCGCAAGTTTAACATTCATAGATGGCGATAGTCTTATCATCAATTTAACTTGCAAACGATTTCTACCTTAAACTTCAGAATAATGTATTAACATCTATCTTTAAGATTAGGAAATTATGTGCTTTTTCTACAATATTACGATGTGGACAATTTCTTCTTAGGAATTGAGAAATTTATAGGAATATCACTATAATAATAGGTGAACACGATAGCTTGCTAACGAAGCAACGATATCACTGCAAACTTGTTCTGGACAGACACGAATATCCCATTGAAAATTAATTAAAAAAAGTGTACTTAAAATATCGGGAGCATTATATATACCTACATAACTACATTTTACGAAATTGTTTAAAATGGCATCGAGGTACTTCAAAACATAAACATCTACAAAAAAAAAGTAGTGGTGGGTGACAATTATTTTTTAGGAACAAAGGAATTAATTATTTAAGTGCAAACGGCGCGAACGATAAAATGAGACGATAAGTAGAAATGGCGATACTGGTTCCTTTTTTGAGAAAATTTATTTTCTATTATAATTAATTACTTTTTAAGTAAATCGTGAGTAAAATATGTGTTTAAAGGTCAATTAGCAATAAATAATATGTATTGTGATTTGAGGTGCTTTTTTTTTCTGTGAAGTGAAATGATTTTTGACGATTTACAAAGGTAAAATGTGTAACTTTTTAAACAGTTTAACATAGAGTTCATGCTCATACACCTATTTACGCCATCTATGTGTTAATATTCAATCCAGTTAACAAAAATAGTGATAAACATCGTCAAAAAATATATTGGCGCTTTATTCTCAAGAAGCAATACGTTCTAGATAATTTATTTACGCTGTAAATTTTTTTTTTAAGCTCTAAAAATATTGGAGGTTTTTATAGGTATAACACTCATAGGTAATGTTATTTCTTTAAAAAACAATAATAGATTTTCGCTCTGGTTGCTAGGAGGCTTTTTTTTGTCATAGACGATATTTTTTAAAATACAATATTTTTTGCGATAACACAAGCCTATAACACAATCTCTTGCGGAACCGTCCGTCGTCCGCCATATTTTATTATCTTTGGTTCTGTCTCTTCTCTGTGCTTTCGTCGCTTTGCTTTCGTCGCTTCGTATTTAAAAGTGATAATTTATTGTGATAATTGAAGAAAGGAAGAAATTCTTGTTTCAGGAAGAGGTGCTGTTTTCGTTGAAGTTAAAGGAAATTCAGCACAACTGTTGTAGGTGAGTTTATCATAAAACGTAAATTCATTCTTTTGTTCAAACAAAATGGCGTCAAATAAATTCAAATAAAAATGCGGTTTAGCAAGTGATATATTTCTTTGCGTTTAAACTTAGGTTGCAAAACTTCTAGATCGGATAAAATACCTATATTATTTGAATACACCGTTTATATCAGTGCAACTCGAATTATTATAATAATAATGAGACGACACATTTGGTACCTCACTGAAGCTTTGCAAACATTAGTCGCGATACAACAATTTTTATTTCCTATTAGTATAGTAAATAATTGTTGACGCATTTAATCTTCAAAGCTCAGGTATTTTCTCAATATTCAATAGAAAAAATAAATACTAATTTAAAAAAACTCATTCGTCAAATGAGATTTCAAACGTTTTTTTCGAGATGTTAAATCTTTCGAAAATCTAGGTTGCTATCACTAATATTGTACTTGAATTGTAGTATGTAAATTAATAACAATGTTTTATTTTATTTTATACGAACCAAAAAGGAAATCAAAAAGTCGTAAGTAACAAATTTTACACAGCCACGTTTACCCTTGTCGGTGAGTGATACTTAAGCCCGTAACTACATAATTTCCTTATGTAAACATCATGGGCTGATATATTTTTTATAAATATAAGTTTACATTTATATAAGTAAGTTTAAGTTAGGATCTATACATAACTTCCAAATATGTCTACCTTGTGCATAGGCTAAAACCTCTTAGCTCACTCCAGTTCAAATAATTCTCGTAAATTTGTAGAATTCCTTATTTTTTTAGCGAATACAAAATTATTTAAATTGATAATGCGCAAGAAGCTTTTTAAATTGATAATTTGATAGCCCCGTTTGTCGTAACGGTCGAGAGCATTGTTCGCTGTGATCCACTCCACGCGAGATTTTGGTTTTATTATTAAAAAATTCTTCCATGAAATTGTGTATTGAACCCTATCAATTACTGGTAATATATTACATTAGGTGAAAAGCTTTACTAATTACCTATGTAATAGGTTTTTATTTTGCGTGGCACAATTTCCTTTATGATTCGCAATTTGAGGGCATCTAAGTTACCTTTAAATGTTCACCCGTAAGAACTGATACCAGACGATAAGACCGGGTCTACTACCGCATTATATAACATTTTAGCTTTTATACATACATTCATTTATGAGAAGCTACTATCCCCGTCCGTCTGTCTGTTGCAACTTTCAACTCGAGAAATACAAATGTGAAAGAGTTGAATTTCTGTTTGTAGATACTTTTTTGATACCCAAGCAAAATAACCATAGCCGTTTAAATCATATTGAAAGCTGGTCGGATAAAAAAATAGAACAATTTTAAATTTAAAAAAAGGTACAACAAAAAGAACATGAAATACATCAACTTAAACTTTGATTATTTATTTACATATATTGAAAAAAATGAAAAAAAAACTGATTTTATACGCAACTAAATTAGGATTTTTGTTCATGGTTTTGTGCCAGCTTATAGAATTTGTATTGGTGTTGGTATTATAGTATTAGTATAATAGACAGCGTTACAAAACTTTTGCAGTTGTTGAAAAAAGGTCAATTTGAGAGAAGTTAGTATTAAATAAATCACAAATTCAGTAAATAGAAAGGGGGTTAGTTTGTTTCATTACTAGCCGCACCTCAAAATTTAATTTGAATGCACTTCCTGGACACTGATAGGTTAATATTTTTCTTTCGAGATAGCTTATAGACAGATGAAGACTTAGGGCATAGTTATTTGCTTATGTTTACTTAATTAAGATAGATCGGTATTGGTTGTATCATCTTAGGGTTATCATAAGTTTGCTACTTGATCCAGTAATAATATCACTAGTAAGTCCTCAAATTAACAGAACAGGCTATTGTCCTCTATTCATTCCGAAATTTTTTGGTACAAGATTGTTGATACAATAGCAGTATACAAAAAAATGAATAGAAATTAAAATGTTCCTATTGCGGGTTTTGATTTACGATATGAACAATATATGAGTAACATACAGTTTAAAATAATTCACAAAAACATACTTCAGTGTTGCTGCTTGCTTTAATGGCGATGCGTTTTTTTCCAGAAATAATGCTATATCTATGTGACTAATAATATAAATACGTTGTTGAAAGCCAATTTGTACTGTCAATTGTCAGCGCACTGGGAAATACTCTTATAAATGATGATGGTAAGTGACTAATTTATTGTTATAGTTAAGGCTCAGGTAGGGTGTTTTAAAAGCACGGGATTAATGAGATTTTTATTTGTGTAAATTCTAAATAAACAAGTTTTAACTACACCCTAGGAAAAAAAGCATTTGAAATGTTACAAGTATTCATAATATGCACCTCATAAAATAACAATACATGAAATATGAGACTCGTGTAATCACACATTAGTCATGGCCTAATTGTAGGCTCGTCATCACCAGTGCGGTTAATGTAAGTATACCAAAAATAATGTTCCAAGAATGCGGTAGTGTAGTGGTTAAGGCATTTGATTATCGAACCAAAGGTTGCGGGTTCAAATCCGCTCATGGTCATACCCATTGCTCATGGCCATTTTTAATACTTCATTACCACTATCTCCCCTAACTCTAGCACAAGCACATTTGGTAAGGCCCAAAATAATTTTATATGACCTAAGTCATATCATTCATTAATTGTAGTTTGTGTCCCACTGAATAAATGACGTAATAAAAGTATGTTTTGGCTATCACAGTTTTAAGTACAACGTTGAATTTATTTGTATATTATTTTATATAATGCACAATGTTTATATCGTCTAAGTGATATAATTGGTGACACTGATGATAAAATATGTGCTAATGAAAAAATATAACTAAACTAAAAAGGTTATAGATAGTGTCCCCAGACCCATTTGTGATTACTTAAATATAGTAAAAATAATGGCTTTGTTGTGAATGCCCAGCTACAGCCATAACGGTCTCGAGGCCATTATCGATCGGCAAGTATAGGAATTCGCGCGTTGGTCGAATTTACACCACCTTTTTAAAAATATACGCTTTTGCTTTTCTTTAAAAAAAGCAATTTGGAAAATATCTTCTATAATAGGAAATTCAAATTTATTATTTTGGTTGAATAAATATAAAACTAACATTTCCTTTTAATTCTGAAAATAAACGTTACAGAATACGGATATTCTTAACAGAAATAATGTGAAAAAATCTACAATAAACTACAGTGATATATTTTATTGTTTTGTCTTTAGTTTGAATTATGTTTGTTGAAAGAAACAGTATAATTAAGTCAACTCGCATTTAGAAAAACAAATAAAAATGACAATTACTCAATCTGATTTGTCCTTAAGTTATTATTGTAATTTTTATTTGTTTTTTATTGCGACTTCACTTTTAATTATGTTGCTTCTTCCATCAAACTAAAAATGAAACAATAAAATATATCGGCTGTAGTTTATTTAAGATTTTTTAAGCATTATTTCTTTTTGGAATTTCTGTATGTTGTAACACAATATGATTTGTCTTTAACTTTAATTTAGCTATGCCCTATTATAAATAATAATAATAAACCATATTTTTTTAATTAAGCGTTTTATCTTTATTAATAAGATAAGATAAGATAAGATAATTTTTATTTTCCAAAAACAAACATAAATTGTATAGGAATGACATTTGTAATTTAAAACAGTAAATACATAAAACAGCGGTTAAAACATAAGAAAAAGCATTTACGCACCTTTATCCTATAAAGGTGCAAATATAAACTAGTAACATACATATACATATATATTTTTAAACAGACAATTATGATGACATCCATTGATGAAGTTCATAGTCTTTTGATAAAAAATAATACTGAATAAAATTAACAGATAGTAGAAAAAACTAAGTGATGTACGAATTGCTTACGGAACCCGAATCCATGTGTGTGTTTTTACTTTTTCTACTATGTTTACCTGTTATATTAATTTGATTTACTTAATATCTATATAATGATAACTATAATATAATGATTTTTTTCATGGTATAAAGATTACAAAAATATGTAATCACTTGTTTCTGCAAAATAGCTTGCAAAAGGGTTTTTGCAAGTTATAAATAAGGTCTCTTAAATTTATTTTTACAATTTTTTAACCAATTTGTTTGACAAATTTTCTAACCAAAAAAATATTTTATACTCTCGTATCTGTGTAATATATATTATACAAAACTATTTTTTTTTTTTTTTTTCACAATACAGTTGCTAAATTTCAAATTTAAACAAACTTCTCAAATTATATAATGTACTTATAATAGACATTAAAAAATAAATCTGTTTAAATTTAACTAAAACATTGTCATAAATAATTTAAATTTCCTAAACTTCATATTGTGGCACAAAGGACATTCTAATATATAAATGTTTGTGGTAAATTAATAGTAATATTTTGACATGACCATCACGAATGGGAACTATTTAAATTCATTAAAGCTATAAATGTTTTGCTCAATAATATATTTAATTGTTAAATTTAAATAACTTTATCTAATTGTTCAAACTTGTTGTTAAAGTTGTTAAATGTTTGTTCCAGTTTATTATTTATAGCAATAAAGTTGTTTTGGTTACTCTCAAAATTTGTTTTCATTTGTGTAGCCATAGTATGTAATATGTTGCTGATGTCATCCAGCCGCTTATTCCATGGGCTAGTATCCTGTGCTGCCATATTTTAAATAATTTAAAATATTACAGTATTGCCACACGATCGAAAATTATAATTTGTGTATATTTTATTATTATTATTATCATCCTATATAAAAAATTAAACAACAAAACCAAAAGGAACAATTATAATAAAGTTATATTATAGAAGACAAAAACATAATATGTACAAATGATTAAAATATTTATGTAAAAGGATTTGTCTACTATGCAATGAGATTGTGGTAGTCTAGTGGTTAAGGCGTTGGACTATTGACCCAGGTTCGAAGGTTGAAAACTCGCAGGTTCGAATCTGTACATGGCCATACCATTTTTAACGCTTCATTACCACCATCTCCCCTGACTCTACGACAGACACATTTGGCCTAGTTGAGTAGGGCCCAAAATGATTGTATATGACCTAGCAATTATTTAAAATATATATGTATATATCTTAAAATTCAAATGTCATTTACTATCTACTGGAAAACATGCAGAATATATGTTTTAAAACATTTTAACCGTAATTTAAGTTTGAGTCTTGCATTCACGCTTCGTTTTTATTATATTGCGAACCTTAATTTACCATTTTATGCAAAAAATACTGAATACCCTTGTGTACGACACAATAATAATCCATGAAACATATTTGCTAGGTAGTTACACTTGCTCAGTCGCCCACAAAAGGTTGCGTTTATCCCAGTCTTCCACAGCAAGCAGCGCTAGCTGTTATTCAGGATTTTTGCACATGATAATTTGTCAAAAGTATATATTTTTAAAAATATGAAAAGAAACCCCTGTAGTAAAGGTTATTGAGTATGCAGAATTATTTTAGCGTTCATTAAAGTTATTGTTCTAGAGTTGAACACAGAAGTCTAAATGTTCACTTCGCACGCACTTTAGCCATCGAGCGGAAGTGTGTATTGCTTTGTTTATTATTATTTTTAAAACCTATAAGGCTTATTGCCACACAATACACACACAATACACAATATTTACACACAATAAATGCGTATACACAATACACAATATTTACATTGCGCCATAATAATGGCACAATGTAAATATGCAGCAAAAAATAGCACAGATTACATGCAGAAAGTAAAGCTTATTCCGAATTTACGTATAACATATTGTTCTAGTTCATATATTTAGCAGGGGCGGAATGGATTAGAAGATGCTCCAACACATATATTTTTTCGTATTAAAATAATAACTAAATAAATTATTATTTTCGCAGCGGAAAATGGATCAACCTAAAATTCGTCTTAGAAGAACGTCAAGTTGTCCAGATAGGTTGACGGCACGTGTTGCAGGTTACTTCAGTTTTTGTTGGTGAAAGTGAAAAGCTTTGCTTTTACTTCTGTTGTGCATTTCATTTTGTTATTTATTTTTTAATCTGGGGGGTGAAATATAAATGAGTAACTTTAATAATAACAATAAAGAAATAGGAATAACACTTTTTTGTACATTTAGGTCTAGAATTGTTTTAATACAGTAGTTGTTTTGCCTAATACCTACCTACTTCTTAATAAAAAAATAACTTCAATCGCTGTTAATACTCTTGCAAGTTATCTTTCTCTAAGGCCAAATATTGTAACTATTCTTCATTTACACATTTTCATCTACTGTTATTTATTATATGGCTTGTGTTATCGGAGAGGTTGTTAAGTTCATATTCATCATCATCATGAAACCAGTTATCCACCAGTTCGCTGGTTTCAACCAGTTCTCTGATCCCAGTTATCTTTTACTTTTCAGGATTCCTTCAATGCGAAATAAACCTAAACCTCACATAACCCATCTTTTATTTATTTATTTTCTAAATGTATGTATTTTGGGTTATTTTTTTAAATACGTGTTATGCTTATTATAGGTATATAATTATTATATTTTGCTGACAATTTTCCATACATTATAATTTAGTAATATAATTTTCTTCATCTCATTTTTCTGGGCCCAAAAATATATAACCAGATAAGCGATGAAATTAGGGATGCTAAAACCAAATCTAGCCTCGCTAAATCTATATTAAAATGGTTAATCTCTTTGGGTAGAGATGCTGCTGAGAAATTAATTTCTGAAATAGTTGTTTAGATAAAATTTAATAAGACTGTAATTTAAGCGACTTTAGCTACTAAGTAAAAAATATTATTTTAGTTACCTAGAATGTTTAAAAAATAAAAAAAAATATGCTTACTTAGATACCAATATGTTTATGCCCAATGTATATATATATCACTATAAGATATGTTTCTATACTATATGTATTATAACACTATTTTTATATTGAATATTTATTTATTTATATCAAATATTTATTTACCTATATATTTAATAATTGTTTATTCATTTATTTGTTATTTTTTAATTGTTTCATTTATTCATTTTATTTTTTCATATATTAAGTATTCTTGAGTACACATTTAAATTGTATTCATGTGTGTATGTGTGTGTATATCAGTGTGTATATTTGTGCCTTATTTTTTTTTTTTATATTTTTCTCGGGGTTTTGCGCTGGTCTCTGCTATGCACTTTATCACTTCATATATAACCTTCCTTAGAACAGGTAACTATTACCTAATTAGGAAGGTTATAGACTTATACTCATCGGCCAATTTATATTCAAAAATAAAAAAAAATATGCTTACTTAGATACCAATATGTTTATGCCCAATGTATATATATATCACTATAAGATATGTTTCTATACTATATGTATTATAACACTATTTTTATATTGAATATTTATTTATTTATATCAAATATTTATTTACCTATATATTTAATAATTGTTTATTCATTTATTTGTTATTTTTTAATTGTTTCATTTATTCATTTTATTTTTTCATATATTAAGTATTCTTGAGTACACATTTAAATTGTATTCATGTGTGTATGTGTGTGTATATCAGTGTGTATATTTGTGCCTTATTTTTTTTTTTTATATTTTTCTCGGGGTTTTGCGCTGGTCTCTGCTATGCACTTTATCACTTCATATATAACCTTCCTTAGAACAGGTAACTATTACCTAATTAGGAAGGTTATAGACTTATACTCATCGGCCAATTTATATTCAAAAATAAAAAAAAAAATTTAGCATAATAAATGTGGTTAGCATCCAAAAATATTCAAGTTGAAAGGGTTAAAAAATCCTTAAGGGGATATGGCAACATCAAATAATAATTAATACTAAAAGTCAAATTGGTATATACAATAAATAGATTTTATTACAAGCTTATCATGTAGGTATTTAATCTAGTTTCACATAATTTAGGAACATTTTGATTTACACAATTTTATTAATTCGATTTATCAATAACATTTTAAAAATGACTACAAATTATTCCAGCCTTAAAAAGAAATATTTTAAAAGTGAAAGATAAATACAAAAAAAATTAGAATATTTTGACCACACTTCATTCAATCCATGAGAATTCTATTGGGAACAAAAATTCAACTTAAAATCTCCCTTAAATTTTGTTTTGGAAATATAGCGTTGTGTTTCAGCAGATTTTACGTAAAGTGTGCTAAGTATTTAAAATATATTAAAAGGTAACAGAAACAAATTCTATTTGCCGCTGCCCTCTGGAAAACGGAAAGTGAATACACCATTTGACAATTATGGGATCTTAACATTTCTCAATTGGATGGCACATTCAATTTCTCATTTATTTTCGGTGATTTGGAGCAAACGAACCGAAAATTGGTAGAAACCCTGTAGTAATGAGGATCATCATCGGAGTCATCAGAATAAGCAAAAAAGTTTCCAAGATTCTGATTGTAGTTACTCTTAGAGGCACACTGATCCCTCAGACCAGCTACAATTTCTTTGTAATCAAAACATGAGAAAATGTCCGTCAAATACCTGCAACAGTCAAACAAGGGCTGATGGTTGCATACCCATGGGGTCAAATGCCAACGATGACGCTGGGCTGCAAACAAAGGACTTAAAGAAGTCATGTATCTGTGGGACGGATGCTTCAGTTACAAGTTTAAATGGTCAAAATCGCAAAACTCGATCTTGCTCAATTCAACCGAGACGAACTTGGTCAATGTCATGCCAGATGCTGAGTTCTGGTTGGTGCGTCAACACGAAACAAAAAAGTAGTTCAGCTTACTATCTGACGTAAAATAACCCATGGCAAAACTTGACATAAATAACCTAAAATTTAATGACATCTTCTGTAATGAATGAAGGAATTAATAATTCACGATGTAACACTAAATAATATTAGTTGACCCTAAACTACGGAAAATACATACTTTGTTTTATAAATATGTAAACAACTTACATTTTTTCTTTTCGCACACATAAAATTAAATAATTACACAAAATACGTTGTCTGGTGAAAATAGCAATGGCCTAAAATTAATATTTTGTATGTAATTTAGACAATGTATAATAAATTGGCTAAACAAAGCAAATTTATGTTGTTAATATTGGAGTGGTCAAAATATTCGTTACATACGCACGTTCAGTATGTCACAAAATAACCGCTTCTATTGAATAACAACCAATTGAAAGCCACTTTTAAGCTAGTGTTAATTGTGTGAATTACGTTACTTCAGTGAAGCTTCTGAAACGTTGGACCAGAATAATTTTAGAACGTTCTCACATAAAACCCACAAAATGATTGCAAAGAAAAATCACGATCTATTGCACCCAAGCTCTTGTAACATCCCATTTTTGTTTTAAAATTCTTTTAAACAATATTCTGACGTCTTCCATAATAGTCTGTCCCCATCACTAAAATTAGGATTTTGCATGAGAAATTACAGTTGAGTAAGTTTGCTGATAAAATAATTTCCTTTGTATTGTAATTATGGTGACAGCTGCTGGCTACTTACAATTTGAAAGCGTTTTATGAACTTGTCTTCTATAAAATTGTATTTATATTAGAATTATCAAAAAAAAAAGCTTTCTAGTGGCACATAATTTTATGATGACTTCAAAAGTTTCAAAAGAATAACAACCATCACACGTCAAATTTAACAACCATTTACATAGCTTCGACCTTTTAGACTAGTGACACACATTCACTAATCATGCATACATCCCACATTTAAAATAATCATAAAGAAAATAGCAAAAAATAAAATTAAAAATTGCACTCAAAATCTAATCTAGCTCACACAATTTATGCTATACGAGCAAACGTCTTCCATTAACATAATTATAATCATTTTTATAAACTAATTTGTGGTACTATTACAGGGAGTTTTTACCATTTTTGTACAATTATAGTTATTGAAAGGGGAGATTCAAACAGAGGTCATTTATTATGCTTTAAATGTGTTACATAAAGTATATAATTTAATTGAACATTGTAACAATATAGATAAAATGCTATTTTATGAAAGTAATAATATCGGAAAAATAAAAATTACAATCCATTTAAAATACAAAACGACATAGAAATAACAATTTTTAAATCGTTATTGTGGTACAATTATTACTAAATGAAATATTTTTAAAAGTTAAAAATATGAGAAAGAAAATTTTATCTAGAGGGTACTTCAACATATAATGATTTCATATTAGTGAAATAAGCGTTTCATATAGATATTCGTATCTTGGTGTTTCATTTTCTAGGTGAAAAATTTGAACTGTTTATCACCTCTTTCAATAACTATATTTAAAAACAAGAAAACCTATATAATGCATCAATTATTTAATAATACTGGAGTAGATTCTGCAAAATATGGCCATTTAAATTACAAAACTTAATAATATAATAAGCCGTCCGAAACAATCAAAACAGTGTGGAAACGGAAAGGGGATGAACTTCTATCTTTAGGTTTTGTTTATGCACCCGACGGCTCTTTCCTTCCACAATGCTGACCCCCATCACAATGACTCACTGTTCACTATCCTGCATGGTCAGATAACCAACGTTCATTAATTGGTCAGACCGACAATACTTGTTTACGCAGAATAAAAACCTAGCGCACCAGGAATTGAAACTCGGACAGCGGTCGGTGGTTATTGGATTAATTAACTATAATTAGAATAGATTAAATATTTTAGTTAGTGCAAAGGTTAGCTCCCTGTCTACGATAGACATGAGATCCAAGGTTCAATCCCTGGTGCACTGGTGTTTTATTTTGCATGATTACAATTTTTCAATTGATCAATTGGCAATATGTTTTTTTTTAAATTTCATTAAATATTTACATTTTCACCAAACGTCAGTATTGAGTGAATGTACTGACAGATCAGGGTGCAAAGGGAGATTCTTCTCCCTTTGCACCCTGATCTGTCAGTAAAACCTAGCTGTTAGTCTCACGTTCTCGTGAGACTAACAGCGAAGGAGTTGAGATTTAGATTGTGTCTCTGGCATAAGGCAGGTGCTAATCTCAAAGGGTAAAACAGAGTGCAATGATGTGGGATTTTTATTCATCTAGGAGGGAAAACTTTAAGCATGAAGTGTGGCTATTTAGAAGCATGCGCTATTATGACTACTCGAACGAAGAAAGTACTTTCCATCTCGGTATTCATGTGGCATAATCCCCAAGGGCAGTTTTTATCAAATTTGTATTTTTTTCAATAAATCTCATGAAATACACTAATTGACATGGGAAAATGAGATATCCTAGTGTAGGTAATACAATAATGAGACTAACAGACCATAATATGGTCATAACGGCGACATACCACAATGGACCATCATCTCGCAAATGGTTCTTTTTGCCATGTCAATTTGATTCAAATATCTGTGAATCGGCTTAACACTGTTCAACAATTTTTTTAAATTTGTAAAATACAAAAAGTCTACTGTTGCTCTTATCAATGTTGCAGCCCATCGACTAACAAACACTTCAGCGAGCTTACACATTCGTGCTCACTTTGTCCTCGGACTTAAAATGCATTATTTTAATTCCGAGGTAAAAGTCACTGTTCTAGCACTGTGATAGGTTTATCAATTCTGCTTGAGCATTTTTGCAGATTATATTTGTTTGATCATTTATGTCCGATAAACTTCCGACGTTGTGACCATTCAAACGCTGACACGTCCATCTTTATTTAAATATTTCCATAACTTTTTTAAACGTATGATTCTGGCCAAATGATAAAATAATACCCGCTTTGAGGAAAGCCAAGACAAAAGTGGTCTTATTTAATGCGAGACTTATTGAGGTTAAAAGCAATCAAAGCCGACGAGCTCACCGCACTGTTAGGGTGTATAGTCGCATAGCATTTCTTTTTTTTTCTAAGAATGGGATTGGAGATATGCGGTCATTACAACCTTATGACCTAATTAAACATTTGTCCTGGGTATCACGATGCATCCGAATATTGTAGAACAAGTACGACCATGAACAAACACAGGTAATGGTGCACACAGCTGAAATAAAACGTTGAATTTATTTGCGAGTGTAATTTACAAATTATTAGTTTTCTAGGATTGAAAAAAATTCAAACAAATATCAAAAGATTTAGAACAAATTACCATAAAAAATACTCCACGGCCAAATTGATATGCCTTTTTATCTTTTTGAAGAATCACCCATTATAACCTGCAAAATAAACAATTAAAAATTGAATGCCAAAAAAGCCCACTATCTATTTTTTTTTATAATTATAAAAAATATATATTTTTCCATATCACTATTAAAAGGATGATTTTATATAGAAAAAATACTTTAAATTATTAAAAATTTCAATTTATTTCCTATTTATGCTCGGAAAAAGGGCCCACTGTCAGTATTAATTGTGTTTTCATGAAAAACCTTCATTTAATAACAATTTCAGATAAGCAACTTTAAAGGTATATACAGTTTTTAATCCCCGTAACCTTGTGCAGTTGTGAATTTATATGAAACTTTGAACATTTTTTCTCTGATCCTCCACAAAGCTATGTTGAGTAAAATTGCGACTTCAAAATTGAGAAATTATTTTTTTAATAAATTTGGAATTTTATGGAGATTGTGAATCAGGCCTGAACTCCATGCCGACAGAGTGGGCCCTTTTTAGGTGCACACTCACATATATTTATGAGCATTAAAAAAAACAATGCTAATATTAGCATTGTTTTATATATATAAAAACTATCTTAGGATGGGCATTGACCAGTTAGGTAGAACTTTGCATTATATGTTAATATAATGTTTACATTACATAATTATGCCTAACATTTTACATCTATTATATAACCTTTATCCGGATATCCCTTATTTTTATAAGTGGAATTTTAGAATTCATTGTATTTTTAAAAAATATTAGAAAAATGGTTTTTGACAGCTGCGTCAGAGATGTAGCAGTGCTTTAATAAGCTGAACTCCCGGTGCCAATATACGAACCCTGCATCGGTGCCTCTTTTTGCCGCCAAAAACAATGTCATTTGTAAAATATATGCAACATTAATAGTCCTTTCAAGAACTATTGTACATTTTTAAATCCACTTATAGTTCGCCCTCTAGTCCCGTACTATAGATAAAGTTAAGTATCTTTTTGGGTGTGATGATTCTAATCTCTTCTGGCTTGAGGAGATACCTAGAAGCTGGTATCTTTTGTATTTAAGGGGCCCACATTTCCCCAGTTGGTGTAAAGGGGTTTCTGGGATCTTTTGGGAAAGTCTGCACCTGTCTTCGGTCGATAGGTTTAATTTGTGCCTAATTAAGACCTAGGAATTACCTTTGTTTAAAAAAAAAAATACAATTTTAAAATATTATGTGGGTGATATGTTTGTGCAACACATGAGTGAATGTGAGAAAAAAAGGACATAATTACCTCACACTCAATTGGTACTTCTGATAAATATTGTGATGACTGTTTGTACTTCTTACTTGAATAATTCCTTACGTCGTTGTCCAATTTCTGTAAAGAGGAAAATATTTTTTAATAATAGAATATTCTCACTGTATTAATAACTACTAATCCATACTAAATAAAATATAATGGAATGGCAAAATGCGCAAAAAACTAGATCCACACATTTTAGCAAAATAGGCCAAACACAAGGTACAATTAGACCTATCAGACTTTTTTGGTAAGAGCTAGGTTAGTAGAGTGTGTCCAGCTCAGCGGTATAGTGGACATAGTACAGAAATATCTTAAGGTATAATCCTTAGACTTAAGAACGCTAATGTATAAAAGCATGTTATTTTATGAGGGGGAGACCCATGGCAAGCATGTGCGAATCAGATAGCAACATTGTAACCACAAAATCAAGAGGTCTTCGGATTTTCTTTATTATGAAGGCAGTTAAAAATATGACAAAAAGTATTTTTCCAATCTTTATGCAATTTACTTCTTATGTATATTTTTTTTTTTTAAATAGCGGCTGTAATTAAAATACTTACACTGAGAAAATGGCTTAAATTTGACCAAAAATAACTTTTTAAATGTCCAATGAAGGTTCATTTTTCTAAAGTCTAATGCTATACGTTAGAAGATAATGATTCTTAACACTTAAATTAAACCATATAAAACACGCCAAAACATAATCAACTTGAAAGTAATCTAAAAACACAGTTTGTATAGGCCGAACTAAGACGGTCATGCTCTCAACAGATGTAAAATGTATGAATTGGGTTTTAGGAGGGAGACTAGAGGCCTAACGACCTCCTAAATGCACTCAGCTTCCATTTTCGTGATACGTTCAATCATATTCAAAACGGCATAAACTAAATGAAGCATCAGAATAACATACAACGACATTTTTCTAAGTATTTTGAATAAACTGTGTATCTGATACCAATAAAAATATTTTTTGTTACTGATACTTATTGTAACTGATACTAATAATAATATTTTAAAACTAAACTCAACAGGGACATATTTAGGATCTGTAGTCCCCTAAGCTGAAACTATAATTCGGGCCCTACCGGGGAGGGGATTTTTGGGAAATTAACCTGCAATAATCGGTTTTTAAAGAAATATTCTAACTAAAAACCTTAAAAAAATTAGAAGATTATTATTAAGTTGTAGGTTTTTTTACTATAACGGTATTTAAGGATTTTAAATTGATGAGGTGATAACACTGAAAGAATTGAAAATCAAATTCTAAATTGCAATAGGTGCAAGCGTTGGTCTTTCCACAAAATTAAAAAAGCACGAAACTGCTTCAACATCTTTCATGATTATAAGAGCACCATAGGTACTAGTAAAAAAGTCTTTTTTTATTTCAGTTTAATCAAAATGAATATGCATAAAGTTTTATTTTTGTGGTTCGAACCATGGCCGCAGTCTAGACAGCCTGCGCATAACTACGGCCAGACTCAATGACATTTTATAATATAATATATGTATAACTTTTTGGCATCCATCAAAAGGAGTATGCGACATTCGAAAATAATTATGAAGATTGGTAATAAAAGGGCGAAGGTGATATGAAGAATGATAATAAAATGTTTAATTACAAGGGTGCTCTTAACCCTTTCTTTTTTTAAGTAAGTATTCTTAACATTTTTTTGATGCGTGAACGATTGCTGCATTCTCAAAAAAAAAATACCTGATTGTGATCCCCGTTATTGCTGCCAAAATGTATGTCGTTGACGCTGACAAACTCCAGCCTGTTGACGGACGCTCGATTCAACTGTTTGGTGGGACCCGAACCAAAATGGTCGGAGGTGATGTGCAGGTTTCTCCTGTCGGTCGTGGAGAAATATCGCATGCACCGCTTGAAGGGACACTTCAGCGTCTGCTTCTCTTCTGAAAAGTCACATGAGAGGACTTAGCCCGGTCATTTCCGTACATATGTGTAGTGGTCGTGATTCTCTTATTTTGTAGATATAGAAGAAAAATGTGTGTTATGACCTAGATCATATACAATTATTTTTGGGTCCTACTCAACTAGGTCAAATGTGCCTGTCCTAGAGTCAAGAGAAATTGTGGTAATAAAGCATTAAAAAAGGTATTACCATGTGCGGATTCGAATCCGTGACTTTTGGGGCAATAGTCCAACGCCTCAACCACTAGACTACCATGATCTCATAATTATCTGGGCTTATACAAAGTGTATTTAAAATCACTAATTTCCGTTCAGGAGTTTGATCTATATCAACAATTAAACATTAAAAAATATGAAATAACAGAAATCAAGAAGTTACATGTGCATTGTGTATACCTAATTTATCACTTAACTATCTAAATTCCTTAAAACTATAAATATTTTTGTCCAGAATATATTTCTTCAACCTAAGCTTAAACTCACGAAAGTTATTTATACTTTTAAAGCTTTTAGGTAGAATATTAAAATATCTTAAGCCTAAATAATGACATGTAGATTGGTATTTGGCGGTACGGGCTGACACAGATTGAACATAATTACTTTTATGACGTGTATTAAACTCGTGAATATCACTATGTTTATTGGCAAATATTTTATTATTATAAAAAAGGCAAATTGCTTCTAGTATATATATATACCATAAATCGTAAGTATGCCCAGTTGTTTAAAATAAGGTCTACAAGATTTTTTATTTGGGAGACCTAAAACCATAGTGATAGTGATAAATAGTGACCAGAATGATATTTTCTAATAGAGAATTTCATAGTGAACCAGATGAAACACAATTTAGGCAATTGAATGTCTCAGAAAGCTGATTTTTCTTCAGAATGGTGAATTTATCACCGCGTACGCGGTTTGCGTGCCAAAAATGTTTGGTGGGAAACGTTTCTAAACGGATTAAAAAAATGTATCAAACCAACCTCCGTGGAATGATGCAATGTGAGTATCCATGCTGCCCTTCACAATCATCCCACAACTCCTGAGAGGACATGTCACCAAGGGCTTGCTGGCAGCAGAGAACTGGGACTGCATATGTATCGCACCATGCTTGTCCAAGTCTTGCTTAGTTGGAAAGTACTCATTGCAAAGCGAGCAAGAGAAAATACCCTTTGGGTTAATGTTGATAGAACGTGAATTTCCATGCACGCTCCTGTTTACAGAAAAATATCTTATTTAATATTTACAACAATATTCATTTATCATACATGTAGTAAATTGGCATTACTTGGCATTATATTAACATTATATATAAACAACCATTAAAGATATTAAAACACTATTTTGTATCTTGCTTTGAGTCTGACATTACGAGGGCAAAATGTTTGAATTAAAAACCACATTTGAGATATACAGGTTGTATTATTATTCGCTTTGCTTCTTTTGGGAGGGGGGGGGGATTGATTTATATCGACCACTAAACAGGTCTAAAAATTTTGAAAAAAAATATCACACTAGAATAATTACACAGTAATAATACAGTTTTTTTTCCGAAGTACATTGGCACGGCTGAGCAGTCCGCATGACTCGATCAATTCGCTGCGTTTCAAAACATTACAGCATTACAAAACGTTAGTTTCTCAAACATTGAAACGATTTTGCCGATATACTTAGATCAACACCCTGAAATAAGCAAAGTGAATGAAAATGCACCTGTATATACAAAATCTTCACTAGAAATACCACCCTGCTAAAGGCATATGACCTAGGTCATAGCAATTATTTAAAAAGAAAAAAGAATTTAATAACAAGGCGTGCTCATCAAGATAATATGGTGTGTACACCAAGATTTATGACCATGCCCAACACAGACAACAGCTCTTCGGGAACAGCACTCTTTAAGGACTAATATTGCAACCCCTTTTTTCAAACATTATAAATAATATGAAGTACCTTCTGTGAAAAGTTTGTTCCCTGCTATTGGTGAATACCAGCCCACAGGGTCTACACGAGAACACCCTGGGAGTGTAGATAAATTGATCGAGCTTGCTGTGGCTCTTTCTGTGTTGATTTAAGTTTGTGACCTGAAAACAATACGCTTTAATCAATACAAAATGTGTAATGTGAGCGGAATGTGTTAAGCATGAGGTTGAAACACATGGCATTTGAGATAGTCAAGAAGCTAGCGCAAGACAGAGCTGTTTCGGTTATTGATCGCCGGAATGCCATATTATATGCAGCTTGCAGCGAGTTAATGATGATGACCCATTTTTCAATTTCGGAGCTTAAACATTTTTATTAGTGGATGTTAGGTGAAAATAAACCATGGAATAGAATTAATTGTGCGTAACAGGTTGAAGAACTAAAAAAAATATTACAAACCTGTGCGAAGGCTTTGTCGCAGCCGGGCGCGCCGCAGACAAATGGCTTTTCTCCTGTATGAAGTCTGATATGATTGTTTAAATTCGTTATCTGAAAACAACGTTATTTACTAAAAAATCATATTGAAAAATATATGAAACTTTCTTTTACTACCTTCATTTAATTAGAAATGATCGATTTATCCTGGTCTGTCTGGTTGAACTAAAACTGTCCATTTGAAGATTGGATTTGTGGTTGTAGATGGTTGAAATTTAAAATTACATATTAAAAACCGCATGTTTTGGTACACTGCTAAGCTTAAAAGTGATCTCCAACCATATTAAACCACTTTATGCAAAATATTCACTGATAGCCCGGGGAGATATTTAAAACATTGGCTAATTACGGGCGCTAACTAAAATTTTTATGATAGAAAAATCATGTAATCTTGAAAATATTTTTTTTTTATTGCATTGCATTTGCAGTCATTGTAAAATATTTTTTTTACCAAATTTTATATTTGATACTCAATAAAAGATAAAGTAAAGCATGACATCAGTTTTAATTTTTTACTTAAGTTCGTAGATATGTTCAGCTGTTGATTTGATATGGTTAATCAAAGAGTATAAAATATAAGTAAGTGAACCATCTCTTAAAATGAACTAAGCTATGATCAGACGATGCAACGTCTGATAGTTGTGACTCAACTAGCAGCTAGGACGAATGTGTGTCCTGGACGGGAAGGAGAGGGCTTTTATTCAGTTCGCTTGGAGGGGATCATGCCTCCGGCGGGAGGCAAGGCTCCCTCAAGTAAGGCACAAAGTGAGCCACCTAATAAAATGCATTGCTTAGTATACGATACGAAGCCCAAGCGGGCGAAGAGAGACAAATACATTGTATTTCATTTCGCGCATGATTTATTGCCAACGCTCTTCTTCACATTGCAACACAGAATAATGCTGTCTCTTTTATACATTTTCTATGCCGAAGTACGTTTATGTGATTCGATCAGGTAATCAGTTTCTGCGGGCATAGTTAAACCCTAATTTTTTGATAATTTAATTTTCTCCAGTCCTTTTGTCGCTTTAGAAATCCTCGCATGGCGATACAAACCATTGAATAACCACGAAACTATACGAGTATATCGTGTAACTTTAAACCACGATTACGGACGAACTGAAGTAATATTCATTTCTCGACGTGCAATAAAACAAACGTGTGATCTGTAAAAGTTTATTTTAAACAAAATTAGGCACATTTAAATACATATCACGAAATAAGCAAATTTATTTTTTTAATAAAATAATTGCTATGATTAAATATGATCATGTATGACCAAGATCAAGTTCCAAACATTGTAATTTAGCAGAAAAGCACACAGTTTCAAAATTTTAAAGACAGATGGAAAATATATATTCTTCGTTGTGGTTCTATGCGAATCCGTAAAGAAGGCCTGCTACCTGCCTTCTGATTATAATTGCCAATTGATTTCTGCCAAGTGCGTGGCCCAATCGCATCGACTTTTGTAGTTGGCATCTGTACTTTAATCACCAGAGCAGTTAGGGCAGGCAGTGGGCCGAACCTTACAGGATATTCAAGTAGGTAAACCGTGTTTTTTATATTACAATTCCAGTTGATTTCCGCCACGTACTTGGCCAAATCGCACCGTCTTTTGTAGTTGCCATCTTTAATCCCCTGTGGGATGAACTCAACAGCGCATTCGAGTCATCATCTTAAAATTCTGTCACTGCAATACCTCGAGTAGTACAATAGTGTTGGTTGGTTGGTCGCTAAGAGAAGAAACATTTAGTTTTTCTGAAGAGCAATTTATGCGGTTTCCACTGACATTTCATACAGCACCTTTTGAAATCGCTTCATCAACGGCTTTCGATTTTCTTGACTAACCATTATTATTACCCAAAGCGTTTCGGCAAAAGTGTAATTCGTTTGTTATAAGCTTTTCTACGCTACTTGCACGAACTGGATTACCAAAAGACGTTATCCTAATGCAAAAATGATTTTCGTAAAGATTTCGTAAAGTGTCAACACTCAAGATTGAATAAAACTGCAACAATAAGCATCAAATTTGGTAAAGTTAATCATTAAAACAAGCACATTGTATAATAATATTTATAAAACAAAGTCATTCTCATCGAATAAAAGTGTCTGAGGCATTCAATATGCTCCGTTGCAGCAAAGAAACCAAAGACTTGTATTGAGAGTGAGATTCATATAAATGTCTTTTGTTGCAATATGGGCTAACCTGTATTATCGACAACTCATCCTATTTTAGTTACATATGCTTCTTATATCATGCGTGTTAGATACTAAGCAATGCATTTTATTAGGTGGCTCACTTTGTGCCTTACTTGAGGGAGCCTTGCCTCCCGCCGGAGGCATGATCCCCTCCAAGCGAACTGAATAAAAGCCCTCTCCTTCCCGTCCAGGACACACATGCCTCCGATTTTTCCTTTGCCTCCGATTTTTCCTCTCTGTTCTCTCTGGACGATGCGGTGATAATCGCGGGGGATTTCAACGCAAAGCACAGAGAATGGAACAGCAGACTCACTAATTCTAGAGGCCGAAGCCTGAACGATATATTAGACGCAAACGGAGCTATAGCCCACGCCCCCACAGAACCAACCAGATTTCCCCTGGGCGACCAGCTCGGAGCCCCGGACGTCCTCGACATAGCACTTCTCAAAAACATAACACTACAATCAACCATCGCCACAGCACACGAACTCTCTTCAGACCACAACCCAGTCATTTTACACTTAGAAGGAGGCCTAAACTCAGCTTACACCACAACAAAAACCACAGTCAACTGGGCACTCTTTGCCGAGCACGCAAACAACACAGACTTCAGTCTCTCAGACATAGACACTAAACCTAACATAGACAAGGCAATACAAAATTTTACAAACACAATAAAATCCCTCATTGACAACGTGACTACCACAAAAACAGAACCACCACGCTCAAGACTACCGGAACACATAAGAGATCTAATCACACAGAAAAACACCATCAGAAAACGCTGGCAACGGTACGGCCACCCTGCAGACAAACACCTACACAACAGATTAGGTAGACACCTCAAAGCAATCATTGCTCAACACAACAACGACCAATGGACACTGAAATTACAAAATCTCTCCCCTACAGACAACTCTCTCTGGAAGACACAGAAAGCACTCAAACTCAAAGACACAAAACCCGTACCCCCACTTCACGGCCCGAGAGGCCTAGTCTACACTGAGGAAGACAAGGCCGAGGTCTTCGCGGAAACAATTGAGCGTCAATGCTCGCCCAACTGGTCCCGCGCAGACCTCGACCACATCGAGACAGTCGACCGCACGATACGACGAAACAGACTCAAACCGACCGACCCGGACACACTCCCCCGCCCCACCACACTCTCAGAAATCATAAGCATAGTCTCACACTTAGAAAACAAAAAGTCACCCGGCCCGGACGGAATCACGAACAAAGCAGTTAAGCTTCTCCCGGCCTCTGCCCTTCAGGCTCTCGTTGATCTCCTCAACGCTTGTCTAAAATTCAAATATTTTCCACCTCAGTGGAAAACTGCCAATGTTGTCATGATTCCGAAACCAGGCCAAAATCACACTTTCCCACAGAACTACCGCCCCATCAGTCTTCTTTCCTGCTTTTGCAAAATATACGAAAAAATCATACACATTAGAATTAGCGACTTCCTCACCGACAACAACTTACAAATTGATGAACAATTTGGTTTCCGACCACAACACTCTACTTGCCACCAACTCCTGAGAGTGACCGAATACGTCCTCAAAGGAAACGACACAAAGACACCCACCGGAGGCATCTTCCTGGATGTCTCCAAAGCCTTCGACAAAGTATGGCATAACGGCCTGTTGTACAAAATGTACCAACTCGGCTTCCCCCCACCACTCATACACCTCATACAATCATACCTACACCACAGAAGAATACGTATGAAACTAGGCAATACACTCTCTTCCGAAAAGACACTTGAATCTGGAGCCCCTCAAGGCTCCGTTCTAGCCCCAATTCTCTTTGCCATTTTCATCAACGACTTGCCCAAATATCCGGGTGTCGAACGAGCACTATACGCCGACGACACTGCCATACTATACCAGAACAAAAACTTACGCTACTTACAACTAAGACTTCAAAAAGCCGCCGACCAAATAGCCGACTGGTTCCGGAAATGGCGAATCGACATTAACCCCGACAAAAGCCAAGCCATCATATTCACCAGACGTAGAACAGACACTCTCCCCAATATACAGATTTTCGACAAAGACGTCCCGTGGGTCGACACGGTCAAATACCTCGGAGTCACACTAGACAAACACCTCACATGGAACAAACACATAACCACAGCTCGAAACAAAGCCACCGGAGTAGTAGCCCAGCTATTCCCACTTCTGAAAAACACACATCTCAGTACATTTAACAAAACACTTCTATACAAAACAGTCATCCGCCCCGTCATGACCTACGCTTGTCCCGTCTGGGGCTACGCGGCCACGTCACACATTAACAAATTACAAATAAGACAGAACAGAGTACTCAGACTGATAACAGGAGCCCCGTGGTTCGTTCGAAACTCACAACTACACAAAGATCTACGCATGGACACGATAGAAGAACATATCAGGTCAACATCAGTAACTTTCTTCAAAAGTTGCGATAACCACACAAACCCACTCATAAACACACTACAAACCTACTACGAGACAAACACAACAACTAATAAACCCAGACACATCATCTCAACAACACCCCCACAACAATAATTCCAGACACGTTAATCAAACACACAGACAAACAACCAATCTAATAACACTTTTCGACTTTCTCCTGTTTCAGGACTCCAAGAAGGACATCGTCCTAGCCCTCCCCTACTTGCCGCCTCCGGCATCCCTCGATATATTAAAAAAAAAAAAAAAAAAAAAAAAATTCTCGCTAGACTCATTTCATTTCCAAATTATATTCTTTTCATTTTCTTATCGCTCTATCAAAGAGCTGTTTTCGATCGATAGTAAATACGCCTCTGTCGCGTTCACTATCCACCCGTCTATAAAAAGGTAAAAAAAAAGGCAGGACACACATTCGTCCTAGCTGCTAGTCGAGTCACACGTATCAGGCGTTGCATCGTCTGATCATAGCTTAGTTCATTTTAAGAGATGGTTCACTTACTTATATTTTCTGTTCTGGCAAATGGATTCTGGCAAAAACATGGTTTTGGCTACCAGAAACTCAATTTGATGACAAGTCTTAGAAACTATACACGTACTAAATTTACATACATTTTTTTAATTATATAAAAAAGACACAAAAAACAAAATAAAGTATTTATTATATTATCACTTATATTATCATGGTTTAAAATGTTTTGCTCTTAATTGATCACTCTTTTTCACAAAAAGTATTTTTTCACTCTTGATCCAAATATATCGAAAGTCCTTAGCGGCGTTTTTTGTTTTCCACAGAAGTTGTTTCGTTAAAGTCATTAAAGATGTTCGTTAAAATACATTTTTGCTGAATTTTTATTGCGAAAAATATCGTCGTTTGTCACCACTTTCGTGCGGTTTTCCAGCCAAACATTTCTAGAAGACTGAGATTTGAACTGGACTACAATTGGCGGGGGGCCAGATTTATTCACTTTATTATTTACTCGATAAATATTTTCTTTTTGCGATTATCAAAACAATATTTTTAATATCTTCGTCGTTTTCCGTTTCAACGCCGGATATCTCGATATTTTTAGAGCGAGTTTGTTGTTCCAGATAATTAATCCTTTCGGAAAGGCTGGCTATTTGATGACCCTGTTCGGCCTTTGCCTCTGTGAGGTTTTTAATCGGCTGCTGCGAATCTTCGAGTGCGAGTTGAGACTCCTTCAGAGTGCGTAGGATATCCTCGTATTTTCGAGTTGCAGCAATCCGCCTCTCCGCCTCCTCGGCCGAGCTGCCGGCCGAGTCGCGGTGCGAGCTACCCGCTATTCTGCCGGGGCCCGCGGCGTCCACGCAATTCTCGCACTTCCAATCGTCTCGCTTCCTTCTCAGGGCGTTCGCTCTTCAAAATGCATCAAAATGCATCAAAATGCACTTGATATGAAGTATCACACTGCAATCTTTACAAGCAAGCGAATCACCATCGACGGTTATCGGACACTTGCATTTAAAACACTCAAACAAAAAGTAAACAAACACTAGAACTTACCTTTTTTTAAATTATATGTAGTTTTACGATAAATAAATATTATTTCAATTTGAGACTGATATTGACTCGGCTTACGCTCAAATTGATGCGTCCGCACTGACCGAATGTAAGAACTGAACTGTCAAAAGTTATATAAGGATTTCTATTATTAGAACTAGAACTATTATCTGGATCGTTTCGCGACTTAGGCAGTTCTCTACGAGTGCTGCATTCAAAACAGGTACCACTGAATTTAACACTTCGCGAAAACCCTACCGACTGGTTTGACAAAATATTTAGAATCGTCAAAAAGACATCATTTTAATCAAAGAGTATAAAATATAAGTAAGTGAACCATCTCTTAAATTGAACTAACTATGATCAGACGATGCAACGTCTGATACGTGTGACTCGACTAGCAGCTAGGACGAATATGTGTCCTGGACGGGAAGGAGAGGGCTTTTATTCAGTTCGCTTGGAGGGGATCATGCCTCCGGCGGGAGGCAAGGCTCCCTCAAGTAAGGCACAAAGTGAGCTACCTAATAAAATGCATTGCTTAGTATCTAACACACAAGATATAAGAAGCATACTTATGTGAGTAAAATAGGATGAGTTGTCGATAATACAGGTTAGCCCATATTGCAACAAAATACATATATATATGAATCTCACTCTCAATACAAGTCTTTGGTTTCTTTGCTGCAACGGAGCATATTGAATGCCTCAGACACTTTTATTCGATGAGAATGACTTTGTTTTATAAATATTATTATACAATGTCCTTGTTTTAATGATTAACTTTACCAAATTTGATGCTTATTGTTGCAGTTTTATTCAATCTTGAGTGTTGACACTTTACGAAATCTTTACGAAAATCATTTTTGCATTAGGATAACGTCTTTTGGTAATCCAGTTCGTGCAAGTAGCGTAGAAAAGCTTATAACAAACGAATTACACTTTTGCCGAAACGCTTTGGGTAATAATAATGGTTAGTCAAGAAAATCGAAAGCCGTTGATGAAGCGATTTCAAAAGGTGCTGTATGAAATGTCAGTGGAAACCGCATAAATTGCTCTTCAGAAAAACTAAATGTTTCTTCTCTTAGCGACCAACCAACCAACACTATTGTACTACTCGAGGTATTGCAGTGACAGAATTTTAAGATGATGACTCGAATGCGCTGTTGAGTTCATCCCACAGGGGATTACAGATGGCAACTACAAAAGACGGTGCGATTTGGCCGAATACGTGGCGGAAATCAACTGGAATTGTAATATAAAAAACACGGTTTACCTACTTGAATATCCTGTAAGGTTCGACCCACTGCCTGCTTCAACTGCTCTGGTGATTAAAGTACAGATGCCAACTACAAAAGTCGATGCGATTGGGCCACGCACTTGGCAGAAATCAATTGGCAATTATAATTTATTCAAGAAGAGGGGCTGAAAATAAACAAAAAATATTTGTTAAAAAATAAATACGGTATTTTGCAACGACAAAATCTTTATAAAAAAAAGATATCATCGATAAAACGAAGCCAAACTAAAGGAAGGCTGCAAAGATTGACTTTTAAGAAAATTTCTTTCTAATTCACCCGAAAACAATATGCATTCAAGTGCCCATTGCCGTCCCTTCGTTTGAAGGTAAAGTTTTCCTTCAAAAGAAAAGGCATTGGACGTTAATTTGATAACTTTCAAATTTCGGAAGAGACTCTACAACGCGACAAACAGATTTCGTAAATAAAGCAATTGGACTCTACAACACGACAAACGTAAAAATTACTCCACCGCGTGAGGCGGTTTCTCGACCAACATCCCATCCCAATGAGTACACGGCCGCAAAGAACTATTACTTCAAAAGCGTTAGTCAAAAATGACCTTAAATCTAAATGCTATGAATTTGATAACGAATAAATATTGAGATTCGACACTTGATAAATACGCGCAAAACTTTAGATACATAAGATATTTATATAATTAAAATATAATTTAAAATGTACAAACCCCTCTAAAAACCTATTGTAATATTAATAGTAATAATAAATGGTAATATACTATTATATTATACTAATTTGCTAGTCTCTAATCAGGGCCCTACTCAATCAGGACTTAGGACTACAAAACATTCTTCGCTCAATGGTTTCCAACTGGTTTGGTTAGATTTTACATAATTGCAATATTTAAATAAAATAAAAACATTGAGGTAACCAACCAGTTCAGTACAGTCCAATGCCACCATAAGTGGACGTTAATTTTTCACCAGATTAGAATACAAACAAAATATATCTTGTCCTGCCACAGCCTGGAGGGCTCATCAGACAGAAACTCAAATTAGAATTATGTTTTTCTTGGAGCGGTTTTTCTTGACTCTTTAAATCCTTAAAACTACGAATTGTTTATACATAACAAACTTAAGTGAAAATTATACACAATTTAATACCTAATATGGGCAGAGTCGCGGGTCGCTGCTGGTGCGCCGTAGCGGGATGACACGCTCCATCATTAAGCTGAAAACAAAACCGAGGTTTATGAATAAAAAAAGGATGACACCATTTAATATATGTAATTATTAATATTTAGTTTAAATATTAATAATTCTCTCAAAACAAAAGTGCTATGACTAACCCGGGCGCCCACTCGTTTGCGAGGGAAGAGGTTAAGGCCCGCCGGTTGAGGCCGGTTGAAAAGTTGAGGTCGCCGGTTGAGGCCGGTTGAAAAGTTGAGGCCCGCCGGTTGAGGCCGGTTGAAAAGTTGAGGTCGCCGGTGAGCGACCTTAAGCTCGCGGCTCGCAGCTCACTGAAAAAACAAACCGACACAGTTAGGCATTTGGAAGGCCGAATGAAATGGCTCGTATTTCGTTAAAAGTTGCTGACTGACCTCGACGAACAGACCGAATCCACTTGCACCTCTTCCTCTTCCGGTATGGGGCTCAGATACCCGCGCGGCCCGCAGTGCCTATGGCGCAGTCTCCAGCAAAGCTTGTCCCTAAACAGAGAAACAGTTAGGCATTTGTATAAAATTACATTCCTGTTTTCAACATCGCCATCAATGTCATTGCCCGCACAGAGAAAGAGCTTCGAGGTCATTATGAATTTAATCGCATGAGTATGGACTTAAAAAACACGCCAGCTTCTTTTCAACGCGCAATGAATGAACGTACTTTCAGGCTTACAAGGTATAAAGTGTTTCGTTTATTTATTTATTTATTTATCGTTTATTTGGCAAACCAACAGTATAATATGAAAAAATGGTACATACAATTGTTTGTATAATTATTAACCGATGACAGGGTTTCGCAAAAGCACAGAGATTAAAATAAATTAAATTATACTCGCATTAGCACTCTAAATACAGAAATATATATACATTTTTTTTATTTTTATTTTTTTAATATATAATTATTTTGAAATATGGTATGTTTTAGAAATAGTCAGAGGCCAATGAAAAGAAACTGAAAATGATGTCCAAAGATTATAATTTTATTATTATTTTTATTTATTTTTTTTTGTGTAGCTAATTTAGTTCATTTTTTGCATTTAAGGTTTTTCGCAACTCGCAATGAAAAGAATATTTGTTTAATAGAAATATATCTGTCGATGAGAATAAGTCATCGTATTGCCGACACAATCGAGCGACCGGCTTCAACATCCAAAGCCACTCTTTAGTTAAGTTTAACACCATATGTAACTCTTTTGTTTTGTAACAACCGATAAACTCGCAATTTTGAATAACTATGAGTTTTTTCATTGATATTGTAGAGAAGAAACTAACTAAACCTAACCCAAACCTTGACTAAAATAATGTACCTATATTGTGCAGAAAGCTAATATCTATATATGCTACGGTACGCCCTACCTAGGTAGGTAGGGTGTATCGTGTATGTACGACAACCCTGCATCACACACACTTGCAGTCTCTCAGAGTCGATCGTAAGTAGTCTATTTTATATTTATTATTATTATATTTAGGTCATTTAATAACAAAAGATGGTATTCAACCTCAAAGTGATAAAATTTCTGTTATTAAAAACTACCCAAAACCAAAATCAACTAAAGAAATTAAAGAATTTTTAGAATTAGTAGGATTTTATCGCCGGTACATTCAAAATTTTAGTAATATAGCTCAACCTTTAACCTTACTTTTGAGAAAAGACACAATTTTTAATTGGACAGACGAACAACAAAAATCATTCGAAACGTTAAGAAACTTTTTAACAAAATAACCAATATTAGCTTATCCAGATTTCACAAAAGAATTTAATCTTACCACAGACAAATTTAATAAAATAATTAACCCATCTCCAGATCAAATCGATGAAATATTACGTGAAATCAGGTCTTGCAGGATATCACAAACCTTATAACCGAATTAAAACCAAATATAATTGTCCTCTAATGAAAAACGATATTTTTAAATACACCAAACATAGAAAAAGCCACATAGCACCCTTAGATTATGTACAACCACAACCGCAAATACAGCATTTGAAAAAAAATTCTTTGACATCGTTGGTCCCAAGATAATGTTTCAAAATTCTCACAAGCTTATGCTTTACCAAATCACGAATCTCAAACTATTGCAGAACACTTGGTAAATAAATTTATTTGTAATATTGGCATACCTAAAAAAATTCTCACAGATCAAGGTAGAGATTTTACTTCCAATTTATTAAAAGAAATTGCTAAACTATTTAAAATAAAACAAATTCAAACTACAGCATATCACCTAACCTAACTCGCGTCACACGCCACCGTCTAAAATGCGAGATCGGAACGTTCACGTACCCAGAATTGGCGACAATACCCAATTTCAATCCTGCTCGTCAAGGCAGTTATGTGAAAGACGGAAGCTGTGCCGAGCATCACAGGCCCTAGGAGGTGAAGGGAAATCGTGGTTCCACTTATGGGCGCCAGAACGACGTACCTGGAAGGCATTCTGTGAAGATTTGTACATCGCTTACCCTCGCGAACCAAACTTTTATATAGCCGACAATGTAACTCTCAAAATACAAAAGAGATTAGTAAAGGTTCATATTAACCGAATAAAACCGTTCATTTTAGACAAATTTTCGCAGTAAAAACACAAGAAACACCCGGAATATATTACGGTAATCTCGGCCCGATAAAATTAAATGCTCACATGGAAATTAATTAACAATTATAATATAACATTCTTAGGAATAGAGATAGTCAAGAACCGATCGGACGCGGTTGTAAAATAGTTTATTTGTTTGGTTTCCATTTCTTACCCCGGTGCAACTAATTGTAAAGTCATGGTTTTTGATTTTTTGATCGCACTACCTTGATCTTCGTTCAAGGTAGTTTTTTTGAAGGCACTCGATAAAAGAGAAAACCAGTAAAAGAACTCCTCGACCAGCAATTCCCAAGAAAACCAAACGTAAGTTAATATTCCAATCCACAGAACATAAATGAGGGCAATCATCATATCGTCTAAGTTTAATAATCGCACAGTCAAGTTATTCATTGCTGTTATTATCTTTGACTTGTCAAAGATGTCGTTTTGTCACTAACTAGGTAACCAAGGTAAATTTATTAATTGAATCCAAGCGAAAAACATTTAAATCCACCTGTTGCCATGGTTATGGCAACAGGTGTTCAGCACCTAGTTAGATGGACACGGTAAAGTTTCTGACATGCCACTAAGTGCGAATTTGGATGAGAGGAGATGTATCACATTTTCTCTTTGTATGTTTATAGATAAATAGATAAAATCCCGTCCAAAGCTGGGACTCTTGCTGTGTTGAGGTAGGTCTTGATTGAGGTCAAATTGACTTTTGAAGGTGGTGAAGTTTTTTGGGCCGATTGAATAATATAGGTAAGTGAATACACTTATGTAGATACCAAAATTTCATTAAATTTTAAATTACATTCACAGATGACCGTTGTTGATATTTACACATATAACCTTGACAAACGGCACTTAACCTACTTGTTTTAGTAGGTTCATTCGGTTTTTTACAGCTGTCTTTAAAAGTGTTTTAACAATTTCAACGAAACTTAAAATAATTTATTTGAAGCATATTTTTCATATGATATTCATTAAATGAATATTTCCACAAAATAAAAATTTATTTGAAAAAATGAAGGCATAAAGAATTGATTGCGAACGAATAGGTTAACTAACAAAAAAGTTCACATCAAAACATCGACTAACTTTGGTCTTTTGAATTCTTCGGGGGGATCAATTTCCTTATTGATTTTCAGAGATCATATTATTTGTTTATTATATATTTATGCTGATTGTTTTATGTTTAACAAACAAATCTAACCCATATTCGTTCGAATAATACATATCTTACATAGCCTAAAATAAATAACCGAAACTCTTTACTTAAACAAAACTGAACTGTCTTTTAGGTACAGAACACCAGTGCGGTAGTGTCAACATTCTGATAATTAACTATCAGATTTTTATTCAGACACACGTAATATATACACAGTGGCTGCCCTGAATTTGTACAGTAGACAAGCCCTACTGCGATTGTTTTAATACAAATTATATAAGTTATATTGTTTATAATATAAACAATAAATTATTATTTTAAATCGAAAATATATTAAAAGCCTAGCTTTTCGGCTTCTACTAAAGTATCGTCACTGCATATACATACTATTGCAATGTATCAGAACCTATCTATATTATGAACGAAAATTTAAATGAAACACTTTTTGAAAATATCGCAGACAATTTATTTAGGTATAAGAAAATGTGCACATGCATGTACGCAGTAGGTGAAGAAATAACTAGTGAAAACCGTTCTGGTATATATGATTGAAATTGACGCTTGAAGGCTTCAATCTGAGGTCTTGGACGGCCGTCCTGTAGGGGCTGAAAATAATATTTAATAAAGAAATACATTTAAGAAAATAGTTCAATATAAATGTCTCTAAGATTGCATACTCAACAAACAAAATGGCTATAAGTAATACAGTAATAAATAACACTCCTATCACAAATCACAGCTATTAACTGTATTTTTTTATCGGGAATGGTCTTGGCACACGCTGTATACAGGATGTATTTAAATTCGCTGATGTCCTTTTAGGGGGTCGATCTACATCGACAACTAAACCGGTCTCCCAACAAATGGCTAAAACTAAAAATACCACAATATTCTAGACATATTAATTTAGTACTTTGCTTAAAAAAAAACGAAATACACCTTATTATAGTAATGAAAATAAATAAATAAGAAAGTGTTGTTTTTTTCTTGCAACGATTTTCTTTTAAGTTGTGTGAGTGACGCGAACCTAATTTTTCTTTCTAAAGATAGACAATATAATAATCTAGGCCATTACATAAAAAAAAACACTTATTTCAAATGATAATAAAATTATTTAAATACAAAAAACATTTTTCATCGATTCCAAATGTAACGAATTCGCGGTCGGCGAGTATATCCGTCTCTTTTCTACGCGTCAATGTTCGAATAAAGCCTACTCTCAAGGACAAATGCCTCCCTTAAATGGGCGCCTTAAAACGATTTCTATTAAATTTTGAATTTGTTTTTCTCGTAATTTAGAAACATTTTTTCAGTATTTTTTGCTGCATAATGTTTGATTGTTGAGATAGATAGATAACCCCGTAAACGGACATCAGCGAATTTATAAATATACACTTGTATATATATTTTTAAATAACTAGTTTAAATACGCCATTAATTTGATGCCTAAAGACTAATATTTTAACGTGTAATCTGACATGATTTTCTTCGATTATACTATACAGTTCCTGTTAACGACGCACAAAGGCACATAAGTACATATAAACATTCAAAAATAGATGCAACGGTCTTTGATTTACACATATACAATAATATATCGGCTTTGATTATATGTATGAAGTGGTTTTTAGATAGCTCATGTCATGCAAATGGTGCTGTTTTTGGACAACTTTTTCTATATTACTTCGAAGTCAGTTAGGTGAGTCGCAAACCGCGCAAGTTTAACAGTCATAGATGGCGATAGTCTTATCATCAATTTCACTTGCAAACGATTTCTACCTTAAACTTCAGAATAATGTATTAACATCTATCTTTAAGATTAGGAAATTATGTGCTTTTTCTACAATATTACGATGTGGACAATTTCTTCTTAGGAATTGAGAAATTTATAGGAATATCACTATAATAATAGGTGAACACGATAGCTTGCTAACGAAGCAACGATATCACTGCAAACTTGTTCTGGACAGACATGGATATCCCATTGAAAATTAATTAAAAGTCTACTTAAAATATCGGGAGCATTATATATACCTACATAACTACATTTTACGAAATTGTTTAAAATGGCATCGAGGTACTTCAAAACATAAACTTCTCCAAAAAAAAAGTAGTGGTGGGTGACAATTATTTTTTAGGAACCATTGTTACCTAGGTCGCGCAAGATAAAAATATTAGCAAATATAAAATAGATCGAGCACAGGATTATAGGACAATACTATGTATCACCACTTGAAAATAAGCAAACTTACGTGCTAATCGATTTCCTAGAAGTAAAAGAAAAATTTTGGAAGAACGCAGTGTTGTCATTAATGGAGTTGTGGTCATCGTTCTGAAAAATATTAGGCCATTGTTATAAAATTATTACCTATCTAGATACACGCGTGTAATTATCATATAATTGATAATGAATACATGAATATTCGTGGGTACAATTCTCGTAAATGGTTATTTTATACTAGCGTACTTATGTGCCGCACGTTGGCAGTCGACTTTAAGATTCGGTGCTAATTTTTATAGGGCGTCAAGTTTTACTCTTTACGCGGTCAGTGAGCAATTGTTGTTTTTTTTTTAATTACAGCTTCTTAATAAACAAAATAAAAAAAAACAACTATTATATGTTATAGACTAGACCCTTCATTTGCCTTTCAATTACTATTTTTGCTAAGGTTCTAACGTCTAAAAATAGCGAAAATTAAGACAAATAACGTATCGAGCAAAGGCAACATTAAAAAAAACACAAGATTCCTCTCGCCTCGTAGCAAGCTTAGCCTCGCCGTGCGCCGACTCGGTACATCATGAGCGGCCGTAATCAAAACTTGGCATCCCCCAGCAAGGCCAGTGCCAAGATGGCAGACATCAATCGAGTACTCGTGCAAGACAACACACACCTCCGATTCCGGGACAAATTGTACTCAAATATTAAACTCGTCTCGTCTCGTTTATATCACGCGAAAATATCACAGTACGCTGTTCGATAAAATTGTAATAATTTGGGCATGAGACTCACATTAGGTTCGCTGGTTTGATGACCTGGCCTGGCGAGGTCATATTCCTCGCTGACTGCGAGCATTTTGGCGCACCAGTGGTAGATGCACGGATCGGTGGTGCCGCGGATGTATAACTTTTCCACCTCAACGTCTATCGTCCGGGTCAACTCCGACGGCTACATTATACCAATTACCAATTTATTAAGGTTGTCTGTGATATTGTTTAGAACTTAATACCACATTTTCTTTCTGAAATCATTAAATACCTTGTGCGCTTGTCACTCATCCTAACATATCAACATTCTATTAACCTACACACTTCTCTCACACTTTATTTACACGCTCAAATATCTCACAATTATTCACACTTTTCTCACACGCTCATTAAATGAATAACAATTACCCGATAATAATCTGTTAAACTTTGAATTATACTTCTTGGCCATATTAACTGTAAACTTGTTTATAAATTGTAAATTAATATAACTGTAACTGTAATATAATAACTGTAATGTAATATAATTGTAATAACTGTAAATTTCGCTTATAAACATGGCTTATGAATTCACTTCAGATTACTTCGTTTGATTGAATTAATAGTAGAAAGCAGGCAATGAGTAATAAAGGTGAGATTTGAGTAAACTTTAATTTAGGCATTTTTTTAAACTAATCAAAAGTATGTCTAATTATAATACGTTAGGGTTTTGTATCCAACAAATTTCAAAAGTGTATTTCTTATATTCTAATATTTTTCACATTTTCGCTTGTAAACATTATAACTCTATCTCTCGTATTCTCTTTTATTTTTATGGACCTCTTTTATTATAGATTATAGCCCGTATTTTTCTGGAAAATCTAAAAATGTGATCAAGGGGACATGTTCTATAGTCATAAAAATGTTTTATTCTGATCTCAGCGGGAACTATTTTCTTTGATTTTTTTTAAAAAACATAAATAATTACCTCAAATAGTTATCCAAAAGGCCAACTTTCGGGAATATATCTACTAAAACCGAAGTCCAATGCACTCAATTGTAAAAATATCGGTAACCATCTTTATGTAAATTAAACGAAATAATTTCTTACTTTAAAGCTGTTTTTTTTCGGCGGTCGAAATGTGTACAGCATCCTGGCATCTTTGCGTCTCTGAATGAGGTCCAGCGGTGGTCGACGGGCGATTTCTTGTTTCACCTACAAAATAGGTTTGTACTTTACGATCTACAAAGTTTAGTGGTGCGGGTTTTAGTCTGCCTTGGAACAGGCGCTGGTCTATTAATGTAATTTAACATATTTATACATTTTATGATAGTTATTCTAATATCTATATATGTATGTTAGGTATTTAGTAAATATTAAAACAATAATTCATTATAATTGTTCGTTAGCATACTAGAAAAGTTTTTTTTTAAATATTACAGCTGATTTTGGTAAAACTAAAAAGGATGGCTCTGTTAAAACATAAATTTTGTCTCCAAATACCTAAATACTCAAGTACTTAAAGAAATCGTACTTTATTCTCGTTTAAAATTAGGGTCTAAGAGATATTAATTGTCCTTTATACTAATATTTTCTTTTAGTTGACTAATTTAACTGACAAAATAAAAAAAGTTAGGTAGGTAAGAATAATTTAGATTTTTTCTTTTAAATATTTTTTTTTGTTTACAAAGAATAATAAAAATGAATAAACGTAAATTTATAAATTTTACATAATATATAAATCCAAGCACAATTTTCTGACCTCAACGATAACTCGTTGAGGTCCAGTGTTGAGTGTTTGTGACAACATTCAAGTTCTGCTCAGATGTTGGCACGACCTTAAACTGTCGGTTGTGGCATAATAATTAATATCATAACTTGTCAAAATTTATTGAGTGTGTATAAAAGTTTGCAATCTATATATCGACCATTTACGTTGGATAATTTAAATGGTGCATAAACTAACCTTCTTTGATTTTGCGGTTTCCAATTCGGCGATAGGCGGCCCCTCGATGGCGACAGCTCCTGGCGATTCTGGCACCACGTCGTCTGCTTTCGCGTTGCCTTTGGCCTCCTTCTCTTTCTTACCCTTCTTGCCCTTCTTTGGCGACTGCGCAGCTTTCTCTTTCTTTGGTTTCTTCTCCTTTTTGACCTTTTTGACTTTCTTATCTTTTGTCTCTTTCTTCCTATTTTTCCTTTTCTTTCCCTTGGCGACTTTCAATGCTATCTAAAGTATGGTCAAGACTTTAAGTCGCTTAACTACCCACGATTAGAGACTAACATCTAAAATTAATGTTCAAAATGCATCAGTTCCTGTTGGTACACCAAAGGCAAGTTGTTTTTACCCTGAGAAGTATATTATTCTGTAAACGGTCTTTATGAAAAATTCAATGCGTCCGTGAATAGTAAAAAAATAATAAATAAAAACTATAATATCCTGAAAAAAATTATAAAAATTTCGTTAAGGCTTTGTGTCATATGCGATTGAAATCGTTTTATTTTTGCTTAGTATAAGGAAAAAATACAATGAATTTTCGTATGGAATAACTTCATAATATCGAAAGCTTTAGAAAAATCAATGTAGTTCATCAATTTTACAACGATCATCCAGAGCACTGATGATACATTGGTTAAAAACAATAAAATATTGCATGACCGAGTTTGCCGGCCTAAAATCATGGAAAGTACATTGATCGTTCGATAGCCATAACTATTTTTTGTTTACAACTACGACGATAAAAAAATTCCCATGGTTTTTTTGAAGTAAATAATTATAAAGTAATCACAATAAAACAATACCTAAAAATAATAATGCTCTAATTCTTTCAGCTTTATAAAGACAGCTTTTTAATTGTCTGTTTGTCTACATTTAATTTTACACGCAATCAATCAATCAATCAATCAGGTTGCCTATACAACTGGCGAAGAGAAGTATACCTATTGTTGTCCAAAAAAGTGCATTAAATAAAGGAAACATTCCGCTTGCAAGTAAAGCCAGGATATAAATATAAATAATCAAACATCAATTGGAAAGTTAGGTTATAATTATGTGATGAAAGTGATGCCCTCGACATGACTCACCGCTGCAACTTTTTCTTGTTCTACGAAGACAGCCCTGGTGCTGTTGTCCGAAGAGTGAAAGCTAACGGCGAAGACCCAGTATTCGTTGACATCCCTCAAGTTCACCAACGAGCGCTCATCCAAGTACGATAGAATCTTCATGATCACCGCGAACGGCAAGCATTGAACCTGTGAGCGAATTTCGATACGTTCATTATTTTAATTTGCAACAATTCTTTCTTGCTAAATTCTTATTAAATTCAAACAAAGGAGGTAATTTATACCTTACCTAATACATAGTTAATTTAATATGTTTTTTGAAAACACGTTTAATGTGGTATTATCTAATATTCACAAAACACACCGAGTGATTTTACATATCGTATACATAAGACACGGCGTGCAGCGCTGGTTTTGACCCAACTAAAACCTTTACAAAAAAATAACTAAATAGTAAAAATCACGTTTCTAAAGTAAATAAATAAAATAGGGGATTGAGCTATTTAAAACGCATAAAAATAAAAAAAAAACCATGTAAACATAAAGATACAGATGGTTAAAAAATATTCGAACATCATTTATGCGATTAAAATTGTTTGGGCTTTCCTTGATATTTTAGATAGTAAATGAGTATGGTGTTACATTAAATTAATAAGAATTATTTAAAAAAAAAATTGAATAACCACATTTGTTCAACATGTTCAAGTTACTTTGATCATAAACAAATTTGCATTTGTGTAAAATTAGTTTCTGGTTGTTTGGTTCATGTTTAATTACCTAAATTCCAAATATATACTGATCAGACGAAAAGCGATAGGGTTCTGATTCAGACGTGTGCACAGGCACATTTGGCCTAGTTGAGTAGGACAAAAAATAATTGTATATGACCTAGGTCATAGCAATTAATTAAAAAAAATATATGCGGTCCACCCCAGCTAGTATTATATTATTTTCTAGCGCAATATGCTATATGAGAGTTCTTAGATTAGTGACAGACGAAAAAATAAAATCATGGCAAATCTTCAAAGAGATTAAAATCACAGTGACCTTATCAACAGTGTCAGGGAAAATCTTCCTGTCTCTGTTCATCTTCATCTTCTTGACGCACGAGCCATCCTCCCTCACCGTCTCCTCATACTCCACTTTCAGCTCTAGCCTCAACTTCTTTACAGCATCCTCGAAGGCCGCGAGTTTGCTCTTTAGCTAAAATAATATCACGATTACAATTCCGGCCATTTCTCCATACAAACGTTGTAATATTATGACTATTTTATTTAAAGATTTAGAAAAAAATAATACTAGGTATCACTTTATTCCCTAATATCTAGGCTTCTATGGAATTATTAAGCTAAATTTTTATTTTATCTTAAAAGTATTTATTTTATTTTCTATATATTTTATCAAAAGTTTACAAGTAAATATATTCTTGTCTGAACAGAAGAATCGAGAAAATAATACTACACAAGCATAGTTTATTTTATGAAGATGCAAATTTAAGTAAGTTTTTAGACATAATTTGAACGGTACAGAGTGTTTATGCGTTAGATGAGACAGAATGATTTAAAAGCACGCGCAAGACAGAGAAGAGGCGCCACCGGAAAGAGACCTCTTGGGGGGCCGTAGTCTGCAACTGAGTGATTGCGTTTTGACTTATTAACTCAGTCGACAGTGCTGAGTAAGTGCCGTTGAATATTCTTAGCGGCGATAAATTACCTGGCCGGAATTGACACACCGCGGGGATTCGAACCCGGGACCTCAGCATTTTAGAAGTAGGTGCCTAAACCACTGTACCACCAGGCCGGCGCAGCAGTACTTACGAAACTTGTAATTTTATTTATTATATTTATTTTATCTTATTATATACAAAAGAGAAAGATGGAAATGGATCTCGGGACACCTGGATAGTTAGAGCATAAAATTATATCGAGTGTAATTTTTCTATTTATTTCCTTATTGAAGTTATTATACCGAAGTGGGTGTTCTTAGATGTCTGGCGTTGCCAATACGGTTAGGTATTTTTTTATCATTTTACAACACGAGTTTACTATATTAATATCAATCTTCCATGATTTCTACAGAAGTTTATGAGTATGTATGTACCTCTTTCGGTTGGGGATGAATTATAGTATTGGTATCGTGTCGAATTTTTGGATTTTCTTCGGCGATTGTGACTTTATCGGCGGACCGTTTCTGAAAAAAAAAATTAAACCAAGGGTTTTTGCAAAGTATGTAGTCAATTAATGTTAGCATTTAGAATGATTTCACAGAATCTGGAAGATTTTATAACAATAGGGAATGTCACCATGTTTCGAACCAGTGTTAATATACGGGAAATAGTTATAATTATACAGCTATCGATTAAGATATGTCTAGAGGCCGCAAAAATCTCCAATCCAAAAGCAATTTTACTTTATTTTAGAGTGATTTAAAAAAAAATTAGAATGATTTTTTTCTAAATTTGCACTATTTGCAAACGTTGTTCAGGAGTAAGTCTATTAATTATGAAATGGCAAACCAAACTGAGCATAAATCAAGTGACAGCTGTCAAAAACACCAACTACGAAAAAAGTAGTGCCAGATTGAAAACCACGCCTCTAAAAAAAACACCTTTATTACTAAACCACACTAGAATGTTGAAACATTACGATGTTAATATCGTCAAGTGTTGTAAAGACACATGACTATACAATATATACATATACTATACTAAATACCTCTTTAAATTTATTTTCTCTAACCTTATTGGTTTGTAGAGATTCGTCAGGTTTTTTAGAAAGAAATAAAAAAAAATGTACACATTGTATCAAAAAAATTGTACACAAAAAATTGTATGAAAGGATAGATATTTATTTTACAAAATACCAAAATATATCTTATCATAGTACTGATTATGCCATGTAAATGATTTACAGTAATATTATATCATGTGTGAACATATTATGTAATTAGTAGGTATTAATTACTATTAATCTTTTACTATTCATCGTGAGTCCTTCCGAAAATTGTTAATTAATTATAACCCAAAATCTAGATACGTAATTTCATCCAATTTTAAGATATTGAAAAAAATGATATCAACTAAATACATAAATACGATTTGGTCTGATATACAGGTGTTCCAAGACCATTTCTGATAAAAAAAAACACCTTATTGGCCCTGAGATTTCAAACGTGATTTGTTTTGACCTCACATCAAAATTCATGATGGTTTGCGAGTAACAAAATTGTTAACTTTACGGGATAATTTGAAATCGCTTTTATTCGGTCGCTAGCAAGGCCGCACCGCGCCGGGTCATTGAGCGGCCTTGGCCGAAAGCCTGTGAGTAAAAAGAGAATTTACACGAGCCCTTTGGTAAACTTAATAAATTTGGGCATGAATTATTTTCAATTTCTTACGGGTAATAGGGAACATAAACACCCCCCTAAGCCTTTGGGAATGGTTTTGGAACACCTGTGTGTACATTCGACAGCAAAAAATTGTATACAGTAAATGTAGGCATTTAATTTGCGTGATAGCTCAGAAAGAGAGATTCTAGCGGCCATGAATATTGAGCATCGTCTCATCTCTCTTCATCTCTCTTTAACACGGTTCTTTATCTTTATCAAATGGTAAAATTACAAACTGTATACTTTTGAGTGCTGTGTGTGTACCATACGATAAGATGGTTTATTTTTGTATCGTAGTGTCAAGAATACAGTATAATACGTTATGAGTAAATACTCACTAGATTTGGATCCGAGGGTTCCTCTGTAACCCCTTTCTTGATCCGCTGGTGGGTTTCGAGGATATGTCTCCCGAAGCGAAGGGCCTCCTGCAAGATCGGTGGTCCGGATAATCTCAGAAGGCCGAGAAGTAGGTTTAGCTGATCGTTCTAAAGGTTATATAAGAGTCTGGTTTTAAACGATAATGATTAATTTTACATTTTGCATTTTACGAGGTTAGGTAAGAACCGAGTTAAGTTGGAACATATTATTTTATGTTTATTTTAATCGTTTTGGCCGCTTTGTAAAGAATTTTTATTAATTTGAAAACTAACTTTAAAAAATGACACTGTGATTGATAAAATGTAAGAATGGTCTGTTAGCTCACGTGCGTCATAGTGGCAAACAAAGCGACGTCATCATCGAACGCCAACTGCAGGAGAGACTTCGAAGATATGCTCCTGTTGTGGTCGTTGGGAACCTGGTCGGCGGAGTTATTCGTTTTGTTCCTGAAAATTGAAGTATGGTTCGATTTCCGTTCGCGGTTGTGATTTGGGCCAAAGTAGACGTGCGCGTCATAAGGCGACACCGTTTAAATCACCCTATTATTCTAGCGCTACGAATAGCCGCGTTACTGAAGCGGTGACGAAATCGCGTTCATTCACAACCCATTGACTGGCCTAATGTTACACAGATGGACACCGTATGGTGCATTCCGGTACATTGCCGGCCATACAGGTGTATTTTGACAGACACCCTGTCAAACCAGACTCCAGCTTCAGTGACACGGAGATCTCGTTGCACGACAGTGAAGCAAAGTGACGAGTTCAGCTAGAAATCATCAGTTGCAGTTATTTCGTTTTGAAGTAAATATAAGAATTAGGCACCTTTTCGAAATATCTTTGGATATGTTACTCTGATTCCTAGCCTGTGATTATGAGGCGATTGGTGGTGGTGGGAAGGGGGAAGGCGAACAGATCTCAAACGCAGCGCTTTTTATGAATACATAAATATCGACTGGGGGTATTACAATTTGGGGTCTTACATATGAAACATATATACAGCGAATTTATATTCTACAAATTCGTATCTTAAAAATAATTATTCCAAAAAGTAAAAAAAATTCATTGCAAGGCGACTACTTAAATTGTTCACCCATTTCTAAGTTCTTCCGGTGCGTCAACTTTGCTATTATAGAATTGCAATCAACCACTTTTCAGATGAAACATGGAAAAATCCTGTCACTAATAAGTACTCTACTAGACAAATGTCAAATGAAAAATATATTGTCGAAAGATGTATGGGTATCGACAATTAAAATATGTAATACCCAGCCTATTTAAAAATACACCTCTTGAAATTAGAAAAATTGAAAGGAAATCGGTAATAAAAATTAAATTAAAAGAATTTATGGAAAAAAACATATTAAAAATTATTCAGGGTCTTAGTTAAATTAGGTTAATTTTGTTTGTAATCACATAAATTACGTCAAATTAATTTTAAAGTACTTTGTATTATATTTTATGCATGTTAAAATAAATTGGTTTTAGATAAGATTAAGAAACCGGCAGATAAGACAATGTCTTAGCTGAATCTATACATTGTAATTGTATATAGTTGAATAATAAAAGTTACTAATTACTTAAAGTTAATAATAAAAGTTACAAGTTTGTGATGAACAAGTATAGAAATAAATACAATCTGGCGCGTACATAATTTTCTCATAACGGGTATTTGACAATACCGCAATACTAATGATGCCCCGATGAAATCCCTTAAAGGGCCTCTTTCCGAAAGCGCTCTCCTCTGTCTTGTGCGTGGTATTTTACCGTTCCGTCTCATCCTAACGGCTCGCAAAAATAGAAACACCGCTGTTAGTTAATCGTGAAAAACAGAATCAATGTACCTATTTGAAAAAAACTGAGTTAAAATTGCATCATACGATAAAGTTTTGATAAAATGTATGGAAAAGTACAGACTTTTCGAAGTACTTAACTTGGACAAAGTAGATATAAAAAGAGAATTAGGGCTATATCCAGTATATTATCCATAACACGACAGCGTTCGTATGGAGAAATGCCGGGATTGACCTACCCTCTTTTGCAGATTTTCTCGTACCGCGCAAATGACAACAATTTGGAAAATGTCCGCTAACCATTGTTGCACAACTATGGCGCTCTTGGAGTTCGCCAGGCAGATGGCGCGCAGGGCGGCGCCGAGAGTGTCCGCCCTGGACACCTTCGCAATGAGGCACTTGATGAACCGTCTCTTGGTCTTATACGAGGAACGGAAGAACCACGATTGTATATCGAAAACGTGCGATTCAAGAAAAAACGCACTCTCATTTTGTCCATCGCCGCCAGCATCCACTGAAATATTAAATATATATTTTTCGTCCTTTTATGCGTTTTTAGATGGGTAACTTCTAGTGAAATTATATCTTCCATAGATTAATGTACTAATAAGTTACTAATCAAATATGTCAAAAGATAGAAAATAGCTAGATACTTATTTTCTGTTATGGTCACAGTCACTATAGGGTGGTTGGACTGGTTTTTTTTAACGCATTCTAAAGAGAAATAAAATGTAAGCCCTCCCCCTCACTTGGGTTTTTTTTTGTTTTAAATTAGGTATCTATCAGGGTGAGGAGTTCCCGGGGGGGGGTAGGGGGTACATAGTGTGGTTACACCACTGCGCAACACTCTGAGTATTATTAACCTAGAAATTTAGCTATTGAACTGCCAATATTCGTTCACAACATTTATAATATAATAGTGTAACAACTTACTTTCAATATCTCTGATTATCATTTCTTTGATGTTTCGTATTTGATGCATGATATCTGAGAATACTATCATCTTCCCATCTCCGTCGCTGTTCTTGGAACGAATTTGGTTAAACATTTCAGATAGGTCGAGAGGTCATCTCAGAAATATAAATAATTATAAAATGATCGCTCAAAATCTGACACAAACATCACTGTCTAAAATTATTTTCCGGGTGTTTTTTTTTGGCATTTTCAGTCTCTTATGGTGGAATGTTACATACTATTACTACTAGTGGTCAGCCAGTGGTTTAAATTCGACCGTAATTCATTAAACTTTTAACTTTGAGCATTGATTAGGTTGAGCATTGGTAGGTTGTGAGTATAATACAGTGAGTTTACCGCTAAAATCATTGAATATTTTTTTCCCTATAACGTTAGCTGCGAGCATGTACAAATATGTCATTTGCGTGTGTTGTTTGCCTTAATTCCCCACAATACTTATGAAATTTAAAATTTAATGTTAGTTTTCAGTTGAAAAAAAAAAACACAATTACAACTTGTATTTGTATTTATTTTTTGAGACAAATTTTGCGATACAATTGAATTTATTGACAATTTTAATTTTTCATGAAAACATTCATAGAAGTTTAAGATGGCATTAATAAATATTTTTGCTTGACATTATTACTACATTGACATTGGTGACGCGAATGACGGTCGCCGGTTATTGTGAAAGATTTTAATACTTTTTTAACTTTATAATTTTGTTCCATATATTCTAGTTTAATTTACTTTAGCGGTGACAAAATATTGCTGAGGGCAAAGGAAGGATAATACGAGACCAAGGACTCACCTTTTTCCCTTGGCGGCAATTCTGGATGCACAATGTTTGGTTGGTCACTAGCGCGTTCGAACGGCGTCTATCCGTAATATCGATAGGCTCGCAGAAGAGCTCTGTTCACCGCGCGCGGTTGAGAGTGACTGCCTGCTTAGTCCATATTCGTAGGCATTCGTCGCTCCGTAGTGATGCAGGTAGGTATTTTTGTATTGGACGAGTATTGAGAAAGACATGGTAAAAGGTATAAGAAATTCAACTTCATAATTTCACCATTATTATTGAATTATTTAACCATTTTATTATTGTAGAAAACGGCGTAAACAGACATTGACGGACTATTGAAAAAGGAACATTTGAAATCACACAAAATTCACACTTCCAAATTAATTCAGTCAATCAGCTGTCAATAGTTAAACGTTTTATTTTATTTAATTTAATGCATTTGCAACACAATTGCTTATAAATGTTAGCTTTCTGCACTCCATATAAACTTTTACTATGCCTAATCTCACACTCCTCTTTGCGGCATTTTTCCCTTCATGTGTTAACCCCCCCCATATTTCCTTCGTGTAATATTATTGCCAAATTTCAAGACCATATAAAGGTTTTTTACAATTTTAAGAATGCTTTTTATTTTACGAAGTACGAGTTTTGTACTCAGTATAATGCTAAAAACTGAATTGTAATCTCATTATTTGCACCATTGCATGCACCACATTAATTATGACCTTATTGTACATATAGTTTAGAAAATGGTTTTGGGGGACTTTTATGATTAAATAAAAATACATTAACTTTTGTTTCAAATTGTTTATTTCGTGTACATTTTTACGATAAATTCTTCGGGTAGGGTAGCTATAAAAGTTAGAGTACTCGGTCAGAAAAAAATGACACTAATGATGTTCTTTTCCTAGAAAGTGGTTTAGCGGCGAACGGTTAGGTATCAAACCTACCTTCCTACCGCCGCGAAAAAAGTACTAGGTGCGAGAATAACCCATCACTATTGCTTATATATTTTTCTATCAATTTTATTGCTGCATTGGAAACGTTAAATGTGAGTGCGGACAATATCATTTTTTGTCGTATTATTCAATCCAGATGGATGACGGTTGATGTACTTTGAAGCGATATCTGCAAACCAAGAAGCAGGAATCATATTATATCATCAGATTGCAACGACATTTTAAAACATTCCAGACAGCTGTAAAGAAAAAATAGAGTTAATTGGATAACCTAATTATTTCAATAAAATGGCGCTTTGAGCTATTATAACTGTCCATTATCGGCACTCGCCGATAATGGACAGTTTAGGGTAAATTTATCTATCAAATATATGAGTTCATATTCCAGGGGAAAAAACCCTAAAATATCTATTAATATAGAGTTTCGAGAGCAGACTGCCCCTCCCCCCATCACCCTCCAACCATCTCATAAATTGTTTGTGTTAATATTATTGTTCTCGCTGCGCTTCACCTAAAATTTCGAAAATATGCCACACTTCATAAATAGGGTAAAACGGGGAGGGTAGGAAGTATGCATATACCCAGTACCCAGTACCGGCAAGATTTACAAACTTTATCTACCTACACATAAAGAAGTTCTTCTGTGAGCCAGTACTTCGGCGTCGAATTCGAAGTAAGGACGACAATAATTGGAATATTTGAATTGCTTCTCCTCGCCGATCCCACCTTCGGTATCTTTAATAAAGTTTAATGAGGACTCGTGCATACTAAGCCGCCTTTAAGCTAACTAGAAGATACTAAATACTCAACCTTTCTATGCCTAGAGCAATAGCTGATGCGATCCCTCCCAGCATAAGCATAAGGGGCAGGAATGCAACATCATCAGGTCCGGCAGCTTCAAGCGCGGACATTCCCGAACGGGCGCAGGTTGGACGGGGCGCGTGCCACACGCGTCGAGAATGGGAGAGAACGCCCCCTGTCTGCTGCAGCCGCAACCTGAATTACAACGAGGATGTAATCAATCGGGGTCGGAGAGAGGAGGTCGCTTAGGCCACAGTTTTAGGATGTTGCCTAAGCCTCAGGGAATATAGCAAAACATAGACCCATATACTGAGTCGTTTGCCAAGAGAACACAGTCTTTACCTTAAATGAAGGAGGCTTCAAAGCTTTCGACTCCTAACTCTTCAATTTTCATTATGGAAACAAAGAATACACATACCCTGGGGGAATTTGTTTTACGACCTGCAAGGCGTGACGTCATTTGTGTTGTGACGTTTATTTTAATAGTCTAGCGTAATAACCTCAAAACGAAACAACTAAACGGATGACGTATCCTTATATCTATCCCATTTTTAGGATGTATTTCTGCAAGCCAAAATGTTTGCTATTGATCATGATTGAACGGTGACCTTAGGGAAAATAGCACCTTAGTTTTGACATTTGGGAGGTCACCACTGCTATAATTGGATTTTATTTAAATCCAAATCTGTATGTTAGTTGAGGTGAGCGCTGGGTATATTCAGATCACATGTTCGCAATATCCTCCTTGTCGCACTGTTAGTGGGTAAAAAAAATTTATTTAGGATAATGTTGGTAAATCTTTTTCCAAAATATCTGACTGCTTATCGCTCACACACACGGTTGTAATCCTTTAAATTATAAGTATCTGTAATTCAGTTTGTTCGTCTGTAGGACCGTGTAGAGATCGATTGGAGAAAACTAAATATGCTCATATCATTAAAAACTTCACGTGGCGAGAACTTTCGTTTGCTGAGTTATAAAATCAAATAAATAGCAATTTTTGTTCGACATGGCGTAATTTTAACTATATTTTTTGAAAAAAAAAACACGTGCGCGAATTATGGTCGCCGAAATTTTGTTAAACGCCCATGTATCTCCTACTTTAATTAAAAAAGAGTCATTAATCTCGATTGAGTAATTTTTAACCAACTTTATTATATCCCAGTTTGTTGAACTTTAGAACCGAGCGAGTACCATTTCGTTATAAATCCTATGATCATGATGGCAGTCGGTGTCGCTACGGCATTTTTGCGACTCGCATCATTTAAGTTTTGATGCACTATATATTACCTTACCTAAGCTGTCTAATATCATCCAATTATTTAATATCTGATCGTTGTTAAACAAATGTCATTCCCTTAGTCCGGTGATCACAACCTATTATTTATACTAAAGTTAAATAAATGTTATGGCAGAAGTCACGAGTAACGCGTTGAACCTTTTTTTTTGACATTTGACAATTGAATGATGTTATTGTTGATTGAATTGTTTGGTGTGATTGTGATGTTGTGAAGGTAGAGGATATAAGCGCAAACCCGACTGCGAGAGGTTGTCTGAACGGCGAGCCCTTCCTGACGATGGTGACTGTCTCCTTCGGAGGGAACAGCTGGATCTCCGTCAGGTCGCAAATGGCCGAGTCATCGAAAGTTTCCGCTATTATTTTGTAAGCCGTCGCCACGTCCACCTATGTACGAGGCAATAGTTATATGAGATTTTTTAAGGGAGTGCAAAGGTATCTCCAACGAACGACTGTCGAATAATTTTGATTAAATATTTTTATCCTGTTTTTTAAAGTTATAGTGTTTCTCTTTATGCATGCCGTTATATGAAATATAATGATTTAAGACCACGCGCAAGAGGCCATGACCAAAAAATTGTTCAATATACTGCAACGGGGTCAATGATCTCTCGTTAACATGTGGTGAGGATAGATATAGAGTTCAGATCAGGGTCACCAATTAGTTTATTGAAGTTTACACTTATCCTAACCAATTTCTGACACAGTAACCCGACCACAGTGACTAAAGTGACGAATAAATGACCGGTAATAGTTTCGACTTATTACAAAGTAAAGACTTGTTAACTTCCTAGGAAGGTGTGAAGAACGAGAGCACTGTAAGTAAAAAATGAAGACCGAAAGTACGGTCTTCGATTATGAAAACTAAAGCGTGAGTAAGGAATTTGCAACTGGTCTCAAGACGGTCTGTTGTTTGACGTCACGACGTGTGAAATGCAACTTGGCATTTTTTCAAACAAAGCAAATGCTTGTGACTTTCAATTAGGAATTTGCAAACTAATTAAGTCTAATTATCTTTGACGTCAATAGAAAACTTGCAGTTAAACTGGACATGGCAACATATTATTATGACCCAAATCTAAATTTAAGCGAAAAACATTTTAAATGCAATATTTAATCAGGTTAAAGGTTTCGTCAGGCTAAAGGTTATTGGATACGTTTAGTGTTATTTTCATCACACATCGAATTCGATATTAAATCTAATGTTGTGTTTATATTTTAAATAACTAAAAATATTTTCGTTCGTCGTAATAGAATTTTAACAATTTAACGATTGTGAGATGGTGCGATGGTGAGATGGTGAGATGGTGGGTTCTTACGTGGAAAGCCCAGCCTCCCTTCCTCACTCTCTCCAGGCCTTCCTCCGGCAAGTAGGCGTTCGGTTTCTTCCCAGCGGGCGCAATCTTCTTCTTAAACAGTTTCCTAGCAACAGGATCAGTTGTTATCTATAGTACATTAAGAAACTAGAGTTTATCACGCCATACAAAAAAATATTTTAGATTTTTATGAATATTGTCCTATGGTTTACGCGTCTTTATTATAGTTTTCAGTGTAAATAAATACCCCCATCAATTAAATGTTTTTAATAGCGTTTGGTAATAACCAAATCAAAAAAATATTATAACGTTAATAACAATCGCAATAAATGTCGGTACACAGCCCTGTTTTATAATTAATATTAATAATAATAAATCGTTCATTCCAAGCATTATCTAAAATGCATTATTAACTGTCACCTGCCATCTGTAAAAAGTAGGAAACAGTAATATTGCCATATATTGTGTATTTATTATAATAATGGATTAAACAGCATCACTATTTAAATTATATTAGGTTGAAGAATTTTTGAGTGATTTACATGCGAAGTTATATATAATAACATTTTAGTTTATTGGCTATAAAACATTCTTAGTATGAGGTAAAATTATAAATCCATATGTATTTTTCTACTTTTTTTTAATAGTCATTTCCAATAATATTTAAAGGTTTTTTTCTTATAAAAAACATTCATTTAGCCGAAAAGGAAACTTTTTTATTTATTTTGACATGTTTATTACGATCTTTGGCATTTAAGAGTCATTTTAGACCATTTTTGTAATATCGTTATCTTTTAGTTTCTGTCCACGATTACGGATAAATATTGTATCAATTAAGTATATATTTTACATACTAATTTGAAAGAATTGAATTTATTAAAAAATAATTTCTCGTTACTGTGTAGCTTTTGATTTATTTCGTACACGGTTACTTATTAAAAAAAAGATTAACGGTAAAGGTATTAAGGTTAGTCACGTATTGCATCGCATTTTACTTATTGATGGGACAATAAGCGAGTTCCGTGTTGCAGGCGACTCTGTAGGTGCCTTCGGCGTGCGACGACTAGTGCCTGTGGCACTTAGGATGAGTCTAGTTACTCTAGTATGAGTTCTAGCTGGTAGTAGTAGATGGCAGAGAATATTAACGGGACGTTTGTGAATTTGAATATTTATTTTCGAATAGCTGTCAAAAAGCGTTTCAGAGTGACGCTTGTACTTTAATAGAGTAGGTGTGTAACAAAAATGACTTTCATCGAAATAATCCCAGTTGTAAGCAATGTCCTCGATGGCAATGTTGAGATTGGAGTCGAGCAAATCGCCGAGAGTGGTGATGGTCCTGGTCGGCTCCATGAGCAGCGAGGACACGAGGAAGGCGGAGTAGAACTGGTAGGTGATGAGGCAGAACAGCAGGAGGCTCAATGTGGCCACACGCCCGCTCGAATACCAACAGTCCTGCATAATGCCTGCAACAAAACGTTACGCGTTGACAGCTTAGAAAACTTTCATTTTGTCCCGCGATTGTGTTAACAAACGACGTCTATCAAATTTCAGCGTGAAAGCTGAGAAAGGGACCGTCGTCGTTGCATCGCCTGTTGGAGTCGTGCGGAGAGGCGTTTGTCACGTTCAACCGGTTCGCGCCTCGCCGCGGAAGCCAGGAGCAACGAATTTCAGCTGGCTTATAAGTTCCACGATTGATGTTCGCAAGCCGCCCAGTGTACCTGCATCGCACATCTTGGTGACGTGACATGACGGTGACCACTTTAGTAAACACATCAGGAACGTTAAAATTAAATAATATAATATCAGGGTTATCGGCAATGACATCCGTAATATCAGTAAAAACAAAAATAAATCGAAAAAAACAATAATGTTAACAACTATAATTATTCTTACCTTGTTGAGAGCACGCGGCGACGGCCCAAAGTAGGATCGAATAGCTCCAAGAGTTATCAACTTTATTTCCTATCACTTCGCTGTCGTTTGTCATTTGGTTAGCCTAAGGAATTCGTCAGTGCTGTTTATTTATTTATTAATTATTAGAGAAATCAACAGTCTTACAAACAATTGGTATTAATGATAAGTTTACATTCTTAAAAAGTATCCGTAAAACTAATCAGAGATTTCTACTGTTAATATAAACCCTAAAAACTAAGTTAGAAACTAAACATATATACAAATTATGCTATTAACTCTTAATCATATCAAAATGCTGACATGGCTTGAATTCACATGATATATGACATAATAAATCAGTTTAAATATATATATTAATTATTCGATAATTGACTGGTGATAGCTTTAATGGAGGCTGACTGAAAGGATTGCTTCTTAGCGAACAGTGTCAAAACAATTTATATATTGAAAAAAATGTTGATAATATGAATAGAGCTATAAATTCCCACGATATAACCTGTATATCCAAGACTATTCCCGACGGCGTACGGGGACAGTTGAGCCCTCACAAGATTTTTTTCCAGTAACCATGATATTTTTTTTTTTCCTAACAAGTAACACTAGAAATTGCGGAATTAATTCGCTGTTTTTTTTTTCATCGGGAATGGTCTTGGAACACGGTGAATATTTTACAGCACAATGAATATTTATAAACGGCATCCATACAAAAATATTTCTACAATAAATCTTTGCAAATCGACTGTTTTTTTCAAAATTATTACACTTTATTCGTCCGGAGCTAAGGGAGGGGGAGGGTGATATACTTTTTTTTAGAAAATTTTGATAAAAAAGATCCCATAAAAGCGAAATTATACAAATAAAATCTTTAAATCTTGGTAGAACGCACTTTCCATTTTTCAAATGTTTATTTTATTATCCACGGTGGACGTAAAACAAAAATATTTTAGAATAAATGGATACAGGCTGTTTAGATGACACAGGCCCGGAACAGACAGACTGTTTAGATGATACAGGCCCAGAACACACAGGCTGTTTAGATGATGCAGGCCCGGAATACACAGACTGTTTAGATGATACAGGCCCGGAACACACAGACTGAAAATGACGTTTCGGTCCTGAACAAAAGACGCGATATAAGTAGGTCCAATTTATGCATGTATATACATACATTATAGAAAGCACGTGGTTAACAGACGAACAATTTAGAAATATGACTTTATGTAAAATATCGCGCACTCAAAAGTTGATTCTCCATTCCTACCGAGTGAAATTTCTTTATGAACACCCTCGTCTCTCCCACACTCCTTACCTGTTTCATTAGCCTAAATGTGATTCAAGTTACGCACAGAATGCCGCGCTTAATAGAATTCAGGATACTTATAATAAAAAGTTCCAAAGCATTGATTTATTCCAACTTAGCCATAACCAAGTTTTTAAGGCTGTCTGTGATATTGTTTAGAACTATATTCTACCTTTTCTTAATGAAGACATTAAATACCTATATTACTTTGCGATGTGCGCGCGTCACTCATCCTGACGATTCAACATTCCACTTTCCACTCTTCTCCCTACACACTTCTTTCACACGCTCACATATCTCACAATTGCACTTCTCTCACACACTCATTTCATGACTTTAAATGTGTGACAATTACACGATAATAATCTGTTAATCGTTTCATTAATACATTCTTTCCATAAATAAATTAATAATTAAGAATCAAAAACTTAGGCGTTAGTAATTTTTTTGACAGGTGAGTAACCTCGTGCAGTCAAAGGTTACATACATTATAAAAATGGATCTTGATGCAACTTTCGAGAGTTGGTAGGTATTGGTATTTATTGCTTGTAAAATTCTTATTAGGGGAACACTGCACAAATTGTATGTTTTTTTTCAAATAAGCCCACTTTGTATGTGCCAAAGATCGCCATCTTCTAAAGTTACGTGAGATATTTGAATACGCGTAAAACCTTCGTTTTAGAAGTAAGACGATTGACGACCACCGCCAGAACCATGAACGCAAAAGCTGCAATCCACACGGAGAGGCTGAACGGCCTGGCGAAAGCCATGAGCCAGGCGTCCTCGTTGACGCGAGGGTGCCGGAAGATGAAGCAGGGTCTGATGGAAAAGATCAAATGATGGTATTAGGTACTTACACAGCGCCAAATGGGATAGATGTAGACTCTGTTCCAAGACCATACCCGGTAAAAAATACAGTTTATTGACCCTGCGATTTCAAAACATGATTTGTTTTGACCTCTTAACAAAATTTATCATAGTTTCAGAGTAAAAAAATGTAAGCTTTACCCGATAATATGAAATCGCTCTTGTTATAAGTTCGCTCGCTAGCGAAGTCGCGTCGTGCTTGGCCATTGACCGGCTTTGCCTATCGCCTGCGAGTAATAAGGGAATTTACAAGAGAGATTTGATAAAATAAATAAATTTGGGCTTGAATTATTTTCGCATTTTTTTATACAATTTCTTCCGCGTAATAGGGAAGATAAACACCTCATCAAGGCTTTTGTAAATGGTCTTGGAACAACCTGTATTTTTACCCCAAAACTTAAGGTTACTGGCAACATTCGTTGTACGAATATGTGGGTCAATACGAGATAATAATAAAATTCAACAAATAAAAAAAAAAGTATTCACATTCGCAGTAAGGAGAACAAAAAAAATAAATAATGAAATATCATAATCTATTATAATTATACCAAACCTTGCTAGCCAGCTGATAGCTGTGTGATCCACTACCCCGATCCTGTCCATCTTGAACTGGATGGGAGTGATGGAGAGTTCAGCCTCTCCCCTGGTCAAAGTTCCGATGACACCGGACCAACTGCCGTTCTGAACTACTCCCCAGGTGTTCGTGCGTATGATTGACATTCTGGGAAACAAAATTACATCCAGAAAGTAGACACGTCCTAGGTAAGTTTAAGTTATCTAGGATTGAATCATGAAGTATTGACCACTGAATTGCACGGGCAGCGTACTAAAAATCTACACAAATAAACATGTGGCTAGGTTAGTTAACATCCCCAATATATCTGAATGTTACAAAAATGCGAAATTTATAGGTTTTCAAAGACGTTAGGAGATATATAAGTAATCTAGTTTATTTACATTAAAGATAATTGATTATTCCAGGGAACCTAAGAAAAATTATTTAAACAATATGCAATAAATATAGAAAAACGAACATGTTTTTCAAATAGCATTTTTTGAAGTCACCCGCTTATGAAACCAGAAACATTGTATATAAAATAAATATGGTTTTATGATTGAAATAATGTGGAGGAGGGATTTACTTAAGCGATTTGAGATAGTAGGTATATGGTACAACAACTTAGAAACAAAATAAGAAAATTTGCCCAAAATTGGAGATTTTTTATTATCACATAAAGTTTATGTTTTTTTTCTCGGAAGCCATGCATGATAAATTTTGATATGACGTCAGAACAAACCATGTTAGAAATCGCAGGGCTAATTAGTTAATATTTTTATCGTGAATGTTCTTGGGACAACCGTTAACCATTGATTGTTAATATATAAATAGTTTTATTATACCAAATCAAATCAGATTAATTTTTCCAGTGCCTCTCAAACTAGTGAAGCTTTGATTGATATTGTTCTAGTTAAGTTTTTTTTTTGACATGCCTTCCCGTGCTCAGAGAAACTCTTTACCAACTTTAGCTATAGGTAATCTCTTATTCCAATATCCATGTTTCGTTTTAATATATATAATATGCTGAAATAATATTACTCACTGGAAATTGTATATCTCCATTAGGTATTTGTATAATTCGTAGTTATGCCTGTGCATGGTATCGAGGTGAACATTTACCGGCGTGGACAGATATTTAAAGAAACCACTTTTCGGTGGTTTGTAAGTAATCTGAAAATTGGCAATTATATAAAATTTAATTATAATTTAATTGTGAGGAAATTTAGGTAAATCTCTAATTACCCAATCGATGACCACAATGTGAATGAGGTTCGCGTTTCTATAAAATGCTATAAATCAAGTCTATCTAAAAACGCTTACACTATTTTGAGGAGTGATGAAACGAATCGTTTGATGGCGCAGTTTGATGATTGTTCAAAGTAATGAAATCTTTAATGCTTTTAAAACATAGTCTGAGATATGAAAGCCGCGTTGCTCTAGTCTGAATTACTCTTTGAGCTTTCTAAAATACACGATATTTTATATGAAGTATATGACATATCTAAAAATGTCGTATCTACTTTAAAATATTGTCTAACTGCTATTCTTATAAGCCTTTTGCATATTTGATTTAACCAATTATTTTTATACATATAATTACCAGTTATAAAAACGAACAGTCATAAATGAAACAATAAAAATATATATATAATTGTATAATTGAGTTGTAAAGTTATTTGACCGATATTTGATGATTGTTTTTTAATAGCGGTAAATCGCCTGAAAAGACAAATGACACAATCTTTGACAATATTGAAAAATTTTTGAAAAAGTTTTTAATTTTTTGATAAAGTGCTGGATAGCATAATATTTATAAAGGTTCTAAAGAGGTCCTGTACTTGAGAATGCAGGATGTCGGTTTAAACCCAGCGCTGAGTTTTATAAAAATGCATTTTTAACTCTCACCTGTCCTCTTTAGTGTAAAATATTGTCAAATATTATGTAACCATCTAATAAGATGAAATAAGGAAAGGATGATATTTTAACAAAAAATATAAAAATAATGGAAATGTGATCTGAATGATCAATTTACTGATTAGGCTTATTCATGTCAAAATTAAATTTACGGTACACGCGGACCTTCAGTTCCCGTCTATAGCTCTCTTCGGACGGATGTGTTGATCTTTTCCCTGAAGACGAGATGAATGGACATCCCCGAACGGACAGGATTGTTACTATACCCACGATATGTAATAATTCACGAATGTCATTTTTTTTAAATAATAATATTAATAAATTACTAACAGCCACGGCTGCCCTAATTAGCATCCCTTGCCAGTCACTCCGCCGTCGGATCCAGGAGTCCGCAGTGAACAGCCGCCATCTTGAAATGGTCACCATCTCCATCTTGGGTGTTGCCTGCACTTGCAGATCTGTCGCTGTACTTGGCAACCAATATCCGTACAACGTCATATTCAATGGATATTTTGAAATAAATCCGAGGCTATAAATGTCATATACGGCCCACGGTACTGTCGAAGAACATCGCATTTGAAACACACAATCAAAAAACTTATAAATGGAAATGTGATAATAATCACACATTTTTTTTTGTGATCCACATATTTGTATTATAATAGTAATTAATAGTCTTTTTTTCTTCGAGAGGTATTTTTAATGGTTATAAGGAATGCGCGAATTATCTTGATGTTATCTTGATAACACGGTTTTTAATAATCTCTAAACATCCTTTGTTAAAAAAAGAATGTATTTTACGGTACTAACTGAAAAGCCTTATAATAATATAGGTGTATTGTTGAAGCCACAATAGTTTAAACTTCCCACCATTAAACATCCATCAGCCGTAAGCAATATTAAATTCGTACAGTGAGAGCAATGACTAAAATTCAATATTCGAGACGAAGAAAAGTTTATCGAGGTTCCTCGCATCTGGGGAAAATTATGAGTACTACCTACCATTTGAAATTTCCTCAATTATGACCATTTTTTCAGACTACAATTTCATAGGTTAATTTGTTGAGAAACGAATAAATTTATTTTACTTTAGAAGCCAAAAGACGCATACTACGATACACCTTCATAAAAAAAATGTAATAATTGCAATTAGCGATGCATAAATGTAAACGTCAAACAATGTTTGTTATTAAAAACTTATATTTTCTTTTTCAAATAGGTCACTTACTCCTAGTGTATATTAATTCTATTAATGAGAGATTTTTGATGGTGGTAGTAGCATTAATGAAAAAAGACAAATTATTTATTTAGCGATAACAAAAAAAAAATGGTAAATGGTATATTTATAGTATAATTCTGTTACTGAATGTTTGTCACCAAATGCATTGCGAGGTCACCCTTCGCTCAGAAACGTCACACAGTTCTAAGTTTACAAAGTTGTAGTTGAATATTGACATAAAATTGTGAAATAGTTTATCAAAATCTATGTTTAATTGCTTATGAATTATTTAATGAGTATTTGAACAATGATTAATATGCATTTTGAGGCATTTTTTGTACGGAAAGCTTCCTTGCGAAATATTTTCGAAATTTTTGCCCTTATTTTTGTGGGGGAAGGACTACGGATCGTGAAATAAACTACCCGAGAAATTATTTTGTTGTCTTACATTGATCCATGGACACAACTGCAAATAATAATTGTGTGTCCAAATTCAAATTGGCATTTTGAAAATATTTAAGAGCGTCTTCTGAACTGTTGGCTATGGCTAACCATGATTTGGCTTCGTTAAAGCACCACGATAAGGAACACTGAAAAAAAAACGTTAATTTTATATCCAAACAAAACCAAAAAAAAACTTTAAAGCCAACAGGACGTTTTATTAAAAAATATAAAAAAAATACCAAACAAGAGTGATTGCAATAAAATGACTGCTTGAAAACAAAATGATAAGTTTTATTAATAATCAATAATAATAACTAACCAAAACAGCTTTACAAAATATCGGGCCGGGACTGATATCAATATAGGAGCAATAGGAGGATATATTAATTGGGAGTTATAGGAGGAGGGGGGGGGGGGTACCTCCCCCCCCATAGCGCCGCAATATGGTTTGTGAAAAAAGGAAATTTTTCAATGGTTCAATGGCAGGAAATAAAGACAGTTAACCACCTAGTTTTTGAGTGAGATCGTAAATTACCACGAATTACATCAGCTCCCTCACAAAGGTATTTCAGTCTTTCATTCCGTTCTGTAAATATGGACAAATATTTGTAAAATGCCAGTACATCCCTTGACCCCACACTTTCACCGCCAGCCAACGTGATCTAACGGCGTCGCACGAGTTATTGGCGAGAATTATTATTAGTTATTAGAAAATTAAAATTATTAGAAGAATTATTATTAGTAATAATATAAAACCATGATTATCCGTTTACCGGGACAAATGGTGGGTCAAACGGGACAACCGGGACCGAGGCTCTAAACCGGTGACATGTCCCGGTGTACCGGGACGAATGGCAACCCTAGTGTAGAAACATTATTTTAATCATTATTTTAATTCCTCAGCAACATTATTTTAATCTCTTTCCTGAAATCAACTCCAACATTCCAGTGCAATTGCAATAATATTACACATTTTGAATGGAAAACTTATTTTTTGTTTATTTGCTATTTTACACTTCTTAACTAAATGAAATTAAATTATCAAACTATCAAAGTAATTAAGACATGCCAATTAAAAATAACAATAAACGCACAGGTCTTATTGAGAACCTGCTCAATTTTTTAGTTTTCTAATAAAAAGAAAAAAACAGTTTTAGCAATCAAGAACTTAAAACGATCTTACAAAATACTATTGATATCATTGTCTCAAAGTACAGTATCATGGTATCTCCTCATGGCTGTATATATATATATATAAACGTCATCTTTCAAATATTTTCTGAAAGCTTAAAAATCAAAATCATCAAATCTATATATATATATATATATTTAGGTCATAGCAATTATTTTGGCCCCTACTCAACTAGGCCAAAATGCCTGTACTAGAGTCAGGGGAGAGTCAGGTATCGCCTGATGCCGTGTGCGCTTAAAAGCGTTATAGGCTAACTGCATTTCTATTAATATTTAAAAGCGTGGCATGTAGCATATACCTGAATTCATGAAAGGCATAGACTAATCATATTTCGTTCTGTGAACGACCTTCGCGGAACGGCGGCATCGTGTGGTCGGCGCGTTTTACGTACGGAGCGGAAAGTGAAGCAAAAAACCCGTCGCTTACCTTGTCAATGACTTTAGCAACTTTAGAATCACATCTCAGATCGATCACAGCCGCTGTGCCATCTTCAGGCAAATGTATGTCATTGGATGTTGATAAATTGATGATGTTAATCGAGGGGTAGCGCCCAGGGTAGTCTCTGATACTGCCACCGTTCAAAGTGTGGGACAGGTGTACCAATTCTAGGATAAGGTTGAGTATTTAGTTACAGATATCCACGAATGCAATTGTTTCGAGTGGTGAGTAATAAAACTCAATAAAATTGTTTATATTATCAAATTACACTCTTAAACATCGGAAAAGTATTGAAGCTTTTAGGCTGGGTAATTTAATAATATATATAAAATACACATGTTCACTTTATTATAGGATGAAATAAGTACTTAGCATAAAATATCTAATGCAAATAATATTACCTAGGTATTAATTATAAATATTAATTAGGTATTTATATTATTAATTTTAATTTTTATAATAAATTATTACTATTGATTTTGGTCAGGCATCGTTAAATATAAAAATTAACTAAAAAAATACCTATTCAAATAAAACTATCTAGTTCTTTAGGCGAGTTACTGTCAGATGAGCCAATTGGACTCAGTGATTGCAGGGCTACGCTTCGAATAATATTATAAATTATTTCCTATTATAATTATTGATTAATAAAATAAAATTATATTTGATTATTTTAATTACATCTTGTCTCAATAAAAAAAAAACAAATTTACCTTTATAGGACAGACGTAGGTCTGGAAATATAGGCAGTAATTAAGACGAGTGTAGGTATTAAAAGAATATCATTAATTACAAATTTTGAATGAATTTTCATTTATAGAAAACTGACATTTCAATCGAAAATATGCATGACCTGATTCGACACCCAGGAATGGCTCCAAACGAAGGAACTCCTCGACGGCCAACAGCACAGACATGAAATTTTGTATACGCATTCGAGCACTTAAATAAAAGTTTGTTGTTTAATAAATGTATTTGTTTAACAAACCTGTAGTAGTGCCGCATGCGTAGATTGTAGCAAGCCTCTGATTTCGCAGGAACAGAAAATCCAAAATGATCGAAGCCGTGTTGTTGATAAGTGGAAATTCGTTGTCACACGATACGGACGCCATTATAAAGAAAAAATGGACAATTGCGAGGCCCATTACAATCATATTTGCGGACCCAAACTGCTCAAAAACCCAACAAATATAAGTTAGCCGTATAATTTGGCAATATTATTAGTCAGTTATTTGTGTGTGGGTACAAATGAAAGTTTATTCTACCAGGCCTGAAAATTACTTATCTCTCGCACTAAGCACGCGTTTATTTATATTAACAATGAAAATTTCTTTTATACCCCTGTTTTATAGAACAGGCAGGCAGACAGGCAGGCAGGCAGGGCGCGGATTTTCAAGGTAATATTAATTATTTGAACTATTCGGATTAATAAGTCATAACGGCCAAATACAAATAACGGCAAAAATCAGGACGATAAAATATTATAATATATTATATTATACACGTGGGTAATTTTATATATATTTTTTGTTTAATTTTTTGTATATTTAATACATAAATTATACGTAACACAATTGAATTGCTGATTATTAAAAGGGGTATATGTTACATTATATTAAAAGGGAGCTATGTTACGGAATTTGTTTTATTTTTATTAAAAAAGTTATTAGAAATAAAAAAAAATATAAAACAAAAACAAATCAGCAAACACACTAAGTTTTTCATAAATGCATAAATTTGTAATATATGTGATTATATTAGAAATGAATTAGTTTTTTTTAATATCTCGCAAAGTTGAAAATGTAACATAGCTCCTTTTTAATAATCAGCAATTTAATTATTAGAATTATATATTTAAAAAATGTGTGTAGTGCATATAGACAATATTATGTACGATTTATTGTATGGATGTTATTTCATATTAATGATATTTATTCTATGATCATTCTTATTAGTAATATCTCACATGCGTAATAAGTGTTTATATTTTTCTGCAACTTTCTCTGGCCACTCTTACAAAGGTTTTTTTCTATATGATAAAATGTTTTTTTTCTGTATTATTATATTTATTTATTTATTTACAAACCGATTATGGACCGCAGGTTTCTGCAAGCCAACCACCATAAATAGCCGTCCATGAAACGCTGAATGATTTGCTGAAGTAATGACAGCGAACGTATGACAAAATCGTCATTGGACACGACAGAATATAAGTATTCTTTATGTCCTTTGACGTCATTATAACGATGGTAATGTGACTGAGTGACATGTTCTTCTCAATCAAAAGCTCTTTAACGCTAGGTACACCCCCCTCCCCCCCAGACATTACAAATCACGCAATATGTCCGTATCACGTGTAGTGTCTTAGAATCCATAGCGTTTGATAAAAACAAAGAATTATTTATTAAGTGTAATATAGGAACATTGGGTACATAATCTAGGTCTTACATAAGTAAGTAATATACTTAAAGCAGATTCACTTTATTTACATTTTAACCGTTTAATAATATACAACTTATCTACCATCTATATATATTTGAACTTTGAGTATATATTCTGATATAACTTTTTTCGAAATGTTATATGAGTGTTTTTTTTAGAGGCGTGGTTTTCAATCTGGCACTACTTTTTTCGTAGTTGGTGTTTTTGACAGCTGTCACTTGATTTATGCTCAGTTTGGTTTGCCATTTCATAATGAATAGACTTACTCCTGAACAACGTGGCGTGGCCTCCAAGATCGTGCGATTTAACACCGCTGGACTATTTTTTGTGGGGTTATGTGAAGTCGCTTGTCTACGCAGATAAGCCGGACACGATTAACGCCTTGGAAGAGAATATTCGGCGCGTTATTGCTGACATACGGCCCAACTTGCTGCAAAAATTGGTTGAAAATTGGGCCTCTTGGCTGGAATTTGTTTCTTAGCCATAACATCAAATTATATGCATTTTATCTCTTCTTGAAAACCACGCCTCTAAAATCATCACCATATCAATCAGCCCATTAAGAAATCCACAATCTCTGAATTATAATAAAGTAAAGAAAATTGCTAAAATTGATACGTGTATTTGATTTCTTTTTTAAATATTTTTTGCCAACACAACCCCTAGACAACTAAGCTATATTTGCTCGTCCTAGATTATGCGGATATAAGGTGATTGGAGGTAATGTAGCGGATTCGAACCCGCTACCGCCGGGTCAATAGTGAAACTACCACGATGTCGCACTCATTTTTTGACTCGCGACAGATTGTATTTTTTCTTTTTTACCAGCCTTTTTCGCCGCGAACTATTCCTGCAATCCGTGACATCTCGTCACATCGTTCGGCGAGCTGGTGAAACCAACTCAAAACCTTAAGGAAGCAGCGAGAAAAAAAGGCTAAGGCAGGCGAACCCCAGACGGCCATCATAGCACAGCAGAGGTTGGTCTTTTGTTTTCTTGTTGATTGCCATTTACTCTCAGCTGTGAACCATCCAATCCATCAAAACATACAAATAAAAAATATACTGGAAAAAAAACCAGAGTCACTCTTGAACAGATTATAGTCTAATTGAGTAACCATCTTATTGAGGTATATCGTTCCCAATATATGTAAAAAATATTTCGTAAACATGTGTAAATAAAACACAACACAAAACAGAATCAAAGTTTATTAGAAATACTTTATCTTAGTAGGTGCGGAGATAGCTCAGTCCATAGGCAGGGGTAAATCGTCAAAGTCTAATGTCCTTCTGCTAGCGTCATGCTGAAATAAATAGATACAGACAGAAATTAGCATAGTATGCTTTACCATACTCAATAACCAACCACCATGATGTAGAATAAATTTATCGTTGGGTATGAAGTTCCTTTTGGGCCGTGCAAAGGGAGGGAGGGAGGAAATGGCAAAGGTCATAAACCAATATATTCTCCAACCGGGCATAGTAGGTCAATCGCTTGTACGAATTCACTATTCCATTATTCTTAATTGCTATACTGAATTGTCATAATGTATTGTGAACTTAAATAATTAAATAAAATAAAATTAACTAAGAAAGGTGTTCCACAGGGATCAGTACTCGGTCTTCGCTAATAAATAATATACGATAAAAAAAAATAGGCAAAATAATCTCACGTCTCTCTTTCTCGTATCGGAGCTCGCGGATCCCGAAGTGAGGGTTCGCTGTCTGTGAAGAGAGCCCTTCTGGAGTGGTGACGAGGACAACGCCATCGGAACCGCCGATCTGTTGATGGAGCGTCCGGGGGAGTAGGGCGGCAGGGGGCTGTCGCGCACCGCGCTGTTCGTTCGCGCTGTTGAATGTGCCGATGGAAAAATGCATGATTCAGTAGTCAATTTGTGGAATTTAGTCAAAATGTGCGTGATGATACATAAGCATTTATTTATTATCATTGACCTTTAACACCCACTCAGAGTTCTGTAGTGTGGGTGAAGTTAAGTATCGTTTTGGGTAACTTTTGAGAATTAGAGTCCCACATTAACCGAGAGGTTTCTGGGCCCTCTTGGCAAAATCCGCACCTATCACTTACCACAGTGGCTTGTTAATGTTCTGGTAATGGTCTAATTCTCAGTTGCCAGAAACCTATTACGAGTCCTTACAGAGAAATACAAATGAAATAACCTGAGGATATGCTCATCCCGATGCCGTCATCGGGCGAGCTCGATGTGGCGATGCGGTCCCTCGTGTGATGGGCGCGCCTGACCCTCTCCAGCTCGCGCGACCACTGCTCAGCCTCGGGCAGACCCTGGTCGCCGCACAGCTTCACGAGGATCTTCAGGCCTGTAGAAAGCGGAGAAGGTTCCGATATTAAATAGCTTAGAGAGAGGAAGTTTGCTTGCGTCCCTTCGCCTTACGGTAAGCCGCCCTAAGTAGGGGCACAGTATAAATATAGCATGATATGACAACGATTTAATACTATTAAACTTTACATATTTATTATGGACATCATGATGAATTCTCTGATTTGAGTTTTCTGACTCTGATTCTCTGAGTTTTCCAGAACTTTCAATAAAATTTTAATATTCATATTATCTAAATATATATGCTTGTATAGCATAAGTACATAGGCTTCTAAGATATATAATGACACTTTACTTACAGTCTGTATTTTCTGGAAATTTCTCCCAGTGTTTTTTGTAGACCCTCAGAGCTTCTTGGTACTGGCCAGCGTTGCGCAGGCAGGAACCGATGAGGAGACCCCATTTTGGCTGCAAAATGCATTTTTCATAAGTAAACAACCTTATACGACGAACTTCGTACCGATTCAGAATAAAAAAAAAGATATATGTACGGTTGTAGATTTTGATTGATTGGAAGGTTCACAGCTGAGAGTAAATGGCAATTAACAAGAAAACAAAACACCAACCTTTGCTGTGCTATGATGGCCGTCTGTGGTTGGCCTGCCTTAGCCTATTTTTCTCACTGCTTCCTTGAGGTTTTTAGTTGTTTTCACGAGCTCGGTGAACGATGTGACGAAATGTCACAGATTGCAGGAATAGTTCGCGGCGAAAAAGGGCGCAGACACGCGCGATCACGGATTGCAGTGGCGTGGGTATACCCTCATGCATTTCTTTTCCAACTGACACTTACCGACAGCTGTGATGATGGAAAAAGGTTGCCAGTAACAAAAACTGGGGAAATTGGAGAATGGTGATTTCGCAATATATAATAAACATAAAATAATAAATATTAATATGATAGAATATTGAATTAAATAGCATAATTTATAGGGTGACGTCGGAACAATATATTTTCGGATCATATTACAAACTTAAAGGAAGTCCAAACAATTCAGGATTACAAATCTTACAATTAAAACAAAACAATACGAATTAGCTTAACATATACATTTTAACAATTTTCCCTTATCCTAAAATGTGTGCGATGATTACTAGCAAGCGCCTAAACCAGAACTGCGAAGAAGCTATTTCCCCTCAGACTCCTCGGTTGGGCCACGCGGCCCCACAAGAACTGTCCATTTTGCAAAGCCAGATTGGTCTGATAGTAACTCTGGAAGGTAAGTCACGTTCGTCAGTCGGAACGGGTGCAAATGATGTGTTCTGCAGTCCACAACCGCGCCAGGGGTCGTCGCTGAGCCCAAATTCATCGCGGCAGTTTGATGAAATAAAATGATTAAAGGTCTTGCCTCGTTCGGCTGCAGCCTGGCCGCCCTCATATAGAACTGCAGCGCTTTTTGGGGCCGATCTGCATGCACGCCCATCCACTCCAACACGGTCACCGAACATGGCCACATGGCGTCGGCCTAGAAGCACATACACAATTATTTTGGACCCTACTCAACTAGGCCAAATTCGCCTGTCCTAGGGTAATGAAGCGTAACTGTAATGTGCGGATTCGAACCCGCAACTTCAGGTCAAAGCACACGAAATCGCAGATTTTCAACTAAACAGGTAACTCACGTCGGCGTAACAGTGCTGCGCTGACATGGTATCTCCGGATTCATCCAGCATTGCGCCCAGATCTTCTAGCACGCCCGGGTCCAGTGGCTGTGTACTGAGCAACTGCTGGAACCTGCGAGTTTCAATTTGTTAAGAAATTATATCAAACTTCATCGTGGTTACCGAGAATTGTCAACTTTACGTATAAATAGTAAAAGAATTACGTATTTCTTTGTTGTGAGCGGTTAGCTGTCGCCGTCCGCCGTAACGGTGTCAAGACCATTATCGACCGGCGCCGCATCAGAATTCGCGCGCTAACCGAATTAACGTCATCTGTTCAAAAATGTTATCAATTTGAGGATGTTTTTATTTCGCATTTTTTATATCATTTCCTACTCATAATAGGTTACGTAAAATCCTCGTTTACTGTTTAAATAAATTTCTTCTCTATATTGAAGATTTATTTTACAGTTACAAACGAACACAGGTACTTAAACTAATACCAAACTATTTGTTGATAGTTTCAATTGTGCAGAGCAATTTTTTTTCAACTATACCATAATATCGCACAGTTGTCCTGCAGGTATAGTCTCTGGCGCACTCGCGGCTCGCTCGCTGGCCGTTTGACGTAATAGTACGCGAGCTAGCAACGTTTCGTGGCTTGATTCTTCTGCCAATGAGATATTTTATAAATGCTCAAGACACAAAACAGACCCGGGATAATACCTCTATTGGGAGCATAAACTTTGAAATAGTGTCAGGGCCAATACCAATGTTGCGCAGCGTCAAAGTCCCTCTGTTTCCCGTAGCACCTGGCGAGGCTAGCGGCTGCCAGATCAGCCAACGGACCTCCAGCACGACGAGCCCTCGATAGCCAGGCCACTGCCTCAGACGGGGAGCCGCAGCGCTCATACCAGAGCCCTAAAAAAAGGGGTACAACCGTACTGAAAATGTACTGTAACGGACCGGGAGATAGCTAATGATGATGAAGAATAATCGACTGGTCGTACGGCGTCCGCGTACATACAGTGATGCAGTAGGGAAGCGGAATACCTTACTCAGGGCACGTGTATGGTCCTGACGTCAATGTGATACTAGAGCGATGCAAGGTTGAAACTCTTGTTGGTTTGGTTGGCGCGTGTGTCCCAATTATAACCCGTGGTTCAGATTTGACGTAAGTAATTTTTAGCATGCATTTTTTCATGCGTAATCGTTGACCTTAATACTTATGTACCGGGCGATACAGTATGATTACCAGCCTACCGAAGAGTCACATGGAAAAATTTATCAAAATACACGTTGACCAATTAAAGGAGTACACAAAAATAATGCCATAAATAACGATTAATAACATGGGCTTTTGGAAATTAAAACGCTGTGTGCCTTTCCAAGAAATTACGATGTTTTATGGATGTTGGAGATTCTGGAACGACATCAGCACCGTGTTTTGGCTACTAAAAAATGATTTCCAATTCCTTCTTAGCAATCTACAACCATTATACAATCACTGGTGTTATCAAATTGCAATTTACTTAAGACTAAAGTCCCGGTTTAAATGTTGAATACAATAAAAAATTGACCAAATACATTGCTTAAGGACAAATTTATGCATCTTAGCTATTTCTGTCTGGCAGACGACTGATTATAATCGGATAACCACATTTAAACTCACCGAGATAATAGAGAAGAGTGGCGTGCGCTGGATCCAGCTTGAGGGCGTGGTGTAGCAGTCTGCGGACGTCCTCGGCCTCAGATGCGGCGCCGGGCGCCGCGAGGGTCGCAGCCCTCGCGGCGGCCGCCGCCAGCACGGGCCCGGCGCCGTAGGGATCCGCGCGCGCCGCCTCCGATGACAGCGAAGCGCACGTTGACGCGTCACCTTGCTATGAATCACAAAATGTGTATATCGGGTCATTTCTCCACACAGACATACACATATTGATTTAATACATAATTATATGTATTATACTGTAACGTCAGTCTGTATAGCAACAGATTTCACCGTCGTTCCAAGCCACAGGTCGCGCCAGTGTCGTGCGATGGAACATGAGGGAACGTTTCCACACTCACACCGACAAGCGCGGCTGGGCTTTAAAACCACAGACGCAAGTCCTGGCCACCAGTTCGTCTACATCCACCGCCGCTCAACCATCTACCACCACCATCCACCATCCCGCCAACCATCACGCTCGCACCGCGTCAGGCCTGCAAAATGTAGTGTCATCGCCTTGTACAGCACGCCGCTATGAAGACTGAAGTTCCCGTAACCTACGCATCGCTTACGGGATACATCTGAAGAGAGTCCACAGCACACGGAGTGCATAAGTAACAGGGTGAATGATGTGGCACTGATGCAATAAAACCTGTTCTAACCTACCTCGTAGCTCCTTTCATTCCACTCCTCAAAGCCCCCCTATAACGGGCCCTCTTACATTGGTGACTCCTGTTGAGTGTTGACCGTCGTTCCATTACAATTAAAAAGGTAAATTTATACTTCGTCTAACACTCTAGCCTCCAAAAATAACATATTTTGGTGACTAAATTCAAAAGGTAACTAAGGATCATTCATCACTATTGATAACTAAACACTCATATAAGAACACCCTGAAGTATAACTCTCACTATATTTAATTTTCAATTGGTCACACACTTACAAATTGACAGACAAATCCTTAGACTTATTAATCCGGGTGCATATTAATGCTTCATTGGCACTTACGGCGAAAGAGATGAACGCGAGATTGGTGAGCGCCTCCGCCCTCAGCGCCCTGTCGGCCGTGGGTGCACGGACCAGGGTTCGCAGCCTGTCGGCGGCCCTGGACACCTGCTGCTGAACAGACGCGCCACCGCAGTTTCCTGAAGAACACGATATTCGAGATCAAGGCTTGCGCTGCCAGGGAAACGCCCAACGGAAGTTTATTGGCGAAATGACGGCAAAGAATTTAATTCGGTTAGCATACAGGGAAATAGCAGCATATACACTTTTTCAAAGACATAATAATAGGGCCAATTAGAGCTTCTGCCTATGTTTAATAGTATTTACAACATTGTTGAGCTTAACTATAATTTAGAAGGTATATGTGATGTGTATGGTAGAAAAGTGTGAGTGAGGGTGTTCGTAGGGAACTGGTGTGATTTATTTATTTCAGGAAACAACAGCAGATATAAAAACAATCAATACAGAAAGTTAATGAAAGTTTCCTCCAAACTTAAAAAAATAGAAAAATACATTCGGGAACGAGGTTAGGATTAGGAAGGAGGGGTTAGAGAATTTACATAATTACCAGAACATAAAATACAGCATAGCTCTTTAAAAATAATAGATTTTGCATATACATTTACTACTCTAGGGTTAGAGCTAGAGTAGACACTGTCTTGAATTCCAGGAAGGAGCTATGGGCGAATGGTGGCTTCTGGTCACCTACCAATGATGTCACTTCTCATCGCACGTACCCCGCCCTCTGAAACTAAATGCGTTGTTTACTCGGGCGAGGGGACGCCAAAATGTTGTCTAACTTCGTGGCTCGGTACCAATTATCTCCATAACTTATTCAAGCCATCCACTTACTTACCGGTAGCAGCCGATCGTAGCATTGCGAGGGCGGCCCTTGACTCCAAGCGCGCCGCGATGGCAGCACGCTCGGATCCTTTAATAGCTTCGATGCACCAACCGAACCTGGAAGACATGCAAATGAGATTATGTTTAGGCCCATAGAAGCGGCGTTAGTAATTAATTCTACGTGTCTTTGAAGTCAATACAAAACTTCCAGTTAAACTGGGCATGAGAACTGTATGCTTATGTTACCAACTCGTTATAGTGTTTAGGATAATAAAAAAAATGATTGTTATTATCGCACGCATACCCATCCTCGTCGTCAGGAGTGGCCTGCAAGGGTGCGACGGCGGCAGCAGCAGCCAGTACACATCGTTCAGCTCTGGCACCCTCGGTTCGGCGCCAATTAGCCAATGCGTCACCAGAAGTTGACAACGCCTGGACGGCCTGAAAACAAATAGACCAATAACACTATAATCCCCTCCCCTCCAAACACACTCTATTGCTGCGGCGCGCTCGGCCAATGGTGGAAAGAGAATACAGCGAGGCCACGCCCATTCGAGATTAAAGCAAATTGCTGCGCAGTTTAATACTGCGGTTTGTTGACACTTACCTGTGTACAACAGTGGCCATCTTACTATTCTACATTTTGCTGTCATACCTAAATCATTATATCTGTATCACCTCGTGTAATACGTATAGAGCATGTATTTAAAATCCCTACTGTCCTTTCAGGTGTCGGTATACCAACAAGCAATGATTAATCTGTAAAACATATTGGAAAAATGTTTCCCAATCACGAGAAAAACAAATTTTAAACTGAATTAAAATTTTCAGAATTTTTTGAAACCGCTATAGGGAGTTCATTGCGGAGTTAAGCGCCTGGACTCGAAGGGGATGGGCGCGGTACTGAATACTAACTGGCTTTTCCCGACCTTGGCTACAAATCGGATGACCATTTGACCAAGAATGGTCAACGTGGCGTGGCGCAAAGGTTAGAATTTATCTTAAATAACAACATTTAAATATACACCTAAGTGTATTTTTTTTTTCGTGAGACCAGATCAGTTGTTGATATAGACCAACCAATGAAGAGGGCAGTAATGATTGTTAAAACATGATTAAAAAAACAAATACACACATTAATAAATGCATGATTCATTAATTAACAAATTCATGCTGAATTTTTGTACATTTGTTGTTTTTCCAAAAGATTTGTTGCAAACTTATCTTCAGGTACTAGAGAAACAGTATGTTGAAATAGGACATCTTGAAGTGTTGGCTAATTGCAATATTTATCGCATTCTTATTTTAGTAATGTATCACATTGTGGTCTAGATATTATACAACCTACAATAGTGAGGAGGTTTTTCCCCTACCGATATGTCGTCGGTTGAGGACATCGGCTCGTCCGGTTCCACTTCCAGCTCTACCTCCAGGAGAGAATGGAAGGCGGCGCGGGCACCTTCGGCGTCGCCCAGCGCCACCTGGCACAGCACCAAATGCAGACCTGTCAATCAGGGCTTCATTGAGTTGGAACCCCACTTTATGGAGAATAATCATATTGATAGAATCGACCTTGCTTTATAAGGCGTCAGATTTTACTCTGCGCGGTCAGGAAGCAATTCTTGGTTTTTACCAAGAATTGCCCTCATTTGCCTTTCATTTGCCTAAATGACTCGAAATTAATACTTGACTTACACTGACTCGTAATTACACACTCGTTACTGAGTCGTAATTCATACGACTCAGTGTGACTCGAAATTAATACTTGACTTCGCCTTAATGAATTTAATCGATTTATATGTCGCAGTTACATTACAAAACTGGTACAAAACTATGGCATATAAAAGGAGTTTAGTCGGTGATTTTAAGTTAATGAAACCGCCAATCAGCCAAATTAGATATAGTTACTCGACGGAATTTATATTTAATATAAGTATAATTATATCATCAAATATAAATAAATAATTTATTATTTTTTGTAGCCATAATTAATTATGCTTATACTTTCCAGCGCTGCGTTGATCGTTGATTAAATATTATAAATACATTAGCAGTGCAATATAAAGTATTTAATGAGTGATGGTGATGTTATTTGGATCCCATTAGACCATATATGCAATGTATCATATAGTTTTTCATTTTTTTTTTATTTAATTAATTACAGTTAAAATTACGAGTAAGAAATTGTGTATAAAAATGCGAAAATAATTCAAATTTAATCATTTTATTAAAGCGTCGGTGTGAATGACCTTGTGCGATAGTGGTCATGTGCGCACGACAACAAACGATGACAATATTCTTATGATATGATGATATGAATGATATGGTGAACAATAATATTAAAAAATACATTTTTTTTAAATGTTAGAAATAAGAAATGAAACCTGTTTGAAAGTCTCCCGATTCGTGCATGATGTGAAGGAAATTTGCGACTGCGTCGCGGAACTTTCCCATTCGGACCAAGAGCAAGCCAATGTTATGCATAATTTTCATTCTGAAAGAAACGCAATCGCTGAAAAGCCGATAATTGAATGAACGATACATCCCCTAGCACAGGCCGTCGTGCACGCCGCCCAGCACATCAGCAGGGCGGGGCAGGGTCTCTAAAGATTTCCTCGCTTGATTCTTCTATGAAGAATGAGTCACGCTAAAAGTGTCTTTAGCTCGTTACTATAACGTCGAACGGCCAGCGAGCGAGCCGCGAGTGCGCCAGAGACTAAACCCGCTGAGCTTCTCGTTCGCCTAATTCAGAATGAACAACGCACAGATCGTGGATCGTGGTAGTCTAGTGGTTAAGGCGTTGGACTACTGACCCGAAGGTTCTCGGGTTCGAATCATAGTCATGCCATTTTTAACGCTTCATTACCACCATCTCCATTCGCCCGTGCAAAAATCACACAAACAAAGGAACGCGCGCGCGAAAGGAGATCCTTTTAAGGTGTGATTCTGGTCCTAAAAATCTTTTAAATGACCAGTAATCGTACCCGAAAATGAATGACGGGTAGTTTTCAGCGCGCAAATATTGTAATAATGCAATTGGATAGGTCAGGAACACAAGAATACGCGTACCAAATGTTCAATAGAGTATTTGTACTTTTATATGAACTTTTTTTGTTGATTGCAACGGTCAAGGCAGGTGCGAGCGGCCAATTACAATTGCACGATTATTAAAAACAAAAAAAAACCACCTACCCACCTTAGATCCTTCTCGGCTGTTGGAATATGGTCGAGCGCCATGCGATACATTTTCAACGCCCTGGGATGCTCGCCCATTTTGAAATAAATATTGCCCATGTTAACCTTAGAAAAAATTAGACCTTAGAATAAATTAGAAGTATTTTAAGTACGTTTTGATATTGTCTCGTTTACGCCAGGTGCCGAGTGCGAGTAAACACAATACAACAAAAATAATACAACAAACAGAACATGAAATACACCAAAATTTAGACTTTGTTTATTTATATAATATATTGAAAAAAATAAAATAAAAAACTGATTTAATATGAGAGTAAAATAGTTTTTTTTCCGTGCGTTTGTGTATTGGTACAGTATTTGTATTGGTGTTGGTATAATTTTTTTACCGAATTATTAAAAAAAGGTCTATTTGGGAGAAGTTAGTATTAAATAAATCACAAATTGAAACCACAGACAGGCGCGTGTAGTCTGGGGCGAAGATGCCTTTAAGAGCCAGTTTACCTTGAGGTGACCTTGAATTTCGCCCTTTGCAAATGGTGTCGGCCACGTGCACTTCGAGCGTCCGTCGACAACATCAAAGAATAAACATTTGACAGTTTTTTATTTATATTTAAAATATAGGGCAATTTAAAAAAAATCTAAGTTTAAGGTTTTTTGTAGAATTTTATTGCGGACATTTCTATGTATAAATTAGGCTTACGTCACACATGTAGTTTGGTTTACGACAATTTTAAAATATAAAACTTACCAATTTCATTTTTTTTTATGTAAACATAGGATTATTTATTTAAAAAACTAGCTTAAAGGTTTCTAGAAATATGTTTAATTAATCTAATTATATTTTTTATATATGCCTGGTATGAAAAGCTATCTTGGCAGTAGACCTCATGCAATTCGAGTGCGTTATGGCTCTTAATGACGCCTGTATGGCCTAGCTGTAAGACGTCAGGTTCGGGTTAAGTAATTTACTACTACTAAACAATGTACAGAAGCAGTAATTGATTTTTAATTACCTTTAGGCGATTTGAGTTTGGGAATACTTTATTTCTGGTCAGATGCTGATAAGTATTCAATGCTTCAGAGTACATTTCATTGTTCGCAAACTGACTGGCCAGATTGAATAAAACCTAAAAATTAAGTTAAAGTAACAAAGTAATTAAGGTAAGTTAAGTAAGTAAAGTTTTCCATATTTAATAAAAATGGAAAAGGTATCACTGAAAAAAACACTCGAATAAGAAAAAAGTAGATTATATTTTGCATCTTAGTCGGTGATGACAATAATTATTACTTATTTATTTCAGGAAACAATAGCCAATAAAAAAAAATAGAGTTACAATAAAAAACAATCAAAACTTAAGCTAATGATAGTTAATAAGTCCGAGTTAACATGTGGTAAGGATAGAGATAGATTTCGGATCAGGGTCACCAAATAGTTTATTGAAGTTACACACTTATCCCAACCAGTTTCTCATTCAGTAGGAATACAAATAGAAATGAATAAATAACAGCATCGACTCGACAACACAAGCCATAAGAATGAAGATGAAGATGAAGTGAATACACCCTGTATATAATTATGAGGTGCTGGTCAGCGCTTGGGCTATTATTTTTTAAAAACGAGTTTCATTTTTTAAAAAATGCACCTTTTTCATCATAATCTGAATAAAAACATTAGTTTTTAATAGTCTAATAAACCTTAGTTTTACACCAATTACTCCTTTGTATGTAAAACGAATTCATGTCAGTCATTAGGGTAATTAAAAATAAAAAAAAACCTACCGCAAATGTTATATCCATATTATGCGAGTCTGACAAACTGGCCTGTTCCTGCATTCGAATCAGCTGCTTTTCCAAGTTCGAAGCCTCTTGAGCTTTCGCCAAGGCCTGTGATAATTAATTTGAAGGAAATCACGCGAATAGTAATTAAATATGCATTCTACTTTTCGTACAAAAAAAATAAATAATATCCCAGAATAATGGTTTGCCACCCCGTGCCGTGCAGGAAGTATCCGCGCACACCTCGCCCCCCTACCCGCACCCCGCTCCGCATGCTCGTAGAGTGACTACGCGTTTAATTGTTTCTGGGATTTTTTCCATTGCCTATTTTGTCTACTTTTTTTTGACACGTTGAAAAACTCGTAAAGTAAAAGTTACCAGTTTGAAGTGTCGAATAACCCCGTGAAAGGATGCGCATGAGAAAAGTTCGCCCTGTATATAAGCCGATTATATATTTTTAGATTAAAGAGTTATTCCAAAAATGTATATTATTTTTTTATAACATAAACCAACGTGCAATGTTGAATATTCTTGAGACTGTTCTCAAAATTGAGGTGAGAGGATTCAAAATTTAAATAAAATTAAATACATTTTGATAATTAATTTATATTATTTCTAATTATTAACTTGTCAGTCCAGATGCATGGACATGCGACCTGAATGCTAGTTCGAAGGTCACAGCCATAGCATCAAAGCGTAATCGCGTTATAGCGTTACCAATTTGCGATTCACCCCACCTAGGGTCTGATTCCCTCCACCTAGGGTTACGTTATAAATGTTTACACAACACAAACGACAGCGAGTCAGACTTTTGTTTCAGTTTCACGAGCAAACATTTAGGAGAAAAAAACGAAAAAATAAAAGATTTATAAACAAGTCTGGCTTCAAGTACTTTGGGACCAAATTATTCGTTTCAAAGTTGACAACAAACCCACAGGTATGCTATAAAAAGACCTCATATTTTTCTCTCCGGTAAAATTGAAAAAAAAAATGGTTAATACGCCATCACTAATTGAGACCCCCTAATATTCAACAGTTTTATGCGGAAACAAAAAAAATAATTTTACTCGGTCCAGTTTCCAAAATGGGGGTGCAAGATGCCTCATGATGATCATTTTCAATATACAGGGTGTCCCAAGGTTCCACGCATTAAAAAAAAACAACTAATAGGTCTTACGATTCCTAGTGGTATTTGTTAAGAAACTATATCAACATTCATTATGGTATTCCAGAAAAAAAATGTTGAAGTTTCTATTCTAAATCATGTAAAACAGATATTTTTCAATGGCTCCTCCCTCCGATAACTACGTCACTGGGTCACTAGGCCGCGGTCAGTCAAGATCGAGGTTAATGACACGCGGCGTTGTTCAAAACGCCCTATTAGGGCGGAGCTAAATGATTGCTCTCAGGTGTCACTGGTCGAACAGAGGTCGATCTAAGAAGAAGGGGTAACTCTTTTCCCCTTCTCTGGGGTTGTAAGAGGGATGCTATTGGTCGACAGATAATATTGATTGATAAGATCGATTTACACCAATTTTATTACAAAAAGAATGAATTTGGCGATGAAAATTTTTCGCATTTTGTTACATAATTTCTTACTCTTAATAGGGAACTTAAACACCCCCTAAAGTTTGTGGGATTAACCTTGGGACACCCTGTATACTTGGAGAAATTTTTATAAATTGCAGAAGGTACCTTTCCCAGGTCGTAGCTCGGTGATGGTGTGGTACCGCCCGACGCTCTGGTGGATGACCTGGAATCGCTGAACGTATCGGTTTGGTCTGGTTTTACACTCAGAGAACACGACTCTTCGATCAGAGACATTATTCTGCGTTCCATTTTCTTGATCTTTTCTTCCTTTCTGTGGATCGGGAAAAATGCTTGTGCCATTTCCGAACTTACAATTTGGTGCAAAAATCGATTCTGTGATGCAAGAAGGTTGCTTCACGATTAAACGTCTTTCGGATCAAACATTAAAATACAGTCAGGGCCAAAATTTCAAAAGTTTTGACGATTTGACATTCGTAATTGTAGTATAAGAAAAAACTGCCTTCCTTAGTGCAGACATGGTTTTGGTAAAGAAGGAAGGGCACAAAATGTAGCAGTGCTAATCGCTCCATGTGTATTACTAATAGGATATACCTTTGTAAGTGTAATCTTCTCTACTAAATTTCGTATTTGTCAAATTAAATATATCACAATAAATAAATAAATATAGATATTTACTTTCATTTAGCTACTCAATGCTTTTTCCCCCAGCTTATATAGCACTTGAAAAGGAGCCCCTAGCACAGGCCATGTCTTTGTAAATTTCGGGTCTACTCTGCTAACCTAACCTTGCGTCCTAGTTTCCATTCCTAATCCCAATTCAAATACATTCAAACTGCTTTTTTATTAAAGAATTCAAGTGGGGATGGGGGGGCAGCATCAGCGGATTATCAGGATCCACCAGCATTAATCGATGCTAATTTCATCGCTGATATTCAGGTCGTGACATATTCATTGAGAGCTTTAGACCAAACAAATCGCCACGTGTTTGCTCGAATGATTAGTAACAAAAATTTGATTAATTACGGCAGACATTAAACGTGAATCAAAAGTGATTGTTTTGTAATTTCTCCGCCATGAGTTAATAATTTCATAGCTTTTTTAATACCAGCGTCCGCTAGTATTAAAAAAACCTGCATCAGCAACGACCCTGATGTGAACTTATGACAGCGTTTTGTAGAAATAGAATAAACAAACGGAAACCTCCTCATCATTGTTGTATAATTATGTACCTATTTTTAGATATATTTTATTAATAAGAAGTGTGCGAACGTTTCTTCCTTCTCTTCGTCGAGAGTGGGAGTGGTGCGATTGACCGAGGAAGTGTAGCCGACCGCTCTGACTGCCGTCATCGGCCTGGCGCCGGCGGTTAGTGGTGGGCCGCCGCTCGATTTCAAGCCCGTGCCAATCCTCAGCGTGGACGTGCCCAGGCGATTGAACTGCAATATGACACTGACGTCAATTTTTGTTGGTTGAATTTCGCCAAAAGTGTTTATTAGATACGTAATATTAGGAAAGAGCTTATCAAAATCCTCGTTATGATAAGCTCTGTTTTTTTTAAACGCTTTGAAGATTGAGAATGATTTCTTTTTATACAGAATGTCCCTAGAAACGAAGAACGTATATTATCAGGTAAAGTTTACATTGGACTGAACCTCAATGCCGTCGGAAATATACCATATTTATTGTTTTTTTTTGGACAGGACCCAATATAATTTGCAAATGCCCTAGATATAAAGGATAATTGGAAAAAGTTGGGTTGGCTAGAGTTTAGCTGATATTAAAAGTTATTCCCAGCCAGGTTAGTTTGGTTGACGATCGACACTCGAAAATGGACTCAACTATACGCGCCATCCCTTTTTTCTTACGACCGTCGGCAGCGAAATAAAAGAGACGCCATCGTAGAGACGATTATCGATTGGCAGCCAGACTAAGGTAACTGGTACTATGGTTTTATTTTTATTTTTTTTAATGTCGCAGACCGTATTTTTAATTTAAGTTACTATACATATTAATTATTATATACCACATTAAACTATGTTTCCAGTTTATTGGGCTGTGGAAAATAAATTTTGATATAATTTATGTATCGTTATTAGTCTACACGGTGTTCAAAGACCATTCCCAATAAACAAAAAAACAGTAAAACAACGAATTAAATTTGTAGTTGGTTTATTTTTTACTTTAGTTGCAATCAACGGCGTAAAAAATACATCGTGTGTTTATGACGTGGTAACAAGTTAATCTAAATTTGTTTTATGTATTACCGTTTATAAATTCCAAATTATTATTTTTTTATACATTGATATAGCAACGAAAGCAAGGAATGCTTGTGAAATACTCACCCCAGTACCCAACCTGCTTGGAACCCTCTTTCCAATAGCGGTAATACGCATTGCTTCCTGAAATGATTCATCTTCAAGAAGGTTTCTACTATCCAGTGCTGCTGGAACGTCATCGAAACCAGAATACATGTCATCATCATCGTCAACTTTTGAATTAGATTTAATCGCGCGGAAATCAACATTACTAGTTGCAGATGTATTTCGTGATGTAAACATTTTAGCTTACTCGAAACTTTACAGTAATATTGTTCTATTCCTATTGACTTTACTGCATTTCCTACAGACTACAAATAAAATTGATGTACGCGCGGTTGCTTAGCAATGAAAAAGTAAACAAAGCAGACTTTTTAATATTAGCTTCTTCTTATAAAGTCAAACGGCCAAGCGTAATTACCTTAGTGATAATATACTCCCTTTAAATTGATTTTTATTATATATTATTTATTTATTTATTTATTTATCGTTTATTTGGAAAACCAACAGTATAATATGAAACAATGATACATACAATTGTTTGTAAAATTAACCGATGACAGGTTTTCGCAAAAGTACAGAGATACATCTAGAGATTAAAATTAAATTCAATTACACTCGCATTAGCACTCTAAATACAGAAATATATATATTTATTTTTAATATATAATTATGTTGAAATATGGTATGTTTTAGAAATAGTCAGAGGCCAAAGAAAAGAAACTGAAAATGATGTCAAAAGATTACTATTTTATTATTATTTTTTTTTATTTATTATGCTTTTATTAGCGTTATTTATAAAAAAGTAAACTATTTACAAGCGCGCTTTTTAGCAACTTGTATAATAAAAAACGACTTCCAATGATGTACGGTTAAAAAGTACTACTTAATAGAGATGGACGATGCCATATAAAAATCAATCAAACAATGAAAATATCGATCGACTTTATTATTTTGAATCGTAAGATTTTAATTGAATTTACAATAAAATGGCTAAAGGGTGGTACAAAAGGTAATGTTTATTTATGTATTCAATAAATTTACATTTTTTTACATATGCATTATATTTATTGAAGATTGGATTGTCAACTACATCTATGATAAATCATGGTTGACTAACTTGGAGATCTTCGTTTGTAAGACAGAAAATACCTTTTTTTAAGTTCAACCTGATTTAAATTTTTTTGGAAAAAAATATAATTTTTATGGATCAATGACATGGTTTTAAAATAAATATTGAAGTAAAAACTTACAATGAAGATAAATAGCCACATTGATTGGCCATTTTCATTTTGACAGAAGGAAAAAAGTTGGTCGCTTTTTACTCGATTGTGTCGGGCTCACTGCCATAAAAAATAAAACGAAGAAAAACAACTTTAACCTCAGTTAGCTAACATATTTTGTGAGTTTAGTTAGGTTTAGGGTCAGTAAATTTAAAACATTACCAGGAAAGTATCGAAGAGATGCACCAAATCATTAGTTAAATCTATATTCACTTTGTTGTATGTATTAAAACATCTTTCTTATGAGTTCAAGGTTTGTATCCCGTTATCGCACATTGTATTATTTATATGTATCTGATTACAGTAGCGTTTATAAACTTTAATAAAATTGTTTCGTTTACGTAGATATTTGCGTTTTTGTAACTTGTAAATACAAAAAAAAACTTATATTTTAAATTTTTATTATACTCGAGCAAAACAGTTGTAATAAAAGAATTGCTTCAGACCCAAAATGATTTTATTTTCTAAATTACATTTCCATTGGAAGTTTCCATTTGTTCATAAAAAATTATGATAAGTAGTATAATAAATAAATATCACCTTCCATTAGTTGCCTAATGAACGGGCTATATTTGATTTTTTGAAGTAGCAGTTTTTAACATCTTTTAGCGTTGGGTTGAATAGAACATTGGGGAACGCTCTTGATATAAATTTCTATTTTTATTTAGTTTTTTTAGTTTGTGTTTGCTCGTACATTTTGTGACCTGTTGTGATAATCAACGTGATTCCAATATGTTTCCGTTTTACATTACGGAACCCCGAAGACGACTGTAAGTGACATCCATTTGGCAAAAAGTTCATGCTTCAAAACTACACAGTACCTTTGTACACCTAGGTTTGCTCATATATTAGATCACTAATGAATGTCTAACATACCCGCACTATCCGTTTTTCATTACTCTCAGAACTTAAATCAAATTACAACCCCGATCAGCATCGGCTGAAGCTAGACTCTAGTAATGTAGATTCAGAAGACTTAGTTTTTCGCATCCCTTAGTAAGGGGGTGCGAAAACGAGTTCCTAACCTAACTTAGCTTCATGGGGATGGGGATAAAACAAAGGCGGTAAGAGATTTTCAATGTCTGTTTCTTCTGGTTAAGAAAACACTCATTTTTTCCATATAAAATGCCATGTGTTGTTGGGGAGACACTCTGTTCAGATCATTGTGTATGGAAAATTCCCATTTATGCTTAGGAATAAGTTGGCTTGGGTGCTATAATAGTCTATTTATCTGTCTGCCAGGCATTGAACGGCTTCCTAGCCTAATAGATATACGAGATGAAGATTCCGAATTGGTGAACAATATGCGTAGTACACACTATGCAAGCATAGTCTAACACTCGAACGTTGAGCCCATCATTACACACTGTAAGACCACCCCTCCCTTGATATCAAAACTCATTTCTAATTTATTATGTATTCGTTTCAGAGAGCGAGCATCTAATTTTACAGCGGAAGAGTGCCAGCGTTTGACTCAATTGTTAGAGTCTTACAAAGATGTGATTTTGAGCGTAGCGACCGGCGTCGGATCCTGGCAAAAAAAGTTAAAAATATGGCGCAGGATCGAAGTCGAATTCAACAAAAATAACAAAGGTAACCCCTTCCGAAGTGAGAAACAACTGCGACACAAATTTGAAAATATGAAAAAAGCATGGCGTAAGGTAAATATTTTTATTCAATGAACAAATTAATATTTTAATGCATGGATAACATTTTTAGATCGGTGGTTTGTAAATATAGTATTGTAAACATGCCATTGTGATAAAGGAAGTCTAACTCTACATATTAATACGGTGTCTCCGGTATTAATATTCATACGGTGTTCGGTTTCTTAAAGCTTGAAATGGAATTTAAAAATATATATTAAATACTAAAAAAAAGTAAAACATTACAAAATTTAATAAGTCATGTGTGACCTGTTACCGGATAACGGTGACTCAGTGGTCGCATGACAGTGGCTCAGTGTTAAACAATGCCAAAACATGACTATTATATATCCGTCGAGTCTTAATAACAAAGAGATACTCCCGCCGATTGTATCGCATACATATTCTTGCTTGCATAGTAACCCATTTGGGTTACTATGCAAACAAGGTTGGTGTTACACATGTTCAATGCGCATGTCCTATATTGGAATCGGTTAGAAAGCATAAATATCTAGGTATAACAGTAGATAATAAATTTAATTGGCAAGACCACATCGGTTTACTACGCAATCGACTTTGATAAATATGGTGCATTTGAAACCGTACCTAAATGAGTCAATTTTACTAAATGAATCTCTTATTTTTTATGGTATTTTATTTGGGGTCTTAGATTTGAAACATATATACAGCGAATTTATATTTTACAAATTCATATTTTAAAAATAATTATTACAAAAAGTAAAAAAATCCAATGCAAGGCGACTACTCTAAATTGTTCACTCACTTTAAAGCTCTACCAGTACGTCAACTTTGTTTTTATAGAATTATTTTCCATGTTTCAAATGAAACATGGAAAAATCTTGTTTCTAATAAGTACTCTACTAGACAAATGTTGAAAGAAAAGGATGAGGAAAGATGTATAAATACGTATGGGTATCGACAATTAAAAAACAAATATATTTTCGGTGTATTGTCTTTTTACATTAAATGAATTATATCTTTGAGTTCTGTTTTTTAGTTGCATTATGTTTTTTTTAGTCCATGGAGTCCAACCCGTATACGAGCGATCAAGAGCCGGTGTCCTCGAAAGTGAAGGTCGACTACTCGACCGACAATGACAACGAAGAGCGTTCCAGCGATCCCACAATCGAGGATATCCTCGGCATTGCGGAGACGTCACCCGTGAGAATACCGTCCAAATCCGATGACGAGCATTTCAGGAAACTCAAAGTGTCGCAGGAAGAGGAGTTACACAAGCAGGAGCTGCGGCACAGGGAGGAGGAACACGCCATCAAAATGGCCGCCCTGGAGGCGAAGACGCTGCAGGACGAGCGCGAACACTCAATGCGCATGGAGGAGTACCGACTCAAGATTAAGGTTTTGAAGGGGCAATGCAGTGAAGATGTTCATTGTGGCATAAATGGTGACGGTGATACTTCTAGCTAGACGGCTTAAGGATTTTAGCTAAAAGATTTTTTATAAAGCCTCACTTTTAAGTGAATCTGTCGCCAATATCTATTTTAATTTTGAGAAAAATATTATTTTATTAATTTTAATTTTTAAGTATGAACCGGAAGAAGCATATACAGAGTGTTATGGAATAATTAAGAGGCCTCTTCCCGAACAAGCCCTTCTCCGTCTTGAGTGGTCTTAAATCATTCTATCTCATCTAACAGCCTGTAGAAAGAGAAACACTCTGTAACGTTATAGTATAATCTTGAAAAACAGAATCAACGTATTTAAAAAAACTTACTTGAATTTGCATCTTTGTGAAATCAACTCTCCCTCTATAGTTTTATTTTCTCGATTCTTGTATGCTCAATAAGATATTTATTTCTAAAGTTTTGATAAACTGTATTGAAAATACATATTTTTCGAGGCTCTTAACTTTTAAACAAAAACTGTTTTTTTTTTAAGAAAAAAAAACAGTATTTATCTACAAATTAAGAGAGCCACGTTTGTTTGTATGGGGAAATTACCGGAATGAGTCTTACATGAAAAAGGTCTGTGCGAAAATGGTTCACAAAAATCTCAATCGGGATTAGAAAGAAGACCGGAGAAAAATTTGCCTCGTCAATATGGTCCCAATTTGGCACCACCGATTTTTAGCAATTCCCGAAAATAAAAAGTTTGTTGAAGCGACCCATTTTCAAGTCGCGGAGGAGGTGAAGATATAAAAGGCGAACCTACCGAGGGAGCGACAGCTGATCAGCTGCATCGCTGTTTTGAATAATGGAAAACACTTAAACAGCGGGGTGCAATGATATGTTGTAAGTGATGAATGTTAATTGTTTTAATTAAAATAGTCTCGTTTTTAAATAGCCATACCTTTTTTATCACATTATCTAAGTCTGCTTCAGAAATAAAACATATTAATTCATATTTTATTGTCAACATAAAAAAGGATTCAATAGGAACTCAATTGACAATCTCATTTTAAGCTAAAATAATTATATTTTATGACATTAGGTTAATACTTTAGGCTCGTATATGTTGTAAATAATACCTCTAATAGATTCTTTATATGACTAAAACCTAAATTACGATAGAACCCTTCAAAATATACCAGTATTGATTTTTAATATTGACAGTCAAAGCAAAAAAGCTTCTATAATACTTGTACCTAGGGCCATTGGGGTATTTATTGTTTCAATAGAGAAGCTACTTCATAGAAATAGAAGAATTGAAAGAATGTCATGATACCATTGCATGTTTTTTTATCACAAGTTTTTATTTAGCTTACAATGTTTCTATGTCGGTTTAGGTCAAATCTTGCAAGCTGAATTAGAACCGCTTCCTCATATCCTACGCAGTTGAAATTTGTCATGTTGGTTCTGTTCCGACGACAATGCATTTTTATGGTAAGCATGACCTGATTCTGCACCCAGGATTGCCTCCAAACGAAGGAACTTTTGAATACGCATTCAAGCACTTAAATAAAAGCTTTTTTCAGAAAATGTATTTTTACTATTAATTTATTTTAATCTACTCAGACCTAAAAAATAACTCGCCGTCTCATTCTAAAGTCGCAGATTTATAATCGTGTAGGTATTTTCCTATTTTATAGTTTAGGTATTTTATAAATTTTCTTTGTATATTTTCAATCATATTTGTATATATGCCAATAGAATGGGGAATTCTCTTTTTTTTCTCACTTCCTTGATTCCCATATTTGAAAGTGATTATCAGGGAAGGTTCAAGGAAAAACCTGCTACTAAGTTAACAGTAAGGGAGATGCCGGGAGACGTTTGGCATACTGAAGTTGCATATGGTGTGCTTCTGCGCAGACTTCAATGTTTTGATGGATCGGGTTTTTATTGTTTACTAACGATACGAAGTTTAATGCTTTATTTCTTTAGTTTTTTTTTTTTTAATTACAAGTCACAAACTTTTTGGCCTGACAAATAGACAGGGGTCTCAGACAAAGTAGGTACATCACTGGTAAGTCATCCATCATGGCTCGCCACCAAAAATATAAGAGTGCAGAAATTCTGTAACTATAATTGTTCATGTGTAAGCGAGTTCAATGAAGTGCCTCGGCTGACGATCCGCTACAACATTGTAAATATGCAATGGACGGGATGCAAGTCGCGACGCTTTTAATAATAGGTAAAATGAGTACTTTGCGATTAGAGACTGTGTTGTCTGACGGGCGATTTTAAGCTTAGCCCCGCTCTGGCAGCGTTCTCAACATTTTGAATTCGTTTTTCTTGTAAATGGGAATCATTTTCCAAATATTTTTTGCTGGGTAACATTTGATTGACGGTATATAGATCAATAAAGGTGCAAAATGAATAAAAATAGACTATGTATAAAAGTTAATTTATGACATAAGTAATAAAAAAAAAAGAATTACTATATTAATCGTTTAATGTCTGCTCTGAGATAGCATCCTTATGAAAAGTATGAATCCGACACTATTTCAATGTTAGATATTTGCGTCAAAATGCATCGCTGGTGATGCAGGAGATAGAGCGTGCTGCGAAAGGGTTGGCAAAATTTAAATACAATTTCAAATTTATAACAGTTTGACAAGCGTTACATTTTCTTTTTTTAGAAAAGTGGCTTCATAAATAAATTTAAGGTCAAAAGGCTGATCTAATCGGCGCAGAAGAACTCTGTAGTAAGTAACGATGCAACTTCCAGTATAAAATATGAATCGTGTCCTTCTGCGTCCAATTTTTCGACGATCAGGTGGATCAGTTTTTTTTATGGTTTGCTGTTTAATGAAGGATAATAATGTATTTTTGGTTGTTTATTAAATTTGACGTCGGTTTTATATTTTTTTCTACCTTACACTAGTAACTTAATAAAATTACGATGAAATCTAGTCTCACTCAAGGCCTACAATTACAAAAACAAAAAGAGGGGTACAATTAGCAAAAATAATCAAAATTATTCGGAAAAACAGACTTTTTTTAGTTCTGTTACCTTCATTTCATTTATTTGTTAATTTTTACAAATAGTACATTTAATTTTGCATCTCATTTATAGCGTTTACTGTTGCTCTAAGGAGGTGCAATCAGAGCTATAGGAAACATCCTCAGGTGACAATTTATAAAATAAAAAAGCCAAAAAAAAAAAAAAAATGTGCAATTGAAAATTTAACTTAAGCACACGGTGGACACACAGATTTATACAAAATAAATACAGGATTAATAAATATTGTACGAGAGAAAGAGATAAGAGATTAAGTAATATAAAGCTAAAAAAAAAAAATACCTTAGGTAAAAAAAATAATTCATACCCGTGATTTTTTTTAAATTTATTCGAAAGTATGCCTAATTACAATACTTTGGGTCTTCCGAGCGACAAAAAATGCATGTGATTTTTTTGTATTTTCGCTTATATTTCATCGGTAAAAAAAATACATTTTATTTTATTTATTTATTTTGAAAGTACATAACAGCGATACAGGAAGACAATTCTCTAACACCACATTTACATGGCCAAAAAAATGTACCAAATATGAATATGGTTGACAACAACAAATTAAAATTAAACTTAAATAATGTGTACTGTGTGTGTGTGTGTGTGTTTATTTATGCGGCGCGTGTGTGGGATGTGTCTGTGTGTGTGTTTAGTGCGTGTATATAAACCTACATATTATTAGCGATATAATAAATAATTTAAAAATAACAAAATAAACTTACGAATGTTTAATATTTATAATGAATATAATATTTATTGATACATTTTACACTAAATATTATAACTGACGTTACGTATTTCACACATAAATAACCCCTTATTCTCTTGAAATACAGGGTGTCCCAAGATCATTCCCGTAAATTTAAGGGGGTGTATATGTTTCCTGTTACGAGTAAGAAATTATATAAAAAAATGCAAAAATATTTGATACCCAAATTAATTATTTTTTAAACTAAATTTGTGTAAAACAATCATAATATTACGGCAGCGTTCGCCAGGCATACTAAACCCGTTGAAAACACGTCGGGCGCCACATCGTGAATGCAACTCAAGGTCTAGCGGACATAAACTCGTTTTACACAAATATATTAGGTTTTAAATAGAAACTTTTTTTTTCTCGAATACCATATTGAATTTTGATATAGTTTCTTAACAAATAACACTAGGAATCGTAGGACGTATTAGCTGTTTTTTTTATTGGGATTGACCTTTGTATTATTATTATTTCGTGTATCGGTTATTCTTTATTTATACTTACTTTATTACAACTTACTTTATTCTTTATTTATATCAACAGTTTTACAAACAATTGGTATTAATGATAATTTTACATTCTTAAAAAGTATTTGTAAAAGTAATCAAGGATTTCTACTGTTAATATAAACACTAAAAACTAAGTTAAAAACTAAACATGTATTGTTTAAAATTTCATTAATTTATACTCGATATAAGGTTATAAGGTGAGAAAATAACACCATTACACAAAATATACAGCCAGAATACCAGTTTAAAAGTAAATGTGTGTAAATTATTAAAAAAAAAAACAATAAATAAGAGGATCAGAATATTTCTATTCTTTTAAATTATAGGTGAGTAATAACGATTAAGAAGTTAAAAAAAACATAATGAAGGCGTTTAATAATAAAAATTATCTGTTAATACATTATCTGCAACATTAAATCGCGCGCCCGCATTTAAACTACCCGCGATTGGATTACGCGCGTATTTTTAATTATATTATGTATTTTTTTTATTTACGGTTTATATGTTATTCTTGATTTTTATCGTAATTGTTGTTTTTTAATTTTAATTTTGTTTTTGTAATGAATGAAAAACATGCACGAGGGAAACTTGATAATTAATTAAACAAATTACGAGTATATCCTCAAGGTCTGATGTTTTCACGGGCTGCGTAATGAACTATTGCAGTATGACGTCATCTCCCCGTGTGCTATTTTGATGCCGAATATAAAACGAACTATTCCTAACAATTACACTAATTACATTTAATTACAAATTAATAATTACATTTATCCGAAAAACAATCCGGTATGTCTAAACATGATAATGCTACAAAATATACACATACAAAATGGCTTACCCAAACATTAACAGGCATTCCAACATAGTACAATTTTTATTGACCCAGGAGCGGATCCTGAATTTGTGGGGCCCTGCGCCAACACTACTTGTAATAATTAAATAGTGTTTTTAATTTACAAATCATGTCATATTATTAGTGGTGGAATGGGTTAAGGCGTTGGACTATTGACCCAAAGGTCTCTGGTTCGACTCCGCATATGGTCATACCATTTTTATTGCTTCATTACCACCGTCTCCCCTGACTCTAGCACAGGCACATTTGGCCTATTAAGTAGGGTCCAAAATAATTGGTAAATCTTTTAAACTGTTTTCTATAATTAGGAGAGTAAAATATTTTATTTATTTAATATTACTTAGATACACGAACAGCATCTGTAAGGCATTATTCGAAAGAAATTTAACAGGTTTTGTTTAACTAAATTATAAAGCAACCTTTCTGTAATTTGTTATTAACTAAATTGGAAATTGAAAAAATAATTAAAATTGCGGTATCGAGTTTCGCCAGTTTTTGACATAAATTCGTCCCTCATTTCGAAAATCAACTTTCTCATCCTCATTTACACTAAAATTTTCGAAAATGTTCATATCATAATTATTTTTAAAACTTTGACAGTATCATAGTGAAAAGACCATCAGGTCTGGCTTAAACTTTTTAACGTCAATTTTAGCGTAAATTTTGTTTCACGATTTAGCAGTTTCCACCTATGGCTTGGAGCAGAAAAGAAAAAGTACCTATATTTTTTGCACTACTCCAATAAAGTTCACTATTTCGGTTACAACCTTAAGAGCCATAACGCACTCGAATTGCATTTTATGCATGTTTTTGAGGTCACCTGCCAAGATAGCTTTTCATACCAGGCATATATATAAAAATATAATTAGATTAACTAAACATATTTCTAGAAAACCTTTAATCTGGTTTTTTAAATAAATAATCCCATGTTTACATAAAAAAATATTGAATTTGTTAAGTTTTATTTTTTAAAATTCTCATAAACCAAACTACATATCTGACGTAAGCCTATTTTAAACATAAAAATGTCCGCAATAAAATTCTACATAAAACCTTAAACTTAGATTTTTTTTTAAATTGCCTTATATTTTTAATATAAATAAAAAACTGACAAATGTTTATTTTTTGATGTTGTCGATGGTTGCTCATAGTGCACGTGGCCGACACCATTTGCAAAGGCCGAACTTCAAGGTCACCTCACGATATACTGGCTTTTAACGGATTCTTCACCAACTATATATAGGTTTAAGGAAGACATACTCCACACGGCACATAATCCGAGCATTTATTGTTTTGTTTTAGTAGTTCTTGGACACCAATGCAGTGATCCGCCATATTAGCAGCGAAGTCAAAAGGCTGCCAGTAGTAGTATATTTGTTTCTAAAAAGTTTTGTTGTTTTTAAATAAATTTAAGCCAGTGTATGGCTACTAATTTTAATTTTAATGTTTCATACACTTTGCCCTGAAAACGATATCGTAATACAATAGCAAGTTGGTCACTGTGAGATAGATCTGGGGTTGAATTCATCACAATTGAATATTAGGTACCTACTTTGTGTTGGCGTTATTTATTTGAGTTATAATTCGCTTTAATTATCTATTTGCCCATAATCTAAATTATTTCCTCATATATTATCGGGTTCGGGTGCAGTTCTCGTTATTCAATATGTTCTAGAATGAATGGGTCGTACTTTGCTAATAGTTACAGAGCACCCATAAAATTACCATTATGTCGAGAACACTCATTCCCTATAAAAGGGCTGACCTTAGGTTTATTATAAACATTTATAGTTTTTAGAGAATTCTTTTACTTAGATAGTTTTTTTTAAAGGTGATATAGGCATCAAATAATTTCTTGAATGAAATCGTTTCCTCTTGAATTACTCGGGCTACGGGAGGGTGATAGCAATCATTTTGAAAGTACATAAGCGCGAATAATAAAAAAATAAATCGTTAGGTAAATAGGAGGTGCAAAATATTTTTATTCTTATAAGATAATACGTCAAAGAAATGTTAATTAGGGTATTATAACCATTATTAAAAAATATACGTAAGTAATAATGATTGTGAAGTAAAAACAATGAAAATGGGTGCTTTTATATTGCATTAATTTTCAAAATTAGATCTAATTACGCATTTTTAATTATAATTAGTATTTTTTGTTATTCTTGATTTTTATTGTAATTGTTGTTTTTTCTTTTTATGGCACCATTTTTTTTTTTTTGCTTAATTTTGTTATGAAGGAAAACACGGGAAACCTGATTGTTAATTAAACAAATTATATCTGCATGGTCTGATATTTTCACGGTCTGTGCGCTTAGGTTGTGGAATCAATGCATAGGCATTTCTCCATTGCCAGACCAAATTCTCAATAATTAACCTATAAAGTTGCTACCTGGACAAAAGATTCATACGAAGGAAGTGTAGGCTCACGATTTTCTGCAGATCCGAAGAACAATATCGAGAAGATTTCGAAGCTTCCGGGAACTTAATTTTAAGCACTGACCTTACTCCAGGGTTTTCATTTGCACACAGCACTTTTGTTGAATAGTTCACAGAACAGAGAGCGGTATTCTATCGCAGAGTAGGAAGGAAGTGAAAAAAAACCTGACAAATGGTGGGAGTCTTATTAAAGTTTAAAAGTTTGATAATGTGTAATACCATACAATATAATACAGTGGAAAGCTCTGCTCAGCGGTACTAACACCGCGATTACGATACGCTAAAAAGATCACCAATGAAAAGAGTTACAGTTAGTTATCCGAGCTAAGAAAAATGAAAATTCTCCTGTCATCATAATAAATCGGATTTCTTATGACAACGGGTTTATTACCCCGTTATCATACTATAAGGTACATTTATATTTATTTTTGCAAAAAATTTTGACCATCAAAAATACACTTTTTTTTACATAATTTTGTATAAAAATATTAAATCACCTAATTGTTTACGATGTAAAAGAGAATTTAATTTATAAAAAGCTGAAACGTCTTCAAGGCTAGGAAAACAGCAATGTGATTTAATGTTTAAAAACCTAATAAACATATTCTGTATATTTTGGATTCTTAACATATAACATATATACGTAACACCATTGATTATATATTATATAATCAAAGGTAACACGTACATATTTCTCAACACACACATGAAGTTTTTAGTATGTAAATATTATTAAAAACTTTATTTTTACAATTATTTTAGTACTAAAATATATATAAAAAGTTTTCTTTAGAAATAATAGAGTTAAAACTGTTTTTTTTTTATATAAATATCAAAAATATCGTTTAAAGAATATGAATAATTCCGCACCGCTCCAAAAGATGTCTGATTTTGAAAAAATTAAAAAAACATCATCAAAATCGGAGCTGTCCTTAAGGACTTTTGACGAAAACGCTTTATTGACGCGACTATAAATCGCGCTTGGCTGTACTTTATGTTATGGTAACTTTTTATGAGGGCCATGTTTCCTTTTAACCTTCGAAGAACCTGCTGACCCATAAAAAAAATATTCGTTCACCAAACGGATAAAGTATTTTTCAAGCAACAACTTAGGCAAAGTTAAACTTTTCCGTGCGCGCTCTACACCAAAGCTGCTCAGTTGAGTTGAGTTGAATTATTGAAAACTGCAGCATAAAAAATCGATAGATTACTATAATTATCTACCACAGCGGCGCCGTTAATTTAAACTTTTCCTTAAATTGACCCATATCCACACATTACTGCATTAATATTACCCTAAATTAGGTAAATTGTCTTATATTTTTTTAGCAAGTATTTTTTTCGAGTTCCAAATTTTAATTAACCGTTGGATGTTATATATTGCGCATGAATTCTAATTATAATTTAGAAATAATTTAAAAATGAACGTGTTAGCATCTTTGTTAGTAATAATTTTAGCGGCGCTGAGTATCTATACTCGAAATATTTACAATTATTTTTCTAAAAGAGGCATTCCTTACGTACCAGCTCTTCCATTTGTAGGAAGTCTGTGGAGGGGCATATTTCGGCGGATACATACCTCCTTTGAAATAGTACGAATTTATAGAGAAACAGACGATCAGTAAGTACATATAATATCCTTAAAATAAAGGTTGTTATTATGTATCGCAATGTGTAATTCATGTATCATTTTTTTTAATATTTATCAACAATTATTTAGTTTTGGTTTAGGTACAGGGCGATACCGGTTGAAAACAATTTTCTCTATAACGAGAATTTTGTTGGTGAATATGGCAACAAAAGTTTCTTTATTTGTAAATTTTTTGAAAGTCACTGAAAACCGCAGCGAAAGACGGGGTAACAGCTAGTATTTAAATATTTATAAAAATAAATTCGTTACACTAGGTACTCGATTTCCTTTTTTTTATATAATTGACCGATGAGTGAGATGAGATAATTGAGATGAGTTATTAAATGGGTAATACTTTGTAGCATTTTATTAGAAGTTTATTTTAATCTAATAATTGATAAATACGTACTAACTACGTGATTTAAACAAAATATGTATGCGAGAGTTTTAACTTGCAATTTTACAAGATCTACGAAATGTACTTATTGATTTTTTACAATAAAAAAATTGATACAAGTATTCAGTGTATGGACCAGGCTAATCACCGAAATGTCACCAAACTTTCCAAAAAAAAAAAATTTTTATACATTTCAATTATTTGGCAGAAATATCACTTATAGAATCATTGGAAAAAATAATACGTTTAAATATTTCTAGATTCAAATATGTTGGATTTTATAATTTTACGACACCAATCGTGCTCTTAAAGGATAAGGATTTGATAAAGAAGATCACCGTCAAGGATTTCGACCACTTCACGGATCATCGAGGAGTTGGCAACTCCGAAGATGAGCTGATTGCACTGAACATATTTCTACTGAACGGTATTACGAACTATTTTGATAGTACAAACTAATTTAAATAAATAAAACGGGTCAATTGTGAAATGAGCTCACATTCCGAGGGTTCCACGTCATACGTAAATATTACGACCCATGGCGAAATATGGCGTCCCGACCCATTTCCGAAGACCTGATGAGGTATTGATTCCTATTAAAAAAGAAGCTTTATAAAAAAATGCGAAAATATTTCATACCTAAATTTATTATTTTTATCAAATCGCTGACACAAATTGCATTTGGCTTGAATTACCCGTGTTGCTGTCTGTGTTAAATAACCTCGGCGTAGGGAGCGGAAAGAGCCGTTTATGACGTGTCAATCAGCTGTCATGCGACCGTTTGATATTATCACGTATATGTAATTTACAATTTTTTCTCGGAAAACATGACGAATTTTGTCTTCGAAAATGCTGGTTGCGTCAGATGAATTTGAAAAGTCCTGTGTGCATAGAATAGGGCGGTAGGCACGTAGTGGCCCGAAGGGCTAGCGATAGGAAGCGAAGCGACCCATCCCCGATTACAGCAGGCACGAGTTGTCGCGCGCCACATAGTCGTTTAGATCACATTGAAAGCTGGTCGGATAATATAGTAGCTATATAGCTTTAAAGTCAACACATTTTTAGTACTGAAGAATGTAACTTGAAATTTCGTGTTTATTTATATATTTTTTGACCTTAAAGACAGAGATATTTAGCGTACAAACTGAAAAGCGTTTTCTTTTATATAATAGGATTGAAACTTTCTTTTTCTCTCCGTCACTTTTTTGTTCTCTCCTTCTGATGATAGACGATACCATTAATCAACTCCATCAACTATCGCGTCTGACACATATTTCTATATATGTGCTCTATATCTATATATTACATTAAATTTATGCATTTATTAAATATATAATTACCATAATTGTGTTTCGTATAATTTATATACTAAATATACAAAAAACTAAACGTAAAGAAAATATATAAAAATACTTATTAGTCCAAAAATACTTAGCGTCCGTGCCTATTGCGAGGAGCAATTTTGTGATGCTTTTTGCAAGACTGAATTTAGACTGTGCTTTTTTAAATTGCTCATCTGCATTAAGTTAAAAGTTAGTTAGCTATACTAACGGAGTCGACATTAAAGTGTACTCCATATGAATTAATTCTAATTTTTTAAATATTTAGGTACACATATACTTATATATTTCAGGTCGAAATTGGTACGATATGAGGACATCTATGAGTCCAGCGTTCACAAGCTTAAAACTTAAGAATATGTACAGTTTGTTTACTGAGTGCTGTTTACAGATGACTAATTATGTGACAGAATCCTGTGGAACATGTAAGTTTTATATATATATATATATATATATACCAACTGTGAATTATTTGTTTGTTATCAATTAATGACTGAGAGCGTTATTTTTAATTATATGTAATTAGTTGCTAGGTCTATTTATTTTTTTAATCTTTTTTTATTGTTATTGTTTCATTTCCAATACATTAAAGCAATTGTGATATATTTTTTTAAAATAATTGACGTTTTTTATAGTGAATTGAAAAAAGTGTAAAACGAGTATTTTTAAAATCTATATATTAAAACGCGAAGGGAAAACTTCGGATTCCTTTTTAAGCATATTGTGTGCACTGAAGAGTGTAGGATTTGGCAAGGTTAATATGTGTAATATTATGTGTAATATGTGTTATAAGTACATTAAATTTAATAAATTAAAACCTTCATACTAACTGACAATTGACTGAATGAGTTTCGAGCTGTGAATTTTGTGAATTTTTAGCCGATTTAAATTTCAAAAGTTATATATCCACAGAATTATATTTATGATTAAACATGTATCTAAATTTATGTTTAGTGTTAAAAATAGAGAGATGAAATAACAAAGAAGAAATACGTAAATGATAAGAAAATTAATATTGAGGTACCTAATGAGCTTATTTTAAAGAGCGCATTTTGAATTCAGATATTGATAGTTTTTTAATTTTATTCTATACAATTTATTAGAATAGCATTAAAAAAAATGTGAAACTATTACCTCTGAAGCGTTTTATTCGAATATTCTAAAGATTGCCTTCGTTCTGTGTAATGAAATGATCGGAAAACTTGGATTCTGTATTGAACGAGACTGATAGCGAGTTACTATGTTTTTTTATGTTATTTTTTGTTATTTAGTAAATTTTGCTATTTATTTTGAAATAAGTCTCTTTGTATTTATGGACAAAATGTGTCAAAAGTTTAGAACAAAAGTTTTTGAGTTTGAGGCGTAGAACGACCCAATAAAGTGATGTAGGAGGAAAATAAACTATACATAAGAAACTCCGTTAAATAAATGAATACATTTAGATGGCATAGCATTTTTATAAACATTTATAAATTATAAACCATTCATTTTATGGCGGTATCTAAATTATAATTCATTTGTATGACATTTGTATGTCATTATGATTGTATTTTTGTGATTTTGTGATTAGCGGATCGGGCTAAAGTCGACATCGTCGATTTAATACATCGATACATGAATGACAACATCGCGACAATATTCTTCGGACTGCAGGTGAACTCCTTCAGGGACAGGGGCAACGAATTCCTTCGAATGACCAACAAATTGTCAACCTTCAGCAAGTGGTTTGAAATAGCCTATATACTGAACATGTGGTTTCCGAAAATGGGAAAGGTTTAGAAAACTTGATTATAATATTTTATTATTTTACATTTTTTGTTATATTTTTACAGAATTCTAATAATAATGGCAATCATAAAACCTTGGATAATAAAATTCCGGTTTGTTCCGCCCCTTTCACTCATATATTTAAGGACAAGTGAAACTTCCGAATATAGCAAAAATCGTTTTTCAATATAACCCTTTATAAGGATTGTAGTTTTTTAAATTTTTTTACACTTATTTTTTAGTTGAGTTAAAATTTTAGGTTTGTTATGAATTGATAAATCTATATATATTTAAATGACTGTATCTTTGTTACTTTGTCCTTTATATATTCTTAAACTGTCGGACCGATTGCTATGACGAGTTTGGGAAATTGTCGTGAGTATACCCAATTAAGTTTGTGAATTAAAAAAAATAATAAAATTAAATCATTAAGGGGAAGTAATGGGGGTTTGAAGTTTGTACCTACGGAACTTTTAAACCATTGGCTATAGAAATTGGCATATAGATGCATTATATAATATAGACATCGAATGAGAAAGATTTTTTAATATTAAACCAATGATGGGGGTTATGGGGGGGGGGTGAACATTTTTAGGTAAAATATATATACTTAGGTCTAGAGTCTTGAAATTTTACAAATAGCTTCTTTACATAATATAGGCAAGCACCAACAGTGGATTTTGTGAAATTCAACCATTAAGGGGGTGTGATGGGGGTTTTAAGTTTGTATAGTGCTTATAAACCGTCGGGGTTAGAAACTCGAAAAATTGCATGTAGCTTCTTTACATAACATAGGCATCGAATGAGAAATGAAAAATCAAATTAAGGCACGTGGCTGCCTCTAAGGACCTAAAAATGAGGAGCGAAGCAACCCATCCCGAGTGCCTTAGGCACGACTTGTCGCGCGCCGATGGCACCGTCAAAACCGACTGCAGGGCCTAGCTGCCGGCGCAAAGCCCGGCTAGTTAGTTATAAAATTAAAGAGTAAATTTATATAATAAATATAAATGTATTAACTAATATATAATGTATAATTAATTGAAATGTATTTATTTATGTATATATTCTTTATTGAGAGAAACCAACAGTCTTACAAATAATTGGTATTAATGATAAGTTTATATTCTTAAAAAGTATCTGTAAAACTAATCAGAGAATTCTACTGTTAATATAAACACTAAAAACTAAGTTAGAAACTAAACATGATAGAAATTATGCTATTAACTCTTAATCATATCAAAATGCTGACATGGCTTGAATTCACATGATATATGACATAATAAATCAGTTTAAATATATATATTAATTATTCGATAATTGACTGGTGATAGCTTTAATGGCTCATATATTATTAACCCCGGGATTCGCTCCGGGTTTCAACTAGGCCTTGCAGGCGGCTCTGTAGGCGCCTTCGGCCCGTGACGTCTCGCTCCTGCGGCACTCATCTTTAGGTACTCTTAAACGGCGACTTCGGCGCGAAAGTGTCAACTGTCAATTGTCAGTGTCAGTGACGTTGACGTTTATGAATTTAACATGGCTGAAAACTCATGACGCTCTGTTAAAATCGACATTATCACTCCTCCTTTGTGTCAAAACGCAACATTGAACGACCATTTGATAACTTCTAACCATTGTACCCAGCAGCATATAATTGGTGAATCAGGCGTATCGCTTATAGTTACCAAAATCTTTACGACCTCTTAGACTATTGAGTGATACCCTTACCAACGAACGGAAATTCATTTTTGTTTTATTTATACCTATAATAGCCTAAAAGCTAGCAGCGTAAATGGCACATGATTTTATAGCATATAGGGTTAAGACGTGTTTCTGGACTACCATTGTGATGGTATGGCAACCACCATTGTGATGGTCTGGGATGGATTGTGGTTGGTTGGGTTGGGTTTGGTAGGGGAGGGGGTTGAAATGTAGTTAAATTCAACTATAAATACGTAATACTGTATAGTTCAGTTTTTTAAATTGAAAATTGAAATTTTTAAATTAGATTTCTAATAAACATTTTATAGTGTAGGGTTACTAATAAAGATTTTATAGTATAGGATTTCTAATACATATTTTATAGTGAAGGATTTATAAAAAATGTTTTATAATGTGGGGTTTCTAATAAATATTTTATAGTGTAGGTTTTCTAATAAATATTTTATAGTGTAAAGTAAAGTAAAAGTTTATTTCCAAGAACAACTTAATGCATAGGAATGACAATTTTCAATTGGTTCACAAAAAATAATATAATGTAATATACAGATACATCATGCCTAGAGTGTTCGACATTTATACTACTCGTACTTTTATTACGTAGCTAAAAATACATTAGAAATATATATATATATATATATATATATATATATATATATATATATATATATATAAATTGTAAAGAGAAGTTTTATAATTATGCTGAAATATACTATTTTAAAATGAGTATAAAGAATAACTGGCACATAACATTTCTTCCGTTCAATTATAGGTCTTTGAATTCATACAGATTTTTTTTTAATTAAATATGTTTTGATGGCTTTTTTGAAAATAAATATATTTTTTATGTTTTTATATTCTCCTGGTAATTTATTGAACATTTCTAGTCCTCTATATAAACTAGTTTTTTGAAATGTGGACGTACGAGGAGGTACCGACTGAATAAAATGATCTTTGTTCATTGTGTTGTGGAAATGAACCGATATATGAGTATTATTATCTTCCTTAGTTCGGATAAATTCACAAAGGGCTTCTTGTACATAAATACCATACACCGTTAATATCCCCAAGGGTTTGGAAGTGTGATCTGCAAGATTCCCGCTGACTACTACCTAAAATTGCTCGAATGGCTCTTTTTTGGAGGACAGATATTATGTCTTTAACGCAGGATGCTGATCCCCATAAAAGAATGCCATATCGGAGATGCGATTCCACGAGAGCAAAATAAAGTGAAATGACTTGAGATTGATTTGATGTAGGATTTCTAATAAATATTTTATAGCGTAGGGTTTCTATCGAGGTAGAAAATGCCAATCGAAAACCTAACATGCGCCAACACATGCGGATCACAGTGTAATATTAATTATAAATGTTTCAGATATTTAAATTTACGATGTTTTCCGAAGAGGTTTATGGCTATTTCAGACATGTGGTGTTGGACGCGATGGCATATCGGGAGAAGGAAAAGATCATTCGACCCGACATGATTCATTTACTGATGGAGGCTAAAAAAGGTATATTAGTTTATCTTTAAGAATTTGAAATATTCTCTACTTTACTCATCAGGCAATTTGGCAATGTTCGAAAGGCCTCTTTTCAGAGACAACCTACTAGAACTATTTTAATTTGGTTTATAGATTAACCCCGACATAAGCTATCGGGGTTTCAGTGTCACAAAGGTCAATACAAAAAAAGTATACCTGCGTTGGACATCAGCGAGTTAGTACACCCTTTTTTTTGGCGTGTAAACATTTATAGCGGGATTTCAGGATTTTTCGGGGTGGAGTGATTAGCTACGTGGTGTAAGTAGATAAAGTACGCGTTGTGAGAGGATGCGCTCGCACCTATGTGAAATTACTTATTTCTACTCCATTTAGTTTGGGCCTAAATTGCTAGACAACGCTAGTAATTTTATTTCTAGATATTAATCGAATGATACGCTTAACATGTAGTTAGGAAATAAAGCACTAAAAAGCGCTAGTAATAGATTTCTAGATTAGTAGTGATTTCTAGAAGTCAGGTTTTCAAAGAAAATACTATTCCGTTTCCAACCTACCATTACATTCTCAATCAAATGCTGATGTTAACATATCTTAAACGTGAGTCCCGGCGCTTATACCGTTTTTGTTTATTTAGTATTAAAAGAATATATTTCCAATTTACTTAAACGTCTTAAGTTATCTGGCGGTAAATGAAAAATGATATGTAATAACGCCGTTACAACTGTAGCGTTACAAGATTCAAGATACCGAATGCATTTATTTATTTATTTTTTATTTATTTATTTGCATTTTAAAAGAGAATCCGAAGTTTTCCCTCCACGTATTTATATATAGATTTGGAACAAATGTTTTTGAGAACGTAGGTAGACTAATATTGCTTTTTTGTCTTTGAGAATTTAACCGATGCTTAAAATGACGATTGTTTAAAGATAAATTAAAAAAAAAACTTTTTTTTTGTCATATTTCACATTTGCCCATCACAATCTCACATAATAATGAAATAATAATAAAGGTCGCTGTTGGCAATTCAGGTAAAAGTATGTTCATAGTTTGACCTCGGCCAAAACCTACCTAATAAATTTTATAGGTTCATACCTTTTTACAGGTTCATTAAAATTTGAAACCACTGTCGATGACAACGATACAGATTTAGCCATGGTTGAAAAGTTGGAAGTTGGACAGCGACATGCTTTAAAAGGTTTAGTTTTTACTTATGTTGTTGCGGTGCCTACCCTCGCCCTATACGAAGAGCTGGCTATTATATAGAACGTTGGCTTTACCCGAACTATTTTTCGAGGAGGCGTCCGTTTTCGGTTGACACGGTATCACCGACACCCGGCCGTGGAAAAATAAAAACTTGGCAAACCATCGCAATGTTTTTCTACGATATATCACTAAGGCTTTTAGCTACTTATCAATTATGGTAATTTATAAATGCTCATAAGCTATGAAATAAACAATTACTGCAGATTAAAACATTTATAGGGAGCAGTTTTATAGCGCAATCAGTACAGTTTTATATATATTTTTTTTATAGATTATACTGGTGTATAGTAATGATTTATGTTTTGGTTAGCTTAATAGCTGTCACCAGTAATCGAGTTAGCCGTACTTAAATTATTATTATTTTGTTATTTTTTTTAAAGTATTCATTCTTAGGGTGACACCACGATATTCGCACCGGATCCCACCTACGCAAGTGCAGTCTCTGGTTCACTTGCGACTCGCTCGCTGACTGTTTATTTATTTATTTTTGGACGGTACTCCAACAAAATATTGAATACATAACATATTTACATTAATCTTAGACATTTAAGTAAAAAGAAAAACCTTATCAATATTCAAATAACAAGATAACAGTACTTTTGCGAAAACCTGTCATCGGTTAATTATACAAACAATTGTATGTACCATTTTTTCATATTATACTGTTGGTTTTCCAAATAAACGATAAATAAATTGTCTATTTGCATGTTTATTTATCTATTTGCATTATATATAACTAGATTGTGCGATTATTGTGTGATTTATAAACATATAATTAGACTTTTGACATACTAAAAAGTTCAATACTTATTCAATATTCTTTGCGTAACAGCATTGACTGACGATGACTTGGTGTCACAGGCCATGGGATTTTTATTTGCCGGCTTAAACACCACCTCGGATACTCTGTTGTTCATCTTGTATGAGATTGCCGTAAACGAAGATATCCATGGGAAGCTGCAGGACGAGATAGACGCCGCTATGAATGAAAACGAAGGAAAACATATATATGAAGCGATGAAAAACATGAAATACCTCGACATGACAATATCCGGTTAGTATTTCTTCAAATTACTTTATCAATTAGCGGTAGTTTTCAATCGAAGGAAGGGACTTATGTGAATTATTCAGTAAAATATAAGCTATAATAAATAATAGAATTCATGAAATATTTCACATTATAAAGTGAGATTTAAAATATATGATATATTATAACATAGTATATTAAACTTGTCCTAGCCATAGGAAAAATTTAAGTGCTAGTAATTTATAAAATGTTTTTGATGTCAGATCTCAATGATTTCACCGCCAATTTTAGAATTTTAAAGTTTAATCGAATCTACATCAAAAGTACGGATTTGAAATCAATTTAAAAGAGTTATGAAAAAAATAAGATATGATAAAATATATATTACAATGGTAAAAAAAAAAAACATAACAAATGAAATAAAATAAATCCTATTATATTGTCGATATTTTTTGTTTTTTTTTTTCAGAGGGTTTACGTAAATGGAGTGTCGGATATACTGACAGGGTTTGTGTCAAAGACTATAATTTAGGACCCTACAAAGTCGGCGGAGCATCGCATACTGTAATTATTACCTAAATTTATAATTATAATTATAGCTAAAAGGTTTGTCTCTTCAATTTTATTTCGGTAAACTTACAATGCCTACTTAATAATCACAGATAAATCAATATCATTTTATATAAAACATTCTTGAATTTAAATAAATTAGGTAAGTTTAAGTCGTTCTTTTAGTAAGTATTTGAGTATCCTAAAGAAATATATATTAGTATGTTCGTATATAATTATTATATATAATATTTATTTCTTATATTAGTTGCATAAGTATAGTTATCTTATAGTATGTATGTTTGTTTTGTAGGCATTCAGATATTTTCCGTATAAATTCATATCTATTTATGGTATAATGTTTATAATGTTTTTAATTAATAGATAAAATATCTCCCTTAGAACAGGCGAAAGCATAGTTAGGCAAGATATTTTGCATTGTAACACTGTCTTTATAACATTTTTTGGAATTAAATAAATTAAAACGAAATTAATGAAATTATTTAGCCTTTTTTATTAAATATTATAACGTTGTTGCTGTTAAGTTTTTATTTAATTATGAATGGTGGGTGTGTCAGAAAGAGGTTAGTTAGGAATAAGGGTTTTTTTAAAAATAAATATGTAATTGCTTAGTGCCAAAAGAGGTACCTTTCGCTACCAAGATTTACATCGCCCCCTCTCTAACAGAGTTGTTGAAATACTTTATTGATATTAAAATAATGAGCAGTATCAAAAACATGGAGAAATACTTTTACTGCACATTATTTTAATATCCGTTGACGCCGTTTTCTATAAAAATAAATTATACCATATTTAATAATAACGGTGACATTAAAATAGCATGACAGATCAGGCATAAAAATGGATGATCCGGATCATTAAAGTACGGACCCGGATGACGAGTTTAAAAATTAACCGTCGCACATTACTTTTGTTTAACCTCCCTTCACCTATATATTTATGCATTATTCAAATTTTTATTAAAATTATTTCAAAATATTATTTATAATTTTTAAATTTCATGAAGTTATATAATGTAATCTCGTTTAAACGCAAAAAATGGATTATTTTGACCGACACAGCAAAGATAACAAGCTAAACTATCCGTTCCGACAGCCGTAAGCCCTAGTTGCATAGGCGGCTGGCCCGATGGGCACAAAGATGTCGCAGAACCGAGTCCTCTGGGCGCCGAAGGTCCTGGCAGCCTCCGGGCTTAGCTACAATATATATTACTACATAACATATTTACTATTTTTCTATAATAATTAAATGATATCACTGTCGAAATTATTTAAAATGAAATAAAAATAAATATATATATTTTAGATTTTTGTTTGTTTTTATTTTTACTGTAGATGCAAAAGGGAGATGTTCTATGGTATTCAATACTGCCGCTTCATCTAGATCCCAGATATTGGGAAAATCCTGAAAAGTTTGATCCTGAAAGGTTTTCGAACGAAAATAAAAAAAAAATAATTCCTTTTACATATATACCATTCGGCAGCGGTCCTCGAGTTTGCATTGGTAAGAAGTTATTTTATTTTATTTGTATAACTAAGTTCGATTTTCTATTTGCGATATTTGAGAATTATCATCTTATTGGCCAGAAGATCTACTTTAGAAAAAAGTATAATTCTGCAATATCTATTTATTATACAAAACAAAACATGTATATATTTATTTGTATATTAAATAGTCAGAAGTTTCAGTTTATTTTGTAACGTTTGCTTTCACTTGGCTTCAACTTCCGTCCGCTCCGAAAGGATCCGCGGGCGCGTGCACTGTCCCCTTCTCTGGTTAGCGCCAGCGTCGATCGCCACTTCGTGACCGATCGAAGCTACTGATGGAAGAGGTAGCAAAACTTAGTGCATGAAGTTGATATATGAGCTACGTCACGGGTTGCCCCTCGTCCCACTCGGATGGCTCGGCGGAACAGGGCCCATCATGTGCCCATTATCATGATGGTCGGTCGCATCGACCGATTTCTGCTACAGGTAGATCTGGGTAGTCCAGACCGCAGCTTAACAAACAAGCAAACTTAACGAATCCAGTCGTTTGCTTGTAGAAATTTAGGAACTCTCATAACATTTAGGAGTGTCTGAAGCTTCTGGTTGATAAGTATCAATTCAATATCTTCAGATTGAATACCGGGCTTTTCAGGACGAGGAACATTTTTTAAAGGAATCTTGAACTTTTTGTGTTTGGTTCTAGATCTTCATCTCAAAAGATTTTGAATCTGACTTGACATTCAGGGGAAAAATTGTTTGATACTTTGCTCTCGCTGATGATGTCAAAAAAGTTAACGGGGGCAGTTGGTTGAATGGGATACGGTACCTCTAAATAATTTGTAGAATGACTTAGGGAGCACCACACTTTGCCCCTTTATTGTAGAATAGATTTAGGTACCCCATTGGAATTGAGAGTCGATCGCGCCTTCTCTTGCGAGTTCCAGATTGTTCGTTACTCTGATGAGTCTATGACTCCAGATGACACACGAGGTAGCCTCGTGTATCTGCCCACTTCCTTTGATAGACTGAGTCTTTGACAAAGCTCGAGGCAGAAGCCACGGCCCAGAGTAAACCTGCTAGGACCGCGGACGAAAGGGCTGTTTAACTTGCCGATGTACTAACGGATCAGTGTGATGCCTGAACATCCTGAGCAGATGTTTTCTGCAAATGGGCAGTGAACTGATCACCTCTGAAATGTGATTCGGCTGAAGGGAGAATTTTGCGAATTGCATTCCTTGCCTATTTATCTTTCACCGCGTTCAAAACCCGTTCACGACGCTAATATTATATTATGTAGCTCTTCTACCGCATATTATTTGAAGAATATTCTACGATACTTGCTTAAATTCTGAAATTCCTGCAAAGGATTCTTGAAACTTTTCTTCTAATGCTGATGGCTTAATAGACGAGCCTTTTTTGACCCATTCTCCCATCCTAATGTGATATGGCATCACGAAGTACACTTCTTTGTTGCAGTAGCGAGACGCCGAAAGATTGATCTAAATATGATATTTTTTTTGGGTATCAGATAATCTCATGCTATTCCACTAGGAAGAATTAAATTGTTGAAGATTGATCAGCTTTCAGCAGAGGTTCTTTAAGCGTCGTTGCCCATTTTACTACAGACGGCATGCAGACGCTATGATTTCTACCTTAGTACGGCCAAAGTATATAGTTGGTATGATTTTTACCCTAATATTTTATACTGCCAAATAAATAGTTAGATAAATAATCGAATGACCCTTTTGTGTTTAAATGTAATCATTTTTTTATTTCACTTTGACAGGTAACCGTTTTGGGGTGGTTGCGCTAAAGGTATTCTTGATACATCTGTTGGCCGATTTCGACATTAAGGCTAGCTCTGAGACACCCAAACGAATCGTGCTCCTTAGAGAAAGTATGAAGCAAAGACCGAAAGGAGATCTTCATTTGAGAATCTTGAAAAGAAAAAAATGAAGAAGAAAAAAGAAGAATCAAATTAAGAGTATATATATATATATTTTTGTGTGGAATATATATATATTCCACACAAAAGTCAATCGAAGATGTCTTTTTTTATTGTTAAGAGTTACTTTTTTTTGTTCGAAATATATAAAAAAGATACGCAATTATGTGTTTTCCACCATCCAATCACAATCACCATAGATAGATAGTATGTAATATTATGTATGTGTCTAATTCGACGGAATAAGAAAAGGATAATATTTTAACAAAAAATAAAAAAATAACGGATATGTGATTAAGATGAAGGATTATTGTGACATGAGATAATTTTATGGGTGACTCATGTATGACTTATATACACGTAGGTATACTATAAAATATTGTGAAAAAAAAACTGTCAATGTCCTAAAAAATACCGAAATAATTTCGATTTTTTTCCCACTTTTCCCATAGGAATTTTTGAATTAAATCTACAAAACTATCCTTTTTTTCGCTACGGAGTACAAGAACCTGAAACCGGGATCAGAAGGAGGTACTCTACTCAGAAGCATACCATTACGCAACCATGCCTGTATGTTAAAAGCAGGCAAATAATTATTTAAGTCTGAATTTTGAACTGTGGTTTGGACGTTGGGGTATTTATATGGCAACTGCCATTGAGCGTTCAAATTACATAATAGTATGCCTCATCAGTTGCGGTCGTTTGGCAGCAACAGGTTCATGACCGTTATTGGAGTTAATTAAAAAAATCATCTCAATAATCTTCAGGGTCATTTTGGGCATTCGTAAAAATTCTAGTCAGTGAAACCCGCAACAAATCGTATTTTTCTTAGCATTACAAGTAAACTTAGCGAGTGAAAATATTCAAACAAGAAAATTGAAATTTAAACTTTGATAAAGTCGGCCATAATTTGGCCCAAACCCAATTTGAAATATTGAGGACGCATGGAATTAATAAAGAGAGTGTCTCAGTGTCAAGTATACGGGAATATACTCTATTTAGTAGCCGACAGGAGACTCAAGTAAGCCAATTTGCGAATGACGGCGTTCATTTTTGATCTTCATTTAATTTTAACCCCGCTGCCACAAACAATCTCTCGTCTGTGCATCCCGACACAGCTATACCTCAATATATTAGAATATTTTCCATAAAGTACCCTCATGTATTAATCTGAATGTTTCACAGTGTGTCTCTTGTTAAATCTTCAGTGGCAAATTTTTGTTTTTTTTTTAGTTTATAAATTGTCAGCTGAAGATCCATGTTTATAACACATTGCATCGCCTTATCAATAGCAATACACGCTATAAAGATGGTGTAAAATGCAATGGATTGTTTCTGTGAAACACTTCTTCAACTGGGATCTAGTAAAGTGATTAAAACCATTTTATACGTAACTATTAAAGTTGTCGCAGAAAAATATTTATTAACTCGTAAGGGTAAAATGGGTAGAAAAAGTCATCTCTAAATTGGCTTTTGTGAGCAATATATATTTCTGTGACGTCACACTTTTTATTTATTTATTTTTTTTCTTTTCAGGATTCTTAAATGTAAGTCTTCTTTCGCTTTCTGCTTCAAATGTTCTCTAGAAAGAATGATTTTTTTTGGTGTCTCAGAGCTGGGCTTAACGTCGAAATCGGCTAGCAGATGTATCAAAAACGTCTTCATCTCAACTACCGCAAATCGGTAACCTGTGAAATGTAATATAAAAATTAAATAACAGAATATTAATGTTTATTTATATATTTAGTAATGAATACTGCAATATAAAATATTAGGGTGAGCCAAGGTCATACCTAACTAGAATGCGCCCGTACTAAGACCATAGACTTTACCATGGCGTTAGAGTATCTGCATACATTTATTAACGAAATGTAATCCTCAAATAACTTATTTATTATGTACAAATATTGTGAATAAACATTTTGACTTGTATCTGTAGTACATTGTATAAATAAACTGAAATTTCTAATTATTATACACATAAATATATAAATGTACATATTTTCCCTTCACGCAGAAAATTGTTTGAATATAGATCCTTTTCGGCAAATTTGCTATTTTGTATGTTTCGCAAATAAAAAATCGAGCTTAATTAAACAAATAAAAAAAAAAATGTATCGCTTCTCACCTAAACAGCCCCGAGGTCCGCTGCCGAATGGCATATATGTAAATGGAATTATTTTCTTTTTATTTTCGTCCGAAAACCTTTCCGGATCAAACCTTTCAGGGTCTTCCCAATATCTGGAATCACGATGAACCAGCAATATGGGGTACTGTACACTGTCTCCTTTCCGTATCTGAAATTTGGAATAAAAAAAAAAATGAGCACCAGGACTTGTCTGTGAATGCATTGCAATGAAGCTGCGTTTCCTCACACTGGCTGGTTCGTCGCGTATTCCGTTCATAAAGAGCAAACTTGACTTTAAATCAGAAATATTAGTCGGGCGCCAATTTTATTTGATACATTTTGTCATTGACCGAAAACGTCACTGACAGAGATCAACAGATCTGAGCCAAATTGAAATTTGCATCACCCAGGTTGTCCGCGTATAAATATTTAAACGTCATTAACAGAATTTCTTCTAATTGTCTTCTGACTTCTAATCATTTGTTATCCTGAATAACTAGAATACATTTTATGAGTGGTTCATATATTAATCATAGCTTACAAAGATTTTATTAATAACAAATTGAAAAATATAAGAGCGTATTATTAGATAATAAATAGTTGTTTACCGACAATTCATTTTTGAATTTGTGATCCGGGTCAGTAATTTAATGAACCGGATTACTCATATCGTCGCAGATGTACACGGCTAGTAATATTGGAATTTTACCTGCCGTGAAAATTCTTATTATGTTCCCTTGCATGTCTGGAATCCATCTTGAGAGGATTTACGGTTATCCTGACATTTCTTGTTGCCAATAAGCGGATTTGAAATCCCCAGCGTTCGTCCGCCATCTTGCGCGCTCCGAATGCCAATAGTGACATTTCGTCATTTAAGGATCACTCAGATGGACCAGGTAGAAATCACCCAGATATTTGGCCTGGTATCTCTGGAATCCAGATTCTAGAGATCTAAGGGAGCATAATCACATTTTTCATCACAGATAATATTCCAATCCCGTCCCGTTCGAATCAATTTTGAAAGATTTGATTGTTAAAACCTGGTGGCTACAAGATACTATAATAACCTGAATTTTTATATTAGTTATTTAAGTATCATTGCATAATATTACTCTAGAAATTAAAACCAATTTTTTACAAATGCTTTTCCGTAGGGATTTGCTCACCCGGGTTCAAATAAGGATGAAATTATGACTCTGCTACTTTTCATATTAGCCATAGCTTCATCACTTTGTACTTGATATGCGATACAACTTGACGCCTGTAATATTTTTTCAGTTTGCCAATTCCCCCTGCCAGGATGTCTTCGATAGAAAAGTTCTCTAACCAATTCTGAGAAGACACTGCAGAGCGTACTCTTTCCGGGGTAGCTTCTATACTAGCATTCTTTATCACTGATCTTACCCAATTATTAATAATTGTTTTGGATGTTGGCTTCGATTCTTCCAGATTTATCATTTTTCTTCTTTCTTTTGCTAACAAATGCAACTATAGCATAGAATCAATGTGCTTACGAGAAGAACATGGCAGTTTTCAACCTGTTTGTGTTTAATGATGTCTGTTTTTTAACCAAAACTTACCCTTGTCTATGAACTCACTATTCGATATTCATAAGGACTGTTAGTCATGCACCCGACTGCCTGATTCCAGAAAAATCCCCCCCTCCCCTCTTTACACTTCCCTTAACAATTGTCGAAAAGCGGTGAAATAAGTGTTTGTTTATTTTTAAGAAGTATCTAAATATTAATTTTCAACTTTGTAGCATCTTCGGTTTCTGAGTAATTGGTTTACATATAAAAATGTCCACATCCTCTTTTTACCCCCTTAGGAGGTGTCTAAACCTTTTCATAGTGAGTGGCTACGTCATAAAGAGAATGTACCTCACTGGTTATTTTATATGTGTAGATTATATTAAAACAGGTTTTTGCTGAAATAAAAATATAATTTATTTGTGTCACCTAAAATATATAAACGGAGTATTAAACTTAAGATTTAAAAATAGCTTCTTTATTAATATGTTTCTGTTTAAAGCTTTGAGCAAATAAATAAATTAGGGTACTACTTACAGTATGCGACGCTCCACCGACTGTGCATGGGCCTAAATTATAGTCTTTGACACATGCTCTGTCAGAATACCCGGGACCCCATTTACGGAGACCCTCTGAAAGAAAATGAAGTTTTTATATTATTTCAAAATTTCAAGTTTAATTTTGTTTTATAATGTCAGCTGCAAGCGTGTAATAATACGGCATTAGCGTGTGTTGTCTGTCTTAATTCCCTGCAATACTTATGAAATTTGAAGTTTTATGTTAATAACAGCTGAAAAAAAACTACACAATTACAGAATGCTGAACCTTTAGAAATATTATGAATCTTTTCAAAATATTTTTTTAACTTTCTTTTTATGGACGGTTTATGTGATGTAAGACGATCATATAATAATAAGTATTAATTATGATAAGGCCAATATGCTTTACCCTTATGACAACATGAAGTGAATGCAGCCTTTCACCTAAAGTGACTTCAGATTCGAAATGGTTTGCGTTGCAAAACTTGCATTGTAAATGCATTAATTCACAATTAAAAGTATTCATTTTTTTTTTAATGAGATTCAGTGCGCATTTGAATGTATCTCAAATAATAATGTTATCATTTTGTAATTCTATTTACATTATTTAAATTTGCAATTGACCTATTATCATCCCCCAGTACAATTAATTGTCCCAGTATAATTAGCAAATAAGGGCTTGGTGGGGGGCGCGGTGTTGACCGGCGAGTTTGAATACCTGAAACGGCCACGACCCGCGTCGCGCCGCGTCGTAATTCACCCGTTGACTGAAAAGACTGGTAATTTACACCATCTCATTAAAAAAAATACAAATTTGGAGATGAACCACTTTCGCATAATGTAAATCTACTTACTCATCAAAGTATTGTGTCCACTAACGCTAACGTGGGTGAAGAAAAACCCGAGCTTTTGAGAGATTACCGGAAGTAACATTGCCCAATGGGACGCAATGAATATATCAGCTCGGCGTTTTTCCACCTACGGTATGTTTTAAGAGTTTTATGGGTATTAATGAGTAGAAATTTTCAACAAATTGGGTGTACCCACATATTAATAATAATAATATCATGAAGTTTTCATAGATTCATTTTCACGAAAAGGGACAAATATTGCTTAAGTCAAAGCAAACTAAATAGGTTAAGCTGCTTGTGTGTTACACGTAGTATCTTTTAGTAGTGTGTTGAAATTGCTAAAAGAATGAAATGATTTCGTATTCATACACCCCAGCTGCCTGTAACGATTGCTGCAGCGATACCTTTCAACGGTGCCGAGGAGCGGGAGTTCGGTGTTTTGTTACATCATTATTAGGAAATGGGGTAAGATGCCTCTGAAATAAATCTCCAAATACCGCGTCTAACTCACCGTCAGTCATATTTATTTATTTATTTAATTGTTAAACATTTTGAGGTCTTTTTACAAAACAATATTTTTTACCACTGCAACATACTCGTTATGAGTCGATTATGATGAGAGTGATATTATTAAAACACAATATAATTTAATGTCTAATGACAAAATAATTTGTGGTAAACTAACCGGATAATACCATGTTGAGGTATTTCATTTTGTTTATCGTATCATATGTATGTTTCCCTCCATTTTCGTTCATAGCGGCGTCTATCTCGTCCTGCAGCCTCCCATGGACATCTTGGTTTACGGCAATCTCATACAAGATCAATAGCATCATATTGGAAGTGGTGTCTAAGCCGGCTAATAAAAATCCCAAGGCTTGAGATACCAAGTCATCGTCAGTCAACGCTGTTACGTGAAAGAATATTTATTATTTATTTAAAAAAGTCTATTTACAAATTTATATTAATATTATTAAAACAAATTGCAGGAAAAATAAACTATGTAGAATAATAATATTTTTGGCGTTCCGCAAGGAAGCATATTGGGCCTGACTCGGTACCTGATTTACATTCACTACTTCGCTAATACGTGTATGTTTTTACTTTGATAATTAGTATGAATATTAATATATACATAGGTATGTTGTTTTATTAAAGAAATGCCCACGAAGTAAGTTTATTATAAAGCGTTCAACATCAATAATCGTGGAAAATATATGTATATATTTTTTTTTAAGGTTATAAGAGTATTTAAGAGTAGTAGTGTTTCACGTCATTGTAAACGTCATTATTTTGCTCTTGAAAACATCCTGACGCACCGAAACGTCATCTTCCGAAGTCATTGGACGAGTAATCTATGTGTTCGGCAGATTAAAGTTGCCAATAACAGAAATCCGTCCGAATCATACAAACAAGCCATTTCAAAGAAAGTGGGGATATTTATTTATTTATTTATTCTTTATTGAAAAATCCTACAGTATTAATTTTTATAATTACAAACAAAACTTATTACTAGTATACAAAACCAATTTTGGATTTCGGACATTTTACATATTAACATTAGCATAAAAAAATTGGAATAGTGTTCTTAAAATATATATAAATCATGAATATTATATACGTATAAGTAGTATTGCCGTCGTTATTAGTCGAGCCTAGAAAGATGAAGCCTTAAGCGAGTGAGAGACCATCTCACACCCGGTTCAAGGGGTTGGGCGGGGGGGGGGGGGTCGTAAGGTAAAAAAGCTATAACGATACGTACTGGTAGAAACTTTATCTTTATCTTTGGATAAAATAATGAAACCAAACAAAATACAATAATTGTTCGAAGATGATATTTATTTTTGTCTAATAACCCTGAAAGTACACATGAATTTTATTATTTTAACGTTTAAACATTTTTATTGTTAGTATAATTCGTTTTAGATAATAATATAACCCAAACCTCTTTTGGCGTGTTTGTTTCGAACTTCCGACCCTTCAACCATAGCGAAATCTGTATCTTTATCGTCGACTATGGTTTCATCTCTTAATGAACCTACAAAAAGATAATAAAGTATAATAGCTATGTTTTGGCCATGGTCAAATTATAAAAAAATGTCCGTGCGCTTGAAATAAATCACTTTCGAAACATTGTGATGCATAGAAAATTACCACTGGTAATTATTACAATTGTAACTACATCACAGCCTTGACTTCCGGCTACGGAGGTCTAAAAAGTCAAAATATAGAGATTTTGCGATTTATTACTAGCTTTTATTTAGCTCGCAATGTTTGTTAGTTTGTTTAGGTCAAATCTTTAAGCTGAACTACTTTTTCTTATCTTTTTCCTTCTTTTTCTCATTCTATTTCTACATTTTTATGGTATTCTACAGGGTTAGCCTCAGACGAAGTAACTTGGCTTCAGGCATAAATGATTTTTATTATAAATTATGATTGCATTTATATTACATTCTAATGTATCGTTACCTAATACAAATAGAAATAAAGGATTTGTTGCGGCAACGTTACAATTTGGTAACCAGACATGGGGCCCAAATGGGCCCCATGATCTGGGTACCAAATTGGTATAATCTAATTACTGGATAAAATCTATAAGTATAGACTATTATTATTACTTATTTGAAGTTTGTATGATCTGAGTTGATACAATTATAAAAAAATCCCTTTCGGCACGCCGGAAGGAGGTAGATTTCGCCGGGTCAAATTAGAGGATAGGCGAACTCCGATTGTACGAGCTTGTATCAAACATATTGGCTACCGCGCGGCAGCTCGCACATCTCAACCCGCCGCCGCGCCGTACCCTTGCGCAGCGAGAGTGCGTATATTGAATCCCTCTTTATTTTGTGCCATAAGGGTTGCTTATATCAAAAATGAGTTCAACCAAAAGTTGTAGGGAAACTATTGGCCTATTTGGAAGTGATTGGTGTAAGATTACGGTAGTTACCGTGTCCATAAGAAAGTGATATAGATAGATAAACTTTAAAACTGAGGGTGGTTTTGTCTAGGGATGTGAAACGCGAAGATATGTCGAAATTTTTCAGAAGTTATGACATGGTACCCATTGCAATAGGTAGCTTTCCTAATGAAATCTACTTAATAAACTGAGTTAAAAAGATCAGTGCTGCAACACATATCGTGGTTGAAGTATTAATCAAATTAAAATACTTCTAGAAGGCTATCTCAAAAAAACGTTACCTCATGGTACGCGTTACCTATGCCATATGCTAACTACCTGCGTACTAACCTTTTTTAGCCTCCATTAGTAAATGAATCATGTCAGGTCGAATTATTTTTTCCTTCTCCCGATATGCCATCGCGTCCAACACCACATGTCTATAGAAGTCACATGATTCTTTAGAGATAAGAGAATACTTAAAAATCTGCAACAATAAATAATAATATTACGAAAAGATGCCGTAATCGAGTTTGGCTAATTTTAAATTATTTAAATGTTTTAAATATACTTATCAATAAATAAATAAATTTAGCAGAATTACAAATAAAATAAAAAACAGACTCATTATTTCATACGCTGTTAGATGCCAGTTTATTTTTTACAATAGGTGTGTTTCATAATTTTTCATTGGAAAAAATAAGATTATTATTATTGATACAACGAAAATGTAAAGAAATCCCTTTCGATACGCTGAAAGCGGAGGTAGATTTCACGGGAACAAAGTGGGGGATAGGCAAACTCCAATTGTAAGAATTTACGAGTACATCAAGCCACTTCCTGTATGGCACCGCAACCCGCCGCCGATAGATTTAACCCATATACATTTCAAAAACAGAGGTTTCACATGTCCGTAAAATATGAATTGGGGTAAGGGGGGGGGGGGGGCGCGGCGAGGGGCAGTTTTCAGTTAGTTTATGACCGAGATACCTTAACTAATTTGGTGTTATGAGGGTCGGTTTGGCTATAAAAAATATCAATTAATAAAAAATATATATATTTAAATTTTCAGCACCTTTCCCACTTTCGGAAACCATAGGTTCAGTACATAGGTTATTTTGAACCACTTGCTGAAAGTTACCATTTTCTTGGCCATTCGATAGAATTCGTTGCCCCTGTCCCTGAAGGAGTTCACTTGCAGTCCGAAGAATATTGTCGCGATGTTGTCATTCATGTATCGATAGATCAAATCGACGATGTCGACTTTAGCCCGATCCGCTAAAAATAAACAAAAACATCCATACAACCATAATTTGACCACTTGATTTACTTTTCACTATATGACATTAGTTAGTAAAAAAAATAATAGAGCTTTATATAATACTATTCTTTCTAAAAATACTTTTTCTTAATCGGTAATGCGCCAACATTACTACAATATAGTATACGCGCTTCTGTCGCTGAATAGGTTTTCCTAGTGCAATAGCGCAGTACTCGTTGCCTGACAACTAACGGGGTCACACGCACACTGGCACGCTATGAATAAAAAGTCCGTATTAGTGTACCTACGATAATTGAAGGTAGATTACTTCAAACTGTCTTAGTAAAATGTATGTTTAATATGCAAAATTGGAAACTGATTTAATAGGTATAATGAAATGATATTGTAAGGCATGTACTCAAAACAGAATAAATAAATATTATTATTATTATAATGACGCATTAGTGACACATTGGTTCATAAGATAAAATAATTTACTTTCAAAAACAAATAACATGCGCAATTTTAAACAGTAAAAAAAAACATTTTACAGCGGTTAAACAATGACTTATTGGGTAAAAAATAATAGGGCAAAATAGTTTCTCTAAATTCGTGTTAGTAAATATAGATATAAAATAGTATTGTAATATTTGTTATTAATGTAAATATGTTTTGTTAGTGGAAACCCAGTTTTAGTTTTACATAGGTTTTTATTGTTTAATCAAATGTATTTTTTGTATGTTACTGTGTAAAACTGTTGGTTTTTCCAATATAGATAAATAAATATAGTTAAATTTACATTAGTTTTTTTACACCAACAATTATTACATAAATGTGAATGGTTTTTAAAAATGATGTTTGGTAGTGGATATTGGGTGTTTTTCACTCCTTGTTACTGAGTTAAAAAAAATAGTAAAGTCACTTACTGACTATGATTAGCGACAAAATAAGTAATTACAATACAATATAAAGCATACCACACTTATACATAAAAAATAAAGTAATTACTTTGTTTATGTGTTTATTTTTTGGTTACTTTATTTATCGTTTATTTGTGAATGTTTACAAATATATTTACTAGATGTATTAGCTTTATTCATGCGTTTTATTTTGAAACTTTCTAACATTTAAGTGAACTTTGAACGAATTTTACATCTTTTTAAGATTGTGAACAAACGCGGGACGTGCATGTTATGTCAGCTGATTGAACGATTGATTGGCCACAGGCCCTCGTTGCGACTTTCGTGAAGAGTTGGGTTACTAAATGGACAATCCTTGCAGGCGCTTGCCGGGTCCGAGTAAATACCAAGTTTCCGTGCTTCTGATCCCCCGCCCGCTGGTAATCACCAGCAGTGTAAATTTATTGCAAAAAAAATATTAAAAGGTGGTGAAACCTTGTTCGGGTAAATATTAAATCTTTTTAAGTGTCCGCAGCAGCAGATAGTCTAGTAATTACATATACAAATTGCTTTGGCTGCCTTTTGTGTGATTTTGCAGATCTGTGAGTTCCATGTGAGCTTGCTGCCTAGTGTGACTTCAAGATATTTGACCCCTTGTTAAAAAAATACGTCATTTTTAGTTTGCCTGTATTTCTGTTTTTGATAAATAGTACTATGACAGTTTTGTTGGCATTGACGGTCAATTTTTAATCCTTACACCAATAGCTACAATTTTGAGTGCTTTCTGTAATAGTCTAAAGATAGTGTCAGCGTAACCTTGAGCATCAAGATGGGTTTCTTCGAGTAACTTTAGTACGATGCCCACCACGATAGAACGATAGGCGATAGAGCGTCTAGTTGTGGACATACTCTTGTAGCTTTAACTTCTTAAGTTACTTCAGGATACTTGTTCTAACGTATATATTAGTGAGTGAGCATGTATTCGATCCATCTAATTGTTGACGGCTTCCTCAATGTTTAAAATAATGCTCTATTTGTCTGTTAGTTCCAGCACTGTTGATGCCGTCGACATGCCCTTTAGATAGGCATGTTGTTTAGGCATATAAACATATAATACTTTCCATAGCATTTAGAACGAATTAAGTTAGACTTATGGATCAAAATATTTTGGGCAAACTGCTGTCTTTGTTGTCTATTTTTGAAAAGATTACTTCATTCATTCAAAAAGATTCTGATTAGCTTTGAGAGTAGGTGTTCTAAGCCTTGCTTGTAGGGCTGGTAAGATACCATGTATCACCACCCATTTTCCCATTTTTCTATAAAAATACGAGGTGATACATCCCCCAATTCAACCCCTCAAACGGTGTAGTGGATCCTGGACGATGGAGCCTGGGTCACTGCCTGGAGCATCAGTTTAATTTATTTATTTAAAAAATTACATATACTTTTGAGGTATTTATTCCTCCGGTGATAGCTGGTTGGCAGGTGGTACAAAAAAGTTATTTTTTAGCCAAATTTTGAATCCTTTGCCTTAACTGGGAAGGGATCTTAGGGAAAGGTTTGAAGATGCTGCAGTTGAGACTATTCCACTCTCAAATGGTACACGGAAGAAATAATGGAAACCGAATTTCTTCCTCCTCTAGGAGTTCTAGGGTTTCGTTCTCTGAATTAATTTATGTAACGTCTGGTCTACTTATGAGACTAAACATAAACATTTGACATGTGCTTGTTTCTACATTTATTTGTTTGTATGTGTGTGTATTTATTTATTTTTTATTTAAAGTGTCTTGTTCAATATAAAAAACATGTAATTAAATTTACTTAACCATTATCACTAATGACTGCATGGCTGGCTGGCTTTTTTCCTTATTATTATTAATGCAAAGGTACTTGAATCATAATATCGCTCAAAAATAGTAACAATTAACTTACTTGTTCCGCAGCATTCTGTTATATAATTGGTCATCTGTGTACAGCACTCCGTTATTAAACTATACATATTTCTAAGTTTTGAACTTGTGAACGCTGGACTCACAGAGGACCTCATATCCTGCCAATCTTGACCTGAAATATATATTATATATATATGTGTGTGTGTGTATTGTAATTTATATATGTATTAGACACTACAAACCGACTTGAAAATATATGGGAAAAACTTACAAATAGAAAGATTGACATAATGTTAGACATGACTGTACTGTTCAAAATATGTAATAATTACTTCGACTGTCCTCAATTACTTGAACAAATCAACTTCCATGTACCACCGAGACTCTCCCGTCGACAATTAGTCTTTGAGCCTATAACGCAATATATGAGGTCCAACGCAGGTTTTAGAGCACCGCTCTACAGATTATGTCAAACATTCAACAAATTGTTGCTAGAGGTGGATGTTTTCTCGAAGGCCACAGTTTTTAAGAATTCTGTATTCACTTCTCTAAAGTCTCTTCAAAATACAGCATCCTGAATATCTTATATCTAATATCGGCTCTCTTCATCATTAATTTCAATTCACCTCCTTAGCCACTTTGCTTGCCACACTATTTCTACTTTTATTTTTGCCACTATTTTTAATTTATTTTTGTGTACTTATTTATAAAGTAGTACTGTGTAGTTATGCTTGCAACTGCATACACTTAACAATGATCTTATTGTCAGTAAACTCATATAACTAACATTAGACATGAAATAAATCACTCTATATGTGAAAAACTTGTAAGGATACAAGACTAACCTATATCATAAGTTTTTATAAGTTTTCTTCTCATCTCTTGTATCTGTTGTTTTTCCGTGATTAAATAAATAAATAAATAAATTGACGTTTCGACGCCACGAATGTCTTTGTCAGTGGGCAGAGAAGAATCTACTATTTGTAATCTCCTCCATTTGCTTCTACTGTGGTCCATAGTGCATATTATATGTTGTGAACCAATCGCATATTTATAAACTTATAACTCGTCGACGTGGTATAGCGTTGCATAATGTGGAATACTATTGAAATTTAAAAAAAAAAAAAGATACCTAGGCATTTAGGCAATCAGGAGATACCTAGGTTAGGCATTCAGGTGCCATTCTCATAACTGTACCTTCCAAATTTTAGCAGTATCAAACGGCAAACTAGTTATACAGTAATGCCATTACCATCAGTTTATAATAATTAACTCCTTAAATGTATTCATATAACAACACAATTATTATATAACATTAATTTACAGTAAGAACTTTGAGCCCAAAAATTATAGAAATAATGTTAAAGTACCTTCTGAATATGGTAGTTTTTTACTATTTTTCTGGAACATTTTAGGTGTTTTGTTTCCTTAAATTACTCAAGCAGTCTATTAAAATACTGGAAACCCGAGTTTGAGGTGCGATCCGGACAACGACGACTGTGTAGTCAACAGGGAGATTTGATGCCATAAGACCCCTCATATAATTCCTCACACTATGAAAACTCTAGAGTATTAATAAGCCTACCTAACCTAATAAAAATGTTAAAATATCTAATAGAACAAGATATTGGAAATCAGTTCTTTTTTACCTAAGAGTTAAAAACGGCTGTATTACCACAAAATTTCTCTGTCAAGAATTTCTTCGCTAAATAAATAAGTATTACCAGTACACATTTAAAAAAACCAATACAGTTTTCATTTGGAAGTAGTTCATTCTTAATAAATCGTTTTAATTGACCTTTTAGTTCTACCGTAAAATGGCTCCGTTTAATTTCTACCCTAGTGCTATTTTATTTTATTGTATTGCTATTTTACTTATTCAGAATAAAAATCAAAAACACAGTCAATTTGCATTACACTGTTTTTTACGTCATGGTATATCTCGTTTCGCAAAATTCCTCTTATCAGTTTTTTTCTTTTAGTATTATTAATTAGTCATCATTAAACATTTCTTATAAAATCAAATAGAATGATCATTTGCAACATCGTTAAATTGACGTGCTGGTATTATTAGCGAATTCCTAGGCTTTTCGTTGCTTACAGCATTACGCTATAATTGGCCACGGTTATATGCACCTATATGTATTTATGAATAAATGCATTAATTATTTAAATAACCATATTTATTATAAATTCCTTTTGATGCGGAACCCTCGGATAGTAAACCCATTAAAACAGTTTGTACCGTTCAAATTAATTGTCAATACCATACCGTTCAATAGAAACATGTTCAGCGCAATCAATTCGTCTTCGGAGTTGCCAATACTTCGATGGTCCGTGAAGTGGTCGAAATCCTTGACGGTGATTTTTTTTATCAAATCCAGATCCTTTAAGAGCACGATTGGCGTCGTAAATATATATATCCCAATATACCTGCATCTAAAAATAATGTAACATTTTTTTTTCAATTGGAATTGGAATTTCTTCAATTTTTTTTCATTTTTTTCAATTGTGAATTTAAGATAAATTTTAGCAATTCCTTGATCTTGTGAAACTGCAAGACAAAAATATCTTTGCACCAACAGTACTCGAAATCGCAGGACCAATTAACTTATATTTTATCGGCAATGGCCTTAGACACGATGAGGCCAAATAGATGAAATAGCTAAACTCACTGATCGCTCATTTCACTATAAATTCGCATCAAATCAACCAAGTCATTTGTCCCCCAAAAGACGCCCCTCCACAGACTTCCTACAAATGGAACAGCTGGTGCATAAGGAATGCCTCTTTTAGAAAAATAACTATAAATATTTCGAGTATAAATACTCAGCACCGTTATAATTATTGCTAATAAACACACAAACACGATCATTTTCCAATTATTACTAAATTATATTCAGAATGCGGGTGAAATATATAGCATCTAGCGGCCGGTCACTTTAAAAGGCTATGATCTCTTGAAAAAAAATAGAAACGGGATATTAACAGGTCGAGAGCCAATGCAGAAATTAAAATGTGGATATTATTATTAGTAAATAGTTTTTGGTAGACATACTATTAATTTTTAGCTTCGCATGCCTAATAACTTGCTACTGTCGAGATACCAGAAAAAAAATGTTATGGATGTGAGTCACTTTTTAATCCATCCACACTAATATTATAAATGGGAAAGTCCGTTTGTTTGACACGGCCAAGCCGATGAACCGATTTTGATGAAATTTGGTATGGAGATAACTTGAACTCTGGGGAAGGACACGAAAAAATAATCCCGAAGAGGGTGAAATAGGGGCTACGAATTTAAAGAGGAAGCATGTATGGCAATTATTTAGTTAACATGCTTGGAAGGTGTTTCGGTTTGGACAGGTCTCGGAATTTCTAGGTTAGCACAACTCGCAGGCACGAGATTCAGGCCCGGAAGGCACTGTTACAAATTGCCCGAAGGGCCTATCTCTTTTTGTTTCGTATTTCAAAATACTTCGTTTTTTGTCAGCATCCTTATAAATATGTTTTTTTTAATAAGTTGCGTTAATTAGATTCACTGCACTTATATATAATTATTTAAGGTATATAGAGCTTTGAGGTCAGAATAAGTATCTATCTACTTATGAACTTATTTCGACTGATAATAAGCTTGTTACTTAATAGGGATATTTACCTCCCATTCCTCAAAAGAGGGGAATGTCCTGTAAGCCTGTAAAGTTGCAGGAGGCACGGGGGCGGGGAATGATTTCATCCGAACCCGTCACTTCCGCGACCGACCATGGCACAATGGACCGTCCGGAAGATCACCCGCCAAGGTCAAGGCACCAGCAGGAGGAGCAACGCAAAAACGGCTGCTTCTGAACTCCAAAAGCGAAGCCCAACGCCCATGCATTCCGTCGATGCTAATGCCATCCTGATTTTATAGTTAAAACCAACTACCGATTGTTAAAACGGCAATAATAATAAATCGATAGGTCGTTCACCTTTTGAATTTTTATAAATTCAAAAGGTGAACGACCTAAGGTGTAATAAATTAGCTTATGCTAATTTATTCTTAGGTGAACGTCTTATCTGACCTTTATGGATGTTTGGATAGGTCAGGTTGTTTTCGTAAATAATAGTATTTTTGGGTACGTTCAATTTAGTTTTATTGAATAGATTATTAAGTTTTATTTAAAATATTTCTATATTATGATTTGTTTAAAAAACAATTAAACTGAAAAATTAATTGCTTTTTGACAGATTTATTAAGGTTAATTAATGTAAATTATAATTTGCAGATAAAACAAAATATTATTGTGCTAGGTCGAACTTAAAACGCATTAAATTTGCATAATAAAAATAAAACAGGTGTTCCGACGTCACCCTATAAATTACGTTATTTAAATTCAATATTCTATCATATTAATATTTATTTTATAAATGTTTATATTTTATATTTATTATATATTGCAAAATCCCCATTCTCCAATTTCCCCAATTTTTGTTACTGGCAACTCTTGGCATTATCACAGCTGTCGGTAAGTGTCAGTTGAAAAAGAAATGCAAGAGGGTATACCCACGCCTCTGCAATCCGTGATCGCGCGTGCAAAACAACGCCTTTTTCGCCGCGAACTATTCCTGCAATCTGTGACATTTCGTCACATCGTTCACCGAGCTCGTGAAATCAACTCAAAACCTTAAGGAAGCAGTGAAGAAAATAGGCTAAGGCAGGCAAACCACAGACGGCCATCATAGCACAGCAAAGGTTGGTCTTTTGTTTTCTTGTTTGCCATTTACTCTCAGCTGTGAACCTTCCAATCCATCAAAACTTACAGTCCGCTTCCCCTAATAATCCATATACACCCGTACAACAGGCTTTTGACATTTCCAAACAGTTGTATACGAAAAGTAGGTAGGTATGGCTTACCAGCAAAATGCGCGTGTCTAGAGCATTTCAATTCTGAGCAAAGTAAATAAAATAATAATGTAGATATTTTATATATAATCGCTACGAGTAGATTAGATTGCAATATTATTATTAACTATTATTTAAACAAATATTTCCAAAATTATGTTTTCTGTCATATTAGGCTTTTTCCAATTTTATTGTGTTTTCCAACTAATCGGTCTTTACGGGAAAAATTTTAATCAAATAGGCACAGCTCGAGATTCCAAGATTTTGTCAGTCAAAAATTTGAAAATATGAAAATTGAACTCTAAAATTTGATAATGTTTGCTGATACTCTCACAAAAGCCAATATGAAATTTAGAAAACGCACAGCATCAAAAACAACGTCTTAGCAGCTATCCAGAAATCTAGCATACTTAGGAGCTGACAGGATCAGGAGATACAGGGCAGCCAATAAATAAGGCGTCCTTTTCTGAGCTTCATTGAACCCTGCTGTCACAAACGACGTTGGATTGGGAACGTGCATTCAGACATAGTCACAACCGTTTCTTCCTAATATTCCCTCAGGTTAGGATTTAGTAAAGTTGGGATCTGGTGGAGCGATAGACATTTTTTTCTAATGTACCTTTATTAATTTTCTTGCAAAAAACTAATTACAATAAGAACACAAAAAAGTCATCTTTATTTCCGTGACGTCATACTCTTCTTCTAATTGGTTTTATCTTTTCTTTTTATGATTTTTAAATGTAAGTCGTCCTTCGATCTCTGCTTCAAATCATCTCGAGCGATCACGATTTTTTTTGGTGTCTTAGAGCTGGGCTTAATGTCGAAATCGGCCAATAGATGTATCAGAAATGTCTTTATCCCAACCAACGCAAAACGGTAACCTGTAAAAAGTATTAAATATATATATATATATATATTTTACTGATTGTAGGCTATTTGAAGAAAAATCTTTTTAATCTTAGGATAAAGGTGGATACTTCGGACCAGTATTGAATGCCACTGTCATACAAACACACCTTCATAATAATAGTTTGTTGTTGCTAATATTATGTATTAATTAAGTATCACCTTTGTTATAAAATAATTGTTATTTTTTCAATATCAAATGTTGTCTGTAGTTAGTTGAATCATTTTGACAGCCCCAGTAAATCTGTAGATACTGGCATACTTGACTAAAAAAAATAACTCTGGCGTTAAAACTAAATTTATGCGCCACGCCTTACCAATGCAAACTCGAGGGCCGACGCCGAAAGGCATATAAGTGAAGGGAGATATTTTTTTCTTATTTTCATCTGAAAATCGCTCAGGATCAAATTTTTCAGGATCTTCCCAATATCTGAGATCTCGTTGAACTGCCAATATCGGTATCCACACAACGTCTCCTTTATGCATCTACATAAATAAAAAATACAAATATTATTCCATATTCTATTCAGCGTATATTATCGTCATAATAACTAGTATATTTTTTATTACGTGGTTTATAATATATGTTATATTTAATGGTACCTATAATATTTTATTATTATTTTCAAAATTGAAACAGTTCGCGACTTTTGAAAGTTCACAAATATATTGATACATGTATATTTTTGTACATATAAGATATTATAAAATGTTTACCAATGACTTCCTTGGAACAGGTAATGCCTAATTAGGTAATACTATCGTAAATATTATTGTGCTGCGTTAAAAAAAATCTACATTCAGCATTTGTTTTTCGTAGGAAAATACGTAGGTCCACAGCGATTGGCGACCCCTGCACAAAGCTTTACAAAACACTAAAATAGGACCTCCGAAAAAAACCACTGCGAATACACGTGAAAAAAAAATGATTATATCCACATATATATTTATGTATTTGTTAAATATCTAATATTATGTAATATTTTTTCGATTTTCAGGAGAAGGAAGGATGTAGTTTGTGTGGATTACTAACACTTCACTAGGCAAGTACCTGTATCGAGGTGTTACCTGTTTGAAATATATATGAAGATATTAAGATGATACTATTTTTGAGATATCAAATTGAACTTTTTTTTATGTATTTAAAAAATCATCTAAACACACTGTAGTGTAAACAAAATATCAAAAAAAGATAATTTAAAACTCACTAGATTGAAATAAAAATAATGGAAACAAATTGTGTATATAAATTATAAACAAGCTGCTTAAACGAAATTAATTCATTTATATCAATTTTACTCATATTAGCTTACACACACATATCATACTATTTCTCTTTTCGTTTTTGCACACCTTTACAGTGTGTTGAAATAGTTTAGTATATTAATAATATCTCTTCTAGGACCTAATTACAAATAACTGGACACTGCTCACTAAAAGGACATCGGTAAATTTAAATACGCCTGTATATAAATTACTTTTTGCGATACACAATCCGGTTTAAGTAAATTGATATAAATATTGATGGATTGATATTGTGAGCTAATATTAGCTTACACACAAATAGTGTGTTGAAATAGTTTAATATAATAATAATATCACTTCCGAGACTTAATTTAGAAATAGCTTTACGATGCCAGTTTATTGGTATTAACATATCAGGTTACGATTAATAGCTTTAGAATATTATTTTAATAGGTTAATTATTTTATTATTTAATAATAATTGTACGGCTTATTTTCAATATGAATTTTGAATTTAAAACCTCTAAAAAAAATATAAATTCTACCAACTAATAAAGAACTAAAGATTCTGATTTTTTATCGTGTGGTTAAAGTATGCAGTTTGTCAAAAGACCATTCTATTATTTGTAAAAATGATGTATCAAAATTCATCATAGTTTCCGAGAAAAAAGTTATAAACTTTTCTTGACACGGTTCTTGTAAAACGTACGACAGCTGATTGACGCACTTGCGTGGAGGTCTTTGCGCGCGTGACGTGTTCAAGGTTACATTACCGCTTATATTAGACAGGTAATTTACACTAGGGCTTTAATAAAACTAATATATTGTGGATGAATTATTTTCGCTTTTTTTATGTAATTTCTTACTCACAATAGGGAACGTAAATACATTCTGTATATTATACAGCTGTTCCAAAATAAATTTGCGGCAACAAATCTTATATTTGTTTCACCTAAAATGTAGGCAAAGTGAGACGTAGATTGGTATTGAACTTGAAGCCTACAAATGGCTGCCAACTTTAAGCAAAATAATAAATTGAGGTTATAATTACAGTGTGTGATGCTCCCCCGATTGTATATGGGCCTAAGTTATAGTCTTTGACACATACCCTGTCAATAAATCCTGTACCCCATTTACGTACACCCTCTGAAAAGATAAAATAAAAATAAAGTGTGCTTTTTTGAAAAGTTATTTTAGGAAGATTTCATTAGGAAACCTACCTATACGTGATGATCTTCGGAAAATTTCAACATATCTTCGGGTTTCACATCCCCTAGAACCCAAAACCACCCTCAGTTTAGAAGATTGTATATCTATCTATTAATCTATATCACTTTCTTGTGGATACGATAACTGCCGTAATTTTACACCAATCAGTTTCAAATTGATACTTGTGTATTTAACCCAGGGGGGTGGGAATAATTGGGTTTTTACGAAAAAGTGAAATTTTGCTATAACATGAGATATCGATTTCATTTAAATTTTTAATATTATTTCTTAGATAAGGACCTAAAACTTATATAAGTAAAGTTTTTGATAGCACCAACCATTGGACCTAGGGGTGGGAAAAAATAGTTTTTCAAAATTCAAAAAAATCGTACTTCCCTTGATAGGAACAAGATCAAATCAGTTCAAAATGTTCATTAGAGCATATAAATTCCCTGCAATTTTTGTTTGTTTTTTTATATGAGCAACCCTTACGGCACAGTATGAAGAGGTATTCAATATACGCGCTCTCGCTGCGCAGAGGTACGGCGGGTTGAGGTGCGCGAGCTGCCGTTTGTTTGATACAAGTTCGTACAATTATACAATTCGTACAATCGTACAATCCGATAGTTATAGTAAAATTACAGAATTTAACCCGTTAAAGGGTAGATTTTTATTGGAAGAGGAGCATTTGGTAGACCGCATGTTTCAATGTATTATTTATATTATAAGTTAGGTTACTTATGGAATAGAGACCTTTAACGAATGAATAGAGGGATGAAAGCTCCTTTATAATAATATTGTTTTACTGTTTTTTTTTTGGAAAAAAACAGTACTGGAAACTGAAGCCACTTCCGAATAAAGAAAGAAGTAAAAAGGGCATTTATCCGGGCACCAAAAACCGATTTTCAAGTAAACCAAAAATAACAGCTATTCAAACTAATTATTAAAATAATTTGTGAAATACCAACCGGATACCACCATGTCGACGTATTTCAATCTCTGCATCATTTCATACGTATGCTTTCCTCTGTGCTCATTCATCACGTCGTCTATCTCGCACTGCAGCTTCCGCTGAATATCTTGATCTAAAGCGATCTCATACAAAATGAATGAGAGAAGATTCGTGGTGCTGTCTAAGCCGCCGAATAAAAATGCAATAGCTTGACCCACCAAGTCGTCATCGGTCAAGGCTGTGAGGCAAAATAATGTATATTAGATATTAAACGGGTAACTTTGCCATAAGATTTACGATTTAGACTATTAAGTATCTAGGCTATACAAGTCGATGAATCTGAGGATAATTTTAAAAACATTGAGATTATTAGAATACGGCAAACACATACAGGGTGAACTTAAAGTCAGCAGTGCTTCTGGGCATAAAAATGGTCAAAGTTTGAACAACTTTGTAAATAAAGCAAAAAACTAGTCTAAAAAGAAAAAAAACAGTCCTAAAAACGTCTTAAAGTATGGTCACCTAAAAAAATATCAGACCGTGCGGCACCCATACCCAGTACCCGACTGACTTCATGGGGCACCGTACCCACAAATTTATTGACAATAGTGAACTGGATAATAATAGTCAATTGGATAGGTTAGGAACACAACAATACGTGCACCAAACTTTTATATGAAATTTCTTTGGTTAGCTATATGAAAACTTGTTGAATAAACGCTGTTTAGAATCACCCCATAAAAGGATACTGCTAACTTTATGTTCATCCTGTATTCGTAGGGAAAGGAATTTTATATTTGGACAATTCAGATAAAAAATCAGTGAAAAGGTAATTCTGTGGACATGCGAAAAATATATGGTCAACTGATCCTACACGCAATTGACAGACCAATATTAATTTCAACATTAATTTTATATAAAGGAGCGGGGACGCTACAATCTTAAATCCTAATCTGGAAAGGACAGCGATTTTTCCCCCAGAGAATGTAGAAGGTTTGCATGGTAAAAAACATGAATTTTTAGAAAGTGACCTATCAAATTACGCTGAATTGATAACAGGAATCTATTTCAAACAATCAAAAATAATAAGATTTATTTTTTAAAATTTGAATACTAGTTTAATGACCTGATAGTCTGTTTTATGACCTGTGTCGCAGGTAGCTCTTATTCCAGTTGTGGGTCATTTTCGGCTGACAGCAAATGATGCAGGACAACTGTGCTCATTTTCAAATCAAATTCAAATCCAATGTTGCGGTCGCGACCTTTATTTCAGATATTGAATATATGATGTTTACATGTTCCGGAAGAGTCTGCCGACTCGTCTATCAGATACTCACCAATATAAACATAATATATAACATTTTGCATTTAAAATTACACACATATATCACATCGTATAAGAATAATGAAATGAAGACTATATGTAAGTTTTTATTTATTTTTTATTCTTTGTTGGGATCTATCTATTCCTTATAAAAAAAATATAAATAAAGTGTGGTGAAGTTGAAGTTAACAATTAATAAAAAGGATACGATAATGTTAGAATAAATTGGTAAAATCTGAGTAAAAATCTTGTACGCTCTACGAGAAATTCCTGTAGATATTGACCGCTAAAAGTTATGTTGCGTCTTGATAGTTGCATTGATAGTTCTGCTAAGATTAAGAAATTGTATTGAGTTGGTAATGTACTTAAAAATTAAAATATTTTTAAATATGCTTTATGAGTTGAAATACAATTACAAAAATAAACAAAGAATAAAGAATAAAAAAATAATTACAATTCGTTACAATATTTCTATTGGAGAGTGGACTACCTCACACATATTTTCGCATTTTGTCGTTTATATTTAAGTTAAGCGATAAAGACGGAGGTATAAAATTGAATCTTTTACTCGTCGAAATTAATCCGTTCCATACAAAATGTCGAAATTAAGTCGTTCCATACAAAATGTATGAAAAAATGATTTTTCTTCATAATATTTCTTTGTGGATTTTCCGATGTTTTAATATTTATTCTGCTATTGGTGATGGAGACAAATCCAACGAATCAAATATCATAAAAATCGGTTCAGCCGTTCTTGTGTTATAATGGTAAACCGACTTATTTTATATCTCTCCTCCTCTCTTTTCCTCCCCGCCTCTGCTTAACCGTTCCTTTCACCGCATCTCTTCCATGCATCTCCTTTTCATAGCACAATTTAATATAAAAAATACAACTTATCAAAATCCAATATCAAGACCTTTCATTTTTCTCCAATTTTTCAAAATTAAAAACATTATTTACTTTTTTGGGCTGTGAATACTCCAACTAGGCACGCCATCGTTACAATATATACAGATATATTAAAAATCAAACCTCTTTTTAGTTTTCGGATTTCCGACTTTTGAACCGTAGCGAATTCTGTATCTTTATCGTTGTTATTAGTTTCATATTTTAATGAATCTGTAAAAAAATGCGGTGTTATCAAAATGCGGTTTTAGTTCGGTCCTGAAAAATATTTGCTTCAGGATGCGTCAAAAGTTCTACTAAATAAATAAATTTCGTGCACACCATTTTCAAACCAACTGAGAGCGCGCAATGGAATTGACTCCAAGATCATAAAAGATTAAAGTAAGGGTGAGGGTAGTATAGGAAAAGGTTGTTAAGTAGGTATGCTGGGGGGTTGTAAGGTCCAGGATTGATGGATGTTAATAATAATAAGTAACATCTCAATGTCTGTGCAATGGCGTATCGTGAGTTAAAACTAAGTAACAATTGTAAAAACGGAAATAGAAGATAAGAAAGAATAAAATATAAAGTCAGTCACAATTACAATGAATAACAATGTCGGCTTGTGAGCTGGCCCACTGCCTGTGCGCCTGCGCAGATCGTTGGCCAATCACAATCCGCGCCGGCGATGTTGCGCGCATCGCGATGCTACCAGCTGCAGCCGAAAAATGTAGCGCGGCTACATAGGTATAGCAAAGGTCAAAGTAATTACCTTGTTTAGGGTTATAAAGACTTAACAGCGTTTGTGCATTCAAGTGACAGAAAGATGTATCCCCTTTTACCACCTTACAACACTAAAATGTCAAAACATTTTTTTTTCTAGTTATGTCCTTATGACACTAAATCCTAATAGGTTGGTACATATCCAATTATTGAGTACCTAAGTGAATATCAGGATTACCCTTTAACCGAAATTTAAAAAATGGAGAAGTTCTCAATTCGGTATGTTATTTTTTTATGTTAATGATATTATATTTTTTTCATACGTATGTTATGTTCACCCATTACTTTTAAGTGGCTTTAGTTATTTCAAATGATTACTAAAAACTAAACATGTTTGTAAAATCTGTTGAGTCAATGACTTGGTAAGTGGCGTGCCGAGCTGTGAGCACACTGGCTGCGTTAACACGTGACCACGCGGGGATCCCCCGACTTCTCTCTTAATAAATTGCCAACTTTTTCAGCTTTCCCAGGTTTCCCAGAGTTTCTACAGCAAACGCAATGAAAGCTTATTGTTCGCGTATTTGCGTCTCTTAGAAGTGTCATTGAAAAAGTGTCACAGGTTTATCGTATTATTTCTTAGGTTTGAGCTGTAGGTTTACTAAGAAGTATTTTTTTTAAAGTACCTACAATATCTACAAATGAGCGTTTCCGAACAGATGCCATATGCTTAATTCTAAAATAAATAAATATTTATGGATTATTTATTTGATCCCTCATACAATATTTCAAAATCGTATCCACTTTACCTTTCTTGGCCTCCATTAGTAAATGAATCATGTCGGGTCTAATAATTTTCTCTTTCTCCCGATATGCCATTGCGTCCAATATTAAACATGTGTAATAGTCGTAAACTTCTTCGGTAAACATCCTAAACTTTAATAACTGAAACAGTATGATAACAATATTATAGAAAGCCACTCCGATCCAGTTTGGCTAATCATTAGTTCGCTATAAATATTTTCGACTTAATTAAAAACTGCTCAATTGAAAAGTAATAAAATATGTGGTTGCCAGCGCTTAAACCTCGTCCCAAAACGGTGTGGACGCTTCGATAACGACTGATCAAATCACAGTCAAAAAGAAACTATCATACTAAATTTCAATACCAAGTTCACTTTTAATTTGTTTCACTTGTGATGTGCTACAATTTTTATAGAAAACGTCACAGACGATACAATGAAAGATCTCTGGATCACTTATGACATTAAGTTTAAATTTATTAGATGGACTCACTCGTACTTATGTAATAGATCTTAGGACCTGGAGGTAAATCGTTTTACCTCCAGGTTTATTTTTGTGACCTCTGACATTCCGGAAGGAAACTATTTAGATCTAATTCTGTATATAATTATAAACAATTAAAAAAAAAAAAAAATATTCTAATTCTGATGATTTGGTCTGATTTTGCCCATTAACGAACTTGATCAAAAATTTGTACCCTTAAAGTCCATGTATCAATTTGAAAGTGATCGGTGCAAAATCACGGCAGTCCACAAGAAAGTGATATAGATAGATATAAACGTTTTAACTGAGGGTGGTTTTGGGTTCTAGGGGATGTGAAACGCGAAGATATGTCGAAATTTTCCAGAAATCGTGAGATGGTACCCATTGCAATAGGTAGCTTTCCTAATGAAATCTTCCTAAAACATATTCAAAATAAAATACCTTTCCTATTTTCGGGAACCACAGGTTCAGTATGTAAGTTAATTTGAACCATTTACTGAAATTTGTCAATTTCTTTGCCATTCGATAAAATTGATTGCCTTTGTCCCTGAAGGAGTTCACTTGTAGACCGAAAAGTGTGGATGCTATGTTGTTAGTCGAGTATCGATCGATCAAATCGTTGAAGTCGACATCAATCCGATCCGCTATAATAATCACAAAATTACGACTACATAAAAACAGTCATCATAAATGGATATTAAACACTTGAAAAAAACACAAAAAAAAAAACACTGATCAACATGATAAAACTATAATTAAAGACGCGAATCCACTAAAATATATAAAATACGGAGCTGGCTCCGGTTATATTGCTGGATTAGTAAATGATGTTTTTTTTTTCATAAACTTTATTATATAACTGTTTGTCATTCCGATCACAATCGTTCGAAAAAAAAGGTAAACCAAACATTCACAATAAAATGACAGTAACAACATGTAAGCTTAAAATATATTTTATTATATTTTTATTGGTTTTTATTTTTTTTATCTCTCTTTACTTTTTATATTAGTTAAAATAATAAAATTGTTACTTGACACTGGTCATAATCATTTATTATAAAGGCCATTAATTTGAAAGAAGAAAAAACTTATAGCCTTGTACAAGTGGGTCCCTACGACAATTGTTTATTATGAGGCACTATCGATCGGTTACTTGACTGTCATTCTTTCTTTGTGGTACGCATGTATCTTATATGAATGAATTCTAATGAAAATTAATATTTTTACCGGTGTATTAGACCGAATATCTATACTATTTTTATACCAGTGTCTTTTATGGAACAGGCAACTTTTTATTAAAAAATAACACATGTTATTACTTATTATTTGTCTTTGTAACTGCCACACTCCGTACAAAAGACTTGATCATTTATGGCCTTGCCGACTGGCCGTTGGCTTGGTCGGTCAGATAATATATGACATAAATGATTATATAATTATCCGTACACGTACTTACGTCTTAATAGGACTCAAAGAAAGTCTTGTAAAACTTACATGTTCCGCAGGATCCTGTTAGATAATTAGTCATCTGTGTTCCGCACTCAGTTATTAAACTGTACATATTCTTAAGTTTTAAACTTGTGAACGCTGGACTCAAAGCGGCCCTTATATCGTGCCATTGTTGACCTGAAATATTTTACAACTATATACGAGTATATAAAACAAAGTCGGGTTTGTTACATCATTTATAACTCAGGAACGGCTGGACTGATTTTTATGATTTAGAGATGGCTGACACTAGTGGGGCTAGTCTGAAGCTGACTCGCCGCTCGCTCGCTGTCAGTTTAACCCTACAGACATCTAGAGACAGACCAGAATGAGATTTCATAGCAATTAGCTCCGTTTGTCAGTTTCTACACCTTTTTATCCAACTTTGCCTTCATTTTAAATATGATCTAAAATTTAGTTATTTTCGCACGAAAACTGGGAATTTTAAGAAACTAACTACCCTAAACATTAGTCTTGGTAATAATATATAAGAAAGTAGTAGCTATATATTATTGAAATGCCGATGAATATGGCTACATTTTAATAAATGTCTAGGATTTTCCTAATGTGCGACATTTTACTATACGTGGCCAGTTTCTTGTACTAATATTATAGTTATTTATTTATTTAACAGGTTCCCCGTGTACACATTTTGTTAATTCATAAGTTAAAAGAAAAAATGATACTAAAAAAAAACATTAAACAATAAAAAACAAACAAAAAGCACAAATATTAAGAAAAATACAAAGTAACCATCTATGACTTAAAATAACGCTCCCAGGCGAACAAAAACTAATAAAAGAATACAAGCTAATCTGTTAAACGTGTATTAGAAAGCAGATTTTTAATCCAATCTGGCGAACAGACAAAGATATCAATCTCCACGGAAATGGAATTTAATAATTCGACTCTCTCCCGATCGGACTATACTTGTGTATGTCAGTGCGATACGTTATTCGCCTAAATAGCGTGTGCTTCCGCAATCTAGTCAAACGGTCCGAAACATAGAAACCAATCTCTCCGAGTACTATGGGATTCTCGATGAACCCACTAATAACTTAAAAATAATAGGTTATTTTATGTACTTGCCGCATAAACTCGAGTGTATTATTGCCTAACATCCCTAATACAATGCTGATGGATACCTACGTACGTTTGTTATGAATGGACGATTTTTTTATTACCCAACGGAATGTGAATTCAGTTCACGGTTCGCCTAATTTTATTTATTTAGATTATTTTATAGGTGCCGTTAAAATTTTAGAACTACACATACCTTTCAATAAAAACATGCTCAGTGCAGCCACTTCGTCGTCAGTGTTGCCAATGCCTCGATGGTCCGTGAAGTGGTCGAAATCTTTTACGGTGATTTTCTTTATTAAATCCAGATCTTTCAGGAGTACGATTGGCGTCGTAAAAGCATATATTCCAGTATATCTGCATCTAAAAATAATTGCATTGAAGTAATTTAACATCTGTTTGAATTTGACTCCTGATAATAACTGCTTCAGTATTGTTCCACCAGGGTCTACTAGGTGACATTTACTCGATTCTATTGTTCCTTTTTGGGTTTCTTGGTGGGTTCTATTGTGGGTTTTATACAATCTGTCTGTATGATTTTATAGAAATTTCGCAAAAATTCTATGACAAACTCTTAATATAGAAGAGCGTCGAGTGATTCGCATGGGCTGCAAAGAAGATAAAGTTGATTTTTGTAAATTTTAGATTTTAAAAAGAAAAATGAATATTTTGCAATATTCAACAACATAATACTTATCACAAAGAAAAATATGTTCCACTGGTTTAGGTCCATACCTATGTTTAATGTTTTACAATATGCTGCATAAATATCTGAGATCAATTGATACGTTTATAAACTCAAGGTTTTATTTATGAGAAATTTTTAACACAATCTTACCTATGAAATATAGTTAAAATGCTCAATCAAATGTTAATATAAAATGTTCAATAAGTCAGCAGATTCTTAGCTCCCTTTATCTATTAACCGTGCGTTTAAATCATATTATTAGTATGAGATAGTATGTAAAGATATCCGGTATTGAGAATAATATACAAATTATAAATCTACACAGGCAGTGCCTAGTGGGGTGCAGGTGCAGTGTGATTGGTGATGGTGAGGAACATTTAATAGGTACCTATCCTAAATATTCTTAGCCAGTCACCGCCAGTCTCAAAATTATTAATATTTTGTAACTTATGTATTTTACTTACGGTAAAATACATAAGTACGGTAATACGTATTATAATGTCCTTATATTGTAAAAAAATTGTAGATAATATAAAACCACCAGGCGCCAGCCTTCGTGGGGTTGTATATGGTGTATTACTCAATTAAAAAAAAAGAAGTCAAAAAGTTTACGGCGACAAGTTTTAGGCCTTTATCTAAGAAATAATAGAAAATTTAAATTAATTCGATATCTTATATACTAAGAAAGTTATAGCAGGATTTCACTGTTTCGAAAAAACTTCACCGAGATTTTGTACCCTTAATTTTTTTGTATCAATTTCATAGTGATTGTTTTAAAATTACGGCAGTTATCGTGTGCACACGAAAGTTAATATAGGTATAAACGTTAAACTGAGGGTGGTTTTGGACTCTAGAAGATGTGAAACGCGAAGATATGTCAACATATTCCGGAAGCCACCATGGCACCCATTGTAATAAGTATTTCTTTATTGTACTTACTTATTGTCTAGTTTTCGATATATCCTTATTAACTCTTCTGTGTTATGTATCCGCCAAAAAATGCCCCTCCACAGACTTCCTACAAATGGAAGAGCTGGTACGTAAGGAATGCCTCTTTTAGAAAAATAACTGTAAATATTTCGAGTATAGATACTCAGCGCCGCTAAAATGATTACTAACAAAAACACTTCTACAATCATTTTTCAATTATTACTAAATCGCAATGTGAGCAAAGGCGTATGTTTTTATACTTTGAATACGTTCAGAAGTCGATTAAAGTAAAATAAACATAAAGTGCGTATAAATCAAGCTGTTTACTAATAATATATACTAACAATTAACATTATTAGGGTGTTATAAAAAGGTCCGTGCAAGAAATATGTGATTTTTTAGGTCAACTTTAGAATAAATTATATTTTTCGGGGCTAATTTTAGCCTTTTGGATAATTATTTTTACTGGTATTTATGGCAACGTTTTTAAAGGTCAAAGACCTAAATATCAGGGCTGAGAAAAACGAATAAGTCGAAAAACATATAACTTTAGTACAATACATATTTTTTTTTTATGATTTTTTTTTCAATGTACCAATCGGTATTTTGTAACTAAAATTGCATGTGCCCGAGATCTAGGTATTCACATACCTACATACACCTAATCAGTGAACAAATTATATCACATATTATTGTCAAAAAAAGCAAAAACATAAAATACTCTGATTTATATTTAGATAATCATAATAAAAATAAAACATTTTTTCATACGCATTTATTTGATACGTTACACAAGGGCGATCTTATTGCCATAAGGCAATCAACCAGCTAACTCGTAGAGAATGAACGTATAGGGGATGTATTTTAATTAACAGATTTCCACTCACGAAAAAAAAAGATAATTTCGAAAAAAAAATATATTATTAAAAAAAAAATGATTTTTTTCACGAGCAGCGCTCCAGAGCTTTCGTATTTTTTACAATTCCATCAATTTCACATCAATATTAAATTTACATCAACTTCTTACATAATAAGTCACTCATAAAACCATCTCATTTAAAAGGTCGTGGTAGTCTAGTGGTTAAGGCGTTGGACTATTGACGCAAAAGTCGCAGGTTCGAAACCGCACATGGTCATACCATTTTTAACGCTTCATTACTACCATCTCTCCTGACTCTAGGACAGGCAACGAACTTATATGTTCTATAAGATCGTTGAGGACAGGCAATTTGGCCTAGTTGAGTAGGTCCGAAAATAATTGTATATGACCTAGGTCATAGCAATTATTTTTGAAAAAAAAAAAGATCCATAATTCTTGATCCTAATCGCTTATCTATTATTTTTTTGTTAAAATATGACCCTTTTCTTATTTCATCAAAATAGATGGTCGCAGTTTACACTATAGAGGAGTAGGGTCAGCGTGGGCAAAATGGAAGGAGAGGGCAAAATGGAAATTAATAATAAATCCTAGCCCTGAGCTCCCCTCGTCTCACCGCCCCGCGGCTAGGTACCTATGAGAATGACCGTTGGCTGACGACATTTTAGTGCGCTTGCGGCGACCAAGGCCGTCAAACGTGTGCAGGGAATATTTATGCAGTCTGACAACGAATTTTCGTGAATATTTTGGTGAGATTTTTTGCGTGAAAGGTGCGTATTTCTTACATAATTATTTACTATAACGTGTAATTCAAAGTGATTGTATGTAATTTATATAAATTGATGTTCTTTGATAGGTTGTTTTTGAGTAACTATGCTTTTTATTAATGGGGTATGGTTTGGGCAAAACGGAAAAAAACATGCGAGGGCAATATGGAAAGTTTTCCATTTTGCCCTCACCTAGTTTTTTTTCTATTCTTATTTTTTATACGTGTAGCAATTTTTAATTTGTCCACAGATGGTAAATAAATATAAAAAAAGACCAGTCAAGCTTCATGGACCGCCGAAGACATGAAGAAGGCAATGGAGGAGGCCAAAGCAACATCAATATCAGGTGCTTCTAAGAAATATGGTATACCTCTTGGATCTCTATTTCGTCACCTGAAAAGCAATCAACCAGATACAAAGTTAGGTAGATTCCGACCTGTGTTTACGGTAGAACAAGAAAACCTGATATTTGAATACGCTAAGTAACTAGATAATTGCTTTTATGGCTTAACCCGAGAATCTTTGCAAAATTTAACCTACCAGTTGGCAGAACAAAATAATATTTACCACCCCTTTGAAAATGAGAAGGCTGGACGTGCCTGAATCGATGGTTTTATGAGGAGATACCCTCAGCTGACTTATAGAGTTCCAGAAGCAACATCAATTGCACGCTGTGCAACCTTTAACAAGACGCAAGTCAACATTTTTTATGGCAACCTCTGGAAAGTTATATCAAAACATAATTTTATCAATCGTCCTGATGATATTTATAATATGGATGATACTGGTGTTAAGACAATGTCTGAGAAACCTCCTAAAGTAATATCACTGAAAGGAAAAAAACAGGTTAGAGTTATATCATCTGCTGAAAAGGGGCAATTAACAACTGTAGTCTGCTGTTGCAGTGCCACAGGATGTTTCATTCCGCCTTGTTTTATTTTCGGAAAACGAAAAAGAATGAATGAAAGGCTGCTAGAACCCAATGGTGCGCAGGCATGGTGCTCAGAGTCAGGTTGTATCGTCAATGACATTTTCAACAAGTGGTTGCAAGTATTCATAGAAAAAATAAAACCCACGCAAGGGGAACCCGTACTTCTTATAATGGATAACCATTCCACCCACCAAAATCTGGACGCTTTAAGTTTGGCCAGAAAAAGTGGAGTTATCTTTGTAAGTATTCCATCCCACACAAGTCACAAATTACAGCCTCTGGATGTTTCTGTGTACAAATCATTTAAGTTAGCCTTTGAAAGAGCAGTCGATATATTTCAAAAGAACCATCCAGGACGCCGCATAAAAGAAAGTTCACCAGTTTCAGTTTGAATGTTGCCAGACTTGTCAATTTGCATTTGAAAAAAGTGCGACTGTTGAAAATGCTGCCAATGGTTTCAAAAAGTGCGGAATCTATCCGTACAATAGAAACTTATTTAATGACTTGGATTTTGCACCCTCTACGGTTTTTACTTCAGGTGTTGAGCAACTAAGTGCAAAAAATCAAGCTACCTATGAAAATGTTGAAACATCTGTTAGCATCACCGGAACTGCAATAACTCCAGCTACTGCTTCCATTGTTACAACAACTACGGTTGCTGTATCCGCTCCTGTCACATCTATAGTCGCTGGAGTTACCGCAGCAACAACTTTGGCAACTACTGACTCCGCAACAACTGTTGTTGCCACTAATGTAGATTTAATTTCTTCAAAGGATATTATGCCATTGCCCAAGACCATACAATCTAATGTTTCGAAGCCCAAAAGTCAGTGTCAAAAATCAGTAATTTTAACAAGTGCAAACCCTAAAAATTTACTTATGTCATTCTTATTAACTTTTGTGGTAAAAGATTAAGGTATATAATAATATTCGTCTATTTTTTATAAACTATGTAAGTATCTGGTTAATAAGTTGTCAGAACGTATTGATTTTTATATAATACGAGTACATATCTATAATGAAGGTAAAAATGTTGCGTAAAAATGTTGTTTTTTTCAATATAGATAAATAAATAAAAGTGTTTTCATAAATAAAAAAATCAATTTAAAGTAAATTCATGAATAATTATTTATTGGTTGGCTTTTGTGTGTCGCCCGTGCGTTCAAATCACTTCTACGTCAGAACATGCTTCTGTTAAACGAGCGACACATAGCGAGTGAGTTCGACGCGCGGTAAATACTCACCCCACTCACTGCATTCTCACTTGAATGTAACTGAAAATTTTCTAAATAAAAATATTTAAGTTTATGTTAACAAATTTAAAATACAAACAAATTGTACGTAAATGCATCGATAATAATACCCAAAATAGCCGAGTATAGTTATCATTCTGGATATTTTATCGATTTTAATCACACTTCAACGATTAATCAAGTTCGGATTCAATATTAAACTTGATAAAAACGGTCTAGATGAATGAAATTTACCCCAAAATGATAAAAATTTCCACTGAATATTAAATTAATATATAAAAAAATCAGCGTGCGTTAGAAGTAATATATCGGTAAAGAAAATTTAATGTGTCAATTTATATATCAAAATGATCACCGGTATCTACATCAATATTCCACACACCTATTTATTTTAGAAGAAAATCAACGTGATAGATAACGAAAAAATCGACAACTGGGAATGAGCGTGTCACATTTTTTTTTATTTATTGAAACAATTCCATATTGTGAGGTTACAGATTTGTGTATTAAAATATTAAAATTTATTGTATCCGTGAGCGTTTGCTCCACTGCAACCTCTTTTCGCTGCCTTCTTAACTAGACTAAATATCTGTCCTAAAGAAGGCAGTTCAATTTGTTCTTATTTATTGAATATTTGCTTATATTTCTATCAAGCTTTTCAAGTTATATAATATGAAATATACAATATAATAAGATATTAAAAAATTGTAATATAATAAACAGATAAAGGAAGAAATTTATAGTTAATAGTCTAAATTAGATAATTAAACTGGTATACCAACATATACCAATTAATATTTTGACATGTTATTCTACTATTTAAATTAAGTAAAAAAATACCTTTGGTTTTATACAATAACATTTAGTAAGTTGCATGCAAAAGGTTGTCATTTTACACAATTACATTGTGTAAAGTGCTAAAGAAGTTTTGCTTCAGAATTCTACCATGCGTTCAATAGCAAAACAAATACCTAGGCTATGTTTATTTTAAGCCACCTTTACGCATCCTTCATGGATGCAAAATCATTCACACACACACTGAACACACTGTATGTATGTATATAGGTTGTCCCGAAAAAAAAACAGCTAATTGACCCTGCGTTTTGAAAAATGATTTGTAAAGACGACATACCGAAATTCATCATGGCTTAAAAAATAAATAAGACACTATTGTTTTTAGTTTGGTACGAAAAGGTTTCCATTTTGCCCTTTCTAGCTTTCCATTTTGCCTACATACAAGGGCAAAATGGAAAAACATACAGTCTACTAATTAAGCTTTTAACTTTTTAAAAGTATATAATGTTAACGATTTTTGTGTAAAAATATCACGTTGTAAAGGTAGTTAAAAGTATGCAATAAAAATAAATAACAATTTCGTTGCTTTTTATTTGTTTTGTTTACCTAACATTAGGTTTTCCATATTGCCCACGCTTACCCTATCTAATAGTCGCGAATTCACATTTTTTAAATCTTAAAATCTAAATTTATTGGCCATAAATTATAATAAAAACTGATTTAAACCGTCTTTTATGTAAATATCCGCAATTCATTGTTTTATTATTAATTATAAAGTTAAATTTGCTACTGATATTTTTGTATTTCGTATCTCTTAGATCAAAGTGTAATACGTCTTACAGATTCTATCAGTAGCAATATGTATGTAAATGCAAATGCATTTATATTTTTGTTTTTTATTTCTTTATATTCAATTACCATAAAAGGTTTTGAATAAGTGCATCCAAAGTAAAGTAAAATAAAAAAAATATGTTTAAAAATATTTTCTCTATGGGAAATTCCGTGTTAAATTTTTTCGCGCGTTTTTTTTTAGAATTTTAGAAAACTAATTATTTATGCACTCCTTCCCTACAATATACTGCTAATATAAGTTTCACCTTTGCGACTGCGGCTATCGAGTTTTATTTTATTAATTACCACGTTTACAATAAAATTTATTTTATTGGATGTGTAAGATCTTTCAAACCAACCTTGAGGGCCATCCGGGTGCCTAAATTTAGTTTTCTTCGGCGCACGACAACTCGGGCCTGCGGCACTGATAAAAGTTGCGTTGACCTAGAAATCCCAAAAGCTTTTCTTCCCTAGGGGTACGTTTATAATAATAGTATACAGGATGGCTTGATACCATTCCCGAAGATTGAATGGGGGGAAGATTGAATTGAATGTTTATGTTCCCTATTACGGTAAAAAAATATATTTAAAAAAAAATAAGACTAGCCGCTACTGAGGGCAGTTAAAAAGATTAAAATATTTGTATCTGCCCGAACAAGCATTAGCCATCGTAAATTAAATTTCAACTAAATTCATATTTCTTATAACTATTTGCAATACGTTTACTTATGAGTTTATGTTCCCTATTATGAGTAAGAAATTATAGTAAAAAAGATAATCGATTGTCAAATTTATTATTAATTATTAAGCGCTGGTGTAAATTACCTTTCTTATAAACGGCAACACACATAACCACATAGTCCACATAGCGGCCGCGTCGATCAGCGGTCGTATAATGAACTGTATAATATTATCATGTTTATTGTTTTGTCGGAAATAAATAAAATTTATCGAAAGTCTCGACCTGCGCCAACTTCCTTGACCAAAAAAAGGCAAATATATATGTAAATAATATGTTTTCGATGCGTCCAGTGGTTCGCACCAATATTTTAAGATGACGACCGTAGAAGTTAAAAACCAGTTATACAAAATAGTGGTATAAATTTAATGAATGTTTCGTAAAATATGTTGAGTATTTAGTTTGTTAAAAAAACCTCAAAAAAACAGTGCATAAAAAAAACATTCCAAAATTCTCTAATGCTCCTAACCTAGCCGCCCACTTCAAACCGCAAAGGTCATTGTAAAAACCTGATGATATACACATTAGGATTTACTTCGATTTTATTGTCGTAATTACGACCTGATAATGGATAAAAACAATTTATTTGACTGCATTCTCACTTCACAATAATTCCTCAAAATAATTACATATTTTTGAACATTATTTTATTTTTTTCTAAATTTTAGTTAGTTTACGCAATTATTTTGCCTTATTTTTATAGCACCTAACTTATCAAAAGAATATAAATATAATTTAAAATTCTTTAACTTACTTTCAAATAGGTGGGTACCTCATTCTGGCTGCATAGGGTTTATTTTTGGCCCCCATTTGGGCCAAAAATATTGGCTGCCCAGGGTCGGACTTACCGTTTTAGCCGCCCTAGGCTTGGGAACAACTTGACGCCGTTACAGTATATATAGACCTCAGCTTAGCAAAAGTGTCGGTTATATCGTTATAAGTGACTGCTAGCCGTAAATCTCTGTCGATGTCCAGATTATGTGCTATTTCTGTTCACCGACAATTTCCTGTTACTTGTTATTAATGTAATGTTTAGGCTTTTTCGTAACAATAAAAACACGACGGGAATGGAATGCAGAATTGTAGAGAACCTCAAAAAAGTTTGCATATGTTATGTTGGGTGACCCACATTATCTATTTTTATCAGCTATGACATCCTGTACCTATCATATACTATCAATTGTCAGTGGGTTATGTTTTAAGTCTGAGTAGATGAAAATAAAAAAAAAAAATACAATTTAATTATGGCATTCTTTCAATTCATCGTAACCATTTTATTTTTTTTTTGTATACAACAATTTAATATTAATAATTTAATTACATAAGAATGTTAAGTGCTTCTATGTGCACACATAGATGAGTTTGTATTAATTTTAGCTGACCAGTAATGAATAATACGTTCTAACAGCCGTGCTGTCATATTTTTGAAATTCGAATATGATATGTGAGAGATATTTGCAAACTGTCAATGTTTCATTGATTATTACAAATTTTTTTACTTAATTTTTTTTGAAAAATCTAATTTTCATAACCATAATCAAAATATTCGTCTTAAAGTTTGATATTTTTGGATCGGCTACCGGCAAATGTATCTGGGTCAGTAGGTATAGATATCCATCCCTCCCTTCAGTCAGATAGTATTTATCGCTGAATTGGGATATATATGGTTGTATATATGATATGGTTGTTTTTCAAAAGCATCAATCTACCCACAAAAAATCAACTCGCATTTGTACTTTTTGAGTTGAAACATGAAACATGAATGTATAGAATCTAAAAAAAGAATTGTAACTATTTTCTGTACAGACGTAGACATTTTGATCACGACGAAATGATTCCTTATTAAAGTAGTTTTTATTAGGAGTTATACTTACCCTAAGCATTTAGTAAAGATCAGATGTCATTCTTAATTTAACATTGCCAGTTTAAATTGCGCACATATAATAACTACCTAAAAAAAAACATCACATTGGTGGAGAGAGATTTTTGTTTTTTATACTATAGGTAGGTACTAAATAAAACAAAATATGTAATTACTATTGTTTTATAGCGTTTATATCTAGACATTAAATTTACCTATTTTAATTACAGGTTTGTGATTAGGTACCTGAGAACGTGAATTTTTAAAAATTTATATTTCATCCTCGCACGAGGATAGTTAAGCAAGGAAAAACAAGGTATAACAGAGGTTAACTTGGATTTCTATGGGTAGTAGAGAAACATCGACGGTTATATATCAAGTCGGTAAGAACAGACCTTCCAAGAGTTTTTATTTATTAGTTTTCTTGTAAAAAAATAAATAACACGTAAGAAAATAAAAAAAAAAAAAAAAAAAAATGGCTGAGAACGAGCAATATACTCGTATTTCCTTGACGCCATACTCTTCTTTTAATTGGTTTTATATTTTCTTTTTGTTATTTTTAAATGAAAATCTTCTTTTGATTTCTGCTTCAAATTGTCTCGAGCGAGCACGATTTTTTTTGGCGTCTTAGAGCTGGGCTTAATATCGAAATCGGCTAAAAAATGTATCAAAAATGTCTTCATCTCAACCAGCGCAAAACGGTAACCTGTTAAATGATGTAATAAGTATTAATTACATTTAAACAAAAAAATATATAGTTTGTCGATCGACATAAAAAACAATCTTTTCATTCTTACATTCTTATTTTTTTTCTATTTATACAGTATGTATTTAAACCCCCTAAATGACATTAGTAAATAAACCCTGATATTGTATTACATATAAAATATTGCATTTAAAGAAATAAAGTAGCTAAGCAAAAACAATCCAACCTACACACATTATTTTTCCAATATAATTTTATTTTTATTTAATAATATTTTTTTAAGATTACTATTTTGTGTGCTGTTTTGTGCTGAATGTAAAAACATTCTGTGTGTATAAACATAATTTTAATGTAAATAGATCTTCATGGCAATAAAATGATATTTCATAAACTAAATACAAGATGAAAATAAGTTTTTTATTTTTTAAAGTGCATCACATCTCACCTATGCAAATCCGAGGACCGTTGCCAAATGGTAAATATGTCAAGGAAGGAATATTTTTTTTATTTTCGTCTGAAAACCTTTCAGGGTTAAACTTTTCAGGATTTTCCCAATATCTGGCATCTCGTTGAACTCCCAATATCGGAATCCATAAAACGTCTCCTTTGTGTATCTGCATAGAATGATAAATTAAGAATAGGATATTAATACAAATAATTGTATACTATTACTTTTTAGTCGTGATATTAGGAACCAAATATTAGCTATAGAATATTGATATTATTTTTCTCATGCGGTTTTTTTCGAATATAAAATTTGAATCTAAAATATGTACATATCAAATATTTTTAATAATAAAGAACGAAAATGCGCGATTTTTTGTCTTAATGTTTATACAGTTTCTTATAAATAAAATTGTAACCTCGTAGCTATAGTTCGTCTTACAAATTGTATCAATTTGTAATTTGTATCGATCGGTATGAAACTTAAAACTTGAAATAGCCAGGTTAATAACCGATTTGTGTTTTTTAGCTTTGAGCATACTAATAAATTGTGGTAATAATTACAGTATACGATTCTCCTCCGGCTTTGTATGGGCCCAAATTATAGTCTTTGACACAAACCCTGTCAATATATCCGGTGGCCCATTTACGGAGACCCTCTGAAAAACAAAATAAAAAAATAGGTGTTTAACTTTGAAACATTATTAATTTTTACATAATCCTTTATATCCGGGAATTTTGTTTAAAAAATCTTTTAGTAAACATTAAATTCAATAGTAATCGGAAATTTGATATTTGAATCGTGCAGAATTAATTCAGTTAAAATGTAAGTTTTTTAATGCAATACATGAATATTTGGTAGATTTAAATTTTTGGTACTGTTATACGTATAAATATTATGAATATCGGATTTCTAAGTTAGGCTGTTTATTAGATAGAGATAACCTTTAGCGAATGAATAGACGGATAAAAGTATATCTGTTCCATAATAACATCGTTTTACCGTGTTTCGGTGAGGGAAAAAACACTAAACCGGTGTGGCGTGTTATAGTGTGCAAACGTTGTGGCGTCGACAGCTTGGCAACAAAGTGAAGCTGAACCTAACAATAATTTAAAATTTTTGAATTTCCTTTGAATTGAATATAAACCAGGTAACGGCCATTAAACCTTGCGACCATCAATCAACGGGTAGATTAATATTACGAAGCTAAATCATTTTATAGGTAACAAGTTAATATATATATTAATACGTGAAAAGAAAACATTGTATCTCTTTTTAAGCATATTGCGCGCATAGAAGAGTGAGAGATTTGGCATAGTAAAAGTTTTTATGGGAGTACAAAAAGCTAAAATTTTTCTTGTGTTAAAAATACAATTAAATCATTCATAGTACATCAGCTGACAGCTGATTGACATAATGTGATTTCAAATGTTCCTTTTTCAATAGTCTCTCAATGTTAATGTAGCAAAAATAATTACTAATTTTACGAATGTTAAGTCTCATTTTTACATGAAAAAAATTATAAAATTGCAAAATTAGCCTAATTATATGAGTTGTTCAGGGATTATATGAGCAACAAAAAAGATTAAGTCAATATAGAATGAATAAAGAAGAAATACATATAATATTAAAAAAACTGCTGAGTCGATTGCGATAGAAATTATATAACTGAAAAGTCAAAATGCAAATGTTAATTTTTAAAAACACCAAAAAAAGAAAAAAAATAAAAACGAATATTCTGCTTTCAAACTACCGCTAATATTAATTTGATAAACTAATTGTGTAAATACCAACCGGTTACCACCATGTCGACGTATTTCAATTGCTGTATCATTTCATACGTATGTATATGTTTCCTTCCATGTGCGTTGATAAAGTCATCTATCTCGTTTTGTAGCTTAATATGGACATCTTGGTTGACAGCGATCTCATACATTATGAACGCAAGCGTATTCGAGGTACTGTCTAAGCCACCGTACAAAAATCCCATGGCTTGACTCACCAAATCGGCGTTGTTCAATGCTATTCGAGTAAAATAACATAACATTACATGTTTATTTTAAACATTAATTATTAAATAATTGTTTACAATTGATAACAGGTAAGTAGGTACAGTCGAGGGCAAACGAAGCTTTACTATGAAAAGGCGGTTCGGTATATAAAAGTCGATTATTATCTGGTGGTTTGTTTTATTTATTTAATAACAGCGAAATTGAAAAAGTTTACAGCTAATATGGCCCACAAGTATAAGTCAAATATTAACAGATTATTGTCGTGTAATTGTTATACATTTAAAAAGTCATGAAATGAGTGTGTGAAAGAAGTGTGTAGGCAGGAGAGTGGAGAGTGAATGTTGAATCGTCAGGATGAGTGACGCGCGCACATCGCAAAGTAATATAGGTATTTAATGTCTTCATTAAGAAAAGGTGGCAAAGTTCTAAACAATACCACAGCCTTAATAAATAGGTTACGGCTAAGATGGTATAAATCAATGATTTGGAACTTTTTATTATAAGTATCCTGAATTCTATTAAGCACGGCATTCTGTGCGTAACTTGAATTACATTTTGGCAAATGAAACAGGTAAGGAGTGCGTTAGAGACGAGGGTGTATGCAAAAAGAGATTTCACTCAGTAAGTTACTTTAATGTTTTTACCATAATTGTAAGGTACTTGGGTCTAAAAATAAAAAAAAAAATGTTATTTTAAAATTAGGTACCTAGGTTAGCTACAAATAAAAGTATCAACATAAATATTATTTCAAACTTAAATAAAAAAAATAATTATACAAGATGATCTTAAAATCAGCAGTTTCCTTTTAAGGGGTGATTCTGAGCAGAAATCTGAATAACTTACAGATATACAGACTGAGTTCCAATATTATCACGTAAGGATTACATTTTATTTTCTCGTAAATTATGCGGAATTTTATCACAAACATGAATCATGCTTAAAATCGTAGGGCCAATTAGCTAGATTTGTTTATCGGAAATGGTTTGGGGTGTGCTATATGGAAACAAACATATGAAAACATGAATAGGTAAATATGTACATAAATTGTATTTTATTGTTAATATTTTTTTTGTTGTTATAAACGGTTAAATTTTAAATAATATTTCTATATGATATTTATAAAAAACAAACCACTTTTAGCATTTATATTTCCATTTTCGGATTTTTGAACAGTAGCGAATCTTGTATCTTTATCGTTGTCAGTAGTTTCATGTTTTAATGAACCTGTAAGTAAAACCTTACGTTTTTAAATGTCAAATTACAGATATTTTCCCATGAATTTCCAACTTTTCTTTCAATCAAATATGAATAACAATTTTCATATTTTTATACTATACATATAAAATATGTACTCGTATGAGTGTTTAATTTAAATTGCAAATTTCATTGCTCTATTCTCTAACTCTATTCTTTTACACCTCTATACTTTTTAACGGAAATAAAATATCTATTTATCTATTTTCGGCATTGATATGGTGAAACAGCATTTAAGTACCAACACCAACAAAAAGTTTTTTTTTTAATTATCACGATTTTATATTGGATCCAAAGAATAAAAAGCAAATTAAGCTTAGGTCGTAAATAATATTTTCTCTGGATTAGTTCTAAAGTCTTCAAGGAATTTCATTGATTATCACACACATTATCATCAACTTAACTAAGAAACTGCAGAAGGCCGAGACTCCAAGGTCAAGGCCATCATTAAAGAGTACAGCCATCCTAGCCGGCGTTCTAAAAGTAGCACTTGCTACTTTTGCAATGTGATGATTGTTACTTAATGTTATACTTGCTTAACTTATAAACACTTAACGGTGTGACATATATCCCCTTTTACCGTCTTACAACAATGAAGCTTTAAAATAGAACCTTAATATATCTTTTTAGTACCAAAATATAAAAATATACTATGTTATTAGATCAAAACAGGGTTTTCTTGTAGGTTCACCGCTGTGACACTAAAACCCCGATGATTCAATAACACACTCAGCGCCGATGTCGGGATATCCCGCCATTGCTGTATAATTTGAGGTAATTTTACAAAATCTATGTCAATATAAAAACAAGAACGGGTGGCGGCTCAGCGTGCGATATTCCGCTTGCAGTGAACGACCTTCGCGGTATGGCGGCATCGTGTGGTACGCGTGTTTTATGTACGGAGCTGAATATGTTAAATTGGTGCATTACCCTAATAAAATACTCAAACCTATTTAAATTACGCAATACAAACTGTTACACAACCTATTATAAAGGGTATAGTTTAACCAATCCAATTAAAAAAAAAAAATAGGGGAAGACATCAATTCCTTAATAATAATTAATGTTTTATATAATTTTTACATTACTCCTGAGTAGCTTGAGAGAATTTGAATCGACTTCGAATTCAGTGTATTGGTAAATTCGTTTCTTATTGTTTTGACTAACACTAAGAACAAACAACAAAAGTTAGTCAGTTATTAATGTCTTAACAATATTTTTTTTGTTTTACTTCTTAACTTTGTTTGCAGATTTTTTTTTATATTTTTGAAAGCTCACTACAATATTTTTAAAGGACCAATTTCGAACAGATGCAGTATGCTTACTTCTAAAATATGTAGATTTTTATGGATTATTTATTTGATCCTGCCTATATTTTGTTCATCTGGTTTCAAATTCATGCTCACTTTACCTTTTTTAGCCTCCATTAGTAAGTGAATCATGTCAGGTCGAATGATTTTTTCCTTCTCCCGATATGCCATCGCGTCCAACACCAAATGATTGTAATAATCGTATACTTCTTTGGGAAACATAGTCAATTTTAAAAACTGAAACAGTTATAACTAATATTATAAAAAGCCACTGTGATCCAGTTTGGCTAATGGCTCTATGCATATTTTCGACTTTGATAATAATCAATAAAAATGATATACTAATAAAGTATGCGGTGGCCAGCGCCACAGAAGAGCGAGAGAGCGTTACTATTTGTCTAGCCAGAAGCGACAGACAAAATCAAACGTATGTAAATTTCACACGTAGCGTGTCCCGATAATGTGAGGTTGTCGACCGATTCAAATGGTTCTGGTTTTAGACAAGTATCACCTTTTCGTCCTGGCCACGAAATGGTGTGGACGTTTTAATGACGAGCAGTGCTTCTCTACAAAAGCAGGCCGAAGAACTCATAGTAGGATTCTCTGAGCCATTGAAGTTAAATCGGAACCAACTAAGGATCCTAACCAGAACCTTAACAGGTCACTGCAAGCTGAACAAACACCTGTAAATAATGAGCTTACCGACCAATGACAGGTGCAGATTCTGGCAAGAGAGCCCAAAAAACCCCTATACACCTATTTGGTAAATGTACCAGCTTCTAGGCAACCATCTTCTTAGTTTTTAAGAGATGAAAACCATCGCACCCAAAAAGATACTCAACTTTATTTATAGTACAGGACTAGAGGGCGAACTATAAGTGGATTTGAAAGTACAATAGTTCTGAAAGGATGCGGTACGCGGGGGGCAAGTAATACCCCGTAACATAACATAATTATTACTTAATTATTTATCGAAACATCCATTTCCCAGCAAACATAGATTTTGATGAGCTCTTTCATATAAGAAATAATTTTATGTCAACGTTGTAAATGACCACTCATAGGCTCAGAGATAATTAGCGGTAATTAATTTAGTGATATTATAATCGGTTTGATCTATAAAAAAATATCTTATGTAATAAATATATTCAGAATACAAAACCTTTCCTATTTTCGGGAACCACAGGTTCAGAATATAAATTATTTTAAACCATTTGCTGAAATTCGTAATTTTCTTGGCCATTCGATAAAATTGATTGCCTTTGTCCCTGAAGGAGTTCACTTGTAGACCGAAAAATGTGGACGCTATGTTGTCAGCCGTGTACCGACTGATCAAATCGTTGAGGTCGACTTCAGCCCGATCCGCTATAATTATCCAAATCACATAAAAACAAGTGGTTTATAATGTAGACCAGATTATATGTAAATTCCACCATCATTATGAATGGTTATTAAAAAAAAAAACGCATTCTGAATTTAGTGTCGAAAGTAACAGAAAAAAAACAATAATATAATAATTCAGAATATGAAACCAAATATGCATTATTAAAACATATCATTTTGGGTTATAGTAATAGCAAACAAAAGTTTAGATAATTTATAACAACTTATATTACATTATTTTTATTACGAAAATTGTAACTACCTTATTTTTAAGTAGAAATATATTTTAGTTTTATAGATTAGTAACTATTCATTACTTATATATCCATGTATGTGTTTTTGAATTTATTTGTAAAACTGTTGATTTCTCAAATAAATTAAAAAAAAATAATACTCGTATGCAGGTCGACAGTTTTAGCTCGCGTTTATCCATTCGTAACAGATAAAATGAGGTTGAATCACATCTGGCGTTGATCTGAGGTTGAATCACATCTGACAGGTTGAATCACAGTGGCCGGTGTCCATTTTCACACAGACTTTAGGTTTTGATTGCGTTATAAGTTGTCTTGTGGTTCATGAAGATGTGCCCGTTTCATGGGAAATATGTAAAACGATTCAATGAATAAAATGGCGCCAAAAAGTGATATTAGAAAAAAGTGTGACTCGTGCCCTTGTCAATGTAGGTTCTATTGTAGGACAACCCGAGAGCAAATTTTAAACCGCCCTAAACATATTTTGTAAGGGACTTACAGAATGCCTCGTGCTAAGCGGTTCCCACTAATGTGAATAATTCTGAGGGACTATAGAATCGGTTAAATTATCTGAAGACATGTCTACCTCTAGGTTAGTGTTGAGACACTGGCTAAAGTTGTATTTATATATAATTAGTATGTATTTAGGTCTACATATTTGTGTAGGTATATTTAATATATGTGAATTGTAGATCTCAAAACTTAAAATCATACATCGATTTTAAAATAAATTGTGCTTTTTACCGGTTTTGGCTGAATACCATTAATATGGCTTTTTTGGAAAAGCAATTTTTAGGTAGATACAATAGGTAGGTATTTCGATTAGGTCACTGGGTTTCTTTATAGTGTTTCTGTAGCATGTCTATTTACAGTGGCTTCCCCACTTCTAAAAAAAATATGCGACATTGGATTTACTTGACTCACTTGCCTACTAGAATTCGAATATATGGCTGGCTGGCATTTTTTCCTATTATTGCTAATTTACATCTAAATAAATATTATAAAATAGTAATATAAAGCTTACATGCTCCGCAGCATTCTGTTAGATAATTAGTCATCTGTGTTCCGCACTCAGATATTAAACTGTACATATTCTTCAGTTTCAAACTTGTGAACGCTGGACTCAAAGCGGCCCTTATATTGTGCCATTTTTGACCTGAAATATTTTACGTTTTATTTTAAAATTCAACTAATTAAATTCTTAAATTTTGTTTTAAGGTTCAAAGATTTTTCGAGTAGCAACACAATTGCCGCATATGTGAAGAATTGGTTAAGCCGTTAAGGGAATTGTAAACCATTTTTAAAATTTGGGTATTTAAACAGTCTCTTAGGTTTTTATTTACGAACGAATTCTCTTGGCAATTGAAACTATGTGATGATTCCAGCGAAGATACGAGTCATGCCATAGATGTGATGCTGAATGTCTGTTCAGCCATATTACGCACAGAAGTCCTAACCTAACCCAGCATCGATGACTAACTTGAAGTAGGGGCGGGGCGCTTTGCGCCAGAGCGCCTTCCATATACCTATTTTTTGCGTACATTATTTATATATGTCATCACCGGTGAAAAATTCTGAGGTGCATACCTTTCAATAGAAACATGTTCTGAGTAATAATTTCATCATTAGTACTGCCGACACCCAGATGGTCCGTGAAGTGGTCGAAATTCTTCACGGTAATTTTCTTTATCAAATCCAGATCCTTCAACAGTACTATTGGTGTAGTAAAATGATAAAAACCAATGTATCTGCACCTAGGAATGATTAAACATTTATTTTTCCGATTTGACGATTCCAAAACAACGATTCCTTACGAGTGAATATTTCTGACAAATAATTGAAGTGAAAAAAATATATATTATAGTAGTAGTAGTAGTATCTTTTAAAAATAGCGTGGTTTCTTAGTCTATTTTTTTTTTGTAAATTTTTTGTAAAGGTGTTGCGCGATGTCAAAACGAAATATATATTTCGTTACCAAAATTCGCTAACCTCGTATCTGCAAAAAATAACACAAAAAATTTATTTTGTGTTATTTTGAAATTACCAAACCTCGTATTCGCATGCGCACCAGTCACCACTATATGTGCACTTCAGATTAAAAGTCACGTAAGCATAACGCGGACTATATGTCGTATGAACATATGTGGAAAAAATAATTGGAGACAAATCCAACTCACACCTTCATATTAGTTTCTTATCACAAAGATCGAGTCAAGGACAGACACTTTATCGGAAATATACAAGGTATGAAACGAAGATATGAAAAATTACCATTTTAACGTTAAAATAATAACGTTACAATTATTCCACTGATTATTCCGTTAACTGTCTTCCATAGAAGATTTATTTTAAATATATTAAATGATATTCATAAATCCATTTTGATATAATTTTTTTTTTTTTTAAATAAAGTTTCTTGAGTAACCACTTAATCTTCTTTGTTAAAGTTAGTAATTATTAATTGGTTTTCAAATTGCTTTTTTTAGTTTTTATATTTGAGTTGTGGCATTAGATATCAGTGCCGGATTAAGGGGGGTAGGGGGGGGGGGGGTAAAGGGGCCCAGACCCTGGTCCACCGACCTATATACTGTTGTATATTATATTGCTGTGAACTGTTTATAATGACATTTCTCCATAGATTACATTTTATCTTTCTTCTCTAGCTTGATAAGAAATGTAATAATCAACTGTTTATTCTAAATTAGTTAAAATCATAACACGTTATTGAACTGGCCCAGCCTGTTCTTTCAACGACAAAGTAATTAATGAGCATTACATTTAGTAACAACTTACAATGATTGATAATATGCTAATGATAGCAGTTATAATAATTGTCAATTAAATGTTTAGTATGTTTTTAGTTGAAAAACACAAAAATATGATTTATTATTACTGGTAATCAGGAGCATTGTTCTAGCATGAAGGTTTCATTTTCTAACTTGCTCATAGAGTCCGCACATCACATCACAAGCGCAGAACTAGTCTTCTAGAGAGTTGTGATGTTATGAGGTATTGAGCTATTGAAGAACAGACAAACCCACCTCTGACCCGGGTAGTTGCAGCGACTTGTGGTCGCTATATCTACCCTCTCACGCATTGTCTCAAAATTACCCGAGACGCACCGGAAGGGCGCGCCCGGGCGGGTCTAGCAAAAGGACCCCCGCGAGTCTGTCCCTATCTCCCTCCCTCGTGCCATATGGATAGAAGAAAACTTACAGGCCTACTTAATATATAACTTAAACACTACATGGCGAGAGAGAGATAGGACGGTAAGGTAGGAAAAGGGAAGGGGCGTCGGTGTCGGGTGAACATCTGAAACATACAATGAAATCGTTAGAAAACTTATATCTAACATGCACTTAAACTATAAACTTAACTAATGTGGTCCATGTCCAATACACAACACAACACTCACCTTCCGTGGACTCCTACCAGCGCGCCGGGGCCCGGGTAGCGGTACCGGGAAAGAAGACGAAACAAACAACGGGCGATTCCGGGCGAGGTAACCGCGCGTCACTCTATGTAATAGACAACCTAAAATTACAGAAAACTCGAGGGTCCGGGGAGCTCCCCGAGGGGAACGCCCGGTCCTTCCAATCGTCCCCATTTATCGACCCAGCTCTGAACGAAACGCTTGAACGCCGCGAAATTATCTTTGTTCCGGATGAAGTCCGAAAACCAAACCGGGTTAAAGCACTCACCGAGGCTGTCCAAGAGGACGCCTCGCTCGTCGTCTAAAAACCCGCACGACCAAATAATGTGCTCGGCCGTTTGATCACCGTACCCACAAGGGCACCGGGGGTCCTCGGCAAGCCCAAATTCAGCAAGCTTTCCTCTGAGCCTGCCGTGACCCCCCACAAGCTGGGTGGTATAGTGATCAAACGCGAGGAAATCGCACTTCATCCGAAACTCGACCGATGGGAAAAATGCGAAAGTTAAACGACCGGTGCCTCCCGTTTCCCATCGCTCTTGCCAAACGCGTAGACTCTCTCTCTTCAGGCTCGCGCAACAGTCCCTGATGGAAGTAACACTGGGGTCGACGGTAATCGAGAAATACTCCACCGCCAGGCCTTTGCGGACGCGGGCTCTAGCCCCGGACTCGCTGACCTCTAAGTCCGCCGGAAGCACTCCGGCAATTACGGGCAGGGCGAGTGTCGACGTCGTCCTATACGCCCCTGTCATGGCAACTAAAGGGAACAACTATTGAAGAACAATCTCAGTTCCGTGTAGTTTACTTGGGAGAGACTGGGGGAAATTAGAACGCGAGGTCAAACCGAACGACGCCATTTTGACTACTACTCGCGGGGCGCGGGGTTCCGCAGGACGATACTCCTTTTGCATTACATATTACAGTAGTTTGAAGCAATGGGCCTCCCACCAAAATGGGCGTTGACAAATTAAAAATAAACCTAGATTTATTTGATCATTTTGTGATAATGATAGTTATAAAATTAGTTTTTTTTAATGAGAAATTTTTAAAATTAAGTGCAAAACTTATTTTTAGAAAAACACAATGTAAAATAAATTAATAAAGATATTCAACTTTAGTAAATGTGTCTTTAGTTTATTTATTTACTAATAAAATCGTTATTATTTCAATTCGTTAGTCTACTTCAAAGAAAGTGACCTCGTCAGTAAAGATTTCGATGAGAATAATAAAGCTCGTAATTGTCATTCAAAAAAAAAAATGCACGAAAAATATAAAAATAATGCATTTGTGATTACGATGAAGGATGGTGGTGAAATGAGATGATTTTTTTTGGTTAAAATATCATCCATTCCTTATTTCATCTAATTAGATGGTTACATAATATTTGACAATATTTTACACTAAAGAGGACAGGTGAGAGTTAAAAATGCATTTTTATTAAACTCAGCGCTGGGTTTAAACCGACATCCTGCGCTCTCAAGTACAGGACCTCTTTAGAACCTTTATAAATATTATGCTATCCAGCACTTTATCAAATAATTAAAAAAAAAAATGACATTCAGGCGATTTGCCGCTATTAAAAAACAATCATCAAATATAAGTCAAATAACTTTACAACTCAATTATAAAATTATATATATATATAGATTTGATGAATTTTATTTTTAAGCTTTCGCCATTCGGCGTCGTCAGAAAATATATGAAAGATGACGGTTAAAATGCAACCTTCATAAATTCGAAAATCGCATTTTCAACTAAAAGATAAATATATCCAGCTACTACAATTATTATTATATAATTGCAGTTTTCCTAGATAAATCAATCAGTATTATGAAATGAAACTAATTTCTTATAAGAAAAGTTACGTGATAATCTATGATTATTAATTCTAATATTTAATGGCGTCGTATTTTCACCAACATAAAACGCATCACGAAACTTACACACAACTTTATGTTTGTGGTAATTTTATATGTATTTTTATTGTTCGCGCTTGAAAATTTATCGTCTTACGATAATTTTGCATGTTTTACGAGGTCTTTTACATGGTTCGACCTTCTTATTCAAAATTTTTCAATATTGTCAAAGATTGTGTCATTTATCTTTTCAGGCGATTTGCTGATATTAAAAAACAATCTTCAAATATAAGTCAAATAACTTTACAACTCAATTATACAATTATATATATATATATATCTTTTCACGCTTCTCAATTCAACTTTGAGTGCTCAAGGTAAAGCTCCCGACGAACTTGATTTGTTTAGTAATATTACATAATTTAAACTATAGAAACAGATGGCTATAACAGTGACAAGAAGATTTCTTAATTATTAGGTAGGTCAATGATGATTTAGTTGATTTAGGATGAATTAGGATACATCACCTGACATCACCAATTTGACCAGTCGGTAGTACGACCTGCAAAATTTTGTGGCCTAGATTGATCGAAGAGTAAGGTAGCACACGAACCAACATCGCAGCAATAGCATTTCAATTTGTCATATATGTTCCGAAAATTTTAGAATAATTTAATTTAATTTATTTAATTAATCTTTATTAGAGAAATAAAACAGTTATACGAGAAATAATATAAACAATTAAAAAAAAAGCATAAAATTATAAAAGGCGATTAATAACAAAGTCTAATAAATAAATTGAATAAAAGTGAAAAAAGAATAACTAAACCCACCCATTAGAAACTATGAATAGCCCTAGGGCGTTAGGTAAACAAAAAAAACAAAAAAAAAATAATTTAAGACCTGATCATTTTAAAAGAACATGTTTTTTTTCTGTAAATAAAAATAAATAGTTTGATTAAACGATTCCAAAAATCCTTTCCTTACCTAGGTTTAAAGTTTAACAATATGCTGCCTAAATATTTAAAATCGATTGCGAATAATTCATATACATATAAGTATATGAATTCATGAAAAATAAATAAATATGAATAAAGTATATAAGTAGAGAAGGTTGTATTATTATAATAAACTTACTGATCGGCGCCTATCTCTCGATATATTCTCATGAGATCTTCGGTATTATGTACTCTCCAAAATATGCTCCTCCATAGACTTCCTAGAATTGGAACAATGGGAGCGCATGGAATGCCTCTTTTAGAGAAAAAACAATATATATTGCGAACATATATACTCAGCGCCGCAATAATAATAACCAATAAAGACATTTCCATGATCATTTTTTCAATTATTAGTAAATCACAATTAGCGTGTGATGTCGCGTAGCGTGTGATAATTAATGTTTATATAGGCCACGTCGATGCGTTTATATGCTAATATCATGATATTAGCACATAAATACATCCGTGCATCGTCATGACAATGAACGGAAATTAAGAAAAAAAATATATATAAAAAATGCTTAGAACAGGATTATCCTAACAATTTTGAATAAAATGAAGACGAATTTAATGATGAATTTAATTAGTCGCAATTTTCAGTAAATAATATTATTTGCAATTTTCAGCAATAATGTTCTTATAGGTATTAATTAAACTTATTAAGCTTTAAAAAATTCTCAATTTTTAGAGCTTTTGAGCTTGACAATATCTCATCGATACTGTTAACACTTCTACATTTTCTTTATTCAACTAATTTCTGGGTACCGAGCACCGGCATGCTGGTTACAGGTGCTCGAAATTTTGGTTTTCAACAGGCCGCAGATAAGGTCCACTGTTGCCATACTAACTGCGATTCTTATATCGGAGCCTATAGTGTGGTCAATAAAGCATTTGGACCCATGCGTTCCTTACTCTGTCTACGATACTTTGCAGTCTGATAGAGTATCATAACTAAAATGTAATTAACTAGAATACTCATTAAAAAAATTTGGAAGTTAGGTTTAAAAAAAGAAAAAATATATAAACTAGGTATATCGTCTGTTCCAAAATTGCTCTATCCAAAGTTTTTTTACTATTTGTGTTGCTTTTTATAGAAGTACATTGTATTTCAAAATCAAATACTTTGTCCATTTCAAAATAATCGTTTTTTAAAAAAATATTTTTTTTAAATAAAGTTCTTCGTTTAAAATTGCTCTGTTGTATTTTTTTTTAAGGAATGTTATTCTTATGCTGTTTTGCATCTGCGATATAATAATCACAAGCAAAAACCATTTGGAAATTAATTGTTTTACATGGTCTGAAAAAATAATGGTCATGACTTTGCAAAATTGCTCCGCCCATTTGTATCATTTAGTATGAATTAGTAACAATAACTAAATCCTTTATAAAAATATCCAACACTATGATTGTGAGAAACATCCTCAATTGAAATTTGTAGTTGTATTAATAATAATATTATAAATCGCAACGCGATCGAGGCGATCTTTGAATTCTGCAAGGTGTTCACGGTGTCTCAAATGTTTAATTTTAAAATATTTTTGGAGTGTTTATCACGTGAAGAATTCAAAGAGTTTTTTTCATCTGAGTATCTTTTTCGAGATTCTCGAACAAAACATTTTTATCTCAACCTTTTTTATCTCATTTTTATCTATGATATCTAAAAAAAACAATTAATTAGTCTAAATATATCGACTTTAATTGTGTATTTTCGAGATTCTCGACGAAAACATTTTTTTTAACCTAATTAATATGAGATCTAAATAAAAAAATTAATTAGTTGCGCGTATTCGAGATTCTCGACTAAAAATATTTTTTTCTCAACCTAATTAATATGAGATCTAAATAAAACAATGAAATAGACTAAATGCATTGGATGAAATTGTGCGTTTCTAAAGAAATAAAAGTAATTGTAAAGGATATTTGAATTTTATGTTCATTGTATATAATAACATTGTAGCGGCAGTACATACGGCTGGCAGCGTCGTTTTGGCCAGCGACGTGCGACGTGCTCGGCGCATCTGATTGGTCGGTATCTGCGCAGGCGCGCATTGAACGGCGCACGGGCGATTCGCCAGCGACGCAGGCAGTCAGTCGAAACAGTGGGCTTGCAAGCCACCGCGCGCATTATGCGCCGACGACCTTTCAGTACCTGATTTATATTTTATTCATTGTTATATCTTAATTTCCATTATTTTACAATTGTTATTTAGTTTTATTCTTTATGTACGACGCATTTGTTGACGTGATTCCCTTTTGGGAATCAGGTAAATAAAATAATACCGCCGGCCTCTAGCGGTTCAATGATCATCTGAGTTCATCATTTCTACTCATCCTGGACCCTAGACATCCCCGGCGTAATATCTTTGTGGTTTTAATGTACTAATTCCTGTAATTTAGATGTATAAGCATGTGAATTTGTCATTTCTGAAAAGTATTTCCGTAAATATTACATTACAAATATTACAAATATTACATTACAATAAATATTACAAATAATCAAATATAACCGTCACTTAGGTCATTTACAGATTATTTTTTGTAGCATTATTACACTATTCTGATTTTTTGATAAATATCACACCATTCTTTACCCGCTAAAGTTTAATTTTATTATTTTTGGCGAAAGTATAAGTTTTCCGGAATAGTGCTTTAGTCGAAGCAGGTAGTTTTAGAAAAAATAATAGTTGTTGTCATTGCAAATCTCGTCATCATTCGTGATGTTGTTTTTTTGCGATTAGATATATCCGCCCGTTTCGGCTGTATATATCATGTAATTGGACAAGAACACTAAAGACATCTGCCGAGGCACCTGCAGGACCTAGCTGAAACCCGGGGCGAAGCCCGGGGTTACCATCTAGTGCCTAATAATAATAACTTACTCCCGGGCGGCGCCCATGCAAGTTTAATTTCCATCTGAAAATGATAGATGTGTGTCCCGTTGTCTAGGAATGGTATCTCGGTGGTCTTAGGCGACGAAGAACTATTCTTTCCGGATAATAGGATTAATGGTATGTCATGGTCACAGTTTGTGCTATCGGCCTCATGTTTCATAAGAGTTTACTTTCAGGTCGTTACTTCCGAGACTGAATTTCAGTTTGATTTATATTTATTTTCGCCATGACTTCAGGATGGGTGGGTCTCCACTAAGTTGATGAGGGAGAGAAACGATTTGCTTGACGAGATCGGTGGTTCTTGGATCTGGTGGGTGGTCGAGAAATGGGAGTTACTCAGAGGAACGGGGGTCTCTCCGCGGAGGCTGCGGAGTTTAGAAGGAGTGTGTGAGTTGTGAGTGGTGTATTTTTTGTGCTTGTCCTCTCCTTCTGGGGGTGTTTTGATACTTCTCCAAACCACACTGAGAAAATATCTGATACGCTCTTCAAAATTACTGCAATGGTGACAGTTAAACGTTTTGTTGTGCCTACAAACGACACAAACGAACGATTGTTGTAACCTTGACGGTTATTTGGTTACCTTTGGTTTGGTTTACTAACCGACATTAGTACGTCTTACCGAACTCCGGTACACATAAACGAATTACTTTGTATCGGCCCACTGCGGTGAGCCTGAGATAGTTAATAATGCGTAGTTGTTCGTAGATGTTTTATTGCATTACTAACTAGTTACATAGTAAGTCCGATACGTATTACAAGACTTCTGACTCTATGATGTAGGGGCACTGGCCAGGGTGACGACGGCAGAAGTAGCGAGTTGTTGGGGGCGTGGTGGACTCGGGTAAATCGGCGCCCGCTGACTGTCGGCCTCGGTTTTATAAGCAATTCTACGGTCTTACACTGACTGGTGATCACTTTGGGTAGGGTAGGTTAATTTATAAATACTGCCTTTTATTTTTTTTCTTCTTAAAAGTGATTGAAAACATTTCTTATTTGTCGTGTTTTTTTTATTTTAAATTTTACAAAATAACTTAAGAAAATTAAAACAGTTCAATATTCTTAAGAGCGAAATATTCTAGAGGCAAAACTTTTCTAGAGGCAAAACGTACGATGGCCTCTCATTTTGTTTTTTTTAGTTAAATATTTTTCTTATTTCTTCTCACAAAATAAAAATAGAAGTCATCTTTTGGTTTCATGCTCAGAGTATTTGGTCCAAGCTCGGCTTTGGGTGGTGTCCTGGGGCTGGGTTTGATGTCGAAATCGGCCAGGAGATTTATCAGAAACGACTTCATCGTATTCAGCGAAAAACGGACAGCTGTCAAATGAAATAATAAATTTATATATAACATTGAAACGAAACACTATTATTTAAATGTCTGAAGCCGAAAAATACATCGAAATATTTATTAGCAAGGTATGAGAAGGAGGCAGGTATGTTCTACTACCTTCCACAGTTACTGACTTACCTACGAAATATTTTAGACATTAGCATGATTTATTGGTTATTTCTTTACCTTGTAATCACCGATTATACTGTATCACTTCATTACAACATGGGCAATGAATTTGTTAAATCATTTAACCGAGCACACCCTTACAACAATTATAATAATCAGGCCACGGTTTTAAATAATAGTATGAAAAGTGCAAGATATACACGGTGAACTATTTATCATTACATCCCTTTTATGGAGTAATTCTATACTTAAAACTGGTCAACTTTTGTTCTACAAGTTTTTCAATGTGTCGAAAAAAAGTAAGTGAAAAACTTACCTAAACAATTTCGAGGACCGGCCCCAAATGGCATGTAAGAAAATGGGTTGATTTTGTGTTTATTTTCGTCGGAAAACCTTTCTGGGTCGAATTTTTCAGGATCCTCCCAATATTTTGGATCTCGATGGAGCGAATACATCGGAATGAATAGTAGGTCTCCCTTCCGCATCTAAGGGTTAGTAATAAAAAATAAAATACCACAACATTTCTATAGAATAACCCCTCCATTTCACTATCAATTTTTGACTTCAAACTTCGGAAGCCGCGATAATTCAGCGCTGCTAATTTTCAGAGGGGATTGAAAAATTCATCTTTACGTCTCATTCGAAAACATTTTTAACCTTTTTAATATTTTGCTAAATTATATCACTCATTATTTCAGGTGATTTTCTATTAAATAATGGAAAATAAAACCATGACATATAAAATGATAAATAATATTTTAAATCTAAATAAATAATAATATGTTTAAGATGCTGAATATTACCCGCACCATCTAGAGCTGAAACGACTCTGCCTGTATTGTTGTCGGCGTAATAGACATTATATTGCGGGTAGGAATGTTAAAGGTGTATTCTAGCTACGTTAAGAAAATCAAATAGAAGATTATTAAAGTACTTTTTTTTTAAATAGCTTAACCAAAAATCATTTGAACTAGAAAGCGTTTTTAATCATTTGTAATAATAATATAATTTACTTGCGGTTTTTTTTAAAGAAGAAATGGTAATTGTCAGGGTTTATAATTATAATAATGCAAAATAGGTGAAATAATAGGGTAAATAATTACAGTGTGTGACGCTGTTTCTCCAGGTTTGTATGGGCCTAAATTATAGTCTTTGCCACAGACTCTGTCTGTGAATCCTATGGCCCATTTGCGGAGACCCTCTGAAAAATAAAGATATAAATCTTGTATTTGTCAAGTCTTATCTCACCTTTTATTTAACAAAATGTGTGAGAGTCTAAATTGAAGGAAATCAGAAGCAATATTTTGAGCGGTTTATTCTCAATTTTAAATGAAAAAGAAAATCAATAAATATTTCTTTCAATGTTAAACCTATTTTAACGGTGCAGTTGGTAATTCTTCTTAGAAGTAACTTTAATGAAATGATAAATTGTTCCACAGCGGACCATAAGGCAAGCAGGTAAGTTATTTTGACGTTCTAAATAAGACGGTTTAAGAATTGGAGTCCTGTGGATAAAGATATACAGGTGTGTTTTTATTCACTTTGCGCCTATCAGGGGTTGATCTATATTGACAATAAAACTATAATGAGCAAAAACTATATCGTATAAAAAATAATCCAAAATAATTATAATCTTTTTAATGTTTGAGAATTAGTTACGCGCTTGGTCGCCCGGTCGAGCAAGCTAGTGCCCGCTAGAGCGTGCTAGTGAGAGTGTTTGTTTTCAAAATTATATTTTTTTTCAGTTGTGCATCAGTGATTTTTTATTCACCAGTACATATAATTATATGTTATTGATTGTAAAAGTATTGACCCTAATTATATTTAAAAATAGTTTTTTTAAGCAGCAAATGTTTATTTTGAATAGGTAATTCCAACGCTATAAAAAAATAAATAAAGACTCTATATTTTAAAAAATCAGCGAATGATTTTCCGCTGATAAATAATGCAATGTTCTTTGTTAGACAAATCAAAAAGTGATAAAATTTTTCTTCTCAAAAATTTCCAAATGGAGTGGCTCCTAATTATTTCAATTATTTGTCTTTTTAATATGACAATTAACAAAATACTTAAAACATCCTCAGTCGTCTGGCCGCTGAAGGTGTGTTACACCCCCTCGGAGCCCTCCCTCCCCCACTTTAAAGTTTAGCTGTCAACAACAACATGTGGTTGAAATATTAGTATAATGTGTGTGTGTGTGTGAAGTTGTATAATAACTGCGGTGCGAAAATGAAGCTAGAAACTGTTAAGGCAGATTTTCGAATAAGACTACCATCACAGGTTTCAAACCGTCTTGTATTTAGTTAAACGTTCCGTTACTTTTACATTTTTAAAGTTAACACCGCGGATTATCACACTTCACGCCTGGTCATCAAGTGGATCTTGGGTTGGGTATAGTCTGAGGGATGCCAAAGGATAGGCGTGAGGCGGTAGAGGTTTAAAAAGGGAAAAATGTAAGGAAGGGTGGAGGGATCTTTACTCGCCTGTGAGGTCTCCCACTTCATTTGAGGAGGGTGACACTCTTCATTCGCAGGTCCGCGTGCAAAGGCCGACCAATAGGGAGAAGTCACGATTAAATGTAGGTCGTAGAAAACCGGATATAAGGTATAGGGGGAAAATAAAAAAAGCGAAGAGAAAAGGAAGGCGTAGAGAAAAGGGGGGGGGGGGTCCCCTTTTTAGTAGCAATTAAAAGAATTACCGGGACCTAGGTAGGTCAGCCAGTCAAATTTTTCTATAGAAAGCAACGATCTCTTTGAAAAAGGATGACTACCACCTTTTTTTTGATCCAAAGTCATACAGTTAAAACTTTTTTTGTGGTTAATAGACTTATAATAAAATAAATACAATATTACTACGTTACTACATACATTCTTTTTAATTTAAATATATTTTGAATAAATATTGTATGTATAGATAAATATTTTATATTGTCAGCTGTCAGATTTTATTTGTCTTATTAATTATTTTTCTTTATTTGAAGGCTATGTTATGAAGACTACTTTGTTATTTATGAAACGGACAAATCATAAATTTGCAATATGACAGGATTGTGTATGTCGAGAGAGAAAACGCCACAAGAGTCAAATTGTTTAATGATTTTCGTAATTTTTTTTCTTTATTTAATCCAAAAACAATATAAGTGAAATAGCATTAAACAATGAATATATCTAAGTTGTTACAAAGTAATCTTAAACTATCTCATACAAAGCAAACAAGATAGGTGGTGTGGATTTTATCACCCCACTAGACAAGGTCTGTTCTGGGGTGATACCTGCTCCAATTTTACACGTTTGCTTTACTGTGTAAACATATTTTTATTATTTTTATTTTGTTTTGATAACTAGTATATATATAGCGCTGGGTTTAAACCGATATCCTGCATTCTCAAGTACAGGACCTCTTTAGAATATTTATAAATATTATGCTATCCAGCACTTTATCAAATAATTAAAAACCTTTTCAAAATGTTTCAATATTGTCAAAGATTGTGTCATTTATCTTTTCAGGCGATTTGCCGTTATTAAAAAACATTTTTATAAAACTCAGCGCTGGGTTTAAACCGACATCCTGGGCTCTCAAGTACAGGACCTCTTTAAAACCTTTATAAATATTATGCTATCCAGCACTTTATCAAATAATTAAAAAGTTTTTCAAAATTTTTCAATATTGTCAATGATTGTGTCATTTATCTTTTCAGGCGATTTGCCGCTATTAAAAAACAATCATATATATAAAATAAATACTCATTGATTACACAATTATTATTAATACGTACCGGATATAACCATGTCGAGATACTTCATTTTCTTCATATTTTCATACGAGTATGCAAATGTTCTTCCGTGTAGATTTATAGACTCGTCTATCTCGTGGTGCAGTTTCCTTTGGACATCTGGATGCGTGCCAATCTCATACAAAGTGTAAGAGATATTACTAGAGAGGGACTCCATGCTAGCCAGTAAAAATCCCATGGCCTCAATCACCAAGTAGTCGTCAGTAAATTCTGTCACGCAAAAAAATATATATTATTGAACTGATCTATTAAAATGACTATTAAGATTAACTATAAATTTATTTACGATCATTGCACCGAAAGTGGAAGTCTAATTGTTCAGTATAAGAAACTTTTAAAGCGTTCAACAACAATTCTCGTCCTATTTTATACTTGTTATTTGCAAACGATCCTTTTATAATGGGTAATTTTTTTTTTTTGACACTAATATATTTAGGAGCAAAATTGGGATGCTCTACGTAAAACTCAAAAGCTTACTGTCAAATATTGCAATTTAATGCGTCTGTAAAATAAAAAAAGCAGTTTGTAAAATTTAACAATTTGTATTAATCCCACTTTTGCGTGGATTACAAATCCAAACATTTGCCTAATCTTATTTTTCTTTATCTGGACATCAAGATTTTTTTGCAATAATGTTAGTAATAACAACAGCTATAAAGACAAAGATATTACAGGTAGGTACAGGTTTTATTGGTTAACATTATAAAACCATATAAGAATATAAAAAAAAAACAATAATACACTTCTTTTTTTTTGAGACCACTTTAGATATCGATACATTTATCAATCGCCTAAAGGACAGTTATGATTTTAAATATAACCTGTATAAAATATAAAAGTATTTTACTTTTTTTAGCATCCATCAGTAAATGTATCAGGTCAGCTCGCACGACGTTATCCTTCTCCCGATGTGCCATCGTGTCCAACACCAAACCCTTGTAGAAGGCGTAAATGTCTTCAGTGTACAGTCTACGTTTCAGAAACTGAAATATTTATAATAAATAGTAGTTATACACTTCACATCAGTTAGTGATCAGGTTGAGCGCGTGTTAATTACACTGTCGACATTTTCAGCCGCCGTCGCTCGCGCCAATACGATTCCAGCGGCACATTTCGCTACTATAAAACATTAAAAAATCACAATCGAAAACAATGCCTCTCCACTCCGTCACTATACACCAAATATTTAACATTCATATGTTAAAAAATGCTCAATCTGGTCCGATCCCTGCCATTCCTGTCGACGGACACGACACTTTGTAGTGTAATGTATCAATTCAATATATGTAATATATCAAGTGTAACAATTCGGACTCGAGGAGCTCCGAGGAGGTGTTTATGTGTTCAAATGAGACCAATTTCAACAAATTTAAAAATGCAGTGCTTTCATACGTATTAGAAATAGTTTTATATAGTTTAAGGAATTTGAAAACACCTAGTCAGTCATAGGTTTACATAAGAGTTAGCTCCATAAGCCCGTTTTAGTGAAGTGAAACAAATAATAAACTCATTACAAAGGTTACAAAAGTTTAAAAATGTGAAATATATAACTAAGTTATTTTTTAAATTAGTTATAACTAAGTTATTTTTTATTTATGTTTCGTTGTGCTAATACACAATATTTTTTTCAGGAACATAACGCGCGTAATACCATACCAATCAATGGTAATACGTAATACGTAATTTTGCCAGCATTTGTTTAAAAAAGTCGGTTGATAGGTAGGTATTCACTGTCTCCGAGAAAAAGTTAAAGAAAACATTAGAATAAAAATATTTAAAAAGTCACATCCTAAGCGATTATGACAAACGAAAAACGTGACGGGTCACTTCAAATATAAAAAATCAGATGAACAAATAAAGAATTTCGAGTTACGAGTTAAGAGTTTCGAGTTCTGAAACAGAATGTATTTTAGCGTAGATGCAAACACAAACTGAATTAAATTATGTGGTAATATGTGGTACTCGACATCAGTTATTTTCACCGTGGACTTTATGAAATTTGAGTATACTTTCATAATTATCGTAAAATATACACGCAGCGCGATGCGATAAGATAACTTTGACTATACTCGAAATCGCATGCTTAAAAATCTTAGTTTTACAGTTTAAACCCATTCTCTTAATAATTTAAAGGACTATTAGATAAAAATAGAACGACAGGGATATTCTGAGAAATAACTAAATTTTGAACTGAACCAAGTTGTTCAAATTTTCGAAACAAAAAAAAAATACACCCTTGTATTTTTTTTCAGTTGGCAGTAACCTATCCAAACACTATGTATAGTATGAGTCTTATACACTGAGAAAAAAATCCTGGACGCTATGCAAGAAATTCATGTAGATATATAAACAGCTAAACGTTTTGCTGCGCTTAAAGGTTAATTCTGGTTGAAGCCTTGTGACCTTAAGGGGCCAGTCGTGGTGAAAAAAAACGAAATTGGTGTTAGAAGAGACCTTAGCGCCGTCCTACTCATGACGTGCCACGTCGCCGTTGCTTGACAGAATTGCGTCGAGCGTTTTGAGACAGATTCTCAAATATTTGTAATGCTAAAATATATTTTTAAAAATATAGTTAGGTCAGACGGTACGAACATTGGTAATGTTGGTTTCATATAAATGATAATAATTAAAGTGCCAGATACATGCATAGGGAAATTAAATAAAGTATTTAATATATAAATAAAAAAAAAACATTTTAAAAACTTTATTGTGTTGTGTTTCTTACATATAGCATAGAAACTATAAAATTGGCTCTAAATTCGTGTTTTTATTAAAAATTTATGTTTCGAAAGTGCGTTGTCATTATGATATTTATGCGTGCGCATTATGATATTTATATGAGAATCCTTGGTCAGATAAAAAAAATATAAGAAAAATGAAAGTTTAGAAGCAATAACTCTGCCAAAGCGAAGCGAAATGATTCCGTCGGGATATTTCCGAAAAAGGTAGGCTACACACAGCAATTATACTTTTGCAATGGCTAGCTGTGTCAATACCTAATTAACAAAAATAAAGTATTTTTTTAATAAGCCCAAATTATTTAATTTAATTAAGGTATACAATAAAATATAATGGCTGTTTATGAGGGGAAATGACGGCATTCATCACCTTCACGCTTAGATTAATGATACATATAATTAAATACTAAAATTAGCACTGTAGGTACTAAACAATTATTTTTAATAGTGACTTCTACAATAAATACACATACTAATTATTAATGAAAGCGTCGAAGTCCGGATAGAAAACCTCCGCAGAAAACCACCGAAGATGCCGTGATTCTATATAATATATTACTTACTAGGTTTTGAAACTAAAACCATTTTTTTTTTAGAAGTCAAGTTATCCTCGTGCCGCAACCATGCACCTGAAAAAATTAATGAATTAAAATGAGTAGCGAATGAACCAAATAAATTGGAAGCTAGTATATTACTGACCTTAAAACACACATTTATATGTATTTGACCTTTACTATTAATAGCATTAAGTGTTCTGGTCATAAAATGAATCCCAGTGTTATTCAAGTTCCGATCGCGGCTGCCCCATCGATGTCGATTGCGCACGCGCATTGCGTTAGTTAGTACTCGCAAGAATTACTTGAATATTCTAATATTAATAACACCGAAAAGCAATAAAATAAAAGTGATCCCATAACTATTCACCACTAACCAGTACTTACAGGGTAACATTATGTTGTATTTTGTATATAGTCAAATTGTAAAATGCAGGCCACAAGTATCCTTAACAGAACATGTTAAAGTAGCACAGGTTGCAAAGGTTAGCGCGGCGAAGCATTAGATCCTAGGATGAGATCCTAATCGTGTTAAGTTGAGAAATAGTTCCTCAAGGCTAAAAAGTAAATTATTAAAAAATTAAAAAAAAACCCCAACACACAAACCGCTCAATAGATTTTTTGAAACACATAAGAAATAGTAATTAAAATCGGAAAATCCATTTGACAGCTACGATGCCACAGGCAGATACATAGATACGTTAAACTTATATCACCCTTCTGTTATGGTTAAAGCATTTTATAACAATTTAATTTAACTTACCTCTAAACCTCACCATCTTACCTCTATTCACCTAATTTAAAGCCGCATAGCGTTCACTTAGTCTTTGTCAGTCCCATTAATTGGTAATTTCGGTTAGATTTCTTAGCCATAATTTTCGTTTAACTAAAACTCGAATAAAACAATACTTGAAAAATATCAGTTGGCTATAAGTAACAAGTTATATATGCATGTAAGATCTGTTCATATTTGTAATGCATGTAATATTTTTTATTAAAACTAAAAGCAGTTAAATTATTATGTGCGAAAAAGCAATCGCAAAATAATTATTTTGCTGCTATAGCTATATATTTTCAAAAAAATAATCAGGTATAGTTATTACTCACCTTTATCTCTACACGTGGGGGTTTTTTTTTAATTGTCTACAGTCAAAAATGGTCCAATAAAATACCACAAACAAAAATATATACACAGAAAGATTGTTTTTTACTCAGTTTAATTTATATTTTTTTTATTTTATATCTTTTAAATCTTCAAGAGTTTGTAGAAATACTACATCGCGAATCCATAAAAAAAACGTCAAATTACGACATTGACTATTTGGTAACCGCTACTAATGATTTTAGTAGGTTCAACCAACGTTTGGTACGCTTGACTGAACTCCGGTACACCTAAACATATATATTTGTAAGCGCTACCGAACTGTATGGTAAAGAAACAAAATGGCGAATACGAAAGAAGCGGGAGGTAGTGTTTGCGACTCTACTACTGTTTGGTAGCAAAACAGACTTGTAAAATGTACGAAACTTTTCATTTGAATGCTGCCTCTACATAGATTGTTTGGTACAGGTTACAAGAACGATTTATCAATCTACAGGAATTGGTTTATACAGTTTTTCAAGAAATTTGTAGACACTCGGTTGGGGCTAATAAACTTCAGTAGCCGCAACACATTATGATTCTACTGTACTTTTTGGTTAAATCAGAGTTCGATATTATTTTCAGTGCTGTTTGCTGTGTACAGAAAAATATCCATTAAAATTATAAACAATATTTTGTTCACCTTTCCCACTTTCGGCAACCACACGTTCAACAAAAAGGTTAACGGAAACCACTTGCCGAAACTCGTCAAGCGCCTGGCCATTCGATAGAACTCATTTTCTTTGTTTTTGAAGGAGTTCACTTGCAGACCGTAAGCTGTCAACGCGATGGTGTCAATCAAATGTCGGCAAATCAAATCCATGGTTTCGAGTTCAATTCGGTCCGCTGACGGATATAAAAAAAACATTTTTAAATACAAAAATAATACGCATCACAAATTACTAAATTATAATATACCGTCGACAGTATATACCGCCGTTCCAAATATTAAACTAAGTAATATCAAACTAAGTAATTTCGCTTTGAAATATCCTCATCTGGCTGGGTCCATGACAAAAGATATATGCTTTTATGCAATATTGTGATTGCGCAAATATGCAATATTTCTATTGCTAATCTATGGATGCCTAGCTCAAAAATAATAATAATAAATACTTACAAGTTCCGCAGCATTCTGTTATATAATTAGTCATCTGTGTTCCGCACTCAGTCATTAAATTATACATAATTTTTAGTTTAAAACTTGTGAATGCTGGACTCATAGTAGATCTCATGTCGTGCCAATTTTTACCTAGAATATTATAATAATTTGGTGAGAAATCACAATTTAAACGTCGATTATTATTAAAAACGACTTTTCCCAAAAATCGGAACGAAATTGCAAGGATGTCACTTGTGCCTGTATTAGAGTTGATAATAATTCACGTTTTAATAATAAAACGTGCATTTGCATAAGCAAATAGTATTAAATGCATAACTTACCGGCAAGACTAAAAATAAAATAAAAATAAACAAAATATAAAGCGATGCTACCAGTATAATATAATCAACAAAGAGTATTTCAAAAAAAATATTGAAAAAAAAAAAAATAACAACTCCAAAATGGTTGAGAATCGAAATATTAACTGAAACTTTTTTGTGGGAAATGATCCCTTCTACCACCTCAATATTCTATCCCACTATTTACTCGCCATACTGTACTGTGTATTTTTATAAATTGCCTTTTAATTTAACTGTGAGTATTCAAACAATTTCCCTGGCAAGCTCTTAAAACCCAAATATGAGCCAGTTCCCAAAATTAATCACCCTCACGCTCAAACACTTACCAAAATTACCTCTATGCGTCTATACTATTGGTAATTCGCCTATTACAAGGAAATGTGCCTGGAATAAAGCAGGGTTAAACTACTGGAGGACCTGTTTTGGAGAGGATATTCCTATGGTTGGGTAATCTCATATTTAGAGGGTGACTTAAAAACAAAGCATCAGTTGGCCGATTACAAGAAAGGGTTACTTAAAAATGCGTGACCATGTGGCTGCCAAAGATTACGTTGTTTCAAGTCAAGGGTCACAAGAAATGTGTGACCGTGAGCTCTGCGAAGGTTGCGAAGTTCAATTGTCTCGGTCACCAGAAATGTATACGACGTGTTGCCGAAGATAGGTGAAGGCTACGGAAGGTTACTTATCGGGTCACCAATTATGTGTAACCGGTGCTGTGTCCTTCGCACTTCGGGCGTTGACACTTGGAGTTTGACGAAGGTTACGTTGTTCAGATGTCGAGGGTCACCAATTATGTAACGGCCCTATTATCGTTTGGAGCCGAAAGCTTGAGGGTGTATGTGGAAATAATGAAAGTGCTGAAGGATATCTCCAGTAATATAATTTCCATATAAGTACAAGTACAGATGGTAATATAAAGTTATATTAATTAACTCAGTAATTGAGCTTATTATGTACATATTAAAAAGTATTTTTATATTTTGAAAGCAAAAACTGATCATGAAATATTTAAAAATAATATAACATAATATTCAAATACTAAATAAAACCGCTACTAAATAAAATCTATAAATACAATTTATTTTTAAATATTAAACCGTACTTGTAGATCTAACATCTTATGGACCCAAACTTGCTCATTTTAGCGCGTCATAAATTATAGAGTAGGCAATTTAAACGAGATCGGCGAACTCGAATATCACTCATTAGTTCAGCTAGAAGCTTAGTTTATAAAATTAAAACACATTAAAAAATATAACCTCATAATAATTCACCAAAATATTAGATGTATCCAAAAAACTTTGACAGTTTTATGACTTTGCTTGTACAGAACAAAATGCACACTTCAAAATGAAGAAGTTGTCGTTTATATTAAAAACTCAATCTCAGTGAATGTGTGTCATTTTAGCCTAGCAAAGTGTATCAAAATTTTGAACCCTTATTATTCAACTATTCAGAAAACTGAAAGATAGCAGGTGTTCAGAAGGTTCAGAGGCGCGGCTGAAGTGCGAAGCTGGTGGGTCCACTCAGCTCGTTTCAGACGCGGAAGGTTGGGAATCGAAGAACCGCCGTCGGCTGACGGAGAGACCAGGATCGATAGGATACTCTAAGCGAAGGCGACTTACTTTAAGTCTAAAGCTTGCCGGCGTGTTGCCTGGTGCCTGATGGAAAGAGCTCCTGGTTCGACGAGTAAAGGTTTGAGAACCTGCATAAACTCGTTTTTTGTTCAGTGAGTACCGAGCAGCAGGCATCGGTGTAGATTAGTAGGTGATTTTAATATAAACGCTGTTTAAATTTGGTATCTTCACAGGTATAGAAGGCTAAACTGTTTTCAATGCGCTAAAGATGCAATGTATCATGGGATACTATCTATTGACATACTGATGTAAATCAGATATGACAGCATTCGTAAGTACACTTTCTCAGTATGTGACTAATAACAGCAGCAAAGTAGTGGAGACAACTGGTCCCTTGGATTACGCCAAGTCTACCCAAATGCATTACGAAACGATAATACTATTTTGGGTTATTATAAGGTATTTCGAAACACATGCAACAATTTGATTAAAACCTACAAGAAAGTTTTTTATAAAGACAAATAATGTTAGAAAAAATAATAATAAAAATGTGTCATAGGAGCTAACAACTCTAAATGTAATATTACAAATATGAAAATGGACAACGGGACTGTAAATTTAGCGGATGATCCTCTGCGTATCGCCAATTTTATAAATCGCTACTTTTCGCAATTTGGCAAAGAATTATCGGAAGATATTTTAAAAATGAAAAATATTACAGAAATTGATTCAGCAAACAAAATAAAATAACCTAACAATTCTTTTGCGCACGCGATATCTGTTTTTGTGGCATTTACAAAAGAGGATGTAAGTAGTTAAACATATCAAGAATTTCAAAAATTCTATCTCCATAACCTCGGATAGATTAAACACTAAGATTTTGAAGTACTTTGGTAATATGATTGCTTCTTCATTATGTTATATTAATATTTCAAGCCTATATTTCCTAACCATTTTAAAAAGGTGATTATAAAAAGGTAAGGTATGTCACCTGTAAATTTGTCAAATGTTTCAAGAATTTTTTTTAGAAAAGGCGGTGACTGAACAGCTGACAAAATACCGTGAGAACAAAAACATCTTTTTGTGAATCAATTTGGATTTCGACAAGGAATCGGAACTCAGGATGCCATTAGTAAATTTACTTAAACGGTTTTAAACGGCCCAGAACCTTTGTTCAGTTTTATTTATTTAGAATAGGTTGGCCATTAAAGTTTGTAAACATTTATTTACCTTTCAATATAAATATGTTCAACGCGAACATTTCATCATCAGAGTTGCCAATGGGTCGATGGTCTGTGAAGTGGTCGAAATCCTTGACAGCGACTTTCTTAATCAAATCCAAATCTTTCAATAATACTATCGGTGATGTAAGTTGATATAGGCCGACATATCTGCATCTAAAAATAAGCAAGCCAAAATTTTAGAATGTGATTAAACTAAACTACTAACAAGCTAGTTTTGAAAATATAAATTATAGTCAGGTCGCGAAAGACCTTTGAGGGGTAAAGCATAGAGGCCAGTTAGAAACTCATTTCTTTCGCAATTATTTCATAAATAACAAGTTGACCCAAAGTACTTCGTACCGCCTCAGAATCAATAAATGTTGTGTTAACTTATTAGCTGAATTAAATTCAGTTTTTTATTATGAATACTCAAAATGAATTAAATTCAATAAATGTACAAATATCAAAATAATATATATTTTAATTATCTATGCGCTCACAAATGACAAATGTGAATTTTCCCTATGTTTTAATAGTTATTCTGCTATTTGGCGCGAAGACAAATCTAACAAATCAAAGATCATAAAAAATCAGTACAGCCGTTCTCCGACTTTGTTTTTTACATATATATATTTTATTTTTATAGTTTTGGTGTGGTAGTTGACAATTTAATAATTAATGAATAAAATGAAAGTTTTTCGAACCATAAGACCGTTGTATAAGAGACACAAATAATTTAATACATGTTTCTAAAGTTTTATACTGTTTCACCCGCTTGTAGGAAGAAATTTTTAACTTCGAACAGAATGGCCCAAAAGTAGGAACCGATGTGTAACCCATCCCGAGTACTGCAGTTAGAAGTTTTTCGTTTTTAAACGCCTGTAATCTCTAATATATTGTAAATTATATTAAACTCACTGATCATCGCCGACTTCTCGATATATCTTCAAAACTTCGTCGGAGACATTTATTCTCAAAAGAGCACTTCTCCAGAGACTCCCTATGAGCGGAATGGATGGGGCGCAGGGAATTCCCTGTTTAGAGAAACGGTTATAAACATTTTTTATATAAAAACATAAAACAGTCAATAGAAAAAGTAAAAACGACACTCCGATAATCATTTTTAAGGACATACACGGGTGACGTCCAGCGTTTAATTAATATAAAAATCACTAAGCAGTGCTTATAAATGCTGAAAAAAAAGGAAGTAGTAATATGCATTCCAAAACTAATTAAACAATATAATATGTACCTATAATATCGTGATCGTGGTAGTCTAGAGGTTAAGGCGTTGGGCTATTGGTCCAAAATAATCGCATATGATCTAGGTCATAGCAATTATTAAAAAAAAAACATATAAAATATGTAAAATTATCTTAGATGAGTTGATTCATCATAATATTCTGATGGTCTATTTTTGTTTGAAATTATCGCATGGCATATGCTTAGCTAAACTCTACACAAAAAACAGCTACATGAAAACCTAAACCTTTTTATTTTACACTAAAGAGGTTTAGTGTAAAATATTGTCAAAGATTGTGTCATTTATCTTTTCAGGTGATGTGTCGCTATTTTAAATATATACAGATTGGATGATATGATATTTAAGAAAATATATGAAAGATGACGTTTAAAATGCAACCTTCATAAATTCGAAAATCGCAATTTTAACTAAAAGATAAATATATCCAGCTACTACAATTATTATTATATAATTGCAGTTTTGCTAGATAAATCAATCAGTATTATGAAATGAAACTAATTTCTTATAAGAAAAGTTACGTGATAATCTATGATTATTAATTCTAATATTTAATGGCGTCGTATTTTCACCAACATAAAACGCATCACGAAACTTACACACAACTTTATGTTTGTGGTAATTTTGTATGTATTTTTATTGTTCGCGCTTGAAAATTTATCGTCTCTTACGATAATTTTGCATTTTTTACGAGGTCTTTTACATGGTTCGACCCCGTTTTTAAGAAATATGTTGTTTGGTTGGTTGCCAAACGTTTTATTTTTATTTAAAATTGGGAGGACGTTTGTAAGACAATATAGGGGGAAAATAAAACGAGTATATTTTTCCAATTTGGGAGTTTGTTTTTATTTTAGGTATAAATTTTGAAGAAGAGTCTAAAATTTGTATTTTTAAAAGATCGGGTGGGTTAAAAGGGATTGTTTTTGGGTTAGTTAGATATGTTTTTAAACCATTTTTACTGTTAGAGATTCTATGACTGCGAATAGAAAGGGAAAATGGTATTGATTTTTTGTGTGAAACGGATGGCAACTATCAAAATGTAAATATTGTTGTTTATTGGTTGGTTTTATGGATACTAAAGTTTTGAAGTGACGACCAGAAACAGCTATAATAATCGCGATCGACTGGTCGATCGCGATCGACCGTTTGAGCACCGTGCAGAAAGCTAATATCTATATATGCTACGGTACGCCCTACCTAGGTAGGTAGGGTGTATCGTGTATGTACGACAACCCTGCATCACACACACTTGCAGTCTCTCAGAGTCGATCGAAAGTAGTCTAAAAATATTGAGGTAGATCGCCAGCAGTTCAAGTTTGAGCACCCCTTGTCTATATCAACATATAATTGTGTCACATATAAATATATATAATTGTGACGATTTGGCTTCTATTCTAAAATGCTTTTAGTGTTTTATACTTAGTATTAGAAGAATTATATTGGTGTTTATAAATTCATATTTGAAAAAAATATAATTCTTTGAAAATCTGCATTAGGTATAAAATAAAAAAGAATTGTAAAATTTATGGTAGAGACTGATCAACGTTTAGATTTACTTTTTACTTCTTTTTATATATTTTACATGTAAAAACTATTTGCCGAAGAATATAGAAAGGGGAAAAACAATTGCGTTCTATAGTCCTGCTACAGAAGTCTTGATGTTTCCTCACATCTGAGAAGTCACTGCCAAGCAAACATATTCTACGAGGCCCTTGGCAGTGATTCAAATGCGAAAGTTATGACTTTTTATGACTATGTAAATAATAATGACAACAAGTTATTGAAAACAAAACACTTTACGATTTTTTACGTAGTAATAACAATTAATAATAGCTATTAATTTAATAACCAAACCATAATTAAATACTCTTTTGTTCAGTCATACACGTTGGTATTTGAAGCATTGTTGGTTTAATGATTGGCCTCGTTGAATAGTACCACACTATATAATCAATGATAGTACCTACCTAACTGCCTTGTTTGTAGTAGCGTTAGTACCCTGCTAAGCACGAAAGTGACCGCTAACCATAAGGCATTGTGTGACGGTACCCAAAGCGAATACCGCTTCAGTTTTGTAGTTTAACGATGTGTTCAACGAACTCTAGAAACTCGTCAAATAAAACCGGTTATCGTATTTTTATTTGCCTCAGATTATATTCTCCAAGTATCCCATAAAAGTGTAGGTAGAATAAAAGAATCGTAGATAAAATCAATAATGTTATAAGTATCGGCTATTTCTTTATCATTTCCGTAATGTGTTTAAATGTAATGTTTAATTTCAATCAAGGTGGTAGCGCATTGACCGTGCTAATTGTATGACGGCAACTAACTTGATATGTTAGTAAATTGACTAACAGATGGCGCGCTGGCTGTATCTACGTGTGAGAAATTAAATCGAGCACATGCGGTTGTGACAAAAGTATGGTTTCACTTATTGCAAGTGAGTTTGAGTTTGGGTTTGACATTGAGTTAGAGTTGAGTCGATACCTGAGTGGTATTTACGGTAATAAATCTTTTAAAATTTAGTTATCGTATCGTACCTAGCAAGGTCAAACTATTTAGGTCACTAGTTTCGATCAGGTGGTATCATTTTAAATTTTCTTTTATTTGATATCAAAAATAAATTTTATATTCAGGATGTATTTGAAATTTGAAAACACTTATGTCCTTTTAGGGGGGTTGATTAATATCATATTCTAATCCTGGTTTAGTTTTCTGCTACTAGGTGGCGTTGATAAGCATTCGCAGTCCTACAAAATTACTCTCTAAATCTAAAACAACATAAAAAAAAATTAATCAGTTTTTCATATTAAAATAAATATATTCCTAACAAAGTTTACTATTTACTGACCGCGGGGAATAGGTACTAGAGTTAAGTCGTACTAGGAAAATCTCATACTTATTCTTGCTAGTAATTTTGAGTGAGTATCTTCAGTATTATGATTATAGCTGAGTTAAAAGCGCTTCTCGCAAAGTAATAGAGTTACATAAGGGTATGTAGCGACGCTACATATTTGGACTGCGGCTGGCAGCGTCGTTTTGGCCGGCGACGAGCGATCGCCGCCGGGCGCATCTGATTGGACGGCATCTGCGCAGGCGCACATTCGAACGGCGCACGGGCGATCCGCCAGCGACGCAAGCAGTCAGTCGGGTCGACAGGCTTGCAAGCCACCGCGCGCATTAAGCGCCGACGACTTATTACTGTACCTGATTTTATTTTACACTGTTATCTTAATTTCCGTCGTTATTATAGGTGTTTTTTTAAAGGCGTGGTTTTTAATCTGGCACTACTTTTTTCGTAGTTGGTGTTTTTGACAGCTGTCACTTGATTTATGCTCAGTTTGGTTTGCCATTTCATAATGAATAGACTTAGTCCTGAACAACGTTTGAAAATAGTGCAACTGAAAATAGAAAAAAACACTCTATTTTTTTTTTAAATCGCTCTAAAATAAAGTAAAAATCGCGTCGTGGGCCTGTGGCGTGGCCTCCAAGATCGTGCGATTTAACACCGCTGGACTATTTTTTGTGGGGTTATGTGAAGTCGCTTGTCTACGCAGATAAGCCGGACACGATTAACGCCTTGGAAGAGAATATTCGGCGCGTTATTGCTGACAAAAAGTGGTTGAAAATTGGGCCCCTCGGCTGGAATTTGTTCGAGTCAGCCGCGGCGGCCACTTACCCGAAATCATTTTTAAAACATAATGGCAAACCCTTATCTTTATAAAAAAAATAAATTCTTAGCCATAACATCAAATTATATGCGTTTTATCTCTTCTTGAAAACCACGCCTCTAAAATCATCACCTATACAATTGTTATCTAGTTTTAAGTATCCGATACGTATCATCGTTGAAATGTTTCCCAATTGGGGATTCATTGTAAATGTAAATATTGCCGCGGAGAAATAAAGGATCCATAACATGGGAGAAGTCTTCTTCATTTTCACCTCCATCATCTCTGGACCTGGAACCTCCCCGGCATAGGTACTAAGAAAATCTCAAACTTATTCCTTGAAAGAAAGAGGAACATTGAGATTAGACTCGGTTAGTTAGTGGTTAAGGGTTGTTTTTGTGTTATTTATTGCACTTTGTCTTGACGGTTAGGTTAGGTTAAACAATTAGCGTTACTGAATACAAACGGAGAAGTATGTGAGAGACTATAAATGTTTTTAAATTGTACTTTGTTAATAACTGTATTGTAATTTGTTAGCACTTTTAAAGTGCTTTTGAAGAAAAGCGGCCACCACTCATTAAGTTAATCATCTTGAATTTAGACACCATAAACTTCCTAGAAATGTCTCTTTAAGTTTGAATGTGTTTGTTAATTTAAATTATTTAAGTAAAAAAAGATAATTAGAATTAATAACATTGTGCGGACAGCATTTTGAGGTTATGTAATCAACATGGAGATTAAAGCTAAAATGAGATCGAAAACTTTACCCAAATCTTTAAAATTGTTCACTCTGTGCATAAACTATTAAACTCATAATTAAACACGATAGGATTATTGTGTTTTGTAAATGGTGAAAATAGTGTAAGTGTGTAAATAGTGTATTTAAAATAGTGTAATTAAGTAAAATAATGTAATGCGATAATTTACTGCCTTAATCTTATTAGCCGTACAATATTCGTACAGGTTACTGAGATCATTTTGCAATTCATGATATATTTTTTTTTGTTGAGGATATATTTTAATATCCTTTTTTCGGTCATCTACGAAGAGGAAAAATGAGAGTTGGCGCAGCATCCCGATTCAAAAATAGAATAAATAATACTGGTCCTGCGGTACTCAGAAATAGCAGATGCAAACAAGTAGGCACTGACAGCTTCAATTCTGCGCAATCTCTGACATCATACCTAGATTATTTGACCATATTGAGCGAATGGTTGTTGGTTTTTATGAGAATCCTTGGAGACGGCTCAGCGAACCTATCTGCAGTTCCGCAATTATACGATGTTGAAAAACAAAACAAAAAACGCTTATTATTGCAATTTTAAATTTGAATAAAATTCCATCAATCGCTTTATAATTTTATTTTTAATTCACTTAAAATACAATAAGGAAATAATAACAATTACAGTTAATTTTATTACACAATAATTAGGAATTCGGGCGAGTATCCCAACAGCTGCAAAAGAGCTGTGTTTAAACCAGCGCTAATTCCATAATAATTCCATCTCTATAAAAATATTAAAGGGTTCATTCGAAATTTTTTAATGTCAAATAGTTGTTTATTGTTTTTTAGTCGAATGTTTCATCTAAAAGCTCAAAATGTTCGAAAATTTACAGTACCCCCCTCCCTCCCAATGGAAGTTTCATAGTAACCTATAAAACTACATTAATGAACTAAATTAAGACATAAAACCGCTTTTTGGCTTAAAAAATAGTAAATTAACCACTATCTGTTTCAACTTTCATTGTTTATTTCGCTCCTCCATAGACAATGCAGATCTGGGCACTGAAATTAATTCAATAGATTGACGTGAAGTTAATATCGAAGTAGGTAGGTACCTAACGATAATTTTTTTTTCAGCAACTTCGGTCGATACCGACATATGTCACAAATATGTCACATATGCCATGTTGGAGGAGGGTGAGTGATGAATGAATTTGCTGTCATGGCCTCGAATACCTCAGCCTAAGGTCGCCATTGGCACACGGGCGTATACTCGTATATACGTCGGCATTACCCCCTTGATTTTTATTATTTTTGGTATTATTTCAGTATTATTTATTAACTTTACGTTTGCACCAATGGAAATCGCAACGAGCCAATTTTGTTTTATTTTTTTTTTCAATTTAATGCAGTGTCTAATACTATTTATAAATTTGTATTGAAAATGCACTGACGCACTTCCGTCCCAATATATATAATTTTTTTTTAACTTTATTTGTTTTTCGAAAACTGTACATATTTTGGAAGACTTTTAAATTGTAATATATAGTTATAAATATTTGAAAATATAAAAAAAAAGTGTAATATTTGACAAAATTTATCAAAATAGTGAAAAATTGGGTGGTAACAAGAAAAATTTGATATGGCAACTTTTTTTTTTTTTTAATTTACGAAATAAAAAAATCAAAGTGATATTTTATAATAGAGAAATTTGTGGTAAATCAGATGATACCAGATTGTAAAATTTGAACGACTCATGCCTGCACTATGGATTTTATAGTAGATGAGTGATTTTTCAAGGTCATTAATTTGGCCTTAAGGACTTTTGGCGCCAAAATTTTTGGCGCGAAATACAGTCTATAGGGGATATTTTGTTTGTTCTTGTGAAGAATATTTTAATTCTGACATTTCATACTGGACAGTTTATACATCCGTTCGAAACATTGAATCGGTAAGTCGCATTTAGTGTAATCTGAATTGAGTAAAAACTAGTATTTTTTTCTAATATTCGCATTTTAGGGTTCTTTTCTTTACTATTTTACTTCTATCTGGTTGTTATACTTGAGAAGTTAGCCAAAAAGGTACCATCTATCCCCTCTGATGAGTTCCAGAGAAATTATCCAGGTTTGACATTATTGTCCAACAGGAATACAATATTTAAAATTACCACCGTGATGATTTTATTAATTACCGAACTTTTGCTTAAAGTTAATTATGTATTTTTTTTAATGACGTTATATCTTCATTTTAATTAATACGTCAGAATGTTTTTTTATAAAACTTTATCTGTTTGTTTATATGACGTTTTTTTTTCGTCCATTTATTATCAGCTTATTTAACCCGACGATTTTTTCGTTCATACCAGGTTTTCGTAGGTATGTAAGCATACCAGAATAACTGCTTTTTTTCTTCTTATTATTTTTTTTTTTGTTTCAAATTGTAAGCCAGGCTTTATTTATTCTACCCAACCCAAAAAGAGTACTTGCATCCGTCATGTTTTAGCTGGCAATATGTATGTGCCTAAATTTGTTTGATAAATTTTATACTTTTTTATTCCTGTGAATGAAGATCACAGTGGCACCCTTTCTTTATATATTTTATAAATATCTAGGTCACAAGATACAACAAATAAATGTAAAACAGAATTATTTTTTTGAAGTTTGAATATGATATTTGAGCATTCTATCGTATGCTCAAATTTCACAATTTTTTTTTTCACAACTGTTAGAAAAAAAAAATGTTAGATATTTTTAAAATGTATCTTTTATTGATATTAGTGCATCAAATAGTCAAAAGTTATCAATTCTGTATATCCAACTTTGGCGATTTTTTATAAATATATCATTACTATATATAAAAACCAAAATTAGTTCAGTACATTGCAAATTTCACGGAGATTACAAGGACGCCAAAAATAGATTTTTTGGATAAAAAATACCTTCAAAACTACATCTTCAATGAATCGGTGAGTTTTTCATTTTTTCTCATTTTGCTCAACACTCGACGGCCATTTTGAAATTTACTTTCAAATTAGACAGTCGTTAGGTTAAGGGAGGTGCGAGGGGGAGCGGATGTTGTTTTTAAACGAGATACTTACATCTCAAAAAAAATGATGTTATAGGTGCGAACACTGGTATTAAGATTCTTCTTCAAAGGCACTCTCAGATCCCTGAAAAGCTGCTAAGGCTTTCTATATTTCGCTTCTAGATTAATGTTATCCTTTGCGTAAGTTCTGGAGATTTTCTCATTCAAAATTTTTCATCCACTAAAACTGATTTCATTATTTGTTTTGTACTTATAACATGTAGATCTAATCGAGGTATAAAAGATAGATAAATACTTTGAAACATAAAAACTTAATAACGTAACAAATTAGTTGGCGGCACATTGAATTTAATTATTTTATACCAAGAGCCTAGCTCGATGGAAAGCTTAGGCAATTAGTGAGTGAATTGTTTGTGTTATTTGCAAGCCAAGTTGGGCTTTTTAAAGTTTAAATAAATTCAGTTAGACTCCATCTAGATTATCGTTTCTAACCTCTAAACATTTCTTAAATCTGACTTTTATTCGCTTTTCGTCTACCCTGTTAACAAAATATTTATATCATTATTATTTCGTTGGCAGAAAAATCTCATCATTATTTTTTGGGCGTCTGGAGTTGAGCTAGCGTCAATAACAGGAGAATATTGGCTTTAAATGAAACATGGTATCAAAGTTATAAAAATAATGTATATTTTACAAATCAACATCGATGATCACAGCTTATTCGAATAATCAGTGTCCGTGAAGGTCGAGGACACATTAATTTATTTTGTATATTTACAATTTACAAAATACAAAATAAAAAGCTTGAAAGTAAAAAAAAAATACAATGAAAAAATAATTAACACATTCACAAACAAAAGCAGCGTCATTATTTATATCTTAATTTGCAACATTGTGTAAAAATCATATCAAACCAATGACATGTAAATGTGATAAAAATTACATTGTGGAATATAATAGCTTTAATACTTGTAGAGTAACAGAAATAAAAACAAAAAAAAAAAAATACATATAAGGAAAATAATAATTATGCAAGGAACTTTGTATTTTGATCTAAATTCCTTGTAGATAAAATAAAAATAAAATAATTATTCTATAAAGAGAAATATATTTGAGTTGGTGTAATGTACAGATAAAGTGACATTTCTCTATAAAAAAAACCACAGCTAAATAACATCAAATTATAATAAAAGTGCATTTTTTATCCTGTACAAAATTAAATTAGAAAGATACAATCAGGTCCGAAAAGTGGTGCTTAATTATAATACTAAAATAAAGTGAAAAATGTAGAATTTTTTTTTTTTTGTTTGTATCTATATGTCTAATAGAACCCGAGTTATTGAGTTAATTACTTTGTCCAATTTTAAGATATCGCATACATCACTTTGAGTGTTTTTCAAATTTTTGAAAACTATCGAGATAACGAAAAAATCTAGTGAACTACCTCATTTTGTTGATAGGTTTTTTGTAGTAACAGCGCAACAAACATTCGGAAAGACGCGATAAAAAAATACTGTTAAAAAAAAAAACTATTTACAAACGTCCACATTTTGTTTTGTGCTAAAGTAAATACAATTAGAATTTATGACAATGATAACTATTACTTTTAAAAGAATAAACTTGTTTCATAAGAGTAAAAAGTTAGTAATGGATAGAAAGAAATAGGATTATAAATATGTTGCAACAGACATGTGTGATATATATATAAACAAATACTTTAATTGAATAATGATATTCTGGCAAATGCCTTGCATATTAATCATTACAATTCGAGCCGTGTGTAATGCCTGGATATTGCAATCGTGCATGTAATTAATTATTCCTCGCCCATGATCATGTAGGTATACGAGAGGAAATAACCATAAGGCACATCTTCTATATCCGAGGCTGCACATGTGTGTATCGAATGCTCTACAAAAAAGGTCATATCTTCGGATAACAGGAATCATCATGGCTGCACATAAATGTCAGAAAGGAGATCTGTTCCTAAATAATTATAGGTAATTAAACATATTAACACCTTAATATGATTAATTTACGATCCATAGATAATTAGTTGAAGCCGTTTAAGTTTATTAATTCTGGCGGCTTCTTGAAACCACTTGGAGATCTGTCAAGTATGTCGAAGACGCTATTTTAGGTACGACAACGACGCAGAGCATAGTTGGAACGCAGCGTGGTAAATGACATGGATTGTTTTGCTTAGAAGGTACATACATCATACTGGACTTGACCTATCTCAACCGTTTCCATAGCAGTTGGCAAACCACTTGACAAAATGTTGCTTTTTATCAAATAAAAATATATAAATTTACATGGCGACAATTTCAAACTCTTATTTCGTTTATCATATTCATTTTGGTTTCTAAACAAATGTATTACAAATATGTTTTTCACAGTTTTAATAACAAACCATGAAAACAGTACAAAAATAATCAGTATCAAAAAATAGATTTAATAGAAAAACTTTTCAATGTGAAAATATTCGATTTTATTTCTAAACTTCAAATTTTTAAATTACAAAATTATAATTTAAAACGATAGTAATATTGATTTAAGAGATCTAAATTTATCCTTATAACCCTTACTTCATAACCTCTATTCTTAAAGTTGACATATTTCACTTAAGCATACCTGTGTACCTTAAAATTAAATTAATAATATAATATATTATTATTAATAATAATAATATGAATTATTATTATATGTTTGAAAATTATGAAAAGCCACGTTCAACGCAGAAAATATTGTAAGCCTGGTTGTAAGAACACAGTGATTTTTGTCAAAAAACAATGGTAAATCCAGTAAATACTATTATAGTTTAACACCTGGTAAATTAAAATAAATTACTAAGTGGTATAATACATCTTAATTTCGAATTATCCAAAAATATTATTAGATCCATTTAAAATGTTTTCATTCTGCAACAAAATCAACAGATTACTGATATGCCTAATGTAATAAAGTAACTAGAAGCAGGAAAGAGCTTTTTTTCTATGTTGGGTGTGATCTTAAAGCATTCTATTTCATTTAAAGGCTGCTTAGTTTAAATAACGGGTTGTCAAACGATAAATCAACTTTCTTTATAGTCGCTGTAGATACAGTACGCGAAATATTATTTGACAAAAGTATTGTTAAATAGCAATAAAATAATCAACGGTTCTCAACATGTTCAAATCGTTTGGTATTTTACTCTAGTTTATAAATGCTTTGAACATGCTCGGGATATTTTGACAAACGCTGTGATTACTGGCGGCTACCGCTTCGTAGCGCGAACTATGCAATGTTGAGCCAAAACCAATTTTTTATTTTATTTATAATAAAGACAAAAATTCATACATTCTATATGTAACAGGTAGACCAATTTCCAATAAGTTAATTGTAAAATTTTAATTTATCTGCACTGAATTGACAAAATTAAAGTAGATTGATCTATTGCATCAATGATAACTATAATTAAACAAATAATTAATAAATAGAAAATAATACATATGTAACTATACAATTAGAGCTACTTTGGAAAATATACATTAGGTTTTCATAAAGAGTTAAGAATTTGGAAAGTTGCTCCAATTAATTGGGTAATTATTATAAGTAATGCTGTGGGTTGTTACAGATACAGTTAATCGGTTTTTGTCTCACCTATAATCATGGTCGCTTCTTTTTATTATACCTATTTGATTTTATGTTAATTGTTAGGTTAAGAAATAAAAGTAATTATAAGGCTTACTTAATTTTATGCTCATTGTAATGTTAAAGTATTTCAATATATTTTCCATTATTTTATTCAAAAGCAGTAAATTCAAATATCAATAATGGATCAAAATGGTGTATTCAAACCATATTTATAAGTCGTTCAGTGGTAATCCTTCGGCCCGGGCCTAATAAGAGTTTTAGCAAATAATATTGCTTGCACTGTACATAGGTTCTAAGAAAGTTGTACTAGCAAATATAGCAGGTAGAAAATACAATAAAAAAACTTGAATATTAAATTGGAGCTGCAGAAATCACACTGATGTAGTTCTTAAGGCTTTCAGATACTGCCGCACTGGTTGCAGATTGGAATGAGCTCGTAGTCACGCCGTTTTAAATGCGTCATCACTACCATCGCCCGTGAATCCAGACTCGCTTACGAAAAAAAGGTTATGAAACACACGGGTATTTGTTGAGGCATTGTCTAGAAATCCTTGACGTATCACTTCTAACCAACTTAATTTGTGTCGATATTTTGCCTTGTGTCAGGTTCAGTGAGCGTCATACACCTCATGAATTTATCGAGACTGTTGGGTCCTTTTGTCAGACTATCCCAAGTATGCATTTGATTAGACATCTGAAAATAATAAAACTTAAAGTTTCTGAAAGGTTAATATATCTATCCTACCAATAAATTCAAAAGAGATAATCAACTGTTTTAGTAGGTACTCGTAGTATTAGTATAGTCCGATTGGGACACCAGTCGAATTACTATATTGAATTTGTCTTGTGGGGTCACGAGTTCACATGACGACCGCACCAGGTTTCCGCTGGCGACGATATCAGAACACAGATACAAAGTCCGGCTACCGAGTGACGCTGACCGAATGCGCCAGGGCTGAGGTAGAGGGTTTCCCCTCCGACGCAAATGGGCGGGCAGTCTATAAGAGCGGAGGTCAGAGCAGCGCCTTTACCACCTGAGTTCGCGCGCCGCCAATACCTACTCGTCTGCCGTCGTCACACCGGTCTGTGTCCGCACATAATGGAGTCATAGTATTATATTGTATATCGGAGTATTTATGTAGACAGTGGATCAAGTAATAAACCTTATAACAAACTCTCAAGTTATTACTATTATCCCACGGGCCACACACAGTCGGTCCGTTACAGTCTCTTCTCACGATATGGCTAAGTGCTAGGGCACTTGCGTATAAATCACTGGTTCGTCCAACCTTGGAGTATTGTTCATCTGTCTGGGACCCTCATATTTCCTATCTAAATTCTGACCTTGAAGCAATTCAGCGGTTAGCAAGCAGGCACGTGTTTAGGCGCTATCGCAGATTTGACAGTCCGACGAAATTTCTATCTGACCTTAAATGGGAGCCTTTAAGTTCAAGGCGAAAAATATGTCGTCTCATTAACTTATTTAAGGCCTACTTGAAGCTCCCAGCATGGTCCTCCATCAGTGAGCAACCTCAGAAACCGTTCTATATTGGACGAAAGGACCATTCTCACAAAATAAAGGTAATTTTTAGGAGAAAGAATGTCGGATTTCATTCCTTTCTTCCGCGTACCATTAGAAAGTGGAATAGTCTCAACTGCAGCGTCTTCAAGCCATTCCCTAAGACCCCATCCCAACTAAGAAAAAGGATAAAATACTTGGCTTTAAAATAACTTCATTGCATCACCTGCCAATCAGCTATACCACCGGAGGAATGGTACCTCTAAAGTATATGTAATTTTTAAATAAATAAATGATTCCAAATTTGCTTTTTAACACATTTTTGTGAAAACAGTGTGAATTATTTGCCTGTTATTTTTCAGCTGAGAGTTGTTTAGTTGTCTTTACGTAATTAGAGATATTAAGCTAACTAAGAGCAGTTTTTCAACTTGTGCGTCGCGACCGCCCAGGGGATCCCAAAGCCTTGCTTGGTGGTCATTGTCGCAAACAAGCAAGGATAAGTCCTTAAGGGGATTTTTTTGCTCGTAAAGGGGTCGCGAATTCAAAAAGGTTCAGACACACTGATTTAGAGAAACAGACAAAGTGAAGACGACTTACAAAGGATCGCACCCACTTGGAGATGTGTCGCGTGTATCTCTCGTTGGCGAAACGCGAATCGATCAGCAGGACGGCTCCCCAGTCGCCAGCGTGGCGAACACAACGGCCCAGCGCCTGATTCAAAGCCCTGGAAAATATTAGCATATAAAAATAGTCTTCGACAAACTATTATTATATTTCTACGTGTAATTATTTTAGCATGTTGGTTTCTACAAAATTCAAGAGTGAATTGGCAGTAATGATTCAATCTTCATTTTTAAATTGTTCAACTGCTAAGAAGAAATTGAAAACCGCTCTTTAAAAACACAGTTTCATCATTTTAATGACAGATGGCCATAGATTCTCTAGGTTTAAACTGAAAATTATCTACTAAACAGTACGCCGTCTGCAAATTGAAAAGATAAGTTTTTTTAAACTAAAACATTTATGCTTCTATGCGGTTTGCGTCTGGGCTATTAGCGAACGAAATATTTACAATAAAATTGATTAATATTTCATTGGCAAAAATCTAGCGCCATCTACATCTTGATATTAACTTTTGGGCTCCTACTAATTGTATGAGGATGAGGTATCTATAACCACTGTATAATGAATGGTATCAAAAAATTCTTTATTCTTATGTCTAGTAGTCAGAAGTACACTTAAGACGAATACATTAAAATAAATTTATTTCAAACACATTTGAAGGCTAATGGAGGTATTTGGGTATCGTATTTGGGTTAAATATGGTTAGATTGGTGTTATGGAAGGTGAATAATATGAAATTCCAAAATTTAACAAAAATTTAAGTTTCTAAATACCTATAGGCTTGTATCTGAAGCCAATCGCTTCCGGACAAAAGTTGCTTGGACAGTCTATGCTTGTCGTTGTATTTCATTTTCCTAGAGATTATTTCATCGTGGCTGTTCGGGTATGGGATCCCTATCGAGATGACAGCCCTGGCCTGGTGATCGCGGAAGTCCATTCCTTCAGAGACCTTTCCCCTGAACACGGCAAACAACAGGGCGCCACTCTCTGTTTCCACGCACGTGTAGAACTTCTGCAATGAATGCGGAAAGAAATACTCGTTTATAAAAGTGTAAAACATTTAAAAATATAATATTTCTAATATTATAACCCTGTTTTGTTTATGGAATTAATAATCAACTAAAAACCAACGATTTCTGTCTGGCGATTTCCATGTCGTAAAAAGTTCTATATAAACAAAGAACCAGTTATACCACTACTAAAGAAAGACATGGCTAATAGAACCTTTTCGCAAAGAGTTCCATAACTTTATATATATTATTTTTTTGTACTTTCAGATTTCAATTATAGTTCAACTGGAGATCAGAAGTAATTATAAATTCGTCGTTTACAATTTAAACAGCATAACTCAAATTTTGTTTTCCCAATATCTTCCATACCTGTTGCCAAGGAGTATTGAGATAACTCAGATCTCCTCAAAATCTTGAAGTATAAATCCTAAAAATAATAATTCAAAGTCAATGTTTTGGTATTATGGCATCTCCTGTAGAATTAAGGTTAGCCCACTTGTTCTTCAACTTCTCGTGTGTAAACTCGGTGCAATGCGGAGTAACTACTCTTGCCGGGTTTTAGTTTGAGTAAATATGATGCCATTACACAAGAATTTCGAATATAAAGTACTTTTGCTGTAGAAATACTTTATATTACTTTTTATTATTTAATAGGAATAGAAATCCAAACATTAAGTCAGAATATTTAATGTTTTTTTTTTAATTTGCCAAAAATGTATCAAATAACCACTGAGTTGGTTTAATTCAAGTATATATTTTATGTTAAAAAAATGTATCTAACACCCAGATTCAAACTTCCATCGATCGACTAACAATATATTAAACAGCTTTGTTTATAACGTGGCTGTCTGTTATTTACAAATTTTGAAAATAAAAAGATCTTTAAAATAAAACGCAATACTTACGTTCATAGTTTCGTTATGATCACGCCCATTTCTGGCTTCTAAGTACACACTTTTAACTTCTTTAAGCCGCGACCACAAACCAGTGCTCATCCATCTACAAATGGTAAAAAACAATATTAATTTTTCAACCGAAATATTAAAAAAAAAAACCAAAATGTCACTTTATCTCTAACCTAACTAGGTTTAAATAGCCTGTTCATGTGTAACATATTGTGGAATATTTTCCTGTCACTTTTGAGGTTACAGACTTAAGACACAATATAAAAAAGAGGGGATGCTCGCTGTGCATGGGTACTATGGCCTGCCGCGCGGGGAGTGGATCACGGTGAAAGTGGATTCGCGAGTGCTTCTGATGTGTGGTTTGATTTTACAATTAATTTATGAAATCATTGATTTATATTGTTATATTATACTCATATTCATTTATTTATTTTATTTCGCAAAAAATACAGCATTCGAGCAAAAGATATAATAATGAATGTTATGAAATATTTCACATTATTTTATTTTTATATGGTACTCCAACAAAATATTGAATATATAACATGTTTACATTAATTTTAGACACTTAAAGTAAGAAAAACCTTATCAATATTTAAATAAAAAGAAACATAAAAGTAAGTATTTGTAATATGACTTGTATGTATGTATGAGAGGCCACTTGAACATTGTAATTTTTATTTTAAGTTTATAAATACAAAAAACCTGTTTGGTCTCTGCGATTCTTCCCAGCAGCGATAAAAATCGCACTGGGAAAATCAAGTGAGTGAAGTGTCCTTATGTCCTCCTCAAAAAGCATAAACGTATAATAAATAAACATGAGATAATTAACATGTCATTCATAGTGGATCTAAGTGGAAACCGATCGTCAAACATCTTTTGTACCAGCCCTGACGAGGTTGCCCTCGCTTGCTTCGCTTCGTTTTTTTGTTCTAAGATGACCCTTCACGGAGAAGAAATTGAAAACCACTCTAAATTAGATGCAGATGTTGCATCAAGTCTCAAACATCCGTAAAACATTGTAAGTTTCGCAATTTTAATGACAGATGGTAGGTTTATATTGAAAATTATTTACAAAACACCGCACCGTCTGTGTATCGGCAGGATAAACTTTTCTAAACATTTACGAGCTATTACCAAGCCATTCTAAATCTCAGAATATTTTTTTTTGGTGCCTACTGATAGTATTAGGTTGCTATTGAAAATGACTATAATCAACTAGCTGTTCAACCCTGGGCTTAGCCCCGGGTTGGCAGCTACTCGTGCCTGCTGCACTCGGAATAGGTCGCTTCGCTCCCCATCTCTAGACCGTCGGCCATTACGTGCCTACCGTTTTATTCTATGCAGGCGGCTTTCACAATTGTTCCGCATGTACCATATCAGATTGGACATATTCCACTGCTCAAGTTACCAGGCTCAACATCTGACCTATACGGTTTGCAGCAAGACCGTCAGCAAACTGACTGTTCAACGGTCCAACACGTAGGACCCCTTAGGCAAGGTCAACTTATGGATGATTTCAAAAGCACTTTTAACGCCGCGACACATACGCACCTTGCCTGCAGGTTTTCCATCAATTTGTAACTGGGTACGAAGCACAGAACTCCGTGGGGTGTGTTTTTGCACACCCACAACAGTACCGCGCCAACGGAATCCTGAAAATCCAGCCTGCTATTGTTCCGGAAGGTACATTCCAGCGGGATGTTCTTCGGACCATAGCTTAATGCTCCGACCCAAACCTTAAGGAATATCACATTTTTAAATTTTATTTGTTTGTTCTTACGTTTAATAGTTAAAATAAAGTATTGGCAATAAAATCGGTATATTTTAAGTAGTTACCAAAATTTAGGCAAATCATGAGATACTCAAAAAAAGTATGATTAAAGTGAAAATAAATTTCGAAAATTTAACACATTTTACTTGAAAGATATGTTTTTATGGTAATATCATATAAATAAACTCCTCTTCTACTGGCGTTGAAACTGTAAAAAAAACTGACGTTACTCTAGCACTAGTTAACTTAGCTCAGTTAAGCAGGGCCCAAAAAATGGTTTATTCTAAATCGTAGCAGTCATTAACTGAAAAAAAAGTAACAAAATGAAAACCTACCCTCTCTTTGGGAATGACGTGATTCCCGAAGACGGTCAGAGGGAAATTGGTGGCCAGTTCCCCGGGTAAGGTCTCGGCAGGACTGAGTGTACCTGAGCTGAGAGCAATACAACGAGCATTCTTTAGAGCAGAGAATATTAGTGCTGGGTTCATGCACCATATTGATAAGCTTAACTCGGAACTGCCGGCCTGTAGAAATAAATAATTAATGATTAATCATTTAGTAAGTTTTACGAATGTACCTTCATAAACGCTGTTTTCAATGACAGTATTAATTGCCCCGATCTTTTGAAATCCTTTTCGATCAATGTACCAACGTCACATCGTACCCGTCATTACAATGTTTTTAAATACCCCCATGCTCCACAAATGATGCTCTGCATTCACCGATAGTACGTGTGTGTGTATTGTATCTATGAGAACCACCACTTTCGCATCGCTGTATGAGCGTATATGAGGTTGATATTTACATATACATACCTACATACTCTGTCGAATCGCCTTTCAAGGCAAACGCTTCATTTGCCCTCGACTGTACGATGGGTGGTTTCTTTGTGATGGATGAACAGGTCTATTCGGGCTTCGGAAATTGAGAAATTAATAGTTTCGCATATGAAGCACAAGATATTGTCACATCTAATTTTTGAGTATTTTACAATCAGACAAGATGTGACAGCATGAGAGATTATGGAGTTTTCTGAACAAGAACTGTTTAGTTTAACGAACAAGATTCCTTTGGTTCTAGGACCGTGTGTTCAGAATCAGGTTCAGAAAAATTGGTTGTATAGTATATTTAAATTTTATAAAAATTATTAATATTTCTTTTTTATATAATTATTTTGTGCCCTACTCAACTAGGCCAAATGTGGCTGTACAGTAAATGTGGTGTCAGGCACATTTGGCCTAGAGATGGCGGTATAATGAAGTGCCAAAAATGGTATGACCATGTGCGGATTCGAACCCAAGACTTTTGGGTGAATAATCCATGTGAGCATCTAAAAAATGGCCTTTTGCTGATGCTGACACCTGGAACGCTGATTGTATCAAAATTTTAGCTTTAGAAACCTAGAAGATTTGTACGGTGTTTTTGCGATTTCTGATGGATAAGATAAGGTAAGTTAAAGATAAGAATATTCACTAACTGGATTTTTTTTGCTAAGCCAGGACCCCGCTTGTGATTGGCTAACCCCGAATTCCGACTTTCTCTTCAGAGCACCCAAAAAGTCTTCACAATCGATAGAGTATAGAAAAGCTGAAATCAAAACATGTCAATTATATAATAGTTTACTATACTTTAGTTTACACTTTGCTATAAAAATTTCATAAAAATTACTCAATGCTACTGTGCTTCCACACTAATAGTAATTAGTGTGAATACAAAGTAGCACGTGCGTTGTAATTGATTTATATGAAAGAAACACTATCTAAGCTTTTTTTCTATTTTTCTAAGCTTATTTGCGTATTTATCGACAATCGCATAGTAAGTACTCGGTGAGATTTATTTTTATAATCCGGACCACATTAGCAGATCGCAGAAACTGTCCAGCCAGTTAAAGCGGCGCACAGACGTGATGTTGCTCGGCGAGTGTCTACCTTAGGACGGGCACTGCCCAGTTAGGCAGAACTATACGTATACTTACGAAGTATGAATACCATTTTCTCGAGCAGGTTCATACTGATAGTGGATAAATGCATTCCCATTGATTTTGTCTCCTGGCTATCGAAGCGACCTCTGCCCATTAATTGTTTCATACTTTCCACTATCGCTTGTACGGCTTCTTGAAAACCTACAAAATTAATAACAGATATTCAATGGAAAACATCGAAAACAATTGACATAAATAATTGTTACAAATGTTTTCAAGATAGAATTATTCTAATACAGACTGTTCTCAATTGCCCTCCTTTCTGAGAGAGAAGGGTACTGATTTTCAGGACATCCTGTTTACTATAAATATCTATATATATAAAATAACAAATTCTGTCTGATTCATCATCGCCTAGAAATCTGAAATTTCAAAGGTACGTTCTCTTTATGGCATAGGCACCCACTAAAAAGGATTTTTAGAAATTCCCTCCCTAAGGGGGTAAAAATAGGGGTGAACATTTTTATGTTAAATCCAATATTTCAGAAACCGAAGATGTATAGAGTTCAAAATTAATATTTAGTTTACTTCTTTACTTCCTACAAAATAAACATGTTTCACTATTTTCACAAAATCCATTAAGGGAAGTGAAAAGAGGGGGGTGCGTCGAGATGGAGAGTGAAGCGGCCCATCCCGAGTGCCACAGGCACGAGTCGTCACGTTACATCTTCGGTTATGTGGTGGTCAAATGATCAAAAGTTGACTATCGGTTGAGTCTATGTGCCGGTTGAGTAATGGTTGAGAAAGAAATACATTTCAATATAGTTTTTGCAGTGGTGGTCAGATGTAACCTTCGGTTGAAGTTTGCCAGTACAGGAAAACGATTCCCGATGACGTCATAGGGCCAAAATTATTATTCATCCAGCCATCAGAAAATAAAAGATTTAAGAGTGGCATTTTATAAAATAAAATATTGCGCCGGTCACATGCGCTGACCGTTTCGACGTTTGACCGAAAAATAAGCGGAGGTTGTCTCAACCGTCACTTAACCAGTGATGATGAAAACGGCCGTTAAAATGCTATACCAATGCACGAAACCACGGACCAAACTAATGTGCATTATATTCTTTTCGTATTTATGTTTAAATTAAAATCTTACTTAAATTCGTTTGTTATAGTTACTTCGATATTATCCTTTTATATCTCTAATTATCTTTATTAGTCAATTGGGCTACCTTAGTTTAAGGATTGTGTACTTCAATTTATATTGTCTTTACGTCATTACCAGAATAAATAAATAAATCAATTATGACTATAATTTTATTTTCTCGAGTCTTGTGAGTCAATAAGATACTTACGTTTAAAGTTTTAATAAAATGTATGGAAAAATACAGACTTTTCGAGGCTCATAAATTTTAGACAAGGAAGAAATGAACTATTTTTAATTTAATATTAACTCCGATAATTATGAGATAAAGCAATATCCAGTAATATTTTTCTTCTATATCTACCCAAGTCAACTTCCGCTATGAGATTTGCTCATCTGACTTGCTGACTTCATGACGATGGTCAGAAAATTCTATCCAGGAATAAATATATTAATTCATATTTTGAGTAAGAGGTTTGGTAGCACAACATGACGATAGAATAAAATGAAAAATATAGCAACTTAAATATACGCATATAAGATAAATGTACGCTCACCTTTGAAATGCAAAGAGCCAATTCTGTGACAGTTGAAGGACTGCACCAAGTCAACGCCTTCGAAAACGTGTATCGACTCAAATTCAGATTTCTTCGCCATCATCGGTGCATTATTATCGAACCTAAAAAGTATAACATAATAAGTCTTGCACTATGCCGTTTCGTAGGTTATAATGCATCTGACTGGAAGCTGTGTGGTATGAATGACTGGCTCTGCTTCAAGAGGACGCTTTCAAATTCAAAGCGCTACTCTCATCAATGTCGACAGTGTTAAGAAATATGGCATAATTATATTTTATCTTCTTGTAATGATCTCACATCAAGAATTCAACAAGGCTGTCAGAACTGACATTCTGAAATTATATATTTCCGCGTACCTGTCAACCGGGGAGCACTGAAAAACAGCAATTCTTACTGAAGGCTCTCCATTTCCTTAAAATTTTCCTCAAAACTCTAACGTATACCTTGGCGCTGACTAGTAAGGACTATGTACCTATGTAATGGTGAAAAATATGATATCTTTTTATTTCTTGAATAAATAGAATTATTATTATTTATTATTATTAACTGCATATAAACAGTGTCGCCTAGCTACCATAAATATATATATTTTGTATTTATAACAAGCAGCAAAAAGTGCAGAAAAATGTATAACTATTACAGGTATTAAAATAACTGAAAAATAATATTTATTGACAATGACTTTGTATAAATTAGAAAATTCCTGTTTTGCCTTTACTATCTATTTATTTATTTATTACTATCTATCTTCGGCTGCTTCAGACTGGCAACTAAATTATACTTATTGACCAGTGTCGCCATCGTCAGAATCTTAACGGCTGTATCTAAAGTAGTTGTAAATTGCCGTATTTATTATTAATAGACTTATAACTACCGTATATCGTACTATTGTAGCTAATGCTACCATATTATCTAATTAAAATGAATTGAATTGCCGTATAGTTGATAACACTGCTATTGACGTAACTGATTTATCGGCTCGTATTCATACGATTGACAGAAGCAGAAACAAAGTTATAACTTTGATTATGTATAATTGCGGTATTAGCTGACATTTGTATTACTTACCAATCACTCCAAAGTCCCAGAGTAATTTTTATTGATTCATATGCCTCCTTCAAATTATAATCAAAGTAGGTATTTAAGATGTTGGTAATATCCTTAAAAAAAAAACAAATTATTATTCAATGTTTGTTTTAGAGAGGGTCTTCTTCGATTGCCTGAAATCATGTTTAAAAACAAACTATGCCTTAATCCAAAAAAACTTGTTGAAATTAACTAAGCCTCTGTAGTCCATTCCGGTTAAATAAAATTACTTACGTCTAAAGTTTTGACAAAATATATGGAAAAATAAAGATTTTTCGTCTCGCATAGATAAATCGTTTATAGTATTTGCTTATAACACAAACCGATTTAGCGGCATTGATCTCCGCTTGATCGATATTGATGGAGGCTGCATCGCGGCATTTGTCCTCAATATTATGGGCCTCATCGAGGATTACTATTGAGTCTTCAAGTTCCAGCGACATCTGCAATCGAAAAGAACTCAATTCACTCTAAAAGGCAAAGAAGTACCTTTTATTATGTTCCTATTAAACGTTTGGCCGAGGTCCGCATGGCCAGTTAACCAGTTTCGATGGATGCTTCATTAAGAAGACAGTGATTATAAATTGATTTATACAGAACGTCCCGTAAATAATGTCTAAGCCTGAAACTGGCGATAGACCTGGTCCATATATTATGTAATTTGAGTCTGGTCTGCAGATGACGGTAATACAGTAGAGCGTCGATAATTCGGACGTCGAAAATCATCACAAATTAGCAGTCGTATTACGTATTTATATGTAGGACCGTGTTTTTACTCTATACACGTATACAAGGTTAAAGGTAGGTATTTTAACAAAATATTCTACGTGTTCAAGGGTCTTTCGTGTCGCACCATAATGCAATAAACATTCTTTAAAAAAAAAATACTTGCTTCTGCAGACATTGATAGACGGGAAAAGGCCAGACGGAGTCACATTAGTTCCATGGAGCCATGGTAAAGCCTTGACATGGGATGTTACGTGTGCAAACACAGACATCTTCCGATGCGCTGATAAACTTGGCAAACTTGAGAGAGAAGTCGGAGGATCCCCGGGTTCATTCTTTTGCCCAGGTGTGTCAGTTTGGAAGTGGTTGTGTGGGAACGCAGCCAGTATCCTCGGTACACTCACAGAGTCTCGGAGGAAATATTTTATATAGTTTAATTTTTTTATATAATTATTTTGTGTCAGATTTAAGTTTTAAATACAAAATATGTCAATGTCTGCTCACACTGTTACGAATGTTGGGGTCGATGATGTAGTTGTAAGGACAGAAGATTATGTCGGCGCTGGAGACCATGCTCTTGGCAGCGAAGTAGGCGCACGCATTTATCTCCACAGCGACGTCGCACAGCTCCTCAATGTCCCAAACGGACGGCAGGACGTTATGGTGCAGACGATGCTTATTGTTGAAGAAATCGCAGCCCGTTTTCGGGGGACCCGAGTCTTTCGATTTGATCTGCAACAATTGTTCGTAGCGTTAAGTAAATTGTTACATTTAGTAGAGCAATTGCATATGGCATACTAAAATTATTTAACAGCTGATCATATACAGAGTGTATTTTTAGTCACTTTGTTCCTTTCAGGGGGGACGGGGGAAAGCGTTCCCTTCCCACCTGTTTTAGCAGCTAGGACGTTTCGACACCAAAACTTATCCAAGCTTTATCTAATCATCTCCCTATCATCAAAAACCATTACAGGTTTCCCTATGTGGGTTGAGTCTTGTTATCCATTTTATCCACGTAACGTTCCAGTTGTGGTCCACGTGGGCTATATTCGGTACACTTCCAACAAAATAAAAGAAAATAAGGACGGTAGACCGCTACCTTTTTATCCAGCAGTTCGTGGCACAGCTCGTCCTTATTCCGGTGCACTCCCGGTTCGCAGGTGTTGACGCACGACTGCTCCCTGCTCGACAGTACGGTCATGCGTATGTCACGCGAGTAAGCGGTTTTCTTAAACTCCCTTATGACCTGCTGGAGCTGCTTGTGTGTCCTCGTGCCGTAGTATATCTTTGGAAGTCTGCAACAATGCCAAGGTCAATCATTTTTATAAAATAATAAAATAACTTCTAGGAGGCTCAAACGAAACAGCGTCAGCGCCACCTACCAGCAAATTAATTATTGTCATTAGCTCAACCTGATAAATTAGTAGGCGCTCATCTGCGTCTTGTTTTGGTTACTAAAGAGTGGTTTCCATTTATAAACCACCTTATAATCAATGTTATTTTGAACGAACTTCTATACCAACTTCTTTTTTTCTTTTTAAACTTCTACAAGCTGTAGGTAGCATAAAGTTGCTAACCGATTATTTTCGCTTTTAGTTAACATCTTTAAATTGGCTTTCGCTTTTCACTAAAATACAGAGTTAACTTAAAGAAACATTTTTATTGTTCTAAATATTTAGAAGTTCAATTTTCAGGTGGGTTGGTAATGGCTGGTAAACCACAGTACCAGTAGCGGTTCTTCATAAGCAATTACATGGTGCTGGACCAAAAGCTTACTCGCATACTCGGCCTAAGCCAAATCTACGTACTGCGTAATGTATCCATTTTCAGACAACGGGATGGTATTGGTGATAATACACCGACACAACTAACACTGACGCAATCACTGCCTCACCCCGGGCGAAGGAGCGGAGCCGTTGAGTGTAGTGGTATATACGTGTGAGCGATTAGGATATGGCGGTAAACGGTAATAACAATAGGCGTCCCTTTCCAGCGGACTGACGGACTATTGCCATCGCAGCAGTTCTATGACAAGCGGCTGCGTCCACCACTACACTCAACGCAGAGAAGTTATTTGGATCTCTCTGCGCACACCGTTGCAAATGAAGAAATAAAATTACGAACTTGAGTTTTTCAGGCGAATCCGTAGTGCATTCGATGATCCCCTCCATCTTAGTAGAAGTATTCATGCTAGAGCGGGATGCTGCATTCTTGGGGGGAGTAGTGCAGACCGGGGCGATCTTAGCTGGGGACTGGTGGGGTGATATCCGGGGCCGCTTGTGGATGTGCACTTGCGGCAGGTCGTCTTCCCCAAAAACGGAAGATCCTGAAAGAGAAACCAGCGAAGACTATAATAGAGCACGGCACTGAACTATGAGAAATTGCAAAAGATGGCTAAAAGCCATCAAAAGCAGATTAATAACCGTTGAGGAGTTCCTTCGCCTGGAGCCATTTATGGCTGTAGAATCAGGTCATGCTTTCCGTAAAAATGCATTGTTATCGGAACATAACCAACGAGCATATAAGAGCAAGTGGTTCATCTCCCCTTTCAAGTGCAACTACGGATCGCTTCCCGTCGTCCGGAAGACAGCACTTCTCCGGCCGTGGCCATTTTGTCGCTGGATACTCCTCCCCTCTGCACTCACTCTTCGCCCTCTTCCCGCCCGTGCTGTAATCGGTTTCCGCCGGAAATTGCGTTCAATCAATTATCGCCAGGCTGCGCTCTATCGAGTGTTTGGGGTTACTAATTCAAACGTCAATGTTTGCTCCGACTATAAATCCACCAATGCATCTGAACTCTACATTTAGTACAAGTAGATTTTCGGCGACGGAAAACACTATTTTATTTTATTTATTTATTTCAGGCTACAACAACAGCTTTCACATTAATAAAATTACTATAAAACAATCAGTACATAAAGCTTCATAGTTTCTTCTAAAATTAATAAAATGGAAAAATACCTGATGGGGAAATTACATAACCAGATATGAAATTTAGAAATAAAGAATGAAAGACGCACCCTATTTGGAAAGAAACACCCTATTTGTTTTGGTTCTTAAACCACATACATACATTTTGGAAATATATTGACAAGCTCATAATAAGGCGTTATAAAAGGTTAAGTGGTTAAGAAACGAATCGCTTTTCTAGAGGTCCACATAATACTTGTTACGGATTTAATACTTGGACTAACATTATATGATAGTGTAAAATTATAAATAATACACTACTTGGAAAGTGTTTGGCTAAGAAACTTAAATTAAAAACAGTATTTTCTCGGTAATTTGACTGATACGGTAACAATGGGATAAATAGATTACCGTGAATCATTTTCAAATAGTTTAATTCTATTTTTGTTTTCATAATTGATTTTCTGTTTTAAAATAAAATTGTATTTGTGAGGGTTGTGCTAAAAACCAGGAATCTGATCGCAACCCATTTTATAGACGCATAAAAATGTATAAATCTGACCAGGGAGACGGGAATAGGGGTGGTGGTGACATAATAACTTTCTTAGTATTTAAGATATCGAGTTTATTTAAATTTTATTTCATTTCTTAGACAAGGACGTAAAACTTATCTAAGTAAACTTTTTTGATAGCACCAACCATTGATCCTAGGGATGGGAAAAAATTTCTCTACAACTTTTGTTTGAAACAATTTTTGATATGAACAACCCATACGGTAAGGGATGACCAAAATGTTTCACCGCTTTGATCCGGTGAAATCTACCTCCGCCGAAAGGATGTTTTTTTTTTACTTTACAAGGTTGGCTATAATATAGGTTTTGGTTTAGGTAATTTGATGGGTTGCTTCATTTCCTATCTCAACCCTTACTGCACAGTATAAAGAGGGATTCGGTAATCGCACTCTCGCTGCGCAAGGGTACGGCGGGTTGAGGTGGTAGCTCGCGCAATGCCCGATACAAATTTGTACAATTGGAGTTCGCCTATACCCTACTGCGACCCGGTGAAATTCACCTCCGCCTTCGGCGTTCTAATTATTAATAATAAAACCGATTCGAATGTCTATCAATTCCTCGGGGGTAGATATCCCCTGACATACCTAGATGTAGCATTGCGCAGTGGCGAAGCCCTTTCGCTGTACCCTGTAAACCGAATTTAATTTGGCGGGTCCCGGAATTGAAATGCCGGTCGCAGAGGGGAAAGTGTCGGGGGTGGGGGCGAAAGGAGGGGGGGGGGACGCCTGGCCGTACCCATCTATCGCAGGGGGATTAAAAGCTCGCCCCTATCCGCCCGACCTACTAAATTTTACGTAATAATTAACTAAAAACCAAAAATGAAAAGAAAGAAAAAAATGAAAGTAAAGTAAAAGCTTCGATTTTAGAGGCACGTGTCCTAACCTTCACTTAATTCTAAAGGCGGTTGTGAGGGTTCGCTTGAGGATGGGGAGAGAGGGATGGGTGTTCAATTAGGAAAATTAATAGCAGTCGCCTCTGGGGGCGTTATGTATCGCGACCCACGGGTCGAATCAATATTTATAAGGGTGCTTTTATATCCAGCATTATCCAGTGTCGAAATCTGTCACAGGCTTATAGATTTTACCAGTTTTCATGCCAGTTCCGACCGAAAGCGAAATAGGTTTATTAGCTTTATATTCTGATTGTTTTATAGTAATTTTATTAATGTGAAAGCTGTTGTAACCTGAAATAAATAAATAAAATAAAATAGTGTTTTCCGTCGCCGAAAATCTACTTGTACTAAATGTAGAGTTCAGATGCATTGGTGGATTTATAGTCGGTGCAAACATTGACGTTTGAATTAGTAACCCCAAACACTCGATAGAGCGCAGCCTGGCGATAATTGATTGAACGCAATTTCCGGCGGAAACCGATTACTGCACGGGCGGGAAGAGGGCGAAGAGTGAGTGCAGAGGGGAGGAGTATCCAGCGACAAAATGGCCACGGCTGGAGAAGTGCTGCCTTCCGGACGACGGGAAGCGATCCGTAGTTGCACTTGAAAGGGGAGATGAACCACTTGCTCTTATATGCTCGTTGGTTATGTTCCGATGACATGCATTTTTACGGTAAGCATAAGCTGATTCTACACCCAGGAATGGCTCCTAAAAAAGGAACTCCTCAACGGTCAACAGCACAGACACGAAATTTTGTAACCGCATTCAAACACTTAATAAAAGTTTGTTTATAAAAATATTTTTTAAACAATGAATTTTTATATAATGATTTATGACGGTATCAAACCTGAAATGTAGCTACAATTTGAGCTTTACAAACGTAGCTACCGGATGTGACAATTTTACATTTCGCGTTACAACAACGAATGACATTTCAGGAATGGAACACTCAGTATTTATTACCTACGCTACTATATTAAAGTACTCTGCTAAAATAGGAAGATGCTTGTGGTAGCGGTAACTTTTCCAAATGCGACTCAACACAACGCCAATTTTTTAATAGGTAGGTTTTTATAGTAGAATTTAAAAGAAGGTAAAATAAATGTTTTGGGTAAATGTGAAATACGCGGTTGATCACATCAAAATAAAACTGAAATAAAAAATAAAACTAATAAAAAATAACATTAATGCTAGACATATTATGTTTTCTATTGGAAATATTTATTTTCCCTTAAATCTAACCTCAGCAGCAGAAAAATTATTAAAAACAGACATTTTATTTATTTATTTAACAACTTTCCCCATGTAGGTACACATTTAATTCATAACATATGAGTAACAAATATAACACTTTAAAAAACAACATTAAAAACCAGAAACAATAAAAAAAAAAAAAAACACCCACAAATAATCAAGAAAAATACAAAGTAACTACCTACCTAATAATTCGACTGCTCTCCCAATCGGAAGCGTTTATAGGGGGGTAGATTTATTTAATAATCTCCCCAATAATATAAAAACATTACAAAGATATCACAGCTTTAATTCTGCTTTAAAAAATATCTGATTGAAAAAATTTTGTACAGTCTTGACCTTAATTGAAGTTTATTTAATTTTTAATGCATTTACTGTTTTATTATGTTTTTCTATACATTTTATAAATTATTGTACTATTTAGTTTATACAAGATTTACGCTCTTTAACTTGCTTTAACTCTTTTCATGCATTTGTATAACTGTGTATAAAGTGTAGGTATGCTAGTCTTAATTTCTATATTTGTTGTTTGTATCTTGTTATTGTTTTATTGTTTTATGTTACTCATTTCTGTCTATCATACACAGCTGCAAAGTTCTTTTTTGGAATAAATATACTGAATATACTTGTATACCGTCGATACGATACGCTAATCGCCTAAATAACGTGTGCTTCCGCGCTCTAGGCAAACGGTCCGGAACAAAGAAACCAAACTCTCCGAGTACTTCGGGGTTCTCAATGAATCCGCGATTGACTTACCGCCTAAACTTGAGTGTATTAAAGCCTAACATCCCTAATAAAAATGTCCTTAAATACCGCATAAGGACATTTTCTTTTGTGATTATTTAGTCGAGGTAATTTTAAAAGTGACGTTGCTTTAAAATAAAGTAAACGACATCACAAATTCAGCTGTCAAATTAATAACGCAAACCCCAAGCGAGGAGGGATCTATATTAGGACACACTTGACGTATTCGTGTGTAATGGCATCCTAAGAGCCCTTACAGGGTGTCCCAAGACCAAGGGTGGTTGTGTGTAACCTATTGTGGGTAGGAATTTACTATTCTTCGCGTAAAATTTCCTTTTACTTTATCGGTATATATCATCGCTCGACAGAGCTAGTTTCCGTTAAGTGTGAAAAAAAAAATGCTTTTCAAATTATTCTAAGAACTGTATCGAGTCCACGCACTAACACATTCAACGGAAACTCCAGAAATGAATTTGACTATAAGTGGTGATAAAATGGCCGCATTTCTTCCTCTACAGCCAAGATACGAAGAGTTGTGGTCCTGTCTTCGGCGTGCTTTTGTCGGAACGATGTTGGTATACTTGCGTTTTGTTTTTTCCGGTTCAGCGCCATAAGAAGTGACTGAAGTACACCGTCTGTATAACCTGGCATGGTAGGTATATATAGAACCCACGCCCTGTGCCAGATTTCAAAAGCGTACCCCCAACCCCGCTACAGAAACGTGTGAGCCTACGTTGAAAACGTTGGAAACCATAAACGCATTTTTTTTTATTATTTTATCGATTTTAGGGAGTCATGTTTTACTCTCTGCGCGGTCAATAAGAAATTCTTGGTTTTTATTTAATTACAGCTACGTAATATATAAAACTAAAAAACAATTTTTTCTATGTTTTAGACCGTTTAAGGTATCTAAACTTATTTTATTATGATTAAATATCCAATAGTTACCACATAACAGCAATAGAAAAAAAGGTCTAAATGAATCGAAATGAATGCTAAGCTAGAATGGGGCGCTGTGAAGGCATCGCTGCAGAGATAGTTACAGTCAGCTCGGTCGCATGAAAACGTAAGCCGCGCTAGAAATATTCGCTGCGTTTATCGTTACACTTCTAAGTGGTGATTGCTTATAACGTAACAACGTGCTCGCGCTTGTATATTCCGATCTCACTTCGTGATATGATTATCATGCCAAAAACCCGAGGAACCAACAGCCTATTGTAACTTGTAGTATACAGGGAGTATTTAAATTCACCGGTGCCCTTTTAGGTCGCGGCCTGTTAAGATCGTAAGAATAATTTAAAAATTTAAGTATGTAGGAAAAATTAACGAATTAAACAAAAATGACTTAAAACTGAATGCGAAATAATTTCTATTTTCAATACGCAATTATTTCAGTTACCAGGTTTTTTGTGTAACGTCAACGCCTGTTTTCATTTACAGCGGGGACTACGGCGCTTTTAGCTTACGGTTGACGAAAACAGAATGAGGGAAAAACTCTTCATTTAAAAGGTTTTTTTTCAACGCACGGGTAGTAATTTCAAGCATATACTTAGGTTAATCATATAGTTAGCGTTAATGGCCAACAGAAAAGTAAAAATAAAAAAAACATATCATTTTTTACCCGTAAGATCATTGCAGAGATGAATGATCCGGAGGACTGTGATCTTAATGCCGAAAAGTGCGTGGGTGTAAATTTTATTAGATATACAAACTGTTAAACTAGGAACAGTTTTATTAGAGATCTTGGCATATACCTGGATTCTAAACTACTGTTTCGTAATCAGATCGAACATATTATTGTCAAAGCGTATGATGGGTTTTTTGATACGTATCACACATCATTTTAAGAATAGGGAAACCCTATCTAATTACATTATATTTTTCTTACGTCTGTAGTCATTTGGAATATGCATTTCAAGTCTGGTCATCACCCTAAGAAATATAGAGCGTATTCAGAATTAATTTCCTAAACAAATTTCCTGACTATGCCCAATGCGCCACATTTTACGGAATCCAGAGTCTTGAGCTCAGAAGATCGCGAGTTGATTTGTTGCTTTTATATAGAACTGTCAATGGTCACATCGACTGCTCTGATCTTCTGGGGCTCATAGATTTCCAAGTTCCATTTAGACCTACTCGCCAGTGTGAGACATTCCATCCATCACGGTAGAGTACGAATTATGCACAGAGTTCATATATTTTACAACAGCATGTTGAGCGCTACCTTCCCGGCATTCAAGACATCTAGTTTTAACCCTAGAATAGTAATTATATAAATTCCCCAAACTCGTTCCTGGATCGTAAAGAGGAAAACTGACGGGTAGTGCACTTACAGCCGAGGGCAAAAGAAACTTTGCTTTAAAAAGGCGATTCGACTCTTGTCGAAAAATGCCTTTAATAACACACAGGCCAGCGACGAAACAATGCAAATATTTTTCATCTATTTTTTGTTCAACTTTAAATGCCCAGGCTAAAACTCCGACTGTACACTGTTCAAACAACTAGCGGATTTTAAGCTAAGCTATATATTATAGCTAAGTCACTTACGATTGTCAGCCGCGGGGTTCGGCTGCTTACTGGGGAAAGTTTTCATACTCTTCGGGCAGAAGTCCATGGAATCCTCACTGCAATCTTCGTCACTATCATAGTAAATGGTTCTTTTTTCTGAAAATAATAATAATTATTTTCAGAATACATAACGCCCCCAGAGGCGACTGCTATTAATTTTCCTAATTGAACACCCATCCCTCTCTCCCCATCCTCAAGCGAACCCTCACAACCGCCTTTAGAATTAAGCGAAGGTTAGGACACGTGCCTCTAAAATCGAACAAATATAAATTGCAATGACAATAACCTCTATTATTAGACTAGCCGCTACTGCGGGCAGTTTAGAAGATACCTAATAGTTCTTAGTATTAAATGCATATCTTATCCCGGAGACTAAAAATAAAAAAATATTTTTTTTAAATATAAAACCTATACCTATAGGTACGCACCCAGGTAGGTATGTTCCGGCGAAGGGTGGCTTTAAAGTGGGTGGTTAGGGAGTGGGGAGGGGCGGGGGACGTTGTAGTGTTGCGTTACCATGGCAACGCGCCCTCGGAGGCGCCTGCGACGCCGCCACATGACACGCTCTTGACATTACAACCCTCCAACGGCCCAGGGGGTAAACTCTGCCCACAAACGTCACTAAAATTTAAATAAAAAGTAATAAAGCAAACTTCATCTAAATACCTAAGTAAACCTGTTCTATGAACAGAAAAATATCGAGCTCTGATTTAACCGAAAAGTTCAAGATTGATAAACCGTTCATCTAACAAAACGTCAAACAATTTGCGTTCAAATGAAAAGTTGTGTACACATTACAATACTATTTTGTTAAGTCAATCAAATAATCAATAGGGACTCGCAAGCACACCTATCCGCCATTTTGTTTTTAAACAGAACAGTTTGGAACCTAAAAGAGAAATATTATATAGTATTTTTTTTACAAGCTTTTATTTAGTATGCAATTCGTCTCATCATACGGAGTTGAAATTCGACATGTTAGTTCAGTGTATATGACAATGAATGATATGGTAAGCATGACCTGGTTCTACACCCAGGAATGGCTCCAGGTGAAGGAACTCCTCAACGGTCGACAGCACAGACACGAAATTTTGTATACGCATTCGAGCACTTAATAAAGGCTTATTTTTAAAAATATTTTTTACTATTATTTTTATACAATATTTAAGTTTAGTAGGTGGTAAAAAAAATAATGTTCAACAACTCGCAGCTTACTTAAAAACAGCCTTGGAACACGGAAAAGGGTTAAACATTCCGTTGGCGAATTGGCCCGGAAAGAAAAGAAATGAACCCAATATATACTTCTCAATATAGGTTTTATCTTGGTCCTTCGACCGATATAAGAATGTTTAAGAAGTTAGGAACCTTTAGCAGACCAGGTACTTTATTCGTTGGTGTTATATAAATTAGATAATCTGAATTGTAAATAGTATTTAGTTCGTGGCTCCCAATTAGGAATTGAAATTAATTCAGGTGGACTCTCATATCAACAAGAATATATTTTTTTTTTAAATAATTGCTATGACCTAGGTCATATACAATTATTTTAGGCCCTACTCAACTAGGCCAGATATGCCTGTAATAGAGTCAGGGGAGATGGTGGTAATGAAGCGTTAAAAATGGTATGACCATGTGCGGAATCGAACCCGCGACCTTTGGGCCAATAGTCGAACGGCCCACTAGACTACCGCAATCTCAAATTCTAGCAATTGTTTACAAGAACGAACCGCATCAATTCTTGTAGTGTCGTCTAGGGGGAAGATGCCGTTAATGACACCTGCAGAGCCTAGCTGAAAGACGCCAGGTTCTGGTTAAATAATTCACTACTACTGTATAGAAGCAGTTGATATTATATGATAGCTACAGGCATTCTTGTTTTCGCATGCTACTCTACCTCCATCTAAATCTGTGGATTTCTTAAAACACTAATAAAAAAGCCTATGGAAATAAAGGTACCTTAGCAAATTCTTCTGAATTTATTTCTTGAAAATATACTATGAAAACTCTTAATTAGTACAATATAACTTTTAACATAATATAAGTATTATTAAATAACTGAACTAAAGCGAAAAGCGACTGTCGCATTGTGCTGATGTTTCCTGCCCCCCTAACTAGACTAATCTGTCTGTACTAAGGGAAGCAGTTTGGTTTGATATGTGGTCTATTCTAGGAAATACGGTGCACTAGATAGACTACCACGATCTCTTGCCTGAAAAACTGCACGATATTTATCTGTCGCGCACATTGCAGGGTTAATCCGGATCCATGTACTTTACCAAACAAGGACGCGTATATAAAGTTTGAGCCTCGGGTGAAATAGACCCCGTCTCTGGTTTGAGCTGAGAGAATTAGCGGAGCATATAGTATAGTATAGTATAGTGTAGTAACCACAAGAGAAATGCCAAAAATAAATAATAAATTGATAAACTCAGTGTCTAGTGTCTAATTATTTCATTTATATTTATTATTTTAAAAAAAAAACACGGAATTAGTATGAAATAAGTAGTATGAAAGCATGAGTAGCACGAGTAAATAAATAAATAAATAATAAATACTGTTTATTTATTTATTCAATTAAGCAAAAATAATGAATTAAAGAAATATTATGGAAACACATAACACAGTTTTCGTGTGTCGAGTTATTTTATTTGCTATAATATTTAAATTCAATTAATTTTCCTATCGATGAGATCACATTTTCACATTGGAAAGCATATCTTTATATATATACATATATATATATAAATATATATATATATATACATATTTATTAATTGCGTTAGTGTTGTATTACTACTAGATACTCAGAAATTATAGCAGAATTGAATAACATACTAATACATACTATTACAAAATATATTTATTTTCTTAATGGAAATAAAATACCAATAAATATGTAATACCAATAAATACATAATAATCATGACAGTGAAGTTAAATTTAGAGTGAAGTTTAGAATATTTTATTTTGAAAAGGTTTTAGAATTTGAAATAAATATTAATTAATAGCGATTCAATCTTTTCTAGAAACAATGCGGGTGATATAAGTAAAACTGTAAGGAAGTTGGTTAAATTTGTCGTATTATATTTCAATTTTATTTTAATATTTAAACCCCCATACTGGCATCTACATTCTTATGTGTACGGACGATTTATTTATAAAGAAAATCAACGTGACAGCTCGGTTCAACGACTTTAGCCGAATGAGCGTGTCGCAGTTGGATTCATTCGCTGTCTAGGAAAAAATGTGTAGGGACAAAAAAAAAAAACTAAAGAAATTTCACATAAAAAAAAATATTCAATGAACATTGCCGCCTGGACGCTGTTAAGATTTAAATGTCTGCTTCCCAACACGGCGGCAAATGAGAAAAGATCAAAGGCGCGACTCTTCTGTGAAAAAGTCATGCAAAACAATCATGTCGAATTTTAATCAAGCGCAGATCGTAAAATACCCGCATTTTAAATGTAACGTTCAAGAATTCAGTTGAATTTGTATCTTTAAATCGTGTTTCCAGACCAAAGTTCCGAGTAAAAAATACCGGTAACCTTACACGAAAATATAAAATCGCTTTTTTCATAAGTTCGGTCATTGACCCGTCTTGACGAGCGCCTGCGAGTAAAAAGGGAATTTACACGAGCGCTTTCATAAAATTGATAAATTAGGGCATTTTTTTAATACAATTTGTGACTTTTCGAGGCTTTCGCAAAAGTAACAGCGTTTGTATAGAAAAATAACCGAATGGAGTCTTCGGTTACTTAACCTACAACGGTGTGATTTATTTTTTTTATTATTAGACGTCTCACCTCGCGTGAAGCCAACGATCGAATGACGAATTCTGCTGATTCGAATTTCGAACGCACCGCGGAACGGCGGGTGGAGCAGGGGGGTAGGGGGAGTGTCCGCCGCCCGCGCCAGCCCATTGGCCGGCCGCGCGGACCGCCGGCACCTCATTGGCCGAAGGGGGGAAGTGTCACGCCGAAGAACCGAATGAGGTGCGAACACAATCGGCTGAGGCCGCAAAATAAAATCGACATATTATTGGGGTCAGTTTTTTTTTTTTTGTTCATTCACAATGTATTTTTAGTATATTAGTACAATAAAGAAAATAAATAAATAATAGAGACTGAACTTTTTCTCATTCACATTCTTTTATGGGGTCATTCTATATATAAAACTGATGAGATTTATTAACGTATCTAAAAAAGTAAAAAAACAAACGCTTATAAGCGTTTAAACGCATAGTTAATCCTTCTAACTGCCTTTTGACTTGACTTGACTTGACCTGACCTTCTTACGGCGTTTGGCGGCTTCTTAAACGTTTCCTGGGATATTATTTATTGGAGCGAAGCTCCCATGTGGTGACTCAAATGTCACTCTGTTCACGGACTAAGGCTCTATAACTACAAGACCGATTTTGATAATTATTTTTTTAAAATGACCATGACAATGTCTTCTGTGCATAGATACCAAAACACATATACATTTGATTGCGCAAAGAATTATAAAAAATTAAATGGTAATCCCTATGGAGAAATACATTTATATACTAAACTCCGCTCCAATTTATGCCGCAGCGAAGCAAAGCGGCGCCCTAGTTTTGTATGAAAAAGAAGCGCTTTGAGTCTGCTAAGCAAAAGCAATATATTAATAAAATTATTTTAAAGTTAAATCAAACGATACAAAAATAGAAATGATTTTAAAATTCTGTGGTTATCGCAAATAAATTCTATACTACACATGACGAATGTCTACGCTATGTTTATTAAAAATACTTGTTTAAATGTCCATAAATCTTATAAGGAGTGATGGGCCAGTTCGTAACTGACTAGAATAACTAAAGTTGACCCTAGTAAATATCTCAGTTTTCGAGGTATTGGTACTATTTCGAAGATTAATGTTTTGGATGCCTTATAAGTAAATATTTAGACTTCGAAATCCGTATAAGTGTTCTGTCAAACCTTTCATCATCATCAAGCAATGTGCTGAAACGTTTATGATTTTGGGGTGATCATTCTGAGCACCCACGCCTTAAACACACATATTGAACTTCTTTCAAATTAAAACATGTACCTATGGTTACATAAAAATAGTTTAATTTAAATTCATTTTATTTTTTAAATATTTTTAATAATTAATCGAACAATGACCGTATGAATAAAGTGGTATTATATCGAAAATTCGAGTACGAGAACTAATAGGTACCTTATCTTTATTGGTACTATTTTGTAATGTTCACTATTTATCATTTGTGGAGTTCTCAAAATGTCACCAAAATGGGATATCCTAGCTCTACAGAATGTTAATATTATTAAATAATATACGAAAATCGAAATTCTCGTCTTGAAGTTTAATCCTACGATGAAATCTTTTTAAAAACGGGTTTCTAATATTCCGGAAACCAAAAAGTTCCCTAGAGTCATAATTTGTTGTGGATACTAAATTTTAGTATGCCCAACCTTAGTATATATATTGTAGTATATCTGTTTAATAGACTGTACAAACCAATTCCTGTTCGAGTATATTGATAAATCGTTCACCTAACAAAACTTTCTTGTAACCTATACCAAACAATCTCGTAGATGCAGCATTCAAATGAAACTTCAATCAGTAGTAGACTCGCAAACCACCTCGCGTTTCTCTACCGCACAGTTACATAGCGCTTACGAAGCAGTTTTTTATGTATACCGGAGTTCAGTTGGACGTGCCAAACGTCGGTTGAGCCTAATTAAAACATTAGTAACATTAACCAAATAGTCTGTTAAGATTACAAAACTTTTTTTCTCAGAGGGACACTGTACCTTCTGTAAGACATAGTCGGCCCAATATTAATTAGTACCATTGAAAATAAAATGCAAATTTTCAGAGTAGGTTCCATTAAAAATAACAAGGAAAGAAAATTAAATTAAACAAACGATTATAAATAATTTGACCCTTTAGTTGGTCCTCATAAAACTTCAACAAAAATATATTTAATATTAATTATTATTAGCTGCGGAAATGATAAATTTAAAATTTATTTATTTATCGTAGGGCAAAAATGTTCAATGGTGTTTTAGCTAATTACAGGTAATTTGTAGTTAAAGTTCTATACGTAATACAATTGTCAGAGTGATATTAAAATGTCAGAAGTTAAAAATAAATATTAAAGTATTAAACATAATAATCTATAGGACTATAGGTTTATGTCCAGAGAATATATCCAGTCGATAGCATTTGGTGTGAGATTGTGTAGATCTTGTGCAGGTCCTTTAAAGCGTCGAAGTGGGCAATCACTGATGATATGTTGAATGGTTTGATTATCGTATCCACAATCGCATTTGGGGCTTTCTGACATTTTCCATTCAAAGAGCATGTCCTTACTTTTTCCGTGGCCTGTTCTTAGGCGGTTCAAAGCGCACCAAGATTTTCTGGGAAGGTTAAAACCTGGAACGCATTTAGCTGGGTCTTGAATGTACCCATACTTGTCAGGATTTCTATTAAACCATTCACTTTTCCATGTTAAAGTTGCCTAATGTGAGTTGTTGTCCACTCTTCCAGGACGGTTTGCTTGAGATAAGTCGCTGTGGTCTTGTATTTTTTATGTATAACCAGGTTAGGGTTGTCTTGAACTTCTCCCCATGTTTTAAACGACGTATTTTTTGTGGAGCGATGTTACTCAGGTAGGTAACCATTCTGATGGAGTAGATTTGACGGAATCAAATTTAAAATATTATTGTCCGGCGGTACGCCAGCATAAAGTGTCAGTGTCGTAGCGACAGAGCGAGACAGGCTGCACCTGAAGCCGCACTGGCGCGAGAGGGACGGAGCATAGTGTGAATGTCGCACGACTTGCTCGTGTTTGCTTATCGATTCAAAGGTGCGGTTTGGGCTATTATTGCGGGTTTTTATATATTAAAATAAATGTATTAAAATTTTAAGTAATTAAAATAAAAAGATTGCCATATACAATTATGTTGGACCTTCTAATAATAGCGGTAATATAGCGTTAAAAAAATGTATATATTATAAATGTACGGATTCGCACCCGCTAACGCGCCGGGTTAACGGTCAAACGCCCTAACCACTTTTTTTTTTTATTTATTTAGTTTATTCAACAAATTTACAATATCATAATTTTATGTACCAGCCAAGCCCAAGGCTTATCTGCTGGAAACCAGGAGTGTAAAATACAGATATTAATAATTGTGTATGTTCAAATTATTTTGTTCTGTATTTTACACGTCCTTTAAAATAGATTCAATAATTATACACATTTTTATAGCTTAGTAGTATTAACAATCAAAAAATAAGTATACTTATAAAAACATTTTAAAATAATATTTAACACGCTAAGTCACTTTATCTACAAACAATTAAATAGAGTATTTTTGTGGGATTTCATAGCAAATATTTCTAACTTTATATTTATTTTTTTTTGTTTTAATATCACTTTTAATTAAAGATCTTGGCAGATTATTAACAAAGAATGGTTACTATGTAGATTTAAATTTTAAAAATAAACACTCGACTGTCACAATCTCTATATTTCGCTACATCTGCTGAATATGAGTCTGGGTACATACTTACTTAGTTTTACATAGTTTGTAATGTTTGTAATGTCGGTTTAAGTCAAATCTTGCGAGCTGGATTAGAACCACCTCCTCTATCCTACGGTCCTACGGAGGAAATTTGGCATAGTGGTTCAGTTCCGATGACAATTCATTTTCGTGGTAAGCATGAGCTGATTCCACGCCCAGGAATGGTTCCAGGCGAAGGAATTCAATCGCTTAAATAAAAGCTTGTCTTTAAAATGCTATTTTTACTATTAATTTTGCTTTTTTGTGGAAAAAAAAACAATGGGAGACAAGTTGAATAGCATTTTTATTCGTCGTGTTTACCCACTATACCTTAAAAAGTATCCAATCTCAGAACATTTAAATCTACATAGTTTAATAAAAAGAATCAATGTCACCCTTAAAACACATTAAAAGGAATTATTTTATTTATTTTATTTATCTTTATTGGAGAAACCAACAATTTTACACAGTACATATAAAAAAGAAAAAATACATTTGATGGATCGATAAAAAACTATGTAAAACTAAAAATAGGTTTCTACTAACAAAAGGTATTAAAGTTAATAACAAAAATAACAAAACCATTTTATATCTATATATATATACATATCTACTACACGAATTTAGAACAGTTAATTTTTACACAAAAGATCGTTGCTGAACACTTTAAATTGCGATTTATTCAGTCAATTTATCGAAGCAGGAATGCTTATATATATTAAAATGATATGTTTAAAAATAGTTTAACTATAACCTATATTAATAAAAAACGGATTTATAAATAAATAAAATTACAATACCGTTATATATTTTCGAGCATTCGCGTCTGCGAAACCTGACCTATGTTTTAAGGTAATAAATATTAGAATCACCTTCTGACCCAAAGTTTAATTTATTATCGGTATTAATAGTATTTGGATAAAGAAAAACTCGATTTGTTCAAATTCTCAATATTTTCACGGGTAGGTAATATGAAAATTGCATTTTGTAACGTTACGACATTAAGTACGCACACGTTACTTAACGACTTTCGAAACGCACACGTTAAGTGTCATGTGTTAAAAAGATTATCTAAGTTATACATATACATACTAAGTATATAAACATAACCATGCAGTTTTGTTAGGGTCCCAATTTCATTTTTGTACCACAGCCCTTGGTTTCGCAGCTACGTCACTTTTTGTAAGTTTCTTTTAAGGAAAAATGGTGTGATTGACGAATTAAAACTTACCCACCCATATCTACAATGTTTTTAATTTTTATATAAGTTCTATTAAAATAGTCAATAGGTACCTACTTATCTTTATATTCACACTGTATATAATATTCTAAGGAAATTGAAAATATACCTAAGTCAAGAAAGCTATCAGCTCGTGTTTACTTAGGAAAAGCTTTTATAAATTCAACGAACTGAGTGACTCGTTGTGAGTGAGGTTTTTCTTACATAAAGGAAAAAAGTTATTTTGTCTAAAATTAACTATACAATGAAGTCTATTTATAAATTGTATTGAATGCTTTTGCTAAAATAAATTAAGATAAACCCGTGAAGCTGTGTTAATGGTTTAACTGACTGAGTATAAAATTAATTGCCTACCCATATCTAAAAGACGAAAAAAAAAACTCTTCTAAAAAGTATAAAATTCAAGTTTATTATTATTTTCAAGTCGCCACAGTGGCCGATCAGGTCAATAAAATACGAAAAATGCTAAAAAACCACTGATAACTATGTATATAAACAGGTATTTATATAATTGTATAATTGAGTTGTAAAGTTATTTGATGATTGTTTTTTAATAGCGGCAAATCGCCTGAAAAGATAAATGACACAATCTTTGACAATTTTGAAAAAGTTTTTAATTTTTTGATAAAGTGCTGGATAGCATAATATATATAAAGGTTCTAAAGAGGTCCTGTACTTGAGAGCGCAGGATGTCGGTTTAAACCCAGCGCTGAGTTTTATAAAAATGCATTTTAACTCTCACCTGTCCTCTTTAGTGTAAAATATTGTCAAATATCATGTAACCATCTAATTAGATGAAATAAGGAAAGGATGATATTTTAACAAAAAAATATAAAAATAATGGATATGTGATTACGATGAAGGATGATGGTGAAATCAGATGATTTTATGAGTGATTTATGTATAAACTTGATGAAAAAATAAAAATAATGGATATGTAAAAGTGTAAAATTAAAGCACATGATTAGTGTGCGTATTATTTATATAATTGTATAATTGAGTTGTAAAGTTATTTGACTTATATTTGATGATTGTTTTTTAATAGCGGCAAATCGCCTGAAAAGATAAATGACACCATTTTTGACAATATTGATAAATTTTGAAAAACCTGTTTAGTTATAAAAAAAACCCTTTGTGATCTATATAATCACAAAGTATAATTACAACCATAGTATATTCAATATATTGTATAAGTTATTCAAAACCCAATTTATTATTGCGTATATATATATATGCTGTTTGTTTATTATGTATGTGTATGTGTATGTTTTAATTCAATTATTGTATTTTTCCTTTGTTTCATTTAATTGGTTTACTAGCATGGGTATACCCTATTGGTTAGTGCAACTGAACTTTGATTGTTTTAATTTAATTAATGTATCGCGAAAAGTGACACCATAGTATAGTCATAGACAATGTGCCATTATGTTGATACGTTTAATTGTTTAATTTGTATGTTAAGATACCTACGGATAAGGCAACAGCCTTCGTGGGGTTGTATATGGTGCATTACTCAAATAAAAACAAAACACGCTATATTTTTGGTAATAAAAACCTTTATTACGAAAAGGGAACCTACCTCGGAACAGATGTTTCGTCTCGCTCTCAACGCGTATGTTTGACCTTTATATTGACCTCAGCTGATGTTCAGCTGATGTCGCATAACAACAATAATTTAATTTTTTTTTTTATAGGGAATGGTTCTCGGGATACGACGTTAATCTATAATAAGAGTTATATCTGAATAACAGAATGAGGTTCATCTCAACAAGTCAAGGTCGAATCTGGTGCTAAAGTCGAAGGTCTACCAATGCAATGCAGGATGTTCATGTTACATAAATAATGAATACATTGTTATTCGACTTAAAAATCTCTCCTGGCGCCGTAGAGTTCCAAGTAGCGCCGGAGGTTTCTGGAACACGCCGCACTTTGGTCGTTTTTAGACGATCCAATCGATGCCGGACTGTCCACGGACGACACAGCGAGAACGACAATGACCTACCTACCCTCGGTACTGCAGTGGGAATATTTTAAACTGGTCTTTTTTCGAAACTTAATACGAAATGATTATCATATTATATGATTATTTTTTTCGTGAGACCGGTTTAGTTGTTGATGTAGATCAACCCCCTAAAAGGACACCAGTCAATATAAATACATCCTGTATAAACATATATGCTAGTTCGTTCTGTTAAACATATACAAATTGGAGATGCCTGTAGTCGGCTTAAGTTGTTGATTAATGTATTGTTATTGTAACTGTCTATGTTTATTTGTTTGTTTATTTAATTATTTATTATGTATAACTGTAAGCATTTTTAAGACTTTGTAACGGAACCCCGCCGAGTGGGGTCCCGTGGGATAAAGGTAATAACTTGAAAACTTGTTAAAGCGTTTATTACTGATCCACTGATTACATAAGAACTCCGATATACAATGCAGTGTCTGACTCCATTATGTATGGTCGCGGACCGGTGTGACGTCAGGCAGACGAGTAGGTATCGACGGCACGAGAACTCAGTTGGAATAGGCATTGTACTAGGGGACGACCTCCGCTTGTATAGGCAGCGTCGGAGGGGAAACACTCTACCTCAGCCGTGGTGCATTCGGTCGACATCACTCTCGTTCGACTGGCTGTGTATGGGTGGCGTGTTGCAGCCGTCGTCATAAACCTGGCGCGGACGTCATGTGGACTTGTGACCTCCACAACTTAATAAATAAAATAAAATTAACCAAGAAAAGAATGAGCACAAAGGCCACGAAGACATGGTATGTGAATCGTCATAGACGCGTGAAAATTTCGACACGGTCACGGCAACGGCATTGCCGTTGCGCCGGCGTCCGACCGTCGCGTGTGCAACCGGCCGCGCGTCCGGCGAGCCGCGTTCCGCGAAGGAATGCGCGGCCGAATCGCGGAGCCGGAGGCGCCTTCGCGGAAGGCCGCCGGCCGCTTTTTGCGCGCGCCGGCTTCCAGAGAGCGAGCAGCCGTCCCTCTCGCACCTACGCGCAGGTCAGTAGAAATGTTTTTGAAGTAAAACTAATGACTCTCATTGCGACACGCTCATCCGGTTAAACTCGGGACGACACATGTACTTACTCTTTCGCCTAAAAATCACTAAATCAACAGGTATTTTTTTAGTGAAGTTATAATTCTTTGCGCCCGTTGTCTTATTGGGATAGGATGTTGGTCGAGAAACCGCGTCACGCGTTAGGAGTAAAATCCGTAGAGTGAAATATAGAGTCATATATTTCATGTATGTATACGGTCTGTGTGTTCGTGTGTGTGTGGGTGTGTGCGAATGGTCAAAGAAGTATAACTTCCACCGTCTGGTCCGACACCAACCCAATTTTTTTTTATTTACTAAACCAAACACAAACTATGAACTTTAATTCATAAGGTAATTAAAAAGTAAAAGTCCTAACTATTTGTGTTTTCATAATAACATTAAGAAACCCAAAATCTAATTTATCAGTGTAAAATAAACTATTTATTTACGTTTCTATTTTATTTTATTTTATTTAGATATAAGCCCCGAAGCTTGCGTCGAAATACTTAACTAGATCCATAAATGATTGGCGTCTCCTTGGAACAGCACATTGTGCCCAAACTAATCCCTTGCACGTGATTACAAATTACAATTGAATTGCTGATTATTAAAAGGGGTATATGTTACATTATATTAAAAGGGAGCTATGTTACGGAATTTGTTTTATTTTTATTAAAAAAGTTATTAGAAATAAAAAAAATATAAAACAAAAACAAATCAGCAAACACACTAAGTTTTTCATAAATGCATAAATTTGTTATATATGTGATTATATTAGAAATGAATCAGTTTTTTTTAATATCTCGCAAAGTTGAAAATGTAACATAGCTCCCTTTTAATAATCAGCAATTCAATTATGTACCGTTATGGACGTTAAATAAATAAAAATAAAATAAAATTTACAGTTTTTATTTAATCAATTCTAGGTGAACCCACTTTCAACTTTTATAAAGTGGATTAAGGTATTAAGGCAAATAAATAACTATTTATTTGCTTTCTTATAAGTTAAGTCACGCTGTGTGTTAAATATATTAAATATAAAAATAATATAAACATTACTTATAAGGTCTCATTAAAAGTGCTTTCGTTCTCTATGGACACTAAACATATACAAATCTTCAAAATTGTAAATGTAACATAATCGCAAATCCTCCAACTGGTCTTAAAGTGGTCTTAAAGCTATCATAGCAAATACTGTCCGAGGTACTTTCTGTGATGAAAGGCCAAAAATGCCAAAAAATGCCAAAAATGGTTTAGTAGCATATTCAGGATTTTTGATAACGTCAGTTCTGGTAAGATCTGGCACCGTGAAAGACCTGAACAAACGCGTAGCAACCTTCACTCCTGAGTGCCAAATAAAAATTATCAGTCGATCATCTTAGAAATTATATTAGTCATCTCTTCACAATTACGTGCAATCTATCCTCACATTACCTTATTTAGAATTATTAGATATGAAATTTATATTTTCAGTTTGCGCGGATAAAGAGAAGCCTGAAGGACTGCTGAAAGATTCACACCCTCCCAAATGGAAATGATTTTTGATTCATAAAAGGACCTACCTGGTCATTTCACTATACAAACATTGTAATCTCTTGTTACTGGATATGTTTTATCTCGGTTTATATAGAATGATAAAGGTAAAATTCTACTTTGTCTAAATGTTAAGAGCCTCAAAAAGTCTGTATAAGTTCATATACCTTGGAATTTTTCCCATATATTGCTTTACCTAAGTATTTTTTTACTTGAATACTTTCGCAATTGAAGAATTAGGCAGTAAACCAAAATCGAAAAGTGACAATTAATTATATAACAAAAATAAAGTTAAAAAATCTGAAAAATAACGGTTTTTATTTAGTTTATTTTTATATCTATTATATAACCCGAGTTATTGAGTTTCAGTCGAGCATCACAAATTGTGCGGTGACGTCACGGCATTTATAAGGCATAAACTTAAATGCGGTAAAGTATCTTTCTTCACTACACTAAGAAAGACATTTTTTATTATATTTATTGTTCTGTAACTGCGTCGAATGCCTTTATTGAAAAAATAAAATACAGTAACTAGTAAATATTTTAATAAATATAAGAATGTATATTATCATAATATGCACATGTTATTTATTTATTTTAACACATGTTTTAAATCTTCATTAGGTATAATGCAAAATATCTTGCCTAACTAGGTTTTGAATGCACAGCTTTGAAAAAAATTACACTCACCGATAGTGTTCTTAGTGATTTCTACCGCCGCCGCAGGCTGGCTGGAGGTCTCGACGGGAGGTTTGCAGGCGAGAGAGGGTTCTTCGAATTTGGAGGTCTCAGCGGCGACTGCCTTACTTGGTGATGTTTGAGCTACCCTCGAGGCGGCTTCTTGCTTTTGAATACGCTCTGGAGACCACAAATAAAATATATTTTAACGACTCAGTAAGCAATGAGACGCGTTTGCAATGACTCAATTAGGTTGGCTTTTAGATTAGAAATAATGCTTGCAAATCCTCATATATCCTGGAAACGTTTGGTACCATAATTAACACTAATAATTTATTTATTTATTCATAGTTGCACAATAGGAAGTCACAACAATAAATGATATAACACTGAAACAAAATCCCTTTCGGCACGCCGGAAGACGGATGTAGATTTCACCGGAACAAAGTAAGGGATATAGAATAGTATATTTATATGTATATGTAAAATCAATTATTTTTAAAGGAGTTATGCTATATTTTATATTCTGGTAATTATGAAAATTCCCCAACCCCTCCTACTTCCTAATCCCAACCTCGTTCCCGATTGTATTTTTCTATTTTATTAAGTTTGGAGGAAACTCTCATTGGCTTTATTTTTTAATGTTTTTTTAATTGTAATTTTACTTCCATGTCAGCTACTGTTTCCTAAAATAAATAAATAGACGACTTTTAATTGTACGAACTTGTATCAAACATTGCGCAACCCGCCGTACCCTTGCGCAGCGAGAGTGCGTATACTTTATACTGGACTGTGCTTTAAGGGTAGCTCAAATCAAAAATTGTTCCAAACAAAAATTGTAGGGAATTTATCGACCTACAATTAACATTTTGAACTAATTTGATCATGTACCTGTGACGACATGTTTTTTTTAATTTTGAAAAACCATTTTATCCCACTCCTAAGACCAATGGTTGGTGATAGATAGATATATAAACTTTTAAACTGAGGGTGGTTTTGGGTTGTAGAGGACGTGAAACGCGAAGATGTGTCATGGTACCCATTGCAATATTATTATCATATAAACAAATTAAATACCAGACATTTATTGTTGTTTTGAAGTGACATGGCCACTCTAATTAGGTTTTAAAAAAAACCTGTTCTAAGAACGGTCCAAAGAAGGTTGCAGAAAAAATTAAAATACCTAAATTAAAATAGAGGGCTATCATAAATATAAAACATCATACATACAATAAATAGTGCATATTATTGTCTATATATTACATACAATATACACATTTATTAAATATATAATTTTAATAATTGTGTTACGTATAATTATATACTAAATATACAAAAAAAATAAATATAAAGAAAATACTGTAGTAATTTTAATTTATCATCTATTTGAGTTTGCTTCCAGAGTGTACTAGGTGACATTTGATTATAACATTAAGCCTTGCATGTGTGTAGGCAATGTGACAGTGGCTAGCAAAAAGAGAGGTTATTTTGGAAGATTTTGCTTGGACAACTGTGGGTATTAAGTAAAATAACTAATAAAAAGATAATGCCCACAATAAATAAAATTACTTATTGTTATTAGTTTATGTTATGTTAGCTTTTCTATGGTAATACACTGTTCACCGTCTTTTCAGATGTGTTTCTGACTATTGCGAGGAGCCATTTGGTATTTTGAAGTTATATTTCTTTGGGCCCGTTGTACTCATTGGGATGGGATGTTGGTCGAGAAACCGCGTCACGCGTTAGGAGTAAAATCCGTAGAGTGCCTTTTTATATGCCTTTCGTATAATTAGTAAAAATTCATAAAAATGTCTTATATTTCATTTATATATCTTGTCTGTGAGTGGGTGTGAGTGCGAGTGTGGGTGTGGGTGGACGCAGACCCATTTTTTTTAAGGACAGTTATTATTTGGGGTAGTTTGTTACAAGTACCAGTACCGTCACTAGCGGATCGGATTGAAAGGGGATTTTTGTGCACAAAAACTAATCTCCACCGTCGCCTCGGTGAGTGTAATGATAATAGATTTTGTAAATACGCCACCGGGACGAACATAAGTGCAATATAATTAAATATATAAGCCATACCATCGTCTGCCACCGTGCACACTACTCGTGTGCGGTATAAGGTCACATTGTTTAAATCACACTATTATTCTAGCGCAGCGAATAGCTGAAGCTGGTGACGAAATCGCGTTCATTCACGGCCAGCTACAGAGTCTCGTTCTACGAAGTCGAAGCGAAGCAGGCTTGTTCAGTGACACGGAAATCTCGTTACAAGCGACATGGCAACGTAGCACGGTGACGAGTTCAGTTACAAATCACGCAATTATTTTGCAGGCGTCGAAAACGCGTTTAACGTAACCTCGGTTATATGATTATCGCGTTAACCGTTATTCCCACCGGCATTGCCAAAGAGAACACCGAGGAATGCTTCGTTGGTGTGATCCCCTCAATCGAGCGGCCGACGGAAACGCGATACGGCTGCGCGGCCGCCGAAACCACCGCGGTCATTCGAGGGTTGGTCGAGACGTTTCACTTTACATACGATTTGATCTACGCAATCTATCGCGAATCTTACGATATAAGATATAGTAAGCATTCTCGTGCACCCACCAGCACTTACCACCTCAAATTACATCCTCAGGACATATATATCATAAAATAATAAAAATATAACATTCTCTAATGTGTAAAAACCATCTAATATTTAAAATATTACCTGTGACATTTTCCACGCTTATGTTTAAATAAAATGTTTAATGAGTTTTGAGTCCTTCAAAGGACCATTTCTACAAAATAAATATTTTTTTTAAGAGGAAGTATATCGGATTCCATTTTTTTCTCCGCGTACTATCAGAGAATTAAACCTTTCCCTAAAAACCAAACACAGTTAAAAAATTAAGTGGAACACTTAACACTAACAAGTAACACTAATTATACTTATACTTGCTCGGACCTTGGCACTGGCAGAGGTACCTTACACAAAGTTTACCTTAGAAGAGGTGTTTACACCTAGTTGGTAAACACAGTAACCCCACCTCTTTCTCAACGAAACCCAGTGTGCTGAGCTTAAGTAACAGCCTGTAATTCTACGCCGATAATACATTTTTTGGGTGTAATATTGTATTAAATATTTTATTTTTTTCTTGTTGTTTTTGTTAAAATTATATATAATTTTTTCAGAGAAAATGTAGTAAAATATTTATGTATCTTATAAATAAATACATTTAAAAAAAATGAACAAATTGTAAAATAATATAAAAATACGGCCTGCACCGAAAGAATACCTCCAAAGAGTACATAAATAACAAATAAATAATAATACTAATATTTTATTTTAAATATGAACATGACCATTACATATCCCCCTCAAAAGGTCTCCACTTATCGAGAAACAAAAAAGGCACAGATGTACTTAATTAGGCTGGCCGTATCGAGAATCAGCGCACCTTGGCAACTACCCCAAAGCATATCGTATGGTCGGTCGCTTGGGGCACCGAGCGCTTTATTTATTCTTGACATGGGCGGCGCCACGCGACAATGGTGAGCGGAAATGCGATATCGCTGTGGGGTCGCCGAGACCCGACGCGACCGCACGACGGTTATTCGAGAGTTTCGGCCGTAGGACAGCGCACGCATTTTAGTATGGTCAGTGGTCACTATCAAGTTTAGCAACGCGACTGTGCATAAGGCCGTTTGGGTTTTTACTAAAGCGGATTAATACATCGGATATCGAGAAATACTAACGTCTGTTAACTCAGCTGGACACTAGCCATTCTAATGCTTAATTAACTAAACTCGACGTTTACTCGTGTGAACATTCGTTTACATTCTATAAACATACACGCTACTATTCTCTCATATCCACACCCTAATACATATATTTAATATTTAACCAGTAATGCGTAATTTTTATAAATACGAGGTTTCTATTTTATTATTTTTTATTTTTTACAAGACTGTTTTGTTGCGTCAACCAAACAATCAGTAGGAGACTCGAAAACACTCTATTCCGCCATTTTGATTTTCTACCGAACAAATCGGTAGCGCTTACAAGTTTGATTATGTGCACCGGATTTCAGTCAAACGTACCAAACGTTGGTGGAGCCTACTAAAAACTCGAGTAACGGCGCCCAAATGATCTGTTAAGGTTACAAAACTCGTTCGTTCGGGCGTACTTACTGTAAGCGCAACAAAACGGGGGGGGGGGGGTGAGTTAAATACTCACCCTTTTATTCGTATAAAAGTTTTGTTCGTAGGTAGGTACATGTATGTACTGCTAATAATGTCATCTATCCAAAGTTTTAGGAAAGATTGATAATTCCAGTAGGTTTATATAGGTTTGGAAAGTTTAATAAATACGACCCATTCGATATCGGAACGGGCGAATAGTTTGACGCAACGCGCGCTAAGCGTATTGTCAATAATGAAGGTATACGTAATAATATATGAGTCATAAAAAAAATGGATACCATGCGGTGCCGTCTCGGGATCTGATAAGGGCCGTAGACACGAAATCGGCGAAATGGCAATCGTGACAATACGACATGTCGGCGAGATCGTAAAATTTAAAAAAAAAGCAAACTTATCCGGGGCTAGTAATCGCGGGGATATCGAAATATTTCGAAACAATGAAAGCCGGGGTACCTAGATCTTTTTAAATCGACGTTGCCGCGAGATATACAGTTATGGAAGTTATCTATTGACGTCCTAGGCAACTAGACTTAATTAGGTTGCAAATTCCCAATTGAAACTCTCAAGTAGTGACGTCAAATCAGACTGTCCTGAGACGAGCTACAAATTCCTTTCTCACGGTTTAGTTTTCATAATCAAATATGGAACTTTCAGTCTTCAGTCTAACTCACCGCGTTCCCGGGCTAGACACCTTCTTAGGTAGTCAAACTAACATACAAGTCTTTTTACTTTGTATCGAGTGGAACCTATTACCGGTCATTTAATAATTTCCAATTGCATTCCTACTGAGTCATAAATGGCTAGGATAAGTATATGAAACTCAATAAACTACTCGGTGACCCTGATCTGAACTCTATCTCTATCCTCAACTTATGTTTACCACACGTTAACGAGAGATAACATCTGGCATTACAACATGAAAACATGAAATTCTAATGAGTGATCTTAATTGCCAAATGATTGGGTAATGGAAAATAAACTAACTTTTCAATCAAAAATAATACAAATATTATTTTACCTCGAATTATATTCGTGCAATGCAAAAACACGAATATTTTTTCGTTACGTAAAATTAATAATAAAAAATATATTTGCAAAGATGTCAAATAAAGAAACTTAAGTAGGTTATGTGTAATAACATAATATAACATAACAGTTATATATTCTTGTTGCGTTTATCCGCGTGTATGTGTGTGTGTATGTGCGTGTAACATCTGTCTTCTATACTCACTGTTGCACTTGTGTTAAAGATGCAACGCACTAGGCCATTTCTAAGTATTTGCACACATATTTCATCTTTTCTTTGTTATTTCGGCTAATAAAAGACGAAATATGTGTGCAAATTTTTACAAATGGCCTCCAATACGTAGCATTTGTGCATCTTTGCAAATATTTGCGCACATGTTTAGGACCGATATTAGAACAGGCAAATCTTACCTAGTAAGAAAGGTTACCTTTTAAGCCAGCTAAGTTTAAGGTTAAGTTTAGTTTTAAGCTAAGTTTAAGTTTAAGTTTAAGTTTTGGTGCCCACCCGACTTGCAGAACATTTTTATAATGAATAGGTATTTGTTTTTTACTTCCATTCATATTTACCTCAAATGAAATTGAACATTATAATGCTGCTCATAAATTATTTAATATTTTGCATAATAAAACCATTTGAGTTTGAATTAATATTACAGCATCTATTTATGTTGTGTGTCACGTTCTTGATACCCATGATACTGGATTCAGTGAGATTTATATTCTCGATAGTGTAGAAATTAATGTCTCACGATGTGAACGGATTAATTTCATGAATTTATAATTATTGAATCGTATAAATAATATACGTATAAACCCTTTTACCTTCCTCTCAGTTTCACATTCCTACATCCACACACAGTCCCTAATCTTACATAGTCGCTACCACCTACACAAACAACAAATTTACACTCTCACTATTTACATATACCTAGCTAGTATTCTATGGTTTGCATAGATTTTCTCAAATGTTTAACACAAAGATGTTGCATACATACATCAATATACGGCTATTATATAGTTTTTATATTTTGTAACCGAGTATTAGAAATGGGTAACACTATAACGGAAAACGAAATATATTCATTTCTTTTATATTTAACTAATTGTGTTATATAACTTTTATTTATTGTGTATTATTCAAATTCACAATTCTATTGTTAATTTATGAACGTATATTATGTTCATATTTTAAGTAAGTATTTTTAAAAAAAGTACGCACATAAACAACTGTCTCTTTAGGACAAACTTTTAAGCCCTCGACAAGGCAGGGAATAGAGATTATATGTATTTAATTTTAAAAGAAATCTACAGATTAACATACAAAAAAAAAGAAAATAGAAGAGACAAAATGTTAATACTACACAAATCTAAACACAGAAACCTACATTATGCTACTTTGATGATAATATAATTAATAACACCGTCTAAATAAAACATTTAAGAACGAAACTAAAATATAGAGCGTAAAACATACTCTTAATTCAGACTTATTTATAACATCAAGATTTTTTTTTAATTGAAATTTATTTAAGCAATCATGACAATTAATTTATTCATTAAACAAGGTAAAGGAAAAGGAGAGTTATTATTATTATAATAGAGGAACAAATTGGTGTATGAAATACATATTAATAATTAGCAATGTCTTCTTTAGTATTATCATTTTTTAAAGTAAATTTCCAGCTCTAATTAACTATAGGTATGTACCAACCGCAGATTTATTTATTTATTTACTGTACATAATTAATTTGACAAAGAAAACGTAGTAGTAGAAATCATAGTTAAAAAAAAAATGAATCTTATATATGCAGCGGGAGCGACTAGCACTGCTACATTTTGTGCCCTGCCTCCTTTACTAGACTATGTCTGTACTAAGGAAGGCAGTGTTATATTGTGCTACAACTAAGAATTTAACATTATTTTATATACATTTTTTGTGTAACTAAAATTTCTCATTCCTATGATTGGTGCTTAATAAAATATTATTAAATTCAATTGAATCACATTCATCAAACTATATCGAACGAAAGTTGAAATATACAAGTAGAAATGTACGAGTAGTTATTCAAAGAATGTGTTTTACTAATCGTATCCGCCACTAGACATCCGTTTGCACTCTTTGACTACAGAATACGAAATGATTCGAAAATTTAGTATTAGGAGTAAAGTACCTATACCTCTGAATTCTACAGAAACGTTCTGATATTCAGGTAACTATACCGATCTTTCGAATGATCCGAGACCCAAGAATACTTAGCGTGCTTCGAAATTATGCGAAATATTCGTAGCTTCCGGAAGTTGAGAAACGGAAATACGTAAATCCGCGGAATATCTGCTGCTGGCCGATCTATATTAAATTCCGAAGATTCTTTTGCTATTCTGAGTTGCCTCTGTACCTAACTACTATTTTTTTCTTAATTATATACCATTATCATTAATTTACACGAATGAATGAAAATTTACGCAAATTCATTTGTGTGAACGAGGATAAGTCCATAGTAAATAATTCATTCTGTTGACAGTTTAAGAATAGATGTATTTTCCCATATTCTAACATAACTTAAAAGGTTAATACCCATTACATAGCATAGGAATACAACATAAAATAAAACAATAAATAACAAATGTTACTAAAACAATGTAACAAATGTTGTAAATGTTTACTTATACTTATTTATAACTTAATTTTGTAAAATATGTTCAATTGGTTCAATCAAGGAAGTTCGTTCAATTGGTATAAAAATAATATTAAAGTACGATAATAGTCCGCTATGGTGCCTTCTGAATAAGGTATGTTTTTTACTATATTTTTCTGAAACATTTTAGGTTATTTATTTCTTTAAATTCCTCAGGCAGTCTATTAAAATACTCGACACCCATGTAGGTGCTTGTCTGCTCAAATTTAGCAGTGCGAGGTTTGAAAGTGTCATGGGAATGAATTCTGCTAAATATCTCTATTCCCTAAAACCAATTCGACATAAGATTTAGTTTTTATGCATTCTTTCTAACTTAAAATAAGTGCAACTTAATGAAATTCGACGAAATCCACTCTCCCGTATAATTTCGGTTATATGTATATGCTTAGTAGTATTAGAAAATCGAGCCATAGACTTGCCCGAAATTAGTGGAATTAGGCACAGTTGTGGTCTAGGTGCCTAGTCGTATCTATCCGTGTGGATAAGAAGCAAGTTCGCAGGGCGTCTTTGTCTGCTAGTTTCGCAAGTATTGGTGCCTATCGATCGGAAGTGGAGGTGTCCCCTTCTGACGGATGGCAGGCCATCCCTTCACCTCTCCGTACACAACTAGCATAGGTAGGTACCTACGACCGCAAAACACCAATCCTCTCCAAACTTTCCCACGCAAAACTCAGGTTGAGAGTTGACCCTTTTTTGTCGCATCTTGAATCTCATCCACGCTGATTTAACATAAATAAATTGGCTACGTCGCGACTCAATATTTTTTTTATATATATAATAATACAACTCTTAAGTAGTACAATATACCTAGTATTATTAAATAGCTTAATTAAAGCGACAAACGACTGTAACATTGCACAGATGTTTCCTGCCTCCCCAACTAGACGAATCTGTACTAAGGGAAGCAGTTTAGTTTGTTTGATTAATGTGTCACTTCCGTCAGCTGATCGATGCTTTAATGCTATAATAAATACAGCAAAACAATAAATAATAATTACAAATACATTTTACATTTCCATTACACAAATATAAAACCGATATTTATATAAAATTGAGTAAAACATAGTTACTATACACAAGTATAGGACTACGTTTATACTAAATGTGTACCTATACTAAATGATATAACCCCTTTTACAGCACTCTTTATCCTTTATACACACTAAATAAAGATATTATAATACAATAAATTGTGTTAGATAACATTAATTGTTATATTATTTGTTATATATAAGTCAATTATTAAGTAATTTCCCTAATTAAAGGTAACTGGTAAGGCGCAATTGAACAAGTTTACAGCTTATATTAAACATAATATAATAATATGGCCAACAAGTATAATTCCAAGATTAACAGATTATTGTCGTGTAATTGTTATTCATTTAAAAAGTCGTGAATTGTGAGATATGTGAAAGAAGTGTGTAGAGTGGAAAGTGAATGTTGATACGCCAGGATGAGTGACAAGCGCACATCGCAATGTAATATAGGTATTTAATGATTTCAGAAATAAAAGGTGGCATACAGTTCTAAACAACATCACAGACAGCCTTAAAAAATTGGCTACGGTTAAAATGCATTGGAATTTGTTATTATAAGTACAAATGAAACGGGAATGGAGTGCGTGAGAGACGAGGGTGTACACGAAATGTGTTTTCACTCAGCAAGAAATGTGTTAAGTGTTTATGATTTATATATGTGATAATAGTGTTGTAATTTGTGAGCATATTAGGGTCACTACATATACAGAATTTTTCCTTAGTGTGCGTGATTCGACCAAGCAACAGATCCTGAGGGCAAGATTAAATTCGACTTTATCAACAATCTCCTGGATGGATGGAAGTAATATTGGGAAACTCTGCCCGGGCGTTTCAACCACCGCCCGCCCCCTGCGCCCGACAGTGTTATGTGTCGGCGGGGCGCCCATGTACAGGGCGCGTTATGTCGCCCGGCACATAAGCCGGGGGTCTGTCGCGCACAGGCGCCGCGTCGGCATGGCAACGGGGGAGATTTTTTATTATCATTTCGCTTCTCATCTGCGCTTTAATAGCGGAGAAGCGCGCAGCCTCCGCGCCCTCGATGCCTTTGTGTTCACCTCGGCGGCAGAGGCAGCTCTCGTTGGGGTGTATCTGCTGACTGCAGTGTCTGGATGCGAACCAAAAATAAAGCCTATTAATTATGGCATCCATTGATGAACCCACAGACAAAAACTCACTGTAAAAACTTACAGTGCAATAAAACCAAACAATACAATCACGTTACACTGAAAAAAATATGGTAATGGCAGCAAAAATAATGGTGTTGTACCATAATTTTCTTAATGTAAGTGCTATATTTTTTGCAAACTGTAAATTTTAGATTAGCTGTTCAATCAATCACACCGCCATGTTGATTTAAATCACAGCAAATTAAAATTGTAACAAGTAAAACCAACAAATTAATATGATTGCGACTACCAAATTTTCAGATGTCATTTTATTTCGTCAGCAGTTCACCAACGACGCCATATTGTTTTGTAATCATAGCAAGATGTTTTTCATCTCATGGCATCTCTTGCTGCCATAGCTAGAAATATGGTAAATCTATCCAAAAAGTATTTAACAATAATCAGTCTGTACGTACAACTGTGCAGTTTGCTTATACAAGCAAATTCGGTTCGATTAGCAAATTTCTTACTACGGGTGCAAATGTTTAATCTACCAAACGTTTTGCTAAAATATTTTTTTCATTGTAATATCACGTAATAATATCCGGTTTAAAAAAAAGTATATAAAATTTTAAAAATAGACAATCTTACCAACATCTACTAACCTGACTGTACTTTGATAAATGGAATAATGTAATTATCCGAATTTAGTTTCCACCGCACCACGGATATTATCTAGTGCGGTAGGAAACAATCAGCTGGCTAATTAGCATTCGACGGACAATAAATATTCATATTAAAATGATGACTTATTTTGTCCAAAGATAAAAAATAGACCTATTTATATCGAAGATGTTGTCTCTGAGATAAAATAATTAAACTTATTTGAAACAGTTTCATGAAATTGAACTTTTTATTTATTATATCTGTAAATGTGGCCGTTTAATGATCAATTTTTATTTCTAGTCCTAAAAATAGATGATACACCCTTCAGTACGATACGAATTGTATACCCGTATCCTGATTAATTTTAAACTTACATCCGTTTCGAGAAATTTAATCCCTGAAAAACGCTCATTATACGGGCAGTCTATAACTAACAGTTTTGACTTGGTTTTATGTATTACTACTGATACCATTAGTAACTTGAGTAACATTTAGATGTAACTCAAGTTACGCACAGAATGCCGTGCTTAATAGAATTCAGGATACTTATAATAAAAAGTTCCAAAACAATGTTTTTTCCATCTTAGCCGTAACCAATTTATTATTATTATAACCTATACTTTGGAGGTACCATTCCTCCGGTGGTATATCTGATTGGCAGGTGGTGCAACGAAGTTATTTCTCCTTTTTCTTAGCTGGGAAGGGGTCTTAGGGAACGGCTTAAAGACGCTGCAGTTGAGACTATTCCACTCTCTTATGGTACGCGGAAGAAAATAATGGAAAGCGACATTCTTTCTCATAAAAAAATCCTTTATTTTGTGAGAATGGTCCTTTCGTACAATATAGAACGGTTTTTGAGGTTGCTCACTAATGGAGGACCGTGCTAGGAGCTTCAAGTAGGCCTTAAATAAGATAATGAGACGACATATTTTTCGCCTTGAATTTAAAGGCTCCCATTAGGCCACTTGAGGCTTATAGGCTTATTAAAGCTGTCTGTGATATTGTTTGTTTATTTTATATATATTTTGATTTATTTTATATGCTTTTATATACTTTTTATTTCTGAAATCTTTAAATACCTATATAACTTTGAGATGTGCGCTTGTCACTCATCTAAACATATCAACTTTCCATTTCACTCCCCTACCTACACACTTCATTCACACTCACAGTTATTCACGCTACATGACTAGTTTTTATTACATGACTTTTTAAATGTATAACAATTGCACGATGACACTTCAATCTGGGAATTATACTTGTTGGCCATATATTAATTGTAATCATGTTTCTATGTCGCTGTTTATAATTCCTTTTAATTAATAAAATAAAATAAATAATCAAAAACAGATACCATACCAGCGTGCGTGCGTTCATTTATACCAGCGTGCTATGAACTCAAGCGATGCAACTATTTGAGCGTTTCGGTATTAATTTTCCTTTGTAAATTCTAGCTAATATAACTTTAAAATATTAAAAAGAATTCGGCATTTGCCTATTTTAGGAATCATCTAAATACTGTATATAAATAAATAAATAAATAAATATAAGAAATACATTTACCAATTTTACTATATCTTAGTATTTACGAATAAATATACGTATAGAGTGCGCCTAGCCTGTACTATACTAGTATATTTGCGCGGGTGGAGTCAAGGGGGGAGGGAATTTAAGTAAATATTTACATTTGCACGTTACTTGTCCCTCTATAAATGGCCCACGGGATAATTGTCACAAGGAGTAGATAGGTAGTGGGGAGTATCTTGTCTAGTAAATGCAGCGCAGATATGTATAGGCCGGAGACCGTCCAATTATTAATTCCTCTCCCCCTCCCGCGCAGGACGGTCTGCGAGGGGTGGGGTGGGGTGGGGTGGGGTGGGGTGGGGTGGGGCTGCGCGGGGAGCGGTGGGCGCCGAATGGGGCGTTGCCATGGCGACCGGTCCAGCGGGTGCCAAGCCCGACACCGGCAGGCGTAGATTTCGCGCGAGAGGGTCGCCGCCGCGCGTGCGAGTGGGGTGGGGGAGACTAGAGGGATGGAGGGAGGGTGGGGGGGTGTCACGCATCCACCCGGCCAGGGCTGACTACTGTGACATATTAATGCTCTTTTTTTGCCGTTCGTCACACATAGGAGTTATATTAGGAATGCAACAAGGAATTGCAGACTAAAGAGGACATAATCGACACCATCGGCGATCAACATATATCCCATATTGTTGAAGCATTTAAAACACTTGGGTTTATATTTAGGTCATGTAAATCTTTTTCGGGGACACAGGCACACATAACCCTATACTTCACAGTCTGTTAGTGTTTGCATCTCATGTCTGGTCTCCGCATTAAGATGTGTACAAGAACAGAGTGGACCACATTCAAAAACTGTTCATTAGAGATGGCTACTTATTTTCATGTGCAGACTCTCGAGGACCGGCGAACCACAGCGGATATGTCATGCACCCTACACGATATATTACATACCAGAGTAGGCAGTCCATATGTGGTATCAGGCATCAACCTGCGAGTGCCTTTTCGCACCACGCGCGCGTCTACTCTATTCTAGGTGCCAAGGCGAAAGCAAACTATGCCAGAAACTCTGTTCTGTACCGTTTACCCGATACCTACAACACTAAATTCAGCGAGGTATATGCTACTATTTCGCTGTATGCTTACTTATTCTATAAATAAATATTCTATTAATTTTGTTAAGAAAACTAGCAGTCGATACATTATGGACAAAAAAATGCGCGTTAATCATTTAAAGGCGTTCACGAAAAATATTACACAACAACCTATTTGTTTATTAAACACTATTATACCTGCCGGCAGATCAGTTGAATCGACCCGGTTAAGCGGAACCTGCGCTATAGGTATATTTAGGCGGTGTAAGATTATAGTGGCGGCGGTTTGTATAGGATCGAAAGGAACGAAAGTCAGCCCTGCCATCAAAGCAGGCTCACAAAACGGGGGAAGCTGAAGGAGGTGTTTTCGACGGTGTCGCGATCGATATTTCCTTTTTGGGTGGTTCGGTTTGCTGGGGGGGAGGGGGGGTTGGGTGGGGTATAAAGAGCGAGGGGATATCTTGACCGTACCGTAAACACTTGGGGGATAGATAAGTTCCTTTGTTCTATCTCCGGCATGGGTAGGTACGTATCTACCAACCAATATACCTATACTTCAAAAATAATAATAATATTTATTTATTCTTTCATTAGTACTAGCCTTACAATATTTTATTATACCTACCTATTAAATCTGTAGAAAAACTTGTTATATTTGTAGTAATGTTGCAGTAACATTACCGTTTAGGAAGTACGTATTTTCAGCATGCAGTATAGTTAAAAAAGTAATACTGTAGTGTTCTATCTATTTTTTTTATTATTTAATGGATCTGTACACCATTAATGTTCTGAATCTCCATTAGATACGAACGATTCCTAAAATAATACGCACAAAAATATAATAATATAATAAGAAGAATAAAATAAAATGTATATATGTTGTTAATGAGGCATTCCGGAACTTAGATATAGTACTTTAATAGATAAGTATCTTAATACAAACTTTGTAGTGATGTGACTCTTATTTTTAGATATATAGCAGAAAGATAATGATGAATATCGTTCTATCTTATAAGTAATCTGGGATTATAATAGAATTCAAGAAAAAATTCTATAGTTAAAGTTTTAAATTCAAATTTTATCTAAACTTTAGACTGAACAGAAGACTCGAGAAAATAAACCTACCTATATACAACGGCAGTTGATTTCATAAGAATGTCTGTCCTAGCTTCTATACATTCATGTATAAGACCCTACTATCCTCTTCCTTGGCCGTTGCAACTATCAACTCGAAAAGTAAAAAATGCGAAACTTTAGGTTAAATTTCTGTGTGTAGATTGAAAAGCTCTTGAAAAATAACCATAGCCGTTTAGATCACATCGAAAGCTGGTCGTATAATATAAATATTTAACAATAAAGTCAACAAATTTTTAGTACTGAAGAATGAAACATTGTCACTTCGATAGAGGGTTCAATTCGAATTTCAAAAATGTAACAGTACGGCTTGCGGAACGTTTTGTTAGTGGCCAGTTAGAATTAATATAACTCATCGATGAGCGCAAATAGAAATACGTAAAGGAATATTCAGTTCCACGTTATAATTACTATAAATTCAAATATTATGTCCGTGTTATTTATTTGTTATACCCAACAGAAATTGTATACAATACAAATAATGGCGTTAAGACAATGCCGTAAAAAAAAAAATACAACTAAAAGGGTGATGATTTTAGAGGCGTGGTTTTCAAGAAGAGATAAAACGCATATAATTTGATGTTATGGCTAAGAATTTAGTTTTATTATAAAGATAAGGGTTTGCCATTATGTTTTAAAAATGATTTCGGGTAAGTGGCCGCCGCGGCTGACTCGAACAAATTCCAGCCGAGAGGCCCAATTTTCAACCACTTTTCGCAGCAAGTTGGGCCGTATGTCAGCAATACCGCGCCGAATATTCTCTTCCAAGGCGTTAATCGTGTCCGGCTTATCTGCGTAGACAAGCGACTTCACATAACCCCACAAAAAATAGTCCAGCGGTGTTAAATCGCACGATCTTGGAGGCCACGCCACAGGCCCACGACGCGATTTTTACTTTATTTTAGTCTTTTACTCTTATTATTAGTTTTGTAAGATTTGCAATATTGGAATGTTCCCCTTTTGGGATACATGTAAAATAAAGAGATAACGCCAGAGGATAACACGTCCATTGGACTTGTGATTTCTTTCATCCCCTCACCAAGAGTTCGAACCCTTGACCTCAACTGGACTAACGTCCTCTGAATGTTATATATTTATTTTTTAGGATAAAAATTAATGTACAGTAAATAAAAAATATATATGTATGAAATCGCTGTAAGTAGAACGTTTACTATATGTATTATTCTGGTAACGGTTATTAGCGAAACTAACTTTGCGAAACCGGGCTACAGAATTAGATTAATGCTCCGGGAGGCTGGGACGCATTGTCAGCGAATTTATTAGAGATTTGAGGCATACCCCGGATCATACCGAGCTTAGAAGGGTAGAGGATTATGCATTATAGGGAGAGGGGTGCAAAGATGACCCTGGGGAGAGCGTTGAGACCAACGACTTAACTCAAACGGATGCTGGGGAACGAAGTAAATTTTAAATAAAAGTATTAATCTTAATGTGATATAAACTTCAGAGTCACAAAAATAAAAAAAAACAATTATTAAGAATTACATCTTAATACTTTAAAGCATTGATCGAATTTGATTAATCATAGCATTGATGATAGTTATTTATTTGTATATTTCATAAATAAATAAACCGCTTCGCAAACAAGCTAATATACAATAGCACGAAGAAACATACATCATGAAATTACGAATCTATAAAAAAAAATAGAACTCTTAAAATAGGTATAAAAAATGAGAAATATTTATCATTTCGTTTAAAATTTATACAACAATGTTTCCACACTGAAAAAAAATATTATACCAAAACGTTAATTGTTTAAAAATTTGCACCCGCAGCTAATCGAATATTATCAAATCGTGTAGTTGTACATAGACTGATTATTGTTAAATAATTTTTGGTTAGATTTACCATATTTGTTGATTTGGCAGCCGGAGATAAAGTTAAAAATATTCGCTGTGATTACAAAATATGGGGTCGTGGATGAACAGCTGACGAAATAAAATGACGCTACCTGAAAATTTGGTAGCAGCAACCTTAATATTTTGGTGCTACGATTCAAATCAAAATGGCGGTGTGACTGAATAGCTGATCGTGAAATTTACAGTTTACAAAAAATATTTTAGCGATAGCTAGATATTATATTAAAGGCCACCAAAAATTATGGTAAAATATACATTGAGAAATATGTTCTTGTAACCAAGCAAGTTTAATAATAATCGATGTGTAACTCCAACAAAAAAATATTGCAATCACTATATTCTACACTATGGTTGCCAATATCATTTTTTTTCCAGTGCATATAACATAAATATACTCACATACATAAGAACATATATATAGGTGCACATATTTGAAATATTTTTAATAAAATCAAGAATATGATTCAGCGCTATTTCTTAAAAGCATACATAGATACGATCTAAGCGGCGCCTTTGAAGTGTGACGACTCGTACCTGCGACACAGGGAGAATTGAAAATAGTTGCGTTGACCTGAAAATTCCGAGAACTTTCCAAAATGGCCAAAAACACTTTCTAGTGTGTTAACTAAAAAATTCTCATACAATCTTCCATCCCCTATTTGGGGTTGTTTTTTTTTTAAGGAGCCTATGTCCTTACCAAATATCATCAAAATGGGTTCAGTGGCCGGCGGTTCGGTAGGAGCTTTCGGCGCGCGACGACCCGCGCCTGCGGGTCTCGGTAAGAATTTAAATATGACATAAAATTTTAATTTAGAATAGAAATAAAATCACTTTATGTTTTTCCCGAACGAACGAGCTAATTCCAAAAGGAATTTACACCGGCGCTTTATAAACTGACTGAAAGTCAGTTGTTGACAAAAATCCAGGAATAAAACCATTACGAGGGTAAAAAAGTCTACCTTAAAAAAAGAAGTATTATTATTTCATTTCATTTCATTTATTCATCGTTTTTTATAAATACAATATATTTAATTTTACATCACCTTTATAGCGTATATTGCCATTCTAAGGTGATGTAATTCAGTTGTAGATAAAAATACCTAAAAATAATAAAATGTGCAACTGAAAATTTACCTAGAGGCTTGGATTTATACAAATAGTTAAACAGGCTTCATAAGTATTGTGCGAGAGGAATAGATTAAATAATTTGAAGCTATGTGTGTGTGTGTGTGTGACGTGAGTGTGTGAGGAGGAACCTAAAAAGTGTTCTATCCACAACAATAATTATAAATAAAATAATATACGTATCTAATATGCCTATAAATTAGTATAATAAGTACATATTTGGAAATATATGTTAAGTTCTAATTTTATATATGATATAGTATAGTATGTATTAATTTATTACCGCACTTATACCATCAATACATAAATAAAGTAATATTATATAAGATGTTAAGAAGCCTTTACTGCGGACTCCGCAGTAAAGGCCTAGACGGGCTTGAATCTCCAAATGGCCACTTGAGGGACGCGCACTCGACAGACCTACCCTCGAGTAGATTGCGATCTCCGCCCCCTCCCTCACCCCCCCCCCCCCTCGCCCACACGCAGTCACCACTGCCTGCTCACCAAAGTTCTCTTCGAAACTCCTATCGGGAACATTACGCGTCGAAATCTAAACAAACTTTAAAATCCTCATCTCGGAATTTCTCATCGAGAGCTTATCTACCCTGCGATTTCAAACATGATTCGTTTTGACCTCATATCAAAATTCATCCTGGTTTCGCAGTAAATCGTTCTTGTTATAATTCGGTCGCTTTCGTGGCCGCGCCGCGCCGGGTCATTGATCTGTCGTGGTAGAGCGCGACGAGCAAGCGGAAGAGCGAAGTACTAAAAGGGAATTCACACGAGGGTTTTGATAAAATTAATTAATCTGGGCATGATTTATTTTCGAATTTTTTTATACAATTTCTTACACGTAATATATACACTAAGTCTTCGGCAACGGTTTTGGAACAACCCGTATTACTTAAGTGTAGAGTGGTTATTCATTTGCTTGTTGTAGATCAAATAAATACATACTTGAAACACTCTTGGTTGCATCATTTTTAATGTTTATGACATATATATTTATATTATATAATGAAGGGAGTTTTGTAGTTGTTTGTATATTTATTTATTAAATGTATCATGATATCATAATGTCAGAAAACAAATATTAAAAAATATGTGTTTATAAACTCACTGTTTATAAAGTTTTTTTGTACGCACAAGCGAACAAGTCTTGTAATAACCTTAACAGACTACTAAAACTAAAGTTTTTAGTAAGCTCAACCAATGATTGGTATGTCCAACTTAAACAAACTGCTTTGTAAGAGCTACCGCACTGTTCGATTGACAAACAAATTGGTGGTATTGGCAAGAAGCGCGAGGTGTGTTTGCGAGTCTACTGCTAATTGTTTGGTGGACGTAACAAAACAGTCGTGTAACAACTTTTCGTTTGAATTGCGTCTACAGAGATTGTCTGGCAGAGGGTACAAGAAAGTGTTAGGTGAACGGTTAATCTACAGGAATTGTTTTATAGAGTCTATCAAACAGATTGTATACTTCGGTCGGGCCTACTAAAATTCAGTAGCCACTACCCTTATTATCTGCCGGCAAGCCATTAAACAACATTTTGTTGTTAACACGGAAATGAGTAGACTTTTAAATAATAAAAAAAGATTTCTTACCTAAAACAAGCGAAAGTCTACTCACGCAATATATTTTGCATTAAACCACCATTTTAATAACAAAGTGCGATTAAAAATAATAAAGTCATTATTGTTTTGCCATGTTCTGTCTTAAGTAAGATTTTAAAACGAGCCACCCCCAGACATTCGCCACCCACTCGAGTTGACAGTCGCGTCCGTAAACAAACATGGCCGCCGGGCGCGGTAGGGGGGGGGGGGGGAAGAAGGGGGATAGGAGGGGTGGTGAGTATAATTTTCGATTTCCCGCGCGAAATTTAGCGGTTCGAAAGAAGAATTGTTGGAAAGGGTTGGATGAAATGCGAAATATTATCCCAGACCTAAAAGATGCCTTACAAAGGATACCCCCCCCCCCCATGGTAGCATCCTAACTATTTATTAGCCTATACGAGTATTTAATAGTTATGTAGATAACTGGAAAATTACAAATAATAGTAAGTTATATAAGTATTTTCGTTTAGATAATTATTCCCATAAAAGCATACCCCTATACCTAAAATTCACGATCGAGGGGGGTTTGGCAGCTGAGTAAAAAGATCCCTACTTTAGTATTATTTTGCACATAGTGTGCATAAAGAGATCACTTTTTTATGAAAGATTCGGTTTTTGATAACCATCCCGTTTTTTAATCTTCATATTATGCAGTTTGAGTGTTATATATATTATATGACAATAAGAAAATTTTGGAAAACCTAGGCAAAATGATTTTGCAAAGCATCTATGGTGTGGTTAGGAAAATGCAGACGTGTTACCGTTCGATATAAGGTTTATACTACATAATTTGCAAAATTTCATGAACATTTTCCGATATTAGGAACAAAACCTTCAGATACAAATCTGACAGAAATTATTTAAAAATTTCACAAGAAAGAAAACATTATTTATTTATTACAGCCAATAACCTCAGTGCAAAGTCGTGGGTTTTTTTTGTCAAACAAAGTTTTATTTATTTATTGATTTATAAGAATTACAAACAGCGTTACATTATAATATATAGTCAAATACAATAAATTATTATTAATAAGGCCGATTACATAAGTTAATAATTAATTACATAAGAATAAGGTATACATGAGCGAAGGCGTTGTAAATTAGGAAAATAAAGCAAAAGAAAACCTATTATATTAGTAGTCCGTGTATGAGTTTGTGTAATGAGTGCACTAAGAGGTTAAGGTTGTGTGTGTGTGTTTTTGCGAGTGATGTATATATACAATATATACTTCGGTTGGGCCTACTAAAATTCAGTAGCTACAACAAATTATGATTTTACTAAACTTTTCGGCCAACTCAGAGCTCGATATATTTTTCAGTGCACTTAAAAAATGCCTAATTCTAAATGAATTGATAACTGTTGTATACAACAAAAGGTTGTCTATAAATGACTACAGAAAGCATGTACCTAATAATATATCTACGTCCTCCCTCCTTTCCTCCGACAAGCCTTTGCACTCACAGCAATCGCGGCTAATGCATTGCGCGGCGTAAAAAAACGCACAATTAAGATGTCTAGGCACCCCTTTTAATTTATGCGAATGAAAGCACCCCGGGGGTTGACATTACCTCGATTTCAATGCGGCTTAGTGAAAACTACCCCACGGTACGGGAAAATATCCGTACACTACTTAGCTAAGGGCGTACCTATATTCGCTGGAATAATGTTGCCAGCTAGAAACGAACACTTAGTTATCCATATTACATACTAATACCGATATAAATGCGAAAGTTTGTTACGTTTTCACAGCTAAACCGCTATTCCGATTTTGACCAAATTTGGCATAGAGGTAGCTTGGATCCTGGGGAAGGAAAAATATTATTTTTTCAATCAATAAACCCCCAAGAGAGTGAAATAGAGGCGCTGTTAAAGCCGCCCGCAGAGCCTATTATATTCGAGCTTATTTGTTATATTCATAAGTAAACTCACAGTGCTACAATATTAAAAAATACATTATTAACAGTCACAACTCATAATCGGTTTTAACTCATTTATATTATTTATTTTGTGGGCGGGGAGGGGGTTAAGTTAACTGTGTTATTGTAAGATTTACAATAACAGATTTACAATAATAGATTTGTAAAATACAATAACATAGAACACAATGGCCATAAAATCGCAAGCCTAAATACTAATAAAAGGACGAATTGCCCTGCAATTTGTGGGAAAACTTTAGTTTCTATAATAATGTGCCTGAATGTTTATCGACTATAAATAAATACATATTTTTAAATGAGTACTTTGTAATAAAATACATTGTACAAGTATTTCCACTTGTCTTAATCCACTAATTAAATAAGTTTCTGTGAATGTGAATGAAGTGTGTAGGTAGTAAGGATGACAAGTGCAGATCGCATATACATAGGTATTTAATGATTTCAGAAATAAAAGGTGGCTTATAGTTCTAAACAATATCACAGACAGCCTAAAATTGGTTACGGTTAAGATGAAACAAATTAATGCTTTGGAACTTTTTAATTGTAAGTGTCCTGAATTCTATAGGTATTATATACATACCTACACACGTTTTCAAGGTAAAGATTCATTTGCCCTTGACCGTACTATAAATCGTTTCGTCCTTTCTCCGATCGCGTAAACATTTCCGATTTCCCAATTTCCAGCGGTTTGCAGCACCGTTGTCATTCCGGGAACTACTTACTCCATTTTGGGTGGGCTCTCGCTGGCTTCCAGTGGCGCGAGGGATGAGAGTGGCTATATATTGTGTTACGGAACCACTCGAGTGCCAGATTGAAATGGCATGCCTAATTATTCCAAGGGAGGCAGTCGATATAAAAAGGGTAAACAACGTCACTCGCGCGCCCCTGAACACAGATAAAGGAAACGTTGACAAGCCGGTATATAATGCCGGTATATAATGGTATGGGTATGAGGATGTATGCTATGCGAGTATGCAGTGATATATATACAGGGGTGTCCCAAGACCATTCCCGATGACTTAAGAGGAGGCGAGTAGGTAGCTTATACCACCACCATTTTGAGGATAGCAGTAAACTTTACTTATAGTAGATTTTAACAATTAGATCAAAGATCACATCGATAACGTAGAATATACTTATAATAATAGCAGTGTTTTAGAAGCGACGCGCTATTTTACCCCAAACAAAAAGTTAAAAACACCAATATTCTTTTATTTTTTAGTGGAAATCCGAAAAAAAACAATTTCCACATTTTATTTTTATATTATATATTATATTACATATTATTTTTAGTTTTCTCCTTCATTTATTGCTCGTGAGGTTCATTTGCGTTTATGTTGAAGAAATTTGTGAGTACATACCTCTGGCCGTTTGTCTCAATTGCACTTAACTTTTTATATAATTAAAGTTCTTCAATAATTTAAACTACACCGGCGACCACTTATTAATAATAATCAAAAACACTTTCTGTGATACGAATAAATTTGCTCTTGAACTAAAATTTAACCACAATTAAATAATTTTAGTTGCTTATTCATAATTTGTAATTAAGAAATAATTATCACACGTTCTTTAATACTTAATATTTCGAATAAAATCTTTCCGACCGGAGGTAGACTGCTTCGACCTCCGAGTGTAAAAATTGAACTAAAACTTTGTCGACGAATGAAAATATTATCTAAACAGCAAGGCGCATCTGTCTAAGGATGTAATTTTATCACAAAGGATACACCGGGAGATGATAATATTACATTCGGCGAGGATGCTACCAACACAGTAAAAGATACAATCCATTGTATCGAATGTTTAAAATAAGCTGCCGAAAAGTATTATGCTGCGGGGCAGTTCTAAAACTATTTGTACAGTCGGGGCAATAAAATATGTTACACTGGATCGCCGCAGTCGCTTATCGTGTATTGAGATGCCAATATACCAGGATGTATTTATCTTCACTGATGTCCTTTTAGGGGGTTGATCTAATATCGCCATCGGAGTCATCGCTCAAACAAAATGATTACGCACATCCTTAAAGTAGGCAAACCGTAGAAGTGTACCTTTCTTTATACGAGCTTTTATTTAGCTTGCAATATTTGTTCGTCGGTTTAGGTCAAATTTTGCAAGCTGAATTAGAATCACTTCCTCCTATCCAGTTCCGATGACAATGCATTTTGACGGTAAGCTTGACCTGATTCTGTACCCAGAAAGGGTTCCAGACTAAGGAACTCTTCAACCATCACGATTTTTTTTATACGTATTTAAAAGCTTGTATTAAAAACGTTTTTTTACTAATTTATTTTACTGTACAGCAATATATACCTACATATCTTATTAGACTGGCTTACTATACAATCTTTCGTCGATTTAGTATAAAAAAAAAGAAACATAAAAAAACGGTGATCATGTAATTAATCACTGAATTAATTATTATTTGAATATTACTTGTATTTATCTTTCTCTATTGTTGTCATGTTAGCATTGGATACAATGACGGTGAGTGCCTATACAAAAAAAATGATAAAAAATATGTACAGCAGATAATAACTAGTTAATAATGATAAAAAACGAAAGATATTTAGGTACCTAATGTCAAGTTTAGACTAAGTATGTTTTAGACAATTAAACTAAATACAAAATATTAGACGTAATTTTGAATTGCATTATTAAATTAACTTGACATTCTCGCTGTAATCTTTTTTTACATTATACACGAAATATGTTAACTTAATTTAAAAGTATTTTGTATTTTATTTTATGCATGTGTAAATTTAATGTATTTTAGTTAAGGTTTAGTTAAGAAACCGGCAAAAAAACTGTGTCTTAGCTGGATCTCAATACAATGTATTTGTATATATTTGGTTAAATAAACGTTGCGTTGCTTAATTATACATTTTACAATATTAAGATTTAATAAGTACGAAGACAAGATGACATAGTGCTTTGGTGGCTCTGAATCCAAGGTCAGGTATAGGTAATGGTAATCCAGTTCATCGGAGAAGTAGCTCAGTGCTGCTTCGATGGCGGTGTTCCAGGATAGAACCCAGTACCGACCCTTGGACGCATCTCCGAGTTTTCTTTATTCATTTGCATCGAACCGGTAAAAATATTTGACCGAGAATTGCATTTACGCTTGCCTGAAAAAAAAAAACCCGACACACACAAGTACGCATATTATGATAATCGATAGCGAAAAAATGTGCAATCTGTTAATTCAACCAACCGTGCAATGAGTAATTTGAGCGAAATCGGCCGTAAGCGTACGGGCCCGAAGGCACAAAAACGCATGTCCTTTTCGCCTCACCGAGTTACGCGAGCGTAAAATAAGCGAGAGTGAAGTGTTGTGTTATTTGCAAACTGCATGAGTCTGAATGAAAAAAAAATGTAAACTTTACGAGATATAGTACAAGGATCATGTAATAATTGCTTTGTTGTGAGCGCTAAGCTGTCGCCGTACGCCGTAACGGTGTCAAGGCCATTATCGACCGGCGCGGTATCAGAATTGACACCATCTGTTAAAAAATTTATTAGATTTTGAAATTATTTTTCATATCATTTCTTAATCATATGACCTCCCTCAAGTTTTCGGGAATGGTCTTGGGACATCCTGTATGTATATGTATTTTATAGGTACTTAATGCAGAGTAAGTACCTGCTTTTACATATTAAAAATAAAGAACAAAGCTATGTCTGAAAACATTATAAACTTCAGCTGAAGCGTTACCACGATCAGAGCAAGATATAACTAATTTCCTTTTTCACGAAAAATTATATGTCCAATTCTGTCCAATTACAGTAGATTGGATTGTAGTTCTATAAATTCTAAACAATCTTTTATCTGAATTTAGATTAGACGTGTAGCACACGTGTAAAAAGACAGTACAGTGAATGCGTAAAAAAAATATATCTCGAAAGTGCGGTACAGATATTTATGTATCACAAAAAGCGCTGCGTCTGAACCGCTGTTCACCATCCGTTGTCTTTCCCCCTACCCACGACCACCCATAATCGTAGGCAAATCCGAAAACTACAAAGAATCCGAAGACAGAGCAAAATTTCCGAAAATGTTTCGGAAGAAATGGTTTAGTAGTTTCTGAATGCCGTGCAAAATTTCCGAAAATGTTTCGGAAGAAATGGTTTAGTAGTTTCTGAATGCCGTCCAAAATTTCCGAAAATGTTTCGGAAGAAATGGTTTAGTAGTTTCTGAATGCCGTGCAAAATTTCCGAAAATGTTTCGGAAGAAATGGTTTAGTAGTTTCTGAATGCCGTCCAAAATTTCCGAAAATGTTTCGGAAGAAATGGTTTAGTAGTTTCTGAATGCCGTGCAAAATTTCCGAAAATGTTTCGGAAGAAATGGTTTAGTAGTTTCTGAATGCCGTGCTCACATGGGGCTCGCAAAGTTTCCACAATTTATATACGAGAAAATATAGTTTCAAACGCTTGTTAATATAACTCAGATATTTATAAATCTTGGAGTTTTTGGAGTGAAGCGGCTTTGATCAACTTTGATGTGATGAAAAGATCAATAGGCAATAACAACATAATCATAAAAAAATAACATCTTTTAGCAAACGGTAAAATAATAAAATAGATACAACTTTTTCCGCACAGATCTTTGAAAATTGAGGTGATCTTTAGATATGCAGAGGCAGGCGTCTAATGAAATTTGGCAAAGATCATAATCAACGAAATATTTTTATCATAATACCATCGATAGAGTTTGCTATATATAGTAATTTTAGAAAAGATAACGCCATGAACACGTATGCATATCAAACTTTAATAAAACTTAACATTCGTTTATACCACTTTATCTTCAGGTGAGTAAAATTGAAAAATTTCATATCATTAGCAAAAAAAAAGTAGTTGTGTAAAAGCATTCGTCTACAGCTAGGGATTTAGCAAGCTCTTACACATAAATTTATGTTAATTTCATTTGATTTTATTCAGCAGACCGACGCTAATTGTTATAAACAAATTAGGATAAATTTTAAATTTGAGATGGTAAAGTTTACCTTCGGTAATGTCTGTATAGATTGTATCAATGTTATCGCTAATGTTCGTGAAACAGTTAATGCGCGGATTAGCTAGTTACTCTACAGATTAACTACGCGAGTACGTTAAAGTACTTTGCTTCACAGATTACCTTACTCCTTGGGGTCGAAATCGGTTTCCCAGGGGTCGACCTAAACAAAAACTGATTTTGGGGGTCGACGAGGTCTAAAAATCGACCCCTATTAATTAACACAAGTTCTTTTACGTAATTTGTATTAATAATTACTAATTACATTTAAGATTTCCTAAATGTTATTTATTTATTCTGTTAAATTTTGACCGCAAAGTTTTTAAAATGGTAAGTATTTTGTATAAAACTAGTGATAGGGTTTTTTAAAGTAATTTGTCTGAGGTATCAATCAGCTCATTTTGGAAAAGGGGTCTCTTACCCAAAATAGTTTGGGAAACCTTGCCCTAGATAATCTACAGATTATGAACCAAGCATTAATTAATATCAAGATAATAGGTGATTTCTTGAATAAAACTTGACTTGATTGTTAAATTTAACTTTAATTACATAGTCGCAATTTAAGAATTTTTCGTACTTTAACGGTTTTAAATACGCTGACAATCTGCAGATTAACCAGTTAACGTGCACATTGCCGTCTATCTCATATCAACGATAACACCAAGAATAAGTTGGTAGATGTATTGATATTTGTCAATAAAATGAGAATACACTACCGACAACGGAGTAGGGTAAAATTGCATAGAAACTTTCAAACCTACCAACCAGCACAGATTCATTTGGGATATGAACAAATATTTCAGGCTTCAAGTGCACTTAATCTGAAAGGGCATCAAACAGACAGACACTCGTCACCCCCAACCCCCCCTCCCCCTCACCCGCTCACCTTGTCAGATCGGCTGCGCCCGCGCCGCCGCCGGCCGTTTGAATTCGAATTCGAATTGTTCCATAGGTTGAATGGGTCGGCGGCGAGGGCCGATGACAGTCGAACAAAGACGATGATTCCCCGACAAAAGCCGACACGAGTACTCGGAGATTATTATTAGTACGGCCAACTAGGAATAATAGCAGAACATCGGGTAAAAAGAAAAAGAAAAAAAATACTGGGAGCCCCGAGTAATCGATCTTTTTTTCGATTCGAAAATCTGAGCGCCGAGGCAACACGGAAGATCAAAACTGCGCGGGTATAATATAAGATAACAAACTCGTAAACGGTCTACATTGATTTTGTACCGATTCTTAAAACGTACAGTCGGGGGCACTCGGACCTTTCACCAAATTTATTATTTTTGTAATAAAATTGGTGTAAATCGATCTTATCGATCGATAAATCAACATTATCTGTCGACCAATAGCATCCCTCTTACAACCCCAGAGAAGGGGAAAGGAGTTACCCCTTCTTCTTAGACCAACCTCCGTTCGACCAGTGGCATCTGAGAGCAATCATTTAGCTCCACCCTAATAGGGTGTTTCGAACAACGCGGCATGTCATTAACCTCGATCTTGACTGACCGCGGCCTAGTTACTCAGTGACGTAGTTATCCGAAGGAGGAGCCATTGAAAAATATTTGTTTTACATGATTTAGAATAGAAACTTCAACATTTTTTTTCTCGAATACCATAATGAATTTTGATATAGTTTCTTAACAAATAACACTAGGAATCGTAGGACCTATTAGCTATTTTTTAATGAGATTGACCTTGGGACCCTGTATATAGAATGAAAAAAAAATACATTGTCTAAAAGTTAAGAGCCACAAACAGGGTGTATTTATTCCAATCAAAAGTTTAGACGTGAATATCTTATAGTTGGATACAAGTTAGTTAAATATGAGAAAGGGTGTTTCTATTTTTAAAAGAGGTTAGATGTCCACGAGCAAACAAACAAGAGCGCTTTCGGGAAGAGGCCCCTCAACGAGTTTTAGCAGTAATGGCACGTTATGGTAACTAATTTATTATTTTGTAAACTTGTAGAAATCTATTTTACTTTTACTAATTGATTTCATAGTCATTTATGTTATTTTTTTTATTATGAAACTTAATTGCTTTAATAAATAAACAGATCGTTCATTGCGGAGTACTTTCATAAACAAACGAATGAATGAGTTAATGGAAGAAGTATATATATATTATTTGCTATTGAAGTTTTATGGTTGTGAAAAAGAGTACGCGGATGACGAGGGAGAGGGTTGAAAGGGGTGAGGGGGAGGGGGGGGGGGATAAAGAGAGGGGGTACCCGTATAGCTTACAATGCCATTTGCATGTAAACACAAGGAGAAAACAAAACACAAAACGGCCAATCGAGCCAAATCGATTTCGCCCGTCAGACAAAAGAAAACAGTAAATGCCGTGGCCTCTCGTCGCTTCAGACCCACCCCCGAACGCAGGGGTTGAGTTTCGTATTGAATGGGCGCGGATTAACCCTGATCTGCGCGCGCTCGGGTGCGGAACGTGCGAGCCATTATAATTAATTCAGTACAATATTTAGGAGCTAGCTCCGTTGATACCGTGGAGATGAAGTAGGCGAGCAGCCTACGCTTACAATCAGCCTTGGAAAAGAGTCAAATACTGACCCACGAAGAGCATTCCACATGCGAATTGTTCTAGAAGGAAAAGAATTGTACCCAATGTTTCGTTTTTTTAATATAGGTTTTATCTTGAAAGACTGGTCATTAGGTACGACCAATATAAAACGACCTATCAAGTGTGGCGGAACAGAATGGTTCGTTCTTTACTATGGTTAGCGGCGTGAACCATACCTATTGCCTTAAAAGTAATATCTACCAGTTAACCAACTTACAGATTTTACATTCGTAAGCGCGACTTAAATAAATTAAATTACAGAAATAAACTTAAGAAATTAAATTAAGGACGGTCCCAGAATTAATTATTAACGACATATTTCTCACGCTGTTTCACTCACACGTTCAATTCCATCAAAGGAATTTAGAGTCCGGACTTCAAGTGAAAAATGGCACTAGTTAATTTCTGGTCAAATATTAAAAAGCCGACGTTTTACTAGGAAATAATTTACGATAATTCTTCATGAGTAGTTTGAAGTTAGATACGCCGTTTGTCGGAAAACTTTCCAATTAACCGTCCGACATCAATTCAGAAATTTAACGTGGGAAGTCCGGTTGTCATCTGAAGAATCGAAAACCAGCGATTCAGCGCGACTATAGACAGTCAATCTTCAATATTGACACGAGAAACACCTTGTCATCGTCTGTCAGGATTCCGACTCCGCGAGAGTACCCATTATCCATTCGATAGAGGTTATTTCGGAGTAACTTACTTTTTGACTTTTTTGATGCCAACGGAATAAGATGCAGGTAGGTATTAATCAACTACACGGAATGGTTCATAGCAATTTTAACTAGTATAGTTTTAGCAATTTCTAAGTAGTATCTACCAACATTTATTTACTACCCAAGATTAGTAAAAAAAACTTATTCAATAACAAAGCCAAAATTTAACTTATAATGTTCACTGGATAAAAGCAAGTCCACTGGAATAAATAAAATAAGAAAAAAAAAACATCATTTTAATATTTAAATAAATTATATGCATGCAGTTCATCGCATGTGTGAAAAAAAGGAGAGAATAAGGTGTATAATATTATGGAAGTTTGTGTGAGGATAAAAATGTGTGTTAGAGAGAGTGTATAAAAAACAAGCAATAAAATTTTACAATGTAATATCCCAGTTTCAAGTGACACCTACAAAAACTTTAAGTATTGTACAATCTATCCAGTGTATTACGAATAAGTACGTAGTCGAACGTATGTTGTTTTTACAAAAGAGTGTAACACAATATGATTGATGAAATCAATTTAAAAAAAATATTATTTTTTTAATATTAAAGTTAAAAATAAAGCATTTAAAAGTTTTTTACATTTTACACATAGTTTTACATAACAATGGCTGTTACCTTGAAACTGGAACACATTATACAGGTACAATAAAAAAAAGTGCATAAGATATTATATTTTAAGAATAAAATACCATGCTTTTTTTAATGGGTTTTTGGTAAGATCGATTATAGCATCTACATATATGGTTATCTAGATCTCAGTGAAATATTATGTGTATAGACACAATACATTACGTTAAATACCAAGAGGCAAAGAGGCAATACAAAGAAGCATGGCAATTGTTAGCAGCAAGGCCTCTCCGGCCGCACTCGACCACTGTAGGGTTAATTGGCAATGCTCCTTCTCCATATAAGAAAAGTCTTCAAACTTCGTCGACGGAACTAGATATTTTTAGGTATTGCGCCCGAAGCGATAAGGGCAAATAGCTAATCAACTCAGTATTATAATAACGTCAGCGGGAAATCTGAGGAGAAAATTTACATACAAAAACAATTCTCTATTTATTCGAAAGTTGAGAACAGCACTTAATAAATAAATTAATAAACACTCCTGGGTGTAGAATCAGGTCATGCTTACCATAAAAAATGACAAATTTCAAATCCGTAGGATAAGAGGAAGTGCTTCTAATTCAGCTTGCAAATTTGACCTGAACCGACATACAAACATTGCAATCTATATAAAGGTTTGTAATATCAGTTTGTAATAGATGTGGATTCTACGTTGTCTTTAAAATCGTATGATGATTTCGAACCCGAGACTGCCGGATCAATAGTCAACCACTTCAAGACGCATCCTATACCCGAATATCATTCAACCGAGAAATCCTTGCCGTAAAAGTGTTGATCGATAGTTACCGCGGCGTGCGTGCGAGTGATGGTTTGCGGCCAAGTCAAAATATATTATTTTAATTTGATTTAAAATGAAAATAAAATTTAAAAGTAAGCCTTTGTAATAACTACAAAATTACTTTGTCTACAATATGCACTATTTTTTCGGGTAAATCGTATAGTGGATTAACAAATTTTTTTACTTAAATTATATTTCGAAAACGAAAATTACTTTAAAAAATCAGCCTTTAATAAGTACAAGATAAGTCTTCAATCTACATAATGCTGTAAACCGCTCGTCTAAATACCTAGGGGTTGAGGAGTGGTGCATTACCAAAAATGTGTTTTTTTTGCAGATTTTTAAATGTTATCCCATAGCTGCCTGCACCTTAACCACTAGACTACCAAGATCTTGTAGGCCTCGCTAGCTTTGCTCGAATTTGGAGTTATAGAATTTTGTTTGGCGAGAGCTATTTATTCCATGACACTAGTAGGTATCTCCATTGCAACGACTTGCTTCTATGAGTATGTAGGGTTCCGAAGATATTGACAATTATTGGCATTTGAAGTTTATAAACATCGAGAAGAACTTTCTTACAAAGTTTGATAAAGCGCGCTGTAAATACTGCTACACTGGGCTGTTGGACTGTTCAATACATTCAAAGCGTCAATCCATTACTTCTAGCTTTGAAAGGAATAATATCACAAAACCAAAGTGATACAATAACTTTAGGTCTCATATCTCGAGACTGAGGCTTTCCTTTGACACGACTTCTATGGGTTGAGAGTTTAGAAAGTTTTAATAATCGTGCAAAAACATAAAAATGTTGGCATTTTTAGAACGGAAGGATAATTCGAATTTCGCTGTAGAATTTCTGTAATGTTTTTTTTAAATTTCATACTTTATACAAAACAATATGGCCGACGCCTACGGTGACATTTCACGAAATAAAAACATTCGAATAATGCAACTTCGTGGGCGATGAGTTGAAACATGTCCGTTGTCCGGGGTCAAATTACTTATTGTAATATCCTGGGGTTTATTCAGTTGTGGTTTCTAACAAACCTATTATCCTGATTTAGACCCGGTTAAATGGTGTTGGGTTATTTACTATTTAGCATCTATTCATTTCGTACAAAAAGCTACTATCGCCGTCCATTAGCCGTCTATCTATGCGTCCGTCCGTTATATCTTTCGACTCGAAAATTATGAATGCAGTTAATATACTATTTTTTTTAAGGATATTAGATACGTTATATTATTTTATCTATAATTATTTTTGTTGTAAATAGAACACTTTTTAGGTTCCTCCTCACACACACACATCACACATCCATACACACAAAGCTTCAAATTATTTAATCTCTTTTATCTCTTGCTCTCGCACAATATTTATGAAGCCTGTATAATTATTTGTATAAATCCAAGTAGTATGCCTCTAGGTAAATTTTCAGTTGCAAATTTTATTATTTTTAGTTTATGAATTGTCAGCTGCGGATCTTTGTTTCTATCGCTGATTACATCACCTTAGAATAGCGGTGCACGATATAAAGGTGATGTAAAATTAAATGTAATATTTTTTATAAAAAAGAATAAATAAATGAAATCTTCTAAAAATTCCCTATCCGTCGACATAGCACTTGGAATTTATGTTAAATAAACGAAATATATATTTTTCGAATGTTCACTTTATTGGCATAAATAGTTTACTTTATTAAACAATCTATTCCTCGCGATATTCTTTATGTGCCTATACCAAATCACAGCTTTGTATGACTACCGGATTAGAAGATAAATGCAGGCCTAAGACAGACAAGGAAGGCACTTGTCGCTCTGTAATTATAGGAAAACATTTAGATTAACGCTACTGAATTATAAGTACCCTCAAAATTTAGCCGATGGTTTTAATTAATCCATTTTCCTAATTTGGACAACTTAGTTAACTTTACTAAATTTTAGCTAATCGCTCTACCAAACCATTTAGTCATAAACGACAAAATGTATGCGAGGTAATTTTACTAGAATATCACCTGGTTACTATAACCAAACGTTTGCTAGTTTAGCTAATAAATTTAATATAAAATGTCCCGACGGGCTGCAGTAATTGTTGGTTGAAATAAGCAGATTCTGGCTAACAATTTCAAACTTTAATAATTTTTATTAGGAACCCTAAAAAATATGCACAAACAGGCTTTATAGACGCGTAAACAAATACAGAAATACGCTATTTGAAGGCATCGATTACACACGCAATTTAACCAACCCTGGACTACCTGCAGTTGTCTCGGGGACACTAGGTTCGCCTATCGTTTCACCATTGTGGCGTCGAATGAGATCAGAGCGCAGATTATGGCCTACAATCGTTTCGATGTTTTCACTTTTTCCATCCGTACAATGCGAGATGACATCTTAGGAGACGAAAAACGTCTCGAGGGATCTGTAAAGGACGGCGCACGATTACCCAGTTCAGTCGATAGATCAACGGATCTGTTGGATGATTGTGTGGACCAAAGCGAAATGGTTAGCTCTAAAAACACAATATTCTCTCTCATCTTTATCATTCTAAGAGCACGCCCTCATCTTTCAAAAATATACACGCATGCACCTTATCAGCTGTTTTAAGCACATAAATCTTTGTTATATTATATTTAAAGTCTGTCACTTATGTACAGATTTTTTTTCTCGGAGTTCTTAGGTACCGCTTCGCATATGAAAAATGTTATTTTTACCAATTCAGCATTTCTACACAACCCTGCGTCCAGATTCACAAACAAATCTATAGCAACTTGTCTCACGGATTACCGCCGGAGGCACAGATTAAATACGCCTAAAGGCCGGATCAACAAAGGAGGGTTTGTGTAATGGCGAATGACATATACAAGTAGACGCATTCAAAAAATAAATAGATATAAGAAGTAGTGAAGGACGGTGTTCGCGGGGATTTTTTCCTATTGTCAAACGGATTTACTTGGGTATCGCTGGCAACAAAACCATTCATCGCGGATCAGCTATTGAATGAAGACAGTATCAATTCAGACGATTTACAGTATTACAGGTAAAATAAAACAACATTGCACATAATTCATGACTGGTCATATCCCTTTTAGCACACTCGTGTATAATAACCTAATATCCCCGTCCTTTGAATTTTTGTGTGTAGATTGATGTTCTTGAAAAACCATAGCCGTATAAATCACATCGGAGACTGGTCAGATAATATAAATATATAACATTAAAGTAAAAGAATTTTAAATACTAATAAATTAAACATTGTCAGTTCAACGGAAAGTTTATCATATTCGAACTACAAAAATATGACAGCAAGGCTTAGTATTATTTATTATTGGCCAGTTTAAATTAATACAAACTCATATATGTTATTATTGTAAATAATACTAAGAAATAACCCTCTGTGATCACTCAAAACGCACATCGAATGGGCAGGTGCCGTAGGCACAAGTGGCGATAGTAAATGAAGCAACCCATCACAAGTATAGTACCACAGACGCGAGTAGTTAGGGGAAAGATGCCGTTAATGGTGATGCTGTATGGCGTTAGGTTTGGTTAAATAATTCGGTGCTTCTAAACAAAGTATTATAGCTAGAGGGTATCTCTCAACTCTAGAACCGCTTGGCCAACTTTCATTAAAAGCTTCGCAATTTTTCGCCAGTATCTACAGTCATGTTTTTATACTTTTTTGAACCGCTGTTATCCGGATTTGTCTCACCAATAACGCTAACTACCCCACAATTATAAAAAAAATGTTTTTTACCGCGGGATATTTTTATTTCTTTTTTTATACCGCAATATTTAATGTCCTTAACGTATGTACCTACAGAACATGCATTCATAAATTACCAATAATTGTGAGATAAAATAATTTGATAATTATTAAAAGTTTTCATAAATTATCAAAAAAGTTTACTTAGGTGAGTTTTAGGCCCTTACCTAAGGAATAATAGTATAAAAAATTAAATGATTTCGATAACTTATATACTGAGAGAGTTGTAGCAAAATTTCACTATTTAAAAAAAAACCCTCATTACTGCCCCCCTGGTCTGATTTTACCCATCAACGAACTTGACCGAGATTTTGTGCCCTTAAATGTTAAGAATCAGTTTAAAAGTGATTGGTGAAAAATTACGGCAGTTACCGTGTCCATAAGAAAGTGATATAGATAGATATATCCAATTATATATGAACTTTTGATCTGAGGGTCTTTTGTCATGGAAGTCATGACATGGTACCCATTGCAATAGGTATCTTTCTAATGAAATCTACCTAAAAAAGTAATGGACATTGCCAAGTGCATAGAGGTGCACTATACCTTATACCTAAGAGCAGGCCTCAGTCCGACGCATGCATGCATACAGTCATATAAGAGGAGTGCGAGCCAAACTGCTAATTAAAAGCGCAGCCCCCCCCCTCAAAACCCTCCTCAAGTGCATTACAAAGGACGTGCAGCGATTTCTGCAAACAGACCTCCGGCAAAAAGCTTAATAAAGTGCCGTGACGTCGGCCAATCAAATTGGCGCCCAAAGTTGGGCTGCAGCACACCAAAACAATATGGCCGACGCCCACGTTGAAATAAAAACATTCGAATAATGCAATTTCGTGGGCGGTGAGTTGAAACATGTCCGTTGTCCGGGGTCAAATTACTTATTGTAATATCCTGGGGTTTATTCAGTTGTGGTTTCTAACAAACCTATTATCCTGATTTAGACCCGGTTAAATGGTGTTGGGTTATTTACTATTTAGCATCTATTCATTCCGTATAAAAAGCTACTATCCCCGTCCATTAGCCGTCTATCTATCCGTCCGTCCGTTATATCTTTCGACTCGAAAATTATGAATGCAGTTAATATACTATTTTTTTAAGCATATTAGATACGTTATATTATTTTATCTATAATTATTTTTGTTGTAAATAGAACACTTTTTAGGTTCCTCCTCAAACACGCACCCATACAAACATAGCTTCAAATTATTTAATCTCTTGCTCTCTGCACAATATTTATGAAGCCTGTATAATTATTTGTATAAATCCAAGTAGTATGCCTCCAGGTAAATTTTCAGTTGCACATTTTATTATTTTTAGTTTATGAATTGTCAGCTGAGGATCTTTGTTTCTATCGCTGATTACATCACCTTAGAACGCTATAAAGGTGATATAAAATTAAATGTATTATTTTTTATAAAAAAGAATAAATAAATGAAGTAGGGTTGAATTTTTGTCTGTAGTTCGATGCTCTTGAAAAACTACCACAGGCTTTTAGATCACACTGAAGGCTGATCAAATAATATTGTAGGTATATAATATTAAAGTCAAGGTATTTTTAGTATTTAGCAGATGGGCTGTTGAAACGATGTATTTATTATTGGCCAGTTAAAATTAATACATCTATGTGCGGTAAATAGAAACATGCAATGTCCAGTGTCCCGTTATATTTATAATGTGTTAAATATTACGTACTTTTCATTCCTAGCCGCGGGTCAAAATTTATAAAAAAAAAACCAAAATAGTATTAAAAATTATGATGAATTTAAAGAATGCATTTTTTTTTTATTTTAATCCACTCAGATTTAAAAAATAAATAAAGCGCGATCTTCACAAAAGGGTGTAGTCTGGGGTAATATGCCGTTAATGACGCTTGTAGGGTCTAGTTGTAAGACGTCAGGTACTGGTTAAATAATTTTCTACTACTAAACAATGTATAGAAGTCATAGGCATTCTATTATTTTCAGTTACTTGCACTTTGCACACCTTTATAGTTGTAAACCAAACAAATTGTAAGTTGAAAATATTTCCCAGGTCAAGGCGGTGAATGATGAAGTTTGTGCTAACTTAAAATGTGTGATGCATGGAAATCAGTCAACTAACCGACGAAGTTTTTTTCGTTTCAACGTTTCTAATTCGGCGAAAGACAATTAAAAACTATTATAGAATATTATTTAACAAAATGCTAAAACATTTAGAGATAATCAAAATTAACAAACAATATAAAACTCATCTTAAGGAATACACACTGTAACTAATAGATTAAATATCAATAATATTGAATCTACATAGATATAATTGCTTGGATAGCGATTGTGTTTCTGTTTGTGTTAAATGTTTTTCTTTTAAATCTAATTAAAAAATGTATGTAACTTTAGCACGCAATTTTAGTAAGAGTTGCCGTAAAGTTGAGTTTCTGGCAGCCAAAACCATGTTTTTGCCAGAACCCATTTAAGAGGTTTCAATAAGGACGGTTCTTTTTAGACTAGTACCCTGACTAAGGATAATTTATATCAAATGTATTTTAAAATATAACCTCTGTATATTCTAAAAATATAGGTATGAGTGTGTACGCTTAAAAGCATTGCACCCCACCCCGCCACACCGCGTGTGACACATAGCGCCGCGGGGTGTAGCTGCGTCCCCACTCCGGCCAGCCAATGGGCGACGACTCGAACCGCCATTTTTGCATTGTCCGAAATTCGAAAAGGGAACATGTTCGCCCTTCGAATTCGAAAACCGCGCTCCATTCGGAGAGATGCTATCTATCTCCGCCAGGGGGCTCGCCTCGCAGCTTCCCGTCGGGACGCGTTCAAAATGTAACGGAGTCTTTTGTCGGCGCTTTACCTCAATGAAGTGAAAATCGTGTACCCAGCGGTTGCGCAGCTGGTGATATGAGCGTACATCTGTACAGGGGGTCCCAAAAAAAAAAATAATCCAGTCGCAATTTTATTCTATCGTATATCTAGTATTTTAATGATTCCTACTTCGAACTAGCCGATCGCTGAGGACCCACCCATTTATTTATTTATTTGAATTACAAACAGCGTTACAATATATGTTAACACAAAAGAAACCAATTTCTAAGGCCGATTAAACGTAATTACATAATAATAAAGTATATATGGCCCAAGGAGTTGTAAGTAAGAAAAATAAGGTAAAGGAAAACCTATTATACAATAATATTAAAACAAAATTGCAAGGAAGTACATAATGAGTGTGTGTAATAATGTGTGCTGTGAGTTTGAGGGTGTGTACGCGTGTGTGTGACGTGTTTAAACCAGCGCGAGGACTTCACAAAACTCACGACCTAGGCGATAAATGTCAATCTCATCAAAATTTAGAATTCTATGCAGCAGATCATTTGAGCATAATTTGTGTACACTTAGCAACATGGAAAATTTGAGTCTGACGACTGCGACAAGATGGCGCACGGATTTTAGATAAAATATTCAGCGCGAATTGTAAAGATGTCATATAGAAATATCATTTCGGAAACAGTTCGCCTGTCAGTAGGCGACATTAAGTTATGATGCTTTAAACTGTCTTCCTGATAACCAAAAAGATGAGGAGTATTTTGGAATATAGATTCATTATCTGGAGTCCTCATGAAATTAAATAAGGACTATAAGAGAAGTCACTCATTTCTAGGCCCCAAAGCATAAAATGTAGTAAAAGAAGAATGGCGATCGATTTTTAATTAAAAGGTATTAGGGAAATTGTTTAATATTTATGGAAAATGGTCGAAATTTTTTGCGAATAATATAACAATCTGTAACTTCTAACACATTACATCATTTAGTATAAAATTAATCCTATGTTTAACTTATATTTGTACATACTCGTACATAATAACTATGTTTTTATATCAATATTGGTTTTATTTTTGTGTAATGAAAATATTAAATATATATGTATTTATTGTTTATTGATATGCTGTATTTAGAGTGCATTATTTATAGCTTATATATTTATATAGCATCAGATGATGGAAGTGACGCATTGAGGGTCGGTCGTCCGTTTTTGGACAAAATAAGGACATTTCAAAGTGAAATTTAAAGCACTTCCGCAAAAACCACCACGAAATAAAAAATAACATATAAAAGGGTAACTCTTAAACTAGGTCTCAATGAATCCCGATTTTTTAAAATACGTGTGTTATATTAGAAAAAAAATCGTAAACATTTGAATATCGTGTAAATAGACCTATTTTTCATGCACCGATTTTCCTAGAAAAGACCACATATCAAAACAAACTGCTTTCCTTGGTACAGACAGATTAGTCTAGTTAGGGAGGCAGGAAACATCAGCACAATGCGACAGTCGCTTTTCGCTTTAGTTCAGTTATTTAATAATACTTATATTATGTTAAAAGTTATATTGTACTAATTAAGAGTTTTCATAGAATATTTTCAAGAAATAAATTCAGAAGAATTTGCTTAGGTACCTTTATTTCCATAGGCTTTTTTATTAGCGTTTTAAGAAATCCACAGATTTAGATGGAGGTAGAGTAGCATGCGATAACAAGAATGGCTAGACGTCTTAGAGCTAGGTCCTGCAAGTGTCATTAACGGCATCTTCCCCCGAGACCACACTACAAGAATTTATGCGGTTCGTCCTTGTAAACAATTGCTAGAATTTGAGATCGCGGTAGTCTAGTGGGGCGCTAGACTATTGACCCAAAGGTCGCGGGTTCGAATTCGCACATGGTCATACCATTTCTAACGTTTATTTACCACCATCTCCTCTGACTCTAGGACAGGCACAGTTGGCTTAGTCGAGTAAGGTCTAAAATAATTGTATATGACTAGATCATATCAATTATTTAAATAAAATATATGTAAATTTGATTTACTTTTGAACAGCCCAACCGGTGCACGTCGATGTGTTTGGTTTCGTCGACTGGTAGATTTCGATGAAATTTAAGTGCGCGAATTGTGTATTAAGCATTTTTACGCGGGCGCACAAATGCATGCTGGCATCTGGCAAGAGACGCCACAGTATCGATGTTCTAAAGATGTAATCTACATCGTTTGTGTAGATAAGATTAATTTATTTTCTTTTTTATTTAACTAATTTGGCAAAAAATCTGAAAACAAAATGTCGTGTATGCAAATACTATGCTACCCGGATAATTCATAAATATGAAATGTCATCAGAGACTTGACTCTGAACCTCCGGTTTTAAATTGACTTTTGAAATTGGCGCACCCCGGAGCGCCGGCAGCCAGGCCCTCGAGAACGCCAAGGCGAAAATTGGCCCTTCCGATCCTTTGTCGTCGCCGCGGAGTGCCCGCCCGACGTTTCGCCGCCTCCGACGGGGCCCTCTTCCGTCGGAAGCCGTCGTCAAGCGTATCAATTGCCGCCTCTCTGAATCGACTCACGCTAATTACGCGATACGGCGACGCCATTCGCGTGACGTCATCGACAAAGGACGCGGTGGTTTGGATTAGGGGGCGCTAGGGGGGGGGGGGGGCGGTAATGAAAAGCTCAATGGACCCCTTTGTCGATTCAACCCTCCTGTAATCGAGCGGCCCAGGAATCGACCATAGGCCCCTGTAGTGATGTAGTTTCTTTAAGTTCATTCTATAGTTATGGTAGGTATTTTCGATATAGCTAGTGGACTGTCGGTTTAGGTAGATTATTATTATTATTTATAATAGGCATAGCTGATAAGTCTTTAATTCTATGCCACTTTCTGGCAATCCATTCCATGCTCCCACGACTCTGTTACTGATGAAGTTCTACCTGGGGCGGCTTGAAAAGGTCGTCCCATCTAACTTCATATAGTGCCCACGTAGTTGGGTGCTTTTATCTAAGGTTAATATTTCTGTCGAGGATGTCTAAGGATGTTGGTCGAGAAACCGCGTCACGCGTTAGGAGTAAAATCCGTAGAGTGCCTTTTTATACGTTCTCTACCAAACAAACCCCAAGAGTCTCGGTGGGTCAGTGGTTAATGCACTCGTCTCCCACGCTAGAGTCCCTGGTGCGATCCCCGGCTGGGATTTTTTTCCACAAATTATACAAAAGTATACGAATGCATGTGTGTCTGTGTGTGCGAATGGCCAAAGAAGTATAACTTCCACCGTCTGGCCCAACGCAGATTCAATTTTTTTTATTTTCTATATTATGAAGCTGTAATTAAATAAAAACCAATAATTGCTTATTTCAAAGTCAACTTCAATATGTGTCTGGAGATTGAGAATTTTCTCTCTCCTCATAGGTTTTACTCTTCAGGACAGTAGGTATTTGCTAAGGATTTCTTTGTACCCTTTCTAACATGTCAATACCCTTCAGAAAGTATGGGCTAGACACTTGAAATCCACATTCAAATATTGATCCCACATATTGGTCATGTGCTGAAAGGCTTGAGTAATAAGATACAATGAAGAAATTACTTTTTGACTATTTCTGAAAACTAGGCAACTCCATCAGAATAGGTAACATTTATTTTCATAATCTTAGCGTAACATGATTCGATCACATTTCTCAATAATTGATGCCTACGACGTGTCATATACAATAAATATTGAGCCCTATTCAACTTAGCTAAACTTTCTTTGTGACACAAACATGGCCCAACTGCAATGTGTGTATTCAAACCTGGGACCCCCGGGTCAATAGTCAAACGCTTAAAAATAACTAAACCACCGCAATATTTGTTGCTTCGAAATTTTTGAAAGATGTAAAGACCTAGGCCATATGCAATTATTTTGGGACCTACCCAAATAAGCTAAACGTACTTGTGCTAGGGTCGGGGGAGATGATGATACTGAGTGCGAATTCGAATCTACCACGATCTCACGACCACGATTATTAACATACAGTTCGCTACCAAAGTGACAGCGCGTGCATTTTCTTATTAGGTATTTTTTAAGCTAAGTAGTGTACTAACGCGATTATGCATAAAATAGCTGATATTTGCTAACATGAGCATTTCCGCCTCCTTTCTATCTAAATCAATAAATAACGTAATTCTTAATTTAGTAACAGTTTTTAAAACTGTTGTTTTTCATAAAATGTCGTATAATTTCTAAAGATTATAGACATTTAAAAACTGAAGTGATTTTTTTTTTTTTGTAACTTTTAGATGAGAGGCCTTATGTTATAATATGATATTTTATAGATGTTAACGTGCGATTTAATATGTTTGTAATACGTAATAGTTCTTTATTACTTTAATGTTATCGTAATTATATAGAAAAATTCTAATTCTTGAAATAAACTATCGGATATAGACGGTATTCTAATGATCAATAGTATATTTTTTTTACAACTGTAAAATTACAGTATCAAAATTATCCACTATTTTACTTACGTAACTGTATGATTTCGTTAATTGCAATTTGATTGCAAATAACGCGTAATTCCCAAAAATACCTTTTAGGTGACATAAAAGTTACTGCCCAGTTTCTCAAGGTTTTATAATGTAAAGTACACTATTTAGCAACTAATTCGCAACATGTGTTATTGCAAGTAAGCCATTGATATAAATTATTACGAAAAAAAAAACAAAAAAGTAATAAGCCGTGGTGTTGCAATGTTGCATCGCCTCAATGCAGTTGAAATAACGTGTTATCGATCTACAGATCCTGATAAATATGAAAATAAACATTTTCATACAAATTCAAAGCGTCGAACGTCGCCTTAAGACGCTTCCTATGTAACAGGCTTAACAATGTCATATGTAAACTTGAGAGATGTCTTCGTATTCGACATAATATTAACCTATATACCAGGCATATATGCCACATTTCCTTTAACGAACTATTTTAATAGTGCATTCTGGGTTACTTAGTCAATAGTCCAAAGTCGTCAAAGTCCAAAGTTTTACAGATAAACCGACCCTATTCTAATTGAGTATATTGCTTGTTAGAAAAGTAACTTTATTTCGTTTTTTTTTTTATGATTATTCATAATATCAAAATATAGTAAAACGCCCTCCCCCCCATTCTTATAACGAACCATTATTTGAACAACTACGCACGGTGGACCATTAGCGGAAACATAAAGAGGGGGGGGGGTTGTGTTACCTTAACACCGTTACCATTATCGGTAACGGCTAAGCAAAATCCGATATTATTCCGTTAAGTTTACATGTTTTTTTTTCCCTCGGAAACCATGATTAATTTTGATATACCGTCTTTACATATAATACTAGTAATCGAAGGACCAATTGAAGCAATTCAGCGTTTAGCAAGCAGACACGTGTTTAGGCGCTGTCGCAGATGTGAGAGTCCGACGAAATTTCTATCTGACCTTAAATGGGAGCCTTTAAGTTCAAGGCGAAAAATATGTCGTCTCATTAACTTATTTAAGGCCTACTTGCTTCCAGCATGGTCCTCCATTAGTGAGCAACTTCAGAAACCGTTCTATATTGGACGAAAGACCATTCTCACAAAATAAAGGAAATTTTTAGGAGAAAGAATGTCGGATTTCATTCTTTTCTTCTGCGTACTATAAGAGAGTGGAATAGTCTTCAAGCCATTCCCTAAGACCCCTTCCCAGCTAAGAAAAAGGATAAAAAACCTGGCTTTAAAATAGCTTAGTTGCATCACCTGCCAATCAGCTATACCACCGGAGGAATAGTACCTCCAAAGTATATGTAATTTTTAAATAAATAAATAACTGGATTTTTATAGGGAATGGACTTGGAACACCTGTATTATATATTATATTTCTACAATGTAACAATTTAGTATGTATAAATATATCTAATCATATGTATGAACATAATATATTAATTAATATCATGTTTATAATAATGACGACCGTAGCCCCCCCTCCCCTATTTCCGAAAGTATAATGTTTTAAATTAAAAACAAACAGGCATATGAATAAAGAGATTAATAAAAGTACCCAGGGAAGCGAGTCTGGTAGACTGTTACAGCAAACAAAACATCCAAAGTGTGACATTGCGCCTAGAGTTGAAATTTATTTTCAAGATATATTTACACGGAGTAAAAAAATATAATAAAAAACTTATCTAAAAACCTTCAAAATAATAACATATTTATAGCGTAAAAAAGGAATGTTTTTTTATTACCAACGAGAGGACTAATTTTTGCGGTCGGAAAAACAAAAAAATAATATATAAAAATAACCCAATGAATACCTAGGTAGGTACCTACAATGTGCATATAGGAGAATTATAGTCAAGACGCAAACCAGCGCGGTATATCGCTGAAGCGCGCTACTGAAGCTTTCGCTTTTCAAAAAGTTCGACCGTACGCCGCAAGATGCTCGTAGTTACACTGTTTTGCGATCAAAACTAAAAAAGTTCCTGCGCTCTGCGAGCAATATCAACGGCGCCTTCGGTGCCAATCTGCTCGTGCCTTTTGTACTTACTATGGGCCGCTTCGTTTCTCACGGCACATAAACACGGCGACAATTTAAAATTCTATAAAAACGTATTTATACATTTCAAACAAATCATTTAAGTGTAAATATCAACTTTTCATTAAAACTATAAAATTAAACTGATTAGAGAATTCATGAATATGAAGTTAGGTTTATTATTAAGTATTATTATTTGAATAAATAAACCTATTAATTGCTACTACCAATTTTGACGAATATAACAAAATTTAGTCCCCGTGTAAAAGCTCTTTAGTCCATGATAAAGTTCCTGAAGATAATTCTTTTTTAGGATGTTCTTAAAAGTTTTAAGACTTTAATATGTAAAGCGCTAGAAAAAATACAAGCGAAAATTTTTTTTCATTATCATGTTATGATGTATAATTTTTGCAAACTCAACCTTCTTACTATAGTTTATATTAGATAAATTAAAAAGTTGATTTTAGGTTAAATTTCTGCTACTGTGAAATCTTATTTACTAAGGGAAGGTTGCTTTGGTAAACTCGGACTTCAATTAGTTCTCACAATATTACCAATATTATATAGTTTAATAGTTTTACCAATATTATGTTTAGATTTCTCATTTTATTTTTCTTTTGCCTCTCCTAAGACGGAGCAGATATAATTATTTTTTAATTTTATTTTTGTATGTTTTCAAAAGCCACTAAATAACTCAAAAAATAAACTCGGCAATTCTAAATGAACGTACTTAATTAATTAATATTTAAAACATATTTTATATAATGAAATTAAATCAAATATTAAGCATTTTCAAATATAATTAAGGCGAAATGGCGGCCGTCCGCGTATAATGACGGTTTCGAATTCGCACATTTTAATTACACCAATTTACCCCTATGTGATAACGAACATTTTCTACGACTATGTGTGCATGGCGTATTAAATATAAATAATTAAAAAGAAGCATTAACATGTCTACCTAAGATTCTAAAAAGGTATAATTAAATGGATTAAATAAAACTTGGCAAATAGCCATTGTCAAAATTGGACTGGATAAAAAAAACAAAATACCCGTGAAATGAATTATTAATGTAATAATATTCATCGATCATTTGAAATATTGGGCAACGTGAAGCAAGCGCTATGTTTTTTTTTAATAGGAAAAATATGAAAATATTCATTAACAGAATACAAAATACAATGAGTTTTTGTTCATTTTACTCAACTTAGAACTTCTAAATTACAAAACACCATTAGATTGCCGACCCACATAAGAAACCTGACGTTTTTTAAAGTATTTCAGAAAAGCTGTTAAAGAAACTTTATTGGAACGGAACTTCTATTCATCTCACAACTTTATTTCTTATTGTTATGCTATCTTATTTGTTTGTTGTATCCTTTGCTGTTACGATATAGTGTTTTTTATGTTTTTCTGCAATTTGTAACTGGCAAATGGCAATGCTGCCTTCAAAACCATAGATATTATCAAATCCTAGATCTAAAATACGCACTATAACTAAAATACGTTAACTACCTCCGAATCACACAAACACAGCCATTAATCAAAGCAAAAAAAGGGATCGAGCCAATTTACCGAATCACCGCATCGCAAGATAAATATTAACGGTGACAACCCCCCTTCCGACGGAACGGTCTTACATGTCACCGGCATGTAAGATCCATTAACGTGACGAGGGCACAGAACAAAAATATACAAGAGTGGCCCTGCGGGGAGGGAGGTCGGTGCCAAGCCGTGACGACCTTTAAAAAAGGCGACCGAAAAAAGTCAACCCGAATGGTTATTAGAAAGGCTGATTGCTATCGGGTTATACGTACCTGTCATTTCGCCTCTTGCTTTAAAACGTAATGAAATATGGACGATAGCTTTTTGATAGGACCGCGCCGGCAACCCCTCGATGAGCGAGCGGGGTGCCCGTGACCCACTTGCATGCGTCGCAAAGAAGACGATGCAATGCTTTCATCGACTTCAATTCGATTTATTCGTTGTAGGTATGTATTTACAACATTCACTCGTAACACTGACAAAAAAAATCCTGTAGATATAGGTGACAGATTCTTGTTAAAGTTATTTGTACGCAAAAATAAACAGTTCAGTCAGTTCAATGCCACCATAAGTGACTTTTATTTTTCACCAGATAACATTACAAACAAAATATATCTTGTCCTGCCAGAGCCTGGAGGGCTCATCTGGCAGAAACTCAAATGGAATTATGTTTTTCTTAAAGCGGCTTAATCCTTAAATCCTTAAAATTACTAACTGCACACACATAACAAACTTAAGTAACAGTTTAATTAATAATTATGTGAATCAATAACAATTTTAATTACCCACTTGATCACTCAGCGCTACAAACTTTTTAAGATCTAATTTAGTTTTTTTTATTAAGCTTGGCACTCTTGATAGCCTTAGGTAAAGCATTGAATTTTTTTGGTATCAAGGTAGAAAGAAGGCGCATACCATAAACGTTTTTATATTTGTTTAACAAATATATTTCGTTTTGCACTTGTCGGGTACTATATGCGTGCGAGAATTGAATCTTAAATTAGTCACAATCAAAAAAAGTTAAGATTAATTTATACCTAAAAAGTTGCGAAACCGTCAAAACATTGCAATATCTAAATAAACAAGTCTCATAACCTTAACAGACTAATTCGTTACCGTTTTTAAAGTTTTTAGTAGGCTCGAGCAACGTTTGATACGCCTGACTGAACTCCGGTACACATTAACAGACTGCTTCGTAAGCGGGCTACAGCCAAAGACATGACACGAACTAGGCTCTGCTCCTTCGCCGAGTGTCGGGCAGAGATTGCGTTAGTGTTAGTTGTATCGGTATATCATCACCAATACCGTTCATAGGCGAGAAACGCGAGGTGTGTTTACGAGCCCACTACTAATTGTTTGGTTGACGTAACAAAACAGTATTGTAATGTGTACACAACAATACTGATTGATTTGCACGAGATTGTTTGGTATAGGGTACAATAAAGTTTTGTTAGATGAACGGTTTATCAATCTACAGGAATTGGTTTGTATAGTCCACTATAACATACTTCGGTTGAGCCTACTAAAATTCAGTAGCCACAACAAATTATGATTCTACTGAACTTTTCGGTTAACTCGGTATTCTTTCAGTGTACCTACTCCGGAACGGATCAAGCGATTTCAATGTTTTTTTTTTGCTGTGATAAGGATTTTTTTAAGGTGCGATCCCATTTTAATTTCATCGCCGCAAAGACATGGTAAACGTGTACTGAAGTTGCGAACTTGTTTGTAGGTTTATTTTACTGCTGATTGTATTTTTTTAATTAAATAAACGGGTATTCTATAACCGACGCACGCTTTAGAGGGTTGGATAGCGCAAAATCAACGCCGCGGACGTCAGCGGGCGGGTTGAGCGTGTCCTGATCGAATCAAAGGCTGAAAACAGCCCGTGCGCGCCATAAGGGCCACAGAGACAGTCCTTCGGATGGAACTTATCTGAAGCCGGTGAAACGCGAACGCTTCTCTCACACTTTGGTTGCAGAAGTCGCGTAGGTTACGTATCTACGCCGGAGGCAATTTTAATAAAAATTATAAATTTGGGGATGAATTATTAACGCATGTAGGGTAAGCGTGGGCAATATGGAAAACCTAATTTTAGGTAAACAAAACAAATAAAAAGCAACGAAATTGTTATTTTTTTTTATTGCATACTTTTAACTACCTTTACAACGTGATATTTTTACACTAAAATCGTTAACATTACATACTTTTAAAAAGTTAAAAGCTTAATTAGTAGACAGTATGTTTTTTCCATTTTGCCCTTGTATGTAAGCAAAATGGAAAGCTAGAAAGGGCAAAATGGAAACCTTTTCGTACCTAACTAAAAACAATAGTGTCTTATTTATTTTTTAAGCCATGATGAATTTCGGTATGTCGTCTTTACAAATCATTTTTCAAAACGCAGGGTCAATTAGCTGGTTTTTTTTCGGGACAACCTGTATACATACATACAGTGTGTGAATGATTTTGCATCCATGAAGGATGCGTAAAGGTGGCTTAAAATAAACATACCTAGGTATTTGTTTTGCTATTGAACGCATGGTAGAATTCTGAAGCAAAACTTCTTTAGCACTTTACACAATGTAATTGTGTAAAATGACAACCTTTTGCATGCAACTTACTAAATGTTATTGTATAAAACCAAAGGTATTTTTTTACTTAATTTAAATAGTAGAATAACATGTCAAAATATTAATTGGTATATGTTGGTATACCAGTTTAATTATCTAATTTAGACTATTAACTATAAATTTCTTCCTTTATCTGTTTATTATATTACAATTTTTTAATATCTTATTATATTGTATATTTCATATTATATAACTTGAAAAGCTTGATAGAAATATAAGCAAATATTCAATAAATAAGAACAAATTGAACTGCCTTCTTTAGGACAGATATTTAGTCTAGTTAAGAAGGCAGCGAAAAGAGGTTGCAGTGGAGCAAACGCTCACGGATACAATAAATTTTAATATTTTAATACACAAATCTGTAACCTCACAATATGGAATTGTTTCAATAAATAAAAAAAAATGTGACACGCTCATTCCCAGTTGTCGATTTTTTCGTTATCTATCACGTTGATTTTCTTCTAAAATAAATAGGTGTGTGGAATATTGATGTAGATACCGGTGATCATTTTGATATATAAATTGACACATTAAATCAATTTCTTTACCGATATATTACTTCTAACGCACGCTGATTTTTTTATATATTAATTTAATATTCAGTGGAAATTTTTATCATTTTGGGGTAAATTTCATTCATCTAGACCGTTTTTATCAAGTTTAATATTGAATCCGAACTTGATTAATCGTTGAAGTGTGATTAAAATCGATAAAATATCCAGAATGATAACTATACTCGGCTATTTTGGGTATTATTATCGATGCATTTACGTACAATTTGTTTGTATTTTAAATTTGTTAACATAAACTTAAATATTTTTATTTGGAAAATTTTCAGTTACATTCAAGTGAGAATGCAGCTAAAGTGAGTTCACGAAATAATTACCAAAGAAACAAAAGAATAAACAATAGTTACCATAAGTTAGACAGTTTGAAACCTAATTAAAATTTCACTATTTATTCAAAAAATATTATTTAAAAATCGAGCGTTTATCGGAGGATAAAAGTAGATAGGACCGCGCGTCAAACTCACTCGCTATGTCGCGCTCGTTTAACAGATCCATGTGCTCCCGTAGAAGTGATTTGAACGCACGGACAACACGGAAAAGCCAACCCATAAAAAAATATTCATGAATTTAGTTTAAATAGATTTTTTTATTTATGAAAACACTTTTATTTATTTATCTTAATTGAAAAAAACAACATTTTTACACAGTAATATAAAGCTGTACTTTTACATTTCCAATTAAATTTAATTTAATTACAAAATATTTTTGCACACTGCTGTGCATAAATAAAATACCAAGTTTCTGATTTTGTTATTATTGTTTAAATATGATTTAAGCAGCCGTTCACAATCTAATTTCATGTGATTTCATGTGTGTAGTTGATGAGACAACACAAGAACATTTTGTAAGATTGATCTATCAATAAACTTTAATTTATGGTAGGTTATGGTGCGTTAACAATTTGCGACAATCTCACTGAATTGTATAACACAACGTGGATTTATTGTGATTTTTAATGCGTAAAGCTTGACTATTACATATTTTGCTGATAAGGTCCTTTTATTTGCAAAAAATAATTTCGTTTCTCAGGTACACATGAATGCATAATTTTCGATAATGCTGAATTGTTAAAAGTTAATAATCATTAACCATCAGCCATTACGATCCTAATATTTTAGCACTAAGCCATACTCTTATTAAATATTAATACCCATTTGTCAAATCAAATTCATTTTCAATTTCTAATTTGTTTGTGCTACCTTCATTATAGATATGTACTCGTATTATATAAAAATCAATACGTTCTGACAACTTATTAACCAGATACTTACATAGTTTATAAAAATTAGACGAATATTATTATATACCTTAATCTTTTACCACAAAAGTTAATAAGAATGACATAAGTAAATTTTTAGGGTTTGCACTTGTTAAAATTACTGATTTTTGACACTGACTTTTGGGCTTCGAAACATTAGATTGTATGGTCTTGGGCAATGGCATAATATCCTTTGGAGAAATTAAATCTACATTAGTGGCAACAACAGTTGTTGCGGAGTCAGTAGTTGCCAAAGTTGTTGCTGCGGTAACTCCAGCGACTATAGATGTGACAGGAGCGGATACAGCAACCGTAGTTGTTGTAACAATGGAAGTAGTAGCTGGAGTTATTGCAGTTCCGGTGATGCTAACAGATGTTTCAACATTTTCATAGGTAGCTTGATTTTTTGCACTTAGTTGCTCAACACCTGAAGTAAAAACCGTAGAGGGTGCAAAATCCAAGTCATTAAATAAGTTTCTATTCTACGGATAGATTCCGCACTTTTTGAAACCATTGGCAGCATTTTCAACAGTCGCACTTTTTTCAAATGCAAATTGACAAGTCTGGTAACATTCAAACTGAAACTGGTGAACTTTCTTTTATGCGGCGTCCTGGATGGTTCTTTTGAAATATATCGACTGCTCTTTCAAAGGCTAACTTAAATGATTTGTACACAGAAACATCCAGAGGCTGTAATTTGTGACTTGTGTGGGATGGAATACTTACAAAGATAACTCCACTTTTTCTGGCCAAACTTAAAGCGTCCAGATTTTGGTGGGTGGAATGGTTATCCATTATAAGAAGTACGGGTTCCCCTTGCGTGGGTTTTATTTTTTCTATGAATACTTGCAACCACTTGTTGAAAATGTCATTGACGATACAACCTGACTCTGAGCACCATGCCTGCGCACCATTGGGTGCACCGTCTAGCAGCCTTTCATTCATTCTTTTTCGTTTTCCGAAAATAAAACAAGGCGGAATGAAACATCCTGTGGCACTGCAACAGCAGACTACAGTTGTTAATTGCCCCTTTTCAGCAGATGATATAACTCTAACCTGTTTTTTTCCTTTCAGTGATATTACTTTAAAAGGTTTCTCAGACATTGTCTTAACACCAGTATCATCCATATTATAAATATCATCAGGACGATTGATAAAATTATGTTTTGATATAACTTTCCAGAGGTTGCCATAAAAAATGATGACTTGCGTCTTGTTAAAGGCTGCACAGCGTGCAATTGATGTTGCTTCTGGAACTCTATAAGTCAGCTGAGGGTATCTCCTCAAAAACCATCGATCCACGCACGTCCAGCCTTTCTCATTTTCAAAGGGGTGGTAAATATTATTTTGTTCTGCCAACTGGTAGGTTAAATTTTGCAAAGATTCTCGGGTTAAGCCATAAAAGCAATTATCTAGTTACTAAGCGTATTCAAATATCAGGTTTTCTTGTTCTACCGTAAACACAGGTCGGAATCTACCTAACTTTGTATCTGGTTGATTGCTTTTCAGGTGACGAAATAGAGATCCAAGAGGTATACCATATTTGTTAGAAGCACCTGATATTGATGTTGCTTTGGCCTCCTCTATTGCCTTCTTCATGTCTTCGGCGGTCCATGAAGCTTGACTGGTCTTTCTTTTATATTTATTTACCATCTGTGGACAAATTAAAAATTGCTACATGTATAAAAAATAAGAATAGAAAAAAAACTAGGTGAGGGCAAAATGGAAAACTTTCCATATTGCCCTCGCATGTTTTTTTCCGTTTTGCCCAAACCATACCCCATTAATAAAAAGCATAGTTACTCAAAAACAACCTATCAAAGAACATCAATTTATATAATTTACATACAAACACTTTGAATTAAACGTTATAATAAATAATTATGTAAGAAATACGCACCTTTCACGCAAAAAATCTCACCAAAATATTCACGAAAATTCGTTGTCAGACCGCATAAAATATTCCCTGCACACGTTTGACGGCCTTGGTCGCCGCAAGCGCACTAAAATGTCGTCAGCCAACGGTCATTCTCATAGAGGTACCTAGCCGCGGGGCGGTGAGACGAGGGGAGCTCAGGGCTAGGATTTATTATTAATTTCCATTTTGCCCTCTCCTTCTATTTTGCCCACGCTTACCCTATTTATAAAATTCCCACTTATAATTGGGAACCTCGTTGAGTCTTCGGAAATGGTTCGATAGACCCAGTATAGAGAAAAATCCCCTCAAAACATTAGGTATTCTAAAAATGTAACATTTATTAATTAAACATTAAATGCGAAAGCAGAAATTAGGTGTTACACAAACTCTACAGGTAATATTGTCGGGTAATAGATACACCGAAGAATGAAAAACGGGTATTTAAAATTTCTAATAATATTAATTATAATAAATGATAAGTTTTAATAAAAGCTGTCAAAAGTGTTTACCATAACAATACATTGAAATAGCGTAAAATAATTAATATATCTAGTAATTCACAAGGCAATCTAAAAGTATCTTATACAGAGCAAAATGCAGATTTATTTTTTTTATTTTTTTATATTTTATTTTGATAATTAGTATAAATATAATATAAATATTATTACCTAAGTGTATTGTGTCGTGATGCAAATTCTCCTGAAATACGTTTATTAAAAGTGTTCAATTTTATTAATTGTGCAAGATACATATTATTTACTCTGTGTGAGAATATTTAAGAGTAGTGTTTACAATTCGCTTCTTGTAAAGGTCATCAGAAAATTGCAAATCATGTCGTACTGGAACAAAAAATTTAATCCGCCGCATTACAAAAGAGACACCTCACTGTGGCCCTTACGCATTTGTTACACGTGTTTGACAAGTAGGCGCCGGTAAAACGAACATATTTTGCATTTTTAAAAATCAAAACAGATACGCGATGGGGTGGAATAAGCGGCGGTGTCAACGGGTTACTAATATTATATATAAATATATAGATACATATATAGAACTTACTATAAAGATGTCCTGTGCTTGAGAATCCATTTAAATGTCGATTTAAATCCACTATTGTATAGGTACATGCACAATTATTTTGCAAGATTGTTTATCAAACGCTTAATCACGAAAAAAAAAACTTAAGTTTTCAAAATTGTTATGACCTATTGATCTATATCGACAACTAAACCGGTCTCACAAAAAAAAAAAAACATCTTTTTTAAATCTTTTTATATATATTTTTGTTTAGTATAAAATATTGCCAAGTATTCAAGATATTTCTATTCTACTGGATGTAATAGAAAAAACAAGAAAATATAAAAATAATGAATTTGTGAATAAGAATATTATTGTGCGAGGATGATAACAATAAAAATATTTAAAATATAAAATAAAAATAAATTAAATCACATGATTAGGTGTGCTTATCATTTAATCTAGACACAGATTCCTATTTTATACAACTTAGATAATAATTTAATAAATAATATCAAATAAAACATATATAATATAAACGAAGTTAGATATTGGTTATAAATAATAGAAATTTAAATATATTAATCACATAACGAAGTAAAGAGTGAACATAGGTACATAAAAATTAAAAAAAAACCTACATATCCAATTTAGAACCTACTTTTACTAACACATTTTTCTTTAAATCTATGTTCCCCTATTTCTCCCAAACGGCTCAAACGATTCTAATGTTTTTTCTTTTGCAAATTGGGAGTTTTTCAGGGGTGTCCCATTTTAATATCATCACGTGGTGCAGTGGTATAAGCGCCTGCTTCTAACTCCAGAGGTTCCGTGTTCGAATTCTCAGTGGGCCAGGTCATTTTTTGACGTTGAGAATATTCAACGGCGCTTTTCTCGACGCTGTCGACCGAGTTAAGTAACATGACATACACAACACTCAATCAGTGACAGACTTGCGGGAGGTTGTTTGCCTGTAATGGACGGCCTCGCATCATGAAAACTATAATAAGGCAGTCCCAAATGCGCCCATACGAATGAAGAAGTCGGAGTAATAATCAAAAAATTGGTTTTTTATTTTTCTAAGGTAACTAATAATATCGAAATAATAAACACGATTGAAAATATGTATAGTTTATATTTTTGTATATTTTTTTTTATTGGACCGTTTTATCGGAGGTAGCCCGTGCGGTTGACAGACGGCGATGTCAGGCCAAACCACCACGTTATGAACCACAGTAGAACAATCGAGATAGGGGGGAGGGGTTTGGGGGGGGATATTGAATAATTTCGCGTGCCAGAAGGCCGTAACCGCCCTAAAATTCCCGCCCATCCCGTAAGGCGAAACCGACGGACATTTAGACCGCGGAAACGTGGAAGGCGGCAGTTTCAATTTCGGTCGACAATGTCGCCGTTACTTGTAAACACGGCCTTAAGAAATGTGACGTGCTTCCAAAATCCTCAGATATGGAAGAAATGCGAGCGTTATTTTTATTTATTTAATTTTAAAAGAAATCTACAGATTCACAAGTAATATATATTAACATACGAAGAGAGAGAAAAAAAAATAATACTATACATAGATCTAAACACAGATTCTTACATTATGCTACTTAGATGATTATATAATTTACTTATATTTTTCACAGTTATTTGTAACATCAAGACATTTATTTTTAATTAATGTTACTTAACTTTAGGCAATAATGACAATTAATTCATTCATTAAACAAAAGGAACAAATTGGCGAATGAAATAAATTTAAATTACGTTTACAAAAGAGGGTATTTAAAAATCACGGTGCATTTGCTGTGTAATCATTTTACCGAGAGGGCCACCACACCATATAAGAACTTTGGGAGCCATCCATAAATCATGGTGCCCCCCATCCCTCCTTCTTGTCACAGTGTGACCTCTGATCCCCGCCGTGACTACATAATTTGCAAATTTAAACCTAGAACTAATATAGAATACAATTTGTAGGTTTTGAGTAAAATGTCACCTGCCGAAAAGAAAGGTTTTAAATTTTATAACCTATTCCCACGCGACCGGCATCCGGTGAACTGTTTCAGGGTAGGCATTGGCATAGTACACATGTCGAAGGCACCCTTACACCTCCGCGGGGGTTCCGTTTTACCTCTGACAATGCGACAGAGAAAAGTATGGGGTTCCCATGCACGTGCAATATTTTACGTAGTGCAAGATTTCAACAAAAATATCCGTTCACCCAGTGCACAAACCAGCTACACCAACCTAACCTAACCTAAACTAAATATTAATAAACGTATTTAGACGCGAAATTTACGCATTGGCAACCAGGCATCCGTCAAACGTGAAATTTAAGGCTACGAGCATTCTGTCCACAAAAAACAACTCCTGGCTTCTGAAGTTTTACAGTTACACGATCAGAATATTTTAATAGTAGTGCGAGAATGATAAATAAATATGCATGGATAGATACTATATTATTCATATGTATATAAAACTCAAACCCGATTAGTTTTAAATACACAAATTTATTTAATTCCTCAAAGTTCCCTCCAAATTTAATAAAATACATTCGGAAACGAGGTTGGGATTGGGAAGTAACAACTCTTAACAAATGATAAGATTTACTTATATCTACTCTAGGGTTAGAACTAGAGTAGACACTCTTGAATGCCGGGAAGGTAGTATTAAACACATCGATGGCCTGTCGTTGCGACTTGGGATCTTTTTGATTGATTTTTGGGAATTTTTTTGATCAAAATGAAACAGAATAAATATAAATATGACATTGATACAAAATAATAATAGCTGTTAATTGGCAACGAACTGCAAGGTGCAATTAGGTAGTCATTTTAATTTATTTCATCAAAAAAAAAAAAATTGTTATAAAAAATAACTCTCCATAACAAAATATGTAGGGAGCGAATGCGCGGTGCATTTGCATACATTTGTCGCAGTGACGCAGTGCCGCCTGCTTTATTGGCGGCTTATTAGTATTCGCGCATTGATAATTACCGGCAAAGTTAAGTTGCGCGGTTAAGTTTAACTTAATGGGCGGTTTTAACTATTATCGCGGGCTGTCATTAGAAATTGTCTTTGCACGCAAACGGCATAAAACTCCACCAGTATTTGTTGAAGTTTTACCGTTTCGCTTGGTGAGGTATTGCCATCGTTAATGCGATGTCGCCTTCACAAAAATATGCCTTTGGATTATTATTTTTTTTAATTTTATTTAATAATAATAAAATTACAATTTTTAACATAGTAAAAAGCAATGTTTTTTTTTTGTGGCTACTGGAGTTTACCGAAGTATATTGTAGTGTATACGATCTGTTTGATAGACTGTACAAACCAATTCCTGTAGATTGATAAGTCATACGCCTAAAAAAACTTTCCTCTATTCTGTGCCAAACAATCACGTAGAAAATGAAAAGTTGCGTATAGCTTACAAGACTGTTTTGTTACGTCAACCAAACAGTTGGACGCACCAAACGTTGGTTAACCAAATAGTATATTAAGGTTACAAGACTCGTTCGTTTGGGCGTACAAATAACTTTAACCAGAAGGCGCAACAAAACGTTTAGCGACGGGAATTTCTTGTAGAGCGTACAGGATTTTTTCTCATTGACTGTTCCAGGGAAGACATTGATGATTATGAATGGAGGGCAGCCAGATGGCTGCTACACTTAGGTCATACTTTAGGGGCCCATTGTGCATACCTCCGTAGTGCCTCGAATCTAGGACTTCTGTGGCCAGTCCGTTCCAATACGAGCCGCAGGATGTACCAATGCCAGATTCTTGTTGCAAATTTCGGCCATAGAAAGCCTGGAAGCAGACAGTGACAGTTACGTGTTCCGCAGTCAAAGTCTGCACCTGTCGTCGGTCGATAGGCTCAATTTGTGCAGGTGTTTATTTTGGTAAGATCCTTTGGGTGTGAGGTATTAATATTATATAGAATCCAAGCAAACAGAAATTCGTGCATATGGGCGGCCATAAAAATTTAATTTAAAGCTCGTAAAAAATAATACTGGGATTAATTTATATTGATTAAAAATATGTGAAAATTTGCGACATCGTAGCTTAGAAACTGACTAAAGTAGGCTCGTTACGAACTGAGTCTTTGGGTCATAAATCATTGTAGCCATAGGAATGTGCAACGCTACATAACTTGTTATCGATAGTTAGCTATCTGCGCACGCGTGGTCGATGGAATCACGCGAAAGGAACTGGGAAAATGAGATCAATACAGAAAGTGATCATTACCTAATATATAACGTGTGTGTCTATTTTTGGAACCCAGACTCCTGATTGGTGTTTATGATCTATCCTGTTTCTTTACGATTAAATACGTCTAAAAAAATATTTATCACGATATATAGGGTGATGATTTTAGAGGCGTGGTTTTCAAGAAGAGATAAAACGCATATAATTTGATGTTATGGCTAAGAATTTAGTTTTATTATAAAGATAAGGGTTTGCCATTATGTTTTAAAAATGATTTCGGGTAAGTGGCCGCCGCGGCTGACTCGAACAAATTCCAGCCGAGAGGCCCAATTTTCAACCACTTTTTGCAGCAAGTTGGGCCGTATGTCAGCAATAACGCGCCGAATATTCTCTTCCAAGGCGTTAATCGTGCCCGGCTTATCTGCGTAGACAAGCGACTTCACATAACCCCACAAAAAATAGTCCAGCGGTGTTAAATCGCACGATCTTGGAGGCTCGTTCTCACTGTCGCCCTTACTTGCCGCGCTAAAGTGGCGACCGATTAGTGCTAATAAATAATAAATACAAATACATTAACTACCCGCACTATGTTCGTGGCGCTGTCACTACACTCACAACTATAGAATTATTTCTCGTTGCAGTTTTCATACGAGCGAAAGTCCTCTTTTGCTCGCGTGCATTCGAACTTAACGGGTAGGTCGGCACTAAATGTTTCGCGGGGAAGTCGTTTTGCCAACTTCAAGCGACGGCGTAAATATTACCTCATCTTGGTAATTTTCATCTAAAACCGCTACGAAAAATAACGTGGGTTACTTTTCTATAAATTGTGACACGAATCCATAACAGACATTTTTAAAAACAAGCCTTATTTAGGTGCTCGAATGCGTATACAAAATTTCGCGTCTGGGCTGATGACCGCTGAGGAGTTCCTTCGTCTGGGGCCAGTCCTGGGTGTAGAATCAGGTCAGGCTCACCATATAAATGCATCGACATCGAAACTGAACCAAAATGGCAAATTTCAACTCCGTAGGGTAAGAGGAAGTGGTTCTAATTCAAATTGGGACATTTGACCTAAACCGACATTCAAACATTGCAAGCTTGATATTGTAAATTTTTGTAATTTTTAATAATAACCATATTTGCGCGGACATAAAGAGTTAAATTTTCATTTTAGAACGCATCCTATGCCCAAATATTCAATCGAGACACACTGCTTTTGACCATGCTAATGTCGACCTTAAATCCTTAGCCGTAAAAGTGTTGATCGATAGTTGCCGCGACGTGCGTGCGAGCGATGATTTAAGTCCCGGTCGAAATATATTATGTATCTTAATTATCTCTAAAATAAGAATAAAAAGAACTGCCCTATTATTTTGTCTATAATATGCAATATTTTGCGGGTAAATCGTATGATGCATTATCGAACGCGAGGCGAAACTAAAAGTGAATGCATTTTTTTATTTAATTTATATTTCAAAGCCAAAAAGTACAAGAGAAGATAAGTGGTTGAGGAGTTATCCCTTAGCCGCGTCTATCTGCCCGCAGCAACGGCTAGTCTAAATTAGTACGGTCACAAAATAAACTATAGTTGACATTACAGTTCTACACCCGAACCGACTGGCCGAAGTGGGGGAGGGGGGAGGGAGATTTTTTTCTTATTATTTAATACAATGACTCATGAGGACGTCATGACCATAAATTATATGGGTAATTAAATAAAAAAAAATATTATAACTGAGACAAATTAAATACCAGACATTTATTGTTGCTTTTGGGGTAACATGGTCGCTCTAATTAGGTTAAAAAAAATAAATATTTTAAATACTTTTTACGAACAGTTTAGAGCGCAAATATAATATTCCAAATAAAATAAAAAGTTGTAAAAGCAAACAACACAAATGTGTTTGAGTAAAATGTTAATATTAAGAATAATCATAAGATTGAGATAAATAAATAAATAAACGATTAAATTAAATATTATTATTTAAATACATCAAAATACTTAACTGGGTTTGTTTTGTTGATATAATGAGCTTCTGCGATGTGACTAAATGTTTAAACCGATTATTTCTTAGATTACTCTTATCAACTTATTAAGATAGTATGCGTTTTGTGCGAGTGAGAGTTGAGTGACTTTCGTGCCTATTCTGTAAATATAACTGCTCTGTAGAAATTATCTCAAAGGAGAAGTAATATAGAATTTATATATATATATACATAACAAAGTTGGGTTAGTTACACCATTTATAACTCAAAAACGGCTGGACCGTTTTTTTGATCTTTGATTTGTTGGATTTGTCTCCGCCCCGAATAGCAGAATAACTACTAAAACATTGCAAATATTCAAAAAAAATATAAAGAAAATTCATTTTCTCATACATTTTGTATGGAACAGCCTTGTATCCTGTGAAATTTTATTTTCAAACGGTAAGTTGCCTTCAAAGATGTGCACTTTATGAGGTTATCACATTTATCATCGATAATTAAAATACGTATTGTTTTGATTTTTGTACACTTATTTTGAGTATTCTTAATAAAAACACTAAATTTAATTCAGCTAATAAGTTAACACAACATTTATTGACTCTGGGACAGAGCTCGTCGAGTCAGCTTGTATTAAATAAATTCACAACAAAATATTCCAATTTTCAAAAGAAAATAACAGAATATATGTATAGATATTGAAGAAATTGACAACACTTTAAAAAATAATATTACTAATTGTTAAAATTAGTGATGTCAAAAGAAAAATATGTGCAAATAAGCGATTTATTGGTTTAGAATTTAGCATTGCGTGCATGATTCATCAAACTAAATAAGTTATACCAACATCTTAGGGCATCTAACACGACGTGGCCAAAGTAGGCCAACTTTCTTATTTTTATTATTCTAATGATTTCGTTCTCCGTTCATTTTCTTCGTGCGTCTATTGACCAACATTTATCAGTGCACATCTATACACCGTACAGGACAGAGAAAACATCGCATAGTTATCATCCATATTAGTAGTAAATTTAAATATAGCATACTAACAAATATAGCCCTGGCTGTCTCTCAAGTTTTGCAAGTCCCAGTCGCAGTCTTCGCCAAGAGGACTTCCTAGGCATATATAAAGACTGGCCTAGGTACATTTTATAGTAGGCCATTTTTTCATGTTTCAATTCGTTTTCATGAATGCAACATAACGCTGTTTAAAAAGTATAATTGAAACGCAGTTATATACATTTATAATAGTTATTTTTAACCGACTTCAAAAATAGGAGGAAGTTTTCCATTTCTTTTTCCTGTATCTGCGGTTCTTTAGAATAAAGGAATTTTCAAAAGTTAGGACATTACAGTTTTGTCTTTAAATTGTGAATGTTACTTAATATTTCATCCATAGAAGTATGATGGATGCACTCAAGCGACCGTGGTTCTAAAGAAGGCACAAGGTTATTTACACAACCACGACCTAGAGTCCCTCGCCGTACAGTATTCGCATGCTGTTTGTTTTTCCATACCAGACCCAGTATAAAACGGAATAATGAAATTTCGCTCTGTGCATCAAACAAACCAATAAATGGCGAATTTGAAGCCGTCATTGCTCTAACATAAACATGATAGTCGCAATATTTTATTGTTACAGTAAACATCGATCAACCCTGAAATCTATGATTGAGTCAAAAATTGAACGGCAGCCAGTCCAAAAGTATTTAGCACACTCAGCGCCGATGACGAGATATCTCATCATTGCTGTATACACCAGATGCCATGTACGCTTAAAATCGTCGATTTTTTGTCATTTTAGTTCGGTTTCGACGTTTGATTGTTTATGTGAAAAGTGCGCTAGTGAATTGAACGTGTTTTTCACAAATTTGGCGATAAATAATTCGAGTTTTATTTACATAAAGTTATGTCAATATAATATTAAATACTAAGACGCCGCTTTGCTTCGCTGCGGCATACATTGGAGCGGAGTTTAGTATATAAATGTATTTCTCCATAGGGATTACCATTTAATTTTTTATAATTCTTTGCGCAATCAAATGTATATGTTTTTTGGTATCTATGCACAGAAGACATTGTCATGGTCATTTTAAAAAAATAATTATCAAAATCGGTCTTTTAGTTCTAGAGCCTTAGTCCGTGAACAGAGTGACATTTGAATCACCACATGGGAGCTTCGCTCCAATAAAAAACAAACATTTTCATAGTTTTGTTCTTGTAAATCATAAGAAATTATTTGTCAATCATAAGAAATTAAAAAACGAGTGACGACTCCCTGTGCGATATTTCATTCAAGAAACGACCTTCGCGAACTGGCGGCATCGTGTGGTTCGCGCGTTTTACGTACGGAGTGGAATGTGTTAATGAGAACTATGTACCTGGAACCTCTGTATCTTTTTGGTTGGGAATAAATATTTATTGCGCATTAGTTCTTTTAAATTTATTTATTTCATAAATGTACAAAACGGTTAAAAACATTAAAAAAAAAAGTATTACTGTTTCAAGTGTGTATATAAGTTTAATGTAGGTTTAAATAATTGTGCACGTGAGAAAAACTTGGTGTTCGTAAAGAAGGGTATATGTGAGAGTTAATAATGATTGTGGATGTTAAATATTTGGATAAAAATTCAAATACTTAATCACCATGAGTTTAGTATATTAGGAACAGTTACTTACCTTTTTCGTGCTTTTGCCATGCGAGTGCACCACAGAGAAGTGCCAACGTTTTGCCCGTGCCCGTGGGACTCTCGAGGAGACAGTGCTGACGCTTGCTGATTCCAGTGATTAACTAAAAATAAATATAAATTTTGCTGCTTCTAAATGTTTTTATAGTGTGAAACATAGCCTATTCTAGTTCAAATAACCATAATTTAATACAAAAACCTACTCTAATGCAGAATTCCTGATCTCAATGAACATTTCAAGCAGATGCAAATAAAATGTAGCAGCTGGCAGCTGAGCGTTTATAAAGTGGTCTCAATTCCGCGCTGTCCTTGGGTAAGGATCTATTTAAAATACTCTTCTGTACCTGGAATCCTCGCAATTCTCATTTTGGTCCAGAACTCAAAACACCAATTTTAGACCCAACTTTCACATATTTTAAATTTAGTTCGGATTATGAATTTCGACGAAGGCGAATCAATGAAGGTATTAATGCCTCATGCAGGTGAACAGTATTGATAGACACACAATTGGCCTAACCTAGTGCAGCTGTTAGGTGTGCCGAAACAAATTTGCATTTTGAATAATTGAATATTCTTAGTTATTTCTTTTATAAATGAAAAATGAAAGTGTTTTGGTACTGGAAAATTGTAATTATTGTGAATTTATTAACAACAAAAAATTGAAAGAATAATTTTTGTGATTTTTGCAATATGGATTACAAATGTTGGCAATGTTTTAGTGGTACTATTTCAAAACTTTTTTTTTTTAAATTGTCAATTAAAGTAAGTTTAATGTAAATTATAGTAATTTGCAAGGCACTCACTTTAAACATAATTGAAATTTGTGACGGATACGCTTTGACTGGAAGTTCCACTTTCACTCCTCCAATATATTTGACGTCCACCGGCTGAGGATATGAAGGATCTACTGAGGTCACGATTGGTATTATTGGGTCGAATAGTAGAGGCTGGCTTAGGATAGGACTGGGCGGAGAAGCAATAACTGTTGGACTACATGTAGGATCTATCAGAACTTGAGTGGCAGCCTTATTAAACTGGGTCCGACTGAGAATTGGGCTAACGGAACGGTTTAGGTCCGATTGCGTTTCCGTCAGGTCGATGGCAGCTTCTTCGGTAGGGACGGTATGGCCAGACGCGTCACTGAATGGTAGTTGTAAAATGAAGTTCTGACCAATGAATGGACCGTTGGTATTTGTCAGCACCGCTTTCAGATTCGATAACTTATTGTACATCTTTGGAATTTGGTTGGGTTTGGAAGCGAAATCAGCTTGTTCAGGCTGTTCATCCACGGTGAACGAGGATTCCAATGTTTCATCGAGGCTAATATCTGACTGGTGGAACGAGTAGTTTGCTTGCTTGTCCTGCCAACCGACGACCTGCGATGCATCCAGATCATCTTGTCCTGTTAAATCAATGCTGTCGTTCCAGTCCATTGTAATGCGGGCACTTTATTCTTTATCGCAAAAAATAGTGGGTTTTTATGGCATAGTTATCTGAAATGAAAAAAATATTACATTTGATTAGACTATAAATCATGTTGACAGTTATTTTATCGGTAATCTATTTGACATTAATAATTCAATATTATTAGATTTACAGGCAAAAAACCATATTAAAAATAATTTGTTGAGAACACTATTCAAGGTAGCTGTTAAGACTGTTGAAACTCGTTGAATTGACCACTTCTCCTAACAAATTCCCTGTTTTAGTTGATATTTGAATTGAATGTGAAAACTAACATAACTAACTAAGTAAGTGGAATTAACTAAGTACAATGTTAATGACTGCTTCATTAAAATTAAGTAAGCAAACCCAGCTTCCAATAAATAAATATAATTTTAAATTGTTTGACTACATATTATATTATAGTAGCTTAGTACAATCATTTTTATTTTTTACCAGGTGAACATATTTTTTTTTTTAGGACAAGTTTTATGTTGGTGGTTAGTTTTCGTTGTTTTGGAATTTTGGTATTTGAAACAAAAAACAAACTACTTTTAAATGGTAACTTCAATTCTATATACAGTCAACTCTAAGTTTCCTGTACTAAGTAAGTGCTTTTTTTAATAATTTTAAATATCACTATAAAATATATATAAAACATCACTATAAATAAACTCTAAAATCACTATATGGTAACTATAATGTTGTGTATGAAAATGACTTAGTAATAGTTTCCACTTCTACGCATTCATTTCATATAAATTATGATTTGTATTAGAAATAATTCGGAAAATCTTTTGCTTGTATATAAAAAAAAACCAACGCTTTAACTTTCAAAATATGTTATTTTTCTAATTTGAGTAAATGTGTATAAAATGTTTACAGATAAATTGAATTGAGTTATTTATGAATAAACTAACAAGTATTATTATAAACAAAATATGTTTAATGATAAGACATAAGATATCTGTTCATGGAACAGTGAAAATGTATTGATAATAATTTATCGGACACAAAGTTAAGTCTCACCGAGCGGTCATTCGGGCACGCAGTCACCGACACGTTAGGAGGCCACAGGTGTGTCGTAACAGACATCAACCCTCCGTTATAGGGTAGGGAGGCTTTTAGCTTAATGTTTTCAACGCAGGGTGTCAAGGAGACAATACAATGGTCAAGTGTTAATAAAAGGACCCTCTATGTAACTGTAGGTGGCACAATAAATTTATTATGACCAGCCTCATTAATGGCAGGGGTTCTTCAAAACCGACTTATTGTCTGCACAAAAGATTCAAAACAAAATAAATATACTTATATAAAAAAAGTAGGTAAGTATTTTATACCAAATATTATTTTATATAACAAATTTATAAATATCAATTAAAATAAAAATAATATTTTTGAATAAAATTAATGCTTATCAAAATTAACCATACTTATTAACTTTAATAGGAAGAGTTTTTATAAACAACTAACCAAAAGTTTTTAAAACCATTTCACATTATAAAGCATATAGGTAGATATATATTTTTTTTTATCAAGGACGTCGGACAAAGCGAGTTCGCCGAGGACACTGGCTGCATTACCACATATCCTAAAGTATATCTTATTTTAAAAATACTTTGCTGTCAAAAACGAGGATAAAAAGAGGTATGTAAGAACGACTATTGCAGGCTGTTGAATAATTGACATAAAACTGATTGATCTTAGACTTATATTTGAAAATAGATAAGTGCCTAAGTAAATATCATTAGTATTTATTAAATATTTAATTCTGATAATTTAATATTATTTTTTATGCATTAAATGAGGTTATTATGCTTATTATTTATTGAATGTTATTACTACATTATATATTGATGATCAGTTAAAATACGTTAAAATCAAAATCGTGCAGACTAAAACACAACGCACCAGGAATTACCTAAGCTTGGATCTTAAGTCTCTCACTGACTAATATTTTATAATAAAGGCTAATTTAATCAATTCTTTAATATCTCGTGGCAATATAGCAGTTTTTCATTGAAGTCTCGCTGACTGTTTGAAAGTACCATAATTCGGCACTAGATGGCAGAATGTCTCTAGTAAATCTGGTGGATATATATAGGTCATATTTATTAAAACTATCTAATAAGGCAACGCTTATGTCGACAATGAAAAGACACAGTCTATTGAATGTGGAATTGTAATGCATTTACTTTAACGCTGTGCTAATCCTAAATTAGTACGTTAGTAGTAAGCGCTGGATCTGGCGGTAAAAATACCCTATTAGACTCGTAGCTCTGGCACATGGGATGAATCAGTTCATTCCTATCAGAAAAATGCAAACAATTTAGCGTGGGTAAATTGGGTGATATTTCTGGAATTGCAGCGTACACCCAGAGAATTATTTTGATTAAACATTAAGTGAGAGAACCTAGTTGCCGTATAAAGTACAATAGTTCTGCAAAGGATGCGGCACAAGGGGGGTAAATAAACCCCCATATCCACTAACATACATAACAACATATAGGCCATAAAGGAGTGTTTAGTCGCACAACTTAAACGGTGTTAATTTGATCTAGGAACTTTTTTAAAATATTTTTTCCAATTTTAATATTACCTAATAGTTCTAGTAAAAGTTATAGAATGAGCAGTATCTTGGTCTGGTATAAAGTGACCAATTGTAGAAATAAGTGGTGGTATATACATTGTTAAACCTTAATAATTGATAATAAAATCTTGAAAACTTCAAAAAATCCTAATGTCGCATTCCCGTATTTATAACCTTACTAGGTGCGAATTTTTTTTTAATAAAAAAATATATTAGGTAATTAACTGGTGATCATCAGCTTTTAAGAAGACTGCTTTTCAAAATTGAATTATAAATTTGCTGCATTAAGCATTATGCTTATATATAATATCAAAAACTAAATGCCAATAACAAACATTAGGTATTACACCTAAGTATTGTGCGATGTAAGTAGGTGAGATTTCCGCTCTAATGCCCGTAAATTTCTAATAAATATCAATTCCATCCATTAGATAATGGAATCGAACCATCTACACAGGGGGGCAATAAAGGGCGCAAGGACAATGCAGACGATTGCACACCTGCACACTCCGCCGCTTTGCAGTTTATTCTTGTCAGAAGTTGTGTATGTCGAATGACTTTTAGTTGTCGCTGAGTGGGTAATTTTCAACATTAAATAATATTCTTTTGTAGTTAGTAAAGATCTACAGACTTGGGTTATACATTTTAGGGATGGTTTACGAAAGTGGCACAAAATACGAGTAAAACAATATGTAAAATATAGCAAACTTACATAAAACTAAATCTTTTCGAGCGTAAATTATGTGTTTGAAACGCCGATTCCAAATATATTATTCTCTTTTTATAAGAAACTGCCACAATAAACCTTATATTCTAGTTTATCACACAACAATAACACAATATTATAACCTCAAATGAGATACTTTGGCCGTATTTTGACAACCACGATGACGTTTCGCACTTTCTCAATTAGGCAGCAACGGCCGATCAGCTGTCAAACGTAAAATGGTGTTACCATTACCTAAAAACATTTCAAAATATATTTTTTATTTTTGAATCACATTAATTTCCTATATAAGTGGGTAAATGTAGATAACATTGTTCACGGAAAGTTGGAAATTAAAACAGAAACCCATAGTTCAAAAAACTTAGAAGTCCTAACTACCTAACCCACTAACTAATCTACCCACACTACTATCTAATTACGGCACAATCCCTTATACTTATATGTAAAAACAATAGTTTATTATGTAATGTTGTCTTGTGTGTATCGTAATTTTTTTTAAATTTAGTTTGATTAATTATTTCTATATTTTTATTACGGTTAAATATTATCCATAAGTTGTTTTACCTTAGCGGATAATTGTATACTGGCCTTATGCATAATTGTGTTAGTTAACTGCTGATGTAACTGCTGATGTTCATGTGACAGTTCAAGGTTAGTCGTAACTGTTCTAGCTTAGCAGCGTATTAATGACCTGTAACAATGTATCTACAACCGTACCTATGTTAGCAATCAACTAAACTGGCAGGTTTACTAAAACATAAGGAACACTTTATTTCCCTTTATTCATTTTAAATAAGCTACAAATCAAAACCTATAATTATGTAAAAAAAATAATAAATTAATTTTAAAATCATCAATTTTGCAATTCTTCGTTGTCAATACAAATTAAACATTTTTAATAACGAAAAATAACGTAACTAAAGAGATAGCCATGCAAAAAATAAAGATTTCATTTATATTAGAGTAAAAGTTCTTTATTGGCTGTTTTGAAGTTTCACTTTAAAGTAAATCAAATAAAATATATGACCTGAATATAGACATTTGACATTTAATTCACCAAATTTTTAGTATGAAATTGACATAGCGCTCATCATTAGGGTGCGATCATATTCGGTTATATTTCGTAATAAGGCGTCAAAACAAACCTTTTGCTAAATTTATATTGGACTACTTCTCACCAAAATAAATAAAATGAAGGCTATGTAACTAACTCTTTATGAAGGAAGTGTGGATTGCTTTCGACATATTTTAAAGCAAGCATTGCTCGTATAAAAAAAAAAAATGTTTACGTATATTTTAGATCTAGGGTATTTCTTAGGCCATTGTTGGATTATCACTGGGAGTGCTGTCTAATTAAGGGAATTAGAACCTATTCAGGGACTCCACCAAAGCCGGTAATACAACGAAAGTTGAATGGTTTCAGCCTGCTGGTGGAACAATCCTCACGATTAAAAAACAAAACGAGATTTGCCGACCGTTGTACTTGCAAAAAACGATGTCAGCTAAAGACGGCACAAATCATTTGTAATTATTATTATTATTATTATTTTATAATAGGCAGGCAGCATAGCTGATAGGGATAGGGATCTTATTAAGTATTAATATTGTTATTATTTTTTCCTATGCTTTTAAATGGAACTTGGAATAATAAACTTTTACTTAAACTGATAACCTAAAGATATATAAGGTTAACAGAAAAAAACATTAATTTACAAAGGTTTAGATATGCCCTGAGGTTGCGATAATGTCCTATTATTTTTTGTCAGTGCCGGCTGACAGGAAAAAGGGCTCAGTGCCGTTTTCACCAAACCTCACTTATGGCTAAGAGTCCCTTAAATTGAGATACGTCAGACGTTTGCCTAAGAATAACCTATGCTTAAGAGTTCCTTAGTTAGGGAATACCTAAGATGGGATTGGCGAAAACGGCCGTCAGTGTCATTTTCACCAAACCTCACTTAGGGTTAAGAGTCCCTGAAATCTTAATACTTATCTCAATTTCAGGGGCTCTTAGCCCTAAGTGAGGTTTGGTGAAAATATGAATTTTGAAAGGTGCGTTTTAGTTACTAAAAATGAACGATAAGCGATAAAGCTGATTATAGTTATGTATTATAGTATTAAGTGTACACATTCGAATGGTACAAAAACTGACCGATGGGCGTTCAAAGGTGCGTTATGGAAGCTAACTTAGAAGTAACGTTTGAAAACTTCAATAACTTGTGGTTTTTCACCCTAAATCTTCAAATTAAACTACATATTAATTAAGAACATACAAAGCTTGTAGATAACAAATAATCAATCGACATAAGTTTCCTTTTTAAAGGGGGAATTGTAGATATTGTTCCCCTGAAATGACCTCCTCGTTAGCTGTGAACTTCACCCCTGCGTCGGACCCTCAGTTTGGTGATGTTTGGTCATGTCATTATATCGGTCGATCGCACCGGAAGAATGAGACGTTTTCTTGGTCAATCAATTGATTTGGCCTTGAACGACGAACGTGCCACGTGACAATAGGGGAATCGACGCAAAGCGGACTTTCGCATTTTATTTCTATTTCCAAAAAATTCATTTGCTGCAACCGCGTTACAAGAGGACTCAATCCGGTCAAAACCTCCATACAAACCTAGTAGTATTTTCCACATACATTTTATCAAATCATTTAGACTGAATACAAAAATCGATAAAATAAAACCACAGAAGCATAGCTAATTTCATAAAGATGCAGATTCTACCAAGTTTTTATTAAATGTATTAATTCTGTTTTTGAGAATTAACCAATGGATGCAAATGTGTTTCTTTTTTTACTAACCGTCGGATATGATCACGGGATGGGATCGAAATAAATATGTTTTAAAAAACAAGGATATTTTTTAAATATAAAAACATTTATAGCGGGTCCTTGGGTTCTGTGAATTGTGATTTTTTAACGTAACGCTCGTGCTAAGAGTGTTCACGATGTCTGGACGGAAATGCTGGTTTCAATATATCTGAGTAATTTACATTTATCACTCAAATACTCGTAGAAAGTTGTCAGCTGGAAAGGGGAGGTTGGTATTTATTACTTAGTTACTCACGTTTATTAATTGGAATCGAAATAAACGAATTATTTTTTATATTTCATTATAATTTTCAATCCTCGCAATACATTCACAGACGAAAGCTGATGTTTATGCTCACACCATAACTTTTTTCATGAAAGGTCACAAGAGGGTTCAAAAAACGTCTTTTTAAAAAAGGTTCTTATTTTTCAAAGCAGCTACAAAGCAATATAACTCACATTAAGATCCATTTAAATATTAGTATATGTATAATTTAAGTGTAAAGTAAACTTTACACTAACATTTACTTTACTTGTGTATAAACTTTATTGGTGTATCATAAAACTTTATATATTTATTTATATCTTTATTGTGATAATTGATTTTTTAATATTTTTAAATTAGTCAGTATATTTATCATAAATTTTTAAATTCATTGACCTTTTGCAGAGAAAAACTATCGTTTTTGTATTTTGCTAATACAGAAAATATTTATTTATTTATGCGTATACAAAACAGAACAGATAATAAAAAAAACAAGTCTATCCTAAGTGAGCTTTGCCCGTACTAAGGTAGATTTTATTTTTGGTGGTGTAGTCATAATTAATGTTCATAATTTCCAGCGCTGCGTTGAAAATAAACTGCTATTTTAGATTAAATTTTAGATACGCTATAATGAACATAATTATATATATTTACTCAATAAAAAAATACACAAATATAATAAAGAAATAAGGATTACTATTTTAGCTATAAAAAAGTAAAAATATAAATAATAACAATAATAATACTTCAATAGAATAAATACTCATGCCTCGTGTCGAACTAATTTAACGTTAAGAACAAATAATTGAAACAATAAAGTTAATAGTATATGTTACTGTGTCAATCGCATCCGTTATTGGAATCGACGTTTCGGTAAATTCGCATGGCTTTTATCAGTATGACAAATGGCCTGTGTCCGTCTGTTGGTCACCGTCCGTATTAGAATTAACTTGGCCAGTGGTGGTGGTGGTGCTGTAGTGTGTGGTGTGATCGGAGATCGTTTCCGGCTCAAGCGACGGCAATGGGAATTAGGTGTTCTCGATTCCCTATTTCGATAGCAACGGTCCACCGATAGCCTGATGAAATAGCTTAAATTTACTCTATTTAATTAATTTAGAACAATCCAAAAACTGTCGCTGTCACGACCTTTATTTGAGATATTTTAAGTATGCAGTTTAACATGTTCTTGAACAATCTATCAAAAATGTACATATTTCACAGGAAATATGAAGTGAAGAACACAAGAACATTTTTTTTTATATTTTCCTAATTCCTAAACCTACCTTATTATACAGGTTGAACTTTTTCTCATGCACATCCCTTGATGGGGTTATTCTACAAAAAAAAACTGAACTTGTTTTGTTTTACAAGTTTTCTTAATTTTGACATGTCTTTGTCCATAAAAAATAAATAATTATCCAGTCGAAAGGAGGTAACTATGCGTTTAAACGCTAATAGGATTTTGTTTTCTTCTTACTTTTTTTGACATATTGTAAAACTCGTAGACAGTTGATCAGTATGAAGTATAGAATGACCCCATAATGAGAAAAAGGTCACCTGTATAATCGTGCAAGCCCAACTTTAGTTTACCTTTCCCCGTATACACGAAAACGAGCTTATCAATAATTATTGATATTATCAAACTATGTTTATATGTAATGTCGTAGGTTTTTTTTCGTGTGAATTTGACATATTCGACGAAAAATTTACTGTCGAATATAAATATATAATAATTAAGTAGAGGCGAAAAGCGGGAATTAAACGAGGAAGGCATTACTATTACAAGAATGTTGAAAAGATTTGACTATATTTTTATCGATTCTGAAGCCATTGAAAATAACATCAAAGCACAAGGTGCGACTAACTAGCGATGAACATTTCGTAAGATAAAATTGGCAAATGATCTCTAAGGTCAATCGTAATACTATAAACCACTCCTCTAAATTCTTAGTAGTTAAGGAGTGGTGCATAATCAAAAATGTTATGTTATTTATTAATGCCTTAATAAATAAAATAGTATATTTTTTGAGCTATACCACTTCGGGTCCGCGACGCAGCCGGGCGAAGCGCGATCCGCTGATGGATGCGGGTGTCACTGCCAGCGTGCTGGACACCCCCACCCCCCTTCCCCCCACCGCCCTCTAATCAACCCCCTGAATTGACCCAATCATCCCCAAACGAGCGAGTTTCTAAGGGTAGCTACATACATATATTGTCGCAGTCTAACGAGCTTCGAAGTTTCGCACGCGCTCGAGGCATCGCGACGAATCACAAAACATATACGTAAAAATAGAGAATTCTATTTTCTTAGAACATCGATTTTAATCAAAAATCTTTCAAAATGCTGTATTGTCATAGGTGCCTGTAAACAATTTCGCAATGCGAACTTTTCAAAACTGTTTATACCACAAACATAGGGAGTAGTGTGTTCGCAGATTTAGTCCTCATCGAAATAAATTCCTCATCGATACACATCGAAATAAATTTATAATAAACAAACACACAAAAAATTAGTCCTAGAGGCGGATGTTTTCTCGAAGGCAACAGCTTTTAAAAAATCTATAAATATATCTTCAAGTTTAATATGGTAATGGCAGTAAAAATATGACATTGGCAACGATAAAATATGGGTGATACAGCAATAATTTCATTTGGAGTTACACATCGATTATTGTTAAGCATACTTGGTACCATAAGTAACATATTTCTCAATGTAACTACCATGTATTTTGGTTACCTTTAACATAATATCTAGCTATCGGTAAAATTCAAAACAGCTAATTATACATTTAACGATCAGATGTTCGCCGCCATTTTGATTTGAATAACAGTAAAATAAAATGGTAACTAGTAAAAACAACAACATATTATGGTTGCGACTACCAAATTTTCAAGTAACGTCGTTTTATTTCGTCAGCTGTTCACCCACGACGCCATATTGCTTTGTAATCATAGCAAAATGTTTTTGCTAAACTATTTTTTAACTACATCTCTTGATTTCTTACAGCCACTTTGCTTGTCACTATTCTATTTTTATATATTTTTAAATCATGATCTCATCGTTAGAAATTTTATTTATTTTTTTAATAGCATTAGATATGTATTTTTTTTAAGGATACAAGACTAACCTAGATCATATGTTTCTTTGGGATTTTTTTTTCGCCTTTGGTACCAATTGTTTTCCTTGATAAATACCTAAATAAAACAGACACTCAATCGGTACTACGCCAATATAAGGTTATTGGTGTAGTTTACACATACGTATTACAACATTCAGTGTCTGGATAATAAACGAATGTGATCGGAATGCGTTCTTCTTCCATAAGCCCATAAGCAATTCGGCGCCGCATCTTTGGTTGTTGGCGAACCTCTTCGAGTACCGGAGAAGCGTACGCGAAACACTCAGCAATTCTTTCATCTCTGAAGGCGCCGTTAAAACCGCCTGCAGGGCCCAGCAACCAACCCGCGGCGAAACTCGGGATTCAATGAAAAAATACCAAAATTGAATAGACGATTTATAGGACGCGCGCATCGCGCCCAAATCGACACCATTAAGAACCTACCTATCGAATTAAATGATTGCGTTTAGCAATAAAATGGTGTGCGACGGCGCGTGAATGAGTCCCCATTCTTCATTGTGTGCGCGCTTTCGAACTACCCCCGTTTCTTTTTGGTAGCCGGTCGCTGTCATTGCCAATTTGACATTGTCGTTAAATGTTCTGCACCGAGTGTTGCGACCCCTTTCTTGTGTTTTTCAGCCGATGGCAATACTGTAATAAATAAGAATGATGAATTAAACAATATGAGACATAATCGAATCAGACGAAGTGGTGGCCAATACGATTTATTTTAATCGCGATGTATTCATCTTTACGTGATAATATTAAAAGCTTGTTGTAATAAGAACGTCAGCAATTCCGCTCGCTAAAACCGTGTCAAGACTACGAGATATCGTTGGCACGATTAAGAGTCAGTATATCGTGAGGTGACCTTGAATTTCGCCCTTTGCAAATTGTGTCGGCCACGTGCACTTCGAGCATCCATCCGTCGACAACATCAAAGAATAAACATTTGACAGTTTTTTATTTATATTAAAAATATAAGGCAATTTAAAAAAATGTAAGCTTAAGGTTTTATGTAGAATTTTATTGCGAACATTTCTATGTATAAATTAGGCTTACCTCACATATGTAGTTTGGTTTATGAGAATTTTAAAAAATAAAACTTAACAAATTCAATATTTTTTTATGTAAACATAGGATTATTTATTTAAAAAACCAGCTTGAACGTTTTCTAGAAAAATGTTCAGTTAATCCAATTATATTTTTATATATGCCTGGTATGAAAGGCTATCTTGGCAGTATACCTCAAAAACATGCATAAAATGCAATTCGAGTGCGTTATGGCTCTTAAGGCAATTTAAACTAGCGCTTTAATAAAAATAATAAATTTGGGGATGAATTATTTTCGCATTTTTTATATAATTTCTTACTCGCAGTAGGGAACATAAACACCCCCTTAAACCTTCGAGAGTGGTCTCATCAACCCGTATTTGTCGTACTCAATCGAAACTGACCTGCAGCAGCTCTCTTAAGACCCGATGGAAGTTACCTTTTTACTGTACATACTCTTGTAGGTTTTTATGAAAAAGATCGTGTTTTTTTTCGAAATTTACTTGTAATTTTAATATCCATTTTTCTACAACTTAAAGAACTAATAAACTTCAGTTAATTTTGACGAAAAGGTCTCGGATAAACGTGTTTACTGACTGATTTCAATATTCATAAATAATTGGTTTGTAGCATTGGGAGTAAATGGTCAATTACTTTGGATTTCCTGTATATTTTATGAGCACAAAATTTGTACGGAGTAAAAGATTAGGTTAATATGTTTGTAAAGTTGAAAAATCTCTTCAAAATCAAGGGATGATCGACCAAGAAAGTGCATTTTTTTTTACATTTTTGTCGGTCGAATAATTTAAGAGAGGGACTCGGTAAACGTCTAAGTTTAAATGTAAACTAATTTTGACTGAGTTAAGTTAATTAAGTAGTGTGCTTTTTTACCTATCGAAAGTATGCCTATTTATAGCAATACTTATAAGTGGGTTATATACATCAAAATTATTATAATGGGCGATATGATTCCTAAAGTTTATTTAGCATTCAAAATATCTTATCCAAGGATTTAGCTAATTATTTTTGTTTTTAGCCTATGTGTTATAATATTTTTTCGCCTATAGGTTGATAAGATAATTTATTTTCGAAAAGGTATTAAAAAGCATTAGCAAAGGTATTGATAAAGGTACATATATAAACTAGTGACATATATCTATATTTTTACACAAACAATTATTAAATGGAACTTAATGCATTGAATAATTATAAAATTATATAAAAAGTAAGAAAAAATAAACAGAAACATTTTATAATTTAATAACTTCTCCCATACTTTTTAAATTCTTATCAAGAAGGTGTAATTTTAAAACTTTTTAAATAAATGTTTTTATTTAATTACGTTTAAGTTTTTTAGAAGTTTATTGAATAGAGTTAAACCTATATTGGGTTGGGTTTTGTTTAGATTCAATAACTGCGAAAGTTTTATTTTCGGTTTTCATTTTTTTTGGGGTTAAGTTATTAGAGGTAAAATGGCGTGGCGTCATTGGCATTCAAATGATGTTCCCGTGGGATTTAACAAATGCGACGGACAAGGAAAAAATACATTTATCAACGTTTCCCGCCGTCACAGAATAAAGTCCGCCGCCGCCGCGAGACGGTACTATTTTTTATTCATTCTGTGACGAGGCCTTCTGAACTTTCGCCCGATAATTATAATTATTATTTCGAAATCCAATCGGCGTCACGGAAGTTGGAAAAAAAACTGTCGCCTACTTTTCCGGGTCTAATTTCTAGCGATGTTCGTGACGATCGCGGGCGGTAGGCGGACGGGAAAAAACTTCTTCCATTTGCTAACATGCAATTAGGTAGCGTAGAAGGGCGGGGGTTACAATACATGTGACCTTTACGCTCAATAATCAAATTTACTAATCCGAAATTTCATCTTGCACAAACAAGCAGATGACTTTGGTAAAATATCGTACACTGGCAATATTATAATTTTATTATTGGTTAAAATAAAAAAAAACTGGCCTTATTTTAGGCCTAACTTAACTATGTTAAATTTTCTTGTGTAAAGGGACGATGGAATGGTATGTCCGTAATGCGCGGATTTTGAACCGCGATCGATGGTTTAATAGTTAAACGCATTGACCCCTAAACACGAGTTCGTGTTAACTTAGTGGCCAGTAAAATTTGGTTAACTGGTTGCAATTGAAGTTGGCCATATACCTATTGCTAAATGTTTAAATTTTTGTATAGAAATGATGTAGTATTGATAATAGTTATTTATTTTAACTTTTATAATTTAAGCATTATAGCTAAAACAGATTTTTCCTAAAAAAACATATATTTTTATTTCATTATTTGACTAAAAAATAAATCATACACTTTGAGGCCAATTTTTTATTGATAATTAGTATTAGTATTTTGGGCCCTCTCAATAAGCTAAATCTACTTGTGCTAGAGTCAGGGGGGGGTGGTAATAAATCTATAAAATGGTGTGATTATATTGTGCGGACTCAAACCCGCGTATACTTAGCTATAGGCTCACACGGGGTTTGCAAAGATACCATAATTTAAGTACAAAAAAATGTATTTCCAAACTCTTGTTAAACGTTACACGAGTATTAATAAAAAAATCGTATCCCGGCAAACACCGATCTTAGAGCCTTATAACTTATTGTAGGTGTATTTTCGAATATATATATTTTATTTATGCTTTTTAAAACTGCATTTTGAGAAATTTAATGAGGTTATAATAAATTATGCACAACATGCTTTTAGCTTATTTTTTCCATTTCCAAATGTTTAATGGTAATCAGCGAAGCGCCTAATGCTTCCTCGTAAATTCCACCATTATAATGTCCCACCCATTTCGATGACACGTCATGTCGTATGTCAAAATCGTACAACGCTATTAACTGATGAAACAAAAAAAAATAAAGCGTAAAAGGAAAAAAAGACGGAGCGATGACAGCCGCGCTGGGGGCGAGGGAGAGGGAGCATTATAATATTAACGATCACACGATTTATGGACTTTGGCGCTGTCTCACGAAATTACCACATTATTTGGGGTTGCTTTTTAACCTACTGCGTTGTGCTAATTTCGGAAATAGCGGCAAACGCCCCATAGTAGTGTCTTACGAAACCACAGCCAAAGCACAGAACTAGTGGGTGTACAACAGTATGTTAAGTGACATCGATATATTTAACACTACTTTCCCGGCATTCAAGAGAGTGTCTACTCTAGCCCTTGAGTAGTATATTTTTATTCAGCTGTATATGTAGAATTTATTATACTTTATATTATATTCCGGTGGTTGTCTGGATTCCCCAACCCCTCCTACTTCCTGGTCCCGGCCTCGCTCCCGAATGTGTTTTCTATTTTTTTAAGTTTGGAGGAAACTGTTATTGGCTTTGTGTTTTAATTGTTTTATTTTTGTTTATTGTAATTACTATGTAAGCTGTTGTTTCCTGAAATAAATAAATAAAACGTGGATGTAATTTTGGGCCAGTTTCAATTACGAACCGCTGACGAAGCGTCGTTTGTTTTCGCACTAGCAGTTAGGGCGTTAATGCGATAATCATATAATTTAGGTTACGTTAGACGCGATTTCGAAATAGCCTATTACTTAGCTGATTTGTAGCTGATCTCGTCACCGCGCTTCTTTGCCACGGTGTCATTTCCAGCGAGATTTCTGTCGTCAGCTGACGCCTCTACAACAATCTATAACGATTTAACGACTAAACACAAAACACCTACTTTCAGGGGACCACCTTCCTTCTTCCTCGTGTCATTTCAAGCATGGAAACCCGTCGCTTATGTCTGGCGGAGAAACTTAGATGGATAGTTTGAAGTCGAGACAAATTAATTTCGTACGGGCGGCGTAGGGATGGTGGTTCTGTATCGCGGGGGTTGTCTTTTTATTACGTCTTCTCGCTTGGCTACACTGTCACCCCCAGCGGGGCGCGAATTTCTAGCAGGGGTGTCAAAAATACTTTTTAACGCATTCATATTTTTAGGGTTATTAAAATCACCAGTTACTTATGGAATATGGTCTCTCAGATGTTTTTTATTGAGAAATCGCTGACCATACTTGTCGATTGTCGCTGCAGAATTATTAGGTACCACGACACTTTTACGGCACTCTCACCATAGCACTGTATTCTAAAGAACTAAAAATATGACTTCTCATTTTAATTCACTGGCGCATAAACGGGCAAAGAGAAATTAGACGCAAAAACTGCTTAATTTGACTACATTGTAGACTAGCCGCCGACGAGCAGTTTCAAAGACTTAGTCCCAATGCAGAAAATAGTACAACTAGGAAAAACAATACAGGTGATCAAATAATTTAATTGTCTTAATATATACATTTTACAGTTTTATAACCTTTAATAAGTGTGAAGATTATCCCCATATGTAGAAGCCATATCCCCTAAAAGGGATGAGGTACAAAATAAATCTACGCGTTAAACGACCATTTCATTATAATAACGTAATGTTTACACATTAATTCCTCTGAAACCACGATTAATTTTACTTCAAAAATAATATTGGACATAGTAAGACCAATGTGTTTTTTAATACATAATGTCGTGGGATACGGTTTTTACTACCATTGCATTCAGCTGGCCATATTTATCAAAGGAGTTCCTTTAAATGGTCACCGAAGTCCCGGGTCTTCGCTATATATTTGAATATGTTTTTCAAATTCATCGATAAATACTGATTTTTCTTCCTTAAAAATTAGTTATACCGTTGGGTTTAGGAAGTGAGGCAAAATTAATCTGTAATGACTTATAGCTTATATCTTGGAACACAAGTAATGGATCAACCGATGACCTACGAAGCGCATTCCATTAGTGAATTGTTCTGTGTCCAATACTCCTTTTCCTTAATATAGATTTCATCTTGGAAGAATAATCATCGCGACCAACGTCAAATCAAAATAATGTAAAGGTAAATCTTATCAGTATCAAGATTTTTCCTAGTTTAGTTCCCGATAAAATAATATTCCATCTAAATTAATTCATCATCCCAATTATGACAATGTTTTACGGCAATAAACTTGCCCGTAGCGTACGTATGTGAGTCGAATAAAGTGTTTATTATTTTTACCATTATTAATATTACGTAATATATTTGGCAACCCTTTTATGTAGCTCCGGCATAATCGTCTGGGGTAAGTAGGGCTATAATTTACAACGTCTGAGCGGCCGTTGGCCGGGCGAGAGGAGCAACGTTGCGACTGCGATAAATGGACGGTGAAAAGCGAAAAACGACTCTAATGCAAGGTCACCCTAAGGCCTAAATGGCGACATTCGCGGAATATCAACCAGACGAGAGGCGCTTTGTGATTACTAACACTGTTGTGTATTTTGAAAAACATAGTTTATTCAATACACGAAGAACCCAAGAGAATATGTGGATCTAATAAGAGTAGTACACCTAACCATGCTCCCGAAATACTTAAAATTTAATTAACCTAACCTATACTAATACACAGGCATAACGTTAACAGGCCTCATACAAGAGGTTCTACCATTTATTTATTTATTTATTTATTTATTTAGTTTATTCAACAAATTTACAATATCATAATTTTATGTACCAGCCAAGCCCGAGGCTTATCTGCTGGAAACCAGGAGTGTAAAATACAGATATTAATAATTGTGAAACTTGTTCAAATTATTTTGTTCTGTACTTTACACGTCCTATACAATAGATTCAATAATTATATACATTTTTATAGCTTAGTAGTATTTACAATAAAAAAATAAGTATACTTACAAAAACATTTTAAAATAATATTTAACACGCTAAGTCTCTTTACCTACAAACAATTAAATAGAGTGTTTTTGTGAGATTTCATAGCAAATATTTCTAACTTTATATTTATTTTTTTTAGTTTTAATATCACTTTTAATTAAAGATCTTGTCAGATTATTAAAAAAGAATGGTATAATGAAATGCAACGCTCGTTTACCATAAACATTTTTAAATGCAGGTATAAAAAACATTTCATTTTGTATTTGTCGTGTGCTATATGTAGGTATGTTGAACGAGTGTTTTGAACTTGTCAGAGTCGAAGAAGTGGACCATTCCCATGGACTTGAAAAGTGTTTATGTTCCCTATTACGAGTAAGAAATAATAGAATAAAAATACGGAAATAATTCATCACCAAATTTATTACTTTAGTAAAAGCGCTGGTGTAAATTTACCTTTTGCATTTCGTTCTTTCGCTCGCGCTCGACCAAGGCTGGTCAATGACCCGCAGCTCTAGTCACAAACCCACACACGAGCCTCTCACTGACTCTTTGATAGTGTTAGTGACAAAAGCTTTTTCCTATCGCTGCTAGTCGTTAACGTTAATAGATTAGTACTACATTGACAATATTTTGCCATTGCAAAATCTTGCCATGGCAAAAGAAAAATTATGTGTGTTTTAATTCACGATTTTTATTTACTCCTAAAGGCAATACACATATTCTGATATCGCCACCTAGTGATGAATGATGAACAGAAGTCCTTCCCTGCTTTTACTTAATATTACGTAAATAGTTACATCAATATACTTCATAACAAATAGTATTATTTTGACTATAATTGTATGTACAAAATTAATGTTGTTTTTAATTTTCATAAAAACATTAAATATATGATTATATTAGTTTTATAACAGCATTAATATTTGATTTTAAAAAGATACTTATTAAAAAAATAGTATAGGTGAAGAGTTACTTAAATATTATCGATAACCGAATTCAAGGATAAAATAATTTCAGCAACAATTGAATTAGGTAACCAAAAACATCATAATAAAAATCTATAAACATTAATTCTTTGTCTATAGTTCCGATTTTCTATGGTTTTCAATGCGTAGAAAGTATTATATTTTATTTTTATTTTTATTTATTTATTTAAATAATCCCTGCATAGTCTCAGTCTCGCTGCACAGTCTCAGCGATTTTGCGACGATTGGCGAGCGAGCGAGACGCGATTGGACTTTGCATACTACCAATTTAGTACTAACTATTGGAACAAGTTTCGGCTATCTGTCGCTTGAGCATTTGACACCAATACCATCATAAATATACAATATGGATACGTCATCGCGAGCGAATGAACTTACAAAAAGAACGATTTAATATTATCGCGTGAAGTTTACAATATTTTTCTCGGAAACTGCGATGAATTTTGATAGGTATGAGGTCAAAAAAAAACATGTTTGAATTCGCAGGGCCAATTAGCTGGATTTTCTACCGAAAATGGTCTTGGAACGGCCTGTATAGAGGTCGGGGGTTTCAGTTATTGGAGCTTCTGTCACACACCCATTTCATAACTCTTTGAATGTATAATAATTACACGATAATAATCTATTAATCTGGGAATTACTCTCGTTGGCCATATACTGTACATAATAAGAAATGATATTATGTACAGTATATGGTGTACAGTGTATGTACAGTATGTAAGAAATGATATTATGTACAATCATGTTCTATTTCGCTGTTTATGATTCTTTAAAAAAAAAATAAATAAATAAAACCGCTCATTGGTCATAACATTTACCCTAACCAAATTTAGCTTATTTTAGTAGGTTACAAAATGTTTTTAAAATGACCTACGTCATAGCAATTATGTTAAAAATAATTTATTTATCTTGTTATATTGCACGATGTTTCGATGCCAAAAAATGTTTTTTGAGAATAAAAAAAGAAAATAAGACGGTATGGGTGTATGTAGTTTGCTAAAAACTAAAAAGATTAACTCTTTTTCCTCCCTTATTCGCCCTCTCCTCTCTAAGCCGTTTGTAATCTCGAGTATGAAGTACATAAAACCCAATTAATTTATTGTTTTCGGTATTTTAACCAGGTTATGTATAATTAAATATTTCTAGATATTTTTACATAAAAAAATAAAACAAAATATTTTAGCTACAAGAAAGTGGAACAATAACTGTGTTCTTAAAAAGAAATAGTATTTTTTGGTATTACCTATATAGTATATATATATACATACCCTCTAACTTAACTATATAATACTTATATTTTGGCTATAAACTAATCTTAATATTATATCTGTAGCCTTCAACAGACCTATCCTAGAACAGGTTTTTTACCTAGTTTAGAGTGGACATTTTTCTTCAGTTTAATTTGTCTCCGCGATAATAGTTTTTCTTAGATATTTCCTTTGTTAATGAGCAATTATTATAATACCTTAATAAATTTATCTTCTCTGCCAAAATTGGTTGATTGTGACAAAACTTTTATGATTTCAAAAGGTGCTCCGAAATCGTCTGCCTACGGAACCCTCTTTATACGGATCAGCCGTCACCCTACTCGAATGCATGTCCATAAGTTATGACCCAGCCACTAGACCAGGACGATTGCCTCTGATAGCTGCGTCAGTTCCGTCCGAATGCGCATTGGCTGGCAATTGGACAAGTTCGGGTGTGACAGTGACAGTGTCAATTCTTGCCTTCTGAACTGCTCACCATCGCCGGGCCGTTTTCTGTCACTCGCACGGAAGGGGTGTGTGAAACGGAGGAACGGCATATTTCCATATATCGTGTGGAAATATTCATTTAAAACTGTTCTTATCACCCATATTTTTTTTGTCTCGGGGGGGGATGGGCAGGGGTAATTACCCACAATGCCCCCTCTCTAGATCCATCTTTGGTTTGTTGTTTGCTCACAGTTTAACTGTGTTTTTTGGCGTATTTGAAATACACTGTGAGTGTCCAACTATCATATCAGCAACTAATATATCTCGAGAGAAATGAAAATAGTTACCCTGACCTACAAATTTCGAGATGTTTCCAAAATGACCAAAAATACCTTCTTAGCATGCGGACTTGTGACCTCCACAATACCTAAAAAAATCCGAGACGTTTCCAAAATAACCATAAACACCTTCCTAGCATGATACCTAAAAAATTCCGAGACGTTTCCAAAATTACCAAAAACACCTTCCTAGCATGTTACCTAAAAACATCTTCCATCCCTTTATTTGTGATCAAACTTTGAAGGATATAAATAGTTAGGGTACTAACCCTAACTATTTATATATCTATTTAGCTGACTTTTCAGTGGGTCGTTTTTAAGATCTACAGTTTTATGGTATATTTCTAATGGTTTAGTCAGCATAAACCATGGATGCTCGGTAAATGCCTCTTTTTACGACTCGATTACAATATATCCAAATACCTCCACTATTTTTAAATTTAATATGAAAATATTATATACAATAACCTTCCCGGGAAAATATTTAAATAATGGTAAAAACCGCACCAAAACCCATTGTGTAATTTAGAAGTAAGCGAACAGATAAAACCGAATATTGATTAATGTTTTTTGATAAACACCATTACGTTTTAGGCAACAGTCGAATATCGCACAGTATTGCAAGCGTCAATGCAATTTGTTGACATTTTAAACTATGCTGTGCAATCTTTTTACAACCGTACGTATGTTATTTGCTAATAAACGAGGCAAAATAATTTGTTTTCCGAAACGTCAAAGGTGTTACATTCGATGAATAGCCTTAGTTGAATCAATCCTAGAATATACGCGCATCCAAGTGTCTCATAACAGAACTGGGTACAGTGCACAGAATTGCATTTCGACAATTCTTCATTCGATTAGGTAGATTTGAAAGTTCTATACCAATACTATACCAACACCAATACAAATACTATACGAATGCATAAAAGCGCGGACAAAATACCTAGTTTAATAATAATAATAGTTTTTTTTCAATATATTTAAAAATGTTCTTATGTTGTATTTTTTTATTCAAGATAGTATTTATTTATTTATTGTTTATTCGGAAAACCAACAGTATAATTTAAGAAGAAAGAATGGTACATACAGTTGTTTGTAAAATTAACTGATGACAGGTTTTCGCAAAAGTACAGAGATACATGTAAAGATTAAAATTCAATTAAATTACACTCGCATTAGCACTCTAAATACATTTTAAATAGGTATTGTAGGTAGTAGTGTTGTATTTTTCTATTTATTTAAATTCGTTCAATGTATTTTAGTATTATTGTTATTTACTTCGGGGCCATTACCTTTGTCATTACAATAAATAAATAAATATAGAAATAAACAAATAAATAAAACGACACGAACATAATATTTTAATTTAAAATAATTATAAGGTGGCACTGAACATCCTCCTTGATTTGCGGTCATAGATAAGTTAATATTAATTTATACTGCTATAAATAAAACGAAACAATAGCCGCGCTGTCAAATGTTTGAAATTCGAATATGATCGCACCCGCTGATGAGCAATGCCCACGCTATGACAGTTTCATACTTAAAATTTGTTGATTTAATGTTAAATATCTATATTATTTGACCATCCTCCGATGTGATCTAAACGGCTATGGATGTTTTTCGAGAGCATCAATCTACACACAAACATGAATGCATAATAGATGGCTATTAGTCAGCCTAGTATTTATATAATGCCTTACAAAGAAGTTTAATAACGCTCGATGCTTCCAAAGATAGCTCGTGCGCCCACGCGTGAAGTGTCATTGTCAGAAATAAAACGGCCTCTATTTGACATTTCATGCGAAGCGTGAAACTCATTCCAATTTCAAAAATTCAAATCGATACAATTTCCCCCGCATCAAAAGAGGGCGGTTGCACACGATACGGTTCGAAACGGTGTCGTCGATGGTCGTTTTAACGTCCCGCGGTAAACGGGTGTTACAAAAAGTATTATATAAAAATGGCTTAATGCTAATCTTTTGTCTCTAAATAAATCTAAAACAAAGTTTGTATGATTTAGTGAAACTTTTAGAGATTCTAGCGAAGATTTTAACATCTAAATAAATAACTACTGTTGTGAAAATATTAACTGTCCTTGTTCATTGTCGAAAAGGCTGGTTTAGATATATTATATATATTGGAGTTATTATAGAATATAGACAAACATCATAACTGAAATGTACATGAACTAACTAAAAAAATGGTAAACTTGGTATATACATATATAAATATGCTAAAATTGTATAATGTATTGTTTAAATAGCGTATTTAGATGATTTTTATGTTAAAATAGATAAACACCGTTAGGTTACCTTATATAAAAGTTTGACAGTACTGACATTTGGAAAATTCGAATGCTTTTTAATATTTTAAGGATTGATTTTTTTTTCAAATAAATTATATAGCCAGAAATTATTACGGAGAAATTTATTCTTTTTATTAGGGCATTTTTTTACGAGTTTTCACCACTCGGTACAGTTTTTATTGCCTAGTTTATCATTTTTTTACTAACGTTAGAAATATTTTAGAATACAAAATTTTAATGCACTGTAACATGTACTGTGCTATACCCTTTTGAATTATTAAAAAGCAGTTTTAAGAGTAGCTTATATTAATAGTACATATAAACTCCAAAATTTCAAAGAATGTATTTTTTTTGTGTTAATTGATCATTAATTTTCAACATTTTCCACGGTTGAAATGTCACATTGTACGCTAATTTAATCAAAATCCAACAGTTAACTTTATCGAACCTCAATAATTTACGATAAATAAATTCAATTTCATTATTCATATAATAACTAAAATTTAGTTCAACGTCTTGTTATCGTGTCGTGTTAAAACGGCTAGTATAAATGCGCTCACTAGCACTCCGCAATCTGATCATAGACAATTACGATTTGGCCATTAAATAACTGCCATAAACAAAACGCTACGTCAAAGCGTCCCTTTGTTTGATTTTTAAACGCTTTGGTGATTTTATACTTATTACTAACTACCATTTTTAACTACCATTCCGTTTAAAACGTGCCGCAATAAAATAAAGAATGTATTGTAAGCCGAACTAGATAGGAAGTACATAGCTTTCACAAATAACAACTATTTTAAATTTTAATTTGTAATTATTACTAATTATAATATTTTTTAATACAGGTAACTTTTGTCTGCTCAAATATAAAAAATACTTTTACTAAAGGACTTTTAAATATTCCATTTTAACTACTTATTGTATAAATCGATCTTTAAAATCCGTTTTACGTTTTACTTGGTTGTTTAAAATGAATATATGGATAAACAAATAAATAAAAATAAATAAATAAATACGTATTTTTAAAAAAAAAACTTTCGGCACGCCGTAAGGCGGAGGTAGATTTCCCCAGATCAAAGTGGTGAGATATTTTGGTCTTCCCTTTCCGTAAGGGTTGCTTCAAAAATTGTTTCAAACAAAAGTTGTAGGCAAATTACAGGCCTGCAATTAACACGTTGAACAGATTTGAACCTGTGCATATTAAGGGTGGTGTGAATTTTTGAATTAAAAAAAACAATTTTTCCCACCCTTAGAGGACTAAGCAATAATAAGCAATATAAACTCTAAGCAATAATAAAAAAAAAAAATTAAATGAATTCGATATCTTATGTACCAAGAAAGTTATAGCAAAATTTCACCTTTTCGACCAGATCTGATTTTGCCTTTTAACGAACTCGACCGAGATATTATGCTCTTAAATTTCATGTATCAATTTGAAAGCGATTGGTGTAAAATTACTGCAGTTATGGTGTCCATAAGAAAGTGATATAGATATATAAACTAATATATATAATCTTTTTAACTTGAGGTGTTTTAGGCTCTAGGGGATGAAAAACGCAAAGATATGCCGAAATTTTCCGGAAGTCATTGTGCCCATTGCAATAGGTAGTTTTCCTAATGAAATCTACCTAAAAGACTATGCTTTTCCGTTGCACTTAAATTTACATAAATCAACCTTAATTTCATACAAAAAGTTAGTTTTATAGTTTTTTTTTCTTTTTGCTGTGTGTATATTTCAAAGAAAGGAAAAATTGGGGAATGTGGAAATCTAATTACAATTCATATAAGTACAGTTTGTCTCATTTGAGAGCTCTAGACAAATTATAATAAAGCAATTTTATTAAGTCGTATTTCATTGTAAACAGGTGAATTTTCCGTAAATCGAAAATGGGTGTCCTTGACATTTTACCCCCCCCCCCCCCCCCTCTCCAGAATATTTTCCAGATCCGCCCCTGGTCACAGTTGACATGTTGATATCCTGAGGTTGTACCTCGTAACAGAAGTTTTTTAATTGCTCGTACAAAAGGACATTTGCCACAGGGGCCGTAGCCGATGCTATTATGCAACGCACGCGTCATTCACGGCAAAGTGTAAACGTTCCGCTATTAAGTGACCATCAGCTCTATAGTAGGTAATAATAACGCCATCTCTTCATGTTTGACGCTACTATGATATTAAATGACAGACAAACGTGCTAGTTTGACGCGCGAATGAGCACGCGGAGGAAGCGACAAATTCAAATGACATTAATAACATTCCGACATATCCGTCTGCAGGTACGCCTCGGACATTTTTTTTGTATCATTATCCTTCTGAATTGCGTCGCATGGTGGCGCCCTCTGGTGGCGTGATTTTAAAACGACAGCTGAACACAGAACGAGAATAAATATTAATACGAAACAAAGTCATTTATGATACTATTGGGTAATTTTACGCATAAATATTATGTACACATTGTAACGGTAATGTGTACAATTTCAATTTATTTATTTATTGACAGTAACTTAACATTAATTTCACATTATGCAAAGTACTACCTAACTAGGCAATGCCCGTACTAAGGTAGACTTTACTAGAAGCATCGTTCTTTTAAGCATAACTATCTCACTGCGTAACATACAATTACAATTATATGAATTAAATTGTACATAATATATAAATAATAATTAAAATTACAATTAAACAAAAGTATCCCTGGTTAAACGCACGATACAAAATAAATTTAATTCGTTATGATAAATAGATAAATAATCGCGTTTGAAATCGTGTAATAATATCTGATTTAAAAAAATATTTATATATAATTTCTAAAATCTTACCAGAATCTGCAGAACCGACTGCACTTAAACGGAATAATGTAATTACCCGAATTTAGTTTCCAACGCATCACAGATATTACCTAGTGCGGTCCTGGCTAGTTAGAATCCGATGGACAATAAATGTTAATGTTAAAATGGACCTATTTTTATTGTAAGATGTTTGTCTCTTAGATAAAATCACTAATCTGTACTATTTTATCGATTATAATAATGATTATTAAGTTATTATTATTATCATTAAATGGATAAATACAACACAACCACAACATAAATACAACTATTGTTTAAGGAGTGATTTCGTACCTTACACATTTTTTCCTAGGCAGCGAATAAATCTAACTGCGACACGCTTTCGATACGACGTGCAACTCAGGGGACGCATAAAGGTGTCGTCATGTCTCATTCCCCGAGAAAAACTTCTGGATCCGCACATGATCTGCAATAGCAGTTCTAGCTAATTGTTTTCCTGTATAAGAAATTCTCCTGCATCAACTTTCGTCAATCGCCGGGCGTGAGGAGGTGAATTACGTAATCTGAAGAAACGACAAGGTGATCAGTACCGGGATTAAAAAGCCGTCCGTAATAACTCATTGCAATGTGTAATGCAAAATTTTGTATCTGTGCTGTTGACTGTAAAGCTAATCCTGGGTATAGAATCAGGTCATGCTTACCATAAAAATGCATTGTCATGCGCATTGAACCAAAATTTAAGTTTCAACTCCGTAGGATAAGAGAAAGTGGTTCTAATTTAGCTTGCAATATTTGATCTAAGTCGATCAACTAACATTGTAACGCGATTAACGTAACCGCAGTTATATGATTATCGCTTTAACGCCCACTGCTAATCACACGACTGAAGGTGTGCTGGGGCGCGCCGCCTTCGCAGAGGCAGTTCAGTGGTGATTTTCGATTGGCGCTCAGTGTTCGACGGGCAGCGCCCCGCGCGCTTAGTTCCGTCGCCCGCCCGGCCGACTGCGGCGAGAACCGTCCACCATTACACGACCGATCATTGTTGCCTTTGTTACGCTGTTTGTAATCTATACTCTACGCCCATTAAGGCCACGGGATGGGCGGGCGGCGCACGCGATGCGATGCCTTGAGATTTCTGTGAAAAATTACGCGGGAGCTGTTTGTCATTGTTTGATATCTTATACTGTAGGTACTTCTAATAGTGGGTAATTTCCACAAATTTTCGTTTAGTTGTATTACCATCTACGGAGAATATTAACCACTCGACTATGATGACAAATAATACCGCGGATACATACATTATTTTATAAGCTAACTGCGTTCCACACATTTCACATTCATTGGGTAGGTTTAACTGAAAACACTCTTCTTTCGCTGAAAATATGAATTTGACGATTACTTCGAATTCTTTACTATAGATTTAAAGCTGTTATTCACACTAAGAAAAAAAAATCCTGTAGATATAGTACGTTAAAACTAACGTAACGTTTTGTTGCGCCTACGCACAACCGACGAGTCTAGTAACCTTAACCTTGTATTTGGTTACCGTAACCAAAGGTTTTTAGTAAGCTTAACCAACGCTTGGTACGTCTAGCCAGGGGCGCATCTGGAAAAATTCTCGGGGGAGGGGGAAAATGTCGAGGACACCCCCATTTTCGATCTGCGGGAAATTCGTTTATTCGAATTTCGTCTAATTCAATTCGTCTAAAAACCATTCGTCTAAAACAATTCGTCTACATCTCTCTCGTAAATTATAAATTTTAATTAGACGAATTTCCCACAGATGCACATTTCCACATTTATTTTTTTCTCTCTTTCTTTGGAATATACACATAGCTAAATGCAAATTATAACTACATTTTTTTTGTTTTGTTTGGAATTAAGGTTGATTTATTCGGCTTTTTGCCTCAGTCCCCCCTCTCTGTGCCTTTGAGATACACTTGTAAATATCTTAATTTCATTTTTTAAATATCTTGATTCATTTTAACCTTATTTTTTTTGTTGGATTGTTTAACGTTTTATGATATTATAATGATATTCCCATAAACTTCTTAGAGTAGGCAATTGATACTGTAGTGTGTACATAAAACTACTTCGAGTTTCGCCTCAAATTTCTTATGAAATACCTCATCGAAAGAGAATCGTTTTCGCCTTATCTTTTGTTGTCACTTAGGCTTAAAGTTTTGGAAAAGGATGCCTAAAAACACGAAATAAATTAATGACAATTTCGTAGTGTAGAGAATTTATTGTAGCACAAACGCTTTTTAAGAAAAATCACAGTAAAAATATCCTATTTTTTTTTTGTTCAAATTTCCCTTCAACTGTTCAACAAACCAATTTGTTTATTATGCTGTTTGTTAATTACCTTTTATCCTACATTACTTATTGTTTTTTACGTAACAGAAGCCTGTGTTTTGGTCTTTTCTATGAATAAAAATTGTACATTCGGAAAATAACTTAAACTTGAATTTGAATATATTTTGTATTACATCATTTAAATGGTAAAATAATAAAAAAATATATTCATCGCGACTGGGCCAGTGCGCCTGGGACACAATCTCTGGAGGGCGCGCGGCATCTTAAATGGAACTAGAGGAGGGGGAGAGGGGGGAATGGGGGGTAGAGGGGGGAGTGGTGAGATGCACTTGTGATTGTCCGTAAACGCATTCAAAAGATATCTATTGGCCCGAGAGCGCGACATCAAAGCGGCTGCCGCCGCCCGCGCTGACCGACAGGATTCACGGATGCTGGACGAGACAGGGGCGGCTCGTTTTGTTTTTTTTTTTAAATAATGTAAGCCTTTTTTACCAAAATAGGAATGGGTACTTGTATTAAATCCTAAAACCCCAATATTTATATACTTAGTAATAAGGCAACGCGGAATATTAATATAAAAACATACCTAAGTAGGTTGTGCCAGTACTAAGGTGGACATTTGAGTATTTGACGCGGTGTACGCGCTTTTAACGAAAAGCCATATTATTTGATTATATTGTGTTCACAAAGGTGAAGTTTTTTTTAAATTATATTACTTTTTATGTATTTTGTTTTTATCTATATGTTTTTCTCCCAAGGCCGATTACAATCTTTTGTATCAATTAATGAAATAATAAATAAAAATAACACAACAAAAACACACTACTTTTCTTTCTTTTTGTTGTTTATACGGTAGTACTAACTTCATAACTTCTCAAAAAGCCGGCCATTTCCTAACAACGACAAATATGTCACTGTCGACTGATTTAAGTAACATACTTATTTACACAAATACGAAAATAATAACGATTTAGTGATAAGTAACTTTCCTGTAGTAAAAGCCTTTCATAATCAATGCAGTGGAATCTGTGCCTAACAGCACCTCCCAGAAAATACAAGTAATTCGATTACTAAATATAATTTCAACATATATACGAATATATTAGTAGTATGTTGCCTAAAATTAAAGTTTAATAATTACATAAATCTAATAGAAAAATAAAATGTACCAATACCTTATAGTACCTAGTAGTTATAGTAATAGAGTTATATTATATTACTAAATAAAATACATAATAATTTTCTAGGTTATGCCGACACTAGTCACTTTAGTAAAAAAAATATTAAATTATATTTAATTTAAAATCTCAAATGGATTTTCACAGAATACCTATCTTCGCAATAATTTAATTTTAATTTTATCTTTATTAGGGAAATAAAACAGTTACACGAGAAAAAATATATACAGGCAGTACATATACAATCATATAAAAAATAAATAAATAACAAGGAATGAAAATAATGGTACTAACTTATGAGTATAAAATAAAACAAATTAAATATTTCCACCGAGTGAGTATACAATTAGTGTTCTACCTAAGAAATTCAAGATGAAGGGTTAAGGATTTTTTGACTAAAACTACTGATGATGGATTAATTATTTGATGCGTAACCCTCGGAATTTGAAGAAATTATCTTGTTAATAATTGTATCTTTATAATATAGAATTGATTGTTGCAAATTATTATATATTTTTAAGTAGGTATCTTTACGAGTAGGTTGAGTAATAGTTCATTTTTTCTTTTTGTAGAATTTGTATAAAAAAATGTAGGTATTTAGTATACTTAGTATACTTTAGTAGATAAATTTATATAGTTATTATATTAGGAATTATTGGTCCCGGGAAGTGTAATAAAAAATAAACCTTAATAAAAAATATGTTTTTTTTTACAAATTATATTAATAGTTTAATAGATTATATAAATATTTGTCACGTGGCGCCCCTGTGGTCTGGCAAGCTGCCCTCCGCAAATCTCGCGGTGAGGTAGGGCAATTATTAACAATTACAGAATAATTTACGCTTTTAAAGATGTCAATACATTAAGACCCACACAGGTCCGACCTGTGCACGTGCACAACTTTCGATGTGTGAGTTCACAGAGACGGCGCATTTTTATTTCGAACTCAATGAAGAGGATACATATTTTATTATTTTCGTTTTGTTTTATTTATATGGGCTGCCAAGGGTTTGCCTCCCGCTCGGCAGGGAACCTTCGAGGATCGACTAAGCCTTCTGAAAAATAAAAGATTCTCATGCGCCGCTCGGCAATACGGGTGAGGCGAGAGAGGAGGGCGGTATGTTTAAGGTGTACTCGTATGTTGATAGTCGATCTTGAAATTCGGTGCTTTATTTTTATAGGCCGCGGGCACTAGTTGTCGGGCGCCGAAGTCGCCGTTACGAAAAACCAAACGATGCGCCTTATTTGTGTTTCCGACACAGCTTCACTTTCTCGTATGGTGTTTCATGGGTAGGCATTACTGGATTGCCATCGAGATGGGTTTTCTAACCGCATACGATTTCTAAATTTCGACAGTCAAATGCTGTGTTTTTTTTATTATTAACTTTCCCGTAAATGCACCGAATACTGACGGCTGTTCCCGACCTTGGACACACATTTGCTATTTGGCGCGGACGGTTAGAATTATCAACGGCGAAAAATCACAAAGTTTTGATATTATAAATGTCTTTATTTTATATGAGTTTTTTTTTCGAATATTTTTTCCTGATAAAACGATACTAGTTATAATCAATACACCCTGCATATCTTAAATGATGCACGACCTAATACGGAGTAATTTTAACCACATGCGACTCGGAGAATCTTCAATTAGACGTGGTTTTTATTGTGCGACCAGATCGGTTCCACCCCATTGCTGCGTTCTCACTCACCGCACCTACCCTCCGCGTACATATTGCCCTATTTCTATCAAACCAGTCGGATCTCGTTGAGTGAATGACAAACGCGGAATGCAATTATTTTCCTTGGCCCGTGTCGCGAACGTCATGTTACGTTAGAAAAAATAAATATTTCCGACTGCTTTCTAGACATGTGGTTATAAGTTTTTATTCATTTATTTGTTCATAACGTCACAAAAAGAAGTCACAACAATAAATGATATGATAACACTAAAAAAAAACATTATTATAGACAGATGAAATACCAAATATTGCGATTGTAATATTGATATAATATTAAACTGCTTCTATGCATTATTTAGTAGTAGTAAATTATTAAACCAGAACCTGAGGTCTTACAGCTAGGCCCTACAGGCATCGTTAAAGGGATCTTGCACCCAGATTAGACAAGCCTGTGGTACCAAGTTGCTATGGGTTGCTTCATTTCATAAATCCACTTTTAACCCATTCGAGAGTAGGTTATTTTTTAGGTCTGAGTAGAATAAAGTAGCAGCTAGTAATGAAACAACCTTCGCCTCTATATTCACCGATACCACGGTTGCAAAGATAAATTGAATCTCAATTTAAAGTGTTTACAAATATTTATTGTGTAAAAAATAAACAGGGCAAATTAGTTTTTCTAAATTCGTGAAACATATCTAAACAGATATAAAAAGAATGGTATTGGAATATTTGTTATTATGTTTTGTTTTGCTAGTAGAAAGCTATTTTGAGTTTTACATAGGTTTTTATTGTTTTAATTAAATGTATATATTTTTCTATGTTAGTTTTTCCAATAAAGATAAATAATATTTCAATATATAAAAATTATAATGTGGTACTGAAAATTCTTTTTCTCTACATGCCTTTACATCGCACATAGATGACTTTGACCAGTAATAAGTAACGTCCTCAAACTACCAATGCTATCATATTTTTGAAATTCGAATATGATATTTGCGCTTTCTATCGAACTGTCAATGTTTCATCTATAAGTACTAATAATTCATCTAAATTATTCGATCAGCCTCCAATGGTAGCTTTTCATACATATTTAATATACGTATAAAAGCTATAACTAATAAGATTTCATTTGTTTGTTTTTTAAATCAACAAAAAAAATGTATAGTATTCTAAATATAATTTGTATTGAGTGACGTTCGTGAAAATAGCTCGTATTTGTGAAATACTTGCTATGACGCATGATTAGGCTTTACAACATACGACCGTATGATCTTGAATGATCAAAAACTAACTATCAACCAATTTCCCACTGTTCGCTATGTAACGTAATAAATTGTAAGAATAAATGTGTAGGTACGCATCAAGACATTGTACTCTAACACTAGACATAAAAAATATATTTTGGAGACTATGGTTCGTACTGGGTTGACCTAAACTTAAAAGTGATAAAATTTCTTTAGAATTGGTCGTAAATTTTAATCTAACAAAATATGTATTTTCGTTGAGGTTCCGCCGTCGAATCTTTTAGCGATCACAAACTCACGTCTATAGTAATAATAAATAAATAATATCCATGTAGATATTTGTAAATTTTCGCTAAACTGCTACTTTTCTTCCCCCAAATGACAAAACCATAAATTCACCGCCGGACGGACGGCGGGTGCGGCGGCGCTAACCGCATTCGTCGCGGACAATATTTTCTGGTATTATTGGAAATGTCCAGGAGATTCCTGATATCGGCCCTGTCGCTGTGGACGCCCTGCTAAATCGCCAAGTGGCTTCGCGGCACGCAAGCATCCTTTGACACAGAACACAAGTAATCCGACTTATATAAAGTTCATGAGTTGCTACAATCAATGTTTAATTATTGGTTCCTACAAATGGAGGAGCCCATAATCCTAAGAATCATGGTTTAAAGGTCTTTAACAGTATAGATTTTGTCAAAATTGTAAGATATTTTTATTGGCGGTTATTTCAGATTAATTTTCGAAAAATATTGAATTAATAAATAAACTGATTTCAATACAGGCATTACGGGCAGCATCAAGAATACGTTGAAATGTTTGTAATCTATGTGATTAAATTAAACGTAATTTCTTGTACCAATAATGTGAACTAGTGGTCGCCCAGTAGTGGTCGAAATTCAACCATAATCCATAAACCCCTTAAGTTATAGCATTAATGAGGTTCTTATACCTGTACAATACGGTGAGTTTACCTCTATAATCATTGCATATATTTTTTTTGTATTTTTTCTATTATATTAGCTGCGAGCGTGTGCAAATATATCCTTAGCGTATGTTGTTGCCTTAATTCCTACCAGTGGAAAAAAAAACAAAATTGCAGCTTATATTTGTATATATTTTTTTATATAATTCATTACCAGTTTTATTTTTTCATGTAAAAATAAGACTTGACATTCATAGAAGTATAAGATGGCATTAATCATTATTTTTGCTTGACATTGACAGACTATTGAAAAAGGAACATTTGAAATCACACAAAATTCACAGCTCGAAACCCATTCTGTTATACACATTATATTATAGATAAATTTCTGCACTCCTCCATATAAACTTTACTGTGCTAAATCTCACAGTCCTCCGTGCGCGCAATATGCTTAAAAAGGGGTACAAAGTTTTCTCTTCGCGTATTAATATATAGATACTGCTATGTGTTCAGTACGTATTATTAGTACGCAGCCTAGCCGCAACATTATTGACACGGATATAGAAATAATTTAACGGACCCTCCCAGCGAATAAGGGCTGATCTATGAGATACATGTCCCGAATCAACCTTACAAAATTGGACATGGTTTAAGGGTCTTTTTATTTGCTAAGCGAATAACTATTCGAAGATTTTTTCAACGAAATTTGCCAGAAGTTTGTTTTGATTTTTTATTAAACCTTTTATTTATGGTACTTACGTAAGAATTCACCTCCGTAAAAGTTATTTTAAAATAAGCAATCTACTAGGTAATAAATCATAAATTTAGTAAATAGAGATGGGACTAGTCGCATACAAGATTTATAAAAAAAAACTTAATAGTTTTATGATTTGAAATAATGTCATGATAACATTGTACGCTATTTTATTTTAATCTACTTAGACCTAAAAAATAACCCACTGTCGCCTCTATGGCCATCCAAAACTCGCATCGAATAAGCTAAAAGTACCGCTGCCACTGCCGCTGCCAAGTGGAGATAGGAGATTAAGCAACCCATTACAAATCGATACTACAGGCGCGTGTAGTCTGGGGGAAGGTGCCGTTAATGGCGCCTGTAGGGCCTAGCTGTAAGACGTCAAGTCTGATTAAATAATTTACTACTACTAAATAATAAAAAAATAATAATAAGTAAGAATAAATAATAGTATTGTAAATAGTTGGTAAACTTGTTCGGGCAGACATGAAGATTTTAATCTTTTTAACTGCCCGCAGCAGCGGCTAGTCTATACTAAATAATGTACAGAAGCAGTTGATATAATATTATGACAGGTCGTCATAGCCATTCTTATTATATAATAGGAAAAGTAGGTCAAAGAAATAATGATTAAGATTTGGATAAGGTTAAAAAAAACCGAAAAGTAACTAGTATAAAGTATATTCGAAATCATTGATGCGAAAATGATCCTTAGGGATAAATAGCATTGGTAAAACTGTATTGTATAACGTCCAATGTGCCAAAAGGTTTATTACTTGTAAAAAAGGCGCCCTCGGGAACATGTCGTCAAGTTTGATTGTATAAATATTAAAGTCTGCTAAAGTGACTAATTGTGAATTTTAGTACGGTTAGTGGTCACTTTTAAGCTTAGCAGTATGTTTATGGATAATGTGTAATATGATAATTGTACCTTTATCGTCTAAATACTATTATTAGCTCAATTTAGATTTTTCATTATCTCTCTTTTGTCATAGGTACATTAAATTAGTTGAGAAATAACTCAAGGTATGACACTGTAACTGGGTATGACACTGGAATAACAAATTATTATTTACTGGATAAACTCAAGAACTGTGAGGCAGATTACAATAGTACATTATTAGCTAGTTAGCTATTTGTTTAGGAATATAACACACACTTCATTGTTTTCTTCTTTTTATTTTTTCACCATTACAAGAAATCATTTACCTATAAAAAAATTCTTATATTTTACACATTCAAAAACAAAATTTTAGTTGAAGACAAACGACTGTAAGAAAGGGACGAATGAAAAACCGCGACTGACACGTCGCATCAGTTACACATCTCACTTTTGTCCATTCCGACTGAGAAATTTATATGTTTTACGCGCCTGGGCGAAACTCGAGACCGCATTTATTACTTGGGAGGATAGATTGGAGTTCCCCAAATAAGCACACCAATCCGTTTTATTAGGAAGAGCCTATCTCGACGCTTTCATCTCGTCGAGCGTAAACGCCGAAGGTTCCTTTCAGAACTCCCTTCTCCCTTCTCCCGACCCTCGACCCTCGACCATCCGCGGCGTTCCCCAGAGAAATGCGGCGGTCAACGATTGCTGGGAATGGACAAACCGATCCGATTTTCGATAAAGACGCTAATACGGCGAAACGGATTTTCGGCCAGCGGCTCGGAAGTTATACTTTTATTTCTCTGAAACAGAAATCTGCACTCTCCTTGATTTATTCAACCCTCAACTTTTTCCTTACCTCTTTAAAGTATTGTTAAAAAAAAATTCGAAAGAAGAAACATCGTCGAAGCATATTTTTACTCATCAATACCACCGGCACCGTTTAAATCACTCTATTATTCTAGCGCAAGGAATAACTGCGTTACTGAAGCTGGCTCATAGCGGTGACAAAATCGCTTTCATTCACAGCCGCTAGAGTCGCGTTCAACGAACGTTCGCTTGCCCATTATTGCACATTGCACAAGTTACACAAATGGCCATCGTATGGTGCATTCAGCGCCGTAACTATTTTGACAGTCGCCCTATTTTTTTTTTCCCGCTCCAGCTTCAGTGATAAGGAAATCTCGTTGTATGACAATAAAGCACGGTTAAATACAAATATTTTGTAGCCGTTTAAGTAATAAGCTATTTTGAAATCGCGTTTAACGTAACCTCGGTTATATGATTATCGCGTTATCGCCCACTGCTAGTTAGCATCAATAGATATTGCACAATAAAAACACTGCCTTCATTATTTATTTATTTAATATTGAATTATTTATCCATTTAACAATACAGTACAAACAAAGTACATAAATAATTTCTTTTTTTTTTTATATAAATTTCAAGGTCTTAAATATAATTAGCTATAGAAAAGAGGTTCAGGCATATGGGATTATATGCCTATGCATATGCATAGGCATATAATCCCATATTTAGCTATGATTACAAAACAATATGGCGTCGCGGGTAAACAGCTGACGAAATAAAACGACGTTACATGAAAATTTAGTAGTAGAAACCATAATATTTTGTTGTTTTTACATAATAACATTTTAATTTAGGAAACCAAAAATTATGGTACTTACATTGAGAAAATTAAGGTATTTGGAACCAAGTATCGATGTGGAACTCCAACAAAAAATTTGCTGTCACTATATCAACCATATTTGCAATATGTGTGCAAATGTTTGCATAATATACGCACACGTACTATCTCTTTGTTTGCGCGTTAATTCAACTTTAAATGCTCGAGGTTATGTCGAGTGCCTTTGTATGTCTCGGATAACAAATGATCTTATATTATCGTATCAGTGGCCTTTCCGAACTTTATGGCCTGTATTTATTGTAATTTGTAACGAATCCAGGAAATGTTGTGTCGCGGTTGGCAATCACGTTCGGCGGCAGACGTTCTTCCCGGAGGTTGTAACAATAGAGACGTTTCCAAAAATGAACCTCTCGAATAAAAACAGCGTCTAGTCGATTTTCCCCGAAAGATCTCTTAGATCATGCTCGATGAATATAGAGTTAATGCTTTTGTCGTGAGTTTAATTTCCACGAATATTTACTTAAATTTTAATTGTATTATGTCCATATCAAATATCTATCAGTTGACGAATCGAACACGTGCCAATCGCATTCAATATTTAGAAACATAACGGTAAAATCACGAAACACAATAAATCTACAATAATTTAAAATGCTCTACATTTTTCACGAAGCGTTTTTCACTTCCTTGTAAAAAAAATAACTTGTATTTATTCATTTTGCAAATAAACAGTGTACTAATACATGGAAAACATACATTTCGGATTACAATTTTAACCTTTATATATTTGCACTGTTAAAAATATAATTAATGATCAACAACAATATTCGTATAAATTAAAAACTAAACAAAACAATATAGTATATTTTTTAAAAATAGGTAGGTCTAGAGGAAATTCAAACAATTTACAAATTTGGCGCTTAAACACACTTAAATTATAGTAAATACATCAATCTTATTATTATTCTTAATATTTCTCTGGAAATATATTGGTCTGTTTTAATAGATTTTCACATTTTCATCTTCATACTAGAATATTCTCTAATATTACAAAATATTTGAAAAAGTATTTTTTTTTTTTAATTTTTTTTTACGATATAATTTTCAGGTTACCGGGTTATAAGAACTAAGAAACGGGTTATAAATAGCGTCTGGCAACATTTACTACAATTTATTATGAAATCTATTAGTAGCGATATTGGAACTGCTTCTGTACATTGTTTAGTCGTAGTACGTAGTAAATTATTTAACCGGAATCTGACGTCTTACAGCTAGGTTTTACAGACTCCATTAAAGGCATCTCCTTTTGTGCCTGCTTCAGTTTTATCCTATTAGTTTTAGATGTTCATAGAGGCGATAGTGGGTTTATTTTTTAGGTCTGAGTAGATTAAAATAAAAAAAACATACGAGTACGATGGTATCATGACATTTTTTCAATTTATGATTAATTTTAAGACAGTTTAATTTTTTTAAAATTTTTACGTGCAGATAGTAATGAAACAACAAAGACTAAATATTTCTATATAGAATGATTAATGATTAGGCAAAAAATATCTTTTTCATGTTTCTATTTGCGCACATATATGAATTTATATTCATTTTAACTGGCCAGTAACGTCTTTAAATTTCCAATGGTGTCATATTTTTTTAATAAAATGTTTCATTAATAAGTATTAGAATATTTTTGATTTTATTGTTATATATCTTTATTATTCGACCAGCTTCCGATGGCCAAACGGCCATGGTTGTTTTTTTTTGATCACACAATACACCAGACACCACGTCAGACCAACATTTGAAAATGTTTTCTTAATAATTATTATAATAGGATTTGTATTGTTGGTTAATTGAAATATATTACGGTTTTTTTTTATTAAAAAACTGCCGCCCCTAAGCATGTACCTCGAGTGCCTAGTTAGAAACCCGGCATTTACTGGTTGACCGAAATTTGAAGTAGGTGAGTACCTACGGAATCCCTTTCCGAGAGTGCACGGCACACTTTTCTTATCAAATCTATCATTAAGTATCTGCCAACGTGTAATCTTGAAATTGTATTATCGTGAAAATATCATGTGAATTAACTTAACTCGACGGGGCGATGCTGGTGACCTTCTGAAGGCTTATTACTTAGCCACAGACACGGGCAACACGAGGAAAACTTTATATATGCGACTCAAAACAAACATAACCAAACAAACTTTAACACATTTTGTACTCTTAATTAATGCTGGTCTAGCTGATGTCCTGTGCTGGCCTATATTTAAATATGCATATACATAGGCCTAACCTGTCTGCTATTATTTGATATCTTTTCGATTAACTGCCGGCGCACGCGCCGCTTTGGTGGCCGCCATGTTTGTTATTCCGAAGAGCGCACCGACATTGCATAGACAAACGTCAAATTTCGCGAGCGTTTTCCGAGAATAGTCGAAATTCGTTTTTTGAATTCTAAAGTCAACGGAACATCGTCAGGCGGACCTCCGGCGACGTCATGCGGGGCTATTCCACTTTACTAATTACGCACAGGATTCTGTCTGGAACTCATTCGAGTGGGGGGGGGGGGGCTTATTATTAAATTAATTCAAATTTTGCCTGTTTTCAAGGAACCTAAAATAGGTATTGCCCATGAATTACGCTGTGTGTTCAAAAAGTAAGGTGACTTTTTATTTTTATCAAAAAATATTGATTTATTCATCAATATTCATTTTGTCCCCTTCAAAGTAACTCCCCTCAGATACAATACACGTATATGCCAACGGTTTTTCCAATCCTCAAAGCACTTCTCATAAGCACTTTTATAGCCTTGAGCTTTTCCAGCGATGCAGTCTTTATCTCTTCAATCGTTGCAAATCTTCAGTCCTTTCATAGGTCTCTTTAGTTTTGGAACAAGAAAAAGTCACATGGGGCCAAATCCGGTGAATATGGTGGCTGAGGCATGATTGTGGTGTTGTGTTTGGCCAAAAAATCTCTCACAAGCAAAGATCAAAATTTAGCAATTTCGGAACAAACTTCCCTGACACACGACTCATGCCCAAAACGCTAGAAAAAATTTCATGGCACGAGCCAAGCGATATGCCGACATCCTCAGCAACTTCTCTGATAGTGATTCGACGATTTTCCAAAACAATTTTCTTCACTGCTTGAACGTTTTCATCAGTTGTTGAGGTGCTTGGGCGCCCAGAGCGAGGGTCGTCATTGGCATCTTCCCGGCCATCTTGGAAGAGTTTGTACCACTTGTAAACATTTTTTTTACTCAGAACAGTTTCACCGTATGCCACTGTCAACATTTCAAGTGTTACGGAGCACTTAATTTTATTTTTTACACAAAATTTGATGCAAATCCTTTGATCCATATTTTTCGATAGCAAAAAATCGCCGAGCACGCAAAACACTTATAACCTTTACGTCTCTCACAACCAAACAAAAAATGCCATTCACTTAAAATTTGGTACTGATGTTCGGGAAGAGTGTACCAACATAACAAAACAAAAAAAAACGATAATCGAAAATACGTTGCCCGAGAAATTTGGAAAGTCACCTTACTTTTTGAACACACGTACGACCGGTCCGCGCGTTGCTTGAACTAGATGCCTCGTCCTCGCACTAATAGTTTAAAAGTTGAAAATTGTTCTACCCACGTTCACGTCACGACAGACTCCGACACTGGTGCGAAGAGAGCGCCGCGCCCGCTTCTTCTTGGTCTGTCGCCGGTCCCAATACAAATAACACAAAATAATTTATGAAACACTTTTTTTTTCTCTGGGCACAAAAAATACCATAAAATTACTTAAACCGCCTCTGTATAAAAAAAAAGTGATTGAAATAAAAAAAACTCATGTTATGTTGGACAATAATATGAGGCATTGTAAGTCTTAATGTATAAATAATCCCCAGCATTATTATTGCTTGCGTAATACCTGTCAAAATCGCATTTTTTCAGCGTTCAAATGAAATTTTAAACGAGTTTAGATCGTATCAATAAGATGTTCTGTTGAGAGATGTCAGAAAAACTGTCTTATCAGTAACATTCTCAAGCGATTTTAACCGGATCCAAATACAATGGAACGCACTTGCACCTTGTATCTGATTTTCCATAGTGGCATAAAAACTTATCTAAATTTTCACTCTCTAAATTAACTAATTATTCTTAGCCACGTGACTCTAAGCAGACCTAATTGTTATTTGATGTGCCTAATGTAGATCTAAATAATGTATTTTTAATAAATGTGAGACGTGCTACCTCCATCTAGTGGGGCACGAGGGTAGCTACTTTTTAAACGTCAGACGAGACTTTAAATAAACAAGAATGGCTATAGCACCTTGAGCTATCATATAATATCCGCACCCTTCCTTTCTTATTCCTCATTTCATGCTCGAAAATCATCCCACAACGCCATCCCGTAAAGTTGTGATATATCTGGACTGGACTTTTAGGTACATGGAAAAAGGCCAAGGTCAAGGTTAAGGTCCTTCGGAATTCGTATTCCGCTTCTCTCGCGCTTCTCTCAACGCTCATATCATGACTCTTAAATGTTTAACAATTACGCGGTAATAATCTATTAATCTGGAAATTATATCTGGGTATTATACGAGTACATATGTTATGTACTCGTATAATATTAATTATATTCATGTTCTATTTTGCTGTTTATATTTCTTTTATTAAATAAATAAATAAATGATTGAGGTTGAAATGACGAATTTAAAACAACGCTATAATAATGAGGGTAGCTAAAAGAAAAGTTATAGAGATACATGATGCCAACATGCGAGTTCATATGATAATTAACATAAATATGAAAGTCAACTTGTACACAATCAAAGTAATCTTGCGACGGTTAAATCATACGAGTCTTTTAAGTAATGACATTTAAAAAATATTTTTCATATGAAATAAAGCCTATCCATCCATTTTCTCATTTTCTGGGTTGTTCAATCGTTCTGTAACACTCTGTATATACGACAAGACTGAGATAAGATTAAAAATCTCACAATTCACTGAGATCAAAGTAATAATCATATTATGTAAATGTTTCGAAACTTTTCAACCGTAGCATTTTAAGATGATCTTTCCGTATTTGCTGAATTGATTTTTTTATATTATGTAACTAGTTGTATAGCAAATAAATAGGTAGACATTTGGGGATAATAACTTTCAATTCAATTCAATACTCGACACTGTAATCCTAAATAAGTTAAGTGTTTTGAAAATGTCGAAAAAACCCATCGCTGAAGTCGACCTGGATTCAATTCTTATTGAAATAGGACAGTTTGGAAAATATCAAATATATATTTTAATATTGGTGGCTTTGCCGATTGTATTTTGCGCGATGTCGTCAGATGAGTATATATTTAACACTGGAGATTTGAAATATAGGTTTGTTTTGTTATATTTAAGTTATTTCCATATATTTATTTATTGTGGTTATCATCTACATTTTGTAAATCAAGAAACATTAAATTGACATAAATGCACTGGTTGGTTTTAATTAGGGATAATTGTAAATTGACGATTGTACAAAATCAGAATGTTGTTGAACTGTACTCATCTTATACTCTCAATCTCTCGTCTCAATAAAAATATTTTGTAGTTATGTGAGAGATTGAAATGGTACTTCTTACAAAAAAAAATATATGCACAAGAAAGGGTTTTTGTGCATATATATTTTAAAAAGTGAACCAGTTACTGATCACCGATATTTCTAAAGAACCATTAGGAACTTATGTACAGATGCCATATCCCCGAATGCGAAGGCGACCCGGCGACAGCGGCCATCAGCCCCGGCTGGCTGTCGAACGCTGTTCCCGATGGCAAACGCTGCGAGAGATTCTCCTCTCTCGTCGACGCGGCACCAAACGGAACCTGTCCAGCAGACATCTTCGATACCAGCACTCTCGTCTCTTGCGATGAATATGTTTACGAGGCGACGAACACTATCCTTCATGAGGTTTGTGCACATGTACCTCCTTATTAGCTTCTATACATTCATGTATAAAAAGCTACTATCCCCGTCCCTTGCATCTTCAACTCGAAAAGTACAAATATGAATGAATTGATTTTTTATATGTAGATTGATGCTCTTGAAACAGCCGTTTATATCACATCGGAGGCTGGTCGAATAATATAGATATAAGTATAACATTAATGTCAACAAACAGCACGGCTGTTAGAACCTTTATTACTGGTCAGTTAAAATGAATACAAACTCATCTATGTGCGACAATACAAACACGCATAAGAATGTACGGAAAAATATTCATAAAATTAAATTTACAAAAATTACATACATTTAAAATTTCTTAAAAAAAATATATTTTTTTTAATTTAATCCACTCAATCTAAAAAATAACTCACCATTGCAGTCCGTATTTGCTAAAAGTGCAGCAGGTACAAGTGAAGATAGGAAATAAAGTAACCCATAACAAGTTAGTATCCTCAACAGGCGCGAGTAGTCTAGGTGGGGATGTCTGCAATGACGCCTGTAGGGCCTAGCTGTAAGATGTCAGGTTGTGACCAATGTATAGAAGCACTTGATATTATATGATAGCTACAGTGTGTCATATCCATTTGGTTTTGTATAAGAGTCGAATATATTTGAAAAACCCCATAAAAACCTCGTTTCTGGTCATTTTAGAGAACCTCACAAACTAAATGACAATGTCAACTTCAAAAAATTTCAATAAGCGGATGAACCATAAAACTGTAGCATGTCTGCAATGTAAGTCAAGTTTATTAAAGACTAACACTACGGGATGAACTTAAATTCAGCAGTATCCTTTTAGGGGATGATTCTGACCATGAAACAACTTTTGTTCAACAACTTTATAAACAAAGTAAAAAACCCTAGCCTAAAAAGATAAAGATGGTTCCTAGAAACATTTATTAGGTTACGAAGTCGCCAAGCTGCGCGGTTCGATATTTTGTTAGGTGACCACACTTTATAATGTTTCTAGGACCCTTTATTTTGTCTTTTTAGGGTAGGTTATATTTGCTTTGTTTATAAAGTTGTTCAGTTTTATATATAGAATCACCCTATAAAAAGATACTGCTGACTTTAGGTTTATCTTGTATAAAACTATATATATATATATTTTTTAAGTTTGGGCTGAACTGCAAAGATTGGAAACGCACCCTGGTGGGAACATTAAGAAACGTCGGCGACTTCATAGCGTTACCAATCACCGGTTACATATCAGACAGATATGGAAGAAGATCTGCAGTTATAATAAACGCCCTGAACGCCGCCCTGCTTGGCCTGATTAGGGCGTTCTCGACGTCCTACGAAATGTTCTTGGTTCTGAGTCTACTGGAACCGGCGCTAGGGTCTGGCGTGCCGAGTGCTTGCTTCATTATAGGTATAATTATATATTGTACTATCATTCTATTATTTTTAATTGGGATGTCACATTATTTTAGAGAAATACTGTGTTAGATTATACTAGTGAGATAGCGGCAGTCTTATGGTTAAGGCATTTGACTATTGACCCAACGTTCGATGGTTCGAATCCGTACATGCTCATAACATTATTAACGCTTCATTACCACCATTTCCCCTGACAAGCACAATTTATACAAAAAAATTCGAAGGACAAAAAAACACTAAGCTAAGGCAATGAAAGTATAGGGCAATTTCAGAACATATACTAAAATGATTACCCTATTTATAGTGCCTGAACCGACTAACAATTTCAAAGTTTGTGATTTTCGCAATTTCAAATAGGAAACCAAAAAACGTATTTTGCATGTTTCAGCTGCTGAATGGCTTGGTCCGAAATGGAGAGGTATTAGTGGCACATTGCTAACCTGCACATTTGCAATTGGACAAATTGTCCTCGTACCACTGGCATGGCGATTTCGATATTGGCGTACACTCACTAAAATCGTGTTTATTCCACAATTTATATTCATTGCTTATTATTGGATTCTTCCCGAAAGCGTGAGATGGCTAACTAGCAAAGGGAAGATTAAGGAGGCAGAGATTATTCTTAAAAAAGCAGCGAAAGTTAATGGAAAGGCAATCTCAAATGATTCATTACAAAAGCTTGCAGCTTCATTGGACGGAGTAACATATGAAAATGAAATACCCAAACAACCAGAGAAATCATTATTTATGCAAGTAATTAAATCCCCAATTATACTGAGAAGAATTTGTACGATTCCCGTTTGGTGGATTACATGTACGCTCATTTACTATGGCCTCTCCATAAATTCTGTTGGACTCAACGGGAACATGTACGTAAACTTTATGCTCGTGTGCTTAGTTGAGATTCCTGGAGACTTGACGGCGCTGTTTACTCTCAACAGATTCGGACGGAGATCATCGCTATGTTTCTCGTTCATAATGTGTGGACTTTCGAATTTCTCATTTCCGTTTATACCACCAGGTTTGTGAGAATTAACTAATCTTACACATTTTAGTAATTTTTTCATCTTTGCTTTATGATCATTCGGTTTTTTTTAAGTTATGTTTTCAATATTTTATCTTATTTATAGGTTATCTTTTCATATCCATTCTCTTCTTATTCCCTTTTTTTAACGGTTTAGGTCCATCTATGCCTCCTTCATCTGTATATTTCATTGATGTTTAAATTATATTTTCCTTTTTATTATTCTCCTGTATAATAATAATTTTGCTAGTAACGCAATTTTATTAGAGCTACTTGATTCACTCGTATAAAACAACTTTTTATCAGTTTTTATCAATCTCTCAATAAACAGATCGGAGCTGAAAAATTTATGAATTGAACCATCACCCCTGACTCTAGCACAGGTATATTTGGCCTAGTTGAGTAGAGCCCAAAATAATTGTAGTTATATGACCCAGGATATAACATTTTTTTTTTTTAAAAAAAACCCTATTTTCGAGAAAAAAAAATAATTTCTCCGTTAAAAATAGTTTGTTCGCAAAAGAAAAAAATAAAATAAAATCAGAGAATTTAGTTTTAATGAAGCTAATCGATATAATTGAACGACATTTCATGTATTTCAATAAATATACCTATTTTGAAAGGTATTTGAATTTATTATAATGTTACGCTAAGATGATTATCGCTGGTTAACGTGTGGTAAGGATAATGTGAGGTTAGAGATAAAGTTCAGATCAGGGTCCCCAAGTAGTTTATTGTGTTTCACACATCTTACCAGTTTCAACCAGTTTCTGACTCAGTATAAATAGAAATATAATTTAATAAATGACTAGTAATAGCTTCGACTCGATACAAAGTAACGACTTGTATGTTTGTAGTAGGTGGTTAGCCGGGGAGCGCGGTGAGTAAAGACTGAATACCCAAAAGTACTGTCTTCGATTATGAAAACTAAACCGTGAGAATGGATTTTATGAATAGTATCAAGACGGGTTCTGATTGACGTCACGACGTGTGAAATGCAACTTAGCATTTTTACAAACAAAGTAAATTCTTGTGACTTTCAATAAGGAATTTGCAAACTATATAAGTCTAGTTGCCTTTCACGTCAATAGAAAACATCCAGTTAAACTGAATATCTGACAATTTAGCAGGTGTGCAAAGTGCTAACGTTACCAAATAGTGGTGTCGGCATAATAAATAAAAAAATATTTATTTTTTAACGCAGTTTTAACGATATGCAATTAATCGTGTAATATTACACGTACGTGCATGCGAGGTGAGCAATCAATGTAAGTCAGGCATACCTAGTCTAATAAATAAATATTATTATTATAAATATGTAAAATATATATTTTTTCAGGCATGGACTGGATGAAATTAGTCGTATACTTACTAGGGAAATACTTCATAAGTATGACATTCACAGCTGTCTACGTTTATACGGCGGAATTATTCCCTACGCAATCACGACATTCTTTGTTTGCATTTTCGTCTATGGTCGGTCGTATTGGATCCATCCTCGCCCCGCAAACGCCACTTCTTGTAAGCATTTGAGATTTGTTTCAAATATCTAGGTATTATATATTTTTTTAAAGAGGTCCTTAGTTTGGTTGTTATTTGGCATCGGAAAACTAATAACTTTCATATTTGTTCATAATATATATATCCTAATTGTGTTTTGTTACTCTTCAATGAAGTATTTTTGTAACATGCCGAATAGTTATTAACCATTAGAACTAATTAACTGTAATTTTATAGTTACATTCCCTTGAAAACCAGCTGTCTAATCATGCATTTTGGTTAAAAACAATCTTGAATATTCTATGAATAATCTTTCATTCCCCCAGACACCAATTTGGGAAGCATTTCCCACAACGATATTCGGATCGATGGCAATTCTATCGGGTCTGCTGGTCCTCACCACTCCGGAAACGAAGGGAACCAAACTGCCGGACACCATAGCTGAAGCCGAGGAACTTAGCAGCAAGAAAAAAACAGTTGGAAAATAATAAATGACTTCCAAAATTTGAAATGCACTTTTTTATTCATATCTTATTTTTTAGCTTATATACATTCATGTATAAAAAGCTACTATCCCCGTCCTTTGGCCGTCTGTCCATCTATCCGTCCGTTGTAGATTGATGCTCAAGAAAAACAAGCATAGAGGTTTAGATGACATCGAAAGCTGGTCGGATAATTTAGATATTTAATATTTTAACGAATTTTTAATACTGAAGAAGAAACTTGACATTTCGATAGGGTGACAGAATTAGAGTGCGATCATATTCGAATTTTCAAATAATATGACAAAATGGCTGTTTTACGAATGTTTTATTTATTACTGGCCAGTTAGAATTAATATATACACATCTTTGAGCGCAAATAGAAATTTGTAAAAAAATTCTTTAGTGCGACGGTATAATCTTAATATATATAAATCTCGTGTCACAATGTTTGTCCTCAATGGACTCCTAAACCACTTAACCGATTATAATAAAATTTGCACACCATGTGCAGTTCGATGTGCACTTGAGAGATAGGATAGTTTAAATCTCAAATTATAGTCGCAATTTTAATTTATCGCTAATTTTTTGTCCGTTATTATTTGGCAGTCATAAAACTGACAGATGTCGATACCTTTTTATTTTATGGGCGATTGGGAAGAGCGCGTGACGACTCGGTGCCTGTATAATTTTATTGAACAAGCAGAGGAAAGAGCAATTGTGATATTATTGGAAAATTTTTTAGAAGATCACAATCAAGTAATTCAATTGATCAAAAGAGTTTCGCCACGACTGCAAAATGACAATTATCAAATCGTCATAAAAGCCGACAAAGTACCATTAGGTGAACATGCTGGTAGATTCAACGCTCCAACTGTTGATGAGGTTGCTGTTATCATGGTTGGTGATCCAGTTGACAAAAGATCTATAAACATTACACGGCGAGACAACACTGTCAGTACGATTTCGGATCTACACCGTTCATATGACGCACTACAATATCCATTGATATTTTGGCAAGGACAAGATGAATATCACCTTAATATCAATCAGTATGATCCAAATACCGGTAAATTTGACAATTATCTATTTACTTTCTTACTGTATGTATAGATTTTAATTTCGTATTGCATTTTATTTTTTATTTTTTTAGGTGATTACAGAAATAATAAAGTTAGCTCAATGAACTACTACGCACACCGAATAATGGTTAGACAACATCAAGACAATTATATCCTTCGATATCGTCAGCTGTTCCATCAATACATTGTTGATATGTATGCTAAGGTCGAAAGCGAACGCTTGCGATTCCTTCGATTCAACCAGGCAAAACTACGATCGGAAGAATATATTCACTTACGAGATGCTGTTGCTGGAAACATCGATGGAAATTTAAATCCCAATGACATCGGTAATGCTTTCATTTTACCTTCAAGCTACATCGGCAGTCCACGGAACATGCAGGAATACATACAAGATGCGATGACTTACGTACGTCATTACGGCCGACCGGATTTATTTATTACATTCACATGTAATCCGAATTGGGAAGAGATACAAACTTTACTATTGCCAGGACAACAAGCCATTCATCGTCATGATTTAACTGCACGTGTGTTTAAACAAAAATTGAAATCCTTAATTGATTTTATTGTTAAATATACAATTTTTGGTATCACACGTTGTTGGCTGTATACGATAGAGTGGCAAAAGCGAGGTTTGCCTCATGCCCACATTTTGGTTTGGCTTAAAGATAGAATCCGTCCTGAAGAAATCGATCAAATAATTTCAGCCGAAATTCCAGACCCATTAATTGATCAAGAATTATTTGATATTGTCACCAAACACATGATCCATGGGCCATGCGGTGTTTTCAACATGACGTCACCGTGCATGGAAAATGGAAAATGTAAAAAAAACTTCCCAAAGCCGCATACGAATGACACGATCACGGATATTGATGGTTATCCAATGTATCGCCGCAGAAGTACTGAGAATGGTGGCCACACATTTACAATGCGACTGCCGAACTTTCCAAATCAAGTTGAGTTTGATAATCAGTGGGTGGTACCATACTCACCACTACTTTCAAAAACTTACAAAGCTCATATCAATGTTGAGCTTTGCAGTTCTGTTAAATCAATTAAGTATATTTGTAAATATGTAAACAAAGGCAGTGATTTGGCCATATTTGAAGTAAAAAACATAAATAAAAATGACGAAATAGCACGATACCAAATGGGCAGATACATTAGCAGCAATGAAGCTATTTGGCATATTCTCAGCTTTCCCATCCACGAAAGAGATCCTGCTGTCCAACATCTGGCAATACATCTTGAAAACGGTCAACGTGTATACTTCACTGAAGAAAATGTTCTCCAAAGAGCGTTCGAAGCTCCGAAAACGACTCTAACTGAATTTTTTACATTGTGTCAAAAACCAGATGTTTTTGGCCAATTCGCGAAGACATTGGTGTATGGTGATGTTCCACGTTATTTCACATGGAACAAATCCAGTAAAAAATGGGAGCCACGGAAACAAGGAAAACCACATCCTTCCATTACAGGCATATTCAAAGCTAAGACATTGGGGAGACTTTACACGGTACATCCAAAGCAACGTGAGTGCTTCTATTTACGTTTGTTATTGGTGAATGTTCCCGGACCAACGTCTTTTGAATTTTTACGAACAGCTAATGGTCGAGTATTCAATACATACCAGGATGCATGTCGTGAACTGCAATTGCTAGAAGACGATAACCATTGGGACTTAACGTTTGCTGATGCTGCGTTGACATCAACACCGAATAACATTCGTCAGTTGTTTGCAATTATTTTGGCGACATGTTATCCCTCGCAAGCACAAACTTTGTGGGAAAAATATAAAAATTGTATGACAGAAGACATCTTGCACCGAATTAGACAAACAAATCAATGCCAAAACATAGATTATACACCAGAGATGTACAATGAAGCATTGGTCTTGATCGAGGATTTATGTGTTCTTATTTCAAATTTACCACTTAATCATTATGGTATGCCATCACCTAATCGTCCAGCCACCGACTTAGTCAATACCGATTTACAACGAGAAAATCAATATGACCATGGAAGTTTAGCAACAATTATCATGAACAGTGAACCATTACTGACAGCAGAACAAAAAAATATTTATGATCGGATTATGCTGGCTGTTGCTGCTGAACAAGGCGGTTTTTTTTTCTTGGATGCACCCGGTGGAACCGGTAAGACATTTTTAATATCGTTGATTCTTGCCAAAATACGGTCGCAACAAAAAATCGCATTAGCATTAGCATCGTCAGGCATTGCGGCTACTTTACTGGATGGTGGGCGAACAGCACATTCAACATTCAAGCTGCCATTGGACGTTCATAATAAACCAGATGCAATGTGTAACATCAAAAAGAATAGTGGAATAGCTGCAGTGTTGCGGAAGAGTTCTATAATAATTTGGGATGAGTGCACAATGGCACACAAATATTCACTTGAAGCATTAAACAGAACTATGCAAGATTTAAACAGCAATAATAAACTTTTCGGTGGTGCTATCTTACTTTTGTCTGGTGACTTCCGGCAGACCTTACCGGTTATACCTCGCTCTACTTTCGCGGATGAGATTAATGCATGTTTGAAACAATCATTCTTATGGCGAAGTGTTGAAACACTTCGATTGACCATAAATATGCGAGTACAATTGCAAAATGATCCATCAGCACTAATATTTTCCGAACAACTACTAGATATTGGGAACGGTAAAATAAAACTGCAACCAAATACGCAATGCATTAAACTACCAGACAATTTTTGCACTGTTGTTCAGGATAAAACTGAATTGATTCAGAGTATTTTCCCGGATATACAGAATAATTATTTGAATCATGAATGGCTTAGTCAACGGGCGATTTTGGCAGCCAAAAACGTTGATGTTGACGAAATTAACTTCCAGATACAACAGTTGTTACCAGGCGATCTGATGTCTTTTAAATCAATCGATACTGTTGTTGATGAAAATGAAAGTGTAAATTTTCCGATTGAATTTTTAAATTCATTAGATATCCCTGGAATGCCACCACATAATCTTCGATTAAAGATTGGTTCCCCTATTATTCTCCTCCGTAATTTGAATCCACCTCAATTATGTAACGGTACGCGTTTGGTCATCAAAAAGATCACCGGAAACATTCTTGAAGCAACCATTTTGGCTGGGAAGTTTAAAGGAAAAGTGGTCCTGCTGCCACGTATTCCGATGATACCATCAGATTCTACCATACCCTTCAAAAGGCTACAGTTTCCAATTCGTTTAGCTTTCGCCATGTCTATAAATAAATCTCAAGGTCAAACAATGTCCATTTGTGGTTTAGATTTGGAAAATCCATGTTTTTCTCATGGGCAACTATATGTTGCGTGTTCACGTGTTGGGAAACCGTCGAATCTATTTGTGTTAGCTAAAGACAGGTTAACCAAAAACATTGTGCACCGATTGGTGTTAAATTAAATTGAAATTGAAAGTATTTATAATTCAAAAAAAAAGATATTAATGTTTAAAAGTTTAAGACTGTCTGCCTTGCCTACCTCATTCATGAGTTTAAGCGTCACATGTTATTTACTGTATTATACTGTAATATACTTATATTTGTTATAAAATTAAATGGAAATAATAAATCTGATAAATTTTTATTTTTTACCTATTGATTTCTGCTTAGTATCAAGTGTAAGAACATTTTAATTAATTGTGTTCAACGTACTTCCCCTTCAAATCAATCTCAATCCAGTGAATTTGTATACCAACATCATCATTGTCGTCTTAGTTCGTAAATAATTTCATTGTACTAAAGGGTTATAGTAGTAGAAAGTCAAATAAGGAGATCAGCATATTTTTTTACAAATACCATCTGTGTGAAAAAGCATAGTGGACTCCGTGACTGATGTTCTCTTATTGTTCCTCTTAGATTGTTTACTATAATGTAATATAACAAAAACTTTAGCCACAGCAACGCGTGGCCGGGTCAGCTAGTCATTATTATAAATTGAAATTATGTCCGTGTTTATTTATTTATATATCGTATTTACGCGATTTTGAAAAATATCGCGGGGCACTCGAGGGTTGTTTTGATTTATATTGCTCGGGCACACGAGAGGGTATACTATTTTTATTTTAACTCAGACCTAAAAAAGAACCCTCTGTCGCCTCTATGACCGTGCAAAACGCACATCGAATGTGCTAAAAGCACCGCAGGCAGAGGCAGGTGGAGATAGGAAATGAAGCAACCAATCACAAGTTGGTGCCGCAGGTGCGAGTAGGTGGGAGATGCTTTTAATGACGCATGTAGGGCCTAGCTGTAAGACCTCAGGTTCTGGTTATATAATTTACTACTCAATATCGATTCTGTAGTATCTAAATTTTATGTTATTCCCAATGATGTAATTAATATTCATGTTCTAAAGAAAAATATCTATACCTTAAAAAAAATCAAATATCACAGAAAATTCTAAAAAAAATTCCAATCCTGAATTGTGTTGTCGGGTAGGCGCCATTCGGCACAGTTCCGACTATCTTATTGTGGTTTTCATGGTGCGAGGCCGTTCATTACAGGCAAACAACTTCTCGCAAGTCTGTAACTGTTTTTTTTTTTTGTGTATATCTTGTTACTTAACTCAGTCGACAGTGTTGAGAAGAGTGCCGACAGTTTTGACCCACAGTGCCATCAGGCCGTCATTTGGGATAATAGTTCAATAAAATTAAATGGCATATGTATTATGCAGACATGGAACTCTTGAAATAACCTCAAATCTCTCAGCGTCTCGGATGAGAGATGTCTCGAGATCATGTCGCGAGATTGTCCGCTTATCGAGATATAATATGACCTAATAGTTCACGCGTAAGACAATTTTATCTTAACAAAATTTAAACAATGTGACAGATGTATAAAAATTTACGATATTCTGATAGCGTGGGATCTATGATATGAGACTCTTAAAATCAGTACAATCTAGTGAATAAAGAATTCATTTAGTAGACACCTACATTATTTAAAAATAATTGCTTAGAAGAAAAAAGATTTTGGTGATAACTTAAGTGTTCTAAACGATATGACTATATAATTTGGAGATAATATAATTTATAATTTCATTTTTATTGCTCCGTACCGGCTGTTCGTTTAAGTCAGAAAAATAAATAAAAACTAAGTTAAGTTCGATTCCTCGCGTGTAGTGTCGAAAAAAGATGTATTTATTTATTTATTGAAAATATACTATTACAACTCTTAATTAGTACAATATAACTATGTAACATATACCTAAGTATTATTAAATAGCCTAATCAAAATGACAAGCGACTGTTTTTGCATTGTACAGATGTTTCCAGCCTCCCTAACTAGACGAATCTGTACTAAGGGAAGCAGTTTGGTTTGTTTACTTAATGTGACACTTTCGTCATCTAAGCGATGCCATAAAATCTAGAAACTATATATATATAATGTAGGATAAAAACAGCAAATCAGTAAACAATACACATTATAAATATTATATTTAAATTACACAAAAATAAAACCAATGTTTATATACAATTAAGTTACATATAGTTATTAAATACAGGACTAAGTTTATACTAAACATATGTAATAAATGATGTAACCCCTTTTACAGCACTCTGAGTAGTGTCTAAAAAGGAAAACAAGATAATATAATAAAGCATATCTACAACTCACAAACTATACTAATATAAAAAATATATAACTAATAATTCTGCCTCAAGATGGTCAACTATCAGAAAGAAATTAAGAAACATAGCGAATTCGAACGGGGGTTCGCGGAAAGAGCGGGAAGAAAATAAATAAATACCTGAATAAAACCCTGAAATAAAACGATGGTTAGGTAGTTATAGGAAGCTGCTAAAAATCGCCAGCAGACTTGTATTACGTTCACGCCACATCGTAGAAATGAAGATAGAAGATGCCATCAAGCCTAGTTCATGCGAAAATTAAACCTACAATACAGAAAGAATGCAATATTGTGGCGGTTAAATTATAATAAGTTATTACATTAAAAAAACATTTTTTTATATATGAGACATAGCATATCCCTCCATTGTTTCCTTTTCTGAGTATTTCGATCGTTCTGTAACATCCTGTATATCTAGATAAGATACGACAAGACAGATAAGATTAAAAATCTCACAATTCAATGAGATTAAATAAGTAATAATCATATTATGTAAATGATTCAAAACCTTTTAACTGTGTAGCATTATAAGATGATCTATCAGTATTTGCGGGATTGGTTTTTATATATGTAACTACATAGTTGTATAGCAAATAAATAGGTAGACATTTGGGGCGAATACTCGATACTGTAATCGTAAATAAGTTAGTGTTTTGAAAATGTCGAAAAAACCCATCGCTGAAGTTGACCTGGATTCAATTCTTATTGAAATAGGACAGTTTGGAAAATATCAAATATATATTTTAATATTGGTAGCTTTACCGATTGTATTTTGCGCGATGTCATCAGATGAGTATATATTTAACGCTGGAGATTTGAAATATAGGTTTGTTATATTATATTTAAGTTACTTCCATACATATATTTATTGTAGTTATTTTATTATACATTTTAAACTTGTAAAAATGCAAGAAGTTGTTGACGCCATTTTGGACCCTACTCAACTTGGCCAAATATGCCTGCACTTCAGGGGAGATGGTGGTAATGAAGCATTAAAAAATGCTATAACCATGTGTGGATTCAAACTCGCAACCTTTGGGCCTTAATATATTGTTTATACAGGTTGTAAAGATTTAAAATCACTTCTGTTTTTTTAGAAGTTTCGTCTATATTGACTACTAAACCGGTTGGCGGTAAAAAAAAATATTTGGATAAATGAAATTTTCATATTAAAATAAATTTATTATTAACACAACTTCTTTTTTTTAATACTTCGCAAGCCGCGCGGCCGGGCGGTCCCCAAACGACCTCGGGCTTTAAAACGATTTCGATTAAATTTTTAATTCATTTTTCTCGTAATTGGGAAACATTTTCTCAATATTTTCGTCTGGTTGTTTGATTGCTTACGTATATCAACCTGCTGAAAGGACAGTATTGATTTTAAACACAGGTCCAATTTAGGCCGCAGTGAAAAAAGCATTTTTTTTCATTTTAGTCCTGTATAATTGATCGATATCTCTAAGTGTTAAAATATGAAATTTCAGCCATCTACGTCATGATTTTCACGTGCGTGATTTTCTAATTAATTTAGTAAACGCTGTTTTTTTTCTTTTCTCAGCGTTTGATAACTCATTTTCAGCTTTTAGTGTTGTGTATACACAACATTGAATAAAAGCTAAAATCATTTACTGACTGGTTTCCAGCATTGTTGCGTTTTATTGAAAATATTGCGTTTTTCCACAAAAAATCGCAGAGAATTCATTTTAATTTTCGCCCTTATATAACCATCTCTGGGATCCGTCCCGCAAAAATACAGTGAAGCCTCGTACATGGCATGGGTGTGACACACTTCTCAAAATACAGGATATTTAGGATCACAAATCAGATCTGAAATCTTTTTCTCAACCTATCTTTAAGTTACTAATAATATAACACCTTAATGTTAAACCTTGTGTTAAACACCTTTAAGAATCTGGACCTCATACTTTTTTTTCTTGGTCTATTATCTTGCTTTAATAATTATTTTAAGAGCTAGTTTCTTAATGTATAACATAGCGGACATTTTTTCCCAATACGTATCCATTAGCATTTGTATTAGGGATGTTAGGCGTTAACACAATCGAGTTTAGGCGACAAGTCCATACATTGGTCTATTTTTTTAAATTTATTCGCGGATTCATCAAGAATCCCGTAATACTCAGAGATATTGGTTTCTTTGGTCCGGACCGTTTGACTAGATCGCGGAAGCACACGTTATTTAGGCGGTTAGCGTATCGTACCGACGTATTCGATTTCGATTGGGAGAGCAGTCGAATTATTAAATTCCATTTCTGCGGAGATTGATATATTTGCCTGTTCGCCCAATAGAATTAAAAATCTGCTTTCTATTACACCTTTGTAAGATCAGCGTAAATTATTTATTTGTTGCTTGAAGGCATCATTTTTAGTTTTTAACATTGTAATTTTCCTGATTAGTTCCAGTTATTAAATGTTTTTTATTGCTATTGGTCTTGGCTTTTATTGTTGGTTTTTTTTTAGCAGTTTATTTTTTTTTTACTTGTATTGTAATATGTACAAGGGGAAACGTGTTTGATAAATAAATATATTATAGCAAATATTGCATAAATATTTCTGACCCGTGCTGAGTAAATCACCGTTCACATCTAGCAATTTATGTCCATATTTTCGAAAGCAACTATCAGCATTTCTGTGCACTCCTCGAAGATTATGTCAAAATGGTTTCATAATATTAATTTGCATTATATTTTTGTCTTTACGGCTATCAAAATATGGTTACCTGAAGAAGTTCATCTTATCGGTATTTGTATATTATTAAACCATTCACGTGCAGATGCCACATCCCCGAATGCGAAGGCGACCCGGCGACAGCGGCCATCAGCCCCGGCTGGCTGTCGAACGCTGTTCCCGATGGCAAACGCTGCGAGAGGTTCTCCCCTCTCGTCGACGCGGCACCAAACGAAACCTGCCCGGCAGACATCTTCGATACCGGCACTCTGGTCTCTTGCGAGGAATATGTTTACGAGGAGACGAACACTATTCTTCATGAGGTATGTGCATAGGTTAATATTTTTTATGAGAATCGATCATATTTGTGAACGCGACAAATTCCGTTATCCCTTAACTTCCAAAAATTTTCAATTCGATCGTATGTATTTTTTTAAGTTCATTCCAAAGTGAACTTGAGTTAGTGTTATTATATTTCAAATGGATTATTACGTATCAATGTAATATTGATGTTACCAACCGCCTAAAATCGAAATACCTTAACATACTCTCCATTCAGTGGCAGTCGTGGTGCTCTTCTTTGATGATCTTTCACAGCATCTCTCTAATTTCACGGCCATTTTTAGTTTATTTTATGCTTGAAGTACCTAGGCTTTATAACTAAAAACAAATTTTAGTTTGCTTCTTTTTAAAGATTAAAACTGTTGATTAAATACATTTTTTTTTTTAGTTTGGGCTGAATTGCGAAGATTGGAAACGAACCTTGATAGGAACATTTCGAAGTATCGGCTCTTTTATAGCGTTACCAATCACCGGTTACATATCAGACAGATATGGAAGAAGATCTGCAGTTATAATAAACGCCCTGAACGCCGCCCTGCTTGGCCTGATTAGGGCGTTCTCGACGTCCTACGAAATGTTCTTGGTTCTGAGTCTACTGGAACCGTCGCTAGGGTCTGGCGTGCCGAGTGCTTGCTTCATTATAGGTATAATGAAATGATTCTATTATTTTAAATGATACTAATATTATTTTAGAGTAACTATTACAACGTCAAAATGAAAGATATATCTTTAACTAACTGAACCTATCCATGACCTACAGAGCGGGTGCAATGGCTGTTGTAAGATGGCGAACATTAGAGAATGATCACTCTCAGGAAAATGATTTTCTGAACTCCAGCGCAGGAAGTTAACTTGGCAAATCTTTCCGGATAGTCATGAACCCTGTGATGGCGATATTGTCTACTAAAAAAACAAACACAAAAATCGGTCAGATGATGCACGTTTTCACTTTCGTGTTATTTTAGGTTATTTTTTGTCGTAAATCTACATTTTTTTTTATTGAGAAAACATGTTGGCCGATGAGTACAAGTCTATAATCTTCCTAACTAGGTAGGAGTTACCTGTTCTAAGGAAGGTTATATATAAAGTGTTACATTAAGCATACAAGAGACCAGCGCAAACCCTGTGAAAATATAAAATTATCTAAGGCACAAATATACACACTGATATACACACCCACACACACACACACATGAATAGAATTTAAGTGTCTACTCAATAACACTTAATATATGAAAAAATAAAATGAGTAAATGAAGAAACAATTAAAAAATAACAAATAAATAAACAAATAAATGAAATGAATAATAAATGAATAAACAATTATTAAATATATAGGTAAATAAATATTCGATATAAATAAATTATTATAGTGTTATACTACATATAGTTGTTGTTTTCATTCATAGTTTTCATATATCTCTAACAGATTAGAAAGCATAAGCAGTTTAAGGTGGTGTGGAAGAGGAAAAAATCTTAGAACGTCACCGGGTAGCTATTGCACCCTTCGTACTTCTATGGCTTTAGGCTTGGAACGATGCTCTTTCTACATCAGACGTGTCCATTGTGGCGTGAATTTGTATGGTCTTTCACGCCAGCGGAGTGCAAGTAGGTCACCCGATGTGTTGAAGTTTGCTAAAAAAGTTTACAACTTATTAGGATAGAAGTCGGTGGGATCCACACTGAATCCTACTTCAAAAAGTGAGTCAGTTTGGAGGTGATGCGCGGCTCACCTCGTCCGATCACCTCGACGAAATTCTCTATTTAGTTTAATTTGTTTTATATTTTATATATGTTTCAGCTGCGGAATGGCTTGGTCCGAAATGGAGAGGTATCAGTGGCACATTGCTAACCTGCACATTTGCAATTGGACAAATTGTTCTCGTGCCACTGGCATGGCGATTTACTTATTGGCGCACACTTACTAAAATCGTCTTTATTCCGCAATTTATGTTCATTGCATATTATTGGATTCTTCCCGAAAGCGTGAGATGGCTAACTAGCAAAGGGAAGATTAAGGAGGCTGAGGTTATTCTTAAAAAAGCAGCGAAAGTTAATGGAAAGGAAATCTCAAATGATTTATTACAAAAGCTTGCAGCCCCATTGGATGAAGTAACTTATGAAAATGAAATACCCAAAGAACCAGAGAAGTCATTATTTATGCAAGTAATTAAATCCCCAATTATACTGAGAAGAATTTGTACGATTCCCGTTTGGTGGATTACATGTACGCTCATTTACTATGGCCTCTCCATAAATTCTGTTGGACTCAACGGGAACATGTATGTCAACTTTATGCTCGTGTGCTTAGTTGAGATTCCTGGGGACTTGACGGCGCTGTTTACTCTCAACAGATTCGGACGGAGATCATCGCTATGTTTCTCGTTCATAATGTGTGGACTTTCGAATTTCTCATTTCCGTTTATACCACCAGGTTTGTGGAAATTGACTAATTTTAATTATCTAAATTATTTTTTATTTATTAATGTTTGTTTTACGATTATCCACCATTTTTTGTGTTCTTGACATTTGCTTAGTGCCTATATTTTTAGTTTATCAATTCCTTATAAACATTTGCTCAATTTACTTATTTACCGTTCCTTTACAAGACATCTTCAAGTATCTTATCCAGTATTATTTTATGCTATTTGATTAGGTCAACTGTGGTTGATCTATAATCTTTTTGTTGCACTTAGGTCAATATTTTCAATAAAAAATTGTTTTTTTTTATTATAATAAGTGATTTTATTTTATTTAAAAGATAAACAATCGATGTAACACAAGTATGCATAATGATGAATTCAAAATAATTTGGTTTAATATTTTAAATATGTAAATTAATAATATCTTACAGGTATGGACTGGATGAAATTAGTCGTATACGTACTAGGAAAATACTTCATAAGTATGACATTCACAGCTGTCTACGTTTATACGGCGGAATTATTCCCTACGCAATCACGACATTCTTTGTTTGCATTTTCGTCTATGGTCGGTCGTATTGGATCCATCCTCGCCCCGCAAACGCCACTTCTTGTAAGCATTTGAGATTTGTTTCAAATATCTAGGTATCTCGTACAATGACAACCCGGTCACTGCACGCACGGATGACAAAGTTTGAATATGGGGAAATTCCGTCAACTGCCATCTGGTTGTATAACATATTATCGCAAATAAGTGTAATTTTGGCAACCCTGATAAGTTCTTACATTTTTTTAAAGTTGTTATTTGGCATCGGAAAACTATTAATTTTCATATTTGTTCATAATATATATATATCCTAATTGTGTTTAGTTACTCTTCAATGAAGTATTTTAGTAACATGCCGAATAGTTATTAATCATTAGAACTAATTAACTGTAATTTTATAGTTACATTCCCTTGAAAACCAGCTGTCTAATCATGCATTTTGGTTAAAAACAATCTTGAATATTCTATGAATAATCTTTCATTACCCCAGACACCAATTTGGGAAGCATTTCCCACAACGATATTCGGATCGATGGCAATTCTATCGGGTCTGCTGGTCCTCACCACTCCGGAAACGAAGGGAACCAAGTTGCCGGACACCATAGCTGAAGCTGAGGAACTTAGCAGCAAGAAAAAAGCAGTTGGAAAATAATAAATGACTTCCAAAATTTGAACTGCACTTTTTTATTCATATCTTATTATTTAGCTTATAGCAGCACACTTGCGGCCAGGGGCTGGCCAACTGCACCACGAGGATCGCAATCTATACAGTCGCCTGTATCAAACTACTCTGAATCTTCTCACTCAGAAATTATTGATGACAAAATTTTCCATCATTTTCAACATTTATTAAACGGATGCACCCAAAATTGTTTCCTACGTTTCTTCGTTTCTTTCTTGTCAGATATACAAGTTAGGCTATTTCCTCGACGTCCAATTTGGAGCACGCTCTACGAGGTTTTGGTCGCGATGATTGACCGCAGCATTGTTATGACCTACCGGTGTTACTGATCCAATATGCCTAGACTATGCTGCCAGTCGAAAATCGACTCTGACTCTGTCTCTTTCATTCGCTGCCGACGACCGTAAGAAGAAGGGATGGTGAGCACAATTGAGTCCATTTTCGAGTGTCGATCGTCAACCAGAGTAGCCTTTCTGTGTTTAACGTTTCATGGATATGTGGATATTTTAATATCACTCATCTGTTATACGTTTTATTACAAAAAAAAAATCCTGTCGGTACGACAATACGGCAAACTTCATCTTGAGGACAATTAAATGTTATTCTTCTGAAACATTACAAAAGTATGTAGTTCTTATCGGAATCTTTGTAGTGATCACTCTGTTACGACAGGTGCAAGATAAACGTTAGTCAAATCATTATATTTGATTTATTTGACATAGTTTCATTCTATGCCTAACCTTTACTTCGTGCCGGCTATGAAAGGAGGTAAGTGGACCTATTCCCTGTACTTTCCCCTTATTTCTAAGACTTCCATATTGTGCCATATATTCTCATATAGTAATAAATAAATAGCATTGAGTAGATAGTTCTTGGTATAAAGCTTAGCATGGTTGCCATATGGTCATAGTTTTTTCCAAATTCCTATGCCCATAAGAAAATATATTTACAACTTTAATTTGTTAAGTGTCAATTTAGACCCAACAATGTTTATAAACGGAGGAATCTTATAAGATCATTCACTAAAAAAAAAAATCGAGCTCTGAGTTAACTGAAAAGTTCAGTAGAATCATTTTTTGATCGTGAAAGTTTAAGATCAGTTAGACATGCATTCGTCCTTTTAAATTAAAGTCTTCCTATGCTACAATATCGCTTTTTGCAAAAGTGATCCCTCACCTAGAAGATTTTACTGAGTATATTTTAGACAAAATGGACAAATTACGTTAAAGATACCGATTTTTCTAAGGCGCTTGACCGTTTGAATCGCCGTATATTAATTTGCAAACTTAGGTTAGGTTGTACGCCATAACTTTATCGGTGACCAGCAGATAGCTCTTATCACCGACATGGCTTACAAAATGCTCGAGTTTCTATTTCTTTCAGGGCCTTGAAGCTCACTCATCTCTATACTTCGCTTACTTCCAATCTTTATTATAGTCCACCTCACCTATTTAGTCTCCACAGTATAAAATATACAAGAGCAGAGTTGAAAGCATACAGCATCGATTTGTTAAGCACCTTGCTTGCCATGAGAACCTGGATCTTGACACTCACAAAAAGAGAATCGACCACTTCAATCTGCAAACTCTTGAAGGTCGACTATTGTAGCGGATATGGGAGAGCAGATTGTCCCAACTTGGTTATAGGTATCACCTTGCTGTGTCACACGTTTCCGCCGTGCACGTGCCCTATTTCATTTTTATTTGAAGCATATTTTATATAAGCGCTATCATAAAGCAAGCATTCATATATTTCTTGCTGCCATATAAATTACTCTCGATACAAAGGTGTTAGCTATAAATGGCGATTATTTAGATTTTTACACTACAAAATAGAAAACAGCGATTATAGCGATTACTGTACCTACAGTAATAACCTTGTAATAAATAAATAAAATGAAAACATAATAAACTTTAGGCACTTCATTTTGTAAAAACATTAGGTAGATACTTTAAACCTCACGAAGAATGACCCATTTAAATTACAAGTTATGTGGATTGAAGTAGGCGAATTGAGAGTTCTTTCTGCGATAAGATAAACAAATTTTAATCTCAAAAATTCAATATGATCTATCAATACACTAAATTGATTCTCTCAATTGAATAATTTACCTGCGTTTGTAGGACGTATATATTTCAGTAAAAGTTCAACAGTTTTTTAGGCATGCGAAAAAATGCGATAAGCAAATAACTTGTTTATATAGCAATAGTTTGGTATTTCTGAATTGTGCTGCTAAAATGTCGAAAAAACCCTCAACTAAAGTGGACCTGGATTCGATTCTAATCGAAATAGGAGAGTTTGGAAAATTTCAAATATATAGCATAATATTAATGAGTTTTTCCGTTGTATTTTCTACTTTATCCTCAAACGAGTATATATTTAATGCCGGTGATTTGAAATATAGGTTGGTAAAATAGTTTAAGTTATTTCACTTTGTAAATTTCTTTTTTTTTTCTTTATTTGTTTATTATCTACGTAAGAAAACAATGCAAAAAGAAATGAGAAAGGAGAAAAACAGTCAAATAGTTCATGGTGGATAATAGAAACCATTTGACCAGATTCCAATTTGTAAAACATATTTGTCCAAATTGTATTTTTCTGCCAGATTTGATTTTTCGTGTGATTCACAGGATATTAAATATCAAGGGGAAGCTGGTAATTTATCTAAGATAGTTAAAAAAAAAACGGTTACAGGTATGTCTGTTAGAAATTACAAGATCAAGGATCCCAATTGTAACACCAACTATTCAGAGTTTGAATTAATCACCATTATTGAATCCACCGGTATACCAGGTTATGGCTTCATTGTTGAAGTTTGATCATTTATTATCCGTATTTCCGTTGTAAACGTTCTGACGTTGTTGTATTCGGTAGTCAGATTATTCGTGGGTGACTCATGAACCCATAACTGGCTTGATACATATTATAATTGTTATTTTTAAGGCGTTGGATTTCATTACCACTGACTCACAGGCACAGGCACATTATCATTGCCATGGATAAATGATATATTTTTTGTGGTAATAATAAACCATGAACTACCATTGTATGGACCACCATACACCACCATACCATGAACTACTTTTTTTTTGTGCAGACACAGCGATATCGACAAGCAATTACATTGACGTCTTGGCGTGTTATTCTTCTCTTCTCTTCCTTCTCTAAAGTATCTTCTCTATTTTTCATCTCAAATAACTAATTATGTACAGATGCCACATCCCCGAATGCGAAGGCGACCCGGCGACAGCGGCCATCAGCCCCGGCTGGCTGTCGAACGCTGTTCCCAAAGGTAAACGCTGCGAGAGGTTCTCATCTCTCGTCGACGCGGCACCAAACGGAACCTGTCCGGCAGACATCTTCGATACCAGCACTCTGGTCTCTTGCGATGAATATGTTTACGAAAAAACAAATACTATTCTTCATGAGGTACGTATGTAGGTTTTATGGTTGTTAAATATCTTACATACCTTACATATCTTCTTAAATCTGTCTAAATGGCGGTTTTCAACCAATTAAATAACAAATTGATGCTCCTCACAGAAAAGAAATTTCTTATTGAGAGGGGGGGGGGAGCATCTCATATACATATTTGTATAAACAGATTGGTCTTGACTTTATGTTATTATAATATTTGCAAAATGCATAACATCTTGTAGAATAAAATAATTAAATACCTGTTATATGTATAAAGTATGTCACCTACCAATCTTGCGAGCGCACAACGCTGGCTGAGGGCGTGACAATTCATTACCAATCTCCGATTAGAAAAAAGAATTACACTCCGTTATCTCTCGGGCCATTTTATATTTCTAATATCTGTTTTATTTTGACGTTTAGCGTGTCGCTTTATAAAAAAATGTGCGCCAGGATGTCTTGCTCCTGATAAGTAGATTTACGACTTTATTGCATTACTTATAGCTATAATCTTGCCGAAGGGACTTGGACTTGGTTCCTGTGACTCTTTACACTGTTGTGTAAAGAGTCACAGGAACAGGGTAGTCACATAAAAGTAGTAAGCTACTGTTACGTGGCGTCGATTTTCAGTGCAAATAAGGCACACTAGATTAAACTATTTATTATTAATAAATGTTCCAACAAACGTAGGCACGTAGGGTAGTTAATTGAATATAAAATGTAAAATATCGCGAGACCCTTTAGAGGCTTGAAGGTGTATTCCAGTGGGCTGGCGAAGTCAAACTCTGTCCGCCCGGCTTGTATCTGTGGTTTTAAAGACCTGAATGTTTCGTGGTGTGCGTGCCGTGTCATCTGTTGCTACCAGCGTCACGCTATGTAAATCTGGGTATACTAATTTGGCCAAATAATAAACAATTGTATGTATTTTCAATACTAGTTGATGTTTCTTTTTACTAACAATGGTAAATTCATGTTCCAGTTTGGCCTGAACTGCGAGGATTGGAAACGAGCCTTGGTCGGAACATTCAGGAGTGTGGGCACTCTTATTGTGTTACCAATCACTGGTTACATATCGGACAGGTATGGAAGGAGAGCTGCCTTTCTGGTTAACGCCTTAAACTCTGCTCTGTTTGGCTTGATCAGGTCTTTCTCGACGTCCTACGAAATGTTTTTGGTCTTTAGTCTATTGGAACCATCGCTTGGCTCTGGCATGGCGAGTACTATCTTTATATTAGGTATATATTTTCCTACGAATCTATTCTATGGTACTAAAATTGCTAACATTTAACCTTAAAATGTTTGGTTTTATTAGTTATACGAATTTCCACGTGTTTACTTAACCAAACAAAAAGCAAGCGATAATGTTCCTGAATCCACATTTTTTTACATTACTAATTTTTAACTTCAAATGTAGGGTATTAAAGCTAATGGAAATTATCCATCTACACCTAGGTAGTGTTTTAGGATGCTATACTGAGAAAGGGTTGGCCCGATGGACCATCCTAGAAGAAGAAGAGCCCATAAGATGACTATACAAAGATTTACATTTCATATATCTCGTTGAACCAGAAGACATTTTGCTGGCCAAAAAAACTCTGGATTAAATATTTTTTTGGACTACCTCAAATTAAAAAAAAATGCTTCTAATATTAGGTACTGATAATGGTTTTCGCATACCAGTACTTTTTAATTTAAAAATGCTCAAGCTTCCTCCGTAGTTTCTTTCCGAAAGCCATTAAGAGTAAGCATCCCCTTAAACAGAATAATCCTGTTATAACTTCAGTCTTGGGGAATTTAAAGGGAAATTTAGACCTGAGGCAGGGGCAGAAAACGAAGATTGAAGAACTAAACAAGCGATACTCAGTGTAGACGGGCACTAATATTATAATAGCGTCAGCTTGTCGCTTTTAAAAACAGATGTTACATAAAAAACATACATTTGGTCTTCATACAGCTTCCAAAAAACCATCAAATGGTTTTTTGGAAGCTGTATGAAGCTATACAAATAATACGACAGGCGTGAGTCGAGTATTACTACTGCTTACACGAATAATACTAACGTATTATTGTTTGAAGTTGGCCCTGGGACCTCAACCATGATTTGTTTTGACCTCATATCAAAAATCATCGCGGTTTTCGAGAAAAAAGTGTAAACTACGAGATAATATGAAATCGCTCTAGTCATAAATTCATTCGCTAGCGAGGCCGCTCCGGTTCATTGAACGGCCGGCCGAGCGCGGGCGAGCAAAAAAGGAATTTACACGAGCGCTTTGAAAAAATTAATAAATTTGGCTATGAATTATTTTCGATTTTTTTTAACACAACTTCTTACACGTAAACATCTCATAAAGTCTTCGGGACTGGTCTTGGGAGACCCTGTAAAAAAAATGGTTAAAGTGTATCTACTATGAATGAGTGTGGCATTATGATAGAACATATTAAATTTAATGAATTTTGCAGTCCTGCATGGCTGATTTCTAATATGGAAAATCTTTTCTTCAGTTTCACTCTTTCGTATTAGGACTTTATATAAAAGTCCCCCGGGATATACAAGCAAACAATGGTCTGAGTGCCTTTTTAAATGGCATCTGCTTCGTTATCTTCTGCCATATCATCGAACACGTTGCACAAATAATTTCTCAATGCTTTTCGTAAACCGGTTTAACACGTTTTATGATAAGAACGGTTACAATTCTCCTTACAGGTAAACGGCAAATTGCTTGTAATTACGACAATGTTTTATTGAGACGTCCGTTGTCTAACGATACACCAATTGCCTAAGATTTTTAGCCCAAAGAGTTTTTATATGCGTAAAAAGTAATTATTTACATAATGGGGTAATACAAACAAAATTTTGTATAATTAATAAAAGAGCAACAAACAAATTGATTGTTTCTACATATTTCAGCGACGGAATGGATTGGTCCGAAATGGAGAAGCACTAGTGGTCCACTCTTCACATGCACACATTCGGTCGGACAAATTGTGCTCGTGTCACTAGCATGGCTATTTCCTTATTGGCGCACACTCACTAGAATCATCTTTATTCCGCAATTTATGTTCATTACATATTATTGGATTCTTCCCGAAAGCGTGAGATGGCTAACTAGCAAAGGAAAGATTCACGAGGCTGAGGTTATTCTTAAAAAAGCAGCGAAAGTTAATGGAAAGGAAATCTCAAATGATTCATTACAAAAGTTTGCAGCTTCATTGGATAAAGTGACAGATGGAAAAGAATTATCCAAAGAATCTCAGTCATCGTTATTTATGCAAGTAATTAGATCGCCAGTTATAATGAGAAGAATATGCATAGCTCCTATTTGGTGGGTGTCATGTACGCTCATTTACTATGGCCTCTCCATAAATTCTGTTGGACTCAGCGGGAACATGTACTTAAACTTTATGCTTGTGACCTTAGTTGAGATTCCTGGAAACTTGACGGCGTTATTTGCTTTCAACAGATTCGGACGGAGATCATCGCTATGTTTCTCGTTCATAATGTGTGGACTTTCGAATTTCTCATTTCCGTTTATACCACCAGGTTTGTGGGAATTGGCTAATTTCACAAATTTTAGTAATTTCTTAATGTTTGCTTTACGATCATCCATAATTTTATTTTCTTTTTCTTTCGTGTTTCCATTTTTTTTAACTTTCTTTATCTTCAGACGTTTTTAAAGACTACTTCAAAATTATTTTTATCGACCTCTTATATTAAAACCAGGATATTTTTTACACGCTTTGCTTTAAGCTCAGCAGTGGTCGAGCTATGCACAATTCTTATAGTACCTTTATAGTCCTACATTTATGTAATAAACCTTAATTCATGTTATTATTTTAAGATGATAATTATTCTATTTTTTTCAGGTAAGGAGTGGATGAAATTGCTCGTATATCTGTTGGGAAAATACTTCATAAGTATGACATTTACTGGTGTATACGTTTACACTGCGGAATTATTCCCTACGCAATCAAGGCATTTTTTGTTCGCATTTTCGTCTATGGTCGGTCGGATTGGATCGATCCTCGCTCCGCAAACGCCACTCCTTGTAAGTTCTTATGGTGCTAATGGTCCTGATTCGTTTTCATGGACCTTGTTTTATTTTACAGAAATGAAGTCTAGAAATATTGTGGGAGCATCAGTGAGGGTTCACTGATTCCATAATTCACACAATTCCACCCCCGGCAGACGGAAGGGTGCACACGGCACCACCACCAACCGACAAGCAAACATCGGAAAAATAAATATTTATTTCTATTAAATATTTACAATTATTCATTTCAGCAGCAACTATATATGTAAATTAAATTAAATAAAAAAGAAAGCGGGAAAATATGAACTAATATTCATACGAGTACAACTAACATTACAGGAACATTCCATCACCTTCAACTTTACATAATACTAGGTAACCGCAGTCGCAAAGGTGAAACCTATCCTAACAGGATATTAAAGCGGAGAAATGCAAATTTCGAAAAAAAAAACCCATTCTAAAATTATTCGAATAATTAGCGCGCGATAAAATTTAAAAATAAAGATAAAAATTTCTCATAATAAACATAACTTTTTATTATTTAAAATTCCGGTTTCGTCACGACCTAGTATTTTTCATGTAGATTCGATTAAAACTTAAAAATTCTAAAATTGGTTGTAAAATCATTGAGATCTGACATCACAAATATTTCGTTATTGGAGTCAATCCACGGGAGATACGCTTCGCTTCTCTCCGATATTTTATATTGAAATTACTGTTGCATTGTCAATCTTATTATAATTTTAAATAAATCAATAAATAATATTTGAATAAGCGCATGATTTCTCAGAATATATACTAAAACATTAATTATCAGTCCACTAATACTTCTAAAATATTCTTCTAAAAACTAACTTATAAAAAGAAAACATTTTTCTATGTCCATCGCTTTTTTGCAATTTAAAAAAATTAACCATTTGACCTTTGATTTATTAATTTTAAGAAGCTAATCAACATTCCTGATTTTTAAGCAACTTTTAAAAAAGTAGTAGGTCCTCAAATCGACATCTGTTATTTTTTTATATGACGTTATGTTTTTTAACTATTCTAAGGTTCGAAGCGTCCAAGTGGCTAATGAATGTTGAAAATGCACCATTTTTACTATGCGTCTTATAAAAAATCCTCTTTGGTGTAATATTTATTTTTATTTTTGTACCATGCCAGACACCAATTTGGGAACCGTTCCCTACGACGATATTCGGTTCGATGGCTGTTCTTTCTGGTCTGCTGGTCCTCACCGCTCCGGAAACGAAGGGAACCAAGCTTCCGGACACCATAGCTGAAGCCGAGGAACTTGGCAGCAGCAAGTACAATACAGCTGAAAAAATATAGTAGGTTCCTAAATTTAAGGTGCATTTTTTCAAATTAATTATTATAACATTGCCCTTTTTTAGTTATTGTATTTTTTTTTTACTAACTAGTTATGCCTAACCTATAATCGAACCTAGAATGGGGTAGGTACTATGTATAAAAAATGTGTTTATTACCTAAAATAAATAACATACGTTAATCAGATTAAATGTATTTTATTTTCTGTACCTCAGAAACCTCCTAAGTGAAATTGTCAAGAAAGATAAATTCGCAAGTGTTTATGGGTGGGTCCTTTACCTGAAGAAAAATACAAAAAATGTGTTTGTTTATTTATTTAATTAATTTTAAATAAATCTAAATTTTCAAATAATATAATATTTCGATATGTATATATAAAACAAAGTTGGGTTAGTTATACAGGTCTTTGATTTGTTGAAATTTTCTCTAATTGTCTCCTGAATAGCAGAATAAACTATTAACATCGGAAAAATACACGAACAAAAAAAACTATAAAGAAAATTCAGTTTCTTATAGATTTTGTATGGAACGGTTTTGTATTCTGTGGAATTCTATTTTTAAACGGTAAGTTGCCTTCGAAGATGTTCACTTTGTGAGGTTATCTCATTTGTCATTATGCGCGCATCGATAATTGCATCATTATGTAATTTTGAATTGTGTGAAAATATTTATTGAACTTAATTCATTTTGAGTATTCTTGATAAAAAAAATTGAATTTAATTCAGCTAATAATTTAACACAACATTTATTGATTCTGAGGCGGTACGAAGTTCGTCGCCTCAGCTTGTATATGTATATATTAGTATAATTGAGTATAACGATTAAAAAATAATGTTGTTTGATGATTATTTGTGAATTGTAAAATTAATAAGGTATAAATAAAAAAAAGAAGCTCTCTTATTGGACCTCTTAATTTGATATCACTTTAAGGAAGGCACCAGCCTAGTAAAGTGATCCATGCAAACTGTGCTACTATAATACTTAGATAATAATATAATAAAGCTCTGTTTTGACCAACTTGAGTGAGTTTACTGAACTCGTTCTAAAGATAAGGACAAACGAACTTAAGCACAGATTTCTCTAAGTTATTTGACAAAGTCAATCACCGTATTCTAATTGCCAAGCTCGAAGCATTAGGCATTAGGCATTAAGCATTAGGTATACACAATGATCTTCTTAGATGGTTCAAATCCTATATAAGCAATCGGAGCCAGGCAGTCGTCGATAGTGGTCACCGTTCAAATTTTATAATAATTCCATCTGGTGTTCCTCAAGGAACTCACATAGGGCCTTTACTATTTTATGCATATATCAGAGATATTGGTACCTGTTTTCACACTTTCGAACACACCCTCTACGCCGATGACATGAAAATTGATTCAGTAATGATTGAGTAACGATTGAGTTAATATGCAGTAATACCTAACCATTTATTTGTATACTGCGCAAAAAACATAAACATGAACTTAACTAAATGCAATAAGATATCTTATACGGAGTGGACAGTTCATATCTGGTGTTAAGTATCAACCTGAGAGTGCTTTCTCACACCACAATGCCAAGGTACCAAGGCTCGATGCAAACTATGCCAGAAACTCTGTTCTGTACCATTTACTCGAAGCCTACAACACCAAATTCAGCGAGGTCGATGTACTTGACCTAAATCGTGACGGGTTTCTCTCAAAAATTCAAATTATTTCATGCCATTCTGATTCAAAAACAAAAACTTGCACATTAAACATTAATTTTTCTATATATAACATATAAGATGTGCATACATAAACTCACACTTTCCTACCATACACTTTCTAAAATATAGTTAAGCTCAACAAAGTTTTAAATAAGCTTTAATTGGCCTTATTTATTAGCCCTTTGTATTTAAAATGTATTTGTTACTATTTCGCTGTATGGTTCCCTGTTAAATAAATAAACAAAATTGCTACTGTTTCAGAGAATGTGTGTTTGTCAGTCTTGCTGTAAGGAAACTCTTCTTGCAAATGTACTTGTAATGCAATGGTGGCGTATCACAAAATACCTAACTCTTATAGGGAAAGCACCCCCTAAATTGTTTACAAAGTTAGCAATAATAAATTAGTATGATAACGCAGTGGTTATTAAAATACATTTGCAAAAGTTTAAGAAGTGTAGATTTTACCATACTGGCGGGGATAATAGACCAGCCGAGTAACTAACCATGTGAAGTCGGAGAGGTAACACGATACTAGTGACTAGTAGATACTAAAGCGCCACACCACTTCGCACACAGTTTTAAAATGCGGATATACTAACGACAATATTAAAAACATAAAATATACAAGTACATATATACAAATTACTAATAATACATAATACTTAATTATTATAAAATATGAATCTACTCGTTTATATATTTATTGAATTTATATATTTATTAATATCACATCAAAATGACAAAAGCATAGATATTCAGAGTTTGCGTGGCGAGTTTACGGTAGAAAACATCTCTGTCTCTCACTTATACACTTAATTAATGTCAGTGAGTGAGAGGGACGAAGAAGTCGTTGACGAAGTTTTCCAATGATAGTTATTTCAATATATTAAAAATAATTCTCTTTTGACCTATCCCTTATGCTCAATCATTTTGGGACATTTCGATAAAATAAATCTGTGTATTATAATATTTCTTTTAATTTCATTACCGTAATACGCATTCCTATCAATTTATTAAAAACGACAATCAATGCCTCATTTAGTACAGTCGACGTCTAAGATTTTATTTTATGCGTTTATACATACATAATGCCAAAAGCTTCTATGTTAAAATAATTCCATTTAATGTAAGTTAATCCATATATGTAGTTATATGCAGGCCTAGTGAAGTGATTATAATCCAATATGCCTGAACCTCTTTTCTATAGCTAATTATATTTAAGACCTTGAAATTTATATTTAAAAAAAAAGGGAAATATGTATGTGTTTTGTTCGTACTGTATTGTTATATGGATAAATAAATTAATTAATTAAGTAGCCAAAAAAAAAATGCATACGAACGACAAATAATATTGCAATTTATGTAAAAATCGACTCGAACCCGGTGTGCCGCGCTTGCGATGGAAACTAGTTTCCAAAGGGGGAAATGTCGCATTAGATGGAATCGTGTTAACATGAGAAGCTGTTATGTTGCCACGATTTAATTATTGACTCGTTCAACGATTAAATGTTTAACATAATACACGTGGCCATACATGCCTAGAAAAATTGTATTTTTGAGACGCAACTTGTGATATTTTTTAATATAATAATGAATTACCTATCATACTTAAATAAATATACTTAACTTGATATTGTCCGTATTGATGTAGGCTAATTTTGATTAGGTTTGATTTTAATTTAATCTAGTTAAAAAAATATAGAAACATTTCATGCTTATATGTACATATGTGTGACCAGTAATTCATTATATTAGTCATTTATTATATTTTTTTTAAATATGTATCGATGAAGCGCCACATATAGATCTATAAGTAAATTAATTGCTAAATAAATTCTTTTATTGATAGAAAATTAAACTTATATGCAAACTTTCCTTTCTTTCATTTTTTTGGAAAAAAAAACTCAAAAGGCGTAGTTCCGTAAACCGTATAGTCGAAAAATACCTATGTATGTAAGACGAGTACCTTTACCTATACGAGTATTTTAATTTTTTCAGAATAATTTTAATATATTTATATAATTTGTGCGATTTGGAGGTGATTAAATTTATATTTGTCGATTACTGTAATAATTTGTTACTTTTTTGAAAAGTGATATTGCGAAGATGTAACCAAATTTTGAGCGAAGAAAATTCAATATAATGATATTGAATTGACCAATAATGATTGGTCTTTTATTTATTCTTTATTCTTTATTGAGAGAAACCAACAGTCTTACAAACAATTGGTATTAATGATAAGTTTACATTCTTAAAAAGTATTTGTAAAACTAATCAAAGATTTTTACTGTTAATATAAAACTAAAAAGTAAACTAAAAACTATACCTACATCTTTAGAAACTAAACATGTATAGTTAAATTATGCTTTTAACTCTTAATCATATCAATATGCTGACATGGCTTGAATTTACATGATATATGGAATAATAAATCGGTTTAATCGGTAATTATGTATTAATTATTCATATAATTGTTTTGCCTAGTGATAGCTTTAATGGAGGCTGACTGAAAGGATTGCTTCTTAGCTAACAGAGTGTCAAAACAATTTATGTATTTATTAACCGGTGAGAACAATGCATTGTTCGTAGAGCAATGAGGAGAATAAAGAGTATTTGACGGGTTCTATGCAAAGATGAAACATTAAATTTAAACAAGATTAATAGGTCCAGGCTATCTAACTTATTGCAGAAAATTTAGTTTAAAAAACTTAAATCTAAAATCGTCCTTCTATCTTTTAAGCTGGTGCAATGATAGTAATTTAATAAGTCCTGATAGCTATTATTGGCTTCTATTAAATCTATATCTTAGTGATCTCAGCATAGATTTTTGCAAGCGTTTTATTAGTTACTTCAATATTCAGACAACCACTAAGTTTAGTGGTGGTGGTGCAGAGTTATGCTCCCATTTGGCAGCCCATGGTCAAATTCGTCGTTTTGTAGCAGTGCAAAGGGAGCGTTTATAATTTATGCGCCCGATCGATGGCCCACAGTGCGTCGGTTTCTTTTTATTTGTCGCTGCGCCCGCCGCCACGCACAATAAACGCCCGCTCCGTGTGACAGAATAGCATAGTAGCCAGCGGCATATAATACGCATCGGCGCCGTAGCGGAACGGTCGCGCGTCGCTGGCCTTCGACTGCTCGCGTCCGTCTATCGCCGATCGCATCTAGGTACCACAATTATTATAGTATTCAACGCTATTAAAACGTCCAAGGACACGCCAACGACAGATTGCTCATATCTAATATTACAGCCATAACGCACTCGAATTGCATTTTATGCGTGTTTTTGAGGTCTACTGCCAAGATAGCTTTTCATACCAGGCATATATAAAAAATATAATTAGATTAACTAAATGTATTTCTAGAAAACCTTTAGGCTGGTTTTTTAAATAAATAATCCTATGTTTACATAAAAAAATATTGAAATTGGTAAGTTTTATTTTTTAAAATTCTCATAAACCAAACTACATATGTGACGTAAGCCTAATTTATACATAGAAATGTCCGCAATAAAATTCTACAGAAAACCTTAAACTTAGTTTTTTTTTAAATTGCCTTATATTTTAAATATAAATAAAAAACTGTCACATGTTTATTCTTTGATGTTGTCGACGGATGCTCGAAGTGCACGTGGCCGACACAATTTGCAAAGGGCGAAATTCAAGGTCACCTCACGATATACTGGCTCTTAAGAGCAGCGGATGACTTATGATGACTGCGGGATTACGACTAATATGTTACTTTAAACTATCATTGTAAAATGTATATTTATTATGTAAAATTGTAAACTGATTAATAGGTATAATGAAATTAACATATTTGTAAGACATGTACTTAGAAAAGTGTAAATAAATATTATTATTTCTTCGCGGAAACCATGATGAATTTTGATATGTCAAAACAAATTATGTTTGGAGTCGCAGGGCCAATAAGCTGGATTTTTTTGTTGGGAACGGTCTTGGGACACGGTGTTTAACCTTAGCGTCGCTGTTTTTAGGCCACGTTTTGCCTGGTGAATTTCTTTGAAATAGCTTCTCTAGCGAAACATTATTACACATACCCCAATGGCGTCAAACCGTCTATGTACGGTGCAATCGTGAAACGTGGAAAACTCAAGTTGAAAGGGCGCCACCGTTTGCGGAAATCGAAGGCAACAATCAGCGCTTCCAGGAGCGAGCATTTCTTGATTAACGGGCGGCGTGTTCCGCTTACGGCGCCATCTTGTTTTTTTGCCCGCCCATGGAAAAAACGACGTCGCGGTGCTGCGCGCGCGCACGATACGCCGCCCGCCCCCGCGCCCCCGAGAGCCGTCTATCTCGCTCGCGTCTAATGAGAGCGGCGGTTTTGTTGGAATAATCTAACCCTTCGATGAGTATGGCATTGAAAAATTGCCATATGAGTATAAAGTTCGACCAGAACATTCAATATTATTATTATTAGTTTTAGGCAGGCAACTTATGCTGATAAGCCTAAATCTGCACTTGTATCGTCTCTGATAAACTTGTCCACTTATCACTGCACTTAGTAACTTATTCCATGCATTCATCACTCTATTTGACATGAAATTCTTCCTCGGTTAGAACTAAAGGTTGTACTTGAGAGTTTTAAATGAGGTCTTCGAGTGTGAAATTGTATTAATTGTGTATATGGTTTCAAAATTTGGTATATCATAATAGTGAGTTAATATCTTGTAGGTCTCTATAATAGAATTAGGTAGGTACATCATGTCACGTTATTTTTTATGAAAAGTGTGTGATTTCCATTAACCATCGCGTACCATGCGTGTGTGTGAGACCAGCAATACAAGGATGGACGACCAATTAAAATATTTGAATACGTGTGTTGAATTTTGTGTGTGGTATATTCTGCCTTAGAAATCTTTATAGGGCTTAGAAATTTCGATTTAATAATCATTGGCAGATTCTACAAAGAATCAGAGAAGTATTTCAGAAATAAGGGTTCATCTATGTGTACTACAAAAAAATAATTTCGACAGAATATTATTACTTTTATCTTTTTACTTAAAATCTTTTTAAACGTTCGTTAATCATTACTCAAATATTTATAAAAAAATATTGGGTCTGCGTCGGAAGTTATACTTCTTTGGCCATTCGCACACACCCACTCACACACACACACACAGACAGGATATATAAATGAAATATAAGACATTTTTCTCTGTTATTCAATATATTTCTCTTCAATATGTTATTATTAATATAAAACGTATAAAAAGGCACTTTAGGGATTTTACTCCTTACGCGTGGCGCGGTTTCTCGACATCCCATCCCAATGAGTTCAACGGACGCAAAGAAGTTAATCTTCAAAAATCCATTCCACTGCAAACATACATTTCGATTTCGTATAATAATAATAAATAATTTTATACCAAATCTTAAATAACAACGCAACGTTGGAAATCGGGGACAGCGTTTGTATGAAGGTTCTTTGAGAGACATCACCGAGCGGATCAACGCAAAAAAATAATAACGCTTGCATTCCAGGGTTGGTACGTCGCAATGTTTAAACTGAATCCCCTAACCCCCCCCCCCCCTACCCCCTCCCTTAACACAATAGCCGATTACAATAAACAAGCAATAAAATTTAATCCGGCGTTAAAAGACGCCATTAGCTTACGGCAACACGAACGGCCCGACTTCTTCTAGCCGCCATCGTGTGTAAACATGTCGTAAATTAATAACGCGGAATTAATTCAAGTCGCTGCAACTGTCTTCACTTGTCTGCATTATAGCTCATTCTATGCAAAATATGTTCGAGCGAAGACGTCGCGAAAGGCATCGTTTTGCTATGGCTCAAAAGCGGTGCTCAGTTTTTTTTTTGCGGGTATTCAAAGATTTTTTTGAATACTATTCATAAACCGAAAAATTCTATTCAAATACTACCCTTGGAAAATCTACTGTACCAAATCAAGTTTCTTTTACATAAACGGATCACGAAGGACATAATTTATTTTATTTTTATATTTACATATTAAAAAATGTTTTGTATAATGTCCTTCCTATATGTATTTTGTATTCATGAAAAACAAATGAAATTGCAATTGCAATATACAGGCATCGTGGGTTTTTTTTCTACATTTTTCGAAAGATTTTTCAAATATGATCGAAACAAGTCTGGTGTAATTTTTTACAAGTTTCGCATATAATCTGAAAATCAGTTTGGGTTTAGAAAGGGCAAGTCTACTCAAGATTGTAATTAAATTTTTAGTAAAACTTTTGGTTGCGTTAAATTTGAAATAAATAAAAAAACTACATTACTATGGTGTACGGGGTATTGTCCTCAATCTATAATAAAATAGCGATTTACTGCATTACTTTCATAGCGTAAAATGTTCTAGAGTTATCAAATCTGTTCCAGAAACAGTTTGGATTTAAATTTAATAATTTATGATTTAATTGTGATTTGTTTAATTTATAAGTGTGATATTACAAAGGAGATTTCGATATTATATGTACTTAATACAATACCATTCCCGATAAAAAAACAGTTAATTGGTAAGGTGATTCCTTTATTCTGTTATTGTTTTAGAATCTATATATAAAAAATGTAAACTTTATGTAAAAATAGTAAAAGGTTTATATAATAATTGTCTTTGTTGGAGCGATCAGCTGTAGGTGTCGGAATTCGCGCTTTATATCTGCTAAAAAAAAGTTTAATTTGGGATGATTTATTTTCTCATTTTTTACACAACACCCCTTTTAACTCTTAGAGAATCATCTTGGGGCATGCTGTATATGAGTTGTAAAGAATCAAAAACAGTAATCGTGTTTGTGGCAATTTAATAAAAACAATTATTGGAATTATGTATTTAATAAATGTATATTTTATGTAATATATAGACAATAATATGCACTATGTATTATATGTATTATGTTTTGTATTTATGGTATTGTTTCTATGACCCTTTTTTATTAGTAACGTTTTACGTACATAATAAGTATTATATTTTTTCTACTTGTATTTTACCTACTTCTGGCCGCTATTAGAGTAGGGTTTTTTAACTTAGTTAGAGTTGCCATGTTACTTCAAAACAACAAAAAATGACTGGTGTTTAATTTGTCTGCATTATAATAATTTCATTTCTTTTTCGGTCTTATTAGATAGTTTATTGTTGTGACTTCCTATTGTGCCATAATAAATAAAATTTATATTTAGAATAATGTAATATTTATTAATTACCGTTGTTTATGAAAGCTGTTTTTGAAACTGAGTCTTGCAAATTGCTGTTTTCGTTTCCAAAATGTTGTTAATAATGTCACAATAACACACAGATGCGTAGGTGAGTGATCATAATTTAATATCTATCTATAAAATTCTAACATGTCTGCAGATTGCTTGTTTTGATTCCAACTTAATATTTTAAACTCGCTTTATAGGGTCAGATTGTTGTTTTAGATTATTATTTCTTATTTTAATTTGTGGTAAAGATGAAGAAATTTCAAATTTGGTACAAAACCTCATTGTGATAATTTTGTCAGATTACTGTTTTTGATTCTATACGACTCATATACATCAAAGAATATTACATATTTTGCAGGAATATATTTTCATAAATTTATGACTGAAAGATTTTAGTTACTGTTTTTTTATATATTCCAACATTAAGAATTGCTTTAACAAACTTTGTGAAAAAAAATAAACAATAAGGGTCAACACATAGAGGCTACAATGCGCAGAAAAATCTTAATTGAATCCCTCGCTCGCGTCCGCGCATCGATCTCTGCGCATCGATCTCTACGCCAGGCGTGTCGCAAAAAGGCGACGAAGCGCGACTTTTCTTTATTCGGCCGGACTTTTTGCCGCCAAAAAAAAACCTTCAAACAAAAGCCGTTGACGTCGAAATTTTCGCGTGTCAAGTCGGAAATCGCAGGCACATTAATTGCGACCAGGGCCGGACTTCAGACAACCAACTAAAACAAGATTTACCTACTCGAAAATTAAATGAAATGGATTTAATATAGTTGTTTTTTTTTTTTGACATGAGTAGGAAAAAAGTGCCATGTATAACCCCCCCCCCCCCCCCTCCGGTGATTTGTGTAGATTGAATATCATTTTCTGGTAAATCTACAAATACTAGCCTTTTACAGATTATATAACCCGAGCACTTGTTCTGGTGTACAAGTCGACGTGGTTTCCACTGACTTCTCTAAAGCCGTTGACAAAGTTAATATTAATACCATTCTTAAAAAAATATATTCCTAAAGCATATACGGCTGCCTTCTCAGATGGATCATTCGTACCTATGTAATAGATCTCAGACCATACAAGTAAATGGGGTCATCTTCAGGTTTATTAACGTTACCTCTGGTGTCCCGCAAGGAAGCCATTCAGGTCTGATTCTGTTTATTCTATTTTTAAACGACATTACCAATTGTTCTACGAATATTGTAAATCAAACAAGTTAAATCTAAATACCAATAAGTGTAAAACGATGAGCTTTACAAGGAAAAACAACCATTGACGTTTTCTTATACCCTGAACGGTTGTCAGGTTTATATGGTAGACCAGTTTAAGGATCGTTTTAACCTACATCTAGGGTTTGAGAAGGGATCTTCTCTCCCCCACCCCCCACGCCCGTTCGCGATCCCGAAAGTAGGAATGATTTGTATTTTATTTTATAAGTTTACAATCTTTCATTTAATTAAAATGAAAGTTGACCTATCTTAGCTTTTCATCGTAAAAAAGAAATTATAATAAATATTTCACATTTAGTCGTACCTAACTGAACTATTCCAAGGTAGACTATATTTGCTGTTGCACAAATGTACCATAACTATTTAATATGAAAATATACTTTAATGACTTAATAATATATGAAATAAGAGGGTTAAAACAATTTTTCTTTGTTGATATGAAATGAAATAATATTATATAACACTAATATATAACTGTTTTATGCTAATAATATGTATTTTTTGGATTTAATAAAGAAAAAAAGTAAGTAATAGTCAAAATTAGTACCTAATCATCAAAATTATAATAAATGTAGGGTTTAAAAATAAATCTCATTAAGTATAAAACAATCAATTTAAACTAACCTATTTTATTATTTTTAATGAATCCAAAATAATGAATAAAATAATGGATGTTTAATTGACTAAAAAAAATAATAGTTTTTCATATTATAATGTAATAATAATCTTTATGCAAAGCAAAACAAATACAGCTGTTATCAAGTTATCAATAATTGATCGAATTGTAAAAACAATCAATTTACGTTGTTGGTTATAAAAACAGTTATAAAAAAAAATTGTTAAAAGTGAAAAAAAGAAAAAGTGCCTACATTCTGGGATGGTTTAAATTACAAATTTATATTATTCATACGGTTAGGTTATTAGGTATATAGATTAACATATTTGAAATACTGTTCTTTATTCTTTGATACTGTTGCTAATTTGGAATTAACTAAATTATCGCTCTATGCGATCTATATCGGTTTTTATGAATAAATAGGTAATTTATGTAATTTATAAATATAGTCTAGTGCGTATTATAGCTTAACACATTCTAGTAATTATATTTATGGTAGGTACATCTTCTTTTATGATGGATATAACAGATCGTGGTAGTCTAATGGTTAAGACCCAAAGACTATTGACCCAAAGTCGCGGATTCGAATCCGCATATGGTCATACCATTTTAACGTTTCATTACCACCGTCTCCCGTCATTTGGACTAGTTAGGTAGGGCCCAAAATAATTGTATATTACCTAGGTGAAAGCAATTATGTTCATAAAAAATATTAATAATAATAATAAATAAATCTCTTAAGGGGACTAAATACGTGAACGAAGGACACCATTTGAACGATTCGGAACTACAAATTTTTGCCTGCAAAAAGAAGCCTTCCATGATGAAAGGAAAGGTGGAAACTCTATGACGGGCATAACGGCGCTTATACTCGCACAAATCGCGGCCTACCATTTTGTATGAAAGATTGATAGCATTTATTCGTTTTTTAACAAAATAAAGAAATTATTTTTTAAATCCATTTTTTTTTTAATAATTACACAAAAACATTTTATCTCAAATCGCTTAAGTAAATCCCTCCTTCAATTTTTTCACGTCATAAAACTATATTTATTTTATATGGGTTGTTTCTGATATCAGAAGCGGGTTAACTCGAAAAATGCTATTTCAAAAACATGGTGGTTTTTTTAAATATATATTTTGCATAATGTTTAAAGAAATTTCCTTAGGTAATTTCTTAGAATAATCGATTATATTTAATGCAAATAAACAGATAACTCATATCTTTTAGCATTCAGGTGCGTAGGCGCCTTAAACGACACTTGCCGACTTTTGCCGAGCGAAGTCGAAGTCGCACTCGGCGAGCGAGGTAAGAAGTCGACACACTCTTGAAGTGTCCGTCAAAATGCGAGAGTCGAGGCAAAAAAAATGGGAGACAAAAAACCGTCAGGGCAAAAAAAAACCACCTCAAACAGGCTCTTTTTACAAAATGTCCGCATTTCGAATTGCGTTGAACTCAAAGTGTTACGCATAAATAAAATGAGCGCCGCAGACCCTGGCTGTGATAACGCCGAAGTCAAAACGAGTGTAAAGGTGAGGGTTGAGTACTACTTATTATCGGAAATTAAACACGTGGTAGCTATTAACCTATAAAGTAGGTATCAACATTCTACAATCAGAATAATTATACTTCTGTAGTAAAGAAGGCAGTTTGTGTTTTGTATGTGTTTCATTGAGAAATGTCGCCTTTGTCATATGCATATTATTTTTGTTTTTTCTTCTCCTTTTCTCCCCAAAATCATCTATCTCTGTTGCGAAGTTCCCAATTTACGTTTTTGTTAAAATTTAGCGTAAAAAAAAGTTTTTTTTTGTAATATTTGAGTAACAAGCGTTTGAAAAATCTTTTTTTTTTTGTAAGCTATGTAGAAAATGTAAATTAACCCAATTAAACTAATTGCGATTTACTCATTAACCTAACTTGGGAGGACGCTCGTAGATGAAGTTCTCAATCGGTTAAATCAATTGCTCCCAGCTGTGTATTTTTACAATATGAAATAGTTTTTACACTATTACTGTTTTTATATTATTTTTTTTTTTCTGGAAATTTGAATTCATAATATCGGTTAAGAACCAAACCAGCGTATCGTAAAAAATGGTCAAAATAAGATGAGTAGGTATGTTGTGGCATTTTTGGCACCAAAATCGCCTATAATTTTCCATCTTAAATTATCATAATTCGTGATATATTAATTTGGTCTAGCAGAACTTAAAAATTGATGCGTTAAATAATCAGCATCCGAGAAGAGAAAAGAAACTATGAAATTTAAAATTTAAGGTTAAAGTTTAAGTGTAAATTTAACAAAATTTAAGTTGTTATTTTTTTGTTTAACGAGGCACCTTTAAAGCTCTAAAAGTTTTGAAAGTAAATTATCTCGTATTTGTAATTTTAGTATATTTTCGTTTGAAGCTTTTCTCTGTATCATAGGTTATTAAACTATGGCTACTAATTTCAGCGGACACTTAAAAAAAAATACGTTTTAATATGATTAAATTACAGGCCGTCCTACGCGGTTGTCCAATTAGGATGTATCCGAGTGTCTTCTGCGCATGTCCGCAGATAAAAGTCTTCATAAACTGCGCCAGATCCCGCGATAAGATTCTGCCATTCAGCACGTACTTAATTGAGCAACTCGCGCGCACTTTTGACGATTAAGACGCCCTTAAATGGCCGAGATATATACCGAATTTCAAAGCAATTTAGTACCACTTTAAAATGGGACGATGCACCTTAAATGAAAAACAATTATCCTATTTATATGATGGCATTATATATATCGTCGAAACTAGCGGAAGATGTATTAACATATCGAAAAAATGAAAATCAAAAGCCTTATTAAATTAGCAAAATGATGGCGTTTCAAGTTTCAGATATATATATATGTAGGTACTACACTATAGGTATTGGGGCCTGGTTAGTTAACCCTCGAAAGTAAACTGTCAGCGGGTGACTTTATTTTTATTTCAAATTAAATAAACAATAACTATTCCAATACACAATAAAAATTGGTATGATTTTTATCAGATTTGGTAACATATAGAATTTACACATATAAAATTAATTGTATTTCGGATTTAAATATCGTTATTATATAGCATATTATAGAGAATAGCCCAAATTTGAGTTCAGTTTAGTTCAATTTACTTAAAACGTACATTTTAATATGCATTATATTATAATTACAGTAGAATATTTAGTTCCGGTATTTATTTTTAATACTCTAGGGAACGGGGGTAACCTAGCTAGGTTTAGCTAATTTTAATATATTTATTGTACATACCTCTCTTATTGTGGATATAATAATTGGTAAATAAATGCTAAAAACAGTTTCGCCAGAAAACATTACACCATGTTAATTACTTCAACTTACTGAGGGAACTAGATTAGAAATTAGGCGTTTACTAGAAATTAGGGTAACAAGAAATAATTTAAATAATGATACAATAATTTGTACTTTTCTCTTACTTTAAAGACCTTTTTTTATCAATTACCAACCTTAATGGCGATTGAAAATAAACGAAATGTCGTTTAATTGGAAATACTCGATATTTGTATTATTTTTTTTAAAGAATAATGTACCCAGATAACTAAAAAAACACACGAGGCGTTAGCCATGACACGTCGTTATGTCGTTAGGTAACGAATATGATTAGATCTCGACACCCACTGGTTGTCATCGCGCCGGTGACACACATCACACACACAGAATCCGCACACAGAATGTAAACGAGCGCACTTCTATTACCTCTCAAGTGCGTTAAGAGTCCTCACCTTGAACACAGAACATGATTTTACTGAAAATAGAATTAAAAAAAAATACTTAATAATAATAATATTAAGAGTATTTGTATCAACTGGAGGATGCATTTTAATTGACACAAAGATTAATCTGCACTTTTCAAATGTCGCTTCGTCTCATTTCTAATTCCAACCCTATTCTGGCCCAAGCATATTCTTCCCAACTAAATTTTATTTATGTTTGAATAATTTAATTCGTTAATAAATTTTATTTACAACTTATTTTCTCCGACGGAATATATTCTTTACGAGACCTCTCAGAGATTATCTGGCAGCATAGCGTAGTTATGCGTACTAGCGGTCGAAATTTGACCACAATTCGCTATTTTTTAAGTTTGGTTTCTAAAAATGATTAAATACGCACTAAAAATTCACCGCCTATACAAAATAAACGCTCTAGAACAGATATGCCTACACATATTTTGAAATGTTTGATAATACATGTATTTAAATATTTTACTTCTAACCACGGTTATGGTTATAGTATTGTAAGTATCTTGAGATTGTGGTAGTCTAGTGGTTAAGGCGTTGGACTATTGACCCAAAGGTCTCGGGTTCCAATCCGCACATGGTCATACCATTTTTAACTCTTCATTACCACCATCTTCCCTGACTGTAGCACAGGCACATTTAGTCTAGTTGAGTAGATCATAGCAATTCTTTTTCTAAAAAAAAAATTAAAAAATAAGTATTCTATTCATATCCTTAAAAATAAACCTGTTAAAGATTTTGATATTTGTTTTGTTATTAATGGGGGTAGGGAAATTATCCGTTTTATTTCTTTGGTGCGATGTCCTCGACTCGAACACGAATTCTTGCGTTCGCGATAAGCGCTCGGAAAGCTTTTTTTACTTGAGAAACACATAAATATGACAACGTGTCAGGTTCATATTTTTTAACAGGACTACCGTGCTAACATTTCTCCGCCTCACGTACCAGACGCCGCGGTATTCACCTCACAAATTAGGATGATTCATCTGACAGATTATACACGTCTTTCCTACATAACCATTTTGATTAAAAATTTGAATACCTTTAATTTACCTGTTATAATAATTTTAATAAAAAAGGTAATAATATAGCTATGTAATTAAAATGAAATCAAGTAAAACTTTCTTAGCGCCGAAATTTCATGTGCTACTTAAGAATAACCTAAATTTCAAGGCAGACTTAATCGATAAACACCGTAAAAGTTCTCCTTAGCTAATAAATAAAACAACGATGATTTAAGCCTTAAGTCAACCTTAAGTCATTGTTAAAATACGCTGCTAGGAGCGATTTCAGTACAATAACGGCGCCACAATCACCAGGTATACTAAATGTCAAAATTGGTGTCGGGAATGCGCGCGTATGAGTGTGTAAGTGTGTTGTCATCTGTGGTTCATCTCGTGCTTGTTTTATTTTTTCTAACTAATTAAAATTTAATGGATTTGCATATTTCGAACAACGTTGGCAACTTGGATTCAAGCAAACACGCAAAAGTCCTACAGCTGACAGCATAACCTCAAAACGTCAGATCACGCGTCAAATGTCAAAAGTGACAGATGTTGTATGCACATATCATAGCGGCGAGTAGCAAACTAATTACGAGTGGGAAAACATATTCTTAACAAATTCAAATATAAACTCATCAAAGTAGCTGAAATTCAATTAAAGTCATGCTTAAAAGTTAAGTTTGATTCTGGTACTCTGAATTCAGGATCGTCTATGTTTTTAAAAATTATGATTAAGACTCCCAGAATCAAACATGACTGCGCTTAAGAAAGAGGGTTTGAAGGACTTAGCATTTGTTTAAGAAAAGGAAATGTTTGGAGGACTAATATAGAATTGGTGACAATTGCGTGCTTATAAGAGAGAAAATTTCTTTTTAATGAAGAAACTCTAAAGAATTTGTTTAAATTGTTTCGTTTTCGTATTCCTCATAAATTTACTTCCAGCGTATAGTTACTTTGTTATAACAAAAATATAAAACTTAAAAAATAAAAAAATAAATAAAAACTCTTTTACTCAGCTCATCTTCTACATTTTATTTTAGTTTTAGTTTTACACGTTAAGCATCTGGCTAAGGGGGCGATGAAAGGGACACAGATTTTTTTATCACCATTTATTAGTAAGATGCCTTTTTTAGGACAGACTTTTAAGTTTAGTTAAGGAGTCATCGAATAGACGTTGCAGTGGTACCAAACGCTCACGCATATTTATCACTAGTTACAAATTGTTACCTGTACCCTAAGTTTGTCAATGCAGGCACGCATTTCCAAAAAGAATTTAGGCAGCTGGCCCAAAGATGAGTCGCAAAGTGACTCAACCCGAGTGCCGTAGATACGTTACAGCCGTCTGCAGGGCCCAGCTGCCAACCGGGGCGAAGCCCGGAGTTGGACAGCTGGTTACTAATTATACGAGTATTGCGCTCTCATTGACGCAATCATACATTTGGTTGCAAAAGATTTCAACGGGCGGTTATTAGCGTATTTATTTCATTTTAATAGAAATTTTACAGTTTTACATACATTAACATATGAACCTACATAAATCTAAACACAGATTAACATCGTCTAAATAAATCATTTAAGAATGAAACTGAAAAAAAAGAAAGTAAAAAAGGAGGTGTAATACAAAAACTTTAAATTGAAATTTATTTAGGTTTAGGCAATCATCTCAATCAATACTTTCATTAAATAAGGAGGAGATTCGTGGAATAAGTGTGTTAAGAACATTATTAAAGGAACAAACTGGCGTATGAAATACATACATGTATGGATAATATTTGGTACATGACTGAGCATGAATACTGCGGGGTTCTGGAGGAGAATCAATAATGAGTCGGTCTATGCATTATTTCATGAGAAGATTGCCAATAAATAATGCAATGTACCGAAATATAAAGTAATGTAAATATAAAAGTAAAATAGATAAAAAATATACGCAAAAATGCTGTTATAGGAGGGTAGTTTAAATAAGATATTAGTTTAAGTAAGCAATAATATTATATTTTTTAGTACCTATATTTATTTGGGAAATGTATCGGGTCGGTGTAATGCAATAATCTTAATATTTCAATAGACGATTTAATACTGACGGGTAGCTACATAGCCGTATCTCATTCCGTAGGTATGTAATTTGTTAACATTTTTGTTGTTGAAAATAACAATTACGTATTTCGTTTCATGTTATCTCGTTTGATTTCTCCAGCTCCCATTTAGCAGCGCTATATGAAAGTATATTTTTTACCAAAAGAAGGCAATGTGTTCGTAGCAAAAGGTGAAGGTAACTCTATAAGTAGTTATAAAAACGAGCGCTAGTATTGAACAGCGAGTGTTTCAATTGAGATAAAACCGTTGGCCAACGCGGTCATTTCACGCCATCGGGCGTTTGAATAAAATACGCCCGCCTTTGACCGGTTGCGCCGATACGATATTCGTAATAGGGCGGCATTCTGGCGCAAAGGACACTCAATAAGTCCAGAGGAGATACAAAGATCTACTCCGGCGCGTCCCACGATTTCGTTGAAAAGTCAACAATTTAGCAGATCGTTTATTGCCGCGTTTCGTTGTGCGACGCGTACAGGGTGATCTGAAATACTTGCACATTTACCTTTCTTAATTCCATCTTATGAAAGAAAAACAGTGTGTGTACACCACGCACGTTAGAAGTAAAACTTCTGTAAGAAAGTTGATTAATCTACACTAAACTACATTACACTAAAAAACTATCGAGCACTAAACTACTGAATTTTAGTAGGCCCAATAGAAGTATATTGTAGTGCATACAATCTGTTAGATAGACTGTAGAAACCAATTCCTGTAGATTGATAATTTCTACACCTAAGAAAAACTTTTTATAACCTGTACCAAACAATCTCGTAAATGCAGCATTCAAATTAAAAGTGGGGTACACTTTTTTTTGTTACGTCAACCGAACAATCGCAAACAATCGATTCTATCCCGAGTTTATGTGTACCGGAGTGCAGTCAGGCGTACCAAACGCTGCACCCCATACTGGCATCTACATTCAACGATGTTTCCGCACGCATATTTATTTAAATAGGAAGAAAACCGACGTGACAGCTCGGCACAACGACTATAGCCGAATGAGCGTGTCGTAATAAGATTCATTCAATGGCTTTAATGGCATTCAATGTTGAATTTATTTTTTTCAAAGAACAACAAAAAGCTACATTTTAAAAATATTATCATCAAAAAGGATCACATAAATCGTGTGGGGTCAACCCGAAGTTATGTTTGAGCCTAAATGAGAGAACTCATTGAGGCCTTTTCCTTATTTCGAAGTCTGAGCAAAAAAAAAAACATTTTGCTCGGAGAGGAAGTGTTCTCGGGGCGGTGCGAATCATTTGCTTACTATAGCTCATTTGCTTATTTGAATCTATATATTTTAAGTGCCCTTTTACCTATATTCATAGAACATACGGACTCGATATACTACTAACGATGGACCACAGCCATCAAATAATGAGAATAATCCACTTGTTTAGGGAGTTCTTGTGTAATCTTATGCTATTACACAAGTTTACGGGTGCTTGAGTAATCTCGTGTTATTACACATTCTTAGAGAGTTCCGTGTAATCTGATGATATTATACAAGTTTAAGAACATTTTGTGCACTTTCGTTCGATGATAAGGCAATGAGGTGGCGGACTTTGAGATCACACCGTATGCGTGAGAACGGCCTTTCCTCCAGTTGGCGGAATGTGATGAGGTGGTTGTCGCCGCCGGCGCGGCGTCAGGGCCGGACTGAGCAGCCGCGGTTACGCGCCAACGCATTCCGCGTTGGTGAATTATCGACCGACAGAACGAAGCCTCGACCAAGAAGCCGACTTCGGAACAGGGCCGCATTCAGGTCACTCCTCTCTTTTTATATACTCTAACTAAACTCTGCACACAATATAGAAACTGCATAACTTAACTTCATAACGCATCCTCAGAGAATTACACCTCCAAATCGAAAATGGTATCATAGCAATAGCGCTATAGCGTTCAAAAAATACTAAACTTCACCAGCAGTATAGGTCTAGAGGGCGAACTTTATGTGAAAGCTTAAAGATTGAGACATGTTTTCACTGTAATAGGAAGCTATGAGCACTACTGTATACTAAGCACTAATGTATACTATATACCTTGACCTTCGTACTAAGGAAGTCAGTCTTCTATGTGACCAAAAAGAAACCTTTGTAGCCAACCGCCAAAACGGGTTGAATAACATAACGCTGTAACTACTTTAGACTGTTTGAAAAGACAGGGAAAAGGCAGTTAATTTAAAACAATCACCGTGCGCTAAGCGTACAGTGTAACATATTTTAAATGTGTGTTTAGTGCTTTATTTTTCACAAATTATTGAATGAATCATAAATAATTTATTTATTTTTATATGATTTTCTTTTATTTTTCTGAAACAATCGAAGAATAAAATAACATATATAGAACATGATGGTCAATTACAGGATACACATATAAATATAATGAAAAAGTTAACAAAAATTACATAATAATGTTGTGTAGGCTTAAGTGTAAGCTAAAATAGCGTATGAGGGGATGTGTGAGAGTATGAAGAGGAGTGAAAAATAATATGAAAAATCCTTAGTCATTTGAAAATGAACTGCCATATTAAAACATGGACTCAGTTTACTTTAAATAAAAATGTATGTTTAGATGAATTTAAGAATTTGAATTTAATGATTATTGAAAATATTAGACAGAAAAAAACACCATAGAGAATAACATTTTTTTTAAATACTATTTTTGTGTCGGTGTTATTTCGTAAATATTTGCGTGTTTTATATCTGTTTGGTTTTGATTTTTTGCGTCTAGTCATACCTACCCTTCCGCCTCATCAAATGGAACATAATTAGTGTAACTTTATGTGAAAATAGTACTTCGGCCTTATAGTAGGCATAATAATAGATTTTTTATATATTTATTTTCAAAATAACAGTACTTTAAAATGTACATTTCTAACTTTATTATGGTGACGCCGAAGCCATAAAAATGGGGGAGGTGGACAATAACCCCCATTTCGGCCCTGACCCCCGACCGCTCTGGACACGTCAACATCACACCCCGGCCCTGGCGCGGCGCAGTCGTATCTCACTCTGATTGCGCAAAAAGTCAAAAAACTGAGCATTTTCGACCAAAATCACACCTTCGGCAGACAGTTGCCTCGGCGAGGTTTTTTGCCTACAATCCGAAATGCAGTTTTGTGGCGAAATCTTTTAATGCCCCAACTTTGGTACATTGCTTTTGAAGATTGGAAGAACGTCTTAAAGAGATCTATAGGTATTTCGATCGGGACCACCTGCGACTTTTGTCAATATGTTTTTTTTATATATAAATAATTTATTACATTATTAATATTGTATTTATTAATATTATATGGTATAATATATATTAAATTATTATAAAATATTAATATTACATATCATTTTTGTAATACATTATTTATAATATATTTAAGTATATACACAGACACAAAGACTTCACAGATTTCTTACTTCAGTCTAGCTGAACTCAAAAACGCAAACTAAGTATTAAAAAGTAAGTTTTTTGTTCTTGCTATTATTTATTCAAACCAATAAATTTGTGTTATTTTTTATATTTTAATATTCATATCGTAATCCATTGTTCATTCAAAAAATAATTGAGTCTTTTTACAATTTTGAAAAAAAACGTTTTTTTTTTTCGAGAAATCTGTTCTAAATTTTCAATTACACCTTACCTTGGACTAAGATCTTTTAAAAGTTGTATTTCTATACAAATTTCCATTCCATTTAAAGTTTCCCCCCCCCCCCCTGTTCCTGTGAACACTTTTAAATCTAAATATTTGTATAATATTTTTGATAGTTAGAACCTTCAATAGAACAGTTTTTTCTAACCTATTTAGAGTGGCCATGGTACTTCAAAACAACAATAAATATCCCGCTGTTTAATTTGTCTATATTTTAATAATTTAATTTTTTGTTCATTTATTGTTGTGACTTTCTATTATACCATAATGAATAAATAAATAATCAAGTAAACAAAAGGTTAAAGGTAATAATTTTCTATTTGTAACATAAAATTTAAATAAAAAAAACATAGTTTTTACCACAAAGCCGCTTCAAGTTCTTGGTGTTTTCTGAATATTCCGTTGTAACACCGACTGAGTTCCAGCGTCACTCATACAACCTACTTTTTTTTCTCGCACTGGAGAAGTTATTTTTATATAACGTTTTTAAATTGTTATTCTAAATTGTTTTGAATATAGGCCTTTGCTGCATTCTATGTTTCTAAATTGTTTTATTTTTTTAAAAAACTGTTTATTGATTGTTTTTATTGGCAATTGCATATATATTTTTTTTTTGTGAAAGAGTTTTGTTTTTATTAATAGAAAAAACAAATTTTATAAAACTGTTAAAACTGTCTTCTTTATTTCCTAACGTAGGTGCAAAGAGCGTAGATTAATGAATGCCCTTTAATTAGCATTCTTCAATTACTTTTATTAATTTAAAAAATATTTACCTTTTTTGTTTTAATATTCCCGGCGCTTAAGTAACTTTTTCTTTTAATTTATTTAGGTTTTTTTATTATTTGTAACTTTTGTTACGTATAAATTTGGCTATAAGTTCTTTTGAAATTAGTTTTATATTATATCATAGAACAAATTGTTCATGAACTAGAGGTTATGCAGGCGATTCCGCTAAAGTTCCGTAGCATCGTACAAAGGTAGTTAATACTTATTAGAACGACGATAATTAGAAGAAAAATAATAAAATTATTCTGAATTAAGTACAGCAATAAAACACACCCACTCTAGTAGGAATTAATTTGGTTTGAACTAAACCAGCGGCCAAAGAAGTTATAGGGTGACAACGCGTGTAAAATAATACAGGATATGTTTTTTTTTTGTCTTCTGCGGATTATCATTTATAATTTATATTTAGGTGTACAGTGACAATATCCTAGCAAAAAATATATATTTTATATAGGGATTAAAATAATACTAAACAAATTATGTATTTATTCTCTTCGATTATTTTCATTATGCCGAGAAGTGTTGAAAAGAAGGAAAACTCATTTATGAGTTAACACTAACGTCTGTAACAATCTTAGGCAAGTTAAACGGATGCTGGATGTCGTTTTCAATATGACCGGATGCCTCTGTAAGGCATTCGTAACGGATGTGTCGTAGGGGCGATATACCACCATTGGAACAGACGTCTTCAGACTAGCTTCACTTTGCCTCAATTGTTTTCGCTTTTATGGAAAAAAAAAATATAACAACATACATATAATAATATATCAATTAAAAAAATTGTATCAAAAATGTATCAATTAAAAAAATCTACTTTGCGCTTTATTAATCTGAAGAATTTAATCTGACTTGTGTTTTTAATGAATGACATTACTCGCGATATCTACTAAAAATCTATGAAGACCTTTTAAAATACTATACAACTATTAAATATATTTTTTATTTAGTATTTAAGTGTATTGTTTAGCGCGGTAAGTCTTTATTTATTTTATTTTATTTATTTTAACGCTATATTCTGCAATCTAGCGCTTAACTCTAGCATATATAAGCAAAATAATTGGTTTTGACCTTAAATATACTTATTACCCAATATAACATTTAATGTAATTCTTTTTTAAAAATAAATAAACCTAAGGTGTAATAACTAATAAGCAAACATATTTGTAATAATATTGATGTTAATATTTTTTGTTAGTAGAAACCCATTTTTATTGGTACCTAGTTTTTTATTGTTCAGTCAAATGTATTTTTTTTTTTTTGTAGTTACTCTGTAAAGTTGTTGTTTTTTCCAATAAAGATAAATAAAATAAATAAGTAGGATGTCAAAGCGTTTTTAAAACGCTTGGTCCCCCTATTCAGAGGCTGCTATAATAATTTTTAGGTCTGGCCACCCCGCGTGATAATAAAGCAATTAATATTCCATCGTTGAAATTTGGGAGGCCATTTTTGATGGCGCCATATAGCTATTACTTTTCATAAAAAAGAAGCTATATGCTGTAAAGTTCCTCGTGGGTTGAGTATAACCTCAACAAATACGCAAGACCCTCGTATAATCACTGCTTTCGTTTGATTTGTGTCGATGAGTATGTTTTATTATTCTTAGTGACATGTATATTAATAAATATTACTTGTTACATTACATATTATATTAAATCAAATATCTTACTCAAAAAACATTACTGCGATTTAGTATAAGCGCTTCTGATGCTGTTGCAGATCCGGTTTCTCGGGTATATGTATGCACACTCTGGCACGCTATGAATAAACAAGTCAGCATATTACTGATTTTCTTTTTAATAAAGTATTGTTTCAAAAATGACACATAATACATTTAATGGGTTCTGGCAAAAACACGGTTTTGCCATAAAGTTGAGTTTCTACCAACAAACTCAACTTTATGGCAAGCCTTACCGAATTGCGTATCAAATTTACATACAATATTTAAACTATAAAAAAAAAGAAAAAAAATTACCACTAAAAAAATACATGAAAAATAAATAAGCCAAACATAAAATAACATTAACATGTTTTATTTGTAGTATCTTATTGTAAACGTAATTTATGATTTCCTAATCACGAAATGTTAATCTAAACTATTTTAAGTGTATGTATATTAATTATATTAATACTATGGATATTTAATCTATTAGTCACAGTGTGTATAGGTATTTTCGCGACGAATTTTATATCGTTTATTAATTTTGGTTACCTCCGTCCAATATTACCAATATTCGATATAGATCAACATTCTTAAAAGAATGCCTTAAAATAAAAAAACATCCCGTATTTACTTACTTTAAAATAAGTAAATGTTGTTAGGCATGTACTCTGCATATAAAAGAAAACAAAGAAATAATATTCGTAATATTTATTATTAGGACATACATATTACCTATACTACCAGTTTAAATAATCATACGAATTATAAGATTATATTTAAATTCCACTCACAAATTTCAAGGATCCCCCTACCAAACCCCCCTACCCCCCTTACCCAACGCTGTTGTGACGTCACAAAAATGTATAATAAGTCTAATTTAGCTGAATAGAAGTTTTGTTTTAATTATTTTAAAATGACGTCATTAAGCTTGTGACTCCTCCCCTCCCCCCTTATCACAAAACTTTGAAGTTTATAGATTTAATGACACCTACGACAGACATGAAAGTTTTCTTAAATCTATAGGCTGATCCTTAATATGTGAACTTTAAACGTGGGTTAGGTTAGGTTAGGTCCACACAGCAAATATGAAACATATTAACTTGAGGATCGTTAGGCGAATTTAACCACTTCTTTTTGGTCATACAATAAAACGCCATGTGCGTTTAGTGCGTCACGCTAAAACGAATTTAAGGTTGAAATTTACATCGTCGATAAAATCATTCATCCGATGAATTGCATTTTTATACTCCAACCGCCGAATGGCCGTCGGACATGTCGAAGATTTATTAGCTTTCGCGAATAATTAATATTACGAGCAGCCCTGGATGTACGATTGTTTTGGGAAATTTCGCATTTATGAACTGGCCAATATGGCAGTCGGTCTTTCGCAATGGAAAATTCCAGGAAGGCTTTTCAGGAAAATTAGGCAAATTGACTAGTCTGAGCTGCCAATCGACAATCGAATCGGCTATAACATCTCTTTTATTCGCTGCAGACAATAGAAAATCGACGCAAATTGCGTTGATTTTCTATCAAATTGCGTTGATTTTCTATCAAATTGCGTTGAACCTACCACCACGCTCATCGTTTTTTTTTTTTTAAAAAAGAACAATTATAATAAACAATTGCAATTAACAACAAAAAAAAATATAACAGACAATTATAATAAATACCTTTGATTAGAACCTTTTGAGGTTTTTTTTTTTAATTTAAAAATATGATATTTCGTTAATTAAACCAACGTTTCACTTTGCATTTTTTTTTTGTCGCGTTTTCAGATACTAGACCGCTGTAACGTTACCATAAAATAATCAAGTGGATTTTTGTTTTAATTAATATAGTAACAAGTTCCTTTCGATCTACTACCCTCCGTTCCCCCCGTTACTTCTTACTAAAATTTATAACTGATATTTAGTATATTTATTTTTATTAATTATACAATTCATTGTTTAATAGTATGTAGTAGATTATAAAAAATTGTATGAATTATAATAAATAGTCGGAGTGCGATAAACACCGCTACAAGATGTTCCCTGCTTTCTTAACTAGACCACGTCTGTGCTAAAGGAGGCAGTGCATCATTCGTCCGGACAGTTTGTTATTTATGTTCGTCTACCCTCAAGAATGTTACCGGATATATTTTTTGTATAAAGTTTAGTAGGCAGCGCACAATATATGTATGATAAAGATTTTAGATTTTATAGTAAGACATTCAATAGCAATATACAAATTTACAACATTTGTTGAGAAAATAAGTTCACATGAACAGTTGCCTTTATAATAATAACCCACAGATGCATTTCACCCGTTTAATTGTTGTAAACAGAATAATATTATAATAAAAATATATACTTAATACTTTTTTCAATAAATTTACGAGTTACGTGTCCAACATTGAAAGACTTTTATTAACAATTAATACTTCGAATAACACTCGTATCGTCAGGTGAATAATGTTAATAATTGCGTGCGAATGCTCATGGGCGAGGATGTGTTAATATCTACCCGTTATCGCATGGAAATGCTCATTAAGCACGGAGCGATGACTAATTATTTATTAGAACTAAGGCATTAAGGCGAAGCCAAAGGTTGAATATTAATTTCGATTTATTTAGACCTTTTTTTCTATAGCTGACATTTGGTAACCATTGGAAATTTTATCACACCTTGATCTAATGTCATTTAGATACCTTGGTTTAACGTCTTCAATACAGTAAAGGTAGATTAAGGTAAAGGTAAACTGCTAATAGTTTTTTTAGTTGAATAGCTCTCTTATACAAAACATGTTAGCCTTAGGAAAATAGTAGTTATAAGGTAAATAAAGGGTTTAAAACATAGTAAAGTTTGTTTTTTTAATTTCTGTATTATGAAGCTGTAATTAAATAAAATTATCAATTTCTTACTGACCTGACGCCCTATAAAACAAAATAAAACACCGAATTAAGAAGTATTGGCCCATTTATTTTACAAATCAGCACAGGAACCCCATTGCGTTAATTAAGAAACCTAATTACATATCTATACACATTTTAAAATAAATTTAAAATTATTTTTTTGTAACCATACCACTTCCTAAATGAAATCAATTAACCGCAAAAAAAACTATAAGTGAATAGATTTAGCCAACACTATTGTGAATTTTACTGTGTGTTTTTTTTAATAGAGTTAATAAAGAGACTCGTCTTTTATTATTAACCCGGTATTATTCATATAGCTTTCAGGTAAAAAAAAGTGATTAAATTAAAACGTAAAATTATAATTTAATTTATATTTCTTTTAAAAACAGGAATAAATATCGCCCTCACAATACAAACGAACTTAGATATTACGTGTTAATAACAAAAACTTTCATATTAAACATATTTTTTTAAATTCTTAGTTTATTGGGAAATGAATAGAAGAACAAATCGTCGCATGAAATATGATTCCATCTTCTACTTTGACTGTTTTGGTCCAATCTTGGATTTTTTAATGCTTTTCAAACCATCTATAATATGAATTGTAGCAGCTGATATGCTGATAATAACCAGATCAATTAGGTTAGTATACAAAAGAGCATTAAATTTTGTTTTCAGTAGATAACGCTGGTAAAATTATTTCATACGCGACATGCTTAGTTAATTTTGATTTAGAATGTTTGTAAATGCCTTTTTTATAATATAAAGAAAATAAGTTGGTATAAATACTCGTATATTATTAGTCCATACTCTACATACTTTATTTCGTTAAACCTATTATTTAACAATGTCGCACGTCGTTTGTCGCATGTCGCAACAATGACCCACGTCGTTTTAACGAAAACTCTATTCACCCCCTCTCCCCCTCACCCTGTGGCGTGGTCAATATCGTGGCAGTCAGAATAAATTTGGTCTCAGGTCATTCTCATTACTATTACTTAGTTAAAGTGCTGACAGACGCGAGCTATCCTATAGTGGCGATCAATTTCTCATCCGCCGCGATGCCCGCAGATTTCTACCGTTTTAAGGGTCCCGTTAGGGGGGTGAGGGGGGGGGGGTTATCTCTATTTAAACAATAAGCTATCGAACACCAACTGACTAATGTTGTTAAATTACAGGAAAAAAAAACGAAAGTATACATAAGTATATCCATACGTGCGTTATGTTAAAAGTGCATTTCTTAACATTATCGAGTAGATGCCAATCTGCTTACCATTCGGCGACTAGTATAGGTGTGGTTGTACCAGTTCGTTGATTCGCTCGCAATGGTCGCGTGTTAATAATAAATAACAGCTTGATGATTTCTGCAGTTTAATTTTGAATTACGGTTCAAAAACCGTCGCCCAGAATGATAATAATAATTTATCGAGTTTAAAATTTAATAACAGATGTATTTTTACCTAACTAAGCAGCGTATAAAATATAAATTGTACGAAATAAAAGAACAAATATTTACCTTTTATAATTTAATTACTTATTTATTAATAAAAACGAATACCTAATATAAACGCAAAATTCGATTGATTTAATAATCACCGATAATACAGTATGTTTCCTAACTCTAGCTCAGTCGAGAGAAAATATGTTTTTTGTATGAAATCAAAAAAATTGTGTTCATTTTATTTGTATAAACGTGGCGCTTAAACGATAAAATGTCCCCAAGAAGTAAAGTAAAGTAAAGTAAAGTAAAAGTTTATTTCCAAGAACAACTTAATGCATAGGAATGACAATTTTCAATTGGTTCACAAAAATTGATATAATGCAATATATAGATATATCATGCATAGAGTGTTCGACATTTATAATACTCGTATTACATAGCTAAAAATACATCACAATATACATACATATACATATATATATATATATAAATTGTAAATAGAATTTTTTATAATTATGCTTAAATATACTATTTTAGAATTAGTATGAAGGATAACTGCCACATAACATTTCTTCCTATCAATTATAGGTCTTTGAATTCATACAATTTTTTTTTAATTAAATATGTTTTGATGGCTCTTTTGAAAATAATTATACTTTTTATGTTTTTATATTCTCCCGGTAATTTATTGAACATTTCTAGTCCTCTATATAAACTAGTTTTTTGAAATGTGGACGTACGAGGAGGTACCGGCTGAATAAAATTATCATTGTCTTCTTAGAAAATCATCTTTAATATTTTTTTCCTAAGACCACGTGCGTTTGAACTAAAGTCGAAGCATAATGAACTTCGAATGTCGGATAATACCTGACAGCCAGCGAAATGTTAAAATTTGTTGGTAACTGTTTTTATATGTTTTTATTACTCTAAAAGGTCGAACTGTCGATTTTGAAAAGTTTAAAAAGGTGCGAAACGAAGAACTGAATTTCGTTTTGATAACCCTTTTTTTAATGCTACGAAAAAGAAATCACCGACTAGAAAATTAGTTGTATATTAACTAAAATGTAAATTAAAAAAAAAACAAACTGCTACAATATGAATACCTTCATTATAAATAATTTTTATACATACTAAAACCATACACACACTCTGACTACCACAAACAACACTCACAAATTACACATGAGACATCAAAAAAATCTACTGATGCGCATATAATATTCATAATCTATATATATTTTAAGAACACTGTTCCAAATTTTTTATGCTAATGTTAATATGTAAAATGTCCGAAATCCATAATTGGTTTTGTATACTAGTAATAAGTTTTGTTTGTAATTATAAAAATTATAAACAAAAATTATAACTGTTGGATTTTTCAATAAAGAATAAATAATAAAAATAATAAATTAGTGTATTTAAAGAAAGAAGGCATAAATGCAAATAAAGATATGTAATTTTATATTACAGGTGCGTATGTGTAATTCGACAAAAGAAGGGTCAAGCGAGCCGAGCTGCCAACACCCACGAGCTGCCAGCGCGTTTTCCCGACAGGAAACCGCTTCCGGCCGCGCCCAAAGTCGACCTTATGGACCGGGTCACAAAGCCCAATCAACCATCGGCGTTTATGCCCTTTCGATTTGTCTTTGTCCGCTTTGTGGTATTGCCCGCCGCCTCACCGCGCTTTTCCCGCCTAATGAGCGTTGAAATCGCCGCCGTGTGGCCACCATCAATTCCACAAAGGGACAATTCGATAACCCGGCACTAGCGCTTCGAAATGTTGCCGTGCTGTGCGCGGTTGGTCACGCAGACCCCAGACCAGTTTATTATACTGCATTAGGTACTAATCACTAGACGTCATGTTTCAATGAAGACATTTAACGATATATGTAAAAACATTCACATAGACATATTTTTCTTAATATTTATTCCATCAATGTACAAAAAAAAAAATATACGATTTATAAAATTCGTAAATCATACATATTGTAAAAAAAAAATAAGATACAGGTTACTACCTGTAATAATATTTCCCAAATAGACATTGTCTTGACATCATCCTAGTCAAATTTTATGCAATGTTTTCGCTGGCAATTTAATGTCTGTATTTCTTCATATTTATTTATTTATTTATTGTACATAATTAATTTGACAAATAAAATAGAAATGTAGTAGTAGAAATCACAGTTATAAAATAGTATTACAAATGCACAGGGAGCGATTAGCACTGCTACATTTTGTGCCCTGCCTTCTTTACTAGACTATGTCTGTACTAAGGAAGACAGTGTTGTATTGTGCTACAACTGAGATTGTCAAACCGTCAGAAATATGAACATGTATATTTGTAAGATTTTTTTTTTTTTTTTAATAAATAAATATATATATATATATATATATACAATGTTGTCGCATATAATGTTAATGTTCAGACAAGTATGTCTATATATATAGTTGCCTAAGTTACCTAAGAAATATAATAATAAAGATGGTCAATAAGATGTTAAAACAAAATGTTTAACAAATCAGCAGACCCTTGTCTTCCTTTATCTATTAGCCATATATGTTAATTTTTTTCGAAAATATCTTCAGGTTACCTATTTCCTTTATAAACTCCGGAAGATTATTGTGGAGTTTGGGACCTAAGAATTTTAAGGACCGTTGTCCAAAACTACCTTAAAAGTACTTAAATATCTTGAGGAATGAAAGAAAATAATAATAAAATACAAATTTGCTTCACTTATACCTAAATAATAGCTATGCATTTATTAATTTATATCCAATTCGGTGCGATAAGTTCCTTGCTGTAAAATAATCATATCCTAAAAACTAACAATATACAATTTTCGAGTTTATATTGTTTAATCGCGCATCCAATAGTGATGCGGGTATACCGCACTCTGGCGCATAAGTTCACGGGTTAGAGACAGGGGACTGTGAGATCAACCACATATATTTAACATGGTGTTTTAAATTTAACTATACACAAGCACCTACTTTCGGACAATAAAAAATTGGATCTACCAAAATGTCAAAGTCGGCGGAGAAACACACCATATTAAGCAACTTCATTATATTTAAATCATGTATCAATCAATACATGCCAAAAATGAGCTAAATAATATGAAATTATTTTTTTGGCTGCGGAGAATTACGTAACATAATCGAATTCAAATAAGAATGCCTAATTCTTTACCATATCATTGAAATCGATTGTAATTATCATCGGTCATACGAACGGCATCATTTAGTTAAGGGATAACACGGAGGGATTCACTTTTTTCTGCCTTGCAAGGAACCGCCGACAGCGGCATAATACGGTAATAAATTCCCTAAAACGTCCGTTGCCTCTGAATCGTACCTACCTACATACGATACGATTATACTTTAAAGACATTCCTATCGAATACAGACATTTCAAGCCTCAGCGTTCAATTCAGATTTTAAAAAAAAGTTTCTGCAGTTCTAGAATTTAAAACGCAGAAAACAAAAAAAACAGTCGCTCAGATCGGCGTTATTGATTTGAAAAATTCTTTTATATATAATTTTAATTTTATAACTAATTTTACAGACGTCTAGAAAATATCATAAGGAAATGTATTGCACAAAAAACTAAACAAGTCACTGATATTGAAGTTATAAATCAATATTATCTTATGCACTTATTATCTTACATGGATGATAATTTATTATTTATGTCTAGAAATATTAGATACATTAATATGTGTGAATTATTATGGCATAAGTCATTAAAGTTTAAGGCAGTTGTCTAACCACGTTATAAAGACGTTTTTTATAAAGACGTTTTCGGCTCGTAAGGCTAGAGAGAAAATTGAAATAGCATTAGAAAATCGCCCAATAATGCCATTTTCCAAGGTCGTCTCAAAAAACATGTTCCTCCTAATTCTAGATCATTACTCTCGATCCAGATCTATCCTTGCTTTGAGCGTATTAAACAATAACTCAGATTATCAATTTTAGATTATTCAGATTTCTGAGTTCAAGGACGAGTGTTTACGATTATAGAACCACTTTAAAAAAAAATATATAAAAAATAATAGTGAATTGAACTATTTTGACCATCAAACTACATAGTGCAATCAGAATTATACATATTTTATTAAATGAAGTATATATATTATGTATGGTATGTATCTCATATCTTATTGTTCTTCTTTTAACCGATCGTGGTAGTCTACTGGCTAAGGCGTTGGACAATTGACCCAAAGATCACAGGTTCGACTCCGCAAATGGTCATAATTTTTTTAAAGCTTCATTACCACCATCTCCCCTGACTCTAGGCCAGGCACATTTGGCGTAGTTAAGTATGGGCCAAAATAATTGTATATGACCTAGGTCATAGCAATTTAAAAAAATACATATTATACCTATATGTTTATTTAACTCAAGAATCTTATTGATTTATAGTTTTTTTTATTTCTATATATTTTGACTCTTAACTAGTCTCATACCCTTAAAAATAAATTTAAAATATTTCCATCACCTCTGTATTTAATTTGTCTCTATGATAATAAATTTGATATATTATTAATGTAGTCGTAATTGTTATTATGTTAAACCTAGCACTTTTTATTATCTGACTAAACAGCTGTGTTCAAGGAGCAGTTCGTTCCTTCTCCAGTCGTGTGTTGCCATATCCTATGCGCCTCAAATTCCCCCCGAAAAATGTGAAGCCGACGCGCAGTTTGACTCCTACACTAAGCGAACTAAGTTGCTTATTTACAACTATGGCGCGGCCATAACTTAAAATATTTTATTAATTTCCCTTTTTCGTCGGTAGCGCCCGGCGAGCCTATTAAAATTCAATTGTTTCAAATGAATAAAGATGAGCCTCAAAGATAGAGATATGCAAATACCATCCTTAGGTGGTAGTATCGAAGTACGCAAGTGCCGCTCCCATAAACAATCCAATGAGTCGTAGAAACAATCGATAAAGTGTCATCCAACAAACAAATTAATTAAAAACAACGTTTTCATAGTAGCGAGGAAATAGTCAAGTAGCTTGCGTCAAAATGCTAAAATACTTCTACAAATAATACACGTCTCCTTGGAACAGCACTTTGTGCTATTAAGGTGATATATACAACTATTCCATTCCACGTGATTATAAATTACAATAATGAACGTCAAAATACAGCAATGTAATAATTGTGTAAACACTATTTTACTTTTGTTTATATTTTTGCACAAAACTAATCCATTATACAAATTACAATAATGTAAACGATGTATTTATTGTGTAAGTATTATTTATTGTTATATATCATAAGAGTGCATGAAAATTACGATATAAATAAATACAATAAATATAAAAAATACCTTTCCCAAGGCCCCAAGACCTTTTCCGAAGACTTAAAGGGGCGTAGTGTAATGCCCTATGAGTAAAAAATCATCTCCAAATTTATTATATTTTTTAACAGATGGTGTCAATTCGTTCTGTGTGCGAATCCCGATGCCCCGTCGATCGATAATGACCTTAAAATCATTACGGTTTACGGTGACAGCTGTACGCTCACAATAAAGGTCATTACATGATCGTTTTACTATTTTTCGCGTAAAGATTACATTATTTTTTCTCGGTAAATCATGATGAATTTTGATACAGTTTCTGAACAAATAACGTGTATATATATCAAGGTAGGTTAAACGTGTAATTGCGTGTAGATTTCGATGGAGTGCAATGGAATTAGTTTACATAAATTGATAATCAAATTTTTACCGATCGTCGAAGAACAAAAAAAAATACCCTAACCCTCCTTATGGCGCTGTGGGCCTTTACGACCTCCGACCGTCGGAAGCAGCGTTTACAGCGGCAATAAATTAAATTTAATCAGAAGTTTATAAGTCGTCGACTCGATGGGAAAGGGAGAGGAAAGGGAGAGGAAAGGGAGAGGAAGGGAGAGGAAAGGAAAGGAAAGGGTTCGCGCGGCGGCGAGCGACGTCTCGGCCGCGCGCCACGAGAATTAAACGCGAATAAATTACAGACGACAGCAATGAATTCGTATTAGGCAACTGCGGGGTGATTCGCGACCGCGCGCGCACTCGGGGGTTGGCTGGCATCGATTGGGATGATTTCGGGTGTCGGCTTTAAGGGAACCGATTCCTTCAATTTTAAATTAAATAACACATAATGATAATATTACTATAAAATCTTAAACAATCTCCAGCATCCAACCAAGAAATACTTTAAAAAAATGTATTTTTTTGTGTCATCGAAAAAGTACATGATTTGCTAGTAAATATTTTCAAGCAATTAGGCGTCGTCAGAAAGGTTTCGATGTGCCCGGATGCTGCAAAAATACCATCGGTCAGAGCGCTATTGCCCAGGCGGGCAAAGCTTCGAACCCGCGACCTCTGGGTCAATAGCCCAACGCCTTAACCACTACACTGCCACGATCTCAAGATTTTCTACCAAGGATGTAGAATTAAAAAGAAGCAAGAACATGTTCTTAGAGTAGACGTTTGAAAAATAATTGTTAAAATTCTCCAATATAGTTAAATTTGTAACAAACGCTGATTTATCCCTTCAAAATTTTATTGTGTGGATCGAATACTCTTAATTAGGTGTTTTTTTTTATAACTATTTACATAATAACACTGGGACGAATACAAAATGGCTAAATACGACACAATATGTTTTTATGTTTGAACAGAAAATCCGGAGGCTGGCAATGTCAAACTAGGTCCCATATGAGAGTCTCATAAAAATGTGTTACATTAAAGTGACAGATATTATCGTGACAGCTTCCTCGCTGCCCCCCTCCCCATCCTCCTCCGCATCGACCCTCCCCCCTCAAATCGCCCAGTCTAATGTTGTTACACGAAACATTTACAAGTCGGCAATAAAAGCTGATTTATGAGGAGTCGGCCCTCTCGCCGAAAACTTGTCTAATGTGAGAGACATTTTGACTTGCGCAGATCCGCACCGCTGCGCTATAAATATTGAAAATAAATATCGGAAGAAAACAGCTTCTGGAAAGCTAGAACTTCTACAGAACCTGTCTTTGATCTGCGAGAATTCGATCATGTCTTCCAACCACGGCCGACTCTATCGAATAATAAGGAAGGCGGCACTGGGTTGTGGAATGGACTTCCTGATGGATGTTGTCTCAAAGAACGTCTTGTTTTTTTAATTCTATGTCCAATTTTATTCTATTCTTGGGCATATTAACTGGCCAAGCTAAAGTAAATAATTAATGACAAATTAGGTCCAAGATCTTCAGTGTTTTGATGATTCCATTGATATAATCATCTCGTCTTACATCTTTAAATCTGAAAGGGCGGTTTGATGAAAAAGATGTAGAGAAAAGGCCAAGTTGCTTGTTGATAAATCAATATACTACCATAATATTTAATATATGAATGTTGCTTTTAACATACTTAACACATCGAGAAACTTTTTTAACACATCGAGAAATAGTTCAATTGGGAGAACAGTCGAATTATTAAATTCCATTTTAGTTTCATTTTTTACTTCAATGTGTAATGTGAATTGTAATGTCAAATGTAATGTGTAATTGTGTGTGTACTTGATTGTAATGTATTTACTTCAATTGTTTTTTACTTCATGGGGAACCCTGTTTAATAAACAAATAAATAATTAAATAAACATGTTATACAGGTAGGTACGTTAATTTATTATACTCTCTGAATTAATTATTCTTATTTTACTGCCAAATTTATTGATTTTTCAATATGTGTTTATTTATGTATATCTCTTTTATAAATATGTTTTTATATTTCATTAGCTGTTAGTTATATGTTATTATTAATTAAGAAATTATAAAGACTTAGGAATTTATTAAGTCTGTGATATTGTTTAGTTATATATAGATATGCCACTTTTTCTGAAATCAATGTGCGCTTGTCACTTGTCACTGGTCAACATTCCATTAGACTCTATTACCTACACACTTCTGTCACACTCACTAATATCACAGTTATTTACACTTTTCTCACACACTCATTTCATGACTTTTTAAATGTATAACAATTACACAATAATAAGCAGTTAATCTTTGAATTATACTTGTTGGCTATATTAGCTGTAAACCTGTTCATTTTCGCTGTTTAAATAAATAATTATAAAGAATTGCATTTTTAAATTATTTTCTAATCTCTTTATTTGTTTAGTTTTTGTTGTTGTTTTTGTGAATCATATTATGTTGGCTTTTTCTTGTGTTTCTTTTAAACGGAAACCTTTTATTTTACCAACGGCAAAGATAAAAATAAATTCATATTAACAAAACATTTCTAAAAACAAGCTTTTATTAAGTGCTTGAATGCGTATACAAAATTTCGTGTCCGCGCTGTTGACCGTCGAGGAGTTCCTTCGAGCCTACCCTGGACATAGAATCAGCTCATGCTAACCATAAAAATGCATTGTCATCGGAACTGACAGCCGACATGTCATATTTCAACTTCTTAGGATAAGAGGAAGTGGTTCTAATTCAGCGGGCAAGATTTGACCTAAGCTTTTTAAAAAAAAATAGCAATATTTGGAATATTTTTACAATAAGACTTACTACTAAAATACTGATTGGTTAGTAGTTATAAACCATTCAATAAATACAAAAAAAACAAAATAATTACAAGATTTCACAGTTAAACTATGTGTTTCTATTCTAGGATAGTTCAAGACTAGGCTTGTGCAGGGATCACCACATTGCTGGTATATTTTGTCCTTGGGAAGGTTGGATTATATGCTTCATATGAGGATGTTGGTGTGCGCGCTCATAGGAAATAAATGTGTAGATTGAGAACATAAGAATTTCACTTTTAGTAGTGTTGTTGAAGGCGGAATAATAAAACGTATGTGGTTGTATATTTTTTTTTTGTAAATTATGTACTAATACATATTTTAATTTAATTTGAAAACATTGATAAATTAAGTATTTAATGTTTGATTTAATGCTTTTTTAAAAAGAGTAGTTTTTTTAAATATAAACGAATAATAACGATTTATAATAATAATAGCAATTAATCACACCACCAAAATGAAAATCCAAACATTTTAAATGGAATTCATCCATACCCGCTTGAAAGCTATTTTTTTTAAATTATATTTAAAAAAAAATATCTACTGTTATATAAATATAGTTTGTTAGAACGGTGTGTATGACCATATACTAGTATTAGACAATACTCTCACTATTCGATAACTTATTTTTTTAAGTTGAATAAGTTATGTACATTATATATGTACTTCTAGGTACTCTGGTACTCTTGGCTCTGGTGCTCTAGGTAGGTAGGTACTCCTAATCAGAGCCATGCAGAGTCGTAAGCGAAAAGATTAATGTTAGATTTATAGTATTTATATTTCATCATTTTAGGCGAAACGGTGTTCAAACTATAGCAGAGACATTTTCCTGCTCATGCGCAGCGGGGCTAGTCTCTGACCTGGGCTAGTCTCTGAAGGAATCTTCGACACTATATTTTAGCAAGACTCGTAGGACGGAAATGTCGCTAGCTCCGTAACTGTAACTTCGAAACAGCCAGAGACGAATCTTGCGCATGTATGGTCGAGTGGATAAAAATTACTCATAAATCGATTTTAGTCGCCTCCGCGTGACAAGATTTGACCCACGATTCTTTTGCACTCGACTGTACGCAGACAGTATTAAAACTATTTCTAAAAGCCGTCTTTTTTGTTAAAACCCCAGTTGGGTTTCGACCTAATTAGGTCGTTACTCATAGTTGTCGATGTTATAATGCTGCATAAACGCAATTATAGATAAGTGTCGTGTGGAGGGGACGTTTTCGATTCTATGACTCGTGTCATATAAATTAGTCTCGGATGGTTGACTGGCAACTACAAAAGTCTACGGACAACTTAGCTCGATCGAACCCTCGGGTGACTTGTAGACTGCTTTTCGCGTTAGAAAAATGCTAACTTACAATTCTTTATAAGTTACATGCAATTGTAATAAAGAATGGGTTTGGCATATGCCAATTCACATTTGTTATACCGTGTTATTTTATTACAAGACCATTCTGAAAAATTACCCTTAAAAAATTTAAACTTAGTCGATAATAATAAACGAATCATGTCACAAGGTCTTTGTTATGAGCACACTGTTGTGGCTCTCAGTGCAAGCCGATAACTTTGCCAATGTTAAGTCATTGACCCCCGTGCATTATAGTCATCCACCAGCATCCCCGTGTACTAACTAGCGCAGGCAAGTTTTATTAAAGTGAGTAGATGCCAAGATAATTTTAACTATCTAGGTTACAGCAATCATTTTTATTTATTTATTTCCACAGTTCAACGTCAAATTTTAGGTATAAATATTTATTATAAGGTAGACAATTAAGTTGCATTCTTTTTTGTGTGTGTAGACCTTTTATACTCACACTGTAACACTTTATAAATAAACTTTTTTAGAACATGTAACTCTTACCTAGTTAGAAAGGTACAGACCTTCTCAAATCGGCCAACATTACTGGTACCCATAAAAACTTTGAATTTGAAAGCGAACTTATTGCCTCAAATGCAACATCTACCAGTTAACCAACTCCACGTAAAAACATCTATTAAACTAATTATGATAATTATTTTCAGTAAAAATGTCTGACGAAAACTGAATAGAAAGCAGGTCGAAAACAAGAAAAAATATTTTTTTTTGTTAAAAAAAAAGTAATTTATTTGAAAAAAAACTAAACAAGTTGAATAAATGTAAATTAAAAGTGCTTCTCAACAGCAGGAACATGAAATACTCTAAAAAAAGGGGGGGTGACCCTACCCAGTTTTTAATTTATCGTATGATTGTGTCAAAAGTAATCATGTATTTAAAAAGTTTTGTTAGCCAACGATGTCATAAAACATAATAGATACGACAACTGAGGGTGAAAAACGCACCACGCCCAAGTACGCCACTTTGCGTCGAGTACACTCCTCGCGTATCGCTTGTCGCTTGTTGCGGCGCGCGGAACGGCGGGGGAAATCTACCGGTGTCGGGTTTTCACAAGGACGATTTGTATGACATGCCGTATCTATGTGTTTTAAAAGATCGTTGGGACCTAGTCATCAACATTTTAAGAAACTTTTTTTTCGTAACCCCTTGCCCCCCGTCCTATCTCAGTAGTGCTGGAAGGAAGGTCTTTGTTTTATATATTTTTTTGTACATATGATTATTATGTTGACCCTATTAAACGCTAATCAGTTAAAGATTTGATTTCGTATTATCGTATGTTTATAATGTACCAATATCATTGTACTCTCATCCAGGTTTCCAAGTGCAGATGAGACTTCAGCCAGGGCCGTACTGACTTATAATTAACAACGTAAAAAATGTTTATATCCTTTTTTTAAAACAACTTAAAAGTGAGTTTCGTACATATATTCTAAGTCACTGGGTTTATAATATTGTTAAAATAATAACACGTTAAATGCATCAATATTTTTATTTATTTAATATGTTTGCTATATTACAATATGGAGGTCGAAGATGGGTAGACACAGTAGTGCTCTCTCTATCTCATAGTGTATACATATATATCTCTCCCTCTCGTTCAGATCGACGCCTCTCTGGCAGTTATAAAAAGTACTCTTTTTTTTAATTTATTTTTTACCTTATTTTTCTTCTCAAAAATCTAGTAACTTTCTGGTAAGTAGATATATAATACGAAAAATGACTGCTGATATCGTAACCAAATCAAAATAATAATTTAAACCTATTACAATGATATTAATTTTACGATCTATACGTAGGTACTTTTTCATAATTCAGAAATTATTTGACATTTTTAATAATTTGATAACATAAGATTTAGGTTTTTTTTTTACAACTAAACTTAAAAAATATTTTTACAATAGATGAAGTTTCAAATTTAGTTTACATACATTTCTATGGATATTTACAAACACGATCACATTAAAGTATAAATATCAAAATAATATAAATATTGAGGGTAGGGGTGTTCTTCGTACATACAAGTTTATATAGGAACAAAATTAATGCGAATATGGTCATATAATTTTTGCACGTTATACTAAAGAAAACAATTGTACAAATCATATGACGAAATAACATATTGCTTAAACACGTGTAAAATATAACCAAGAGCAAGCAACGCAAGTGTATTTAGCTTAGTTGAACATTTGTGTATGAATAAATACAATAATTAATAATCAAATTAATAAATATTTATTTTGGCGGTCACGTTTCAATGACTATTTTGCTTTATAATTTTACTAAAGCCTTTTTAAATCCATTGAGGTTTACAAACATTGTATCTAATTACGAGATCTTGCTTCTAATATTACAATGTCGTATTTTGCTTAATTTTAATTTCCGTGTGCAAGTTTATATTACCATACACGAATTACAAAATATTTTTTAAATAAAAACCAAAGTTTATTTCATAGCACCAGGAAAAAACAATAAACCTAACAAATATACAAATTAAAATGACAAATATTGGTGAAAGCCACGATATACAGGTTGTATTTTTAATCATTTTGATCCTTTCGGGACTCCATTTAAATGGAGAAACTAAACCGGGCTCGCGAAAAAAATATACCTCTAAAATAAAGTTAGACAAGACTGCGCCTTGTCTAGCTCTCTCCGTGACCAGGCGGGTAACTAGTTCCCAAACGATTTCGATTAAATTTTTAATTCGTTTTCTCGTAATTGGGAAACATTTTTCCGATATTTTTTGCTGATTAATGTTTGGTTGTCGATATAGATCAACCCCCTTCCCTGAAAGGAGCGAAATGTATTCAAATTCCTGTATAATTTAATGCTATTATTAATTTAGTAAGATTTTGTGGTGTGATTACAATTTCAGTAAGAAAAATATTAAATATATTTTGCGGTTGCAACCCTTTTGGTCTGATAATAAAAATGTACAAATTATTAGGGTTATGTTTAAAAAAAAAAGTGTTGAAATTCGATTTTGCACCTCCTTGTCAGGCAAATTCTTAAGAATATTTTAGATACCTTAGCGTAATCTTACGGAATCTACAATAATTCCGTTAAAAGTTCGAATGATGCTGCCAAATTAATTAAAATGTGTATTAATTTATTATTTTATGAATAGGTACTTAATAAATAATAAATTTGCTTAATATTTTTTTGCACACAATATTTTTCGCCAAAAGAAGTCGCATGGCAACACCGTTCTCATTTAACAGAGTGAAAAACAATAAAAAATGACGATGTAGGATGTTTTTTGTTCGGAAATTTTGTCAACAGCAATCATTAAAATAAATACATTCACAATCTAATTATTAACGATAACAGTACGTATTTTTGTTGGGTAAACTATAGACAATTTATACACATTTAATTAAAAAATAAGTAAGACTTATTTTCATTGCTTATACTCTACGCTAGACAAACGTATCGTTGAACATAGAAATAAAAGAAACATTGGCATATTAACAAAATATTGGCATTAGACAGCGACAGTGTAAAACATTATACTAGATACGCTAAAATTGCGCAGAAAATGCACCGCGCCAATTACGCTCCTGGGCTTCAATCGCGCCGCTCGAGCATCAGACGGCACGCAGATGTCGCCGTGTTCACTCGTCGTTACAGTGTTATAAAATATCATCGACGCTAGAGATAATTGTTACCTTGGAGTCCCAGAACAATAATTACCAATAAGCGTTATTTCAAACAAAAACAAATCAGTGTAAATATCCTTCTTCATTTAAAAACCATACATGAGCAGAATTTTTAAAAAAATGAGTTCTAATAACATATTATATTATTGCACAAGTTCGGAGTAAACCCTTTTTAATTTTTTTCTCAACTGGGAATTTTCTTTAAAAAATTTACATAAAATTAACTAAAATAGTCAATTCTCTGGACAGGCACAATTTTTTTTTATTTAATATGTGATAGGTTTTCTATGTCTGCAATATACATATTGAAAAATAGTTTTATATCTAACTTTATGACTACTGCACAATAGGTAATTTTTATATTATCAATATTTACATATTTTTTTTGCACTATGTTACCTTTTGACAACGCAAGCAAGTGTGAGTAATTTTTAATTAAATATAACACAACGATAAGGAATCGTAATCATCTAAAAAGCTTAAATTAGGGTAATGCACAAGTAATTAGTTTTATTTTTGTTTTGTACACGTAAAATTTCCTTTGCACAATCCCTCATTCCAATGACTGGTATGTCGTGTAATTCTTTCTTCGTCAACTGGCTATATTGGTCTTGGTACACATGTTTTTTTCTTTATTTCAACTACACTATTTTTTATCAAACTTGATCCGTCGAGTGCTTATAGCTAGCTAGTCTTCGGAGGATCTTGATTTGATTGTGGTACGTCGCCTACTTTAATTAGTGGATTGTCTGATTTATCTTTCACATCATCGAGGAAGGTCTGATATTCGTCAGCATCGGTGGCTTCATATTCACGCTTGACATTGTCAACGTCTCCGAATACATGTATTCCATTAGATGTATGGTTATTCACATCGACATCGTGTTCAGAATCAGCTTCGACTACATTTAGTACCTGCCGGGGGACAGCCTCTGGTGGTCTACGTCTCGCTGAGGGTGGCTACGGCACACCCCGTTCCGGCTCTCAGTCGGACGAGCGGTCCGGCGAGCGGTCGACGTCCAGGCCGTTGACCATCTTCTCGATGCTCTTCAGGTCGCTGGACTGCGGCGCGTCCGCGGCCGGCTGCGGCGGGGGCTCCGCGGAGGAGGCCCTGGCGGGCGGGGAGGCGCCGGGGCGCGCGCGCGCCGGAGACGAGCTGAGGCTCCTGGCTCGCGGAGCCACCTGCTCGAAGGCCGAGCCCAGGGCTCCACCACCGAGACCCGGCAGCGCGTATGGAGCGAATCTGTGGAACGCAATCTTTGCTATAGGTTAACGCTGACGAAACAAGTGATTAGGCCATTATATTTAAATTCACATAGAGAGTAATTTTAACAATAATTTTGATGTTTGACAAAAAATAGAAATACGCTTACAGTTTTTGCCATATCCGTAAAACATATACCCACAATTTAAGCGATATAGACATTTTTCATTTGGATAAAGGCGACTTTATACTCAACATAAAAGCAACTCGCTTTGAGCATAAATAATATTAGTATTAGTATTCTCATTGTTTTTTTACACATATACACCATTCACATACATACACATCAAATGAACTCCTGCATTCGACACCCTACATACTCACAAATTACGACACTAACACTATTATCACATATATAAATATAGACGTTAGCTCGTTCTGTTAAACATATATGTTAAAATGGAGATGCCTGTAGTTGGTTTAAGTTGTTGATTAATGTATTTTTATGTAACTATCTTTCGGTATAGCTGTAAGCATTTCTAAGAATTTAATAAATAAATAAATTTTGAAGTCTTCTGTGAATTCATTTAAAAAATATATGTGTTCATATTGCCAGACAAAAAAAGGTTTTTTATTTTTTCTGAGAGTGACTTTTTACTTCTATACAAGTTGAACTTAAAATCAGCAGTATCCTTTTAAAGCGACTCAACCCGGTCATTTCTCCATACAAACGCATTAATGTTGTGACTCTCTCATTTGTAGATGTAGAAAAAAATAATAGATACCGTTTTATATCTTAAACATCTAGGTCTGTTTTGAATCAAAAAGTTAAATTTTTATTTTTTCTAAAAGTTAAGATCTTCAAAAACTCTTTATTTTTCTATACATTTTATATAAAGTTTAGACGAAATATCTTATTATTTGAATAGAGGAAATAAATCTACAGAGAGTTGATTTCGTATAGATGGAAAATTAATTAAATTTAAACCCGTTAAATTTTAGCACTTTGGCGAAGATTTGGCTTACGTCTAGTTAATCTAAAGATTTGATGACTCATGTTATACACACCTAAGGATATCGTAAGTGGATACACACCTGTGTCCCCCCTTGAGCTGATGGTGCAGCGGCACGGGCGGCATCGCGTACTGCTGCAGGTGGTGCTGCGCCAGCGCGAGCTGCGCGTTGAACAGCAGCCCTGGCGGCACCTGGTGGGCGCCGAAGAACGGAGGCGCCGGGTACAGCGAATGCGGGTACAGGTAGGGCAGGAGGTGCGGCTGGACCGGAGGACCTGGATTTGGCCAAATCGAAACATCGTATCATTTCTGGCCGATCTCTCAAAATATAACTCGAATTGTAAAATTAATAAGGTATTATTAAAAAAAAAGCGCATTTATTGATCCTCGTAATTTGGTATCACTTTAAGCCAGGTACTAGCCTAGTAAAGTCCGTGCAAACCGGTACTACATAATAAGGAACCTTTATGGAAAATGTAATTTGTTAAAATGTAGGTATACTATAACTAATAAGAAATATGGACGTATAAATTAATTTACTTTTGGTATGGAAAATTCATTTTTCTGACTTAAACTTGACTAGGAAATAATGTAGCGATGCTGGCAGCCGAGTGAAATGGCCAGGGCTGCTCAACTAAGCTTCGTGTTGAAAATATTACAGTTTTGGCTGGGAACGTTCGATTCGCAGCTGTCATTTGGCTGGAAACGTTCGTTTCGCAGCTGACATTTGGCTGGAAACGTTCGATTCGCAGCTGACATTTGGCTGGAAACGTTCGATTCGCAGCTGACATTTGGATGGGAACGTTCGATTCGCAGCGGCTAACAGCAGAAAACCATTAAAAGAGAAGAAGTGTAAAATTAGATAGAACTAGAATTTTCGGAGTTTTGAAGTATTTGAGTTGAATTATATTACCATAAACTCTGATTAATATACGGGCCTTGTGGAAACGTGATCGAAGGTCGTTTTATTTACTAGTTTGCGATACTCTGTTTAATATAAATACACAAGTGCCCCATCCGGGTACCTTCCGTGTTAAGAAGTGAAAATATAAAGAACATTGGAAGCTGATAAGTCAGAAAGTCCCTTACCTAAAGACACGTCCGGCGCCGGCGAGGGGAAGTCTCTGGAAGGCCCTGCGGGGGGAGAAGCGGCTGGTCTCCACGCGCTGCCAGCCCCACTTCCGGAACAGCTCGAGTCGCTGCCCCCGTCCATGGCGTCGTCGCTGCCGGGCGGAGGCGCCAGGCGTCTGCGGACGGCCTCGTCAGACGCAGCATCCCCCGTGAGGTTGAACCAGGCTGCGAAACAAACGAGACACATCACTATAGGAAAACATTCTTAGAAAAACCGCTCACTGCCAGTCACACAGATTTACAAAAATATTTATTAATTTACAAAAATAAAGTTACCATAAAAACAATCAAAACATAAAGCCAAAGAGAGTTTCCCCCAAACTTAATAAAAAAAGAAAAAATACATCCAGGAACGAGGTTGGAATTAGGAATTAGGAGGACTTGGGGAATTTACATAATTACAAAAATATAAAATACAGCATAACTCTAGAGTAGCCACTCTCTTGATTTTTTTTTTATTTAATAAAAAATAATACATGTGAAATAGCATGAAACAATGAATATATCTAAGTAGTTACAAAGTAATCTTAAACTATCTCATACAAAGCAAAATAGATAGGTGGTGTGGATTTTATCACCCCACTAGACAAGGTCTGTTCTGGGGTGATACCTGCTCCAATTTTACACGTTTGCTTTATTTGTTGTTATATTTTTATTATTTTGATAAATAGTGTACGTATATAATATATACATTATATATATGAAATAAATACTCATGAAATACTTATATTATAAAGTGTTAGATTTTAGTAATAATTGTGCAAAATATATATTATTATATAATAAGTCTATGTAGGAATATTTAAGGGTAGTGTTTCAAATTCGTTTCTTGTAAACGCCATAAGCCAATTGCAAATTTTGCGCTTGAAAACATCATGCCGCAAGAAGGTAGTGTTAAATATATCGATGTCACTTAAGATGCTGTTGTAAAGCTTACAGGCTCGATGTAATATGAATTCTGTGCATAATTCGTCCTCAACCGTGACAGATGGAATGTCTTACGCTGGCGAGTCAGTTTGGATGGAACCCGGAAATCTATGAATCCCAGAAGATCAGAGCAGTCGATGTGACCATTGACATAAAAGCAACATATCAGGTCGTGATATTCTGAGCTTAAGACTCTGGAGTACGTAAAATTGGGGGAGAATTAGTCTTTCAATGAACCGAAAACAAAAATAAAATACATAAGTGCAAAAAATCGAGTGAACTTGATTATTTACAGGTTTCCCAATATTTATTATTCTTAGAAAATCATACGGCATAACTTAGTTATGGAAAAAAATACAGTGATTTTCCTAATTACATGAATCTATACCAGATTAAGCATCGAACAAAATATATAGCTGTTAGAACTAATATAATTAGACAAATAGAAGAGAAAATAGTGTCTCGAGACCATTAAAAAAGAGTCATCGAGTGTTAGTAAAAAACCAGGTAATTAGTTCTGCGATTTCAAACATGATTTGTTTTGACCTCATATCAAAATCCATTATGGTTTTGGAGGAAAATAAAATGGAAACTTAACGTGATAATATTAAATCGTTCTTGTTCGCCCAAAAGAACGAAATACAAAAAGGGAATTTACACGAGCGCTTTGATAAAATTAGTAAATGTGGGTATGAATTATTCTTGCATTTTTTATAGAATCTCCTACACGTAATAGGGAACATAAACACCCTATTAGGTCTTCCATAATGGTCTTGGGAAACGTGTATACTTATTTACCTACTTTGAGGATTTTTATAGTTTTTATTTGATACATTAAAATCTTTAATATTTTTTTTATTGTTTTTCCTTTTTATTATGTCCTGTGCCTAATTTTTATAACTAAGATAGTTACATAAATAAATTAAAAGCTAATTAGCACTCAAAATGTACCTAACCAACTTGAAAGTAATCTGGAAAAAAACCGCTTGTACGGATAAGTGTAATATAAATCTAATATTATTAGTAGATACCCCTAAGACGAAGCGTAGGACGACCATCAGAGATCCGGAAGCTGCTGGATGCGGAGAGCAGATGATAGGGAGAAATGGCGTACATTAGGAGAGGCCTACGTTCAAGGTCGACAGACCGGCTGATGATGATGATGATGATGCCAAATGTAGATTATTTTCGTAACGAAAAATACCTGAGTGCGGATGGGGATGGTGTCCTCCGGCGGTTGAGGGTGCTGGTGGTGGAAGAAGCGGGCTCTCCGGCGGCCCGACCACGTCCAGGGGTCTGTCATCGTCGTCGGCTCCGGCCGACTGGGACGCGGGCCTGCCACCAGCGGAGCTGCCATCGCTGCCGCCCGTGTGCCTCTGCGCCAACATGGCCTGCCTGTAACCAGGGAGGGAACTGTATTTAATATAACACGTCTGCTGCGCTTCTCACCAAGGGGATCGGGAAATGGAGATAGAAGGAGAGCACGGATGTGACGTGTTTTTTTATTTATTTGCATTTAGGGTCAATAGATAAATAAATTAATAACTTGTTTTTTAAGCAACGCAAACATTGAAATACAACCGGCGCGGAGAATAAATGTTTCATGTTTAGCGGTGACGTTATTCATTTCATCCCATCATCCTGATCATTCTTGGGCATCCAGGAACCTTCTACCACCGGTGAGCTCATTTCTGTCTTGAGCGTGGTTGTAAATCATCTAACGGCGCCGCGGTGTTTAGAAAAAGAAACTCTGTGGCGTTATAGGACAATATTGAAAACATCAAATTATTTAAAAAAAAACTTAGCTAGATTTGCATTTTTATGAAATCAACTAGGTATGCCTTATTTTCTCAATATATTTAGTGTAAATATTGGTTATTTTAACCAATACAATAAATACCCAATAAGTTTATTACGGGTTTAGAAAAAAACTTTATTTATATGCCTACAATAAAACCGCCTTATAGTCAGTTGTCCTGAAAGCGTGATAAATACGAGTTCGCTTGATTAATTTGAATTTCGAACATCGAGTGGCGGACTCTTCATTGGCTCCTCACTCCGTCGGGCGTCCCTTTCCTTTCGGCGGGAGTCCCCCAAGTTCAACGCTTCCTAATTCAAAAATTACAGGATGGACATGATTGCCACGCTCGTTGGCTTATTGTCTACGGTTGCTGGCGTTGACAGCTTCATTTTGAATTTCATTTCACAGCTCTCTAAACGATGCATTCTTTTAAAATATTTTTTATTAACACGTGTCCCGAGACCACTACCGAAAAAAATCCAGCTAATTGGCCCTGCGATTTCAAACATTATAAAACTCATCGTGTTTTCGAGAAAAAAAAAAGGAAAAGTTGGTGTTAAAAATTTTATAATTTTTTATTGGAGATTTCTGTCTGTAAATTATAAAAAAAACATTTACAGTTTAATTGTCTCTCTTTGGCTTAATTCTTCGTTATTATTAATTTTTGATATTACGTTAACTCTATATTAAGATTCTAGATATTAAGTTTATATAACTGAGAGTCTGAGTGTCAGACTCTTTCAAAGCCCTTACATTTATATATATATCTGCAATACATAGAAGAGTTCGTTTTTTTTCAGTGCCCCAAGGTTTCACCGCAATTGAATTGTGCGTCATTGCGTTGACAACCGGAAAAGTCGCCGGTGATTTGAATAAGATTTCCCTCGCGAGCGGCCATCTTGGCTCGCGTGTCAAACCTCCTGTCAGTTGACAGTTGACAGTTGGCGACGCCATCTTGGCGTTGCGCGACTATGGCACCCGAGCGTGTCGCAATTACTTATTGTGCGTTCGACTGCGTCGAATGTGCCGATATATAATCATCGGAAATTACAGGCTCGTTGGGCAAATAATTTCCGTGTTGAATATTATTTCAAACAATTGCATTACGATTTAATGTTTGTTTGACAATCAGACGCGCTCCACGCAGTTAGGTATCTTTTCAAAATACGCAGTTAGATACCTATACTATAATCTTTCAGTCCTATTACCCTCAATTTTCATTTTGCCCGATTTCCTTCAAATATTTACATCGTTCATTAAAAAACGATAACTACCTCCTATGCAAAAAAATATGACTTTTCAGGAGACCCTAAAAACTGATTAATTAATATTTTATATATGCATATAATGCATTTTTTTTTTAATGTACAAAAAAACAATTTTTCAGATATTTTAATGATTTTTAGCTTCTATACATTTATAAGAAGCTACTATCCCCGTCCTTTGACCATCTGTCCATCTGTCCGTGATGCTCTTGAAAAACAGCCATAGCCGTATAGCCGGAGGCCGGTCGAATAATATAGATATATAACATTACAGCTGACAATTTTTTATTGCTAATTAATGAAACATTGAAAGTTCGATAGAGTGCTCAAATATCATATTCAAATTTCAAAAATATGGCCCCGCGGTTGTTAGATCGTATTATTTGTTACTGGCCAGTTAAAATTAATATTAACTAATCTTTGTAAAACATCTAAAAGAATGCTCAGTGCCACATTATAATTATTATAAATTGAAATGATAATATTATGTCTGTCTTGTTTCATTACTAGCCGTGCGTCAAATATTTATGATGGATCGAAAGAATATCACGATACCATTGTAATTTTTTAATAACCCACTATCGCCTCTATGGCCATCCATAAAATAGCTATCAAATGACCTAAAAGTGCCGCAGGCACAAATGGGATATGAAACGACGCAACCCACCCAAAGTTGATACACAGGCGCGAGTAGTCTGGGTGGGAGAAGCCAGTAATGACGCCTGTAGGGCCTAGCTGTAAGACGTCAGGTTATGGTTAAATAATTTACTACAACTCAACAATGTATAGACGCAGTTCATAGTAGCTACAGAGTGTCACATTTGGCAATAATAATTCGCTGAAACACCTGTCATTGCCCCGTAGTAGGTACACTACAGGCGTCATTAACAGAAAGATTAATATTATAAAATATTTTTGTTTGATTATTTTTGTTGTTTTGTTTATTGCCAGATTTTTTCAAAATGTATTTAGGATGTATTTTTCGGAACGGTATTAAACATGGAAAAAAAATCCTGAAAGCATTATTTAATTTTTGAACCTATTGAAAGTAACATATTAGAGATAGGGCAAATGAAAATTCAACTTTGACGTATTTATACAAAACGGTGTACCGCAAGACGGAGTACGAGGACCCTCCGGAAACCTCTTTTACGTTAAAATACCCAAATGAGCATTAGTGCCTGTATATCATATCCTTCAGTCGTGACCGAAATCATTTTGTTCTAAACGCTGCATATTAAGTGCAAAAGTGGCGCTTATCATTCCATTAAATTCTTTTGTTTACCATAGATATCAGGTCATCCCATGACGCAATATGTTTTCGCTTTGATAAGAAAGAATGCGCATTGAATGTGAATTCAATGTTGATTATCCCGGAGAATGGATTCTTTGATATTTGTTCATTCAATTAAAATAGATTTTAAATAAGGTTAGTGTAAGTTATGTTAATGTGCATTTAGTATTGGATAGTTCTTTTAATGCTCTCCAAAAGTTGCAATTTTATTATTGGCTCGTCGGGCGAAACGCGTCTAGTAGACTGCGAAAACGTCTGAAGTCTGGTCAGCGGATTTTTTTATTGGAGAAATTGGCCTAATTAGAAGTGAGTAATTAGAGGCGAGTAGGTATTCCTAGACACACATTCCCTAGTGTCCGTCGTAGTTTGCCAAGCGGGTAACAATATTAGATTAAGTTTAATTATTTTGTAAAATAAATAATTGGCGATTGGTCGAAACGAATTTCTGATTCGTTAAATAATTCACAACAATTAACAATTTTTTTTATGCATATGTACGGTATACAAAAACCGATAATTATAAAATATTGCAACGCCTAAGGTAGACTTTATTTGTAGTGGTGTTTTTTTTCACAATTCCAGCTTTGAAAATAAATACTTATTTTAAATTAAATTAAATTAAATTTAAAAAAAAATGTTTTCAGTACATAATAATAATATATAAACAGAGTGTCCCAAGACCATTCCTAAAAACTTAAGGTAACCTATTATTAGTAATGATATAAAAACATGCCAAAAAAAATCACCAACCAATTTATTTTATTTTTCACCAGATGGTGTAAATTCGGTCAGCGTGCGAATCCCGATTCCGCGCCGATCGATAATGTAGCCATAACACCGTTACCGGCATTCGGCGGTAGCATATTACAAGATCCTTTTTAATATCTTCATTTAAAGTACCGTCTTTACAAATAAAACAAAAAAAAAATGTAGAAAAATAAGGTTAAATGCATTAAAGATAGTATTTATTGGTACGTAATATAATTAGGTCCAAAATAACCGGACACAAATGATTTACGATGATATAGCAAAGGTGTACAATAAAGGTCACTTATAATACGACGCGTTAATTGACGTGCAATCTGGTACAATAATCTACAACAAAGAAATTAATCTCATAGAGTTCTACAGGATTATCGATGAATCTGGGAAAGGTAGACCTTTAATAGACCTTAACAAGAGGACATTTTATAACCTTACATCCTAACACAAAAGCTAATGGGTAAGTATTTCAAATAAGAAATATTTCAGAATGTTACTCACACCTACTCTAAATAAAGTTTATCATATTAAAAAAAATATGATTACCAGGAAAAAATAAATTTTCTAAAGAGAATTGGCATTTTTCTAATGTATTTTTGTAACCTTTAGATTATTACTTAGTTAGGAGGAACGTGAGTATTTTATATTCTGCCCACCCTCCGGAGGGTAGCCGATAGCTAATTGACTTTAAAATTCTTATCAGACTCGGGGGGAGGATGGGATACTAAATATTCAGGCTTAATTAAATTGTAGCAGTTAAATGTGACGGTTGATTTTTAGTTTACATCTTTTTTTATTAAAAAATAAACTAGGCAAATATAAATTTAAAGAGTTTCCGCGTCATAAACTAAATATGTAACTCTGACTATTCGCTAAACAGACTGATTATACTTTTACTGAAATATTTTTATTGGAAACAGATAGATAGTCCATCTTAGGACAGGTGTTCAGCACCTAGTTAGATGGACACGGTGAAGACTCTGACATGCTACTAAGTGCGAATTTAGATGAGAGATGTATTAGTAGTTTGAATTACAATAACATCTAAGTGACATCACATTTTCTCTTTGTATGTTTATAGATAAAATGTTTTTTGTTGTAATAATTGTATGTCTAGCTGTAAGTTTTTCTGTAAAAACAACAATAAATAAATAAATCAATTTATTTAATTTCGTTTCCACTGAGTGGGAAATTCTATTATTGACGTTTCATTATAATTTTATAATTAGCCCATAACCCCCCACCCCCCACTGAAATGATAGTTAAATAAAATATGTATTAGTTATTTTTAGAAGTTATGGTAACATATACGTTTAAGTTATTTTTATAAATAACTGATGTTTTTTTTAAAAATCATCATATTGTTAGGACATAGGTCGTATAAAATCTTTTTTTTTTTAAGAAAAAGCAGACACCTTTATCAACTGACAAATGTTTTTTTTTTAAATAACTCAAGCATTACGAGAATAACATTAAGAATCTAATATAAATATAATATAAATTGAATGGCTAGCTAATGTGTGTTATCTAGAATTTAATGACAGACTTGACTTTTAAACTTTTTAAAAACGTGCGAGACGAAATTACAAAAAAAGGAGGGGTGTGAAAATTAGTGTAGTGGCATTTGCGCCGCGTTGATGTAGCGATAACCTTTGGGCGCCCCTGTCATCGACCCCCCCCCCCCCCTCCCCACTTCCCCCCAGTAGTCTTTATCGACTCCTAATGACAGAGTCGATTTGCGACGTGCCATCTCCCTCGCGCCGCGAACGCTGCACTTTTCGAAGAAGCGATGACGTGTCGATAAAATGCGAAAAAGATTTCTCGTTCGTCGCTTTATAAGGCCACAGAGTGAACAATGATTCCATAGATGCGTCCGCGCTTTGATCTTTGTCCATTTGCGGCCGCGCGATTGTCTCATCCGTGCTCGCGAGCCGATGCGGCAAGTGCGCCGAAGTTAAACGCCGCGTATCTTAATAATTGCAATACTATATTTTATTTATTTATTTACCTATAATAAAGAAGTAAGTACCTACACAATAATAAGAAATATTTTACAGATAACTATTCTTAGATATGATAAAATATACAAGGTGTGCCAAAACCATTCCCGAAACATAATTTGTGAACATATGGTGTCAATTCGGTTAGTGCGCGAATTTCGATGCCCCACCGATTGATAATGGCCTTGACACCGTTACGGCATACGGCGACAGCTAAACGCTCACAACAACGATATTATTACATGATCATTTTACTATTTTCACGTGAAGATTACTTTTTTCTCGATTATCATTTTTAATTTTGATATAGTTTCTTAACAAATAAGCTACAAATCGCAGGAGCAACCCTTACGGCAGGCACATTATAAGGAGTGGATCGCACAGCAGCTCGCGTAATGTTTGCTACAAGTTCGTACAATTGGAGTTCGCCAATCCCCTAATCCGGTGAAATTTGCCTCCTCCTTCCAGCGTGCCGAAAAAGATTTTTTTTATCGGGAATGGTCTTGGGACACGCTATATATAGGTATTCAAAAATAATGTTTTTTAGATTTAATTAATAAAATTTTATTCTTTACTAAATCTAAACCATGCTATGTTTAATTAACTTGTACGTAATAGGTAATACCTAATTCTATGCCTGCATTCTTTTTATTTTGATATAAATAAATCTTTCTTAATATTACATTTTTAAACACACCTAGGTACTATACTTTCTTAAATTGGTAATATTTATAGCAATATATTGCTCACTCACTTTTCTTGTAAGCATGCTAGTTGAGTTAACAATGCCAAAATATTATGTTTATTATAACTACCATTATTTTATGTCTAAGATCTACTTGCTTGAGGGTAATTCTAGGCTAATTCAATCTTATAAAATTATTAGGAACACATATGTTACAATTATACTCATACATATATATATATATTTGAAATAATTGCTGTTAACTAGGTCAATTTTTTCGTAGAAGAGATAGTGGTGATGAAGCGGGAAAATTGATTATAATGACCGGATTCGAACTCGCAACGTCTGGGTCAACAGTCAAACGGAACGAGTATAAGGAAGTTTTTTTTTTTGTAACAAATATTAAGAAATGTTTATGGTGTAAATTCATTTGTATGTGTTTGTATTTATTCATTAATGAATATTTTTATATAAATTTTCCTTTTGGTGTAAGATAGAGGAAATACGCGATTAAAGTTCATTCAGAACCCTAAAATGTTGATACAATTAAGTGAAATTGTCACTTGGGCGGAGGGTTGATCTGCGGTCCTCGCGACCCGCAAGGGCGGTGAAATATTCAAATTCGGTGCGCGCATCAACCCTGATTAAGCCGTTAGCCGCGGATGTCCCTTTTTTATCTCGTTAGGATCTTCTTGTAACCCCTGGAAACACCGAATCTTTTCCATCGCTATTGCAGGGTTGGCACTTCATATAATAATTACATTTAAAAACAGCGTGGAAGGCATTTTACTTTAATGTAGATAATAGCCCTTTTTAAATTGTTACCTGTGTCTTCTCAGAATAAATGTTAAATAATTCGAACGTCAAAACACGCTAAACACATCAGAATTAACCCCATAACATTTAATTTTGTTGTACGCTCGTGAACGAAACGTTCACGATGCGAGCCGATGCGCCTGGATAAGAAGACGGTTATTTTATTATCAAGAAACTAACTTTTATCATCTGAAAATAGCGTTAACAACTGATTTTTAATTGAGGAATAAAGGAAGTTGGTATTTATTACTTATTAAGTGATTTTTATTACTTTGAATCAATATAAATGAACTATCGATATATATATTATACTATATTTCATTTCATATAAAACAAATAATCTTCGATTACATTCACGGACGAATGCTAATGTTTACACATCTTAACCGTGAGTCCTGGCACTCGCATATTTTTTATTTCATTCTGTGGCAATAAACTCACATTACATACCTATATATTTCAAATGACAATACAATATTCTAATACATTGAAGTAAAGCCCCTCCCCGCCCCCCCCCCCTCCCAAATTCATTTTTCACCAAACTTTACGATTACAATGATCAGTGATCAAATTTGATTACAAAATCTCAAAGGACGAAAAAGCTTTAAATAAAATCAATAGTTTATAATTTTAGCAACACATTTATTATGGTTTTTTATTAAAATAAGGTAACTAAGTACGGCCGTTTAATCTGTTAGCCTCATTTTGAAATATGATTTACGGTTACATTTTATAGTTAATATTTTTTTTATAAGTTCATTTTTGTAATGCTGAATATTTTAGTAAATAAATAATAAGCCGACGAAGCGACAACCCTGAGACGATCACCCCAGGGTTGAAACGATAGCCGAATTGTCTCTATTTTTATTGCGATAGCGGATTAGAGACGATCTTTTGGAATTGTGTGGGCTGGAGCAGATGTTGGGGGGATATTCCCTTGACCCTTTTTATTCCAATTTGAGTAGACCTTTAAACTCTGCGCGATTCCGGCATTTTCTATTGCCTAAACTTTGGCCCAACTTTATCAGGGCTCGATAGAAATGTGCAAATAATTCACCGTCAAACGCAGAACGCCAACACGTTTAAGTTTTGCATAAAAAAATTAAAAAGTAGGTTGAAAATTTCACCGAGAAGCAAGGGTAATAAGACTATTGGGTAAATATGACCCGGTCACATGAAGACCATAAAGTGAAATCCGACCAAACGTTGCGTCACATATAGCACAGCCACACACGTAACTAAATCTACTGTAAAATTTCAAAACGTTTAAAAAAAACTCCATCTTAAGCATAAGGTAAAAATTCTAAGATGTGATCCTGATCTTACTAGTTTGTATAATAGAGGAAGAGGCGAAATATTCGAACAAGATCCATATATTTAACAGGTGATTATTTTATTTTATATGAAATTTATAATCTATTAAATACAATAATAGTATTTCTAGTAAAACCTACACAGATAATCTTTTATGGGGGTTTTTCGCCACCGAAGTATTCAGAGGTCTACGCACACATTAATCGCGAGGGGTCAAATATTGCAATGACCACTAACTGACCCAATCCTAAAAACCAATCTGCAAAACCATACCAAAGTATGATCGTAAGTTGGGTGTTGCCAAGAAGAACGACTATACCGCACACACTAAGACCTGCAAATTATTTGTGACCTTAAAGTATACTTAAATACATTTTATTTTATTTTATTTTTAAGTTACAGAAAATACAAGAATTCCGTTACGCACCTATACATTTATAATTATGTTGTGATTTTTAATTATGTTATGTATAATTTTTCATCCAAAATTCCACTGTCTTAAAATATAATATGAAAACAAAAACAGTGGTTCGATCCAGTGCGGTTGGTAATGATGAGAAAAACATGATCTTAAATATTTTTCAATTGTAATTGCCTTATTAATGTTATTGTAATGTTTGTTTGTTTATGAGAATTTACTTATAATCATTTTGTATTGTTGTAATTAATTAATGACAGAAATTAACGCTCGTCAATATTTGATATTTATTGAATATTCCCTAAGTATGTAAGTAATATATAAATATATAACAAACAAGGTGTCACAAACGCAATAAAGTGAAAATCATTCCATCCCTACTCGTGATCATTCCATCCCTTTTCCACCCTCCCTCCCTCCCCCCCCACCCCTTACCCAACCGCCACAGCCCAAGCGCGAGATTCAAATTAGTTCCGGCACCTCCTTCTTCGTGTTCGCTTTTCAAAATGTCTCAGAACACTTGGCCCCCGGAACATCCTATCGGGCCATTTAGTGACGTTTGACTTTCGCGCCAAATTATACGCCGTTTGAGAGAAGGGGGGGGGGGCGAGAGGAGGGGGGGCGTCGAAATGCTCGTGATTTTCGATCCCCGTATTCATAAATACTGCTATGCAGAGACAGTACTGAGAAATCCCAATTCTTAGACATGTCAAAATCCAAGAAATTCGAGTTGTTTTTTAAATAATTGCTATGACCTAGATCATATAGATACTGTGGAGGTCACAAGGCCACATGGCGTCCGCGTCTAGGTTTTTGTTGATATCTACAAGGTGCGACATCACGCCACAGTCAGCCGATCGAGGATAACGTCAAACGGATGCACCTAATGCACCACGGCTGAGGCAGAGGGTTTCCCCTCCAACGCAGACTATAAGAGCGGAGGTCGACGCCTAGTACGATGCCTATCACATCAGAGTGTCGGGTCGTCAATATCTTCTCGTCTGCCTGACGTCACGCTGGTCCGCGCTCATACATTATGGAGTCAGAGATTATATTAAATATTGAAGTTCTTATGTAATAAACGCTTCAACAAGTTCTTCAGTTATTACATTTATCCCACTGGACCCACTCGATGGGTTTCGTTACAGTACAATTATTTTGAGCCCCACTCAACTAGGTCAAATATGCCTGTATGAGTCAAGGTGAATGGTGGTAATGAAGCGTTAAAATGGTATGACCGCGTGCAGATTCAAACCCGCGACCTTTGAGTCAATAGCCCAACGCCTTAACCACTAGACCACCACGATCTGCGAACGCAGTGAGGGTATCGATTGTAGTCTTGTGTTTTTTTTGGTTTAAAATATCTATTGTTCGATACAATGCGTAGATATCGAATAATACCGTTAATGCCATTTGAAATTCTACACAAGATTTGTAAGATCGGTTATAAAAGGGTATACATTCCTACATGAGCGATACTTTTTATTACTACCATTAATAAACATTTCGGAGGACAGAAAAGGTCCGAAAAAATCCTTATTGTCCTTCGGGATACGTATCCGCGACATAAGCGCGGTCCTTCCGCAAATTTCGGGGAAAAAAAGAGAAAAACCGGGAATAACCTGACCAGCATATTGAAAGAAAACGCTCCCTTAGCACGGGGGTCGCTTTGGCGGCTGCGTGCCAACGAATATTGCTTCCTCTCGAATCCTTTTTCCCTATTTTCATCCCCGTATCCTTCCGGGTGGGGTTTTGTGATGCTAATGCCCGACATCCGAAGCGGTGCCTACAACCTCTAGGGTTTTTTTTTCGTAACTCAGGAACTCAGACAAAGAAGCGGACTTCGCTTGTGATCGTAAAATATTTTGTGTCAGATATAAAGCTATTTCAATTAAAAAAGATTTACTTGACGCACGTAAAACATTGTAGTAATATGACACACCATGATATCTTAAATTTTATTTAAAAAAAAATAAGTATAAATAATAAAACATTTTTAAGTAATCAGAATTGTGCCACAACATCACATACACTGTTTGTATATGGGTATACAAACATACCTATTAGGAAAAAAAAAACAATATACACATAGATATATTTTTTTAAACCAACCTCCTAATAAAACAAATAAATTTGGAAGTTGTGTGAATTTGTCATCGACTGTTTATACAGGAAGAAAATCTACGTCTTCCCGAACTTAGCCGAATGAGCGTGTCACATGTGTCACATTGGGAAACTTGTGTAAGGTGTGCATAAAGAAGTTTTACTTCAATAAACAATTAATGCCTATGACTTTTTTTCATTTTATTCCTATAGTGTAGAAAAAATAAACACCCCGTAATAATACCCGTATAAGTATCGTACAAATTCTATTTTCGATATAATTTATGAACAAAATTTATGTAAGAGTTCAAGCGCACAATCTAATAGCGGATTTATCGTACATCGTTTACGATACAATTTTTATTTTGTATCTAATATTACAAAAAAGTTGATTATTTAAGTGCCTTTTCTAAACCGTTGGCCCGTGCAAAAATCACACAAATAAAGTGACGATTTATGAAAGAATTTATTTCCCACGAGTGGACGATCGACTCTTCTTAATGTTTTAGATAAATCCTCTTATTTTATTTTTTTTCTTATGCTTTAAATTCGCATTCAAAATTTGTCGTATTAAAAAACCATAAATGTATTTTTAAGAATAAATTAAGAATACTTTCGATTTATCAAAGAAATCGCTACTCTGAATTCGCATGCACTGAAAAAAATATGGATCTCTGAGTTAACCGAAAAGTTTAGTAGAATCATAATTTGTTGTGGCTACTGAATTTTAGTAAGCTCAACCGAAGTATATTGTAGTGCATACGATCTGTTTGATAGACTGCACAAACCAATTCCTGTAGATTGATAAACCGTTCACCTAACATAACTTGCTTCTAACCTGTACCAAGCAATCGGTAGATGTTCTTTCAAATTAAAAGTTGCGTACACATTACAAGACTGTTTTGTTACGTCAACCAAACAATCAATAATCAGTGCCAAACGTTGGTTGAGTGACCAAATGGTCTCTTAAGGTTACAAGACCCGTTCGCTTGTTCGTACAAATAACTTTAACCAGGACCGAACTGTAGGTATCACTATATCTGTAGGAATTTCTTGTAGAGCGTACAGGATTTTTTTCACAGTGCACTTTTACTAAACTTAAGAAGTTATATTTGCTATTAGGTTATATTTTGGACGAAAATAATACATAATAAAAGTTATGTGATTTGTACCTGAATAGAATGATCAAAATTGATTTTTCTCAATTATAATTCACTTCCGGTATTTGTGTCACTTCCGGATGGAGGGATTGGTTAGGCAATAGATCAATGGCGGTAGGCACCCCGGCGGAAGTGCATAGGAATCCCACGACCGGAAATTCGCACCACGACCCACCACGGAAGTGGTAGAAACGACGGGAGAATTATGACGGAGACGGAACTGTCGCTTTACATATTTCAGCGATTCGGGAACGAGCTGGACGCACTTAAAAAACTGTATGCTTTCCCGCGTGACATATTAACATGCAATTTCAGACGATACATGTGGAATCCGGATATTAAGTCCCTAGGCAAATTCCCGAAGACTCAAAGGGGTGTTTGTGTTCCCTATTACGAGTAAGAATACTGTTTTTGAGAAAGTTTTATAAAATCCTAGCGCGCCTCGAATATGGTTAATATTTCAACAGCGCCAAATTGTAGCTTACGAAATCATCACATGTGGTGAAAATGGTGAAATTTAAAGAAAAACGAAGTTTAATTTAAAAATTAACAATAATTCCCCTAAAAATAATATGTTAAATTTTGATATTTGTCAACATACATTATTTATTAATCATTTAGGTAGTTTTAAAACGAATCTCAAAGCAAATTTTCAGGTTTGTAAGAATTGTAATGACCTAGGTCATATCCAATTATTTTTGCCCTACTCAACTAGACCAAATATGTGACTCTAAGTCAGGGGAGTTGGTGGTAATGGGGCGCTAAAAATGGTATGACCATCTGCGGATTCGAACCCAAGACCAACTAGTCAGAGGACTAGTAGAGACCAACTGGAGAGTTAGTAGTCCAACTTTGAAACAATAGTTTTCTCAAAAATATAACATAATATCCTTTTCTCTTTCCAATTAGTTGCGTCGATAGATTTTGCTCAAAACGATTCGCGCAATGTTCAATTGGCTTATTTCAGCCTCAATTGGTCAAAATAAGTACTTTGGTTGAGGCTCGGGGGGGGCAATTGCACCTATTAACCCCCTCTGTATCCGCGCCTGGCCGTGAATCAGGTCAAGTATAACCGAGTGCATAGGGTATAAAATGAAATGTTTTATTTAAAAACTACTATAGATCTGATTATAGATGTTTGCAAATTGATGTGCTCGGGAAAGGGCTAGGGTGAATTAAGTAGCGTCCAGGCTAGGGTGAAACTTACTTTTTCTCTCGCTTGCCAGCGCCCGTGTCTCGGAAACCCTTCGCGAAGGGATTATTATCGATTTTCAACTGGGTTATCTGCGAACATAAAAATATTAAATTATACATCATACCTAGAGTTTTTGGTATTTATAATACTCATATTACATAGCTAAAAAAATATGTAATAAAAAAAATGCTGTTAAAATTTATGATAAATTGAAAGAATGTCATGATTTCTAATCAGACCATTAACAATATTTCATTGTCACCTCGATGGCCACCCAAAACTCACATCGAACGGGCTAAAAGTGGCACAGGCACAAGTGAAGATAGGAAATGAAGCAACCCATCACAAGTTGGTCCCACAGTCGCAGGCCTATAGCTGTAAGACGTCAGGTTCTGATTAAATAATTTACTACTACTTATCAATGAAAAGAAGCAGTTGATATTATATGATAGCTACAGGGGATCGTAGCCATTCATGTTTTTATTATTCAACATTGTGCACACGAAAGAATTTAAGAATAATGATTGAAATTTAGTAGACAAGGATAATTTTAAAATTGAATGCGTGTTTTCATATCGAGTGACATTGCAATTTCTATTTTTGACAACCTACCATTCCCAAAGTTTTGACAGATTAAAACCATGGTGTGTCTGAAATTGTTAAATACTATTTCAAGTGCTTACTTTCTCGTTTTGGTAGGCGGTGACGGCTATGAACTCGGTTTCCTTGAAGACATAGGTTCTGAAGGTGGAATATGGTAGCTTGAGGATGTCATTCGCTCGCACCAAGTGAAACCTGGGCTGGTACTTGTGCATCGAGTTAAGTATCGTCTGTGGACCAAAAAAAAAACAACACAGTAAGTATAATATACGAGTAGAAAATAGTCATTTTAAGATGGCTTTTGAAAACCACCTCATGCTTCGAAAATCACCTAAAAGAAAATGTACTTTTAGATTGCTTTATTTTAGGTAACATTTTTATAACAATTTATTACCCTATTCTTTTATCTGATTTATACATTCACTATTATGAATTCTATATTCTATAATTTTTATATTACGAACATAATTTTAATATTCGTAAATTTTATCGGAAATGTGCCCTAAAAATAATTAATCGTCATAATACGGGAATCTACCACGTGTTATGAACGTGACGTGCATTTAATTCAAATTTTATTACAGTTAGTAATAAAATTTGTCACATTCGCAAATATCGACGATTTTATTTTGTTTTGTGGTTGTTCTGCTATTTCTTAATACTTTGGGAATAATTTTCTTTTTTGACTCTTTTATTTCCCACAGGTCGCGGTTCAAATCCACGCATTATAGTTATAGCATTTTTAAAGCTGCCTACCACCATCTCCCCAGACTCTAGCACAAGCGTATTTGGTTCAGTCGAGTATGGCTCAAAATCATTTACATAGCTATACTTTTTATTTTCTTGGAAACTATATGAATATTAATATGCCGTCCTTTACTAATAATACCTACTCGAAAGCAATTACCTCGATTTTTTATAGGGAATCGGGTGTTTTACCTTAATAAATATTGATTATTTCAAATACGGTATATAAAAAATATTTTTTTACCTACAGAACTGTGTATGTGAATGGAATATGGTATTCGGAAATGACTCCTTGTAACGGAAAATATTCGTTCGTGAAGAGTCTAACCTGTCCACGATTAGAAATGATTTCCCCCGGATAAATAAATTAAAAGGCAGCACGCGAAAGACCTAAGGAATCCAGGATTATCACTTAGGGCGTTGAGGAAGAGTGCAGGTCGCGGGCGGGTAATCGGGGCCCCGCCTGCGCATCAAAAATTCAAGATCGGAGAGCAGCGATCGCTTAAATATTTTGTCAGCACATGAAAGGATCGGGTCGGGGGCTTCCATGTCGCGGGCGCGGCCCCGGGGACAGGAGTTGTGACCCTAGGGAGGCAGTTGTGACCTTTCATCGTACTTATCACATTTGACTTGGCAGATGTACATTTTATCACCATTTGACCTCTGATCATGACCATAAATGAATCACATTATTTTTCTGTCAAAATAATGAGTATTACATTTTTATTAATCTTTTCTTGTTATTTTGCGAATTTATCTAAATTAAGTTTTGCTCTATTTAATATTGTTTGTCAACTATTAAAAAAACGATTAAATATTATTACAGAAGAAATTCTTTGCGCTATTATTATCATGTTACGTTTGACTGACTATTTAATGACAATATTTTGTTTTTCCTTAAGTGAAAGAAATACGGTTTCGATATTCTCAAAAAAACGTTGCGACCGGACCTCTCCTCCCCACCCCCCCTCACCACGCCTGAGGGGAAAACCCCTCAACCAGCAATGACCCCATAATGAAAGCAGAAATAAAACCTAGTTACTTTTATCTGTTCCGAGTACCGCAAAGCAGATTTCCATATAGTTTATTTTTCTACATAGCTATTGGCTCACATGAGGCTTGAAGAGTTGCCACAATTTAAATAGTCCTTCGTCTACCTATGTTCAGGAGCCAATTCAATAATTAGTTGGTATCTATATTGTTCCAGTGCTAGTAAGTGTATATTTTTATTGGTACATATATTTTCTAGGGTACATTGTCGACATTTAGACAATTTTCATACCTATAAAATGTGGATTTTGTTAGACGTAAGACAGATTATATGTGTATATGAAGGTATTGGATAAGTATCTATATTTTGTGTTATTTGAGAATTTATTTATGAATGTGTGATTTATTAAGAGGAGCAATTCATTTTGTCTCAATACTTATGTAAATAAACGAAAATATCAAGTAATATTGACCGCGTGCGAATGAGGTAAAGTGTCTTGGTTTTGAATCCACGCCTCTGAATCAGAAAAACGAGAATAAGTATTTAGTCCTTTAAGAAACGTAAAATTCTCAGTTAATCGATGAAAAAAAAACCGTTCCCAAATATCGTACGTACGACAAAAGAATAAAGGGTGCGCGAGCACTATTGCGTCATTACTAATGCACGGCCGTGAGAAGTCGCCCCCGACCGCGGCATCTGGCCTTTGAAGTTTGAAAGTTGGCGATCGTGGTAATAAGGCGATACGATAATTTACCTTACCTATCGACTCTCGGCGGTGGAAAAATGAGTGCCAGCCGCGTATATAATTTTCCAGGGAACCCTATCACCTGCGGAAAGGCAGGGAAAAATCCTCGATCGTATTTAAATATTAAATCTTGGGAAAGTCGCGTGGGACACAACCGCTGTATTTTCGACAGGAAAGTGGTTTAGAAAGTGCTCTATAAAACTATGCGTCAGTCGTATACAGCGTGATTTTGTTTCACTACCTATGAGACACACATACGACGTTCAAATTTATTACTACGTATGCATATGCTGTTTGTTTATTATGTATGTGTATGTGTATGTTTTAATTCAATTATTGTATTTTTCCTTTGTTTCATTTAATTGGTTTACTAACATGGGTATATCCTATTGGTTAGTGTAACTGAACTTTAAGATACATAAACATTTGTATACGCATTATTTAGAATAAAGGAAGGATTACTTGGGATTGCTAATTGTTTTAATTTAATTAATAGACACCATAGTATAGTCATAGACAATGTGCCATTAGGTTGATACGTTTAATTGTTTAATTTGTATGTTAAGATACCTACGGATAAGGCACCAGCCTTCGTGGGGTTGTATATGGTGCATTACACAAATAAAAAAATAATAATAATAAAGCGGAAATTGTAATATACACTGAAAATCTATTATTTCCTGTACGCTCTACAAGAAATTCCTGTAGATAAAGTGACAGTTAAACGTTTCGTTGCACCCACAGTTCGATTCTGGTTAAAGTTACGTGGTACGCGCAAACGAATGATTATTGTAACCTTAACAGACTATTTGGTTACCGTTACTAAAGTTTTTAGTAGGCTCAACCAACGTATGGTACGCCTGACTGAACTCCGGTACACATAAATTGGAAACAATATGGTGGAATAGGTGAGAAGCGCGAGGTGTGTTTGCGAGTCTACTACTGATTGGTTGACGTAACGAAACAGTCTTGTAAGCTGTACGCAACTTTTCATAGGAATGCTGCCATCTACGAGATTGATTGGTACAGGTTACAGGTAAACTTTTGTTAGGCGTACGATTTATCTACAGGTCTACAGGAATTGGTTTGTACTGTCTGTCAAACTGACTACACTAGTAGTATGTAGTATGTAGTATGTAGTATGTAGTAGTAGTATGTAGTGTGTGTAGTGTACACACACTACAATATACTCCGGACGGGCCTACTAAAATTCAGTAGCCACAAGAAATTCGAATTCTACAGAACTTTTCGGTTAAATCAGGGTTCAATATTTTTTCCAATGCAGATTTAACAAACCCAGTTGTTTTAAAACATTTTTTTTTAAATTTTAATAATTATCAACCGCCAATTTGAACTGAAATTATAAAACATCTCCAATATCGATTGATATTTTATTTATTCATTTATTTATTTTTTTTTTTATTGAGAAATCAGTTGGCCGATGAGTACACAAATAATGGGGAAAATAGTTATGTTGACCAAGAAACTTCATGAGCTTTCTAAAATGCCCAAAGACACTTCCTAGCTGTTACCTAAATAATTTCCATGCAATCTTCCTAAGTAGCCGTTTTTCAGGGTTTCTATTTCCATACAAAATTTCATCAAAATCGGTTTAGCGGTTTATAGCCGTGAAAACGTAACAAACAAACAGACTTTCGCATTTATAATTCTAAAACGGATACGGATATAAATCACGAGCGCTGAAAATTAAATTTATTTTCAACGCAGCGCTGAAAATTAAAACATACATATGTAATGTGGGTTAGTTCAGTATATCGGGTATTTTTGCATATAATAAATTGACAAAAGAGTAATTGATCTAAGTGTGTTTCGTAAATTAATAAAATAAAAAGACTAGTAATTTTTTTACAATTACTGGTTATTTTCGGTACAATATATCACTTTTTTTTTATTATTCTCACTATCGTCGCACTCTATCCTGTGCGTAATAATGGTCCATTGTCGGCTTATCGCTTTGCGGATGAGTGTTGCGAACTGTTTGCGATAAAACATTCTAAGAAATTCTTCTGATAACGCCCACTCTCAATTATAATCACGAAACATTGTATCAAACATAATTAATTTGGCTTTTTTTTTTTTTAAATGAAACTTATCGCGTTTCTGAAGAACTTCTATTGTTTCTATGCATAATTATGTCGTGATAGGCGCAATTCTTATCATTTTCGGCATGATTTTTGTAACAAAAATATATATTTTTTTAATTATACAACTAACGCCTAGTAACATTCAAAGATAGGACTGACCCTGCAATAATAAATTCAAGACCTTATATCAAACGGATAAAAATTTATTTTAGGAGATAATCTCAATAATATTATTCTCTGATTTTGACGAGCGATTTAACCATATTCAAATATTGTCACGAAACATCATCAACACTTTTTCCATATGTCATAACTGGAGTCATAACTAAACATGGTCAGAATTCAACTTTGTACACGGTTGTGAAAAAAACTAATATGTTTAGTAATACTGATGTATTTCATTTAATTAAGGATTTATTTATTAAAGACATCGTAGAAAATATGTAACATTAGCATAGGTAATATGTCACATATGTAATATGTGAACGCCTTTATTCACGCACACGCCTTACAACACACACCCCACCACCTTTAAAACTTGTATAAAAACTCACACACTCACCTTTGAATCTTTACACTCTCAGCACAATAAACGTTTTATTATTAGTCAATGCTACAGCCTATATTTGTTCATAAAAATATAACGTTAAAGTTATTTATCAATCGCCTTTTTGTGCTTCGATTAAACAAATAAATTATTATAGGTATATCTTAGTTGAATTGTTATTAATTATAACGCATGGCTTACGCGAATTACATTTCTATTGTAAGTAATATGTACAGTGGCGTAGCTATGTAATCAAGGGCCCGATGCAAAAAGAAAATGGGGCCCAATCTAAATTGGTTGTTGTATCAAGTAAAAACTATAAATAAGGTCCTTTTATTCGAAAAAAAGCTACTTAATTGTGTTCAGGCGAAAGTACTGAGCGACTTAAGTATCCCAAATGCGAAAACAAACCCGTCCGGGTTGGATACACTCGGGTTCGAACCCGGACCTTAGAAATAACACCTTATATTTTCATTGCTCCATTCTTTATTATTTGTTTTAACAACTGTATTAAACCAATTACTACTCATATAGGTAATCCTAAGAATAATAAATAATAAATGTTGATAGGTCGTAAGCGACGAATTGTAAACGTAACGATTGTCAACTGGTGTGAGTAGACAGCTAAATTTTAGCTGAATACTCACCATTTGAAGGTACCCAAATATAATTCTGGAGGGTGGGGGGAGGGGTAAGAAAGATATATGTGAAATATACGGTAGATCTCTCGCCTATGGGTAAAGAGAGATTAAGTTATCTACTGTGTTCTCTAAACAGTCTTTATTATGAGTCACATTTTTTTTTGCGAGAGTTCCCGAGAATCGCCCATACGAATTAATAATCCATAAGTCATCGATCGATATCGGTCGAATGGTCGAATGGTCGACGAGAGCGCGTCGCTATGACCGCTCGACCGGAGGGAAATGCTAATGGCGCCCCCGCCCCCGCCCCCGCCCTCCGCCCCCGCCCTCCGCCCGCGATAATAAAACTTAATATCTGAAAATGAAACAATAAAAATGGCTCGCAGGCCGCAGACGCGACAAGACGGAGCCGCGGCCCTCCCATCCGGCGCGGAGGACCGCGCCGCGGCCGCCGTCCCTCTCGCACCGCCCGCCCCCGCCGCCGTCCCTCTCGCGCGCCCGCGCCCTCTCCCTCAGACAGACAGAGAGCGCGCTACGCGGCCGACGCTGTTCGTTTTTTCCCTCCGTCTGCTCGGACTTCGCTATGTGCCCGAGTATATAAAGTACAGTCGGCCGAATAACGAGAGACGCTGGCAATTAAGTGCGGTGAGAATCGGCGACGGGTTAATACGTACGCTCGGCGTAAAAAGCGACGGCCTTCGTTTAATATTATAGGTAGTAAACTAATCCCAAGATTCAAATAGAAACTTCTTTTGTTTTGAAACATGCTTTCACTGAACAATACACGCTCATTTGAAACTCAAAGTAGCTTTCTTAACTCTGGAAACATTTTGCCATAATATTTATGGCATACAAGTCTTAAAATCAAAAGTAGGTTTGAAGTTATGGGGGTTAATGATTAAACGCAATACACAAAAATAAAACTAATAATTATGTGAAATTAATTAACTCAAAGTTATTATACACAAATAGATAAATTAAATAAAGGATTAAATTTATACATAAGTATTTATATTAAAGATGTAACACCTTTAACTCTGATAACAAACACCTTTCATACAATAACTATAGTGTTTAAAAATGAAAAAGATATTAATAATAAAATTAATTGCCTACTAAAATCACAATTTGAATATAAGAATAGTAAATAAATCAAAAATTAATGGAAAATGAGTGGAAATTTAAAAATATATATAATAATGTTTGCTCAATTGCATACCTACCTATTTTTAGGTAAATATTCAATAGAATTTATATATTAGAGAATTTATACTATTAATTGATGCGATACAAATTTAATAACAAAATAAGTGACGTAATCAACATTATTAAAACAATTTAATTTCAAATCTTGTTACCATTCAATCTTGCATATATTCACTCACCTAGATATACACAGATGGCCTATTCTGCACTATAAAGTAATATTTTTCACAAGCATTTTTTTATTGTATAGATAATCTTCAATTTACGTTTCACAGCGTGGCGTGCCTCATTACATCCTCAAGCTGCCCAATTCCAAGAAAGGTTCCTAAAATTAATTCTCAACGACAGTATAAAAAACAAATTCTCAAATAAGTTCGCCGATCGAAATAAAAATAAAACATAAACCAGCCTTAGAAAATTGCTTCAGCGCTGAAAAGAAGGCAGCCATTTGTCATAAAAGAAATACAAGCAGTATAACAGAGGGTTTTTTTCAGTAAAAAGATGGCAAAACTACTATAGACAAAGGGAACTATATGTTAAAATACCCCAATTATTCCAAAAAGAACTTCAATGCATGAAATCAAAAAATCAAGCTTAGATAAGGTTTAAAAGTTATTTCTGATCTCATTCTATTTTTTTTTAATAATTACCATGACCTAGGCCAAATGTGCCTGTTCTAGAGTTGGGGAAGATAAAGCGTTGAAAATGCTACGAGCATGTGCGGATTCGAACCCGCGACCTTTGGGTCAATAGTCCAACGCCTTAACTACCATTGAACCACTCTTCTCTTTTCTATTTATTCTTCGTCTACTGTTTTCTTTTACGCTAATATTATTATGGATTTTAAATTGATATGATTTGGAAAACTTAATTTATCGACTCGCAAAATCCTGTGAACTTTGTAGGTTAAGTGATTTTCGTAAAAAATATTGTATTTGAATATAAAATAATCATGTAGAAGGCGCATTTTGTTTCTAGAACAAATTTGGTGACCTTAGAATAGTAATTTAATCTATATAAATGTAATGCGAAACACCAATGTCACCTACCGTATAAAAATAATGAACATAAATAGATATAGTATTAGAAAACGGGCCTTAACGACACTTAAGGACATTATTAACTGAAGTCATCTTAGTTTATCCTCGGCTTTTGAGCGCGGCGAGGTGCGAGCGGCTTACACAAATATTTAGCTCGAGCAAATAGTTCGTACTTAGAGGTAAAGTTTGCCGTTCGGTTTAAGGTTAAGTTTGCCGCGCGGCCGCCGCTAAACGGTTAAATACTGTCCTGGGCGAAGTGTTATTTTATCGTATTGAGCAGTTCCGGTCGCCGCATTGTTGACTTTGCCAGGAAGAAGCAAACAGCAGATAAATATGAATCTGCGATAATTAACCAATAACGGCCTTATGTGTGCGAATATAAACATACTTATGAAACAAGTAATGCAACGTTTAAAATGTTTTAGGTTAGTTATTTTAAATAGTGCAATGAATGCACTAAATTATTACGAAAGAAGTGAATTTACACCAACTTGAATTCTGTCTTCAACTTTCAACTCTGTCTTTATTGAATGACTCGTTATGAAATAACTCAGGTTTCGATACGCAAACCGTATCGTAAAGTTGCATCGAACCCAGGCTACACAATATGTACTATTTATATTTTATAATATTTTTAATAATATACTATATATTGTAAATTGAACACTTTTAAGTAAAACATTTACAAAAAAGGTCTATATGTACAGACAGACACATAAACCCTTATATACATATAGCTTCAAATTATCCAATCTCTTTTATCGTTTGCTTTCTCTCACAATAACCCTAAAATATGCTTCCTGGCATAGAAATGCGAACCTTTTTTTTATGAACCCTGTATATTGTATAAATCAGTGTGCCACTTAGTTAAATCTTCAGTTGCACCTTTTGTTTTATTTTTTGTTATGAATATTTTGTTCTTTTTGTTTATAAATTATCAGCTGAAGATCTATATATATATAACTTAATACATCACATTAAAAATCAGCAATACACGATATAAAGGTGATGTAAAATAAAATTATGGCAGGGAGATGGGATACCTGGTTACCATTATGTTTGATGAGATTAGTCATGGAATCATAAGGCCTTTGTGGTTTTAAGGAATGTTTTTAAGTATTTAGGAGTGATTCCTCCTTCCTGTACGGATTAAATAAAATAGGTATACATTTTTAAGATGGTAAAATCAAATTCAAGAATAAATCGACCAAAGAACTGAGAATTATACAAATTAGGAGCGCCCTCACGGAGCGGAAGGAGTCTCTGAAATCTTCCTTTTCACACTTTTGAGGATATCAAAGGAAATATTTTCACCTCCGTCACACCCCTCCCCCCCCCCCCCACCGTTCTCACAAGAATTAACACAGTTCAATGAACTCGTCGACGTTTTTCCGAGCGGTAAAACGGTTGAGTTTTCCTTTTAAAAGTTCGCCCGCGCGTTGTAATCGGATAATCAACTTTGGGGCGAGATCGGGGTTGCGGGGAGGGGAGGAAATCGCGCGTAGAGAGTAGGTAAGCTACTCTTGTTGTAAAACCAAATTACCAGGTTCTTTATCATGGGATAAAATGGAAAAATGGGATAAAAAAGTACCTATCGATATAAGTGTTTTTAAATTTAGGGCACTCCTTTCAGGATGTTGATCTATATCGATGACTAAACCGGTCTCATAAAAAAACTATATAATTCCGAAAAAAAAACATACTAAAAAAATATATTATAAACACTTGTATATTAAATATAATTTTAAATTCTTTAAATTAATTTAAATTCATATATTTAGGTTTTATCATCATTTATATGTACCTATTAGTAACCTAGTTAAGTGTGGCTAATCGTATAATAATGATTATTAAAGGTAGGTACATTATGATGAATAAACAAATAAAAAAGTTAGATTTTGGTTCAAAAATTTATATGATTTACGGTCGTGGGCATTAATCGGTGTGTCTTGGCAATTAGGAGCCGTAAATTAATTGCTATTCCGAAGACACCTCTATTCCTAAATTCGGTAATTCCATCCAAATTGCATATCGCTAGATCATAATTAATCGCATATCACGAAAAGGCACCGTGGGTGTGCCAGAGTTCATTTAGCAAAATCCAACCTAATAAATTTTAATTGATCGAATATTTAACGCAGTTTTTTTTTAAATTTTAATTAGGTAATACAACTAATTAAACAAGATAGTTCATTAAACTGCGAATTACCGGCATTATTCTGATTTATTGGAATTTAAATCACACAAACGTACCTACCCATGAATGCGCGAATTTAAATATACATAAAATATAATATATAATACAAAAATATTGGCTACTATGAGATTACTATGAGATTACCTGGAAATATTAGTAAGTATATTCGAAGATTCGGTTTCATATGCGAGTGACTGGTGATACATAACTGAGATCGTGCTAATCTAGCGGTTAAAGCATTGGACTATTGATCCATAGGTCTCGGGTTCGAATCCGCACATGGTTATACCATTTTTGATGCTACATTACTACCATCTCCTCTGACTCTAACACAGGCATATTTGGCCTAGTTGATTCAATTATATTCAAAAGTTCTATTGCGTTTGAGGACATTTTTTTATTACACTCTTAATTAACGCGTGTGATTATATATAAATATTTTAGAACAGACAATAGACGAAATGAAATGACAAATGTCCCATAGAGATTTGTATTTATCAGCTAGCTTTTTAGGAAAGAAATGCTTTTGGCTAGTATGCCTTAGTACCTCAAATTCAGTTAAAACCAAGTTAGTCAAAATCAGCAGTTGCGATAATTGTTACGTTTAGTCCTAAACATGCTCTTCATGATGACGGTTTCGCCGTATTTTAGGTTAACTATAATATACAGATCCGGTTTTTTTTAATTTGTAGATTTCAATCGATATTTTCTTGTTTGTCGTTAGCATCAAGGCAAAGGCATCAAACGATTAATGTCGATTGAAAAGGCAAATGCACATTTTTAAATAAATATTTGTGGTGTTTTTGTGATTTAAATTTCCATTCGGAAGTCAACAATGCCTCAGCATTCCAACAAATCAAAGCACACGAAAAGAACACACCGCGCTAAAAATATAAAAAAAAATTAATAAAACTTAACCTAAAATAAAAATAGAATTAATAATAAACAAAATGGCAACGAGCGTCTCACTTCAGCAATTACCGTCAGAGACTAGAACGCGAATGGCGAAATGATTTTTTCAATTAATTAATCAATACTAATTTTAATTTTAATAAATCAGCACATCGGCGGAAATTGAAGAATTAGGTATGGCGTCGGCGTTATAATATATAATATGAGAACAGGCGAAATGTACCTAATACACACCACAAATATTTATCCGTCTGTCGAGAACGCTACGGTTGATTTGGGCACAGGGACGAATCGGGAGCAAAGAGCGATTTCTACATTTGAAGTATTCGAAATTCTAAGAAAAGTAAATTTACGCATTGAAAAAAATTGGATAAATAATGTTTTTTTTACGCTTTATATTGTTGTGTTTAATTTTTAATAAATGCGAAATTATTTTCGATAAAAAAACAATAATAATTTGTGAACTTTACTTAAACTCCGCAGCATTTCTACAATTTGAATATAAGCATTTGTGATATGCGTAGGAATGCATTATTAAAACAAATTAATATTTAAATTGTCGATTCGAGTAGTTTTGAATGCTATGAAGTGCAAAAAGATTAGTGACAAATAAAACGTATGAAGTTGAATTAGTCAGTGCCATATTATTTGTCCGTGGTTCTAGCAAAAGGATATTTTGACGTTTGTCGGCGTGATTTTAGTCGAAGTTTTCGCGCCATTGCCACTCCATTCATTGTCGATTCTACGGAGTGAGGGAGCGGGCAATACTCACGAGGACGTCCTGCTCAGCCCGTTGGAACTGTTGGTTGAGGGGTCTGCCTCCGAACCGAATTCCGCCATCAGCCCAACTCCTGACCATCGTCTGTTTTAGGAATAAAGCACAGTCACATATTGTTCACAGTTTTACATCTTTTGTTAGTCATACAAATGTTTATTGTTATTAAGCAGTCTATAAAAATAATGCAAGCACAAAAGGATGAAAGTTGAGCTCTGAAAAAAAACAACAAAACAACTATATTGAATAAATATGGTTTTGTAGGAGATTTACTGCCGTTTACTATCGAAATAACCAATTAGAAAATGTATAGAAATCTTCATAATTAAAACGATCATCCCTAATACCTTATATATCTATTGCTATGATACCTACAGTAATTTAAAATAAAAATATTATCCTCTTCGATTACTACCTAGGTATCTCCACCGTATAACATACGTGTATAAATTTGTAGTTCGTTAATTTATACAAACCCCTTAAATTTATTCTACTAAATATCTAGCGGTCACTTACGACCAATCAACGTCGTCAATTGCATTGTATATGACTAAAAATTGAGTTTTTACTTATTTAATTAAGCATTAATTATGCGTAAGTAAAACGTAAAAAATAATATGTGAAACTTATGATTTTTTTAATGTTCTTTTTAAAACTCATTTACATTATAAAGGTACTTCTAAAGTAAGTTATTTCGAGAACGATCAAGAATTCCGAGAACGAAAGTATAATGGCGTATTGACAATCCCGTGATTCTATGAACTTGGGAATTATAGATTATCATGTAACAAACCACTTTTCGCTTTACCCGTTCGAATTCACGCGAGAACTCACGGCAGGGTTGCTTTGTTGTAAGAGTTTTGAAGTCTTTGCCCTCGGATGCGCGCGAAATTGATTTGAAGACATGAGAACTTTCTCATATTGGGTTTTGGGCGCCCGCAGGTCTGTAACGTAACACCGTTTAACGGGTTATGCTTAATATATATTTTCATAATACTGATATATTTATCTAGCAGAATTATAGTGGTTGGATAAATTTATCTTTTAGTCAAGAAAATGCAATTTTCGAATTTATGAAAGTTACATTTTAATCTTCATCCGTCATATTATTTTCTAAAGACGCCGAAGTGCGAAAGATCAAAAAATTAAAGTTTTCACACAAAATTAATAATTTATATCGAGTCCCTAGGTCCGGCCCCGGAGGCAGGCCAACAGGCCAGAGTCGGAGCGGTCGATCTAAACGCAGGCGGCGCTGATTGTCAAATGCGCTTTTAGAAGCGCAAATAGAAGGCAGTGCCAATATTTAAACAGAAGTCCAAAGGGAGACGGCACTGCTTTTTGGTTAGGCAGTGAGCCAGCGACGCATCCGCAGGCTTTAGACAGGGAGCCAAGTTCGTATTTAAAATATTCTCCCTAACTGCATAAATGTCAAAATCGTTAAAACTTAAGTTATATGCACTGTATATAAATACGTGATATCAGTCTTTTTTTATTAATTGGGCTTCTGTAGAAAAAATAAGTTAAACCAGATCAAAAACAAAAAAGGTTTATTCAGATTAATGGAAGTTAAATGGAAGTTAGAGGTGTAATCGGTTGGGTTGGGTTACATTTTGCAGATAACTGCACTGTGTGTGATAACTGCGCAATGGTGTTCATATTCAAAAGGCAAAGCTTCGAGAAAGGATTAAATAAATAAATATTAAATATTAGAATTCGCAAACTCATTAGTGGAGATTTATTTTGGTTAAGATATAAGATTTTTGGTTAAGATTTGGTTATATAAGCCACATTTTGCTCTGCGACCGAACCTAACCTATGGCTGGTGTTAACCTAACGGCTGGTGTTAATAATCATAATTAATTGAACGTAATCCAATTAAAAAAAATGTGCGCCTAATAAACTAAAAACTCTAAAAATACCCTATAGAAAAGTTTTTTTTTACGTTGAATAAACTATATAGACACTATATATAAACTATATATAGCTAACTATAAAGAAAGTATTACCGACTGGATTTGATATAGCAAAATATCGTCTTACCAGCGCCACTACTAATAAAAATAAAATAAAAACTATTTAAAGCTTACAAAACATACAAAAATTAAATGCTTCTTTGCAAATAAAAATAAGTAACACGAAAAAATAATTTAAAATATAATTACAATAATATTATTAAAATTCATAACTCAAAAATGACACGAAAAGAAGAGAAAAGGGTAAAAAATAAATATATATATAATCTAACGAGTTTTATTTGAAAAAATATATATTTGTTTATTAAGAACTCATAACAAACCTGAGAAAGAAACTAGTGGTGAAATTTTGTTTACCTATCAATTTTATAGTTCAAATAATATTAGTTCAATTTTAATCACGTTGGATATTAGTCCAATCAGTGAATCTAATTATTGGTGCTAAATGATTTATTTATTATCGTAATAAAACATTTATTATAAAAAAAAATAAGTTTGAATTTAATTAACCTATTGATAATCAAAACATTTATATACTGTTTTGTGAGTGGATATTAGCTATCTTAAAGAAGGAGGGCTGTATAATGTTTATCAATATTTTTATAAATTAATATAAACTAAACATTTGAAATAAATTAAAATACAAAATGATTAGGAATCAGGTTCGACTAGCCGCCCACGGATGTCGCTGCGTGCCCACAAAGGAGCCGGTGGCGCGACGCGGCGCGGTTTGTTTCTTGGCTAGATGCCACCCGTGCAGCCTTCGTGAAAGCACCGCGTCCGCCTACGGTTTGCATGGAACAAACAGCCTTCTGTTAGCCTTCATTAAGAGTGTATTTAGTATAAACGCTATCGGTCACGTCCGAAGTTCGTAAATCTCGATGCTTACCGACGCGCATTGCTTGTAAATTTTGAACTCTTTTGAATTGAATTTTACTAATTTACGTCGCTGTCAATATTATTGCTTAGGAATGATAAGTTTCAAACTGCCTTCAATCACGCATGAACGCATTCAATCGTAAAATAAACAGTAATAATTCATATAATTGTGTATAATCGTGTAATTCATATAATTGGTCAGTGGGCTAATTCCGACGCGCGCGGGGATCAATGTGGCATAATTCACATTTTTTTTCTCATTAACCATCAAGTATGAATTATTTTGATATACATTCTTTACAAATCATACCCATATCATAACCATATGAATGACTTTAAAATAAGTCTTCTTAAGTACATAGCATTACCTACTATTATATAGAACTTTGTACTTCTTCTAAATTTTTTTAAGTTAATAAAAAGACCGAGCTATCGCGGGTTCAAATTTATACATTTTTTTAATACACCCCCACCTTCCTTAACACTAGCACAGGCAAGTTTGATTGAGTTGACTCCTAAATTTGTAGGTATATTATGTTTTACGAGCTGCAGACTAGAATAACAAATCAGACGAGTTATATTTAGGAAAAATAAAAAAATTAATTTTAACTGAATATTAATAGTAATTTTTTATGTAAGTGCTTGGGATGCGTATACAAAATTTCGTGTCTATTTTGTTGACCGTTGAGGAGACCTTGAGGAGGTCTGGAGACAATCCTAGCTGTAGGTTCAGGTCATGATTACCATATAAATGCATTGCCATCGGAAATTAATCAACATGTTAAGTTTCAGCTAAGATAAGGATAAGAGGTGTTGGTATTAATTCAGCTCGTAAGATTTGAACTAAACTAACTAACAAACATTGCAAACTAAATAAAAGTTTATAAAAATGTAAGACTTCGCGTCATTCTATCTATATAAACTAGAAAAACAGAATTATCTCCACCAAAATACGAACCATCCATCAAGACTCAATCAATCATGCTGTGTTTGTGAGAGGAATAGAATTCATCCCCCAAAACAAACTGATCTCCTTGGAGGCCTACCCTCTCGAATGTTTTAAAAAAACAAGCAAAAACGAATTTATCACTTGACTTTACGCAATATTGACGCTGCTAAAATTACCCGAATAAATACCTATACTTATCGTAAATCTTATCTTGTTGGAGAGGTGCTTTCTAACAACCTTATTGTGTCTTCGTCATGTGGGAATATTCATTGCGGGCAGACGACACATGCCGAAGTCTGTAATTGTGTGGTTCTTTTGTGTGAAAATTGTCTTATACATATTAAAGCTCCGTTAACCGAAAAATGACCTGGCCTGGACCAATGTGAGAGGTATTTTTTTTCTGCTCGTTACCCATTTTGATTTCCTAATATATGACAACGTAATGCCGTTTAATGCTTATAAAACATTTCGCCCACGCAAGGCTGCAAGGCTATACAGGTCCTCAGTTGAAATCGACTTGGCCGTTTGTGATTAATACTACTTAAAAGCGCATCGAAAAAAATCATCTCGAAATGAAGGTTATCGCGTCTGGGCTGATTGCCGTAATAAATAACAAAAACGGTTAGACGGTTGTCCATCCGTCTGGCAGGACTTTAATCGCCCTACCAGGAGGCATCCTAGTTAGCGCGACGAACAAAAAACCTAATAACCATTATCAAAGCGCTGCCACACGGCAGGCAAAGACCTCTCGCATCAAGTCCGCGAGTTTGAGTTCGATTTTTACGAACGACTGGATTTAGTCATTGTCTTTAATGTGCGTTTTAAAAAATTATATAAAAGTGTACTCTGAGAAGATATCAATAACAAAACCAATAAAAAAATGGTTTATATTTTGTTTAAAATATTGATCTTCTTGCTAAACTTATAGTGCACGTTAGATCACCTATTTAAAGATTTTGATGGTGTAAAGTGATGCAATTATACATTAAAACTAACTGTTATGAGTTAGAGTGTCATTTCTTTCAAACTATCACTTCAGTGCTTCAATCTATCGCTACAGATTTCATACGCCGCAAGGCACTTATCACTGAAGTTATAAACTCATACTCACATAGTAATAAAGAATCGCGTTCCTGCAACACCGTACTGCGTTCCTACCCACGAATTATTACGCCGTAAGAGTTAATGGGAGGCTGTGAAATTAATGTGGCAGTAGATAGCATAGATCCATAGATCCATAGATCTATTTTAGCCGTAGGTTCATTCCAGAGCAATAAATAATCGTGTATTCGGTTCGAAACGGCTACACGGTGACCGCTTACACACCGTAAAAGATTCCATTATTGATATTTATCGTATCGTGCGAACTTGCTGCGCCTTGTGTGGGGAACTTTATAGACACTTATTTTTTTCATCCAGCGACTGCTGCATCTCGTTATTACAAAATGGTCGAGAAGGAATTTTTAATTCTTAGCGTGTAAGCTGTTTGTAAACAAGCTTTTGTTTGAAATATTGAGTGTAACTTGCGATTAGGGATATCAATGCCATTATAACATCCATCTAGGAGTCAATAAAAGAACTTAAAATATTTTTATTAAATATTGATAATGTTTTTACTTATGTTTCTAAAATTAATGTAAACGAGTTATATATTCAATATTTTGTTAGAGTACTGAATAAAAAAAATAAAATAAAATAAACCTATCCTATTTTATAAATGATCTTAAACTTGTATAGGATGTAAATAGGGCGCTATCATTTTCTTTTATAAATATAATATCTCCTTATTAAGTAAACCACTTGTTCCAAGAAATATACTGATATAAAAACTGGCCTAAGCCGTTACAACAATTTGTTTTATGTAAAAAAAATAATGATACACGTAATTTATAGTTTTATTAGAATATAAATATTATATTCATAGTATTTATATACCTACATAAATATATATAATAACAATACTATTTTAATAAGCAATAATAAAAAAGACAAGTTCTAATATAAATAAAAATACTATTTAAATAATATAATACAATTTATTATTATCTTATTAAATTTACAAAAATATCCTATATCTGTATAAAGTACATTATTTAAAACATGCCTTAGGTAGGGTTGGGGTTAAGTAACCACTTTAGGTGTAGGTAAAAAATATTCAAATTCTCCTAAGCTAATGAGTGAACATATTATAAATGAAAAAAAAAACAAATATTCATATCAAATTATTTTTTCTCATATGAGTTTGTAGTAGTTTATAGTGTGATAGTATATAATAGTATGTATGTTTGTTTGTAAGCATCATATATATTCTATGTATTTGTGATTATTAGTATGTGCATTTTTTATTTATTTCGACGCGGCAACTAAAGTTATAAGTACTAGCCTAGTTTATAAGATTTGCAAAATAAATAAGTTTCTTGAGAAAATGACCATTTTGTGAAGTCGGTTAAAGTTAACTAATTACTTCCCGACAACACTTCGTCGAGGAAGATCAGATTAATGTTGGTGAAGTAGATTTGCCCACAGAAATCCTACCGCCGATAATATAACGGCTGTCAGAATTAATAGGAGAAATTTTAAGTCAACAACCGGAAACCCGTGCGGGTCGTTATAGGTTCCTCCCTAATTTCCCGTGTAATGTCCGGGAATTATCCGGGAACACCTTCGCCGGGCGGCGCAGCGCGATCTGTTTGTTTTTCGTAACGAAATGTGCTCTTCGAGGGCAATTTGTTTTTTTTTTATTCTTTTTTGCCTCGAAAATGATGGCGCCCGGGCGATGATGCGACGTTAATGATATGGTTTGGCGTAACCAGACGGAATGGACGGCTTCAGGTTCGATTACGACTTGTTAAATAATAAACAAGGTATCGCTTTTTTAATATTCAGTTATTTCAATTTATTTATTTAATTGTTGACAGTAACTTAACATCAATTACATAAAATGCAAAGTACTACCAATGCAACTGGCAATGCCCGTACTAAAGTAGACTTTACTAAAAGCATCGTTCTTATAAGCATAACCGACACACTGCGCAACATACAATTACAATTAAGTGAATTAAATTGTATGAAATAATACATAATATATAAATAATAATATGTAATATATAAATAAAACTAAAAATAATACTGAAATAATAATAATAACAATAGATATAATACTATAATATATATATATATATAAATAATAATACATAAATGTATGGTTAATAATTAATACATAATTTTAATAATAATTTATATATTAAAAAAAATATAGATAATAAAATATAATATAGTAATAATACACATTAAATTCTAAGACTAAACCGATGTTATATTATATGATAATACATTTATTTTTAGGACTTGTTAATTTTTTTAATGACGCATGTGTTAGGGGGAGGGGTTTAAAATTGGGGTCGTAAGAGTTTCATTCATTCATCATTTCCTATAACAAGAAATTACATAAAAAAAAATGCGAAAATAACTAAATTTATTAATGTTATTAAGGCGCTGGTGTAAATTCCCTTTGCTCTTGCATTCGCTGTCCGTGACCCGGCGTCGCAAGCTGACGAACTTATGACAAGAACGATTTAATATTATCGCGTAAAATTTTCCTTTATTTTTTTGACACGACGTGTTACGCGTAGTAGGTATTTTTAGGCATAGGTATAGGAAATTGTTCTCATACCCCTCTATTTTTTTCAATTGTCTTCCTATTGTGAAAGATACAACTTTACGGCTATTAATCAATTTTTAAAGGAAGGTAATTTGATTTGAACAATCTATATTTTTTCCTAATTAGTGTAGGTATTTCAGTAATATCAAGTATATTCGGGTTGTTATGTGAGAACACATTGAACTTGTATTGGTTAGTTGAACAGTAGAAAAGTTCAGCTCTTCTGTAGCAGAATTAATTATGTCCCAAGCCTCGCCCTACGAGTCAAGAAACCTTTGTTGTCGTGTTGACATCCAGGTTTACGTACCTACTAATGATTTCGGTATATGCTATTACAAAACAATGTCTGCCTGGCTTGTTTTGCTGATTTGAAAATTGAAGAAACATTATTCATTAAGAAGGGATGAATCGATATTTATGTATTTATCAAAAGTTACATTTTCGAAAATATTTCAAAAGAAAGGGTCAAGTAGAAATTTTCTGGGAATAACATAACTTCCATTTATTTAGAATGCAGCCCTGAAATTAGTTTTTTTTTATATAATTATTTGCTCACATGAGGGCTCTCAAGATGCCACAATTTTTTTACGAAAAAATTGCCTTTCAAGCGCTTGTTGAAAAAATATATTTCCTGGCAAAGATAGATATTGATGAGCTCTTCACAATAATGAATAAAGTTATGCTAAATTTTAATTTTAACAACAACGTTGTAAATTGGAAACAACGTATATATAGTAGTGTAGAGATTACCAAGAGTTAATTACCAAGATTAATATTGTATGTTTCTATCTACTTAATCTTGCGTTTATAACATTGAATAAACGCTGATGAGATCTGTGAGAGATTGGTCGAGCTGCACCCTAGCCATAGCTAAAACTTAATTGGCTATTTTGCATTTGAATGTACGGTCGAGGGCAAATGAAGCTTAACTTCGAGACAAAATAAAAATTTAACTTATTAATTCCATAGAAGTCTAGATATTTAGGGGATAAAACGATTCTTAGTATTATTTTTCTTCTACATCTACATGAGAGTCACAGCGTTTGTGTGTAGAAATGACCGGGTTGAGTCCTCTTGAGGTCGCATTTTGGACTTTTTAACATTTCATAACGGATCGTCTTTGCGTTCCAAAATTCCCTTTTTTTGGGTCCTACTCCCAAATAACCTTAAGTCCTCCTCCAAAAAGTCTGGGTCTTTTTGGATGCCTAAGGTATTATAAGCGGGTCTGGAGTGACAGGCGAAATAAAAGAGTAAGGAGATCAAAACGCTCGATTTAAGAGTAAAATAATATCCGCATAGTCCTGCCAAAAAAACTAATCGGGTTAATTTCAAAATACTACAAAATGGCGCTAAAAAGTACGAGTATTAACACTGTGTAGTCAATTAAGTCGACGCCTCGATGGAAAAAAAAATAAAAAACTGTCGATGTTGGCGAGAAGACTTATTGCCGGTTGCATATAAAATTATAACGCGCTTATGTGCGAGTTTTTTTTTCTGCGCGCTTAAAACAAACACGGCGAACGCTTTGCTCTTCGCTAGCGGCGCGGTACTGGCGGGGAATAAATAATTCGTTATAGACGCGACACGCTTTCGATAAGCAATCCTCGCAGATGAGACTTCCGACGCAGATAGATCAAATGCTTACAGTTTAGAAACGATAATATAGCCCTTTCAAAGATGACGTCTATATGCATCACAGTTTTGCCTTCTACCTTCATCTGCATCATCGTTTTGCCATGCAGTTGTCGCATCACACTCGGTGTGATAACTGCATCATGTTTTAAAGTGGTTGTCAAATTCGTCTTAATAATCTGAATAACTTTGAAAAATCTTCAAAAAATCCACATTTTTGGTGATGCACCAAAAATGTGCGTATCATTGACATGGCTAAAATGTGAAATTCTGACTTATCGCGGTTTTTTGTTTCGTCAGATAAGAATGAAACATTTTTTTTTTTCAATTCCAACCAAAACGGGCTCAAAAAAAAAACTAACAAAAATGCGCGAGCTAAACGAAGGCAGACACCTCGTGCGGCGCCAACTAAGCATTCGGTCCCCGGGGCCCCGTCTCTGTAGGCAGGGCAGGTGTTAAAAAGGGCCCCGGTAATGATCGGTTCGGGCCCTCTCCAAATATTTACACACGAGATGGAGGGCCCAAAGGTTAAGCCCCTGGCCCCGGGGCCTTAATGATATAATCGACACGCTCGCTCCGAACGTTCTCCGTTGCGTTACTACCTATATTATCATTATTTTAATAATACAAAATGGTTTATTGTGTGATTACATAATAAATAGTAATAGTAATAATACATTACATTTACATTTGAAAATTTAATTTAATTTGATTTTAAATATTCTTATTTAACTTTTTTACGTTGATCGATCTGTTTTTGGCTTATATAAATATATGTGGTATTATTTATTATAAATGTTTTAACGTGGATTTTTATATTTCACGGATTGTGCCAAAACAAATGATTAATAATTTTTAAAAGATGATATTAAGCACATAATATATAAATAAAGGTGTGCTTATAAATGTTATATTCTTAAATCTACATTATTTTTATATATTTTTTTAAAATATCATCCTTTACTTATTTCATCTAATTAGATGGTTACATAATATTTGACAATATTTTACACTAAAGAGGACAGGTGAGAGTTAAAAATGCATTTTTATAAAACTCAGGGCTGGGTTTAAACCGACATCCTGCGCTCTCAAGTACAGGACCTCTTTAGAACCTTTATAAATATTATGCTATCCAGCACTTTATCAAATAATTAAAAAAAATTTCAATATTGTCAAAGATTGTGTCATTTATCTTTTCAGGCGATTTGCCGTTATTAAAAAACAATCATTAAATATAAGTCAAATAACTTTACAACTCAATTTTACAATTATATAAATAATACACCATTCGCTGATTTCAAGTACTTTTAAAAAACTCTTATTTACTTTTTTGGTAGGTAAATACTATGGTAGGTAAATTTATGGAAATATTAGGAAATAAAATTTGGCACTTAATTCAGTGTTAAATAATATTACCTATTTTTTATTTCAGAAAAAAAGGTAATATTTAATTATTTAAAATTGATCATTCGCTTAAGCATATTTCTGTAATTGCTTCGTTATAATCTGTATAAATGATATATTATTTATCAATTATAGCTAAAATATAACTGTTTATCTTCCCTATACGATAAATAAATACAATTTAAATATTATGTTGATAGTTTCTTATTTAGGTACTAAATAAAAATATTATTTACACTTAGTTATTGATAAATAGCTTGACTTGATTCCTGAGAACTGACCAAATACTTGAATACAAACCACAAAGCCTAAACCACTACGCCAGGAGAGGAGCGAAGCCAATTTTTTTTTTAACTCGTTATTACTTTGTAGGGTTTACAGGTGGGAGAGAGCGTGTAAAATAAACAAATTAAAAATATATAAAGTGTCGTAAAGACGACGCTAAAACGGGAATGGCGCCGGCGCGAGGGAGAAGTCGACGCGAGGCCGTCGTAAAACCCACAAAAGCCCCGGGTTTAAACCTATCATCACGTCCAATACTTGGACATCGCAGTACAGGCGCCATGCGCCACCAATTATAATTACCGTACGCCCTCCGCAAGATCAACGCGGTCTAAATGCCTTTTTTACATTTTATGATATTGTTACGTTTTTTTACTTTAAAAAGAATAGAAGTAAGTCATTATCTAATCTGCGGCACAAGGTTTACTTTCAATAATCAGGAAACATATATCAAATGCGAGTGTTTTCAAATGATATAACCAGATACCACTTGATATCAGACAAGCCACAGTCTTTTAAAAGAATGATCATGGGTATATCAGAAATAGGTAGGTCTAAATCTGTAGATTTAATTTAGAACAAACTACAAAATAAATAACTGCCATTGTATTTCAAATTTTGAGTTACATATTAATAAATATTATTGTATAGCTTATATTTATAACACACAGATAATTATTTTTATTTTATGTTTGTAACGCTATAAATTCATAGTGAATTAATAAGTATCACTATACTTTCTTCCTTATATACCTTCTGGATCCTTTTTATTTACGGTCCTAAAAAAAAATTATGGGAATTCCCTTTTGGAAGGTGGAATTATGCAATAAACACGTTAAGAATGTACGATAAAAATCTGTTTTATTTTGTCAATCAGAATTGTTTTACAAACTTAATTTGGAAAATATTCCCCATTAAAAAAAACGAAATAAATGTACCTGCTTTCATAATTGCTAAAACAAATTGTCGATAAACGTCCTTATAATAATAGAATTAGTAAATAATATTATAAGGAAGTTGTCTCCGTCGAGTCCATGAAAATATAAAGTTTCGAGGCCCGTTTATGACCTTATTATGATGAAAATGGTGGACCCTAAGGCCGAGGCACATAAATCATTTTTTAAATATTTTATCGCCTCGACGTATAAAACGAGTTTGGCCGTCTTTCGTCGAACGCGATCGGGAATATGTATTCTGCGCGGGTTAATGGATGTCAAAAACTGACTAAAACTCTACTCAACTTCCGCGAGATTTATTATAAGCCTTAAAAACGTACCGTCAAACATTATTTCGATGAATTGTGTTACCATAATAAATTAATTCCAATTTTATGCACAAAAATGGAATTCATTTATTATCGAGTCACAGGAGGCACCCATGGGTGCCTCCTGTGACTCGATAATATTATCTTCGGTTTGATGAGTGAGGTCTACCTCACTAAAGCATACTAAAATGATATGTCAATGGAATATTATTTACTATGCCATAACGGCAATTTTTTTTGCCTGCAGCGCGGCGCTAGAGTTGACTCATTTGTGAGTACCTACATACATACCTTAACACTTATACACTTAATTGCACTTAACATTAAATCGGCTTTTTGAAAAACATCGTAATAAATAAATAAATATTAATTTAGAGACATTTCTGGTTAGTAGGATTTTAGAAGTGAGAACTAGGATCATATTAAATATTAGTGGTGATGTTGCTAAAAGTAATCTCTTTCATTCTTACGACCATTAATTAATTTTGAATTAGGCAGTAGGTACCAAAAAAAAAATGAGAATGTGTAGATTTTGCGCCTTTGAGAGGTAGATACAAATAAATGAGAACTAACGAGATGAAATGTCTTCAACGGAATAATAAAAAGTCAGTTCAGGATGTGTATAAGCCGCGCTAGGTAGAAATTATTACCGTCTTTAGATACAGGTAGGCAGGTGAGTGTAATAATGTTAAGTTTTTATTTCTTATCAGTGTTTGGTGTTTGGCGATAACTATAAGATGAAATTTAGCTTTATAGTTTGACTAGTTAAAGTGGCAAAAAATATTAGAATTGGCAAGTTACTTTCGTTTTATGACAATTCTACAACCAGCGAGATAGTTTGCCCGCGGAGCAACCCATATTGTCAAAATCATAGTCATATTGACCAAAAAACCGTCTTACAAACATTATTTAAAAAATAATTATTAGGAAATAGCACCTGTTCGCACATGATCGTACCGAGGGCTAGATGATCGTAAAAGTACGATTAAAATCGTACCAATGGCAACGCTGGTTCGATCGCTTTATTTCAATTGAGTTTTTGGGAATCTCTTGAACGCGACTCTTTACGTCCAGATCTGACCGGTGCTGTCTTGAGGCTGAAGGAGTGATCTTAGCTCACAGTCTGCTGAGTCCCTATTCCCTTAGTTATAGTATAATACTCGGTATTCTGTGTTACACCTTATTTCTTACTCTGTGTTGTTTAATGTGCTCCATTTAGACCTACTCGCCAGTGTGAGACGTTCCATCTGTCACGGTTGAGTAGGAATTATGCACAGAATTCATATACTATACATCGAGCATGTAAGCTTTACAACAGCATGTTGAGCGCTACCTTCTAAATGTTTATCTAAAATCTTATTTGTAAAGAGTTATGCTATATTTCGTATGTTGTTAATTGCGTTAGTTCTCCGACCCCCTACTTCCTAATTCCAACCTCATTCCTAAATGCATTTTTCTATTTTATTAAGTTTGGAGCGCTACCATTAGAGTAGCCTAGTTGCAATTTAATTTTTTGAACCCATCAGACCTTCAGAGTACGCAGGCGATTTTACGGATGGAGGGACCACCAGCCCGCGCGCCCGGGGGTTCCGCGGTCCGCCAGGCCACTAACTCAACGCGGAGTCGAGCGGCCTCAGCGGAGACAAAAGCCTCCGAGACGGGACTCGAACCGCGGCCCTCGCAAAAAGACGACCAGCGGAAAAACAAATAGGAACGAAGTCTCCGAACAAAGCGAAGGGGGCGTGCGAGAGCGAGACGAACGGCGGGACGACGCCGCCCGCGCGCGCGAGAGAGAGACGCCCGCGCGGCTAAAAGCTCCGTCCCGGTGGCGCCTGCGATCATTTATGCCCGACGCTGAGCGTCTCAAACTGTTAACGCTATAATGCAAATAAGATCGCAGGACAAAAAACTCATTGTTTAAGTAGATACTAGCTAGAACCCAACCATAAGCACCGATAGAGAAACCTTAATAAACTTTACCTTAGAACAGGTATTAACATAAATATAAAATTATATATGTATGTATAGATATGATAGAACCGAAGTTAAAACAGACGAGAAGAAAAATCTACAGAAGGGAAGAATATAAACCATCAAATGTTCGACGTCTCACAGCATGCGGAGCAAAATCTACTATCGTCAACTTTGTCACCAGTGTCAGTAGTTTCTTCCCCACCTACTCCTGTCCTGCCCTCGAGGTCGAAGCGCTAGGCAATTATACAACTTCCTCCTTTCCATCCCATGCGTCTTAAATTCGGTTCTTTGGTGATTAAACCATAAGAGTGTTTCGATTCAGAATTAAGCCCTAAGCTATTAAAATAATTTAATTAAACATTTTAATGTCAAAATTTACCTCATTCATTTTCTCGAGCGTGAAAAAACCGTCATCAAATAATACTATAAGTTCGAATACTTTTACACTCACCTAAATTAAAAAATCATGTCAATAATCTAAAATCTTTTTTACATTAAACACTACTTTGTCTAAACATGTATTCTTTGGTCTCTAAACTTTTTTAACCGGTAGTAGGTACAAAGATATTTTAGAAATACCAGTTACTAAGTTAGTTAAATCGTTCGTTTAAATATGTTGAATGGGATATGCGTGTAGTCGGCTTAAGTTGTTGACAAATATATTTTTTGTGTTATAGCCAAAAAGCATTTGAAGAATTAAATAAATATGCAGAATGCACAATATTTTTATTTGATTGACGTTTTTTTAAAAAATTATATTATTTTGACAATTGTGTGTTTAGCTATAAGTAGGTAGATACCCACATTTTTGTTCATTGAAACAGATAAATAAACTATTACTCAAGAATTTTACCTAATCTAACAAAGCACCAATCTAATACGAAAATAATAATTTATCAGGGTTAAAGTGGTATGGTAAGGATTAAGTTAAATAATTATATAGTTTATATTAGATATTTTATAATAATAGATCTTACAATATATTAAAAATCTTATTCATAACGCGGAATAAAATAAAATATGAAATGTCGGCTTACGTATTCTTAATCGACCAAACAGAACTTGTGGTAACACTGTTAGGGTAAATATTTTTTTTATATATAGTATAGTATATGTATTATTAGTTTATTAATATCGTGATGGCGACAGTTTGAGAAGTTGTGCGCCGACCGCTGCAGCCTCTTCCGATGGACTCTCTCGCTCATCTCGCTCGCTGCGTGCGCGCACCGTCCTCCGCCAGGCCTCAGCCCGCGGGAGGATTGTATCAAGGACAACGGCATATTCCCAATTTCGGCAGCGAGGATTTATCGGGACTAAGCGAGGATTTACGAGGACTCGGGATACGGGAGCCGATTTCCGAGATACTGACGATGGCTCCCAGCGAGGAAATTCCAAGCAAACTGGGGAAATTACTCTGCGCTCACCTGACACCTACACCAAAAGATAGAATGCTTTCTGTATTATGTCATATCTGCTTAAAAGACAATAAATGAACCAGCATGGTTGAACCTAAGCTCACCTGACAAAAAACTGACATTGTTTAAACCAGCTATGTATTCAATTGGTTGATAAACTTGTATTGGCTGTCGAGATTAAAATTTCTACCACACCAAGCGAAATAGATCGCGGAAGCACGCGTTACATAGGCGATTAGTATAGTCCGATTGGGAGAGCAGTCCAATTATTAAATTCCATTTCCGCGAAGATTGATGTATTTGTTTGTTCGCCCAGTAGGATTAAAAATATGCTTTCGATTAACCCTTTGTGAGAACCGCGTGAATTATTTATTTGTTATTGTTAACTTTGCCTGGAGTAGATGCCTAGATGCCTATAATTTTGCGTGCGGTTTATTGCCTAATTTTGTTTTTAAATGACAAATTATGTGAATAAACACGTGTATGAAAAAAAAAATGGCACTCTAGTCTCTTTAAATTTATTGTGTAGGTAATCTGATTTTATTTATTCTTCAATTATTGATATTTTATTCACAAATAGTGATTTTCAACATTTGTTTGCCTGCATAATATGAATCAAATAAGTTAGGGTTCATTTTTTTTTCTCAATAATTTTTCTATAATTTTATGTGGAAAAGACAATAATTATTATGTCACTGACATTGCCATGACTGACATGGTTAAATTCAATTAACTCAGCTAATCTGCGAAATACGTTTAAATTAAGACGAATAAACAAGAATGTCTATAGTATAATTAATATCAACTGCTTCTATACATTGTTTAACATATTTAAAAGAAACTGACGTCTTACAGCTAGGCACACAGGCGTCAAAAGGTAGCTCCCACCCAGACTACTCGCGCCCGTGGTACCAACTTGTGGTGGGTTGCTTCATTCCCTATCTCCATTTGCGCCTGCGCCACTTTTAGCATAATCGATTTGCGTTTTGGGTGGCCATAGAGGCGACGGTGGGTGGTTTTTTTAGGTCTGAATAGATTAAAATAAAAAAAAATACAATGGTTTCGTGACATTCTTTCAATTTATCATAAATTTGAAAGCTTTTTAGTTTTAATTTAAATTGTAAATTGACGTAAAAACATTTAAATTTTTAATAATTATTATGGTTCACTAAAGTTTGACCCATAATAAGTTTGTATTTTTTTTAACCGGCCAATAATAAATAGTATCCTCAAGTTTGAAATTATTGTCATTTTCTATCGACCGGTTAATGTTTCATTTATTATTACTAAAAATGTTGATTTTTATGATATATTTCGATATATAACGGCAATGGCCGTTTTTCGAGAGTTATACATATATCTTCAGCCAAAAAATGCAAAGGATAGTAGCTTCGTATAAGTATAGAAGCTAAAAGGTTCTCCGCTTTGCTGGTTAAAAATGGCATGATTATGCGCCCGCGGCCGCGCGATGGCGCCACTGCTAATTTATGCTAATGAGCAGTCGAATTTCGCGATTCGTTCGGTTTGCGTCTCGGCTGACGGGCTTCCGCCGCACGCCACTAGATGTCGCTGCCGGCAGCCAGCGCGTCTGCAACGTGAAGTTTTAATGATACTGCTGTCACTCGCTCGCTATACGCGATTTGAAATTTAACGTTTGAAATATTTTACATTTTATTATTTCGAGCGCCAAATGGATTAGAGGTAAAACTGCATTTTTTCCTATTATAATATTTGGCAAGCTTCCGTTTGCGTTTTATAAAATTTCTTAAAACTATATTAATTAAATATTTATATCATTTCTTTGACATTTACCATTGCCAAACTTGGGGTACATGTGATAACAATTTCTAGATAACTAGGACATAGTGTGAGGTGAGCATGCTTCAGGCGATATTCCCTCAGAATTAATGTCACAGCAATAGGTTAGGATAACCACTCGGTATCTCAGCTAAAACTAACGGCTTTTAGGTAGAAAAATGTCGGGTTCGTTTCTGGTCTTCCGCAAACTATTCGTGAATGGAATGCCGAAAAAAGATTTATTTTTACTCCTTTTTACCAAAACATCGAAAACGTTTTTGAACGTAGATCAAAGTCTATATATGAGAAAATCAACATCTGCCAATAGATAGCTCCAAAATATGTTATAACTAATAATAATACCCTCTAAAATTTTAATCATTTATGCCTGTGGGATATTTATTCCTCCCTCGTGCTACTCGGCCTTTCTCAACATCCACCCTTTGGGCCATCTGTACACGATAAAAGCAAATAAGAAACCCAGTCCGCGCCCGAGGATACGAGAAATGCCAATTCGAGCAATGATTTAGTGGGGAACACACGTTTAAATATTATTTCAAAATGCTAATTGAGACATTTTTAAAAATTGGAAAAAATCCACAGGGAGTGGAGCAGATTCGTGTTTTTTAGATTGATGTTGATCCCTTTTTAAGATGTTTTTAGGATATTTCAATTTGTTCAAAATTATTATATTCTCATTTTAGATTACCTACAATACCTACATATTACATAATTTTTGATTATGACATGAATAATCTCCGTCTGTACAGTCAGTTAAATAATATTTAGCTTATTTAAAAGTGCATAATATGAACATTTGAAATAGGGTTACACCTTTCAACGTATGAATAATCTTATAACGAATGACGATCTACTCACTTACTAGAATATGTCTCAAACTAAGTTAAAAAGATATCGTAAAAGTCAGAAACGATGCTACTACCCGGGATTTTTAAATTATTGTTATCTAATCATGTAGCCCGAAGGGCCTGTAGCGAAGCAAATTCACCCATAAAAAAAATGTTACAAGAACACATACAAAATATGTGTTTAACTGTACGTAACCAAACATTATTATTAAAAAGACACTCATAAAGCCCGATTTACATCTAACGATTGCCGCTCGTTTGCTCGCCGTACCTTAACCAAAAACAAAAGTGCCGAAATGTAAAGATCCCGGAGGCATCCTTGCGGGAACGGGACCAGCCGGCGGACCTCAAAGGTAACCAGGAACAGGCAGCGAGGGTCCTTTGTCCCGGGACAAAGGCGTCCCGCGACACTTCCAGAAGGAATCGGCTCGCGTATGTCGGCCCCGCGGGGCTGATTTCTATGTCAAGGCGGGCTTTGATTTTATTTTATTTTCAGCTTTCCGATTACCGACCTACCCGCTGAGTTGCGCGCCTCTCTGTCCGTCTGTAGCCCCATTCAAAAATCAGCATTTGCTAAGTAAGAAGACAATATTTATTTATTTATCTTTATTTGGGAAATAAGACACAAATGTTCTTCCCTCTTAGGAGGCCTTTTCTCTACGCTTCTAGTCCCCCCTAGGCCCTAGTCTAGTTAATTGTTAAAATGTTTAAGTTAAGTTAATCAGTGTAATATTTGTATTGTTTTGTTTTAATTGTAAGATGTAATCCTGCATTGTTTGGATTTCGCTTAAAATGTAAAATCGTTACAATAAACGATGGCTATATTGGTCGGGCAGAAATAAAGTCTTTGAAACAGCGGTTAGTTTAGTCGTTATGTAAAAAAAAAACATATAATAAAATAATAAAACCAGAGAAAACAATGGTAGGCAAGCATAAAAAAAACCAATTAAATATTTCCACCGAGTGAAAAAAATAGTGTTTAATGAAATTTGTAAGAATTGAGAAGGGAACTTTGGTTTTTGATGAGTTTTTTGAACGCCACTAAATTAACATTAAATATATCAGTTGATCGATATTTTACATTAGGTTGAACACATTCTATGAATGGGTTAATCTTGCCAATAATTGATTCTACGGCGTGGGATGTCTAACAAAACGTTTGATCTTGTCTTGTCTTGGTTTAATATGTTATATTCATAACATATTAAACCTAACTAGGCTGTACCCGCTATAATGTAGTTTTATCATATCTATCTTGATACTTATATAATATACAGGTATCCTGAAAGAAATTATATAAAAAATGCGAAAATAATAAATTCTCAGATTAATTATTTTTTTTAAAGCGATGGTATGAATTTTCTTTACCGTGGCAAAACGCCATCGATATCTCTTAGCCTTAACACTAGCCGTCAACGATCTACGCTTTGCGAGCGATTGATCAAGTGGTGTAGTAAACAACGATTTAATATTATCACATAAAGTTTACATGTATTTTTTCGGAAACCATGATGAATTTTGGTATGTCGTCTTAGCAAATCATGTGTAAAATAGCAGGGCCAATAAGTTTTTTTAAATCGGGTAATCGAATAATGCTGTTAAGGTAGGTATTTAGTAAAAATACGTGCCTTTTAGTTGTATCGTCTTCCCCTTTAGTAATATATAATAAATAACATTGCATTTTTTTAAACGTCATAAATGATATTATATTCTGACGAAGGTTCAATACTCAATTTAAAAATAAAACATACATTTAAGTCCTACGCAACTCCGCTAAACAGTGAAGCGCTAATAATAGTATTTATTTATTTATTTGCTTGTAAACTACGTTAAATAAATAAAATTACAATTAAAAAAACAATAACTAATAACACAATATAATAATTATATGACTATAATGTGCGGATTCGAACTGCGACCGTTGGGATACCAGTCAAACGTCCCATCTCTCTCTTAGGTACGTATTTTATTGTTTTATATTCTTTTATGATAAAATAAAATTTTAAATCGAAGATAAAAATGTCATTTCGATAGTTAAAAAGAAGCCTGATTCTCGCTTTCATTATATTACACAAATATACAATCACTCAAGTAGCTATAGATAACTCACTCGGCCAACCAATACAAAAATAAAATTTGCAATTATATACTTATAAAATATATAAATATGCGAAGTGCGTCGCTTGTATTAATCGACAAAATTAATATATTGAAACGTAGTGAAAGAGAGAAATAGTGATCCGATACCGAATACCAATATGAAACCCAATAAAAATCAATATTGGTAAAAATCTTTGCAGGGCTGAATCAGTTTATTTACTTTGCTCAGTATTGAAATGCTTAGTGTATAATTGATAAAATGGTTTCAAAATTGGGAAAAAAATCATCTGTAGGTACTTACTAAGGTACTTCACAGTTTATACTTTATACTTTAAAATGTTTATGCTCAACGTATTTATACATAACACTACTTTATGTTGAATGTTCATTTATATATTTGAAAAGTTTGTTTATTTATTTATTTCAAAAATGTATTGAGTGTTTAACGGGTAAACATTTAAGTTGCATTTATTTGTGTAACTGTTATCTAGTTAGACAGGTTACAGACCTAATCAAATCGGCCAACATAACTGGTAGCCAGGTACCCGCATTTATATATTTGGATATTGTATTATATTTTAATATTTAGTGTATAACTGAACATTCCGATGCAATCAGACCAAACCGTCTCCAGATCTCGGCTGAATACGGAAGCTGCGCCGACCGCGACAGGCGCCCCTCGCCTCATTAACTCCCCCGGAGTCTGGAGGACGGCGCCAACATGTGGCGCGAAGAGGGCCACATCCCGAGGGTTCCGTCACTTTTTGACAGCTCCTTTGAGGAGGTGCCGACGAGTCGTTTCGGCTTCGAGATTAATAACGACCAGATTGTAACGGACCAAATTAATTAATTAATATAACTTTCCACGAATTCGCCAAAGGACAGCTCAAAGCGAAACGAGGTTATATGCACAAAACATACCAGTAGTTAATTAGTTTATTTTTGTTATGATAAAATAATAATGTTTACATTATAATAAAATAAAAAACATCAGCTCTCATAGTGGAGCTAAAAGTATCATGAATAGACAATATATATATATGTATATTTAAATAATTACTATGACCTAGGTCATACACAATTATTTTGGGCCCTACTTGGGTAGGAAACAAAGGCTGATACAAAAATAAAGTTACAATAAAAAATAATCAAAACATAAAACCAATGTGAGTTTCCTCCAAACTAAACAAAATAGAAAAATACATTCGAGAGTGAGGTTGGGATTAAGAAGTAGGAGGGGTTGGGGAATTTACATAATTACCAGAATATAAAATACAGCATAACTCTTTAAAAATAATAGATTGTACATATACATTTACTAGTCTAGGATTAGAGCTAGAGCATACACTCTCTTGAATTCCGGGAAGGTAGTGTCGAACTCTGTGCATAATTCGTACTCAACCGCGACAGATGGAATGTCTCATAATGGCGAGGAAGTCTAGATAGAACTTGGAAATTTATGAGCCCCAGAAGACCTGAGCAGTCGATGTGAGCATTGATAATTTTATATAAAAGCAACATATCAGCTCACGGTCTTCTGAGCTCAAGACCCTGGAATCCGATAATGCAATTAAAAACTAAGTATTAAATATAAATGATAATGTTCAAAGAGTCTTTAATAACAAAGAATATCTTTTAAAATCTAAGATATAAAGAAAAGTCCGGAGACATCTCAGAAAAGTCTACATCGAAGCATCGTATTAACACAAAGACATCTCTTTGCGAGGCTGGATGCGTTTGACACGTGTTGCGGAGGAGGATGGAAAGGATTAGCTGGACAGAGGAAAAGTCTAATGTAGCATTGAGAATTTTAGAGGAAAAAAGATGGATATACGAAACCATTGAAAACAAAAGAGAGAAGATGATAGGACACTTGATATCATCATCGAAGGAGGGTTGAGGGGAATAGAGGAAGAGAACACCTAGACGCTCCTACCTTACTCGAGTGAAGGAAAAAGTTAATGGCGTGTTTAAAAGTAAAAAAATATTTAGGCAAAAACATTTTGCTATGATTTTCAGGTGACATTTTATTTCGTCGGCTGTCCATTAACGACGAAATAAAATGTCACCTGAAAATTTGGTAGTGCCAACCATAATATTTTGTTGTTTTTTACATAATAACATTTTAATTTGCTGTGATTTAAACAGCAAATAAAAATTATTGCAGCGATAGCTAGATATTAAGCTAAATGTAACCAAAAATTATAGTACTTACATTGAGAAATATATTAGAAGATTATGGTACTTGCAACCGAGTAAGTTTAACAATAATCGATGTGTAAGTTCAACAAAAAATATACTGTCACTATATCAACCATAATTTATGGTTGCAGATAATATATATATATAATAATATTTCAAGGTGGAGTGAAAACTAGGTTAAGAGGTGTTTCTGCTATGGTATGGTTTAAAACTCAATTTATTGTACTTACGAGTATACCCTGGGATGCGCGGTGAACGTGTAGTTATTCGAGGTGCTATCGGCGCAGGAGTGGAGATCTGAGGTCGACCACCGGCTACCGGACTCTTAAGGCTTAAGAGGCCTTTGAGGTGAATCTGCCGCCCTCGACGCGTCCGGCCACACTTCGTCATCCGATAACGCGCGCCCTTCGGGGCATTGGCGCCCGCGCCGGCGCCGGTGGTCCAGATAACCGAACGGACCGCGACGTGGCGCAGTGGCTAAGGAGCCGCACCGCGAGTTACGAGCGCCCCGTTCGAATCGCTACATTTACGAGTATATAGAAAGAGAGTAGGTAGATGATACCACTTCTCCATAAAGCATTTACGGCGAATCTTCGTCAGATAAGCGAAATGCGACGGTTCGTAGGATGCCTTGTTATTCGTTTTTTATTGCAATTAGGACGGAATTATGGGGGTGGTTTGCGGTGATAAAAATTCCGTCACTTTATTATCGAGAATAAGTTTTAAATTGTTTATTTTTTATATTAATTCTTTTATTATTAAGATTTGGAAAAAACAAACAGAAGAAATATATTTAAATGAATGAGGTTTTATCTAAAATTGTGAATATATAATGTATATGATTGCGATCTATGTTTGTCGGTAAATGGATTTTTTTTTTATAAATATTTGAGTAACGTTTGAAAAGTTATTTTTTTGTCCTTAAATTGTGGCATCTTTGCAAGCTCCGTATAAGCAAATAGCTATAGCAAAACAAAACAAATTTCGATTTGCATTCTGCATAAATCAAAGTAATAATATTTTGTCGAAATTTTGTGAGGAGAGGGCAAGAAAACTGATCGCGAACAGCGGCACAAACGTAGCACTTTTGTAAATAGATAAATATCGAGCATTTCCCTATTCAGGACTCTAAAGGAGGCTCCGTATATGTAGCGGAGGGTTTCCGACGTCGAGCCTGATGACCGCGGCACTGTTGACGGTCTCATCTCGACGCCACGCCCACTCCATACGTCAAATTGTCAATCCGCAGAGGACGCAGAGTGCCGTCGCATCGAGGTACAGGCAATTAGATAAATGCTCTTGCTGGGCTGGCCAGCATTTGTCGCTTAGGTGTCCGACGGACTGATAAGGCGTTGATAACGGTTCCATTGAGGATGCCGCCTTAAAACAGTGGCACGCAACTTTAAATAATCAATCAACAAATTATTTTATTTCATTTTTTATTATTATGAAGAGCATGCATTGTTTTTAGAAACGTCTAACAGCCGTCAACCGTTGTCAGACTTTCGGGTTTAAAAATTATATAAAACCCTGTAAATATTTGTAACAATTTAAAAGGGAATCGACATAGAACACCTAGGTATACGTTTTTGGTACAAAATATAATTATTATTTTATAATAATATCTAAGTAATATTTTATGTAGGTAGTTTTCTAGTATCATATTTAATATTTTTTTTAATAGGAACGTGTTTTGTCCGAAGTAAGATTTCCTCTTTGATATTACATAATAAATTGAACGCTAAACTTTATCTTTTTTAACAATGAAGAAATATTATAATATAATAAATTAAAAACGGTTGGCCGGCCCACAATCAGCGCGGTTCGTAGTGACGTCGCGTCGGTGGCCGGTAGCGCAGGGCCGCAATCGGAAACACGGGAATTTACTCTCAGCCGATACTGTAATTGCCGCACATTAGCCGGCGTGAGCCGCCCCTGGCGACGTTTCGGGCGCAGATGTCGTGTCGGCTCAAGGATACTCGATACGACTATACCCTAACCTGCGCCTTCGACAAAATGTTGTATTTTCCAATATTAATAAAAGTAAATTATATTAGTGTTGATAACATTATTCTGTATTGCAAGACATTGCCTATACAGGGTGTCTCAGAACCATCGGCAATCTATGAAAGGGGTGGACTGGCAGCCCTTTAAATATATATTCAGCATAGTCTAGTTCGAATTTAACTTTTAAATTTATTTATTATTTATTGTTTAAATTTACATTTTTGATGTCTCAATAAGCAATATGAAATGATTTCATCGCGCAGCTATTATTTGAGTAAAATTATAAGTTGTCTGCTAAATTATTAAATTTGTAAAACCTCACCTGCCGCTATTCCTACATAACAAATTATTTGACTTTACCATCTATGGTAAAGTCAAAGTTCTCTCTCTTCTTCACACTATAAAATGTGTCAGAAAGTGTTAAGCCATTATAAAACTTAAATTACCGAGAACATAGCCAAGTAAGTGGGTACTCAATTATAAATGAATCAATATTATAGAACCTTCAAAATTATTAGCTTGCAATGTCTTTGAGTGGATAGTAATTGTAAGGTGAGTGTGAGGGTGTTTTAAGGTGTGTGAATGTGTGTGAATGTGTAATACAAAAAGATTGTTCCTATAGTTATAATCTGAAAGCATATACTATGTCTGTATGACTCTATTAGTATTCATATAGACATAGTATATATTTTCAGATTATAGAGTGCATATTCACTTTAGTGGTTTAATCTAAACTACGCGGTAAGTGTATCAATCGATTATTATATTTACAATTAAAATTACTAGCGCTCTATAGCGACCAAATACAAGACCAAACTACATGAGTGTAAATAAATAGTTTCATTTTTGTATATTTAAATAACCACTTTCGGGAGAATTTTAGGGGAAACCCAACACAAAGAAAATATTTTTGAATATTTTTATTTTTTTTAAATTTATATATGTATATATGTATATACAAATTTAAAAATATCCGTCGCGATGCTCAGACATTGTATGTGACAATGATGGCTCTAAGTTCGTTGTTCAAACGATACAATCAGTATTTATGAATATCTGCTTCTTTTTAAGGCTTCGTCCTAAAGAGCGGTTTCCCACTCGCCGGCTCTCACACGACGAAAAGTCGTCCAATTGAGTGGCCGCTAATGGGCCGCCGCGATAAGGACTCGATAGCCGCCACTGGCGACACGACACCGGCACAGTTGACAGCGGCGAGCCGGACGTGTTAAAACAGTGGCTAGCGCACGTTAAAGACTCGCCTTAGGGTGGCCGCCCACCGGCGCATGGGCGGCTTTCAGATTAATTGTTAGTACCGAGCTGTAGGGAATTTAAAGGTCCTCGATTTGTATCTGTATTTTTTAAAAATACGTTGATTCTGTTTTTCGCGATTAACCAATAAGGGTACACAGAGTTTCGATTTTTACAAGCCGTTAGATGAGATGGGAATATCGAAGACCGCGCGCAAGACACTCTTTAATGAGAGCCCTTTCGGGGAGCGGCCCCATATTAAAATAGGTGTAGATAAATAAAACTAGAAATAAAATATTATTATACATATCGAAATAATTTTAAACATTTATGATAGATATTTATTTTATGTAATAACTGAGTAGGTTAGTTTTTATAGTATGTCTCCGTCTCCAAATATTTGTAATATAACTTGTGCATAGCATTAAAACGAAAAAATAAATAAAAGTTTTAAAATATACAATATTAAAGCATGAAATTACACTTAAAAATATCATTTAAAATGATTATGCGAATCAGAGAGGAAATAAAATCATAACAAAAATAATATGCTTACATTTGAATAAAATTCGCTCAAAGGCATATAAATATAGTATACTATTGTCACGAGTAATAAAAATATGCCTTCATAGAGGGAGATGGTTATAATATTGATACATAGATACCTACTTACTTGAAAGCTAGGTTCTTAAGTTATGTTTTTTTTTTTTTAATTTTAGACGTAAAATATCATCTATGTGTAAATAATTATATCAAAGATAAGATAAAGATAGTGTTGCGCGTGATCACATTATTTTACATATTTCTGTACAAGATAATGATATATAATATATAGTTATTAGCTGTTAAATAATTGAGAATGCATAATCATGTCATGGTAGGATCTACAGTACACTGTACTGTAGGATGTACTGTAAATGAAATTATGTACGTAAAAATCCAAAATTCCAAAAGATATTAACCTCGCAAACGGTGTCAAACCTGCTTTGTCATTTTCGGAAATTAACAAAGACGCAAATATTTAAATTAATAATTCTGCCTAAGTACGAATCATTGATTCAAATGGTGTGTTTTTTTATATCAAAAATCTATATTTAGGAGGTCAATGCTTTCACGCCTTCGGCTTCCAGTGTTACTCGCCACATAAAGATAAGAGTGTTATTCACTTCTCGTTATCTAAGCGGACGGCTAAGAGCCTCCGATATCTTTGGATTTATTGAATGGGGTTCACTCCGAACGTCGCGCCGCTGGGCATTTGTTCATTCCGATAATTTTTGGTTAGGGTTATTGAGAGCAATTATTTATTAGGTGAACAAAATCCACCACTCAATAGGCCAGTTAATATAAATATTCAATTCACAAAAAAACATTTCCAAATTTTACTAATTTATTAACAATCAATCAATTTCTAATATCATTAATAGTAAAGACAAATAAAACCTAATTGTATTGTTAGATTTTTTATGGTGTTAATAGTTAATTGTACTTATAAGTCCTTGTAATTGCAATTACATATAGAATATACATACATATTATATTTATATTACCTTCATCATAAATTATTTTTATTTTTATACATTCTAAAACCATACTTAATTTATTACTTTATTTTAACATATACATACAAAAACTGCCATAAATATCACTCACAAATTATACATAACCCAACAAAAAATTCTACTGTATACGTATATAATATTCATAATCTATATATATTTAAGAACACTGTTTCAATTTTTTTATGCTAATGTTAATATGTAAAATGTCCGAAATCCATAATTGGTTTTGTATACTAGTAATAAGTTTTGTTTGTAATTATAAAAATTAATACTGTAGGATTTTTCAATAAAGAATAAATAAATAAAATAAAATAAATACATTTGCAACTCATTTATGATCCGGGAAATCGAAATATTTTGAAAAAAGTGTTTTGAGCGTTTATAATTTTACACTCATCTTTAGATTTGCAACCCGATTGAGACACTATAAAATAGAATATTAAGAAGAGAGTTAAATAAAAATAGTTTTGTTCGGTAGGTATTTAAATTTGCCTAATTCCGGCAACGTTCCCCGTTTGCCTGGCTAGGCGGACAGTCGCATTTTTACATTGTCATGGTATCATGGTATCTTCCATTCGCTGCCGACTGTCGTAAGAAAAAAATCCCTTTTGGCGCACCGGAAGGTAGAGTAGATTTCACCGGATCAAAGCAGAGGATAGGCGAACGTGGTTAAGTTTATATAAACTTTTAAACTGAGGGTGGTTTTGGGTTCTAGGGGATGTTAAACGCGAAGATATGTCGAAAGTTTTCATAAGTCATTGTAATCGGTAGCTTTCCCAATGAAATCTACCTGAAATGAATGGGGCGTACAATTGAGTCGATTTTCGAGTGTCGATCGTCAACCAGACTAAGATTTAATATCAGGGGAATCCCATAAATGCCGAGCAAAACGGTAAAAGTATTTTGCACGTGCGAGTAATTCGTATCGGATAATGCGCAGATGAATTATGTCGCCGTATTTCAGACGAAATGAACGAGATGGCAATAAATAAAAGCTTCCGGAATATTTTAATAAAACATATTGTCGAGAAATGAAGCTCGCGTTTGCACATAGCGTTAGTGTCACACACGAATGTCGTAAATACGGCACGTAACAAAATTTATAGGGTGTTTGTGAAATTCTTTTCTGTCACGTGGGGTGTTCCGTATGTGTCATCCGGTTCCTAAATTATGCCGGAACGCCCTGTACGCAGTACAGTCGACGAATAGTTTCCAATGCCTATTTTATTTGATGTATATTTTAATAATTATAGTTATCGCAATTTTATGAATATTTATCATAACTAATCACTATGTAGGTACCTAATGTTTAATTTATATAATCATAAACCGTAGTTTTGACAGGTGGGAAGAGAGGAAATTGAGCTCCAAATGTTTCGACGTCACAGACGTTTTGTTAGTAGCGAACGGTCAATTAAATTCAATTTTCGTATATAATTAAAAAGTTCTATAGTACGTATATTTAATATTCTATATGGCTTAGTATAAATTAGGCAGATTGGATTGCTGATTATCGCACCGAACCCAAAATGGTCTTGTATTAGGAAAAAGGTGATTAACTTTGCAGATATGATTAAAATTGATAATTGAGTTAGTTCAGAGATCTTTTTATTATCGAAATACATATTTGAACGAAAACAGGTAAAATAAATACAAATTATAAAAAGCGAATAAGCAAGTAAAGATACGTTTATAATAAAATACAAGTAAAAATAATGAATAACTAAATATCAATATACCTGACATAATATTATAGTTATTGTTACATAAATGGGTAAAATGGTTTTATACAAAAGTAAGAAGTAATGAGAATCAACTAGTTTTATTTTTAGAAAAAGTGTTTTTATTTTTATTAGGATTCAATTCTTGCGATAGTTAATTTTAATTTACTTTTATTTTTGGGGTTAGATTTCCATCCATTCCATGGTGTCCAAATTTCGTGATAATTGGAGATGTAATTTCTCTGGTACGTAAGTAGGTACAGATTGTAAATGGGAGATGGCTTTAGTCGGCCTAAAATATTATAATTTATTTAAAAAAAAGGATCTTCTTTTTTCTCCCTCTCTCTGCGTGTTTTTTTTCTCTTTTATTTACATTGTTCAGTTTTCATGTCTTTTGTTTGATCTTTGTTATCTTTATATTCTGCATTAATCAATTTTTAGTGTACCAAAATATTTGCATCATACCATCACAAGTACGTAAGTCAGTCTGTAAAAAAAAAGGGCGTTAACACGATAGAATTGTGAACTACACCGTCGATTTATTTTTTTGTTTATTTAATTTGTTTTACTTGTTTATTTATTTTATAGTAATGTTTGTTTATTGATACGCTTTATTTCTTTACACACCTCCTGGCTCTAAGAAAGGAAATTAGCACGATAAATTAGAGCGTAGAAAAAAAACAGTTTTTTTTATATTGCGACTAAGGATTCTCGTTTTTTTTTTAATTTCTGTACCTGAAGTCCTCGCGTGTCAGTCGACAGTGGCAATTTTCAGGAGGAAGGCGTAAAGGAGTACAGAACGGAAAGAAATGGGCGCTACGCAGCGCCTGAAAATATGAATAAAATGACAATAACCTAGAAACTGTTGATAATAGCAGCGCGTCTATATTACAATTCAGTTGAACACATGAGCGCGACCCACACTCAAAAGAAAAGCGATATATCTACTAAAAGTCGAATTCGTAGCTTTTGACAGAGCTTTATTATGAAATACATTTTTTTTTTAATTAATGTAAATGCGACCGAACTAGTATCTACTAGTACTAGTATGATTTATTATTTTAAATGGTATGTAAGCACCCTGTTAAATTTTATTATTATTATTTGTACTTAGCGTCAACGAATAAAGTAAGAATGTTCATAAAGCTGCAATACAACAAAGGTAATATTCACCAGCGGACTTATATTGCTGAATTTCATAACAGAATAGAAAATTAAAGTTAATTAAAAAAAAATCTATTAGGCGTTTTTCTAATAAATAGATTTTCATTTTATATAAATAAATACAAAGTTTGTATTTAATTACTTTGTAGGTACAATAACAAATATTTCGTAGTTGTGTTTTGTTTCGTCGGAATTAAAAGTTCGGATCAAAAAATTTAGTGTTTTATCAACTTTACTTTTTAAAAGATTACAGGTCCCCCCCCCCCCCCTAGGTTAAATGGCTAATTACGCCTGTGGTAATATTTTAATTATTATCGAATAAACAATTCTATTTCTGCTGATGTGTGGAACCGATTTACCTTCTAATCGGGGAAGAATGGACCTAACAAATAATTACATTGATACTTAAAAGTCATGACCCCAAATCGTGAGCCATGGTAACGCGACCATCGAAGTTACTTTATTTTATATTACTCTATTAAGTTTCCGAGATCGAGGGGCGTCTGCGAATGGGCGTCGAAGGCGCTCGTCGCCCGACTGCCTCCGAATTGCCACCGTCGCGTCGGTACAACTTTTATTGTGTCCTCGCCTACCCTCCGAAACAAACTTCAGCGCGAAATGTCGCCGATCGGTGTATTCCAAAACGTCGCATTCGCCACCCCCTTCCGGCGCTGAACTCTTTCTCAAATTATTATGTGTACACAACTTTTCATTTGAACTACGAGATTGTTTGAAGAAAGTTTTATTACGCGTACGATTTATCAATCTACAGGAATTGGTTTGTACAGCCTATCAAACTGATTGTAAACATTACTATATTCTTCGGTCGGGCCTACTAAAATTCAGTAGCTACAACAAATTATGATTCTACTAAACTTTTCGGTTTACTTGGAGCTCGATATTTTTTTTCCTCAAAACCATAAGAATTTTGATATATCTTAAAGTGTTTGAAATTGCAGGGCCAATTAGCTGCATTTAGCCATCAAATTGCACACGGCACATGTTTCGAGATAGGTCTATTTATTGAATTTTGCAAATACTTCAGCATCGTTGGATGTGTCAGAAGACTTGACACAATTCATTGAACTGAATATCTTTGAGATCCAGGAAAGAAGCTGGGATTATTAAACGAATAAACGCCTATTGATAATAATCAAACATATAGGGAAGTTCGCAATTCGTATCTACCTATGTTTCGTACATTTTTTTTTCAAATTATCTATGCTAATTTCTGTATAGAACAGTCGTGGAATAGATTTTTCGCAACGGAAATTGATAGAAGCCTCGTTAAATATCACGCCACTGGCATCCCACATAATTCGTCCATCCGTCAACGTCGCGTCCAATATGGCGTCGTTCCTATTTTAAAATTCAAATTTTCAAAATGGCCGCCCGAAAAGGCGGGAACCGCTCGGCTGGCATTCCATCATTCCATGGCTTTGTCATTTGCTGCCTGCTAAAATGATGTATTCGAAGTCGTAAATTATCGGTTATATTAACAGACCTATGTTTATTGCCTGTTAGATAATCTTCTAATCCAAGGAACTTTTCTATCGAGGGATATAATTTAATGTTAATGGCAACAGAAGGGCGAATAATATAAATCTTGCAAAGTCGCGTGATACTAAAAATGCAAGCGCTGTCGGTTTAGTTGGTTGCTAATTAAAATTTGCACTACGTAACTTAATATTACCTACCTAAAACTATATTTTTTTTAAGCCCTTTTGTCCTACAAAACTCGCTGTATTACGCCTGTATCTCGAATGGGTGTCGTATATTTTTATTTTAACAAAATAACTATGCGAAATTAACTGTTTTTCTCATATGTACATATAAAAACCAGTCATTTATTGTTGTTTTGTAGTAACCACTACAAAAAGGTTAAAAAGACCTGTTCTAAGAGCGGTCAGAAGAAGGTTGTAGAAAAAATTAAATACTTATTACATACGTGAGACGTTACTAATAAGATGGGAGGGAAAATCGACTAATTAGCAAACCTATTTTTTTTTTAAGTTGAGGAACATTGTTACATTAATGGCTTATATAGCGTTTTATTAATTTTGGTCCTTGTTGCTTTTAATGCTTAAATATTTCAGGTTAAAAAGCTCAGCATGAGGTGCTTTGGGTATAATTCCATTCGCCGGCGCAGAACCCAAAAATGTGATTCTCAAATTGTAACAAGGTAATTTGTATTTATGGCGATTAAAGGAAGAGACGAAAGAATGTGCAAAATTAGCCCGGCGCGTCTATTATCTCGCTGAAAATGAACAAATACGCAAAGGCACAAATCTACCCTCTTTATCTTGATTTAGTCGAGCGCTACTACCTTGCACACACACTTGGGCGACTGTTTGTTTACCAGTGTCCAGAGCGTTAACTTCTACGTTTGCCCAATGAATTTCTTCAATTTTTATTTTAGCATTTCGGTGCGATACCGGCTTAATGGTTATTTTTACTAAAGAGAGCGCTTTGTATGGATGCCACTAGCTTAAATACACAGCAGTATCCTTCTTAACGGATGATTCTGGATAGGTTAGGTTAGGTTTCGTTCTTAAGTTTTCATATAGCGAACAAAAAAAAACCCATATAAAAATATAAATACACTATTGAACGTTTACTAGGCGTATTGTTGTATTCCTGATCTATCCAATTGACCTACATTACAATATTTGCGCGCGGGAAACTACCCGTCATTCGCTTTAATATTAATATTATTATTAAATAATAATATTAAAACGACCATAAACATACAACATTTTATCGTTTGCGTTGCGTTATACAACATTTAATCTGCATAACAAGTTATAACTTCTTACGACTAGCCAAATGACAGATGACAATGACAGACGGGCGGACGGACGACAATCAGACCACGGAGTCTCCAAAAGCCTCCAATAATACCTTACATAGAGATAGTCGCATTGACATTTTCCATGATAACCTTAGTCAATTCAAAAGGCATATTTTTGAATTGCTTCCGAGATAAAAATATAAAAGTACACACATACCTACATACATACATTTTATTTATATATATATTTATTTATATAAATAATATATAGGTACACAATTATATATTTATTTGTATGTAATCATATAATATTCGTTTTAGTGTATGTATGTAATTTAAATGATATATATTTTTTATTTAGTATAATCTGTGTTTTATCTTTTATATGCATGTGGTGTGTTCTCTTTTTATTTAAATATTGATAAGGTTTTTCTTACTTAAATCTCTAAAATTAATGTAAACATGTTATACATATGTTCAAAGAGTACCGAATAATAAAAAAAAAAACTGCCAAAAACGAGATAAGAAGCATATTTATTAAACCTCTATCCACATTAGTTCGCATTTAAGTCCTGGCCACACCATAAAGTACAGATAAAACAGAGCTTAGATGGGTGCTGGAGATACCGCGCACTTAATGGATGAAGTCTTTCCTAACTATTTCGGCAAACAGCTAATTGTCGGAACTTTTATCTTAAGGGCAATTTTCGGGGGCTGATCTTCCTAAACTTTCATTTCTTTTATGATATTCAGATTAGTAACTGCTTTTAGCTGACTTTTCACATTCACATAAAACAATTTTCAAATCAAATAATCATTTTTTTAATCAAAATTTGCTATGGGAGCATTTGTGTTATTTTGTTTGTTTGTTAATACATTTGACAATTAGTAGGTGTCACCGTAAACTTTGATAGCTGTTATAAAAAGAAATATAGTGATCATTTACGTTTATTTAGCTAGGTCGTACGATAGTATGCGGTGCCCTATCGCCGAACTGTATTGAAATATTAACCGCTGAAAGGGTTTTGATGTAGGGGGTGGGATAGAGATGTATCCCCTTGAAAGAAGGGAACGCTTCTCGACCAATCACGAGCGACGAAACACCTATTTGTGGCTAGGTTAAATTTTCAAATTTTCAGATATCCGTACCCACGTAGATGAGATTTATTTCGTGTAAATATTATATTTTTTGTCTTGAATCTATAATCACTACCGGTACAACGATTCGTATCGAATTATTATATCCTGAAGGAGCCGATATTTTAATTCAGTGAAATAAAAATTGTATCCTGATCTATCTGAGATAAGTTTCGCAAGCGCCCGCACGAGGTGCCCATGTACCTAACTATGTTCCTACGCGTTTTCAGGGACCCTCGCGTGCCTCCTGCAAGTAAACACGCCACCGACAGTAAATACGCCGGGGCGCCCAATACCAGCGCAGTCGCGTCGCGGGGCGCCGCCGCGCCCCCGAAAACCAAAGAAGATATCCGCCTAACGAGAACCAACTGAAAGTTTGCTGAAATTCTTCGCGAAATGTTCTCGACTGATATTTACGGGTTTCGGTGACTCGGTTTCGCATATTTTGAGAGTTATTCGATGCTAGGGACACATCAGGTTAGTAGATATGTTAGTCGTCGTGCCTAAATACTTATAGCATTTTAATAATTATATTAAGATGGTCAAGATGCGTTACTTTATTACGTTAGCATTGTCTATTCCATTAGATCCGTAAGGTTTTTAGATAGGTTTAGCAAGCTAACAAGCTGAGTCACCTTTGTTTTTTCCTATTTTATGGAAAAAATACTTAATTTTAAGTATCACATAATTGGATGTTCCAATACACAATATTTTAAAAATTCACCTATAAAGCTTTAAAAACCATAGTACATATTGATAACAGCTTTCCCTTAATATTTTCCGTGACTCGGGAGATCTCATCAATGCCCAGATGGTTCGTGTATCATTATGATCGTAAGAGGCAAACGAGTTGGTTTTCTACCGGTGTGAACGTGTCTTAAATTTATCCAAGAAGTGTTTATTATACTGTAATGAATAAAGTGTTGTGTGAGCATCATACGTGTTTGTGTTAAAACCGCTAACACTATATACAAATAATGTAATCAGACTATATCACATATACATATACTTTACACACCCATAACATAAATAAACTTAACTTAAATACCTAACTTTTCACCCATTAAATATCTAAGAGTTATATATATAAATAGAGATCGTGGTAAGGTGTAGGATTATTTACATAAAGGTCACGGGATTCCAAAGATGAGCGAACTATGAAGGTATATAGGTATACTATGTGGAGATAATGTACTTTTTAAATGAATAAGCAACATGCAATATATACTCAAATAAACAAATCCTAATATAATCCTATTATTCACAATATTTTCGGAAGAGTAAATACCTATAGGTATGTAATTATTTTTAAATTTATTTGCAGGTAGGTTGACGATACTGCTTCGTTTTGTCATTGGCAGAGGATGCAAAATAGAACTGTCAGACCAGCAGCGCTAATCTGGCCCTGGAATGTGCAAACGGGCCAAGGTGGTTATTTGACACAGCTGTTTAAATTAACTCGCAGACAGCGTAATAGATTACAGTTAGCGCTTAATTCAACCGCGGACTCGCGCGTAAACAATTTACATCCGTCGAGAGGAGAGTGAGGGGGGGGGGGGAGCGGGAGGAAAGGAGGGGGGGTAGGGTGGTGTCTAGGCTTCCCTCGATGAGTCTCCCTCGCAGTGAAATAGTGAAAGTTTTCTCGGAATTGTGTTTATGTTTAACCTACGCTGCCTTAGGGAATTCTGCGCTCGCCTTTGTATAATTTTCGTTTTATAATTATTTTTATATTACATTGTTATATTATATTACATTATATTCAATAACAGCCTTAGATAAATCTGTAGGTCGACATACAGAACGTCTCTTAGGTACCTACTAAGTGACGTCCGTTTGAAAGTCACAATAACTTTATTAACGAAAGAAACCTATAAGTAGAATTATGTAATCTTATAATTTTGTATTTTTTACAGTAAAGATATTTATTTATCCCATATTACAAATAGCGTAAACGTATTATTAGTTATAATAAAACTTACCAAAAAGGACGGTTAAGTTTTCTTTAATAGAAATTTCATGATTAAACCGAAATGTTTGTAGTATTTATTTTTGACCTTGATAAAGGATCTTATTGGCGACATTTAGCACCCCGTGTCACCGTCTTATTTAGTTCAGTTAGGATATTTTTTTAAACTTTATTTCGGATAAGTTCCTTCAGTTTTTATCTTATAAGGGATTTTCGTTTTGACCCTAAAACTCCAAGCGGAATCCCCTAATATTGTCTTCGAGCTAGTCGAAATAACCGTATATTTACTATTCTCCCAGTTTTCATAGGAGCCTCAAAAGTGAATCTTTTTTTTTGTTTGCAGACTATTTTTTTATATCGCGCTGTAGTTAATTTGTTGCGTGTATTTAATAAAGTAAAAATACTCGGAAGTATTTATTTTGATGACATGGTTTAAAGTGCTCTTTTATTTTATATCCTAAACTTTAGAACCTAAGGCAAATCAAAGGCCTCTTGTTAGCATTTACCACAGGCCCCGCGCTGACCTAATCCGGCACTGTAATACAATCACAATACACACTACATTCACTATAAATATAGTGTGTAAATAAATTATGAAACATATAATTTTATACACGGACATAATTATGTAGATAGTAAAAGCATACATGTTTTAGTAAGCTTAGATAAATCTTCTGACAACTATAGTAAAACTTAAAATTTGAAAGAATCGCTTATTACCTAATAAGATTTTATCTTTTTGCAGTATTGTAATAATAAATGGGCAAGGCTTAGGTACACTTTACAAACCAAAAACACTAGACACTTACATCACATTACACATTTACTCATAACTTAACTGTAACCTACAATATATTTATTTATTTTATTTATTTATTAAAATATCCAATATTAATTAATTAATTAATATTATTAAATGTGTAATAGTTTGTAAATACTTTGATTCAAAATACACTTATCAACTTTTAGTTACCTATAATAATACAATATTTATCTGTAGTCATAATAAATGTGAAATTTCACTATACCTAAAATAATATTTTATAACAGATTAATATATATATATATATATATATATATATATATATATAATGTAAAAAGTAAATGTATAATAAAAAGTGCACTCAAGCAATAGTTTGCATAAGTTGCTTTTCGCATTCTTGCCTCGTTTTGTTCCTTACTTAGCCAATGCGTCAGCGTCCTTTAAAAGTTTGCGTCAGTCACTGTCAATCTGTAAACCTCAGTGTAAAATTTGTTATAAATTCTGGGCGCTAGAAATGTGTAGTGTCTCTGTCCATATGTAGTTTGCGTTCTGTTTTCGTGATGTCCATCTATTTGCCGTTGTATTTATTTTTAGTTATAAATAAACTAAAAATAAGACGTTTTTCTGATCATATAAATTTAGTGGTGGAAAAGTATCTAAATAAATAGAATTATCTCAAATTCCCTAGGTAGGTACAAAATTAACCAAATAAGCTGTGCTTAGCATTCCGTTGCCAAAATAGAGAGCGACATGTATATATATATGTATGTCATTAAAATAGCTAATACGCATAGCATTCACGTTATTATGAGCTCTGCGTCCAATGTTAATAACGTCCAGATTAGAATCTCCGGCGGTCGCCGCCCCCTCCGCGCCCCGCCCGCCCCGAGGTGAAATGTTATCGCCCGCGGGCACGGCCTGCGGGTCCCGGAATTACAATAAACAGGCATTTTGATTGACTCTAATTATGGACCCTAATTTCGTCAGCTGTACGAATCGCGCCAACGCGGCGCGTATCTCGAAAGCGATTTAGGAAAAACATTAAAAACCTCAGGTGCTGTAATTGTAGGTACGCGGCCGACGAAATGCTTCATAGAATACGTAATGGCGGAGATTTGTTAGAATGGTTTTTTTTATGTTCATTAAAAAATGAAATCCTGCGCGCAGCTATATATTACGAGTGGTAAAATGTAAATAGATAACGTCGAAAACTATTTTTCGCTTTTGATAAGCAACAGAAATATGCATACAATTAGTTGACGAATTAAAAATAATCTCTATGACACCTAACTAAGTTATCACCACGGAAACCTTCATAGCTTGGCACGTTTTATCAGTTTATCTGGTTTTATTTAAAGAAATTCGTTAACATTCCTGGCATTGCTAAGAATCGCGTAACAATAAAATATACTAGGGGTGCTCATACACTCAAAGCACATATATACTTTGCACATTCAATTGGATGAGGAAACTGTTTAAAAGTGAATCTCAATCTTTATTTGTAATCAATTTAATATTACAAATGTACATAATAATAGGATTTTAGTAAACATTCGGGAAAATATTGGAAAAACATTGCACTTTTAAACGAGCTTACGACATTTGAGCGACATTTTGACATAACCGACATTCTAAAAACCTAAACTTATATTATTGTCTGTGAACATAAAAAAAAGGAATTTCATACGATTATTCTTTTCGAATGCTTGCTGATTCCGCAATATGGAGTATTAATGTATGACTTATTACCATATTATAAAATAATAATACGGTTTAAGTAATAAGTTAGCATTATGACAGATGCTGCAAAAGTCCTCCTAGCGTTATAACACAACAGTTGTACAGTGGGTTGCCAAATTAGTAGGGACACTTATGAAAAGTTTGATTTTGATCCACTTCTAATGGCAGGTCTTGGTCGTTTTTTATTTTTAATTCTGTTAACTACTGACTTGGAAACACCTGCAATACTTTTAACTTCTCTACATTTCCTTGGGGACATGCCTGTAGACCCGAATACTGAAAAACACCATATTGCGGTTATAATTGAAAACTATTAATTAAGAAAAGATATGAACGTAAAACATAGTAAAATTGATATTTAAATAAATAATACTTACGCTGTTGTATATCTGAACTGTTAAAACTCGTTAAAATAATTATAAATTATTTATTTATGAGTACACTAGAATACGCGTAATAATCAAAATGCTGCGTACGTAGAAATGACACAATTTTTTGACAGATTTGACACGTTTCCAATGTTGCCACTTTTAAAAAGAATAATCGTGATACCAGCAGCAAAAACAATAAAGAAATAGCCATCAAAACCAAGTAACTACTCGTAAAATCAATTTAAACCTGAAAAATAAACTATTGGTACTGTCCCTATAAATTTGGCAACACACTGTATGTCAACATTAGGTTACCTTTCTGCTAATTTGGGTTCGATATACTTAAGAGTGCTGAAAGATTATTTTTTTTACTTCGGTTCACTAACGACCCGAATTTAGGTATATATATTAAATATTTCAAGATTCTCTAAATGACTTTTAGTGGTTGGTACACAGTAATATTAATTGGTAAAATTAATTGCCACTTCATCGAAGAAAATCACGGCCTTTCTTATATTAATAATTTAAAAAAAAAATCACCGAAGTGAAAAAACTTAATTAATTATAAATAATAACAATAATGCCAATAATTGGTGTAATACGACATTGCATGTAACGCCTACAAAAAAAAAATAATGTGAATTTACAAATTATTACATAATGAAAACCAAAAAATAAAAGAAAACTGCATTTAATTTGTACCTACCTATCTACAGCCGTAGCAACGGAGTAAATGTTTATAGGAGTCTATATAGAAGTTTTTTTTTTTAAATAAATACCTAATTGCAGTACCTCGTCAATAAGCAGTGAACACACATCAACACACATCTTAACCACAGCTTTAATTAGTGTATATATTTCATATATATTTTGTATTTTTGTTTAACTTTAAAATCGTTTATCTTAAAAGATTCTATAAAGATAGTTACAAAGTGAATAAGAACCATATAAAAATATATTAAACGAATTTAACTATCTTTATTAGTCAATTGGGCTCCCTAGTTTAAGGATTGTATACCCACTTTAATTTATATTGTCCTTACGTCACTATTTGTATTGCGTACAATTTCTGTTAGGTAACCTAGGTTAATAAATAAATTAAAAATAAGTGGATATAACATGAGTGTTAATTATTTATATAAAATAGAGAATACTTTCATATTTTGTTTTATGTGTGGATATTTCTTTGAATACTTTAAATAAATCATACACACACATTGCGAATGTATGTTCTCGATCCAATCGGGATATAGTACCTATTATATGTCCGTGAAAATATATATATATATAATATATTTCAGACTATATAGTTATTATATGTGCGGTGCAAATAAATTATATTTGGTATGTCCAACATAATTACACGAAATGTCTGTACAAAACTCATTCGACACTCCTAACAATGGCGTATAATTGCCCTGACGCTATCGTTCAAAATGGCGGTGATATTTTGACAGATTAAATTACGGCCGTAATGAATATTCAAATTAGAAATAAACTTGACTTCCGCCAAAGGTGTTGCCTGAACTTCAAAAAGGGATTTCTTGCTTTTCTGTGGGCACTATTTTAATATAGTATAATTAACTTACAAATAATTATAGCTCATTTATTTTATGTTTTTTTAATCAAGATGAAATGAGTAGGTTGAGACCTAACCTAACCTACCGACGTAAGTTCGTGGTCGTAATTCTAGTTTTAAGTTAAATTCAATATCTACTGTTTTAATGGGGATACAAAGTAAAAAACGATCAATTGAAAACAAGAAAAATCGAAATTATGCTGCACAAAACACTAACGCACCAGGAATTTAACCTCGGACCTCGTTACACATACATAGCGCCAGCATGCTGGCCATTGATAGTAGACACAATGCTAGTAGATATAATGATATTCTTTAAACTGTTATATCAACGAGATTTTCACGATGACTTTAAAGAATTGCGTAACTACGTTTATTGAGCAAAATAAACGAACAAAAAAAAAGTCTACCTACTCAATTATGGCTCAATTATTTTGTGTATTTTTCTGACCCTAGAATGTAGCACTAGAAAAGTATGTTCTAGTGTCGCTGTTTTTTTTACGTTGATAAATAAATAAATAACTAGGCAGCCGCAGTCGCAAAGGTGAAACCTATCCTAGCAGCATATTGGAGCGAAGAAATGCAAACTTCATATAAATAAACCTTTTTCTAAAATTCGAACAAAAAAAAATACATGAGATTTCCCATAGAGAAAATATTTTTAAACATAACTTTTTTACCGTTTCAACTTGTAAAATTCCGGCTCCGTCGCGGCCTAGTATTTATTCATGACTTTTCGATTAAATTTTTAAAATTCTAAAATCGGTTGGGAAATCATTGAGATCTAACATCATCGTCACAAACATTTCGATAAATTTGAGTTGCTTAGTAATTGAATACCAATCTCCCCGTCCAGAAGCGAAAAATCACGACGAACGTCAATGACAGATCCGATTAAGATTTAGGCCCGAAATTTCAGGTCCTACTTAAGACTAACCTAAATTTTAAGTCAGACTTAACCGATAAACTTTGTATTTCAAGTCATTTTTAACGTTAAGTCGAACATAAAAGTCCGTCTTAGCTAAGAATCAACCTCAACTTAAGCCTCAAGTCAAACCTAAGTCAGTGTTAAAATACGCCGCTAGGAGCGATTTCAGTACATTAACGGCGCTACAGTCGCCGTGTATTGCCATCTGTGGTTTTCGTCTCGTACTTGATTTTATATTTTCAATTAAAATTGACTGGATTTGCATATTTTGAACATCTTCAATTCAAGCAAACACGCATGGCCAAATCATGGTAATCCTACAGCTGACAGCATAACCTTTAAATGTCAGATGACGCGTCATATGTCAAAAGTGATGCGACAGTGGCGACAGATATTGTATACACAAACCATAGCGGCGAGTAGCGAACTAATCACGAGAGGGAAAACATATTCTTAAATAAGGCGAACTTAAAAAATAACTGAAATACACAATTCAATTTAGGTCATTCTTAAAAGTTAAGTTGATCCTAACTAAGAACGACTTTAAGCAAGGACTGAAATTTCGGCCCTTAGTGTGTTAAGTTATTTAGTGGTATAGATAATATAGGTAGAACTTAATTTCGGCGCATAGACGTTGCTTAGCGGGCGCTTAGCTGCCACACTCGATAGGGGCGCCAATTTTGGAAAAGGACGCCATTTTGCGGGCGCTCGCGTGAGCGCGCCGAATTAAGCCCGAGTTAACCGGGCGGTAACTCGCCTAGTGTTTCGGCTAACGACTTTCAGATTGGTGGCGAGTGATAGCGGCCCGAGCGCGCTAACCCGCGGCTCCGGACTGACATAAAAATTTAGTTATCACGGTGTTAAGGACGCCATCTCGAAACGCGCCCAACGGAGGGAAATATGAGCGAACGTTGCGTTCTTTTAGGTAGATTTCATTAGGAAAGCTACCTATTGCGATGGGTATAACTATGACATATTTACGCGCATCACATCCCTTAGTTTAAAACTTTATTCTGGTCGTTATAGCCGGTGGTTTGCTCGTTAAGTTAATTGGTGTGGAACTGTAACTACTGCTCTGTATATGAATGTGTTTTGGAATTTATAAATAAAAAAAAAAGAAATTTAAATATATAACAGTTTAATAGTTAACGAAAAATAAATTCAACCATTCTGTCATGCGTTGGCTGCCCAGGAAAGGTCGGAAAGAATGTGAGCTTATGCTGACTACCACTGGCTGGGTCATTCTGGATAAGGTGGTTCTGAATAGGATGATTAGGATGTTGAGGATATATATGTATATATATATATATATATATATATACCATTTTCTTGAAATTTTAAATAACATAAAATTATGTAATAACAGAGATATTCTGCTTGTAACAATTGATGCGGTCTCTTTATACACTAATATTCCACACGATGCTGGATTAAAAGCATTACGACATTTTCTCAATAAAAGACAATCTCCACAAACACCATCAACTGATTTTCTTACAGAGTTAGCAAATTTTGTGCTCACTTGCAATGCTTTTTCTTTTGAAGGAGATTTTTACCTTCAAACCAAAGGGACTGCAATGGGCACTAGAATGGCTCCTTCTTATGCAAATCTGTTTATGGGTCAATTAGAACAAAATTTTCTTAAAAGTCAATCTTTGCAGCCTTTAGTTTGGCTTCGTTTTATCGATGATATCTTTGTTATTTGGCCACATGGCAGAGATTCTTTAACGGATTTCATATCCGATTTAAATTCTTTTGGGCCATTAGAGTTCACACATAATGTCTCAGATAGTTGCATTACGTTCTTGGATGTTGATATAACTGTTTCTGGTGGTCAGTTCAAAACTTCAGTACACATAAAACCAACCAATAAACAACAATATTTACATTTTGATAGTTGCCATCCGTTTCACACAAAAAAATCAATACCATATTCACTTTCTATTCGCGGTCATAGAATCTCTAATAATAAAAATGATTTAGAAAAATATCTCACTAACCTAAAAAAATCCCTTTTAGAACGTAATTACCCACCCGATCTCCTAAAAAAACAAATTTTAGACTCTTCTTCGAAATTTACTCCTAAAATAAAAACAAACTCAATTAACAAAAATTTTTTTCTAAACACCACCTATTTTCCTGGTGTTGAAAAATTAAACCCAATTTTAAAAGACTTATATTCTATAATCTCTAATAATCCAAATTGGAAAAATATACTCGATTGTCCCCCTATATTGTCTTACCGACGTCCTCCGAATTTACGCAATATTTTAAATAAAAATAAAACGTTTGGTAACCAACCACTTAACACACTTCCAAAAAACGGGGTCGAACCATGTAAAAAACCTCGTTGTAAAACATGCAAAATTATTGTAAGAGACGATAAATTTTCAAGCGCGAACAATAAAAATATATATAAAATTACCACAAACATAACGTGCACCACCAGAAACGTTGTATATCAACTTCTATGTAAGTTTTGTGATGCGTTTTATGTTGGTGAAACTACGACGCCACTAAACATAGATTAATATTATAGATTATCCTGTAACAAATTACTTTCCGCTTTACCCGTTGCAATTCACGCGAGAACTCACGGCAGGGATTTCGATGCTTGCTTTAATGTAAAAGTTTTGAAGTCTTTGCCAGAAGATGCCCGCGAAATTGATTTAAAGACATGGGAACTCTCTCATATTTGGGTCTTGGGCGCTTGCGGATCTGTAGGTCTAAATAGACAAAATTAAACTAACTTAACAGCATTTAACGCGTGATACTTGATATATTCATTTAAGAAACTAGTTTCATTTCATAATACTGATTGATTTATCTAGCAAAACTGCAATTATATAATAATAATTGTAGTGGCTGGATATATTTATCTTTTAGTTAAAAATGCGATTTTCGAATTTAATCATCAAATCTATATATATATATATATATATAGTAAAATAGTAAAATGTATTGTTTAAATACCGTTAATTAGATGATTTCTATGTTAAAATAGGTAAACACCTTTAGTTTAACATATATAAAAGTTTGACAGTATTGACATTTGGAAAATACGAATGCTTTTTAATATTTAAAGGATTGAAATTTTTTGCAAATAAAATACATAGCCAGAATGTTCAAAGAAAAATTAATACCGAAAGCACAGATAGTTGCATCGCATGAGGTAATGCACGCTGGTTTAAATACAGGCCTGTATTTTATGAAAGTCTTTCACTCTCACCTACCTATCTGTGCGATATGCAATACGGTTAAACTTTCATTAAAGTAGTGAATAAATGATTTAAAAATTAAACAATAATTATGAAAAAAAGTGTGAAAATGTAACGAATATGACGTATAATGAATGAGAAGTGAATGGTTTAATGGATATTTACAAGAATAACTTACGTTCAACGTAGTTTATCTGAAAATGAATCGTCATGGTTAAAAATAAAAAGAAAAGTGTAAAATATATGCACATTACGTGCAAATCGTTAAGATATAGTAAAATAGTAAAATGTATTGTTTAAATACCGTTAATTAGATGATTTCTATGTTAAAATAGGTAAACACCTTTAGTTTAACATATATAAAAGTTTGACAGTATTGACATTTGGAAAATACGAATGCTTTTTAATATTTAAAGGATTGAAATTTTTTGCAAATAAAATATATAGCCAGAATGTTCAAAGAAAAATTAATACCGAAAGCACAGATAGTTGCAACTATCTGTGCTTTCGGTATTAATTTTTCTTTGAACATTCTGGCTATATATTTTATTTGCAAAAAATTTCAATCCTTTAAATATTAAAAAGCATTCGTATTTTCCAAATGTCAATACTGTCAAACTTTTATATATGTTAAACTAAAGGTGTTTACCTATTATATATATATATATATATATACAGGATTATTATTTTATTACCACATTGAAATCAACATAATAATATCTAGATATATATTTGTATTAGTCTAACAAGTAAGTATATATATATATAACCCTCGGCACTAGCCTAGTGATTAAATCCACCCAAACCTGTACTATACAATAAGGAACCTTTGTGGAAAACGTGATTTGTTTAAATGTAGTTATACTATAAGAAATATAGATGTTTAAATTAATAAATAAATCTGTCAATATATCTATTTCGCTTTCTTGTGGACACGATAACTGCCGAAATTTTACACCAATCCCTTTGTAATTGATACATAAAATTTAAGGGTACAAAATCTCGGTCAAATTCGTTAATGGGTTAAGGAGGGAATGAGGGGTTTTTTTTAGAAAAAGTGAAATTTTGTTTCAACTTTCTTAGTATGTAAGATATCTAATTCGTTTCAATTTTATAATATCCCTTAAGGACTTAAAACTTATTTAAAAAGGACTTAAACGTCTAATCTGTATATATTAGGAAATTACCATACTACATAACCTTACTGTATATTACTCGTAAATTGTGCTCAATTATATAAAGAAACTTTAAAATAAAATTAACTAATTTGTAAATTGATCGAAACCCTAAAAGATTCTAAGGAGAAAAAATATATAGTATGTACCTACACTGCTAAATCCTACGTAAACATAAATATTCATGCTTAGAAGGGATGCAAAACATGTTCATCCCAGCAAATCTCAAGAGAGAAATATTAGCGCCATCTTGGTTCTCCGCACAGCCGAGCCAATGGTTTGCGTCACCTCTTCTCATGGATCCCCCCACCCCATCCCCCCGTGCTCTCCCCACCTGTCCGCCCTTTTCTATTTTTCTATTTCTTCCCTTCGTTGTACCCTACAGAACTAGAAGACGACTAATTCCGAAAAAACAAGGTGCGTCGCGTGACAACTACATTAACAGCGGTTACGACACCTCCGCCCCGATTCTATATTCTTCCACAATTATAATTATAGCATGCATACGAAATGGAAGGAATATTTATATGTTTAGTAGTGGATATAGGTTGATATATGCTCCCCATGTGCCGAGTCCTTTGCAGAACTATTGTAAATTTATCATCCACTTAAAGTTGGCTCTCTAGACTTATACTGTTGATAAAATGAAGTATCTTTTCCTATGCGATGATTTGTATCTCTTCAGGATTTAGAAAGTGATACTCTATAAGCTGGTATGTTCTGTGACTAGAAGCCCACATTTTCAGGCCAGGAGGGTTTTTTGGCATAATTTTTTCTCAAGCTTAGTTTCGTCTTAGTTTTAGTAGTTCAGATAGTACTTTTTGCGAGAATCCTATTATAAGTTCTTTGGCATACTTTTGTCCGGTATACGTAATATCGCAACAAAGTCGCCAGCAGCTCTGCTATTTACTCGTGGACAATTTTCAATTCGCGAACGGATCGCTCAACTATCAAATATTGCAATTTATTAATACAAATATTACTATATTTGACAGTTGAGCGAAGCTTTTATCATGCGACAAATGACAACACTTCAATTACGAGTTATATAGTTAGTCATAACAAAAAAATTGAATGATTTTAGCGATTGTAAACGAACGTGTAGAAAAAAAACGTGTGAAAATTGGTGAACACATTATAGCAAGAAATTTTTTTAGGTTTACTTTTAAACCGCCATTGAAGGAAACCTATTACATATTTGTTTTTGTTTTAATCTAGATAGTCACCTAGCGAGTATTCCACCTGAAAAAAATGTCTATGTGTTATATGTAAAATGATTCATAGCATCTATAGTTTATTGATAATAAATTTTGCAGATCACTAAAACAATTTATTACTATTGTGAATTATAAAGTTTAAAACGATTTTTACTACGTGGTATAACAATATTAGTTTATTATGTTATGTTATTATGTAGTTTATGTTATTCATTCGTTTTTGAAGGAATTATACCATGTTGATAATCGGTCACTAGAAAATCTGAAAAAGCGGAAATTATATCATAGGTTCAATTCCCGGCGAATATTATTAATATGCTATAATGATAATTTTATAATAATATTAATAATTTAAATTTTTATGTAAGATCGTCTGGTTTACACGTTTATCTCGAATGTGGTTTTATGTAGAAATCGGTAGGTATATAAATGTGGAAGCGTTCTCGATTAGGCTATTAAAATTAATTCTAATTAACCTTAATTAATGTTGATTAGTAATATTCGTTTTTAAATTACGCACGAGTTAGACCGTCGCGTCGCGGAATAAGTCGGTACGGAATCGCTCCGCGCCGACCGCTGGAAGTAATGTGGGGGAACTAAATCGTTCTCGCGGGGGAATTGGGTTCGCAGTTGGAAAAAAGCGCGCGTCGATGTCGGCCATGTTTGTTTGAAAATGGCCGACGCTTGACAGATGACGTGAAAATTAATGGCGTCATGTAATTAAATTGCAGTCACTTAACAGGTAGGTATAAAATTTTCATTTTAAATTAAAAGTATTGAAATACTATTAGTATTATACATACCTACTTCTTATTATATTTACTGTGTCTATATATAATTCAGTTTAAGAATCAAATTTCTATGTTCAGAGTAATTTTATAAATAAATTAATCGAATTTTGTCCAAAATATCATATTCATATAGCTCAATCAAACCTTACGGTATAATTTACGGTTTTTTCTAAAAGAACGTAGGTATCAATTATATACCTAGATACACAATAAAAAGGCCAAAATAAAACGTATTATTTACAAAATTTTCAATGTAAATTGTTTGATATATTTTTCATTTAAAAAGTAAAATAGTTTTAATGATTCCAAGTCGGTATATTTATTTCATTGGTGAATCTAATATCATATCGCAAATAATAATTAAACCCATTGCCCGATTTCAACGAAACTTTCATGGCGAACTCCTAGCAATTGTTGATCGATAAGCGTAAAAACTAATAAAAAAAATATCGACAATACTTATATACCTTATACTCTCTGGATAGAGTAATCTATTTTTTTTTTATTTATTTATTTTTTAAAGAAATCTATAGATTTACATAGTAGTTTACATTAACATACAGAGACAGAAAAAAAACTTAATTCTTCATAAATCTAATTAATAACATTGTCTAAATAAAATATTTAAGAAACTGAAGAAAATGAAAGAAATTAGAAAATCTGTAACAAAAGCCTTAATATAAATTTATTTAAATCTTCCAGAGTTATTGATAACATCAAGACATTTTTTTTAATTGAAATTTATTTAGTTGTAGGCAATCATGAAATTAATAAATTCGTTAAACGAGAAAGGAATTGGAGAGTGAAGAATAACTTGGAATAACTTGGTGTATGAAATGTAATGTATCAGCTTGCTATCTCCTCAGGAAAAAACAGTATGTGTCATTAAATATCAGGTTACACTTCGCGCGTTAGGAGTAAAATTTCTGTAAGGACGTTGATTATGTCAAAATTATCACCCTTTACTCTCATCTATATTTCACATTATTCCATTTGAAATATAATATAACTTTTATCAACTTCCTACCTAACCTCAAATGCACACACTCAAATGCGACGTGTCTAATAAAAGTATAAAATAATTGGTGATACAAAACTGCACAGCGCTCGGTCATGTTGTTGCAGATATCTCAGTTAGCAAACTCAGATATCACTTTATTTTATAATAGAGTAAGCGAATTATATCACTTAATAACATGAATCACTTAATCTCTGAGTGTATCATATTATCAAAACAGGGGATTATGGCCCTTTTCGCAGGGGCGATGTTAGTTGAACGAGGGGCAAATATGAATATTAAATATGTAACTCTCTCAATAGCGGTTAGTGTGAATGAAAGTTTATAATATATATATGTGTTCGCCTTTAGTTTACATTACTTATATAAAAGTCTGACAGTATTGACATTTGGAAAATTCGAATGCTTTTTAATATTTTTACAGATTTAAAATTTTCAAACAAATTGTATAGCCAAAATGTTCAAAGAAAAATTAATACCGAAAGCACAGATAGTTGCATCGCTTGAGGTAATGCACGCTGGTTTAAATACAGGCCTGTATTTTATGAAAGCTTTTCACTCTCACCTATCTATCTGTGCGCTTATGCAATACGGTCATTAAAGTAGCAAAAAAAATGATTTAAAAAAGAAACAATAATTATGAAAAATAGTGAAAATGTAATGAATATGACGTATAATGAATGCGAATTCAAGCCATGTCAGCATTTTGATATGATTAAGAGTTAAAAGCATAATTTAACTATACATGTTTAGTTTTTAATTTAGTTTTTTGTGTTATATTAACGGTAGAAATCCTTGATTAGTTTTACAAATACTTTTTAAGAATGTAAACTTATCATTAATACCAATTGTTTGTAAGACTGTTGATTTATTTTAATAAAGAATAAAGAGAAGTGAATGGTTTAATGAATATTTACAAGAATGACTTACGTTCAACGTAGGACATATGCAAATGAATCGTCATGGCTAAAAATAAAGAGAAAAGTGTAAAATATATGCACATTTCGTGCAAATCGTTTAGATATAGTAAAATTGTATAATGTATTGCTTAAATACCATATTTAGATTTAGATTAATTTATTAATTTACTGAAAAAACATGACTATTTAAGTCTAAAGAATCGACGCATAATGTTAGATATGACTGTACTCTTCAAAATATGTAATAATTACTTCGACTGTCCTCAATTACTTGAACAAATCAACTTCCATGTACCACCGAGACTCTCCCGTCGACAATTAGTCTTTGAGCCTCTAACGCCATTTAACAGGTCCAACGCAGGTTTTAGAGCACCGCTTTACAGACTATGTCAAACATTCAACAAATTGTTCCTAGAGGTGGATGTTTTCTCGAAGGCCATAGTTTTTAAGAATTCTGTATTCACTTTTCTAAAGTCTCTTCAAAATTCAGCATCCTGAATTCGGCTCTCTTCATCATTAATTTCAATTCACCTCCTTAGCCACTTTGCTTGCCACTATTTCTACTTTTATTTTTGCCACAATTTTTAATTTTACTTTTGTGTACTTATTTATAAAGTAGTACTGTGTAGTTATGCTTGCAATTGCAATTGCTTGCAACTGCATACACTTAACCATGATCTTATTATCAGTAAACTTATATAACTAACATTAGATATGAAATAAATCACTCTATATGTGAAAAACTTGTAAGGATGCAAGACTAACCTATATCATAAGTTTTCTTCTCATCTCTTGTATCCGTTGTTTTTCCGTGATTAAATAAATAAATTCCTTACGTAATAATAGGCATTCGCCGTTAGTTTATATTACTTCAATTTCTATTTGTAAAAATAATTTCAATCTCTAAAAATATTAAAAAGCATTCGAATTTTCCAAATATCAATACTTTCAGATTTTTATATAAGTAATGTAACCATAAAATCTGATCTGATCTCTGATCAAATTTTACATTTCGGAAAACAAACCATGGCATGGTCTAAAACAAAAACCTGCTCTATAAACATGTCTAGCATAATTACATTAATAGTTACCTCAACTCAAAAGGAACTGGTAAAATAAGGAATTTCTGTTCTCGAGAAAAATAGGTTGTATTTCATTATTTACACGGAAAACGCGATCAAACGAAGATGGTGTTTTTCCTCTTCCGTCTAATGGCCGACACGATTTGTCGGAACCAACTTGTTCTACTAAATATTATTATTACCCAATATTTTCGATCTTCCAACTTAACCCAACAGTCTGATAAATTGTAACGTGTGCAGCTCCTCTAATCTTTTCTTGTGTTATGGGTGAAAACACAAGAATTGGAGGCATTATCTCCCAATTATGACAAATCTGTTGGCGCCGACAGATTGTGTCGTCTGTGACGGCCATTAAACTCAAAGTTTGACGCATTTGATCCTTCGAAACGAGCCATTTCGCGGATAAAATTGTAAATGAAGTACTTAGACGGTTCATCGTGATTGTTTTTCATTGTATTTGGTGCAAAATTGTATCCTAAAAAAGGACAATCTCACATGACCGACATCAAGGCAAGATTTACAAGTTCACACCTCGCTGCGCGCCGTGAATGAGTAAGGGTCTTACGCTCTCGACAGGCCGGCGCGGATTATCTATGCTCGCGCTCGGAGGCGCCTTTTGAGCGCAGGAGGCCGCAGTCATTGTTGCCACGTCGGCTGTGAAGTCTAATTACGCCGTCGACCGGGTTTTTGGCGCTCAGGTGCGTCCGGGCGCCGAAGGCACCCCCGTTGGGTGCCGCAGCGATGCCTCGATACTTGTACCGAAAACTAGCCGTTTGGTGCAATGTAACTGAGTTGAATTAGTGATGTATCTTATCGCAAAAAAACGTTTATTAATTATTATCGTTGATCCATTGTGCTTATGACATTTCTAAATTATAGGAAATCTCGTTAATAATTTATATTCGATATTACTGATTTCTATAATAATAATAATATACAAAATATAAGTCCACGGTTCGAATCCAAACATCATAGACATACTATTTTAAACGCTTCATCTCCTTCTACACAAGTATATTTAGCTTAGTTGATCAGGGTACACTATCACACTTAGGGGATAAGTTGGAGTGATTTTGCTGCTTGAAGTAAAAAAAATACTTACGATATAGTTTTCTCATAAGACAAATAATTGTATTTATTGTCGCCGGCATGAATTATGGTTTGGATTTATTTTTTATTTTAGTTAAGCAACATAAGAATTTCAGCTGAATAAAGTTTACCTATTTAAGATTGGTTTAGAAAATGTATCATTTATCGTCGACAGCTAATCATCCGAATATAGACAAAAATCGAATGTTATTAATATAATCGATAATAATATATGTATATGTTTTTTATTGCAATATTTCGTCTTTTAGTTCATTTACCTAAAGGTGTGTACTTTTAAAAGATTCCCTTTTTGTTTTAAAACTGAAATGGTATCAATTAATACTGCCATTGCATTCTTTGGTACAGGCAGCGTCTAGTTAAGAAGGCGGGGTACATCATTGCAGTAGTTCCAATCGCTCGTTGGTCACATTTTTTGGCGAAAAGATGGCTAGTGCAAAAGTAAGCCCGGAATACCAGTTTTGACGGGAGTCAGAATTCAACCGCGAGTCGCGAGACGAAAAATCTCAACGTGACCCCATTCTGCGCCTCTGCGCCTCAGCTCCGTGGGCCTAGTGTGAGCGCCAATCGACTCGCATGCGCCATCGCCTTCATCCCCGATCGGCAGCCAGACTAGGCCTGCTGGATCCTCGCGAAGGAACCACTCCGACTGACTCCTCGCCTGGTCGTCCGCCCGACCACCTGTGCGCCGACTATCGACCGGGAAATTTTTCACGTTTTTAATTATGTCGTAAAAACTAAAGCAGTCCCATAACGGACGCGGCCGAGACGTGAAGACGGTCTTAATCGCTACACTGGCTTTACAGTGGGCCGCGTCCTTAAGGCTATCAAATCGGGGATATTCAATGTTAGTTCGCGGCCAAGGCAATTTTTTTGAAAATACACTTTGTAGCTATATTACAATCACACATAATTATTTGCTAGTGAGTGAGAGGTAATGAAGCGTTAAAATATTCAGAGAACAGATTCGAACCTGATACCTGTGGGCAAATAGACAAACATCCCACTAGACTACCACGATCGCACAGCAAGAACGATTTACAATAGATAAGACGTTGAACTGTCTCCTTTATGCTTTTAGCTGCATTTTGAAATGGAAAAAGATTACACGACTACAGATCCAGAGGTTTTTCTCCACTTTTTATACTCAATGTTATTTTATTAACACTATTTTGATGTAACTATTTACATATCAATAAACAAAGGTAGAGGAGGATTTCTGTTCACAAAATCTGTTTTTTATTTGAATTGAAAACAAAACCATTTACATTATTAAACATGCAATTGACAAAACGTGACACCGAAAAACATTTGAACCACCTATTAAAACAACTCATTTTAAAGATTTAAAGAAACGTAAGCGAAACAAATAAAATTCTTTAATCCAGCGCTATTTGTCAGTTACTAATATAACTTTTTCAAAATATTTCAACCTCAACCTTAAGAGTCAACCTAACACTACCAGAGTCAACGAGCGAGTCGCGAGTTCGTTTGCGGACTATAGCTGCTCTATAGCAATTTTCTATGTAGGTACGTATTAACTATAAGCGTCAAAACAAAGTATAAATCAGCTTTTCAATTTTATGTTCGTGATCATTTTCATGTTTTTTAATATTCCTAATATTACTACGTAAAATGTTGGCAATCCATAATTGGTTTATATGCTAATAACAATTTTTCAATAATATTAAAAAAATAAAATAAAAAATCACAAAGATATAAAAAAAGAGTTCTTTTTTCTAACCCGTTTATTTTTCTAAAAATTTTTATAACAGTAGTTCAGACATATATTTCTTAAATTGATTGTAGTTCGTGTTAAATAAACATCCAGAATTTGGATGAACCCACCATAATATTATCTAAATAAAATATAAATATAACATCTTCGCGTAAACTTATACTCATACAATTCCTATTAAACACACATACATAGATTTATACAATTTTTAAACTTTGTTTAAATTGACGTTATACAAGCAAAAAAAAAAGGTTCGCGTTTATGATTTCAAATGCTATATTCAAAAAGGATGGTTTTCGTGATTCGCTTGACTAGCCCTGTAGTGATATACAACCCGCAGGCAAAGAGACAGTTTCATGTTGTTTACGACTGGATAATTAACCAAAGGCTAAGTGTTGATTAACGTTTGTGAAACCGACAGCTTGCGACGAATTCCTCGCGGAGCTTTTTAGAACCGGCCCCCCGCTCTGGAGCTGATTTATTCTACAGCTAAGCTGTTAGAGGTCATCGCAGGAATCAAAGTGTATTATAATATGCACTTAATCTTCCGCGCCATAAAATGTCTATTTACAGACTGATTAAAAAGCTAAGGTGCATTCTATGATACAATGCCATTTATGCGTTTGAGTGTACTTCTCCGTCAAATATCAAGCAGTGCTGGACTGGCGGCTATGTAGTTGTCGGCCCACTTATATATCTTATTTCAACAGTCAACTGCAAGTTTTTTAATGGCATCATATACACATACAATTACAATACAATAATTATTGATAATAAGGGGGAATACTGTATAAGAATTTACTTATTACTTACTCTAAATAAAAAAATATATTGGTATATCTATCTGTATGTATAATATTATATAAATAGATCTGGTCATTCGTGATTCGTAGGTTAAGGAGTTTTTAAGGCCCCATTATGGCCAGTCCGGCACTGGGTTTTAGGTAGGTACACTTAAAACATATACTTACTTAAGAGTACAAATAGATCGTCTTTAAGGGTTAACCAAAGTGGTCCTAGAAAGTGTCTTGAGTCATTTCGATTAAGGTTTAAAACAATGTATGCGGTAGTCATAATTGGGAGACGTTCTAACTCCAGATTGATGAATTTACCTAAGACTGTATCTAATGAGCCTGTCTACCCTGAATTAAGCTCCATTCTCCCAAATAAAGCCAATATTGAGGAAAAGGAACGTGGCGTTTAATTCTTTCCCTTCTAGGACAATTCGTGAGTGGAGTGCGCGTCATAGGTCGATCAATTTCTGTGTTCAAAGGCTTTTTTAAACGTGGGCTGTGAGTACCCATTGCAACATATCTTCTAAGTTAACTCCTAAATACCCAACTAATAAGTTGTTAGTAACTCCCAGAAATGAAGTTAAGTAACGCCTAAAGACACTACTGCTTGATTTCCTTTAGGTCTTGTTGGGTCTAGGTGAAATTGAATGTATAGATACAGCCTAATGAGCAGTATTCAGGGGTTGGACAAACCAACGTTCCTCGTGCTTTAGAGTCTGCATCTCAAACGGTTCCATAATTAATTTTAGGGCTTTTAATGACAATTTAGAATAATAACGCACAACATGTAATTAAGTCACAATTCTCTAAATCCTGAGTGACGTCACATCGAGATGGCAATCGAAGCGTATGACGGATCGCCCGTTACAACGTTTCGATGCTCTTCCCTGGCGCCTGTGCCGCTGAGAAATTAACCCTTCCGCTCCGCTGGACGCCGCAGAAGGGTTTTAGGAAAGTGGCCAGGGTCTTTGTTGGGGTTCCATTGTGGGGTTCCGTTCGAGACTCCCACGATCCACCCTGATCAGCGCGGCTCGGCGACGCGTTAACGCTCTTAGGCAGCCTTCGGTTTGTGTGGGTTATGCGACGGGCGCGTCTTTTGTCAAAATAATGAAGTCTTAAGCTAGCTACTCCATAAAATAAAAAAAAACTCAAAGTGCTTTTTTTTATTGATTTATAAACTATCGTTTTTTTTACTGTTAAAGGATCTGAGTTTAAAATTAAAATAAATTTTTCAGGAACATTACAGCCATGCGTGTATATTGGGATGATGTTTTTATGGTTAATTGAACAAAATGAAATATTAATCTATTATTATTAAATATTATTATCGGTTTATTTATTTATTTATTGAATATCCCATATATAATTTATTATTTTTACGTATAATGATAAATAATATATATTTTAATTGACGTATTTTATAAACAATAATAATAATTAATCATTAATAATTGATACCCTGACTCAGGCAGAGTATCAAAATATTAAGAGAGGTGAGAAAATATTGGTATCGTCGTATTAGTCTGTAGGTTTGTTTTTTATTAATATGTATTAAATAATAATGATCTGTTATTATTATGTTGTGTTAAAATATGGCGTATTTATATATTTATTTAACAGGTTTCCCCATGTTCACATTTTGATAATTCATACGCTCACAGGCGAACAATAACAAATAAATCATTCATATTGATCTTACATAGACAAAGGTGCAATAGAAAACAGATTTTTAATCCTATTGGGCGAACAGAAAAATATATCAATCTCCGCTGAAATGGAATTTAATAATTCGACTGCTCTTCCAATCGGACTACGACACGTCGGATACGTCGGTACGACACTCTAATCGCCTAAATAACATGTGGTTCAGCGACCTGTCAAACGGCCAGGAAAATAGAAACAAATCTCGCCGATTAATATGATTTAAGAGCTGACAGTTACTTCAAATTAGAGCACATTTCCTGATTAAATTATTAGCTTGTATTCCTTACTAAAACCATGGGATTATACAACAGATTGCCACCATCCTGGGCCAATCTCTGATTAATCCTAACGGTGACGAGCAAGAATGAACATTATAATAAGAGTGTCAAATGCATCAGTTAAATCTAGGTACAGCGTATTGTGAAGAAATTGTGTTTTTTTAAAGACGAGACCATCTCTACTGGTAATTAAACCTAGGGCTTTCGATTTAGCATCAATTTCAGGAACACCTTGGACGTATGAATATTTATATCTTTCTAATAACATTCACTGCTTTTTCCGTATACACTAGTTTTTAGCTATAAACATAATAAAAAAACTCTCATTTATTTTTCAATAACACCTCGTACATTAGATATTTGTGTAACATAATTTATGATAGTGGTCATAGCGAACACATCAACTTTGCGATTGAGAGCCTGTCGTAAGCGAAAACTTTTAATTTCGCAATGATTAATGGTCGCTTTGTATCCACCACTAATTCGGAAGGAACGTACGCTCGACGCTGTTTTTTGAGGTAGGCAAGTACTTTAAATTACAATAATTTTATACTTTAATTATCATAATCCATATGGCGCCTAATTCTTAATTGTTAAAATGTTTTATCTTTTGTTTTTGCTATTTTAAAAAATAAATGTATAAACAAACTAATTGCGTAACCTATCGAAATTTGCGTTTAAGAGGACTTAACACTATCATTTCGCCATACAACTCTATTATTTGTAGACGAAAGAAAAATAATACTACGTATCGTTTTATCTCTTAAATATTTAGGCTTCTATGGGATTGACTTCCCTGATTAATAAGGTATGTTTTTAATCTGTCTAAAAGTTAAGAATCTCAAAAAGTTCGTATTTTTCGATACATTTCATCAAAAGTTTAGACGTAAATATCTTCTTGTCTGAATACAAGAATCGAGAAAATAATACTATACAAGGATAGTTTATTTTATGAAGATGCAAATTTAAGTAAGTTTTTAGACATAATTTGAACGGTACAGAGTGTTTATGCGTTAGATGAGACAGAACGATTTAAAAGCACGCGCAAGACAGCGAAGAGCACCCATCGGAAAGAGGCCCCTTAAGCTTTATAAGTATATATCAATCAATTTAATACATATTTTATGCACGCTTTGGAAACATGAAATTGGAGAGTAATTATCGAGTACTGGCAAGCTGTTTTATATGTTAAATTAGGAAATGAATATCTTTACGGTATATTTGTTCACTCTATAAATAAATAGATAATAAATGAATTGCCTTTTTTTCTGGACCACGAATCTAGGGAAAATTTTCAAAAATAAAAAGGAGTTTAATAAATTGTGTATAACCTACCTACCCAAATAAGTTTCACATCTGTAGTGTGAAATGTAAAATGGTTTTATTTTTTATATATATCAAATTTTAAATGTTTATATACAGCTCGAGGAAGCCACGCTAACAAGTTGATACAGCGGTAATTCCCCGCCAGTATCAGATTCCAACCAAAACACCCACTTAAGGAAGACAAACAGGGGAAAGTGTTTGCCGAGTCCGTCCCTCGCTTCCTGCGCAGAATTGTTGATGGAATTTAATTCTATCGCCGCAGTTGATTCAGAGTTTATTCTGCAGTCTTATTTGAGGTAGATAAATTACGCTCACTTTTTGAAAAACACATTTCCGAAACTTGAATAGACTACCTGCATATATCGTTAATCATTTTTTTTATTTATAACAGAAGCAAAAAAATATATATGCCGTAGTACCAGCGTTGAATTAAAAACCCTGGCGTATTCTTTATTCTTTATTTTACTTAACCAAAGCAGGTACAGTGTTTAACTTGATGCAAACCACTGTTAAACTTTACGTTGGCGAAGATAGGGTTCGATCAAGTATATATGCCTAAAAATTTGAGTTTATAATAAATAATAGGCTTAATAAATAATTTATAATGAGTGTCTACTACTCTGCATTTTTTATTTGCAAAATATATATTTGAAATATTTTATTATTTACATAAAAAAACAGTGTTGTAAATAGCGTTAATTAATAAAAAATTACAATTAAATTATTTAAAAATTTGATTTTCTAATCACCCAATCCCCATAGATTCGGCACCGTACGTTCGGGGACGGCCCGAGGACCCTTGCCAAAGCGTATCACTTTATTTTCAAAACATTTTATTCTAATATTAAACTGAAAGTGTTTTAGGTACATATATTTATGTAACTTCATGTTAAAACACTACGCGCGCGCGTGTGTTGTGAATGTCGGTATAATGTAACAACCTCATCGATTTCACCGAAGCATTTAACAAAATCAATGCTTATCAAATGAATGATCAATTTCAGATAAGGATCTTTAAGGATAAGGTTTGCGTCTTTACGTTGAAGGCAGTACAGTTAGATAGGAAAACAGATCATTAATAAAGTATATGTTATACTTATTTGAGTTTAAAATTAACTTTACATTTACATTTTCTCGATGGGGCAAGTTAAAGTGTGAGGGGATGTTGACCAGAAAGTTCTATTTGTGAAAGTTACATTCGTATACACTATCTCCCTCACACTTCCTTCACTCCCTCTGAATAGACTCGCTAATACATCACATTTTAGGATTAAAAATACTAATTTATTAATTCTGAATTAAAAATGCTTAAGGATATAACACATTACTATAAAAACTATTATTAAGTAATAATAATATGGCTGCTCAAAAGTAACTAATTATGTAAAGACGAAAAAAATATCTAAGGTATTGGCTAAATATAAAAAAAATAGTTTTAAATGTGTGTTTTTTGTTTTGTGTGTTAACAATATGTTGTTACTATAATTATAAAACATGAAATCGTTTCATTTCAAGCTTTGATCCCCATCGGTCGAACCTTTTATCGTAATCTGTTTTCGAGTTAGATGTCCTTAAGGTCGGAGGATGAACGGCTAAAAATTTTATTTTCAAACATACAATTATTTTGCGCCTCAACTAAGGGTATATGATACGAGTATAATGTGCGGATTTGAACCCGGAATAAATAGCTTGGATCCTTAGCAATAAAATCGTAAAACTACCTACCATGGGGAAAGATATCCTGACCCTCGATTTTTGTATGAAGTGACGTATTCAGGTCAAACGTCGATATTATAATATTCCAAATTCAAAACAAAAAATGTGTAATATGTTTGTAATTCGCAGCAAAAAAATATATCTATAGCTAAGATTTTGTGATCTTTGTAGGTTAAGCGATTTATCTAAAATAATTGTATTTGGATAATAAAAAATAAAAAAAAATAATAAGGAATTCCATAAATATTATTTCTAATTATTTCTTCATTTTTGTTAATGTAATATTGATATCTAACTGTGTGTCTTCCCATCAGAAAAATAAATAAATTGCCATTTTTAGACTTATCGGCACACTCCTAAATGACACAGGCGATTCAGGCAGATGTTATCATAATATCTGTGTCCTTTTATCGCTGAGGCGAATGTTTTGCAATATTCGTTTCCTTCCCTTGCCTCATACCTCAGTTTTCCCCTCAAATGCCCTGTTGCGGTTAAAATTGTACAGCGAAGTTCATTTTAATCAAATGATTTTCTAAGTTTTCTAATACTCCGAACAAATTCATAATAAATAAAGCAGTTCCAGCTGAGAAGAAAGCCCTCCGGGTCCGTAAAGACGGTTGATAGCGCCCATAAGAACACTTTACGACCCGAGTGACGACGGCGGTGAGCACCAAAGGGCGGTTCGCGGCGCCTCCCTGTCAGCATCGCGACTTTCGGGGCGACGACATAAATTACGCCGCGAAATGGCGCGTCCCGCTGCGGCGCGGCGTTTGCATTTGTGCGGCCGACTTTACGGCTTATCGCGACAATTTCGAATTAGAGACGAGCCCGAAAGTCAATCAGATTTCCAGTAATTATGGTTGTAACCCAGTGGTAACCCAGGGGTTTAAACTTTTAAGTTTGAGCATTATTGAGGTTCTTATACCTCTATAAAATTGTGAGTTTACCTCTATAATAATTACATATTTTTTAATTTTGTATGATTACGTGCTGCGAGTGTCTACAAATATGTTATTAGAGTGTTGTGTGCCTTAATTCCCTGCAATACCAATGAAATTTAAAATTTAATGTTAGTGACAGTATAAGACGGCATTAATAATTATTTTTACTCGACATTAACTACAATGACATTGACAGATTATTAAAAAAGTTACATTTGAAATCACACAAAATTCACGGTTCGAAACTCATTCTGCCAATCAGCTATCAGTAGCACGAACGTGTTATTTTATTTAATTTAATGTATTTGTAACACATATTATAAATACATTTTAGCTTTCTGCACTCCTCCTCCATATAAACTTAAACTATGCCAAATCTCTCAGTCCTCATATGCTTAAAAGGGGGTACAAAATTTTCTCTTCGCGTAGTTGCGTCCGTCGGTATAGAACATTTGTTAGCTCAAAAATTACAAGTGTGAGGAAGTTTTTAAACGTGCCTATACAGATTCTCTAGCAAAATATACATAGCCTTTAAGATCATGTCGAGGTCCTGAGGTACAGACCTTCAGTGTAGGTATCATAAACCGTACATTCCATGGCTAAAATTCTCAAAATCGTCTCTGAGGTGTTATAATAAGTAATAAGGGATACAGTTTTCATTGTAGCCATATATCTAAGCTATAACTGTAATTTAAACAAATATGGTTAAGGAACTTTTGCCAAAAAACTGCCCTGCGTTTTGGTAAATTTATGAAATAGTAAAATTTTGTAAAAACTCCTTCCTACAAAAAAAGGAAATGATTTGATACGCTACATTCATATTCAAACCTAATAGATTTAATATTATATTTTATAATATTATATCTTAACTGCCTTTTTAGAGCGATTGCTACAGAAAATTAAATTTTAGTCTAAATAGGTCAAGGCTAGACTAGTATTTGTACAAAGTACTAAAGTTTAGAAGGTGGAAAGAAACAAAAGAAAAAAATTATTATAAAAAAGAATATTCATTACTAGGTTACTGTGTGTTTTTGTGGTCTCTGGATTAGCTAAGAGAGATTTTCCTAGGCTGATTAGAATTTGAAGCGATTCGCTATTGACCCAGCGGTCGCAGGTTCGAATCCGCGCAATATTATATTCATATTATTTTAACGCTTCATGACCAACACCGAATATTTTATTTTTCGTCGTGATAATTTTCACACACTCAAACTCACAGCACACTCATGCACACTTTATTACACTCACTTTATTACTTTATGAACTTTCTTGCAAATTCGTTTTTCTAACGTTTTTGTAACGTTTTTTATTTTATAACGTTGTTTTTAATTCTAATAAATAAATAAACATTTTCCTTGGCTCTAGTAGAAGCAAATTTAGCTTATTCGATTAGATTTCAAAATAATTGTAGGTAATAAAAATGGATCATAGCAATTCTTTTAAAAAAAAATTATGTAAGCGCCGGGACCGTTTATTTTGTTTTTATAATTCATTTATTTTAATTGCGATTAATATATGTCACTTAGTAAGTACTAAATACCAACCTCCATTCCCCAATTAAAACGCACCTAACCACGCACTATTTAGACAATAAATTTCAGTTGCTTACATCGGTTATACCGTGAAAGCTCTTAAAGCGCCACTAGGTGGTCCGCGTATAAATGTTTACACATCAAAAAAAAAATGCTAACCTCCCCTCCCTTTTGCAGCTCAATTATTTGTGTCAAAGAATGTGATTACTATATTCGTTGTCAAATTAATAATATGAAAAAAATTGGGTTATAAGACATTTTTCTCTGTTATTCAATATATCATTATAAGTCCCTTCATTATTATACTATACACCTATAACATTATCATTAATAAGTTCGTATAATTTGTGAAAAAAAAAAAACCAGACAACAAGCTTCAAATTTCCGAAGGGACTCTACAACGCGACAAACATATTTCAGAAATAAAGCAATTGGACTCTACAACTCGACAAACGTAAAAATTACTTCTAACGCGTGACGCGGTTTCTCCGCCAATGAGTTTAACGGGCCCAAAGAAGTATAACTTCAAAAAATATATTCTGATATTGTCCGATTTATTTTGACAGGCGTTTTGGCTTTATTAAACTATTATCGTAAAATAATATCGTTAGCAGATCCTGAACTTGAACTATAAAAACAGCCCGGGGAGTATTTTCTCACGGCGCGCCTAGAAGTGTACACTCATGTCAAATTTATATGCCTATAATGGTCAGCCGAAAGAGTCCGGCCCGGCACACACGGCGATCGCCCGCGGCGCGGATTACCCGCGCACACAATGCGACTGCCGTGTCGCCGTCCCGCTCGCGCGCGGCCGCGGCGACAGCGCGCCGTCCCTCTCGGCGATCATTAGCCCATTATAGCGAGCTGTGTAATCCCCGGCGCAAAGTGGGCCGCTGCCAGGCGGGGAGCCTTTCGCTTTTTTTCCGGACGGAGGCCCTCTGTTTTGTGTTCGGCGGCAGTGCCGGCTGCCGTATTGTGGGGCCATTGTGCGGCTATCATAACTGTGTCGTTACCTTGATGATGTTCCTCGTCATATGCGTCAGTCCACTGCTAATGGTATGCTTTCGACGTCATAAAACATAGTGGCGCTATATTTATAAAAGGTTAATCGGATATTGATTTATTAAGGAAATATTTATTTATCTATAACGTCATTTAAATACACCGTGTCCCAAAATTATTCCCGGAGACTTAAGTCGGGTGTACCATTACATGAGTAAGAGTTGATATTAAAAAATGCGAAAAAAAAACAATTCTATCAGAGCGCAAATTCCGGTGCCGTTCTGATTGATAATGGCCTTGACACCATCACGGTATACGGCGACAGCTCAGCACTCAAACAAAGACATTACCTACTATTTTCATATAGCTAGTTTCCTAACAAATAACACTAAAAACTGCAGGACCAATTCAAAGTTTTAAGTTGATTTCATTAGGAAAGCTACCTATTGCAATCTATCTATATATGTCACTTTCTGTTGGATACCTGCCGAAATTTTACACCAATCACTTTGAAATCGATACAATAAATTTGGTATATAAGATATCGAATTCATTTTATATTATTGCTTAGATAAGAATCAAAAACTCAGTATTATCTCAGTAAACTTTTTTGATAATACCAACCATTTGTCCTAGGGTTTGGAAAAAGTGGTTTTTACAAAAGTTAAAAAATCATACCTCCTTTAATCTCTGGATCAAATCATTCAAAAGGGAAATTATAGTTTTATAATTTCTCTACAACTTTTGTATGAAACAATTTTTGATATGTTCAATCCTTACGGCACAGTATAAAGAGAGATTCAGTATAGGCACTCTCATGGCGCAAGGGTATGTGTAATAACTGCTGGACTCAATTCTCTAATAGAAAAAATAAATTAGAACCCAGGATCCCTGACTCAGAAGCAGACACCCAGGGTATCCGAGAACAGCGCCACAAGGCGATGACATACTTGATAAAAACGCAAACAACCGCAGCTCTGAAAGTCGATCAAGCGAAAAAGCCGAAACTTCACATTATCTTTATATCGCGAAAGGTCCTGGACAATGGCCGGGACTGCGCATCGACAAAAGCGCCCACTGCGCAGATAGCGATCGACACAGATCCTAGGCTAGATCGCGGCTACCTGCAGCTCCAAGCGCCTGCGCTTTCGAACCGGGCGGTGCCGGGCGCAGTGCTTCCCGCGGCGCGTGCGTCGCAGGACTATCTTAATTGAAATCTCTCCTCGTCTCCGAACATTACGACTTCTTCCAAACTACCGACGTATGCGTGTGTATGCGTGTGTATGCGTGTGTATGCGTGTATGCGTGTGTATGCGTGTGTATGCGTGTGTATGCGTGTATGCGTGTGTATGCGTGTGTATGCGTGCGTCTGCTTATCTCACATTTTGGACAGCATTTATCGTGAATGCGACAGCTCTCGGGGGAATGAGATGAGTACATGTGAATTAAGATAATCTTCACTAACTATCGCTTTTATTTTTATTGATAGTTCCTAATAGATCAAGTCTACTTTTAGCAGAAATTGTCTCATTAGTGAAAATGCAAGTGTTATAATTAATTAAAGGTGGTGAAACACGTACCTCCGCATTCGCATTGATTTTATGCAATGGTAGGCCTTTGAATATTTTTTTTATATCCACTTAAACGCATTCCCTTAAATTACTTACGAACTATCTCTCACCATAATTTTACTTTTTTGGTACGTGATAATATAACAATTCAAAATAAATATAGCAGGTATATAGAAAAATAGATATGTTTATTTAAATAACCCTATTCTCCCTACCCATATCAAATAGCTACATACATTCTAATGCTGGTTATATTTACAAATACATCGTAGAAATCCTTTTATATACCCTTAGATATACCTACTTTATTTTCAATAAGGAATAAGGAAATGACATAATTTAAACATGGTCGTGGGCGTCTACGTATGCAATCACATATTTCAGGAATATAGTATGTAAATTCTATTTTATTTAATAATAGGTATAATTTATAGTATATACCTATTACAATTTTTTTTATTCAGGGCGTGTATATTAAGTCTACAAAAATAGAAAGGATCAAATATATTGCAATGCTCTCAAAAGTATACAGTTCGCACAAACAAAGGAAGGCGATAGAAAGAGATAAACGTCGTTTCGGCTAACTTTACTGTATACAATCGATTGCGGTAAAATATACTAATTAGGTAAAAATATTTTATTGGGGTTCTTGGTTTATAGGAAAGGGATATTTTACCATTTTTATATATTTACAATAAAATAATAATAGTTGGCAAAGTGTACTTACAAATCCGTGTTTGTCGCTGATGTTGTTGGTGAGTTTGAGCTTGTGGAAGGACACCACCTTCTGCATCCATTGCTCGCCAGTGGACGGGGAGTCGGGGTGGATGTACATCCTCTTGGGCATTTCTGGATCCGCCTTTCCGGCGACCATCCAGCGGCTTTCGTGGAAAACGTGACAAAAATTAGTACAGGACTATTAACAGGACGTGCATGGCACGGCAGCAGGTGGGCGGCCTTTCAAATATCCTAGTGACATGCTTTAATAATAACACTATTTTGAAATTTTAAAATCCAACCGAATATTCGAATAATTAACTACTATTCGACCGAATAATTCACCGCCATTCCATAAAAAAAAAATCGTGAAAAATCGTGGTTTGGAAAACAAGCTGATATATTTTAAGGAAACAAACAGTTTTTTTATCAATCATAATAAAATAAAACTATGTAAAATAAACATAATAAAATAAAAAATTTATAATGATATATGCCATCAAGTAATATCATGTAGTAATAACAGGACAATATATATATATATATATATATATGGCAAAAATGGCAAAAACCCGCAAAACATAGCGGTTGTGTATAGGAAAATACAAGACATTATTTTTTGGTTTTGAGTTTTGTTGAGAAAAAAAACAAATAAGTACGTGTTTTCCTTCTCATATTTTATTATTTTAAAGTAGCACTAAAAAATAAGTTTTGTAAGTTTCAATTCTATTTTTTTTAATAACTAACAGGTCATTGACAACAAATCAATATAAATGCTTTAATTATTCAGCAGCAATCAAAATACATTTTTTTTCCATACGCAGAACAAATAATTAGATTTACATGCAATATTTTTAGGCCAACAGCTCTAATATGTACCAACTACTCAGGTACGACGTATTACATAGTACATGCTTATAATAAAAACATTTTAAATAACCAGCACCACTGTCACCACACTGATATTTCAAAACTACATGCAATTTCAAAATAAAATGAAAAATAAATGAAATAACAGTGAATAAAAGAGATCTGCTCGTATTTTAGGAAACCTGTGTAAAATAATCCTCACGATATATTTTCTTTTTAATTGTGTCAAATATGTATTACAAGGAGACTAGCCAATCTAAAATGCGGTGGAGTTGTGTATGTCAATTTTAAATTATCATTTTTTTTTCACAACAACAATCTAAATAACGTATTTGGAAATAATAGAAAAAACCGTAATTCCACAATTTGCAGATCCCTTTAAATCCAATGATATTTTCGTCTTTAAACGCGCATGCTTCTTGCCTTTGCCAATAATCATAAAAATGTTTTCAATGAAACACAAAAGATTTTAGAATAGCCCGATCCTACCAAATCTTTTGTCTTTACGAAACGAAGAGTCTCGGGGATCGGATAATAAATCAAATGCAACTCTAATATTATATATTTATCTTAAGTTAACATACGAACCGTTAAGGAATTAATCATTTATAATTTATATTTATTATGAAAAAGAAATATATTTTTACCTACAGACCTGTATATAGTGAAAAATTAATAATATAATTTGTAAAATTACTTGTAATGACAGTTTTTTGGACCCATCAACAATCGATATATTTCGTAAATGATTTTATTTAGTTACTTGGTTTTCTTTAAATTGCATTTAATGCAAATTTCCACCTCACAAATGAATAAGCAAATGACGTCTGTTCACATATTGCCATCAGTAACTTTTTAATTTTATATTTTACTTCGAAAAAATCATCTCGTAGTGAAAATTAATTAAATCATAGATCCCCTCGTCTCTTAAAAGTAAAATACGATATAAGTACATATATAAACGTCATCTTTCCAGCATCTGCCCACCTATGTAAGGGGGTTTTTTTTTAGTCAGTACCTGTTATGGAATTTGTAACGGCAATCGTCCGCAGCAACTATGTCCATTAGCAATATGTATTTGGCTTTTTTATCGAGTCCGCAAACGCGCACTTTGTAGGCAGGAAACATGCGCCTGTGATGGAAAACAAAAAAAAATAGTTGCCAGTGTGTTCACGTGGTGAGGAGTAACAGAAAAAAACATGTTCAATCTATGCACTATCAGTTTCGCCCGCGGATGCTGGAGAATGGGCTCGCAGTTGATCTGGGCGCGATCTGGTCATTTCGTTTGATCGATTTCATACATTTTCATTGAACGCGTATTTCGCGTGTATCTTTGCAAAGATTTACTTTAAATTTGTTTTCTAATAAGTACAATATATCGAATAATTATTAGGGTCTACATATAGAATAAAATCATAGTTTTTTTTATTATTCTATACTTTTTCATCGTATCAATCGCGTGTCTAATTTTAAGTAGTAGATTAAACTTAAACTTTAAATACAATAAAACTTCATTGGAAATATTATCTACAACCCAATTTGACTTTTTCTCGTTTAATGCAATGCGCGTCACCGTTTATCCAGCATCCACAAACAGTGCCGTTAAACCTATCAGAACCCAGGGTTGCCGAGATCAATTCGAATGATTTCATGAATATTTATTACACTTTTAAATCTTTAATTTTTCTGAATATATTTTGACATATACGTAATATTAAAATTGCGTTTTTTTTATGCCAGAATAAAGTGGTTCTATAAAGTAAAGTGGAAATATTTGATTTTACATATTTTTTTTTTTGGGTTTGTAAAAAATACCTATTATAAATAATTACGAAGATACCCATGTATTATAAAATAATTTCAAATTGGAGTTTTTGTATGATATTATTTATAATTTAGGTAAAGATCTGTTTTGAGATATTTATTATGATATATATTAGCAAGGTGCAAAGTAAATTAAAATATTTTTTCATTATTTTGTATATGTAAATATGGTTAATTAGTTATCTCTTCATATATTAGTGTAAGATGTTTAAAGTTGGTAAAAAAATACTGTGATAAGAGCAATTTTCATCTAACGAATATCGTATTATGAAAATGAATTATTATTATATTTTATATAAAAATTCCTATCCCTATGTATGCTAATTTAAAAGGTCACAAATGCAGCTCTTTCGGCAGCCCTGGATTCGCGGTGCCAAGGTACGGTGGTGGTCCCAAATGTTGGTCCAATTATTGGTCCCGACCTGTTGTGGAACTTGTATCTGTAGTCATCGGCGGCCACTATGTCCAGCAGCAGGATGTATTTCGCCTTCGCGTCCAAACCCGATACTCTGAACTTCATTTGTGGGAACATTTGTCTGTGAAGCCAAGCGGTACCACTATTCAATAATGTACTATAAATAAGGGAACCTGGGACGTAATTAGTGGACTGTAAAAAAAATAATCTACCTCCATTTAGCTCCTCTTTGCCTTGTCATATCGTGTAATATTTCTATTGCAAATGAATACATTTAAAGTCAAAATATAATCATTTCTTTAATATTTACTACGGCAGATAAAAAATTAAAAAGATTTCCATATAAAAAAAATCATACGAAGTCCTCTGCTAGATAAAATGGGTAAAATTGGATCTGTTGATACGATTACCTAAATTTGTAAAAAATAAAGTAATTTATTTTCTTTCTACGGTGATGTATAATGCACTTATGTTTATTTATATTCTAGGTATGAGTATTAGGTATGTATAACAAATTATATCTTAAATATAGAAGGTATGCGTTCTTATGTATTATTCATGATTTTTTTCTATATTTCTTTATTCTTTTATGTGATTATTTTTCACTTTGTTATATTTAAATATTTTGTTTTATAAGTTGGTAATATAATAAAAATTTTATTAATGATTTAGGTGGATGCTCGCATCTTTATTACTTTAAAATGTGGTTTTTAGGTGATTTGTGAGAGCAGTGTATAAGCATGTGTAATGTCGTCATTCACAGATCTCTTCAGTAAGGTAAGGTTTAACATCTTTAAAAAATGTTTGTTAGGAACGATTAGTCTGTATTTTACAGCATCAAAGAAAACATGACAATTTCACATGTAATATATTAAGTAAGTTAGTCATCTTTGAACTAATTAATAGTAATTCTTCATTAGTTTTAGTCAGGCGTTTGATAAAACTTTAAAATTCAAGTAAAAATCATGACATAAATTAATATTCAATATCGTGTACCTTCATCGATATAGTTATAAGTAGAATAAGGCCTTTGATATAGATTTAGGTATGTATTACAATTTAGAGGGCGATTAATGGAATTTAAAGTCTAGAATGTCTATGGCCAGAACTAATCTAATTGAGCCTAACAAAAAGCCTTTCAAAATGAACGAATATCCAGCAGTCTCGATGTTTACCTCGATGGACGGTTGCCTTTGTTAATTATCTTAATGCGAGCAGATTAACTGAGTTATTTACCCTCGAACGAATACCTATTTATATTATCACCACATTAATTATAACAGAAAACCTTATAATTGATTATTAGGTTATCCACCCATTAATAATAATCTGAAACATTCAGTTTTGACCTGACCCCGGTCGAAGCATCGCACTAAATAAAAATGCTTTACTAATCTCTCCGTCGGCGTCGCGTCAACACAAGAGAACTCCATTGACAATTGAATCTTATCGCGCTGACAAAATGCCTTCATAATTCCTAATGAAACTTAACAATTCATTTCGGTCAATTAGTTTCGTATAAATCAGCCTTAATGTCCCGTAATTCAATATAACTCGATCGAGCGCAAACAACTCGCCGACCTCTAAGGTCCCATCGCAGGCCGTCAATTCGAATGCCGGCATAATTAGAAAATCTGTCAAACGAGCGTCGCTGGGAAACGTCATCTTTGACATTTCAACGAGAGGTTATGAATGGCGCTGATATGGCGGACCGTTTAAAAAACAATTTATAACTGTATTTAAAATCTTATCTCTCATCGATGGATTATAATGACATACACGTAGAATATATATAAAATTATATTTAAAATAATTGACATTTTTATTTAAATAAATTATACGACTATGCACGGGTGAATTATAAAATACGGTTAAATAAAACTTACGGTTTACAGTACTTAATTCTAAAATAATTTATTTATTATCCTAATAACAAATATTTATTACCGTAGTTATAGTAATAAAAATTAAGTTAGGTATATTATTAAAAAATAACAATGTTAATTTTCCTTTAAAAGCTTATGCAAATGTACGAAAGCGCAGAAACACACCATACTCATTTGCAACTTCACTAAAAACTTTGTATATAAACCTCTCTGGGCCGACATCAACTTTTTAATGTGTTATTTCTTTGTTTTTTGTTGTAAGTTTATTTTGATATTGGTTTTTTGATAAACCGAATTTATAAAGAATTGATTTTCTTTATTTTAATATACCGTCTAGTTATTATTTTCGTAACACGTTCTGAAGAACAGTAATTCGCTCCATATGTTGGAAGGTAAGTACGCTTCTGATAACATCTGTAGGTTAGTAATATTTATGAGGACAGATGAGAAGTTCCGTCAGTCGCCTGTCCTCGCTGGAGACATGTCTACTCGTGAAAACGCCACCAGGAAATGGCCAACCCTTCAATGCCTATTAGGATGGCCCAGGACAATATCTCAATGTGGGTTTATTTCGTAAATGGCCGCTAGATTGCAGACTAAATATGCTCGGCCAGTGAGTCGATTGTCAAAAATATTTATTTAAACTAAAATTAATGTTGATAGTAAACGACAACAAATTTTTTGATCAAAACGTTTAATATCGACAAAACAATATCTACAAATTTTTACAATACATACAAAGTAAACAAATAAAAACTATGATTTTTTTATATTAGCAATAATATGATACATTGGAGAAATTGATACTTGTGATAGCAGAGGGATAATATTCGATTGAAAATATATATCATACGCGTATCAATGCCGCTATAGTCATTTTAGGATATTTTAAGCCTTTTAAATCCACATAGATTGAAAATAAAAATTACTTAGTTTGCATAATCGTTCACTAAATCCTGCGGCTCGAGAATATTCGATAAAGTCAAAAATTAAACAATAAAATATGCTTGAATTGAAGTTTCAATTTTTTTTTTAAATAATTGCATGGCCTAGGTCATATACAATTATTTTGGGCCCTTCTCAACTAGGCCAAATGCGTCTGTGCTAGAGTCAGGGGAGATGGTGGTAATGAAGTATTAAAAATGGTATGACCATGTGCGGATTCGAACCCGCGACCTTTGGGCTAATAGTCCAACGCCTTAACCACTAGACTACCACGATCTCAATCCTCGATCTCGACCTCGATTTATATTGGTAAAAGTAAAATATCTCAGTTTAGGGATGTTTTATTCAACTTTTTTTTTATTTATTACTACATTTTATTGCTTAAGCTATACCTTCACGAAATAGCTCTAAATTCATGGTTACTAATTTATTGCCTATGGTATTTCAGGCCCGCGCTGTTATCGACAGGGTTAACTCGATGAATTTGATTGTTATTCTTTTCGTGCGATCGCTTAAACGGGTATCAGACGTGCGCGCGCAGTACAGTGTTAGGTGTGAGAAAAAAACCAAGAACCTGTATCCGAGTGTCAATAAATAAAACATATTTAATATAGCATCGATTAAAAGTTGTTAAAAACTCGACTTTTGAACATGTGTTTGCTAAACAGGAAATAGAAGGATTATGACTGCTACAATCTATTAATAATTCATAGCAACCGTTTTTTTAGTATTTCTTAGAAATTGGAATGAAATCTATATATGAAATCGAAAGAAATTCCATATTAAAAATTGTAACATCAAAAACAAGCAGACAATATTAGGGCATAACCTTACTAAAATATTAAATACAATATGTACCTATGTTGCAGTTATATTTTTTATAGCTTATATTATAGGTATTGACATCTTTAAAATAGAAAAATATCTGTCTAAAATATGCCTAAAGTTTGTTTTGTAAGTCTTTATTTTTACGCGTTTTAAATATACTTTTAACTTATAACTTCAATGTTTATTTATAGGCATTTCAGCTTACCTTTATTCAATAAAAAAAAACAATACTCATGTAGGTAACTATAGGAAAACGTAGAAAATCAACATAAATAGGGATTATTCTCACTTTTATAAATTATTTAATTTTTTACCTATATTTAAAACGAAACAAAAAAAATAGGCGCCTAAGCGATATTTATCTATTTTTAAATTCTTGGTGTGATAAAATTTATTTAAAAATTTGCACCCTTGCATGAAATTTGCTGAAATCGTATAGTTGGACATACCGACTGATTATTGTGAAATAAATTTTGGTTAGATTTACTATATTTTTTGCAATGGCAGCAACAGAGGTCGTTAAAAAAATATATTACAAAACAATATGGCGCCGCGGGTGAACAGCCGACGAAATAAAACGATATTATCTCAAAATTTGGCAGCAGCAACCATAATATTTTGTTGTTTAACTTGTTACCATTTTAATTTGGTGTAATTTAAATCAAAATGGCGGTGTGACTGATAATTACTGTGGCGAAAATTACTCTAGGGATAGATTATTATGTTAAAAGCAATCATGGTACTTAGATTGAGAAATATGTTAGTTGCGACCAAGTTTGCAGTCACTATATCAATCATACTTTATGGTCGCCAATACCACATTTTCGCTGCCATTATTTTCGTTGTACATTTCCTAACCGCGAGTCCCAGCGCTTGCACATTTATATGTCTTTCGTGTAAACCGTTGCACAAGAAATTCTTTATAATTATGTGTTAAAGCGACTTAAATGCGTTTTAAGAAACGCCGTGTATTGCATTCTTGCCCGATGTACAGACGGACGGACGGACGGACGGAGGGGGAGCAAAAAACGCCCAGCGCCCGGTCGGATGCCGCACAGCCTGCGCGGTGACATTTCTCATTCGTCGAACTGTCATGGCGACATCAGAGGCGAAAACCTCTCCTGTCGTCTCCACTAAAAGTCAACTCTGGTCAATTCTGGACAAACACATACAGGGTGTTCCAGGACCATTCCCGAAGACTTAAGGGGGTGTTTATATTCCCTGTTACGTGTAAGAAAATGCGAAAATAATTCATGCTTAAATTTATTAATATTATCGAAGCGCTCGGTTAAGGATTTTTTATCGGGAATGATCTTGGAACACGGTGTATAATAGAGTAACGATAAACTGAGCGTTTTTCAATCAGGAGGGAGGTGTATGTGTGTGTGTGTAGATATTACCAATAAATTCTGTTGTACTTAGCTTTATTTGCTAGTCATGACTATCAAAATTCAATCATGACTACTGAGAATAAAATTAAACTTTTCGTGAAAATAGTAAAAGGGTCATGTAGTAATGTTTAGTAAGTTAATGTGTAGTAGTGTTGTTTTTTTGCAGTTTTTTTCTTACTCATAATAGGTTTCGCAAGACCCTCCTTAAGTCTTCGGGAATGGTCTTGGGATTTTCTGTATACCTACTCAGAGGTCTTCGGTGACCCAGTGTTTGTCAACAAAAAATAAATTAATGCCCATCAATATTGGATTTATATATAACAGTTATTTGATTACAGCTGTCAATAACGTTTTGAATTTTGAATTTTAAATATGTTTAGATGTTTTTGGTTATAAAACTAACGTCCATAGACTTGACAAACTCAATAGTTCTTCTAAATTATTATTATTCATTCGTAATGGCGATATAAAGACATCAATTCATTAAACAGATGTTATATATTCGACTGTTGAAGTTATTATATCTTCACGAATAAAATAAACTATGCAAATAGTCTGGGGAATTGTTGTTATTTATTATTAAAATAGTTAAAAATGACCGTGTCTTGTTATTATTCAAAAACGTTCAAACAAATTTGGCATAACGGATGAGGTTTCGTCACTCTTACGCGCCCGACGCGCTCGACGCCATTACGCCGATGAGCGACGGCGCACTTCATTGACAGCTGTCAGATTCGTAATTCGAACGCAGAACTGGAATTGGCCAGCGAAGGCTGTGAATGTGAAAATGTCAAACGCCGTCAGCGTGAGAGTTTTTTTTTTCTCCTTTCGGCCGACGTAAATCTGTAGAGGCGGTGTTGTCTATGACCCCAGCCGTAGACCGTAGGCCTGACCGGCGGCGCCCCCCGGCGACATTTTACGAGCCGCCCAGCGAACGACTCGTTTGGAAACTTCGTTAATTTGGTGTAACGTATCGGAGCGGTTTTATCACTTTTTGTTTCAAATTCGGTACCGGGCGCGTATGTTTAATTCGCGGTTAATGTGACGTCACCACCTCTTAAAATATATGCCGGTTAAATCGATTCATTGTACACATTTTTTTAAAAATAAACAATGTTGTAAATGTTTTTTTTTACTATACTTGTCAAACAGATAGAGGATAGAGGGGTCTAGAAGGAGAGTTAATATAGAAAAAAATATGCGTACGGATGTGTGTGCATGTTTTTATTATTCATTTATGAACGATTTATTGGCCTTTTTAGAATAATTATTACATTATAACTAGTAAGTATTATTTAAGTAGTTAATATAGTAAGTATTTCAATAAAGAATAAATTAAATAAAAAAAAAAAATTATCTATGTATGTGCACTGATTCTGATAAATTCTTATGCGTTCGATAAATGCTGTCTGTACTATGAATCCTAAGAATCATTACATTAATACATTTATTAAAATTAATGCTAATAGATATTTCAAAAAAATAAAAATATTATTATTATTAGGTAGTAAGTGGTTATTGAAGGTGTGTGCGAATGTTAAAAACAGTAATATACTACGTGTGGCTTTAGTAGGTATGCGGTTATATAATCTAGTTTATTAATTTAACATAAATACAATTTAGATTTTTCTAACGTGTATTAAATATAACTTTAGTGCAGTTAAACTGCTGATAATTGCAAGTACTATACCGCCTATACGATACCAATATAGGATTGTCAACAAGTTTTCTGATTTATTTTTAAATTATAGAGAACGAATGGAAAGAAACACGTTTTTATTATTTCTAGGTTATAGTTAGCGACCGCTAGGACCCCTTGCTATGCCGAATTTAAAACAAAAATAGAAAACTCATAATATATAAACCCAATATCACCGATATATTCAAATACCTCGCGAAGAGCGATACCATCGTATCTAATAACGAAACGATCCCAATAAAATAAATCGTTTAATTTCCATTTTGCAGTTATGTGTAATATAATCCCGGCAATTAACAGTTCAAGTCGTTTTGGCGTTTCGAAATATTATCATTTTGGGTTATCTCCGAACTACCGAAATTGGCATAGCGAAAATGCATGCATAATTAAACAGATGTATAGATCCTTATCTGAATAAATATTATAAGAATTTGCATAAAAGTTTAAAAGAATTTCTACATAAAGATCTGGGACTGACCAGGAAACATAATTGTTGCAAACGCGTTTATTGAACGCGTCAAAAGCCCGCATTTGCAACTACCATTTAAACCCATTTTTGACCCATTTATGCATGTGGTGTTGGATAGCAAACTCCTAAAGAATTCTAAAGGCATCAGCGTTCTTTCTGTATGATATTGACATACGATAAAAACAATATTTGCAGCGATTATAAATAAAAATGTAATAAATTTGAAGGCATGTTTATAGGGCTCACTGAATTCTGCGATTCCAAATAATCTTAACTAAGCTTAACAGACAGTGGCTTTTATTTGTTTTCTTCCTAAAATATATTATATTGTCTCTAAATACAATATTATCGTAAAATGTAAGAAAGAAACATTAATATGTTAACGTTTAGGAACGCAAAAGAATGAATGGAGGTTTTCTGACTGAAAGTTACATAATTAGTAATGTCTCACTTACATAATAAGTAGGTACTTTATTTTTCTTGCAACCTTCTTCTGGCCGCTCTTAGAACAGGTTTTTTTTAACCTACCTAGATTGGCCATGTTGCTTTAAAACAACAATAAATGACTGGTTTTTAATTTGTCTATATGGTAATATTTTTTTTAAAAGTTCATTGTTATTATATCATTTATTGTTGTGACTTCCTATTGTGCTATTATAAATAAATAATAAAAAAAACTGTATTTAAAAGATATTTTGAAAAGCTGCGGCGAATTATGTCCACATTGGCATCTAATAAAAAAAACTGATTTTTTTTAGATATCGACTCTACCCGACTCGAGGTATGTACTAATCGAGCTGTTAGGACATGACGTTTGCCTATTGATATCATTTTATCACACCACTATCTACCCTAACACACACGCGCGCGCAAATTATGGTTAGTTGGGTGTTTTAGGTCAAGTACATATTTATTTAGGAAAAACATAGTTATTCACCTGAAAACATTTTTTTTTGTTATTTTTTTTTCACCAAATATATAAATTTTTTTTAGTTCATCCTCTAACTAAAATATATAAAAAAAATTTACTCGAATAAAATTCCGATTATCACACTTAATTTATATACCTACCTAGTTATTTTTTTCGTACCTACTTAACAATGATACTTACATAAACATTTCTTGTAACTACAATAAATATACTTTCAAGTAAGTACGTTACAAAATAAATCATTGTAGTCATTATTTAGGGTTATATAAATATTATAAAATTTTAAGTTTACTATTTTATTTGATTCTTTACTTCGTGCTTGTAATGGGAAATAACTTGTTTGAATCATAGTTTTTGCGTTGAGCGTGATTTGTGTTTCGTCGGCGTATACTATGCGTAACTCTTACTGGCAGAAATCATAGTATTTATCAATTGAACAAGCCTTCTCATAAATCACCGATGCACAGAATCACGCATCCGAGTAGGTACTTAAGATATTAAATATGGAATAATTTGTTATTTAATTATTTCGAAATGATCGATAAAATAATAATCGGTTTGATTACGTCCAACGATCTAAAAGATTTACCGCTTCTTCGAGCAAATAAATAAAATATATACATTGGTATGTTTCGTAAATACGAGATATTGATAAAGTAAGCAGGTAGCCTCGTTTCCTTAGCAGTTTTGAAACAAACGACCGTCAAATTGCCACATTAGCTCTTATTACCGGCCGTTTATACGAAACGACGCTCATTCTGTTGGTAAATATAATAATGCAACGATCTATAGATCAATCAGAAAGCTAATCTAAGAAGCTGGTGATCAGGAATCAAGATTTATTATAAATAGGTACCCAATTCTTCTTCTTATTTTTCCTCTCTGTTCTTCTGTTTTTCTCGCATTCAGGCACATTTTTAATGGAAACAGATAGTCTATCTTAGGACAGGTGTTTAGCACCTACTTAGGTGGACACAGTGAAGATTCTGACATGCCACTAAATACGAATTTAGATGAGCTGTGTTATTATGTAATGTACTTATGTGCTTATGGATAAAAAAATAAAATAAAATAAATGATAATATTCAGATAAATATCGCCGTCGTGTGCCATGGGGGGGGGGGAACTTTTTACGCACGCAGTTTTGTTTTACCTTTACTATTACATCAATTTATTCATCAATTATTCGTGTTCAAATAGTTGATGAAACTTACACGCGGAACAGATACAAAAGTTAATACCGTGCGCCTTCTTTCATTTTGATACTTTGAGTGTGTTATTTTTTTTTCGATTTTTTTTATATACAGAATAGGTTATACAACCGTTAATTTCCCTACTAATTGTGTTATACATATGAAACCATAAACCGCTTATTAAGCAACGCTTGTACCAAGGCAGGCTTATTACTTAATAAAATACCGCAACTTAATCATTGTAATCATCTTTGTAATTAAGATAAACCTACGAGTGCAGATGTTGTAATATGTAGGTAGTTTCACGTACCCTATTATATGCACTGACAGAGGAGAGGTACCTTCCACTAAGTTTATCTTAGAAGCTGTTTACGGGTTAGTTAAGTAGAAGCGAAGGCTGCTTTCTCGATTAAACCTAGTTTTAGTGATATCTGCGCCTCTATATATTTTACGCTAATCACTCGATAGAAACAACATTAATCATTAGTAAATACACCCAAAAATTGAACATTAGAAATTGAAACATTATAATGAACGCATTCACAAACGTTGTATGTAGATAACATACATGTACATTACATGTACATGTACATGTTGTATGTACATTATTTATTATCATGACATTATGTGTCATTTTATATTATATAATATTATTTATTATATTATATTATATCATGTTATGTCATACATATTACGTTATATTTTATGTATACATAAATAATGTGTAGATACTTGATCGGACCCTATCATATGACCTGACAGAGGTACCTTACACAAAGTTTACCATAGAACAGGTATTTACACATAGTTAGGTATACATAGTGACCCCTTTCTCAAAGAAACTCAGTGTGCTGAGCCTGTAATTCTACACTGATTATTCTTTTTTTGTTAAAATGGTGGTGGTTTTTTTTTCAGAGAAAATGTAATAAAATATTTATTAGGCATATTATAAATAAATAAATAAAATGATAATAAATATATGATGATAGGTGATTGATCAAATAACCTGCGGTCCGAGTCTGCGCTTGGCGCTTGGGGGGATTAAAAGAGTCAAAATCGAGTAGCGCGTAACTGCGGCCGATATCACCGATCAATCTCCGACTAGCAGTTAAACCTAACGACGAGAATAACAGTTTGTCAGCTACGCGTTAACGTGTCGTTAGCATTCTATCCGCGAAGTAAGTATGGGATGGGACCTACCCGCCGCGGAGGCCAACTTTCGTCTCGTCTCTTATCCGGCGCGGATCTCGGCCGCAGCCGGTCGACGGCGCGGCTGCTTTTTTAACTTCATTTTATTGGCTGGTTTATATATAATTCTTTATTTATTCGCCTCTCAATTATTTCTCACGATTGTGTTATCTGTCATGTTATTTCTACAAGACGAACTATAAAAGTCACTCATGAAAAATGGACTTACTACTGTAGGTTTCAAGGGAAATGCGCAGAAAGGTCTGTCTACCTACCTACACTGTACCTTGAACGTTATCCCTTTAGAGTAGAAACAGAGAATCGCGCCTGAAAGAGATGAAACACTCACCTACAAAACTCCATTCATCGGAATGCCAATTCAAGAACTTGTGAAAAAAAATTGACCCTGAACCTTCGGCATATGAACTTAGTTCAAAATAATTTACAATCTTGGCGTTGGGTTACCCAAAGGTCTCGGATTCGAATCCGCAGGTGATCATAACATTTTTAATTTGGTCTAGTTGAGTAGGGTCCAGAATAACAATTGTATATGACCTAGGTCATAAAAATTCTATTAAAAAAAAATGTTTACATAAAACTTTTGCACAGGTATAGGTCGTAGGTATGTTGAAATTATAATGCTACGAGTTGCTTTAAATTCGTGTTACCAAGGTACTAGTAGGTACCTACTGATGCCAATGTTTCAAAGGTAGGTAAAGCACATATCGCTTCCTATTCGTATAAAAAAATAGATATAAAATCTAAAAAAAAATCTCATAAAATCGTTATTTTTTTTTATTAAAGTTGAGAATTTTTATTTTTCCTATCATTTTCCTTCTTTGTCTCTTAATAAATAAAATGCTGTTATTTTTGTCTATTTTGTTTTCTTTTGATTTTGTAATTAAGTTGCTTTTGATTTATATGTTAATTTCATCAATTGACATATTGAATTTATTTCTAAATTAAATTATTTTGTTAATGTAAAATTTAATAATGTTGTCTTACATTGTATCTCACTAATAAGTTATAAAATATGTAATTAATATACAATTGTAATGTGACGGATATAAAGAACCATATCTAATATTATTTAACTATACATGAACCATATTATAAGAGAATTTACAATCTTTAGTCTGAACCTCATCAATGGTCTCCGCATTCGCATTCTACTTTAATATGCTATAATTCTGGATCACGCGATTCGTGCTAAACAGGCCCATTTTAACAACTCATAATTTTAGAAACCATCAGCGCCGATATCGGATATCGCCCGGTTAAAATTCGGACGACTATTTTAAAATGATTAGGTTTGAAAATTTAATAGCTGCGACTCGACACCCGAACACAACATGGCCACAAATCATTAGATGACCAGATATCGTCGTCTTTAAAAGATACACTTCGGAAATGAGAAACCAGTTTGGGATGTGTTTTTCTCATGCGAGATTTTAGCCATTAAAATACTTTATTATTTTATAGTAAAATAAACAGTTCGACACGCCGATATTGTAATGACGAGATTCGATACACGAAAATTATTTTGACGGAACGCAATTTCGTTTTTTTTTTATTATTATTAGAATAATCAGCAACGCATTTATTGGAGTATACCTTTTAAGCCATGAATACACGATTAGTCATCGGGACCTCCGCTCTACACGAAAGTTCGTGGCAGACTGAGATGTTTTTTTATTTAGACGGGTAGTTACATATATTTTTTCAATGGTAGTTTTTAGTGATTGTCCCGAATAGTGGGGAAGGTAAATGCAAAAAAAAATATAATAGAAATGTTCGATGAAGATGAAGTACGTAGTTGTATGCTAAATAATTAAATAAATTACATAATTGATGATAATATTATTATACTGGCGCGGAAACATTCTTTCTGGAGTCCATAAATTGAAAAAAAAAAGGGGAAACACTTTCGAAAATGGAAGATAGGGATCGACACGAGGCGGCGCGGCCAGCTGTCATAAACGAGCGGCTCTTCCCGCCAAACGCTCAAATATTTGTATAGAAATTCGAACCTAACGTCGGCGCGTTCGCTTCCCGCGCCCGCCGTAAATTTTCAAACTCCGTGAACATTTTATAGGCTTCGGACGTCATTTACATTCATAACTGCCAGCTAATCGTTTCGTCTTCTGCGTGTTTATTTTTTTTTATTTCTTCTTTTTTTGTTTCTTCAGCTGTTTATCTAGCAATATTTATCAGAAAATAGTTATTTTATTTTTTTTAATGTTTAGAGTTATGATGTAATTTCCGTGTTTTAATAATCATCAATGAATATATATTTTTGCTTGCCGTATTTTAATTTAACGAAGCACTTTTTAACTTTTGGTTGCTATATTTATTAAAACGTCATAATGGTTGTATATTCGAAACTATCGTAAAATATATAAAAAAAATACCGGTAATGCTTAGTGGTTTATCCGACGCAATGACTCAATGTCGAAAAATTAAAAGAATTTTACAAGATTGGTATCGTTTAAATATGACCATTCAACATACGATAAACATATTTCGATGTGTTTAACTGTAACTAGCAAAATTTAGCTACAATTATACTGAAAAAAATATATTTAAGTGAAATGTTTTTTAAAAATTTGCACCTGCAGCAAGAGATTTGCTAATCGAATAGTTGTACGTACAGAGTGACTATTGTTAATTAATTTTTGGTTATACTTACCATATTTCTTGCTATGGCAGCAATATATGCAGTTTTCTTATTATTACAAAACAGTATGGCGTCGTGGGTAAACAGCTGACGCAAGAAAACCTGAAAATACCTTTACCTGAAAATATGGTAGCAGCAAACATAATATTTTGATGTTTTCACTTGTTAACATTTTATTTTGCTGTGATTCAAATCATAATGGCGGGGTGACTGAACAGCTAATCGTGAAATTTGCAGTTTGCAAAAAATATTGTAGCGATAGCTAGATATTATGCTAAAGGCAACCAAAAACTATGGTACGTACATTGTCACTATATCGACCATACTTTATGGTTGCCAATACCTTATTTTTGCTGCAATTACCATTTTTTTTTTCAGTGTATTGACATTTACGTTTTCATTCTACTCACTATTATATGTTTTTGATATTTAGGTTTATTTTAATTAATCTGTAACGTAATTTTTGATGTTATAATTTATGTGTCTTTTATACGAAAGCGACAGGCAATGTTAGGCAAACTACAAGGAAGTATAATCGTTAAGTATGCCTTGACAATCGAAAGGGTGAGAATCGAGCGAGAACTCGATTAGCTAGAACAACAACTCATCAATCGATTAAGATCAGTCTTGTCCAAATCATCGCTCGAAAGAATCCGACCGGGCTCAGGCCGTGGCCCAGGGCGGTATTCGGGGGCCTGTGCGACTTTCAATATAGTTTGAAACAGCGTAACAATTAGAATTCGATAGCTATTGAAAAAAGAAAAAAGAAAACGTTTTTTTTATGTTTTTTTTACTAATGAACTGATTCAACATAAATAAAATCATTTAGATGAATGATTCCTTACACACAAAATACGCGCACGCACGTATAAATTTAAACCTATATAGAGGCCTTTAGCCTAGTGGTTAAAGCGTTTGACTAATCGACCCAGTGGTCGCGGTAAAAAGGTAAAATATCCATCGACATGCCTATATATAATACTTGGGTTTATATTTAGACCATGTAAATGTTTTTCGGAGATACAGGCACACATAACCCTATACTTCACAGTCTGTTAGTGTTTGCATCTCATGTCTGGTCTCCGCAATATGATGTGTACGAACAGAGTGGACCACATTCAAAAACTGATCATTAGACTTGCAATTTAACACAAATGACGCGATGGCTACTTATTTTCATATGCAGACTCTCGAGGACTGGCGGACCACAGCGGATATGTCACTCCTTCAGGATCTCTTACATAACGGAGTAAGTAGACAGTTCATATCTGGTGTCAGGTATCAACCTGCGAATGCCTTCTCTACGCGTGCCTGTACTCTGCCAAGGTGCCAAGGCGCAATGCAAACTATGCCAGAAACTCTGTTCTGTACCGTTCACTCGATACCTACAACACCAAATTCAGCGAGGTTGATGTACTTAACCTAAATCGTTGCGGGTTTCTCACAAAATTCTGAAGTATTTTAGGCCAGTGTGATTCAAAATGAAAACCTTGTATAATAAAAAAAATAATTTATTTATACACAACATATACGACGTTCATACATACACTCACATATACAACCACGATCACCCTCACTCACACTTTCACTTTCTAATATATAGTTAAGTTCAATAAAGTTCTAAATACTATTTGTACATAGGCGTTAGCATTAATTGGCCTTATTAATAACTTTTTAAAAAAATGTATATGCTACTATTTCGCTAAATATGTGCTAAACTGGTCAATTTGTTAAGGTATAAAATGGCTGTTGCTTGCCTTAAAAAAAATAAAATGAAAATAAAGAAAACTTCAGACGGAAAAAAGACGACGAGTAATAGTAATAGGGCATTAGTGGAGTCTAGCCTGGAGTGGAGATAGCGGGCGCTCCGCCCCTGTCGCATTCCGAGCGGCGGCGGCGCCCGGGGGCTCCTCGCCCCGCGCCAGCGAAGCGCCCGCCGCGGGGTGCTCCATAAAGCGTTTCGTCGGAAGGTCACATTTTTAATTAGACGCGTTTCGGAGCCGTCAGCTCTCTTCTCCCGGACGTCAGATGCCATCACCGGCGCCGGCGAGATGTTCGTCGGCTGGCGCTCGGATGTTAATTCTGAAGGTCCGCGAGGGTCGAATATGAGATGCCGATTTGACATCGTTGGGTAGCAATGGGTGGGTCGTATGGTAAGCCAAAACGGCTAACGATTTATCTAAAATGCACCACCCTGTGATGGTGACTTTATTTTTGAGCGACCAATGTTTTTCTAACGCTACCTTTATATTTATTTTTATCCACGGTGATTTAAAATGTAATAAAAAATGCTTTAAATTAATTATTTAAATTTAAATACCATACATTATTATTATTAGTATTATCTTTTATTTGTTAAATATCCAAATTACAATAATTGTTATTACATATGTATTAGTTTGTCATATTTGGTTGATTTTCAAGAGAAGAAAAAATATACAGTTTGTATGTATTAGTAACACCTTACTAGGTAAATGCCTGCATCGAAGTATATAAGGAAATAATAAGTGCACGGGTCTGTATTAGAGATCTGACATCATATGGTATTTTTGTGATACTGAAATAAATATATATAGTGATACTTAAATAAATAATATGAATCGAGCTCAGCTGAAACATTTATATTCGCGGTACCAAACGAATTTCTAGGTTTTTTTTTACAATTTGCAATATCTAACGATTATTTTGGACCTTACTCAACTAAGTTATATTTGCTTAGATGGTGTTGGTGGCGACGCGTTAAAAATGTTATAACTTTAATAAGCGGCCTTTAACAGCTAGGCTGAGTAAGTAATACGATTAATTACCTCACTTACATACTTGTAGTTACATATGTTTAAGTATAACTCAGTTTACTTAGTTATGAATTTGAAAGTTAGCCCATTTATGCAATAGGCAATTTAAAAAATACATGGGTATTTGTGCTTCACTTAATAAATAATAATTTTGTACGTAACAGACAACTATTTGCAGTTATTTAAATCTGCTTCGATATTAATTTAGGGAATTCAAAGTTAAATAGCGCTCCTTACTCATTTTTTTTTTTTTAGATTCCTATAAAACTGATAAAAGCTAATGAGCTTTCATAATCGGCAAAGTGGCCACGGGAATTACTATCATTTGTTGCGCCGGCGCTTTGGAGGAAAAAAACCACTCGCCTCATACAAAACGCCGCCGTCTAATAAATAATGTTTTTCAATTGGATCTGTAAATATTAGTCTTCGCCGAGATAAGACGGCGCAAAGACAATTTAGTAGGCCGCTCAGGGCATCGGATGTTTGTAATTTATGGTAGGTACGGGCTTTTCGATTGTCAGATTAGGCAGATGAAAGCCCAGAGAGATCCGCGCCGTACTTAAACCCAAATTGTAACTTTAACATTACGGACCGCACGGCCTGCGCATTGGCGACCGCAGTCGCCAGTTGTTAACTAATAAATTCTTAATGACTAAATCAGCCTTAAATCCACCTTATGTTTGAATATGTTGTAGGTAATTTGTTATCTGCATATCATTGCGGTTTACAGGGTGAAACAGATTAATATGCAACAATGAAAAAAAATAATAGTTAAATTACATTCTCAAAAACAAGCTCTTATACTCGTAAAAGTGCTTGAAAGCGTATAGAAAATTTCGTGTCTGTGCTTTTGACCGTTGAGGAAATCCTGCATGCTCCGTATAATCAGGTCATGCTTACCATAGAAATGCATTGTCTTCGGAACTGAAACAGCGTGACGAATTTCAACTCCGTAGGACAAGAGGGAGTGGTTTAATTCAGCTTGCAAGATTAGACTAAAGCGACACACAAACATTGCAAGCTAAATAAAAGCTTGTAAAAAAAGTGAAACGGCACGCTAAAATGAATAATCATATTGCAGTTATTGCACTCGTATTTTAAAAAATATAAATTTTACCAATTATACTCCCTCATATATAACTCACTTTAAGTAACATGTATGTGTCTCACAAAACGATAAGTAATCGTGTAGAATTAGAGAATTTTATCTGCAGTTTGCCTTCCAAAACAAAGTAGACCCACTAAAAGAAATTTATATATTTTTTTTACTATTTCTTAAGGTATTTTATGCCTACCTATATAATACTTTTAAACATTGTAATCAAAATCATCCGTATATTTTCAAATTATTGTGAAATATTTATTTTATTTTTATATTTATTCTTGTATGCTTTGCATGCTATGCATTTCAATATTTGTTTGAGTATCATTTAAAAATAAATAAGCAACATAAATAAGTTTATGAATGAAAAAAAACTTCTCCCGATTTGTGTAAATTTTGTTGTAGATATAATTAATGCTAAATTATAACAACATCGTTGCAAATTAGGAACAGCGTTTATATGACCAAGTCATTGCAGCCACTTCTGAAATTATGTTTTAAATTAATTCTTTTATTTAACAAAATATGTGGCAATAAGGGAGCTTTTTCTTGCCATCAAACGGTTTGGCAGTTTGGCAAGAACTATGTACTATAATTTAATGTATATGTAATTTTGTTGAAATAAAGTATTTAGATACTGATTGAAGGCGGCCATCTTAAATTATAGTGCGTATGGTAGCAATGAAGGTACATTTTTTTTTTTATTTTTTTTTATTTTCCATTGAAAGATGAATTTAAAGATGTAAAAATAATAGACAATAAATAATCGTTTGGCTTTCGAAACGCGCATTTTATAAAACGACCCTAATAAAACGTGTAGAAACCTATCGATGGTTAGGATTTAACGACACCAAAGGTATTCCGAAAATTTTAGATGTTATCATCGATACATGCCCGCCAGCTACCCGCTTTGGAATGTGTTCCCTAATGATGAATCTACATCACTGGGACTAGTTTCGATCATCAAAACTAGGATACAAATAGTATGTGTCCAACGTTTTTGTTGTTTTCAACCCGGCCTACCTATACAGGTTGTCACGAGACTATAAAGAAACCAGCTGATTTGTAAAATTGACGTATCAAAATTCATCAAAGTTTTCGAGAAAAAAATCGTAAACTTTACATGATACTATTAAATCGTTATAGTCGTATGCACACCGGCTGATCGTCCGCTCGCAACCTACTCGGTTAAGGCTACAAAATATCAACCGGGTTGTGCCACAGGAAAGGCAATTTACATCAGCTCTTTTTCGCATTTCATAATTTGCTACTCGCGAAAGGGAACATAAACACCCCCTTAAATTTTCGGGAATTATCTGGGGACACTCTACATGTTCGTCAGTGCGGTAATTCCCGCACGACTATAGTGCTTTTAGGCCACTCGACACCGCAAACGCATCGCTTAGCTATCACATCTTGCAATTTCTTAACAAATTCAGAAAAATTAATATAATAATATGATTAATAAATCATTGCTAAGAACACTTTCGATCAAATCACCTTTCAAACAACAAACAATATTAAAAATCAGATTATCCGTTATGATGCTGCAGCACAGAATAAATAATATCCTCCAAAGCAGCCACACACATATATACTATGTTATATATAGTATATATTAGTATTTTATGCGGGTATGCTCAAACTAAACGCTTTGAGAATACCGCGAACAAGTTCTTTCTTAGTAATATTCTTAGTAATAAATGAAATTTAGTGTTGAGTATTGCCGCAAAAGTAGTGTATGGGCCCTTAGAAGCAAATGCTATTCGATTAGAGAGTGTGAATACTCAAAATAAACAATCGATCTTTCTCCGTTCGATTGTCCAACGGCGCGACCGCAGCGGGGGTTGGGTGGGGTAGACGAGGACCAGGTCGCCTTATGACAGTATATATGACACGAATGTTTTCCTCGACATTTTGTCTTTGATCGATTTTAGTCTTCGTCGCGAACAATGGGCCATTAGGACGAATTAAAAAAAAATCGATTGTCTTCTAATGGCGTTGCTGATTGCCGAACGGGGAGTTCGTTACGTTTTTTATTTCTCCCAGAAAAGATGGCGTATATTAAAACCTTTGCGATTACTTTGATACGAATGTCATTATTTGGTAAATCTAGTATGTCTGCGCAGCACAATTAATTAATTCTTGATAGCCTGTGCCATTAGATAATAAAATTGTAATTGGATATAAATTCTTTTCTTGATACCTAATTTAACACACATAGTTTACTAAGCTACGAAACATGTGCACGAACTCTTTTAAGTTTATTTTGTGATTATGTCGGAAACAATTTTGTAAACTTAGAACCGAATTAAATTAAACGAAGTTGTAATTTGATTGGTAACCTTTTTACATCTATACATACATTCTTGGCAGAGGGGTAAGGGGGTTTTTTAAGGGAGATATGAATTTTTGAATTTTGAAATATCAGTTTTTCCCACCGCTAGGACCAATGGTAGGTGCTATCAAAAAAAAAAATACCTAAAGAAGTTTTAGGCCTTTATCTACGAAAAAATAAATAATTTAAATGAATTCAATATTTTATATACTGAAAAAGGTATTGCAAAAATTTACATTTTCGAATAACCCCCCATTTCCGCTCCACTTGCCGAACTTTACCGAGATTTTGTGCACTTAAATTTAAGTATTAATTTCAAAGTATTTGGTGTAAAATTACGGCTGTTATCGTGACCACAATAAAGTGATATAGATAGAGAGATAAATATGTGAATTTATAATATATAAACATTCAAATTGAGGGTGGTTTTGGGTTCTGGGGGATGTGAAACGCAAAGATATGTCGAAATTCTCCAGAAGTCATGACATGGTACCCATTGTAATAGGTAGCTTTCCTTATTAAATCTACCTAGAATATGACAGCATGGCATGGGAGTGTAAATAAAAAGTAAAAGAATGTTCAGTGTCACAATATAATTATTAGGTATAAACAGAAATATTAACAATTAAATTTTAAAAATTCCACACATTTAAAATTTAAAAAAAAACTAATTAAATTGGTGTTTAAAATAATGATGATTTGAATTAATTTCATGATAACATTGTACCTATGTTTTTTTTATTTCAATTTAGGTACTCAGGTCTGTTACATAATTTACTACTACTAAACAATGTGTAGAGTTGATATTAAGTGTCATAGCCGTTCTAAATTTCGACCATATTTGCATAAGACGCACTTACTCGTATTTATAGATGAGAGTTAGAATGCGATGTAACTATTAGAGCGTTTCGGTATTAATTTTCTATTAAATGTCAGGCTTTCAGATAGGTTACGGCGAGCGACTCTAATAATGTTCAAAATCATTATTTTAGAAGTTTAACTTTTGGATAATTATGCAAAAAATGCCGGCGCAGCGCCACGTGGCGCCGGCATTCAATAGGCAAGCGAGCCTCGGCGGCTGCTTCCAGCCTTCCAGAGACAATGAATGTTTGACATTGTCTTTGGCCGGCGGTTTTTTGCTGCCGAACTCCCGACAGGACCAAGTCGTCTTTTTGTCACGGGAAGGGCCGGGTTTCTATTCGCTGTTGAGGAGTAGGGAGCGCCACGACGCAATCGAAATCGATTTTTTCGGAACTATTTTCACGTAGTTACATTTTTTTTCTCGGTGACCATGATGATTTTTTCCAAACAATTAATATTAGAATTCGTAGGACCAATTAGCTTGATTTTTTTATCGGTAATCGTCTTAGGACCGTTACTCCCTCACATTGAATATACTCATTTAAAATGAGACTTCTACTATAAGATTAAATTATTTCCGATATGTCGTGGTTGTTGTGTATGGTTCTGTCAGACTGTTAGATAATTTGTTTTCACCGAGTGTTTCTTTGTTTTGCTTTTATAAAATTTAAAATAAACTATATATATATATATGTTGCATAGTCGAAAAGATACAAATATATTCATTCACATCATTCTAGTGAATGAATATTTAAAAAAAATATATTTTAGTATTATTTATAAATACTAAAAAATAGTCTTTTTTTTTAACGTGATAAATACGGTTCTTGTGATAAACAAATTTTCATAACCGACTTACTTAAAAGCGGCCAAGGCTGTTTATATGAAAGGTAATATCGTTTTAAATTTATACTACATATATATTTGAGGATGAATTATTTTCGGATTTTTTTATTTAATTTCATAATCTTAATAGCACCCCCATTAAATATTCAGGTATAGTATTATTACATTCTGTATATTATGTAGGGTTAAATGAAATAAATTAAATGTGCAATAAAGACAAAACTGAAAACATATTTTTCACATCTTTACGAAGAATAAAATGTGAATTTTCGATTTATCTGATGTATTTATATAAATGTTTGTGTATTGGTTTGGCGTATGCACACATGTGTTGAAAAACGTTTAATTGGGAAAGTCGATTGGGAAAGGCGCATCCCTCGGGCGGCCGGCGTGTGTGTCTCCGCCGCGCCGCCGCGCCGCCGCGCTGTTCGACATGACAGCTCGTGTGTCGCCGCTCTTATCGCCATAACCGATCGTTCGAAATACGAAATATTCAAAAAAGGAACGCCGACATCTTTTATCGGAAATCGATTCTAACATTCCATATTTCGATGCGACTTTTTGAATTTAATAAGGCGTTGCGTTGCGTTCATAAAATGGAATAACATTCAAATATTCGTTTTTTTTTAATAACTGCGTCGTTATTTTTTTTCTAATTGGCGTCGTTAAGATACAATCAATGGCTATGTTTGTAGAATAATGTTATGCAAATTTGCTAGCGATGGGTCGACCGTCGCGACGCTAATTTAGACGTCAGTAGTCTAATAACGGAATTATTGTTTATCATCCCAACGTATGTCCTATGCTACCGTGTAATTAGACTTTACCTACTATCTATGTTTAAATATTTATTTTATTTAAAAAAAAAGTATTTGATTATGTAACAGGCACGTCTAAAAATGATAAACAAACTGCAAACTCAGCGAGGTCGATGGACTTGACCTAAATCGTGGCGAGTTTCTATCAAAAACTCGAACTCTGATTCAAAATCCATTAATTCCTCCATCAAAATCTCTCTTTCACCACACACAAACACACGCATCCTCATCCGCGCGCACACACACACACATACATCACATGCACACACACACACACACACAGATGCTCCTCATACGAATGTATACCTGTGTGTTTGCATTTTAATAATTAGTTTGCATCAATTTAATATGAAGTCTTCATACCTACTGTATAATAGTAAGTTTGTGACTATGTAGGAAATCCATAATCGGTTTTGTTATCTGCTTAATTCTTAATTGTTATTATTATTTTTATTACTGTGTGTTTTCCCATAAGAAAATAAATAAATAAATAAATAAAATGAAGCTTATCTATATACTCACACACAAATCCACACGCCCTCACTCACACTATTATACCGTACACATCACATATACGCTTACTAAAATATAGTTAAACTCAACAAAGTTTTAAATACTTTTTTTACATAGGCGTAAGCATTAATTGGCCTTATTATTAACCATTTGTAAAAATGTATATGCTACTATTTCGCTGTATGCTTATCTGATCAATAAATAAATAAATAATGATTGAAAAATCATACGAAATATTTTATTTTTAGTGCTACTCAATTTTAGTGCTACTAAGTATAATCTAAAATATATATGAATAATGAAACCATTCTAATTTTTAATATTTAATGAATAGCATTTTCTCATAAATAAATAATCTAAAATGAAGATTTAACAACTGTACCAAGTCATTTTAATGAAGATTTAACAACTGTACCAAGTCATTTTAATCAATTTTTATATGTTATTTCATTTATAAGTATTTTGTACTTTATTTTATGCATGTGTAAATAAATTGTATTTTAGGTAAGATTAAGACATAAAAGACAGTGTCTTAGCTGGATCTATTTAAAATGTATTTGTATATATTTGATGAATAAAATATGTTTCTGGCAACGTTTAAATAGAAAAAAAATGAAAATTGTCCTATGTGTTAATTTTCAAATAAATATATCTTAATATTATATTAAGTAAATAATAAAATTTGTCCACAACTTAAGACAACTACTATTTATTTTAAATAACGAAATTAGCAACAAAATCATTTTTATTATTAATTAGTTAACTGAGTCCCACTTAAGGATGTTTCAGTAAATAAAAAGTGGTATTTATCTTAGTCCCTAAGCAATTATTAGGTATGTAGATACCTAATCTCGCTCTTTTTTATGAACCTTTTAGCAGAACTATCGCTATTATAAAATCTCCGTTTGATAAATCTCTTCGAAGCTTAGAGAATTGTGATTAATATGTAGAAATAAAATGAAAATTTGTCATAAAACGTGGAAATAAAAAATCTACCGACTCGTACCTATCAGATTCGATCAATTTTGATAAATTCAAGTTCGTGTTGTCACTATTCGTTCGAATCCTCTGAAAAAAAATCGAAAAAGATCTCGACACAGGCATTTGCCTAGTGAGGTGTTACTAATCCACACAATCTGTACTTTCCTCTCTAGAAAATCGATAAAATGCTATAAAGTATTACCCATTTAATAATATTAATCGTATTTTGGACATATTAACAAATAAATAAATAATTGAGCGTAAAAGAAACGGTCAACCAGCGCCACCTGTCGGCGCTAACTCTCATTACGAGCGCAATGAGCGGCGCGGTCGGTAAAGTCGCGCGCTTCATTAGTCCTTTAGCAAAACGGCGGTTTTCGGGTGTCGCCGAGGGTTTTTTAACTTCGCCTTCACCAGCATTCCGCGATCAGAGCTTTTTTCAATTTTGCGGCAGTTTATTTTCACTTAAGGCGCCACCAGTCCCTAAAACGTATTTTGTAACTTATTATGGTGCACTTTATTGAAGTTATTCCCAACAAATGGCTAAAACTAAAAATACCACAATATTCTACATTTATTAATTTAGTAGTTTGCTTAAAAATAAAACGAAATACACCTCATTATAGTAATGAAAATAAATAAATAAGAAAGTGTTGTTTTTTTCTTGCAACGATTTTCTTTTAAGTTGTGTAAGTGACGCGAACCTAATTTTTCTTTCTAAGGATAGACAACATAATAATCTAGGCCATTACATAAAAAAAAACAATTTTTTGAAATGATAATAATTATTTAAATACAAAAAACATGTTTCATCGATTCCAAATGTAACGAATTCGCGGTCGGCGAGTATATCCGTCTCTTTTCTACACGTCAATTTTCGATTAAATCCTACTCTTTCAAATCTCAAGGACAAATGCCTCCCGGGGTGCCTCAAAATACAAATTACCTTTATACGAATGTGATAAAGTTGTATCTTTTTATACTATTAATCTTATCAAGTATGGCGGCCAGCGTCACAAACGCACACTATTACACAGACGTCATTCGATTGGAAATTCAAAAAAAAAAAACGTCTTCTTTCCCCCTCGGCGGCGTTCATTTTTCAAATTACGTCGACTTTTTTTTCACTTACCAATCAGAATGCGCGCTTTCGAACAGGACATGCGAGGGGTGCTTTTTACTCTCACCTTCCTACTTCCTCCCTGCCTGCGGTCGTTGGGGTAGGTTCGATGTGGCCGTCTCGCTCGTGACCGACTTTCCGTCTCACCTTTTATTGACGGACGCGGAGTAGTAGTAAACCAGGGACTCTAATTCCAAATGACATTATGCATAGTGGAATTTTTACAGCTTTATCTAACTTTGAAATTAGATAATAATTATTCAATTATATCAATTAATCAATTATAAGTATACACATTTATGAATAAAGATAACAATTTTATTTTGTTAGTTAATTAATAATATTATGACCTAGGTATGACCTATATGTCCCAAGGTCAATCCCAATAAAAAAAACAGCTAATAGGTCCTACCATTCCTAGTGTTATTTGTTAAGAAACTATATCAAAATTCATTATGGTATTCGAGAAAAGAAAATGTTGAAGTTTCTATTCTAAATCATGTAAAACGGATATTTTTCAATGGCTCCTCCCTCGGATAACTACGTCACTGGGTCACTGGGCCACGGTCAGTCAAGATCGAGGTTAACGACCTGCCGCGTTGTTCGAAACGCCCCATTAGGGCGCAGCTAAATGATTGCTGTCAGATGCCACTGGTCGAACAGTGGTCGGTCTAAGAAGAAGGGGTAACTCCTTTCCCCTTCTCTGGGGTTGTAAGAGGGATGCTATTGGCCGACAGATAATATTGTTTTATCGATTGATAAGATCGATTTACACCAATTTTATTACAAAAATAATAAATTTGGTGATGAAAATTTTTCGCATTTTGTTACATAATTTCTTACTCTTAATAGGGAACTTAAACACCCCTTAAAGTTTGTGGGATTGGTCTTGGGACACCTGTATAATAACTTTGAACCCTACTCAAATTATTTTTTAATATTAAGTGTCGAGGAAGATGTTGGTGATGACGCATTAAAAATGGTTCAACCATAATATGCAGTTTCGTACCCGCGACCTCTGGGTCAATACTCAAACGCCTAATAGGTTAATAAACGATTTCCGATCTATATCTTTTCCGAAATCAAGTTCTGAAAGAATCTTTAGCACTGAAAAAATATTTTAGGTTAGCGTTCGGCTGTTTAAAAATTTGTACCCGCAGCAAGAAATTTGCTATTCAAACATAAGTGCAAGTAAATCGCATAGTTGTATGTACAGAATTTTTATTTTTAGATAATTTTTGGTTACATTTACCATATTTCTTGCCATGGTAGCAAGAGATATAGTTACAAAATATTTCAGCAAAACGTTGATTACAAAACAATATGGCGTCGTGGGTGAACAGCTGACGAAATAAAACGACGTTACCTGAAAATTTGGTAGCAACAATCATTTTATTTTGTAGTTTTTACTTGCGACATTTTATTTTGCTGCGATTGAAATCAAAATGGCGACTGATCGATTGCTGAGCAATTTTAAAATACACTCTTAAATTTAAACAACCAAACGTTTTGCTAAAATATTTTTTCAGCCTAGTTTGTATTAAAATAATACATAGTTTTACATTCGCAACGACTATTTTGTGTTTAAGTCTAATATGCAGAGTATAAAAAAAATGTATCGAACCGTGGTCGCCATCTGCCCCTGCGCAGTTCGCGGCCGCTTACATAAAAGATTTAGGGGGATCACGCGCATCCCCCGAGGGGGGGGGGGATGATCTACAAAATGATCGAGCAGATGCAGTCACACTATATCGCCCGTATATACGCCTGAGTAAGACCCAAGCCGGGAACAAGCGACCCGCACTAGCACAACTGTCTATTTTGACAGAATTATTTTATAGGTTGGGGAGCTATGGGAATGTATTCATTTATTAATGCATGCATAATAAATATGGCTCTGGTAACGTCAGTGTCTTTACAGACAATGGCGTAATAACACAAGATTATTTGAGGGCGAAACAGAAATACCTAAACCTTATGGAATCTGTCCAACTAGGCAAGTGCCTGTTAGAGGATGGATTTTTCCATAAGGGTGCCTAATGTAGGCAGGTACCTACATTCTATATTATGATTTTTTTATATTAAAATATTAAGTCGGAAATTGCGTACTTAAATTGCAGTAATATCAATAAACAAAAATATTGTAAATGAATACAGAGTGTTCTAAGGCCATTCCCGAACACCTAAGGGCGTGTTACTTTTCCCTATTACACCTAAAAAAATATATAAAACAATGCGAAAGTAATTTATGACAAAATTTGTTAATTTTATCAAAGCGCTCGTGTAAATTATATAATTATAGTTTAACTAAAATTGATAAAGTTCCAATTATTATAAGTGTATTATGAATTAAAGTATGTTTTTAATATTTATTTATTGTTTATTCGGAAAACTAACAGTATAATTTAAGAAGAAAGAATGGTACATGGCCTTGCTATCGACCAAAGTTATGACACGAGCGATTTCATATTATCACAAAGTTTAAAAATTTTTTAGTCGGCACCATGATAAATTTTGATATCAGGTCATAACAAATCACGTTTAAAATCACAGGGACAATAGTATTTTTTTTTTTTTTGGGAATGGTTTTGGAATATGGTGCATTTAATAAGTGTTTTTGTTAGTTTTCTTTGAAAGAAAACTCTATTAATTAGTAAACATTCCCTTCAGGCATTGAACCTTAACCCCGTGTCTAAAGCAGATAGTGTGTAAATCCATAATCTATCTGTTACAATACTCTTCATATAATATTATACCGAGAGAGAACCACTCAATGAATTTAAAACTTCTTTTCTGGAGTAGATAAAAACACTAAGTATTTAGTAGTGTAGCTAACAAATATACCTAAGTATACTCGTATGCATACATTAAAAACATAGTTTTGACTCGACTGCATATTGGTTGTTTTTCATTCACATAAATTATTTCATTTCATTTATAAAATTACTAAATATTTATGATTCTAGGTAATCCTTGTCGTCTCTACCTGGTTAAAAACTCTGTCCTAGGAGTGGCCACAAAGTCTACTTTAATTATGACTACATGTAAAATGTAAAAAAAAAAAAAGCTTTAGTTAGTGAAACCAGTAAAAGTGTAATTTGTCATATAAAAATACTTTTTACAATTGTAGAATTGTGTTAAGTTAAACTGTAGAACCGTGCAGGAGTCTAAATTAAATAAATTTGGTGACCTTTTTTTTAAATTTTATGATTTTTTTAAAAATATAAAATAAACAAAGGAATTATCCTGAAAATGAAAGAAGATTCGAGACTCCTGTTTTACCGTACGGCTGAACTATCTATTTCAGTTTACAGATGTAGGGTTTTTTGTTATACGCTTATAACACACCAGAATATACTAGTTTAGCGTAACTGATGTACCTATTACCGTCGTATAACTATTAAAAATCGAGTAGGTATCGCCCCAGTACAGATTATATCCAGTACGTATTGCGTTGTATGAGATAGATTAAAAAATGAAAAACTATTGTCTTGTATAGTGAATAAATAGTAATATTTACTGTGTTTATGCCTTTTTACTGTTTTGGATAGCTATTTGTCAGAAAATTACTAAATAAATATATTCAGAGAATGTACAGATACCTAGGTATATGTGATATGTGTGGTGGCCGAATGCAACGCTAATTCCTCATAAGTTATTCACACAAATGAGGAGTAGGAGTTGGGATGGTAGTTACTTAGGAGGCCCATCCCTAGCGGCCGTCACTTCCCGAGCTAAGACACGAATCCATATCAGTTTGCCACCGTAATCAGATTAAGTCGAACTCCCCAACCCCAGCCCCCCCCCCCCTCTCTCAACCACCGGCACGATAGACCGTGCACCCCGGAGGTACTTCTGCCCACAAGAGGGGAATAGACCGAGAGCCAGAGATGTAAAGACTCGCGACTGCTATATTCCAGATACTATTATAATTTATATACAGAGCTATGTTTATGTTCCCTATTACGAGTATAAAATTATCTAAAAATCTCGAAAATAACTTCATCGCCAAATTTATTAGAGCGTTCGTGTAAATTCCCTTTGCGCTCGGCAAGACCTGTAAATGACCCAGCACGGCGCGGCCTCGATAGCGAACGAATTTATAACAAGAGCGATTTTATATTATCGCGTTAAGTTTACAAATTTTCTACTAAGAAACTTTACGTGATAATATTAAATGTTGTCATACGCACCAGCTGATCCTCCGCTGGCAACGAGTAGGTCGTTGACCTCAAGACTACGACATATCGATCGCGTGATAATTTACACCAGCGCTTTAATCAAAATTATAACCTTAAGGATGAATTATCTTCGTATTGTTTTATATATTTTTTAACTTGTTATAGGGACCATAAACACCCCCTAAAGTCTTCGGAAATAGTCTGTACATGGACAATGTGCATTATATTACAATGAATGTCTTGTTAATAATTCGGTTAAAATTTTAAATTATTTATCTTATAAATATTTTTAGGCTGCCATCTATTTTGCATTTTACGTAGCTGTGATCGACATATTCCAGATCCAGCACTTCCATATTCATCACGGGTCACTTTATTCTAATCTATCAGTAATATTAATTTCAAGCGTGTCGCTGTCCCAAGACTAGAAGGGGTGGTTTCACGCGGGGTGCGAATAAGTGGCGTTAAGGCGATGACGTCACCGCTATCGCCGTCTCTCTCTGGCCGGCGAGGATCGACGTGTGCGAGCGGTGCGGCTGAGGTGCGAAAAGGAAATGAAAAAAAAACGTGTGTAGAGTGCAGCGGACGCGGTTTCAGCTTCAGGGGCGGACTGGAGTAATATAATTACGTAAATAGTTTACGCGGGTCTCGATTTTATTGTTAAACATAGAGTATAAATGATATTGTTACAATTTCGATCGAAAATTACTTATATCCAAAAGTTTCTTATTTAAAAAATAAACATGTTTGTGCATAATTAATAACTACCTAAAGCCATAGCTTATACTCGTATAGGAGTTTATTACTATGACTTAGTGCCTTTTGAAAAAAGTTATAGAACGAAATTTAAAACAGAATTTTATTTTATTTAATGAATTTTTAAAAGTTCTACAGGTTCACACAGTGGTTTATATTTACGTACGAAGAGTAAAATAAAGTTATTACTACATAAATCTAAACACAGATTCCTACATAATGCTATAATATAATATAATTATATAATTAATAACATACTCTAAATAAAACATTTAAGAACGAAGCTAAAATATTAATTGTAAAACAAATACTTAAATATACAATGAATTTGTATAAATTAATGTGTATGTATAAATATAGATTAATAAATTTCATAATCCTAATAACAGAAAAAAATAATAAAATTATTTGTCACGTAGAAGAAGTTTGTTATTTCAATTTTGTCATTTTGGTTTTTTTTTCAATTTTGACAATTTTGTTATTTCAAGTTTGTCATTAACAAAGCATTAATAATTTAGTTCTAATGAAACTAACAGCTTAACACATATATTTACAAGTTAAAAAAACACCTAACCAAGACCGTAACACAATGTTTCCCATTATTAGGAATATAAAAAAGAATAGTGCCCACAAATGAGTGAGTTAACATATTTTTGATCACAAAAGTATAGATACCATGGGCGGAAACAGAAGTCTTTCTCGGGGAGGGCACACGGGTGAGAAAGGGTCGGGGGTATGGAGTTCCCCTACCCTATCTCAAATGGGGGATCCGGGGTGTCTCCCTCGGAAAATTTTAAAGAGAAATGAGGCCTGAAACACAGTTTTATGCTACTTTTGAGTGTTTTTAGACCTTAGTAAAAATAGTTTGAAATATTGATTTTTGTACCAGTATTTTTTTCCCAACTCGGTGAAAAAACTCTGTCATTGTTTAGCAACAAAATTATATGCTCGCGATAATATAGCATTTAATAGCTTCCCAAATCTTCCTTCGATTATGAAATAACGCCTAGTATTAATAAACTTTAAAATATTTACGCGTTCGTTCCTGTGAATCGAAGTCTCGTCACCCTTCCATCTTAGATGGTGCCGCTGAAGAGCTACCATCTTGGACGCCTGCACGAGTGGATGGTGGTAGGTACTCTAAAGGCAGGAAGGGGATCGGGGGTAGCTGCTGACACTTGAGACTCGCTCCGTTCGGAAGCAGGTGACCGCTGATGAGTCGTTAGGGAAATCTTGAGAATACATTACATTACATTAGTCATGATGTATTTATTTTTTGTAATCTTTTTGCGAGTCTACTATTTCATAAGATTATAAGGTATCTAAGAAGAGAACTGACATAATGACCTTTATCTTGATATAGTTCAAAAACTAATTCAGAAAATTTAAAAAGCCCCCGATCCCCGAAACGATATTTTTGAACAAAAACTCTATGACGACACACACATGTTAAACTTATAACATCCCTATGTTTGCGTTGGGGGTTAAAAAATCTTTTTATATTAACTATTTGTTCGTAGCAACTAACTATCTTCCGCAACAAACATGTTTATATATAACATTATGGGTTACTTTTTATACTTTTTAACTTTGTTTTAAATGAACATGTAAACATATAAATAGTAGAAATCTAGGAATTAATATTATAGCTATACCTAAATAGGTACTAAATATTATTAGAAATATTTAATTGATCAGACGAAGGCCAGGCTGAACGGAGAGGGAAGGAAAGGCATAAATCGTTTGTAGTCAATTGATAAATTTAATATTATAAAGTACAGTCAGCAAAGCGTTATTATTTGCCTATAGAATGTTTCCTTATTAATAGACGTTATGAGTACATTATTTTTATTTTCAGTCTAGAACTGGTGGCCCTCTTTACATGCATATCATTCATATTAATAGGTATCAAATATTATTTACACCAATGTCTCCCAAATTTATTTTCCCCGTGGCTAGCCCAGTATTTTTTATCCTTCGTGGACCACTCCCCCAGGATTCCCACACTGTGATAGGTGTTTTTGTATAGTGGAATCATTTTTTCTTCCGTTCAGGGACTCCTTGGCAGACCTCACGGACACCCGGGTGTCCGTGTGGACCACTTTGGGACCTCTGGTTTATACCGTAGATTATTGTAATTTGTAATCACGTGCAAGGAGACGCCAATCATTTATATAAGAAGTTTAGCATTTTATCGCAACCTACGGGATTTCATACTTTATATTTCATCATTAACTTATACTATAAACTAAATATTAATTCGCGAAGAGAAAACTTTATACTCCTTTTTAATTGTGAGATTTGGCATAGTTAAAGTTTATATGTAGAAGAAATACAAAAAGCTAAAATGTATCTATAATATGTGTTACAAATACATTTAATAAAATAAAATAAAACGTTCCTACAGAGCTGTGAATTTTGTGTTATTTCGAATGTTCCTTCTTCAATAATCTGTCAATGTCAAGGCAAAAAGTATTATTAATGCCATATTATACTTCTATGAATGTCAAGGCTCATTTTTATATCTAACCTAGAAAGAAACCAGGCGGTAAGTCGTTTCAAAGGGATGATGATCGCGCGCACGGGATGTGATCATCTCGAGATTTCGAAGGTTTTCCATATAGATAAGATGGCCTCTTATATGCAGATAAAAGTCTGAAAAATAGTATTATAGAAGAAAAACTCGATACGCCGCGACTCGAATCAGCCTAATGACACGCTGGTGAATTCCCGGGGGTGGCATGCGGTGGGGGGCCCCTCCCCTCCCCTCCCCAACCCTCCATACCGCCAGACCGCGTCTGCCATCCTCATCATTCAGGTAGCGTGCCTTCGCTTTACTCTTCTTTTGCGGTGTGCGTTGCATTATAAGACTTCAAAGTGACACGTCGATGGATAGTGGCGGTCAATAGTGTGCAGGTACTGACTTCAGGGCGCGCTTATCCATCGAAATGTTCACCCACACGTTCGCACCTTAAACTGGGATTTTTATAACCAGTGTGGGGGGGGCATAAGGAGCATCAGGAAAATATGATATCAGGCTACAAAATAAAGCAAAGATACAATTAAAATTAACATAAATTGTCAGAGGCTTATATTTTTTATTTACAGAAGTCTTATTCTTGGCGGGGGCGCCGAGACATTTTTACGCGGGGTGGGGCGGTAGGGCTACGTTGGGGGGTACCGCCCCTCCCCGCCCGGATAAGTACACGAAAGAAACACTGTTTGTAACATGGGGCAACACAACGATTTAGCCATTTAGCAACATTGAAGGATGGGGGAAATTTGTTTTTTTTTTGTGCATTAAGTAGGTATATTTTTGTAAAATAAAGTGGAAATAAAAGTAAATGATTGCGAATAAGAGGAGTATGCGTAATTTTACCCCGAAAAGATGGATAATTTCGAAATATTTTGTTCATTTTTCGATTAAAAGTAGGCACGCACTGAACTTGGGAACGCCGGATTCAAACTGCATTTTTAACTCTCGATACAAACATATTCAATCGAATCGTGTACTCGATTGCTGCCGATCGCATGCCGCCTTTGTATTGCGATAATCACATTAGAATGAGTGCGTTCGCGTGATCTTATTGCGAGGTCACGAAACTTATGAGGAGGAGGGAAGGTGTCTCCACCCTTGAAAACGCACCCAAGTCAGGGACGAATGTCGGTACAATAAATATATATTTTTACAAATATAGTAGATACAGAATTTGAATAAAACCCTAATCTTAAATCAGGGACATCTTGTATTTTTACAAGATTTCAATGTTTCAATGAGCTGCTTCCTCTTATCCTACGCAGTTGAAATTTGGTTTGTTGGTTTAGTTCTGATGATAATGCATTTTTATGGTAAGCATAACTTGATTCTACACCCTGCAGGAATGGCTCCAAACGAAGGAACTCCTCAACGATCAACAGCACAGACACGAAATTTTGAATACGCATTCAAGCACTTAAATAAAAGCTTTGTTTTATTTATAAATTTATCAACGTAGATAATTTTCTAGTATTAAATTTATATGGCCAGAAAAATGTACCAAATATGTAATGTAATATGGTGTGTAATGTGTACAGTGTGTAGTGCCTCTATTTGTGGCATGGAAATGTTTGTGTGTATGTTTAGTGTGTGTATATAAACCTACATATTATTCGTGCTATAATAGCTGATTTAAAAATATAAATATTTGTTTATTACGAACGCTTAATACTTACATTCAAAGTGTATTTTTATTATTAATTTATTAACACATTATTCTGGGAAGAAAAACTCTTTTTTTATGTGCAGATCGGTAAAACGAGGGTCGATTTTTATGAGGTAGCATTTGTGCCTCTGCTTAGGAATATAATAAATATCACAAATTGTAGGTATACCTACCGGGGGTTTCATAGGCGCTTGTATATGGGTACCTACTGGCTTCAGGAATGCCGACTTGCTCATGTTAAATATATCTATTTCGTCTATTTTTTTTTTCAAGCATAATTATGCTCTTTTCCCATCTCCCTCCGACCTATCTCTATTCGTGGGTGGGTCAATTGTTGATGTATCTACCAGGACAGTGCTAGGTAGAAAATAGTTATGTATGTATGTGCGTTCATAGAAAATTTTAACTGTTTCGAGTTATTTATTCCGATCGTGCAACACAGCGACCTTAAATTCCTCGGTTTTGGCTTGCAGATAGCTGGGCGTGTAAATATGGCGCTGGAATATGGAAAAGACATCGTCACATGACAGAAACAATAAAGATTTTAATTAATCGATGCAGCAATGAATAGTCGAGCGGCGATCGATTTATTTATTGTCGACGAGACAATCATATCGGCGATCGCTTTGACATGCGCGCGCCGCGCTCGACCGCCATTTTGAGCGTGCAAGTTGCACAAAATGGCGACAAGCTGTGAATAGGAATGCGTCCACGCAGGACTGCGATTTAATTTATTGTTCATATCTACGATAAGTACATTTTTTAAATTATTTTAATTGAAATACCTGCACTATTTATGGTGGTGATGCTGTTCAAGTAGGTTAGGTTTGGTTAATGTGCGTAGTGGGTACGATTTACGAGTTAAAATAGTATAATATATAAGAATTTTGTTTAATGAGACATTTCGCATAGCGAAAAAATAAAATGAAGCCACTCAATTAACACGGTTCTAAAAATAATGAGTAGAGGCAGGTACCTACCTACCTGCCAACTCCGCAACCAAAGAGATTGATCCGCCGGAAATATTAGAGCATTAATTATGTTCGCGCGAGCATTTGACCGAGACATCTTGATCGTTGTCGCCAATAGAGCACGCCATCCATTGTACGGGCAGCCTTAGCTCATTAGATCAAATCCATATGGTCAACTCAGGCGATTCGCGCATGGCAGTTCCAATTCAGAGGTAGGTTTTTATTTTTACCTATTTATTCTGGATGAGGTTAAGGCGACAAGGACATTAGAATTTTTTAAAAAAATCCCTATTTTTTGGGAGTTGAGGAGTGGTGCTGCACCACTCCTCAACAGTATTTAGACGAGTGGTTTATAGCATAATTTACATTGAAGACTTATCCTGTACTTATTAGAGGTTGATTTTTTTAATTAATTTTTGTTTTGTAGTATAAATTAAATAAAAACTGTGTTCACTTTAATTTCTCACTTCGCGTTCTATTAAGCAAAATACGATTTACCTGGAAAATAGCACATATTCAAGACAAAATAATAGTACTTAACAAAGCCAGACATTTAAATGTTACTAAATTTAGACATGATATATTTCGACGAGGCCGTAAATCATCACTCTACGCACGCCGCTGATCAACACTCTTACGGCCATGGATTTAAGGTCGACATTAGCATTATCAAAAATGGTGTGTTACGATGTTTCGATTGAAAAATATTTTATAAGTGTAACACACTCATAGTGCCAAAACACGAACAAAATTTTGCAGACATTTTTAGAAATCCTATAATTTATATTGTTTCTAAAAAAGTAAACTACAAACTACAAAATGTATTCATTTTATTAATGTGCGACATATGACATCAATACAAATTATGTTTGAAATCGCAGGGCCTATTAGCTACATTTTTATCGGGAAAGGTCTTGGGACACGGTGTATATAGGAAAATTTCGAATAAAAAAATATTTATTTATTATTGTTATTCTCTATAATAAAAATAATATAACTTTTGTGTCAATTATAAATTTACATTAGCAAAACTAATACGACGCGATGTTTAACATAACTCTACCTTAGTACAATAATTGCTCGGTTGTTTAGAACTTATATAATTTAAAAAGTATACTTACGTAGGTAATTAACTTTTCCAAAAATAAATTACTGTAATTTGTATTACCTAATAATTTATTTATTTATAAACAACGAAATTGAACAAGCTTACAGTTAAAAATAATTAAGAATCGCAGTGCATAGAAATAAAAAACTTAGGAAATGCTCTGTATGAAAAATAAGGGACCGATATTGCTTCCACGTGTTATTTATTTTAAATGAAGACTTGCTATGACTTTGGTCATATACAATTATTTTTGGGGCCTACTCAACTAGGCCAAATCTGCCTGTCCTAGAGTCAGGGAAGATGGTGTTAATGACGTGATAAAGATGATATGACCATGTACGGATTCGAACCTGAGTCTAATGCCCTAACCACTAGACTGACACGTTTTCATATTGAGAATACATATTAACACACCTTTAACCCTGATACGGACTTTATGTTATTTTTTTATTCATTTTAATGTTTATTTATTTATAAATGTTCAAAATAGTAATACAAGAAAATCATTTTCTAGTAGTACATTTATATGGCCGAAAAAATTACAAAATATAGATATAAAAAAAAAGTTAAATTAATAAAACAATGTGTAATATGCACGTAGTGTGTGGTGTGTAATATGAAGTATGTGTGTAGTGGAAATGTTTGCATGCGTGTGTGTATATAAACCTTCATATTATTAGTACCATAATAAATAATTTTAGGATATTACATTTTAGGAATGCTTAATATTTATATTCGATAGAATATTTATTTATATATTTTATACCTTTACATTAATAATAACTAACGTTTAAGAATTTCGTGCATAAACAATCCTTTATTCTCCTGAAATATATCGATTGCGCTGAATTTTTCATTATATGTGTCGAGGGCTCTGCATCTCGTTGCGTTTTGTGCATGGTTAGGGTCAGGTATGGTCATTTAATGGTCGCTGTTATGGACATTTACGTTTCTTCAGGAAATTACCTTTACCTGTTTACCTCTGGCATGTTTATGTGTAAATATCCTAATAGAAAATTACCGTTTTGTATTTCTTCTAATAAATAAATATTTAAAGTTCACGGCGCGCTGATTCGCGTCGTGAACATAAACAATAAATATTAAAGACGCGTCTAGAACTATCAGCTCATTAGAGGCTCGGACACTCGTCCGATGCGCGCCCGGCAGACAATGCTCGGCGGGCGGGATTTAGTGAACGCATAATGAGTACGCATCTGCGCGCTTAATTGTCCGCGACGCGTAAACGCCTTGCCATGCCATGCGAAACCCATCGATTCGGACGCGATTTTCCTCAGAACAATCGTAAGACGACTCGTGTTTATGTTGCCTATTAGGAGAAAGAAATTATATTAAAAAAAAACGCCAAACTAATTAATATTATGGATATTCGTAGCCTCACTACAATACCTAACGGACAATCAGCTGGCGGGCATATTACAACAACGGTTTAATATTATTACGTAAAGTTTAAGTACATTTTTTTTCGAAATTTTAATGTCGCCTTTATAAATCATATGTTTTCAAATCGCATGGCCAATTAGCTGGATTTTATATCGGAAATGGTCCTGGGACAATCTATATGTTTAGCTTTTAAGGATTTTTTTAGCTACATTCCGCCGTTACATTTAAATGTAAACAAGGTGTATATTTTTTTTTATTTAGGGGTTTATCAACAACTTAACCGGTCTAAAGAAAACAAAAAACATATTTTCAAATAAAAAAACATAAAATATATGAAATTAATGTAATTAAATATACAAGTGGTCGCCTAGTGGTCGAAATTCGACCGAAATTCATTAAACTCTTAGGTTTGAGCGTTATTATGGTTTTGATACCTTTTTAATGAGGTGAGTATATATATTTTTTTTAATTTCTTCTATTATATTAGATGCCAACGTGTGCAGATACGTCATTAGCGCGTGTTGTTTTCCTTAATTCCCTGAAATACTTATGAAATTTAAAATTTAATGTTAGTAACAGTCGATACAGCAATACAGCGTGTATTTGTATTTATTTTTGATAGAATACATTGTCTGTTTGAATTTTTTCATGTCAAAATGAGACTTGACATTCATGGAAAGTATAAAATGGCACTGGTAATTATTTTTGCGTTGACAATTACTACAATGACATTGACAGATTATTGAACAAAGAAACATTCACAGCTCGAAACCCATTCAGTCAATCTGTCAGTAGTATGAACGGTTTCATTTATTGAATTGAATGTATCTGTAACAAAATACAGGTACATTTTAGCTTTCTACACTCCTCCTCTAGCTTTCTAAACTTAAACTATACCAAATTTCAGAATCCTCCGTGGGTGCAATTTAGCACAGTAAGGTTTCCCAATTAATAATATTAATTTTATGTTTTATTTTTCGCTAAATACATACCTCATATACTCATAGTTAGGTGTGTATATACTATATATATATCGCTCTACGATTATCTACGTATGTATAAAATACAAATAATCTGAATGCCTTCAGCTTCGTTTTGTCTCCGCTGAACCAATTTAGGAATAGTGGTGTGAAATAGCATCACGGAAACTAACATGCGATGCTATCGATAATTCGATAATTGCAGGGACGATGCCGACCGCGTGAATCATCCATCGTCCAACGCGGCGTCCGCGTCGACGGACAGACGGACAGACGGACGGACAGACGGACAGACGGACAAACGGACAGACGGACAGACCCGCCCCGCGGCTAAGCTTACGCGGGACGCGAGAAGCGACATGTCAATTTATATGAACACATAAATCTGGACGTATTATATTCTGTGTCTATTATATTGTGTGTATATTCATATTATATTATATTATGTTATGTTATATTATATTATATTAGATGTAGAGTCCCTGGATTACTACTAGCAAATTCATATTATATTATATTATATAGGGTGATGATTTTAGAGGCGTGGTTTTCAAGAAGAGATAAAACGCATATAATTTGATGTTATGGCTAAGAATTTAGTTTTATTATAAAGATAAGGGTTTGCCATTATGTTTTAAAAATGATTTCGGGTAAGTGGCCGCCGCGGCTGACTCGAACAAATTCCAGCCGAGGGGCCCGATTTTCAACCACTTTTTGCAGCAAGTTGGGCCGTATGTCAGCAATAACGCGCCGAATATTCTCTTCCAAGGCGTTAATCGTGTCCGGCTTATCTGCGTAGACAAGCGACTTCACATAACCCCACAAAAAATAGTCCAGCGGTGTTAAATCGCACGATCTTGGAGGCCACGCCACAGGCCCACGACGCGATTTTTACTTTATTTTAGAGTGATTTAAAAAAAATTTAGAGTGATTTTTTCTAAATTTGCACTATTTGCTCGGGAGTAAGTCTATTCATTATGAAATGGCAAACCAAACTGAGCATAAATCAAGTGACAGCTGTCAAAAACAACAACTACGAAAAAAGTAGTGCCAGATTGAAAACCACGCCTCTAAAAAAAACACCTTTATTATATTAGATGTATTTATATATTTTAGTATGTATACATTTTGAAAATAAATATCTTTTGTAATAGTATGTATTAGTATGTATGTCATATATTAGTAATATAACGTTAATGCAATAAATAAATATGTACATATATGTATATATATTTATATGTGTACATATGTATATACAAGAGCACCATCCATTATCCATTATAAATATTATGGACAATACATTTTTTGTTTTTTTAATATAGATAGTATACACCCTTTTTAAAAAAAAAACACATTTAATTACTTTATTGAAAAATGTTATTGATGAGAATTTTCGTCTCTTCTTCCTAAATTAGGAAATGATATTGTTATTCTTCTTTTGAGTGGAAAAAACTGTTTAATGTTAAAAAAACTATGAGTTTGTCTGCCTGCGTGCGATAAGCAGTGAGCGCATTTAATTTTATTGTATTCGAATCGAATCATCTCTAAAATACAGTGTAGCGTTTACAACACGGCGCTCGCTATGCTAATGCTGGACCCGGGGCCCGGGGCCCAGATTGGGGCCCGGCGATGGCGGGTCCGCAGGTGAGAGGGGCCATTACACGGCCCTCTGCAAACAGCCCGGGGCCATAGCCGCTCCGGACCTGCGTTTGCGCGATTGCGAAATTCTACTTCTGATATAAAGTAGAAGCCAGCCATCTTGTTAAAAAAACTCGACATTTGCACATACCTAAATGTTAGTTAATAGCTAATCTATATTACCTCGATTGAATACGTATTCAAATCAAGACCACTCCCAAAACAAAAATCCAGATAATCGCCCCTGCGATTTCGAGTGCTATAGAGTAAAGAATACATATCAAATTTGTTCAAGGTTTTCAAGAACTTACACGATCTGCTGAAATATATAATAAATTTAGGGATGGTTTTTTCGCATTTTTTTTTTGCATAATTTCCCACTAAATAACACAAACCTTCAAAACTCAATTATTTACCGCCTCCTAGATAGGTTACATATAGGTCAAAGGAATTATTCTAAAATGGACATTTCAAGAAACACATTAAAAAAAGTATTGTATATGTAATGATTTATTGTCATTATTAAATAATTTTTACATTTTATTTTTTATAAAAAAAACGTCCAGTGGCGTGTATATACAAATTCTGTTTCAAATTAAGTGTGTTCGTATCAGGGTGTGTATGTGAGTTTAATGTAGGTGTGTATAATAGTGTATGTAAAAAAATCTAGTAATTTGTGAAGAAGGGTCTGTGTATGAGTCTATGGGTTTATGTGTGCGGGCGACAGATATTAATAATGGGTGTTATATATCTTCCCTGATTTGTTTTAAAAACATGATTGCACAAAGTTTAAGGAAATATACATCGTAACTTAATTTATAAAACAGTAAATATATTTGGCCAATTACATGAATCCACCTTTTTAGCAATTGAATTGAAATCTAACCCTAACCTAGAACTGATTATATAAAAATAAGAAAATAAATGAGAGACGTAATTAAAATAGTTTAGTTTTTGCATATATACACTGATAAAAGTATATATTAATTAAAATATGGGTTTGTTTACGGTAAGTTTGTGGGTTATGGGTTTGTTATGATAAACATAAATATGGATCGTTGGAAATGTATATTAAATTGTGATCACTACCATTTATACACTCAAGTTCTTCCATACACCGTCACAAATCAAACGCATTTACTATGCAATTACTCCTAAGTACATTGTCAAAGCATTAATGATTTTTCTTAGTTTGATAGTTTTTAATTGTACACGCAATGGATTTATATACTGTAACTTATTTCCTGAATGTTCCTCCGATATAAATACATAATTATATTTTGGGCAATACGCGGCGGTCGTCGACGTCACCTTCGTCGCAGCGACAACTCGTGCCCGCGGCACTCGCAATAGTTCTCATGCTATCCATTAGTACAAAACAAAAAATGATTTGCCCCTTACCTAAATAATTTTGTGAATTTGATTATTATCTTAACGTATTGATTGAGCAACTCAACGTATTCCAACCTTGTTAGTTATTTGAGATCATCGTAAAAATTAAGGCAGATTTTGGAATATATAAAATAAATTAGAAAGGGACCACTTACTTTAGGAAAGATATATTTATCCTAAAATTAAAACCGCTTACTTTTGGGTCATAGGTAATTAAACAATGTGTAAATTTTGATCAGTGCCGCCGTGCGAAAACCTCCCCAATGTAATGTAGACACAGGGACCGAGGTCGCTAACTCGCCGCCAGAACGTCATGAATACAAATCGCTTTGAGGTAGGTAGGTAGGCCTCGCGCAGCCAGAAACCCGTCGTGCCAGACGCGACCTGGTCGCTCTTGGAGGCGCGGAGGCGCGGAGGTGGTCCAGCAGGCGCTGTGGGCGATCTTCGACAGCCTCCAGCGACTAATAAACTTTTACAAGACTTAATAAGAACATTCATCTCGCAATGGACGAGCAGTTGATTCCATTCTTGGCCGGAAGGTACAATATAAACTAAAACTTCTAGGGAATATACGAGTATATGTAATTCTAAGTAATATAACCTATCATAAATTTAATTGTTTATTTCTTCTTCAGATTAAACTAGTCGGGGAATTTCTACTGCGATTTTATACACCTATTCTAATGTTAATGTTATTGAATAGATAAATATTTACTTAAACATACTGTCTCTTGACATTTTTAAAATAAAAACTGGCTTTAAATAGAAAAGTCACTTAGGAATTAATTTGTTGTTTTGCTTCTAATAACATAATAACATAATTTATTTAATTATACATAAATGTGCATTTGACATATATTATGTCCCTTTTCCTTTCATCTTCCTCCCCCTCTCTTCATCTCTCATGCTCTTCTTGAGTTAAGCACTAATTTTATACTCGGTGGAAATATTTAGTTGGTTTTATTTTATACTTGTAAGTGGGTACGATTATTTTCTTTGTTTTTTTTTTTTTTTGTTACGTAACTGTTTTTTTTCCCTAATAAAGATAAATAAATAATTTCCAAACAATTACACGAACGTTTTTTATATAGTTAAAGTGTTCATGTTATTTCAAAATCAACAATAAATGACTGATATTTAATTTGTCGTCATAAAAATATATATATTTTTTCAGTGTTATACTATCATTTATTGTGACTTCTTATTGTGCCATTGTGAATAAATAAATAAATAAATTACCTAATAGCTAAAAATAATGCATATAACATCATACATGGCTATAATAGTTGGATAGATTTAGCTATCAGTTGAAAATGCAATAATCAAATTCATATAAGTTGTATTTTAAACGTTATCCATCATTTATTTATTCTGAGGACGTCGAATGAAGAAAACCTAATATTTTATTTGTCATTAAATCGGTTTTAATATCATATGAATAGATACCTAACTCCTACCTATTTGTGTACTTATAAAATTGGATTTTTTTTATATAGGTATAATTTTGTTGTAATATTATGTAATTTAGAATAATATGAAATACTGTCTGCACACACACGCAATATCCGCCTCTGCGGGCCGGATATTAAAGAAATCATAATAAAACCTGATTTGTCCAAAGAAATATTCATTTTACAGGGAAAAAACTATTTAACATACTAGATTTACCAAATCTGTTAAAATTTTCTCTCGCATTGTCAAAAAATTATCTAATATACATATAGTCGAATAAATTGTTTTTAGCAATTGATTTAAATTAGGACGAGAGATAAGATAAGACAATAATTAAGAAATGTAATTTTCGGTTGTGTTTTTACATTTTTTTTTTCTTTCTCTAAATTAGTAGTAACGGCTTTCGGCCATTTAAATAATTAATGGATGCTTCTCACAGAACAAGGATTGCCTATCGTGTCAGCATCGAGAATAAAGTCCTTAAAACAATTAATTATTCAGTTAATATAATACTTGTAGTACCTACAATTATGTAACTGTTATTGCTTCTTTGTACTGATTTTCAAAAATAAAATAAAATAAAAAATAACTACTTATTTTTTAACATTGTGGAATTACATACGTACAGTAAAAGGTAATCGGAGCTTTACTCCGAGCATTTTAAGTTGAACTGAAATGTGGATGGCATACCTACCTTCATTTGGCTAACAAAGTCTAAAAACTTATTTAGTGTGGCCAAGTACACAAACTTTACCTACCCTGGAAGAAACACTTATATTATTGACAATCTAAATAAAATGAGGAAATGTATGTCAATCCTTTATAATAATTATACCTCGGTGACTTTTGTATTTACAAGGATCTATATGCAGTTAATTCGGTGTTCGATTTCAGTTTTTCTAATACAATTTATAAATTAGTGTGCATCTTAACTTTGTCTTAACGTCGGGTTAACTTATATGCACATACCTACAAATATTCATGAAAATATACCTACAAAAATATGAAAATATACCTACAAATATTCATGAAAATATACCTACAAAAATATGAAAATATACCTACAAATATTCATGTGAAATAACTCATTATTGTACACACAGAGGCGTAACTACGTAACCACGGGCCTTAACCAAAAACTAAATTGGGGTTCTATCTAAACGGGTTAAGTTTTATCAAGTTAAAAATATAAATAAATATAAAAACTAAAGGTGCAACCCTATATTTCGTCATCAGCTCTTTACCGCCTACTGCAGGGCATCACAACGTCAGTTATATATAATGTAAAGATATAAAATACATAAATAAGTATTATATCGAATATAAACATTCGTAATAAATATATATTAATATTTTTAAATTATTTATTATACCGCTAATATGTAGAGGTTTAGGTGTACACACACATACACACACTACGTGAATATTTTTTTATTAATTTAATGTTTTCAATCAGGTTCAAGGTTTCAATATTGTCGATACAGTGAAGTTATTATAATCCAATATGCCTCTCCTTTTCAGCTAGCTAATTATATTTAAGACCATGAAATTTATATTAAAAAAAAGGGAATTATGTATGTACTTTGTTCGTACTGTATTGTTATATGGAAAAATAAATAAATAAATAAATAATATATAAATCATATTTAGATTTTGTACATTTTTCTGGCCATATAAATGTAGTATTAGAAAAATGGCTTTTGTTATCGCGATTTTGTAAGTTGATAAATAAATAAATAGCAAAGCAAAGCTACTTACTAACTATATGTGTAACTCAGCAGATAATCTTTTTGTGTATTGATAGTAGTAGAGTGAAATATATTCTGCTCTAGCCGAGACCGCGGCGCGGAAGGAAGATTACACACCCTGTTACGTTAGTACGAGTCGGTAGATGTATGATGAAGGATCATTCGTTTAAGGGCGATTAATTCCCCACAACTTTCGAATTTCTTTCAACTGAGTTGCAATGCTTAAAACCGTATTGCAAACCTGTTATATTTATGTTCTGAAGGTGGGGGAAATATTTGCGAAGTGAGAGAAGGCCGTTCGAGGTTTGCTGGCCAAAAACCCAAAAGTCAAGATTTTTTTTTTTTCGATTATGGTATGTAAACAACTCTTTAGAACTCCGATTGCTACGCCACTGTGTTATATATATTATTAACTAATTAAAATATTTAGGAGCTACCTCCTATGATACTTCTGGTGGTATATATTTGAGAGTTTAAATAGGTACATATGTTTCTGAAGCGTAAATTGTACCTAAATTAATATCTGCCTTCAATCCATAGAAAAAAAAACAGCGTAACAAATTACCTACCAACATCTTAATGTTTAGTTTATGAAAACCGGCACATAAAAAGTGGCGAAATAAAAATATGTTTAGCATATATTTTTTTTGCTCGCATTTTGTTAATTCTTCAGCTTTCAGCGCTCGGATATTATCGCACTGAAATATTATTATAATGAAAAAAATACATAGATCAGGTATCGCAAGATCAAGAATCGAGATGTGAACTCGAAGCGACAGAAATACAATAACTTATTTAGCTTAACAATAAAATTAGAATTAGATTAAAATTAATTAAAGAAGAAGAATTAAAAATTAGAATTAGGGACAATAATAATTAACCCGTCTTTCAGTAGCATTTTCATTTTGCTAAACTTCGAACTATTCATTATTTTCTTACTTATAAAGATTTATTCCGACAATGTACTTCTTTTCCTTTTTAAATACGAGTATACTATCAAAACCTTTTTTTTATAAATATAATAATCATGTTTTATTATAATAATTATTTATTTATTTATTTGTATGAGAAATTCTTACAGCTATACATGACAGTTACATAGAAATAGATAAATAACAACTTAAGCCGACTACAGATATCTCCAATTTAATATATACTTTTAACAGAACGACCTAATTTAATTATATCTAATTTAACGGATCTAATTTATAGTGATAAAATTGTATGAGTGTTATAATCTGTGAATATAATAGGTTGTGGAATCTAAGAGTGTTTAATGTGTATGTATAATATTATTGTATTATTATGTATTATTGTGTAGTATTGTTTTAATTCTGTTTGACACACTGCCTTCAAAAAGATGATTTTTAGGTTTGTTTGAATTGTGACCGCAATTTCGTGACATTTTTTAATGTGCACTTAGTATTTATTTATTTATAAATAATTTAACATATTTACAGTTAACTTTATACATAAGATATGGGCAACAAGTATAATTAAAAGATTAACAGATTATTATCGGGTAATTATAGAGTCATGAAATGACATGTCGTGGAATCTTTTGTCATTCAATAGAGAAACGAATAATAAGTCATTATTATATTAGTATAATTTAACCTAGCCCTTTGACTTGGCTCGATGTACCGAAACATCTTCTATAGATTTTGTAAATTAATATAAAACTATGTGTTGTTTTTATGGAAATGGGTGGACGTTTATAATATAATAATCGAATTTTATTCCTCATTTAATTAAAAAAAAAAAATAGCCGTATGGACATCCAAAATTTTATTTTTACACGGATACTTATTTTTATTTATCCGTGTAATAAAATTGTACACTTTTTATCCAGCACTTACTAAATTAAAATGAATGGTTCCTTCAATAAAGTAACGTATGAAATATCTACACATTGGGCTAATAATTACTTCGTTTTAGAAACAAACATTTTGACGTCCAGTTCCAATGATCCAATTTTACTAGACTGACAGTTTGTGTTAATACCTACCCTTGTTAATTATTTTGATTTTTTTTATTGCATTCTTCTCTGTTTATTGAGTATATAATCGAATGCCGTTTACAGAAATCAATTAAATTTATTTAAATGTAATTGATTTTATAGATTTTATGTCTCCTTAGTTCAATTATATTTTCATATTACTAAGACTCATTATTGCAGTTATTTTCATCGTAGTTTTTAGACCAGATATATATTATTTATTTATTTAACAGTCAAGCGTATGCATTTTAAATACAATTAATTAATAATAGAGGGCAACATATCCTGTCGACATATCTGGAGTCTATACCCTTTAAAATAGTAACGTTAAGATGAAATTTCCCATTCTCTCCCTCCTCCTCTCTCTAACATTTCTTAGGTTAAACACTAATTTTATACTCATTTGGTGGAAATATTAGTTTAATATTAGTTTTATTTTATACTTGTAAGTTGGTACCATTGTTTTTATTATTGTATATCGCCAGTTTACTTTCCCAAATAAAGATAAATAGATAATACTAAATCAAAGTCTGGTGTAATAAATAAAATAGAAACCCGACGAAATTTGAATAAAACAACCAAAAATATAAAAGGGGCTCGGCATCTAACTCATATTTTTATTTTAAATATGTGGGTAGAAATACCATCCACTCACTCTAAGAGCGATCATCGGAACGGAAAGATTATTTTAACGGACTAAAATATAGGCAGCTAGTAGTTTAATCTTAGCGAAACTGACCTTCCACTCTTGGTGATGACCATTTCGGTTCCCAGCTTGTGGAACTTTTCCCACAGGTCCTTGCCCTCGAGGGTCACCTTCGGGTCGTCCACCACGCCGTCGTCCTCCGGCTGCAGCGCGCGCAGGGCCCGCGGCGCGTGGTGCGCCACGGCCGCGGCGAGCATGTCCTCCGGCGCGTACGGCGCCATCAGCGGGTGCGGCTTCAGCAGGCCGGCCAGCGCCGCGGGGAAGTAGGCCGGCGCCGGCGGCGGCTGCCCGGCGCCGGGCGTCAACAGCGCCGACACGCTGAAGTCGCTCGGCCTCGGCAGCTGCAGCAGCGCCGGGTGGTAAGCCATCGGCCCGCCGCCGCCCGCAGCGCTCGGCTCGAAACGCATGGGGCGCCGGGCGCTGCCAGCAGACCGACGCTCCTCCGTTCCTATTCCACTGCGCCAACGGCTGCGCCGAATGGCGTCCAGATCATGTTCACCACTCGGACCGGCTCGGAACACCGCCGGTTTAAATAACACCAAACGCAAATGATCACACGAGAATCGCGAGGAATGTGTCGGTCGGCGCGCGCGCAGGGTACGGCCGCGCTTCGGGGCGGGCGGGCGCGGTCGGGGGGCGGGCGGACAGGCGATCGGTCGCGGCGGCTCTCGGCTGCAGACTATCGCGCTCGTCGCGTCGCTGCGGACACCTGAGCGGCGCGAAGGGCGACGAAAGACTGGCGCCGCCCCACAGGCGACGGACGCCCCGCCCCGCGACACCCCCCTCGCCCGCCCGCGGCTCCGACCCTCCCCCGGCGCAGCAGCCGACACTACGGCTTCGACAGAGGATTTCGAACGACGCGCCGCGCAACATGTCTCGCTCTTTTGTTTACTTTATTCTTAAATTATAATATTACTTCCATAAAAACTTCACCTCGGTTCATTTTAGAAATGTAACACAATAGTTTGTAACGAACTCGGTGGACCAGGTTATGTCAAGGAAGCAGGCGCCATATTTACCTAACTAAATAGAGGTAAACTATCAGTGGTTCTTTTGTCCGTCGCGCGCAGAAGTTGGGTAATATCTAAACACGTTAACACATATACGGATTGGCTTTATTTATTTTATTCTGAATATTATTTACCCAATAAGTAGGTACGTCTTTATACTATAAATACTTAAATAATAATATTTACCGGCCAATTTAATATAAATAAAAATTCTTTATTTTTATATCTATTTAATCAATCTAACCTACTATAAACATCACACATACACATTATAAAATATAGTTAAGCTGAACAAAATTTTAAATATATTGCTTTAAATTATCCTTAATAATGACACTTTTGGTTAAAATGTATATGCTACTATTTCGCTGTATGTTTAATAATAAGTAAATATATGCATCGAATGCCTACCTATACATATAAACAACATAATAAATTAATATTAAAAAAACATTTTTAAAAACAAGCGTTTATTTAAGTTCTTGAACGCGTATATAAAATTTGGTGTCTGTGCTGTTGACCGTCGAGGAGTTCCTTCATCTAGAGCCATTCTTGGGTGTAGAATCTGGTCATGCTTACCATAAAATGCGTTGTCTTCGCAACTGCCAAACATGACAAATTCAACTCTGTAGGATAAAAGGAAGTGGTTCTAATTCATCTTCAAGATTTGACCTAAACAAACTAACAAATATTTCAAGTTAAATAAAAGCTTGTAACAATTTATTTTTCGTTGTAACCACTAGGTTTCTATTTTAGGTAGATCATTTATTTTTTTATTTAAATAAATAAATATAATAAAAACATATCTCTAAGATTTTTATAGATATCAAACGCGCGTGTAGGTCGTACATCGGACGGATGCGAACTCTTCCCCGAGCGCGGAATGTGTGATAATTTCCTACACAGTATCTTACAATCTGTAAACTTAAATATGGAATATAGAAATGTAAACTTTTAAAATCAATTAATAAATATATTTATTTATATGTGATTCTTTCACGAAATGATTTATTTATTTAATTTTTGTGATATAAAAATAAAAATACTACAACAGGTATAAAAATAAAGTTAAAAACAAAGGAATATATATCAAAACAATTTATGATAATTTTAGACAATTCAAAATATTTCCTCATAAGACTAAAAGAATAATATAATAAATTATATTATTATACAGATTACAATTTGATAGATCGCAAAAGTAGATATAATAACAACAGTATCAGTTTAATTTGGTATAAATAAATAAGTGTATCAAGACCGTGTGACTGTTTATTGTTTGTTGATTTAGAATTTTTCAATTTTTTTTTATTACAAATCTGTGTGTAAAATATTGTGTGAGACAGAATGAGTATAATTTAAAGATGCTTCTGTGCGTCTGAGAAATCATTTTCCTCGATTTTTTTATTAAATAAATCGTTATTTATTGGTAAATAAATTTAGGTACAGTTATTTTTGTTTAATTTTAAAATGAACTTACTGACAATCAGGAGCTAATTAACTTTTGATTAATGTAAATTTGTATATATACAAACGGCTATAATTGTATTTCGAATCATTAACATTAATAATATATTTATTTCTTTCTTATTTGCGTAATAATCAGTAGATTGTCATAAGAAAAAATAAACATTGACCTTATCGAAATATTCTGCGGAAGACATACTAATATTAAATATATTATTAGGTTAGTTAAGTAGGTTCATACCTAACCATAATATAAAAATATTTCCACTTTCTTACGTAGGTGGGTAGCTATTTCATTAATTTGGGGTATATAACTACTTTATTCTGCTTCCTAACTGAATTAGTAATTAGGTGAATACATAATTATTATCGTTTTTCAAAAACTAAAATTGACTTTGGTCCTTAGATTGCCCTTAAATATTTATTATTAATTAGTTATTAGTTAAGGACCTATTAATCAGAGACTTAACTAATATTCTTAATTAAGAAACATATCATATAAGTATAATGAGGTAACTTTTTTTTTTGTGTGTGTAATTAATTGTTGTTTAGTAGAACGTTTCAACGTTCAAAGGTTTAGGTACCTGCCTACTAACTGTTGTATATAAGGTTGTTTTGCGTATTATCAAAAATCACGAATTCCTTAAATATAATATCGGATGGATAGCAATGGGTTTTTTTTTATTTATTCTCCCCAGTAAAAAGCGTTCGGGCATGTTAGGATCGCTCTTATGGAATAGTGGCAACCCTAGGAAGGGTGTCTCCTCCTAGTCAGTGGCATCCTACGGAATACACCATGCAAGTAATCAAAAGGATGCTGTCCCCGACAGCGTATATTTAATTAATTTGTCTAAGCATGTGATAATATTTTTTTTCTATTGTTATTATATCATTTATTATTGTGCCACGAATGAATAAATGATATTAAAATTAATTATTAGTTATAACACATACCAAGTTACTTTTAATATATACCTACCTTTAAATACATACCTATACACAAGCGAGATCTTTCTATATGGAATGTGCAAAAAAAGAATATATTTTCATTTTTTTCCTTTTTTGGTTCACAGATTTTTTTAGGCCAACTTTGTAAGTAATTTTAAATCGACCTTTTGTTAAATATTGTTAAAGTATTTATTATTATTTTGGTGTGTAAAGCTATTTACTTACACTGTCAATAAATACATTTGTATGGTTTCGAATCATTAAACAGAAATTGTGCATTTTTTTAAACAATAATTACGGTAATTACTATAAGGATGTTAGGTTAGGTTAGGTAAAGGCGACCAAACTGTCAATAATCATAATGTCAGCTCTTTCGTTGATACCAGATTGTATGATTGGACTGCAATAGACGTTCCTATGCTGATACAGACAGACATGCACACGAGTCGAATAAGCGAGATTAATGGCAATCTCTTGCAGCAAATTTCTGCGTAATTCGAATGGCGACACCGTGCGTGCATTTTTGCTACGATTTAATTAGTTACAAAGAAAGAGTTGGCACATTTATGTAGCCAAAGCGAGGTAGTCCGCTTCTAGAATGACTCATACTGAAAAAGGCAGGAAACTAAAAGCTTTTCAAAAATGTAGGTTAACCATAATTACCTCAAAGTATAAGACGTGCCTGCGCAGGCGCAGTGGCCTGCCGCGACTCCTTCTTCGTTAGTCAATTAACCGGATTCTAAATACTACTACTTATTCGATCCATAATTTAGGGTTCCGTACTCACTAGCAACCCTTATAGTTTTTTTTTTTTTAAAGGGATGGGAGAAGAAAAACCTTTCATACGTAAAAACTTCATCGAAATGTGTATTGTTGGGGAAATCTTTTAAAAAGGAAATTTTACAAAATTTTTGTTGAGGGAATTATTTTAAATACCCGGCGTAGTACTAACCATGCACAAAACGCAACGATGTGTAGAGTCCTCAGAACATATAATGAAAATTTCAGCACAATTGATATATTCCAAGAAAATAAGTTTATACTTGTAAAAAGTTGAATTACATATAGAATATACATACATATTACATTTATATTACCTTCACCATAAATTATTTTTATACATACTAAAACCATACTTAATTTATTACTTATTTGAACATATACACACAAATCACACACACTCACAATTACCACAAACATCACTCACAAATTACACATAACACATCAAAAAATTATACTGTATACGACGTATATAAATTCATAATCTATGTATATTTTAAGAACACTATCACAATTTTTTTATGCTAATGTTAATATTGTAAAATGTCCGAAATCCATAATTGGTTTTGTATACTAGTAATAAGTTTTTTTTGTAATGATAAAAATGAATACTGTTGGATTTTTCAATAAAGAATAAATAAATAAATAAATATAAATGATGATTCTACTGAACTTTTCGGTTGAATCAGAGGTCGATATTTTTTTTTAGTCCGAGCAAATATCCGATTTTAATAGTTACTAGTTAGTTGAATAGAACTTTTCAAAATGACAAGCATTCCAACACAGTTGACTGCATCGCCGATTGGATGGATCAAATGTTCGCTGAAACAGCGTTTTCGGGGAGAAAACAAGAAGATCTGATCTTTCAATCTCGTCAGCTTTGGAGTCGAGCCAACGAACGGCTTGACTGGTTGTCTAAAAATGCAAACCGCACTCTGCGACGCGGGAATTTCAGCGAATAATCTGACTGAATTTCGATGCCAACTGGCGCAAAAAAAAAACATTATTTTAACCCAATCTAGTCATCTTAAGTATTGTGCGGCTTTAAGTGTAAGAGCAATAATATGCATAAGTACATTTACGTAAAAATACTGGTCTACATAACGCATGAACGGTAAAACGGACACGTGTGCGTGGATTAGGTCATCTTTCGCCGCGGAGGATTCTGTCGAGCATAGACTATACGCGTGCTTATGGCGTATAACTTAGGTTAGGTTAGGTAATACTTAAATCACTGCGTGGTTTGTAGCTGAACTCAAAGAGATTTCCGCGTTAATGAAGCTGGAGTTTGGCTGGACAGAATAAATCAGGACTGTCAAAATCCATACGTCAGGACCACAAAAACGTGACCAAAGGATAGCACGATTGGAACAAGTGATCCACCCAAAAAACACATTCAAGGGGACGATTTTTGCTGGGGCAAAATGAAGTTACTGACTATATTTAAAATATTCTGAAATATTAAAAAGGTTTTATATAAGTTTACTAGACCGCGATAGTCTAGTGGTTAAGGTGCACTTGGTCATTCCATTCTCAATTCCCCATTACCACCATCTCCATTGACTCTAGCACAATCAGATCAGATCTATGTATTCCGCTTGTGCTAGAGTTAGGGTAAATCATAACGAAGATGCATTGAAAACAGTAGGTATGACTATAATAAGCGGATGTGAATCCGCGTAGTCAAAAACCCTAACAATCTATCCCTAAACTATTGCGATTTACAATAAATGAATTAAAATATTAAAGTTTGAGAATCGCTTTGTTGGTTTGCATGGTGGACTTGACGACCACCCAGCGGCTCTCCATTAAACTAATAATTTAACTCTATTTTCGAATAAAAGCAAGCGAGAGGCGGCCATCTTAATAATAATAATTACAATCTGACAGCCCTTGCCCGTCCCGCGAGCGCGTTAATTAGGATAGCACCTCACGAGAACTTACTCGTATCTATGTAAGTTACTGGTTTATTTTTAAAAATTTATGGCATAACAAACATAAGTGTTATGTTCAGCTATTACTGGCATTCGTGTATAAATATAACATCTAGGTACACTGAAAGCAATATATTAGTTAAAAGATATTTTAGCCAAAACATTTTGTTATGTTTACAAAACAATATGGCGTCGTGGGTAAACAGCTAACGAAATAAAACCACGTTACCTGAAAATTTGCTAGCAGCAACTATAATATTTTGTTGTTTTTACTTGTTAACGTTTGATTATATGTTTTTTTTTTATTGATTTCAGGAAACAACAGCTGATATAAAAATAAAATTACAATAAAAAACAATCAAAACATAAGGCCAATGAGAGTTTCCTCCAAACTTAATAAAATAGAAAAATACATTCGGGAACGAGGTTGGGATTAGGAAGTAGTAGGGGTTGGAGAATTCTCATAATTACTAGAATATAAAATACAGCACAACTCTTTAAAAATAATTGATATTAGACTACTCTAGGGTTAGAGCTAGAGTAGTCTCTTGAATTCTGGGAAGTTGGTGTTGAATATATCGATGTCGCTTAACATGCTGTTGTAAAGCTTACATGCTCGATGTATATATGAATTCTGTGCATAATTAGTACTCAACCGTGACAGATGGAATGTCTCAGACTATCGAGTGGGTCTAGATGGAACCCGGAAATCTATGAGCCCCAGAAGATCAGAGCAGTCGATGTGACCATTGACAGTTTTATATAAAAGCAACATATCAGATCATAAAATATTGTAGCGATAATTAGATATGATTTTGAAGGCAACCAAAAATTATGTGAAATATGTTAGAAAATTATGGTACCAGCAACCAAGTAGGTTTAACAATAATCGACGTGTAACTCCAACAAAAAATATCTCTGTCACTAGGGCGAAAATAAAAGTGAATATTACAAAAGCACGATTATTGTAAATACATAACTAATGCGGAGAGTAGCATTCCTAATGACCCGCAGAATTTCTGGAAGTGTGCTCAAGATTTGAAAAAAATCGTCATCAGCGTATGTTAATGACGTTACTTGACGTGACTTCACTCGCAGATGATAACATGATCTATGTCAAATAGCTCTGCGTTTTTTATTTAGCTATTGCGGAATAAAACTCTCTAGCACTGTGCAGAGTCTTAAGTCGCCGCTGATGCATATTTTCGATCTTGTATATATCTCAAAGCACGTTTCCTGGAAGATGGAAGATTTCGAAAATGACGCTGGTGCATATAAAGGGTAGCAAGGTAATTTTCGGCCAGTGGCAATTACTTGCGCATTTGCTAAGGTTTTCGAGAAAATTCTGCATCTATCTATGTTTTAAGCTTAGTAATGAGATTTGCACGAATCAGATCTTTCTGCGACTTCAAACTTGTATTGAAAAAGCTATTTGACGTTGGATTTTTAATCAACCTCTTAAAATTACTTGCTAGCTACTATACTAACTATAGAAGGCAATATGTATCTTGCAGAGCAAGGGACCGCGCTAAGTGGTTTATTTTTTATTGGTTTATATCTAGGAAGCTTTTTCCTTGCTAGTTCTTTGCATAAAGTATGCTTTGAAACACGAGATTGTTCAGAGCTAAAATGCAAGACATAAAGATCGGTTTGTTTAATCAGTTCGAACTCGAACTAATACATTAAAAAAAATAGTTTATACCATGGTCATTAGTATTTTATACAAAGTCTTAATAAATAGTAAAATAAAAACATTTAGAAAAAAAGTGGATAAAAAATATTTCTTTATATTAAGAGTGAACACGGTGTCCTATAAGACCTTTTAGGAAGACTTAATGAGGTGTTTTTGTTCTGAATTATACGTAAAAAGCTATTTTAAAAAATGCGAAAATAATACGTACACAAATTTATTATTTATTTTAACTAGATGGTGTAAATTACCATTCTTTCCGTTCATCGAGCTATTACGCGTCAGCATCAGCTGTCGTACTTATTACAAGAACCGTTTAATATAATCAGGTAAAGTTTTTTTTTCTCGGAAACCACAATGAGCTTTGATATACCTCATATACAAATAATACTAGAAATCGCAGGATAAATTAGCTGCGTTTTTTATAGTGAATCGTCTCGGGACTCGGTGTAGGTACCTACCATGTTAAGTGAGTTATTATGAAGGAATGGTTGATAAATATTTTGGTATAGGAAAATTAAACATAAACAATAATGCATTTTGGTGTTCAGACGCCACTGAGATCTGGTGATACCCATAAATAGGTACCTACTAGGCACAGCTAAAGATCGCGTTGAACACAGAAATGTGCGAAGGTCCCAACCATTTCAATTTCAACTTTGCCAGAAGCAATTTTTTTTAACAATTTTTCAGTTTTTCAGTTCAATGCCGTGAACAACGGCGTTTATTTCATCATAGTTTTTATTACAATAAAATGAGCAAGGACCCATTAGTCAGAGACTGTCGACAGGTCCTTTTGTTAAGTTTCTTAACTAATAATATTGCATACATACTTAAAAGGTATAAGTAGATGCATTTTTGGACAAGGTAGATTTTGGCATAACAAAGATAGAACATGAAAAACAAAAACAGAACAGTAGAAATAATATAAAACCTAACATGACACATAGCACAGATGTTATTTTCAAATTTTTATTTTAGTGACACATATTATATCATAATAATTATTCTACAAGAGGTATTTTTTTAATTTATTTTTAAATAGTGATAAGGTAGCACTCTCTTTAATATTGCCAGGCAATTTATTGTATAAAGTGGAGATCGCCAAGCAGGATTGCCGCTTGCCATATAAGTTCTTAAATTTGGGGATAGAAAGCATTTTTTTGCTTACTTGTCTTGTTTTATGCTCGTGTTTTACCGGGATTTTAAGGGGTACTATCAGCATGGTAATAAAGAGCAATTTTGTATTTCCACAATGAGAAAACAGACCGCAGGTTAGAGTGTCTAAAGATATTTTTATAGTTTTTCCGGATGCGATTTTTTGTTTCCCAGTTTAACGACAATTTTATAATATGTATTTGTAGGTTTTCAATGTCTAGATGACAATGTATAAAATGAGTTCCCACAAATGTGCAGTCCATACATAATTATGGGTTCTGCTAAGGACCGATAGAGGTCCTTTAAAATTGATGAGGGAGAAAATTTAAAAAATACATTGTAAATAGATCCAGCTAAGGGACTGTCTTTTCTGACGGTATCTTAACCTTAACTAAAATAAAAATTAATAGACACAACCATAAAACGAAGTAAAATAAAATACAAATTAAGGTAACATAATTCGTCTAATAGAGGGATTGTGAAAGGGGATTTTTATATTTAATTTCTCGATACCTATACCTACGTATTTATACATCTTTCGATGATTTCGTTTCATTAGACATTTATTTGTCTACTAGATTACTTAGATTAATTAACAATTTAGAGCAGTTTGTAGGTGGGGCCGACCTTTTATTTTCTGTTACCGATACATGAAATATACCTACAAAACATATATATAATCTTTATATAATATTCTTCTAAAAACTCAATGATTAATTCAACTTTTACATAGTCACCCGGTACCTAGTAGGTATTGCGCTGTGGTCGTATTCGAGAGGCGAAAAATAAATTTTTGGCAAAAAAAATCGCCATCTACATGTAGGAGTTATCTCTTGGGCGACTCTTAATTGTGTACGGTTAAGGTAGTTGTCTAGAAACCACTATACAGGGTGTCCAAGACCATTCCTTAACATTACATTTTGAGCTGGCGGACACATTACAAGAAATATCGAATACATAACATAAAGTTTACAATTTTTTTCTCGAAACCCATGATGAATTTTGATATGTTGTCTTAAGAAATTATATTTGAAATCGTAGGGCCAATTAGGGATTTTTACCGTCTTGGACCACGGTAGGAACTATTACTAATATACTTGAGTTGTCGCACTAGCGCGGGATGAAGGAGGGAGAGAGGGGAGGGGGTTCTGCTTTGGCGCCAGAGTCGCGGGGTAGAGGTCCAGCTGATGAAGAGTGGGGGGGGGGGGCGCCACTGTCAAACAAAGCGCCGCGAACTAAACCTAGTCACAAAGCAGTGGCGGCGTTTAGCAAATTGCAAATTGAAAATAAAGAAATGTTTTATCATGCTAATTAATCTAATTAATAATTAATATTACTTTGGTAAAAAATAAACATAAAGAAATTTATACAAGTTGACTAATAGTAGACTTAAGTATGATTTTAATTGTAAAGTCAAAATTTAATTTACCTTCCCACGCGTAAAAAATAATATAATATAAAAAAACACATATCTAAAGATAAACAGAAATAATTTAATAAGAACTGTATCTGTATCTGTTATCTGATATTTATTATACACAGGGAAAATCTATTTAATCGATTGTAATGAATGATTTTATAAATGTTTATTCTAAAGAATATTGTAAATCTACTTAATATTTAAATTTAAAATAGAATAGGTAAAAACTATAGGTAGATACATTCATACCTAGTAAAGAATCTAAAAAGTTTGACCGTTACTAATAAGAAGTAAGGGGTACAAATAATAATACATAATCTGCAAAGGCAGTAAATAAATAAATAAATAAATAAACTAAAGAAAGGAATACAAAATATATTAATTACTATCGCACTAGACGGAGCAGTGCTGAGTATGGGGGGGGGGGGAGGGGTTAATACAGAGAAAACTGGTTATGCCTGGTTTGAACTCTTTCCTTTCAATAACTAATAAAATTCCTCTACGTCTCTGGCATGATCTAAAATATAGATCCAAGATGCAAAAACGCTATATTCTGCGAAATCTGCGCGACGTTCGAACGCCGGGCCATAAAGCATGAAGGCGCACGATTCGAAAAAGGAACAGAGCGAGAGGGACGATGGGCGGGGCTTGGCGGTGGAGTGGGGGTGGGCGTGGCCTGCGCGCGCGCAGGTAGATCGCGTGCATCGGCGGCGCTGCATAATTTCTTTCGACTATTCGTGGATCATTTTTCGTCATCGGACAATCGGATCGCGCTATTTGCAAAATAGGTAATGTGATAATAATATGCTTACTTTTCATTTATTTCAAGTAATGAGTTAAACATAGTTATAGTATATTATTATTTAAAAAATAAATAAATACAAAACACTAATAAGTAATTTTAAGTATTTGAGTAAATAGTATATATGTTTGTATACATTCAGATATATTAATAAAAAAAAACTGTTTTAATTTTTTCAGTATTATCAAAGATTGTGTCGTTTATCTTTTCAGGCGATTTACCGCTATTAAAACAATCATCAAAAGAAGTGCCTATGTCATTTTTTTCATTGTTGAGTATTATGATGCAAAATACTTAAAAATCCCCAAATTTTCAGTACAAGTGCTCATGTCAAAAATCCTATTCCTAATTTTAGGTTATAAAAAACAAAAAAAAAATAAAACTAAAATTTGGGTTTTGAAATTTGGGGATTTTTAAGTATATTGCATAATAATACCCAACAATGAACAAAATGACAGGCACTTCTTTTACCAAGCCGCAGAAATATAAGTCAAATACCTTTACTTATGATTATTATGGATGTGTATTTTTCAATTTTTTTAGGTTCGAAAAAGGATTTCTAAGTAATAGACAGAATGTCTTCCTTAGAACAGGCGATAGCTTAGTTAGGCAAGATATTTTGCATAACATGATTTTTATAAGATTCGCAAAAATAAATAAATAATAGACAGTTTACAATTCATATGTATATTTATCATAGCATAGCTTCATTAATAATCAGTAATGTGATTTATGATATATGTGTTTAAAATATATAAATAATAATTATATCGAATATAAATATTAGCCTAACAATAGCCTATTTTGCACATGACTACTTAAACTATGAAACCAATTTGGGTCTATGTCAAAACAAATCAAAATAATCGTATAGACGGAAATACCTATATTTGAGTACCGGAACACGCTCGGCGAAGTATTAAAACCCCCCCAGAAAGGGAAGACAAGAATAAACTATAAGCTACAAGGTGTGCATAATTCACAACAGCGCAACTGCCCGCAAAAGTGGCTAGTCTAAATCCAACCTACAGTCTGTATATCAACGCGTGTGGTCTCCTATTGGCTGAATTTATATTTATAGATATATGCAAATATATATGTTCGTCTAATCGACAGAGGTAAATAACCGTTTCATTATCGTAATTAATTTTATCTCCGTGGAGTATTGGATTAGAGTGATTCGCAGTAAAGTTTTATCAGCCATCTGTTAATAGTCAAACAACAAAAATTATGTCTCATTAACATTGTTTTTATATTAAAATGTAATCTCTAACGAATTTTTGGTCTTTTTATGTTTAATAAAATATTTATTTCACCTTTATATGTTTGCAAAGAAAAAACACAAATGGCCATTTAAACTGACAATCCAGTGAATAAAAGTATGTCCGGGTTATTTCATTTTATTTGAAAAGAAAATCCCGGAGGTAGATTTCACCGGTTCAATGTAGAGAATAGGTGAACTCCAATTGTACGAACTAGTATCAAGCATTGCACGAGCTGCCCCGCGATCCACTCCCCGCGCGGCAGCACGCGCACCTCATCCCACAGTACCCCTTGTGCAGCGAAAATGCCTACACCTCTTTATACTGTGCCGTAAGGGTTGCTCATATTAAAAATTGTTTTAAACGAGAGTTGTAGAGAAATTAGGTTAGGTTACAATTTACATTTGAATGGATTTAATAAAGGGAGGTATGGTTTCTTGATTTTTGAAAAACTACTTTTTCCCACCCTTAGGACCAATGATTGGTGATATCACAAAAGTTAAAGAAAATTTGAATTATGTGTCTTTAGTGCTGTGTTCCATCGCTACCTTAAAAAATGCAGATTTACTTATATTAAAGATACCCATGTATTCCAGGAAAAATCTTGTTTTATTCTGGTATGTTTTAATCTACCCGCAATAAATTATTGCTATATAAAAGTTTTAATAATCAAAACAACGTTCGTCAAATATTATTAATTTTACAAATAAATTAAATAATATACAAGGTGTCCCAAAACCATTCCCCAAGTTCCATAAGTAGGGTGTCGTGTAACCTATTATGAGTAAGAAATGATTTAAAAAATGCAAAAAAAAACTTTCTTCAATTTAGTATATTTTTTTAACACCGTTAAAGCGTACAAAAATATGATTACATGATCCTTTTACTATTTTCAAGTAAAGTTTATATATTTTTTTTCTCGGTAACCATATCGATTTTGATATAGTTTCTTAAGTTATAGCTAAAAATAGCATGACCAATTAGCTGGTTTCTTATCAGAAAGGGTCTTGAGACACGGTGTATAGGTTTCACGGTGTATACCACTCTTTCTTTCTGAAGTCATTAAATATCTAAATTACTTTGCGATGTGCGCTTGGCAGTTGTCACTCATCCTAACATATCAACATTCCACTTTCAACTCTCCTGAGTATACACTTCCTTCACACTCACTTATACAATTATACACACTCTCCCACACTCATTTCATAACTCTTTAAATGTATATCAATTATAAGATAAATTATGTCATGTATGATATTAAGTGTAAATTTATTTAATTTCGCTGTGTATTGTGAATATTAACGACTAGCGTTATTGAACCTAAAGGCAAACGCGCCGGCGCGTTAAATTTGCTTTCACTTTGAGGCCACCTTTTGACAATGCGAAAAAAATCTACAGGGAAAACGCGAATATATTTTTTAAATCCGTCCAGTATAATGCTATACCGGCGATGCCGACCTGTCATTACGTTAAATCCATGCGAGGATATTTTTTGCTACGATCGAAAGTGTCCATATTAAATTGGGTCAGTGCGTGTTTCTCTCGCGTTGGTAGATTTGTATGGCCGGTGTTAATGTAACTGTTATTATGGTTTTAATGTTTTTTTATCTACCTTTCTACTGAAATTCATCTATAATAGTGAACCCTCAATATTAATTCAACGTATAAATTTATTTAAAATCGTTTTGTTTCTTTTACTGTTTTTTACTGTATTATTTTTCATAGTATTAATGTATTAGTTGTGTTAGTTTTGTTGTGTGTGTGTTTTATAGTGTACAACATGAAAAAAATATGTACTTATAACGTTTCTACATACCTACATAATATATTTATATTTTATATAATCAATTTTTAAATACCCATAAGAAATATAAATAGTTAAATATAAATTATGCGTATATCTATCATAATATATGGGTACCTACTGGGAAGCATCGGCGAAGATCGGCCTGAAGATGAATCTGCTGAAGAAAATTTAAGGCCGGACCCAGTTCAAATCTTGGTGAAGAAAAAGCCCTTGGAAGTAGTAGTCTACCTAGGCCACAGCTTGAAGCTAGGAAAGGACAATCAGACCAGAAGGGTAGGTCTTACATGGGCGGCATTCGGGAAGTTCGGATTTATACTCAAGAACCCAGCAATGCCCATCAACCTGAAGCTAAAGGTGTATGAGTCCTGCGTGCTACGAGTAGCTACATACGGCTTGGAGACAGTAGAACTGAAAACTGGCTGAAAATTTGTCAGAGAGCCATGGAAAAGGCAATGTTGGGGATCGAATCGCCAGCCAGAAATGGCGCTGGACACGTGGCACGCAGACCGACACGAGCTGACCGAAGAAAATCGTTCAGTGGAGACCGTGGAAGGCCACAGTTGAGGTGGACGGATGACATCCGTAAGACTGCAGGGGGAAACAGCTGGCTCCAAACAGCAACGGATAGAAATGGAAGAGGCCTACATCCAGGAGTGGATGGCGACGGGCTGAGGAAGAAAAAAACCTACTACAATTATTTATTTATAATATAAAAAAAACTTTTTAAAAATCTCGTCCATCGCGTAATATTATTGACTTGAAGTGTAGATTTTCGAGAAAAACTAAGTTATATTGTAATAAAAACTGTTCAAATATCTGAGGACTTTATATAGATAATATATTTTTATGGCTAAGTACTGACTGGATTTCCCGACCTTTACTCCTGGGTTAGGTTTTTGACCTAGGTATGGTCGCCGCGGCCTAGATAAAGTAGGTTTTACGTTTTCTTTTTCGAAAACATACATATTTATTTTCGTGAGACCAGATTAGTTGTTAATATAGATCAACCCCTTAAAAGGACAATAGTGATTTTAAATTCACCCTGTGTATCATATTTATTTGTATTGTATTTACCCTGATGCGGTGCCTGATAACACATACTCGTAGATGGCCAGAAGTCCTCGTAAAACACGTAATGTGTTATTAAGTGAGGTAGGAGATTTTTCTATACAAACGCCACATCCTCCCCTACGCTAACACCCCTAGGCGTAAGCGACAATGCGCCCCTGCAGGGGGATGTCTGTCCAGGTGAAAAAATCTCAAATAAATCCAAGATGGCCGCCCGCGATCCATTGTACTCGCGCGCATGGGAACAGCGCAGGCGCGTATCCTGTTTCGTATGGCGTTTTAGTGTCAAAATGGCTACCGAAAAGATAACAATAATAGGAAAAAAAAACTCATTCTGTTCCTTTAACAATTGAATCGAGTTTCACTCTGACACATGTTGGACTCAGTTGGGAAGAAATCGATACATAAATAGAGCCGTTTACATGTTTGACGCGAGAAATCGTGCCAATGTCACAATTAAAACAAAAAAAAATAAGTAGAATCACTATAGTACATACTTTTTTTTACTTAGTTCGTAAATAAAACACCAATGTCTGACAAAAACTATAAGTAGCATTTTTAAACTAGCAAAAATAGAGTCTAGGGAAAGCATTATACCCCGCACCGCCCCCCCCCTCGGAGTAAGATCCAGAACCCCACCCCCCCCCACCCCGGAAGAAAGATGTCTCGGCGTCCTCGCTATACACCAAGAATAATATTTCTTTGACAATAATTTTGGAGTTTTTAGTTATATCTTTCCGTTATTTTATTACCTGATTTTAACGCGTTTGTTTGTTTATTTTTTGTTTACTTTTTTAACTTTTTGAATTTATTAAACTTAAGCTAAATAAATTAACTAAATACATACTACTACTAAATACTACTACTATTTACAAACTACATACATTTTGTAAAGGATTAAAAAAACATACTAATTTTACAACAGTACAACAGATCGCTCGAGTTAAAAACGCAAAGCAAAAGTTTGTTTAATATAGTCAATTGCGTTTTATTTACACATACGATAAATATATTTTGGCTGTAGTTACATATGTTATTTTTTATAAGGTAAATCGCTAAGAATTTTTTTAATTTCCGCTATTAATAACCTAACTCAAACCATGATGTTTCGCGAATACTTGAATGAGTAGGTATGATCAACCGGATAGTATTAATTTAGGATAAGTGCAAATAAAAACAACACAAGCAGTCAATGAGTGAAGTAAGTAAATGTGATAACCGATTCACTACGGAAACTGAGATAAGCGGCGACAGTAATACGGTAACATAATTGGTAATATTAACATTAGCACTGCTTTAGCATTAACTGTTAATATGGTCTTTTACGGAAATATGGGAAAGCATAAACATATAAATTTCCAAAACACAGTATTTGTTTATCAACTGGTATTTACTGTGTTTTGGAGTAGGAAATGATTCTCACCCAATTTTTACATAAGTTTTTTGCTGACATGGTAGATATTTACCTACTTGATTTTGAAGTAGTGGGTTGCAATCTTTTAGGGCGTTTACTGTATTTTTCACGGAATCTTATCCCCTAAACCGTGGCTTAAATCCTCACAATGTTCTTAATATGTATATGTAACGATAAATAGTATCAATTGCAATAAAAAAACACGAAAAAAATGTCGTTCACTGTATTTTGGCTCGAGGCTGCCGTTCTGTAGTTGCAATAAAATTTTATTAAAAATAAAAACGTGTATCCACTGTTAAAATATTCAAACACCACCGAAAGTACCTACTAAAATATGAACGGAAAACAAAATTTGGAAGTAAAAGGTTGTAATCCACCGTCAAATATTTTTTAATACATGGAGTCATAGAATTATAAATATTTTCGAACAACTTATAGGACGTTTTTAGGCAGTAGGCATTTGAAGCCAAGTAGCGCCCTGAAAGCAGATTGCGACCAACTGCCGGTGAGAAGCCATGGCATGTATTTAACCTTATTGTGTAATCTTCAAAAGCGCCCGCAGCAGCAGCTAGTCTAATAATAATAGTCTTTGAAAGGTATTTCGTCATACCTATCTTTAAGCCAAAGATGTTTTCGTTAATACCTAATTGCTGTCCAGCGCAGACAATGCGTGTTGGAATACATAATCTTGATCCATTCAAGATTTTTAAAGTAGTGCATAATTTAAATATTACAATGTTACAATTTAAATATTTCTAATATCATATTTTTTTTATAATTTATTGTTAGCCCATATAGTTTTAAAACAGCACTAGAAAATATAGTGATCAGCACGTTAACAATAGGTAGCTATAGAACGGAAATTCTGAGAACATCCGAAGCAGTTACAAGCCAATTCCTAACCAAATAAAGTAACATTATATGTTGAGAATACTTTAATTGCATTTAACGACACTTTATGGAAAATACGGGGCGCCGAAACCTATGGTTGGTTGGGTTTTATAAGATCCAAACGAAAGTCGTGCGACGTTGCCGTACCGCAGCGCGACGTTGCCAAATGTACGGACCCCATTCATTGAAAATATCTCAGATATCCATGATATATTTTTTTGGTTTCCGAACAGCAGCTGTGAGAGGGAAGCGGTCCGCTTTCTTCCAGGGTTATTGTCCCTGGCATCCAGGTAAACCGCAGGGCGGTATGGAATTATCGTGAATTAAACGGGAGCACAAACACACAATACAAAATAGGTCTAATTAAGGTAATGGGATATCTTTTGGGTCTGCCATACCGCGGCTGGCCGTGGACTTAACCGCTCGCATCTGGAAACGTACCCATGTACCCATTCGGGCAACTAAGGTGCGGACATGGTAGTCAGTCGCCTCACAGCCCGAACCGAGCCATTGTCAACTGTGTCATTATCAAGTCTAGATCGTGGTAGTCTAAAATTATTATCGTTTAAATAATACCTACGTTTTAAATATGTTAATACAAATTTATTACGTCGTACCTATACCAAGGAAGGCGTTTTAGTTTTGTTAGCTTAATGTGCAAATATTGCTATAATAATATTTAATGTGCGAGGGATAAATATAAACTACTATATCTGAAACGCTTTTTGAGTCGTCCCGCCGGAGGCGCCTACCTCATCGCCCGCAGGGCCTACCCGGGGTTGAACAGCTAGTTTATTATAAATACAAGCAATTCTATAAACAATAATAAAATATGCGATTTAGGTCCAGTGCTCTTACCAGTACTGAATATAAAACTTTGAATACATTTTCTTCTAAATCATTTAAATAACGCACTTCTCGTAATATTTACACGAAACAGAGTCAGAATTTACATTTTTACCAATTGTCTATTTTTTAAACAACATATTCAATCCCTTGAATCCCTGGTCCTTAAAGGACCTCTAAGACTATCAATCGACGAAGTGTATTTATACTTATTTGCAATGGCAAGCAGATTCGTTATAAATTTTCCGTGGTTTTTCATTATCCAATGACGTTAAACAAAAAAGGTTTATATTGTTGGAGTTTAAACAATATTTTATAATTGAGGTTTTAGTGCTTATATATATGCAGTTGATTTTTGTCCAACTCTTGCATTTTCAGTAAATTACCCTCTCGTGCTCTTCTATTATTATATATGTTCCACTTTTATATAAATCTCTATTTTCTTATGTATATATATGACTTTATATCTAGCTGTCAAATATCTCATACGCCAAAGTTTAGGTAAAATTTGTCAGAAGGAAGTAGTCAATGTATTATTCTTAAAATGACTTTTTGTACAATCTCAATGGGATTTATGTTGCTTTCAGCGCAATTTTCCCATCCAATAATTTATATGATTGACCCGCAAAATGTATATATAAGAAGTATCAAAGTAGTTTCATAAAGATTTAAATATATAAATAAGCTTCCTTACGCAGGAAGTCCATTTTATATACAGATCAATAATAATAACGAAATAATTAACAAATTGAATTTATTCTAAATATAAATATGAAACCTACAATTTGTGTTGATTATAGTAGTATTGCAAAGAAAGTGTATGTATTGTGGCTAAGTTTTATATTGTGTTCTAAATATTTTGTCTTTTTAATTATAAGTTAGTAAAAATTTATAATGATTAGACTCTCATTACCCTTTTCAAAGATGCCAGGCCAAGAAATATCAACGAAATTAATAGCGGTATCGTCGGCAAACGCAGTTATATTTCTAATATTAACCAGATCACATAAATCGTTGACATATATTAAAAAGAGAATAGGACCTAGTTTGCTGCCCTGGGGAACACCGAATTCAATATCATTTTCTGAACTATTGCTCTTTGCTGTCGGATTTCAAGATGACTTTTCATTTAACTAAATTCTATTCCCACAAAAACTATCATTAAATAGTCCACCATCTATCTATCTGACCCACCTAATTTAATTAATTAAAAAAAACTATCAAAAAATAATAATCCCTTTCAACCGACCCCTTCAGTAAATCCACAATTTTCTATAAATTCTGTGTAACATTTGGTTGGATGATTCCGACGCAAATGCTTCTCTTCTACTACAACTGCATAAGTATTTATTTTCCTACCTGTACACCTAAGTTCATCTCGTCCGTACCGCCATCAATTAGATCGTCACATTGTTCTAATCTCGGAGATCAAAGGTGGAGCCGACCGTAGCCAAGGAATTTATTGGAATTCCTGTCATCCCAGAGATTCACGCAATAGCCATGATATTTTGATCACCTCAATAACAAAGATAAATAAAAAGAAAATCTTTTCAAGTGAACATATAAGTGTGCAAGTACGCTTTTATGATTTATTTAATCTCAATCTGTGTGACATTATAATAAAAAAATCGTACCAGAAAAATTAAAACAAAAATATATGTTTTTTTTAAGTTAAAATTGGTTTGGTTTATACAGAGAAATTTTCGTGTGATAAAAAATACTACGTAAGATCTTTAACCTGAAATTTAAATTAAAAAAAATCTCGGTAAACAAACATCTCTCAGGTATTGTGTTCGCATTTGCATTTTACATTTTTTTGTTTATTTAACATAAAATATTATAAAAGTCTTATCAATTAAAATGTACCAATATCGTGTTTTTTCAAGTGCATAATGGATCATAAGCATTGTTAAAAATCGTTTTTTTCCTCATAATCGTTTTTTTAAAATCCAGCCAATACATATTCAAGTTTATGTTTGTTTATGCAGATAGGCAGGTTTATATAGTTCTTTTATTAATTTATGTACCAAAAGAAAAAAAAACATGTGATTTTGCGTGATATGGTGACATGGGTGGTAAAGTGTACAATTTGAATCAAAATCAAATAATAAAAATAATTCAAACGACGGAATTCCACGCATTTAGACGCCGTGTAAGCACATTAACAAAGTGCACTTCAGTTGAGATCTGAATTTAGAATTATTATATCATTTTCATAATTAAAAAAAATATACACTTAGTTATTCCCTTATACACCTAAATCAATCGCCAAATTTCATCTTTATTTCTCTGTTAGGCATTTTTAACGCAATTCAGGCTGTACTTACCCAATCCATCTAACCAACATCGTAAACATTGTAGATACAATGTACTAAACTAAGTTTAGTAGGTACATAACTAACTAAACACAGTCTCAGTTAACTTTAATAAATCGTTATATTAGTGAACGAACGTCGCGTCGTCTAGTTCCAATATACAGGATGTCCCAAGGTTCCACGCATTAAAAAACAGCTAATAGGTCCTACGATTCCTAGTGTTATTTGTTAAGAAACTATATCAATTTTTTTTATGGTATTCGAGGAAAAAAATGTTGAAGTTTCTATTCTAATTCGTGTAAAACAGATATTTTTCAAAGGCTCCTCCCTCGGATAAGTACGTCACTGGATCAGTAGGCCGCGGTCGTTCAAGATCGAGGTTAATGCCCCCATTAGAGCGGAGCTAAATGATCGCTGCCTGATGTTACTGGTCGACAGAGGTCGGTCTAAGAAGTAGGGGTAACTCCTTACCCCTACTCTGGGGTTGTAAGAGGGATGCTATTGGTCGACATATAATATTGATTTATCGATTGATAAGATTGATTTACACCAATTTTATTACAAAAATAATAAATTTGGTGATGAAAATTTTTCGCATTTTGTTACATCATTTTTTACTCTTAATAGGGAACTTAAACACCCCTAAAGTTTGTGGGATTGGTCTTGGGACACCCTGTATACGGGTACTGAACTCTACATTTTTTTTTTATCAAATGATATATATTTTAAAATATAAACCATTTATTACGCGATAGCTTAAATAAATATGCATAATAGACGAGTGAACCAGACATTAAAACAAATTGAATGATAACATTTAAAACAAAAAATATCGAACGGAAAAAATCTGTGTATAGTCGATGAATTAATAATTATCATAATACGGTTTTTGTGAGTAATGCCATTTACACCAATGCCAAAAAAATCGACAACCGAATCGACGTGCATTTAGTTGGTAGCGATCCCATTCCATCTATTAAAGAGATTAATTAATGATGCTCGTCTCTGCTTTGAATTCTTCCGCGGCTGATCTCCGTATCTTTGAGGGCGATCATGTAAAACGGGGACATTTCATTCCTACCTCACTCCCTTCGGGGGTGGCTAGGGGGAGGGGGGGAGAGGCGTTTAGAAGACTTCGATTACTTAAGGCGGACGCACATGCCGAGGAAAAACAATCTAACGTTCTTTTATCAGCTTGCAGCACAATATTAGGGTGCAGTTTTGATAAAACGCCAATTTCTAAATTCTTACAATTTGACGCTAATCAACGACCGGTTATGCCTTTAATGGGGCATTTATAAGTTGCAATTATTATCAGCTGTGTGCTAAAAGATTTTTCTTCTTCTTGATTTCTTTATTTGCTTGATTTTATTTCTTTAGTGTAATAAGGTACCTCTCTATGTACGAAAACAAATATAACTTTTTAAAATGGTATGCATCGTTAGAATATGTTAAAAAATGGAAATTATATGGCTGACGGGTTTCTACTGGACCAATTGTCTGCAAATCTGTTCCTTTCCCGGCTAAGTTTCAATTTTTACATTTTCACTTGCGTTTAACCGCAAGGGAGTCGAGCGATAACGCCGTCTCGCTTGGCGTATGGTCGATTTGCAACTTTTTGATCTGTGTTGGTTTTTCTTTTAAATTTTATTCTATATTTTGTTTTTATTTATACAAAAGCATCTTAATAATTATTCAACGTATTTTTTTTACCACTTTTTATTTTTTTAGGAAGTTTTTTTGGCTCTCACCTGTTCTCACATACGTAAAAAAAACAGATTTTTAGTTGGAGTGACCATGTCACTCTAAACGTAACAACCATAAATGATATTTAATTTATCTTAGTGGTAAGTGGAATTGTTAAGTTATATTATATAATTTATTGTTAAAAGTCATTTTTGTAATCTATATAAAACAAAGTCGGGTTAGTTACACCAGTTATAACTCAAGAGCGGTTTGACCGTTTTTTTGATTTGTTGGATTTGTCTCCGCCCCGAATAGCAGAATAACTTTGTATGGAACGACTTTGTATTTTGTGGAATACTGTTTTCAAACCGTAAGTTGCCTTCGAAAATGTTCAATTTGTAAGGATACCACATTTGTCACTGTGCGCGCATCGATAATTAAAATACATATCATTTTGATTTTTGTACATTTATTAAACTTAATTCATTTTGAGTATTCTTAATAAAAAAAATGAATTTAATTCAACTAATACAAGGCGAATTCTGAGGCGGTAGGAAGTTCGCCGGGACAGCTTAAATAGATTAAAATTTATCAAGTCGTTTTGAGAACGCTATACCAAGCGACGAACGGCGTCAATCAACGCCGTTGGAAAGAGAGCGGAGGACATCGTGCCGTCTCGCTCGCGGGCGAATTAACTGTGAGTGCACTATATGCTGTTTCGAATTGCGTTTTTGAAAACATCCGTCTTCGCCAGGGTACAAACATAGTGGACAATTAGCGAACGTTTAGCCCGAGAGTGAGGTCGCAGCATCAGCGCATCCTCGGGTCCCGGGCATTCCGCGACCAGCGCTGGTCCCGGCTGCATTCCTCCGCGGGTGGTATCCCTCTTCCGGGGAATACATTAATAGCGTCCCGCGTCCGAAAGACGACATTTTATTAATTGCCTTGTTTTGGCGGTTTCATCTCAGACTTTTGGGTCTCGACGTTTTGGTGTGTTAATCACCGGCGAAGGTATGCTCGAATTTGGTGTAACCCATGTTGGTATAACTCAAAGTGAGAATTCGGTGGTATTTTCTTCTTTATTTTTATTTAATTTATGGTTCCGTCATCATAATCAATTCAGACTTACCTCCGTTGTCCGCTGAAAAAAAATATGGCAATAGCAAAAATATGCCTTTAACGTAATATTTAGCTATCGCTACAATAATTTTTGCAAACTGCAAATTTCACGCTCAGCTGTTCAGTCACACCGCCATTTTGATTTGAATGAGTAAGAAATTATATTAAAAAATGCGAAAATAATTCATTCTCAAAATTATTAATTTTAATAAAGCGCTGCGCTGGTGTCAATTCCCTTTAGTGTGGCACAACGAGATAACGACGTGAATGGCGTTGCGAACAAACGATCAGCAGACGAACGCATGACAACAAACGGTTTAATATTACCAAAATTCAAAATGAATATTCTTGAATTCTAAGGTACATATTTATTTTCATACATTACATTTATATTCCACGTAAACATATAATCTCCATATTTGTAGTGTATCTATTATATTATGCGAGTTGCTAACGTAAGCATTTTGCACACCTGCGAAATTGCCAGATATACAGTTTTCATCCCCAGTTTAACTGCAAGTTTTCTATTGACGTCAAAGACAACTAGACCTAATTAGTTTACAATTCCTAATTGAAAGTCACAAGTAATTGCTTTGTTTGGAAAAATGCTAAGTTGCATTTCACACGTTGTGACGTCGAATCAGACCGTCATGAGACTAGTTGTAAATTCTTTCTCGCGGTTTAGTTTTCACAATCGAAGACAGTACTTTTCAGTCTTCAGTCTTTACTCACTGAGCTCCCGGACTGGACACCTTCCTAGGTAGTCATGTGGATGGTAGGTAGGATGGCAGTGTGGCATCAATCGTTTTTCAAATGTCTCCGTACGGCATCAATGGTTTTCGTTTTTCTAATGATTGCCAATGTGGCTCCCAAACTATTTCTCACGCGGATCAGGTTGAGGAATAGTCTTAGTTTAAAAACGCAGTCCTGGCTTGGCTCCCAAGCCACTGCGCCATCGGAGCGTGTCGCGAGCGCCGTGGCGTGTTTGGCGTGTTTGGCGCGTTTGGCGGCGCCGCGCCCAAATGCGCGGGCGCCTGTTTCCATCGATCATTATAGCCCCGAGTATAGCGCTATTAGACTATTGTCCATGCGCACGCCGCTGTGACTAATGGCCGCGGACCCGCCGGCCGGAACCGGGTTCGAATCCCGCCCGCGGCAATTTGTAACAGACGCTTCACGCACTAATGTGGCCGGGCGAATGTTACAAAAGACTTTGTCACTAAAGCGTCACAAAAAAAACTCCTCTTCTTCAAACATGTCACCGAAGCGTGGCCGGTTGAGTAAGTCCTCAATTTAGATCACGGAATACGAATACAATCCAAATGTACGGGCCACATCTCATTACACTTCTATATTGGCCTTAAAAAAATTAAGAGACCCCAGAATACAACAACCCCAGAAGGGGATAACATAACACAAGCAACGGGTGACTTCAGGCCACTTAGTCCTTCAGCTTGTTATGATAACTGAAGCATTCGTCACGAGCAAAGGGAATGTAAAACAATTTCGTGCACGTTATAGAGAACATACACACCCTGTATATTTAGACCTTAAGTAACCATTAGGTGGGTTCACCGCGTCCCGTCACCATACCGATAAAAAATACACCTAATTGGCCCTGCAATTTCGAGTCGTATTTGTAAAGACGATATATCAAAATTGATCATAGTTATCATGAAAAAAAAGTACCTTCACGTAAAAAAAAATATATGGTTTTTGTGATGTTTTTAAAAAAAAATATAAATTCGGGGATGAATTATTTTCGCCTTTTTTTACGTAATTTCTTCAATGTTGTTCTAAGGTAATCCAATCAATTCTAGTGTCTTCAGCTGATATATCGATGATATTTCTTTAGGTAGATAGTAGTTTGAATGTCCTAATTCTGGTTTTAATGTTTTAATAGCAGTTGCTTGAGGTATAGATGCTCGCCGAGGTGGTCATTTTGGATTCGATCCACGGGTAGGGCTTCGTACGCCCTACACCCTACGCCTTACGCTCACGTATCGTGTTACATGAAAGTGGAGCGGCGAGTAGGATTAAAGAGGGCTGATAGGGATATCTATTAAAAGGCAATGCCTAAATACCTAATAGATAGGGTGGTGTTAGATGTCAACTTCAAACCCACCATTTTCGGCATACTTATTTCACATTAAGTATTTATTTATTTAATAGGTTTCCACATTACACATTTATGCATAAGATTCAAACCAAAAATTATAATAATAAAAGAAAAAACATTTTTAATCAGGAAAAATACAAACTTATATTTAAAAATAACGCTCCCAACAAATAAATAATTCATAAAGATGTTACATAGACAAAGATGTAAGAGAAAGCAGATTTTTAATCAAAGATATCAATCTCCGCGGAAATGGAATTTAATAAATCGACTGCTCACCCAATCGGACTATATTTGTATACAAGTATAGTCCGATTCAAGGATAAACTGCTCGCAATGTATCCTCCAATTTTTCGGCCACGTCTTCCGCAGACTCGACGCAACCTGGTGGATGGATGAAGGAGGAGAGTAGAAGGAGCCCATTACGGCGGAACCACCAGCTCAAATTGGTGACGGGATTCTCCCTAGGCTAGATCCAGAAGTCTTCCTCGGGGAGGGCATACGGGGGGGACAAAGAGCAGTGGTATGGAGTTCCCTCCTCACCTCAAGCGGGAAGCGGAAAATTTTAAAAGGAAATAAGGCCTAAAACACAGTTCAACCTGGTGAATGGATGCAGGAGAGTGGGACGATCAAAAATATTAATCTCACTGGATTTAATATTATAGGTTTTAGGTAAGCGATACTTAACAGGGTTAAGGGTTTACTTAACAATATGCTTTGCGTTTGGGCGCCTGTAAAGTAGATGAGATACATCATAATGAGATAAGACTACCTATCTACCTAATATTGTTATAAATAACCTAATTTGACATGTTGTGTATGTATTTAAACTTCGACTTTATAAATATTGTGTTATATAACGGCCTTACTGGTTAGTGAAAAGATATTGACATTTTTAATCGATATAATATTACTACCATATAACATATTAATAACCTCATGAGGCCAGAGAAGATCCGATAAATTAGTCTTGTGCTCTAGGTAGGTAAGTTTTATTTAGGCATATGCTGCTCATTAAAGGTATTAAAATTATTCCAAAAAATATATAAATACAATAACTGTTCTATATAAGTTTGCCTACATACATAACTACATACCTACATAAGTTTTTTTTTATTATGGAACTCATGAAACAATTTCAGTTTCCTAATAATTACCGAAAGTAAATTAATTCGTGTAGAATAATTAAAATGCATTTCTAATTAGTTTTTTTTAAAACATCTTCCATTAAGTGATTTTGAAATGTTAAATTAAATTGTCCTGTTTATAAAATATTCGTTCTGTTTTATGGCTGGTTGGGTATAGAGGAAGAAAGGGAAAACCTATAATTTTTTGAGATCTTCGGAACCTAACCTACATTTGAGGTCTAGACCTGGTTCAAGCTTTGGAAAAAAAGAGGATATTTCCAATAATTAATGTTTAAGGCGAATTTTGACCAGATTTAATGCAAAGTTTAAATTCGAGAAAGTCAGTAAAAATAGCGTAAATAATATATATACCTATATAACTTATGTGCATGTATATTTAATCTAAGCTGTTATAAAACGTTACTAACGGTTACTTGTTAGAACAAGTATTTAGGGACATCCGAAACTCAGTGTCCACTGAAATAAATCCTCAGTTTTCGCTGTCTTATGCATTGTAAAGATGAAAATATTCAAACCTACTTTTTTTAAAAAAAACCCGATCGACTCATAGCATCATGGAGCAAAAAATAAGGTTAAAAACACGCTCGTCCCTACTCAACCCGCGCTCAAACGAATGAGATATAACTTCGATAGCAGGTTTACAGCCATACGATGTATAGATTTGTTAACAGTATATCTTTGTTGGTAATCTAATCGGCGCGCGGCGCGAAAATCAAGCCAAGCGTGCGTTCAGCCTTTGAAACGATTCGATGTCCAAATTTATTCGAAAACGAGACATCATTTATAAACGATCGTTTACACAACTGAAAATAAGATTTATTAAATTAGTTAGAACGGTACAAGGGTTGTCGTATGCATAGACAAAACTTAATGGTACCTACTTTAATAACGTTACTTGGTTTATTATATATTAATAAAGGTAGCGAATTAAAACTGCAGTGATATATAACATAACTAGATAAATCGTAAGCATTACCAAATTATAATGTTACCTCTTGCTTTTAATAGTCTAGCTAATTTTTTGTTTTTAGTGAAAAATGTATTGAAGATTCGCCTATTTTTTTTTTAACACTAGGTAGGTAGGTACCTACTTTGCTGTAGTTATGTTTAATCATTTCCATTTATTTATATTGTTTCGTAAAAATGAAAGACACATATGAAAGTGAAAGTGAAAGTACATATATTACATTCATTAAGTTTAAATAACAATTCACAATTTTTAACTCTCTTTTCCAGTAACCATTTCGTAATTACACCATACCTATTTTTTATATTTTTAGAATGATTTATTTCTTTGAGTATTAAATTATGAAATTTTGGTGCTAAAAAGCTAAAATATTTTTGACCAAAGGTAGTCTTCATTTAGTCTAGTCATTCTTTCATCGCTACCTTCTTTAGTATTTGGTTTGTATAATTTGTCGTAATATAAAATTGAGACTTTTATAAAAAGCTAACAAAACGAAAGACTATTCAGCTGCTTAAACAACTCGTTCGAGTCAAATCTCCATGGTTTATCTAATTTTAATAATATTTTTTTGAGCAATCACAATAGAATCAAATTACTCATTGAGGTGCCACCCCAACTCAAAATACCGTAAATAAGTGATTGCACAAGTGCAAAATAAATATTGTTTTAAGATGTTTTTTATAGACTTAAAAATATACGTAAGTTTTCTAATTTTTTTAGATAATTTCCCATTTTGGCAATACAAATCGCTCAATAATAACGCCTGTAGCGTCTGAAAGAGTATGATGTGCCCCTTTCGGGATAATAATTTCAGGGTATGTGTTAGGCTGTCCACTAGAAGTAATGCTATGAGGTATATATTTTATCTTATCCACGTTAAGAGTGAGTACGTTATTATCTAGCCAAGATACTGCAGCCAATATTCGCCTTTTCGTAAATATCCAGCCAAGTGTCTCCCTTAAAGAGGTTAATTGTACCATCAGCAAAAGTTAAAACGAAACCACCACGTATTTGTCGGCACGTGTGTCCTAATTACGACACGAGGTTCAGTGTTCGTTGGTGTTACTGCTTATGTACCGACGGTAATTGTTACATGCGTAAGTCAAAGTAACCTACACGTATAGCAGTTTGAATAATATGAAAAAGGGGATGATGTGCACCTAGCATTATATCGAGTCGCTAGACTCTGGAGAAACGCGCGCCGAAAATGGCGGTGCATCGACAAAAGGTCTCGAAAGCAAAAAAGTCCAAAAACAAAAAAGAATCCCAAATTAATATGGAGTCCTGTCAGGGCGTCAAAAGCGCTGTGTTACAAGCGCACAAAACGTCCAAAAAATTATTGACATATTTTTTATCGGGCGACATTTTGAATCGCGCCGCCGGGAAAAAACGCGCGCATCATTTTTTGTGATACGTGTATTTTACGCGCCGGTGGATAAAGTTTGGATACGCAATAAAACATAGCCATCGAAATAACTAATAATACTAATTTATCCTCGTAACTCTTTTACTACAGATACATCAATCAATCAATTGCTGAATCTTCATCTGTGCAAAATTTGCAAAGATGCACAAACGCTATGTATGGGAGGCCATTTGTATTTGCCCAGATTTTTCGTCTTTTCTCAAACGAAATAACAAATAATAAGTACAGTAAAAATACATTTTTAAATTTATTACTTTTACTTTTAATTAAAGATCTTGGCAAATTATTACAAGAAACTATTAAGACTATAAACTGTCTATTAGTTTAATAATATTCTTCGAAAGAACAATATTTTAGATATAGCCATTTATTTCGAGTTCCCGATAAAAAGCAGTCTTTCTTATCTGTCCTAAACAATGTCTGTACTTACTGAAGTCAATGACTGAAAAAACTATGATTAAGTAACTTATTTTTATTACATTCATCATAAATTATTTTTATACATACTAAAACCATACATAATTTATTACTTTATTTATTTTTATTAACATACAAGTGTCACACACTCACAACTACCACAAACATCACTCACAAATTACACATAAAACTTAAAAAAAAAAATCTACTGTATTCGTATATAATATTAATAATCTATATATTTTAAGAACACTGTTCAAATTTTTATGCTAATCTTAACATGTAAAATGACCGAAATCCATAATTGGTTTTATATACTAGTAATAAGTTTTGTTTGTAATCGTAAAAATGTAATACTGTGGATTTTTCAATAAAGAATAAATAAATAAAATATACTTCGCGACATTTTCTATAGTCAACATCCAAATGTTCTTTTTACCCAGGGTTGCCACACGTCCGTATTTCGTATGGATTCGTAAAACTTTTTACGTACAGTTTTGAGTGTGAGAGCGGTGTACCGTGTAAATCACTTACACTCCTTACAGTAAGCTCGAGAGTGACGCTGCACACCCCAAGTCGCCTCGAAAATGGGCTCGCCTAGCCGGTGGCATGGCGCCAAGCGGGAGTTTTCCTCGACAGTCTATGGCAACCCTATTCTAACACGTTGCAGTTAATATATCATAATCATTAATTTCATCAAAACTCTCTTTCGGCACTCTGGAAGGCGGAGATTGATTTCACCGGATCAAAGTAGGGGATAAGCGAACTCCAATTGTACGAACTTGTATCGTGCAACTTCAACAAGCCGTACCCATACGCAGCGAGAGTGCGTATCCTGAAACCCTCTCTATACTGTGCCGTAAGGGTTGCTCATATCAAAAATTATTTCAACCAAAAATTGTAGGGAAACTATAGGCCCACAATTGACATTTTGAACTGATTTGTGCCTATTAAGAGAGGTGTGATTTTTTTGAATTTTGAAAAACCTATTTTTCCCAACCAATGGTTGATGCTATCAAAAAAGTTTACTTTTTAGACCCTTATCTGAGGAATAACATACAACTTAAATAATTTACATTACTTATGTACTAAGGATGTTATAGCAAAATTTCACTTTTTGTCCATTAACCCCCTCCGAGCCCGGGGTATGATTTATGTTAAATTAAACGCAAAGATATGTCGAAATTTTCCATAGTACCCATTGCAATAGGTAGCTTTTCTAATGAAATCTACCTAAAAACTCGATTGAAACTTATTCGGTGAGTTCAGCAACATCGCCACTAGCCAATCGTCACGCACACAAGCGTAAGACCCTACTGTTAGTGGGCGTTGTTGCGGGGCGGGCGGGGGCGGCTGGGCGGCGGGGTGGGGCGGCGAGAGGTGTTCAAATTGACGCCTATGGTGTGAAATTTCAGCCGCTCGCGAGCCGCCATTGGTCGAGACGTCGGCCTATGGGCGCGAGGTGTCAAAGCGGTGCTCTCATTAATCCATACGCGTGGTATGCACGTGCATCGTTCCCTCTGGAGGTGTCCACTGTACCCATTCAACAATTACACAATCATTTTATAAAACTAATTGGATTACATTAGAACAGCATTTTGCGAAATAAAAGTAATGCAAAAAAACCACCCAAGCGTTATTAACAAACAGTCGATCGATTATTTTTTAGTATTAACATAAATCGAAACAATTTTACCTGATTTGATCAATTTGTTGTCCGTAGTTATTAAATATTAAGATTTAAACAATACAAATTTGTTACATATGTAACGATTATGGTAACATATTAACAAAAACGGTTACTGTAGGATAATTAGTCCGCGTAAACCAGGCAAGCACCCAAAAATCGGTTTTAATTAACATGATATTATTTTTTTCTTATACTTATACCCAATACTTATAACCAATACTTATATACCCAAGGTACTTATAACCAATTCACCGATAATGTCGAAGTATGATTTCGCAAAAGCGTTTGACGTGAGTCCGCACTCTGTTATTGTAAATAAATCAGTTGTTCAGAAGAGATGGTGGTGATGAACATTAAAAATGGTATGAACATGAGTGGATTCGAACCCGCGACCTTTGGATCCATTCCAACGCCTTAATGACTAGATTACTACGATCTCCCCAAAGTCCTTCTACGATTGATGGCAAAGTCCTTCAGTGGATCAAATCGATCTAATCCAATAGAAGCGTGCAAGTAAAAGTTGGTAATTCGCTGTCTTCCCATACTCTGGTTGCGTCGGGGGCTCCTTAGGGTTGTATTTTAGCCCCGAAACTTTTTAACAATTCCAGAATGCAACTGTTCGCTGACGACTGTGTGTTTCATAGAAGTATTGAAAAACCAAGCGACTGCAATATTCTTCAACAAGATCTCAACAACATTTCGAACCTTAATGTCTTCAAGTCTTCCTTTTTGCAATTTGGTAAATCAAAGATAATCCAACCTGACTTTAGTGTTTCTGGATAGGTAATTCAGTAAAGTATCTTGGAGTAGTTATGTGATAAAATGATATACAGGTGTATTTTGTTTCTATATCTACAAAAAAGAGAGAGATTGGGCTGCGTCCTCTTATATTTATTTAACAGGTTTCCCCATGAAACACATTTTCATATTTCATAACAAAATAATAAATAAAATAAGAAAAAAAATTACTAATATAATAACAGCAATAAAACTAAAAATCAATAGGAATGAAAACCACAAATAACAAATAATAACTAACTAATGAGTTCAACCAAATGATTCAAGCTGATCTCACAAGGGTTAATAGAAAGCAGATTTCTCATCCAATCGGGCGAAGAAATGGAATTTAACATTTCGAATGCTCTCCCAATCGGAATATACGCGTCGGTACGACACGCTAAGCTATCCGATAAAATGGTCCGAAGTATGGAATACCATGGGATTATCATATTAGCGGTGACGAGGTCAAGGCTAAGGATTCTATATAGAATGCTGGTGATCAGTTTAAGTTGTAGTACATTCAGAGGGATTGTAACCTTTATACATTTGTATAGAATCTTTTAATTGTATCTAAGTAGGTTGGATCGAGTGGATCAGAGAGAGAGAAATGTATTGCTCTCCTTGTCATTTATATCGCGAGCTCGCGGACTTGAAAAGTTAAAAAAATGTTGTTTCGACAGCAACTTGAATTCATATACCAGCCGGTCGATCTAGGACATCTGATTTAATACTCGAGAGATTAGACAAGAAACTGTACAAAGACGACGTCCTCGAATCTTCCCATCTCAAGTTTGCCCCCGACTGACCGCAGCCGCCGTGCGGCGAGGGTGGGCCGCGGTGGGGAAGGGTGGCTTTCAGCCCCGTGCTCTCCCCATCCGCCCCTCTGGTGAAATTCCTCAGCGGATTCTGTTTTGATCCCGCTTTATGGGGCCAATTTCTTTTTCTTTACATACAATTTAATAAAAGAGCCCTACGCCTCGCCTCTCTTTACGAGCCCATTCTGGGGGACCATATTAAACGGTGTTCCGGCCAACACATATCTCACTTTATGGCTGGCGTAAAACGGATACGACCATATTTTACCAACTCATACGTCCTCCTGTTAATGATATCCACGTTAGTAAGTACCTACCTACATACTATACTTTCTAGATTCCTTTTTAAAAATATTCAACCGACGGTGGAAAGGTAAAATCACTTTAATCACTTTCATAATCACTTTCAACGTTTAAAAAATGATACCTTATCATTGAGAAACGCTACGACACTCGTTTACCATTTAAAATTCGTGTAATATTTTTCTCGCTCCTTGAAATATAATGATTTTCTATTTATTAATGGTTTTTGGTAATTTTTGGTGGTATGACCAACGCAATGACTTACGCAAATGACTTACGCAATTACTTATTACTAGCTATATTTTATATTTATATTAATGGTCTAACTCACACAATCCATAAAAATATTACTTAACATAGTACCTAATTGTTTTTTTTTGTCAATGTTTAAAATGGCTTACTTATTATTATTTCATTATTTTTGCATAATTTGAAATTACTAGAGAAAGAATTTTTTTTCATATTTTAATCAATACGGTAAATATCAAAAACAAATGAATTTATAATCCATCAATTTTCCCATTTTTAAAATAGTTTGTTTTATGAAAAAATATTAAGACAAGAATGACTGATGTGCAATAACCATCCACAAACATGCTCTGTTGAAATGACCTAAATGGCATCATTTAGGTCATTAGAGGATTTTAAGTTATTACTTTTTTTATTTTCTTATATATTATATTTTAACTTATTTTCTTATTACGAGAAAAGCTCTGTTTTTAGCACATCCCTTACGAACACAAATATATTTTAAAAAAGTATGCAATTTAAAAAAACAGAGTCAAAAAAATACGGAATAGGTCATAAAGAATGGGCATGGATTTGTCATTTAAAACTGTAAGGTGCTTGATATTTTATTATAGTTAGATTATTTATACTTATAAATAATTAACAAATTAAAAACAATCTAAATTAATGTTGATTATAATTATTTCTTTAAAAAAAATAACTTTTAACATAAAGTGTTAATAATTATTAGTTACAGCTCTGCATTTAACAGGCCAACAACAAAGCTCTTAAATAAACAATGCTTATGACATTGCATTTACATTACATCTAGGTAACTAAACCAAAATATTATTAATTTGAATTACTCTGATCGTATTTGAGACTTTTACTACTAAGTCCAGTGGCTGCTTTGCCTTTCCCTTCGCCTTACTCGCGAAGAGGACGAGGTAATTTATGTTCGTCGAAACGTCGCATCGCCGGGAAAAATTCCCTCCGATCTTTTCATTCCAAGTGTCAAGCGCAGATATATAGCCCCTTATTTGGGAGGGTAGCCTCGACACGAGTGGGGAGGGGGGGAGGGGAGAGGGGCGACCAAACTGTGAGAATTTCCATAATAACTCTATGCATTGATACAAATAAATACCTGTAAATATTGAGCATAATGGAATAGTTTAATATATTTTCACTTAAACAAATCGACGCACTTTACAACTCGTCCAACCTCAAAATCATTTTAAGTTATAATACACGAATATTTAAAACTATCCAGCGTAGTTTTAATAAACAAAATTTTACTTTTAATAAATATAAGTTATTAGTCCGTATATATTTATCGTGAAGTGCTTCGTTTTAAAAATGTCATTCTTTAACCTAGTCATAGTGTAAAATTATTATGTGTACTGTGTTACTGTTGTTATATTAAAATGTCTATATATAAAATGAATAAGCGCCTTCTGCTCGATTATCCAGTGTATTCAAGGAATAAAAAAAATGTAAAAATACATACCTAATACTTTGGAATATTTCGTATGCTATATCATTTGAAATTTATTTTGTGAATAACCGCTTATAACTTATTGAAAATTAAACGCGAACATATTATTAAATAGCAAAATTGATTTATCTAAATAGTAATTTTAAAGTAAGTTTATTTTTAATGATTCGATTCGATAAGTATTAATCAGCTATATATCTTCATTTAAAACTATTCACTCTTCGCTCTCAATATTATTTACGAGGTTATTAATGCACCTATTTTTAATAACCCGGTGTTTTGCAAAATTACTCAAAGTTCCTGTGATATACTGGCTAGCTCATTGAGCATATATAGTGTGATATGTGAAACATTCAGTAACTCTTCCGTACTCCGAAACGTCATAGCACTCATGCTGAGAATGCGAAGTTGCGCAGAGTTACGACTTACGGAGTTACATGTTTTACTTAATTCACGGTTTTCCTATCGAAGAAGTGAGAGACCACATTGTCTAAACATGCTAATTCCACGCTCAATTAATTAACATGCTTTTAAGCACACACTTACACATGCACATATCCACACTTTATGACTGACACAAACCCTATCACACTATCTTATATGCTTTTTTTCCATCAGTAGCTGCTCATTTATTTATTTATTTCAGGAAACTACAGCTATTATAAAAAAAGTTACAATAAAAGTTAAACAAAACATAAAGCCAATGAGAGTTTCCTCCAAATGTAAAAAAACAGAAAAATACATTCAGGAACGAGGTTGGGATAATGTCCATTTACGTTTATGTAAGTTTAAGAAATTGAGTGAGGTTTACCTACCTATATATCTATGACGGTTAGTTTGTACATACCTGAAATTACGGCAACTTTAATATGTTACAAACGATGTTTTATATACCAAAAATATAGTTGCCTTCGCTACATCATTAAGCTTTTGATTAAAATCATAAAAACTAGTAAAACAGTTAGGTTTTTAAAATATTCTGCAAAAACAAAACCCTCTACACAGTGTCTGTAAAAACCAGTAAAAGTAAAACCTAAACTACATTCAGCCTATGTAATTATCTTAATTTAAAAACTAGCAGCCATTTATCTTATAAAGTAAAAATAGATAATAACAAAAATAATAATAAAATATATAATAACGGGTAATAAATACGTGTAAAATGATATATTACCAAAATATAAGCAATCAAAAATAAGGATGTACCTCTTAGTACAAGGTATTCAAGGTAAGGTATTAGTTTTAGTAGTTCGTATTAACGCAAATTATGTAACGCAAAATTATGCAACGCAAAATTATGTAACGCAACTATCACATTTAACTATGGTTTTGAATAATCAATACATTTTTGGGGAATAAAAATAAAAACCAAAATTAGGTTTCGGTTTCAGGTCAACATTCTGGTATCAGTGCTGGTATCGATAATATGACCATAATATGGTATCTTTCAGTTGAACATGCATATTTGCATGCATATTTGTTGGGATATCGAATTTAGTATATAAATAAATACATAATATGGAGGAAAAGAGGAATTGAGTGTATCGATCCAAGCTCAGGCCTTTCTTAGCGCTTTTCTCGACGCTCTTCGCGAAAAGAGCAGCGGATTTCTCGAGATATTCTATCTTCGGCCACCCGCCCACCCACCCACTGGCCCACCCTCGGCCCACCCCCCGGCCACCCCCGTGATGCTGTTTGGAGCCGCGGGGGGCGAGCGAAGTGCGGCGGGCGGGAGTTGGCAAGAAATGGCTCTACGAGAGGGTGTTTTCTTTGTCGCTATGGGGGTGCGGTCACACCGAACGCGGGAAAACAGCTTAATGAAATAAAAATAATTGAAAAATTGAAATAATTGAAAACTACTACCAATACAAGGGCGTCATACATAAACAGCAGGCGTGAGGGCCTCACTACTGAAAATGTACGTAAGATCCAGCCTTGGTCTCATCTAATCTCGAAAACCAACTGGAAGAAGATGGAAGCGGTATAGTATGTCGGCTTGAGAATGATCTCGCAAGCTCCGTGGTTCGTCCGGAATGACACCGTGAAGCAGGACTTCAAGGAGGAATCCGTTATGGACTTTGTGAAAATGCTCACGAGGAAAATGTTTTTGACACCTTCGCAATGTAGCCCCCCTCTGCATGCCAGACCCCCGGATGTGAGAAGGGCTTACCCACGTGCCGCCCTTATGGATGGAAATCCACCTGTTGCAGCTCAGGGAAACAAATGAGGAATATATTAACAAATACACATAGGAAATCTCCCTTCAATCTTGAAAGACTCAAGCTCTAAAACAGTCCCGACATTAGCCATCATCATCTTGCACGTCCCACCGCAATTGCAGGGACAGTACCCCGGAGCTCCCCAACCACGACCCGTAGGAGGCCCTGGCCGTAAGATCTTCCACGCCTCTACCATCATTGGAGTCAGCATTCGAGTCATATGTAACCTAGTTAATAGTGCCAGACATCATCTTTAATAAAGATCTCTTCTTCGCCAGCACTGCATTATTAACTACGGTCCCTTACATCGCAAAAAACCGTTACAAGTTCATTTATCGAAATACATTAAAAATCTACTAGTAGAGTGTGGATTAAGTACGTTCCAGGAAATGACCGATAGATGTGAAATTAATAATAATAAAAATAATAATAAGGAAAACTCAGTGTGGCCCTAGCCTCCCGAGGCGTCGCTTCAGCCGCCTGAACGCGACGCGGCCTGGCGTCGGGGCGCAAGCGAGGGGCGTCCGTAGGGGGCGGGGGCGGGGGCGGGGGCGGCGTAGGGGGTATGAAAAATTGCGTTTGTCACACGCATTACTTTCCAGCTCAGCCTGTGTATCTACGGTTTACACACACACGTACACGCGCGTATACGTACACGCGTTCACGTATTGCGATTAGATACGTGTGTTCGTGAAGGCATGATAATATTTCAATATCGGGCGATACAGCAATTAATTATTCATATAAAAATGTATTCATGTCGTTTTAATGTGCTTGAAAAATGTTAAATTTGGGTAGAATAACAAATTGTAAAAATCAAAAGATGAACAAAAATTACTCGTAAAGAGTAACATTATTATGTTAATCGATTTTTTTAACTACTTTACGATATTAATATTCTAATTCGTAAATAACGTCTTACACCACATTATTAAAACCACGTTTCGATGAATATTTTTTTAATATGTGATAATCAATTCCGAAGCGTAGTGAGCATGTGAAGATAGTTTATATGCATATCGAAGGGTGTGTTGGAATAAATGTGAGAGGACCCTAATTAAAAGTTTTTCATAACTGGGCAATACCTGTCATATGGTAAACCTTTCCTATAATAGTTTTTTTTTATTTATTTAACTTTTGCCACGCAACAAATCTTTTATATTTACGTAGAATTGAATTCCGAGTAATATTATAATAATATGTTAGAGATATTTATAGGAAAAACCTATTGCTTCAAATGAAAACATTTTGTTTCTCCGTATGTAAAATTGTCAATATCACCGATTAGTATAGTTATAGGTATTTTAATTCGTTATAATTTTTCTATTATAATAAGATTAAAAAATTAGGTACCTGGGTAGTCAAATGAGGAAAAAAATATTGTTATGATGTAAATGGTGGGATTCCTTTATACATATACTCTGTTTAAATTTATTGACGCATTTTTATAAATTGAACTCGCCAGGGGTAAAAAAGATTACTTTTGCAATAAATAAAACATAAAGTAACCTAATTTGGCATACAATTTTTTATTTTTTTTTATTAATCAGCGATTTGATTAATATATGTGAGCAGAATATATATAAGTATTTAAGTACTAAAAAAAAGATAAATTATATATACAAGAGGTATTCTACTATAAATAAATCAGTCAGATCTGTTAGTTTATATTCTAAAAGTGAATATTTTTTTATCTCTAATAAATTGTAATAAATAGTTTAATAATAAATTGTAAATAAAATATTAATGTATAAAAATCTTTTATTACATTTAACCACTAATAAATATTATTAGTGGGTTATAATTAATAATTGGGATCGTGGTAGTCTAGTGTTTAAGACATTGGACTATTAACCCAACGGTCGCGTGTTCGAATCCGCACATGGTCATACCATTTTTAACACTTCATTACCACTATCTTAAGACAGGTATAAAAAATCTATATTTAGACAGACACATTTGGCCTAGTTGAGTAGGGCCCAAAATAATTGTATATGACTTAGGTAAATACAGTCTTAAATACATCAGGATATTATATATCCTAGTGATAAAATATAATTAATTTGTTAATAAAGAGGTAGTTACACATAAACATTTTAATCAGTAAAATCTACAGATAATAAAATAATACATACTTATATTATTTGGCACGCATAACTGCGGTACAAAAAGGCAAGCTTATTTCATATGACAATCTCTACCAGCTAACCTAAATGTTTAGAGGCGAAAAAAATAAGAACATTTATTGTCCGAAAATTAAACAAATCCTGGGATTTGGCGGCGTTTGTACTATAGTAGATCTCATATTAAGGTAAAAGTCATCTATACGAGTTGTCTATACGAGTACATCCTGGGAATACCCAAATAGTCGACAACCCAAGTAAGACCACCCCCAACACATCGACGGCGACTCCTTTGCGTGTGTTTGTGCCAGCACTATACGAAAACTTTTTCTTTTCACGTTTACGTGTAGTTAAGTATGTATGTATGCGTTCGTTCAGCGAAAAGGCACAAAGTCAGTCGTGCCAACGAAATAATATAAAGTAAACGGCCGAGGCGTGTGTTGGACACACTGCTGCCTCCCGAACGTCCCCCCCCCCCCCGCCCACCCCCCGCCCACCGCCCCGCCCGCCCATCGCAAAGCGCCCGCTGCCAAGGCGCCCTTCCAGACACCACAGATAGGGGATACGTAACACTACACTTACTTTAAGTGACAATATAATTATAATACTTTCGGAGTTCCGTCGACATTAGGCCCTTTTCGTCTTACGGGGCCAAAATTATTTAACATTAAAGTAATAATGCAAAAAATAACCGATTCATTAGTTAATTAGTTTTGAAGGTGTTTTACATCCTGTCGGGACAGTTTTAATAACCTCGTAATCTCCATGAAATTTGCAATGTCATGCAATTTATTTTGGTTTTCAAAAATAGTAATTATATATTTATAAAAAATAGTCAAATTTAAATATAAATAAATTTTTATTCACTTTGGATAACATTTTTATAATTTTTGACGATTTTATATACTGATATCAATAAGATCACACATTCACACATTTTAAAAACGTATAATTGTAAATTATATATATATATTTTCATAATTGACTATTTCAAAAAATTATCTTGAACAAAGGGGTAAAATGTTCTCTAACATGTCATAATAAGAAGACAACACAACCAATCCGGTTCAATTCCCCATATTCCCAAGAGCTAATTACAGTGTAACCTCACCTACCCCACCTAGTACGGCTCTGTTCACTGAGATCGAGAGCAATGAGACGGGTTGCGGTTTGATAACGAAAAATCTTCTCTAACATGTCATAAAATGGCTGATAAATCTGGATAGGGAGGTACTGAAGCCAGTCACCAATTATTAAGTACATTGGAGTAGGTTATTGAATGATACTAGTATATTAAATATTTATAATTTATTTATTTATTTAACAGTTTTCCCAGGGTATACATCTAATTCCCTAACATACAAGAAAAAAAACAAAATTAAAAACCAAAAACAATAACAATAAAAACAAAGAATAATATAGTACTCCCAATGAATGGAGTAAATAAGTTTGACGTTGGGGCTGCTTTTTTTCTGTTCAAACATAGATATTTTTTTCTTAACATAGTAGATGAAAAGGTCTCCTGGCTTCGATGCCAAGGCGTTACACCTGGGGGGGGTCCTTGGGGGAGGTTTTGTATCAAATGTAGAATGTAGTATCGAAATATTATTTTGACATAAATGTTTCATATATAATTCAATATAGATCTCTCGAGTGCATGTGTAAAGGCCCTAAATCGGAGGCCTGGCGTAGAAAACCGACACCCACCCACCCACCCACACACGACACTAACCGTGTGACATGCCATCGTATACACGTATGAGTCGCCACAGCGTGACGCCCGCGCCAAAAGTACACTCGCTGCTATAATTGTGTTTTAGCAGTTTTACTAAGAGCATCCACAATTGTGCCACGAACTGTTGGGAGAAACTCAAACAGTTGATTTCTTCCACTTATCTGTGACCTCGATTTAGCAGCACTTTGGAGAATGCAGCCGCAGCTTAAAATTTTTGTTTAAGGATTAATTAAAAGATAGGTGACTCTGATCAGCGCGATTTGACTTTTTGAAGGATAGCTAAGAAATAAAGTTTTCTCACCTCCAATACACCGTTTTCTTGAAATAAAATACTGGGTATTTTGGGTATTTTATTAAGCCACCCGCAGTTTCATTTTTCGCGCTTTATCTGTCACACTTACGAATCAATCGATTTTTCACACTTTGCAATAGACTCCGATTTAACACTAAAAAATTACACATTAAAGTACATTTCCAATATTCTTCTTAACGATTACGTAATAAAAGCTTTAATAATAAAAAATAAAAACAATCCAGTTCAAGAATCTTAGCAAATAAATTCTATTATTTTATTTGATGGCATCGACTGTCCAAACGCTGGTCATTTCCGAACGCCTGCTTGCGTCATTGTATGGACCACCACAGAGTCGTATAGCTATCTGGGTACCGACCTATAGCTATGCTGTCATTGATAAATGACCGAAAGTTGTTTGATGTACAGTCAGATACACAATAAGGAAAGAGGGACGGTAAATCACTTAGAGAGAGCAAACGATAGAGAGAAATATAGCTATCTACCAACTCGCACTTACATCATTCTTGTGTATTTTAGCTAAATTTAGGAAGCATAAGGAGACAGGCTATCTTGACAACATTTCGACCTTATTACAAATACAGTACTGAATCTTGTGACTTTTCAACACCGTATATTGCATATCACTACTGAAATTAAATAACTGATTGCCTGTGTTTGGGTCAGAGTCATTGTCATATGGCCGGGTCTAATGGGCAGCCGGATAATGGAGCCAAGTATTCTTCATCGTCTATACTATAATAGCTTCTGCACTAGGGTCTGAAATAGCTTCTAAAATAACTTCTAAACTAGCTTCTAGTCAGCCAAGCATATGAAAAATGACTGCACTAGCATCTAAATCAAACTAGCATCCGAAAATGTCTGAAGTAGCGTCCGGACTAAGCTCCGAACTAGGGTTCTAACTAGCACCCGAACTAGGGTCTGAATTGGCGTCCAATTATGGTCTGAATTCGCGGAAGAAGCCTGCATTCGCGTATTGTTACACTTAAATGCTGAGTCAATCGTATTTACCATCTCAGAAACAATGAATGCACACATTTTGAAAAAGTTTTCATATTTTTTCACCGTCGAGGTCATTCTATGTTTACTAATTCTGCTCTTGTATTTTTTTCAGTCCAGTTTTTCTCAAAATAAATAATTTTTTTGTTGATTTAGAGAACCTTTTTGGGAAAGGAAAACCTCAGTTTTGAGATCTGCGAATTATTTGACGAATCTCAGATTCGACGTAGAGCTACTTCCGATATTTTAAATAAATTATTTGACCGTCAAAAATGTTCGAATAATTTCAATTCATAAATCACAATAGATCGGTACCGAGTGCATTTTTTTTTTTTTGAAACATGAACTAGGAAAAAAATGGGGGTGTAAAAAAAGGAAAGAGAAAATAGCTAACGAATAATTATAACCGTTATGCGGTCAATGAAATAGGAAACCTTAAAAAGGGTGACTGTCCTGAAACCGCTTACAGACCTGTTAATTATCTCGATATTACAGGAGACAGGAGAGGAGGAGATTGTTTTCATTTTTGTCCATACCGATTTCAATATGGCTTCAAACCCAAATAAAAAAATAAAATATTCTGGATTAACCATTTCTCCGAATTTAGAGTTCTTCCAAGACAATGAATGCATCCCCGTGCAGTTTCACACATATGTGCACAGTTTGCCTTTGCCTTGGCCGGGGCAGTATAAGGACGCTCGCACACATATTCCGTAGAATTCTGCGCACCAGCGCTATTTTCCGAGTGGATACCCACAAACGACCTTCCTGGAGGCGGGAGGGTGACTCGTAGGGCGGGCAATTTAAGGGGGGGAGGACACAAAGGGGTGTGTAATGTGTTCCGATCTTCACGTGCAAGTGTGGGACACTAGACGTATTACTTAAGTCCATTATTACAGACAGATATGTTTCCTTCTCATATGTAATTAACTACGACAAATACTGTATTAATCTTTACATCCATATTCTAATACCAGACAGACTGCATTTTCATACTATTTACTTGTACAAAACGATGGTCACTCTAGAACAGATTGTATTTTAAATTATCGCTTGTACTATGGTTTACTTTCTTATGAATATTTATTTTTGTTGATAGTTTGTTTGTTTTACTTTTCATAAATCTTTATACTATTTTTAATATTGTATTGTCATTCCTACATACTTTTTGTATTAATGAAAATAAATAGAATGAATGAATGAATTTGATTAAAGTCTAGTTGAGTAACCATCAACCCTTAATGAGAATAATTTATATCGATCACAATGTATTTTAGAATACATCCTCTATATATATTTTTTAATAATACAGAAAATTTTCAATTTGATCAAGGAAAGTCTCATAATTTTAGAATATAACACTAATTGACCAAAATATAATTGCATAGGTAGACATTGAACATGTAGGTAAATATTTTAATAATATTACTATAAAAATATTGTAATATAAGTTATGTACAAAACAATGAAATAAAATAACATGAAGATATTAGAAAATTTGTAATATTATATTTACGTATTTAATATTATTTTAAAATAGTATGTTTTTATGGGTAGGTTTTTGTAAATATCGAAAGTACCTACAAGTATATTTTATTGGGAATTTTTTAACATTTAATGTTTTATAACTATTTAGACCGACTTTTTTGCATGATAGTTTTTGGAAAAGGATATTTGCCTAGTCAGGAGAAATTATGTTAAAAATAAAATTGTTGATTTAAAATGTGAAATAAAATGTGTTTTTATAGTAGGTATTGTAAATCATCGGAATGAAAAAAAATAAATAAATGTCAATGTATCCATAGGTGTGTCACAAATGATGTGTTGGTTAAATATTACGTAATTATTTGTGTGTTAGTGCTATCGTTTCTGTGTGTATTTCTGTGAAATTACTTAATATGGAATGTACCTACAGAAACTTTTTTAACGATACATTGGTTTATGGGCATACATTTATAATATGTAAATAAAAACAAATTCTCAAATATTAAAATATTTATAATTTGTAAATTAACTTTATATTTATTTTTAATATTAACTACAAATATTAAATAATAAAAATGAAAAAAAAAGCAAAATATCAAAAAATAAAATATATATTTACCAATATATATCTCGAATAATTACTCTGTATGATCTTTTTTCATTAATTATACTTATTTACAAAAAAAAATATTATATTTAACTATCTCCTAAAGACTTTATTTAAGAGTCTCCATCTTATTATTATTTATACTGCTAAACTTAATTAGGATTTTTTTTATAATGTAAAATTTTGTGTGTTCTGAATGAACATTTTGAATGATGAGTGAATAAAAACATAAAAAAGAAATAAAAAAAAGTCATGAAATATTACTTCTCCATGCTTGCCTAATAGTTGTTAAAGCGTTTTACGATTAATCCAGAGACCGTCATCTTCTTTGAGTTTGGTACAAGCAAATTAATCTTAGTTGAGCAGGGCCCAGTGACCTAGGTTATAGCAATTGTAAAAAATATATACACAGGTATACACAGATATTTTATTATTTTAGAGCAGTTGTAGTGTTTTGTTTCCATTAACAAGTTTTCATCATCATCTAAATTTAAAACGTGATTTATTTCCAAATTCGAACAAGCTATCATAATTTGAGAAATTGTTCCAAATTTAAATTTATAAATCGCACGAACGAAACACATTTTCTTCTCAGAATCTGAAACGAATCGCATATTTGAAACGCCTCGAATAATACAGAAATAAACCCGAAAAGCGACAAAAAAATTGCACTAAATACACTCAAAATGACAAACAAACACAATAGCTTCGAAATTGCATAGCATTGTGCTCACGAGGATAATTCCTCGGGTAATTTAATCCAATCGCAGACGGGCTCAGCATCAGATCAACCGTTCGGAAAGGAATTGCACCGTCTATGGGACAACTTCACAGCGAGATGCATTTGTAGATATTAAATCCGACTAGGAGGCGGCTGACATTACGAATTCATCCTGGTTAATTTCCGATATGCTTTTCCCGGTCAACTTTATTTTTTTTAAAAAGCTTTAATTAATTTATTTATTAAAATAATTATTAACAGCGAAATTGAAAAAGTTTACAGCTAATATGGCCAACAAGTATAATTCAAAGATTAATAGATTATTATCGGGTAATTGTTACACATTTAAAGTCATGAAATGAGTGTGTGAGAGAAGCGTGAATTGTGAGATATGTGAGTGTGTGAAAGAAGTGTGTAGAGTGGAAAGTGAATGTTGATACGTCAGGATGAGTGACGCGCGCACATCGCAAAGTAATTTAGGTATTTAATGTCTTCATAAAGAAAAGATGGTATATAGTTACTATAAAAAACTAGTTAGTAGAAAAACTATATAGTTCTAAACAATATCACAGAAAAAAGAAAAAAGTTATATCACTAATTGCCCGTCTGTTTTCAAGTGATATCATTTTATGATATGACAAATATTAGCCATCATATTGGCTAAAATATCATGTTGGCTCTAGTAAGATATTCCCTCGTCTGGCTACACCACTTCCGCAGATTCTTGGACCATGATGTTCCTCATCCGCTAGAACTGCGTTTGTCAATCATTTTTCTCTCAATCATCAGATGAAGGATGTCTCAATCTCAGATCTTTTTTCGCATACTTTCCGATCAAAGGGTTAATATAAGCTTAGATTGGTCGAAGTACCTGCCCACTATCTTTTGCAATGATCTTTTAAAACACTTAAGAGAGCCGATGGCAAACCGTGCTTATTTGCATCCATCTCGTTTGAACCCCATGCATGCCAAGTGCACATGTTTCGTGAGCCCATGTATCGGTTGTGGCCCAATACCACCTAATGCAAAGTTGTATTCAAGTACTTATCGTAAATATTCTATGTGTGATAGACAAGTACCTGGTGAAAAAAATGTATTTAAATAGCTTTTACTGAAAGAAAAAGATAAAGTCAGCCATACGGTTTTGAATCAGCCTCCATTTTTTGGGTGCTCTAGTCAATTTGAATGCGGTTTGAAAAAATGTGGTCAGTATTTGTACGCAATGTGCAAAACTGCTATTGTTATAATACAAGGAAAATGCTAATTAGATACTGATATGATGTTATCAGCAGAAAGATCTCAAAAAAAATGGGTTCTTAAAATTTCACGTTTTGTTTGTATTACTTAAATTGTACTTGCATTAGTTTGGAGTAGTACGCACAAGTATGGATTCCATTGGGGATCAACGCATTATCGCCGACATGTCTTTCATCACAAAATGTAATCCCATCAGCATTTGTATTAGGGATGTTAGGCTTTAACACACTCGAGTTTAGGCGACAAGTCCATACATTGTTTTGTTTTTATAAGGTTATTCGCGGTTTCATCGAGAATCCCGTACTACTCGGAGATATTAGTCTCTTTGTTCCGGACCGTCGTACTAGAGCGCGGAAGCACACGTTATTTAGACGGTTAGAGTGTCGTACCGACGTATACAAATATAGTCCAGTTGGGAGAGCAGTCGAATTATTAAATTCCATTTCCGCGGAGATTGATATATTTGTCTGTTCGCCCAATGGAGTTAAAAATCTGCTTTCTATTATACCGTTGTAAGATCAGCGTGAATTATTTATTTGTTAATGTTTGCCTGGAGGCATTATTATAATTGTTATTGTTTTTGTTTTTGATTTGTTTGTTTATCTTTTAGTAGTTTAATTTATTTTTACTTTAATTATAATGTGTACATGGGGAAACATGTTATATAAATAAAAAATAATCCACAATAAACTTGATAGTTTATATTTGGTTGCGAATTGATGAGGCGCGCTCCTAACCTTCAATACTTCAATTTGCCGAGGCGTCATACTAAACATACTCGAAATGCAACGCTGTACAGAGAGTTATGAAAACATATAATATCAACTTTAGTAACACTGACGTATTTCGCATTTCATTTATAATTTATAATAAAGGAATAATGAAATAAGAAAATAACAAAAAAAACATTAAAATTCAGAAACAATAGCAATAAAAAACAAAGTATGACCACAATAATTGCGTAAAATTCATAGCAACTGCCTATAATTAAAAAGAACACTCTCAGACGAAAAACAACTAACGAATAATTCGCGATGATCTCACAAAGGTGTAATAGAAAGTAGATTATTAATTAGATCGAGCGAAGAGACGAATATCTGCAGAAATGGAATTTGACCGTTCGGTACGACACGCTAAATGCCTCAATAGCGTGCTGGGCTTCCGCGATTTTATCAAACGGTTAAAGTTTAGATTAAAAAGTAGACATTCTAAAATCGTCCTTACCAGATTATACTGGAAATCAAAGGGAGTCTCCACTGCGTCAATCTTCATGCTGCAAGACCGTATATTGTGCGTTCTGTGTCCCTTAACCTAACCTCACTTCTTCGATGACATCAAAAATGTTTTCAATCGTTCACCAGTTCTGCAACTGTCGAAGAAGCACAAAGCCCAGCTTACAGATAGAGACGGGTCCCGTAATCCCTCACCAGCTCGAGCCAGGGTTTTGCAACTCGGCAAAGTGGCCTTTAATTGCTTTAAGTGACGCTCAGCCCGACCGCTTTATTGTCATCTCAAAGGGCCAAATGGCCCGTCCTCCTCTAATTGGATTTAACTATTGCCATTTTGGAAAAGGTTTCATTTTTATGCTTCAAAGTGCCGCCCGGCGCTGTGCGAATGAAAATCTCACCGGCGCGTAGTACAGGCCCGAATCAGGCAGCATTGCCGAATCCGGTAGCATAATTATTATGCTTCAAGAGTGCCTAGCTTAATAAAAAAACTAAATTAGAGCTTAAAAAGTTTGTAGCGCTGAGTGATTGCTATTTATTCACATAATTAATAATTAAATTTTGTATAATTTCACTTAAGTTTTTATGTACTGTATAGTTAATATTTTTAAGGATATACTATAAGCCTCTTTAAGAATAAAATATAATCTAATTGAATTTAATCAGGCTCTGGCAGGATAAGATCTATTTTCTTTGTAACAATAAACGTCACTTAACTGAACTGAGAATAGTTTCTAATATAAATAAATAAAATAAAATATATATATGTAATAAGTGTTAAGTGTTAATTTCCTTTATAGTAACATCTCACGTACGTAATAAGTATTTTATTTTTTCTGCAACCTTCTTCTGGCCACTCTTAGAACAGGTTTTTTTTAACCTAGTTAGAGTGGCCATGTTACTTCAAAACAACAATAAATGACTGGTATTTAATTTGTCTGTATAATAATAATGTATTTTTCCAGTGTTATTATATCATTTATTGTTGTGACTTCCTATTGTGCCATAATTAATAAATAAATAAACGTATATTTTCTATGTCGAGTAAGTAATCTTACCCCCCCCCCCCCCCACACCCTCCCCAAGAACTTTCATTAGCACTCATCAGTACATATTTTGTAACGTTAGTGTCTTTGTCTTAATATACCATATCATAGTCATACCACTAGTACTTTATATAAATTTTAATTTTCGCTGTGTAGGTATATTCTTACACAACTAGAAGTGTAGGTATATAACTACAATTTGTCCTTACCGAGAGTTCTAGGCGAATTGTTTTTAGACGAATTGTATTAAACCAATTTTAACAAACCGAACTTTATTGTGTTAGACAAATTTTTCGCAAATCGAAAATGGTGTTCGTGACATTTTAAACCCCCCCCTCAAGATTTTTTTAGATCCGCCCCTGTTCCGCACCAACCCGGTTTTACTTTGTACGAGATAGCTTAAAATATTGTTAACTATTTTCTTGTATAGTCAATAACATATATAACTGTTTTATGCACATGTATAAAAATTGCATATTTTACCATATTGTAATTATTTAATAATAATAATAATGTATATTTTTATTCAATAAAGTTAATAAATATATATTTAGTATCACACGAAGTGATGTCATTTCAAGAGTAAAATTGGTACTATGATTTAGTAACTAGGCAAATGCGTGTATTAATATGTGGGATGTTTTTAAATTTAGGGCACTCCTTTTAGGAGGTTGGTCTATATCGATAAATAAACCGGTCTCACAAAATAATATAATTAAGAAAAAAATCATACTAAAGTAATTATATTATTAAAAAACTTTGTTTTTCTCCGAAGTTGTTTTTCTCACAATTGAGAATAATTTTCCAATATTTTTTGATTATTTATTGTTAGTATGTCCTAAATTTAAAAACACCCTATATTTCAATGTAATGTATCTCAGCAGCCAACTGACCTATGACGGCATCCGTCGGTTTAGGCACTCTACACATGATGCCTCTTTACCATTTTAAGATAGTTGATAATAACAATCTATGATTTGGCCTTCTGAAAGAACAAGAATGCAATGGAAGAAGCTGTCAACCCGATCCACAAATATTCTCCCAGTCCGTTCCTGTGAAAAAAGAAGAGTACCGCATAATAATAAACACACGAATGCAGACGTCGGCTTTTAGAATGACAACAATATCGGAATTAGTCGGAGTGCCGCGGAGCGAAATGAGGAGACTCGGCAGTTGCACAAATGCCCACTCAAGTGGCAATTGCATTGTCGATTTCTCACAAAAGATCAATTCAGAACCTTTTCGCGTTAACAAACTACCTTCCGAGTCTGTCGACGGTATAATCCTGTTTTGCTACACCCCTGGGGCAATTAGGTTATAATATATATATGTACCGACGTAGGCATATACGATAGTCCGACTGGCAGAGTCCATCCAACAATAGTAACATACGTAACACTCTAACAGTACATACAGTGCATCATATAGTATCAACTGCTTTATTTAGTACAAACAAATCTTGACTTATTATATATCTATAATATTCAACCAGCCTCCGATATGATCTAAACGGTGATGGTTGTTTTTAAACCTCATTTGCACACAAATTCAACTCTTCTCATTTGTACTTTTCTAGTTAAAAAATGCAACAGACGGCCAAAGGTCGGAAACAGGAGCTTCTGATACATATTAGCTAAAAGGTCTTATTTTTTTTTTAAATAAAGACGACTTTTTCACTGTTTTATTATTTTTTTAATAAAACTCAGAAATATCAAATACCTTTAGTTATTGTATATATCCAATACACTTTTACAATACCAGACCATTTTTATTTATGAAGTTTTTATTAGTTATCCTTACGTTATCATTATTTATTAAATGGAAATACTGCCTATATCGATAAAAAGATAATTAAAAGGGGTTCATATTAGTAGTGTTAAAAATTAAATATGGTTTTAATAATACCCAGGATATTGGGGCAAAGGTACAGCGATAGATGTGGGATCCATGGTTAAATATTGGCGCGCTGGTGTTTTAGACTATTCAGTATTCAGTAAATAAAACGGTTGAGGGTGTTAGGATGTTGAAGATTAAAAAAAATGAATGTAGCTGCATACGCTAACTATTTGCAATTATTGACATAGCAATTGTAGTTTTTATTAAGTTCAACTTAACATAACCCTTACCATCTTAGGTGCTTGATATATATATATATATATATATATATATTTATTTTTATCATTTTTGGGGGCAGTGTTAGAGTAACAATTTAATATTTTATATTGACTTAGAACAATAAAACATTACACAGATTTATCAGGTGTAAGGTGAACTACAGACTAAAAATATTCAAGTGTTTGATAATAGCGTAGTACATTTTCAATGTTTTATTACGCAATAAGCTGCTACAGGCTGTAATATTATTAAAACAAAAATTAAACGATGAGATTAAGACCTAAGCAGAAAGTATGCAACCATCAAACAAGATAAAGGACGACTTAAGGCTAGAAAATAAATTCTCGAGTAGAGGGAGTTCTATGAGCCACTCGGGGGAGAAACCCTTCTGTGAGCCAAGCTAACACATACAAAGCGCCAAGGCTCGCCTCACTACGCACTAGGCCCGAGAACCACGGGGCGTTATGACTCACACACTCCCAATCGGAGTAGTTTCAACGGCTTGAAGCCACTATACTGCCCACACGCACATTATATCATAATTAAAAATCCCTTTCAGCACGCCGGATGACGGAGGTAGTTTAAACAGGATCAAAGTAGAGGATAGGCAAACTCCAATTGTACGAACTTGTATCAAGCATTGCACGAGCCAGCGTAACCCCTTGCGCAGCGAGAGTGCCTATACTAAATCCCTCTTTATACTGTGCCGTAAGGGTTGCTCATATTAAAAAATGTTTCAAACAAAAGTTGTAGGAAAACTATAGGCATTTACATTTTGAACCTGTGCCAATTAAGAGAGGTATGTTTTTTTTTTTTTATTTTGAAAACTAAATTTTCCCACCCCTAGGACTAATGGTTGGTATATTATCAAAAAAGTAGTGTGCAATGTTAAGTATGTCTCTATTTGTTAACCCTAATCTAACCCTTTACTGAATTTCTCATTATATGTGACGTGGCGTTTTGTGCATGGTTAGTACTATGCCGAGTGATGTGAAATATTTAGGTGTTTCTGGTATTTCTGTGAGGAACTCTGAAAGGGATGCTGCCAATTAAATATGAGCTCTGGAATTTCTGGTTAATGACATTATATAGAAGAGCCATGTCTGTACGAGAGTACGTCTAAATTCAAGCGTGGTCATCTTATAATGAGTAATTTCCTCAGAATTATTAAAGAGATATTTTGGGTTTTTTTTTTCTAATGCCAGCATTCTATGGATTTCGCTTGTAAAGATGTCCGCGGTCCTGGGGCAAACCTTCACGTCACACAGGCTCGTGGCCTGTGGCCTGTGACCTGATCGCAGCGCGAAGACTAAACATAACTCCATTTGGAGATGTTTGCCGTCGATGGTAATCTCTCGCCAGAGCCGCCGCTCCTCAGGGCTGGCACAGGCAGACGCGCTCGCAAGCCAACCGTGCCGCCGCGGGCAGCGAGGCGTGCGTCCCTTTGTGCCGCGCCGCCATACTTCCATACGTTCCATAGGCGAGCTGGATTTCCATTTGAGAATAGGTTACACATGCTGGTCCGAATGCTCAGTCAACCTCGGCACGGATTTAGACGAAAGGGGTAAAAACAAAAGTAATTCCATTATGAACAATAATGAAAAATACATATATAATTAACATTTTATCGCAATTCATATATCTCAAGAGAATAAAAGATTATTTACGCATGAATTTCGTAAATGTGAGTTATAATTAATGTTATGATATAAATAGATATTCATTCATTTGATGTTTTCAATCATATTTAAATTTTGTACATTTTTCTGGCCATATAAATGTAGTACTAGAAAAGTATCTTCTTGTATCGCTGACCATGAAGACAAATTAAATTCTTAACTTTAAGAACTATGTGATAAACTTTACGAGATAATATTAAATCTGCTTCTAATACGGCTGTGACTTTATCGGTTTTGTTTATAAGGCCATGTCAATGCCGTTTGTCACGCAGCTAACAGACAAAGATAGCTTTATGGATATGTTTCACGCATAAAGGAGTCGCAAGGTAAGGCGAATGTCTGTTCACAAACAATTTCACTTTTTTCATTAATTTAAATATTTATTTTTATGTATAATTGTTTTGTATAAATTTAAAAAAAATACAATAACTCCTACCAAATTGCCGTGCGATTTGTTGGTAGATAACAGCTCTTGTTTCTATAAGAGACACTATACAAGAGACACTTGGAGCGATCATCGATCATGCGTATCGCGAACGCTTCCCAAACTTAATTATGCATTTCGTCGTAAGGAGGAATAAAAAGGCGGACAAAGTTGCCTTTGATGTGGCGCCACTTGGATATTCGCCGACAGGAATTCAGCCCGGGATGAATTAAACCCATCATCGCTTCCGAGCTGAGGCGAGCGAGAAGCGAAAGGGTCCTTCCGCCATCTTTCGCGGCCGCTATTCCACTGGGCTAAAGGCGAGTGCACACAAAGTGCGGCAATTTACCCGAGAAAGGGTGACCTATCGATTTTTGTCATTTTTGAGGTCCAGAAGGTAACATTCCTAAGAACAATTATTTTTTCATTTGGTTCTGATAAGAAAATTAATTCACCACGGCATCATTTAAAATGTTTTCATTTTGAAGCAAAAGTATTGAGATGCTGCATTAAAATTATAAATGAAACAATAGGTTAAAAAGTATAAATCCTAACACTGCAAAAAATAAATACTATAAAAATGCGAATCAAGAGGGCAGTGACTATTCTTAAAATAAGTTACAAATATGTGTCTAGTTCATTGTATATTGCCAAAAGTAATTTTTGAGTTAAGTTTTATCCCTTAAGTGAGTTTTCTTCGAGAATTTTTTTTTTCGATCCTATAATATAATTTGGAACGAGCGACATAGAAAATGCCAAGATTGTTTCAAAAATAATGTCTGTGTCCTATGTCTGTGCTATTTACTATAACGTTCTAATAATAGTTTCTATTTTGCCGAAAGTACAAGATAATTTGCAAGTAGAATTCAAGTAAAATAAAATCCTGGTTTTCTAGTGTTTTTTAAGTCCTGCACGATCTCAATTTTCACTTCATCATGTGGTTTATAATAATATTGTCAGGGCCCGGGGAGGCACAGTTCCGACAGTCCTCTTGTTGTCGTTATGATGCGAGACTGTTCGTTACAACCACACAACAATTAGCGAAATCTGCAGTTGTGCGAATGTTGCGTTCATGTCTTTTTGCCTTACCCGGCGACGAAATGAGTAAATTTAGTTTATGTAAAATGAAAGTACCTACCTTCTTATTTTATAAATTAATGGGATAACAACGAATGAATGATAGCAATGGAAGATTTATTTATTATTTTTTACAGAAACAATACATATTATAAAGAGTGTGGGTACTGCTGATCTAAGGTGATATAATCAGTCATTTTAACATGGATCTTTAGCTAACAATTTATAAACTAAATGAAACAAAATTTTCATAACAAAAAATAAAATAATGAAATGTGATTTCATAGTGATGACAACTGACGATTTAACAAAAGGTACACTTTGGAAATCCAGATTAATACATGAAGGCTTAGGTGTGTGTATATGCAGGTTTTAGAGAGATCATATTGTAGTGCAATCTGTAATTTCATCATAAAATATAAAGGTCATCATTCGGCGTTGAGAAGAGGTTTAATAAGCACCTTTGGTTGATTTAGGTAACACGCTTAAACAACCTTCAAGGCGTGAAGTTTTCTACCTTTAATAAATGAACCACTACGGCAAAGTGGTCTGCATTAAAGTCTAACTTAGTGCTATGGAGGCTCCACCCCGCAGCCTGGGGTCCTCCTCAGTAGCGCGTGGGGTGGTGTATGCACACCACTACAATTAAAGTCCACTTTGGTAATGGCTTGGCTTAGTTAGGTCAGACATAGTAATTTGATATTAATAAGCTTCGAATGAAAATGCATAAATAAATGAAAGGTTCTGTTCTTTGTTTGTTTAAAGTTGTCATTTTACATTTATATAACCAGCTATTAATGAATAATATAAACATGAAATCTGTATTGATTTGACACAAATTACTGCATATTATTTAATGGTTTTTTTGAGTTTGTGTTTCTATTTATTAATCAAGGACACAAGTATTAAATGTTACGACAAAATACAACAAACGGTGATGCAAAAGAACAGAGTAAATTTTTTAGAAATAATACCTTATTGTTATATGGTTAGACAGCAGTAATATGTACATTTCTAAAAAAAATACTGATTTATACACAAATTACTATTCCATGGCTATTTTATTGAACCTTATATAGTTTAGGGTATTTTATTTTTTTTATATAATAATAGCCCTTTCTAGCGATACGAGCCGAGCCCTCAGAACACAACAAAAAACGGTTGAAGTAAAACTTCAATAAGGAAGTTTATTAAATTTGGCATCAACTGCATTTATTATTAAATGGTACTCTAACAAAATATTGATAAACATAACAATAATTCTTACACTAAAGTAAAAAAAACTTATCAATATTCAAATAAAAAGAGAACTCCACATGCATATGGAAGATAAGACAGCGATTATAATAAATAGAAACGATCTATATTTCAAAATTATCCCCTCATACCTCACTGACCACATGTAACAATAAAATCAACCAAAAATGAACATTAATAGCCCAATGAGCACAGCGTTCCTCCGAGCGTTCTTCCGAATTCAGTCGAATGAGCGTGCATGATATTGTATAAATTCATATAGGAAAAATTGTGTAAGATAAAGAAGTTTTACTTCAATAAAAAAAGCCCTCCTAAAAAGGAGGCATTGCTCGAGAATAGTATGACTCGTCTAAGGTTACTGTCATTTAAGCATGTCTCCAGGCATTCAAAATAATGTCAGGTGCAGTTAGCTGTAGCTCTCTACTTGAGCGAGTGCGTCTCAGGATACCTTCACGTGTGACAAGAACAAATGATTTGCTAGACAACCCATGTCTTAAAAGCAATTATGGCCAAAACAAACCCATTTATAGAATGTGTTCAACCCTAAATTTAAAATATCCAGATATTGATATATTTAATGTTATTTAGTGGCGTTTAAAAAACTTATTTATTTAATTTATCTTTATTAGGGAAATAAAACAGTTACACGAGAAAAATTATATACACGTAGTACATATACAATCATTTAAAAAAATAAATAAATAACTAACAAAAATAAAACGAATGACGTGAATGTTTATTAAAACATAAACGTTAATATGAATTTTCCCTTCCTCTCCTCCCCTTCTCTTCATCTTGCATTTCTTAGGTTAAGGCGCCACCAGTCCCTAAAACGTGTTTTGTAACGTATTTTGGTGCATTTTGTTGAAGTTATTCCCAACAAATGGCTAAAACTAAAAATACCACAATATTCTACATATATTAATTTAGTCCTTTGTTTAAAAAAAAAGAAATACACCTTATTATAGTAATGAAAATAAATAAATAAGAAAGTGTTGTTTTTTTTCTTGCAACGATTTTCTTTTAAGTTGTGTAAGTGACGTGAACCTATTTTTTCTTTCTAAAGATAGACAATATAATAATCTAGGCCATTACATAAAAAAAACACTTAATAATAATTATATTTAAAAATAATAATTATTTAAATACAAAAAACATGTTTTATCGATTCCAAATGCAACGAATTCGCGGTCGGCGAGTATATCCGTCTCTTTTCTACGCGTCAATGTTCGATTAAATCCTACTCTTTCAAATCTCAAGGACAAATGCGTTCCGGGTCACCTTAAACACTAATTTTATAATATTGAATTGGTTTAATTTCATATTTCTTAGTTGGTACCATTGTTTTCGTTGTTTTTATTATTGTGTGCCGCCTGTATATGATTTCTTACTTATGTAACTAAATAAATAAAAAAATATATATTGTAATGTTGATAAAAACGATGAATCTTAATGTATTTAGATTTATCTGCGTATGCGATGTGGCCAGGGCGCAGGCGCAGGGCAGGCGCCCCTAGTGAGCGCGCGGCCCTAGAAAGCGCGGGATCCTTCCCTTTTCGAAAAACAACCATAAACAAATCGACGGCGCCAGGGCCGCGGCGCGTCGAAAAAAGCGCGCGACGCGCAGACGTGGCGCCAACGGATTGGAGGAATCCGGCCGCCCGCGTCCGTCCCGCTCGCGCGTAGGGCGGCGTCCCGCTCGCTCCTCGTTTTCTTTTTGCCCGTTGCGCCGCTTCGATTCGTTCGAAATTCAAACGGTCGCCTTTTCTTTTTTCTTTTTCTACCGTTCGCGTTGTTCAAAGGCTTGTCGATACAATGCTTACAATGCTGACGCCGTTGATTAGGTTACGGTTTTTGTTTTTCCTTTTGTTCGATATTAATTTATTCCTAGTCGGAGATTTCGATAAATACTTAATTTATTGGCAACCTTAGCTTCTGTAAGCGGCTAAGTAAATATGCCGCTATACCGTAACGCTTTTACGTGGATATTTAGTTTAAATTTTAATTAACCGTTGAAAAGTAACTTATTTTTTCTTCTTTCATATAATTATTATTAGTCTTATCAGCAGAGAAAAATCGAACCACTAAATTGTTAAAAAAGAATAAGGCTACATAGAAATAAATACAGGGTGTCCTAAGACCATTACCAAAGACGTTAGGGGATGTTTATGTTCCCTATTACAAGTAAGAAATTATATAAAAAAACGTGCCACAATAATTAATCAATCAATAAGTTTATTCATTTTATTAAAGCGCCGGTGTGTATAATTTCCTTAAGCGTCGCAAAACGCGATCGATTTCTCTTTTTGCTACGGCCTTGACCGATAGGAGTCATTCACCTGCGTCGTAAGTGGCTAACGCACGACATAAAACGGTTTATTACTATCACGTAAAACATTATGAATTTTAATATCACAGAGCCAATCGCCTGATTTTTTTATGAGGAATGGTCTTCAGACATCCTGTATTTAAACACCCTTTGCTTTTGTGCTTTATGTGGGAGCCTCAAAGTTACACAAGTTTTGAGATAGGGAACAGAGGCGTCCAAAGCGAAAGCTAAAACCTGGCTGCACGTTCAGCGCACGACCAAGGGGCTCCATACTATAGGAAGACCCACTATTTTATTTTATTTTATTTCAGGAAACAACAGCTTACATAGTAAAATTACAATAAACAAAAAAAACAATTAAAACACAAAGCCAATAACAGTTTCCTCCAAACTTAAAAAAAATAGAAAACAGGAAGTAGGAGGGGTTGGGGAATCCAGACAATCACTAGAATATAATATAAAACACAATATAATATAAATATAATAAATTCTACATATACAAATACATATAAATATACTACTCAAGGGCTAGAGTAGACACTATTTTGACACTCACACGCATTTAGTTAAATGCAGTTTTTATAGGTGTAACTACATTTTTTGTTAATGATAAAGTTACTTAAAGTAGCTTCATATACACACTTTTGTAGCTAAAGTAAAGACCATTCTAAAAATATATATGACTGATTATGAGCATTTTATACGGTTTTTGACCTGCCAAAGTAGCCTTTTTACAACAAATGTACTCAATTTTGGTACTAATTTTGGAAATCCTTCCATCGCCTTTTTTTTATGGTTTAATTCAAGAAAAAAAACGATACTATTTGCTTAAAGTAGCAGCCTTATTATGGTTTAAAACTGAAAATCTGTTACAATCCAGTTTATTTTATTCCAGCGCAACTTGTCAAGATTAAATTAATTACGCTTTTACGCTCGCTAATAATGATCAATAGCTTCATCTAAACCATTTAAAGATTAAATTGTCATTAATTTGTTTTGCTTTGTCTAAGTCAAGAATTTACATAGTATAATTAATTAATAGTATATTCTTGACTTTCTATAGAATATTCTTATAATATTCTTTAATATATTCTTTAAATAATCCGTATATTGTGCGTTAAGAGAATCTCACCTTAGAAAAGAACCTTATGAGCCATTCTAAGTCTAAAAAAAGAGAATTCTATAGACCTCGCTTTAAAGATATCTTACATTGCATGGCATATATATCCTGAATAATTATGAAAAACTTATTTTAGGAAACATGATGATTTGACTCTATATTGATTTTAAAGTTTTAGATGTGATTTTTTTTTTAAATAAAGAAAAACATGAAAAAATTTTAGTAAATGACTTCTACATCATTCGCGTTGTTTATAGATTCGTATTTTTAAACATAATTCGAGTAGTAAAATTATATTCAAACGGTATCGTCGCGTAAAAAATAATCGGATATTATTTTGTTACTTAGGCTTAAGGCTTTTTTAATAAGCTGTCTGAAAAGCTGAAAGTAATTGATTTATTTATAATGTTTAAAATAAAACTAGAAGAATTGCTCTTAAATCAAAACCTTATAGATTTAAATAAAATCAGTGGTTTTAATTTTAGAATTCAAATTTGGTGATTTTTTTGTCATTTATTAGGAACATGTATAAAAATTGTAGTTTTGAATAAAATAAATTTGAACTTGAACTGACATTTTAATCTTTAAACTCTTGAACGCATTCAAACAGTCTTGACAATTTCAACCAAAGGAAAACGTTTCATGCCGTTCTTCCGTTGCTAGACTTTGCATTACCTTCTCAGCAAATTAGTATGAAGTTGGTCAAAATTGAACGTAATCCAAGCCTTCTGAAATATTGATGATAGTATTTTAAAAGCTGATGATCTGTCAATAAAAATGTCATCATTTTTGACAATATTGAAATAAGTTTTATTTATCTTTTATAGAGCGTTGAAATTAAAGCCAAAACGCTTAATAAAGGTTTTAAAGGATTCATCGAATTTATCGTTTAAATTTATGTTTTTTCCACCCTCTTTAGAAAAAAATATTATCTAATATATTTATATAGATATTTACCTACTGAGCAGAAATATGAAAAGGATGAAATTAAAACTAAAAATATAAGAAAAAATAAATAAAATAAGTTTGTGAAAATGTAAATGAAATAGTGGGTGAAAGATATGATTTTATTAGTGATTACATAAGGTAATAATATAAAATGTAAAAATTGAAACACTGGACTAGTGTAAATATCATTTAAATAATTAACTAAGTGCATATAAAATTATTTAACTTATTTATATTCAAAAATGTAAAATCACCCGGACGCAAGACAATGAAGAGTGCTTTCGGAAAATTGATATATTTTCTACAAATAAAAAAAATCACAAACTACAGGGTTTGAATATACTCATATTAGGTGTCTGACTTCCACTTGTAAACCGTCCCTATTTTTTATTGTCTATGTAATTAATAATTATAATCAAAGTGAAATTAGGTTACCTCCAAATTCGACTGGCCACCGATGAAAGTCGACATTTGCGGCTTTGAAAGAGCAAAAGAAATGCTCAGCATTAGCGCCGATTATAACAATAGATCATTCATCACTTCAATTTACATAAGTGTACAGTCAGGGCAAAAAATCAAGACAATACGGTACAGTTTGGAAGCGACTGAAAATCTCAAGCAGTGTGACTTTCGAAATATAACAGGTTGGTTAGAGAAATTACGTAAGTACCAGTCTAGACTGTGCATATGATGTGTGCATATGTATGAAAGTGAAGGAGTTTACAAAAACATGGGTGCACCCCCAACCCTCCTCCTTGTTATTTTATTTTAAATGTAAAAAAAAATGATTCGTTATGTTATGAAGTAGCTGTTTTTCGTTTCTACATATCTATCTATATGAACGCACACTGAGGCTCAACCAACGTTTGGTGTGCCTGAATAAACTCGAGAAGCGAGTCTAATACCGACTATTGGTTGACGTAACAAAATAAGCTTGTAATGTGTACGCAATTTTTCATTTGAAAGCGCATCTTCCGATTGTTTGGTATAGGTTACAAGAAAGTTTTGTTATGAGTACGATTTATCAATCTAAATGAATTGGTTTGTACAGTCTATCAAACAGATTGTACACACTACAATATACTTCGGTTGGGCCTACTAAAATACAGTAGCCACAACAAATTATGATACTACTGAATTTTTCGGTTGACTCGGAGCTCCGTATTTTTTTCAGTGCATAAAGCGCATAAAACGAGTCTACCCATCTAATCGTAACCTAATTTATTACCTTGATGTATAATTTCATGGGTCCTTTTCTTAGCAGGGAGGTCTCTCGCTGTCTCCCTCGTTCTCCTCAGTTGATCTCGTTCTGGCGAATTAATTATCCATGCTATTGGGTGAACCGCGTTCCAATTGGATTTGGAGGAGTCCGGAGTACTTTCTTGAGGCCCTACTTAAGGTAAATCGACACTGCAAGGATGCCAACAAGTAACACAAACGCTCGTAGGTACCTACATAAGGTTTCGACTTTATACTACACGAAAAACGATATGGCAAAAATGTCTTCAAACCGCAATAAAGCTTAGCCCGGAGATTACGACATAACAATTAATAAATATGGTTGGAATACATCATCATGAGTTTATTACAATTTACTGTTTCTAAATAAAAAACTGAAATACAATGAAAGCTGATACTGAAAAATATACTGAAATAAGTACATTGAAAATAGAAAAGTATTCAATGAACATAAAATTTTACTAATTGGAATGCTTAATTTAGATACGAATACCTAATTGGTCCTTTCAAAGCGGTTTCAATTTCATTAACGAATATTATTAATATTTTGTGGCCAAAAAATAGCGCCATCTAGATCTATATCTTGGAATCATTTCTTGGGTGCCTAATTTGTCTAAACCCAATATAACATAATCGATGATTGATTACACTTTTCAATATTATACTTTTTCGTTTGATTAGGTTTAGGGTGTCCGGTTAGAATACTTCCCTACACCCTTAAACACACTTCTTACAACAAAATATCTATGCCGCCGCCACGAGTTGGTATAACGTAAGCTTATTTCACACTTGTGAAATTGCCTGATGCACCACTGCATGCAATTACTCTTTGTTAATTCTAAATAAACCTAAAAAAGTTGCAATGTTTAGAAACAGCATTAAAAAAACCAACCTAAGGTGCATTTTTTTTTTAATAATTTAAACAGTGCCGATTTCTTGGGGTTATTCTCAGGTCATATGTTTCTTAGGACACAAGGAAGTTGATTAAATTTGTCATACTATGTTCAAAAATAATCACGCCATCTACATTCAATAATGTTTCTGAACCTCCCGTCCATCAGTAGCGTGTCGATATCCGAGTGTCCTACGTAGTTTAAACCCGAATGAGCGTGTCCCAATTAGATTTATTTATTGCCTGGGAAAAATTGTGTAAATTACACTTTATTGCTAAAATTTACAAAAATAAATTAATAAATTAGTCCAATGAATTTCGCATTAAAAAATGTCTCATTCCGTTTAGTTGGCATGAGGTTCCCCGCAGCAATAATTTATATCTCATTCAGTCGCAGTCGCGGGCGGGTCGGCGTCCGCGCGGGGCGACGCGTTGCGCGCGGTGCCCGGCACGACGCGACGTGCCCGGCACGACGCGCCAGCGCCGGCCGTACCGCCACCTGGCCTGATGGAGATCATCGCCTCGCTACTTCTAAATTTTCATACTTTTCAATAGTACCTTCTAGCACATTGTGTGAGCCTGCACTGAGTTGACGAGAGACATAAACGACATGCTTGACGAAATTGATGGTGGCGTGGCGTGAGGCCTGTGTGGTTCTTGGATCTGGTTTTAAAAAGATGTCATGGGTCGGGAAATGGGAGTTGCTTAGAGGAACGGGTGTCCCTCCAGGGACCTACGGAGATTAGTGGGTCAGTGAGGTGTGGGTGATCCCATCTCATCTAGTATTTTTTTTTGCTTCTTTATTAGATTAGCCACGTTCTGGTCTTCAAATATAGGGCTTGTCTATCAGCCTGTCCTTTATATTTAAGTATTTCGATTGTTAGGATAAAATATAATTTATGATGTATAAAATGCGAATGCCTAATTACTGTTAATACTTATAAGTTTTGTGTTTTTTTTTGTTACAACTAATGAATGGCCTACCTTTTTTCGAGTAGACACAGCGATAATAATCGTTAAAACTGCCCGCAACAGTGGCTGGTTTAAATGTGAGTGTAAAGTATCTTCTGCTTAACTGTAGAAGTTACAAGGAAGGAAATATTATAGAAACCGCATAGCTTACCATAAATTTACTCTAATACGGGCCGCTTTTTTATTAAATTATCAATTAATGTTTATTCCATTTAGTTAGGTTATTGTTTGTACAAATACCGATACATATGCATATAAATAAATAAATATATTTTATTAATAAATAGATACAGATTTTTTTATTTTATTTATTTATTAATTTTTGACAACAATTATACGATACTTTTATAAGGTTACAAGAAATTCGTGTGTACATACCAATATTAGTATTGTATCACTGAGCGTTTGGTCCACTTGACTGCAACCCCTGTCAAAAAAAGGCAGTTAAATTTGTTCTTATTTTTAGACTAGTTGCCAACTAACAATAGATGAGCGTTTAACCTAAAAAAACACTTATAAATAAATAAAACAGGTAAGTGCGAATGGCCAATTCAAGGTTCACTAGAGTCACCATACTTCGCCAGGATATGTACCGTCCGGGCCAGCGACTCGATGAGCCAATAATAAAATAATATCAAAAGTTTGAGAATCCCCCCCCTCGCCCTCCGCCCCCCCCCCCGGCGTCAGGCCTAATAGTGGTTATGGTAGTAAATCAGGGCTCGTTTGAGTTGGTCCGCGGGCGCCTGTGCGGTCCTAAACGGACAGCTCCCACGGGTTCAGCGGCTGTGCGCAGGGGTCGACAACCTTTCGCGCTAATTATATGCTGTTAATAATATAGTTAGTGAGATCTATAACTCTTTAGTACAATAATTTGATTAATTAATCGAGATATAATTGACATCTAGGTAAGTGCCCAAGTGCAATGATTTGATCTATTAAATCTATACCTAATGCGCATAAAACATTATTTTAATACTCATAAACAATCCAATCCAATCTCTATCCATTCATGCATTGTACATAAAAATGCCTGCATTAAACTTAATTTATTCACCGACACACAATATCTCTCTCTCCCTTACTCACACACACACACACACAACATCATCTACATACAAATCTTATACCTACGTGTTTGTCTCTAAATAATTTGATTTAGTTTTAAAACATTTTGCAACAATTTGGTTTAAAAATATTATACCTTCTGTGTAATAATATATTTGTGAATAAGAAGTTTTTCAATCCCTAATCAGTTATGTTATCTGATTAATTTTTTTTTTTTTTTAATGTAATATTCATTTAAGTTTATGTTTTCCCATAAGAAAAAAATAAATTAGTTCCTGTATATTTTATAGTTTAGTTTTTTTAGTAATGACACTTATGATTAAATCGACAGTTTTTTCGTTATCTTGAATTTTAACTTTAGGAATCCTCTGTTTTCAATGAATTTTTCGAATATTTTGCGAATTTACAAAAAAAATAATAATTTTAAATTGAAATTAAATTAACAACAATGTCCCCACAATTAATTAATAATTGTATATTTTTCGCGACTTTTCAATCTATTCATTATATCGAAGGAATTCACAGACAAACAAAGTCTGATGGCACTAATTAATATTTTTTCTGAAATTCATAGAAATGAAGTAACTTACGCCGTATAACTTCATAACTAATTTAAAGCGAGCCGCATTGTATGTCGGCATTTTCAGTTAACGGTCTGACGTCAATGAAATTCATACCCACGCGCTGAAATTCAGCGCAGGGATTTGAACCAAGGCCGGCTCTCACCTGGCAGTCAACCTGGCCAGCTCTTCAACGCGACCACCTCTCTCCAGCCCTCGTTCCAATAATAACTGCCCACCGGCGCGGCGTTTCGACCAACTACTCTGAGCGAGTAGTAACATTAACTTCTCTTACACGCTCATTTCATGACGCTTTTTATGTTTAACAATGACACAATAATCCCGTTAAAATCCATTAATTTTATTAGTACCTATATTAATAATAATATTTATTTATTATACATATACTAGGTACTTGCCTATTGGTTTTCTATACTTTTTATTTTATTTTTACCTATTTTCGTTTCAATAAGAATAACTATAACATGAACATAAATGGAAAAACAATGGCGTAAATTTACACACACAGTTTAAATTAAAGTGAGTCATGAAAAAAGAAAAATGTACACATTATAGATAAAATATTAATAGTGAAGGGAAATGAAATGAAATGAGGGGAGGGGAGGGGAGTGAAATATTAATAGTGTGTGAGTGAGTGGGAAGTGAGGGTGTGTATAAAGCGTGTGCTATGGACGAGATATGAATTATTTATACTAAGCCTACGTATTAAGTATAAACACAAATTGTGGTAGGTTTGTATGTAAATTTTTATACTGCAACTTTATATCTATCGCGGTATATATGGCACTGTTGTCTAGTTAAGGGGCAGAGATCACCAGCGCGGTGGTGTCAATGATACTACCACATAATACCATAAGGACTATAAACTAAACCTATGTAATGTTGGAACAAAATGTTGCAGTACCCTGAGCAGTCTCGCGAGATGTGTCCGCGAGATGCGGCCTCCCCCCCCCCCCAGCCCCACCACCTGCGCCTCCCGGAGGAGAACGGTCCATTGTATCCTCACTATTGTCAATCGAAAAATCTACATACACCCAATAATACAAATTATTTTATTCGCATTTTAAATAAAGCGATTCGTAGTACTACGTTACAAAATATAATTTATGAACTAGAATGACTATGACACCTGTAGCTATTTTAGTTTTTTTTTTTTTTGTAAATTTAGAGGTTCAGCTAGTAATGAACAATCAAATATTACTCATCAAAATATATTAGAAAAATGTTTCCCTATAACGAGAAAAACGATTTTCAAATAGATAAAAACCGTTTGAATACGTTATATTATTGTCGCGATGGGCCCTGGAGGGACGAACTTAAGTGCCTGAGCATAGGGAACAGGCACGGTACTGAATACTGACTGGCTGTTATCGACCTTGGCCACACCTTGGCTAAGTATTTGACCTAGATAAGTTGGGCGCGGCGTCACGGTAGAGATTTTAAATTCACATGTATTATACCATTTACAGCCATTTTCACCAAACCTCACTTAGGGCTAAGAATCCCTTAAATTGAGATAAGTATCCCTAACGTCAAAAGAATAACCTAAGCTTAAGAGCTCCTTAGTTAGAGAAAACCTAAGGTGGGATTGGTGAAAATGGCTCATAGGCTCCTTTTAAAGGATGCCTTTGCACTTAGATTTAGTAGAAATGTAAGGAATTTCAACATTTTCTTACGAATATACTTCTACCCTACCCGGTTTATCAAATAGATATGTTTAGCAAGTCAGCAAGCGGCTTAACAAGTATATTTTTTTTTTAGTTTTTTTTTAACGTAAATATTATAAAAATAATATTTTTATGTTGTATATGTAACCTATTATGAGTTAGAAATAAATGTTAATAGAAAAAAATCACCCTCAAATTTAAAATATTTTTTAAGAGGTGGTGTTAATTCGGTCAGTGCGCGAGTTTCGATGCCGCACTGATCGATTAGGAGAACCATTACCTTCAGATGTCCCATACCATAATCATTATTTGATTTTGGAATTTTGTGCGGTAATTTGGCGGGGTGGTGGTGATATTCTTTATCTACTGCCATTTTGAAAGTGATGTCAAAGGCATTTCTGGTAATCCTGATAAAAGATTCTAGAATTCTAGAAGTATTCATTTTTAATGCATTCTCCTTTTAAGGTTTTTTCTACATCACCATATAGGTAGGTAAATAGGTTTGTTATTATAAGAAAGTAAAATAGAAAAAAATAAAAGCGAAAAGTTGTTATTTTACTGAATATTTTCCTGGTCCAAACGTGATCTCTCTCGGCCACTCGACCGACAGTCATAGATAGGAGATAGAAGATAGATTCCCGGTCTCCCATTGTCTCAAGGGGGCATAAATCGATTGGCCACGTGACCCCGGGCGGGAAAGGGACGCACGACTCAAAGACCATCTCCCTCTGGCTTAGAAGCCTTTTAAGTGGCGTAATTCTTGAGGCTTGGGCCGTTTGTAAATGTTTAGTTTTTTCGGTTAACGCATTAATATCTCATTTCCATGAAATTATTCTGCTATGATAAAAAGATAAAGAAATATATTCTTATGTTTTACGTGTAATCAGTTTTAGGCTGATTTTATGCGGGCGGCTTTGAGAGCGTCGCTCCCCATCTCTAGGGCCTTCGTGCCATTACGAGCAGTTTTCCCGTATTTTCCGGGCAACTCCTTTTTTCAGCGTGTCGCATTAGATTCATTCCCGCTCAAGAAAAAGGTTGTAAGGTGCGCGCGTGAAGAAGTTTTACTCCAAAAAGGGTATCTGTTGAAATCACAAAGTAGTGTATCACAAAGTGAACTAGTGTATCGTCGGATGATCACAAACACTCACCTCTCGGTGAGCGCAAACAGGGGTAGTCGGCATACACCCTGCGCCCCCCCCCCAACCCCCCACCCCATTCCTACCTTTCCCCCACCGGTCGCGTTCGTGCCCCGCTAAGGAGTAAATAATGAGCTTATAACGTGGCCCGGCAGAGGGTGTGAACGCCTGGCCTCACCTCGGCGGGCGCCATTGTTTGCCGGGCAAATATGGCGGAGGGAATTTGACAGCTGCGGTCGCTTTGCCGGCCTACCCGCAATTGCGAACTATTTCTAAGTTTGTTAGTTGTTTGCTATTGATTTTGTGCGTTTTTGATTTACAGTCACCGGTTTTAGGGCTCAGTAGTCAAACTTGTCTGCGCTGATAACTGTAATGAACACCAATAACTTTATAACTACGATGAATTTAAATGTTCAATGTCGAGCATTTGAAACGATTTATCGGACCTCTAAGGAGCTAAACAAAACTGGCCTCATTTAAGACGTAGCTGATATTACTTTATTTATTTATTTATGCAAATCATATAAAAATACTATCATAATGCAAAATATCTTGCTTAACTGGGCTATCGCCTGTTCTAAGGAAGACATTCTGTCTATTACTTAGAATCTTATTGCTGCGTCGAAAATATTTGATAAATACACATACAATTACACGGAATACATCTGTGTGTATACAAACAAACATACTATTATATACTAATACATACTCATTTAGGAAATAAATATTCAAAAATGAATAAACTATCAACCCTTCAATGTTACATTCTTTCTGTTTGTTGTGTTTATTTTATCACTGAAAAAAAATATAGTAATGGTAGCAAAAATAAAGTATTGGCAACCATAAAGTATGGCTGATAAAGTAATAGCAATAATTTTTGTTGGAGTTACACATCGGTTATTAGTACACTTACTTGGTTGCAACATATTTCTTAATACAAGTATCAAAGCAAATTAATATGGTAACAAGTAAAAACAACAACATTTTATGGTTGGGACTACCAAAAAGCTATACATGTGGTAAATCTAACCAAAAATTATTTAATAATAATCAGTCTACACAGAAAACTATACATTTTGCTTATACTTCCGTTCGATTAGCAAATCTCTTGCTGCGGGTGTAATTTTTTAAGCAACCAAAAGTTTTGCTGAAATATTTTTTTCAGCGTTTGTATTCGATAAGTGTTCAGCCTGAAGTGAGACGCGCCCAGTCGAGCGGCGACTTTCGCCGCCCTGGCGCGTCGATATTCGCGGACATTCCAAACCAAAGCTCGCACGAGCGAGACGGCAGGATGCGTCGCCATGGCGACCGCACTGCTCGCACCTCGGCGTCCTTTGTTCATTAGAAGGAGACAGGGCAGATCAACCCCGTCCCATCCCGTCCCATCCCGTCCCAGCAGAGGCTGGAAGATACATTCTGTGGCCACGAACTCCAATTAAATTAAAAGACGTGTGACTCCGTTGTGCGTCTGTCATTTTTGATTTAGCGTGAGGATAGGATAGAGAAAGAGATAGAGTATTAATTATTATTATTATTATTGGTGTCATTTCCACTTAAGTTATATTGTAATGAGAATATTATTCATAAAAAAAAGAAGGGTAAATTTTTAATATAAGACCGTGTACATGATTAAATTATGTAATTTTGAGTTTACGGCAGTCAAAACTATATTTTTTCCATCATAATTACGTTTTGTATAGTAACCTATATAAATAGTATTAAGTACAATAGTTCTGAAAAGGACACGGTACACGGGGGGCAAACCCGCCACATCAACTAACATACATATAATAGTAAAAAAAGGACAGATTTGTTGTCATGTGAACACAGTTCACATTTTCACTCACTACATGAACGACTCTATAGTTCGGTAAAAAGTATGACTTTTTATACCTAAGCTCCTCGATTTTTTTTTTTTTTATTATCTAAGGTCGATAATTCAAAAATGATGAAACAGCTGAAGCACCAGAGCATATGTGTCGTATATTATAACTACATTTAATTATATTAACATACAAAAATATATACATTTCTATAATATAATTATAGAAATAAGTTATTAAGAAAAGAAATTGCATCTGTAGTTTATTGCTTGAAACACGCCAATCTTGAACTAATCAATAATACAACATTCTTTCCTTTTTTTTAAACTTTAAACCTGATATTCGCTGATTAGCTGAAGATATATTGCTAATTTTGCACATTCAAAAAATAGTTTAATTTAAAATTCTTAGGATGTAGGTATTTTTATTAAGAAAATGGTAGTATCGTGTATATTTTATTTTTTAAAAATCTTATTGTTTAGCAGTGATTAGTGTAAAAAGATTTAGTAAAAATACATGTGCTGTAAAAAATCTTTAAAGCGCGACACATAAGCACTAACCTCCTTTTACGTTTCAATTTTTCCTACCCTCGCGTTTATCGAGCTTTGTATGAGCATCGCGGGTTGGCTCACTCTACGATAAAAAAAAGACGATATTTTCTACCCTAAAGCTATGGACATGGTTGCTCAATGAATAATCAAGGAATACGCCTTGATCATCCATACTCGTACATTGGTTAAATTCGAGTTCGTGTTTTAGTTAAAAACATCTAGGCAATCTATTTCTGCAAAGGTTGATTTATTTCGAAAATACTTTGTATTAAGTACCTTACAAGCCTTCTTAAGGCGCTGTGGTCATCTCGTTAAAAGCCTGATTTGATGTAGATTTATTAATATTAATATATTTTAAAAACATAAGCATCTATGTTATATAATATACCTATGCAAGTATATAAAGAATAGATATGTATTTCACTTAACACCTGCAGGTTTATTCTTTCTTTCTTTGGTTCCGTTTGAAGGATAACTGGTTTCGAAACACATCTTTTCATATCACACACCCTCAACCTCTCAGTACACTCATGCACACTTTATTACACACACTCATACATTTACTTTTTTAACACTTTTTTCGTTTTAATATTATTGTTTAATAGGTTTTTCTTTCCACTTACAACTCCGTACATATATACCTTATTAATATGTAATTACTTATAATCAGCCTTAGTAATGCTAATTTATTGTATTTGAACCTATACAGATCGATAATATAACATTAATTAGAAAAAAATATTGGAAATAGTGTCCCGATTCCGGGAAAAACTAATTCGAAATTTCAAAGAAATTGTTTTAATGTTTGAGAAGGCGGTTGAACGCATGGCGCGAGATCGGGCAATGACCTCGCGGCCGCGCGGCTCGCGAAGCATTTCGAAGCAAAACAACGTTGTTTAATAATTTAATTATTTTAGTATGTTTTTTTTTCAACATTATTTTTTTTTCTCGTGAGACCGGTTTAGTTGTCGATATAGATCAACCCCCTAAAAGGACAGTAGCAATTTAAAATACATCCTGTATAGAAGTTGCAAAAAAAATATTACAGGCTCTTACATATTCATATTGTTCAATACATTTAGTGTATTTTTGTAATAATTTGTTCCAATTCTTAACAAATGGGGCCGTTAATTTTTTTATTCAAAATTTTTGTAAATTTATTGAATTAAAAATCAAAATCAACATGTAAATATATAATAGAGTAGGTATTAAAAAATGGTATAGTGCTATAATGCTATAGGTGTATTTTATATATTTCATAAATTCTGTATGTTTTTAGGTAATACGGCTGACGAGGGCAGTCCTTATCCTAAGAAAAGGGACGAAAGATTGCGAGATTAGCCATCTTAGGGGCAAATAGGACTCTTGTCTCGAGGAGCCAATGACCTCCAGTCGAGTGGTCAATTTGGACCCTCTCGGCCGTTCGTGGGTCAAACATGGTTCAAACCCGGGGGGGTCGGAGGGCGGGGGGGGGGGTCGAGCTGTCGGGGAAGAATTTCGATGATTTCTGTACTCGAACGACGAGATTGACTCGCCCACGAAATAACCAGAATCCTTATCGACTTATTTCTTTTTTTTTGTTATATACACATTTTTTATATATTTTCGATTTGTTTGCTTTTTATGCTATTTTGATAAATCCTTTCTAGACAAACTTGAAACCCGTTAATAAGATATCTGACTTTTTTGAAGACAGCGATCAAAATCTACACAAGACTGATTTAATTTCATTGGCGTTATGATTAAAAGATTGTGTTTTTAGGTAAAATCACTTTTTAGGATAGAGATAAGTTTTCTTATTTTGTTATTATGATATACGAGCAATTATGTGTGCTCTTTGTTTGATCCAATTTAAGATCAATTTAATATGTTAATTAACCTTGTATAATATTATTTCCTATTCATGCATCTCCGGTACTTACTAACATGATAAGTTATTTATATATATATAAATATTGTTAGTAAAATTGTATATTGTTCAGTTCAATGCCACCATAAGTGACCATTATTTTTTTTTTCAATGTATTGCTTAAATACCGTATTTAGATGATTCCTTCCGTTATAATAAGGTTTCGCCATTTCATTACTTATATAAAAGTCTGACAGTATATTGACATTTGTAAAATTCGAATGCTTTTTAATATTTTTACAGATTGAAAATTTTGAAACAAATTATATAGCCAGAATGTTAAAAGAAAAAATAATATGAACGCGCAGATAGTTGCATCGCTTGAGATAATGCACGCTGGTTTAAATACAGGCCTGCATTTTATGAGAGCTTATCACTCTCACCTTCACCTATCTATCTGTCCGCATATCCAATACAGTCAAACCTTCAATAAAGTAGTAAAAACATGATTTAAAAAAGAAACAATAATGATGAAAAACGGTGAAAATGTAACATAAATATATATATTTAAAAATGAATTGCTATGACCTAGGTCATATATAATTATTTTGGACCCTACTCAACTTGGCCTAATGTACCCGAGGAGATGAAGAGTCAGAGGAGATGTGGTGTAATGAAGCGTTAAAATGGTGTTTAATAGCGATATTTTAAAACATTTGTTCAAAACATGTTAAATCTATTAATTGTTATAATAAATACTTCTTACTATTTATCACGGTAAATAAACAAAAATAATAATATTTTTAGATAATAATAATCCAATGGTTTTTCATTGAGTACTCTCAATTCAATTTACTCTACTCGTTTTAAGTTTTTGACTTATTACCTGATAAGTTTTTGACTTTTTTTGTAATCAAAGCTATTAAAAATATACCCTGTATTAAACTGTGTAAAAAGATTATTAGCCTAGCAAGGAATTTCATTTCCTTACAAACAACAAAAATTTAATAGGTAATTTAATACAATTTAGAACCTATTTAATTTATGCGCGTATTTTTTGAGCCTTTTCTCAAATCAAATTGAAATATCAAAATATGTCAAACCGAAAAATGTCCTTGGGATGTGGAACTGGGAATATTTGGAATGCCAACTCGACAGGGGTATAGGACAGGGGACATCGATAATATTTTCCCGTCAGAAATATCGTTAAGATATCGCCGAAACGAGATATGACGATCGATAAAAAGACGTCACTTGAAAGTGATATAGGTCGACGTATCGGCAAAATCCTTCTATAGGATACATTAGAGATAAATCTTAACCATATTGCAATGACCTCTGTGGTAGTGTAGGCATTTGTGATTCTTTTAAACTATTTTCTCTATCAATGTTTATCAGTCTCCTAAAACAATATGAATTTTAATTTCTGGATTTGCCCGCGCGTCTGAGCAGATCCCAAAAACGATTTGAAATGAAGCTTGCTTGATCTTTGCACGCGTTTGTAAATTTAATATGTTATGCGACCTCAAACTCTATCTCTGCTCCGATCTCAATGTTTTGGGTGGATTACATATTGTTTACTAATAATATTTACATTCAGAAATACAATGTTTTACATGAAAATAAATAAAATTGATTTTGATTGTTTGCGGGTTTAAACCCGCTTAATATACCTACTCGTATAGTATCAGTTTTAACGCTTTATCGCCATCATCTCCCCGGACTCTAGCGCAAGTAAATTTATTTTAAAAAAATGCTTTATTTAAACAAAAATAAAATAATTAAAAAAAACCTACAATAGAGGTCCTGTACTCGAGATAAAATACTCCTGATACAAGTTTAAACCCAGCACTGAAGTTTTTAAATATGCATCTTAAATTTTCCTGACAAAATTACAGTCAATTATGCTTCTATTTAATTTGATGATATTTAAATATACACAGCATTTCCATGACCATGATAAAAAATCCTGCGATTTCAAACATGATTTATTTTGACCTCATATCAAAATTCATCGTCGTTTCCGAGTAAAAAAATTGTAAACTTTACGTGAATACATGAAATCGCTCTTGTCAGTAGTTCAGTCACTAGTGAGTAAAAAGGGAATTTAAACGAGCGCTTTGACAAAATTTATAAATTTGGGCATGAACTATTTTCACACAATTTCTTAGAGGCAATAGGGAACATAAGCACATAACAAATGATAGAATCCCGTCAACAAACAGCTTGTTAACAGGCATAAAAAATGTGCAACCGCCCAATCAGGAAGGTAGCCTGAAAAAGAGCAAATCCGTAAACTGTGTCCTGTCAAAGTTTCATTGGCATTCCGTACGCGTGACAAATGATTCACGGTTATGGTTCACGGTGATGATGTCGCACAGTTTCTAACCAGTTTTATATATTAACTTTTTTATAATTCCAAAACAATACATATGAAATAGCATAAAACAATGAATATATCTAGTTATTAACTATACAATATACTATAAAATAGATTTTATCACCCCACTAGACAAGGTCTGTTCTGGGGTGATAGCTGCTCCAATTTTTTTAAGTTTGCTTTTTTTTTGTTTTTTACATACATTTTTTTTTTGATAATTAGTATAAATTTAATATAAATAGTATTACGTAAGTATATTGTTTTATATTCATTATTTATTATATAAATGTGTTTTTATGAATATTGTAATTACTAGAATATTAAAAATACTCAGAGCGGTCATTTCACCAAAGTAACTATATTATTAAATACTTTTTTTTTCTGCGAAGTGCCGCACGTTCGTGGGCACCAACCGTTCTCGCGGCATACGTTCAACCGCGCTCTCAAACATTGAAACGATTTCAATTTAATTTTGAAGTAGTTTTTCTCGTAATTGAGGAACATTTTTCCAATATTTTTTGCTGATTCGATTGTCGATATAGATCAACATCCTAAAAGGAGGGCCCTAAATTTAAAAACATCCTGTATCTCATAATTATCTAGGCTTCTGTAGAATTTAAGAATTTAAAAGTCAATTTTGTACTTTGTGTAAAAGTTAAGAGCCGAACTTGATTTCATAATTAGCATACTTTATTTCATAAAGATGCAATTTCAACTAAGTTTTTTTTAAATACATTTATGCTGTTTTTCACGATTAACCAATAGCGGCACAGTGTTTCTTCTTTTACAAGCAATTAGATGAGACAAAACAATTTAAGGGCATGCCCAAGATCACTTTCGGAAAAAGCCTCTTAATGATATATTTAATTTAGCACAAGATAACTTAGCTACGCGCACTCAACTTGGTATGTAGATACTTACTCGGACTCTACCAAAGGCAAAGTCTACTTAAGATTTTTTTTTAAACTAAAAACAAAAAGAAAGCACAATTTTCCCTAAAAATGTATATTTATCAGGCATTTTCGATTTTTGTTATATTAAATGATAACACGGTCTTAAAATTATTTCAGGCAATAAATAGACTATCATGATTTTGGAAAATGTAAAAATAGTAATATTAAATAACATTTAAAATTTGTTAAATAAATAATGTATATATTTTGTAATTAAGTCTACTAAAAAAAAAACCCTACCGCTTCTTCGACTAAAACCAGTTCTGCGCTGATCTACCTATAATTTTATTATTCGCTTTTTGTAGATAATAGTATATTTGTTAAAATAGTACAGAAAAAGTATATGTAAAGCTTAAGGTGGTAATAAAAGTTAATAATTTACTACTTGCATTTGCTCAGAAGCATTTTACTGTTTTAGCGTCACGTTGTTTTATAATAAATAAGATTAAAAGTTTCACTAAATAAATGCGTTTTGAAAACAATTTTGGCTGTTTGAGAAAGTCTGGAACAAACCGAATCGATATCATAGAAAATTAGATATTATACGACATTTATTCATTAATAAGTACATATATAATCATAATAGAAAAATAATAACGCCTTATTTCATATTTATTCTTTTATTTATTACATTTTCTCTCTCACACTATTTTAGTTTTCATTCTTAGGTCTTAATAATTTTAGTTCTTTTAAATCCTAAGCTTACCTTAGTACAGACGCTGCCTAGTAAGGTAGGTTTTGTAAAAATACACGTGTAAAATTTAAAATTAAATAAATTATTATTTGAAGAGATGCATTCTTTTAAATTGATGTTCATAAAGTTTTTTGTTTTCAGTTGTCTGTCTAACTTGTAGAAGTATTTTAATAAATGGGCTGGGTATTACATATTTTCATTACCTATCTATACCCATACGTTTTATATATTTTTCATTCGACATTTGTCTAGTAGAGTACTTATTAGTAACGAGATTTTTCACGTTTCATCTGAAAAGTTGTTGATTGCAATTTTATAATAACAAAGTTGGCGCACCCATTTGCCTTGCATTAATTTTTTTGTACCTTTTGAAATAATTATTTTTAAAATACGAAATTGTAAAATATATTTTTCATACGTAAGACCCTAAATTGTAATACCATACACAATAACAAATTCAACCAAGGATATTTAAATATTACGTAAAATTGACTCATTTAGGTACGGTTTCTAATGCACAAGGGTCACTTCATCATAGTAATAAGATCACTTTAGCATAGGTAAGTCTAAGCATTGATTTAAAAATAAAACAAAGTATTTTGTTGATTTCCGTATTGGGCACTAATTAACAAGCAATATTTTTTATTGTTTTCGCTGCCAAAATAGATCGTTAACGCCGACTCACTTTCGACGGCACAAACGCAGAACGAATTTACCGCCCCCGGGCCTATTGTTTCAAAAATGGCGCCAAAAAAAAACTAACCGTAGACAAAAAGACGCGCGGGTGGCCGCGGTTTCATATTTTTTGTCTCCTCGGATGGATGGAATATAATTTATTCCATATTTGGATATGTGGATTTTTTTCTAAACGCACCGTTACATTTTAACCGAATCTATAGGCTATTTCTACGCCACAGAAGTCCATCACTGCTAGTATGCCGGACCATTCGCTTAATTTTTGAATACATTTTCCTATCTTTAGTTAATTTCGAAATAATTTTTGATAGGTAAACATTTATAGCGGGACCTTATGCGAGTTGCGATTTGGTAACGTAACTCTCGTGGCTGTGACGCTCTTTATATGGACCTTAAATTTTAAAATAAGCTGCTTCAGCTATTAAAAAAACTATTAAATTAGAGAATTTGAACTATAAGGTACTTGGTTATGCTAAATCTTTATTCTTATTTGCAGAAAAAATGGATCTTATATTTCATTTACTGTCTTGCTAACAAAATATTGTTATGTTAAACGATTTATTTATATTTAATTGTTAATAGTACCTTACTATGTCATTCCAGTGTACCAACTTGTGTATATAATTAAAAAATAAATCTTCAAATCTTGTACGAGTGTTCACAATACATGTGATATTTTGTAGTTGGAATCGAAATTAATAAAATATGAAAAGGTACAAATTTCAATCTCTCATTAGATTCCTAAATGAATACTAATACTAATGATAATCTTTTTTTTTTAAATATGCAGAGTGTCAATAGCAAATAAAAAGGTCCGATTGGACATATGTAATATAATTACTTTACACACCCTCGCACATGGTTATTTGCGAGGGTGTGTAAATTCGTGTGTTGTATACAAGCACACATTTGAAGACATGTTGATTTTAGAACTAATTGTATCCCCTTAGATAGCAGCGTTTTAAGCTAAAAAGTTAATGCGAGAAATCCGTGTGTTGTTTAATAATTTAATACCTTGAACGAATAAGCAATCATCGCGAGGGTCTATGAATGCTGCGGAATATGGGACTGCAAACCATAAATTATAAATCATAAATGGGCAGATTTCAACGATGCGCAGCGGCATTGTGTCGATCGATGGCTGAGATGCATACCATAGATAATAAAAAATATTATAAAATTGATATATTTATATTGTAGGTATAAATATCTGTCATTGCGGGCATTGTCTGTCTGTAGTCATTAATAGAATGCTTATTGATTCTTACGTATTTATAAGAGAATTAAGAAGATAACAGAAATATCGCAATATCTAATAGGTATTTTAAAGATATTATTTAAAAAAAATGAACTTTTTTGCCTCGAAGAAAATTACTTTAAAACCATTTTACATGAATTAAACTGGCTTCTAAGCGAGCCGTCTTGAGTGGTAACACGTTATTTCGAGAATTCCTTAAACTTAGGATTATAATATTCAACACAAAAACTTGAAAAGTCCTTTGTTTTTGGTTTAGTTAATAATATTATTATTATAGCGAATTGTGATGTACAATGATTAGGCATTATGATCGCGTTGAAGCGTGTTGTTATAACTTCTTTTTTTTTTAATTCTTTATTTTATTTTTTTAAATGACACAAAGAAACCACTGGTGCAGTTACCACAGTTTCTGTCTAATCTTTTAGACTTTTCAGGTCTACGAAAGAGTGCGGAGGGTTTCCTGCCCCTATCCTCTTCTCTTTCCCGCATCTCGTTCTCCTACGATTTTTTACATACATTCATACTATTACCACATTCCTTCAATAAAATACACTGACCTCCTAATTTTGTTATATTTGTTATAAATAGTATAATTTCTAAATTCAAATCTAAATTACCTTAATGTAAAACCTAAACCTAGTATTGTAGGTACATAATATAATAAATGGATATAACATACGAAAACACGACGGTAATAAAAAAAATATATACCTTAAGTTTAAACAAAACGATCGTTAATTTACTAAACGCCACTAGAATGTAGAAATCAGAATTTAATACCACTAGAATTTAATTTAAATTGTAGCTCTCTACCTTTTGAAAAAAGTAATATTTATTACAATTTTGGATAAATTTACATAGTCGAAAAAATAATAATAGGTAAAAAACACAACTTCGTTACACGAACACCATGTTTCTTATGTTTCAAGAAAATACTTAAAAATACTTAAATACCTTCTTAAATAATTCTTAAAGTTACTTACTTTTATGTGTTTTTTTTTATAGTATACGATATTATATATTAGGCCCAGGTATTACTAAAGTCATAGATAATAAACACCACTAACTTTATTTTTACATTCCTACCTACTTGTGAAAATGATTTTTGCTTTCTTCAAGGCAAACATTTAGCCTAGTTAAAAATGCAGTGTTTGGCAGTGGTAGCAAACTTTCACTGATTCAAAACTATTTTTAATTATGTATATCGAACATGTAACCTAATAAAATGAGGTTGTAAATAAATAAATAAAATAATTAATAAAATATATGAGTTAAAGCTTTATGATATTTTATAAAATATAAATAATTGTTTCATTGTGATCAGCTTTAGTTTTTCTTTTATATTCTTTATTTATGGTGGTGGTATATGTGTATTATTTAGGATTCAGTTCAATTGGATGCTGAAAATATTTTTAAAAAAAAGATATGGAATCATATTAGAATTTCTAGAACGACTCCAGAAATCTTATTTATAATAGGCAAATAATTCACCTCTTTATAAACATGTAGGTTTATATATATTTTTAATTTCGCGCTAATATCTATTTACAATAAATACTCAACTGGTTTAGATATGTGAATAACTGTTACTATATGTATGTTCTCAGTTACCCACCTTAGCGATAAATCTATCACTTGGTGACAGAAATACCGCTCAGTTGCTCACGGCCAATTGCCAATGGCCGCCGAGCGAGACGGCACGACGCAGCGTCTGTCGCGTTTCCGCGAAAACTCACGAGATTAGATCCGTCGCGGGGCTATTTTTGACAATTCGTTTTCATTACAAACTATAGTTCGCGCAAGAAAGCTTATCTGGTTAATAGTGCGTGTAACTGCGGCTAGGCTAGGTATCGGTAAATTCGCTTCACCTAAAATTTTGTCTGAAATGATGACAGTTACAGAGTTGAAAGTTATTACTTTGATACTTCAAACACGTGTTTCACCATTTCCCGCAAATCTAAGGAGGGTGTTTTGTTTACTTTAAGTACTTTGGGAGGGTGAATACTTAAATCTCACACACAAAAGATGTTATAACCTTCAAAAATAGCATGGTAATCAAGTAATGGCCCGAAGGGCCTGGAGTGCCACTGGTACGTCTCGTCGCGCACTGAAGATAACTACCATTCGAAAGATTCTGACCTACAAACTGTTGTCCGTGTACACTCTATGACAATACAATACTCTGTTTATAATACAAACCGCGGCCCACCATTTTGTATGAAATATTGATAGCATTCAGTTGTATTTTAAAAAAACGAGGGGTTTTAAATAATAACACAAAAATTTTAATATAAACTATCATTTCCATATTTAAAAATTAAAACAAAAATCTTCAATTTTAAGCAATCGCTTATGTAAACGACTCCTTCATTTTATTCTCATCATAAAACTATATTTATATCTAACTGTATTTATAGGATATGTTTGGTTTTATAAGCGGGTGGTTACAAAAATGCTATCTCAAAAACATATGGGGGTTTTGTCTTTTTTTTATATATATATTTTACATAATGTTTAAAAAAAAATCCCTAAATAGTTCCCTGTAAAACCCTCTATAAATAAGCTTTAATAAATATAAACTAGATTACTTGTATTTTTTCTGAATTTCTCTCATATCGTCTTTGAAAACCTTTAAAATTTGCATTTTTGTATCATTCAGGTATGTACGCACCTGAAGGCGCCGTTAAAGCCGCCTGCAGGGCGAGAGAACGAAATGTTATTTTTCGACATTTCGGCGTTCAGCACGAAGGCTTTTGGCGTCCGAATACAAACGGCCCATATAATTGTTGTTTACACAGCGGGTTGGCGGGTTGGCGGGTTGGCGGGTTGGCGGGTTGGCGGGTTGGCGGGTTGGTGCGCTAAATCACCGGAGTCTGCGGTCCTGTTAACGAGTCTGATGTTTCAATTTTAAAGTCATCTTCGAGAGCGACCACCCAGACGAGATGCTGCGCTAGCCGCTAGCCCGCTGCCCGGCACGTAGCGGACACACTATGAATTGAGAAATCTCTATCTGTCTACTGTCTATTGTGACCGTAAAAAAAATGAAATTGTAAACTTTATGTAATAATATTATACGGTTCTTGTATGACAGCTGATCGTTCGCTTGCTGCCAAGCTTACTTAATAAGACCTTATAGCACAACGTGCAACTTAATCAAATAGACAGTTTGTGCTTAAGGGTTCCGTCACGTCAAACTAGAAATAAAGAGTTATTTCACTGTTCCTAAGTGTAATAAGATTTACCTACGCAACGAATTCAGTAATACACCGTATTGGAAAAACATCTAACCTTAAATTTAACGATAAAGACATTTTTCATACGCACAATGCACTTTATACAATTTATAAAATTAAAACGTATTAGTATTTTATTACCATCCACTTTTTTTAACATTTATAATATAGGTGCCTATAGGTGCGAGTATTTTTAGAATAAATAGGTAATGTGTTCTCTTTCTGACAGTGCGCGCACTGGCCAGTGCTTGGAGTGTGTCCGCAACTCGGCGCACCCATACATATCTATAGATGCAGTCGTGTGTTTTTTATCCGTTGTTGCATGGCAATTGGTCTGATTGAACAATTACCCACGCATTGCCAACTAATACAGACGTTTCGTTGGGTATAGTGTAATGGGCGCCGATGGGGACTAGCTATAATAAAACAATACGTGGTCTACACGTCAAACACGTCTAGAAGATTACTTCTGAGCCCCCCGGGTGACAATTCGGAAATCACGATGTAACGTTTGCTGCGAGCATCGGCGACATTCATTGCTAAGTTTCATTTATCCCGCTGTCACAAACGATGTCAGATTGGAAATGTATTGGCGTCGCAGTGCATTCCGACCTAATCACAATTATGCTGTAAGGCGAGGCCAAAGGATATATATTAATTTCGATTCAATTAGACCCTTTTTTGCCTGGCATTTGGTAACCATTGGATATTTAATCATAAAAAAATATGTTTAGATACCTCAATCTTATGTCTTCAACATAGTAAAAGCAGATTTTTAAAATTCAATTCATTTTCTGAGAAGTTAAATAAATGATAAACTGCAAAAAGTTTTTTTTTTGTTTAATTACTCTCTTATACTTAAATACTTGAAAAATAGTACTTGAACGGCAAATGAAGGGTCTGAAACATAGGATAGTTTTTTTTTTTAATTTCTCAAATATGCACATAACTTCACCATAAATAAGTTAGGTTAAGTTATTATGGTGCCTTGCCGGAGCTTCAATTTACTACAACCCTATAAATTCTAGAATAATTTAAATATAGAAAAATACGATAGACTTATAATAATCAAATCGGTTTTTGTTTTATATTAACGAAAAACTCTTATAAATATTTATATAAAAAAACAGTGTTAAAATTGTTTAGCACAGATATTCATTCTGCCAGGTTCATTATTACCATTATTATACAGAAACAAGAACGGATATGACAATGTAGCTATTATATAATATCTACTGCTTTAGTAGTAGTCAAATATTTAAACCAGAAGCTGAGGTCTTACAGTTAGGCACGAGAAATTATTTTTAAGCTTGAGAAGATTAAAATGTACTAAAAACATACAATGCTATCATGACATTTTATCAACTCATAAATTTTAACACCATTTTAGTTTTTCCACCAGCCGTGTCAATGTTTCATTAATTAGCATTAAAAATTTGTTGAGTAGTGTTATACATCTATATTATTCGACCAGCCTCCGATGTGATCTAAACGGCTATGTAACGGACAGACGGCCAAAGGACGGGGATAGTAGCTAAAAAGTAGATAAAAGCCAAGTAAATAATCTCAGCAGTAAAATATGGCTCTAACTTGATTGTGTCCATACTGAAATAAAAACCGGGACCTTCAAGATTGAACCAGGTTTTGGTAGAACGGTTTATATTGGCGAGATCCCAATTTACGCTGTTTTTATTATTTTTAATTATGCTTCAAAAGTATACATTTTTCCCAGGCCGATGGGAACAGACCTCTATATATAAAGTGATTCTATGGTTGGCAAATCGTTTAGAAGGAGATAGGTAAAAAAAATGTTTACCTATCTCCTTCTAAATAAAGAGGTTCTTAGTTATAGTGTTTAAGCATTGTTAAAAAAAGGCTTGCGCCGATACGATGGGCCATTTCACAACACGGATTGTTAATTGAAAATGCCAAAAATTCAAAAATAGCCCGTGTTATGAAGTCATCATTTATGGCTGGAAGATTGAGTTCGGAGGCCCGGAGGTCCGAATGAACCCACGGACGGACCTCGTATTTAGAGTCGGCAATAAATTGAAACAAAAAATGGTGCTGAAACAATATTTTGTTTAGATCCAAGCATATAATCACCGCGTTCACGCAGATCAACAACCATTCGGTGAATTTTAACAATCGTCTAATATAATTAAGTAAAATAAACATATATTTTGTTTGTTAACTGTGCAATAAAGAAAAGTTTCACATTACTATAATTTTATCTTTGTAGCAATATAAGTAAGATATCTCATAAAATACATGCATGTGATACGTACACTTAATCAATTTCAAATCAATTCAACCATTAAAAAACAGTTTAAGCACTGCAAGAATATCAAAATTGCAGTATAAAATTATAGATTATAACAATAATTTAATGTACTTATATAATGTAACAGTATAACGATATTAAGAATTATTGTTAAAATTTTATAAGATTTAGGTGAACCTACTTATTTAATCAGTGGATTCATATGATTGGTCAAATTATTGTAAGTATGTAATATTTGTTTTCTTAATTAAGTTACACTGTATGTTTCCTTAAAATATACAAGTGAAATTAAAGTCAGCAGTATCCTTTCAAGGGGTGATCCTGCAGAGAATAAATAATTCTTGAAGGATCAATCTTAAATAATCAAAAGCAAAGGTTACGGAGTCCTGGCCCAGCGCTCCGCGCTAACGACACCCTGGGCGTATCCCCGCGTGTGTATCGTTAGCCCAACAGTGTAACCAGTAATCAAATGAACTGCAGCGCGGGGCGTAAAATAGGCCCTAAATCATCACGGCCCAAGCAGGGGGTCCGACCGCGGATGCCAGGACCTAAACCTGTCATTAGGGGCTCGATATTTGGGTGGTTTCTGCGTCGAAGGCTGACGCCTTGCGACGGCTCGCGTTGGCACTGGACCAATTCGATTATTTTCAAAACGAGATCATCGCTAACTGATCTCCATCATCTCCACCATAAAGTATGGTTGATATGGCTATATTTTTTGTTGGAGTTACACATTGATTATTGTTAAACTTAATCGGTCCTCAACTCAAGTACCATAATTTTTGGTTTCCTTTAACATTATATAGATATAGCTTCAATATTTTTTACAAACTGCAAATTTCACATTAGGCGTTAATATTGATTTGAAACACAGCAAAATAACACGGTGACAAGTAAAAACAACAAAATATTATGGTCGCTGCTACCAAATTTTCAGGTAACGTCAATTTATTTCGTCAGCTGTTCACCCACGACGCGATATTGTTTTATAATCATAGCAAAATGTTTATGATATTTTTTTTTAAATACATCTCTTGCTGCCATAGAAAGAAATGTGGTAAAGCTTACAAGAAAATATTTAACAATAATCAGTCTGTAAGTACAACTATTCTATTAGCAAATTTCTTGCTGCGGGTGCAAATTTTTAAACCAAATATTTTGCTAAAGTATTATTTTCGTGTATATTCCGTCACCTCTACAACTTTTTTATTAATAATGAATGTCATTGCATAAATATATATTTATCCTATCGTTCCAGAAAGCGACAACTCTAGTTTGATTTATATTGAACTATTTATTTAGGTATGGTCGAGGGCAAATGAAGCTTTACCCTGAAAACCGATTCGACAAAGTTTGTAGCTATCTTCGCCCATACGGAGATGCGAAAGTGGTGGTCTTTTTTTTACGCCTTTCTTAATATGCTCGGGGTTAAACTTTAGTGCCGTGACTGTACATTTTTTCTACCGTTACGAGTTGTTTGAGATCCGAAATAGTTTTTTCTCATATACTCAATTTTCTTCTGAGTTACTGGCGTCTTGAAACAATGTATCGATTTATGAAAACATACTGACTTTTCAAAATGGTAAGTATTTATTTTTTAAATGGATCTTCCGTCTCTCTCTATCTTGTTTAATTATAACGAGTACACATGCATATCTAATACAACATCCTATCACTGTCTTATTCTCAGCCTATTCTGACACCTAACCTAACCTAAACCTACCTATTTCTGTATAATTTTTATAGTAAGTTTCTATATGCATATTACAAATATATTATACTTTACGTATATATATTATATGTATATATGTAATATGGATATACCATAACAAAATGAAATTGTTTAAACTATTGTACATAATATGTACAATAAACAATAGTTTTTCATTATTATATTCATTATACATTTATTGTACTCCACTAAAATTGAGTGATTAGCATTTTTTTATAGTTAATGACTTTATGCTCCAAACCGACGAAAGAATTACTTGCAGCTATTCAATATTCCTCAGTTACAATACAATTACTTTTTTTACAAGCTTTTAGTTAGCTTGCAATGTTTGTATGTCGGTTTAGGTCAAATCTTGCAAGCTGACTTAAATCACTTGCTCTTATCTTACGGAGTTGAAATATGACATGTTGAGCGAACTGATTCGCTAAGAACGCATTTTTATGGTAAGTATGACCTGATTCTACAGCCAGGATTGGCAGCAGACGAAGGAATTCCTCGACGGCCAACAGCACAGACACGAAATTGTCATACGCATTTAGGCGCTTAAATAAAAGTTTGTTTTAGTATAGCGTTTGATTATTACTCAAAGACTGACGTGCGGTGTTTTTTTTAAATGTTCCGTGCATCTAGACGCTTGTTTGAGATATCTCAAAGCATAACATGACAATGGCAATGTATGTACAGATTTCTTAGAGCCGAATCCATAAAAATAAATTAACTACCCTCACATTTGTAAAAGTGTGCGTACGAGTGTATTCAACAGGGCCCCGCGTCCCTTTTGTCTCTGATGAATCCTAAGACTGAAGATTGCCTTAAATTGCTGCTCACAAAAGCTCTCCCGTTGCTGCTAATTCTTCGACTTCCGGTGGCGGAGACTGAATGCAGCCATTTGCAGCAATTTGCATGCAGCGCCTCTCGGTCCATTCAGTCGGCGATGCAAATGCTCCTGACCACAGAGCATCACTTCCTCCCCTCGTTCAGTATTCACCATTGTCGCCTTTGCTATACCAGGTTCATCTATATCGACAACTAAATCATTGTCACGAAAAAAAAGGCTCTCCGGAAGTCGCTGTCCCACCTCGCGTGATGCGTTCAACGGCATTCTCAAACATTAAAACGATTTCTATTAAATTTTGAACTGGGAAACATTTTTTGAATATTTTTTACTGATTAATGTTTGACTGCTGACATCAGTGAATTTAAATACATTTTTTGTAATTAAAATAAAAATAAATTTGTGGCACACTTATATATGCTACAAAAGGGCAAGATTATTACCGTATGACCAACCATCCCATAAAGTTCAATTAAAAAAATATTGTCGCGTCGGTGGGAAAAAAATCTGAATAAAAATTAATTAAAGGTTTGAACGATGTAGAAACCTAATCCTGAGCAAGTTCATTCTAAAGACGATATAATGCATGAGAAAACCCATTTGAATAATGCGTTTTTATATTACAATTCTATATTTTAATTAATTCGTCTAACCTCCAGAGCAATAATTATGTAGGTATATATTCCAAAAATTTCGTTATTTTTCTTAAACTCGCATAACCTGACAGATAAACATACAAACCTCCTTAGTGAATCTAAAAACAGTGCAAAGGATTAAATTTGGCCTTAAACAATACGCTGTGTTTAACTATGCATAAGGCCGTTATAATTCAGGACTTTTATAGTTATATTGGTTAGTTTGATTATCTTGTTTTTTTAAGATTTCTTTTGGCCTCTTTATTATTTTTAATACGATTATTTTATTTTTTTAATTTCTTCTTATTTTCATATTTTTCGTTTATATTTCTAAGAAACATTAGGAGTAAAAATCATTTCTTTTTTAATACATAAACTTAAGCTTTAATTAACGTAGTTAAATATATATTCGCTATACACTTATCTATCATAATAAATAAATAATATATATGCAAACAAGAAAAATGTAAAAAAATATATGTTACGGGTTATTATGATATTAATATTATTTAAATTTCATTTAATAAACAGGTGATAAATCCCGACCTCCATTCCTCGATTAAACCACTCTATTTAGATAACAAATGTCAGTTGCTTAGTACCTACTTGAATACTAGTCCCCCTTACAGACGCATCGACTCGCACCGTGACAATGGCACAAGCGTCATAATCATAAGCGTTACCGTACCGTAATTCACTCCACCCTGAAAAATTCTAGCGTCCCTCTATATATTAAAATGTCACACCACATCTTAAATATTGGAAATCAGTTTTCAGAGTCATATGAGGTTGAAATGCACAGTTCAGATTATGACTAATAATCTTTTCGCGTATAGGCATTAAAATTTATACAATTGCCCGTGCTCGACTGCGTTTTGCTCCGAAGTGGAAGTTAATTGAGTGCCCCGTCCTTAATTAGCATCCCATGATCTGAGGTCCAAAGATTCCGAGAGGTTAAGATGACAGACAATTGTCCGTTTCAGATCGTATCCGGACCTCAGCGAGCGAGTCGCCAAAAACGCGGGACAGTTGACATCGTAAATATTTTAAAAAATGTATTAAAGAAGAAAATCAACCTTAGCTGGCATTCAATATTTCGACAACAATTCAGGTGATAACATATTATGAGGCCGTTCTAAAAATAAAAACCACTAAATGATTTAATCAAATTAAACAAATTTAGCATCATGGAGACGAATTGAATACCAGTTATTTATTGTTACTTTTGGAGTAACATGGCCACCCTTACTAAACTAAAAAGTCACCTGTTCTAAGAGAGGCCAGACGAACAAAATACCAACCTCTTACCAAATACCAAACCTTCTTCCAAATCAGCCTTCTATGTAATAGTTAATATTGTTATATTAAAGCCTGTCTCACACCAAGCCAGTGTGAAACGTCAAACTACATTATTTTAGTTTAATACATTATTAAACGTTTTTAGTTTAAAACAAACAAACGTCAAAGTGACAGCGTGCGAGTGGCGAGTCGCCTTTAGACCAGCCCCAGTGGACAGTAAATGTCGTTGACTTTACCAATGAATATCAAAATAAAACAGTTTATAGGTTCGAAGAATGTACCTAAGTGGTTGGTTAGATTGTAAATGGTTGCGTTTATTATTATTTTTTATTATTTCTACTTTTTCCTCTTAATGTTATGATAATTAATTTCTTAAAAAATATTTTTTCTTCCTTATTAGTATTTAAATTTTAATTTTCCATTGCTCAGCGGTTAGTACTTTTCCCGAATTGATGTGGTAAATTGATTATTCTAAGACTAGTCGGAAAAGTATCCCTCTAATAATAATACATTCTGAAAACCCATCGTAAATCATATTTAAAATAAATAAAACACAAATTTTATTCAACAAATAAATTGTCAACTATTTGTAATCCCTGAGGATAATTTAAATACATATTTTCCTTTTTTGCAAGAGTTGATTTAGAATATTTTATCCACTCCCAATAAAAAATCGCCTTCTAACAAATTCCCTTTTTCCACGACCTTTTAATAAGACCAATAAGCCTCGGTAATTTGAATAATTTTACCTATTTATTTTAGTGGATCTAACAATAATAAGTATAAGCATTTTTTTTTGTCTAACTGTACTGTAACTCAAAAAATCCTAAAAATCTGTCATTTTTTATGTTTTTCATTACCAAATCAAAATAAAGGGCAGACCATTGAAGCGATAAAGCTTTCGCAACGAAATTCGCTGCGATGATATGGCCACTCTGGGTCGGTCGACATGTCCTGCTGGGCGAATGACGAAGAAAAATAAAAAATACTCATTTGAAATTGGAACGCCGGCTAATGAAGAGCCCTCTACTAGAATTACGTTCAAATTCAAATAGGGCGGCGAACGGAAGCGGCCGGTCGACGTCTTCGTAATTTAAAAAAGGAACTCGGGCTTTTTAAATGGCCATCGCTTTCGCGCCAGGACTCATAATGGCCAGCAAGAAAACAATATAAATCATTATTTAAGTTTATCGTCTAATTGGCTAGTCAACATTATACCATATTTACACTTACCGGTTTTCGCGGTTTTGCACCATTTTACACGTATATTTTTTTAACTTAAATTTTTTTTTTTTTAAAGTTTAGGGATATCTATGTCAAAGGATGTAGCTGAGAATTCTTTTACTGTAGCTTCTAGGTGAATTTCTAGTGTCTAGGACTTGAAAAATATCGCTGTGAGTGCCGGTAATGCGCTGTATGTTAACTCACAGAATTCACAATAGTATCTATACATAAAACGTAACTATCGTAACATTTAAAAATCAGTAAAATAATGGTAATAACAATGGTAATGGTAATAATGGTAAGATAAAAAAAAATAAACAAAACGAGGTAAGTGAAAAAATAAATCATTTTTTCGTTTCTCCAAAAATAATTTTAGTATGTGAATAAAGGATTATTTTAATAGAATTTGTTTAAACCTCGGTCATATACCATTATTTGGACAACTAGGTCAAATGTACCTGTGCTAGAGTCAGGGGGAGATGGTAGTAATAAAGCATTAAAAATGGTATAATCATGATTCGAATCCGCAACCTTTGTGCCAATAGTCCAATGCCTTAACCAGTAGACTACCACGATCGATATATTGTAATTGTATTATTATGATAATAAAAACGTTTTATAATTTTCTAAACATTTAAACGTTTCTAATAACAGTCCAGAAAAAATATTATTAAGTGCATCGAATGTTTATCACTTCGGATACAGGCTTTATTCCTAGTCAAGTGATTATAATTCTATCACTTTACCTCTTTTTTTTAAGCAAATTTAGTTTTATAATACCTAAATATTCCGTATCAACGTATTAACTATAACTATATATTTTAATCGTAAACAAATTCTGTGGATGGTAGAATGCCTACCTAAAAAAAAAATATACCAAAACATAATATAAATCATACGTATGTCATAATATAAATAGTATATTGGATATTTTAATAAATAAATAAATACTAAAATAATAATTCTGCTAATAACACAAGTGTTTAATAAAAATAAGCAATAAGCAAAATAATCTATGAATTATTCAAAACAATCATTAAATGAACATTTTAAAATTGCCGCATTGTTGAAAAAAAAATGTTGTACCCTCCAAATGAAACAGACCATCAGAGGCAGGGCATATAAAGTTCGAGCACGTAGCTAATCGAATGACGTATCGAATGAGGTCCGCGGTCCGGCAATCAAAACTTCGCTAATCCTCAGCGCAAACAGAGGAGGCGGGCGGGCGCGGGTGCTGCGCCCCGAGGTGCGCCGGGGCCCGGGGCCCGGGTCCGGGGCCCGGGGCGACCGAACTTGGAACCAATATTGTTGTTTTTAATCCGCGGACGTACCAGTGCCAGTGCACATTGTGTTTCCAGTGGTTTCGGTGAAAAAGGGTATGTCTATTTCGAGGAAAAACTGTTTTTTCACCATACTTCATAAAAATGTGCTTTGCGTCTCTGAAAAAGGATATCACACAAATTTATCACTTTTAAAAGTTATTAATGAAAATTAAATAAATGTTCATATAATGCGTTTTGTGAAGTTATAAATACCTTGATACCCTTTCCCGCTAGAATTGATCAATACCCTTTCAGTCCAAAAGGAAATTAAAAAAAATATTAATAGATTGTACCCATTTCACCCATTGTACCCCTTTTCACGGGTAGTGCCTATATGTCATTTCGTGCATTTACTTTCCACAGTGAATATGTGCACAGTTAGTTATATCCTTTTTCATAAAAACGAAAATGATTGTAAAAATGATATGAGTCTAAAGTATGTAAATTGTTATAGTTTAGATAGTAAAAACTCCCACCAAAAGTATTATACTAATTGTTCAATAGTAATAACTTTTTAAAGTGTGTAAATTTTTTTACCTCTCCTGAAAACATATTCCCCCTTTTCACGGGTTTGGGACGGCGGGGGGGGGGGGGAGGGTTGTATTTCTCAACAACTATTAATAGTATTGATATTTATGTGTGACTTGAGGTTATATTATTTTGAGGTTATATATGAATAATAATGACATATTTTAATGGTAAAAAAAATACTGACATTATTTATTTACTTGCGCATTTTACTGATGCAAGTTGCGTACCTATAATGCTTCATTAGTAACTGTTATATCTTTGGTGAATAATAAAAAATTGTGTCCACATTCGAGAACCCCCCCCCCCCACTCCCCCCACCAGCCCCCCCGTTCGAGGCGGTCATTTCGATGCCTCTCCAATTTATCGGCCCATAATGTCGGATCGCATAAATCGAGTGCTAATGACGGTGCCATTACATCGAATCGATCCCGCGTCCGACCAAAGAGTAGACAATGTTTTGACGTCGGACAAAAGCCCCCGATAAACCAAGGACAATAAATTACTGGCTCGGTCGCGAGCGCGGACCCAGCCCAGCATTTAGTGCACTTTGCGGGCGAACGTTAGGGGAACTTTAAAGCTGTTTGACGTTTAAAATACTGAGGTCTTATCATATAATAAGTTGCACTAGAAAAGCTACTCCATATAAAACATGTCATCAGTTAAATCATGTCTTAAGAACAGCGACCGGTCAGCTGTTAGGCAGATGTGAACGGTCATGATCGACTAAAATTATAGCCGCCAATCTGATGAGAAATATTTCGAACGTGTTTTGGCGATTGATAACTCGTCAATGCAAAACAGTCTACTAATTACCATCAATCTAAATATCCACTTTTCATGATTTTAAAATGCAATACTTACCTACCTCAGCGGAATTTGATCAGTTCATCAGACTATGCTTCGATTAAGCATGAAAAAACGCAACAATAAATAAATAGAACACACAAAATTCTGTCTACTAGATGCCGGAACTAAAGTCAAAGTCTTTGACTTTAGTTCCGGCATCTTGCACTCCTAAAAATAACTAACAAGTTTAAAAAAAAATACGTCATATTTTGCCGATTGAAGTTCCACGGGTTAATTTAACACCGCGGTTAGTTTCTATTAGTTTAGTAAGAAGACGCTCAAGGGCGGATCGAGAGGTTTTTCTTGGGCCGGAGGGTGTGGAGTTCCCCCCATACAATTTTAAGCGGGGGGTCCGGGGGATTTTAAAAAGAAATGAGGCCTAAAACACAGTTTTAGGTACCCCTTAAATATTTTTAGACCCTAGTAAAAATAGTCTGAAATAATGTTTTGTGCCAGTATTTTAATTTCCCCACTCATTGGAAAAATCCCTGATTCTCAATATTGGTGATTACTTCCTTACATATAAGTAACTTACCTTATGCTTTTTCCCAGTGCGTCCATTTATAATGAAAAATAAATAAAAAAATACTTTTCTTCAAAAAACAAAACCCACGCGAAGTCATTCCCATCGATTCGCTGCTATTTAAAATTATAATTACTGATTACAAATAAGTACATTAAATTCCTGATAAGCGACATCGGCGGCTATAATGGGTATCCATCGAGCTTGACGTTCGTCAGCTCTCAAAGGACCCGATGACATCGTCTCCGGCTTCGGACCTTCAGCGCGCGTCCCCCATTAATTGCTCACGAGAGAGAGGAGCGGTGCTGACGAGACGCTGGTCCGCTGTTAATTGGACAGGGTTTATAGCGGCGATTGGTTCAGACACAGCCTCCCAAACATACGCGCACGTGAATGCATTCTTCTTATACTGTTCTGGCCAAAATTGACTCCAGGTCCCTCAAACAAGTATTTCCGGTGAAGTTTCTAAGTCGATTTTATTTAACTTGCTTATCCTAACATAATATTGAGAATCACGACTAATTCAGATAAAATTAACCACCGATAGATAGCATATATTTTAGCCTCAGTACAATGCGATGCCATAAACAGGGTAGACTCGTGTCACTCGTGCAGTAACTTAATGCGTTAGAGAGGGATATCTGTTCGGTGGTAGGTCTTTGTTCATCTGTACTGTTCCGCAGTTCACACGGAATCACCATCATCCGGTTATCAACACAATAATATCACCATCTAGCAGTTAAAAGTCAACTGTCGCCTAATGCCGATTGTGGCATAGATCCATGCTTACTCCAGTTGTATGGTAGCGTAGATAAAACTTTATTTATTTTATTTTTTTTAACCATACCATAACCATAAATACATAGCATACCATACTTTAACCATAGATACATTTTTATAAGGAAAATATATATTCTAGAACCATAGACATCGTCCAAATAAAATGGAATTATTTATATAAAGAAAATAGCACGTAAAAGAATAGTTGATTATCGAAAGAGTAAACAAATCAATTTTTAAAATTAAGCACATAAATTGTGTTACTAACATTTTTTATTAAGTACGCAATATACATACAATCTGGCAAATTTATATATATATAAAAAAATATCAAAAACTACGTTTATTAGTTACCATCCAATAAAAAAAAATTAAATGTAAATGGCCATAAAAACATCTTATCTCCCTTTAAACAGGTTTTCTTTCCGAAGTCACAACTGATTCATACTCAAAGATTTTTAGTACAATTTTTAGTTTCGACATATATATATTTGAACTCATACTACCTCCCTACCTTTAAGATGACAATCTTAGCAATGTACTCGTACATATTAGAAATAGCGTATTTTCTCACTCAAGCCTAAAATGTATTTTTAAACATTTTTGTACCTGCAGCTATTTCAGAAAATATTCGCTCACTTCACTTACTTATCCGTTTAGAAAATACCTTGGAGTTGAGCCATTTGCTATTTGGTGACGTTTAATCATGTGTCAGTGACGCGCGTGATACCAGAGCAAGTCGATAACCTCGTACGCGATGCGAGAAGATGCGCTCGCATTTATGTGTAACTATTAACTAATCCCTTGTACTCCTTGTAGTTTGGACTTAAACCGCTAGAAACCGATAAATATTTTAGTTCTAGATAATAATCGATTGATACACTTAACATGTAGTTTGAATTAAAAAGCTAAATAACGTTAAAAAATTTATGTTAGATATTTATTTATTTATTTAATTTATTCAACAAGTTTACAATATCATTCTTTTATGTACTAGCCAAGCCCTAGGCTAATCTGCTGGAAACCAGGTTTGTAAAATACAGATATTAATAATTGTGAAACTTGTTCAAATTATTAGTTCTATATTTTACACATCCTTTACAATATACATATACACATTAATTATATACATTTTTATAGCTTAGTAGTATTTTACAATCAAAAAATAAGTATACTTATAATAACATTTTAAAATAATATTTAATACGCTAAGTCACTTTATCTACAAACAATTACATATAGTGTTTTTGTGAGTTCATAGCAAATATTTCTAACTTTATATTTATTTTTTTTAGTTTTAATATCACTTTAATATAATGATCTATTGATACATTTACCATATATTTTTGGCCATAAAATACTAAAAAGGAAATTGAGTTACGACAAACGATAGATTTCACTGTAATAATTAAACTATACTTCAGTTACTGTAAATCTAAAATTTTATGTGTAGATCGAACATTGCCATAAATAAAAATCGTTAAGTTTTTTATGAACATCTCATTCTATTTCATTCCAAAATTTTAAATCATCCTAATACATTCACAGACGAACGCTGTTGCTTATTACATATCTTAACCGTGAGCCCTGGCACTAATATTTTTTTTTTCAAAATTCGATAGGATTTTATAAGTATAAAAAAAAACCTGTTTTTAAGTCTACTTAATAGTGATGTCCACGGTTTTTTTTTCAAAAATAATAAGGACGTATGGCTCAAAATAAAATAGTAAAAAAGCTTAAAAAAAAATCGCAAAATCACTTTTAAATGTTTTTCTTATCAAGAATTAAAAGAGAAATCGTTAGATAGATACATAGGTATGTAGATTTTTTGACATTTATAGCACTTAACCTTGCCACCACATAAGTGCCTGACTATCTTACTCCTGGCAAATTATTTCAGAAACCACAGGACGGATGGATAAGAAAATGACAATCTTTAAAAATGTTTTGTACCAATGGCATCTAACAATAATGGATATTATGTAATTATGATAATATTTAATTAATTGTGGGTTTATTGAGTAGGTACCTAAATTATGTACCTACCTACTACGAAATAATTATAAGGGAATGTAAAAAGACGTGATACTGGTTTTGCGAATGTTTCGAGAGCCCAGACGCGACTTGAACATAAGATGATAGTCCAACCTTCAGCGACGGCTACTCCTAAATGACGAGAATTCACTCAGATGGTACCTATGCAGAATGGGTCGTTTCTGCAGAGAAGTACTTCTTCAAATATTATTCTTGTTTTGACTTAAACGAAATAAGTAAATTGTTTTAATAGGATTAACCTTCAGAAGTCTTGCAATCCTCTATTTAACATAAGTTGTACGGACCTTTGAAGAGGTTCAATTCTGTCGGTAGATTTTAAACAACTTGGATAAAAAGTGGTATTCAATTTGATATGTATGTTTTACACCGGAGTAGGCCTTCCACTACTTGGTAGGTTAGGTAGGTCTAATTCGATTATGTTTCGGGGGTGAACCCGTTTAGAAAATAAAAACTATATTTTTGTTCAAAATGGGATTTAGATTACTGTTTTTGTAAAAAGATTACTCTTTTTTTAAATTATATGCCAAAAAGCTTGGATTAGATTCCGTCGAAGTTTCATTCGGTTTAATAAGAAAATATACAAGTAAACGGCATTTTTTTTAAATAATATAAATATTTAAAATAATAAATAAAACACACTTCATAATAAACTACAACCTCAAAAAGATACGAGATCTGATTTATACACGGTGTGTTTTGGTGGATCGTGTAAGATTTCTTAATGTTGGTACTAACTATAAGAATAGTAGTTTTTAGGTTGTAGGTTTATGTTTTTAAGTTTCTTTTTGCTACATATTATTAGTAATTTTCCGTAGAGTCTTTTGCATACAGGCGCGGCGCCAGTGTCAAGAATCGGGGGGCCCGGGAGTCACGCGTGTTGGGCGTCACCCGGCAGTTTTATGGGGCCTGTCGCGGGGCCCCTTTGTCGGCCCCGGGAAACATGTCATTGTCTCAGTCTTCTTTGCCTCGCACCGCGCCTGGCTCGCCTTTGCATTTCTCCGCATTGTCGCCGCTTTCATTAGATTGATTTAAAGTACTTACAGTGATTTAAATGCGGATTGTCGCCCCAGAGGGTTCCTCAAGGGCTGACTATGAAACCGCGCCTTCAAACTATACACTATGAAAGTATCTTTTGTAAAAAGTAACCTATTCAAACCCACATAATTGACCACCTATACTCTATGATTAATCCGAATCTTATAAAGTTAAAGGGATTGTGAACTTTAACTTAAAGTAAAAGGAAGTTGCTGTATATCAATGATTAAACCTCTTCAAATTTTCATACACAAATAATTTTGTTCTACAAGTTTTCTTAATTTTGACATATTTTTTTCCATACAAAATAAATAATATCCCAGGAAACGTTTGGTTCACTCGCCGTTCGATGGTCAGGATCGCGCGCTGGCCGCCTTAGTCAGAAGCAATAACTATGCGTTTAAACGCTATTAGGATTTTGTTTTCTGCTGTTTTTAACTTACTTTTTTGACATTTTGCAAAACTCGTAAAACAAAAGTTGGTCAGTTTGAAGTATAGAATGACCCCATAAAAGAATGTGTGTGAAAAAAAGGTCATCCTGTATAGGCCTATCACGAATTGAGCGTATATATTCGAAATTATTTCTGAAGAATATAAATATTATTGGGTACTGTTTACACTGAGGCTCAAATGGCAAAAAAGTTTATACAGGTTGCTTTAATCTTGCAAAACTTTGAGGCCCTACAGACAGAAAGGAAACTTCCAGCGTTCTCTTGTCTCGAGCCACTAATTAGGGGCGGAGAATAAATAAATTCTGTGCGTAATTACAGAATTTATTTATTCTCCGAGCCTTTCTCAGCAAGTTTCTGCGAACTGTGAACTTACTGAAATAGCACCTCAACATAAGCGTTTAATACATTCATTAGCAATTTTTATTTTTAAGCTATAAAACTATCGGTATTTTTAAATTAGTTTGATTCGTTAATTAGTTAATTATAACTATATTATTCTTTGTATTAATAAATGTAAATATACGTACTTCACACTGAAAAAAGTGGTTTCAGCGGGGTACCATGTTTTGTAACGACAATGGTTTCCTGCGTTTTGAGAATTTGTTTTAATTAGAGATTTAACTACACCACCCTACCCAATGAGTCCATAGCTGAGTATTAATTATATAATTAGGCCAAAAAAACCTGTTATTAAATAATTCTGTAGTACATTTAATTAGTGTAACTCTATTCGTTTAGTCAGTGTAAGCAATGGAAGTGACTGTAAACGACTTTTTTTTTAGTAACATGACATTATTTTTTCAGCAACATTAATATTGATGAAAAAAGTAGCAGATTTAAGATCGGCAACCCTTTTTATTTAGCCTTACCAAACAATACCCCTCACTATAAAAAAAAATACATTAAGGGTTCCATTATTATTTTCTTTTTGAGGTTCGGAACATATAATTGAATATAATGGGATTTAAAAGAAAATGGTACCAAATTTGAATTGTAGTTTTTTAATATTTCTTTTTGGATGTAAATTAAGCTATTTAATTAGTCAATTGAGAGCTGTTATATCGCAGAGTGGACAGCTGTAAAACTCTTGATCCGTTCAAAATCGCAAACGCATCGCATGACTGTTAAGTGATGCGTTTGCGATTTGGATCGGTTCAAAAGCAGCGTAGCAGACCCGAACGCTTGGGGACGGAGGTCAAAGGAAAAAAAACGCGAAAGGTTTGTCATCCCTCATGAGAATGCGTAAAAAGGTTAGTGACTTGCGTAAGTGCAAGAAAGAGCGCGAAAAACGCGTCGAGAAGAGAGCGGAAGTGCCGGCGCGTGCATTACAAATCTCTCCGCTACGACTTCCGGCGCGGGCGGGGGGGGGGTGTGTCCGGGGGGAGGCGGTTGGGGGTGGGAATGCGTATCAAAATGGTGCCCTACTTTCGGGGATGCCATGCCGTTTTTTACGTTCAGTTTCCGGTGTAATTGCTTGTCATTATTTGCGTGCACTTCGGGAAGCGTTTGCCTGTGGCGACTTTCCAGAGTAGGGTGAGGCCATAAGCACTTGGCAACAATCGTAAAATAGGCGAGCTTATTTCTTTTTGAATATTGGGTAACCTAGAAGCCTGATATATTGCAAAAAATAAATGCATTACATAGAGGCTTTTAACGGAATTCTATAATTGTTCAGAGCTTAGAGACATTTAACCTTCAACACCATCAACCCATCTACAAAGGCATGAGTTAATACTGTCCAAAAGTGTCTTCAAATCTAACCCAAAAAAGAACTTGCTTTGTGGAATGAATTGCCTACTAATGTTCTACCTCCAACTCAGGTAATCCGTTCAAAAACGCTGTAAAGCTGCACACCTATTAATTAAAAATAAAAAAAAAGTTATTTTACATAATAAAAAATAATACATAAACATAAATGAATAACCATTGCATATATTTCGACCACTGGGCGACTACTCAACCTTTTTTTTACTGAACATTTTAACAAATTAATTTAAAATATTCGATTATTTTTTACGAGAAGAAATTTTACAACGAATCTCCATACTAAGTTACAAGATTTAAAAACTGAACACTGGTTATTTATGACTAATACCAGGATCAATTTAAATTTTACAAATTACACTTTTTATTGAGGTTTTTTTATTTTTTTACTAGGTATAGTAAAAAGTAAAAATAATATATATTTTGAAGACATTTTTCGCGTCAGTAGACAAACATGATACATAATCTGTATAAATTAAAGCCAGCGTGCCAACCGAAAACGTGTCGATGATTTTTCATACCTAATAAACGCAATTAATTGCGCGGAGATGAGCCGAGATCGCGTCGATTCGCGTCGCACGCGCCGGCGCAATTCGCCATTCGGATCAATGCATGAGTTAAGTGCGAGAGGACGGATGCTGCGCGCGCGCGAAACGTTTCGATACGGGCGGGGGAACTAACTATTGTGTCCACTCGCTTTATTGCGGTTTGAATACGCTATCATTTGTTTTTTCCACAAATTAAAATACATTTTTTTTCTGAGAAGTATTAATTATAAACCTAAATTTCAAAAGAACGAATAAGTACTCAGTTGAGGTATTTGTGTTACCTATAATGAGTTGATTCCCAAATTTATTATATTTTTGCTTTTTGTTTGGCGAAATCAAGATTAAAGCGCTGAGCTCAAGAGACTTCGAATGAACCTGTTTGTTGCTCTCCACCCTACTCCCCTCAACCCATCTTACCTACCGTGACTTCTAACATTTGGCCATTACATGAACTGTGTAATATTACTACGCATTATTTCTTTTTTTTTCTCAGAATCAAGACAAAATTTAATATAGTATCCTCACAAATAATCCTTTAAATCGCAGAACCAATTAACTGTTTTTTTTTATCGGGGTGGCCTTGTGACACGGTGTTTATAATGTGTATAGAAAAAAAATAATTGTGTTTATCGCAGCACAAGTAACTCACATGTTTAAGTAGACACTTGCTTAACAAGTACTGACAAACACAGTTATAACAGTCGTTTACGCCTAGTTAGATGAAGGCAGTACCCGCTTCTCAATGAAACCTAGTACCTATGCTGAGTATAAGTGAGTTTAAATTTTGTGTTTGTTTATATTTTATTTATTTGTTGAGATTATAGGAAAGCGTACCTAGTAATGTACTCTAGAGCAAGAATATTTAATTTTATGCACGTTATATTAAATAAATAATTAAAAACAATTAAACGTGAGAATTAACACTAAACAAGAATTATAATAAGGATCAATTGTTAGTGCACGAAACTGCACTTCTCCATTTCCATAGGAGTGTGATTTAAGCCCATGAATATTTCACAAGACGGACAGCAACGCGAGCGGTCGCCGTGCCCAAAATTTGTACTATGTACTTAAGGGCAATTTCAAGTTTCATTCATCGCGATATAATTTTTTAAAAAAGATTACCATTAGCAACAGTTTTTAAGGCAAGAACTAAATTAAATTAAATAGCCCACGTTTGACTATATTATGAGGGTAGGCAGAAGACTGAAAGCAATATTATAAAAATATTGATTGATATTGCATTAAAAACAAATTTAAAAAAAAAATGATATCGATCATATGATAAAAAACCAAAATTAATTATCATTCATCTCTTTCTTAATCTTTTTTTGTTATTTTTTTTTTCCACAGTTGTCAATGTATGAAATTCTTGAATTCAACAATTTTATTTAATATGTTTTTGAAACATTATTTGTAACAGCCAGTTTCACTTTGAGATCTCTCAGAAATGATGATTTGCGAATTTCTCACGAAGTGTTCTCGCAGCGCGGCGCCATAACGCATTTGTCAAGTTAGGCGCACGCGTCGCCTCCCCCTCCCCCTCCCCCTCCCCCCTCCCCCACCCCCGCCGGAAGTGGCCGTCCGCCATTTCGGGCGTCGCGTGGCGTCGCTTCCTGCCGCGTCTGCGCATCAATTAAACCGAAACGCTCTTCCGCTTCCCGGGCGGGGGTGGGGGTGAGGGGTACGACATTGAGAGTTACTGTTTGGGGTAAATTTCGATTGTAAACTATCAAAACAGCTCGAAAATTTGCAGAGGAAAGTGGGGTGGTTTGGAATTACCGTTTGATTTATTTCTGAAATGTGACAATGTTTCCGCCACCCTGCCCTTGTGCCGAATGCTTTTAACTAACTGCCTGGTGGTGGAGTGCTATCTAAAGTCCAGGTTCGATACCCAGCAGGTCGAACCCGCTCAGGTCAGGATCATGAGATATCATGCAATTAATGGTTTCGCACTATTAACATCCGTCAAAAACATCTCCTTAACGACACACGATACAAAATAAATCATTTCATTAAAAATATAAAAAGAAATAGTATTCAAAGATTTGTTATTATATTAGCTACATAACAACTATATTTCTATTTCTTTGTCAAATTAATTATGTACAATAAATAAATAAATATAATATTAATAAACAAACCAACAAACCGTTTTAAATATTATTATTATAGATCAATATTATATTCATTAATTAGATTAATATTATAGTATTCAAATGTTCATAAACCAAAAAGTTAAGATAAACATAATATGATAGATAATTTTAGTCTTTCTCTAGTAAATCTACAATTCTGTAGTAGAAACTCAATTCATTGTATGATTTATGGTTCACTCAGCATAAGCTACATAGCATTATAGCATAGATTATATAACATAAGTCAACGTAAGCACCCGAAAAGCAATTCTTCCCGACTTTTAGTTTTTCAGTACTTGATGTGACATATTTTTTTTTAGAAACAGTGAGACTGACGAAAAAGCGGCAGTTTTCTTATTATCTATGACCTAAAATACTTTTTAACACTGATAATTTTGAAAAAAATAGCTTTTGAGTCCCTGAAAATTAGATTTTTATTGAACTAAAATATTTCGATCTTTAACCAATTCACAAAAATATTGAAAAAAAATTATTTTGTAACCTTAAAAGTAGCCCTTCCAAACGTTAAAAAATTCGAGGGAGCCCAACTAACCCCCAATAAAAAAAAACGTGCGCGTCGCGATATGAAATTCCTACGTCAAGTCACTATTTAGGAAAAACGCATCAGATATACAGTCAGACGGACACAGGGGTGATCTTAAAGGGGTTCCTTTTTTTCCTTTAACATGAAATTCGAATTGAAAACCTCGTTCATTTTTAAAGCGTTTTGAAAGATTTTTTAAATGGTTTCCATTTTTTATCATTGACAAAATTATTGCTATCAATTCCTCTGATATACCTAAGAAACATATCTCTAATTGTCCTGCACGAAATGACTGAAGGATAGTGGGATAAATTTCCTCACAGCATGAGACAATCTCCCAATATGGCCATTGTCCGAACGCGGGTCGTATCTTCTCAAGGGGGTATCTTCTCTTCTATACATGAAATAAAAAAATCAAAACATTTATGTTTTATTTTTTTAATATAGGTACGTATGTAATTTTATTATGCTTATTAATATTAATAATTAATGGACATAGATTTGTTAATTTTAAGTTGAAATTATTTGTTTTAATATTAATCGTTTTAATAACTGATAGTTTACTGAACACTTTACCAAAAAAGTATGCGGCACTCAACTGTGGGTCATGATAATGTTCAATTTTGTTTATTTATTTTATCTAGGAACGCTGCAAGTAATTAATCACTCGGAGTGGCCACTCACATCTCTTCGATTTTCGATTCGAATAATTGCAAACCCAAATAAAGATCCAAATTGTCCACAATAGCGCCGATAGGACTCGCAATCGTCGACAATAAAGATATTCCATGTCACATTAACTTTTAGGGGAGGGTGATGCGTGGCGATGCTCTCCCACCTACCACATAGGGGTGTCCGTACGAACCTACAAGGGATTGAGCGAGGCCGCGGTCACAGTGCTCAGCGACTCACGATGTTTCCACCCCCCCCCCCTTCCCCCTTCCCCTAAACCCAACAGAAAGGCAGTGGATAGTGAAGGTTTTCATTACCCCCCAAAAGTGAATCGTGAAAGACTAGGTAGATTTGGCTAAAGTGGAAAAAACCAACTCGCAGTTCAAGATCTACTTGTCAAAAATCCAACTTGTGCGTCAAAGACGCGTATAAACTATTCATACATGTTTGAGCCATTATTAAAATGCGTTTAAACTAAGTAATTTACTCTTCGTGGCACGGATATACCTGTCTCTTTCCTACCCACAAATATTCCCCCGTCTCGCTCTTCCGCACCAAACCAACAGACGTTTCAGCAATTGAATGGTGCGGTTGTATGAACCCCCTGCTCTCACGCAGTGCTACAAGTACTTGTCGGCCCATATACCATGTCGCGAGTGCATAACTACACCGAAGTGTCACATGTGAAACTCACCAACGCCGGTTGCAGCATCCGAACCCATCAGTGCGCCTGTCAACTAAAGGTTTGTGAATCTATGTGTAGTTTGGTGTATTCCGTGTAACCTAATTCCTTTCTGGTTAGATATAATCCCAAACCTATATACCTAAACCTACAGTCCACTAGTTTATCGAAAATATCTACCAATACATAATACCAACAGTACAGTATGCCATATTTATAAAACTTAATACGTCAATGGTGTTTTAGGGGTTGGACAAAATTGTTCATAAATAACCTTCATGGTGAGACTTCTCTGTTTGTTTGTCTGCCTGACGGAGGCTTTCAATTTAATGTGTATATCTGTTTTATTTCGTGTAACCTAACCTAACCTACCCTCATTACTCTACTCCATCATAGTAAAACCAAACTTGTCCGTTTTTTAAGAACTTTTACATTTTAAGTTTTATATATCGGCTGATTTATTTACACCCAATGCGTATGTAATATAGACTATTTATTCTTAGCGTGAATTAAATAATACGTTTAATTTAACTCTTATTTACAATATGGCTTTCTGTGGGTACCTTGTGATGCCATAGTCCAGAATTGCAATGGCGACTGGTGGATAGTAAATACCATATCTGCCATGCGACGTAATTCAACTTACCTATTTTTAATTCAAACGCATTACTTTCAAACATTAAAAAATATATTTTGTCTAGTTATACATTCACTGCTCAACTAACAAGGTTTGACGTTTTCTTTTAAGTGTCCTTCCATAGCTCTTGCAGGCTGAACCAGAACGATTGATCATTGTTGAAGATGGTGCAATGGCGGCCTTAAATATGCGCAATCAAATTATCCTTTCCATTCCTTGAAAGATGCTCAATACGAAAATACGTGTTTTTTTTTCATTTATAAGGAGATAATAAGAGCGCGAGATCCATATTAGAGATTTGACATCATATGGTATTTTGGTAATACTTATATAAATTTAAATATATCGTTTAGATATGGTAAAATTTTATAATGTATTGCTTAAATACCGTATTTAAATGATTTCTTAGGTTATAATAGGCGTTCGCCGTTAGTTTATATTACTTATATAAAAATCTGACAGTACTGACATTTGGAAAATTCGAATTATTTTTAATATTTTTAAGATTGAAAATTTTCAACCAAATTATATAGCCAGAATGTTCAAAGAAAAACTAATACTAAACGCACAGATAGTTGCATCGCTTGAGGTAATGCACGCTGGTTTAAATACAGGCCTGTATTTTATGAAAGCTTTTCACTCTCACCTATCTATCTGTGCGCTTATGCAATACGGTCAAACTTTCATTAAAGTAGAAAAAAAAATGATTAAAAAAGAAACAATAATTATGAAAAAAAGTGAAAATGTAACGAATATGACGTACTCGTATAATGATTGAGAAGTGAATGGTTTAATGGTTTAAACGGCGAAAGCCTATTATAACGTAAGGAATCATATATATACATTTAATATATATACACAAATAAGAAGCCAGATAACTAAAAATCAACGTGACTGCTGGGCTTATCGACTATATGAGCAATCACCTCTGAGCGTCCTCCCGAGTTTAGCCTAATGAGCGTGTCGCTCCCTATGAAAAATTGTGTGAAGAAGTTAACATTTTCACAATTTTCAAAAAGATAGTGGTCACAACACATCACGCGAATTTTATTTAAGGTCATCGCAACGCATTATTAGCTGCTGACAGTTGCTGCTGTCGATCATCGTTAGACATCGCTAATGTCAGCATGCAGACGGTGTCAATTGCACCAATTCCGACAATGCACTTGCGAATTGCTTTCAATAAAACATAGCTATGAAACCACCCACCGAGACGGCCTATGCATAATTTATTTCTATTGTCGGTCAAAGATATTTGTTATATTTCCAAAACTTGCAAACGAATGCACATATATTTATTATTAAATAAATAAGGTTTTGTATCAATATACGATACGGTATGTATTAGTATGCAACACTAGAAACGAAGGACACACGATAAATATGTCACATAAAAACACTATTTTATTTATAATTTTTACAATAACAATACATTTTACCTTTATAGCGTGTACCACTGTTCTAAGGTGATGTCATCAGTTATAGAAACAAATATCCTCAGCTGCCAATTTATATACTAAAACAAACAAATTTTTCATAATAATTAATAAAATGTTGACCATGACGCACTGTGCACTCCGATTTATACAAGATTCATAAAAAAAACTGAAATGCATTTCTATGCGACTGAAATGTTTTTATTTTAAGGAATTGGATAATTTGATGTTATATTTACTCGTATATATGAATGTGTGTGGGTGGGTAAGTCTAAGGGTTTATGTTTCAATAAAAGTTTTCTATTTACAACAATAATTATAAATAAAATAATATAATATATCCAATATGCTTATAAAATACTATAATAAATATACATTTTATTTATTATATTTTCTATTTTTATTATCAATACCATACATATACACACCCTAATACATACAAACTTCTAATAATAAACTTCCGGACGTATATTAACCCTCTATATTATTAGATAATCGTTATTATTGTTATTATTTAGTCAAAGTATGTTTATTATTATGAATAAAATATAATAAATAAATAAAGTATTTGTAGGTATCTATGATGCAAGTAAGCATGTAAGATTTGAAGCAATAAAATGACTGAAGTAACTATATCATTAAAATATGATAATATTATCGTAATTAATAATAAACGGTTAAATATAAAATAAACCTAAAAGTTTAACGAAAAAGTAGTTGGTGTGCTCATGTGAAAAAAATGTATGTATTGGAGCGAGTTCTTGTGTTATCTCAAATGTATTGATTAATATGTATGGCAAACACAGAAAAACTTACTTAATTTATAAGGAAAATGCCTACCTATGAGTTTTTTACTTTAATTGTTAAATTCGTTTGGTGCAGCGGTATGAAGAGTGTTTTAAATTTAAGTTAATAGAACCTAGAAAACGCTTTAACTTGTTTAATATAGACATCAGAATAAAAATAAATTAATAGTATCCGTGCGAATTGTCACAGTTTGAGCATCGGCGGCGCGTCGCGGCCCGGGGCCACCCATCGCGCGCCGGGCGCGTCTCGGGCGGCCGGCGCGTCGTGCCCGGCGCGATGCGCGCTCGCGTGCCCGCGGCGCCCGACTCGCCTCCGCTAACAGGCCGTCGCGCTCATCTCGTCATCGCGTCATCCGACTGTTTCAACCTAACAACGATTTGACGTCCTGTGGTATTCCTTATAAGAAAACCACATTTACTCAATAATAGATTATCTACTGAAAGGGTAGCATTATTTATTTTTTTATCGTAATGGTATAAACTGTGCAATTCTTGTTTTTAACTTTTGTTAAACGCTAATAATAAATAATATAGTACGTATTTTAAATACAATTTTTAATACCTCAACGCCGTTATCTTAACCGACTCTAGTGCAAGCAAATTCAGCATAGAGCGGTAGCGAAAATATTTGTGTATGACAAATATAACATGACAATTATTTTAAAAAAATACAACATATTTAATGAATGAAAGAAACATTTAATGTGCAAGCGGGTCTAATTAACGGTTTTAATTTATTTGTTCAATTAATAATCATTTTCCTTCCCCCTCATATTTCGACCCGTCGCTTTTTGTCATAAATTTCAATATATCTTGTAAAATTATTTATAAGAAATAAATTTCGTCGCATTAAAAAAAAACACTGGATGTTTGCAAATGCATTTTCTATGCTTTTGTTTCAATTAACTCAAACATCTTGAAAACAAAATTAAAATATTTTTGGTGTTTATACTTATCTAAAGAAAAACCTTTTCCAACGCCAATATTTTCGTTTTTAACAGATATTATGTAATCGGCATAAAGTACGTGATTTTTTAGAACGCACCCACCTTCGATGCGTGTCCCAAAAAAAATGCTGTCCCTGAAAAACCAAAAATGGTTGTAATTAGACCTAATATCACAAAACTCATGTAGTTTACGATGCTTATATTTATATCGATAGCAAAGGTTTTTTAAGGTAAAGCTATGACTTGCACCAGATGAATCCTTAATTTTATAATAATATTATAAAGGATTATTCATAGTATAGGTGAATCGTATTTAGTTTAATAGTAATGATTATTTACCCGTGTTATAAGTTTAACATGTCTGTGGCATCGTCGTGTGGCTGTGATCCAAGAAAATCTGTTCAACCGTTTGTGTGTCGAAGGTCTTTAAAATTTTTACAAATTTAGGTATTATATTCCCTATTAGTACAACTTGCGTTAGCGGACTGCGTTGCGTTATCCTAGAAAATTTCAATTTAAATATTATATTAAAAAAATATTGAATTTTATTTTAAACTGCATTTTTATAAAATAAATAAATTATCGTTTAGAAAAAATTAACAAAAAATTGTAAGTTGAAGATTCTTTGGTAGCTCAGATGGCGCTGCGGTCACGAGTAACCCCGCCGTGACCCTTATCTCAACGCGGCCGCTGGTACCCACACACGAGCGCCGAAGGCCCACCCGTCATTGTGGAAAATACATAGGTACTTTCATCTCGACGATCATTTTGAAATTGAGCCATTTTATTTCAGTTTTTACTTTAAAATATAGGCCATTGATGAACAATTCGTGGACAGTCACGGAGGGGAAAGAAGGGACGTGAGGAGGGATCCAGAATTTCGCTCTAATTAACGGCAATATATTTATGATTTTCCCAAGCTTACAGAAAATTACATTATTTTTTTTAGTAATACTTGTAAAGCACTGAAACGACTTTTAAAGAATCCTAGCGCGCCTTGAATAAGGTTTACATTTCAACAGCGCCAAATTGTCGTTTACGAAATGGAAATGATAGTTTATTCAAAATATATTTACAAATTTAAAAATATACAACAATAATTCCCTTAAAAATAGCATGAACGGTAAATTTTGATAATTTCATCTACACTATCACTTATTTAGGTAGTCTGTAAAACGATCTGAAAGCAAATTTTACAGATAATTTTGATTAAACGGGTTTTCAAAACAATAGTCAAATATGGCATACCTTTTCCTCTTTGCGATTAGTTACATAGATAGATTTTACTGAAAATTATTTACAAAAGGTTTAATTAGGTCATTTCAGCTTCGATTGGTCAAAAGAAATTACTTTCGTAAGGGCTGAGGGGGGCCAATTACACAGATTAACCCCCCCCCCTCTGTATCTGGGCCTGGGACGAATGTCGTAAAATCTATTCATAACCTTAAAAATGTATGTTCACTGTTTCCAATAACTAACGAGACTAGCCAATAATTATTTAAAAATAATAGCTAAGTGTACGCCAATTAGAAGATCATTTATCATCAGCAGCCACTTCTATTCTTCATATTTTAAGAGTTTCCCATTGTTTGGATGTTTGGATATTCTCAAATTTCAGGTCAACACGAAGACCTGAGTATGGAATGTAAAGCGAAGCGAACCATCTCGAGTGCAACCCCCAAAATCCGGAGGCTTCGATCAATTCTCGACGCTAGTTCATCAATTTCAACAGACAAGTGCCTATGTTGAGTAGTTTAATAGACTCTCAATTCTACACATACTATATTTTTATCCTTACGAACGAACAAATGACGGAAATAAACGTTATGTAAAAATCTACAAAATGATATATTTTATAATTTAGTTCTTTTTGACGTTTTGCATATATTATTTATTTGAAATAGATGCATATATATTATTGCTAAAAGATTCTGTCGCTGTTCAGTTTTAGCCGTTTCCAATCATGTTAAGCGCGGGTCACGAAATCCTCCTGAGATTTCCACGGCGATCGTAAAATAAGTCTGTTTTTCGCGGCTCGAGGGTAGTTTCTCACGCAATGAGGGTCCTAAACAGTCACGAACGTCGCCGCATGTAATTAAGTACCTACCTACCTTCAATTTCATAACATAAATGCAGCGTCGTATTAGTTCGTGCTATGTAAAAGCGTGAAAATGTATTATCAAAAAAAAAATATAATATATAATTGGTTTTACATGGTTTTGATGGTTTTGATACATGAGCGCATGGTTTTATCATACACATTTTTTTTTTGAATGAAAACTTCTATAGCCAACGCTCGGGCGAATTTTGGATGGAGAAAATTTATTGATTTGGCGTCACGACATGTTAATGTTAACAGCATTATTTTTAATACCCTATTTCCGTCGCCGTTCATATCAGCTCACACTCACCCTGCTATGTGTTTTTTTTTTGAGTGGCTTTTCTTACCGAAACCTATTCTCGTCCAGGCATAAGCTGCTGTTCGCGAATATGTAATCATATGCCCTTAGCTCTTGACCTAACGAAATTACTGTGGTTATTACGGATTGGTCATAAATCATTATTCATCAATTCGACCGCGAGGGCTTTTGACGAAAACAGACCGATTTATGGATACAATTCGATAAATTGAACGTAATATAGACGAGGCAAGTCGTAAGCGGCTGCTTTGACTTGTTCTTGAGACGGCGACGGGAAAACATTGTAAATACCTATAATAGATAATCCGATGAAGACGGATAACAAAGTGCACGCCGTCTCGCGCTAATCAAATACTAGGCTCGCTTTAGGTTAACTAAACTTATTTCGTGTGCGTTTTGCCCTATCGGCGTGCCTAGCCTGGGCTGCCAGTCGACAATCTACTCGACTCTGGCATCCTTTCATTCGCTGCCGACGGTCGTAGGAAAAAAGGGATAGCGCGTACAGTCGAGTCGATTTTCGAGCGTCGATCGATAACCACACTAGCCCTGCTGATCCAAAAACGTGATCGAGCTGACAGCTAACAGCAACCAAACCAAACCAAACGCCGCACGAAGGTTAAGGTAGAGCGGCGCGCTGGCCGCCCCAGTCAGGAGGAGGAACTATACGTTTAAACGCTAATAGGATTTAGTTATCTACTGTTTTTACTTCCTTTTTTTGACAAATCGAAATACTTGTGGAACAATGGTTGATTAAATTGAAGTATAGAATTAACCCATAAAATGATGTGCACGAAAAAAAGTTCACCTGTATAAAATTAAAAAGTTAAATCATTCTCAAATAAAGTAGATATAATAACAAAATAAAGTTATTGCATTGTTTTGAACCATTTCAACCATTAGGGCTTAAAATATGTCTTACTAATTTATGTTCTTTGATATGTTAAATTGGAGAAGTTATTTCATATATTTTTTATGTTACATAGGTTACCGTCGCTCGCTTGCAACACTTCTACGCAATTTAACTATTCTGTGCCCGAGTCGAAGTGCGGTGCATTTCGGCCGACACCCTTGCGTCGACATTTATTTTGTGGTCGAAAGAGGGAAATCCAATATTCGTGAATAAATGAATAAGAATTGCGTACGGTTTTTGCATCGCGGGTATGCTAATACATAAATTAATAAGAGTGCCTCGTCGGACTCCCCGAGCGGGTCCTCCCTCCGCAGGGCCTCCCTCCGCTGCCCGTTTGGCACGGTAACAGTACCAACCCAACCGTATTTTTTCGCAACCCTGCTAAGTGCGTCCTTAATAATATTAACCATTTATACATACTTTTTAGAAGTTTATGATTCGAAGCTAATATATTATCTTAAAATAACCAAAGTTAAGTTATATATACAAAAAAAAATCTTAGCTGTTAAATATCGTATTAAACTTTTTCAAAACCCATTTTTAAAAACTTTTATATAAATACATACTAGTGTATATATTTACTAATTTATTTATTCTTATAAACCAAAATAGTATAGGTATATATTTATAAGAACCTTATATATAAATAGATATTACAGGATAATCTTTTTATTTACTTAATTGCAATATACAATTTCCTGGTAATTCAGTAACTGGTAATTCTGTAAGCATGCTGGGTAGTGTCGAGGAAGCTGGTATCATATTTATCTAACTAGATGTAAACATTTGTTCTAAGGTAAACTTTATTTCTTTAATAGCCGTGCATTAAGTATCCGAGCAAGTAAGTAGAAGTTAATTCTTTACTAATTGTGACATTGTAACAGTTAATTAGAAGAGCAGTTGTACTAACTAAATCTAAATAATATATACTATTCATAATGAATATTTATTTTTGTGATGTAAGTGTTGATTGATTACTGATGATGTTGATAGCTTTATAAAGCTGTATGCTCATTTAATTGTTATATATATATAATTGACGTCCTTTTTTTGAAGTACTTTGCTATGTTTTGTTTTCCAAGTTAGGAATGTGTTTTTTTTTAATGGTTTACTGATTACCTTTGATTTTCACATTTACGCTTAATATTTTTACTTGTATATTTTTGTGTTTGATTGTTTTCCGTTTTTATGACTGGTTTATCGTTGACTTCGTAAGGGAATGCCCTGTGTCCGGCGCGCATTCGTCGGGCGCGCGCCAGGCCGAGGGGCGAGGGGCGCCATCTGCATAATTTTATTTATAATACCAAAGCCGCCATTTTCTTCCTTTTCCAATGAAAGTGGGCAGCTATTGTTTTCGACGGCGCATTCGGCATCAGCAGAAAAACGTCATGATATTTTGACGTTTGCCCGATCGGCAATTATTCGTTTTTGCCCGCCGGCGACGGATCCGGCGGCGGCCATCTTTTTTTATCTGTCAGTTGGCGTTCCGGCCGCCATCTTTTTTATCTGTCAATTGGCGTCTCGATTGCCGCTCAGACTGTTTGAAATTCAACGATATTCCGAGACGCGATTTCCGACTTTTCTTTTACATAAAGCTTCAGTGCTAAATTGGAAATCGCACATCATTTATATCAAAAGCATTGCACTGTTATATTTTTTATCTTACCGCTGTAAGAAAAGTTCCATTACGTCAATTGAAATGTTTTACATATAAAATAACTAAAATCTACCCGGCTGTGCCAAACCACTCGCCTTCTGGTGGATTTATTTATTTAACATAATAGTTGTTTTAAAGTAACACCTAATCAGATGAGCTATTTTTGCTATAGCATATATTATTAAGGTATATTACATAAATAGTGTTTCAGATCCTTAAACATACCAGCGTTAGTACCATTTCCTCAGACAAAAACACGTTTACATCATAATTATATTCTGTCATAATTGTCAGTTACGATAAGTATGCCTAGACGTCAGTATTACAAAGATTATATTGACATAAATTTAGTAACTTGTCTATAAAATAAAGCGTAGGCTCACGCTCTGCGCAATTACAATTATTAAGTTCGTAATAACGTTTCTATCGATTTTATTAAATATTTGTATGTGTGTGCAAATAAGTTGAAAGTATAAAATATCACTCTTTAATGAGACTTTAATAGAGGCATTTCATAAAATTATAATCGTTGTAAATTATAATAAATTAATTCACCTGACAAAAAACAAAAGCATAATTTTTGACAACACTGAAAAAATTTATGTATTTAAAAAAAGCTTTACATGATAAAATATACTATAAAAGTATTGAAGAGTTTTTGAACTTCAGATTACAGGATGTCGGGGTAATCTAGTGGTTAAGGCGTTTGGCTATTGACCCAGTGGTTGACATGGTAATACCATTTTTAGGGCGCTTACATACCTGAATGCTACAAACGTGCGAATTTTACAGGATTTCAAAGGCGTTAGGAGGGATATAAATAATCTATTTTATTTACATTGAAAAAAAAGGATTATTCTAGGGAATAATCTAAGGAAATTTCTTTAAACAATATACAAAAAATATAAACCACAAAACAAAACCATTATGTTTTTGAAATAGCATTATTTGAAACGACCCGCTTATGAAATCACAATCATCCCGTATAAAATAAATATAGGTAGTTTTATGATGAGAATAAAGTGGAGGAGGGATTTACCTAAGGATTTAAGATATATGGTATAACAAATTAGAAATAAAATAACAAAATTGGCCTAAAACCAATTTTAGGCGAAATTTGTTATTTTATTTCCTTAAAACCAAAAACTCCATAGTTTTTTGTATTAGTTTTTAAATATGAAAATGATAATTTATGCTAATAGTTTTTAGAAAATATATGTTATTTTGTTATTATTTAAAAAAAAATTGATTTAAAAACGTATTCCTTTTTTTAAATTTTTTTTTTTGTAAATTGACATTTTTCCTTAACTTTTTGTGTTATTATTTAAAACTCCTTATTATTTTAAATAACAACTAATTGCTATTAGTATTTTACACAAAATGGTAGGCCGCGGTTTGTGTTATAAGCGCCGTTATGCCCGTCATAGAGTTTTCACCTTTCCGTTCATCGTGCAAGGTTTCTCTTCGTAGGCAACAATTTGTAGGTCAGAACGATGACCTTCGTTCACCTATTTAGTCCCCTTACCACCTCACCACCATCTCTGACTCTAGCACAAAAACATTTTACTCAGCTGAGTATTTAAAATTGCATAAAAATGTAATTTTAGCATACATCTGTCTTTTTTAATATCAAATATACACCCATACATATACTAATTATAAAAATAATTAATAAGCATTAAAGCAAACGTGTAAAATTGGAGCAGGTATCACCCCAGAACAGACCTTGTCTAGTGGGGTGATAAAATCCACACCACCTATCTATTTTGCTTTGTATGAGATAGTTTAAGATTACTTGTAACTAGTTTTATTATTTAAATTGTTTTATGCTATTTCATATGTATTGTTTTTGGATAAAATAAAAAAAAAAAAAAAAAATTGACGTTTGTCACTTAAACGAAATAAGAAACAGTTGATGATATAAAAACATACAATACCTCCTAGAATATTGTACACATTATTAAGATGAATGAAAGCTATCGGTACCTAAGTGAGATGACGTCACAGAATTAGTGTGCGTATAATTTAGGTTGAAAACAAAAATACTCTACCGTCTACCAGTGAATTTAAATACAACTTATATAGGTATATATAAACTGTTGCCTTTCGCCATCACATGTTATTTATTTATATGTATTTATGTATATTTTTTCAGTTTTTGTAAATAGTTACCTAAAATAAAAAGTTTAACTGCCATCATATTGCTATAAATCGTATTAGCCGTCATCGCATAATCGTGGTCACATGCACGCACACCCAAACATTTTTTTCAAACCTTAGTTAATTGATTCGCATGATCTCACATGTACGCACATAATAGTTACCGATTACCGGTGAAATATCGAAGTTTATCTCTTTTCGCGATCACAATACAGTTAGGTAGAAAAATACGTAGACATCAGCCAACGAGGACATTAATTTCCAGGTCGAATTGACCGGCGACGCGGTGCTAAATCGAAAGTATTAGAAATCGCCATTAGTAGATGACATATTGGATTCCAATCAGGATAAGTGATTCTTTGCTCGCATTCCCTATTCCGCGGCGGGAGAGGACATCCTGTACTTGGGATAATGGATTTGTATCACCGATTCCTGCTTCGTAATATTACGTTAGGTGTAATATTAATGTAGGTACACATTATGTTTTTATTAGACCGTATAAATACCATTACCATTGCTTTCAAATACATTTATATCGATAAATGTATAGCTTATTCTAACCAGTATCCATTTAACTTATTTATTTTAAAGGTAATAAATTAAGTAAAAGTCAATTATAATTCATTGTTTATTGGTTATTATTAATTTATTTCATTGTTATGCAAAACGGCGATTTTGAAATATTTTAAGATTGCATTTTTTATAATAAAAATAATCAGTAGCTTGTACGGTCGAGGGCAAATGAATCTTTACCTTGGGAGGCGATTCGACAGAGTGTGTTAGTATGTATATGTAAATATTTACCTCATCTCATGCATTTAAACCGACCCACTGCAAACATTTTTGCGATACATTTTTGAAATTTAAGTTTTAAATATTTTGTTTTATAAAATATATATTTGGGTCATTCTTTTGGGTCAAAATTAATAATAAGTATTATTTATGCAGTAGGAACTAAGTTGGTATGTCGAAGATGAATATATCCATTTGAAACATTCATTTTCTCGTCTGATAGTTGGCATAAGGGCCCACGCTCGACTCACGAATGCGCAGAAACGCTCCTGCGAACAAATGCATCCTGGCGCTGAGCATTCTCACTGTGGCCCTATATCCTGACACAGAGGAGGTAATTTACTGGTCATATGCGCGGTTGGGCAGTGAATGCGAGTGGAGTGTCGCAGACCGCGCGAGTGGTCCATTCATGGGACCACAACCCCGCGCTATCTGCGAGATAGGAACCGACACTTGAAGCAATACGTGACCGACTCTACTCGAGGGCTTAGGGTAGCGTGTCCGGTTTGTGGTAAATCTGTCTCTAGTGTTTTCAGAAACATACTTCCTTTAGCGAGATGTGAGTTCAGAATGTTCTGAAAATTCATATTTTTAAAGATTTATAAATATATTTACTCGATATTTAATTTGACGATAAAGTAAAAAAATATTTTGGAACCATTTCTAATATATACTTCATCACCCAGACTCTAGCAAAAGTTCAGTATAGCTGAATTGAGGCCCAAAATTTGGTGACTGAGTCTTACAAAAAAACTGTTTTTATTCCTCATTTACAATAAGTAATAAGTTTATGTTTGAAAACACATTAATGACTGTAATATTAAATATTTCCGAAACCATTCAATTTTATTTTGCTTAACACAAATTAACAGGATTAGGGTTCTTAATGATACCATATGAACAAATATTTTAAAACATCAACATTTATGAAAAACTAAAACATATTTTTAGTAGAAATAAACTAAATACATAAATATCTAAGGATATTGAGTTATTTTTGTTCATTCGTGTAAATTTAAACGCCTATAAAAATATTTATTTATTTATTATCATCTACAAATTATTGCACTAGGTATATAAGGACATTAATAAGTAAGTCCTCCTAAATAAGTCAAAAACATAATAACTTTTTTAGATTAGCGGCAACTAGGTAAAAATATTATGTATTTAAATACGAGTACTCTCACCACAACTAATGACACTGTGGTTTGTACCACCCCTCTAGGCACTTTTTATTTGGTAATATGTTTAATAGAGGGATATCTCAGCATAACATTTGTATACCTGCACCCACCTACTTATACTATTAAACATAACTTTGAATTGTTTTAACAAAATATTTTAGGAGTAGAGTAGATATATGAATATAATGAGACTTCAACGGAAATATGTTTTTTTCGGAAAGTAGGTTCAAAAAATCATGTGTATGGCAAAAATATTGTTAACTTTTTATTTCATTGTTTATTCTGTGGATTTAGCTATTTTATTCATCAAACTACTGTAACTTTATGCCGTTATTAGAAATAAGTTATCTAATGTTTCTACCTTTGAATATTTACCTTACGAATAATTAAATAAAGGTATTCCTAGGTTTACAGTCCTCTCTTTGCGACATTATCGTATGGAATTAATTTTATAATTATTAATGTATGAATGTATTCTTTATACAGTATAATTAATATATATATATATATATATTTATTTATGCCCACTACGCGAAAGACCGGTACCTAATAATTAAATATTTATTTGTGGAAAATAGTCGTTAATTAATAGTTTACACATTAACTAAATATACTATGCACACGTTCGAAAAATCATCTTAGGCTGCGTTTCACAAACAATCGATAGTACGACGCGCTCTCGATAATAGACGCTTTAACAAGACTTTTTTCAACCATATGAATTTTGCTCACCCCTAAATTTGCCGCCTGTACTCCGGTTACCCTGCTTTGCCCCCCCCCCCTCTCCCCCTCTAGATTTGGGGCTACCTAGGTATGTGATAATTCAAGCGTAGATAGTGTAAAGAGCTGAACTAGACTAATCTAAATATAAATTATAATCTCTATGTGAACCCATATACCTATCTATGTGCATGTGAGATTTTGCACTACTGTAAGGACATATTAAAAAGTTCCCAAGCACACACACTCGCACAAATGAATGGGTGAAGTAGCCTAATATGCCTAACCTAGCATGACTAACCGAACCTAACCTACATTAAAGATATTCATCAAAAGGTGACTACTTCAGTGAAATTATTAAGTGAAGCCTTTCTTTCACCCCCCCCCCCCCCCTATAACTCTAAATTAAGAATATATCTTTTTTTAATGCTAGAGACCACAGTCAAGTATCGTATGACTAGCTCAGACTGCGTCCGATTAGTTCGCGAATGTTGAGCAAACAAAAATAGCTCTCGAGTCGTCAAAACAAACACTTTTCCGACGCGGGTGGATAGCACTACCGTCCAGGGCATTTTCCCTGGACAAAAGGACAGATTGGACACAAAGGGCCGTCTAATTCGCGCAGGGCGAGAGCGCAACTGTCAATAAGGACTGACAGCCCAGGTGACGCTGAGCGGCCATTTTGCAAGATGGCCGCCACGATGCCGACGCCATCTTGTTTGCATTCGTGTGATTCATTCGAGAAACCGTTTTTTATGGGTTTGTAGGAACACAGATCACGGGTATCATTTTTACAGGAGGTAGGAACACGTCTAGGGACTGTGATATTTGAAAACTGAGTAATAGGGCAACGTGGTGATATGTTTTAAGGTTATTTTTTTACGTCAGATTAGACCTACATGTCAAGGTTGCTTAACTCTTTGAGTAGAGCATTGATTTCATGCTTTAAAATAGCTATGAAGGAGCTGGTTATACTTTTTTTTTAAATTATTTTTTTTATGTTATGGTAAAATTATAGTTTGCGGTATGAAATCAATAATAGGTAGGTACTCAAAATCATATTTATTTTAATTTTACTTTCTACATTTTTGGATATTTATAAGAAAATATAGTGCCTTAAATATATGACCAGCGCTACCAAAATTAAGATAATGAATTATTATAGGATATTGACAATTTAACCATATTGTCATTCTCTTTACCTAACTAGGGACTAGGGTTAGGTTTAGACAGGTTATGTTGATGAGTCTCCATATGGACACGTTTAGTTTGGATTTTTTAATTTCAATCTATGATTCTGGAGTCGTAGTAATGGTCTTTTTATAACCACAAATGTTTTAGCTACTCTAAACATATTGGATATGATTTTCAGTAAATTCAATTTCCTATATAAAATATTAAGTTTGTGGTATTCACCGCCGCTGCATTAGAAAAATATGCGGTTCCACCATTAATGGTTTTTTTTGAATAATCAAAAAAGAATATTTAAACAGTTTTATGTAGCAGTGGGACAAGAAACGCCCAAGTTGTACATTTTCATACTTAATATTGTTTCAATAAAAGTAATTTACACTGTTATCACGGTCAATTCGTCACAGGGAACCCACTCCACATCTCAATAAAACCCAAAGATCCAATAAATATATTATAATAAAACTTGCTTTTTTGAGAGGACCGATACCCGATCTCTTTAAACAGATCATCATGAAGATCTATCATGAAGTTCATGACGAGTGATAAAGCAAAATAGTTTTGTTCAAGCGCAACTTAGCTGTGTAGATGTCGGCAATGATCAGGTTTAATTTTTGAACTAATAAAGTGAACAAAAGTGAACTAAAAAACAACCCAAGCTTAGAAAAGTGGTTCAAATTTTAAACCTACTAACCACAAGTGCATTTTTTGAACCTTGCCTTAATATAAAGTGCTCAGTGCTCTGTTAGTCTTTGGTAGAACGGAGTGTCGTCGATCTTTTCAAACAACCACCTTTGTCAGACAGAGGATAGTGTTTGTACACTTATATTTGACCGTAGACAAAGGCGAGTGAGAGGTGTACCCTCTGGCGGATTGGCCTTCGCTTTTCATTCAGTGGCTCAGCGGTATGAATGCCAGCATCTCAACTCGAAACGACTGGTTCGATTCCCACACCGAGTGCAACATTCGCCAGCTCAAGTTTTGCAGCAATAACAACATATATCTGACATAGACTTTACGTCACATATACAGCGTGTGACAGAACGACTTTAGTATCTTGGTGGGGTAAGATGGCGGCTTCAACCTAGTTCTTAATTTCTTCCCCCCCCCCCCCCTACTTTGCGCTATACAGGTTGTCCCAAGACCGCCATGACGAATTCTGAAATGAGGTCAATACAAATAAATTCTCAAATCTTAGGGGACATCAGTCGTATTGTCGAATCGATTAAAACATCTCGTTAATTGTTGTGTTGATAGCATGTGTTGATGGCACGGTTGCACTGCGTTGTCAAGCAAATCAACGGGTTCTTGGCCACGCCCCCTCCCCTCCCGCCCCTCCCTGGAGGCACCAGCCCCTCTCACCTGGGAGGTGGGCGGTCGCTGACCGCGTGCAATGCACTTCATGCACTGCATCGCGTCAAGCACGCGGCGAAAAGCGTCCGCCATCATGCGCCTAACCTAACCTAACTTTTAATAATTGGAATCAAAATAAATTAATATCGTCAATTGTTGATGACACAGGTCATCATAACAAAACCTATCCTAGTGAGATTAATCAATTCTGTCATGACAACTGATGATAGCCTACCACCTGACTGTTATCGCTATAAACTTCCCCCCCTCCACAGCCCCCTGGATTCCTTAATCTACTATTAAATCTAGATAGCGCATTGTTCCGATGCCTATGAAATCGGAGATCATAAATAAAGTAGCTACTTACTTGCTATATCTGAAAAATATGCATGTTTATACTATGTAGGTATTATTATATATAGAGCAAGTAAAAGCTACTTAATATTTACCGTGAGCCCCGGCACTAAAACATTTTTTTGACAGTGTATTGCATTAATGTTTTAAATTTTTCAATTTTTTCAAATAACACATTCCGACAGCCGCGCTGTCATATTTTTGAAATTTGAATATAATATTTGAGTGCTCTATCGATCTGTAAAATAACTCTTAAATATAATTTGCTTCGGAAAAGAGGTACAGGTATATTGGATGACTTTATTTTACTCTCACAGCACCTCTTTAGTACCTTTTTAAATATTCTGCTATCCTACGCTTTATCAAAACGTTAATAAACTTTTATAAATTTTCATATATTTGCGATGATCCGCATACTAGGAGGTTCCCAAACTGTGAGGAGCATCTATTTCTTATTTAATTAATCTGGTTGAAAGTCGCACTAATTCAGACTAAGGTAAAAAACTACCAATTTGCTAAAAATATTTCAAGTAAGTTTATCCAATCTCTCTTTTTAAAAACTCTTTTTAACATTGCCAAAGACTCTTTTTAACATTGCGAGGAAACATTTTATTAGATGCAAAAAATGCATTTTTTTTTTATTATTGCTGATAAGGGAATACTTACCAAGAAATAAAATATAGAAATTAGTTTCAATCTCACTGGTAGTTTGTACAAAGAATATGTGGCCAGATATTTATATATATATTTTTTTAACTCATCATCGATTGTCAGAATTCTAAGTCGCATTACATTTACTTCCTATAAACAATGGTCTACATGAGACCCGCCGCTTCACCCCAACAATAGACTGATCCTTTTTCTCATAGATAAAAAAAACGTTTCGATATTATTCGCGGAAAGCATGGTCACCCTACCGGCCGGCGGGTATCGATGTCTAAAGAGGGTTGCTTGTATCGCATCGGCTGGTCTTATTACGATGCCCTGCGTCGACTGTTGGTTTTATTTATCAAAACGGTTAGTTATCGGATCTCTGGATGGTTTCGACTACTAATAGGTTCTACGTAGAAAAAGTAGGGTTTACGTAGCGCTTTTTGTTTAGTTCGATTTCCTATAAAAATATTACCTACAAATTAAATACTAGGTACAAATTCAATACCTATTCCCACTCGTACATACATTTTCCATAAAAAATCACAAAAGCTGATTGGTTTACTCGCGACGGAGGCACATGGAGTAACCGCGATTTTGACTATTAGTGGGATTTTTCTGTTGCTAATTTTATCTACTTTTTTTTGACACATTGAAAAAAATGTCCCGTTTGAAATCCAGAGCGGCTCCATGAAGGGATGTGCGTGGAAAAAAACATCCTGTAGGTGTCGAAGTAATATTGGCTTCTGGAGGAAAGCACGCGGCGTCTCGCCTTCACGGTAACATTGTTTAACTCAAACTCGACTCGCTTATGCCTATGCTTATGTTATCATTTTTTATTCATTATTTTAATTTAAATTATAATAATAATAAGAATATACCGTTAAGGTCTAATTAGGATATCCCCACTTTCTGCTACTATAGTAAATATTAAAAAATGCGTTTTACCATCTATACAAAGTGATGGCTCTGTATGGATTTTAAGACATTTTCATTTTTGTGTTTCGTTTTAATTTTCTCGAAAATTTGTCTTAATCTACCCACCTTTGTAAATCTATATATTAATACGTGAAAGGAAAACTTTGTACTCCTTTTTAGGCATAGTGTGAGATTTGGCATAGTTAAAGTTTATATGCAGAAGAAGTGCGGAAAGTTAAACTTTATCTATAATATAATCTAATGTAGTATCTACATTAGTCAAGCAAAAATAATTATTAATGCCATCTTATACTTCTATAAATGTCAAATTTCATTTTTACAAGAAAAAATTAAAACTTACAATGGATTTTATCAAAAAATATATACAATTACAAGTTGTAATTGTTTTATTTAAACTGTTACTATCATTAAATTTTACATTTCATAGGTATTGCAGGGAATTGAGGCAAACAACACACGCTAATGACGTATTTGTACTCGTTAGCAGCTGAAAATTAAAAAAAATATATGCAATGAAAAGAGGTATAATAAACCCTTATAAAGCTCAAACTTAAAAAATAATGAATTACGGTCGAATTTCGACCAATGGGCATATAGTTTAAATGTGTGTTTGATCAAAACAAAACATTAATAAAAATTTAAACCTAAACCTTGAAATTCGAGCATTAAATTAAACCGTCAAAATGTGTTTGTACAGGAAAAATACAATCCCTTACCATAAATTTTCAAACTTCCCTTTTGGATAAACGTATAGATCATTAATTTAATAATAACAAACTATATTCTTATTAAGCTGCAATGTGCGTTACATACTCAAATGACATCCGTCTAAGTGGCACCTCGCCGACAACACGCGCATTAGGATGAATACACGCACAACCGTCTAATTAGAAACTTATATTTAATTATTATTTTTTTCTTCGTTATATTATTTGTCTTCGCACTTTTGATTCAAGTACTTTCAATACTTATTATACAGCTACTATAATATGTTCGTTTGTTTCTGCCTCACACACAGCTTCATGAAAAACAGTTTCATGAAAAAATATTTTCAGTAATTTGAAATAATTTAAATATCTTCGCAATTGGACTGATCCCAGAGTAAATAGTGTTAAGTTATCGATTTTAAAATGTAACATAAAAACATAAATATTTTGGCAGCCCTGCGCTGCGCAATCCGAAACGGACTCACTGATTGTAATCAACTCTTATTGACATTCGAAATTTGCACCCCCGGTTTCACCCCCATCCCCCCCACCCCCACCCCAATACCCCTTCTCTCGCAGCTTGCTCCTTTTAAATAGAAACAAAACAGAATTCGGTCGGATGCTGGAGTTCATCCTTTATAGGAAGGGCAAACAATCGGTCCGTGCTCTGATTTCATCTCCGTATAACCGCTTTGAGATTCACAGCACCTGTCTGGCACATCAATAGATACCTATTCTGTGATGGTATATGATTTAACAGTGTCATAGTACTTATCGTAATTTGTGAGGTACCGAGTTCGAACTCCGCAGCGCGTCAAACCCAAAACCTGGGAACTTTCACCTGTTTGGGTATACAAACAGGTTTTTAAATTATTCCAATTTTTATGATAAAAAATGATATAAATTTCTGGACATAAGTTTAAAGTAGCGTAGGTACCCATATTTTAAGCGTCACAAGGTAACCTTCATTTTGTACACAATAATTAATATTACCACAGATGACGCCGTCAGTGACATACCACAATTCGTAGTAATAATATACAGGTTGTCCCGTGACCATTTCCGAGGACTAAAGGTTTGTTTATGTTCTCTATTACGAGTAAGAAATCATTTTTAAAAATATGAAAATAATTCATTCCCAAATTTATTACTTTAGTTAAAGCGCTAGTGCAAATTTCCTATAGCGTAGCAAGCGGACTCTAAGCTGGTTTATTATTTTTATTTTTCAAAAAAATGGCAAGCGATTACGATGATTTTTTTAGACTAGTTTTACTACGTCAAGTGTGAGCTAGCCAAAATTTCATAATATAAAACTTTAAGAAAAAATAAACCGGCTTCAAAATAAACACAACTAAGAATTGATGCATAATGCTGTCTTTAGTTGTGTCCATTATGAAAAAAATATATAAAAAAAAAAAATTTTTGCGTGACGTAATTTTTGAATAAATATCAAAATTAAATGTCAGGAGTTTTACCGTTATACTCAAAAACAAACTCTACATTCACTGATACTACGGTTACAAAATTATTATAATGATACTAGTAATTGCTTCGAAAATTGTCTCTGAATACATCGTAATTTAGTGTTTAGCAATAATTTATTGTATAAAAAATAATCATCGCAAATTAGTTTTTCTAAATTCCCGAAAGTAGGTATGTAAACATAGATATAAAAAATGGTATTTTAATATTTTTTTATTAATGTTAATATCTGTTGTTATTAGAAACCTCTTCTTATTTAAACATAGGTTTTTGTTGTTGTAAAACTGTTATATGTACCAATTTATACCAAATTTGATTAGGTAATTTAGTTTCAATCAAATAAATGTTGTTAAAAAAAATTGAATCACCCTAATAATTACGTTAGATATGATTGGATATGCGAATTGACACTTTTAGACATTTCGTGTTTTCATAAAAGTTTCCCACTAAATAAAAAACAACGAAATCATATCTACATAGGTGTGAGCACTTAGCACCGTCTTAACCGTGAAGCTAAGGGCAAAGAACAAAAAACATAGCTATTTATTGTGGTTCATTTCATCCTGACCTTCACACATTTCGATCAGAGTCACAATGCGCAGTCGCAGGCGGGCTGCGCACAATGCATGATCTATCTATACGCGCTGAAGAGAGACAATAGGATCGAGGGCGGTCACCGATGCAATCGCGTGATCCATAGATCGCTCCACAATTTGGCGCCAGCACGCGAAGGGGCCAGGGCTTACTCTGAAGCTCCATCGAATGCTACCTCTCGATATTAAAGTAAATTCCAAAAAAACATATATTAGTAAAAGTAGAAAACTTTTGTCAAATCAGTGAAACGACATTTTGAATACCAGTGATGTCTGTTTCCGCTAACACTCTAATTTTGTATCATTTATTTATTTGTCGTTTGTTTATTTATCTTCCTACTATGTATTAAACAATTAATAGGTACTACTAATACCACTAATATAAAAAGAAATTGGTTTTATTGTTATCGATCTTTAGATTCGTCTTTATATTATATTTAAGTATTTTTTGCACTTTATACATAAGTTGTGTAGCGTTACTGCAACATGATCAGGTCCGAAGTAATAGTTAATTGAAAATGCAAACCAAGTCAGTCAGCGTTTTATCTTCTTGTTTTACCATTTTAGGCGAAAAACTAACCAAACTAGAAAAGGTGCCTATACTACAAGTACATATCATACATACCATAAGTACACGCCACCCACATATATATACCATACATAAGTACATATCATATCCTATAAATAAATGAAAGTATGTTTCTAATATTATTAATTTACCTATAGGTAATAAGTGGTTCTGCTAGTTAGAATAAATACAAAATATCCGGAGACTATGGCCGATTAAAAAACTGGTAACTTGGCCCTGCGATTTCCAATATGCTTTGTAAAGATGACATATCGAAAATGTAAACTTTAAGTGATAATATTAAATCTTTGTTGTCATACGACGCCAACTAATCGTCCGCTCGCAACGAGGTCGTTGACCGCGCTCAGCTACGAGATATCATTCGCGTTTTGTCACGCCAAATGCAATTAACAACAATAATAATTTAGGGATGCATTATTGTCCCCTCTAAATCGCCTCGAGACACCCTGTATTTATAGAATGTTTGAGACATCATCATGTTTTATGATATAGGGCGATAGAGCAGTCTGCGGCGTCTATCCGATTTTGTTTTCCGTTAGGTTGTTGGAAAAATGTTGAACCGCTTCATTTACATGGTAGAACCCGCTTGTCTTATTCCATGCTTATATTCGTGCGCGTTGCGCCTCTCTTGGGAACGAGCGCACTTATTGTACAAAACGCACGGAACGAAATACCCAATTTATCAGTGTTAGTCCACAAAATTGCCGACCTTCCAATTCCGATTAAACTTGTATCTCTATCGAAATTTAATTGGTCGAATAATTTCTAATATTGATTATGCGTATCAGCGGAATATGCTCAGGAATCAATCGATGATTATATATTATCTCAGCTGTTTAGGCGCGTGTCTATATGCCATTCTGCGAGTTTGTAAATCTTAAAGAGAAAACCAAAAAGTAAAAACATTATTTATAGATAGATTTTATGCTATTTTTGAATTACCATATTAAAAAGAAAATGTTAAAATTGTTAATCTTTAAATTGTTTTGTATGACGCGATCTAAAAAAATCACGACCTATTAAAAAATAATCCTAATACTTGAAATTGCTATGAAACTCTTGCACGTGACGGGAGCTCGTTTGGAGGTAGTCAATGTGTGTTAAATATGCCTTATTTCTGAAGAACCGCTTCCCTCTAAAGGTACAGATCAGGGATTCCTAAAGTGGTCGATACCCCTTGGGGTGGAAATAAACTAAAACTGATTTTGGGGGTCGACGAGGTCTAAAAATCGACCCCTATTAATTTAGTTATTATTTGAAACTTTCAATATACTGTATAAGTTGTGTTACGTGTACCTACCAACTTGTTATAAGAATGACTAATATTTTAGTAGGAAGTTTCATTGTTGTACTTTTAAAAAACTCAACAAGTCAATAAGCGTGGAGAAGTTCGTAAAAGTCTTTCAGGCAACTTTGACTTGCTCTGTATTTGACGCATCATGAACGAAATCATGATCAAGTTGTATCAATAGGAAAAAACTAGTGATAGGATTTTTAAAGTAATTTGGCTATGGAGGTCTGAGGTATCAGTTCATTTTGAAAAAGATGTCTCTATGTCGTAAGGCTTGCGCGTGAAGTTGAGAGGTTTTTTTTTTTCATCATAAATAAGTAATTGTATTAATTGGTAATTGGTTAGCCAGGCAAATTTAGTAGCTCTTATTTATCTCATATACGGGGGTATTTAAAACACTACTGTCCTTTTAGGGGCGTTAATTTATATCAACAACTAAACCGGTCTCACAAAAAAAAAAAATATTTGAAAAAAAAGGTTTATATTAAAAAATGACATTACTATTTTTCGCTGTTTTTGAATGTACCGCGCCGAAGGTCAAATACTAAGATAACGTGTGGCCAAGGTCGAGAACAGCCAGCCAGTTACTCAGTACCGTGCGCGTCCTCTTCGTGTCTAGGAGCCTAACTCCACCCCTCTTGTGTCCCATCACGGTTAACATAATATAATGTTCTCAAAGGTTCGTTATTCTCGTAATTAGAAAATATTTTTCCCTTATATTTTGCTGACGAATGTCTGATTGTTGGTATAGACCAACCCTCTAAAAGGAAAGTGGTGATTTTAAGTACACCTGTAGAAAAAATGGCGATTATCATTTTATTTTAGGTATGTTAATTTATAATAAGCTCCGTCGACGTGTGGCTTTTTTGCCCAAATATTGTTAACTTCTAAATCATTAAGTAGTTTTGGTTGTATGGCATCCGCTTGGAAGGATAGTGGTGATTTTTAATACACTCTGTATAATTTTTTTTTTATTACTTGCAACAATGCAAACCGCAACACTCACGGGCGCAATCAAGTCGATAATCCTTCCATCTTTGCCTGCGCTTCCTGCGCAATCAGGCAAAGTCTCCTTTCTTCGGCCTGGACCTTTCTCCGGGTGCTAATGGCCCAGCATTGTCCCGTTTGTTTGCAGACCTTCATTGAAGACAGGAAATCATTTTCGCAATCGACAAAGGCCCAAATCTTCGATGCACCAACACGCGAACGAGCTTCGAGATGAAATTAGCGGTTTCGGCTGGCGAACCTTTTCATTCCACCAACCCATTGTTGGAGCACTACAATAAATATTATAATTTCGCCAACATATGGCGGCGGCATCACAGTCACCGGATTTTTGCTTGTTGGTTTTTGTTTGCGGTTTGTCATAATATACTCACAGCGATATTGGTGTTGGAAAGTCTTCTTGGGACAGATGGTCTCGACGAAGGCACTCATCATGTCAAAATTATTACTTTGTGGTCACTTGTGAGGGCTACGATAAATTGCTTATGAACTACAATAGAAGCTAACGGTCAAGTTCTTTTCATGCGATGGTCATTATTAGGCCGTAATTATATCTTCATCCCTGACGGGTTTATTCTTTTTTATTTCTTTTATTTAAAAAACATATGCCGACTCTATTAATTAGGGCCAGTATTTCAGATAAAGCGTATAATTACTTAATACTCAAAACATCTTAAACATATTCATAGCCAACATAACATATATTTTGTAAAGTCTCAAAGCTCCTAGTTATTACGTCCCTTTGTTAAATCATTAATTTTAGATGAGTCATTTTGTTAAATATACTATCAATCTGTTACACGATTATAATTTATTGTTAAATAATTTCACTTATCATCATGTACGACTTGTCTAATTTTGGTACAAAAAACAAAATTTAAACCTAGGCTTCAATATAAAACACAAAAACATAATTAAGTTATATATTGTGTGTATATGTATATATTATGCATTAGTTACAAAAAATGAAAAAGGGTTGTTTAATAGTAAACTGGAAGTGGGTTTGCATGTAAAGGTGCGTTTGTGTGAATTTACTGTCCTATCGAATTTTAACTAAAAGTTAACCCATCCTAAGATGTGTCAATCATATGGAATGTTCATAGATGGCCAAATCGTGAACGTTTTGACACGGTTGACAACGTGCTAATGAAATTTTTAAATCGGCATGAGATTAAAATTTATATACTTAGTTTCTAAAATGACTATGATGTCTAAAATGAATTGATTCAATTTATTTATCGAATCTATAATTAAAAGAAGAGTTTTTTTTTTGTTTTTGCCTATGCATTTTCGTCTAGTTTTAACCCTGGAGTGGATATGTGAATAAAACAAACATATGAGTATAAAACAAACGCCAAATTAAGGACCGAGTCTATAACTCAATTTAAAGACCAACATCTAAAATTACACCTTTAATCTGAGATCTGCAGAGAAAGTACGCAAATGAACATACATTTTTAAGAACATAAGAAATAACAATTTCATTTTTATTTATTTTTAAGACAATTAAATAATGTATCGAACAAAAGCAATATAAAAAATAAATAAAAATACATAAATCTTTATTTTTACGTGAAGTGAAAACTTCGGATTCCTTTTTAAGCATATTGCCCACACGGAAGAGTGCGAGATTTGGCATGTTTAAAGCTTATATGGAGAAGAATTGCAGAAGGCTAAAATTATATATAATTTGTGTTATAAATACATTCATTTCAATAAAATAAAACGTTCATACGGATAGATTGACCGACTGAGTTTCGAGCTGCGAATTTTGTCTGATTTCAAATGTTCCTTTCTCAATAAAGTAATGTCAAGGCAAAAAGCATAATTATTAGGTTAAAAAAAGTGAGTACATTTCATTATATAAATTAAACCTTGCCGTGTGAAAGTCGAAATGTTAATAGGACAAATGCAAATTTAAATAGTACTACAAAATGATGAAATTATTTTGAGGGATACATTTAAATGTGCACTGAATGTCATTCCAAGAAATTTGAATACTTTTGATTATTAGTGGATTAATGCATTTACAATGCAAAACATTTCGAATCTTAAGTCACTCTAGGTGAAAGGTTGCATTCGCTGTTACTAGTTTTTTTTTTAACGATACATTTTCAACATTAAATTTTAAATTTTATAGGTATTGCAGTGAATTAAGGCAAACAACACACGCTAATGGCGTATTTGTACACGTTCGCAGCTGAAGTAATATAATAAAATGTAAAAAATGTATATGCAGTGATAAGAATCTCAATAATGCTTTTTATTTTGCAATTTTCTGATGACATTTACAAGAAGCGAATTTTAAACACTACAATTAAATATTTTTACATAGACTATCCACAGTCCAAAAAGATGAAAAAAGAGAAAAAAAATAAGACAGGGGACAATAGCTGTTGTGTTTTTGATAAAGTTATATGTTTATATTAAATTCAAATTTATTTATATTGCAATAAATTAAAAAAAAAAAGTTATTGGGCATTTAAAACTTACCATTCATTTAACGTAAGGATTACGAAAACAAAAAGTTTTTGACATATTAAAAAAAAGATAAAAAAAGAAATTAAGGCCTCTTCATTACGTGTTACTCATCCGCACACGCTTATAACGCGTCTCCGTTTACATTTCGCTTAGTTTTCGTGCGCCCAACATAGCGCTCGCTCTAAACAATATGTCCGCCTACACATTAAAACTGAATTTGGTAATAGGAAGTAAAATAAACTGTTTTTTTAAAGGTTTTGAATCCCCTATTTAGGATGTCCCTCGAAGCTGTCCGCCATTGTTCGTCTGTTTGACAATTTTCTTTATTGTTTTATAATTCGATAATTTGATTTGAATTTGGAATTCCGTTATTATGACGTCGTTACGTCACCCACCTCGGCTCTCTCGCGTGTCTCTGACGTGGTCCGAAGCGGGTCTATTGTCTGTGACTCCTGGCTTCCTGTCATTATGGTGGCCGAACGCGCGCTAATATTTTATTTAAAATGGAAAGCAATTAGGCGCATGTTAGGGACGTGAAGATTTTCAGCAAAATCGATTTAAAACAAAACTTTAAAAAAAAATGGGTCTACGTCGGACCAGAAGGTGGAAGTTATACTTCTTTAGTCATTCGCACACACCCACTCACACACACACACACAGGATATATATATAAATGAAATATAAGACATTTTTCTCTGTTATTCAATATATTATTAAAAGTCACTTAATTATTATACTATATAGTATACATTATCATTATTAAGTTCGTATATTCGTATACTTTCGTATAATTTGTGAAAAAAAACGAACCATGGACTCTAGCGTGGGAGACGAGTGCGTCAACCACTGACCCACCGAGACTCTCGGGGTATCTTTGGTAGAGAACGTATAAAAATTAACTCTACGGATTTTACTCCTAACGCGTGACGCGGTTTCTCGACCAACATCCCATCCCAATGAGTACAACGTGCCCAAAGAAGTATAAATTCAAAAATATCTCATTAAAATAATGTTTAAAAAAAAAATGTTTTTTTTATGTTAATAGACATTTATGTTGTTTAAAAATCTTGAGCTCTTGTCTTTGTTCGAGATAGTATACGGGATATGTACAACGATTTAGCAGCATTTTAGTATGATAGTTTATTTAATGCTTTAAATATTATTTTAATAATAAAAGCTTCACAGGCTGTCCCTCATTCTTTATAAATATATACCCATGCATGTAGTTATAGCGTAATGCAAAATGCTACTTTTATTGCACATGTGTAGTGGCTTGTAAATCAGTTTGATAAACCATAATGAAAAATTTATTTAATTATATAATTACTATTTTTCAACATTGCGTTCGTAGATCGCGGCGTAAATGTTCGGTTGTTAGGTATATGCAGTATTTTAGAGCTATACCACCTCCTCTCCTATTTATAATATAAGGGAATTTAGCGTAGTTTAAAGGGGTCCAATATAATTAAATATGGTCACTGTAAATATTTATAAAAAAAAGAGAAAAATATTACAGCAAAAGAAATGAATAAGCGTCATACTCCAAATGAAATATTGAAACTATTTACTTAACTGTACTAGCAAAAACACGAATAATATGTTTAGAACGCATAATATAAAAATGAAGATTATTAGAGCGAAGCGAGCGTAGCGAGCGAAGCTCTCATAAGGAGACTCCAATTAGAACTTTGTCACGGGCTAACTTGGTCATTCCTTGACCGATTTGAAAAATTTTTGATTTTGAGAGAATCTACATGAAAAAGTGAAGGTCGTGACGGAGCTTGATTTTAAATATTGTCAAAAATAAAATTTTTGGGGTCAAAAGAAAATTGTCTATGGGAATATCCATTATAAAAAAGTCACGCGCTTTTTAAATCTATCCCGTCGTTAAAAAGTTATTGTCACAGACTAAATTTTATTTAGAAAATTTTAGTAAATCGCTTCGCTCTAATATGTGCTGCAGCGAAGCAAAATGCGAGCGACTGCGGCGACCTAGTATGTAAATAAATCGATATTATATGGCAATCGATTATTTTGTAAAACCTCCCTAGGGCACAGCAGCATCGATTACACGACACAAAAGGTGGTGCGATTTCACGGCTTCGAACGCTAATATTGTGATACGTATAATTCGCGCGTAATGACGGCTGTGCGTCGGAAAATCGGCTGCGGTTTTGCGATCCGTTGAGTGGAATTAGCGCCGCGAGGGTTGGAAATTGCTAGTGCGGTGGTTAGGAGCGGTTAGTGGAGGGTGAGGAGGGTGAGGAGGGAGAGGAGGGAGTGGAGGGAGAGGAGGGAGTGGAGGGAAAGCGATTTTCCACGGCAAATTTTATTAGTCTTATAACATACAGAGGAAATATTTTACAATACAATGGAAACAGTATAATTATCCTTAATAAAGTTTGATGGTTACTCAACTAGACTAATCTGTTCTAGTGTGACCATAGTTTTGTTCTAGTAAATCGTATGAAATAGTGCATTATAGTCTAAATATAAAGAAAATCGTACAACAAATTATATTCAGTAATGCCAATAAAATTATTTTACTATTGTTATTAATTCTTCGCCGTGTTTAACACCCAAATGTACTAACCACGTAGAGATATTTTTATTAATTCCTACTTTATAAATTGAGTTACAGTTCACTGCTGATAAAATTCCTTGAATAATTTACCAGAGAGAAAGTAAAAACTTTTCTGTCCAAGGGCAGTTCCCAAGACGTGCCCAGTGATCCACTAAGGCACGTCTTAAGTCATGTTTAAGAACTGTATCTGTATCCTTCCCTAAACATTTTTCACATAATATTCATTATTTTTACTTTCTTAAAGAGTTCCTGAAGAGAATCTGAAAGTTTTACTGAAAAGTAACTTCAATATAAACTTGTGTGCTACCTTTACAGAATGGAGATATTTTTTGCTAGCACAACCCTAACCCACAATATCATACTGTAAGATATATTTGTTTATGCCGCAGTTCCAGGTCACCGTTCGCCGCTCCTGAGACAATGCATTCCTAAATTGTCTGCTTTATAGTAGTACCATGAATAGAAGCTAGATACTATCCCCGTCCATTGGCCGTAGAAAAGTATGTTTTTTCTGTATTGCTATTACAAAATAGAATATTTCGACCTCTAGGTCAGTCTTAGTAGGTCAACCTTATCAAATAAACAAATGAATGTTGAACCTTTGAAGCATAATTTCAATTGCCTATTCCGTCCCTGTGCACAATTGTCAATGACGACGACAATTAGACATTAAATTGCCGCGTATTGTCGCGTAATTGACACACGCCGGCCGCAGCGTAGACCACGAAGGTACGCCTTAATAAACTAAAATTAATATTCTCCGGGTGGCTGGCCTGGTGGTTCCCATGAATCATTTCTCACGATTCCGTTACCCGAAGAATATCACCTTCCGTGGGAGGAAAGTGCCTTTCAACCTTAAGGTGACACTCCGCATAAAATTGAAGAAAGCCTGTTTTCACCGGAGCGGACGATTAGAAATGGGAGTCGACCTCTGTCACTAGCAGTGGGCGGTGAGGTCACGTTAAACGCGATTTCAAAATAGCCTAATACTTACAAAATAGCTGCGTGATTTGTAGGTGAACTCATCACCGTGCACTCGTAACGAGATTTCCGTGTCACTGAACAAGCGAAGCGACTTCGTTGAACGCGACTCTGTAGCTATGGCTGCGAATGAACGCGATTTCGTCACCGCTAAGAGCCAGCTTCAGTAACGCGGCTATTCGCGGCGCTAGATTAATAGGGTGATTTAAACGGTGTCGCCTTATATAGCACTCGTCTATCTGTCACACAGAAACAAAACAATAGTACCTGTTCTCATGTCGGTCATCGAACTTACATAAATTACTAGGTCGACTTCAATTTTAGTCAGGTAGGTAGTATTATTGTTTGGGTATAATGAATTATTATTTAATAAAGTGCTCTGACAAAAATACAGAAACCCTTCAGGTTAATACTTAAGAAGTGTACTGCTTTGCATTTAAAAAAAATGAAAAATATGGCTATTTTATGCGGGGACACTGGGGAACGGAGGCATTAACTATAAGCAAAAGCCAAAAGGTTGGCTCTCGACATGCGAGAGATGATAGGTTATAAATGACATCATAGGAAGTATAATATAATATAAAAGTTCAGAGTGTATTTTTGAAAGAAGGAGTACTTAGGAGTAGGCGTGCTGTAGAAATGACAGAGAGAGAGAGAGAGAGAAGTACCTAAAGACAGGTATGTACTATGAGTAATAAAAAGTGCGTGATTCTAAAGTTTCGTGTTTATTCAGAGGATAAATAGGTCTTACACAGGCTGTCCCAAGATCATTCCCGAATACTCAAGGGGGTGTTTATGTTCCCTATTACGTGCAAGAAATTGTATAAAAAATGCAAAAATAATTCATGACCAAATATATTAATGTCTTACGATTCAGACAATATACATTCGACTCACTTCCAATAGCTGCTATTATTGTGTGGGTTCAGTATATTTGCCTAGTAGCGCAGTGGTGTAAGCACCCGCTTAAAAACTGAGAAATCCTTAGTGGGTCCGGCAGGTCATTTTTCATCGTTGAGAATATTCCATGGCACTTTTAAAGCATAAAAAACACTTACAAAATATGCATTTAATTCACTCTGCATTAAACTAAGTTAATATAGGTACGGTATTTCTCAAGTCACTAAATAAAAAAAAATACAATAATTATTTAGCCACACATTTTTATAACAAATAACCAGAGAATACAAACTAATTTCTAAACTTAACATTAAAAAAAAAGATGTTTTAGAGAGTTTTAATAATTAGTATTCCCTTTTTAACTTTAATAATATTTTTGCGTATTTTTTTTTTTGTTATTTCCTGCGTAGGTACTAGATTAAAAGCCATTAACTATTATTCTAACATGGTAAATTTAATTTGTTTTATTTCCTTTTATATATAGTGTATTTTTGTATCCACATTGTCGTTTGTTCTAAATGTTCATTTTTGTTTATCTTGGAAAATAAATTATCTTAATTTTATCTCATCTTAATAGGTAGTTTTTTACGAATATTAGCACGTTATTAGAAGTAGCAAACAATTTAAAAAGTCGCGCGCATAATAATAATTGATTTATCATAGTGCACATTTAATTATTGTTAATAGACAGTCAACAATTGTTAGAGAGGAGATGTATCACATTTTCTCTTTATATGTTTATAGATTAAATATTTCTTTGTAATAATTGTATGTCTAGCTGTAAGTTTTTCTGTAGAAATTACAATAAATAAATAATAAAATCACGTCCTCTTTGCAACAAAGTTATCAGAGCAAATGTCAATTTTTCTCTTGCGCGCGAGGAAGGTAGGTTCGCCGCAAAAAGCCGGGCTCGCCATAATTGCAGATGTTGTTAATTCGACGATTTGTCCATGTAAACTATTCCGCGTCGTGGTGACAGGTCGTGGTGACAGGTCGTGGTGACAGGTCGCACCAGAGCCAGCGGGCCACGGTGGCCACTTTTTGTGCTCGCTTGCCGCCATTAGTGAACATCGGGAGTAGACCCACTTTATTACCGCCGTTGGCTACCTCCCAGGGAAGACTCCGATTTAAATGAACGCTGAACCCGGAGCTATTTAGAAAAAAAACAACGAAACGATAGCACACACACACACACACACAACATTCATGTATCAGAAGCTACTATCCGCGTCCTTTGGCCGTCTTTACAAATACGATAAAGTAGATTTTGAAGTTATATTTCTTTCGGCCCGTTGTACTCATTGGGATGGGATGTTGGTCGAGAAACCGCGCACGCGTTAGGAGTAAAATCCACCGAGTGACAGAACGGCTGTAGAAATGTTTTATTTATTACTGGCTAAATGTTTTATTTTATTTATTATTAGCGCAAATAGAAATATGTAAAAGAAGGTCCAGTGCTACGTTATAAATTGAAATATTATGCCCGTGTTTATTTATTTATTTATTGTGGTTACACATACAAACATTAATGTTAAATATCTATAGTATCCGTCCAGCTTTCGATGTGATCTAAAAAGCTATGTTTCGAGAGCTATGGTTTTGTTTACACACAAAGAAAATCAACTCTTTCGCATTTGTACTTTTCGAGTTGAAAGATGCAACGGACAGAAAGACAGAAAGAAAAAAAAATATATTAATGTTTTCGCTATAAATAATCAGAATTTTATATAGATCTTTAGTTTAATTTTTTTTGTTAGTTCAGTATTGTCCGGATTTAATGGTGTTAAGCTCTGTGTCCGACGGGTCCATGTGCAGTCCGCCTGCGTTTTATCGCGTGGTATCGCCCGCGTCGCGACATCTCGCCGGTGACGCTATGAACGCTTTTTTTATCTTGCCCGTCTGACACGAGGAGCTGATAGAACCGCAGATGGCTGCTAACGTCATGCAGTTCATGTTTGTGTAGCACCCTTATCTTAATCGCCTTTTCGAAGGCATGTGTTAAGCTGAATTTAGATTATTAAATTTAACTCCGAGACAAAATCTGCTTCGACAGAGTCGCAGACAAAAGAAATTATTTACCTACGACACTGTTGTCTATAACGTTCCGGATAGTTTAGCGGTAAAATGTTGAACTTACGAGAGAGGCCCCAGAAGTTTACTTAATTTACATTATTTTATAAACTTATTTAAATTACTTTAATTTGCAGAACTGTTATTCAAATTTACAATACAATAATTTGGTTTATGGCACCCATTTTATCATTTCAAGCAAGTTATACCAAAAATCTAGTCACATATAAAAACAACCAACGTATCATATCAACACCATGACAACCACCTTTTAATCCTCCCTTAAGCCCTCTGTATCAGCTCTATTTATTTATTTATCAAATACATTAATATTTCAACAAATAAATGAAATAAAATGTTTATATAAGCTACAACTTTTAAAATAAAATCAATATATGTACTATGTATATCAAAAGCATAATAAAATAGAACAAAGTGAAATGTACTGAGATTATGAGAGAGATATGTAGAGATAAAACGATACTTTCCTAATTATGAAAGTGTATATAGTAGAAAATAAAATTTATACATATTTATGATATTTTATATTCTTATAGAGATTTACTTTTGAATATCTATATATACCTCATTATTTATATTTTATCGTGATATATACGTACTACTGCTATAATTTAATCTATGCAAAACGCACCTGCTTTCCTTGTAGATTTATTCATTAGCAAACATAGTCAAATTGGTACAGGCAAGAGCCTAGTTTGGTATGGTCAATTCTAAAATACTTATTATAATTACTTTATGATAAATAAATTATCAAAAAAAAAATAATAACCCATATTAAATAAACATAGGTAATTACTTCGCCTAGAAAAATGTATCTTTTTATTAAAATCAATATTGCAATTTAATAGAATTGAAGCGTAAGTAATTTAATTCATAGATAATGTTAATATATTAATATTGTAGCAATTGCACATTCGATTGATACACTTTTGGAACAGGCACGGGCATAGGGGCGGGGGGGGGGAGCAATTATACCCCCCCCCCCGCCCCTATGCAAATGCGGGTGCAAATTTTTAAGCAACCAAACGTATTGCTAAAATATTTTTTTCAGCGTTCAAACATAGAGTCCGACAATTGACTCAAGCGTTACATTTCTTACATTCGTTGGTAACGGTCCTCAAAAACGAACTATAGCATATTTCACTTAGATCTCATAATAGAATGAACCAGGTCTATGAGTTTTTTACCATAGAAATCGCAGTTGTGTGCAAAAACCTTATAAAAAAATACGGAACCTGCAGACAACATATACGTACTTTAGCAACCTTTTAGTATACAAAAACACAAAAACAAAAACATTACCAAAATTAATCGCGGTTTTATCAATCAATATTAAACGGTTCTAGCAATAGTTACAGTCGAGGGTCGAGGTTGTCAGCTGTTTCTTGTTAAGTCTTGGGACACCCTATATTAGTTATTTAAATCGGAAATAAAGTATATATGTACACTGGCTACGTTGTTTAAGTACATCTCTTCGGTGATGATACTCTATCAAAAATTGTCGTCTATATCAGGACGTCGCGGTCGGCAATAGATAGTAGCGCAGTCGTGAATGTGGCATTCTGCTTTATGGCCAAGTTGTGATCACGGCGGCCGCTATCTGATGCTGCAGCCCTGGGCAGGCGTGACGGGCCCTGGGTGCCAAGTGGGGACCCATTTTCGGTGCGCCGGGTGACGCTTTCGCCGTTGGTACAGACAGACTGCATATTTTTCTGTCAATTCTGTAATACCTAATAAATATATTATAAATTATATTTCCTCTGTATAAAATACGCGAGAAGCTCCCATACCTTGATCCACTTTAATTGAGAGTTAAATCCTCTATACATATGTGCAAAATTTAATAGCATAAAATTGTGTATACTATAAAGCGTTTCGTTAAAATTCATTTTAATTATGTTTTGTATAGTTTTTTTAAAGAAATTACTATAATAAATGCACTTCGGGCCAAATTACAGTATGGTAATGTACCAAGGTAATGAAACAAGGAGTTGGAAATATAAAGATTCTCCTATGATCACCTACTATATCTAAACAACATATTTTTAATTAGAAACAAAATCAGAATTATAAATGTTTTTAGTGATGAAACAAAACATGTTTACAGTTTTTTTTTTTGTACTTGTACATTGTTCATAAATACTCTAATACTAATAGTAGGTACTAATAAATAAAACATTTCTATAGAAAGCGCAAATATATTATAATTTCAAAAATATGACAGCACGGCTGTTGGAAACTAGAGGACGTATTAGTTAGTTTTGACCAGTTAAAATAATACAAACTTTTGTATCCGCGTTGCTTCTTTACTAGCCACGTGTCAAAATTTACAAAAAAAAACTAAAATGGTGTTAAAATTTATGATGAATTCAAAGAATGTCATGATACAGTTGTCTGTCTTAGATATATAGGCTATTATAGATATACTATAGATATATTATAGATATACTATTGTTCTTAGAGACGGATGTTTTCTCGAAGGCCACAGTTTTTAAAAAAATCTGTACTTATCCTTCTAACGTCGTTTCAAAATACAGCATCCTGAAATCGACTCTCTTCAACTTTAATTTTAATCCATCTCTACAGCCACTTTGCTTATCAATATTTTATTTTTATGTATGTAAAATATTACTGCTATTAGTTATGCTTACAATTGCAAACACTCAATTATGATCTCAACGTTAGAAAATTTATTTAATTTTTCATTAGCATTAAATATAAAATAAATCACTTTATATGTAAAAAAAACTTGAACGGATGCTGGAGACTTTTCACCTCTTGCACCTGTTACTTTTTTTTATTAAATAAATAAATTAATTAATTAACATTTTTTTCAGTTGGCTGTACACGCATGCGCGAGCGCGCACCCATCAAGCGCCATCCGTCACGTGTCGGCAATAACCAGGAGACTCGTCCGAATTAGTGAGAGTCCGTGAGGACGGATCTTATCGTTCGTCCGAAACGTTCGTGATACCGGTGAAATGGGCGAGGACGGGCATCTATTTAGCGTTCGCGCGTTACGCTCGGGAAAAAATCGAATATTCATATGTCGACTGCTTTTCTACTCTACTTCTGGTACCACATCCGCTCAGCACGGCTCTAAGAAGGAGATTCACACATTCGCAAAAAGCACTTCTGCAGATTCTCAACCCTGCTGAGGTAGCAGGCGAAGGGTGTTGCAGGTCTCCGGATGCAACGAGTAAAAACAACAAAATAAAATGGTTGCTGCTACCAAATGTTTAGGTAACGTCGTTTTATTTCGTCAGCTGTTCACCCACCACGCCTAAGAAATATGGTAAATCTATCCAAAAAATATATAACAATAATCAGTCTGTACATACAACTATACGATTTGCTTACACTTATGTTCGATTAGCAAATTTTTTTCTGCGTTTTACTAAAACGCTTTACTAAAATATTTTTTTTAATTTGTGAAGTGACTTCTTTTGTGTGAAGTTACGTCAAAGTCTGTTTCTCTTATCTATGGTTTGCCTCGTGAGACGAGGTTGTTTTAATAATCCTTTATTTATGACTTCCTCTTTACAAAGTTACAAGTATCAATTGATATACTAAGTAATCAAACTAAGTACAATCCACTGTGCACAGATTCGAACCCATCACCCCTAGTTCAGAGGTCGAACGTCTCAACAACTAGAGCACGGTGTATCTCCATCAATTTGCCGTTGTAATGATACAATCTCTGGCAATCTAAGGTAGAAAGTAAAAGATAATCTCTCACCCCTTGGTCGACAGGCCGGTTTTTAATATCCGTCGAGTACTTCCGGAATAGATATTGTTTTACTGTAAATCATAAACAAATATGTGAAAATCGCGGCTTTCCTGTGACATAAAAAAAAGATGATCACGCGCCAAAGACGAGTATTGGCCAAAGAACGCTCATTTACAAAGCTAACATCGTAACGAAATAATAAAATAACGAGCGGGCGGGACGCCGCCGTAGAGAAAAAAATCGACGAAAACAGGCCGGCCAAGCGGAGAACAAACGAGACGCGTACCAATCGAATAAACAAACAAAAAAAAGCGACCAAAGACAACGAGAATCCGCCGCGCCGCGCAAAATGGCGCCGATCTGTCACGAGCGACAATAATTTCATTCCATTTATTATTACTTTTATTTATATACTGCCCACTATCCCTATTTGTTTTTATGTATTTATGTACTATAGTTTTGGGAATAAACAAGAATGTCTATGACACCCTGTAGCTATGATATCAACTGCTTCTAAAAGAAATTTTTGAGAAATCAACAGTTTTACAAATGTACAAGTTCCAAACATATGAGCATTGAATCTACAAATCCATAAGACCGAAATAGATTTCTACTTAACAATTTTTTCGTGATAAAAATTATGCTAATATATTTAAGTATATTTTAAAAGCCAAAAAATAAGTTGTATAATAAAAAAAATATAAATTATCTAAACTTTTGAATTGAATTCTTTTAAGTCATTTAGCGCTTGTTTCTTGAAAGCCTACTTACCAAGTTCCAACCAACATTGTTTAATATTAGTAAATTATTTAACCATCTGACGTCTTACAGCTAGACCCTACAAACCTGTCCAAATTTTTTTTTTTTTTTTTTTTTTTTTTTTTTATTTATAAACAAAATACATATTTAAATTGTTTGTTCACAAAACCCTTGCGGGTTTTTATGTGAACTCATTCGTTCCTACTTTTGACTTATTTAATACAATTTATATATACAAAACATTTATAAATACAGTTTATATATACAAAACATATTCAAACATATTCAAAACATAATTGTGATGGGTTGCTTCATTTCGTATTTCCACTTGTACCTACGGCACTTTTAACCCGTTCGATGTTTGCTTTGGATGGCCATAGAGGCAAACGCCGATTTTTTTTTTAATTTTGACGCTCGGATTAGTAATGATTAACCATACACGGGCATGATATTTCAGTTTTCATTCGATTGATCGGATTGGATTTTTTATAGGATTTTGTATCACGACACCTGTAGATTTTGCGTTAATAAGCGTCACTTCTTAACGTGATAACGCGAGTATCTTGGAATGCCTAAGGGCTCAGTACTGTGCCAGAGTTGTGCCTCGGTAAACGATGCGTAGATTTTCTTATACCCCTGTAACAGGGGATGAAGATCTCTCGTTAACGTGTGTTAAGGATAAGGTAAGGATAGAGATAAAGTTCAGATCAGGGTCCCCAAGTAGTTTATTGTGTTTCACACATCTTACCAGTTTCAACCAGTTTCTGACTCAGTATAAATAGAAATATAATTTAATAAATGACTAGTAATAGCTTCGACTCGATACAAAGTAACGACTTGTATGTTTGTAGTAGGTGGTTAGCCGGGGAGCGCGGTGAGTAAAGACTGAATACCCAAAAGTACTGTCTTCGATTATGAAAACTAAACCGTGAGAATGGATTTTATGACCCGTCTGAGGACGTTTAAAATGCATTTTTCCAAACAAAGCAAATGCTTGTGAGTGTGTGTGCTGATATGTTACTTTTATATAAAGCTGTCAATGCTCACATCGACTGCACTGATCTTCCGGGGCTCATAGATTTCCGGGTTCCATCTAGACCCACTCGTCAGGGTGAGACATTCCATCTGTCACGGTTGAGTACTAATTATGCACATCGAGCATGTAAGCTTTGCAACAGCATGTTAAGTGACGTCGATATATTTAACACTACTTTCCCGGCATTCAAAATTCATTCCTGGTCCCGGCCTCTCTCCCGAATGCGTTTTCTATTTTTTTAAGTTTGGAGGAAACTCTCATTGGCTTTGTGTTTTAATTGTTTTTTTTTTTTGTTTATTGTAATTTTACCATGTAATCTGTTGTTTTCTGAAATAAAATAAAATAAAGTCTAGTTGCCTTTGACGTAAATAGAAAACTTCCAATTAAACTGAATATCTGGCAGTTTCGCAGGTGTGCAAAATGTTTACTATACCAACTCGTGACGGCGGCATATCTCCATAATCATTCGCTTTCGACATAAGATTCCTCAAATCAACTGCATTTCATATTTGATTAAATAATTTATTCATTGGAGCGATTTTTTATATTGTTTAAAGAAATAGATTAAAAAAAAGATAGACGAAAGTCCAAATTCTGAACGGGCGTCTCAAATTCCTCGAACTAATCCCACGCGGAGAATGCTGTTTGTTTAATCGGTATTACATCGTGTTAGCGCAGCGGCTCGTTTGTGACGACTCGAAAAGAATTGCGTTCTAAATGGGCCCGCCGCCGCCGCCGCCGCCTGGCTCGGGCCTGCGGTCCGGGCGACGGCGAGCTGAAGGCTAGAACTTGGACTTTTAAGAGAATAGCCGCCCTCCGATCGGAAATAGAAATCGACAACATTTTATTGGATTAATACCATTACTAAGATCCTAAGACACCGTGTCCCAAGACCTTTCTTGATTCTACTTAATCCTGTGTTAGCTATATAAAACAACCATCGTGGCTACCGAGAAAAAAATGTAAACCTTACGTGAAAATTGTCAACATTTTGTAAAATTGTCTTCGTGAAACTCACTTCTCCTGGATTGAAGAGTTTAGCACCTGGAGGCGGTCGATCCTCGCTTGTTAGAGGCTCATCAAATGTACGTTCTATCAGGATATGAATATCACGAAGCTTCACAGGACTAAATTATAGCTGTAAGGGTTGAATTAATGAAACACCAGTTTTGTCCCATGTCCCATTGAAATCTTCGAAGTATATACAATACAATAAGAATTCACATATAAATTTTTAACGAAGTGGAATATAAATATCAAAACGTTGAGCAATTTCGACTATAATTTTTTCATTCTTTCTTTTTTTTATATTCTCTATATAGATCATTAAATTCGTCCAAGAAGTTATGCCGGTACCCGCTGAGGGTTTCTAATTTTTCGCGATATAATCGACATGTCATATTGTTTTTTGCTTTGATCGAGTGCAGGTCAGAGTGGTAGTCAGTTTCGGTAGAATTTAAAGTTCTAGACTAGCCGCCGACTGAGCAGTTTCAAAGACTTAGTCTTTATATCTGCCCAACTAAAGAATAGCCATCGTTTATTTATACATAAAAAAAGCAATACAATATGTGGTTCATTATAAGAAAACATAAAAGCAATACGGAATAACAAAATAAGTTTAAAACAATGCAGAAATACAATAATACAACTAGGACAAAACAACACAGGTGAACCACTAATTTAATTGTCCTAATATATATATTTTAGTTATATAACCTTGAATAAGTGCGAAGATTATCAGCGAGCGGAGGACTAGAACCGTGCAATAGAAGCCATATCCCCTAAAAGGAATGAGGGACAAACAAACAAAGTGTTGATTTCCCGGGCGAAGTAGGGAACCGCACACTACGCGAAGTTGTCTTTATGTTTACGCGAGGGGCGCCCGGTCCTTCGAGAACTGTCCATTTAGTAAACCAGCTCTTCACGAACACCTTAAAAGCCGCGAAGTTAGAGGGAGTCGATACGAAGTCAGTAAACCAAACTGGAATTTTATGTGTTCGACCTTTTATTAAAGGTTTTGCGCGATTCTGATCTAATAAGCCCAGTCTAGAAAGGTGCTTTTGTTTTCGGAAGCACCTATATGTTTTCCATCGCTCTTAAACCGGCGGTTCCGGACACCTGCAGCGGTCCATGCCGTAGCGCCTCCCGGTGGCGCCGTCCCGCGATACAATCTTCCCAGTACTGTACATCCGTCCCCTTCTCGGCCCATACTAAGCCCCGACCCCTGCATAGCTCCGTCCCACTCCGGCCGCTGGACCACCTTGGTGGCAAAGGTTCACCTTAAGAGATTGGAGCGCTGCGATACAAAAGCGCGCTCTCGATAAACGTAAATATAAATGACGTCATTCCGCGATCAGCGAGTCGCAAACCCAATTGCGATCGAATATCGATTGTTTTAAAACTCTAATCCTAGGGCAAACCACAAATCAATGCTAAATTTATGTATCTATTTATTTTTTTACAGAAACAATACATTACCTTCAGCGTGTACTACTGTTCTATGCTTTTAATCTATTATAAACATAGATATTTAGCTGACAATTTATAAACTAAAAAAAAAACAAAAAAAAAACATATAAATAAATTTTGAAATAAATATTTAGTGCATAATTTTGCACGTATAAGACAAGTACATATAGTATTAAAGAAACAGACTTTAGAAAAATAATTTAAATACAAACTTACCTTTGAAATTTTCATATGAACTCATTTTCGATCATTTTTTCAGAATCCTTTGTCTTTATCAATTTATTATCTTTTTTTGTATTATTAGACTGAATGCGGAGGAAGCCAGACTTAATCAGGAAACAGAATAAATCTAGAAAACCTACTGAAACTAAAGCCACCACCAAGCCACCACCACCACCATCCACCATTAAGCTGAACAGTCATATCGAGTGATACCATGTAAAGACGCTCACCTAGGAAACTATAATCTGTTATCTGAATTTAAAAAAAAATGTTTTTTCGCATTCAGACATTGAACATTTCAAACATTATTTTTGTAAAGAGTAAAACGGTAAGACGGTAAAAACTTTTATCCAACAAATTTATCATAACAAAATATATAGGTAGGTTTGGGTCGCCAGTACTCGATACTCTTCGATTTTTACAAATCGTGCCGTTGTATTTTATTGATTGTTACAAGAATATAAACATTAAAATTGAAAAAAAAATTATAATAAATTTAAATTTAAAATTTATACTAGAATATACGATCAAGTTTAATATATTAACCTTATTTAAGTTAAATTTAATTTATTTTCGTTTTTTACTTTAGTTAGAATATGAACAAAAGAAATATAAAAACCAAAGGGAAAAATACATACCTAGGTATTGACAATTAGGCTTCATTTAACGTATAAAATTATATATTTCCATATACTATAACATAACTTCTATAATAATATTACATATATATTTGAGTGGTGTGTGCACATGTGTATGCGTTTGCATAATATAGTTATAGATAAATAATAATATATCAATAAGATAAGAAATCAACATAAATTATCATCTTCTATGTAGGCTATTTTTAAATTTACTCACTCCTTTTAGGAGATTCATCTATAGCGATAACTAAACCGGTCTCACAAAAAAAACATATATATTAAAAAACATAAACATATATTATTAAAAAACTTTCTTTTTCTTCGAAGTGCTTCGCGAGCCGCGCGCTCGGGGGTCATTTAAAGTTCTCGCATCATGCGTTGAACTGCGCTCTCAAACATTAAAACTATTTCTATTTAATTTTGAAGTCGTTTTTCTCATAATTGAGAATAATTTTTCCAATATTTTTCAGTGATTAATGTTTGATTGTCGATGGAGATCGACATCCCAAAAGGAATGCCCTAAATTTAAAAACATCCCTGTATAGACTGAAAAAATATTTTAGCAAAATTTTTCATAGTTAAAAAATTTGCATCCGCAGCAAGAAATTTGCTAATCGAATATAAGTGTAAACAAATCGTATAGTTGTACATAGACTGATTATTGTTAAATAATTTTTGGTTAGATTTACCATATTTGTTGATTTGGCAGTAAGAGATAAAGTTAAAAATATTTTAGCATAAACATTTTGCTATGATTGCAAAACAATATGGCGTCGTGGTTGAGCAGCTGACGAAATAAAATAACGTTACCTGAAAATTTGGTAGCAGCAACCATAATAATTTGTTCTTATTTGTTAGCATTTCATTTTGCTGTGATCCTAATCAAAATAGCGGTGGGACTGAACAGCTAATCGTCAAATTTGCAGTTTGCATAACTTATTGTAGCGATAGCTAGATATTATGTTAATGGCAACCAAAAAATATGGTACTTACAACCAAGTAAGTTTGACAATAATTGATGTGTAACTCCAACAAAAATGATTGCCGTCACCATACTTTATGGTTGCCAACACCATACTTTTGCCGCTATTGGCATATTGTTTTCAGTGAAAAAAATGGTCAGCGTTCACTGGGGTAAGGTGAATATTTAATAATATGTAGTTTATTGATTTAAAAACCTGTTCATTTAAACCAAGTACTGAAAATAAATGCCATACATAAATAAATGTCGATAAGTCAAAGACTGTATTATTATTAATATTTTACACAGGCAAATTTCTATGAGTGGTTACTTCGATTGGGGGGAAAAACGGAAACGTTCGTTTTTTACCCCAAAACAAATAAACTTCAGTTTAGCTGTAACTAGGTTGGTTATGTAATATCTAAATAGGTATGTAATTTTATATTATTTTATAAAGAACTAAACATTCCCTAATTAGGTAGAGGTAAAGACTGCGAAAATATGACTTGTTTGACTAAAATACGAGTACATTTAAAAATGATTATTTATCGGGGCTAATTTGGTATATACGCGAGTTCAATCTAGCTTATCTAAACCGCATCAATTTCTCGCGAAGCACTTAATTTAGGGGATTTATCTTATATACGATCTGCAATAAGAAGCGTCTGCTGAGATGCATCTGGCAACTTTGGCGACATGTCTGATGGCTGGACCATTTATCAGCCGCTATCGGCGAATGCGATCTTAATCGCCTGCTACCAAACTATGTGTAACGCGCGTTGCATGCGCGTGTCTGTATTGCGCTAAAATAGATCATGCGAACAGTATAAATATAACACGTTTATATGCGTGATACGTGTTATATTTTGGCTACTATCAACCCTCTATAATCAAAGAAAAACCTGCTTTCAAACATACAGGTATATGTGTTTCACTAGAGAAGCTACATAGTAGAAATTCACCAGTCGAAACGTTTCCTAAAAATCCCTTTCAGCACGCCGAAAGGACCAGATCAAAGTAGGGGATAGGCAAACTCCAATTGTACGAACTTGTATAAAACTTGCACTCTCGCGCAGCAGACCGTGCACATCAACTCGTTGATTTGCCTATCATCCTAATAGGCAAATCAATTGATTTGCCTATTAGGAAAGGTATTATTCTTTGAATTTTGAAAAACCATTTTTTCCCACCCCTAGGACATAGTTGATTGGTGCTTTCAAAAAAGTTTAGTGAGATAAATTTTAAACCCTTTTTTGAGAAATAATATAAAATTTAAATTAATTCCATATCTCTATACCTACTAAGAAAGTTATAGCAGAATTTCACTTTTTTGAAAAAAAGTCCCCATTCTTTGCCCATTAAAGAACTTGATCAAGATTTTATGCCCTTAAATTTTATGTATCACTTTGAAAGTGATTGGTGTAAAGACAATTATCAAGATTTAAAATTGTAGATTTTGTAACGACGAATTGAGGTCATACGAATTTGACAATCAATTTGAGGTCAAAAAAACCATAAAATTTGGGACCTAATTTATGGCTGGTCTCCAGTAGATTAAGACGTGTATAGATACGAGGACGAATTTCGTAGTCACGTAAATGGTAGCACAGCTTTTGATTTCTGTTGCATATGTTTAAAATTGACTTTAAACTGACTATATCATGGATGAAAAAAATAAATAAATATAGTACGCAACTAATTCCTTCTCCGGAATATACTAAGGTTGTAAATGTGCGGTTGGGCGAGACGCAGGCGAGGAATCACGCTTTTTAAAGTTCTAATTCTGTTTGGCCAAACAACGTCCATTTTGTCCGGCTGCCTTCTAATGAGCGTGCCTAAATAAATCTCCGCGAGGTGGCGCTAATTGCCGTGACACGCCGCTCTAGCGATGCTCACCTCACACTCTTCGCACACAAAAAATGGCCAGTAAGTAGCGTTACGCGCGGTTTCCACACATTCGAAAATAATACTAATAATTTATTACCCCTTTAATAAAATAAATCTATAGCACGGCCATCTAAACGGGTCCCATTTAAGGCACAATTTAAAAAATTACATCTTAGAAGGCTGCGAAAATGAGCTGCAGTTGCATCAACGGTTGAATACAAATAATTTAAAAAATAATGTGCTTTAAGGCGATATATAATCCAAACGATAAATAATCATTTCGATTCATTTATATATTTAATCATAAAAAAAAAATATCTTTAGGCACCTTGATTTTACGTTTTCAACATAGTAAAGGCAGATTTTTAATATTCAATTCTATTTCTGAGAAATTTAAGAAATGATAGAATGCTAATAGTTCTTTTTTAGTGGAATTGCTCTCTTATTAGACATTGAAAGGCCTTAGGAATTGAAAGGCAAATAAAGGATCTAAAATATGAAAAGGTTTGTTTTTCTTATTATCTGTATTATAAAGCCATAATTAAAGGCCGTAGTTTTATACGTAGGTGCCGGTTATATTTGAGAGTTGGTGGAAGGAATTTTGAGCACTTACTATAGTAACTATACTGCTTGTTATATTTGCTAGCTCGCTGTAAATGATGGTTTAATCAATTATTATTATTTATCAGGTGTTAATTTGTTTATCTACTCTTGTGTTTTATATTCAATGTTTGACTTAATTGATTGAACAGGTTTAGTGCCTCCCCAAACTCTCCCCTCTCCTCCCCCCCCCTTCCTGCCATGCTACACAACTGTCTAGATTACCAATTATGCCAAAATGAAATTCAGTCGAGATCGTGGTAGTGTAGTGCTTAAGGCGTTGGACTATTGGCCCAAAGGTCTCGGGTTCGAATCCGGACATGGTCATACCATTTTTAACCCTTCATTACCACCATCTGCCCTGACTCTAGCACGGACACATTTGGCCTAGTGGAGTTGGGTTCAGACAAGGTCAGCGATTTATTGAAAAGTTGAAAAAAATGGTCTTCAACTGTATAATATAAAAATACTATTATCTATATTTCAAAACTTTCAGCCCATTCTCGCATCCTATATTTAATATTTTTTTCGCGCGCCTATTTCTATAAGAAGAAAATCAACGTCACAGATAATTAAATATCAACGGGACAGCTAGGAGCACCTACCGAATGAGCATATATATACCGTTTAATGTATTAGCATTTTATGTTTGCTACCTATTGGTATGTCTAGGACTTGTGCAATAGATTTACTGTAACTGATTGAAGATTACACGCTGATGACGCATTTTGCGTAGGTGTTAAGTAGTGACGGGCTATAACACTGTGGATACATTGGCCGTTATACACATCACCTCCGAGCGTCCTCCCGGGTTCAGCCAAATGAGCGTGTCGCATAAGATTTAATCACTGCCTAGAAAAAATAAATAGGCATTAGACTAGTACAGAACTGTAACATGGAATGAACCCACGCGCGCGTTCTCCACTGAGCCACTCACTATACCGTCGCCTAATTAGTGACAAATTGAAACGAAGTGACGCCTTGCCGTTTCACACCGCTTACGTTCTTCCCAGAAGCCGTCGTCGGCTTTCAGATTTTTTTCAGTTTTTTTCAGCGCTTAGGCGGGCGGCCGACACTTCGGACGGAAATAACGCACGGATCTAAATAGTTGTGTCTCCACCGATTTACCAAAGTGAAAAAAAATACTTAGATAATGGTTATAATTTTTAGGCATAGGTACAAGATTTCTTAGTTAAATCTGTTTTTTTTTCAACAGCCTTAATAGTTAATAGCCTTAATAGTAATATGTAGGTAGAAAGTTTAACTAGAAGTTCAATTAGTAAGTCCAATTGAATGCTACGATTCTCTTAGATAAGGTAAATTAAATAAAAATTTGTAGAAACAATTAAGTGAAAAAAAAATCTCAGTTCATTTATATTGTCTAGGTAAATTTAATTTAATAGACGCCGAGAGCTTCTACAAAGAATTTACTTTAGACAGTATTCTTTTATGTTTAGGGTTAAGTTATCCATTCATGTCTTATTTACTAAATACAATAATATCGCCCTCTCACTCTACTTCATTAATGAAGCGTGTAAGTGAAAAACAGAGTTTTTTCCTCTCCCTCGTCGGACCACTTTATATGACAAATATGTTTATATTTTAGTCGATCACAATACTAAAACAGATACCTAGTTAGACTATGCATATTTATAGCCGCAAGATAAAACTAATTTACAATGCGTAGAAAGAGTTAATATTATAAACGAGAGCGACTACTAAGGAAAGGATTTTCACCGCAACAAAATTAACCAAAGCTTAAGTATGCGTTTGACCAATAAGCATTCCGGCCGTGTAGCCTCTGTGCGAAGAATAGGAATATGCCGTCGGTGGCACATCACAGGGAATCGCACCTGTTTCGAAAAATCGATCACGTATTCACGGAATGACCCATCTGCCGGCACGTCCGAAGGCACATTATCGCGTAAAGCTCACAATTCGTGTGATGATTCTCACGCTAACGTGTACGCATTTTTTTTTCTTTTCCGTAAACAGCACACAACGGCTATAGCGTTGAGTCATTTATTCAGTATGTCTGGGAGGAAAAGATTACGAATTCGCGTTGGTACGCTGTAAAAAAAATATGTTAATAGGAGCAAAAATATAGTATTGGCAACCGTAAAGTATGGTTGATTTGTTGGAGTTACACATCGATTATTGTTAAATTTACTTGGTTGCGAGTACCATAATTTTCTAGCATACTCGTATATCTCGATGTATGTACCATAATTTTTGGTTAACTGGGGTCGATGAAACAGTTATCTGCAAATTTCACGATCAGCCATTCAGTCACAACGCCATTTTAATTTCAATCACAGAAAAACAAAATTGCAACTCATAAAAACAACAAAAAAATATGGTTACGACTACTAAATGGTTAGGTAAAGTCGTTTTATTTCGTCAGCTGTTCACCCACGACGCCATATTGGTTTGTAAGCATAGCAAAATTTTATTACTAAAATATTTTTTAATTAAATCTCTTGCTACCATAGCAAGAAATATGGTAAATCTAACCAAAAAATATTTAAAAATAATCAGTCTATACGATTTCCTTACACTTATGTTCGATTAGCAATTTTCTTGTTGTGGGTACAAATTTTTAAACAACCAAACATTTTGCTAAATATCTCTAGAGATCTTTCATCAACGATTGCCTTCAAGCCTCCTAATTCTTACGAAAAATACGCTGTGAAACGTGTACTTTAATTGGCATCACGAATTAATAGAATTAAATAGAACATGGCCAGCAAAATATAATCTGAATACGTATAAATGTAATAATAATAAAATATTTTGCAATTCAGTAAGTATGCGAGTTTACTAATTCAAACTTCAGCAGGCGGCCATTTTGATACGCTGTGTGTTTTATCCGATTTAATCGATTTGTATTGCGAATGATTATTAGTTATGGTCGAAACCTTATAAGCTGACCGTTTCTCAATAATTAGGATGAAGGGGTGAAATTTCACACCTATATGAATTGCTAAAGTGAAATATGGTAACAAAAGAGGTATTGATCAATAATACATTTTATGTTTCTTACTTATATTTTAACTTATAATGTTAATATAAATTTTCGTATTTAAAAAAATATTCTTTTCTAAATTAATATTCCATTGTATTTCTGGTTAACATACACACATACATAACATACATGTTTATAAGAATAAATTAATGAGTAAGACCTTTTTTGTTACATATTCCATTTTAGCAATTCAGGTGTGAAATCTCACACCTGCGTCCTATTTGAAAAACGGTCGGATTATTCATAAGTATATTAGCCCTTGGCTTGTAAACTCACAATAAGGCCTGAAACTATTTTCTTTCTTCGTTTTAAATAATTTATTTTTTTTATTTTTATAATTGAGAGTTCGTACGAATAGTTCAGAGCGGCATTTTTTTATTTTCAAGTTAATTTCCCCGCAACGAAACTTCACTCAGATGACCAATTGTAAGGCGAAGCGATACGCCGCCAAATAAAAAGGGTTAGCTATGTCAAAGGAGTACGCCGCTCAAAGGCTGTTTATCATCAAAGCCTTAAGTTCCTTAAAAATAAAGGACTTTAATAGTCTCGCGATGAGTCGCCTCGGCGGGTCCGCGTCAAACGCATCCTAATTCTTTTACGCGATATTTAATGAAAGCGATCTGCAATTCGATGCTATTATCAAGGGTTTTGGGATTATTAAAGCTCTCGAGACATTATATATATATATTATACGAGCCCACGATTTGAAATTGGGTCTTTCATTAGGATAGTTGGATAGTTCAATAGGATAGATATTGCAATGGGTACCAAGTCTTGACTTCCGGAAAATTTCCACATATCTTTGCGTTTCACATCTCCTAGAGCCCAAAACCACACTCAATTTAAAAGTTTATATATCTATCTATATCACTTTCTTGTGTACACAATACTGCCGTAATTTTATACCAATCACTTTCAAATTGATACACAAAATTTAAAGGCACAAACTCTGTCAATTTCGTCAATGAATATTTGCTACAAACACTATTAGATTTTTATATTTTTTGAAGAAACAGTAAGGAATATATCGAAGGCGTTTTGTTTTTCTTAATTTCTTAAAAAAAAAGTCGAATTGTAGTAGAACAAATCACAGTTACAAATATATATCCTATTAAAAATGCACAGTGAGCTAATCAGCAGCAGTGCAGGTAGCAGTGCTAATCAGCACTGCTACCTTTTGTGCCCTGCCTTCTTTACCAGACTGTCTGTACTAAGGAAGGCAGTGTTTTATTGTGCTATAACTGTGAATGTCAAGCCGTCAATGCACCTATGGGGAAATATGAAAGTTTGTATATTTGTAAGAAAAATACATTTGCTCGTAATGTGGTATAGCGGTCTATATATGTAAACTTACGCTCTAAAAATAGCTTAAATTCAATCAAAAATGGCTTTTTAATTGCCCAATAGCGTTAAAAGAGGTCGTTTATCAATAAAGTATTTGCTTTGCTTTAGAGGTTATAATTAGCACTCATTTTATACCTTCAAAACACCGAAACATCCGTAATAATAATCCGAATAAACCGCTTGTATGTGCTGAGCTACATAAGATTTATTTAAGATCTTAACATTATTAGGTCGAAATAATACAAATTTTTACCTCGTTAATGGTCGTAGAGTTAGACAATATTTGTGATAGACAAAATTTCTAATAAATTGAAGCTACGACATTACACTGTAAGGAAATAAACATTCTAGTGCGGTCGCTTATTTCAGATTTACGATAAAAAAAGCAATTTTAATGCCACCATCTCGCGGCCGCGTCGTCAGGTGAAAACGTCAATTGACTCGCTTTTCCGCAGCGCGGACACAATTACACGCCTAAACACACGATTTGAAATCTCCCCGCGACCAATTAGCCGCCGGGCGGCCATTACACGACGCAAACTCGGACACGGCGTCTGCTTTATGGGCGAAGCGTGATTGGATTACGAACGGCGCCATCTTGCCCGAACTGTCACAATGTTGTGTAAACTTACTTCCAATTGCTATCTAATAACATTATTTCAGTAGAAACTCTAGCCAACCTCACTAGACAAGCACTACTCCTTAAGCAGTCATGACCAAAGGCAGAGATTTGTTTTTTTTCTGATCATCATACCTTATCATCGCATTACCTACACTTACTTGCGAAATACCGATTTGTAAGTTCATCATATCTAATAAGTTGGTTTCTGGTAAGGATTCAGTGGTTCAGGGACTAGCCTCAATAATTTATAATGACTATAACGAAATACATTCTGATATATAAATAAATACAACCTTTACTTATTTATTTTATTTTTTATTCGAATAAACCAAAATACATAATATATGTACGGAGTAGTAATAGTTCAATGCATATTTAATGTAACCAACAAGCGACCGGCACCCACTGCACTGATGTTCCCTGCCTTCTTAACTTGACGCCGTCTGTACCAAAGAAGGCAGTGACCGTCGATTTTTTTTAAATAACATTATTTCGGTAATAAACTAAAACTATATAACTTTATAACAATACACTACATATTATTATTCATACCTACCCATATACACTTATTTATTTAAATACACATTATATACGACGATTCGGCAATATAATTTGAAACAAAGCCTAACTATATTTTTTTTTTCTTTTAACCCATTGAATGAATGAATGCTTAAACATAATATTACGTAATGTTAACCTAACCTAGCCTTCAAAAAACTTATCCAAAACCAAACTTTAACATAAAATTTCCCCTTTCTCTCCCTTCCCCTCTCTTCATCTCTTTTGCATTTCTTATGCTAAACACAAATTTTATACTCACTCGGTGGCAATATATTTTATTGGTTTTATTTTATACCGTTAGTTGGTACCCAGCATTGTTTTTATTATTTTAATATTGTCTACAGCGTGTATATGATTTGTTTGTTATGTAACTGTTTTATTTCCCAAATAAAGATTAAAAAAAAAAGAAATTTGGCACGCCATTAAATTCTTCAGCTTTATGATTTTTGGGGCTAAAAATAAAATATGATGCTATGCAATTCTATGGTGGTATGACATTCTGTAATCTGTTTAGTAATAAGTTGGCAACTGTTTGTATTCCCCAAGGTATTTACTGTATTTCAAATGTTTATTTTTAATTATTTGTCGTCGGAATATACAAAAGCCATTTTCATACGGACTTACACATATACTTTACATGGCAATTAGCATCAGATATATTAATTATGTGGAGAAAAACAAATTAAAATTGCGCTGGCACGATTGTACAACAATGTACTGCTATTAAAAAATGTAAAAAATGTGTATCTATTAAAAAAGGACTCGAAAGCAAAAATGCAACTACATCTATGAATCTGCGTCTTGTTATCCGCGCACTTCTACATTTTAATCTTTCCTTGAAAGCTTTTCCAGAGTGAGATTTAATGAGGGTAGGCAGGTTTTTACCTAATTTCACCCAACTGCTCGGCATAAGAAATGTGTGACATACGTATTCGATATATCTCAATGGTAGACAATTTGACGAGCGAATGAATGCTTGGGCGACCCCTTAATTTCGTTCACTTTATTAGCTTACATATCAAATTATTTAAATGCGCAGTCGGTATTGACCCTGCCTAGGAAAATAAATGAATAATAAATTATATTTTTAATTTTTTTTTTTAAGGTGGATATAATAATTACAGATCACGCGTCTATTCAATGTCCGGCTGGGCGATTTTGTGATTTAAATTCAAAAGTGTACAAAACGGTGAGAACAAACGACTTGGTACACATTGCGCATGCGCGCACGAGGATGTTCGAGAAATTAACGATTTATAGCATGTCAAATGCTAAGATTTATCGCATTTTTTGTGTGAGTAAGAAACACAAAAGATCCTTAAAATACTAATTTTATCGTAGTGAGTTTACTTGTTATTCGATCTTTGAGCGAGTTTATTAAATTCTGATTCTGATGACATTATCTGCCGCTCCATTAACCATATTAAAGATATAGTGTTTTAATGTGAACCCCCCACCCCCCTCCCCCTAACCCCAAACTTTGTCCGTCCGTCTATTGCATCTTTCAACTCGAAATGTAAAACGCAAAAAAGTTAAATTTGTGTGTGTAGGTTGATGCTCTTGAAAAACAACCAAAGCCGTTTAGATCAAAATCGGAGGCCGATTGAATAATATAGACTAGCCCAACTTAGATTGCAAGTCATTGTAATAAACAGCTTTCGAAATGTTGTACAATAGACATTGCATCGAAATAATTCTGATACATATTTCTTGGAGATCCATCAAATAAGGATGCTAAAATTACTCCATGGCATTGGGATTCAATTCTAAATTATTTGTTAAATTGTTGTAAACTTCGGACCTAAGACTTCTTTGCATTGATAACATGAAGTGAATACAGTCTTTTTACCTAAAGTGACTTCAGATTCGAAATGTTTTGCATTGTAAATGCATTAATCCACAATCAAAGTATTAAAATTTCTTGAAATGACATTCTGTGCGTATTTAAATGTATATCCTAAAATAATTTCATAACTTTGTAATACTTTTTACACTATTTAAATTTGCATTTTCACTTCTATATGAAGGCATAATGGAAGTAGGTGCGAATATCTGAACGTAAATAAAAAATGAAATTACTGAAACTAAGATTAGACGTGTTTTAATTTAAATTGTAAAATTTACTCGCTTTTTTAAAACCTTATAATTACCCTTGGCATACTAAATTGACATTGACAGATTATTGAAAAAGGAACATTTAAAAGCACACAAAATTCACAGTTGACCGTTTTATTTTAATTAATTTAATTTATTTGTAACACACATTACACACATAAATGTATGTAACACATTTGTATGTAACACACATAATTGTTAGCTTTTTGCACTTCTTCTCGATATAAACTTTAACTATGCCAAACTTTATTTAGTGAGAACTCTCCTTCGTGCGTGCAATATGCTTAAAAAGAGGTAAAAAGTTTTTCCTTCACCTATTAATATATAGATATATAAAATTAAAGTAAAGAATTTTTGGTACTAATAAATGATACATTAAGAATTCGGTAGAGCGCTCAAATATCATATTCTAAATTCAAAAATATGACAGTACGCGGTTATGATGTTTGAAAGAATCTCATGATGATACCATTGTATATTTTTTTTATTTTAATCTACTAATCCAAAATGCTCCCACATGTGCGAGTAATCTAGGGGGGGAGGGGGGTAAGATGCTGTTAATTACGCCTGTAAAGCCTTGCTGTAAGACGTCAGGATCTGGTTAAATCCTTTACTACTACCAAACAAAGTATAGATATTTTTTGCCATCTAACAGGTTCATTTAATATCCATTCTACAAATATTTGTAGTAATATAATTTTGTTATGGTCGCAATAAAATGCGTTCTTGGCCGATAAGCACCAGCTAGGGACCGCGTCAGTGAATGGTGCGAATCACCTAATCAGGCCAATTGAGATAAAACCGCCATTTTTCCGCAGCGCTTTTCTTTCTTTCCTTAATCTCGACGAGAGTTTTCCTCGCAGCCGCAATAATTGCGCTTATTCACCGCCGATGCTATACTTAGCTCGGCAGCTGAGGCTCTTAAGGTTTTTTTTATTTTGCTTCATTTTGTAGAGGCAGAGAAATATATATGCCATTTCGAAAATATCAAACATTTAACTTAGTACATTTATTTCTTTGATATTTGGTCATTGACAAACGTAGGGTAAGTATCACTCACTCGGGGTTATTCTACGGTAAACAGAGTATCAGCATTTGACCAAATTTTACAGGGGAGCTAAAATTGTTCACACGTAACATCGTTAAAAACACGCCTTATTTAAATGCTTGAATGCGTAACCAAAATTTCGTGTCTGTGCTGTTGACCGTTGAGGAGTTCCTTCGTTTGGAGCCAATCCAGGGATTCAATTCGAAACCAAGGAGCTAAACCAACATGTCAAATTTCAACTCCGTAGGCTAAAAGGAAGTGGTTCTAATTCGGCCGAGATTTGACCTGAACCGACATACTAAATTGCACTTGCTTTTTCACAACCTCAAAACACCGGTTCCTGAATGATTTTGTGAAGTTACTTTAACTTAGAAGGCGCAAAATGTGCCGACGATCCCAAAAATGATAAAATATTAATTTTGGAAAATATATTGGTCACTTTTTTTTAAAGCAGCCGCTCTCCATGCAACCATTGTTCGCTGCCTACTTAAACGCTGCTAACAGCCTTCAACAGTTTAGTATGGATTCCCTTGAAGATAGATGCGCTATTGCCGACATATATAAATTTCCTTCACACAATATATCTCCAAAGGTTACCAATGTGGTGCGCTCTTAACCTTCAATACCTCCTCCACTTACCGAGGCGTCATACTAAATATGCTCGGAATGCAACGCTCTACAGAGTTAGGAAAACATATACTATCAACATTAGTAATGCTGACGTATTTCATATGAGTTAAGATTTATTTATTAGGAATTTCAGGGATTTAGACAAGAATTTAACATCCGCAATCATTATTATCTCTCACTCGCATACATAAACCCTCAGACTCCGCACAAAATCTTTACACTCCCAGCACACTAAATACACACACTCTTATAAAAACACTTTATTTGAAATCGTTTTTTATGTTTTCACGTTTTTATTTCTTATAATTAGGTAATTTGTATGTACACCCCACTAGCTATTTTAATATAATTAAAACAATGTGAATATGATTTAAATATCGTCGTTTTATCTATGAAATAAATAAATAAAGGTCTCTCCCAAAGAAGGCAGTTCGTTTGTGTATATTTTTTTTAAATTTGCCACTATCAAGACAACACATACCTACAGTAGAGGTTGATTATACAAGATTGGGTAAATTAAATATAGGATTTAATATATAGCTACATAAAGAGTACATGTTGTAACATGTGCACCTTCTGTACTATAAGTTTTGTTTAAAAAGAATAAAATATAGGTACAATTTGTTAAACCTTATACTTATTTGATGCATTTTTCGTTCATTTTCTATGTGTCATTTCCCTAATGCCTTTTTTGCGTAGATACAATTATGAAACGCGAAATATTATTAATAAAGGAAATTTAATTTTCCTCCAAAGCAGAATAGGTAGGTACTTAAACAATATGCCTGTTTGTACAATTTAAACTGTACCTAATCTTATGATCAAACCGGTATACAAAATAGTAATTTTGTTTATTTAGAAACTAGATAAGTTATAATTCTACACTATACTTACTATTTTAGGTAAATAATATGTTTTATAACCTACCTACATGTTTGGACAAGATTCTAAAGATTTTTTATAAATAATAAGTAACTGCCTACTGTACATTTGCAGCTCTGTGCCGCCATACTATATAAGCGCCTACCAACTCCTTATATTGTCATGGATATTGGCCTTACATGGATATAGTTGTCAGGTAAGACGGCGAAGCAATCACACCTAAGGCACCACACAAAAATCAACGCGTAATGGCACGACGATCAAGACGTTGAGATCAAAATCCCTCGACGCACCTCCGACATACGACCTTCCGAAGCGAGGCTGTCACGAGATACTCACCCCTCCGTGAAATATGCACCGCGGCGCACCAACACACTCGCAACGCCTGCACCGTGTGCACGTATACGGGATCCTTGCATTTACCAATACTAATTAAAATCAAGTGCTCCGTAAAAAAAAATGGCGCCCTGTTAGCCAACGCGTCACGTGACACAGACGCCGAGGGGCGGTTAATATATGGTTAGCGTGTTTGATTTTTTCAATATAACTTAGATTAAAATACTTAATAGCTGTATATGGGAATATACCAACCTCCCTCCCCCTCCCGACCCTCCTTAAGATAGATTACAAGTTTAATTATTTATTTGCATCAAAAAAATCCGGTCACCTTGCCTAAAACCATGGATTAGAGTATGCCTAACACGGACCAAAAACGTCTCTTAGTAAATTTAAGAAACAAATGAAATGATGTTGCCCGGTGGCGTAATGGCGTAAGCGCCCGCTTCTAAATCCAGAGGGCGGCGCGTCAAACCCGGCTAGATCATTTTTCGCCGTTGAAAATAATCAGCGGCGCTTTTCTCAACACTGTCGACTTAGTTGAGTAACAAGACATACATAAAAAAAAACTCATTCGGTTACAAACTTGCGAGATGTTGTTTGAACGGCCTCGCATCATGATGATAAGGCAGCGGAACTTCGCCCAACAGCACCTCCCCGACAACACAAGCCAAGAGACTTCTGCAGATATAGTGACAGCTATACTTAACAGACTATTTTGTTACTGATGCTAAAGTTTTTAGTAGGCTCAATTGACGTTTGGTACGTCTAACCGAACATAAACAAGTTGCTTTGTAAGCGCTACCGAGCTGTTCGGTAGAGAAACAAAATGGCGGAATAGGCGAGAAGCGCGAGGTATGCGAGTCTACTACTGATTGTTTAGTTAACGTAACAAAACAGTATTGTAATGTGTACAGAAGTTTTCATTTGAAAAATTCTACGAGATTGTTTGGTATAGGTTACAAGAAAGTTTTGTTAGGTCAACAATTTATCACTCTTCTCCTAGGAATTGATTTGTACGGTCTATCAAACAGATATATACAAAACAACCTATTTCGGTTGGGCCTACTAAAATTCAGTAACCACATCAAATTATGATTCTAATGAAGTTTTCGGCCTTTTTGTTTCAGCGTAGCACTGAAATATTATAATAAAAAATATAAATTATACCTACCCTCCACAGTTTTAAGATTATAAGACGCTATATTAACATAACCATGCGTACAAAAAATAGTAAAAAATATATTATAGAAAGAATAAGAAATATTAGCAAGTAGCGATTTTTCCCTACGTTTCGAGTCTGTAGAAAAATCCAATTCCTGCCTACACGAACAGTTTATTAAGGTTTGAGAGACGTTCGGTGATCCGGGTGATTGAGTACCTCTGCTATATTTTATGTAGTCATTTATTTATTCCAGCACTTCAATATAAAATAACATTTAGCAATAAATAGGTATACGGCTAACTTATTACCTCACAGGCAATATATACCAAATAACTAACTTTAGCCAGCAACGTGTCATCTAAGTATTATAAAGTAGAAATGTTATTTATGTAATTTAAGGCACAGGCCTTAACATTCAAAGCAAAAATTTTCGTTTCACCCTTTAATGTATGAACTTTATACGTTGAGTATGGTGTATATATTTGTATGTGATATTTTATCGTGTATTGTATTTGTATTTAATTTTAGTGTTTTATTTATGCCTTGATATTCACCCTTTCTAAAATCTCCTCATACTAGCCACTGGTTTAAGGTGACAGCCGGAAGAATCAGTGCCAAATCGCCACTGAAGAAAGGCAGCATCTCACGCCGAAACGTCTGGCATTCACTCAGTAAGGCTAAGCCCTCTCTATTTTCTACCATCTGTATTAACAGCTGAAAAGTATATAAGCAGAAAAAAATAGTAAGTAATTTACCTATTCCCAGCATGGCCTAAATGTATTATTTGTGTTCAGTGTTTTTAAACATTTAAAAAAAAACTCATAATATTTTTTTCATATAAATTGCTTTCTCACATCCATTAATTAAAAGAAGTTGTATTTGCATTAACGCAACTTTACAAATACACTTAGTTTAAGTAGGCCATATTGGATTTTGGTTCCCCAAATGACCAAATTTGTTTCGTCTTTCAGAGTTGCGTAGGCAATTATCATTTTGAGAAGCTAGTAGATATAAAACTATTAAGTATGTATCAAACCTCTAACCTAACAACCTACCTAATTAAAAATAAGTAGGTATATAAGCTAACTGTTTTCTGCTGAAATGCTGAAATGAATTATTGTTATAAAAAGATGTTGATCGATAATAAATATTAATTTCTTATTTAAAATGTTGCAAAACGCATTTTTTTTTTTTTTTTAGAGACTTCACATGGCCTGTGAACTAATAAAGAAGGGAAATGTCATCGTGACAGTTGACACTTCAATTTTAAATTCGAATTGTTAACAATTCAAACTTGGAAGGACCCGTAGGACCCGTTGGACGCGACCAGAAGGCGCCACCCGCCATTTTGAATCGTGTTTGTTTTGCGAACGGGCCGTAATAACAGTTATTATGAATGAAGGTGAGACGAACGAAATTCATAAGCGCGCCGGTTGCGCGGATGGGTCGCTTCATTCAGCTTCACTGCACTTTCTTTCGTAAACACAAAGCAAATTTTTGATTGCCTTAAGCTGCATTTCAACATTCAACATATCAACGTGACGACCTACGTGTGCATTGTCTAAATGCAATAATCGAAACTATAAAGTACAACTTTCACTTAGTAAATAATGTGAGTATGAGGATATTATATTGAGACAAATGCCATGTAACGCAGAGTATCCATTATATGATTCGTATATATGAGTCAAAAAGGTTTTGCAAAATGCCACAAATTAGTGTTAGAAGTAATAATCTAAAACAGTAACCTGATGATGTTATTGATATTAAATTATGATTACTACACCTCTGTGTGTTACTATGGTATCATCAGCAACATATTGGAAACAAAAACAACAATTTGCAAGACTCAGTTTCAAAAACAGCTTTAAAAAATATTGATGATATTATCTTATTTTATATATAAATTGTTTAGAAGTTTTCTTGTATTATTTTTGAGTTCCCGTTATACTAAATTAATGTATTCATTTTTATATGCAGCTTAACGTTTCTCTCGCAGGTGCCTAGCGACTGACTGGAATGTCATTTGTAATCTCTGATGCGTAGCAAATAGAATGTTCAACGTTGTAATTGTAAATAGTTTAGTAAATAATTCCCAGATCGAACAGAAGATAATCGTCTATAATATAAAATTAAGTTAAAACTGTTATGTAGGTATAGTCCACGAAAATTAAAATGGCAAAATTAGTTAAAAAGCAATAAAGCTTGACCCGAGGGATAACGACATAACAATTAACAAATATGGTTGGAATACATCATCATGAGGTTATTCCAGTTTAATTTTATTTCAATTTACGATGGGTGTTTTCCAAAGTGGCTTTAATATCTTCTTATTTATTCAATGTTTATTTAACGATAATTCTTTGATATTTTATATAATATGTTTATCTACCTTAATTTTATTAGTTCTGAGAAAATAAATTAAAATTTAATTTCTTGCAAATTGGCCTAACCTAGTACGGACAATGCGCAGTTACGTATAGTTGAATTATTATACAATATGCAAAATAATTACATAAATAAGATAAATAAAACCTAATTGTATTGTTAGATTGTTATGTTGTGAATGATTAGTAGTAACGTACAAGTACTTGTAATTGCAATTACATATAGAATATACATACATACTATATTTTTATCACATTCATCATAAATTATTTTTATACATACTAAAACCATACTTAATTTATTACTTTATTTATTTTTATTAACATACAAGTGTCACACACTCACGACTACCACAAACATCACTCACAAATTACACATAAAACTTTAAAAAAAAAAGTACTGTTTACGTATATAATATTAATAATCTATATATATTTTAAGAACACTGTTCAAATTTTTATGCTAATGTTATTATGTAAAATGACAGAAATCCATAATTGGTTTTATATACTAGTAATAAGTTTTGTTTGTTATGGTAAAAATGTAATACTGTGGTTTTTTTTTTTAATAAAGAATAAAGAATAATAAAATGGGTTTGGTTCAACATTACGTATGCCACCGATACCGTTAGTATTTTTTAAATGTATATTTTAAAGTTTAAAATATATTCAAATGTAATGAAACACACACACATTCACATTTTAAATAACTTTAAATGGACTGACTACCTACCTATTCACTATTTGTATCATATACAAGATGTCCCAAGAGCTTTCCTGAGGACTTAATGGTTTGTTTGTGTTCCCTATTATGAGTAAGAAATTATAAAAGAAAGAGTAATAAAATATTTTTTTTTTTATGATACGAACGAGATCGCAAAGCGTTGCTATACCATCACCGCCAGACGCTGATAAGTATATCTTGAAAAGCGACTCCGCCCCAGGACTCAGCCCGCGCATTATCATAAAGCCGTTCGCTGATGCAGGCAGAGGCAGAGGCAGAGGCTGAGGCTGAGGCCTGTTCCGTCGGCCGCAGCTGATGATTTATCTGTCGCCGGTAGGTGGCGCTGGTAGGCGCTGGCGACGCGTGTGGCGCCAGCGCAGTCTGTGCCAATTTCGAAAATTCGCTTAAAAATCAAAACACATTCGGCACGCTGGAAGGCGGAGGTTAAATTTCACCGGATCAAATTGTACGAAGTTGTATCGAACATTGCGCGAGCTGCCGCGCGATCCATTCGCCGCCGTGCCCTACTGAATCCCTCTTTAATCCCTAAGGGTTGCTCATATCAAAAAATGTTTTAAAAAAAAATGTACATATAATAGGTCTACAATTAATATTTTGAACTAATTTGATTAAAGGAGGAATAATTTTTTGAATTTTGAAAAAACATTGTTTCCCACCAATTGTTTGGTGCTATCAAAAAAGTTTACTGAGATAAGTTTTAAGCCCTTATCTGAGGAATAATATAAAATTTAAATGAATTCGATATTTTATATAGTAAGAAAGTTATGGCAAAATTTCACTTTTTTTAAAAAAAAGTCCTGCATACCCGCCCCCTGATCGGAGAATTTGACCGAGATTTTGTGCCCTTAAATTTTATGTACCTATTTGAAAGTAATTTGTTTAAAATTACGGCAGTTAATGTATCCACAAGAAAGTGATAGACAGATATATAAACTTTTAAACTGAGATTGTTTTTGAGATATAGATTAACGAGCGTGCGTGACGCGAATTTATTATATGTTAATTTCGGAATTTTTCTGAAATAAAGAAATTTTATAATTGTGGATTTCGTATCTATCTAATACTTTTTTTTTATTTTTCTGCTGTATCTTTTTGCCCCTTATAGTTAAACAAAACAGAGTTTTTTATAACCAGACACACATATCTTGGAAACAATGGTGCTTTTTTTAACCTAAGATTAATCAATATTATTTATTATCATTTTCACTGACCCAATTTGGTCAAAATCTAACCATAGAGCTTTGTTGCCGTTATTTTGTAATTACCTAACTGCATACACGTATCTGGCCACAAATAAAATCCATCGTCAGAAATAACCTAAAAAAGAAGAAAAAATGAAAATGGAATTCGTCCGCGCTAATTCGTCAACATGCGCAAACATACCTACTAATAGTAAAGGTTTTTATTTTGCAGAATACTACTAGTTTATTTATTTCGTAATATTTTTTTTCTTTTAATTACGTTATAATTTGGGTATTGGGTATTGGGGATTATGAAAAACATTCGAGTGTCGCTTGAATGCTATTCAAATATATACGGACGTGACAAATAGCGACATCAACTGATGCTAAATAGAATAACCAGGATCTATATTTTCCTAATTTTTTAAATTTTCTTAACCGCAGGTATTTATTTTGTATCTAAATAAAGTGACTATAATAATGTAACTTGATGGTCCGATGCGCCCATCCGTACCTTTTCAATGGAGTAAAGCATCTACTGAGGTTAGGAAAACGACCTTTTTTAGCACTTATGTAGGTACTTTATTCTTACCAGGGCCGTAATTGTTATATTGTAATAATATGTCGGATGTAAAAGTAAAACTTTAGAAAAATCCTTACACAATTTTTCCCAGTCCTTGAATGAATCTAACGCGACACATTTATTAGGCTAAGTTCGGAGGTAATGTTTTCGTTCGCCTAAACCCAGCTGTCACGATAGTATATGGTCATTTGGTATAAGAGGGATGTATGAAAATATATGCAGAGTGTAAAAGGAAAGTAGACTGAGAGTAGTGGATACGTATAGTAGTGGATAAGATGCCATTTGGAAGATATATTAATTCTCAAAGATTGTCATAGGAAATGTCCAGGAAGGCACTGCTCCGTACAATATTTTGGTTGAAATTCGTTTCAAAATAATGCACCTCGGCCGAGGTTTATTTAGAAAGTCGCAAATCCTTACACTAAACCAAAAATTAAATTATTTATTGAAATGCTCTTCTTGCAAGCGTGAAATGTGAGTCCTAGTGGCGTAATTAATATATATATATATATATTTAATTTAAACTAAAAGAAAACATCGGAAAAAATGGGTAATATTTCTATATTGCTTAATTTGAAAGTACAGTAAAGGCCTTCATATTTTATTACATTAAAATACAAAACCGAAATCGGGATTCCTCGTGCATTCATTTAATCTAAAAACTTCAGACCCTAAGTTGGGGGGGGGGGGGGGCGGGGGTGTCTTGTAATCGTGAAACAATCAAAATCAAAATCATGCGTTCAAGATCACGTGTTTCACCAGTTTTCAAGTTTTTGTATACTAATTTATGTTTTCACGATCGAACGAAGAACCTCCTGCTTGTGTTGACGGGGAGGCCTGCTTATTAAGCGCAGTTCCGACTGCCTTATTGTTGTTTTCATGATGCGAAGCCATTCATTACAGGCAAACAACATTTCGTAAATGTGTAACCGAATTAATGTTTTTATTTTGTGTAGGTATCTATGCCTTGTCACTTAACTTAGTCGACAGTTTATTTCCCTTTCCTCTTCCTACTCCTCTCTTCCTCTCTCTTGCTTTTTTTTTTTAGGTTAAACACCGATTTTATACTCATTCGGTGGAAATATTTAAATTTTATATTATTTTGTATTGGTACCATTGTTTTATCTTTTTATTATTTTATACCGCCTGTATATGATCTGTTTTATGCAACTGTTTTATTTCCTAAATAAAGATAATTAAATAAATAGACATTGTTGAGATAGGCGCCTTTTGAATATTCTCAGGGGTGAAAAATGACCTGGCCCCATTCGAACCCGGGACTTCTGAATTTAGAAGCAGGCACTTGTACCACTGCGCCACCAGACCTTCAACGTAGTGTTGCCGATTCACAAGTTTGATTCCTCTAATAGGTAATTTAGTAGATATATTTGCAATTATAGGCCCGATCTGATATAGCTGCTGTCAGCATTGCGCTCCCTATCTTCATATTTACTTTTATGGTAATTCGTAATACAGGCTACAAAGTAAATTCCATTGCGATATGTTTTCCGTAAAGACCCGAGTCCAGCCCTGCAGCGACCGACTCGCTTCCAACGTGCGAGTCGATTGCTTCTCAATTATTTATTTATACACGACGAGGCGCCCCCTCCCCCCCCCCCTCCCCCCCTCCCCCCGCCTTCATTATAAAAAATCCCTACACAACCGCGGAATTTTAAAAACAGTTGAAAAATAACCACGAAAAATGTGTCTCGTAAAGACGTAAAACTAAACATGCCTAGAAAATTAACTATAAACATTTATAAAATGAACGTATGAATTTTACGGATTGTTAAATACGCGAAAATAAAAATTAATCCCGAATCTTCGGAGACGAATACCAATATTAGTAAATTATATTTACCTTATCGAAACTTTTGACTAAAAAAATCATTTTAAATTTGGTGTTTTTTATAATTTCTTATTTGTATTAGAGAATAGAAACACCCCCCTAAAGTCGTCCGGGAATGGTCTCGGGACAACCTGTAGATATATATATTTACAAAGATATTTACTAAACACATATTTCACTAAAAAAACATTATTTAATGATGTAATTATATATATTTGTTCGGTTTATATTAAAAAATACCTTGTTAAACATTTTCAAATCAAAGCATTAAAGTGAATCTATTTTAAAAGATAGCTATAACCGCCGGCTACTGCCATAAGGAGGTGAGAATTGTTGGAAAATTACTTAATTTCGACCTCAGGGGCTTCTAAGCAATTTGGGGTAATGGGACATCGCGGTCCTAAAAAAAGGATTGAAAAGCGGCGACGTGACCGCTTCACACGGCTTGGCATTCACTGTACAGGGGGTTTGTTAGGTCGATGCAAACCTTTTAGGAGCTGTTAGAAGACGTCATTTAGAACATATTTTGCTACACTTACCTCAGTACAAAGTTTGACGGGTTAGGAGATATTTACCATTTTGGACTTTTTAAAATAATGCCGAAAACAAGCAGTTATAAGCCAATTACATAATAATGTTCGAAAGTGTATTCGCCTTTGACTGGTTGGCAATCAGGAGAGACGAATTGAATTGAATGGATTAGGGGACTGAAAAGGGAGTTTAATTTAACCTCACCTCGTGCCTTTCGGATAATGGACGTTTATAAGTAGTGACTTTATGAAATTTACTCATAATAAATTCTATAGTAACAAATTTTCTATAAATATCAGCCATTAAATGTACACTTATACTCTAAAAATAGCTTTAATTCAATTAAATATAGCTTCTAAAATGTAGAATAGCGTTAAACGAGGTCGTTTTGTAATAAATTAGCTACCTATTACTTTGCTTTAGTTAGAGGTTATGATACTTAGCACTAATTTTTTACCTCAAACACACCAAAACTCAATCATCTTGTTGGTAATCTGAATAAATCGCTTGTATGGGTTGAGATACTTAAGATTTATTTAAGACCTTAGCATTATTAGGTCAAAAAATGGCAATTTAATACAGCAGTTAATAGTCATTGCGTATAAAGGAAGGATAATGATACTTAATCTGAAAACCCGTTTCTATTCGCCAAGCTATGACAGTCGTCTCTGTATATTTTCTCTGGCATCGTCAAAGTTTTGGTTAAGTTCCAGAAGGTGCACTGGTGTCATATCGTGTACGAGTTACGTAAGGAGGACTTTTCGCACGCAGCAAAGCAACCTCAGCTCAGCTCAGCTCCGCTCAGCTCAGCTCAGCTCGCTCGCCGGGCCCACCGGGCGCGACGAGTCGAACCGGGCCCCCCAACGCCGCCCGCCCGCGCGCCAGGGCCGCACTCGAGCGGCGTTGCTCCCCGCAGGACTCGAGCCAATGTGCGAGTGAGAGAACAAGATAGGCGCGGAATGTGCAAACCTTGTAAACATCAATATTTATTTCAGGAAATAACAGCTGATACAATAATGAAATTAAAATAAAAACAAACAAAACATAAAGCCAACGAGAGTTTCGAACTTATTAAAAAAAGAAAAATTACACCCAGGAACGAGGTTGGGATTAGGAAATCGGAGGGATTGGGGATTTTTACTAATTAACTAATTACCAGAATACAAAATACAGCATAACTTTAGAGTAGCCACTCTCTTGAATTGCAGGAAGGTAGTGTTGAATATGTCGATCGCTCGATGTATGAGTTCAGTGCATAATTCGCACTCAACCGCGACAGATGGAATGTCTCACACTGGCGAGGGAATCTAGGTAGAACCTGCAAATCTATGATCCCCAGAAGACCCCAGTCGATGTGACCTTTATCAGTTTTATATAAAACCAACATATCAGCTCAAGATCTTCTGAGCTCAAGACTCCGGAGTCCGTAAAATGTGGCGCATTAAGCATTTCAAATAATACTAAATTTAAATTTTTAAGAAATAAATTTTGAATACGCTCAATCCGATCGATGTAATCTTCGTAAGGCGATTTCATTCTATTTGCCAGGATATACAATTTTAAGCTTCAATCAAAAGTTTTGGTGTTCACAGACAGTCTTTCAAAAACGATCAAAATGGCTAAAGATAATCACATAATATGACCAAACTATCAAAAAACTTGGAGTGACATTTTACCTTAATAAAATACTTTTCTTACCTTAAGGGCTCGCAAAAATTAAATCTAAGAGTATTACAAACATTAGAAGCTATGAAAAAAAACTAAGATATGAATCCTGAGATCGAAACCAACGTAATTAAATATTTTTATTTTATTTCAATATTTGTTTCGCATAATATTCATAATATAAAGAAATACATTAAACTTATTGCGTAAAAGTCAGCGCATCTGAATAAAAGTCCCCGGTGCCTTTTCTGAAATCGTTACAAATTCTTAAATATGATAATATACAAGAAAGTGTATATATAAACGTGTTATTTGTATATTTATATATTTATTCATATGCACTTTGAAGATCGACTTCGACGGTGTAGCTAAAATATAGGTGGTAGCAGGTATTATTTAGCACGTAACCTTTTCCGTAAAGTGGTGGATGAATAGGGAAGAGGGACAAAATTGGGTTATGTGAATTCATTCCCTGATTTTTCTCTGATTGGAATCCGACATTCTTCCTTTTATACTTACACAAGTGAAAGATGTTCATCGGCCACTATAGCGTTTGCTGTTTTAAGGCGAACTATTAGGCTAGGTTTAAAAAATAGTTTTTATTTTATAATATACTAAAAAAACTGTTAAGATTTGTGAAGTTATTGATAAAAACGTTTTTGTTTCCCGAGTGCGGCCCTGATCAGGCCTAATTAAGCTTCACCTCAAAATAATAATGAGTGTGTCTGTGACCACAGCCCTAAGGCACAACAATTACTACAAATTGCTCCCATAGACACGAAATTATCGTCAGCCTTGTTAGGCGCCATAAAAAATGCTCCCGATACTAAAATAAAAACGCGAATGACACACGACTGGTGTGATATCGAGACACGAGCACATTTATTTTTTATTTATTTTTTAAAACATGACTTTATTTATTTTATGACTGTTCCGCTCGATTATTTTTTCTTATTTGGAAAATAACTCACTATGGCGGATCTCACGAGCTAAAATGTTCCAGCCGGTCATTGGCGCCTGCGGTGCCAAACGCCTCGGCCCTGCAGCTATACAGCGTGTTCCAAGACTATTCCCCATAAAAACACCTGCTTATTGGCCCTGCGATTTAAATATGATTTATTTTGACCGGCATTGGCCAAGCGCCCGCGAGTAAAAGGGGAATTCACACGAGCGCTTTGATAAAATTAATAAATTTGGACATTAAATATTTTCACATTTTTTTTATACAATTTCATACACGTAATAGGGAACATAAACACCCCCTCAAGTCTTCGGTAACGGCCGTGGAAATCATGCATGTAAATCATCACGGTGTTATGAGTTTTTGTAAATAAATAAACGTGTGAAAAATCATTAATCAAAGTCTTAAATATATCAATATATATATTAATCAATATCAGACCAATAACTCTTGAGAAAACTTTTCACCTAGTTACTTAAATAACTATGCATAAGACATTAAGCATTTTTCTAGTTTCCGGTATAGTTCTACAATAAACAGATCTCTACACCTTCTATAAAGAATATAGAGGGTGTTTTTAAATTCAGTGTCCTCCTTTTAGGACATTGACCTATATCGATAACTAAATCGGTCTCACAAAGAAAGTATCATACTAAAACAATTATATTATTAAAAAACTTTGTGTGTCTTTGAAGTGCTTCGCGAGCCGCCCATTTGGGGGTCACTGACCGAGCTCGCGCCTATGCGTTCAACCGCGTTCTCAAACATTAAAACGATTTCTATTTAAGTTTGAAGTCGTTTTTCTCCTAATTGAAAAACATTTTTTCGATATTTTTTACTGATTAATGATATAGAAAAATATCTTAAAAATAGTACCTTAAATTTAGTAACACTCTTTATAATAAAGTCCTCGTATGTTTGCGCCAATCTCGCAAATCAATAGATGAATTTCAATTGGGGTTTCATAATTTTATAGGGCATCGTTCAAGAGAAGTTTAGGTGTATGCATTTAATCTATAATCTCTACATATAAAGATTTTTTAGGTTTAAAAATATCTCCTCGCGAAGCCGGGATACCGCTAATAATAAAGATACTAATATAGCATCGCCTTTATATCAATATAAGATATCGACAGTAGGTAAATAAAATATTTTTACATTTTGTACTAGTATGTACTCACACTATAATATTTTTCGCCCGCATATTCGTCGCTATTACAAAAAAGTAATGCTATGAAAGTTTGAGAGAGTTAAAACTCAAACACGCCTCAAAACTCAAACATGGTCTATGTTTTAAGACATGCCGCCAATTACACTTTTTGTAGACATTATTTTTTGTTCATACCAATTTTTATATGAGTAAGATTGACTATTGTAATGACCTACGCATGTGGCGGTTTGTGTTTTTTGTGACCTAAAGTCCCAAAATAATTGCATACAGAAAGTTTCTAAATTTAGGGCACTCCGTGTAGGAGATAGATCGACATCGATAGCTAAACGGTATCAAGAAAATTCACTGGAAGGCGAACTCCAATTGTACGAACTTGAATCAAACATTCCTTGCGACATTTTGCGGATATTTTACATTTTATTTCAAGCTACAATAGCAAGCATATAAAAACATATTCCGATTTTCCATAGTTAAGTGACTTATTTCAAGTCACGTAACTAAGTTATTGATTAGTGAGAGGTTTTAGGGGTGCGTATTTCTATAAACAAATCTGCAGAACCTTCTAGAAGCTTCTGAAACTGACCAGAAAGGAATATTCTGGAATTTTCTGTCTTTCTTGCGTTCAACCGCGTTAATTTCGATTATGTTTCGTATTTGTTTTTCTCTTAAATGGGGAAATATTTTTCCGATATTTTTTGCTGATTAATCTTTCATTGTTGATATAGATCAACCCCCCTTGGGACATCAGTGAATTTAAATACATCCTGTATATAGATAATGATTAAAGTAGTTAGTCAAAGCTATTGATTTTCAAGTTACATTTGTAGGCTTAGATAATCATTAATTTTACCGAAAGGATTAAAAATAATTAAAATACAAATTTAGTATTTTTATAAATTTATTTTTTTTTTCAGGAAAAAGCTAATATAAAGAAATCACAATATACAAACAGTTACAATAAAAAATAAATAATCAATGAGAGTTTCCTCTAAACTTAATAAAATACAAAAATACAATCAGGTTGGAGATTGGTATTAGGAAGTAGGAAGGGTTGGAAGGGTTCTATGCCCTGGGACGTAGAAAGGAATGTTTTGGTGTATTTTGGTAATCGATATTGTTGATAAAATTATCGACAATATTGCACAAACTTACCGTATCTCATATATTATCTTACCTATCTCTTATGAGTTTGTACAGTCACTTAGGTTTAGCCTCGATTTTTTTATATGTATAATAATTAAGTGTTTATTTTATACTGTCAGCGATATTCCCTACAATGCGTAACCCTGTAACCATAATTACTGAGAGCCACCTGCGCAGCACTCAACATCACAATAGTACCGGAGTAGAGACCATAGACCATAGAGGCTGAGCATCGGTTATTATTTCCGCCGCGGCCGCCATCGCGCTGGCGTCATTACCATGGCATCCAGCGAGCATAGACAATAGGAGAGGGCAGTAATTGGACGGAGAGATCGCTCTGCTCTCGTGCCTCTATAGTCTATAGTCTATTCCCTCCGCATCCGATTGGCTGTTGACAATAATTCCGCGGTACGTCCTTCGATTGCTTGGCTTGAACCGCGCTTACACTATGCTAGGCGATAGTGCTAGAAACTATTGATTAGTTACTTTATACTTACTACTAACATGACTTTATATAAAAGAGAGAGAATGTTTCTTTAATGAGAAAAAGTAGAACAAAAACTAATGTTTTGTCACATATTATTTTTCCAATAAAAGGACTGTGCTCGTTATCCTTCTTTCTGAGGAAGAAAGGATTACAGCATAACCTGTTTACTATAAATATTTTACACATTTGTCACCTAATTCTAGAGTATTTAAGCTACATACTATTATTATTACAAAGGCTTTTTGGTATTAAGTTTTTTTAGTGAAACTTTTTTATTTGAATTGATACCTAGTAAATATCTATAGTCCATACAAATAATAAGTATTACTAACAAGTTACACCTACTGTCATTTACCACCGGACGTATCGAAGCCATATTCACCCCCCCCCCCCCCCCCCCCCGAGCTAAATGCTATGGGTTATATGCATACTACAGGTGATTGCACTAGAACCGAAGCCTGCTCTCATTGCGCAGAGGACCATAATTTTACTGAAAAATATATCAACTGCTCAACGAGGGCCGTCAAGTCAACCGTCAAAAGAAAACAGCTCAACCTTTTGACCAACACTATTTTAAGCAAAAATGGCGAGCGATTTTTGCTTCTTTCTGTTTAAAAAGTGTCGTCGAGGGTCCTAATTTTATTAGGATAACAGACGATTATTGTGGTAGATTTTTCATTTTATAATATTTCAATAAATAGACAAGCAACAAACGCAATGGTTGCCGATTGACTGCAATGTAAAAAGGTCAAAAATTATACAAAAAATATCGATAAAAAAATACTTATTAGGTATTTCGATGTTTTATTTCTGATTGCATATCTCAGCTCAGAACTAAAGTAGCATTTACTCAATTTTGAGAAGGAATAGGCATTTTGACTAGTGATGCAGCATGTAGTGCATGCAGCGTGTAGTAGCATGTAGTGCATTAAAGTGGCATATTCTCATCGTGAGAAGTTACGGCTATTGATTAAGCACCAGGGAAGTCGCTGAGCTGCAAAGCCAACGAAAACCGCACCGCGCCCAAGTACGCCACTTCGCGTCGAGTACACCTCGCGCATCGTGCGTCTCGCTTGCTCGCGTTGTCATCGCGTTAAGATAACTAATCGCAACATGGCTCCAAATCGGAAGCCGGATAATAGTAATCGAAATTAAGATAAAACATTGTCATACCCCGCCGTCAATTAAAGCCAATTAATAGATCGATTGACAGAGCGGGCGCTTCGGGCCGCCAACGTGAAGACACGCGGCCGTGGTACGGCCCGCCGCCATTTTGTCCACTTTAATTAGAAGACGTCTAGCTGTGCTCTTTGTCGGCGATATGTAAAACAAAATCGATAAGTAGGTAGACGTGGTGCTGACGACAGGACATACGCAGACGACTGATCATCTTCATTTATAATTGTAGCTAAATGCTCGTCCATCCGATCTGGTGGTCCGACATAACCTTATCCATATAAGAATTGTAATTTCTTTCTCGCATCCGAAGTAATTCAGACCTTTCGGATCACACGGAAGTGGTTTACCGCAGACTCGTATGCCTCAGGATTTGTAAGTAGCTACGGAATGATAAAAGCAGCTTTGTCTGAAAATGACATAATTTTACGAACAATCATAAAATCAGTTGAGCCATTGACCGGTTGGGCCAGCAGGACATTGGCTCAGCGTGCAATATTTTAGAGTTTAGACCAACGTATTCAATTATAGGGGTCTATATGCTGTCTCAACTATGTACTAATTTACTGGCAAAAGTACACAGTTTCTTAATTTTAATGACAGATGGCTATATATTCCTAAGTTGAAAGCGCAAACCCATTGGTTTGCGCTTTCAACTTAGGAACTTAGTCATTACTACTTCATTGGTTTAATATATTATCTATGAATGGGTAAGGTTATCGTTTTAAAACGAAATTATATTTCGTTGGCAAAAAACAGCACCATCTATGTCTCGGCATTATTTCTTCAGCACCTGATAATTGTATGAGGTTAGGCTATCTAAGAACCGCTATTATATCACTAAATATTGATTGTATAATCACTATAGGAAGTATAATAAATTCCTTGTGGGCATTACCGATTACCGTTTTCTGATTTACAATAGATTCCATTATTTATGATTGCTCAAAATAACAGTAGCTCGGAAGTAATCACTCAATGACCCAGATATTAAAATAATATAAACAATAGTTTGTTCTCTTGTGAACAAACTATTACTGACCAATTCCCTGTAAATGTATTTGCTCATAACTTTTTAGCCTTCCTTTATTATAAAACAGAACAAATTGTATGCTATAAAGAAAGGATATAAGATTCTGACAATATATTTAAAAAGTTGAAAAGTTTCTCCAAGCCTCGATGGATGAATGACCGATGAATAATTTAAGAGAACGACACAGGAATCGTTGTAAGTATTTCTAATTTGAAACTACAGTCAAATAGGTGAAAATCCAGTTTTTTTTTTAAATAGCAGTCAATTATTGTCTATTCCTACATTTTCTAGACTATTATAATTCTTTTTTTTTTTTATTTTATCCAAAAACAATACATATGAAATAGCACAAAACAATTGAATAAAACTAGTTACAAGTAATCTTAAACTATCTCATACAAAGCAAAATAGATAGGTGGTGTGGATTTTATCACCCCACTAGACAAGGTCTGTTCTGGGGTGATACCTGCTCCAATTTCACACGTTTGCTATACTGTGTATATATGCTTTTTAAATATTTTTATACTATTTTGATAATTAGTAAACGTATGGGTATATATATATAAATATATACATATCATATATATGAAATAAATACACGTGAGATACTTATATTATAAAGTGTTAGGTTTTAGTAATAATTTTGCAAAGTATATAATATTATATATTAGTCTATATAGGAATATTTAAGAGTAGTGTTTCACAATCGTTTCTTGTAAACGTCATAAGCCAATTGCCGCACTGGAACCTCATCTACCGAAGAACAGAAGGTGTTGTATATTTTTGGAGCGAGGAATGTATAGTGCCGTTGGCCGAAGGCTGTATTCATACGAGGCTGCATATTTCGCCTATACCTAGTTTGGTGTCTGTGTTCTATGATTGTGTGACGTCCTGAGTCCCCATGAAAGTGTGCCATGATGGTCTTCATATACAACTGCCTTACGTCTAGTACTTTAAAAGACGCGAAGAGTTGATCAGATGGATAGCAGTATGGCTTCCTATTGATAACTCGGATAACGGCTTTTTGAGCTTTTATCACACAATCCAGATGCGCTTTCGCGGTGCCGCCCCAGGCTATTTGACCGTAGGAGATTAGGGACTGAACTAATGCAAAGTAAACTCCTCTTAGCATTTTAGTGTTGAGGATGTTTCTTATGTTCCTAAAAATGTATATTAATTTGCGTACTTTCTCTGCAAGCTTGTCAGTTTGTATGTACCATTTTAGATGTTGGTCTATATAGATGCCTAAGTATTTAATAAAAGAGACTTTCTCTATGGGTTCGCAAACGCAACGCGATTCGTAAGAGCAGTCATGGAGGATAAGACGATTATTAGGGGAAGGTTGCTGACGAGAGTCAATGCTGAAAGCCACATATTTAGTTTTATCAGCATTCAATGTTAGTGAGTTGCTAACAAGCCAGTCCTGGATAACTTTAAGCCCATTTGATGCTTTCCCATAAACATCTTCCCATCTGTCAGACACAAAAATCAGAGCAGTGTCATCAGCATATGATACAATTTGCCCTTCAATATCCATTTTGCACAAATCATTAATGTAAATCAGGAACAGAGTCGGACCCAATATGCTATCTTGCGGAACGCCAAAAGAGTTACACTGAATATAGTCACTGAAGGTTTCACCTAACCGGACGCGTTGTCTACGGTTTGAAAGATAATTACGAAACCATAAGTACTCTCTGCCAGTGATTCCGATCCCGCCAAGTTTCCTCAGCAGGATTTCATGTGAAATAGTGTCAAAGGCCTTAGCAAGGTCAAGAAAAACTGCCAGACATTTTTTATGATTATCTAGGTGCATTGTGAGCGTTTCAGTGATCCTTAAAATTGCGTCCTGAGTACCCATTTTACTTCTAAACCCGAATTGTCCACTGGCCAATATTGCTTTAGATTCTAAATATTTGATTAACTGGTTATTAATAAGTTTTTCTAAAATTTTACTAAGGACATTAAGAACAGATATGGGTCTATAGTTTTTTGAATTCGACTTTGTTCCGGACTTATGAATAGGTGACACATTGGCCACTTTAAAATGATTTGGGAACTGCCCGTTTGATATACTAAGGTTTATGATATATGTAAGCGGTTTTGTGATGTGAGAGCTAGTTTTTTTTTTAAATACTTGCATTTAATTGCTCGGGTCCGCTGGTGCAATTTGTTTTCAGGCTTTTAATAGTATTAAAGACCTCACTTTCGGAAACACTTTGCATATTAAAGTGAAGGTCGCTGTTTGAAGTATTGCTTGCTTGCTTAGAGGGGTCATATTCGTTTGTATCTGTGTCTGTCCCGTGGACGTTAGTTCTTGATGTTTGCACAATTCTGAAGCTAAAGTTTTTCCAACATTTACAAATTATTTATTAATTACCTCTGCAATTTCAGACTCATTTTTGACAGTTGCATTGTTTATGTTTAGTTCTGATATTTTTGTTTTGTCAGATTTTTTTATATTATTTATATCCCTAATGGCATTCCATGTCGTTTTTATGTTGTAATTGTCTGCTTCTAGTTTTTGTTTAAAATATTTCTCCTTGACTGACTTTATTAGTTTTACACACATATTACGGTATCTTTTATAATAATTTTGAAGGGAAGTATTTTTAGGAAATGCATTGACCTGTTTATGTAGTCGATCCCTTTTATTAATACTTTTAACCAAACCTTCCGTTATCCGGCTTTATTCTTTTGCATTTGTGTGTAATTAATTTGACAGTGGTATTGTTTAATAGGTGATTTTCGAAAATTGATAAACGGCATTATTTATATCATTATCGCTCAGCACAGCACCCCAGGTTTCATTGGCCATATTGTCAAGGAATTTTTCTTCGTCTAGCATTCTAATATTTGAGTAGTGTACTTTGTAGTGTGTTTTTTTTGGAAGACAAGGCTAAAAATGTACTGTAATGGTCAGTGATTGTTGAATGAAGTACACCGGATGTGGCATTGCTATTTGTGCGTACGTAGATGTGATCAATGCATGTGGCAGCTTCCGGCGTAATTCTGGTGGGTGTATTTATGGCTGGAGCAAAACCAAATTCTCCTAAAAGACATGTATAGACATGTGTATGCATAAGGAGACTTGTCCCCGATTATATTTATGTTAATATCGCCAGCCAGCCAGCACGGTGTGTTGTGCATTTTGGCTACTGACGTGTGAGAACTTTGCTGAGATTATCACAGACCAGATGAAGTGCGTTTGCATCATCAATCGTAAGTTCGGCGACAGTTGCATTTAATGATGTTTTTGAGTATATGATTACACCGTCGGCCCTGTTTTTATTTCTTTTGCTATAATGGAGGTCAAATCCATTTAACTCTGGTATTTTAGATGTTGACTGTATCCAACATTCCCCTAGTCATAATGTCATAATGTCAGTGATAATCTCTTTAATGTGTAAGAAAACTGTTAGTTGACCAAAATTTCTGTTAATGCTTCGAATATTCAGACTTACAATCGATTGGGTTTTGTATGTCGCAAGTTTGAATATGGTCGAGAGAATTGATCTCTTCATATGTTCTATCTAACATAGTGAGCGTGAGAAGTACAGGTTAAACATGAGTAAAGATTTTTTTCTATGGGTGTTGTTATTATAATACATAAAAATAATACTTATGCAGTATTTGAAGTGACGGGGGCGCAGCAACAATTTAGCTATAGACTGAATAACCAGTACACTGGTAACATAGTATATAATACGCGTTAGGGTAACGAGGATAAGTTTACAATTAGTTTTAGACCTAGAAGTACACATAAAGAAAAATACAGAATTCGATACTATGATACTAAGAATATGTCAACCTTGATCGGTGGTAGTGAAGTAGTCCCTGGACAAGTGGGCAAGAAGTTTCAAGTTTATTAGGATGCGAATTTATTAGGTTTATTTGTGAATATTGTAAATAATTCTTATTTTGTATAGATAGGGCATTAAGAGGAATTTGTGTACTTAAATAAAATAGTTGCAGTTTGAAGAAATAGATATCATGGTTTGGCTGATCAATAATAATATACAATAAAGAAAAAAACAAAGTTTTTTTTATGAAGGAGTCAATTAAAATGGTATAAAAAATTAAATAGTGATTATATGCACATTTTATCAGGATGCTTTTTATACACGGAGATTTTGATATATAATGTGTTATACGTTTTGTGGTTATGTGTTTTTGTTTTATTATTTTTGATATAGTATATAGCTTATTCCCATATATAATATTTCCAGGTGGGGTGAAATTGTATTTATTCAAAAATATTTCAAGTGTTTTGGTTGGTAATTATTATCTATTCTATTTATATTTAAATGATACAAAAGATTAAACATTGAAGATAATAGAAAAATTAGATTTGAGATTCATACTTGTTGTTGTTGTTCATTGGGTCATTACTGTTATTTTCTATTATTCCCTCACCTTATTTTAGCTCACCTTTCATTTTTCACTTCAAATACAATTTAACTTATAATCATATATTATCTATATAATATGAAAATTAATAAGTATTATTATTGTACTTATAATTTACACACTATCATAATTTATATTTTTATACACGTCGTATACAAGATGTATTGAAATTATTATTGTGTTTTCAGAACGTTGATTTATATCGACAACTAAACCGGTCTCAGGAAAAAAGATTATACTTCGAAAAACATTGCACGCTGCACGGTTCTCGATCGATCGTACCTTACCCAGCTCCTCTCGGCGACCAGGCAAGTAAATGGGTCAAGGTTAGCTTTAATTTGAGATGTCTACGTTAGCTTAAACCATTAAACATTAAAACGGTTTTTATTAAATGCTATATTTTCAATATTGTTGGTTGATTAAAGTTTGATTGTTGCTATAGATCAACATCCTGAAAGGAAATTAATAAACACATTTTTTTTGTGATAACAGAACATTTATTATCATAAGCAATCACACAATCATTCATATTTCCACAAGATGGTACAACTTGCATCTGTATATCTTAAAAATCAAATGTCAGTGATACTTTTTATCATTCGTTTCATACAGCTTCTTGAACGCAAGAAGAAATACAGCACGGTGAAGTGCGAGATAGACGATTGTGTTGCGCATCCGGTTTAAAATCCGCTTGATGTATTTATACCAATGTAATCTTAGCCTCTCCATATTAAACACGCGCTTCATGATTTTTGCATACCAGTAAATAGTTTGATTCATTTAAAAGAGATGATGAAAGTGATGTTTTAGATGAAATCAGATGGTGAAGTATTGCGGAGATCTAATGAACCTCAGATTAGTTCTGTTTTACGCAAGTTATCCAGACAAGGCCAAAGTAGGTACAGTAGATAATACAATTAAACTTTCTTAAAAATAAGAAAAAAATATGAATGTCCAGTTATTCAATCATCGCCCGCAGGGATAGCATCTTCTAATCTTCTTATGTATTTTATTCTCATCTCTGTCACTGGATCCCCTTTCAGCTGATCCTGAAAGATATATATAAAATGGTTAAACATAAAAGAAACGGTCAATTATGAATCAAATCGAATACTCGACTTTACTGATTGTGTAAGGGTTGTTTAAAAGGGTGGCTAAATCAATTTACGAGTCGACCACCTCGGGGAGTCCATATCCTCTAAATGTTAATCCAGATCAAGGTGGCTTTTAAATTTAAATTACCCTAATTAACACACACACTCACAGCCGATGATGGAATATTCCGTCATCGCTGTATACGCCAGGTGCCGTGTGCGGGTAATTTCGTACTGCATTTCTATTAATATTTCAGAGTGTGGCATACCTGAATTCATAAAAGCGTAGATTAATAGTCGTTTTTTTTAAATTTTCTCTATAGGTTTTGACATTTCATTGTTTGGCGTTTGATTGTTTATCTGAAAAGTGCGCTAGTGAATTAAAAGTGTTTTTGATGGATTTGGTGGTAAATAATTCGAGTTTTATTTACAAAAGCTATTTCAATATAATCTATATAACTAGAACAAAGTCGGGTTAGTTACACCATTTGTAATTCAAGAACAGCTGGGCCGATTTTTATGATTTTTGATTTGTCTCCCTCCCAAATAGCAGAATAACTATTAAAACCCCATAAAAAAAACATTTTCTCATACATTTTGTATGGAACCGCTTTGTTTTCGTGGAATTCTATTTTCCAACGGTAAATTGCCTTCGAAGATATTCACTTTGTGAGGTTATCACATTTGTCATTGTATCGATAATTGCTTCATTATGTAATTCGTTTTGTTGGAGTATTCTTAATAAAAATCCGAAAGTAATTCAGCTAATAAGTTAACACAACATTTATTGATTTTGAGGCGGTATAAAGTTCGCCGGGACAACTTGTATTAAATATAAAAAACAAACATTTTCATAGTTCTGTACATATTATTTGTCAATTATTAGAAATTATAATTTAAACTAAAAAATGGGTGACAGCCCAGCGTGGGATATTCCGTTCAGTCAACAAACTATCTTCACCGATCAGACGGCAACGCGTGGTCCGCCTGCAGGGCACAATGGGTTAAAACTGCATTTTGATACCAACATTCATAAGCTTGGCCACATGTTTTTTTTTTTACTTTTTTCCACTTTATAGGGTTTGTAAAACCCGTAAAAAAAAAATATTTTACAATAATACTTACTTGCTTTAAGAACACTTGTTAAATATGTCCTTGTATAAAATTTTATAGTGGTAAAATGTAGATAGGTATAGGTACCTACTACAGGACAAATTTGACTAATAACATAAGCAAGAAGGTCATGTGAATTTATATTTGTTTTAGGTTTCGGCCAAGGTGATCATTGTGATAATGAGACTTTTTGGGATTATTAATTTAAATGATTTAAAATATCGGGTGCTACTTTTAAAAGCAGACCAAATCTATATTATGTTTATATAAGGTGGTAATTTAGAAAACAAGAATAAGGACGCTAATCTTGTGTTTTACTAATTAAGGAATATTGAGATATAATATGTACCTGAACGAACCATGCGTGCACCTCGAGTTGTACCATTTCGAGCGCCCCTCTCACGGCACCGGCTAGCACCCCGCAGTAGCGGAGCTTCTGCGCATTCGGGGGCAGCTCAACCCATTCGCTGATAGGACACGTCTCCCACACGAGCGAGAACTCGTCTCCGGAACTGCTCCAGCTTGACACGGACGGCTGCATGCCGAGATACATCCTGAAAAGGTTTTTATTTATGAGATGACCTCCGGTTTTAAACTGTGCGTCAAATAATTGTGGTATAAATACCATCAAGTATTTGCATTCTAAAAATCCACCATTAGAGCTCGTCTGACTTCGAATATGATATGGCTTGCCATAACAAACCAATCCATAATAATATAACTATTAGCATTTTCACTTTGTCTTTCAATTCTAGGTTTAGTAACTACCAAGCTACTTTAACTCATTAGGAGTATGGAGTAGTAGTACCACTAAAGGAGTGCTATGGGGCTGAAGCATTTCCGAGAATTAAAAGTAATAGGATTAATTATTTTACTATTTAAAGCCCTACATTAAAATTGACTCTTCCAATGCAATAACTAAAACATGCTAAAATTAGTCAAAAGCGTTTCTTGATATAAACGCTGATTCCAGAACTTGTATTTTATTGCTATTGATGTTTTAACCATCCTGTAACACAGTGAACGTAACCACACAACCACAGTGTGATATGTCCAATGAGTCTAATCCACATAAACTTCAAACAGTATGATTAAAAAATCTGCAAAAATCTAACCAATAAATTAGGTAAATGAGCTAATAAAATATAAAGTGTTTTTGCTATACGAGTACAAAATACTACTAAGTACGTAATTTTCTTACCTAAAAGCTTGTTGAATTTTATCAGCAGTTTCTCGAAGTTCCATACATCTTCCGGAATTAGTTCGAGCTAAGAAATCCTCAATCAGTCTCACACCCATGTTGTAACCAATTCTTTCCAACTGTTTGTTGACATCGTCGATATTTTCAACATCCTTTATCATTTGAGACACCAAGGCTCCGTAGGTTAGCGTGAGAAGTTCTGAATTCTGAAAGAGATAGTATTCATTATCATAGCAGCTTCCTGCGGATCTGGTATTCAAAAATTATGCACAATCTAGTATCCCTGAATATCTTTTTTTTGTTTTATTATATTATGTTCCAGTGATAAGTTAACTATGAAAACAATTTTACATTTCAAAAAGCTCAAAATTTCGATTACAAATATTAAAGTACTGCAATACTAGCATTTAAAAATATAAGTGCATAACTACAATAGAAACAAAACTTCGAATTCCAAAAGCCTTATATAATTTTTCCCCTGACAAAGAGGAAAGGGGTTATTTAGTAAATTTTTGATTTAAAGTGGTATCAAGCGGTATTACCATACGCTGACATTACATACACTCCTAAATTCGAAGATCCAACGAGCAGAAAAATAATTATAATCTTCCAGACTTTCTAGTCATTTAAAACATGCTTTTCCCTAGTGGGGAGGGGGGTTTCGGTTTATATATTATGCTGAAATGGTAAACACTAAACAACCTTCGCGTGTAAAGAAACGATGCTTAAAATGATTATCTTACCACTTTCTTCGCATCCAGGCGTGAATTTTGCCGTGACATATTGTTAAAATTTAAGGCCCACCGCTTGAATAATAAGAAATCTAACGCTTTCCTGTAGTAAAATACGTATTAGACAATAATTCGCATCTTCAATACGCATTGAAACTATACCACAGCCTACGGAATCGTTGGAGCTGTTAGCTGACAGTGACAGTGACAGAAGTTCTGGTGACATTCCATTCCAAACATATGGGACGATGACCAAACTAGTACTGAACAGAACAAGCAAATGACATTCAAATAAACAGAAAAATTATATACAAGGTGAATTTGAAATCACTACTGTCCTTTCAAGAAATTGATCTTTAAACATAAACAATCAAACATTCATCAGAAATAAATATTGGAAAAATGTTTCCCAATTACGAGAAAAATCATTTTAAACGCACGGGCGAATATAATTATTTTAGTATGATTTTTTTATTTTTTCTGTCCGGTTTAGTTTTCGATATAGATCAACCTCCTGACGCAGTGTGGCAATCCGTAGTGATTAACCCACCTTTGTGAATTGAGGAAAATTATATGAAAGCGACACTTTTTATGATAATCAATACAAAATTATAATACTTGACTTTTGAAAAGGAAATGGTTTTTTATATAAAATTTCTATAAATGTCCTTAATGTAGCCTAAATTTATTAAATAAAATATTATGTTATAAATCACAAATACGATAAGTTCTTAGGTAAATTACAAATAGTAAACTACTCTGCTAAATTTTATAAATGAATCAAACGTTTTCGAAAATACATTTGTCAAAAAAACGTTTTTTTTTTATAATGGAAATTTGCTCTTTAACAAGGACACATGTATCTATAAAACAAAACGACAGTTGTCCAATACTTCAAGTATGAGATATAGAGCTTAAATTAACTCATTTGTTAAAAAAAAATACCAAAAATTTGTTAAAAAAAAATTACCAAAATATGTACATACTCTAATTTCACCTTATTATTTTAGAATTAAAAGATTTATTTTTACCAAAAATAATGTCTTATTTATCCTACTACTTTATAAAATTAGACTTTTTGACAAATACGATTTTTTGAAAACGACCGATTCAAAATAATTATGTAGCCACAAATCCTAAATTATCAGTCTATCCAATGTAATGCATTATTTATTTATTTATTTATTTATTTATTTATTTATTTATTTAACAGGTTTCCCCATGTACATTATAATTACAGTAAAACAAATTAAATTACCAAAAGAAAAACGAAAAGCATTAAAAACAAAAAACAATAGCATGAAACATACTCAACTAAAAAATTAAAATAATGCCTCCAGGCAAACATTAACACATAAATAATTCACGCCGATCCTACAACGGCGTAATAGAAAGCAGATTTTTAATCCCATGGGGCGAACAGACAAAAATATCAATCTCCACGGAAATGGAATTTAATAATTCGACTGCTCTCCCAACCGGACTATACTTGTATACGTCGGTACGACACGCTAACCGCTTAAATAACGTGTGCTTCCGCGCTCTAGTACGACGGTCCGGAACAAAGATTCCAATATCACCGAGTATTACGGGATTCTCGATGAAACCGCGAATAACCTTATAAAAATAACACAACGTATGGATTTGTCGCCTAAACTTGAGTGTGTTAAAGCCTAACATCCCTAATACGAATGCTGATGGATACGTATTAGGAAACATTTCTGGATAATATCCATACCTACGGAGATAAAGGTATCTAAGGAACCTCCTCTGAATCACCTCCAGGATATTACCGTAAGTAACCTCATGAGGACTCCAGATAATGGAACTATACTCCAATATGCTCCTCACGAACGTGCAGTATAAAAGCGAGATGGATTTCGGTTTATTCAAAGATCGACTGGTTCGGAGCACGAATCCCAACATTTTATTTGCACGCGTAGCTATGCTCCGCATGTGCAAATGAAATGTTAGACGCGAATCAAACACAACCCCCAAGTCGCGAATTTCGTCGCATCTGCGAATGATCTCATTACCCAGAGAGTACTCACAACTTATTTTTTCACGCACAGCTCGTGAGAAGGATACTGCGATACATTTAGAAGCATTAAATTGTAATTTGTTATCGTCAGCCCATTCTACAAGACGATTGATGTCATCTTGTAAAAGCTGCGCGTCAGATAGTGAAGTCACTGATCGGTAAATCTTCACATCGTCCACATAGACCAGCAAACTACAATTTATTACTGCAGTAAAAATACTGTTAATAAATAAAATAAAAAATAAACCACTTAGCGCGGCCCCTTGCTGGATACCAGAAAACGTATTAAAAGTATCAGACACTGAGTCTCCGCAAGATACATATTGCCTTCTATTCCGAAAATAGCTAGCAACCAAAGCAAAACCATTAAGCTACTTACTGTATTAAAAAATAGTTTTCAATTTTTTTTACTTCACTCCAAATAACTATTATCATTTTAAATAATGAATTAAATAAATGAATAGGTACTCAAATACAAATAATAAAGGACATGTTTTCAGCGATGTGAGTAATGTGCTCGATAGTCTAACTAAATGTAGGTAATTTTAATGGTAGATTTGGGTAATTTGAATGTTGTCGGTAGCTTAACACTGCATAGGACAGACCAGATGTCACATTTGAAATTCGTTGTTTGTTTACATTTTTGAACTAATAATCTTCGAAGAAGAAACAATCTCAACAAGGCGAAGTGTCTTTTTTCTCAAAGATCTACAATTATTTAAAAAGCGTGTCAATTGTGTATTCGTAGGAATAATTTTGTAATGGACGATGAACCTGATGTCCAAAATAAGCAACAACGTCCTAACTATCTTCGTCCACAAAGCATCTTCAGTCCGCTTGTCGTGGATTACTGTAACCGTTTCGGGCATGGAAGAGAGTTGGAGCAGTATTTCTCCTTAGTAACTGCTTCGCCAGAGTCTGATGTTGCTCCAGTGGTGTTCAATAGTCTCCAAGAAGAGACCAATTACATCACCTTACGCGAACAGCCAAAAACTGTTTCAGTTCCCACGACTACGAATGAAACTGTACGTACACGAAACTATATTAGTATATTTTTTACACAGAAGCTGGGTTTTCAAACTCCGCAGTGTGTAATTTTTTCCAACATTCAACTGAAATTGATATGTAATTTTTATTAGGCATTAGTTATGTTATAGCATATAAATTCAATCATTTGGTTGATTCAGTAATGAAAATAAAAAAAACTCGAATAAACTTTATTCAAAGACATTCGAATGTAATTTATTTAAAGAGATAACTTTAATATTAACTCCACATAATATTTAAATAAATTGTAAATTGTGATGATGAATATTGATAAACTTTATAAACAGTTTGAGACCTAAACTTTATAATCGTTTAGGTCATGCAACCTTTCAGTCTAAACCGTTTTAATCAGGTGTTCTGCCTATATATTGTGGTGTAGACTTCTGAATGCAAAAGTGCCAATTTAAAAGGCTTAAACCATTGGATTCCTCAATAAAATGTATCTGATACTTCATTTTTACTTGTACCCAATCAATGTAAAGTCCCGCAGCTATCAATCTAGCGACTTTCCCCTTCGACCTATTTAATTTTTTTATTTACCTTATTTCAGATAACAGACTGCAGTACTGTCGAAAAAGTTAACAAAGAAACTGAAGTAAATCTGATAGATTTATCTAGTGATTATGACTCTTCTCCGAGAAAGATCAGTGAAGCACATTACGGTAAAAAAAACCACATACTAAGCATACCCAAGAGTATTTTTTTTTTTGTTCTAGGCAACCATCTCCTCAAGCCTGAGGAGATTAGAACCTATCCTTTTTAAAGCTCTTTTTAAATCTTTTTATGATCTACGCTTTTAACCTACTGTTGTAATTCAGTTCCCACTGTCCTTATAGGGTCTAACCTTGTTCAGTGACGGCACTGCGCTTTTAACACATAATCAAAAAGTTTTACAGTTTACCACAATCGTTTTAGAATCACAGTCTACATCTTAGGCCGATCGCATGACTCATCACAAGCTCAAGTTTTGATGATGATTTGAGAATGTATGAAGATCAAAATTGATTTTGGTAATTTATAATTTTTTTAATATTCCTGTGTTATTTTATAGAAGTCAGTGCATTATGTTTTTTTATGAATATCAAAAATGTCATTCTTGTTATGTAAATAAACAAACAAAAAGTTACCACTTATCAAAAACCTACTCTATCAAAATTTTACATGTACTTAGTTGTTATTTTATTTCTTCCAGAAACCATTAGCACTAGTGCAAGGCAAATTTCACCTTCAGGTAGTGTATCCTCTCACCGGAAGTTGGAGTGGGACTCTCTGGCAGATGTAGGCTACGACAATGAAAGGCATAGCGGCAACCATTTGAGTAGCATTGAGAAAATGGCACTCAAACATCGCTTTAACGATCAAACTAGCAGCGCTCGGTCAACAACTAATAAGTCCAATTTCAAAGTAATCATAAAATCAGACGAAAGCTTTGATTTAGGAAAACCTACTGCTCAATCCACACCGCTTACCACATCGGAACCATCGCCGGAATTTCCCACAGTAATCAATAAGAAAAAGTCAATTTTGAAGGCGTCTTCGCAGCACAAGTCCCGCCCCCACAACAATATATCTCCTGGCAAGACTCAGAAAAGAAACAAATCGAAAGAAAGATTAATCAGGGAGGAAATGAGACAGTTCTTCAACGCCCACAAAAACCAGCAGCCCAGCAATATAAATGTAAACTTAACGAAGCATTACAATCTTAATCTTGAATTTGACAGAAAGGAGGGATTAATAAATCTCGATAAAACATCTAATAAGGGACAGGATGTTCCTAAAGAAACAGAAAGCACACTTTCTGACCATGAGAACATCCCGTCGGAAGTTTTCCTACCCCCTTCCATGCCCAGTACAAGCAGCAAAGAAATTCAGACCAGTTTTCGAGAGCACGCATCTGCTTCTGTTCAGACATCCAAAATAATAGACAGCGAGACAGATTTTCTTCGTAATTGTGAATCCTTAACATACTACCCTTCACCAACTAAAAGCACTGTAACAAATATACCTTTTATACTTAATATTAAATCTCCTAAAAGTATTGCCTTTAAACTACCAAGGCGCCGCCCGCTTCATCGTGTGGTAAAACCTCCAAAAGAGGCCAAAAATCACGATCTAAAACCTGAAGAAAAGAATTCTCAGAGTTATCCTTCCACATCAAAGCAACCCATGAAAACCCATTCAGAGGGCATTCTTTCAAGAGCTGATAGTTTTGAATATATGCCTGGTCACATGTACGAAGTGAAGAGATCACAGAAAAAAATACCTACTGATGTGACCGATACTAGTACTAAATTTACTACACCAGAGTCCAGCCGTCATGTTTCTACATCCAGTAATAATTCCGACCCACACAAGGACGAAACAAAGCGTTCAATGACACGGGATTTAGAAAAAAGTGTCTCTCTCCTGAATAATATATTAGATGCTCATCACAAAGATGCTGAATTGAAGAAAAAGCTCGTTAAGAATGTTGTAAAAAGGCTTTTGAAGACGAGGTATGCGGGAGACGAAAGCAGCAGTGACGTACTATCTGGTCTTAGTTTCCCAAGTTCCAAGCTGCACGAAGTGACGAGCGGTTCCAGAAGCACTTCCAGCTTAAGCAATCTGCATTCGAAAAATGTATTTCTGCCGCACGCTGAAAACATAAAACGCGTTTCATATGGACCGAATACACTTGAAACTAGAATAGTCACCTCGCCTCAGAAAAGAAATATTTTAAACAAATATTTCAACGGTGAATCGACTTCATCGCATAATAACAGCTCCGATAGATCAGTCCACAAAATATCATTTCAGGAATGGATGTTGCCTAAAACTAAGTCTGAGAAAAATTATATGGAGCAGTGGGAGCAGAGTAGGCATCAGGAATACTTAGCAAAGAAAAACAAACTTATTGCAAGGAAAATGAGCAATACCACGCTAGCTACTCATAGTTCAAAGCGGGTTGTGGAAGCTTCCAGCAGTAATATGCAAAATGAATTATCTCAACCTGTTCGTGTTGACGAGCAGGTTCAATTTACGACTGACATTGACATAGGCCTTTTTGATAATTCCCTTAACCGGGAGATCACTCAACTAACGACCTTGCGAAATGAAATTAAAAACATATATTTGGACACCGGATACACAGATGATGTTACAAGGATCACGTCACTACTCAAAGAAGTCGTGAAGGTTAGTTCTAAAATAGCTAAACGTAAGAAGATACCTGAATCAAATATTGTAGCATTGGAAAAACCAAAAGATATTAAAGCATACAGTCCATTTACCTTATCAGTTAATGTTTCACCGGTGGAGCGATTACCAACAGAGGTACCACCATTAAACTTAAATAAAAGTTCAGACGGGTCTTCAATAGATACTGAAGTATCAAAGGGGAGCAATGAAGCAAACAAGTTAACTTCAAATAATTCTTCGAGCATTCTAACTCATATAATTCCGCCGCAGGACAAATTACCAATTGCTACTAATCCAATTCAGTCGTCATCTGGCTACCCGGAATTCACAGATGGTGACATGATCGATCAAATGTTTATACACGATATGAATCCTGGAGTAATGAATGAAAAGAATGAACATGTGTTTAAAACTAAAGATTCATTTGCAGGTTCATTCAAATTTGTGAACATCGGAGATATCTCGAGGTCTAATTTGAAGTGTGAACATAAAAAAATAAATGAAAGCATAAAGTCAAATCAAACAGTTAATGAGCATGCCAAAAGTACTACACTACCCAGCATAAGTAGAACTCACCATCCGCCACCTAGAAATGCATTGACACTCGGTAATATGAACCCAATGTGCAACCCAAATCGTAAAATTGACTCCAATCCAAAGATTTTGTTAAGCAATTCAAATTCAGTTGTTACAAAGAGCGTACTATCTCAAAAAAATACTTGTGTAAGTCCAAAAATAAGGACACAAGATATGCAAACGGAAGATGGTGTGAAGAAGTGTGAACAAGCAACAAATACCGATATTAGCGAAAATATATATTTTTCAGATGTTAATTGTTCAAGCAGTCAAAAAACTTTGTCGGAACCCACAGACAAACATATTCCTCTGGGAAACAATCGAGTATCCGCAAACACTTTAAGCGAACTTATATCGTGTCTTCATAAAACATTAATTCAACTCCAATCGAACAGTGCGGCCAAGAATGTCGACTTATCAGAATATGATCAAGTCAAGAAGAGCAATCTCAAATCGAGCAAAACCAATGAGAGGATTTCAAAATTTAAGAAGTGTAGCGTTTCTAGTAGGGAGGAGGGTGCATTATCCGGTAGTTTTCCAAATTCGAATAACAAGGAAAAAAATTCCAGTGATGACAGTTATCTATCAATACCATGCACAAGTCTTGACAGCGAAGCTCCTTCCAGTGGTAGGAAAAGAACAAATCCTCCTAGAACTAAATATGATGTTCACTGGTGTGAGACTGTGAAGAATGAAACGCTTAGGCGAAGTTCAGTACACAGTTACAATAAACAGTCAGGCGATACAGAAAAGAAACTAGAGGACTATAATGACAACAGCTCAACAGAAACGGAAGCTCAGTGTCAAGTACCTTCTGAGGGTAAAGGTGCGGGATATTCTAAATTGAAAAGAGACTCTGACCATTCGTACACAAAAAAAACTTGCAAAATGCAACACATAAAAAGAACATCTCCGTGCCGTAATCCTCACTCCAAATTAAAAGAGAAAAATTGTCAATCCTCAAAGTTAGACTCCGGAAGCTCTCAATCAGAGCACCAACCTAAATGTCATCGCTGCAACAGAATCAAACCTAAACCGTCTTTGAAGGCCGCCGCCTTTGCCCTTTGTCCTGTTTATAAAATACCTCAAATGATCTGTCCATGCCATAGTGCTCAGCACCGATATCTTTACTCCCAAATATTGCAGCAAACCCAGTGCAATACCTCTATACCGGATACCGGTGGTATATACTGCCAATGTTTCAGTTATTGTGCTTCTATAGAGCAACTGTTCAAGAGGCCCGACTTGCAAACGGAAAGTACTCGAAGTAGGAATGTTCCTAAACCATTGGCGTATAACCTCATTGTGGAGCCTACAAGTGCGATGAAACTTCAAAAGCGCACTTTTAAAAAAAAAACTTTACCTGATGTAATCGTAAAGGTGCCTAAATTCGGAGAGTGGTTCAACTACTACGAAAATGACAAAATGTGCGATGAAGACAACAAGGAAAATTTGTACAAGAGCGAAAGTGATGCATCTATTATTGAAATGTTGCCGCCTAAGTCAAAATCTAAAAGTGGTATATCGGAAAACATTCGCCAAAGAACAAAAATGCACGATGTGTCGTCACAATACGAATTGCATCCGGGCTCTATTTCGAGTCCCAAATCCGGTGCGAACTCCGAGTCTCATGATAATAAATATCAGTATGATGTAATGACATATGATAAAGTAACATTACCTCAGGACAGCACGAGCAAAAGCAGACCTTTCGAAGGCGACAGGCTCGGCACATCTAACGTTAGGGACACAGAGTCCTCTGGCTCAACAGAGATATCAAGCCAGTTGACACTTCAAGAGCATTTGATTATTAATCGAGCTGATTTCATCAAGTCTGCCGAGCATAGGAGATCCACCATACAGAAAAATGGCCAGCAAAGGTAACTGCAAACAAAGTTTAAGTAATTTATGATCTTCAATCTATACCCACCTATTCTTTGACCCTATTTTAAAAGTAGTATGTAATTACAAAGTTTTATTATTATTATTATTATTTTATAATAGGCAGGCACCCCCCCTATAACCTTTACTTAGTTTAGTTAAGTTAAACCTAGTTTTGTAAGTGTAGTGGGAGTTAACACTCTGTTTTAGCTTAAATTGACATTATTTTCGATATGGGACATTATAACTGTGGTAGTGTGAACGCACCCTTAGTGCGGGCTTGGGCAGTGTGGTCGTACTCTAACCTTCACGCGATTGTATTAAGCGTTGCGTATACCTACTCAGTCTATTTCTCATCCCTGAACTGAGAAAGCAACACCTCCGTTTCCGGCAGATTGTACCAGAGTTGTAATAAACTTGTCTTGAGTAGTTTTATTCTATTAGCTGATATCTGCTCAGGGCAAGAATATCACAGTAACTTACATATTACTATTTTGATAACATTAAATAAGGAAGAGATAGCTATGTTGATTTAATAACTTCAAAAATGATATAATTGTAAAACGTACTACTGTTAAAGTGCGATTTATTTAGCTAATACAGATACGTTCTATTGGCGGGATGCAAACGAGCTTTTTAAAATATTAGCATTTATAACCTCCTCAGTATTTATTTATTTATTTATTGATTTTTGTTTTTACATATTTCTTAGATAATGAATAACGTAACCATACCTAACTGGACATTGCCCGTACTAAGGTAGGCTAATGTTAATAGTTATTTAATAGATTGGTTACATGCAATTGCGCTGAGCTTTTTTGTAAGTACAAAATAAAAACTACGAAAACTAGGGCGCCGCTTTGCTTCGCTGCGGCATACATTGGAGCGGAGTTTAGTATATAAATGTATTTCTCCATAGGGATTACCATTTAATTTTTTATAATTCTTTGCACAATCAAATGTATATGTTTTTTGGTATCTATGCACAGAAGACATTGTCATGGTCATTTTAAAAAAATAATTATCAAAATTGGTCTTGTAGTTCTAGAGCCTTAGTCCGTGAACAGAGTGACATTTGAGTCACCACATGGGAGCTTCGCTCGCTACGTTCGCTCAGCTCCAATTAACATCACTAACAATCATAATCATCAATAACAAAAAAATATAAAAATGTCACATACAATCTTTCGGTAGGTAGGTATCGATATACCCATGCAGCAAGATCAGTAGGTCAAAGATTAATTACATTTATTATTTCCCATGAGTATAGGAAAGTTTTATCATCAAAAAACACTTACGAGGGTTTGTTGTTACAATTTGAATTACAGGTTATACTAGTATAGCCTCATATTGACCAAATTTGCTTACCATTATGAAATTCCTCAATAAATTTGCTACAAAAAATATAGTTGATATTTTTAGATTTGATTAATAATTTACGAGATTATTTAAAGTCGAAGAGGGGATGAATCCCTTCAGGAAACATTATTATGTATCTCGAGAGGTGATTTAATAACAAAACTAATTTGGTGTCATTAGATAACTAACATCGTTTATTATAATAACATTGCTTACAAGTGATAATTTATAAAAAAAAGGAATCTCGTGGCCGTAAGCAAATTCAGTCGATATGATTCATCTCTGTATAAAGTAATTGGCTTCAGATATTTATGCGTATCTATGTTTTATTGTATAGTGATCTTAAGTTGGGTTACTGGGTTAAATTCCTAGTGGAAGCAGTAAGATTTTCTGTTATCATATTCGAACATAATGTGTTTTACGTCAACGCTATGTCACTCTAGTCCTCTAAATTAAATTTTATTTTTTAGAAAGCAATTGACGGACCAGATGAACGTTGCCCTTTCTTCTCTAGGAGTATCAAGCTTGAAAGATCTCGAAGCTCTTTTTCCCAACTTTATCAATGACCTGAAACCACAAGGATCCAGCAGTAAAGCTACATCAAGTAATGTATATTATTCTTTTTAGAGCTACGTCAAGAAAAATAAGAATTTGTTATTGTTATTATGCTCGATTACAGCCGTCGCCCAAACCTTCTAAACTTCAAAAGCGTTTCATCTGGATTTAAGACATTTATAAAGGCGATTCTTAAACTGATTCAAGAGGAATACATTGCAGACTTTTACAGTCCCTCGATTCACACAAATATAATCATATAAAAGATTTGGTCTGTAAATTGCTGGTTATATTTGCATCTAAATATATTATGTATCTGTGAGCACTAAATCACAACCACAAAATTTAAACCAAACATGGATAACATGATTGCAAAGATGATTGCATGATTCATTTTATTTTGTACTGAATATTATGTAAGTGTATAGTTAAATATGTAATAAACTAATTTGATCTTATTATTTCAGCAAAGAAGCAGCTGTATAGTGACAAAGAAATCAAAGCACACACGCTAAAAATCGTTCGAAAGTTACCTGAAAAACAGCGGAAAAATGAACAAATTCAAAAAGCCGCCAAACAAAAGGCCAACTCGATTAGGGCACAAATTTTTAAAAGGGTATTTAATGTATTATTTTTAAGTAAAATTTATAAGCTCACGAGAGCAAAGTTTTCCGACTATGATCTCGCAGACAACTACTCGGTGCTGTGCCATTGACCACATCCACGAAGCTCTTAAAAGGTGCTTAGCGAGCAGAAATATGCTGCAGCAGAAATAGTTTTAATTTTTACTACCGCTTATCTTTAAATCGGCATTTGCGAATTAACCTTTTATATTCAACTCGGCAGTTTATGGATATAAAAAAAAATATATTTTCTTATTTTTAAAACTTTAAATATGCATCCTAAAAATATTTTATGATACCTTCTCAAGATATGACAAATAAATTGCGCAAATAAAAATTATGAAACCGTTTTTCCAAGGCCATTTCCCGATAAAAAAATCCAGCTAATGTGCCCTGCGTTTTTAAATATGCTTTGTAAAGGCTACATATCAAAATTCATCATGGTTGCCAAGAAAAAAAAAATGTAAACATTTGTTCTAATAAGAACGTCAGCTAATCGTTCGCTTACAACGACCATGTCATCGGTACGAGATATCGAGTACATATCAGCACGCTAAAAGCACACCAGCGCTTTAATAAAAATAATAAATTTGGGGATGAATTATTTTTACATTTTTTATACAATTTCTGACTCGTAAAGGGAACATAAACACCCCTTAAGTTTTTGGAAATGGTCTTTGGACACTGTATAAACTGTTTGTCCATGGTGGAAATGAATAAAAACAAAAAGTTTTGCTTTTAAATCGTATTATTATTTATTTTTCAGAAACTTCAAATGAAAACCTTGGATGGCAATGTCAACATCCCAATTCGTACCTCTATCATGGCGTTATGATGTAATTGTCACCGTAGTGGATTTGAATCTGTTAGATTACTGTATTTTAAATTATAAGAAGACATTTAAAGTTCAATTTTGTAGATACAGATACTAAGTAATTAATTGTCAAAATACATTGTTTAAATAATATATTATGTTTTTTCAACACCAACTTGTGAAGTTTTATTGGAATAGAGGGTTCGAGTACTCCATTGCATACCACTGACTTCATTTTTTAATGTACTTTTTTACTATTTAATCTTCAAGTATTAAAAATATTTTACAATCCAAACTTAATATTTTCACAAGCATCTAGATTTACCTAAAATTTTATGTATTAAATTATATACTTAAACATATTGCACTTTGCTAAAAAACTGAAAAAATCTTATGTGCCTTAAATATTGTAATTAAGGTAACCTAAAGCCAATTGGTCATATAGAAATATATTTTATAAACAGACGGCCATTAATTAAAGCAATATTATTTTAATTGAAATATAATATACAGTACAGTCTCTGTATTCCATCTGTTGGGTAAACCCAACGATCTGTTTTAAAAGATCGTTGGGTAAACCATAAACTTTAATGCAATGACGTTTTTTAAAAGAACCTCAAAATTTTGAACTGGTTATCTGCATTATTTTATCTCAATGATAACATACTTTATATGATCCTATTACACCTCTATTCATTGCCATTGAAATCACTGAAATATTAAGAAAGGGTCCATGGAAATAGTCAAAGAATAATAAACGAACTCTACACAAATATATTTGTCTCATCATACATAGCTGTCAAGTAAAATCTCTAAAAATCAGTTTGGTTGGTTGTAGGAATCAGTTTGGATCTTTCTATTACAGATACCATTAGTTGCATTTTTGTGAATTTATTTTTAATTTAAAGTAAAAAATAAATAATAATTTTTCAATGCGACGCAATCTGTACCTAGTTGCGTTGTAATTTAGTTGTAAGCAGGTCGTAATGTAGAGGATGGAAGCCGTTAGATCGGAACTCCGCTCGCGTTACATGCGAGCAAAGGGCGGATTGGACTTGGTATTCTGGGAAAAAACCAATATGTTTCTTTATACTATAAACATTGGTTTTATTGAAATGCGCTTATTTTTTCCATTTCCACAAATATTTTTTTATTTTGTTACACGGGTAATAATAAAAACTAATTTAATTTTGTTTACAAAAAAGGTACTTAGAGACGGCGGTGACACAGGCGAATGAATACGCCTAAAATGTATATTTTAAATTTTAATTAAAGGGGTCATTTATTTGAGGACAAAATGTTAAATTAATACAATATTTAATATGCTTTTCAAATAAAATACATAACGGTGCTCATTTCAAGGAAATATTTTTAGAATTAAAATTTATGGTCCGATGGTTTTACATATTTCCGTTTCCTCCACGTCTGACTTGTCAAAACTTCAAATGCCCGATTAGCTATGGTTTTTGTCAGCCATTTTGGCAACGTTCAGCCTCAAGACAGTGTTCGGCGACCGGTTATTTTCCCTGAAATTGGTCAACAGCCTTAAGAATTGTTGTTCTGAAGCAAATCCAATGAATATTTATCTAGTGCCTGGTTAATTAATAATGGCTAGATACGCACAAAGACCCGAAAATGCCCTTAAACGGGCCAATGGTAAGTTGTACGTTACGTGACTTTCTATACGGCGTTTCCACGTTGCACATCACATACGCATGAATTACTAATTCGATGTGCTGTTTCTAAAAATATAATGTTATCGTCAATATGCTTATAAAAATGTATTTACTTGAGACCGGCACGTAGATTTCTCTAAAATAATAATCTTAATACTTAACCTTAATTCGAAAAGCTCTTGACAGACAAGGTGGCATTTCTTTTGTTATAAAGAAAAATTTAAAATTTTATTTGCCTAATCGTATTCTACACGGCAACAATTCCATATCTACAATAAAAGAAAGTACACATATCTTGCTTGCTTTAGAAATAGTGTCCAAGTCTTACAAAGTAATCTTTCAGATTAACATTTGAAACTTTATATAAGTTTTAGAAGTGATATTTATCAATCTTTTACTGCTCTAAAATTCGCACAGGATTGATGGATTGAATGCCCTGGGAGCATAAATATTACATATACTTTACAGAGAACCAAAACATGTCAAATTATTAGCAAAATAATAACCTCAAATCATATTAGTGCCTAGTTATTAAATAGACATAATTATTTTTGGTTGACCTTTTTTATTATTATTTCACTTTAAAAATCGCACCCTTTATGCTCAATCAAATTCAGGATCAAGCAGACATGCTATTTTCCTTTTTTTTAACCATAAGTCTTGTCTGGTTGGTTGCAAAGTCTCACTTGAAAAAGGTAAATAATCCTATTACCATGTCAATGGCCTGTTTCTTGTTTGCAAATTCGATTTTTCAATTGCTTGAACACAAAGGCGTCTTTCCACTGAATAAATAACCCCTCAATTACCATTGTACTGGTTGATCAGAAATTAAAAGTAACTAAACCTGTCTCGTAAACTCTGTAGGATAAAGCAAATGATTTTATCCTCAAAATAAACACCCTTAATCTGCAACACCACTTCTATAGTCTTGTCTCTCTTTGCATAACATTCCGGTAATTGACTCCGTACCTGAAAATAGTCTTTATAGTTAAACAAATGATATATTCGTCTCTTCACCCGATAGAATAAAAAATCTGCTTTCTATTACACCTTTGTGATATTAGCAAGAATTATTTGTGTGATTTTTTCAACTGAGGGTGTTATTTTTAATTATATTAACGTACTTTTTTTTTTAGTTGATATTCTTTGATCTTATTGCTATCCTTTCTTTGTTATGTAAATATAAGAACATGTACTCAGGGAAACCTGTTTAATAAATAAATAAACCATCCCATTAGAAGATAAAATCCCCAAAAGCCCATCTATTCAATTCAAATAAATATGACCTTCACATGTTTAGAAAATGTTTTTAAATTTCTCCGCCACCACCTTAAAGGCTAGGCATGACCAGTACACATAATCATATATCAGTAAACATGTTCACCAAAGTCTGCATTAATATCCCCTTGAACCCTTGGTTTTTACATATACTGTTTCTACTTGATAAATAATCAAGTTTCCATGACAGCTATAATGGCAGCTATTGTTACTTTGTAACAAAATTTGGTTTGCCTTGCCCCTTATACCAAGATCAAGTGCTAACAGCCATTCAACCAATTATTTTTTTGCTAGGTCTAAAATGATGAGTTTTTGCTTAAATAAAATGAACTAAATATAATATTAAATACAGAACTAACAATAAAATTATAGTCTGATTGTCAAATATAAAATGTATCAATCGTATGGCTTAAATGAATATTTTATAGTTGGGTTTTAGATTGGTTTGTGTCTATGTCAGATTGAAAACCAACTTTTAGTAGTTTGTGTGAGTTGGTTAGCTCTTCAAACTTGTGGAGGTAGCTTTTCTTGACAATGTGTGAGACACCATGGTGCAGATGGGGTACCCTTCATAAGGGGTATCATGTACTGAGCAGCGAACGGTTGTGCAGGGCAATCTCACCAATTAGAGGCAGGCAACACATACTAATGATGATTTTTGATAGGGACATCAGACAACGATGATGCAATTTACTATCAAATTCTGAAGATATGTTGTAAAAATGGTGTTTGGTGGTCATAGCTACAGATTAAAGATGAGCAATATAACTAAACGAAACAAAACAAAGCACTGGTTTTGTGTTAGATCTTTTTATACTATAAAAAAATACAATAAATGAGATTACATTATTATGTAATTTTTCGGTTTTTGGTCCATATAGTTTTGTACTATTTAGGAGCATAAGGAAAGGAATCCGGCATACTCCAACTTAAAAATATGGTATTTTCCTTTTGTATATGGTCAGCTGTGTCTCCACATATTAGGAATCACAAGTATGCTCGTAGTCAGCGATTGGATTTAAACAAATATCTTCATTCCAGAGTTTATGGAGGTGGGCAAGCCGGCGCGGGCGCTGGACACCCTGCAAGAGGTGTTCCGCAACCGCAAATGGACTTACAGCAATTGGTCGGAGAGCGTCCTCGAGCCCATCATGTTCCGCTACCTCGAGTTATGCGTGGAGCTGCGCAAGTCGCACATTGCCAAGGAGGGCCTCTTTCAATACCGAAATATGTTCCAGTCGGTCAACGTCGGTTCGCTCGAGCATGTCATACGGTAAGAAATTAAATTAACCTTAGGAATACCCTCCATTATTATTATTAATACAACGCAATATTTAAAAGCTAGCTCCGGTGATACCGTTGAGTTTATTTTGGATAAAAAAAATAATGTGTAACAACTTCAGCTTACGCTTATAAACAGCCTTGGAACACTAAAATGGATCAAATACTGACCTACGAACCACAATTCCCAAATTGTATGGAAAGAAAAAAATAGAACTCATTGTTCCTTTTTCTCAATATATGTTTTACTTAGAAGTATGATCATTACGACCAATCATGGAGTCTATACACAGGAGGATCAACTCGGCCCCAAATGTATGACAGCCAATGCGACGCAAAATTCGTCAGGAGTGTGGGGGGCGGGGAGGGGGGGAAGATGACTCACGTATTACACACACTTACAGAACGCTCAAACAAACAAACGCGCTGTAACTTTCGTTTGGTTCGGCTTAGTGCTCGGGAGATACGCAGAGCCAACTGCGCGGCTCAAACCCAAGCGAACGTTTTTCGGCTTACCTCCACCTATCAAGTTGACCCTCCTGTTAATATAGACTCCATGCGACCAAAATAAGAAGGTTTAGAAAGTTGGGAACTTAAATCAAACCACGCAGGTTCATTCCTTACAATCTAATATAAATTAGAAAATCTGGATTCAAAACGCTTCCTAGTTAGTGGCTCCCAATTAAGAATTGAAATTCATTCAGATGGACTATCACATCGACTAAAACGCTTGAAGACATCTTAGCTTGCACCCCTCATTATATTGCTTGTATTTCGTCTTTAAGACAGTTGGTGTAAAGATCTCACAAACCAATGAACAGTATTCAAGGGTAGGATGAACAATTTGTTTTGCATGCTAATACTCTTGAGATTTGCCATACTCCATTCGACATGTTTGTTGCAATCTGAATATGCATAGTTGTCTAGTAAACTCATAATTTCACAGCCACTTTGCGATAATAAAAAGACCTTAAAAATAGATTTCTTCTGCTGGGTCACTTTTATTCTAATGTATTTGTGTCATGATGGTTCTCATCCTGCACTAGGTTACAAATAATTTTTTTATATAATTTTTAATGTACAGCCAGCGAAAAAAATCATATGTCAGTACACTTATATAGCAGGTTTAAATAGGATTAAGGAAATCCATATTACAGCAAAAAAAAAACAGTATAAAAATCTAGTTTTCCAACTCCTTACATACCAGACCAGAAAATTGCCGAGGTCAAACTGAGATAAAAAGAAAAGTTTACAATTTCTTATAAAATATATTATAACCCCATGGGTTAACAGAAGTTTGAATTATTATGATTGATTGACCTTATTCAACAGGGGCTATCTGCGGATGGCTGAGGAACGAACGGAATCGGCACGAGAACAATCCGCCCAGGCTGTCGTCGACATTGACGACCTTGACAACCTGGCCACTCCAGAGAGCATCCTGCTCAGCGCGGTCTCGGGAGAAGATGCGCAGGACCGGTCCGACAGGACAATCCTAACCCCGTGGGTGAAGTTCCTCTGGGAGTCCTATTGTCAGTGCCTCGAGCTGCTGAGGACAAACGCTCACGTTGAAACCCTCTACCATGATATCGCCCGGATGGCTTTTCAGTTCTGCCTCAAGTATGCCCGCAAGACTGAGTTCAGGAAGCTCTGTGATAAACTGCGCAAGCATCTTGAGGACATCTGCAAGCTACCCGTGAGTATGCTTATCTATTTCCCGAAAGATTATTATTTTGTGCTAAGTTGTCGATCTGTCGTTTTATGATTAGTATCCGTCAACAGCCATCCACCGATTTTAGCCTGGAAACACCTACTAATGATGATTTCTGATAGGGACATCAGATAATGATGATGCAATTTACTATCAAATTCTGAAGGTATGGTGTAAAAATAACTGTTACAGAAGAAGTCTTACCATCGGTTACTTATTAATTTCTATATTAACTTTAAAAAGTCATTGCACAACCATTTATGCCAATCTGCAGTACCTAGTAACCTATGAATTTTTCTCTTAGATTCAAACGGGCAACGTCAGTATCAGCAAGCCAGAAACACAGCAGTTAAACCTTGAGACTCGACTCTTTCAGTTGGAAACTGCAATTCAAATGGAACTATGGCAGGTAACAATGTCATAAAAATATTTTTATTTCTAATTTATTTTTAGAAACAACATTGCTGCTTTTGACACCTGATTGAAATTTTGGCCCACCGGTCATCATATGCGCAGAGCATGACTTTTATATGACTGGGTTTTATCTTCTCCAGCGGCTAGAAGAACCTAAATTGACCTGTGTTTGAAATATGAAACATGGTTTAAATATGAACTCTTAGAAAATGCTTATTTTATAAAAACTATGTAATGTTATCATAATAACCTGCACTATTTTGAATGAAGTTCACTGGCATATGGTTTCAGTACTTTCATTAAAAAAAAAAATAAAACTAAATTTTATTTTTGGTACCACAGACTATTTGAATTAGTAGACTCGGCCTAAATCAAATCTTCGTACGGCCAAGTATTTCCATTTCCAAACATCGGAACGGTATTGGTGGTGAATGTAGTATTAAAGAATTATCTTCCTGTATCGCTGTTTTGTACTTTCATAAATAAATAAATAGATATACCGACATAACTAACAACAACGCAATCACTGCCTGACACTGGGCGGAGCTTAATTTTCAACTGAAGCTAGTGTCATGATTTTGTCATATCCGCTATAGCTCACTTATGTTTATAGATATCTAATAAAACTAATTATAAGTATTTTGTGAGAAGAAAACATTAAAAAAAAACACATAGATTCATAAGGGGATCGCAGTCACTTGCAGTGCCGTGATAATTATTTTATGAGAACTATCAAATTTCAATCGCATCAATAAAAATAATTGATAAAACTTCCCAGGAAGCGTACAAGGTAATCGAGGATATACACAGCCTAATGAATATGTCCAAGAAGTCGCCGGTGCCGAAGACAATGGCCAACTACTACAGCAAGCTTGCTCTGGTCTTCTGGAAGGCTGGTCATTGCCTCTTCCATGCGGCCGCTCTTCTCAAACTCTTCCAGCTCAACAGGGAGATGAAGAAGAATATCACTCCTGATGAGTTACAGAGGTATTCTATCATAATTCACAATATTTGTACTGATTCAATTTAATAATTTTATCCATTTGTCTTTTATATGGATTTGACCAAGATTAGTATTACTTTTAATTTAAAATAAAAAAAAAAGTTTCACCACAACCAAACAAATAATAATGAAGCTGCTAATTTACAATGGGGCTGCAACAAAGCTTTTTCTCTCACCCCAACAGCAATACTGACAACTAGAGGCAGTCAACACCTACTAATGATGATTTCTGATAGGGACATCAGACAATGATGATGCAATCTACTATCAAATTCTGAAGTTATTTTTTATAAATGGTGCTAGTATTTTTGAGTATTTTAAACATTAAATTAACATATAATGCAAAGTTCTACTTAACTGGGCAATGCCTGTCCTAAGGTAGACTTATCTTAGCTGAGGCGGACTAGCAGTCCTTTTTTGCTGATTTTGGAGCGTAAAAATCTAAAGTATCTACTTACAAAAGCAACATTTCTTTCAGTTCAAGTTGCACCCACCAGAAAATATCTACTGAATCTGAAACTGTACTTAAATGAGTCAATTTTACGTAATATTTATATATCCTTAGTTAAATCTATATTTTGTATGGTATTACAATTTGGGGTCTTACATATGAAACATATATACAGTGAATTTATATTCTACAAATTCGTATCTTAAAAATAATTATTCCAAGAAGTATTTCAATGCAAGGCGACTACTCAAAATTGTTCACCCATTTCAAAGTTCTTTCGGTATGCCAACTTTACTATGCACCCACAACCACCCACTTCTCAGATGAAACATGGATTTTTTTTTTCACTAGACAAATGTCAAATGAAAAATATATTGTCGAAAGATGTATAAACACGTATGGATATCGACAATTAAAATATTTACCCAGCCTATTTAATAATATACCTCTTGAAGTTAGACAACATAAAAGAAAATCGGTAATAAAACTTAAATTAAAAGAATTTATGGAAAAAAACATATTAAAAATTAATTAGGTTTTAGTTAAATTAAGTTAATTTTGTTTGTAAATCACATGAGTTATGTCAACTTAATTTTTAAGTACTTTGTATCATATTTTATGCATGTTTAAATAAATTGTTTTTAGTTAAGATTAAGAAACGGGCAGATAAGACAATATCTTAGCTGGATCTATACATTGTAATTCTATATATTTGAATAATAAAAGTTGCTTCTGGCAACATTGAAATTGAAAAAAAAAAAGAATTGAAAATGAATATGTAGTATTGATAAATATTACAGAAATATATCAGATTAACTTGTATAAATGATTAAATTTTTTACATTACCCTGCCCGCAGAATGGCATGCCACGTTCTTGTGGCAGTGCTGTCAATCCCGCTGCCTTCGTTGCATCCAGAATTCGACCGCTTTGTAGAACGAGACAAAAGCCCCGTGGAGAAAGCGCAACGCTTGGCCATTCTACTTGGTCTCCAGCAACCGCCGACGCGGCTTTCTTTGCTCAAAGGTAATTAAGGTCCTACTACCCTATCAGATTTACCAATGCACCATTTTTATGGGTTAGGGGTATGCCACTGTCACGAGTTGCTAACGTAAGCATTTTGCACACCTGCGTAATTGCCAGATATACAGTTCTCATGCCCAGTTTACTGGAAGTTTTCTATTGACCTCAAAGGCAACTAGACTTAATTAGTTTGGAAATTCCTAATTGAAAGTCACAAGCATTTACTATGTTTGGAAAAATGCTAATTTGCATTTCACACGTTGTGACGTCATCTAGAGACGAGTTATAAATTCCTATCTCACTGTTTAGTTTTCATAATCGAAAACAGTACTTTAAGTGAACCTGGATCCTTGGTGGTAGTTTTTTTAAATGTATACATTCTGCATTTTAGATTTATCTTTTTCATACATTCTACAAACTCAACGAATCTACAACAATGATTGTTTATTTTTTTCAGATATCGTACGCATGAATGTAGTCGTACTGGCGTCACCTCGATTACATCAACTTTATGACTATATCGAAGTGGAATTTGATCCTTTGAACGTGTGCAAGAACGTGAAAAGTGTCATTGATGAACTCGAAGACGATGAATGTGGGTGCACTTGTTGATAACTTATACTTATATAATTAGTTATCACAAAACTCATTCAAAATCTAATGACTTTGGTGGTCGATTCAGAATTGATACCAAGAATGGCTCTTGACGGCCTGCAGCTATCATATAATAAACTGCTACAATACATTGTTTAATAGTAGTAAATTATTTAACCAGAACCAGATGTCTTACAGATAGGTTCTACGGGCGTTATTAAAGGTATCTCCCACCCAGATTAATCACTCCTGTGGTACCAACTTGTGATGGGTTATTTCATTTCCTATTTCCATTTGTACCAGCCCATTAGATGTGCGTTTTGGATGGTCATAGAGGCGACGGTGAGTTATATTTTAGGTATGAGTAGATCAAAATAATAAAAAAAAATGGTACATTTTTTAAATTTTGATTTTGGCTAGTAATGAAACAACGCAGACATAAAATATTAATTTAATTTTACATGCTGTTCATGGATGAGTTTGTATTAATTTTAACTATGCCAGCCAGTAATAAATAATATGTTCCAACAGCTGTCCTGTCATATTTTGAAATTCGAATATGATATATGAGCGCTCTATGGAACTATCAAAGTTTCACCAATTACTACTAAAAATTTGTTGATTTTAATGTTAAATATCTAAATTATTCGACCAGCCTCTGGTGTGATCTAAACGGGTATGGTTGTTTTTCAAGAGCATCAATACACACACAAATTCAACTCAAGAAATATTTTTCGAGTGAAAGTTGCAACAAACGGATGAACGGACAGACAGATGTGAGAAGCACTACTATATTCCAATAAATAAATGAAACAGGTAAGAGTTATGTAGATAAAATTATATGATTATTTGTTGCAGCGTCTCCCTTGAGCCAGTACGTGCAGGCGATTCGCGACGTAGCACTAATACGTCTCATAAGACAAGTGGCCCAGTGCTATCAGTGCATCCGATTCGACAGGCTCATCGAGCTTGCCTCTTTCGTGGACCCATTCCACCTGGAGAGGTTGCTGGTGGATTGTGTCAGGCACAATGATATGCAGATTAGGATTGACCATGCCAACAAGTGAGTTTTGACAAATTTAAGAAATACCCATTCCACGGTTTCATGGTAAATGAAAAAGTGAACCAGTACTATTGTAAGACGTTTGGCATTTTTTTTCTTGACTGTTTCAATACAGCAAACCTAATTTTCTTTTTAAAAACGGGTGTAGAATTTAATGGAGATATTTATGATGTTGGTAAAAGCTAAAACCAATCCCACCAGCATTAAAGAAAAAATATTAAGTTGGATGTATCCTAGTGCCGCATCGGTGCGGGACAACCAGTCAGCTAATACATTTTTACTGCCACACCGGTGCGGGATGGACCGGTGGGGTTAAAATCAAATTTTGACAATATTGTATGCTCAAAGCAGTATAACATCAATATCGGAATAACATGACCAGTATAGAAAAGAAAAGTAAATATTTTGATTTTGCTGACCCCTCAGTTACGGGCAGTAGAATATCATCGTAAGGCCCTGTAAATTGATAAAGTGATGTTTCTACGAATATTAATAAATAAATCCAATTCCATTACCTAGATGCATCCATCTGGGCGCAGAATTAGCAGATGCAGCCCGCGAGGTTGACACAGAAGGACCTCAACTCCAAGCCATGCCCTCCGAGCAGGTCCGAGAGCAGCTGGTGAGAGCAGCTAGTGTGCTGACAATAGCCGCGCACGCCGTTAATCCTAGCCGAAGAAGGGCTGAAAGGGAGCGCATTCGAGCGGCAACCGTCGCCCACTACCATGAGACCAAGGCCGGCGAGCACAGGCGAGTGTTGCAAAGGCACAAGATCATCGAAGATAGAAAGGTTTGTTAAAGATTTTTATTTATTTTGCAATGTGTATAGACAAAATCAGTTTATTTCCAAAAACAAACACAAATTGTATAGGAATGAAATTTTCAATTTAAAACAGTAAATACATAATACAGCTATTAAAACATATGAAAAAGCATTAATTAGTAATGTTATTGATAAAGGTGCGTATATAAACTAGTAACTAGTTTTTTTTAAACGATTATTAAATTAATCCTAATACCATTGAACGACAATAAAATAATGTAATAAATAAACAGAAACAGTTTTTAATTTAAATAAATTCACCTATACTATATAAATTCTTATTAAGAAGGTGTTTTATTTTGTTTTTACTTTGTTTTATTTTTATAAGGTTATTCGTGGTTTCATCGAGAATCCCGTAATACTCGGAGATATTGGTCTCTTTGTTCCGGACCGTTTTACTAGAGCGCGGAAGCATATGTTATTTAGGCGGTTAGCGTGTCGTACCGACGTATACAAGTATAGTCTGATTGGGAGAGCAGTCGAATTATTAAATTCTATTTCCGCTGTGATAGATATCTTTGTCTGTTCGCCCAATAGGATTAAAAATCTGCTTTCTATTACGCCGTTGTAGGTTCGGCGTGAATTATTTATTTGTTAATGTTTGCCTGGAGGCATTATTTTAATTTTTTAGCATAGTATGTTTCGTGTTATTGTTTTTTGTTTTTAATGTTTGTTTTTCTTTTGGTAGTTTAATTTGTTTTTACTTTAATTATAATGTACATGAAGAAACCTGTTAAATAAATAAATAAAATAAAGTAATTTCAAAGCTTTTTTTAATGGATGTTTTTCTTTAATTACTTTTTGGCTTTTCGGAAGTTTATTAAATAGAGTTAAACCTATATAAAAGCTTGTTTTTATAAATTGTAAATACCTTTAATGACTATAGATTGTAGGTAATGGTCTGACAAACCAGGTTGTAAGTTTCAGTCTCAATCTTTTCCCCTCCAAAATTAATAATAAAAAAAATATCCAGTAAAATGGAGATTTTGATTGCTTCATCTAAAATGTGTCAAGAGGGACATTACATGGTATACCGTGAAGGAGAGAAGCACTCAAAATTTGAAGGTAGTTAGAAAGAGGTGCTAGAAAAACGTATTGGAAGATGAAAAAAATAAAATTCATGATCTGGTAAAGAGACAAGTCAAACTATGCTATTGTTAGTTTCAAATGTTTCAAATGTACAAATAAGTATTATGGATGACAAATCTATAGTCAAGTAAATATTTTATTTTCTGTAAAAATATACTTCTGCTAGAGTCAGTGGAAACAGTAATCATGTAACGTTAATAATTAATGTGCAGATTCTTACCCATAAACCCTGGATGAATAGTCAAGCACTTTAACAACTTGACTACAATGATCTTCCACGATTAGTTTCTTACTTTAATAATAGTAGAATATATTGATTGTTGACAGGAATACATAGAGCGTCTGAATACAGTCCGCGAGGAAGAGGAACTCAGAAGGCAGGGAGAGCTAGCACGTCAGCAAGCAGCCGCAGAGCAGAGACGCCTGGAGGCCGAACGCGAGGAGCTTGAGCAGAAACGACGGCAAAATGAGATACAGCAGATCAGAGATCGGCACCTCCGGGAGAAGATGGCCCAAATCGGACAGACAGCACATGGGCAGAAAGTGCTTAAGAAGCTTGACGAGGAGGTAAAATTTCTTGATTTTCTAGCATTGTCAGCCGTGTAATAAAAATCTAGTGAAATTAATATTAGTATGTATATTAATTTCACTAGATTTTTATTACAGGAGGGTCGGGAGGAGGAGGGAATAATTAGTAGTTATTTAAAACTGAGTTTTTGTAATTTTAGGGTCAAAACTTGGGTAATTATAATAAATACGAGAAATAATATTCCAAATATGTGTTGCTTTCATTAGTAAATATGTAAGTTCCTAATAACCTTAAAACCTACCTACTTAAATCCTTTGTAACTATTACCCTACACCTATATGTATATAGAATTTAATATCATCTGCTGATAAAATCAACATTTAATCAATTAAAGAGAAACACTGTCCGTATCTTGACAAAAATAAAATAATGCCTTATAAACAAATTAAATTGTGCATACTTTTAGGAAATCAAAAAAATGGATGCAGAGGCTATTGCACAGCGCGAGGCCGAAGAACTCATGAAGGAAAGGAGGGAAATGCAGGCCAAACTCAAATCCCAGGAGAAGAAGGTATCAATTTTATCTTCGTTATTCACATTATTTTTTTTTTTTTTTTAAGAATTGCTATGACATAGGTCACGGGTCGGCAGGAGCACATCACGAGCCGCAAGCGGCCCTTCCGACATAAACTCCAATTTCACGTTATCTCAAGCAGCCTTATAACGTATGTGTTTCTGAGATAGACTAGATCAGGGGTGCTCAAACTTGAACTGCTGGCGATCTACCTCAATATTTTTAGACTACTTACGATCGACTCTGAGAGACTGCAAGTGTGTGTGATGCAGGGTTGTCGTACATACACGATACACCCTACCTACCTAGGTAGGGCGTACCGTAGCATATATAGATATTAGCTTTCTGCACGGTGCTCAAACGGTCGATCGCGATCGACCAGTCGATCGCGATCGACCGTTTGAGCACCCCGGGACTAGATAGACTAGATAGAGATATTTGTGCAGTGGATCTACTTTCGCGTTTTTGGAATTTTTAGCCTTTTATAATAATAAAAATAATAGTGATATCAATTTTATTGCCATGACAGATTTGGTTCCAATCTAGATGCTGATTCCTTGATATACCTTGATAGGGAGCAGTTCCTCGCCAAGTTTTGCGTCCAAAGCATGTTATATGGGTGTGTAAAATTAAGCTTTTAGGTTATCAAAAGACTATTTGAAAATATATATAACGGGTAGAACCTTCAAATAACAGAGTATCTTTATTGTGATCAAAATACTGTTCTTAAATATATGGACGAGGCTACAAAAGTATTGCACATCAAATGAGAAATATTCCAAGAGTGTTTCTTCTTTAAACCTTGGTCAGAATAGATATTGAAAAAAATATATTGAAGAAATAGTAGTAAAGAAAATTTAAAATAAAAACAAATATCTAGTTAGAAAATTAGGTCATACTGCAAGTAACCAGATTAAAGGCGCTTTGGTCAAAAGAACTATATCTATATATGGAACTATATATGGGAATTATATCGAGAATTGAACAAGCCAGAGACCCGTTTGTAAAATGGATTAACTTATGTAATCGAAACTTACGTAGGTACAGCTCCGTGCATTAAAATGTTACACCTGGCTAGCACTCATCAATCAATGCTTATTATTTCTCAAAATAATATTCATAGCTTATAAGCATCAGGTCAAAGTTAGGTATTTTTTGCCGGAATCGTATTGCATGTAATTTTATCAAGGTTTTTTTTAAATTGACGCATATGTAGATTTATTCGATTAAAATTTACAGAGCAACTTTCAGCAATTTCATAATATTAGAAAACTTACAGCAATCCTCGGCGATCGAGCCACAATTGTGCGGTAAACAAATTTGTAAGCACCCTCAAAAATTACTCTGTGGTTTAAAATCAGTTATTATATTCAAATTCCAATTCAACATTATATAACACCTAATCTATCTGTCTTCTAGATTGACTACTTTGAGCGTGCAAAACGCCTCGAGGAAATTCCTCTACTACAGAAGTCCCTAGAAGAGAAGCAGGTGCACGACCGTGAGTTCTGGGAGCAACAGGAGAAAGCAAGGATAGAGCAGCTCGTGGAGGCGCGGAGTACGGATGTCGCTACGGCCGAGCGTATGGCGCGAATGGCGCCACAGCGCAACGAGTTTGTTGCCCGGCTACGAAAAGAACGTGGAGCTCAACACCTACAAAGGCTCGCCGAATTCAATCAGAAGCTTGACACTGAACGGTACAAGATCTTTACATACTATTCAAAGCTACTCACAAATAATAGCTATTTATAAATAGTTCACACATATTTAATTAATGTAGGACTATAAAGATTTTGTTTTTATTGTAATTTAAGACATACAGTTGCTGGAAGGAGTTCACAGAGGAAAGAGGAAAGTGTTAACAGGACATTATAATTGTGCAAACATTAAGGACATATTCATGTTTAACCAAAACATGCAACTTTGCGGTCATTCAATGAAGTTATCTAAATTTCTTTGTTCCACTAATCCTAGGAAGAATTTTATCTCCAATAGAGTTGTGGATAATTGGAATCGACTACCACAGTTCATTGGAATCGACACCCACAGGAAGTGGTGGAAGCTATATATAAGTGTAAACCAGTTTAAGAACCGCCTTGATAAATTTCTTGAGTCGAGGCAAATCGATATTAACTGATAATGAGATATCATATCAGCTAAATAGCTGCTTGCTCAGCAAACAATAATAATAACTTAAGTGCCTTAAGCAATATAGAGAGGGTTAAAAGAAACTGCATTAATAAATTTAGGAAAAAAATTAAGTTAGAACTTAATAACCGAGGAACAATAAGTGTTTCTGGACATTGAAATTCAAAAGAAAAGGACAAATACGAAGAATTAAAAATATAAAAAGCATATACAATTTAAAAATTCACCATTTATTTTGTCTCCTAATGCATCCATTATTATTATATTATAATAAGTAAGCAGCTTTGACCTATTACGCTCGTATCTTTAGTATTTTCTTCAAAATAATTAATCTCTTCTTTTTTTTTTATTTGTCTCTTAAATCGATTCACTGACATTGTTGGAAAGAGAATGCTTCTTTGTATTTGTGGCGTTTAGACTAATTAATAAATCAATATTTTAATTTGTCTTGTTTATAATGTCACTGAATTACAAATCACATTCTGTTTTATTTGTATTTTAAATTGTTTTTTTTTTAAATCGCAAATCGGTTTTTTAACCTTAATTACCGTTTTTCAGCGCTCGCCGTTTACGAGAGCGAGCGATTGAACGACGTGAACGCCGTCGTTTGGAGTGGGAGCAGGAACGTGAGCAAGCGGCAATTCGCAAGGCCGCTGAGGCTCAAAGAAAGGCCGAAGAGGAGGAAAGAAGGATACGCGAGGAGAAGGAAAGGAAACTAGCAGAAGAGGAGCGTGCTGCGCGTGAGAAGAAGGAACAGGCTGACAGGTTTTTACATTAGCGATCTGTCATATTAATTAATAGCATTCATTCTAGACGAATCGTACTTGCGGCACTCTAGAAGGATCACTCTGCTTCCCATCTCTGATACCTAGGCACCGACCAGCCTTATAAGCTAAACATTTTACGGGAGAATCATCAGTAGAGTGAACAACAATGCCATAAGGATTTCTTAAGGTCATTTAGGAGGTTGTAATTCCACCAGCTGTTCTTCAGTCTTCCCGCAAACTAAATACATATTTTTTATAGCCCATGGACCAAAAATCTTTAATCTCTTCCTACAGTTACAAATATATAACCTATTAAAATACACAGGGACCGATTAGCACTGCTACATTTTGTGACCTGTCTTCTTCACTAGACCTTCTGTACTAAGGGAGGCAGTGTATCTCTTGTGTGTATCTCTTTTGTCTTTACTATTCAGTAAGTTTACAGGTGCATGTGATTTTGTAATTTAATGGTATAAATTAAAATGCTAATATATTGTTTGATACCGAAATGCTTTGGGAATAGCAGGCTGGCTATACTCAATTTCAAAAGAAATTCAAATGAAAAAAAATACAATGTTTTACAATATGCTTTTCATATAATATATTTAGATTTTTTTTCTAACCTGATGTACACTTTTCATAATAAAAATTTATTCTTAACTGTAGTCAATAGCTTGGTAATTGAATACTGGTTGTGTTTACAGCCTTCAGGTTGAAAATTATGTTCTTTAACTTCCATTTAAATTAGCCATTTTAGATCAATTGTCAATGACCTTATAAATTATTTGACAGGGCACACCTTGAAATGTTGGAGCGCGTAGCCGAGCGTGCTCGTCAAAGAGAGGCAGAGATCGAGTTAAAGTTGGCCGCTGAGAAGGAGAAGGACGCACCGAGGGATCCTGGATGGAGGAGAAACGACACTCCTGCCAAGGAGAGACCGCCACCTGAGAAAGAAGCCGATACCGGCTCGTCATGGCGACGCGGCGATCCTCCCCCACCCGATAAAGAGAATTGGAGACCTAGTAATTTTTTTTTCATAACCTATATTAATAAAAACCGTACAGTTTTATATATGAGGAAAAGAGCGCAGCTGGCGTGGAAATAACTGGACAGGATCAGGCGTAACATAAAACGATGACAGGATGAAAGGCAAACATTCCAATATATTCTTTTCTTCAGAGGAAAACATGCGAATAAAATTTGTTAAAATTGTTGTGCAAAATTAGAGTTTAAAACATACTTAACCTGATTTAAAACCTATAGTTGAGAATAGGGTACTTACCAGTCCCCATATATTGTAATAATAACTACATACATCAGTTTGGTTTAGTAAGTTTTAAATTTTAAATTATGATAATAAAAGGGGAAATACAGTCGGCAAACAACAAAACAAATTTATAATTGTACCCTTAAATATTGATACAGTCAGAATGTCAGTTAATGCCAGTAACCTTGAAGGTTGGGAAATTAAACATGGACAAAATTTGAGAGTATTTCAATAAATAAGGGAGCTGTAACGGGGGGGTTGGCAAGTACTTTAAAAAACACATGATACAATTTATTTTGTTTAACACATTCAGCGCCGATAGTACTGTACTGTAATCATACTATACGCCATACTGTAATCGCCATATACGTATGCATTTCTATTAATATATAAAAGCGCAGCATGTCTCATTCATGAAACGCAAGACTAATCGTTGTTTTTCATTTTAGTTCGGTTTTGACGTTTGATTGTTTTTGTGAAAAGTGTGCTAGTGAATTGAAAGTATTTTTTTCGGATTTGGCAGTAAATAATTTGAGTTTTATTTACAAAAGCTATGTCAATTTAATATAAAACATAAAAGCAAGCATTTTCATAGTTTTGTACATATTGTTTGCCAATTATAAGAAATTATAACTTAAATTAAAAAACGGGTGTCAGTCCCGCGTGGCATAAACCGTTTGCTCAACGTACTTCACCGAATGCAACGCGTGATCCGCGCGTTTGACGTACAGAGCTGAATGTGTTAAAGATACCTTAACTGTTTTGACATTGTACATTATTTGTTCTAAAGGTCGTGCCCTTGAGCAGTCTGAGCCAAAAGGCTTGCGAGAGGATAGGACATTGTCACGCGAGGATAAATACCCGAAAGGCTTACGTGATGAAAAAGTCCTCCGCCGTGATGACAAGGAAATAAGACGGGATGATCGAGAAATTCGCCGTGACGACAGAGAACCACGCCGTGATGATAGGGATGGCCGCCGTGACGACCGCGACATTCGCAAAGATGACAGAGACCGGGATACCCGTCCGCGCGATGACAGACCTTCATTCCGCGGAGGACGTGATGACTTTGACCGTGACAGGGGCTTCCGAGACAGACCGAGGGATGAGCGAGGGCCTCCGCCACGTGGTGAAGATGGTTGGAGAAACCGTGACAGGGATGTTGACAGGTATCAAAAATGAAACCTTCAAAATACTTCATTTCACACTGTGACATTCGCTAGTAACTGAAAATGAGATATGAGTTTATCAGCTAAATAACTGCTTGCTCAGGTAACAATAATACCGAAAAGTAATAATAATAATAACGGATCCTAGAAAACATATAATTGGCAGTGTGTTCCATAACTTATTCCATACGTGAGAGTTTTAAATGATGGAGGTGCAAGTGCGAATTTGTATTAATTGTGTATATGGTTTCAAAATTTGGAAGATCATAATAGTGAGTATCGTAATAGTGTAGGTCTCGCTTCTCGCCCGCCTGTGCTTTAATGTTGTCAATCTGAGTATATTTAGTCTTTCTTTATATTCCAGATTTTTCAGTTGACTTGATATTTTCATTCTTCGCACCTTTTCTATGAGATCTATGTCTTTAGTGAAATAGGGATACCATACTTGAAAGCATATTCCAGTATTGGTCTTATGTATGATTTATAGATCAAATCTTATGTATCAGTAATTATTTATTATGTTATGCATTAACTATCATATTGGCCCTACCAAAAGTTAACCGATAGTTACCTTTTAATTTAAGTGGTCGTCAGATGAAAGTATTAAGTCAATTAACAAAATTGCCATAAGCAATTTTTTTTATTATATGCATAAGGGGTAAGACTGTCTTTCCTGCCGATTTCTTGATATACAATAATGATACATAATTTAAAAAAAATCTTAATTCAATAATAACTTTTAAACTATGTAACATATTATTTTTTTTACAAAACCATAACAATCCCATAAGTCCGGTAGTATATTTACTACAAGCATATTTAATTGCCCGGTGACTTGCTTAGTAATCAAATATATTAGTTATTTTGCTTTTTTATGATAAGTACCCAATTGATGTTAACCCCCGCCCCGCCCCCGCCTTCCCCCCCCCCCCCCCACCGAGGCGTGGTTTATAATCTCATACTAAGATTATTATTATTATTAGTTTTAGGCAGGCATCTTATGCTGATAAGCCTAAATCTTTACTTATATCGTCTCTGATAAACTCATCCAATCTGTAAGATTCATTGATTTTTTTTATTTTAGGGATCGGTTCCGTGAAGGCGGCGCTAGCGGAGGTTTCGCTGCGCGACGTGGTCCAGAAGAGCGTGACCGCGACCGTGCTGCACCGCCATCCGAACCTTCCAGCTGGAGAAGAGGAGACCCACCACCACCTTCTGTAATAATTATTATTTTTTTCATTTTGTCACTCACCAGGTGGCCACTTCCCGGGACTTGTGATCAATATAGGCAATACCAATTGACCATTCAGCTTTTTTCTGAAGGAAATTTAAAGGATATTATTATTATTATTAGTTTTAGGCTGGCAGCTTTTGCTGATAAGCCTAAATCTGCACTATAAAGGGAAATCAATTTTTTTTTAGGAGTGTATTTAAATTCCATTTAGAAGCACTCAAATTGTGAGACTTGTAGTCATGTCATAAATCTACAAATCGCTTTTTGTGCTTTTTACGGTTGCGTGACAGGAAAAATATGCACCGTTTTCCGTATCTCACCACATCCTACCCATTACAAAGCATGAAGTTTGTACTAAAACATGCAATACTATTCTCGGGAAATGTCTCAATCAAACAGACCGTAGCTTAGTCAAGAGAGGTGTCGCGATTGTTATGTTCATCAGTTGAATTGTTAACGGCAACTAATATACCCGCCATGTATCGTCTAATGAGTCAATTAGTATTTAATTTTTATAAAGGTATTTTATAATTTACTTTTTTGCTTGCTTTTTTTGCGATGAATTGCTATGATCTAGGTCATACACGATTATTTTGGGTCCTACCAGACTAAGCCAAATGTGCTCGTACTAGGTTATGTTAAAAGTCACGGGAGATAGTGGTAATGATACTTTAAAAATGTCCATGTATGACTGTGTGCGGATTCGAACATACGACCGAATCACTAGACTACCACATTCTCACTACTTGAGAAATCTAAACTCAGAATGAGTATAATTCTTTGTTGATGTATAAGTTCTGTACAAATAACCATTCTGAACAGTTAAAACTGATTAATCGGGATTTACCCACAGGAAGACACCTGCACCCTGGACTGTTTGAGAAAAAATGCTAGTGATTCCCTGTCACCTTCTAATGATTGTAAATTATTTCTTATCTTGACAGACGCGCGGAGGATGGAGAGCAGGCCTAAAAGATGGACCTAGAGACGGACCGAGGGATAGAGATCGCGACGGTCCCCCACGAGACAGAGATGGCCCCAGAGACCGAGACGGTCCCCCACGAGACAGAGATGGCCCCAGAGACCGGGACGGTCCCCCACGAGACAGAGATGGCCCCAGAGACCGGGACGGCCCTCCCCGAGACAGAGACGGTCCCCCCCGAGATAGAGAATTACCTAGAGACAGGGATGGCCCCAAAGACAAAGATGGACCTCCTCGAGATCGAGAAAGAAGAGCGCCCTTGCAAAGAAGGGAAGAGAAACGTTAGTACTTTATAACGTATCCTAAGAAAAGCAATGCAATCTTTTAATAAAAGTATTATTTACCTTAATATCCATTGGCCTTACGCTGCTAAGTAACCACTAACCATAAGAAAATGCTTTGATTGTCACATTAACAGCTGAATAATGTGACTATGCATAAGGACATATATCTTTAAGATACTATCTAACATACTTGTAGTATGCTAAAAGGGGCCAATCTTTCTCATCTCATTAGAAATATTGATAACTTTTTATTTGAGTTATCTGTTTTTGGTTTTTGCAGTCTGAAACCCAATCAATTGTATTTATCTAAATCAAAAACATGAAACACCATTTAATTGAGTGGCTATTGAAATTCAGTTCAGGATACAAAACAAAAATAGACACACGCACACTTGTGTCTATGTGTGATATGTTGTGTTGGATAAGAATATTATCTACTGCATTACACATATACTTAGTAAGTAGCTTTGCTTTGTTATGCCCTGCAGTGGGCGATGAACTGATGATGAAGAAGTAGCTATGCACCTTTAAAGTGTTTATATTTTTTACTTGGTGAAATTTAACCAATTTAGTTAGGGCCCCATTTTCATTTTTGCACCGGGGCCCTTAGTTATTGCTAACTTTTTGAATATTCCGTCATTCAGCACTGACACCGTGCATCTCTATAATTCTATTATTTAAGATTTTCATTTTACCTATAAACTTTAAAAAAAAATATAAACTAACTCATAACAAAACAAAAGTTTGACCATAGCGTATTAGTTCAATTTTCCATCATTGTCAATTTTTTATTTACAGCTCAAGAACCTGATCAGGACGAATGGCAAGCAGTAAAAAGACGCTGAACTGGCACACCACCTACCCCCGGAATGGAACCATAATTAATCAATTTATATTCTGTGACATACATGCTGGTTTTTTCTATTTCATAACTATTAATTTTGTGGTATTTTCATATATCGACACCCCCAACGAATAACATCCTATGTCACTTTTTGGCAGTTTTGAGTTAGGATGTTATTCAGGGTCAGAAAAAATCGTTTTTTTTTCTTGTATATTCACCTTGTCTCTATCATTACTACGTGCAAAGATATTGTATGCATATGATTATCGTAAGTAATCTTTCATGTAATATTTAATGGAAAAAGATTCCAATTCTAGTTAAGTACAGTATTATCATCAGAGAAGACTATTTTTACGTGGAATAAAATCTTAACTGACACGTAATTATCCAAAAAAACAAAGTATGGAGATTTTTTTAAAACTTGTTTTGGCTCTCCTGAAAAGTTGCTAAAAATGACTTAGGATGTTATTCGTTAGGGGTGTCAATATTGCATCTATCATACTTTAAAAAATATAATGCATATATTATAGTACTCAATTTTTCCCTCTCTACCACATTTTTAGATTTACGCATTTCCTTTGTTTCGGTGTTAGTTTGTGGGCATTTATCTTTTAAATAATATATCTTGTAATGTATAGGACATATTGTATTGTATTATTTTTTGCTTCTTTAAATCTTAGATAGGGAAAAAAGTTATGGTACAGTTGGCAACTCTATGTCATTTCTAGAGTTTTAATATTGTCTCGTAGGATTTCTAGCAATTGATTACTATAAACACTTTGATGACAACTTTATTAACAATTGATTACTAAAAAAAAATTGTATCAAATTGTTACTTGTTTATAAAAAAAGATATGAGGTTAAATTTATTCTGTCATTTGATTAGCGTGGTATTAAACACTGTAGAAAGTATACACCGTGTCGACCCTTTACCATAAAAAATCTAGCTTATTGATCTAGCCATTTCAAGTATAATTTGTGAAGACAGTATTATTATTATTATTATTAGTTTTAGGCAGGCAGCTTATGCTGGTGACCCTAAATCTGTACTTGTATCGTCTCTGATAAACTTGTCTAGTCTGTTCTTAAATTCGTTTACATTTCCGGCACTTATCACTGCACTTGGTAACTTGTTCCATGCATTCACCACTCTATTTGACATGAAATTCTTCCTCGGATTAGAACTGAAGGCTGTACTTGAGAGTTGTAAATGATGTCCTCGCAAGTGCGAATTTGTATTAATTGTGTATATGGTTACGAAATCTGGAACATCATAATAGTGAGTTAATATCTTGTAGGTCTCTATAAGATCACCTCTCGCCCGCCTTTGCTTTAATGTTGTCAGTCCAAGTATATTTAGCCTTTCTTCATATTCCAGATTTTTGAGTTGCATTGGTATTTTCGTTGCGCGTGCAAACCTTTTCTAAGAGATCTATGTCTTTAGTGAAATAGGGATTCCATACTTGATAGGCATATTCCAGTATTGGTCTTATGTATGATTTATAGATCTTTAAGAATACGTCCACTGTCAAATTATGGAAAGCCTTGTCAAACTCACTTGCCTTTTGAATAAAAACACACACTTTTGTCACAACAACTCTTTATTCTGATTTGATATTTTACACGATGCGTGCTCGAGAGGTTATCTGTCATTATGGCTTTAGTAACAGGTCGTCAATTAGTTCGCGACCAGCACGCCACCTATTGGTCGACATAGCAACTTGCTTGCTATCACACAATTAGCAATGTCAAACTAAACATTACGGAAATTATACAATTAAACATTCCGCCCACCAAAGGACTCGTCCTTTAACAATTAAACAAATAATTTCACCAATGATAAAACATCTTTAGTACACAATATTAGAGAACCGCCCACCATGAGATCTCGGCAAGTAAATAAGTACTTATATAAACAAATATAATTTATGCTAAATATCTCTTAGGATTTGGGTATAATACAAAGCTTATTGTAAGGTCGTTTGATTAGTCCATTTTTAGTTTTAATGGTAACAACCCGTGTTATGTTGTCCTTTCCGGTGTGCTTTTCTACTACTCTACCTAACAACCATTTTGCAGGTGGTAGATTGTGATCCTTAATTATAACGATGTCATTTATTTCGATTTCAGATTTTTTTACAATCCATTTATATCGTTGATTTAAAGTAACTAAATATTCTTCGGACCATTTTCGCCAAAAGTTATTAACCATTTTTTGGGTCAATTTCCATCTCTGTAATCCTGTAATATTCGTCTGGGAAAAATCGGCATCTGGTATGACAATAAGAGGCTCTCCTACAAGGAAATGTCCTGGCGTCAATGGCATTGGGTCTTCAGGATTTTCGCTTAAGTATGATATAGGACGCGAATTCAAACACGCCTCTATTTGCGCCAGTACTGTAGATAGCTCCTCAAATGTGAGCGTTGAATCTCTAACTACTCTTTTTAGGTGTGATTTTACTGATCGAACACCTGCCGCCCATAAACCTCCAAAGTTGGGAGCATGGGGAGAAATGAAATGCCAAATCGTCCCTTCATTTGCTAGCAATTGGCCAATTTCGGTGGGTAGCTCAGACATTGCACGGTTAAACATTTCTCTAAGTTCTCGATCTGCACCCACGAAATTTGTCCCATTGTCGCTGAATAGATCCTGACAATGGCCTCTCCTGGCCACAAATCTTCGAAAGGCTGCTACAAATCCTTGAGATGTCAAGTCTGATACTGCTTCAAGATGGATGGCTCGTGTAGTCATACATATAAAGAGGCATATGTACCCTTTATACGACCTTGATCCTCTTCCCGGTGAAAACTTGATATTTATGTAGCCCGTAAAGTCTACTCCGGAGCTCTTGAAAGGTCTTGAAGGTCGTAATCTAGATTCTGGCAGTTGGCCCATGAGTTGATTGTTTTCCTGCCTAGAATATCTTATGCATTTAATGCACTCTCTGTAACATTTTTTTACTCGCTCTCTTGCTCTAATTATCCAAAATTTTGATCTCAATAAATTTAACATGACTTGCGGCCCTCCATGCAATGTTTTGATATGGGCATCTAATATTATTAACTTAGTCAGATGGCTCTCACTAGGCATAATAATAGGATGTTTTTTATTTATTTCTGCTTGAGACTGGGTGATGCGACCACTCACTCTTAAAATTCCATTGTCATCAAGAATAGGACAAAGAGTATGAAGTCGACTCCTTTTGTAAACATTTTGTTTACACTTTAACTGCTTTATTTCGTCTTCAAAATAAACTTGTTGAGTTTCCCTAATACAAATTTGCATTACTTCATCCATTTCCTTTACAGTCACGAATTTTGATAATGTTGTTCTTTGTTCTTTAGGTAAACGAAGGTTGAGAAACTTTCTGCAGTAAGATAAAACTTTTAATGTTGTATGTAAAGTTGAAAACCTTGTTGACATTAGTTCTTCTTTTGAATGAATGATAGCCGTTAGAGTCCTAATAGGTCTCTTCTCTTCGGTTGTTACATAATCTTGATGAACTCCGTATTCATCATTTTGATGTAGCCAATCTGGACCATGCCACCACAGCCCGTGATGAATCAGCTCTAAAATTGATAAGCCCCTTGATGCACAGTCAGCCGGGTTTTGATTAGTTCTGACGTGACCCCATTTTTGATACTCTAGGATGGTGTTGACCTCGGATACTCGATTACTCACAAAGGTTGTCCACCGGCTTGGTTCGCCTCGAAGCCAGGCAAGCACGACTGTAGAATCTGACCATGCATATAAATTTTCTTTTGGCACTTGCATTATTTGTGAAACTTCAAATATAAGCTTAGCGGCAAGCAATGCACCACATAATTCTAATCGCGGAATTGTTACTTCCTTCTCAACTGGAGATACCTTGGTTTTAGCTGTTACTAAATTCACGTGAACATTTCCGGCCTTATCTTTGATTTTAATATAAACAGCAGCAGCATAAGCGGCCTGTGACGCGTCTGCAAAGGCATGCAACTCTATGTGATCATCTCTTCGGGAATGTAACCATCTTGGTATGATAACATTCATTACATTGTTTAGATCGTCTCTAAATTTAAACCACTCTTTTAAAAGTTCTGGTGTGAGAGGCTCATCCCAGCTCAATCCAGACTTCCACAATTTTTGTATGTATATTTTTGCAGTGATAATAACAGGTGCAATCCATCCCATCGAATCATACAGTCTTGCTATATCCGACAATACCTTTCGTTTTGTAATTGTCTCGCTCATTTCCGAGAGATGGAGTACATACTCAAAATTATCCGATTGCTTATTCCAGCAAATTCCCAGAACCTTAATCATATTGTTTACCTTAAAGGTCAGAGATTGATCTGAACTTTGATTTTCTCTTTTAATGTAATTTAAAAATATATCACTGTTGCTGCACCACTTCTGTACCTTAAATCCTCCCGCATTCATCAATTTGCTTATCTCTTCGTACATCTCTACTGCCTCTTCTTCTGTTTCGCTCCCTGTTAACAAGTCGTCCATATAAAAGTCTTCTAGTGTAATCTTTGCTGCTCTAGGATACTTAGAACTTTCTTCTTTGGCCACTTGTTGTAAGGATTTTACTGCCAAATAGGGTGCACATGATGTTCCGAAGGTAAGTCTTAAGAGTCGATAGTGTTCAATTGGAAGATTAGGATCTGATCGCCACAGAATTCTTTGATAGTTGGTGTCCTGCTCATGGACCCGAACTTGCCTATACATTTGTACCAAATCAGCAACAATACAAAGAGGATGACGTCTCCACCTCATGAGGATATGGCGTAAGTCTTGCTGTAATTTAGGACCTACAAGTAGAGTATCGTTCAACGATACGTGGTTCACTCCTTTACACGACGCATCAAAGACAACCCGAACCTTGGTAGTCTCTTTATCTTCCCTCACAACCGGGTGATGTGGGAGATAGACAGCAGTCGGATCATTTAATTCCTTGACGTCTGTGATTTGCATCATATGATTCTGGTCTATATAATCCTTTATGACCCTTTTGTACTCCTCGTATAATGTTGAGTTTTTTAACAATCTCTTCTCTAGTAATTGAAACCTACGTAAGGCTATCTCATTTGATCGACCATAAATACATTCCGGATTGGAGCTTCTAATTGGCAACCGCACTATATAGCGGCCTTCGTTATCTCTCGTTGTGGTAGCTTCAAATATCTCTTCACATCTACGCTCTTCCTTAGTTGATTTCTTTCCAATACAATCTGGTTCTCTTTCTATCTCCCAAAATTGTTTAAGAAGTTGATCCTCCTTGACTTGCATATGCAAGCTAATAACTCTTTTATTTGATGAAGTTGTTTGATTTTCTACTCGGCCTGATAAAATCCACCCAAATTGTGTATTTTGTGCGACTGGACCTCTTTTAAATGGATGTTTAATTAAGCCTTGTAGAATTATCTCGCTGTGAACTTCAACACCCAAAATGATGTCAATTCTTCCAGGTGATCCGTATTTTGGATCGGCCAGTGGTAAATTCTCGAGATATGGCCAATCCGAGATTAATGTGTTGCTCGATGGAAGAAGTGATGTTAAAGTACTCAAGACAAAGGCGTTCACTTGCAACTTAAACTCTGAATTGTGGAGTGATTCCAAACTCAATGAAACCATATTCTTGCTTCTTGTCTGCCCGTCGCCTACTCCAGTAATTAGACCATTCACAGGGATTCTTTTTAGACCTAGCGATTGTACAGTTGCTTCGATCACGAAGGATGCCTCTGAACCTTGGTCGATTAACGCTCGGGTGATTTGTGAGTACCCATTAAGTGATTTAGCATTGACTAAAGCTGTAGCCAATAATACTTCGCTTTGGTGTTCCTCTTTTACAAAATGAGATACTATTTTCATCTCTGAATCTCTAGTTGATGGTTGATTTTGTTTTGGTTTGGTTTGGTTTTGTCCGGATGACTGATGTTTCTCTATAGAGGATTCAACTATAGTTGAATCTTGATTTGTACCTCGCTCGAAATGCAAAAGTGTATGGTGTCTCCTGCCGCATCGACGGCAACATGTAGTTTGGTGGCAGGTTTTCACAGGATGCGTTGGTGCTAAACAATTGAAACACAGTCTCTTTGATTGCACATACTCTGATCTCTCTTCAGGAGTCTGTTTTCCGAATTGCTTGCATTGATAAAGCAAGTGTTGACCCGAACACATCACACAAACATTAATTGTTAATTTCTTCTCATCTTGTACAGTGGAGTGAAAGGCTTTGTGTTTTGAAACTTGTTTTGTGTTAACGTTGCTGAATGACTTCGTATTAAATTTACTACCATCTAGCATTTCCAATGTTCGAAATCTCGTCTCTAAAAACTTGGTAAGTTGATCCCAGGTTGGTAAACCATCTGACTCAGTTTGACTGACTTGAACCTCCCATTGCTTACGGGACTCGTGATCAAGCTTTGATATAACTAGATGATTTATTATGGCATCCCAAGTACTCGTATTGATTCCTAGATTTTCGAGAGACTTCAAACACGCAGATGATGTATCAAGTAGCTGTTTTATGGCACTTGCAGACTCGTTTAATATGTTTTTTTGCGAAAATAAACATTTCATTATCTCATTACAATTGTATCTCTTGTTATTATACCGTCGAGTCAATTGATTCCAGGCTTCGTCATAATTTGTCTCGATGGTTGAAAGGTTTTTTAGCAGATTTTCAGGTTCTCCAGTAAGACTACACTTAAGGTAGTGTAGTTTCTGCACCGCACTCAAGTTAGTGTTCGTATGTATAAGTGACACAAACATATCGTAAAACGTTTGCCATTCTTCATAGCCTCCTGAGAATGTGGGCAGTTGTATTTGCGGCAACTTGACTTCACTGCTCGTTGTCGGTCGTGTGGCGGCCACGTCACGTGGCGATGAAGCAGCAACGGCACCATAAGCTCGCAGATCGTCTTTTAACTTTGACTTATACACAGTAAAGGTTTCTTCACACTGATAATAAATATCTTCGTTGAAATAACTTAAGTTTGATTTGTCTTCCTTATTAACACTTCCGATTATTTCATAGTGCAGGTTTACAAACCTTTCCCACATGTTCTCCAAATTCTCCAACCTGGACTCAATATATGACGCTTTCATTCGATCTTTCGGCGTTTTTTTATAGTTGGATAGCGCCTTGGTTACCCGCTCAAAACTATCTTCTTGCTTGAGAAACAATGACTCCATTTTACTTTATCGTTTCATACAGGATAATAAATAATTAAGTCTCGTATGTACGCCGCTGGTTTTATAATATAATATTTTTCAATATCGTCTTTTCGCTGCTAACGGCGTAAACATTACACAAAACAAACACTTTCACCTTGTTACTGTTATGACTGTACTCACGAATAACTGTTTTTTTTCTTAAGTCCTTTTTCTATTCCCTGGTTTCGGCACCAGATGTCAAACTCACTTGCCTTTTGAATAAAAACACACACTTTTGTCACAACAACTCTTTATTCTGATTTGATATTTTACACGATGCGTGCTCGAGAGGTTATCTGTCATTATGGCTTTAGTAACAGGTCGTCAATTAGTTCGCGACCAGCACGCCACCTATTGGTCGACATAGCAACTTGCTTGCTATCACACAATTAGCAATGTCAAACTAAACATTACGGAAATTATACAATTAAACAGCCTTTCTTATTAAGAATATTAAGGAGTTTGCCTTTTTTGAGATTGAGGTGATGTGCTGTTCCCACTTGAGATCTGACGAGATTGTTACACCGAGATCTTTTTGTGACTGAACTATTTTAAGTTGAGTGTTTCCTATGAAGTATGGATATTTTGGGTTTTTCTTCCCGATATGCAGAATAACACACTTTTCAGTGTTCAGGCTTAGTAACCATTCAGATGTCCATAGGCTGATTCTGTTCAAGTCATTTTGTAATTGCGAACTACTTATTAAGGGGTTAGCAAATAACTTAGTATCGTCTGCAAATGATTTATTTCCTGATCGTATATCAAACGTTGTCATGGTTTCAGAGGAAAATAATTTATAAACTTTACGTGATTATAATGAAATATCATGTATGGTCGAGGGCAAATGACGCTTTACCTTGAAAGGCAATTCGACAGAATGAGGGATGCGAAAACATTGATTTTCATAGATACAGTACATACACGCATTATCTCTTTTTTTTACGCATGGCTGTACGTCGCTGGCCACCTTTCAAGTCCAGCCAAGCACTCAGTTTATTACAACATTGTTTATGTGTTAGTACATATTTAAATCTCGTTAGAAAATGTCATACAAACAACACAATGTACCAACTACTTTGGATTAGCCATTCTCTCTTCTTTTTGTCCTTGGTAAGTATTCGGCACCACAACTAGCTACTTGAATAACACTTCTCAGGATGATCACCGAAAGGTCCAGTATTCAAACCACAACTTTCGAATTAGGTAGAATATTCCATACCTCAATTCAAGAACCGAATCGTGTTGTCATAAACTGACACCTCAACGGTGTCTTTATTTCTTATTGCGTTACTTTTAAGTGCAAACATGCCATGTTTAAAAGCAAATTACAAGTTTGTCGTGGTCTCGTTCGCTCACGTTCAAAGGTCTGCGAAAGGTCTGTGTTACCAATATGAATAATAATTAATCGTATAATAAAATAAAACGAGAAAATATTAAACACTGTTGCCAGTATAATTTCCTAAAAAAAATAAGTATTATTTTATTACCAAGAAATAATTCAAACAAATGTTATCGCCACTTATAATATTTTTTCTATTCTTTGATAATAGGAGAGACATTTTAAAATTTATGCGAAATCTCACTTTACCGTCGCCAATATTGATCTAGTAAGCCAAAATGGTAAGAAAATGATCCAAGATCGTGCAATTTAACACCGCTGGACTATTTTTTGTGGGGTTTTGTGAAGTCGCTTGTCTACGCAGATAAGCCGGACACGATTAACGCCTTGGAAGAGAATATTCGGCGCGTGTATATATTTTGTTTATGAAAACGGTATTTTCCATAATCATAACTTGATACGTTCGAGCAACTGCAACCCTGTTATTCATCATCAGATGAGGTCAAATAGCTTGACGCATGAAGGGAGTATATATTTTGTTTATGAAAACGGTATTTTCCATAATCATAACTTGATACGTTCGAGCAACTGCAACCCTGTTATTCATCATCAGATGAGGTCAAATAGCTTGACGCATGAAGGGAGTATATATTTTGTTTATGAAAACGGTATTTTCCATAATCATAACTTGATACGTTCGAGCAACTGCAACCCTGTATGAAAATAAAAATTAAATGTTATCAGATCTGAAATCTCTAGTTAATCTCTAGTAAATTTTATCTGCTTTTTTATTTATTTTATTTTAAAAAAAAAGCTGGAAATGCAATAAAATAGCCAAATGATTATTGTTTCCAGCTATATAAAATTTTAAATTTGGGTTTTATTCTTCGTCAGATGAGGCCAAAAAGCTCGACGCGTGAAGAAGGAAGTATTTCTTTTGAAAACGGTATTTTGCATAATCATAACTTGATACGTTCGAGCAGCTTATCTTACTTTTTGATATCTTAATATCTTTTATCTTCCTTGTTAGCACTTAGAGTAATAAACAATGCAATTTCCAAAATGTTACTTTATTCAATTATATAATATCAAAACATTTATGTATATACTTTATATAAATTTACCAGATAAACGTTTATTTAAACAAAATAGCCAAATAAAAACACATAAATTTTCCAGCACATAAAATTTTAAATTTGGGTTTTATTCTTCGTCAGATGAGGCCAAAAAGCTCGACGCGTGAAGAAGGAAGTATTTCTTTTGAAAACGGTATTTTGCATAATCATAACTTGATACGTTCGAGCAGCTGCAACCCTGTATGAATAAAAAAAATTAAATGTTATCAGATATGAAATCTCTAGTTAATCTCTAGTAAATTTTATCTTCTTTTACCAAGCCACAGATATATATATATATATATATATATATACATTGGGCATAAACATATTAGTATGACATATCTAAGTAAGCATATCTTTTTTTTTATTTTTTTTTAAACATTCTAGGTAACTAAAATAATATTTTTTACTTAGTAGCTAAAGTCGCTTAAATTACAGTCTTATTAAATTTTATCTAAACAACTATTTCTGAAATTAACTTCTCAGTAGCATCTCTACCCAAAGAGATTAACCATTTTAAGATAGATTTAGCGAGGCAAGCTTTAGTTTTAGCATCCCTAATTTCATCGCTTATCTGGTTATATATTTTTGGGCCCAGAAAAATGAGATGTCTCTGTCCAAAAGATGTTTTCATTATTGGTGCCACTAAGTGACCTCTATCGTTCGATCTTGTCTTCATAGCTTTAGTGCACTGTATATTACTAATTTTATTTTGCCAAACATGTATGACTACTTTTTTAATAAAAGATTGTCTAATATCTAGCACCCTGTAACTTGAGAAAAGGATTTCCGAACTAAACCTAAAAGGCTTTTTATTGATCACACGAAGAACTAATTTTTGAATTAAAAGTGTAGTTATAAGAACAATGTGAAATTCACATTAGTACAAATTACAATTCACAAACAAACAAATAAAAAAAATACAAATAAATAAAAAAATCTCACTTCAAGTATGTTCAAACGTCTAGTTATTGCTTCAAGCTGTTTGGACGTTTCGTTGCCGTAATACATTGTGACCAGTGTCAAAACGACCTAAGAAAAAACAAAAATAGTTTTAATATCAACTTTATTATTACAGCCGTTCAAATTATTAAGTCGCGCCGGGACGCCTTTGTCCTTGAGATTAGAAAGAGTGGGCTTTATTCGAACATTGACGTGTAGAAAAGAGACGGATATACTCGCCGACCGCGAATTCGTTACATTTGGAATCGATAAAACATGTTTTTTGTATTTAAATAATTATTATCATTTGAAAAAAATGTTTTTTTTTTAAGTAATATTTCTAATATAAATTCGAAGGAAGTGAATTTTTATGTCTTAGAAAATGCAATGAACTTACGAGAACCAAGAATACCACCGCCCAAGATGTGCACGGCGGCCGTGGTGCCAGCACGGCGTCGACAGCTAAAACAAAATAAAAAATACATTATAATCAAGCGTCAAGGCGGTCAAGGAATGCGTGAAATGATGGAATGCAAGTATATATATATATATATATACATTGGGCATAAACATATTAGTATGACATATCTAAGTAAGCATATCTTTTTTTTTATTTTTTTTTAAACATTCTAGGTAACTAAAATAATATTTTTTACTTAGTAGCTAAAGTCGCTTAAATTACAGTCTTATTAAATTTTATCTAAACAACTATTTCTGAAATTAACTTCTCAGTAGCATCTCTACCCAAAGAGATTAACCATTTTAAGATAGATTTAGCGAGGCAAGCTTTAGTTTTAGCATCCCTAATTTCATCGCTTATCTGGTTATATATTTTTGGGCCCAGAAAAATGAGATGTCTCTGTCCAAAAGATGTTTTCATTATTGGTGCCACTAAGTGACCTCTATCGTTCGATCTTGTCTTCATAGCTTTAGTGCACTGTATATTACTAATTTTATTTTGCCAAACATGTATGACTACTTTTTTAATAAAAGATTGTCTAATATCTAGCACCCTGTAACTTGAGAAAAGGATTTCCGAACTAAACCTAAAAGGCTTTTTATTGATCACACGAAGAACTAATTTTTGAATTAAAAGTGTAGTTATAAGAACAATGTGAAATTCACATTAGTACAAATTACAATTCACAAACAAACAAATAAAAAAAATACAAATAAATAAAAAAATCTCACTTCAAGTATGTTCAAACGTCTAGTTATTGCTTCAAGCTGTTTGGACGTTTCGTTGCCGTAATACATTGTGACCAGTGTCAAAACGACCTAAGAAAAAACAAAAATAGTTTTAATATCAACTTTATTATTACAGCCGTTCAAATTATTAAGTCGCGCCGGGACGCCTTTGTCCTTGAGATTAGAAAGAGTGGGCTTTATTCGAACATTGACGTGTAGAAAAGAGACGGATATACTCGCCGACCGCGAATTCGTTACATTTGGAATCGATAAAACATGTTTTTTGTATTTAAATAATTATTATCATTTGAAAAAAATGTTTTTTTTTTAAGTAATATTTCTAATATAAATTCGAAGGAAGTGAATTTTTATGTCTTAGAAAATGCAATGAACTTACGAGAACCAAGAATACCACCGCCCAAGATGTGCACGGCGGCCGTGGTGCCAGCACGGCGTCGACAGCTAAAACAAAATAAAAAATACATTATAATCAAGCGTCAAGGCGGTCAAGGAATGCGTGAAATGATGGAATGCAAAGTTTATTCCGCGGGCGTTTAGGTGTCCAAACCGTTGGCGACGTTTCAAGTCAGTTTCAAATGGAAATAATTGATCTTCAAGCTAGCGATCAAATCAGACATTATTGGTCATCCCCAATTGTATCATTCCATAATAGTATATTGGCCTGCCTACTTTCTTCTTTTGATTCCCTACTATGGCCACCCTCAGTAAATGGTTTGATTCCCTTCTCTGAATATGTCCATAGTAGCATATTCATAGTATTGCGGAGTTTCTTGTATGGTTACTAGAAAGTCCACAAATTTCGAGTAATAAGTCTCTTCTTGAAGAATAATATTTATTACGAATTTAATTACTTGTACAATATATAATATTGTTGACGAGTATTTGAAAAGCCTGGTAACGTTGCGGTCGTGAGTGCTCCCTAGCAGAGTGCCGGAGTAGTGCCGGTGGAGAACTGCTGTGTCGTTAGTGTTTCTGCGCTCAAGAGTAGTGCGGGGACTATCTCGAGGCATTCTTCCAGCGAGGGGCTTATTAGGCCCCCTTGGTCTGGGGATTCGGGTGAGTCGGCCCCGCGGGCCGACTTGCAGTGGGGTGTGACAGGTCTTCCTTCCTTCCGGGTGGGATGAACTGAGGGGATCGTCGACGAATGGCAATCGATGCGATGTCGGAGTGGCCTTCGCGCTAAGTGGACTTACTCTGCTGTGTCGGGTGTGTACGCGTCCTTTTATACCGACGCCATCTTCACTCGGCGCCCGCGAGTGCTGGAGCCGGCCGGTCGCGCGGCGTTTGCGAGTGTATGTGTGCGGCTCTTGGTGTGCATGCGGGCTCAGCTGGTTCGGCCGCCCGCCATCGTCGCCATTCGGTGCGCGTGCGTCGCGCTGTGCGGGCCTGCACTTCGCGGCGCTCTTGCGCCGAATCCGCTTGCATGGACGGGCTTTCGGTGTGTCCGGTCTCAGGAAAGAATGTACACCCGCTGTAAATGTTCCAATTTATTGGGGCTATCAGGTTGGCTGCACAGGAAAGGGCAGTGCGCAGTTTCTGAGCCGGACAGTGTAGTTGTAGACTTGCATGCGTCGGTAGCCGTTTAGCTGGCCAATGGTCGTCGCCCCTCGAGGTCGGCGGCGCTAAAGGTCAAACTGTGCGGTGCCTTCGAGGTAGTAAGTCGTCGTCCCTCTTCGAGGAGTTCCGTCTCGGCAACCTCTGGGCGCGACGGCGGCTTCGCATGGTAGGGGGGTTCTCACCACTACGCCGGTGACGACGGTTACCTGTGTAGTGGTAGGCACCTCTTTGTAGTTTGTTTTCTTAGGCGTCCGACGGATGTGTCGAGGTGACTGCGTTCGTTGGCGCACTTTTAATTTGCCGTATATCGAGGCTGGTAACCTCTCATGCGTACGATGCGCGTGCTGCGTTGATGTGCGTGCGCACGCGCCGGCTTGGTCGCTGGTGTTGGTGAACACGCCCCTGCTTGCTGGTTGCGTTGGCGTGCGGCGCGCTTGGTTGCTGGTGTTGGTGAGCCGGTCGTTGGTGAGCGTGGTTTGTGGTAGTATGTACTGCCACAATAGCATAACAGTAAATTATTAGACCTTATTAAAAAGATATGAGGTTAAATTTATTCTGTCATTTGATTAGCGTGGTATTAAACACTGTAGAAAGTATACACCGTGTCCTACGACCCTTTACCATAAAAAATCTAGCTTATTGATCTAGCCATTTCAAGTATAATTTGTGAAGACAGTATATCAAACGTTGTCATGGTTTCAGAGGAAAATAATTTATAAACTTTACGTGATTATAATGAAATATCATGTATGGTCGACGGCAAATGACGCTTTACCTGATGCGAAAACATTGATTTTCATAGATACAGTACATACACGCATTATCTCTTTTTTTTACGCATGGCTGTACGTCGCTGGCCACCTTTCAAGTCCAGCCAAGCACTCAGTTTATCACAACATTGTTTATGTGTTAGTACATATTTAAATCTCGTTAGAAAATGTCATACAAACAACACAATGTACCAACTACTTTGGATTAGCCATTCTCTCTTCTTTTTGTCCTTGGTAAGTATTCGGCACCACAACTAGCTACTTGAATAACACTTCTCAGGATGATCACCGAAAGGTCCAGTATTCAAACCACAACTTTCGAATTAGGTAGAATATTCCATACCTCAATTCAAGAACCGAATCGTGTTGTCATAAACTGACACCTCAACGGTGTCTTTATTTCTTATTGCGTTACTTTTAAGTGCAAACATGCCATGTTTAAAAGCAAATGACAAGTTTGTCATGGTCTCGTTCGCTCACGTTCAAAGGTCTGCGACAGCACCGACTGTACGAATTCTACCCTTAATTACTTAAGAAGTATATAATTATTATATTGTCTGAATTAATGATGTTTAAGGCAGAAATGCTTAGATCAGTGCACCATCTTTTTTTAATAAAAAAATATTTTACCTTCAATCTAATTAAATACCTTGCTGTGCCTGCTTTTGCCATACCTTTTAAATGGGTAGATCATATTAGTCAGCTTTCTTTATAAAAATAAATAGTCTAAATACCCTCAAAAATATTTAATTTTATTTATCCAAACTACGTGTTTTTGAGCATTTTGTATAATTATTTGTACTATCTAATTCTGCGCTTTGTGCACTGTAATTTATAAAATCACCCACTATTGCTTATTGTGGGGAGGCCTGCTTAATTTATTTTTAATGTGAAGTTATGATGTAATGTTATGGTTCCGAATGATATTTTTGTAATTTCTAGGGTACGTATTATTGTATTACTATCAATAGCACAATAAACTTTAAACTTGGATATGATTGGTTTTTTATTTTTCCTTTTTTTTTCGCCACAAAATTTAAAAACGTATATAATAAATGTACTTAAAAAATGCAGAAGCACTTGCTGGAAAAAGTTTATGTCAATGAGGGGTCATTCTCAAATGTTTCAGAGCTATCGTGTTACCAATATGAATAATAATTAATCGTATAATAAAATAAAACGAGAAAATATTAAACACTGTTGCCAGTATAATTTCCCAAAAAAAATAAGTATTATTTTATTACCAAGAAATAATTCAAACAAATGTTATCGCTACTTATTAATTATAACACTTATAATCTTTTTTTCTATTCTTTGATAATAGGAGAGACATTTTAAAATTTATGCGAAATCTCACTTTACCGTCGCCAATATTGATCTAGTAAGCCAAAATGGTAAGAAAATGACCCTTTTTCTGTTAAAGTAATCGGAATATTGAAAATACATTGAATCAGACTAATAAAGTGAAGGCGGTGGTGATGTTATTAAAAAATACACTACTTACCTATGTATATGGTAACACAAAAGTTAAAAAAAAATATTAAGAACTGGTATAAAAAAATAAAAAACACCAAAACCATTAGGCCTTTCCATCCAAATAACCTTTCTATCTATCCTAGTTTTATTTGCTATTTTTCAAAAAAATGCGTTATATGATTTATGGTCGAGTGCATAATTACCATTTATAAATCGATTCCGAATCACGTGGCTGGTGACAGCTGCAGGCCTCTCCATAAAACATGACTGAAATGAACTGCGAAAATGCCTAAGCGACAGTCGCGCCATGACCCTTGGGGACATGACCCATGGGGATGAGTGACTCATTTGCACTTCTGACATGTCGGGAAGAAGGTCGATGGATTCGTACAGTGCTCGTCGCTTAGGCTCAATGATGAATTTGGTATAAAATTGAGACCGAAGTTATTTACTAAACTCAAATTGCAATCTACTTAATGGTAATAATAATGGTAAATGGTAATAATGTTGAAATTTACATACAACCGTTTGGCTCTTAAAAACAATTAACGCATTCCGCTTCGTACGTTAAACGTGTGACTACGCGTTGCCAGCTGCCGCCCTATCAGCGAAGGTCGTTGACTAAACGGAATATCCTACGCGGGAGCTGCCACTCTTTTTTTTTTGTTTTTTACAAAACTTTTTTATATTTAAAATTATATGACGCCCTAAAACCTAGACCACAAACTTTGACTTTTTGGTGTTTTTGACAGCTGTCACTTGATTTAAGCTCAGTTTGGTTTGCCATTTCATAATGAATAGGTTTACTCCTGAACAACGTTTGCAAATAGTGCAAATTTAGAAAAAATCAATCTAAATTTTTTTTAAATCACTCTAAAATAAAGTAAAAATCACGTCGTGGGCCTGTGGCGTGGCCTCCAAGATCGTGCGATTTAACACCGCTCGACTATTTTTTGTGGGGTTATGTGAAGTCGCTTGTCTACGCAGATAAGCCGGACACGATTAACGCCTTGGAAGAGAATATTCGGCGCGTTATTGCTGACATACGGCCCAACTTGCTGCAAAAAGTGGTTGAAAATTGGGCCTCTCGGCTGGAATTTGTTCGAGTCAGCCGCGGCGGCCACTTACCCGAAATCATTTTTAAAACATAATGGCAAACCCTTATCTTTATAATAAAACTAAATTCTTGGCCATAACATCAAATTATATGCGTTTTATCTCTTCTTGAAAACCACGCCTCTAAAATCATCACCCTATATAAAAGTCTGACAGTATATTGACATTTAGAAAATTCGAATTCTTTTTAATATTTTTACATTACCTCAAGTGATGCAACTATCTGTCCATTCGGTATTAATATTTCTTTAAACATTCTGGCTATATAATTTGAAAATTTTCATTCTGTAATGTGTATCAAATCTATGTATGTTTATATCATGTTACTTTACTCAATCGACTGTGTTGAGTGGGTGGCGAAAAATAACCTGGCCAGATATGACTTCACCTCTGAATCAGAAGCAGGCATTTAATACCACTGTGTCATCACGCTGTTTTGTTAAAGTCTGAATTTAAAACCTGAAAATTATAATTTATAGTTATTAAATTGCACATCAGCCTTCTGGATTTTTCTCACACGATTATTCATGGTGGATAACTCTTTGAGACAAACCCTTTCACCCGTAGAAGAAAAAAATCCAGGCACATTTGGGAACTGGATCCTACATCGATTTATATAAATAAAATGAAAATTAGTTACTGTGTATTATTAGTAAATAATATTTTTTTTAGAAATATTTGTTTATTGGTTAATAATTAAACGGTTTATAATAGCCCATCGCTGACCATCAAACGATTCCAAAAAAAAATTGAATCGGTTATAGATGGTGTGCTAATTAACGATCTTTAAAAAATACATACGGCATGTCATACAAATCGTGTTTTTGAAAACCCGACACCGACGATTCCCCCCACCGTTCCGCCCGCCGCAACACTTTGCCATTCATGTCTCGCTTGTTTGCTTGGCGAGCAAGCGAGACGTCATACTCAAAGTGGCGTACTTTAAAAGAGCGTTGGTTATATAACCATGTGGAGGTTCTGCGGGGCTACTCTGAAGCTGACCCACGAATCGCTCGCGGTCAGTTTGACTGACGATTGTTTAATGCAATATACAAACGTCAAACTGACAGCTGCGGGCGTTCAGGTTAACTTCACCCGAGGCCACGTTTATATTATGATCTTGCGACTATATTATGTTGTCTTATTGCGCGTTTCACTCTAAAAACTGCCTAAGCGCATCAATATTACCTACCTATCTCCATCTATCTATCTACTATATTATAAAGACTAAATTATAGATATTCCGTCTGGAACGCTTTTCAACAGCGTTTCGAAAATAAATTGTGTTATATTTAAATTAAAAAAACTCAACGTCATTAATCTCACGGATGCACGAGTCGTCACGCGCCTGCAGGGCCTAGCTGTCAACCACGGGTTAGTCACATATAAAATAAATTTCGTGTATAATAATATTTTATATATTATATTATAGTTATAATAATATTATAAAATATTTTTTTTTTAGATTTTCTTTAGTACACTATTTTTTTCAGTGGTCAAGTCGTTCAGAAAAAGTATTTGATTAGCTGTTTGTGCCGAGGCACGAGCCATTTTGGAATTAACGGAATGCGCCCGCGGCCTCCATACATAACTTTAACTGTGCCAATGTCCGCCTCCGGGGCGGCGGCGCGACGAGTTGGAGGTCACAAAAAAGCGGAACGAATGCGCGGACATAATTTCAATCATTAAAACAGTGTCATCGGAGGCGCCCACAAATTATCAACCAGTCGTAGGTGATAATTTATGTATGCGTAGATCGATTCCGGATATGACTTAGACCACGTTTAAATATATCTTTCTCGTTTCCAGTAGAGATTGAGAGAATGTCCTCAGTTCCATAGTAAAGCGTTTTAATGTTCTTTTAGCATTATTACAAGATATTTTTAATTGACTCACTTTTGCGCTCTGTGAATTATTTTTACATCAAAAAAGGAGAAGTTTCTCAATTCGGCGCGTACCTAGTTTGTTTTTTTTTATGTATACCTAACAAACTCCCGATTGGCTTGAGCGAGTAAGACCTTTTTTTCATAATTATCCCATGGTCCCGTTTTCGTTTAGGTTAGGTTAGTCTTTTGGTGACAAATTAGGCGTATTCGAATATTAGTTTTGCAGATTGTACGCGAATGTTTGGACTTTATTTCGTTGGAAGTTTAATTTATTTATTTATTTATTTATTTATTATATCCATAAAAAATTATATCATTACATGTATATTAATATATCGCATGTTATTGATATTCCATAAAAGAAAAGTACAGTTTGTGTGGATTAGTAACACCTCACTAGGCAAATGCCTGTGTCGAGGTGTTACCTATTTGAAATATATAAATAGAGTGATAATAGGGGCGCGAGGTCTATATTAGAGATCCGTGATAAATATATATATATAGATAAAACATTTTATATATATATATACACATACACACAATAAATATATAACATTTACACACACACACACACACACATATAAATATATATATATATACGTAAATACATACATTAGAAACATACTTTAATTCAAATAAACTTATCGTTTTTAGTTAGCTATAATAATACAATATTTATCTGCAGTGTTTGTTAATGAATGTGAAATTTCTAAATACCTACAATTAACATCAGAATTATTATTCTGATGTTTTTGTTGTATATATAATGTATAAAAATGTGTAATTAGGTGTATTAGTGTGTAATTAGGTTAGGTACTTCTAGTGTAAGATTAAATATATATATATATATATATACGAGTATATTTATTAAACAGGTTTTCCCATGTACACTGGGCTAAATATTTGTTTGAACCACATTTTTAACTCATTACAAAATGTTAAAGGTATTAGTTGTAATACTAACATTGCTGATCATTATCATACAATTCTCATGGATGATTTAATAACAAAATAATTTATTTTGATAATTTTTCTGGAATCCACATTCCAATCGGAACTTTTCCGCTAATTGCGGCCGCTCTATTAAAAAAAAATACACGCTTACTTTTCATGATTAAAACTATTCAGTCAGCTGTTCGCTGGACGCCGCGCGCCGCTGCAATGGCGGCGACCATCTTTCTTCTTTCTTCTTTCGTCTATGGCGATTTCATTTCATTGAAACGGCGCGAACGACGCGCGCCGCTCGCGTGCCTCTCCCGCAAACAATTTCGAATTAATTAGTAAATAACTGTAAAATACGTACGATAATAAAAATATTCTATACATAATTACTCGTATTTCATGTGATTTGAAAGCGCCCAATGGGATTAAACATTTATATTTTGGAACGCAGCGCTGAATTAGACAATTTAACTTTTAGGTTAAATTAGTTTCAATATGCGCGGGAAAGTTTTTGTCTTTCTGCTAGTGCTGTGGGTCGGCGTGTCTGCATCCTACGCGCGGAAGAAGAGCCCCCGGTTTCCGTCCAGCAAGCAGCTGGTGCTGCGGCAACGCGAGCAGAGCCCCGCTGCCTTCGCCGGGCTGCTGGTTATGAGGCTGGTGTACGGCGTGGCGAAGGTCATGGGTGTGGAGGAGAACCTCGGCCAGGCCTTCAACGGCGTCTTCGTGCCGCCGGGAGCCGAGGACGATTATGGTGACTTTGGCTTCGGCGATGACAGCGGCGAAAGTTTCTTTGACTTTGACCTATAAGTTCTGATTACGCATTTGACGATTTGAAGTGCATTAGATAATTAGATTAAAAGCTGCCAGTACTATAACGTGTAAAATAATATATTTAAGTTACTTAAATACTAAGAAAACTAATGGATATTTATAAGTACTAGTGTAGTGTGTGATTTTGGATACTTGTTGTTATTTTGTATTTTTATATGAAAATGTTAGTACCTACATAAATTAAGATTTTAATGGGCATTTAAATATAAACCAAAGCACCTATACTGTAGACAGGTGTTCCAAGACCATTCTCGAAGACTTAAGGGGGTGTTTATGTTCCCTATTACGTGTAAGAAATTGTATATAAAAATGGGAAAATGATTTATGCCCAAATTTAATAATTTTATCGAAGCGCTCATGTAAAGTCACGTACTTCGCTCTACCGTTTGCTCAACCGCGGTGGACAATGACCCAGCGCGGCCTCGCTAGCGACCGATTCATATTATCACCTAAAGTTTACTATTTTTTTTTCTCGGGAACTATGATTAATTTTGATATGAGGTCAAAACTGTTTGAAATCGCAGAGCTAAGCTGGGTTTTTTTCATCGGGAGTGGTCTCGAAACACTTATAATATTATAGTCAAATTATTTAAATGTTACTATAATTATATTATTGTTTTTGTTGTATTTAATTAAAAGTAAAAGCTTTATTATTATAATAAAAAAACAGCCACTAGGTACCTATTGTATACACGCGCAATATGTACCTCTAGGTTAGGGTTGCCATAAATGGTTTGGCTCCGACCGGGACTATAGGGTGGAAATATACGGGTGTTATTGGATGAGAAGGGGGGGGGGCTACCGCCCCCATAGCGCCGCAATCTGGTTTGTGAAAAAAGGAAATCTTTCAATGGTTCCCACATTTTCAGAATACGTTCAATGGCCGGGAACAAAGACGGTTAACCGCCTAGTTTTTGAGCGAAATCGTAAATTACCACGAATTACAACAATATTTGTAAAATGTCAGTACATCCCCTGACCCCGCACTTTCACCGCCAGCCAACGTGATCTAACGTCGTCGCACGAATTATTCGCATATTTTTAGCAATAATATAAAAGCATGATTACCCGTTTACCGGGACATCTGGTGGGTCAAACGGGACCGAGGCTCCAAGCCGGTGACATGTCCCAGTGTTCCGGGACGAATGGCAACCCTACTCTAGGTGATAAGAGTATTGTAGGTAGGTTGGCACAGGTTCGCATTCATTCGTTGTCTATTATTAATTAAACTGTTACTTAAGTTTGTTATGTATGTACAGTTAGTAATTTTAAGGATTTAAGGATTAAGCCGGTTTAAGAAAAACATAATTCCAATTTGAGTTTCTGCCAGATGAGCCCTTCAGGCTGTGACAGGACAAGATACATTTAGTTTTGTTTGTTATCTGGTGAAAAATAAAAGTCACTTATGGTGGTGGCATTGAACTGAACTGAACTGAACTGAAGCAAGGTTAGGTGGCCAATATCGCATGATTTTGTGGCGCACTCGATAACGGTGCATTCCAGGTTCGTGTAGACTGTAGGTATAAGCTCGTAGCTTGAAAATCATCTAAATATACCTAATAAAACCAAAATAAAAAAACCGATCACCAACCCATTTTAGTTTTTCAAGATTTTAATCTATTTCGAATTTGTGGTTTACTGGTTGGTCTCTGGTTTTTTTTTTAGGGGAAGATTTTTTATTATATTAGGTTATTTTTATGTTTTTGTTATTATGTTTTATTATTATGTATTATTTATATTGATTTATTATTATTATACCGTGATCAAAGGATGGATACATATTTTACAAGTTAGTAATTTACGCGAAATATTTTAGAAGACGACTGGAATGTTTTTTTTATTTTAGACTTTAAGTTACATGAAAGGCAGTAAAGTAACTTTTTGGAGTAAAATTTGACTGAAAAAATGCACATATAATTGCACATAATAAACAATATTTTATTTAGAACATTTTTTGGAAATAAATTGGCCCAACAAATTTTTGTAAGTAATCAAAACAAAAAAAAATAGATATGTTAATATCCGCGAAGTGTATAAAAATATAAGTAGGTAGGTATTGTTAAAATAAAAGGTGGTAAGGGTTTTACATACCTACTTATCTTTTTTATTTTCAATCTCATAATTGACAACCAAAATTAGGTATTAGACATACCTAATTTTACCTACACTTGTGTATATTATTTCTAATAAAAAAAAACGAATTTAAATCGATGTTATCCCTAAAGTGTTTTGTAAATAAATGTGTATAGTTTAATTATTCTGATTTTTGCTCGTGTTCGACGAATGCAACATTGTAATTATTCTATCTCCTTCAGTTCAGTTTTTCATCCTTTATTTTACTTCGACGTGACATGGGCAATAGCAACAAACGATGACAGTTGCTATGAAATATCCAACTTTACAAAATATTCACGAGTGAAAGTTATCAATACGACACAATAATAATAAACATGGGTCTGTTAACGTCAATCGTTTCTGAAATAAATATTTTTTAATGTTAAAATATTATTTACTCATGGCTGAATATAAATATTATTTTGAGCGCTACTTAACGAAATGAAACAGGCGCACTAGGTCAAGGGAGAGATGGTGGTGATGAAATACGAAGCGTTAAAAACGGCACGATTATGTGCGAACTGAAACTAGCAACCGCAGGGTCAGTAGACGAATGCCATAACGATGATTAATCTAATATGGAATGACGTTTTGGTATCCTAAATTAAAAACAATACCTACTTAATTAATGTGTGGTAATTGGTTTAAAACAAAATAATGCGAAAAGAACGATTTAATTTAATATAAGTAATTAGAATGAAAAAAAAGTTACCATCATCTCGGATCATTTCCCATTGCGTACAATTCGAAAATAATTATTCAGAATGACGAGACGACTCGCTAACCTTAATACGTTTCGAAGATACGATGATTCTCTTCGGCAGCGTCAAATGATTAACTGCATTCTGCGGCGAACGACTTCCTCGTATTCGTAACCGGTTTCATTTTATAATGGCCGCGTTTTCATTTCAATTTCAAAGGTTCTTGGCGCCATAAACCGTAGCCCAGATGTTAGGCCATTGCACGTGCTTTGCAGACCCGTGCCATTGGACATTGGAACACCCGAAGGCTTCCTATTTAGGTTTAGGTTTAGGTTTAGATACTCTCTAAAAGGTAGCAAAAAAAATGCCAGTATAGGCATAGACGATAGTTTAACTCTTTAAACTATCGTCTATGCCTATACTGGCATTTTTTTTACATTCTAACCGTGGCGTAGGTTGAAGTTTCCTCGTCTTACGCCAATCAGACTTTAATGTGGGTAATTTACGGTAGGAGCTTTTTGGTATGGTCTGTTTGTGGTCATATTTTGATGAAGAAACAAACGCCACTTTGAAATATTTAGTAAGTACATTTTTTTTTGTTAGCTGTCGACCCCAAATATTAGTACGAACCTTAACCCACTTAGCTCAAACAGTCCTCTCAATTGGGCATAGAAAATGTATTACTGGAGAAGTTTAGTTCGGAAGAAGTGTGTGGAGAGGTTAGTTTAGGTTAGGGGGGGTTGGTTTGTTCGCCCAATGGGATTAAACATCGACTTTTAATCGACCAGTGTGAATTATTTATTTGTTATTGTTCGCCTGGGAGCGTTATTTTTAATTACAGATAGTTAAATTGTATTATTTTTTTTTTTTGATTAGTTGTGGTTATTTTTTGTTTTTAATGTTTTTTCCTAAGTATTATAATTTTGTTGCTTATAATTTATGAATTAAATTTCTACATTGGGAAACGTGTTAAAATATTAAATAAATGTCCACAAAATGTTTGTTAGTCGACAGGCTTACCTTTAAAGTAAATTAGGCATTAAATAAGCCAGGTTAGAAGTTAACCTAACACACGTCTAGTGAAGCTATCAATAGTATGCGTAAGGGCGACACACACGTTGATAGATGCCAGCTAGATTCGTTGATTTGTTTGTAACGGTTTCTGAGGAGACCCCATTATGAAAAGGTAATTTAGGTTAATTTATATAAGGCAATTTTACGGATACGACACACAACCTGTCCATTCACAGTAATAGTAATGAATGTACTTAGGTACTCCAAAAGCCTATAAAACTTGAGACTGTGGTGTGCTTGCACCACTTTTACCACCTAAGAAATATTGGTTGTACAGTGGATAAAACAGTCTTTTATTTCTGTTTTTTTTTTACTGTAAAATGAAAAGCTGAAAATCGAAATAATGCACAATAAAAAACTAACGCACCACGTCTATCGTGCTCGCCATTGCACCATACGCTAGTTGTGCCTACTGTATTAATTTATTGAATAATGTATTAAATACGCTTTCTAGGTACTATGTTTAGACCCTATATTACACACGACTTCATTTATATTTCAATATTTTGGACATTTTTTTTGTAGAAACCGAGAAACGCAAATAATAGAGACGATTTGAGATGATTAATGTTTTGTGAACAAGGCCTCATCACCTCAATAAACGACGTGACATACAACAGCTGTCAATTTAGCTGTCAATGTAGCTGTCAATTTAGTTGGCTGCTCACTCTATGTTATTCTAAATAACAAAAGAAAAGTTTCTATAGAGCGTGTAGGAAAGTGGTGATCCCTGCAATGTTGATGCAATTATTTGATTTGATGTAATTAGTCTACGAGTAAGGATTATAATCATGGATCGCTTTCACGGGATCATAATCGATCCGGGTAATTGATCGAAGTGGTGGAGTGTATGTTAAAGAATATTTAAGAGCACTTACTACCACACACTATTTTCAATTCGTTGTGAAAGTGTCCATAAATAGTATAGCTATCGTCTAGTTGTGGTCACAATTGTGCTAAGTGCAGTTTTAACTTAAATGAGTTAAATATGCAGTCAAACTGCTTTTTGACTGCACAATTGTACAATTGTGGTAAGTAGATTCTGACCAATCCCAAAGAAACTGCTTATTATAAATTGAAATAAGTGCAAGAAAAACCAATTTATTGTGTAAGCCCATACAACAAATGGATTTCTAGGACATTGAAGAGTCGCTATGCATATAAGATGGTGAATGGTGATGGGCTCTATTCTTCTGCCATCGTAATACCATAGTATTTTACATTTCACACCCATAAACCACGGTTGCCTTTCTATTAAATACTTTATAATTGCCAACCACTGGGTTGAATCTCGACGATCTCCATCATTGTGAGGTCTTACATTCTCATCTTTAGTAAGAAAAAAATAAAAGTCATTTAAGAGTATATTCGTGCATTTAATTTAATTTTATTATTATGTAAATAAAAGCTCAATAATACTTGTACATTAGTTTCTCTATGTAATAATGTTTACTATATTTTATATAAGTGTAATTTTATGAAATTTCTTGCATTTAAATCATTACTTCTAGGTATTAAATTTGTTAATAAAATATATTATAAAAGTAAAAAAAAGTTTTATTTAACACCCACCCTAAGCTACGTACTTAAAATTGTACTTAGTTAATTGTTTTATTAATTTTGTAGATTGAACTTAAAATTAATGTAAAATCCCACTTTGCTTGTTTGATTATAAAAAATAATGGTATGTATAAGTTCCAATATTTGTCACAAGCCTAATAAAGCATACAATGATAAAAACTCGTCTTTATTTTGGTATGCAACTAGTACAATAATTTTCAAAACTCCTTTTGTACGGTATACACAACTTGGTCTTCAAAAGATCTTGAGTTTTATCATCAATAAATAATGAATGATTAAAAAGTTATATTTTATGATGAGTGAGTTAGATCACACAAGATCTGGAAAAAAGTATTTACTATATTCTCACAAAAAATATGAATTGAAATGGGTGAAATGGTGGCCTAAAATAGGTATATTTTTATATGACCACTTTAAGAACTAACATTGTCTATCACTAATCACTAAATTGTCTATCCTGTGAAACATATATACTGTAAAATAAACAAACTAATGCTAAAAATTAAATACACTCGTCATAAGGATTCATCTGAAGAAATTGACCAGTAGCACTTATCTTCCCCATAAAAAGCATTATCAACGGGCTGCGATGGCTGAAAATCATCGTCATCAGAATTGCTGCTTTTGCTTTCTCGATAAATTAACGCTTCATCACCTGAGCATCCTTTCGATTTCCTTATTAGATCACCCCACAACAATCGCCTGCCACACACGGGACAAACGCCTTCAATGGGTACGTATTCGCCGCTTTCCAAAAAAATACCAGCGAGGCAACGAATGTGGGCGACCAAATCGCATTCGGTGTTCAAGCATTCCAACCGGTTCCTGGATTCGGCTATTACTGTAGAACATAGAGTGCAAACATTTGTGATGTTTTCCAACGCTGAAAGACTGATCAATTTCGTCTCTGCTGAATTTGTGCTTTGTTTTGACTGTGATGATTTTAACTTAGTCGATTTCACTCTTCCATGACAGATTGGCATGTGAGATGGTGGCTGCTTTTCCGGCTATAAGTTATAAAGAAATATCATTAGTGAATTATAATAATTCAATAGTACTATCCTTGAATATTATGGTGGTGTATAAAATGCGCAACTTCTAAGATAGTCTTTAGTAACTAAAACACAATGCAGATGGCCGCATAGAGTCCCAAACATAGTAATATCATAGAAAAAGCAGTAATTATTTTATTTATATATATTTTACAGATACAGTGAAATTCTTATTCTTTTTTTTATATTGGACTGTTCAAAATATTTCCAGCTTCAGCCTAACTATCAATGAAAACCACTTACCGGAAACTCCTTTACAAAATCTTCGGATAACCATCTAATTGTTAAAGGCAGTCTGTTCCAAGGACCAACCCTCAATATTTCGGACAGAATTCTTATATTATACTGAAAAACGTTTTCTTTTCTTGGCATTTTTTTTATATTCTCTACGTGGTGAAGACGTCTCGTCCTCTCGGGGTTCTGCCATGCCCATTCAAACTGAAAAAGTTGTACCTCGGAATATTGTATTGGCTTAAAGGATTCAACCCCGGCTTTTAATTTGTAGATATAGAAGAAAAAGAATGCTGGATGTTTTATCTCATAATTATTTAGGTTTAAATAGAATTGAAAAGTTAAATTTCTAATTTGTCTAAAAGTTAGGAGCCTCGAAAAATCTGTATCTATACATTTTATCAAAACTTTGGACGTAAATATCTTATTAACTGAATATGGGAAACGAGACAATAAAAAATAGAGGTATAGTTGATTTCATAGATATGCAAATTCAACCAAGGTTATAAAATACATTGATTATATATTTTCATGATTAACCAATGACGGCAATACTTTTTTTTCAAGCAGTTAGATGTGATAGAAAGCTCTGCAGGATAGAGAAGAGGGCTTTCGGGAAAAGGGCTACCTCAAAAATTACCAGCAATCAAATATTACCAAAAATATAGAATATTTTTTTCTAGATATATAATTAAGTTTGTCGAAGACGGTCAAAAAAACAACTTTCCTTCTCAATAGTACAGCTTGTCGGAAAATTGTATAAAATTTGAAATTGCTGTGTGTACCAATAGGAATTGAATCCAGATTCCCGAATATTGCATCATGTCCATAAATAACCATGTACTCGTATATATGATGCTTACCGAGTTCTGACAACATTCTGTTTATAAATGCTTGTCATCAAAATTGATTAGATTTATTAGATTTTTGTTTCATTTAGAGATGTTACCATTAATTTATTTATTGATAACCACATTTAAAAGATTACATTTATTAAAATGCAAAGTTCTAACTAGCTGGGTTTTTTCTATAGCAATAGCATTAGTTTTTTGTGAAATAATTTAAATAGGAGTGAAATACATTTTTTTCCCGGGGAAGTGAAAATTCTGATATCGAAGGTGCTACATTAGACAATTTCCATTTTTTTAGAATGTATAGAAGCTTTTTCTTCTTCCTCAGCCTTTCGCCATCCACTCCTGGATGTAGGCCTCTTCCATTTCCTTCCACATATTTCTATTTATTGCTGTTTGAAGCCAGCAGTTTGCAGCCCTATGGATGGCAACCATCTACCTCAGCTGTGGTCTTCCGACTTTCTGCTTGGTTGTCCTCGGTCTCCACTGGACGATCTTATTTCTGGAAGCTTATTCTTTGAATAAATGTATGCCAATAAGTAGCAATACGGTGTTCAGTTATTAAACCAGAGATCTCGGTTTCAAATTCGCACATTATAGTCATACCATTTTTAACGCTTCCTTACCACCATATTCCCCGACTCTAGTACAAGCAAATTTAGCTTAGTCAAGTAGGGCCCATAATAATTGAATAAGACCTAAATCTTAGTAATTCTATCAAATTAAAAAATAAAATATATAAAAGGACATTAAAATAAACCTACAACCTAAAATCTACACAATTATAGATACAATAATCCCCTTATTGTTAATAAAAAAAAATGAACCACCAAAAAATCAGCTCAGAAACACAATATATGTATTATGAAACTTCAGTAAGTGTAAACCATGTCTGCAATAGTTTTTTTATTTTAATATTTTTATTGCCATCCATAATATTTGAAATCAAGCTTTAATAGAATCATCCTCAAGTAATCGCATACAATATGCCAAAAAAAAATAATCAAAATCGTTTAAGCCAATAAAACTAAAAAAAATTAAAGGAAACATATTTTTTATTTTTTTTTTTACCTTACACTTGATGTAACTTAATAATATTAAAATGAAAAAAAAAACCGTATCATATGCAAAAAAAATCATCAAAATTGCTAGAGCCATTTTGGAGTATGTAAAGACCACATGGATTAAATTGAGAACCTCCATCTTTTTTTAAAGTCTTAAAAACAACTTTAAAGCAGACTTTCTTACCCTTAATGCGGCGATATTATTCGGGAAACCATGAACAATCAGAACCATTTTCCTGCAACAAATAAAAATGTATATTAAAAAATAAAATGCAGTTGCTAATTAAATTCGAAATTCAGTTACATCTATAGCTATCAAAACGCTCCTCATCTTTGACAGACATGACATAAAAAGCCAATTCTCTCGAAAAGCGGCAATACCATTGAGTGCGAGGCGACGGGCTACCACCCGCCTACCAATCTTAACTTCGTATTTTGCTCTTATCTGCACTTTAAACATCAACACGAACTTCAGTTAGATCATTGGGATTTTTTGGATAATTTATAAAAGTAATTAGTGTGAAAGAAATAGTTGCTAAGACATTACAAGTTGGATTCAAAAAGTTTGCGAGACTTTTGGGGACTACACCAACAATTTTTGGATCAATAAAAATAAAATACATCTATTGCAAAATAACCCCTTTATCCCTTAAATCTGCTGTGATGGATCAGCAGGCTCAATCCACAAACTGGTACGGTAATACCAGATTTTTTTTTGCGTAATCTATACATAAAAACTTTTAATAACCTAAAAAAAAACATAATAGTTGGGAAAATAAACAATTTTGCTATCACCCCAAACTTTTTAGAAAAAGGTTAAAACTGTCTACATTTATGAAGATGATATTCATCAATAAAAAGTGGAAAACTGAGTTTGAACCACAAACTAACACTTATGTGATTTCAATAGAGTAGGTACTTTTTTCAGCCTTCACCTCACATCTTTTATGGCTGAATTTAATTGGATCATCACTTATAATAAACGATATATCTGAGAAATAACCACTGTCTAGTATTCCACGGTGGGGTAATTATTATGAATTAATTTAAAACAAATGTTTGATGTAGGTAAGCAAGTAAAATTATTTGATTGCAAGTAGGTACCACGGTCCCTTATTGTTAGTTTTTCTAGCACCACCTGCTTGGGAGCCCCTATTATGCTGATTCAGCCTTCGGTTCGGATCTATTGTAAAGCCTATATAGGTCCTTCCGCGGTACTTCTCGTTAAGACAAAACAATAGATAGACGCCGAAGAAATCTTCAATTACTTTTGTACTATCCATTTTTCTATATTCAGAGGCAAATCATAACATTACATTGCCTACATGCACATTGTTGCATTTTGTCATTGCAATTGAATGAAATGTGATAGGTAGGTATTTTATTTTTCTAATTTGAAGCAGATTTTTTTATATTAAAATTCAAAAATAATACTTCTGATCTGACACTGTTGACAGTTTACCATTGACATTTGACACTTGACTGTTGGGTTGGGTTGAGTCCCCCTACTGAAATTGGTAAAATCCCCAAAATTTGCTTTATAAAAAACCGTGTTCTAGGGAAATACAATTTTGGGTTTAATATTAATGAAGTAGTAATGTATTATTTAATATTGATAAATATATACCGTATGCAAATGATGTCAAAGCAGTTCACTCATATGCTGGCGTAGATTGGTGGTTAATGGATGAGGTACCACCGGATATATGTAATCTTCTAGTCCAATAACGGTAGATGGTCGAGGAAATCACTTCACAACACAACTACGAAAATTTTATTAATTAAATATCTTAATAAGCACAACTTAAAGAAAAACAGAATTTAACTAATAAAATATGCTCGGTAAAACCGTTAGAGTGACATTATAATTCCATAAATACACTGATAGTAATGGCATACAAATAGTTGAAAAAGTAATGTATAAAATGCATTTTAATTGGTAATTGAAAACCATCCAAATACCTAGGCAATATCCCAACTTTTGTGCACAGCTTATAGTATTGGTAATGCCTCTGTTGGAAGTAGCTGCTCCCTATGATATCTTCAAACGTGCCATATGAGGATAGAACTAACATACATAAATTGCGAGAAAAGCTGGTAGAGCTACCTCAGAAGTACTACAAACACCTCTACCACCAAAATTTACTGGTAAAAAACACTTAGCTTAATATATTGTCTTCCTCAATATTTTGTTTATTGCCTAAATTGATGTCTTTACTCAGTACTTGACCCTGGCTGGAATCATTCATAATGAAGGCCAATTAATTAAAAGAAAGAAGAAAAAGATCTGTCATGTTTGTTAAATTTTTTCGAAGTGTCATGAAGAGCATTTATACGTTTGATTACAAAAAAAAATATAAAGCAGATAAATATGGTGTCAATAAAGCAGTTCTATCGAATTGACACTCAATACGATTTGTGTACACGGTTTAGTTGTGAATGGTCGGAAAACGATATTCTTGGGATTCAATACGGCGACAAAGTTCACATTTTGCAGTTAAACTCTTCACCGTGCAATTTAGATGACAAATTGAATTTCTGCCACGATATCATCCAACCTCCTCTATATTTCACAGAAGAATATAATGAAAATAGTTTGAATTGGAAAGGAAGCGAAGATTTCGAAAATGCATTAACACAGCCTCATTTACTCGACGCTTCTAACGATAAAACCATTATTTCGAGAATTGTTCAAATTAAATGGTCTCCGTTAAATTTTTTATTTAATAACACTTCTATTTTGGCAGTGTTGTCAAGCGTGGGAGTAGTAATGATTTACGTGAAAGGTAGTTTAGAATGGAATTTGATTTTAAATTTGACTAATAATGTTAGAGAAGCCTGTTATAAATCCGTTAAGCCATTTAATACAAATATGTTGTGCACTACATGTATTTCTTGGATGGGATATTTTAAACATGACAACTTCCGTTCAGCACATTTTGCTACCGCTCAACGGAACGGCATAATATTAATATGGAAAATCTCAGTAGAACAAACAATCAAAACGGACATATTCAGTTTGGATTTTTCTTATGAAATACACTCGGACATTGAACATTTAATCAGCATGAAGTGGATTCCAGTCGGCGATAAGAAAGGTGATGATTAAAAAACATTGTAATATGTGTTTTCACCTATCACAGTCCATAGACTTTTCCATATAAGTGATGCCTAATAACCACAGTCCATTACACTGCTTTGGGTTCATTTACTTAATAAGTTTGGGTAAACTTAGTTTTCAAAAAATATATTTTCAAACTTTTTAAAAATGAAAACTTTTTTTACAATACAATAATAAAAATCAAATGTATATTATCTAATATACTTATTTTAGGATTAATATAGGTAGTCCTTGAAGCAGTCTGGAAGATGTAGGGCCACGGATGTCGGATCGGATAACAATAGTATTCTGCACGATCAGTCAACACTATTGTGATCTTGCTAAATTATTAGAGTTTCACTACTACCTGGACTACTAATAACGGCTTTATGATGGTTTTTTTCCCATGTCTGATAGATGGCTGTATTGAAAGTAGGAGTTGGCCGTATTACAAACAATTTTTTTCGAGGCTGGCTCCAGCTCGTCAAATTCACTCACGTGGTTATTAGCACGGAACGGGATGCATCAAGTGTGTTTCGTCATCGGTTTAATGGTTACGAGTGAAATATTCAATGATTTAGATTTGTTTTACGAACTACTAATAATGTAAGTTATTTTCAATTATTTTCCAGTTATTTTTGTTCCAGATTGAGATTGAGCATAATGGATTTAATGTCTAAAAAACAAACTGTTATTCATAAGAGCCGTTGAGCATTTTTAAATTATCTATAAACCATACCTAATGCCATTATTATATTTTTTTTAACTACAGTTTTACCTTATCCTAATCATTATTACTTGCTTTATTTTTTTTTTTTGTTGATAGTTTATTACTTTTAGAACATACAAAAAATTACAATAATCCCCACCAAATTTTACCAATCAACTAAAAATTAAAATACAACTTGGTATTGGAAAAGTTTCAATTTGGTAAGTTTAAAAGAGAGAGGAGACATTGATATTCGACGCAGTAAGCCTCTAAACAGACTGCAAATATCTATGTCTAATAATTTTTATGGCGGCAGCGCAAAAATGTATTTAATACCTTAGTTCTTTAATGGCTTGTGAAAAAAATTAAGGAGGAAACTTAAAATATACTAAGAAGATACTACCTAAGCAATATTTGAGTTATTGAGTTTATTACATTGTGCCTAGCCATTTATGAAATTTTGTACAGGAGTTATTTCTTGCCAACAAATTGTCAAGAACTATGTTTTGTAATTTGTTGTATAAGTAATTTTATTTAAATAAAATAGTAAAAAAAAAGTTTTATCTTCGGTTAGTGTCTTTCAGTGAAACCCAGCAATGAATTTTGCGGTCTGCCCACCGCCTTAAAGCTAGGTGTTTGTTCAAAACCTTCTCTCCCTTGGGCTCTCATATATTATTATTAAATTTCACCAAAACTAACTTATTTTAAAATAGAATTAAATTTCTGACAGGTATTCTTGTGCTCGGAGGAATAAACGGGGAGGCGCAAATGTACTCGTTGGAGAAAAACATAAAAGATAAAATGACAGTTATCGAAAAAAAATTCATTTACGAAGAAAGGGATAGATTGGCTGTCGAGGAAATTGAGTATAAAATGATTGACAGTGGTTCAGTTGCAGTAGTCTTGATAAAATCTCAATATGTGATGGTGATTTTAGTTAACATTCATATGCTCCAAGTTGTTGAAGTAAAATTTGAAGACTTGAATTCAGATATAACAGGTAATTAATAATAATAATTCATGCTCAATAATAATTATTAGATACTTATTCTCTTTCTAAAATGAAGATATCAATTAAAGTCAAAAAATGTAAAAAAATCTTTAAAACCTTCTTAGATTTTTGCATAATTGTGCAAAATTTATGATAAATGGACTGCATACATTTTAGTATAGTTAGTGGTCACTTTTAAACTAATAGCGTATAATATATGGTGTGAGATTGCACCTTAAATCCGTCATGGACTTCTAGCTCGTGAACTGTTATAAGCTGTCATAATTATAATAGTATTAACTAATAACATCATGTGTAGAATAAATGAAAATTAAACCTAAGAAACTAAATTAAAAATTTAACAAACTTATTACTTGCTTAAACTGCCCAAGTGACCACTAGGCGAACGCGCCCATGTTCAAAATGAAAAACAGCCAGAAAACTATTAGTGCAAACCAGTGTTGCCACTACATTAAAATCCAAATTAGGTCATTTTTGTATCATTGGGTATTTTGTAACCTAGCCTTTTACAAATATTTTCATTGCCCTTGACAATGCGTATAATTATCCCATTGTAAAGTATAGAACCCTCTGTAGAAGCAACATTCGCAAATGATCAATTTTCCAATCTATTTCAGGTTCTTGTTGGTACTCATCATCGCAACTCGCATTGTCCACATACAGTAATGGTTTTTACATTGTCTCGATAAATTTTGACGAAAAATCAAGCTGGCATTTGCAAGCAAATCAAGTAACATTCATTCATGAGAATATCGCTTTAACTGGCTTTGCGCTGTCATTGAATAAAGCGATCTGGGTGTACACGGCTATGCCGAGTTCGAACCACAATAGAAAAATATACTTTCGTTATAGCATATGCTTCGCATGGTCGGATGAATTCACTCCTATGAAAGATGCGCTTCTCAGCAAAACATTTACTGTGCGCGACAATAATGATTACTTGGAGATGTTCCGATATTTGGTTATAAGGAAAAAGCTTAGTTTGATGATGTGGCTCGTGAAATTAAAGCCATTGCGGGATGAGCACTTGAAGCTGTATTTATACCTCATGCAGATGCATATCGCAGTTAAGGAGAGCAACAGAGTAGATCTACAATACGATTACAAAGCTGAAGAGGTTAAAAACTGTAAATTAAAAAAAGATATGTTCGATATACATAAGTGCTTGCAAAATTTAATGAGCAAATGCGCTGTCGAGAGAATATTGAGCTATTGCGAAAAAAAAATGGATAACTCAATTACAGATTTTCAACTGCCATCTTTACAGAGTTGTTTGGCGTTAGTTAAATACATGGCAATGGATCTCAATCGGGACTGGAAAACTTCATTTGACTCACAAAGTCTTGAGATACTTAAAGACATTGAAGATATGCGACCATCAACATGCGGATGGTGTCAAGATGATATCCTTTTTAATTTAATCTTTTTAAGCAACCAATAATGTTTCTCTGTATATTGATTCCTTCATTACTGATGAGTGGCAGAGGAATCCATATCGGACTTACGCTGGACTATCTTAAAAAGTTTTTCGAAACTTATTTCCACAGCACTTTGCTTCCTGTAGAATGAAAAACAGCACTATGTATTTCTATGTATAAGTAATTGGTAATGAATATAAGAAATAAGTAATTTACGTTTCGTAGCTTACAGTTTTTTTAAATAGCTATTTCGTATCCTATATTCACAGAAATCATTCATGAGTACTGCAGATTGTGCTCCTAAGGCTTAGCAACTACCTGACACAGGTAATGGAATACAAGCAGCCACTATGGATAGCCGGCCCTCACTCACTGACAGTCCTCCGGATTACCGCATTCTCTGGATTTCCTGGGGTCCAGATTATCAAGGCCCTACTGAGTCAATTAAGTCAATGAGTGAAATATATTAAATTACAAAGTAATTCATTTGCAATCTTTTTTAATATCTTTTCTTCATTTAGATGTATTGAAGCTGAAGGCAAACATTTATTCGCCAATCCATTACGACTGCACTTTCAATAATATCATATCACCATATTCTAAAACACCACAATAAACCGCAGATCAGAGAAATAAAAAAATTACGAGGTGTAAGCACGCACGGATGTGTTTTTTGTTTCGGCTTCCCCAATCCAAAACAAACTGAGTATTTAGCGCTTAACCGGTTGCAAAAAAACTGGTTTCTTGACCTTTAGCATAAAGCCGCATCGGTGCAAATGCCCTCATCTTCACAGCCACGTGTGACATGATCATTTCATTATAATCACATAAAGTTTATAAATTGATTTTGCCTGAAACCATAATTTTGTTGGTGCTTTCTGAGTCAATCGCACGGCTCATCTTGATGCATCTTCATGGTGACTGAGGATTGAGTAAGAATCGTTTGTTTAGACCTGAAGGTAGAAAGTCCTGCAGTTTTCTCTAAAATAATACTGCAAGGTTTTTGTTTTTCTGTTCCTTAACTAAAAAATACAGCTATACGGAGTGACTTGTATGTCGGGTCACCCAATCCAGCGCTGTTGCCTGACATTTCAAGAAATTAAAACTGCAGATTACATTGTCTGTCCTTGTGGCCTGATCGCCAAGTCGGAGCTGATCGTCGAAGACCCACATTGTCCATTTTGTGATAATAAATTTAGGAGAAACTTTTTAGTTCTAACACCTGAGGTTTAACTGCAGATTATGTGTTTAAAAGGTTTGTATCACGGTTAACTTTTTTAGCCGACCAGTGAATGGAAACCCAACTACCTCCCGTTATCTCATGGAAACGTATCAGGAACACCGTCATCATTCCTAAAACTGTATTTTTTACTAATATAAATAAAGTGAAGAAAAATATCTGTGTTACCTAACGGTAAATCTTTTATTTTATTTTTTATCATTCAATCAATAGGTATAATCAATTAATTTGTATATATTGCCAAAAATATATTACCTATATATACCTAAGTATGTCAGACCAAATTTTGAAATAATCCCACTGGAGGTTATTTTTTCATCTATCTGAAGAAAACATAGTACACCATAGGGTGCGAGGGGGGGAGTCCATAGGATGTCTATGTATATATATATAAAAGTAAATACTTTTCAGTTTGTAAGCTAAAGAACTCTGGCAATTATGGACAGATTAAGGTCCGAGTTGTATTATTTTAATCTGAGGATGATCCATATCGTCAGACGATAGTGATTTTGCTAAATTAATTTGTTTTAAACACAGAAAAGAGATTTAAAAAAAAAACACTGCTGTCTTTTTTTCTTTCGTTTAAAAGGCTAGAAGAGAGATAGAAACAGATAGTAATTTTTTTCCCAACTGCTTCGGCTTGATTGCTAAGCCATATTCTCTTATACGCTCATTATTCATGCCAGGCACTCTTTGCATGTACTGCCATCAACGATCTTTAAATCACAACTTTTGGGTATTTTCACTGAAGTGCACAGCAATCAATATACATTTCGGGAGGTATTTTATCGGTCACAGGAATTTTTTGCTTTCTATTTATTACAATTGCATTTTATTAGAAATATTGTTTTATTAGAATGAAGATGTGTTATAGAACTATTAATTGTGAGAAAAGGAACAATGTATGTATATTTCGGCCGTCATTTATTTAATTTGATTATTGATTATTGAAATTTAAAAAAATAAAATGATAATATGTAAAAATATGGAATTACCTTAATTTGTAGTATGCATACACCAAAACAACATACATTGCAATAAAACGAAACATATTTTTTGATAATAAAAAAAATACAATTCCAATTTTTATATGATCCCTACCTAATCGACAAATAAATGGAATAAATTTGCATTTAATAATTTGTGAAGATAAGTTTAAAATAGTGTATAGTGTATAGTGTACAGTTGGTATCTTAATTATGCGCTGGTATAATAATTATTAAAAAGAATCAAAACTCATATAGATCATTCTTAAAAATTTTGATACCCTCGATTGAAAACGTGTCCCATGAACATGAGCAAACGTTTATAATAGCGTATTATTAGCCGTCTAACGATTCTGCATTGAATTATAAAAAAAAGAAGAGATATTGTAAGTGCTAATTAATATCTTCTTTCACAGATATTTATTGGTTTTTAATCTAACGTCAAACGTTTATAATAGCCCAACTAAAATCTTCTTCGTGCTTTTATAAAGGCAAGTTGACATTGCGCTGCGAATAACTTGCACACAATATATAATTGCTGCGAAAGTATTCATGAGGCACTAGTAGCAAACCATCAATTATCGTCAAACGATTCTACATCGATTAATATAAAAAAAATAAATTTAGTTACTGGGGGTGCTAACTAATATCTTTTTTTTAGACATTTGTCTTAAATTGGTTTATAAATAAACGGCTTACCGTCAAACTTTTATAATAGCCCATCATTGACCATCAAACGATTGCAAAAAAAAAATCGAATCGGTTATAGATGTGAAAGTGATTTTTTTTTGGTTTGACAATAATTACAATGTTGTTCCTTCCCCTCAATGTGTTTTTGGGTATGAAACTGGATGCCTAGATCATCTTTTCTTCAACTGCCCTAGCCATAATAATTACCCACAATTCATATCTGACCTAATCAAAGTAAAGGTTCAATTGCCTGCTAATATAAACCATCTCCTCTGCTGTAACTCTATAAGCGTTTACAAAGTCTTGGCTAAATTCATTACTCTTAACTTTCTTTCCATCTAGGGTTTCTTTTCTTCCCTAGAACACCTAAATCTAATTTACTTGTTCTTTAATATACTGCATGCTTGTTCTATGTATTTCTTCCCCATGTGTTGTTAATTGTGATTGTCCTATTATAGATCTCAAGTAATCAGTTAAAAAAGTTAATCAAAGTGTACCTTGGCTAAAATCACTCAAACCTGGGTGGATAGCCAGAAAATTAATAAAAGAAGAAGAAGACAATAATTACTTGCTAACGGAAGAAGAAAAAAATTTTGACATAAATTTTACTCACATTGCTCAAAGAATAAATCAATCGTTCATTATTTGAGTTGTTATAATTATTGGTTTTGCCATGAGCGTTATGATTTAGAGATATGGATCTCTCTGATGAATTCATTTTGTCTGCCGTAATTCTTGAGGTGATTTTTTGGAAACGTGATCGTTTTGGTTGTGTAGTTTCTGTACATAAATTCATATTGTTGTTTTTCACTCATTTTTAGGATAATTTTCATTCTGGAACGAATGAAATAAACAATACCATACAACTCGAAGGAAATATCAATTTCCCTGAGAGCGTAGAAACAAGTGAAACTTTGCCAGCCAAGCCACAATGCAAATATTGTTTTAAAACATTTGCGACATTTCGCCAATGCAATGGACACCAACGAATTCATTCAAAAGAGAAGATATTTACGTGCGGTAACTATTGATACTAATTAATAACACGTGTTTTTCAAAAACGGCTTAGTATAAAAACGCATATAATAAACATTATTGGTAATACAGGTGTTGGTATGTCGATGGGAATTTTAAAGGGTGATAGAGGAGGTCATTTCGAAACTATTTAGCAAAATATAGTTATCTCTGTACAAAGTATTACGGTTTTTGGTATCTGCTGATTTTTGATGATGCTATCAATAAACTATAAAAATCAACAATCAATATACAATATACTTAAATAAAAAATAAGAGACAGTTGTAAACCTAGTACAAACACGATTGCCTATTTTGAAGTTTAGATTGTGTACTGTCGAAAGCAAATGAAGCTTTACTATGACGAGGCTATTCGACATTTATCCACTCTCGATGAACACTGCAATACGTGTGAGGGAGAATGTGAGTAGCTATGTGTGTGTAAATACAATCCTTAACGACATTCAATGTTCATGCACGAATATAAAATTGTGTTAGTATTAGAACAGCAGGCTTAGTCTGGCCAATCAGCGCTCGAAAATTCGATACAAACGGTAAACGCCATCTCTTTTCCTTTGTCTCGGCATTGGAAAGTGATGACACATTTGAGTCAATTGTCGATTGGCAGCTCACAGACTAGGCCCACAGATCTTTAGTGTATGTTTATAAACCAAAGTATCATCTATCTTCGAATATATATTATTATAAATATTGGTGTTATGGCCACACACCTGCACCGCCGAGCGCCAGGCTCAACACAGTGCTATTAGGTAAATTTTGCCTCTAAAACAGAAATCATATTGTTTTAGTTCTGATACAAAGCATATTAAAGATAAACAAAAAAAATAACTTATACCAAAAAAACAGTATGAACATTTCGTATAAAACATTCACTGAAATGTGGATGTTTCAAAAAATGTTATTAATATTTTAATTCGAGAAACATTTTTTGTCGTAAAATTTTGTCCTGACTTTCAGATAGTTCTGAAAGTATATCCTCGAATTGAATATTCAGAGAGCTTCTGAACCTCATCCTCACGTGATGTGATTTTAGCATGTGATTTGGGTACTTGACAATCACTGTAGAGATACTTCAGTACACGGGTTTTAAATTGGAAACATTTTATTTCTCTGGCTGAGAGCTCTGAACACAGACCATTGAATTAGGCAGACGCGGCGTAAGCCAAATCTACGTAGTGCGTAGTGTATCCATTTTCAGTTATCGAAACGGTATTGGTGATAATATACCTACACACATAACACAGACGCAATCAGTTCTTGATACTAGGCGGAGAGGCGGAGCTTAGTTTTCGACTGACGGCAATGTCATAATTTTGTCAAATCCGCTGTAGCTCACTTACAGCACTTCTATGCCATTAACTATTTCTATGGCTATGAACAAGCACACATCCACACACACATCCACACACACAAAGCCACACACCCACACATCCCACTCACCTCCACACACCACCACCACCTCCTATCTTGATCACAGCCATCACACTCAAAGCAAACTTTGTTGGTGACATCAGTATTGCACTTGAAACAGCAAGTCATCTTTATACGGTTATCGTTAAGTTTATCGATCATGTTTCTTGCGTTAAGTTTATCGATCAGCGCTAGGCGTGATTGTTAAAACATAAAGTTTGAAATTTTTCCTCTTCTATTGACGGCATTGATTAAATTGCTCTGTCGCGTTAAAAAAAACCATGCGAACGAAGCCTTATCAGTAATCTTCTGCCCTTCCACAAAAGGCTCCATATTTCATTTTATAGTAATGCTAATTTTTGGAATGCTCAATTTAAGCTTAAGCTAACGCTAATATTGATTAGCCTAATATTAAAATGGTTCAAATTAGTATTTCAGTGAATATACAACAACTATTCTGTTATGACTCGTAGATCTCTTTAAATATTTATTTCTCTGGTTTGTTAAATTAAATTTGTTTCTTATTTTTGTTTTTAGAAAATCTATTTGTGCAATTTTATTTTATTGTATTCATCGTCTATTTTTTCTATCTACATTGTTGCATGTTAAAAGTTATTATGTCATTCCTATGTAAATTATTGTATATATTGGAAAATAAATCTTATCTTATGATAAAGCTCACTAAACTTTTTTTATAAAACTATTGTGGTTTCGAAAATAATACTGACGTAAGTATTTCAAAACAATTAAACAGTTTCTTATCAATCATTATAGAATAATGATATATATTTTTAATTATTTATCAGCTGGTAACCTGATTTCCAAATTACTACAAAACAATGCTACTTATTAATCATTTAATTAAAATTTAAGAGTGGCAAGTGTGGTAAAGGAAGACCAATTTCTCTGCATTAGAGGTATATTTAAGACGATTTTGGTCAACCGCTTAGAGCCTTGTCCTCGCGACCAGTTTAGTGCCTAGTTTTCATTATCCGTTAACATGGCGATTCGGTACAACACTAGCTTAAATATCAACATTGGCTACAACTCATTATTGGGTACTGGCTACCCTCTGTTTTTAAATACTTATTCTACTTCCCTTTATTCCAGGGTTAGGACTGGCAAAATTTATACATTTTATTATGTTATTTTGCCATATTTACAAATGCACTAGGTTTATCACAAAAAATATGCATTAAGTGCTAAGGTCAATAAGCTATTAAGCAACATATTTACAATGAAAAATAGATTTTCTTGTCACATATTTTTGTAAATCATATCAAATCTAGGTTACGGAATTCTACAAAATAAACGCTTCACAATTAATATTATTCTATTATCATGCTTGATTATTAGTGATGTTAAATTAATAGGTTAATGTTTCAACGCTCATGGCTATTTTTTATTTATTTATTTATTTATTTATCTTTATTGGAGAAACCAACAATTTTACACAGTACATATAAAATAAAAAAATACATTTGATGAATCGATAAAAAACTATGTAAAACTAAAAATAGGTTTCTACTAATAAAAAGTATTAAAGTTAATAACAAAAATAACAAAACCATTTTATATCAATATATATACATATCTTATACACGAATTTAGAACAGTTAATTCTTACACAAAAGATCGTTGCTGAACACTTTAAATTGCGATTTATTCAGAGTCAATTTATCGAAGCAGTTAACAGTTTCATTAAAATAACTTTTATTTTATATATTTCTTTATTTTATAATATTCTGCAGAAAAATGTCCGCACGCTGGTTTCATGACTAAAGAGGAGTTCAAAGCTCACCAGGCTTGCCAAAAGAGGAACTTTCTGTGCCCCAAATGTCCCATGTCATTTTTCGAAGAAACGATACTTAAAAGGCATTTGCAGAACATTCACTACAAATCCAGGTAAACCCCAGGCTCATGCTGTGAAAACCTTATGAGTTATATATTTAAAAAAATACCCCCAGTTAGTATGCCAAGTCTGTCAGTAATAGGTTTCGTAAAATTGATGCGTCTAGGAACTAATTTCACCACCAGATTAACGTTTCTCCAAATTTTACATATGGCTTCATCGGAGATGACTATTCAGAGAGAGATGAGAGAAAGGCAGACGGATGTACCAACTTATTGTCTTCTGACTTACGAGCAGTGCAAATATAAAATTATGTGATAAATCTGTGAATGTGTGTGTGTCACACATGACACATACACACTTCACACACAGTCGCTTCTCTTCACACACATTCACTTTTGATATGAGTTAAAACATTATTTATGCGTAATGAAAATGCTGTCATAAAACATGACTGAGGATGATAAAAAACAAAAACGGGATCTTGTTTTAAGTATCTCACTGGGTACACATCATTTTCTAAGCAGCGGTTAAAGATGAAATAAAGATTTTGTCATCATCATCATCGTTATCAGCCAGTGTCTATCCACTGTTGGACGTAGGCCTCTCCTAATGTTCGCCATTTCTTCCTATCTTCTGCTATCCGCATTCAGCTGCTTCGGCTCTTTGTTTAATGTCGTCTGTCCAACGCGCTGGTTGTCGACCTCCGCTTCGTCTTCCAGTTCGAGGTCTCCATTCGAGTATTTTCTGCTCCAGCGGTTGTCAGACCTTCGGCACATATGACCTGGCCATTGCCACTTCGGCTTTCTTATTCTTTGGGCTATGCCTTCAACTTTACTTCTTTGGCGGATAGTATAATTGCATGTTCTGTCGCGCAAAGAGATTCCAAGGTTAACCCTTTCAATGGCTCGCTGTGTAACCTTTAGTTTGTGGATAAGGCCATCTCTTAGTGTCCAAGTTTCTGCTCCGTATGCTATGACGGGAAGGATGCATTGATTGAAGACTTGTTTTCTGGCATTGTTTTTTATAGCTACATTTTTTGTATGATTTTATAGCTACTTGAAATATTTGATTGAAGGTTTTTTTTTAAATTCTATTTGCAGTATTTACATCTGTTTTAACAAATATTAGAAACATTGTATAGTCTACACTGTAACGAAAAAAATAATATAAATCACTTTTTTTTCAGCCTAATAAGTTTTTTTTCTATAAAATGGTTGAAATTTCACAGTATTATGATTTAGTAGTGCAGTGATTTTAATCAAAAATAGTGAAAAATCTATGGTTGTTTTGTATTCATATATTTTATGTGAAATATTTTGTAAAGGCACAATTTTCAATTTAAAATGAGAAAAACTCCAACTTAACTAATAATTAATTCTGTTTTTCAGGACGCATAAATGTATCATGTGCGATAAATCATTTTTTGCAAAATCAGATCTTGAAATTCATTTGGCTGTGCATATGGGTAATAATTGCTATATTTATATATTTTTGTTATGTACAAATATGGTAGAGTTAAATAAGTGTTTGATTATGAAAATTATATGAGCTGAATTACAGCCATCTCAGTATGATAATTGGATTTGGCGCTGAAAAAGTATTTTACCGATTTCTAAGTAAGCCGGTTGCCTACCAGATAGGGAGGAGTATTGCATTGAAAATCTGATGGTTGCGGCGAAGAATATAAAAACTCATCTTTATTGTACTAAAAAGTTATCCAGAGTATGAGAGTAAAATATTTTGCTTTATTTTTAATATTAGAGTATAATAGCAGGTCAAAGTACAATGTTTCGCACACCACTATAGAGTGGTGTGCGAAACTTCTGTACTAAATCTGGTTGGTACTGGTGTGGTTAGAACATGGCCAGTTTGCAGGGGAACTCGCAGAACAGAGGATTAATGAATGCTTTACTTTACCAATGTTCACCGTAACTCAAATCAAAGCAGTGCTAGTCGCATAATTTATTAGGATTCATTATGGATTTCATTATATGCTGCTTCCGGATTGTCAATTTGTGGTACCACAGTATACAGCTGTACCTTTTCCCATGGTCATCCTTTTATGTGGTTATTTTACGCGTCAAACTGAACAATTTTTGTTTTACAAGTTTATCAAAAAAGTAGGCAAAATGAGCAATAGAATAAATCCCTTTGCCTCCAGTCAGTAGAAGGAGAGGGATGTGGGATAGAGGTATTTCTACATTATTTAGTTTCAATGAATTTGTAGTGATTACAAGTGCTCTTTACTTTACTTTACTTTACTTTACTATCACTATCCAGTGGGGAACAATTAAAACAAAAAGTTTCCGTCGAAGTTATGGACTGAAAAATCGATATAAATTTACTTTCTTCGTAGAATACCATCGCTAGCATGTGGTGCAAGTGACGCATGACGTCTGAAGCTCATTTTCTGACACATTAGTTTTCTCCTGTGCGGTTTAGATTTTTCAGTTGATTATCGATATGGTATTTATATTACTTTCTCTTCAGTATGGTACCTACTTATAAGGAGCAATTTTGATGCATAGTTAAATTAAATAATAAAAAAATATTTAAACATACATTTTTTTTTGTATACAGGTAGGAAAAAGTATCACTGCGCCGAGTGTGGGAAAAAGTTTGTGCACATGTCAAATTATCTCCGGCACTCCAGAATACACACCAATTGCAAACCGTACGTTTGTTCAATCTGCGATGTAGGCTATATTCAGGTTTGTGGTTTTGATACAAATGCCAAATAATGGTTAGAACTCTTCATAGAACTTCTCCTCATTCGTTAAATCAGTCAGTTTCTTCAATATTAAGAGCGCAACTATCAGACGCGCGAACTCCAAAATATAAGCGGCATAGCTTGCTACTTCATGAGACGGAGACTCGTGACATTGTAAGCACGATGATTGCTACAAAGAGCTTAGGGTTTACTTTTTTATGATAAAACAGTAAAGAATATTACGATGAACGTTTTGTTTTTTATAGTCTTTGTAAAATATACTTCTAACGTATAGTAACATTTTTCTAAAAATAGTGGCTGTTATAAAATAATTACACTCGAAAAATTTGACTAATAATGGCTTCTTAAATGGCCAAAAGTTTTGAAAAAGGTCATTTTCACTAAAATTTAATGCTTTACGTTAGAAGCTAATGATTTTTAGCACTCAAATTATACCTTAAACTTAGGGCAGATTTTATAAAAATTGACCTTTTTTCCGTTCGTTAATGTCAAGTTAATAAACAGATGAGTAGTAGTAAACAGAATTTACGAACAAGTGTTTTATAAATCTATAATTTCGACAATTGTGGCTATGGTACGACCTGCCGATCCGCGCGCCAAATACAATTCTAACCTAAAGAAATTTCTACACACGATATTACGCGAGACAATTACTTTTAATATAATTATCTTGTTTTATTCCTACTTTATTTTATAAGTGCGTTGTTGGCGCCAGATATAATCCTTTATCACCCAACCTTTTCCCGCCAAAAACAACACCGATTCGACGTGTCCAATTTCCAGTACCCGCACAGTATCTAGCTGCGATACACACATGACCACGGCGCGTTGACTGGGCAAGTAACGTTTGCATAGCGCTCTCGCCGCAATCACGTTCGTGAACGGAGCTCTCGTCCCTCTACCTTGAGGAACCAAGTGTGTGTGGTGAAGTGAGGTGGTTCATCTTCCGCTACCTACATCTTCACATTGACGAGTCCAGTGGGTCAAGGAGGCAGATCGCAGCAAAGGTACGTCCCTGTTCTTTCCTTCTGTCTTCCGATATTTGGCACTGCACCTCGTCACCAATTAATTATTCTTAATGATAAAAAAAAAGACAGTCCACTAACTCTATCGAACATGCGTGTTTTTTGATATTCTCAAGTAAATTGGTAATAGCTGAACGTTGTCAAACGTCAAAACAAAAATTTACAATTGGTATATAATATGAAGAATATTATTTCAAATCTCGAAACTAAACAACAAAAATCATAGCAGCCAAAATTGCACTTCACAGCACCTCCTTGTGAATAAGTCATATTATCGTATTATATATACTTAATAGTATAAAAAATACAATTTGAGATGTTATTTTTGTTAAGGTTCAGAAGGCTCAGGGATTAACCTGATTCGTGCTTGATCGTTTTATTTACTGTTTTTATATGGTTCGCTTATTTGCCTATGTCACAAATGTCATTGATCATTGATATATTTTTTTTTCACGGAGTTTACGAGGGTATATGTTGGTTCATTTTCCGTAGTATGTAAGGAGAAAAATTGTTATGAGAACTCTTGAGCATTGAACTGTTACCTTACATTACAATATTATGAAATATAATAAAAATAAGAACAAGTTGACTAGGGTTAAATATGAAAGGAGTTATAACAGACTGGTTAGTTTCAACGTGAAACAAGAATTGAGAAAATTGCAAATTCTACTTTTTTAAAATATGTTGATTCTGTCTTTTAAGATTACCCTATTACGAGGTGTTATCGTTCTATAACACACTGTTTTTGTATGAAAAAAATAATAGTAAAATACATTTTTATATACAAACATTTATTTAAGTGCGTGAATGCGTATACAACATTTTGTGTGTGTGCTGTTAACCGTTGAGGAGTTCCTTCATCTGGAGCCATTCCTGGATGTAGATTCAGGTCATGCTTACCATAAAAATGCATTGTCACCAGACCTGAACCAATATGACAAATTTCAACTCCTTAGGATAAGAGCAAGATTTGACCTCAAACCTTGCAAGCTAAATAAAAGCTTGTGAAAAAACCATTTGTCTCATAAAACTAAACATCGATCAGATGAATAACATGATTTAAGACCAGTCCCAATAGTCATCAAGAAGAACCTTCTTAAACTACATAATAGCAATTATTAAATATTATTTTCTCTTTACCCTAGTTTCGATCCTTAAAAGAACATATCAGGAGAATGCATTTCCTGTTGATGGAAACTGAAGCCAAAGACAAAGCCATTTTAGAGGCACCCTCTGTGAGTATTACATTTTATTCCTCTTGTTAAAATTTTGTCACATTAAGAGACATGGCATAAGCCGCCTGCGGGGCCCAGCTGAAACCCGGGGCGAAGCCGGGGTTAACAGTTTGTACAAAACAATGAAGATTATCACATTCCAAGCAAGTTTATCCGCGTTGAAGGAAACAATACAGCAGCTCTTTGTAATCCTACATTCTACACATTTACAGACCACATTGTCAAAGTCGCACTCGGACACGGTAGACTTTATTACCTCTGCTTGGTGGTTCTCTCAGATGTGAATACATCTTGCATTCATTAAAAACGGAGGTCTTATTAAATTAGCAATATAGAGGCATGGGCGAAAGGGGGCAGATTTATTTATGTTAATTTTATGGGGATATAATTTTTCGTCACTATTTGAGAAATTAAAACTTTTTTTTAAAATAAAAATGTTTTTGGTCTTTTAAAAGTTTTTGTGCAGTGATGGTATAAAAAAAGAGAATCAAGGGATCAGATGGACTTTAAATAACAGCAGAATCTAGGGACATCATTGAAAAATTATCGAAGTGCCCTTGTATCTAGCTGCATGCAGTAAATGTTACATTGGTGTTAACGACTCATCCGGCCATCAAGTCACTATATCTGGGATAGCATCATCATAGATTTCACTCATTAAACAACCCATTACTTATTAGGCCTGAGTGTCGATGTATGGAGATTTTTTTCCACAAATTTCTTTTTGGAATAGTTTTTTTAAGATTTTTAGTTAGTAGTTTTAGTCAGCCCTCTACCCAAGTGTTATTGCATTGTACACTTGTATGATAATATCTCTTGAAAGTGGTTCCAATTATGTATTTTGTTTGTAAATTAATTATTTTAGGATTCACTTTGTTATAAAAATCTTATAATTATTTTAATTTTGATATACAACAAAATAGGCATTTTTCCTATATTTTAACCTGAAGTACAGGGCTCAAACTTTTTTCTCGACATTTTATTGAGTACGGTTTGCATAATAAAACATTTCGCAGGTATTCTTAACCAGATTTCAAAATGTCTATCTGGCCTTTTACTTTGTGTTACTGTCAGAAATTTAAAATTAACAATATATTACTATCAAATACCACTTTCATACTTCGCCTCACTAAATTACACCCCAATGTTCAGCTATTCCTGAAAACAGCTTTAGTTGTAGAAAATACTTTCGTTCAATTCAAATTTTATGGTTAAGAAATATATTTTTAAATTTGAATTTAGCTTGGAAATGAGAAGCAGCCGAGGAAATATCACTGCGGCCAATGTGGTGAAATATTAAACAATAATTCTGAATTGGTCCAACATTTTGCCAGGTAAGCATTGTCATGATTAAAAGATTTTTTTGACAGGTAGTTGTACTGTAATTTTTTCGTTAAGTAGGTTGCGGCCAAATAAGCAACCTTGGTTTTTTCGCTCAGATTGACTGATGAAACTGAAGATTCACAGTATCAGTTATGGTTCAGTTATGTCTTTTGTTCCTTTTGGTTAAGTTTAACCTTAAAAATAATTACCTTACAAATTGTTTAACGTTTTTAACGGTTAATGTAAATATTCCAGTAAAATTGTCTGTTGCACACCAGCGTTATAAGTTAGCCAAGCTTAAATGTGGCCAATATCTATACTAAAGTGCACGCACTCTCAGTTTAGTTGGATGCTAACTCGATTATGCATACGGTTGCAAATGTTTGAAGCTATAAATTAGTTCATCAGTAACATTTGTAGCAGGGTTGTAACAAATATCAACATTTAAACGAGAAAAAAATCGCAATAAGAAGATTAGGTAAGACTTTCCTTGGACAGGGGTGTCACAAAACGTTTGAGCATTCTTGAATGTGGAGGCGGATGTTTAGAAATATTCAATTGCTCTGCATCTACATCCATAAGTGGGTTAGTTCTCTTGTCTCAAATGTTTTTTTAAATATTGACCATTTAACATATTGGGAAGAATGTCAAAAATTATTGAATGTTATTTTGATTTATATTTCCATTAAAAAATAATTTGTTAATGAACATGCCTAGAGTGTGTAAAGCGTTTCATAAAATATATGGATTTTTGTATTTCATTTTAGTGCACATAGTCGACCAGAAAGTGCCAATGAAATGCTCAACGAAATAGTAAAAGACTTCAACAAAAACTCAAGTAATTTGGGTGAGACCGTAGATGCATTACTCAAAGGGATCCTCAGCGAAGATACAAACGACGTTGACTCTATCTGTACGAATAATATGAATTCTCTTTATTCGGATGTCAGATTGGATCATGGACATTCCTCCAACAATTGGAACAACGTTTCGATTATGGCGACGACCAACAGCGCCACTGAACCTGAAATGCAATGTGACAATTTAATGTTCGACGATAAGTTTACGGGCAACATGGACGATTTTGAATTATTATCCTGTAATAGCATCGAACTGCCAGATCATTCTAGCCAAATTAAATTCGAAATACTCGACGACCTCTCCCAAAACCTCTTTGACGGCCATCTCGGCAATTGCAGAGAGAGCAACCACAGCGACGATTCAAACTTAAAAAGCCTTTGCACCGATCTTGGTGGTTCGATGCTTCAGAATATTGAGATCTACTTGCCGTCGAGGAACGACAGCACATCGAATGATGAAACAATAAACTTTGATTCTCTGGATAACAGTTCGTTCGTTGAGTCGGCCGTGGACTACATAAATCTGCCCACTGCTATCGAAGCGCAGTGCATTTCCAACATTGACATAGATACAGATTGCGCTACTGTTTTTGAGAGTGATGTAGATTTAGAGCAAAGTAGCCTGCTGGCTGAGAATCTCAATCAGCTGATTGAACAGAATGGTGTAGAATTTATTTCGGCGGACGACAGTGACATTTATGTGATAAGTTTAAACACAGCCATTGATGCTGAGAAATTAGGATCTTTGCTAAATATTGATTATGTGCAAATATCATCAGTGGACAATGCGCCGAATGAGGACACTCTCACAAATGAGATTGAAACTCCTACTTTGGTTCAAAATGCAGAACAAAAACCCCAAGAACAAGTGAATCAAGTTAAAGAAGTAAAAATTTCTAAACAAAAAAGTTCAAATAAAATGAAAAATGTTAAATTAAAAACCAACGAGGTCTATATTTGTCAGACATGTAATAAGACTTTTAAAAATAAATACAACTATAAAGATCATTTAGGTAAGTATTTTTTTCTCCTGTTATTACTATTTCTTGTTTAATATTTTTAGCTTAATATAGGTCTTCAATATTATAGAATTTAAAGTTTTAAATAAAATAAATTTTCTTTGAATATGGCTGAATATGAATTTGCAAAGGAATTGTGTTAATGTCTAAAAAAGGGATTAACACATTCCGCAAAGGTTCACTGCATGCGAAATATTGAACGCGGAGCCGCCATTCATTTTTTAGTTTCTTATTATTGACAAATAATAAGTACAAAACTATGAAAATGTTTGTTTTTATATTTAATATTATATTGGCATAGCTTTTGTAAATAAAACTCGAACTATTTACCGCCGAATCCATCAAAAACACTTCGCTTTTCACATAAATAATCAAATGTCAAAATCGAACTACAATGAAAAAAGTATGTCTTTCATGAGTTCAGGTATACGAGACATGCCACGCTTTTAAATATTAATAGAAATGCAATATGACGATGTCGGGTTACCTGGATCATACAGCGACGACAGAATATTCCGTCATCGGCGCTCAGTGTGTTAAAAAAATATTGGTAGCTATGATATTGAATGTCAACCATGTATGTAGTAAAAACTAAAAAAAACAGCCTTTTTAATGAATATGCTTTATGTTCTTTTAACCACACGTTAATATCTTGCAGGACTACACAACAGAAAGTATAGAAAACATAAATGTGAAGAATGCAACCAGCGCTTTAGCTGGAAGTCTTCCCTAAACAAGCACGTAAAGTCACAGCATATGTTCCGCAAACTGCTGGGCTGTGATCTGTGTCAGAGGAATTACAAGACCAACACACAGGTTTGAATCAGTCAAATCATACTGTGCACCATTTTGATTTGCTTTCTTACTCTCTAATATTAAGTTATATTCTTTAATTAAACTCCTATCTTAAACTGGTTTACTTTACTTTACCGGACGGTAACACGAGGTTAGAGTAATGTAATTAAAATTTTATTATACACTGTTTGATGATCACTTAACTGAAGGAGCGGTGCTCAGATTGGAGAACAGTACCCGGTAGGGACAATGCACCGCCATTTACTTGTGTAAACGGAGATCTATTATTACAATGAAACGACTTTAAACTGATAGTAAAAGACATTTTCATTCTTTGCGTCAAGACATGCAAATTTATTGAAAACTTTTAATTGTATTCCTGATTATAATTTGGGTGTTTTAAGTAAGATGCTTTGCGTTGCTTCATATGCAATTCTTTTTGTCTGCAACCGACATCTTAGTCTGATCAAATCTTATATGGTAATTTGCAAATGGACGCTTACAAATAGCCGATTTTATTTTCATTGACACATCTGATGGGTATTTAAAAATTGTTAGCAAATTGAATTCAACTGAAAGTATTGCTATTGTGTCAATAAGTTTGTATGAAAATAAGAACAAAGCTTTTATTATGTTGTGTTTCGTGATCTGGCTGATGCTTCTTTTAGTTTGACCTATGTACTACAATCTAAGGAATAGGCTATACACCGGAAGAATTTCATACCCCTGAAGGTGGGATGTTTCATTATTTCTGTTCGGTCACATATTATGTAATAATCCTTTAATTTCATTATGATTCAGTATAAAATCCATAATTTGTTAAAAATAATAACACAATAATTTAATTTATTGGTTCCTCTCATTATAAATCTTGGTAATAACCTGAGTTGTAACCTTGGAGAGGTTATGGCACTTGTGCCACTTTCTTAGGGCAGGGGAGAGAGTATGCTTAAATTGAGTGTGTCACTCTTAATTCTGCCCTTTAAGCTACCGATAATCAGTACCCAGTCAACCCGGGACAAAAGTACTTTCTCCTACCCTGGCAGGCTATAATAATATTAATTGTTTGAATGGTGTGCAAGGTATCCCCCGATAATGGTAAGTTATTCTTTTAGCTTCGATGCATAGATAATGTATTAAAAGTAACTATAGTTCTATTTTCAGGTTTCTGAACATAAAAGGAGAGAGCACATTGGGGAAAAATCACATCGGTGTCCAGAACCAAACTGTCCACGAAACTTTTTCAAAAAGCACGATTTGAAGTTGCATTTAAGGTATAATTAATCACTTTAAAATATAAACGATTTATACAATAAGTTTATATTAGAGACTAAAATAAACGATTAATAAATTTTGGTTTTTGATCGAACTGTCTATGTATAAAATCTGGGAAATAGTTGTTAAAAACATTGATTGATGCGGATTATAACCAAAAAAGCACTCGGGGTTGAATTCTATTTACTCCCAGCTCGCCTTAGGAAAGCAATTCTGCATGATTGATTTCTAGAAATTCGCACAAACTTGAACTTTTCAGGTTTGCAGGGCCCTTTTCCTTTTATACAATACAATATCAAAAACCATTTATTTTGATTCCAATAAATAATGTCAGTTACTTAGTAATTGAATCAGTAAACCAATCCCCTCATCCATTGCTCTTTTTCTCTACCAGATACTAAATCACAATTCATTCCAGCCCTGAAAATTCTTCGGAGTCTCTGTATAAATGTTTACACATAAAAAAACTGATCTCCATCTCGTACATCGATCTGGTTCATTCAAAACTAGCATTTTAACCTGGGCATCGTTCTGGATCTTCATATTACATATAAATTTTGAAATTGTTGTTATCTAATTTCAGGACCCACACAAAAGAGCGTCCCTTTGCGTGTGCCCTGTGTCCCCGACGTTTCAGCCACCCTTCGCACCTCCGCAGACACGAACGCACTCCATATAACAGCCATTCAGCAGCGGCACCACTGCTCTGCGGAGAGTGTGGTCGTGCTTTTCACCAGCTGGCCGCTCTTAGCAATCACAAGTAAGCTGACTGTATTGCTGTAATGTATGGTTATGTTGATACGCTGCACTATTTTGAAAAACTTATGAAATTCTTTAGAATATGGTTTTATTACTATACAAAATTAATTAAATGTATAGTTTAATTAAAATTAAACTATACAAAAAAATACTAAAATATGTGTAAAACATTAATACATTTAAGTCTAGCTAGGCAGTTTTTCTGATTTTCTTTATTTTTCGTTTCACAGAATACATTGCGGCAATCAAGTTCCTATTATTGCGTCAAATGCTTCAAAACCACCAAGAAGCGTCACAAAATCTAAAACTCCGCAAGTTCGAGCTTTCGACAGCGATTTCTCAACGCAATTGTTATCCGACATTGAGGATGTCCTTAAGATTGACATGACCGTTCATATGTCAGAGGAAAACTAATAAACGCAAAAGTTTATTAATAGCTTTTAACAGTAGTATACCCAAAACTATTTATGAAAGAAAACTTTATCTTCCAGTACAACAGTAATAGTGCAAAAAAGGAGTTTCCAAAAGTGCAAAAATGGGAACCAGCGAAAAAAAAATCTCAGATCATTTGAATTGCAACAGACAAGACTTCGATCTCCAGTGGACTTCAATATGTAGAAGAAGATAAAAATAATAGGAATAAGCTTGTATTTTTTAGTTTATAGGTGTGTGGCATTTAAAAAATATGTAAATTAAAGAATTTATCTATACGCTAGACTGCTACTGTTTTCTTTGTGTTGAAGTGTAGTATTTAAATATAATAAAAAGCAATTGAAATATAGTTAGAGTAAATACACACTTTAAATAAACTGTCTAATTGAGGTCAGAGTCGTCTCACATCATTAGAAACAAAACTTAATTTTCTATCATAAATATATATTACGATTTAGGGTTGACTGTTCGCGAAAGGAGCTGTTCTTTGCGAGCTGTTTGCACTGCGGAACAGGGTGAACAGACTGTTCACTCTATCAACTCCCTGTTCTTGCGGGTTGCTCTACGTCGTCGAACCGAACTCGTAGCGACAGAACAGGGAGTGTTTTGCCGAACGGCGAATGCAATTATTCATTTGAACGTACAGCTCTACGAACGAGCTGGTTACGTATGGCTCTCAGGTCAACGTTTACTACTCCCCGGTCTCGCTGTAGAGCGTTGTTCGGGCGACACAGTGGGATGGCAAAAATTCACACCGTTTGACGATCAGTGCTCTCTAGTATTTTATATTTCGCCCATTTTTTTTTCTTTGTGCAAAACAAAAAAAAATAACATAGCAACTAAATATAATCAAAAATAACAAAAAGAAAAACAAAAAAAAAACATTTTTAAACGTCATTAGTACAACATGCTAACTGATGGAACTTTAAAAATACCTATATTTTAAAAATAAAACATATTACCGAGTTAAGCAGATACCTATATGACTTAAAGAAAACTCAACATGCTTTAATAAAACATATTTTAATTACAGAATTATAAAGCTGTTAATGAAAATACATAATAAAAAACAGATTATTAAATTGTTTTTATTTATGCTCATAATATTCACCTTGCTTTTACATCGTGTTCCAAGACCATTCCTGATAAAAATCCTGCTAATGGCCCTGTGATTTCAAACATGATTTTTTTAAGTCAACATCAAAATTTGTCATGGTTTTCGAGAAAAAAATGTAAACTTTACATGATAATATTAAATCTCTCTTGTCATGTGTCCGCCGGCTCCAATGCAGTTGAATGACCGCGCTATGAGTCAAGGCCCGCCAGCGTCGCAAAACGTAATCGCTCTCACTTTGCTTCGCTAAAGGGAATTGACACAGCACTTTAATAAGATTGGGGGATAAATTATTTTCGCTTTTACATCATTTTTTACTCTTAATAGGAAACATATACACCCCATTAAGTTTTCGAGAATGTAATTGGAACATTATCAGTGAACATTAAAAGAGTGCTCAAATGTAGGACAACTGTGGAACCAATCAGATATTATTTTTATTTCGGATGAGGTTATTCATACATGAAGTAAAATACTGTAATTTAATTAAGTATTTTGTTGTCGAGCTGTCAGTTTATATTTAACATATCTTGTAAAGACGCAATAGATGTACAAAATGCATACAAACTGCAGCTCTATCTAGTCACAAACGCTCTCGCGACTCGCTCGCCGGTCGCTCGCTGTCAGTTTGACGTTTGTCTAATGCAATATCCATTGTACAAACGTCAAACTGACAGCGAGCGACCGGCGAGCGAGTCGCGAGAGCGTTTGTGACTAGAGCTGCTGGCTGGGAGGAGGCAGGGACTCAACATATAATATATATGGAATGATTTTGACCTTGCCAAAAACCTTCATATTTTTGTCGTAATGTGCATTTTTGGTAAATATATTTTATTTATTTATTTATTGTTTATTCAAAAAACCAACAGTATAATTTAAGAAGAAAAAATGGTACATACAGTTTGTAAAATTAACTGATGACAGGTTTTCGCAAAAGTACACGTAAAGATTAAAATTAAATTAAATTACACTCGCATTGGCACTCTAAATACATTTTAATTTTGAAATAATGGTATGTTTTAAAAATAGTCAGAGGCCAAAGAAAAGAAACTGAAAATGATGTCCAAAGATTACTATTTTATTATTATTATTTTTTTTGTTTTCAAAGTTTCAAGTTTTCACATTGTGTAAAATAGTAATTATTAACATCGAATTATTTTTATTTCCTATCTCCCACTCGTTAGGTTCGGTTCTTCGTTTTATTTTTATAATCGACTAAAAATAAATGTTTACTAGCATATAGCCTAACTTAAAAGGCTAGTGACCTTAATAGAAGAAGAAAAATATCAATTATCTGTCATATGAACACAAACATCTGAATCTGACGTATTGTATTGTGTAATCAGTAATGTGTGTGGTTAGTAAACAAAACAAAGTAAATGTCTGTTGATTGTTGTCTGTGTTGATAAGATAATTAATTTGCGAAGGTTATTTGTTTATTACAATGTTTAATCTTCAACATTTTGTGTTTAACTTTATTGTTTGTTTAGTCATGTTATTACCACTACGCAGTTTATTTGGAGTGAACGATTAGCTGATTAATTGAAACATTAAGTTGGAGCTTTCAATATGTGTATTTTGTTTATTTATCGAGGTGAAGTTTTGAACCAAACGATTGAGTATCGACTAATATTAGCTAGCAATAGAGATGAGTTCTACAACAGGCCAGCTTTAGTTGCCGGGCCATGGGTAGAAGATCCTGAAATAATTGGTGGTAAGTTTTTTGTTTTTTTTTCAAAACAAAATGCTTCTCCGCGAAAAGATATTTAGTAACATGAAAAGATGATTTAAAAATATTATATATAATGACAGACAAAACCCAGAAACGACACGAATAAAAAGAAAGAGGAAAAGAGTTGAAAAAATGTTAAATTTTCATCTAATAACCTAATCTATTTTATCAAACTGGAAATAGTAAATTTAATAAGAACAGATTACAAACTTGAAAAAGAAGCTTAATTGAATTGTATTCATTGAATAACAAGATCATTATAAAACAAAAGATAGTTGTTTAAAAAAATATATGTTTAAGGTTCTTTCAACCAAACATCTTTGAAAAATAGATGAATTAAAAATATGGATTTTGGACAAGTGTGAGAGTGAGGCAGTGATTAAATTCATTCTACAAATTCAAAAAAAAAATGGAAGCTTTTTTTACAATTTTAAACTTCTCAAACCTCACACGTTCTCATGGTTGGAATGGAATACTGTCTCTTGATTCGGCTCACTCTTTTTGGTCTGGTTGTTAAGTGCTCCTTGAACTAGGCGGGTATATTCTTATCGTCATGACAATATCGTGTTATTATTCATTCACAAAGCTATCAATCTCTCAATCACTGGAGTCAGAAAGAGCTTTTCCAGCCCTAAGAAAAATTACTTTAAAGTATTTTTAAAGTATGCGGGCAAGGTAGGCGGCCACTTTGCAAATCCCTCCACCGTCTTCTTAAAAAGAGATGACGAGACTTCGAAAACCGCTCTGGCGGTATCATTCTAGATCTCGATATGAAAAAGGAGACCGGACAGAAGGTTGAATGTTGGTATCGTAATGAATTTTTATAAATCTTTTTAAATCCTCTACCTATTCTCATCTCCTTGGTGTCTCCCATCAAACCGAATTAATTTTAAACTTAGTAACTACAAATCCTAAAGTTACCCTACACTACATTCTCTCACTCGTTCCCAAGGCAACTAGGTTCTTATCACACTTTATGATATTGTCCAATAAATAAAGAAATGTTATTAAAGTCCGATGGATTTAAAGTGCGACATGGCTTAACGGGCCAATATACGAGATTAGAGCGTCAAGGACAGAGCCCAGCTGCGAGCTGCTGCACATTCAATAAAAAAAAAATCTAAAATTAATGTTATTGAGAAATTTTAATTTTTTCTTCCTAATATTTATATTAAATACCTACATACCTACATTACAACAAATATTTAAACGTAAAAATATTGTCTGTTTGAGACGTTATCTATGTAGGTTTCCTTTTAACCAAATTTTTAAATAAATATTTTCAAATGTAGGTCGTGATATGGAGATCGGCCGAGAGGGAGGAAGCTGGCTTGTGATGTCACCTGAACATGCGAAAATTTCAGTTTTATTAAATTTGCTTGGTTTAGTTCGAAAAAATGCCAAAGGTAAGAATTTTATTTATGTTTTCAATAAATTTAAAGAGTAACTATGTACAGTACCAACACTTTTTTTTATTTAGTACATGGCAAAATTAATTATTTGTTTTTAAAATATACTTGGATAATAAATAAATAAATATATCTTGTTCTTTTTTATATAGTTTGAAATAACAAACGTTGCCAGAAATTCACCCATTTAATTGTTTTTTTATCGCTTAAATTCGAGATTTGAGCTGTCCGTTAGGCTGTTACTCCGACCTAAGAATATGGTTTCCTAGAAATATTTTTCCGTTGTTATAACATTTTGGCAATTTTTAGAATGTGAAGTTATAATGATAAGTTGTAATACAAGTAACGACCTCGCCTAAAAGTAAGTGCCTTGGAAAAAAAGGCTCGACGCAAAGCATCCCCGTTAGGCGCACAGCCATGACCACCCAACTAATGTCCATGAGTTCTAATGGTTATCATCGAGGATGATAACCAAATAGAGATCTCATTTAGAAATTTCCTGGACTTATCCCGGAATCTAATGATTTCTTATAACCAATATTCCTTTTCAGGTCGAGGAAACCTGGTTTCGGATTTTGTAAATTGTAACCAGTCAGCGGAGGAATATTTTAAAGAGATAACTCCTTTAAGTGATGACTATGGTTACTTTAATTTAGTGACAGTAGAAATAGGGTGAGTTGTTTGTATTTGTGTTGCAGCTGTATATTTTTACAAGCTTTTATTTAGCTTGCAATGTTTGTGTGTCGGTTTAGGTCAAATCTTGCAAGCTGAATTAAAACCACGTCCTCTTATCCTACGAAGTTGAAATTTGACATGGTTCATTTTGATGACAATGCATTTTTATGGTAAGCATAACCTGATTCTACACCCAGGAATGGCTCCAGACGAAGGAATTCCTCAACGGTCGTCAGCACAGATACAACATTTTGTATGTACACATTCAAGCAGTTAAATAAAAGCTTGTTTTTAATAATGTATTTTTACTATTAATTTATTTAATATTAATCCACATGTAATAACATTCTCAAAAATTAAAGAAATGGAGTTTCACTGAAAATCGATAAGACTGAATCTATATTGTTTTTAAGTTACTAATAAATATTTCAAACAGATATAAATTTACGGAAAAATAACTCTTTATTTACAACCTACGTCAACATCCGTAGGCCTGCAGGGAGTAACATCTGGCTTTAAACATCATCAAATAGAAATACGCGGAAGGAAATGGAGGTGGCCTACATCCAGGAGTGGATGGCGACAGGCTGAGGAAGAACTTTTTGTTTACATTACTAGTGATAATATAATCTCATTTAAGTCTTGAATCCCGGCAATTTTTAATTCAAATGGCCATTTGCGCTAACATTTAACTTGCAGTTAGTCAAAATACTAGCAACTGTAAACAGATTTAATAAATAGTAAGTCGTTCTCTGTTATTGTTGTATTTTCTATAGGTAGTGCAGTAAAAATAAAGCCACTATCAACCCCGATGTACGCTCAAACTTACCTTCTTAATGTTAGCATATTGATTATCAGTCTATTGGCATTTTTCCTCGTGTAATATAAACCAATGATGATGATACTGAAACTGGTAGCATTGGCCGTTAGCTGCATTATTTTAATTCCCTTCTTATGCCGTATTTAGAAATACTCAAATCAATTGAATAGAGTAGAAAAATGATCACACGGCTCAATATCCACAGTGTATTATTTCTTCGTTTATTAACAGTTTTTTTTTATACATATAAACCTTGCTGTTTCAGATCAGAAGACTGTTCAGTACACCAATTTTCCAATTATGATAACAAAATCCATAAAGGAAGTGATTTGTATCTAGGTTATGGCAATACCTTGTTGGATAAACCTCTAAAGAAGGTGGTTGGAGGTCAGGAGAAATTCAAAAAGATTGTTACGCAGTTCGGCTCCAAAATTAAACGAACCGAGTTGGTGCAGCAGCTTTCGGCCCTCCTCAAATGCGAAGAAAAGTAATGAGACCATTTCATTACATCTATTTGACATAAAGAGATTCAACAATGAATCAGCTATGTACGTAGGTACTGCAGGTATTTGGATCTGATGCAGAATCATAGTAAAGATATAATTTTGATCACTATGCAAGCCTAATTTAAGAGGTCGGTCGTTCTACCGCTGGATAATAAATTTGGTTATATTCAATAGCCGTCGAACCCCGACTGTTACGACCGCCTCCAGCTTCAAAGATGAATACATGTTTTTTTGTTTGTGAATGCAGTACTCGCAAGACCTCTTTCCCGTTAGTCGGTACACTCATCCTCTTCCTTGTAGACATCAAATATTTTGATCTCATCAAAGAATAAAACTGACTTTCACACTCAGACCACAGGTAATAATGTTCACTATTCTGACCAGTCTCCGTTGTTCTATATCCAGATGTTTTTGTATTAAATGGGGTCATTATTTGACTTCAATAGATAGGTGTGGTCATTGGAGTGTTGGGTCACTAACTCAACGATTAAGAGTGTTGTCAGAGTTACAGAGTATTGAATAGAATATCATAGTCATATCATAGTATCATTGAGGTCGGTAGCTCTAGGAAAGTAGGGGTGTTTATATTGAGGATCCAATCTCCTGGTGGTCAGCGAAAAATTAGGAAGAATTTCGTACATATATATCGTAGTCCGGAAATATTTATTTAGAAAAATAATTCTTCATACATTTTAATAAAATTTTCTAGTTTGATTTTATTTTAGATATTACCCTGATGAGCAACTTGACAAAAGGGCACCTAATTGGGCGAAATCACTTAGTTCAATTTACGTACGAATGCCCAATGAATGCTACGGCACAAGGTTAGTAATATAAAAAATACTTAATCGTAAATTTATAATGGTTTAAATTGTTTTTACACATTCTTTATCATCAAATTTGGGACTGTTCTTAGCTGTTCTGGGTGTCACTGTAATTTACAACGGAACACCTGGTGCACTAATAAGACTGATAACTCACGGGTGACACATTAGCAACGTAATATTGTCAGGCCACAGCACAACATTGTAAAAGTCATTTTTCGTATCCTGAAAAAATAGAAACAGGAGCCGTTATTCGGGCCGTCAGAACCTATTAAGATCATATTTTGCCACTGTCAAAAAATATGTTCCATCATTTAGTTTTAGGTGATTGTTTTAAAAACAAAAACATTTATATTAGTGTACCTTTTAAATTATTAAAACTCGGTACTATCATGAATATCTTTATAGAACGGCATGTCATACAAATCGTCCTTGTGAAAACCCAACACCGGTAGATTCACCCGCCGTTCCGCAACATTCTGCCATGCTGGATAGACTTAGCGCGATGACATATGCGAGCAAGCGAGATGTATGATACGCGAGGAGTGTACTCGACACAAAGTGGCGTTTTTCACCCTCATTTGCAGTATCTATATTTTTTAAAATTCATCGTTGCTCACGAATGATAAAGGTAACGTCATGAATAATGGATTCCTCCCAATCCATTCTGCGGTAATTCCTCTAATGATGCTTACGTCAAGTATTGTTCTAATTTCAGTTATGTTTCATAGTTTTCTATTAACTACTGTTTTTTTTTTCCTACTACAGAACGCACACAATAATACTAGTTGACAAAGATGGTAAATTTGAGTTCATCGAGGAGACCATGAAATTGGCAACAGACCCGTCGAAGCCAGAATGGACAACCACACACCTTAAAGGAAGTTGCCACAAAAATTAGGTTATGAGTTGTATTCAGAAGCTAATTAAAAAAAAAGCGTAAAGTTACCATTGAAATAGAAGCAATTTATATTGATTGTACCGTAAATGTAAACTATTATAAAAAAAATAGTATTCTCACTCTTCTGAATATTTTTACAGCTCTCTTGAATTTAGTATATTCATTAAAATTATTTATAATTACTTCAGAATGGTAATTAGGGAAATATTTTTGTGATACAATCGTAATTTTGTAGGAACAATTAAAACTACAGAGAACACAGTCTCTAGAAATACTTTTAATAATTTCTTTATAAAACTTAAAAATAAACTATCCAAAGAATTCTCGCTTGTGGTGCTTTAAGGATGATTTCTTTTATTGTGTGTATACCTGTAAAAAAATATGTCAGTGTGTGTAAGTAACCCATACATATAACTTTAACTGCAGTTACCACAGTGGTCAAGTGCTTGATTCATTTTCTAACTGAGCTGGGATCTATAGAGAAAATTTAATTGATATTGATTTTATTTTAAACATTATTTTTTGCTGATCATTACAGAGGTAAATTGTTTGAAATAATTAAGACAATTTAAACGAATAACGATTCTAGGTAATGTGACAGCAACTGTTAAGACAATTTCTAATTAAATAAATTATTGTAAAATGTTTATAATTTATATGCATTATCTTTAAGGTGAGTTTGTATAAAACTCACCTTATCAAGTCCTAGCCTGCGCATTTCCTTTAATATGCACATAAATGGTCTCTTCAGGTCTACAATCGATATGGAATCACGCATTCAGATAGACCCAAGAGGGAAGTGTTTCCGATTACTTTTGAATCTTTTGCTAATAAAGTAAATAATTTAATATCAGCACTATTTAGGATTTCCAATTGAAATTTTGCACCACAAAATCATCATAGGTTAATTATTGACCACTACTATATTATTTTTTATAAAATCCATATAAAATCATTTTAACTAAGCTAAATATCCTTATGCTAGAGTGAGTGGAGATGGTGGTGATGGAAGCGTTAAAAATGATATAACTAATATAAAGGTTCGAACCTAGATTGACCTGCTCGATTGCGGCAATTTCCCACAATGACTCATGTGAGTCCAACAGAGCATCCTTCCGAGCTTTAGTACTATAGAAATATGAATGGTGGTGCTATCAAATAATGTTCCAACATGACCAGATTCTGCTGCAATGGAAGCCAAAATTCTTGCTTTGTTGGTGAATTTTTTTTAAATTTTACTAAAGGCATATCCCAAGTTTACAGTATTGGTAGTGTCTCTGTTGGAAGTAGCTGCAGTCACTGTTAATTGACGGATTTTATAATTTACCTAAGAGGCTAGAACTATCATAAGTGAAAGCTGGCAGACCACCTCAGAAGCACTACACCACCTAATACCACCATAATTTACTGGTAAACAATACAGACCAACTTTAATTTCTAAAATTCTTAAGGTATTGCTTTATAAATATCTGTAGGTGTTAAAAGATTTTTCCCAGTGGTGAGTATCTTAAAAAGAAGATAAGGAAGAAAGCTACTAGGGGTGAAGTTTTCATCATTCTGCTTAATCAAGTTAGGATGAAAAAGAATTCACGCTTTGATGGTTCCCTTTGGCGTTAAAACCCAAAGGCTTGAATTCTCTAATTAAAGACTAAAGATACCGTAAGACTTCTCTAGTTATACTCCTTCGCGAGAGTATTTCTCCATTTTTTATTCATATATTTTGCTATAACAGCAAAAAAGTTTTAGGTTTTGTTTGAAATATATGCGTTTTTTTTTAGTTTTTCTAATAATCATCAAAAATGCTACAACGCCCTACAATGCAGATAAAAAGAACTATTTGCCTGTGCTTTCTAATGGGCAGAGTTTTTATAGTAAAATATTAAGATACATGGCATACTTTTTACAGCTTTTAAACTCCTAATCGACTTCGAAGGTTAAATGATAAGATATTATTTCTATTTGTAGTTTTAAGTAATATTATTAAGAAAATTAAATTGGTTATTTTTTTTTTACTTAAATCGAGCAATTTAATTTGGTCGTATGGTGCGATTTTCTTCAGTATGTTGAAATCCTTCGATTGGACTTCGTGTTCGACATCTATCTTAAAAATTTCTGCTGTGAAGTCCAGCTGGCCAATGTCCTCTGAGCTATTGCTTATGCTAGAGACTGAGGACATTTTCTATCACAAAATATGGCAATATAAAAAGAAAAAAATGTACGCACTCAAATAAACCTCGTCATAAAAAAAACTGTAAATAAAAGATTTTTATTTATCTAGTAGGAAAAGATATTTTTAAAATGTGAGAATATTTCCTTAAGATTGAATATAGCTGAAATCTATTACCAACGCATTATACTTGTGGCGTACGTTTTTAACAAAGGTATTTACCAAATGTGATGTCTTTCTACATAAGTTGCGTAAGAAATGTATTGCTATGAAAAAGATGACCAGCTGGTGGTATATTATTTTTCTCAGATGCAGATGTTTCTTTTGCAGGTGCAAAAGCAACGATCTTTTATGGTTTAAAAGATCGTTGGTGCAAAAGAAACAAATAAATCCACATGGAACTGAAACTAATAAAATAAATTTGCTTTAAAAGCAGAAAAAAACTAATTTCCTTTGTTTTCATGTAATTTCAAAGGAAAGAACTCGACATGTAGTTTTTGCTGACATTTTGCAAAAAAGTCGATTTACTCAATTGTTTTTTTTTTGTGTGTATATAGAATAATAATTATGAAGAAAAGAATAATCGGGAATTATGTATTTAATAAATGGGTTTAAAACAAAATCACACTTTCTATTCTTGTGTAGTAGTTTTTTCGGTTTTATAAAGGCAATGGGGAAATGCCCCTTTATTTGATTGAAATTAGAAGTAGTCAAATTATAAAAAGTTAATAAAAGAAACTAATTCATATTTTCTTTAATTGTAGGTTAACTGTGGACTAAATAAGTAAATCATTAATAAATTTATTATGAATCAAAAGTGACCTCTTTTATTTACTATTTAAGTAGCAGAATTAATATCTGTTTGGACATTTCTAAACATACATTTTGCTCTGTTTTTAATAATTAGAAATACATTTCCTTGGATAATTAAATAGAAAATGGTGAATATAAATACCTTCCATTTAATAAAAATACCTAATAAAATAAACTGTCTGCAAATAAAAAGGGAAAACCTACTCAAATTGAAGTAACAGTTATTTCCATAATTACATTGAATCATTTATTTTACAAAAACATATAAAATAATATAATTTTTTTAATAGTATTTTGTAGACTTCTGACAGTGTGAATCTAGGAAGTCTCCAAAAGAAAGTGTCTACAAAGATACATTTATACTTTACAATCGACGATGAGGTGTTTGACGTGTTTGCATTCTTCGTAGTTTGATGGTTCAATTAAAACAAAGTGTCAATGTAAGACTCTAATGTAAACATAAGGTTTTAAGCAGCAAGCATAACGTTGCTTTAAAAACTATGGTTCCAAAAGACTACCATCCAATCAATTACTGTTTCCCAGTACTGGATGTTGACACTAGGTAGTAGAACTTGTTCAAATTTCACAGATTTGCACTAAAATAGGAGTTACTTATTTTTGTAATAGATTGCTACTTTTTTCACCGACACTGATGCTAGGGATCTAAGTCCAATGTGTGGGTTCAAAAACTGATGGCAATAACAATTTTTCATTGGATCTTTCTAAAGAACAGCCTAAGAGCGAAGGTACATTAAGTATAGTGCCGGATATTATTTTAGGATATTTGTAAGTATCCCTTTCTTTGTATACAAAAGTTAAGCGTTTGCTTATGTAGTCGTCACTCACGGAAATATTTGCTAACTCAACAAATTGCTGCAAAGATGACGACCATGTTTGAAAACTAACTCGAAGGGTCTCCCAATCTTGTAGTTTGCACGCAGGAAGATAGGAAATTCTAAAGGGTAATTTTATACTCATATAAATGTTTTTAGTTATTTCTATAACATTATCCAATTCCGTGTTAAGCTGTTCGGTGGAATCAGAAGTAGATATGTAAACTTCGACAGCAGTCGCCTGGCTAACTCCAAACAAACCGATGCTTGCATCATTGGTGGCCGGTTTGTATTTTCGTCCAACGGCAAAGTACCTCAAAGGTAAAGCCTTGGCGGAGAGTTCGTTCCTCAAGTGGTAGGCCGTGAATGCAAACAGGGATGCGCCACCTGTTAAATGCAGTCGGTTGAACTCTGCCAATTTCTCCTGTTCATTATTGTGTAGAATAAAAGTGGAGTTCCCGTCTTCGTAATTCCATCCGCAACCCTCCACTATGACGCTCCTCGAAAAGTCAGGATTTGAAAATTGAATGAAGCCAGCATCGCGGAGCCTTTTCGAAAAGTGAAAAGTTGCCCCGAGTTCAAATAGTGCGGCATCCTTTTTGAGGTAATAACTATCAGAGCTCAAATAATTTAGAATACCTAAATCCTTTGCTAATTTCAGGTGATCAGAGTTGAATGTGTGATCAGACTCTCCCGTATTGCAGACTATCTTTTCTTGGTCCTTCGGAGTCCGTTCATGCAAGATATTTGGCACCGATAATGCTTGCACCATCGCTGTTTCCTCAATTGACCACAAGCATTGTTTCAATTCTTTCAAATCTTCATTCACAATTGCCTTATGCTTTTCAAGTTTGTCGATTACTTGTACATCTGACGGTTCCTTCTCTTTTAAATTACGAATGTTTTTCCTAATATTCATATAAACACTCTCTAAATGTTGAGCATTTTCACCTATCTCCTTATAAAAGTCCCAAACTGATTTGAATTTATCAAGTTCAAACTGGCTTTTTCTTACACTGATATTGTTCTCTAATGTTTCTATATTTTGTAACCATCTGCTTGTATCCAAATGAGGATTGACGATAACACAATATTCTGAAGCTTTATGGCGTGGTATAAATATCACCGAGTTTCTCTGCCAAATTACATGGCAGTGTTGAATTGTCTTACTGAAAATACGCTTATAATATAATGTTTTCAGCCACATGGTTTCCTAGTCGATTTTAGTTTTTTTAATATCTACATCAACCTCAATGGGTTCATCAGGATTGTCTTTTTTCTGCGTTTCAATCTTTCTTTTGATCGGTTGCTTGAAACTGCCGTGGCCGGCCGCTCGCTCCGAGTCTTCAATAGTATACGGCTCAAGCTCAAGAGCCTTCATACGTCTTTTATGAACTTTAGTTCTGAAATGATCTTGCAACGCTAGATCAGTTATGAAATACCTCGCACAGTGGAGACAATAATGCTGAGCGGCACCAGGGCGATCCAAATCAACCGCCTGATTTAATAACTTTTCAGCATTATCTGTAAGATCAAAAATTAATAAATATACGATTACTTACACTTAGATATTAATTCATAATATTGCGAAAAGAATCAAACCAGTTTGAAGATCATCATCTATTTGATCCAAGTCTCTTTTCCTGTTTCGTAACCTCCAGCGCTTTTTTAAATGAGTATCACCATCATGATACTTCTTTCTTTTATAAACCATTGTACGACTTTAGGTTAGGAAATGTGACATTCTTGACATGCGTGCACACACAGAAATACCAACCAACCAAGTTGTGAAATGTTTTATGGCTGTCAGTCATGCCGAGTGATGGGCGGTTAAGAGAAATTTTAGTCGATTATTTTAATATCTCGGTTTTCAAACAGGTTCGCAGCTGGCTAAGCAAACTTCGACATGTGTGTGAGTGGACTTCGTATTCTATAGACGCGGACTGGCAAAATCTACCGATGGCGATGGCACCCGCGAAGATACCATCTGTTGTACTCTTGGCCCATTCCAAATCGCAAACCCTTGGCTTAACTGACAAATCTTGCAAATTGTTTTTGACATTTGGAATGGTTCAAAAGAGTAGTTCTGCAAAAAGTTTGGATTAGAATACAATGCAGCTTTAATATCGAAACCATTCTAACCGCTAAAATGCGAGGTTTAAGGCACACGGGAAAGTAGGAAACGTTTTTCGACTAATTACACACCTCTTCGTTGTTAGGTATTCAAACCAAGTTTTTTGATAATCGTACGTATTCGTGATAACACGAATTTTCAAATGCCGATAATATAACACTGCAATGATTGCGGTAAACGATAACAATATTATGTCAGTCAGCCTGGCCTACCTGGTCATAAACTATGATACCTAAAAATCCGTCTGGTGCTTGACTAGTTTATGTCTTTGTTTGCAGGAGCCATATCATTTTTTTTAATAAGACATTACAATATAAAACACACAAACAAGTATTTCTACAAGTATACCCTAAAAATATTTTTTCTTTTTTTTTTAAGAAATATCTGTTAAAAAAAATGTCTGAAAATGTGAAAATGTGTGTCTGTGTGTGAAAATGTGTGTGTGCCTGTGTGTGAAAATGTGTAGAAAGTCTGTGGAGGTACGTTTGACCTACATAATGACAACAAGGGGAACGTTAACAAACTAAAGAACCAATTTGTTACATTAAATGTTATCTATACACCATACATATATTTATAATTTATAATACTGAGTTATTATGAGAATTATTAAATGATTTTTAACATTTTTTACGATAACACCCTCAGAGAAAAAAAAAACTTTATTATTTATTCTCCCAATCTACCGCTTTATGTGCCTGCATAGAACGGAAAACAGGGGTCGAAAAGTCATATCGGTGTGCGGAAGAAAAATTTACATTAAAAAAAAATAAAAAAGAAAACGAGTACAGTTTGACGATGAGTTTTAAATTTAAAAAAAAAGAATTTTGGTGTGCGGAAGAAAAAAATAAAGTACTTGTATTAAATATATAAAATATTCATAATAATATAATCAAACGGGTATAATAGGAATATCCGCTCAAAGATTCGGGTAAGGTATATTTATAAATCTTGTATAATGGATAAGGCTTCTTGCCTTGGCAATACTCCATAGCGAACAGCCAGTTGGATTAGGCACCAGTGAGAAAAAATAAACAAATAAAAATTCCGAAGGTAGTGGTGATAATTTATTACTCCGATTCCGACGATATTTTTTGTTGTTTTTTTGTTAGACTTATACGTTTTAAGATCGGCACTGCTGTCTTTCATACATATTACAGGAATAATGTGAATATTTCGTTTTCCTGCCATATCTCATGATGGACGAAATCTGTCATTTATGCAAACAGCCTGGCCAGGTATGTCTATAAACAACAGTTTGGAAATTGTAAAATTCATCTAACCATTATAAAATATCTCAGGAATATTTACAAGTATTCTGACATAACTTTGAATATGGTTACACATGTTGTTGGGAATGTGCCATTAGTGAATTTTTAACATTTAGCGGATTTTCAATTGATTTTTCCTCGATCCCTGTTGCTGCTAAGCCGGCCAAAATAACATTACTTGCACAACGTTTTTAGACTAAGCTCGCGAATCTAGCTTAGCGCATTCGGCATTTCACAAGAAACCTTTTGATACAATACTTTGCTTCAAATAAAAAATCAAATCTTTAAATATAACCTATCACTTACAATCTCAATAATGTAACAAAAATAATCTTCACATGCTTCTTAAATTTAAATTTCTTCAAGACACTGTTTATCCACTGGGTCCCTTTCCGTTGAATAGTATTGTATGATATTCTAGTACTAGTGTCATCTGTGTGCTATCTAGGATTAGGATGAGTTCTAACCGCCTAAGAAATGATAAAATATATATTGATTACTAAAAATATGCTTAATATTATACCTACATACATTTTATGAACATGTCAATATTTTTTTCTACTTCAAATGTAATTCAAAAGTAACTACCCTAGTTTAAAAATAAAGAAACCTTATGACGTTTCAAGATACTATACGCCAATGCATACAATGAGCATTTGAGAATAAGAACCGAATAATGATTTCTGATAGACAGAGTTAGCGTCAGAGACAGGAGAACAACTAAAAGATATTTTTAAATGGATTTTACCTTTTAAATGGTTTTTTTAATAAAATTTTTCTTAATGGTTGAAGTGAATTGATGAGGGCAGTAGTTGAAAGTAATGGAGAAATTGATAGCGTTGCTAATTATAAGCGAGCGGCATATTATCATAGCGGGAGGCAAACTTGTTCCAAAGCTATTTTGCTGCATGACAAGATGTGTCTGTTGTGCAGGAAAATTGTCAGTAAAAAAAATAGTAATGAAAAAAGTTCTCCTGCCTTATGCACCACAGTTGCATTCATTCGCTGCTAAAGTAAACATTCATACAAAAAGTTATACATTTTAGTATAGTCAGTGGTCACTAAGCTTAGCAAATTCGCATTGACTGTAAGACAAAATGAAACTTTTCGATCATGTAATTTTGTTATGAAATTAACAATAACTATACTAAGTTACATTTAAAATTAATTTCATTATTATAAATTCAAGAACTAGGATTTCATTCTTATTCTTTAATTTTTTTCTGCAGGCGCCAACATATATCCATTCTCTTAGTGCAATATTAATACTTCCACGATTTCATAAAACCTTTTTTTATTAGCAAAAAAGCATGGCGCTTACGTATATTAATTATATTAGAACTTGCTACTCAAATTTGATAGAAATAATGTCCTGATTTTTTTTAAATTTCAGGTGTTTGAAACAAACGAAGCGGGAATATGGGCATGTGAAAAATGTAGGCCATTGAATCCTGAAGTCTCTTTCAGTGAGAAACCTGAAGCAATTTCTTTTCAAACGGACTCTAGGGTTTGTTTTGATTCATTTATTTATTGTCTGTATAGCTTGAAAATAATATAAAAGGTTTCGGTGTGCAGAAAGTCACTAGTTTTTATGTTTGCAAAAAATAAAGTCACTAGTTTTTATGTTTGGAACTTTTTATCTAGGTAAAGTCGAAGGCAAATTAAGCTTTACTTTAAAAAGGTGATTTGACAGAAAAATTTAAAGATTGCAATAAATGTGTATATTTAAATGCCAACCTCATCATTGCTATTGTGCAGACATAAAATTGTATTCGTAAAATATTTGGGCCGCCCTCAAGTTTGCCACCACGCCCGAACGCGTATTTTCAAATGTTGCTCGCGTTTCAGTTCAACTTTTAATGCTCGGCGTAAAGCTCCGATTGCCTCCAACTGTACAAAGGAATATCAACTGGTGATATCCCTATGATATCAAAATGTTATCATTACATTAGGTTAGGTTACATTGGTGGTTTTATAATCTTTGTTCGGTTATGTCAGGTTAAAAAAACATATTTTTACACCAAGATCTTTTAAAACATATAGATACAGCAACTGAGGGTGAAAAACGCACCACGCCCAAGTACGCCACTTTGCATCGAGTACAATCCTCGCCTATCATAGATCTCGTTTGCTCAGATATGTCATCGCGATAAGTCTATCTAGCATGGAGGAGTGTTGCGGTGCGCGAAACAGCGGGGGTAATCGACCGGTGTCAGGTTTTCACAAGGACGATTTGTATGATATGTCGTATCTATATGGTTTTATAGATCGTTGTTACATCATAAATTTTGACATTATTCCAGTTTTTTTTTTGTAAATTTTGACTCGGCTAGTAATGAACTTTCCCTTCCTATTTACTGAATTTGTGATGTATTTAATACTAAATTCTCCCTAATTGACTTTTTTTCAATGCAACGCAATGTTTTCTTAAAATACTATACCAATGGACTTATCTTATTTAATATTTTTAATATTATTCACCTCATTGTCTTTAGGTCATTACCTGTATTTATACAATTTCTGTTGGGTAACCACGATAAATAAATAAATAAACACAGACTTAATATTTCAATGCATAATAGGCCCTGCGAGCGGCTTTGAGGGTGCACAACTAGTGACTGCAGCACTTGGGATGGGTTGCTTCGCTTCTCATCTGTAGGTCCTTCGGACGTTACGTGTCTACCATCCCATTCTATGCAGGCGGCTTTGATGATTTTTCTGCCAATGTAGAATAAACTTTCAGTTTTTCCCGAATTTTACAATTTTTCGGAGAACTTTTTCTTTACCTAAATACCTTCTCCAAACTATTATGAACATTTAAACCTTTCTGAGTTCTAATGCTTCAGACACACACACATTCATTTTTATATGCATATAGAACTGATCATCGGCAATGATCATTCTTTTATATATTTCTATTCGCACTCATAGATGAATTTATATTATGCTGTCATATTTTTGAAATTCAAATGTAATACAAATATCACTGTGCTGTATCGAAATGTCAAGTTTTATTCTTCAGTACTAAAAATGTGTTGAATTTAATATTATATATCTATAATATCCGGCCAGCTTCCGGTGTGATTTCAAGAGCATCAATCTACACACAAAAATTCAACTCTTTCGCATTTTTACTTTTCGAGTTGAAAGTTGCACGAAACGCACAGACAGACGGCCAAAGAACGGGGATAGCAGCTTCCCATACATAAATGTATGTCACGTATAGAAGCTATGAATGTCGGCACTCATAAAATGGTATCTATCACTTAAAAACTTATAATTAGTGATGTGACTTTTTAAATAATATTGTGGACTCAAAAGTAGAGTCTCCATTCTTACTGAGTGAAATCTCTTTTCGTGTGCGCTCTCGTCTCTCGCACACTCCTTATCTGTTTTATTTGCCTAAATGTAATTCAAGTTATGCATAGAATGCCGTGCTTAATAGAATTCAGAAAAAGTTCCAAAGCATTGATTTATTCTAACTTAACCATAACCAAGTTATTAAGGCTGTCTGTGATATTGTTTAGAACTATATTCCACCTTTTCTTTCTGAAAAATACCTACAATGTTTTTGCGATATGCACTTGTCACTCATCCTAACATATCAACATTCCACTTTCCAAACTTTTACCTACACTTCATTCACATACTCACTTATCTCACAATTATTCACGTTTCTCTCACAAACTCATATCATGACGTTTTAAATGTATAACAATTACACAATGATAAGCTATTAATCTTAGAATTATACTTGTTGGCCATATTTAACTGTTACTGTTTATAATTCTTTAATAATTAAATAAATAAATAACAAATGGGAATTCATTATTTTGTTTTAAGTGTCTTTATATGTACCAACTGTATAATGGATATACATATAATGAGATTGTGGTAGTCAAGTGGTTAAGGCGTTGGAATATTGACCTGAAGATCGCGGGTTTGAATCTGCACATGTCATACCATTAACGCTTCATTACCACCATCTCCCCTGACTCTAGGACAGGCTCAATTGGCCTAGTTAAGTAGGATAATTGTCACCCATTGCTATGACCTAGGTCATAGCAATTATTTAAAAAAATATATAATGTTGCTGTAATAATAAATCTTGCTTAACTAACATCGTAATTAAATACTGCTGAGCATCAATAATACCCAATGAGCTATGAACTCTCATAATTTGACTCAAATTTTACTTCTAACAAACCTAAAAGTTTCCTTAAGAGCTGCATGCACTTCTGAAAAAGCCTACTAGGTTGAATATTTTCAGGTTCAATGTCGAGGTTCAGCGACCGCGGGCGCAATGTTTAAGTGCGATTTGTGTGGTAAAACTTTTGACAAATCATTGCAATTTCAGAATCATTTACGGAATCACACGGCCGAAAAGAAGTTTGCCTGCATGTACTGCTCGAAAGGTATTCATATCATTGTATTTAATTTTTTTTATTGGAAAAACATTTTTATTTTTTAATTGAATAAGCTGATAACACTAAACCGTTGTTTGTGATATATATATATATATTAGATATTATTAGATATAGTAAAATTGTATAATGTATTGCTTAAATACCGTATTTAGATGATTTCTTAGGTTATAATAGGCATTCGCTGTTAGTTTACATTGCTTATATAAAAGTCTGACAGTATTGACATTTAGAAAATTCGAATGCTTTTTAATATTTTTACGGATTGAAATTTTTTAAACAAATTAATATGTTCAAAGAAAATTTAATATTGAACGCAGATAGTTGCATCGCTTGAGGTAATGCACGCTGGTTTAAATACCTGGCCTAGTGCGAGTATAATTTAATTTTAATCTTTTCATGTATTTCTATACTTTAGCGAAAACCTGTCATCAGTCAATTTTACACGCAATTTTATGTACCATTATGTGCTGTTGGTTTTCCAAATAAACAATAAATAAATAAATAAATACAATTATTTGAAAAATAACTTCTATAAACGCTTTATAATTTTTCTTTCGAAGGTGTTATATGATATCGGGTCAGGTGATGTGAATTTTTTTTTGAAAACTACGATATCTAAAGCTTTTTCGTCCAATTTGCTTACGGTCCAAAAATTTCAATCATAAGATAAGATTGGTCCAGTGAGAGTTAAGTACAACATTTCCGTCTCGCTAATAAAGTACTTTTTTTTATACGCAGCCTTAATAAATCGCATCACACAGGTTCAGAAGCTCGCACAGTTAATCGTCTAGAGTTGTTAACCCATCCCGGTACTCAGAATTTCCATATAATTGATGCTTAATAACATATTTGATCTGATTTTAAGTTCATTTACTTAAGGAGCATCAACTTCACTAATATTCTACATATTATTTCGTGTGTATAGGTCATCAATTTGACAGGGATGGGTTAACACACATAGTTTTAGACATTTAATATAAAGAAGGATTTTTTTGTATTGCAGCATTTTCACAATCCAATAATCTAAGAGCGCATCTGAGGATTCATACAAATGAAAGACCATACAAATGTTCACAGTGCGATAAAGCCTTCACTCAAGTAGGTTTTCATTTCATTTATGTATATTATTTATTATGATTTTTACTACCAAACGAAATCGAGTTGAATGTGCTGTCGCTATTGCATATGCTTGAAGTAAATAAGTTGTAAGTTATTATAGAAAACTGCAAATGGCCATACTTAAAGTGTTAACCACTCTATTGGCAAATTCTTATCTTATCAATAGATGGGTTACATTTGACAGTTCAGTGTATGAATGACTCCATCTTTGAATGACAAACGTCAATAACATAGAAACTATTTTTTTCATAACTTTTGATATATTTCTATTTAAAAACATGTGGATAAAGTATTCTGTTTAAAATTTTATCGCGAATCATATAGGTACTCTAAATATATTTACTCCAATATGTTGCTGTCGTGAATTGCGAAGTATACTGAAATTAAATAAATATATAGATATATATTATAATATCTTTTAACATATTTTAGACAGATTTTATTTAGAAATATCATTGTTTATCAACATAAATAGAAGACATGTTACATTTTTTATTACTTTATGAAAAAAATAAATGTTCTCAATATAAATAACACTCTTTAGTTTTTTTTATATTTTAAAACATACATAATTTTAGTGAAAATAAATATTATTAAGAAAAATAATAACTTAAAGCGACAAACAATAATTATTTAAAAATATGGCACGGCACAGCTGAACATATCTACGAACATAAGTAAAAAATTAAAACTGATGTCATGCTTTACTTTTTCTTTTATTGAGTATCAAATATAAAATTTGCTAAAAAAATATTTTGCAATCTTTATCAAGACTACATGATTTTTCTATAATAAGCATTTTAGTAAGCGCCCGTAATTAGCCAATGTTTTAAATATCTCCCCGGGCAATCAGTGAATATTTTGCATAAAGTGGTTTAATATTAGAGGCTTAATATGGTTAGAGATCATTTTTAAACTTAGCAGTGCGGTTTTTAATATTTAATTTTAAATTTTAACCATCTACAACCACAAATCCAATCTTCAAATGGACAGTTTTAGTTCAACCAGACCAGGATAAATCGATCATTTCTAATTAAATGAAGGTAGTAAAAGAAAGTTTCATATATTTTTCAACATGATTTTTTAGTAAATAACGTTGTTTTCAGATAACGAATTTAAACAATCATATCAGACTTCATACAGGGGAAAAGCCATTTGTCTGCGGCGCGCCCGGCTGCGACAAAGCCTTCGCACAGGTTTGTAATATTTTTTTTGCTTCTTCAACCTGTTACGCACAATTAATTCTATTCCATGGTTTATTTTCACCTAACATCCACTAATAAAAATGTTTAAAGCTCCGAAATTGAAAAATGGGTCATCGTCATTAACTCGCTGCAAGCTGCATATAATATGGCATTCCGGCGATCAATAACCGAAACAGCTCTGTCTTGCGCTAGCTTCTTGACTATCTCAAATGCCATGTGTTTCAACCTCATGCTTAACACATTCCGCTCACATTACACATTTTGTATTGATTAAAGCGTATTGATTTCAGGTCACAAACTTAAATCAACACAGAAAGAGCCACAGCAAGCTCGATCAATTTATCTACACTCCCAGGGTGTTCTCGTGTAGACCCTGTGGGCTGGTATTCACCAATAGCAGGGAACAAACTTTTCACAGAAGGTACTTCATATTATTTATAATGTTTGAAAAAAGGGGTTGCAATATTAGTCCTTAAAGAGTGTTGGGCATGGTCATAAATCTTGGTGTACACACCATATTATCTTGATGAGCATGCCTTGTTATTAAATTCCTTTTTTCTTTTTAAATAATTACTATGACCAAGGTCATATACAATTATTTTCGGCCCTGCAGTGTGCATAAGCTAATTGTTGTAATGTTAAGCCGCAGGTGAAACCTTGCTGAATTTCAAAAAAATAATACATTTCTACATATCTAGATTTTGCCAATTATCATAGGGAAAATCCCATTTGGTGTCCATTTATCGAGATCTGTACCATTTTTTTCACATACCTTTAGCAAGGTGGTATTTCTAGTGAAGATTGTTTCAATGTTTGAGAAACTGTAACGTTTTGTAATGCTGTAATGTTTTGAAACACAACGAACTGATCGAGTCATGCTCCAGGTCGCGGGGTGGTGGGACTGCTCAACCGCGCCAATGTACTTCGGAAAAAAAACTGTATTATTACTGTGTAATTATTCTAGTGTGATATTTTTTTTCAAAATTTTTAGACCGGTTTAGTGGCCGATATAAATCAACCCCCCCCCCCCCTCCCAAAAGAAGCAAAACGAATAAAAATACTACCTGTATATCTCAAATGTGGTTTTTAATTCAAACATTTTGCCCTCGTAATGTCAAGACTCAAAGCAAGATACAAAATAGTGTTTTAATATCTTTAATGGTTGTTGTTTATATATAATGCCAATTTAGTACATGTATGATAAATGAATATTGTTGTTTCTCTAAACAGGAGTGTGCATGGAAATTCACGTTCTATCAACATTAACCCAAAGGGTATTTTCTCTTGCTCGCTTTGCAATGAGTACTTTCCAACTAAGCAAGACTTGGACAAGCATGGTGCGATGCATATGCAGTCCCAGTTCTCTGCTGCCAGCAAGCCCTTGGTGACATGTCCTCTCAGGAGTTGTGGGATGATTGTGAAGGGCAGCATGGATACTCACATTGCATCATTCCACGGAGGTTGGTTTGATACATTTTTTTAATCCGTTTAGAAACGTTTCCCACCAAACATTTTTGGCACGCAAACCGCGTACGCGGTGATAAATTCACCATTCTGAAGAAAAATCAGCTTTCTGGGACATTCAATTGCCTAAATTGTGTTTCATCTGGTTCACTATGAAATTCTCTATTAGAAAATATCATTCTGGTCACTATTTATCGCTATCACTATGGTTTTAGGTCTCCCAAATAAAAAATCTTGTAGACCTTATTTTAAACAACTGGGCATACTTACGATTTATGGTATATATATATACTAGAAGCAATTTGCCTTTTTTATAATAATAAAATATTTGCCAATAAACATAGTGATATTCACGAGTTTAATACACGTCATAAAAGTAATTATGTTCAATCTGTGTCAGCCCGTACCGCCAAATACCAATCTACATGTCATTATTTAGGCTTAAGATATTTTAATATTCTACCTAAAAGCTTTAAAAGTATAAATAACTTTCGTGAGTTTAAGCTTAGGTTGAAGAAATATATTCTGGAAAAAAATATTTATAGTTTTAAGGAATTTAGATAGTTAAGTGATAAATTAGGTATACACAATGCACATGTAACTTCTTGATTTCTGTTATTTCATATTTTTTAATGTTTAATTGTTGATATAGATCAAACTCCTGAACGGAAATTAGTGATTTTAAATACACTTTGTATAAGCCCAGATAATTATGAGATCATGGTAGTCTAGTGGTTGAGGCGTTGGACTATTGCCCCAAAAGTCACGGATTCGAATCCGCACATGGTAATACCTTTTTTAATGCTTTATTACCACAATTTCTCTTGACTCTAGGACAGGCACATTTGACCTAGTTGAGTAGGACCCAAAAATAATTGTATATGATCTAGGTCATAACACACATTTTTCTTCTATATCTACAAAATAAGAGAATCACGACACTACACATATGTACGGAAATGACCGGGCTAAGTCCTCTCATGTGACTTTTCAGAAGAGAAGCAGACGCTGAAGTGTCCCTTCAAGCGGTGCATGCGATATTTCTCCACGACCGACAGGAGAAACCTGCACATCACCTCCGACCATTTTGGTTCGGGTCCCACCAAACAGTTGAATCGAGCGTCCGTCAACAGGCTGGAGTTTGTCAGCGTCAACGACATACATTTTGGTAGCAATAACGGGGATCACAATCAGGTATTTTTTTTTTGAGAATGCAGCAATCGTTCACGCATCTAAAAAATGTTAAGAATACTTACTTAAAAAAAGAAAGGGTTAAGAGCACCCTTGTAATTAAACATTTTATTATCATTCTTCATATCACCTTCGCCCTTTTATTACCAATCTTCATAATTATTTTCGAATGTCGCATACTCCTTTTGATGGATGCCAAAAAGTTATACATATATTATATTATAAAATGTCATTGAGTCTGGCCGTAGTTATGCGCAGGCTGTCTAGACTGCGGCCACGGTTCGAACCACAAAAATAAAACTTTATGCATATTCATTTTGATTAAACTAAAATAAAAAAAGACTTTTTTACTAGTACCTATGGTGCTCTTATAATCATGAAAGATGTTGAAGCAGTTTCGTGCTTTTTTAATTTTGTGGAAAGACCAACGCTTGTGCGGTGAACATTTGCACCTATTGCAATTTAGAATTTGATTTTCAATTCTTTCAGTTTTATCACCTCATCAATTTAAAATCCTTAAATACCGTTATAGTAAAAAAACCTACAACTTAATAATAATCTTCTAATTTTTTTAAGGTTTTTAGTTAGAATATTTCTTTAAAAACCGATTATTGCAGGTTAATTTCCCAAAAATCCCCTCCCCGGTAGGGCCCGAATTATAGTTTCAGCTTAGGGGACTACAGATCCTAAATATGTCCCTGTTGAGTTTAGTTTTAAAATATTATTAGTATCAGATACACAGTTTATTCGAAGTACTTAGAAAAATGTCGTATGTTATTCTGATGCTTCATTTAGTTTATGCCGTTTTGAATATGATTGAACGTATCACGAAAATGGAAGCTGAGTGCATTTAGGAGGTCGTTAGGCCTCCAGTCTCCCTCGTGTCACTCCTAAAACCCAATTCATACATTTTACATCTGTTGAGAGTATGACCGTCTTAGTTCGGCCTATACAAACTGTGTTTTTAGATTACTTTCAAGTTGATTATGTTTTGGCGTGTTTTATATGGTTTAATTTAAGTGTTAAGAATCATTATCTTCTAACGTATAGCATTAGACTTTAGAAAAATGAACCTTCATTGGACATTTAAAAAGTTATTTTTGGTCAAATTTAAGCCATTTTCTGAGTGTAAGTATTTTAATTACAGCCGCTATTTAAAAAAAAATATACATAAGAAGTAAATTGCATAAAGATTGGAAAAATACTTTTTGTCATATTTTTAACTGCCTTCATAATAAAGAAAATCCGAAGACCTCTTGATTTTGTGGTTACAATGTTGCTATCTGATTCGCACATGCTTGCCACCGGTCTCCCCCTCATGAAATAACATGCTTTTATACATTAGCGTTCTTAAGTCTAAGGATTATACCTTAAGATATTTCTGTACTATGTCCACTATACCGCTGAGCTGGACACACTCTACTAACCTAGCTCTTACCAAAAAAGTCTGATAGGTCTAATTGTACCTTGTGTTTGGCCTATTTTGCTAAAATGTGTGGATCTAGTTTTTTGCGCATTTTGCCATTCCATTATATTTTATTTAGTATGGATTAGTAGTTATTAATACAGTGAGAATATTTTATTATTAAAAACTATTTTCCTCTTTACAGAAATTGGACAACGACGTAAGGAATTATTCAAGTAAGAAGTACAAACAGTCATCACAATATTTATCAGAAGTACCAATTGAGTGTGAGGTAATTACTTATGTCCTTTTTTTCTCACATTCACTCATGTGTTGCACAAACATATCACCCACATAATATTTTAAAATTGTATTTTTTTTCAAACAAAGGTAATTCCTAGGTCTTAATTAGGCACAAATTAAACCTATCGACCGAAGACAGGTGCAGACTTTCCCAAAAGATCCCAGAAACCCCTTTACACCAACTGGGGAAATGTGGGCCCCTTATATACAAAAGATACCAGCTTCTAGGTATCTCCTCAAGCCAGAAGAGATTAGAATCATCACACCCAAAAAGATACTTAACTTTATCTATAGTACGGGACTAGAGGGCGAACTATAAGTGGATTTAAATGTACAATAGTTCTTGAAAGGACTATTAATGTTGCATATATTTTACAAATGACATTGTTTTTGGCGGCAAAAAGAGGCACCGATGCAGGGTTCGTATATTGGCACCGGGAGTTCGGCTTATTAAAGCACCGCTACATCTCTGACGCAGCTGTCAAAAACCATTTTTCTAATATTTTTTAAAAATACAATGAATTCTAAAATTCCACTTATAAAAATAAGGGATATCCGGATAAGGGTTATATAATAGATGTAAAATGTTAGGCATAATTATGTAATGTAAACATTATATTAACATATAATGCAAAGTTCTACCTAACTGGTCAATGCCCATCCTAAGATAGTTTTTATATATATAAAACAATGCTAATATTAGCATTGTTTTTTTTTAATGCTCATAAATATATGTGAGTGTGCACCTAAAAAGGGCCCACTCTGTCGGCATGGAGTTCAGGCCTGATTCACAATCTCCATAAAATTCCAAATTTATTAAAAAAATAATTTCTCAATTTTGAAGTCGCAATTTTACTCAACATAGCTTTGTGGAGGATCAGAGAAAAAATGTTCAAAGTTTCATATAAATTCACAACTGCACAAGGTTACGGGGATTAAAAACTGTATATACCTTTAAAGTTGCTTATCTGAAATTGTTATTAAATGAAGGTTTTTCATGAAAAACACAATTAATACTGACAGTGGGCCCTTTTTCCGAGCATAAATAGGAAATAAATTGAAATTTTTAATAATTTAAAGTATTTTTTCTATATAAAATCATCCTTTTAATAGTAATATGGAAAAATATATATTTTTTATAATTATAAAAAAAATATAGATAGTGGGCTTTTTTGGCATTCAATTTTTAATTGTTTATTTTGCAGGTTATAATGGGTGATTCTTCAAAAAGATAAAAAAACATATCAATTTGGCCGTGGAGTATTTTTTATGGTAATTTGTTCTAAATCTTTTGATATTTGTTTGAATTTTTTTCAATCCTAGAAAACTAATAATTTGTAAATTACACTCGCAAATAAATTCAACGTTTTATTTCAGCTGTGTGCACCATTACCTGTGTTTGTTCATGGTCGTACTTGTTCTACAATATTCGGATGCATCGTGATACCCAGGACAAATGTTTAATTAGGTCATAAGGTTGTAATGACCGCATATCTCCAATCCCATTCTTAGAAAAAAAAGAAATGCTATGCGACTATACACCCTAACAGTGAGCTCGTCGGCTTTGATTGCTTTTAACCTCAATAAGTCTCGCATTAAATAAGACCACTTTTGTCTTGGCTTTCCTCAAAGCGGGTATTATTTTATCATTTGGCCAGAATCATATGTTTAAAAAAGTTATGGAAATATTTAAATAAAGATGGACGTGTCAGCGTTTGAATGGTCACGTCGAAAGTTAATCGGACATAAATGATCAAACAAATATAATCTGCGAAAATGCTCAAGCAGAATTGATAAACCTATCACAGTGCTAGAACAGTGACTTTTACCTCGGAATTAAAATAATGCATTTTAAGTCCGAGGACAAAGTGAGCACGAATGTGTAAGCTCGCTGAAGTGTTTGTTAGTCGATGGGCTGCAACATTGATAAGAGCAACAGTAGACTTTTTGTATTTTACAAATTAAAAAAAATTGTTGAACAGTGTTAAGCCGATTCACAGATATTTGAATCAAATTGACATGGCAAAAAGAACCATTTGCGAGATGATGGTCCATTGTGGTATGTCGCCGTTATGACCATATTATGGTCTGTTAGTCTCATTATTGTATTACCTACACCAGGATATCTCATTTTCCCATGTCAATTAGTATATTTCATGAGATTTATTGAAAAAAATACAAATTTGATAAAAACTGCCCTTGGGGATTATGCCACATGAATACCGAGATGGAAAGTACTTTCTTCGTTCGAGTAGTCATAATAGCGCATGCTTCTAAATAGCCACACTTCATGCTTAAAGTTTTCCCTCCTAGATGAATAAAAATCCCACATCATTGCACTCTGTTTTACCCTTTGAGATTAACACCTGCCTTATGCCAGAGACACAATCTAAATCTCAACTCCTTCGCTGTTAGTCTCACGTTCTTCTCCCTTTGCACCCTGATCTGTCAGTACATTCGCTCAATACTGGCGTTTGGTGAAAATGTATGTATTTAATTTTAAAAAATAAAAAAAAACATATTGCCAATTGATCAATTGAAAAATTGTAATCATGCAAAATAAAACACCAGTGCACCAGGGATTGAACCTCGGATCTCATGTCTATCGTAGACAGGGAGCTAACCTTTGCACTAACTAAAATATTCTAGCATATTTAATCTATTCTAATCATAGTTAATTAATCCAATAACCACCGACCGCTGTCCGAGTTTCAATTCCTGGTGCGCTAGGTTTTTATTCTGCTTAAACAAGTATTGTCGGTCTGACCAATTAACGAACGTTGGTTATCTAACCATGCAGGATAGTGAACAGTGAGTCATTGTGATGGGGGTCAGCATTGTGGAAGGAAAGAGCCGTCGGGTGCATAAACAAAACCTAAAGATAGAAGTTCATCCCCTTTCCGTTTCCACACTGTTTTGATTGTTTCGGACGGCTTATTATATTATTAAGTTTTGTAATTTAAATGGCCATATTTTGCAGAATCTACTCCAGTATTATTAAATAATTGATGCATTATATAGGTATCCTTCTTTTTAAATATAGTTATTGAAAGAGGTGATAAACAGTTCAAATTTTTCACCTAGAAAATGAAACACCAAGATACGAATATCTATATGAAATGCTTATTTCAATAATATGAAATCATTATATGTTGAAATACCCTCTAGATAAAATTTTCTTTCTCATATTTTTAACTTTTAAAAATATTTCATTTAGTAATAATTGTACCACAATAACGATTTAAAAATTGTTATTTCTATGTCGTTTTGTATTTTAAATGGATTGTAATTTTTATTTTTCCGATATTATTACTTTCATAAAATAGCATTTTATCTATATTGTTACAATGTTCAATTAAATTATATACTTTATGTAACACATTTAAAGCATAATAAATGACCTCTGTTTGAATCTCCCCTTTCAATAACTATAATTGTACAAAAATGGTAAAAACTCCCTGTAATAGTACCACAAATTAGTTTATAAAAATGATTATAATTATGTTAATGGAAGACGTTTGCTCGTATAGCATAAATTGTGTGAGCTAGATTAGATTTTGAGTGCAATTTTTAATTTTATATTTTGCTATTTTCTTTATGATTATTTTATATGTGGGATGTATGCATGATTAGTGAATGTGTGTCACTAGTCTAAAAAGTCGAAGCTATGTAAATGGTTGTTAAATTTGACGTGTGATGGTTGTTATTCTCTTGAAACTTTTGAAGTCATCATAAAATTATGTGCCACTAGAAAGCTTTTTTTTTTTTGATAATTCTAATATAAATACAATTTTATAGAAGACAAGTTCATAAAACGCTTTCAAATTGTAAGTAGCCAGCAGCTGTCACCATAATTACAATACAAAGGAAATTATTTTATCAGCAAACTTACTCAACTGTAATTTCTCATGCAAAATCCTAATTTTAGTGATGGGGACAGACTATTATGGAAGACGTCAGAATATTGTTTAAAATAATTTTAAAACAAAAATGGGATGTTGCAAGAGCTTGGGTGTGATCAATAACTTGTGCAATAGATCGTGATTTTTCTTTGCAATCATTTTGTGGGTTTTATGTGAGAACGTTCTAAAATTATTCTGGTCCAACGTTTCAGAAGCTTCACTGAAGTAACGTAATTCACACAATTAACACTAGCTTAAAAGTGGCTTTCAATTGGTTGTTATTCAATAGAAGCGGTTATTTTGTGACATACTGAACGTGCGTATGTAACGAATATTTTGACCACTCCAATATTAACAACATAAATTTGCTTTGTTTAGCCAATTTATTATACATTGTCTAAATTACATACAAAATATTAATTTATGAATTCATTTTAGGCCATTGCTGTTTTCACCAGACAACGTATTTTGTGTAATTATTTAATTTTATGTGTGCGAAAAGAAAAAATGTAAGTTGTCTACATATTTATAAAACAAAGTATGTATTTTCCGTAGTTTAGGGTCAACTAATATTATTTAGTTTTACATCGTGAATTATTAATTCCTTCATTCATTACAGAAGATGTCATTAAATTTTAGGTTATTTATGTCAAGTTTTGCCATGGGTTATTTTACGTCAGATAGTAAGCTGAACTACTTTTTTGTTTCGTGTTGACGCACCAACCAGAACTCAGCATCTGGCATGACGTTGACCAAGTTCGTCTCGGTTGAATTGAGCAAGATCGATTTTTGCGATTTTGACCATTTAAACTTGTAACTGAAGCATCCGTCCCACAGATACATGACTTCTATAAGTCCTTTGTTTGCAGCCCAGCGTCGTCGTTGGTATTTAACCCCATGGGTATGCAACCATCAGCCCTTGTTTGACTGTTGCAGGCATTTGTCGGACATTTTCTCATGTTTTGATTACAAAGAAATTGTAGCTGTTCTGAGGGATCAGTGTGCCTCTAAGAGTAACTACAATCAGAATCTTGGAAACTTTTTTGCTTATTCTGATGACTCCGATGATGATCCTCATTACTACAGGGTTTCTACCGATTTTCGGTTCGTTTGCTCCTATATTTTTTATTTTCCTCCAAATCCCCGAAAATAAATGAGAAATTGAATGTGCCATCCAATTGAGAAATGTTAAGATCCCATAATTGTCAAATAGTGTATTAACTTTCCGTTTTCCAGAGGGCAGCGGCAAATAGAATTTGTTTCTGTTACCTTTTAATATATTTTAAATACTTATGATATTTTATACATTCGTTAACTGAAGACCTAACCTACTTACTGCACACTTTACGTAATATCTGCTGAAACACAACGCTATATTTCCAAAACAAAATTTAAGGGAGATTTTAAGTTGAATTTTTGTTCCCAATAGAATTCTCATGGATTGAATGAAGTGTGGTCAAAATATTCTAATTTTTTTTGTATTTATCTTTCACTTTTAAAATATTTCTTTTTAAGGCTGGAATAATTTGTAGTCATTTTTAAAATGTTATTGATAAATCGAATTAATAAAATTGTGTAAATCAAAATGTTCCTAAATTATGTGAAACTAGATTAAATACCTACATGATAAGCTTGTAATAAAATCTATTTATTGTATATACCAATTTGACTTTTAGTATTAATTATTATTTGATGTTGCCATATCCCCTTAAGGAATTTTTAACCCTTTCAACTTGAATATTTTTGGATGCTAACCACATGGTTTTATGTTTAAGCAAATTGATGAATAATGAATGTACAAAAATATTTTTTTTTGAAAAAAAATCTTTAATTTTCCATGTACGTTAGCGTATAATATCTCAATTAAATGCACGAAAAATATACCACTTTTCTATAATGCGTTTTTCTGTTGCTGCGCTTAGATTTATTTTTTATTTAGTCTTTGACTGACTTTGAGACTGATTCTAACTCTAACCGATCTTGATTTTGTACGACTTTGAGTTGTCGAGATTATGATGGGTTTTATTTTATTGATCTATGATAATCTATGAGGGGTAAACGTATTACAAGAAACGTTTAATGTTATCATGTTCACTTTATATTTTTTTCTCGGAAACCATTTAGATTTTTTATAATATACCGTCTTCACAAATATTACTTGAAATCGCTGGATTTTTTTTATCAGGAATCGTCTTGGGACAGAGTGTATACCTGTTGATAACTGTTATTTATTTTTATTGAACTAAAAAATCCATATATATATATTTGTGTAACTACTTCCTCTTTCTACTATTGAGATTTTGATTATTATAATGCAATTTGCTCTATGTTTTTTGGTAAATTAGCATATATTACTGTAAGGTGATTGGCAAATGACAATGTGTCCTGATAAATTCCCATACTGTGAAATCTGATCAATTTACCCAAAAGTTTTCAATCATAAATGTCTATGTTCCAGCACTTACCACCTTGAGTTTAAATGCAATATCTCAATACAAATTTGTTGGGGAAAAAGTGAAATGCTGTTTGCCGTTTAGACTATTGTATCCGATGTACTTTATGACCTGTGTAAATCAAACAAATGGTTTGCCGTACCAGTCATAACTGCAAATATATATCACAATGACTAGAAGCTACACATTTCCCAGTGTTATACTCTATATATGATTTGTAGGTAATTAACTGTCACTTGTTACATAATATGAAGGCATTACGAAACGGAAAAATTAAGAAAAAGAATGCATCGCAATTACCGCAAACAGAATTCCCTATCTTGACAAATAAACGAACACATTGAAGGACATAATTTGTTTAAATCTTACTGCATTTAAGCGCAGAGCGGTAGAGTGCGTGTTTACTTATTGTGATTATTCGTGTTTTATGAAATAAGTAAAATTTAATGTCATCGGATTAATCGAATTCAGTAGATCTAACTTATAAATATTATAAAATTGATAACCCGTCTCTTGTGCTTCATCCATTCCTTCTGTGTTATATTAGAATAATAGTTCAAAATTGTTTTGATGTTAATAATTTAACTAGAGTATGTATATCCAGAGTTAATAGAGGTATCGGAGATTGTAAGTGGACCAGCCTGACTTGGCTATGAAGGAGGGGGTTTGCACCGTCTCTAAGACCTTTATAACTCTTTGAATATATCAAACTTTTAGTAGTCCAGTTAATTATAAGAAATGTATTAAAGACATGACTTACTCTTGCTAATAAAATTAGTTATTTAAAATATTTTTTTATTGGTGACCTATCTTCCATAAAAAATCTTTTAATGCGGGATACCTTGACTAGTTTCACCATCTGTTTATAAGGACAATTTTGCTCTTAAAGTATTATTTTTTATTCTGAGCAGCGTATGCGTTCATATAATTATTGTATGTAGTTATGTTGACTTAGTTATGACATGAGTGGGTAATCTTTTTTAAGTTAGGCACTGGTGTGGTGGTGGCCCCAAAAAAATGAATGTGCTGAGGTGTTTTTCATGTCAGGGAAAAAAACTGGGGGGTGGAAATATATTTATTTGTATCCTTGGATCAAGTATTTAAACTTACAATCACGTAAATAAATCTGGTTTATATACTTAGGGAAGGGTGACATAATATATATTTTGCAATAATTTGTGTTTAAATGACGGCATAAAAAATGACAGCATACATAACCGATTCACGGACGGCTCGCAGTACTATGAAATCTGCTTAGCGTGACAATTTTATGTTATTTTTATAAAGCAATTTAAATTTTGAAAGCATAGACAATATTTTATTATTTTATTCAAACTTGAATTTTTACACAGCCTATATTTTATATTTCAAAAGTAGAAACAAGTCCGGTTGTAATGATACCAAATGCAGTAGGGGTAGATACGACCGCACTTACATTATTTTAATTTACAGCTACTATTATTTTTTTTATTCTATGGTGTCACGGTCAAAAGAAGCATTAACAGAATGTTTATTATTTATCATAGTTATGCACCAAAGTGTGTTAAGTGCGAAAAAACACATTTATTTATTTATTAAAATACAATATATTTAACGTTATAGATTAGGATCCGGATTACAATTAACAATAACAAAATTAACATTCAATAATTTCGAAAGTTAGAGGAAACGGCCTATGCAACCGCCATAGCATAATATTAAGAACGCCAATGCTGTCCAAAGCACATTCAACAATGCAATAATTCTACCCAGGTAGGGTAGGGTAGGGTACTGGACTATCTGCGAGTAATTTGGTACTGGCGGATAAAATAGCAAATGCTTCCTAATTGATAAATAGTTAATCGAAGCGTAAATAACTAACTTACATAAAATTTCAGGAAAATAAATATTGTCTAAATTAATCTTAATGCAAAAATATTAATAGATAGTTAAAGCCCAAATGTCAGTAAGTTTGTGCCCAAAATAAAGCCCGAAGGATAATAGCGTAGGAAATATGCCAAATTTACTGTAATAAATGGAACTTATGATATAACATAATAAATCTATCTGAGAATAATTAGCTTCCTTCGTATAGCAGATAACAGAGCAATATTAAGATGCTTCTAATTAAAGAGTTATCGAGAGAAGTCTGAAAAGTTCCTGGCAAGTTGGTCATTAATAAATGCTTAACAAATGGCACTTAAAATTCCTTAAGCTAAAGCTTTTGCCTTAACATAGTGACCACACTAGCAAACGTACCTTGGAGAGCTAATTTTAACTTTTGTTCACAAAATCTAACTGGATCTGGACGATTGTAGAACAGATTGAATCCATGTGGAGAATTTTGCCAAATCGGTGAAGACAATGTAGTGCGACGGATCGCATCTGGCTTGGTTTTGTAGCGCAGCGCTCAGGGATACGAGACCGCGAAGGTACCAGACCAAGTTGCTTTTGCCACCCAACGGAAATACCATACCGCCCCCTGAATCACCGTTACACACCGATGTACCTGTAAAAAACAGTCATTTATTTATTTATTTGATCAAGGTATTGGTATACAAGAAAGATGTGAAAGAAATCTTAATTATCTAGGATATTCTTGCATCCTTAAATTTTTTCACATATAGAGTGATTTATTCCAATAGACATTTGCTAATAATTGTAATTTATTTAATTTAATTTAATTTTAGGGAAACATAAAGCGTAACTTAGTTGATAGAACAGTAAATACATAGTTATTCATTTACAATTACATGTTACCAGTAAGAAATACTTGTTTGTTTCTGTTTTATAACTGAGATGCAGAACTAATGTAGATTCAATAAATTCGCTAATAATTTTCCCGCAAAAATCCGTTCATAAAATGCTTATCTGCGTCATGCAGAAAAGCAAAAGTAAAAAAAAGGATATATTATTTTGTATCAACAATTATTTTTATTAAACAAAAAACAATAATGGTACAGATTTGATTTGGTTTACTGTTTGGGAAATAAGTCAGTTTTGCATTTAGGTGACAATTTAATTATCTCGCTTACGATAGATACCTTTATGTGTGATCAGCCCATTGCCATCTGATGAAATTATTTTCCAATATGGTTCTTTTTTGGCACTCAGTTTATGTGATATAACAATAATTATCAGACTTATAATATGAATTTTTCAAATACCGTTCATGTAACCAGCGCAATATGTAGTGTTTGACGTGAATTTCACAAAAAATTCTTCGAATGACCTAATACATGTCAATTCATCGACAATAGGCATTTGTGAGAGACGCAGGTCTTCCGTCACGTGACCGTCTTCATCGAAACCCCAACCAACCACCTGTTGACATAAAACACATTATTGTATAAGATTCACTCTTCATTCACGCATTTATCAATCAAGACTTGCTGACATACTCACACCCAAGCGAGGATAAGGATGTAGAATTAGGAAGAAGTAAGAAGATGTACTCTTGGTAAATTTTAGATTTGTAGGTAAAATAAATTATACATACCGTTCCTGTTTTTCCGACGACATAAGAAACATCCTCAAGATTATCTGGCCAGAGGCACACCGGCCGAACGTACTGTGTATAGTCAACGGATTTTTTCAATGTTAGGACTGCTATGTCGTTTCCAGTTGTAAAAGTAGCGTACTCGGGATGAACATTAATTTCTGTGACCTATAAGGATAAACAAAGTCAAGATAACGAAACGCTTAAATAGGAAGCTGCACTCTACGAAATTGTAATGAAGCACTACTTTATTTCCTGCCACGGTCAGAATTATTGCGGCTGTTTGTGTGATGAATGGAGCCGTTCAACACTTCAATCTGGGGTTTTATAATGCGTCTAAAAAAGTAGGTAAAATGATGAAAAGATAAAAACAAAACTAATATTTTAATTCATTGTTATCTTATGTAGGTTCCTCCTCTCGCTAAATGCTCAATGCTAAACGGAGCACTGTTGCATGGTCGCTATGGATGGAGGAGTGAATTCGATACAGCACAGGCACTTTTTTTATCACATCCTTACATAAGAAATGTTCGATATGGCATAAAGTAAAATACCACAAAACGAAACAATATCTAAAACTTGAGCAAGCATGAGCCCCTTGAATCGGATTGAACTGACGAACTGTGCTCAAAGCTGCCGGTGCGTGGTGCAGCCTGTCAAGTTTAGCATGTCCTACTCTATGCAAGTTTGCGCGGATGACGCGGCGGACCAAACTTAGAACACACTTTTTAATTTATTTTTGTATTAGAAATAAAATAATATATCATAATGAAGCGTTAAGTGGACGAAGGAGTTAACTGCGAAATTTCATAAATACGTTTTTTTTTAAAGAAGAAGTTATGTGACTTTGAACCATATTTCAGTCTTAGAGCATACAAATGGATAATAAAGAATTTTAAAATTAGCATGAATTTACAGAGTTTACTTTTAAAAATGGATGAAAGGGTTTTAATTGCAAATATCTTCTAATTTTTGTTGGATAACCCCTTCCATCCACTTAATGCTTCAATTGAGAAAAGTCATCGAACAAAAGTTGATCTGTTTGAGGTGTAGAATGACAGGGTGTACAAGAGAAAAGTTCACCTGTATACAGATTGTCTTGTATTATAGCAAGCATTTTTTCAGAAAGCAAGCATTGTATACAAGAGAGATAACTCACAAAACTAATTTGCACGCCTTCGACGGATGTTCTGAGGTTGTGTTTGCCAAAATGAAGAGTTAGAATGTTTTTGTTGATGGGTGCTTTGTTGGAACCCCTCGTGACGCAGTGAGCTGCCGTTATGACGTGCTCCAGTGATACGAGGCTTCCACCGCATATGTAGGTGCTGTCCACACCCTACAAAAACGCAAAAGGTATTTAGCAGAAAATAAAAATACAAAATCTGGGTTAGGTAATGAAATTATTTCCCAATTAGTTCGGTCAAAAGTTAACTTTCTAATCCGATCTGAAAATGTGGCTCCCAATTTGAATGAATTCAAATGATCGCTTTGAGATAACCACAGCCTCCAATTGAGTCCAGTTCTATGTATTTAAAAATAAACGCTTATCGCATCCCTTCAGTAGTTGTAATCGGACAGATATCTGAATTTTTACGCAATTTTCATTTTAAACGCAATGTTTAAAAAATACATATGCATTCTCCTTAAAGATGACAGACCAATGAATATGTAATTACTTGGAGCAAATCGGATGGCTGGATCGAGACGCAAGGAGAAAGTAGGTATCGTATTATAAAACAGTGAAATTTTAGCATTTTGGAGAATTTTCACGTTCGCTAGAAAATAAAATTGTAAAATACGGCATACAAAAATATTAAGAGAAATAAATTTGTCTCAGGATATAAGAGAAAATTAAAAATGATGCCAGTTTCATTCGTTTTTCTTTTAAATAATATAAACAATTTGATGTTGAGTTTCACAAATAACTTGTATAGTTGTAAATTACCTTCATTCTGTATATGGCAACATGCCATGGATGTTGAGCAATGTTCGTCCGTGTTCCATACGTTATGAGATGCACCGATGTGGGGGCAATTTTTCCACATTCTACCTGTAAATACCATGATAATGAAATATATTCAGTCTTTATTCTAAATGATTCATAACAATAGTATACAAAGACCAAAGGCCAACCCACAACGAACTCGGTGGTAAACTGCTAGAAAGTAGGTAAATATAATAATATTAAATAAAAATAATCTATGCAAGGGTGGACATATATTATACATCAAATGTGTAAACGATTTAACATACTAAAAAAATGTATCTATGGTTCTTTTGTACCCAATAGACTATTTTGTCACATTTTGATTAATCAAACATTCTAAGCCCTAGTTGCTAGTTATAATTATTACTTTTATGCTAACAAGGTTGTGGTCGTCTAGTGGTTAAGGTGGTGGACTTTTGACCCAAAGGTCTCAGGTTCGAATCTGCACATGGTCATAGGTACCATTTTTAATGCTTCATTATCACCATCTCTCCTGGAGCACAGGCACAGGCAAATTTGGTCTAGTGGAGTAGGGACCAAAATAATAAGTGTATATGACCTAGGTCTTAGCAATTCTTTTAAAAATAAAGGAAGAAATTAGGTAGCTACGATCCCAGCTGCCAGTGAATATCCGCGAAGGAAGCCAATATTGCGAGGGAAGGATTATTATTTATTATCATTGATAATAAATAATGTTTTTTAGCTTGATCAATTTCTAAGAAGAAATTTGACAACCACTCTTCAGTATTTAAAACAAAGCAGATGTCGGACCAAGTCTCAACATCGTAATTTACTGGAAAAAGCATACAGTTTCATCATTTTAATGACAGACGGCAAAATATTCCGTAAGTTTAAATGAAGTAGATCAGCGCCATCTTTGAATGGGCTAAACTGAAAACATTAGTTAAATCTGACTTGTATGCGGTTTGCATCTGGCTTATCTGCCGACGAAATGTTAATATGATTAATATTTAGTCAGCAAAAAAATAACGCCATCTACACATCGGTATCATTTCTTGGGAGCCTGTCTACTAATATTTTTTTTTTAAATAATTGCTATGAACTAGGTCATATACAACTATTTGGGTCCTACTCAACTAGGCCCAATGTGCCTGTCCTAGAGTCAGGGGAGATGGTGGCAATGAAGCGTTAAAAATGGTGTGACCATATGCGGGTTCGAACCCGTGACCTTTGGGTCAATAGTTCAACGTTAACCAATAGACTACCACGATCTTGTATGAGGTTAAGCTATGTATCTAAAAACCACTATTAAATGCTAACACATACTTTGGCGAGTTCACGCCTTGGAAGATTGGGATTCGGCTTTGTGTTGCTGGAAGGGTTGAAGTCTCCGCTGAAGTAGTCGTCTTCTCTAGGTGGATCTTTTCTGTCACTAAAATTTAATATATAATATACAGGTTACCTTATTTGCAATAAATGGTCACATTTGCGCAAACAATATGGCATATTTTTACATGCGTAGTCGAGGCACCATCAGTGTAAAAGGAAAATGTAACAATGGGTGTTCCTTTGGGGACGAGTGGTCCTTTTTATTTGTTTTTTTATTTTTATTTAGTTTTTAATAAATTAAATGCTTTGCCAGTGATCATCGGTGTTTAAAGTAATTACAAAATATAAAAGAATAAAGTGGATTTAATACTATTATTAATATTTCATAAGTTGTAATTTATATTATTCATAATTTTGTATAGAAGCAGCTATTTATTAAAATATAAAAAAATAAATACAATATTATTATTATTATTGTTTGTTGAGCAAGCAGCTATGAATATGTTATTGAAATTTTAATATTGGCGAAATACTTGCAATGAAATACATTGATTATTTGAAAAAATAAACTAAACAAAGTGGGTTTGAACAGTAGCTAAGTATTAGATATAAAATGAATTTAAAAAATGGAAATCACAGACCGATTAGAGGAGTATAAACTAAGTAAACCATATTAGGTATGAAAAAAAATATGATAAATAAAGCAAATTTAAATATTAGAAATGATAATCCCATTAGTTTTTATTTATTTCATATTATAAATGTCATCCCGAGACCATTCCCGGTAAAAAAAAACAGCTAATTGACCCTGTGATTTCGAACATGATTTGTATTGACGCCATACCAGTATTTATCATGGTTTCTGAGAAAAAAATGTGAATTACATGATAATATTAAACAGTTTGTTGTCATATGGCTGTCAGCTGATCGCCCGCTTGCGGTGCTAAAGGGTCAATGACCGCTGGGGCTGGGACCCGTAAGTATTCGGAAATTGTCTTGGGACATTCTGTACAAAAATAAAATAAAATACACCACAATGTAAAAATTAGGATACATAAAATGGATTTAAATATTTTAGTGCAATTACAAGTTTCTGAGTGTGATTGAGTAAATATTATTAGAAATGAAACACAAATAAGAATGTAATATTAAAAAAATATATCTACATAGAAAGAGAATGGACCGGACCCAATTTCATCAGAGAAAATGTAGTGATAATGATGACTTAGTAAGGATGGTGTATATTTAAAATATACAGTTTCTTTATGGGCGAGTAAATATTTTTATTTGAACGTGAGGTGTATTTCCCGCTTTAGTTTTTTTTAGTACCCATGTACAATTAACGGTGTTTAAAGATCAAAATATCCTAAACAAACTACAAGCATGAAACAATAATTAATACTAATGAAGCTACAAATCGTCATGTTTCCTCAACTATAGTGAACCTATCCCCAGGGTTCCGCAAGAAAGACAAATATGATCCGCTTTCGGCCTTGGAAAACGACGATTAGGGCACCGTAGATCATGTTAGGAAATTCTGTTACTATTACAGGTTCTTAAATCTCCACATACAGGATGTTCAGATTAGAAATAGATTTCTGCTAGGTCTTGTGGACTTCGGTGTCAATGTTAATTTATCGGCGAATTTGCGAGATACTTTTTAACTTTTTCTCCCTAATTCCTCCTAACCTTTCCCCAATGTAATAGTTCGTTAATGCAAAGCTTTACTAGTGGTTGCGGTTCTGCTCTTGGTCCATTACCGCTTGGCACATCTCTCCAGCTGAGAAACCTCTTTCAGTAGTTAGCCCTTTCATGTAGCTGAGTTTTATAGCCATTTTGCAGTATCATGAGTTCCAATTAATGGCTTTATGTGCAATATTGTTGGGCGTTTTAGTTCCATATTTGCTTGTCTCATCTGGTGGTCTACTGGCAGCTGTCCTGTCTTCTTACCTCACCAACATAATTAATTGTATTAGACAATTAGATTCAGTTAGTAGGACAATGACAACCACATAAATGTACCATTAAACAATGAAACATTAATATTAGTGGTATTACCGGGTAACATATTAATTTATTATATTTTTTACTTGTCCTCATAGTCAAAATTATTGTATTTGGAGGTGGTTGATGTTGTAGTACTTCTGGAACCTTTCGAGCCACTTCTCGATGGTCTAAATCCTAGGTCGAGGTCTCTTTCGTCTGATCTGCTCGTCTGGACGCCAACGTTTTGCAAAGGGACGTATGACTCAAATTTGCCCGTTTCGCCTCTTTTGTCATTCCTGGAAGGTGTACTGAAAAAGGGATTTTTAAAATGTAGATAGTTATTATATTTTCCTCCTACTCGAGGAGCTATTTTTAGCCACGTTTTAATTGTGTTACGTCAGCAATTTATAACTTTGAAGGTAATGTTAATTATATGGTTTAAGCAGCCTTTTTGATATTTCATTGTAAATGGCCATTTTCTAAACCGACCATAACTATTTGTGTAGCTAAATTATAATGTATGGAAAATTGTCAGCAAAATATAATAATTATGTACCTATAATAAGCATAACACGTATTTAAAAAAATAACCCAAAATACATACATTTAGAAAATAAATAAATAAAAGATGGGTTATGGGAGGTTTAGGTTTATTTTGCATTGAAGGAATCCTGAAAAGTAAAAGATAACTGGGGTCAGAGAACTGGTTGAAACCAGCGAACTGTTGGATAACTGGTTTCATGACGATGATGAATATGAACTTAATAACCTCTCCGATAACACAAGCCATATATAACCAAGCATAACAGCAGATGAAAATGTGTAAATGAAGAATAGTTACAATATTTGGCCTTAGAGAAAGATAACTTGCAAGAGTATTAACAGCGATTGAAGTTATTTTTTTATTAAGAAGTAGGTAGGTATTAGGCAAAACAACTACTGTATTAAAACAATTCTAGACCTAAATGTACAAAAAAGTGTTATTCCTATTTCTTTATTGTTATTTTTAAAGTTACTCATTTGAAGTTAGCTTTGATACCTATCAGGTGCCCTCCCCGCATATACGAGGGCTTTACAACGATTTCTGACTTTATTAGACTTTTGGAGACTTCCATTGCCACAAAATGACAAAGAAATTATACATCCTGTTTATTTGTCCATCAGTACTCGTCCAATAATCGATTGCACAGTGATTTAAATGAAATTGACGGTAGTTAGTTTATTGTTCTTGGTTTTTTATTGCTTTATACTCTAGTTGTTATCGCTGTTTAACTTGTAGGTAATTTAACTTTATATTATTACTTTCCCTTGAATTTTTAATGTTTATGAAGGCTTTCATAAAAATGAAATATGATAGTTTTCGTACAATATTTATTAAGGTCCGACCAGTCTTAGCCAAAAATCTAGTTTAGGTTCTTGGTATCGGCAAAAATAAGCCCTGGCGGAGATTACCCTGCTATCTGTTGGGTGTCGAGTTATTTGATCTGGTCGCATTTTCACCACGCGTAGCCGTTAGGATCCTATTCGCTGCAGGATGCACCTGCTGACCGAGCGGCCAATGAGAGCTCATACCAGTACATACCATCATGATAATTTTCTGACAAGTCTGACGTCTTCCACATACTGAGACTGAGCTTAAGCAAAGAATCAAATTACGAAAATAATAAAAACCACCTTGCAGTCAAACCAAACACCTACTCCGCCAACGCCAAGAAATTTATCATCACAAATTGCAGGAGAGACTAGTCTATGGGCAGCTCATGATTGAAAATTGTGTTGATGTTGATGAAATTCAAGTTCAAGATGTTATTATCAATGCTATTGGTGTACGAACTAGCTATTAATTCCTTTATAGAGATACTACTTTACTAATAGCCTATTTAGTCTATTTGCCTCTGTAGTAGTAAAGTCTCGTTATCGGTCTTGGCCGAGAATAAAAGAGATCTGTGACTGAGATCAATCTATGTATCTATATAATTGTATAAAATACTTATAATTAGTTTTATTTCATAACTAGAAACATAAGTAAAAAATAAAAAAACGGGTGTCATCGCTTTTTATCAAATATAAAATTTTGTCTAAAAAAATATTGTAAAACTTTTTTTATATATATTTTTATAGTTAGTAATATGTCGTCTATTAACTTAAGTAAAACCTTAACCTTAACCCTTCTATATTGGATGGAAGGACCATTTCCACAAAATAAAGGAAATTTTTAAGAGGAAGAATGTTGGGTTCCATTCCTTTTAGTTAATGTTTCAAAAGATCGTTAGTTATGTCATAATGATTTTCGTAATCCTGAAATATGTAAGGATTTTTTCAAGCAAAACGCTAGCTGCCATTAAAACCTTGTGAATAAACCTTTTATAAATCTAATAATTGTATATCCAAAGTTTTCGATTTTTTCTTTTGTTTCTTCGTACGAAGAACGACAGCTAAATAATATTATAAGTGATGTCTTGAAGTCGGCATATTCTAGAGATAACTAACTAGTTTCGTGTGCATTTGTCAAGCCAAGTTTGCCAAACAGGCTTGATCGAGTCTGTAACGTACTTTTCCGCGCTTTAGTGGCCATAGACTACAAAGTCCATTTTAACAAATCGGTCATTTACAACTTTAAAATATGGCTGCTCCAACAGTAGAGATAATCAACGACTTTATGTGCAAAAATAGCAAAGTCAAGCAGTATCAATAGCGTCTAGCCATAGTTAGTTTTTTGTTTTTAAATTACCTGTAGAGTAGATATATATTTTATGGGTGTCTGGTTAGTACCTTTCGGTATATTTGAGATTTGGAGTGGGGGTATTTTTGGGGCCAGCGTCACTCAGCTTCTAATTGCTACCTACCTAAAAAGGTAAAGGTCAAAAACAGTCCAACAATGATTAAATAATAGAGTAAATGATATCATTACGCGGTTTGTGTATTCCTTCTCGGCAGCGATGTATCATCCGGCTGGTTATCAGAAGCCGCCTTGCAGATCTCTCTGCCGTTTAACCTCAAAGACGTCAGGCGGGGAATCGCCAGGCCAAACTTCACGAAGAACCTGACCGTTCGTTCGCTGTCCTGGTGCAGAATTTCTTTTGTGTTTTCAATTTTAAATTCCCTGTTGTCTCTGGTCGTCACGTCGCCGAACCAATTCTGCAACAGAATTACTCCGATATTTTCAATGTGGAAGCAAGGAGATTAGAAACGCATTGAGATGGGGGAAAAGGGGTTTCGTCATGATGTTCCGTTCTGGACCTCAAAACTTATGGACACGTTAACTATGAATGACGTCAGCAATCCAGAGTTTTACTGTATTCGAGTGTGAGCCTTCAACTACTTTCGAGGTTTAGGAACTAAAGAAAAAAACTCCAGGTAAAAGTTGAGTGTCTAAATTAGAGAGGTACCAATAAAAAATAGTGCAAATTTTAGCACTAATATGCTAAAATGTTTAATTACAGATACGAAAAAGAATCCTTTAAAAATGCCTTTGAGTTGTAAATCAAAAAAAAAAATGATCCCGTTAAAAATGGTCCTAGTGTCCAATTCATGATTGATCCGATTCATGGAACGCTCTAGTCAGAAAAAACATTTTCAAGCTTCAATGGACGAAATGAAACTCAATATTTACCCGTAAAAAGTAATTCCATATTTCTTGCCGTATTGCACGATTAAAAAAAAAAAAAAACGCTTATATTAAAATAAAGAAAATAAAAAATATTTTATTCTTGATAGTACTCTGTCGAAATATGACGATACTACTTAAATTAAACTTTTGAATTTAGGTCTTGGTTAAGTTCCTGCGGCGGTAGATTGTTAGACCTGATTTGAATTATTATTTTTTAATTTTTGTTTAGTTTATTTTTTGAACCTACGTGTAATGTCATCGAAAGCAAAGGCGTATAAAAAAATCAGCAAGATTGAGCTGAAGGCAGATTTAATCAACGGCGCACAAACGGATCATGACTCGAATGATGATGACTTTCTTATGTCTAAGAATAGATTATTTCCAGGAACACTGTAGCATAAACTGTCATCGGCGGGGCCAAATGCAGAAATGCTTGGAATTCATTGTAAATATATAAAATTAAATTGGCATAATATTAATATGCCAAACGATTGAAACAGTTCATTAGAGATGATCGTTGAGCCATTTCAAATCGATCAACCCGAACCTTTTCTAGTTGAATTTAAAAACTATTTTTTCGAAAAAAGGTTCTCACCCCAACTAGGTCGGCCTTTTTGTCCAATATAATGTCGATCCATATTCCGTACAGGTCATAGTCTGTGCGCAATTTAAGGATCCCATACCAGCGGTCATTCTCCGACCCTGGCGACTCGTAAGCGAAGACCGAGGGACATGGCGACTGCGCCGTTGGAAAGTTTACTGATTCCGCGCCAACTTCGGTGATTAACCGGAAAACTGTTGCTAACAAACAGCAAATAAATGATATTCCTGTTGGGTATGTCTGAAATAAGTCAGAAATAAGTATATTAGGCCATAATAGAAAATCGTCACAAAGCGTCACATTGCCGAAATTCTCTTTAAAAAAAAAAAACCTCCCTCAGAGGACAAGAAATCTGAAATGAGGCAGTTAATTTATTTATTTATTTGGCAATAATTACATTATACTTTTATAAGGTTACAACAAATTCTCGCGTGTACATATTAATAATAAATTTGAGCGTTTCGTAAGACTGTAACCTTTGTTCTGTACTAAATGTTTGTCCTAAAGAAGGCAGTTCATTGTTAGTTAATTATGTTTTAATAAACATCTGGCAAGGTAATCAACACACGGCGTTGCATCTGTTCAAAAATCAATAATATGACATTAAAAAGTACAGTATAAAACAAATGGATCCAGTCAAAGCAACTGTGACATTCAAATCCAGTCAAATCGGGATATTTTCGTCGAAAATGATCAAGGGGTCACGACCAAAACTTAAAATTCACTTCTCCTAGGTCGGTCTTCCATTAAGCAACTAAAGTAGTAAATTGCAGCATTCTTGGCACCAGATTACATGCACGTGCAGCTAATTTCAAGTTCTGCGGCTGCAGATTTTTTTTTTATAATATTGTTTAATGTGTAACAGTGGCGCAAGTTGCACAAAATCTCTTGCGTTTGGTTAAACTTTGGCGCGACGGTACATTTTTGTGAGTACTGCAATTATGTTTCGCCCTTCGGAGGAATTGCACAATGTAACTCTCGTTCTAGTGAAAATGAACCTTTATGCAATCACAGCAAATACCGATACCAGAGCGTGCTACAAAAATATATTAATGGAAATTGTAAAAAAAAAAACAATTTTGAAGAGAAAGATTACGTCGATAATGTGGCACTAAGGAACGGTCATTGGATATTGGGACTGCCTCCATAATATTGTGAACCCAATCGATGCTTGTAGTGAGTAAAAAAAAATATATGAATACTGTAAATCCAGAAATACGGGAAGATCCTGGATCGTGTTTAAATCACTGTTTGTGATTTGCTTACTGTGCACGTACTAAAAATGCATAAGTGTATATGCCAAAAAAGGATGTTTAACTTCTCTAAAATATCGGTAGTAGGTAGGAATTTCGAATATTTTCATGTTAACTAGACGACGAGATTTTCCGCAACCTGTTTTTTTTATCTGTTTATATATTATTGTTTTCCAGGCTTTCCCTACACTGGAAAATGCACAAATGTAACACTGGCTTTACGTGACTCCTTCAAACTAGTGTGTGAAATGTCGTTATCAGTAATCGAGGTTCAGTTAGGATCACTAACAAACAAGATGATAAAGTGTTTGCAAATAAATAATATGCAATTGCGCATTATCACAATGTGCTTTTAATTGATTAAAAACGCAATTGATATTACAAAAAAAAAACAATTATCTAACAGTTCATTCAAAAATAAAAAAAAAATATGCAAAAATACCACATCAGCAAAACATATCCTATTTACAAGCGTAATGTATTATTTTTTTGTATATTATTGGCGCGTTTATATTATGGTTAAATTCCACTAAATAACATACCATCATGCATCGTATAAACATTACATTACTGCTATAAATTCACGCTCGAAATAATCCAATGTTTGCACCAAAACAAATCACATTTGTTTACACAAAACACAACTGATAGCGATTATTAATTTTTTATTGTAACAGCTGCCGGGTCGCTTTATCTGACGACAGAACGCACTTGCACTGACCTGACATCTCTGACTGGAAATGAACTAAACATGTAATTATAATTCTATAATATCAGCATTTTAATTACCAGTCCATGAGGTAGAAAGAGATGAATGTAATTCACGCGCGCGTTATGTTCGAGGCATCAAACCAGTTCGTCGAGATATTGGCCGTGATTAATTTCTTGAAATAATTCGTAATAAGGAAATCAAACTTTATAAGTAGCATATCAATATGGGAAAATACCGATTTCCCAGACAAACTTCGTTGAATTTTCTTACGTAATACAAAAAATACACATAGCACACATAAAAAGGCAGTAAGTACAAACAATCAACCGATGACGAGGCGTCGGACGTTTTCATACCCTAACACGGCCTTGCGTCTTTTGAGTTGAGAATACAAAGTGTGAAAAGCGATAATTAAATAATAAAAAAAAACCACAAAATAATGGCTGCTTCGTATTTTGTTTATATTTCTGTAATATACAAACAGCACAAAATAACAGCAAAAAATAATGGAAATATATTTGACAATTACTAGAAAACTGAAATCTGTCTATATTTTTGAGAAGGCGAGGAGATCGAGGAATGACCTCGCGCCTTCGAAGACAAAGTTTTGTAATAATACATGGCAAAGTGAATGGTTTAATAGAAATCCTGACAAGGATGGGTACATTCAAGACCCAGCTAAATGCGTTCCAGGTTTTAACCTTCCCAGAAAATCTTGGTGCGCTTTGAACCGCCTAAGAACAGGCCACGGAAAAAGTAAGGACATGCTTTTTGAATCGAAGATGTCAGAAAGCCCCAAATGCGATTGCGGACACGATAACCAAACCATCCACCATATCATCAGTGATTGCCCACTTCGACGTTTTAAAGGACCTGCACAAGATCTACACAATCTCACACCAAATGCTATCGTCTGGATATACTCTCTGGACATAAACCTATAGTCCTATAGATTATTATGTTTAATACTTTAATTTTTATTTCTAACTTCTGACATTTTTTGTACATTTTAGCCATACGATAAATAAATGTAATAATACAGTTATTTTAGTATGATTTTTTTTCTTTTCCAACTATTTTTTTTTCGTGAGACCAGTTTAGTTGTCGATATAGATCAACCCCCTAAAAGGACATTGGTGAATTTAAATACATCCTGTATATATTACCTCGCGCTGTATGTCGTGTGTAAGATAAGCAATACTTTTGGGGGAAGGGGGGCACAGGGCTTTCTGGGGGGGGGGGGGGGGGGCAGTGCTCACCCCTGCCCCTCCTGGCTACTTTCCGCTTTATACCAACGCGAATGCGCTTTTTTTAGAATTTGCCTTAACAATTCAAGATTTTTAACATTTTAACTATTTTTCTTTATGGTGAGTAAACATTTCACTCATACGTTTTTATTATTTTAATAGTAATGTGACTTAATTCACAATCTGTGCATCGACTTCCATTCCAAGTCACAATGTTTGTTGATTTGAAGGATTCCACAATTATTTATTTATTTTATTTTCCCCCCCCATATTAAAAAATAAATAACAAAATGAAATGCACAACAGAAGTAAAAGCGAAGCACTTTATTGATAGCATTATTCATAATTAATATAATATTCAGAAAATTGAATTGTAAACATGTTTTAATTATATAAATTTGCATAATTATATAATTCAATTTCAATACATCAAATGTATTCAAAACCCTATTATCGCCATGATTGGCAAAATAAAAATAATTCATTCGGTTACAATTACAATTAAATTACAATTAAAAATACGAAGAAAATTTAATAATTTATCAACATCATGACAGTAATTAAACAACATTAGGTGATTCATTAAAAAAATATTTAATTCTACTTGGGGCTTATTGACAAAATCTAAATATTTTGAAATGTAAAAAGACGTTTACTTTTAAGAATGTACTACAATTACGACAATTAATACTTTAATGGCACACAAAAAAAAAAAAAAAACAAACACATACCTAAGAGTACCTACCTTAAAACCTTAAATTGTTAAATTTAAAAATTGAAAGGCATCAATAAAAAACCACAGAAGTGGTACTCTCAAACCATTCCATAATAGAAATGCATCATTTAACACTTAAGTGTTGCAATTTTTGTATAAGACTTGACAGCTGTTATATAGTGCGTTTCTATTTTGAAATGGTCCAAGAGTAGCGCAACAAGGCGTAATAACCAAACTCTACCGTCGATTTACCAGTATGTCGTAGCGTCAAACATATCATAACATTAAAGGGGGTAAGCGTGGGGGGCATAGCCTACAACCACACATTATTATCGTATAGCAGTTGTCTGATATATATCTATGTTTTTTACTAGGCGTAATTCTACAACCCACAGCCCCACTTTCACAGCCGTCAAAACTCAACCCCACCTCTTAGTTGAGGCAATTTTACCAATACGTCGATGGTATACTTCTAAATCGCTGACCTCCCTTATAGCGTTCATCAAGCGCCGCAAAGCCACCCCACGGAAAACCCCCTCCCCGCCCCGCCCGGGGGTTTCCCTTCCCGGTTATGTAGCCGGGATATCCCGTCCGGGGAAGCGGCGCCTCCTGAGTAGCCCTGGGCGTAAAGGTGGTGGCCCAGGGAGTTTGAGGGCGACTGCTGCGGCCGGATGTCAGCGGTGGACTGAGGCGGGAGAAGACATGACACATGGGTTCCATTCCACAGCCGCTGTAGCCCCACGAGAAGTCGCCTGGGGATGTAAGGAATATGGACGATGATAAGGATTTTGTATTGGATGTTTTAAAAGGTGTTTGTGTTGAAATCAGCGAATAAGTTTATAAAAACAGAACCTATGTAACATATACTGAATAAGGTCAAAAACACCTGTCGATAGTCTTTGTTTTAAGTTATTTGTTATACAGGATTCAAGACAATTCCCGAATACTTCAGGTGGTGTTGTGTAATGAGTAAGAAAGGATATAAAAAATGCGAAAAAAAAAACCATCATATTTTAACAGATGGTGTAAATTCGGTCAGCGCGCAAATTCCGATGCCGCGCCGATCGATAATAACCTTGACTTGAATTTTGATACAGTTTCTTCACAAATATCACTAGAAATCGCAGGACCAATTAGCTGTATTCTTCATCGGGAATGGTGTATGAAATATACAGGAAAACATATTTAAAAAAAACTGTGGTGTCTCTTTGTTTCGCTTAAAACTAAAAGGCTAGAAAGAGATAGAAAAAACCCAACTGTTTCAACATAAAACGTGAAGTTCGTTCTCTTATTGGCTCACCTTCTACAAGCCACTCCTATATAACCAGTAGCTGAATGGAGTCCCATTTTTGTGCTATTAGGTACTTATTTTTTAACTAGATTTTTCTTTTGCAATACTCCGAGTGAAGATGTGATTTAAACCATTTAACTATGAATACATAATTAGGCAGTCAGATTTAAAATATTGATTATTAAATTATTTAAAAGTAAGTGTCATGTTATTTCTATTACGTAAAAATTTATTAGTTTCTATTTTGATGATAAATTGCAAATGGAAATTATAGCGTCAGTCGGGGCACAATATCGGAGTAATTTTAGACAGAAAATAAGTAATAGTATCTGCCAATGCGCCGTGCAGTGGTGCTATTGCAGTTCCGGCGCGGACGATGACAAAGTTCCGTTCAAGGCCACTTGGCCTAATAACTTGTCATTGGAAAAAATTCTCCTCAACGTTAAAAAATCTCCTCAAATACGGAATCTCATTGGAATTGTAAAAATGGCTTCAGAGCCGACGAGCATTGTGATATAGTGCGAGCATAGTGATGGGCGACATTTCAAAAATGTACGAAGAAGAAATGCAAAAAACCACGCCTAATGAGGACGATCCTTTATAATCGTATTAGAATGGCAATAGATTCCAACTGGATTTATTGACATAAAAAAGCGGGGCTGGAGCAAGCGGGGCCAAGTTCACGCTCGTTCAGAGCCGACGACGATACCCCGGCTGTCATAATCGCTATGACGCTATGATCATTCTTCGTTGGCGACTGGCGCGCGGAACGTATGTTGCTCACAATGGACGATAAAAGGCGTACGATGAAAAACGCAACCATAATTTTAACCGTGATTTAACAGAATTCTACCATTCCCCACACACACTTTCTAAAAATATAGTTAAGCTCAACAAAGTTTTAAATACTATTATGTACATAGGTGTAAGCTTTAATTAATCTTATTAACTCTGGATTTTAAATGTATATGCTATTTCAATATTTAAAAAAAAATTTAAAACATGTATGTCCTTTACGCGGGAGTTAAAGGTCAGTACCTACTTTGTGTTATTATTTATTTTGATTACAAACAGCGTTAAAATCTATAGATATATAAAAGAACATAATAAATTACCATTACTAAGGCCGGATAAAAGTAATTACAAGTAGGGTATACGAGTATATGAACAAACGAAGAATTTGTAGCACGTTGGTTTAAAGTTTAAACACATACACGCACTCATATACACCCTAACACACCTTCAATCTCTCAGTACACTCATGCATACTTTATTACACACACTCATACATGTACTTCCTTACACTCCTTCGTTCGTTCATATATACCTTATTATTACGTTATTACTTTTAATCAGCCTTTTAATGGTAATTTATTGTGTTTATATGTATATATATTGTAACACTTTTTTCAATTCAAATAAATAAATAAATAAAGTACTCAAAGTAGGTATCCCGATTCTGGGCATAGGCATGCTAGCATCAATATGCAATGCCTGGGTACCCTGGTACCAACATATGTGTGACTCCGTTGTGTGTTGAAAGGGTGTTCAGTAGTTTTACACTAGCTTTGACTTGATAGTGTTGGAGTTGATGGCCTTCAGACCTGCTTGGCCGTCTGAAAGTTTGTATATGCTTCTCTTTCTATAGGATCATTCGATGCTTTCATGCGCAGTTTCAATGATGCCTTATAGCTCTGCTTGGAATATGGTGGAGTGCATTCCCAGGTTGACCGATTTCACGACTCTGGGTATCGCCCCAAATGTACTTGATCCTATATTGTTTCAGTTCTTGGAGCATTGAGCATTGTTTGGTTCTTGAGCCTTTTGACTGTACTCGAGAGCCAATTCTTTGTACCATTCGACGTGTTTGTTTGCAACATGCCCACCATCGCCTCTTTTTCTACTTGTAAATGGAGCGGCGTCAAGTTTAGCAGGGATTTCAGTCGGGGTTGAACACTTGGCTCCGGTTACTACTCTATAGGTTGGTCCTTGTAGACTATTCAGTTTTCTCCTGCATGTATGTTGTAAGGTTTTCAACCACCAGACAGCAGTTACATACGTGATGATATTTTACCAGCATAGCGGTTCTGCGCTTCTGCAAAGTGAGAACCTTCTAAATCCTTTTTTTTTTCTGATAATTTGGACAAGCTGCGTGTCGCTAGGTATTTGTCTTCGCTGCTCTGAATCTCTTAAAGCGACATTCTGCCAGACATTGCCGGATTCAGAATCATGAGAAAAGACTGCCTTTGCTGTCCCAGCTTCCACTGATTCTGCCAAGGTCCCAAGTTAGATTATTACCCTACTCCTACCAATAGAAAAGAGGTCAAACGTTTTTTTGGTATAGACGTTTCTTCTCTGATATTGCAAATACGGCCGCTTCTTTAAATCGCTTTACGAGCTCAAAACCCAGTACACCAGCATTGAATGCTGAAGCCGAGAATACTTTTCAAAACTTCAAAGCTCGTCTCATCACAGACCCAGTACTCGCCCGTCTAAACTACCATGCTCCATTTGCTGTCCATTGTGGCACGTCGCATATAGGATAGGCGCTATGGAGCAAAGTGTTTATGCTATTGAATAACTTTGCCCTAGTGTATGTTTTTATATTTCCTGTGATATTTATAAATACGCAATTATTATTTTCACAAATTATTTACTAATTAGTGAATAGGACAATGAAATTTATTTAAAAAAAATGTATGCAGAAAAAAGTGATTATTAACACAAAATTTTAAATATATTTTGAATAGTTAAAGACAACAAAAATGCACCAAATCTTAATCCTGAAACTAAATCCGCAGTTTTTTTACTAAAACTATAACATAAAATGTTAAATTATTAAACATTTTTTTTTGAATTATAAAAGAATTAATTTGCTAAGATTTTATGCAGCAATAATAAACTTTAAACTTAAGCAAAAAGATTATTTATTTTTTTTTGAGTATTAGGTCGATGAATACTAGAAAATTTTTCTTAATTTGAGAAAAAAACGGCACTTCTAAAATGTAAAGTAAAAACTCCAAGTATCCTGAAAAAAGATTTACAGGAATTCGTTTTCTTTTAATCTAAGTAAACCACCACGGGCACAGTTTTTAACCAAAGTTTAAAAAATATATTGTTGATATTTATATTACTTGTACTGAACTAAATTGAACTTTCGTCTGCCCGCCTGAAGGTTTTTATTTGAAAACTACAAGCGTGAGGAAGTTGATTTGTTGATAGTTCCTCTCGGGAGTCATAATGTTAATGTCTGAAGATAGTTGGGATGATGACTATGAAATCAGGATACCTCCAGTACAAAACATGCATTTAATGGTTGTCAATGGAATCTGCGGCCAAAATATGCAACAGAAACCCAGTGTCAAGTGTAAAGGACCTACCGCCCGTTGCCGTATTTCCACCAAGGCAAAAAATAAATAATAACACAGTATCATAATAAAAACGCATCTATACTCTTCACCCTAGTATATTTTCACTTTCATATTGAAATTCACACACAAATAGAAAAGTATATTTTAACTCAAACAATCTATACCGCTATAGAAGCAAGTTCACAAAATAGATTTAAAATTAAGCTTTTAAAATTAAAACTTTTATTTGTAGTTCATCATATATATAACATAATTAAACAAAAGATAGAGTGAGATGACAATAAGCTAAAGGTTATACATAAAAAAGAGTAAACAATATACACCAGAGACGTGAGTCTGTGATGCCTCATGCCTCACCGATTACTTGCCATAAGTCACCTTGGAAAACGTTCACCTGGCCACTACAGGGGTTCAAAAATAGTAGGGTTCTCATTTACAATGTCTTAGCTATTTATTAAGACACCAGGAATTCGTGTATCTGTGGCTCATATTTTTATGACACAATATTTTATATAAGAGACGATGAAATATTAAAATATTTTTAAAATGTCTTAATACAGAAAAAAATAAAAATTATCGAGCAACGACGGGCTCATACGAAATTCCGTCTGCCCATGAAGATTTGCCGCTGATGTTGGAGCAGATCGCTGCGGGGTTTCTTGAATGGCTTTCTGTTGATGCCGCCTTTGATGTTATTCCTGTTTTGAGGGAAACCGGAAAAATCCGGAACGTTTCTTCTTGGAAAGTTTCGGAATCCCGGCCCGCCTCCCGGCGGATACATGCCAGGCGCCGGTGGCGGTGGATACATGTCCGGCGGCGGGTACATGTCAGGTGGCGGATACATGTCAGGTGGCGGATACATGTCAGGTGGAAATTCATTCGGATCCGGGTCTTCTGTTCAAAAAAAAAAAAAAAAAAAGTAAAAAAAAAGTCAGACCTGGCCCTTCTTACTTGCCACCGTTGAAAATAGTAGATATTATTTATTTTATAAAAAAGGAATCAATGGATATTATTTCAAATTAAAGAAGAAATTATAAAAAATTCAATAAAATGCTTTAATGTTTATTTAATATTTATTGTAATTATGCATTAAATTTAACAAAGCCGTTAATTGATACCTCTACATACAATCTAAATTACATAAAATCCTAGCATTCAAATGCAAAGAAATATGGTAAATATTACAATTTAAATACATTAATAGAACACACAGGGTGTCAAACAGAAATATTAAATATTTAGTATTTTGGTACAACTTATACAAAATATTTTAACACTTTGAACATTATCAATAATGACAATGATTTATATAACTAAATAGACAAAAAATAACCTAATAAGTACGAGGGACACTAAAAAAATTCAAGACATGACATATATGGGCGCTTTGATTATTGTGAACTTTTGCTACATTAGGATGTTTATTTACCGTTTAACATATTAAAAAAAAAAACAGTTTAATCAGTCAAAAAGTTTCACAATACTGTACTTGGTCAGTGTTTTGTTATCAAATATCCAAAGGTTTGATGACTCGGATGTAATCGGATGAATAGTTTAGGAATGCATAAAAGTGAACAAATGACAAACTGCTAGAAACATTATTTTTTAAATATAAACAAAAGATGATGAAAGAAAGGAAGATGAAGATGATATAAGAGAAGAAAATGATGGGAGATTATATATATAGAGATTATCCTGCAAAAAAATAATTGTTGCTATGGCGGGATGCAAATTTTTGTGTCCCTCGTATATAGAAATTACATTTAAAAAAAACCCACTAAAAAAATATAGTGAGGTGGAATGAATATTACAATATTGTTGAGTGTATTCATTCAAAAATGTTCATATACAATTTATAACAATTAGACATACCTACTAACAATAAATGGGTAATTATTAACATCATGTTAATAATGACATTAAATTGACATTGTTGTAAAGTCTATTATTTATAAATTGACTTTCATAAAGGCAAAAACTGGCAGACATTTAAAATACAACTAATAAAAATTGTAAACAAAATATGGCAAAAAAATAATGATTTTTAATACTGCACAGATAATATCAATGCTGTATTTAAAGTAACTATGCAGCATGTGATTGTTTATGAATGCATAATGCAACACACAAATATCTATGAGTCTTACACAGTAATAAATACAAGTGAAAAGGATTTTTATACTGGGTTTAAGTTTGTGATTGTAGTTCTTTTGGATTATAAGGTTTATCGTTGTAGCTTTATACTCTTTAGGTTTGATCCAATATTGCATGATTGAGTAAATATTGGTCAATAAACTTTAGAATTTTAAAAAAGTTTTTAAATACAAGTACAGTAATAGTGTAATATTTAATTTTGGGCATTAATTTTCTTTTTAAGCATATGTGGTTTTTAGTGCGGTGAGCACGCAGCTCTCATGAAAATAGCTGAACGTGGTTAGTTCGATTATGACAGTCGTTGGCGCAATTTAGGAATAATTTAAGGAACTGTAAATTACGCATATTTAATTTGCAGGAGACACGGGAGAGACTCATGGTTTACAACCTAATTAATGGTTTTAGGAATCATTCTAAGTATAGAAGTTAGTAACGACGATCGCCAATTATCGTTTTTAACAGACCCAAAAATCAAACTCAAAACTTCAAGATTTTTCTCTTAATTCGATCAGTATTTTTTTTGTTTACTCATTACTCCGATTGACAAATTGGTAGATTGGTTTTTTTTATTGTTAACTAAAAATAAAAAGCTTAAAGTAAACTATTATTTCATAGTTTCTTAGTTGGTAAGTGATTTTGAAGTCTGTTTTTGAAGTTTTTTTAATATGCGGACGTGGAATGGTGCAGCTAGAGCAATTTAAAATTGCGTTCAAGGATGCTGTTATATGCATTCTGGTTGGCCTCAGATTTTCAAAAAGTCAATAGAGATATTTGGCCGAGAAATTTGACATTCCTAATCTCAACTAGAAACAACAAATATTGGGACATTGAGAATATAAATCTAAAATTGTAAAATAATTGAAAGCAGCCTTGACGGCATCCCTAAAAACTTAATTAATCCCCCGATTTGCCAATATGAAAGAGACGTAATACATAAATAAAATATAACTTGCATTAAAATAACAGAAAAATATTGAAAATACAGTAATATGACTGCACTTTCATATTTATAGGCTTTGTAATGTATTGAACGAGATATTTACAATCTCATTTAATATATTACAAAGATTACAAACAACGGTTAGTCTTAATTAATAGCAAAGATCAAATTTGATCAATTAATTTTACCCACTATATATCGAACGCAACAAATAACCACAGAGAAATTGGCACAAATTACAGATTAATATAGAATAAACAACATATTACAATCTGTAGTCTAAGGATAAATGAAAAAAACATTTACTTATAAAGTTCATAACACATAATAGTGAATGGCATAGCACATTCTTAACTGTATTAATGCTAAAATATTATAAATTTTACATCTATTTAAAATCTCCACTAAATGTCAATACGAGTTTAATATGTAGCTATAAAATAGTGACTGTGAGCTAATGACTAAGACTCCAATGTATAACGAGATTTGTAATATTTATAGGCACATTTTATCATTTTGTAGGTTTTATTTTTTTTAACAATCACACCATTTGGAAGAATCTGGAGTTAAACCGTCAATTGACTAAAATTTTAATAAGTTTATTAATATAAATATTTCTTAATCTATTTATTTAGAGAGACTAATGGAAAATGCAGGCAATTTGTATAATTCCGATAAAGAAGAGTCTCAAATATAATCATTTATGGTTTTATGGTTCCAGTATTTATGAACTTATTGCCTATTTGAGAGTAATTTAAAACGTTTATTTTATTTAACTATTTTGCAAAATAATAAATCGTCCGGCAGTATATGCTTTAGAGTAATTATGCGTATGCTAAACAATAGATATATGTGGTTATGTTATGCTAAACAACATTTTATTCATTTTTTTAAATGAAAACATATCTTACGGACCTCCTTAAATCATATCTGACAACAATGTTCATTTTTTAAAAATGTATATTTGGTCTGTTTTGTTGCAAGTGACCATTTTTTTTTAAAGAATAAACATAAATTTAAATTTTGATAGTTCTTACCAAATTGCCGTTTAAACCAAAAACATTTAATCACTATAATTCATATAATTGTTACTATAAATAGTTATGTAATTTTTGATCTGATTTATAGTTTTTTAAATGTTTAATAGTTATAAAGGATAGCTTGAAGACATAATGTCGATAATTTATATATTATTAAAACGGTCGGAGGTTCAAAATTTTGCAAAAAAAAGAAAAAGAAATCGGGGATGGTTATTGCCTTAGACTTTATGTTTTATCAATATAGGTTATGTTAATAATAATTATAGGTAACTAACACTTATATTATTAAACGAAGTAAAAGTATTTAATTATTACTAATTATGCTATGACAACATTCAGGGACAAATACATTGAACAGGAGTATATATTCATTTTGTATTGCACGGTCTGCTATTGCATTTGAGTCCATTACTGTATCAATACAAATGATGTACTTATTCGAGTATCCAATTTGATGTACTAATTAATGAATTGTAAATACTTAGGCGTAAAGGCGGAGTGGTTGTTGAATTTTGGTTCTCAACCAACAGATTCCGAGAAAATATTTTTGGTGAACCAAAGAAAAGTTAGAAATATTAATATACAATAAAATTATTTATACTTTTTGCATAATAAGTTAATAAGATAATATTAATAATTTTAAAATAAACTTTAAACCAACTCAAACATAGGACGGTCGCTAAGGTGGTAACTATTCATATATTTTATATTATATTATGTGTCTTGGAGTTTCTATACTAAATTAATACAGACATTTATTTTGCTATATATAAATAGATTTATATTTACTGACAATTTTAGATATGAGAATTGGTACGGGAAAATGAATATTAACAGTATGGAAAGAATATATTTCAATTTAAAATTTGCTAGGGATATATTTGAGCAGTTAGGTTTTTAAAATGTTAAACTTTAGTAAATTAGCAACAAGAATGATAAGATAGATAGATTATACAAATTGCTTGCAACAGGACTAGTTCCACAAAACTAACACTTACAATACATTGACATAATTAATATGCCTTTAAATATCTTAATATAACAGTAACGCCACGGGAAGTCGTTAAGTGCTCCCAAATCAATTATTATTCTACATTATAAAGTTCAAGTTTTCATCGTGAAATTTCAGAAGGAACAGAGTTAGTACACTAAGATTTTTTTTTAGTAAAACAGTTCTATTCAAACAAATTGGTTGCATTACATTTACTAATCGATAAATCTATATAACGTGTTTAAATTTATAATCAGTGCATTGATAATATCTATAATTATTGAAACAAGGCAGTCTATTCGCATATTACTCTGTTTCAAACGTTCCCAATTTCAACATTTCTTAGCAATTTAAAATGGCACATTGGAGAATTTTCAAAAGATATATAAAAATTATATCTAAAACGATATTAACTATCCAATATGTTTTTATAAGTTGTTTCAAATTTAGCGTGGCAATACAAGATCTTTTGTATATCGGAAAATGCACATTTAAATAGGTACTGATTTGAATATGGTTTTTAAAAATCGGCTCATATTAAAAGGCTATGAGCATACTGTGAAGGTAGTAATTATAATTTGGTGACTGTTTTAATGAATTTAGTTTTTGTTATAGAAAATCTTAAAATGTGTTCATGTTATTAGGGTCATGATGTAATCATGTTAATGTGATCATTTTCAATCAATTTATGTAAACGCATAGAATTTCTATAACAAGGTGCCATTTCAACGCTCAACGCTATTTTTATAATTAATACATTTAGGGATAAACTTGGGGACAAACTTCTGGAATTTCATTCAGGTCTAACAACTTGATCTCTATAATGTAGAGTAACAATTAGGCCACCTTCAGAAGGGCCTATGATGCATAGAATACTGGTGGCTCTGAAAGCTATCCTTGCGCTGGCCCAGGAAACGGTTGGTATGGCCGTACAATCCGGTATAGCTCGAGGTGTAGTCGTTCCGCGACAGGGGACGATCGAGCGACATGTGATTATATTGCGTGGCAACATGGCTCGGTGGCACTTTAGCGGTAAGCACAATGCAAATATTGAATAGCACAACGCAAGCACACAAACGCCAAGCACAACAGACATAAACGTTGACAGCACGGTTTGTACACAAATACAGTGAAATTATTACCGGTGATTCCATCATGCGGCACGGAAGGCAGAAAAAAAATGTTAGTTTAGGTTAAGAAATAACAATGTTCTTTAACAAGCAGTCAGTAAATCAAGCTGTGAGTGAATATTAAACGAAAAAATTACACCAGCCTTTGCTGGTATACTTACAACAAATGAAGGATTAAACGTACGATCTACAATTTTTGGGAATTTTGTAGAAAAATTACTATTAAAATGATTGTGATCCCAGTTTAGTTCAGTCTTAATTTACACAATCTGAAAAGACTGATTGTCACAAAAAATTAAACTGCGATACTTTTACATACACTCTAAAGGTAGTAAATACAGATTATGCTTCACGTGCAGAGGCTTAAGTGCAGTGAAATGTGAGTTAAATACTGTGTATATGATTTGTGGTATTACTGAGCATGCATTATTAAATAAATATTTTTTGTTTATATGACATTTTAATCAAATCAGTAAGTGTTGCAAATAACACATGAATTCTATTCAAATTAAATATAGGGTAGGTGGGCCTGCTGGGTACTAGGAAATGAGACTCCCGAACTGTCTAATAACATTTAACAATACACAGAATAGATAAAGGAAGTATAAAAAATATTTTTTTAAATAGGTATTTGTATAAGCACATGACATTGAAAACTTAATTACTAAATTGTGACTACGAATAAATTTAACACAGATAAATCTTTTCCAAACGGCAATATTCATAATGAGAGCGTAAAAATAGTTAAACACCAAAAAACAATATAAAAAAGTAGGATAAGAGTAATAAACATATTATATATAATAATATACGAGAGTGGACATTTTAACAGGATCAGTGTGATCAATTGGTTAATTTTAAATTCACTTTGATTCCCTTTGATATACCTTATTCACTTTTATCGTCTGAATCAATTTATACATATTATTTATATCTATCCTCTGGAATCTATCCTTCCGTTGTGCGGAGTAGTTTTGCAGTTTATTAGCTGACTTCTTCAGCAGGTTCACCGTTTTTGATTTTCTTCATCCACAGACTTAAAATGGGTTCGTGTCTACATGATTTTGAGCACCGGGATACGTTTTATCCTCTAAAAATGCATGACGAAATAAGTATTGCCATTGTCTTGGCATAAAATTAACGCTTTTATTTATTATTACTATTATATTAACAGACAGACAGCATAGCTGATGGGTCTGTTTCCGATTCTGTTACTGAGATAGTTGAATATCAAGACAGTTCTTAAATTGGTTGATGCTGTTTGCGCTAATGACCGAATCCTGTAGTTGATTCCACGAGTCCACCACTCTATTGCCAATCATATGTTTTCTAGAATTCGTTTGAAAGCTCGTTTTCCTGAGTTTCAGATTATGGTCTCGTAGGTGTGTGTTCTCATTAGCTGTGAATATATTCTTAAGCTTATTTATTTTTTGTTGTGTTTGGTTTTTAATGTTTTTTCATAAATCGCACCTTCTCTTTCTCAGAATGGGCATCTCTACAATATGAATTACCAGTTTGAATTTTTGTTTTCTCTTTACAAAGGGTATATTGCAGCGATGCTGGCAGCCCTGCGGATAGGCCAGGACTGTTCTATACTTTCGAATGTTGAAAAGAGTAGTTTTGGCCGGAGTTATTCGATTCGCAGGGCTGTCAGAGAAAAACGATATAAAAGCTAGCTAGGTGCGGTTTGCATTTTTACTTAATACTTTTCATGTTTGTCAAATTAGTAAGTCGTTGAATACATGACACGGAATCCGTATTTTATCCCAGTAGTGTGTTTCCTGTATTTATAAGCAAATATAGAATCATACAAAAGTGCCCCATCCAAGGCAGTGAGGGCAGTTGTTACAATATTATGACAAAAAGTCAAATTAACGATCACATGCGACCACAGCCCACGTGACTATCAAATGCCAAAATATCAAATGTCTTGTTTTTTTCATTCAACACTGCAGTGTAAAATATAAGAACACACATAAATATTATTTATATAATTTTATATATATACAAGTTCACTCACTCCTAGCATGCATATTTCATAAGTTAAATATTTATATACAAATATTATTAGCCGTACATGCAGGACAGGGCCAGACTGGTTTAAAAGAACTAACGCACGTTCATTGTAGCATTATACGGCATGGCTAGTAATTACTGACATACCTCTATTGTGATGGAACCCGGCCGTCCATCCTGCGTAGTAGGCGGCCTTCTGCTTGCCGTGTTCCTCGGCCACCTTCACGCTTAGGGGCTCCGTGCCCCCGTCTGGTATCACATTGTTAAGGGCACTTATTGCCTCCTGTGCTTCTTCGCGCTTGTCGTACCTATAAAATAATATATTGCCTATTGACTTGTATTTTTTGTGAAAGGGCTGTGAAGGGCAGTTTAACCTACCATGTGCCCGGCTGAAAAACAAAATAACCATAAAGGCCTTACCGGTTCTCATATATCGACAGTTAATATAGACTTCCACTAAAAGTATTAAACACATGACACAGCGTGAATTTTTGTATAAATGGCAATAAAGGATCGACCTTCAAGTTTGACATTTATTATAAAACATATTATCTATGGTAGCTTACTCTCTCACTATACAGTCAAAACGGCTATTTAAAATGCAACCATTTGGTGTATCCCCCACAATTTTTTCCCTGATAATAAGGAATTAAATTAAATGATGGCATCAGGTACCAATGACGCCAATGTGGTGTCATTTGCATCCGGCAGGTTTACAGTTATTTTGTTAATGTTATGAATTCCAAAATATGAATAAAAATTTATTGTATCCTAAATGGCATTGTTTACCAGGATAATTATACATTTATGTTAAAATGTCACACTGTGTGAATGGATGATGACATTTTGTACACAATTATTACAAAAGAAGAGTTCCAAGGTAAAGTGTAAGGAAAAGACAACTGATATGATGGCCAGAATAAAACATTCAAGATAATGGAACTCACCTGACAAATGCCACACCTCTGGGCATTCCATTAGCCTTGTCTCTCAGGATGTGCTTCTGAACGATTCGTCCATATTTACCAAATATGGTATCCAGCTGTTGCTCGGTCACGGCGCGCGGGAGATTTGTAACATACAGGTTAGTCTCCTTAATATCGTCTCCCGAAGGCCTAGCATATGATACCTGCAAAAAACATACAATAAAATGTACTCACTTTTAGTATCAAAGTATTTCAAGCCGTCAAAAAGATAATAGGCATATTACACACACTGCTTAGTTGTCTCCTTGTAGTAATATAATCTGGCTGTAATAATATAAGCCATATCCAGGGCCGTAGCTAGGCGGTGGCGAGATGTACCCCCGCTAAGGGTGCAGGTACAAAGAGGGCACAGAATTTACAATGAAAAATCCTCTCTTTTTCAGACTGGTGCAATTTTTCTAGCAATAAAAAATTCTCGTTAATGGGAGAAATCTTTCAGGTTTATAAAAATTACTGCACGTGAACTATCTGTAATATTTATGCAGAAAAAACAAAAGCAAAATTTAGCTTGTAACTCCAATGGACCTTGCTGCCCGACTGATTGCGCCAAACCCAAAACGACAAAGCTTTACCCTTTACCAAGAATGACAAATAATGTCTTAACTAAAAATAAATAAAAAACTGATTTAAGATTAGGACAAAAACATTTTTTATATTAATTTGTAAAAATCTTATATAAATTAACATATTTATCTAAAAAAAATTTTAGGTGTAAGATGTTTGGATTAACTTTTTGCTAGGAAAAATCTTTTTAAGGAAATAGGAACTGAAAATTGATTTAACTGTTAATAAAAAATACTGTGCATTGTTTCTTTTCTCATTGCATGTTGCAGAAGTTGTTTTAAAAAGGTTCTATATGAAAAAATATCAAAAAATTGTTCAGGGTCCCCCCGGTATTAGAGGGCGCAGATTTGTTAAACTCGCCAAGGGCGCAGAATGACCTTGCTACGGCCCTGCCATCTAATTGATTATACAGGATGTTCTAAGACCATTCCTGAAGATTTAAACGATGTTTATGTTCCCTATAACGTGTAAGAAATTGTATTAAAAAATGCAAAAATAATTCATGCCCACATTTATTAACGTTATCAAAGCGCTTGTGTAAATTCCCTTTTGCTTGCAGGCGCTTGGCAAGGCCGGTCAATGGCAGAGTGATAACAATGGATCAAACAAAAAATATTTTTTGCAAAAATGAAGGAAGAGCATTCTATGAATATTAATTATCTTGATGCTGGTTTGTGATTCTGGTAATATATGAAATAAATACAATTTCTTACATAGCTGAAAATAATGAACGAACCTTTAGCCTCTTGTTTTGTACGGAATAGCCATTAAGGGCCGTAATGGCAGCTGAAGCATCCTCTTCCCTTACATAGTTGACAAAGCCAAAGCCATAGCTGTAGCCGGTCTGAAAAAAACATGATATGATACGTTATTTTATTTATTTTGCACCATGTTGGTGCCTTTTCTGTATGCTTTCTGTGTATCTTTCTAGCTAAATAGAATTATTACAACTCAAAATGGAAGGAACATTCCATATAAACTAACACTACTAAAAATACATACAAGTAAAATATATCAATACAAATTTCAACAGAATACACATTACATTATTCACTTTTAGCGACTAGGAATTTAATTATAACTTAAATTGTTGAAATTATTTATGAAAAACTATTAAGACAGCAAAGCTAGAAATTGACTCTTTGTTGACGGCGATATTTACATACTGCATGAACTGTGGAACAGTGCCGATGATTGAACATAACAAAAGCGACATCTCTTCTAACGCATTAAGCTGCGCGATTGAGAGAAAAGATACACACCGATCCAGCTTCACCCCACCCCAGGTTTAGTAAAAAGGAAATGCATTGTGTTCACTCATTATTTTATGCAGTACGCGACCTCCACTACCTTAAAGATTCTAACCAGAAAACATATAAATGCTTTACCTTCCTTAAACCTATTTCAAAAATAGCATCATTTCACATAAGGATTGGACAGTAGGGTTATCGTAAGGAATATATAAACCCATTTAGCAGGTCGTAAATTCCCCATCCAGCCTTCCCCATGTATCCCTCAAATTCAATAAGTGGCTTATAAACTTTTCCATAATTTGAAATCACAAATCCCGATACCCTTCCTATACATACCATTTTTCCCATATCATTTCATGGTGGACCTGACCTCGGTCAGTGAAACTATTGTCAGGACAGTAAGAGAGACAAGTCATACACAATTATGCCATGTTTTCCAAACTACACTGACAAAAAAACCTAAAATATTAGGTAATATGTTTCCTGTAAACAATGTTGGAATTTTAATCTTTCATTTGGGTAACCCTCTCCTAGCGCACCTTCAAATTGGTGGTGTTTTTGTATGTTCTTTTTTTAATGGAACAAGCTCGTCGGTAGCCCTTGTGCTGAAACGAAAACTAACTCGCCTGTGTGCGGATTTCTATGGCACAGCACTAAAATTACGAAATAAATAATTAGACAGTGCGTAATAATGAAGAACCAGCCCATGGAGATTTGCAACCTCCTTTGAGACAGAGGACGATGCCTAAATGTAAAACTGTAAGTCCCTTGTTAATAGTTTTCACTCGCCTAAGCTGTAAAGTAGGAACTCTTACTGAATTGACAACATATTTTATGATTCACGTTTTGTTATATTACACACAATGGCTCCTAGGTGTAGTCATATCTTGATAGCGACCAGTTGAGTCTTTTTGATTGGATAGCCTTAGAGTAAATAAGTGTATATTTTCTTATCGATTTTTGAGAAATGAGTAGTTTCGCAGCTAACCCAAAGTCACAGTTACGAGTTGTAGCAATCCTAAATACACGCTAAAGCATTATTTTTTTTCTCCCTAGGAAGAACCATTGCGTTTCTTATTTATTACGATACTCTTACATAGATTTTCAAATGTTATTCGTTTAATAATGCAAGAAAAATACCTTAAAATCCTTCATAACACGGCACGACTCAACGGGACCCACAGTGGCGAAAAGTGCATATAGGTCCTTCTCGGCCATGCACTGAGGAAGGTAGTTGACAATGAGATTTGTGAGAGATGAGTCCCCAGACCCCGCTCCGCCCCCCATTTGAGACATGCCACCACCTTGCCAGCCGAGGACACTAGGAGAGAAACGACCGCGTGCCTGCAACAAAATTAATTTATACATGTTAATTATGTTAACATGTTATTTATAAAAAAAAAAAAATAGTTATAGTGAATAAATGAATGAAAGGTAAGCAGAATACTCAAAGTCCGGTGTGCCAATTAAAAAGGAAATGATATTGCTCTATAATTTTTTTTATAGCTCATTCGGAATAAGTAATGATAAGAAGATCATTCGGAATAACTAATGATAAGAAGACAGATGACAGAAAAAAAATATAATATCCCAAAAATATTATTTTCAAAAATTATTTAAAAAAAGTCTAAGACTTACTCGTATATTTTGCTGGTTAACGGCCACAATTCTTCTCTTAGACGATAAAATCTACAGTTCCTTATAAATAATAGCACTATGACCAAATATAAACTAATCTAAATCGAATAAATCTATCAAGTAACAAATTCAAGTGTTAAAAATCATTAAAAGCTATATTCTCCAAATTGTGCGCATTACCAGGAGACTAGATATATTTTTTGGCCTTTTTCTTGTCTAAAATTAACGAATTTGAGGAAAATCTGGCACAATGCTCAAAGAAATAACAAAAACTATCTGGAAAATCGTAGCCAACTGGTTAATTAAATTTAAGCCAACTGGAATGGAATGAATTAGAAAACTTAACAGATGAAACCACATGAATAAATTGTAAGTGCATAAAAAATAAATTGAATTTTTATGTAGAAAGACTACTGCAGAAAAATTTGGAAAGCCACAAAGAGAAAAACTGAGTGGGCTGGCTACTACTGTTAATGTCTGGTTGTTTTTATAGATAAAATAAAATATCTTAATCATACGTAACTTGACTACCCACAGATAACTTTATTACCTGGCGGTTTAGATAAAACAACATTGTTTTTTCAAGTATTCAAGTAACGATAATGAATATAGTTTCTGTCGGAAAATGTGCAAGCAATAATAAACATGATACTAAATATAAATCATATTGTAAAATAAAATTGTTAATAAGATAATAAATCTCACCATGGCCATATCAATTGGTGACATACTCTTACGCTTCTCCCAGCTGCTAATAGGCGCTCCACCATACAAAAATCCAGGAAAACGATCGCACATTTATTTAAATCTTGTTCAATAACTTTCAACAGTGCATTAAAACGTTTTTACAGGGATTTCTTATCAAATGCAAGCCGAATGCATCCTCATAATACTAATATGAGCAGACAGGAAGCATCCTAAAACAAAAGAACAAAAAGTTATGTAAAAATTAAAAGGCCGTCGACCCAAATTTCATCATGGCAAATAGGTCAATGACCTATTTTATTAATAATTATTTTCTTGAAAAACAAATCAAGTGACTATTGGACGAAGAGCTGTGTATGCATCCTACCAACACCATCAAAGCAAAATCTATGAAGAGTATAACCCCAACACAATTTAAATCGTTTTGTTTTCAAATTAAATTTTAGATCTTTACCTACCGCTCGAAAACATTATATAATTTAAAAAAACGACTCCCGGGAAACTGTGTGTAAATTATACAAAAAGGCGTCGAAATTATCGTTAGTAATTATTGCAAAGGCCATAAGGGTCCACTATATTATATCTTCAAATTCTGGAACAGTAGGCGAAAAAGACAGATTACCATACATTCGATTTTATCTCACATTGCAGTAAGAGCCGAGAAACTAAATAAACGTATTTAGGTTGCATTGATTGAATTGACGCATTGCGAAAAGTGAGTGCCATTTTGTACTTACAAAAGCTGCAGCTGCTCGCTAAGCACACACGATAAACATCACGAGTAAAAAAATGCATGCTTTAAAACTGCTAAGAAAATTCTCTAAGATACGTGTTGATAATTCTATTTTTTAAGGCCTACACACGCAACAAAACAAATTTTAGAAACGAATAGGGACAACCGAACGAAAAGCTTGCTCCCACAGCAAACCAACACCAACCAATCGAACGAAATTTGACAGTTCTCTCGAGTAAAAACCATAGATTTTTGCTTTGTAAACGAGTGGAGTAGGTATTTTATAATTTATTATCATTGCATGATATTTAATTCATTTATTTAAAAAATACGTTTATAAATATTTTTATATACTAATAGGTAATCAAAAGCTATTGTTTCAAACGCCAATAAAACTAAAACAGACACCATAGATAGTAGCGCCCATGTATATAAGAAAAGTGTGTTTATGATTCTGAAGGTGACGAATAAACACGTGCTCACTGCTCACAAGCTGAATTAGAAAGGTATTTAGTGTATGATATTTTAATCGATAGAAAAATAAAAAAAAGACTAATTTATAAAAGTGCGGTCTCTCGCTAATTACATTACAGAGATTATGATATTCAAACCTTACTTCCCCAGTCGGAATATCATAAGCGTATCACCGCACGTTTTGTGGGATTATTTAATAGCCGTGTGACCTGTCTAAATTTTTTTTTTCGGATTGTTACGATTGTTGTGACATTGCCATTTGAATGCATAACATCATCTAACTAAGCCCAACCCTTTTCAATGTGAGCTATATTAAAAATTCAATTTTACGAATCTTCAGCTATGAAAAAAAACCTCAAGTTTTGAAATTGTTTAAAGGTGGGTTTGACTAAAGCAGCGAGCAGTTAAAGTATCTGCAAGAAATCATGATTTGTGTTAGGTTAGGTGTGATTTTTTTTTCGCATAAAATAACGTACCTAACTGCTTTTAACAATGAGATACAAGTACATAGGACATTTTAGCGTATTTGACTGCAGTTACAGTATTATTTATAAGGAAAGAAAAGAAAGGAGAGATGTGTAGAAAAGTTGTTTTCAATGTAACTAAACACCAAGATAGTTTAAATGAGGTAAATAAAGCATTTACTTTTAAAATGCATGTCCGCATGAGTTAGCTATTTACGAAGCATTTTCCTTATTTGTTTTACTGTGAATTATTGTTTTTTTTTTTAATAATCTAACATAGTGTAATTTTAAATGGTAAATATTTCCAATACATTTTTTAATACATAGTAAGTTTTACAATGTTACATCAGTTTTTGATTTAGACAATTCAAACGTTTATTTCATAATGAGAAATTAAGGTTTTTAGGATGGCAGTTTAGAAGATGAGTTACTCCAGTCCCGATACAGTTACTATGGCTGTTTATTTTTACAAAATACACAAATATTAATTCACATACTTTACAGTACTAAAAAAATATTAGGGTATTGAATAGTTCGATTGTTTAAATAGTAAACGTGTCGCACTAGTAGTATCATATTCAGTGAAAATCGCTTTCTGCCTGTCAGCTGTTTGGTTGGTTGCGTGCCAGCACAACCCGTGGTACGGTACGGCCGCCCGCGGATTTGCTCGCACCCTCCCTGCTCGCTCGGCCACTTGTACTTACTATACTTACTTATTTTTTTTGTATGACATTGACAGTGTTTGCTGCTGGTGGAAATTTGGGATTACCCCGTTCGCCAATTTGTGGGGATAACTTTTCCCATTATGAGTGAACAAAGAATTTACATAAGTGAATGAGGCTTTGTGATTTTTATTTAATTTTCGTGCAAGTATTCTTCTGTGATAGAATTGAATTAAAGATGGGAAAAGTGACGGTCGTGCTGGGCGCGCAATGGGGCGATGAAGGAAAGGGCAAAATGGTAGACCTTTTGGCCCAGGAGGCGGATGTGGTCTGCCGCTGTCAGGGCGGGAACAACGCCGGTCACACGGTCGTCGTCGAGGGCAGCGAATTTGATTTCCATCTTTTGCCGAGCGGGATAATCAATCCAAACGCGAAATCGATCATCGGTAACGGAGTGGTTATTCACCTCCCTGGGCTCTTTGACGAGCTTGAGAAGAATGAGGCTAAGGGTCTGCTGGACTGGAAGGATAGGCTCGTCGTTTCGGACCGGGCGCATATTGTCTTCGACTTCCATCAGCAGGTCGACGGACTGCAGGAGGCCGAGAAAGGAAAGAAATCTTTGGGCACGACGAAGAAGGGCATCGGCCCGGCGTACTCATCCAAAGCAACACGCAACGGACTGCGCATTGGAGACCTGCTCGGCGATTTTGCCCTATTCGAGGATAAATTCAAAGTTTTGGTCGTTCAGTATGAGCACATGTTCCCCGATCTGAAGGTAGATGTAGCCAAGGAGCTGGATAGGTATAAGGAGTTTGCAGAACGTGTGCGGCCACTGGTCAGAGAGACAGTTTCGTACATCCATTCCGCTATAAGTGAAGGGAAGAAGGTCTTAGTAGAAGGAGCAAATGCTGCTATGCTCGACATTGACTTTGGAACTTATCCTTATGTGACATCCTCAAACTGCAGCATTGGCGGCGTATGCACTGGTCTTGGTTTGCCGCCTCGGGTCATCGGAGAAACAATTGGCGTAGTGAAGGCCTACACAACACGAGTGGGAGATGGGCCCTTTCCGACAGAGCTTCATGAAGAAATCGGCAAACTTCTGCAGTCGCGAGGTAGCGAAATCGGCGTTACTACCAAGCGAGTGCGCCGTTGCGGATGGCTCGATCTAGTTGTAGTGCGCTACACTGCCTCCGTGAACGGTTACTCCTCCCTGTGCCTCACTAAGCTCGATATTCTGGATACTCTTCCGGAGCTTAAAGTGTGTACAGGGTACAAGTTGGACGGAGTGGTCATCGACTACTATCCTTCATCGATCACGAAGCTCAGCGAGGTTGAAGTTGTCTATGAAACGCTTCCTGGATGGCTTACTAATATTGCCGATATAAGACACTACGATGAGTTGCCCGAGAATGCAAAAAAATATGTGGAATTTATCGAGCAATATCTGAAAACTCCAGTCAAATGGATAGGCGTCGGCAAAGGGCGAGAATCTATTATAAACGTCAAAAAGCCATCCATTTAGGCATTATCAGCACAGAAATATTTTACTTACAATGTTACTTAATAGATTGTATATTTTTTAAACTATACCTAGGCATTTTCCAACATTTTTTTGTTGTTTTCGAAGTTAACATCATATTTATCTAACGATTTATATTTTGATATATACCGTTCCTTTTTTTGTTTATGTAATGGAAAATGATACGCTTTTTATTGTACGGGATTTTATTGAATGTCCATTTTTTATCACAGCAAGGAATGTTTTTAATCACTAATTTTTCATGTGTATCAGTTTTTAAATTAGTATTCAGTAATATTGTTTTATGTTCCTAAGTATCCCGCTGGTAGGAGGGATACGAAAAATTGTTACAAATATAAAGCTTTATAGTACTTAAAAAATGTTTTTTTTAACCGGATAGGTTACATTAACTAAGTAATTCATTTTTATGTTTTAATTTTTATGTTTAATTTCAATTTTCAGGCGAAGCATTCCGTCTCTTCATATTTAATAAGAAATATTAGTTGTTTTATTTTTCTTTTATATCTTTATTGTCTGATCTTCACTTTCCTTGAAAGCAGCGATGATTCAAACTTTAAAATAGATGCAATTGATCTTTAAATATAAACTACTGTATATTGTGGACCTTAAATGCTATTCCATGAGAACATAACATGAAATGGCGATTCACAGAATGGCCCATAAAAACGGTGTTTCAGATTTCATTCTGGTTGACTATGTTTTGGTGTGTTTAAGGTATAAACATCAGTGTTTCTTTAATATATAGGAATATATTATAAAAAAATAGCCCCTTTAAAAATCATTTAAAATTCCCCATATGAATGGTAAAATTTTAAATAACTTTGAGGGGCCTTTTTTCATAAATCTATTGTTCATTAAGTAGATAATGACACTTGACACTCAAATACTCTGAAACTTAGCCTAAAATCTAAAATAGTTGCAAATCAAAAAACAAAATACAACTCAGTAACTTCAATGCAGCCTAAAGCTCATTTCTTACCGTTTTTTTTATTATTAAAAAATGGTAAGTAACCCAGGTGCCAGAAAGGTATTTATTTTCAGCACAATCTTTACGCAATAAATAAATATTTGTGTTTAAAATTCCCACCGAATATGATATTTAAATTAGGACTAATAAAAATAATTAACGATTATGAGAGAAAATAAATTGTTTTTCATCTCAATCTGAAGGAACTTTCCAAACATACCGAGTCTTTAATTTTTTTTAGTTTGGCCTTGGCCCGTCAAAGTTCAAACAATACCGACGTTTTTCCAATTTCACGATACTCATCTTGCGGCAGTCTGCTTTTTTATATGTATGTAGGCTAACTAAATACAACAATATTCAGCTGCACTACTCCCGAGCTCCAAATCGCTTAACTGTTATTTCCTCAATTTGTTTTTAGTGAATAGATTGCAAGATTTGGCAGTTTGCCGATGCATTTGCGTCTTGGAATATCTCAAGAGCATCTGTGCAGGTACAGTGAAATACACCTGAATTTCTAATAAAATTGCACTTTGTCATCCTCGAATGTTGAACTTGTAAATTAAATTTTATTTACCTACATATTTAGCACCTTTGCCTATTGAATGTTCAAAAAATACAAATTTTATGAAACTCAATCCAGTAACAAATATTGTGTCACACCATTGCGATAATAAATTTTCGTGTTGGTATAATTTAGTTAGTACCTTCGTTTATTATCTAAACAGCTGGGCAAATAAAGCATCGTGATTTCAACGTTACTGGTGGTACGTCATAGCGTTGTGACTCTTCATTGTAGATACAGGAATGAAATACTGGATTTCGTCTTTATACGGGTACACAAACTGAAAGAGGTAAATTTTTACTTTGTCTAAAGGCAATTCACACCAGCGCTTTAACAAAAATAATAAAATTGATTTTATGACCTTTTTATCGATTAATACGCAGGGTAAGCATTTTAACATTTTTTAATAAAGAAAAAAATATTTTGTCTTACTAGAATAATTTGTTAAATATAGTAAAGAAAATTAAAGGAAAAATAAAATTAATAAGAAAATTAGTATATGAAATATTAAGGTAAAGTCATACCGAACTAGGCTGTGCCCGTACTAAGATGGTATCATGATGTTCGATTTGAGCATACCACACTTCAATAGCATACTAGATTTTCAAAAATCAGTAAACTCAAACAAACAAAATTTGCCAATTTTGAGTTACATTGACCATTTTTTTTTTCAAAATAATTACATCCTGCAAAGGGTATTTAAAATTGCGAGGCTTGAAAGTGGTTACTTGTTTTTTTTTTCACTCACGTGGCCAGATAGCAACCTTCAAAATCCTCACTACAACTTCAAAGGGAGACTGCTACATAGGATGAAGTTTGAGCCTATAAAGTCATCTAAAATCCATCTTGAAGGTTATAATCCTTGTACTGTGTCATCATTGCACTTTAAAGATTTTGATTTTTGGCCATGCATCATAATGGTAACCTAATGGTATTATCATGACCGAGATCATTATTGATTAAATAGTAAATAGGAGAACTGCTTTAAAATACTATTTAGTTTGGTAATTAATAAAGAACGTTAAATAACCGCAAACACTTGAAAAAGAGAACAACTTTGTATCAAGAGAATTATACTAAAAGTGTATCTATCATCAAATAATCTCACAACATAAAAATTTTCATAAATGTGAACAATTAGGTTTAGAAAAATCAACGTGAATATCTTTCCTAAGGTTGGCTAAACATTTAAAACATTTAAAAATTAATATATTTCCTTATACTGAGTGATTCATATAGACCGAATTTGCCGTCCACCATGAATGTCACATTAAAATTTTCTACAAAAAACATAGTTTGATATTTTTAGATTTGATTTATAGTTTTTGAGATATTCGTGGTTTTATTAGTCTGAATAATCCCCGTAGGAAACATTATTTATCTCGAATATAAAAATGATAAAAATATGTAATGGGTAGAATAATGCTGGTAAAGACCCATTTTTAATGATAACAAAACAGTTTCTGAGCTAAATATTTTAATTTTAGTCATTAAGCACAAATCATTTAAAAATAATTCAATTAAAATATAAATGAAAAACACTAAGCTATAGATTTAATAAAAGTCGATATTTTAATAGCCATCGGGACTTACTATAATTGCACCAGCTTAAAGGATAGAAGAACGATTTTAGATTTAGGTTTTTTAAACAAGAGTTTTTGCAATAAGGTAGATTTTTCGGATCTATTAAGTTTGTCTAAATTTAATGTTCCGTCTGCATAGAACCCGTCAATCGATTTCTTTTAATTCTCCTAATTGCTGTTAACAATGCATTGTTCTCGCATTGTTGTAGCCGCCATTAAGGCTATTACTAGTCAATTATACAAATAAATATTATATATTATCAAATCTTTTTAAATGTAAACTTATCTTTAATACTTCTCATTTGTTTGTAAGAATGTTGATTTCCTTCAATAAAGAATAAATAATGCAAACAATGGTAAAAAAGCAAGTGCTGGCTTATTTATTCATAAATATTAAAACATTGGTTCTATTATGGTTTACAACGCTCCAGAAACCTAGGATAAAGGCACACTTCGCGTATGTGATATCTGTTGAGTAGCCAACACAGGAATCTCTCCAGGCCTAGACCGTACCCGCCGTGAGGGACCGATCCGAATTTTCTTTGGTCCGTGTACCAGTAGTATGGGGTCGGGTCGATACCCTCCCGTTCGTATCCTGCAAAAATATAGGTAAAATAAGCGTTAGCTCTACTTATCTCTATATCTCTAAATAGTAGAACGGGGTTTTCATTATTCTGTCGTTCTAAGCATATTTAACGCATCTGCGATACCCTTGTTAAAAAACGTGGGTAAGTTGCTATGACAAAAGTATATTTTTTAAAGAATATGAAAAATACTATTATTTCATTCCAAAATGTCCCTTAGTTAAAATTACTAAGCCATATATCCCTTATTTGGTATTCTAAAAACATAAGTCATTTTGAAAATGCCTGATTATTTGCATTATGCATTAATTTTGCTAATTAAATTAAATAAATATTGTTATCCTTAAACAAACCACCATAAGTACCATTTCCTTAGACAAAAAAAAATGCATATACAAGCCACATACATTAAATTAACAATGAATTATTAAATGCGTTACTTCAAATAGGTATTTCGATGCATATTTCTTACAGTTATGTTATGATCCGGCTTCAAAAGCTTCGTCAACTTGTTTTAATTCTGCATTGACTATAAAGTTTATTGAACTCGTATTTGTTACTTCAAAGTATTATTTGAGTAAGCCTTAATAATGTTGAATTGCAATTTATTTATGGTTTTAAAATATATTTAAAAATATTAGCATTATTTTTACATCAAAAATTGTAACTAAGTCATTTTTAAGTAGAATTCTATTTTAGTTTTATAAATTGGTAACTATTCATTGCTTATATCCGTGTATGTTTTGTTAAACCTTTTGCAAATTTATAAAGCTGTTGAGTTCTCTAATAAATAAATAAATAGCATATTATGAATATTTAAAAAGAAGTCACAACATATGAATCAGAAATGGCATAAGTAGGAAAATATTTCTGAGTTCTTTTCTTACCTTTGAGCAATTCCTCCGCATCCCATATCCTCATAGACCCTCCTACAATTTCACCAACTCCGGGCAGCAACACATCAACAGATTCAGTCAGATTGCGATCCTCAGGACAGCGGGACATGTAGAAGGACTTGATCGCGACAGGGAACCGGCACAACATTACAGGCACTCCGAGCTTGTCGGTCATCTTGCGTTCTGGCATTTCCGGAATGTCCTAGAAAGATAGACAAAAAGTTGATGTTTTAGGACCAGAATCAGTTCAAGGGTAAAATATCAACATCATTTTGGAGATCTATTCACTAGGCGCCGTCCATTGAAAGTTCATCAAGGCATTTGACCTGATCCGGTTGGACAACTGGTGATAGAACCTAGAACTTCGGAGTCAAAAATAGGCGTACATATAACAGCACTAAAATACCATTTCTGTATGTTTTAGTGCCATTTATCAAATTGAAACTTATTTTTTAAACTATTGAAAGAAAAAACATTCAGCTTTGTACGTCAAACGTGCAAACCAAGCGTTGCAACCCAATCAGCGAAATACGTTGACGGAATGGAATATCCTACACGGGAACGAACACGTTTTTTCGTTTAAGTTATAATTTCTTATAATTGGCTTTTATATATAAAACTCGGATTATTTACCACCAAATCGGTCAAAAACACTTCTACACTTTTCACATAAACAATCAAACGTCAAAACCGAACTACAATTAAAAAAAAAAACAACGATTGTCTATGCCTTTCATGAATTCAGGTACATGCGACATACCACGCTTTAAAATATTAATAGAAATGTATTTATTTATTTATTTATCGTTTATTTGGAAAACCTACAGTACAATATATAAAAAAGAGTGGTACATACAATTGTGTCTAAAATTGACTGATGACGGACGGTTGATTGATTGACTGATGATTGATTATATTAAGACGGTAATAGTTTTAAACAGAAACGGCACCTGTCGTATATGGCGATTACGGGATATACAATTATCGGCGCTGAGTGTGTTGATTTTTTTTTAAATAATAATTATGTCTAGGATTTTCGGCAGCATATTGAAAAACTTTTAAGCTCAGTAATAAGAATTTGTTGAACATAATTTTCCTAATGTCGAGTATTATTTGGTGAATACTACATTTAAGGTATTTTTCTTAATTTAGGAAATTAAAACAAGTCAATTCTAAAATAAAAGGGTAATAAGTGGTGTGTTTTTGTTCTCCTTCACCTGTATCTCAAGGTAGCTACAACACTACGTTCGAATGAGTTGAGAGCGATATGATAATATTAATAAATATTAAAAAATTATTAGAAATAGGAGTAATGTCTTACCTCTCCGAATTCATAGAAAGTTCCATCGTCTTTGGTGATGTTGTTCTCCCGAAGGTAAATAATGGCGTCTGAGTAGTTTAACCGCTTGAATGGCTTTTCAGGTTTCTGAAAGAAAAACAAAAATAAATTTGAAAATGCACTTCTGTATGTGTGTTCCAAATGTATTTATTTATTTCTCTTTATTTAACTTTTTTTAATGTTCCAGCTAAGCCCAGGACTTATCTGCTGGATACCGTGTGTGTAAGATGCATTACAAAAAATTATAATAAAACCAACAATTTTTTTTCCGTTCTGATTTTGGTATTATTTAAAATTGGCTACTTTATATCAGTAGAGTAAAGTCAGTAATGTATAAAAATGAAGAAATTTTCTGAAAGGATTAAATTATTTAAGGATTGCAGATGACAATGTTTTAATTTCAAAAAATAAAAAATTAGAGATGTTGGATGACGTGTAAACTAAGTATTGTCGGCCAAAATATGCTTTCAACCGATCTCAATACACAGATTTTCCATACAAGTAATGCTTGATTACCGCAGACTTTTACACTATGTGATTTGCTTTTGGATTTATTTCAAAAATATTTTTCACTGACTCCTAATAACTTGTATATACAATAGGTAAGAGGAAATTCGGAAAAAGTTAGTTTTACAAAATATATTAAAAATTTTTGGGAATGTTAATATTTTTGATTAGTTATGAAGGTGAAATGAAATTAAATATATGTGAATCATATAACGACTAAATACACTCATAGATAATATAAGTAATCCTTGAAGCAGTTTGAAAGATGTAGGGCCACGGATGTCTGATCTATACAATGTGTCCCACAACTTTTTACGATAAAAAATCCAGCTTATTGGTATTGCGATTTCCAGCACTATTTGTGAAGAATGTATATAAAAATTCGTCATGGTTACAAATAAATTATTTTGTAAACTTTACTTAATTATAATGCGAAGATGGCAGCCGTGCACCATTCAAGTTGAAGGCTACGAAAATAGTTTGTTTGGACACGGCTAAGCACTCGATCAATATTTAGTTTGTTTAGGATTGGCGAAGCCAAAACAATTTACATGGTCGCTTGCATCTCGTAAATTGTTTATTTCTCTGATTTATGCTTTACTATGGGTTCTTTAGATTGTTTCAACAACTGTACAGCCATCAGATGAATATTTCGAATAAACCCTAAAAATTCGCATGTAGACTTCGGTACTTCACCTGGCAATCAGAAAGCCAAAATAAGCTAATTATGCTCACGCTAGACCCTCGGGAGACGGCGGTGATGAGACATTAAGGATTGTTCTGAAAAAGAAAAGTATAAAATGCTTCACCACAAAGTTGGGGTTCAGATCATAGACGAGTGCTCTCGCGGTGGGATCCGCCAGGACTCTGTCGACGACATCCACTACCAGGTCTTCCAATCTATCGAGTAGCTCGTCGAATGTTATAAAGGGACACTCTGCTTCCACATGGCTGTATCTGTAATCATAATATATCATTTCAGGGTTGTAATATATGCAATAAAGCCTGTTGGTATTAAATAAAAATGAAGTTGGTAGCATGAATACAAAAATTATATAATAAATAACTGAGTGCTCTAAATATAACGGTGAACTCTATAAACTGTAAGGTCGAGTCAATATTGCAAAGGATTGACAACCAACCTACTGCCAGTAAAAAATATCATAATAAGTTCAGACTGACTGACGCACATCAGTAGGTAAGCCAAAGCGATGTCAAGTTCGTTAGATCTGATTTTCAAATAAATTAACTTTATCGGCTACAAAAACCTACATTCCAAACAAAGTGTGAATTTAAGCATAATAAATAAAATAAACCAACAATAATAAAAGTGGAAAATATACAATATTAAGTTGAGATCAATAATTAAAATTAAGTTTATTTTCATCATAACATATGCATTATTACGGATGTAAATAAATTCAAATATAAAGGCAAGAATGATAATTCAGAATCAGCAATAGATAGATACCTACTCCTAAACTAGGACATATAAATGCACATATTATATACATACTCGGCAAGATGTCTCCTGGTGCGTGACTGCTCTGCCCTGTAGCTTTGGGCAATGCAATAAACGTCCCCGAGGGAAGGCAAACAGGTCTCCAGGTAGAGTTGTGAACTTTGAGTTAGGAAAGCTTCCTCCCTGCATGAAAGCATTTGATAATCGTCCATTACTGGTACTATGCATTTTTAACCATTAAAAACCATAAATTAAAAAAAAAACACATGTGTAATCCTAATATTTAATGCCTATACCTGTACGCGAACTTTGTTTACTGTAATAATTAATTGTAAGCATAAAATATTACAAGAAACTGCTGAATGTCATATTTACTGTCGCGCAACATTTACGAATTCTAGTCATTATTATTTACTCACAAATTTATTTTGCTATAATTTACAAAACATTGTTTATAATTGTAGAATACGTTATTATTACTAAACGAGCAAACAGTACTATGGATAATCTTGTGTTAAATTGGTTCATATATCACTTTTTTGTTCACAAACTTGTCAAGTCTAGTTGTGTTAGAGCATAATTATTTTTATATGCTATTTAACACTAGAGTGAAATATATATTTTCACACAAAGTGAACATATCAACACCCTCAACAAATAACATCCTAAATCATTTTTAGCAACTTTTCAGGAGAGCCAAAACAAGTTTTAAAAAAAACTCCATACTTTGTTTTTTAGGATAATTACTTAAGTCAGTTAAGATTTTATTCCATGTAAAAATATTCTTCTCTGATAATAATACTGTACTTAAATAGAATTGGGATCTTTTTTCATTAAATATTACTTGAAAAGCTTACTTACAATATTCACATGCATTCGATATCTTTGCATGGAATAACATCCTAACTCAAAAGCGCCAAAAAGTGACATAGGATGTTATTCGTTGGGGCGTCGATATATGTCATTAGTCCGCCGAAATTTCAATTTGTGATTCCTGCTATTTTTATAAAATCGGGATTAGTAATGATAAATAAGACGCAATCGCGTGTAGCTTGATTATCAGTTAAAAGCAGGTATTTTGTCAGTTGTTACGGAGATTTTATGGGTCAATCACATGATTCTACTAATGTTCATTTTAAACGTCATAATGACACAAGAAAAAATACACGAATGGTTTTAGTTTTTTAAATACAATCAGTTTGTGTCATGTACTTGAAATAAAAATAAATGACATTTCATCATTTTCTTACAGTCATTCTCCTGTTGTTTTAAAGACATCTTGAGCATCTTGACATGACAATTGAGCAGGAAAATGACTACAAAAATCCAATTCTATAGATTTTTTTTCTGATAGTGTATTGAATTATTTAGTAGATATATTTAGATTTGTTAAGGCAAAGTACTACACAGATTAGTGGTGTGGACAGGTTGTCTGCATAACCATAAGTACGTATCGTACTTCTTTTGGAATTATAGTGACGGAGGACATTGAAAGGAGCTTTTGATGGAATTAGAGCAATTTGCAAATGTATGGCCGATAGGGTGGTAGCTGAGGGGAAGACATAATCAATGATATTAAAGTTCTCCAAAAGTATTGGAAGAAAACTATGTGAAAGTTGAAACGCTCACAAGAGTATTCGGAAAGCCACATTGTACATTCCCAGGTACTCTAAAAGTCCATTAAGTTGGTAACGAGGATACATTCAAACTAAAGATGAAATCTCTAAGCTGCTTCTGTGAAAACATATTGGATTGTAATCACAATTTGACGGGCTCTTTAGACTAAATGGACGGTTAATAAGGTAAAAATACTAACCAAATTTACACAAGTTTGGAGTCAAGAATTAGAAGATGGTTATAAAATATCCAGCAAAGAAAATATGGATCTAAATGTCTTAAATAATAAAGAAGTGACTAAAAATTTAATGGAAATTGTTATACCTAGCTGGTCTATTGATACCAGAAGTTCAAAAATAACTGACAGTGAAGAAAGACGACTAAGAGTATTGTCAATTTTAAATTGAAAAAAAAAAAGTAGAGGTTTATGCAGCCTTATGGTTGAAGTAAATGAATACAGAGCAAAATGACATTTTATAAGATAAAATTAATAATTTCCTCACCCAAAATAGTCAAGTTTGAATAGTGTGGATCCGCCTTCGACTTGCGTTTGAACGAGAGTCGGCGGCACCACTTCTGTATAACCGCGCGCATTAAAGTGTTCGCGCATCCCACGAGTGACGGCAGCACGCGCGAGGAGGACTCTTGAAGTGTTCTCGCCACGGATCATAATGTGCCTGAAGAACAAAAAAATATTGGTTGGTATATTAAAAGCAGGTAGGATAATAATTAATCTTAAGATATTGCTATCAAGCATCTTATAATATGGTTTACTATGGCTGTCGGCCATCTTACAATATAGCTTTGATTTGGCCTAAGATATATTTTTCGGGGGTCTATGATTTAACTTAAGATATGGTCTAAGATATTGTCGGGCGCTTATATATGGCTTAATGAATGGTTGTCGTATGTCCTATGCTATGGACTGAGATGTTTGTCAGGCATCTGAGATATGTTTGTCGGGTGTCTTATGATATGGACTGTGTCATGGTTTTAATGAGAGTCATGTTAAATTATTATATACCTGTTGTCAAGCTGTACGTCAGGATGGGCTTCTTCATTGAGTATGGCGTCTGCACCTCCGGGTGGTGCCAAAGCTATCACTTCCCAAAAGTCCACCACTAGCTCATGACCACCAGGAGCCTGAAAACACATCAATATTTTTGATAACACTACTTTAAAATAGATAATGAGCAAGCAATTTGGCTCACCTAACAACACAATTTGCTTTTTATGACACATGTATATTTAAGATTAAGACTGTCCTAACCTAAAAAAAGTTATAGATTAACCCGTCGGTGGGTCAGTCATGCTCAAAGCGGTTTGTACAGTGGACAGATGTCAATACAGTAAATCATTATTATTATTATTATTTTTAATTAATAGTTGTGCAGCTTTACATCGGAGAAACCTATATCTTTGATTATCGTGCACTTGTGAATAAGTACTCATCTAAGCGGTTTTTAAACTGATTAACTGAATTGGAGGTAACAACACTAGTAGGCAATTCATTCCACAACTCATGCCTAAGTAGATGGGTATTAGTGTTGATGGTAAAAATGTCTCTAAGCTCTGAACCATTATAGAATCCCTTTATAATCTTAGAAGTCTCTATGAGATCGCCTCCCTCTCTTCGTTTTTTCAGTGATGTTAGCTTCAAATGTGTCAGACGTTCTTTAAAAATCCTGTAGAAAGCTGGAATGTAGGTATTTAATTTGCACGATAGCATAGAAGGTGAGACTGCTGCATTAGCAGCTACCGTTTTCCTGTCGCCAAAAGAGGAACAAGGAGAACAACATTCATCTCTTTATTGTATAATATCAATGCATTTGCACGGGTCCAAAGTGCAAACTGCTTTTGAAACTGTTGTGTGTACAACTTGTTTATTGAAAATATTAAATCATTTTGCACTCATATAAACATCATGTCTTTGGAAATATGCTAAAAACCTAAGGTAAATGTTAAAAATATAGGTAGAATTTTGTACAGGAGGATGATTCTATTGTTGAATAAAATAAATAAAGTATGGAAAAAGGAGAACTTAATTGTGAAAGAAATTCCTGAAACCAGTTCATTGAAGTAAGTAAATCAATCACAAAATATTTATGTTTTAAAAATGTATATAACGGGTAAGTATACGATGTTTTTCATTTTTATTGCTAGATATTGACCAAGTTTGCATTTAATGTTATTAATTGAGTTCTATTTACCTGGGTTAAACAAATATGTGTAGAAGAGTTTTTTGCCAATAGGCAAGATCAATGAAATGTAAAATTTTGTTTGGATTTATTTAAAAAAAACGCCCCCATAGAGATCCTACTTACTGCTATTAAAATTGAGGATTTGACGTACATGTTCAAAAGAATTATACTGTATATAAAAAAAATAATATTCTAAATACTTACAGATTTTCCTTCTGGAACTGCAATGAGCGTACCGTAGACCACAACCGAGGACTCGGTCGACAGAACGATAGCATTGTATGTCTGGCAGAGTGCTCCATTCAGCACACACTGCAAGAAGCCCGTCCCGTCTCTTAACGTCAGAAACATCAGCGACTTGCCTTGTCTGCGCAGTCGGTGCACCCAACCACACAATTTTACGCGGGAATTGCGATGGTCGGCACCTAGGAATGTGAGAGCAAGTGACAGTGAATTAATACAGGTAAAATCAGTGCTATGAAAATTTAATGTTTATTTAGAGATTTTTCAATCTATTTCCATAGTAGGCATCCAAGAAATGATTCCGAGATGTACGAATAGATTGCGCTTTTCTTATGGTCAAAGAAATATTAATCATATTAACATTTGGTCGGCGGTCGGGCCAGCCCATAGAAATCAGATTTAAGAAATGTTTACAGTTTAGAAACAATAATCCTATCCATTCATAGACCATTCCATTATCCACTTCATTGATTTGCAGATTAACTTACGGAATATGTAATTTTCCCCGTAAATTAGAATGGTTGAGGCTTGATACAACATCTACATCATGTTTTTTATTTATTTAATTTAAAAAAAAATACAGAAAGAAGAGAAAAAAAAAGAATACTACATAAATTAACACAGATTCCTATACCATGAATTATTTTAATTTTCTTCGCCGCCGGTAGGCTGGTATCCTCCACGATGACGACCTTCTTTGCTTCATTAAGATTCTGCTGTCTCTTCTCAGCCTCAAGCGCTTCGGCTTGGGACTTATCAGCGCTCTTATAGTTCTCGCGCACCCAAATCTTTTGTATTTTCTTCAGCTGTGACTTGGCCGCCTCCTCGTACTTTACTCCCTCGGTTTTGCCGTCAGCGTAAATTGTAGGAAACGGCTCCTTGCCGGCGTGATGCAGCGCTTTTAGGATCGTTTTGAATGGTTTCACTTCGGTGCCATCGCCGCTTTCGTCGCTTCCGTGCTTGTCCGATGTGTAAATTCCACCTGAAGACATAAAAAAACAGTTTGATTTAGTCATTAGAAATTGATTTAAGACATCTGTTCTAGATCGACAGTCGTGTATCAGTTGTAGCTAGCTTAACCAAAGGGGTATGGTAAATATTTTAAAGAACCGCATACAAAAAGGTTTATTTTTCAGTCTTTTCTACCACAACTCTCTACCCCTTCACTTTAAATATTTTCCAGAAATTATATTAAAGTGACAAGTATGAAAATTGATATTTTTGATTGATATCAAGCCATTTTAACTACCTTCATAAGTATAAGGGAGTGAAATGGTGTCTTAAATAAGCATACATTTGATACATGTTAATAGTTTTATTTCTAAAAAAAAACTATACATCTAATCTATTATATTAATATGAACAAAGAGTTAACTCTCCCTCTAGGTAGGTAGCTATCGCAATTTTTCAAGAATTGCTCTTAGAAAGTAGAATGCCATGCACGGGAGATCGATGACATAATCCCGACAAGCGACACAATTCATATCAACATAAAACATTTGTATAGAATGATTGTGTTAATGCGTCGCTTATTAATCGTTATATTTAAGAGATGTCAACATTTTTCTTTATTTATGCACAGATATATGTGAGACAAGGAAAATCTGACTTGATACTTAGAGCAGACTAACATTGCCGCTTCTTCGTATTTGTTTGTTCTGTGAAATCAATATATCCATCATATTAAGTATAAATTTTACGTTGTACTTATGAGCGATATGCTTATAAAATATATCTGTATATACAAATATTGTTCGTATGAATGAATGTGGTTAACGGGCAAAAATAAATTATTGCAAGAATCAGTCCTGATTTTCTGGGTTTAAGGAAACAACAAATGAACAAGAACCTCTTTTGAATATTGGCAGAAGACTGTAAAAAGAGGAAAGTGATAAAAAACCTAGATAGTACTTTTTTCAGAGGCAGAGCTTAAGATAAAATATTAATGGCTAACCGTCAAGTATAACGAGGTGTTTGGAAAGACGACATTTAAAGCAAATAGCTAGTAAAATGAAATTCTCCATCAAATGGATTCAACTGTTGATAACTGAGGATGGACACCTCATGATTGAAAAGAGCACTTTGAAAGTTATTAATCTATAAATACCTGACTCGACAAACTAGAGTCCCATCTGTGATATTTTTATTTATTACAATATTTAGAAGCTAGCTCCGGTGATATTGCTGGTTTTGGCAGCTGGTAATGGTCAAGTATAGTTTTATTATGAGGAAAAGAAGTAAAAATGGACCTACAATCTTGAACTGGTCTAGGAAGAAGAGTGAAACCAAAATTCTTCTTCCTAAATAATACATATTTTTTCTTTGCATTTTCTTTTTTAAGAACAGGCAGGTCCATCGGTTGCAGCTTTAAATAAAAATGTAAGATGAAACATAGCTTACACTGAGTGACTCCCATTCAAGCTGAGAAATCAACCAAAATGCCTGAATACATAAATGCTTGCCTTTCTCTGGACTGCCTCTAGATCAGTCAAGAGACACTGCGTAAATGGATCCCATACTGACGCGTAATATTCTAGGGTCGGTCTGACTAACAATTTTTACTCCAAAGATCGTGCTTCGAAGTTGGCATTTTTCAGGTTTCGCATAACAAATCATACTTGTTTCCTGCTAGCGTTTTTCATTACATCACCAATATAAAAGCAAACCCTCTTTAACGTACAGAAATAAAACAAACCACTAGAAACCTTAAAGCTTTAACCCATCAAATGCTTTAGCGTGCATAGATGCTCGCCATCATCCGTAAATGGGATGCCATGGAGTGTACTCCTTTAAAGTTTACTTTTAATTAACATTGCGGTTGCAATCAACTTTATTGTAAATTTCATGGAGGTTACGAGATTAGCAAAACTATTCCTACAGGGTGTGAAACGCCCTCAAAACTAATTTTCTAATGAATGGGTAAGTTTCTGCATTATTATTTTATAATTGCACAGCACTTGACGGTCATTTCAATTTTTTTTATCACGATAGGTTAAAGCAGAAATGCTGCTGCCTCATTGTAAGTGTTATTTATAGTGAAGAAAAGAGGTTCAAGTTACTTCAGAGAGATGTAAAGATATTCTGATGAGATTGTATGCCACTTAAACACATGAACACCACCAAAAAGGGTGATTTTAAAATTTGTGTTTAAAATCTACAATCTTTGTCAGTGTATATTTAACTAGTTCACTAACATATGGATGTAATGTTATTCTGGAGACCTACTATATTAATCATAATGAAACCTACTTATTTTGAGATCATTTAGTTTTTCCTCCATGGCGAATTAGGTTAACACGGTAGCGTTGGAAGTACACGCTTTAAAAACTACGGCGTTGTCTTGTTTTCATAAAACAAACGATAGACCGCGACACGTTTCACTTTACCGATATAGACTAGAGAAATACTTAAATTTGTACACGACACGACGCACGTTTCTTTCGAATCAGTTTATTTTTTTTGACTTACAAGTGACTTGTCAAAGTACTTTAGTGTTGAACACTGAAACACTAAATTTCCTCTTCATGGATTTCCCAAAAAGAGTTTAATCGTACTTTTAGTTATTTCTCTACAATTAGTAGTATTTCCCACATAGAGCACAACAGCTCGACAACCTTTTGTTTGTTTTTTATTTTTTTTTATTACAAAATAAATTATTATCCCTAGGCATACTTTACTTTAAGTCAACGATACTCAACGTTTTTTGTCTTCGGGCCACATACATATATTTGTAAAGCCTCGCGGGCCGCAACACTATACTGGTATGCCGAAAAAAGTATGAAACGCCAATCCTCTTTGGGTGTCATTATTTGTACGTCAAAGTCAAAATTAATCTCAAGATATACGAAATATAGAATGCCAGATTTTGTAAATTATGTCCCTGAAAATAAATGAGTTTGGGGCCGCACAAAAAAGCTAGGCGGGCCGAATGCGGCCCGCGGGCCACAGGTTGAGTATGGCAGCTTTAAGTACATGACATGCATTATACCGACGGATTATTCATACCGCGTAAATAAGAATTAATCTCGATGTTTTGGAGATGTCACAGATTCCGTCTTCATGGGATTTATGTGTTTATAATGACGACAATGAAACTTAAAATTAGTTACTTTGGGTATATTAAAGAAACGACATATGCTAAAATGGTAACTAATCAAAAGAAACATGCCACCTATTTTTTCATCTAAGCTTATAAAAAACCCCAGTTATGAGGTATAACTTTTAATCTGACAGTACTAAATCGCTGATGAAATATTTACTTTTCTTGACAACATAACCTGCAATGCGTATTGCTCATACCTACTTACACGCGGCGCAGCGTGGCCGGCTGGCTAAATAAATAGTTGGTAATGTTTATCGTTCAAATTTCCATATTGTTTCGGAAAGTATTTGAAATGTGTCACCAATTCCGATAATACATCGCTCAACTTGCAATTTTTTATCTTTATATCATTTCATTTCAAATAGCAAACACTATTGAATAATCTTTTAAGCCTCGTATTTTTATAAGTCTCGTATTATAGAGCCTAATAAGGGAACACAATAAGCTGAGATCAAATTAATCTATGCTTACGGCTGGCTTCTGCTCAAATCCGTTACAATTATGGAAGTGGAACTGCGATTTGTATTTAGTTATTCCTACAACGTATTAACATATATGGGTCAATTATTTAGTTCAATGATGGGACCTTATGACCTACGAATAGGATGTTCAGTTAGGTAAACTTCTACCAGTGCTTCCTAAGTTTATTCTGAGCAAAAAAGAGTAGTGGATTTTTTTTCCTATAAACAAAACTTTAAATATTTTTTTTTCTGCCACGAAATTCCACCACACTAGAGATTTTAACGATAGAGCTACAGCAAGATGGCTAGGGTACAACCGCGTGTTATTATGGTAGTCCACAGTTCGGAAAATTTTGCGCGAGAGGACGAAATTTATTAATATCTCGATAAATACAGGGTTATGAAAAAAAAAGTTATTAATTTGTTTGCTTCAAATAACTCAGGAATCGTTAATAGAAGTTTGCCAAATAGGTCACTGAACACTGTATAAAGAAAGTACATTTAGAAAGTACGAGTAGGAACCTACTGAACGGCGGCCCTTGAATTTTAATTTCAAATGTTAGTAAAAATCTTAAATGTTCAAAATCTTAGTAAAAAAATGGGTGAGTGCCGGAACTCACGGCTAAGATGTGGAAACATCAGCTTTCGTCGGTAAATGTAATGGGAGGATAGAAAATTAGAGAGGGGAGGGTGGGGCTAGACTAGGGTTGCCATAAATGGTTTGGCTCCGACCGGGACTGATATCAATGTAGGAGGAAACATAAGGGAGTTATAGGTCGCTATAACTCCCCTATGTTTCCTCCTACATATATAATTATAGTTATAGTTATACGTCGTCGCACGAATTATTCGCATAATTTTTAGCAATAATATAAAACCATGATTATTCGCTTACCGGGACATATGGTGGGTCAAACGGGACAACCGGGACCGAGGCTCTAAACCGGTGACATGTCCCGGTGTACCGGGACGAATGGCAACCCTAGGCTAGACGGCTTTTTAAGGTTTGGTGATGAATAAAAATAAATGTTCACTCATAGAAAATTAAAAACTTTATCATCCCTTGGCAATCAGGCAAGTTACAATCAAAATTATTAATTATTCTTGCAAACATATTAAAAATAAAGTCAAATTGAGAGATGGTGTTCCCGACGGATGCGTCACGATATAAGCCGCACTTTCAGCAAATAGCAAATTACTCCGCCCTGAAAAATTCTACGGTTCCCGCTATAAATTTGACCACATCAAAAACCAATTAACCCAACGAACTCAAAGATACTTTAATATGCGGGTATTCGCCAATTGGTCCACCCAAACATGTATAACTATGATGGAAAATCCTCATACTCGTAAATCCTATAAAACCTCTAATCATTAGGCCCAACACCCACTTACTTACAACTACACTTGCATTACACTTTGTCCCAAGACCATTACCGATAAAAAAAAACAGCGATTTCTAGTGTTATTTGTTTCTTAAGAACCTATATCAAAAATTATCATGGTTAACGAGGAAAAAAATTGTAAACTTTACTTGAAAATAGTAAAAAGATCATGTAATAATGTCTTCGTTGTGAGCGCTTAGCTGTCACCGTACGCTGCAACGATGTCAAGGCCATTATCGATCGGTGTGGCATTGTAATTCACGCGCTGATCGAATTGACACCATTGTTAAAAAATATAATAAATTTGGAAATGTTTTTTCGCATTATTTGATATGATTTCTTATTTATAATAGGTTACACAACATCCCTTTTAAATCTACGGGAATGATCTTGAAGACATTCAGTATAAGTTCCATAAAAAAATATTCATTAAAGGATTTAGCTACACAAGAATCGAGTAGTACTCACTGTGAAATATAGTTCGTAGACGACCAATGATTGGCGTAGTTCTGTCGCCCTAATTCTACCGTAAAGTATTTCAACTAAAAGTATTATCAATTTACCTTTTTTTTCTTCATTTGTTCCTAACTTTGTTTTTACAAAATTTTTGCTTTACCTTTAAGTAGTTACTATCTTTTATGTTTCTAGTCATTACATTTTTTTTAAAGCGAACCTAATTTAATAGTACAAGGAAATGCATATCTTTTTTCACAAATATTTCGTTGTGTTTTGTTTATACGTCATTAAAAAATATGTAAATGTTTTTTTTGTAAATATACACATATTTGAAAAAAACAGTTTTCGTTTTATGATTTTTCAACTGAATTTGACAACATTTGATGCACACGCTCGTTGGTTACGGTAGAACGGGATATTTATCATGTTAAATAAATAAATAAAGCAATTAAAATAAATAAATAAATAAAATGGTTTCTTATTAGACTCAAAAATAAAAGTGTTTAGGTACTTTGACCAGCTAATCCAAGCCGTGAGATCGTGGTAGACTAGTGGTTAGGGCGTTGGACTATTGAATCCACAAATGGTCATACTATTTTTAAAGAGTTATTATCACCAGCTCCGCTAACTGTAGGACAGACACATTTGGCCTAATTGAGAAGGCCCAAAATAATTGTATTTTGTATTATTTCGTATTCTTTGTGTTGCTTTATTTATTTATTAGATTTGTCCATAAAATAGTTGTAAAAAGTGTTGCTAATGATATTTATTTATGAATGTTAAAAATATACCCACCGAATAAAAATGCGGCCCTGGCCTACCTATACTATTGGTCGCACCGCTCCGTATATAAAAACATTATTACCTGTCATAGAACAGATCCTTAGATGGCTTTGGATAAGGAAGGAATCGGCTTTGTGCGAGGAAAGAACGGTAGACAAAAATCTTGCTCAAAGGGGGGAAAGGAGGTGGAAGTAATAGAAGTGTTTCAAAGGTTGATTTTTTCCCAAAAATGTGGGTTTAATAATGGGGAAGGTATTAAAGGGTAGGTACACTAGGAATATTTAGTTTAGAATCCTTAGGAATACGCATGTAATTATATTATTTGGAATGCATATTCATTAAATAGCATTTCATTCAAATTTCTTTATAACGGCTGAAACGAATCTAGACAACAATTTAAATTATATATGCCATACCTGAAAATAAGTAAGAGAACCATTTTTCAAAAAAAAAATAATGAATACAGTAAAAAGGTAATTTACACGAAGTTTTTTACATTATTATATATAGATAAAATGCAGACGTTACAAAATGGCACTAAATACGTTTTCCTAAAACTACCCGTCGTATTTTTATTAATTTGTTTTGACCTCCCATTTTAGATCGTTCCATTTGTGCCATTCTGAAGACCTCATGCTAGTCATTTACTTTACTTTAATCTCATTTGAAGAAATACTGTCTTTCTCTATTACCGATAAATAACGAACAAATCCTCAAATTCGTCATCAATAAAAAGACTTTTAATTTACCCGTATAAAATAAATAATGTTTAATTGTACACGCAATCTGGCATATTGATGATTTTTCTCGAGGTTGGTTAGGTGATATTGCCTCTGGAATTACATTAGTATTGTCTATACCATGAAGTAAAAATAAACAAGAACGGTACTTAAACAAGTACCGTATTGTTTTTTAATTATCCGATTAATGAATTCTTATGGGAGTCTGTAGAAAACTGATATATATTAGGTTATTGCTATTGTAGCAAAAAAAAACTTCATTTATCAAAACAAAAAAAAAAAAAACATAAAAATAAGAAGTTTGAAAGTATTTAGTAATAAAAATATTATCTTCATTGCATGTCACATTATTATACCTCGATCTTGGCAGGAGGGCTGGGATGTCGACATAAATCTCATAAACGGAAATTCATCCACATATTGTGATGACATGCCTTATAAGACGAATTTAACGTTTTATATTTGGCATTAAAAGAATTATATTGTAATTCTTTGTGATCTGTCAGGGTATAAAGTAAGAGTTGGAGAAAAATTCTTTGTAAGAAATGCTCAACGTTTTGATATATTTTTTTTTAAATGTAAATTCTTATACTCATATTGATTTCTATACATCTGAAAGCCATGAATATAGAAATTGGGACTAAACTGGCGTTCCACTAACTCAACCCCTGCAGCCAAAGATTAGTCTTGTAAAGGTAGGCACTATAAACAATTCTGAAGATATCCTAAATTTGAGAAGCCTCAGCCAAGCGACGTATTCTACACTACTCTATTATATTCGAGTACAATAGAAATGTTAAAATAATGCATTATGTTTAAACGCATTATGTACTTATTACTATGTTAGTATCAGGGTTGTATTTTCAACCCTTTGTGCAAAGGAAACCGGGAATTTTAGGTCTCATCTGGCAACATTTACGACTCAACAAAGATCATTGTGGTGGATCGGCGGGTGGTATGAACTATGAAATGACTACCGGATGCCGGACCGAATATTGTCTGTTGTGTTGTGATTGTTGTATGTAAGAATAATATCTTGTGAGAATCACTTCTAAGACATTCCATGGCTAAAACAAAATAAAAAGAAAAATAACATTTGCAATTTATACGTCATTTGATAATGGAGTCTCATTTTGTGTGAATTAGAATATGTTTAACAATTTATTTACAGTGTATGCATATTGAAAGTAAAAGATGTTCTTTATGTAATTAAGATACGTAATAAATAATTTAGTATGTGCATATGAAACGGTGTTTCAAGAGGGATGTAACAGATGGTAAGCTAAATTCATATTAATAACTATAAGTTTATCTATAAACCTTCATTACATTTCCATTAGGATATTTTTCTTTTTTACCGATTTCACATTTTTTTGGCTTATAGAAAAAGAATCGCATTTTGACCCAACGGCCCGTTTGAAAAAAAATTGTTTATTTATTTATTTATCATAAAGAAGGTACTTACAATAATTAACCTACAATTTTCGCACCTGTTCCAAGGTAGAAAGATAGTCAGTTTTTGGTCATTGATATAATTTTGATTCATTTATATACGTAAGTAACATACTTTTATTACTTTTATTTTATTTTTGTACATTTTATATGTGCCTTTTTATTATCTAAAAATATTTTTATTACGTACAAATAAATAATTGTAAATGAGAAAATATAATGGATATCCCTATACGTACTTGTAATCATTATATATCGTTCGTGAGATATTCGAAATGTATCACAAAATATTTCACAATTAATCGAATTGCACAATGATTAATTTAATTTCTTTTTTCATTACAAAAGAATAATAAAATAAGAAAAAAATGCTAATTATAAAAGAACCAATAACAATAAGGGTAAAAATAAGGAATAACTACAATTAATTAGGTACGATACATAGCAACTACCTAAAATTAAAAATAAATGAAAGAATAATTCGCGTCGATCTCACATAGGTGCAATAGAAAGCATTTTTTTTATCCGATCGGGCGAAGATATTATCCGCAGAAATGGAATGTATTAATTCGATATTTCTCCTAAACGCACTGACTTCCGCGATCTGGCGAATCATCTCATCATCATCTCATCTTACTAGATGAGATTATCAATGAACCCAAACATACTCCAAAAAAAGAATGATAATATGAACTCCCTCTATTCTGCGATATAAATATGATATAACTGAATTCGCAGAAGAATCGTCGAGTAAATTAACATTTTTCTCACGTTCTTCCTACCATTTCCGGCGAAATTCAAAGAACGGACTTCGCTTTAGCGACGGGATAAGAGGTCTTCGAAAATATTTTTTTATTTTTTGTCCATTTATTTTGTATACCAGTGAGACAGGCATTTACATTATGAATATATTTTTTTATTTATGTGTGTGATGTAAGGGAGCGCATATGAACTTTTTAAAACAACTTATAGATGCTATTATTATCGCTATATGAAAAAGTTATATATAGTGTGTTTTGTTCTATTTACAATAGGTGAATAGGTTCAACACTCTTTATCGCGTGTAACATCTCATCTATCCAAACAATAGTCTCCGCACCGACTAAATGCCTCTTCATATTTGTATTGGAACAAAGTTTCTCAACAGCTATTATCGAAATTCATAAAACAGATGGCGGTAATATCATTGAATTTGTAGTCCTGATATCCAGGTACGGAACGACACGTTCTGGTTTTATTATAGGGGATCAGGCTCATGTTTTAATCAAAATAAATCATAAACTTAAGTTAGGTACTAACGCAAGCAGCTAAAATTAAAAATAATATAAAAAACCTACATTTCGATCTAAAAAACAAAAGCTTTCTTTCAATTGACAACCAACCGTTGTGATAGTTTAAAGTTAACACTTTTTTGACACATTTTTGAATTTCGCGAATCGAGGTAGGTACAAGGGTGGATCCAGAGAGGAGGACTGGGGTAATTCCCACCCTCCTCCCCCACAAGGCAAAAAAAAAAATGAAAAGCGTGAGTTATTTATTGCCACTCTAAAAGTAATGGAAAAAACATTGTAATCACAATATATTAATCACGATATCGGCAGGATATTAATTTCTCATTAAGGCAGAAACAATCACCAATATTTGAGAATTAATAACAGAATCGGTAATGTAAAAATACTGGTACAAAACACTATCTAAAACTATTTTTACTAGGGTTTAAAAACACAAATTCCTTATTAAATTAAAGATGGGTTGTGGGAACTCCATACCCCCAGGCTCTTTCCTCCGGTGGGGAGGGGAGGTCATTCCATTATTTCCATCAAAGTCACTATCATTATAACCATCATATTACGAGCATGTGAGTAGGATATCTTGTCTATGATCATCCATAAATAATCTTTCATACGCAATTGTTTCTAGAATAAATATATAACTTTCAAGGCTTTAAATCTAAATCTTACAGAAATACTTAAAACCCTTTATCTCCACGTACTTATGTTAGTAAAGTTTATTTTTAACACATTTTAGTACCTTTTGTGAACGGTTCTTATAATAAATGCGTGTTATTTTTTTTTTTATTAATATTTAGTCAACATAATATGTTATTAAAGTTAGCTCCAGTGATATTGCTGGTCTTGGTAGGCGATGGAAAAGCTTGGGAATATTAGGTTGTTCATAATGGAAGAAAAAATGTTGCCCCTAAATCGAAGTCTTTGTGAACCTTCCTAGAAAAGGATGACCACGTCAAACCATGGGCAGGATTAGGACACGCACGTATGCCCGTGTTATTTGTAATAATTACAATTATATTACTTGTTCCTAGCTAGGTATTTTGAGGAGTTTTTTTTCTCTGTTATGCATAGTATTGGAATTGTAATTGTATCTTATGCACACGATCTTTAGAAAATAATGTACTTAAATGTGTTATTCAGATTGCATAAATTATATTTTTACTTCTATTCATATATTATTGTAGAAGAAGAAGTTACTATCCTCGTCATTTCGGAGGCTGATCGGATATTATAACCTAGGTATATAACATTAAACTCAACAAATTTTTAGTACTAATGAGTGAAAGAAACATTGAGTTCGATAGAAAGCGCAAATATCATATTCAAATTTCAAAAATATGACAGCACGGCTGTTGGAAACTTGAGGACGTATTATTTAATACCAACTCATCTATATCATATATTATAATTATTATAAATTGAAGTGTTGTTTCATAGTAATTAAACAACACTTCAATTTATAATAATTACGCACGGCTAATAAGCCGTGCGTCAAAATTAACAACAAAAAAAAAATCGGTGATAAATTTATAATGAATTGAAAGAATGTCATGATACCATTTTATGTTATTTTTATTTTAATCTACTCAGACCTAAAAAATAACCCACTGTCACCTCTATAGCCATCTAAAACATACATCGAATGGGTTAAAAGTGCCGCAGGCACAAATAGTGATAGGAAATGAAGCAACCCATCACAAGTTAATAGCGGCGCGATTAGTCTGAGGGGGAAGATGTCGTTAAGTACGCTTGTAGAGCTTAGCTGTGAGACGTCAGATTCTGGTTAAATAATTTACTGCTAGTTAAAAATATATCATATAATAACTACAGGGGTGTTACAGCAGTTCTTGTTTAATTCCTATATTTTTTACTGGAAGTAAGCAACACAGAAACTACCTAGAATTGATAACCCACAGAAACCATTATTGTAATAAGAGCTACTAAACCTATAACCACGTTAACCCTAGCGTATTAACGTCTGCCTTTTGGTCCAGATTCGGTCCCGGGTTCTATCCCCAACGGGTCAAATCCAACCGGGCCATATTTAGCCGCTGAAGATATTCAACGGCGCTTAAATCAATAATCCCGACCGATTTTAGGTAAAAAAAAATACATCCACGGCTGTAACAATTGGTTATCAAACCTATCGGTGGCGTAGTGGTATAAGGTCAGACTCAGAGGATCCGGGTTGAAACCCAATGGCTCGAATCGGGAGGATGAGAATATTCAACGAATGATTGGCTCGGGTAATATTATAAGACATTAGGCGATACATTTTTGAAAATTTAATGAATGTTTACATTAAGGCAATCTTAATATCTACATAATTATGTATTGATTGGGTTGTCAATTGCGTATAGTTCTTTATCGTCATCTAAAATGATAACTATTCACTTCTGTCTGTTGGGCAAACGAGTACGTAACAAAGTAAATAAAGTGCGCCCAAAATGTATATTAATTGAGGTCATTTGTGGACTTTGCAATTTTTGTTCGATTTACTGATCCCCAGACAGTAAGGTATGTTTCCAGGATTTTTGTTAAGTACTATAAGGCTAGTTATTTCCCAGTAAAATTCTGTACTTATAGAATGATTCTTAACAATTAATTTATCCGTCTATATGCCATCGGTTTCTAAACTGTTTATTTATCTTTATCGAAAAAAACCAACAGTTTTACATTACAAAATAAAACATTTGGCAATAAAACGCATGTAAAACTAAAGATAAGTTTCTACTAAAAAAAAGTATCAGACGCAGTCGCAAAGGTGGAACCTATGCTAGCAGCATATTGGAGCGGAGAAATGCAAACTTAAAATTCAAATTTAATGTTTAGACTTCACTTTAAAACGTTAAAATTGAGATCTGACATCGCAAACATTCCTATGGGAGTCGAGCCATGGCAGCTAGGCTTCGCTCCGCTCCGAATAATATTACAATAGAATTTTATTTATTATTTTTTAACAGGAATTTTACTTATCAGGAACTTTGAACTAATTTGAGAACTTTAATTTTTGCACAATAAATACCTACCATTGAATATCATGTACGGCAGGGGTGCTCAAACTTGAACTGCTGGCGATCTACCTCAATATTTTTAGACTACTTACGATCGACTCTGAGAGACTGCAAGTGTGTGTGATGCAGGGTTGTCGTACATACACGATACACCCTACCTACCTAGGTAGGGCGTACCGTAGCATATATAGATATTAGCTTTCTGCACAATATAGGTACATTATTTTAGTCAAGGTTTGGGTTAGGTTTAGTTAGGTTCTTCTCTACAATATCAATGAAAAAACTCATAGTTATTCAAAAATGCGAGTTTATTGGTTGTTACAAAACAAAAGAGTTACATATACCAGTTGATAAAGCCACCTTTTGACGCAAGCAGTGTTATTTTATTACGAAATACATTTTTGTAGTTTAGTTACCTACCTACTTATTAAAAATTTTTTTCTTCTCGAGATCTACTCAAAAAGCACTCGCGATCGACCAGTCGATCGCGATCGACCGTTTGAGCACCCCTGATGTACGGGGTAAACCGTAAGATTTATTCTAAAAGGATTTTATATTTAAAGGTTATATATTTATAGCTTCTTCTGTGAGTGTAATGTAAGAACGATCAATGGGATCGAGAGATCAATTAGTATACTCAATTCCAGATCTATTTTATATTCGTAGCACCTTAATTGTGCATTTTATTTTAGATCGCAGCAATGTGGTTTCTACTGGTGACAGTTCTGGTCTCGGAAGTCCTGGCGCTGCCGACCAGAACGTCGAAGCGCACGCCACTGCTCAGCCCTCCGTGTCACGGAAACCTTCGCTACGAGCCGCGGATCGAGGGTCGCAGAAGATGGTACGGAGTGGTCAGCGGCAAAGCTGATCCGGCCATTCCAGGAGTTGCCCTGGAGGTTTCCCTGGATTACGAAGCCGAACTAGTCGGAGTGAGTCCGCTTAACAAGTTTACATCTTTCTAATAAATATATAAATAGAAATTAAAACGTATTAATTGACACCTAGTAATAAACCTTATCTAAAAATAACAAGTCGAGAATATTATAAGTGAATAGGAGGAACCTAAATCGGTATTAATTCATAACAGATATAAGGCATATTTTTGAATTGCTTCCAAGATAATACAAATATAAAAGTACATATTTATGTACAGTATATAGACAATTATATATTGATTTGTATGTAATCATATAATATCCATATTTAAAGTGTATGTATTATTATATACTACTTATATAATTTATATTATTTCTATTTAGAATAATCTGCTTTTTATCTTTTATATATCGTGGTCTCTTTTTATTTAAATATGAATAAGTTTTTTCTTACTTGAGTGTCTAAAATTAATGTAAATATGTTATATATTCAATATTTTGTTGGAGTACCGTATAAAAATAAAATAAATTAAGGTACGTGGCCTCTATTTGGGAAATTTAAATGGGGAATTTTGGTTTAAGTTAGACTTAAACAAACCAAAAACCAAAATTTAGAATAGCATATTAGCATTTGACCGTGAAGCTTGTGAGGTCTGCCATGACAGTTACTAGCATTGCATTACTCGTGCATAGCTTACTAGTAAGAGTACACAGATTTAAAGATCCGTGCTTCAGCTTACTTTCAAGTTGACTAACTTTCGGTGTATTTGCGGTGTAATTTGAGTCCTAAGAATCATTAACTTCTCTATGTATAAGAACAGTGGCTATTTTAGAATAACTTCACGATGATTTTGAAAAACAAAACTTTAACGATAAACGGTTTCCGTCATAAACATGAAAATCGTAATATCTTTCTTCTGTTTCATCCGCACACGCTTGTGACAGTCTGCGCCTTGTAAAATAGCACGCTTTAACACCGCTCTCAATTCGGGGTTCGCACGTCCGATACTAGCGCTTTAACATCTAAATTACTATTTTAAGTGATCCGTTTGCGTTGCATGGTTGGACGGATGGATTTTCAACACCAACATATTATTTTATTCACTTACAAAACATAAATTAGCATAAGCTGAAATTACATAAGCCTTATTTTTTCCAGAGTACATTTGGAGAGGTGGTCTCACTGGGCGAAGGAGAATACTTAATATACAATTCTGGTCAGAAAATGTCAAAGCTTCCGCAAGAAATACGCTTCTATGTGCAATATGGCGAAGAATGCGATGTGCCGATTGTCAAAGAAATAAGATTAAACGGAGACAAGATATGTTTGCCAGAAGATGACCAAGAGAAGACTTCATTAGACTCGAAAGAAGTCTCAGCGTATCGGTCGGGACCACTGGAAAATAAGTATGTTTCATCTTTCCCTAAAATTGAATCCAACGTCAGAGAGAATGAGCATGAAAACCCTTCGTCTAAATTCAAAACAAAATATCGGCAAAATCACAGATATTTAAAAGGGGCGGTAAGAGGTAGTAAAAGAGGCCCTTTAAATTACGATGCAGAAACTATATCAAGTGAAAATCACGTTCAAATAACAAAACGACCGCCGACAGCCACATACGAAACACTTCATTTAGAAGTAGTAACAAAGGCGTTTGAAGAAAAAAGCGTCGATGATATGGAATCACAAACAAGACACTCTGTTGGCGCCGTATTAGGCACGGAAACAGTTATTAAGTCTAATTTACCTTACAATTTAATTTCGAACATTCAAGTGACACTCAAGAGTCGTTTTGAAGCCACAGAAACACCTGAAATAAAAACGAATAAAAAAGAGTCTGACGAAAATGCGGGAATCTCACTAACTCAGGGTGAATTTCCGCTGAACAAAAGTTCAAATAATGATACAACTTTTACCGAAAGTTTCAATAAGCTAAAAGCAACAGTAGAACTCAATAATTCAGATTCCACTGATATTACTTCACCAAAAAAAGGTAATAATGATTCCTATCCAGCAGATAAACCCAAAAGTAATTCAACAGAAATACCAATATTAACTGTTAATGAACAACCCTCCGATCTTTCGACGAACAATATCACGGAAACCGTCAAAAGCTCATCTAGTTCTGGTGATATGGTTTCTTCTTCAGAAAGTACACCGAATAAAGATATTTCACCTCAAAAAACAGATAATTTAACTACGACAGTCCTAGAAACTACAATTACACACGAAAACGTAGAAAATAACATTCAACAAAATGGTAAAGATCTTGTGAACGATACAATATCTCCATCTGTAAACATCTCTTTTGACATACCGAATAGTTTAAACAATGATAATTTAACTGTAAAAAGTAAGGTAAATTTAAAACATCAAAGCAAAGAACAAGTGAAAAATGAAATCGACGACGAAACAACAAATATTAAGTCCTCACCGTTAAATAGTACACTAGAGTTTGGACTAGGTGATATTGATGCTGATATAAATAAATTAAAAGGTCAAATTGATGCATTAATTCAGCTTATAAAACCTAATTTGAATCAATCGAAATCTATGAACCATGAAATCTCAAACGATATAAATAATCTCACAAATAAAACATTAGTAGATAAAGAGGAAACTAATGGCACAGCATCCATGAATACAGCAGCGATGCCAAATCAAGTTAACAACGTTACTTTGAAAGACACAATTATGGTAACATCAACTTTGATTTCCACTTCTGATCAAAATGGTTCAATTAACAATGAAACAGATAAGAGCAGTGAAGATGACGGCCAGGCCAATAACAAATCGACAACATTTTTAGATGCCAACATTTCCAATATGCCTGACACAGAAAACAGTGTACTTACTACTAATAATCATAATGTCACTAATAATAATAAACAACCACCAGATGAAGATGGAAATTCTAATAAAAAACTTCAAAATCGATTAGGAACTACGGAGATCGAAACTTCTTCGATACCTACAAATATATCCGAAATAATTGCGACTATTGTAAAAAAAGGAATGGCAACTAATGAAAAATTAGACTTTGAAAAAGATCCTATTAATATTAAACATACTGAATTTTTAGATAATGAAAGATCAAACGCCCTGAAGTCCAGTGCTGATATTATACACAATTCAGTGATGATTCAACTTTTTAGTGCTGATACAATTGCTAAAGAAGCTAAATTTATTAAAGAATTAGCTTCACATTACAAAAACAGAGCAACTAAAAATATTACACTTGATCCATTACCAATTGAACCGACATCGACCGAATCGGATATAACAAAGGAAGTTTTTAAATCCAGCACACTGTCACCGAAAACTTTAGCATTAGCAATAGAAAGTATACTAGATATCGTAGGAAAAAAACGGTTTCCTGAAAAAATACAATCAAAAAACTCTAAAAACGTTCCAAGGTTTGAGACCCTAACTGTTGATATGAAAACTGTTCCAACAGATGAAGCTTATAGTAAGAATATTTACTTTGATTCGAAAAAAGGGAAAACTAATCAAGAAAATAATTTTAGTAGCGACAAGGATGAGGAAAACCCGATGATCCCGTTAATCAAAATATCTGAAAAAATGTTACAAAATGAACCTAACGATGCTAATGAAAACAGTTCCTTAGACAATTTAAAAAAAAATCCCGAATATACGGATATGAAAAACATACATACTACACAATACGGGCAAATTGATGACTCTAAGCCAATGGAAGAAAGTAATGATGTTAGTGGCGAAGAAGTGGTTGGTGAATACAAAGGCAAGCCAATCTATTTAAGTAGTGACTCCGTTAAATCTAAGCTTAATAATAAAATTAGTGATATTGGGGATGAAGAAGGAGCTGGTGGTGAAGAAGGTGGCGTTGAACAAAAACCAATGCATTTTAATGTTCAATCTGGAGAATCTAAGCCCACAGAAGAATATAATGACGATAGTGATGAAACAGTAATTGGAGATAAATATAAAGATGAATATAGTGACGACAGTGATGAAACAGTAGTGGGAGATAAAGATGAAGATTTATTTTGGTCTTCAAAACGTAATATGCAAAGTGGTGTCGCTAATTCTTCTTCAGATAAACCAAATCTAAACGAAAACAGAATAAACAACGTCGTAAAAGGAGAAGGATTAAATCAACACCAGACTATCAGAAAGACTCTATCTTCGAGAAATTCAAAAGATTCCCACACACCTTCCCTTTATGAAACTCTAAGTTTTGAAGTAAAAACTGTAGTGCCGAACATCTCTAACACAGAAATATTACCGCAAGAAGATATAAGTGTTTCTAAATTTATTAATGGTATGAATGAACATCGAAATAAAGCTAATGCCGTTAGCAAAAACGCAGGTCGAGGTGTTAATAATGGAAAATCTCCTGTAAATACCAATGGAAGACTAGAATATATTTCTTCCAAAATAGAAAATAACATTCCTAGTATTATAAAAACAGAACTACATCTAGGCCCAGATACTGTGAGTTCGAAAAGTAATAATTCAGCTTATCCTAGACATGCTTTAAGATATGAAGCCGTGAATGTTGAAGTTAAAACCATTTCTCCATATGATGCGACCATCAAAAGCAGTGAAAGAATCGCATTAAGTAACAAAGATCTTTTAGCTGAATTAGATTTGAATAAGTTAAAAGTTGATGTGCAAAATTTAGATAGTGAATTAAAACATTACATAGCACCTAAAATTGATGAAGATCGGTTGAAACGTGTGGAAAATATGGTTGACAAGTATTTTGGCGTCGGTAACCTTAAGGATTCTCTGAATTTTGATATGCCTGGTGATTCCGTTGTCATACACAAATGTCACGGAAGAACATGTAAAAAAATTAGAACGATTGTGCATCGGCACCGCACCAGAACTAATAACTCAAAACCATAAGCAGAAAATTGAGGTCTTGCAACTCTTTTCAAGGTTTAAACTATATACAGTCGGAGGCACTCGGAGCTTTACTCTGAAGCGAGACGTGAAAAAAAAGAATATATTTGCACTGTTTCTTCCGAATCGCGCTAGCACCGTAATTACATGTGTCTATCATCACACACACATCTGTTCATTGAACATCTTACATTTTATAATCGTGTTAATCAACATAATGCATACAATGCCAACATATAGCCTCATACATATTAAGTTAGAAAAAAGGTCAAAACGAACATTTTAAACGGCATTTGCCGGCCATTAATGTTTCTCGAATTAAAATATTAAAAATCATGAATGTGTTATACAAAATATTCCTGGTATATTTTTTTTTTATGTTCTGTGTCGAAACCCGGCGCGTAGCGGTGCAGTTGGCGTGGCCATAACACCAATATTATACTCGTATATATTCGTAGATAGTATTACACTAAAGATCTGTGGGCATAGTTTGAGTTGCCGATCGACAATCGACAAAGGAAACGAGATGGCACTCACGTCCGCAGTGGCTCTCTGTCGAATAGATTTTCATAGTAAAGCTTCATTTGCTCTCGACTGTACATAATTACATATAATATTCTCATCATAAACATAATTAAATTTAATACCTCTTGACCACGTAGTATTAATTATTTTTAAATTAAAGTTTAATCTGAACATTTTTTTAGTTATTATTATACCAAAAGAAAGAAAGAAAGCACAGATTTTTGGTAGATTTATTTTACCTTCTCGTCATATATTTTTTACAGATGTTTGATATTAAATTTTTAACTACGTATAGTACGTAAAGTAAATCAAATGATCTTTTTACGTTTTATTTTTATGTGTGTATTCAATAATAAACTTCTATAAAAAAAAGACTTGTTATTTCATACCTACCTTTAAAGCACTATTGAAGTTATCAGAAACATGCGATAACTTGAAATATTTGTAGCGTTTGTGACTATAACATAGAATTTTATGTATAAATCTAATTAATCATTTCAGCATAATAGCAACAGCCATTTCAAACCTCAGTTTAGGTAACCTCAAAATGAGCAAACTCAATATGGAACGAATTTCTTCATGGTGAATACATATATCCTAAGCGGTTATTTCGTCCTCTTAAATATCCGTAAAAAATCATGTCACTTTGTAGTTAGGGTCTTGAGATATATGACCTCAAAATACAGATCATAGATCTCAAGACCCTATTCACTAACCTATTTATCACTAACTATTTTTTTAAGAACTGTTTCAGTTTAATCATATATAGGTCAAAGTGTTTTACTGTTTTTTTTTACCAAGTAAAATTATATTACTCTTTATGTTTCTTGAAGACCCAGATCGCTTATTCACTTGATCTCTTGCATTAGAGGAGACCGAGGTGTTACAGTAGGTGGTTTTCCATTAATTATAGCGTAAGTATAATAATTTCTGTTAATTTCCTTTATACCAACGACGAATTACTTAGTTGGCTATAAAATGACTACCTATATTTTCATTTTCTCAAGTCTAACCTAAATAAAACTATCAATCAAATCATACAGAAATTATTCATACGCCCTAACTGCGTGTATCGATTTCTGCAGTGATGCCTTTCCAGCGGATCACTCTAGCTCAACGGTGGATGCAGCATTTCGTTACACATACAGTCGCATGAATTCAAGTCGCTCTACCGCGCGCAAACTTCAGTTGTTTGCATTTATTATACAGAGTTTAGATTTCATTTGCGAAATTCATAGCAAACGGTGGATTGTGATGGTAAAAATTAGTATCCGTGTACGCGCAATAGAACCAGGTCAAAAAACGGATTGTACGAAACGCGGTACGAATCGCGGTACAAATGTATTTGCGCTTTGCGGCGTTCGAGCATTCTGTGTAAAGATGTGTACTCGAGTGGTTTTGTGTTTAATTGCCGTGTGCGGTGTAATTCTCAATACAATTCACACGTCCGAATCGCGTAAGTTATAATTTCTACATTTGAAGGTCATAAAAAACCTAAAATGTGCATTAATTTTTGTATTAAACTATTGTATAAAAGTACTAATTTACTTTCACGTGTGTATGTTTGATACTTACTTATACAGCGATTTTTCTAATTTGTTTATCAACACAGTGCGGAAAAATATTTTGCAATCAAATGACGTGAAAATGTATCCAGCGGGAGATTTAAAATAAATAAATAAATAATAATATAATCCAGTTGACAGGAAGGTCCGAAATAAGTCTACATAATATAAAAATTTATTACGAAATAATTTCTAATATTATCTACATTTGAAAATATGCACGCAATTACGCATCGTATAATATTAAAACGCTATTTCCTCTAAACTATGACGAATAAAGGTACATTTTTAGTAACAGAATTCGAATATTTATTAGCAATTAGAATATATAAATATTATGAAATTAATATTGAAAATTTTGAAAAAAAAAATGACCAGGGGGCCTGGAGGTATGTCCGGAATAATACGTGTATGCAAGGAATAAAAATCCGTATAAATTATGTTCAAGATAAAGCAAGAGAGTGAATGTTTTAATCATATCTACCTTATAAGTTTCTTAATATTAAAATCTATAAAATAATGTCTGCAGCGATATATTTTAAACATTAACTGGGTTTAAAACATGTTTGTATTTATTTTTGAACTTTATAATAAAGCACTGAGTGAATTAATCAATCGATTAGGGTTTTATTTCAACGATTTTTAATCGTTATACTGTTTTCCACAATAAGGGACCGGGAGATATTATACCGTCAAGATAAATGGGATATCTCAAGAGATTTTAACTTCTATACATTTATGTATAAGAAACTCTATCGAGTAGAAGTTTTGTGTGTAGATTGATGCTCTCGAAAAACTACCAAAGCCATCTAGATGACATCGAAAGCTAGTCGGATAATATAGATATTTAACATTAAAAAAAATATAGTACTAAAGAATGAAATATTATCACTTCGATAGAGGGGTCAATATCATATTTGAATTTCAAAATTATGACAGCACGGCTGTTGGAACGTTTTATTTATTACTGGCCAGTTAGGATTAATATAAACCCATCTATGGGCGCAAATAGAAATATGTAAAAGAATGTTCAGTGCGACGTTATAATTATTATAAATAGAAATATTATGCCCGTGTTTATTAGTTTATTTATTGTGGTCACACAACAGAAATTTTACACAATACTGGTAATGATGTAAAAAAGATTAATATTAAATGAATTTGAGTAGGATAAAATAAAAAACAAACATGAAATACACCAATTAAAATATGGAACTACATTAGAAATTTTGTCCGTGCTTTTGTGCGAAAAATGTTCAATTTGGGAGAAGTTGGTATTAAATAAATCACAAATTCAGTAAATCAGTAAATCGAAAAATAATTCAGGAAGGGGGGAGGGGTGGGGCATTTAAAATTTATGATGAATTGAAAGAATGTCATACCATTGTAATTAGGAATGTTTTTTTTTATTTCTACTCAGCCCTAAAAAATAATCCACTTTCGTTTCTCTATGGCCATCCAAAACGCATATCGAATGGGTTAACAAGTGGATATAGGAAATGACGTGCAGTCTGGGGGAAAGATGCTGTTAATGACGCCTGTAGGGCCTAGCTGTAAGACGTCAGTGTCTGTTTAGCATACTACCACATGGGTAGTTACATTTGCCGGCCCACAAGTGAGAATATTATAACTTGATTTTTTCTACAAACTTTCGCCTGGAATTAAGAAAAATATGGGGTTTTATTATTCATAAGAAGTTTTAGTTTTAATATCATTTTAGTTAAAATATCACATTTTCTATAATGTCTTATTCACACTTTAATCGGTTTCAAATTAATTAGACAATGGCTTGGTTTTATACCTACCACCAACCATACAATTATTGTTTGATTAAATAGTTTTACAATAACATTGACATGCTTTATAAAATCAAACATGGCGGTTAGTGAATTTTGAACGTTTGCGGTTGGCGTTTTTGTGGTTTTGAAGTGTGTGTGTTTTTTTAATAAATATATATGAATTCGACAACTAATGTACAAAAAAGTCAGAACAAAATTTCCGAAAACACTTCGAAAGAAAGCGTTTAGTAGTTTTTATCCTTACATAAAGCTATTTACTCATATACCTGACCTTTCAAACCGTTCCTTAAATATTTATAAAAAAAACCATTTTCTGCCAAACATAGATTTTTTGGCGAGCTGTTTCATAATCATTTTATGCTGAATCTTAACAAAAACGCTGTAAATTGGTAATAGCGTTTGTATCGAGGTTCTGAGCGATTTCGGAAAACTTTACAAGCCCAGTGGCGTATCTATTTGTTTATTTTTTACAAGAAACAACAGCTAGGAGGGAAAGTACCCCGGGGCCTGGCATTGCAACTAAGTTGAGAGAAATTCCAAAGTTGTAGGTAATTCCCTTAAACGAACGATCCTTCATCATATATCTACATACTAAAGTAGGGTTGCCATTCGTCCCGGGACATGTCACCGGTTTAGAGCCTCGGTCCCGGTTGTCCCGTTTGACCCACCATGTGTCCCGGTAAAAGAATAATCATGGTTTTATATTATTGCTAAAAATTATGCGAATAATTCATGCGACGACGTTAGATCACGTAGGCTGGCGGTGAAAGTGTGGGGTCAAGGGATGTACTTGCATTTTACAAATATTTGTCCATATTTACAGTACGGAATGAAAGACTGAAATACCTTTGTGAGGGAGCTGATGTAATTCGTGGTAATTCACAATCTCACTCAAAAACTAAGCGGTTAACTGCCTTTGTTCCCGGCCATTGAACGTATTCTGAAAATGTGGGAACCGTTGAAAGATTTCCTTTTTTCACAAATCAGTTTGCGGCGCTTGGGGGTGGGGGTATCCCCCCCCCCCTACTATAACTCCCCTATGGTTCCTCCTATATTGATATCAGTCCCGGTCTGAGCCAAACCATTTATGGCAGCTCACACACGCTCACGTCTATGTGTGATGGTTAAAAAGAGTTACACATATACTTAGTAAATAGCCCTGAAGTGGGTGATGAACTGATGATGAAGTAGCTATATATTATTTATTTACATTTCTATTTTTTACTTGATAAAACAACCAGTTTAGATATGGCCCTAATTTTATTTTTGCTTGGTTACGTAGCCATTGCGTAACTAACAATCTGACCTGGGAGGGCTAGGGTGGACCTGTCATTGCGACATGGAATCTTGTATAAAGGTAAAATGAATGTCAATAAAAGACTCCGATTTTTTTAATATCGCCGAAACAAAACATAACTACAAAATAATTTTTACTATACCTACAAAATATACAAATAAAAACTAGGATTTTTTTTAAAAATAAAATGAAATTATATTAGAACAAACTGCACACGTTGTGGTTTGTGGACTTACATGGGCGATTTTATAATACCCGTATTTCGGTAGTCGATATAAGTCAGCTGTTTTCTGGGGTGGGTTACGCCGGAGTCGTATAGTATTGCCACTACGCCACTGTTCAGCCTCGTAAATCCAAAATCGGAGATCAGAACGAGATATGGCAATGAATATTTATTATTATTATGTTTCCTCTGACAGGTATTTTGTCACACTGCGCATCGCTGGATTACGTCAGAGACGTGGTCGGCCTCTTCTGCGGACTCCTGACCTTGAACGGCAACACCCAGCCATTAGGAATCCACGTCGATATAACGCTTGACGAGACGGCTGAGGCTGACATACTGCAGGTGCTTATTTATAACCATACTTTAAAAATAGTCAATTCAAAAGAAACACCCATAAAGAAGAATGATTCTTTTCGGAGAGTAGAACCTCGCACACACATTTTCGTAGGTATTCGGTGAATCTAATTGCACTCGGCTAAATTCGGGAGGACGCATTGAGGTGATGTTACTACTCATTCGTTGAGTTTGAAATATCTGATTTCATTCAAATTTCAAAATTTCATCGCTGATTTTCTCTGTTTTGCTCATCTAACGAATAAACACTCCGTACCGCTGCTGGTTAGTTATAAATTAAGAATTAATTTATGTCGAAAAACTTACTTGAATTTGCATCTTTATAAAATAAACTATGCTTCTATTCAGACAATGAGATAGATATTAACGTCTAAAATTATGATAAAATTACTTTTTGAGGCTAACTTATTAATTCCATAGACGCCTTGATATTTAGGTGATAAAACGATACCTGGTATTATTTTTCTTCTATATATTTAAATAAGAGAGTCACAACACGACATGTTTGCATGGAGAAATGACCAGGTTGAGTCCCTTTAAATAAATAATTGGACCCTTGGAAACATTGTCGAATTTAGATGCCAGTTTTTAGCAGAATTTAGATGATAATTTTGAGATATATATTAATAAATGTATGCATTTATGATTAATTTAATCAACTTAATTTAATCTTGAAGCGATGGACTTTCTTATCAAAGTGGTTGAAATTATATTATGGGTATTTTCTTTTGTCGGGCCTTTGTTTTAAAGCTACGCTCGCTTTTCTATTTTCATTAGTTATTTTTGATGGTTTTTTTATAAAAGTTTTTTTTTTCTACGCTTTGTTTTTAGTTTTTTTTTTCTTATTTAGCAGCTGAATCCTTTATTTATTTATTTATTTATCTTTATTGGAGAAACCAACAATTTTACACAGTACATATAAAATAAAAAATACATTTGATGGAACGATAAAAAAACTATGTAAAACTAAAAATAGGATTCTACTAATAAAAAGTATTAAAGTTAATAAACAAAAATAACAAAACCATTTTATATCAATATATATACATATCTACTACACGAATTCAGGACAGTTAATTTTTACACAAAAGATCATTGCTGAACACTTTAAATTGCGATTTATTCAGAGTCAATTTATCGAAGCAGTTAACAGTTTCATTAAAATAACTCTGCATCCGCGGTATCGGCGAATGTAGAGCGTTATTTGAGGAGCATGAGGGTACTTTAAAGACATTGTAATGACGGGTGCGATGTGACGACGGTACATTAATCGAAAAGGATTTCAAAAGATCGGGGCAATTAATAGTGTCGTTGAAAACGGCGTTTATGAAGCGCAGATCGAGCAACGCGCGTCTGTCGTACAGGGAGGTACATTCGTAGAACTTTATTGCGGTAGGGATGTATTTTAGTTCGACTCCACGAAAATATCGATAGGTCAACGCGCGCAAGAACAGGCGCTGGACTCTCTCGATTCTATCTGAGTGTGTGACATATACCGGATTCCAAATGACAGAACCATATTCGAGTTTACTTCGAATTAACGAATTAAAAAGGACGATAGCCGCCTTAAAGTTTGAGAAGGGTTTTGTCACCCGTAATATAAAACCTAATAGCTTCAGAGATTTTTTAATTATATAGTCTAGATGTAGATTGAAACTAAGCTTTGGGTCGTAAATTACTCCTAGGTCCTTAAACTGGTCTACCGTATAAACCTGACAACCGTTCAGGGTATAAGAAAATGACAATAGTTGTTTTTTCCTTGTGAAGGTCATCGTTTTGCACTTATTGGTATTTAGAAATAACTTGTTTAATTTACAATATTCGGTGAAGGTGTTTAAATCACTCTGGAGGGCTGTCTGGTCATAATAGGAAGTAATTTTTAAATATATTTTTAAGTCATCGGCGTATAACAAATAATAGGAAGACTTGAAACAATTGTTGATGTCGTTTAAAAATAGAATAAATAGAATCGGGCCTAAATGGCTTCCTTGCGGAACACCAGAGGTAACATTAATAAACCTGGAGGTGAAACCATTTACTTGTACGGCCTGAGATCTATTACATAAGTACGAGTGAATCCATCTAAGAAGGCAACCATGTATACCTAAGGAATGTAATTTTTTAGGAAATTATGCAGAGATTTCTATTACTTCATTAAAACACATAAAATCGTTTTCTCTAACATTTAAAACTCATCACCTAAATAAATAAACAAACAAACATAATTATAGCTAAAGCGAGTACCACCATAACTATATAAGGCATAAGATGAATAAATGAGTATAGCTACATTCGTGTTACATATTTTAAATTACAGACAAATTTCGGAAAAATATCGAAGATAAGCGACGGGAATTACCGCATCTTTGACGACCGCTATGATCAACCTTCAAACAGAATGATCAACATCACCTTCTTGGTCAGACGCGACCTGGCCGTGGATCAACCGGTCGAAGCTCTGAAGCTCAACGGAAAGTACATATGTTTCTCTGCGAGGGAGGTTCCGATAGAGGCGTTCGAACAAAACCTTGGATATACTACCGACGATGAGTTCTCTGGAGACGAGTTCCTCCATAGCGCGCGTAAGTGGTCAGAGTAATATTTTTTTACCATGTTTTTACCGAAGGTTTATTGGCAGGTTGACCGAAGATTTATTATTGATATTATTGAAAACTCAATATTTTTTCTAGCCTCACATTTTCAGATGTTTGTATTTTTAGCACTCTTTTCCAGTGTTTTCTAGCATCATAATAACACATAACAAACATAAAAAATAGATATCGTGGTAGTCTAGTGGTTAAGGTGTTTAACGTTTTCTACGCTTCGTTACTATCATCTACCCTGCTTCTAGCACAAGCAAATCTAGCGTAGTTGAGCAGGGTGCAACTTCGGGTACGAGCGGTATCCCTTGGCTTTGTGTTGTTATGCATAAAAACATGGCAGTTTCATCCATAAAGTCGGTAGGTGCATTCATGGTTTAAGGCAATGTTTCCCAAACTTATTTTCCCCGTGGACTCCTAGCCCAGTATTTTTTATCCTTCGTGGACCCCCTCCCCAGGATTCCCACACTGTGATAGGTATTTTGTATAGTGGAATCATTTTTTTCTTCCTGTCAGGGACCCCCTGGTGTTCCTCACGGACCCCGGGAGTCCGTGTGGACCTCTATGGGAACCTCTGGTTTGAGGCATCTCGTAGATGTACCGTTGGGCCATTTGGACGGGTAGGGATCATGACCGCCACCCGACTAATTGCAACACCTTCTATAGTTCTAATAGGCGTCATAAGTTCGGATCGTACTCCCCAAAGCATATACGAATCGCCATCGTAGTTGACTGCTGACGCAGGGTCCATGCCGCGTCAACCTCAAATCGGGTCCCCTTTCCTCGTCCGTTGGTACCTTGGTGACATGTTTTGGTCTCATTGGTCCAAGGTCCAATATAAATGCTTCGAAACCGTGACTAACCATGAGCTGCCGTACTTTTGGACCAGTTGCAGGTCTGAGAGAGGTCTGGTTCTTTCTCGCAGTCTTCACCTGACTGTTTATTTTCTTGCAACCACCCCTCGAGCACGAAAGAGCCGCTGTTGCACTTATACAACAATATCTCTGAAGTTGACCGAGATTTGCCCAACCTAGGTCACGTTATATATCTTTCTGCGTGCGTAATTGATCAACAAAGGCGCTGGTGGGTATATGCTAATGTTAATATTATACAACCTTTTAGCATTTTATGAGCGGGTGGGTAGTGAACCCGACAGAGGTATATGCAATGGGCCAGTAGAATTAGCTCTGTGAGTATTTATATATTGAAGGTAGAGGATATCGCACGAAAAATGGGATGCACAATATTTAATTTAATTAAAGTAGGAAATAGCGGCAGGGGTTGGGAGAGAAACAATTGCACATGTGCCCGTGTAGGTTGGTTGCCTGAATGTCGTGTTGCGTTGTGTCTTTTTTTACGTGTATTTATGAGTGCGTTTGTGTTAGTATTACTTTTTTAATAAAGCAACCAAATTTAGAAATAATCATTTTTATAGCTCTTTCGGACGCCATATATTTTCCATTAATCCTGGTGATAACGTGCATTCACAGTAGAGATCGATTTTATTGCTCCCAAGTACTCATATACCAAAGCATTTTTAACATACATTTTAATCTAGTGACACATAAAAATTTGCTAAGTTTATAAATTATTCGTATGATTTGTTAACTCATTAGCTAATTACCTAACGTCACCGGAATTTATCACAGCGTTATTTCGTTATCGGCAGAGAACTTTAATGTGGAAAAATCGATTTTGTGAACGGTTTCTGAAATTTACTTAGCTGAGTAATACGCGCGTCTTTTGCGACCTCGAGTACAACAAGGTGACAACAAACAAGGAACTAATAGCATTTTTTTTACTATTGCTACCCTAATACACCAAATTTTCTAAGGGTCACAATAACATAACAAAAAAAAAAAACGAGAATTCTACCCTCGAAGCGCATTGAATGTCAGAACCCGACAGAGCCTGCGAAATATCCTGTTCGTGTCGCACTGACGCGTGGTGAACGCTGCCAACTCTTTCTATGCGCAATTGATACTCTGGAAGAACCAGGTTTGATTTGTAGCAATTGTAACTCTAATATTTTATGGTTTTCAGATTCATTAGCGGATAAACCCTCGATTGGTAAGCAGCAAAGGTTGAAGCAAGTGACCCATGGAAAGGCATGATTGATGGAAGCAGCGTCACGATACATTCGAATTCAACAGTGATTAATTTAATAATAATAGTTGTACATGCAATGATGGCCCCGTAGCCATCTTTGCGAAGTAGGTAGTCGACAAGTAGTGCCATGGAAAGTACTAACCTAACAAGATATATAACCTATGAAGATAGTTAATCCTAAATCTCACATTAAAATCTTATTTATTGTTGTTTTGAGGATAACAATGAACTGTCACGATTTGGTTACGTTAAAAAAATACATCCTACATGTTTTTGTTTTGAACTCTTTGGTACATTTTAGTTATTCGCGAATACCGTCTACTAAACCTTGAGCAAGGACACTAAGCTTAGGTTCGACTGAAGGTTTGAGAAAATTTTTTGTAATTTATCGCGCTTTTAAATGCCCATTTTAAAGAAAACATCAAATATCAATTTCGCACATATTATTCACCTCCCTTAATTGGATTTTCGGAAAATAGTGAAACACGTGTTCTTTTATTTTTTAAGAAGTATCTAAATATCAATTTCTACTCTGTAACATTATCAGTTTCTGAGATATTGGCTTCAACAATAAAATTTTTACACCCTTTTGTCAAATCCTTTCATATCGGGTGCCTAGGTCATAAATAGAATGTACCTTCAAAATTTTAGAATCCTAGGTTAAGCGGTTTGAGCTTGGCGATGATGAATCAATCGTCAAACGATCATGACGTGTTATTTTATAAATATATACAGAAAATGGGAAATCCACGAAGATGCGCTCGCGGGTTTGTTCATAACTTTACATACTTATGTATTCAATAAATAAATATAAGGTTAATTACATTACCGAAGAATACATTCAGACGAACGGACAGAAAGTGGCCTATTTATGAACGTATTAGTGTTAGTGTTAAAAACGTAATTTGCCAATTATTAGATACTTATATTTTCTTCAACTTCGGTTGGCCACGACGGTCTGTCCGTTCGATAATTTTGTTATTGTTAATACGTGTTGTTAGTACGCTGACGTTTTTTTAGCAATTTTATTTTGTACTAGCTATGCAATATTTTTTATATTTAATTTTATAAGTATTTGTATCAGATCGTAAGTAGTGAGAATATGCGAGGGTATACTTTGTTTTATTTTAATACTAATAAATGATGGCTGGTTACGTTACCAGCCGACAGAATGATTTAATCTTTGAATCGGCCCGCAACAGGGTTTGTCTGAATATTTATATTTTATTAAAGTATTAAAAAAAATAAATGAATTAATGTAAGCGCAATGCTAATAGACACAATTAGGGAGACAGTCGCTTGTAAATATATGAATACGGGTGGTCGGAAATTTTACAACCTAATTTAAACAGGTTGAACTTGTCAGAAGTATCCCTTTAAGGGCGATTCTGGTCATAAAATTGTACAACTTTATAATTAAAGCCAAAAATACAAAAGAAATAGTGTTATTTTTTTTTTAAAGTATGGTCACCTAACAAAATACTTTCTCAATATCGAAGTGAGGAAGTTTGGGTTTACTCTAAAGTCTAAATCACAATGCTACGATACTAAAGGTTGCTCAAAAATGAAATACTTTTTCATTCATATGGTTGTAATATAACTGAAAGTTATTTTAAATTTCAAAATGGCCTAAAGATATACTTTTCTCCCTATTTTATGCACTACAACATAGGTGCTTATAGGTTTTTTTGGGTTCACTTTTTTAGGGTTCATGATCAAAATATTCAAGTACAGGAACCCTTATGGCCAGAGTTGTCTTCCTGTTTGTATCTTCTAAACGGCTGGACACCTTATGATGTGATTTGGTACACACGTGGAATGTCGCCATATTGCGGGCGAGAAGGGGGGGGGGGGGAGTCCACCCTAACCACCGTAGGCAAAATTATTTTGAAGGCACTGCCACTACGACTGCTTCTAAGGTGTTCAATAAAGTAAACATTTAAAAAATATTTATTTTATTTATCATGTGCTACCTACCATCGATGGAAAGAGAGAAAATTAAAAATATGTTTTTATGATGACGCTAATACAGGCTACTTTTTTAGAGGGGTACGAATTTCAGACTTTAGGTGAATTTTAAAAAGTATAACCTAGAATGGCGGACTAACTTTTATTTCCATACCTACCGTAACACGTGGCATAACTGCTATGCCAATAATTGCAAGGACATATATTGTCAGTCACTTCAATTCAATTCAATTTCAACGTTGCCAGCTGCCACTTTTATTCTACCAAATATATACAAATACATATTAAATAGATCCAGCTAAGACACTATCTTTTCTGCTGGTTTCTCAACCTTAACTAAGATACAATTAATTTATACATGCATAAAATACAATATAAAATAATTACAAATTATATTCACATAATTCGTGTAATGTAAAAAAGGAATGCTGCGAGAATGTCACCTTAATTTAATTAGGATACCTAAATAATTTTTATTTAAGTTTTTTCAATAAATTCTTTTAATTTAAGTTTCATTCGAGCTTGTATTTTTCAGTTGTCTAAAGGTGTTTTATAAAATAGGCTGGGTAACTTTATTGATTATTACGGTCCTGATAAAATAAATATCAGAATAATATGGTGGCCATTAAATTGAACTGTAAAACTTAATCTTGATTTCAGGTATTCTTATTGCCCTTTTTAATAATTGGCATGACTTACGACATATATTTTTTTTAGGCACTACCTAACTAAGCTAAATTTGCTTGTACTAAAGTCCGGCTAAATGGTGACTCCATATCTAACGCAAATTAAAAAAAAAACAATTCGAAATAAATAAAAAAAAAAAAAGATTTATTTTGGCAGGCGGTTTTCAGCTACATACAGGCTTATACATGCTTAGTGTTTCAAAATACTGTGTAATGCATTTTTCAGAATGTATGAATTGTATTGAAGTGAAAAACATACCTTTTTGATTAATACTTCAGTTTATTTGTCATGTTAACAGAGGATATTGGGTATGAAGCGAGGCATTCCTTCCTTCATACCCAGGAAAGTATTAAGTTGCCATCGAACTATTCAAGTTACGCTAAAGAACTCATGCAGCAGTTGACCATTAAATGAATAATACATTAACCCATTTCCTGTAATTACCTGTATCTACCCGTAATTATTGATTATCCTTTAGCTAACCAGTTAATACAAAAACTATGAATATTTTTTTGTGCAAGGGTTGATGATGGTGAGAGTTAAACGTCGTGATTGAGAGTTTGTATCAGGGGATGTATTTGAACATAGTAGGCTCATAAAGATGTTAAAAAGGTTTGTATGTTTTAGGGTGTGTAAAATATACAGGTTGTATTTTCAGTTACTCTGCATTTTTCAGGGAGTTGATCTAAATCGACAATCAAACAATCAGTTAAAAATACTAGGAAAATGTTTCCCAATTACGATAAAAACGAATGTAGTATCTGCACCAACGCGACAGTGCGATGAAAAACTGTTTTCATGTATTATTTATTTATTTATTAATATGGACCATAGTTTGAAGATCGACTTCGGTGGTGTAGCTAAGTGAGAGGTGGTTATGTAAAAACTATTATTAAAAAAAAAAGTTTTTTCTTCTTGAGACCAGTTTAGTAGTCGATATAGATAAAGCCAATAACATGAAAAGTGCAAAGTGAATAAAATTACACCCTGTGATGTGGTAAACGTGAAGTGGTTCTTCTCGTAAGTTTTTTGATCCGTGAATGTTCAAAAAGCAATTATAAAGGTTATTAGGAAAAAGCCTTGGGATTATCCTTCAAACCAATTATTTTATTAAGTGACAGGGGACTGCCCCTTTGATAATATTGTAGGAAAATCGTTAATCATTGTTTAGTTGTCTTTAATAATTTTTATCTCCAAAGCAGCAAATCTTTAACTAAATGCAACTGGAGCGGGAGCTAGATGATTTCATTAGGGAATACCAAAAAATGGTAACAGTAATATCTCGCATTAAACTAGATTTGTGTCAGGGGGTATTCCAATCTTGAACAGTCACCACAGAATGACATTGCAAGATAGTGTGACGAAACGTTGGAGAATTAATGAGACAATTTATATTTTATTTTTATGAACCCGTTCATTCGGACGGGAGTGAACTCCTTAAATGGATTTATCCGCAATTGAAACTGAGATTGCGTTGGAATCATTATTTTCTCGCTCTTGGGCCATAAAATAATAACAGATTATATACCTATGTCAGTTTGATAAGATTTTCATCAGAAATTAATTAAACCAAAGGGAAAACAAATACAAACATTGTTAAATAATACAAAATTTCCAAAATATAAACATTTAAGAACTCAAACACAACTAACGGCTTTTGTTTTAACCATATCAAACCTATAATAATTTCGGAATAATTATAAATATCAGTTTTTTTTTTAAATAAACAAATCAAAATGCAAAGTTGTATTCAAATCGCGACTCAATAAAACAAGTAGGTACAAGGCGTATTGTGTGTTGCAGTCAAATTTCGATTTGTATCACTAGTGGAGGTTTAGGTTCCCAATGAAGCCATCTCTGAAAAAAAAATGTTACCTCTATTATATTAAAAAGATATTTTTCAATAGTAGTAGCTGAAAACCCTAACAAACGTGATACAAGTAATAAAAAGAGGTATGTGTAACCAGTTGATTTTATCTATATTTTTTGTGAGGAATGTGAGGTTTGGATCGCTAAAGATGTGTACTTAGAAAAAAGTATTTAACATTATATATACCAAACCCTCTTATAACAATGATTTTAATTAAATGGAGGGTAGAGTTTTCAAACTTATAAGTGTCTTGTAGACATGCACCCTATCCTCATTTATCTACTCTAAACGTCTCAGGTTAAAAAAAACTTTGGCTACCCTACAAAAAAAAACTATAATGGCCAAAAACGGGTCGTTCGTTTGGAGACCAAAACGCGGAAACTGTACGGGTGAGATCTTCGGCTACACACCAAAACAGGTTGGGAATTATTCGAACCGAAACGAGCTAATTGATGCACATATTTAAATTAAGACGCTAATGACTAGTCGATCGTTCGTTCGTTCGTTCGTTCATTCGTTCACTGAACGAATCAGAGCAAACCGAATTTTATTTTGTGTAAAGAATGCTTAGGTACTTTGGTTTCGCGGTTCGCATAGTGCAGGAGTATGCTGAGGATAAAAAGGGTAATCTCCGTACCAAACTCAATACGTCATTCGCTTGAAGTTGGGATTGACTGAAAATATTAATTTACACACATTAAATGACACATAGCATACAAGCTACCTAAGTGGGAAAGCCTGTCCTAAGGTGAAATTAGTTATTTTTAAAGATTCGGGCTGAGCAACATCCAATCTTGTCCTTAGGAATAACAATAAATGATGACTTTTGATAAATATAATGTGAAACTGAATCGTATTAAATACATAAAATATTTATTGTTCATATTATTATTTTTTTATTATTCCGAATCGTTGCTTTCGAAAATACCAATATTCTTGTTTTTATATTCTTGTACAATTTGAATGCAGGAAAACTTAAGGTCGCGGTAGTCTAGTTGTTTAGGTGTTTGACTATGGACCCGGTGATTGCGGGTTCGAATCCGCACATTATAGTCATACCATTTTTAAAGCTTCATTGCCACCATCATCCTTGACTCTAGCACAAGCAACATTTAGCTTATTTGAGTAGGACCTATAATAATTGCATACGACCCAATGTAATGGAAATTAATGCAAATTTGTGGTTGTCTCATTAAGACAAAAATAGTATTTAATTGACGAAAATGTTCTTGTGTTTTCCCCGCTACTGAGAATTTTTTAATGCTTGTTTCATTGTGTTTTAAGTGAACGAATCGTTCGTTGTAACAAACACAATGAGTCAGTCCATTTAATGTTTATAACAGAACATTATAAATTATTTATTATCGAGACTATTACCGAAATGAGTTTTGGTCCAATCGAAGTGAAGATGCTGTTTGTGCGGGTTCTGTGCGTGCTTTTGGTTTCGTTTGGAGTCTGTCTGTGCACAGGACTAAAAGAACCAGGTAAGTGACCTGCAATGCTGAGATTCATCTTAGTCAATCTGCAACTTCGCATAATTTCAATGAAACGATGTTTATTAATCAAATCGCGTTGTAAAATCAAGGACAACTAATTTGGAAATCAAGACGCCTAGAAAAAATAATGGGTTAATTTAGTTTATGTTTAAATACATACCGATTTTCGTATTTACTATATATAATCTGAAAGTGTGACCTATACATATTAAATTTAAATATAAGTAGTTTAATTTAACTAAATAAATGACAATTTTATTGTCAATTTATTTATGATCAGGGACAGATGACATTGCCTGTCATAGTGTATTTTTTGACCGCAACGTTTAGGTATAATGCCCATTTTATTTCAGCCTAATAATAAACACGAAAATAAAATTATAACAGTCAATTAATAGCTCAAACTATATTCAGAACATCTTCGATATTTTGATTTACCTACCTATTAAAGGAATCCTTTTTTTTTAAAAACGAATACTTTTTTTTAATATGGCATTTTTCGAGTAATCTAAATTATATGCTGTTAGGGCATTTTAGGTTAATTACCTCGGAAAAAGTAAAATGTTACCGAGTATTTGTAAATAATAATTTCAGGGTTGACAGCCTACAGATAAGTACTCCATAATGGTAACGCTATACGTATTATGATAATATTTATACCCCGTCGCATCGAAAATACACATTTTGACTTGACAATAGCGCGCGCGCCATTTGCAAAATGTTTGTCGACTTGACATTGACATTATCAGATTTGACAGTAACTGTGAACCGCTGAAATTCTATTTCTGGAAAACTCTAAATCTATGTTAATTATAATAATGTACATACACTATTTTGTAAAATGTGTACGATTCTTTATTCAACGATGCTAGATTAGTTCAAAATAATGTATATTTTGAGGTTATCTAAAAATAATGTTTTTTTTTTATTTACGGCGGTATATTTAGGTACTTATACGTTAATAAATGGTATACTTACAGTATTACGTAAAGTTCAATATACAAAGTGTATGCTAAAATTGAACTTGTAGGATTTCTGACCTGCGTTATAACTACGTATGGTATAACTAACAAATTAAGTTGTCTAAATTACGATCGCTAGGTTTGTCTATATTATGTTTGAGTGCTGTTTAGTGTAACTTAGTTTTAGTTTTTGATTAAAATTATCGTTACTGGCATTAGGTGTATTTAATGGATTAATTGCGTAATGAAGATATTTTATGTAGTTATCTAGGTAGAGTATCAATTAACCCTAATAATCATTTCAACCTAACCCCACTAAGGCTGAATTGATTGCTAGAGTAGGGTTGCCATACGTCCCGGTACACCGGGACATGTCCCGGTTTGTCCCGTTTGACCCACCATATGTCCCGGTAAACGAATAATCATGGTTTTATATTATTGCTAAAATTATGCGAATAATTCGTGCGACGATGTTAGATCACGTTGGCTGGCGGTGAAAGTGTGGGGTCAAGGGATGTACTGGCATTTTACAAATATTTGTCCATATTTACAGTACGGAATGAAAGACTGAAACACCTTTGTGGGGGAGCTGATGTAATTCGTGGTAATTTACGATCTCACTCAAAAACTAGGCGGTTAACCGTCTTTGTTGCCGGCCATTGAACGTTTTCTGAAAATGTGGGAACCATTGAAAGATTTCCTCTTTTTACAAACCAGATTGCGGCGCTATGGGGGCGGTACACCCCCCCCCCCCCTCATATAACTCCCCTATATTTCCTCCTATATTGATATCAGTCCCGGTCGAAGCCAAACCATTTATGGCAACCCTATGCTAGAGGGATATTTTACTTTTAACAAGCTGAGGAATTTTAGTGCAGGGGGGAGGGGAGAGCAATAGCGCCACAGTAATCTGTACTTTGTATATCTGTTTATAGTAAATAGGTAACGATATTTCTTTGCAGAGAAAGATTCTCATTGTGCCGCTTTTGAGTATGTCAACGACTTGCGCGGTTTTCATTATGGAGTACTTATCATTAAGGCCAACACAAGGAGTTACGGGATTACTATCGATATCACGCTTAAACCGGATAATGAAATGCTTTCGGTAAGTTTTAAGTTCTTATTTTTTAGTTCTTATAAAATGCTATACCACTTTCATATTATTTTTTTTCTTAAGTCCGATCGTCACACGCGAAACTCATAACTACTAAGGAATGGAGACAAACAGTAAATCTGTGTCAGGCAACTAACAAGATAAGGGAAGTCGGTTAGAACAAGCACAACAACTTTCCACTTTCCTTCCACAAAAAAGTGGGAAATTATTCCAAAAACTACCGAAGGGATGAGAAGTCCCGCATGAGAAATCCCCAAGGAACAACTTCCCTTGTCTAAATATAGGAAAAAATGGAATGTTGCACGAGCCTGATGTGTGAGTCATTGCGCGTTTGGCAGGAACGTTGGGATTCGAGTGGGACAGGTGCCTGACCTAATCTTACTTTCCCTCGGTACAGCAGAGGATGAAAAGCGCGTTTCTGGAATTTGACCACACGACTACTCAACTTGTCCAGGGTCAGGATAATCTCAAAGGAAATCTCGCTGAATTTGGGCTTTGCGACGACCTCTGGTGCGGTTGTGAACGCGGTGTTCAAACTGCATTATTTGGATCTGCGCATATCTTTCGACTAATGAGACTTACTCTTGAGCGTACCTAACGATACTAGCAGAGTAGTCTGGTTTATTGACTTCGTATCGACTCCCTCTAAATTCGCGGCTTTTAAGGTCTCGAAGGACCGGGCACCTCTCCCGAGGAACCTGCTGATTTCGCATAATAATAACAAGTTTGCGTAGGTGCCGTTCGCCCGGGAATACAACACTTGTGTGTATCGTCCCTCTTCCCTTTTAGGGGAAATAGCTTCTCTACAGTGTTGGTTCCCCCGCTCGCTGATAATCTTTCCACTAATTGTACAGCAATAATTGTATAACAATAATTGTGGAACAATAATTGTAATTGTAATTGTTAACAATATCGCAAAATGTATAAATTAAGTTAATTATTGTTTCATCTGTTCCATTTGTACCACTATCGTGATTCTGCATTGTATTTAATTTAATTTTGTTATTCTGCATTATTTGAATGTGTATATGAATCATACGAATGTATATGTTTCTAAGGAAATACATGATGGTGATTATAGTTGGGCAGATTATTATAGTTGGGACTTTGGTCTAAAAACCTGCTCGGTCGACGGGTAGTCTAGAGAATAGAAAAAAAATCTTTTTCTGAGTCCTCGCGTAAAGGGTTAGTATAGAAAGCGGGCGTGCCTATAGTCGTGAACAAAACGGAGTACATGTTACCGGCGATTTGGTGGGGAGGGGGAGGTGGTTAGGAGAGATGTGTTTGGGCATAAAAGCTTGAAACTTGATGATTACCACGACGGGGCACAGAAAAGAGTGAGACGGGATATAAATAGCGTTTAGTCAGCTATTGCAGTCTCTTTGTCTTCTGTTCCGCTGGTGTCTAATGTTACCACCGACATTAGCTCGGCATGCCGTTAAAGATTGTCAGGCAAACAGTGTTCGCTGATCGGAATTTGACGCTTTGATTTCAGACGAGCTTCGGCAAAATGCAGAAACTTGACGAGGGTTTCTACCGCATATCGAACGGTACCTACAGCGATCCGCCCAATAAGAAGCTGTACATCTCAATCCTGGTGATGCACAACCCGCTGGACCCCACGGGCCCAGTAGCGTCGCTCACCCTCAACGACATGGACCTCTGCTTCACGACCAGGAGTATACCGATATCGAGCCTGATACAATCCACCATAAAATTCAAGACTGAACTTACCGATGACCAGCTGGACAGTAATGACGTGTACGACCTTTACAATGGCGCGACACACCGAGAGCGGTTCAGAAGGCAGGCGCCAGCGCTGGACCAGCAATCCAACAATCTAGGTACATTTTAATAATACATATAATTTGGAGGTTATAATGCTGGTTGGCAGTGGTACAACGAAGTTATTTTTTCGCTAATTTATTAAGCCTTCTTTTAAGTTATGAAGTGGTCTTAGGCCTCTTTCAGATACTATGAATTTGGTCGTATGGATATGTTGCTGCAACATTGGCCAGTATGGGTACATATAGACGCGCCGTCTGAAAGAGGCCTTAGGGAAAGGCTTGCAGACACTGAAGTTACGACTATTCCACTCTTTGATAGTACGCGGAAGAAAGGAATGGAATCTGACATTCTTCCTCTTAATTTTTTTTTTTATTTATGGGAATGGTCCTTTCCTCCAGTGTAGAAGGGTTTATGAATTTGCTCGCTATTCAAGGACTATGCAAGGAACTTTAAGAAGGCCTTAAATAAGTTAACAAAAAGGTATATTTTAAATCTTAAACTTAAACGCTCCCATTTAAGGTCAGATAAAAATTTCTACCACCTATCTGAATATATTTTACCGTTACTAAATTTTAATTGACAGTCCTATCTGTATATGAGAAAGTATGGAATAGCCTATTTTTCTTTTTTTTAATCACAAATTAAAAAAAAAATACTTTGTTTATACTATGTTTATTTACATACAATACGACAAATACCTTTTTATTTTGGTTTCCTTACACTTAGGCTAGCCTAGAAAGATTGTAGATTGCTTGTGCAGAGGAAAATATTAACTATGTAATTAGATCGTTAAAATAAAATGATTTCGTGAAGTATCAATAAACCTAAAAATCACTGAATACTAATACAATAAAGTTCTAAAATTGACAAATATTTTTTATTACTATTTGTAATTTGTAAACAATATCTACTCGTAATTAGAAATAAAAAAAAAAACAATCAATTTAGCATTTCGCTTTCTTAATTCTTTTTAGTTTGACTGTATTTATTAGGAAAGTTTTCCCGCTTACGTTTCATAATCTAAATTTTAATATATTTTATTACCTATTATAATTTTAAATTTTATATCGAAATATCCGGCCTTTTAAAATATCTATTAAAGTAATAACGTAGGCCTTTCTATTATGTATTATTCGAGAATGCTTATAATATTTTTTCTGGTCAATAGCCCACTGTCTACTTTGAATGATTGTTAAAACGTACGTCAGAACCTATTACTATTTCAAAAATATTTTTTGCAAATGTCTTTTCTGCGAATCTTGTTCAATTTTTTACTCTTTTATTCTACCGATGTCCAAGAACAATGTCCTTCCAAAGAGAAGAGTGTGTGTTGCAATGTCCTCAAGAATCCATCTGACTCCATGCTACAAACATGACATAGTACCTACTTGTTTTTTGAGGTGTACTTTTTTTTTATTTTGTAACGATATTTTAGGTCTGCGACCCGCTGACATGACAATCATGGTCCTGTAGTTCTTTTATCGCCTTTATAAGCCGGTCAAAATGAAATAAATTAATGCAGAATAAAACGCCGAAATTTCTTTTGAATCACTATTTTTTTCTTGAAATGCCAAATACGGTATTTTATCATATCACAAAGGTTACGATTTACATACTGATTTTTTATGTTTCGCAGCTACTTGTGGTAATTTAGCATTTCATGAGTGTTTAGACACATCACGGTCAGCAACGGTTTTGACATATGCCTTATTAATCTATTTTTACAGCATAGCACTGATAATTGACTAAAGAGTATTTGGGTAATTGGTATATGCTGGACACGTGCTGTAATTCAACCTTCTCAACAATAGTTACAGTATCTGTTCTGAAATATTGGATTCTTTGCGAAGGTTTATCACTTGGCGTTTGACAGATGCCGCAATACAGCATCTGTTCAATAGGAATAAGACACTTCGCAACCTGTCAGGGTGCTGTTAACCCATTTGTTTGCATCGGTGGTTAATAACACCTCTCTGTTTGCGTTAAAGGTTAAAAATGGATTTATACGGCATATGTCAAAGTCGATGTGTCTAAACGCTTCATGAAATATTACCACATGTGGCTGCGACATATATACAGTAAAGAGCATGTGCAAAAGTGAAATAAATCTAGTCGCAATAATCGATATAGAAAGGTTACAACGCATTGTGTTACTGCCAAATCTTGCAATTTTTTAAGAGTAGCGCAATAGAGCTTTTGGGATTAGGAAAGAATTGGATTCAAACCACTTGTACTGGTAAGCGCCCAGCGATGATGTATAATTGTCCTTAATGAATTGCTTTGTGAATCTAAATATTAAAAAAAAAAATATATTGTTACCTCAATAATGATACTCGTTAAATGGCTTATCATCATCTTAATTGGTTTCGTATGAAAAATACAAAAGAATGACTGTACCACGAACTATGCATGGAAAGGCTTTTTATATGTTACATTTCTTCGAAGATATTACTTTTAATTGACTTGCAGACATCTAATTTAATGAACATATTTATCAAAAACTGACAATTTTTTTTATTTACATTTAAGGTTATATCTAGTATTAAGTCACCGCATCTTGACCGAAATATTAAAATTGTATCATGAGGTCTAACAGTTATAAAATACTAAAACAGTAAGATTATAAATGATTGATGATGATACAGGAAGTGGCCACCGAAAGGATAGGTCCGAACATCGTGATGATGCCAGTGATGAAGAAGGCCACGATAATCAAACAGGAAAACGAAGAGGCCACAGGAAGAACAGACGAGGTCATCATCATGATGATATCGATGACGAAAGCGATGATGATGAATCAGGCTCGCCGTTAGGAAACCGTCGTCAGAGTTCAAGGCGCGGCAACTCAAACAGACGTCGTGGTCAAAATGATAGTTCTGGTAAAGACGCGGTAACTTTCAAACTGGGAATGCATGTCATTCTACAACCATAAGGCAAACTTTCAATTTTTTGATTGTTTTGGAAAGTTTTATTTTTGAGGAAAATGGTTTTATCATTCAGCAAATCTAATTTAAAAACATTATCTAAAACAAAATGCAGACTGTTCGAAGAGCGCCTATCATCATATATCAACCAATGTCATTTTCTTAATATTACGAATAATAATATGAATATCTATAGTATTAACCTTAAACTATTAGCGAAAACATTTATGCATGATCTTCTTTCCAAAATAATGTGGATATGTTATGCAACTGTATAAATTTTGAGGTATAATTTGATATTTTAAATAGTTTTCAGTTTGTTTTATATGTATCTAATAAAATATTACTTTATACGTCAAATTATTGCATGACTATTGATTTTAAGAAATAAAGCAATAATTTTATTAGTTGTTAATGTTCAACAAAATCACTTTTTTCCTACTATTTTTAATTAAAAAAGAGCATGTGACCATATTCTTCAGCATGACCAAAGTATCTGCAGGTATATGGCCATTTTAGAAAATTTGGATGTAGTATCGTTTAAGTCTACAGTAACGCCAAACGAAACAGCGTATGGAAGAACATTTGTTTATTGTTCTTTTTCTTTTTCAGGAGTTTTTCCAGGATTACTCGGATTATTCGGAAACTTCGGAGGTGGAAATAAAAACGGCAACGCGGGATTTCCATTGGGTAATTTATTTCCACAAAATACGGGTTTTAACCAAGGAACTGGATTCGGAGGTTTTAAGCTACCTTTAGGATTTGGAAGCGGCTTTGGGACTCAAGGAAATGGTTTTGGTAACCAAGGAAGTGGTTTTGGTAATCAAGGAAATGGATACGAGAATCAGGGAAATGGTTATGATAATCAAGGCAATGGTTATGATAATCAAGGCAATGGTTACGATAATCAAGGCAATGGCTACGATAATCAAGGCAATGGCTACGATAATCAAGGAAATGGATTTAATAATCAAGGAAGTAGCCTTGGGAATCAAGGGAATCGGCCAGGAGGGAGTGGAAATCAAGGCAATGGATTTGGAAATCAAGGAAATGGAGGGGATCAACCAGGAATCGGATTAGGTAATCAAGGTAATGGCTTTGGAAATCAAGGAAATGGAGGAATTCAACCAGGAAATGGAGGAATTCAACCAGGAAACGGTGTCGGAAATCAAGGAAATGGGTTTGTAAATCAAGGAAATAGAGGAACACGACCAGTGAGCGGTGGCAGCAATCAAGGTAATGGTTTTGGAAATCAAGGAAATGGAGGGAATCAACCAGGAATCGGATTAGGCAATCAAGGTAATGGCTTTGGAAATCAAGGAAATGGAGGAATTCAACCGGGAAACGGTGTCGGAAATCAAGGAAATGGGTTTGTAAATCAAGGAAATGGAGGAACTCGACCAGGAAGCGGTGGCAGCAATCAAGGAAATGGGTTTGTAAATCAAGGAAATGGAGGAACTCGACCAGGAAGCGGTGGTAGCAATCAAGACAATGGTTTTGGAAATCAAGGAATTCAACCAGGAAACGGTGTCAGAAATCAAGGAAATGGAGGAACTCGACCAGGAAGCGGTGGCAACAATCAAGGTAATGGTTTTGGAAATCAAGGAATTCAACCAGGAAACGGTGTCGGTAATCAAGGCAATGGTTTTGGAAATCAAGGAAATGGAGGCATTGGTTTACAAGGAAATCATGGCATCGAGAACCAAGGTTTACCGCAGGGGGGAAATAATCAAAACTACCCCCCAAATGGAAATGGAAATGTTCTAGGTAACGGTAACCAATATCCAAACATTGGAAATGGATTACCAAACAATGGTCAGAATAATCAATTTGTACCACAACAAAATACACAAGGGTCTAAAAACCAATTTGGCGGAGGAAATCAAGGCGGCACCGCTCGACCTACAAATAACATGGGTGCTGGAAATAATGGGATCAACACTGGATCTGGAAAAGGCGATCAGAATAATGACCGTAAGTAGAATATTTATTCTTCTTTTTATTAGGTGAGTTTAGACTTGAGACAATTACATTTCTGTATTTAATTTTAACACTCTTCCTACAAAAACTCAGCCTACTGCCACCCGGAACCGTAAAACGGGGTTATATATGATAAATATTAAATTATTATATATAAAAATACACACCACACACACACACACATTCACATTTACTCCATATAAAGCTATAAAACTTATAAGTAATCAGTTTTAATATTTTTTATATTTATCTTTAAACTGTTACCCAATATAAGTATTTATTAATTTTATACATAGAGTACAAAGTGATTTTAAGTGGCGTCCTATTAAAACCCTTTTCCTGTCACTAGAACAATATTATTCTGAAAGTATTCAAGATGTATAAATATTTACCAAAGAGTGAAAAAAATCCTTGGCATGTTTCACAGGGATAATCTATCTAAAAACTAAACCGGACTCATAAAAAAAAGTTTTTTTTCTAAAAGTAAGTCGCTCACGTCAAACATTTAAAATGATCTCGATTAAATCTTTAATCGAGCGAGCGATCATCAATACATAAAAAAATATATATTTTTTGATTAAGATTTGATTTTCGATATAGATCAACCTCCTGAAAAATGCAAAGTGAATAAAATACACTTGTAGATTTATACTTTTTTGAAAATCTTTGATAAATTATGATGGCTTATGATTTCATTATGTTATATTAATTCAAGTAGCATGCTAAATAGTCGTATTTACTTAATATCATAATAATGATTTTTCTCGTTTAATTCTGAATGATGTTTTTTTTTGTGGTGGTCATATGATAATAAAACGATTACTGCTTACGACTATTTCTACGTTTACTGGAGTATAGGGAAGTCATGTATTTAGTGTCTTCAGTAAACCTAATAATAACATTTCAAAAAATGTTTTTATTAGTGAAAAAATGATTTTTCCGTGGTTTGTTAGCGTAACTAAAACACCATTCATAGCATGTTGAACAAATTAAAACTGGGAAACTTTGTTTTATTTGCCGGATTCATGAATGGAACAAAACCGTATCGATTCATTGCCCACCTCATAAAATGTCCACGGTCGATACATACAATTCATCTGATTGTTCACATTTTAGTTTATTATAAGTAAGTTTATAATGGATCACTAAAATTGTATTTTTCTAATGAAATTGGTTACTTCGTGTAGGGAGTCTAAATTTGTCTTTGGTTGTCTAAGGAATTCATTATTTCATAACATTTAACTCACAGGAAATCAAGGTTTTGGAGGCCAAGGACAAAATCAGAACCTCATTCCAAATGGCTTATTCCCCGATTATTCAAATTCATTTCCCATTAATCCTGTATATTTTGATCCCTTTAATTTATTTTCGTCTGGGATTCCAAATAACCCAAAAAATAACCAGAAAATAAATAATCTTCAAACTCTAAATCCATTGAATGATCTCAATCAAAATTCCGCAATGAATTATCCCAATACTAACGGTCCTACGACTAACTATCCACAAAATCAAATTTACCCTAACAATGGTAATCAGCAGATGTATCCAAATTCCAACACTCAAACGTTAAACCCACAAAATCAAATTTACCCTAACAATGGTAATCAGCAGATGTATCCAAATTCCAATACTCAAACGTTAAACCCACAAAATCAAATTTACCCTAACAATGGTAATCAGCAGATGTATCCAAATTCCAATACTCAAACGTTAAACCCACAAAACCAAATTTACCCTAACAATGGTAATCAGCAGATGTATCCAAATTCCAACACTCAAACGTTAAACCCACAAAATCAAATTTACCCTAACAATGGTAATCAGCAGATGTATCCAAATTCCAATACTCAAACGTTAAACCCACAAAACCAAATTTACCCAAACAATCCTAACCCAACTCAACAGATCTATCCCAACTCTAATACACCGACACTAAATAGCCCACAAAATCAAATCTACCCAAATAATCCCATTGGAAATCAACAAATCTCTCCAAACTCCATCAATCCCACGCTCAATAACCAACCAAATCAGTATTATCCAAACAGCGGCAATCAAAACACACAGAATAATGCCAACCTCGTACCAAACAATCCTCAAAATCCTCCTATCAACCAAGGTCACATCCCGAGTTCTATTGAACCGAATAGCCCAAATGGTAACCTTCAGAATCCCAACATCCTCAATAATGGACTTCCCGTTGCATCAAAAAGCATCGGCACTCGACCTGAAGTTAATCAGATTATTCCAAGCATGAATGGATTGGATTTCACGTTGCCAACGGCGAACCCTTACAGCGGATTTACCTCGGGACGACGAAATGATCGTAAATATTAATTGTCACCCTGTATATTTTTTATTGTGAAACAGCATGATCGCATTCCATTTTAATTATTACTTCCATTTCACGGTGAATCATTTGCGTGTCGAATTTCATCAGCACATTATCTGCTATTTTCAAAAAGTCACTGGCATGTATACAGGGTGTCCCAAGGTCAATCTCACAAACTTTAGGGCGTGTTTAAGTTCCCTATTAAGAGTAAGAAATTATGTAACAAAATGCGAAAAATTTTCATCACCAAATTTATTATTTTTGTAATAAAATTGGTGTAAATCGATCTATCAATCGATAAATCAATATTATCTGTCGACCAATAGCATCCCTCTTACAACCCCAGAGAAGGGGAAAGGAGTTACCCCTTCTTCTTAGACCGACCTCTGTCCGACCAGTAACATCTGACAGCAATCATTTAGCTCCGCCCTAATTGGGCGTTTCGAACAACGCGGCAGGTCATTACCCTCGATCTTGACTGAACGCGGCCTAGTGACCCAGTGGCGTAGTTATCGGAGGGAGAAGCCATTGAAAAATATCTGTTTTACACGATTTAGAATAGAACATTTTTTCTCTCGAATACCATAATGAATTTTTATATAGTTTCTTAACAAATAACACTAGGAATCGTAGGACCTTGGGACACCCTGTATACCCGCTTTATTTATATTTATTTTCTTTTTAATTTTGTCTTTGTATCATTGGCAGTATATTCACATTCTGCGTTTATATTTTCATGTATTAATTGGTTTCTTATTTTCCACATATAACATACCATCTTAACAACAATGACAAACTAACATTTTAATTTAAAAGGAAGGTGATCGATTGGTATAATATGGTTATTGGTTATAAAGAGAAACGATTAAAAAATATATTAGAACAGCTATGAAAATATGCTCAAGTGTGTTTATTATTATTAAGGAGTGGTTTTCTGTAGTTAAAATGCCATGTTATACGCATTTCCGAATGCCATATTGAGACTTTCTGACATGAGGATTACACACACTCAAACACAATTATTATTACAGACACAATCTAGCATGTCTGAAATTGCATGTGTGTTTTGTGTGTATCAACGATAAAATACTTATTTGACAAGGTCCAATAAATACAAACGTAATCAGATGAACCCCAATAAAGTACTGAGGTCATGACTCGATAAAAATCAAGTTCTTTGGCAGGTAGACAAACACGCATCTCAGGTGCAGGGATCCAAGCACCAACACAAACGTTGCGGGTCGAAAAAAGACCTTTTAATGCGTAAACCTATAATATCCCCTTATTCTTTAGGTTTAGTAGCTTATTTGAGCAGGTTCGTTAAATAATTTCTCTCCCCGATACCAACCGCTGTCTTATTTGTCACCTCAAGCGGGAAAAACATTTGAAACATGATGAAGGAATATTAACACTACACAAAAGTGGATGCTGTTTTTACAATTTTTTATTTGCACCAATACTTTATCATTTACAGCGGAATTGCAAAAACAAATTCTGGACGTGTTCGGAACTCCAGATTCCAATAAACTTGGTAGCAAGGTCGGCAGCGTCGAAGACACTCCCGCAATCAGCGAGGATGTCCTCAAAAAAATTTTTGGTGGTACGGCAAGTGACCCGGAAGCTTTGCCCAAAGCAGATTAAATTCTAAGAACCTATTTTGATAAGAGTTAGAAAATAATGATTTATATTTAAGTCTTCCTTCACTGGTTTTAGTCTTCCAAAATTTTCCAAAACTCCTACCTATATTGAGTAGAACCAGACCAGAATATCTTCCTCCAAATCTGAATGCATTTATTTTCAAATAATCCCTCTTTCCTACACAACGAAGACTTTTATTTAATTTTATAACTGTTTAGATTAAGTTTTCTACAATAAATTATTGTAATTATTTCTAGTTTTATTTATGCACGTCCTAAAAATAGGTTTGATCTTTGTAGTATGTTGCCACTGCGATTATGAAAGCTCACATTGTCACAAATCGGTTATTAAAACGTCGCAGAGTTGAGCAAACAAGTCACACCACCACCACCACCACCACCACCACCACCACCACCACCATTACGGGTCGAATGGGTGAGCGGTCGACATATTCACTTTTGTTTCGGTCATTTTTTTTGTTTTTCATGAGTTCCCCTGCAAAATTGGTAGGTAATATTTACCCTAGTTATAATTGGAACGCCTTGCAAAACACCATCGATATAAGATCGTGGTAGTCTAGTGGTTAAAGTTTTGGACTATTGGTCCAAAGATCGTGGGTTCGAATCCGCACATGGCCGTGCCATTTTATCAACGCTTCATTATCTCCATCTCCACTGACTATAGTACAGGAAAAATGCACAACTTTTTAAGCTAAAAATAATATATCTTAAATAAAATATAATAATGTATTATCACACATAAAATATTATGTATTGTTATTGTGACAGTTGGTCAATGTGCGATAAACGCGCTAATTATTATTTGCCGCCTACGTGGTTATAGATTATAGAATGAGGGTGACACTTTTAAGACAAAAAAAAAAATAATTGAATAAATAAACACATTATGAAAGATAAGTAATAAAGACATTACCAGGGATCGAACTCGACATCTTTTTGAATGTATAGCAGGATTACAGACACTGCGCCAACAGGATGTTTCGTCGGTAAGAAAGCAGAAGATTGTTGAAAATATTAATTGGATGTTTCATGTTATACGACTGAACCGTAATTTTTTTACCATATGTTGTCATATAAAGATTTAAAATTAATATTCGCAAAATAAAACATCATTAAAAAAAACCTTTATTATTAACTTCTTTAATTTTTAGTTTAGGTAAATATTTAGACAATTTTATTACAAAATAGTACATGAGTATTAAATTATTAATATAGGTATGTGAATATAAATTAAAATATAAAAACTAACAAAAAATCCCTCCAACCAAAATTTCTCTAGAAAAACAACCAATAATAATGAATTTCATTTTTATTGACATGACCTGACATAGGCCTCATGACAGTTGTTTTTAAAAGTTGGTATAACCTAGATAGTTAACTTAAGTATTTATACTAGCTAACAACCTAAGGTATGCATGTGTACCTTAAAAAATCTTTTCTGATGGTATTTTAATGTAATAAGTGTCAGTAAAATTATAAATATATTTATAAAAATAATAGTAATAATTTGGCAGATATTTGATATAAATAAAATTAAATGTTAAATTAAAATAATATTACAAAATGCAGATTTTTTTAATCTGAAGATAATATTTTTTATAGTTGCTTGCGTTGCTTTTATAGGTTAGGTTAGGTACACCTTTCAAACGAAAGGAGAAAACAATTTAAAGGTTCTTGTAGTGTAAAATTATTTCAGTATTGATACATTTCTAGTGTTGAGTGATTATTTTTTTTATGTCTCATAAGACATAAAAAAAAAATAAACTAGGCCTTTTTAACATTTCAATGTGAACAGATGTCAAAATTTCAATGTAATTTTGTAATTTACTTTTATTTAGATTTTTAAATAGATCAATTTTCATAAAAAAAAAAACATTATTCTATATAATCTGTAATGTAATCTAATCTATGATGACAACAACCTAGTTGCAGTCGATTCCGGGTAAACAAAAAATACAATTGAATATAAGCGAAACATAAACATATTCTTAAAGTCTTATAGGTTGTGACGGTATTACGGTATTATAGGTTGGGGGTATTACAGGAGAGAAATCGATTAAAACTAAACGTGAGGAAGCTGAACTGGTACTTATGGTGTTGGTTGAGGCAGATCCTCCGCGAGTTCAACCTTTGCTGTCTCCTCAACTGGCAACGATTCTAAAACAACATCTACATGACCTTCGTCGCCTCTCTTGTATCGATACCTCACCCCTTCTTCGTAGCAGTTCACCAGCGCGTCACCCTGGAATTTTGTAAAATTGTATATTCGTAAAAAAAAAATAATAAACCACGTCAGTTCAATCACGAGCAAATCCAGCCACAACGAATTAATTATCTCTGAATTCTGTCGAAACGATTGAACCAAGATGGCGGTTTTCATATGGTATATTGGTGATTGGTGTACCTTTCTTCCCGCGGCGCAGGTGCAGACTGCGATGTGTCTCCTGGCGTTGCATTCGGCTCCGGCGCCACACTGACCGATGCACGGGTTCACGCAGGAGTAACCCTCGCACGCGCGGTGGTCACCGCATTCGGCGTCTGTTTGACATTCCCCCTGAATTGTGGAAATAAAACAACGAATAAATGTAATAAATATACTATTAGTTTAACTATTATGCTGGAGACAGAACTACGAGACGATTTAAATGAATACCACTGAACCCTGCACGCTACTGCTAACGAGGGTTACCTGGGTAGGTATGAAAGGAGCAAGCTCACTAAGTTAACAACTTGGTTGACAAAGCAGGAATATTGGTTATGATTAAGCATAACTACATAATTGAATATATAGGTTTCAAGACTGATCGAGAAGAAAACATATCTTCATTTAGGGGCGTCACATCGTTGCGATATGTAGGTAGGTACGATATTTAAATAAAACAGGTTTTACTAAAAGGCCGTGAATACGTTCATGGTCGAGTGTATCGAATGCCTTCGACATGTCAAGTCATATAGCTTCAATATGTTCACGTCGAATTAATAATAAAAGATTACCCTATTGCAGCTGATTAGCGAGTTGCCAACATATCCTGGGAGGCAGTTGCAGACGGGTCTCTCTTTACCGGTGACGTCATGGCCGGGAATGCATTGAGCGTTGGCCCCGCAAGGATTGGGCTCACAAAGGTCTCCTGCAATTAATATGTTAGGATAGTAGTTTTCAGCAGGGGTGAATGAATTAATATGAGATTTAAAATGCTCAGCTACGGCAATGATACGTGCATATGTAGAGTAGGATTAGCATTCAAAGGACCAGCACGGTATTTATTCAAAAGGTAAACTATCAAATATGAGTATTCAAAGTAGTTAAAGTATCTTATTCAAGGTAATTTGTAATGATGTTCTTATGTTCACATTATTTTCACGTGGACAGATTTTTTTCATCAATAGATCATTGTCATCCCCCCCCCCCCCTCCCAATTAAATACTGCAATGTCTGCCGTACTATTCGAAACTCTATTTTTTAAGCGGTCAGTTGTAGAATGTTGACGTCCACATACTTCCTTCCATGGCAATACTTCCACGAGAACCGGGAAGACACATTATATATAAATATATTTTTTTTAACGACACACGAAAGAGGGTTTTGGTATTTCAATCATTAAAGTATGCAATGGACACGTACTAGCTTCAAATGGTCTGCAAGACACGAATGGATTCCCGGTCATATTCCTTGGACAGGAGCAGACGGGAGTGTGTCCCCTGAGCCGGCAGTCCGCCTGGTAGCCACACACCCCGTTGCAGGGGTCGACGCATTTGTTATAGATGCACGCAGGTTTTGATCCAGGACATTCTCCGTCGGATTCACACTCTGGTCTGCAAGCGACTGTTGGATTGCCCACGTAGCCCTGAAAAAACACACGAGGGTTTTCGACCGAAATTTAATCAGCTCTTGACACATCAATTCAAATTATTGTGTTGACTTTTATGTCAATTACAAGAATGTTCCTAATATTGTATGCAATTGTCGTAATGTTTGGATATCACGTTCTACAGAAAACTTTTGAGTCGCTTTCTAGCTATGGTGGATCAAAAATGCGTACTAACAAATAGCGCTCTATGTTAAAAAATATAAATATTTAGAAAAAAAATGCGTACAAATATCAGTGGATCAGTAATAAACGCTTTAACAAGTTCCACACTATGTATGGGAGGCCATTTGTAAATATTTTCTTAAACGAAATAGAAAAAGAAAAAAATGTATGCATGGCATTTGTGCAGATGCACAAATGCCATGCATAGATATACAAATATTCGCGCACATACCTGGGACCGGCTTTATAAGGGGAACAACTTAATTTTGCAACGAGGTTGTCGACTAGGAGGGAGTGCGCAACTTACAGATGGACACTTGCAAATGGCGACGTGGTTCCTGACGTCGCATTCGGCGTTCTGCCCGCACGCCTCGCAGGGGTTGGTGCACCTGAAGTTGGAGCAGACCCTCTGGTAGCCGCACTCGTTGTCGCTCTCGCACTCGTGACGGCAGCCTGACAAAGCATTGCCCTGCAAAACACACAAGGTCAAATATGCTCAATTTGCCTACATTGTTGGCAATCCATTACCAACCCCGGTAGGCATATTCAGAAATATCCAGGGTGTCCCAAGACCATTTATTTATTTAATCAAAGAAAAACAACGGGTACAAGCGTCGAAAAGAAATGTACCTATAATCCTTAACAAGCAAAGTGGCTGTAGGGATGGATTAAAATTAAAGTTGAAGAGACTCGATTTGAGGATGCTGTATTTTGAAAAGACCAGAAGAATAAGTAAAGATTATTTAAAAGATTACCGAAGAGTTAATTGGGTGTATGATCTATGTTACGTTAAAGAAATTGTATAAAAAATGCAAAAATATTTCGTGCCCAAATTTATTAATTTTATCAAAACCCTAGTGTATTCCTTTTTGTATTTCGCTCTTTTATTTGCTCGCTCGCGCTCGGCCAAGGCCGGTCAATGACCCGAAGCGGCGTGGCCTCGCTAGCGGACGAACTTATGACAAGAACGATTTAATATTATCGCGTACAGTTTAAATTTTTTTTCTCGGAAGCCATGATGAATTTTGATATGACCTCAAAACAAATCATGTTTGAATTCGGAGGGCCAATTAACTATTTTTTTTTATAGGGAGTGGTCTTGGGACGCGACATAGTTAACGTTTGACTTTACTTAACTTTTTTAGATATATGGATCAGATAAGTACAAAATTAAATAATAAAAATTCTACAAAATAGGTTGCAAACGGATTTTGCTTAAATAAAATTCACCTAAAACTTTTAACACCAGTGTCTATTTTTCCACCTGCGTGTTGTGTCCAAAATGTACGAACTTTTGAGTGTCATATTGTAAAGTAGATTTTTACGACATGCAATTTTAACCCAGCTCTATTTCTGGACTGACTGATCATTTACTTTGCCTAAATGAGGTAAATCACAAACAGACAGATTACAAGTAGAAATAACGAGGTCACATGATTTTCATGATGTCAAGTAACCTTTGACTCGCACCCATTTACTCTCCACTGATGTCTACCTAATAGCTGTTTGATCATATGGTACCTGAGGCTGACTGTTAATCTGTTCCCACCATTAGTAACCACAACCGTTTGACGTCCAACCAAAGCCATCTAGGGGCTAATAGGTATCTATCCGTAACGTAATCTACTTCGTAATACTCATATTCAAATTCAAAGCATTAAACAAAATAAGGTATCGGTAACATAATATTCAGTTTTAACTAAAGTAAATATTTGAGTAAAATACAAATACCCATTATTAAATTATAAAAAAAAATGAAAATTGAGTACCTAGGTACCAGACATGTTGGCCGATTTATAAGTTTAGGTTACCTTTCTAACTAAGTGAGAGTGACCTGTTCAAACAAAAGTTACATATTTAAGGTTTGTAAATTCTACAGTGTGACTATAAAAAACCTACGCAAAACCGTGTAAAAATAATAAAGTTGAATTTTAAACACAAATATACACACACACACACACTAGTAAAACACACAAATACATGCAACGTAAGTGTCTAACCGTTATATTTTATTTAGACAAAATTTAGTTTTTAATAAATAAACCTTATAAATAAATATTTAACACAAAGTACTGTCATATATAAATACCTTGGTCATAAACATATTATAGGATGAAGAATAAAGTATATTATAGTATGAAGTAGGTACAGAGAAACAGAGATTTTTTTAAAATTTGAAAATATTTTATCAGTTACTCTTCATAAAAAAATGTTTTTAACTATAACTAGATTTTTGTGGAACACCGCAAACTATTGTGATATTTTACAAAATTAAAAGTTACAATTTTTCATATCGATACACACAAAAGTATTACATTAATATGTCCCACAATAAAAAGTAATATATACATATTGTCTTGGTTACAGATTAAAGGGAACACATATTCACCCTACCCTAAATCCTGGCAGGCATTTACAGGTCGGCACATTGTTGATAACATCGCATTTCGTGTTTTCTCCGCATGGACTAGGGTGACATTGCTCCTCTGTAAAGTAAAACAAAAAAAAAACAATTTATAGGTTAATAAATCATTATCCAACCTAATAATAAACAAAGATAACCCAAATATCTTATATCGCTTTTAGTTAAGTGAAGGCAAGTCAAACTAACTTAGACAACATTTTAAAAACTTAGAATAATTATTTCATTTTTATTAACCCATATAAAAAATGCACAAACTCTATGGCACGTTACTGAATGATTATTATAGCGTATTTACGATGTGATTCTTGCTTGAAATATTAAGTTTCTACCTATTTATTTTTGATTCCTCAAATGAGGAAAGCATTGTTATAAGTGAAATTTAATGTCTCGCTTTTTTGGGTTTGAGACTGAGGTTTACGATAGTCCCCTGAGAGCATTTTGTCTCTGATCACGATATAATCTTTTGACACTAATATAATCTAAAACCACTTTATTTTGATCGCATATTTTGGTCGAAAGTGATTTGCAATGTACCTGTGCGTATCAATACTCGCGTAAGCACTTATGGGCGTATTTATGTTTCCTATTACTAGTGCGAAATTATATCAAAAATAATTCATCATTGAAATTTATTATTTTTATTAAAGCGCTGGTGTAAATTACCTTTGGCGTAGCGAAACGCCATCGATATTCGTAGCCTCGATTAGCGCGGGACCATTGACCCGGCGTTGCGAACTTCAGATCATCTGGTGTGGGACAACGGTTTAATATTATCGCGTGAAGTTTACATTTTTTTTATCAGAGACCATAATGCATTTTGATATGTCGTCTTTACAAATCATATTTAAAATCACAGGATTCAAAATCAATAAAATATTCATCATGGTGTAATTCAACAGCGTGCAAATTTCGTTCCGTTGCGTTACTATTTTCACATAAGGTTTACATTTTTTTTTCTCGGTAACTATGACGAATTTTGATATAGCTTCTTCACAAATAACACTATAAATCGCAATCGCAGATTACGGATGGCTTCCTTCATTTCTGATACAAACATGAATCCGATGGAATCTCACAGACCTGGATCGAGGACTCTGCAGCCCCTGAATGGATCTCCAGTGTAGCCTTGGGGGCAACTGCAGACAGCTATGTGTTTTCTTACCTGAAATAAAAAAAAAATCTGAACTGAAAGTCTGAAAATCGGCTCGGTCATACGAACATTCCGTAAGGCGGGGCGACAAACTGACTTCTGCTAAGCTACTCTTGAACCATTCCAAAATAGAATCGTATAATTGCCTATTATTATTATTATTATTTATAATAAGCAGGCAGTATAGCTGATAAGCCCATGTTATTTAGTATCAAATTTATTATAATTTTTCTTTACTTTTTCATAATAAGCGTTCACCTAGACGGTTTTTAAATTGGTTTATTGTCTTTGATTCTATGACACTTTCTGGTAATCTGTTAGTCTTGACGCGAACTGGACAAGGCCCCATTGCCATTATGTTTAAGTTTAGTTTTTATGATTAGAATAAATAAAAAAATACACTTTGTTTTGCTTGGGAGTGTCCCAAATCCAATTACGTAGTAGTTACAAAAATTCGAACCACATACAGTGCGTTTCTGTTTTGGAATGGTTTAAGACATGGCGTTTTTGTTGTTTATTTTTAAATATATCAATACAAAGGTACCTACTTGTATTATTAAAATATGATAAATAAACTATAAGAATTTGAAATGTTTTCCGGCGGATGCGTTTTAAATAATAGTTTGAATATGTTTACAAATATGGAGAAAACTTTTTTAAATAAGTAAATAAATTGAAATGTATTTGGGTACCACAACCAGACATCTACGTATAGATTTCTAACATTTAACAAACATTTCTAATATTCTCAAATGTAAATAAGAATCTTTGTAGCTGACAAATCTTTAAAAATCAAAAGACACATTTTCACATAATTTTCTGTGAAATATTATATTAGCAAAATAAATTATAATAAATACAATATTCATACGTCACAATTGGCGTTTGAGCCGCACACCCCGTCGCAGGGGCTGACGCAGCGACCATCCCTGCAGGCCAGGTGACCTCTGCACTCATCGTGGTCTGAAATGGGTACAATATTCATATAATTTATCAGAATATCGGGGAAAATTAGTTTTTTTAGTTAAACAGCGTTCCGGTACTTTTTTGTGTTTTTTTTTCCGAAATATTTAATTGCGGTGTTATGAACCTTAAAATATACGATGAAGCATCAATGAGTTGAAGTTTATGAGCATCAAAATCGCCTCATCCCCGTGCTATGGAACAAATATAGGTTGTTCAAAGTAAACGGCTTCTAAAAGTAAAAACCCTGCCGTAATTGAAAAACAGAATCAATGTGTTTAATAATAAAAAAAAAAATAGAGTTAAATTTGCATCTCGATTCTTGTATTCAGTCTTTAATCTAAAGTCTAAAGTCTGAAGTCTAAAGTTTTCATAAAATGTATGGAAAATACAGATTTTTCGAGGCCTTAGAATTTTAGAGAAAGTAGAAATTTAACTTAAATTTAATTTGGGTATTATTTACATTTATACTACCTATAATGATACTATTGCATACGATTCTTTTGGACAAAACGATAGTCACTCTAGAACAGATTAAAGTCTTGTTGAGTAACCACCAAACCTGATTGAGGATAATTATATCGTTCCCATTGTATTTTAAATAAATATGTATTTTTCAAAAATAAAAAAATTACAAGCACCTACAAAACCGACTGTAATTAAACGGAATAAAATTACCCGAATATAGTTTCCACCGCAATACGGGTATTATCTAGGGCGGTAGAAAATAAATCACCTGACTATTAGCACACGATGGACAATAAATGGTAATATTAAAATGACTTACACCATCGACTTAATTTGTCCTTAAAAGTAAGACGTTCCTCTCAATGATAGCATCACTTAAATGATGCTGTAATCTTGGTAAGATGTACTTTTTTTGTTTATCAATAAATAAATATTATTAATTTTAAAATGTATTTTCTGTATATTCTAAAAATGAAGAGATTTTTGAATTTGAACTTTTTGGTAGATGTGTGATAAAACTATATCCAGTGTTATTGTTGCTCCTTCTATATCTACAAATAAGCGAGCCAGATTTTTTATGAAGAAATGACAAGGCGGCCAAACACTCACCCAGGCATTCTGCGCGCGTGCACTGCGCGAGGGGATCCCCCGAGTAGCCGGCGTAGCAGGCGCACACAGGCCGGCCCACGACCTGCGTGCAATGCGCGTTCACCCCGCACGTGCTGGACGTGCAGCCCTCCACGTCGCTGCGGACGTATGAGTAGGACGGGTAGTAGAGACGGGCGCCTGGAAAAAAAACAATAAAACGACTATATAATAACCTCTAACAAATTGGAGAAATTGTGCGGTCTTCAAGGGCCCTCTTCATGTTTAGTTAAAGATTCAAGTTTGCATCTTGGCTTATTTCTTTTAGCGCTTGATGGCGCTGGTTTAAATAATTCACATTTTTTAATTTTTTGATCCCACGTGTGGTGTCATCGAAAGTGTCCGGCAAAGTTACGGGCAATGTCAGCATTGCACAAGTCAGCGGAAATTGTTTATTGGCGAACATGCACCGCCCACTGTAATGGGCCAAGTTAGTAACTAATATTTCTTTGCGGACATGGCCCGATTTCAAGCGGGCATTGTTAACAATGCCGAATCGATGTCTGCTGAGCTAAGAAGGTTTATTCCACTATCAAGATTGTTATTTATTATTAAATTACTTTTTACAAACTTTTAGAAGTATTTATTTTTAACTGACAAAAAAAAAATAGCAACATGAAAAAAAAACACCACGAAAACCATTCATGTAATATTATTAAAAATTAAACCACCCCCTGTAAAATGCTTTACAATTTGATAACATAACATAATAACATATTATCATGTATTCTGCTGTATATTTGATTATGATATATAATATTTATATTATTTATTTGTTTTGACATGGCAATGAACTCTGTCACTTAGTATGATTCAAATCAGGCAGTTTCCATTCGCTGCAGTCTTATATAAATTCTAGCATCTGAATTCAGGACTTGCTATGATTATTGATACTGTTGCCAGTATGGATGTGGCAGTGGCAGTGGTTTGGGTGTGGTATGGGTGTGGTATGGGTGTGGCAGTGGTGTTGCCACTGCGTTGCTGTTTGAGGTAGTGTAGTGGGTGTCATTTGGCCACCGAAGAACAGCTGACGAGCTGTGATTTATTATAATTAAATCGATTTCCGCATTCTAGCGTCGGCTTAAATTGAATCTACAATTAGTTCCGGGTACAGGAATAATTACACAACTACCCACCCATTAGATTATTATATGTAGATTTTAATTCGTTATTTAATTATTTATTTATTGGCATTGACATAGTAATATAATAGATAATTAACTAATATGCAAAGTTCTACCTAACTATGCAGTATCCGTCCTAAGGTAGACTTTTTTATATATAGTATTTAATAATATGAAATTACATTATCAAATCATTGAGATGGCGTGTGGTACCATACACCCTTGGGGGGTATGAGGTGTGATTTTGTAGCAATATTTCGAACTTCTTTACGAAAAATTTACAGATGAATAAAATAATGACATTATCACACCAACCATGACAAATTCGTCATTTGTCGCCAGTCAAAACACTGATCTCTGTCTGACAAAAGTGATGTTACTTTCGGGATAGTTTCGGTTTTTTACTTTAAACATAGCGTGTTGCGCTTTAACACAGAATCGTTACTCTGTCGCCATTTTATAAGTGATGATGTTATAACGAATTTAGCCTTTTGATGAATATTTAAAATAAAAAAAAAATCTTTAGATACGTTAGTTTGTCTGGTCCGCGGTTTACGGCGAAGAAAATTTTATTTTCAAGCGAGAATATAAGTAGGTAATAACTTCGTTTTATTCTTATCATGAAGATGAGTCGAGTATTCTCGCTCGTTGAGAAATTAAAATATTAAATAAAATAATTGGGGAAATAATTAACTAAATTCTGTGTTTTTCTATCTACATTAATTAACCAGTCAGTGAGTGTATTAGCTTTTATAGATACATTCATGTATAAGGAGTTACTATCACCGTTCTTTCCAGACTGTCTGTCCATCTATCCGTCTGTTGCATCTTTCAACACGATAAGCACAAATGCGAAAGAGTTGATTTTTTGTGTTTACACTGGAGGCTGGTTGAAAAATATAGATATTTAAATTCAAGACTTTTTGAGTACTATTAAATGAAACATTGACAGTTAGATAGAAAGCGCAAATACACATATTTGTATTTCAAAAATATGACAGCACGTCTGTTGGAAACTTGAAGACGTATAGTTATTACTGGCCAGTTAAAACTAATCCAACTCATCTTTGTGCGCAAATAGAAACACGCAAAAGGATGTTTAGTCCCACATTATATTTATTATGAAATTATCACTATTACATTGAAATATTATGACCATGTTTATTCTATTACTAATCAAAATTTACAAAAAAAAAACTAAAATGGTGCTAAAATTTATAATAATTTGAAAGAATGTCATTATACCGTTACGTGTTTTTTTTATTTTAATCTACTTAGACCTAATAAAATAACCCACTTATGTCTATCTAAACTGCACATCGATGTGTTATAAGTGCCGTAGGTACAAGTGGGGATAGGAAATGAAGCCATAACTTGGTACCACAGGTCCGAGTAGTTTGGATGGGAGATGCCTTTAATGACGACCGTAAAAATAATTTACTACTACTAAACAATTTATAAAAGCAGTTGATATTATATGATAACTACAGGGTGTCATAGCCATTCTCGTTTTTATTATTCTTCGATACTCATTCTTTCGTATAAAATATGAATTGCTTTTGGAAACGCAAGAAAAAATGTTTTCTGAAAACAGATGATAATAAAATATAAGGACGTTTGACATTGAATTTATATATTTAAAATCAGTCAACCCACCTTCGGCTATGGAAATGGCGCATAGCAACAGAGGCCCGGCCCATGCGATGCCACCGGACAGCGCCATCTGTAAACAAACTTCAATAAATCAGTATTCATGCATAATCCAATAGTTCTCAAATCGACCTATCGAAGCTATCAAAGAATTATTTCATATATATTTATAATTATATATTTAAAAGTGACTACTAAACATTTATTTTGTAATTTTAGTAATCTATTTAGTGCTCCGTCCCCCTACCGCTTGATGGCGCTGGTTTAAATTATTATTATACTTTATTTACTTTAATTTTTGATTAAATTTAGTCATCGAAAGCAAGCGTGTTAAAAAAAACAGCAAGTTTCGACTATGGAAAGTGGTTAAAAATTCGATTATAAGATTTGATGCATGAAACATCGCCACGGTAACCTAAAAATGCATACCTAGTAAAAATGCATGCGCTGTCACTTCAACAGACCGCTTAAAAAACTACGTTTTTCTAATCCAAAGTAGGTAATATTTTAGCAATAAACAGATACAAATATTTATTTTTAAAATTTTTGTCATTAAGTGCTAATAAAAATGCGAATATGTACGTTTTTATAGCTAAAACAAAAAAAAAACAAGCCTTAAGAGGATAAAATAGGGGATGGCAGATGTATGGGAATTATTTAATTATTTCCGGTACGGGGGAAATGTATATATTTTGTATCCTGATCCCCTGGAATGGATTTTTGGAATTTTTGATATATTTTTTGAAGTCCACGTAGGTATGCAATGAATTTCTAAAATAACATATTGCAAAACAACACAATTAAAAGAATAATAATCATAAAAAATAAATATATTTTTTTTGTTACTTTCGCGTCAAATGTTTGAGAAATCGATGTTTGACGTGGCGATATGTCATTGAAATATTATTACAACGGACCACAGATAATTACAATAACATCAAAATTGATTTCTAGTAATACCGGTTTCGTATTACACAATCACAGATGGCTGTCATTTACATCTTGCAGTAACGTGGACTCGTGTGATATTTTTTGGAAAACCAATACACTAAGCATAAGACCTTGACCTTAAATTATTATAGTAATGTCAGAATATTATGTACATATAACGCGATTATGAACAAATTTAATTTTATTGAAAACAGTTTTTTATTTGATGACGATTTATATTTAGGTACGAGTTATTAATCTTCCTCTATTATTAATGATTATTTACACGTATAAAACATTATTATTGCCCTAAAACAATCTTTACCAGATAACCCATAGAGTTCGTGCAATAAATATTGATTTAGGCCTGAGAAAAAGTCTTAAATAAAAATAACCTAAAAAAAATGATTACCTTACTTATAATAAAAATAAATAATTCATTCACAACAATACAACTGATTGCACAAAAAAATCAATATCGAAAAATTAAAAAATTCTTTCGTCTATTACAGATTAAAATCCTCATTTTAAAACAGGCAAATAGATTAAAGGGACTAAAAGTTAGGATCCTCGAGAAGTCGAGGAGAATCATATACGAATGAATATCTTAATGACTGAATTCATGAATCAAGATAATAAAACTGCTAAAGCATAGTTGATTTCAGGAAGATTCAGATTAAACTAAGTTTTTCAAAAACATCAATTCTATTTTCAAGATAGACAACGCCATGTGGATTCAAGCCCGCGACGCTTGGTCAATAGTCAAACTCCTTAACCCCTAGACTACCGCGCTCGATGCTAAGTACATTTCGAAGAATGTCTCCCCAAGAAACCACTCTACTCTCAACGATCATCGAAGGCGGAGTCTTTTAAGAATATTTCTTCTTCTTAAACCCCGCGTAAGACCACACAAAAGACAATTTAATCAGCTCTCAAAAGCTTAATTAAGCTCTTAAAAGTGAAGAACCCAAATTACTTATTATGAGCTAACATCGGCTGGACCTGGTGCTCCGCCAAACCCTCTTAGATTTCTGAGAAGAAGCTAAATTGAGATTGAAATATTTTGGCAAAGGCCAGGTTTTATATCTCAGGTTTTAATTTTGAATAATTCCACGATTTCGTATAATTTTTTTTAATGATTTTTCTAATTTTATTTATGTTAATTTGCATCTACCAAGAAACTGATGAGACTACATTGGAATTAAAAACAACAGGAAAATGTGTGATGAAGTGTGACGTGCGTTTCGATAATATATATATAAACAGATAATATAAAATGAAATAGTTAAAAATGCTGACGTCAGTTTCTGAAAAATATAAACAGGCTTGTGAAAATATCCGTCACCGGTTGTAGACATTGGGATGGTCATCTGTCTAAAAAAAGGTGATTAATTATAATTTTTAATTGTAGTTAGGGGTAATGGAAATGTCATCGAAGATATAACAGATCTTTATAAATGTGTGTTCTTAACCAATAAACATTTACTAATAATTCTGAACTGATGTTTACGCATGGGATTTGAATATAGCTATTAACGATTTAATTTGTATAAGTAATATCGCATGACAGACTCAATAATGCGATCAGTTAATAGTTTTGATAGCGAACTGTTATGCCTTGAAAGAGTGAGTGCATAAATCACTAATTGCTAACCTGCCGAAACCTTTGGATTAAAGGCAGACGTTCATAGCACTAAACCACTAGGCTTAATATTGTGATAGGTGTACCTATTCTTATTCGAGTATTGTTTTCTGTAGTTAATATTAACTTTCTTAATAATGTTAATATGAAAGGTTATTTTATTGCTAGTAAATGTGTTATATTTACCAGAAGCAGTCTTCATACTTCCATGCCACCAGCTGTGCTATTTGCCTTATAAGTGTAAATGCTCAAATATTCAAAAATATAAAATGAGTTCACTTCGGAAAATTACACTAATTTTATTAGTTGTCAAAATACGTTTGATACCAGACTTCAATTTTATTTTATTTATTTATTTATTTGGTTATTCAACAAATTTACAATATCATTCTTTTATGTACCAGCCAAGCCCAAGGCTTATCTGTTGGAAACCAGGTGTGTAAAAATACAGATATTAATAATTGTGTAACTTGTTCAAATTAATTTGTTCTGTATTTTACACGTCCTTTACAATATACATATACACATTAATTATATACATTTTTATGGCTTAGTAGTATTTTACAATAAAAAAATAAGTATACTTATAATAACATTTTAAAATAATATTTAACACGCTAAGTCAATTTATCTACAAACAATTAAATATAGTGTTTTTGTGAGATTTCATAGCAAATATTTCTAGCTTTATCCCTGGCTAGACTTTCACAATACTAACTTTAACTTTTAACTTTGGCTATAGTGTACAATTTTATGTAAATTTGTTAATATTTCACCAAAGATTTCATAGAAATTCCCAAATTCGCAGCGATAATATTTGTTCCGAAAGCTAAACTGTTTTCTCAGAAACCATATCCACACAAACCTACTTTAAACTGCAATTTAAACTGGTTTTTTTTTGCAGCGACCACTCAAATTTATCTTAATATACTATCGTATCGAATGCAATCTAATAATAATAAATCTAAACCCGCTATGAGAGCAAAACGTTTATTTACCAGGTTTTTTAAAAACATTTACATTTCATTAGCTTATTGGACTAAAAATGTGCAAAGAATGAGATTAAGTCTCCGTTAGTTCGAGTTCAAGTTTCAAAGTTGATAAAAGTATTTTTTATTTAATATTGCACGTACAAGTTATACCAATCATTAAGTATGTTATCATATATACCGATAATATTATATATGCAAGTGTATGTTTCAATAATATTTTTTTGCAAGATGTTTTAATTTTATTTTTAGTTTTTTTCTTACTAACCTTTATCGGGGTATCACTCCACAACTAGGGAGAGGATTACATAAAATGCTTAATTTGTCGATAACTGTTCACATTTGTACATCATTACACAAATCGTTTTATATTCGAGATAATTGTCGGGTTGAGTATTTATTGCATACTAGATTTTTCCGAGTCACAACACCATTCCGAAAAAAAAAAATAAGCTTTACGTTATAATATTGAACGGATCTTGTAATGTGTAATTGGCGCTCAGCTGTAGCTGTGATCGCACGCCGGTACGGTGTCAAGGTTATATTGTCGATCCGCGCGCTGACCGAATTTACACCATCTGTTAAAAAATATAATCCCTAGTGCCCCTCCACCGGAGAAAAATGTCTCGGTGCCCCCGCTATACACACAACGCCGAGAATAAGATTTCTGTAAATAAAAAATATAAGCCTTTGACAATTTTGGTTCATTTTAGTTGTATCGTCCTGTTATTTTGTTGCCTGATAGCATCCTTTCTTTAATAAAATAATAATAATTAATGTGAATTTATTGATAATGAATATTAAATTGTTTTATTTATTTATTCCGCCCCTCCCCCGAACCTGTTAAATGCCCCCCCCCCCCCCCCATCCCCGCTAAATTTAGATAGTGACACTGCATTTAGATAGTGACATAGCTGACGTGCTTATCGGTAAAATTTAAGGTTTTGAGCAAAATTTTGAGTCATTTTTCATTGAAGTTCTTATATTGTTTTTTTTAAATGGTCTCTTATGTGTGACTACATATATGTCTACATATGTAGACACACATAAGTCTACATATGTCTACATGATACCGACTCTACTAAGATATAATATTTAAATCTCGTCTTTTCTTCTTTTTATCTCTCTGTGTTAGTTTTGCTTAAATGGATATATATTATTATATTATATTATTTAATTTTAACACCAAACCACTACCGTTATGTTTTCCAATCTTAGATCACTATTGCATTTGAAAAGTGTGTGTTTTTCAGTATAGACTCTTACACGCCAATCGAATTTATTATTAATTCATTATTAATATTAAATCGGGGCACGAATTTTCATGACTAGAGTTTATTTCGAGAAGTCATGTGGCGGAAGCATTTTCATAATTAATTATTAAAGGTAAAATGTGCCATTTTTTAATAAGTTTCGTGGAATCTGCAAAGTGATCTAGTTACATGGTGGCACTTTTACCTTTCTGAAATGCAAATTGATTAGCCAAATTTACTGAATCGATTTGGAGAAAAGCCGACATATCGTATTGCAGACTAAAATATTGGTACAAACTCCCAACAGCACTTTTTTCTATCCATGCACCAAAGAAAATTTTAATATAAATTTTTGAACTCTTATTTATTGTGGCAAAAGTACCAAGAAAATTTAAAATTTCATTGTTATTATAATTTTATTTATTATTAAATATATTACTATCATCACCCCCCCCTTCTCTTTTAAAGTAAAAAAATAGGTCAAAAGCATTATAAATGCTGAAATGTTAAAAGCAATAATAAAAAACAAATAGGATATTTAAATAACATTAGCTCTATTGTTGCTAAACTCCGCTGTTTGAAAAAAGAAAACAATTTGTACTTTCATTGTATTTTTTTTAATTTAAGGGCCTGATAAAGTGTAATAAAATGCAGAATACATTGTGCAAATTACATAATTATTTAGAATTACTATTTGTAGTTTTGCTGCTAATATTGTTATAAAAGTACTCGTAAAGACATTGAATGCAAACCATTTTTTTTTACTTGCCGTTTATTCAATACTTTCCGTCTTAAATGCATTTTAATGCCGAACAAAACTTTCATCTATAAAAATAAGATTGGTTCAAAAATAAACTCCCTACTAAATTATCAAATGATAATAAATATCGTTTGATAATAATCACGTCTAACTATCTATTCTTAACGACATCTTGCTTAATTCTCATGTTAAATACAAACAATTGAAAATCGTGGAAGAATTAGGTAGAAAAATCATGCATCGTATAATTTAAAAATAACTAAACATCAAATCAAACACGTCAAACTTTCAACTAATTAGGAGACAAACACGTCAACTAATTAAGATTATAATTATTATACTTTATTGTATGTAGGATTTTCATACCCATCGTTCAAGAGTTTCAAACAAACGTCGGTCAAATCGAATTTTTCACCTTTTACACTAAATCATCCGCCTGTTGTGTGGAACGTAACATGGATAAAACAATAAAACCTATATTTACTATATCTATATATATCTAAAGAAAAAAATCTGTAAGCCAATTTCATTCGCACCCTAAAATGAAAGAAGAAAATAAACATCCATGGGCATATTAAACTTAAGTTGTGCGCGAGTTGTATGTCGTTGAATTTCACGAGTGTTTAAAATTTGTTCTAAAACAAAATATTTAAAATCTTTCAGAGGTGGTTTAGATTAATTTTCTTATTTTTCTATTCTCTTCAAAAATAATATGTAAATAATTAAAATTGTAGATTTCCCAGTATTTAATACTTTAACCTTATACGAATAATGTTAAGTAAACGTCTTACCTTCACACAAATAGGTCCTAGAATCGATCGAAAAAATCGATAAAATTCTTTAATGTCAGCGCGAGATGACGAGATGACGAGATGATCGAAATGTCAGCCCAGCGGAGGCTGCGATGTCTCACTGAGACAATTCTGCATCCGAATCCTACTAATATGATATAATGGAGGCAGTTTATTTTAATTTCGAGTGAGTCCAGACTTGACCACCAAATATGGCGTGCGACAAGTTCGCGGACTTTGGCGGCGTTGTGTCTGTCGCTTAACAGACCATATATTTATATTTTACTGTAAATAATAGATATGTATCTTATTAGATAGACATTGTAGTGATAAAGTTTCAGTCACACAACATTTAAAATAAATTTCAACGCAAAATAAATAAATAGGCACAATACACTAAAGTGCATTCATTTTACGCATTTTTTGATGACTTATTTTAAGCTGAAACAAACTAACTAGGCAAAGATAAAAAAAATTGTTTAATAAAAATTATGTAAAACCATAAACGTAGGTAGTTAAATAAAAATCCTATATTACCATAAAAAAAATATGAAAATGGTATTATATTATTTAAAATTCCTTTTAAAGTTTTATGTATGATGTAAGCTCGGTTTAAACATAGAAATTTTTACTATAAAATATTCCATAAAACCATACATATACCATTTAAAATATTTAAATAACTAAAAATCGGTCAGGTGCAGGTAGGTACTTGTCCCGCTGTCAACGCATTTTATATATAGAAATTCGTATTGTGTTATGGATAAACAAAAATGAAATAGGTAATGCAAAAAATAGTTGAAAGGAGAAAAGTAAGTAACTTTAGAGACATTTTACAAAGGGTGCCAAAAAAACATTTTTAAAACCTTCTTACGCTGAGGCTAATTTTCTAAGGCTGAGGAAAAATTGAAAATCAATGATTGATGTATTGAAAAATCAATGTTTCGCATCAATACCTAGATACTACATTTTCCCAACTACTACCAATAACATCGGCACACACAAACACCAAAACATAACATAATAAATCTAACTAAGCGTAAATGAAATGTATAAATATAATAAAGAATTTAACCAAATTCACGGTCTTACGATTAGAATATTATTTATAAAAATGGTATGTCAAACGTCATTATGGTTTCAGAGATTTTAAATATGACTTGATTATAATGAATTGATAATCGTGAAACGCGTTATAAACGCAAAGGTTATTTAAACAATTTCGTAAAAAAAAGTTATCAAATTGCCTGTACATTAATTTTGTATTTTTCATTCAATATATATAATAATATAAACTTAGAAATAGTGAATAAAAACACAGAATATGTCTTGGAATACGATCTATATTATATTTGTCTTATTTAGTTATTATATTTTTATTTTGAATATTTATGGTCCCAAAGAGACCATAAACAGAGAGAGATAGAGATTTATGGCGGTTGAAATCGTGGTAGTTTAGAAGTTAAGGCGTTCGACTATTGGCCCAAACGTTGCGGGTTCGATTCCGCACATGGTCATACCATTTTTAACGCTTCATTACCACCATCTCCCCTGACTCTAGTACAGGCATATTTGGCCTAGTTGAGTAGGGCCAAAAATAATTGTATATGACCTAGGTCATAGCAATTATTTAAAAAAAAAAAAATAAAAGGAAATATATATTTTTGTCTTGTTCCTACACTTAAGCAGCGCACACATTCAAACACTTATAAATATGGCGGAAGGCATGGTAACGTCATAACTATCAATATTATCGTTGCCCATTTTATAATAAATACACATAATATATTTGCCCTGCCATTAGCAAACAACACGGATTTTCCTAGGCGGGCGCCCTTGTCTTGCCGCCCACCGTTCAGATGTAGGCCGTCGCGAGGCAGCATTGGCCTGTGTAACACGAATAAAAAAGAGCTCTTTGTTTATGTCGTCACAGCGACGTTTACGCCCTTTTAAAATCCGGCCATCCTTGTCAATCATGTCGCTACGCACTTTTGCGCGTTACATTATTATAAAATGTATTTAAACACAAAATTATAATCCATAACAAAGCGTTATGGAACACCTACCTGATGCATTTTCACCCGGAGTAACATATGCCTCTCGCCTAATAGAATTCGTACTTTGAACTATTAAATACATATTAAGTGATATTAATTCATAAATAGGTATCGAGACCATTCCCCAAAAAAAATATACTTATTATCCTTGCGATTTCAAACATGGTTTCCGAGAAAAAAATGTAAACTTTACTAGATAATATGAAATCGTTCTCGTCGTAAGTTTGGTCGCTAGCGAACCCGTATCGTGCTGGGTCATTGCCTGACCATGCCGAGCGTAATAAAATTGGGTATGAACTATTTTCGTATTTTTTTATACAATTTCTTACACGTAATAGGGACCATAAACACACCCTTAAGTCTCCGGGAATGGCTTGAGGCATTCTGTATAATCGTGATTGGTAAATATTTACCTTTTAATTTCACCAATTAGACGAACGCTGGTCTAGTTTGAGACATGAACCAGACGCACCTAACAGTGGCGTAATTATAAGGTGGCAGGACTGGCAAAATGCCAGGGCCCCCCAGCCCAATGGGCCCCGAGCTGAATGCTTATTACCAGCGCTACCAATGATGTTTTCAAAATTATCACCTACTTCAGAATTAAATATATTTTGGGTAATATATATTGTTATACGAGGCTTATTACAAACACAGAATACACAAATTATACAAGTTTTGTATAAAATTATGAAAATAAGTCAAAAAAACAAAAGTGGTAGGCAGATTATTGTAACAGTCCACAAATTGTACAAAAAAAAAACGTTATTTTTAAACGATTTCGTTAAAGAAATAAAATTAAACGCATAACGCACGGAAATTCTCGCTTACTATTTCTTTATGTAGCAAAGGCCCCATATATGTACGTAGATACATTGATAAGAAATATTGCCTAATTTAGGTTTGATGGCCAGCCCTAAAGGACATTGCTAGACGTCTTAGGCAGTGTAGTCACGCCACTAACGCTAAAAATATAATTGAGAGTTAAAAGAGCTTATCATATCCTGAAAACCAATCCAGGTATCCAGGTTTTGAGGGCCCATACTTAGGTCGCCAAAGCACTGGATGGATACAAGACCTAGTTGTGAGAAGATAGAATCTGCTAGTGTATGTACAAACATAACAATTATGTATCGTGATAAAAATAGTCCACGATTATCTAGTTAGCCGCAGTCGCAAAGGTGAAATTTATACTAGCGGAGAAATACAATCTTCAAATAAATAATTATTTTTCTAAAATACGAACAAAACGCGCAAAAAAATTAACATGGTATTTTCCATAGATGAAATATTTTATTTAAGACTTTTTTTTATTTCGAATTTCAACATTTCGGTTCCCTCAGGACTTAGTATTTTTCATGAAAATTCGATTAAAATGAAATCATTGATATCTGATTATTCTGACATCACAAACATTTCGCCATTGGAGTCGATACATGGGAGTTACGCTCCGACTAACTTAGGTTATATATTAGTATATTGTTCTGATTATATGCCAATAATAAGTGTTATTTCGGTACTACAATGAGATTGAGACGACGAGAAGACAATGTATGGTGTGGTTTGAGCTCGGCAACAATGAAGGGTGACCTATAGGGATGGGCAACTGTGTGTGATTGATATTAGATAAGAACGTGTTCACTTATGATAATAAATATCCGATATTAAAATCAGTGAAAAATCAAGATTTGAAATAAAATTGGCAAAATTAGATACATTCTGCAAAGTATGAGATAAGTAGGATGATACCATCGAATTACTTGGCTCTTTCCAAGAAAGTCATCAACACCAATCATTTCCTTATTTTAGAATCAATGGCACACAATTTCAACTAGTTAATTTGTACCTAATGTTGTGTACATGTCGGTAATAACAAAAAGGAATGTCTTCCTGTAAACTTCGCTAAAAACGTAAACGCGATGTTCACTAAAAAGCACAAGAAAGGCTCCTGAGCGATATCGACGCCTTTAATTCTCTAAATTAAAACATTTTTTACAATTTTATGTGTGCTATTTGTTATTAGCTACGTTTCGTTAGCACAATCGTACTGAACACAATCGTTTTCTACTGCTACACATCTATTGCTGTTTTATACGCTCTTTGAATTTTCTTCAATTCGCTTTTTTGCAATAAAAATATTTAATTTAAACTGTATTTTTATGCCACATTGCAATTGTAACATAAAATAAGAGTAGCAACAGAGTAATAAGAGAAGAGGTAACAGCGGCATAACGGTCGCTGTCAGTCAATTCAATAACTCAAAAATGTCACTTATTTACATATCAGACATTTTAAATGCAACGAATGCTAGCATTAAAAGGGACGGCGGTGGCAGTTCGGTTCTTTCAGAATTGATTGAGTAAACAGAAACTTTCAATTTTGTTTATTGGTTTTGTAACAAATTTGGAATAAAATATTCAGCAGCATCCTCAGATTATAAAATATCTGCAAACTAAACAGAGAGAGAAACCAAAGAGAATAAAGACAGACGCTTTGAGTTGATCTTCTAAAACCGTTTTTCTTTCATGGTTTCTTTCATTTTGCATGTGAATTTCACTTTGAGAACTCTTTCAACATTTATTTTGATGTGTTTTTGTCGTTAGTGCTTTTTGAAAAAGTCATAAAACAATGCTATTTTTAAAAGAAACATAATCTGCTAACAAAAGAAAAACAATGACTAATGAAGATATTCCGAAGTTAAATACGTCTGAAACGTTTTGCATATCTGGATATTATAAAATGATAAACTATGATAAAACAAATTCCATAATTTTAGGCTAAACCTCATTTGGGAATTTTTATTGCCATCGGCGGTTTGTTCAAAGTGAAGCTAATTAAAAACCTTTCATAAATATTAGTTGTATTGTAATTTTAAATTCACTAGTTTAATTGAAAATGATTCATAGATACGTTTAATGAATTTCTTATGTCCCGTGATTGAAAAATAATGAGTGTTGGCCCATCGCTAGTGCATCGTTTCATTTCATTCTATATCTTTTTCTTCTTCTGTCCAAACTGAGTGACGTTTCATTCATGATTTAGATTTTTAAAAATAGTGTAGTTTTTTTTCTATTTATTTTAGCTCTACTATATGAAATGAAGAGAATTACACGTTCATGATACATATAATGTCCGCTAGTAAATTAGACGCAGTCTATAGAAGCTTTGTCGTAACGAAATTTTTCACGAAAGGATGGGGCAAGCCGGAGAATTTGCGCAGGTTAGTTCTGTGTAGACAATTTAGGGTTATTTTGAAAATGTAAACATGCCGTTTTATTTTTACTTTCCTAGAATACTGTACATTTAGAATGGATTGTCATCGTTTGTGATTATTTGAAATTATTTCAACAGTAATGAAACTTGCGGATTTTTGGTCCATCATTGAAACTACTAATTTACCTCTTCTTAATGAATAATTTTAATGATACGATCATTTAAAATTTTACAATACATGTCTTTTTCAGATTATTTGAATTTCGCAAAGTTATATCAAATAGAGATGAATGCTTCAAGTTAATATCTAGTGATTATCCTGTGACTATTACGAAGGTGAGAATTCTAAATTATTAGACCATGAATTAAAATGATTATTAGCATTAGTTCGTCTTTTGTAGATTACGTTATATTTTGAAAGCTTAAATATGAAAAGTTGTAAATCTTGCCAGTGTTCTTTTAAGGTCTCCTCCATAATTTCTTAAGATTCTAGGAAATACATCCTCAAAAATTTGATCCTAGCAATATTCGATCCTTTTATGATGGATCTGATATAGTCTAGTGATTTTCATGGTAGTTAATACTTTGTCTTATCTCCGATGTATTAGTTGTAGCCGAGTATGTGATGCAGGTTATATTTGTCAAATACAACATTTCTCGATACATTTTCTTTAATACCACCATTTGTAATGTATAACAATCAATATTAAATAATTATAACAAACTTAAATTTGCCGATTAAACATATTCAAGAAATCATTGATGTATCATTAGAGAAACTACTTCATAGAACAGAATGTGCCTTAAAAACAGTGACACTAGGTATACCGACGAACCTATTTACCTACGTAGAGGAAGTCAGGTAAAGTCGTTAAGTACGAGTTGGCACACAAGTGACTTCATGTCATATCCGATCGAGCAATTTCGATAGTAAAAATGTTTGATGGCTATGAACGGCCATGATCGACCAGACCTTATAATATAGTGTACAAAACACAAATAAATTTAAAATTTTATTATGAAATTAAGAAATTGGTCAATTTATTTTTTTTCATAAATATTCTTATGCTGTTGAGTAAATAAAAAAGCTTGATCACCTATTGTAAATAAAAAAATATTTACAATTGTTTAGGAGGAGACATGGTCGGACTGTCGGGTCATGGAGGGCACCTTCACAAGCCCACTCAGCATCTTTCTGCCAGGAATTGTACCCGAGTGCGCCCAGCAAGCGCACTTCCAGATGGTTCTACCCCTCAAGTGGGAGTCGGAGACCTACAAGCCAATGTGCTTACATCTTGCTGGAACGGGAGATCATGTGTGTATAGAATATTTAAATATTTATTATTTAGGTAAGAACAGTACGTTATTTATTCGAGTGTAACTGTGAACCCGGAAAACAATATGTCTATTTTACAGGATGAGAGAATACAAAGAGGACAGGAGCTTTTGGATTGCTTGGATCTGAGAGTGTACTCTAGAATATGTTTAAGTTGAATTGGAGCAGTTTTGACACAGTTGTACAGAATTTCTTACGTTCTTACGTAAGAAATTCTGGATATGTTTATCCAGATGTTTGGCCAAGCATCACATCTGGATATGTTTATCCAGATGTGATGCTTGGCCAGTAAAATAATACTTTGAAACTATTTCTCTTATGGCTGTACCGTTTACAAAGATTTGTTTATATATATACTATTACAAATGATGTCATGGAAGTGTGGCTTTTATAAAAAAAAAGAAAAATGATGGATTGATGATATTTTGTTTTTCTAGTATTTCTGGCGAAGGAGAAACCTCATGGCAAAGCCGCTCTTGAAGGAAGCTGGCATTGGTGCGATTATTCTGGAGAACCCATTTTATGGCAACCGGAAACCAAAGGACCAAGTGTAAGCGTTATTTATCTATTTGATTATACTATAACTCTTTTAATGTTTACTAGCAAATATGTCCAAACTAAAAAAAGGATTTCGATTGAATGTTGGTAATCTGTATTATGTGATATATCTGGAGAACCACTGGTGCAAATTACACTTAACAACTGACTACTTTTAGTTTTATCTAAAAAAACCTGGTTGTAACAGTCATTTATGAAAAAAAAAATCTTTTCCTACTCTTTCTTAATCACGGAAAAGGTTTCCGTTAACCTTAAGAAACAATAATAAATTAACAAAAAATATAATAAATAAATTTTTATTTCGGTGTTATGTTCATTGTTCAGTTGCTATAATATTTTTCGCCAGCGAGAGGAAGAATGAAGGTGGGAGGTAAGGTTGCTAATGATCTACATTAATTACGCAATACTCGGTAAAAAAAATGTATTTTTTATTTCATCTGCAGTAGGTCATGCCTTCACAATGTCTCGGATATCTTTGTGATGGGTGGATGCCTCATCCTCGAGAGTTTGGTGCTCTTTCATTGGTGCGAGAGAAATGGTTTCGGACCACTCGGAGTAACTGGACTATCCATGGGAGGACATGTAAGGAACTTTATGCTAAAAAGTACTTAGACGTTAATTATGCAGGTTGTTTTTAAATTTTGGGTACTCCTTTTAGGGTGTTAAACTATCAACACCCTAAACACCTATGGGTGTCTTTCAACTTATCGAGACCTATTTCTTTTTCGTCTAGTACAGCCAAACGAAATGAGTGAGCTCATCCGACTAATTCTGATTTCAGCTGAAACGCATCCTATTTTCTTACTAGCTATAATTAATTATTGACTGTTATCTTTTATTTCCCATAGATGGCCTCGTTATCTGCTACAAATTGGCCCAAACCACTGGTGCTAGTTCCGTGCTTGTCGTGGTCCACGGCATCCCCAGTTTTTACACAGGTATGCCCTCTAAAAAATAACTTTTTTACATATTTTTTAATGTGTACAGGTTGTACAGTAGTCTTTACAATCCGAACTATTAAAAACAGACCTTGTTCGGTTTAGAGAAATTTGGAATTACTAGAATCGTATATAGAAAAAAACCAAAACCGTCAAAAAATATATTTTATGCAAAATAGTTGTAACTAGCTGAGAAACGCCTGTCGTATTTAAATTCAAGGTCACATGTTTGTCGGAATAGTAAACTTGAACACTTGAAGCAAACACATTGTTCCAAAAATAGTCTCAAATGATTTGTATATTCTCATATATGATTGGAAATATGTACCTAAACTTATTTTTTTTTCTGTCGGTAACAAAAATTTCTTTAGAAAAATAATAAATAAGAAACAAACTTTAATTTGTTAAACAAAATTGTTGTTTCAGGGGGTTATGTCACAGTCCATCAATTGGGAGTTGCTCGAAACGCAGTATTTTTCCGACGGTGAATATAGAGAAAACCTGGCTAAGATGGTGACCATAGTGGACGAGGCCTTCTTGGCCGGCCAAAAATTCGCCAAGACCCTCACGAGTACCGTTGAGGTAAACCAAAAGGCGGAGAGAGTGACGAATGACACTGATATAAGTGAACCTTTGAAAAAAGTGAAAGAAATCACTGATAAACTAGTCGACTGCGATAAACTCAGCGATATAATAAAGAAGGTTGACAACAGCAAGGAATCTCTGGTACAGCGAGTTGAATTGCTCGAGAAGTTAAAAATATCGAGTAAAATAAGCCATTCGCTCTATAAAAAAATCACCTCTGATGAGAAGTTTGAACTCGACGAAGATGAAATCATGGAACTCAATGCGCTGAATATCAAAGATATCGAAACGTCCTTCGGGATGATTAATCATTCAAAAGTGATTGACGACTCGAGTCTGCCAGTTTTGCCAAAAGATGAAAATATTCCGTTGAGAATGGATGGTAAAATTTCCGATAAAAAAATAGATGAGATCTTCAGATCCAGCGTTCTTAGGGAAGTTCATCAGAATTTAAGTGACAACATTGTAAATGTAAAACCTTTTGAAAAACAGAAACTTTCAAATGATAACATTGCTGAATGTAACGTTCACATTGGAAACTCCAACGCAAAAGAATTGGTGAAGGCAAGTGAGAACAGCATCATGAAAGTTGGCAATCCACGGAATTTGACGGACATAACGATGGAAATACTCGGCAGTATACCACTCCTGCTGACGAAGACCAAATCCACCAAGGTACCGAAGATCCACTGGAGAGACAGAGAAGCCCTTCAGTTCATGCGTGGTGTCATGGATGAGTGCACACATTTGAGTAATTTCTCTGTACCATTTGACACGTCACTTATAATTGGTATGTTGAGGTCTCTAAAATTTCTTATCTGGTATCTTTCCTATTTTTTTTTTAAAAGATACATTCTTAAATGGAGTTTGCCAGTTATAAGGTTAATGTTCTAGACGACTTTAATCTGAAATAAAGAAATAAATTTTTAATCATCTACTCGATATTCAATTTATTCAATCACTCTGCAGGCGACTTTAACGGCGTCTTCGGCGAGCGATAATGTACAGTGTCAATTGTCAGCATCGGTGACAGTGCACATTGACGTTGACATTTATCAATTTAAATATTTATTTTCGAATCGTTTAAATTTTGAATAGAAATAAAATACTTTCCAAGTTTTTCCAAATTTTTCCATTTTCTCAGGAAATTTCTGTTTTGTTTTCCCTAAAAACCTTATTATGAACATATAAAAAAAAACACTTCCATTCTTGAGCAATGCGCTTACCAACGAGCAGCATTTCATTTTTATTTATATAGATATATTCCATTTCTAATCTATTCTATATATTTTTATCTCTTTTACTCTTGAAACAAGGTTATCCTTTTTTTTTTTAATTAATTTGTTCTCGTTTTCAAAAATTGCAAAACATTATTATTTTAGTTTAAAAAAAATATGTAGTTAATTTTTTGATAGTTTATTTTCTGTACAATAACTTTTTATGTTCTTCATTGTTATAAATATGACTGTAGACATCCTAAGTAAAAATTAAATAAAATAAATAAATACCATTTTCACGACAAAAGCAACTTATTGTTATAATAATACAGGTTTTGATTGTGCAATCAATACTTCATTACTTTCTGATTAAACTGTCAATCTTTTGAGCAATGAAATTTCCTAAATGTGTCATATTTCATTTCACAGCGGTTTGTGCCAGAAACGATGCATACGTCCCACAAGAAGGCTGCCGACCCTTGGAAGATGTGTGGCCTGGAGCAGAAATTCGTTATCTAGATGCAGGTCACGTAAGCGCATACGTTCTCCACCAAAAATTATTCAGGTAACTTCTTCTTGTGTAATGAACCTTTGTATAAATATTTTTGGCAGTTTTTCCACCGTGTTTTTCACAGCACGGTTGACTCCACTGACCTATCCGAGTCCATGCCTTTTTTGAGGTGGCCTTTGCAGTTGTTATCGCCGTATTCCAACTGAAGAAAAGGAATTTAACTCATTTATCTACCCTTAAGACCAAGGAAGATAGATTCGAAGTTCAATTCCTGGTGCATTGGTGTTTTATTCTGCATGATTTCGATTTTTCAGTTTTTCAGTTTATCAATTCAATATAATGAAAGCCACTCGGGAGTACACGACATTCTGTGAGTTGACTAATGGCCTTGTGTGCTCAAAAAATTGCTTCCAATTTGCAAAGCAAACTTACCTTAGTCTTAAAGACTATCCGGCTTTCTAGTAAGAAGAGCGTAGAGTGTTCCTAAGATCTAAGTTTCTCTTGTAATTGAAGACAAGGTATAAACTAAAAAAGGTTGGTATATCAGCTGGTTATTATGGTGACTACACCATAATAACCATTGACCAGGGGGGGGGGGGGGGTGTCAGTCCTATATTTTTAAGAAGCAAGCTCTGAGACAATACAACTATTTACGACCATATGAAATTAGCTTAAGATCACTTTGTGACATCAACATTAACCCCGCTGTTATAACTCCCTTTTTTCCTATCCGAGCGTGGAAATAGGCTAAGTTTATTTGACCCCTGAATACCCCAGATCTTTTTATGAGACAGTCGAGGGGTTTGATCTTCACTATTTAGGTATATGAGATGAATTAATTTGGGGTGGTGTCTATATGGGACGGTCAGTTCTGCTTTGAAGGTCGTCTTTAGAAACGCAGGAATAATTTCTGATTTCTGATGAAAAATAACTGCACCAACTGATTTAACTGCACCAGTTTCAGGCGATGCGTTGGACTCTATAGAAGTGTGTCATTGATTGCCTCCAAAGCTATAGAATACCTTCTTTATTCCTGGCATCATCGTGGTTAGGTAAAAGATGTTCTTTTTGGTAAAAGATGAACAATTTACGATGAATCTTTTAATTATGATTTCAGATCATCTATAGTTGAAGCATTCGAACGCTCAAAGCAAAAATGGAAAGACAGCAAACACGAAGTTTAGGTTAAGCAGCAGCCATTATCAGCAGATATCAGGTTAAGCAGCAGCAGATATCAGCAGCCATTTTTACCATAAATATTATCAATAGTTTGCTTTAAGAATTATTGTTAGATTTTAGGTTGCTCTCGGTTGCTTTAGAACATGATGGTTTTGCATTCCGATATTTGGCTTTTCGCCCCGTGAAAATATCACAATAGCTACCGTTGTTGCATATCTAAATTCATCCGAGGACTGCTCAAACGTAGCCGGCGCTGAACAAGTCAACTACCTCTGGAACTCGGATTTTCTCTCAGTGGGATTTTTTGACGGAGAATGTTATAATTCTCACAATTTACACTTTGCAATTGCATTTTATTTATAATAATTTTGGGAATGTGCTATGTGTAGGATTATCTCTTTTTATGTACCTGTATAATATTATTATTATTATTAGTTTAAGACAGGCATCTTATTCTGATGTGCACTCGTATCATTGTCTCTGATAAACTTGTCTAGTCTGTTCTCAAATTCATTCACAGTTTTGGCACTTATCACTGCGCTTGGTAACTTATTCCATGCGTTCACTATTCTGTGCATGAAACTCTTCCTCGGATGGACTAAAGATTGTACTTTAGAGTTTTAAAAGATGCCTCGCAAGTGCGAATTTGTATTATAACGCCAGGAGATTTTGGCTAGTCCAATGCAGGAAGGATGAATTATGAAGTCACCGATGAACATTGAAGCCGTTTATTTCACAGGCGGTATTCCTTTATTTACATGTAGCCCATTCGGGAAACATTTCAATAAATAACATTGGCGCTTATAACTAAATAACAAGCGTATATACGTAACGAAGGTAGAGGTACAATATAAAATAACTATTACAATCAGTTATAAGATAAATTAATAAGCCGCTCGTGCAAGACAGCACTCTTGTTTTCAACCGACTGCCGCTCGTCCGTTGTCGGCCGGCAATATCAATCCAACCGCCGCACAGCGCCTCGGCGAAACTCATTCGAGATCGGCCGCTGCTCGGGTCGCCTCGCTCGCCGCCGACGTTCGGGTGTGTGCGTGTGATGACCATGTGTCGGTGTGCACTCACACCGCCACAGTATTAATTTTGGAAGGCCATAATATCTTGTTGGTTTCTATAAGATCGCCTCTCGCCCGTCTGTGCTTTAATGCTGTTAATCCAAGTATGTTTATATCCATTACAATATAGCAGACTTTTTTTATAATAGTGTGAGTATAGTATGTGGGGAGATACTATGTGGGAAGCAGACTAAAAATACTGTAGATTTACGGATATATTATCTCCTAATTCTACACTATGGTGTTTTCATTTAAATATTTGTCCCGGATGTCCCGAGACCATTCCCAAAGGACTTAAGGGGGTGTTTATGTTCCTATTCATTTCATTAAAGCGCTGGTGTAAATTCCCTTAAGCATCGCAAAACGCGATCGATATTTCGTTTTGCCACACTCAGCCTTGACCGATAGCGGTCAATCACCCGGCGCAATCAGCATGACAAAATGGGTTTAATATTATCTACATCTTTTTTCTCGAAAGCATGATGAATAATAAGATGTCTTCATAAACTATATTTGAAATCGCAGGGCCAATTAGCTGGATTTTTTACCGGAAGTGGTTTTGTTGAAAATGGTTGCTGGTATTTATTATTATTAGTATATATTGTGCTCAGAGTAATTTCGAATAATATTACCACATTTGAGACTGCCCATATTTTCATGTCTATAGGTATACCATTTAGGAAAATTTTACCTACCTATATGTAAATATTGTATGTAATTTTACACACACGTAACACGTTTTTAAAATTTATACATTTTACAAATTTGTAAATTTTAAGGGTCCTGGCATAATTAAATGAGACTCGCTTCTTTCAATGACCAAAATCCAAAATCCGTTCATTCCTCGAGCCGATGTAATGTTACTTATTTTACCAATACATGCAATGTAGTATGAAATCACATACTTTAGCATATTAGGCAAAGTAGTGTGAATGTGGACTACTGAAAAAGTGTATTATGCTATAACGATTTCTCGTCAGATCGGGTTGACTATTTTATACGATGATAAAGTAAAATTGTTAAGTTGAATATGTATTATTTTTATGTAAGTAATAAATATATATTATTTTTGGTTGAAATCACAGCCCAGTTGCTACGGTGTTTAATTTAGGATATATTTAGACAGAGAGAAAAAAACAACAGTGATGCAATTAATGAAAATTTTAGACTGACCTTGAAATTAAATAAAAAAAGTAAAATATTTTATATTTTCTAGTATCCGGTTCATGTTTGGGTCAGAGTTTTTTGTTGTGGTATTATTTTTTTTTTTTTAATAATTGCTATAACCTAGTGATTTACAATTATTTTGGGCCTACTCAAATGTGCTTGTCTTAGAGTCAGGGGAGCTGGTGGTAATGAAGCGTTAAAAATGGTATCACCATGTGCAGATTCAAACCTGCGGCCTTTGGATCAATGGTCCAACGCCTTAACCACTAGACTACCATAATATCTGCGTATTTTTCAATACGCAAATGAAATGTCAGCCCGAGAATCATGGGTAAATTGAACTTAATAATATCTAATTTTAATGTATTTCTTTATTTCATATTTTTGTAATAAATATATTTTATGCTAATAACTACTAATATGCAATGTGCACTGTGTACTAAAGTGCCTTCCAACAATGTCCGAGAAAAAACTAAAGATATTGCATATTTAATAATTTATAATTAAATAATTTTTGAACACACTGTATAGTGAGACAACTGACTGCACCTGACACTGCTCATCTTTAGTGATAACATCGATATGCTTGAACATATAAATAAGAAAAGATATACTTATTTTTGTAATAAGTACATATAATGATCAGACTTAATGACAATAATTATTCATACGTTTTTTAAATTTTATATTATATTTTTTTATTATTACAATTCATTTACTTATCTTTAATAGAACGTTGATTAAAATCTTCATCAAATTTGTTATAAGAAAGTGGTTTTTTTTAACAATTAATGATTTTATATTCTTGTTATTCTCGCAAAAAAGCCATTTGAATTTATTGTTTCACCACGTAAGTTTGATTTTCTTTCTATATATATATTATTAGTTTTAAAAGAGATACAACATATAAATCTAACAAATTACTACAGTTAAAGTTCTAGTAAAAAAATTGTGATAAAATTGTGTGTATGCAGGCAATCAACGTAATTATGTTTTTTTTTTCAAAATAATTTATTATATTTTAATTTAATTTAATTGTATTGTGATTATTATACAAAAATGCATATTGTAGGATATGTAATAAAAAAAACCCTCTTTTTCTAATAATATAAAAATGATTTAGTTACCAAAAAATCATCACAGTTGCATATTTTACATAAGAGTCAATAATAACTAAATCAGACGTCCACTTTAGTCCTGGAAGATTAATGTCTCCCAAGACAGCGAGTTGATCCGATCGAGGGTTTAATCGAAAATCAAGTAAATGCAAATGTGAATATATCCACCACGACGATTATTGCAATTGCTGATCTGGTACCGTCACCTTATAAAGGAATTGTTATATCTTGTGATTTGATTCATAGAAACGTGTAAACCGATCTTTATAAATTTAGGTATTTATAAAATTTTATGTATTTATAATAATTACTTTTTCAAGTAGGTATGTTGTTAATATATTTTTAGATTAACTAATACAATGTAAAAAATAATGTATCTTTGTCAATGAATTATGTGTATACTATATTATTGTATTGTGCTTTTGCATACAATATTTTGTACGTTGAATGTATATTTATTGTAAATAAAAATAGTTATGAATTTGTATTTTATTTACACATTTTTCTTTGTATCCACCAGACCACCAGAGTAAGATTATTTTTTTATGTGTTTTAGCATTTGAATATGATAAAATGCTTTATTTAAATATTATCAATGAGAACGAATTTATTATTATTTTTCCTCTTTATCTATACTAAAGTAATATATATATATATATATCGGAAAAATAATAATAAATTCGTAATAATAAAAATAATATTGGATATCGTTTTATGTCATTATTTGGGTTGATAGATATAGAATGAGAAAGGTAAATTTGTACTTTATCTAAAGCAAGGATTCCCAAACTATTTTGGGTAGAGAACCCTTTTCCAAAATGAACTGATACCTCAAAACCCCATAGTCAAATTACTTTAAAAATTCTATCACTAGTTTTTTTCCTATTGATATAACTTGATCATGATTTTGTTCGTGTTAAATCGCGTATATGCGTCAAATACAGAGCAAGTGAAAACTTGCCTGAAAGACTTGCACGCTCAAACACATTGTCTGGCACAAACTTCTCCACGCTTATTGACTTGCCGAGTTTTTCATCTTATACGAACTTGTGCACGCTTATCGACTTGAGTTTTTTAAAAGTACAACGATACGATTAGAACAATGTTAATTAGCAGGGGTCGATTTTTAGACCTCGTCGCGCCCAAAATCAGTTTTCGTTTATGTCGACCCCTGGGAAACTGATTTTGACCCCAAGGGGTCGATATCGACCACTTTGGGAATTCTTAAGATCCTCGAAGTCTGTATTTTCAATACAAAAGAAAACTTCTGATGTAAATATTTCATTAACAAAAATATTCCATTAACAAGAATACAAAAATCGCAAAAATAAAATGACAGTGACATAGATTTCATAATAATGAAAATCAAAATAAAGTTCTTAAAATAGATTGATTCTGTTTTCCATAATTATCCTATTACGAGAAGTAGAGCTATAATTTTTGATTACAATGTTTTTGTTCGAAAATATAGCATGTCTCATTGAGCATCTAAACTAAAGTGTCGTTACATAAAATAGCATGATAGCCCATAAATGCTTGAATGATGCCTCGGTTGCGTGATCGCTATTATTCAATTACAACACTCAAAATACTGGAGGTGTCCAGGAGAGGAGGGCATCACAAAAATCAAACACGCTCGATGATGAGAGGCAGCTTGGGAAGTCGCAACCTACAGTTATAATGACTGCGACCTCTGCCTCATGTTTCAGACTAAAGAGTTTTGGTAGAGGCGGTTGGTGGACATGTATCAAGTGCTTCTATACATTGTTTAGTAATAGTAAATTATTTAACCAGAACCTGACGTCTTACAGCTAGGCTAGGCTAGGATATCATTAAAGGCATCTCCCACCCAGACTACTCGCTCCGTGGTACCAACTTGTAATGGGTTGCTTCATTTCCTATCGTCATTTTTGCCTGCGGACTTCTAATCCATTTAATGTGTGGTTTGGATAGTCATAGAGGTGAAAGTGGGTTATTTTTTAAAATAAAATAAAAAAAAACAATAAAATGACATTCTTTCAATTCATCATAAATTTTAATAGCGAGATAAATATTTCGATTGCAGCTGGTAGCACCGTGAGACGGTGCTGCGATGCGCGTGACATTGACGCTTGAAATATTGTTTGTTTATATAGATAATATGTAATAACTAACTGTCAAACATATACAGTAACAATATTTTCTTTTCTTCTCTTTTAGTCTTTTATTTAGGACTTTTATTTACCAATTACCGGTACGAGACGAGTATTACCTTATATTTGAATGAATTCAAAGAATAATTAAAAATATGTAATTCCGAAAGACTACTGTTATTTCATGATATATTCTGCGAAGTGTTGCATTTTGAGTTCATAGTTTGTGTTTGTTATAGTCAATAAAAAAAGAGCTATTAATACGTTGAACGTCGGGGAGAGTCTACTCTACTCTAGAGTAGAATAACTTTGTAGAAGTTCTGGGCAGTCCATTAAATTATTGAGTAGTTTATATAAGAAAACAGCATTAAACATTTTTTTCTTATATCCAAAACAGGAATTTGATGGAAATCTTCAGTTTCATGTGTCAAATGAAATTTGGCCAATTTATTTGTCTAAGAAAGTTATGTTGAATATTTTCTATTCTGTCGTGTAATCAACACTTTATTTGACACGCATAAATACACAAAAGGGCGAGCTTATTTCTGCAAGACAATCTATACCGGCTAACCCAGAGAGGTTGTATATTGATTTTGTGTCGGTGAAAAGGAGAAAAAAAATAACAATAGGGAAATTAAATTATTTGTTCATGAAAGATCTACTGTAATTTAGTCAGTATATTAATAATGTTGATTAATAAATTGTTTTTTTAGTTGATAATGCGGTTATTTAGTAATAATTCGTTTTGCGATTCAACCTCTACGAAGTAGGAAGGTTTTTTTTAATCCCGCACACCATTCTAAACTTTTGAAACCAAGTTTCGTGCGTGCACTTGCAAGGTTAAGCGAGACCGAAATAAAAAGTGATTTGTGCAAATTACCCAAGGCATCTCATTACTAGTGCTTATCTTTTACGCAAAACGGTTATTCTTATCATACCTTCGGATTATAGGCTGTTGTACGCACATCGCCCGTCTCTAAACATACTTTACATCTGTAATATTGATTAATTTTTCAATCCATCATATTAATATCACAAAATAGATTTGAGATTAATTTTAAACTTTGTTCTGATAGGAATAATCGTATCAATTCTATAATTAAATTTAGGTATATTATAGTTAGCCTTAGTTAGGTACATATGAAGACTAAAAACCGTGCAGGCCGGAAAAACACAGATATTTTGTTTTTATTAATTTTTATTTATTTATTCACTTAACAGGTTTCCCCGTGTAAAATAAAATAATACTGGATATAATTATAACTCATTTTTACAAAAGTTTATTTAGCTTGCAATGTTTGTTTGTCGGCTTAGGTCCAATCTTGCAAGCTGAATTAGAACCACTTCCTCTTATCCTACGGATCTGAAATTTGACATGTTGGTTTAACTCTGATGACAATGCATTTTTATGGTAAGCATGACCTGATTCTACACCCTGAGTCCATCTGAATGGTTTCAGATGGACTCTTCGCGAACGCATTCAAGCATTTAAATAAAAGCTGTTTTTTAAAATGGTATATTTACTATTAATTTATTCTATGTTATTATAGAGTGAAAAGGGTAATTTTTTTCTTCGTATAAAAGTTAAGAGCCCCGAAAAGTGTTTATTTTTTCTTGCATTATATCAAAATTTTAGACAGTATTGAAGATTCATACAAGAATCAAGAAAATGGAATTGTATTTAGGTACATAGTTGATTTCACAAAGTTGTAAATTCAACCAAGGTTTTTTAAAATACGTTGATCCCATTTTTAAACGTATTGCATAACCAAGTTTAGCTAAACAAGACAGCCGTTAGATGAAATAGCATGATTTATAACCACGCCTAACACAGACTCCACAGATTAAGAGGACTCTTCGGAAAGAGTCCCCTTAATATATTTGATGGATTCTGCATTAAAATGTGCAATGGTGATTTCGTTTGTTTTATTTCAAATTAAGATGAATGATTTTATAAATTTTACTAGAAAATGAATGCATAAAATGACTTTGCATTAAATGACTAGGTACTTATCTATATTATTATCTCATGACTAAATTTTATCACTTGGGTCATTTAAATGTGTCTACATGATTTCAGATAATTATGATTAACTGTGATTATCCTAATTATGTATAAAAGGATTAAAATTACTGGAAATTCGTTATTGGGTACTTAAGTTCAAATAAAAAATGACGCATTATTTGGGAATTTTATCGTTTCTCAGTGTAGTGTTACTAGTGCAGGTCAGGATATTATTTTATATTAAGAAATCACAAAAATATTGTATTAGTAATATATTTACAATATGCATTATATACCTTTATCTAATCAATGATTATTAATTAGATAAGGATTATACAAAATGTGTGAATCAGTTAAAGTTAAGTACATACCTATGTTTAATTCTGTCGAGCCGATTTTTTAGTTAAGTTGTCATTAAAATTTAGACAAATAATAGAGACTTACACCAACGGTAAACCTTTAATACTTTTTGTCTTTTACAAGCTCAAAAGTTTTATATTTTATTAGAAAATACTAAATTAATAATAACCTAAGCTTCTAATGCACAAAAAAGGTTTATATTATTGAATATACCACTGTGTATACCCACAAACCTAAAATGATTTTTTAATATAATAATGACGTATTAATAAATGGTACCAAGTACCTCATAGGCGCTCTAATTAAGGCTCAAATGCATATTAAAGGTTATTAATCGCAGGCCAAGAAGATTTCCTTCAGTAGGTTTATTTGAAGAATACAATGTGACCTGATTATATTTAGAAAATGCTTTAGGATATTTCATTGCGAGTAAAAGATTCCTATTTTAGAACCCAACAACGCGAACAAATGCGAAGGTTTTCAAACTCAGTCACTTACATTGCACTCAAGATCTTAATATTATGTAACCATCTAATTAGATGAAATAATAAAAATACATAAATCACTCATAAAATCATCTCATTTCACCATCATCCTTCATCGTAATCACATATCCATTATTTTTATATTTTTTGTTAAAATATCATCCTTTCCTTATTTCATCTAATTAGATGGTTACATAATATTTTACACTAAAGAGGACAGGTGAGAGTTAAAAATGCATTTTTATAAAACTCAGCGCTGGGTTTAAACCGACATCCTGCGCTCTCAAGTACAGGACCTCTTTAGAACCTTTATAAATATTATGCTATCCAGCACTTTATCAAATAATTAAAAACTTATTCAAAATTTTTCAATATTGTCAAAGATTGTGTCATTTATCTTTTCAGGCGATTTGCTGCTATTAAAAAACAATCATCAAATAACTTTACACTCAATTATACAATTTATATATATTAATTATGTATATTAAATTAAATATTAAATATATTATTAAATATATTAAATATAAGTTAAATTTATATATATTAATATGTGTGTCTTATTAGTGTCTATATCCGTCCGTATGCCATACGGGTTATTTCAGAATATATAGTTATATATTTATTGTACTATTTATTAGATTTTTATTTCCTAAATTATATATGCACATAATGTGTGCCCTAGAACAAGTTTTACTTAGTTGGGCAGCATTTTTACACACCCTCACGGTATCTAGTTTTGCACTCATTGGAGATTTTATCTTTTAAGATGTGTCTTTTTTTTCTTTTTAGTTCAATGCTTTGATTTATTATCAATGTAATGCTATGCTTTAATTTAATAAATAAATATGTCCCATCTCATACAGAAACGAACAGCAATAGGAAACCATAAATCCCGGAATTGCTAGTAGACAAAAATCATATATTAAATACGTCGTTTTCGAGGCCGACTATAGTCGTCTACGGAGTTGAACTGAAACGCAAAAAAAACTAGATAATGTGCACATTAACTGTTACAGATTACAGGATGTTCCTTTTACATAGTATGTACTCGTATCTGCACTTTACCTAGTCAACCTGTACATCGACGTATTCTAAACCGTTAAAATGCGAACAAATATTTAAGAGAGCAAAATAAGTTGATTCGTATTGCTTTTAAGGTTATTATAGTTTTTAAGTTGTAAATATTTCAAAACAAATTTCTATGTAACTCTAATGTCACCAATCTTCGATTGCACCAATAATTTATCAATTTAGTGTCGCAGTTTTTAAAATATTGTAATTACTTATTTAAAAATATTTAATTACATAACTTAATATTGTGTAAATTAACGAACGAAAATTGAAACTACTAAAACTGCTAATGTAATTGTAACTACATATATTGCAATTGCTAAAAGTTAATTTTAACAATCATGTCATTTTTTATTAAAGAAGAGATTCTATTATATTCACATTAACTAATGCTTAGTCGTTGATCTATTGATTATCTAGGGAAACTGCCCAATGACTAGGTAATCTGCGAAGCGATATCATTTTTCGTAATTTAACGTTGTTGCGTAGTTAATAATAATAATAATAATATTTATTTATTCTTTTCTGAGTACATGCCTTACAATATCATTTCATTAAGTGGGAACGAATGAGTTCACATAAAAACCCGCAAGGGTTTAGTGAACAAACAAATAAAATATGTACTTTGTTTATAAATAAAGAGCTTAAATAAATAAATAAATTATACCTATTAAATCAGTTTACAATTTTGCATATTAAACATACATTTTACTAAGACAGTTTGAAGTAATCTACCTTCAATTATCGTAGGTACACTAAGGTTAACAGTACTAGGCGGACTTTTTATTCATAGCGTGCCAAATGTGTGTGTGTGTGGCCCGCTAGATGCCAGGCAACGAGTACTGTGCTATTGCACTAGGAAAACCTGTTCTGCAATAGCGACAGAAGCGCGTATACTATATTGTATTAATGTTGGCGCATTACCGATCAAGAAACATAATTTTAGAAAGTAATAGTACAATATAAAGCTCTATTACTTATTTTTTTTTATTATATAATGTCATTTAGTGAAAAATAAAATAAGATAAACTAAAAAATAACATATAAACATAAAACTGATACTGTTACTCTGTAGAGTAACTAGATAATCCGGGCATTAACTGTTTTACGAACATTAACGATAACACATACACCAAATAATTTATCCTGGCTACTGAATGGTAGACACTTTAGAATTAGAATCAACCGACGCATGCGACGTTATTTTTATTTTACTGTAGTTGAAGTTTTTTACTTCCCGCTCATCCATTCACTGATGCATTTTAAGACGTTTCCAGGCATTACCCTCCGATCTGTTCACCAAAAGGGCTTTCCCTGAAGATGTTCGCCAAGGTGAGTTGTACCTAAATGGAACCATTTTTAAAGGTGAAAAAGTTCGAGGTTTTATGCCAATAATATATTTGAAAGTTATTGCAGGTTATATACTGGAAAATATTTATATAAATACATAAATATATTCCAATAAAGAAAATTGGCAAAATCGATTATATAACATAACAATGGGATATTAAATAAAGGAGGCGCAGTGGAGGGATGGACGATACCGTCGTCTCTCTCGCGCTATGGTCGATCCGTAAGGCTTTGAGCTACCTTTTTTTTTAATAAAAAACATAACTAGATTTTTACCTGAGACTGCACATTCAAACATTCTATCCGATTTTACTGTCATTATTACAAACGCAAATTCATCGCAAATAAAAAGCTGGTTTTGACAACACAGCTGTCACTTTCGCTCGAATAGATTTGCGCACGATTACAAAAGGGATAGGGTATGAAATAAAAAATGGATGACCCCTTTTAACTTCTATACATTCGTTCATGTATAAGAAGATACTATCCTTGTCCTTTGACCGTCTGTCTGTCCGTCCGTCCGTCCGTCTGTTGCATCTTTCAACTCAAAAAGTACAAATGCGAAAGAGTTGAATTTTTGTGTGTTGATTGATGTTCTTGAAAAACAACCATAGCCATAATATAATAATATAATATCAACGTAGGTTAGGTTAGGTAACTAACGTTATCGGATCTTCTATGAAGCTAAGATGTACCGTCGAGTTTTGAAGACGTTTTGATGACACAGAAAATTGGATTTCCCCTTTTATAGCAAACCATTTGCGTAACTTATTTGTAAGCACAACCCGGGGTTCAACAACTACGCAGTTTTTAAATAAACAATAGAATAAGTTTCGTAGAATAAGTACGAGGACCTCGAGGACGTCAGAGACAAATTTGCTGCAGAACAGTTTGTCAGAATGTGAGCCTACATCAAGGAACTTTGCCCACAGAAAGGATCATCAGCGGCCACCCAGCCAAGGAAGGCGACATCCCCTACCAGCTGAGTCTGAGGATGGTGACATTTATTGGAAGCATTGGTGCTTGTGGTGCTTGCCTGGTTCATCCTCGTTGGGCTTTATCAGCTGCCCATTGTACATTCGGGTAAGGCAAAAACGCGTATAGGGTAAAGCCACCTAAGAGTACGCAGTCGCAATAATTCCGAATCGATTTATCACACTAGAAGTTTTGTTACTCGCTTCAGTATGCTGTCGGATGATGAAACGCCACAACGCGTGGCAACATCAGATGATGTTGCCACCGAGATCGGTAGAAACCGCTACTTTAGGGTATTTTTCGTACTTTTGATGTATTTTTTTCAATTCTTTGTCACTTGTTTTATAAGATTCACAAGACCGTATACGTAACCATCGTTTTTTATTGTTTAGATCAATGATTTATTGTTGCCAGAGTATGTTTACTTCGGCTCATTAGCGCGTGTGAAAAATATATGACGCACTATTTTAAACGGGCAGTTTGCAGTTACGCATGCGTACTTCATTGGTTTTCAGTGATGTTGACTTCGCTCCATTAACAGTCACAGATTGGCTCTTAGTAGTTGCAACTACAATAGATTTAAGGAATATTTCATTCATTTCTGCAGCTACGAGTAATCAGCCTCCACAGGTTGAATACATTGCAGCAGAGCAAAGCATCGCCCAATCATCGCCTTCAAAGAAAGCAATTTCAGAAGAAATCAGAGAGAAAACCCCTGAAATAGCCAGCCTGCCATCGACATCAACTTTTATTTCACCTCAAATGATTCGTCCCCTTCCGCAAGCTAACTTGCATCAGAAGTGCAAATGCAAGAAGCTGAAATCGGAAATTTTAACCAGCTCACCATATAAAAAAACAATTATACGAAGAAGCGAAAGAAAAGGCTGCAAAATTAGAAGAGAAAGAAAAGAGAAAGAAAGAAAACTTACAAAAAAAGGCAGCCAGATTTCAAGAAAAGTCAACAAGAAAATTTACAAAAGGCGCGAGCAAAGGTATAGAAAATGAGCAATCAATAATGTGCCCGCTATGTCAAGAAATGTATGTAGAACCTCCAGAACTGGTCTGGACTGGGTACAGTGCATACAATGAGAAACGTGGTGGCATGATGATTGCACCAACTACTGCGGAATATGTGTGTGATGATTGTTAAAAAAAAAGACTTGCGTACTCTTACCTGCTAAGGACCTGCTATACGACTAAGGCCTTGCGTACTCTTATCTAGTGTACCATCAAAGAGTACGCGTTTGCCAAGTTTTCGTAATTTTAAGTTTTAAATACGTTTTAATAAAAAAATAAGTTTTGTGTTACTTCTGTGTATGTTCATAAATAAATATTCTTTCAATAAATAGTAAAAGTGTGTATTTGAAATTACTTTTGAATTATTTAAAAATAAAAAACTGTTAGGTGCGTACTCTTAGATGTCTTCACTATAATTGTTTATGGATTTTGTAGTGGTAAGAAGGATACATACTTTCTGTGTTTATTTTGAGATAATATTCTGAAATAGGTCTACGACTGAGTACTTTTCCAAAATCCACGTGATTTTGAATGGGTATGTAGTACATGTGATGTAATCCACAGATTTACAAAGGTTTAGATACTTGTTTGAGTTACACAGCATTATTTCAATGTGAAAGAAGAGCGTGGATAATCAGCTGCATAGTTCTGCCTGTCAACAATAAACTATTTGTCCTGCTTTGTCCCCTTGGGCTTGGTATCGCTGATTACTATCGGTCTCTTTCGCGCCTGGATTCAAATGGTATTGCTTTTCGATCGATCATTTTCGCGGCCCCAGGTTGTACCATTCTAAATCTTGGAATTTCAATCAACGCCGTGATCAATTTATTTATAACGAGATAAAAATTAACGTTAAATGTCAAATGTTCATGAGATGATTACTTACTTCGTTTTTTAATAAAAAACGAAGTAACCTAACCTAACCTATCGCCCTTTTTAAAGTCAGTATCAGAATTTCATTAACGGAATTAAAAACAGAATAAATGGAATTGGTTTCCATTTGATTTGGCACAATTATATCGCAATTATATAATAAACACAATTTCTTTTCGGGTGATCTCCTCAGTCCTGCGTGAATATACTCCGAGTCTTTGAAACCGATAACTAAAAAAGCGTCCTCCCTATCTCAAAGCGTCAAGATACTGGAAGCGAATCATACCTTGCAAGTTGCAGAACATTCTACAGAATTTATTATATTATAGTACACCGTTTGTTTGCAGGAGAACTTACGTCGTTGTCCGATTGGGCGTCACTGACGTCACAACCCCAAAACTGGTTTTGGAAACGTTTGTCTGGTACGAGCATCCCAATTACAACCCGACCTGGTTGCATAACGATGTTTCACTGATTGACTTCGGACGCTACGTCGAATATACGCGTATGTTTGCCAACACGCCTTTGTTCGAAACTATTAGACAAACAGTACCTAGCAAGAAACGATTTATCAGGCATTATCAGGCATTTATCTTCTCCGCTTCGAATTTTCGAGTATTAGTGTGAAAACTGTCTGACTCAAAGTACAAAAATAAAGTATGCTTTAAATAACTTTAGCACGGTATGTTCCACACACTAGGATTGTCCTGTTCTACTAGGAGCATCCATATTCTCAGTCTTTAGAGTCTGAAATTAGTTTAAGGCACCCCGGGACGCATTTGTCCTTGAGATCTGAAAGAGTAGGCTTTATTCGAACATTGACGTGTAGAAAAGAGACGGATATACTCGCCGACTCATTTGGAATCGATGAAACATGTTTTTTGTATTTAAATAATTATTATCATTTGAAAAAAGTGTTTTTTTTTATGTAAAGGTCTAGATTATTATATTGTCTATCTTTAGAAAGAAAAATTAGGTTCGCGTCACTTACACAACTTAAAAGAAAATCGCTGCAAGAAAAAAACAACACTTTCTTATTTATTTATTTTCATTACTATAATAAGGTGTATTTCGTTTTTTTTAAGCAAAGTACTAAATTAATATATGTAGAATATTGTGGTATTTTTAGTTTTAGCCATTTGTTGGGAATAACTTCAACAAAATGCACTAAAATACGTTACAAAACACTCTCACCTAAAGACCTAAAAAATAGCCCACTATCACCTCTATGGTCGTCCTAAACGCACATCGAATGGGCTAAAAGTGCCACAGGCACAAGTGGAGATAGGAGCTGAAGCAACCCATCACAAGTAGTTATGAATTAATGACTAGTAATGAATGTTTTGTTGGTGGCGGACCGGCACTTTCGCATTCCGGCGATTGCAGAATTGACAGCTTACAAATAGTACTTATTTTTAATATTTCAGCCCATATAAGGCCTATTCGAATTCAGCGATCGAGCCAAACTACTTTATCTTTCGAAGATGAGGTGGCAATGGCCAGCGGATTTGGCCTGACAACACAACGTGAGTTAAAGTCGTTCATTTTGTATCGCCAATTAATCTTCTAATAGCTACTTATAAATATATAAGATTTCTTTTTAATTTTGAACCAACTATACAATGATGTCCCAAGACCATTCATTTTTTATAGGTGTTTATGTTCCCTATTAGTGTAATTGTATAAAAAAATACGAAAAATATTAATTTTATTAAAGCGCTGGTGTAAATTCCCTTAGCACTTTCGTTCGCACGCACGCGCTCGGCCAAGGTCGATCAATGACCCCTCGTAAAGTTTACAATTTTTTTCTCAGAAACCATGATGAATTTTGATATGAGGTCAAAATAGTAATGTTTGAAATCGCATGGCCTTGGGACACGATCTGAAAGAGAAAATATATAAGCATTGACGCGAAAACGAACGGGACAAAAAAATAAAAGCTTTTGAAAGATTGTTATTATGATAGACATTGATCACCTTACAGCTGGCAGTGGTTCTGATACCCTCAACTATGTTAATCTGAGGATCATCAGCAACCAGGATTGCATCGGAATCTATGGCTCTGGTGGTATCATAGAATCCACTATTTGCGCAGTCGGCATCAATAACACTGCGCAGAGCACATGCAGCGTAAGTACCATTTTAGCGTCTATATTTTTGAGCTGCTTCCTGTGATTATTGCTGTTATGGATGATTGTAATTTTTAAAGCTTGTCTATGGTTATAAAAAAAGCCTATTTTTTTGAGAGAATTCGTGGCGCCATTTTGGCTTAACAAGCTTTGAGCATGCGCATGCGAACGTTCATTAGCTACGGCCTTAAGTAAATTTGTAAGTCGACTTACAGAAAGCCTCATACTAAGCGGATCCCACTTTCCACGTTCGCAACGTGACCGTTGAGTATGGCAAACGAGAGGTTTGTCCACGACTATCGCTCCAGATTATTGCCAACGAGGACTCATTCTGGTCATTTCTCCATACAGAAATGGTATTGTTATGACTCTCTTATTTATAGATATAGAAGAAAAATAATATTACATATAGTTCTCCTAATTATCTTGGTTTATATAGGTTTTAAAGGTAAAATGTCTGTCTAGTCTAAAAGTTAAACGCCTCAAACTTTTCGAGACTCGTAGTTACGAGTCTCGAAAAAAAGTCGAGTCTCGAAGAAATGTCTAAAAGTTTTTAGACATTTCTTTATTTACTCAAACTATAGCGTTTATCTGGAGGTCAAATCGCCCAAAAAAATATCTACTTGCCAATATTTCGACTGCCTTAGTCCTTTAAATACGAGTAAGACATGGGTAAAGTACATAAAGAGATTCTTAAATATAGTTTAAATATATATATGAGATTCTTAAATATATATATAACAAAAATATTACTATTTGACGCCATTTATATTCGGCTCAAGTTATCTATCTCTGTTAAAGGGGTGGATTGTTTAATTGCCTTAATTGTTTTTTTATAGAGAAGACAAAAAAAAAATGCACTGTGATGGTTTACGAGAAAAACGACTTCAAAATTAAAAAGAAATCGTTTTAATGTTTGAGAGCGCGTTTAAACGCATGGCGCGAGACCGTTCAGCAACCCCTTATCTAAGAAAACTTTTTTATAGCCCCAACCATTGCTTCTAGGGGTCAAATCAGTTTAAAGTGGTAATTGCAGGCTTTTAATTTCTCTACAATTTTTGTTTGAAACAATTTTTATATGAGCAACCCTTACGGTAAGGGATGACCGAAATGTTTCACTATTATGAACCGGTGTATAATATATTGTCAATCTTTTTAGATAATCCCGGAAATATAGGTATTTATATATAAAAACTGATATTCTGAAATATAGAATAAGTACGAGGATGTATAGTAAAAATTCATTAAAAACTATGTTTTTTATAGTTATTTTTTTATTAGTGACCTAGGGGTTCGATAGCCGATTCAGTCCCTACTACCCTGGGGCATCTTTTACATTACCTAACGTTAGGTGACTGAAATGAGAAGGCTTCTAAACCCGCTTTGTGACAACCAGCCAATATAATTATTTCTGTTAATGACTATGAATTCCAGGGCGACAGCGGCGGGCCCCTGGCCTTTGAAGAATCTGACGGGCTCCGAACCCTCATTGGGGTCGTCAGCTTTGTCTCAGTCATGGGATGCGCTTCTGGGAATCCTTCAGGTAGAATGCATTTAAAGACAGATTGAGTACCGTTCTACCAAGTGTTTTTTTTAGTAATACCATTAGCGTTGACTTTTACAGTATAGTGAACGGAACGATTCAAGGCACGTTTGCACTTCAGGTTGGTTTTTGATAAGACATCTATTGTCAAACCAAAAATGTATCGACCTGTATGGTTCGATAAAATAATTTCGAGACTTTCTTTATACTATAGGTACTTATTCAATATTTTTTTAATTTAATTTGGCATTTAGGTGTTTATTTATCAAACGTTGTAATTAGTGATTCTAAGTCGTTTTATTCGCATAATTATATTATATCGGTAATGGAGGGTTAATCGTTTCGGACGATATTCGGTAAGTATAATTAGTATTTAAATTTATCATTACGATATTATTTTGAAATAATTTATGATTATCTGAATACGTCTCAGTGTAACAATGGTATTAATCTTGTGTTTTATTGAATGAAAATTAAACAAAAAATTAGGACAAATCGGAGATTTAATTAAATTCTGTTATTTTATTGTAAAAAAGGGTCATCAATACTTGATGTTACCATACTTATAGATGAAAATACAAGATTATTACCCGACCGTCGGCCGATTTAAATAAAAATATAACAATAGAAAGTAGTGGTTATAAACCTCCTTAAGTGGAACCGTGCATTCTATCGTTCGGTTCACTATACTTGCTATTTTTAAAGCAAAAAATTTTTAACTACCACACAAACATATTTTTTAAATTTAATTACAGCGCGAATGTATTATTAGGAAAATTAATTCTAAGAAGAAGTAATTTACAATACCTTCACCTTTTTAAAGGCTTTTTCCTCCGAAAAGGAGGAGTTTCTCAAACCATTCTGTATGTGTTTTTCTATGTTTGTTCACTCATTACTCGGAAATAGCGTGATGTTTTTGTTCAGTTGAGTCACGTCAAGTTTAAGGTATTTAGCAAAACCTCAAAAAAAAACACTTTGGGACAGTCCCAGGATTCAGAAGATCTATGGAATAACAACAGGATATACCCTCTGATCTACGCAAGACACTTTTATACTTTATCCTAGACATTCAGCTACTTCTAAGTAATAAATTATTAATAAAAAATTAACGCGATTTCCCTGCTTAAATACGCACAAAAAAATCCCTCTAAGACTTTGTTTTATGCTCTTTTACCAAAAACCTTCGAGCTTTCTTAAGAGCCAGTATATCGTGAGGTGACCTTGGCATTCGGCCTTTGCAAATGGTGTCGGCCACGTGCACTTCGAGCATCCGTCGATAACATCAAATAATGAACATTTGACAGATTTTTATTTATATTTAAAATATAAGACAATTTAACAAAAACCTAACTTTAAGGTTTTCTGTAGAATTTTATTGCGGACATTTCTGTGTATAAATTAGGCTTACGTCACATGTGTAGTTAGGTGTATGAGAATTTTTAAAAACAAAACTTACCAACTTCAATATTTTTTATGTAAACATAGGATTATTTATTTAAAAAACCAGATTAAAGGTTTTCCAGAAATACGTTTAGTTAATCTAATTACATTTTTTATATATGCCTGGTATGAAAAGCTATCTTGGCAGTAGACCTCGATAACATGCATAATGTGCAATTCGAGTGCTTTATGGCTCTTAATAGTTTCCAAATCTGCTTGGATCTTTGGAGAACCATCACAAGCTTCTTATATATAGCCTATTTAAAGAATTATTTCTACCGAAAATACTAGGTTAGGTTATACAGATAGGGACATCATGCTATACATTTTCTGTACAAAAATCATGAACCAATCAAGGCAGCACTAGTCCTCAATCTCAGTGTCAGGTGCAATGAGCATCAATCATTCCTTTGACAACCTACTCTTTTTTTGACCTAGTTTTGTTGAGTGAATGTTGTATAAAAGATAATTTTTCATTTCCACGCATTGACAGCTATAATATATATTTTACAAAACTTAACCAAAAACAAAACGATGGCGTAATAATATTTGTACGAAAAGAATTTGTACGAGAGAATTTGTAGACTCAAATTGTCTGCATAACATAATTTGACATAAGACATTTTGAACAAATCTTTTTGAAGTTTGTTGGTTGTGCAGTTTTTAAAGATTTTTTTATTAATTTATTTTATTTATTTATTGTACATAATTAATTTGACAAAAAATTTAAATGTAGTAGTAGAAAACACAGTTATAAATGAATATTATAAATGGAGTGATTAGCGCTGCCAGATTTTGCGCCCTGCCTTCTTTACTAGACTATGTCTGTACTAAGGAAGGCAGTGTTATATTGTGCTACAACTGAGAATGTCAAACCGTAATGGTGGCTAGTTTAATTGTAATTTTTAGCCTTAGATATCTGACACTGACAATATTTCAAATTTGACAGCAAAGGTGCAAAAAATCGCGCCTCTTTACTTTTGATGTGGAATGTCCCTGCCGCTGTTTTATTTTTTTTTTTTTTTTTATTTTGTTATGGAATATAAATTGGCCGATGAGTATAAGTCTATAACCTTCCTAACTAGGTAATAGTTACCTGTTCTAAGGAAGGTTATATATGAAGTGATAAAGTGCATAGCAGAGACCAGCGCAAAACCCTGAGAAAAATATAAAAAAATAATAAGGCACAAATATACACACTGATATACACACCCACACACACATACACACATGAATACAATTTAAATGTGTACTCAAGAATACTTAATGTACATGTTTTCATTACAAATTTTAATGAATAATTAAAAATATATTGTTTATTCTGCAGGTTACGTACGTCCTGGATTTTATCACAGTTGGTACAGGGAAGTGACAGGAATCGATTTCAATGCTCTCGAAGAAAGTTCATGATATCTTTTTATGTATACGAGAATACCAATTATACAGGTCAATAAAATCAATAATAAAATGGCGATTTTTTTCTATTCTTACTGCCTATTTTTTATTGAAATGAATAAAATTGATAAATATTACTGCAATTTCGCAATGAATATTTGAAGATACGCACAACTATCAGGAGTGGCGTGCCCAGAACTTGTATAGTAGGCAAGCCATATCGCTACTGCTAGATTAAAACTGCATCGACTGCTCTGATCTTCTGGGCCTCATAGATTTGAGGGTTCCATCTAGACCCACTCGTCAGGGTGAGACATTCCATCTGTCACGGTTGAATACGAATTATGCACTGAATTCATATATACATCGAGCATGCAACAGCATATTAAGTGACATCGATATATTTAACACTACTTTCCCGGCATTCAAGAGAGTGTCTACTCTAGCCCTTGAGTAGTATATTTATATTCATTTGTATATGTAGAATTTATTATATTTTATATTATATTCTGGTGATTATCTGGATTCCCCAACCCCTCCTACTTCCTGGTCCCGGTCTGGCTCCCGAATGTGTTTTCTATTTTTTTAAGTTTGGAGGAAACTGTTATTGGCTTTGTGTTTTAATTGTTTTTTTTGTTTATTGTAATTTTACTATGTAAGCTGTTGTTTTCTAAAATAAAATTAAATACATACTTTTGAGTTATGTTTGTTTTTATATACTCGCTATGAAGTTCAACACTATCCCTATCGACTGGTGGAGAAACGGCGCGCACTGGACTCTGACCTCAGGTGAGTTGCCTCGTGCCACGACCAATGACCCCGTGATGTAAGCGTAAATGCGCTGCATGATACACACCGCGACCTTCGAACACCTCGGAACCCTTACTGTGCAAAGGACAAATTTAAACGACACAAAATGCTTAAATTATCATTTATTAATTAAATTTTCCCGTATTTTTTTAGCAACAAGACAATTATTTTTTCAGCAACCATGAGACTTACAAAAAAAGCTGCAGTTTTCTTGTTATCTTTGATCCAAAATTACTAACCTTATTAAGATAGAATTTTTAGCTATAGAAACGTAGAATTTCGCACATTTTAAGCTTATATATTTTAGACCAAACTGCCAATAATTAAAAATAATACATTTTTCGAATATAATCAAAATAAATAATCTTTTTAAGAGGCCCAACCCACACACATATAAAAAAAAAAATGTAATCTTAGACTGTCCGGTTATGTGTAAGTCCTAACAATATATCAAATTAAAAATTTCTGCGTCTCATAGTTTTCAAGAAATCATATATTTTTTATACACTACACTCAACCGTAAAATACTAAAAACTTAAGTTTACCTACTTGATTTATCTGTATAGGACTATAACATCGAGTAACATATTTTATGTCAAACAAATTTTTGTTTTTTTTTGCATTTGAAATATTATTAATTTTCTCTCGCAGGAAAATCTATGTATTTAATTATTATTATAATAATGGACACTGTATGTTTGCGGACGGAATATGTACGATAAAATAAAATAATTTAAGAATAAACATATTTTTTAAAAGGCAATAATTTTATAATTTAATTATTTCATTGAGGGAAAAACGGTGACAATTTCAAGGTTGCATTTTTTTTATAAACAAACGCTTAGTGGAATCACAAACAAATAGCCTGATTATACACGTAGAAAGAGTTTGGGAAACAAATCCTAATAATAAACGCTACGACCATAAAATTTAATATAAAATTCCAAAAATGCATCAGAGACGATGCAGTTGCATTATTAATAATAGTATAACTAGATATATTTTCTTTCGACGCTCTAAGTTTTTTCACCCTTGGTCGATATTTGTATAACAGATAATTTATTATAATCTACTAAATTATCTTGATAATATATTTCATCACTGTTATCTTAATATGTCTAAGTGATTTTAGATAATAGTGATAAACGTGATTAGCCTAATTAAAACTACGAGTATAAAGGATTTAAGCTGATACATTTTGGTAAATTGGTTACTTGTAGCGAAAACAATGTGGCGTTTGTTAGGAGTTTTGCCGTTCCTGGGGGTTGTGTTACTAGCGCAAGTGAGTATATTTATTATAGTTCTTTAAATATCGGTAATATATTTTTTCCACGAATTAAGTGGTATGACTAAAAAATATAGCTATACACCTAGGGGAAAATATTTCTTGACATCCTATAACGAGCGCTGGGAAAATGATGTTGGTAAAAAGTTTACCTGGTCCTCGGTTGGTCCCAATATGCCTGTGACGGTGACGTCGATCCATTGAATCATAGCATGTGGACTGTAGAGGGGGAAGGAGTATACGCCCTCAACGACACTTTCGTTAGTTATGTGAATAGGGTGTAAGGTTTAGAAGGCTCTTTGTTCCAATATCCGTGTCTACAGTGGTGTGCCCAGAATTTGTACAGTAGGCAAGCCACATGTGTGTGCTTATGCAAAAAAAAAAACACTTTGTTTTAAAGTTGAGAACCTCGAAATGTCCATACATTTTATAAAAACTTCAAAAGAAAATATCTATTGACTGAATACAAAAATCGATAAAATAAAACGACAGAGGTTATAATTCATAAAGATGCAAATTCAACTAAGTTTTTATACATAAGTACATTGATTCTGTTTTTATATTGATTTATTTTACAGTTTTCACCTTATTCGAACTTAATTTAATGTAATCTTTTCCATTTTAATTTTTTATTCACTGAATTTTCAAATGCCAAAAGATTGGAATTCAAGTTGCGGTATTCGCAGCTGTGTGGAAATCGAGGTTTCATTCCAGTGTTGGATATGAACTCCTTACTACTTCCTCAGAGTAGCTCCTTAGATATCATCCTGACCATTCTGTATCTATGGTCTTCTATATCATTCCGGTTGTCCCATATTTCTGATCTAACCGGACAACATGACCTGTCAGTTTTAAATGTTCGTACATTTAATTGACAACATCCGTGAAACACACATTAAAAAAAAGCCAATCATTCTAATGATAATTATATTTAACCATCAATTAAACTCGTATTAAATTGTCGTAACGTAAGATAAAAGATTAAAGTTTACTTATCAACTTGATTAGCTTTTTAAGAATATCGTTTTTTTTTGTGGTTTGCTGTGTCTTTACATGATTCATTCTGGACTGTATAATAGTAACTATGCTCGATCATGACTATTTGGTGTATTTGTCATATCCTCAAATTTAATGCTTCCGTTAAATAAAATTAAAAGAGATAATTGGCGAGAGGTATCAAATCAGGCCAAGAGAGGGTTCACATCAAATCAGACACATCGTGGATTGTTTTGAAGATCCCTAGAGATTTAAAGACCGCCTCGAATTCCATAATCAACTCCTGTCAAATACCAAAATCTAAAAAGCAGTCGTTAAAAGGTTTAGGTATAAAAATTCACAGTCACGAAACGCACGTCGAAAACAGCGTTATTCCTCATTCGATTAGGGAAAACCAAGGGAAGGGTCTTTACATTTAATGACATGACCTAGGGCCCCATCCCGGTGCAAAAATGAAGTTGGGGTCCTATCTAAACTGGTTAAGTTTTATCAATTAAAAAATATAAATAGATCAGCCCTTTATCGCCCACTGCAGGGCATGACAAAGCAAAGCTACTACTCAGTTTATGTTATGCCGGAGAGTGAAAGGTCCAGGGTTGATGGAGGTGAAATAAGGAAGACGTCTCCGATGCTCTGAATCCTTTTATTTCTCACGCGGCAATTTACATAAATCCTTAATGGGAGACATCTCAACAATTGTAAACTTAAAGACTAAATAACAAAAGTAGACTACGGAAGTAAGGAAGATAACAGTTAACAAAATATCAGATAATATTAAATAAATTAAAATGTATTTTTAAAATTTATTATACACACTTTACACAGTTTTGAGTATTTAACTCTCGAAAAATAAAATATGTTTCAGACGAAATGTGAGAGAGATGAGAGTGACTTGAAGTTGCTCTCATCTCTAGCACTAGCACTTGCAGTCAAGTGCAAAAGAGTCACTCACCCTAAAGGCGATGACGAGTGTCGCATTTTCACGGTCGATTTTTGTCGATTTATGAGTGGTCTCTCAAACTAATCTGGACAAAAAACGATTTAAAGAATATGATGACGTGAGCCAAAATCTAAAGGTCTACAATCAAACAATGCAAAAATAAAGTATCGTTTATTATGCACGCTGCGTCTTTGTATTTCATTTCATTTATTTATAAAAACAATACATTTAATTTTACATCACCTTTATAGCGTATACTGCTATTCTAAGGTGATGTAATCAGTTGTAGATACATAGATCCTCAGCTGACATTTCATAAACTAAGACAAAAAATTTCATAATAAAAAAAAAATATCTAGAGGCCCACTGTGGACTCCACACCTCCGTGACCTTACTTCCATTAAACCAACCATTCACTAATGCCTTTTTTATTATTCTTGCAGGCATTGCCCTCCAATTTGTTCAGTAAATATGGTTTCCCCGAAGATGTGCGCCAAACGGATGGTAAGTTTAAAAAACCATTTTTTTTTAATTTAATAGTTTACAATTTTTTTTTTTAATTAAGTTCTGTGATAGACGGATATAAACCATCAGGTTTACAGCTTCTTAATATCTTCATTTATGCCCACAGAAAAGATCATCAGCGGCTCTTCGGCCAAGGAAGGCGATATTCCCTACCAGCTCAGTCTGAGGATAGTGACTGCGACTGGAAGCGTTAGTGCTTGTGGTGCTTGCCTGGTTCATCATCGCTGGGCTTTATCAGCTGCCCATTGTACTTTAGGGTAAGCTAAGCCCATTTTATTCGTATTTATGGAGCTTCTAGTAGCTTTATTGAAATAGTTAAAACTAAAATATGTCAAGTATTTAGTAAAAAGATTTCCTTTATGTATAAAGAGCATTTAGATTGTATGTTTCTTATCCATGAAACAGCGTTACATCATTCCATTTAATTGCATTATTTTTCATGTTTAATTGTTTTATGGTATTTGCGCAAATTCAATAAAAACAAAATGTATGCTTTTAATTCCTACTTCTAATTTTTCAATTTCCAGGAGGACTTATATCCTAGGTAATGTAATTAAAATAGGTATTGTAATTAAAAATTTCGTAGAAACATACATGTTCCTTATGTATAAGGAAGAATTACATTTTATATGTTTCATATGCATTAAATGGCATAATATAATATGGTCTTATTCTGGATGATTCCGATTTTTCAGTTTTTCAATTAACTGTTTTTGCTATATGAGTTTAAATTGAATAGAAACAACATATATAATTCTCACTATTATTATTTTGAATTTGCAGGAGGAGGTTCCTCGTTATCCGTTTCGGAAGTCTTGATGCCGCGACCCCAGAACTCGTTTTGGAATCGGTCGTTTGGTATGACCATCCAGATTATCACTCTATGTTTCTAAACCACGATATTTCAATAATAGATTTTGGACGGCACGTCCATTATACCGGTATGTTGACAATTTATTACCGTGAATAGTACTTACTTTCATTTTAGAAACAGTTAACTCTATTAGTAAGTAACCTACTATATTAATCTCTTCTTTAAAAATAGATTTATTGACATCCAATGAAATATTTTCATAATTTCGATGATATATTAAGGTATATTATCCAATATCCTCCTCGTTTTTATGCATATATTTGTTTATTTATTTATTAAAATTCATTCAAACTTATTTTTGTATTTCTTGAAGCGTTCACGTGCATGCTATTTATTTATATAGAACCTCTTGTTGAATAAATATTGATATATACATATCACTAGATTGTTTTTCTGATTTTATACTTTTTAAATGTTAATACAGTTAAAAAATTGAGAGGCCTTACTGAGAAAATGCCAGACATTCACAAGCATTAAGGCTTTAATTTTTCAATAAAAAGTTAATTTATCTTTACAACTCTATTTATGTTATATTTATTAATATTTAGAAAAAACATCTACATTTTTAATATTTTTTTTATTTATTATTTTTTACATTATTTTATACCTCGTAAATGGCCAGTAATTCTTTTTATTCCCGTTTAGTATTATTTTTTTTCTCAAATTCTAAATAATGTAAAAAATTATAAAAAGCCAAAATTAAACTTTTATGTAAACTTAAGTTTATATCAAATGATTAAATACATACGTATGTTTTTTAGACATGGTATTATTAGAGTTTTGAGTGCTGGCAACCTGTCTATGGTATATTTGAAAATAATACATTACGGTTACTCTAGCTGTAGGCTTACTTTATAAAATAAATAAATAATACTCATTTTTAATTTTTCAGATAACATTAAGCCCATTAGAATTCAGAAAGCACACCAAACTGAATTGTCTTTCGAAAATGAAGTCGCAACTGCCAGTGGATTCGGTTTGACATCACAACGTAGGTTAATTACAGTATTTATTTATTTGGTTCCAGCAAATGTTATAAAAACAATGGCTTTCACTGGGCAATCGATACATCATAACGCGCTGTTTTTGATAATGCTAATGTCGACCTTAAATCCTTAGCCGTAAAGCCTACAGTTGCCGCGGCGTGCGTGCGAGTGATGATTGACGGCCTCGTCGAAATATATCTTATCTTAATTTAGTAACTTTGAATTATTTCTAAAATACGAATAAAATTTATTATTTTGTCTACAATATTTTGCGGGTAAATCGAATGCTGCATTATCGAACGCGAAGCGAAAAATAAAAGTAAACACCTTTTTTTATTTAATTTATATATCAAAAACGAAAATCAATTTAAATAATCAGCCCCCATGAAGTATAAGATAAGTCTTCAGTGTACATAAGCTATAAACCACTCGTTTAAATACTTAGTGGTTAAGGAGTGGTGCATCACCAAAAGGATTTTTTGAAGATTTGCCAAGATTTTGCATTAACTGCGCCTTAAATATTTTACTAAACAAACAACTTCTAAATAATTAGTCGCAGATTATTTAGTTCTGCACAACGTTCTTTAAAAAACCCTTACGGTAGGTCATACAAACTTCTGAATTAAAAACGCGACACAAACGGGCATCTCTTGCCGTCTCGCAGTCAGCCAATCAATTGTACTGAATGCACTGCACGATTTAGTTAGTAGGTTTAGTTAGCTCAACAAAGTTTTAAATATTGTTGTACATAGGCGTAAGATTTAATTGGCCTTAATAATAATAATTAACCCTTTGAAAAAATGTATTTGCTACTATTTCGCTGTATGCTTACTTGTTAATAATAAATAAATAAATAAATTCTAGTACAAAATGAACGACGCGTGCGTGCGACTCTACGCTTTCATATCGAAGCTAAGAAGCGTAATTGGCATAGTGCGTTTTTCTTGCTTAGCTGAAGCATCTTTCACCGTTTTAAATAATCATTGGTTATGAATAATATTGTCAACAATCTCCTTGTCCGCGAGATTGTCCTAAATACTCTACCATTTTCTCAGCTTAGGGTAAGGAAACTAAAGCTAAATATCTTTTTTTAAAACAATTTTGAAGTACACCCAAATGGGCTTTAGGAATAAATATTTGTTACATATTTTTACACACATTTATACAGTTTTTTTTTAAAACGTGAAGTACGGTCTGTGCTATAGGAGATTTTGCTGAATATATTAAGGTAAATTGGAAATAAAGAAAATTATGTAAAATATCCTTATTATCCGTCAAAAAACCAAACCACCAGATATTAGGAATTCTTGTTTAAATCTTTCAAATTAAATGTTTCTCCAGCTAGCAGCAAACAGTTCAGATAGCCTTAACTAGGTTAATCTGCTGGTCATCTATCAATCTTCAGAAAATAAACTAAGAAGAATTTCTATCAAAACGGCTTTCGGGATTTGTATAATTAGTATTGATATTTAATATTATTATAATTCCTACAGCTGGCAATGTATCCGATACCCTCAACTATGTTGACTTGAGGATAATCAGTAACGAGGAATGCGCCGAAACCTACGGTCGATCTGTCATCATAAATTCCACTATTTGCGCAGTCGGCATCGAAAACATTGCGCAAAGCACATGCAGCGTAAGTACCTTTTTATAAAACACCTATAAAATGGTTTTTTTTGTATCACAGCTAAACCTGTAATAGGTATCAAGTTTTTGTATCAATAATAGGAGGATTACAGAAGGATAATAGATTTAAAGCACCATTTGTAAAGGCGACAAATAAGCCAAGCATTTAGCCTGTCCTGCAATAAAGAATCTAGGCAATAACGAAAAACCTGAATAAATGAAGTTAACCTAAATAACTAAATAACAAAAATGACCAAACTACCGTTGAATTTAATCTATATTTAATCCAGACAGAAACCAAATCCTGTGCCTCTACACTAAAAATGGCCGAAATGTTATGTCCTACTTAAGAGTAACCAAAACTTTAAGTTAGACTTAACCGATAAACTTCCATTTCAACTCACTCTTAGCGTTAAGTCGAACATAAAAGCCCGTTTTAGCTAAGAATCAAAACTGGGAAGTAAACGCGGTTGTTTATAACTCATCCACGGAAACCAGGTAGATTTCAAATGAAGGTTTGGATGAAGATTTCAGCGATTAATTACAAGATGGCTTTCATGTACTACGAACATAAATATGTGCCTAACTTACACGTAACTAACGTAACGTAACGAACGTGCCTAAGGCACACCTGATGAGTCACACGACTGTAAATGACATAGTTAATATAAATGGGGGTGATAATTTAGAAATATAATATATGACAAATTTGATCAACTTCCTCGTAGATGTTTTTATTGATAACTTTTAAGCTTGACAACTTCCTAATAATTGGCGAATGGCCAATCTGGAATAGAAGGCGGTAGATAATAAAATTAACTATTTGTTTCAGGGCGACAGCGGTGGTCCTCTGGCGTTTAACGAATCCGATGGTCTCAGAACTCTCATTGGAGTCGTCAGCTTTGTCCACACCGCAGGATGCGCTACAGATAATCCTTCAGGTAACAAAAACCGCGAAACGCTATTATAATATCATGGCTAGCTTTGCAAGAAGCTCTGCATTACAGGTTGACCTGTAATGCAGAATTTATAATTGTGTGTCTTATGCTGACAAAAGCTACAAAACAGCTGACAAAACATATGCTAATGCTGATAAATGATGGAAGATGAACCTAGATGGTGTTTGATGTCCGAGAAGGGTCCGGGAAGCAAGAGGGATATCTATTAGTATTGATTTAGTATAAAAATACTAAATTTGTGAAATATATTTTCGTTTGGACCTTCCTAAATGTACCATAAATAGCACACTAACATGTTGTGTATTTGCCCGTTGTTTTAATTATAACAAATACAGAAAGTCACGTTTGTTACAATAATACGTTAAAACAAATAATCCAACTTATATTTTTTATTTTACAGGTTACGTACGCCCCGGATTTTATCATGATTGGTTCACTGAAGTGTCAGGAATCGATTTTGATGCTCTCAATGAAAGTTCATAATACTTTCACAGACTAATTCGTTGAACGCAGATTTTAATTCGTAAACCTATGTTAGATACTGATGGCCAATAAAATTACCATCAAAATATTAGTACTTACACAAATAAAAAATGTACTTTTTACCACAATAAATGAAATGATATTACCACAGAACGTTTTATTAGGGATATGTACCTTCATTTTCTATGTTTTTATTCATTTTAGTTTATTCGTTGACTCAGTAGGTATCTCAAAAATGACTAGGTGCTGGCAAAGCTCTAGCATATGAGCATATCACCTAATGTTTGTAGAAGATTTGAAAGTTACTTAATTAATCGCTCTCAAAAATCTGTATACAAATAGCGAATTTATTATTCTTCCATCCTGGACTGTGGCAGTTAGTACGCATATGGCCCACGCGTATCTAAAAAAAGTACAGAAAAAACAAACGTATCCAAGATTTCTGCACACACTTTTGCTTTCAAATCCCTAGGCATATCCCTAGATACATCAATCCCATATCTCAAGCACATTCTATCGCAGAATCTTCACAGCGCATGCTTAGTACTTAAAATATATTGTAGTGAAAGACATTTATTAGAAAACTAAAATCTCAAGAAAATCATAATCAAGGTTTAAAGTGACTTCTAAGGCACAATTTTATTATTGCCTTATTTCCTAACCAAAAAATGTTTATGAAATCAAATAGGCATAATAAAAAGAGGCGACCATGATTATAAATTAGGGTCGAAAACCCAAAAACTTTATAAGATGAAGTCAAATAAACCAAACGATTCGATCATGTTGATTATTTGATTGATATTTAAAGATACTTTTGTCACATAAATAATATTTACGTCACACGATTCGACCCGTAGGTATATTGTTAGGTATCTAAACTATTTTTTTATTTAGTCTTAGGGAAACATAAATATCTTGAGGCTTTAACATGAAATAGGTAACATAAGCGTACATATTTTGTTTTAATTAGTATAGTAAAAAAAACGACCTCGATTGTTTGATTCTCTAATTGTGTAATCTTGTAATTTGGCTTACTTGGTAAAAATGTCCAATTCACGTTCAGGTTATTGGCTAAATCGACTAACTGCTCAACGGCGATGGGATTTGTCAAACAGCAGAGCTACTTTAGGTCATTTTCGCACCGCGAACGGTTCGCCCAATTAATTGTCGAAGCGTTTGCTTGAAGCGGTTTTCATATCATCCATCATTGCATCTAATCTTGTTTAGTAAAAAAAAGGAGGAAAAAAACAATTTTAAATAAAATCGGATTGGATCGGATAAAACATTGATTTTATCGAAAGCCTTTATTATATAGGCTGGTAGTAATTCTGAAGTAGTCTGTCATAAACGCTATTAAACAGTGGTATATTTTGTTTCAAATAGTATGGAAAAAATATAAAATCTCGATCTACCGACGTAATTAATTTGTATATCTCGTAATTTGGAGTAGTTAATATATATGTGCTAGCTCCTAAAGTTTTTATTTAAAGGCATGTTATGAAGGACACGTCTTTTTTTATTTTATTTTTTTTATTTAATCCAAAACAATACATGTGAAATAGCATAAAACAATGAATATATCTAGTTACAAAGCAATCTAAAATTATCTAAAATATCAATCAACGCTAAAAACTTAATTTTATTTAATTTCTTTGCATAGGACTATATCATTGGTAATAAATTTACAAGGAATCATTTATTTGCACTTCTAAATATTTTTTTGTTCATGTGTAAGTATCTATGTATATATTTATTATTATAATAATGAACAAACTGAATATATATATATACTATCAAGTAAAATAATTTAAATATAAGTAGACATGTTTTTTATATTCAATAATTGATAATTTAATTATTACATTAACGTACATTATACGTAATAATTACAAAACGACGATAATTGAATCTCTTTAAGGTTGCATTTTTAGCTTCTATACATTCATGCTAAAGAAGCTACTATCACCGTCCTTTGAAATTTGTCTGTCCTTTCGTTTGACTATTGCATCTTTCAAGAAATGCTCTTGAAACACAACTATAACCGTTTCGATTATATCGGAAGCTAGTCGGATAATATACTAGATATATGTATGAAATTAAAGTCACCTAATTTTTAGTACTAATAGATGAAATATTGACTGTTCCCTCAAATATCATATTCGAATTTCAAAAATATGCTAGCACGGCTGTTGGAACGTATTATTTATTACTGGCCAGTTAAAATTAATACAATCTCATATATGTGCACAAATAAAAGCATGTAAAAGAATGATCATTGCGACGTTATAATAATTTATTTATTTGAAATATTATGAATATTTGCAATATAAAATATTTGAATTAATGTTCGTGTTATTTCATTGCTCGATGCGTGTCAAAATTTACAAAAAAAAACTAAATTATTGTTAAAATTTTATTTTAATCTACTCAGACATAAATAAATAAGCCACTGTCGCCACTATGGCCATCCAAAACATCGAATAGGCTAAAAGTGCCACAGGCACAAGTAAAGTTTTCCATCACAAGTTGGTATCACGGGCGCAAGTAGTCTAGGTGGAAGATGCCGTTTATGACGTACAGGGCGTTTATAAAAGCGCTGGACATGACCAGGTGTTGAATGACCAGGTGTTGAATGACCAGGTGTTGCGAGTGGACGATCAGCTAGAGAACGTAACATAAAGTTTAGGTTTTTTTTTCGGATACAATGATGAATTTTGATACGTCATCTTTAAACATCATATTTGATATCGCAGAACCAAATAACTGCATTATTTTATCTGAAACGGTCACGCAACAGCCTATATATCTAGTAAATTATTTTCCTGTTATATTTTATCACTATAATCACAATATATGTGATTTTAGATAATAGTGATAACAGTGGTTGGTTTAATTATGTATATAAAGGTTTCACATTTTGTTAAATTCATTACTTTGTAGAGAAAAAATGAGGCGTTTTTTGGGAATTTTATCGTTCCTGGGAGTTTTGCTACTAGCGCAGGTCAGTATTTTTTTTATATATATTTATTTACATGTCGAAAAAAATATTTTCCACGCAAATAAGTGATATTATTTGTACCTAAAAATATTCCCGGATATCCTATAGTGAGCGCTGAGAAAAACAGTGTTCTATATTTTCATTGGCGAATGTTTATTCACAATCAAACGTATCATTTCGACTGGAGAATGGGAGGGGTGTACACCTGGGACACTTTCGTCAATTATGTGAATAGGGTGTAAGGTGTAGAATGCTTTTTGTACGCAATACCCGTGTCTATGGAATAAGTAAGAAGGTAAATAGATAAAAAAAAACAAAATATATTATTATTTTGATTTTTTGCATATTTAGTTACGGTATTTAGTTACGGTATTATTTAGTTGTATAAAAATGGAGGTTTCGTCCAGTGTTGGATATCATCTCCTTACAACTCCTTACTACTCCTCAGACGTCATCCCTGGCTTTATCAGATACCATCAGAGCTGTCCAGTGTCTTCTCCGTCATACTTCATAAATTACTAAAAATTCTCAATCTCCAGACATTAAAAGAGAGGCGAGATAAAGGTGACCTCATTGAGACATACAAAATATTAAAGCCTCACTATGACTGCGCAGAATTGAGAGAAATATTCATCCTTGATAAAAACACCCAACTACGTGGGCCCTGTATGAAGTTAGATGGGACGTCCTTTTCAAGGAACCCCAGGAAGAACTTCATCAGTAACAGAGTCGTGGGAGCATGGAATGGATTACCAGAAAGTGTCATAGGATCAAAGACAGTCAACCAATTTAAAAACAATCTAGACGAACATATATGAAAAAATAATAACAATTTTGATACTGAATAAGATATAGGTTTATCGGCTATGCTGCTTGCCTATTACAAAATAATAATAATAATAATGGTCGTCCCATCTTTCTGTTCTAAATCATCTGGATAATACATGTAAAAAAACCCCCATATGCTCTTAGGATAATATATTAAACCATCAATTATACTTGTATTAAAAATAGTCTAAATAATAAGAAAGGTTAAACTTAACTTATTGGCCTGATTAACCTTTTATGAATAATATCAGTTTTTTCTGTACCACAAAAAAGGTTTTTTTTTATGATTAAATTCTAGAATTTAAAAAAACTATGCTTGATCGTGGTTTTTCGTTGGTATTTTGTTTGGTATGGTCCTCAAATTGAATACTTCCAATACTGCTGTATGCCAAACACAATTTATGGAGAAATTTTAAATGCCAAAATCTAAAAAGCAGTCGTTAAAAGGTTTAGGTATAAAAAATCACAGCCACGAAACGCACGTCGAAAACAGTGTTATTCCTCATCCGATTAGGGAAAGCCAGGGTATGGGTCAGCACCGTTAAAATTCTTAACCAATTTAGGTCCAATTTCAAGAAGAACCCGGTGACGAGAAGAGTTGGTCTTTACACATTCAGGTTATTGGCTGAATCGACTAACTGCTCAACGGCGATGGGATTTGTCAAACAGAAGGGCTACTTTAGGTCATTTTCGCGCCGCGAACGGTTCGCCCAATTAATTGTCGAAGCGGTTTTCATATCAATCCATCATTGCATTTAATCTGGTTTAGTAAAAAAAAGGAGGAAAAAGATAATTTTAAATAAAATCGGATTGGATCGGGTAAAACATTGATTTTATCGAATGCCTGAAGGCTTGCGATAAAATTTTGATAAATTATATAGGCTAGTAGTAATGTAGTAGTATAAGCTAGTGTATAATATATATATATATTTAAAGTATACTATTTTTTTATGCATCCTAGCTCTTAAAAGGAAACAAATACCTACATACCACACTGAGGCTTTAACTTGAAATGCTTAGGTAACTTAGGTACTTAGGTAGGTGTCTGAACATAAACGCTACTAAACAGTGGTATATTTTGTTTAAAATAGTATGGAAAAAAAAATTATATCTCGGTCTACCGATGTAATTAATTTATGTATCTCGTAATTTGGAGTAAGTAATAAATATTTGCTAGCACCTAAAGTTTTTATTTAAATGGTATGATACGAAGGACACATTTGATCGACACTAAACGCGGTAACTGACATATATTTGATAAAAAAATAAAGTCTTTTTTTTATTTTCGTAGGCATATTTGTATCTATACCATCTAGAACATCTTTCTGATCTAGACCAGCAATAAGGACAATAAGACCTGCCAGCTTTATTTAATTTTAAATAATCACTTATTGACAATATCCGTAAAATACACAGTAAAAAAAAATCTCTAATAAAATATGTTAAAGCATCAAATATACTTGTATGAATTTGTTGATATTAGGAAAGATAAAACTTTTATACATATCGACCTTAACAGCCTTTTATAAATAATATTATTTTTTTTGTAATATGCTATTTTATGATATATTTTTTTTATAATTACGCACTAAATTTATAGTATACTGTATACTTATTTAGTATAAAAGTAATTATGCTTGTTCATGAATGACTATTTTTGTTAGTGTGTTTGTCACATCCTCAATTTTAATTTAATGCTTGCATGACAGCTGTACGCCAAACATATTAAACGAGAGGTACATATGAAAGATCAAATCTAATCAACACGGTCGATTGCTCTGAGGATGTTGCGGCCTATCGAGGTTATTCTTTGATCGAAGGCTGTCCTGGTATTCAACCAACCATTTAAACTTACTCCAATTAAACCAACCATCCACTAATGCCTTTGTTATTATTCTTGCAGGCATTACCCTCTAATTTGTTTAGTAACTACACTTACCCCGAAGATGTGCTCCGAGCGGATGGTGAGTTTTCAAAAAATAATCCGTTATTTTTTACTTTTGTGATATATGACCAGGTTTCCAGGTTTTAACCATATTCCTTTATACCCGCAGAAAAGATCATCAGTGGCCATCCAGCCAAGGAAGGCGATATCCCCTACCAGCTGAGTCTGAGGATGGTGGATTCGATTGGAGGCGTTAATTCTTGCGGAGCTTGCATGGTTCATCATCGCTGGGCTTTAACATCTGCCATTTGTACTTCAAGGTAAGCCAAACATTCACGGATTTTATTTTGTATTTATGGGGTTTCTAATGGTTTTAGAGGAATACCTATATACATTTATGGTTAATTCTGGGGTTATATGCTATAAGATGAATGACAAAGCTCTATCTGAAAATAAAGTAAATCACACCCACAAACACATGTAAAATTATATTGAACAGAAGTATCATAAATATAATAACTACTCGTATATAATATAAATGGGATAATCTACAAATGGGATTTAAAAGTATTTATTTATGAAGGCATAGAACTTAGAACTTCATTGTAAAAGGAATTTTGTTAGGGCAATTGCCCTAACAAAATGTGACAAAATGTTACTGAGGTCAAAGGAAGGTTAATATGGTACCAAAGACTCACCTTTTTCCCTCGACGGCAGTTCTGGGTGCACACTGCTTTCAGGTCGGTGTCTATTGGACGAGCATTAAGAAAGCTACGGTAAAAGTAATAGGAAATTCAGCCTTATAATCTATCCGTTATTATTTATTTTTTGTTCAAATTATTATTATAGAAAACGGCGTAATCATGCCCTCCCCTCCCCCTACTCGACAAGACCTAGTTTTCAGAAAACAATAAGTATATTTTATTTATTATAGAAAAAAGCGTAACCAAAAATAGTTATTGTAATTAATAATTTGAATAATAAAATTTTATATGTTTCATACGAATTAAATAGCGTTACGTGATTCGATTGTATTGCATTTTATAATATGGTGTTATTCTGAATGATTCCGATTTTTCAGTTTTTCAATTACAATTTTTCAATTCAGAAACAAAATTTATAATTGTCACTGTTAGATTAGATTATTTTTTTAAATTTTCAGGAGGAGGTACATCGTTGTCCGATTCGGATCTATTAATATCGCGACCCCAGAACTCGTTTTGGAGACGTTCATTTGGTACGAACATCCAGATTACATCTCGGGGTTGCAACGATTCCATATTTCAATAATAGATTTCAGACGCCACGTCCACTATACCGGCATGTTGACATTTTTTTAACCTGAATAGCACTTATTTTCTTTTTCAGAATATTTTAATGTATTAATAAGTAACCTTCCACGATAATTCCTTTATTCATTGATTTAGTAATTAATTGGTTATCTAATAAAATATCTCGATACTTTTGATCATATTTTTAGACATTATATATAAAATATGTTAAGGTCAAAGTAATTAATTGGAAATTATATACAATCTCCGGTTACCAAACAATTTGATCAACAAAGACGCCAAATTTATCACTATTATATAATAATCTCTAGTAGGGTACGGTCAAACTAATAAAAATATTTTATACGAATCTGTATTTCTAAAATTGTTGTCCAATATCAATGTATAAACAAAATACACGTAAATTATTTATTTATTTATCGTTTATTCTGAAAACCAACAGAACAATTATAAAAAAAGAATGGTACATACCAAAAGTAATTTAATGCGCATTTATTTTTGCAAGTAGGCTTTTGTGACACATCGAGTCGCATATTATTTTTTACATTTCATCCGTTTGGAGTACATTCTCCGTTCCAGTAACCTGTAATTCTGGAAGCCTTGTCCGCCTAAATTGGATTAATTACGTTCACATTCTTGAATAGCGATTTCGTCATTTGGGACTTCATTGGCTGATATAAAAGTCTCTTTACAAGTTGTAAACTGGTTCCTCGGGTACCCGAGGAACCGATTCACTACGGGCTATCTTTTTCAATGCCTTTATCACTGCTATAATCTCCACATTGAGAACTTTGACTGTCACATATATATAAACTTAATGCCACTTTACTCAGTAGGAATACAAATATATTTTTTTTAAATAGCAGGTGCTTTCACTCGATACAAGGTAAAGACTTGTATGATAGTGACCACCTAGGAAGGTGTCTAGTCGAAGAGCGCGGTAAATAAAGCCTGAAAGTTTCATCTTCGATTATGAAATGGATGGATGGATCTTGCCAGGGCCTGTCAGCTGTCAATTACCTTTCACAGATTACTTATTATTCTGTGACTGTTTTGTTTGTTTTAATCGTTACTTGACTATTTGTTTTGATATTTACGAAGTTTTAGCCGCGTTCTGTCAGAAATATAGCACAGAATTTCTTAGGTAAAGAAGTTATCTTATTATATTTTAATGTTTAAATTGATACGACTAATAATTGTTATATTTGACTAATATTTGATGATTGTTTTTTAATTGCGGAAAATCGTCTGAAAAGATAAATTACACAATCTTTGACAATATTGAAACATTTTGAACATTTTTTTATTTTTTTGATAAAGCGTAGGATAGCAAATCATTAATAAAGGATTAAAAAACAATCACCAAATATAAGTCATAATATTTATGTAGTACGTATACAAGAAATTTAAAATGTAAACTTTTTGATATTATACTGTAAATGTCTATAACGTGTTTGAGGTCATTTTCGATGCCCATTATAGTGAGATTGTTTAATCATTGAACACTTCACTCAACTGTTATTCTTACCCACAATTGTACAATACGATGAAGCACTTTTATGTTAATAGGATTAAGGTAAATAACTGAAATTTCACACGGACAAGCTCTTTTTATTGTTTTAATTCGTTTCTCTAGTAAACATAATAAAATATTATATCTCATTCTGTCGGCTTTTGTAAATTGTATAACTCACAAGAAAGTGCAAGCTTGCAAATAATACTTATTTTTAATTTTTCAGACAACATTCAGCCCATTAGAATTCAGGGATCACACCAAACTGGATTGTCTTTCGAAAATAGAGTCGCAATGGCCAGTGGATTCGGTTTGACATCACAACGTATGTTAATTACAATATATATTTTTTTTTGTATTACCATTAAATACCTAATAAATTATAATAAACGAAAAATTTAATAAATTCATAGTCATAGTTTATTTTGTTCTGCACAACTTGTTTGAAAACACTGGTTCAGCATGTCATACAAACTTCTGAATTAAAAAAGCTTCTTGCCTGCCGTCTCGAAGTCCCCCAATCGTTTGTACTGAAAGCACCTAATATCGAGTTCTAGCGGTACCTACGAGTAGAGTGATTTCCGAGGAGCGTAATATAAGCTAAGAAGCGTATTTGGTATAGTGCGATTTTCTCGTTTAGTTGGAGCAACTTTCGGAGCTTTAAGTAGGTAATCATTGGTTCTGGATTTGGTCAATAATCTGGTAAATAACGCGGAAGAGATTTTCTTATAGCTTTTATCAAGCTTAGGTCAAGGTGCATTTATAGAGATTTTTTTTTTTTTTTGTAGGAGATTCTGCTGATTATATCAAGCTAATTGAACCTAGAAAAAACTGTAAAAAAAGCTTTTTTAGGTTCACTCAACAACCGAACCACCAGAGTTAAAGAAATCTCATTTAAATCAACTTTTTAAAATTATTATATGTGTACCACTGGCAACAACTAAGATATTCCGAACTAGGTTAACCTGCGATCCTTTTTAAAACAGCTTTTTGGATTTGTATGATTTCTACGGATATTTTATATTATTATAATTCCTACAGCTGGCAATACATCCAATACCCTCAACTATGTTAATTTGAGGATAATCAGTAACCAGCAATGTGCCAGTTCCTACATTCCAGGCTCTGTCGTAGATTCCACTATTTGCGGAGTCGGCATCGAAAACACTGCGCAGGGCATCTGTGGCGTGAGTATCATATTTGTACCAATAAAATTATTACTTTCTATTCCACAGCTAAACTTTTAATTTTAACTAAACTGTATGGTAACAGTCCCTTTAGTTAATAATACAGTTATAATGCACGGCCGTTAATAATGCAGTGCTGATGATGAAACAACTTTACTGTCGATGATGACTTGCACTATTAACTATGTTACAAATGACTAAGGACGTGGAAGATTAACAGACGGAAGATGCTGATCGCGTCGCAGCTTAAAAAAAGCTGTCACGGCGCGGGGGGACGCCTCCAGACAACCGGTACGAAGTCGCACCTCTGCCATGAACAATGCAGCCGGCTTCCGGCCTCGTCTAGAGGAATTCTGACTTTACTTCAGCAATTATCGGCGCGTGTTTGTACACGGGCCCTAACTATGGACTCTGTTAAGGCTGTGAGTAATGTCCTCACAGTATAATAGGACGATTACAAGTAGATAATAGTGTAACAAGAAGTTACAAAATAATAAAAAATACTAAAAGAATATAAAATTTGCTGGGCGCCTGAAAATTTAGAAATAATAAATAAAATAAAATAAAAAATGAATCAAGAAAATTAAAAAATATGCTCATATAAAATATCAGGGGGTGAGTGATACCAACGCTCTTTGCGCCTGCTTCAGGAAATTACCGAAGAAATAAAAGTCAGTTTTTGGCAGGTTTATAAAATCCTTTTTCTTGTATTCCAAAACTTCTACACAATACAACAAAAAAAAATATGTTGGGGCAGTTGCCAATAAAACCAACAAAAACTATATAAATATAAACAGTTTTTTTTCATAAACTGATAAAAAAACTCCCTCGTTCGACAGATATGGGCAATTGCCAATCAAAATAAAAAATATAGGTTACCAATTTAAAAAAATAATTATTTAGAAAGCTAGACGGCAACCAAGGTCTACATTAAAAACAATTTGGGATACAATTTAAAAAACATACGAAATAAAAAATTATAAATCTTCTCCATGAAGACTCTTGCGACGCTGGAACTCAGTCGCTTCCAAGAGATGAAATTTAACAGATAAGGTGAATTTAAATGATTACATCACCTTTGTAAAAATGGAAATGAGCGAATTGGAGTGAAGAGAAAGTATCTGATGAACTGTTTGATTAACTGCAGTTGCTTAGGATTAAAATTATTGTCTACAATAACCTAATCAGCAAACGCTTGTGCTGAAACGTAAATGGCATTAATTGCGACATTATGGTTCTTCCAGGTTGTCCCCTGAAAAGGACTCATTTAGACCATAATATCTCCTTGCGTCACTTGCGGGCTTATGATTGTAAGAATGCATTTTGCTGCTAAAATCCTTGAGCGGGAATCTGACGTGGTAACAGAAGCAGGAGGAGTGGAAGATTGTTTATGACTGACTCATCCACGGATGCCAGGGAGACAGATGAAGATTGTTATCTTCCAGATCCGCCCCTGGATTGTAGTCCATATTTTAGTTACAATATTGGTATTAGAGAAAGTCGAATGTGAGGAGACTCATTGGCTACTAAAAAAATATTTTTCTTACTATGCAGAGCGTCCAGTCGTGGTCTAATTATTTTACGAGTAGAATGGACTTTTTTGGGTTGCACTTGATAATAAGCATTTTAAATATTTTATACTCTTTCTACCTTATGTGTTTTTGCGTTAGTTCACTACTAAAGTGACAGCACATGCGTTTTTTGAAGGAAAACTTCTTTAGCACTTAACATAATCTTTCCTAATCTAATTATTCATCTAATTATTCATGTTCGTATTACATGTACGTGTATGTATATCAATGTTAATTTTCGTAGATTTATTTTGTACTTACAAAAAAGCTCAGCGCAATTGCATGTAACCAATCTATTAAATAACTATTAAAATTAGCCTACCTTAGTACGGTCAATGTCCAGTTAGGTATGGTTATGTTATTCATTATCTAAGAAATATGTAAAAACAAAAATCAATAAATAAATAGCGGCACGCTCATTCGGATAAAATCAAATGCTCACATTTTAAATGCTCTGTACTCATTGCGCCGAGCTCATTGCACGTAGATTTTTGGTTATCTGTAACGCTGAATTTATTTTTACATAAATAAATAGGCATACGTAAACATTGTTGAATGTAAATGCCAGCTGGTATAAGGTGATAATTTTGAAATATAATATGACAAATTTAAAGAACTAAAGAACTTCTAGAAGTTTTTTTTATTGATTAGTAATAACTTTTAGATTTACAAACAAACTAAAAAATATATCATTCTACTAGCCTCCAACTTCATAAATGTTCCTGAAAATGTTAGAAGCTTGAAGCGTTTTGGCATTGCAGATTTGCACAATAGAAAATAGCTTTAAGGTTCTACATGAAGGTCGACTCCATCTGATACCCATCTGATTATGACAAAAGGACTAATTACAGCTAAGTAAGTAGGAAAGAAGAATACACTTTTAAGCTTGGCAGCTTACTAACGAAACTGCGCACCAATGAATGTCCAATGAAAACTAGAAGGTGGTAAATAATAAAATAAACCATTTGTTGCAGGGCGACATCGGTGGTCCCTTGGCGCTCACGGAATCCGATGGCCTCAGAACTCTCATTGGGATCATCGTTTTTTACTCAACAGCAGGATGCGCTACAGCGAGTCCTTCAGGTGACAACAACCTTGTTAGTTAAAGCTATATCATACGTGCAGGCTAGCTTTGCCAGAAGGGCCAACGGCCTTCATTAGAGGCTGGAAGAGACCACGGCATATTCTAACGGTGAAAAATGATGGAAGATGAACCTAGATGGTGTTATTTAGCTGCATAAATCAGCGCCGTGTAGTCGAATAATTTCTCTAGGACAGAAAAGTCAGCTTAAAATTTTATCTCTCAAACGATAAGCACACTCGCTACATATATTTATTTATTTATTTATTTCAGGAAACAACAGCGTACATAGTAATTACAATAAACAAAAAAACAATTAAAACACAAAGCCAATAATATATTTAGGTTAATCTTTAAAGAAATGGAATTCTAAGGCAAATGCGAAATATGATACAATATTGTTGTAGTGAAGGAATATTTGAATATGTATAGCTATAGTAAATGTTAAGTTTAGATTAAAATATAACGATTGATTGTATATCATAGTTCGATATCAATATAAGTTAATATCCACCTGGTGTAAACTTATTAAGATTTCAATTATAATAAATAAAAGATTAAAATCAAAGTCGCTATCCGCGTGTGAATGGATTTTGATGAGGTTTTAACCATTATTTAGAAAATTGATTCCAAAAAGTTTATGAATACAATAGTAAATTTAAAAATGATAAAGAAATCTGGAATGTTTTGTTATAAAGTCGTAACAAGATGCTTTTGGGGCGCTTACATGGCTTTGCTAACGATACCTACATCAAATTAATATACTACAGAATTGTAGGTTGTAGAATTGTAAATCCGCAATAGCATATATTATGTATCTTTTAATGATGACCCACAGTAACATTTTTTATATTTCAAAGTTTGATCACTAATAAGGGGATGAGAGATTGCATGGGAATTGTATTGGGTAACATGCTAGGAAGGTGTTTTTAGACATTTTGGAAACGAGGTACGAGGCGTCTTTACAAAAGATTTAAGCACGCAGATCGCCCGAAGCGTAGATTTACGTGGAAGGCCTGCAGGGCCTAGCTGCGAACTCGGGTCGAATCCTGGGGTTGAACGGCTTGTAAAGTTTACGCCATGAAGCATATTATTACGATTTGGCAGAAAAGATATCCTGTTACACGTCAGTATAAGAAAATAAGTGTTTAGTATAATATATATTATACTTTTGTTACGAATAAACAAATAAACCAAAATATTTTATTTATTTTACAGGTTTCATTCGCCCTGGATTATTTCATAGCTGGTTCACCCAAGTGACAGGAATCGATTTTAATGCTCTCAATGGAAGTTCATAATACTTTCACAGTTTAATTCGGTCGACACAGAATGACTTTTTGTTAACCTATATCGATTATATGTGAATGGTAAAAATAAAATATTAAGAAAAGATACGCCCATATTTAACCTTTTAATTTGATATGACTTTAAGACATGCACCAGCTTAGTAGTGATAAAATTCATGCAAAACTGTACTACCAGAATAATTAACCTAAATATACAAATATGTTTTGTTTAAAAGTAGTTATTTATACTTTATCTAGAATAATAAGAAAAATGGATGTATAAAATAAATAAATAATACGTACTTCTGGCCAAAAAAATAATATTGCAAAAACAGTAGTTACCTCACAATAAAGTCTACTTTTTAACACATTAAATAAAATATATTGTGAAAAGTACCTAACTAAATACGATTCGACCCCATGAATAAGCTCTCTTATTCGCCCGTATCACAGTTTGTAATATATTAAATTTCAATTAATAATTACTCTGAAATTATATTATAGTATTCTCGATTTTAATAACGCTACTAGACTACTTCGCAGGATCATTAAATCGTGGTAATTCATAGGAAAATATTGCGGTTATTCTCATTCGCGTTCGGCCGTAAAGCCGAGTTTTATATACAGGAAATTTATGTGTTTCAAACATTAAAAGTGATAAAATTTGTCATCAGAGCGTGGACTTTTATAAATATAAGATAATAATTATACCTTTCTGCTCCATATACTTCGCATTCAGGTAGATTTTTATTGGAAACAGATAGATAGTCCATCTTAGGACAGGTCTTCAGCACGATGGCCTAGTTAGATGGACACGGTGAAGACTCTGACATGCCACTAAGTGCAAATTTAGATGAGAGGAGATGTATTAGTAGTTTAAATTACAATAACATCTAAGTGACATCACATTTTCTCTTTGTATGTTTATGGATAAAATGCTTTTTTGTAATAATTGTATGTCTGGCTGTAAGTTTATTTTGTGAAAATAACAATAAATAAATAAATATAACCACGCAAAAACTACTGAATCTTTCGGAGATAATAGTAAACAGTAGTAACACATTAGTATAATACATTAGTTTCGACATTGGCAGCACTAATATTTTATCCTAGTACTGTAATTTTTTCTAGCAAACAATCTGATTTGGTTTCTAAGTAGAGCAACTCAACCGCAGATTGTGGCCGGAATATCCGCGGACCCCTTCCCTTAATGAACCTGTTCCTCTGAACTACGTGCCTCTGTAGTCACCCGTGAAGTAGTGTACCAAAGGAAACCAGCATTCAGAAAGCGGCGCCTTTTCAACTTCCATTGTATACTAATCGTAATAAGTAATAAAGCTTTACGATAGTAGTCTTGTAAAAGAGAGTTTGTTTAAATAATATTTAACTGCTTTGTTGATATAACATATTTTAATATCTTACATTTTGTTTATAAAGCTACTTTTTGGAAATGATTATGCATCACATCTTCAGGTGAAAGTTCACAACTCACTGGGAATACAATTTCATTTAATTGTAAAACATAGTCTTTGATTAGTGTCTGTTTCCATACAAACGCTTGTTACTTATATAAATAGATAAAATGTGTCTTTATGTATTGTTAGACACATTATTTCTATTCAAATTTATTAAAAAACAGCAGCACTAAAGAATAATATAATAAGAATAATAATATAAATTCCAAAAGTGTGCGAATAGTGACTACCGCTAGTTCTAACGTGCGAAGTAAACACTTGAGGGGAACACTTGAGTGGAGCAAAACGACTCTGAATTCGGGCCTTAGTATATGCTGGGATCGAATAAAACAGTTCGGTGAGTGGTTCTTTCCTTTGTTGTCCACGGATTGAACCTATCCAGAACTTCAATTGTCGCATTTTGCAAGTATTTCTGTGTCGTTAAAGAGAACGTCTTTTTCAAGCAGGAAACACGAAGGTCAAATTTTGTCGGGTTAAACTAATTAAATATTTTATTCTAAAACAGATTATAGCTATATGACTTGCTCGCTCAGATGGTATAATTATTTCGACCGGTACACAGCAAGGTGCTCATCTTGGTCCGTTTCATTTTAACCTATATATAAGCGATAATTGAAAATGTGTTTAATATTCCAATTATTTGTCGTATGATGATGACCTAAAAATATACAAAAAAATAAGATTTGAGCATGATGGCCTCCTTTTACAGCAATAAATTATGACGACATGGCTTCTGGAATAAATGTAATGTTTTATATTTGGCATTAGAAGAATTATATTTGTGTTCATATTTGAATAAAAATGTAATTTTTTGAAAACGGTCAGAGTATAAAAAAGGGTGTAGAAAAATGGTCATAGTAATACTGCTATATGTTTTGATATTTATCTTTTACTGCGTTATATTTTCACATGTAAACTCTAGCTGTAAAGTTCTTATTCATTTGTAAACATATCGTAGACTTCAATATAAAAAGGGGACCAAACTTGTGTTTCACTGACTCAAACCCTGCAGCTATAATTTAGTCCTGTAAATATCCTGAAGTACATCTTACATTTGTTGGGCCACTGCTAAGCGAAGTACATTACAATCATTAAAATTAATGTTAATAAATACTTTCAATTAAATTTAAATAACTAGCAGTCAAATAACTAATAATTAGCAGTTTAACATTTATTAAATATCTCAGAAATAGAATTAATTTTGAAAATCTACTTTTACTATGTTGAAGAAATAAGATCAAGGTATCTAAACATATTTTTAATATGATTACATATCCAATGGTTACCAAATGCCAACCGTAGAAAAAATGGTCTTAATGAATCGAAATTAATATTTATCCTTTAGCTTCGCCTTACCCGAAGGTAAAAAGTTTTGTAAAGTAATAAGTAATACCACGCATAAAATATTCTTTATAATTTTGCATAAATTACGGTACAGTAAGAAAGATAGAAGCTTTGCCTTTTCACCAAATATCTTGTTCTTTTCTAATATCTCTAATACAATAAGATTTATATTTTTTCCTCGTTTAATACGAGTAAGGTATATTTAAAAAGTGTGACATTCAAAATGAAATAACATAAACCTTTAGAAATAAAACACGTTTTTAGCGTTCGGAACTTCTATGGACTTTTGTTGAATTATTATGATCGATTATTAAAGTATATGTTTATTTGTAGATATTATTATTGGTTTTATAACGGATAAGAGAAGGGTTTTATAGTTAAGAGAGAATATCGATATTTATTGAACTAAGGTGAGAAAAGCAACGTCAACTTTTTTTTCAAATAAGCAAATCCTTAAAAAAAATTGTTTGTGATTTGAAAAAAAAATGTTTATAATTCACAAGCACCTACTAAAAAATACATATTATATTTTTTTTTCAGAAATTAAAACAAAAACTAGAGGAGGAGAAATCCATGATTGAGGATGAAGTTCGTGAGAAAAGGTTACAATTGAAAAATTAAGAAATCATAATAAAAAGAGACAAAACATCTCTGAATGAACACCAAAAGACGAATGAAGTAAGTAATAATGGTTGTTGTTAGGCATTATGTCATTATCATTCACTATTAAAGGCTCTAGAAGCACCATACCTTCTAGAAACTATGAGAATTCCTATGCTGATGAAAAATGTATTAAATTAACGTTTTTTTATTTTAAAAACAATTAATAAAATAGGCACTTTATAAATGAATTGATTATATTAAATCTTGTCTCTGAAGTTGTGGTTTTATAAGTTATATTAAGTGTCTCCTGAAAAGTTGTTGTTTTTTTTGTATAAAAGGTATTGTTTGTTCATGAACGATATACAAGACAAAATGTTAAAAAAATTTACTATTATTTATTTATTTATATTTATAACAGGATGCTGCAATGAGATTAGGAAATATGAAAGAAGAATTGGAAGAGAAGGCCCGACTGATAAGATCTGAGAGGTTAAAGTTGCAAAATGAACTTGATGACATATCAGCTAAGTAAGTAAAAATTATTTTTTATTACTTTTAGATTTGCCTTAAAGTGTCTTCGAAATACATGTCAGGTTTTCTATTTGTTTTTTTTTTTTAATATTATTTTACGAAAATCCCTACAAAGGACAAAAGACGTAGTTATTGGGTATTTGCTGTACATTTATTTGACAAACGGGCACGACTCAATGAAAAACTTAACTAATATCTTAACATATTTTTGAGATATTAGTTATGGTAAAATAAAGCAATTTGTAATATATTTAGATAACAGTTAACGGGTTCCACCTATATGTAGAGTGTGAACACGCTATGCACATTTTTAGCCAAATTTTTTTTTACAAAAAATTGCTCTAAATAACATCCGACTAAATGGCTATTTAATCATAGAAATGCTCAATTAAATAGTTATTTTTAAAATTAAATCACCTCATGTTTTTCAGTCCATTACAGCCATCGCTTTTCACCATCATTTGCGAGATCACGTGAGAGATTTCTCTTTTGAAAAGTATAAAATCAATGACACCAAATCCACCATAAACACTTTCACACAGACAATCCGAACTCTCAAAACCAATGATCTTTTAAAACATATAGATACGGCAACTGAGGGTGAACAACGCACCACGCCCAAGTACGCCACTTTGCGTCGGGTACACTCCTCGCGTATCATATGTCATCGCGATAAGACTCTATCCAGCATGGCGGAGTGTTGCGGCGCGCGGAACGGCGGGGGGAGTCTACTGGTGTTGAGTTTTTCCAAGGACGATTTGTATGACCGTGGGTGTTTGTGGAGTGATTTGCATGCCGTATCTATACGTTTTAAAAGGTCGTTGGTAAAACCGAACTTAAATGAAAAAAAATAATGATTTGTTTATACCTTTCATGAATTTGGGTATACACGTGTCAATATTTTAATAGTAATAGAGATGCACCAAGACGATTTATCAAACTCGATAAATAGGCATTTGGCGATAAACAGCAATTATCAAAATCGATATATGTTAAATGATTTAAAATTTTGATCAGCGAGAAAACTCAGGCGAAAAAAATATTTGTGTAGCATATTCATTATATGTTTGCTATGTTAAAGTACATGTTAAAGAAGGAAAGTGTGACAATCAATATAAAACAATCAAATAAAAATATTAATTCGCTCTCCTCAGATAGGATGTATGTAGTAAGGCAAGCTCTATAGTAGTTTATGTATTTGGTTATTTTGTGGCATATGTAACAAAATAACGTTTTACTTCTGTACCGTTTTGTGGAAAAATAAAACTTTCCACTACAACTTCAATCAGATTTTATTACAGGAAAGCCTACATAAGATGTTTTATTAGATTTATTTTAAGTCACTTCTTGGTATCCTTGTTGGTGAAGGGGGTTCAGAACGTCAGAGCCACGCTCAGACATAAATAGGGTCTATATTCTATAAGATGACTCCAGCCTTCTCGCACAATCTGTTTAAGATATCAACCTTACGATGTACAGAAATACCATCTGAAGGAAATTATATTATTTACTAACTTTAGGGTGATGTTATTATTATAAGAAATTTACATATTCATTTAATTTTATGATATGATGTACATGTTTACAACTGGATTTTTTAATATGTTTGTATTTACCTTCTATTCCTTCTTTCTTTTTTTACATAAATATGTGAAAAGTGAACATTTTGTGGCTAACAATGTAAATTTTTAGAGCCAGGGACCTGGAAATCTAACAAAAGCAGCTTTAGTTAAGCAAGCAGAAGCGGAGCAAAAAATATCCGAGAATAAAAAGACTACAGGAGCAGGCGATCGCGCTCAATGAGCGAGAGAATCAGGTGTCGAGAGAGAAAGTAGGCATGTCGAGGGAACACCTCATGCTGCATAACCTGAAACGAGACCTCGAGTCAAAGCAGTGCGGACTGTGCAGAGTGAGAGCATTGGAACCGTAGACAACTATTACAGTTACAAAATGCCTCACCTCGACCTAAGCAAAGATTCCAGAGTGAAGTCCCTCGAGCGGGTAACTAACGATAATAAACACGAAAGGAACATTATGTAATGACGCTAACTCAAGCAAGGTCCCTGAATAGGCAGGAGTCACCAGAGGTTATCTACAAAAATCCCGGAATTAATATACACACCCATGAAAATATAACTACATACAAGGTAAGGTGTTACGAAAAATATTTTAAAGCAATACTCCGGATGGGCCAATTTGCTCCTTATTATAAAAGTGAATACTTGGTGCGAGTATTCACATTTTTTTTTAAGTTAAGAGAAAGCACCATCAAAGTTAAAAATATAAATTTCATATTACACTAAGAGAATCTACACAAAAATGAAACCCCTACAGCCAAGATGTGGACAGCTATGAATGGTTAATGTATGGAGGTATTTCATCTAAAGGAACCAATTTACTCGGTTGCTTTTAAATGTTATCTATTTAGATTCTACAGGGTGTAAATGTGATAAATGTTATTCAATTTTAAAAGCACCAAATCCTTATTTTCATTGAAATATTTATCCAATATATCCAATATATTTAAAAAAGTTTTAATTTTATAATATATATATATATAATATACTAGCTGACCCGGCCACGCGTTGCTGTGGCTAAAGTTTTTGTTATAATACATTATAGTAAACAATCTAAGAGGAACAATAAGAGAACATCAGTCACGGAGTCCACTATGCTTTTTCACACAGATGGTATTTGTAAAAAAATATGCTGATCTCCTTATTTGACTTTCTACTACTATAACCCTTTAGTACAATGAAATTATTTACGAACAAAGACGAAAATGTTGATGTTGGTATACAAATTCACTGGATTGAGATTTGAAGGGGAAGTACGTTGAACACAATTAATTAAAATGTTCTTACACTTGATACTAAGCAGAAATCAATAGGTAAAAAATAAAAATGCCTGTAATGGAAGGATGTGGTTTTCCTTGTTTCCGTGGCTCCCATTTTTTACTGGATTTGTTCCATGTGAAATAACGTGGAACATCACCATACACCAATGTCTTCGCGAATTGGCCAAAAACATCAGGTTTTTGACACAATGTAAAAAATTCAGTTAGAGTCGTTTTCGGAGCTTCGAACGCTCTTTGGAGAACATTTTCTTCAGTGAAGTATACACGTTGACCGTTTTCAAGATGTATTGCCAGATGTTGGACAGCAGGATCTCTTTCGTGGATGGGAAAGCTGAGAATATGCCAAATAGCTTCATTGCTGCTAATGTATCTGCCCATTTGGTATCGTGCTATTTCGTCATTTTTATTTATGTTTTTTACTTCAAATATGGCCAAATCACTGCCTTTGTTTACATATTTACAAATATACTTAATTGATTTAACAGAACTGCAAAGCTCAACATTGATATGAGCTTTGTAAGTTTTTGAAAGTAGTGGTGGGTATGGTACCACCCACTGATTATCAAACTCAACTTGATTTGGAAAGTTCGGCAGTCGCATTGTAAATGTGTGGCCACCATTCTCAGTACTTCTGCGGCGATACATTGGATAACCATCAATATCCGTGATCGTGTCATTCGTATGCGGCTTTGGGAAGTTTTTTTACATTTTCCATTTTCCATGCACGGTGAGGTCATGTTGAAAACACCGCATGGCCCATGGATCATGTGTTTGGTGACAATATCAAATAATTCTTGATCAATTAATGGGTCTGGAATTTCGGCTGAAATTATTTGATCGATTTCTTCAGGACGGATTCTATCTTTAAGCCAAACCAAAATGTGGGCATGAGGCAAACCTCGCTTTTGCCACTCTATCGTATACAGCCAACAACGTGTGATACCAAAAATTGTATATTTAACAATAAAATCAATTAAGGATTTCAATTTTTGTTTAAACACACGTGCAGTTCATGACGATGAATGGCTTGTTGTCCTGGTAATAGTAAAGTTTGTATCTCTTCCCAATTCGGATTACATGTGAATGTAATAAATAAATCCGGTCGGCCGTAATGACGTACGTAAGTCATCGCATCTTGTATGTATTCCTGCATGTTCCGTGGACTGCCGATGTAGCTTGAAGGTAAAATGAAAGCATTACCGATGTCATTGGGATTTAAATTTCCATCGATGTTTCCAGCAACAGCATCTCGTAAGTGAATATATTATTCCGATCGTAGTTTTGACGTTTGCGTTTTGACGTTTGCCGCTCGCGTTGTTGAGGTTAGATTTTTTCGGTGGCATTTGACTGAAAATAATAATTTTCTTGTTCTTATGATATTCTCTTGAAGACGTTCGTTACACTGTTCTTGAGATTCTTGTGCATGACCTGCTGTCCTGATTCTTTGAGCTGGATTTCTTGATTCAATTTGTTCTGCCAACTGATGGGCTCTTTTAATACGTTTGCGTCGAATAACTGTCACTGTCAAATAATAACAGACATTAGCGCCATCAACCCAGTCGAAAGGTATCGACATCTGTCAGTTTTATGACTGCCAAATAATAACAGACAAATAATTAGCGATAAATTAAAATTGCGACTATAATTTGAGATTTAAACTATCCTATCTCTCAAGTGCACATCGAACTGCACATGGTGTTCAAATTTTATTATAATCGGTTAAGTGGTTCAGCCGTCCATTGAGGACAAACATTGTGACACGAGATCTATATATATTAAGATTATATTATTTTATCCAGTCGGGATGTAAGTTTGTTTATATAATTCCGTATTGAAAAACGGATTTGGTATCTTTAGGCCCCAAAATGTGAATGTGGTACTTTTTTCTATTCTTTTGCATGTTTCATTATTACTGAAATATGTTGATTTGCTGTACTAGAGTCCGAAATGATCACAGTGTCACCCATATTACCGAATCCGATTTAAAACTATTTAAATGTTTGCAATTTAACTAAAGTTATTTGTTGGACAGGAGATAATAGATTCAAGACTTGCGGTGTTGAAGATGGATATGAACCAAGTGTCTTTTGGTTCAATAAGTATTGAAGAAACAATATAGAAGGCTAATTTTACCATTTATGAGACTGATAAGTATAATTTCCGCCATAAAATTGTAGTTGTGTTTACAGAATAATAGTGTTTTTTAATATACGAGTATGTATGTTAATAGTTTTGTGTCACTTCCGTTGTCAGAATTGTTATAAATGTATTGTTAAATTAAATTTATTTTGTAAATAACATTTTTTTTTATTGAAAATCAATCTTTTGTATTTGTATGAATGAATAATTCAAAATTAATTCATATTTTTTTTTAGTTTCGTCGTGTTAGTTATTTATTTATTTTAGTAACGAAGACCATATGGTATGGTTAAGGTTAATCATACCTAACTAGGCTGTGTCCGTACTGAGGTTAAGTTTAAAGATGGTGGGAACAGTTATTTATCTAAAGAATGGAGTTACTTATCTAAAACCACATATCCTCAAAATTTTTTATGTTATTGACCTACGTAACATTGATTAACAAAACGTAATAAAATGATAATTGATTATTCAGAAAAAGAGACTTTTAAATTGTTAATGGGTAACTAACAAAGAATGTGAAAAGTGAAAAACGCTTCTGTTAAATTTGTATTCCTATTTATAAATGTAGTGGGTAATTATAGTTAATAAAAGGATTAAAAAATATTTTAAAACAACACCCAAATCGTATTTACAGTTTATTTCTCATATTCATAAATTATCTTCATTAACTAACAATAAAATTCATAACAATTCCTTCAGCTCTGCGTGTTAAAATAACACAATACAAAAATACATACTTTGTTTAATTAATAATATGAAGGAAGTGATCTTATACTGCATATCAACTTGTTAAAATTAAGACTTTTGAATAAAAAAAAATAAGAGTCCAAAGCACTTTAAAATAACCTTTTTTTTAAAGTGCTTTTTTTAAAAAATGTTTTTATGTAACTAAACAATATTTTTCTTTTATGAGAATAATTCTATAGACATTGTTTATATTTATTTAACAAGTTTTATGTTTTATGGTTATTATTAGTTTATAAAAAGTGTTCATTAATAAGTAGTTTTTTATTGATTCTATGGACGGCTTGACAAGTAATTATATAAAATCTATTCATAAATATGTATTTAGTATATATTATATGAAATCATACAAAATAATCCTTTATCTCTATTAATTACGTGTTAACGCTAGAGATTCAATTAAATTTCAAAATATCCTATAATTTTATCACATTAGTATAAAGAGACAACCCTGCAGAGATGAGTTCTTATAATGAGTTCTTATGAGGTTTTTTTCTATAATTGTGTCAGTGTCTTGAAAACCAAAAAATATCTAAGATTTTCAGTACATAACACACATTAATTATATGACATAAGCCACATTAAACATTTGACATAAAAATAATAAAACTCCGTTTTACCTACACTTTCCTACCATAAATACCTATTATTAAAGTTATATGTTAATAGGTATTGTTAAGGTACTTACTCACAAAATATCATGTATAGGTTCAAACGAAACTTTGGCAACTAATTAAAATTTATTAAATATCATTTTTTTTTTATCAACTCAAAGCTATTAAAATTTGAAATTAATTAAAAATATTATTGGAATAAATATAACAACCAAAAAAATATTAATGAGATTTTCGTAATTATAATTTGATAATTTTATAAATATAATTAAAAATATTTTTAATTGGCCCTGGGAGAGAAAATTGTGGAATTAGAAAATCTCGCCGTAAAAAAACATGTACCAATTATCAATGATTAAGCAATTACTGATTTGTGAAGTTAAATCAAATGGTTTAAATTTTTCATGGTATGTTAAAATTATGATTAATATATATTTTTACTTAAAAAAAAACAACTAATGTTTATATCGTTAACTTCATGCTTAGCCAGTGAAATTACCATGACTTTATTGTTCATACTTTTTGATTAACACATTTTTTATACACCAATACTAAAGGATTTACAAGCCCAATTGGATGAGATGAAAAAAATGTATGCAATATTTTTTTAATTTTGAATGTTTTTTTTTACATAAAAACTTTTGCGTCCGTCAATCATGAACTTACCATAAAATTGAGGTTAATAAAAAAAAAGGAACTTTATATTTTAAAATAGTTACACAATTAAACGCCATCTATTGCATATTTAAAAAAAAAGCTTTGTTTTACTGTACAAATTTAAAAAAAAACTAAAAAACGGTTTGTCATTTCAGTTTTTGTCAATCCACAATGCAATTAATTTTTATAGTTTTATTTCAGTTGCTTTTTCAGTATTTTAATTAGTAAATGTAAATATCTAGTTTTGGAAAATCCTTGTCATATTAATCTTTAGATACTTCTATTTTATAAATATTTTAAACCTTAAAAAAACTAATACGCCTAAAATTACAAAACACTTTTGTTACTACTCGGTTAGGATTTATTTCGTTTTTTTTTTTTGTTTTATTAGACAATAAAATTGTTCCCTTGTTTTATCAATTAATTTGTAATGACCATCAGGAAAAATATCAGATATTGTTAAAAATATATTTTTGAAATTTAAATTAAACAACAAGTGTTGCTATATAATGTGAAAATTTTTAAATACTGAATAATGCTTTTTTTTAATTACAATTTTAATAAATCCTTTTTTCTCTTTTTTCGATATGTTTTAAAACTATTATTGACTGATGTTAGTTTATACATATTTTTTAAGCATGGGGGTTATGTTACAACTCACAAATAAATGTAATTAAAAATATTTTTAATTACAATATTCAACGAGTTACTGTAATTGAGGGTAATTTTCAACGAGGAGACGAATTTTGTCCATGAAGGCAATGAAGGTCCTTAGCCGATGATTGTTGTCCTTTAAAGCTTTCTGCATCTAAACAATGAAAAAATAGAATAAAGTAAAAGGATTTTGTTAGAAAATGGAAAAAATGAAATAAATTACATGTTACTTAAAGGAAATAACGAAGACGTTAAGAAAGTTGTGCAGATTTAATGAAAAATAAGCAATTTGTGCACAAAAGAATATGTCGGCTTCGAGCTGGAGTCACGAATGTCCAAAATTTACATTTTGAAAAAGTCCCATTTGAATTTTTGCATTGTCATGATTAGGCATTTTTGCAAAATGAAAGCAAGTATCGGCTATAGGACACTTTGGTTATTTAATTTTCTTTTAGTTGGTTTTTAATATTCCCATATTTTACATGTTATATTATTCACATTGCGAAACTCAAAATTATCCCATTAAAAACATTCATTCAGATCGGCTCATAATGGTTGATTAGACTAGCATAAATTGATAAAAGCAAGCATAGAAGAAACCGAGCCAATAAATAAACTAAAACACTTCAACAGTAAGAAAGTCTAATACACCGGAATTATTGCTACATGTAAAATTATATGATAGGTTACTTTTTTTCAAAATTGCAGTGAAATCTTTTTCATTAGATAGAATAAAATTAAAGTTGTGGTGGTCTAGCAGAGGCATTTGATTATTGATTGAGTAGTAGCAAGGTGAATCATCGCTAAATTTAAAAGGTTTTTAATCACTTTATCACCAACAACTCCACTGAGTTTAGTTCAATAACATTAAGCTCAGTTAAGCACAAACTACATAGATAGTATAAGTCTTCAGGTAAAATTGGCAGGATTTGGGTTAAATCTGGATTCCTGAAAATTGGATAGTTTCAAATTTTATATTTTTTATTTATGCTAAGCAAACCAAAGTGGTTTATGCTTTTACATACATTAGTTTTTTTTTAAATTATAAAATAGTTAGTAATGATATGAATCTGTGTGCATGGCTCCCGATAAACTTGAGAATCATAACAGATTCAAATAAAACTTTCACTACTGGATATAATTATTCTAACCCCTGACAAGGGTCGAAGTAGTAATCGAAAATCCTAAGTTGGATTTTTTTCTTATTCCAGACGTAACACTAGCCAAACTGTAAGAAGTCATCTTTTTCATAGCAGTTTAAATTTAAGTTATTATGATTGAATTACAGCGCGACGAGACACCAGTGATTAGCTACGAGAACCTAGCACTATCAGAAGTGATAGTTGACATAAAAAAAAAATATATTAATGTAAAATAATCTACATTGATTCTTTACAAGCGCTGAAATAACTTTTCAGAAACTTAATTTCAATCAATATTTTATTTGAAAAGATGTTAAGATAGATGGATAGATGGAACACCTAAGGCAGGAGTCCTACTGACCCGGCAAGCCGGATACACCTGAAAATTTCGTTTTAGATGGAACAGCTGCTCGGGGACGGAAAATAATATGAAATATCATTAACCAGGCTAATTCAACCTGCAGCCCCAATATTCGAAGTAGTATGGGGTGAAATTAGGTTAGGTATGAGCAGTTTCATACTGTAGATTTAATTATTGTGTAAATATTTTTTGTTATTTGTCAATTTTCAATCAAACCACAAATTTTGTGGAATGCCAACATCTTAATCATGATTGTGACTGGAGTGAAATTAACAGCTGAAATAAACCCTAAACAAATCACATTCAAATTATTTATTTAAAATGAAATGATATTACAGTCAATGGCCTAATATAATACTAAGTACATAATATATGACGACAATTTTTTTTAAAGAAAAAACAAACCAAATTTAATACAAATAACTGATAATAAAACACACGACTCAATAACCACAGCGTATAATCTATACCTTCATTTATCAAAATGGCCCGCCGTGCTGGTGTTTGACTTAGCTAAGCTGAAATACTTCGCGCTATGGCTAATTTTATACACGTTTAGTAAGTTTCGTTTACGGTTGTGTATAGTGATGGTGGATATTTTAATTTTAAATAAATACGCAATCATAATATATAATCGTACATTTAAGATAAGACATGGGTCAAGTAAACCCAGGGGCTCAAAACCGGATATTACTTATATCAATACCAACGCTTATATCAATAGTACCACAATTTTTAATTAAAAAATATTGGCTCCTAATACACAACTTAAGTAATTCCAAATGCTTCACTATCGATACGGAGCTAAAAGTAAAAGGGTAGTCATGCAAACATTATAATATCAACATATTATAATTTTACAGTTTCGTATATAATATGTATAAAAGAATTAATTCCCACGTTTCAGAAATAATTACACTCCCCGTCTTCAAGGAAGGAGGACGAGGATCTTCTCATTAATTTGGCTTAATACATGGTGTCTTTATATTCGCTGATGTCCTTTTAGGGGAGGGGGTTGATCTATATTGACCATCAACCATCAATTAATCAGCAAAAATATTGCAATAATGTTTCCCAATTATGAGAAAAACGCAATCGAAATTTAAAAGAAAACATTTTAATGTTTGAGAATGCGGTTTAACACGCGGAGTGAGATCGGACAGTTACCTCGCACCTGAGCGGCTCGCAAAGTACATCGAAGAAAAACAAGGTTCTTTTTTAATATTAATAATTATTTTTTCAAAATTATATTTTTTCGTGAGACTGGTTTAGTTGTCCACATAGATTAACCCCCTAAAAGAGCATCAGTGAATATAAATACCATAAAAGTTTAAATTGGTTAAATATGAATTTAAAATTAGCGCAATTTAAAGTTAGCGCAACTATTTGCTACTCTGCTTCACCAAATTACGTGAGTGAATAACAGACACCATTAAGTTTATTTAATTAGACTATTTTTAAATAAATATTTAAGCCAATTATTTTAAAAAAGCAATTTAATTATTAATTTAAGTTCAAAGCAATAATTTTATATTTTTGGGTATTTGTGTGCCATAGAAATACCTGACCAAAAGGACAAGGATTTCTTGTACTTAGGATTTGCAGGGAGACTGAAGAACAGCTAGATAGGATATACAACCCTCCATTATGCACTCGAGTGTACCTCAAAATACAACCATTTTGTTGTGAGTAAGGTAAAAGCTGTTCTCGCCGCCTCGCTCGAAGGATGAAATTCCATTGCTCCTTATTCTCTACATAGAATAAGCATATGATAATGTAGTCCTAAAATAATCACGTCAAAAAAAAAATTACCTGCTCGATGGTCATCTTTTCAAATTCTTCTTTGCTGAAATTCACCACTCTATTGATGAGAAGGCTGCGTCCCTCCTCAATGGTTCTTGCGTGTATTTCCCGTAATTCCCGAGCCCGTAATTCTTCAAGATTCTCTTCCAATGCTGCAAAAATATTTAAAAAACAATATATCATTAAAAAATGCCATGTTTTAAATTTATTGTTATTTTTGTGTAAAACAAAATATCCAAAGAATACATTAAAAACTGCAAAATTAGTCCCCTTTGATCAACGATGATCAAATAATATTTTATTAAACTTTACAATTAATACTAGACACAATAAAGTAAAACTATAATTAATTTAACATGTGGACGGCACATTATAAATATATTCACATTTAAAAATATGTTATGATTTAACGATAACTAACTTATTACTATATTGAACAACTATACTATTTACAATTAAATTACTATGGCTGTTGTTAAAATCTTTTTATCAAAATGTGTTAAAGCATACAGTAAAAAGGTAGCATTCCAACTTTTAACATATTTAAGGCAAGCAAGTATATATATAATTTTTAGTATTTTGTCATAAATGACAAATGGTTCAATTGTTTAATCCATGGTTTCGAAGATAATATAATTACATCCTCCTGGTAAGCAAAACTACTAACTCTCGTTCTCTCGTCGGAGGCTGTTCACCTCATCCGGCCCGAGGCGCTCCGGTTGCATTCTAATTCTAACCTCAGCATCAGCCCCAACCCGGAGACCTTCGGCGATGCCCTGAAGTCTTCCAACCTGAAATAATAAGATACATAATTACGTACCTGCTGTTATTCAAGTAATCAATCTAAAGTAATAACTTCAAAGTCTCATTTTATGCTGTCTGAGATAAATCCGGGTAGGGCGAGGGGACAACTTCCTCATCTATGACTCATTCTGGAGAGTAGTTTCACTGAATACAGAAACTCTTAGTAAATTAGGGATGTAGATTTGCTTAAATGGGTAAATGCCATCATATACTGACAAACTTTCTTTTTTCTCCAAATTCAAATTTCCAGATAAAAATCTCAAGATTAATATTAAGCCTGACATGGTGGCAGTCTAGATGTTACAGGTTAGAATCCACATATTATAGGTAGTCACTTCATCATCACCGTCTCTTTTGACTCTAGCTCAGGCAAATTTAGCCAAGTTGAGTAAGGCTCAAAATAATTTTAGATGATTTAGGCCATAGCAATATTATTTTGTACAATATTTTAACAACAGCGACCGGTACCATAATATAATGAAGATATAGCAAGAAATATAATAGAAACATTAAAAGAGATCACAAATTGTTTAAAAATAGTGCATTTCTCGATAAAATTACAATAACAATAAAAGGTGAAAAGCGATTACCTTTTTTTGCTTGCGTGGCGCCATAGAATTCGTCAAAAGGGACACACGAATTAACAAACAGGTCCAAAAGTCGGTGGCTTATTGCGTACACTTTTTGTAAAGTCACAAATTATGTCTGAAGATACCGGTCACAATAAAATCGTACAGCGAACTGAAAGTATTCATTTAAAACAAAAAAGACGGTAGGCTAATTAGTTTATAATAATAGTAAGAGGGTTGTATTCGAGCCACAAATGCCCAACATATTATTGCCGGTCCGAGTAGTTATTATACCTACTTTCGATACCATAGTGATAATGGAAAATTTGAATTTAATTAAGTTTTATCGTCAGAAGAATCATTTGAAGTTTCCTTGTTTTATTTCTGAATAACCGAATAATCCATTCATGAAATGTGAGTTTGATAATTCGTGCATTTTCTCAAAAAATTAAAAAAATATTCAAAATTTTTCAATATTGTCAAAGATTATGTCATTTATCTTTTCAGGCGATTTGCCGCTATTTAAAAACAATCATCAAATATAAGTCAAATAACTTTACAACTCAATTATACAATTATATAAATAATACGCACACAAATCATGTGCTATAATTTTACACTTTTACATTTCCATTATTTTTATTGTTTTCATCAACTTCATACATAAATCACTCATAAAATCATCTCATTTCACCACCAACCATCCTTCATCGTAATCACAAATCCATTATTTTTATATTTTTTGTTAAAATATCATCCTTTACTTATTTCATCTAATTAGATGAAATAATATTTGACAATATTTTACACTAAAGAGGACAGGTGAGAGTTAAAAATGCATTTTTATAAAACTCAGAGCTGGGTTTAAACCGACATCCTGCGCTCTCAAGTACAGGACCTCTTTAGAACCTTTATAAATATTATGCTATCCAGCACTTTATCAAAAAATTAAAAAAATATTCAAAATTTTTCAATATTGTCAAAGATTATGTCATTTATCTTTTCAGGCGATTTGCCGCTATTAAAAAACAACATCAAATATAAGTCAAATAACTTTACAACTTTCTTATATATATATATATAATATTTTATCTATATCTTCTTCTCCTTTTTTTTCTCCATCTGTTGACTAATAATAATAAGCGTATATATATATATATATATATATATATAGATTTGATGATATAATATTTTTTAAGCTTTCGCCATTCGGCGTCGTCAGAAAATATATGAGATATGACGTTTAAAATGCAACCTTCATAAATTCGAAAATCGCATTTTAAACTAAAAGATAAATATATCCAGCCACTACAATTATATTAAATAATTGCAGTTTTGCTAGATAAATTAATCAGTATTATGAAATGAAACTAATTTCTTAAAATAATATATCAAGCATCGTGCGTTAAATGCTGTTAAGTTAGTTTAATTTTGTCTATTTAGACCTACAGATCTACAAGCGCCCAAAACCCAAATGTGAGAGAGTTCCCATGTCTTTAAATCAATTTCGCGGGCATCCTCGGGCAAAGACTTCAAAACTTTTACATTAAAGCAAGCATCGAAATCCCTGCCGTGAGTTCTCGCGTGAATTGGAACGGGTAAAGCGGAAAGTAATTTGGTACAGGATAATCTATGATTATTAATTCTAATGTTTAATGGCGTCGTAGTCTTATATATATATAGATAGACACATACTGCCTTATGTGAAGTGATTAATGGTCACTTACTTATATGACTATGCATAAACCAAGTACATATTATGATAAACGTCAATTAGCGAAAGTATTTGTACAAATAGACCAACATTTGTGTAGCTAATTAATTCAGTTAAAAGAATGGTTGTAGGCGCCTGCTAGCCACCTAATTAGATTCAAAACATACCTACTTACTACCTTCCGCAAAACTATGAGTCACTTGGACGTTCGCGATGGTGATTTCGAAATCTCTCGAGGGCTCAGTTAGTACCTATAATAAAACCGATAGATGCCTGAGGAAGACGCATGCGATTGGTTAGATTCGTAGACCGGACCGCTTCGTCGTTTATAAAGCGCAATTTATTCACGAATTAGTTAGAATAGATATTATCACGATATACGATACACGATACACGATTCATCCTACAGCACGTGAAGTCGGGGAAGCGAATTGCTTGATAAACAGTATAAAAAAAATGGGACATGGGATATTTTTAAAGTGGAGACTTTCAAAACTAAAAAACATTTGTTTCCGATATTTTAGGGCTTGTTAAAATTAGGTCGCTATTTTTTCCTAAAATTAATAAATATGACCCTAGGTGAAAACTTCGTTTTGTGAAACCTATATTTTTTTTTTTTTTAAATAACAACCTGAAGTTCCAAATTATTTTTTCGATAAATTAATCATACATATCAACCAGTTATAACTTATATTCACTATACACACAAATTAAAGCGATCGTGGTAGTCTAGTGGTTAAGGTGTTGGACTATTAGTATTATTGTAGTCAATTCCAGGATTTTCTATTCTTGAATATTATATATCACATACGAGTAATTAGGCCATCTAACAAGCAAAGAATCGACCATTTTGTTTTTTGTAGAAGGATCTGAGTTTTTGAAGAGTTATTTGAAGTTCTCTTTATAATAGGTTAGAATAAGGCAGCAAGCGGGCGATAAGTTCTTTACAATAGAGCATCGCCTTTACGGGTAGGTAATATATATAATTAATAGACACCCTACAACCAATTCCCACTCCATAATTTTATTTATTTATTTATTATTTGGGATGTTATTATCGAAGAACAGAAGAAAGTATTCATTTAGTAAACAAACGAGCAACAAAACAAAAAAACCTTTAAAATCAAATTAGCGATTTTGCTCCAAACACAAACAGTTATCCGCGTATTGGTTTAAACAGATACCTATTAATTGTTCCTGATAACTTGTAAAACTACTTAGCTAAGCATATTTCTGATAAGTACTCACAAAATGTTTATAAAGATGACGGTTATAAAAACACAGCAATGAGAAAATACACGTTTTAAAGCGAACTAAACAAACAAAATAAATTTCGCGAGAGAAACTTCAACATTCAACAAATTAAAGTAACAACGGACAACGAATGGCGAATGGTTTATTTGAATCTTCATACATGAAAGTATGTATTGCCATTGGAGAATAAAATAAATACCCACGTCATTCAAATCAAATTGAGTAGGTAATAAAAAAATAATTATATACTATAAATATAGGTTTATTCGATACTGAATTCAACAATACTTATTTTGTATCTAGACTGTGCGTGTGACCCGGTAACTTCGGCGACCAAATTAAAAAAAAAAACAGAAAAAATAATAATAATATTGATACTGAATAAAATATAGGCGATGGAGGCGAGTGACGCTGGCCTCAAATTTGTAATCTATGGATTTTAGGCCACGCCCATTTTTGGACAGACGTCGTTTAGACACATGCCGACGTACGTCGTTCGTCGTTATTAAGCGATTGATACGCAAAAAAAAACTGGCCGTTACAGTAAAATCGTTTAAATTTTATAAAAAATGAGTAAATAAACTTCCTAGAAATACGTATATAATAGGAATAAATATAATAACAAATAAAAGGATTCGTTTTTAATTTAATATGGAAAGATAGTCCAGAATTGAACCAAATTAAACAAATTATTGGGTAATATGTGCAATAACAATATGAAACATATCCATATATTACCTCACTTATATGGATGTATTGCACGTTGCTATTGCGCATTTAACCTCATACTCGGTTTAGTTGCGACCCACTTGTGGAATAGCGTATTGGTCTTTAAGTAAAAATTCCATACTAAATTTCTGGTTCTGCCGGTTCGGCCCTGGACGGGTTATTTACTGAAAGAAAAGTCTGCAAATTTACTCAAAGCAAGAAATATAGACGATCTAATGGTGGTTTGAGCGGGTGAGTTTTAATTTCACTTTTGATGGTAGCTCTAGTACATTCGAATTTTGATCTCCATACAAAAATGTGAAAAAAAGAGGGTTTTTTGACCCTCACGCACAAAATAGCTTTCCGACTGGGTTCCCACTACTGGATATATTGCACGTTGCTATTGCGCATTTAACCTCGTACTCAATTTAGTTTGAACCCACTTGTGGAATAGCGTATTGGTCTTTAAGTAAAAATTCCATACTAAATATTTGGTTCAGTCTTCTCGGTGAATCGAAATTAACATTTATCCTTTAGTTCGCCTTACCCGAAGGTAAAAAGTTTTGTAAAGTAATAAGTAATACCACGCATAAAATATTATTTATAATTTTGCGTAAATTACGGTACAGTAAGAAAGATAGAAGCTTTGCCTTTTCACCAAATATGTTGTTATTTTCTAATATCTCTAATACAATAAGATTTATATTTTTTCCTCGTTTAATACGAGTAAGGTATATTTATAAAGAGTGGCATTCAAAATAAAATAACATAAACCTTTAGAAATAAAACACGTTTTTAGCGTTCTGGAACTTCTATGGACTTTTGTTGAATTATTATGATCGATTATTAAAGTATATGTTTATTTGTAGATTTTATTATTGGTTTTATAACGGATAAAAGAAAGGTTTTATAGTTAAGAGAGAATATCGATATTTATTGAACTAATGTGAGAAAAGCCACGTCAACTTTTTTTTCTCTAATACAAATCCTTAAAAAATAATTACTTGTTTGTGATTTGAAAAATAAATGTTTATAACATCAATAGATGTTATAAACATTTGTCCAATGTCTCGAAATAAAGATCACGTTATTTTTAACATTACATTAGAAAAAAAAAACAGGATTATAACAACTCTGCGTTTAATTTTAACAGGTATATAACAGAAATAATATATTCATAATAAACGTCACGGCGTTTAACTAGTTTCGAGTTGATTAATCATTTTTAGAGAGCTTGCATTACAAAATTAAAAAAAAACGACTATGAAAATTAATGAAAAACGGCTCGGCTCGGTTTGTTAACCGATAAACAGGACAACGCCGACCGGTAGACAGAAACAGTATTTGTGTAGAAATATCTCTTGACTTAATGGTTTCGAGGTAAATGTCCGCGGACTATTCGTAATCAATTAAGTACAAAATACCTTATAAATAAACCGACGGGCCAAGTAGTTTACTTTCAGACCTATAGCAACTTCAACGTCGATAAAACGCATTCAATAATATATAGCGTTCTCCGGTACAAACCCAATCAGTGTCAAGAAACTGATTAAAAAAAAAAATAAGAAAAATACATAAACACTACCTTAAAGGTAACAAATATTATACTAAGCATGAAATAGATAGGTAAGCTCTTACTAAATAACAAGTTTTATTCTCAACCTATCACTATTATCAAATCGTATTTGTTTATTTTAAAACCTGTATTTTTGAAATCAAAAACACTATTCTCAAGTAACTTATGTAATATAAAATACTTAGATTGTAATCCAGTATTGCTAAAGATCGTCATATAAACATGTGCTATCTGAATTCAAGAGTTATCATTGAGTACCACATTCGCTCAGTTTATGCCGTTATTTATAAGTAGTAGGCAATGCCATGCCGTTACTTTGTAATTGTATTTGTACTCGCATTGTAAATACCATATTATATTTATTTTTAAAATATTACTATTACTTTTACCATAACATAAACAAGTTAAGAAACTTCTATTCTCCCGGGTAAATAAATTGAGCCACGTCACAATTTTGTCTTGGAAAACAGTTTTTACGGGAGCCATGTTTCAGATTCAGGAGCGAGAATACGCAAATGCTCATACACTTCGAATAATATTAAAATAAATCCTAATATTGTTTCTTCCTGCATATTTAGTTGAAGATAAATATTCTTCATAGATTTTTTAAACTATAAGGAGTCGGTTACACTATGTCGTTACTTCAGTTTTTATTTTTAGAATATAATATTTATAAATTTTGTATCGAAAGTTTTTCTTTTTTCTATTCATGACATGAATAATAATTAGTCTATTTACTGTCACAGTCATCATTGTTGTACTTTTAAAGATTTATTTGCGAGTAAATAAAAATAACTATACCTAACTATGATTATACCTATGAAAAAACTACAATATAAGATACCCTAAATGATATAGATTTTTCCTAAATAATACCGGCGTTTTAATGCCGACGTTTCCTTACGTCACGTGCGTTCTAAGGGCCAGGATGGTGCACTGTTCGTATTAGCGCGTTATAAGGTGACACTGTTTAAATCACCCTATTATTCTAGCGCAACGAGAAGCCGCATTACTGAGGCTGGTTCATAGCGGTGACGAAATCGCTTTTATTCACAACCATAGCTATATGAGTCATGTTTAATGAAGTTGCTTCGCTTGCATATTATTGCCCATCGCCTGGCTTCCACAAGTTACACAGATGGTGCATTCAGGTACATCGCCGGCCGTAACTATATCTTTACTTATAGATAAACTTAGACATCAACAAAAGTAGTAATAAGGTAATAAAAATCACATAATCGCAAAACTCATATAAGTTCGCACTTAGTTGCATATCAGACTCTTCACTGTGTCCATCTAACTAGGTGCTAAACGCCTGTCCTAAGATGGACTATCTATCTGTTTCCATTAAAAATGTGTCTGAACTATTTTGACAGTCGCCCTATTTTTTTACCCTACCCGGTCAGAATGAAGCACGGTAACGATTTCAGCTTCATATGACGCAGTTATTTTGTAACCGTTTAGGCAATAGGCTATTTTTGAAAACGCGTATAACGTAACCTCGGTTGCATGATTATCGCGTTAACGGCCACTCAAGTCGCAAGTCGAACTCTCTTTATAATAAACTAGCTGTTCAACTCCGGGCTTCGCCCCGGGTTGGCAGCTAGGCCCTGCGGGCGGCTTTGACGGCCTTCAGCGCGCGGCACTCAGGATGGGTCTCTTCACTTCCCATCTCTAGGCCCTTCAGGCCATCTGTTCGCCCTAATTTGTTTTTTTGTAATAGAAACTCGTGCCTACGGCACTTGAGATGGGTTGCTTCGCTCCTCATTTTAAAGTCTAAATTTAAATTTTCGTAAAGACGCCTTGGGCGCCCGACAACTTGTGCCTGCGGCACTCGGGATGGAGCGCTGTTTTTTCGATAAGAGCAGAATTATCGTTTCACGTTGACACTTCCACAGTTTGAAATTCGCCAGTTCTTCGTAGTCATGTGACGTTACAGTTTTTTTTATTAAAGTTCACAAAGGTAATAAACTAAGTCCAAAATTGTTTATTTATTTATGTTAGACACATTAGAACTTGCATATTAATCTGGAAAATTACCAATTAATAAAAAAATACCAACACAATTTAAAGAAAACTTTAGAAGATAGAATTATTGTAGAAATAAATAATTTTATTTCATAACTACGCTCATAACTTTATTACACTCATAATCTGTATGCATTAATCGAAACTCTATGTAATAATGTGCGCATAACTACTATATTGTATTGTATGATATTGTATCAGGTTTGGCTATACTGTAACTGGATTATTACAGTTTTGTAAACTTTGCGAGCGCACAACGCTAGCTCGCTATTTCACCGTCAGTCAAATGTCGGGTCGTTTTAAATTTCGCTCAATACAAAAATACGCAGGTCAGGATATCTCGTTTTACGAATTTATTACACCAAACTACCTATCTAACAATTAAAATTACATTTAAATCCATTTTGTTCATTTGAACCACAATTATTTTTAATTACTAGTTTTAGTGATTTAGGAAAATAGCCAAATTTATTGAACAAAAGTGGGAGAAGAATCGTTCGCTTTTTTTTTTTAATACACTTTTCTTGTTTGTGGTTTAAAAAAACTATTACAAAAACAAAAGGTAAAGGCTTTTAAAAATTTTAATATTATTATCTAATTGACATTACAGAAGGAAAAAACCATAAAATTAATGAGACCATAATAAGTAGATGTATTCAACGCAAAGGCCACGCATAAGGCGTTCAACTGGTTCCGTGATGAATATTCTTTGTACTCTTAAAAGATTGTTATCTAACCAGATTTGGATTTACGAATTTTCAGCACAAGTATACAAACTATTTTATTATGTCAGTATACCCATTTTCCTAAAACACTACCTTGTGGTACCTAATCATAAATTATTATTTGTTTTGGATGTTTTTCTTATATATGCAATTTCCAGTTAATTTTCCTATTATCTTTACCGGCCTCTTGATTTTTTCTCAATATATAAATTTATAGATTTTTAACGATATGCACTCTTTTAAAGTTTCTACAGGTTTCTGTATTTTTTGCAATGATTTAATGTTTATAACCTTTCAAGTTTGTTATAAAATATATCTTTTTTATGTATAAGATAAGATGTTTTAAGATAAGATAATTTATTTCCAAAAACAAACATAAATTGTATAGGAATGACATTTGCAATTGAAAACAGTACAGCGGTTAAAACATGTGAAAAACCATTAGCACATATATAGGTACATATATAAACTAGTAACATATTATAGATACACGTAGATAACGTCGTACAGATTCGTCTAGTTAGATAAGATAAGATAAGAATCTTTATTTCCATCACATGTATAAATGTATAGGAATGTCTTTACAATACAATACCTAAAATACAATAAAAAATTAGAATACAATGTAATGCAGCAATATTAAATTTTACATTAACAGAAGGAATCTTTGATTAAAAATAAGATCACAAAGTTTTAAATATTAATATAAATTTTATTACAAAGTATGTTTTAAAAAGTGTAGTTTATTTTAATCAAATGAGCACATACAATGCAAGTTGAAACTCTTTATGATTCGACAATAAAAACACCCTTTAAACTTTAAGAATTAGATTAATTTAATTAGTTCCTTAATCCTTTGTAGAATGTGATAAACGTAAAAGGCAGTTTGAACATAATATTTACAAAAGTAGACAATATTTAATGAAAACGATTTAAAATTAGTATATTTTTGAAATGACCACCACGAATGAGAACTATTTAAATTCATTAAAGCTATAAATGTTTTGCTCAGTATAGGTAATCTTTCAGATAATGGGCAAAATCAAACCATGGGGCGGGAATGGTGGGGTTTTTCTAAAAAAGTAAAATTTTGCTATAACTTTCTTAGTTTAAAAGATATCGAATTCATTAATTTAGGAATTTAATATTAATTCTTAAATAAGGGCCTAAAAGTTAACTACGCAAACTTTTTTGATAGCACCAACCATTGGTCCTAGGATGTGGAAAAAAATAGTTTTTCTATATTCAAAAAATCATACCCTCAGGCGGAGGATCCAATCAGTTCAAAATGTTAATGGATTTAGAAGCAGGCATTTATACCACTGCGCTACCATGCCATTCTAACAATCTAATAATTTAATAATAAATCTAGGTTTAATCAATTTAATATTAACTAATCTCAGTATTTATTTTATTTATTAAAAATATAATATGATGACTCTTAATTAGTACAATATAACTGTGGAACATATGAGTATTATTAAATAGCTTAATTAATAACGACAAGCGACTGTTACATTGCACAGATGTTTCCTGCCTCCCTAACTAGACGAATATGTACTAAGGAAGGCAGTTTGGGTTTGTTTGCTTAATGTGCCACTTCCGTCATCTATAATAATATCTAAAAGCTATATAAATATAATATAAAATAAATACACATTTAAATATTTATGTATGTGTGTGACCTTTTCCTAAAAATCTTAATTTATTTCTGACATCAATAATATCGTTATGTACAAAAAAAAATATAACAACCGGTTCGCGAAATGTTAATATATGACTGACGCTGTGATTATTTTATAATAAAGTATTTTCGCAAATTCGTGGCAGTTCACTTATGTACTCTATAATTGACAGTTCAATTTTGAATAATTTCACAAGATGTCTATGATAGTGAACGGAATTGCACGCACATATAAATATATAAACTATGATATTGCCGGTAAGGACACGCTTAAATTTTGCATAAGGGCAAATTGCCTTTTTATAAATTTTTTGAATAAGTGACCCATGGATTAATTCGCTATGGATCGCATTTTTAGGGTTCCGTGCCGCTAAAAATAATTCTGAATCACTCTTGCGTTGGTCCGTCACAGTCGTTTCTCACTATGCGTTGAATTTGAACTTAGGGCATACAAAATAAATGTTTTTTGTAATGGAGTGAGTGTATCTCCCTCCCAAAAATAATGTTTTTTATTTTTGTGTGGGAGATACATTTAGGGAATGTAAACTTTTGTTTTTGTTATATTTTTGGTAAAATTAAATCTGTGATATGTAATTCAAAATGTTCGAAAAACACCCCTTTCCCATATATGCTTCTGAAGTTTTATTGCTTACGAGCAATATAAAGTATATTGAATTATTTCTTAATTTTTAGGTTTTATTCGTTATTAATTTCATTTTTAGTGGTTTCTTACATGAACCTTTGTTAGCCTGCTAATGACCGACCGACCATCTGGGTTTGCACTTCTTTTAGTTTAATTGTTCGTTCTTAGATTCCAGATCAGCAAATTTTTTCCTCGTGTCCAGTCCATGGCCGGTGCTAGCAATACTCTTCGCGTACTACCATTTCGTTTATAACGTAGGTCCACGGCTGATGAAGGACCGGAAGCCAATAGACCTTGGGCGTATAATGATCTGGTACAATGTACTCCAAATCGCTCTGTCTTTGTATATATTTATAGAAGTTAGTATCAAGTAAGTTTAAAAAATATTTTTATACGATAATTCACACGTATCTAGGTATCGGTACCCATTTTTCCCCATATAATAGATACATAAAATTTAGCCCTGCGGGCACGCCAAGAGACAAGGGTCGAATGCAGAGATGGTTCTGAGTGACGCAGGTGCTTTTAGGTGGAGAAGCGACCCATCTCAGGTAAATAAGTAAATATTGAAGCTTTATAAGAGTATCATAAAAGCTATGTTTCTTAATTATTTAGTAAACAAGACAATTTGAGATATTAATATTAATTAATAAACTGACTTCACTATTAATTAATAAGCTCTAAGCTGACTTCACTAAGCACTAAGAAGAGAATTATATAATAGGTATTCATTTATTTTAAAGGGCGTATACCTAATATTTAAACATGTTATTACCTTATACTGAAAGTAGTATATTTTTTACATTATATTTTATGGTATTACATTTCATCAAACTTATTAGCATTAAAAAAAATATGTAATTTCCATACATTTACACATGTGATGGAAATAAAGAGTCTTATTTCATCCTATAAATGTTGTATCACTTGTTTAACAGAACACTATACTTTATTTTCAGGCCGTACGACTGATGGTGAAAGCGGATTATAGTTTAATTTGTCAGCCAATCAATTATGAAGACACGCCTTTAGAGCGATCGATATTGTCTCTGGTTTGGGTTTTCTACATGGTCAAGGTCGTCGATCTTCTAGACACGGTGATTTTTTTTATTACCCATATATCTTTTACTCGATTACACTTCTTAAGGATATTTTTACGGTCGCTTTAGGGGATCACATAATATCAATATACCGTTTAGATATTATATAATATTGACTGCTTCTATAAATTGACCAGAACCTGGCGTCTTACAGCTAGGCCCTTCAGCATAATTAACGGCATAACCCCCAAGACTAATCGCGCCTGTGATACCTGACATTACATGACATACTCTCAAAATCAACATTATGTTAAAATTTATGATAATTTAAAAGAATGTCAGGTACCACAGGAGCGAGTAGGTTGGAGGGAAGATGACGTTAATGCCTGTAGTGCCTAGTTGTAAGACATCAGGTTCTGGTAAAATAATTCACTACTTCTCAACAACGTATAGATGCAGTTGATACCATAAATTATAGCTACAGGATGTTAGAGAACCTTGTTTTTTTTTTGTTTCTATATACAAATATGAATAATCAAAAATTAAACTGGTGTATCGTGCTCTTTTTTTTTGCATGTTCGTTTAAATTTAAATCGTTTTTTCTTATTTATTTTTTCTTTGTATAATTAATTTTAATTAGTTGTTAAAAATAATACGACCCAACAGCGGTGATGTCGTATTTTTGATATTTGAATGTGGTTGTGCTTTGATAATGAGGGCCCTATCGAAATGTCACCTTTCATTCTTCAGTACTAAAAATTCGTTGACTTTAATGTTATATATCTATATTATCCGACCAGCTTTCGATGTGATCTAAACGGCTATGGTTATTTTTCAAGAGAATCAATCTACACACAAGAATTCAACTCTTTCTTACAGCTAAATCAGAAAGTTCGATATATTTAAATATTGATTTCGTGTCACCGAAAGAAAAAAATGTAGTTCAAAATTAACGGGGAAATTAAATAATTTAAACATAAAAAATCTCCTTTATTTAAGACGAGGATAAGGATGAAGAAATTTCGTTTGAAAATGGTAATATTGCAAAAAAAAATATTTCAATATAAAAAATATTATTTGTAAGTTATTCTAGATATTGAGAATTAATTAATTAATTGAGAAGCGTGGTAGTCTAGTGGTTAAGGCGTTGTACTATTGACCTTTAGGTCACGGGTTTAAATCCGCATATAGTCACTTTTAACGCTTCATTGCCACCATCTTCCCTGACTCTAGGACAGGCACATTTAGTCTAGTTGAGTAGAGCCCAAAATAATTGTATTGTATGGTCATTAATTAATTCAACATATTTGAATACAAATATTATATAAAATTAAACACGTATTTTATTATAATATTATTATAGGTAGTTGTATGTGTAAAATTTGTTTAAATTTGTGGCATGATAAAATAAGTACCAATGTCCCTTTTTTATTAACCTTAGTCAAAACACGTTTTTTTTTCGTGATAAAAAAAATCAATGTCATTAAAAAAGTAGAGGCGGCATTTTTATAAATATTTAAATATGAAGACACTTTCAATGTCAAAATATTTAAAAACTCGTTTTTATTAAAAAAATGCCAATAGGCTTTCGAGCGTGCTATAATGGTATATAGGAACTAAACATTAATCGACTTTTAATCGATTTCAAAATAAGGAGGACGTTTTCAATTCTATATGAGATTTTTTTAACGTATCTTCACTCGCTATATGGCCGTAGCTTAAGCTATTTATTATATTTTTTTTAATTTTTTAACGCTAAAAATGTCGTAATGTCGTATTAATTTAGGGTATTTCTACTATTATTTTTGCAAATTATACCGAAATATTTACATTAATTTGGTAGTAAACGCTAAAAATTTTAATTGTAGGTATATAGGTTTATAGGTACTGACTTTGTTAAGGTGTGTTTCTGCGTCGATGTTTTGTAGATCAGTTTTTTAATGTATGGGCACAATTGGAAGTTCATTTTAATATTTCCTAGCTCTAAGGGTTAATTTTGAGGTTGTTTTCTTTTTATGTCTATTTTATTTTGTAACTTTGTTATAAATATTTTTTCCTACTACACTTATAAAATGTATTTTGTTTATTTATATAATTTATTTCCTGCTAATGTTTAAACGATATAGTAGGTATAATGCAAAATATCTTGCTTAACTAGACTCTCGCCTGTTCTGTCTTGTGATAAAATGCCATTTTATCTATTATTTAAAAAGTTTTGTTGCCGCGTCGAATACAGATGATATATATATCTGAATGTATACATACAAACATACATTTATTTATTTTAACATCCATATTTATTAATGGGCCAAGTATAGTATAACTACATTTAAAGAAATCACATTTTCCATAAAGATTCCTTGTTATATAGTACAGGTTTGCGAGGGTTTTATCACTTTACTAGGCTAGCGCCTGTTTCAAAGTGATACCAAATTACGAGGTTGAATAAGGGCGCTTTTTTTTTTTAAAATATACTTTATTAATTTTACAAATCACAAATAACACTTATATGTATTTACTATACTATATACTTACATATACGTGATATAATACATATTTATTAATACACTATATACCTACTAATATAAGAAATAAATATTACATAATATTAATATGATACGAACATATCAAACCATATTAAACCTAGATACATACATTTACTAAAATAACTTGTTTTTTTTATGAATGTAATAATTACCTCAACTCAGTTGTAATTTATAATTATATGATAAGGGTAGCGTTTTTATGTACTCGTATTAGTTCTAACAATAGATCTTTCACAATGTCTTTCATAATCTGAGGGGGGGGGAACCCTCTAACAAAAAACTTTTACAAGTTTTACAAGTTTAATTATCCGTATTTATTTCCTTACGCGTTAGTAGTATTTATCCAGAGTCGTATGGAAAATGAGTCTCAATTTAGAGATACAAATTATAGCAAGGAAAAAGCGAATGGATGAACCTAAACAATCTGTTGCAACGCTAACTCAAACGACGGCGAATGTCGATTTAAAGCACTCAATGGATATTTTGAACGATTTCGTTTTATTTATAATCAATTACTATCAATTATTTGAAATCTATACCAAAAGAGGTCCTACTCAAGAATTAGGTTATACTTTCGGAAAGGCGAAAACAGCCAAATAAGAAGAACTCCAGCTTTTAAAACCCAATTCACTAGACTCTATCAACGACGCCAAACAACTTAACCGAAGTATATCCAAATCTTTACACACATCAGAATCATGCTCACAGTACGGCTTATGCTGAGAGAAGCTTCTCAAGGTCAAACGTGAGCAAGCCAAGAGAGACTATCTTCGTTAGGTATCAGTTCTATAAATTGAAACTGAATTGCCGCTGGTGTTAGCTATGACATAATCTTGAAAACAATCATAAAAAGTTCTTCTATTTTAATATGTGTTTGATTGTGTAATTTTTATCATCAATTGATTAGGAATAATACTCGTATACTCATTACATTAGTGTATATATTCAGCTAATTTAATTTAGCATATTATTTCTGACTGGGAAATGGAAGAGGCCTCGGTTTGGTCTAGCGCCGCGCGCCACTGCATTTTGGTTATCTATAATACCACAAAATAATACTTAATATAATATATAGTTTAACTTGTCGCGTTCCTATAAATTATGTAAGATTTTTTTTTGCACCAGGTATTCTTCGTACTAAGGAAGAAAGGCAATCAGGTGTCGACTCTTCACGTCTACCACCACATTAGCATGGTAGTGCTAGGTTTCGTGGGGTCAAAGTACATTCCGGGTAAGTATTTTAATTCATTATTCTTTACAAAAATATTTTTAAAATCTCGTCAAGTCAAGTTCATTTTTCATTTATTGAGGCATTATAAATTCATATCAACAATCGGCCAATAATAAAACAATAAATCAACATAAATTATTCGCGCGAATCATTTTCCGCGTAAATAAATATATTTTCTTATTTTTATTTAAATATCTTTTTTTGGGAACATTAAAAACAACGTTGAGTAAAAATTATGACAATATAGTGTTAGAGCAAGATAGACGAAGGGAGGAGAGGGAGAGAAAATATTGAAGCATTGAACTCTTCTTAATTGTATTATGTTAACATTAAATATAGAAATTTCTATGTATTTTTCATTCAAGGTTAAACACATTTTTATATAGGTTCATTTTGCTCATAATGACTCTACGACATGGGATCGTTTGTTTGAACAGCATCAGCTTTTTCCCTTCTTTCAGCTAAGAATTCAACTTTATGGAATAGAGAAGAATCTGATTTGCTTACAAAGTGGATGATCTATCTTTTTTTTTATTTTAACAACTTCTATTTCGGAGACATCTGTCACGTCCTTAGGTTTCCGGATTTGCGAGTCATACTCCAGGACACTTCTCAAATGTGAGAAAAACAAGGCCTTTAGCGAGAAAACAGGTTTAAATTCCCGGCAGGTTCGTAAAATGAATCATAAAAGTTTTAACGCTTTTGCAGTACTTATATAGTCAATATGTTTATCATACAGCATCTTAACGGTATCTTAATGTATTTGGAAATCACTGAGCATAAAATTAAACTGATTTTATGCTCACGATGTCGCCATTATGACATATTTCAAATTCCTACGTCATGTCGTTTTTAAGAAAAGCGTCTGTGACATACAGACGCAAGAATGATCTCATAAGGGTCCCATTTTTATCATTTAAAAAAAGTGTCAAAGGACCAATCAGGGTTCTGTACTTTAAGTATCCAAATTTGCAAGTGATAACCGATTTAGTTATTTTTTTAAAGATATGTGCTAGCTCCAAAAGTAACAAAACAACATAAATAACAATAACATAGTAATAAAAAAAACATAACATACTAACATAAAAAAACATGTTTAAATTAGAAGAACACATATAATTTTCGCTAAATGCTTATAGGCGCTAACATTCTTTAATAAGGATTAATACTTTGTTGTTCGAAACATCTTTGTATTTGTTTTTAATCTAAATTTAACAAAAGATTTTAATATTTAAACTTATTTTTACAGTCAGCGTAAAGCGCTCAAAAGTCCATAAACATGCCATTTGGTTTTGCACGACCGGAAATATACATAATATTCATTCATCACATAATAATATATTCATCACATAATATATTCATCACATAATACATTCTAGATTCAGCAATTTGCGATTATTAGACACGCTTTTAAAGAAGCGAGTAGAAAAATGTTTCGGTTAATTTGGATGAAGGTAAAGTTCTCAATATTTTTGTTGTTCAGCTGGACACGGAGGAATGCTAGGAACTATAAATAGTCTCGTCCACGCCGTCATGTACACATACTACCTTCTGACGTCCATCAACAGCGAATACAGCAAAAGCCTTTGGTGGAAAAAGCATCTTACGCAAATGCAAATCGTAAGTATTTTGCTTAATTTTGAAAATCATAAGTAGTTTGCTTAATTTTGCAAATCATAAGTATTCTTCGACACTGCGCTCGCCCGCTTCAACATACAATGAAATGCTTATGTAACTTCTCTCAAATTCGACAGATTATCTTTGAAAAAATTGTCCTAGAATTGATAAACCTTTATGATACTATTATTGTAATTTAAAACTTTATCTAATAGGTATGTCATTCATATGCGACCAGAGATTGCAGTATGCACACTCTCGCGCGGCGGGAAACAGAATTCAGAATTTGCCATATTCAACAATGAATATGGCAAAAGAAGGCTGGAGAGAATTGTTCCAATTTTATTTAATAACCTGCCGAGTAATCTAAAGGAATCAAATAACTTATCTAAATACGTTTTAAAAAAAAGAATTAAAAAATATTTTATAAATAGTATTTTTGTTGATAAATGTACTCGAAGCGACCGTTGTGAGATGTACTCGTATCGATTTTATTATAATAATACCGACGCGATTGGAAGTGACCGTTTTTTATAAATAAACAAATATAATAATGGCAGGCTGGATAGATACCGTCATGTGTAGCTCAGCATTGTTAAAAGTGTTATCATATGTTAATATTGAATATTTTATAAGATGTATATATAAATTTTATTAAATAAGTTAAAAGTGGGAACGAATTAGTTCACATAAAAACCCGCAAGAGTTTAGTGGTCAAACAAATAAAATATGTACTTTGTTTATAAATAAAGAACTTTTAAAAAAAAAAAATATCTAATAGGTGTGTACACAATAGGTCATTCATTTGTGAACACTTTAAAATTAGCCGCTTTGAGGCAGAAGCGAGAAAGAGAGATATTTTTATTTAGTTTGCGATTCGGTCGCACATAGCGTGCGTGTGCAAGAAAGACGAGAGATGGTCGGTCTAAAAAAATATATAACCGGTTTTAAAAATAACCGATTAAATCTGAAACCGCCTATAGGGGTTTTTCCCGCAACTCCTCGGTGTTTCAGATGAAGGAAGGACGCGACCCCGTCATTTCACCATACAAAGGTTGTACCTAGGTTATATAGGGTCACACATAAATAAACGCATGCAGCACGCCTTTCAAAACTCGCATAGTTTCAATATTTTTGTAAATATTTAAGCAAGTTTGATACCAATAAGATTTTGATGGCATGCGCAATTAACCGCTTGCAGAAACTTAAGCAATATCATTTTAACGATCGTGTTGGATGTATATTATTTAATGTGTGTTTAAACTCGTTTTTAATTATTTATATTTTTTTTATTTTAGGTCCAGTTTCTACTGCTCGACCTTCACTTTTTGCACGTATTATTCAGGCCATCGTGTACTTATCCGAAATATCTATCCTTCGTAGCAGCATTTCAGAACAACGCAATTCTTTATATGTTTGCTAAATTTTATTACAAAACCTATATAAAAAAGAAGTCCGCGTGATGCTGTTTACATACCTTAGACCTAATGTTATTAATATAATTATTTTCAAGCACTCCATAAGCAATATTATTAGATAAATAATAAAAATATTACAGAAATACCTAAATATGTTTGTGTATTTGTAATACCCCTGGACATATTAGAATATACATATTAATCGGGAAAATAATAACTGAGTTTGAGTAACTGAGTAACAAAGAAAAGTTTAAAAACATTTTAAAGAGGGAATTTTCAACGAAATAACAACCACTTTAATCCACACACGGTCATACCATTTTTAACGCTCCATTACCACCATCTCTCTTGACTCTAAGAAAGGCGTATTTGGCCTAATTGAGTAGGGTCCAAAATAATTGTATATGATTACCGAAGGTCCCAAATGGGACCCTTACTTGGGGCCTATTTTTTAATTTTATTTTGTGATTTTAATGTTGTCGTATCTGTGATTGATTGTTGAACTATTTGGCGTAATTATAAATAACCTGCCCTGTAGAAATGACGACTCATTTGAATGCAAGACCCACCCACTGCAACGTCAAGTTGAGACACACTCAAATGATCTGTGATATTTTTTAATGCGGTAATATTATTTTTATATACATATATATAGGCGGCTACTATTATTTTATTTATTTTTCATGGCTACCACGCTACCGGTTGGGTAACAAACCTCATGACGCCGTAGCGTTGTCTTCATTGTGCCTAATTTCGATTGTTTAGAAATTTAAAAAAAAAACAAACGGTTTGATTTTCTTTAACATAGTAATTTCTATGTATCTATTTCAATAACTTTAGAGTTAATTACAAAAAATAAATTTATTCCTAAAAAAATATATAGTGTCAGTCAGTGGCGTGCCCAGAAGTTATACAGTAGGCAAGCCCAATTTTGCTAACCGCATTTTTTGAAGAACCAAGTATTTTTTGCGTAATTATTAAATAAAAACAAAAAAAAATCTTCTACTATGGCTATGACGGAGAGTTCGGTGAGTCGATCCTGTCAGAAAATCTAGGCAAGCCGGGCTTACAAATGTGTTTTTTCGCTTGTATTTCATTTTCTGTCATCTTTTTGAAACTGTATTAGTATAACTAAGTATGTCGTCACCGCACCAGAAACCTGAAAGAAAACATTTTTTATTATTAAAACGTCAAAATAATTAGACAAAGAAATTGCAATATTTTATTGTATACAGTTACTTTAAAATCTGCAAAAATGTTGGTAAATATATCTAAACTAGATTTTTGTTTGTAAATTGTGAGTACCTTTCATCGTTTTATTGGATATATATTTTCGACGACAGCCAGAAATAATAAAGCGATGTTAGTGAAAAAGGTATTTTAGCCAACTTTAGACGAAAGAAGATAATATGATGAGGTGTGTTCGTATGTCAGTTCCTGCAGTTATAACTACAATATTAATTCCAGAGAGATTTTCATTAATTCCGGGATTCATTTGTCCAGAACTGATATCGATTTTTTATCAAAATATCGATAATATCACTAATATCGATAGTATAACAATACAATATTACACCATAAGAATTACACCGTTCGTGGAAGATTATATACCCACAAGTATCAAGTATGTATGAACCCTCATTTTAAACACGATAGACTATCCGGTTATTCTGTCGGTGCCGAGATTCCAGTACATCCCTGTACAAACTTAGGGCCGTGTGAAATCGTCTAATAGACGATTCTCACGCCGTAAATTTCTGCAGAAATGTAAGCAACGTCGAGACAAATTTCAGATTTCAGAAAACAATTGTTTAGAAAGCGCATAGTTGCAAGCGGATCGACTCGCTAGAAATTCCTTTCCCACAATAAGTTTTCTTGGCTGAAGTAGGTAACCGGCATCTTCAATCTTTGGTTCTCTTTCACCACGACAAGTCAACAGCACCACCTTACTCATTATTGGCTCATTATTATTATTATTATTAACAACATTTTATACTACGCGGTTATTAAGTCTTGTCTATTAGCGTAAGTGTTTATACCGATTAATAAATATCATCTCTCTACTATGAATTCATCATTCACCTCAAACCAATAACGGGGCACGCACTAGAGGCCCCTGTTACATATCTCCTTTTAATTTCAATGTGCCAACAAAGAATTTTGTTTTAAATGTATTTCATACAACAATTTGATCCTCGAGCAATACTCTTCACTCTTCTCTTCCTCGAATATCCCTCTTGTATAATGAATTAATTATTGTCATGATTGCCTTAAGCTAAGTAAATTTTAGTTAAAAAAAATGTCTCAATGTATAAAAAAATGTCTGTTTGTGTTTTTTTTTTGTTTTTAAATGTTTTATTTAGGATACATTTATTAATTATATTATCATCTTAATAGCATAATTTAGGAATCTGTTTGATGTAGGAATGTAGGAAACTTTTTCTCTCTTCATATGTAAATGTATACCACTGTGTGAATCTGTAGATTTCTTATAAAATTAAATAAACATGATGATAGTGTCAAAATCATATTTATTTAAGCTAACGGCTGTTTAAGCTCGATGAGACAAGCTATATTCTAGATTTTTAGATAAGGTAGCTTCTACATTAACACAGATACTTATACAATAAATATATATATAACTAGCTGACCCGGCCACGCGTTGCTGTGGCTAAAGTTTTTGTTATATGACATTATAGTAAACAATCTAAGAGGAACAATAAGAGAACATCAGTCACGGAGTCCACTATGCTTTTTCACACAGATGGTATTTGTAAAAAAATATGGTGATCTCCTTATTTGACTTTCTACTACTATAAGCCTTTAGTACAATGAAATTATTTACGAACAAAGACGAAAATGTTGATGTTGGTATACAAATTCACTGGATTGAGATTTGAAGGGGAAGTACGTTGAACACAATTAATTAAAATGTTCTTACACTTGATACTAAGCAGAAATCAATAGGTAAAAAATAAAAATTTATCAGATTTATTATTTCCATTTAATTTTATAACAAATATAAGTATATTACAGTATAATACAGTAAATAACATGTGACGCTTAAACTCATGAATGAGGTAGGCAAGGCAGACAGTCTTAAACTTTTAAACATTAATATCTTTTTTTTTGAATTATAAATACTTTCAATTTCAATTTAATTTAACACCAATCGGTGCACAATGTTTTTGGTTAACCTGTCTTTAGCTAACACAAATAGATTCGACGGTTTCCCAACACGTGAACACGCAACATATAGTTGCCCATGAGAAAAACATGGATTTTCCAAATCTAAACCACAAATGGACATTGTTTGACCTTGAGATTTATTTATAGACATGGCGAAAGCTAAACGAATTGGAAACTGTAGCCTTTTGAAGGGTATGATAGAATCTGATGGTATCATCGGAATACGTGGCAGCAGGACCACTTTTCCTTTAAACTTTCCAGCCAAAATGGTTGCTTCAAGAATGTTTCCGGTGATCTTTTTGATGACCAAACGCGTACCGTTACATAATTGAGGTGGATTCAAATTACGGAGGAGAATAATAGGGGAACCAATCTTTAATCGAAGATTATGTGGTGGCATTCCAGGGATATCTAATGAATTTAAAAATTCAATCGGAAAATTTACACTTTCATTTTCATCAACAACAGTATCGATTGATTTAAAAGACATCAGATCGCCTGGTAACAACTGTTGTATCTGGAAGTTAATTTCGTCAACATCAACGTTTTTGGCTGCCAAAATCGCCCGTTGACTAAGCCATTCATGATTCAAATAATTATTCTGTATATCCGGGAAAATACTCTGAATCAATTCAGTTTTATCCTGAACAACAGTGCAAAAATTGTCTGGTAGTTTAATGCATTGCGTATTTGGTTGCAGTTTTATTTTACCGTTCCCAATATCTAGTAGTTGTTCGGAAAATATTAGTGCTGATGGATCATTTTGCAATTGTACTCGCATATTTATGGTCAATCGAAGTGTTTCAACACTTCGCCATAAGAATGATTGTTTCAAACATGCATTAATCTCATCCGCGAAAGTAGAGCGAGGTATAACCGGTAAGGTCTGCCGGAAGTCACCAGACAAAAGTAAGATAGCACCACCGAAAAGTTTATTATTGCTGTTTAAATCTTGCATAGTTCTGTTTAATGCTTCAAGTGAATATTTGTGTGCCATTGTGCACTCATCCCAAATTATTATAGAACTCTTCCGCAACACTGCAGCTATTCCACTATTCTTTTTGATGTTACACATTGCATCTGGTTTATTATGAACGTCCAATGGCAGCTTGAATGTTGAATGTGCTGTTCGCCCACCATCCAGTAAAGTAGCCGCAATGCCTGACGATGCTAATGCTAATGCGATTTTTTGTTGCGACCGTATTTTGGCAAGAATCAACGATATTAAAAATGTCTTACCGGTTCCACCGGGTGCATCCAAGAAAAAAAAACCGCCTTGTTCAGCAGCAACAGCCAGCATAATCCGATCATAAATAATTTTTTGTTCTGCTGTCAGTAATGGTTCACTGTTCATGATAATTGTTGCTAAACTTCCATGGTCATATTGATTTTCTCGTTGTAAATCGGTATTGACTAAGTCGGTGGCTGGACGATTAGGTGATGGCATACCATAATGATTAAGTGGTAAATTTGAAATAAGAACACATAAATCCTCGATCAAGACCAATGCTTCATTGTACATCTCTGGTGTATAATCTATGTTTTGGCATTGATTTGTTTGTCTAATTCGGTGCAAGATGTCTTCTGTCATACAATTTTTATATTTTTCCCACAAAGTTTGTGCTTGCGAGGGATAACATGTCGCCAAAATAATTGCAAACAACTGACGAATGTTATTCGGTGTTGATGTCAACGCAGCATCAGCAAGCGTTAAGTCCCAATGGTTATCGTCTTCTAGCAATTGCAGTTCACGACATGCATCCTGGTATGTATTGAATACTCGACCATTAGCTGTTCGTAAAAATTCAAAAGACGTTGGTCCGGGAACATTCACCAATAACAAACGTAAATAGAAGCACTCACGTTGCTTTGGATGTACCGTGTAAAGTCTCCCCAATGTCTTAGCTTTGAATATGCCTGTAATGGAAGGATGTGGTTTTCCTTGTTTCCGTGGCTCCCATTTTTTACTGGATTTGTTCCATGTGAAATAACGTGGAACATCACCATACACCAATGTCTTCGCGAATTGTCCAAAAACATCAGGTTTTTGACACAATGTAAAAAATTCAGTTATAGTCGTTTTCGGAGCTTCGAACGCTCTTTGGAGAACATTTTCTTCAGTGAAGTATACACGTTGACCGTTTTCAAGATGTATTGCCAGATGTTGGACAGCAGGATCTCTTTCGTGGATGGGAAAGCTGAGAATATGCCAAATAGCTTCATTGCTGCTAATGTATCTGCCCATTTGGTATCGTGCTATTTCGTCATTTTTATTTATGTTTTTTACTTCAAATATGGCCAAATCACTGCCTTTGTTTACATATTTACAAATATACTTAATTGATTTAACAGAACTGCAAAGCTCAACATTGATATGAGCTTTGTAAGTTTTTGAAAGTAGTGGTGAGTATGGTACCACCCACTGATTATCAAACTCAACTTGATTTGGAAAGTTCGGCAGTCGCATTGTAAATGTGTGGCCACCATTCTCAGTACTTCTGCGGCGATACATTGGATAACCATCAATATCCGTGATCGTGTCATTCGTATGCGGCTTTGGGAAGTTTTTTTTACATTTTCCATTTTCCATGCACGGTGACGTCATGTTGAAAACACCGCATGGCCCATGGATCATGTGTTTGGTGACAATATCAAATAATTCTTGATCAATTAATGGGTCTGGAATTTCGGCTGAAATTATTTGATCGATTTCTTCAGGACGGATTCTATCTTTAAGCCAAACCAAAATGTGGGCATGAGGCAAACCTCGCTTTTGCCACTCTATCGTATACAGCCAACAACGTGTGATACCAAAAATTGTATATTTAACAATAAAATCAATTAAGGATTTCAATTTTTGTTTAAACACACGTGCAGTTAAATCATGACGATGAATGGCTTGTTGTCCTGGCAATAGTAAAGTTTGTATCTCTTCCCAATTCGGATTACATGTGAATGTAATAAATAAATCCGGTCGGCCGTAATGACGTACGTAAGTCATCGCATCTTGTATGTATTCCTGCATGTTCCGTGGACTGCCGATGTAGCTTGAAGGTAAAATGAAAGCATTACCGATGTCATTGGGATTTAAATTTCCATCGATGTTTCCAGCAACAGCATCTCGTAAGTGAATATATTCTTCCGATCGTAGTTTTGCCTGGTTGAATCGAAGGAATCGCAAGCGTTCGCTTTCGACCTTAGCATACATATCAACAATGTATTGATGGAACAGCTGACGATATCGAAGGATATAATTGTCTTGATGTTGTCTAACCATTATTCGGTGTGCGTAGTAGTTCATTGAGCTAACTTTATTATTTCTGTAATCACCTAAAAAAATAAAAAATAAAATGCAATACGAAATTAAAATCTATACATACAGTAAGAATGTAAATAGATAATTGTCAAATTTACCCGTATTTGTATCATACTGATTGATATTAAGGTGATATTCATCTTGTCCTTGCCAAAATATCAATGGATATTGTAGTGCGTCATATGAACGGTGTAGATCCGAAATCGTACTGACAGTGTTGTCTCGCCGTGTAATGTTTATAGATCTTTTGTCAACTGGATCACCAACCATGATAACAGCAACCTCATCAACAGTTGGAGCGTTGAATCTACCAGCATGTTCACCTAATGGTACTTTGTCGGCTTTTATGACGATTTGATAATTGTCATTTTGCAGTCGTGGCGAAACTCTTTTGATCAATTGAATTAGTTGATTGTGATCTTCTAAAAAATTTTCCAATAATATCACAATTGCTCTTTCCTCTGCTTGTTCAATAAAATTATACAGGCACCGAGTCGTCACGCGCTCTTCACAATCGCCCATAAAATAAAAAAGTATCGACATCTGTCAGTTTTATGACTGCCAAATAATAACAGACAAATAATTAGCGATAAATTAAAATTGCGACTATAATTTGAGATTTAAACTATCCTATCTCTCAAGTGCACATCGAACTGCACATGGTGTTCAAATTTTATTATAATCGGTTAAGTGGTTTAGGAGTCCATTGAGGACAAACATTGTGACACGAGATTTATATATATTAAGATTATTACCGCTGCTACGAGGGGCCTGTCCAAAACGCAGACTCCCAGGGCTGTGAAATCTAAAGACCGCATCGTAACCTGCCTGGCGAAACGGTCGACTGCTTGATGAACGCCGCCAGCCCTGTTCACCTCGCAAACGTCCCCCAGCATTCTGCACGCCAGGGCCTCAGTTCTCTTTCCCTAAAATCATTATAATTCTAATTAGGATGATGATATTGTACCAACAATAAAAAGTAAAAAGTTACGAGCAAAATAAAGTGAGGGAAAGACTAACCCGGCCCCTCTGGATAAACTTTTTTTATATGTGTAGTTTGCACAATTCACAAGCACATAAAAACCCGCAAGGGTTTAGTGAACAATCAAATTTAGATATTAATAAAATGATAGATAAAATTAGATATTAGGCAATTATACATTAAAAGTGTAATATTATATACTAGTAAAAATATTAATACGCACGATAAGGTTCAACATAGCCACCATACTAGAGCAGCTGCGAACGACCATCTACAAGTTCCAAAAATGACTACCACATTTGGGCAGAGATCTCTTAAGTACATAGGCCCCAAAATTCATAACATACTTCCTGAATCTCTTAAAATTAAAAATTCACACAATTTGGCAAAAATATTAAATAAGTGGTTAATGAATGTTGGACGGCAAGCAATAGCTAATTTAGTGTAATACTTTTATATATTATAAATTATATATATATATTTATGTGTGTATTTACAATCGCTTATGTATTATATAAATATATATACCTTTATTATGCAAATGTTTATAAATTTGCAATATTTATTCTTATAGTTTAGTTACGCGTGTTACTTATCCAAAAGTTTTCCTTTCAGTCATATTTCTGACGGTTTGACAATCTCAGTTGTAGCACAATACAACACTGCCTTCCTTAGTACAGACATAGTCTAGTAAAGAAGGCAGGGCACAAAATGTAGCAGTGCTAATCGCTCCCTGTGCATTTGCAATATTCTTTTATAACTGTGTATCTCTACTACTACATTTCTATTTCTTTTGTCAAATTAATTATGTGCAATAAATAAATAAATAAATAAATAAATAAATAAATATAAATTGTATGTTTTTTTTATAAATAAATAATAATTAAAAAAAAAACTTTTTATACCACCAATAAAAAGTTTTGTACCCCCGTGGGAAAAAGTTACGTGCAAAAGAGAACTCGTACTTACCTAGGTAGTTCTTTTCTTTAGAGTCCTAAATTCAGAGGACTGAAAGAGGTATAGGTAAACATTTTTTATTTTAACAACGATAAATCGGGGTGACTTGTGTTGCAAGCCGCAAAATAAATTAATATATTGTAAAACGTAATAGGCATGATCAAACCTCTGCAATGGTCAAATGGCAGGGTTCCACAACCAGGAGGAGTCTCATGGTGTGGGTGATGCACCAACAGAACTGTAGCAATGTATAATGTACTCGGATGTGCGACGAACCTGCAAAAAAGATAATATTCAGATGAATTTATTGAATCAAAATCAATGATTCAATTTTCAGTAAAGTCCAACCAAGCCCAAGGCTTATCAATTGGAAATCATTGAGCGAAGCATGTTTAGTAGGTTCCATGATTGAGTAGGTCTGTACAGAGCATGCTTCCCATTCACAATTTATTCTTAACATTGTTCTACTTATATCTTAAACCTTATTGGCAACTTACAAATTAGCATAATACAATAATAAATAATATAATAGTATATTACCATACAGACATTTTTACAATATTTTTTTAGAGGTTTTGTAAATTTAAAATTATATTTTAATAATAGAGATAAATACTTATGTATCTAAAGTTTTGCGAGTATTTATCGAGTGTCCAATCTCAGTATTTATTCGTTAGCAAATTCATAGCATTTCGATTTTAGGTCATTTTTGACTAAGTTTTTTTCTGTTTCCATGAAATTGGAAACATGTTTAATATAGTTAAAATTAAGTAAGGAGTCTACTACTGATTGTTTGGTGGACGTAACAAAACAGTCTTGTAATATGTAACGCAACTTTTAATTTGAATTCCGCATCTACGAGTTTGTTTGTTTGTTTGTTTTAGTTAAGAGGAAAATTTATTTAGGTGTACGATTTATCAATCTACAGGAATTGGTTAGTGCAGACTATCAAAAATATTGTGCACTACGTTTGGCCTATTAAAATTCAATAGCCACAACAAATTATAATTCTATTGAACTTTTCAGTTAACTCAGAGCTCGATATTTTTTTCAGTGAATTAAAAAAAACTGTTACCTACCCTAACAAAATATTTTTGGGGCGGCCACAAATATGGGGCGCTAATATAAGGGTAGGGTTACATGTGTATTTATATTGATTTCTTGGCTGCCGAGGGATGAAAAAACAAAAGTGTATTTTTTTGCGGTATTTTGGCGATAAATTTTAATTAAGGGTAATTTTACAAAAAAAAAGCGAGTAGATTGAAATTAAGAGCGCCAGTGATGTGACTCTCTTTTTTTGTAGACATAGAGAAATGTATTTGGATTAAAATAAAATGAAAATGGTTACTTTCTACTTTGTCTAAAAGTTAAGAGCCTAGAAAAGTTTGTATTTGACCATATATTTTATCAAAACTTTAGACGTAACAAGTATCTTATTGAACGAATACAAGAAACATTGGCTACAGTCATAAGATATTAATTTAATTAGATTTTTTTTATTGTTTGATTCTGTTTTTCAAGATTATTCTATAACAAAAATTAGATTAACCATTTTGTGACGCACCATTTGTCTATAAAAATATCGTGTCTGATCAAACTGATATAAACTAAACAGCCATTAAATGAAATTGAATGATTTAATACCACGCCTAAAAGTAATCTGGAAGAGCCCCCTTAAACGACACATACAGTTCAAAGTTACCTTAGAGAGAATGCCTACTACTCACTTAACTCCGAAATGAGGAAGTATGGCGTAACGATCAGATGCAGCATAGTGGATCCCAGAATGATGAGCAGCGGATAGCCATAGGCCACGTTGGCGTGGTGGACAGCCGTGGAAATGCTGCCATGTAGGTCTGACAGTTTCCTGACCGCCTCGCTCGTGGATACCAACAGCTTTTTATCGAACTTTCCTGAAATGTTTCCAATTTTCGTTGAGATAGTTCATCTCTAGTTCGTCTCTTCTCAAGGTCTCATAGACAGAGTTATCTACACTATTTTAAGGCTGCACGATTAGGTGTTAAAACTAGAATAATTAACTATTTATATAAACAAACAAAATCAGGTAGTTACCGTCATGTGGGTGTGTATGTATGTAGCTCAGCATTGTGAAAAGTGTTGTCATATTATGATAATGAATATGTTATAAAATATATTATATCAATTGTATTAAATAAGTAAAAAGTGGGAACGAAGTAGTTCATATAAAAACCCGCAAGGGTTTAGTGAACAATCACATAGAAACAGTATGTTTTGTTTATAAATAAAGAATGTTAAAAAAAAGGGTACATGGTAACCAGCAAATAGTGGATCATGGTAGTCTAGTAGTTAAGGCGTTGGACTACTGACCCAAAGGTCTCGGGTTCGAATCCGTAGGTTTTGGTAAAACTAGTTAAAAAAAATACTTTACAGAGTTTGAACAAATTTCAGAAAGTGGTGTATTTAAAAGCTTTTTATAAATTGTAAACAGTATATTTTTTAGGCAAATTTCCAAGATTAGATACCATGGTTCAGTAATAATAATTTCAAAGCGAATTAAAAAAAAACTAATAAAAATAGCATTAGCTATATAAAAAAATATTTTAAAAGTTTTTTCTGTACATACATTAGTAGTAAATAAATATTAGATACTTACAATATAAAAATGTGAAATCCGTATGTATCGTTTACTCATTAAAAGTTATTGTATAAAAATAGGAAATTATTCAAATCTTCAATAAAACTAATATTTATAATATAAGAAAAAACATTGATTTCAGTTTTATAGCCAGATATTAATTTGTTTTGTTTTTTTTTTTGAAGCCAGAATAACTTTAAGACGTGATTTTCAAAGAAAATAATAAAAACAATTTTTTAGCTTAATGAAAATGTGAGATTATTGCATGTAATGTGTCAAGTAGATGTGAAAGTTGATTTTTTTAACATAAAATTCAGACCTTTATATAAATCCTGCGTATCTTTTCCATCAGTAATTGTATTTAAATACATACATGTATAACGATTTTTAGTAAACAATATTATTATTTTTATTGGTTTTTTTTTCAAATAAGCTCAGCGCAACTAAATTAAAATTAGCATACCTTAGCACGGGCAATGCCCGGTTAGGTATGCTTTTGTATTTAAGTAATTCATTTATTGTTACCTTTTTTGGTTAGAAGTAGAGCTGGATGCGGAAACTGGCTAAGAGAATCGACCATGCTGCCGATCTTGTTGATGGGGAGATGAAATTCCGGCACGATCTTTGTTGGAGCTGCAATCACTGTCACTGCTAGGGTATTCAGCGAGGACTTGTGGTAGTCCTTACCTTCAAATTAAGGCGAAGCCAAGGGATACAAATTAATTTCGACTCATTTTGACCCATTTTTATGGCTGGCATCTGGTAACCATTGGATATTTAATCATAAAAAAAATATGTTTAGATACCTTGTTCCTATATCTTCGACATTGTAAGGGCAGATTTTTAAAATTTAATTCTGTTTCTGAGAAATTTAATAAATGATAAACTCCTAATAGTTATTTTTTAGTTGACTCGCTCTCTTATAAAAGATATTAGAGGCATAGGGAAAAAAAGTAATTGAAAGGAAAATGAAGTTTCTAAAACATACTAAAGCTAGTTTTTTTAATTTCTATATAATGAAGCTGTAATTAAATAAAAACCAACAATTGCTTTCTGATCGCGCAAAGAAAAAACCTAACTCCCTATAAAAATATAGCACTGAATTTCAAGGTCGAATGGCAATATGGTGCACCTTAATAAATTATTTTTAATTTAGAAAAAATTGTCAAAACGTCAGTTACAAATTAATCTATTTTTTTTTTAATTTAAAAGTGACTTCAATAAAAAACATGGAAATCTGGCAAATGGAGCTAGCGGTATTCGTTAAATTTATGATGGATATATTCCAAACAAACACATTATTCGCCGAATAGTGGTAAATGCTTTGTAAAAAAAAAACAAAACACACAGCAAAAACATTAAAATAGCATAAAAGTGAACAAATGTGCCGCGGAAGTTATCAAAAACAAATCAAAAATCCGTCCTTATTTGAATTAGTTATTTAGAAACATTAAGTCACAGAAACCTGCATATTTCCATGTTATCAGCGAGTTAAAAATATTATACTTTCTCTCAATTCATCATAAATTTACCACCGTTTTGTTTTTTTTTTTTTTTTGTTAATTTTGTGGCACGTCTAATAATGAAACAACATGAAGAGAATATTTCAATTTTTAATAATTATTACATGTTTCTATTTTATATTAATTTTAACTGCCCAGTAATAAATAATACGTTCCAATGGCCATGGTGTCATATTTTTGAAATTCAGATATGATACCAAACCGTCAATGTTTCATTTACTAGTACTAAGAATTTGTTGAGTATCTACACATAAAAAAAAACAACTCTTTCACACTTTTACTTTTCAAATTGAAAGCTGTAACAGACGGACAGAAGGGTAAAAGATGGTGTTAGTATCTTCTTATCCATGAAAGTATGTACCTATAGAAGCTAAAACATCAGAGTGGACTATCCTCGGCACTTACTCGTGACTTTCGTGTCTGTTTTGATGGCATCCACCGTGTGGTCGAGCGCGTCATTAATCTTTGCCAGCCGCTGTTTGACGACCCACGCCGTGTAGGTGAATTGAACTTCCAGCAAAACCACGATGTAATACAACAAATAGAAACCTATGTAGTTGGAGATTATCGCATCTGAAAAGAATTCAATTAATAGAAAACGTTATTCGACACATTAAAACATGTACTAGTTTAGTTGAATACATTTATTATTTAGTGTTTTAAGCTTTTGAATTGTTTTCCTCATACGGATACTAATTATTTTTCATTACATTTTGTTTTTGCTTTGATGTAACCTAACCTAGCTTGTAATCGGTCTTGTAATTTTTTGTTTTACTTTATTTGTTTACCTGTGAACAAATAAAGAAAACATGGAATTTTGGACAGTAATTAGGTCAATTTCTGCGTTGTAAACTGTCAAATATTGTTATGTTTTCAAGCAAATAGTTATCGGTCACCGTAAAAAAATGCAAGATTTCACAGTTGGCCAAGCGTTTTTGAAATAAAACACCTAGTTCCTTATAAAAAAATGTACCTTATAATAAGGTAATTAAGTTTTAAAATAGGCTGCATATTAAGATTTGTTCGTGGAAAAGTTTGAATTTTTCTTTTAAACTCCATAGTAAAGAATATAGAAAACGGTAAACGAACTGGGGTTTTAATAACTCTTAGTGTTGAATCCTAGTTCCTGTAAAGCTCCGTGCTAAAGAAGAGGGAGTATCGACCGCCACCAGGTGCTAAACCCTTCCATCCCGGAGAAGAAGTATCGATTTTACAATATCCAATAGTGATTGAACACTAAAAAGTTCTTAAGCAAATGCTTATGACCTGAGTGGTTCGCGGTGTTGTCTCTACAGCCTGTAATGTGATAAAGGGAATTATGATCGAAAGAACCTCGTAATTGGCATAAAATCGTATAAAAAGAAAATAATCTCAAAATTAAAGTATAAGGAAAATACTTTCATTTCACTTACAAACCATTTTCGTTACAATTGGTAGATATTTTAGGTATATGAGTGGACTAGGTATATAGGTTTGGATTATATCTAACCAGAAAGGAATTAGGTTACACGGAATACACCAAACTACAAATAGATTCACCAACCTTTAGTTGCCAGGCGCACTGATGAGTTCAGATGCTGCAACCGGCGTTGGTGAGTTTCACAGGTGTAGTTATGCACTCGCGACATGGTATATGGGCCGACAAGTACTTGTAGCACTGCGTGAGAGCAGAGGGTTCATACAACCGCACCATTCAATTGCTGAAACGTCTCTGTTGGTTTGGTGCGGAAGAGCGACGGGGGAATATTTGTGGGTAGGAAAGAAACAGGTATATCCTTGCCACGAAGGGTAAATTACTTAGTTTGAACGCATTTTAATAATGCTCAAACAACAATATTGACATCAATAGGGCAACAATTAGTTACTGTGGATCTCAGAGGATATAAAGGCACTTAAAATTATCATTTTAACTTTATTACAAACACTTTAGGTAGAAATTGCTCACAGTGTCTGTTCGTCTTCTTAGCTTCATTTATATAGAGACTGAAATCTCCGACCAGCAGACTCGTCCACATGAGGAGAAATACCGACACTCCTATGCTGTAGTTACGTTCCCGTGACAAGGAGTACTCAACTCCTAGGCAAGTGTCAACCTAAGTACAAAATATAAACATTTATCAGGTTATACAAGCATTACGCCATTTTGATGTGTAAACACGTTACCGTTATCTCCTACAAAATTCCAGGGTGCGTTTTGACATAGAACTACGCCGGCTACGCAATTACCAATGGGCGTTAACGCAATAATCATTATAACTGAAGTTACGTTATACGCGATTTCAAAATAGCCTAATACTTAAACGGCTACAAAAAACTGAGTGATTTGACAGGGTAAAAAATAATCACGCCGCCTCGTACACTTTATGTGTACTTCCTGGACCATTGTGATCTATAATCATATAACCCAAACTGTTTAACGCAGCATCCGTTCATAGTTTGTTATTGCATGGCATTATTAGTGAGGTTAAACCACTAACACCAACAAAGTTAAAAAAAAATCCTTTCGGCACACCGGAAGGCGGAGGTAGATTTTACCAAACTTATATCAAGCATCTCAACATACACCTCAACCGCGCCGTACCCTTGGGCAGCGCTGTGCTTATACTGAATCCCTCTTTATTCTGTGCCGTAAGGGTTGCTCAAATCAAAAATTATTTCAAACAAAAGTCGTAGAGAAATTATATAACTATAATTAACATTTTGAACTGATTTAATACTGTGCCTATTAAGGGATATATGAATTTTTGAATTTTGAAAAACCAATTTTTCCCACCCCTAGGACCAATGGGTGGTGCTATCAAAAATTTTTACTAAAATAAGTTTTAGGCCCTTATCTAAGAAATTATATAAAATTTAAATGAGTTCGATATCATATATATTAATAAAGTTATAGCAAAATTTCACTTTTCGGAAAAACCCCTCCATTCCCGCCCCTCCGGTGTGATTTTACTCATTAACAAACTTGACTTGGTGTAAAATTATGGTAGTTATCGTGTCCACAAGAGAGTGATATAGATAGATAAACATATATATAAACTTTTATACTAAGGGATGTGAAACGCGAAGTTATATGGCAATTTTCCAAGTCATGACATGGTACCTACCCATTGGAATAGGTTACTTTCCTAATGAACTCTACCTAAAAATACATGATAGTTGCTGTATCCGCTCTAAAACACATAATCTGTACTCGACTGGCGCCAGTTGGCTACAGAACGTATCCTAACATTGCGAAACTTACAGACGAAACGACCTCCATAATTTTGAGCAGTCTCTTCATGCGATTTGGTGCACCGTAGACCCCGACGGCAGCCGTCAACACCACCACCATGATGTCGCCAATGGACACGATCTGGCTCATCCTAGAGCTCATGCGAATCGACACGTTCGTACCGGCCAGCAGTTCTTCGATCATTCCGTATAAGGTCAGCGATACTGAGGACGTTAATTGAGTATGATTATAATTACAGTGACCAACGAACCAGGGTTCAAATTAAAAGTTTTTATAGTGCACGATAAAGTAACGGCAAAGTTAAATATGAAAACAATTACAAATATCCATTAGGAAGACATAAAAAATTAGTAGTCATGTTTGTTGAGTTGATAAGGTCTGTTTTACCTTTCTTACTATGTAAGAGTACCTATACTAAAAGAGGTCGTTTTCCATACAAACGCTGTAGTGTGAAGATATAGAAGGAAAATAATATTAGATATCGTTTTAAACTCATAATTACCTATGTTTATATAGAATCACAAAGTTAAATTTCTAAGTTGTGTAAGTTAAAGTTATGATGCCCAAAAATTTCTGTATTTTTCATTACATTTTATCAAAACCTTAGATATAGATTATTGACTGACAATTATCGAGAAAATAAAAATACACAGGGATAGTTGACTTCATGAAGATGCAAATGATTTTAAAATGAAATAGATTCATTTAAGACCAGGTGCAAGACAGAGAAGTAAGTGCAACAGTACGAGGGATGTGACCAGACCTACGCAAACCCCCTGGTGTTTGTGTACCCTAGAGTAAACAATTATATGAAAAAATGCGAAAATAGTTTACCACATTTTTTTTTTTTAAGGTGGTAGTGTAAATTACCATACCTTCTTCACAAATAATGTTTTAAATCGCAGGACCAATTAACTAGATTTTTATCGGGAATTTTCTTGGGACACAGTGTATACAAAAATATGTTACGTGATTTTATTGGGACAACGCCTTACGTAGTCTAATAAGTGGACCACATTCGGATAGGTAGATCTTAACAAAGGTAAGTTAAAAATGATCAAATCAAAAAATCACACAAAATAACTTCAAATTTATAGCTGAACTCGTCGCCGTGTTTCATTGTCTTAAATGTCACTTGCAACGAGGGTTCCGCGTCACTGAAGCTGGAGTCTGGCAAGTCAGGGTAAAAAATAATAGGGTGACTGTCAAAATAGTTACAAAATAGAAACACCACACGGTGAGTGAATGAAGCCTGCTTCAGTAACGCGGCTATTCGTTGCGCTAGTATAAGAGGGTGATTTAAACGGTGTCGCCTTATAACGCGCACGTCTAGTGTTAATCCAGGGTAAAAACAAAAGAAAGCCGAAATATTTACCTAAAAAAGTCCCCACCAAAAAGCTGTACATGCACATGGGCGTGCTGATGCTCACGGACCAGCCGTTGCGCGTGCGCTCGAACCTCAGCGGCGCCAGGCCCACGATGCGCGACAGGAGCAGCACAAAGGCGTGAGCACCGTTGACCTCATATTTGGCCTCAGTTTTGGACTGATCCTTTTTCATTGGATTCTGCAGGTGATACGTCGTTTCAGAGCCATTGAATATCTGTTGCATTGTGTATATGATTCTACATCTGGCGACCTGGAACGAGATTAATACCATTGGTTATTCAATGGCTATCACAAAATCAAAGATCTACTTCCTCGACCTGTCACCATCCACTCCTGGTGGACTTACATTAGTTCGTATACAATAAAAAAAGCCGTTAGATTAACAAGCCGTAATTAGACATACTTTTGATTAAAAAAAACTTCTAGAACAAAAGTGATCCAGTTTAATGGGTAGAATAAATCCATAAAAGAATGTAACATTAGAAAAAAAACATTCCGTATACAGGCTAGCAACATTATAATATTTCCTCCTCAGTTTTGTATACAAGTAGACTAAGTAGTACTGTAGAAAGTATATAACTAGTACTTACTGTATACGAAAACGGAACGCAAAACGAAACAAAAGTTCAATGGCGGTATGCGAAAACTGAAATATACCTACAGAGGTATATATATATCCCATATCATAGGTATATGAGCCCCTCATAGGTATATCATAGGGTGGGGGGATGTCATTATTACTTCAGCACCCTTTCTATCTGACAGCTGGATCTCAGCGGCTGTTCAAAAACACCTAACAAATATATATTCAAATTGCGAACATTTAGGCAGACAAACGTATGGACGGACGGCCTAAGGACGTGGATAGTAGCCTTATACGAGGGTTAGAAGCAATGCAGATGGATATAGATATAAGCAACGAAAATACAAATGCAAACTTTCATTCACATCTCATTTGTCTGGGTCCAAAAATATATAATAAGATAAGCGATGAAATTAGGGATGCTAAAACTAAAGCTATTCTCGCTAAATCTATATTAAAATGGTTAATCTCTGTGGGTAGAGATGCTGCTGAGAAAATAATATCGGAAATATTTGTTTAGATAAAATTTAATCATACTGTAATTTAAGCGACTTACAGCTACTATGTAAAAAATATCTCTGCATTAGTTTAGTTACTTAAAATGTTTAAAAAAAAAAATGCTTACTCAGATTTGTCATACCTCATACTTTAATATGTTTATGCCCAAGGTATATTTATATATATCAGTACTTTACTATATACATATTAATATATGTTACTATACTATATGTAGTATAACACAATTTTTTATATTGAATATTTATTTATTTATATCGAATATTTATTTACCTATATATTTAATAATTGTTTATTCATTTATTTATTCTGTTCATTTATTTGTTTATTTGTCTTTTTTTAATTGTTTCTTCATTTATTAATTTTATTTTTTCATATATTAAGTGTTATCGAGTGGGTGTGTATATTTGTGCCTTAGTTATTTTTTATATTTTCGCAGGGTTTTGCGCTGGTCTCTTGTATGCTCACTGTAACACTTCATATATAACCTTCCTTAGAACAGGTAACTCTTACATAGTTAGAAAGGTTATAGACTTGTACTCATCGGCCAACATGTTTTCTCAATAAAAAAAAAAAAACTTCGGTACTGCTCGACCGATATTTAACTTCGAAGTATGTTTACTCAAACAGAGAAACGTTGTCACGTTCGTACGCTTGGTAAATGTTATTTTTATTTGACAACAGGAAATTTTTAAAAAAACACAAAAAAAGCAACCCATAGCGTTCGTTATAAACGCTTAGAACGCATTTTATGTACACGTTTTAGGGAGGTTCCTATACTACACATAATAGCGTCGATGCCTACTTAGCTTATCTGATTCTTTTTCGCTTAACACCGCCAATCGCTTTACACGTAATAAATTTCGACAGAAAGTATTCAGGTCAGTGTATGATAAACTCCCTAAATGTTATTATGACCGGCTACCGCCAAAGAAATATTTATCTAATGGACTTTTAGATTTACCTAATGGACTGATATTAACTCAATGAAATCCACATGCATTCATAGCGAATAGTAGAAATTAATGTCATTTTAATTTTAGGGTGTTAGTAACTAATTAGAATTCGTGAGAGTCTAGTGTTGCCGCGGGTTCGAATTTCGACTCATTTTTTATGGCTGGCATTTGCTAACCATTGGATATATAATAATAAAAAAAATATGTTTAGATACCTTGGTCTTATCTCTTCGACATAGTATAGATAGTTTTTTGAAATTTAATTCCATTTCTGAGAAATTTAATAAATGATAAACATCTAATAGTTATTTTTTAGTTGAATCGCTCTCTAATAAAACATTAGAGCCATAGGAAAAAAAGTAATTGAAAGGAAAATGAATGTTCTAAAATATATAAAAGGTATTTTTTTTATTTCTTTATAATGACGCTGTAATTAAATAAAAACCAACAAATAAAAACAAACAAACTTTCTGACCGCGCAAAAAACAAAACCTAACGCCTATAACAATAAATCACTGAAATCCTTCGCCTTAATAAGTAATTTTTAATTTAGAAAAATTTGTCAAAACGTCAATTACAAATTAACCTATTTTTTTTTTAAATTTAAAAGTGACTTAAATTTCGTTAAATTTATGATGGTGGTAAATGCTCTTATTGCAGGGAAATCGGAAGACAAACCGAATTTAGATATATTCTCATTTTCCACCGACGCTCCCTGCCCAAGGTTGCTTTTCTTACGAAACAGATATTGATGAGATAAAGTTGTATCGAACTTTTAATGGAATAACAAATTATGTTACTCACAGACTTGGTGATTGAGTACCAATTTGTTTGTACACCGCTAAGTATCTAATTATAGCAGCACAAACTAGAAAATAAAATTTGACCTCCAATACATTTTACAAATTAAATTTCTCCTTAGCAGATGAGAACAGGTCTCTAGCAATACACGCATCTACTCGTACCTACGTAGATACGAGTACATCTTGACAAGTTTAGGAATCTAATAAATAAGTAATGTTAATTACGGTGTTAGAAGTTAATATGGCTTTGAAATACAATCCTTTTTTTAGGATTGCCTCTTACGGGTATAAGAGGGGTTGGTGTAAAATAATCATGCACTAGATATTACTTTCTAAGTATTATCCGTGGATTCTTCGTTAACACATTCAGCGCCGATGATAAGATATCTCATCATCGCTCATCTCTCATCATTACGAGTAAACACGTCATAATCTGCATTTCTATTGATATTTAAAAGCGTGGCATGTCGCGTATCCTGAATTCATGAATTCATAGTTTAATCGACGTTTTTTTTTTCGTTTTAGTTCGGTGTTGACATTTGAACGATTATGTGAATAGTGCGCCAGTGAATTTAAAGTATTTTTAACAGCAAATAATACGAGTTTTATGGCTTTGTAATATTAAATATGAAAAACAACCATTTTCATAATTTTATAAATATAATTTGCCAATTATAACTCAAACTAAAAAACGGGTGGCCGCCCTCGCGTGTGATATTCACGTGGCAACACGCGCATGGGCGCAATGTGAACGGTATTAGAACCTCTAAACATATCCATGTTGTTATTATTAATTTATTCATCACAAAGGGAATAATTTCAGTACATATTGATATAGACTATATTTGCAACTATAAATATAATGTATGATTATTTATGTATGTAACATAATAACATAATAACTTAATATGTAACATAATATGATTATATTATGTACGAGATCACTAAAATTAAAAATGATAATTTACGTTATGAAGTGATTATGAAAATATAAGTTTTCTTAAAGGTTCAAATTAAATAATAGTCAGAATAGGTACTATATATATTTAAATTATGATCAAATATAAATAATGACCCAAATATAGGTATTAGGTAATAAAAAACAATATTCTTTAAGTTTAATACATATTTATATAATATGTGCACACATATTTTATTCTATACTAATCACTTTTTTTAACATTAATTGCCATTGAACTGTTACTACTGTTCTGTAATGTATGTATTTTGGTGTATAAGAATAAAATAAATAAATAAAACATTAACTTCTCGGATGACGATAATCTACATCGGATAATGCGTCTATTGTGTATGTATTTACCCAAAAAAATAAATTAATAAAAGAAACACGAATAACATAAGGTATTACACTAAAAACACATATTTATTACAGTTTAAAAATGTAACTTCATATAGAACCGAAATAATAAATATTTTTTACATAACAAAAACGACATTTACTCGTATTATTGCACAATTTATTTAAAAACATGCACATTGTTAATTGCTAACACCCGAAACAGATTTTATAATCTAAAAGCAATTTTCTATTTGCTTGAATGTGGTGTTAAATGCAGATTTGAATGCGTGAATACATGTTTAATAGATCAATAGAAATTAACAAAAACGTCGCTTCATACTAAAGCGTACCGCGCATGTTTTATATGATTGTTTACAGACATTTTCCATGGAAAAAGTTGAACGATGACATGTCATTGCTCAACTTGTTTTATTATCATTACTAAGCGTGAGTTAATTCCATTCTACTACACTCCTATTGCTAGTTGATTATAGTGGCAATGTTGCTATTATTTAAAATACTATCACGTTTAAAATACAAATAAATGAATAGTAAAAATACACTTTTAAAAACAAGCTTGAATGCGTATACAAAATTTCGTGTCTGTGGTGTTGACCGTTGAGGAGTTCCTTCGTTTGGAGCCGTTCCTGGATGTAGAATCAGGTCATGCCTACCATAAAACTCCGCAGGCTAAGAGGAAATGGTTCTAATTCAGCTTGCAATGACCTAAACATACAAACATTGCAAGCTAAATAAAACTTGGAAAAATAAAAACGAAAAACGAATATCATTTTTCCATATTCAGGCGATAGCAAATTAATTGATTGGCATTTCTTTATATTTTGCAGTTATAAATGAGATTTTATTGCTGTATGTCTAAGCTTTACTTCTAGTAATCATTTGGTGGTTCCATGTTCAGACCACAACAAGTACTGAAAAGCAAGAGATGATGGGACAGTAGGTCGAAGATGGAATGCTTATTCTGTACAAAAAAAAACCCACCGGAAAAAATGTATGAAGTTGGTTTAGTATTACTTCCATAAGTGTTATTGCTTATTGGACGGTCAATTTTGCACTATCATGTTCATAAAATATACTCTTACCTTTTATGTTCCCAATACAATGTGATAACATTCAACAGCTGAAATATTGTTTCGACGCACTTTTCAGGTTTTCTCGCTCACGACAAACACGCTTTCATGAGAGCTTTTCGCAGTAAACTGAAGGAAACGTCCGCCAGGCGCCATTAGGCTGGTCACTTCCGGCGTGATATAATCTTCATCCCCCCCCCACCCCAACACATACACGCTAAAAGGGCACTACCAGACTTTGACAACTCACAGTTTGACAATAGAATTCCACAGAATACAAAGCCGTCTCATACAAAATGTATGAGAGAATGAATATTCTTTATAAATAAAATTTTCGTGAATTTTTGCGATGTTTTAATCATTATTCTGCTATTCGAGGCGGAGATTTTATTCCATTTAGAGTACAGTTGGAACTGCATCTAACAGCCCGTGCCTTACACAATCATTAAGATAGTAAATAAATATTTACATTGTTGAAATTCAATTTAATATTCTTACTTACAGCACGCTATAATTTAGTTGTATTTTATCGCATATGTCGCGCGAACAAGCATTTTAGTGTTCAATCTTATCATTATGACAACATCGTGTTTATTGTCAAAACAAATGCCTTTCACCATAGAATAAAAATAACAATATGTACTGCGTAGTGGCACGTCATTTTCATTTGAAGCGTCACATTATATTGTAAACGTTATATGGGTACATACAATACATGCATACAGCATAGAATATATATAATAATATATACCTACTGATCACGCTATTATTTATTTAAAAATGTTTCCCTTTAATTTTAAGGCGATTATTGCCCCAGAACCGCGAAATTTGGTTATTTTCACGAGCGACATTGCTGAATTCCACAGGCCTCTGGCATTAAAATATTTTTGAGAATATAACAAAAAATAACAATAATTATTATAATAAGAGGAAGCTCTTGAAAATAAACATTTTTATATATTCATCATTACCGCGAGGACCAAAAGATACTCCATTAGGTATATTATATAAAAAGAAACAAGAAGGGATATCGCACCTATAGTTATCTGTTTAGTAATAATATGTAACAGACCTGACGCCTTATAGCTATGTCCTACAGGCGTCCCCTGGACTACTCATGCCTGTCTGTGGTTTCAACTTGTGATGACTTGTGAGTAGATTGAAATAAAAAAAACATAGGTACAACGGTATCATGGAATTCTTTCAATTCATCATAAATTTTAACACCATTTCAGTTTTTTTTCTGTAAATTTTTAGGTGCGACTATTAATAAACCATTCCCCCTCCTTTTCTATTTACTGAATTTGTGATTTATTTAATAGTAACTTCTCCCAAATTGGCCTTTTTTTTCAATAACTCTGTAAAAGTTTCACAACGCTGTCCATTATACCTAATGTGAACATAAATTAAGAGGTTCAAAACGGGACACTATCGTATCGATCGCATTCCGTTCCACATTTCGTAAGTGATAGATCACTACTCGACACCTATTTTGTTTATATTCCTAAAAAATTTACAAAAATTATTACTGTAGATCCTAGATCCGACTACACATTTCCAATTGTTAAACTAACAGATCTCTGTAGACATAAACAAAATTACATGATAAAAAAATAAGAAAATTTAATATTCAAAATCATAATTTATTTAAAAGGTGGATAGAAACGATAAATTGGAATTACTTAGACAATTTTAAGGACGTGAATATGGCTTTTATAAACCAAGAAACCGGAAAAGCTCTATCTATACCAGCATCGAATACATCTGTATATAATAAGTTAAAACAATCTAGTAAAATGAACATTCAATATTTATATACAAGATAAACGAGGAAGAAGGAAATTGATTGAAAGCCTTAAAAATAAAAAAGTCAACAGGTCTAGATAACGTTCCCGTACATGTTTTAAAGAGATATAAGGACCTTCTTAATTAACCACTTACTATTTTATTTAATTTAAGTCTAACAAATGATGTTTTTCCAGATAAATACAACGTATCTAAAGTTCTTCCAGTGTATAAAAAGGATGACAAAAAAGACATTGCAAATTAAGATCAATTTCCCTATTTTTAAAACTGTTAGAAAAAATAATAGAAACACGACTTGTAAACTTTTTTAATAAATTGAACATACTTTCTGATAACCTCTTTGGATTTAGGAAAAATAAATCCACTCAAAAAGCAATTATTAAATGCCTTGACCAGATCCATGGAAGTCTAAACAATAAAAAACTACCAGTGGCAATTTTCTGTGATTTGAGCAGAGCCTTTGACTGTGTACAAATCGACATTCTGCCCACAAAACTCTATCATTACGGAATAAAAGGTGTTGCGTATGATTAATTAAAATCATATTAAGCAACCGCCAAGAGTGTGTAGAGATTCCCTACATTCAAGACAACCAGATCGAAGACATGGTGAGGTCAGATAAGAAGTTTCGTATTTCGTTAAAGTGTTCCGCTATGGACCAATAAAATTATGGTCACGTTTTATATGCCTGTCTAGCACTACTCGATGGTTTACTATCTCGATCAATGTAAAACATATTGTTTCTCGTGGACGTTGTGATAAAGTGATATTTATTTACTCTCTTGCGAAGGTAAATCAACCTGTTATCACGCGACAATCTATAATATTCATTAAAGGCAAGCACTTTTGGTGTCACCATCGAGAAAATGAACTATCCATTATAATCATTTTTGAAAATACCTTTTTCTAAATTTTTTTTTTTTTAATAGTAATTTCAATAACCAAATGGCAGTTATTACTAGTGATGTGCCAGATCGTTAAAAACATATATCCGTGGATACGAATCATTGGTGTCCAGATCCGCGGATACGTATACGGACTCAGTCGGGTCGGTGCGTGTAACCTTGACTCATAATTTAATTAATAACTTTCTATAATAAATGTTTAAATATTTCAATATTTTAATAAGCATATCACAAAGGTTTAAGATTGATCTAATTATAAAGATTGTTTAATTAATACCTTTGAGGTAATTCACTACAATAAATGTTTAAATATTTAATTTTTGCAATATAAATGTGCTAAATATGTGATTTTAAGAAATAAGAAATATTCCAAATGGAATTTAAAAGTATTTCATTAGTACCTAATCATCTATATTTAGAATTTCGTATATGTCATGAAATTTAAAATAATGTAAAGGATCCGTTCAAGATCCGCCAAAAAGTAACAGATACGGCCACAGATCTCCGGCACATCACTAACTATTATATAATTCCAATATTGCATTTTTACGCACAGTATATTATAGTACCTAAAAAAAATACCTATTCGTACTTAGTCAAAAAAAAGAAAACTTATTAATTATCTACGTGTGTGTGTAAGGGTTAGGTTGAGGGTAAGTGCACACTGAGAGAAATTAGAATAATGTTGGGGCTGTTAAATTAGAGATATTGATTGATATAGCATACTGATTAACTCAATTTTTGTACGGATTGATAATATTGTAAGAACTGCCCTCACTGCCTTGTCGAGGCGGAGGTCAGATGAGCACAAGGTTGGGGCCCGTTGGGGCGCATGTGTTGGGGCGCAGGAAACACTACTGGATAAAAGACGAATTCACATCAAACCCCTGTCATCTATTCAACCACGTAACAATTCGATATTACGTAAAAGTGCAAAACGCGCCTAACTAGTTTTTATTTCATTTTTCTCTGACCTCTACACTTTTGTTTTTCTTCAAAATACAAATATAAAATACTAATTAATACAAAATATGAAGTTTCAAATTGACTGTGGGCATTAAGTTATAATATGTAGGTGGATTCAGATCCAGTCATAGTCATAGCTGCGCTCATCTGGCCGCAGTTAGTATACTGTGGTATTAAGGCCTTCCTAGTCGCTCGCAGAATCTATAACACCGTACCACAATATACAGGATGTTCCAAAACCATTCTCGAAGACTTAAGGGAGTGATTGTTGGTGGTATAACTATGGTCATACGGTGTGTTTCGGAATATGATTTGCGAACCATTTTCTTTAAAACGGCATCTATACATAAAAACTCATGATTATGAGTAGAAGGGAAGGCTTAAGGAGTAATAAGGAAGACAATGTAGGCAGTAGTAAATAGGTTAATTTTGAAGGAACTACATATATAGATATTTTTGTAATTTGAATATTTCCTTAAAAAAACTAGCACAAAGACAGTGTCTTTTCTGTGGGTAAAAAACCATCCACAGTAGGTTTCAAAAGGCTTGCTAATTTTACAAATAAGAGGTAGGAAAAAAACAAGATTTTAAACTGCAAAAGCAGTAAACTCCGTTAAAAACAAAAAGAGTAAATAACTAAATGGACTGTCGAAAATTATTAGGAATTATATTACGCAATTTATTAACTTCTCTTTCCTTCTCATTAGCCGATAGAAAAAGAGAATAAGAGAGTTATTATGTATAACTCTCTTTTATTTTTGTTCATTGCATTATGAGCTCGTTAAATAAAGTATAGGTCTATAAAAAGCCAGGGAAAGTTTCCCGTATTACTCTACTCTTATTCCTGGTAGTCCAGGGGGTGCTTTTTAGAGTTGCCGTCAATAAGATTATTTTAAGATTTTAGAGTATACCGAAAACGTTGTCTGAATGGATATGCTAACAGAAGAAGAATTAATTTTAAAATGCATAATTTCGATTTCAAAATTCAAAAAATCCAAAAATATAAACCTACAAAAAACAACGTTTCTTTTTTATTATGTAGGTATATATTTCATTTTGTCTCGGTTACAACAGTTTCTTTGCAACTAACTCACAGGTATTGTAATAGCTAATTACCCATCAACTGAAAACATTTATGTTTTTAAAAGTGAATACTATCTTTTTAACCGACTTTAAAAAAAAAAGAAAAAGGGTCTCAATTTCATCTGATTCATTTATTAATCCGAAATAGCGCGATTTCGATGTTTTTTTTTTTTTTGCATGATAGTGATTTTCTCATTTTAGTTTCATAGAGGTAAGTATAAGGTAGTAAATAAAAGTTTTCCGTTCAAAACTTTTTCATGTCGAATTTATTTAATCAATTATGATTAAACAAAATATTGCAAATTGTGCCGGAATGCTTGGAGTCGATTCCGTCGACGTTTCATTAAGTAACTGCTAGTTTAGTATATAGCTAAAAAATAAATAATAATAAAACTGACTTGAGAATAAATCTACAAAATAAACTGAAAAAAAAACGATTCGACAAAACTTTGAAGTCTGCGCAGAATTGATACGGAAATTGCATACGGCGGGAATCTGCGCCGACGTTTTGGTGGATCGAGTTTTCTTTGTTCATTAAACTATTTTTTATGAAGCCGGTTTGTGGTGAAAAATGCAGAGGGCTTACTGAGTGAAATCCGGATGTTTCAGCGCGAGATGCTGCCTTCTTCGGTGGAGATTTGGCACTGACTGATCCTTCCTGTCACTCACCCGAACCACAGGAGAGCGAGATGAAATCATCGGCGTCGGTTGGTGGCCCGAAGGGCCTAGAAATTGAGCGATCTAACTGTCAATTATTATTGCTAACCGCTACCCAAATGTTTGTTTATAAATCACTTGTAGTTGATTCTAAAAGAAAATAAATAAAAGTTTTATAAAATTTCACCGAGCACTTAGCGCGGAATTTACGCTTGTGAAACTTTTCACTTAAGTTATTTTGAATACAAATAAGTATAGTAAGAAAATGGTGATAAAATAATATTTGACCCTAATGGTCTTACTAAGTACATACACTAAGTAGGTACTAACCTAATGATTTCCGAACAAAATTAACTGAATGAACCTTGTGTTAATAGACAAAGACAACATTTCGCTTAGTTTTCGTAAATATCTCTAATGGTATTTTTTAGTTATTTTATAAATACATTGTATTAAGTCGGGTTGATTACCTTTAAAATTAATTTAACATTATGTAGTTTATTTATTTAATATTCAATTTTATAGAAGCCTTTTAAAAGCAGATTAATCCAAAATATTTTTTTTTTTTTTAAATTGTGATCATATACAGTTATTTTCAGCTCTATTCAATTAATTCAAATGTGCTTATGCCTAGAGTCAGGGGAAATGGTGGTAATGAAGCGTTTGAAATGGTATGGGTGAGCGCGGAATTGAACCCGCAAACGCAGGGTTCAAATACCTTAACCACTAGACTGCCATGATCTAATTTTATGGTCAATTTAATTGCTTATAATATAGTTTGTCAATAGATTAGTGTGTTTATTTATTCATTTAACATTAGGTACAATAATAAAATACTCATTATTATAATATTTTAGATAGGTAACAATATTTTATGAACATGACCAATTTGACCCTTTGAGTGTCGGGTAGTATTTTATTTTTTGATATTTTAATATTTTATATTTGCAAAAAGAAACATTAGAACAGGATCAAATTGGCAACAATTGAAACAGGAAATTATTAAAAGGGGATTGAAGGAGGGGAATTAGAGTAACATATCAGAAATACATATTTTTTTATATTTTGGCCAATCCGTCACAGACAACAGCCTCACAGACGCTATTTAACACCTTTCTTTACGAAGCTTATGGACAATAATGTTATACGTACATAATAGATGTCCGGTTCTTATTAACTATAATCTTATTAGCGATAATCTTATTAACTAGGGTTACGTTATACGCGATTTCGAGCCTATTACTTAAACGGGTGCAAAATAACTGTGTGATTTGTAGCTGAACTCGTCACCGTGCTTCATTGTCATGGTGTCACTTGCAACGAGATTTCCATGTCACTGAAGCTGGAGTCTGGCCGGACAGGATAAAAATAATAGGGCGACTATCAAAATAGTTACGGGCGAAGATGTGTATCTGTGTAACTTGTGGAATGTGCAAACCAGGTGATGGACAAGCGAAGCGACTTCGTTGAACGCGACTCTGTGGCTATGGCTGCGAATGAACTCGATTTCGTCACCGCTATAGCCAGCTTCAGTAGCGCGGCTATTCGTTGCGCTTGAATAATAGGGTGATTTAAAGGATGTCGCCTTATAACGTGCACGTCTAGTTCTAATGCCCGCTATATGTTCAACATAGGTGTATCTACAAACCCTGCAAATCGTTGTTATCACTACCTCACACGTAGAACAAACACAATCCTAATTGAAGTGTGGCGTGAATGAGCATCGCTTACCTGCCCTTTGTCCCTTATCTCCCACTATCGAAGGTTCATTTTGATGTAAATATTTGCTCGCTGACAGCTTTATGGGACCTAACCCATGTTTTCGTCTCAATTATAAGTACTATACTTCGATGAGGTATCAGATTTTATAATATTTTTTTTCAGAATTAGTCAGGATATTTTTTCTTATATATTTTATAATTTATTTCCTTTAGAATACATTAAACAAATGCATTATCTGAGACATTATTTCCAGTCTAAAATATTAACAAATAAAACCAGGCATGTGAACAATAGGGCGCTAATTGTGGTTTTTTATTACCATCTATAAGTATAAATAAATTATTTCTTTAAAATTTTTCTACATAAGGAAATAAGGATTTTTAATCAGAAAAAGTGAAGTAGGGAACATATATCATACAGCGAATATTGCATTTTATGTCTGGATTATGCTGACTTCGAAGGTTTATATCTCGATTCCCCAACTATCCGACTATCCTTATCAGTATCAAACTAACATTTAGTGAAAAATTGTACTTTCACTATTGTAGTTTCCTACAATATTGATAGGCGCAGAGGCGAACTTGCCGTAAGGTCATGAGCAGCCCGGGCCTATGAAGTAAATATTTTCTGGCGGGTGCAAGTTGAATTGAATGCGATGTTGTTTTCGTAAGTAGGTACTTTACTAAAACAGCAGAAAAGGGCGGCTACTAGGTACTAAACGGCCTAGGGCGGCTGAGACTGAGACTAGTCCGCCTCTGGAGGCGTATGTGTATGCCAGATGCTCTCAAAATTGTGTACTATATTTACATAATACCTATTATGATAAAGTATCCTCAATACTATCGCTGTAGTATGAGATTTTTTTTTTAAATGTGGGCATAGGAGTATCAGCTGCGGTGGGTACTCGCAATGCGTAGGTAGACTTGCCAACTTTCTACCACTAACCGTTAGAAGTAAAGGCTTGTAAGGGTACTGGTATTTCAAAATTTTGGTCGGCAACTCTAATAATATTATCTGCTAGTTGATGCAGTTACAATAATTGCACGATTTACACATTTTTCGTAATATTTTTATTTTGTGGCAACTTTTGGTGCTGCCACGCACCACGGACGGTGGACGGGACGGCGACTTGTCACTTTCTTTTTGTACTTGCTCGATGCTTCATTCGGCTAACTTCGGTCTGTAAATTATTGTGTTGTTTCAATTTTTCTGTTTGAACCGTCAAGTCAGCTGTGATTGTTTTGTATCTAAAAATAGGACGGGGGTCGATACATTTAGTAAATAGATGTTTATCACTGTCTTCTGACCATTTGTTACCGGCAAACATTTGATCGAATTACGTTATTAGACTTTTTTGCCCAATGAAAGTTTAACCTGTCGAAATAGGTAAGTATAGTATGTCATGCTGGCTGCTGACACGGCATTCTCGATGAGGAATTGCTAAGATATGATAATAGCGCATTTTAGAAAGTAACTTAGAATACATTTCTCTGCTAGCATTGATTATATAGTGTTTTAATCAATGCTGCTAGTAACAAATTTATCGAGTATCTACCGGTGTTTCGATAAATTGACACATTTATTTATTAACAAAGTTTACTAAACGTCAACGCATAAGTCTGCCTACATTCGTATTATCAAATGTTCTAATTTTTAATATTCTATTTGTTTACAGTTCAGTGTTGTAAAAAAAATGTCTAGAAGTAATAACAATTCTTTATCCAACGGAGCTCAAGTTGGTTACATCGTAGAATGGTTTCGAGAATGGAGTGAACTTCAAAAAGAAGATTTTCTGCCCATCCTTGCTGAGAAAATAACTTCAAATGGAGTTTACATCAATGGGATTCAAAATACAATGAAATCTGTAAATTTGGATAAGCCCATGAGCTTGTTTCAATGCAGGGTATGTACCTACAATTATAATTTTCTACATTTGCTCTTATAAATATACTTAATATACAGGCTTTTTAATTATAGGTTTTTCATTCAGATTTTTTCTTATTTTTTGAGGAATTATTAGGTAACATTAAAGATCATTAAACTATTTTTCGAATGCCATATATTTTTCTATAACCTCATTCTTAGTATGGGTCGCTTCACCGACCATCACTAGGCCCTTCGGACCACTTACGAGCCTATTGTTCTATTCTATGTAGCCATCTTTGACGGTGCCTATGGCGTGGGCCAACTGGTGCCTGCGCCCCTCGAGATGGGTCAGTAATAGCATAAGGACCTTCTCCATGAAAAAATACTTATTTACGCCAACTTTCATGGTGATCGGTTAAACAGTGTTGAAATCTATTAATATAAATATGTATACTTTATTTATTACTCAGATTAAACTATTCAATGAATGGTACCCTGGTTGGATTGAGGATGATCGTGAAAAGCTGCTCAAACTTCTGAACGAGGTTGACGACTCATTCACAGAAAAACTGCAAGAGGAACTTAGCGGAGACAAAGGACATGATGAAGATTTCATGACGGTCCCTGAGCAAGTAGACGAGGTGATCCCCGCCAGTGATGCTCCTTCGGATGAGCCAGAAGTCCTAGAAGAACCTGAAGATCAAAGTGAGCTACCTCTGACGGAGAACAGCGACTTTCACACGGATGTCGCTGTCGAGGTTAGTTAAGCACGGAAGATATTGCACAGATAAAGAGTATATTATTTATTAGTATTAAACTTATATTATTGAACAAAATTTGTTTAAAATCGCAAAATTGTCAGTCTACGGCTAACCGATTATTGAGTGATGTTAGTTACAAAATAAATCCAGAAACCATTTTGGCAACAGTCATTTTCCCGGCGTATCAGCAGTCGAGAAAAACAACACTGACATTATAAGTACAAAACAAGGCAGCACTACGCGCAATATAGCCCCCACGAAAATACCATATGAAAAATAATACCATATTCGACTGGAGATCACAGCCATACATTTTTTCTTGATTTCAAAACGTTGAGTTCTTTCCATATCACATAGTAATTTAGAAGTCTATAGCTTTGACAGTTCAGGAACTACAAACTGGTGACAAGCATACAGAATAATAGGAATTGGTATTCGTTAAAATTCCAAAACGGACGCATTTAAAAACTGCGTCTTAATTACCAATTATTTATTAATTTGCATAAAATACAAAAACTCATACATCCTATCTTATATTAATTTATGGACAAAAAAATAACCATTAAAATGTTTAAATTGAAATTAAAAAAAAAATAATAAAGATGCAATATTGATGTTATCAATGAAAGCGCCTAATACTTACATATATGTCATATTAGATATAGAAAAAACATTCCGTATTCTGTGTACTAATTTACACTTCAAATGGTTTAGATTACTTATTAATAAACATTATTAAACAGTCCGTTAATGATAATAACATTCTCTTGAAATATGCGAAAACTGCTGACAACTAAGTATTGAGGATTTTAGTTTTTAGCTGGCTTACTAGGATTACTTTAGGTAGGTTACACCATTGATTAAATAGTGGGTTTTATATCTAATTAGCCTCATAATTAGTAGAAGTCCAGAAATGATGCTGAGATATAGATGGCGCTTTTTTCTCGCCCAAAAAATAGATTATATTAACATTTCCTTGGCACATGCAAGCAACATAGTCAGATTTGACAAATCTGACTGAAACTTACGAAATATATTGCCATCTGTCATTAAAACTATAACTGTGATTTTTTTCAGTAAATTACAATATTGGTTGGCAATAACTGCATCGTATTTTAGATACTAAAAAGTGGCAGTCAGATTCTTAGGAGTTGAAAGCTCTAAAAACCGCTATGTATTTAATGGTCACGCTGAATGAAGCCAATTGGGTATGGTGATGAAAAATTTAAAACTACTATGAAAAATCTGCAACTTCGTTCCATTGACTAATTTTTAAAATAGATGTAATGCAACATCCATTTTATTAAATAATAATTAAAAGGTCACATACATAGTTTTGTTTTTCTATAGATGAACTCGTGAAACATCATCACTTTTGTGCACACTGCAAGAACTCAATAGGAAATATCTAGTTTTTATATATTTGTACCTTCAAGTTTTCTCATGATTCATGGTGAATTAACAGCATTCATTCTGCGCCTAGTATATTTTTGTAATTTGATTTTTAAGCGATTTTTTAAAAAATGTTTTAAAAGACAATATAATAAGATTTATTCATGATCTGAGTTCATCTCAACTTTTAAATTTGTAACTATTTATTCTCGAATATTATATTTTTTATGTTATCATTCCTGAATTCTTTGTTGGATATAATTTATTGTATATTCCCTTGTTGGTAGACATTAAATATAGAAAAAAATTGTAAAGACTTGATTTTGATAACCAACAACATTCCTTTGTACAATATTATTAGTTGTATATTTTTAGGTATTTATAAATTTTATATAATCTTTTTAATTATAAGAAAAATGTGATGAAAGGTGCTTCGGCTATTTTAATATTAATATTTATATTTAGATATATGGCACCTAAAAAGATTAATTTATATTTCTATTACACAGGTGTATTTAAAATCACTAATGTCATTTTAGAAGGTTAATAATATCAACAAGTAATGTGGTTCCATGAAATAAATATTTAAATTCGAATAAAAATTTGTTCATACATTTTTTAATTTATTCCGAAATTATTTTGAACATCACACTGAAGCAACTCCTTTACTTCTGCAATACGGAGCGTTCAACTGAACTTGACCTGACCTAGGACTGGCCTCTTTTGTTATGGACAGTTGATGCACTCACGTGACGGATTTCCAAACTTCAATGAGCGTTTGATTAAATTTGAAATTAATTTACCTCATAATTTACAAATATTTTTGGCTCATTAACGTTTGAATGTTAAAATAGGTTAATTTCCTGAAAGGACAGTAGGGATTTTTAATACACCTGTATATAAATATCAGTGCGACTTCCAACGTATTGTATGAATATTCATCAGATTCATCCTAAATAAAAAAGCACATTCGAGGTAATGAATTTTCATTACTTAGGTTAGTTTTGATGTATGTTTAAATGTTTACAGATTATGCCGTTGCATCTTATTCTTTGAATTAATTTAAATACGTAATTATAGTTTTCTTGTAACAGAACTTTTGATTAGATTTACAAAAATAAAGTATTGTCAAAAAAAAATTTTTTTTCCGAACTTTGTATCACCCCCTTTCTGAAATATACTAAAATCTTGATCTGCTATTTCTTCATAGATGCCAATTTCCGTTGTTAAAATTTATTTCTTATTATGAGAGAGCTCAAAATCTATGCTTGCCGCCGGTAAATGTTTTTTTTTTATAAATATTTAAGTAATAAGCGATTGAAGTCATTTTTTTTACTTTTATTGTGGCATCTTTGAAGCCCCATGGTCAAGATCGTGGTTGTCTAGTGTTAAAGTGGACTATTAACCCAGAGGTCGCGGGTTTGAATCCGCACTTTCTTACATTTTAATTACTTCATTCACTGACTTTACATAAGCATACTTGACCTAGAAGTAAAATTAAAAGTAAAATTTTGCCAAAATTTCACTTTTACAAAAAAAAAAACAAGCTTTTATTTAAGGGCCGAAATTTCATGTCCTACTTAAGACTAACCTAAATTTTAAGTCAGACTTAACCAATAAACATTGTATTTCAACTCACTTTTAGCATTAAGTGGAACTTAAAGTCCGTCTTAGCTGAGAATCAAAACAACCACGACTTAAGCCTTAAGTCAAAATTAAAATAGACTAGATTTGCATATTTTGAACATCTTGGATTAAGCAAACAGGCATAACAAAATCCTAGTAATCCCACGGCTGACAGCATAACCTCAAAACGTCAGATCACACATCATATTATGAAATTTCGGCCCTAAGTGTTTGAATGCATATACAAAATTTCATGTCTTAGCTGGTAATCGCTGAGGAGTTCCTTTGTCTGGAGCCATTCCTGGGTGTCGAATCAGGTCATGCTTACCATAAAAATGCATTGTCATCGGAACTGAACCAACATGTCAAATTTCAACTTCGTAGGATAAGAGGAAGTAGTTCTAATTCAGCTTGCAAGATTTGACGTAAAACGACATACAAATTAAATAAAACGACGTAGCCTCCACGGAAAATTGACAATTGTTGACAAACTATTTATCATTCAATTAGTTTACTAATAACTTTTTTTTTCATGAGATTGATTTATTTGTCATAATAGGATCAACCTCAATGATACCAAACTACATCCTGAATATGAATGAATGACTGTGATTCCACATTCTACGAGCATTGAACACTTTTCGACCAAGTTTTGTAACTTAATAATTGGGGATCTTTGGGTCTAGTCACCAAGGGTGAAACCATTGAGAGATCGAAATTATATAAACACCAAATATATTCTAGGAATTAAAAATAACAAATCGTCAACATAAACATTTATTTGTACATTTTATGACAGGTAAAAATAGTATAACACTATAGGAGATCATACTGACGTTATTAGATAACATCCATTTTAAGATTATGAAATTAAGTATAAAAATCGTTTTTTAAATATATCCGCTATAGATTATTAAAATAGCACTTATGGACTCGCTTATATGACAATTACAGTCACCGACTTGCATAAATAATAAACATTTTTCGTTGCAACACTAATGAGAGATTTTATACAATGACAGTAATTGGCCGGCACTCTCCTGCATATTAGAAGCGCAAAATAGACCAGAATGGAGTTCAACGAGTCAGACAAACTTATGATTATCTAATTACTTAAGCTTTACAAATTATACTAATAGTGATAAGGTAAAAGTCTTTGTTTTTTTTAAATTAATTTGTGCAATTTCACAATACTTCTTTCTAATCAAACACTAATCAATTTATTAATGATCATCTTCATCAAAAAAATAACATGATTCTCAGGCAACTTCTTAACTGAAGCAAATATAGATAGTTCGACATTTTAAAATGACAGTTACAACTCTATGGTGTGAAGATATTCTATAAGTCTAAGTCAGTTTGCTTGTACCTGCTGGCTTCCTATTTTAGGCATTTTGATGCCTAATAACTTGATTATCGTGAAAAAAACTTGGGTCTAGCTTCACATACAACTCATATTTTAGTTAAGGTACGCGTCTTACGAAAAATTGGTCGACAATGTGCTGTAAAGTATACTTCCACAGTGGCGATGAGTGTATTGTTGTCGTGTGGAGATATCTTTACGGTGGAGGTTGATAGTTAACAAATATCCTCAACTCAAGATGGCAATCAGCATTGCCATTATATTTAAAAGGAATACGCACAGGTTAAAGAAAACGGATATTCATTTAATTTCATTAATTCATTTTTGTATATCCCAACCCTGCACCGTTAGCTTATTTGAGTGGTGATGGTGGTGGACCTGATATTTTTTTCCTTAATCCGCGGATTTGTGAGAGAAAGCTTCGAAGTTTAATTGAATTTGGTCGCTCCAGAAATGTGTTAATCAATTGTATTTGATAAAGCTTTAATTTATATAAGCTCTTATTCAATTCCATGAGCGAAGATGAGAACCAACCCCGGTTCCACCATCATATCCTCACTGACATGGTGGTTATCACAGTGAAGTACGATAACAGCCTGCTTGCCTGGCACTCTTTTGCAGATATAATTTTCGTATAATCTGAAATAAAAAAAAATCTATTGAATCCATTAATCACGATTAATTATTAATTTTAACAGAATATATACAATTCAATCTATTAATAATCATAAATATTGTACTTATTAGTTAAAATTGAGCTCAACCAAAAATAAAACTTGTTTATTGTTTGTGTAAAAATGTGTTATGTTGCCATTGATCGTGTTTGCAAAATAGCCAGTTCGTATTTTAAATGTCTGTTGTGTGTATTGCGCATTTTTAAGCTGGTTTGTTTTGAAACGACAAATAGGTACAAAATTAAGAGTGAACTGATACGGACAACATTTGAGACTCTGGTTCATCGTCAATAACCCAGCACCGGTCTTTCTTGCTACTGTTTGGAGACAATAAGCATCCACACCCACAAAGACGAAAGTCAATCGGTTAAGAACTTGCTAGAGGGCCATGGAAAAGTAATGTTGTAAGTTAATCTCAGGGACAGAATAGGCAACGAAGACACGCCTCGCAATGTCTCTTGAGACAGAAGTGCTACCACGAACGGCTGAAGATCGTACAGCGAGGTCTTAGTGAGAGTGGAATAACCACACAAAAAGGATACCCGTAGGATACTTTATTTTTCACAGGGTAGGAAGGAAGCAATAATGGTATAATTATGATAGAGAGTGGGAAGCTTGAATTATTTTGACTCCAACACACTGCATGGATTGCTTCTAGCGGTTAGCAAACGGCAGTTTCATATTTTTTTTTAGTTTCAGTTTCATAAATATTTTCAAATACACGGATTACTGACCGCCTAAGCAGACACGCCTCATGCCTGCTATAACAGTTCACTGTCTACTGCAATTTTCAGTTTAAATTTATGTATTCCATGCCTAAGGTGGTTGGATAACATCCTAATGGCTGGCTGAAGGATTATGCAACAAATTCGGAAGAGGTCCAGGAGGAGAAAGATTAATTCAAAAATATTTATCAGACTATAATGTAAGTTTTGAATTTTTAAGACTAAATTGTCATGGCCGCTAATGATTGTGATTATACTACAAAATAGTGTGAATTATCATCTCAGCACCCAAACTGTCCTTTAACTTAATCTTAAGGGCTATGAGGTTTTTTAGAGAGCATCTATCTTCACTTAAATACTTAATATCCTGGCATTTGTAGTTTTCCAGTTGAAACATGCACAAAGACAAACAGCCAAAGGGGGTAGTAACTTCCCATAGGTATAAAGAAGCTAGTAGAACAGTAACGTAATAAACCTTTCACAAACCTTCTGTTATTTTGTCTCGTTTCCAGCGAGGATAAACCTTGAGGCCAGCATCTCTCATGGCAGTTGTCCATCAAACTACCCAGAATATGAGGGGGACAGCCGGACTCCGACAGACTATGCTTTATCATAAGCTGAAACAAAAACTAAATTATAGCCAAATTTAGAGCTCTCCTCTATTCTACTATATTTTATAAAATACCTATCTTATATACTCATCCTTGTATGTAGAGTAATTGAATAACTGTGGTTTAATAAAATAATACAAAAAAAACTAAATCGAAAAAGTATTCCGATTCTACAACAGCAGTATGACAATGTGGACAAAATTTGATGTTTCAAACGGAAATACTTATTAACGAAATAAATGGTGTATTTACTAGAATTTTTCTGTCTTTCTATTTGTGCAGGTACTTACTTGCAACACATCATCCGGCGTGGATATCATGCTACCCCAACGGGTAACTCTCGCTCGAGTAAGAGAAGCGCTCCATTTAACCACCTCATCGCGTTCCATCTGATCCGCTATCGTTCGCACCGCAGGGTTGGATGCACGCATCGCACGCATAAATTCCTGCAAAGAAATACAAATAGAGATTGAGTGTAGATAAAACTAAATATACAGAAAAAATGAATGAGTTTTTTTTTTGTAATGAACTGAGGCTGCCATTAGTTAGAAATCCTTACTAGAGTAAGCATGAATCTATCTCTGGGTTGCTGCAAGAGAGACAAAATTGATACTCACACATAAATGTACTTAACTTGGTATTACATTCCTCAAAGTACGTAGTAAAAGGCTTTAAAAGGTTACAGTTGACTCTTTAGCCGGTAGATAACGTTACTTTAATTACCACATGAACTGTGCAATAGTACCCACAATTGAACATAATAATAGCAACATATCTTTACTATAACGGATTACTCTCACCCACACCTCACCCCGAAAATGGTATTACCCATTTTTACTAAATTGTACTCAAACTAAATGCGCAGCTCACACCAGCAGGACGATTACTCGTTTTATGGAGGCTACTCTCTCAGTGAAATATTGTCTTCTAAATGAAATAGGATGAGAAACAGAAAATTTAAGGTAAAAGTGCAATCAGAATACCACGTTTGCCTCATCTCCGTGGACGCCATACCGCCGAATTTAAATATCACTTTATCATGCCACTCACTTTTAGCAGCGCGATCTCGCGTTTGTGCTCATTAACCACAAGCCTCAATTCGGCCAGCTCCTGATGGTGCTCCTTCAGTTTAGAATCCTGCGATTGAATTAACGAATGCATCTCCCTTACGCAGTTGTGTTCAATCAACTCGTTCTTGGGTATGATGAGGCCGCATCCCTGGTCGCAGGGCACCGGCCGCTTTGGGTTGTGCTCGCATTCCATGAGATGTGAGGGCAGCGACTCTAGTTTCAGTGTTGTCTTGCATCCATACGGGGTATTGTCACAATTTATGCATAATCTGAAATCAATAATAAATAAAACATGAAATAAATATCCTTGAAATGATATGAAAATGATAATTTATCCCAAAAGTTTCGTAAGCGCCGTTAATGACGGTCATATTGTTTACACCTTTCCGTTCATTGTAGAAGACCTCTTTTGCAGGTTACGATTTGTAGGTCAGAATAGTTCGAAGGGTATTCTTCGTTCACGTATGTAGTCACCTTAAGTCCAAACTACACGGTGGGTAAGTGAATCAATCAATGATTAAAACTATTATTTATTATTTATTTTATAAAGTAGCATTCTCAAAAAATAATAGAAATTTTTAGGGTAAAGAATGTCGAATTTCATTCTTTTTTCCGCGCACTATCAGAGAATGGAATAGTCTCAACTGCGCAGAGTCTTTAAGCCATTCCCTAAGACCCCTTCCCAGTTAAGAAAAAGGATAAAAATATTGGCTTTAAAATGACTTTGTTGCACCACCTGCCAATCTGCTATACCACTGGAGGAATGGTGCCTCCAAAGTATATGTAATTTTAAATAATAATAATAGTAAGTAACCAAACCAAACCAAATATCAAATCACCATTTGATTTCAAATCAAATTTGCTCATTATAACCAAATAGCAAACCAGTCTAACCCGAAAAATCTTAGGGATCCCATTATAAATCTTTACACATCAAAAATCTCACCTGGTAAATGCGTGCGAAGATTAGTATGATCACATTTCCATCACTATCAGGTGACTTTAATTTTGTAAGCATAGGATTTAAATTTCTAAAGAAAGATCTGCACGGTCATAAATATTCACTTCTGATCAATAATCAATCCCCGTAAATATTCCTTTATAGATGTAACACACCAAAATACAAAAACCTACCTAGCCAAGAGCTTTGTTAAAATTCTAGGCACAGGTCTTAATTCTCTTATAGTGATTCCTGAGCGATCGACGGGACACGTTGGCTGCCTGTTAATCCATTCAGTGATGCAACCACGGCAAAAAGCATGCTCACAAATAGGCGCCTGAAACAAGGTAATACACAGGCTCAGCTCACATATTGGAAATTTGATGAAAATATGGGTTGCTAACTATTTGTTTCTAACTTTAACTAATTTTAAGAGTGCAGTGCAGTTTGCGCCTCAACATTTTTTGGTTGCCGTGCAGTTTGCAAAGCACTTCGAAGAAAAATATTTTTTTTTAATATTATAATTATTTTAGTAGGATATATTTTTTTTTTTGTAGGACCGGTTTAGTTATCGATATAGATCAACCCCCTGAATGGAAATCAGTAAATATAAATACAATCTGTATATATTAGTATACATGGTAAGGTTCAACATAACCACAATACTAGAACAGTTGTTAACGACATTATTAGGTAAGGTTTAGTTAAATTAAATTCATGTATTATGCGTCCTAATAAAAAACATAGGAACAGCTAATCTAGTGTAGTTTATTGGGACCCAATAATTGTTATATTAGGCAACAGGTATTTAAAGGTTATTTGATTTATCATATAATTCAAATGCTTATGTTCATCAATTTCACCAATTAATATCTGTATGTATTTTTTATTGTAATATATTTCTTTAGGTTATTTAACCTAGTTTAATTTCATATTTTTTTCCTAGTTTTAGTACCGAAATGCGCATATCAATTAATATAAAATGTTCGTCTGCCTCCTTTGATACAGACGGTGTCTAGTTAGAAGGGAGGCAGTGCAGTACTGCCAATCGCTTGTTGGTTAAATTAATTGAACTATTGCTACTGCTCTTTGAGGTTGACGGAATTTGTGGTACATCTCCAATGACTTTTTAACCACTGTGCGTAAAAAATAGATCAAGAAATATGCGGCTCCTCAACTATATTCAGGCCAGGACCTACCCTAGCTTAAAAGGAACAGTCGCACCAGGGGTGCATTTTTCAGGACAAATTATTTGGATAAAATTATATTTAAATGTCGTAAAATAATTTATCCTAGCTACATCGCACGTCAATATACCAAACAGTACAAAAATAAATTTAAAATTGGTGCACTGAAGCATTATATTGAAATATCGCCCGGTAACTAATATTGACAAAGGGACGCAAACGCCATCTTAAATTTTGCCGAGTTTCGCCTAATACATATACGCCCATATTACATCCAGCGTCATTCATTGACGACTAACTAACATTGACAAAAGGGCGCCTTTGCCAATATATGGTTCTTCCAAAACGCCCACCATATACCTATTAATATAGAAACTTTTTTATGAAAAAATACTTACATATACATATATATATCACCGTTTTGCAAAAACAAGACAGACATGTGTTTATTGTTGATATACTCATAAGGAGCGCTAAGATGGCGCAATGGTGATGAGCATATCGACAATATACACACATTTATCTGACTCGTATTGGCCTTTTCGGCGCCCCTGATAAGCATATCGACAATACAAGCATATGCATCCATCTCGTTTTGGCCTAGAAGCGAGTACCATCTTGCAGTCGCTGCGTAAAAAAAGGCAGCTTGATTACGAAGTTCAAGATGAACCTATTCAAAATTCCGAATTTATCGAATTAGAATCCGAAAGCAGATTTTTTAATAGAATATTAGATGTAGCATGCATGTCATTAAAAGAAAGGTTTGTCTTGATATCGAAACACAATTACATATTTACATTTCTTTATAATATTAGCGATAACATTACAGTGCCAGTGCCAGACAATATTTTATTAGAAAATTGTAAAAAATTTGACACATTTTGCTTTATGCTATAATAATAATGGATTTCTGTTCAGAGTTTATAAGGTAAATAAAACCTATTTAATTATGAAGTAAATAAAACTTTGTTGTAAAATAAGGTAATATTTTAATTATTTTTCTATAAGCGTTTTAATTTCAATGTTAAATAATATGATAATAAAATATATGTTGCGTGCCCATGGAGAAACCTTTTAAAACGAGTGACTTTTAATGGTTTTATTTATTTAGTCTGGTTTAATTTTTTAAGAGAATAACAAAAAATCTATTGCATCAAGTATGAAGAAGTGAAATTGTGCTGGTGCGAAACCCTCGGCTCATGCTCATACAATTAGATAATACACAAATTCTGCTTCTTCTGTAAAATTTGCTTCATTGCGCATTATTTTAATCTACCAGGACTCTGGTAAGTTCACTGTACCTGCAATGGGTCTTCCAAAATACCTGAGCATATTGGACAAAGTAGTTCTTCATCAACGTCTTCTTGAAATCGATTGCTTTCGAAACCCATAATTATATTTAGACGTTTGATTATATGCCGTTGTATTAATTACCAAATTTAAGATTGATATTACAAACGAAACGGATCAGTTTTGAGGTTTTGGTAATAATTTAAATGAGGAAATCACAAATTACAAACTTTCTCATTAGTAAACACAAACTCTTAAATAAAATCGACATTTAACTTTCAGAAGCATAATAATACCGTAACAATAAATACTAAATAAACGCAAGCGCGAGTACGTCACGACATATTCGTCGAGATGAGAGGGAGACGTCAACAAAACTAGAACTCTCATTCTACGCTAAAGCGAAGCTAACCACAGGTGAAAACACATCTGACAAACATTGCTTGCTCGCAGGTTTCACCTTGGTTTAAACGATGCCAGGATTTTCAAAATACTTTTATTGTGGTTTAAACAATTACTCATTCCAGGTGAAATTTGACGAAATCCTATTTTACAACAGTCACGATGAGTACAAATGCTAAAATTTGTATTTCCTGATTTATATATGTATTTTTAAATCATTTCCGTATTTTCAAGGTAGTACAAAATTTAAAACATATTAAATTATGGCTCAAACTTGCGTTGCTCTCTTTTTCCTATGTTTTCTATTTATTATTATGTTCGTCGACAATGTTATAACAGTATCCTCTATATTTTTTTTTTATAGAAACTTTTTATATTTTCTCTAATAGATTAAAAGAAAAATAATAATAATGATTTAAATTTTATTGGGCCATTATTTACTTTTAGAGTACATTTTTATATTTTAGAATATATATTTGTTGTGTGTTAGTACTGCTATCTCGTAGTTTAACAAGGTAAGAGAACTGCAATAGATTCAAAGAATATGCAATAGATATTCTGCTCTGTTATGCTAAGGAATTAGAAAAGGACTAAAAACATTCAACATGGCAGCTGATCATGGGACAACTGTCATTGTTGTTTTATCTCTATTTAGATATTAGTGGTGCGTTTTTATTTCAGGCATGTTTTCAAACATGATTTAATGATACATTTTGTCTGATATGGGTGCAAAAGATTCAAAACTATCGTTTATAACTTATGATGACGCCGTCAAAAGAGGTGAGTGCGATTTGCGTCTTTGCAATAATTTTAATTGCCTCTGATCTCCATCGATTGACGGCCAGATATAAATTAATGATTTTGATTTAAGTGTCGGAAAGCGAGCTAAGACGTATACGCGAAGCGTTCAAACGATGCTCTGGTGCAAACGGTGCAAATTTAAGTGCAGATGCATTTAAACACGACGTCCTATGCGATGGAGTTCCCCCGGAAGTTGCTGATTGGCTTTATCAGGCTTGCGGAGGCACCAGACGCGGCATTCCATTTAAGGAGCTTCTCTGTGGACTTGTCGTTCTCACCAAGGGAGACATCGAAGAAAAGATTAAGTAAGAGCAGCATAAAACGTACTAGTATTTAAAAATTCCTGATATTATTGGAATGTGTGTACTGAATAAGTAATATACTTTTCATGCGCACTGTCAAATCTAGCAGGTCAAATGATTGAATGTATCTAATAGGAAAGAGGTTTTATTTTTATCTTTAGGTAAAATAACTAAGATGAAAAATCGTTTCTCTCTGAAAAAATGATGCTTTATGCTTAAGCAAAATGTTTTGTCTCCTCGGAAACGAAACAAATTAGTATTAAACCCATTTTCGTTCTGGAATTCATCCTATATGAAACATATAAAACAACTGTGTTATTATCTCAATTGTATGACATTAATCAAGTTTGTGTATTTACCTGCCAAGTTTCATTCATCCAAGATGAATAAAAAGTGAAACTTGTTAACAAAGCTTTATATCATGCTATTTATATAGATGTGTGTGTGTTTATTATCCTAATTTTTCTTTACAAAAGTAGGGCCTGATTACAGGCCGAGAAATTATATTGTCCTCTTGACACACTGTCAAAATAAAACAGCAAGTTGTAGCAAAAACTCATCCTCGCCACGTAAAACTGTCATAAGCATCCAGAAACGGCACATTTCAATAAAAGTTGGTTGGCTTTCGCTAAGCGGCGCCCAATATAACTTATAAGCAGTTTGGTTTATCATGTCGAATGGTTAGTCTGGAGTTAAGTCCTTATTTATTTATGCTTATTTATTTATTTATTTCATTTATTAATAAAACATTATAATTGTCCTGGCAAAACAGAGTAGATTATATTCCTGCCCTTACTTCACCTCTTACAATGATGCTCAATTATTTTAAAACAAACTTTCTGTTAAAAATGTCATTTAGTTAATTTTGTTGGTAAATTTTGTACTTTTGTATATTATTCATTATATGTGAGAAATTTATATGTTAGAAACGACACAATGAAATTCAGTTAGGTTTCAGTAAAATATTTATTGCATATCTAAAACTGCGTCAAATTCTGGCAATGTTGTTTACCAAATTTCTTCACAGCGCTGATGACCAGCCTGCTGGTAGAATGAATACTAGATACTGAATTAATACTAGATAAAATAGAATACTTATACACAAAAAGATAAAAAAATATATTGTGGTTGTAGAGCGAACTGTCATTTTTTCTGAAATTGAGTTTATGTTACCTAACTACATATTTTGATATCCTCTATCTATCGGAAAAGTGATAGAGTCTGAGAACAAATCATCATGGCGGTATTTACTGCTGTATAATGATTAAGTGCATTATAAGTTCAATAATAAAATGCGAAAACTTACTAAGTGACTAGTAAGTTTTTATTATTTTTTTCTATTTTAAAATGTATTTTTGTTTGTCTGTGTTGTGGTATTTTATTTCAATGAATAAAGGACGCTAGGAATTATAGTCTAATAATTGCTAATAATTGTTAGCATATTTTAATTTTTATTTCAACGCTTCTGCACCGAAACTAAAAGTGGCATTATCTCTGAAGTACTGTTTTGTTAGTTAATCACTTTTTGCTCTACGACCATGATATACCGATACGGTACCATATCTATGAATTGTCCTCAAAAATATAGGTAAAAGAATCAAAACTGATATCGACCAAGAAAACAAGCTAGGTTAGGTTGCGATGGTATTTGAAGTTACTCTGTAATGGATGATACATTGTATATTTATTTCACGGCATCCAGCTTTGTTATAAAAATCTAAAATAATGTATTTTTTTTGGTATATTTGCTATTTTTCGCATATTATCATGCAACCTCAACTTAATACATCTTGTCCGCAGATATTCTCTGTGTATTCGGTATGCATTAGGTCATTCCATAATCATCACATTTATAGCACAATTAAATTTGATACGATTGCCATGCTGAACACTAGAGATTAATTGCCTCTTAAGTAAGTCGGAAGCAAACGGAATCCTATATATAGCTTCTTATTGTCATCATAATATTTTCCGAATGTTTCTGTAATTAGATGCTTGTAGATTATTCTACAGGTGCAATCAGATAGTATGTAGATTTGAATGCGATGCTGGCCTTTGGGTTTTTGTCCTTATCTTATCAATTGGCATTGTTTTGTTGTTTCCAGATTTTCCTTTGTGCTCTCCTTTGACTCAATTATTATACTTTTACACATGTCGGTGACTTATCTTATTGTTGCAATATTTACAAATTCATTGAATGAATTATCTAATGTAATGTTGGTGCCAAAATTATGTTAATTAACTGCCTTCAGATAAATATTTATTCTAACCTATGTAGGGTAAACATACTGTTTGGTTTTTACCTACTCTCCGGAATGTAACACCGACATCAACTTACAAAGATTAAGTAATTTTTAAACAAGCATTCTATGCTTTTATTTTTAATAATAATTATAAGTAGGCAGATGTTATAACTGTAACAATCAATGTATTTAAATAAATATACCCAAAATTACTTACTAAATTATAAATATATATTTTTTTTACGTGGATACGTGGATATATTTTTAAAAGCACGTATAACATTGTCCTGTAAGACTATTACAACTTTTAATCGTTCTGTTGCTCCAAAGTTTTTGTAGATGTGGGTTTTTTTTTCATTCATTGCGTAATTGTTAGTGCAAATTTGTCAATTTTGACAGTGACTACCATCATCCGAATGTTGGGACAAGGATCTTTCTAACTTATCTTATTGATTTATGTACACACAATTGCTACACCTTTCGTGACCAGAAACATGACACGGTCTCACACCTCTATTAACAATCACAAACTTCTGCTTAGAGATATTTTCAAGCATCCAGATTTCAAATTAACACCTTGCTTCGATTTTGAAATCGACGTGACATTGGACATTGCCATACTTTGATACAGAAATACAATCATTTTATTACTTACTTCATGAACGTAGAAAATTCATGGGCTGGAAAAAATACAACATATGTTTGACTTATCCATTGATTTTAAAGTTTGGTTTATAAAATGCATAGGTTTCTGTGGACGCTGTACTGCAACGACTCCAGCACGCAAATCTACAAATGGGACTTCATAAAGGCCCTTCAGGTGGAGAGCCTGTCATTGCCGACAATAAAGCAACCGCGTACCGCCGAAATACTCACAGGCCTCTTCGGATCGCAGAATGATAAGGTAACGCACTGGTTTTTAAACTTACAGCCACTCACCATCTCTGGTTGAGTGTCGGTTTCCACAACCGACCGGTAACCGTCGGTCGGAAAGTCGTTTTTGTTTTCAAAACTTTAGGTTAAGTGGTTGGTGGTTGGGTCAAACTGCTCTTATTTTTCGGTAAATTGTCAAAAAATGAGAATCGCTATTTTGGCCGGTCGGTAACTGGCAGTTATCAGTGATTGTTTTTTGTGAGTGCTAATATTAACTGGCAGAATGATCCAACCAATAGTTCATTTTTGATTTCTAACTACTATATAACCAGAGATGATGAAAATGACTGTAAGTAGTCTAATTATTTGTACTTTTTCTTTTATAAGAAGCTAGCTACTAAACTATTGGAGCATTATAAAAATACAATGGCAAACAGTGCTCTCTTCTACCAATAAGATTTTTAAACAAATTAATAAATGTCAAACATTATGGATATTATGAAACAGGCTGTTTACTGCACGGTAGACGTTAAGAAACAAAAACCAGGCGGACAGGAGTTAACTGTGGGTTAAGAACTCGAATGAAAGGAAAATGATCATCGATTCGTCAAGCTACCATGAATATGGCATATGGAATATGGACTTAGGTGAACGTTGGGGTCATATGCCTAACCTTAGGTTCACAAGTTCTTACGTTGTTATAGTGTGGTCCTTGTTGCACCCTTTAATGTTAAGTACAACACTCGAGTACAATCTAATTAAGCTAGAATTTTTGAGAGTGCGTATTTGATCGAAATTCAGGCATAATTTAATTTATTCGGATTATAATCAGCTTTGTTATCGGCCTATACTCATTATATATTAGCTTTAAGCTGTTAGGGAACAGTTCAACCTATTAACAGTTAGACATAATATATTTTTTTAATTTTTTGGCAGATTTCATTTGAGCAGTTTAGATCATGGATGCTAATCCACAAAGATGCGACTGTTCTATCGAAATGGCTCCTGATTGACCCCTGCGTCAATCTCACAACTGACCTCGAAACACCGACTTTTTATCAGAGCCTCGCAGGAGTGACACACCTTGAAGAAAGGGTAATCATACATCTCTACATTTTTAAAACCCGCGAGCCTGTGTGGGTTGATGTTCTTTGTGGTTCTGTAGAATTTGTACTGTGAACTGTCAATTCTGAAAAAAAAATTTATCTGCAGCAGAGTGGATAGTGCTTGGAATAGTCTACCAAATGAAGTGGTTGATACGAAAAATCTATATTTTTTTGTTTTGGCAAGAGATAGAATGTTGATACTAATAATCCATTGTTTGGATAATGCTTCCTCAAAAATCTATGAATAGTTTTAGAAGGTTTCTGTTTGTTTCTGTATTTAATTTGATTTACACAGCTGTCTGGCAACAATTTAAACAACACCATTACGTGGAATATTAATGTTGTGATTGTGCAAGACAATATTTGTATTTCCAGTAAAACAAAAACTTTTCTACATAAAATGAGTGAAATCGAGAGTATGAGAAGTTGTTTTTTGTAAATGCACACTATGATTTAACCAGCGTTTAAACCGAGTTACTTATTATTCGTTTTATCCGGGATTTGTATGAAGAAATATGTGAAAAAAGTGTTTTCCCTGTCATTTACTATTAGCAGATTATATTAACACCATTGAACCAACACATTAGAAATGGAAGATAAACCCAAATCTGACTTGGTTTTATTAGTCGTTGTCAAGTACCAATTGCTTTGATTAAGCTTTTGTTCAAATGCACAAATCTATAAAAATTAAGTTTAAAAAGAAACAGTTCTTTAGTGATCGTCTTGTTTTTTATATTTCAATTTAAACAACCAAATGAGTTATTTTCTTCGATAATTAAAATATGCACATTTGGCTACTCTAGCTAATTGTGTCTATCCATAAATTCCAATTGATATAGAAGATTGTAGGTTATGACGGCCTCATTTCTTTGAAGAAGTTATCTATTACAAATATACAGTGAATTATCAGCACAAATCTTATCTCGCATCAATGTTAGCATAATTTTACATTAATATTTGATTTGCCTAACATTATATTGTTATGCATTGAGACATTTTTATTTTATCGCAGGGAAATCGTGGTAGTCTAGTGGTTAAGGTGTTAAACTATCGATTCAAAGATCTCGGGTTTGAATTCGCACATGATCATATCGTTTTTAAAGTTTCATTACCACCATCTCTCCTGACTCTAACACAGGCACAGGCCTGGTTGAGTAGGGCCTAAAGATAATTTTATATGATCTAGGTCATAGCAGTTCTTTATTAAAAAAAAAATGATTGGCGGGTATTAATGAATTGTTAATATGAAACCGCCTCGAGGTTGGTAAACCTGGAAATATAAGTTGATCTTGTGTGGACAGCTGTTAGAAATATTAAATATTGATATTATTATTGTGATATTTTAATGCAATGTTATCTCAGATTTTGTTATGAAGAGACACCACACCACTATTTATCCAATTATCATATAAAAAAAATAAAAGATTTCTCCATCGAGTACCAAAATCTAAACACTTATTTCACGCATCAAAACCATACACTGAATTCTGTCATGTGACTTATAGTATAACCAGAATCTTTACTAAAAGAATATGATTTTTTAAAGAATTTTGTTTCTTATGTAAAGTTGATGTGAGACATCACAGGTACTCCAAGACAAAAGCCACCAAAGGTCATTCACAGGATTTGTATACCTTATTCAATACGAATATTACTACTACTATGTATGAAATCCCTAAGACATTATTTGTGTTTGTGTTATAACATGATCCACATGAACATGGGCGATCCGCGCGTTTCAGCTACTATGCTTCCTCTCAACCCACCTACTTAACGTGATGTTTAACATCTGGGTTGTATGACGTACCTATTACAAGAACCGTTTAATATCATGTAAAGTTTCCATTTTTTTTTCAAACACCTGATGAGTTTTGATATACCGTCTTTGCATATAATACTTCCAAATCGTTCTATCAATTCTCTGTTTTTTTTTATCGGTAATGGTCTTGGGAAACGGTGTATATAATGTTTCTGAATTTCTGATATTTTATCTTGGTTCTAGAAATTTATATTACTAAAATGGTTGATAGCCATCTGTAGACAGGTATAATAAAGCCTTTAAAGAAGTATATAAATATAAAATTTCCTGCTTCAGGACATAATTGAGTTGGAGAAATGCTTCTGGCTGCTCCGTGGCAAGGCCGCGAGCGGTCAGCTGGATGTTGACACACTCCTGTCACTCCTCTCGCCGCCCTTGCCACGTAGTGCCGTGAGGGGCGCTTTCCTCGCCTTCGACGAGAACCGAGACGGGCATGTCGACTTCAAGGAGCTGTGCTGCGGGCTCAGCGCTGCGTGTCGGGGACCTACCATTGAGAGGCTTAAATGTGAGTATATTTTATGTGTACACTATTTTTTAGCACCATGTCTCCGCTTCTCATTGTGCTATATCCAGGCTTAACAGTTTTCAGGTCTATGTCTTGGCTTTTCGGCTCAGTTTGTAATCATATTCTGGGTAGCTTCTCTCCATACAACCTAGCCACCAAATGTGAAACAGACAACTGTAATTAATATGATAAATAAATTATTTGAACTTGGCTTGGTGAAGTTGGACATTTCGATGGTAACATATCTATAATCAAGTGAGATGTCATGCTTAGTGGAGCCTGTATTATGTTACTCTTATGGCATCTGACTCCACTTTGTTTTTTTTTTACTTATAATATAATGTACCATCACTAAATGTATAACTTGTAAAATTTAATCTATAAATATTATACTTCCAATGGATTTTGAAGAAATACGCGTAAGATCTTTAAAATAATAGGTTTTTGGACATTGCATTAATTTTATATTTTTTTGTATGTTGTAACATTGTTTTTTATTCTTTCTTTAACAGCACTTGCCTTTATTAATTACAGGTGTAATCAACATAATTGCTGCCTGCCTAAAAAACAATAATAAATAAATATTTTGTAAACAAAAGTGATATGTCATGGAACAGCTTAGCAAACAGCTCTTCCAACGCACTTTCGCATGTCACTCTATGCTTAGGGCGTCATTTACATGATTGTTAAGCGATAAATGTATGATAATTTATTAAATTTATTCTGAAATTTAAATATTATTGCTTAGGTACTAGATTACCATTTTTGACTAAAAGTTTTGATTATCAACAAACAAAACACCAGGTTTATGTGAAACTAATTCTTTTTAAACGGTAATAGATGTCATTCGAGTATAGTTTCCACAACTTTCCCATATTTTATTTACTCTCCACTTTTTTTTCCACTTATTTAATTACAAGTTTCGTTTATTTAATTTTATTTGTTAAGAAGAGCATACAATGTTGGCATGCCAACATTGTATCACCATTGTCATTATTTAAACCAAATAGCTTGGAAGCCAGTTGCATTACTAGAATCTATGTAGTATAATAATGCCATTTAAAATTCTTTACGTAATAGTTTCCTTTTAAAAGTAATGCAATTAATTTACCCCGCAATATACGAAAAAACTTGGTAACTAAAAGGACAAAACTCTGTTAAGATATGTCCCGATTCAAAAAGTTCATCTTCAAACTGTCTTATCAACGTGGAATTCTTGATTTAGAAACTGTAAAACCTTTTGAAGGTAAATTATTGTTTTGTTTTTAATACTGCTGTTCAAAAACAATTTTTCTATGTGCATTTTTTTTTAAAATTTACTGTAAATGAATAGCGTAAAAGTAATACTAAAATTACTTAAATAAACTGTCTTGAAAACAAAAAAAGTAACTTGTGTATTGTGTATCATTTAAAACTTGAAAAGACGAAATACTACCTTCTTCAGTACAGACAATAGTCTAGTTAAGGGGGCAGGAAATACAATATAGTAGTGTCAACCGCTTGTATGAATTTACTGTTCCATTATTCATAATTGCTATACTATTTTATCAAAATGATTGTGAACCTAAATAAATAAATGTATTTTCGAGAGTAATGCATTTACTATTCCGAGATGCTTGCAATTCCGTGTTAATTAGGAGTTTTTTTGATAATGCTAAATTGCTTTGAATTGTTTTGTATTGTGTTTGTTTTGATTTTTTTTAAATTTTTGTTGAACTACATTGACAACAAAAAAACTTAGTAGACTATTTAAAAATGTGTCTGATATTATTGCATACTACTTTAATTAACCTAATCTCTTTCCTTCACAATTATAGACTATAAAAATGTATTTCCTATTATTAATATTTTTTAATGTTGTGAAATTGACATGGTAGGTAAATAAAAAATATGCTTTAGGCGTAAAAATTACAAGATATTACTGCTTCATTTTTAATTAAAAATAATTTAAACAATTAACCAATTAATAATAATTATTATTAATAATTAAACAATTTACCATTTTCAACCTTATTTTAATTATTGGTATTCAACGAGTCTTATTTTACAATTAAAAACATTAACAGTTGAAATATTATAATGATTTTCATTATTTTTATCTATATTGGTTGCATTATTGGACTATTACTCATATTTGATTATTTTATTAGATTTATTACTTTCTCTAACGAATTATCATCATCACTGTTTTGTCGAGAGAAGAATAATAAATTCTATCAAACATTTATACCCAAACAAAATAATGAAATCTATCGTACTTATTTCATCGAGTATTGCACTGGCGCATAGGTCGCGCTTTGTGGAGGGAGCGACTCCCTCTTCCCCGCAAGCCTCAACGCTGTGTCCGTACGGTTTTCATATACTAATCCAGTACTTGGTCAATAATGATTAAGTGACTTACAATATGTATGATACACATATTATACACACTGAAATACATTGCCAAAAGATTGGTCATGCTTTAAAATGTACTTTTTAACTCATTTTTCATAATAATATTAGTTATACACTTTTGACAATACGGTGATGATTTATGCTATTTTATTTTTGGAAATGTAACGTGCGTTATGATAAAAAAATCACCTTATATACCATAGGCTTACATCTCATTTGAAATTTCTCATTTTGTTATTTTCATGGTCAAAATTTACCAAATTTATTGTGTTCGTTCATCATATTAATCTAATCTATTTTTATAGTTTTCCCGGATGCAATTTTTTGTTTCCGAGTTTAACGACAATTTTATAATGCGTATTTGTAGGTTTTCAATATCCTGGATGTATGTAGAAAATGAGTTCCCCCAAATGTTAAGCCATACATAATTATAGGTTCTGCTAAAGACCGATAAAGGTCCTTTAAAATTGATGAGGGGAGACTGTTTTTTACCATTTTTACCAAAGTTAATTTGGCCAGTAGACATCTTAGTTTTTTACATACTTCCAGGATTTGATATTTCCAATTAAAACGGTAATCAACGATCAAACCAAGATATTCATGGTGATCAACTTATTGGATTTCAGGACAATCACATTGGCGTTTAATATCGTGTAGACACTTATGAGTATGGCCCTTGATATTAACTTCATTTAATAAAGATTTATTTTGGGAAGACCTTAAGTGCATCAATTTGGTTTTTGAACTAATAAGATAAAAGGTACAAAATTATGTGATATCTGAAGGTGAACTATTTTTACTACCCAAAATAATCCTAATTTCATTATCTCAATTTTTTTCTTGCTTTCAGACGAATAAATACTTTATAAGAATATTTTGTGCACATGTCATATAATATATTTATTGCATTGTAATGATTACATGTCATATATTTTAATTTGCAGTCTGCTTCAAGATATTCGACACGGACCGCGATGGTTATCTAAACAGAATGGAGCTCGCGCACATGGTCAATATATTGTGTTTCGTAGCCAACGAAGTCAGCCAACCGTCGACTGCTTACGAGCCGCAAGTTATACTGGAAACTCTTCAGAACAGGGCCGCCACTTCACCTTCTGTATCCCGGAACAACAGCGGACGGACGGCAGAACCAAAGCCATTGTATAGGTACACCTTTTATTGATATGTTTTATTATTATATCAGTTTAGCTGTGATTCCTTATTTGTTTAGTTAGTTGTGAGTGCAGGAGATTTGGGACTTTTAATGCTGATTAAACTCTCTTTGGTTTGCACAATTGACAATTGATGAAATTTCTCAAATTATATATAATAAATTTAATACTAAAGGGTCAGCTATAACATTGAAAAGACTTGCACAGCACCACATTTCCAAGGCCACGACCGCACTGGTGATTTGAAGAAGGTTGAAAAACACGCACTCCGAAGAAGTTTTATTAAACCTGTTTCTCCATTTTTAACATAGTTTGACGCATTTTCTTTATACCTGTAAGGTTTAAACAGAATAGTATTATCTCCATTTGATGTTTATTATTTTACTCTTGCAGAATCGATTCATTGTCGAGAGTTTCAAAAGAAACAGATGTCTCGATGGAATCCGACCAAAATAGTAAGGATGGCAGCGTTGCAATTACCAATGAGTGAGTCTCAGTCCTTTCTAACCTTAATGTTTTCACATTAAATTAAACTTAGATATTCTGATTTACTTTGTGACCCTAAAGATACCCTTAACCCTGCCACATACCGAGCCGTCACAACGAAATCTCGCGCAAGAGTTCAAAAGATGGCCAATTATTGGGCGCTTACTAAAATGCTTATAGTAGAAAAACTATGCATGTCATCTTTATAACCTCAACTATTTTATATAGCTTATGAAATTTTCTAGAATATCCGTTTTATTACTAATTGTTTAAAAAGCATTTTAAAAAAAACATTTCTAAGTGAAATTTTTTGAGAAATTTTCTTTCTGAGACCATAAAAGAAAATTTAAAGCGATGACACCCATTTTTTATTTTTTACTTAAGTTTCTGTATATAATATAAAACTATTTATAAGTAATATATATTTTTTACCATAAACAGAAAATAAAAAAAAAATACCCATAGATACCAAAGGCGGATCGTCATTGGTACTGTTATATATTTTTTTAAATATTTTTTATTATAAAATATATTTTTTTGTATTTATTATCGCTTTATAAGTTATTCTTCTACTTATTTTATGTTTTTGTTCACCGAAACTATGTATATTTATTGAAATATTAAAAAAACTAGGTATAGAAAAAAACGGTAGTTTGTTTTTTTTATCAAATATTTTTTCATTTATTCGATAAAGGATGACATTTTTAAATTATAAATCAGAAAAATGTTGATTATTGGTTATACGTTTGTTAGTAGTTGCTCAAAACACACGTCAACAAACTGACACGCGTTCCGAAATGCCAAATTTACGACATCACTATCTTGGAGTATATATATTTTAGAATACCTATGTGATTCGCAATAAAATTTCATATGGAATACTTTATCTTAATGCTTATACAAATATAAGATACAAATTACCTTTGTGTATTGTGACGTTGACATTTCGAAGTTGGCCGCTGCTGTCGGTATTGTGTAAAATAAAATAATTTATTTTTGGAATCCTCTGACACTTTGATTCACGGTAACACACATGTCTCACGTAAGAGCACTATAAATAATATTTACAATAATGGGTTATAATTACACTAAACCACTAAAAAACCACCGTAAACACGGGAGCTAACACGTCAGCAACCGAAAACCGTGCGTAATGGCGTCAACTGACTTTGTTAAATTTGTACAAAAAACTTCACTATACAGCCGAGTCGTGTTTGTTATTGAATTATATGTCCCATCTCATAAAGAATGAAACAGCAATAGGTGACCATAAACCCCAGAGTTACCAACGTGGAAAAATAATATTTTAATACGACGTCTGACGCAGACTCTGATCGGAGTCCCTACATTTGGTGCAATGACCTCGGAACTCTGATCGGAGTCCACGGCATGTGACGGGTTAAATAGCAGACCTAACAGTCCATTGGCTTATACAACCATCTAAACAAATTAAATTAACAATTTTCATTGTGTTCCCAGCCATACACGAACTTTACTAATTTAAACTTTTCTGATTAAGGTCAAACTCCCCGGAATCTTTTACATCCTTTGATGAAGAGCTGGTTTTATCACAAGAAGACTTCCTCATTTGGAGCGTCGAGAGCGCCGAGGCCTTGCTGTCTCCGTTTCTGCAATTGATCTTTGAAGTGTGCCATATTGCACTTGGCTTACGGCCTCAGTGCAAACATCAAGAACGTGATATTGGTTAGTGAACCTATTTAAATTATTCATTGTTTTGTAAATTGCTCGAGCTTAAATTGTCCAAAATACAGGTGATCAATATGCGCCCATGTCCATTGTACTTCTAACCATTATTATTATTTCGCAAATTCCTCTGGGATTCCACATTGTAAGGGCTGTACCTAAAACCAGCGCCTTCTTGTTTTTATAATGAGAAAAGCAGCAGAACACAGTCCATTTATTGAGATACTATCATCGTATTTAAACTTTGTATTGAATTTATAATGCCTCAATAAATTAAAATGAACATGACTTGAGATTCTGTGAGATTTACCCAATTCATAATTCTACAAAATTTAATATTGCATCAGCTGCCTTAACCGCCACCGTACATTCCTGTTATTTAAACATCATAACAAGCTGTTGATTTTTATTGTCTCAGTAAGAAGCATACCGTATCTAAATTGGAGATGGCAACATTAATGTGCTTAAGTTTTCAGTCGATATTCCTGTTAATTTGTTATGGCCTCAGATATTTACTTACCGTGTAAAAGGGCATTATATTTTATTTATGTTTCGGCATAGATCATATACTGACTTTAGACCCTGCGTCCATGTAAGCAGGCTTAATCTGGTTGCCATTGGTGCTCAAAAATCGACTCAAACGGTATGCACCATCACTTTTTCTTTGTCGTGGTGTCGGTAACGGATGAAAGTGATGAAGTATTTGAGTTGATAATTGATTGGCAGCTCAGAAATGTCCAGGATGCCGATGGGCGTAAAGGAGGACGCCGATCGGCGTCCTCGACACCTGATGGGTTACAATAAAGTAGGAGAATATATAGATTTTTTCTAGGAAACAAGGGAGAACTTCTTTTATACAGTACATAAATATCCTAAAAAATAAATTATCATCTAGACTAATTTTATAAAAAACACCGATTAATTTCTTGATATATACATTCTATAACTGAAATCCGTGTTACAAAATCGGCTTGCTGTCAACATTTTTTAAAGTTTTTGTTCAGTTTTGTTTGCAAAGGTTTTCCGTATGATTATACCGTAGGATTTGTTTTATTACAGTACTGGGGTGTCTGGAGAGACATGTCCGCCGCGGATACTTGGTGGGCCAGTTTTGGTACCTGGTCTCGTCCGATTGGTGGGCATCGTGGCTTGCATATACGGCCCCATCAAATACGGCATTCGGGTCGCAGACGCATAGTCCTCAGAGCGGTGCTCAGCTCACGCAGTGCGACTGCAGCAGAACTCTCTCGAGGGACAACGGCAAAGGCATCGATGAGGCAATCATCTGCGATGAGAGCTTCACCAGCAATTCTACAGGTAAGCTTGATATTTACTCTTTATCATTTTCTCATGAATAGATAAAGTGTGAAATAATTCTCATATTAATTTGTAAACGCAACAAATTAATTTACAACGGTTGAAAAATCCTTCAAAACATCGCCGCTACTTTACCGCGAAACCACTGTCGGTATCTACCGTGATAATAAACAAACACATTAGAATTATGGGGTATATACCCCATAATTCTCATTGAGTCTTTTGAATAAAATTATTCAAAAGACTCAATGTTTTTACGGGTAAATATATCAAAAGATATGAATTATCTATTTTACTTAAAATTACAAATCAAATTACATTTGAAATTACAAAACATGGCGACCGAACTGTCATTGTTTGACGTGAAACGAAAATAATTTTTTAACATTCCGATGCAAGAAAACAATTATATAATACTTTCACACTATGTTTATGTAATATAAGAAATTGATTTTGTGTACTCACTTTTATTCACAAAATTCTTTCACTAAATAGAGCACTACACAACACTTACCATTGACAGAGGGCAAGAAATGGCAAATGATTCAAGAAAAAATGATTGTAATTTTATTCTGAAAGATGCTGATATGGTGACGTACTGTCCCGCTTATTCATTGGATGTAAAATTTATCGCAGTCATTTATGGTGTTGCAAGTCTTACATCCATAATGCCAATATTAAATATAAATTAAATACTACTTAATGCATGGGTGCATCGAGGGCACAGGACAGTTTAAGAAAACTGTATTTGATGTATAACTACCGCAGTGACAGAAACCCCATCAGCTAACATTTCTGCTACAACACAATAATATCTATACGTAACACTCATAAACATTGGGCAAATTGACACATGCAACCTCGTAACACTTATTCCTAGTTGGTATCACACGAGTTACAATACTTTATTTATACAAAACAATATAAATTTCATCAAAAGCCTTTTTTTTGTATTCCAGAGTCAATGGGCTCCCTTCTGGGAAGAGCGGAAACTGCATCTTTAGCGAGTGTCGCCAGTAGTAGTGGAGTCAGTAGTGGGGCAAGTGGCACTCCTGCCACCAATGGAATTTCTACTTCTAGGCGGCATCCTGGCAGTATTGACAACAGGTTAATAATATTAGGCTTACACAGGAAAAGCATAGCATAGATTACATTCAATGGGGAATTAGGTACTTTGGATTCTCCATTGATATTGGAAATATTGGAAAAATCAACAGTTTTACACAGTAACATAGAGAAAAAAACATACATTTAATTAAAAGAATAAAAACCTATGTAACACTAAAAGTAGGTTTATACTGACAAAAAGTACTAACATTAATAACAAATATTACAATACCATTTTTTAATATCTATCTTTACATATCTACTTTCACGAATTTAGAAAAACTAATCTGTCCTGTTTATTTTTTACACAATAAATTATTGTGTAAAAAATAGAGCGTTGTTTGAGAAGCATGAAGGTAGGAATATTATAAATTATAAACTTTCATAATTTGTGACTTATTGATGAGTTCGATTTTGGAGCCTATGTTGCCTATTTGCCTCTCACATGGTCTCACCAATTTGGCCTGTCTTGGTCATGATTTATGCTAGTTCAATCGAGTAGTGAAATGCGAGCAAGTACATAGGGTAAACAATCAGTGTTCAAATTGATTATATTATTAGTAAATATAGTTATTTTTTTCAATATTGCAGACACCTGGTCTCCCCACCTGTAGGCGGTATTCACAATGCCGTTCGCACTCTGACTGGAGAGGGGGGTCGTCTAAGGCGAGACGTCACTCTCGCTCAGCACAGGGACTTTGAGCTTGTACCGGACGCTCTCTGGAAAGCGCTCTCTACCTGGTATGGTGGACCCCAACCGCTGCCTAGACAGGTTGGGGAGATATGAATTTAAATAAAAAAAAATAGTTCTTCAGTCCTACCAAGTAAAAACATTTATGAAATTTATCTTAATCAATTCCCAACATAGAACTGGGCCGTTGTAGTTAAGGTGATGAAGGGAGAAAATAATTACTTCTTATCTTATACACAGTGTTTTAAGACGATTCTGGATGAAATATCCAGCTGATTGGTCCTGCGGTTTCAAGTGTTATTTGTCAAGACGGTATATTAAAATTCTGAGAAAAAAAATGTAAACTTTACGTGATAATATTAAACAGTTCTTGTAATACGTCACTGTCATCATCATAGACAGTAGATCCGGTGTAAAACAAACGACTGAAAATTACAAATATTTTAGAAACTAGCAATACATTTATAATTAAATAATGTTACATTTACAAACAGTGACTGAGAACATATACATAGAGCAATATTGTTGCGTTCACATCAGCTCGAGTGTGAAATGAGACGGTTTGTTATTTCATTTACGGGTCGATTCTCTCAAAAAGTTATAACAAATAATAAAATTTAAATTCTTATAATAATTGATTTGGTAGTAATCCCATTGGATTCAAGGTTTAATTCTTTCGGTTATAACGGGGGTCAACGAGTTAATGTGTGGTAAGGATATAGTGAGGATAGGAGACAGAGTTCAGACAGGGTCACCAAATAGTTTATTGAAGTTACATACTTACCCTAAATAGCTTTGACTCGATACAAAGTAATGGCTTGTATGCTATTTGACTACCTAGAAAGGTGTCTAGTCTGGGAGCGCGGTGAGTAAAGGCTGAAGACTGAAAGTTCCTTTGATTATGAAAACTAAACTGTGAGAAAGGAATTTATAACTCGTCTCAAAACGGTCTCTGATCACGCGTATGAAATGCAAATTAGCATTTTTCCCAAACAAAAATGCTTGTGTGTTTCAAGAAGGATTGTGCAAGCAAATTAGGTCTAGTTGCCTTTGACGTCAATACAAAACTTCCAGTTAAACTGGACGTGAGAACTGTGTATCTGGCAATTTCGCAGGTGTGCAAAATGCTTACGTTGCCAACTCGTGGTGGTGGCATATGGTATATTTTCATTTTCATTTTGGTAGTAGTTGCTAAGTTACATAAATATAAAATATATGAATGTTCTATTACTAAAACCATTTCTTGAGAGACTAATAAGTTTCCATGAAGTACATAGAACTGAAAAAATTTGAGAAATACAAATTAGCAAATAGTATCAAATCTCAAAGTCAGTGTTGTATTTCGTCTGCTTCAGGTGATTCGCCCACAAAATTCTGATGTGGAGCTAGAGCTATATCCTTTGAATCTACGACTCTACAGACACGTTCCGTCAACGCCACAAAGTGAGTACAATAATTATAATTTCAATAAAACAATAATAAAAGAAACCTTAAAAGAGGTATAGACATCAGAAGAGAGGATCTCACCCATCAATATCGACGAGCAAGATGTCATTGAACAATCTTTTAAAGTTTACATGTTGCTATGGTATCTCAAAAAGTTGTGTTTGAAAAGATATATTATACATTGCTAAATAACTGATATGCACGGCAGCGCAGGAGTTAGGCCGTTTGGTGTACGGAGGACCTCATTATGTAATGACATATATGATAATGACAAACATCTGAAACGGTAACAATAATTATTGCTATTCCTACAGGAATTAACATTTTTAGATGAACTATTTATGGTAGACAAATTATATTTACTCCAAATATTTTAGGAAAGTGGAACTAGGTCCCATACATTTAGGTCCATCCTTTATCGAGTGGTCTAATGTAAAAGAAATTTCTTTTCTGAAGACAGTGTTATCGGTTATGAACATGACCATCGTTGTAAGATGGAGTAGTGCGGAAGTGAAGTATTTAGAATGATATAATAATTTGTCCCCAAATCATTTTATATTCATTATTCTTCATCATTCGTATCTTTCCAAAATAATTATGCAGAGTGAGTGATGTTTTGTTCATCTGCTTTCAGATACTCTGCCATCATCTTCCTGGTCGGGCATGGTAGGTGGGTACGGCGCAGCCGCTCTGTCTTCGGTGGGCGTCGGACCGTCGGGATACACCCATCAGTCGATGCATGCATCGAATGGCAACCGACCGCCTGATCGACATATTGCTTATACCGCTGCATTTTCACGACTCGCTACCGTCAAGCAGGTATATAACTTTTTAACTTGACTGTGTGCTATCACTGCTGTCTTTATACTGCTGTCCTAAGCAAATTATGCATGATAATGTATTCAAGTAGTTTATCGTTTAACAGGTGAAAAGCTAATTAGGTGACATCACAATGATTATTAAGATTTAAATCTCAATATGTTTTTTGTTATTTTGTTTATTATTTACCTGAAACTTCCTTGTGTCAATTTTATTTCTCCTTTGCTAATTGCTATTCTTACTCACTTTATATATACAGGATGTATTTAAAATCACTACTGTCCTTTCAGAAGGTTGATTTATATCTACGACTAAACCGGTCTCACAAAATAAAAAAAAATATTTAAGTAATTATAATATAAATACCCTTTGGTGTTTTTTTAACTGTTCCCCTTGCGCATAGGTATGTAACTAGGTTAAGGTACGGTTTTGATTAAATTTTAAATTCGTTTTTCTCGTAATTAAGAAACATTTTTCCATTATTGTTTGCTGATTAATGTTCATCTTACTTCACAATTTATGGGTTTTATTTACAATAATGATTAACAATAGACACTTGTATAGGGTGATTTCTTGTTTTGATATTTTGTTCACAACAATTTGTAGGTGTGTGACTTCCTGTGCAACGCTCTGGGATTAGCACACGAAGATGTCAGACTATGGCAGATCGGTTCAGATTTCAGTTCAATTGGTGCCACGTGTCTCCTTGACGACGAGAGCCCTTCGCTCAGAGAACTTGGCTTTGATGACGGACAGGCTCTGCTCATCGAAGTCAGGAATAGAGATCTCACTTGGCCTGAAGAAATTGGAGCTTTGAGGTTAGGTTTCCACATATTTTAACATAGTTTCATGAATCAGTAATGGTGACGGATTAGATATGCTCCATGTTTTTCAGTCTGTTACTAAACATCAATCATTATCACCTAATTGTGAATATATCTGATACCGTGTTGTTAATTCACTATTTCATTGGTTTTTAATCTAAGTGAGATTTGCAACGTTTAAATTAACAATGTAAAATTCTGTGTTTCTGTACTTGGTTACATTATATCATATTTATTAAAAACAAATGATATCTGCCTCTTGTCACTGTTAACCATGGTTCAATATTGGTCAAGCTTACATTAAATACACTTCGGTTTTATAAAGTTTTATCAAAACTCTCCTACATTTGGCCAAACGAGAACACATAAGTACCACACAAGTAAAACATATCATTGCTATACATAGTTAATAAGTACCTAAAGAAAATAGTCAGAGAAGCTATAAAAAAATGAAAACAATTTTAAAAAAATGCAAACGTATGCTCACTCTTATTTATCTGAAAATATTGTTTCTATTGAAAATATAAAATAAAAAATAAACTTATGAAATATTGAAAATATCTAAAATACCACTAAACAAATCAACCGAGGGCTTTCAACCTCCACTCATTTACATAGAATAACAAAATACATTCTTAGTTATAATTGCGATATTAAGTGTACGATTAAATTTATCCCCGTTCAGTCTCTCAACGGGAATTGGCGGTAGCTCATCGGGCAATTTGAGCGAGCGACGGGGCACCCTTGGAGCTCCCACCCCTCCCGGAGCCACCGGTCTTCACAACCTGGGTAACACCTGCTTTATGAACGCTGCATTACAAGCCGTGAGTTACCATTATTTCTTATAAATCCAGATATAAAACATTTTGCCCAATGTTCCATTCTCTAATTGCATATATTTTGCTATTTTCAGCGTTCTTTGAGCACTTTTGTCAATTATTTTCGATACCAACAAAATAAATAGATTACTGAGTAAACACTTTTATCGATCCAACCAAAACCAAAATTCCGATTGCTGTGTCATTTTGACATAAGCTAGATGATGTTGATTTTCTCTTCTTATGAAAAAATCAGTGCTCGGCCGTTGAACCAAATAATTTCTAGCAAAAATGAAATATTTTTACATGACATAGTAAAAGTTACCTGACTATTTGACGGTTCTCCAGTCTTTCCTCGAATTCTAAAAATTACCTTGATGGCGGCCTGACCTCATAGTGATTTCGATTGCAACTACGCAATTGCACCACTTTACTTACATTTTACTTTTATCAATATTAAAACTTTGACTTTTAATAAATAGTATATTACAAGATTTTGTTAATTTTAAACTGGCAGGTATGGAACACGGATGCTCTCACTAAGTACTTTAATTCTGGGGTCCACCTCTTTGAATTAAATGCAGAAAATCCTCTCGGAACAAGGGGTGCGCTCGCCCAAAGATATGGAGAACTTTGCAAAGAGGTAACACTTTAATAATATTGTATGATTAATCAATTCATTGGATGTAGGGGCAATTCATGTATCTTCGGACAGTGGTGTCATTTCTTGACACTTCAGTTCAAAATTGTAAACGCTGCCTAAAGATATTTTTTGTATATGGCAAGACTGATATGTTAAACTCTCCCTTGTGTCAAATCTGTTTTGAGGGAAGGCTGTCAATTTTTTTTCCACACAAAAAGTAATTTTCCAATTGTATTTTGACCTGTCTAAATTTCTAGATTGTATTAACCTCAAATTTAGTTAATGCTCGTAAATATTTAATCTTAGAAATACAGCCATTATGTTATTTTTATAACCTCAAATTGGCATAATTCAGAAATATAATAAAATAGTCAAAATCATGTACCTTCGGACAGACGCTAAATTGTACCTTATAGATACATATTTGCATTAATTTGTGGTTCTTTTTCAGTGGGGCGGAGTAAAACAGGAATGATTACTTGTTTATGTGTCAAAATTGTTAAAATTAATGATTCCAGTGATCCTGCGGACTAGAATTGTTCAGTGTTTTTAATAAAGGTTTCTAGCTATTTGTGTTCGACTTATTTTTATTTTTCTCATGTAGATCATCTCCAAAACATCGAAATAAATATGTGTATTCAATGTGTATGTTATTTTTGCCATCTATGATGCATCAGCAACCCATTGCACAATTGTTGTCCGAAGGTAAAAATGTCTTATCTAATGTTATAATTATGCAGTGTACATTCATAGCAAATTTTTATAGTAGTTTTTACCTAAATTACCTCAAAACTTTGAACAAAAATATTTTCCAAAATGCTGACATTGTCCGATGGTGACTTGCCCCTATTCTTTTCTAAATTAAATCTGTGCAGAACTCGTAGAACGTTCTAAGTGTGGAAAGTTGATGTGTTTCAGGTATGGCAGAGTTCAGCACGCTCGGTTGCGCCGCTGCGCGTCCGCTGGTGCGTCCAGCGTTATGCGTCCGCCCTAGGCGGTGGGGGGCAACACGACGCGCAGGAGATGCTCGCCTGGCTTCTTGACACACTCCACGAGGATCTCAACCGGTGCAAGGCCAAGATTAAGTCACTACCACCACTCAATGACTCGGACGGAAGGGCTGATCAGGTATTATATTTAAATTCTGAAATTTTTATAATTATTCCCATATGTAAACATATAATCACTATGAGTCATATCCTAACAGCCCTTACAAACGTCTTAATAATTTTTTTTTTTTTTGAAATCTACCATTTTTTGTTTTGCTTAAAAAATTAAGAGTTTGACTTAGGCCTGCCGCAGACGCAGCCACTTGTGTTCGCCACCGGTAGCGACCATGAGCTGCGGACTTCCATTTCAATACAATTCATATGGCCTCTACGCACACGCAGCGTCCGCCACTCGCCGAGCGAGCGAGCCGTATCAAAACACTTGTGACAGCTAAAAGTGGCTGCTTGTGCGACTGGCCTTAGAGTTTCTAATTGTGAAAATTAAATCAATATTTATTGGTTTTCACACCAGAAAAGATGGCCAAAATAAAGTTCCTGGATGAAGTGGTGGATGACCTTCTGCTCATGTTCAATCATTTAGTTTTTAGGCGATATGAAATTGTAGAATCTGTCGACTGACGCTTAAGCACAGACAATCTGATTGGGAGTTTTTGTCCATCATGTTTCCACACCTGACCATCAGAACGGGTAATGTGTGGATTAAATCAAAACACAGCTGGCATTTATTGGGGTTTTTATAGAAAAGATGTCTGAATTAATCTATTTCATCTTGTGTCCACTTCTACCCATCCCCTAATAATTGGACTCTATTTGGTCCATTCAATACTGTCTATCACAACTACAAAACTATTGACTGATTCTGAATGTTTCTTGGGCCTCACTTTCCTTCTATTGCCTTGCAGACAGTTGCGGCCGAGGCGTGGGAGCAGTATTCGGCACGCAACAGCTCAGTGATAACGGACCTGTTCTACGGCCAGCTCAAATCCAAAGTGCGCTGCATGACCTGCGGACACGAGTCCGTACGATTCGATACTTTCAATATGCTCAGTCTGCCGTTGCCAATGGAAAACTATGTTCACACGGAGGTCAGAGGTAAATAACAACTACAATGCTTTACTAACCGACCGAATGGCAGTGAAACGGGATATTTTTAAATTTAATTATTATTTAAAGAATATTTTTTTATTATTATTTATAGATAAATCAACATTGTACAAGAATAACCATTTAAAAAATATTAATTTGACACATGTCGTTGGCCCTTCACCGTTAACCTGGCCTACCGTTTAGTTACAATAAATCTTTAGATGGGTACACAATGCGGCATTGCAATTTAAGCTTATCGGAATGAAGAGAGTTTTATTCAAACTTGTAGATGAGCAATAAGGCGCACTTCTATCTCTCTGGTTTTGTGGATAAACAAAACTCCAGATATTGGGTGGATGTAAACCCTCGTTTACTTCATGAAACATGTCTTCATTCTTAAAAAGTTGCAATATGTCGCAATTTCAGCAAATTGAATCATCGACCTATTTTTTTTCGAGAATAAGGCTGAAAATGTGGTGACCATTCATTCGGAGTATTTAGCAAGGCCACACTAAAAAATTCACACGTGAGTGTCATTTCTCAATACGGCGACATCTGGCCCCCTCGCTCTCCCGATTTAACGGCTTGCGACTTTTTTTATGTGGTACCTAAAAATAAAAGTGTTTGAGGCCGGTTCCATCTAGAACTATCTGAGTCCTCCAACTACGCATTTGGGACGAGATTAAAACCTGTCAATATGCTGTTGAAAGTCATGCAGAACTTCCAGGTCTGACTCCAAGAATGCATTTAGCAATTTTTTAGTATTTTAGTATTAATTTTTCATTTCGTTTCTAGCAAATAAGAAAACTCCTTTATGTTTTCGTAACATGAAACGAGCTTGAGATACGGTGTATATAAAAAAAAGTTATTTCATCATATACCGTGTATATGATGATATAACCTAACTTTTTTTACTGTATTTTTTGCTATAGGAAAGTTGCATGTCCGGTCATTGTGCATTTTCAGATCAATCGGTGATGATAATTTATAATAATTTTGGCAGTGATGCGCCTGGACGGCTCGGTACCAGTACGATACGGCCTGCGTCTTAACTCAGAGAACCGCTACTCAGACCTGAAGGAGCGACTGGCGCAGATGTGCAACCTGCCGCCCTCCGCCATGCTGCTTGTGGAGCTAAACGGATCGCGAATTGGCCAGGTGCTCGAGGACACCATGAAGATCAGGCCTGCCACAGCGATGGAGCTCTACGCTTACGAGCTGCCCAACGCTCACAATGGAGCCATGGACGATGAGGCCATTGTCCTCAATGGCCACACACACCCACATTATGAGAGTAAGAAAAAATAATTAATAATTAAGTATGCACATTAAAATGTTTTAGAAAAATAAGTTAATTAGATCGGTTTTGTTTATGCAGTTCTGGTCTTGGCTCTGAGCTATAGGAGAACAAACCAAAAATTTTTAATTAAAAATATGCATTTATAATAAAATTATTCTTACTTTACTTAATAAATAATTATTTATATAAGAATTTCAATTTTATGCTACGAAGCAGGTATAAAGAAATCTAGGCTTTATTTATTAATAAACTAACAAGAGAAGTGTTGAATTTGTTGTTTTCTGTAGGAGTATTTATTAGTCCTCTTAAATAATAGCATCTTCATCTAATTAATATTTTTTATTTATGTATTTTGCTGAATAGTTAAGTATATGAATTTGTTGATTACTGTGTTGTACATATGTGTAATGGAAGCGTAAATTTAGTAAATAGTCTACTTTTATGATCCCATAACTGTAGATAATCCTTTTTATTTCATTTGTCTGTCTGGTCATTGTGCTGTAGTAAGTAAACCACTAAAGATGTAGTTTTCAAATTTAAATTAATGTAGTGGCACATGGAATTAAACCTCGGATCTCTTGGCTATCGCAGCCGGTATTTTAACTATTGCACCATACCGTGGATATCTGGGTATGTGAAGTAATTCTATCCCCACCATAAACAGATGCCTGATACAGATGTTTGTAATGCTAAATTTTTATTTGTCAGTTTTTGAATGTTTTTTTTTCATAACGTCATTTATTGCTTGCTATTAAATATTGATACAACAAATAAGTGCTATTTTAATAGAGCAAACTAACTTTTTTATATCAATATGTAGGTACTTTTCTAGAGTACTAGTCGGCTACGTAGATTCATGAGCAGGTACAAATAGGATACAAAATCACCTGAGCATAAACATAAGTATAGTCTGATTAGGAGGGCAGTCTAATTATTAAATTCTATTTCTGCAGAGATCGATATATTCATTTCTTCACCCGATACTATTAAAAAATCTGCTTTCTTTTACACGTTTGTGGTATCAGCGTCAATTATTTTTCATTTGAGAGCATTCATTTTAATTATATTTAGTTGCAGTGCCAATTTTTCTCTTTTAATTGATGTTATTCTTAATTTTTTCTTTGTATAATTTTGTTATGTAAAATATGTTAATGGGAAACCTATTAAATAAGTAAATAAACAAATGCAATTGACTGTTTTTACTTATTGCAAAGTCCTGATTTGATTGCAGCGACGGTGTCATCGACGACGTCTGTCCAAATGCTCCTGCCAGTGGACCAGGACGTCGAGAACCGCGAGCACTCCGACTCAGTGGAGGTAAGACCAGGGAGTGGGGAAATGAGCGACCATCAACGGCACGCAAACAACCGCCCGACCACCGCAAACTCACTCTGCATGCCTGCCCTATTTTGCTTCAAGGTACTCCTCCTTAGAGCTCCGCAACAACACATAACCAGCGCTCCTCACAATATCGTGCCCTCCTAAGCAAACAAACGTGTGCCGAATCTACAAATTTACATTTATATAATATTCTCCAGTTTTTTTTCAATTTCGTGCTTTAATTCACTCGGCCTGAATTGTAAAGTATCGTCCTTCATTTTATTATTTATGAAACCAGGACCATCCAAAATGACTTTGACATATATATGTATGACATTCAATCAATGATCGAGGAACTACATAATTTGTAGGTCAATGATAGTCCTATTGCAACACGATTCTGTTGCAAAATTAAATGAATACTTGTGCAATATTGTTTTGGTATGATTGACACATAGTCATCATTATTAGCAATCATCATTTCAAAATCAATTAATGTGTATTTTATATTTGTTACAATACAGAATTCATTAAGTTTGTTTTCTCTAGTAATTTTAGGACAATAAAATAACATTTTCCCTTATAATAATCAACATCTTTTAACGATTATTTAAATAACCGTTGAAATTATGGAAATATCCCACACAACCCAAAAGGTCAGAAAGCCTAAATAATTACATGTCTAAATTGGACTCATGTCTTTGTTGAAAACCAAATGATATTAAAAAAATACAATTATTAACTCAGCCATGCAGAGAAACTCTATTTGAATTTTGCTTAGGACAGCACAATATTTGTAACGTATAATTCCTTCGATGTAAATATTTAATACGATATACTCGGGCCTTTGCGAATCTCAAAATTGAACTTTGAATCGCTTCATTTTTAATCATAATTCGTATGTGTATTTGCTTTTATATATCCACCGTATGCCATTTTCAATACAATTTCCTATACCCAAAAAGCTTTTATATACATTCATTACCAAGTCCACACAAGTAAGTATCTGTTTAATCTGTTCCAAAAAATAAGCGATATTATCAATTAATTCAATAACGTCTTCCTGGCTTCATTAAAGTGAAAGCTGATCTTATGGAAAAAAAATAATAAGACGATAAATCCAAAGAGTTTTAATTTGTTTTTTAAAATAACTCAAATTGAATTTTGAAGTTTCGCAGCGGCCTGAAATTTTGTGGAATATAAGGGGTGTTCAATAAAGTGAAACTTAAAAAATATTAAATGATTATAATATTACGCTATGTGAAATATTGATATATATCTCCACAGCTATTGCTACTCTTTGGAGATGAATTCAAACCCATTTTTCAGTAATCAGAGTTAATTATTTTATAATCAAGATTTTCCTTTAATCTGTAATTATGATAAAACTGACCTTACGGATCCACATAGATTATTCTTGCAGATTCAGTTCTTCCATACTAACCGAGTGCTAACTATAATATCAGACAATATTGGCTTGAATTGAATACCCCTCGCACTATTATTTACTACATTTCGGTGGATAAGTATTATTTTAAAGTATCTCAACTCTCCCTGTAGAGATCCGAAAGTGTCTGCTAGAGTTTGTTTCGTTACACTTTTATAATGGTCGTTTGAAAATGGTTTTTCACAATCGCAATTTATGGTGAGCAATGAAAATGTTTTAAATAATTTAACATAACTATAACATATTTAGATTAGTGAGTGATTTGAGTGTTATAATGTATTTAAAAATGTTGATGGTTAGTTTGTTTTAAAAGAGTGAAGATTGTTTTATAAAATGGTGTCACTTAAAAGTTAATATAAAAGACATGTTAAAGTCAACATAAAAATGATTGAATTTTAACTTCTAAATAGAAAATACACAACACAACCATTTCATTTTAACAGAATAAAGAAAAATAAGGGTACATTTATCGTTTAACAAATTTATTGAATACACCAGAAAAAATATAAAATATATATATGAAAAACATATATTTAAAAAAAAACAGTACACTTACTAGGGAATGTGGGCTCAGTAGGCTGTGGCCACAGACACTCCTCCAGTACCAGGTGCACCTCACAAGGTCAATGGGAGCGAAGATTGATCCCGTCCGTTGCTCTGTTACAATGGGGAGGCCTAGTAGCCTGGGTATAAATATGGCCTCTAGGGTTGGATCGGCCAGGAATGCAGGCGGGGGGGGGGGGCAAAAGGCGGTTCAATACAATGATACTTATAAAAACAAAGGGACCGCAACAATCGAAGATTATCCTGATTTCCGCACAATACGCGGAATATCCTCAATTCCGCACAATATAACAATCCCAATGCAAAATAATAAAATACAAAACCTCAATAATAGCTGCTTGCTCAACAAACAATAATAATAATAATAAAACTTACCGAACTAATGTTTTTACGGAAGAACTAAATAAGCTCTTCGGGCAAACTCCTCGCCTCACCTCGCTGGCTGCAGAATTGAAAATAAAACCCTTCATTTTTTAGATTCAAAAAAATAGTTTACAGCTACCTAGTTTTTTTTTTAACGGCAATCTACCTGTTGTGAACGTAATATTTTATACCTAAAACCGTGTGACAGCTAGATTTTTCTTTATGGAAATAAAAACTGAATCTTACAGTCCGGTCGGACATTATTCGTAAATTTCATATTTTTTAACCTCTAATAATTCAGACTATTATATTTAAAAAATTATTGAAGGTTTTTTGACTTTTCCAAAAATGCGTTTTTATTGACTTAACAATTCTGAAAATATTTTACATAATATTTAGGTTTGTAGCATTGGGTTTTTTTTTATTTATATTCGGTTGGTAATGTTTGCATTTTGAGTTGTAATGGCTGTGGTATTAGGAATGTTATTGGAATGTTAAATTACATCTCCAGCAACATGTGAATTTTATTTATTTATTACTAATACGATATAATCTATCATAATTTGGTTGGTTGGTTTGAAAATGTTTGTAATGTTATTTTATTTATTTTTTGCAATTATACCATTTGACCTGGTCTTTTGTTGTTTATTAAAGGCATATTTCACTACTAGTTCGTTCGAATGGTTATGCATTCAAAGTATTGTATTTAGCAAGCAATTTTCAGTAATATTCAAACCAGATTTCAATTGAATAATTTCTGGGTAACCTCTTTTTGAATTTTTTACTCGTCTGTTAACTGGTTTAGTCAACTGTTTCTAAATTGTTCCCCTATTTTATGATTAGGTATCTTTTTACTGTTTGAGTAAGCATTTTACACACATTGTTTTGATAAATTATTATAGTTAAGTTTGACTAGTCGCTCATTTGACCAGCATAGTCATCCATTTTTACCTACATTGGTATTATTGCTAGTTTTTTATTTTAATTTATTCACTCGTTAATTGATATATTTTGCATATAAAATTATATTTGTAAATATTTTTTTAATCAAGTATGGTCATAATAAACAAAATACATTACCTCCTACACCGTATAACATACTTTTGACATATATATTAAAAGAGATAATAATAAAAAAACAAGCAAAGACAAAAATATCCCTAAATTTTTATTATGATATTTGACAAAGCCTAAATATTGATTAAGTGTAAAAACCAATTTAAAACGTGCAACTTTTATTCTTTTAATCCAAAATCAACTTTTTATATTTTTTAATTCCGTGACATAAACAATATGAATATTTATACTGATGATACCAACCTTTACAGAATCTGTTGCCTAAGGCAATAACGAACGCGGTTGACATTCAAACTAATTTACAGCAGACGACCATTTCGAAGGGTGACACCGATTCGGACAATCCCAAAAAAGACAACAGCTTTACTCTACAGGACACATACAAGTACTACAACGAAAAGCCTAGAGCTTCACCGACTACGAGCGTGAAGTCGCTCTCAGTTGAAGAAAGTCCACGAATGAAGAAGAAGCCATTCAGCTCGTCACCTTCCAACATGGACCGTTATAATGGAACCGAGGGCCTGCCGGATAAGGGCGACTTCAATTGCCGGTTTTACAACAGTCGACCGCACTATCTTGTGGCCGTTCACAGGAAACAGTGCCGGCAGGACAGCTATTTCCTGTCTCAGCACAAGTCGAAGCCGGCATTATTCGGCATCCCCCTTCTGATTCCTCTGAAGGAGGGTATGACCAGCCGGGAGTTGTACACGCTTGTGTGGAATCAGGTCACGAGGCTTCTCAGCGCGCAACCACCCACCCCCCCTGATCAGTCCAATCACGCCACTGATTGGTAAGTGATGCAGCTATCTGTAATCTCTTCAACGTTTACATGTTTCCGTAATATAATACAGGCCAAAACACAAAACTTTACATTGTAAAACTAATATGGTTTAAGTCAGGCGTGCTCAAACTTGAACTGCTGGCGATCTACCTCAATATTTTTAGACTACTTACGATCGACTCTGAGAGACTGCAAGTGTGTGTGATGCAGGGTTGTCGTACATACACGATACACCCTACCTACCTAGGTAGGGCGTACCGTAGCATATATAGATATTAGCTTTCTGCACAATCATTTCTGCGGTCGATCGCGATCGACCAGTCGATCGCGATCGACCGTTTGAGCACCCCGGGTTTAAGTAGTATATTTTATAATATTAGCGTAATTTATATGAAAGCCTGCAAAATTATGGATTTATTTTTGTAAACGTGAATGGTATTATCAAAATTTTAAGTTTTTTTTTTGGATATTTTTAGACAACCATGTTCAGATCCATTAACTCTTATCAGAACATGAATTGAATGCTATATACTTGTTATTAAATAAATGCCGTTTTGTGGCATTAAAACCCGGTCATTTCTCTATACAAAAGTCATAGTGTTATGACTCTCTTTTTTGTGGATGTAGAAGTAAATAATACTAGATATCGTTTAATCTCATAATTATCGGAGAGATTATAGAATGAAAAAAGTAAATTTCTTCTTTCTCTTAAAGTTAAGAGCCTCGAGTCTGTATTTTTCCATATGTTTTATCAAAATATGACGTGAATATCTTATTGACTGAATACAAAAATTGAGAAATTAAAACTTTTTTAATAGTCGATTTACCATTTGAGGAGGGTATGGAATAAAAACAGACATTTACACTTGTATTTATTTTGAAATAATTGAAAAAACTTTATTTATTATCTGACTACTTCCATGTTTGTAATTTGTCTGCTTTTGGCTAAAATGTGTTATTTTTCACACATTCTTGGCAGTTTTTTTTAGTAGGCATCAAGGAAGAAAAATTCGATTAAAAAAAAACAGAATTAGTTCTATAACATACATAATTCGTTTTCACCGTCAGCTTGTCAGTCAAAACTGCCGGTACTAGCGATCAAGCAGAGAGAGCTCATAAAAACCCAGAGTCACTGATTCGTTCATTGGAAATTAGATAACGCAAACAGTGTGATAATCAAAACCAATGTCAATTTGGCGGCATTGTTTCAATTAGCGGCGGGGGAGGTACAGTCCCAGACGTATATTATACGCACATTTAAGCTACTGGTCATATACGTCGGTAAAATTAAGTTTTACTAAACAAACTCCTGAAATGTTTTCATAGTGTGTTTTTTCTCCTTAATCAGTGATGACAGTCTCGGCTACACGTTCCCCTTCACATTAAGTGCCCTACGCACTGGCGGTACTTCGAACGGCACTGGCGGGAATTGTGCCCTCTGCCCTTGGCCGCGCTTTTGCAGGGGCTGTGTCTTGCCGTGCTCTGACGAACCCTTTGTCGTGAACCTATGGAGCAATGGCAGATCACAAAAGGGTATCTACTTATTGCAAAATATTTACCTGTTTAGTGTCCTAGCCACTTTATGCAAAAAAGGCCCGGGGAGATTTTTAAAAATAACCTTACTACGGGCGCTTACCAAAATGCTTATTTTAGGAAAACTAGAATCTTATCTTGATAACTTACACTATTTTATATATAAGAAAATAGCTTATGAAATTCCCTAGAATATGGTTTTATTACTAACTATGCATACAAAATATTAAAAAAATGACTCACAGAAAATAATCAAAATTGTGTACTATGCAATCGTAACAAAAAATGTCAAACGGTTTTCTTCTTAAAACCGGGTGTAGAATATAATTATATTTTTATGGTTTTCAAAAACCGATATTGCCAGCATTAAAACAAATTCAATAAATACACGAAACCAACTCGCTAGGTAACACAGGTGCCAGATAGGATAATCTATAAAGTTACTTCTTTAAATTAAAGTTTATAGTCCAAAGCTGTTGGATATTTCTACACAATAATAGTACCGGTGACAATAAAATGAACTAAAAAATGAAAACAAACATTCAATTTAATCTATATATCAAAATCAAATAAATACCTGATGTACTTGGAAAACTATTAATCTTTCTTTTTCATATATATATATATTTCTCTAAAATGTAACGAGCCATCCAATCATATTGACATCACCGGCTGTGATACAAATATCTATTTTTTTTTTTCAATATCGCATAGCGAGCTTAATTTCATAAAAGACAATATATTTTACTATATGCCAGCCCAAATCCAGCTTTAGGTTTATCAGGCTTATACATTAACCCGTATAGGCACAAGGTCGTATATATACGTCCGCATTGCTCGCTTGATTTTTATTATTTTTGGTATTATTTCAGTATTTATTAACTTGACGTTTTCACCATTGGAAATCACAACGAAACAATTTTGTTTATTTTTTTTTCAATTTAATGCAGTGTCTACTACTATTTATAAATTTGTATTGAAAATACACTAATGTACTTCCGTTCCAATATATATATATTTTTTTTACTTTTTTTTTGTTTTTGAAAACTGTACATATTTTGGAAGACTTTTAAATTGTAATGTATAGTTAAATATTTGAAAATGTAAAAAAAAGTGTAAAATTTGACAAAATTTGTCAAAATAGTGAAAAATTGGGTGGTCAACAAGAAAAATTTGATATGATTAACTTTTTTTTTTTTTAATTTACAAAATAAACAAAATCAAAGTGATATTGTATAATAGAGAATTTTATGGTGAATCAGATGATACCAGATTGTAAATATTAAACGACTCATGCCTGCACTATGGATTTTATAGTAGCATGAGTGATTTTTCATTGATTCATTAATTAGGCCTTAAAGACTTTTGGCGCCAAAATTATTCCGGAGCCAACTGCCTTTAAGGGTTAATATACATTTACTTCTCTAAATGTATGTATTCATTATGTCAAGTGTGTATTTCAATAGTATTTGATCATTCTTCTTAACTTTTTCTGAACAATTAAATGGTCAGAAACACCATTTTCAAGATTTTTTTTTTCTGTTTATTTATCTTTTTATATTTATAGGGAATTGTACGCCAACCAATCACATTATGACCAATGGAATAACGACTCAGCCCAATAGCTTAGGGAGCAGTACCACCAACTCTCCAATACCAAAGGCAAAACATTCCCGGCTGTATTTTGCCAGAGACAGCTGGGATGATGATAATCAGGTAATTAACTTATATTCCTTTCAGATTATTATTATTATATTTTGTTGACAGTTTCATATCTGCAAAAAATTTCCACTTTTAAATAACAAGCAAAAATCAATTATTTTCACTGTCCCAGTTTTTAAGTCTACAGTTATGAATCGGTGCAAAAATTCATCAGGATAAGCTTAAAATTCGTCAAACTATGTTTATTATCACTTGTAAGCGATCGCAGCGGTACTCATTTTGTTTCTTTTTTTTATTTTAAATGATGAATCAAAATGTTCACACATTCTACTGAGATGCCCACAGCCTCACCAATATTGCGCATGTATCATGGTGATGGACAATCAGCGATGAATTTTCTGGTGTACTGGCATCCTATATGTTTGGGATCACTTCTGCTTGTTAAACCACAAAGAAAGTCAATAAACATTTAGGATTCATTTTGAACAATGATGAAGAGTCACCATAATATTTGTCAAGCTTTGTTTTGGTTTTTGTTAAATATGAAATATTTATCTATGAAACTTTGTGCAACGGTCGATCGCAATCGATCGTTTGAGCACTCTTGCTATAATTGTATTTTTAGTTTACTTCCTTTTGAAATATACTCAAATAATTATAAACTGATGGTAGAGTGCCATTCCTATACAACTTGTTTGTTAGTGGAAATATACTTTATTTTATCTTGTACCCTATATTAGATTTTTACTAGACTTCTCATATTACCCTCGTAAACTGTAAAGATTCGTCGCTATTAGTACTAGAATAATGAATATGAGTGTGAGGTGGCTCAAAGGAAATGTAGCATTGGAAAAAAAAGAGTATCGTAGGATTTTTAAAATTATTTTTCAATGATAAGTTTTATTTATTTTGATTTGCATGATAGGATTTTTTAATTATTTTTTAACCTTTTGTATCTTTAAATTTATTTATTCCAAAAATAAAAATATAGGTGATAAATAATCATCAGTTTTCAGCAATAATAAACTGCAGATATTTGTCCAATCAGTGTTAGTATTAGACAGATTTATTTATTACACAATTTATTTATTTATAAATTTAGTTGCCACCTGAGCAAGCGGCGAGTGAAATAAAAAACCTGGACTTCAGGGAGTTGCGGCATCTAGTGCGAAACAACAGCACCAGTGGGGCTATCCATGATGGAAGCATAGTGGACCTCATGCTGGCCATCGACTGGGATCCTACGGCACTGCATTTACGCTATCAGAGCACCAGAGAGAAGGTGAGAGGAACTTTTTTTTTATTATTATTTAATTAATTCCAACAAATTTTATAAAGCCAATGTTACAATGCAAAATATTTTGCCTAGCTAGGCAAGATATTTTTCTAGCATTCTAGATATTTGCCTATCGCCTCTTCTAAGGAAGATATTTTCTCTATTAATCAAAAAGCTGCCGCTTCGAAACATTACAACATAAATAGATGGATATAAACGGAATGGAAAAGGGATACATTTATGGAAGATGTTTGAAGATTTTTTTTATAATGTCTAAAAATATGCTAGTAATATTAATCAACTTAAGATAGAGACTGCTTTTCAAATTTATTAGATTAGTGGGTGGACACTTTTGCGGAAACCATCGTAGTCAAGTAATGATAGCAATTTAATTTCTGTAAGTATTCAGTTTTATGATCTGTTTCATCATTAAACCCTTTATGTTCAAATGCGCATCAAAGCTACATGCGGCACTATTAAGCATCAAATAAAATCAAGAAAAATCACTAGTTTTCTGTAAAATCAGCTGTGGTGACTGTGATGGAATGCGTCGGTGTGCTTTCAATACAAATTTAAAAATAATTTTAGACACTGCATAAATTCTCAGGTATTGTGTTACAATTCCAATGGTAAAACGTCAAGTTATGTTATGTTAGCAGAAATGATCAAATTAAGTGGGGAATGCATTCTTGATCTTCCATATATTTACGGGTCCGTCTATAAGCAATGTTTACGGGGTAATGTGTCCTTAGGAAAGTTATGAAAGAGCGCTATTCCTATGGACGCATAAAGGTGTCCTTGAAAAGTAAACGGTTAAAATGGTGTCTTGTGCTTGGTAGATGCGTGATGGAGGCCTTCACTCATATGCCGGAGGGCTTCGTTGTGTGTTTCAGTCGTGGCTGGAGCACGAATCGGTGGCGCTTGAAGCGGGTGCCAGAACGCGTCCAGTCCAACTGGACCACTGCCTGGCTGCGTTCACCGCCGAGGAGAGGCTGGAGCAACGCTACCACTGTCAGAGATGTAAGGCTGCACAGCCCGCCACCAAGAAACTACAAATATGGAAGCTGCCTCCAATGCTGGTAATTATCAGTATTTAATAAGACTCCTCCCTTGTGTTTTTTTAATAATCTGTTTGCGTGTTATTTTTTTATTCAATTGACTATTTCATTATACAATAATGTAACTCTTTTTTTTTTACTCTGTACGATTCTTATTAAATAAACAATTCCTCGATTTCGTTCGTTTCAAAATAAAACAATTTGTTTTTTACCTTACAAAGAAATTAAGGTAAAAAAAGAGATCAAAGATACGTCAAAGAAATTAAACGCAGATTTTAGAATAAAGAGTATAGAATAAAGAAAACTTCCTTTGACTTTAACATGCATAACATTATTTATTTATTTGTTCATTGGTAAAAAAATACAATATTAATAATTATAAGGCTGATTATGAGTTAAGGTTGAGGGAGTTGTCCATTTAAATCTAATAATAAGGCGGAAGACAAAATTAAATAGAAACACAAAATGGAAAAAATAGAAAGTGAAATGAATATGGATGGGTCATGGAAGCACTCTGTGGTCTGGTCATAGATACAGATAGGTCTAACTTAATTTTGTACCTATATTGTTTCACATAATATAAATAGTTGTATTGATTATTTTCTTGAATAAGCATCAATCAATTTTGTCAATCACTACTCTTGCCATTTTTATGTTGCATCATTCATGACAGTTTAAGTGTAAAGTTCGATTTTAATACCTTTTGTTTGTTGATCTCTATTTGTTTATAACGTGTGATAGTAGTGTTAGTGTTTGTGATGTTAAATTTATGTATATATATTTAAACAATCATATAAGGTATGTCAGGGATGCCACTCTCATACGAGAGAAAGTTTTTACAAATCTATTGACTGTTTGAAGGTTACAGCTGAAGAACGGAAATCAAACACAATTAATGAATTCAGCCCGTATACAATTTTATCAAAGTAAATGAGATATAAAAAAAATATGAAAAAAAAATAGAGATTGATATAAAAATTAAAAATGTTAAAGTCTTTTTGTATTGATAAATGTCTGTGGCAAAGTAAGATAGTTTTTGATGAGGATAATGCTAATGGTATCCGAAGTTGGAGGCACAAGTCACTACGCTGTTTTAACTTATCTCAAGATAGTTACGCGAAATTTGGTACTTTCCTCGAATATAGCCGTCGAGTCCGATGCGTAGAGATATACTTGTACTCGTCGGAGGGCAGAGGCGCTTGAAGACCACCTACTGATGAAATCGTTCGCTGGAAGCTGGCAGCTGGTTTTGATGAAGTTTAATTGTTACAATAAATTATATATGACAGTCGAAATTAGAAGATGAGTCTACAATCTTAAACTAATACAATTCAGTTGATTAAAAGAAAAGAACAAAGAAGTAAAAATGAAATATTACGCAGGACATTCAATACAATTAAATTAATATATAATAAGAGAATGGGCTCATTATTGTTGTAGCGCGAACAGGCAGAGTTTTCACACTTCACGATTTCAAATTCCAAACTGCTGACAATGGTCAGGTGTTAGTTTTTATAGGAAATTTAATTTCTGGAATGTTCGTAAACTTTCTAGGTTCGCGGCGCGCGGCCGATGACGCCAGCCAATCAGGGTACCGGGGGTCAGTGATCAGTGATAACCGCGGACTCAAATCAATAAGAGTTCAATAGGCATTTTGAATAATAGCTGTCTCGAATACAATAGACTTTTCTCGAAAGATTTGACGTTTATCTGAGGTAGGTAAGATAACATAGCGAAAGTCAAGTCTGATTCACAAATATTTAGGTTATATTTATACTACATATGAATAATAAATAAGAGAGTTGATTATTGATAAACTAAATATCAGCCAATACATAGAATAGTGTTGAGGTGGTTATGAACACAAGAACATTGTTTATATGTTATGATTACATATGATTTACATTACATATATTCATTTGACATATCCTATCTGAGGCATATAAATTCACGTTACATGTTAATGGTCTATTCAATATTGTATTCTACTTTATCCTATTACCTTATAGTATAGTGGTTAAGGCGTTGGACTATTGTCCCTGACTCTAGGAAGGCACATTTGGCCAAGTTGAGTAGGGCCCAAAATAATTGTGTATGACCTAGATCATAGCAATTATTCAAAAAACGATTTATTTAAGATAGTTAACCTATAAAAGGCTACAATTACCCCGGAAAAATATGCAATCATTTAGAGAATGAGGATTCTACTCATCAAACTGTAAATGTTTGGTTGCTTACTTCTGACCTCGAAGGGTGGCAAGTTAGGGCGGAGGCATTGATTATGTAGTGGTTTTTAGATTGCTCAACTCTTAAGAAGCAAGTCTCGAACAATGTAATTTACTGGCACACGGTTTCGTAATTTTAATGACAGATGGCAATATATTCTTTATGTTTAAACTGCAAATTATTTACAAAACAGTGCATCATTTGTGACTTGGCAAATTAATATGATTAATGTTCTTTGGCAAAAACTAGCGCCATCTACATCATGGCATAATTTCTTAGGCGCCTACTCATTGTATGAGGTGGAGCTATCTAAAACCATTATATAAACAATGGTGAAGGGAAATGTCAAATAAATAAAAAAACTACCCTAAACCCACTGCAAGACTAACCTAAATCATAAGTTTCTTTAGGCTTTGTTTTCATCTCTTGTACCCATTGAATTTCCTTGATTAAATAAATAAATAAACTTATAAATTTTGGTTAAAACTGTCAAGTCAACATGGATTTTTAATATTTTAAAGCGGTCTAGAGAAAGTGCAAATATTATCCTTTCTATATGGTGGATATTATGTTGGTATTGTTATGGGTGAGCAGCTAGAGCTGATATGCCCATATCGAGATCACAACTTCATTGATCACGACTAGATTCAGCGTGGTTGTACGGTAGATTTTTAAATTGATTTGTATTTCTGGCTTCTATGATCGATTCTGGGAGTGGTTTCTACAGGTCAACGAGTCTAACAGCAATAAGATACTCTAATAATAATGTTCTATAATAATAATAATTTGCCTTTCGACAGATTGTTCATCTAAAGCGCTTCCAGTACGTGAACAACAAGTGGATCAAGTCACAGAAGGTGGTTAACTTTCCGTTTGCTGACTTTGAGCCGACCGCGTACCTGGCCAGCGTTCCCCAGGAGACCATCCTGAGGCATCAGGAGCTGCATTTATTGCGACGTCGAAAGAGCGTCATGGCTGCGAGGATATCCGAGAGTGACCTGTCCGAAGAGGAGGAGGAGTGTGGCGAAGAGAGCACTCATACCACTAAAGCGGAGCATTCTAGAAACGCAAGGCTCTCGTTGGAGGCGCTGTGAGTTACGAGTCTATTTTTTTTTAGTTTTTAAAAAACACGGTCCTGAGTTTCAAGTAGACTCAACAAAATTCCCTAATGCTCATCTTCGATCTCCCGTAGGTCCATGCTTTTCTCAGCACTGTCGAATAAGTTAAGCAATACTTGTATAATTATAAACATTGTCATTATTTTCTGCTTATGTTTTTCTTTTTATGGATATAGTTCAGTGTACAAATCAAATACTGAACAGCGTTTTTTCCATTTGTAATATGTCTGTATAATTTCAGCCCCGATGCGCCTAACCCGGAAGTAACTCGAGCGAATAAGCGTGGTCCGTCACTGACGATCGGCCGAGAGCGCTTAGAGTCAACCAGTCTTACGACCACGCCTGTGAAAGACGACGACCTCATAGATTACCACAAACATAAACTAGAGGATGGTCAGGACACCTTTGACCTTAAGTATCGCTTGTACGCTGTTGTGGTGAGCTCAACAAAAAATTTATAATTGATAACCTTTTTATATCATCAAAACTCAATCACCGCCAAAATCAAGATGTGCCTTTAATCCTCATGATTTTCTATGTAAACAGTTAACTCAAGTTACTCAAGTTATGTAAACTCAAGTTAATTTTGATAATTCAGAGCTTTATTTTTTTTAAAGATAAGATTTCATGGGTAATATTGTGTATTATTTTTCTTCTAAAATCGTATCGTCTGGTTCCGTCAGCGTTCTGTGATGTAAAAGTGTTAAAATGCGCCTACCACACGTTGCCGCCCATTCCGCGAAGGTCGTTGACCAAATGAAATATCCCACGTTAGGCCACCACCTGTTTTTTAGTTCCTTATTATTGGTAAATAATAAGTACAAAACTATAAAAATGTTCGTTTTTTTATTTAATATTATATTGACATAACTTTTCTAAATAAACCTCGAATTATTTATAGCCAAATCCGTCAAAGATACTTTCAAATCACTAACGCACTTATCAATCAATTATAAACAATCAAACGTCAAAACTGAACTAAAATGATAAAAAATCGACGATTATTCTATGCCATCGAATTCAGGTATACGCTACATGCTGCGCTTTTAAATATTAATAGGAATGCAGTAAGAAGTGGTGTGCCTAGAATTTGTCCAGTAAGCAGCCCTATCGCGGAGGGCGGCGCGACTTTAGAATGTGTTGGTTCCAGGAGCCTGTTAATCATAGATGGCGGCTCTCGAAAGCGACTAGCGAAAAAGCACATGGTAAATTTAAAAAAAAAACGTGTTTAAATGCGTTTTTTTTTCTTTAAATATCTGGGCAATCCCGGCTTTTCGGCTTCTATGAAAGTACCGCCACTGGCAGTAAGCCTAAGACGGTTTTAATCATACACGGTAACTGGCGTATACATCAATGACAAGATATTTCGTCATCGGTGCTGTGTTAAAAGATTTGCCATGGCAATTTTAACATTTCAGTAAATAAATATAAAGTTAAAATAATTTCATAATGAACTGAACCTCTTGTATATTGGAATTTGTACAGTAAATGTGTTATTTTAGTAATAAATTTTTATTTTAAAACGTTAAAAAATTGCTGTATCCTGTTAACAATTTGAATTGTCGGTTTTTTTTAAATTTCCAAATGATCTCTGCGTCTATGCAACATGGGAAGTATGAACCATTAGATGGCATGGTTCTTTCGTATAGAATGTATATTTCTATCTCAATGCTTGTCATCTTTTTTCAGAGCCACTCGGGCCAGATGAGTGGTGGCCACTATGTGGCATATGCTCGTAATCCCAACGGTCACTGGTTCTGCTACAACGATAGCTCATGCCGTGAGCTTTCCTCGGGACCCCACGATGAGCCACCGATCGATCCGAGCTCAGCGTACCTGCTATTCTACGAACGAACGGGGCTCGACTCTGAAGCCTACCTGCCAGACACGGTGGGCAGGAGTCCCGTCCCATCGGACTTTGACTTTGCTGACGGCGAAGACGGCGACCTCAAGAAGATGTGCGTGTTATGCTGAGCATTGAGTCGCAGTATGAAAGAGAGGGTTATTATTTATATATACAGTAAATATTGTGCTGCATTCAGAATTTGAACATATCGCAGCTCGCATCTCGTCTAGGAACCAAAAACAATATTAGGATGTAGCTACTGTATTAAATAATAACGCTCGTTCCAAACTGAGGTCTTGTGTGGCGCCACGTCACTATTAGGCTGTGAGAAATGTCACAATAGCGAGAGTTTTGTTCGGCCACCAAATCGAATAAATTGCCCACTGTTAAAAGTGATCACAATATTTTTTATGATTACAAATTTACAGCCCTAGAATCTAATCAACAAAATAGTGTGTCAAAATCAAAATCAATCACGACCTGCTATTATCGTTCAGCGATTCTGGATGCACAATGATGAGAGTGCATAGAATTTTTAAACCTCAAATCTTTTTAGGTTAGGTTAGGTTAAGGCCTTCCTTTTAGTAGGACATTGATCTATATCGACAATCAAACATTAATCAGCAAAAAATATTGGAAAAATGTTTCTCAATTACGAGAAAAACGACTTCAAAATTAAATATAAATCGTTTTAATGTGTGAGAGTGTGATTGAACGCATGCCGTCAGAACGGTCGCGGCTCCGCGAAGCATTTTGAAGAAAGACAAAGTTTTTTAATAATATAACTTTAGTATGATTTTTGTTTTCGAAATTATATTTATTTTTTTCGTTAGACCAGTTTAGTTATCGATAATAGATTAACCTCCTAAAAGGAGTGCCCAAAATTTAAAAACAACATGTGTAGTGATTTTTAGATTGCTCAACCCCTAAGAAGATTTGGCAGCCACTCTTTAGTATCTAAACCACGATTCAGATGTTGGACAGAAGTCTCAAACATCATAATATATTGGGAAAGGCACACAATTTCATAATTTTGTTAGATTGCAATATATTCCATACATTTAAAGTGCAAATCAATGCAGTAAATAGGTAACATTTTTGAATATGCCATATTATTGTTTTTAAACTGTAAACATTTCTTAAATCTGACTTTTATGTGGTTTGCGGTCTGGCCTACCTTGGCCAGACGCCAAACTGGCAAAAATATATCGCCATTAAAATCTCTGCATCATTTCGCAGGTGTCTACTAATTGCACGAGGCTGAGCCATCTAAAAACCTTTTTATTATCAATGGTATTGGTCAAATTATTAATAATTGCTAATAAAATGCATTACGGCAACATAAAAAAAAACCTTGTATATTTTGGTTGAACCTTTTGTGTTTGTCGCCGTAATGATTATCAATCGAGATAACGTATTTCGGACAATCTCGCCCAAAGACATTTCCCAAATAACTTAGTTAATCGATTGGTCAATAGTTACAAATTCACTATTAACAATACCCGAAATATCAACGCGCGTGCGTGTATAGGATTAATCTAACATATTTGTTTCACAAGAACAATTGCTCACATAATATTTAAACATAAACAAATTTCCTCTATTTCTTTTATGTGATTTCACAGGATTTTTTTAGGATTATTGGGATCATTATATTCGATTAGGAGCTCATTGTGATATTATATTAAATGCACATTGATATAATATTGTACATACTAAGAATAATTACCATTTTTAAACTGGTTTTATTAACTTAGACTGAACGCAACATACACCTAGATATAACTTAAAAAAATACTTTTTAAATAATATTTCATTGGCTTCTTACTTGCTTTTGTTGCTTCTCGCCACATTTCATTTCATATAGAAAAAAACACATTTAAATTGAAAATTATCTGTTTAGCTCGTCTGAATCGGAATGAGCTAAATTACATGTGAATGTATGCATCGTAGCCTTCGGTTCTCGTAGATCAAGTTTTATAGCAGTGTATGACTCCTTTTGTCCTGTCGGAACGACGGGACTGCGTAATATCGCCGCACAACGCTTTTTCTCTAACCGATAGAAATTAAAAAATGACACTTGTCATCCCTTTTTGAAGGTGAGTTTAAGCTGCTTATTTTAAAATACGCGATGATGAGCGCAGTCTACTTTAATATGTAATAAAAAGTGGAGTATACGCAGGGAACAAATATATTTTGTAAAATAGGGAAACTGCCATTGGCTGTTTTGTTCTTAAATTTTAGAAGGCACGTCTGTAAACTTTAAGAATTATATTCGTAATAATCGAAATAAGTTTTGAATTAATCCAAAAGAAATATATCGCGATCTATATTTTTAAAATCACCGATAGATGGAAAAAGTATTGTTTACGTTAAGTTCATACGATAAACATTTAATTTGGGATATAACTCTTCTGGACTTTCTGGACAATTCATAAATGTACAGAGTGTATTTTTATTCACCTTGCCCCTTTCGACGGTTGATCTATATTGACAATCAAACATAAATCAGCAAAAAATATTGGAAAACGGTTTTCCAATTAAGAGAAAAATAAATTTAATTAATATTTAAGAACTAGTTGAAAAAATAAACTGCGTACGTAATATCATTATTTTATTATGATTTTTTGTTTTTCTTGAGACCATTGTGTAGCTGTCGTTATAAATCAACCCCTGAAGGGAGCAAAGGGAATAAAATTACATCTATATGTGATATGTTTATTAATTGCAGCTTTAAGTTTGACAGTGAATTAACATTTTAAGTGATAATTCAACAAGATTTTTATTTAAAATTATGCTTGCTTTTTGTTTATGTATTATTTGCTAAAATGTCCTCTTTTATATTGTCTCAATTTGTATTTCAATAATCGGATACAATACTCATAATGTGAAAATCAAAAGCAGTAAATATCAAATATATATCCAAATTCTTTTCGATCCTCTCTTGAGGTGATGCGGATCGATTAAACAGATAAAGGAATTATCTTAAAATTGTGCCCAATATATTATGTTAATTTTAAGCGTGTTTTTATAAGTTATAATATTTTTAATTTGTGCTATATGAAATATGGTACTTTGAAGTACAATCTTCTAAAGCAATATTACGTTATATCATAAAATTAATTTAATTTTGAGACTATGAGAGATTAAGATGATGACATGTTATATATTTTTTCTGTCCAAAGAAAGGCATTTCTTATATATTCTTTCATTCCTGTAAAATGATATATCTTATTTTTAAAAAAAAATTCAATGCGAATTTTTTGTTTTTACTTTTAAAAATATTTCTTTTTTCCACTAGCTTACACATTATTGATATATTTTTTTTACATGATGAGTTTTGTACCATAAGAGCATTTATGATGAAAAACAAAAAAACCAACCTTGTTTATTTATGAGTAAGATTTTAGTTTTCCCTCATAAGTCCAAATGTACACTCGGGTCGTCTTCTGCGACATCATTAGAAGCTAACTTTTGATAATTCCACTCACTAATTGCATAATAATCTCATTTTGTTCAGTTTTTCAATATTTTTTAATATACATAGGTACCTAAATCTCAAAATGAAAATATATAAAAAAAATACCTGTTTGTATCATTCAAACGTGGTCGCTAAGGTATTTTACACGATTAATAATTTTATATAACACAATTATAGTATTTCAAATTTTTCACGACCTACAAATTAATTTTATTTATGTTTTATCAAAGGAATCTGTGTTGATTATACATTTCAATTGCAAATATGATTTATATTGTGGTTAAGGTGTTTGTTTATCACCAGTTAAACCAGACCAGTTAAACCAGTTAAGGTGGGGTTAAACCAGAGGTCGTAGGTTTGAATCCGCACGTTATAGTCATAACATTTTTAATACTTCATTACCACCATTTCCCTTGATCCTAGCACAAGCAAATTTATCTTGTAGAATAGGGCACAGAAAGATTGTATACGACCTAAGGCATAGCAAATTTTTTTTTCCGGTGGAAAGTTTAAATATTTTAATAAACTTTAGTTGGCTACTACTTAATCTGTGAGTCTTAATGGTTTATCGTGTGAGTACTTCAGGGCATCATGAGTACACAATATGAAAATAATACGAACTTGTGACATTATATGAATCTTTGTAAATAAATATTTTTCACCACGTAATGCTAGTGTCAAAAACAGACGAAAAAATCTTTATTAACATAAAATGCATATTTATCTGTGCCTCCTCTTGGCTGCGGCCAGCACGCGTTCCTAACCTATTCAACGCGCCAGGTATTGAGATCGATACAAGAGCATGATGCATAAACGAGATGCCGCAAGCAAACCAAACGTTTTTTATGCTATTATTTTTATGTCAAATTTAAGAAATGTAGAACAAAAATTCTTCAGTTTGAATTATAGAACAACCCCAAAAAGGATATGCACGAGAAACCATCCACCTTTATAATATCGCCTCATTGACTGCATCTGAAGTAAAGTCTACATACTAACGGTGAAATTGCATTCAAAGTTCCTTTGCATCCATACCCATCCTATGCTTGCTGGCCAACGGTAGAAATTCTCAATTGTTACTCGCATAAATACCACATTGCACCATTGTCTTTAATTTACATAATTGATTGAAGTGTTTTCTTACACCCGTGCTAAAATTCACTTTAAACCTTATTACTTGATTTTGCATGTGTTCTCCATTACTCCATTATTACCAGCAACGATCAATTTCAAAATTGTTATAAATTAAGGATCTACTGAGTTAAGGAAGTACTGCATCTGAACCATAACTATGCATAAAAACGGTTTAAGGGATATACTTTTCATTAATTTCTGAACATATTACATTTTACCCTTACAGAAAGGTAAATTAGGGGGGGGTCTTTATTTCTACCTTAGGGTAGAAACAACCTGTGTACCTGTGCTGTAGACGCAACCTTGCAAATTTCGTTTTATGCATAGCGTGCACTTTCATAAAATATAAATATGTTTTTTTTTTAATTTATTAAATGTAAATATTTGTTTTAACCGCCTGATTATTATGAAACTAAAGTTGTTATATTTTTATATTATATTTGCAGGTGCTCCGTTTCTATGCTATACACTTGTTTCTTAAATAAGACGTACTAATTTGATAATATTAACTTTTTATAAATTTAAATGGGGTGATTTTGTATTTTTTTATGTTGCGTTACTTGTCATAAGCAAAGTGTTAACACATACTCGTATTCTGCCATAAATATTTTGATTAAACACGTCTAGTGCTGTGGCACATAACTATGTACATAGTCCATCAAATTAATGTTAAAGCAATGTGAGTGAGAGACACTTTCATAGAAATATTTCATTCAAAAGATTTTTATATGAAAGCGCCCAAAAAGACATCATTTCATGTGGCAGCAAGTGTGATTTTTCTGGTTTTTTTTCACCGGGGCAGCGGTCTGGTTAATAAGTTATTTTTTCTGCGACGGGCACGGTATGTTAATTTGACATAAGGTTTTCGAATAGATCGATCTTCAAATTACTTACAATAAAAAATACCTACCCCCAATAAAGAAATACCAGAAGACGTCATATGTCAGTCAGTGCAGTGCATCTCTCTGTGAGTGAGCTCGATTATCCTATAGTTCCTTTGCGGTGTTCAATTTCAGAGTGCGTAATATGAATTAATATCTTTCCGTTTCTCTCTCAGTGGCATTACAGTAATAGAAAGATATAGTAATAACTATCCCGGTAATCAAGACCAAGTCATTGTTTTAAAACCTGCACAAAGATAACACTTGCAGTAGTAACCGTTCTACCTTTGTATAAAACTGTAGTGAGGGCGGGTGGAGGGAAGCAGGCAAGTATGTTAATAATCTTGCTACGAATCCAATTGTTTTTATGTTTTAAGGATAATATTAAATCACTCGATGGTGTATTTAACGATTGAACAAATTATTATTCGTACTGTAATTATTTTATAATTAATGTTTTCCGTGTCTTAAATACTTAAACAATATTGTATAACCTTGCCTTTGAAGAGGTGCTCATTGTGGTACATGGCATTCCGGTAGGTGAGCGTGCGCACTTCGTCCTTTAGCATTTCCTCGTGTATGCCAAAATGTGCATAGGAATCATAATCCCTGGAGGTCATGTCTTCGGGCGGAACGAGCGGTTCGGGTCCATTGCTTTCTTTGGCCAGCGGTTTGATGATGTTGTTTTGCTCGTGGATGGGCTCCGTTATCATCAAGTCCGATTCCATTTTGTCTTCTGTCTAAATCTTCTTAAAGAATTAATTGAGATTCAATACAATGGACAGCTAGACCCAATGAATTCACTTTCACATAGAATTCTCTTATTCAAATGTATGTAGTATGCGCCGATATTTGTCTCCAAAACCCTTATTCACAATTTATGTAGTGTACACCGATGCCTGTCTCCAAAAACCATTACCATCTCCAATATTTGAGAAAACAATGATATTCGCCAAAGATCAATGAAACAAAATGTGCAGATTTGGATCAGATTTTAGTACAGAAGTACATGTCAGCATACAACTTCTTTTTTTTTATTGTAATACCTTTAAAAAAGTACCAGTCCACCACCGTAAAGCGCCCAAATACCTCACCGATGCAATATCGATGTTAACGTTAGGACTGCGTTACTTGAGCTGCACATTATAGCCATTTGTTATATTTATTCTTCAACTATCGAATGTGATAGATAAACTAGAGCACGATAACAAAATAACTCAATTTGGACAAAAATCCACGAAACAAGAAATGGACGACTGGCGCCGCGATAACCTATCCAATCCATCTCACTTAGATATCCAGATCCATCTCACAGGTACAGGTCGATGTAAGTGGGATTACCCAGTACGTAATAAAACTATTATTAATCAATCGATATTGCTAGCACAGCTGTATATATTGAAATTATTGTAAAGCCAACCGTTTGGCCCATTGTAATGGAATGTCATTTTTAATAGCTGATATTGTTCTTATTTTTATGGTGAATTTCTCATTTACTTTTGTAATTATTATAATATTAGTAAATAATGATACAATTTGCTGCAGTATTTTATAAAACAGCTTTGTATTATAACAATGCCTGTATTATTTTATGCCACATAGTTACCTTGGCACGGCCTGTTTCTGTCTGAAAATATTTTTTAATTTGTTATTCTATTTTCTGTTTAAAGCGTTACGCTTGTGTAATTTATAATTTTGGTTAATTTTTACACCACAAATGGGATAACTTTATTGTTTGTAATGTGAATATGTTAATATTTTTATTTTTGGGCCCGAATGCCAAAGTCTGCTTAGTTGGTGATTTCTTTCCTAAGCTCTAAACTTTATTTTAGATAGTGTTACTCTCAAGATTAATATGAGCGTGAGGAATATTTTATTGCGAGCGTTAGGTTGCAGCAACCCACGTTCCGGTTTCAATACTCGCAGCAATGAAAATTTATCTTTTAGGCAAGGTAAAGCAACCTGCATAGTCTGACAGTGGTGTGACATTTTTATTGCAATCTGTGCTTAATTTTATTTTTTGCAAAATTTAATTTATACATTCCGGTATCCCTACAAACTTTTTTAAAGAAAAAAGTTCTGCCGACATAAAATAATTGTTTTCATGGCGGCGGGTATAAAAATGATAGTTGATTATTTGCTATGCAAGATCAGGATAATGCAAATATCGTAATATTTATTTATTTGGATGATATTTTAGAAACTAACACATCAGCCCACATTTTTTATTTTTATTTATTTCATTAATGGGACGAGTGTGTTCCTGAAATGTAACTAATAAATTTGGTTCTTTTATAAAATAAAAAATAATGAAAGCAATTTATATTTAAAGGGTATCCATATACAAGCACCACTATTTACCGGCTGCTTGAAATTTGTTTAATATCCTTTTTTTGCATATAATAATCGATTACTGTGGTCAGGTTGCTGCTTATTACTTGTTATACTTAAGATGGTATATTTTGTACATAATATTATATTAGTCGAATGTTTTGTTAAAATGGTGCCATTTGTGTAAGCTTATTGATTTTGAATGTATTTTTCATAATGTACACGTTGTTTTTAAAACCAACCACAATTCACACATAACTGTTGATATTATCTGTGTAATATTATTTATTCTGAAGTTAACTAAATAAATATGCATTCCTGTAATCAGAGTTGTGTTTTATTTTCAACTAGCTGTTTTCAAACCCCGGGCTGGTAACTAGGCTCTGTAGCCTCTAAATTAACAAGAATGGCTATGACACCCCCCATAGCCGTCATATAATATCAACTGCTTCTATACATTGCTTAGTAGCATAGTTAACCAGAACTTGACATCTTTTGTGGATTTTGGCTAGCGGCTAGTAATGAACTCCCCTCTCATCCCTTCTTATTTACTGGATTTGTGATTTATTTAATACTAGCTTCTCCCAAATTGACCTTTTTTCAATAAAAGTTTCGCAACGCCGCCTTAAAATACTATACCAATACAAACAACTACGAACAAAATTCCTAGTTTAGTTCCAGATCAAATCTTTTTTTTTTCTCAATATATATTAATAGTATATGTTTCTCACTATATGTTACATAAAAGCATGTGAGGATTACAATTCACTGTAAATACAAATAATATGTTTTACGTTTAGTATAAATTATATATTATAATGTAATAAAACGAAACGTGCTGAAAATCAGCACCCTCCTCTCTCAGAAAGGTCAGCTGAGCACATGGCTTTTATTGAAAAATACTGTTGAAACTTATGTACCTACCATTTATTTTTGTTTTACATTTTTCAATAAAGAAACATTTTCTTCCTTTCTTTCATTCTCAAATTTTAGGTGTATTTTGTGTTGTTTTTGTTGTATTTTTTTTTATTTGATTTTTTTCTATTTATTACACCTTAAATTCGTTTAATATATTTTAATATTATACTTTTTACGTCATTGTCTTTACGTCCGTATTGTGGTACAATTTCTGTTGGGTTAGGTAAAAACAAAAAAAATATATATAAATAAATGAACATGGACATAATATTTCAATTTATAATAACTATAACGTGGCACTGAACATTCTTTTACATATTTCTAGTTGCGATCATAGATTAGTTTTATATTAATTTATACTGGCCACTGATAAATAATATGTTCCATGCTTAAATTCAGCATCACTGCGCTGTATCTATTTTATCCGACCAGCATTGGATGTGATCTAAACGGCTATGGATGTTTTTCTTGGGTATTAATCTACACAAAAATTCAACTCTTTCTCATTTGTACTTTTCGGACGGACAGTCAGCCAAAGGATAGGGAATATAGCTTCTTATATACGAATATATATACTATATAGAAGCTAATAATGTACAGTGTAATAGAAGACAGAAAAAGTGATGTTGACGTTTATAAATTTAAATATTTATTTTTGAATTGCTGTCAAAAAGCTTTCTTTACAGTAGGATATACATTTTTGTACTTTATAATAGAATGACCGAACTAAACTTTAATTTAAATTTGTGCACAAACCCTAAAATTATTAAAATATATAAAACGTCTTAATATGTAAATATACATTACAGATGCTTGAAAAAAAAAATATTAGAAGCAGTAATATAAAAATAATATTAATAAACAAAACTACAAACTTAGAAATAACTGTTACAGTAACTAAAAATTACAAATACACATTAAATCCTGTTTTTACAGGAAAAAAAGAAGAAAAGAAAAAATAACCAAACAAATGCGTAAAAAATAAAAATGTCAAGCAGATTCAAAATAAATGTAATAAATGAAAAATAAAAGCATACAAAAAAAGGATAAAATTTATTAGGATGGATCAATTTATTATGTGTATTTTTTCTGTAAAAAAAATCAGCATAGGATTTGTTGTGTTGTAAAAGAAAGTATGCGTCCTCCGATATTTATTTCACGGAGTTATGTAAAATAGGAATTTCGTCGAACTTTTTTTGTCGTCAATTTTTAGTTGTTTACTAGCTGTTCAACCCCGGGTTTCGCCTCAAGTTGAGCCCGGGTTCGTCCCGCGGACGGTTTTGGCAGCGCCGTCGACGCACGAAAAATCATGCTTACGGCACTCGGAATAAGCCACTTCGTTCTCCATCTCTAGTGCCGTTCCTAACCGATACGAATTGACAATCGCCTGTGTATGTGTGCAAAATACAAAATAAAAATTCCGGTTAACTTTTTTTATTTTTCTTTCCCTAAAAACCATCTCCAAACTATTACGAACGAATATATAAAAAAATAGCCTAATCGACCGAGTAGTTTCTAAATACATTCATTTTTATACATAAAAAAATAGATAAAAGTAGATGATTTTGTGCATGTATGTGCAGTAAAATCTTGCAAGAAAGAATTTAGCCGGAATATTTATATTTCCAATGCGGATAAAATATTTCTTATGATTTTCGAACTGCGGTCTTATTGGGTTTCAAGATTTTATAGCAAATCTTACCCACTAGAGCCCAAACATCCGTGAATTTAACAGACCTCAATCTGACTGACGTATAGAAGCTAAAATGTATTTTTTTTTTTATTATTTAAGTTCTTTATTTATAAACAAAGTACATATTTTATTTGTTTGTTCACTAAACCCTTGCGGGTTTTTATGTGAACTCATTCGTTCCCACTTTTAACTTATTTAATAAAATTTATATAGACAATAACATATTCAATATTAACATATAACACTTTTAACAATGCTGAGCTACACATGACGGTATCTATCCAGCCTGCCATTATTATATTTGTTTATTTATAAAAAACGGTCACTTCCAATCACGTCGGTCTAATTATAATAAATAATAAATTAAAAAATAATAGTTAATAAAAATAATATTTGCAATCATGGCAAAAAAAGTTTTGATTTTTTATGTGGACTGGCAAAATATCATTTTTGATAACTGCCATTTGGTAAAATGGTCATTTTTAGTAACTGCCTATCATGAAAGAAGAAGAATTTTCTTCGTTCGTTCATATGTTCGAGAAGGTTGCGCTTCGAATTTTGACTTCAGTGTTTTCGTACTGAGGAGTTAAGTAATCGCTATTATCTGTAAATATGGGGGTGCTCGGGAAAATTAGCGGAGCACTCTTTAAAAGAACATCGACATTCGCACTTGTCGTTATAGGAGGAGCGTTTCTTTTTGAGCGAACGTTCGATTTAGCGGGTGATAAAATTTGGCGTTCCATAAATAAAGGAGTAAGTTGGCCTATAGATTGTTAATTATTACGTAACTTAAATACTAGTCCCATAGATGTCTCTGAATATTAACAAATGTCACTGACTCAAAATTACCTAACCTAACTGGCTTTCTCCAGCTTTATCATCTGATTCTATTATTTTCATATCTTGACTGTCTAACCTACCAATCCCACCTTCTAATGTCTTCACTAGGGTTCCTTTTTAGAAGTAGGTAGGTGGTTGCGCCTATTCATTTGTTTAATAAAGTTGGACTAAGTTTTAGGCGCATTGCTTTGTTTGATATTATAAAAAAATGAATGCAAACAAACATCAAAACACAAATGAGAACACTAATTTTATGTTATTTTATGTTTTATGTTATGTTTTATGTACTTGAATATTGAATTTAGTATTCAAAATTAAATAACAACGTTTGACCCATTTCAAAATTTGAATTTGTCAACTATATCAATGTCAAAAAAAAACAGCTTTTACCATGATTGGATAAATGTACAAATACTTCGATTATTATACTTGTGACAACCAAACCTTTTGAAAAACCTTTAGCGTCTACAATATTTTTATCTTTAATTCGTAGTAGGTAGTTAGATTTGAATACGGTTTTATTATTATATAGAATCTTTAAAATCTGTTCATATTGACCGCATCAAAATAATACAAATATATTACTTGCGCTCATGCGTTAGATTCTATCGAATTCTTTTATCGTAAACCAGCTTTATCATTTAATCAATCCATGAGCGAGCGTCGCACTATGATTGACCTTACATATTTTCTAAATACCCTCATTTGACTGTCCGGCCATACTGTCTCTTTTTAATTTCAATGTGTCAATTATTTAATTTAAATGTGTTTCAAACACCAATTTGGTCCTCGAATAATGCTCTACAATTCCTTGAATCTCCCATTTCCACAACGAACTAATTAATTGACCCAAAATTAGTAAAATAAATATTTTATGAAATAAGTAATAGGTAAGTGAAAAATGTAACTGAATTATTCAAATTGTTGATATTCTAAAGAAGTACCTAAGTTTGTTTGTATAGTAAATACATACAATTGACTGTATTGTAATTTAGGTGATATTTATGATTATTATTATTATTATCTAGGTAGTAAAAAATAGGAATCTGTTCTAGATTTACGAAGTCATGTGTCATGCAAGTCACTTTACCACTATGTAAATCTGTAATCTTTAAAATAGAATGAAAGTTAGTAAATGGTAACTTAAAATAGTAAGGTGAATGACCTCGAGTGTAGGAGGATTTTAGATGACACAGTTTGGAAAGAAACCACTATTCCGAATGCTGCAGGCAAAATGCAGTATTTAGTCAGAATTTATGTGACAAATTATGGAAGAGACATGACTCACACTACTAACCCAGTACTAACAATTCATTTTGGATGCAGGCTAATATTATTCCACACCGAGTCCATGAAATCTCGTCAACACCTCGGTTATCAAGATTGCTAGCTACCGTTTAACTATTGTTTGTCACAAATGTGTAAAAAGCCTTTATTAGGGTTTGATGAAATAGTCTAAGTTAAAGCTAACAGGATGTTAGCAATTCCGGTTAATATAATATAAGCTTATTACAAAGAGTACGATTGTAAAATTGTTATCACATTGCTCATAGTATTATTTTGAAAGTTTTCCCCGCAGAAGCCCATAATGTCATTATACTTGGACTTGCTAGCTTTAACTAATTAAAAAGTCAGCCTTTACACCTCTTTCGGTTGTTATATTAAATTAAAAAACAGAGTAGGTCTGATATAACATCCGGAACTGATCTTACCCTATAATTAGTAGCAACTTTTTACATTCGTATTTCCAAGGGCCATTTGCTTTGTCGAAACCGGCTTAAGTACGATGACCTGCAAATAACTGGAAATTTTACATATAAATTGTGAGCGTATATGACTGACCGCGGGTTAAACGTTGGAAGAGGCCCTAAATGCAAAGCATTTACGAAGGAAATACAAAATGCTATCGGTATAATTGGATTAAAAAAATCAATTGTACAATATTTGAAAGTGTTCCTGTTATGTTTTTCAGAAATTGTGGGACGACATCAAGGACAAGTACGAGTAATAGAACAGTATCATGATGACTACCCTACAAACAAAATATTTATCATAAGTAATAATTAAATGTAAATTTCATTAGAAATGCACTTTTATTATTGAAACATTATTTTACGTATACCTTGCCAAACAAAGGTAGGCTACTTGACCTCACTGTCGTCATGGCTATATTTTTTTATACGGGCATATGCCGGTTGAACCCAAGTTTCTTTGTGACAAATTGACTAGCCTTTAAGACATGAAAACATTTGAACAGTAAACTTTTAAATTTTTTGTTACCTTATACTTGACCTAACTTATCTAAACTAAAATATGATCATCATTGAGAAATTCCCTATCATAAGTTTTTTACATAAACAACGCGTATTTACTAGTAAGAACCCGTTCTACTAAAGCAGTTAGGGAAATGCAGAAATAAATTATTACATCGGCTTTTTACCGCACTTTTCAGTTAAAACCCGTTCTTACTAAAAGCATATTATTAGTAAATATCCGAATTTGAAATGAAACGTCAAACATATAAAAGAAATAGTTTATTATTGATGTCTTGTACCATTATGTAAAAAAATCCGTATTGTAAAAAAAAATGTTTTTAATTTAGTATTATATTGACATCTTTTGTAAATAAAACTCATTATTTACCGCCAAATCCATCAAAATTACTTTCAATTCTCTAGCGCACTTTTCACATTAACAATCAAACATCAAACCCGAACTAAAAGGAAAAAATCTCGACGATTAGTCTAAACCTTTCATGAATTCAGGTATACGCTAAATGCCGCACTTTTAAATATTAATAGAAATGTAGTAAGCCCTATGACATTTTTAAGCGCACACGGTAACTGGCGATACATTAATGACGAGATATATCGTCATCTGCGCTGAGTGTGTTAAGGTCTGGGTACCACTAGTGGTATACATACCGCAGTTTGAGATCCGGTACATATTCTTCAAAATTAAAAAGATGTTAAAAGGATGATCTAATTTATTTACCACCTACAAAGTTGAAAATTAACATAGCTCTATATTATTTTATTTCCTTCGCTTGTTCTTCAAATACCGTCCAAGGTCGCTCTGGTCTGTTTCGGTCCCACGGTTTTGGGTGCGTATAAGTATGCGGTTCCACAATTTTAATGCCCGACTCCTGGAAGTAATTCAGAAACTTCTCTACCTTCCTGCCCGGAATGGATTTTATGGAGGATTTCATTTCTATAATGCCGAATTGGAGGCAGCGATGCGCCAAAACTCTGGCGAGGTTTATGTAAGCGGCGGTGTCGTGGTCCCTGTAAAGTTGTTTTTTCACGGCCCACTCCTTTGTGCTGGCAGTTATAACTGGACCGTTTATGAAATGCACTACCCGCGCCTGCACATGCTCGCCACTGGGTTTTAATTCCAACCTAGAAAAAATATTGACCGATAAATATTTCTTGCGCTCATTATTCTGTATGACAAGGATCTTTTGTGTTTTGAATAGAATTAAAATTATAATATCGACTTGATAACATGTACTGTTTTTATTAAAATCATCAGTTAATATACTAAAAAAGTAAGTTTTGTTTAAAAATGCGTTTTTGTTTATTGAACGAGCTTGTTTCAGCCGCAAGATATTTATAAAAAAACATTGAGTGGTTACTACTTATTTGTACTTTACTATACTTGGGGTTCTAGTAGGCAAAAAAGCCATTTGCTCATATCTGCAATGTTGATAAAGCAGGTTTGACAGGCCAAGGAATACAAAAATGACCACTTAAACATAATAATATATCCATTTTAGAAGTTCTTTGGACCATTGCTGCCACTTTTTAACACATCAGCCTTTCAGCCTGATCTATACTATAAGACATCTAAGGCTATTAAGTTCCTTGAAGCGAGGACATTGACAGAAATTAGAAAAATAACCTATAGACACCTATGCGCCCACTCATACTTATCGAGTTCATCCGACATCGTCTACGTAGGTTGTATTATATACCATGTCCCACGACTTCTTGAATGAAAAAACAGTTCATCGGTCTTGAGATTTCCAATATAACTTGTGAAGATTAATAATGGTTTCAGAGAAATTAATTTGTAAACTTTACGTTTAATTGATTAACGGGAAGATTAGGTAGGGGTGTATTTGCCGGGTACAGTTCAAGTTCAAGGTTCAACATCTGAATGCAGTTTTTTGCAGTGCAGTGTGGGGAGGGGGTATCTCTTTTCTCGTTTAATGTGTTAGTGAGTTAAAATGCCACGTCATACTTTTAGTTCTTTAGAATTCAGTGATATGGTATTGTTATACGGACGGTGTATTTATGGAAAGAGTTTATCGGGAAATGAATTAGCGAATAAATGTTTACCTTGGGCTGCGCAGTGAACAATTTGAAAGGACAGGTATTGTCCGAAGACAATGCTGTCAACATTTTTAAAGGTAAATAAATCGCAGTAAATAAAATATATACCACATTCTGCTTCTAACGTAATTCAACTCAATTTAAAGGTACGCACCGCTCTGTGGCGCTACTCGCACAAAAATGCAGCGGTTATTTTAACACTATTATAAAAAAGTAATAAGCTTCAGCTAAAAATTATTTTTGTATTTTTTGTTAAAAATCATACCTAGAATTATGAATAAAAACACCCCTTTTAATTTATGCATAAGGTTGTGGGACATGGTGTCGCTGTTTTTAGGGCAATTTTTTACTAGTGAATTTCTATGAAGTAGCTTCTCTAATGAAACATAATGGGGGTATTTACTCAACCATGCTATCATGTGTAAAATGTTAAAACCGAGAAAAAATATTGGTAGTTGCTATTTGAGATGACTTAGCAGTCTACAATAGCAAGGTATGAGGTGGGGTTTGTCATCGCGCTCGTGCTATGTGTTAATTAACATGCTATCTCACCTATCAAAACAAAAGTTAGGTTATGTTTTGATTTGTATTTTATGTTTGATTTTGATAGTCGTCTTCTTTAAAATGTGAAAAAATGAGGTATTTTTTAATAATAACAAAGTTTCCGTTATTTATTAACAATGAGTAATGAAACGTCTGTAATTAAACGAAAAAGAATAAGTGTCTTAAGATAAAATATAAAGATAAATGATTCAAGAGAAAAGATTGAAGAACACAACACACAAATGTTTCTTCAAAAATAAATAATAACCTCCCCTTAGCAAGATAACACGATACACGCACAAAAGGTCGTTCAAGGAAATCAGCCGTGCTATTAGGGTAGCATTAAGCACGAAACAACCGTGATAGCATGGTTAAGTAAGGATTCACTCCGCTGAGGTTCACTCCTCGGCGGTTTATAATGTATCTTACCTGTGCCAGAAACGTTTATCGACTCCTTCGAGGTGATAACCTTCATGTTTCCGTGCAATCCTTAGTCGTTCCAAGTTTCGAGGATTTCTATTTTGATAAACTGGATTAATTACCAAGTCACCGGCGATTGTTGACGATTTTCTGGCATTTAAACAAGAATATAAAAAAATAGGATATTTTCTTAAAAACATTATAAGTAGATAGGCTGGTTCGATTTTCCTGACAATAAAAAGTTATTCCAGAATGTAATCCCAACAACAATTAGTATACAAATATATATAATTGTTGATAATTTGTATGCATATAATTTTATTTTAGGTTAACAAACAAACCACCCAGGTCCACTACAATCACATCTATTCAACTGACATATGAGACTGACAGTAGAGTTGAGTCGTACTAGGTAAATCTCATACCTATTCTTGCTAGTATGAGTCCAAAGAAATACCTGTTCCAAAAACCTGTTCCGCCCGCACTAGCTAGTATTTGCGAACGAGTCTCAAATCTGTCTAATAAGAAAATACTTCGGCTAATAAGAAAATACTTCGGTACGTGGTGCATACTGCAATCGAATAATAGTTCATTACCTGAGTGATATTTACGGTGATAAATCTTTTAAAAACTAGTTATCGTACCTAGCTATCAAAATTATAGCATTTTAGTTCTCAATTATAGTACATACAGACAAAAACACCCGTATTAGTAAATATTTATTAAAACAAAAAACCAAAGTTACTTTACGCCTTCACTAATCACTATCATTACTGTCATCACTAGAATCAGTAAAACTGTCATTGCCGGCATTCACACACAACTGATGTCACCAAAACTCATCAGGCATCTTATCGATATCCTTATTGTTATCTTGAACGAAATGAGCTTCAAAATGTGTGCTTTTAAGACGACGAATTCTGTGGTCATTCAACCGTGAATATATAAATATTATGTAAAATTGACTGTAAAAGTACGGTTTCAAATGAACAAACTTTATCAAACAAAGTCTAAGACGATTGCATAGTAAATCGATGTAGTATGCGCTATGCGTCCATCAGACTAATAAATACTAGTTGGCTAGTATGCGTCCATCGGACAAATACTAGTTGGCAAGCTAGTATCCCGTGGAACAGATTGTTCCTAGTATCGAAATACTAATTGGCAAGCTAGTATGCCCGTGGAACAGATTGTTCCTAGTATCGAAATACTAGTTGGCAAGCTAGTATGCCCGTGGAACAGATTGTTCCTAGTATCGAAATACTAGTTGGCAAGCTAGTATGCCCGTGGAACAGATTGTTCCTAGTATCGAAATATAGCTCTGCCCCACTCGTACGTACGACAGAACACAGAGTGAGAGAGAGACGACAAGAAGCGAAGAAATACTAGGTCTGCCCCACTCGCACGTACGACAGAACACAGAGTGAGAGAGAGACGACAAGAACTGAAGAAATACTAGCTTGTATTTGAATACCTAGTATTTCGTTCATGGGATACTAGGAACAGTCTGTTCCACGGGCATACCTAGTATTTATACCTGTTCTAGTATATACGCCTCAACCCTAACTGACAGACGGACGGCAACACTGCTGACCAACGAGACCAATTTGAACATATTTACGTTCATGTACATATTATTACTATTATATACCTAACAAAAAAGGCCTTATCTTTGATTATATAGTTATTTCCAAAAGCCTTTAAAACCAAAATTACCAAGGTAATAAATAAATAAGCACAGTAGACCACAACCCTTCATTCAATGTTGCTATAAATAATACCTACCAACCACCTAATTAGCCTAATTGATTCGTGTAACCTTACCACAAAGTCTAAGTATTCTCGCAGATTATCCGGCGAAACCCTACAAAAAGAAATTTCATATGAATTTTATAAAAGCTGACAGGGCTTAATTTGGTGTTCAGCATGGGTCGCTTCCATACTATCTACGAGATATGATGAACAAACTTTATCAAACAAAGTCTAAGACGATTGCATAGTAAATCGATGTAGTATGCGCTATGCGTCCATCAGACTAATAAATACTAGTTGGCTAGTATGCGTCCATCGGACAAATACTAGTTGGCAAGCTAGTATCCCGTGGAACAGATTGTTCCTAGTATCGAAATACTAATTGGCAAGCTAGTATGCCCGTGGAACAGATTGTTCCTAGTATCGAAATACTAGTTGGCAAGCTAGTATGCCCGTGGAACAGATTGTTCCTAGTATCGAAATACTAGTTGGCAAGCTAGTATGCCCGTGGAACAGATTGTTCCTAGTATCGAAATATAGCTCTGCCCCACTCGTACGTACGACAGAACACAGAGTGAGAGAGAGACGACAAGAAGCGAAGAAATACTAGGTCTGCCCCACTCGCACGTACGACAGAACACAGAGTGAGAGAGAGACGACAAGAAGCGAAGAAATACTAGGTCTGCCCCACTCGCACGTACGACAGAACACAGAGTGAGAGAGAGACGACAAGAACTGAAGAAATACTAGCTTGTATTTGAATACCTAGTATTTCGTTCATGGGATACTAGGAACAGTCTGTTCCACGGGCATACCTAGTATTTATACCTGTTCTAGTATATACGCCTCAACCCTAACTGACAGACGGACGGCAACACTGCTGACCAACGAGACCAATTTGAACATATTTACGTTCATGTACATATTATTACTATTATATACCTAACAAAAAAGGCCTTATCTTTGATTATATAGTTATTTCCAAAAGCCTTTAAAACCAAAATTACCAAGGTAATAAATAAATAAGCACAGTAGACCACAACCCTTCATTCAATGTTGCTATAAATAATACCTACCAACCACCTAATTAGCCTAATTGATTCGTGTAACCTTACCACAAAGTCTAAGTATTCTCGCAGATTATCCGGCGAAACCCTACAAAAAGAAATTTCATATGAATTTTATAAAAGCTGACAGGGCTTAATTTGGTGTTCAGCATGGGTCGCTTCCATACTATCTCGTAATGAGGCACGTGGCCCTAGCTAGACGATTCATACCTTCACGGCATATGAAATGTGGGTTGCTCACTGTCACTGTCAATCAGTGGAATAACACAATGAATGAATCAACATATCGGCAGCATATTCATTTCTCATTGGGGAAGAAACAATCGCCGATATTAAGAATTAATAATAGAATCGGTACTGTAAAAATATTGATAAAAAATACATTTTTTTTGAGGGGTTTAAAAACACTCAAAAGTAGATAACAAAACGATAAACTGTATATGGAAACTGAAAACGGGTCCTACCTTGGATCATTATCGCGGTAAGAATGAGATTTTAAAAAAAATCACAATGGCAAATTTTAACTTATATAAAATGCTTGTTTTTGAAAATATAAAATTTGATAGACTTGTATGACGGGATATGACTAACCTTTATTGTTATGCATAATTGCATAACAGTCAATTGTTTGCATAATCTACGTGGTCAAGGCTCTAGGGGCGAAGAAAGTCCTCCGTAGGCTAATTAAATACGAGTCCTTATGTTGGACAAAACAAGGCCTACGCGATGGCATTGTCAAAAGTTAAAAAGTAGTATTTCCGTTTTTACGACATCAATTTGAAGCTTGAATTTAAAACCCGATTAGAAACGAAACCGCGGGTAGCCGAAACTTGGGAAGCGTTTATTCGATTTTATTATTTTTTAGACGCGAGTCGGGCTTTCGTCGTAATGACATGAATAATGCATTTTGCAAATTAGTAGTTTTTGATGATTACTTTTAATTATTATTTGACTAGCGCAATCCTTTTCTGTTATTTTAAAAAATAATGTGACTGGTCAACTTTCTTTCTTTGATGAATAATTAAAATACACGAGGGAAATGTTTTACACAAATCAATGTTTGCTGTATCCCAAGAAACGCAAAAAAAATATCAAATGTAGAAAATTGTACGCCGAATAATTTCATTAGGGATTATTCCAAAATATTTTGAAAAATAACATTTAAAATACCAATAACTAGCCACCGGCACTTAATCTAGAGTTAGCAAGCTGTCAACGCGTGAGCTTTTGGTTTGAGTAGTTCAGAACGTAGACAACACAGTGAAACTAGAAAGAGACTAACTTCCAGTTTAGCCAATGGGATAGATAATGAAAACATATATATTTAGATTTGACAAAGGTAAGATACAGAAACAAATATCATTTCGTATGATATAGAAAGAGACAATAATAATTGCTATAGAACCGTTTTAATATTACGAAGTAGTGTGTACCTCCGTTTATTTAGTAATTTTGATTGCCTTCATGTCATCAACAGAGTCAAGAAGTTGTTTTCTATGCCTCTCAGTTCGCAAAACGCGTATTCATAATTAATTCACAATTGTCATTGATTGCTATAACTTTCCATAAATGAACTCAACATGTCTGCGAAGTGCCGTGGCTATTACTCATCCATATTTCATTTTGTCAATACACGTTGCGAATCGCAGTGTCGCGCAAGTTTTATAAATACCTATATCCGCCCACTACTACAATGTTAATTATTTGACACCGTACTGCTTTGAACTTTGTTGTTTTTAATTGCCGACTATTCTTGTGATGGAGTTTAATATTATATATAAAACAGTCAATGCTTACAAATTTTAATAATAATGTCGTTACAAAAAAGTGCTAAAAGTGGCGGTGCAGGTGATCGGAGTGATAAAACAGATAGAACTGATAACACATCTGTTTGTTCGTCAGTCACTACGCTGCACGATGGTTCAGTTTTGTCAACAGTTCCTGATCGACATGGATTTCTTGGAGGGTCGCAATACAGTCCTGAACCGTAAGTACAGCAAACTTGTGATTTTCTAACCTTATTTTTTAGAAGCCCACTTACTCCTAAGTGAATCCTCAATTCAACATACCTCATAGGCACAGAGATCTTTCAAACAAAAATGATCCACTTTTATGAGGTAAATAACCTCAGCCTGTTGATCCAATTCCAATCTATGACTAGTTCAAATTAACATTTCATTTTGATTTCAAACAATATTGTAATTAGAGAATAACAAAGCGATGTGCCCGCCTGTCAAATATTCCGTTGGCTAAATTTTATGCGGCTTTGCAAATGTTCGTGAAATATTCCATATTCGCCCATATTCTTTAGGTATTCCCTATTTAAATCAATAACTTGGTGGTGACAATTACAATATTTTAACTATTTTTTACTTACACGTATCATGACAATATTTTGCAATTGGAGTCAATTTCATCTTTAGAAATTTTCATGTTTTTACAAAAAAATGCATGATAACAGGTGTAATAGGCAGACAGTAGGAATCTTATTGTACTATGATAATTTTGTGATAAATATAGTATTAACATAGACTTAAGTAAATATTTACTCTGAATGTAAATATTTATGGTACATTGACCATTTTTGTTTTCTGAACCTCACAGGTAAAGAAAGTATTACTATGAGACAAACGTTACCTCCCCCCCCCCCACTTTTTCGACAGATGTTCATGTTTTTAGATCACCTGAATAAATTTTGTCTGTTTTTGGAATAACATCTATGTTTATGAAGATATGCACATTGCCCCTAAACGCGGTACAAATTTTAAATTTTTATTATTTATTTATGAAATGTGTAATTTTGAATTAGAATGACTAAGTAAAATCTAAAAAAGGGGGAGAATGCATCCTCCAAAAATTGTAAAGAAGGTAAATTCCGCTTTGTTCGTAATTAGGAAAGCGATCCACTACATTATTTCTGATTGCCTAATCTGGAAAACTGTCAACACGTATGGAGTCCATATTTTGCAAAAGATGTAATTTGTTAGAGAAGGTGTAAAATAACAGAGGGCCATCAAGCTTCCTATGGGATTCAAGAATTTGACATACGAAGAAAGGATGACACATTTAAAGCTAACATCACGGAAAAACTATGAGACCGAGGACACATCATAGGGACTTTAAGATTGTAGAGGGATTCTATAAGTGTTCAGACCTTACAGACTTTTTTATGAGCATAAGCTAAACCTTTTCAAAAGTGCCTTCAAATCTATTCCAAAAAAGAACTTATTGTCCAACCGAGTGGTTGAATTGTGGAATTAATTTCTTACAGGTTTAGAATTACCTCAAATTCGGTTAATCGGTTGAAAAACCATTTCGATGAATACTTACTCAAAAAAGCACAACCAAATTTAGGTTTATCAGCTGTAAACCTTTAAAATATATATTTAAAATTATAATAATAATATATACCTTTGCAAAAATCCAGATGAAAGTTAATATTTTTTAAAATAAGGGAGCTAGACAGTCAGAGAGGGAGAGAGGATTATTATTAGGGAGAGAGGGTGGAAAAATGCTATGTGCTATCTTAAAATACATACTCTTGCTAATTTATTATAGATATCGTATCAAAACTATGCGCGAAATATTTAGTTATTTGGTGGTTAGGATGGCCCGGATGTGCTTTGTCCTCCACCTCCTCCCAACCTTGGTTAAACCTTTTATACCACTCGAAAATTTGCGCATGTGACATAATAATCTCCGTTGACTTCCTTCAACATTTGAAAACTTTCCGGGAAACTTTCAATTCAATAACATATTTCAAATTAATGCTCTGCCCAATAATACAAGGCACATACTCCATAGGTGGTATTTTACAATTAAAGCACTGTCTTCCTTAGTCGAGACTGCTGATTTGATCCATAAATTTTCCTCGAGGAAGGTCTGGTCTTAATTTGATAATTTCATTGCAGAGTTGTCATTCCTATGTTGTCAAAACTAAGGTATTCATTTCCTTTAGGTGTTTATTGAATATGTCGTGAATAATTATCAATAGTGAATAATTATTTTTGGCTTGCAGAGATAAATCTTAAAAGGGAGCGGACGCTATAAGAAAAATACTTCCGTTTAGCTGTTTAACTTTAAGGTTACTAGGTTACTAAAGAGCAATAAGGACACACTGCCAATATTCAAATGTAAAATGAACACGGTTACGGTTCGGTTACGGTTAGGACTGTGTTTACTCGAGAAACACTCGGCGTATGGGTAGTAAAGAAGCTATGGTATAAAATGGAGCAGTGCAAATCGCTCCCTACATAATCATTACATTTTATGCTCAAATTACTACGGCATTGTATATTATTGTCAATCATAATGTGATGTTTAAATAAATAAGTAAATGTTTTATATAAATTTACAGAAGACACACACTGTCGGCAAGCACAATCCTGAGCCGGGAGCAAAAGTGGATCCGCATGCTCAACAACTGGGAGGTGTTCATGAGACGCAACTACAAGAAGGTTCGGGAGCGATGTCGCAAGGGCATCCCGGCATCGGTGCGGCCACGAGCCTGGCTGTACCTTTGTGGCGGACAGCTGCTTCATAAGCAGTATCCTAATTTGTACGAGGAACTTCTGAAGGAAGAAGGTGACCCGAAATGCATGGACGACATCCGGAAAGATCTTCACAGGCAGTTTCCGCACCATGAAATGTTCATCAATGAGGAGGGACCAGGGTTTGTATTTTGCCTTGAAATTAAAATAATTTAGTTTTTTTCATCAATTTTTTTTTAATGTGTGACTGGCTCGCTCAAATTATCTTTTTCGGATAGCTAACTAATTGAAAGTAAAAACGAATCGATAGCAAGTGGCTAAGTCCTGCAAGGGAAAATGTGGTTGTAATATGAAATTCAGTTCGTGTATTTTGGCCGTAACCACTGCCGATGTGTGAGCTGCTGCGTCACGCTGAAATACCGTTTTATTCTTGGTTTACTTTGATTAAATCGCTCAGACATAGCAATTCATTTCAGCGATCGTTTCTTTTAAAGCGTTGTTTTATAATCTTTTACCTGTATGTAAAAGTAGGTAGCTAAAACATTTGCAGCCATGCATTCGCACCAACTTGGTTTTCTTTGGTACCGGTTTACCTCTCTGCCTCCAATATCTCAATACCTTCCAAGTCTATAGTCAAAAGTATAAAGAGGTAAACCTAAAGTATCTGAATATTTTTACTTCAATATTTTTTGATGTTTTGATTCCGTTTGACATTACTAACCTAATAATAAATTGTAATTTATTACTCCTATTTATCATATTAATAGGTATTTATTTATTATTGTAGTGAATATTTAAACTTAATTTTAACATTTTCCTCTCAGGCAACAAGAGCTTTTCTCAATCCTCAAGGCATACTCCATACGAAACACAAAAGTGGGGTATTTCCAAGCGCAGGCACCGGTGGCTGCCTTTCTGCTCATGCACATGCCCGCCGTCCAAGCGTTCTGGTGCCTGGTCACCATATCCGACAAATATCTAGCCGGATATTACAATCCAGGATTAGAGGTACATAAATTGTAATATTCTAACAACTGGTGCTTTACAAGACCAGCCCTTGGCCAAGTAAGCCTCTAAGAATTACAAATTGTCATAAATAATAATCTTAAAAACGTTTCAAAATCCCATGCAAAATTTTTTGTAATGAAAATGGCATTGCTTCAATTACATAAAGGTAATACTGAGAAATGAGGCGAAATCCCGCCTGCCTGGTCTAGATGTGAGACCCTGCGAATCAGGTCCCTGCTATATATTACTTCTATCTATCTTTATTATTATTTGAAAATTAGCACTTTATTGTATAAATTTTTAACGTTGAAAATATCAATTATGGTCGAGGCCAGTCTGTTATTTAATTAAGTGTGGTGTGCATTCACATTTTTTTTTGTTAAATGCATTAGTATAAAGATTTCTGGTTTTTAAACAAACACAAGGTCAGTTACACTGACCAAAAAACACGGTTATTCGTTGCGCTAGATTAATAAAATTATTTAAACGGTGTTGCCTTATAACGCTCATGTCTAGTGTCAATATGTCATTTTAACAATGGGCCACGTGCTGACGTTTAGACACCAAAATGCTAACCCTGATATGTAGGTAGGGTGGTACAAATGGACTGCTTTATGGATTATTCATTGCCAGTGGTGTACATAAAAAAAAAAAAATATACTACGACTACAATCATTTTTTCAGATTCTTCAGAGAGACGGCGATATTCTGACAGCACTTCTGCGCCGCACAGCCCCCCAAGTCCACCGGCACCTGACCAAACACCAAGTGGAGCCTGTCCTCTACACCACAGAATGGTTTCTTTGTGCCCTGACGAGGACCTTACCCTGGGACAGTCTACTCAGGCTCTGGGACTGTTTTCTCTGCGAAGGCGTTAAGGTTAACTTGATCTCGATCTGTTGTTCCTGTAATCCCAGAAATATTTAATTTATTTTTATTTTTTTTAACACACTCAGCGCCGATGACGAGATATTATACCATATAGAGAAACTGCTAATTATGAAATTCTTTTACCCAATTTTCCCTACAATTTACCTTAGAATAAATAGAAGAGTGATAATCCTAATGGATCACTTTATCAGCTGGTAAATCCTCCGGTATTAATTGCTGTTCTGCATTTTGTGGTTTATTATTAGATACAATAGATAATATTTTTTTTTTAACTCTAGAAAATTTACCATCCAAGACCGTTGTATCTGAAACACGAGGAATATTGTCCAACAAAAAAAAAAAACTCGAATCTACTATTGTTTGAGCTTTATTTATACTGCATTGTGGTAATGTATTTTTTGTACGTATTAATTATGTAAATATCTTTTTAGATTTTATTTAAAGCTGCGCTTGTCATCCTGGCCGGCTGTCTGGGCTCTGCAAAGGTGCGCAAGAAGGCGTCGGGTCTCTGCGAGACTCTCGAGATACTCCGGCATCCGCCGGAGAATATTCTCACGGAGGACTATCTTTTCTACCACATGGCCAGGCTAAACTTGACCGAGGAAGACTTTGAGTTTGAGCATCAGCGGCAAACGGCGCGCAGACGCATAATGGCAGCTAACCGAAGGTAATCCTACTATCATCATTTTATTTTACCTTCAATGTTCGTATCTTTCATTGACTTATTTGGACCTCAACAGCGTTTTGACTACATGCATATTTTCTTTAAATAAGTTATCATGATTATGAGGCGAACAATAGCTACTGCCGAATTTTATGGGGTTTTCACGGATTAAAAATAATTTTTCATGACAGAGTTATAGAGCATTATATAGCGTCATACAATAAGAACCCTGAACGTTACTAAACAGTAAAGATTCGTAAAAATTTTCATATTATTATTATCACTATGGACCAAAAATTCAAATTAATTTTATTGGCTTTTGCCACTAGTTAATACAAAAATAAGCTACATTATATTGGGCTTAAAGTTAGTTAAAGTTCCAACGCCATCTAGTGGCGGTTTAGTAATTAGTGTATATTTATTTATTTATTTATTAGAGAAATCAACAGTTTTATAAATTTACATAAAGTTCAACAAAACATACATGGATATAGTAATGAATAGTTACCAATTTATAAAAGTAAAATATATTTTAAAACCGAAACCTAGTTGTATAATATGACATATTATAAATGATTTAAACTTTAGAATTAAATTCTTTTATGCAATTTGCGCATGTTTCTTGAAAGCATACTTATCTTTTTTTAACCTTAAGTTTAGTTAAACCTTAAGATAGAAATGAGCAAGATGATATTTATTGATCAGTATAAACCTTCTCCATGATTTGGACTAAACCCATTCTGTTGTAAAACCATTGAGCGTAAAGATAAAGTTGACGTTGGTAAATCCAAGACCTACTGTAACTTGCCGAGTCTTATATTGGCATTTGTTAACTAGTACTATATGGCGATGCTCATTTCCTAATATTTTTTTTTGACAGGACGCCCGATTGATTTCTGTCAAGCCGACTACTGCATTCCTCTGTCGACGTTTAAACAAATTCCAAAACGACCTAATTGCGGAAAATACAATGCTGCTACACATTACATGAATCGTCACTTCCGCGTCAAAGTAAAATTATTTCTAAAACATTGAAACTTTTAATTTTAATTTGCATGATATTGTACATAAAAATTACCCTGAAGCCATTTTTAATAATGTTTGCCAATACTACTTGAAAACAAAAATTCCCAGTCAAAATGAATTTGCTAAATTTTTTGCTTTTGTAAGATAAAAATAATACTTACATATTACAGACAGTCTTCGAAATATAATTAGTCATAAGTGTCGTAATTGTACTTACAAAATCAGCAATTCCCAACATGTTCTGAACCATTCTTTTGCTGTGAAATTAGCATATACCTATCTTAGATGTGCTCGGATTACTTTGAGGAACGCTGCGTTAACGCACAATTCAGTTTTACAATATTAGATGGTGTAATCTTGAATATTTTTACCATTTGCCATGTTTTCTTTTACCGTTTTTATACTATTTAGGCTGAAAATAAAAAATAATGTTTGTTTGTTCACTCTTTTTAATCTATAAATTATGTAAAAATCAATAATGGATCAAGGTTATGTATTCCAAGACGAATTGACTGCGCTAGACGGTATTTATGACAAATTATAAATCGAAGATTAATAATACATGGATTAGTGTAATTCCTTAACTAGACTCGAACGGTCATTTTAGTTCTTTGAAATTTAATGACAATTTAATTTTTAATCCAAAGCAAAATGAGCTCTTTTACACAAGCAGTTTCATACTTACGTATACATTTACTACATTCCGTTTTGTATGATTGTGCAAAATTTTGGATCATGAATTGTATCAAAAAAGAGCATTAAATAAGCTCACAGTTTAAGTTTTTTTTTTTGATATTTCGAACGCCTTCCTGATTGAGTAACTGGATGTCTCGTTTTCACGCGATGATGCGCCCCCAACCTCTTCCAATAGATGCGTTGCATGACCGACATGCCATCGAACAATCCTGCATCTGCTATACCCATTCTTCACTTGACACTCCCCTGGAATTTAATGCCCCTCCCTCCCCCCAAATTTCCTCCTTTATACCAAAATAATGAGAAAACATTACATTTTCCTTAAAAATCCATTTTCAACGCCAGAGTACTGATCTGCGAGTACCGCCGACGTTCACAATTTCAAATATAATCAAATTCATTTTGTAATATGCTGATTATCCACACTGTTAAAAGTTTATAAACAGTTTAATTACAGCCATTTAAATTGAGCTTACAAATATATTCTCACAGACATGAGTTCATGTGACGCACTCGCAAACATAGGCGTACCAATTTGAAGCACCATCTAGAAATGATACAGCTGTACTAAATTTTACCATCGCTCGATTTGGGTTCAAGATTTCACAGGAACATTATAAAAGAACGAGAAATATTTTTTTCTCAATTATATCATTGCAAAAGAAACTATTTTTACATAACAATTTTTTTTGTGTCTGAATTCATAGATGTTTCTATATAAATATAAAAAAAGTACAAGTTTCCTTAAGACGGTGCCAAGTTGTGTGAATGTTTTGTATTAATAATGAGCTATTTTCCCTTTGAACGTGTGCATGATTGTTTAAATCTCTATAATATATAATTATTTGTATGTAACTTCTTTGGTGTGTAAGTTCGAAACTGGCAAATATTGGCAGGTTTATACTTTTAATACCTATACTAGAATCTATATTAATCTAGTCGGGAAATCTGCCATTCTAAACGGAATCTTATTGAGGTTTTAAAACTGAAGCAATTCTAATGTAAGCATAATAAAATGTTTTTGTCATTTATGTTTTCTTGATAAAAAAAAGCAATATTTACTAATGATAACATTTTGCGTTTACCCAAAAGACTTAATTGAAGGAACGAATATGGAATAACGAATGAAGGTTTTTTGGGCTTTTGCACATTTCGAATAGCTAAATTACCTACGGCTTTCGGCGATTATGTACCTAAAATTTGAGGAAACCCCGAATAAGTCTGAAATGGAAAAAAAAACGACTTTTGACAATACATGCATTGTTTTAGAAATGTCCACAATTTCAGATCTTTTCAAAAGTGCCCGTGTCTCTAGCAGGACCCGGATATTTTTCGGTTGGTACAAGTTGAAATTTGTGACAATATGTCAAATCAAAATAATTTGTATGGACTATGTTTTACGCTATCGCAAGGTAAAAGTGAACGCTGAAAAACTTTCATCTCTTTCACTCACAATTTTCTACCTTAAAAGGGCATAGTTCAAAGTGCGTACGAAAGTGTTTATGCGTACTCTATTTTCTGAAAAGAAATGCTTGCGATTCTTTAGGGCTTGTTGGGCTGTTAAATATTGCAGATACTTTAGTAAAATTTCCAATAATGATTTATTATTCACATAATCACTAAACGCCGTAAGTAGTCCTGTTATATTTATAATTTAGTTATTTTTATGTTTTCTGTGGTTATAAGTGTAATAAATATATTAGGTAATTTTTTTATTGATAATTTTTAATAAATGTTAATTAGGGTCAGCCACCCTATTCTTGAGCCTTTCCAAAAACGCAAATCCATCCCTTAACTGTCAAATCTTGTTATTTCTTTATACAAAAATGAAAAGATTTAAGAGTTAAACAACGCGTTAAGATTGCATTTTGGAATGACCCAAGGGTAACGCAGCGGCTTCATTTTTAGGTGATTAAGCTTGTATTAAGGGAATACTTTTTTGTTAATTTGCACAACATAAAATTTTGCTTTCTTTATAAAATTTTTTGATTGGTTACGTAGCGATCAAGTAGATTATGGCACAACAATGTCACCAAAATACACTCAACAAATGCCATCCGATACAAAAGTCTTCTTGGCCATAGACACATAAGTTAATAGCAATTTCTTAAAAGTTTTGAATAATTTAATAAATTATACCTAATATTTCTAATTTTTTTTACCAGTTCTGAACCGTTTAAGATTTTTGTTTAAATTGCGAATCCTTTAATTTTCAATTATTTAAGGATTTTTTTTAATAGTGAAGTACCTATATATTTCTTTGTTACTGTTATTAAATTTTAATACCTATATTAACCTAAAACACACTTTATATAACGGCACTGTCAAGTGTATTTTATTGACATTACTCCTTTTAGAGGTGGGTGTTGATTTATATCAACAAAACAGGTTCCGCAAAAAAATCTTACTAAGGGGTTCCATTTAACATTTTATACATCACATTTTCTTGCCTATTTTTGAAATCTCTTCTCGTCATATTCCATCAACCCTCTCTTCGTCACTGAAAATTTCGTCACACTTGAGCTACTACCTCCGCCCTTTTCATAAAAATAGATAACCATCTTTTAACACCCCCTGAAAGGAGCAAAGTGAATAAAAAATATACCCTGTATAGATGGTTCAATGACGATCTTTCAGAACATTATTGTATTGGTTAAAATTAAGTGATAAACACATAATTATTTTGTTAGTGCATTTCACTGTTTAAATATTGAAAAAAAAAAATAAATAAACGACTGATCCCATGAACCACCTGTACTATGGTAAACTGTGTTAAAGTGGTCTTTTTAGTTTTAAGTTCATGTTCATATTATTTGATACGTCTGTGCAATTTGATTTTTATTATTCATAAATATGAATATTTAACATAGAAAAAAGTATGTTTGGCATTTATTTCTAATTAATATTATTTAGAATAAAAAAATGTAACTTTTTCCTTTCTCGCTGTACCTTTTTCAAGTCTACATTCCTTAGTAAAAGTATTACCTCCTTTCCCTAGTTCCTTATAAAATTTACTAAACAATCTAGAGTTGTATTTGAGTCTTAATAAATAAAAAAAAATGTAAATATCTCATTATCTCGAAATATTCCATTTTACTTTATGTGGAAATATTCCTTTATGTGGCAGTTAAAAAACTAACCAGATGATTAAATTCCTCTTTCCTGAATTTAGACTAATTTTGAGTGTTTAAAAATGATGTGTTTATGTATATTTTTGATATTGAAAATAATTCATGGTTGGTAACTAATTGTTCTTAATTTTTCTGTGTTTAATTAATTGTTTCCTAGTTTTATAAACATCGCCTGTTTTCAAGGGTAGGAACTCGCACATCGTTTTGTAGCTAACTTTTGTTGAGTAACAAATGCCATTTGGCGCACAAACGGCAAGTGACGATTGGTGCCATGGCTTCACATTTCAACAAGGCCTACTCTACATACTATATTATGATGTTTATCGAAGATGTTTGTGTCTACGTTAAGATGCCGATATGCTTAAAAGTGACAATCCCTTCCCAAAGTGACAATCAAAATCACTTTTCACCGTAGGTGTTAATTTATATTTTTTTGTGACATCCTGTCACATCCGTCAATTTTTGGCCTTTACCCCAAACATACAAGGAGATTTACACTGCGAGATTTTCCCAGTCTTTCTGCTTTTACTGCCTTCTTTTTTCATCGGTGCAATCTAGCTCTCTCGCATTGGTGAATTATACACTGCTTATACTAAGGTATTAATCACTTTCACCCGAGTCACTACGAGTCTGCCTCCATAAAGCATCGTAATTTACTGGAAAAAAAGCAGTCATAATTTTAATGACAATATGCTATTTAAGTGTTTATATCACTAATATAAACCCCCCCCCCACTATAACATCACTGACACACAGATATCGTATTTTCACAATCATCAGACAAAGATGAAGCAGAGAAATAAGCACCATCTATGACTTGGCTTGATTATCGCTTCTAATGTTTAATGTTATGCAGTTTTTCAAGTAGGTTTGTTTCCCTAAAGGAAATTTGTGCCCTATCTAGGAGTTAACTGAAACCCACATATACAATCAATACCCACATCCGACCGATTCACAGGCAGCTAACAGTTTGGTTTTACCATTCACCAATTTTGTTATCTTAGATTTAAATGCACGAAATGTTGACTGCTTTACATACATAAGATAGAATATATTTATAAGTGATTATAGTGAACCGAAAAATAGAAGGTACGGCCCCACCTAAGAAAGGACCACTTACTCACAATAAACACCTGTCAGCCCGGCGGTCGAGTGATAATCTTGTATTTTCGTTTATTAGTATGGTAACACGGAATATTCTTGATCGCTTTATACAATACAATAACAGAATTGTATTGAATATACAATTTGTTTCAATTTTTTGTTTAATTTAATTTTGTATAATTTTTATTGACCCATACAGGTCGATGCGTTTTTGTCTTATTCTTATCAAAAACCTACCTGAAGTTCGAACACATCTAATGATTGTATAATGTTATCTCTTTAAGTGGGACCGTGCCTTCTATCGTTCGGTTCACTATACCTGTCCTCGATCCGGCCAAATGAAACATTTTCTTCCATTTCTGTTGAAGATTTGATGGTTTATTTTTAAATAGTTCTACTTTCTTCATCATACTGACAATAATGATTTGTGTCAAATGTTAAATACAGGATCGCATTCAGATTATTTTTGATTATTGGAGATTATTTTTGTGATATTTTCAAATTAATTTGTAGCGATGAGATTCATTGTTCACAGCATGAGAAACCCTAGTATTTAATATCAGTATTGTTCTAAATTTCTAGCCGAATATCATCCAGAAGTCCAACTTATTTGATTCTATTTACTATTATCATACTAAGCTGATCGATCCACTGAATAGTGCAAATAATTACCGAATCATGCAAGCACTCAGTGGTAACATACTTTAAATAAAATTCACTATACTATAAACTGTTAATGACAATATTTTAAACTGTCAGTCCATATATACATACCTACTTGGTGCAAAGCCTATCGATTGTTATTGATTAGTTGATTAAGCAATTACGTTATTGTATTATGTACCTAAATTGTTTTGTTTTTATATATACATAGAAAATGATACTACTAAAAGCATATTCATATTGTCAATTAAATGTATATAGTTAAGGTATTTATAATTGTTTTTTCAACGTATGTATGCATTTGATTTATTTATTAAATAAATGTCCTCCAAAGTGGCTTTCTGATGTTCTTATAGATACTCCATTCTCCGATATATTTTATCGCGGGGAATAGAAACACTGAGAATTTCAATGTTGCATTTAATGTTGAATTAAATGCAACTTTCAAATTTTCAGTGATTCTTTACCCGAGATAAATATATCATCATCCTGTTGCATTATGGAGTCATTCATATAAAGATAAACTTCATTCTCCATCTTTTATATTCCCTTGTCGTAACTCCGGTCTGTCGGTGTTTAGGTTTTACACTGCAAACATTATTTTCAGTCTGTCCGAAATGGCTGAACCGATTTCAATAAGACTTTTATTATTATGTAAAGGACGTTTTAGAGATTAATCTAGGTTACTTTTAATCGTGGAAATATTCGGGGAATCTGTGTAGAAATTGAAAAAAAATGTAGAAATGATGACCTCAAAGGCCGTGCGGGTGGCTTTGATGGTCTTCCCCCATCCCATTCACCGTGAGTGCCGTAGGCACAAGTTGCCGCGCTCTGAAGGCGCCATCAGGGCTTAGCTGCCAACCCGGGGCTGTACAGCTAGTTAAATATAAAGTAGGATATATAATGTGAAAAACAATTTGAAGACCATCGTTTAGAACTAAGCTACCAGGAGCACATAAAGCAATAGAAAAAAGCGACAGCAAGAGATACACGATTAATAATTAAATGTATTTTTTACTATCATCTGTCAGGAGCACATAATCCTTAAAAGGTTTTTTGTCTGTTTGCCTGGGATACAAACAAACATTTGAAAGAAATAAGCAAGTTTTATTTTCAAATATAACACAAAAAAACCCTTGCTATAAACTGTTCAAACAATCAACTCCTAGTGGTATAAAAGTTAGTGAAAAAAAAAAAATTCAGGTGCTCCCTAATTCCCATAGAGTTTAACCAGCCATGCCACGTGATTTCAATTGCTTTACGGCAATTTTTTTTTTTTCCTCAACACTTATAGGACTAGGCTAGTGTGACTTAAAAGAAAAAGAAAGGTGGTATGAAGGTAAAAAAAAAATAAAAAAAGACAATAGAAAAGTGACATTTATTATTATTCATTAAAATCTAAATTCACAAGCATTTTTGATTTGTCATATTTTAAGATTGACGGTTAACAGACAACACCAAAAATGCTTGCAAAATTATAAAATATCCAGCATCCATAAAATGCTGACATTTTAATAAAAATCATGGAAACATAACAAAGGAGTTATAAATATAGAAAACGAATTTTGGATAATAATAATTAATTCATGGGTCAAATATGACAATAGTTGTATTTTTACAAAATATTTTATACAAGCTGAAACTAAACCGGCAGCGGCGTTAGAACTCAACCAGAATAGAAACGAACTACTACCTCCTTTGACCGCCTAATAGGGGGGGGGGGGGGGGGGGGGTGAGGGGGATCAATAAATAATGCAAGGGAAAATCTCCAGGTTGCCAAAGGAGAAAGTGGTTGAAAGATAATAATATTGAAAAGTAGTCACAAATTAAGTTAAACGAGAGAACACACTATTTGTATATACCATAACTCATGCAGAAAAAAAAAGCTTATTGGTTTTGTGATTTCCAATATAATTTGTGAAGACAGTATATTAACATTCATAATGGTTTCAGAGAAATTAATTTGTAAATGTTATATTTAATTGATCGTGTAACGGGAAGAATAGGTAGCGCATTTGCCGGGCACAGTTCAAGTTCAAGGTTGAACGTTTGAATACAGTTTTTTTGCGGTGCGCTGTGGTGAGGGGGTGTCGTCGGTGCAACTGTACTGAATAGTCAAATTAGTCAACACCTGCGGTTTGTTTTGACTTTTTAAAGCTGGAATAGCAGGCGGGTTCGCGGAGCGTGCATTGTAATTGTCTTTTCTCGTTTAATGTGTTAGTGAGTTAAAATGCCACGTCATACTTATAGTTCTTTAGAATCCAGTGATATGGTATTGTTATACGGAGAGTGTACTTATGGAATGCCAAAATAGTAGCAGTTATTTACAGTACTACATAAAATACATCTTCAAAATAAGATGACGTATTTTATGCAGGATGTACTTAAAATCACTATTTTCCTTACAAGAGATTGATCTAGCTATACCAACAATCGAAAATTAATCAGCAATATATATTGGAAAATGTTACCCGATTACGAGAAAAAGAGTTTCAAATTTGATAAAAACCGTTCAATGTTTGTCGTGGAGGAGCGGAGCTAAGTGTCTGGGCGCAGAGGGGACTGGCGCGGTAGTGAATACTAATTAACTGTTCCCGACTTTGGCCATTCAAATTCAGTCAAATTTATATTTACACATATTTGACCTGAGCACTTACACTGTGCACTGTGTGTGGCAGTATACTGTGTGTTAATTTTTTTTTTGACAGCAGAAATGGCCTCTCATGAAACTGTTACGTTTTTGACCGATACTGCCCACTTAGTGGTCATCTAATCTATCGATTATACATGGTTTCAGCCGTAAAATTATGATGCATGGTTTTGGTTGTGGGCTTTCTGCTATAAATTCACTTCACTATTAACTATCGCTCCTAACGCTTTTCAGAGAACTATAAAGTATCTGAAGTCCCTACTGCAGAAGTTGACTTTGCGGAATATGATAGCAAGTAGCCTGGATTTTACACGTCCAAAATGATAATTTCCATGATTATTAATTTTACACATCTGGCAATGACCATTACAGTGTAGTGAAATTATATTATGTCTGTTTTTGATTGCATTGCTTCTTTTACCTACATTTTTGGGTAAAAAACGAAAAAAAATATTTACAAATTTTACAAAAAATAAAAATTTTATACTTAATAGAATACATTCATTTTCAGTGTAAAATCTACAATAGTAAAATCACAATTAGGGAGCAAATACACATTAAAAACTACCATTGTATTGCCGGCTTCGCAATGTTAACTTGTAACGTTTAACGATTTAAAGCTGCCATCGAAACTATACGCTTGAAGTATCATTATTTAAACATTTACATGACAACACAAAATGTGAATACCAAATAATAATAATTCATTTATTTAGTTAATAATAAGTAAATAACTGATAAACATACATTAAGTTTTTCTGTTAGATGATTCAGTCTTTTGATAAAATAAATATTTTTTAAGGCAAAAGCAAAAGCATCTCTGGAGCATATTGCAAGAGAAAGCTGTTCAAATTTTACAATATTTAAATTTATATTATATTACAATTTGTATTATTTATTTACAATTATTCTTTAAATGCAAATTAGACCATCGCCTAGTGAAACATTGAAAGTATTAAGTTTTCAGCATATCAATTAACTAGTTAATTATAAATTATGTATTTCACTGAATCGCAATGTTCCGAGTCATAATAAATAGAAGTTAGGTTGGAAACATTCAAGAATACGGTGTACTCCGTGCATTCAACTGCCCGAGTATCTTCTGAGCTCCTGATGGCGGCGTAGTTTCGGTAGCAGCCAATGCGGACCAGCACGGCCATGGACCGTTTACATTCATGTAAAAGATATAAATAAATTTTGTACGATTATGCTCGGGTATCAAACCTAAATTTACATAGTATTCGTTGGCATTTGGTAAATTTTATAGTATAATTAATTATTTAGGCAATAAAAAAACCTTCAATCCCCTACGATCCATAATTAGTGTACGATCATTGACATGCACATATTTTATCTTTAGATATGGCAGTCCTTGTCAGTCAGTCAGTCAATCAGACGCGCACAGTGTTCTATCAACTCAATACGAAGGATGTACAAGTACTTTTAGATGTTACAAATCATAAATGAGTTAAGTATAGTCGAGTGATACGAAGAAAGAGAAAACAACCATAAAATATAGCATAATGTGATACTATATTTATTTATTGTACATAATTAATTTGACAAAAAATAGAAATGTAGTAGTAGAAATACACAGTTATAAAAGAATATTGTAAATGCACAGGGAGCGATTATATGTGAGAAGGGTGTAGCTGGCATAAAATCATGTTAGAGAGAAGAGGACAAATATACAAGAACAGATGAAGGGTTTGCGATCTTTAGATCCTAATGAGTTATTAGTTTTCATACACAATCATGTTATTAACAATCATATCATACTATAACCTAAATATTACACTGTCCTATTAAGCAAATCCACTTTTAATATTAGCTTCTAAAAAAGCAACGAAAGGAAGGAATACAGATAATAATTTAAGTAGCTTGGTGACGGTACCATGCTACCATGCGTCTTGTCAAAAATATTAAAATAAGTAAATGTTGTGTTAGTTTCTCAAATAGGGTTTATAGGGGAATTTAAAATAAAGTTAAAATAATTAGGGTTTATAGGGGAGTTTAGGTAAGTTATTCCCAAAAACGTCGTATTAACTTAAAGCGATGCGATGTACTTGACCTTCCGCTTGAGGGTCGCTCTTAAACCCTGTATAGATTTACTGTGGCTTTCCCGGATTTTTTTATTGACTATTTCGGGCCCGTTGCCATCGAGCGATATGTCTTGAATCAGGTCCCAAACCTCAATATCTATTTTCTCCCACGCTTCCAACCTATCGTCGAGGCACTTCGCAGCATCGTTGATCTTCAACAGGAGTTTTGCTGTCTCTGGGTTTCGATTTTCGTTCAGCGCCTGGCCGGCGTTTGTTTTTTTCTTAGTCTTCTTTCCCTGGGTCAGTCGGGAAAGCTCGTAGCAAATGCCGCATTCAAAAATAACTACTGATATTATCTGCAAATAAAAACAAAACAATGTTTTATTAAAAAAGATTTTTTTAATGTGTAATTAACAGCGAGATTCCTTTTGCAACCAAAAATGGGCTGACGAAAATGGGATGGGATGGGTTTATTCCAATTTTGTGTTATTTTTTTAAAATAAATCCACTTAAAATATATTTTATAGAAAAACTGCAGGGATTTTTCATTTTATGTTATTTTAAATCATACAGCGTGTGTCAAGGTAATGGCATTTCTCAAAATCAACTCTTTTCCGAGCTCTATTTCGGCTAAAATCCCATGATTCAAGACTGAGATTTAAACTAAATAGATAAACAACAAAATCCAAATTTACTATAAACAATCCGCTCAATGTAAATTTGTAGCTAAAAGAAAAATAATAGGTTAGGTTAGGTTTAAAATTCATGCTTTAAAATTCATCAACTTTAATATGTTTTTACGACCAAAATGGCTATTTCAAATGCGAAACATTATTATAGTCATAATGTCAACACTCGTATATATTTCATTATTATAATTCCAAAAAATGGCCAGTTACCGTAAACAATATTTTACATATATTCCGGGTTGTCTGAAAGGTTTCAGACCCCAACATGAAGATGGCAGCACTCATCAACAAAAGCACCACCCTTCACCCCACACCTCATGCCTAAGAAGTATAAATGGGTTCTTCAGTTAGTGATTGTATTAATGCATGGACCTTCTATTGTCTTACATCTTGTTCTGTGTGACAATAGCAAATAGATGCCTTGTTGTGTTCGCATCCATGCAAATTATTTATGACGGATATAAAGAACTGTGGAATATAATAATCTATTTATTTTGGCCCATCCTGTCACCGCAATACATAATAAAAGCAGGGGTGCGGAATTATTAAACTAAAAATAGTAATACCAACCTCTAAAAAGTTGACTAGAATCTCCAAAGTTTCTCTACAGCTCCAGAATTTATCCTCCGTAGACAGTTGAGTGTCTAAAACCTTTAGGACAGCCTGTAGACAGTCCTCGATGCAGGAACATGCGACTTCGGCGCACTTTAATGCATCTTTTGTTTCGCCCTTTGCAATATGTGCGACCATTGTAAAGGTCGTCTCGTACGCTTCTCTAAATGGTAGGAACGAATTTATAAAGGCTGAAAAAATAAAATAAAAATAATGAATGGTTTTATTTTGAAAATTAAAATAGATTGCTCAGCTGCTAAGAGGATATGGTAGTAACTTTGGAAGTACAAACAACAATCAGTGCATGATATATTGCCACTATTCTGGCAAAAGGGCTAATTTCATACATTTGAGCTAAATTGATATTTTGGTAAATTTGGATTCCAAGCAAATTTCTGTCAATAGCCAATTTGGCTTAAAATCTCTTTTTGGTAAGCCTATAATATACATTTTGTGCTCTACTATACATCTGTGTTTAGTAGCGGTGTCTCAAAAGGGCCTACCTCATTAATTTTGTATGGGATGAAAATTCTTACGAAACCCGATAGACATCGTTATAACGCACCTATTATGGAGGTGTTTGAAAAGTTTCCAACCTAACGAAGATATGATATTTTATCTTCAAATTTATTTTATTTTTCAAAATAATCTCCTCGTATCAACCTGTCCAAATAGCACTCGGTGTCTTTCTCTGCAAAATGGTTGTCTAAGAAGATGATAGTCTTCTCATTCGACAAAAATCTGTCCTCCGAACGCAACTTTTAGATTAACTCCTATCAGCCTATTGACACCCGGCCGGCGGCCCAAACGTCGCATGTGCATGGCAACGCATATATGCGCCAGACCGAGAAAGCAATGCCCACTTCATTTGATCATTTCTGCCAACATAACATTACGATTGATGTTTGCACCATTGGAATCACAACAAGCCAATTAATACCTCAAAATCGAAATTTATCATAAAATTTATTCATTAATTATAATCATTACTGAATATTCTATAAAAATTATTTAGTGACATGGCTGCGTAATCGATTTTTTAACATATGGAAAAAAAGTTTTGGCCGACTTATCGAAAATTAACTTCAACGAATCGACCGTTGCAAGCGTGGTGGACATATGACCAAAGTCGAGGTCCATTCATAATTGTATTGATTGTACTTTAAGCCAATAATAAAAGTTTTGATATGTTCAAATGGTTTGCATGATATTTAAAAAAAAAGTTGTCAAGTTCTTATTGAAAAACCCGATAAAAAGGTAAGCATTCTTTTTTTGTACAAAATTTATCATAAATCAAGAATTGAAAAAATAATTCCGTAGTTACATAGCTCTCATTTCATAAAGACAAATTCACCTAGGCTATTTTGAAATATAAATAGAAATGAAATATAAAATATATGAAATATATGTTTTTATATTTATTTATTTATATATTTACCTATTAATCTTGAAGGTAGAGGACTGGTTATACTTGAGTATTGAATGTTATTGTGCATCTCCGCTTCAGCTGATCTGTAAGTCGAGTCGAATTCCTTTGTGATGCCCTCTAGACAGGATGTAAGTTTCGCTCGAAACTCGAACAGGATGTAAGTTTCGTAAAAATTTATATATTTTGAGATCTATTTTTTTTTGATAAAGTGATAAAAACTGGAAGATCTCTTCTATTTATTTGGAAAATGAACTACATTTCTAAATTAAATCACTTAGAAAGATGTTATAATATATGTATATCTCAAAATTTATATTTTAAAAAAGAATTGCCTGTGTTTGATTGTAAATACGAAATAACTTTGTCAACAAATTCAGGCCGCATTGCGATGTTCACTATATCAGCATATTGGAGTTATACATTTTACAAACGCCTATGTGATTCGTGAAAAAAAATGATTAGATATAGTTTATCGAAACATTTTTACAAACAAATATATCAAAAGTAGTTAAATATATTAGTTATTGACTATATGGCGGCTACTGTCTTGGTAAAGCATTTATTTTTTCAATTCTGTAACACGCCGATGCAAAATAAACATTTGAATGTCTCTACACTATGTTTATGTAATATTATAAAAAAAATTAGATTGTACGGACTTATAATCGCTTAAAATCCGTGAGCACAAGTTCACGCTAAAGTCACAGTAAACAAACAAAATTTTGTACATCGCAAGATGTTTAGCATTTTTTTTTTGTGATATAAATAAATTAGATTACTTATATCTCTTGTGGATATCTCTCCTAACGTCTTTGAAAACCTGTAAAATTCGGATTTTTTGTAGCATTTCGGTATATAATACATATTAATATTATATGGTCATAATAGGAAGTTTTACCTAACAATAAAACTAGTATTATGTTCATAACCTTACCTGAGACCTAGGCATCACCACCCTGGATACTAGCCTTCTCTAGGCTTTCGTCCATGATTAGATCGGGATCGCTAAATTTTATTAGTATCGGGATCGTAATCCAGTGATATAAACCTGTCCCTATCTCATTACTTCCCTTTTTCCCATCAACTTCTGACCAAAGAATGCAATAAGCATTATTAGGTGGATCCGCCTCATAAATTGTTGCATTATAAACTGCTAGCTTTCTTAAATAGTATAAAACCGATACATCACCACTCGGTATCTGGAGAACTGACTGTTTTTTATAGATTGTATTGTTATAGATTTGAATGAAGAATCTTTGACAGATCTCTTTTTATCTTCCTCTTTGGCAATATAACTTCGATTTTTGCGTGCAATGTGGCAATCATAAATCTCTTTAAGTTCTGGTAGATTTGGTGATTTTTGCTTGGTCATATTTGAAGCATGTGAGGCATTGATCCCTTTTCGGGTGGTAGAATGACAAATTAAAATTTGCCTGTAGACATATTTGGAGACAGGTTTTCTATTTTCAGTATTACATTCTAAAGTATACAGCTCGTACAATTTTAAAATTGAAAGCCTACTATCTAAATATTGTCTTGAGGATGTTTTTCGGCGATAATGGGACTCCATAGTTGGAAATTTAGTAAAATGCTCTTTGACTTTCATTATTTCGAATTCTGGGGTTTTATTAGACGGCTTGTGATTTCCTCGTACAGAATCTTTTCGAAAAAGTTTCCACAAACTCTTATCTGTCTGTTATTCTTTTCGAAGTAATAATACTTACTGCTAGTTCTTTTCTTAGATTGCAATGATTGTATTCGGCGTTTTGGCTCTACGCTCTTTACATTGTTAAAAATATAATATAAAAGATTCGATTGCTCTAGTTTTAGAATTATCTAAATAAATTTTATTTTCTTCATCTGAACCTCCATCGTAGTTTGTTGATTTACGTCTCAGGTTTTTATTTGGATTTTCAATTAGTGGTATCGTCTCAGAATATGAACACGCTGGCTGTAAAAAAATAATGGTTAATTCGGTAATAATACCATTATAACTTATGTTTGTAGTAAATAATACAATAATAACAAACCTTCGTAGATGGTTTACGCAAAATATACTCGTATATCGTATCGTATACTTGTTTAAGAAATCAAAATCAATCAATTTTAAACGCAGAAGAAGTCAGTAAGTAAGGTTGATTATTTGTGCCTCTAAACATTTTATAATAAATGATCACATTTGAATGACGGAGAATTCTAGAAGTAACATAAAGATTTCTGTATTTTAATATTAAAACATTAAAATGTAATTGGTGAATTATTGCAAATCATAACTGCCATTTTTGTAAATAATGTGTACCTAATGAATTTTGAAATAGATACTAGACGACCTAAACGTTACATCCTGATATTTAACTAATTTTTCACCAAAATGTCACATAATGAGTTCTGCTTCTAAGCCGACGAAATATTTGTTTTTATTCGAATTATGGGGGAGACATTTATGAAAAAGTTGGCCACAAAGTTCAAAAAAATAAAAATACTTCATTCGAAATATTATATATTTTAAACAAATTATATGATAATTATCAAAATTCATTCCCCATCTTCTATAATGTCTATGTCTAGACGAGAACAGTTGATTCGTGCGTAATTGAACGTTGGCGGTGGATCGTGTTCGAATCTTTCGTTCGGAGCGTTTTTTCGTCAATTTGATTGTACAGTGAAATTTTTGCCTGGTAGTATTTGTGTATTGAACCTCATTTGTGTATTGAACCTCCTTTTGTGTAATTTTATCGTATTTATTACTTTCAAACAGACAGTTACTCTAAGTACTATACTAATTAATTTTCTCTACCTACCCCCAAAAAAAGTTTACCTGCTCATTAGTGCCGTTTACTGGCACGTGTGCATTTGTGACTTATTTATTACATTTTATATATCAAATATGCCACCGCGCTATTAACTTAGCTTCCAATATGGAAGACGTGACGGGGGGGGGCTGGCGATCCCGGAATCGCCAGTCCCCAGCAACTCTGCTCAATCCGACATGGAAATCCAGCCAATGTCCCCTGAAACAAGCCTAGCGGTAGCGTCCATCGTTGAGGTCAATACCTCAATCCCAAATATTCATTCAAATTCAAATATTATTACAAATAACCCAACTCGGAACATTGTTCCTGACATAATAAGATATAAGGCGGAAGCTCTTCCCCCTTTTATTACCTACCTCCAATTCAACTTCGAAGATCAAGCCACCCAAAAAAAATCATACCTAAACCCACTTTATAAACAGTAAGTCAATTTAGCATACGTATGTGGGTCGGTATCAATAATAGCAAGACAGTCTACTTTACCGTGTATTCCTACCATAGGTAATATTCTGCCTTTATAATATTGTCTCCCTTTTTCCAGATAGACTATAAAGACCATGGATAACTATAAAGACCAACACAAACTAAAGCCTTCAGGTTTTGCCAAAATAGAACAGGGTACGAGCCAAAGAGTAAAAAATCAAGCTATACGTACCAAAAGTAGACGTTCTGACAATTTTGATAGCAGTCGCAACATTGAAGATGATGGCGCACTATCATCAGTTTGTCCAATGATATCCAGGTCTGAACAATTAAAAAAATGGAAAGAGAAGCAAGCTGTAAAACGACAGGAAGCTCTTCAAAATAAAGTAAAACCCTTCACAGTGGGTGTCGTGCGGCATGATTTACTTCTTTACAAGCCTGTATCTCCACTTAAAACTTCCAAAAATATTGAAAAACCTAATCTTCGTAGTACAAGATCTAGTTTTAAAATGTTATCAACGAGAAATACCTTAGAAAGAAATACAGTTACCGATAAAACTGATCAGAAGCAACCCTCTTTCGCACCCTCTAATGCGAAGTTCAAAGTCCCCAAAAATATCAAAAGTGACTCATACACCTTTGGAAGTAAAAAAGTAGGCGCTGTGACTAGAAGTAAAGATATGTTTACCGACCCAAAACCATCAACATCTGGAACGCAGTCAAAACAAGCTCAGCCTGAATGGTTCAATGTTTTCATGGAGCGTTTGCCCTCTACAGAAGACCCTTGTAGTTCAGGTGAACGCATAACCTCCAAGCCCGAAATGAAGGAGCGCCCTGAGTCCAATCAGGACAATAAATTAAACACTTCAATAAAATTGGGTAAGTCGAGTGGCCAATATGGTACTCCTGTTAAATTTTGAACATTTAAACTGCCTAATTACTTTAGTTTGCATTAGAGTCACACTTTGTTTTGATTGAATTATGAACCTCATTTTAATTTTTTATGCATAAAACAGTGTATGGCAATGGTAATCCAGAAAACACGGTGGACAGGTTGGTAAGCTCATGTTTGGTCCTGTTGTTTTGTGTTTTTAAATTTTGTTGCAGTGGCCTGACGGAATTTATTACTGGTAGTAATTTTAATTTTCTCATTTTACATAAAGTTTTCAATGTAAGTGACCAAACCACTAAATTTTCTTTTAAATATTACTCTGCCGCTCAGGTTGGCATGACTGTTATTTGCCACTCAGAAGAAGATCTATGCTAAAATTATTTTTATTCTTACACTGTAGTGTGACGGTAACTTCTTAAGAATTAGTAACGACACCCTAATGATAAATATCAGATTCTCAGGACCATTAGGAAAATTTACAAGACAGTTTTTTTTGTTTTTTGCTCACCCAATGCCACTAAAACAGGAAGATTAGAACCATTTTTATACCCAACTTTCATAACCCTTTTTGGTTAATAAAACTTAAAACATCTAAGCATGTGCTGTTTGCATTACCAAAAATGATTTAGCACATCGACGCACTATTTATTTTGCGGGTGAAATGTAACTAATATTATGGTAATGTTACTATTTCCAACAATGTTATTGTTATGTAAATTAACTTGCTTATTGTTATGTAAATGTAAATTAGGCGCTGTGACTAGAAGTAAAGATATGTTTACCGACCCAAAACCATCAACATCTGGAATACAGTCAAAACAAGCTCAGCCTGAAATGTCCAGTTTAATGGTGAAACGGACGAAGCCCATAGACTGTTTGAGCCAGGGTAAGTTGGGGCCTGTACATCTATCTATATGCAATTAATTTTTGGAATGAAATGCAAACAAGTGGTCCACCCTTCATTTTGGAAACACCAACACCATGATAAATGAATCAGAGAAGGAAAGAGATCTTGGTATTAAATTAGTGATTTGAAATGGGAACAAATCATGAGTATTGCCATGAAAGCAAGTAGCGTCATATACATAATTAAATTCATTCAAATCTCGTTATATCTGATTTTTTTCTAAAAAATTACAAAGTTTATTGGAGACCACTACTTGAATATTACTGTCAGGTTTGGAGCCCCTATTTTGCAAAAGATTAGATATTCTAGTAAGTACAACACCGAGCTACAAAACCTATAAGATTCTATAAGAAATCATACGAAGAGACTATATAAGCTGCCAACCATCAGCCAATACCAGCAATATCACCAGAGTAATAGGCCCAAAATATTGTTAAACTTAAAATATAGGTAATAAATACGTACATAGAATTTAATCAAATTTAAAATGTGTTTATTTATTTTATTTTTTAACAATAGGCGTTGGGTCTTTTTTTCTGCCAACACACCTCAAAGATGCAGTTAATATGTTGTATGTTGTTGTATCTTATTTACCTAATAGTTATTTGTGTACTTCAGGTTACGTTTCCGAAAATAGACCAGACAAGGATGCTGCAATTCGATTTCGCTCGGTGCTCGACAGCGAAATGACTCGACTTATTGATCTGTGTGGTCATTGGTTCGAATACAAAGACGATAATGATGCTGCTTTACCCGAATCTGCTAAGGTTTTTCTTTGATACCTATTTAACACATTTACCACCTAGAAATAATTCAGTAATTAATACGTATAGGTTGTGCGATGTCTTTACACGTCGAGCTCATTTATTGACCGATGTATATATAGGTACGTCAAGGCGCCGTCATTCATTCGAAAATTGCCGCTTAATTATCTGTTCATCCGATCGCTTTACTGTCTATGCCATTCGATTTGCAAATAACCAATCACTGGCTAAATACTGATAAAAATGAATAATCATCATCACTAAATTCTCTATGGAAATTATTTACTGTCACGGTAGAGTAATCGATTTTTCATCATTTAGAACCTTTTTTAAACAAGTAATACATAGTAAATTAACAAACATCAACATACATCTAACAAATATTTAAAATGTGAAAGTAGCAAATATTTAAAAAAGTTATCAAAAATAGTAAAAAATTGAGTATCCAATGTGAAAAGGCGATTAAAGCAGCTTTTTTTTTAAAAAAAAGTTTGAGACAGATAGTGACCAAAGTGATATTTTCTAATAGAGAAAGAAATACATGGTGAACCAGATGACACCAAATTTATGGGAATTGTACATCCCAGGCCACCAAAGCTGTTTTTCTTTACAATGGTGAGTTTTTATATTTATTTATAGAAATAAAAAATCACTACGTATGCGGTTTGTACACCAAAAATTTTTGCTCGAATCATTTCTAAACGGGTTAACTTTGAATAAATAACTATAAAAAATATATTTGTGGTTAAAAGTTTTGTTATGTTGGATAGAAGAGTGAGTTGGTTTAAATTAGACATTCCTCCCAAAAAATATGAAATTTACCAAAGGTACAAGTAGGCAGGCGCAAATGGACCGCCACCGATATACCCACGGAAAAAACTAAAATTTTAACCTTACTAGCACCAGTGTTTTCCAGTTAACTGGAAAAAAGATTTAAAGTTTTTATGAAGAATAAGAGCATATTAAGTAATTCATTTCTTTTTCAGCATCAAAAAAAAAATATATCAGTCAAGTACCAATTAAAATGTAATAGTTATCTAAATATTTATTTGTTTTGCGATTCAGGATCATATATTTCAAGCTATCGGTCAGACCAATCTGTTGATATCAAAGAAGTTTGAACAGTTCCGAACCTTGATTGATAGATGCGAATCCCAGCAGTTTGTGGAGGGCGATGGAGCAGTTGTCGCTCAGGACTTGGAGGTATGGACCATTTTAGAGGAAAAATGTTGATTTTGTCAAATTTGCTATACATTCTACACTAAAAAAATATATATTTAAGCTAATATTTCATTAAAATTATAAGTGACTGCATACTTATGCTTTTACTAACAAAATTTGAACTGTTAATTTAGATATATTATATATTTGATAACGATTTTTTAAATAAGCTTAGGAAAGTACGGCAAGTTTCAAAGAATTAAAAAAAAATATTGCAATTTTGTTGGTCTATTTAGAGTAATTGCTTGTCGGCAATCTGCCGGTACTGTCCGGTAAACATATTTAAATAGTACATAAAGGCCCGATCCTAAGACAGTCGGTGCCAACACGTAGACAACTTGCTTATGTCTAAATCTTGATTCAATATGTGACAAATATGTTTTTTGGACATATTCATAGCCTCTGCTATCTCTCTATCTTTAATTCGATAGTTGTCTAGCACCATTTGGTGAACTTGAGCGATGCTATCGTCAGTGGTTGCAGTTTTTGGACGTCCTGAGCGTTCGTCACCCAAGCTGGTACAGCCACGTTTAAATGCGGCGCCCAAAATTTCGCAGTGGCAAATAATGGTCCAAACCCCACATACAGCGTCCAACTCGTCTTTGATTTGCGTAGGCGTATTGCCTTTCAAAAACAAATATTTAATAGGAACTCGATACTTGCTTTTTTCCATTTATTCAAAAACACTCACATTGACTCACTCAAACGATTTGTCAACCTTTGGAACAACCTTGTTGGCAAAGGCGCCACTTAGTCAGTGTAAGTTAGTAGTCGATGAATGACGCTGTATGTGTGTATATGTATGAGACAAAACTTATCTTATCACAATAATTCTAAAACACTAATATTATCATCCTGTTATGAAATATTTTAAAACAGTACCGTTTTTTACTCATAAGTCTGGCGACAATTTGAAAAAAAACTTTTATATTTCTGTAGTGTTAATTAAACAATTAGTATAATAATCATTTTAAATAATAAAATACCATTATAATGTGATAAAAAAATTAATAGGTTAATATCTCAAGTACCATGTTTAATTTTGTATTTTGTCAGGGTTTTTGGGACATGGTGTTTTTGCAAGTGGAAGATATCGATTTGAGATTTAAGAGACTAACAAAAGAAAGAGATAACGGATGGGTTGATGAAAAAGATGAATTAAAGATAATGCAATCAAAATCCGTAAATCTTAGTAAAATTAAGGCTTTCTTTAGGAATGTTGCACCTTCAAAGGGGCTCCGCGCCTTCAAAGGTAAGCAAAAAATATTAAATTCATAATATTTTAAAGGAATATGCACAAGTATCTTTTAGAAAACACACATTGACATTACAATTATAGATTTACTGGTTATTAGGATTTTAGAATTGAAAAGTTGAAAGATTTATGATAGTATGGTAAATATGCTTTATGAATGGCAAGTTTAATCATAGGATCTAATTACAAAATATATCCTTATTTTTATGTCTTCCCTATGATACCAACAATAGTGCTAATCACTTTGAAAGTGTAGTATTGTTGTTATAGTGAAGTTTTTTGGGTATCAATTGTTCCTCCTGCCTTCTCTACAACAAAAAACAAAACATTACAAGAAGCTTGTATTTATTATTTTGCATGATGTATACAAACTTTTTTAGCCTTCATGGCCTCAACTTTTTATTTTTTTTATCTATCTATGATCCTTATTTTTGTTTACTGGAATTAACTAACTAAATACTCAATAAGAATGGTATTATTAATGGTAATGGTTATTATTCAACGGTGAATAATAACTAAATACTTTATTATTTATTTATAAAATTTAATCATGAAATCGGTGGATGCTATTTAAGTCTTAAGAATGTTTATTTGCCGATGACCTATCAATGTATTGTTATTCATCAGCTTCAAGAATGAAAAATTCCAAAGTAAGCAGTGGCACAGAACACCCTCAATTGGAGCTGTCATTGTCGAAAAGTAACATAAAAATATTTGAAGGTGGTTTCTTTTCTGTTACTACTCCGATGAAGACTACAATAGATAAACCCGATAGAGGGGTAAGAAAGCGGTGCATATCACCTTCCAGACCTCCATCTTTCTTGAAAGAGGTCCCGTCCTCTGAAGCAAGGAAAGGGTTATCGCTTCAAAAGGTATGTTTCAAATTCTATATACAACTATTTAAAATATGAAAAGAATCTAAGAAACCGCTAGCCCCAATGTTAATGGTACTTGACTAAAATAGTGGAATGCTTATTTTTTAACATGAATATATCAAAAACGAAGTTTGGTATTTTTCACTTGATGTTTAAGGGTGACGCCTCAGCTTTTAAATTTAATAGTCTAATATTAGAATGATAAATATTGTTTTTTGTCGTACATTACAATCTAATTCACTAAAATAAAATAATAATGTACATATTGACAAGTACAAAAATAATGACGTCTAATAAAGTAGCTACTGGAAAACTGGTAAAATGAGAAGTATTCGGTTCTCCAAAACAACTTACCGATCGTGTTTTGCCAACACACTATGATGTAATGAGGTGTTACTTGTGGATAAAATAGGAATTAAAACATGGAAATACTACCAAGGAACCAAAAGTTACTGAGATATCGGATAAATTGGCGAAATAATTAACTCTCAATTCAATTTCAATTTCAATGTTGCCAGAAGCAACTTTTATTATTCAAATATATACAATTAAAATGTAAATAGATCCAGCTAAGACATTGTCTTATCTGCCGGTTTCTTAATCTTAACTAAAACAATTTATTTTAACATGTATAAAATATAATACAAAGTACTTAAAAATTAAGTTGACGTAACTTATGTGATTATAAACAAAATTAACCTAATTTAACTATGGATTAAAGCTTTTCAATTCCTTGTGTTACGAATGTGTGAATTTTGCAAATGATTCTAAATGATTCTAAATGTTTTTATAATGAAGATCTGAATCTTTGTGGCATAAAGTGTTTCAAATGATGTCCTTAAAAATAACCAATGCAAAATTATAATGTGGGTATTTATGATATTTAATCTTTTTACAGCTTTTGGACAAAACAAATAACATAGTTTTAAATACATCACTAATTAAACTCGAGATCGCTGCAAGTCGGCTGCGAAATAAGAAGGTCTTGATGTTTATTGTCTTACACCAATTTAAGAGATATTTAATTTTTTTTTCCAGTCTACCCCGTCTTCATTAGCCATGATGAGGGTATCTCAGACAGCCAAACGGGCAATGAGTACAGATTCACAATTAACTCAGGTATTTTTTATTTTGATTGGTCGGTTTTCAAGTTACATTAGATATTTTTTAAAATGGCACTGTACTAGGACCATGGCAGAGAATTTGGAGCTTTATTGTGGACCACGAAATTCAGGTAGTCATAATATAACGTATTTTGTATGTAGCCATCTTAAAAAGGGCTAGGGTTATTTACCAGGGTAGAAACTGTGTCGTGATTCCGTGTATAGCTGAGCTGGAAGATACCTATACGAAGTGATCTGTACATCAGCTTCAAGAGAAGCTTCAATATCAATAAGAGAATCTTTAGCCGCAGTTACTAGGTACTAAAAGTGTACAGATTTTTCGCAACTACGCGTACATCATTAAATGATTCTTGTAATGATGCGTGAGATATCAACAATAAACTATTTCTTTTATGTTTGCCATTTTTATTTCGAATTCGGACATTTAATGATATATGCTGTAAGAACGGGTTCTTGCTGGTAAAAACGCGTTGTTTCTGATGCTCTTAGATATTTCGCGTATTTACTATTAAAACGGGTTCTTACTGATTAAAACGTGTTACATAATAATTATATTATCATACTACTGTTATTAGCTTATTCTTTCATATCAGATTAGGTATTCATTTGAAGTTACTACTTTTATTAATATATATTTCAGGACAGTATGCTCCTAGCATCAATAAATTTGAATGCGAAACCGGCCAAAGGTATAATGAAGAGTCCGAGTAAAAGACCTCAAAGGACCACCAGCCATGAAGATACTGCACCTGCTGAAGATAGCAAACAAAGAAATCGATATAGAAATTACATCACGATACAAAATAAAGAAAACCCTGAAAGAGAAGAGCTACCAGAAAATTTGAGCAGAGCTACCAGAAAAGAACAAAACACTCCAGTGGATGAAACCGTAGACACAATGCAATCACTAGAAAGAGACTCTGCTAAAAAAAATCCTAATAAGAAAGGCACCACAAAAAACAATGTAAGCCCACTTGCGAGAAATTATAATATTTTACCTGAAATCTCCGATCTGTCGCTGAATACACCTAGGAGTAGCAAAGAGCAAAAAACGAGGAGTTTGCGAAGTTCTATGGTTGGAAGTGAACATCCTATTTGTGACAAGAGTCCCAATACACGTGAGTTTGTTTGTATTTCCTAAGATTTAACAGCTAAGAGCTTGCTTAACCCGTTTGGTGTTGAGACTCCGATCGGGGTCCTCGTCACACAACGTATTTAATTAATGTTTTTTCCTTCTAGCGTTTCCGGAGGTTTATGGTTTTATATTGCTGTTTGTTTCTTTGTGAGATGGCAGATACATATCACTAAGAAACACAGTCGACCTGTATAGTGAAGTTTGTTGTATGAATTTAGCAGTCAGTCCACGCCATTACAGGCTATTTTTCGGTTGTTTACGATGGTTTTTTAGTGGTTACTTGTTATTATAACCCAATTTTTTGTGTAAACATTGTTAAAAAATAGTGTTCTAATATGTGATATGTGTGTTTTGTGATATGTGTGATGTCAGAGGATTGCGAAAATGAATGATTTCATTTAACGTAATCTCAACAGTGGCAGTTATCTTCGAAGATGTCAATATCACAATAAACAAAGGTAATGTGAATCTTATTATACGTTTGTATTTATAAGCATTTGGATAAAGTATTCTATAGGAACTTTCTAAATTTTTTTTTTACTTGAGCTATTCAAAATAGTGCCATTTATCAAGATGATGTACAAAGTTTTTCTAATATAAGCATTTTAGTGAGCGCCCGTAAATATACTATTTTTTCAAAGCTTTCCGCGACACTGGACGAGTATAAATGACATGACGTTAGCATGCTTTCAACACCAGTCGGGTTAACTTTGGCCAATACTACTCAGCTTTGGAACTTTATTATGAGAGCAAAATATTATCTAATATCTTCATGTGTCTGTTATAGGACCTAGGACTTTAAAAGAAGCCTTAATTATGTGACATCTGGAAAAAGTATATTTGACGTATCTCACTACCCGTTTTGGGGACGAGACAACAAGGCAGGCAATATTGGTCAAAAAGCTTTGTAATATGAGTAACTCTTAACTGAGCATATCAAGGGTCAACAAACATAATACTTTATCCGAACACCCAAGTTTCCTTCATACCTCTTATGTGCCAAGTTTTGCATACTTATTTATGCAAAATATTTCTAGGGAAATCATGGTTCATTGGTTTGGTGTATCTCATTGTTCAATTTAATAATAGTTACGATAGGGAAACTAATGTAAACAAAATAACTGGATAATAAAAAATAAGGTTTGATAAAAAAAGATACTTTTAAAATTTTTACACAAAAAAAAATAATTCATAAATACAATAATTTAATAAAATACAATAATTAATTTAATTAAATAATTTACATAAAAATAAAATAGTTTGCATCTATAAAATTGTATAGAAGATTTGTGGCAAAATTGTATTGATATTTTTTTTCAAACATTTCAAATTTCCATTTATTTTAGACGAATAAATGAGTACTTTAAAAATTTTCTCAAATAGGTACTACTACTTTTCATCCCTTTTCATTTTTCAGCATTGATAAGGTCCGCACGTTTGAGCAAAAATTGAGCGATCGAAAATATTCCTTCTGTCAGATCGCAATTGGTTTATAAATGTTAAACCTAATTCTAAATGTTATACCAAATGCTTTAAAACCACAATGATTTATGAAGATACTTTACTAATAATAAATAATATAATAATATAGGTAACATTCAATGTAAATGTCAATGTGTGTGCAATAAAACTTGAATAAATAAGTGTATATTCTTTGCTTGTGAAATTTGCCTTCAAATTAAAGATACATTATATATAATACTTTTTTTAATATACCTATATTAGTTATCGTCGATTATTCTATTGTGAGTGTTGATTTTTATGTAATAGATATATAAAAGCATTTTCAAATAGAGATTATATATGAGGTGTGTTCAAAAAGTAAGGTGACTTTTCAAATTTCGCGGGCAACGTATTTTCGATTATCGATTTTTTTTGTTTTGTTATGTTGGTACACTCTTCCCGAACATCTGTACCAAATTTCAAGTGAATGGCATTTTTTGTTTGGTTGTGAGAGGCGTAAAGGTTATAAGTGTTTTGCGTGCTCGGCGATTTTTTGGTATCGAAAAATATAGATCAAAGGATTTGCATCGAATTTTGTGTAAAAAATAAAATTAAGTGCTCCGTAACACTTGAAATGTTGACAGTGGCATACGGTGAAACTGTTCTGAGTAAAAAAAATGTTTACAAGTGGTACAAACTCTTCCAAGATGGCCGGGAAGATGCCAATGACGAGCCTCGCTCTGGACGCCCAAGCACGTCAACAACTGATGAAAACGTTCAAGCAGTGAAGAAAATTGTTTTGGAAAATCGTCGAATCACTATCAGAGAAGTTGCTGAGGATGTCGGTATATCGCTTGGCTTGTGCCATGAAATTTTTTCTAACGTTTTGGGCATGAGACGTGTGTCAGCGAAGTTTGTTCTACTACAAGACCACTACTTGAATATTACTGTCAGGTTTGGAGCCCCTATTTTGCAAAAGATTAGATATTCTAGTAAGTACAACACCGAGCTACAAAACCTATAAGATTCTATAAGAAATCATACGAAGAGACTATATAAGCTGCCAACCATCAGCCAATACCAGCAATATCACCAGAGTAATAGGCCCAAAATATTGTTAAACTTAAAATATAGGTAATAAATACGTACATAGAATTTAATCAAATTTAAAATGTGTTTATTTATTTTATTTTTTAACAATAGGCGTTGGGTCTTTTTTTCTGCCAACACACCTCAAAGATGCAGTTAATATGTTGTATGTTGTTGTATCTTATTTACCTAATAGTTATTTTTGTACTTCAGGTGACGTTTCCGAAAATAGACCTGCAATTGGATTTCGCGTGTTGTATCTCAGCGAAATAAATCGACTTAATGATCTGTGTGATCAATGGTCCAAATACAAAGAAGATAATGATGCTGCTTTACCCGAATCTGCTAAGGTTTTTCTTTGATACCTATTTAACACATTTACCACCTAGAAATAATTCAGTAATTAATACGTATAGGTTGTGCGATGTCTTTACACGTCGAGCTCATTTATTGACCGATGTATATATAGGTACGTCAAGGCGCCGTCATTCATTCGAAAATTGCCGCTTAATTATCTGTTCATCCGATCGCTTTACTGTCTATGCCATTCGATTTGCAAATAACCAATCACTGGCTAAATACTGATAAAAATGAATAATCATCATCACTAAATTCTCTATGGAAATTATTTACTGTCACGGTAGAGTAATCGATTTTTCATCATTTAGAACCTTTTTTAAACAAGTAATACATAGTAAATTAACAAACATCAACATACATCTAACAAATATTTAAAATGTGAAAGTAGCAAATATTTAAAAAAGTTATCAAAAATAGTAAAAAATTGAGTATCCAATGTGAAAAGGCGATTAAAGCAGCTTTTTTTTTAAAAAAAAGTTTGAGACAGATAGTGACCAAAGTGATATTTTCTAATAGAGAAAGAAATACATGGTGAACCAGATGACACCAAATTTATGGGAATTGTACATCCCAGGCCACCAAAGCTGTTTTTCTTTACAATGGTGAGTTTTTATATTTATTTATAGAAATAAAAAATCACTACGTATGCGGTTTGTACACCAAAAATTTTTGCTCGAATCATTTCTAAACGGGTTAACTTTGAATAAATAACTATAAAAAATATATTTGTGGTTAAAAGTTTTGTTATGTTGGATAGAAGAGTGAGTTGGTTTAAATTAGACATTCCTCCCAAAAAATATGAAATTTACCAAAGGTACAAGTAGGCAGGCGCAAATGGACCGCCACCGATATACCCACGGAAAAAACTAAAATTTTAACCTTACTAGCACCAGTGTTTTCCAGTTAACTGGAAAAAAGATTTAAAGTTTTTATGAAGAATAAGAGCATATTAAGTAATTCATTTCTTTTTCAGCATCAAAAAAAAAATATATCAGTCAAGTACCAATTAAAATGTAATAGTTATCTAAATATTTATTTGTTTTGCGATTCAGGATCATATATTTCAAGCTATCGGTCAGACCAATCTGTTGATATCAAAGAAGTTTGAACAGTTCCGAACCTTGATTGATAGATGCGAATCCCAGCAGTTTGTGGAGGGCGATGGAGCAGTTGTCGCTCAGGACTTGGAGGTATGGACCATTTTAGAGGAAAAATGTTGATTTTGTCAAATTTGCTATACATTCTACACTAAAAAAATATATATTTAAGCTAATATTTCATTAAAATTATAAGTGACTGCATACTTATGCTTTTACTAACAAAATTTGAACTGTTAATTTAGATATATTATATATTTGATAACGATTTTTTAAATAAGCTTAGGAAAGTACGGCAAGTTTCAAAGAATTAAAAAAAAATATTGCAATTTTGTTGGTCTATTTAGAGTAATTGCTTGTCGGCAATCTGCCGGTACTGTCCGGTAAACATATTTAAATAGTACATAAAGGCCCGATCCTAAGACAGTCGGTGCCAACACGTAGACAACTTGCTTATGTCTAAATCTTGATTCAATATGTGACAAATATGTTTTTTGGACATATTCATAGCCTCTGCTATCTCTCTATCTTTAATTCGATAGTTGTCTAGCACCATTTGGTGAACTTGAGCGATGCTATCGTCAGTGGTTGCAGTTTTTGGACGTCCTGAGCGTTCGTCACCCAAGCTGGTACAGCCACGTTTAAATGCGGCGCCCAAAATTTCGCAGTGGCAAATAATGGTCCAAACCCCACATACAGCGTCCAACTCGTCTTTGATTTGCGTAGGCGTATTGCCTTTCAAAAACAAATATTTAATAGGAACTCGATACTTGCTTTTTTCCATTTATTCAAAAACACTCACATTGACTCACTCAAACGATTTGTCAACCTTTGGAACAACCTTGTTGGCAAAGGCGCCACTTAGTCAGTGTAAGTTAGTAGTCGATGAATGACGCTGTATGTGTGTATATGTATGAGACAAAACTTATCTTATCACAATAATTCTAAAACACTAATATTATCATCCTGTTATGAAATATTTTAAAACAGTACCGTTTTTTACTCATAAGTCTGGCGACAATTTGAAAAAAAACTTTTATATTTCTGTAGTGTTAATTAAACAATTAGTATAATAATCATTTTAAATAATAAAATACCATTATAATGTGATAAAAAAATTAATAGGTTAATATCTCAAGTACCATGTTTAATTTTGTATTTTGTCAGGGTTTTTGGGACATGGTGTTTTTGCAAGTGGAAGATATCGATTTGAGATTTAAGAGACTAACAAAAGAAAGAGATAACGGATGGGTTGATGAAAAAGATGAATTAAAGATAATGCAATCAAAATCCGTAAATCTTAGTAAAATTAAGGCTTTCTTTAGGAATGTTGCACCTTCAAAGGGGCTCCGCGCCTTCAAAGGTAAGCAAAAAATATTAAATTCATAATATTTTAAAGGAATATGCACAAGTATCTTTTAGAAAACACACATTGACATTACAATTATAGATTTACTGGTTATTAGGATTTTAGAATTGAAAAGTTGAAAGATTTATGATAGTATGGTAAATATGCTTTATGAATGGCAAGTTTAATCATAGGATCTAATTACAAAATATATCCTTATTTTTATGTCTTCCCTATGATACCAACAATAGTGCTAATCACTTTGAAAGTGTAGTATTGTTGTTATAGTGAAGTTTTTTGGGTATCAATTGTTCCTCCTGCCTTCTCTACAACAAAAAACAAAACATTACAAGAAGCTTGTATTTATTATTTTGCATGATGTATACAAACTTTTTTAGCCTTCATGGCCTCAACTTTTTATTTTTTTTATCTATCTATGATCCTTATTTTTGTTTACTGGAATTAACTAACTAAATACTCAATAAGAATGGTATTATTAATGGTAATGGTTATTATTCAACGGTGAATAATAACTAAATACTTTATTATTTATTTATAAAATTTAATCATGAAATCGGTGGATGCTATTTAAGTCTTAAGAATGTTTATTTGCCGATGACCTATCAATGTATTGTTATTCATCAGCTTCAAGAATGAAAAATTCCAAAGTAAGCAGTGGCACAGAACACCCTCAATTGGAGCTGTCATTGTCGAAAAGTAACACAAAAATATTTGAAGGTGGTTTCTTTTCTGTTACTACTCCGATGAAGACTACAATAGATAAACCCGATAGAGGGGTAAGAAAGCGGTGCATATCACCTTCCAGACCTCCATCTTTCTTGAAAGAGGTCCCGTCCTCTGAAGCAAGGAAAGGGTTATCGCTTCAAAAGGTATGTTTCAAATTCTATATACAACTATTTAAAATATGAAAAGAATCTAAGAAACCGCTAGCCCCAATGTTAATGGTACTTGACTAAAATAGTGGAATGCTTATTTTTTAACATGAATATATCAAAAACGAAGTTTGGTATTTTTCACTTGATGTTTAAGGGTGACGCCTCAGCTTTTAAATTTAATAGTCTAATATTAGAATGATAAATATTGTTTTTTGTCGTACATTACAATCTAATTCACTAAAATAAAATAATAATGTACATATTGACAAGTACAAAAATAATGACGTCTAATAAAGTAGCTACTGGAAAACTGGTAAAATGAGAAGTATTCGGTTCTCCAAAACAACTTACCGATCGTGTTTTGCCAACACACTATGATGTAATGAGGTGTTACTTGTGGATAAAATAGGAATTAAAACATGGAAATACTACCAAGGAACCAAAAGTTACTGAGATATCGGATAAATTGGCGAAATAATTAACTCTCAATTCAATTTCAATTTCAATGTTGCCAGAAGCAACTTTTATTATTCAAATATATACAATTAAAATGTAAATAGATCCAGCTAAGACATTGTCTTATCTGCCGGTTTCTTAATCTTAACTAAAAACAATATATTTTAACATGTATAAAATATAATATAAAGTACTTAAAAATTAAGTTGACGTAACTTATGTGATTATAAACAAAATTAACCTAATTTAACTATGGATTAAAGCTTTTCAATTCCTTGTGTTACGAATGTGTGAATTTTGCAAATGATTCTAAATGATTCTAAATGTTTTTATAATGAAGATCTGAATCTTTGTGGCATAAAGTGTTTCAAATGATGTCCTTAAAAATAACCAATGCAAAATTATAATGTGGGTATTTATGATATTTAATCTTTTTACAGCTTTTGGACAAAACAAATAACATAGTTTTAAATACATCACTAATTAAACTCGAGATCGCTGCAAGTCGGCTGCGAAATAAGAAGGTCTTGATGTTTATTGTCTTACACCAATTTAAGAGATATTTAATTTTTTTTCCAGTCTACCCCGTCTTCATTAGCCATGATGAGGGTATCTCAGACAGCCAAACGGGCAATGAGTACAGATTCACAATTAACTCAGGTATTTTTTATTTTGATTGGTCGGTTTTCAAGTTACATTAGATATTTTTTAAAATGGCACTGTACTAGGACCATGGCAGAGAATTTGGAGCTTTATTGTGGACCACGAAATTCAGGTAGTCATAATATAACGTATTTTGTATGTAGCCATCTTAAAAAGGGCTAGGGTTATTTACCAGGGTAGAAACTGTGTCGTGATTCCGTGTATAGCTGAGCTGGAAGATACCTATACGAAGTGATCTGTACATCAGCTTCAAGAGAAGCTTCAATATCAATAAGAGAATCTTTAGCCGCAGTTACTAGGTACTAAAAGTGTACAGATTTTTCGCAACTACGCGTACATCATTAAATGATTCTTGTAATGATGCGTGAGATATCAACAATAAACTATTTCTTTTATGTTTGCCATTTTTATTTCGAATTCGGACATTTAATGATATATGCTGTAAGAACGGGTTCTTGCTGGTAAAAACGCGTTGTTTCTGATGCTCTTAGATATTTTGCGTATTTACTATTAAAACGGGTTCTTACTGATTAAAACGTGTTACATAATAATTATATTATCATACTACTGTCTTATTCTTATTCTTGTCTTATTCTTTCATATCAGATTAGGTATTAATTTGAAGTTACTACTTATATTAATATATATTTCAGGACAGTATGCTGAAAGACCCTGAAAGAGAAGAGCTACCAAAAAATTTGAGCAGAGCTACCAGAAAAGAACAAAACACTCCAGTGGATGAAACCGTAGACACAATGCAACCACTAGAAAGAGACTGCTAAAAAAAATCCTAATAAGAAAGGCACTACAAAAAACAATGTAACCCCACTTGCGAGAAATTATAATATTTTACCTGAAATCTCCGATCTGTCGCTAGCAAAAGTGCCTCAAACTTTTTGATCACTACTAAAGTGATCAAAGTTAATTAATTTTTAAGTTTTATCTTTATAATGACATTTTTAAAATATAATAGTATCTAATTTTGCAAGCATATTTGTTGAATATTTAGTTAATTGTGATAATTTATACTTAAATGTGTATCATTCCATTGTAAGATGATAAAATTAAATGTGAATGCTTTTAATTTTAACTGTAAAACTAATAATAGAATGTTTTCAGGATCACTCACCAAATTATGTTTTTTTGGTCATCTTATTTTAATTTGTAATAAATAAAAAACTTACAATGACTATCGATTTTCAGTTGATCACTATCACTTTATTTACATTATATTTTATACAATAAATAAGTAATAAATTATTATACAATTAATATTAACACTAATAACGACAAAAAAAAAACTAAGATATATGTGGTAGAAAACATAGTATATGATTTTGATGCCGCGTCTTTATTAGACTGAACAAGGCTCTCAGAAAAAAAACACTATGTTGAGACGTTCTTAAACTTCACACAACCGTCGGTACCCGCAATTTCTCAATAAAACTGCTTGGGTGCGTTTTTCAGTACTGCCAATTTATTTGATGAAAACCTGAATAAAAAGTATTAGAACAGCACAGAATGAATAAGGACGTATTTTTAATGTTTATGTGATATGAATGCGTGTTTATATTACAAATTATAATATAATTTAGTTTTTTTATATTAGTAACAATATAATATAGTTAATAATATTTAATAACAAATGATGAACGGATGATGCTTGGACAGTTTGGGTTATAATATTATAGATCACAATGGTCCAGGGTGTCCTACGTGCATACGATGCGATTGCGGTGCGTAGCGATTCGTTCTTCGGTGCATTTTTCGAATGGAGAGGTGTTTGTACGAGCCCGCTGATATTATGTTAATAGGATAATGGAAAATAACTGAAATCTCACACGACTCTTCGCAGGGAAGAACAGTTTAAGAGCTCCTGATATTTAGTTATGCTTACTTACTGAATTAGTCATAAATACATTAAAATGCCTAATTTAAAAATGTCACAACTTTAATATAAACATTTTGTTTTGAATATGTAATTTCTTTTAGATGTTTCGAGTAATGACAATGTTTGAATAAATGAATCAATAATTAACCCGAAGTTTGCTGAAAAAGTTGGAAAATCATTAGAAGTCAGGGATCATAATTCAAACAGCGATGGAGGTGATCACGTGGTAACGCAGCCAGTGTCCTCGGCACGGACACTTCGTCTGTCGTCCAAGAATTTTTTATTGAAATTTTTCATTGTTGAGAAGTTGATCTTTGCTTGGAGGAAAATTCAAAGGTCGTTAACTAAATAACTTACTGTGCATTGTTACTGATTAAGTGTTATGCTTATTTATTTTTTGACAGTAAGCAATAAAAAAATAAATTTTCAAAATTTATTGTCTATGGCCACAGTTTTAGTGCAGTGGCATTATTTTTATTATTATTATCATTAATCACAATATTTTGGAGCTAGCTCCAATGTTGTTGGTATCCGCAGGTGATGGTGTTTTCTTAGTTGCCAAGAGTGTGAACGTTTTGATAGTCTTTGTTTGGGGAAAGGGGCTAAATATAGAACTACTTAGAGCATTCCATTCACGGATAGTTCTAGGAAACAAGGGATTCAACCAGACATTTTTCCTAAACAGAGGTTTAATTTTAGGTGAATCATCTTTCCGAGAGCTATAATTCATCATTTGATGATACTTCTAAGCATATTTATGAAACCATTCCTTATAATGAATATTAATAAACATATAAATAATATACGGTATCTGACATACATTGAAGTCAAAGAGTCCAAAATATTTTAATTTTCATAGCATTTATTTTGAAATCTTTGTACAATTTATTAAGATGCCCTAAATGTTTCAGTAGTATATTCATGGTGTATATTTTGTGGTTCACTTACTAATAATGAATGCTTCTATTATCCGGTTTAACCTTTGTTACTGTTACCACTAAACAAATCCTTCAGGTGTTCTCCAGCCTGAAACTTAATATTATATAAATTGTACTTACCACCTACGCAATTCAAAATATCACAATTCAATAATCCGTTCCTATAATGTAGGATTTTGTCCATTCTAGTCTCTGGCCCACTCATTGGCTGATCAGCTGACTTGATTTTAGCAAAACTTTTTCTTCATAGAAGAATCAAGTGACTAAAATGTTGCTAGCTCCCTTACTATTATGTCAAACAGCCAGCGAGCGAGCCACAAGTGTACCACCAGGTTTAGACTCTTGTCTAAGCCTCATCTCAGTCTGTGTACGAGAAGGTTGTTTTGAGTTATTATATAAATTGAATCAATTCAGTGCTTAGCTAACAATAGTAAAGAATTTTAATCACATTTTAGTTTCCATACATTTTGTATAAGAAGCTACCATTCCCATCCTTTGGCAATCCGTCTGTCCGTCCGTTGCAACTTTCAACTTGAAAAAGAACCATAGCCATTTAGATTACATCGAAGGATGATATATATGGCATTAGTCAACAAATTTCTAGTACTAACAGATAAAACTTTTGACAGTTCGATACAACGCTCAAATGTCATTCGAATTTCAAAATTATGACAGTATGGCCGTTAGACTGTATTATTTTTTCCCGATCGGTTAAAATGAATACAAACTTATCTATGTATAGAAACATGTAAAAGAATATTCAGTGCCACGTCATAATCAATATAAATTGAAATATTATATCCGTGTATATTAATTTATTGTGGCAACCCAAAAGAAATTATATGCAATACAGGTTATTATATGCATAATGACAAAATAAATTAAAGTGCCTGTACATTCCAAAAAATACAAAACTATTAGAATTTATAATGAATTGAAAGAATGTCGTTAAACCCAATTTTTTTTTTTTTATTTTATTCTACTCAGGCATAAAAAATCGCCTCAATGGCCATCCAAAACGCATATCGAATGGGCTAGTTGGAACCACAGGCAGACACGAGTAGTCTGGGTAAATAATTTACTACTACTAAAAAATGTATAGAAGCAGTTGATATTGTTGCAGTTGTTGTTGTTGATGACAGCTACAGGGTTAGTCTTAGCCATTTTTGTTAAAGTGTAAATCCTCTAGCACTGAGGATCACAAATCATTAATAACTTTTTTACCTGTGGTTTTTTAACGCATACAAGATAGGTATGGCTAATAGGTTTTTCTGTGCACCACACTGAATGTCAAAGTGCATGTTTTGGATTATTCATTCGTTCAACTGAGCAAAATGTGGGATTCAATTTTAATAAACATTTTTAATATAAGTATAATTTATTATTTATTACATCATAGTCTCATAAACTTAAATAAGATGAAATGAGATGATTTAGATATTATGGACATGAAATTATTTTTAAAAGACATTACAAAAGAAACTAAAATAAACCATTCATTACAATAAAACAATTAAATCCGTTCAGTTAATTACCATTTTATATTACAAAATAATAATAATGAATAAGGTAAGTATATGTTGTGTTTTCTGTATAGAAATGATTGTGATCTTGTAATAAAATTGTTAAACATAACACTGAGGACCGGCTTGACTATGAATTGTGCAAACGTCAGTATACGTCAGTATAGGGTTATTAAAGATAAAAAATATTAAATGTTGAGGTTGTATGGTATTACATTGTTCTTACATCAGATATTTAAACATATTGAAACATCGCTTATACTAGTGATGGAAATAAAGTGACTCCTGGCTATGAGTTAAAACACTCATAATAAACTTGGCAAAATGTATCTACCTTTGAGAGGCGCCTTAACATGAAGACGATTAAAAAAGATTTTTTCAGCCATCGAGCAGTGGGCATAAGTCTCAACACGGAATACCACTAAAAATCAATATTTTATAATTCTCGTGGTGGTTGACTCAAACTATGACTACCACCCGTGCCTAGAATGTGTACAGTAGGCAAGCCATATCGCAGGACGGGGGGTAGGAATCCACCCTAACCGCCGTTGCAAATTTTTTTGAGGTACCTATTAATTATTGTTAAAAAAATCTAGGCAAGCCCGGCTTTTCGGATTCTATGGAGTACCGCCACTGTTACCACCACGTTTTGACCCAAGTCTGTGTTTCGATGCAAAACTTTGAAGTTGAAAAGAAAAATCACACTAAAATTCAACAATATTAAGTTTAGCGACCAGCGATAATTCTACAGATGAGATTTTATTTCATTTTTTTTTATCTGTTGCTTCATAACAGATTTGAAAGATTGAAAAATTATGAGTCATTTTTTTAAAAAAAAAAAGTATCTCATGGTCCATGCAGAATTTGGCGACGTCTAATATACTAATAATATATCCGATTGACTGAACGAAACGCACAATTCAAGAAGAACCAAATATTGCATTCAACAACTATAGCATAATAAAAAATTATTGTATGTCAATTAAGAAATACAGGAATAATGTGAATTCATTTCATTAAACAAAAAAAAAACTACATTCCGCAGTAGAAATACCATTTCCATTTATTGTCAAATTTCTTTATGTCAACCAGCGTAATCTAAGAATCAATCGATCGTTAAATAAATTTAAAGCACAAATTTGTAATCGTCTGGAGTAAAATTATAATAAAAATTCAAAACAAAAAGGAGTTAAATATAATTGCTTCACTCCATTATATCATTTGTTATCTTAGATTTAAATGCACGAAATGTTGACTGCTTTACATACATAAGATAGAATATATTTATAAGTGATTATAGTGAACCGAAAAATAGAAGGTACGGCCCCACCTAAGAAAGGACCACTTACTCACAATAAACACCTGTCAGCCCGGCGGTCGAGTGATAATCTTGTATTTTCGTTTATTAGTATGGTAACACGGAATATTCTTGATCGCTTTATACAATACAATAACAGAATTGTATTGAATATACAATTTGTTTCAATTTTTTGTTTAATTTTCTTTCAATAATACACAAGACAAATGCCACTGTTACACTGAGACGCGTACAGATGATGATCATTTATTGTTACAAAACAATATTGTAATAATAAATTTTAACACTAATCACACCTACCGAATGTCATTCGAAACAATGAAATTCCCCTCCATTACCGATATTAAGCATTGTTATAATTTTATTATGCGAATATAAATACGTAGAACCACTAATTACGACGATTAATAAATAAACACCTTTAGTTAAAGCTAAATGTCAAATTGGAACTAAAAATGATTGAATTGGTACCTATATAAAGAAAATAATTTCAAGTTTCAAATTTATTTTATTGACCCATACAGGTCGATGCGTTTTTGTCTTATTCTTATCAAAAACCTACCTGAAGTTCGAACACATTTAATGATTGTATAATGTTATCTCTTTAAGTGGGACCGTGCCTTCTATCGTTCGGTTCACTATACCTGTCCTCGATCCGGCCAAATGAAACATTTTCTTCCATTTCTGTTGAAGATTTGATGGTTTATTTTTAAATAGTTCTACTTTCTTCATCATACTGACAATAATGATTTGTGTCAAATGTTAAATACAGAATCGCATTCAGATTATTTTTGATTATTTTTGTGATATTTTCAAATTAATTTGTAGCGATGAGATTCATTGTTCACAGCATGAGAAACCCTAGTATTTAATATCAGTATTGTTCTAAATTTCTAGCCGAATATCATCCAGAAGTTCAACTTATTTGATTCTATTTACTATTATCATACTAAGCTGATCGATCCACTGAATAGTGCAAATGATTACCGAATCATGCAAGCACTCAGTGGTAACATACTTTAAATAAAATTCACTATACTATAAACTGTTAATGACAATATTTTAAACTGTCGGTCCATATATACATACCTACTTGGTGCAAAGCCTATCGATTGTTATTGATTAGTTGATTAAGCAATTACGTTATTGTATTATGTACCTAAATTGTTTTGTTTTTATATATACATAGAAAATGATACTACTAAAAGCATATTCATATTGTCAATTAAATGTATATAGTTAAGGTATCTATAATTGTTTTTTCAACGTATGTATGCATTTGATTTATTTATTAAATAAATGTCCTCCAAAGTGGCTTTCTGATGTTCTTATAGATTCTCCATTCTCCAATATATTTTATCGCGGGGAATAGAAACACTGATAATTTTAATGTTGCATTTAATGTTTAATTAAATGCAACTTTCAAATTTTCAGTGATTCTTTACCCGAGATAAATATATCATCATTTTGTTGCATTATGGAGTCATTCATATAAAGATAAACTTCATTCTCCATCTTTTATATTCCCTTGTCGTAACTCCGGTCTGTCGGTGTTTAGGTTTTACACTGCAAACATTATTTTCAGTCTGTCCGAAATGGCTGAACCGATTTCAATGAGACTTTTATTATTATGTAAAGGACGTTTTAGAGATTAATCTAGGTTACTTTAATCGTGGAAATATTCGGGGAACCTGTGTAGAAATTGAAAAAAAATGTAGAAATGATGACCTCAAAGGCCGTGCGGGTGGCTTTGATGGTCTTCCCCCATCCCATTCACCGTGAGTGCCGTAGGCACAAGTTGCCGCGCTCTGAAGGCGCCATCAGGGCTTAGCTGCCAACCCGGGGCTGTACAGCTAGTTAAATATAAAGTATATATAATGTGAAAAACAATTTGAAGACCATCGTTTAGAACTAAGCTACCAGGAGCACATAAAGCAATAGAAAAAAGCGACAGCAAGAGATACACGATTAATAATTAAATGTATTTTTTACTATCATCTGTCAGGAGCACATAATCCTTAAAAGGTTTTTTGTCTGTTTGCCTGGGATACAAACAAACATTTGAAAGAAATAAGCAAGTTTTATTTTCAAATATAACACAAAAAAACCCTTGCTATAAACTGTTCAAACAATCAACTCCTAGTGGTATAAAAGTTAGTGAAAAAAAAAAAATTCAGGTGCTCCCTAATTCCCATAGAGTTTAACCAGCCATGCCACGTGATTTCAATTGCTTTACGGCAATTTTTTTTTTTCCTCAACACTTATAGGACTAGGCTAGTGTGACTTAAAAGAAAAAGAAAGGTGGTATGAAGGTAAAAAAAATAAATAAAAAAAGACAATAGAAAAGTGACATTTATTATTATTCATTAAAATCTAAATTCACAAGCATTTTTGATTTGTCATATTTTAAGATTGACGGTTAACAGACAACACCAAAAATGCTTGCAAAATTATAAAACATCCAGCATCCATAAAATGCAGACATTTTAATAAAAATCATGGAAACATAACAAAGGAGTTATAAATATAGAAAACGAATTTTGGATAATAATAATTAATTCATGGGTCAAATATGACAATAGTTGTATTTTTATAAAAGCTGAAACTAAACCGGCAGCATTAGAACTTAACCAGAATAGAAACGAACTACTACCTCCTTTGACCACCTAATAGGGGGGGGGATCAATAAATAATGCAAGGGAAATTCTCCAGGTTGCCAAAGGAGAAAGTGGTTGAAAGATAATAATATTGAAAAGTAGTCACAAATTAAGTTAAACGAGAGAACACACTATTTGTATATACCATAACTAATGCAGGAAAAAAAGTCTTATTGGTCTTGCGATTTTCAATATAATTTGTGAAGACAGTATATTAACATTCATAATGATTTCAGAGAAATGAATTTGTAAACGTTATATTTAATTGATCGTGTAACGGGAAGAATAGGTAGGAGCGCATTTTCCGAGCATAGTTCAAGTTCTGAATGCAGTTTTTTTGCGTTGCGGTAGTCAAATTAGTCAACACCTGCAGTTTATTTTGGCTGTTCAAAGCTGGAACAGCGAGCGGGTTTGCGGAGCGTGCATCGTATTTATCTTTTCTCGTTTAATGTGTTAGTGAGTTAAAATGCCACGTCATACTTATAGTTCTTTAGAATCCAGTGATATAGTATTGTAATACGGAGAGTGTACTTATGGAAATAGTTCATTAGGAAATGGATTGGGGAATAAATGTTTGCCTTCGGCTGCACAGTGAACAATTTGAAAGGACAGGTATCGTCCGAAGACGTCGTCAGTATTTTTAAAGGTAAATAAATTGTAGTAACTAAAATATCTACCAAATTCTGTTTATAATGTTGTAATTCAACTTAATTAAAGGTACGGCACTGCGCAAAATAGCAGTGGTTATTTCCAGTACTGCATAAAATACATCTTCAAAATAAGAACATGTATTTTATGCAGGATGTACTTAAAATCACTATTTTCCTTACAAGAGATTGATCTAGCTATACCAACAATCGAAAATTAATCAGCAATATATATTGGAAAATGTTACCCGATTACGAGAAAAAGAGTTCAAATTTGATAAAAACCGTTCAATGTTTGTCGTGGAGGAGCGGAGCTAAGTGTCTGGGCGCAGAGGGGACTGGCGCGGTAGTGAATACTAATTAACTGTTCCCGACTTTGGCCATTCAAATTCAGTCAAATTTATATTTACACATATTTGACCTGAGCATAGTTTCAAAAATGTCAACAAATGTTACCAAACCGATTTCTGGAATAGTTATATAATAGTCTTGAGATACCGAGAACACGTTTTTCAGACGCCAATAGCGTAGCGTGTACCCAGGAGACAAAATAGGTTTCCATCTAAAAATTCATTTTATTAAATAAATTAGTTGATGAGAAAAAAATGATTCTCATAAAAAAAGTCGGAGCCCTTTACATTTTGCAAGTATTTTAAAAATGTTAACAAATTTACAAAGCATTCCGTCTAAAAACATTTTTTTTGTAATTTCGGTAGCCATACAAAAGATTTAATAAGAATTGAACTGGGTTGCTATAAAGGTAAAATGCGACGCGCAAAATGTACAAATAAACCTATGAACATTTTCAATATCAGATGGAATATGATAATACTGTGCTAATTATTTTTTTGACAGCAGAAATGACCTCTCATGAAACTGTTACGTTTTTGACCGATACTGCCCACTTAGTGGTCATCTAATCTATCGATTATACATGGTTTCGGCCGTAAAATTATGACGCATGGTTTTGGTTGTGGGCTTTCTGCTATAAATTCACTTCACTATTAACTATCGCTCCTAACGCTTTTCAGAGAACTATAAAGTATCTGAAGTCCCTACTGCAGAAGTTGACTTTGCGGAATATGATAGCAAGTAGCCTGGATTTTACACGTCCAAAATGATAATTTCCATGATTATTAATTTTACACATCTGGCAATGACCATTACAGTGTAGTGAAATTATATTATGTCTGTTTTTGATTGCATTGCTTCTTTTACCTACATTTTTGGGTAAAAAACGAAAAAAAATATTTACAAATTTTACAAAAAATAAAAATTTTATACTTAATAGAATACATTCATTTTCAGTGTAAAATCTACAATAGTAAAATCACAATTAGGGAGCAAATACACATTAAAAACTACCATTGTATTGCCGGCTTCGCAATGTTAACTTGTAACGTTTAACGATTTAAAGCTGCCATCGAAACTATACGCTTGAAGTATCATTATTTAAACATTTACATGACAACACAAAATGTGAATACCAAATAATAATAATTCATTTATTTAGTTAATAATAAGTAAATAACTGATAAACATACATTAAGTTTTTCTGTTAGATGATTCAGTCTTTTGATAAAATAAATATTTTTTAAGGCAAAAGCAAAAGCATCTCTGGAGCATATTGCAAGAGAAAGCTGTTCAAATTTTACAATATTTAAATTTATATTATATTACAATTTGTATTATTTATTTACAATTATTCTTTAAATGCAAATTAGACCATCGCCTAGTGAAACATTGAAAGTATTAAGTTTTCAGCATATCAATTAACTAGTTAATTATAAATTATGTATTTCACTGAATCGCAATGTTCCGAGTCATAATAAATAGAAGTTAGGTTGGAAACATTCAAGAATACGGTGTACTCCGTGCATTCAACTGCCCGAGTATCTTCTGAGCTCCTGATGGCGGCGTAGTTTCGGTAGCAGCCAATGCGGACCAGCACGGCCATGGACCGTTTACATTCATGTAAAAGATATAAATAAATTTTGTACGATTATGCTCGGGTATCAAACCTAAATTTACATAGTATTCGTTGGCATTTGGTAAATTTTATAGTATAATTAATTATTTAGGCAATAACAAAACCTTCAATCCCCTACGATCCATAATTAGTGTACGATCATTGACATGCACATATTTTATCTTTAGATATGGCAGTCCTTGTCAGTCAGTCAGTCAATCAGACGCGCACAGTGTTCTATCAACTCAATACGAAGGATGTACAAGTACTTTTAGATGTTACAAATCATAAATGAGTTAAGTATAGTCGAGTGATACGAAGAAAGAGAAAACAACCATAAAATATAGCATAATGTGATACTATATGTGAGAAGGGTGTAGCTGGCATAAAATCATGTTAGAGAGAAGAGGACAAATATACAAGAACAGATGAAGGGTTTGCGATCTTTAGATCCTAATGAGTTATTAGTTTTCATACACAATCATGTTATTAACAATCATATCATACTATAACCTAAATATTACACTGTCCTATTAAGCAAATCCACTTTTAATATTAGCTTCTAAAAAAGCAATGAAAGGAAGGAATACAGATAATAATTTAAGTAGCTTGGTGACGGTACCATGCGTCTTGTCAAAAATATTAAAATAAGTAAATGTTGTGTTGGTTTCTCAAATAGTTAAAATAATTAGGGTTTATAGGGGAGTTTAGGTAAATTATATTCCCAAAAATGTATTAACTTAAAGTGATGCGATGTACTTGACCTTCCGCTTGAGGGTCGCTCTTAAACCCTGTATAGATTTACTGTGGCTTTCGCGGATTTTTTTATTGACTATTTCGGGCCCGTTGCCATCGAGCGATATGTCTTGAATCAGGTCCCAAACCTCAATATCTATTTTCTCCCACGCTTCCAACCTATCGTCGAGGCACTTCGCAGCATCGTTGATCTTCAACAGGAGTTTTGCTGTCTCTGGGTTTCGATTTTCGTTCAGCGCCTGGCCGGCGTTTGTTTTTTTCTTAGTCTTCTTCCCCTGGGTCAGTCGGGAAAGCTCGTAGCAAATGCCGCATTCAAAAATAACTACTGATATTATCTGCAAATAAAAACAAAACAATGTTTTTATTAAAAAAGATTTTTTTAATGTGTAATTAACAGCGAGATTTCTTTTGCAACCAAAAATGGGCTGACGAAAATGGGATGGGATGGGTTTATTCCAATTTTGTGTTATTTTTTTAAAATAAATCCACTTTATATAAAATATATTTTATAGAAAAACTGCAGGGGTTTTTCATTTTATGTTATTTTAAATCATACAGCGTGTGTCAAGGTAATGGCATTTCTCAAAATCAACTCTTTTCCGAGCTCTATTTCGGCTAAAATCCCATGATTCAAGACTGGGATTTTAACTAAATAGATAAACAACAAAATCTAAATTTACCATAAACAATCCGCTCAATGTAAAATAGATGCCTTGTTGTGTTCGCATCCATGCAAATTATTTATGACGGATATAAAGAACTGTGGAATATAATAATCTATTTATTTTGGCCCATCCTGTCACCGCAATACATAATAAAAGCAGGGGTGCGGAATTATTAAACTAAAAATAGTAAAACCAACCTCTAAAAAGTTGACTAGAATCTCCAAAGTTTCTCTACAGCTCCAGAATTTATCCTCCGTGGACAGTTGAGTGTCTAAAACCTTTAGGACAGCCTGTAGACAGTCCTCGATGCAGGAACATGCGACTTCGGCGCACTTTAATGCATCTTTTGTTTCGCCCTTTGCAATATGTGCGACCATTGTAAAGGTCGTCACGTACGCTTCTCTAAATGGTAGGGGCGAATTTATAAAGGCTGAAAAAATAAAATAAAAATAATGAATGGTTTTATTTTGAAAATTAAAATAGATTGCTCAGCTGCTAAGAGGATATGGTAGTAACTTTGGAAGTACAAACAACAATCAGTGCATGATATATTGCCACTATTCTGCCAAAAGGGCTAATTTCATACATTTGAGCTAAATTGATATTTTGGTAAATTTGGATTCCAAGCAAAATTCTGTCAATAGCCAATTCGGCTCAAAATCTCTTTTCGGTAAGCCTATAATATACATTTTGTGCTCTACTATACATCTGTGTTTAGTAGCGGTGTCTCAAAAGGGCCTACCTCATTAATTTTGTATGGGATGAAAATTCTTACGAAACCCGATAGACATCGTTATAACGCACCTATTATGGAGGTGTTTGAAAAGTTTCCAACCTAACGAAGATATGATATTTTATCTTCAAATTTATTTTATTTTTCAAAATAATCTCCTCGTATCAACCCGTCCAAATAGTACTCGGTGTCTTTCTCTGCAAAATGGTTGTTTAAGAAGATGATAGTCTTCTCATTCGACAAAAATCTGTCGTCCGAACGCAACTTTTAGATTAACTCCTATCAGCTTATTGATGCACATATTTTGCCACCTGCTATTGACACCCGGCCGGCGGCCCAAACGTCGCATGTGCATGGCAACGCATATATGCGCCAGACCGAGAAAGCAATGCCCACTTCATTTGATCATTTCTGCCAACATAACATTACGATTCATTGACTTGATGCACCATTGGAATCACAACAAGCCAATTAGTACATCAAAATCGAAATTTATCATAAAATTTATTCATTAATTATAATCATTACTGAATATTCTATAAAAAATTATTTAGTGACACGGCTGCATGATCAATTTTTTAACATATGGAAAAAAGTTTTGGCCGACTAATCGAAAATTGACTTCAACAAATCGACCGTTGCAAGCGTGGTGGACATATGACCAAAGTCGAGTTCCATTTATAATTGGATTGATTATACTTTAAGCCAATATAAAAAATTTGATATATCTCAAATGGTTTATGAAATTGAGTTAAAGTTATTTGACATATATCTGATGATTGTTTTTTAATAGCGGCAAATCGCCTGAAAAGATAAATGACACAATCTTTGACAATATTGAAAATTTTTTTAATTTTTTGATAAAGTGCTGGATAGCATAATATTTATAAAGGTTCTAAAGAGGTCCTGTACTTGAGAGCGCAGGATGTCGGTTTAAACCCAGCGTTGAGTTTTATTATAATGCATTTTTAACTCTCACCTGTCCTCTTTAGTGTAAAATATTGTCATATATTATGTAACCATCTAATTAGATGAAATAAGGAAAAGATGATATTTTAATAAAAAATAAAGATATTTAAAAAAAAGTTATCAAGTTTTTATTGAAAAACCCGATAAAAATTTTACAAAATTCTACAAAATTTATCATAAATTAAGAATTAAAAAAAAAATTCCGTAGTTACATAGCTTTAATTTAATAAAGACAAATTCACCTACGCTTTTTTTAAAATATAAATAGAAATGTAATGTATATTTATTTATTTATATATTTACCTATTAATCTTGAAGGTAGAGGACTGGTTATACTCGAGTATTGAATGTTATTGTGCATCTCCGCTTCAGCTGATCTGTAAGTCGAGTCGAATTCCTTTGTGATGCCCTCTAGACAGGATGTAAGTTTCGCTCGACATTCATAGTCCGTTTCTTGTACTGTTTCTATTGAAGTTATGATATTCTTAATTAGTAACGATTTCAGTCTCACATATTGTTTGTCCTGGTTGAATTGACTGTCGGCGAATTCTTTGAGTTTGTGCTGAGGGGGCGTCCAGTCTGGAAAAACTCCCAGATCGCGGTCGTCTCTGCAAGGAAAAATCAACGAATAATACAAATTTACTTGTTTTTGCTTTGGTCAAAGACGAAGGTGAGAGATAGGATCTATATGCTAAAAAAGAAATCCTGATCCTTACCAGGCAAGCGTTATTCTATTTTCAAAAACGATCTACGTATTCTCGGAGTTCAGATCACATATTATGTAAGTTATATGTCAAGGCTGACATCGACCCCAAAAAAAATTGTGGATTATATGTCGATTCCGGAGCAAATCTCCTTTATACATAAAAGCCCGCTCCGTCATGGAATATTGCAGCCACCTTAATGAAAAAATGCACCTCCATTGCATTGTATTGTGGTGCATTTCAGAAATGCATTTTAAATATATACATTTCTTAATTACGAGCTAACAAGGTATTAGTTTTTTTTTTGTTTTATTTGTTTGTCATGATGGGCCTGACTTTGGGTAGTAAATTCCATGCAGTTATGCCTTAGCACATATTACACCTAATTTTAAAACACATTGGACGTTTCACCAAGATTCTTATTTGGTAACATTACTAATCTAAAATGAGAGTGAAGTTGATGAAAACCGATACTCATCCGGACATAATGCATCTGTTCAATTAGAGTATACGTTTTTTGTTAACATAAAACTAGTAAACAGCCAAACTTACCTAAGATCAGACCAGTCGATGGCGCTTATTCGAACGGACGTAGCCTCCACGACCGCTATTAAACTGGCCGTTAATTGAGCGTGCGTCAGCTCTGCTAAAACTCCTCCAGCAGACAGTTCGAGCAGCACTCGCTCAACGGCGCAGTGCACGCGATGCAATGAGTTGTTGAGGCGTTGCCGAAACGACATCAATTCGCAAAGCTTCGCAAACGTGCCGTACTTATAGGAGAATGTCATGTAATCGCCACTCTGAAAATAATGAATAAAACATATACACCGTATCCGAAGATGTTTTACGATAAAAAATCAAGGTAAAAATCAAGCTACATTTCAATTATTATTTGTGAAAACAGCATATCGAAATTAATTATGGCTTATGAGGAAATAATTTGTAAATTTTTAGGTGATAATAACTATATTATCGTGTAAAGTCTTCGTACGTGTACGTGTTAGCTGTAAATCCAATTTGGCTATAAATTATTTTAGTATTTTTCATTTAATTTCATACTTCGTGAATAAGAAAGAACAAACACCCGTTTTAGTTTTCGGTATGTCTCAGGACTTGTATGGATGTAAGTAACGCATCTATCTTCACAGAATTAAGTTCTCACCTTGCTGAGCTGCTTGCCCTAGATGTAGCAGAAATATAAAGAAGTAATTTATCATATATTTTATTTAATACAACAAAAAAAAAAAAGATTGTATATTCTCCAAGATTCAGAATGTGGCTATACAAGTTTTGAGAATGATTTTTTTTTAAACATTATTTTGAATAACTTAAAATTATTTATGTTTCAATGTTTATTAAAAAGGTTTTTTAAAAAAAAAATAGTACAATGATTACGCTAATTTTATTTTACTTAAGTATCATGGCATGTTCTCACATTTGGAGGTGATCCCGGTTACAGTGCCAAGTTTAAAATTAGACTCATAATGTACCAACTTACATTCTAGTATGACTTGGTTTGGTCGCCAAAAACTTAAAAATGCAATATTCGAGAGTAACTTTTAATCTAAAACCTGAAATAGAATATTGAAATTTGTTTACGTCTTTGTGGCTGTGGGCAAAGAACTTCAGTGTGTTGTCGAGCAGGTAACCGGTGAGGGCTTGAAGTCCCGTAGTTGGAAGGCGGGCGCAATGAAGGTATCCCAGCGAGTCCAATTGTATGTGCTTCACATCTAATGTCTCGTAAATTGACTGGGCACCATACGCACAACCTAAAAATCAAATATTGTTAGGAAAGTTTTTTGAATTAATGAGGTTTTTAGACATATTTAAAATAAACATTCCTATTACTTCTACTCGCCTCGACTAGCATTACTACTAGTATCGACTCAATTCGACTGAACAGATACAATTTCCAAATTAGTATTTCAATTCAGTCCTTGTAGTTTGAGAACTGATGGTTTTTATTTTTTTCCCAGATGGTTTTATTACATGGTTGATATTTATGTATTTACAAAAGCGCTACGTTTAGCCCACTGTTTACGATTTGTACAAAAAATTAGAGTAAAATTTTGGGAAAATATTTTAGAAAAAAGGGTTCACTGGTTCTCCCACCTTTCTAGCTCGAAGCGAGATTCTGTCAAAATTTAGTTTTGTCTATTCAAGAGTCCATTTAAGCTAACTTTTGCTTCTAAAAATGCAGTTTTATATTTAAACATATCAAAATTATAAAACTACCTACAGCCAAATAACTAAAATTGTATACCAACAGTATAATTATCATTAAAATACTTTTATGTTCTGCACAAAGTAGGATTTTTCTCACCTATGACGTGATACAACTTTAAGGCGAGCAATTTGCAATGGAAATTGCTAGGACTCTTTTCGAGCATTGTTTCGAGGAAACGCAACGACTCGATCAAAGGCTTCGAGGACATTTGCGCCATTGCTGTGGAAAAGAAAGTGTCAGAATTATTTTATTATTGAATTAGCATGCGGCAATTATGTAAGTTAAGATATAGCTTGTTTATTACTATTTAACTTTTTTTTATTGTCTTCTTGAATTGTGGTTCACAATTTCTGCACTCACCATGAGGCAGTTGATTCCAGAAATTAAGCAATTTGTTAGCTTAATAAATAATCTTGAATTCGACTAGAAAGGTGTTTTGGAGTTTTAAGGATTATCCACGTAGATGAGGATTACTGTTGAAAGTAAATATATACTTTATATCGGAGTAGTAATAGTAATTTTAAAGATTAAAATTTCAGTGATATTCTGGACATTTTTTAACAAGTGGACCAACACAAGGTCATCTTATTAAAAGATAAAATAAAAATATTATTATACATAAATAGTGAAATAAAACTAATTATGAATATTTTATCATTTTTACCATGAGAAAAAAATACTAATAGATACTTAAGGAGGATCTCAGTCACCTTTAGTGTAAAAAATATTTTTAAATAATTATAATTAAATTATATATTTTTTTATTGTAGCTTTTTCTTTAAAATTATGCATAATTTCTAAAATATATATAAAAAAAACTAAGGAATGGTTAAATTTTTTTTTATATATTTTGAGATGTAATTTTTTTGATAAAGTGATAAAAACTGGAAGATGTCTTCTATTTATTTCGAAAAAGAACTACATTTCTAAATTAAATCAGTTAGAAAGATGTTATAATATATGTATATCTCAAAATTTATATATTAAAAAAGTTACAAACGCCTATGTGATTCGTGAAAAAAAATGATTAGATATAGTTTATCAAAACATTTTTACAAACAAATATATCAAAAGTAAGAAATATATTAGTTTCTTAAGTTATTGACTATATGGCGGCTACTGTCTTGGTAAAGCATTTATTTTTTTAATTAAATAAACATTTGAATGTCTCTACACTATGTTTATGTAATATTATAAAAAAAAAATAGATTGTACGGACTTATAATCGCCTAAAATCCGTGAGCACAAGTTCACGCTAAACAAACACGCTAAGTAAACAAACAAAATTTTGTACATCGCAAGATGTTTAGCATTTTTTTTTGTGACATTTCAAAATGGCAACATCGGGCTTTATTTTTAAAATTGAATAATGAAAATTTTATGATGTTAAAAGTCTCAAAACCGATATTGCCAGGAATAAATATTAATTGGAACCCCAGCATGGCACGGCCCGCAACGGTGCGGGCTAGGCACTTGACAGATTAATTAAGACTGTTAATATTAGTTATACAATAACTAAGCAACATACAACAAATTTAGGAAAGTTAAGAAAAAAAAATGGGAAGAAGGAAATAAGGCATAAATAAATAAAATTACCAATATCATATGCCACGTGACAAGATATAACGGCATATGCTTCGATGGGGCCGAAATCTGGAGTAGTGGTATCAGTGTCCGTGACAGGAATAGCCGAAGCCCTTGTGCAGTGCAGCCTCAGAACTTGGTGCAGGGTGACCAGGTGCTCCGTGCGCATGGAGGAGTGGGTGCCGCACGCACGAGACAACTGCACGGCGCACACGTGACGACGCATTGCAGTTTGCTGAAATTATTAATGAAATTAGTTTGATTAGTTTAACCATTATTGTTACTTTATTTGTCGCAGAAGTCTGCTAATCGACAGCTAGAGCCATATCATGTCAATACTTTCGGGTTCCCCCCACCTGGTACATATGAATGTTGCTATGAGCAACAAAATCTGGTTATCCCTTGGATAGTCTTATTATTGTACGGCTTGTGTTGAAAGCACTGTTAACCTGTCCATTGCCCAAGACCCCTTCACGTGTCCGCACGGATGCTGCCCGGTGAAATGTTCAAAAATGGTCTAAATACGGGCACTTAGTAAAATGCTTATTTTAGAAAAACTTTGTATATAACCTGTAAACTTAAACCTTTAACCTTTGTTTAAAACTATGTATATTGATAAACTGTAGTATTTTGAACAGCTTTGAAATTATCTACAATATAATTTTATCACTATCTATATAAAAAATTTTTTACAAAATTGCGAAATATTTTTTTTAAGCAAAATTTATTTTTTTATTTTTATATGAGAAGAAAAATAAAAAAAAAATTGAAGAAAGCCTCCTAGCTAAGTAAAACTGCTTTTGCTAGAGACAGAGATGATGGCGATTATGTGCTTAAAATTGCATCAGCTGATTCGAATCTGCAGCACCTGGATCAGTAAAATGTCTTCTAGTTTAAGATAGATTATCTTAAATATCATACTTACAGTCTGTGGTAATGTTATCGCATTAACTCCAATGGTGTCGAAGAATTTCTGTGCAAGGTTTTCTCGCTCGTTTTCTGGTATCATTTCAAGATACGGCTTCAAATCTCCAACGCAGCACGATTTGTGACCAAAGACACGAAAGTAATCGACAACTAGATTAATAGCACTTCCCATCAATGTGACAGGATCCCGCTTATCTTTTATGAGCCGTTTGTACAGTTCCAGTCTTGCTAAATAAGGGCCACGTAGAGTTTTACCGCTCGAACTGGCATTCTCAATTAGCTGGCACAAGAATTCGTGACACTTCTCCGGAGTGTCATCCTCGTACTCGAGAATCGGGTTCTTATGATCAGATTTCAATGAATCACTAGTATCGTAACTAGATTCTAATTGTGGTATTCTCATGAGCTCGAACGACGACTCCAAATACGGCAGAATATAATCCCAGCGGTCGGGGTACTCTACGAGAAGCTCCTTACACTGCAAATTAAGCGCTTTCCATCTTCGCAACGCTATCAAAAATGATATGTTTGTTTGAGGAACTGCTCCGGGCATCAGTTTAATGGCGAGAGGACTCTGGAGAAAGCTGAACGCTTCCTCGTTTTTATTCTGCAGTTGAAGTACTATCACGTACATCTGAACTTCTTGCTCGGCTTCCAATTTGTTTTCCAGTATAAATTTGTCTATCATTCGCTGCGCTAATGATAGGAGGACACCTTTCTTGATTTCATTCTCATGTTCTGGACCTCGCGTTGCCTGTAAGGAATAATATGAATAGCTTTACAAAAAATAATAAGCTGTCAATCTTCTTTAATCGTTGATGCAGGAGGCCGATAAACTAATATAATAGGTACAGAGTGTATATATAACCATAATGCATCTATTTTAATATAGCTTTAGTACTCATTATGTAGTTGTCTCAAAAAAACCACTTTTAGGTAGATTTCATTAGGAAAGCTACCTATTGCAATGGGTACCATGTTATGTCATCTATCTATCTATCTATATCACTTTCTGCGTACATGTTAACTGTCGTAATTTTACACCATTACTTTCAAATTGATACATAAAATTTAAGGGCACAAAATCTCGGTCAAGTTCGTTAATGGGCAAAATCAGACCAGGGGGCGGGAATGGGGAGGTTTTTTGGTGTAACTTTCTTAGTATATAAGATATCGAACTCATTTAAATTTTATATCATTCCTCAGATAAGAACCTAAAAGTCTAAAGTAAACTTTTTTGATAGCACCAACCATTGATCCTAGGGATGGGAAAAATTGGTTTTTTAAAATTCAAAAAATTATACCTCCCTTAATCGGCACAGTTAATTGTAATAACAGTTAACCATGTTAATTGTAGGCCTATAATTTCCCTACAATTTTTGATGTGAGCAACCCTTACGGCACAGTATCAGGAGGGATTCAGTATACGCACTCTCGCTGCACAAGGGTACAGAGCAGCGGCGGGTTGGGGTGCACGAACTGTCGCAAGGGGAGTGGATCTCGCGCAATGTCTGATACAAGTTCGTACAATTGGAGTTCGCCTATCCCCTACTCTGAACCGGTGAAATTTACCTTTGCCCCTGGCGTGCCGAAAGCAGTGTTTTTAAATTGTGGATGTATGAAAATTACTTACAATATGATAACTACCAAAATAAATATTTTATAAAACATAAATAATTAGGAATGTGAATATATCAAAATTATAAATAAGATCACAATTGTAAGTCAAGTTAAGTTAGAGGATATTGTTTAGGTCTACAGCATTATGCTCAAGAACAAATAGAAATGTTAATGTTATCTACCTGTAAAACAATACTCATGACGGCCCAGAAGTAGTAAGGATTCTTGGGTTTCAGTTTGTAAAGTGCCATAGCGGATTGCTGCTGCATTTTGAAATCGCCGACGCGGACGTAGCTCATGAACAGCTGCGTATGGAGCTCCTCATTATTGGGCTCCTGTTTGACAGCCCCTTCGTACAGCTTGCACACTTTCTCCACTGGAAAAAGAACCAATGGTCATTCAATATTTTACACATTAGTACAACAATAAAGACTTATAATTGATTTGCTCCAAAGATGATATGACAGACTGACGGAATCACAGGTCACAAGTATTTGTGATTATGCTAGCATATATTTTTCTATTTATGACTTGGATATTAAACTAGGTAACTTAAACACACGTTACATTTATTAATTTTGTGATTGAATTTGAAGTTTCAAGTGTCAACTATTGAGACAGTGTCAACTTAACACACACTTACCTTAGAATCTTATTTTATCTTAAGTAATGTTAGGTTTGTTTACTTTTATTGAACTTAATTCCGCCGATTTTTAATATATTTATAAACAATGATTATAAATTTTAGAACTTGTGAACGAGCCTTTGCCTTTTTACAGAAGTGTTATTTTTGTTTGTACCAGTAGTAAGGTGGAAGTTAAAATAAATCATTAGGAATTACGGATAAAACGAAAAATACTGGAAGGAAGGAACACAAAAGTCGGGGTGTGGTTACGCGTTCATGTATAAGAATAATATTACAAACTCACATTGAGACAATTCTCTGCAGCACAGGGTGAGGGCCTGTAGGGCGGAATCGTCTGAAGGGTTTAGGGCTGCCAAAGCATCCAACACAACAATAGCTTCTTGTTCCCGACCTAACCTCAAAAGTGCCAGACATCGTAAGGCTTTGGCACAATGCAGGTCTGGTGACTTCTTTAGCACTTTCTCAGCTTCTTGTAGAGCTTTTTTATTGTTACCGGAATCCAGCCACTCTAAAAAATTAATATTTCGAATATCAAAATATGCAAACAGACGATGCAATACAATCGAGATACATGAACATAACACTTAACGTCTTGAATACAGTATTTTTTAAAACATTTTTATGAATTAATTAAAACAGAATTGACATAAATCCTACCATAAATCGGTTTCAACCGGCGTCCAATAACAGTGCTGTCCTGCACGTGCTGAGACTTCGCCGCCATTTTTAATGTTGTCTGTTTTGTTCTGTCAAATTTCTGGTATATTTATGTAAAAAAAAGGTTTATCTAGGTAGGTATTATTTTGGATAGTACTGCCAATATTTTTTGTTTTAATCTAATAAAAATAAACAATATTAAACCAATTACATGTTCGGTATAACTCTGACAAAAGTTTTCGTGTTGTAGGTAAAACAGTTAATTAAGTTTGAACTACTGATATGAAGATGGCATGTTGAAAAAAAAGCTTATTAATAAAACTATTTCCACCACTCAATAATAGATGTCCAAAAATCATATGGCTATAATAATTTGTGAAAAATAATATTTATTTGCGAACTTGCCAAACTGTTTTATAGCCAAACATACTCGTGACCTTGGAATCTCTCGTAGGCTAGTTCCTTCCTATCGGTGGTGAATGTGCAACGGTTCAAGGTTTGTATCTTTATCAGATACAAAACGATCAGAGAATGGAACGCAACGTTTGTTTTGAAAAAAAAAATGAAAAACGATTTGACAGTTTCGCGCGTTCCGTTGCGATACCTCTATACAAACTTTAAAATGTTATTGCACTTAAATTAAAATGTCATTCCTGTATGCATTTATCTTGTGTTTAGGGAATAAAATCATTTGAATTTGAATTTGATAATAGCCCAAGAGTAGGGACAGCTGCTATTTAACGACCTATCCAAATCGGTCCAAATAAGACCTGATAGAAAAACCCGAAGGAAAAGCTTACTATAACCATTGATTATATAGTGTTTTATATGTGTTTAAACACTATATAATCAATGCTATAACTGATCTATTTTAAAAGCATCGCTTACACGAAGTATTTTTACCACCTAAGTTAGGGTTGTCATATATGGTTTGGCTTCGACAGGGACTGATATCAATATAAGTGGTAATATAGGGGAGTTATAGGAGGAGGGGGGGGGGGGGGGGCTACCGCCCCCATAGCGCCGCAATCTGGTTTGTGAAAAAAGGAAATCTTTCAATGGTTCCCACATTTTCAGAATACGTTCAATGGCCGGCAACAAAGACGGTTAACCGCCTAGTTTTTGAGTGAGATCGTAAATTACCATGAATTACATCAGCACACATCATGAATCACAAAAGTATTTCAATCTTTCATTCTGTACTGTAAATATGGAAAAATATTTGTAACATGTCAGTACATCGCTTGACCCCACCACTTCCACACTTTCAGCACCAGCCAACGTGATCTAACGTCGTCGCACGAATTATTCGCATAATTTTAGCAATAATATAAAACCATGACTATTCGTTTACCGGGACACATGGTGGGTCAACCGGGACAACCGGGACCGAGGCTCTAAACCGGTGACATGTACCGGTGTACCTGGACGTATGGCAACCCTACCTAAGTACTAAATACCATAAAGGCGCTAGCATTCGTCGATTATCGAAAAACATATCCAACATATCTGCTAGCTGTTATATGTATTGTTATTTGAATTACAATTTAGATGGTTTAGTTTGTGCGTACGTGTGGTTGTCGACTCGGGTTAACCTATTTAGAGATTCAAAATTATTCCTATTTGTTTATTTCTAAGGATTCTAGTTACATGTTGATGTTGATCACTTACTAAATCGATATTTTTTTTAAAATTTGATGAAATAGTTTGAATGAAATGGGGTGGGGGTGAGGGGCGGGAGTTTATCGCTCGAATGGACACCAGATCAAAGTTAGCATTGGTAGATTTCCTTTATAATTGTAATTTTCCTGCGTCACATTTTATTACGAATAGTTTGTCTTTTTATTCCAACAAGGTACAAGGGTAGAAAAAATCCAAAAGTGGCATATTGTGGAGATCGTGGTAGTCTAGTGGTTAAGGCGTTGTACTACAGACACAAAGGTCTCGGGTTCGGATCCACAGATGGTCATACCATTTTTAACGCTTCATTACCACCATCCTCTAGCACTACATTTGACATTTGGCCTAGTTAAGTAGGGCCTAGAAATAATTGTATATGACCTAGATCGTAGCAATTATTTTTTTTTAAAAAAAAAGAAAGAAAAAAATATCTTTGTAATGTACTTAGTTAAATAATAATATTCTTTATTCTTTATGAAGAGAAATCTTACAAACAATTGGTATTAATGATAAGTTTACATTCTTAAAAAGTATCTGTAAAACTAATCAAAGATTTCTACTGGTAATATAAACACTAAAAACTAAGTTAGAAACTAAACATATATACAAATTATGCTATTAACTCTTAATCATATCAAAATGCTGATATGGCTTGAATATTGATTATGAAACAGAAAATGTAGGGTTTTATTGACGAATTTAGACGTTTAAATTTTAATCTACAGGGAAAACGTGGTAATGCCCAGCAAACAATAATTTTTTTCCAAATGTGACCTCTTTAAGAATAGCTTGATTGATATAAATTTCTTTCGAAAACGAGCAAGGTGAAATGTTATTCCTTGAGAGTAGCTACCTACCTAAATTACCTAGGGACCTAAAAATATACTCACTTCATATATTAGACACCGTACAATGTTGTTTGGAATAACCCATTTCTTTAAAACTTATGTAAAATCGGTGTAAAATGATCATTTTGTGATAACACAGCCACTTACTCTAACTATAAGATATTACTTACATAATTTTATTACACGAAATACTCTTATTTGTTTAACTAAATACTATATAATCAACATAAAATTATATTCAAATAGATACTACCATAGTATGTAAGTAATAGAATTAAAAAATAAATAAATAAACAAACATCAATATTCATTATAAATTAACTTCTCGCAAAGATGTCCTTATAGCTTATGATCGGAGGCTGATCGGATAATATATAACTTTTTATAGTAAAATTTTAAAATGTATTTCTTAAATACCCTATTTAGATTAGTATTTAGATTAGTATTTAGATTAGTATTCTTAAGTACCGTACCGGATTTAGAATAGGCGTTCGCCTTAAGTCTACATTATATAAAAGTCGGACAATATTTGTAGTACATTTGGAAAATTAGAATTCTTTTTAATATTTTTATAGGTTGTTTTTTTTCAAACAAATTATATAGCCAGAATGTTTGAAAAATGGATATAATGGATATATAACATTAAAGTCAATACATTTTTAGTACTGATTAATGAAACGTTGATATTATATGATAGCTAGAGAGTGTCATAGGCATTCTTGTTTTATTAAAATACTCAATCGATATTACTTTACACCTAAGGCCATGTGGTCTTAAGTAGGGCAAACCTATTTGTAGGCCGATAGTCTACGAGATGAAATTTTGCATAAGTATTAATAAAAATTAACAAGAGGACCTTTACGAAACAAACTCACGGCATAGCAATTTTATAAGGGAGTAATGCTAATGTGAAAACGTGTACCAAATTTTGAACAAAATTTGTGTTGGTTTTCAAGTGATGGTTGAACTGACATTCAGACGAACAAAAAGTAGTGAAAGTAATTTTTTGGTCATTGGCATCGTCAAAAAATTCAAAATATTGAGAAAAAAAAACAAATCCTCAATAAGCGATTCTTAGGTACCTAGAACTCTGGGTCGGTTGTCTCATTCTCACTAACAGTGCCTGCGGCATACTATTCGGAATAAACCATATAGCTTGAAATTAAAAAAAATATAGGTATAACTTTAGGTTGAAATAACCTTAAGAGAAAAAAAACTTAAATACATTTTTTTGGACCTTTGTAATCATTGAACGACCAGGAAAATATCGAAAGCTTTAAAAATAAACAAATTTAAGATAAGACAACGTATCATATTACTGATACGATTTAGCTATGATATAACTATTATAGATTAACACAAATAATCTGACAGTTATAGGTAAGAAAATGACACTTGATAGGCATGCGAAGAAGATCCTGGGATAATATTTGAGTATGTAAAATGATTTCCCTTTCATTTTTTTTAATTTGCTCGCCTAGTTTAGGTACAGACTTAAAACTAAACGAAGTATGATTCAATCGGTGCTAATCTAATATAAAATTATCCCCTAAAATAATATTTGAAAATAGCCGTTTAATCTGAGTAAATAATTACAAGAGACCGGGCGCACTTTTGTCATCACTTATCACTTAAGTATCACTTTTGCCGTTTGAAATGCAGACTATTTGAAATATCTAAATGCTGCAATCATCGTAGTAGAAAGATAAAAGTGACAGAAACACTTATGAAGTAAATTACAGGTGTTTCTTTATAGAGTAGCACGCTTTCTTATTGATAATATAACATATTGAATATGATAACGATTCACCGTATCGCAAATGATGACCCAGCACACATGGTGCGGTTTTCGTCACCACCATCGCGGTGACATGATACGACATCTCAACTTGCATGCACCACGGTGGCACCCATTGAATATTATCAGATAGTTTTATTAAATGTAACATCACAAATTATTTATATTGTTATTATTAGTATATTAATAATTTAATATCCTAAACTAATTATTACTTAAAATGTATTAAATAATCTCGAAAAAAAAATATATAGGAATTAAATGCAAATTTAAAAATGATACGTACCCACAATAAAAAAAACTGTAAAAAAACTGTAAATTTTACCTTTGATGAATAGTGAATATTATTTACTTTTTAACAAAATATCATACATCCCGTAAATAAAAAACAGATCCGTGTGTTCTAGCCCTTGCGGGTGTTCGAACTTCTAATCGACGCTGGTGTAGGAACTTGCCAAACCTAGCCTTAATTAGATATGAATGAGTGCTTATCCATAATTGACATTAAATAAATATTTTAAAGAAAAACTAATACAAACTCTCTCTTTGATTTTACAATTTGATTAATCAATAAACTAAATTAGATAAACCTAAAATACAATGTAAAAATCTAACTGTTAAACCTGTTATAATTGCATAATTGTTATTATGTTTTAATATATTTTGCTAATTAATATTCATCGATATATTCGAAAAGGGTCTGAAATATAAAAAAGTCTTATAAAAGTCGTTGGCTTTGTTATCTATTAAAATGTTTCTATTCTATCTCAAATTTCTATCTTTCTCAGATTATATTAGGTATACTGAATTAAAGATTGTATGTCTTTGAGACAGGGTCTTTGAGACAGGGTCTTTGAGGGTAGGGTATTTTTAAGACGAAGGATGTACCTAGGTAACATTCAACAATCTTTCATCTGAGCTACCCCGAAATCCAAGAGCTGTGAAGATGCGGGGCTACAATGCAAGTACAGCATCCAGCATCCTCCTGCGCGTACTAATAGAGGGGTAGACAACATTCCACATCCGTTACCATGCAAGGAAATTGTCATCTTATTGTTTAAGACGCGAATGAAATCTAACCTCTTTAATCCGCGAATCCGCGAAGTATTCTTAGCAGCAAACTCAATCGGGCAGTTTGCCGACAGCCTGTATTGCAATCTGTCGATATTTGACAGGTGCAGGATATTGTCATCACGAGCAGGCGTTGACCATGAAGCCAGCGTGCGTGAAGACCATGAATGCTAAATCGATCTAATTACAAGATCCGCTAGCAATCGTAGGTGGTAAAGAAGTCTCAATCATCTCCCTAAATCGTAAATAGGTTGGTGGCCTCCTGCGTAGCATTCTTCGTGTGCGGGGCGAGATACAAAGTTGGGTCAAGGGTAGGTGATCCGCTGAATAAAACTTTAGGTTACGAGTCGGTGGTTGAAACTTTAGGGTGATGATTTTAGAGGCGTGGTTTTCAAGAAGAGATAAAACGCATATAATTTGATGTTATGGCTAAGAATTTAGTTTTATTATAAAGATAAGGGTTTGCCATTATGTTTTAAAAATGATTTCGGGTAAGTGGCCGCCGCGGCTGACTCGAACAAATTCCAGCCGAGAGGCCCAATTTTCGACCACTTTTTGCAGCAAGTGCCGTGCGGGCGAAAGGAAAGAAAAGAGATGGGCCCAGTCACGCACGCGGCGCGGCGTCTGTCGGACGAAACGAAACCAAGTAAGCGCAGTCCGCCCGCAGGCGTTTCGGAGCACGACCGCTCGCCGAACGCAGACGGAAATATTCCGATAAAACATCAACAAACCCGCCAAACGAACGGTCCGCGTTCGCTAAAAATCGACGTTTGACTGATACATATTAGTCATACGATTAATGTAACTAATCGTAATGTGCTTGTCGTTGAAACGCCGAAAGCCTTAGAAGTGAGCTCGTTTCATTTAGAAGTGTTTCATTTTTGCAAATGAATGCAAACCTGCGGTTAAGTTCACTGTGATTACTTACAAAGACCTTTCTTTCGTATTGGATTGAAAAGACACCGGCGGCGCCATTTCGTGCAGTTAAATGCTCTTGCGCTAGAAGCCAACGACTCATTCTCTATAGAAAAGCGTGTTCATTGATAAAAGTGAAATTTAACGACGTCGCCGTTCTTGCAATTTTGAAGGAAGATTTGAAGGAAGGCAGCTGATCACCGAAATGGCAGTAAGTCATGTTTTTATTTCAAATTTGAACATTCGACCAAGTCTCCAATGCTGCCTTTTTATTTTTATTTGACACGCGTTTAGCTCACATTTAAAAAATAAAATGTAATGCTCCGTAATCAGGCGTAATTTGAGTAGGCAATACTTAAATTATTCTACTTATTTTCTCCGCGGGATTTGTAAAAACACTTATGTTAAAAAAGTTAATGTTATGTATACAACTTGTGTTTTAAAAATAATACTTACAATATTTATTTCAAGGTAAAGCATTATCCTTTTTATGCTTACATTTTTAACAATAGCTTGGGTAATGGTAACTAACCGTTTCCGGACTTAAGGAAGGGCAAAAAGCTTTTTATTTTATTAGCGGCTACACGGAGCACTGTTCTCCATTGACTGGTCGTTAAAATCTCTGCAGAGCGTAGACGCTTGATTTATTATTTAATTCGTACTTTTGTGGTCGTGGCGTCTTAACAAATCCCGCTCGTTGTCAGAGCGTACTTTCACGTTTTTAAGAATTTTATTTATTTACATTCATGATTTTATAGTAAATATTACTTCAATATACTTTCTCTTTCTTATTTCTAAAACTCATAAAAGCAACGTAGAATTTGAATACTTCTATTCAGCTACTAGGTTATGGTTATCACACCATGTTTATTTACATAATTAGACGCATGTGTTTTTTTTTTTGGTGAAATACCTATCAACGATTAATATAAATATCCTATAAATCCTTAAAAAGGGCAATGCCTAGTTTGGTATGACTCTTTAAAGTAATTAAGTATTTGTTTTTTTTATCTAATTAGTTTGAAATATATTTACAAATTAACACTAATTTGTTATCGTTTTTAATCGTAATTATTAGACCAGAGTCGACTATACTTATTAGTCGTTTGGAAGGCGATATTTTTTTTTTACTACCGAAATGACTCGTTATTCGTTTCTAACCTACGATCATTAATTGTAGTAAAGATACGTTTTTTTTGTGAACTGTAAAAAAAATGGAAACATGTTTTACCTAATCTATATAGGTAGATATTTAGTTTGGACATGCGTATCAACTATATTTAAATAGGTACAATTTCAGTTTGACAGCTTTGAATTTGTAGTGTGGGATTTTATTTTTTTCTGCCAGCATAAATTAAAATATGATCAACATGTCTTTCATGATTTTGAATGCGCGTATTTAGGTTGAATTTTTGAGTAATTTTATCACCAACCTAGTAGGTAGGTAGGTACAGTATTGATAATTTTCTTAGAATATTCTAGACAAAAAATAATCATGTCATTATTATTTGTTTGTATCTTATGTGTGTATTTAAAATCACTTCATACGTCGGCATGCTCATTGTAATACTTTTTTGTAATCTATCTGATTTGGATTAGGGTTTGGTGGTACCATAAGGAGTACTCGATATTTTGAGACTCATTTATTAACTGGCATTAACCGCTAACAAGTCCAAGTAATACGTTTTGTGAGTCAGCGAAGTGGGTGAGTCGTTCCGCGCTGAACTCGAAATCGGAGCCACGCAGCGCGAGAAAATGGCGGAAGATAAGTTTCTCGTTGTTCGCCGGCCGACTTACCGGTCCGCGGGGCCAGTGTGAAGCCGCCTCGCCGCTCGCTCGCTGTCACTTTGACGTTTGTCGAATGCATTAGCTGTCACTTTGACGTTTGTGCTCTAAATGCATTAGCGGTCACTTTGACGTTTGTGCTATAATGCATTAGACACACGTAAAACTGACAGCGCTCGAACCACGGACATCCCTGTCGATGCTGTTCGCAGATCGGGCGAGACTGCGGCAAATAGTACTACTATCAACTATGGACGGCGTGTCGTTTCCCTAACAAATTGTTTTTGAAGTGTTTCACAAACTTAACCTGTTTCCTACAGCTAGGCTTGCCTAGATTTTTTAACAAAAATTACTAGGTACTTTATAACGAGACTACTTCAAGATTCACCTTCAGGGAGTGGGCAATACTAGAACAAACACGAATAAACGGGGAGAAAAAAAAAAATGAGTACAACACAGAATACCAGAGACACTTTTATTGTTTTACACTTCCTCTAAATAAATACTGCTTAATACAATAATAATGGTAATGATAATGGTTTACAAAGAAAGGAGGAACTCGGATCGCGTGCGGCGGGGTTCAGGCGAAACCGACGATGAGGTGCGTCCTCGATCAGCCGGGCAGGAACCAAGGTCCTGTATACGACGGCACCACGGCGGAGGTTCACCACGTCGTGTGGGTGCTCCTCTCCTACCTCCTCATCCACGTATTGAAATAAATAATAAAACCAAGCGCCCTGTAACAAGCGAAGATTAACCTAAATTGGACGACTTACGCAAACAGTGATCCCGTAGCCGAAATAAAAGTGAAGCACTTACCGAACTTATGCCCGGATTTCTCCGAGGGCACCAACTGCCTCTGCCGGTTGCTCGAAGGGAAAGAAAAAAACCTACAAGTCAGCACTATGGGCACGCCACTGACAGTATATAATATGTTAGTCATATGAATCATGATGTAACATGTGATGGCCACGGAAGTTGTAACGTAACATCTGTAAAAATCAAAGGCCAACTTATTTATTTATTTATTTACCATTTCCTAACCAAAAACCTAACTCTTTTATGATACCGTAAAATATTATTGCGCGTAGTGTAGACCCACCTTAATGCGCCGACATTCTCTCGAGTACTTTATTACATTCAAGTAGCATAAGCATGCGCCAGATTAACACTTCGATAACCCCTCATTCTTCGGCGAAAATGGCTCCTCAGACCCACATTGGAAAACTTTCCTACGCCTAAGGCCTGGTTACTATCTGTTGGCGGGCATAAAAAATATAACGTTAGTGCCGCAACATTATATTTTTGTTTTAGTACACATACTAGAAAGTAAAATAATTCTACTCGCTATTTAGATTATTCCATAAGTGATAACAATGCGTTTTTGCATCAGCACAGGTATCTTAAGCTATTACTAATATTATTAAAAATGCACTCAGCACAATACGATTTGAGAGAGCATTCGACTTATAAGATTCTATTTCAGATGAGTTGTACATATCCTACAAGTTATTTCATTTAAATATATAATTAGGATAACCAATAGTCATTACAGATAAAACATAATAAAAATACACATTGACCAATTACACATTCACCTAATAAGTAACATAAATAACTCTTAATAATAATATCAGTCCATTAATATGCGTGCGGAAGTTTATTATTAGAGAGGTGTGTAACTTTGTGTGTTTGTGACGTATGAATTGGCGACGTATGAATTAGACCTTAGGGTGTGCTTGCTTGAGTGTTTAATTATCGCATTCATGATCCTTATTTGCCTTTTAAAGGAGGTCTATAATCATATCGATAGGGTCAACAACACGACCGATATACGAGCACCCAGCTATTTTTATAAACTGACTTTTATTTAAGGGAAGAACTACCCTTGCCTCACCGCACCCCACTTTTTTAGGGGCGTATTCTAAAAACTTACTTCAATTTGCATCTATATAAAATAAACTAGGATTCTGATGTTTTTTTTATCGATTTTTGAATTCAGCCAATAAGATATTTACGTCTAAAGTTTTGATAAAATGTATGGAAAAATGCAGATTTTTCGAAGTTTTTACTCTTTTAGACAAAGTTAATCCATCAGATAATTAGGAGATAAAACGTTATCCAGCAATATTTGTATATCCCTTAAGAGCCAGTATATCGTGAGGTGACCTTGAAGATCGGCCTTTGCAAATTGTGTCAGCCACGTGGACTTCGAGCGTCCGCCGACAACATCAAAGAATAAACATTTGACAGTTTTTTACTAATATTAAAAATATAAGGCAATTAAAAAAATATAAGTTTAAGGTTTTCTGTAGAATTTTATTGCGGACATTTTTATGTATAAATTAGGCTTACGTCACATATGTAGTTTGGTTTATGAGAATTTTAAAAAATAAAACTTAACAATTTCAATATTTTTTTACATATTCAACATAGGATTATTTATTTAAAAAACCAGCTTAAAGGTTTGCTAGAAAAATGTTCAGTTAATCTAATTATATTTTTTATATATGCCTGGTATGAAAAGCTATCTTGGCAGTAGACCTCAAAAACATGCATAAAATGCAATTCGAGTGCGTTATGGCCCTTAAGCGAACTTTATTATAGATAGGCAACTGCATTTATTTAAACATTATTTATTGATTTAATTTGTGTTTATATATTCGTTTTACATAGGTAATTAATATTTTTTTCATTGTCATTGGGCGGTTGTCGAGTCGTTGTATCCTTCTAGATAAGCTTCGTGTTGAGAAATTTAACATATTATTTTTTATCTCCAACCGTGACATTCAAAACGCTAATCCATTAGCGCGTTAGCAAATCAGCGTTAAGTAATTGCATTCACTTAATTATGCATATTTTACAAAATGGCGTCGCTACCAAAAACGCCGTTGGTAAAGGGAGGTCGATTAATACTTACTAAAGATTTCACGCGAAATTTATCATGCTAATATATCATTCCATATTTTTCTGAATTGGTGAAAACATTATTTACTTGAATATATCACACGTTAGCAGCGTAAATATCATTAAATAAATAGCGTTTTGAAATGAAGTCACTGAGAAGGGTCTACATTCGTTTTTAGAGGTTATCCTAGAATTAATTCGCTACAATATAAGTACTACTTTCGATGACATCCACGTTGCACGACAAACTAACTGAAATTCGCAACTATTATCAGAGACATGTATCAATGCTTAAATAATGATGGAGTATTAAATCCGAGACATGACATACTCATAGAAATTACAAAAAAATATAATGAGTACTTATGTTCGTCAGAATGAACGCCCAAAACTATGACTAACCTCACCTAATTCGCAGACAGCGATCTTCGTACATATTAGGGCACATTATTTTCTTCGCTATAAAAATCACAAAGTTTCTATAAAGATATTATACATATATTGTCTATTTGCGATATGCTACTTTTAAAAAAACAATGATTGTGTGATGTTCAAAACATGCACAGTTTATTTTTCCAATATGTGCATTGTGCAACATTGTTTATAATTTGCTGATATCCACATTCAAACATAATTATTCAAAAAATATGTTTTTTAAGTGTTGATGATTAAACTCTATACCCGCAGTCGTATAACTGGAGCACGCTGGCCGTGTGCTAGATTTTATACTAATATTCAAATGTGAAAATCTTTGTGTACAAAAAAGTTTTGATTACTTTTTATGAATTCAAAATCAAAATGTCATTAAGATCTAAATATAACCATACAATTAATATACACACCTAGAACACAATATTTTTATTAATTAAATCTTAAACTAAATCAGCTTTACTTTATTGACGAAGTAATCGCTATCTCGGAGAGTTCATTCAAGGCATAGAACAATTTAATTGTATAGAATCGCTCTTATTCCACGTATTGAGCCGTGTATCCAAAATCTGACATCGCAACGGTGTTGGTGAGAATATGTGTAACGTTTGCGTGTGTGTGTGCATCGAGGCCGGCACGGGAATAACGCTTATAAAAACATCCCGTCGAACCACGAGTCGCACAAAATGACTGCGACCATCGACTGGCGCTAGACTGACACTTTTGTCATAGTTGCCGTAGTTCGCTTACGACGCTTCTATGCAATTAAACTATTATCGGCTTCCAGGAAGACTTAAGGGGGTATTTATGTTCCTTGGCAGGAAATTATAAAACGCGAAAAAAAATCATCCCTAAATTTATTATTTTTATTATAGCGCTAGTTTATATTTCCATTGGATTGACACGCAATCGATATTTGTAGCCTTAACCGGCGTCACGAACCGACAATTAGCTGACGGCGTATGACAACAACGGTTAAATATTATTTTATTACATTTTTTTTCGGAAACCGTGATGAATTTTAATATATTGTCTTCACTAATCACATTTTAAATCGCAGGTTCAATTAGATGGACATTTTTAATCGGGAATGGCCTGAAAACATCTGAATACATTTAATTAAATTTTGATACATATTGTTTTTCAAGTTAGCCTACGATTAATATAATTACTTGTCATTTACTTATTTTTTTTTTTATTTACGTAATTAAGGTCATGAGTCAGTAACATTAAAATACCTACCTATGTGTGTTCCAATAATTTGACTAATCACACGGGGACAACTGGTTTTAACATAAACAAAGGACTTTTTTTTTAAATATCTATGTATGTAAAATTCTACCCCCCCCCCCCCGGCAGGCACTACAGAATTAAATAATTACACGTTGGAGCCTGAATTTAAAAGATAAAAACTCTTATATAAGTAATCTTTAAAAACTAAGAACATAATAGTTAATAATAAAAAAAATAAAATTAGCTTTGTAACATCAGTATGTCACATATATATATATACACAGATTAGGGTTAATGCGTTCTTTATTTAACATTAATTTCATATATTTTCGTATTGCATACAAATACTGCACTATCAATTGCAACTTGCAACTTGACCTACAAGATAATTAAAAATGTCGTCATTATCAATAGCAATTTAATGGTGTAGGTGATAATTATCTGGTAACGGCAAATATTCTTGGTAAACGTTATCATTAAATTTTGACCGATTTTAGGTCAACGCTTCCGGGTTTGAATCATTCAAAAAATTTAAACTAAATATTTTTTATTTTTTTAATTAACTAACACCAATTTTCTAAATTATGTTCGCAGTCGTGTTTGATACCCAAAATAATTATTTAATAATGATCGCTCACTGGATCGCTGATTTCTAAAAAAGGTTATTCAAATTGCTAACACGTAAATAAAATAAGTATGGATTTGATTGTTTTCAAATTAAATATTCCCACGAAGACTACGCCAATACAATTTAGCGCTACACGCTTTTATTTATAGTCTAATGTGGTTTTTAATAAGTTTTTTACTTATTTTTTTCTCTCTTACTTTGCAACTAAAGCGGAGTTTTTTGTAAAAAATGAAATCCTGCTCAAAGGGATATATTTCTAGCTATTTTGATGAGAAAGTATTGTTCATACAACTATTTCGATCAAAAGGAGATAAATTTCAATTAGAAACTTATATAGATCAATCAAACGTGATTATTTCCAAACTTGCTTTAATATAAAGTTATTTTGTTACTATAAAAAATAACAAAAGTCTTAATTTAACTAATAGTGTTCGCTAAGAGAATAATAATAATAATAATAATCATTTAATAATAAATAAGTGGGTTTGTTATCTGTTTTTTTCGCAAACTTTTCAATTTTTGTTTGTGACGGAAATATCTCAATTTGAAGAGACTTATTTTAATTCCAATTGCACATTCATTCATTTGAATACATAATATGTTAGAAGGTATTTTATTGAACAAATGAAAAAATATCAAGAGAATGCAAAAGTGGTACATAATTTTTTTTCACTATTATGACTGTATAGATTTTGAGTTAATTTAATAAAATATTAAAGGTTCGTACTAGTAGTGAAACTAATGCAGAATGAAGGTAACCGTATGTACTGCAATTTATTAACTGTTAGTTTAGAATATTTTAAGTTACAATACAAATATCGCAGGTACCGTAACAAATAATTATGCATTTGCACGGAAACTTCCTGAAAAAGCAAAAACAATTTTGTTTAATTCTGTTTCTGTGCTGTCGAAACGGCTCCTGTAAGCGCAGTTCCGACCGCCTTCATCATTCACTACTAGGTCGTTCTTATATAACGAAATTATATATAACTATATATAACGAAATTATTAAGTCTAATTCAACACTTGACGTTTTGTAAGCGCATTATCTACAAGTCTGCTAAATTTTATCGAAATTTGATCTCGGTTTATGGGACAAACTATTCGGTCAGAATCGAAAAATGATGACCACACATTCCTGATTTTTGGGACCTGTTTATTCTATGGCTGTGTGTGTGCATGAATGTTCAAGTGTGTGTGTCAATAATGTGATAAGTCTCCCGTTATCTACCCACGGTAGATAACATAGGTATATCTTCTTCATATCGTTTGAGTGGCTTTTGCAGCGTACTCTGTACCCAAAATCCTGTGATTGGAAAATCCTGTCAATTTATATTGGGGGCACCGTTTTTCTCGGCTGCGAAAGAGTAGGGTTTTTTGCTACTCTAAAGGTACCACTTCCAATCTATATACCCGAAGAAAATACTTTGTACCCCTTTCTAAGCATATTGCGCGCACGGAGGAGTGTGAGATTAGGCATAGTTAAATAAAACGTTCATACTACTTACTAACAGATTGAATGAATGAGTTTCGAGCTGTGATTTTTTTTGTGATTTTAAATGTTCCTTCTCAACATAATGTCAAGGCGAAAATAATTATTAATGCCATCTTATACTTCTAAGAATGTCAAGTCTCGTTTTTACACGAAAAAATTAAAACTGTCAATAAATTATATCAAAAAAACAAATACGAACTGTAATTGTGTTTTTATTTTTAACTGTTACTAATGTTAAATTTTACATTTTAAGGTATTGCAGGGAATTAAGGAAAACAACACACGCTAATGACGTATTTGTACACGCTCGCAGCTGACGTAATATATAGAAGAAATTAAAAAAATATATATGCAATGATTATAGAGGTAAAACTTAAAAGTTCAACGAATGACGGTCGAATTTCGACCACTAGTTATTATAATTACATGATGGTGTACAATTAATTGCTCTGGTCGAGGAAGTTCACCGTTGCTCTGGTCGAAGAAGCTCATGACATGCCCAGAATCAACCAAGGATTGGGCCTGGAATGATTCTGCGCGTGCCGTGAGCTTCGCGATTTCTGTCTAATCTATCTAGGTATTTCGGTATTTCGTTGTAAGAATTTCAACGGCACTGGATGTGAAAGTCACTCGATAGGTGATTAATTTGTTTTGCTCGCGGGTATGGTGTACAATTAATTGCTCTGGTCGAGGAAGTTCACCGTTGAAGGCGTCCAATTTTTGTGGTTAGAGTGTGCAGGATCTATTTGCATTGCCGACGCGCGAAATGTGCGAAATGCGCATTGTGCATTTCAAACCAATAATTTCCGGGCGCGTTCGCGCGTTCAACTGTCATGTCGGCTAGTTCCGTCCGCGCGTTTTCTGCATATAACTTCGTAATTAGGTGCAGCGTGTTTATTTCCGCGACTGAATCGTTGCGTGCTCGTCTAAACGCATTTTTAATGTCTGCTGATTATAATGTCCGCGTTGGTAGTACTATGTAAAAGTGCTCTACTCTAATTTCGACGGAAGAAATATAAGTGACTAATTCATTAAATCACTCTGTAAATAATATAATATACAGGAAGATTCGAGGTGTTTATGTTCCCCATTACGAGTAAGATGTTATATATCTGACTTAACCGATGTAAGAGGCGGTCTTGTATAAAACAATTTGTTGTATCTGTTCGATAGAGTTAGTGGAAAGGCTGGGTTAATTATAAAGGAATATATCTGGTGCCAACAGTGTCTATTATATGTAGTATTTATGTTTATATATACATATATATCCATATTTTATCTATAGGTTATTTAAATTATTTTTTGTAATATATTTATAGGTATTAAAGTATAATTTAATGATTAAATATAAATTTTAAGAATACCCGTAGTCTGCGTTGGAATGCTAATAAATGATTGGCATCTTCTTGGAACAGCACATTGTGCTATTAAGGTGATGCACAAAAATAATCCATTGCACGTGATTACAAATTACAATACTGTACGTATAAGCAATGTATTTATTGTGTAAACACTATTTGTTGTATTTGTTGTTTGTTGTATGATGATATAAATAAAGAATTAAAAAAAAATGCGCAAATAATTAATCCCCAAATGTATTATTTTTATTAAAGCGCTGGTACTTTTGGCGTCGCGACACGCGATCGATATTCGTAGCCTTGACTGAACCTGGCGTCGCGAGCGGACGTATTACAACAACTTACTAAATCAAGAGACTTAAAAATGCATTTTTATAAAACTCAGTGCTGGGTTTAAACCGACATCCTTCGATTTTAATTTCAGGAATTCGATTTATACAAATCACAAAAAACATTTCTATATGTTTAAGTTATCAAAAACGATGTCATTTTGTTAGATGATTATATCTCTAAATGTAATTAAGTCTTATGTATAATTGCAATTTTTGAAATCAATTAACGAGATCAGTGATGACATCCAGTGGACATATTAATGTTTTACGTTAATTATTTTTAATGAATATTTAACGGCATTTATGTAATCGTTTTTATAAGTCCATCGCATTATTTTTCGAAGGCCATATTGGAATGTGTCACCTTTTCGACTTATGAAAGATAAATAATAATCCCAAATTTATAATTCAATGTCGAGAAAACGAGTTATCAAATTAAAAATCGTACAAAATACATAAATTATGCGGTTATTCGTTTAGAAATTGAATCTCTCAAAATTATGAGGGATCGATTTGAAAATACATATGCAAGCATGCATAGTGAATAGGGCTAAACATTTTCTACGCGGAATTACAAGAGTATAAATTATTTCTGCGGACGAACATCAGCCAAAGCATAATAAAAACTATGTTCTTAATACATACGGAACCCTTTCGCGTGTGTTCTATGTGCACATCGGTCCAGATTTCCATATAGTGCGTGATCATAATGAATACAAATTTCGACTATAGTAATAATATTATATCCGTTACGCACAACGAATCCAGATAATAGTTTTATTGCTGTAATCATTGCAAGTTAATACTACTTTACACGGTCAATAACTTGCGAATTATTAACAGCTTAGGCCACTCGAGTGGTGTGATATGGCGCTATAGAACTTTACCTCAACGCGAACACTTCATAACATTTTTAATAATTTTATTCTAAGATTCATTATAAAATCGATGGGATTTCTATGAATTTCATTAAAATTAAAATTTAGAGGATTGTGGCTGTTGAGGAAGTATGATAGCCGCTGTCCATTTGCATTTTTGAAAATGTATCAAGCCTGCGCGTAATCGTACAATTTACTCAAATTCAAACGTCAAATTAGAAAATGGCGATAATTAGCTGTTTATTCATAATATTTGTTTTTTTAGGGCGGGCGATTTTTTTTACATATTTGACATTTTACATAGCTAAAACTCGCATTCGCTAGAGAGAGCATTCTCGCTTTGTTTTAGAATAATTATTTTTTCAGAAAAAACGCCTTTGGTCACGCACGGACAAAGTTAGCTTTATGGATGCATTCTGCGCGCAAGAGACGATTTTTTCACTAATATAATATTGATTTAATTTACGAGGAATATATCTTTTTTTCTTCTCGCGCATTTCAAGTTCTTATGATTAGGTTTTGGACAGATTCCTTTTAAATACCCCAAATTTCAAAAAAAAACTGCGATTTCAAACATGATTTTTTCGACATCATATGGAATTTCATCACGGTTTCCGAGTAAAAAAAATATAAACTTCACGTGATAATATGAAATCATTCTTGTCTTGACCGACATTAGCCAAGCACTCACGAGCAAAAAGAGATTTTTTTTTCAAAAATAACAAGTTTTTCAAGTCCAGAGGTCTTTGGAATTCGGTAATATCGCTTATGAAAATACCAAATTTTCGCCGTTTTTTTCGTTTCGCTAATTGTCATTCTATCGTTTTCATTCAGTGTTACTCAAGTTTAAAAACACATACATTTTTCTCTAAATAGACATTTTTATTGTTTAATGTTATAAAATGGGATAATGCCATTGTTGCCGAGCAACGTAACTCTAATTATGACAAAATTAAATACGGTAAATCGCAAAGTATCTAGTTATGTTATAATAATTAAAAAAAATAAATGACATAACTTTTTAACCCATTAGCCTTTCGGGAAAGGTGTCGTTGAAATTTTAGAAATGTCAGTTCCTGTAAATTAAAACATAACACTATCCGTTAGCGATTACGTCAACAAAATCGTCGAATCCCATAATCTGCCTGCCGGACATTAAAAACCTATTCTCAGATATCTGTATAATTTTAAGTATTCTTTGTGTGTTATATAAAAATGTCGAAAGAAAGTTGTTTGACGTGAAATACACAATAAGCAAATCTAATAGCAAGCCTATATCCGGTCCGATTTTATTATCAAATCATTATAATAAAAATCTATCTTCGAATTAAAGTGGGGTAACCATTATAAACCTACTTATGAAACAAAACGGTTGTTTTGTTTTTTTTTATGTAGCCATTTGCTTAGTTATTAAGCTGACTCACAGCGTGTTAATATACGATAGGTATATCTTTTTAGTAAGATTCCAAACACTTTATAATAATTTACCAAAGCCTTTGAAACGAGAAAAGTAAATAAAATACACCTGTATAGTTTCGACAATAATATTGAGTTCTTTACATAACCAATATATCTTGATATTTTGTCTATAACTGGCTTGGCGTTAAATGGAATAGTGTTTATTTATTTATTTATTCTTTATTAGAGAAATCAACAGTCTTACAAACAATTGGTATTAATGATAAGTTTACATTCTTAAAAAGTATCTGTAAAACTAATCAGAGATTTCTACTGCTAATATAAACACTAAAAACTAAGTTAGAAACTAAACATGTATAGGTATATGTAAACATGTTTATCAGGAATATTGAAATTATTACCTATCAGCAGATCAGCTGTGGAACCGATATCCATAAATGATCGCAATGGTTTCAAAACATGATCATCTTTTAAAAAACATCTGTCCCGAGTGCCACGATTTTCACAATTCGGTTCAATACAATAAGTTACGTATAATTTGCAATTCACATAACTTTTTGGTTAAACGTGTGAGTTTTTGAAAACGAATTATTTTGAATTTGTTAAAGTAAAATAAAATTAATAATAACCTAGTCTATAATGCGTTAACAAATGACCATGATTATTTATATGATATTGGCAACCATAAAGTATGGTTGATATAGTGACAGCAATAATTGTTGTTGGGAGTTAGACATTAATTATTGTTAAACTACTTGGTTGTAAGTACCATAATTTTTGGTTGCCTTTAACATAATATCTAGCTATCGCTACTATATTATTAAGAACGAAAGTTGGAAATGAAGATTGAGTGCTTAGTGCCTGCTAGCGGACTTAAAATTGATGACGCTCGGCGGCGATGGTAACTGCGGCTGCCACAGCAACGTGACGACTCGTTTGTAAGCTGTCACTTTCTATGACCTGATGGCGTCGTTTTGTCGACAGCGCTCCGTCATCCGTGTGATGATTGCATCTGTGATCGATCGAAGGAGACCCTCAGCAAGTTCTTTACAGAAAGAAGATAGGCACCAGCTAGATAAATATAATAATTTTTATAATATCCTCTTTATCGTGGATGCTAAAAATATTTTTAAATGCCGCGGACTCAATGAATATCATATTGACAGTTGCCCTTGAAATCTGGTGCTTTATAGGGCGTCAGGTTTTACTCTCTACGCAATTGTTGGCTTTTATTTAATTACAGCTTCATAATATAGGAATTTAAAAACACTTCATTTACCTTTCCACTACTATTTTCCCAGGGCTCATATTTTTTATTTAAGAGAGCTATTCAACTAACAAGAACTGTTAGCAGTTTATCATTTATTAAATTTCTCAGAAATAGGATTGAATTTTCAAAATCTGCCTGTACTATGTTCTCTACTATGCCTAAGACTAAGATCAAGGTATCTAAATATATTTTTTTATTATTAAATAATTAATGGTTTCCAAATGCAGGCAATAGAAAAATGGTCTATTTGAATCGAAATTAATATTTATTCTTTGGCTTCCCCTTAAATGCGGACCTATATTTTTATATTAAATTCTGAAGTATTAATTGAATTCGAAGTATTGATTGAGATCGTGGTAATCTCGTGGATCGTGGTTAAGGCGTTGGACTATTAGCCCAAAGGTCGCGTGTTCGAATCCGCACATGGTCATCCATTTTTAATGCTTCATTACCACCATCTCCCCTGACTCTAGCACAGGCACATTTGGCCCAGTTGAGTAGGGCCCAAAATAATTGTATATGACCTAGGTCATAGCAATTATTTTTCAAAAAAAAAAAAATATATATAATTGAGTTTTAATGAAGCAAAAGTAGCAGCAATTTGGAGTAAATTTATGTTGTGGAAAACAACAATGAGGCTGTCGGAACTGCGCCCAATAGCGCCTCATATTTTGTTATTTTGAAGAGCATATTTTGTTCTTCATTACGACGGAAGATCGAGTCAGATTGTCTTTATCCCGTCCAACATTAAAATAAAATGTCAATGTTTGTACAAACGAGTGAAAAACGATTTTTTGGAAAAGATATTGACCAATAATATATATTTTTTACATAGAAAAATATATGAACAATATTTTAGACTTTGAGTTAACATTTTAAGTAAGAAACATAATATGCGAGTACATCGTGTCCCATTGTCGTATAAAAAAAAAACAATTGGTCCTGCAATTTCTAGTGTTATTGGTTGAGAAACTATATCAAAATTCATCATGGTTACCGAGAAAAAAAAAATAGTAAAAGGATCATTTAACGATGTCAAGGCCATTATCGATCAGTGCAGCATCGGAATTCGCGCGCTGACCGAATTTACATCATATGTAAAAAAATATAATATAATTTAGGGATTTTTTTTTCGCTTTTATTATATCATTTCTTACTCGTACATAACACCCCCCTTAAGTCTTCGGGATTGGTCTTGGGACACTGTATATTATTGATCAAGATTTTTTTGATACCATATTTCATTCCTGTCCAATTGAAAAACTGTCATGGCTACTCGACTACACGAGCTTGCTACAACGAGATGTACTCGTAAGTACGAGGATTGGATTCAGGGCGAAATCACTTTTATACCCTGAACAGAGAGGGATTAGGGCTCGAGTTGCAGCCATCGAAGACTGTGCTAATCGTAAACAGAGCCACAATTAACCAGCAACCGATAATTGAAATTAAATGTATTCGCGTGGAGTTATAAATATCGCATTTGACTTTTTAATGCGAGCGCGGTGAAAGTTTATTGGTCATGATTTTGAAATGCAGTACCGGATTAGATGTGGTCTACGAACCGTTTCTATTAATTAAATTATGACTTTCTTCGTGTGGCCCTGTGATCTTATCGTATGCAATTTTCTTTATATACTAGCAAGGAAAATAATATTACGATCGATTAGGTCACATCACAAACATCACATACCTTTGGAGCCTCGGTGGACAGGCGCGGTACAGGCGGGATGGGGGGGGGAGGAAGTAATGGTTGCAATTTCACCCCATCCCCCACCCCCCTCCCCCAGAACCACACTAACAAAGTACTTTATTTTGACCAATTACAAAGCCTCTTCAAAAAAAACGATTAAACGATTCTACCTACGACCTGTGAATGAATAAATAGGTACTAGAGTTAATATTCTATGCTTAATACGCCAAGTAACGACCAAATGACCTACAATGACCGACTGAATGACCCAATTGAACATTTTGTAAATCATTTTCAGAAAAATCTATCTAGATATGTTTTATTCGACTATATTTCTCAGAAAACTATTGTTTCCAAAACAAGTTTAAAGGAAAATCTCCTCGATAGAAAAAAAATCAGATAGTTTTACAGACTACCTAAATAATTAAAAATGCACGTAGTTAAAGTTATCAAAATTACCGTTTAAGGGAATTATTGTTTCATATTTATAATTAATATTTTGAATAAACATAGTTTTCGTTAAGTTTCAATATCATTGAGGGTGTCGGTCAAAAGACGGGTAGATGGAATCTAACTTTTCAATTGTAAGGTTAAGTCACTGCCAAGGACTTCTAAGAGATCCTACGCATGATGCATACTCGTAAGATGAGTGCGAAGTACCTACGCCCTCACAACGGACCATGAACTTAACTCTCGTCATTTATAGTATTCATATAAACCCACGCTGTAGAGTCCGCTGTAGGTACTTGGAGGTCTATCATATATCAGTTTCTACAATTAAAATGCTTATTTGCAAAAAACGTTTACAATATTAGTTTAATGTAACTTGGAAACCAATAATTCACATACATTAATAATAAAAATATATTTTTAAAAACAAGCTTATATTTAATATAAAATATTGTACTTGTACTGTTGACCGTCGAGGAGTTTCTTGGCCTGGAGCCATTCCTGGGCTTAGAATCAGGTCATCCTTACCATCAAAATGTACTGTCATCGGAACTGAATCACATGTCAATTTTCAACTCCGTAGGATAAGAGGGAGTGGTTCTAATTCAGCTCGCAAGATTTGACCTAAATCGAATTACAAGGAATGCAAGCTTGAAGAAAAAAACCCAGAGTTCAAAATAAATCTACAAGCAAAAAATTAAGAAATAATACATTAAATTTCTTGTTATATATATATAGCAATAAAAAACACACCGTATGCAACTTCAGTATAAAGTATAAACCATATCTGCTTCGACTTGGTGGATCGATTTTCTTACTAAGAAGTTTATTTTATTATTTATTACAAGTCTTTTGATTATAGATTTATTTTGAAGTCGATATAATTTTTTATGTTTTTTTTATGAACTTTTAGCTACCTTATACACTAGAATTACATAACATAGTGAAACTTTGACGGAAATCGATTAAACCAATTCGACACAAAAACATTTTGCTATAGAAACTAAAATCGGAAATCGCTCAAGCTAAGAACATTCATTAAAAAAAAAATACGGATCGTATTGAAACCTCCTTTTTTTGAGGTCCGGTAAAATATGCATTTTATTAATTGCGTGTTTTGAGTTTAATTTTACTATGTATCTGATAAATTTTGTTAATGTAATTGTTTGCCTTTGTTATTTTTCACCCGCTGTATTTATTATGTACTTATGTGTACTTATTATTATAGTGTGATTGTCCAATTTTTAGGTAAAGGTCTGTGTACAATTGCCAAAGTATAATGAGAACGTTCCAAATTCTTGTGTAAATTAAATAATAATACATATTTAGGTACTCAGGCCTTGGCTTGGAAAACATTGTGTTTCTACCGATGTCAAAGTAAACGTCTTAAATCATGAATGTGTTTTGTTTCATTGCCGTTGGATTTTTCATTGTTTGTAAAACAATATGGATGAAATTTGAAAAATAATAACATTGTGAGATTTACCCGGTTTCTTGGTTTATAAATGACCATACTTTGTTTGTTGAGGTGGACATTTTTTGTTTATAAAATTTACACTGCCTTTTTTATATCTTTTTTTATTTCTATATTGAGTAATTTAATGTGTTTTCGAATATATGGTTTCACATTTTTTAATATTTTGCGCTTTAATTTACATTTCCTTAGAATATCATCGTTTATCCAGTTTTTTGCTTTTTATTGATGAATACTTTTTTAATTATAACAAGGAATGATTTTTCTAGGCAATTGTCTAATGTATCATAAAACCAGTTAAAGCCATATTCTTTTCCTTAAAGTTGTCTAAGTAGTTCCAATTTATTGTTTCTATCTACTTTTTAAATAAAATATGATTCTGAATATATAATTTTCTTATTTTTTTTATCATGTAATTTTGTTTATGTGTACAAAGGTCTGTTAGTTCAACAATGTGAAATGCGTGATCGGACAATTCAGGATCTACAGTAAAAGCTTTTGTAAATTTTTAGGAATATTAAAAAAAAGTTGTCGAGCAGTGATCTCTTACCAGTTACAATATCAACGCGACTTGGTTCATTTTTAAACATAACATGGAAATTGAACTACCCGGTGACGTCACACTCGCCTGCTGTTTCGCTCGCACACGCGTTGAAAGTCCCCACTATTACTACTAATTTCTAAGACCTTCGTTTAATAGCATACGCTATCAGGAGTTGGAAGCTCATGAACGATTGGTAATGCTATTCAACGCATCGCCCCAACAAAACGCCCACAACAGCACAGTATATGGTACGAGCCGGTTATTGACTTCGCTGTTCACATACTTGCTTGTGGTTGGCGTGATTTTCACATTTCATGGCAGGTGGCGTCTCGACCGACCGATGTACAAGAGCGTGCGTCTATTGCATTATCGCGAATCATGTTACACTGCGATGTATCACGGCAGTGTATCACGAGTGCTCATGGGGCAGGTTTAGGAGGACTCACCGCACCGAGCTCCTGAGAGCACGGTTTGAAGAACTCCCAGAAAATTATACTACTTCGAGCAGATCCTGAAATAGCTTGCCCCGTGTCCTTTCCAGAACTATCGTACTTTGAAATCCACTTACAGATCGCCCTCTAGTCCTGTACGGTAAATGAAGTTAAGTATCGTTTTGGGTGCGATGGTTTTAATCTCTTCAGCTTGAGCACTAAATCATGACAATCATTCATTTTATTATAAAAATAGCATAAAGTCTTCAAATAGCGTTCAGCGCTGTCAATGCGCATATTGGCATGCATACTCATACTAAAGATTTTTACTCAGTGTTTGGAGAGATTTCAAGATTTCATTTTCAAATCGTTATGCACTGAAGTATAATACACTTACAGAACATCCTGTATACAGATGTCTTGAGACCATTTCATGCCGGGCCTTGGATGAGTCAGACGAGTGAGTGTGTTCATAGCTTATTTTGAATAAATTGTTTTATTTAAATTTAATTTATCTTTATTAGGGAAATAAAACAGTTACACGAGAAAAAATATATACAGGCAGTACATATACAATCATATAAAAAATAAATAAAAACAATGAAAACAATGGTACCAACTTATAAGTATAAAATAAAACCAATTAAATATTTCCACCGAGTGAGTATTTTTTTAAAAACACTCATTTGCCTTCTTGTGTTTCTGAAAGTGTTTTATTAAGCCGAAAACCTCGAAATATTTATTTATTTCACACTTTTGAATGACCAAAACTATTACAAACTACCTTTAGTCAAGTTTCTTTGTTATAAATGTTGACAATCATACATTTAAAAAAAAAATAAGTATTGAATTAGACCGCTTCTCTTGAAGTCGGCTACAAAATATGAATGTGAATGAGCGTGTGCTATTGTAAAGTATTGATGAAGGATGTGTATAAGAGGCGGGGGGGGGGGGTTAAGTAAAAAGGGGAGGGATATGAAGTCATTATAGTTTATCGAAATATATAACGTGAAGTCGGTTTCTATGATAGATCATCGACATAATACGACGTTCATGTTATATTAATCGGGTACGCTACCAGAACCAGTTCGCGGTCCAAGGACTGCCTCAACTGCAAAGTTTCTGCGGTCTAAATGTCAAATCGGTTTTTTATTTCGTTTGTTTGGTAAAGGTAGAAACGGTCTCAACCTTCGCACGCGAAGTAGATATTTCATTCAATGTCACCGTGACGGTAGAAAGGCAATAATTACATTTTAACTACACCAAAGAGGGAAACAAAATATAAAAACTAGCCGTTAAAATCCCAATTCTTGCGGTTTTAGGTCCGACTGTACTGATTTTATGGACATAAATCAATTGCAGTTTGGTTTGAATTATCTCAGATGGATTTAAGAATGTTAAATGCCTTATGCTTAAACTCTTCCCGAAAGAGCTCTTCCTGTCTTCTATCTTATCTAACTGCTTGTAGAATGAGAAACGCCCAGTATCGTTAAAGAATAATTCTGAAATAAGAATCAATGCATTTAAAAAAAAAAATAGTCAAATTTGCAACTGAAATCAACTATGCGCCTATAGTTTTATTCGGTCAATAAGATATTTGCGTCTAATGTTTTCGTGAATGCATGGAAGAATACAGATTTTTCGAATTTCCTGACTTAGACAAAGTAAAAATGTAACTTTTTAATTCTATTTAAACGCAGATAATAGGGAGATAAAACTATACTCAGTATTATTTTTTTCTGTATCTACAAATTAAGAGTCATACGCTGCAAAGTTTGTTCGGGGAAATTACAGGTCTGAGTCCTTTTAAGAGGCTGTTTTCAAAATAAGTGTACTGTTTAGTTTCACATTAAAATTCCAGCTGCTAATATTAACAAGGTATGTTTCGTAATCGCAATTATGCGCCGTTGATTATTATTCCACAAAGGAGGTGTCCCAAGGGCCATTGGCTATACTGTCGCTTTCTTTATAATATCGGCAACTTTATGTGTTGCATTATAATGCGATTTTTATGGATGAGATTTGTTTGACGTCATAATCGCCTACTTTGATCTAATACTATGGTTAAAACCTTAGAGTAATAATAGGGCTTATAGAGCGCGCATACTAGTCGTTCGTAATGTTGCCGCACGCCTATTTATATAGGAAGAAATCAACGTGACAGCTGGGCGCACCAACTTTAACCGAATAAGCACGTCACCTTCGAGCGCCCTCCCGAATGCGCGTGTCTCATTCCGAGCGTCCGCGAGTTTAACCGAGTCTTCCCGAGTTTAACCGAATAAGCGTGTCGGAATTATATTCATTCACTGAGGTTTTATTTTAAGTTTTAGTTTCGATGTTTTACAATGATGAAAATACGGGTAGGTGCATATTTTATTTCATTTAAATAAACATGCTAGGTTGCTATGAAATTAAAAAAAAAGGCTGTGTCGCGATTACAATTCTGCCCTATTAGAGAGCTTATAATGGTTTAACTCATTATGAGTTTGATTGCAAAATTATTGACGAAATATTAATAATTAATTTATAAACAGCTGACTCCAAACAGCAACAGATAGGATTAAGTGGAAAGAAATGGAAGAGGCCTTCACCCAGGAGTGGATGGCGACAGGCTGTGGCAGAAAAAGAAGAGATATTAGGTTAATAGCGGCAAATTTATAACTTTGAAACTTGAGATTATTTTTTGCATAACTTAAACTGTGTGCATGTCATCAGTAACTGGCAACATCTCATTTGCAAACCGCTTTTGTAAATAAGCGGTTATCCGAGCTACTAAAAAGCGAAGAGAAATATTCTAGAAACTCGATATGTTATACGTAATGACTTACGCGATTGTCTATTGTTTCAAGACACATTTTGTGTTATTGGCGTTTCTTCTTTAATTACCATAACCGTGGGAGAAAATAGTCATACATCAACGATAAAAGATGCTCTCATTTTTCTTAAGTAGTTTTTTCCTCGCCGTTATTTGGGGTTAGAAATTATTTAATTATTTTGCCATATTCATAGGATTGAATTTAATTTATACGCTAGTACCAGTGTAATTTAATTATAATCTTTTCATATATTTCTGTACCTGTCACCAGTCAAATTTATGTACCATTTCTTATATACTTATTGCACTGTTGGTATTTCAAATAAACAATAAATAATTTAATCTTTATTCAGGACGTTTACAGTTTCAAACATAATAATTGAGATCAGAAAATTTTTATAATGTATTGTATAACAAAATAAACTATTTACACACATTTCACATTCACATTCACATTCACATTTTGTTTTACCAAAGTAATAACTACAATTACAATTTTTGAAAATGAAAACTATTCATTCAAGAATTCTGATCAACTCTCTAAAAATTTTATAATAAACTAATAATGTGCAAATAAACCAATAATAAATTTAGATATCACGAATTGGGTATCGATTTAACTTTGTATTATTATTCGGTTTTTCGCGTTTAATGTGTCAGTCTTTGGCTGTTATATTCTAGTTATAAACATATAGTGAAGCTAGAATTTAAGATACTTAGGACTAAAGCACACGGGACGCTAAGTTGACTTGAGTTGAATTTATATAATTCCATTAAATTTGAACCAAAGTTATGGTAGTCTAAAAGTTGACCTTTGGTCGTAGAGGATGATACCGCACAAGGGCTAGTGTCAGTCCCGAAGGACTGACACTTTAGGCGCGGATGGTGCTGAACGCTGCCTGCAAAACATAGAAAATAGGCTGGCTCTGACAACTAATTAATCTTAAAAATAAACATATTAAAATAAATATTTAAAAAATAATCAACCCGTTCAATGGCGATAGATGTTTTGTTATACTCTGTACAACCAATTTATAAGTAATTTTAAACATTTTACTGAAATATTTTATTGGGTACTTATCTTAAAACAATTTTGCCGAGGTGTGAAAGGAAAAATATATATGTATGAAATTTCTGTTCAGACCCTGCCAATACCTTTTTGCATAATAAAAACTTTGACCTTGTTTCTCTACCCGGAATGTGCATGAAAATCGCCAAGTAAAAATCTTCTTAAACGCCTTATAAATAAAATATAATCTCAAAGAACATATTCTATAACTCATATTATCTAGAAGTCTTAATCTGGATGAGCATAAGGCGAAAGGACCGGATTTAATTCACCCGTTTTTTATTAAGAAATGTTCCCCCCATATTTTAGACGTCCTCATAATTTTCAAACGAAGGCGTTTTTCCGATTTTCTGCATTTTTCTGCATATTATTTATAAGAGTGGCGATGTGACCAAATCACGAATTATCGTCCAATCTCTAAATTATGCATTTTTGGTAAACTTTTCTTCAGTTTCGTTCCTAAATGTTTTATTTAGGCGATGTTAATAATTATATTATCATCTAAGTAGCATAATGTAGGAATCTGTGTATAGATTTATGTAGTATTAACTCTTTTCTCTACGCATGTTAATGTAAATATGTAGATTTCTTTTAAAATAAATTAAAAATATTAGATTTGCCTTGTATGATTTATTTTTAGGGTTTCCAGGTTTGAACGTTTGAACGAGCAGATTCCGCACTAGCTTCAGCTGCCATTTTCAACATTGTTTTTGTTAATTAACTCTTGACTAAAATTGCTTGTAACTAAACTTGTACAAAATTGTATCTTCTACAACTCTGATTATAATATATTTTTCTCTACGGTCGATATTTTTCGACTTGACCTAGGTAAGACATAATATTTTAATTTTCGTTTTATTTTTTATTATATTTATTCATCTTTCCTCCGCCCTAGAATATTGATAAAGATAATTTTAGACAGATTTTAAGTCTGTCATTCAACCTATGTCAACCTACGTATTACATACTTTTTGTGAAGTTAATATTTTTCAGTCCGCATATAAGGAGCTGTGACATTTTTTCCCTCAGCCCAGATCGTACCTCGCCTTTTATTTAATTGGCAGTGGTATAGCCAACTAATTGAATTGACAGCTACTATCTGAAACTGGTAGAATTTCCATCGCGTGTTAGCCTACTCTACGCCAGGTTTAGATTTCATTTTCCGACCGGTTTTCAAAGGCCCCCCCCCCCTCGGGACATCCGTTATCTTTGGATAACAGCAATTTCGCTTTCAAAACACTAACTCGAGCGAGCTATATACAACAGGGACTTTATCTCTCTTCTAATTGGCCGCGCACTTTCGCCGCTTTGAGGTTATTTCCAAGATGGCGTTCTTCGCGTGCTGACTGAATCGATTTTCCCGAGAAACGATTAAGTAATCGGGAGGAAAGGGACCATTAAGTGTTTCCTCTCGTGCGCTGTGAATTTCTTACCAACCTGCACACGCCTAATGTTAAGGGATTTTCCGCTTACGCAAAAATAGTGATTATTAATTTATTGAATTTTCAAACATGCTTGCAGCTATGCAGAACATACAATAACTGTTATTTAATAGCATATGTCAACAATTAAGCTGACTAAAGGCATATTCGATTTGACATCTCTATATTTGAACGAATATGTCACAAACTATGTAATATTTCAATAACTTTTATTAAAGATGAGAAAAAAATGTAGAAGATATGCAAGTGTTTTAATTTAAAAAATATTTTAGCGTACGCATATGTGAACCGCAGTGGTAATGAAAATGGTAATTATATTAATATTTTCCGGTGGGGTGCGACCTGATTTTTAAAATTTGTGTTTGAGTCGATTTTTAAAATGGTAATTTTATTCAAATTAATAAATTGCTTTTATATGATATAACTTTTCAAATATGCTGCTATACAAAGTGGCACAGATTCCGTGGAAACCTGTGCTCTCAAAAAGTGGTCCTCGCATTGTTCTAGAAAGCAAATAATGGAAACCTTCTTTTCTTTGGACTGCATATTGGTGCTGGTGCATATTGGACCACTATACTTTAATGGATCCCATACTGATCGCAATATTCTAGGGATGGTCTGATTTGTATGCCAACGAATCGCTTACAAATCTTAGTTTCCTGCGACAAGACAGCATGACATCACATGACAGATGTAAAATTTAACGAAACGGGATTGCCTGAAAAATTTTAATATCTACGTGGAAGAATACAATTTGTATCTCTGCCCGCCGTTTAGTCTACGATCACATTTTACGCCTTAAAATTGTTTTCGCCTCCTGGTAATAAATTAAATAGTATTTCGCCACAATCCATAATCCAATGTCTCGGACAAGCGCTCCTTGACTTAAATCGTTAAATATGTGCAATCGATAAATCAATATATTTATGTTACTTATGAACTTTATAAATGTAGTAAAAATCGCACGTTTTCGAAACGTTTCTGCGATTGTGCAACATTTGACACAAACAATGGATTTCCGCAACATCGCATCGGCCGCGGCGCGTTGCCAGTGAAAAAACTATGAGAACGACCTTTCGGTTAGCAGAACACATATTTAGCTGCATTATTTGGCAAAATTGAAGTGAAAGGAAGTCTGATTCGTCACTGCAAGGCATGAGGCACGTCCAATGTTGTAATGTATGATCAAACTCTGACACCAGTACCAACCTACGTATATTTTTATTAGTTCACACTGAGGGAATTCAATGGATGCAAAAAAAAACTTTCCTCGTGTACTTACTCCACAAATCTCAGTGTACTAAGTTTTCTTAAAATTCTGTAATTGCAAAACACAACAATCTCAACAAATTTTCACGAATAAGCGTCTCAGGGTCCAAAACATACATTTCAATATTGCACGTTGTGTAGTGTTACGTATATGTGAATATGAGTAGGTATATATGTGAATGGACACATTCACATATATATAATGACATATATATAACAGGAAAACCTTTAGTCTCAGTCTCAGTAGTTAATCAGTAAACAGAATATTTTTTCAGACTATTTTAGACTAGTGATCTAAACAGGTACAACAAGTTTTAGAGGGAGATGGGGGGAGGGAGAGGGAAGATAAAATGGCCGCCCCTGTTTTGTTAAATTCAATGGTTACATACGTTAGGATTCAAACGAGAGCTTCGATTCGATTCGATTCGAGAGAATTCGATTCGGGCGATGCATCGCCGTGTCACCTGTCACTACACGCGTTGTCACTACGATGGCCGCGGCGCACGCGTCGTTATGTCCAATCGATTTGACGAACACCGCCATTATAATATAATCTCTAACTTTCTTTTCTCTCTTGCGCAATCCGATACAAATGTTGACAATGACACGAGTCAGCTCAGCCTCACGATTGTTGTAATTGTTTATTTTGATACCTACTATTCGCATGGCAACACTGAACGTCGCGCGTTTGCATCGAACTGCACTCATGACATATTTGTCAAACTCGCACTATGCATTATTATTGCACCCACGGATATACCAAGACTAGCTGTTCAACTTTTCTGGGCATTCAAACAAAATCACATCAAATTTCTGTCATTTCGCGGGCTCCACAAACTCACTAAAGCAAATAAAAATATTTGTTACTATAAGACACTTATCACTGCCAAACATTTTTTTTATAAACCGTAATGTGTATTTGTTCAACAGAAAATATTATGTAGTTTTCATTATCATTGTTTTCAAATAATGTCAAAAGAAAAATACCTTAAATGTTCAAATATATTTCAAAATTTCTCCGTTTCGTGCCCTTTCCTAATAATCTAAGTGTATCCCAATAAAAAAAAGATAGTACACTATCAAACATCGTAATGTAAGAAGTTATGTTGAGATTTACCAGGTTTGTAACTTAACAGAAATAAAACAATGTTTAATGTAGTAAACATTTTTAAAATAATTTTTCACACATTTCCGAATTGTGAACCACGATATTTAATGGAGGCACGTGCCCTTTGCCGTATTTCTGTGGTGGACATTCCTATATTCAAATGACCTCTTCTGTTAAAAACTTTTTATCACACTGCCAAACATCCTGTAGATTTAAATGTTATAATTTCATGCCAAAAGAAAACTGTCATGTTATTTAAATTTGTTGGATCGTGAGCGTTTCCATGACAGATTTCGATTAACGCGGTTTGCACTTCACGTCGGATCGTGACTGCAAAATTTAGAGGACTTTGACGTCTAATGCGTCATCGCTGCAATAATTTTGCCACCGGATATATTTTAAATTACGATGTTACATGTTGAAGACTTCTGCTAATAATCGGTGATGATGATGTTGTAAAAGTGATGATTCGCTACGCTGTAGACAGGAGACAGGCCTATGTATTATTTTTTATAAGTAGGTTTATTCGCGAATTCATTGATAATCCCTGTGAGATTTGTTTATATTTTTTGAACCGTTTTGGCAGATCGCAAACACACATTTTTCCTTAAATGGACGTATCTCTTCTGCGTGCATATTAAAAGTAACGTGATATAAAAAAAATTCAAATAAATGATGTGATTGCCATATCATATTAATCACAAATCACTCGTTTTTCGAGCGAACCGAGTGATAGGGCTGAGTGCTCCATTAGCGCCTGGGTTGCGTATTGCTATACTAGAAAATATAAGCGTTGACATTAATTTAATTAAATATATTATTATAGAGTTGAGCACACGATAATTATATTAAATTCAATTTCGTCTCTTCGTCTCTTCGCCCAATCTGATAGTGTAATTATGCTTCCTCATTGAAATTTTTATTTGTTATTTTTTAACTTAGTTTGTTATTAGGTAGATTTAAATATACGTTTTTATATCTATCTATCTATTTATTTATATATTTTTCGGTGGGGATAGCTGCTGTAATTTTACACCAATCACTTTGTAATTTATACATAAAATTTAAGGGCACAAAATCTCGGTCAAGTTCGTTAATGGGGAAAATCAGACCAGGGGGTTTGTGTACAAAATATCGAATTAATTTAAATTTTATATTATTCCTCAGATAAGGGCCCAAAAAGCACCAACCATTGGTCGTAGGGGTGGGAAAACTTGGTTTTTCAAAATTCGAAAAAAATATATCTCCCTTCATAGGTACCAGGTCAAATCAGTTGAAAATGTTTCAGGCCTATAATCTCCCTACAACTTTTGTTCGATTTTTTTTGATATGAGCAACCGTTATGGCACAGTATAAAGAGGGATTTTTTGTATACGTACTCTCGCTGCACAAGGGTACGGCGCGGGGCGGCGGGTTGAGTGAGGTGCGAGTTTGATACTAGTTCGTATAATTGAAGTTAGCCCATCCCCTATTTTGATCCGGTGAAATCTACCTCTGCCTCCGGCGTGCCGAAAGGGATTTTATTAATTCTATCCAGGTGCCATGTTTTTCCTTAAACGTCATTATTGATATTTTACACTACATACTTGTATGATTACAAATTATATGATTTGTATGACAAATACCGACGAAAATAACAACTTTTTATTATATCTTCCATAGAATTTCCTGAATGGTAACGAATTTGCAACGGCAGTTTGGGTTTTTGTTTTGTATTTATTTAAAAATTTACAAAACTGGACATGTTCACTTTCGTAGGAAACTTTCTCGAATGTTATGTAGGTATTTCAAATAGCTGTCACTTCGATACGGGAATTTGCCCAATTTACACAAACTGTACAGTTTTTTCTAGGAAATGGACATGACACTTCATGTTTTCGTGTTATATTTGAACAGTAATTAATTAAAACATTTCGGTGTGATCGATTAATTCTATTTAATCTGCCGGAAACACCTCATCGAACAATTCGTGCTATAAAATGAATCAGTTAACATCAAATGTTTATTTTCGTTCGTGAAATGAATAGCGATGCTATCGTGTTGGACTCATTTTCAAGTGTTTTGTAATCTGGCCATAAACAGTTGTTTAGCGCGCATGCTATTTGCGATAGCGTCAAATCCTCAAAAAGTAATCACACATTTTATATAGCTATTCATTGTGTAAGTCATGTAATGAATAATAAAGATACATCTTTGTTTAAACTCATTTATGTTTCCTAGCCCAATATTTCAGGGTAACTTTAAAGTTTAGATCAGATAATTGACTAGAAGCGTTATATTTTCACATTTGTATGAAAGTGACACCCATGCCTGTATAAAAAGTTGAAAACATAGCTAAAAAAGTTATTAAGTAACACTACTCGCAATACGGCAGACTGCCAATACTCAAATCCAAAATTAACAACAACCTTAATGGCTTTTATAAGGCTAAAACAAAACCTTTCCCCAGGGTTCTTTGTTCTAGTTTTTTTTACATCTTTGTACTAAGTGCTAGATACAAGAAAAGTTATTTTTATTAACAAACAACTAACACGTTGTACAGGAATGGCATTATCATCAGTTTATAATTTTAATAATTAAGTATATTTTTCAAAAGAATAAACAATTGTAGTGCAAGCTGGAAGGAAGTCATTATGACATATGAAGTAAAGTAAAATTGAACCAATTAAATATAAAAAATAAAAACAATTAAAAAAAAAAATTACAAATGAAGATATGTAGTATCTACTAAAATTAAAAACAGACTTTTAAAACTGAAAATACAATGATTATAGCACATTAATTTACAGCAAGAACTTTAAGAACCCAAAAGTGGTAAAAATGAGGATTAGAGTATTATGTAAAACTGAGAGAATAGTATAATAGTGGGGCTATAAGGGTGTCATTGAGAGTTTAAACGCTTAAAGCGACAAGATTAGATATGACAATATTCTTTATTGTTAAACTATTAAGTGATCGCACATGTTTACACGATACATATTTGTTAATTTTTCTGGGCCGCAAGATAAAATACAAATTATAATAAATATAAACTATATATTATATAATACTTTTAAATGATTAAGTACATATAAATATAATTATTTGAAAATTTTTAATATCTAAAATATTAAAAAGAATTCGAATTATTCAAATGTCAATATGCTATCAGACTTTTATAAAGTAATGTAAACTTTGGGCGAACGCTTATTATAACGTGAGAAATCATTTAAATACAATATTTAAGCAATACAATATACAATTTTACCATATATATATATATATACTTTGCGGGGTTCCGCATATATTTACCGCAGTTAAGAACATGTAGTAAATTATTTTATAGTGAAATTATTGAGTAATGTAACGAGAATTATATTTATGTCAATGAATCAGCTAGTGTTGAGAGCGGAAAAGTGTTCAATTTTATCATTTATCACCGGACGAATTATAAAAACCACACCACAATCCTATAGTATACTCGTATACATAACAATTAAAAACAATTTAGGAAAAAATAATAAAAAACAGTCTAATATATAAATCGCATTAAATAAAAAAAAAACGTGATAAAATGATGAAATAAATCCACAGATGTTTCAATAAAATTACAAAGTGTTTTGTGAGAAAAAAGTTTTTTTTTAACATTTCAATGTAATGTATCAATCAATTTCAGGATTTTAGTCAGCATATTGTGAATTATAAACTATAGGGTGATGATTTTAGAGGCGTGGTTTTCAAGAAGAGATAAAACGCATATAATTTGATGTTATGGCTAAGAATTTAGTTTTATTATAAAGATCAGGGTTCGCCATTATGTTTTAAAAATGATTTCGGGTAAGTGGCCGCCGCGGCTGACTCGAACAAATTCCAGCCGAGAGGCACGATTTTCAACCACTTTTTGCAGCAAGTTGGGCCGTATGTCAGCAATAACGCGCCGAATATTCTCTTCCAAGGCGTTAATCGTGTCCGGCTTAACCCCACAAAAAATAGTCCAGCGGTGTTAAATCCCACGATCTTGGAGGCCACGCCACAGGCCCACGACGCGATTTTTACTTTATTTTAGAGTGATTTTAAAAAATTTAGAGGTTTTTTTTCTAAATTTGCGCTATTTGCAAACGTTGTTCAGGAGTAAGTCTATTCATTATGAAATGGCAAACCAAACTGAGGAGCATAAATCAAGTGACAGCTGGTAAAAACACCAACTACGAAAAAAGTAGTGCCAGATTGAAAACCACGCCTCTAAAAAAAACACCTATATAAGAATATTTATTGCTCATTTTTTATTCAAGAAAAACAAGTCACTTCAAAATATAACGTCCATACCCAGGTTTAACTCTAAGTTTCCTAACATCAGGTTTGAACCAATATGCGATGTGATTCCACAAATTATGTTTACTATTTGAAAAGAAAATAATATGACTGGTTTGTTTTTGTAAGTGGAAATTATTGTTTATGTTTTTCCGACTGATTAATTGATCTTACCCGGTAATCGGGAAGGTTAGTCAATGCGCAGGAATGCGATAAATTCGATGTATCACAGTAGTATTATTTTATTCTGCGGTATCACAGAGTAAGGAACCGTTAATTTTTGTTTACCCTATCATATGCCTATCTATCGTGTTATTGCTAGACATGGAAAATGATAAGAAGTGATTGATTGACACTAGGTTGGAATTAAACAAACTAATGTTTTTAAATCGTTTATCACTCATAATCAGTTTGCAATCAGTCTGTGTTTAATTCCTATTGTTTTTATCAGTTATACGATAACATTTTAATTTTAACTTATAAAAGTGAGATACATAATTAACTATTCTTAGCGGCTCTGATATTCAATTCACGAGTATCTAAAAAGTTTTTATTTTTGTTTACACGATTACATTAAAGTTGTGTTAGTAAATGTGTATTTTTTAACATTTCCATTGGAACAGAATTATGGTATGTCGTTTAAGTTCTTTTTAATACTTTAAAATTACTTCTTACTGCACTTATTTATTATGGCTTCGTCATGCAGGCATTTTCGGGACAGTTTCGTATGTTAGTGACAGCACAACAAAGTATTCAATCATGATTCTGTAACAAAAAAATCATTTGAGTTTGAATAGTATTTTGAAAGTGAATCATCAGTAAGAATTTTAAAAATATCATATAAAAATGTTATAATTATTATAGACGCTTTATTTGGCTCGTGTAACTAAGTACTCAACAAAAAGGCGTTGGATAATCTTTATTAGCTAACCCATGGAAATATTTTATCCTGTCGGCGAAGTACTTTAAATAAAAACCGTAAAAATTATTCTGAAATAATTTACACCGTCTTTTAAAGAAGTATTTCAAAATTTTAAATATTTTTTATATTAGTAAAATTGAAAAAAAAATATAGTAAAACTCTTATTTATGTAATCATTGCGAATGTCAATTTATTTTAATATGTTTACGAGCAGCTTTTTCTTGCAGTCTGAATATGGTCCATTTACTGTAACGAAGGGTAAAAGTGTGGATTTTATCTATTTTTAGTTATTTTGACTGCATTAGTTTGTAGATTGCATTGCACACAAGAGCATTGTAACAATAGTAACTTTTTTAAAAAGGTTAAAAATATTCGTCACCTGAATATTATGTGAAACGATTAGCAAGTACGTTAGATAAAGCATCTTAGAACAAAACTACATAATTAACTCATTTATTTTTGTCATAAAGCGTTCAATTAATATTTCAGGGGTTTTGCGCCGTCACTAAGCAATTGTTGGTTTTTATTTAATTACAGCTTCATAATATAGAAATTAAAAAAATAAACTATACTATGTTTTAGAACCATCATTTCCCTTTGAATTTCTATTTTTTCTATGGCTCTAATATCTTTTATAAGAGAGTAATTCAACAAAAAAAGAACTATTAGCAGTTTATCATTAATTAAATTTCTTAGAAATAGAATTTAATTTAAATAATCTGCCTTTACTATGTCGAAGATCAATGTATCTAAACATATTTTTTTATGAGTAAATATCCAATGGTTACCAAATGTCAGACAAAAAAGGGTCTAATTGAATCGAAATTAATATTTATCCATTGGCTTCGCCTTAAGTAGCAATGAAAACTAACTAATAATTAGGAAATGTTTTGTTAAGGGCCGTCGTGACAAAAAGGACTTCTCGAACCCATTGAACGCAAACGTTGAGAACCACATGGCTTAGTATTAAGAAATTCACACGATTAATACGTGGGTACTTCGGTTTGTATGCACACGAGATAGCATCTTCCACACGCGAGCTGCTCGTACCAACAGACGAGGTGAAAAGCCAGCGCCAATGACCTTAGTAACTAACTCTGCTTTCTAGCAGCCGTTTGTTAGAATTAGACCAATGGGAAATGATCCAACTCACTCACACGAGATATTTCGACACGACAATTTACCATTTTGACAAACACTATGCGTAGCAATTCTACATTAAGATTCGCTAATTACCCCAATTTATTTACTCGTATTTTTTTACACTCCAAAGAGGTAAACCACATCCACCGTGTTCCAAGACCATTCCCGATAAAAATCCAGCTTATTGCGTTTATGACCTCGCGTTTTCAGACATGATTTGTTTTGACCTCATCAAAATTCATTATGATTTCCGAGTAAAAATCTGTAAACTTTATTTATTTGTTTATTTATTAACAGGTAAGCATACAGCGTAATAATAGTATAGACATTTTTCAAAGGGTTAATATTAAGGCCAATTAAAGCTAACGCCTATGTACAAAAATATTTAAAACTTTGTTGAGCTTAACGCTATTTTAGAATGTATACGGTGTAAAAGTGTCAGTGAGGGTGTATAGTTGAGTCTGTGAGGGTGGATGTGGGGTACGTGATAATATGAAATCGCTCTGAAATCGACCGCGCTGCGCCGGGTCATTGATCGGGAACATAAATACCCCCTTAAGTCTCCGGGAATGGTCTCAATCATGCTCCGGTTTTTCACATTTTTTTTTTCTCGTGTGACCTTTGGTTTTGTGACCGAGTGCAAAAGAGTCACTCACCCCAAGGACCGTGGCGCGGCAGTCGCTGGCGGTAATTTCGCAGTGCGGGTCAGTCGTTTTTAATGGCGATTACGAATCGATTTATGAGTGGTGGTCGTGCACTCGACCGTACATTGGGAATGTACTTTCGGCTGCTAAACAGTATTTTTATAATAGCTACTTACTTCAACGTATAAATATTCATGACATTCACATGTTCTTTCGAAGTTCACGTTTTCGAGGTTATTTCGCGCGATTGGTTCGTCTGTTTGGAATATAAATTTCTAAGGATAGAGGGGGGGTGCTTTTATCTTCTTCAAATGTATTATATAAAGTAGCGTTTGTTTTCTTCTGACTGGCTAACAGTTGTGGGAAGGTTGAGACAATAGCGCATGCGTTACACGCCTTGAGAAATCGAGTATAATAGCGAGTTCACATTTATACACTAAAGGAGACATTATACATGCGTTTTATCCGGGAACCATAAGCAGGGTTCAAACAGCCAGCGAGCGAACGGCGTTTGTGCCAGAGACTAGTCTAGAACCCTGGTGGATTCCTCTAAGGATTTTATCATATGAAAGAATCCTTAACAAGAATAAAACGTATAAAAAAGTTGAAGGTACGGATTGTCAATTATGACCGGTTTCATTTTGGATAAATGAAAATTAAACCATTATAGGCCAGTCAGCATAAGGACATTAAAAAGGGGTCTTTAAAAACTGTAAATAACGATTTAGTTGAAAGTAGGCAATCTTTTAAGCATTATCATTTTAATTTTTTGGGGATCAAATTTCTTCAAATTTTATTTTTTACGTTTTCGCATCGGGTAAAATCGGGTGTTTGAAAAGGGTTAGCCTATTCTGATACAATGTGGAAAATAATAATATTAAAAAGAAACACTCTAAATTTGTTGGATAAACAACCCATAAGTACCGATTAGATATTAGGACAGTAATTAGACATTTTTTCGAATAAATAAATTAAATCGCCAGTCTGCATTAAATCTTGCTTAAATATTTATTTAACCCGGTCATATCTTCGTATAAACGTTTATATCGCGTTATCTCGTAATATTACCTAGGATTATACAGAAATAAAATGTCAAATTTATACATCGTTAAAATATAATCAATACTTTAGACATACCGTCCGAATACATGAATAGAGTAAAAAGTACAGTGGTATATTATAGTTTATTTAGTACGGATGCAAATTCAGCAAAGATTTTAAAATACGTTTTGACCGCGCCAGACCCTGATTTGTCAATAAATAAAACGTATTTTTTTTAAAGTATTAGCAAAGAAGACCTTGGGCCAGCCAGTTCTATGATCTTCACGAGTCTCGGATCTTGTACGGCAATTGTGTTATGGATCTCGCCAGTGTTGCCACCGTCAGAATCTTAACTGCCGTATCTAAAGTAGTGAATTTGACATATTTATTATAAAAAAAAGACCCAAACTGCCGTATATCGTACTATTTATTTAGAAATTTCTTTTATTAATCAAGTGACTTGTTAAACACTTTATAACCAGCACAAACCATTTAAAAAAAATTAAGTGTTTAACGATGATTTATTGTGTAATAAATAATATGACAAATTATTTGTTATTAATGTTGATACTTTTTGTTAGTAGAAACCCATTTTTAGAGTTATGTTTTTTGGATGTTACTGTGTAAAACTGTTGGTTTTTCCAATAAAGATGAATTAATAAACCATAGACACGCCGTAAAACAAACGGATAGTTGTCAATCGACGAAAATATAAAATACATGCATTGTATCGGTCATTCCACGCAGCAATGATTGATCCGAACACAGCGACACAAGTATAAGTTGGCGCGTGGCAATAAAATTAATTAATTTTGACATTTCTAAGGGCCGAAATTCCATGTCCTACTTAAGACTAACCTAAATTTTAAGTTAGACTTAACCAAAGAGTAGCAAACTAATCACGAGTGCGAAAACATATTCTTAACAAAGTCGAACATAAAAAGTAACCGAAATACACAATTCAATTTAGGTCATGCTTAAAAGTTAAGTTGATCCTAACTAAGAACGACTTTAAGCGAGGACTGAAATTTCGGCCCTAAGTGCTTCTTTGTTCCGTACGCGACAAAGACGACAGCGACGCCATCTTGTTTAGCTGTAATTGCCGTAATTTTGATACGGCAATGAGAATAATGCCGTATGCCGTATTTTCTGATTAATTGAATCGCCGTATATTACGGAAAATGCCGTATCGACGGCAACAATGACTCACGCTGTGTTAGGAATGCCGCCCGTTCAGGATCTATATTTATTTACCCATCTGTTCGCGAGTGCTGAATTATTTTCTTCTAATCTTCCTAATAATTAGAGTACTTAGGATGGAATCATCTCACGCGAAGAAGTGTACTTCCATTAGGAAGTCATCAACTTGAATTGTATCCACTGCGGTCACAAATCGTTACGAACGAACACAATTAAGCGGTCTATAATTATGAATTTCTGTTTGTTATTACTTTACAGGAAATAGAGAGTGCTATAAAATAAGTGCCTCACAAAATTTGATAACAAGTTACGCTGAAACGTTGTGTTTAGATGAATAAAATAAAGGGAAATGTATTTATTTATTTCGGTTACATAATATTTTAGTTTGATAACAAAGCTGCTTTGGATTAATGATTATAAAATAGACTAATCGACGATATATAAACAAAATTAAAATCATTCTCACTCTGCTCAAGACGAATTCTGGGCAACACGTCATTCTAACCGTAATTACATTGACGGATATATAGATCTTACTGTGGTAATATTTACGTGCTAACGATGCATTAGGTTTAGGTACAAATAAATTAAAAGAAAAAGTAAAATTTTAAAAACAAGCTTTTATTTAAGTGGTCGAATGCGTATACAAAATTTCGTGTGTGTGCTATTGACCGTTGAGGAGTTCCTTTGTCTGGAGCCATTCCTGGGTGTGGAATCAGGTCATGCTTACCATAAAAATGCATTGTCATCGAAACTAAACCCACGTGTCAAATTTCAACTCCGTAGGATAAGAGGAAGTGGTTCTAATCCAGCTTGCAAGATTTGACCTAAGCCAACATTAAACATTGCGACCTAAAAAAAAGCTTGTAAAAAAAAAGATTTTGACTTGAAATATACAAAACTAGTGGGTGGGTTACTGCGGTCTATGAAATAGTTTTAAAATTGCGGTTAATTTTGAGGAAACTTTATTAATAATCACAAAGATAAACTATTATTATTTTATTTTTTGCACGGTAAAGACAAAAAAAGACTAATTTATGGGTATTTTCTAAGAAAACATTTTACCACTATCTCAGCTCGGTTAATTTTTATTTATCAAATAATATTGGAATAGTTTGGGGAAAACAATCAATATTGTAATTTTGACTACATATAAAATTTCTTACGTAGATGTAATCGAATTAGAATACGATCGTTAAATGGAATCGACTTTCTTCGTCCGGCCGGTCATTGACCCCAGCCGATCACCTTTAAGTGGTTGTATAATCTGTGCATTCTTCTCCCTCCCACCTTCCACGCCTTTCTTTGGAAAACTTCCAACTTCGATAATACAGCAACTAATATTATAGTTGAAACTCGTAAAATTATAGATTCGATAAATAAACGAAGCGATAATATTAAAAAATAATCACCGTTTTATTTGGTACCAACTTTCAGCATTCTTTCGTCAATTTGGATCGCGTATCACGTTTGAAAAATATATATAATTAATACATTAGTTAAATTTCCTTTATTCTAATTACATTGTTTTTAAGAGACATTTTGAATATTCGCCTAATTCGTCGTATTCGTTGAATATTTCGAATATTCGTTTTGATTATCTGATTTAAAATTGACGTCTTAAATATTCAAAGGTTTCCCTTCAAAAACGTCAACTTTGGAGAAGTTAGTATTATTAAATAAATAACAAATTCAGTAAATCTAGGGAGGGGGTTGTTATTTTCTAGTCGCACCTCAAAATTTACAAAAAAAAAACAAAATTGTGTTTAAATTTATGATTAATTGAAACGCGGCTTTTTTATGGCGCCTGTAGGACGTAAGGTGTCAGGTTAAGGTTAAAAAAATGACTACTACTAAACAACATATAGAAGCAGTTGATATGAAATGATAGCTACAGGTGTCATAGCAATTCTTGTTTTTAAGTTATCAGTATAACGTTAATTATTTGTAATGAGTGTGAAAGAGAAGTCACAATTTTATGAGTTTAGGCCATAGACGCCATAGTCAGTCAGTCAGCGCCATAGACGAAAGTGCGCCGTCTCCAATCCGCCGAGACGAAAAAAGCGCGAAGATCGAATTTCCAACGCTGAAAAGCGCGCGGACGGCCATTTTGTAAATTAGCACTGTTTTACAAACATGGCGTTCGTCTGACAGGCCTGTCGATTACACAAAATGACGTTTGTGACATTAGTAACGGTAAATCGTAATTGTAACAGTCAATAATGCGAAATGTTTCACTTTCGCTTATATCTTATACAATTAAATTAATTACAAAGTTTAAAAGAGCGTACTGAATTTGAGATAGCTATCGGAGTTTAGAAAAAAAATCTTTTAGTCATGACACCCTTGTTTCGTTCAGATAATTAAAACACATCTACCATTATGTTTTAATACAATTTCAGTGTGAATCAGATTCATTATTAATTTAATTTTATTGAATAATTTATATAAAGTGTATAATTAAATACTTAACGAATCCTTTATTAATTAGGCGATTACTATTGCTTTAATGGGAGTGAATTTAAAGTACCTATATCCATATTTTTTTTCTCGGAATATTATACTTAAGACGACTCTTCCCGGTCATTTCTCCATACAAACGCTGTAATGTTGTGACTCTCGTATTTGTAGATGTAGAAAAAATAATTAATACTAGCTTACGTGTTATTTCCTAAATATCTAGGCTTCTATTGAATTAAAGAGGTAAATTTTTATTTTGCCTAAAGAGAGAAGAGACCAAAAAGAGTACCCCCCCCCCCCCCCTAAAAGACCCCTTAAGTAATTTCACTCCGCAACGATATTATACTTATTCGACATTTCAAATTATCGTGGCCTACCCGTCAATACGAAGCCGTTTCGCGAAGATCATAATATAAAATTTCATAATTTAGTATTTATTTTACAAAAGATATATATACTTACTAATATAAAATACGCGTAGATTAGCTAAAATGTAACATGTAATTCCACTACTAAAAAGGTAAGCTGGGATTTTAACTTATTATCTATATAAGTACTACCCTATTTTGTTCTTATCGTGTTTTTTTAAGTACCATTTGCTTAATTAGACCAATACGCGAAAAGAGGACGGAATGCGACTATTCCGGTACTATTCTAATTTAAGCTAATTATCGATTGTTTTATCGCCGCATTCGATAAAAATTTCCTCTCTAATAATATTGTCTTTTGCGGTAATCTTTACTGTCATTTACGATGAAGCTTTGTCTTGGTTTAACAATGTTACACTTTCATATGTAAGTTTTTTCGTGTAGAGTAATTAAGATAATTTAATTTAAGAGTAATTAAGATTGTAGTTTAATTACTAACTGAGCTTCCGTTTATTACAATAAACGATAATTAGATAAAATTAAAATATCACCGGAATCATCGCGTAAGATTGCTTGGAACGTTTCTATACAGTTTATATGACAGTTCCGTTTACGATCTAAGTTTTAAAATTTATTATAAAATATATAAAGTATAATATTATAAAATCCTTTTTGTTATATGCATTAGCGTTTGAAGTAACTTTTACCCATTACTTATGCTTAATTTTGAATACCCCATAACAAATCTAGATGTTTCGATGGGCATGAAAATACATATCTCATAATAAATACTCCTTCGATACATTTTAGGAAATTAATTTTGTAAGAAAATATGACGAAAAATAAAATAAAAAAATCAGTAGTCGACAATAACGTTGAAATATGTCATAAAGAAAGAACTATACAATGTCGACTGGAGGAATAAGATTTTTTTAACATTACTAGTCAAAATGTTAATCTACATAATATAATGTATTAAGTATAAACATATATTTTTTTTGATCATGATAGTAGTTTTAAAAATTATGTATGCTGTATGGTTTGAAACTTCTTTTAAATTTATTAGATTATTATTTTTCTAATAAGCACTATAAGGGCATTTTTTTTACGAAATCAGTCGTAAAAATCAACATCTAATCAGCCTGTTTGTCCTAGAGTAAATTTGAAAAGAAACCACAGCCCCCCTTCCAAGTGTGGACAAAAGAGAAATTTAATTTTTCCTAGCATTTTCTTATTATAACATATATGAAAAAATATTAATAGTTAATGTAAGTACCTAATTTTAATTTAATTTTGATAAAATCACGCGAGAAATATATGATAAAAATGCTTCGACTACTCGCTACTAGATGTCTCGACAATAGCTGAGTATACAGGAGCGGTTACAACCTTTGGATCAGAGGCCGTCATATTTGTTCAAGAGCTCCACGAAAAATTTAATAAATGTAATAAAAAAATGTCTCTCTCATTTCTTATCCCGATAATTTATCTATTTATGAAATTAAATCATATTACTATGTTCTTAATAAATCAAGGCATTGAACTAAAAAGAAAAAAGGAATACATCATTAAAGACAAAAATCAGCAAAATATCGAGTTAAAAAAAATATAGATTATTTAAAAAAATATACAAAATGTAATTTATACGAGTATTCACTGATGTCGTTTTAGGGGCTTGTCTATATGAACAATCAAACATTAATCGGCACAACTTATCGGTAAAATGTTTCCCAATTACGAGAAAAATAAATTCGAAATTTCAAAGAAATTATTTTAATGCTTGAGAATGCGATTGAACGCATCGCGCGATCGGGCAGCGACGCCGCGCCCGTGCGGCTCGCGAAGTACTTCGAAGACAACAAAGTTTTTCAATAATATAATTATTTTAATATGTTTTTTTTCTGTAAACACTACCCTAGTATTTATTTATATCTAAATCACAATATACAAACACTTAAGTGTATGTAATGGCTGCTTAAAATGAGCATATATTATTTATTATATTTTATTTACTTTTCTAGGGTCATTCAAAAATATTTACTTTATCTATTGATATTGTGACCTCTCGACTTTTGGGGCGCCATCTTTCCTTGCGTGACATTTAACTTAACGAGTGTGGCGTGATTGATAAAACTCCGCGAATGATTCTCTGAACTCCCTTATACCTTCGTACATAGTTACAAATGTATAACAGAATGAAGGTAAGCTTGTGACAAATTTATTAATAGTAAAAGTAAATATATTATATGAAAAAAGTTTCTTTAAACGCGTTTACAGAAAAACATTTTTTATTCATGTGAGGATGCTCGATTGTGCTGAAACACTTGTATGCATTCAAAAAAGTTACACAACGTCATAATAATGCTAAAAAATCATTGACATAAAAAAAACAGGTTTGCGTGAGTCTGGCTTGTCTACCATTTAAACCATTAATGATTGATCACTTGTTTTAGAAATGTTGGTAAGATTAATACATGCGAAATTGAGATCATCTTTGTTTACGGGCGTATTTTTTTTTTGTCTTGAATGGGTGCTTAAACAATTCACAAACACTATTCCACTGGGAACTCTAGTTACGTTACACTGTTCAATATTTATATTTGTTCAACTTGCTTTTACATCAAGCGGAATAAACATTTTACATTTCGCGTACCCATTTAAAAAAGGTTATAGTATTAAGGTAATCAAACGGTGATTTAAGATTTCTAAAGTCATATCTCGTTTGCCAGATATGAGTCTTCAAATTTAATTTGCAGTGGCAGTTTGTAAGTATAAATAGATAGTTTATTACGTTTATTATAATGAGAATTGACCTAGTTAGTATGTGATTATATTAAAATATAAAATAATTTAGGCAATTATACGTATATGTTTTATACAATTCGATTACGTTATGCTGACTGACCAATTACCCCAGTTATTGTTGAAAAAAAAACACGGAATTTTGTATATATGTAATATAATTAGGCATACTATTTTGGTTTTTGTGTTTGTGAGAGTTAAAATTGTATTTTTGTCAGGATATTTACAATGATTTTTTATAAAAAAATAAATAAAAAACAATGCAATATATTGTGAATTGTCGTAATGGCACATTATTAAGGTAAATACAATCAAACTACGTAACAGCGGTTCTACTTGTATATTAAATTACTGTTAATTTGATGAATCCAATGTTGTCGATCGCTGTCTGGCAGCATTACCAGTCTGTTGACCCACTCACCGAGGCTGTTCTCATTACGTGCCCGGCGAACAAAGTACAGCCCTCTCTTTCACTCTCTCGACCGGTTCCAATTCCAAACCGCGGCTCGTTTTATTTGTTTTTGGAACGCTTTTTCAACGATTCACGATCCATGGCGCACAATTGTTCATACAAAAATGAATGAATCGCCATTGTGCCATGGAAACACGTTTTATTTATTTTTTAATTTATCATTTCATAAATCTGTTGGGGAAAGGAAATCCGGTTTCTCTACTTTCCCGAAAATTGTATTTTTTATTTTCGATACAGTTTACTTTTAGCATAATTATAACCTTACTTACCTATATATTATCATCACATGTAAATAGGTGTATTAGTTGATATTGGCGTTGATAGGTCTGGACCTATCAACGCCAATATCAACAGGAACCCTTATACTGAGACTTCCAATAAAGTGAACATTTAAAAAACATATTTTATTTATTAAACATGCGCTAGATAGATGGAATGTATGAAAAAAATATGTTTTTTTAATTTGGTTCAACATTAATTTAATTCGTTTATTTGCCCCATATTCTCATTGCCGTTCTTTCGGTTGACATTTCACTACTCGACGACAGATCAGCGTCACTGCTCGATTTCTAAGCCTCGACCAAAGCTGGTCTCAATTATTGACATCCGGCTTAATTATATTCAAAATGACTATATTTATGTTTTGAATTGTATTGTAAATGCACAATATGTATTTTTACATTTTACGCGATTATTTACTTATAATAATGATTCGGTACTTTCATAAAAAACGGAAAACGCACATATTGTGTTTGCTAGTACCTACATAATTTCGAAAAAATCTGTTAATGTTTATTTATTTTTAACGATAAATCCAACAGTATTATTAATTACAAACATTTCGTATTACTAGCATATCAGACATCTTTTCTTTAAAATAATTACAGCTTAGTAGTGTATAATGTATTACACACACGTGTATAATTTATTGATAGTAACGTGTTTATTGGAGGGTTTGAATCTGTGTTAAAAACAGTAAAATACTACGTTTGGTTTTAATATCTACATACCTAGGTATATAATATACTTAGTTTATTATTGTAATAATAAATATAAAATTACTTTAGTATTTTGTAGTATTTACGTTTATACATAAGTCCAGTTAAACTGCCAATAATACCTACTCGATTTAAATGATATAATTATAAGTATTACTTATGTGTAATTGATACATTAGTAGAGGAATAATAATTATTGTTCTTACGCCTCTACTTATGAAGGTCTGATTACATCTATTTATGTCTCAGTATTTATCAGTTTGTTTTTTTGAGATTTAATCAGACTAACATCTGTTATCTGACATAAGAAATAAGATCGGAAATAAGACATTCCATTCGAGCAGGGGTAAATAAAAAGTAACTACTTCCGTAGGTACAACAATCAAATTAAAATCCAATACTCACTGATTATAATGTTGTAAACATACAAATTTCCTGTTTTAATGTTTTTTTATTAAATTGAAGGTTTTAAGTTTATTTAAAGTTATCATGGATTGGCTTGAGTATCTAGAATCGAGACGCGATGGCCGCATTTTATAAACGTTTGCAGTTATTTCTAGAAAGCTATCTCTCAGTTGCACGTCGTATCATATTCTACTTTATTGTTACTATCAGACAAAAGATGGCGCGTTGTGCGGACTTCCATAAAGCCTACAGCCGATTCCTATAGATGGCGCTCGAACCTTAATGTTATTTCAATTTCTTTTATTTGGCTTTTTTTATTACTTTTCATTCAATCTATTTGGTAAGATTTTACTCATTGAAATTTTTAATACACCTTTGCGAATACAATTGGAAATCATAATAGCATTATGTAATAGGCATTATGATTTGAAAAACATTTTAGATTTACAGAAGCAATAAGTCACAATAACCCGTTTTAATAATGGCATTTCAACATGTTATAACACAAATCACGGCTGACCATTTTGTATGAAATTTAGTTTTTATTGAAAAAAAAAACACGGAAGTAATTTCATCTATTCCATTAATAATACAAAAACAAATCATTTCCGCAGTTAAAATCTAAAACAAAATCCCACATTTTAGGCATCTTACCTATTTTTTTTCACCTTTTATAGGTTACCATATAATTAAAATTGAGTAAATCCATCCTCGACACTATTCTCACCACATTTTTTTTATCAACATTATTTTTTTTAATTTTATTTATCTTTTTATTCTGGTAGAAACGGGTGTCTTCAAAAAATGGTTAGTATTTCAAAAACATGGTTTGTTTTTATATTTTGCCGGTTTAAATAAAATTTCTTCACGCAATTCCCTTAGAATAATAAATTAACTTTAATGTAAATGTACTACATTGCTAATATCTCTTCTGAGGCCTTTGGGAACCTGTAAATTTCGCATTTTGGTAGCATTCAGATTGTAGTCTTTAAATTCCGACAGATTCAAGTTAGTAAAGTTAACCTAATCAACACATCGATGGCGTCGGTTGGTACAATATATGAGATTTCGAAAATATTTCGAATGAAAGTTTCAGTTCTCATATTTTTATGAACCTTATATTGAAAAAGTGTTTCAAATATTATCAAATCGAGTTACAGTGATTGACACAAAACATTCAGCCAGAAACCTGAAAAGTAATAAAAAACCTGAAAAAAAAACAATTTTAGCTATCATTAACTCTTAAATAGTAATAAATTAAAAAGTCTATTAAGTAATAAGTCCGTATTATATTCACACAACTTAAAATTTGCATTCTTCTGAAGCGACTGACTATTATACTTGTTGTATTGTGGGATTTTATTATCGACAAATCTGTGTATAAAGGCATCTAAGGCTGATAATATTATATGCATTCGCAAAACTAATTTACCATTTTCAACCCAATAATTTAACCTTTGTTATGCCCACTACCTAGCTCCAGGAATTTGCAACGAACTGAACAGAAAAAAAAATCAAAAGAGCATATTAAAATTAAACAAAGTAAAATAAACTTAGATTATACACGTGCTTTTGTAACGTTTATTGGTAAGTACCTACTACCTACTTTTCCAATAAAATTGTGACAGTAAATAGTAGATAATAATATGCATACTCTTATAATATTATCTACTTTACTTATAGAACTTAATGTTTAATAGGATATTGAATTTTTAAAAGGATATTTAAGTTTTTTAATAGGATATTTTACTTTTAATAAGATATTTAATTTTTAATAGGATTCCAAACAAAGCCAACCTCAACCGAATTAGTTTCTAGTTTAGTATGAAATTTTCTTTTTCGAATATTTTTTTTTGACTAGCATTTAATTTGTACAATATTTGCGTAATCTTATATTTTCGAATCTCAATGATCTCGTAGTCGACCTTAGAACAGAAGACTGTCAAGTTAAGTATGGCTAATTGTAAAATATTTATTGTAAGCACTTAGTTTGTGTGATGCTGGATAAAGACGCTTTGAAGTAAGCCGTTTTATCTCTATGCCTCGGTTGAAATGCAACCACTGCGCTTCTATCGAGCTACTTAAACACACGACGTCCCTACTTAAAAGTGCGCTTAAAGTTTTGCTTAAACTATTTTTTCCATTTTCGCCTGGATTCAGTGTTAGCGGTGGTCGAAAACACGATAATCATATAACTGAGGTTCGTTATACGCGATTTTAAAATAGCCTTAAATGGCTACAAAATAACTGAGTGATTTTTAGCTGAACTCATCACCGCGCTTCATTGTCATGGTGTCGCTTGCAACGAGATTCCTGTGTCACTGACGCTGGAGTGTGGCCTGACAGGGTGAAAAATAATATGGCGATTTTCAAAATAGTTACGGCCGCCGATGTACCTGAATGTGCAAGCCAGGCAATGGGCAACCGAAGCGACTTTGTAGCTATAGCTGCGAATGAACGCGATTTCGTCACCGCTATGAGCCAGCTTCGGTAAAGCGGCTATTCGTTGCGCTTGAATAATAGAGCGATTTAAACAATGCCGCCTCATAACGCACACGTCCAGTATAGCTACATAACGTTCAGTATAGCTACTCTGTTGGTGTCTGTAAACAGTCAACCGGTGAATTCCGTCTCTTTGTACCCACCTATGTTAGTGTGATTGCATTGTTTAGTCTGTATGCTAGCAACCGCAATAAGACCTTGATCTTGCGGTTTTGCTTACGAGATGATTAATCATCGCTGGTACAGAACTCTTGATTTATCAATCATCATCTAGTAATGACTCTATTTTAATGTTCTTAACACTTTTAAATTTTCGAAACACTATAATGCAATCACACGTTCAAGAAGTTCATACTAACATCAGGAGTCGAGTTGAACTCTGTCGATCTGACGTGTGTTTACAATAAATTTAAGAAATATAATTTAGTATATTTTCTTTAATAAGTTACAATACTTCGAAAACAACACATTTAATATTTTTTTTAATCACATATCCAATATTTTTTGTTAAAATATTACATTTTTTCTTATTTTATCTACTTCGATAGTTAAATAATGTTTGACAATATTTTATACTAAAAAGTAAAATTAAAAATGCATTTTTATAAAACTCAGCGGTGGGTTTAAACCGACATCCTGCGCTCTCAAGTAGTAAGTACCTTTACCTCCTTAGGATCTTTATATATATTTTTTAAATTTATATAGCTTTACTAACGCTTTATCAAGAAATTATTAAAATTATTTATAAGTTTTCAATATTGTCAAGGATTGTGTCATTTATCAAAGTATATAATAATTTTAGAATAAATAAATCAAATATCTCTACAACACAGATAATGTATAATATAAATATTAAAATTACTTAAATAAATAAAAACAATAAACAAAAGAGTGCCATTTTAGTACTTGATGGTAATGCTGTAATGTTTACATTAATTAGATCTGCTTTTAAGTTGCGAAGAGTTTAGGGACACGAGTTAAAACACCAGAAATAAAAGTAATCGTCAAACATATAGTTTTTATCAATACCTTTTTTGTTACCATATTTCGTCCTAATTGAAAAACGGCCAGCTTATCGCTTTTCGACTATACGAGTACTTTATTCCGATTCACTTTCGTCCGAAATGCGTTCATTCAAACTTATAATAAATCTTTTATAATGTTATTTGTTGTTTGGAGTTTAAATTTGATTGTGCTATTTGACTATACTCATTCGCTCGTGTAAGCTGTAGCTCAATGTTTCCCAAACTTATTTTCCCCGTGGACCCCCCTAGCCCAGTATTTTTTATCCTTCGTGGACCCCTCCCCCAGAATTCCCACACTGTGGTAGGTGTTTTTGTATAGTGAAATATTTTTTTTCTTCCTGTCAGGGACCCTGGCAGTCCTCACGGAACCCTGGGGGTCCGTGTGGACCACTTTGGGAACCTCTGCTGTAGCTGATAAACTAACAATGGCCAAAAGTATTAAAGTAATTCACCTGAAAAGATGGTGAGCAATGTATTACATTAGAAATGCTAGCATAATATGGACCATAATAAGTAACTCTATATATTTTCTTTGTGTTTAGTTTTTTGTATATTTAGTATATAAATTATACGTAATACAATTATTAGAATTATATGTTTGATAAATGTATATATTGTATGTAATTTACACAGACAATAATATGTATTAAGTTTTGTATTTATGATATTTATTCTATGATCCTTTTTTATTAGTAACGTCTCACTGACGTACTAAGTTTTTTTTTTAAACTGGTGTTTAATTGTTTTCTATATTGTAATATTTTTTCCAGTATTATTATATCATTTATTATTGTGCCATTATGAATAAATAAATAAATAAATTATGTTTGCTCTTTTACCACTGCAGTCCTTCCGAGAATTTTATGATATGAGCCAATACGTTCAAACGAAACAACAGAAATGAATTCTACTATAACGTCTCTGGAAAGCGAGTTATGGTAAGACCGCGCGAAAAATGAATAAAGTGGGCCATAGTAAGTTTACACCAAAAGTCACCGGACCGTAAAATATATAGTACCTACTCTAGGAGGCCCACTCTTGTAGGCGCCACCCGCCGCGTGAAAGTTTGTATCGCAGAATCGTGTATCACTTTAATACGGAAGAACGCCTTAAGCCGCCTCTGTTCGGGGAGAAAGTCGCTAAAAAATTCCGAAATTCCAGCCAACGCGACGCACGTTGCTTTTTGGACACAATATGGCACGCTTAATAAATCTCGCTTTATGTTTTCGGGCACAAAGCTTCGATTAAATACCTACCACATAGAATAATAAGGTATTTTAATTACGAGGTATCAGCGTGATCTGATACTGCAAAAATCTCTCCGGTGAATTAATTGACTTAAACATTAGATCGCCTTATTGCAAAATATCGCAGTTTGCAATCCGCCTGCGCGCTTTGTAAACATTCTAATAATACAACCGACCTGCGACATATAAATATAACTTTAAATAAAAAAGAAATATGTAAATAGTAATATAAATACAATTTATTCATAAATAAATCTCTTTAAATTTAGCGCAATAATAATATAATATATACATTTTAGTCTCTACTATATTTATAGTACAAATAACAACACTCTCGCATATATAAATTTAGATGCTAGTTGGTTCTGTTAAACATATATGGTAAATGTATTTTTATATAACTGTCTTTATGTATAGCTGTAATCATTTCTAAAAATTGATAAATATATTCACTTTTAAATTATTATAAAAATATTTTTATATAAATATATTCATAATTAAGAAAGTACCGTTTTATTTCGAAATACACGCGTAATATTGAACCTACTTTGTAATAGGAAACCATTTTTAGATTATTATTATTATTACAATTACAATTACAATTACAATTATTATTTTATTAATTAATATGAATATAATAATAATATTAATATTGTAACAGTTTTACCCGTTTTGGCACTAATACTTACATTCATATATAAGAAGCTACTATACCCGTCTGTCCGTCCGTCCGTCCGTTGCATCTTTCAACTCGAAAAGTACAAATGCGAAAAAGTTGAATTTTTGTGTATTTAAATGGTCATGCTCTTGAAAAACAACCGTGGTCGTTTAAATCACATCGGAGGCTAGTCGGATAATATAGATATATTAACATTGAAGTCTACAAATTTTTAGTACTAACAAATAAAATATTAACAGTTCGATAGAAAGCCAAAATACCGTATTCGAATTTCAAAAATATGACAGCACGGCTGGTGAAATGCACATTTATTACTGGCCCGTTAAAATCGAAACAAACTCATCTATCTATGCGTGCAAATAAAATACGTAAAAGAATGTTCAGTGCCACATTATAATTGTTATAAATCGAAATATTATATCTTTGTTGTCATTACTAAATTTACGAAAAAAATTTAAATGTTCAAATTTATGATGAATTGAAAAAAATTAATAATACCATTGTACGGTTTTATTGTTTTAAGACCTAAAAAATACGGTTTTCAGACCTAAAAAATAACCCACTGTCGCCTCTATGGTCATCCAAAACGCACATTGAATGGGCCGTAGATACAAGTGGGGTTAGGAAATGAAGGACATGCTGAAGAATAAAAAAAGAAAATACAATTATTTCTAATTATATTGGAAAAGCCAGATAGTAAGAAACTGTATATTGCACATTAGTCATGGCGTAGCATGGTACGATATATTACTAAAGATGAGTATTAAATATTCAACGTCATTAATTTAATATCATTTTTGTGCTAAATAGACAAGCCTTAATTGCCATGCTTAACAATCAAAACATCAATCGAGGAAAATGCATTTACAGCGCATAAATCACATTGTACGGATAAGTCCCGGGATTTTCACATTACTTTTAAAATAAACGAAACCCGGTTTAAGCCACACCCGAACCTATTTTTTAACGGAACAAAATTCTCCAGAATTGCAAACATGCATATTTACGCCAAAAACCGTCAAATTATTTAGAATTTGAATAGGGCGATTATACTTTGAAAATTTAGTTTATTGTAGAATTTACAAGTAAAGTTTGGTGCTCACTTTACAAATAATTAAATAATTACATTATATATATTTATGTAGTACGTAAATTGATTCAAAATAAACAACAATTAGTTTATGACAATTAGAAAAGGCGACAAGAATGTTACTTTTGACTAATTGGACTATTTATTATTGCGCGTCCTTTTTTCTTATAAAATGATCAATATCTATCTGCTATAATAATGTATACTATCATAATACTATATAATAATGTATAATGTTTGCTATCATAAAGGTAACTCTAGCCATGGATAGAATTCAGTTTCAGATAGAGTTCAGTTCGTCCATGGCTTTAATTAATGTATTAGACTAGTCGCTACCACGAGCAGTTTGAAGATTTGAATCGGCCTTAGCAAACCACCGTTGATTTTTAAGATTCACATATATTTTCGACAAAATAATGCTTCTGTAATCATTAAAAGTTAAATTAGCCCCAGTAGTCTAAAATAAATAAATATCTAACTATGGATTTCTTACAAACTGACTGACTACCCGCTGAATGTATTAATATGCCAGATAGAAAGACAAGCGTTCCTTGGCAGAAAGGAGTAGAACACCCCCGGTACGAAACATGGACCACGGGCGACTTCAGGAGAAAATAATCCCTGATTTCTACACATGACATTACGAAACATTTATATGTATGGAAGCTTATTTTAGTCCGAACCAGCCCCTAGTACAACACAGGCCTAATGTATTTTATTTTATCTTTCCAGGACACCCGGATTTGTGCACCGAGCCTTAGTTGGATTTGTGGTCTCTGGCTCCTCATAGTACTGCCAGCGCTAGTCCATTCGCACGGCCGTCTCGCGGAGCCACCTTCGAGGGCGTCCGCCTGGCGCTACGGCTTCGACACGCCTCACAACTACAACGACCACGAGCTCTTCTGCGGGGGCTTCGCGCGACAGCAGAAGAACGGCGGCAAATGTGGGGTCTGCGGCGACGCCTGGGACCAGCCGACGCCGCGGCCCCACGAGTTCGGCGGCCGCTTCGGCAAGGGAGTCCTCGTGAGGCGGTACATACCCAACTCCGTGCTCACGATCAAGATCGAGCTAACGGCCAGCCACATGGGCTACTTCGAGTTCAGGCTGTGCCCCGACTTCATAAACACAACGCAAGAATGCCTCGACGAGCACGTTCTAATTCTTTTCCAGAACGAACGCAGCGAACCGGAGACGAAGTTCTACCCGAAGGACGGGAGCAAAATGTATGAAATGCAGTACCACCTGCCGCAGAACTTCAGCTGCGATCACTGCATGCTGCAGTGGAAGTACATCGCCGGAAACAATTGGGGTATGTGCGCCAATGGGACGGGGGCCGTGGGATGCGGTCCACAGGAAGAGTTCAGAGCGTGCGCCGACATCTTCATAGGAGACAGCAGCAGACAGCTTCCGGGCGTGCCGACGGTGCGGCCGCGGCCCGCGTACGTCTCGCCGACGCGCACGCCGACGCCCAAAGCCCCGACCCCGGAGACCAGTTCGGACGCGAGCAGCCCCATGCTGGTGGGTCTCATCATTGCGGTGGCGATGCTTTTCGTTACTGTTGGCCTGCTCGCTCTTCTATATCTCTACTACTATAGAGGGGGACAGAGAATCAAGAGCCTGCTGAAGAAGAAGTCCCCGGCGCCGGTGCCGCCGCCTCGCCAGAAGAGGATCTTCAGCAACCAGGAGATCCAACCGATCGAGACGGTGAGCGACTTTAAAAAAGACCTCGACAGGAATGACAACGTCGAGTTCGGCTTCGAGACGATTAAGCTGGGTAATAACAAAGTGTAAAAAGTGTAACACTTCATAAAAGACTTCCGAAATAACATTCCTTAAGATGTGTTCTGAGAATTCTCCGAACTTATGAATGGGCAAACGAGTTGCGGCACGCGATGGATTGTCACTTTTATAGATTAGGATATAATTAGTCAATACCTGTGAGATTGTTTCATATTTAACAAATGTATTTGTGAACTAGAGCAAATCAGCTTTTTCTTCAAGGAAAACTGATCTACTTGTAAAAAAAATTCGTATAGATCGTCAAGATCGTCGTATAGATCGTATAGATCGTCAATTCGTAAATTCGTCAAGGAAAAACCTACGTGCATCGCTTGTATAATATTATAGCGTGTTTTAATTTAAACCTACGTGAAGAATATGTGAACATATGTTCACATATGGCGGATTATTAAAACTACATATTTACGGAAAAACGAGGAGGAGGAAATCGACTCTTTCATAACGTCATGCATTCCTCAGTATTAAAATATTTGTTCGTACACAAATTTCATAGTTCAGTTTCACTTTTAGACATTTTAATAAATGGCACTCATCTTTTTATGTTGATAAAGTTGATAAAGATATGCACCTTTTTTACTGGGTGAGTTTTGCAGGAATTTTCAAGTGCCAATATACGCGTCAATATTGTATCAATTTTAGGTGGTTTATTATCCTTTGATTCATATGAAAGACAAGTTTTTATTTTTATTATGTTACAAACCGTTTTTTTTTTCAAATTTTAGTTGCCAACCAGCGAAATTGTAAAATATAAAATATTCCCTTATTGGAAAAATGCTCTAGATATTTAATAAATGCGTTTGGCGCGAAATTAAGTGAAAAGATTTTAGGAGGGGTTATGTAAAGTCTGCCAAACGACCTATGAGACCCATTGACATTATATTAAAAATCTTTTAGGGTTTTATCAGTTTTAAAAATTATAGGTTATTTGAGTCGTAAATATTGTACAAAGCATACTTGTACGCTCCGGAATGCCCACTGCCAAAATCTTGGGTTTTTCTAACATCTAAAAATGGTACTGATTAGAAGAATTTAGGAAATAGAGTTCTTTATAAAAATAAACATTATGTATAGCATAATTTTAAAAAATGTGTTTATTTTTGTAGATTTAAATATCGAAATTTATAAGGTGCAATTTACTTAAAAAAAAATACTTGCGATTGCTGCCGTTATATATTTTAACCTATACGTCATATAGCTAAATGTTGATTTTCTATTAAATTATACCGTCGACAACATACTAATTTATTTGCTTATCGTATAATTACATATGAATTACCTAAATTTAGGATATAATTTGTTCAACAGACGAAGTAAATTATAATAGATTTTAGATTAAGATCTTATTTTATAAACCCTCGATGCAAACAGTAATGTATCTGTGTGTGTCTGTCTGTGGTATTATAACTCCTAAACGGATGAACCGATTTTATTTTTGTTTGAAAGGTGATTTGATCGAGAGTTATTCAAGAAAATCTGTTTAGCCTTTTGTGCGTCGGGGTTTATTTTTTAATAATTTACGTTTTCTTAAAATAATAATATTTTTCACAGCAACTAATTTTATTTTTGTTTTAAATAGATTTTAGAGAGGGTAATTCTTTATTTAAACAGAGATTTTTGTGGTCATTTACGTATCTTATTTAAAGTTATTAACAAAATCATTAACTACATAACATTATATTTTAATCAAAGCTTTGTACCTAATTGTCAGACCTCTATTTTACGAGAAACTTGTTGGAAAAGAGTCCAACGAAACCCGTGAAAAATAAAATGACTGAAATTAAATTTCAACGAATGAAATATCACATATAAACAATAAAATAATAATGGTTTAATATTTTATTTATTATACAAGTTCAAAGTACATCGCTTGACATTCCAATTATATCTGAGTTATACTTACTAAACTGTCGTATCTAAGTGGATAGAATGACACGCTATGCAGCGAGTGACAGAAAATATTTAACCGCAGAAGGCGTTGAACTTTTGCCTTCTTGAAGTATATAGTTAAGAATACTTTTTACATAATAAAATAATTGTCATAGTACAAAATTATAGATACATAACAAATGCATCAAATTATACGTTTTAGACTAAAAATCGTATTGAGATTATGTTTATTTACTCATTTCTTATTTTGTCATTCTATTCGTTTTGATACGATGTTTAATTCATTTCAAATAAATCATTGTATCTTTCATTTATATTTAAGATATATCAATTGTAGTTTTAAATTGTATGTATATTTAGGTATGGTTTTAATGATTAATTAAGTAAATTATACTTCAAATTAAAGAAACTAAACCGTGACAAATAGGCAGTTTTTTTTTTTCTAAAATATTAATTAGTTGGTTGCAACAAAAAATAGTTGTTTTTAACAACAAAAACCTTAGAAAAAGAGCGGTGATACAGCAACGAATAAGCATAGTATGTTTTTAGTTTTCGTTTGTGTGCACGAAATTGTTTCGAATTGGTCTTCCGTCATCTAATTGACTCTAAATAAAAAGGTAAAGCGAGGTAATTGAAGCCATTTTGCAAACATGAGGCACGCACTACATTGTAACACAGCTTGAAATATTAGTAATGGATGTATCCCTTATTTTTATACACAAAATGAACCCTTTAAATTACAGTAAATCGTTTCGTTGCTTACACCATTTTATTGTTTCAAAGTTCGACGGCACCGAATGCATGTTTCTTAATAATTAGAATAAGTTTTTTTGCAGCTAGAATATCCTTCGATGTAATTAAGATACATACTATATGTTTTTTAGTTGTTTAACTACAGGAAATTTAGGGAATTTAGATTATTATGTGATTTTTACATTAAATGGGATTTATAAAAATATGCATTTGTTTTATTTAACTCGAAATATTTACACATTTTTGCCGAGGTACAGCATCTTTTGCTAGCGCGCTGTGGACCTTAAACTCGACTGAGGTACTTAGGTTTTCTTGTAACAAATTGAATGATCGAGGTTTAAACACTTCGTAGATGAATCTTCATATGGGATGGTTTTATTTTAATATTATCTTTAGCCTAAGTCCGAAGAGCGGCGAGTCCATTTGAGGTGTGCCCCCATAAAATGTTTTAGAAAAGAGATGTGATTTTTTACTCGATACGAAAATGTGAAAAATAATAATATAAAAAAAAACACATACAAAATGTGTTGGTTAAACAACCCACAGTATTTTAATTAGACATACTTTCGATTAAATAAAAAAAACGCGCAATTTTGAATAATACAAAAACCTTAGTCTCTGTCGCATGTCAGAGATTCCGTTGTACCAATTATGGGCAATCAATTATTGACCCCCGGAATGGAAAACGTTAACGGCATTACCGCTTACCTGAATGTCTGTTACCACATCTGTCTGGTAACAGACATACCTCTACAGTCAAATACAATATAAATATTACAATTTTAGCTTAGAACTATAAACGAGACGATGATAAAGGTAAAAATGGTATATTAAACAACGAGACTACTACGATCTACCACATATATTTAGCGACATCTTTTATCTCCCTCTACTGCATTCAACCGCTACACAATACTCTCACCATTTCTTTACAACGGAAACGCTAGAGTAGCAAACTCAATTTAAAATCCAAAATGTCAGCCGGGCGCGAATTTGATTTGACACATTTTGTACCATGTTATTATTAGCGTCACTGACAGATAATACCAAATCGAAATGCGCTGACTCAACAAAGGGGGTCTGCGTATAAATGTTTACACACCAACATACGAGGGATAGACACTAGTATCCAAGACCATTTCAGGCAAAAAAACCAGTTAATTGGCCCTGCGATTTCAAACATGATTTGTTTTAAGCTCATCATAGTCTTCGAGAAAAAAAAAATATAAACTAAATAAAATATAAAATCAAATCGTTCTTGTTATAAGTTTGTTAGCTCGTGCGCCGGGTGGGCCAAGAGCAAAGGGAATTTACACCAGCGCTTTGAGAATGTTAATAAATATGGGCGTGTATTATTTACGCATTTATTTATACAATTCTTACACGTAATAGGGAACATAAACACCCCCTTAAGTCTTCAGGGATGGCTTGAGACATCTTGTATACAGCGTGCTCAAGACTACTCCCGATTAAAAAAAAGAAAAGTGGTCCTGCGATTTCTAGTGTTATTTTTTAGGCAACTAAATCGAAATTCATCATGGTTACCGAGGAAAAAATGTAAACTATACGTGAAAATAGTAAAAAATCGTGTAATAATGTCTATGTCGCGAGCGTGCAGTTGTTGCCGTACGCAGAAACGGTGTCAAGGCCATTATCGATTGACGCGGCTTCGGAATTTGGGGATGATTTTTTTTCCCATTTTTTACATCAACTCTTTCTCATAATAGGTTACACAAAACCCCACTTAAGTATTCGGGGCTGGTCTTGGGACACACTGTATATGTGGTCACTGCAATGTGTGGTGATTATTTTTCGGTTCTAATTTTATGTAATACTTATTTTATGTAATCTTATGTTTAGTGTAGACTTGGCTTTGATTAGTAATATAAAATAGTCTTAATTACGATATATCTGCTACTAAATAAACATAAGGAAACCGGCCATAATAGCATAATCGAAACGTGTTACATAGTCGTATGTAATTCTCGGAAATTACCGAGTTTTACCAAGAACGCAAACGGTTTTACGGAGAATTCCGGAAACAGAAAATAAATGCGAGTAACTACGATACGATTATTGACAATCGGATGTGAATAAAAGATATCGCATTTTTGTAAAAACCTTTCGAATATAAATACGATAAATGTGCGTTTTCCTCGTATAATCTTTTGCCGTCGTAACTTAGCCACAATTAGCGGTTATTAAACTCCAATAATAACTATGACGTGTGATTGTGACCTGATTGTTAATTGCCGACGCATTTTATTATCATACTCAATTATATTTTTTTGGCACTAATACAGCGTGTCCCAGGACCATTACCGATAAAAAAAACCCTGCTTATTGGTCCTGCGATTTCAAATATGATTTGTTTTGACCTCATACCAAAATTCAAAATGGATTCCGAGTAAAAAATTTGTAAATTTTACGGGATAATATGAAATTGCCATGTACGAGTACCTTATATTTTTTTTCATAAATTGACCTACTAAGAGTATTAATAAATTAGATTACATATATACACATTATAACATATAATATAATAATCCTGCAAGCTGAATTAGAACCTCTTCCCCTTATCCTTTTATTTCTCCACGCCAACATGGGTTTGTGTCTGGAAGATCCACAGTGACAAATTTAACTGTCTTCACTAACTTCTTAACAAAAAGTACGAGTAAACGAATTCAAGTTGACTCGATTTATACTGATTTCAACAAAACCATTGACAAGGTTGACCATTCGACCCTTATTTATAAATTAAAAGCAATCGGAATTCATGGTGATCTATTACGATGATTTTCGTCATATATTTCTAATAGGTCTCAATCTGTTGTCATTGGTTGTTTTAAATCTGATTGGATCTATATATCATCTGGCGTTCCTCAGGGTAGCCTGCTGGGACGTTTGCTCTTTTTAAATTACATTAACGATATAGGTCAATGTTTTTTGCAGTCAATCTCTACGCTTCGCAGATTATATGATCTTGATCTTTGCAGAGGTGAAAAGAGATGATTGCAAACTTATCCAAGAATAAGCTTCACCTTGATGCTGAAAAGTGTGTGGTTGTAAGATTCACTAGAATACAAATGTAGTTCCTCAAAACTACAATATTAATAACATCGATCTCCTTAGGAAAAGTGTTATTAGAGATCTTGGAATATACCTTGATGTACTGGAACTACTGTTTCGTAATCACTTTGACCATATTATTGCCAAAGCGTATGGTATGCTGGGTTTTCTGATAGGTATCACACATCATTTCACGAATAGGGAAGCTCTACTAACATTATTTTTTTTTCGTCCGGAGTCATTTGGAATATGCATCTCAAATCTGGTCCACGCTACAAAGATTACATCGATCGTATTGAGCGGATTTATAATTTATTTCTTAAAAATTTAAATTTCCGTTATTATTTGAAATTTTCTGACTAGGCTCAATGCGCCAAATTTTACGGACTCTAGAGTCTTGAGCTTAGAAGATCGCGAGCTGATATGTTGCTTTTATATAAAATTGTCAATTCTCGCGTCGACTGCTCTGATCTTCTGTGCCTCATAGATTTCCAAGTTCTATCTAGACCGACTCGCCAGAGACATTCCATCTGTCAAGGTTGAGTACGAATTATGCACAGAATTCATATATACATCGAGCATGTAAGCTTTACAACAGCATGTTAAGTGACGTCGATATATTTAACACTACTTTCCCGGAATTCAAGAGAGTGTCTACTCTAGCCCTTGAGTAGCATATTTATATGTATATGTAATTTTTTTATTGTATTTTATATTATATTCTGATGATTGTCTGGATTCCCCAACCCCTCCTATACATTTTAACGGTTCATTACCACTATCTACCCTGACCCTAAAGAATATTTGGCTTAGTTCAGTAGCACGCAAAAACATTACATTCGACGTAAATCATAGCAATTCTTCTAAAGAAAAAAACATTATAACAACAAATAACAAAAAAAATAACAACTAGCCGTGTATCCAAAATCTGACATCGCAACGGTGTTGGTGAGTATTTGTGTGATGTTTAGCGTGTGAGGCCGGCAAGGGCTGCACAAAATGGCGGATATATTCACTTCGACCATCGACTGGCGGCCAACTGACACTATTGTCATAGTACTGTCATATTTGCCGTAGCTCGTTTACAACGCTTCTATGAATAGCATTCACGTGTTGCTACAAAGTGACGATGAAAAATTGTATTGGGGTCTGGAGGATGTAGTAGGTAATTATGGTATAATCTAACCTAACCTAATAAAAGACATGGGAACTATCTATTTAACATGATTAACCTAAAAGTCAACGGATGTCCTTCGATGCGTCATTGGAGCGATAAAAATATCCCGTTTCAATGACCAGTGTTTAGGTAATGTTATAACTTTTTTACAAAGTGATCCATTTTTAAATATTTAGTACCATGTGCGTAAATTTAAATAAATTTTAATTCTCATATTACTTCAATTTTCTATTTATATCTTTTGATGATTGGCATCAATATGTAGGTATTTTCAAATTAAGTACTGCTTTCTAAACCAAGCATAGTCTAAGTAAAGTCGTTAAGTGAACACAGTCCTAACCTCCTTTATCCTCACAGTATTCCGACAATCGATCAAAGTCGTTTTGAAGTTCGTAACAATCACCACCATCCGCTATCAGCCCCAACGCTACCTTCCCGGCATTGGAGAGAATGTCTCAGCTCTAACCCTAAAGTATATTTTTAGTAAACCTTTTTATTTATAGAGTAGTTATATTTCATTTTTTTTTATCTACATTCCTCAACCCCTCCTACTTTCCAATATCAACCTCGTTCCCAAATGTATTTTTCCATTTTACTAAATTTGTAATAAACTATAATTAAAGGAGCGTTTTGAGTGTTTTATTGTATGTTTTTTTTTGTTAAAGCTGTTGTTTCCTGAAATAAAATAAATAAATAATGTTGACTCTTTATTGTGTGTCATTATCAAATCATTATCACGAGTCGTAACTTCAAAAAAACACCGACTAATGTTAGTAATGTTAAATAAGAGACGGCCAAGATGAGATCCTTGGGGTACCCCGGATGGAGTTTCGAAAAAGTTGGATCGAAAACCGCCAACGACAACGGCTTGTCGACGCTTACGAGGAAACCACTTATATATGGTACCACATATACCAAGATCCAACTTTGTATATGGCGTTCTGTGTGTATGTTTTATAGCATAAAAACAATAATTTGTTTTGAAATTACTACCACATTGTGAATTAATTTCAAACATAGTGTGATTTTTAAATAGGCGAATAAAATAAAAAAAAAACTAAATAAAACAATATGATAAAATCTAGAATTTTTATTCAATCGTTTAACTCTTTGGCGACATTTAGTTTTATCCGTGGCCAAGTTAGTTTTATTATGTCATTGTTTTATCGAGCGATCGGCAACCCATAGGTGGAAAACCTCTGATTGAAATATATCCGCGTGGGCGCGGTTTTCGTGCGGTGTCCTTTTAGCAATTATTTATTATTTTTTTATTAACACGCGAACATGACTAATTTTTAACAAGAATGGCGTGCGCAGATATTGGGAACTGAATATCAGGATGTTACACCGGATAGGACTGACAAAAAAAAAAATTACTGTATTTCTGCAATACGGCTGTAGGTATGAAACAGAATAGAATTTACATTTTCTTTATGCTTGCAACGCTCTCTTTCACATGAACGGCACATATATTTGAACACCTGGCATACGCAATCCAGGTGTTCACGTTTATGTGCTGAACACGCAAAAGTGGGCCACGTGTCAGAAATTCCACATTTTGGTACACAACAAACTTTCTCGTTCCAAATGTTATTCCATTCCAAAATTCATTTCATGCTTTCATGCCGTGAATTGTTTAAACGTGTAATTAAATATTTATATTATGGATATATACGAAGAGCCCTGATACACAAATAAATTATAAAAATATCACGACAAATAAATTGAAAATAAGTTGAAACCTTATAAATTATATTATAATAAAACAAAAGACAAATGTGTACACCTTTAGTTGACTCTATAGTCCGATATGGCATACTTGCATATGGGCGGTCATATAAGAGTTATTTAGATTAAATAAAAACTTTGCAATATAGGATCTTAAAATTGTTAGTACCGAAACATATTAAAACTAAGTACAAAAATAACCCGTTAGGTGTCTTTAAACATTGTGGCGTGTTGAATGTTTTTCAGCCATTTTGTACCATTTCTTAAGACGATCGAAATAAATTTTTCTTTACCCATAAATATAAAACGCATAAAATTAATAAATTAACCTATAAAATTCCAAAACTTAAAAATGTCTATGTAGAACGACAAAATAAAAATCATTTTGCCACGATTGATGAACTCAATGCCATCTCATTTAAAAACGAAAGCTAAACATTTAAAAAAATTTAAACGTAATATTAAATTATTTGTAAGTTAATAGTCCGTATACTCGCAGTTTTATTTATGATTATATATATATATATTGCTTTGTGTCATTTAGGTTAACTTGTTAAATTGTAAAAAAAAAAAATGTGTAACTTGTATACAATATTTGTAAAAATTGTATTGTGTGTTAAGATTATATTCTTGAGTTTCTGGCAGGCAAAACTCAGGCGCATTGGAAAGCCCCTAATATTTTCGCCTTATTGCAAAATTTTGCCTATTTTGTAATCCACCTAGGCACTTGGTGAATATCCTAATTATACAATCGGTCTGCGACATGTACTTATATTACAAACGTATGCAATCCAAATATTTGCGATTTCATCCGAAAATGATATTTTTTTATACAAATGCTACTGATTCGTTCGTATTTTTAAAAAATATTCCAAAATTCTGAGGTAGCAAAAATAAGTAGGTACTGATTAAAAGTAATCTTTTATATTTTAATATAATAATATTTAAATATTATTCTTATTCAATTCAGTTATTTTGCCGTAATATTCAATTCTTAAATAATATTGGCGATAGGCAATTTTCAAGAAGTTTAATTAACGTTTCTAGCATTATATGAACTGACTAATTAGATATGACGATATTATGAAACCATTTTCTATTGTGTATAATTAATTGATGGCAAAAATAACACTTAGGTAATGCTATGAGTGAACATGATTAAACTGTAGCAATTATTACATCCACTCAATAGAGTGTTGTATTTTTGTGATTTTTGAATTATTATTAAAAAAAAAAAACAGTATATTGAAATTTATAAATTATATTACATATTCTATGGTGGTTCTTTTAGAAAATTTAACATCAATGAGGACCAACAACTTTGAATACCTACTTCTAGAAAATTTTATGACGTGACCAATACTTCTCCCGAGGCATCGCACCCTCTAATGTGACCTCCGTACATTTCGATTAGAAATATCTCTACAATACTTTATCGATATTTTTATTATGGAACTGCTTGTATATTAAATGTGACGGCACAAACAGCGGATATGGCTTTTCTACACGATCTATTACATGATAGAGTAGACAGTCCATATCTGGTATCTGGTATCAACCTGCGAGTACCTTCTCGCACCACGCGCGCATTTACTCTGTTCCAGGTGCCAAGGCGCAATGCAAACTATGCCAGAAACTCTGTTCTGTACCGTTTACTTGATACCTACAACACCAAATTCAGCGAGGTTGATGTATTTGACCTAAACCGTGGCGAGTTTCTTTCAAAAATCCGAATCACGCCAATAAAAGCGTTGTATATTAAAATTAATTTATCTATAAGGAACATATACGATGTTCATACATACAAACATGCACACACGCAACCACACACCCTCACACACACAACCACACACCCTCACACACACAACCACACACCCTCGTAGACACACCCTCTCAGGCACTTTTAGACCGTACACATCTCATATGCATATTCTAAAATAGCGTTAAACTCAACAGCAAAGTTTTAAATATTTTTGTATATAGGCGTAAGCTTTAATTGGCCTTAATTAACACTTTGAAAAATTTATATACTATTATTACGCTAGATCTTTTTAGCGCGTATTTTTAGTATACAAAAATCATCACACAGATCAATCATATCAGTGTATGCAATTACTCAAAATATTATATTTTAACGCGCAACGCGTGTGACACACGCGTGTCACTGTGTGTTGACGCGTGTGACGACACACAGTGACACGCGTGTGTCACACATCACACAGACGCACACACGCGCCGGCGAGGGTCGGACGCGTCGCGGTATTTCCAGCGAACGGATTTTCCTTCTTTCGACAATCCGAATGTCTTAACGGGCGCTGCGGCGGCAACTGGCGGCACAAGGCGGGCGTCCTTTGCGCTTGGCAGTGCGCGAACCCAAAAGCTCCGCGATAACTTCATACATTTTATGACAATTATTTTTATTGCGCGTTAAGTGATGTTAAAAAAAAGGCAGTGTACCCGCGCTTTACGCTTTTTAGATAAAAGCTCTGCGCCGGCGCGGGAAAAGTGACAGCTGTCAACTCGAATATTTATGCGGCGACGCGGGCCGCTCTATAATTTATGTTCGAAATATCCATTAATAATATGAATATCGCGCGGCGGACGGACAGGAAAATAATGCGAAAGACCGTTTAGAGATATTGTGCGCTCGGACGAGAACCAGTTTCGGATTCGAACAAGACGACCGAAGATCGTCTGCGGTCTCGAATCGCGCTCGCCGCGAAGGAAAACATCGTAAAACATTGTTTCCAAAGCGGCCCGGGAGAATGTGTTCGCCGTTCGTTGCGGCGCTGTGCGTGTGCTATGTGTTGTTGAGTGCGCTGGACGTTTCGAACGCGCAGGCACGCGCCATCCACAGGTCGCCGTGTCCGAATATCTTCGAGTACCGACACGACGGACAAAAGTGGTTCGGTTCGATAACTGTACCGGGTCCCAAATATGGCACGCAGGCTAGGCTTCATGTGACCATGTCTCTGGCGGCGAAACTACCAACGGTAAAAAAAATACCTATTCTATCGACCCAATGCCCAATGTTTTGATGGCTACTTTTGTACCTACTAATACAAATAATGGAGAACGAGTTTATTTTTACTTTTTTTTTGTTCAATCTTTTTAGGTACATTTCTACTCATTATTATTTATTTTTTTATGCTCAGTACACCGCAATAAAACGAGTTAGCTACCATGTTTACCTCACAAGATTCATTAACAGGTTCATTGGTAATGCTTATGATATTACGTAGAATCACAAATACACACGTGATAAATATTTGTGATACATTGACATTATTATTATACTTATTTATCAGCTCTAAAAGGGAACTTTGGCTCCTAGACGACGTGTGCCTGCGGTATTCAGTATACCAGCTTTTCATACCTGATCCCGCAATGTCATCCATAGATTTTTGGGAAGTAACTCTGAGGAGGATAGTCCTTAAGGCCTACCTGACTACCCGTTGGGGCGTAGGAAGCATAGCATAGAGCATAGATAAACGGTGAAAGAATTGACCCTACTCGTACTACGGAATCGTTCGGATTATAGTATGTAAATTTTAATTAGGGTAATCAATGATTATTAAAACAATGGTTTTGTGGTGCATAATTATCTATTTATTCTACAGTCAACAGTGTGGCAATGCGTAGATAGGGATTAATAGAAAGCGAATCTATTTGGATTTGTTTGCCATGTTGACATTTCGTTCTTTTGTAAATTCATAAATGAAATAGTGTCTGAAAACACTTCTTTTACATAAGTAAGGCAATTAGGCTTTCTAATACTACTTAAGAAATATTTAAATTACCAGTAATCTTCGCTCACCTTAAACGCCTGATGCCGCAGGCTCCAGTCGTATGAGCGCCGAATGTCTGGGGTTGAAGTAAAGTCTGGGGTTGATAGCTTGTTTACCTATATAATTCGCTTAGCATTACTAAAATAGACTATAGTAAATATATGTACAGGTAAATATATATAGAAATATATTATATAGAACCGTCCACATTTCTACTGTCCCTAGAGCCTTTTTTACGCTCATAAATTATCATTTTCATATTTAAAAACTCAAACAAAAATCTCCAATTTTAGTCAAATTTTGTTATTTTATTTATAAATTGTTATACTACTTATGTATCAATAGTTAATCGCTTAAGTAAATCTCTCCTCGAGTCTGTTCTCAATGTAAAAATATATTTATTTTAAATTCGATGTTTCTAGTTTCAGAAGCGCTAAAAAATGCTGTTTCTAAAACACGGTATTTTGTTTTATTTTATATATTATTTGCATAACATTTATAGAGATTTGCTTAAGTAATTCCCTCGAATATTAATTAAGTATCTATGCAGCTAGACATATAAATAAAATTGAAATGTCTGACTGTTATTTCGAAGTAAATTATTTCTTCTGAGTTTTTATGATTAGGTATTCGCACGCAACCAAAATCAGGACAGGCTTTTATATAGCGCCTTAACAAATTGATATATCCGTCCGCCATCTTGGTTTTCCTTTTCACGCCATACAAACAATTCGGCTATCTGTTTATTTACGAAGGAATAATATTATAATAACATTCTCTCATTATTCTTGAATATGTTCAAAACGAATGCAGGAGAAAGTACGTATGCGGGGGGGGGGGAGTTTATTTTGCAAATATTTTATAAGTAAGGGTAAATTACATGGACTTTTTTTAACATTTTTGTATATTATTAATTAATTGCTGAAATTGCAACTGTTTATTTTTTCATTATTTGAGATGTTCTTAATAAACCAGTATTTTTAATTGGCCATAAATTGGGATTTATCTTTGAACGAGTTTTAATGTGATAATTATACGGAATATATAAAATTATAAAAGTACCTATTCATATTCACAAGTTTATGAGCTCGTAGGATTTTTTATCGAATGTAAAATACTTATTGGTGATGAGAAAATTTAAAAAATACTTAAACGTACTTATAAATTAAAGCCTATTTTACCTACTGGTGCGAATTATAAGAACAAGTAATTAAAATTAATAGCTTATGCACTTTCCATCTATTTTGTGAAATTGACCAACATTGGTAGGATTACGAATGTAATAATTGAATTTTTGCCTTTAAGTTTACTTCTTTTCAGTTAGTTTATTCATAACGTTAGTTTTTTTCACTCAACCAAAAGATGATAGTGTAAATATTATTTGTAATTATTAATTTGTAATATCATGTTTGATTGCGGATTATTATTTTAAAATATTTTGTCAAAGTAAGTGTTTATCACTACTCAAAAACATTGTCGTTAATAATAAATCGGACTGTAGTCTAAAAATTTGGTCGCTACTGACTTCAGAGTGGATGACATTTTGAGGATCTCTTTCGGAATTACCTAGACGTAAAGTCTTTGAAATATATTTTGCCAATGCCATCAAATAATCGGCAATTCCCAGCATGTTCAGACTTGTAATTGCTTCGAATATGCTCTGAATACTTTGAGGAACGCTGCAATAAAAACTCACTATTCGGATTTACAAATCGGACCTTATGAATTTGAACGTTTAGAAACTACATATCGTTTCGTATCCAGCTACTGTTTTCGTAGTGTTCGCTTAATTTACTATTACCGTTTTTATATACTGTTCAGGATATAAAATAATAATTAAATGAAACGGTTTCATATATTTGCTCTTATTTTTTAAAATATTATAAATTATGTAAAAATCTTTATTGGATCAAACTATGTACCGATTACAAAACGTATTAATCGAAGGCCATAATCTAACAGTATTATAAATACGGATTCAATGGTGTTCCACTCCAGTGATAATGTGGATGAAAGAAGATGATTTTCGAACATGATGAATGTCGATATGGAATCTTAGTATGGCGTGGGGTGACATTTTGTTAGAATTTCACCGTCTCTTCAGTTTCCAAGATGTTGACAAATCTCGTCTATTCGCATTGTATGTGTCGCCATCTCTTTCTTTCGCAACGTCTCTCTCCCGCTTTTGTTCATATTGTTATTGTAATTTCAAAGCGAAAATAGCCTCTCCACTAAACAAAGCCGTATGTAAATGTACCAGTTACTGGGTAAAACTTAATCACCATAACTGTATTACCACCACCACCACCATCACAATCACCATAACTGTATTCTATTGGAGGATACGTTTGTGGTTTCGCCGGCAGCTGGGCCCTGCGAGTGGTAAGGTATTTGATTTCACGATGACCTGTTTGTACGCCCAAGAATGGCTCCCTCCAGATGAAAGAACTCCTCAACGGTCAACAGCATGGCCACGAAATTTTGTATACACATTTAAAAGCTTGTATTAAAAATGATTTATTTCTCATTCTTCCGCATGAAAGCATTCAAAATCTGCACCTTTTATTTATATAAAAAGAAAAATGATAATTTTACGCTCTTTTTAAATTATGCACGCGTAACATATTGATTTCAAGTTCAAATCGAAAGTTTTTATTAAACAAAATACTCGAAAGGTATCGGCAACATAATGTTCAGTTTTACTAAAAGTAAATATTTATTTATTTATTGTTTATTATAAAACCAACAGTAATGATATGATCCACATACAATTGCGTATAAATTTAACTGATTATAGGTTTTCACTAAAATAAAATCCATTAGTAATAAAATAGCAAATCGAGTAATGTTACCTTTCTAGCTAGGTAAGAATTACCCATTCTAAGAAAGGTATTTTTTTGAGTGTAACAGGGTGAGTGTTAAAGACCCCACTCACAAAACTTGTTAAAAATTATAAAAATGAATGCAAATAAATGCGTCTGTTTACACGTTATAAACAAAAATAAATATTTTTTTTAAATAAATATATAAATATTCTACACCGGGTAGTGTTATATATAAATACATGCGGCATAAAAATTATGTTTACCTATATTGTGAAGTATACAGTATAAAGTAAGTACAAAGATTATTTTAAAATTTGAAATTTATCTATTATATACGAAGCATTTCAATAATGAAAAAAGTAAATAAAATAACATAGAAAAGTTTTTTTATAGATAGTTACGAATAGCTTGAATTGCATGAAAGTCATTTTTTAAATTGCAGTGTTTTTTATTTTTTTTTAACTAGCACGACTTATGTGAAAAATGACAATCTCACCAAAATTACAATCGTATGTATTTAGAATTCTATGAAGCAGAGCATTTTGATAAATAATGTACCTAGGTACCCTCTAAAAATATAATCCATCACGTACCAAATAATAACAGTCGTCATAATAATAAACGAAATAATATTCATATAATTCAATTTTATTCCGTGTTTTTATTTTTGTTTGTGTTAAATTATCTTCAATGTTTTAAAATACAAGTCCTTTTCGTAACATGCTGTTACCCGTTTGATAAGTTATGATTAGGAAAGTCGTCGAAAGGCACAGTCGTCAGTCTTTAGTTCCTTACTTATTTTTGCTGTAAACAAAAATAATTTATAATTAATAAACTCCGTTGCATGTGTTGGGAGTTGAATTGTCTAATACCTACGCCCACAGTCAAATCGCTATGAAGCTGTGAAATATTAATTGTTTCGCCAAAACTGTTGGTACTTGTTGAATATATTATTGATTGTAACTAATCACAATTCTGTGTCGATACAGATGAAAAAAAAGTAACTTAATATGTCGGTCACATAATTATTCGTTAGTTTGTCTTACGTGCGCTGAGTAGCAAATTGTAACTTCAGAGTTAATTTTACCGTTGTTTTTATAAAATCAAATTTTGCACTGTAATAATAATTTTATAAATTCAAGTTTATAAGACGTTTATTTTTATGAGAAAAACGAATGTATGAATCTAAAAACCTACTAAAAACTTTCCTAAAGAGTGGTTGGTAACTTCAGCTCGATTGCGAAGATTTTCTCAACTTTACGCGATTTTTGTCTGTTTTTCAGCAATTTATGGTGATATTATGTTTACACTTGTTACTCTGCTAAGGGCTAAACATAAAAATAAAGACAAAAAAACGCTTTAAAATCATATAAATTACCCCAAAGAAAAGTAATGTCTTTGTAAAAGATTGAAAAAGGTGCAGTTTAATACAAATAAAAAAATATGTATAGAAAATTAAAACAATACTTTGTGCACTATTAACAAAAAACGCATGGTTTCAAGCCTTTCCGATCTAACTGACACCCTGTATCTCAACAGAGAGATGCTATATTAAAAATAAAAATCACTCATCTCCAGGAAGAACAAAAGTTTGTGAAACGTTCAACCGGGTTAATTGAGCAGCGGAATACGTTCAGCTCGGCCGTTTCATAATCGAATACATCCTTCGCGTTTCCAATCGGCCTACACCATTAGCGTGAATCGTTCTGTTTGTTAATTAAATTGATAATTAATAATTCCTTGAAATGCTCACACATCGCATGACAATTAATGATAAACGCATTTGTCAACAACTTAGGCGATCTCCCTCTGCTCACATTTGAACGATTAACAAACTGGTATTTGAAAATATTTAGACAATACAGCTCGAGAGAACAATGAAAAATAGAATAATATAAAAAAAATATGAAAATTTGAAATACACGTATATTTCTTCTATTTAACAACACAAAATTAAATAGTGAATGTATGGTTAAGTATACTAAGGAAATATATATAATAAATAAAATATCTACTATATACTTAATCTATATTAGATATTATGTCCCTAGTAAGAAAATTATATGTTTTTTGGAAATTTATTATATTATTGTATGTGTACCTTTAAGCGATGTCTTATTGTAATACTTGCAAAACCTATTACACCCACAGTTAAATAATAAAATATTTAGAATTTCAATTTGTATTTATGATGAAAATTATCAATTACTGAGTTCGTTGCCTTATTCGTGTTTTAACATAGAGGCAATAGAAATAAATGGTCAGTTAGGTCATCCATCATCCAGGTTAGATTATCACCATACAGTTCTCTGGGCTCAGTAAATTTTGATAAGATAATGATTCCTCGTTCCTAATGTTCACGATAATTAAGTTGTATATTTTCCACTGTGTTCTACTGAACAGAGTGTTGTAAGTATTGATTTTTTATTTAATATGGTATGTCTGAAAGTAAATATTGTTTATTTGTTTCAGCAATATTCGGGATCGATTGAATTAGCCGGCGGAAAAAATGAGATCTTGAATAATATCCTAAACGGGTCTCCAATCACTTATATAGTTAATTTTCCACTTCTTTGGCCAATTCCAAAGATGACGGAAATTATCTTCAACGGAAATAAGGTCTGCAGTGGACCTCCAGGTATGGAATATTCAACGAGCTCAATTACTATCTACATTAGTCGTAATAAAAACAAAAAGTTTTCATTGACTAAAAAAATCACTATTGTTGTAAGCACTGTATTTAATACGTACCACCAACCGTGAGTGACAAGATTTCGTTTGAGGCGTAGACCAGCTAGCACTGCGGCAACAGGAAAATACGTTAATTTTTTAAATTAAAGGTTTAGTTTTCTAGCATTTTTAAAAATGCAATATAATCTAATATAGTAGTAAACTCAAAAGTTGACTCTGCATTATTACTGAGTGAGATCTCTTTTCGTGTACCCCTCGTATCTCGCGCACTCCTTACCTGTTTCATTTGCCTAAATATAATTCAAGTTACGCACAGAATTCTGTGCGAATAGAATTCAGGATACTTAATAAAAAGTTCCAAAGCATTTATTCCATCTTAGCCGTAACCAGTTTATTAAGGCTGTCTGTCATATTATTTAGAACTATATGCCACATTTTCTTACTGAAATCAATAAATACCTAAATTACTTTGTGATGTGCGCTTGTCAGTCACCCATCCTAACTTAATATCTCTTAATATCTTCCACTCTCCTGCCTACACACTTCTTTCACACTCTCACATATCTCACAATTATTCACGCTTCTCACACGTTAATTTCATGAATGTATAACAATTACAAGATGCTAATCTGTTAATCTTTGAATTATACTTGTTCGCCATATGTTATAACTCTTTTAATAAATAAATAAATAATAATCGGCGATAAAGTCACATAATTATTATTCACCTCAGTATTACGGTATAAAATAAAAATTATGTGTCGGAGTAAATCTAACTTTTGCAACAGTAATTTAAATGAGATCATTTATCATGAGATATTTTAAAGCACTTAAATACAAATATTTTGGAAGTTACCTTCTTGACATTTTACTTTCTTAACCCCTTAATTAAGTGGGGAAAGTACTGTGTCAAAATTTGCCATCCCCTTCCCCAATCTTTTCCACTCATGTGTTTTGGGGCTGGTGGAAATTCGTCAATTTTCGGTAAATTGACCCTCTTTTCGCAACAAACTTTTCGCTCGCAGAAATGAAAAGTTGTAAAATGTCTGGAATTTGTAAGAAAATATTTACGTAGGTGAATACATCTATTTGTGTTTCAGAAATGTTCAGCAACGGAGTTTATACCCTGACGGATATAACGCTCGACCACACTCTCAACTCGGGAGACGAAGCTGGAAACGTCTACTACCCAACATTCCAGGATATACCGAACCAGGGGAATTACTGGCCCGGACAACCAGCACCCAACAACGGCCAGGGAGATGATGCCGTAGAAAGTTTCTACGAGATGTTTTTGAACAATGGCCAACAGCCGCCTGTGACGCAACAAACATTTCCTCCTCCGAGGCCCACGCCGCCCCCTACAAGGCCAACACAGCCCCCTAGCAGGCCAACACCGCCCCCTATCAGGCCAACACCGCCCCCGACAAGGCCAACAATGCCTCCAACACCGCCTCCTGTTGTCGAATCTAGGTGAGAATAGTTTTTAGGATTTCATTGGCTAGATGTAAAGATTAAAGATAAAACTTACGTAGATCAGGTTTAGGCATCGAATTGAATATTAAACGGGTCGATTTTTCTCATTATCAAATTAGCCCATCAGCGCGCATTCGTGTTAGTTGAAAAGGTTATAAAAAATACTTTAAAAGTTAAAAAAAAAACAAGAAAAGAAGGGTATACAACCAATAATAATCACACTCGAATCTGAAATTCAGTGCTAAAAACAGCATATTTGGTTTAAATATCCAACTGTTTAATGCACATTCTTTGTGCAATCGCTGATCTAAATTATATCCTACGACCATGAAATGCAATTTCAGATCTAATAATATTAACGTGAACCTGGTAAGGTCAAGGCCGCGCGCAAACCAGCGTCGCAAAACGCGATCTTTATCTCGTTTTGCCACGCTAAAGGGAATTTACACCAGCGCTCTAATAAATTTGGGGATGAATTAGTTTCACATATTTTGAATCATTTCTTACTCGTAATAGGAAACATATACACATGGTCTTATGACACGACTCATACAAAGTTAATTAAAAATGTTTTCCCTTTTCCATCATAATTATTATAAAAGTATGCAGATTCCTGTACAATAAGTTAATCCGCCAATACTTAAAATATTTATTAATCATAATTTGAAAGTTCACAATAAAGTTAGCTTTTGTAATTTTGGATTGATTTGTTTTTAGAGCGGGAATAAATCTAAATAAACTGAATGTTAATCTTAGACTTAAACTTGAATCATAAACATAAACTTACTAAACTTTTCCTTGAAACAATTTTTGACATGAGCAACCCTTTTAGTAAGGGATGGCCAAATATTTCTCCGTTTTTTTGTTTCTCTTAAGCTAAATATGGGAAACATTTTAAACAACATTGCTGAATTAAGTGAATTCAAACTGTTTATTATCTCACTAAATGCTCGAGAATTAAAGAATGCGGTGGAAAGATATATAGAAAGTTCCACAATATTTCTTCCTGGACAGTTTCAGAAGCTTCTGAAAGGTTCTACAGATTTGTTTTTAAATAATTTTTTTTAAAATCATAGTCTTTTTGTATATAGAAATACGAATCCCTAAAATCTCTCACTAATCCTGAAATAGACGTGAATCAAGTCACTTCTAAGGAAAAATCATAATAATGTCTATATATGATTGCTATGTGAATTATATGTAGTTTGAAATAAAACATAAAATGTTTGTAAAACATCGAAAGGAATGTTGATACATGTTCGCACAATTGGAGTTTGCCTATTCCATACTTTGATCCCGTGAAATCTGCCTTTGTTAATAATGAATTTTGATATGACTTTATCTTTTAATCTTTTGACTTTATCTTTTGATATGACAACTGGGAACCGTCGGATAATTTAGTTGGAGTTTTTAACGAGAATGGTCTTGGGTTAGGTTTATACATTTATAAAAGTTGAAATGATTATTTTTTAATTTTATTACCCACAGGCCGTCGGTCAATGTCGATTATAGCTGTGGTAATCCACGAGTGCCGAACCCCCTGGTGGTCTATGGGGACACCACGGAGAAGGGCATCTGGCCCTGGATGACAGCCATGTACATCGGAAGGCCGGAGAGGCTTCAGTTCAACTGCGCCGGCACGCTCATATCCAACCAGCACGTGGTTACAGGTGAATGCTTTGATGAAGTCTTTGTTTGCAGATATTTTCCTTCTCCCACGTTGTTCTTCGTGAGCTGTCTCCTCGAGAAGTTCAGCAATCTTCATAGTGACTTTGGCGACGATAATGCTCTTATCATAACTGTTGATCCTCACAAATAAACCCACTATCACATCTTCATATAATCGTTAAAACTTAATAATTTTTCAACGTTACCCTAAACGCGCTCTTGCAAATATTGATTTGATATGAAATAAATTTCGGTCAAGTTCGTTAATAGACAAAATCAGATCAGGGGCGGGAATTCATTTAGATTTTATATTATTCCTCAGATGTGGCCTAAAACTTATTTAAGCAAATTATTTTGATAGCACCAACCCATTGGTCCTAGACGTGGGAAAAATTGGTTTTTCAAAATTCGTAAAATCATACCTCGTTTAATAGGCACCGGGTCAAATCAGTTCAAAGTGGGACTATAATTTCCCTACAATTTTTGATATGAGCAACCCTTACGGCACAGTATAAAGAGGGATTCAATATTTGACCTATCGCTGCGCTGCGGTAGGTAGAGCAATGTTAGATAGATGTTCGTACAATTGGAGTTCGACTATCCCTTACTTTGATCCGGTGAAATCTACCTCCGCCGCCGGCGTGCCGAAAGGGATTTTTCAATTTACAATATGATATGCACATAGGTACTATTGAGGGGTTTCATAGACTTACAATGAATCGTACAATAAAATTATGAATGAATGTCTGCTTTATTCAATAAGCGAGCAGCTGGTAACCTATTGACGTTGTTTTATCCATTTTTGTAGCCGCCGCGTGTATGACAGACCCCAACAGCAGACGCCGCCTAACCATCCACAACGTGCTGATCAAGCTGGGCGTGTTCAACCTCCAGGACTGGTCCGACGAGAACCGCGTCCAGACGACCCTGTCGGCAATCCACGTCCATCCCAGCTACAACAAGCCCAAGATGCAGAACGACATCGCGCTGCTGACGCTCGTCAGCGCCGTGTCTTACAGCGATTACGTCATCCCAATCTGCACGTGGGACACGGATGACAACGTCGACCTCATCGAGGGGCGGTTCGGAACGGTAATGACCTACACCAATACCCAATACGCCAATCTCAAGATTATTTGAAGATAAAATATCTACTTTACTTTAGCCAGTTCAATATGAACTAGCAAGACGGATCGGAACGAGGGCAAGAACCCTATTGTCTTCATAGTAGTTCATTGCACAAGTTAACTACAGCGATTCGTGATGTTAAGTTACAAGATAGGAAATATAAACAGCCATTTATAGCTAACGCCTTTGTTTCTAAAATAAAAGTAATCTATAAGCCAGTTAGAAATATATAAATGATTAGCTTAGGGGTAAGGAAATATATATGTGTGAATGTCTAAAATGAGGGTATGTGCTTAAATAAAAAACGAATGAATGTAGAAATGATTTCGTTCACATTAGCTTGAATTGCAGAGCATATCAATCTCACCGGATCTAGGTCATATGCGTTCGCTTGAACAGCGAAGGACTTTGGGAAGGACGCTGATTAATGGCTTGCTATTTCTAAGGTTTTATTAGAAGCAGCGTTTTGGTGAAGATTTGATGGCGTTGTGAAAGTCGGCATTCGAAAAGAGTATCAGAACGTGAAGATCAAATCTGTCGCCGAATTTAAATAGTGCTTTCGATGTTTCCCGTGTCACTCGTCCAACCTAAGAGTTGAAGTCCGCGTAGGAAGACAAACACCTGCGAAATGTGTCTGATAACACCCGAGAACATCATCATATTGATATTGCGAGATACCGGCCTATGCCAGAACTATTGCCACTAACTACTACTACTACTACTACTAAATAAATTAGGACTTAGGATATATTGTAGAAAAAAACATATATCAAATTATTAATTTCTAAATGTTCTAAATCACTACTACGGCTGATAGGTAACTAGCTTAGCTGTCAGACAAGAAAATAAAAAAATCCTCAATAATCAAACATAAATTGCTCGCAAAGAAACTCGAAAACAAGATATAATTGCGAAAGAAAATCGCCGAAAAAATGCCTTGACAGCTAAAAGAGACATTTTGATCAATGAAAATAAATTCAAGCCTTTAGCGGCAGGCGTTTCTATATGAATCTAATCTATAAATGTGTCCACATCATCCTGAACTGTTTTCCTGACCGTTTTTCGTGACCGCATCGATGATTTTCGCTTCCGCAGGTCGTCGGATGGGGCAGAGACGAGAACGGCGAGGCCCGTTACTTGGAGCCGCGCATGGCCAAACTGCCGCTGATCTCGACGGCGACTTGCAGGTCCAAGTCCACCAAGCACTTCCCGCTCACCGGCAACGCGACTCTCTGCGCTGGTAATTTTATTTTATTATTTCCTTTCTCTTCCGGTACTTCTGCACCTGCATCATCAGTAAAAGGTGCTGCTGAAGTCAAATGTGGATACATATCAGGCATAAATGTATCCACAATAAATTGAAATTACAATATATTCTTGAAATGAAGTATACATTCTTCTTGTATACTTCAATATAAATAATATTTGATAATAGCTTAGGGTGTGTAGTTTTTGTATAATTGACATAAAATATTGCTAGATAGGTAAATACAATTATTTTGAGCCCTATTAGAGTAGGTCAAATGTGCCTATGATAGAATCAAGGGAGATGGTGGTAATGAAGCGTTAAAAGTGGTAAAAATTTGCGGATTCGAACCCGCGATCTTTAGGCCAATAGTCCAACGCCTCAACCACTAAATTGCCAAAATCTCACACACGATGATTCGATATAGCTATTACTAAATCATACAAGTAAATATGTCTCCCATATATGTGTGCCATAATTGGTAAATGTTTTAAAACTGTTTTTGTATGTTTTTTTTCATTCGATCGATTTATGACCATCTCTATAAGATTCTCAGTAGCGTATTAGTGAATATTAAACGTTATTTTCTTTATGTGATCTCTTCCAGGAGGTCGAGATGGTGTCGGTCCGTGCAACGGCGATTCTGGAACGGGGGTGTACTACTTCATGAACTCCAAATGGTACTTGAGGGGCGTGGTGTCGAACGCGCTGGCGGACAAGAACGGCATCTGTGACCTCAGCGAGTACGTGGTCCTCACGGACGTGGCCAAGTTCATGCCGTGGATCCTCTCGCTAATGGAGCAAGTCACGAAGTAGTCAATACTCATTATTCAAGAACGAAAGCAAAAAACAAGCGGAAAACAGCAATTTTTCCAAAGGAGCCAGCCGTATGAAATGAATCCGTTCTGCAAATGAATCCGTTCTGAAAATGAATCCGTTCTGCAAATGAATCCGTTCTGTAAATAAATCCGTTCTGCAAATGAATCCGTTCCGAAAATCTGAATCCAAACTGAACTATGGAATCGATATTCTTTCGTGCGCGAATCTACCAAAACAGGACAGATTTACTGGAAAAAAAAACGAATCTCATTAAGGATGATATCCTATTTGTATATCGCAACGGACTGCTTTTAACTAGGAGGTCACTTTTGAGCTTAGAAACGTACGCGACTATGCTTTAGGCCTAAGGGTTAGTCCGATTCAAACATCGAACAATGTCGATCCGGGTTTGATTCCTGGCGGTGAAGTTATGCATTTATGATATTTCGTTTTTGAACTATCATAAAACAATAATCAGGTATATAACCAATGTACCTATTTAAACTAAATTTAAACTAAATTCCAAATCGTATGAAATGCATTCCGACATAACAAAACTAACTAAATTAAAAGAACTGAATCTGAATAGATTGTACATACTTACCTACAGCATAATTTATAATATGTAAATATTTTTTAGTATAAATTATTTATAATGTTATGGCGTTTAGTAATTAGATAGTGAATTAAATCAAATAAATTCATAAAATATCAACTTACTGTGCATATTATAAATTATAGCAGTAAATTGCACTGATATAAATGAATAATTGATTTCACATAATTACGTTTTTTAAATAAGTTATTTAACGATGAAATAAAATGTTTTTAACTAAAATCGTTTGAAATATTTAATGATTTTTTAACCCTTTACCGCGTGGATTTTTTAATTTTATTTAAAATCATTTATTTATGTTATGACGTAAATAAACAAAAATCCCTAGTTCCATTTTCGGAACGCTATGCAGTGAAATGCATTTTGAGTGACGTACCATATATGGAACAAAATGCTGTACAGGTTTTCGTCGCTATTTTTCATATATTTATTATCAATAATAAGCAATTAATACTCTCACTAGTGAAAACAATAAAACATCATTCAGTTACGATGTTATAATGGTATTAAGGTTGATTATTGTAAAGTTAACATGTGAAATGATTGGAAACAATTACGTTCCTTGTTGAGACAAAGGTAACAAGAACATCTACGGCAGTAAATATGAGCTTTTTGGTTAGGTACCAATTTTGCAGCGCTGTCGGTTATATGCCCAAATGTGGCCATCTTCTGCTACTTCGCGAGGAGGCAACCAATTCGCCGTGGCTTTTTAATTTGAGTATCTGCAACTAAAGCAGGTCGCCCTCTTCCACGAGTTGTAGGAGTGAAAACTCCTGTCGTTTCACGTATTAAAACATCTACTAAACCTCTCTTCTTCGCCATTTTGTTCCAATTCTAACATTAAGTCTAATAAATCTACCTACCAGTATATTTGTTATATATTTCAACTACCATCCGATTCCGATCGGATCCTGTATATAAACGTTGCTGCATACTGTTCCATATTTGTCAAAGCCTGACAGCTTTTGTTGAATACGGTTCCACCTTTGGAACAAAGTTTACAGTTTTTAACTAAAATGTAATTAATGATACGTGTTTTACCGTAAAATCCTCCAGGTCCAAGTCTTAAGGTAAGAAGGTAACTAAACTTATAGTACGAAATATCAATGTTTTACATTGAAATATCGAACCAAAAACAAGTTAGAGTCGTACTGTTGTTACACTCGGGTACACATAGTAAAAGATTATTTCAACGGTGCTTGTTAGTGTTCCAAATTTGGAACGACATGCGGCAAGGGTTAAAATAAATAAATAAGCGCCGTTTTACAGGTAAATAATTAAAAATGCAAAAGACCACGATGAATTTTGGCTTTTGTTGAATAAAATCCCATTTAATTAATATGTAATTATTTTGTAAATATTAGTATTAAATGTTATTTATTGACTTAATGATAAACATTCTAGGTTAACACTTTTATAATAAATTTTATACACCTATCAACATAAAACTATAGTTTTATTCCAAATAATTTCCCTGGGCGTCGCCTATCGAGTGTCGACGAAAATTAAAGAAATATGAATGAGGTGAAACATATTCGTTAGAAATTATGATTTGAGGATTTCGATCACCGATAAAAACATATCTCGTATCTTCGTAATATTCTTGACGCTTAGTATTTTTATAATTTTAAAGGTGTAGGCACATGGGACTGGGTTCAGGACCTGACGGCGAGTCAGACGGTTTTCTCGAAGGACCTTGAGTTGGCGGAAGGCCAACGTTGAATACTTATTATTGGCGGCAAGTCGGGTTACAGAAATCTGACATCGGATGGAATTCACACAGAGGACTAGCAAATATACGAAATCTCTGACCTTGATGCTGATGTTCTTGCTGCTGCTGCGGCTGTAGCTGGGCTGCCACACTTCCACATCCTTAACTTTTAATCTTACTTTGTACTTTGACTTTAACCCTTTTTTAATGTTCGTATTTTGTGCGACCGGGCGATACATGCTCGTTTAAATACAGGCACGATTTTATGAAAACTTTTAGCATTCACCTATTTGCACGTCATGTGAAATTACGTCAGTTTTATTATACTTAGTACTAAGAAAGGAATCAACAATAAAAACAGTGAAAATTTTATAATTATGATTTAAAATGAATGACGTGAATATTTACATCAAAAATTACTTAAGTTTAGCGTCTTAAATGAATCGTCTATGGCTAAAATCGAGAAGAAAGTGTAAGGCATTTGAGAAATACTTTTGACGATATGCACGTAATTTGATTTTATTTTATATGAATCCTGCGCTCCCGAGAACCTCTTTAGAGCCTTTATAATTATTAAGAAGTAGGTAATTAAAACTTTTCTAAATTTGTCAATACAGTTAAAGAATGAGTAATTCGTCTCTTAAGGCGATTTGTCGCTATTAAAAAAGTCACATCAAATAAAATTAAACAAATACTTGTACACGCAATTAAATTATTTTATATTTGAATAATAATAATTTGTACATAACTATAAAACTAATAATATACTGCAGTTTGTTGCGCAAAAAATAAAAGTTAAATATACTTTAAATTCAAGATGTAACATATTTTACACAAAAAAATATAGTTTTTTTTGTATTGTGAAAACAATTAATATATAATTTAAATCGTACCTCCAAGTGTTAGACAAAAATACAAACAATATTTTATTTTTGCTTGCAAAACGGTATCGTTAACCCGCGATTTTTGGGCAAATAGTCCAACGCCTTAAGCTTACGTTTGTATATGGATTAGGGGAAGCGGACTGTAGGTTTTGATGGATTGGAAGGTTCACAGCTGAGAGAAAATGGCAATCAACAAGAAAACAAAAGACCAACCTTTGCTGTGCGATGATGGCCGTCTGTGGTAGCCTATTTTTCTCACTGCTTCCTTAAGGGTTTGAGTTGTTTTCACGAGCTCGGTGAAAGATGTGACGAGATGTAACGGATTCCAGGAATAGTTCGCGGCGAAAAATGTGTCGTTTTGCACGCACGATCAGGGATTGCAGAGGCGTGGGTATACCCTCTTGCATGTCTTTTTCAACTGACCACCGACAGCTGTGAAAATGGAAACAGGTTACCAGTAATAAAAACTGGGGAAATTCGAGAATGGTGATATTGCAATATAATAAACATAAAACAATTATTGAATAAATATTAATATGATACAATATTGAATTTAAATAACGTAATTTATAGGGTGACGTCGGAACAACTAGACTATCACGATATCGCGCAAACGCCAACGCAACGCGTTTGGATTAAAACGCAATTATTTAAATAAACAAACAATTAAATTTACTTCAAAATCAACAATAAATGACTGGTATTTAATTTGTCTATATGGTAATACTTTTTTCAATGTTATATGATTAATTGTTGACTTCTTATTGTCCCATTATGAATAAATAAATTTACACTGGGATAGACTTACGGCCGTCCGATAAATATTACTTTGATTATTTATTGATTTAATTACTTTGAGGGAAAATGATACATTAAATTATTTTAATTAATTAATATATGTACGCACTAAAGGCAATTGGATTTTACATGGCACGACATGTCCTCCTCGTGTAAGCATTTAAAACCATACGTATTACAGTTTTACCTAGCAGCTGATAACCTTGCAGAATATCATTTAATAACCACATACTAACATAGGGACGGCATGTACAGTTTTTATACTGATATTATATTCGTGATATAAACAGAGGTTTGCAATCGTGTTTAAAATAAGTAGGTGCACCCTATATATAGATTAAATGCACCCTATGGATAAAACGAACCATTGCGTCACGTTTTGTTCTTCATCATATGAATGTCTGCATATAGCTAGACTTAATCTGTTTGACATGTCATCTTGTGTTTGGAAAAAGTACAAAAGCTGTTCAGAAAGGATGAGGTTGGGAATAACAAACACGCACCCGATTTTGATTAAATTTTTTAGACACTAAATCCATCGTGCTCACTCGTAATCTGCACGAATAATTCACCGCAATCGTAAACTAACTTAGAAATTAATATTTCTATCACCCGATACAGACAACACAAATTGTTGAATATTGCACTAGAATCTCTAGTAATAATTGTATATAACAATAGTAAAAATAGAAAATATAACACCATAAGATAACACATAAGTTGCCACCGAATCGCAGTCGTTATTTTGACAGACAGCAAGCACATGACATGACAGCTTCTGCATAACAGCAGAAGTGCAAATGTACCAATATCTACGTGTGCCAGCAATGTTTCTAGGGATGGCATCATGACAGAAAGTGTCTTATCGTATAAGATAAGATAATTTATTTTCCGTGAACAAAGTTATTGTACAGGAATGACAATTATATATGTGTACATACCGTTACATTTCAATTATAAAAAAAAACAGAATAAGACAGTAGAGAAATAAGAACAAAGAATATAATAATAACAAAAAAAAAAAATTATCACTTAATTTATCACTTAACTATCTAAATTCCTTAAAACTAAAAATATTTTTTTCCAGAATATATTTCTTCAACTTAAGCTTAAACTCACGAAAGTTATTTATACTTTTAAAGCTTTTAGGTAGCATATTAAAATATCTTAAACCTAAATAATGACATGTAGATTGGTATTTGGCCGTACGGACTGACACAGATTGAACATAATTACTTTTATGACGTGTATTAAACTCGTGAATATCACTATGTTTATTGGCAAATATTTTATTATTATAAAAAAGGCAAATTGCTTCTAGTATATATATATATATATATATATATATATATATATATATCATAAACTGTAAGTATGCCCAGTTGTTTAAAATAAGGTCTACAAGATTTTTTATTTGGGATACCTAAAACCTATACATAATGAGCGAAATATCGTAGGCGCCGTACTTTCCGAAAAATATGCAACTTAAATTACCTTAACAAATTACAATCTGAAAATCTCTAAAAAAACAAACCCATAAGCGAGCCAAATTTCAGTTTATCAACGGTCCGGCGAATTTCAAACGAAACTAAAGTGTTGGGCAAATATTGTAGTAATTAGTATATTACTGGCGAGTCCCTATCCAAAAATCCTACTTATCCCCGAATGTATTTACGGATACTAGTACAATGATGTGATAAGTAATCGAGTACATACTAAAAAATGTTATTGTGATGGACTCAATACAAAATAAAATTTCGTTTGATTGTTTATCTGATTGCAAATCGTGACAAGCATGGAGTCTATTGAAGACAACTATATACGCGGTCTTAACATTAAGACTTTATTTTTTATTTATCGGTTTTATTGTTCATCCATAGACAAATATTTTATTATTATTACATTTTATTTAACATTAACAAATTAACACAATACAATAATAAAAAAAATAGTTAAAGAATGAAAGTTCAATTTCTATCAAAATATGTTTTTTAAATAAATAGTAAAACCTATTGTCACAAAAGTGTCGTTGTCAGCAGGTATTTTTTTTTTTAAATATATCTTACAGCTAATATTAGAATTCGTTTTGCTGGTATATAGGTATATTAGATGGTTTTGTTAAGGTTTAATATTAACTCATAAAACCTTAACCCAAACCTTAATCGGTATCATCTCTATCTAATCAAGACTACAGTGTACAGTAATTAAATTAAATTACACCTTTAACTTTAATTAATAATTTTAGGATGAACAGGCATGCAAATTAAAGTACAAATATTAGCTATCTACTCGTATATAATTTAAGAGCTATGCTCCGTTTCTATGCTAGAAGCTATGCGGAAGAACTCCGTTTCTTCCATATTTTTTTAAAAAATATTACAAAAAAGTACATCCTTGATTAATAAAATAAATATCAATATATTTACATGTTGTATTGTTTTATTTGAATAAATATATTAAATTAAAAAACCGAGAGAAAAGTAATATTAGTAATAAAGTAATGATATATGTATAAAAATATAAAATGATTATTACACAAATAGCTACGAGTACATAACTTATGACCTCCTCGTGTGTAACTGCGACCTAAGATAACCGACGGAAGCTCAAGAGAAGTATTACATAGCGGCTGGCAACCTTGTAAACATCATTAATTGAGTACTAAGTTCACGTGTGTTGACGCATACACGCGTAATAATCTAAGCATACGCATACACGCGTAATAATCTAAGCATACGCATACACGCTCGCTGAAGACGTGTGCAGGTTCTTTTATAGATAATATATTTGAAAAATAAACAGTGGTTTGCAAACGCACAATATGCTGTCTGGCAGAAATTAAGTAATTTTAGGCAATTCTAGGGTGGATAGAACAGCAAACTTATTTTAAATGATCGATTAAATATGAATAGGTTTATCCCCTTTTAAATGGGTCTGTGCATTTTAAATTTCAGCTATTTCTGAGTTCAATTTTGTAAAAGCCTTAATAATTTTGTAACCTAACCTAACTTGGCAATTTCTATATGGGGCTATATACGAATTGATACAGTTGCAACATATAAACACATTTCAATAATTTCAGTGCTAAAAAGTACTGAAAATTTATTACTTTTTCATCCCTAACTGAAACAGCCATCTTTGGCAATAGATGTTTTTTCTGCATCAGGTTTTCATCGCATATTACAATTAAGTTTCTTTGTCGATGTCATTCATGTTATGTATGTTAGTGGATGTGGGGGGCTTGCCCCCCGTCTACCGCGCCCTTTCCAGAACTATTGTAGATTTAAATCCACTTATAGTTCGCCCTCTAGTCCCGTACTGTAGATGAAGTTAAGTATCTTTTTGGGTGCGATGATTCTAATCTCCTCTGGTTTGAGGAGATAGTTGCCTAGCGGCTGGTACCTTTTGTGAATGAGGGGCCCGCATTTCCCCAGTAGGTGTAAAGGGGTTTCTGGGCTCTCTTGGCACAGTCTGCACCTGTCGGCAGTCGATAGGTTTAATGTGTGCAGATGTTTATTCAGCTTGCAGTGGCCTGTTAAGGCTCTGGTTAAGTTGGTTTCGGCTTAACTTCAATAGTTCCGAGAATCTTTTTTGCGAGAATCCTACTATGAGTTCTTTGATGTCATTCATACGAGGTGTCATCGCAGCTCGCTTATTATTATTTATTATTCGATTATACAGTCATTTTGAAACTTGCCTGGGATGATGAATGTCTGGGAAAATCCTCTTAGAAGCAAAGATATGCCGAAATCGTCTGTGAGTTTGACTGTAAATGCAGTTGTTTTTTTTTACCGAGATACGATGATTAATTTGTTTCAACTTTTGCGTTTCTCTGGTTTAAATATTTATTATCTTAAATATGTGGTAGGTGCATGCATAACATTCAACGAAATGTAATCGTTTTTTAAATTTATAGTGCAACGTCCGCAAACTGTTTATTAAGCCTAACTTAGTACGGGTGTTAGTCCAGTTAAGTATGGGTAAATTCAAGTAAATGAATGAATTGATCTTTTTGGATTAACTGATTAATTGAGCCGTTTCATTTTCACACTTTAAAACAATGTTTACGACACCTGTCAGCGGCGAAATATCGGTCTGTTTAGAGGTGACCGCGTTGGTCGGAAGAAGTAGCAGTACAGGTCTAGATCGCAAGGCGGTAAATCCAGGCCTACGGTTTTCCCGCGATTCGACAGAAGAAGAAAGGATACGCCGCTGCTGACTGATTAGTGTTTGATAAGCCTGCGTTGCGAGTGGGCGTGAACGCTGGCCTCTGTGATAGTTCAGTCTTCGAACGGTAGATCGCACATAAGCCGTAAATATACGTCCGAGTATCAAAATACAGGAAAAACGCCAAAGAATTAACGACGCCAAAACCAGTTTAGCGGCAGTTCTCGATATAGTTCCGTCGCGCGCCGATCTCTCAACAAACAAGCTTTTCCGATATCGCCATGGCGGCTTTGTGAAGTGCAATTCGAATTTGGAACGGTCCCGAAAATGACAGCTGTCAAACGCGTTATTAGGCTGTGGTGTTGGGCGGCGGCGCTCGCAACGGCCAACGGCCAGTTCGCGCCACTGTCGCCGTGTCCCAAGATTTTCACATACGAAAATGACGGACAACAGTGGTACGGCAAAATTAAACTGCCGAGTCCACCGTTCGGCAGCGAAATGAAGCTTCGTGTCAAAATGTCGCTAGGAGCTCATCTGCCCACGGTAAGATTTCCACGCGGGTCAATGAAAATAAATGAGTATTTATAGTACACTTACCATAATTATGATTGCTTCGAATTTAGATGCTACAGTGTCAAGGTACAAAAAAAGTTTAAATGTAGCAGTAAAATTGATTGTTTTTTTATATTCACACAAACAAAAGAATGTCGATAAAGCAAGCTTTATTTTATTTTAAAGATATTTGAGAGTCAAGACTCTCAAATATCTTTCTCTTAGTACAAACAGTACTCAGTTAAACAGAGCCTTGTGCCAGAGTCTTGTAGTTACAAAGCATTTGTTTTAAAATAAAGGATTTAGTAGTATTATAATTATTGTAATTAATACAAATATTAATTAACATCAACATAATATCTATAAACCTAATCGCATAAATAGACACTAACCCACGTATCATGTAACAAGAATAATTGTAAATAAAGCGAACAACGTGATAATGGTTAAAAATCTTCGCTTCACAGATACAAACAGACTAGCTAGTGTCACAAGTGACATATTAGAAAGTGTCAAGAAAGGTTCAACAGATGTGATAACAGCACACATACTAGTGTAATCATTTGCATATACATACGTCACAGCGCATTTGCAAATAATTAAAATAGTGAAATCTTAGATTCATAATTAAATAAGTTCACAATAATGGATAATAACGGTATAGTATAAGCCGTAGAGTCTGTTTTTAAATGTTAGATTATAAATTATTAGTAAATATTTTAAATATTATCAGATTCTATAATACCATCGTAGGCTCTTAAATATTAAAGCATCAAAATCTAAATTGAAACGATGAAAAACCGAAAGTTTTATATTTTAAACAGGTTCCTATACCGTTAAACCTTACGGCTGGTTTTAAAATCCCGCTTTTATCCATTACGCTGAGTTTCGCCTAGTTGGAAATCCAGCACGATCTATTTTGATTTTTCTGGGTAGTGTGAGTGCCCGGTGACACAGTATTGAACGCTGGCTTCTGATCCAGGGTTCACCAGGATGCACCACTTCTCTTAGTGCTAGCCTAGCTAATGATGTTGAGTCAGAGCTATGGCCAACAACACATCTCCGACAATTCGACAAATATTTATGTAGTTAGTAATACAAAACTTGTTTTTGGTTTTTATATTCCGTGTTAAACTGCACATTGCTGGGTTTGACCCATACCTACACTAAATGTTTCAATAATTGTCGTTGTATTATTGTATTTTATTATTTTTCACTCGTTTCAAATTGAGTTAAGGGTAGGTAGCCATTAATCTTAAGACGTAAAATAATTCTTGTTAATCTATTTAAGGTCTACTTTAAATGATGAACGACAAATTCCGTTGTTTTTTTCGTGTACTATCAGAGAATGGAATAGTTTTAACTGTAGCGTAACTGTAAGTATATGTACTTTTTAAATATGAAATATATAAATTAGGCTAGATTAACTACGATTAAAAAAAAATGAGCCGTTCTCAATCGAGCTAATTAATTTTACTAGTCACTAATAGGTAGAGTTTTAACTGTAGCGTCTTTAAACCATTTCCTAATAATACTTACTTATTTGTAAATAAGACTATTTGTCCTATTTGCGTTTGTGACTATTTGTATTTGTCACTTTTACCACTTTTACCTCTAAAGTAAATGTACTTTTTAAATATGAAATATATAAATTAGGCTAGATCAATTACGATTAAAAAAAAATGGGCCGTACTAATAATTTTACTAATAATTTACGTAGCTAATTAATTTTACTAGTCAACTCATAGGTAGAGTATCGAAATTGAGTTGTGCGAAGATTCGAACCCTCCAAGTCCGCATTTGAATCTCATTTTCATCAATAATCTCTCCTTCGATAATCATCGTAATGGTTTTATTTGCGACTTAAAATGTGACGTCTTTAGTTTTTGCAGGATACAATTTATTAATTTAATCAATTGAAACATTAGTAAATGGATATTGTGTAAAGTTCAGAACGGTGCGCGTGTAGTCATTCCGATAGTGAGTTCTTGGATTCCGAACCTGATTACAAAATCAATTAATTGTAACTGTCAACCGTTGATATTTACGACACTGACGTTCATTAGCATAAAATCTAACCGCTAAGGTATGGATATTCTCTAATCTAGTAAGGAAGCGAATTTGACAGCGGCACAGAATAAATAAATGAGTGCTCAGAAGGAACGAGCCATGTACCTTTCGTGCACTACAGAAAAAAACACATTCTAAAATAGGTAATATTGATGTTGGCTATAATTGTTGTATACTATATTAAAAATTAGTGTTTTGAAGTTTACATACTTTTTTCACAAGTTTCCAAAAAGATGTAATCGTACAAAGTTGTAATATATGAATTCGAAATTTAAAAATAAATTTCCCTTGTCCGAGTTTGGATAGAGATATATATTATTAGAACTATCTCGGATTGGTTAACCTTAGAATACATATATCTTCTGATTAATTATGTGGCCTTATCCATAGTCGAATTAGTCGAAATTTTCTTACACATGATGCTTGATTGGCGGCTAAACCTTTGACGGTAGATACTCGCGTCGTTGTAGACGCGCGGCGCTGCGATTTTCTTACGTTTCCGACACGGCTTTACTCGCATTGAATCACTGAATTGCTTGCGACACGGCCTTTTTAACCGTATACGATTTCTGTATTTCGATTTGTTAGTCCGTCATTGTATTGACTTTTGTTAACTTGAACTCCATACAAATTATGCTAAGGAATCGATAGATTTCAAGGAATTAATTCCTTTTGACTTTAAAGTCAAAATAGCGGCGGGCCCTCCTTCGTCGTGAGCGATGTGTCACAGCCCTTACTTAGCTAGCGAAATAAATTATTTGGTCCTTTAGCCTATGATTTGAACATATTTTTTAATAAAAAATTGTTTTTGACCTGCAACACGAAACTGTATACCCTGATTTCGTCATTACCGTTTTTTTTTGTTATGCGCCCAGTACAAATGTAACCCTATAGAGATTGATTCATATCGACTGAATTTGCTAAAAAAATATAGTTAGTAGTTGTATTTGATTAATAATTAAAACGAGAAAAATTACCGTCATCGGTTTTTTATTTATTTAATCATAAAAGAAATCTTCAGGTTTATATAGTAGTTTATACTAACATACGAAGAGAATTAAAAAAAATAATACTACATAAATCTAAACAAAGACTCCTACTTGGATGATAATATAATTAACAACATCGTCTAAATAAAACATTTAAGAACGAAACTAAAATACTGAGTATTTAACAAAAACTTGAATAAATATTATTTAAATTTTCCACAGTTATTTATAACATCAAGATTTATTTTTGTAATTGGACTTTACTTAGCTTTAGGCAACCATGACAATTCGTTATTTCATTAAACAAAAGGAGTCCCTGAAATTATTTTAGATAGTATCTATTCGCGGAAATTTGCTTAAAAAATATAAGTATATTTTATTTATTTATTTAATATATTTTAGGGAAACATACAGCGTAAATTAACTTATAAAACAACAAATACATAGTTAATTATTTGGCCAATTACATGAATCGACTGTTTGGTATATCACTTAAAACTAATTACTCAAAAAAAAAAATTTAATAAGAAACATAAAAAAAATAATTTCGTTTTTGCATATTTACACTGATAAAAATATATATTAATTAAAATATAGGTTTGTTAGAGTTATTATGAAAAACGTAAATAAGTATGGATCGTTTGAGATATTATGTCTATATAGATTATTATATAATTGAGTAGTAACAAAACATATACATATAACATTAACACATTTTTTTTTATTTAATACTTCTACCTAATAATTATATATGAGACAATATATTTTTCCTACCTTATTTTTGAATTAATTACAATTGAAAATGTCTAATTTCGAAAGACTTGTTATTTAATGACGTATTCTGCGAAGTGTTGCGTTTTAAGCATAGTTTGTGTTAATTTTGTTAAATGTCAGAAAAAAGCTGTTAATTTAGATAATTCGTTGGGGTACTCTAAAGTGAATACTTTGTAGAATCTCTGGGCAGTCTATTAATTTATTGAGTAGTTTATACAGAAAAACAGCATCCAACACTTTCCTCTGGTATTCAAACTAGGAATTTGGTGAAAATCATCAGCTTCATCATGGCTTGAGAGTCCTCAATTCAAGTATTTTATATGAATTTTTCACAATCAGTTCAATGTGTTTAGGATTAATGTCATAAATTAAATATTTTTAAATGCACCACTTTTTGAGATATCGGGCGCACTCTTTGCAAAGTATTGATATTGATAAAAAATGCAGGTCTTACTGACCTACTAAAAAAACAAATATACATAATCAACAATAATATAAACAATGCTAGCACATCCGTTTATTCAATAGGTCTTTATTAATTGCTTTTAACATCTGGTGACCTTTCCACGTCGAATTAAGTTTGTAGATAAGTGTTAACAATGTCATGATCGTCGATCAAATGAACTGTCATGCGTTTGACCGATGTTGCGGTTTGTTATGAAAAAAAAAGTCGAATGTAACCCGTTTGTGCGACGGCCATTTTGTTTTTCTAATGAGTAGGTAATTTGTCACCTTCATCATTGGTACCCCAATTATAGGTAATCCGGTTCGATTAATTATTTATTCATTTATTTTATCAATTAAACATACCTACAGAATACACAATAATTTCTAAATTTTACCGAACACAGTTTCCCAACACTCTCCAATTTTACGCTTACAAAACTTGTATATTTAATGTATTTATTAATATAATCATACAAAACTTACACAGATACATTTTGAGGTATTTTTGGATATGCAATTAGGTTATAAAAGTAGATTTGATTTTAGTTTTTGACATAGAGTAAAAAGAGACCAAAGAGTAAAAAGGAGAAACATCGTAACAATTAGGCGCTATTTATAGTATAGGCTACTATTATTAATGGTATTTATTATACAGGTGTGCCAAAGCATTCCCGATGGTGACAAACCCTGCGATTTCAGGAAGATTTTTTAAGACTATGAATAAAAAAGTCATCACAGTTTCAAAGAAAAAACAATGTTTAAGTTTCTATTTTGATAATCAATTTGCTTGTGTGAAACTTGCCATACTATGCTCGCTGTTTCCTCGGGTGAATTAGTTAGTAGGTCAGTGGGACGCGATCCGCTATTCGCATTTTGTGTAACGAGGGCGAGGACTTTGGTTTAAGATGGGGTAAGGGCTGTAATAGCCTTGCCAAGGTGAGATTGATTTACACACATTTCGGTAAAAAAAAATAATAATTGAAAGTATTCTTTAAACTTTTGGTGTAAAATGGTTTCGATATTTGTGAGCGTTTATATGTGTGGCAAAGGTATTTTATAAAACCAAGTTTCGTGAAAAATCTCCGACATGAGAGGTGTATAGTATATTCAATTATATAGGTACGTTCTTTCCTTTTTCCGATCTCGAACTATGTTGAGATTCGTAGGCATGTCCGAGATTATTGGTTGTACAAAAACCAGTTTTGTGCAATGTCGGGGTTGCTGAGGCTGCAAGGTCTTATCGAGTACATATGATACGATTTCGGTCCATTAACCTCATGCTTTTTAAGGAAATGTATTTTGGAGAATAAAGAGAGGATTAATAACATATCTTGGACTCAAGGAAGAGTGCATATCGGCTCGTAACGTTAGCTAAAACCAGGTTGATCTTAATGTTTCCTCAAAGCTTTAAACATCAATAAATTTATTTATTTTTTTAACATTTACAATAAATATTACATTCCGTCATACTTAACTACTAAGGTTAAATCCATACCAATAAAACTTTATTGAACTTACGGAATAGATTGTGAGACCTAATTAAAACCCCCATTTTTACAAGCTTTTATTTAGCTTGCGAAGTTGCGGTTTAGGTCAAATCTTGCGAGCTGATTTAGAACCACTTCCTCTTATCCCACGGAGTTGAAATTTGACCAGTTACAATGCATTTTTATAGTAAGCATGGCCCAGGAATGGCTCCAGATGAAGAGACTCCTCAACGGTCAACTCCTAGACACGAAATTTTATATACGTAAATTGTTTTTACTTCAAGCACTTAAGTAAAAACAATTATTTTTTGTTAAATATTGATGCGAGGGTTAAAGTTGGTAGCTGGGTTCTAGTTGTGGCGCCAGATGAGTCGAGCCTACGGCACTCGGGATGGGTTGCTTAAATATACATTTTGTATTATTTTTTTTCTACTTCTAAAATCGGGACAAATATCAGGCCAGAAATGCTGAAAATATCTTTAAGCATTATTTCTTTAATATGGCCGTGTTTATACAAACATTTCGTTTTTTACAGAATACATCTATTGCCTCGATTAAAAAAAGTTGCGAAGCTAACTTCAGTGCAGAGGTTGCAAAATTTTTATTTATTAAATAGCACCACGAACGCCATCACAGAATAAATAAATATGGATTATGAACATTTGATTAAATGCGTTACGTAATAAGAACGCTTATTAAATACTATGTAGTTAGTAATAATTTATTATTAAAATACATTTACTAAGGATTTGTAATAAAAAAATGATACATTCTGCACTATGGTTGAATATGGATCACATTTTTTTCTAATCTTTAAAATTAATATTTTATTATAATGATTAATTAGGTACGGAGGAGAACAGACCTTCTACCGATAAATAATTTGATTGCATAAAAAGTACTGGTTCCGAAAACTTATTAATACATAATGACCTGTAGAACGATTTCGGCGTAATTCAATCATTCCTTTATGTTAAGAGGAACGGTTTTTTCTTAGAATTATACCTACATACGTAAAATTACATCATTCGATTTTGAAGATGGAAAAAACTTATCAAAGAAGGACCAGAATGAATTCTTTTTTTTTATTTGGAAAATCAACAGTTTTACACGGTCTATAAAAATAAAAAAATAACAAATTATTACCTGTGCAAACTAAAATAGATTAGTACTTAAAATCAACTACTCAGTAGGTACTTAGCTTCAACTATTTTATTGTGACATAACGTTCACCTACCTCAAAATAAATTATAATATAAACAAAAATATTAATAATCACAATAACCATATAAAATAAAATTTAAAAAACAACATAAAATAATAGCATAACATACATAATATAATAGCGCCATCACGAAAAATATTTTTAATCTAAGAAAGCCCTTACCATCACTTTTTTGGCTCCAGTGGACCTAAAATATAATACGACCTATCTTTTATCTATAGCATTCAACAAATACATATATAATTAGATGTATACCATATCATAATTTTGTATAACAAACAGTTTATTTTTCTTCATTCGTATGGCTTGTGTTGTTTGGGAGGCACCATTGGGCGCAGTTCCGACAGCATTATTGTTGTTTTCATGATGCGAGGCCGTTCATTACAGGCAAACAACATCTCTCAAGTCTGTAACTGAATGTGTTTTTTTTTGTGTATGTTTCGTAACTTAACGCAGTCGGCAATGTTGAGAAAAGCGCCGTAAAATATTCTCAACGGTGAACCTGGCCGGATTTAACCCACTGGGGATTCGAACCCGGGACCTCTGGATTTAGAAGCAGGCGCTTATACCACTGCGCCACCAACTGTTTATGAGACAAAGCTATGAGTTTATGAGCTGGGAAAGATGGGCATACGGACAGACAACTACAAAAATGTTTGTTCAAGTGTTTTAATGATGTTTTCAGAAATATTCTGGAAGCATTGAGATGATCGGAGAACGCGGAGCCATACTGAACAACATCCTCAGGAGGCAGCCCATCAGCTATAAGGTCAACTTCCCGCTGCTGCATCCCTTGCCCAAGGTGACCCAGATTGTGTTCATGGGTCGACTTGTCTGCACAGGACCACCAGGTACTGGACATTTAAACAATAAGAGCTTACGAATAATATAACTAATTATCTATTTCGTTATTCACGAGAACCCCGAAAAGAAAGCAAATCGAGTAACACCAGTCGTATTAAGCGATTTTATAAGATAAGATAAAATAAGATAAGGCCAGGAACGTCTCGAAAGAACGAGACGGGGGAATATTTGTGGGTAGGAAAGAGACAGGTATATCCGTGCCACGAAGAGTAAATTACTTCAATACAACATAAATAAATACACCATAACTGTATAAACGATATACGTTATACAAAATATAGTTTTCAAATAAATAAATAATGTATAAATGTTACAGATCGTATTTTCTTATAGTCAAAGGTATGTTTGTAATCTTTATACTTTAATGTAATTTTAAGTATTCTAATTTAAATTTATATATTATTATGGTAAATTAGGGTGCATCTATAAGGTTTGCAGCTATAATAAAACACGTAACTTTGATGTGGCTTTTTCTTCTAATGTATTAGATTGGCCCGTTATTAACAAGTATCAAACCTTGAATAATAATAAACAGGAATGGCTATGACATCCTGTAGTTATCATATGATATTAATTGCTTCTATACATTGTTTAGTAGTAGTACATTATTTAACCAGAACCTGACGTCTTACAGCTAGGCTCTACAGGCATCATTAACGGCATCTTCCCCCTAAGCTACTCTCACTTGTGGTACCAACTTGTGATGGGTTGTTTCATTTTCTATTTCCACTTTTGCCAAAATGCTCGGGGGATTAAAGTACAGTTCTCGACTACAAAATTCGGAGTGATTTAGCCAAGTACGTGGCGGGAATCAACTGGCATTTGTAATAACGTCGGATGAACGTCATAATATAAAGATTTTATGCTGGGAATAAGGCAATTAAGGATGGCCCAAACAGTGACATTCACCACATTCTGATAGTTTGATGCCTTTTTACTATGCTAAATAAGTATTGAACCAGAGTATATCAACTATATATAGTATATCATCAATAGATCAACTTACCTATGACAAGAGTGACTATTCTGTTTATAGAATCATTTTCATCTGGGGCCCAGACCGTGACGGAGATATCCTTGGACCATACACTGCAAACTGGCGACGGTTCCCAGCAGCCATCGTACAACCAAAACCAGTACGACCCCGAACCGACCTTCGACTTCCAAGAGTATCCGAATCCGGAGACTTTTGCACGACCCCCGGCGCAAAACCCGCCTTACAACAGACCTTACAAACCCCAGAACCAAAACAACGACTACTCGATAACGGTCCTGGAGGGAGATGATGAGCAAAATTTAAACGAATTCTTCAACGAGTTTGTCAATAATCAGAATGGTCAGAAGCCTCGGCCGCAGAGGCCGCAGAGCAGGCCCCCGCAGAGGCCCACGCAGACTCAGTCCTGGGAGGAGGAACAGCAACCGCAGCTTCGACCTGAAACGCTTCCACCGCAATCAAGACCGCCTCCTCAAAGCAAACCTCCTCACCAAAGCAGGCCACCGTCTCAAAGCAGACCTCCACCGAAAACAAGACCTCCGCCGCAGCAAGAAATCTCACAACCGCCATACAGGTACCACTTACGATAACCACTTATATAAATTTGATAATAGCACAAACAATTTTTTAAAAATTTATTTATGCATTATTTATTTAAGTTTATAATATATTTTGATAATATTAGTATAGCGATAAAGAATAATAGAACAATTAATGCATAAGGTTGACAATACTATTTTGTATTTCCTGCCTCCTTAACGAGACTATCGTCTGTACCAAAGAAGGCAGTGTTACTTCTTTTTCTAGTTTTTAATGTAACGGGTTACACTGGTTACTTTTTTCGCTTTCAAGAAAGTTTATCTGATTAATTTTATTTAGTAACTTTTGAAAATAATTAGCACATAGAAAAATACCATAATAAATACCTAAAAGTTTAATTTATACTATTTAAGATAATTTACTATATACCTCTTATTTATATTATAGTACGTAACTTGTTTTTTTACTTGGATAACTTTTTTTTATTCGGATGTATGTTATACATATATTTATTATAAATTAGGTACCTAATAAGTAATGTTCAACAGAGTAAAATAAAGAAATTTTTAGTAGGTTTACCTAGCTAAAATAATATTGAATATATGTCCTAAATTTTCACAACCATAGAGTAGAAGGCGCTTACTGATTTTTTTAGAGAATGTTTCCGAGTGATTGACGCTTTTGACCTCATGAGGCAGAATGTTAAAAAGTTGAGGGCCAAAGTACTCGTATCTTCGAATCCTCTGCCCAAGTTTTGTTTTCGTTCTAGGAATTGATAGCAACTCATTCTTTAATGCTTTTGCTATGCTATGCATATGGCCAACTTTTTCCTGATTTTGTATATTTTTGTGGGTAGATATTGACAATCTTGGCGTTAGTAGTCGAGACAAATATGTGAGTATTTTATACGGCAGACGATTGTTTTAAATATAGCTTTTCATGCTACTTCTATAGGCTTCAGGTTAGTTTTGACACAATTTCCCCACCCTACCATATCGTAACTAAGAATCGATTGTCACAGAGCGTAGTACACAGTCTTTATAGTAGGAACAACTAAAATAAAACGCAAACCTTTAAAAATGAAGATTAGCTACGAACTCTGTTTAAATGCCGAGATATTTAAGGAATTTTACTTTCAACTTCTATTTAAACATTCATGTATGAGAAACTACCATACCCGTCCTTCTGTCCGTTGCATCGTTCAACTCGAAAAGTATAAATGAGAAAGAGTTGTTATTGATAGTTGTTATGTAAAGAGTTGTTATGTAGATTGATAGAAAAAAAACAACCGTAGCCGTTTAGATTATTACGTCGAAAGCTGGTCGGATAATATAGATATTTAACAATAAAGTCAACAAGTTTTTAATGTGAAACTGACAGCGCGTATCATTAGGGTCCGAAATTCGAATTTCAAACATTTGACAGCGTGGCCATTGGAACGATTTATTTATTACTTACCAGTATAAATAAATATAAAGTTATCATGTACGCAAACAGAACTATAAGAGAATGTCCAGTGCCACGTTATTATATATTATTGCAATTATTATAAATGGAAATATAACATGTGCGGTTTTTATTTATTTATTTATTGGGGTTACAATCAGGTAATAACGTAAAAAAGAATAATACTAAAATATATTAAAACAATTCAAATAAATAGAAAAAAAAATAATACAAATAATAAAAAAAACTTAAATAAAAAAAAATACAACTTAAAGGACATGAAATACGAAAATTAAATATACCTAGATTATTTATACATATAGAAAAAAAATACTAAAAGAACTGATTTAATACGGAAGTAAACTAGGAATTTTGTCATGTTTTGTGCATTCTTATGCGAATGAAATTGAATTTTCAGAATCAGCATTAATGCCACCCCATTTACAAGTTTATGATGTTTTTACATCCACGGATAATTTTAATTGATTAAAAAATAACATCTCTAAATAAAATTATATTTAGAGCTGTTGCCGGTTAATTACTATTAAGACGGTCATCGCTAAAGAATCCATATTATTAGGTTAAGTCAGATTTATAAATGGTTGATTTATTATAAATTTAAATTAAAAGTAAGAGTAGTAGCTATATCTATTACTTTGGAATTTAGATGATATCGCACCCCTCGTGTATGGCACGAGATTAATAGTAAAATGTATGCACAACATTTGCTTTATTTTGGAAAAAAATGCTGGACAGGCGCGTTGGCATAGTTTCTGATGCATCGCTTCCACAGACAATTTAATAGGTGACAGGTTACTACTATTCGTTGGGTTGGCTTTCTCGTGGTCTCTTTTTAATCGTTCTTTCTCAAGTAACGACTCGTTAAAACAGTCTAAAAAGTAAAAAGCCAAGTGCCGCAAAAAAGCAAATTTTTATCTAAAAACCTTTATTTCTCTCCTGTAGTTTCTTGTATCCAGTCAATAAGATATTTAAGTCTAAAGTTTTGTTACGGAAAAATACAAACTTTTAGGACTTTATATAAAGTAGAAATGTAACATTTTAAATCTAAATGAGTCTAGATAATAATGATATAAAACGATTAACCGTATTATTATTTTTTCTGAATCTATAAATAAGAGCCACAACACTACAAAGTTGGTATGGAGAAATGACCGGGTTTAACCTTAATTATAAGAGTAAGCCTTAGCCATGTTACGAGAAGCTTGTTTGGTTTAATGTTGCCATTAGTCACTTTATTCTTTTCTAGTAATTTAAAATAGGTAATTTTTAACATTTTGTTGACAGAATTATTGCTTGACAGTATGTAAAAATACCGTTATAGATCATGCCTTTTTTTTAATCACCTTGCCTTGTTTGATTGAAAAAAAACTTGGTTTATAGAATGTAATAATAATAATAAACGGTAATAATATTTTTTTGACCAACATCCTATGAAAGTCATAGCAAATTGACGCTGTTTTTAATTTTCATCGTTTTAAAATATAGCATAAAATTATTTGTTTATTGAAAGGTTTTTTTAAACGTATTTTTGGAAATCAGCGTTTTTATATTACTTGTGAATCTGCATCTCCGTGTGGGCAAATAGAATAGAGTAAACATAAGTGTTGATGAGTTCTTTTACAATAACAAATATTTGTTTTCATAAACTTTAACGATGAAAATTAGGAACAGCCTTTGTTTGGAGTTTTAAGCGAATAAGATATTACAATAAATTTCCTAAAAATATGTAATAATCAAATATATATAAACATCGTCTGCCCGCATACATATTCGCGTTGGTACCTATACTTCTAATCTTAAAAGTGATCATTAGCTTTAACAAATTGCATGCGTTGTCACTATAGCAGTAAACTAACGTGAATAACTGAATACCTCCATGCACTTACTCCGTATTGCACCCATCTAGCTAAATTTTTATTTAAATCCCTCCTCTTTTTCCTCCATACCATATTATGTGTTTTTTTTTTAGGTATCAGGTTTCACATATAAAATATTTCTAGAAGGCTTTGCGTAGATATAATGCTTTCATTATACTAGACTAAATTAATTATTTATGCTTTTTATTATTTATTTATGCTAAATGCAACTTTTTGCTTTCGTCTCGAAAAGATTAGGAGTATGTTAAAGTTATTATTTTACAAGTGCTCCTAGAAAATTAAAAACTATATAATTTCAGTGAATTTCGTTTTATATATGGGTGCAGTGATTAGTGTCTGTGTTGTATTGTGATTATGTTTTTCTTTTGTGAAAAACACGGATGCATGTTGTAAAGTACCTATCTCAAATTTTTTGTCCAAAGGACTCGTAAGAATGGCAAGGCCAAAATTTTTGAGTGAATGGGCTGTGAAATCCCTACAGAATTTATTCCGATTTCAATCCTATTGGCTTTAGGTACGCGAAGAATAGTCAAACTTCCCCGTAATGAAAGATTTTTCTCCGTGATCTTCAACAGAATGCCAACGGAAACGTTTGAATTTGACAATAAAATCAGACGCAAGAGGTTCACCGGTGACGCTGTTGAAGGATTCCTTAGTATGTTACCAACCTTTAGTCACCAAGAGACCACACCCAGTTGGCTAGCAATTGGCCAGGAATCTGTGCCAATATATAGACCACAATTTACGCGTCCTCAATACACAATGACATATCGACCACAATCGTATAGGTTGGTAGTAATGGATTATTTACGATATCAGTTTTGTGATAATATGTTAGAATGCCTCAAAAAAGTGTGTTTCGACACATGCTTATTAGCAATCGTCTAAATTATTATTAAAGTTGTTTTTATTCTTAGCTTCGAAGTGATGCAAACTGCAACTTTTAAAACCACCGATAATGCTTCTAACTCAAGCATATGTCTGCCATGAGTGATGACATTCTATCTAGACATTCTTTTCGTGGATAACTTGTACCTAAATAGTTATTGCATTCTCACTCTAACAAAAGTGGCTTTACACATCCTGCTTTAATATTTGTTTTCTTGGGTTGCACGCATTTTTATTTGATAATTAAAATCACCTGTTTTATAGAATACCAGACATGCATCTTTGTAAGATTCTTTATCTGTAATGGACCCGCACATATAAATGAGCTTACAATCGTCAGAAAATAACTGATTTTTTTTTTTTGCTTGAGGAATATTTACTTAGATCAACTATAGATAATATTAAAAGTTCCCTTTACGATAATATATTGACATATTTTAAAGAAAAATACTATGGAATACCTTCCTCAGACCCACTAACTATCCGGATCAAACCGAAGATGAAGCTATCAACGGTTTTTTGAACAGTCTGAACCAAGCACAAAGCACGAATTATCCAAATTATAACAACCAGCCAATAGAGCAACATTATAACAGGCCAACAGTTCAACAGGACACTGGAGAAAAAACGTCAAATCATGTGGTCGGTGTGAATGTCAATGTGGTTATATCCGATAAATACACACAAAATTTTAAGTGAGTAGACAAATACCTATTCAATAAATACACTTTATTTTTTTTGTAATTTTGAATAGTAAAAAAATATAATCTAATTCAAGCTCTTTATTATGATTCTAAAAGAAAACTGTTCACTATTGTTCAAGTTTGTGAATTTAATGACATTAAAAACATAATATATCATTGTAATTTAATTTTTCTTTACCTTTTATGTTTCTTTGTATCCTGGTGTTGTTTTCTTCCCTTCAACGCTATTAAGGTTTTTGTAGTAGGTGGGTAACTGTTATTTCAATTATGGCGTCAACGAGCTAAGTACCATTGTAATGAAAAAAACTTTCACCAGCAAGAAGTCACTACACAGGTTCTACGAACGAGAATGTCTATGAATGCCACCTACTTGATCTCAACTGCTTATATACATTGTTTAGCAGCAGTAAATGATTTGATTTAACCAGTATTCTTTCAAGGACCCCCTTAGCTTGGGGGCCCCGGGGCACTGCCCAGGGCCTAGCCCTCCCATAGATGCGCCACTGGTATGAATGTGATGTGATGCTTGAATAAATTGTTAAATAAGATTGTTCTTCCTGTAATAATCATGCAATGTCTATGTTACGGCCAATTCGATGTAGGCATATTTTTAAGTAGGTATATCAAACACAAAAGCTTAATAGTTTGGTATAACCTCAAAATTTTCAATGATATTGCAAAACTATGTGAAGCATAAAAGCGCCACTGAAGAAAACAGCTGACATTTGAAGTAGTACTTATACCAGCCGCTAGTTTTATGGGAAAAAACATAGTAAAAATTATTTAGGTTTAGTTAAATTAAGTGAATTTTGTTTGTAAATCACATGAGTTACGTTAACTATTTTTTAAGTATTTTGTATTATATTTTATGCATGCTTAAATAAATTGTTCCTATTAAGATTAAGAAACCGGCAGATAAGACAATCTCTTAGCTGGATCATATATATTGTAATTGTATATATTGAATAATAAAAGTTGCTTTTGGCAACATTGAAAAAAATTCAAAATTGAAATTGAGATCTCAGCACCGATCAGTTTTTCACTTGTATCTCTTTCCCACAATATTATTTAGTGCCCTAGCAACCAGTTCCTACACCTATCTCCAAAACTATAAAAATGGGCTTCTAGGGTCCTTAATCGTAATGTGGCACTGTACATTTTTTACATGTTTCATAGATGAGTTTGTGTTGATTTCAACTGGCCAGTAATAAATAATACGTTCCATTTTCCAACAGCCGTTCTGTCATATTTTTGAAATTCGAATATGATATTTGAGCACGATAGTGCTAGTGCTAGTGCTAGCACGATAGTTCGATAGAACTATCAATATTTCATTAAACATTTATTGACCTTAATGTTATATATCTACATATATTATTCGATCAGCCTCCGATGTGATCTAAACGGATATGGCGTTTTTCAAGAGCATCAATCTACACACAAAAATAAAATTCTTTCGCATTTGTACTTTTCGAGTAGAAAGATGCAACGAACGAACGGACAGACGGGTATAGTAGCTTCTTATACATGCAAGTACAGGTGCTAAAAACACCCACCAGGTTCATGTTTTAGAAAATTATTAATGACATGACATTTTGACAAATTGATTTAGATAAAATAGTTTTCTATCCCCGAAGAAAGTCTATATTAATTTTCCGATCAAGATAAGATACATTTGAAAGGACTTGTCCACATTCTGTTACTAACTGGCTTCAATAGTTATCTAATCGTTTGAAATTAAAGGAAGTTCACACCGTTCTGATGTAACGAAAACTGAAGTAGGGTAGTACGTGGGTTTGTTAAAATAACATATGTTGACACGTATGTGGAAATAACTGCATATATTAAAATAATGCACAATATACTGATGCACGCATAGATGGTGTGAATTTAGCTACCTTGAAGAAGGTGAAATCGCAGCCAATAATTAGGCATACACTTATTATAAGTTTTGGCGTATCTTTTAAATATATTCATAAAACTCATCTTATCTAATAAATTAACAGCGACGAAAAAAAGTAATATTTTAGGATATATGTTTGTATAACATTATTATTCATTTTTGTCTTGTTTTTGAAGGGATACCGAAGAGGAATTCCCCTGCGGGATTGCCAACGTGAATACCCTCTTCATAAAAGGCACCGAGACGAGCAAAGGGGACTGGCCCTGGCTGGTCGCCATGTACGTCAAGAAACCGTCCAGCCTCGACTTCCAATGTGCTGGCACGTTGGTGTCGCATCGACACGTTGTGACAGGTATTGCCAGGTTTACTGGAATCAATTGCTTTCTTGTAAAATGTGCGTCGACATCATAAAAATCACAATGTTTAAAAAATAATATACTATGCTACCTTATCTGAAATCAAAAAACAAATGCTGCATGAAAACCTGTGGATTCAGTTAGTCCCTACATTTTTTTTATATCTTCCTTACTTTGGTATAATAACTTTCGAATTATTTAATAAAACTGCGGTTTTAAATGGTAAAAATTCCGTGAAACTAGATATTTATTCTTTGTTATATTCTAGATATTTATTTTATCATGTTCATTATGAAAATCTTTTTATTTTGTATTTGATACATATTTTTTATTTAAATATAGGGGTTTATTGCTTACCTTTAGGGGGTTATTACGTACCTTTGAACTTTAAATTCGGGTTGGTCTTGCAGTACATACGGATGGCTTCAAAATTACTAGAAGTCATATTTAACGACCGTTTTATAACTCAAAAGTATTTAAGATTATGTTTTTGACATTTAACAGGCATTGCTAAATTCCGGATAGGCAATCAAAGAGTTATATTTTTTTAAAGAATTGCTACGCCGTAGGTCATATACAATTTATTTTGAGCCCTACTCAACTAGGCCAAATGTTCTGACTCTAGTCAAGGGAGATAGCTAGCAACGAAGCGTTAAAAATGATATGACCATGTGCGGATTCGAACCTGAGACCTTCGGGTCAATAGTCCAACGCCTTAACCACTAGACTACCACGGTCTTCTCTCGTGTATGTTTAAAAACAAAGAAAAGTACACAATGCCAAATAATACTAGTTTAAGTTATAAAGAAGTCTCCTAGGATTTTTTAATTTTAATAAAAAATGCATGAAAGGAGGCTTAACTCGCCAAAATTAATAGTAAGTTTGTATTATGTATGTATGTGAATAAATTCGACTATTATTTCGTTTAAAAATGTCTGACGAAGGCACTAAGATATTTATCGTAATAATTTTTTTTGTATATCTCACAAAAATACTATATACGATTAATTACCACAATATTTATTTTTAAAGGTTAGTTATCTCACCTCCGTTTCATCTATACAATTGTGTTAGAGAGGAACCTGAATCCTAAAAGGCAGCATCTTAAAAAAATAAGTTTTGGGATCATCTTACTTTTGTGCTGTTGCTTGGAATGTTTAAACATAATATCCCTATTTAGTATTAGTAGGTTTATACTCCCAAATGTTGCTATTCTAATATAAAATTTTAATGCAACATGTCTATTTTTGGTTCGAAAGGGTAAATAATCTAGATTATTTATTTTTTAGCAAATATTTTCAGAACCAAAGGGTGAACTTAAGAAAGAACTCCATTCAAGTTGTTTTTTTAACCGATAAAGGCAGCATTTTTAAGAGCATTTTTCATTCCTTGCATATTGCATATATTTTGTTTCATAAATTGGGTATTTGAAGAGGTCCGGTTCATTTTAAGCGAAAAATTATTAGAGAATTTTGGTTTTGAATTAGTTTTTCCGTTTTGGCTAAAGTATCGCTCATAAGGTCGAAGCCTTTTTATTTTTAAATTCCTAACTTGTGTGAAGTAAAGAATTCATTTGAAAAGTTGAAAAACACCACCAACTTTGTTTTGAAACTGCACTCCAATCGGAAAACCTTACGAATGTGAACCCAACCCATGTCAATGTTGTAATAAACCTTTTCCAGCCGCCCACTGCATCAACGGCAAGAACAACCGGCCCATCACCACGCACGAGATCATCATCAAGGTGGGCGTGTTCAACCTCCAGGACTGGACCGACGGGGACGTCAAGCAGCTCGGCCTGACCAAGATCGTGGTCCATCCGCGTTACACGGGCGGCCTCAGCCACCTCGACGACATCGCCATACTGGTGCTGGTCAAACGGGTGGACTACTCTAGCTACATCATACCAGCGTGTTTGTGGCAGGGAAACACCGATCTTAATAAGATTGTCGGTCGCAATGGAACGGTGAGATTATCTATTAACCTTCTAAAGTGATTAACTGTAGTGTGTAATACCTACCACGCGCTTTAAAAGTAAAATTTCTTTAAGGAAGCTGGTAAAGTTTGGTATGGTAATATAAATCTATATTTGTTTGTATGTAAACAATGGAACGTACGCTTATTTACAAAAATAGTAAATTATATTTCTTTATTTTACATTTGTTTTATTTCAAATATAATAAATAAAGACAGATGTCGCTATCGTAACATAAACTTTTAACAAACTTTAAAAAGAGGAGGTTTTTAATTTGACCTGTATGTTTTTTCAATGTGTGTTAAAATTATTATTGCTTAGTTATTTATATTTTTACTTTTTTTCAGGTTGTGGGATGGGGTCGAGACGAAAACGGCCTGGTGGCTACTCCAGAACCTCGCGAGGGAAAGGTTCCCATTGTCTCCACGCAGACCTGTAGGGCATCCTTGGCACAATTCTCAAGGTTGACAAATGATTCGACTCTATGCGCTGGTAATGGAATATTCTTCTCTAATATTCTCTCGTATGCTAGTGTGTTCGTTCTTAGATATGTCATTATTATATCCCTGCCAATTTCTTCCTAAAATCCTATTTCATATTTCCTCCTATTATTATTTTATATTTCCCCCTATTATTCCATAATTTCTCCTATTATTGTATATTTACCCATATTCTTGCAGATTTCCCCCTATTATTGCAATTCGGTCGATTTGAACAGAATAGGAAGGATTCCATATAATTGAACCGTATTCTAATTTACTACGCATTAAAGATAAAAATATTGTACGGTTTTTAAAAGATAAAAGATTTTTCACGAAGAGGGAAGCCTAAAAGATCGTAACATTTTGAGGTTATATAATCAACGTGGAGGTTAAAGCTAAGTTTAGAATATATATACACACTGTTTACAAAATTTAAAAAAGAAAAAGGGGTGTCTTCGTCAATCAACCATTTTGAGACTGACGTGTAATCTATGGCTTGCCGACTGGCCCATAGGAATTTCTTGTTGCTACAGTAACCTCATCTGTTCTCATCGAAATGCGTTTCCTAAAGCCTTCGCAGCGATGACGGAGTAGAGCTACGAAGCCGCGGTCGCGACCTTCGGCGAACATGCTGGATGCACTACTGGAACGCGGAAGGGAGAACAGTATTCGGTATCCCATAGCTCACAGGTGTATAGACACGTTTGAAGCGCCTAGCGATCATGCTGTAATATTTGTTTCCAGGGGCTAGAGATGGCACGGGACCTTGCAATGGAGACTCCGGTGGAGGGATGTACCTGAGGGAGAACAACCGATGGTATCTCCGCGCCATCGTGTCGCTCTCGTTGCCGGGAGAGGACATGCCGTGTAACCTCAAAGAATATGTCGTATATACGGACACAGCTAAATACTTACCCTGGATTCAGGAGTGTATGAATAACGATCCCTAGCAAATTATCACCTATGTCATCGTATTATAAGTATGCTCAATATTGATTAAGTTAAGGGCAAGTTAGTTTTATATCAGTCCTTATGTGTCAAATGTCCACGATAGATTTTCCATTAATCGTAACAAAGAAAAAGGTCAGTTAGGAAAAGCTTCTACAAAAAGTCGTGGCATTGTGTATAATGAAATCATAACTTTATCCCAACCAGTGTAGTAAACTATAATGGCATTTTTCTCTTATCTCAACGTTGCAGTCTAAACGCTGGTTAAATTATAATGAGAATAAGGCCTAGTATACACGAGCGCTTCTAAGCGCGACGCCCAGGATAGAATGTGTTATTTTCCTATGGAAGTGTACGCACGAGGCGGTTGAATCAAGGCGGCGCGGCGCTTAAAAGCGCCTGTTTGAACCAGGCCTAAAATAATTAAGGAATTTTAAAAGTTTTATAATATTCATCTATGAAAATGGCGTTAATTTCCTCGATTATAGAGACATACATCAAATGTCGCCCATGTAGGTAGTCAGCTCAATCTGAAAATGTCTGAGACATAAAATGTCAGGGTTTGGCGATAAATAACTATAATATAACAAAAGCACTCTATAGTATTAATCGCAATAAACTATGTGCTTGATTACGCTTGTGGTGTTGTTAAAATTTTTGTTCAATTGTTAATAAGCATTTGTTTGTGAGGCAGCCAAATGTATTTACTCAATATTTTATTTATTTATTTTTCGTTAATTTTCATAAACATTCTGCATTTATTTATTTTTTTAATTGCACTTGGGTCAACAATAACTAGTAACTATAAGGTATAAATATCACAAATATATAAGGTATAATATATTTGTTTTTAATAATTTCTATGACCTGGGTCATATACAATAGCTTTGGGCCCTACTAAATTAACCTAAATATAATATACTAGGGTCAGGGGAGATGGTGGTAATGAAGCGTTAAAAATGGGACGACTTAGCGAAGATTCGAACCCGCGACCAATGGGTTAATAGTCGAACACTTATCCACTAGACCACCACGATCTCACGTTATATTTACTATTTTTGAGTTATTTAATCAGAAATTAACAAAAACAAATCTTTTTATTTACACATTTGGTAAAAAATAAAATTTGGCATTTTATTTCAAAATGAGACAATATTTTTAAAATAGTTATGAAATAAACATGAAACTTACGCACCTAATATTCTAAATGCGCTGTGCATGTCTTACGATGTAAAATAAAATGTATAGTTTTTTATTGCTTTAATGAAAAATATTTTTTGAAAAAAGTGATAACAGTTTTTACGCTTTAATTCTTAAAATAGATCGATATGGCGTATTAAATATTGATAAATTAAAATAATAAAAAAAACATTATCACAGAAGGATATCATAAAAGTTGTATGGTATCAGTTATCTTTTTCTGTGTAGCAATTTTCATAATAAATTCAAACGAAGCATTTAAAAAAAAAAATTAAGAATGGTTTAAAAAACGTCATAGAGGAGGCACACTTTTGATTTTTTGCATTTGCTGCCGAGATCATCCAAAGATTTACTCATTCAGGATACTGAGATTATACGAGTGTTTGAATGCAGTTTACTACTGAGTTATTATTTTCTATGCCCTCTCCCCTCCTCTACCCTCCTCTACCATCTCCGCCTTCACCAACCCATTTCAGCGCCAATCTCTTTTCCCTCACTTCCGCAAGCATGTGAATGCCACTATGCAATCTTTCTATATAATATAATTATGATGCCGAACCATTTATTTAGTGCCATTTTATCGTTGATAACATGTGTTTTTACAATGATATAGCCATTTTATTATGCTCAAAAAAATAGGTAAATCTTCTGTACTTTAGATGAATCTTAAGCTAGACATATACCTATTATAATAATTATTGTTAATAAAGGTTTACGAAAATTGACCACTCTTTTTTTTATTAGTACGTTGTATTTGCACATGTATTTCCAAAATAAAGAGTTCTTTTCCTATAAATTTATTCAACGGATGATCTTTTTAAATAAAACTGAATCATAAAATTATTTCAAATTTGTTATGTAACTGGTCATCGATTATGGTTATCAAAAAAAATGATACCATGGACATTCAAGTGCACAATGTTTGTCGTACGGTTGTACAAGGATTAGGGAAGCGTATGTAGGTTTTGATGAACGGGAAGGTTCACAGCTGAGAATAAATGGCAATTAGGCCTTTGCTGTGCGATGATGGTGATGATGGCCGATGATGGTTCACTTGCCTTTTAACGACTGAATGTCTCGGATCACAGGAATTAGTTCCTGTGCATGGATTACAAACTCTGTTCGCGGCGAAATACGAATCGTTTGCACGCCCGATTAACGGACCGCAGAGAAGCGCGGGTATCTCCTTTATTTCCTTTCAAACTGCCAGTTACTCACAGCTGTGGTAATGAAATGCGGTTGCCAGTAATAAAACTAGGGAAACTGCAGAAAAGGAATATTGCAACATACATAATAAACATGATATAAATTTATTGAATAAATATTATTTTAATAATATAAAAAATGTTATTTATTGGGTGACGTCAGAATATTGCGTTTTGTCCCTCTGATTCAACTTAAATTGATTGAATATGAAAAAATAAAAAGAAACATTAGTATTTAATTATATACGTTTATTTATTATTAATATCCTTAAGATTTTTATTTAAACAACGTTATTTTTAATTTGTTTTAACTTCACCTTTTTTATCTTATTTTTAGCTAGAAATGACGTTATCGAAGCTTTAAATTTTTTATTTATTACCTTTAGACGAGGATCATATACGATTTTTTTTTAAACCAAAATCAGACAGTATCATGGGACTAATTTAGCGATTAATTTGGCTACCCACTTCTTAATCAAAATTTGCTGTAGTTTACCAAAAGGTTTACCATAAGGTTTACCAAAAAACTTTTTTTTTTGCCATATGGTGTGTGTTTAAATTTGTTTGCTTTTAGTATGTTCTACTCTTGAAAAAAAAACATATTCGTTTGATAGCTCTAACAATGTTCGTCGCTTATGATTACGAATAACCTACTAAAACTCACACTTTGATATTATTTTAACCAGCTTCAGTCGTGACCTGGCTACATTTTTTGACATATGTGAAGATCATCAAAGTTGGTTACTTCTAAATAACTGATATGCTGAATGTCGCGCTCAAAGTGTTTGTAATTTTTCTACTTTCATCGAGAAAAATATGTTCTATGGCTGTTGACATTTAAATATATGCTGGTGAAGGTACCTAAAGCCTATTTATTCAAAAAAAGTCAAGTGGGAGCGATATATGAACGATGCAAGGATTTGTAATCTTTCGAATCAAGTTTGAAATAAATACAATTATTATTTAAATAACCGTATTGAGTTTGATAATTTAAAAATAATAATAATCGTTACAATTATTTATTGAGTCTATAGTTTAACAAAATATGTATTAATACTCGGTGAGATTTGTTTATCTACTTTCTATTACACCTGAATTATTTGTTTGTCATTGTTTGTCCCATGAGGACGTTATTTTTATTTATACTTTGTTGCTATGTATTTTTCGTGATTTTCGTGATTTCGGTTATTATTTGTTTTTATCGTTATTGTCGATGTTTCTTCTAATATTTACCATTTTTTTCATTGTATTATTCTTTTGTTACGAAAAAAAAATAAATAAATAAAATATGTTACTGATCAATAATGGTGCCATATTCATTGTCTCGAGTTAAGAAATTGTGATAGAATGTTTAATATTTTTTTATTTTGAAAACATTAAAAACTAAAAATACGCCATTCTGATTATTCATTGGAGTTTTTATATAGTGAAAGCTGCTATTTAGATGATACCATTCAATTATTGATAAATATCAGCGCGATTGAACTATTCAAAAATAGAAACCTATAATTGTTTAATTGACATATCTTGCATTTGAGTTGTATAATGTAAACGTTTTAGATTAATGGTTTAAGAGTTTGGCATCGTAAGATCATTTTGAGACTTTCTTTTCTTTATGTAATTATCTTTGTGGTGAGCGAATGGAGGTTTGAATCTCTCATACTATACCTTGATAATTGACCTAAATATCCTCGCATAAGTTACAAGAATCAGATTCAAGCCTTTTGATTTTTTTTTTAAGGTGAAATCCAGAAATGCCAGGCAATCTTCTTACATACAAGGCAATAATCGTATTTTTAATAGTGGTACATTTTTACTAGCTACTCTTAATCTAAATATTAGGTAATTTAAAAAATCTCAGGCTCTTATATACGTAATAATAGCGACACCCCCAACGAATAACATTCTATGTCGCTTTTTGTTGGTTTTGAGTTAGAATGTTATTACGGGTCAGAAAAAAATTGGCTATTTTTCTGTATATTCACCATATATCTGTCATTACTACGTGCAAATATATCGTATGCATGTGAATAGCGTAAGTAAGCTTTTCAAGTAACATTTTATGGAAAAACATCCTAATTCCAGTTAAATACAGTATTATTATCAGAGAAGACTGTCTTTACATGGAATAAAATCTTAACTGACCTTAAAATCTTTTTCGGAGCAATATTTTACTTCACTATGTAATATTAGCAACGGAATAACATCATAACATCTTGTTCGAATATGATCGTATGTAATGTTAGGATGTTTTTCAGTGATATTTTGATAAAAATGTGCACAATCTTCTCGTTTTAAACAAAACTGACTTCTGGTGTTTTTCCGTGTAAATTATAATTTGGTAATAGCAATGCTAGAACACTTAGAGACAAAATAGAAAACTTTTAGATTCATTTTCTCATATTTCATTTATTTTTCATTTAATTTAATTCATATTCTTGTTTCTTTATTTTGTAGTTTCAATTTTTCGGTTGCAATAAAGATCTTAATATTATTATGAGTTATTATAACAATAACAATGTTATAATATTATTATGAGTTATTATAACAATAACAATGTTATAATATTATTATTAGGTATAAGTATTATTAAATATATTATTATAAGAACCTATTATTATTCAATTAAAACCGTAAATACCTCCACAAATTTACTATGTTTTGATACATTTTAAATTGAAGAAATATTGATCGTATATCAACATAGGTGCATTTGGAAAATATCGTTTACTTGATTTTTTAAAATGTACTATGGAAAAACATTTTATATTTAGTTAAGATTGTATTCCCTAAATTATGTTTAAGATTATATGAAAAAAAATAACGGATTAGCATCCTAAGTCGACATAGGATTTTATTAGTGAGTACGTATGTCCTCTAAAGTACATTAAATAATGAAATTTTCTCAAATTATGTTCATTTTGTTTTAATTCACCGAGTCGAAAATAGTAAATTTTAATTTTTAAGTAATTATCCATAAAAACAAAGTATGGAGATTTTTTAAAATTTATTTTGGCTCTCCTGAAAAGTTGCTAAAATGACTTAGGATGTTATTCGTTGGGGGTGTCGATAGCAGTATCTCATACGATTGCGTGACTTGCCGATTGAAGAGACAAATGAATATTTTGTAGAAAAAAAACATTGTAGAATCATTTTGTCAGAATTGCTTTTGGCTTCTATTTTTTTTCATAGATCGCAAGCCTTCTCTTTCTAATGTTAGCATATTAGCAGTTAGGTCTTGGCCGTGTAATGGGATCCGAAGGGCTGCAGAGATCAGCGTACGAGTAAACCGCTTTCGCCGTAAACCGGTACAAATTATATCGACTGAGTTATAGACTGGTTATCCATAAACTAAAACTCGTTGAACGTAGAAACTTGTTTTTGCAATGGTTAACCCCGACTGGCTCGTGTTGTAAATTTCTTAGTTAATTTTTAGAGTAAATATTTACATTTTACTATAAATCTTTTAACTACAGTTTAAAAAAAACCTGGTTACTCATAAAAGTTAGGATCTTGGTGCATATTAATATAAAATTTTCTTTTTTCTGATAGTCTACATTTAGATTGTGTAAGATAGGCTTGTAGTGTATAATTTGAGGACAGGTTAAATAAAATAAAAGATTTTTTTCATTTTATAAGTAAGCTCAAAATGCTGTGGTCGTGAAAAACGCGTTTTTTTTTTAAATTGATTTAATTTGAGACAGTTTAAAAAACGGGGTGTGTGTGTGAGTGTGTGGTTTTTAATTTCCCCATTATCTTTTATTTATGAGTTATATCTTCGCCGACACGTAATCAATATATATTACACGACCTTTCTGAGTTAGCTGGTAGAGATTGTCTTGCGGCAATAAGCTCTCCCTTTTATGAAGTATTTATGTGAGTCTTTGTATGTATAATCTTCCATCATCATTTTTTTAGGTTTGTATGTTTACGTCTATAAATATAAAAGTATATGTATTTAGCGTATCTTTTTTAAGGAGGTCGTAAAATTTACATTAAAAAGAGCGAATCTGTTTTATCCAGTTTTACCGAACAACTTTTTGTAAGTGTGCGAACATATTAAAATCCCCCTCTTTCTCCTGCCTACCCTCTTACCACAGTATTGTCTGAGCGATCAGTTCTCTTCCGTGTACCCACTGAGGAAGACGCGTTTGACGTCGAAACGTCTCGATTAGACTAATTCCGTCTTCATTATTGTAAGTCTTAGTATCTGTTTTAAAAATAGCTATTAGAAGTACTTGAGTAATATATGGATACTGAAAAAAAATCTTATGATTATAAATAAAAATATTAGCAATAAAATATATCTCTATTTAATGTAAGAAGGTATCACAATAAAAATAAACAATATTTTAATTAATTCCTTTTAGGAATATGAAATTTTACATCAAAAAAATATTTTTTCGTAAAAGTGTTACAAATAAAGCCAACAGCAGTTATTCACACTTTGGTTAAACTGTAACTATTTATCTATATATATGAATATGTGAAGGAAAAGTTTGTATTTTGTCATAGTTAAAGTTTATATAGAGGTGAAGTGCAGAAAGCTAAAATTTATCTATAATATGTGTTACAGATAAATTAAATTTAATAAAACAAAACATTCATACTACCGACAGAACTGTGAATTTTGAATGTTTTTAAATGTTATTTTTCAATAATCTGTCAATTTCAAATGTAGTAATGTAATGCAAACAAAAAACGTAATTAATAATGCCTAATTATTGACGGTGGTTTCAAAAAAGTAAGTACATTTTATTATTTAAAATGAATTACGGTCGAATTTCGACCACGGCCTACCACTAGTCATAATTAATTGTCCAGGTTTGAGCGTAGTTAAGATTTCAACAAATAACACGATTTTTCCTCATTCCAGTGTTGTTGATTTTAACACAAGGTTGAACGTTTAACATTGTGTAGCTGTGATAAGTATTCATTATAAATAATAAAAAAAAGTTATAAAGGTTTCATTTTAAAATTAAACAAATCCTGTGAGCTATTAATATAATCGCTCAGTGGTGATTTATTCAAATTATTCGTATACAAACATGACTACAATATAGTACTACGATGTTCGGTTTACCTAATCAATATTTTTTACTATATTTTTATCATTTGTATAGTTGAAGTAAAAAAATAATTGACGGCTTGAAGGATGGTTATGTGTGGTATTTTTTAGTTTTGTTTAACAAGTTTGATATTATGTGTTAAATAGTAACAACTCTATTTACACTTAATAAGTATTCTACTTATGCGTAGCATTTTCAGAGGAACTTTTAATGTTATAAGATGATTTTTAAAAATAAATTCTTTTCACTTGTATACCTCTTACCCTAAAAACTTGTTTTTACGCTATACAAAAGTATTACCATATACCATATATCTGAAAGCATTATTTACCTCAATTTTTTTGCTTATAACAGCGGAAAAGCTTTTTTTCTTCAGAATTCCTAATAATTTGAGTATCTATACCTATAATATGAGTATACAGGCGTACGGATGAGTACACCCTAGTTATTTGTTTTAATTTGTGAAAGTTAAAATATAAAAATAATTGCATAAATATATACAAAGCTGGGACTCGGCACTAGAAAGCAAGGATATTAACAAAAAAAAAATGTTGATAGAATTTAAAAAAAACCTTTTTACCATGCAAAAATGTAAAAAAATAACAGAACGGCCTGGAATGAAGCTAGGGGTGGAATGCAATGGTTTGCAAGAGAGATTTTATTTTGCTCCTAATGATTTATTATATAGTGGGGATGATATGAATTTCACCTGTGATTTATTTTTTAGTCAACTGTACTCGTACATATTAAATTTGATAGTGAATTAAAAAAAAATGTATTTTAATGATCACTGTACGCACGCATGATTGTCCTACAAACACGTCATATATCCTTCAGTAGAGATGTTTGTGAAGATGTGGAAATTGACTGTCGTCATCTCGTGCGCAGCCCTATCAGTCACGAGCAGTCAGACGGAACCTCAAAAGTCCCCATGTCCAGATATCTTCCAGTATACGGTTGATGGTGAGAAATGGTACGGGGTTATAACGGTGTCGAACCCCACATACGCCGCTGAAACCACGATGCACGTCACTTCGTCGTTGGCTGCCAAGTTACCGACAGTATGTATCTACTTGTGTCAAATAATATTGTGTAATATACAATATGCAATTTTTTATTCTATTAGAGCTCCTTCAATCTTATAATCGATCAAATCTAATGATTTTTCCACCTAACAACAATTGTTATATTTGTCCGCGACCTTAAGCTGGACACGTTATTCATTTATGGGTAATAATTATTTTGGCGGTTTATAAATCCGCCAAAATAATTATTATGCGACAAAATGCGGTTATGAAGAATGGGGAAAAATGGGGGAATGATTAATAGCTGTGTAATTCAGGCGGACACGCTAAGGTATCTTTTAGATCAAATAAAAATGAATTTAAGCGATATTGATGATTGGTTTAAGCCTAACAAATTGTCAACGAATATGTCAAAAACAGTTTTACTTAACTTCTCTTAAAATGTTATTAAACTCAATCATTTAGTAGAAGTAAAAAATGATGCTAAATTCCTAGGTATATTTCTATGGACTTAAAACTAAATCTAAATTGCCAAAAGCAATTGGGACACCTAAAGTCTAAACTGTCATCAGTCATATATGCCTTGCCAAAGATAAAGAATTTCATGGATCATGAATCCGTGCTATCAGTATATTATTCGCTCATAGAGTCACATCTAAGATATGGTATACTCGCCTGGGGAACTACTCCATATATATTTGACATTTTCGTGCTGCAAAAAAGGCTCTTAGAGCAATGCTAGCTCTACATCAGAGAGAGTCATGTAAGCCACATTTTAAAAAAATAGGCATTCTAACAGTATTTGGCCTATATATATTAGAAGCAACATGTCTCTTTTTTGCCAATAAGCAAAATGAAAAACTCACAGCAATATACACGGACATAATACCCGTAATAAGGATCAATATGTTCAACAGTACCAGCCCATACATCTAAGTTCCAAAACAATTGCCAATACTTGGTTTAAAATAGTTTGCCTGCAAATCTAAAGGAAATTGATGATTGCAATACATTCAAAAGGGATCTAAAAAGGCATATTATTGAACAAACTATGTACAGTTTAAATTAATTCAAATAATTCTCTTATTGTTTCTTTGTTTTTTATTTTATTTATTTTTTATCAGTTCAATGTTTTGATTGTATTTTAAATTATCGCTTGCTCTACGGTTTACTTTCTTATGAATATTTATTGTTGTTGATGATTTGTTTGTTTTGCTGGTCATAAATTATTATAATCTTTTTAAGATTGTATTGTCTTTCCTACATACGTTTGTATTAATGGAAATAAAATATTTGAATTTGAATTTGTTTAAAATGGGATCAAAAGTTGTAAAGATTTATGACGAAGTACTTTTGTCACCGTAAGTGAAGTATTGTGTTATTCTCTATTTTTAAAGTATACAATGTTTTATGTACCAACATATTTAGCTTTCACACTTTATTTGTTGTACAGCAGACAACTCGATAAACTATTTTTATACAGGATGTCCCAATACCATTCCCGAAGACTAAAGGGGTTGTTTGTGTTCCTGGTTCGCCAGCGGCCTTGACCCATAGCGCGGTCATTCAACTGCACCGCAGCTAGCGTACACATAAAAATAGAGATTTAATATTATCACGTAAAGTTTTCATTTTTTTTTTCTCTAAAACCATCATGAATTTTAATATGTTGTTATTTCAGAAATATGCTGGCTCATTAGTGCTCGCAGAAAGTAATGAGGACATGCTAAGGAAGATCTTCCGCGGTTTGCCAATTAGATACTTCGTGAACTTTCCAATACACAGGCCGATACCAAAAATAACCGGAATATCTTACAATGGTGCTCTGATATGCAGAGGCCCACCAGGTGTGTACTTTTAAAATTCTTCACATAATAGATTTTCATATTACTGTCATTATCCAAAAGTTTTATTTTAATATACAGGCTGTGCAGTAAATAGTGGGTACGTTGGATGAGGTGTCATTTTCAGTAAAATTAAGTTTCAGCCAATTTTTGGTCGATTCTCAACCGTTTTGGAGTTATGATTTTATTTAAATATTTCTTGGAGAAGATTTTTATACTATTCGCAATTATGCCTGCAATACCGCTTTATGTCAAGAAATGCACGTATTTTATCTATATTATTTTTTTTTCTCGGCCTACTCACTACTTATATATATTATATTATATTTTTTTATGTTATATTTATTATTTATTATTTTTTCCAAAAATCTTTTTTTTAAATAACTTTTATTTAATCTTATAATTACTGTTATTGTGTATGAATGTATATAAGTATACTTAAATCTTCTTAGAACAGACTTTTTAAGTATAGTTAAAAAGGCAGCGAACAGACGTTGTACTGGTACCAAGTTGCACTCAAATATTTTACTTTGTTACAAATTGTTATCTGTACCCTAAATATTTCAATGAAATAAATTAATTCACCACAGCAAATTAGACCATTTATTTTTGACGATGTCTTTTGTTTAAACAACCTACGCAGAATTTACCAATAAGCGTATTGACAAATTTCAGAAAGTTTCCGCTCGGGAGTAGATGCCATAACTTCGCTTTCATTAGACCACACATTTATAACCGGAGGCTATTCAGTAATGCGTGAGACTATACCGCCAGTACCTGTCAACGAAAATGGCATTCATAACGCTGATCAGACTGTACCCCCTAATTATTATAACCAACCCAACGGCAATCGTAAAACAAAGCCTCCCGGAAACTCAGGACAAGATTCGCATTCCAAGTTTCCTTTAGCCAACAACATACCTCTGCCGTCCAGACTCGTGGAAACCAGCACCTTTGATGGCGCTGATGATAATCGTTTATCTAGTTCATATCAGGATCCATTCGAAAACACACTGCAGACCGCATCTTTGCCTCCACCTGAGTCAAGGTAATTAAATATTTACATTTGTTTCAACGCATATGAGATTATATCCAAACTTTTGTAAATTTGTTGAAACCCTACATTCGGTACATCGATTTACAAAAGGAGAACATAAACATAACCGTTTTCCAAAGAAGAGGGGATTTGTTTATTTTTCGAGATACTCGAATGTCAGCACAACGAATAAGTGATATACGATACCAGAATTTCCTAACTATAATGTGTGACGAATTGTTTTGTTTTATTTTTGACCTAAGTCATATGCAATTATTTTGGGCCTATATAATATGATAAAAATCTTCAATTAAAAAAACGTTATGAACGTAGTGCGAAATATAAAAATAAAAGAAGAGTAATAAAAACGAATATGTCACATTTATGAAATATTAAACATGTCATATAATGTATTTGTATTAGTATTTTTGGTTTTAACTATAATAATATATGGTACTCACACGTGTCGTAGCGCGAAAAGTCACTAACTAGTATTAGCATTAAAAATACCTAACTGTATTATTTTCTCTATCATTTTCAGTAACTTTCTAAGTGATTATTGCCTCGGATTACAAGATGTTATAGCGATGCTGGTAGCCCCACGAAACGGCCAGGACTGTTCTATACTTTCAAATGTTGAAAAAAGAAAAGTTTTGGCCGGAATGATTGGATTCGCATTTTGACGCTTTTACTAATACTTTTCATGTTTAATAAGTCGTTGAATATATTTGATTCAAAATTCAGATGTTATGCTAAAAATCATTTAACGCATTTAATGATTTCTCTGTACACCGTGCTGTACCCATTGCAATCCCATCTTATTGAATGGGTTATGATAACAAATGACTAACTGCCATTTAGGTTTTTACTGGTGACGCAATAAATACCCTACTTTCCAAAATTTATTAATCACGATATTATATGCAGTCATGAAATTGAATCTGAAAAAGTTTGGTCGGGAATTATTAAATTCCCACAAGACTACACTGCTCTAAATTCCATGTCATATAAAGTGCTTTAGCTCGCAGTAGAACTATCGCTCCAGAGTTAGAACACAGAATAAGGAAGACGTTAAGATCACAGTAGAGGGCACCTTAGTCCGGTCAATAAACGCTGAAATAAGCAGTAACCCAGTGGTTAACTAGCTCGCCGATAAAATCTTCGGAGGCAGGTGTAATTTCTCACCTTATATATATTTTGCAACAACCTCAACAAAATATAATAATGGAACTGAGGTATTTTTGGCAAAAACTTTTATAGTAAATACAGTAACTTCTCGGAGAAAAATAGGTCGTCCATAAAAAATACACAATACGATAAAAATAGTCTATTTAAAAAAAATAATAATAATAAATACAAACATTACTGAAATAACATATTTGAATAGAATTATCAAATATGCATAATTAGGTTAATATATTATAATAGCATATGTAATTTTTTTGACGACCTATTTTTCCCTAAGAAATTATTGGTATTCCCTAAGAATATTTCGAATATTTCGCTTGATACAAAAATCGAGGGTCAGGATATTTTGTTCCTGACAAGTAGTTTTGCGATTTTATTGCATTAATTATAGAATACAACTTTGCGAAGATCCAAGCTACTCAAAACCCATTTAGTAGTTTCAGTGGCGGTGGTGGTGGTTGAATGGTACCCATTCAGTGAATTTGGAGGAAAATAGTAACAACGCGAAAAGCAACTCTCATATATTCGGTTTTCGAGATATAACCAAAAACCCCAAAAGTGGCACCTTCTTTGAGCCCCCCTCTCCCCTTCACTCCGGCTCCCCTCTTAGACGCGAGGACTTTTAGTGTGATCACTCCCTAAATACATTTGACAAGTTTCTGAAGGAATCGCTTAGGTTAGGTTCCAAGCTCACGCACTCTTTTGGGCCACTCGCTGACTGTAAGTAGTATCGCATTGATGTGGTAGGGATGATAATCTAGTTCTTGGTTTCAGTATGGTCGCAGAATTGGATGATTTTGAATGTGGCATCTCGCATTTCATTGACAACCGTATCGTCAATGGATACAGAACTTCGAAAGGCAACTGGCCATGGATTACAGCCATGTACATAAGGCGGGTGGACCTTCTGGCGTTTCATTGCTCAGGAACTCTGATTTCAAGCCGTCATATTGTTACGGGTAATTAGAGTACCTACTTATAAAAATATTCCGTTTCCTTTGAGCCGAGAATTTGTATCCTCTTTCCACGCTGGGTATATAGGGCATAACATGCTAATGTAACAAATAAATTTCTCGCTAGACACTTCAATATTTATTAAACGACCTCTATGGTTTAGCTGGTATAACGCCTATCAAGTAAAATCCGTTAATAAAGAATAATATCATTTTTATATGCACATCTCTACCGGGTAAAAAATCGACTGTCCCAAAACCATTCCCGGAGACTTAAGGGGATGTTTATGTTCCCAATTACGCGCAATTGTATTAAAAAATACGAAACTAATTCATACCCAAATTCATTAATTTTATCAAAGCGCACGGGTGAATGTTCCTTTTTGCTCGCTCGACCAAGGCCGGTCAATGACCCGGCACGGCGCGGCCTCGCTAGCGACCGAACTTACGACAACAGCGATTATCGCGTAAAGTATCCAATTTTTTTCTCGGAAACCATGATGAATTTGAATGTGTCGTCTTTACAAATCGTATTTGAAATCGCGGCGCCAATTAGCTTATTTTTTAATCGGGAATGTTCTATGGTCATTTTCTTATAAAACATTAGCGTATTAATAAACTAACTATTTAAATGTATTGGTTTTTCATTCCAGCTGCTCAATGCATGTACGATCCCCGCACGAAAAATCCCTTCAAGGTCAATAACCTTCTAGCAAGACTGGGATTGTTCAACCTTCAGGATTGGTCGGACGAAGATACGAGACAGATGGAGATTTCAAAGTTTGTCATTCACCCCGACTTCAATAGAAAAACATTTCAATGTGACATTGCCCTGCAGACCTTGGCCAACGAGGCTACTTTCACTGACTACATCATTCCGGTCTGTCTGTGGAACTATGATGACAGCGCAGAAGTAGACGGACAGATTGGAACTGTAAGTCGAACTTTAACGGAAATTTTGAAGAGTGTCTCTTCAAATGGAGACATTTTCACATACATTTTATTTTCTATGCTGATTCACAACATTTTTTGCAACAAGAGCCGATATTACTGAAACAAATTAGATGTACAAAAAAACCTGTTCAAAGTGGTATATTTTCAGCATTTTTCAAGAGAATAATAGAATGATTTTGATCTCAAATAGATAAGTTTTAAATAGATCCTAATCAAAAGTGTTTTTTTTAAAACATTACATTCTAATATCATTTTAGCTTCTTTCAATAAAGATATCAATTCAACTAAAAATGCATGGTATTCCACGGTAAGGTAGGTCTATGGGCATTTGCTAAGGGAAAAATAATAGTCATTGAGGAAATGTGAGTTTGTTATCGTTCTATCCATTTTATCATATTTTGTTTACGATGAAAATATCTCTGAATTTGAATAGACACTCCTAATTTTTATTTATTTATGTACTAATAGCATTATTATTATGTGGGAAAGAAATAAAACACTCATATGTAGGTACATATATCACATCCCTCCACACCTAGTCCGTTAACCTGACAACAACAAATACAATAATTATTCGCGGATTAAGTTTATTAATTACATAACAATAATTTATTGGCTGACATAATTAACATGACGTAATAATTTAGGTACATTAATACATATCCCTGTCGCGTGGGTATCGACATTGCTACCTATCTGAACCCAATCACCTTTATCTATATCTGTCATCTGATCTACATGCCGTTTTAATACATTTAATTATTATTAATCTATTTATTAATATTTTTTATACACATAGAACTAATAGTGGTTTTGTCATTTCCAAGAAAAATATACCTACTATGGTTTTTTACTTTCTAAATATTTTATACTTATTATCGCAGCAGTGAAATAAAATTCGAAACTTCACCTAAAATATTTGTGCACGAGTGCCTTGATATAATTTAAACGAGGTTTGGAAATAATGTGTGTATGCGGTTGCTATTTTGTAATTATATTTATACATAATTATTTATTTTTCATATTGATAAATTTACACCTTCGTAATCGAAAATTTTAAAATTGTATTTCTGTTTTGTTTGTAATAAATAAAGGCGTTTAATATTAAATTCAGAAATCGACCACTCAGCTTTATATCATTATTTACATATAAAAATCCTTTAATGATAAAAAAAACCTAATGAATTTTGAGTAAGGTGGGTTCAAATTGAGTTGAGTAAGTTATGAAATAATAAATAAAAATAAGCGAACTCCCTACAAGATTTTGTTTTTTTTTTATTTTAGACTATGCACTAATATGCGGTTCGGTTTTCAGCTTAGCAGTGACGTTAAATTACGTTTTATAGTTGAAAAACGACGAAATGTAGAGTAGATAAATAAAGTTAGGTTTTAAGACTGATATTTTTATTTTTTTATTTTAGGTAATTGGCTGGGGCAGAGATGAAAATGGTAGTAGAAGCGTGGAACCTCGCATGGCTTCGATGCCCTTAATCTCAGTGGAAAAATGCAGGGCTAACTCTGATAAACTTTTCAATTTGGTTAATAACATGACGATATGTGCAGGTATGGTATGGTGTGGTATGGTTAGGTTTTTTTTCATCACAAATGTCACTCCACTTGTAATGTCATTATACTAGGGGATTGCGATATTAGAAACTCCCCTATTTTTAACAATAAGAAGTGCGCTATCGGACCATAGTCTACTAAGCCATAATTTCATATTCATCAAAACGCAAATCCATCTTTATGCAATAAACCATAAGCTAAATGATGAATCGAAAGGACAACGTGTTGAGTCATCAAATAATAATGGCATTTAATAATTGGAATGAAAATAAATAATTTATCAATATTTATTACACTTTTAACCGTGTTTATAAAAGTTGTGTTTACCATCTCTCTTGTTATTTATTTTGTGTTTCACAGAACATAAGGAAATAATTTGAGTTTTTGAATACATAAATGAAGTCGACGTCAATAATTGAATGAGATGTTTAACGTCTGCATTAATTTAAATGAAAAGGAGTTTTCGCGCCAGTGCGGTGCGTTTCGGTACCGACAAAGGTATTAGGAAAGTAGGAGAATAGAGGTGTAGTACCCAAATACACTTCGCTCTTCGCTGGTGCGAACATTCCCACGGCCTTGAAAGAACCCCTTTCAAATCAAAAAATGATGAATGTATGAAAGGGTGCGAAGCAATACCCAATCTTATTCAGTTGAATGCTCGAATTAGATCTAGGTATGCTCTCTATGGCGAGATAGGTGCAGTGCGTCATAGTGTAACTAAACTAGGTGTCTAAAGAATGTTACTTAATACTAGTAAATAATGTTTAATATGTAGAAAAATAGAAACGATGCGGTTTGTTTGTTTTTTATGTTGCGGTAGAGGTTGGTTTTAAAATTTATTGGATTGGTAAAGGACAAATCTTAACCACTGGTCGCTTGTAAGTTCCAGACTTGGTGCGTACAAGGACCACTCGTGTCACGGCATCGGTGCCTGGAAGAGGCGGAGATTTATCTTCCCTCACAAGAACGACCATCCCTTTAGCGATGGGATGAGATGGGTATCATATGGATTTTGGACCATATGGTCTAGCATGAATTTGCGTTTGATTGACGAAAGCCGTGGTTCAGCTACATTTACATTTGCAGCTGGTAGCGATTTGAGTGGCGTGGTTTTACCAAGGAGTGTCAAAATGATTTCCATTCGACTTTGAATTCGCAGGAGGCAGGGACGGATCGGGCCCGTGCAACGGCGACGCGGGCGCAGGGGTGTACTCGGAGCGCGGCCAGAAGTGGCACCTGCGCGGGCTGATCTCGCTGTCCCTGTCGGACCGAAGGGGCGTCTGCGACCTCGGCGACTACATCGTCCTCACAGACGGGGCCCGGTTCGCGCCCTGGATGCTGTCCCATATGGCGGAAAAATAATTTTATTTACTATATTGTTTAATTAACTTACTTAATTTTTAACAAGGCATTAAGTAGTTCGGCAATTCTTCACTATAATAGTAGGAAGGACTGCATACAGCCCTTGCCAAATCTCATACCTCGACACATTAGTATAAGCTTCATTTAACCATTTATTTATTTATTGCATTTCAAGTAAGTATAGGGGTTTTTATTTGTATTTTGTGGTACAAAATAAGTTTAATAAAAATACTATGTCCTCATTGTTATTTTGTAAATAACTTTTGAATTGATTGTAATATTTTTATGCTTTAAACGGCGTTATGTAATATATATTTAATAATAATAATAAACGTTTTTTTTGACACATATAACTACACTACAAAAGACCGAGCTTATTGCCGTAGGATTTGAAACCTTGGTAGTCTAGTGTTTAAGGCATTGCACTATTGAACCAAAGGTCGCAGGTACGAATCCGCACATGGTTATACTATTTTTAACGCTTTATTAACACCATCTTCCCTGACTAGAGTCAATCTAGGAGTACTTCACTTTCACGCAAGGGTAAGATTGGAGCTAGGTTAGGGATGTAGAATTAAGAAAAAGCTATAGGATGTTATTTGAGATGACTTCTGAAATGAGGCAATGTCTTGAGATTCTCTAGTATTAGACCAGTTATTACCAGTTCAGTCCGCAATCTATCCGCATGATTTTCTTGGTCGGAAGGAAGCCGGTAAGCGGATAAAATACTCTGTTATATTATCTCCCCATACAGCCATACAGATCATTAAATAAAACGAAACACAAAAAACATTGATTCCTATGCACTCCATATCATACCATATTTCAGATGAACATTTAAGTAAAATAATACTATTACTAGCAACTACATATACCTGATGAACTAACAGTGTTACAATGAATGACATTTCATATTTGTAAAAGCGGTTTCAAGAGCGTTCTCCAGCAATTTCAAACGTATCGTCCAGCTCGCAGCTCGGTGACGCACGAGTCCATCCCAGCGGGGTAACCCTACATCGCATCTACTGGCACTAGTACATCTACTGGCACTAGTGTGTTGAAGAAGGCTTCATAGCTAACCTACTTACCGTTAATGCGCTCAAAATGTACCACTACGAAGACTCATTGTCCCATCACAATTTACTGAGAATGATGAGCACGAGGATAATAATTTTTACAAGCCGAGGATAATATGACCTTAATACACAATCAAATTGTCTATTGCTAAAAACACTTTGTGGTGAGGAGTTTGGTTTCAATTACATTACCACATATCTGATGGTAGTAGAAAAGTTAACATATTAGAATGAAAATGTATGTCATTTACGCAAATACTCTCTCATATTATTATTATTAGGTACCTAATTACAATATTTTGGAGCTAGCTCCGGTGGTACTGTTGAGTTTCCAACTCGCAGCCTTCGAACAAGGAAATGGGTCAAATACTGACTTATGAAAAGCATTCCACTGGCGAATTGTTCTGGAAAGAAGGAATTGAACCCAATGTTCCGTTTTCTGAAGATAGGTTTTATCTGGAAGGATGGTTATTACGGCCAATATAAGGAGGCTTAGGGAGTTGGGATCTTAAATCAGACCAGGTAGGTTTATTCGTCACGTCTTATATATAGTTAATCTGAATTCAAAAACACCTTAATTATTTTTAACATTAAAATACTTTATCACGAATTATTTTTCTTTGTTATCTTGAACTATAATAACCAGTATAGCCTGAGTACATGAAAATACCAGTTTGTTACTAAGTTGTCCGTACCTTAGTCGGTTTAAGTTATTGAGAAATGCTATTTTTATGTGATTGTCATTATAATTTAAAGGTATAAGCATTCATTTTAAAAATAAAAGTAAATAAAATATTGAGATGGTATTTGGGTATATTCGTGAGTACCTTTTCGATAATGAACTAGCGTCAATTTTATAATATTATGATTTTTTTCCTGGAATACCAAATATGCAAAATCTGCAATGTTACCCCGCGCGGAGATACACCAATTACAGTTACGTATTTCCACCGTAAATGTCTGTAGGTATATAAAGAAAAGTTACAAGGAGTAGAACTAACTATCTTCAGTAAGTTTACAACAAAAAGTAACGACAGCGGAGTCTCAGGGACATCTGGTCGAACGCGCGGACACCTGAATTGCCAGGCGCAGATTAGGTTATCCATTAGATAGCATAGCATAGCATAGGAGGCATAGGGGCATAGGTTAGGATAGCATTAGAAAATCTTCAAAAAAATCACTATTTTCGTGATGCATCACCTCTTCAACCACTCAGTATTTAAACGAATGGTTATGTGCATTGAAGACTTAAAGGTTGATTGTTGAAATATTAATTATATTAAAAAAATGTGGTCACTTTTCAACTTTTATTCTTATTTTAGAGATAATTAAAAATTACTAATATATCGATGTTGCCGTAATTCATCACACACGCCTCGGCAACTATCGATCAACACTTTTACGGCTAACGATTAAAGGTCGACATTAGCATGATCAAAAACAGTTGTTACGATGTCTCGATGTCTAAGATCAACACTAGTAAGATTACATCTATAGTGCGCGCACGGGTGTGGCAACCATTCGGGTCATATTGGGACCTAAAGTATGACTGATACTGATGAGTGATTTGTAACGTCAAACTGGGCGGATTACCGACCGCGAAATTAACGTGATAAGCGCTGGAATAGACGCGGATAATTTTAATAGTTTGTTGATAATGGTTTGAAACCCTAGTCTTTGATTTAATGTCAGTTGTAGTGCGATACGCGTATGCAGTCGAATCGTAGACCTTGAATGCGTGATAAAAGCTACGCAAAGAGGAAATGATGCATTAATTAATATTAGAATATCGCTTGAGTTCGTTTCTCCTGAGTTATTGCTGACGAGAGTACACGGAACTTCGGCGCTTGCTATGTTAATGTTGTTAGAACGTCAAATAACTTCAACGTTCAACGTTTAAAAACAAGTTTACCGAAATGTTGCCTCGCCAGTCCGTCGTGTTTCGTGTTTTATTTCAATACGCTTTAGGTGAATAGTGAATAAGTTTAAAATATATTCGATATGTGTCGCGTCTGCAGTTATATATATTTTGCATGGATCAGTGCAAGCCTGGTTACATTATCGAGTGGTGACGGCGATTATGTGCCGGAGTCTCCGTGCCCGGATTTGTTTAGATACGAGACGAGTAGGGGACAATGGTACGGAGTGATTAAGAGGGCAAGTGCAACTTACGGCAGTGACATCGATTTGAGGCTCAATTTATCCATACGAGAGCACATACCACACGTAAGATAAACAAACAGTATTTTTATTATTAAATTTTTATTATTACATTCTAATTCATATATAATATTACAGTTTGTCGAGAAAGTAGGCATTCAGTGAAATTATAGAGAAAGTAGACTTATTTTAGACGAGAAAGGTGATTGCCACCTAACTACATATTCCGATAGAGAGTGTATTATATAGTATTATTTTTTGAATAACATCAAAACAGGTTCGTGTAATTACGTATGACAATTTATAGTGTTGTTACAATTAAAAAACTAAAAATATTTAATATGACAACTTGAGAATACCCAAACATAGATAATATATGTACAGGTTGTCCTGAGACTATTAAGGATATAACATCAGCTAATTAACCATGTGATTTCAAACATGATTTGTCGACGACATATCAAAATCCATCATTAAAAAAAAAGTAAACTTTGCGTGATGATATTAAATTATTCTATGTGCACCAGCTGATCGCGGAGATCGTTCACAACGCTCAGTCAAGGCTACGGGTATATCGATCGCGTTTTGTAACGGCAAAGGTTATTTACACCAGCGCTTTAATGAAAATAATAAATTTGGGGAAGATTTTTTTCGCATTTTTTAAAAATAATTTCTTACTCTTAATAGGGAACATAAACACCCCTTTAAGCCGTGGGAATGGTCTCAGGACACCCGTATAATATCGTCGTAACGCTGTTTAATGCGTACCTATACACTATGAAAGTATGGGATTGAACTTTGGACAGGCCTATGTGAAAATGACACAAATAAACCTTCCTTTTACAGGAAATAAGTCAATTTCGAGTTTGTTCGCGCCCTGAACGTTTTCAATCCGCAGGTTTTTATACAAATGAACATATTTTAGTAGTTAATATGTCATCTAAAAATATCTATTTATTAATTTAATGACGAAGGTAAGTGCTTGGTTTTGGGTTTTTTTTATATTAAAAGAATTGCTATGACCTTTGTCATATACAATTATTTTACTTGTACCCAATGTGCTTGTACTAGAGCCAGAGGAGATGGTGGTAAGAAAGCGTTAAAAATGATATGACCGAGTGCCGTTTCGAACCCGCGACCTCCGCGCTAATAGTCAAACGCCAACCGGTAGACTACAACGATCTCGCAACACATATATTAAATATTTATCGGTTTTACTAAAAAAATTAAACATGCAAGGGATGTGAATGAACTTGGAAATTATCGTCACAAAATTACTTTATTTATCGATAAACAAACCATATATTTTATTTATAATTCTACATAAAAATACCTTTTTTAAATATAAAATTATTTATAGTTAATTTACTATGAGTAGTGAAGTTACCCAATACGAACATTTTTTATCTTTATTTCAGTTTAAATGTTTGAAAATTCAAGCTAACTAACAATATAACTCAACATAACAGTCAAAATAACTTGGGTAACATAAAAATATAAAATGTTGCTTTTGTCGCAAACACCACAAAAATCCGGTTTTTTAATTAATTTGGGTTATTGGAATAAACAATTCGCCGGAATATACACGTCTGATGACTCAGTAGGGAAATTGACTTGCGAATAAATTATGAGGACCTAATCAATATACTTCGTTAATTCAAAAATACCTATACATAGCGTGACATTTGTATATTATTATTCCAAACTATCCTCGGTGCAATTGTAACAGTTGGTGCGGACACGACTTGGTTTGAGGTAATTAATTACCTAAGAGTATGGAACGCGCGGTTTTGTACGAGCGCGCTACACAATTCCAACTCTAAGGTAATTATATACTTTTACCAGTTAATTATAAAGCAACCGGTACTGGTAATAATAATACAAGAGGCTAGGTACAGTTCTAATTGAGGGGGACAAAAGTTTAAAATGTGCGTGGCCAAAAATTATTTATAATAGCCTAATATATGATTTAAAGTCTATACATATACTTTTTCGTTTTTTTTCTGTTGAATTTGGGATTAAGATAATATTTTAATAATATGCAAAGCCTTCGTCACATATTATGGTGGAAAGGATTTTTTCATTCAGTTACTTGAGTTGAAAAACAAAAATCTTTATATTTCATGTGTAATAAAAAAGTACACTTACCATTTGTTGTTTTTTTTTTAATATGCGCATGGCCAAATAAATATTTAGTTCCCGGGCTCTGCGCTGAAGCGTTATCTAATAAGGGAGTCACTAAAATAACAAAATAATATGTATTAATTCCTTTTTTTTTAAATAATTGCTATAACCTTAGGTCATATACAATTATTTTGGGCCCTACTCAATTAGGCCAAATCTGCCTGTCCTAGAGTCAGGGGAAATGGTGATAATGAAGCCTTAAAAATGGTATGAACGTGCGGATTCAAACCTGCGACCTTTGGGTCAATAGTCCAACGTTTTATCAACAATATTTTTCTTATGAACAATTTGCAAACACAAACGCAACTAACTGTTAAATAAAAATGTACAGTAATGGTCCCAGATAACTCTGCACCTATTCTCCATGGACCTAACATAAAATATTTTTTATTTCTTTTCTTAACGGTGTTTTTCTTATTAAACGTATATTATTGGTAAATGGTAAATGGTACGTGCCAGCACAGTTAACTGGTAAATAAAAAGGTACAGCGGGTAGGTACTGCTCCCGGATGCGTCTGCAAATCTCCACAACAAGAGATATGTATTTTATTACTTTACTTAGCGATGTTTTCCTTATGTAAATGATTCAATTTGCACAATTATAGTTAACTGCATTCATAGTCCAAGTAGCTGCCTAAGTGAAACCATAGTTCGTGGTAAATAAAAATATTTAATACTGGTTGCAGAAACGTCCGCAATATGTAGGTGTTTCAGTCGATCCCATTACCAATTCCAAGCAGAACCACAAGATACAACCACATGTCCTATTTAAACGTGAGATCGAGGTAGTCTGTGGTTAAGGCGTTGGACTATTGACCTAAAGTTCATGGGTTAGAATCCGCACATGGTCATACCATTTTTAATGCTTCATTACCACTATCTCCCCTGGCTCTAGGACATTCACATTTGGCCTTTGCATTAACCTCTAAGTATCTTTAATCGCCAATTTAATGATTAGTTAAGTATATGTCTACTAAATTTTTTACAAGAATTTATATTAGTAACACTCTTGATAGTAGACGACATGAAATAAGAAACTGTCTGGACGAATGATGCACTGCCTTCTTTGATACAGACGTGGTTCTCAGGGAACATCTTGTAGCGGTGTTCATCGCACTCCCAACTTCATTGTAATTATTTTTTTTTTATAATCCGCTACATACTAATAAGCCATTGCGTTTGTACAATTAATAATAATAATAAAATAAATAAAATTGGTCTATCCTACTTAAGGGATTGCATGCTTCAATTTATATTGTATAATGTCGTTACATGTATTGTCTATAATTTCTTAACGTTGTTTTTCTTTTGAAACATATACAATTTCATTAGTTCACAGCTAACTGGTAAATAAAAACGAAACAGAACTATGATCCTTCTTTTTCTAACGTCTCACGTGCGTAATAAGTATTTTATTTTTTTTCTGCAACCTTTGTTAACCTTTCTGCAACAAGTTTTTTGTTTAACCCAGATGGAGTGGCCATGTTATTTCAAAGCAACAATAAATGGCTGGTATTTCATTTGTCTATTTGATAATAATTTATTTTTTTGTCAGTGTTATTATATCTTTATTTGTTTCATTTCATTCGATGGCTTATATTGTCGGGGAGGCGCTATTGGGCGCTGTTCCGACAGCCTTATTGTTGTTTTCATGATGCGAGGCCGTTCATCACAGGCAAACAATATCTCGCAAGTCTGTAACTGAATGTATTTTTTTTGTGTATGTCTTCTTATATAACTCAGTCGACAGTGTTGAGAACGCGAAAAATGTCCTGATCGAATTTGACCCACTGGGGATTCGACCGCAGGACCTCTGGATTTAGGAGCAGGCGGTCACATTATGAAGAGGTAAATAAATAAATTCATGTAAGGTTTTATTTATTTTTTGTCTTTACAGGGATACCGTGGATATGTGGACATATTTGGCAACGCTCAGCAAGCGCGACTGCACATCTACGAAGGCCTGCCGTTTTACTACAAGGTGGTGTTCCCGCAGGCCGCGCACCTGCCCAAGGTCGTCGAGGTGGCCTTCAACGACGAGGTCGTCTGCAGAGGAGAGCCAGGTATTCATTTCAGTGATTTTTAACGGCTTCGAAAGTATCGAACAGAGAAAGTAAAGGATATACTGCTGGTTTCCTCTGGAAACGAATTACAGTGAAAATAATAATTTACCAACGTTTGGTTGGCTAAAAATTCGCACCTCTCAGCAAGAAATTTGCTAATCGAACATAAGTGTAAGCAAATCGTATAGTTGTATAAAATTTGTATGTATTGACTATTTAAATCTATATCGATAGGGTAGGCACCTATCTATTTTGCTTTGTAACTAGATATATTCATTGTTTTATGCTATTTCACGTGTATTGTTTTGGATTAAAAAAATAAAAAAAAAAAGATTGATTATTTTTAAATATTTTTTGGTTAGATTTACCTAATTTCTTGCCGTGGCAGCAAGAGATATAGTAATATAAAATATTTTAGCGAAAATATTTTGCTATGAGAACAAAACTCGTAATGCGATTTAATAACTTCATAAAAAAAACAGTAACAAAAAGTAAATTTGCCCAAAAAAAAAAAATCTACCCTATCACGGGCAATACCCAGTTAGGTATGTTTGAATAATAAAGAAGATGATTGAATAATATTTTGTATGAAATATATGCGGGCGGTTGTTACTAATATTTTCTCCTTTCAGTGAATCGAAAGCGGGGTAGACCAATCACAGATTACACGCTCAGTTATAATTTCAACGCAGCCGACGAGAGCTGGCAGACCTACAACAACAGGCCATACCATTCGCCCTGGCCGCAGGATCAACAGGTCTCCATCGTCAATCATCCAGCGGATGGTGGCCTGTTAGTATTTTCTATATATTTTATTAAATTTATTTATACCGGTGTAATAGAACGAGTTAACATAAAGGTGGGGGCAAAATCGCAGCTTAAAATAACTAGGTCGCCGCAGTCGCTCGCATTTTGCTTCGCTGCAGCACATATTAGAGCGAAGCGATTTACTAAAATTTTCTAAATAAAATTTAGTCTGTGACAATAACTTTTTAACGACGGGATAGATTTTGATAATTTTCTATAATGAGGTATTTGAAATCTCTTTGATACAAATGCACAAAAAAAATTCATCCGGAAATCAACAGCATAACTTTTTATGAATGCTATTTTCTCTTTATAACTACGACCATAGAGATGGTTTTTAAAAATAAAAATCTTGATAAATTATTCAAAATTAATGCTTAATTTAGAAAATTAAATCGAAATTAGAATAAATCGCTAAGAAAAAAAGTGACGTGACCTTCGAGCGAATTTTGTTTTTTTTTACTATTTTTATGCGTGAAACTTACCTAATTATTTTTTGTATTTTTATTTATTGTTAAAAACGATTTATTATTGTTAAATTGTATTAAATTAATATCAAATTAAATAATTTAAAATAAAATTCGATTAATTATTTTCGAATAAAAAATTTTCAAAAAAGCGCGTGACTTTTTTATAATGGATATTCCCATAGACAATTTTCTTTTGACCCCAAAAATTTTATTTTTGACAATATTTAAAATCAAGCTCCGTCACGACCTTCACTTTTTCATGTAGATTCTCTCAAAATCAAAAAATTTTCAAATCGGTCAAGGAATGACCAAGTTAGCCCGTGACAAAGTTCTAATTGGAGTCGTCTTATGAGAGCTTCGCTCGCTACGCTCACTTCGCTCTAATAAATACATTCATTTTTATAATTGATCGATTTTAGGTAGATTTTATTAGGATAGCTATCCTAACTTATTGCGATGAGTACCATGTCATGGCTTCCAGAAAATTTCGACATATCTTCGCGTTTCACATTCCCTAGAACCCAAAACCACCCTCAGTTTAAAAGTTTATATATCTATCTCTCTCTATCACTTTCTCGTGGACACGAAAACTGCCGTAATTTTACAACAATCACTTTCAAATTGATACATAAAATGTAAGGGCACGAAATTTCGGTCAAGTTTGTTTATAGGCAAAGTTGGTTTTTTTAAAAAGTGAAATTTTGCTATAACTTTTATTTGCAACAATTTTTGATATGACTCATCCCCGCGGATTTAGTATACGCACTCTTGCTGCGTAAAGGTACGGCGGATTGAGGTACGCGAGCTACCACGCAGGGAGTGGATCGCGCGGCAGCTCGCGCAATACTTGATACAAGTTCGTACAATTGGAGTTTGCCTATCCCCTACTTTGAGTTGGTGAAATCTGCCTTTACTGATTTTTTCTTATTTTAACACAAATATAACTTTAAATAGAGCGATGTTTTGAAATTCAGGCATACTTTTCATTGCAACAATTCCATTATGTCAGTTTTATTTTGGCATATACAATAATTAAAATCTTATAAACACATAAGATATACATAAATTACCTATAATAAGTACACTTCATACCATAACAACTACTAATCAAACACTCACTAATAAAAGTCGGGTAATATAAAGCATAGTTTCCATGCTAGTAAGTATTACGTAAAACTAAGTTATTTATTTTTATTCATACGTTCTTGCAGATTTCTATAAGACCCAAGATTAAACCATTAAACATTTGTCAACTTGGAATATTTGAGAATATCGTAAGATACATCATAAACATTTAAAATCAATATGCGAATGAAACCTAAATTTAGAATCATATGTACGACTAAATCACGAATTTTCAAGATCGCAAAAAGCGAAAGGGTGTTCAAAAACTGCTCGCTGTCTCATAAGTAAAACCATTCGGTATCCTTTCCTCTAGACCTGAGTACTCGGTGTTCAACATCAATGCTGAATCCGCGGATGAAGCCATCGATAAGTTCCTGAGCACCCTATCGTCGGGCGGCAGCAATAATGCCGGCGGTGACTCCTCACCGCAGACAAACTCCGACGCGCCCAGCACGGACCCGCCCGACATGACAGTGACGCAACGGATCGAACACGTCTGGAAGCAGCCGGAGACGACGCCAACGATCAGGTGGAAAAGCCCCTTCTCCACTTCTCACGTCGAATGCTAGAGCCCTATTAACCACTCGGTAGTTCTAACGTCATCTGGCATAGAAGTTAGAACAGGCATAACTCATAACGTCATGCACTATTCACACTGCAAAAGTTTAAAAGAAACTTTTTCCCACGAATATTCGTGTACTTTTCAAAGTTCATTCGCCTAAATTGTTCGTATTTATTTAGGCGAAAAACAAATTTAAAAAACTAAACAATTTTTCTTGAATCATAGCCTAAGAACATTCACGGTCAAGTCACCTTTCAACAACAAAAAATATTAAAATCGGTTCATCCCTTTGGGTGCTATGATGCCACAAACAAACACACGCATACACTCCTCTGTTTGCTTAAAAATACACTTTTCTGTATCTCTACATAAAAATAAAATAATTCTAGAAACAGGTCATAAGATTCAAATAAATCATTTATATGGGCGTATATAATTTCTGGATGTGGAGAATATAATGAACGGGATACTCTGTCAGGTGAACTCCCGATAAGTTCCCGATTAACATGATGTTCATAATACATCCTTTTCTGATCGCAGTGCGTCCTTCGACATACCTATTAGAAATAAAATAAATGACTTAATATACCTACTAAACGGATACTTACTTTTTTTTAAATGGCAAAATGCGGCGTTGTAATAAAAGCTCAATAAGAAAGTATGGCATAATCATAATAATATATTAATATAGAGAACAAGCCATTACCCATAGCAGTAGAACTTACGTACTTGGAATCCATTCAATCTGGACAGCGCAAACACTAAATCCCTGAGTCCCTTTGTGTGATTTTATTGCAAAATGCTACGAGTTCCCTTCAGTTGGTACCCAGCTGCACCATGAACCGTTTTTGAGATCGTCTCCGGCGTAATCGATCAAAGGTGTTTTTTTTTAAATAACAAAAAACCCCTTTGTTGTGCGCACAGTTTTTACATATAAAAAAATATTGTATACTTTCGAAATTTGTGTATACTTTCAAATTTATAATTTACGAGGGGGCGATATATTCATGTGACAAAATACGTATTTTTAAAGTTAAGAAATTGTTGGCGAGTCCGATTAAATATTAAAAAAATGAGATTATTTCGACTGTGTGCATAAAAAAAACCCTCGTATAGCAGCCATACCTTACCATTCCGTTTTATAGACTAGTGCCCCCCCCCCCCCCCCAACTTGAACAACTGATTTATCCTCTATTGAGCAACAAAGCGTACCACATATAATCTGTTTTATGTCTAGTTAGCCGTATGTATGAGATTAGTTAAATGTTGATTAATCTTTTAATTTTTAACCCAGTTTTGTAATTCAAACAATCACACAGTGATATTTTGATGACATAAACATTATATTTATGTCGTCAAAGTCAAATGTTATGTGTAAAATCGACTTAACATAATATCTTGACTTCAAAAAAGCATTTAGGGTAAGCGTGGGCAAAATGGAAGGAGAGGGCAAAATGGAAATTAATAATAAATCCTAGCCCTGAGCTCCCCCCCTCGTCTCACCGCCCCGCGGCTAGTACCTATGAGAATGACCGTTGGCTGACGAAATTTTAGTGCACTTGCGGCGACCAAGGCCGTTAAACGTGTGCAGAGAATATTTTATGCGGTCTGACAACGAATTTTCGTGAATATTTTGGTGAGATTTTTTGCGTGAAAGGTGCGTATTTCTTACATAATTATTTATTATAACGTTTAATTCAAAGTGATTGTATGTAATTTATATAAATTGATGTTCTTTGATAGGTTGTTTTTGAGTAACTATGCTTTTTATTAATGGGGTATGGTTTGGGCAAAACGGAAAAAAACATGCGAGGGCAATATGGAAAGTTTTCCATTTTGCCCTCACCTAGTTTTTTTTCTATTCTTATTTTTTATACGTGTAGCAATTTTTAATTTGTCCACAGATGGTAAATAAATATAAAAGAAAGACCAGTCAAGCTTCATGGACCGCCGAAGACATGAAGAAGGCAGTGGAGGAGGCCAAAGCAACATCAATATTAGGTGCTTATACATATATACGGTATATGGTATACCTCTTGGACAAATATGGTATACCTCTTGGATCTCTATTTCGTCACCTGAAAAGCAATCAACCAGATACAAAGTTAGGTAGATTCCGACCTGTGTTTACGGTAGAACAAGAAAACCTGATATTTGAATACGCTAAGTAACTAGATAATTGCTTTTATGGCTTAACCCGAGAATCTTTGCAAAATTTAACCTACCAGTTGGCAGAACAAAATAATATTTACCACCCCTTTGAAAATGAGAAGGCTGGACGTGCCTGGATCGATGGTTTTATGAGGAGATACCCTCAGCTGACTTATAGAGTTCCAGAAGCAACATCAATTGCACGCTGTGCAACCTTTAACAAGACGCAAGTTAACATTTTTTATGACAAACTCTGGAAAGTTATATCAAAACATAATTTTATCAATCGTCCTGATGATATTTATAATATGGATGAAACTGGTGTTAAGACAACGTCTGAGAAACCTCCTAAAGTAATATCACTGAAAGGAAAAAAACAGGTTGGAGTTATATCATCTGCTGAAAAGGGGCAATTAACAACTGTAGTCTGCTGTTGCAGTGCCACAGGATGTTTCATTCCGCCTTGTTTTATTTTCGGAAAACGAAAAAGAATGAATGAAAGGCTGCTAGACGGTGCACCCAATGGTGCGCAGGCATGGTGCTCAGAGTCAGGTTGGATCGTCAATGACATTTTCAACAAGTGGTTGCAAGTATTCATAGAAAAAACAAAACCCACGCAAGAGAAACCCGTACTTCTTATAATGGACAACCATTCCACCCACCAAAATCTGGAAGCTTTAAGTTTGGCCAGAAAAAGTGGAGTTATCTTTGTAAGTATTCCATCCCACACAAGTCAGAAATTACAGCCTCTGGATGTTTCTGTGTACAAATCATTTAAGTTAGCCTTTGAAAGAGCAGTCGATATATTTCAAAAGAACCATCCAGGACGCCGCATAAAAGAAAGTTCACCAGTTTCAGTTTGAATGTTGCCAGACTTGTCAATTTGCATTTGAAAAAAGTGCGACTGTTGAAAATGCTGCCAATGGTTTCAAAAAGTGCGGAATCTATCCGTAGAATAGAAACTTATTTAATGACTTGGATTTTGCACCCTCTACGGTTTTTACTTCAGGTGTTGAGCAACTAAGTGCAAAAAATCAAGCTACCTATGAAAATGTTGAAACATCTGTTAGCATCACCGGAACTGCAATAACTCCAGCTACTACTTCCATTGTTACAACAACTACGGTTGCTGTATCCGCTCCTGTCACATCTATAGTCGCTGGAGTTACCGCAGCAACAACTTTGGCAACCACTGACTCCGCAACAACTGTTGTTGCCACTAATGTAGATTTAATTTCTCCAAAGGATATTATGCCATTGCCCAAGACCATACAATCTAATGTTTCGAAGCCCAAAAGGCAGTGTCAAAAATCAGTAATTTTAACAAATGCAAACCCTAAAAATTTACTTATGTCATTCTTATTAACTTTTGTGGTAAAAGATTAAGGTATATAATAATATTCGTCTAATTTTTATAAACTATGTAAGTATCTGGTTAATAAGTTGTCAGAACGTAATGATTTTTATACATATAATACGAGTACATATCTATCTATAATGAAGCTAGCAGAAGCAAATTAGAAATTGAAAATGAATTTGATTTGACAAATGGGTATTAATATTTAATAATAGTATGGCTTAGTGCTAAAATATTAGGATCGTAATGGCTGATGGTTAATGATTATTAACTTTTAACAATTCAGCATTTTCGAAAATTATGCATACATGTGTACCTGAGAAACGAAATTATTTTTTGCAAATAAAAGGACCTTATCAGCAAAATATGTAATAGTCAAGCTTTACGCATTAAAAATCACAATAAATCCACGTTGTGTTATACAATTCAGTGAGATTGTCGCAAATTGTTAACGCACCATAACCTACCATTAACCTACCATAAATTAAAGTTTATTGATAGATCAATTTTACAAAATGTTCTTGTGTTGTCTCATCAACTACACACATGAAATCACATGAAATTAGATTGTGAACAGCTGCTTAAATCATATTTAAACAATAATAACAAAATCAGAAACTTGGTATTTTATTTATGCACAGCAGTGTGCAAAAATATTTTGTAATTAAATTAAATTTAATTGGAAATGTAAAAGTACAGCTTTATATAACTGTGTAAAAATGTTGTTTTTTTCAATTAAGATAAATAAATAAAAGTGTTTTCATAAATAAAAAAATCTATTTAAACTAAATTCATGAATATTTTTTTATGGGTTGGCTTTTCCGTGTTGTCCGTGCGTTCAAATCACTTCTACGGGAGCACATGGATCTGTTAAACGAGCGCGACATAGCGAGTGAGTTTGACGCGCGGTATCTACTTTTATCCTCCGATAAACGCTCGATTTTTAAATAATATTTTTTTAATAAATAGTGAAATTTTAATTAGGTTTCAAACTGTCTAACTTATGTTTTAACTATTGTTTATTCTTTTGTTGCTTTGGTAATTATTTCGTGAACTCACTTTAGCTGCATTCTCACTTGAATGTAACTGAAAATTTTCCAAATAAAAATATTTAAGTTTATGTTAACAAATTTAAAATACAAACAAATTGTACGTAAATGCATCGATAATAATACCCAAAATAGCCGAGTATAGTTATCATTTTGGATATTTTATCGATTTTAATCACACTTCAACGATTAATCAAGTTCGGATTCAATATTAAACTTGATAAAAACGGTCTAGATGAATGAAATTTACCCCAAAATGATAAGAATTTCCACTGAATATTAAATTAATATATAAAAAAATCAGCGTGCGTTAGAAGTAATATATCGGTAAATAAATTGATTTAATGTGTCAATTTATATATCAAAATGATCACCGGTATCTACATCAATATTCCACACACCTATTTATTTTAGAAGAAAATCAACGTGATAGATAACGAAAAAATCGACAACTGTAGTCGAATGAGCGTATCGTATTCCGAGCAACCTATCAAGTTTACCCGAATGTACGGGAATGAGCGGGCCACATTTTTTTTTATTTATTGAAACAATTCCATATTGTGAGGTTACAGATTTGTGTATTAAAATATTAAAATTTATTGTATCCGTGAGCGTTTGCTCCACTGCTACCTCTTTTCGCTGCCTTCTTAACTAGACTAAATATCTGTCCTAAAGAAGGTAGTTCAATTTTGTTCTTATTTATTGAATATTTGCTTATATTGCTATCAAGCTTTTCAAGTTATATAATACGAAATATACGATATAATAAGATATTAAAAAATTGTAATATAATAAACAGATAAAGGAAGTAATTTATAGTTAATAGTCTAAATTAGATAATTAAACTGGTATATCAACATATATATTTTTATATAATAATATATATTAATAAACATTTGTACATATATACATATTTTAAAAATACATAATAATATAAGGTCGTTTTTGTTAATATTTTGACATGTTATTCTACTATTTAAATTAAGTAAAAAAATACCTTAGGTTTTATACAATAACATTTAGTAAGTTGCATGCAAAAGGTTGTCATTTTACACAATTACATTGTGTAAAGTGCTAAAGAAGTTTTGCTTCAGAATTCTACCATGCGTTCAATAGCAAAACAAATACCTAGGCTATGTTTATTTTAAGCCACCTTTACGCATCCTTCATGGATGCAAAATCATTCACACACACACTGAACACACTGTATGTATGTATAAGGTTGTCCCGAAAAAAAAACAGCTAATTGACCCTGCGTTTTGAAAAATGATTTGTAAAGACGACATACCGAAATTCATCATGGCTTAAAAAATAAATAAGACACTATTGTTTTTAGTTAGGTACGAAAAGGTTTCATTTTGCCCTTTCTAGCTTTCCATTTTGTCTACATACAAGGGCAAAATGGAAAAACATACTGTCTACTAATTAAGCTTTTAACTTTTTAAAAGTATGTAATGTTAACGATTTTAGTGTAAAAATATCACGTTGTAAAGGTAGTTAAAAGTATGCAATAAAAAAAAATAACAATTTCGTTGCTTTTTATTTGTTTTGTTTACCTAAAATTAGGTTTTCCATATTGCCCACGCTTACCCTAACATAGTCGATAACGAAAATCTCACTAATTAAATTTAAATCCCAGCTTTCTCAGACGAATATCTTGATTTTGTTTAAAATTTGTATTAAAAAAACTAATCACGTTCTCAAATGATCATATTTATCAAATCATGGAGGAATTAAAGTGAAGTACAATTTCAGCCCAGACCCGGTGGAACCTCCATCACAGCCAAGCGAGTGTGGGATCGTCGGTGACAATACCCTGTTTATAAAGGGCGAAGAGACGAACAAGGGTGACTGGCCCTGGCTGGTGGCCATATACGTCGAGAGGCCGTCCAGTCTCGACTTCAGATGCGCTGGGACACTGGTTTCGCATCGGCATGTCGTTACAGGTAAGATTAAACCTTTTATAGGATCGATGGTCCCATAGAAAAGTGTCTTCAAACAAATATAATATAAAGGTTTGTGCATCAAAAATGTTACTTTTGCTTTGTCTTTCGAATGCATTTATTTTAATTCAAAACATAACATTTCGTGGTCTAGCGGTAAAATACAATGGAGGGATGCAGGGATAGGATTGATGGTCCTACATACTACAAAATCAGTTAGTAATTTCTCGGTTTTGCCTAAAATACAACTGACCAATAGGGCTAGTCCGAAACTGACTAGCCCTATTGTCAACAAACCTCACTGATGTTCTTTTTAAGCTTTGCGCTGTAGGTTAATGGGGAAAACATCTGCACAAATTAAACCTAACGACCGACGACAGGTGCAGACTGTGCCAAGAGAGCCCAGAAACCCCTTTACACCTACTGGGTGAATGTGGACCCCTCATTTATAAAAGGTACCAGCTTCTAGGCAACCATCTCCTCAAGTGATTAGAATCATCGCACCCAAAAAGATACTTAACATTATCTACAGTACGGTACTAGAGGGCGAATTATAAGTGGATTTAAAAGTAAAATAGTTCTGGAAAGGACGCGGTACAGGGGGGGGGAAACCCCCCACATCCACTAACATAACATAATGGGGAAAACGAATATTTTTTGAGAAAATAAATGATATTAATATTGTGCGTTTGATGTTAGGTCAACATAACTTGATCAATTATACTAGGTTTGCGATATTTTTCTAGCTGCCCACTGCGTTCGGGATTCGAGCAATCGTCCGGTGCCTGTCGATGGCGTTCTCATCAAAGTGGGGGTCTTCAACCTCCAGGAGTGGACTGACCGGGACGTTAAGCAGGTCGGGCTGAAGAATATTCTACAGCACCCGAAGTACACTGGGGGCTCGAGCCACCTTGATGACATCGCTGTATTGATATTTCCCGATCCACTGGAATATAATACTTATATAAGACCTGCTTGCCTATGGGAAATGGATACAGATCAAGAAAAGGTGGTTGGACGAAATGGCACGGTAAGTTATTAGGCTATATTTTTTATTATGATAAATATCTGTTGTTAATTATATAGTGTATAGTAAATAGTAAATAAAACTTATGGAGGAGAATTGTGATCGAATCTCAACTATTATGGAATTAGGTGTGATTTTTTAATAATGTTTCTCGGAGATGATCGTTGCGTTGATTAAATTGTAATGAGTTTAACTGGCAACACTAATATATTTATTAATTTTGTACATTTATACATAAAAAAAATGTTTCTTACAAATGATACTTTCTATCATACTATCTTATCCTTAAGTTTTATCCATTATTTACGGGACCACATGTGTATCTAAATGGTAAAGGTACAGTTATTGTTAAACAAAGGATATTCCCAAAAAAAGTTGTAGGAAGTTTTTTTTTTTTTTATTTAATGATTATACTGTACCTAATGACGAGTCATTTTTGAATAAATATATTTATTATGAATTTAAAAATTTATATTATTTACAATCTACATTTCATGAAGCCAATTACTTTGCTACATACTTAATATGTTATTATTCGGTAATTATAGCGTTTCTTGTAATACTACCTATAATTGCTGTGTAATGTTCTGCTATTAACCCAAATTGACCTATCTTTAGGTGGTCGGTTGGGGCCGGGACGAATACGGCCTGGTGGCTACTCCGGAGCCTCGTCAGGGGAGAGTCCCCATTGTCTCCACGACGACTTGCAGGTCATCGCACGCCGATTTTGCCAGGCTTACCTCTAACAACACCCTCTGCGCAGGTACATAGTATTCAAATACTACACAATAAGTATTTATGTATAAATGCTTGCCTTCTCTATAAATTTCTACTCGTTTATTGTCATGCAGATATAGTCCTTTGTTATCGCATGTTTTCTAAGTAGGACAATTGTAAATTTCATCTAAAATCTTAATCATACAGTAACAACGTCTTGTCCATTTTGTGGTTTTTTTTACGGATTGAATTTTATTAAACTTGAGCATTACTGAGGTTCTTATACCTCTATAATCATTCCATATATTTTTTTGCTTCAGCTGCGAGTGTGTAGAAATACAACATTAGCAAGTGATGTTTACTTTAATTCCCGGCAATACTTGTAAAATTTGTTAGTAGTAACAGTGTTAGTAAAAAAAAAAACACAATTATAGCTTGTATTTGTATTGATTGTTTTAAACAATTAATTGCCAGTTATAAGTTTTTTAATGTAAAAATAAGACTTGACTATACACACAAATATACATCATTTTGATTTTTGTACATTTATTGAACCTAATTCATTTTGAGTATTCTTAATAAAAAAAACTGAATTTAATTAGTTAATAAGTTAACAGTTAATAACAGTAACAGTTAATAAGTTAATAAGGTAACATTTATTGATTCTGAAGCGGTACGAAGTTTGTTAGATCAGCTTGTGCATAATAACGAAAAAACTCAAGCGAAAAATAGCAGTCAAAAAATTTACCCTGATCACCAAAAATCAGAAAGAAAATATTATAAGAAGTAAAAATATACTATAGAAAATTATTATTATAAAGGATTATAATTATTATTAAAGATTTTAGAGGCGTGGTTTTCAAGAAGAGATAAAACGCATACAATTTGATGTTATGGCTAAGAATTTAGTTTTATTATAAAGATAAGGGTTTGCCATTATGTTTTAAAAATGATTTCGGGTAAGTGGCCGCCGCGGCTGACTCGAACAAATTCCAGCCGAGAGGCCCAATTTTCAACCACTTTTTGCAGCAAGTTGGGCCGTATGTCAGCAATAACGCGCCAAATATTCTCTTCCAAGGCGTTAATCGTGTCCGGCTTATCTGCGTAGACAAGCGACTTCACATAACCCCACAAAAAATAGTCCAACGGTGTTAAATCGCACGATCTTGGAGGCCACGCCACAGGCCCACGACGCGATTTTTACTTTATTTTAGAGTGATTTTAAAAAAATTTGGAGTGATTTTTTCTAAATTTGCACTATTTGGAAACGTTGTTCAGGAGTAAGTCTATTCATTATGAAATGGCAAACCAAACTGAGCATAAATCAAGTGAAAGCTGTCAAAAACACCAACTACGAAAAAAGTAATGCCAGATTGAAAACCACGCCTCTAAAAAAAACACCCTAGAATAAAAAAAAATAACAATACATTAAAATGTGTACCATAATTACCAGAGATTTACCGAGAGTTGCATCTTGCATCAAGATTTATATTGAAACGTATTTGGTCAATGTGTCTACGAGTATTTTCACATTTTGCAAATTCCACAGGCGCCAGGGACGGAACGGGGCCCTGCAACGGGGACTCCGGCGGCGGACTTTACCTCAACGTCCAGAGCAGATGGTACTTGAGGGGCATCGTGTCTATCTCCATCCCGGGATCCGAGACGCCCTGCAATCTCAACGAGTACGTCGTGTACACCGACGCTGCGAAGTACATGCCCTGGATTCGGGCCATCATTAAAGCCAGCTCATGATATCGGAAGTCTGGGCCCTTCGCGCCGGAAACCGACAAGTTCCTTTTACTGCTTAAGCTGCGATTCTTCGATACTCTTGTTTGAATGTGGAAAGTAAGAAGTTTGAACCATTTTGAATGCTACAATCGTAATATGTCGTTTTTATGCATTTTAGATGAAGGATTTCTCTGAATTGATGATGATTACAAAGATAAAAAAATAAAATAAATACACTGAACCTTTATCCAATTCCATTCCTGGCTATTTCTTGTAAAATTATTCTATGTGTTGAGTAAAAAAAAATATATTCTTGCGGTGTCCATATTTATATTTATAAGGTTTTTTTTTACATTTTTTTTCTCGGAAACCATGATGGATTTTAATATGTCCTTCTTACAAATCATTTTTGAAGTCGCAGGGCCTACTAGCTGGATTTTTTATCGGAAATGGACTCCTCGGGACGCTCCGTATAATAAATAGCCAGCTGGGTTAGGTTGAACCATCCCAAAATAGACGCACATTGCTTAGCTGTCAAATCGTGCAATGGAACGCGCCGCGCACATTTGGTTTCCTCGCAAGCATAATTTGTTGATCTATAAGCTAGAAAAACATAAAAACCATTTATTAAACATTAATATATTTATACGAGTACATATATATAAATGCTGGACTTTATCCACGTTTCCGAACCGATTAGAGTCGTGCCGGGTCGCACGATCTGCACAAGAAGACCTGGTGCAGGCGTTCTTCCCGGTCGATCACGCCGCTGACACTTTTATTCCAGACCTTTGGAATTTTAATTAGACTACTTAAACTTGTTAAAAAAAGTAGTCATAAGATTAGAGAGTAGTTCGATGCGATGATTTTATGCGAGTTAGCTAAACCGTGGTTGTTTGTCTGAATTTTATTATTATTAGTGTTTGTAAATATTTTATTTTGGACCTTAGTGATTTGGAGCCCATCCGTATTGTTAATATTGCTTGGTTAGTAAATAAAAAAATATATATAACATTTAACATTTTATAAATATTTATATATATTTATAAAATTTTAAGCGAATTGGCTTATCAACATCATCAACATAGTTTTAAAAATTGGATTATTTCTGTTCTGAGAGTACATCAATTCAATTTTGGTTTAATGCGGTTTTACACTTGCTTTTATTTATATTTAACTGCCTACGATCTCCGTGGTTATACTTTACTTCGAAACATATATATTTATGAATAAAATAGACCTTTTTATAAAAATATAACCGACTTTAAACTAAAAAAAAATATATAAAAAAATACATACTACATAAAAAGTAAACACACGACATCATGACATCGACATAAAAACATTTTGAACGGAAATCAGAGTTTTTTATTTTTTATAATAATACCTAGAATAGTTTTATAATAGGATATTTTTGAATTTTTATGAGAATAAAATTATTATAAAGTACCTACGTTAAATATTATCATATATTTATTAATTATTTTTAGGAGTTCAGGAACGTAAAAGTTTTTTGCCTTAATGGCTGTCTTTTAGCAATTTATCTATGGTTAATCCTATTTTTTTAAATTTACGACCTATTTATAGAGAAACGCTAGTACATGTTATGTGCATATTCGATATTTTTAATAGTAAATAAAAGTCCACTTAAATGTAAGTTTATATTTTGTTTATAATTTAATGTTGAGTTGTTAAAAATATTAAAAATCAAGTACTTAATTGTTTTTTAATCAAGGATTATACCATTTTTCCCAAACCTTTGCAAGATTTTACAGCGAATTGACTGTTTTCAATATCTTCATATAAAAATACGGCAGTATAGCCAAATGGAATGAATTTCCCGAAATATGCGTGGTACTGGTGCATTGCCTTGTACCACTCCGAACTTGATGGCAGTTTTATTAAGAGAAGTACTAAGTGCACTTTTTTATTCGTCTTCGACCATTTCTTTACTTTAAGCTGACTTATTTATCATCATCATATCATTTAGGGTGGAACTTCGACTCAGGCTAAGGCTGAAGTAATAAATTCTATATGTAAAATTCTGAGATGCACTCCTATGTATAAATTTTTACTTATTTTTTTATGATTTAGCATCGATTGTTATCTAGCATTAAGAATGTTTTAACAAACCTTTAGTTTAATTCATTTTATCTACTAATGAGAATCCTATATCTGTCGGAATGGGCTAACTTCGGCGAACGAACTTTGTCGCTCAACACTACAGTTAAAGTACTAAAGTACTGTACTCTTGACCGTTGAGGAGTTCCTTCGTCTGGAGGCAGTTCTGGGTGTAGAATCAGGGCGTGCTTACCATAAAAATGCATTGTCATCGAAACTGAACCAACATGTCAAATTTCAACTCCGTAAGATAAGAGGAAGTGAAGTGGTTCTGATTCAGGTTGCAAGATTTGACAAACAAACATTGCAAGATAAATAAAAGCTCGTAAACAATCACACTCGCCCATGTCATAGCCTCTAAGCACCAACATGTGCTCCACCGACCATCTACACTCCCGTGGAGTGTGGTCTGTGGAGTACCCTGTGGCAGATAGGGCTGAACTCTTTGCGAATAGACTAGAACAGACTTTAAAGCCACTCAAAATGGAGGGGGACCCTGGGCACGAGGCTGAATTTGAGATTTTCTTGACCTCCCTCACCCCTTCCCTTCCCGCTTTCAACCGTTTGAGGTCATGGGGCACCAAAAAAAAAACTACAAACTCAGCTAGGTATGACCAGATTGGTTAAAAAATGTAAGATCGTAGTGAAAGCTGATAAATCAGAAGCCATCATGAGAACACCCAAGGAACTATGAATCGAAGGCAAGAGCATACAGTGGAATAAGTCCGACAAATACTTAGGGGTCCAGATAGTAGACACTGGGTATACACCGTTAGATAAGGGAAGGCAGACATTATCATCAACCTAAGCCTGCGTTGCGAGTAAACGTTGGCCTTTGTGATAGTTCGATCTTCGAATGACAGATCGCACATATAAGCCGTAAACATATGTTCGAGTATTAAAATACAGGAAAAACATCAAAGAATTAAGGCTTAACCAGTTTAGCAGCAGTGATCGATGTCACCGTGCCAATCTTCTACACAAACAAACAAGCTTTTCCGATATCGCCATGGCGGTTTTGTGAAGTGCAATTCGAATTTGGAACGGTCCCGAAAATGACAGCTGTCAAACGCGTTATTAGGCTGTGGTGTTGGGCGGCGGCGCTCGCGACGGCCAACAGCAAGTTCGCTCCCACGTCGCCGTGTCCCAAGATTTTCACATACGAAAATGACGGACAACAGTGGTACGGCAAAATTAAACTGCCGAGTCCACCGGTCGGCAGTGAAATGAAGCTTCGTGTAGAAATGTCACTAAGAGCTCATCTGCCAACGGTAAGATTTTCACGTGGATCAATGAAAATAAAGGAATATATTTATGGAATAATTACCATATTTATATTTGCTATTTAAGCTTATTTAGAATTTATCCATTTCCATTTGTTGAATCAGCTATGAATTATAACCTATTATATTTTTCCTAATGCCTAATCCAATAGGGGTAGAGTTTGATTTAATTTTACAGCAGATCAATATTAATTGCTCATTTTAATATGCAAACGTTATAATCACTATAATCTAAATCGCTTAAGCCAATTAACCGTGAAAAAAAAATATTTGATATTTTTGTAACCTTTTGAAGTAGGTTAAAAATGGAACATTTTTTTATATAGCGTGATCAGGGTTTATCCTGCGGGTTAAACAATATATATGCGAATTCCATTTGGTGTACTTCGTACAAAAAATTTCGACAATATCGTGTAAATGTTATTCAAGGGCATGGAAGATTCTTTGGTGCCCTAAAAACATTTATATATTTGTTGAAGTATTTAGCGATTCTTTCAGACATATTCTGGCAGCACAGAGATGATTGGAAAACGCGAAGCCATTCTGAACGACATCCTCAGGAGACAGCCCATCAGCTACAAGGTCAACTTCCCGCTACTGTATCCATTACCCAAACTGACCAAGATTGTGTTCATGGGTGAAGTTGTGTGCACAGCACTACCAGGTACTAAAAATGTATAAGCCTGAATTTATTTATTCGAATACATACAACACAAATGTATTACAGAATATCCATTTCGTTACACATCAGAATCCAGATTACGTACTACCTTACTTATTCTACCTCGTGGACTGTCTGCAAGCAAGCTGGTATGATGGGCTGGCGGTAGAATAGAAAATGCTTCCTTACTTATAAAGAGTTCATCGTAGGATAAAAATCTTTCTTCGGTACTTCAAATTTTAGGTAAATAAATATTACTATTAATTAATCTGTATGTAAAAATAAAAATATAGACTTTTTCGGTTTAAATTCCATAGAGAGTTATAACCAAGCATTTCCAAAATAAAGTTCGAAGGAAATATCCCAAAATTACGTTAATAAATTTATCTTCACATTATTTTTTTGCATATGCGAAGCAGGGTGATTGTTTTTTTATTTATAGACTCATCATCATCTGGGGCCCAGAAAGATACGGAAATATCTTTGGATCATACACTGCAAACCGGTGAGGACTCCCAGCAGCTGAAAGCATCTAATCCACAGACCTTGGCACGACCCCAGGCGCAAAACCCAAACTACAACAGGCCTCACGAGCCCCAAAACCAAAAGAACGACCACGCTAAAACGGTCCTGGAGGGGGACGACGATCAAAATATAAGCAAATTCTTCGATGAGTTTGTCAATAATCAGCGTCAGCCGCAGAGACCCCAAAAGCGGCCACCGCAGACTCAATCCTGGGAACAGGAGCGCCAATCGCAGCCTCCACCAAAAACGCCTCCACCGCAGTCAAGACCGCCGCCTCAGAGCAGATCTCCAGCGGAAAAAAGACTTCCACCACAGCCAGAAATCTCACAACTGCCATCCAGGTAACATTGATAAAGAACAAAAAAAAAAAACATTACATTACATCCATTTCAGTAAAAAAACGTCAATGATAAATTTAATAAAACAAACGCTATAAAAAACAAAAGGTGGTCATACGATTATATCGTTAATATGATTATTTATCCTCTTCGGTTGATATTTTTTTATTAAATATAAATATATACCCGTTTCATCTTGCGTTGCGAAAAACTCTATATTTAAGAAAAAAATAGTAGAAAAAAAATTAAACGTTTTTCGTTTAATTTTTTTTTCTTTCGTTTAATTTTAATTTCTTTGGCCTCTAGCAGTCTGACAGTGAAAAAAATAAAATAATACTGCAGTATGAGTGTAAATTAATATTAGTCTTTTCATATATTTCTGTACTGTAGCGAAAACCTGTTATCAGTCAACTTTATACGCAATTGTTTGTACCATTTCTTAGATATTGTATAGTTGGTTTCCCAAATAAACAATAAATAAATAATATTTTCCCGTGTAATCATAAACCTGAAAACAATTATATCATTATAAGAACTTTATAATAATATAAATAATAAAATAAAAGAATAATAATATTTATTACATTATTTTTGGTATAATTTACATTTTTTAAAATATTTAGAAATCGGTATTGAATTTAGCTTTCAAATGATATGATACTATGCATTAAATAATAAAAGTAAGTTATAAAAGTCCTTTTAGATTATGTTTTTTCCACATTTCATAACTGAAATGTACTACATCATCTATACAATGAATTATTATTTCCTCAAAAATTAAGTACGAAATGTTTTGTCTACATTTTATTTGAACCTACCATTTTTAAAACCGATACTTAACTATGTCGCGGTTCAAATCGACCCGCTATAGAGAGAGCACGAATCGTTGCGACTATGTGCCTCTCTCTCGCCCAAACGTCAGGGCGCGTGGTTTGCGAGGGGTAGACGGTGGGCGGGTCGGCCTGCCGGCACTGGTAGTCGCGAAAAGTTATATTCATGAAATTTTTGAAAATATTATAAATTACGTGCTATATTTCTAAGATAGAAACTTTAATACGTAGATGATGTGCATATGTGAACGCAGTGAATGGCTCGAAATTGAATTTTGAGCATAGTTTGTGTGTAGACACATAATTACATAATTATGCCTGCTTTAATATGTTTCAGTATAACTGCAGAATCCGACAGATTCGAATGTGGCATCTCGCATTTCATTGACAACCGCATCGTCAATGGATACAGAACTTCGAAAGGCAACTGGCCATGGATTACAGCCATGTACATAAGGCGGGGGGACCAGCTCGTGTTTTATTGTCCAGGAACTCTGATTTCAAGCCGTCATATTGTTACGGGTAATCAGAGTACTCATAAAAATATTCAATTTCCTCTGAGGAGAGAATCCTTATCGTCGTTGCGATTTTATCCTTGCCTGGGCATAATATTCTGTTTCAACAATTTAAGTCAATACTTAAATAATTAATTGTGTTTCTCACAATTGTGAGAAACATACAATTTGATGAAATATAAATCGTTTCATTAAAATGCAATCAGTAAAATATAATAAAAGAATATGATGGTGTCATACAACACTAATGCAGGTGTGCATCTTTAAAGCTCGCCTAACCCCGCGTATCGGCCGTTTCCCCGCTGGCCTCCCTTGATTTCCCCTCAAATGCCCTGTTGCGGTCAAAACGAAATTGTGGCTAGGGTAATACTCACTCTTAACTATTCAAATATATTGACCATTCCAGCTGCTCAATGCATGTACGATCCCCGCACGAAAAATCCCTTCAAGGTCAGCAACCTCCTCGCAAGACTGGGATTGTTCAACCTTCAGGATTGGTCGGACGAAAATGCGAGACAGATGGAAATTTCAAAGTTTGTCATTCACCCCGACTTCAATAGAAAAACATTTAAATATGACATTGCCCTGCAGACCTTGACCAACGAGGCTACTTTCACTGACTACATCATTCCGGTCTGTCTGTGGAACTATGATGACAGCGCAGAAGTAGACGGACAGATTGGAACTGTAAGTAGACCTTTAACGGAGATCATTTGAGGAGTATCAGGGAGATATTTCGACATACGAGTACATATTGTTTTCTGAAATTTTATTTTCTATACTGATTTACAACATATTTTACAACAACTTTTTCTTTGTAACAAAAGCTGACGTTTTCAATACAAAAAGACGTAAAAGGCCTGTTCAAAGCGGTATATTTCCAGATATTTTCTAAAGAATAATAGAAAGATTTCGATCAAAAATAGATAAATTTCATATAGATCCTAATCAAAAATGATTTTTTTAAAAGATTACATTTTAAAATCATTTGGAGCGTTTTTTTATTTATTTGTGTACTAAAATGCATTAATCATTTATAATTATATTATTCTTTATACATTTCGAAATATAAGTGGTATTTAATTTTCACGAAAAATATTGCTTACCTGTTGTAAAAAATATGATTTTTTTACCAAAGATATGTGTTTTGGAGTGTCTTGAACTAATTTGAATGAGGTTTGGAAACAAAGTATGTTTTTTTACTAGTATGCGGTTGTAATCTATATTATTACAATTTTGAAATTTATATTTTAATATTTAATTTGCATATTGTTAAATTTACACATCCGTAATCGCAATTATTCAAACTGTATTTCTGTATTATTTGTGATAAATAAAGGTATTTAATATTAAATTCAGAAATCGGCTTTCCGATTTATTTCATTATTTACAAATAAACATCATTTAATAGTAAAAAAGCTTGATGAATTTTAATAAAGGTAGGTTCATCCTAAGTTATGAAATAATATAAAATAAAATACGCGAACTCCTTAAAAGATTTTGTTTTTTGTATGTTTGAGTGCACATACTCGTATATGGCCCGATTTTTTTCAACTTACACCGTGACTTTGCCTTATATTTTATACTTGAAAAACATTGAAACTTAGAGTAGATAAATAAATTAAATCAGAATATAAAATAAAGTTGGATACTTTTTTTTAAATTAATATATATTTTTTTTATTTTAGGTAATTGGCTGGGGCAGAGATGAAAATGGGAGTAAAAGCGTGGAACCTCGCATGGCTTCGATGCCCTTAATTTCAGTGGAAAAATGCAAGGCTAACTCCGATAAACTTTTCAATTTGGTTAATAACATGACGATATGTGCAGGTTTGGGTTTTTTTCGTCACAAATATCATTCCACTGGTAATGTCATTATACTAAAGGATTGCGAAATTGCGAAAACGCCCCTATTTTTAACAATAAGAAGTGCGCTACTACACCATGGTGTATGGTGCACATCTATTGAACTATTTGCTGTAAGTTCAATAGATGTACTGTTATATTCACCCGATCGACCTATTGCAAACCCATCAAAGTGTAGTTGAAAAATATAGCGCTATCGATCGACCTCGATCGTTTGGGACAGAGGCGACTGGCTCTAGTGCTGCCAACCCTATTGCTTTAACAGTAGCGTACTTATCGGCGTTTTTCTAATGCATTCTACCGAAAAAGACCTAAGCTTAAGCGGTTAAAGCTTATGATTTTAAAAAGAATAATAAACACCAAAGTGATAGAAGACGATTAAAGAATCAAACAAACATAAACGTGTAATATATGAAACCATGAAAATTGGTACGAGATTCTCTGTTTACTGTTAAGTGTTAACCTATCTGACCAAGTTGAAGTTGGTAGGCAACGTTGTGCTTGGCAATTGATCTAACCCGATCGATGCATATCGGGCCGGATCGATAACTATCGAACAGGGTTAGTAGTTGTCGACGATCGAGTTTATCGATCAGTATATTTATAAGACCGGCCGATCGAGAAGGTGTGGTAGCACCTTTATTTAGCGCAATGATTTAACACGCTGACCGCTAAAATTAATCCGGTTCAATTTCTGGTATCTTACTGTTTTTAACCAACTTCAACAAAAGGACTTAAGGTTATTTTTTTTTCTTGACTCTTTACTTCGAAACGGCTCAAGCGATTTCGATGATTTTTTTTTTGCATATGATGCAAAATAAAATAATATAAAATACATGATTCACACGGAATGAAGTTGCATATTAAGGCGTGTTTCTCCGTCGATTTCGATGATATGGTAGAACCGTTTTTTTATTGTTTACCGATAATAAGAAATCTATTGTACTTATCATTTCTTAGTTTTTTGATTTTAGGTATATTTGGAAGTCGGTTTTATTTTTTTAGTCATGATTATTGTGGTTGTTGAGTTTATAAATTTATAAATGAAAGACAGTCCCCAGACAGACAAAAGTGTCATTTAAAATAAATAAACGGAATACGTGACGTCGTTTAATTCATTAAAAACTAACATTTGAATTAGTTTCTTAATATTAATTTATTCTACATCTTTTCTCTTCATACGTATAACAGACATTAATGATAATGATGATCAGTAATGGTATTTATTTATTAATTGATCTTACTTTTTTTTATTACAAATATTACTAATATCGTCTCGTTAATATTTATTTCGTGATTTACAAAATATAACGATATAATTAAGGTTTATGAAAGCGACTTCGATATGTGGGTGATATACTCGTATGTAAAACCTCGCATGAAAAGGAGTGTCAAAATGATTTCCATTCGACTTTGATTCGCAGGAGGCAGGGACGGATCGGGCCCGTGCAACGGCGACGCGGGCGCAGGGGTGTACTCGGAGCGCGGCCAGAAGTGGCACCTGCGCGGGCTGATCTCGCTGTCCCTGTCGGACCGAAGGGGCGTCTGCGACCTCGGCGACTACGTCGTCCTCACAGACGGGGCCCGGTTCGCGCCCTGGATGCTGTCCCATATGGCGGGAAAATAATTTTACTTACTATATTTATTAAATTAACTTACTTAACTTTTAATACGCCATTAGTAGCTCTCAAAATAACTAAATACTCACGAAGACCACCACCACAGCCACGGCAATTCTTCACTATCTTTTGCATAATACAGCGCTTACAAAATATCATAAAATATGTCAGATACATAGTCGTAGGCTTGACCATAAAATATTCATTATTTGTTTTACTTCCTGTTTAATATTGTACTTAAATCTTATTTCACTTTTTTAAATAAGTTTAATAAAATAATTTACTATGTGTTTTTTTATGATTTTGTGTAATATTTTAATAATATTTTTATGCTATAAACGGCGGAATATAATATTTATATATTTATTAAATAAGTTAAACCCTTTTAAAGTTAAAGTTAAACCACCAAAAGCAATTTTTACACCCCTACATAAAAAGATTTACTTAATAGTAAACTATGACTCTTCGAAGGAGAGATGAATGCCCTCACGGAGTTTATTGTTTATTGGGCATATATCAAAAGTAAATATTCTAATAACAAAAATATATATATTTATTAGAGATCGTATTCTCCCAAATATTATGTAGTAGTATGGCCTTATTATTTTAAGAAAGCAGTGCTGGATTAACCGCATAAACAATATTTAAGTAATATGGACCCGCAACTATTAGAAAAATAAAAACAATTATATTGTTTAAATGGCCTAAAATGCTTTTATTTTTAGAGCATGCAGATTTACTATACAAAAGATCATTGTATTTTTCTCTAGTGCTATCACGTCTTTTGCAAAAGGCCACATAATGGCCTATAGTTGGATATTTCATATCAGATGAGACGTAGTACCCTACTGATCCGCGTCTTTCATACTATTACTAAAGGTATTATTAAAGTATGTAAGAATTTCATTTAGAGTAGTTAAACATTGCCATATTTAATCAGTTTTCTTGAAGAACTTATACTCGTAAATGACTTTTATTCATTTCTGATTTCCGCTTTTGTATTCTTTTACAATACTTTACAATACTTACAACACTTTACTTTACTTTACAATACTTTACTTACAATACTTTACTTTTGATCTCCGTGCATCGTATTATTGTATTGGAAAAAAATGTGTTTTGTTCCGCCTACAGATCGATTCTGGTTAAAATTATTGGTACACCCAAACAAACGAGTCTTGGAACCTTAACAGACTATTTGGTTACCATTACTAAAGTTGTGTGTAAGGTGTGTTTGTGTGTAAGGTGTGTTTGCAAGTCTACTACTGATCGTTTAGTTGACATAACAAAACAGTCTTGTAATGTGTACGCAATTTTTCATTTGAATGCTGCATCTACGAGATTGTTTGGTACAGGTTACAGGAAAATTTTGTTGGGTGAACGATTTATCTACAGGAATCGGTTTATACAGTCTATCAGATTGTATACACTACAATATACTGTGGTTGCGCCTACTAAAATTCAGTAACCACAACAAATTATGATTTTACTGAAGTTTTCGGTTAACTCAGAGCTAAATATTTCTGGTTGCATGGACTATATTTTTCGCAAATGTCATTATTTATTGATTTTTTTAATGAATCCACGATTAAGCAAGTTAGTAATAAACGTATGTGTATTTGATACAAAGCTACTATTTAATTTAAATATTGATCCAAACGCTATGAGCTATTATGGTTTATTTGGAGAATAACAAAACCATCTTATTTAAAAATCTACAACAGCGATCTTTCATGCAATTGATAGGAGTAAATTAGAATACGGTTGCGTCATCCGAAATCATTTTTACGCAATTTATAATGATCAAATTGGAAGAATTCAAAAACTGCTATTAAAATCAATCACTTATAAATTATTCAGAATAGTTGAATTCGGTGACTATGATTTAATACTTAAGTTTTATAATAATGAATATGTAATGCTACTTACTAATCGTTTATTAATCGATTTGTGTTTTATAAATGAAGGGTACAGGCAATGAACAGAGTTTGTCACATTTTTACTTTAATTTTTTAAAAGTAATTTTTTTTTTGGTTTCTGTGGTATTTTCGACTGCAATCACTAGATTTTACGTAAGGACAAGAAATACCTCGAAACTTGGTAAGTACGCTTTCAAGAAACGTACGCTCATTTGTATAAAAGAAACTAAATCAAATTTCCGAAGTCAGTTCAGGAATAAGGCCACCAATCCTCTTAACTTATGTTTGCTTATGTGAGCGGGTAGGCTTGTCTCTTCATTTTCAGATATCTGTAATCAGAGTACCATAAAGCACTTGTCTTACATTTCAAATGAAAATGTCTCGCCCGATGATTATGTTTGATCTTTTAAACAATCATATTGAGAAATCAATCGCACAACACGGGTTACATCGTTTTTTAAAAAAAATATATATTTTTTTTTTTGTTTAATAATAATAATAACAAACACGACAAATTCCATTTTCGAATAGTTTTCTATTATTAAAAAAAAAAACATGAAATTTCAAATGAATTCAGTTAATGTAGTAGGTGGTACTTACTTACTAACAAAAAAGTAGGCATTATTGCATAGCGCAAGTATTTCGACTTGAAAAGTTGAAATTCATTCATTAAAAAACGTTTTAAATGTTGATAATTGTATGTTTTAAAGAGCTTTTTTTATTTTTAATAAAAGCGCTGCAGCCTACCATCCCATACAGTTTGCTTATTTATATTTTTACTGTGCACTTATATTTATATTTATATTATTATTATTATTTATATTTAGCCTGAGGCGCTTTATCTATCTCCCTCGCACGTGCAATAAAACTCTCAGGCGATATTTGCATTTTGCTATCCTTGACTCAAATAATAAATCTTATCATCCTTATTTTGAGACGCGATTTTCCCATTTTCTATCTATCCTAAAATAGTTTGTTTCCAATGGTTAACATTATTTCTACAACTGCTTTTTATAAAGCAATCAATCATTGTTATGATACGTACAGTGGACCACAATTACTTGTAGATATTTAATTTGGCCTATTGCACGTTAAACAGGTTTGTTTGTTATGCTCCCAAGAGCAGATTTATAGACGCATTCACGTCAACATATAAGATTCAAACAAATATATGACCTTACACATAAGTATTTGTGTTGTTTAATGAAAATCTTGATTAGCTACCCAACATAGAACGGGTTTATGGCCAAAACACGAGGCTCAAATGGAAACTGGAAAGTCAGTCATCAACAACCGGTAGTAGCTTGTTCTATTAAACCCTTTAATGCTCGCCAATTACTATTTTAACCTTTTGCCTGATCACATAAAAAATATTATAAAATAAGTGTCATTTTATAAATTACTTAACTATGTAAATTTTGGATGACCTTTTACTATTTTAATTACATACTAGTGACAATGACAATAGTTGACAATAGTTTGTTATAACAATTACAATTGACTATTAAATTATTGTGGAACTAGAATAAAATTAGTCCATCCATATGAAAATACTATAAGGCTTATAATCGTATTATCCGCAAGGTTGGGAAATAAAACAGATACTTAACAAAGAAATATATTAAAACAAAATTCTTAAAAAAGTATAAATTAAAACCAATTAAATATTTCCACCCAGTGAGTATAAAGAAATGCAAGAGATATGAAGAGAGGGGAAGGGTAAGGAAAGGATAAAATCATGTTGCAGCTTGGTTTTTGATATCCATCTATATTTATTTATTTATTATAATATATAATTATAATATATATAATAAATAATTATTTATTATATATTTGATAACCAACCGTACAATGTACAAGAAGCGTTACATACAATTGCGTATTATAATTATTATTATTACTAATATTTACTTTCTAATACTTACTAATATTATAAATGCAAAAGTCTATCTGTTACGTTTTCGCGGCTTAGCTGAATTCTGAAATTTAATATGGATTAAGATTGTGTGGAAATTATTAAGGTTATAATCAAGGAAGGTCTTTTTGGGCATTTTGGAAAGCTTTCGAAAAATTTAGGTTAACGCAACTATTTTCAGCTCTTCCAAGTGGCGTCGAAGGTGGCGTTACGAAAAACAATTTAGGCGACCCGACCCGAAGGGTCTAAAGATGAGTCGCAATTTGTCGCGAGCCAAATGCGCCATTAAAAGCCGCCTGCAGGGCCTAGCTACTAACCTGGGGGATGCCCAGCTACTATGAAGTTATTTGCTTATTTGTGGTTGCACCCACGAAAATACTTATATAAGCTAATAGACCTGATTCATGTTGTCTGATATCCGCGAGAAACGTAATATATATATATATATATATATATATATATATATATATATATATATTATTGACCAAGATCTTTTTTTGTTACCATATTTGATTTCAGCCACTCGTATTTCACACCTCCGTCGTAATTCAAAAATGTTTAACTTATCGTTACTTGACTATACTTACCTATACGCAAAGGTTTGGCAGAACGCCATGAATAAAGTATACTAACCAGTTTCGAAACCACTTATGACGCAATTGTTTGAAACCAGATATTATAGAACGACGCAGCTAAAAAAAAATAGCCGTAAATCAACTTTTTTCGTCTAAACTTATAAACACAATTAATCAAGCAAAATATGGTATATTCTAAATGCTAATTTTTCATTTAAAAAATATCATTTTTTAAAGATTACCACCAAATGTTTCACGCTTCAAATTTAAATGAACAATTTGTGAATAGATATTTTGTTGAACGCATTCGTGCCAGTTATTGTTGCATTATGTAATTCTAATCCTAAGCAATAATAATTATGCTAAGATACATATCGTAACGGATTTTTTTCAAACACAAATCTCGGGTTGATAGATAGACACTTAACCTAACTGATTAAGACCACAAGTCGACAAGTTATTTTGGTATTTTATGCAAATATTTAAATACCACGAATCGACGAAACAGGATAAAGATTTTTAGTTTTAAATAAATGTTAATAATGCTGGTCCTTCGTTTTGTGAGTGGAATTTCGGTTATAAACAATGTAATCGTGTGAGTTTGTTTAAAAGTAATGTAATTTCGAGTATAACCACTTTACATTTTACCGCGTGCTTTCGATAATAATGAATTGTGAAAATGGTGCACGGCCAAAGTGTAAAACGCATCGCGGCCTTGATAGGTGCTTTTTTATCAATTACCGTCTGCTTGGCAGATAGCCGGCGGCCGTCTTCGCCATGTCCCGACTTCTTCGAGTACGACCATCACAGAGGAGGTCAATGGTTCGGGGTCATCCTGATGCCGGAGAATTTATACGCCAGCCAGATGACTGTGGTGGTTGGTCTGTCAATTAGAGCGTATGTTCCACAGGTAAGATATTGGGACTCTCCGCTGCGTAATCACCTTGTATGTCCTACGATCAGAGGCATCTATATCCCGAACTATTTCGGGATATAGATGCTTTCTATTTGTTATTTCGTTATTTGATATAATAATAGATATGCTAGATATATGTACTAGTAATTTGTAAACTCTAAATAGGCTTATTTATTTACGACACATTTTAAATAATAAGTATCATGTGATAAAGAAAACAGCTGATTAGATTTTGAGTAACCTATCGATTGATCAGTCGGATCAGGAACACAAAAATGTCAACTAAATCAAACGAGAATTGCTGACACCCTGAAGATATCATATACGACTGCTTCTATACTGCTTCTGCTTCTGTTAGTAGTAGTAAATTACTTAATCAGAACCCGACGTCTTGCAGCTAGGCCCTACAGGCGTCTTTAACTGCGGCACATTTAGCCCATTCGATGTGCTTTTTGGATGGGTTATTTTTTAAGTCTGAGGAGATTGAAATAAAACAAAAATTACAATGGTATTAAATTCATTCAATTCATCATAAATTTTAACACTATTTTAGTTATTTTTCTGTAAATTTTGACGCGCTGATGCACGACCAAATTAAATGTGTAGTTTAGTACACACTGTCGCAATGGTTATTCTCTAAGGCAAATATATTGATTTCTGAATTTTACAAAAGTTATTGGTATAGCTAAAATAAAAATAATAATTTAATTTTATTCAAATGTATTTTATATTTGTTTATTTTTTAACACTCACCTGCTAACACGGTACGAGAACACCCATAGACACTTTTAAAGGTATACTTAATTGATCGTTTAAATATTCAATCACACATCGCTGTCTAGTTACAGGAAAGATGGCAAATTTGTCTAATTTAATTTTTATTATCCTGTGAAATTTTATTAGTAGCGATCTGGCATATATTATTAAAGAAAAACAATATTATTATAATTCAACCTTTTTAAAATGTAATTGCGATATAAAACTCAATTAGTATTACTTTGAGACAGACGTTAGCCAGAACGCCTAGTTGTACTTCCTTGGATCACCTGGTGATGAACCATCTTTTTCGGCAGAACTGAGACATTAAATCAATTTAGCGTGTAAACAAATAAGTTGTGGTGTTTCAGGAGTACTATGGTTACATTGAATTACTCGGAGGCAGAAGAGAGGCAATCGAAGAGATGCGACGCGGCGAGCCCATTATGTACAAAGTGATTTTCCCTCTGGTGGATGCGATACCAAAAGTGACGGACATCTCCTTCAACGGCCAACTGTACTGTAGAGGTGATCCCGGTAAGCGTTTTATTGTTTCGCATGTATTTATTTTCTTACATTTTTATGGTTTTTTTTTACATTTTTTCAATTTAATTTTTAATTGTCATTGATAAATGATAATGCCCCAAGAAGCAAATATTAAATGTTGTAAATTAAATGCAAGCACATGCTCCGCTTCTTTGGGCAAGGAAATGTGCAGTTTCTAGGCAACGTAAAACGTTTGGTGCAACGTAAAAAAGAGAGAGGGCGATGTTACGAGAAAGAAGAATTAATATGTCAGTATATATACGAGTATATGACAAACTTTCCACTGTGTAACCATAAGAAACTTTACGATATAGTATTCACTTACATTTCGAAAAACCACGGCTCCCAAATTAACAAAAAAAAACTGATTAAGTTCATATAATTACTAATCAGTCATTAAATACAGTCGAGACATTAACTAGTATTTTATTTGAATTTCTAGCCTCGGCGAAACAAAATAAAAAAAAGTATAAAAGGTCACCGTTTTATATTTCGGTTTTTTTTTAAATTTTCGAATTTATAAACCTCATTATTATATTTGAGCACTTGCAATAATAGTCATACAAATTCACCCAACTTCATTTTTATGGAAATTTAGACGGCGGTGGATGTGTTGAACCTTCCCAAAAACGTGCTGAAAAATTTCTGCAGCAACAAATATAAATATTTAAACGGAAAATCGTGAAATAGAATTATCTACATGAATAAAATCATCCCCATCAATTTAATTAATGTCACACAGATTTTTTTTTTGGTCAGTTTTTTTTTCTGATGATGGCTAAAAGATAATTGTAAAACAAACTTTGCAGTTTTAAAGATATGTAGGAGTAAGAATCATCAGATTTGAAATTATGCTGTTTTTCTAGTACATAGAAGTTCCGGTAAGGGGCTATTTATTCTATGCGATCTTCCGTGTTTGTAGGGGGGTAGATTTATTTAATAATCTCCCCAATAATATAAAAACATTACAAAACTGTCACAGCTTTAAGTCTATATTGAAAAAATATCTGATTGAAAAAACTTTGATGACCTTAATTGATGTTTATTTATTTTTTATTGCATTTACTGTTTTATTATTGTTTTTCTATAAATTTTGTAATATTAGTATACTATTTAGTTTATACAAGATTTACGCTCTTTAACTTGCTATCTCTTTTCATGTATTTGATTAACTGTGTATAAAGTGTAGGTATGCTAGTCTTAATGACTATATTTGTTGTTTGTATCTTGTTATGGTTATATTGATCTATTTACTTTATTGTTTTATATTACTCATTTCTACCTTTCATACACAACTGCAAAGTTGTTTTTTGAAATAAATATACTGAATACTGAATACATTTTTCAATTTCTAATAGTACATAGGTATTCCAATAGCAAAATACTATTTTTCTTTGGAATAGCCTAAGCTGTTATATTTTCAGGATGTCCACTACTCGTATGTTTAATATTACCTCCTTACCTACAATAAAGAATACATGTTGTATGTTTAGTGCCGTGGACGCCCGACGGGTATATAACAAATTACAAACTGCAATACGTGTTAAATGTGGCCGACGATACTCTGCAGTCGGCCAGAGTCCAGCCCTGGCGAACGTCTCCTTATCGCCAGCTGCCGCAGTCGCCGCAGCAGACCTTCGACCTTCCGCAGGGCTTGAGGTAGGTATGCACATGACTGCGCTTTTCTGCTGTTTTTTACTTACTTTTTTGACACCTTGAAAAACTTGTAAAACAAAAATTGATCAGTATGAAGTATAGAATGACCCCATAAAAAGATGTGCATGAGAAAAAGTCAACCTGAATATATATATATATGTTAACCAGTTAATGGAGTGCCTAACAGTTAGGGAACCCTGAAGAATCTTCTGACGGAACTAACTGTACATGCATTAACGATAATTTGTAGGTGTATTTCTAACTACGCGTTTAGTATATAATTAATTCTACTAAAAAAATAAATGTTTGCTGAATTGATAGGTATTAAAGAAGAGATCAAGAAATAACTGCCGAATGCATTATTGTGCTAATGCTGTGCTAGTGCTATTATACTGGCTATCCCGGTATCCTGGTATGGTGGTATCCTGGTGGTTTAACATTGTTTACTAGGTAACATAATATGTACAACGAAATAAAATCGATGAATTTATCAGTTTTATTTTCAGTCCAGCGTACGCGACAGACACTTACATTGCTGGGGGCTACGCTCAGAACCAGAAACAGCTCCGAACCAATTCGAAGGTCAGGCAGCCGCCGATATATCAACCTGATTATCAACCAGCCAAAGCAGAGCCCCAAGTCCAATATGGGAGGTGGGTCAATACGGAATAGTGCTTTTAATTCAGCGCCAATGACGAGATATCTCGTCATACTGTATATCGCCAGATGCCGTGTGCGCTTAAAAGCGTCATCGGTTTAATGAATTCATAAAAGGCATAGACTAATCGTGGTTTTTTTTTATTTTAGTTCGGTTTTGACATTTGAATGTTTATGTGAAAAGTGCGCTAATGAATTGAAAGTGTTTTTGATGGATTTGGCGGTAAATAATTCGAGTTTTATTTACAAAAGCTATGCCAATATAACATTAAACATAAAAACAAACATTTCGTACTTATAGTAAGAAACTAAAAATATTTGTTAACAGCAAGAAATTAAAAAACGGCCCTAGTGCGATACTTCTTTCGGAGAACGACCCTCGCCGAACGACGGCACCACGTGGTCCGCTCGTTTTACTTACAGAGCGAAATGTGTTAGTGAAATTGTCAATCCCGGGAGACTTTGATGATTCCATCGATCTTCTTCGAAGTAAGGTCAGAAACGTCGGCTTCATGCGATTCTATGGATGACAGCACTCTCAATTGAAGATGATGGGGCGTATCGTTAATGCAGGAGTCCGATAGAACAAGAAAGTCATGAAGGGCCTTTAGTGTGCTGCCAGCGTCTGTGGTAGTTTCTCCACCAGGCACGATGCTAGAAAGGAAACGATCCCCAATGACACTCTTTAGTGGTCGCTCCTTCCTACCACTATATTTGCCCCAAGATTTCCAGGATTTCGATTTGGCTCTACGTATCAGCAGTATGGTACTCGTATCCCATTCGCAAGTGCTTAAGGGCACTCTTGAGCTGCTCCATTCGCTCCGGAGACGCAGACCCGTTCCTAACCTCACCGTACTGAATGGAATGCGCTTCATAGTTCAGTGTTCCTCGTTTTATGGCTGTTAAATATTATTTTTGTCTCACCTGCTAAACCCAACAGTATCACAAACACAGCTTCTGAAAATTAATATAAATTAATCAATAACAGTGAATATGCAGCTAAATCAGTATTTTTTTAAATAGATACTTTAGAGTTTTAGAAATAGAGATAATCGGTTTAAATCTAGCCCAGACGTTTTACAGCATTCTTTCTTTTTACAGCGGTGTATGGATTGTTTTTTTACGTTCATCAGTTTTAAAGTTAACAGATTTTGTTCGTCTAATTCATGGTATAATAAGACGCGTGTCAAAGTTATTTCATAAGTATGTGTTTGTTGCAGCCCTGCATTCCAAGATGGTGACTTTCATTGCGGCATGATTTACTCGAATGCTCTGTACATAAAGGGCACGAAAACCAATAAGGGAGATTGGCCCTGGCTTGTGGCCATTTACGTCAAGAAGGTCACCAGTCTCGATTTCCGATGCGCTGGCACGTTAGTGTCGCACAAGCATATTATTACTGGTAAGTTTATAAAGATAAAGAGATAGGGGTGGGGGGGGACGCTATCATCTCTCTTCTGTATACAATACAATTAATTCTAAAATACAATGGCTTTTTCTGGTGGTTACGATTATTTTAAATAATTGCAATAACAATTTTAAGTATAAACAGTTTTACGTACAAAACAAAGAGTAGTTCAATATAACTGAATACGTTATTTAATTACGTTCTACCATACTGTACTGAGCAGTTCTCAGCCTTCTAGAAGATAGTAGTTTTTCGTTTTGGTGTATGTTGTGTTGAGTAGTATTATTTTATTGCAAGACAAAACAAAAATGTATTAAAATTTAAGTATAAAATAACAATCTATATTATAAAAAAAATAACGTAAATTTTAACAGCATGTTATTGTTTTACATGAATTTTACGATTATATAATATTACTATATAATAATTAACTATATATATACATAAACGTGAGGCCATTCCTGAGTTTTCGCAAATATGTATGCGTTCACATGCTGCTGTATTCGTTTTATTTATTTATAAAATAGGAGTTACCCATACGTTTACTTTTTTTATGTAGAAAAACAAAAATATTAAAAAAAGGCAAAACAGAATAACCAAAATAACAATTTAAACAAAGAAAATAAAATCATTTTGAAAAAAAACATGGCAATTAGATAGAATAAATTATAACGGACTCAGGGGGCAAAACAAACAAATAATTCACGACGATATTATTACAAAATGTGTTTTTACACATAAATAAATCAATCTGTACAGAAATTCGACTGCCCTCCTTACAACGCCACTATGTTCATCGAAGACAAAACCGCTATTAACCAGATAAGTTTATTTACTAAAGCATTGTTTTTACGAGTTTATTATTTTTTTGTTCCCAAATAAATAACTAATCAAAACTTATTATAAAGTACCTACTGGTGTCGGCAAATTTTTGGCTCTTTTTATTGGGTTGTTGTAAACTGTTAATTATTTTATAAAAGAAAGATAGCAATAATCCTGATGATACGTGATAATACCTGGATGCCAGCGCTTGATTTTAAGGTTATTCTTCTATCGTAACGCGGTTCGACCAAAAACAAAAAACACTGAATTTGTTACAAACATTGCTTTGTATCAAACATTGCTTGGGTCAAACATTGTTTAGGTCAAATTTTGCAAGCTGAATTAGAACCACTTCTTCTTATTCTACGGAGTTGAAATTTCACATGTTGGTTGAGTTCCTATGATAATGCATTTTTATGGTAAGCATGACCCGATTCTAAGGAACTCCTCAACGGTCAACAACACAAAATTTTGTATTCGCATTCAAGCCCTTAATTAAAAGGTTGTTTTTAAAAATGTATTTTATTACGATGTTTACAGCCGCCCATTGCGTGCACGATGCTGCCAACCATCCCCTGTCCGAGCACAACCTGCTCATCAAGGTGGGCGTCTTCAACCTGCAGGACTGGGCCGACACGGACGTCAAGCAATTCGGAGTGTCCAAAATATCCAAGGATCCCAAATACACCGGCGGCCCGAACCACCATAACGACATCGCCGTTCTGGCACTGGATAAGAGCGTAGCGTACAACAACTACATTATACCGGCATGCATATGGAATATGGCGATAGACCTGAACAAAATTGTTGGATTAAATGGAACGGTATATGGAAATATTGGTTATTTAATACATCATTTGTAGATTACTGGTTCCTACTGTTCGTGCCTTGCGCTTTATAGACTTGGCATACTCTACATCTTCAAAAATAATACACCATTTGTTCTGTTTAGACATCTAGTTTTTACACGCTTTTGACACACAAGTTGTCACTTTTAAAACATCTTTTTTTCTTACATGCCAAATTTGCCTTCCTTTCGTGCGTCAGTTTCTGATTTAGTACGTCAATGAATTTTGTTTCATCATCTTTAAAAAAAAGTCCATCCGTCCGTCCGTGAACAGTAAATATTTCATTTTAATGCTTTAAATACTAAATGATTTCCCATTTTAGGTTATTGGCTGGGGGCGCGATGAGTTTGGATTGGTGACCACACCAGAACCTCGGGAAGGAAAGGTTCCCATAGTCTCAACGGAGACGTGCAGATCGTCCTTGGAACAATTTTCGAGGCTGACGTCCGACACCACATTATGTGCTGGTAAGGTAACCTCTTCCAGTTACTGACCGCCGAACACTATAAAAACACCCAAGGTACAGCAGTGCATTCGCTGCGCTACTCTTGAGCCATTCAAAATCGCAAACGCATAGCTTAACTATCAAATTTTGCATTTTTTTTTATACCAAGAAATCGCAAGATTTGACAGTTATGCGATGCGTTTGCGATTTGGTATGGTGCCTTATTCCTTAGTTGCTTTGAAGGTTTTAGAAAACGGTTGGTCATAGCAACAAGTAAGTTCTATTTGCAATAGAATTAAATGTCAGCTTCAGTGAGGTCGATCGACTAAATAATTCTTCATACTGCCTCTTGGAATAAAAGATATTTATTCACTTTTCGCGACTCATGAATTTAATTAAAACACTGTGAGCACTGACAGCAATCCAAAGTAATCTCTTAAAAAGTAATTCCTCTATTTTATTAATGCGTATGTATAACCAATAGGGTAACCCAATCAGTTGCACTAACCAATAGGGTATACCCATGTTTTTGATGTCATCTTCTAACTCATTAAATAGTTTAGGTATTAAGTATCGTAAAGTACGTGATCCATAGCAATTATGAATACGAGGAACATTCAATGTGTGTGTTTGTGCTTGCCTTGTGGTGTAAGCATGAACTACCGGATCCTTATATGAGGTGTCTGGATAGTGATCCATCGGGAGATTAATCATTTATACTAATGACGTCGTTCTTGCTACAGCAAATTCATCCAATTCATTTAGTGGTTCATGCAATTCAATCTTTTGTATCCCATTAGCGTAATTACCTAGTCTTGCCAGACAAAATAGATTCGGGTTGATCATTTTGCGTATAGCAGCAGTGAAAACTACCTGAACCAGTCCCGATGCTTGTTTCTTATTTATTCCTAGCTTACCGGGTCATCGAATCGTGGACCTATCGCCTAGATGATGACGTAAATTAGTTGAATAATGCGGTGAAAAATTTCCTTTCAAATAACGCAGTCTTGGATATCTCTACTAAATAACCACCCAATTTTGGAATATAATATAACCCGATCGCAGATCGATGAACCAAAATTGTATTTATAATAATACTATACTATATCAATATACTACAGCCCTAATCTGATGCATTCACTCAAAATACTCTTCACACTTACGATTATCTGATAGGTGCAGCATATCAATTAACTAGATTTTTAATAACTACTTTACAGAGCGCCTTAATACAATTTAGTGTCATTAGTAGGTAGGACTAGAACACATTACATATGCAGAAAGTTTCATAGGCAGGTGGGGAACCAACCATATTGTGCATAACTGTATATTAAGGATCTGTGTATTGTGCATAATTGTGTATTAAGGATCAAACTGAAACTGATATGTTATTCGTTTCATTTTGATCTTTAATACACATCTTGTGTATGTAATTAGACAGCGGCCACAGCCAATCCAATCCAAAATTCTAACATTGTATTAATGCTTCCCGCCATGATGCGAAGACAAATGTACGGGGTACGGGGTAGACAAATAAAGACATTGCGTGAGATAGAATGCTTGACGTATTATTGTAAACCACAGCAGAGAATAGGACAGAATGTAGTAGGCTACTCAAGGAGCTGGTCTAGGCCCTCAAAGGGCTATAGCCACAGAACGAAGACTAAAGGAAAATCTTTTATCTGCCAATACTATCCAATCGACTTCTAAACAAAAATTTTAATACGCCGATTAAATCCTTCATCAGCGTGTACAACGATATAATTATATAATATTTTATTCATTTCAGGTGCAAGGGATGGAACTGGTCCTTGTAATGGAGACTCGGGCGGTGGATTATTCCTTAACTTGCACAACAGATGGTACCTCAGAGCTATAGTTTCCATGTCAATACCTGGTTCAGATACGCCATGTAACCTCAACGAGTATGTGGTTTATACAGATACTGCAAAGTATTTACCGTGGATCAATTCCATAATAAATTCTACGTAATTGACAGAGACAACAACATTCTCTGAATTGAGTTCAATTGGTGTATTGTTTCGCTGTGCCAATACGACAATACGGCCAATATGGATACCAAGAATAGTAAAATCGACGGCTGACGGAGTGTTCCAAGGTTTCTTTATCCAGCTTAAAATACAATAAAAACAAAGTATTGCCAAGTCAGTTAAGTAAAATATATAAACAATAATCAAATTACAAAAGTCCTAACCTTAACTAAAGGAGTCTTTAAGGTAGTGGCGTAACTACACAGTCTGAGAGCCCTGGCAATTTTTTAAGCCCCCTGTGGCCATCAAACCAAATAGTTCAACGTTATCATAGGTGCTTACGCAACTTGTAATTTAAAAGGAGTCTCAGAGTAAAAATATAATAGGCAATATTTAATTTTTTAAATTATTATTTACATTGCATTGCATTTATAGAAGGTGCATTTTTTATATTAATGTACCTACCTAATTTAAAACAGCTGAATGACAGGTGGGGCATTTCATATTATGCTGAATGAAAATAACAAACAGAAAGCATGGATTTCCAGTGCGTTCAATTTTATTTCTCTTAAGAACGCGTTATATTTTTTTTTTAATATGTGCATTTTTTTTCGGGGCCTTTTCGGGCCGAGCGCCTCTGGCATTTTGCCAGTACTACCGTCTATAGTTACGCCACTTCTTCAAGGTATTCAATTCCTAACCATTCTATTTACTTGAATATTGTCAGTCTGCAGTCTCTAATAAACTTCAAATTAAACAGCTAAAAAATGAGTTTTCATTGTAATATCTGCCTCCATTTGAAGATTTACTCTGCTGGCCAAAATTTTGGCGTTGATCTCGATTGACGTCTTAATTATTGACCTTAAGGGAATGAACGTGCTATTTTTGTCATTTTTAAAGATCATGAATGTCTACTCTTCGATGAAATTTTCGAATTAAGCCCGAATCGACTTCATGGAAAAGTTAAAGAACAAATTTGCAAATACATGGGAAGATCTCTCTTCAGAAACAAGCCGAAATTTTATATTGACTCCGTATATTTATTGTGTACTTTATTGTAAATTAAAATATTGTAAGCCTCTGGAAATAAAGACATAATAAGAACATAATTTATATACAACTGTTTAATATACAAAATACAGCTCTAGGAATAGATCGCGGAGTTCTTTAGAGATACATGGAAAGCAACGCTTCGTAATATGTGTGCAGTGCTCCACAGTCAAATTCTGACGAGAGAATAAGTACCCTGTAAAAATGGAATATTTCTTCGCACAGTCCACGGAAGGGGGGTAGAATATTCCCACTCTTATATTGGTTCCTGTGAACGTCAAAATCAGATATATTTTGTGCTGAAACGGTGCACATTTAGTATGTACTTTTAGAGTGTAAATATTTATAAAAAACGAATTCCCTTTATGTATGATATGCATTTTCAAATGTCTATTTTAGTATATTATCGCGAACTTTACGAGTTGGCAACGAGACTTAATTATTTCTCAACAAAAATCAAAAATGTCTAAATGATTAGCAAAATAAAATTCGTTATTTTTGAATCGTGATGTCGGGAGGAAGTCTTTTAAAATCTAAAGCAATCGTCATCTTTTCGTGGCAAATATGGGTTTTTTCGAGGTGCCTGATGGGTTGGGGCTCTAAAAGCTTATACTTATTGCTTATTTTGATAAACGCAAACCCGACCCTGATTATCGATCGAGTTATGCACATTTTTCTTAGTTTATGGTCTTAATTTAGATTTTTACGATTGGAACTTTCCGCACTTTAGTTAGACAACTTGTGGGTTTTACCTAACTTGTTACTATTTAGCTTTCTTTTGTTAATATTTCTGGTTTAGTTACCTAAATTTACGAATATTTTTCCTCGTGGGTACCCGCTATTTTTAAAACGCTTCACCTATTCGTCGTTTTCCTACTTTTGTAAATCGGCCCAAACAACCATCAATTGTAACGTGATCAAACACTTATCTTAATATCTACTATTTTTCCAATTTTTCTTAGATTATTCGATATTTTACGACCCTAGACCTCAATACAAAACAATCTAGTTTTTATTGAATATTTTATAACGAAATAAATTGTTGTTTCTTATGTTTTGGTCAGGCTCAACTAATCGTTAAATATATTTACAAATTTTATGGATTACTCACATTTTATTAAATTATATAAATAACTTTTTATGTTCACGGTAATAATCTCTTAGGAAATATTATGTTAAAAAAACCGGCACTATTAAATAATTAGTAATAACAGACACCGCAATAAATGCCTATAGTAATTTAAACAGGATTAATGACAGTTTTAGTTTGAAATTATGCATACAGTTATTATGTCATGTTAATCATCTTAAAAGCTGTCATCATAAATTTTGATATAAAATTTAAAAAAAAAACAACTTCAAAACCACCAAATAGTTAAATTCGGCAAAAGACATGGTTATGGTGACACTGAACCGACGTGAAGGTATTGTTAATTCGGTTTTTTTATTATTTACTAACAATAAGAAGTTTATTGTAATATTTTTTATATATTAATGGTATCAGATTTATTTTGAAGACGGTTTTATATTGGGCCTCCAAATAAATCTTTATGCTAACTCCTCAACAACTTTAAAATGTTGCCGATTGAGAATAAACCTGTCTTTTGACAATGGAGTGTTCATTATTACTGGCTTTATTGTTCATTTTCCCTTTCACCTACCACCTCTCAATCTATCTAAAAACACTGCTTCGACGCAAAAATTACCCTCACTTGTATATTACAACCTGCTGTATCCAAGCAGCTCCGTAGGCCATCGACTCTAACGCTATCAAATCAAATGAATGCAGCACTTATGAGGTTATCAAAACATTCAGGTTTTGATGGCGACGAAAAAGCAAACGAGATAGCTAAGATAGATGCTAGCTTATAATAGAATTCTATCCCAGCTACTGAAACTAAGCCGAAACCAATTAAGGATTATAACCAGAACCATGCAAAAGGTGTACCTATACACGAGCAAAATATCAGAAAATGACGTGTAGGTTCTGCCAGGAAATCTCAGAAACTCGATGAAGGTGTGCCTCTAGTTCACAAAAGATACCAGCTTCTAGGCAATCATCTACTAATTCCTGGAGATGCAAATCATCGCATTCAAAATGATAATTAACTTTATCAACAAGGGTGAACTCTAAGTGGACGATAAAAGTACATTTAGTTCTGCAAAGTATGTTTACTCCGTAAATCCTAAATATAGTATACATCCTAAACCCACTACCGAAGTAACATAGTGTCATGGAAAACAAGGAAAGTTACATATTTATATGGCGTCGTACATTTATATGACGATGCCGTACAGGCATACAAATGACGGAACGTATAAATATTATGTTGCCGTAATACAGTCGACGGGATTTCGTTGGCGTATTTTTCCTCATTGTATTTATTGGTGTTTTGAAAGTCGGCCGGCATTAGATTGCCAGTAACGCCTGCTTACACATTCCGAGCACATATTTAACCTAAAATTCGGCTTAGATCAAGCGGGACGCGAGGTAATGTAGAGGAGAAAAAAACGAATGAATCTTATCAGCTGTTTGCAGATTGCGCATCTCGAGTATGTGAAGATATGTTACTTGTTGTGGCCATAGGTATGGCTAAAGCTGACAACTAGGGATTGAAGACGAGGAAGAAGTTAAATAAAATGGTTATTTTAAACAGTGATTTACGAATTTATAACAGGTTCTTATACACGCGTATACTTTTAAGGGTTTAAAGTGACAATGCGAGTGATTTGTTTAATTATTTAATAAAATGTCATTGATAAGAAGTAATTTCGCGAAAATATTATTACTATGGCTATTTGTCAGGATAAGGTTCACAAAATCTAAGGAAGTGCCTGATTCCCCTTGTCCTGAAATATTTTCCTACGCGCAAAGGGATGGTCAGTGGTGCGGTTTCATCACTAGACCGAGTTCTCCGTATGGAACAAAGATGACTCTCATTGTGGAATTTTCCGTCGGAGCTTACCTTGTTTCGGTAAGTTATTTTGTATATTTAAAATAAAAATAGGCAGGGGAATTTAATGGAATAATAGTGAGGTAAATAATCCTATGAAAACAAACTCAATATACGATAAAAAAAATCGAGTTTTTCTAGTGTAACGCACCATGTGTCATGACTGTCAAAAACCTGTCAATATAAGGGAAGTCATAGGAAGTTATATTATGGTAAAGCAGAGTTCTAAAAAACAATTTTTAAAATGAAATATTTCCAAACAGAAAGTGGGGTAATTGGTTTAGTGGTTTTTTGAGGCAATTGAAAAAAAATCATACAAATTTGTAGAGGAGCAGCTGTTCCTAGATAAATGGTGTTTTATTTTTTTTAAATGTCCCCAACTGCTACATTTATGCGTCTCAATTTTAGACTAGCTATCATAAAGTGTTTTTTTTTGTTTGTAAACTGTTGATTTACCATGTTCTAACGAGATTATAATACCTAATCACTAATTAGCACAATTAGTGCAAAAAAACATAAACCATAATTAAAAATAAACAATAAAATTCACTGGCGAAATTACCGCACTTTATAAATAACGATTTTAAAAAATATAAATATTTTCATGTGTAAAAAATAACCAATAGAGATTGCCAACCCCCCTCCCCCATAACCGCATAACTTCCTTATGTTCAAAAGTTCGTTTAAGATCACAATAAAATTGGTACTGCTTATATTTGTTTTATTTAGATATTGGAAAACGATAATGGACACATATCTTCCAACATATCAAATGCACGTATCTGCAATAATTAATCGCGAAAATAATATTGAATTTGAATAAATTCAAAATTATTATCTATATCAGCACCGATACGAATAAAATATATGTTTTATTATAACCTACACAAAATCACAATGTAAGATTTAAAAATATTCAAAACATACCAATAGCTCGGCGTTAGTATTGGCATTTTTTTTAAAGTGGTAATTTAAATTTTTGGCGAGACCTCGGGTACCTATTAACCGGAATGATGAGGTACAAGGGCCCGGCCGCTGAGGTTCAATTATTACGAGTAAACCGGCTCTGACGGGAATGTGGTAAATGTCTTCAGCACCGCTCGTAATATGGTCGAGAAATCCTATCGACTGTGCTGCGAGTCGCTTGCCGATTAGCAGTGGGCATTAACGCGATAATCATATAACCGAGGTTACGCTATACGCGATTTCAAAATAGCCTAATACTTAAACGGCTACAAAATAACTGTGCGATTTGTAGCCGAACTCGTCCAAGTGCTATATTGTCATGGTGTCACTTGCAACGAGTTATCCGTGTCGCCGAAACTAGAGTCTAATCAGACAGGGTAGAAATAATAGGGCGACTATCAAAATAGTTACGGGCGAAGATATGTACCGTACGGCGACCATCTGTGTAACTTGTGGAATGTGCAATAATAAGCAAGCGAAGCGACTATTACGCGACTCTGTAGCTATGGCTGTGAATGAACGCGATTTCGTCACCGCTATGAGCCAACTTCAGTCACGCGGCGGAAAAAAACAAATAAAAATTATATTTATATTTAATAGTTATAACTATATATATAATAGTTATATTTATGTTAATTTAATTTGTTTTTTGTATTTTATTTTATTTCATTTTTTGCATGTATAAATTAATTATATTTTAGTTAAGGTTAAGAAACCGGCAGAAAACACAGTGTCTTAAGTGGATCATTTTAAATATATTTGGTTGAATAAAAGTTGCTTATGGCAACATTGAAAAAAAATAGGGTGATTTAAACGGTGTCGCCTTATAATGCGTACGTGATTTGCGGATTATCGCTTTGATGGCTTTTCGATTTTACCTTCCTGCATACATACTGCAATAGACCCACTTGCAAACAGCCATTCTTTTCGTTTGTATTAATAATTATTCAAGGTCAGGCCTATAATGAATACATTCATTATCATTATCCATAATAAATACATTTACATTAATATAGACGTTCGATGTTCGATGATTCGTATCACTAATGTTATTACTTATTTTTTATTTTTAGCAAATTATTGTTGTAATAAATAAATGTAATTTGGCAAAAAAAAACAGTATTTTTGGTTATAGACCGTGTTTTCGATATATGCACTACTTCCTGGTGACCTTTCTTAAAACCAATGTTATTTACAATAACAGAGTTGAACGTACGAAATTCTTATTCCAATTTATTCTGCCTGGATAACAGAAAGGTAATATGACGCAACGTGCTACATAATGTGACACCCACCCCCCAGGTGTTCAATCCTTTCCAGAAGTCAGGCATAGACTAGTTCCATGGCGAAACCCTACAACTTACGAACCAGCGTCTTTCTGCGCGTAGACGTCACTGCGGTTACTCCAGGTCTAGTAGTTTATACCAAACCAATCTCAGGGTAGTTTTCTGGGATTAGAATTACTCGTTTATTCATATTTTGCTCAATTGATTTTGTAAGATTCTGCATGCAGCTGACACTTGGTATGCCAGAAGCATGCTATGAGTTTCGATATTCTAAATTAAGTCCTAAATAAGAACGTTTAGTACATGGTGCTATGTCATTATATTGTCAATCGAGGCTATCAAATTCCAAATCAAGTTCCTCGCGATTCTAATCAGTTCATTCAATGCACTTGCCTCGCCATGTCTAACTCATCATTCGGACGCGCATCCCTTAAGATTATTTAGTTATAGTATATTTATAGTATACTAAGTTCTAACGTAAGAAGTTTAACCGCACACACACTGTTTTTTTATTACAATATCAGCAGCTTTTTAAACTGTATACTAAAAAAATATTTAATAATGTTAGGTAGGTAACTTTGTTTTTTCTTTCCGGCCGCTTTTTTCCCCTATGACAAATTGACCTACTACTAGTTTTGGGTGGGTGGTAAGTTCGCTTATAAATGGTAATCGATCCGGGTTATTAATGGTACAAGCCTATACCAAAAGTGGTTCAGTGGGATTATAAAGACATCAAAAATTCACCGGCACCTTTCAATAATATTCATTTGTCTTCATTATTAAGACAAGATTTATTCCCATTTGTCTTTATATTAACGCATAAATAAAATGCTTTAATATATAGGTAATTGTGTAGGTATCGTTATTAGCGTATAAATGACTATCGTTAGCATAATCCTGTCGTTGTTACTACTGTCCTGTAATGTATGTATTTTGGTGTATAAGAATAAATAAATAAAATAAATAAATAAATATAGATTTATCGCAGATTTATTTATAATAATTATCTATATAAGTAAATAATGTCCATAGAAACAAATGACCAGGAAGGGTAAAAAAATAACATTAAAATTTCAGTCAGTTAAAAAACATTTAAGTGAAATTAAATTAAAATCAAAGGAAATTAAAGGAAAGGAAAGTTTCGAAATTAAGATTATAATTGTATATCCAGCTTATCTATCCAGGCTATCGCTTCATCATGATGTCTTATCGATGTCTATGAATGGCCAAGGTACGCTCTGGTCCTAGACTCCCCAACAATATGTTTAATTGTCTGATGGTCAGAACCGCAGTCGCATGCTGGCGAGTCCACTGATTCCCATGTATGAAGCAATCAGCACCGGATTCGCACGGAAACGACCGTGTCCCGTGCGAATCCGGTTAAGTCTGGAGTTCTGAACCGCAATTGACTTGGCAACTCAAAACCGGGTCTCGAGACACTCAGTTGATCGTTCAACCCGGCATTTCCCACTTGTGGAGCCATGCTCTTTTTAAGTGGAAATTTATAAAACGCCAGCGAATTTTTTACTTTAGTTATTAACTGTTTTGATTTTAAGCATTCATTATTCATTTTTGTTAGTTGTTTTTTAGGGTTATCCTGGCAGTATTGATATCGTCGGCGGTAAATATGAAGCAATCAATAGTGTTCTTAACGGATTGCCAATTCAGTACAAGACGTGTTTCGTTAACAACATTCCGTTACCTAAGCTGACTAAGATCCTGTTTAATCAGGAGACTGTGTGCACTGGACCACCGGGTAACTAAACATTGCAATATTAGTAGTGTAACGCCTGGCGTGTAACTTATTCATATACCTAACAAATAAATAGCACATAACTTTAAGTATTCAATATAAGATTCTGTGGTGATATATGAAAAATGGAAAAGCATCTAGATCAGGAGAAGAACGGTTGAATTAGTGTATTTTTTGTCAGTCGAATAATTTAAACTAGAGACAAAGAAAACGTTAAATATTTATTTTCTTTGAAGTGCAGTACATTATAATTTCAATGTAATGGGAGGATTTAAAATTAAATTGAAATTAAATCAAAGATGGAATGTTTATTAATATTTTATTTATTTTCATTCCAATTTCATAAAAAAATTACAGTTACTAAGTAATTGAATACCAAAATCCCCTTTACAAATTAATCATTTACTAAGTGATCGAATACTAGTCTCCCCGACCGGTGTTTTCGCACGCTACGAGTACGCTCGTGACGTCACTAGCGTTACCAAATCTCAATCAGCCACCCTTAAATATCCTCAGGGTTTTTTAACGTAATCTAATCTGTATATCAATCGGTATATAACAATCATGGCTCGAATCTGTCTCAGATACAAAATGGTTAATGTTTACCCCCTGAACGCCAACGAATGCATGACAATGGGAATTTAGGTTGGGGTCTTAGACTCTTTTTAGACCCTACTAAAATAGGTTTAAATAGTGGTTTTTACCACTATTTTTATTTCCCAACCATGGCCAATCATCAACATTTTGGCTTGCTTAGACAAATCTTAAAAGTGCACTGAATTTATAAGGAAAACTCGACCGTTTAACTGTTTAATTTGTAGGTTATTCGATGGCAATCCGGCAGACTTCAAGATGTTCAAGTAAATTGAAGGCGGAACGAATGCTTTAAAATTCATTAAATCAGTGACCAATAGTCGTGCTAAGATGCATGCGCTGTCAGCTTAGATGCGTACGATAGACCAATAAGATTTCATCCCAAAAATATACATAAAAAGGTTTTATTTATTCAATACTATAGAAACTCTTGGTGTTGGGAATAACGGCGTTACGAGTTTTACACTCGGCCATTTTTACATGACCGGGAACCAACAGACGATGCCAGGAGATGACCAAAAGTTAATGGAGATGCTGCAGCGACCTGGGCCGAACCAGGAGACCAATAGGCCACATCCGGTGAGACTTTGATTAGTAATCTTAATTAATTAGTAATTAATTAGTAATAATTAATTAGTAATCTTAATTAGATTGAACCAATAATTGTCTGATATTTTTTTTACTTTTAATTCAAGATATTAATAATAAAATACAGTGAAATAATAAATGAGCAATTGATTACAACGTGAGGTTCTTCTAAAATCTTGTCATTATATAATATATTATTAGTATTAGAGCCTGTGTGAATTTTTGTACACAAAATAAATTATAAATAACATCAATAAGTGAACGCCCACAGTACAAAAAATGAGCAGTTTGTGCTACCGTATATGCTAAATTTCAGCGCTATTTTATGTATATTAAATGTATTATTTAAAAAAATATCCAAATATGTGTCATATATAAACATGTTTATAAATAATGCAACAAAAATACCAGCTATTTCAATATTGTATGGCATGGCATGGCATGGCATTTGTAGTAAAATAACATACTTAAATAAAATATTACCATACTAGGTCATATTCAATTTTTTTGGGCCCTATTAAAAAAAAAGCTAAATTTTTCTTGGCTAGGGTCAGGGAGATACTGTTGATGAAGGATAAAAAGTTGTCTGACTATAGTATGCGCATTCGAACCCGCGACCACTTGAAACGACCACAATGTATGAATATAATTAGGACTGTGGTGAGAAATCGCAAAATAATTGACAATCTAATTATAAAGTAGTTAGGTTAGTTACTTAAAAAAAGTAAGGGAGCTTAATGTGTTGATTGTATTGAAATGTAATGTTATCAATTATTATCTCCTTCAACAGATATTACAAACAGAAATATCGCAAATGGTAGACCCCGAATCAGTGTCGATACCACAGTATAATATACCACATTCAAAACACCCACAAAAACCTATCAGGCCATCACAGACATTTATGCAACATTTCGTAAACCCAATGCCACAGAATGTTGCTCAAAGTATGGAAATTCCAAACCGAGGAACGTTTGACGAACCGTATTTTAATGATCAACCCATACCACAATACGATCCATTTACTTATCCTTACCAACCCAAACCACAACACGAACTAATTACTTATCCTTACCAACCTAAACCACAACATGATCCCACTTATCCTCAACATCCCAAACCACAATATGATCCAACTACTTATCCTTATCAACCCAAACCGCAACACGAACTTTTTACTTATCCTTATCAACCTAAACCACAACCAACAACAGATTACGGTATTATGTCTAATCCGCACCAACACATACCTCAACAAATGACTAATCATGGTGTAATGTCCTATCCTCACCAGCCCAAACCACATCCAGTAACAAATCATGGAGCACTCACTCACCAACCTACACCTCAACCAGAAATACAACATGACGAAGTGACTCAACAACAACAACCAATAACCCAAACTACAGAAAAAACGGATTCTCTAACACAAGCCAGGTATTCATGTTTTAAACTTTTTAGCATTTCATTTTTTTTTATGGTTTTGTTCAAAATTTTACCGCGTATTGCAAACTATAACAAAATCAGTTTAAATAGTGTCTGAGGTTGTACAATAAACATTTTTACAGCTTTCAAAAATGATCTTAGTTAAATATTGATATAAGCTGATCCACCACCATGTGCTAATGTTTTATGTCGAGGCTTAATGGAAGTAGGTGCGAATATCTGATTTAAAAAGAAAGAAAGTACTGAAATTAAAAAATGTAACATAAAAATAAAATTACTAAAACTAGGATTAGGCAGGGTTTAATTTAAATAATAAAATGTACTACTCACTTTTTTGACACTTCATAATTAAACTTTTAAGACTATTGAAAAAGGAACATCTGAAATCACACAAAATTCACTGATCTGTCAGTAGTATGTTTTAGTAGCAGGTAGTAACAATGTTTTATTTGATTTAATTTAATGATTTTTTATTCAAAATAAAATCATATTTTTTTTAATTTAATGTTCATTGTTTAACTTTAACACATATTACAGATACAATTTAGCTTTCTGCACTCCTCCTCCATATAAACTTAACTATGCCAAATCTCACTCATCCGTAGGCGCAATATGCTTAGAAATGGGTACAAAGTTTTCTCTTCACGTAATAAATATATAGATTATTTTGGCTCACTCATTACTTTCAGACATGAGACGTGTGGAAAAAAACAATCCAACTTGTTGTTTGTCAATGGCGATACGTACAAAAAAGGCGATTGGCCATGGCTAGTTGCCATATACGTCCAAAAAACCAAATCTGGTCTCCAATTCACATGCGCCGGCACGCTGGTGTCTCAACGTCACATCGTCACAGGTACGGCACCCTGGATTCGTATTGTAAATTTGTATTATCACACTCGACTGTGAATTTGTATGGGTGGGAAAGCTCGATTTGGTGAGATTTAGATATGTACAGAGGCCGCGAAAATATCCAATCGAAAAGCAATACCATTCGCTAGTGCGGTATTGTTTTTTGCCAATCCAGGTGCGAAAGAGACCGATAATAATCGGCGATACGAATCCCAAGCGGACAAAGCAAGACAAATATATTATTGTTTTTATTTCGCGCATAATGACACGCAGTTGCTAACGACGCTCTTCTCTCACACTGGAACACAGCATAATACCGTCTCTTTTTATTTTCTAGGAATAGGTGCGTAAGTGTAATTCGACCAGGTAATCAGTGCCTAAGGGGCATAAGTAAATGTTTCTAAATCGATACTCATTTGGAAGCCCTGCCCCCGGGAGACCTTTCCATTACTTCCGAGTGAAGTGTCGTTAATTCGTCTTCGTCCTGAAGACATGTAGTTGTCCTTTCTCCTAGGGGAATCGCTTCTAGGGGACCGCGTACTGCCATAACGCAACTTTTAACTGGACGTTTAAGTTAAGGTTAATAACAAATAACCGCTTACTCAAACGTTTAAGAGGCTTTAATCTATTACTACATTTTCTAAAAATTAGGATATTATTATCATTGAGGTTTTATGTTTCACTAGAGAAGCTACTTCATAGAAATTCACCAGTCAAAACGATGATACTACTCTTGTCAGCTGTGAACGCTTATGATCAACTAAATGGCGAAACGACCACGACTGATTTTGAACACTCAATGGCGACTTTAGTGAAGCAATCATTATTAAGTAGAAATTGCAAATTTGCATTCGTTAAACTCTTCAATTATTTTTTGTTACATTCTGTGATCAATCATAATATTTTCTAATAATATTGTAATTTCAGCCGCTCATTGTACGCGCACATCGAGTGGTCGGACCCTCAGGGCTTCCACAGTAGTAGTCAAAGTGGGAGCATACGATCTTCAGGATTGGACAGATTTTGACGTGAAGCAGCTCGGCGTGGATAAAATATTCCAGCATCCTCAATACGACGGCCAATCGAACAACTTCAATGACATATCCCTCATGGTGACGAGTAATAATGTAACCTTCACAAAGTATATCGTCCCAGCGTGTCTGTGGGACATGGACGATGATCTCAGCAAAATTGTGGGGCGTGTCGGAATGGTGAGCAGTTTTTTTTTTAAACATAACAGCAAAACCGCCTTTGCAAACTGGCAAACTTCACAGTAATCAAACGAAGCATTAAGGAAATTTAAGCGAAAATAATTTTTAAAATCAAGAAAGGTTTATGAAATCAGCGATCCATTTTACCTGTTGCCTGTTGTGTGTGTGTTGCATTTACAAATATTGTTTAATTTTACCTACTATTTGCTGATGAATTATTTTTTTTACTGCAATCACTTTTTCGAGCGATCTTTTATTACTAAACTACAGTTTACGATTAGCAAATGAAGCGTAGTTATCCAGCTCGCGTTATACTACATTGTATAAATAATTATTCATTAAATAATGCCTTTTAGGACGAGTTAATGTTATTAAATATCTTGACAATAGTTACGATACGAAATTTACATATGTAAATTAATTAATTTCTGTACTTTAGCAAAAACCTGTTTTTAGTCAACTTTATACGCAATTGCATGTACCATTTCTTATAAATTATACTATTGGTTTTCCAAATAAAGAATAAATAAATATTTGACAATAAAAGCTAAAAGCTGCTAGGTTTAGTTTTATGTAATAATAGATATTTCTATGATACTACGGCCATTAAATTATTATTTGGTTTACAAAGAAAAAAAAGCACACGTTCAAACATCTAAAAACCTAAATTTATATCAAAATATATCATTATGTTATAAAATATCAATCATAAATGTTATAAATGTCAATTTATAAAATATATTCAATTATTAGGTTTTCTTGAATTTAATATACTACCAAATAGATACTGGACCTTAGAATATTTTTTTATAAAGTTTACTTAAATGGCTTTGCCGGTAATCCCAATATACCAAAATTTTTAAACTTTTACGTTCCTGAGGTCTACCACATGGTCCCTCGCCATTCGAGACATTCGTATTGAAATTCGCAAGTTACCATACTTATTCGATTATTGATTTTATTCAATTTGAGAAGAGTATTTCTGGTTGCAAAATGTGATCCCTGCATTCGTTGAAACCAACAAATAATCAGACTTTGTAATGCTAAACTGGATTTCCTGTAATGTTATGTGATAAAATAAAATTAATTTGCCTGATCTAGTGTGAAACAGGCCTATACGAAGGGAGACATTGTGTGCTTTGAATCGTGCGTTTCTTTTGTCTGGCAGGTGGTCGGCTGGGGCCAAGACGAGCATGGCAACATTTTATCAGCCACTCCTCGAGGAGGTCCAGTTCCCATTGTTTCAACCGAGACCTGCGGGGCTTCCTTAGCAGATCTTAAGGAATTGGTTTCAAACACAACACTATGCGCTGGTAAGTTAAGGAAATAAAACACCGTTCTATCAATCTTAGGCTTCTGAGGCATTCTTACATTAATTAGACAACATTAGTTATCAACCACTCGACGCCAGCCTTACCAACAGAAAATTAAAATTAACAAAAGATACCTTATAATCTCTGTTACTGATAAGGCTTAGAATTGTATTCTCAAACTGAACACCCATGACTAACAATACAACTTTCCTGTAACCCAGTACCTACGGCCACCGCCCAATAAAATAATTTAATGATATTACGTCGCAATATTCAGGATTCAGAAGACCACCTTATCAAGTCAAATAAATATAACTGCCCAGCTCACTATTCTTTCATGCAGATGAGGTGCGCTGAAAAAAATATTTTAGCAAAACGTTTGGTTGTTTAAAAATTTACACCCGCAGCAAGGAATTTGCTAATAAAACATAAGTGTAAGCAAATCGTATAGTTGTACGAACAGACTGATTATTGTTAAACACTTTTTGGTCAGATTTACTATATTTCTTGCTATGGTAGCAAGAGATGTAGTTTAAAAATATTTTAGCAAAAACATTTTCCTATGATTACAAAACAATATGGCGTCGTGGGTGAAGAGCTGACGAAACAAAACGATGTTACCTGAAAATTTTACCTGAAATTTTGTTGTTACCATTTTATTTTTCTGTGATTCAAATCAAAATGGCGGCCTGACTGATCGTGAAATTTTCAATGCGTGCGCAACTCTTTACCAAATTTCTATCTACCTATATAAAGCTGTCATGAAAGCATATAAACATCTATGAACGTACTTTAAAAACTGTAAAAATGTAAAAAAACTTTAAAAAGTTGTCTTTTTTAAATAATCTTTCAGTTTAAAATGAATCTGTTACGATTTTATTGTTCCTTCAGGCGCAAGGGACGGTTCCGGTCCGTGCAACGGGGACTCGGGCGGTGGAATGTACCTTCACAGGAACCACAGATGGTACCTCCGCGCCATCGTATCGCTGTCGCTGGCCGGAGACGACCTGCCCTGCAACCTCGACGAGTTCACGGTCTACACGGACGCGGCGAAGTACGTCCCGTGGATGCGTTCGATAATGGAAAAAACATAGCTAATTTATGTATAGAGTAATTGTCGGCGCTGTGCATAAACGCGCTCACTACGCCACTATGCATAAGGCCGCGTGTGTTTAGGCGAGGTTCAGAGACACCAATCGCCTGCGGGGCTAGTCTGACACGCTAATCGACTTTTGTCTCGACTGTGGCAACTCATTAATAATCAGTGGCGGATCTGGAAAAATCTTGTGGGGGGGGGGGGGTATTAACATTCGTATAATATAGTCCGTCTAAAAACAATTCGTCTAGAACTCTCTCAGAAAAGATAAATTGTAGTTAGATAAATTGTAATTAGACGAACTATTTTAATTGAAATACAAATAAATAAACTTTTTACTTAGAATTAAGGTTGATTTATTCATTTTTTTCGAATTTATTCAACGTTAAAAAACCATTATTACACGTTCAATTATTTAAAATGGAAAAAGAAGTCTTTTTAAATACTAATAATACTAAAAGTAAAAAATAAAACTAACCTAAAACTATTAAACACTAAAGTGAAACTAAAATCGGGCGTTATTTAAAGTACTCGGGGGGGGGGAGTAATTACACCATTTACCCCCCCCCCCCCCCTGGGATCAGCGCATTAAAAAGGAGGGTTTTAACTTTAATTCCATTATACTAGGATTTTTTTTTTAAAACAAAAAAAAAACATGACTGGATTAGCCTAATAAGATTTTTACCCGAAGCGAAGACGTGAAAAATAAGAAAAAACACTTATAAGATTCGTTGCGTAAACAGCCTATATTATTTGCATTGAATTTAAACATAATTACGTGTAAAAAAATCGCTAGTCGTAATTAAATTACACTCAAACCTTAGTTTTACCGGCCTATAAGGAAAACGAGAGTTCGCTTACATTTGAGTCGCTTTTTCGAGTGCTGGTTGGCCGACAGACTCGCCCCGCTGATCAACTAAGTTCAATAGCTTTAGCCAATATATGTTGTCAAAATACCCTGAATAAATTAAATATAAGTATACAAAGCAGTCAACGTAACTATTTAAATATATAAAGTTATGAGTAATCACTGGGTTTAATCATTTTATAACATAAATCACATTGTCTCATTGATCATGTTTTATTTTTTCTCGTAATGTTATTTTTAATGTGTAGGTTTCAGCCTTACTTTTAAACCTTTTAAGACACTCACAATCACAATAAAACCCTTATTTATCATAAATAAATCTTTTTTTTTTACCACTCGTTGATGTCGACGGATCTATCTGCAATTCTACGGGAGAGGATTTCAAAATGAAAATATGACTTACATATGCACCCAACGATTTAGGGTATTCCTAGAACACTCCCGAAGACTTAAGGGGGTGTTTATGTTCCCTATTACGTGTAAGAAATTATATAAACGAAATAATTAATTCCCAAATTTATTAATTTTATCAAAGCACTCGTGTAAATTCCCTTTTTACTCGCAGGCGCTCGGCCAAGGCCGGTCAATGTTCCGACGCGGCGCAGCCTCAGTAGCAACCGAATGTATGACAAGAGCGATTTCGTATTATCACAAAGTTTACAATTTTTTACTCGGAAACTATGATAAATTCAGAGGTCAAAACTTTGGAAACCGCAGGGCCAATATGCTGGATTTCTTATCGGGAATGATCTCAAAATCTAAATTCAATTGTTTTTTTACATTTATATATGATTGGCAATAGTAATGGTATTAATTAAATAGGTACAGCTTAGTTGAAACAGGATTGAATGAGTCGACCGCTCTCCCAATCTGTCTGTAAGGACATTAGAGTGACCTGTTTCGTTGGTGGTAGGTACCTACATAATTACCCTTTTTTTATTTATGCAGGTTGTCACAGTAGAGTTAAACATCTTTGAACAGGGACAAACTTAAAATTAACATAGTTTAGTTATAAGTTTAAATATCAGATTCACGATTTAAAAATCAAATTATATTAATCTTTTTTTTTTGGGACGTTTTGAAAACGACCACAATAATATTACTATTGGATTCGCTATGTTTAAGATTTAGGCGTTTTGAATTCAGATTAACTAGTTTATGAAGAATGAACTTGACTGATCTGCCTTAAGCTCCCATATTAAGCCTCCTTATATTGACCGTAATGACCGTCCTTCCAAGATAAAACCCATCTTGATAAAACGGAACATTGGGTCCAATTCTTTTCTTTCCAGATCAATTCGCCAGTGGAATGCTCTTCATTGGTCAGTATTTGACTCTTTTCCTGGTTCCAAGGCGATGTTTAAGCGTAGGCTGCGAGTTGTAAAGCATTCATTTTTTCCTCACCTACTAAACTCAACAGTTATCACCGGAGGTAGCTCCCAAATATTTAGTAACTTAATAATTATTATTATTACTTATTTTTTTAATATAACTACTAATATATTTAGTATATATAAGAAATATTATGTTATATACGATTATTTTGTGCCCGACTGAACTTAGCTAAATATGCTTGTGCTAGAGTCAGAGAAGATTGTGGTAATAAAGCGTTAGATATGGTATGAGTATAATGTACCGATTCGAACCCGCTTTAACCCGCCGGGTCAATAGTCAAACGCTTTAACCACTAGACTACCACGAGCTGTGCACAATTATCAGCTTCCTACAATAGATTCATTATAATTAAGGTGATCAAAAAAAAAACACAACTCTTAACATACTTCACGTAATGTGTATTTTTAAACAATATTTATAATAAATTAAATGCTTAACTATACGCTACGTAATATTAATTAAATTAATCTGAATTATTTTATTGTTTAAAATATTACCCAACAACCACTTCATGGTAAATTAAGCAAAATCTTTTGGGAAATATGTTTATCACTTAAGGTTCTAATCATAACCTAATTAAATTTAATTTTATTTAGATTTTTTTAAACAAAGTGTTAAATGACGTCCATATTAATCTCACTTTAAAAAATATCAAATTATCACTGAACGTTTTTACTGTAATCACATAAATAAATAAAATATATGCGTAAAAAATTGATTGTAAAGATTCATACAAAATGTCTATTATAGAAAATTAAAACCGTTATTACAAATTTCAATTTTAATAGACTCAGTGAGACTCAATGTACTAAGGTCGTTTTGCATTTTAATAAAATATGCATCGTTCAAAATGTCACAATCTGTGATACAATTCATTAGGTATAACCTAAAAAAAATATTAAGGATTAAAATGGCAAGAATCTCTTAAAATGATGATGATAGTCTGTTAAAATTAAAATGTATCATTTCAATGCAGCGCACAATGTCTGAAAAATATTGGACACCTCATACCTTATACAGGGTGTCCCAAGATCATTCCCGTAAATTTAAAGGGGTGTATATGTTCCCTGTTACGAGCAAGAAATTATATAAAAAAATGCAAAAATATTTGATACCCAAAGTAATTATTTTTTAAACTAAATTTGTGTAAAACAATCATAATATTACGGCAGCGTTCGCCGGGCATACTAAACCCGCTGAAAACACGTCGGGCGCCACATCGTGAATGCAACTCAAGGTCGAGCGGACATAAACTCGTTTTACACAAATATATTAGGTTTTAAATAGAAACTTAAACATTTTTTTTCTCGAATACCATAATGAATTTTGATATAGTTTCTTCACAAATAACACTATGAATCGTAGGACCTATTAGCTGTTTTTTTTATTGGGATTGACCTTGGGACACCCTGTATATAAGCGATTTTCTTTCAAAGTACAAAATATCCTAATCCATACCGGTTTACGGGAATTTAATGATACGCTTTTTCCTCGACTTGATAGATCGCCAAATACTAGTTGCTATGTTTCCGTGAAACGTCTTTCTATGGAGTCACGAGCAGTCCCTCACTAATGGATTCAGAATGGACTTAGAATTTTAATTAAATATGCCTAAATTAATTTCCATACATAAACGATCTTTCTAGTATATTTACTAAGAATAAAAAATATAGGTATTAATTCTGAGTACCAAGTAAAACAATTTCAAATAATTATTTAAATCATCGAGGAGACGAAGTTGTATGATTTTAAAATAGTTTTATTCTGTCAGGACGTGCTTCTGATATACAGATGGTAGTCTCAGAAGAAGAAGAAGATATAATAAATATATTTTGTCAAAAATTCATACATTGTATTACAATAATCCTAATGGGGACACATACTAAGCTATCATTCTCTATTTTGTCACATGGCGGGCATGCAAAGTTGTCGCAATTCAAGGTGAAGAATACTCACAGTTGACCTTGAAATTGAGTACTTTATTTTTATAGGGCGTCAGGTCAGTAAGTACTCTACGCGGTCAGTAAGAAATTGTTGGTTTTTATTTAATTACAGCTTCAAATAACATAGAAATTTAAAAATAAACATTTCTATGTTTTAGACCCGTCATTTGCCTTTCAATGACTATTTTTCTTAAAATGTTAATGTCTTTTTTAAAAGAGCAATTCAACTAAGAAGAACTATTAACATATTATCATTTATATTTTTTTCAGAAATGTAACTGAATTTTAAAAACCTGCCTTTACTATGTTGATGACCTAAGATCGCGGTATCTAAATTATTTTTTTTATGATTAAATAATGATTACCAAATGCCAGCTATGGGTCTAAATTTGTTTTGGTTTTGGTTTGTCACTAGCGTGTGACCTAGTGACAACTTCGAACGATCAATCGACATTCTGTTAACAATCTATTTGCCTAATTTACTTAAGTTTATCCTTAATCAGTTGGATCAGTGTTTTAATTGATCCATGACCAACATTTCACTAGTTTATGTGGAAATAAAGAATCCTCGTGTAACCCACAGATCTCGTGTTAGCTCGCTCGGTCTTCAGCCACAGATGGGTGGTTATGCCTCTAGTATAAGCAACACCATCTGATTTTCGTTATATATTTTTAGTTTTTTCCATTTCTATGCACATACCTGATCCATGTCGTAAATCATATAAAGTAGACTTCACACTACCTAAATCTGCTGATTGTAAGTACGAGGAGTAGGTACCTACCCTATGCTAAAATATTGTATAACAGTCCTTAATATAGACTCCTTTGAGAATCGATACATTTATGATTCATAAAAAATACATATTTTGATTATTAACAATAACTTCAGGGTGCCTTCTTTCATTTAAGGGAGTCGCGCGTAAAGCTTGCGAGTTGTCATGCGAGGTCTTTGTGCTGGAGTCCTAATCTTCTGTCGGGCTGGTTTTCGGGCTGACGGGTTTCCTTTAGATTTCTTACTTGCTGGTAACTTACTATGTCTGCGTTTGTTTAACATACCACTTTTTTGTTTTCGTGGCAGTGGTGCAGATTTTGGTCTCGGTGCTGTTTCAGGTTGTGCCAATCGCTTTGATACAATTTCAGATGGCGGGTGTGAACCTGCGTTGACCTTCCTTGCTGCATGTAGTCCATCGATCTTCTTCCTCGCTCGGTTGTGTTCGATCTCTCGTTTGTTCCTCTGGCGCGTCCGTGGTCTCTGTTGTGATGTTGATCCGTCTTCGTTGACATCTGACATTTCCTGCGGTACGACTTGAGATTCTTTCCATTGTGGTTGTTGCAGCATATGGACTGGAATGCCTGGATTTGTATTCGCCCACTCGTAAGAAAACCTATTCACAACTGTCTCCGTTTTATTGACTTCATAGTAATGGTAGTTAAATGATGATTGGTTGTTTTCTGGTGTGCCGTGGAACGTTTCTGATTTGGTGACGTTCCTATCTTGGGTAACCTGGTAGTTTACTATGTTCTGGGGCTGCCCATGGACGTTGACCAGTAGTGGTTTTAAAGGTGGCAGCTGCGGATTTTGAATGGTGTTCGATGTAACCGGAACATTATTCTGTTCGAATGGATAGGACGCTAACGCAGGTGGTATCTTGTTTGGTGGTTTAGGAGGCCTGGGCTTTGCGGACGCCACCGGTGCATAATGGTTTCCTGGGCTCTGTGGTTTCTGCTGCACTGGCTTCTGATAAATTTGGGTATCCGGAAACGCATTTGAAAAATAATTATCATCTTCCTGGGGTGGGTTCTCCGAGACGGCGTTCTGTTGGTCGTCTGGTCGCGGTTTTGGAGGTCTGGGCTGCGCGAAGTTGTCGGGGTTTGGAATGTAGTCGTTGTTTGGGACGAATTGCTGCGTTGGCTGCTGGTCATCCGGGTCAGCGGGGCCGTCTCCGGTTTGGAGTACGTGCTCTAATCTTATGTCTGTCACAAATTTGACACCGTGTCTTAGAGATTCTGTAAAAAATCAAAAACACATTGGTTTTGAAAAAGCATTTATTTACTTTAAAATTATATAAATATTTTCCTTTTTTTAACGAAACAATAAAAATACATGACATTTTAGATATTTACAACGCTGATATAGAGAAACTTTACCATTCTTTACCCAAACCTATTAATGTTTAAGAAAAACAATAATCAAGTTTTCATTATTATTAGCTGTGGGTTTTATAAATATACTTTACAGCCGGCCACGGTTTACGACATCGACACCTGCCAAGGCATATTTTGTGTTCATGCAATATGTGACGAGACCTCATTAAAGTGGTTCAAATAAATGTTTTAAACTTGGTGTTCCGTCTACGTATGATATGATATGATATGATATAAGATATGATATGATTCTGATTCAGGCGTATAGTCATGTATCTATAGACTTTCTTATACTGTAGTTTTAAGAAGGTTTTACTTACATAACATTATTTTAGCAAATTGATACATCGACTGCTTCTCGTTGACATTCGGTGTATTTCAAAGTTTGTTAATTTAAAAGTAAAAAAAAATATAATTACCTGGTGGTCCTGAACAAATAACCCTTCCGTTCATGGAGATCTTCGTAACCTTTGGCAGCGGAGTTAGGAGCGGGAAATTAACGTTGTAGGTGATCGGCAGCCCAGAGAGTAGGTTCACTAGAATCCTTCCACGGTCACCAATCAGCTCTATGCTGCCTGAGTAGTTCTGCGGGCAGGAAAATATTATAGATTGTTTGATTCAGTTTGATAGTAGAGAACAGACTAACCACTTTAGACCAGATATACAATCACAATCACAATACAAAACAATCAGATTCACAATCTTTATAAAAATATATGTACAATTATTTTGTGTCCACTCAACTAAGCTTAAGTACTAAAGTCAGCGATGATAGTGTGGGGATTTGAACCCGTGACTACTAGTTCAACAGCCAAAAGCCTTAAAAGAATAATATGCATACCTTTGAAACCTGACGTCTTTTATGCCTGATGTTCTGTATGCTCTGAAATGTTGTTTTTTACTAACTTATTACTCGACTTATTATAAGAAAATATGTCTTCAAAACCAAAACGAATTCTATTTAGAGAAAAAAATCTTTCTAGAATTGATAAAAGGACCCTAAGGAAGCATTTTGCATTCACAACTCAAAATTGTCAAAAAATTAAATTTTGCTTTTAAGAATTTAGGTAACTTATGTAGATAGGTAGGTATTTTGTACTTCATATAAGCTTGATGTATGTAGCGATGTTTCAAACTTTATTGAAGGAGAATTTATTTCCCTTCAAAAATGTGCCTAATTCCATTTAGGACAGAAATAAAACATCTCACGAGAGACTTGTGTGTAAACATCTTGCATTTCATTATGGGTAGTACAGCAAAGTGAAACGCGGTCATTGACCATTGATTTGCGGACGCAAATTCTGCTTTGTTGATTTAGGAAATATATTTTATTTTAATTTTGCTTCTGGCGAGAATGTATCGCACGGAAAAAGGCACCAAACAAAGCGTGCGTTTTGAATACGTAACCAAACTATTAGGGATGTTAGGCTATAATAACCAGTGGCGTAGCTTTTGTAGGCCCCCAAGGTCGGTGGGCCCCGGGACGTTCGGAAGAGTTATTTAAATCGAATAAAGAATTTTTGACTTTTGACTTTTTGGCCCTGGCCAGCAAACCTCGAATAGCTCGAACTGACCTAGCGAAAATATCTCCCACCTTCAGAACAGAAATATAACAGGTTGTAAAACGTCTTTAAGCATGGCATGTCAGAAGAAATTCGAAAGTTGTAGGTAATCCCCCTAAACGAATGATCCTTCATCATAGATCTACATACTCACGTGACAGGAAGTATAATTTTCCCTCATCGTCGCGGCCCCTACTAGAGTAGAATAGCAACAATGAGTTGTGGTAATCTATTTCACTCTACGTACTATAAACACGCACACGTGTGTGTGCTATGTCGTGTGTTGGATAAAAAGATTATCCACTGCGTTACATATATAATTAATAAGTAGCTTTACTTTGTTATGACCTACAGTGGGTGATAAATAGCTGATGATGAAAAAGCTTTGCACCTCTACATTATTTATATTTTTTAGGTACTTAATCAGTTTAGATAGGCCCACAATTTCATTTTTACACCGAAGCCCTTGAGAGTTCACTGAGAGTTTAGGATGCAAGTCCATACATTGTCTATTTTTTTTAAAGTTATACCCGGATTCATCAAGAATCCTGAAATTTATTTCTATGTTCCGGACTGTTGGACCTGATCGCGGTAGCACATGCTATTTAGGCGATTAGCGTGTCGTACCGACGCATACAAGTATAGTCCTATTGGGAAAGAAGTCGCATTATTAAATTCCATTGCTGCGAAGATCGACATATTCGTTTGTTTACCCAACAAGATTAAAAATCTGCTTTTTATTACACCTTTGTGAGATCAGCGTGAATTATTTATTTATTATTTTTAGCTTGTAAGCGTAATATTTAATCATAGGTACGTATTTTTCTTGATCGCTATAATTACGTATTCTTAGATTTATATTGTTATTGTTTTTGGTGTTTAGTATTATCATTTTTTTCTTGTATGTTTTGATATAACATAATCTATACAAGGCAAACCTATTAAATAAATAAATAAACCAAAAAATGAATGTAAAAAAACTTGATTGCCATTGCGGCAAAGACCTTTGCTTTAGCCAAATAGGCCCAATCTATTAGGTTTCATAACTGGGTTATTGAATAAGGTTTAATAACTGTGTGGAAGGCGGTTACGTGCTGTTATTTACCATACGATCTTTAAATGACCGCGATGGTACAAATGGGGCTCAAAGATGCCATCAATCTTAACCTTGGCGTCAGTTGGTATAGAAGGTATTAGGGTACAGTTCGTCTATAGTATAGACGATGAACAGAATTAAATGACAAACAGAATTAAATGGCTACTGTGGTCTCAAAGGCCAACTATACTATAGAGCAAGTATGCCTGCTGCTTGAAAAGATCGCCAGCTGTGCTACTCTTGAACCATTCCATTGCAATTCTTGTGTTAATAGTTAAGGTTTTGATCGTGAACCTGGGAAGGCGATTACTTACAAAACGATAAAACAACACACTTTTAATATTCAATATAGTTTTTTGTAGTTTTTGAAGTGAAAACTTCTATAGGCACGGGTCAGGGGAATTTTTGTATAAGAAAAAGTTTTTGTTTGGGGAAAATCAACGTCACCGATATGCTAGGTTAGGTTAGATAATCTCCGAAACTACTTATCCGATTTCAAAAATTCTTTCACCAATATTTAGAGTTGACCTTCAGAGTGGACATAGTCTTTATATTTTCTCGTTAAAATAAAAGGACTATTCGTAAAGATCAATTTTGCAACGTAAGTCGGCGAAAAAACGGTCGAGCGAATGCGTTTCTTAAGAACGCCGCCTTAACGGTATGTACGAGTATGTAGGCACGTAAGTAGCCCGAAGGGTCCAGAGATAAGGAGCGAAGCGACCCATCCCGTGCGCCGATCAAAATTATACCCTTTCGGGGTTACGTGTTCCACATCTTAGTTACCGATCACAGCATAAAATACCTATGGCTTCTGCAGGCTTTGGGTTGGGTTAACCTATAACTGTGATTTGATTACCTAATTTTGAAAGTTATATAAAAAAACCTATTCGGCAAAGAAGTTGACATTTTATGGGGGGAATCACGAATGCATTCTACTTTAGGATGTTTCTGAGTAACGCTTCGTATATATGTAGATGTCAAGTAATTACAATGCTAGTAAAAAAATGAACACGGAAATAAGTTGGATCGTTGGCATGCGCTTGTCTGTAAGTTATTTCAATTTAAAAAAAGCCTTGTAATAGACTAACCGTCCCCCTCTCCTTGGCCAGACATATTATGTGACATATTATATCTATGTGAGCATATTGAATGTTGAGGAAAGTCTGCATATTGTATTTAGGTAAAGTGAAATAAATTATATAACTCTATTTATATTGTTAAATATAATTTCAGTAGGTAAATCGTTGGTATATTAAAATAGATTTATAGCTCATTACATCTTAAAATGAGAACCTAATTATTATTTAAAAAAAAATAAACATGAATAACTTGTCCGCCATGCCTTGTTATGAAAATATTTCCTGTAAATCATTGGAGGTCGTGTAATTGACGATATTTCAAATTTGCGTCGCAGTTATGCTGGTGTATAAATAACAGTAGAAAACTTGTTTAAAGGGATAGGTAAAAATAACGTTGTTGTGGTGGATTTACCGCTTACCGTGGGCAACTTGGCTCCGAGCGACAGCGACACCTGCAACTTCATCTGTTTCTCGTAATGAGGACTGGAGGCCTTGATCGCGCCGCGCCACTGCTGACCATCGTTCTCATAGGTGAAGACCTTCGGGCATGGCGAAAGCGGAGCGAACTGGCCGCCCACGAACGAAACCGCGGCCATGAACAACGCACATTTGACAGCTGTCATCTTCGAATTCGAAAACACTGTTCGCAACTAAAATGGCCGCTCGGTCGGGCGTCAGACGCGCGGCGTTATCATTGCGATTTTATCGCCGTCGTATCAACCGAAGACGAGCGCTGCGGTCTCGCGAGGATTCAAGTGCACGAATGCCAACTGCCAACTGCCAAACTGGTTTACCTTAGCGCTGAACTCATCTAACGAACACCGCACTGTGCGTTCCGCACAAGTTGGCAAACTAACATGGGAATTCTCTCATGTTTTTCGGTCTTTCGCGATAGATTATATAGACAAATAATATATATTAATCTGCGTTTCGAGCAGAAGACGATTGACAGGTTCGGAAACCACACTGCAGATTTACGACCGTGCCATTTGAATTGGATATCACATTTTTTCGAGTATTTTTCCTCGTCGTATTTATAACGGACGAATCGTGGTGGGAATACCGCGGCGGCCGCCTCGGTAATACGTGCGACTTCACTCGCCTGCGTCACTATATGATAATGTGAATTCTGTGTAGGTACGTGTAGCTTATGTCAAACAATGTACAGGATGTCCCAAGGTCAATCCCACAAACTTTAGGGGGTGTTTAAGTTCCCTATTAAGAGTAAGAAATTATGTAACAAAATGCGAAAAATTTTCATCACCAAATTTATTATTTTTGTAATAAAATTGGTGTAAATCGATCAATCAATATTATCTGTCGACCAATAGCATCCCTCTTACAACCCCAGAGAAGGGGAAGGAGTTACCCCTTCTTCTTAGACCGACCTCTGACCGACCAGTAACATCTGACAGCGATCATTTAGCTCCGCCCTAATTGGGCGTTTCGAACAACGCGGCAGGTCATTAACCTCGATCTTGACTGAACGCGGCCTAGTGACCCAGTGGCGTAGTTATCGGAGGGAAGAGCCATTGAAAAATATTTGTTTTACATGATTTAGAATAGAAACTTCAACATTTTTTTTCTCGAATACCATAATGAATTTTGATATAGTTTCTTAACAAATAACACTAGGAATCGTAGGACCTATTAGCTGTTTTTTTTATTGCGTGGGACCTTGGGACACCTGTATAATAACACAGACTATAACTATAATAACTTAAGTTAGACCCTAACCCGAAGCTGTTCTTAGCTTTCGGAAAATTAATTACTTACCTACTTGCCTACAGTTCAAAACATAATTCATTTCTTAAACTCTCGAATATAATGAATTATCAACAACGATCTTTTAAAACATATAGATACGGCATCCCATACAATTTTTTTCTCGAAAAACCCCGACAGCTGTAGATTCCCCCCGCCCTGCTGGATGGAACGAATATTTACAAGAATAACTTTCGTTCAACGTAGGATATATGCAAATGGATTCGTCTTGGCTAAAACTAAAAAGGAAAATATAAAATATAGTGTTGTTTCGTTTTTAAATCATTTTTTTACTACTTTAATGAAAGTTTAACCCTATTTCGTAAGCGCACGGATAGATAGGTGAGAGTGAAAGGCTTTCATAAAACACAGGCCTTTATTTAAACCAGCGTGCATTACCTCTACATAATTAGATGAAATAAGAAAAGGATGATATTTTAACAAAAAATATAACAATGGTGAATATGTGATTATAATAAAGGACTATGGTGAAATGAGTTGATTTTATGAGTGATTTATGTATGCAGTTGATGAAAATAAGAATAATGGATATGCATAAGTGTAAAATTAAACCACATGATTAGTGTGCGTATTATTTATATAATTGTATAATTGAGTTGTAAAGGTATTTGACTTATATTTGATGATTGTATTTTAATAGCGGCAAATCGCCGGAAAAGATAAATGACACAATCTTTGACAATCCCAGGGCTGAGTTTTATTAAAATGCTTTTTTAGCTCTGTCCTGTCAAATATTATGTAACCATCTAATTAGATGAATTAAGAAAAGGATGATATTTTAAGAAAAAATATAAAAATAATGGATATGTGATTAAGATGAAGGATTACCTTTTCAGGCAATTTGCCGTTATTAAAAAAACAATCATCAAATATTTATTTATTTATTTATTTATAAACGTACAAAACAGCGATACAAGAAGAATACAATAATACTACATTTATATGGCCAGAAAAATGTAACAAATATAAATGTGGTTGAGAACTTCAAATTAATAAATCAAATTATTAAACAATGTGTGTAATGTTGGTGAAGTGTGTGGTGTGTAATGTGAAGGATACCTTCTTGTAGATTCAGTCAGGCCCTGCAAGCGAAAATGACGGTGTTTTCGGCGCCCAGAGGACTAGTTCCTGCGGCACTCGCGATGGAAATGCGAAACAAAAGCTCCTAGGTCCTACAATCATAAAGATCTAAAAAATAGTGCATAGCTTCCATTAGACGAAGATTCACTGCAGAATTGTATAGAATTACAATACATAGAATTGTCATTTTGTTGGCAAAACGAAGTGCAAACCATCCATTTCAAAAATACATTCACAGATGGCAACAATAAAACATAAGTTGATTGTCATCATTTATCTTAGCGGTGAGAAATATTTAAAAAGGTTTTTAGTAAAATAATTGTTAACGCATAATTAGTGTTGTTTTTGTACTATACTTTTTAATGTTAAAATGTTGGGTTTTTTTTTTACATTAGTTTTATTTTTGGTTGTAACGAAATTATGACGCTGTTGTATCATTGATTGCCTTTGATCTGCGCCCACTGTTTTAAGAATATTAAATGAAGCGAGATTATATTTGAAATGTTGAACATCCTCCCGCAGGCTAAGGGATGAACTGTTTGTTGAACGAGGAAAACTTTTGAACATTTTTATCGGTTGAATAATTTGAATGAGTGACGTAGAAAGACGTCAAAAGTCACGTCAGCCATATGTTGAAACTGTTGTGTGAATCTTTGATTTCTTAGTTTTATAGTGCATTATATAATGCATTCATATATTTATGACGTCCAAAGTAATGACTCGTAGAGAAAGGAAGAAAAATCACTGACGAATCATTACATAGAGTAATTGTTTATTTATTAAAACAGGTTTACACTTTTCTTTTTATTTTTAGCCATGATTCATTTGCATATATCCTACGTTGAACGTATGTGATTCTTGTAAATATTCATTAAACCAACCACTTCTCATTCATTACACGTCATATTCGTTACATTTCACCGTTTTTCATAATTATTGTTTCTTTTTTAAATTATATTTTTACTACTTTAATGAAAGTTTGACCGTATTGCATAAGCGCACAGATGGATAGGTGAGAGTGAAAAGCTTTCATAAAACAAAGGCCTGTATTTAAACCAGCGTGCATTACCTCAAGCGATGCAACTATCTGTGCGTTCAATATTAATTTTTCTTTGAACATTCTCGCTATATAATTTGTTATATAATATAACGCCTATTATAAAGTTAGGAATCATCTAAATACGGTATTTAAACAATACACTATACAATTTTACTATATATAAAGTATTAATTAGTTTTTAGTGTCTTCTGAAACTTCACGGTTTTGGCTATGGGGAGGTATTGTTTGTTCATGAACGATTTACTATAAATAATATATAAAATATAATTATTTATTAAAACTCATATTATACTATATACGAGTATAAGTAACTAATACTATACTTATAATGTTACATTTGTGTTATGTGTAATTTTCAACGCAGAGTTGGGAAGTATATATAAACATAACTTATGACTTTGTAATATTTTATCAACGTAAGTTTTGTATATGTGTGCATAAATAAATAAATAAAAATATACTACTATTGTACTTAATTTAGTTTTGTTTACTTGTACTTATTTAATAATAAAAAGATCGATTTGTATTTATGTGTATTTTAATATAAGTAAAATCTTTATTTGTTTGTAATAATTATGTTTAGATAGTAAACATCTTAACGTGCAATACGACCCCTAATAATCAATTTGTTTAGGTTATTTTTATTTAAGTGTACAATTTGTGTTATTTATTTGACTCGTACTTTTTAACTATGTTTTTATTGTCAAATGAAAAAAGGATTAAGGAAGTTAATTTGAAACTCGGGTACTAAATAATAAAAAATAATTGAAATGATATTATAATTTGATTCATTCATATAAAAATATTCGTGTAATGGTGGATACTCGTACAAAAAACGCGTTACCAACGCTTTACAGCACCTAAAAATTTACTCCCGATGTGATGCAGTTGGGCGGCCACAGCTGTCTTCAGCTTCAGGGAGTCTTGGGCGGAACTGCCGCCGCGGCGGCTTTCTTTAGCTTTGGGCCGACCCTGCATCGGTTCCGCAGCGAGATGCTCGCCACCGCTGTAATGTTGCCGCCCAGTATCTCTGAAAAACAAAGAACATTCATAAATACATAAATATACTGAATGTGAATACTGGCGTTTGGCAGCACCGCAAATATTACCCACAGGCACGGAAGAACGAGATGGTGTTACTATTTGTCTACACGAGTATTTGCCCCGGTGCATTTGCGTTACTCGTTACTGGGACACGATACACGATTCAACCTCACGTTACTGGGACACGATAGTTGTCTCAATCAGTACGACTAGGGACGCGATTCGGTTGTGCTTGTTTCTGACAATCGTATAATCGTATGGAAACAAATATAATTATTTTATTTCTTTGGTTAATTGCAGTTACGTATAGGGGCAAGGATTGTACTATCCTTCCTGCGCCTTGAAATAAATGTTTTATTATTCACTTTAGTCGATTGACAAAATTAAAGATAGAGTTTTTCCTATTAGAGAGAGAGAAAGAACGTTTGGATGACAATCTACAACAATACATAATCAATTTCTCAATGCATTGCCGTAAGAACGGCTCCTTTAACGTGCATGGAGTAGAAGAAAATTGTAAAAAAGTTGGTAAAAAGAAGGTAAAAAGTTGGCTACTGGAAAGAAATTGTTTATCGCACGTAGATTTCTCTGCGGATGAACAATGTACGAGTACACTTTTAATTGAATATTAAAGCCGGTACCAGATATCTGCGCAAATATTTGCAAAGATGCTTTCTTTAACGAAATAACAAAGAAAAGGCGAAATAGGTGTTCAAATAGCCAGCATTTGTGCATCTTTATAAATATTTACGCACATGTCTGAGACCGGCTTTAGAAAAGATTCGATACCAAATTAGTAAAATGAGAGACACTGTGCTGCAATAGCAATATTGGCGGCTACGTTACGATTATTATTAGCCTACAGGAAAGAGTTACGAAGACTACTACTCAATTACTGTGTAAGATCATTCCAGAACTTGCTATACCATACACCGTATTCCAAACGCATTCCCGATAAAAAACCAGCTTATTAGCGCTGCGATTTAAACCATGATTCGTTTTGACCTCATATCAAAATTCATCATGGTTTCTGAAAAAAAAAATGGAAAATTTACGTCATAATATGATATCACTCTTGTCATAAGTTCGGTCGCTAGCGAGGGTCATTGATCGGCCTTACCGATCGCTTTGAAAAAAATAATATTTTTGCGCATGAATTATTTTCACATTTTTTCTTACACGCCACCTTAAATCTTCGGGAATGGTCTTGGAACATCTATATATCAAGCGCTGTAGAAAGAAATAACACATAATGATCTTAAAAATACATAATTTGCTTGCATTTATGGCCATGTGTGCTCTCTCGTACTAAATCGTTCAGCATCGTCTATTTAGGTACATAACAGTGGCGTGACCTGAATTTGTAGGAGGTAGGGTGGGGGACGTTGGAGCACCCCTTCAGCGGCTTTTGTTTTAATATAAATTATATAAGTTATATTGTTTATAATTTAAACAATTAAATATTAGATTAAACGTCAAATATATTAAATTTGCGGTATATATCGTAAAAAATCTTAAAAAGTTGCGTGTGTTAGGTAATAGAATCGAGGATAATGATAGTGCCGATGGCTTCGTACCTGGTGGTCCAGTGCAAATAACTTCGCCATTGTACACTATGGCCGTCAGCAGGGGCAGGGGCTCCGGCAGGGGGAACTCGATGATGTAGGCGATGGGATCCCCATTCAAAATACCCTCAATCGCGTCGTCGGCCCCGCCATCCAGTTTTAGATGTCCGACGTTCTTCTGCGAATTATAATAAACGTGGAAAAACAACTATCTAAGATTATCAAAAGTGTGTCAAAAAATGCATATTATGAAACTTTGAGTTTTATTTTTTGTGTTGTAATTATAAGTCCACGCGCGAGCTTTCAGGGCCAACGCACATTTGATGAGGCGCAGCGCAGAGCATTTTTCACTGTCAACACATTATGGACACCCAGTAAACCCTTCAGTACCCACCCACCCATCCCTACCCAGTACCCACATCTCAGACCCCTCTACTATCACACTAAAGTTGAAAAATATTTTTAATAATCACAATTTTATTTTTTTTAAATTTTACCCAATAAAAAAGAAATATAAATGCCACCGTTTTTTTTTTATTTATGTTTTTAGATTTCAAATATAATTAATTGTAAGTATTTTATATTTTTTACATGAGAAGAAAAAAGAAAAGAAAAAAAACATATACATACATAAGGGGATCTCAGTCACGTTTAATTTCAAGGTTATTTCATTTATTGAGGCATCTTAATAAACAGTTGCTTTTCTCGTTAGAGAAAGAAGAAACTTATCAGCACAGCCCTTACAATATATTTTAATTAAGTGTTAACAATAATAAAGGAGTAGGTACTCAAAACATATCAAAGTTAGGGCGTCAAAATGCATTTAAGTTTATATTTTAAATTGAGGCAATAAATAAAAAAAAACGCGCTAAAAATATAAAATAAAAGTATATAAGAATAAACACAGATTACGAGAGTTATAATATTATGTATATATTGTATAATTTCTGGGTATTTCTTTCTAGGATGTTGATTAGTAGCTGGAGGGGGGGGCTTCTAATGATTTAAATATTAAAATATATAATAAAAACAAAAGAATAGAACATTAGCTAAGCCACATACTTGTGTCGTGATAATTACTTTTGAATAATTATTGTATGAAAAATATTAAATATGTTATTCTTCTACATATTTATGTATATTTTTCAAAATATATGAAAAAATTAATAGATTGTTGTTTTGTAAGCATTCTATACGATTCAACTTACGACGGCCTGGTGGCGCTGTGGTATAAGCGCCTGGTTCTAAATACTGAGGTTCTCGTATGTCAAATCCGTCCAGGTCATTTCACCGTTGAGAATATTCAACGGTGCTTTTCTCAACACTGTCGACTGTGTTTTAAGTAACAAACATACTCAAAAATAAACCCATTCAGTTACAGGCCTGCGAGATGTTGTTTGCCTGTTGTTTGGAAACAACAATAAGGCAGTCGGAATGATTAATAAATAAGCCTTCTATACAATTCAACTTACGTCTTGTGGCTTAGCCGCCAAGGACAGATTGACCCTTAGATTAATCTCCTCTATTTTCGGGTCGACGTGAATCGATACGATCCCTTCCCAGTCGCCATTCTCGTCCACAGCGTAGCTGAACTTGTCAGGACACGGGGATGCCGGAGGATCGATCACTTTTGCTTGCAGCTGTGTCATCAAAACCAGTAGTACGAAGGCGCTAAACGAGCGTTTGCCGAAAGCCATTTTCGACCTTGTTCAATCTGCGTGAAATACCACGAAGGAATAACCAATAAAGTGGACGATATTTGCATTATATCATTGGCGATCTAATTAATACGCGCTCCGGTTAGACGAGATTATTAAATATTTTTTTTAATCGTGCCGACTTATTTCATTAAAACTAGTTTTGTGTTAGGTTCGAATCTAAATATTCGTTAGTTTTTTTTTATGGCGTAATAACTTTTTTTACTATAGTAAAATAGTTAAATATTTTACTAGGAAGTTACAATTATAATTGAAGAAACGTTACTCTGTTATGAATGTTGGATATAAATAATTAATTTATAACAGTTCCTATTTTTAAATAAATTATTGTAAATATTTGAAATAATTTGCCAATTAATAGTAACGTTTTAAAATTAGTCCGTTCGTTTTAATGTTACTTTGAATGCTCAATTAATGGAAATTTATTAATAGACCATTAATTATATGTCAATTATGCATTGTCTAACTTTCCCGTTTGATTTTCACACATGTCCACATCACACGCTAAAAATACCCCAGCAGCATATTGGAGCGGGAAATGCAAACTTTATATAAATACTTCTTTTTCTAACATTTGAACAAAAAACGTGAGATTTCACATATAGAAAATATTTTTAAACCTAAAGTTTTTATTATTTCGAATCCGGCTCCATCACGACCCAGTATTTTTTTTTTATGTAGATTCGATTAAAAATTTAAAATTCTAAAATCGTTGGTAAAATCATTAAAATCTGACATAACAAACATTTCGCTATTGGAGTGAATCCATGGGGGCTAAGCATCGCTCCGCTCCGATTATATTATATTATTTATTATATCATGTTATATTAAATTATACATAATAATACATATTATAAGTATTAATAACTATAAAAGCAGATGTAACTATATTTATATATTGCAACAACCCTGTTGGCTTGATCGTGAAAGCTACCTTGTGGTGCACAACAAAAGTTTAAAATTTTGTAAAACAACTTTTTATTACTTTACAGAAATGTAACTTTTCCATCCGTCAATTCATTCCCCTTTATAAATCTACTCCATTTTGAAAAAACATAATAATTAGGCTATCGAAACAGCGATCCCAACAAAACAGCGACGTTATTTTTTTTCTTTTGTTGTTAAAATTTTAGTTAAGTGTGAGGCTATTATATTTTTAGAGAAAATATAATAAAATAATTATGTAACAAATTATAAATAAATAAAATGTTAAGTATTGAAGTAAATTGATAATACTTATTGAAATAACATAAATTTATGTAATAACCATAATTTATGTCACATCACAGCGTTATTATTATTAGCGTATGGCATTTTATATGCTAAAATAATAACAGTTTAAATTTGTAAAAAATAAAATAAATGTTCCATTTACGGTGGTTTTGCTTTTGTTTTTCGCTGTCGCTAAAATATTATAATTTACTGTGATATTAATCTTCTATGATATTTAAATTAAATGTAAGATTTGAAGTCGTATAGCCAAAGTTACGAAAAATTGTAGTAATTATATTTTTCAAAACAAAGGAAATATTATTTTTGGTATTATAAAACAGCGGCATCTTCAGGCGGTTAGTAACAACGCCTCTGTAGTTTATATTATTTATTCGTTCCTATTTTGGCTATCTAACGGCCAACTTTGTACCACATATTTTACACCAGTAATGTAAATGACCCATAAGGTAAAGTAGTTGATAAAAAATAATAAATTAAAGGAATAAGCGCTTACAAATTATTTACCTTCTCAAGTATATAAGCATTATACAGAATTTAAAGCCAATTACCAATTATTTATCAAATATAAAATATTAAATATCTACTAACTTATGAACTAATATCAAAGTCTACCACTAGATACCACTGCATTGTCTGTATTCAATCTTCTCCGGATATTCCCATATGTTTGCCACTGACTAGTAAAGTAATCAGCCATCTTTATCAGAAAAATCATTTGTTTCGTGTGTTCACAGTAGATTTCATATTTGTAATTAATGTCAGAACCACAGTCTTCGCTTTTGTTGAAAAAGCAACTCGCAGGTAAATGTTTTATGATGCTACATACTTTATTTAACGATTGCTTCTGCGTGTTTAGGAATTAAATTAGTACGATCATCGCGAAGATTGGCCTCAAGAAATAGTCGATTTTCATCGGTTCCCTTTGTGCTTCTGAGAAAACCATAATATTTTCTTTACTTCAAACCTAAATACTACATATCTACGTTATTATTCCATTGATTTATTTCGTTAATTTTGTTACAACCCATTGTCAAAAAAGTCAATGTGAGCGGGTTTGAGATTGCTCGTGACGTTTAAATTTTAGATTGTTTCTAGTCAGCGAGATAGTTTTACTTATTTCCGATTCTAAACACTCCAGTGCTTGTTCCTGGAGATTTTTTTTCTCACGTTTGTTTTAATTACGCAGGTTTTTTTTTACATCCTCTGTCCTCGTGTGATAGATTGTACAAAAGATTTGCTTTGTTCCAGAACTAAATAAGAATCCAGTGGAAGGATTTTCAGCTGGTCTTATAGACGATAATGACATATTCAGATGGGAGGTACTCATTATTGGCCCTCCAGACACATTATAGTGAGTAAAATGTTATTCTAGTTTGCATGGTCATTGTGACAAAGTTTTCTTTGTGTTTTTAGATATCTGCCTTAGTTTTAAGTAATACCTTTGTTCTTTTAGTATAAAAGTACACATTTAATTTGAAAAAAAAAAACGTTTGTACACACATTACTAATTTTATTACATTTATTATTTAAAAAATAAAAATACTTTACTTGTTATATTGATAGGGTTGTAACCGGTTGACATGTCACCACATGATTATGATGATGATTATGAATGGAGGGCTGCCAGGTGGCTGCTACACTTAGGCCACTTTTCTTGGGGCCTATTGTGTATTCCTTCGTAGTGCAGCTCAAATATAGAGCTCCTACAGCCAGTCCGTCTCTGATACGAGCCGCAGGATATATATGCCGGATTCATGCAGATTGTGCTTATTTTTGAGGGGAGGGCTGGGCAGTGATAGATTACGTGTTCCGCAGTCTCTTCCTCTATGTTGCAGCCTCTGCAGATGGGGCTTTCAGTGATGCCGAAGATAGTAAGGTATCTGTTTAGTCTGCAGTGGCCTGTTATCAATCCAGTTAGGATACGGAGGTTTGCCCTTGGCAGGCTGAGACAGTACTTTGTAAGACGAGGGTGCGGCTCTGCCATCGCTGTTCTGGCCTGGCTACATTTTGCACTATCCCGCCTGTCTCTATACCTGGTCCGGGTTATATGGTTTAGAGCAGATGTTACATAGTTAGCTGATAGCGGCAGGATAGGTTCTGGGCCGAAAGGAGTATTGTGTGAACCCCCTCCTTGCTAGTTTGTCAGCTTCGTTGTTGCCCTGGCTGTGACTGTGCCCTTTTACCCATTGAACTGTAACATAGTTAGCGGATGCAATCAGTTCCAAGGCATGGTGACACTCTAGTTGTTTTTTCCCTCGAGGTTGTTTTGTTATTTCGAAGTGCATATAACACTGATTGGCTGTTTGGCTGTCACCACAATAAATATATATAAATAATATTTTCAAGTCCATTCTGTCACAGTTAGTTAAGGAAGTGCGGAGAAACCTCAGACATCCAGCACACACGCACACACACATTTACAGTAGAGTTAAAAAACTTGTAGAACAAGTTATTGGCTATTTTAATGTGATTTTTTGCTAAAAATTAGATAAAAGTAATAAAAAAAAATAGGGTCTTTTTTAGAAAAAAATACTGTTAACCCTTTGACCTGTTAACTGTCGGTATCTTTACATATTAGAAATGCATTTAGCGCCTCTGTCGAGTATACTTTACAGTACTTTGATGAGCAATTTTTTTGTAATCCGCGTACCTAAACTGAAATGTTTCTTGTTGGTATTGTATATACCAACAATTGTATGTGAGGCCAGACATAAGTTTTTTCCAGGGTAAAATAGAATACCCGCAGGTTGTAAAAAACCAGGCTCGACCGGGACGCCAGCTTAAAGTAAATTCGACACCAAAGAGTTGTACCTTATATATCTTATCTTATCTAATCTTACTACAGCTTTACACATCAAGCTTTCTTTTCTGTGAGAGAATCTATTACCTTATCAAAGTTCGTCTCATAGGTAGCTTTATTTTCAATGGCTAGGGTCTCTCGAAGCCAGCTAGAAAAATCGCTTACAAGGACATATCGGTTTTAAGCGATGTCTTCTGTTTTTTTTTTTTTAGAAAAGACTAACAGTCGGTTGCAACTTTACAAATGCTACACAGGTTTTTTCCGTTTCATCGTTAGGTGTCTTTCGCCAGCAGGTAATAAAAGGTTCACTCCGTTTGGGTTTGTAGCGAACCATTTTTGGTGATAAAAAACAAAAAAAGAACACAGACCCCTATAACATATATAAATATTCATCATATTATTTCTTTCGTCCGGTAATGGTTAATCTAGACATAGTGCACTTAACGACAGGACACAGTTAGGTAATACCTACTATTGTTAATTTTTTGCTCGCTTTTACGATATCGCAAAAATAAGGGATGCTTAGGTTTTTTAATATAGAAGAAAAAACCCAAATACAACTTGAATGGCTCCAGGTAGCTTATGCGTCAAAATAAATAAAGTCACCTATGATGTATTACCAATTATTCCTGGGGTGAATATTTACATGAATCCAACACAAACATCACAAAAGTAAAACTTATAAAAACTAACTAACAGTTTTAAAGGAATAACGGAGTAAATTAAATGTTGCAAATAGAAATCAGGTATGTATATAATAAATGATAGACCCTCGTGAAACGACTGACTGGCGGTGGCTCGCCGTCCTGCGCAAGCGCGCCTCTTCGGATGCCGTCGGCCCTGCTCGGCAACTGTCGTCCGTTGCCGACTGCCGCCACAATTTATTATATTTTAATTTAAGAAACATTTATAGCAACATTTGTCTATCAATAATTTATTTATTTCATTTTTTTGCTTTTTTCATTTTTTGCTTAGGATAAACTCATTTAGCGTCATAGGCTCTCCTTAATGTAGCTGGTTATAGAAGAATGCAGATAATCGCATGCGTGCACAGTGTCTAAGGATGATGAATTGCCTAAACCAACAATCTACAATAACAATATTAACATGCAAACATACAATGCAAGCAACCAAGCTTCTATTAATTATTTTAAGGAATATTAATAAACGGAAAATAACCTGTCATCTAATCTCCGTTACTCATGTTGGCAATGTAGTGAAAAAGGCTTACATACAATTACGGTTTGTTTAGCAAAGTCCTAAAGCTGTGCTCGCAAAGCAAAGTCCACGAGCATTGGCATACAAACATACTACATTTGAAACACTTACACCCAAGTCTTAAAGACGAGCTAGAAGCAGTTTAGAGAAAAGCAAGCAGACACGTGCGTAGGCGTTTTAGTCGATATGATAGTCCATCTGAATTAATTTCAATTCTTAATTGTGACGTGTAATGTGTCAACTGTGACTAGTGTACCTGCCTTGTCTGCCTTAAGCTCTCGACTCTCTAAGCCTTATATTGGTGGTAATGAGCATCCTTCCAAGATAAAACCTATATTGAGAAAACGGAACATTAGGCTCAATTCTTTTCTTTCCAGAATACATCGCCAGTGGAATACTCGTCATAGGTCGGTATTTGATCTTTTTCCTTGTTCCAAGGCCATTTTTAAGCAAGTCGTTAAGCATTAATTTTTCGTCACCTACTAAAATCAACAGTAACACCGGAGCTAGCTCCTAAATATTGTAATTCGTTAATAATGATAATACCTAATTAAAATATAATATAAATTAGGACGAAGACAAAAAAAAACGTAAAAACAAACAATGTATTTTGAGCTGCTAATTCACACACTTTTTATTAACACACATAACGTAATATGCCTGTTGTTTTTTTCAGCGAGGGCGGCTTTTTTAAGGCACATTTATATTTCCCTAAAGAATACCCACTTAGGCCACCGCGAATGAAATTTGTTACTGAAATATGGCACCCAAACAGTAAGTATAAAAATCTTAATTTAGTTCACAGCGCAGAGTCGAAGCACATAGCACTAACGTTTAATTTCGCTTCGATCAATATAGGCTGTTGCATACGAATAAAGTTATTTTTTTAACTTAACATCAGCGTGAGACGAGCTAAGAAAAATAGAGGAATAGCTGTTGCCACAAGCGCTTGATGTTTCACTCTCATAAGATAAAAAGATATGCATTGACTCGAACCCGGAGAGAATGCATCACGACACATTTACTCTTTCCATTTATCTTTTGTCCTATTCTTACACGCGGTATTGCCATATACCCATTCACTTGTAAGAAAATGTGGTTTCAAACAACGTATGTCGCAATATAAAACAATGAAAAACATACATTTTTGTTTTGGGAATACTGACTTATTATATGTGATATCACCATTTTTCTACCTCCTTAAAATATTTTTACGCACCTTAACCACACAAGACACAATTTTTGTCATATTAAAAACCATTCAGCACTCGGCAAGTTAAGAAACACGACTAAATAGTCATGGACCTAGTTTTATGACGTGCACATTGATGAAAGCTTTTGAGCTATGTTTAAATAAATTTATTATTCTACGTTTAAATAAAATAAAATCACACTATACACATCTTGTAATGAAATAAAATATGCTGATATGTTCATATACGAGGAAACTATGCAAGCTGTATGCAACAATGGAATATTTATTATTGGTTTTTTGATTTGTCTGTTTAGGTTTGGAGTTATTATGTCAATTTGTAAATTTACAAACTCACTTAAACGCACCATTGGCTATATCGGTTAGCATTCAGAGTAGGCTGATTTTGTATACAACAGGATGAACAATGACAGGAGTCGGCAGTATCCTTGTAAGGGGTTATTCTGGACATCATTCCAACCCCACACCACACTATCACAAATGGGCAGTGAACCTCTAGACCAGATGTTCTCAAACTCGTCGTCAAAAAGACTACCGTCCACTTAGCAACCACTTTGTGAATCACTGCCATAGACGATACAATGAAACATACTTTAACCCTTATTAACGCCAGAAGCCAGAAAGCTCATTCAATTAAAGAAGTTTTGAATTAATTTTGCAATCATGATCTCACAATGATAAGGATGATTTTAAAATAGACTTATCCAAAACCTTATCTAAAATTAAACAATCATCAGGGACAGAAATGTTATATTTTCTAGTTTACTTTCTTAGATGGTCCGGAATTTGATCTGCTACCTTATTTTTTATAAAATATTTATTTTTTGTTTCACAAACAGTTTTGCCATTCGCATATAGCCCAAATACACTTGTAATATGTTTAATTCTAACTTGGCTGAAACGATAATCAAAATTAATGTATGGCAAAATATTTTTTTTTTTTATGCAGACCAATTTTTATTTATTTATTTATTTTTATTTTATTCAATATGGTACAATAAGATGTTACAACAATAAATGATATAATAACAGTGAATGAATTAAATTAATATAATATAAACAAATTAAACACCAGTCATTTATTGTAATTTGTGTAAAGTGTTTATTAAAAGTGCTGGTATATGATTTTTTACTGCGAAAGCAGACGACCAGTCCTCGTGTAGATGGGTTAAAGGTAGTCTAATGATGGTTGAAATGATCTAATCTTCCCACAAACAGCCTCCCATCAATACTATCAATACTCGCCTCCAAACATAGACGGGATACAGCATTAAAATATTCTTTATTTTGCCAGACTTTTTTATTCCGAGATTATTGTGCTTAATTTATACCCAAATACCTATTTTACTGATTGCCAAACTTTAGGCTTCAGTAATAATAACATTAAAGAAAGAATGCCGTCTACATAGCGGTCTTTGCCCTTTGTATCTATCATCTTCAACCAACAATATTCCTTGATTTTAGTAACAGTTTGGTTACAACAATTTTGTGTATAACCAAGAAGTATTAAATTATATGTAATTAAAATATTTGTTTTGCAGTTGAAAAAAATGGTGATGTTTGTATATCGATTCTACACGAGCCCGGTGATGATAAATGGGGTTATGAGAAGGCTTCGGAAAGGTGGCTACCAGTTCACACGGTCGAGACAATCTTAATCAGCGTTATATCCATGCTAGCTGACCCTAATGATGAGAGTCCTGCTAATGTCGATGCTGCGGTTGGTTAAAATATTATTTACATTTTACTATAGTTTAACCATGGATGCATTATAGGTATCGATGGTACGTAACGATTTGATGCGACGTACAACGAGGAGAAACAGGGTTCTTTTTTGAGGTCAAAGGGGGACCTGCAGGGCTAGTCACAAAATGCGAGCACGATTTAAGCTGTCGGTTTGACGTATGTGTATTGTATATTTATGATTGTATTGGTGCCGATCACTGAAGCGGCGGATAGCCGAAGCTTGTTACACTAGCTTGGTAGTCTGTAGAGTCTCAATCGCATCTCACTTGCTCGCCGATCGCCGCAGAACCGCCAAAAATGCAGGGAGTGTTATTGAAGCTTTCACAACGGGTATTTGTATTGTATTTTGTAAACCATAAAATACATTCTGCGCATTGTAGCATTGAATACGATAGAAAGACGGAATTATAGACTTAGAGATAGTGTTATGTTATGATAGTGTTTAGAGATTTGTATTATGACATTTTTTGTTACTAATTCAATTATAACTGAAATTATCTTTTCCTAAGTACTCAATTAAATCATCAATTATACATAAGTAACTCTTATTACACTATTTTTATGCTTTTTTTTCTATAAATATCTTTTTAAAATAAAAATATAAATGTTCTTTTATTAACCCGATATAATAATAACAAACAATACATATAAAATATATGGGTTTTTAAATTTAGAAAAGTTTTTAAATAATATAATTATTTTAGTATGGTTTTTTTTTTAAATTTAATTGTTAATTTATTTCAAATCTACGACATAGTACTTCTACTACTTCTAAAGCATAGTACTTCATCTTTCTACTTATAAAGCAATAAAAATTATCATTAATTATATAAACCTATCGTTATATTTATTTTATTTTTATCTTTGCTAGTTTTAATTATTATTCTTTCGCCAGCAAAAAAAAAATGAAGTCATGTCCATCAATTGTCGGTACATTTTAATCACTAATTCAAAAACTTTCCCATTCATTAGAATTTTGTTTTGAAGATGTTTTACATCCGGGAGAAACAGTTTTGCTATCCTCATAATCTCTATAAATTTATTCATAATTTGCTATAAACTTCACTAACCGCAGTTGTTATACAGAATGTTGGATATAAAGAAATTCTTATTCTTTACACAAAAAAATTTATTCACTTTGTTCGTTTTGGATGATTTTGTATGCTAATATGAATAAAAGCAACATTTTAAAACATCTAACATTTTTTTTTCCTTACACACTTGTGGAAAAAACCACATTCGATTTTCACAGGTTATTCAACGATGATGATAAATGTATAAATACAGTTTTATTTTCCATAAAATTCTTCACACATCGATTTCTAAAAAATGCTGGCTATCATCTTATCTCCTAAATATCTAGGTTTCTATAGAATTAAAGAGTTCAATTTCTACTTCATCTATAAGTTAAAACCACAGAGCACAGAAGTACCTATAGAAGCTACTATACCCCGCTTCCATACATTATGTTTAAAGCAGCTCTAAGACGTAAGGAGAATGAATAACTTCCTCTACTACACCCATATTCGAGAGCATACACATAGGACTCGCCGGCTGTTTACATGTGCAGCCTCAGACTGGGGACGCATTGCGCGGCACACGGACGGGTGGAGTTCATGAGAGGAAATTGCCTAAAATCGAAATATTTTATAAAAACAGCTATTTATATACTTATAAATAATATGATATGTCATGGTCCTTCTTTGTTTTACATTTTCTATCGCTTTCACAGCTTCTAACTGAACAAAACAACGTTTTTCACACTTTTAAATAAGAGCTGGCAATACACGCTCGCAAAGGTGGTCTCTGTTCAAATATGGTTGTTTGACGTGAGGATCATATCCGTGGCACGGAATCAGACCCTGAGTGTCCTCTCCAGGTACTTCCTTGCTCCGTGGTTAAAATCCTTGAAAAGTCTGTGTTTTGTGTGTGTGTGTGTGGCATACATTTTATGAAAATTTAGATGTAAATATCTTATTGACTGAATACAAGAACCGAGAAAACAAAACTAGAAAAGCAAAGTTTATTTCATAAAGATGCAAATTCAACTATGCTTTCGTACATACATTGAATAATGGTAGTGTTTATGCACTTGATGAGACAGAATATTTTAAAAGCACACCCAAGACAGAAGAGGCCCCTTAAATTTTGATAAAATAATTGAAAAAATACAGACTTTTCACAGGATCAAGCTAAAATTAAACCTCTTTTTAGGAAGAAAACAATAGGTTCAATTCTTTTCTTATCTTTATTTAATCTCCTACCCCAAGCAAAGACTATGTTTAAACATAGATTGGTAACTAAGAAAACACTATCACCTGTAAACTACCAGCAATGTCACCGGAGCTAACTCCTAAATATTGTAATTAATATAAAACAGATTAAGGATTTGTGTTCTTTAAAATTGACGAAGAAGACTAGAGATCAGCTGGAGGATTTTCTTTGAGAATTCTTCATGGTACTAACTTCCCTGTCTACTTCTACTTACTGATCAGCCTACTTTTTTCATATCCAGATGTAAAATGAGACTGCCAGCGTGGCCACAAATATCACTACTCTTGCAATTTATTGACTGTTGTTGTAAATGAAATAATTTTATACCGTTATGCTAATAACATTTATAATGCTTTTCAGAAAGAATGGAGGGACCGGTATACTGACTTTAAAAAGAAAGTAGCACGTTGCGTTAGAAAAAGTCAAGAAGATTGTTTTTAGAAACGAGAAAATGCAGTCTGCTACCCCTATTAGGCTAACTTACAATAAGCGACTGACAAATTTTGCAGCCTTACCAACTGAGAAGACACTAATACCATAACACACACACCAAAATTACCCTTTAGCAACAGATTTCGAACAGAGCGGGGCAGCCAACCGACCCGACCGTAGAACACCAATGGGTATTTGAAACGCCCTCCCGAAGGACACTCATAAACGCCGGGCTCTCATTGGCCGTTTTGTTTTCTATTTGCAGAAAGAATGGCGAGAATCGTATGCTGAGTTTAAGAGAAAGGTAGCACAGTGCGTGAGAAAGAGTCAAGAGGACTGCTCGTAGAGGCAATGGTGTCGGTTCAACCTAGCGGTCGTAATTATGTGATAGTGCTATGTGACAATAATGCTGGCTTATCGAAACGGCGACGCCGGTGATGAATTGTTTGTACCGCGGCCACTTCACAGATTGCCTGCGAGATAATTTATTGCGACGCGGGCGAACGCGTCACCCAACTGCCATCGAACGTGGAAAAAGCCCTATTTTTTCTGTACTTAATCAGTGCCTACGTATGTGTGTTTGCCCTAGCGTTCTAATGTCTCCAGTTCGTGATAACCATAATGAACTTTACGAGAGTGGTGAGGAAGCATTTAATCCTGACTATCGTGATTGATTTTTAGCTAAGACTGTATCAACGATAGTCGCCATTGCTTTATATAGAGTCAAACTGGCAAAAAATAATCGGTATATAATTTTTCTATCTTGTTTTTAAGGCTTTGACTTGAGTGACTTAAAAAATGTTTTTTACTGAAATCAATAACCAGGCTTGCTGCGCTAAGTCTGTGAGTAACGTTGATATATTTGTAAACAGATTCAGAGAATGAGTGTTATATTAGTAAATTTTAATGCTTTTAATATTATTTTTAATGCATTACATATTTTATTGTATTTTCTTTAAGTCATCCGTTGGGATTAAATTCTACTTATTTTTTATTTATATACATACTGCGTTCTAGATAAATCATTTAAATGAATTCCAATAATTAATATTTCAAATCACATATTGGCAGACCTTTTCTAATGATAATTTTCTAAATTTGATATATATTTTTCAATAAAAAAACTTTGGTACTTGCGTGTTACCATTTTAACAAAGGTTTTGAATTTTTACACTGCTTGAATTTTATTTGATTACATTAACAAAGCAAAACTTATGTTTATATGTCTAAAGACACTTCACGATTCGGAATGGATTTTATTTATATTGATTTAAAATTTATGAAATTGTAAATTCTTATGTAATAATACTATTATAAGTAATGCAAATATTTCACGTTAGGGTTCATAATTGGCTTAGATAGAAGTTTTCATATTGTGTACAGAACAATTTTTATCATTAAAACCACCACATTTCCTAGACAATAAGTTACTATTATAATAATTTTATTTCTATTCATATAAACTAATTTCTGTTCGAGCCAAAACGCTTCAAGGATACTTGGAAAGTGAACAAACTTGCAGTGCAGAGCATTTCATTAATCACATATCGAAGTGATAAAAAAAAAATACCAGCTGATTATTAAGGTTATAGTTTTACATTATAGTGATTTGAAAGCTAAATTATTATATTCCAATAAAGTATTTTGAACTATAAGCGCTCAAAGAGAAAATATGATCTCAAGATCTGGACAAGTTTTCACCTAGCGTTTTCTTTCCTTTACCCTTCGATGGTTAAAAATGAATGCCTTTAGATTAAATATTTTATTTCACGTTTTTGCTGCGATTTTTTTAAAACACTACTTTACTACCTCCTCTAGCTTATTGTAATTAATGTATAATATTTTTTATTGGCATGGTTGCCTATTATTTTTCACCAAATTCGCTTTAATTGTATTTTCCTGGGCGTGATCCTTCATTCATTCTGTATATAATAATTTGGTCAGGTTAAACTTGGCGTATTTTATAAATCACTCTTATATTATTACGATAGATTCGCCATCATACAATTACAATCTCAAAATTGCAGCTTGAAATTAATTTATGCAAATATTTAAAAGAAGCCTTTCAAGGTCCCCAACTTCATAGTTGCATAATTTTAAACGTTAACGTATTTTTATTTGTCAATTGTGATTTATGTTTGTTGCATTGAAAAACAAACTTTTGGATGTTTTGCGCATGCGGGATTATCACTCTGTAATGGAAAGAACATAATTTCTGGTATATTATTTTGTTCCTACAGGCATAAAAAAGTCCAACATTTTAAAGAACATTGAGGAGAGTGTAAAGCTAAATTTAAGTTAATAATCTCGTCTAAGTAAATTAGAACATAATGAAATGTGTTGTATGTATGCTACTCATTTAGTATTCATTTTTTGAATAAAATATTAAAGCCCAACTCGTGTTTTTTTATCCTCCGTTCCTATCACGCTTAGAAGAAAAAGATAGAAGATACTACCTGTTGACTTCTATCACACCAGTCAATGTGCAATATCGTCTTTTTACCATTGAGTATCGGTTTTCACTAGGGAAACTGCTTTGTAGAAATTCACCAGTCAAAAGGTGTCCTACACTTATATACCTATGAAGACAATGCCGGACGAAATTGTTAAGTACAAGCAGACCAGAGCGAGCGATTTCGATAATCGTGCGTCGGCTGTTAACGTTTGTGATTGACTAAACCTATTGCTGCCAAATGACTGAAACTTGTGAGATTATTTTAACGCTCAATGGCGACTAGTGAAGCATAATACCACAATGCCTTTTACAACTGATAATATTGTAACAATCAAATTGTTACGTTAATTTTAAATCATTCATACTTGCCTGATTCTTGCTAGTCTGAAATAAAAACAATTAAGTTTGCGATACCATCGGCATAGTGTATAAAAAATTCACACTACATTCTGCAATTAGTGTTGGTAGGGTTCAGGCCAGAGTGCCAATGAATAGTTCATTTATTTGTACAAGTTTGATTATGTTAAACCGCCCGTATTTATGTAGTAAAAGTATAATTGAGTATGTAGTAAGGTTAAAAATAATTAAAATATGTTGCTATGACTGGTTATAAATTGCTGACTGGTTAAATTTACTTCCCTAAGGATAGCTGGTTTTGGCATATTATATTTTTTTTTAAGTGGAAGTTTCTATTTAGAAATTGTCAGTCCTAAGACTGACAATTTCTAAATATAAACTTCAACTATACGGCGAAGCAATCAATCCCGAGTGCAGTACGTCTGCGGCACCTGGCGTCGCCAGGTTACAATCAGTTTATTTTTCATTTTTGATAGTGTCGATAGTTTCAATAAAAAATTAAACATAAATTAAATAATCTTGTAAAATGCTCTTTTTATGGAATTGACAAATCCCACCAAATTCATGAACTAATACTATACTTTAAAAAAATATATATTATATTATTAGTTTAATCAATTGAAAACAAAGCTATATTTTGAATAATTTATTTAATAATAAAAATAATTTCCAACGTGTGGAAATTTTATTGAAAACTTATCTTATCGATATTCAAAGTCACTTAAGAGTGAGTATTCCCATTGACAGAATTCTGTCGGAAATTTAGACCTGAGACGGGCAGAAAATGAAGATTGAAAAACTAAATCTATGATTTTATTATTATCTGTATGTGTAGCACTAGGATATTAGCGAAATAGAGCTCGAAAGCGTTGAATTTGAGAAATGGCGCTACTTTGAGAAATGCTGTAGGATTTAATGTCATAAAATCCTCTGTAGAGTTGTCCTATAATATACATTTTATATAATGCGAAATAACACAAAATAAAATCTGAATAGGCCGTCATAGTAGTTGCCCATTTTTGTTTGCAAAGGGAATACTCAGTCTTAACTTAGTTTCTATTTTTTAAATGAATAACTATTCACAGTCTGAATCATCTGCGAGTATTCTATGTTGACTTGTTTGCTTAGTAGTTGATTCAAAACATCTTTGGAAAACAGTTCTAAGCCTATCACACGTGGTCACCGTATGGTTTATAGTATTATCATATATGGTTCCTGTGCCAAAATCCATTAGACTATCTTGAGCAAGCCTATTCAAGTTATTAGAAATATTTTTTGATTGGTTAGTTTTATTAACTTCGTTGGAATGCAATGCTTTTTCCTTTTCCTTATTAGGATTCGTTTGATCAATTTGAGCACAATTCTCTTCAGGTATTTCTATAAAATTGAATAAATGCGAATCTTCATCAAGACACCTCGACACTTCAAGATTTTCAGTGTGAATTCTCTTTCCATTCTGTGCGGAATGATCAGTACTTTTCCGTTTGCTGTTATTCGGAACGTTCGTTTCAATATGCTGCGTAGTTGCAGCCGTCGACTGCAAATCTAAGTGCATGGTAGCTAAAACGAAATTTGCCTCAAATATATTATTCGTTATTACGAACACGGCGGGGTTGCCTGCCGTTTCAAAGTGTATCGATATGGAAAGGTTCACCGCCTCTGCAAATGCCAATACCGCTCGGTACTCCTTCATTGAAAAAGTTATTGTCGTCTCAGTTCCCACGGAATAAACCTCAAATTCGGTGGGTTTCAATGCAATCTGAGTTCGAATTATCTTTGTTAAGTCTAAATCGTTGTCTATGTAATTTCTTAACAGCACTGAACTAGCACTAACATCGAAAGTCATTTGATCTTCGGACGATTGAAAATTGCTTGCCGATTCACTCAGAACCTTGTGTTGAACAGTCAATCTGAAAATTACAATTGCTATTAACATAAAACTAAATTAACCTAAGTTTGTTGTAGTAAATTTAATTAGGAAATTCATGGTAGTAAGTAATTATAATTGATATAAAGCACCTGCATACATACTTATATTTATCTTGTATAACTAAGAATGCTAAGAATCTATCTTTTAATGTATAGCAATAGATCTGAGAAAAAAATACCTCTTTCAAAGTTATTTACTAAGCATCAAAAGTAAATTTTATGAAAATTACGAAAAACAAAATGTTTTTGACATATTTCTTAAGGTTCTTTATTAAAAAAAAACCCTGTATCAATCTGATTTATTGCTTACAATGTTTCTATCATCCGCACACTGTTATCATGAATCTCCTCCTCATGAAATAGCATGATTTTATTTTGATTTCTATTTATTTTTTTATTGATAATTAATATAATTTACTTATAGATATTTTGATTATAGCTCTAATAATAGCAAGTATTTTAGAAATTTATTTGTAGAACTCGTTGATAAAAAACCTGTATATTTCCTTTTGAGCTTCATCATTCCGCTCTACAATTATTATTACCCAAATAGTTTTCCTTATTACATTGATAGATGGTTGAGCTACTTTATTGTTTTTATAGTATCTGAGTCTTGTCCCTGAATAAACAAAATAAAAGTTATTAAGTAAAATTACCTATTAGGAACCATTTCTTTAGTATATATGGCCTGCATCGTTTTACAATCCAAAATAGGCACATAATGTGTTTTCACTATACCATGTTTACAGCGCAACTGAAATATCAATTTAGATGTCTCTGGCTCTAGTTTGATTTCCATTTGCTCCACCAGTTTATCCATGTGCCCAGGCGACTTAAAGACGATCAGAGCGGACTTCATTGATATCTTGCACTTCAGGCCTTCGGCATCATCCGTTGTAAAATAATCATAGTTAAAGAAGCTAAAGAAACTTTGTGAGAATGTAACCATGGCGTAAGCTGACTCAGCCGCATTTAATGTGCGCAATGAAAGACCGTTCGGGAGAGACTCTATGTACAGTTCGTCTCCAATTCTTGCAAATGCGTGAATTGTTTTTCCTAAAACTAAAAACATAATATTATGCAAAGTTAATACATTAGATTATTATGAAAAACTGTGAATGAAACATACTTTTAACATTTATGCTAGGGACTAAGCACTTCATATTGTATAACTTAAAACTATTACATTAAAGTACGAATAAATCCGATAAGTATTTATCATTCACATTTAATAATTATTTTGTTGCGCATGTTGATTAGCGAGTGACAGTTGACAGTTGTTGATTTTGTGTTGTATTTCTGTATTGGCGATAGGATAATATACGTTTGCCATTTTCAAAGTATGCTGATATGAACGATCTGAGTAAAAATCAAATAAAAAAATACACCATATTAGAGGTTAAAACTATAAACTTATCTATAGCAGGAATTCAGGCTATTCTTTTATTATTAAGTTATGAAGTTATTTACTGATAAGAACATGCCTGTGACTAAATAAAAAAACAAGACATTTCAAATACAAATACAAAAATTCCATCGGTAAATATTATAAAGATTTAAACTGTAAAAAAAAGTTATGGGAAAAATTTTTTAGATTAATTAATTTATTTATTTTATTTTAAAATGTTATTATTTTTTAATATTTAAAAAGCAACTAAATTAGTTATATACCAATATTCAATGTTGTCCAATTTAAAAAAACTTATTCGATAGATATTTAATATGAATATTATACTGACAGTTGACTTATAATGAAGGTAAGTCAAATGAAAAATGTTTTTTATCACAGAGCAGTTGGCCCAGTACAGCGTAATCACATATCCTATGTGATCCTAACGCAATACGTATCACAAAATATCATTAAGTACGTTGTTGTGGCATTGTATTCGCAAAGCAAACGTTATACTGCAACGTTACGGAGGTGGCTACTAACTGACGCTGTCGTTTTATTTATGATCACGTTTAAGTGGTCCTAATATTTAATTACTATAATTTTTAGTATTTGATTTAAATTTTACTAAAAAAAACACTTACCTTGGCGTGGCCACCCCAAGCGCTTAATTTTTTACGACCATCGCAGTGAGTTCACTCGCTGAGCGAAATAAACATACTTTAGAGTAATTTACTCTATTTCGTAAAAAAGGAATTAAATTTGTATATTTTAGTATTTTTCATTCAATTTCATGCTTAGAATAGGGAATAAGAACATCCTTCAAGTTTTCGAAATATTATGCTTTGAGGCACCGCGTATAAATTATATTTATTTATTTATTATTATTAAATAAATTTCACAAGTCATTCCTATTTACTTACCAATAATATAACGAAAATGTTGTGCAACAGCTGTATTGGCATAAATTATAATATTTATTAAAAATTAAGAAGAAATATTTTTAAATATGGCGACTACTGTCGGCTGTCAGATAGAATACTTGGTTTGACTTTGTTTTCATCACGAATTGTCGATCGAATTAATATGTATGGTGTTTATATTTGATACTTTCGTGAATATTTAGTAGGATGGGTACTTTAATGGCAGGATTGGATTCTCTGACGATACAAGGGCCAATATTCAAAGATGTTAAATGTTATTTATCTGGAGACGTACCAGACAAGGTGCTTACAAAAACCGCACGCTTAGCGTGTTTTGCCCTATGTTTGAAATTGTTTCATTCTTTGAATGAGGATGCCATCGTTTCTCATTACAATTATATTTTTTCAGATAACGGAGCTGCTGCGCAATGGAGGAGCCGAGGTTACAAAGTATTTTTCTGAATTTGTCACTCACCTAGTGTGTGGCGCAAATGCTCTTGAGGCAGACCTTACTGACGCCAACGATCTGTACGAAATACCGGCGGCCACTTGTCAGTGGGTTGTGGCATGCGTTAAGTCGAGGAAACTCGTTAGTACTAGGCCATACAACCCTTCGACCTGTCAGCTGTTTACCAATGTAGTTGCATGCATAGACAAAGTGAGCGGCAAAGATGCTAAAACTGTCTATTCGCTCATTACTTTCAATGGCGGACAATGTAAGCTGAATTTTAACTCGACATGTACCCATCTGATAGTTGGCTCCGCTTCAGGTGTAAAATACTCCGCCGCTCTTGGGATCCCATCGGAGAAATTGAAAATTGTCACTCCCGATTGGGTGCTGGATTCGATTAGGTCTAAAGTCCAATGCTCTGCTGACATTTATCATCCAAGACTACTAAAGGTAACGCCGGTAAGTTTGCCTCAGCCAATTGTTTCATTGGCCCCTGTCGAATCTCGTATTAGTACAATAACGGGGTTCGACTTTGAAGAAGGCATAGCCAAGACAGAGCTTCCAACTCAGAACCTCACTGATAACAAAGACCTGGAGAGTACGCAAGCTCTGCTAGATAAACTCAAACAAAGAATGCCATGGAATCACCCTGTTACGAGTACTAATGCCTCATCTCCAGTACATAGTTCATCAAGTACGGTAGTGACGGCCACAGGGTCTATGCCTTCGATGCATCAAGCGGTTATTAATCAAAATGTTGCTAAATCATTAAATAATATTATGCAAGCTACACCCACTTCTCAATCGTGTAGCCAGCCAAGTCCGATGGTATCTCAAGGTCAAATGCACCAAGTGAGTCATGCTGCTACTATGGTTAATACGCAGCATAACCAGCAAGCGGTGCAACCTCACGGCTTGTCGGCCATCCAGATACAGCAGCAAAGACTGCTTCAACAACACCAATTAAGGATGCAAATGTTGCAGCAGCAGAAGCAGATTCAGAACAAGAATGCCGGATTGCCTAACCCGCAGTCTGGTCAAAATTTTAATTTACAACAGCATACTGCCCAACAACAGCTTGCACAATTACAACAGCAGCAACAAAATCACAATCTCTTGCCTCAGCCACAAATTCAGAATGCTCAATTGATCAACTCTACTCAACAACAGACTCAAAATCTAAATCAGACATTAACTCAATCCCTTAACAATATACAGATTCAGAATCAGACGGGAATGAACCAACAAACACACTTCATGCAAAAGCAAAATCAAGGCCTGCTTTTGAAACAACAAGGTCAAACATTAATTCATTCGCAGATTCAATCTCAACTCTCTCAAACTGGTAACCAAAATCTTAACTTGCAGACCAACATTCAGCAAATGAGTCAAAATGCACGCCAAATAAGCCAACAGCAATTGGGCACTATGCAACAGCAAGGTCAAATTATCACACAGCAAGGACAGATAATGCAGCAACAGGGCCAGATTGTATCTCAAGGTCAAATCATAGCTCAACAACAAAATCAAGCTATGACTCAACAACAACAACCACAAGTTATGTCTCAGCCACAAGGTCAAGTTATTTCCCAACAGCACAGTCAAGTTATATCCCAACAACAAGGTCAAGTTATGTCTCAGCAACAAGGTCAGATTATGTCCCAGCAACAAAATCAAATGATGCCTCAACAGGGACAACTTATTTCTCAACAACAGGGACAAATTATATCTCAACAACAGGCACAACTTATTTCTCAACAACAGGGACAACTTATTTCTCAACAGGGACAAATTATATCTCAACAACAGGGACAAATTATTTCTCAGCAGCAAGGACAAATTATATCGCAACAGCAGGGACAGATTATGAATCAACAACAGGGACAAATTATATCTCAACAGGGACAGATTATATCTCAACAACAAGGACAAATTATATCTCAGCAACAGGGACAAATTATGTCTCAACAACATGGACAAATTATGTCTCAGCAGCAGGGTCCAATAATGTCCCAAGCCCAACAGCAGCAAAACCAAAATAGCTTAACGCACCAAGCACAGAACCAATTACTATTAAGTCAGCAGCAGCAAAATGCTAATTTGGCAGCGACGCAAAATCAAAATCTTGTCACCGGTCAATCGCAAGCTGCCCAAAACTCTTCTCAGATCAACCAAATTGTTGCATCAGCTCAACAGTCGCAGGCTGCTCAACTATTGAGCCAGCAACTACAGCAGCACCAACAGCAACAAGGTGTACCCGTTCAAAGCCAGCAGCAGGGTGCAAATGTTTCTTTGCAGCAGACTTGGAGACAGATGGTTCCGAACTCGCCCCAGTCAATCCCCCAGAGTCCACACCAGCTAGTCAGGAGTCCAATGCTTCAGCAGCGAACGCAGCAGAGTCAAATGCTCTTACAGCAGCAGCTGTTGCAGAATCAACAGCAGAATATAATCAGCAATCAACAGCAAAGCCCTCAGCATGCAATACAACAGCAAAGCCCACAGCATATTATACAACAGCAGAGTCCTCAACATATTATTCAACAACAAAGCCCCCAACACATTATTCAACAACAGAGTTCGCAACAGCTGCAGGGCCAACAGCAAATCTTAGTCCAGAAACAACTACAGGTCCAACAGCAGCAGCAAACAGTTGTAGGCCAACAGCAGATCATTGTGAACCAACAACAGATTGGGAATTCATCTCAACAGCACCAGCAAATTCTAATGCAGAGCGGTCAACATTTAACACAGCAGCTCATTTCTCAGAGCGGGCAAACATTGCAACAGACTCCACAACAGGTCCATATTGATCATTTATCTATTTTAATGCAATCAAAATAGATTATAAGAATGTATAATTTAGAAAACTCTGTTCGGTGTTCGGTATAACCAGGTTTCAGAGTTAGTATATGTAAAAACCCATTTTCAGAAGAACTATTTCCAATCTTTCCCGTATAAGACTATATGCCAAAATATTATATTTGATTTAAAAGATTTGGTGTGAACTTTAAACATTAAATTTTTTTAATTTCAATTTAAATAAATAAATACGTTACAGCCTATCTGTTTTGTAATATTAAACATAATATGTTTAGTACTTATTATAAGTGTGCATTTATAAAGTGATTTGAATATAAGGTTGAGTGAGTGGGCTAAGAGCAAACTAATACGAAGAGAGCTGAGGATCGACGAGTGGATATGACAACGTCGGGAATCCCGAGCGCGGAGTTGGGTGGCGGGCAGTCGCACATAGATTGAGAGGTGCATTAGCAGAATTTACCGACCGATTAACTTTGTTGGTTTGATTTTTGAGTATTTAGTTTGCATAAAATAATAAAAATGATACAATCTACCATTATATTTCATCACAGTATTCATGTGAAGACTGGCAGACACGTCATTCTTCAATTTGAAATACCTCAACTTTATTCAAAAAAATTATTTGTTGATCTTAATTAAATAATATCAGACATTTCATTAATTAATGTTATTGGTATATTTTTCAGACTGCACAGCAACCTCATCAAACAATTGTACAAAGTACACAGCAAATTGTCAACCAAGCCGGTCAACAGATTATCAACCAGGCTGGTCAGCAGATTATCAACCAAGCCGGTCAGCAGTTGATCAACCAGGCCGGTCAGCAGATCATTACACAGGGCGGTCAGCAGATTGTCCAGCAGCAGGGCGGTCAAATGCTGTGGGCACAACAGCAACAGCAGCAATTCTTACAGCAAAGGCAGCAGCAAATCATAGCCGGACAACCTGGCGCCGTGGGGCCGCGGGTATGTCAGCATGCTGTAACATTTCACCAATTTATTTTGACAAATATTTCAATTTTATATATGATGACATAATAGGGTGTAGGGTGCAGAACTCTTGGTATTGGCAATCTTCGGTGTTTTAAAAGATTTTATTCAAATCTATTATATTAAAAAAAGTTTCACATATGTTTTGCGAGTGTATAGAGTTTTAAATAGTATAAATGTTACTGTTAAATAATAATAATATCATTATATTTTAAAATCCGCTAATAAAACTTCATTTAAAATTTTGTTTTTCTTCATTTTTTTCATACTTTGGGTATGTTTAATGGTATGAAAGATAAAATAGTATTTGAGGACTTGAATTTTGTCTGCACTTTTGTATTTTGTATATTTTAATCATTTCATAAAATTTTGTACTTTATCAAATTTAAATTTCTGTATCGCTGCCGTGTGCCGTAGGGGTGAATTGTTTTGCGGCCAAATGCGCCATTATTGCCGACAAGACTAGACATATAATTGTATAATTTTACTATTCATATATTTTTGATAGTTTGGAGGTTAGTACTACAGCCCAAAAGCACTGGACTGATTCTGACAGATTTTCTTTGCTGGGTTCCAAGTAATCCTTGGAGTGTTATAGGTCAATTTACTATCATTACCTCTAATAAGGGACTGCTCCACTGTGTCAAAGGTGTTGAAAGTCACTCGAATGGTCTAGCCATGAGGTATCGGAAGGCTTCCAATGCTGCCTGCAGGGCTTAGCTACCAACCGAGGGTTAAAAACTGGTTTATAGTAAAATCAAATACATACGGATATTCAAAGATTACATGATTACAGCGAGCATGGTGTTAGGGGACCTCAACACCTTTCGAAATAATGTTACCCCATATATACAGGATGTCCCAAGACCATTCCCAAAGGCTAAGGGGGTATTTTATGCTGATCGATAATGGCCTTGGCACCGTTACGGCATACGTTGGCAGCTAAGCGCTCACAACAAAGACATCCTTTGATCTTTTTACTATTTTTACGTAATGTTTACATTTTTGTTTCCCGGTAACCATGATGAATTTTTAACTGGATTTTTTTATCGGGAATGGTCTTGGGTATGTTCAGCGATATTTAATGGTCAAAGAGTTATTTAATTTTTGTATTTTTAGCTCAACTCTCGATTTTCTTACAAAATACATTATAAAATTTTGGCCAAATTTATATATTAGCACACTTATATATTAGCATTTTTTTTATTTAATATACCTGATAATGACGTCTATTTACTAAGTAAAATTAGCAATTATTAAATTTGAACTGTCCCAATAATTTCATGCAGTTTTTTTGTTTAACGAAAGAAAATTGACCCACCAAAGATTAACCTGTAACTTCTAAAAAAGTTTTCTTTAACTGGACTGTCGCACTGGCGATGCTCTTGTAGTTATTTTGTCTCATTTTCACACATTTGTTTTTTTACTGTGACATTTAACTGCCATCCTAAAGTGATATGTAAACATTCACTGCCAACTGCCACAACCATTGTGACATTCACTTCGTGCATTCCACTAGATCAGGCTGGACTATACTTGAATAAAAAAAAATATCGTAGAAGCTATAATAGAAAAAAACAATCATTATGACCAAAAATGGTTAGTCAGTATCTAAAATCTCTTATCTAGTAAATGTGTTTAATCTAACAGTAAATAGATCTTGTACTATTTCGGTCAATAACTCCACATTTAGTGCCAGGGAAAATGGTGTGATTAGATTATAGATTATTGTATATTATATTCTCTGGCTTTGTTCTCTAGTAGCGTATGACACAATGTCTGATGGCTCATTGGAGACGCTTAAAACCTTTCACGAATAATTCACTCGAAATCTATAATCTTTGTTTAAATAACATTGCGTATTTGTAGGTTTCATGGACAGCGGGCGGGGGCGGTCGTCAGCTGATACACTTGGACGCTCAGACGCATGCTCAACTCCGCCAGATGGACCCGCAAGAGAGGGCGCTGTTTGTAGCGCAGATCCAGAAGAGGAGGCAGCTCTCGCTGCATCGGGCTGCTATAGCTCAACATCAGCAGCAGCATGTAATTATGATTCTTAAACCATGGGAAATCCCATATACCATCAGGTGGACAGACCACCGGCTTCAGATGCTTACTGAACTCTAAATATTTGATTTCCATAATTTAAATGTTTAGATTATGTTATCATAAATGTTTTTTAAAACAATTGCCATGATCTAGGTCATTTACTAGTCCTACTCAACTAAGTGAAATGTGCTCGTTATAGATTCAAAGAGAATGAAGCGTTGAAAATATTAAGACTATAATGTGCGGATTCAAAACTGCTACTGCTGGGTTAATTGTCTAATGCCTAAAACACTAGACTATCGTTATCACAATCATATTTAAATAACACGTTCAACTTCATTTTGTTGTCAAATTCATCTTGTAAATAAGAGAACAAATAGATTTATGTCATCCACCCGAAAGAATTTTTAATAATATGGTTTTATTAGTGACTATACAAAATATTTAAAAAAAATTAAAACGAATTTTGTAAAATGATTGTCGAGCAAAATTTTATTTTTGATAAGTAATATAAAAGTAAAAAACGCAATAAAATAAAAGTAAAGTGAAGACACCCGTTTTGTTTTACTAATGTTCGTAGACATCATAGAAAAGTGATTATAAGTAATATATATATATTTTTCCAAGAAAAGAAAATAAAAAAAAAATATTCATAGATACCTTGTTGAATTTAAGAAAATAACCTCACTTGATCTGTAAAAATTATTACTTAATTTAAACTCAAAAAAACAAATCGTTACATGACAGACGCCTGACGGAGTTTTGTCAATCTTACATACACGAATGATGAACGCTCCACAGGTTAAGAGTCCTCTTCCCAAAAGAGATCTTCTCTGTTTTGCGGTCTTAAAGCATTCCATTTCATCTAGCGGCTTGCAGAAAAAAAAATACTCTGTGATAATATATGATAATCTTGAAAAACAAAATCAATTATTTTAAAAAACTAAATTTGTATCTTTATGAATTCTTCTATGACACTGAAGTTTTATTTTCTTAATTCCTGTAATCGGTCTTTAAGATATTTACACCTAATATTTTGATAAATTGGAATAATACAGGTTTTATGAGGCTTTCAAGTGTTAGACATGTAGAAGTTTACCATTTTCATTATCATTGATTACGTTCAGATTGCTAAACTGAACGAATTTACTAGAAAAAGCACAGTTTCACAGGTTTGATGACAAATAACAATATATCCTTTAAATTTAAACTGCAAATTATTTACAAAACAGTGCAGATGAGATCCATCTATGACACGGTTTGATTATTGTTTCTAAACTGTAAACGTTTGTCAAATCTAATTTCTATGCAGTTTACATCTAGCCTACCTACCAACGATTTATTAACAGATGATTAGTATTTTGTTTTAAAAAAAACAGCGCCTTCTACATAGTGGCATATTTTATTAAACCTCTACTAATTTTTGAGGTTGAGCTAACTTAAAACATCTATATAATCAGGAATTCTTTATAAACCCAATCATTATGAAATAAAATAATATAGCGATATAGGAATAAAGAATCACAAGACTATGTTTGTAGAGAGAAATAGCCGGTTGCATATTTTTTAGTTCAGTAATTGAGATAGGTACATTGTGCTCTTGTGAACCCTTCAATATACCATCAATCCATAAACAAGAGCCATTTGATTCATTGAAAAAAAATAAATTGTAGCTGAATACTCCCACCCTCTTTTTTTTATTTCCTCAATATGAGTTTGTTCTTCAGGGTGGTGGCGCAGTGGCGACCCCCGGAGGGGTTGTTTCGGCTGGGGGCACTGCTCAGAGTGTCACTTTCATCCGTGGTCAAATACCCCCAGGACTCACACCACAACAACAGGTCACAACTTCTCCATCATATATATATCTTTTTGAAATAGAACATTTATGACAGTCTATCTTATGTAAGCATATAGAAAAATTGTCATATACTTCAGTTTTATTATATGAAATTAGATTTTCACAATAATTATAAAAAAAAGTGTATACAGAATGATCCAAAACCATTCATGAAGACTTAATGGGGTTTGTGTTCGAAGTTTTATAAACAATGTGAAAATAATTCATCCTCAAATTTATTTTTTTTTAACGAGTGTTAAATTATTAGTGTTTTTAATCAGTGAGTTAATTAAGACGCAGAGTGACGCGATAAGGTAATCTTGACGGCGTTTTGCGTTTGTTCATCTCACAAAAAATGTTGCGGAGACTGGCCGAACAAAGCCCACCTGCTCCCACTTTCCTATCTATAACTTATGACGTGTAGCACCCTGTATAATTAATGTGGTCTTATTGCATAGGTTCAATGGTTGCAACAACAAGGTGCCAGGGCAACGGTTGCAGCTCCACAAGTCGGAGCTACTCCTGTTCCACTTCAACAGCAGGTCGTCACACCAGGTACTAGAAATGATCCAATCTATCAATGAAACGCATAATTGAAGGAGATAAAACCTAAAATATTTTCGGGGGCTTATATTTTTTCAATTTTGTTTTTGTTTCTTTTAAATAAACTGATTAATATAAGCACCACAGGGTTAAATTTTTCTATAAAAATATATAAATATGTTATTTGATTGTAGTGTTACCAACTATTTTGTCCCTATCTTGGTAGGCAGTTATAAAAACGTGCTGAGAATCACTTGCAGATTGCATTGAGTATTTTTTACTTAACCAGTTTAGATAGAGCCCCATTTCATTTTTGCACCGGGGCCCTTGCTTACGTAGCTACCTACACCACTGATGACAATCTACCCTATATATTTTCAGGCGGTTTAAACTTTTAAAATTAGCTGCTAATAAACATAGATACCCATATGGATAGATCACACATGGTAAATGCTACATTATTTCCAAAATGATTTTTATTTTTAATTTATTGACAGTAACTTAACATTAATTTCACATTATGCAAAGTACTACCTAACTAGGCAATGCCCGTACTAAGGTAGACTATATTAGAAGCATCGTTCTTATAAGTGTAACCATCTCACTGCGCAACATACAATTACAATTATTTGAATTAAATTGTATCCAATAATACATAATATATAAATAATAATAATATATATAATATACTATATGTATAAATAATAATACATAAATGTACCGTTAATAACTAATACATAATTTTAATAATAATGTATTTATTATAAAAATATAATATAGTAATAATACATGTATATACACTCAAACTAATAAATAGATATTACCCATTGTTATAGAAAATACATGACCTATGTGTAAACGTAAAACCCAAATAATAAACTAATATTAAATCAATATAAGATATAGTATCTACATAGAAAAGAAGTTTATCTTGGTATGTAATTGATTAAAGTCTGTTTGCTTTCTGCCGAGCTCAAGTAGCCAACAAGAAATTCGTTTTTTATATGTTAATAAAGACAGAGACTTTCCCAGAATATCTTTAATTTTATTATAAATACGCGGCGCTAAGAACGTGAAGTTCTCTGAGCAAACCTTGTCTTTGCTTTCGGTATATGTTGGTGGCTACTAAGTTGCCTCGTAACTGTTTTGTGACAAACTACCTTATGGTCGTCTAGTTGTTTTAAATAAAACAAAAGACAGCTTTTGGCGAAGGTTTGTCTTACGTCCAAGATTCATTTGAATCTTTATTTAATTCCAGCGACGGGAGTGGCGACAGCAGTTGGTGCGAATGTCCTCGATTCCCAATATGCACAGCTTCAATTGCAACGGCAACAACACTACCAGCGTCTGCAGCAGCTGCAAGCTCAGAGGGACCAAACTGTGCAGCAGCAGCACAAAGCTGTCGTAAGATAGTATTTACTACCACTCTATAGATGATGAACACTACCCGTAGATGGGACTGTCGGTCGCTGCCAAAAATATGCATATGTTCATTGATTATATACAGGAAAAACTTGAACTCAGCAGTATCCTTTTAAGGGGTAATAAAAGAAGTTTTCATATAGCTAACAAAAAATATCCATATAAAAATATAAATACTCTATTGTGTTGTTCCTGACCTATTCAATTGACTACATTGTATACTTGCGCGTGGGTAACTTACCCGTCGTTCACTGTCATCAATATATTTTTAGGTACGGGGCCTTGTGGAATTGGTCGGTTACTGGATCGCGACACTGCGTAATTTTTTAAGGACTTTTTCTTTTGTGTTTTTAGATTAGTTTTTTTTTTTGCTTTATTTACAAAGTTGTCGGACAAAAGTTTAATTTCATGTCCAAAATCACCCCTGTAAAAGGATACTGCTGACTAAGTTCAACCTGTATAGTGGTTTTCAGATACCTTAATTCATATGATTTAGAAGCCGCCGGAGAATGATGCAAAGATTTGATGGTGCAGTTTTTTTTACCAAATAAAATTGACATTTCTTTGGCAGAAAGGTCAGACGCAAACCACATTGAAGTCAGATATAAATGTTTACAAGAAACAATATTGTCCATTCATAGATGGATGCCTCATATCTACTTCATTGATTTGAAGTTTAAACTTATGTAATATATTGCCGTCTGTAATTAAAATTATGAAACTGTGTGCTTTTTCCAGTAAATTACAAAGTTTGAGACTTGTTTTAGATACTATAAAGCGGTTGTCAAATTGTTCTTAGGAGTTGAGCAATCCAACAACCACTATACAGTGTCCGAAGACCATTTCTGATACAAAATCCGACTAATTGGGGCATTGAGTATTATTTGTTAAGAATGTATATTTTGCTATCGATAAATTTTGATTTATCATGGTTTTTCAAAAAAAAAAATATAAACTTTGTGTTAACCTGTCTAGCGTCCGTGCCGCACCCGTGCGGCATAGGGTTGCGTGTATTTATTTAATTAGTTTTAATGCTGACAATAACGTTTTTTTTAGTCTTTTAACGGCATAAAAATCTTCATTAATCCTACACCCGATTCGAATAAAAACAGTATGTTGCCGTTTTAAAATATTAAATAAATAATGTCAAATGTCTTGCATGTAAGCTATTTTGTTGGTTTTTTGTGAACTTGTGCTCTGTTTTGGAAGGATTTTACGTTAGTTCAAGCTATTATTTTTTTTATAATATTGTATAAACGTTGTAGAAAGTATTAAACAAGTGTTGTTTTTTTGCATCTATTCTATTTTGCTTTTTCCAAGACAGTGGCCGCCTTGCCATGTTGATAAACTTCACTAACATAAAAAAGTAATATATTTCTTATCTTTTGATATTTGTATGCAAAATCATTTTATAATGGATAGATATAATAGATTGAACTGGTGTTTTTTCATGTTGGTATTTCTTTTAGGTGTAGACTAAACTATAGAATTGCTTGTCATATTATGTTTTTTTCTATGACACCTAATTTTTATCAGCTGACTTCAGATTACTTTCCCCTTCAATATTACCACCATGGCCAAATTCTTATCATTCTATACGCTTTGTAACTATTAATCTTCGAAACACCTGCTTTCACAGGGTTTACAAGGTGTTGCTAGCCAGCCGAGGATAGGAGGTGTGACGGAGGCAGTGGTTGAAACACCGCTTACACCCACTGATCAAAGTAAGCACATTTGTTTCATAAAAACGGTGCATTGATTAAACTTAGTTGCTTTTTATCTGATCCTATTACGTTTATTTACTTTTTATTTTTTCAATTTGGACACCCAGACTACACGCAAACATTGCCACTGCGTAGACATGGGTTGAAAAAGAATAAAACTAATTAAATGATATATGTTAAAATTGTATTATATTAGCGGTTTACTTGCAATACGTAATAAATGCAGAATTTTAAGGCAATCATGCTCATATTTAACAATGCTACAAATTTTAATAATCAAATACATTACAATTTAAAATGGCTGCTTTTTTAACTTAAAATGTCAAAAAAAAAAGAACAACAGGCGCTCTTAACATTTCCTCTTGATTTTTTTTAACATTTAGAGATTAAACAAAACGTGTCAACTTTTTTAGTGAGCAATATCACCAAATAAACGAACATATAAGCAATGGTCACCAAATGATGTATGTGAATTGTTTTAGTGTTTATTAATATAAAGTTCCAAAATGTCAACATTTTCTTCAAAAAATTCTTTTTTGTTTTGGTGGGAAAATTTTGAACTACAAATTAATGTAATAAAAAAAATATATTTTAAATAGTCATCTATTTATTTATAACCAGATTGTGTAGCAAGTTCAGAACTAATTATATATAGTCATACGGTAATAATATTGTCTTTTTGTGTAGATGTGCCTACGAGTCCACTAATTGTAAACCCTAAGACCAAGACAGCCCTAGCGAATATGCTTAGCATCCGTCTCCAAGGTGCTTCAGCTCATGCAGATGGACAGGAACCGCCATCGGCTGCGGGAACTTTAAGGTAAATTCATTTATTTATTTTCATAACTTGCCAAATGAAATTATTAACTTTTAACATAGGTGTTACTTATGGTCCACCCTCAGAAAACTACCTTGACAAATATTACCCTAACCGTGTCTAGAAGGTAAAAATGTGCAGTAAACTGCTTTGGCCACCAATAACGGGGAAGGCGTTTATCTTTACACTTATTTTGGAAGCGAAGATTAAACGAAAGCCATATTTGAATTTGCTTACTTCATGTTTCTAATAGCCTTAGATACTTTAAGGTTTTGTCCTTCAATGCTAATATTGAGTGCTGACACTGAGCTATTTCTTATAAATATATAAACAAGTCACTAAAGACAAGTCATGTACTACTGATATACTTCTTAGATCGTGGTAGTCTAGTTGTTAAGGCGTTGGACTATTGCCACAGAGGTCCCGGGTTCGAATCCGCACATGGTCATACTATTTATAACGCTTTATTACCACCATCTCCCCTGACTCTAGGATGGGCATAATTGTATATGACCTAGTTCATATAAATTATTAAAAAAAAAGAGTCTTATTCGCTTACTACATGCACATGTAGTGTTAGAGATCTCATGACTAGAGGGACACAGGATGACTCGATGAATGGTTATTACCGCCAGACTGGGCTATCCTACCAAGGTTCTACAGTGGTAATACCTGTGCGTACTTATTAAAAGGTATTTATTTTATTCAGATTGATGACAGCAGCGCACAATGCACCCCCGCGCGCGCCTGTTCCTTCGGGTGCTACACCCGGAACAGCATCTCCATCCGTGGATGCCTTGGCGCCCAATGCGAGGCTTCTGCTGAGAGGGGCCGCACCTCCCCACGTGACGCAGCATGCTTCGCATCCGGGGCACACCCCGCATCATCCTCATCCCCAAGCGCAGACACATCATCAGGTGCTGATATGTATTTTTGTGTATATTTGCCGACACATGCCTATTTCATTTTTATTTTCGGAAATTAATGGTCTACTTTACTTTACTTTAAAGAAAACAAATAATTATCACCCATCTGCTTTTAAATCAGCTGTGCAAGTTTGAAACGTCAAATTGCAACACAATTGGTGTCATCTGATTAACTGTCAAACTCTCTTTTATAAAATATCATACTGGTTGCTATCTATCTGACTTGCACTTTATTTTTAAAAAAAACTACTATTACCGACTAACAGCTCATCAGTCATTGGCCAATACTAATCGGTCAAGCAGAGCAACCACGAATTTTGGGGCGTGTTCTTTCTATACCAAATAAAATCTTTTAAATCAGAGCCTTTCTTTGGTTTAATGGGAAGTGGTTGGTGCAAACAGAAATTATTCAAAGCCAATAGTCAATTAGTGGCACTGTCTGAGTGAGCGAGAGGGGTCTAAATGCATCCTTAGGAAATGGGCTTCGGGAGCGCACTATCCCCATGAACACTTAGAGATGTCCTTAGAAAGTCAATGGGCAAGCAAGGATAAGATTTAAAAAAAAGCAATATTGGGAGTTACTCTAATGCTATCGGGAGTTCATTCCACTGTCGCATGAACCATGAAGGACTTTATGTGAAATGCTAATTAGTGGTTTGGCATTCCTGAATTTAAAGACGTTTCTAAAATTAAAATTTGACAACGTGGACTTCTTTTGTGTATGCGCCATATCAGCTTATTCCGAAATATGAAAACATGATCTAATGTAATATGTCCATTGCAAAAATATAAAGGTTAAATTATTCTTAAGTAGTATACATATTCAATTTAGTTAGAGACGTGTAAGTCTAGAAGAAAACACACTTAAGAAGTCATGTTTCTTTTTCAGACTACCCCAAAGTTACCGATGAGCGTCGGCGGTCGAGCTGTTCCACCCCCACCACGTGCGCAGTTCTATGGGCACAATCCCAACTTGAAGCTCCCGCCTGATTTGTTTTTACTCGGATGTGTCTTTCATATAGTGAGCAATTTATTTAATTTAACGAAAATACCATCTCAAAAGTCGATCCGATCCGTTGACAGATTGAAATGTCAAAAAATACTTAAATAACCTATATTATTTATAAATAAGTAAGCATTCTCTTTAAAGAACTTTAGACGCCGAAACGGACGTATAATAAAAAAATCTGAAATTCAAGAGGTGCTTAGTTATAAATTCTATCTTTTAAGGGTTAATTCTCATATTATAATAAAAGTAGGATTAATATTTAGTACTCCTAAAAACAACTGCACATGACACATTGATCTATTTTAAGACATGCAACCATTTTAGAATAGGCCTGTAGGTTTCGTAGTATCCTGTAATAAGCGAAAAAAAGTGCTACTGTCTATACTAATTTAAATGAAATATTGAATCTACCTTTTTTTATTTAAAAATCTTTTCAAAATAAACCATTCTAATGTCTACTTAATTTTAACTTAACTCCACTGTCACTTTGATCGCCGTTATTTAAATGTATTTAAAATATTACTGTTATTACTTATATCAATGATTTATTATCTTATCGTTCGAAAAATGAACTCATTTAAAAAAAATATTAAAAAACACTACATGTAAAAAGAACATATAGAATGGTGATAGATAATATGTTTCTTTAAAATTTCCTGTAGCCGTTGTTTTTCTTCAATAGAATAAATAAATAAACAATGTTGATCTGTCTGTTTTTTAGTTCAAACGGAACTTGAGCTCTTTAAACTGTCATTATCAACAAGTGTCCTCATCAAAGCATTCTAAGCAAGGCTAGTGTTACTAAAACCCCTCGTCTAGATGGCGCCAATAGTTTCATAAAATATTCCAGGTTGAATATCAGCAGTCGCTTAGTGTGGAAAAAGTCAACCAATGGACGGAAATGATTGGCCGCCGCGGGGGCGAAGTGGAGGCGGCATATTGTGCGCGCGTCACGCACGTCCTTTGCGAGACGCAGCGACACGGTGTTGTGATGCAAGCTCTGCGGGATGCAAAAAGATGCGTCACAGCCTACTGGTGAGTCTCTAATTTTGAATACTTTATTTTTAAAATATAAAGGAATGATTTGTTGTAAATAGATAAATCTTACTAGCGATTTTCCTAGATTCAAGAAATTTATCAAGGCGGTTCTTTAACTGCTTTACAATTGTAATAACTGGATAATTGAAATCAGCTACTACAGGAAGTGGTGGGAGCTATAAGTGTATAAGTGAAAATCTTGAATTGCCGTAAAATTCAGTCAGCATTTTATTTTTTTAAATACAGATTTTATTGTCTCCTTAGGCTATCGGACACAATGCTGCGCAAGTGTGTGTCTCCACCGTGGCAGGCGCTCCACGTCCCACGCATGTGGGCCACCCGTGAGAGGCCCGCTAAGCGACACCTCGCCTCGCTCAGCGGCTGGACCGGCGAAGAGAGGCATAGGTTTGTCCACAATAAATAAAAGATTGCTACTTATGTCAGCTGAATTTCATCGCCAGTTTTTTGTAAAAATATAAATTCAAGTAAGATTTGGGTTTCTGTTGCCTTATTTACTTACTGGGGTTAAGAGAGATCCTGATGATAAGGATTTAATCATGTCTGCATGCGTAGGCTGTTAAACCCTTTACTTTAAAATGTTTTTAGGACTCTTTCTTTTGTCTTTTTAGACTAGTTTTTTTTGCTTTATTTAGCTCGTTTAAATAAGCGCTCGGCCAAGGTCGATCAATGACCCATCGCGGCGCGGCCTCGCTAGTAAACAAACTTATGATAATAGGTATTTCATATTATCACTTTCCATTTTTTTTTCTCAGAAACCATGATGAATTTTGATATGATGTGTAAACAAATCTTGATCGAAATCGCAGGGCCAATTAGCTTGTATTTTTATCGGGATTGATCTTGGGACACTGTATATGTATATTAATTTTTTATAATTAGAATCCATTACTGAAAAAATATATCTTTTTCTAATAAAAAATATACTGTTTTATGTTAATAGTTAAGCTGTAATTTTATTTATTTCAATCCGTTCATAGAGCTAATTCTTTGAAAATATCAAACTCAACTTTGCGCTCAGCTCTGCTGCAACTGTTGCACTCTGCACTCATTTTGAGTGCCGCAGTCTTGAGGTATTTGTGGCGCATGCATTTCTAGATACGGTATGAAAAAAGTTTTTTTTTAAATTCAGGTTAAAATGTATGATTGAACATGTGGGTACACGATGGACTCCATACCTCTCACGCGACAACACCGTCCTCGTCTGCCGTAGAGCCGAAGGTCCAAAATACAAGAAGGCAAAAGACTATGGCATCCCCGTCGTGTCCGCCCTGTGGTTGACTGATCTTCTGTTGGGCAATATGACGGCGCTTACGCAGGTTACTTTGCCTATTTTTTTTACCAAAGTTTTTCATAACAAATTAACAAAAAATAAAAAAAAAACAAGTCATGTTTGGATTGAGTTTATTAGCAGAGAGACCAGTGCCAATTGTTCGAAAAGAAACCATGTGCCCCTGGTATATCTGGCTTACCGGATCAGGAAAACTCCTGGCTTGGGTGATACCCGCTTCGTATTTCATAGTTTGGTAGTCGTATGTGTCGCAATATAGTTCCCACATATCGGATGTGATCTTTAACGCCACACACACACACACACACACGACAGTGGTACAGCTTAAAAGTATTATTGAGGTAGGCGCTTGTGGGTTTTCAGCTAAATCTCGAACATCTGGTGCCGACTAGGGAACATAAACGTGCTTCATAGACCCCTTCGGCACCCTCAATTCGACTATAGTGCGAGCGGGGAGGGGGTGGCTGAGCATTATTAAAGAAAACTTAAACTTGATGTGAGTGTTTTCCAACAGATCGAAAATGCAAAATACCAGCAATTCAACCTTGCCAGCCCCTTCCGAATGGATTACACTCTGGTGCCGCACCTTATGAGTAAGTATTTGTTTATTTAATACTATTAAATTATTATTATTTTTTATTTAATTTTATTTATTTTAGTATTTGTTTATTTTTTATTTATTTGTTTGTTTGTTTTTTACTAAGCTCAATGTTTAACTAACCATCTGTTATTTATTTATTTGACAATAATACGGAAACTCCCAAAGATTGATATAATATATGTTTTCACTGTATGATGAGCACCAGTTCCCTAACCTCCTTACTAGACGAAAGTCTTTACTGAAAAAGTTAGTTTTCTAAGCGGATAAATGTTCCCGTGTTGTACAACGGCTGTCAGTACTTCGGCGCCTGGATTACTGTCTGCTGTACTCGGAATAGTTCCATACGCTCCCAGTTGATGAAATGCAAAATGCATTTTGTCACATTTTTAAATGTTAAGTTACTTATTAAGATTTGCTTCTATGCAATATATCAAAATTTTGTGTTTTCAAATTGACATTTACCGGTCGAAATTTATGATTAAATTTTCATTGCCATGCAAAGCGCATTTTGTCTTCCATTTTACGTTCACCAAAATGCATTTCTTTCAAATAAAAACCTTGAGAAGTAAAATCCCTTTGCCCTTACTTGCATTATTATAAGTTAGCAACATAAATCTTCTAAGTAATTAGCGATCACTTTGGTATCATTAAATACAAGGTAAATTGACTCCTAAAGTTGATTCACCCAAAAGTAAAATTTCTTGTAAACAAATACATGTGCCCTTAGTTTATTCTCACTGAATAGACTATAAATGTATTAAGAAAAAATTACGCTCTTTCTTTCTTTACACCTAACTAGCATCAACAACCAATACAACTGGATAAGGTTAACTCAACACCTACATAGTTGATAAATATATAATTTTTGCAGATGCATGGAAGATGCCCATTAATATAACGCAAGAATCGCACGAGCGCGCAAAACGCGCTCTGCCCTCCCTTCCCATGCGAAAAGCAAAGAGGCCTCGTCTGGACGACCCTGGCTCTGAAATGGAAATTGAGTCTGTGATGCTAACCACTATGAATCCACCCGACGCCCAGCACGCACCCAGAGTCATTTTCTCGGGTGCCCGTGATGTCAGGCAGCTGTCAATTATTGTGAAGTTAGTATTTTATCTTGTACAGACAATATACGCAAATTAAGTTACGCTAAATTACCTCATAACATTCTCTCTTATTTACGTAAGTTCACAGTGTTTTGCAACTGTTCAGCAGTTGATTACATTTATACCTCCCAGCCTAAACATTGTATATCTCATTTTGGCAAAAAATTGTTTTCAATACAAAACCTATTATCATCTCATTCTCTGTAACTACGTTGCTAAATAAAGTCACACTCTTCCGATGATTAAATTTTCATAACCAAACAAATCAGCATACATCCATAGACAGTTTATTTTATCGTGAATAAATAATGCCATTTTTTAAAATCGTATTTCTTTAATTATGTTACTTACTATTTTATATATGATTCGGGTAGCTATTAGTACTGTTTTATACAATTTCATTTATATAAAGAATTAAGGTTAGATCTGTATCTAACCTTAATTCTTGCAACAAGTTGGATTTAAGATTACTTTTGAATATTCTCTGCATTTCTCTACTCGTGACTTGTATTAGGCTGAGTAACTGATGCAGTTTAAAATTTTGTGTTACTCGAGGAATTATTTTTTAATGTTAATGTTTCAGACAACTGGGCGGACATCTGGCACACAAACCATTGGATGCAACACACCTGGTCATGGATTCCCTCGCGAGGACGTCAAAGTTGGTATCCTGCTTGGTCACAGTCCGGCACGTCCTCGCATCCGAATGGCTGAAGGAGAGTCAAAAGCAGAACCAGTTCCTCGACGAGGCCAAATATGCCTTTAAAGATGATTTCTTTGATGACACCTTCAAGTGCAATATATACAAGGTGTTTTATCTTTTTAGTTACCACACCTTTTTAGACTTGATAATTTTATTAGGTTTTTCATTTCATTTTACATGCTCGACCAGCCATTCAGCACGGTTCTGTGTTCGCATGCTTTATAAATTCAAATTTTCACACAATCACGACCGATAGTCAGCATAAGAAATTTCTTAGGTTGACAGCGTCAATGCAATCTCTTTGGTGGCGGCAACTAAAATTGCTCAAGCGAAATTAGGTCTACTCTATGATGAATTAACCAAATAAATTTCTGGACTTTTGATCATACTATAATATTGGTAGCCGTCATTTCTCCATACAAAAGTTGTAGTGTTTTGACTCTTTTGTAGATAAAAAAAAAGAAAAATTGTACTGCATACATTTTATGTCATACTCTATATTTTTTTTATTTAAAATTACATTAACCCCTACCAAATTGCTATAGAATTTGTTGGTATCTGTGTTCATATAAAATGAAGATGGTAAATGTCTACTTTGTGTATGAGTTAAAAGCCTCGAGAATCTTTATTTTTTCATATATTTTATCAAAATTTTAAGATAAAATATATTGCTTAAATACATGAATCGAGAAAATAAAACTACAGAAGCATTGTTGATTTCATAAAGATGCAAATTATTATTTTTTTTAATACATTGTGTGAGTTTTTCAAGATTATCCTATAAGGGCAGACCGTTTTTTTCTACAACTTGTTATCATGAAATAGAATGATTTAAGACCATGCTTTATCGGAAAAAGCACTGACGTATTCATGAATGTCCTATATTTTTTTCGTAGGTTTTATCGCAGGGTGACGACCGTCGAAGGCTCTTCGAGGGTATCACATTCTACTTGACTCCATGCGTTCAGCCAAGCCGTAGTCAGCTCACCGAGATGATCGAGCTGTCCGGCGGAAAAGTCGACAAGAACCGAAAGTCCTTTGTGACCATTCAGGAAATGCACAAAGTGCGACCGCACAGCTACCTGGTGCTGACCTCACACAACGACCTGCACCTCGTTTACTACCTGCTGCAGTCGGACCGCGGCGTCAACGTTGTCTGCAACACCGAGATCGTCATGACCGCGATCATGCGGCAGAAACTCGAGGTGGACGGCTTCCTTGTGAAGATCGACTAACAGCGGTGTGTCGTAGTGCGACCTGCCACTGACGACGACAGTGATAATTCCTAGTCGGTTCCAAATTAATGATCTTCACTGTCGTAAAAAGTTTTCATGCAAAATAGTTTAAAGATAGTATCATATTAAGAAATTTATATATATTTTATAATTACGTCACCAATTATTATGCTAAACAATGTCTTCCAAGTTTTATTTATTTATTTATTAAAATTCAATATATACCATTACAAAATACCCAATCCGTTATGCATGAGAATCCGGATTACAGTGTAGGCCAAATTAACTTTCAATCATTTCTAAAGTTAGCGGTAGCTGTCATCGCAACTGTCAGAATGAAATATTAAAAATAATGCTGTCCGGAAGCATATTCAACAATGCAATCATTTTGCCTACTGACTGACTGACTGCAAACAAATTGGTACGACTGACTGACGGATAAAATAAATGCTCCCTAATTGATAAATACTTAAGAACTAACTTACGTACATATTATCTCTATGCAGTTATAATACTCTCTCCAGTTACAAATACATCTGAGGTAACAAACATACCGAGATTGCATAAAATATGTGTATTATTTGTTGGTTATATATTGGACAAAACTTGAATTTAGTTTTTTTTTTAGGTGGTAAAACTTAGTTCTGAATGTTCTAATGTTTTGCATGTCAACTTGCGATTATGTAATTTGTGATTATCAACGATCAGCGCAGAAAAAAACGTGAACTACTTGAAATGAAAGAACTATTGAAATGTGCAGGGGACACCAGTGTAATAGAGTTTAATAATATAATTAGAAATTATTTAGCAATTTTAATAATAATGTAAAGAATGTGCATTTAAAAAAACTACAGGATTTTACTACGTAATTAAATTAACTTTTCGACTATAGAATAAATTTATAATGTAAATATTTTGAACATCATTTTTATGTAGTATTTTTGATGAAGAAAAAATAATTACTATTATATTTTCAAATTTAAACAAATCGTACTGATATTCTTACCAATTACCAATTTTGCTATTAAAAATAAACATAAATTTAATATCAATGTAACACATTAATTCCCAATAGCTCTCATCAAAGAACTTGGTGTACTGATAAAAATCTGAAAAATGCTTTTTTTTGTGACTAAATTGCATAGAAATAGTACCTAACATAAATTTTATACATATGTTCCGAAATTTAGAATAAAATGTTCAATTTTAAGGTATGCAAAAAATAATTTCATAGTTATCACAATTTTTTTGAAGATATTTTTGAGAAAATGAAAATTCAAGTATACATGCATGACATCTTGTTTCCTGTACCGGTACTGGTAAAAAGTAATATATTACCAGAGACGAGAAACGTTTTATGCGAATCTTTCGATTCGGCGCATTTTGAAGGTGCCGAAGCCTTTCATTATGGTTATTTAGGCTTTCACTGTGTAAAATTATATTGATTTTTTTGGTAAAATAAAAAACATGTTTCTTCTGTATTGTCGTTAATTTTATTATAATGGATAGTTTTATTTTGTTTCGTTGCATTTTTAAAACATTTCTTTAAAGTGGGTATAATATATAGAGGTTATATGAAGAATGTATGACTTGTTCAATATTAGGTGACAAGCGCTATATGAAACAACAAACCTAGTAATGACTAATTGTGTTTAAAAATAAATAATCAAGATAAATAAATAAAATCGGCTGCACATATTTTAATTTCATCCATACATTTTGCAATTAATTACTTTTCAGTTGCTTATACAGGTGTCTCGAGACCATTCCTGATAAAAAAAACTGGCTAATTTGCCCCTGCGATTTCAAACATGATTTCTTAAGATGACATGTTGAAATTTGTCATGGTTTCCGAGAAAAAAATTGTAAACTTTACGTGATATTTATTAAATTGTTGTTTTACGCACACATCCTGATCGACCATTCGCAACGCATAGGTTGTTGATGCTCAAATCAAGGTTACGAGATATCGATAACATTTTACCACGGCAAAGGCAATTTACACTTGTGCTTTAATAGAAATAATAAATTTGTGACTTATTTATTGTCGCATTTATTTATAAAATTTCTTACATAATAGGGAACATAACCAACCAACATATTATACAAACATTAAAGTAACATGTTTCTACAGAACCATTTTATTTCTATGAATGTGCATATTAAACTAGAATGTACTTTTTAGCACTATATTACAGAAATTATTTAAAAAGTGTTCAAATAATTTGTCTCTATTTTTTTTAAAAAATGCTAGTGTAAATTGCCTTTCTTACAAACGGCGCGCAATCAATAACGTAACCTTGGCCGTGTTTACAATGCACAATCAATGACCTCGCCGCTGCGACCGGTCAAAGTCGTTTATGACGCACTGTTCAGCCGTTGCACCTATTGCAAGAACCGCAAAATGTTATCACATAAAGTTTACATTTTTTTTCTCAGGAATTAGCCAATTAGCGAATCACTACCAATTAGCTGTTTTTTTTTTATCAGGAATGGTCTTGGGACATGGTGTATTTATTTCCCGAAATGTTGGAAAAATATTTATTTCAAAGCGGCAAAAATATTTATAGAACGCTCAATTTTCTTGTGCTATTATTTTCTTAGTGGAAATTTACCCTAGTTCATTTAAATATTTATTGAAGAAAAATAATGTTAACTGGTTACATTTATTTGTATTGTGATATTAGTATATTATAATTTTAATTAAATAAAAGTATTTTCCTTTTCATTTACATTTAAAATATTTCAATTGACCATGAAAATATTTTGTCTGTTTATCACTGGGTATGTGTACTTATTATAAGCACTTCGATCGGCACACCATAAAATCCAGATTCAGCAGTTTATGGCGTCTTTTTTTTATGTTACCACATTTCAATTTGATAGTTTATAAAAATCTCATTGATTTATATTATAATTTTTAATGTTGTAATATTTGTAAGATTCATACTGTAATTTATATAAATTCTTCAGTTCTAGTTAAAAATTAAGTAAAATATTAAGTATAAAATTAAGGTATAATAAATTGATCATTATATTGTTAAAACTAAAATTAAATTACATGTATGTATAAAATTTCAACATTAATTGTAATTTATCAAAAAAATGAATATATTAGTTTCTTTATTTTATTGGAAAATTTTCTTTATTTTATTAAGATATTTAATTATTTTTGTATTTCGCCGGTTTGTTAATTTGGCTATTGCTTGTTTGAGGGTTTGTCCGGACAAACCCATAAACACCCCTAACGAAACAATTTACCCAAATATCCAAATTCACAGGATCACTATTTCTTAATCATTTCAACAACTGCTTCTCAAACATCGGCACCCTGGATGTAGAAAAGCTGCGGATGTACGTATGTGAAGGAATGATATCTTAAATTAATACATGAAAAAACAACATTTTTTAAATATTTCATTTTAATAATTAATTTTATAGAACTATCATAATTATTGAAACTAAATAACTAGTAACTTAAATTATTATAAGTATATTTTGTTTCTACTTTTGCAGCAATTAATACACATAATAGGACCGGAGATTTTGCACTTGAAATAATTTACAAAAATAAAAAAAAAAGGACTAAGTAAATGCATTACAGTGTATGTACTTGTAAAGTAGATTTAATACATTTTTTATATATTAATCAACAAATTTATGCCATCTTTAATTAATGATTTTATAAACAATTGCAGTGATAACAAATTCATACGATCCAGTTATAAAAAAATATTTTACAAAAGTACACTCATCAAAAATAAAAAAAGGGCTTATTTTCTTATAAACAAATTTTTATTTATACAAAGAATTTATTAACTAATTATATTGCGGCATTCAAAACCCCAGAGAATGTGAGATAAATTATAAATGGCTATAATGAGTCTCAAAAAATAAATATAGAAACTATATTAAGTTTGTATTTTGCAAAAAAATATTGTTACTTAATATTTTTAAAAATAATGGTAATGTATTTTTAGTATCACAATTAAATTTTGCTTACAAAGGTTGCGAATTATAAAAAAATGTTATAAAAACTTATTGCAGAACTTTCTTTATTCACATTGCGACCATTTAAAAAAAAAACTATCAGATAAAGATTTTCGATTAAAACACCGTCGTGTAGATATCTCACTCCAACCAAACATCTCCTCACCCCCTCTAATCGTTTTGTACTAAAGAAGATTAAAAATTTGGATAAATCAATCCCCCTGCCGAGAACAATATCACCAGAGGTTATGCTAAAATAGTGTAATGCTATAAATAATAAATACATTAAATACGATTAAAATATTTATACCAAGATGTCACAGGTAAGCCCTCGTAATTAATTATCTTCTATTAAGGGCCAATTTCAATAACAAACCGATGGTGATGGTTGTTACGGCTGTACGTCGTCCGAATAAGAGAAATTGCAATTGTTCCTTCGCTTGTTGGGCGAAATGGTAGAATGCAAAATGGCTCGTCATTAATTTATCGAAATTGGGCACTTAGTTAACGAATTAAATTGCAACCACTGTTACAACGCTGGAATTTTTAATGACATTCAATATTACTACCATTTACTGCCGCCCCCCTCAATAAAAATACAGGATCAGATACATAAAAATATAAGAGAGTGAATATTTTGTCGTATTTATTTTATTTCGCTTGTGGAAGCCGTGTATCATATTTGTAATGTATAATGTATTCAATCCCCAACCGATGTCACGGGAACATCATCAGGTAACCGTTAATAAAAAATACCTAAACTAGTTTAGGTATTTTTTAGGTGTCAAATTTGACATTCATATACAAAACGGCCAAAAAAATTATCGTAATTATTATGAAAGAAGTTACATACATTAATTGAGATATGGTGCTATAAGAACTCTTCTTAACACATTTAAAGGATCAGCGCTTAAGCCGACTTCAGAATAATTTCATAAGCGAGGAATATACAAGGAATAACTTCAACACTCCTCGATTTGAGACTCAGAGTGGCTTCTGGATTTCCAGGCTGTATTTTCAACTCGAGCAGAACCCAGATATTGTTGGTGAGTTTGAGTGATTGATAGAGCATGTCTTGTCCCTCGACGTTGCGTTTGGCAATGGTGAAAACGTTGTTCAGCGTCATCTTCTGCGCTATCGAATCCGCCGTGCCGTGGATTTCTGTCAAATTATGTTGGACCTGTGTAATAAACGAGATAAGATACATTTAAAACACAGTAAGTTAAATATATAGATGTGGATGCACGCACACACACACACAAATAAATTATATCATGAAAAAATTCTGCAATCATTGGGTCGTAAAATGTTTCTGTGTGTGTAAAATTAACCCACCACATGTCGCAGACTCCAACCGGAGTCCTGAGGTGATTCCGCCAAATTTAGGGACTCCGATTGGAGTCTGCGTCAGACGTAATAAAATATTTTTGCACGTTGGTTGCTCCAGGGTTTATGGTTTATACTTTATCAAAATAAATATAAAAAATATTATATTTTTTTTAATCACTATTAAAAAAAATTAACAGTTTGACTAAAATTGACACTAGACGACATTTCGTTGACGTTTCGACATGAGTCAGGTTAAAGAGGCCATCACAGGATTTAAAAATTGTACCTCGTTTGCAGACGGGATATCTTTCCAGGTCGTTAGGAAGACCCTCTTATCCAGCTGCCCGTCCTCTGTGAAGAAAACATGAGCCGGAACAAGGCAGGCAAAGTAGAACACGTCCACATTGTTCTTAATGGCAACCTGTTGACAAATTAAACATATTAGAAATGGGTCTTACAAAAACTCCTACTTACTAATTAATACATTTGGATTGGAATAGGTTTACTTATGAAGGATTTGTTTTAAAGATTGAGGTCTGGGGTCTCTGAAAAATGAAAGAGTGCAATGATTCACCAGAAAAAGGTATATGCATAGAACTGACCTCAGGGAATCTCCACAGCTCCAAGTTTTTGTTCATTTATTTATGTGTGTGACTGCACAAAATAAATTTGGAGTCTAGCAGTTTGAAATTATGTAGTTTTATTTGAATTTGGTTTTCTCAAAAATTAACCTTTCCATTGAACTTGATTTCAGCGGTTTTTCAAATTTAATGGCGAAAAACTTCGTAAATATTACTAATCTGTAAATATTAGCTCACTGAAATTTACTTTGCAAGAATTAATGGCAGATAAGGGGGGTTACACACTTGCTACCAATTGCATTTTATTATTATTTTTATGTACGTTGTTTGTTACCTTGTTACTTAAATGCGACTCGTCGAGCAATTTGGTCAATAAACAGTTGACTTAACAAACCTGCAAGTTGTTGAGAGGCTCCATCCTCTGAACAGGTCCTACAGTAGAAAGAGTCAGAGACGTGTCCAAAGCCTGTCCGGGTTGTAAGGTTCCCACCGACAGAGCGCCCGCAGGGTTCAATGCAAAGCTATTAATCCGGAAGAGAAAAATATTAATCACAATACCACCACAAAATATAGAAATTTCGTATTCGCTACCATAGATGACTATAACTATATGTATGTTTACTCTATGGACATTGGTTATACACAATGTGCACTTTAGTTTCCCCTCTTGTTATTCTAATAGAACTCTATATTTACAATAATTATTATAATTAGGTAAGCAGCGAATCAAATGATACTGTTGTGGTTTTGCTTGAAAACGGCGAGGTCTGCGGAGCCCTATACTCCTTTGCGTCACAAAATGATCTTCATTCAATATTCTTGAAAAACAGAACAATGTATTTTTAAAAAAATGTTGGGTGCATATTGTAATTTTGATAAAATATATCAAAAATACAAACTTTTAGAAGCTTTTGCCTTAAGAGATAAAATGATACACAGTATTATTTATCGTCTATATCTACAAAAAAGATGGAATGGAAAATCAAAATATCTAATCATCAGGTGGAATAGACTTTAAAAAGAAAAGCTCATAGCTCAGGATGTTACTAAAAGAGTATCCCAAAGCTAAATAAGTAGACAAAATAGCAATGCACGTTACCTGTTCTTGTTAAGTTGTATAGCGAAACCGTGCATAGCTTGCATGGCCTTGTTTGTGAAAGTCATGTCCATGCGAACCTGACCACTGCGCCTCGAGAATGTACCCCAAACTTCAAGGCCTAAAACATATAATATTCCATTATTTGTAAATGCGAATAATAATTTACAAATAATCAATCTTACAGATTTTTATTTTAGCCATGGATTTTTTACGTGCCTATAAACGTGCAAAACAAAATATGAATTGTAATATAGCACAGTATGGATAGACAACGAATCATAATATGTACATATCTTATTAACAAACTCCGTGCTGATGACATGAAATCGTGTCATTGCTGTATATCGCCAGATGCCGTGAGCGCGATATTGCGTCATCGTCTTACTGCATACTTACTATTAATATTTATAATTATGGCATGTCGCGTATACCTGAATTCATGAAAGGCATAGACTAATCATCGATTTTGTTTATCCCGGCTCGATTTTGACAGCCTTTAGGATTGTTTAAGTGAAAAGTGCGCAAGTGAATTTAATGTATTTTTGGCGATATATAATTCGAGTTCAATTTGCAAAAGGTATGTCAATATTAAATATAAGAAAAATAGACATTTTTATAGTTCGTACCTAATATTTACCAGTAATAAGAAATTATACCTATTAAATATGGTTGCGTTCATAGGTTATTAAATATAACCTAACAATGGGCAATCTATGGTTGCGTTCATAGGTTATAAAATATAACCTAACAATATCACTAGCAATTTCGGGGGTGTTTTCATCCATTGTTATAAAATTCTCAATTAATTCTCCCGATTAGAAAATAACAATATATCGCCATTTTGAAAGATTAAAAAATAAAATGTCAAATGTCTTCGATTTATTTAATTTGGGATTTCTTCAGCTGTCAACTGGGTACTGTAAACATGCAGTTTATCAACATAACATACATAGTTTTTTTAAAATGAGCTGTTCATGTAAGCGTCCCTAATTAATTAAGCGTAATTTTTTGAAAACTGCCCGCAACAGAGCGCGAGTTTCACGTAAAAGTGGCGTAAAACGGGTTAATAAAAGTAGATATTGGGCTTTAAGCTTATTAAGTGTAAGGGGCTGCTCAACCGCCCGCTGAACCATTATCATCATCATCAAGCTGAAAAAAAACATCATTCGGCGAATCAAGAGTTTAAGTACCAAATGGTATTTCTTCGTACCTTTGCCCTTTTCAGCGGGAAGCCAGCATAGTTTGGGTGAAACGTAAGAACCGGGAGCGGAGTTTAAGCCGAAAATATCACCCAGGAGTCCTGAACTGCTTGGTGCGCCAATTCCAGGGGCGGTTGCGTCTACGGGACCTCCCAACTGTACATAAAAGAAAGTTATATAATATTATATTAACTGTTATAAAAACTACCAGCACTGGTTATATAACATGGTAATTTGGCACAGAATGCAATTTGTAAAATATCAAATGTTCTAATAAAAATATCAATGTCAATAAAACAAAATCATTATTTTAACGAAAATGTTTTAAAAGGATTTGGTAACCCCTTTCTATTCATTAACATCACTCATTTTTTTGACATAACTAATTTTATATTATCACTAATTTTATATTTTCTATACATGCAATTATGTGTTTGAGAAATTGAGAAAAGTATGTAGAATGAGGCCTTAAAAATGATGTTTTAATGTTACTGGACTTGGCAATTCACATTTAAAACATATTGGTAAAAATATGTTCTATTTTTATACAACCTTATTCGTAGTAAGTTAAGCGCTAAGCACACACACACACCACTAAGCATGCATACATGTGCTGTCACTTTAGCATCAAAATAAGATGACTGCATGAAATAGCACAAAACCTGAGTTTAAATTATGAAGAATAATGATGTTGCCGAGCTTACCAATACATCAAGTCCCCCGCCTAGGAGATCGAGGGCAGAAGGTGGAGCAGCTGGTGCGCTGCTGGGAACTTGAGACATTGGAGGACCCCCAATGTCCATCGAGAGCAAGTCACCAATTAGAGATTCCTGAACATAAATAAACAAATGTTTTTTATTTAGCAAGATCGCAATAGCATGCGCAGAAAGACTTGTTATAAAACATCCCTTGTACGAAAAGTCTGTGAACCGGGACGGGCTGGAAAAAGTGGGAACAAAGTACAGTGTTATATTAAACTTGTTATATTATTATTATTTTTAATATTATATAATCAAAAAATTACTTAATTTTTCTAAAACCACCTGTAATAGCAAACAAATGAAAAGTTGTTTTTGCACACCTGATTTGGAATCACCGTCGGCTGGGATATTTGGGCTTCATCGGAGACGGATGTGCCACCTTGACGAGTCGGTAATGTTTTCCTGACCCCGGCGCCGCGACCTTCAAATTATAAGATATCATTTTGTTAATTGAATCTGAAATGGGTGGATATCCTCGTAACTGAAAAGCACAGGCAAACATATTCATTTAAATAAGATGGTAGACAGAATGCCCTGAATACTGTGTGAGGATTTCTATGAGGGTGCCATATTTTTGAATGCCGTGTAGTCACTGTATTGCAGACCATATTCCAGCCCAGTTACCATTAAGTTAGGTCTCTAACGAGGGGTTGGAAGTTTCGCCCCGTTATCGATAAAGATATGAAGATTGTAGTGGAGATGTTTATTAAATGTGATAATTACTTATGTTAAAGTTAAATTGATTATAGAAACTACGTAGTATCTATATATTGGTAATTAATAATAAGAATAATGCTGTGACACGGAAGGTGTGTTGAAGCTTTGATGATGAGAGCGATTTAGTGTAGACTTGATGGTGATGATGACGACACACAGATCACACCGCAGACCGAAACCTATTTCGGTCAAAAAAAAAATATCGCGGGAATGGTATTTCTCGAGTCTCTCACTGTATACCTCTTATGACGTCAAACGGTGTACAACTGCAACTGTGCATTTCGACACAATGGATTTCTGAAATATGAAATGTGAGAAATAGTTGGCTGCGTTTGTCCAGTCGTCAATTATATTTCTATGAAAGTTTACAGTGTGCCAATCGTCTATTAGACGATTTCACACATTTGTACTGGCATGCAAAATAACATTAGAATGAAATTACCTTCGACGAACGCAGTCGGCGGTTTGTGGTAGACGCTCGCCAACGAGCTGATGTGGCAGATGAGCTCATCCAGAAGCGTCGGCTCCAGAAGATCGGTCTCCTCGGAGATGAGAGGTTTATCAGCGAGGACCACCTCCTTGGCTGCAGCGGGATCAGTTGAGAGCAGCCGCCAATAAATGAAGCCACGATCTCTGAGTAAAACAAAAATATTTACTAAATCGAAACACAATGACACAGTATGACACGAAACGGAGCGGGAAATTCGAACCAGCTTAGTTTTGGATTCTTTGACTCCTTGAATGTTCTGCACATATGGAGATATTGTAATATCTGCTAATGTGTCAATGCATCCCTCTCAAATGAAGTACCAATAAATTTTAGCTAACCTATAAAAAATCTAGTACTATAATTACTTAAATAAAAACTTTCTTTAAAAATAAAAAAGTGTCATGTATAACAGGACGAAATACTGCCTTATTTAGTACAGACGATAGTCTAGTTAAGAGGGCAGGAAAAATAGCATGGTACTGTCAATCGCTCGTACGATTTGCTGTACCATCATTATCTGCTGCCATTGACAAAATTTATTTGGTACCTAAATTATTGACCTACCTATTGTACCATTGTGGTTTGGTACCTATGATTAGAATTTAAGACAGTTGAAAGCGAAATACTGTTTTAATAGATATTGTAAATTCCTTTATTCAACCCAGATAACATTGAACTCCTCAATCTTAGAAGGCTCTTTTCTGAAACTACAGATGAGCTTCTTCCCGAGAAGTGTGCTCTCCTTCTTCAGGACGAATAAGCCTCTGATCTCAAGTAAGTTAAATTACAGCTCGGTTCACATGAAAACAATACTACGCCGATGTTATATTAGTAAAATCTGGTTAAAATTCCCAACTTTTTGTGCCATTTTATTAAAAGCAGTCAAAACCAAGTTTGCCTTACCAGATAGTTCAATATTATTTTAATACCAGCTGTACAACATGCTTTCATTGTTAAGTATCTTTCATATGGAATTTTAAAATTGGCACATTCCTCAATATTGATTATAAAGAAATTACTTACCTGAGATCGGGGTTGTCCGAGTCTTGTGTAGCGAGACTCAGTACGTGCTGAACAAGCTCTTGCGTGTCAGCTGGTCTTTTAAGGAAGAGTTTCACGACAGCCGTCAGAAGTTGGAGCTGAACCTATTCGAAAAAAAAGAGAATTAAAAAAAGCTGTACATTTTATTCAGCTTTACCAGGTTTAGTGCGTATTTTACAAAGATAATTATGGTATTGTACATATGTGCAGTGTAACGTCTTAATAGTTATCATTTAAGTACAATTTTTCTTAATAGAAGATATCATTCTTATGCAAAAATTATAGAGTAATCCTTAATTATGTAAAATTTCAGAAAAAAATAAACAAAATCATGAAAATAGTTACATAAAACAAAGCACAGAATTCAGAGGTTAATCGGCGATAGAAGTAAAAATAAAATCAACAAACCTATTACTTTTTTAAATATGAAATTAAAAACTACACAATTAAAATAATTTGGTTGAGTAAATGAGAAAAAAATAAGGAGTATTGATGAAAATTGAATTATAATTTAAATATTTGTTTATTTCTTGTACAACATAAAACAAAATATAAGTAAAATGAGTGAAACCTTTACCCAAAGTATTATGAAAGTGTTGCCAGATATATCCTCATACTTGGAATATCCTCTTGGAATAAATGTCAATAAGAACAAAAATGTACCTGTGCATTCTCATCATGGAACCCTTCTAAGAAAGAATCCAGCAGCTCGTCGGCATTGTCGATTCTCTCAGCGTATTCCCCGACGATCCAAACCATCGAGGCCCGGGCCTCCGGCTCATCCAGAGTGTCCAGATTCTCACAGAGGTTGCTGATGATGCTTTCATACTTGTTGGGGTACTTGCGGAAGATGTCCTTGATGACCACAATAGCCTCCTGCACCACATAGTTTACTTTTGTCTGGATCAGGTCTAGGAGGGTTGACACGCACCGTTCGGCTGATGGTTCCACCTTTGAACAGAGTGTATTTATGGAATATGTACTTCATTGGCAATTTTATAATTCGTGATTGTAGCCATTTGCAGACCATGTAGCTGGTTACTTTATTTAAAACTCTATGCGCTAGATGTCCTTCTGTCCAAACAAGAAAACCAAGATGGCTTGATAGGTGCTGCATATGAAAGTTATAATAGAAAAGAGAATGGCCGTTACCGTGGGGTCAGACAAAATTAATGTTACGGAGTAAACATGTATCTAGATTTCAGTATTCACTTTTTTTCTTCTTTTTCCGGATTCATAAATAGGAGCCCTTGTAAAAAGATGCATAAGACCCACCAATTTGGGAGACAAGAAACAAGGTGTATACCTTGATGGCACATCTGCCGATGGCCCTGACGGCCTTCCTGACGAAATCAACATCAACCTCAGTGGCGTACTCCTTGAGTTCGCCCAGCACCTGTCCTATGTTTGCTTGAGACGCCAGACGAATCATTATGTCCAACTTTTCAAGTTTAACGTAGATCGGGTCGTTGTACTTCACGAAGAATACCTAAAAATATAACACAACAGTATTAATGTAATTACCCTATTTAATTTTAAGTGTATTATATCAAGAAATTTAAACAATTGCACTGCAAAGTGACTTCAGTGTGATTTATAAATGTTGACACATTATTTTGTATAGTTTGGTGTTCCCAATCTCAGACTTTCCATACAAGTGATGCCTAATAACCACAGACTTTCACTCTAATTAATCTAATTTTAGGTTCATTTACGTAAGGAGCCACTCTACTAATATTTCATGAATTTCAAAAATTTATTGTATTTTATTTTTTTTAAACTTAAATATTTTTTCTTCAATTTTTTACTACTTATTTGGCCTATAAATGTGAAAAACAAAAATTAGGAAAAATTAAACATATTACTAATATTTTAGGATTAATTTAGATAAATTTAGGCAGTCTAAAAGATGTAGGGCCACAGATGACAAATCGGATACTGTAATAGTATTCCGCGCGAGCGGGCAAGGAGTGCAGCATTATTTGGACTCACCGTATATTTATTTGATAACGACCCATACAATTCGATAATATCCTAATGAGGTATCTTGTTTGTTCCACATTTATAAACACAAATAAATATGGAACAAAACACTATAAGATGAAAGAAGTTTGTATTGCTCTGGTAATGGTACTTCCTTAATTTTATATATTTGCAGAAAACGGATAACATCGAAGACTTCTGGACAAAGTGTGCGGAAAACACTGCGGTCATGGGTTCGAATTAGCGCATACCATTTTTAAGACTTGCGTCATCATTATCTCTCGCCTGATTTTAGTAAAAGCAAATTAAGAAAAAAAAAACAGTCAGGCAATAGCATCTAGCTTAATAACAGAAAGTATTCAGTGAGTATGTAATTAAAAGCAATGAACGTCCGTTCATTGCTTTTGTTTATTCATTCATTCATTCATTCAAACGTTCATTCATTGGTTTACTCTAATGTTCAACTTTATGAACACCCTTTATGTGTCCCGAAATTCCGACACGATTACTAAAAAGGAATGTATATAACAAAAAAATATTCATAAAACAGAGAAGGAGAAAGAACTTACTTGCAAAACAATTAATACAAACCTTCATCTCATGCTTCAGAATGTCGGGTCGTTTCTGTACAACAAGGTTGATGTTTCTTAGGGCCACATACTGGACCTCCGGCTCGGCGCTGAGAAGCGTGACGAGGGGGGGTGCCAGCTTGCGACTGAGGGTTGCACAGAAATCTGCATCGCCGGCCAATATCTCCATCAGTTTCATGAGAACCTGCAGAAAATAATAGGTAAATTCATTCACGACTTAATCTGTCTTTAAAATAAATTGTAAAAAGAAATTAATTCTAAAGTTTAAATCACTCATAACATGTTATACTATAAAACTTATTTTTGGCTTTTAAAATGTTTTTAAATATAATAGCATTCATTTATAACAAAAATTTGAACTTTTGAAAAAAAAAATAATTTTTAGTAAAAATCTATTTTAGTTATATAATTTGGTAAACTACCTATTGTTGCCTATTCATGTGTTTTTTGAACTTTATGTAAATTTATAAGGCTGTTGATCTCTTTAATAAATAAATCTATAATGCGCTGTACTCGGAACCCAAATTATTTTTTTCTAAATAAACACACCCCCTTCTCACTTTATTCCTGCTATTAAAAACAGTAATCGCATAGCGCTGTTGAACTGATCGTCATTAGCTTCCTTTCCCTCATCAACATCCAGATACTGAAACACACAGTCCGAAACCATATTTTTAAAATTTTGGGTGTCTTCACACGAAGGATAAATTGGTCTCCCGGTGCAGAGAAAATTACAAATGCTGACAATACTCTGGGTTTCCTTAGATGATTATAGGTTATTATGTGTCCTACATACAAAATATGGCTATATCAGGATGCAGTTAGTGGACGTACTGAGGATTTTTTTTTTGGGGTATGGTTGGGGTATAACTAGCAAACAATTTGCTGGCTAGTTTCACCAACGAGTTAGCCAGTCATATCAACTTGTTCCCATCTTGATATTGGAGAAGTAAAGACGAGTATGTTACATTTGAAAACTTATAAAAACACCAACCTTAACAGCGGAGAGTACGACGGCCGCATTGGCATGAGCGAGCCTCGGAGTGATCCTCTCGCAGATACTCTGCGCTTCCCGTTCGTCCCGCGGAGAGTAGCCGCTGAGGGCATCCAAGATGAACACTTGCCCCCATTCCGTGCACTCGTTCAGCGCCGTTAGCAGTTTGTTTATTGTGGGTGCATTCATTTCTGAAATCGCATAATTGCAATTTATTTCCATTAAAACATACATTGCGTTCATCTCCCATAACTTTTAATAAGAGCTGGTTCAGTGCGATAACATATAAATCGAAATTGCTTAAACCGTCATTTGAGTTCAGTAAGATGAATAAATAGGTCATAGTAACCCTAGGAAAATAATGTATTAATTGTTTAACACTTCCCGCTCCACAGACTTTCATACAAGAGATGCTTTAGAACCAGACTTTCTGCATGAGCAGGCGAGTAATGCAGAGATCTTGCTAAATAAAACATTTTTTTGTGTCATCGACATACAGCAAAGACACAAATCAGGACTACCAATAACTAGTCTATGATAGTGTTTTTCCCGCGTCTGGTAGATGGCTATATTCTTTACAAATAACGAATCATACCATTAATAGCGCCAGTAGTTAAATTGATAAATGTGTTTATTTGGCGTCAATTTAATTTATGCACACTGAGATTGGGTTAAAAGATCATGATAGTGTAGTGTAGTGAGTGTGGGTTTAATTACTCAAACATAATCTTGGTTTAAACGTTTTATCAGTAGTGATGTAGAAGTTTGTAGAAACTTCCATAACTCTAGTACAAACGGTTTTAAGCACAGTCAAGACTATATTGATTTACATTACATAATTATTTTTTTGTACAAAAATATAATTAGTTATATTGTTATTATAAAGCTCATGTACGCTTAGTCTTACCAACTAGTGGATGCCCCGAAACGCTTGCTTCATTTATTTCCGAAAGGGCCGCGACGGCGTTGGCCACAACCATGGGATTTGAATCGCTCAGTAGGTCTTTCAACTGGTCCAGGAAACCCTAAAAAAATATATATAATTGAGTAGTACATTGACGAAACTTCACCATTAGCATTGAAGGAACGATAATAATAACATTAAAAACCTTTTTTTATATTTTGGAGATTAACAAAGAGACCTTTATATAATGACCAGTATAAAACATTAATATTAAGGCAAAAACTAATGTTTGAGGAAATTTTGGTTTCCTTTGCTGGTACACAAATCTCCGAATAACAAAACAGTCAGTTTTTGATGGATTTGGTGGTAAATAATTCGAGTTTTATTTACAAAAGCTACGTCAATAATATAATATTAAATATAAAAAACAAACATTTTCATAGTTTTCTACTTATTATTTACTAATAAAAAAACGGCAGCCTAACGTGGGATATTTCATTTGGTCAACGACCTTTACTGAACAGGTGGCAACGTGTGGTCCGCGCGTTTTACTAAAACATTAATTAGCTTTCAAGAAGTTTAAGATGCATGGTTGGTACAAAGGTGAAAATATCTAAAATGTGTACTAAAACTCACTTGGTCCTCCACCATGCTGGAAGAAATGTCGTAGAGTTTAGCCACGCACACAGCCGCAGTTTTCCTGACGTAAGGATCTTCATCCTTGAGGCATTTTCTCAAGGGTTCACAGAGATATTCTGTAATTTTGTCCACTCTGATGCAGCCCATTGTTCTCACAGCCAACGCTCTTATGAGAGGATTTGAATCTTCGCAGTCCTAGTGGGCAACGTCGGTGGATCACGCACGGAAAAAAATATAAGTTTTCATCGTATTTTATACACAGCTCGTTACATATTACACTATTTTTTTAAAATGCGCAAATAAGCGTGCAGATTTGAGCATGATTTAAAGAGTTGCACACTAAATGAAACCTATACGATTGAATGTCCTCATAAAATTTTGTAAACAGATTTTGAATATTTTGTGAAATTGGTCCGAGACCGGTTGTCGGTAAATTCAAATAACAGAAATAAACCTTGGTTGTCGTACATTGCCATTCAAATTCACTTCTAAAATAAAAACTTTGATATTAAACTAATATTAATAAATAAAGTCCTTTATTAAAAAAAACAAATAAATGATCCAAGCACTATTTAAAATTAAAATAAAGCTATTATTGGCCTAAAATGCATTACAGATGACAAAAAAAAACAGTTAAAGCCTGGGCGATATTACTCTATTTTTTACCTAATTGCATAATATTAATTAAATAAATATCAATCTTAGGTTTATAACAATAAAAGCGGCCAGAGAGACATCAGAAATGCCAATGATAAAATATTTTAAAAAAGAATATATTTTTTAACTTATATTCTTTAACATTTTGCAATTTACCAATAGTAGGTATAATGAATGTACGCCTAAATACTAAACATTGTGTGATACAATCCTACAAGTATAAAGGACTTTATCTTTGACACTTCTCATATCGGACCGGCAAAGCGTTGACAATGTAAAACCACTCTTAGGCTTCGAATAATTCAGTCGATATCAGAGCGAAAACAAAGGTATGCACACACATAGAGCATTAGTTTAAATATTAATATTGGAATATTTCATAATCATTACAATGTTTTTCTTTTCATTACTGATGTCTTTGTAAACCGATTGCAAGGAAAAAAAATCAAAACATAAAATTCGTTCCCCAACAATAGGTAGTTATTTAATATGAGGAAGAAGAGCAAACACGATAGTTTCATTACATTGAAACAATCGATTTCTCTTAAGGAGCCAGAAAAATGATCAAAAAAAAGGCTAAAAAAAAGTTGGCCAGCAAGGAACTCACCCGGGATAGACTGAGATGGAGAAAAGCTATTAGCTGTCGCGTTAATGGAAAGATGAAAACACTGCTTCTATGTAACTGGGCTCTCAAATAAATGGCAAGATAGGAGAACCTTATAGGGATCCAACATAGTACAGGTATGGCCATCAGTGCAATCCTGTTGGTAATCAGGGCTTTATTTTATACAATAATAAGTTCTACAGTAGACTTAACTTTTGTATTACTGGAATCCAATGTAAAATAAAACCAAACAAGATAAACGGTTAATATTTTATATTAGAATATTATTAAGGAACAAATCAGTAATAGTTTTCTTTTGGAGTAGTTTTGCTTGTTTTACACTTAAAAAATACATTTAGTTACAGATTTGCGAGATGTTGTTTGCCTGTAATGAACGGCCTCGCATAATGAAAACAACAATAAGGCGGGCGGAACTTCGCCCAATAGCGCCTCTCCGACAATACAAATTATACGAATGAATAAGAAATGGAGTAAAAGTATAATTTAGTGAGGTTTCTCCCAGTTCCATACTAAATTCACTAAATTTTGCAAAATGTTTAGAGAATTTATAAAACAAAAGCTTTTGTACATCGTAAACAAAACATTGGCGGGCTTTGTGGTTTCATACCGTGAATGGTATATTGCCATTATTTAATTTGATGGTTGTTAACCCATCCAGACCCCGCCACTCACCCCGATAGTAATAAATTCTCAGTTCGGACTACAGAGGCTATACCATACTTTGGACTTCAAGCATAGCAAATAAAATATCTCTAATCTATTGCATAGACTAGCCAACTTTTATGTCTAACAGCTACGTATTCGGAGAGGAATCATAACCTTTCAAGGTCAGAAATAGGATAGTAGGAAGATCATACAGTACAAATACACAACAACCATCATCGTCAGGAGTTCCTTGGGGAGGAGTAATGATTGACAAGAAAACAAAAACAGCTGAAAAGCTGTTATGTAATTGCTGCGCCTTGCACCGCAATCAGCGAAGAGTCAGCTCAAATTCTGGAGCTAAAAATTCAGCAAATCAGTATTATGGGAAATGCAATCTTAACGGAAATGCCAGGTGTCTATGAAAATGAAACATATGATTCAGAAATATTTTCCAACAATGAAAACCTAGGTATTTCACAAAACTTTCAAATTTTTTCATGGAATCAATGACATTTCTCTAAATATATTTTTAAATGAATGTTAGCTCAGCGGAATACCTTATATGTTTCTACCGTTTGAATATATAAGTGCTATGAATGTAAACGCAACACAGTCTCATCTGTCAATTGTGCAATATCCTACTATTTTTATTTAAAATGGGTGCTTAGCTTAGCCAAAAACATCACCAGCTTCTCGTAAAGTAAATGTTTCAATAATTTTAGGACAGTCAGTCGTAAACCTTCAACGTGATTTTTTTTATGTTTTTGATTAACTTATCTTAGTATCATTTAAAAATCTTTTAAGTATCATATAGACTGTTTAATTCTTATGTTATACTAAATCTTCTGTGACAATTTAACATTTAACTGAACAAAATTAAATCTACAATACTACGTCAGTTCACATGGGTTCCACTTAAAATTTATCTTTTTGAATAGCACTAAAATTTAAAATTATAACAGAAAATGTCATACCCTCCAAAACTATAAAAAAAAATCTTGTAATAATGATCTTGCAATTCTGTTAAATTAAAAAGAATCTATTCCACCACAAACATTAAATTGAACGTCAAAAGTATATTTTGTAATACATTTAAGTAATGTTTAGTTAATATGGCAATTCCATCTCTACATACTCGTATCGGTATAAAAACTCAAATTAAAAAAAAAACTATAAAAAAAAAACCAAGTACTTATCCCTTCAGTAAAGTTAATTAACAGACATTTTTAAACCTACTTCAAATATTGAAGCTAGTTTCGTGGTTAGTTTTATTTTTAATAAATAGGTAATTAGGTTGTGGCTCACAAGATATAAACCTATGGTCCGAGATGGACCAGTTTTAAGCCTCATCATGAAATCACTATAAGAGCTAATCGCGGTCGCAAACCTTGAGTGATAAAAGCCACCACTTTTCTAGACCCCATGGCAATGATGGCATGGCAGAAGGTAACTCGATAGTCGGTCGGTAATAGGAGTGTATCAGTATGACAATAGAAAAAATAAAATAATGATAACGAATGAGATACAACAAAGTTGATTAACTTATCTAAAATTATTATAAATAAATATTGTTGCAAATTTGCTAACGGTGGATGATAAATCTATGTTGCGTGTACATTCGTGAAGCTTTTTGCGTTATTTTTGTCATTTGAATGTTTACCTTCACAAGCTGGTATGTTGGCAAATCCTTTTCCAGCCAATAAAAGAGATAAAAAAAAACACAAATCACAACAGACACTGTGCTCTCACAAAATAAATAGGCATACTTAGTTCAATTTACATTATATTATAGTCTGGGTATATAACAATGCGGAACCCAGTAAAGAACCCTTGAATCCCCGCAGGGCAAAGAATATAGGAAAAATGTTAAAATTAAGAAAAAAAAATAAGATTCTGTCCACAAGAGGTAGATGGTGTTGTTTACAGCAATACAGTGGTTAAGCGGACTCAACGCGGTCATTTCTCCATAAAAACATAAAGAGTGACTATCTTATTTGTAGATATAGAACAAAAATATTACTGAATATTGTTTTATCTCATGATTATCAAGGATTATACAGAATTGAAAACTTAAATTTAAGAGCTTTGAGTTTGTGGACTTACTTAAATATGTTATTGACTGAATATTTATAAAATAAGACTACAGAGGCATAGTTGATTTTGTAACAATACAAATTCAACAAAATTAAAAAAAAAATGTTTTTATTTTTCACGTAATAAAGTGTTTCTCTTTCTACAAGCCGTTAGATGAGATAGCCATTAGAAGATGCTTTTAGGAAGAGACCCTTTATGACAGTGGACTAGTTTATATATGTTATACCGTTGCTTGCTTGTTTCCACATTTGAACATTTATTTAAAGTATAGAAAGACCTGATGTCGAATTTCGTATGCACAGAGTGTCCCTTTCTTGATTTAAGTGTAATCAAACCGCCGATGACATTAACAGAAAAATATATGACAAAGTCATGTACACATGGTTAGTAAAGCAGACATCGCCGATGTCATCACTTATGCAGGAAACAAAATGTTTAAATATCAGGTGTTGGTTATTGAGTATTAAAATGAATGCATTAATTATATGTAGTAATTAGGAAAGGAATATGCATTTGTTGTCACTTTACATGTGATAAAAATATCACACACACACACTGCTCACATTTGCAGACACATGATTAAATAAAACCCGAAAATATATGGCTTTTAAAACATTTAAAATAACAAAAATATAATTAGTTCTGGTACTGAAAAAAGTTTAATATATGGACTAAGTTAAAAAAAAGATGTATTTCATATACATAATTAATTTAGGATGAGAACCATCAAGTTTGATCATTGGTTGAAATAACCAACACTTTTAGGATTTAAAGCCAAATTTTTCATTAATTGAAATAAATAGCCTAATTAGAAAGAAATTATTTCGATTTTTGACGAATTCCAATGAATAAAATAGATATAATAATCTAATATAGGTTAAATTTAAAACATATGCTGAGGTTGAATCGGATAAAGTAAAAATGGAAAATAAAACCAAGAAATAATCAAATATACATCTATTTAAAATATGCATAGAGAATTTACTTAATTATATATATATTTGAGATGTATTTATATTATACATGACCTAATTTGTAGATGTAACCTTAATCGTCTCCTATAGTACATTACATTCATGAAATAGCAAATACAATCTACCTTAGAATAGGCGCTAGGCCTGGTTAGCTTTGGCTAATTGTATATTTATTGTAAGTACTTCTTTTATGATGGATAAATAATATATATTTAAATTTTCAGGTATTTAAGTACATATACAACAATATTTTTTTATAGACTTATTTTTTGATCAAATAACATTTACAATATTTCAATATTAGTGTACATTGTATTTATTTGTGGAGTATTTATACCAGGACTACTAAAATTCAGCTCGTGGCCCCCGTTTAGAGCATTTTACTAATTGATAAGCAGAATTTCATTAACATTCTGAAAATGTAATACCGAAAGTAAACTCCAACAGCAGAAAACATTAACAATAGTTGTAGATAACATTTACAAAGAAATAGGCCTGAGGCATAGAATGATTTATATGAAAAAAAACACCTACACCGCCAAATAGCTTACAATGACCTATTGAACTGTATGCTTTAGTATGCAGGTTATTTTTATAGTGGTACTCCACTTAACCTTGGATAATATAACTTTTAAAATTAGTATCCACTCTATTGGAAAAATATGTAGCCTGAATGACAAAAATATATCGGCGAACGCCAAAGATTTGCTATTATCTGTTGTTGACCTGTTAAAAAAGTTGGTACTAAAATGTTATTTAATTTGCAAACATTAATGAGACACTTGCATGTACTATCAGGGAAGTAAATACAGTCCATTCTTTTTTTTTTATTTCCTGTTCATATTACTATTCTCTAGTAAATAAATATATATATAAAAAAAGCGCCAACAAACTAAGTACTGTCGCTTCGATCATTTAAAGCCATAAAAAAATTGGCTTTTTTATTTCTTCGTGTATAAGAAATACACGAAGAAATAAATAAGTTAAAAAAACAAAAACAAAAAATAAAGGTAAAAAAACAAAAAAATGAGTTAAAAGTGAAGCCGAGCGTACCTTTACAAATGTGTTGACGGCCATAATTGCCATGTCAGGTTGCGATTTGGCGTAGTTCATCAAATACAAGTACACAAGCTTCTTCAGCTCCAGGTTATCGGTTTGCATGCAGTTGACCACATCAGGAAAGAGCGCCGAGACGTCTTTGCCAACCGTCATAGAAGCAATCACCTATGATAACAAATCATAGTTTTGGGATAAACAATAATTAATATCAGAACATGATGCGTTTCTAAAAATCCATATTTATTCGAGCAACAGACAACAAACTTCTTTTAAATCTTTCCCGGAGAGAAATCAACGAGGTGGTAATCTTGATTGTTTTATTTATTTTTCAAAAATTTGTTTTAAAAGGGAAATTATTTTTTCAATATCAAATTTTAAAAAGTTAAGCGATCTTCGCAACTGCTAATCTCACGTATCCGATCCGTCTCATAACTCGTACTGGGCTAGCGGCGTAAGACAACAGAGCAGCAGTTGTGACGAGATTGCTGAAAACCAAGCGTGATTCAAGATGCTTGACATTGAAATTCAATAACCCGGGTTTATTGGAGATTTAAAAGCAAATTAAAAATACCATTTCTTTCTAGATTCTTTTACTTTATTTTTGTGTTATCATCACTTATCAGAGTTAATATATTACCTCATCCTCACAGCACCCAATATAACGGTCTATGCTCACAATGGAGTTAAATGAACAAATGCAGTGTTGGTTTTTAATTTGTGCTTCTATGCCGATTAATATCCTTCCTACAATGTCCCAAATTCAGTGGTTGGCTAGTATTTCTTATCCTAGCTGGCTGTTTGAGTTTTCACAAATCTGCAAAGTGGCCGTTTGTTTGTTTGCAGGTATCCACAATTCTTTGATATGTACCTACCCTACCCTAAGTACCTGCAGATACTCTCATTTGCCCAGACCCCCGCCCCCTATTTGTAGTCAGAATAGGCATTCTACCTTTCGCTGCGGCCTAGAGCGAGTGGTACAGCCGGATTTATTTAATACAGATTGAATTAGGATTTGATGAAGCCCACTTTTGCACATTTTGTTTGATTAGGGTGCCAACGTATTGCTGACTTATAAAAATAACACGAGTGGTTCTCACTTAAGCTGTGACATCAATTTTCATATGAATCCATCAACACAACAATAACAATATTAAATTATTAAAAAATAAATAAATATTTTAGTGAACAGGTTTCCCCGTGTACATTTTTTTTTGCAAGTATATAACAAAAAAATAATAAGTATTAGGTAAAAAATTATAAAAACACAATATTGCCATTTAGGTGTACAAAGAAATACAAAGTATCCTAAATTAACTATATATAACAAAATGCAATAATATAAAATGCTGCCACACTGTAAACATATTTCTATAAAGCATTTTTTAAAAGCTTTGTAAAACTTGGTTGGTTAGTTACTTTATATTTTGGGCTTTAACAACACATAAGTTTTATGCTACATAAATATCATAATAATTAAAATTCTTCATAAGTTCTAATTGTATCTTACGGGCAAAAAGTTTCATGGACTTCAGGCGACAAAAACGGTATTCAGCCGTTACGTACGTAAATAAGTTTTCCATTAGTTTTTTGCTTGTTACCCTTTCTATAGTTTTAGTTTATATTTATAGTTTTAAGGAATTTAGATAGTTAAGTGATAGATTAGTTATACACAATGGACTGTGTAACTTCTCTTCTTGTATTTTATTTTATTTGGTTTGTCCTGTAAAGCAATTGCTATGCAGGAATCAAATACACACTAAATTAGGTAAAGGCATATTAATCTAGATCGACCTGTTTCTCTACTATCTTAATCTGTTAAATTCTGTTGTTTTTTTTTAATTGAAATGTAACTGTATGTACAAATAATATGTAATTTTCATTCCTGTACAACAGTTTGTTTATGGAAATAAATTATCTTATTTTATAATGCCGAAATACAAAGAAAGAGCAATTCGAAATCCAAATGAATTCTAAAAAAAAAAAAAATGTAATCTTACTTTCTTCACCGCCTCTTTTTTCTTCTCCTTCTTGTCATTATTCAACTCCGATTTTAACTCGAAAATCTCGCCTTTCTTCGTTGTAGTAAAGTATTTTGAATCCGTCATCGTTGTGTACTAATGTAGTTTACGGATAAATTGTAAAGACCATTGACTGCAACGAAAAATATTTCAATCTTACAATCAATAAAACGCACTACATCAGACACATCACCACAGAACAAATTTGTCAACGTGCCGACAAATAAACATACACCACTTCAATTAAAATTGTAATATATACTCTTTTACACGATGAATTTTGTGTATATTGTATATATTAACCCAAGAAATGGAACAATTTATTTACCCGCAAAGCCGCAAAACACCCCGAAAAAAGTGCCGCCGACCGAAAACTGTACTGACTGACTGACGGGTGCCTGACTGACTGACGGATGTCTGACTGATTCTGATTGACTCACTGACGTCTCACTCTGACCGTCTCATTCTCCATAAAATTTCAAATTTATTAAAAAAAATCGTCGTAGCTTTACGCTATAAACCTACCTTTAAGAACTAACTTTTTTATTATAAACTTCAACAACAACATTCTCAGATAAATTTAGTTACCTGAAAATCTTAATTATTGATATTTAAAAGTTTTACATGAAAAATACTAAATATTATATTTTTATTCTATTGCCGACAAAGTGAGCCCTTTTTTATAAACATAAAAAGTAAACAAATCAAAAATTTTGATTACATATTTCAATATGGAATCATTAGTTTTTATTAGTAATATGGAAATAAATATATAATTTTTATATGTTCTTAATAATTAAGGAAAATTTCGACAAAGTGCTATGTGAAATGGCTATTTCTAATGTTATAAATAGACGAAATGTCCATTACTACATCTAACAAAATGCATAAATTACATTACAATATTTACATTTTAAAATAAATAGAAAATTTCTTCGAGGATGTCGTACGAAGTGGGCGTGCCGAGCACACTGGCTGCGCACCACGCACTACTCGCTGTTTGAAGTATGATCCCGCATGCGTATTCCCCGGCTTCTCTCTTAATAATTTACCAACCTTCTTAGCAAAGTAAATGGTAACTTAGGCATCGGGTTTCTACAGCAAACGCAACCAAAACATAATTTACTAATATGTTCGCGTATTTGCGTCTCTAGTAGCGGCGACCCGCGCTGCAGCGCCGACGATCTTGACCAACGATCTTTTAAAACATATAGATACCCCTTGTCATACAAATCGTCCTTATGAAAACCCGACACCGGTAGATTTCCCCCGCCGTTCCTCGCGCCGCAAGACTCCACCATGCTGGATAGGTTAGGTTATCGCGATGACATATGCGAGCAAGCGAGACGTACTCGACGCAAAGTGGCGTACTAGGGCGTGGTGCGTTTTCACCCTCAGTTGCTGTATCTATATGTTTTAAAAGATTGTTGATAAAGACGAATTATGAATATACATATATCTAAAATAATATTAGTGAAAACAATAATACTGTTAAAATTAAGTATTATAATAAATATCAAATGTAAATAATAAAATGTCATTGCCTATTGCTGCCTGAAAAAAAGGCCCATTTCATTAGTAAACTTTGGAATTGTTTAAACATTATGGTTTAAATTATTATTTTAAACTCTTTATTGTTGTTGTCGTTGTTGAAATTATCAATTTATTACCTAAAATATTTCAAACCAACGAAGTAGGCCTATTTCACATTTGTTTTAAACGTATTTTCAGCATTCTCACATTCAGCACATTCTCTTTTAACGTATTTTCGTGCTTCTATAGAAGTAATTCTTAATTAGCGATGGTCAAATTCACAATAATTATGATAAGTGCAGTTTTACCTAAAAACGAGGTAAATATGCAGTCAAACTGCTTTTGACTACATCTGTATAGTGTACAATTGTGATAAGTAGATTCTTAAAAATCCCGAAGAAATTGCTTATTATAAATTGTATTAGGTGCAAGAAAAACCAATTTATGAGGGTGCACATGTATGAGCCCAAACAACAAATGAATTTCTAGGACAGAACAAAAAATGTCACTTATACAATTAAAACATTTAATAAATCAGAGGTATACAATTTTAAAAATGCTATTTGTATAAAATCGTTTATATTTTAGTTTATTAATTTCCGATACTTAGATCTGTTAAGTTATATAACAGTTGCCAAGTGTTAAGTTATGTTTGTTTATGTGAAATTTATTGACCCATGACTCTTTACGTTTAGGCTGTTACCGACTTTCGCCCAGTGTTTTTGTCCAAATTTATTGCCAACCTAGTATGAGCCTAAACGACGTACTAGGTACGTCGGTAAATGTCAAAACGAAATCCATAGATTATAGACTTCACACGCCTGACGTAACACGCGTCGCGGGGGGTGTTCGTGCGGGGAAGACAGGGCAAGAGGTATTTGTGATAAAAATAATATCATATCAGCACCAGGCCAGTACGCACGCGCTTGAAGGTCGCGTTGGGTCAACTCAACTGATATCTAAGGTCTAGGAAAAGGTGCATTTTAACATAAAAATGCTATCCCGATACGCTAGACATATTGTTGCCGCTGGAAATCAGCAGGCATCGAAAAATTTCTCCACTTCTGGCCAGGTAAACCATAATTTAACCTATTAAATTTTTAAATCAGTCTGGTAGATAATTTCTAATGTCACCCGGTTGAAATTTCAGAAAAACTTTAAAGTTGCGGTATGCGGTGCAAGCGGTGGGATAGGACAACCTTTGTCTCTTCTGTTAAAGGAAAGTCCCTTAATAACAAAACTGTCCCTTTATGATATCGCTCCAGTTACGCCCGGAGTAGCAGTCGATTTATCTCACATGAACACACCCGCAGATGCCCAAGGTTTCGTCGGCCCCGAACAGCTTTTAAAAGCACTTGAAGGTTTGTTTATAAAACTAATTTCATTGACAGAAATATTTATAATATCTATTACGTAAGATAATTTTATTATCAGCTGATGAAGGTCACTGTCAAATTTTTCATCTGTCACGTTGACAGATGATCTATTTTATTATTTTCACTTTGCCTGTATTGGCAATTTATGTATTTATGTGTTGAGTAAATTTCTGAAACTTAAAGTGGATTTAGGTCCAAAACCGCAAGTTTTTACCTTAAATGGAAAACTCTGATAATAGCTGTTAATAAATTCATGAAATATAAATAAATTTTTTTTGTCGCTAATGCTGTCTCTTGGACATTTCATTTTGATTTGAAATTCACATTTGAAGCACTGACAGTAAATTTTATTCTTCAACTTCAAGTTTCGTTGTTGTTGTAAGGTAACGATAGGGTAAGGGTCAATTTATAAGGGTAGTTCTTGGAATTTCTTTCATTATGCTTTCAGTTTTAGTTATTTGCATAAGGCACTGGTAGTATTTGCATAAGGCACTTGAGGCAGGTATTTTTATTTAATTATTTAATTTTAAATGATATCTACAGATTTACATAGTATTAAATTAACATACGAAGAGAGAAAAATAGTTAATACTACATAAATTTAAACACAGATTCCTGCATTAATACTTAGATACAAATACAATTATTAATCACTGTATAAATACAATATTTAAGAACAAAACTGAAGAAAATGCAAGGAAAAAAAGAAGTGTAAACCAAATACTTAAATATAAAAAATACTTTCATTTATATTTATAATATTAAGACATTTTTTTTTAATTGAAATTTACTTAATTTTAGGCAATCATGACAATTAATAAATTCATTAAACAAGAGGGAGATTCGAGGAATAGGAGGGTGAAGAGGAACAAATTGGCATATGAAATACATTTAAATTACGTGGTCTATACTTTGTTGGCACATTGAAATTAAATAGAGACAGAATGACCTGATAGTCTATTTTATTCAAAAAGAGGGTATTTAAAAATGAAAGGTTGATCAAAGCGCAGCGTTCGCTTCAAAGATTGTAATCGATAAAATGATAATGCAGCTTTATGATTAGAGAATTCAACACCTCTGTAGAATCTAAACGTGAGCGCAAAATATATTTTTTGGATTTTTTCAAAGTGTTTGAACAGAATAAAAAGGATTCCATATAATTGACCCGTATTCTAATTTACTACACATTAAAGATAAAAATATTTTACGGACAGCCATAGGATTTTTAAATGTTTTGGTTACACGAAGAAGAAAGCCTAAAAGTTCGTAACATTTTGAGGTTATATAATCAATGTGGAGATTAAAGCTTAGTTTAGAATCGAAAATTATAGCCAAATCTTTAAAATTATTCACCCTTTCTAGATATGACCTATTAAACTCATAATTAAACGTAATTATATTAGTGCGTCTTGTAAATGATAAAACCTTACACTTATTTAAGTATAAGAAACATACTTTTTAATTCAACAGAGATACGCTCTAATATTTAGTGTGTTTGTCTTTAAATAGTCATCTAGTCTTGTTTTTAAAATTGGTTCACTGATACTGGACAATCACATTAGATTGAAAACTGTTCCAAGCATTAACGACTCTGTTGGAGAGGATATAATTGATTTATTATAATCAATAGTATTAAATCGAAACTGTTATTTTCAACAGAATTGTCACTGATAAGATTTTCTTGAAAACAAATACCATGTGCGCTTAGTTTGACGCTTGTGGCATTGAGACATTTGACGGCATTGAGAGTAAAAAGTTGATGCGTCCGTCTCTATTCTTTCAACCACGTTTTTGTATAATTGCGAAAGAAACACAAATACGGCAGCTCCATGCGTCACGGTGCTTGTACTTGTAGCACAGTTTGATGTATTTGTCGCTCTCTATCCAATTAGAAAATACACTGGGAGAGAAAAAAAATAAAGAAACAACCCCTTCGCAAGTGATAATTGAGGACAACCACAAAGCGCATGTGTTATTTGTTTACAAGAACATTACGTCTTGATTTTCTTTCGGGTTCTTCTGGGTTACTGTGTAAAACTGTTAATTTTTCCAATAATTATAAATAAAATAAACAATCGACTTTAAATGGATTGCAGATACACAAACCTTATAAATAATTGTACTAAATAATTATACTTATTTTGGTAACTGTAACACAGACAAAATAATATTACAATTATCCCAGAAGAGCAAACAGTACAGATATTCTATCAGGTTGGTAAGAGGTTGCACGGTAATGTTTTTGTTTGTTTACCAGGCGCTGATATAGTGGTGATCCCTGCGGGAGTGCCTCGTAAACCAGGAATGACCCGAGATGACCTCTTCAATACAAATGCTTCCATTGTGAGGGATTTGGCTGCTGCGGCGGCTAAAGCCTGCCCCAAGGCTTTCATTGCCATAATCTCAAATCCCGTCAACTCCACTGTGCCTATTGCGTCGGAAGTTCTCAAAAAGGTAGGACCTGGATTCAACACATCTTGCATTGGACTCTAATACGTTCTAAAAAGAATTGTGTTTGAAATTAATTAGCATTTTTGCCTATTAATATATTTTTGCCATTAATTATATGCCAGCCCAAACCCAACTTCAATTTATCAGGCTGTGCAAAACACCTCTTATTATCATTTATGTATCACTAACTATTGCAATACAAAAACTAAATGTAGCTAATTACTAAATACTGAAAGATGTAAAATGGAAGCTATGGAAATGGATCTATTTTGATGGCTTGAGATGAAAACTTCTCCGTTCATACTGACATAGTCATGGAAATTAATAATGATTTCGCCATTCGAACTACACTGTTACTGGGAAAATTTATACTTTCCTTTGACATGACCTGATATGTTTCATGGAGGTCTATGTGTATTTTGTGTTAGAACACTGAATTTATAAACTAAGCATAAGGACATAATATTTGTCCTTCAAAAATGTAAACTATTTATCTTTGAGAGCTAAGATTTCTTTTGTTATGATGTAATAAATATAAACTAAAATCAGGAAAAAAAGATAAATCACCTAATAATATACAAAAATAGCTTTTTGACATTGGATTTCATAAACTTAAACTTGTTCTAGACTTTTAATACATGTTATTATTTTTCTTCTACTTTACTTAAAATATTCTAATTTAATAAATTAGTTTGTGACCATTGAGTCACTCCACTTTTCGCTTCTATATATTCATGTAGTGGAAGATACTATCCTCCCTCTCGGCCATCTTTCCATTCATCGTGTTTAGGAGTCACATAAAAAAAAACATACTTATACTAATATCTCGGAAACAGAAAGAGATTGAGCAATTTTTCCAAAAATTTCATCTTACTTTGCCATCCTGCTCTATTCAGAGATTCCAAGTCAACATTGTTTGAAAATTTTCCTCTCTCATCGTCCCCAATTATAGATTGGTGATAATGCACACTTATATAGATACTATGCCTTTCAGCATTATAAGCAAATAAAACCGTAGAGTAAAATTATATATTAATCATCAAAACTGTCCAAAAAATCTTTAGTTGTATGAGTTATTATGAATATTTATTTTACTTGACATAATTTGCAGGCAGGCGTTTACGACCCGAACCGTGTGTTCGGAGTATCCACACTGGATGTGGTCCGTGCGAGCACCTTCATTGGAGCGGCCCTGAAAGTAGACCCCAGGAAGGTGGACATCCCGGTGATTGGTGGTCACTCCGGTGTGACCATTATCCCTCTCCTATCACAGGCCAAACCGGCTGTTAACCTTGACCAGGGCACTATCAAGGCACTCACCGAGAGGATTCAGGAGGCCGGAACTGAGGTTAGATTGAATTTTTCTCGTTTAATAGTATTTTCTCAGCTTACTAGTCTATCACCCGTATTCATAAACACCGCTATGCTTCGGCAGTGCGTATGCGCTCGCACAGCTGAGAAATCGCAATTCATAGACAGCGCATAGCATTCGTCGTCACTATGCAACCGCTTCTCGACCGCTGGGAACTGTCAAAAATCCAAGCAAGCATTCGAGGTGTGTTTGCGAACGCAGTGCGGCCGTCGTTTGTAGTTTTGTGTCTTTTCGTTTGAAATGTCTATTAATTGTACGATGGTTGTCAGATGACATTATTATTGAATACTAACCTCTGAGGAGTATTTGGAGTATTTCCATCCATGTTTATACAATGGTGTTACAATTCTAAGAATAAAATGAGTAACCTCAAAACCGAAGCAACCTCGAAGCGCGAGACTCGATGACAGCTGCTCGGTGTGACACGAACGTTGTACGTATTACACATTTGCGGCTTGACCAATAGCGGGTCGTGAATCTTGCAATGCCATCGCACTGCCAAGGTCTCGCTAAGTGGCGTTTATGAATCCGGATATTGATGGCTCTGCATCGCACTGCGCTCATTCGACGCTTTGCAGTGCGACAGCACACGCCGTGCGTAAGCGGAGTTTATGAATACGGGCCTATAGGTCTGGCCTACATTCAAAATGATCTCTAGGTTATTATTATCCCATCATTGGTGTCATTGAACCATATTTTAAACATATTCTTTTCATTGGGGGTTGAAGATTGAGAGTCCTATTTTGCAGTAGTACCATTGGAAAGACCATTGGAGTATTTTGGAGTGTGGAGTGGAGGTTATTGAGTGTTATTATTTACCATTTTTTATAAGGGGTCGTCCATTCATGTATTATAAGGGGCAAAACGTAACTTTGCATGAAAATGGGGATAATCAGTATTTTTATGTGTGCTATTTATGTATGAAGAACACATGAATAATAGACAAAAAAAAATAATAATATGAAAGTCCATACTAAAGTGTGTTTTATAAAGGGACATACGAGATGATAGAGTGTATAACTTGTAACAACGAAGGAGGGAGCTCAAAAATAGGTAATAAAAGTGTGACATATTAAATGAACGGCTCTAAAAGCATACATTATAAATCTACATTTCAAACAACTGGGGGGTTTGGGCATTTAGACCAATACTGTCTGAACATCTGGGTATATCTAGGTAAATAAAGGTGTGATATTTTATGCCAATATAGTATGAAGAAATGGCTCATCAATCGGTCGAATTACTTGATGAAAAATGGCAGTTCATAAAGAGCATCTAAAACAATTATTTCTATTCAACGCGTCTTTTCTTACTTTAATTTTAGGTGGTGAAAGCGAAAGCCGGCGGTGGTTCAGCGACTCTGTCCATGGCATACGCTGGAGCGCGCTTCACTTTCTCGCTTCTGAAGGCGTTGTCGGGCGCCAACGGTGTCATCGAGTGCTCTTACGTCAGGTCTGACATCACCGAGGCCAAATATTTTGCCACGCCCCTCTGCATCGGCAAAAGCGGAGTCGAGAGAAACCTGGGGCTCGGAAAGCTGAACGCGTACGAGACGGAACTACTCCAAAAAGCTCTCCCCGAGCTCCATAATAACATCAAGAAAGGAGAGGACTTTGTAAATAAGTGAACAAAGCGAAAATAAAAAATTGTAAAAATTTCAATAGGCCAATGTATTTATTGTTACAGTATCCAATACTCGCATAGTGTAAATACGTAAAATACATAGTGTATATTAAAATGTTACTATTCTAAATATTTGTTATTAAACATGTAAAACTGGTAAGATTTTAAATCGAAAATATAAAATACTGATAAAAATAGCTAAATTGTATTTGTATTGTTTTTAATAATATATTAAAATATTTATTTGTTCAATCATCTAAACAGACTTTTTTTATATATATTTTATTTTGAATGATTTAATGTCTATTATCAGACAAATAGAATCAATAAGATTTCAAATCGAAAATGTAAAATAAAAATAGCAAATTGTATTGGTGTTTTTTATTTTGTTATAATAATCCCAATGTAATGTAATACCATTTAAAAAAGTGAAATGCTTATTTGTTGTACGACTTCACCAAGTAAGATAAATATATTATGTTATGGGGAAGTACTGTGTTACTGTTAGTAGTGTTGTGTTACTGTTTATCACTTTATTGTTTATTACAATTTTATCACTTTCAATTTTTTCCCAAATTTTCCGGGCAACTCTTCTTATTTTCTTCCCTTAAAACCATTTTCAAGTTATAGTTCATTTTCAGCTATAGATGTACAATAGTTCTGGAAAGGACGCGGTACGCGGGGGGGTAAACCCCCAACATCCACTACATACATACCCTTAAAACCATTTTCAAGCTATTATGAAAATTAAAAAAAAATTTAGCCAAACGACCGAGTAACATAGTAAAAATTCAGACTACTGTTCTTTTTTTTTAATATTTGTATTTGTTAAAAAAATATACAATTTATATTTGTTCACTAAACCCTTGCGGGTTTTTATGTGAACTAATTCGTTCCAAATTTTTACTTATTTAAATAAAATTTATATGCTATATTTGATTACATAATACATTATCATAATATGACAACACTTTTCACAATGCCGCAGCTACATGCATACACACTCACATGATGGTATTTATCCAGCCTATCTTTATTTGTTTTATTTGGTCTTATTATAAAGTCGGTACGGATCGATCAATTGAGTACATTCATCTACAAAAATAACTATTCAGAATATATTTTTTTAAAATGTATTTGTTTCCTTTATATTACTCGGCAGGTTATTAAATAAAATTAGAACATTTCTCTCAAGTTTTATTTTGCCATATTCATTGTTGAATTTGGCCACTTTCAAATTTCCCTTTGTTGTCTGTCTTGTTATTTTATTGTGAGGTATTTTCTGTTTATATCAATTCTGCTGTTATTTATTACTAGCTGTTTCTCTCTGAAGAGTCTTCTACCTGATAATGAGTCTCATTAAAATCGGTTCAGCTATTTGGCAGATTAGCCCGGACAAACAAAGACAGACATTAAAAATATGTTTTAAGGTTTTGGTTGCGTGCAAATAATCACATGAACTTAAAAGAGAGGATTTATTTCGAAGACACTTCAATTTTATTTATATGTATGTATAAAAAAATAAATTATATTGTAATTTGTAATAAAACACAGTTACATTCAAATCACCTAAACACTAGATACTTAATTCATTCTGTGCTCTTTATATTTTGTATTCGGCCGGGTAAGAGGCTACATTTCATCAAATAAATTAGACTACTAATTTGTCAAAAATCGACTAAGTGCAAAATGATTTGCTGAACTTAAACGCTTTATGTACTCCTGATAGATGATATTAAAATAATACATTTAATTTATGAACATTAACCTAAATCGCTTATCTCTTCGCGTTGCGTTTCTATCGCTTCATGTGCTGGTAGCTCAAAATTGTTTTTTTCAGTTATACTTAACTAGCTAAACAACCTCGCGGGCAGCTTTGACGGCGCCTTTGGACAACTCAACATGGCAAACTACCGTTTGCCATGACACTATTTCAAGCAAGGATGGATTAGAAAGGTGGGCAGGAATTTAGATTAAGATGAAGCATAAGATGTTTTTGAATTGAAAATTGTAATATTGAGCAATCCTCTAATCTTTATCCATTAGTTTATTTAGTATAACCGTATGAACCATGAAAGACTGCAAACTCATTTTATGGATTGAAATTTCTAAGGTGTTTCTGGATGGCCATGGTTTTCTATAAAGGAATACAATTTTGATGAAGGCTTAGATCCCTTTTTTGCAACTATTTTAAATTTAATTATCAAATTTGCACATATCAAAATGTTGACCCAAGCATTGCGTGTAATTCGGAGCGAGCTAAGTAGCATATCAATGACCTTATGTTGAAGCCAAAATAATTCAAATCTCTCACCATCTCTCGAATCATTTTTTTCACTTCCTACCCTGCGAAAGAGGAACACTCTTCCGTCAACTACATAACAAAAGTGCTATGTGCAACCAAAAACCCTGCAGTGGGATCAGTGATTAAAATTGTTTCTCAAGACCATGGAAGCTCTTCAAGATTGTTATTCACATCTGCAGAAAATTGTGAGTCTGTATACTCCTAAATTTCCTTCATAACTTAACTTTTTGTCCAGGCAACAATTTTATACTGGGTTGGGTATTTTACCCACGCTTTAACACCCTATTCAGGTCAGTTTCATTCTGGACCTAAAAAGATTCATAAAACTTAAGGTTATGAACATATTTTAAGAAATATTAAAAGTATGTTTAATTACCTCGTAGATTTTATCTACATTTTGCATATTTTTTTATCGAATGAAACCATTAAAAATAATAGACGCAATAAGATTATTTTGTATATTCATTTATTGTAAATGGTATAAAATTGTATGAGACATTAGCTTATATTTTCTAAGTATAATATTATAAGCCACAGTATTAGGTATTCATGTTGCTGATGATAATTTATTATGCAAATTATATTAGCTTATAAATCTGTGAATTTTCTTATGTTGTCTATCACATTGACAAGAAGTACATAGGTAATTGATAGTTTTTTTTTACATTTGAAATCTTTAAAATAATAATGATATATTTTGTAAACTACGAACCCTTACGTTTATTTTATTTTGTCATTTCCCAATGAGCTAGCTGCTCTGAACATGTTAAATTTTACTGTATGCAGTTAGTGAATTCTATTATGGAGGACATTTTATTTTTAAAATAATAGGCTATTTTACACTTAATTTACGGGTTTCCTAAATAATTTTGATATCTTTTAAAAAAAACATTCTATAAAATATTAATGGGACGTTATTATACGCATATTAAAATATTTGTTCTGTTTATAGAACAATATATCCATAAAAAATAGTGGTGATATATTTTTTTAGCCTAAATAAACGTTGAAAATTGACATAATTACAATTAATGGGACCATAAAATTGCAACTTTAGGGAAACCACAAAAAAGTTGAAGGTAGGATACCAATGATATCATTTACATATACCCAAATTAATGGTAGGGTTGATTTTAAAGCTGAGATTTGGAAGATTGACCACAGGGTAAACCAATAAGAACTTTTGAGTCGCTAAAATTGTGATAATAATTCTCACTCTTACTAAAAGCATCTTTGATTGAACACATTACACACTTACAAATCGAAACATTTATTTGCAGAATGTCATTTATTATTGATAAAATCACTACGATCGGCCCAAGTGAGCCCACACACCAGTACTTGGTAGACTTTTGATAAACGTCTGTTGTGTTTTATGTTCATTTAACTTATTATGTATATTAATTGCATATTTGACCAAGTTTTTACAGTCGATAACGGAAGTGTGCGCTCGTGATGTCAAATTAATTATAATTTGAATCTTTGTAATCCCACTAAAAAAATGTTAGTATCTAATTAATTAAATTTGCAGCAAATCGTGAATATAAAGCATAAATATTATTTTGAAATTAGGTAGAATTTTAAGAAATATGCAGGTGTTTAAATAGCTTTAATAGAATTTAAAAATCTGCAATTCTGCAAATTGATGGTAGTAACAAAAGAACAGATTTAACCATTCTATCGAATTGCAACCAGTCCAGAGGCACATAGAAAAACAAGAAATGGTTTGTGTTGAAATAACCGGGTAGTTAAGCGATTGGCGGAAATGAGCAATGAAAGATTCTTTGGTCTCATTTCAATGAAATGCCACCATTGAATTCCCAGTGTAATTTGATATGGGACCTTTGTATTTGCGAAAAAAAAAAATACATCAAGATAATGTAGATGGAATGAAATATATAAAAATAAGATAATTTAGCTTTCTTGCTTTATGGGATAATTGGTTTATATATTTTTTTTAAGTGCATAGTTATTCCTTTAGATTTAATTTGAATACATGAATTTTAAATTATTTATTGCACAAATCTATTTGGAGTAATCAAAACAGATGTTTTGATAAAACTATAAGTACGCAATAGTATATTTAATTTCATTAAAAACCAACAATATATTTGTAAATTTGTTACTACATCAATATGATATGATGGATATAGTTATAAACTTTTAGTTTGGGAAAGTGGAAATATGAGCTGCTTATATTATTTAATAGGTTTGGTTATGCCTCATCCCACTATTCCGATAATGAAAAATCATATTGAAGGATACAAGGGAAAAATCAGATTGGCCACAAAAATGGGACACATGAAAGCAATTTTAAATGTAAGAGGGATATTGTTAAACAAATGTATTTTTTATATTAATGTTGAGATGCATTTTAAAAACTATTTTTCGTAAACTTTTTCTCGTGCACTTGTATGGGGGTTATTCTACACTTCAAACTGACCAAGTTTTATTCTGCCACTTCTTTTAATTTTGATATTTTTATTCCATGAAAAATAAACGTCTCACAAAATGCCTAGTATGCTCGCTGCGCGTCGCGTCCACGCGCAGTGCTCCTCTTATCTCAATGCGCTGCGAATTGTGCAGATCAGAGCCTAGCCCTGACCGCCAGTCTGTAAGAGGAGCATAAAGTAGCTGCTCAATTGTTAATAGGATTTTTATTAGTGCTCAATTTGCCTACTTTTTTTGTACCTGTAGAAGAAAAGTTGTCCAGGTACATCCTCCATAAAGCAAGATGAAAGAGAATGAAAATATGGAAAAGAAACAAAGCGGTTGAAGAAAATATGACAGCAATATATAATAATTAAATGTTCTTTCCGGGCAAATAAATTATGAAGCTTAAATAATTTTGCAACCATGGTTGTTATTCGAAAAAAATGGAAAATAATAAACATACTATATTTGTAAAATTATGTAAGTTTGATCTACTTGTATGCTTTATTATATCAATGTGTAAGCCGGAGGACATTGGTTGCAAAAAGAAAAAAAAGTATTACAAATCTGATTTCTCCCATTTTGTATCAATTAAATACAAAGCGAAGGCTTTACATTTTTAATTCGGGGTTATGTAAAACTCCACTGATAAATTTTTTGCCTGTCTTCTCAGCGATGGCTCGCTGGTTATCCATCAGAACTCGGTTGATGATATTGGCGCAGTCCTTATTCTCGACAATAGTCGCGTGGTTGCCTTCCAGGAAGTGAACCTTAACGGGCTGTTCAGTATATTTGTCCAGACCGTAATTCTCTTCTACAACCACGCCTGGCGGGTTTTCCTTAGGCCGCATCAGGATAACGGGGGACTTGAGCCGCTTGTGGCTAAAGCCATCATACTCTTTAATGGCCCTCAAACGCTCATAAGAAATATTGCAGAGCGCCCGCTGGTATTGTTTGGAATGCTTGATGGATTCCGGCACACGCATGAGTAACATTTCAACCTTGCTCTCCCAGTTGGTGCAGGACTTGAGGGCCGTTCGGAGCTCCTTGCTCCTGTTCGAGACCAGCACGTCCATTATGTGGCAGATTAACATGTCCTGGAAGTCGCTTTCATCCGTCGTTTCTATGGTCATCTGCACAAGGGCGTAGAGGAAGTCGGGGCCTCCGTCCAATACGAATAGCGTTCCGGTGTGTCCTAAAAGTTGGTAAGAATTAATATGCTATGTTTGGGCCTAGTTAAATGATGAGTGTGTGTACAAGGCGGAATAACCATGTTGGTGCTTTTCTCAGCACTGGTACAAACGCACACAAAACAGTTATAAAATTGCAGTTTTTGAGGTTAAGATGGAGTACTTTTCAAGTGATAATAAACTACCTCACATCTTAAACAAGGTATCGAACTGCATTGAACAGTGTCTATACATCATAACACAAGCCATACAAAGAAAAAAGGTAGTGTGTGGTATGAACCCATTTTTTAATTTAAAATAAATACTGTAAAGATTGTATATATTTAGGATGTGCAATAGTCAGGAATCGGATAATGCTTCAATGCCTCGAAACAGATTATGTCACTTTAAATGTCAGAAACATCTTTTTGCTATCCAATTTGGCTAACCATTTTAAATATAGCATTTTGCTTTAATAGTGCTAACTACTTGTGTTTCAGTTTGATAATTGTGAATATAATAAGCCTTTGTTCTATTAAATTAATTTTACTAACCTTCGGCTTCAAGGGTAGCAGCGATTTCTAAAGCGACATGAGTACCGAACGAGTAACTGAGGATGATGTATGGAGCGTTTGGTGCCAAGCGAGATCGCAGAGTCTGTGGATAAGAAATGAACACAACAATGTGAAAAACTCGATTTTTCAGGCTTATATAAATTGGTGAGCTTAATGATAAAGAAGTTAGTTGATTATGGCATCACCAGGAGAAATACTACCATCTTCTAGAGAAGACAATTTTTTTCTCGTACTAAAAAAAAAAAAAACTCGTGCAGTCTTATGGATTAATGATCTGAATCACTGGTCAGAAGTATACAAGTGAACTTTTTCTTATGAACATCCTTTTATAAGGGTTATTCTACACTTAAGTCGTGTAGCGAGAGAAGGAGGCACATAAGGCAACTATGCATATAAATCTCAGTAGGTTTTTTTTTAATTGCGTGCGTGTCCACAGAGTGTACTCACATTCAGAAGACGGTTGGAAGTATCTTTGATGGTTTCATTGCAATGATCGAATCCAAGTTGCAGTGCAGCCACCTTGGTCTTGAGCCTTTTACTGATTGGTTCTAAGGCTGTGGCCATACCCTCAATGCCAGGAATCATAAACAATATTGGATCTGAGTCACAGATGTCGTGTTCACCCTGAAAATACAACATACATTAAATTTATAATTCTTAAGTATAACCTCTTCTCTTCTTAAGTATATTCTTAAGTATAACCCTCTGTATTAGTTGGCACCAAACTCTTAATTCCTGTGGCGAAAGAGAAGTGCTGGACACATGTACCAGTCTGGAAACCAGTGGCAGCCGTAATAATGGATCCAATGGTAAGGGATTTAAAGGGACCAGAAAAAAATGCGTTTTTTTTTTAAGGCTTTGAGGTGCAATTAACGTTACCAAAAAAATATGGGTTTTTGTTAGGGAATGAACTCACCTCTTTTCCGTCGGTAATCATAGTCGCCATATTAATGATAGGCTCTGAAGCGATAAGCTCATCGCCAATATTCCTGAGGAGTACTTTAAGACCGATTTGAATATCTCCAGTTTGGCCTTTGTTGCTAGCACAGGGGCTGGCCTGGGCTTCTCTTTCAGCCGTCAGTTCCAGTAGTCTGTAAGGCAAAGTTTTAGGTGAGGTTTTATTTATATAAAGGTACTTATCAATGATAATGTCTCATTGAAAGGGTTCAAGAAGAACTTTAGTATGTAGTATGGATTATTTATCAGACCAAGAAGAGCTCTATTAGAGAAAGAACTTAGAAAGAAGACCGATGATTATTGATTTGGGTTTTAAGGAAAAGACTTGTACTACATAAGGAGAACTAGCCGGTAAGAAGATGATGATAATTTATTTGTTATCTGGCCACAATATTCCAAACAGCAGAAGAGGCTCATGAAAATATAAAATAGGTCATTTCATAAGGGTCATAATCGTTAGCGTTGAAGTAACTATGTTAAATAAAGCGAGTAACTTGAAAAATATATAATGGTTCTGAATGTATTCACCTTGCAAATGTCAATGTTCTGATATCCTGTGCGGTGAGGAATATTTCAAACTCTCTTTCGAGTGTTTGCTTAATTTCCACCGCCATCATGGAGTCCATTCCGAGTTCCGCCAACGAGACTTGTTGCGAAACCATCTTGATATCCTTGAGACCCATAATTGCAGCCACCGTATCCACGATACTCCCGCAACCCGATCCTCCGGCCTTCTTCATGGCTACTACCATCGATGACACTACGGGGTGTGGCTGCTTCAGGAACTTATCCAGCGCCTCCAGGCAGCTATTTATGCTCTGTTGGAGTGTGCCACAGATTTCCATCTCAAATTGTAGCTCTTGCATATCGGCGACTAGACCAACCTACAATTTAAATGATTGAGTTTGAAATATCTATAGAATCAAAATAATTCTTCTTAATAATGTTGTTATTCTGTACCTCTCCGACAACTCCCCATTGAATGGCGAGTGCTGGAAGACCTTCACTTTTTCTCTCTTCGCAGATTCTTTCCATAATTGAGTTTGAGAGACCATAATTTGTCTGACCAGCATTACCGCGACCGCAGGCCACACTCGAAAAGACGACAAATTCCCTGAAAGAAAGTTGCTATTGTTACAATATTTCTAGTAATCGAAATCATTGTTATAATTCATTATAGTCAGTCTGACTGGTTCCGCCAGACATTTAATTTCCAGTTTTTACCAAACTGAGAATTAAGAACCACCGTTTCCTTAAGAAGTATATTACTTAAGAAGTATAGATAAAGAACAAGGATGTATTTTACTGCTGTTAATTTTATAATATTATTATACCATTTATTTTATTACGATTTACTTTATTTTACTTGCTATTTCTTCTACTCCTTACTGTGTAAAAATGTATGCTTAAGCTTAATTATTACTCTTGTATGTGTCTTGTATCTTGTTTTATGTTACTCATTTCTGCCTTTCATACACAACTGCAAATTTGTTTCTTGAAATAAATATACTGAATATTGAATACTGTTAAAGGCCAAAGGAGTCTATAATACACATGTGATTGGTTCGAAGTAAAATGATTTCACTTGAACACCTTCAGATCATACTTAGACAAAATTAAAAAATTCAATACCGAATATTAAAAATAATAGCACCTAAAATAATAAAACAAAAATACCATGGCAATGAAATCGGCCTTTTTAAACACTGCAATAGCCTACCAGTTCATGATTTATTTACATATAGAATGGTTCTGCACTTCTTCGAATTGGACACTTATAAAATAGTTGTAGAACACCCTGACAAGACAGATAGAAAACGAGAGATTATTCATACCTCCGTACAATAATTTCTACGGTAAACGGAAACTTTCTTATTTAATTCCAACTCTATTTAACAAGTTGCCAATTTTATGGAAACATAGAAAAAAACGTTAGTCAAAAATTACCTAAAATCGAAATGCTATGAATTTTATAACGAATAATACCGAGATTGGACACTTGATAAATAAGCGCAAAAATTTAGTTACATAAGATATTTATTTCTACTTACTATTATTAAAATATAATTTGAATTGTCCAAAATCCTTAAAAACTTATTGTAAAATATCTCTATGGTAATATATTATTATTTTATTTATTATTGTATTATACTAATTTGCTAGTCTCAATAATGTTTTAGATATAAGTAAAACAGTGTAAATATTAAACTGTGAAGGTGAAGCATGCTCTGTACAGACCTACTCAATCATGGAACCTACAAAACATGCTTCGCTCAATGATTTCCAATTGATAAACCTTGGGCTTGGTTGGATCTTACATAATAACAATGTTTAAATAAATGAATAAAAATAAAAAAAAAAAGCTAATTGCGGACAAAGGAGCAAATGAAGATGCGATAAAGAGAGAGAGGGAGAGAAAGGAATAAAAAATAATAACAACAGATAGTTACAAGAAGGTCGTTCTGATTGATAAACCTCTGGTCCTAAATCTACCAATTAAAATTGGTTAGTTCAATTTCATCTAATATACTTTAAAGTTAAATATAGAATTTATGTGGAGAAACTTACTTTAACAACGGACAAAGTTTCCTTGAAGCTACATCCAAGTGCTTGGTGGTGAAGGCTTTGGGTGCCATCGATTGGAGGAATGTGTCCGGCGTCTGGTTTTCAAAGATGGCATCCTTCAATACCACCGCAAGATTGAATATGGCTGTGATAGGACCGAGTTTGTTGGCTCGTTTCAGTAGATTCACACAGCCATTCAAGGTGGTCACGTCTTCTGTGGAGATCTGCACTTGGGCACCGTAGCTTTTCCATATCCTAATGGAATACAAAAGAGAAATATCAGTATAGATGATGACTATGGTATGGAGGGCAGGCTAGATACATATGGCCAGATACAGATGACTGAGATGTATTTTGTGACATACATCACACCAATTTGCCTTCCTTTTTTTGAGGATAGTCCCAGTGAAGCCTGATTTACAGTGTGCAAAATTATGACCAGTCAGTGGATAGTAGCTGACCATAGGAATAGGAGCTGCTCGAGATTAATAATTCCAATTTATATACTACCTCTATATTTCAAAGTCTGTACATATGTACCAAGGGATGGACACTTGCTGATTATTGGCTCGAGTATTTTTCTTTTATGGAATGGCATGACTAGGATGTTATTACTGTAAAAAGTGAGATTATGCTTCCATAGCAACCAGGTGACGCTGGATGAGTAATGGGCCATTTATGAATGCTGAAATAAGTTACTTTTACTACAGATACAAATCTCTTGGTAAACGTGGATGAATTCCTCCATTTCACCTCGTTTTACATGGCAACAGAACAGGAAGTAGCTAAGTCAATCAAACACCCAACATAAATAAACTGTGTTGTTGGTACCTCCACAGGTGATCTTTCATAGATCCTGGCAATTGACAGATAGCATGTGAATGATAAAATTTCTTACCTTAATCGTGAGGATTGGTATCCATTTTTAATTCCATTTCTAGAATTGAGAACGATTTTCCTCGCACCTCTTATGATCAGCCAATCTGCCAATTCCAGGCCAAATCCACCTAAACCGCCCACTATAACATACGTGTAATCTTCGTTGCACATATACCTAAAAATATAAATTGACAAATTTAGTTTTCTTATCCGTTAATTAATTTTAAATATATAATATGATATACTGAATCGATTTGAGAATTATATGTTAAACATGTGACAATCGCTTTGGACAGGTATCTGCGGTTGTTTATCGTGTTGTATATAAAAACTGACTCAACCGATAATTAACTTTTGATCATCTATCTGACTATTAAATAACCAGAGTTGGTGAAAATGGCCTTAAAAGTTTCACAAAGTCAAGTTTATTGATTAAGTAATGGTTAAGAGTAATATTTTATGTATATTAAATATATGTAAAGTGACTAGGTACCTAGGCAATGCTTGCACACTGATGGTCTCCGGTTTCATGACCTTCGTAGGTTCCTCATCTCTTATTTTAATCAGAACCTTTCCAATATGCTTTCCTGCTGCCATGAACCGGAAAGCCTTCTCCACTTCATCCCGATTGAAGACTATCCTAGCGATGGGGACCACGGCGCCACTCTTTATTCCATCGTAGAGCAGATTTTGTAAACGCTGCAAGGAAGCAGACAATTAATTTAGCGAGTAATTAAGCACCCAATTTGGCATTTATATGCTACAGATTCTGTAAAAATATCAAAAAATACCAAATCATGCATACGTAATCATTATGAAACTGAATAGGTATCTAAGGTCTAATTAGTAGTCTAGAACTGGTTATTACCATCCATCTAATTCGCTCGCTCACTCTTCAGTTGTCTATCGAGCTGTCTCGCTCTTTTGACATGGCATACCTACTTATGGCATAGTATAAACCTTCATTAAACTGTGCGCATGGCGTAGTTTTGTTACTGGAAAGGAAGCTAACCACGTCTTCCCCAAAGCTCAATAAAAGAAGTGTGTTTCTTCTCGTTTTACGTTTCGCCAAATCGTAACGCCTTATCCATACCAATAAATACATCCATCGGGTACGGCTAGGCATTGCGGTTTGCAAATAAGCATGCGATGTTCAATAAATTCCACGTTTTATATATATTTTATAAATTCTGTTGTGCTCGATGTACTAGTTATGTAGATCTTATACTATTTAGGAGCTAGTTTGGATGATACTGTTGGGTTTAGTTGGTGGTCTTGGAACAAGAGATCAAACACCTACAAGTAAAAAGCGTTCCATTCGAGAAAATCTGGAAACATATATTTAATTAATTTTTTTTTTTTTATTTTTTTTTAAATAATTGCTATGATCTAGGTCATATTCAATTATTTTGGGCCCTACTCAACTAGGCCAAATATGCCTGTACTAGAGTCAGGGGAGATGGCGGTGATGAAGCGTTAAAAATGGTATTACCATGTGCGGAATCGAAACCGCGACCTTTGGGCCTATAGTCGAACGCCTTAACCACTAGACTACCACGATCTCCTAGAGTATATTTAATGTAATAACGAATACTGAATACAATATACCGTTCTGCATTCGGAATTCTGTTCGAAGAGGAAGTCCATCATGATGCCGTGGAAGGACGCCTCTTTCATGAAGAAACTCATGCCGAGGGCCGTATTGTTGGCAATGTCGAACTTCCCAATCTCCAAGAAGCGCGCTCCGTAGCCCAAGCATCGTACGGACGCCTGCAAATAATCAGCCGCGCATAAAAAAATAACCTTAAACGCTGTCAACAAAACACAATGACGCTAAAGATCGTTGGGCGCTAAGCACAAATGATTTTCCTCTCTCAAAAGCACCTATGACTTAGTACTAGTCCATGTTATATTGCAGTAAAATAAATTTTCAGGAATTTTCAGGACTTTAATTCAGGAAAGTGACTTACATCGCCACACATTGAAACAAATTAATAACAATGTATTGCCGAAGTTTATGTCAAATGCCGTTTAAAATTATACCCTGCGCGTGTTACGTTAGATATAAAATAAAATAATGATTGTGCATGGTAGGTTAGGTTAGGTCTTCATCTTTCGTAAACGTCATCTTTCATATTTTTTCTGACGAAAGCTTAAAAATAAAAATCATCAAATCTATATAATATACATACATATAGATAGGGCAACTGAGGGTGAACAACGCACCACGCCCAAGTACGCCACTTTGCGTCGAGTACGCTCCTCGCGTATCATACGTGTCGTGCTTGCTTGGCGGAGTGTTGCGGCGCGCGAAACGGCGGGGGAATCTACGTGTCGGGTCTTGACAACGACGATTCGTATGACATACCGTATCGATAGGTTTTAAAAGATCGTTGGCGTCTACGCACGCGTAGAGCTAAAACTATAAGCACTAATATTGATTATCAAAAGACCTAAAAATTTATTTTTACTAGAGAACTTAATTACCGATAGATAGGGGTAAAAATAATACGGCCGCTTCTAATTATTCACAGAAATGTCAGAAAAGTCATAAAAATGAATTTTTAATAAAAAAAAACTGACAATTCGAACTGATGTATTTAATTAATAAATTTTCAAGAGACTGTTCGTTTTATCTAAGTATTTTTTATATATTTTTGTAAATACATTAAAGTTTAGTTTATCTAATAGCCTTGCGAGCAGACATTTAAAAAATTGTTTCTTCTGTATATGTTTTCAAAGTTATCGTTTTCGCATTCCTTTTAATTACGCTTCATATTAAAAATTCACATTAATACATATATATCGTGTTCTAAGACCGTTCCCGAAAAAAAATCCCTTTCGGCAGGCCGAAGGCGGAGGTAGATTTCACCGGATCAAATTAGGGGATAGGCAAACTCTAATTGTACGAACTCTTATTGCGCGAGCTGCTGCGCGAACCACTCCCCGCGCGGCAGCTCGCGCACCTCTGTACGCTGTGCCGTAAGGGTTGCTCATATAACCACAATAACTAAATATTTCTTTTACATATTTCTAGTTGCGCTCACAGATGAATTTTATATTACTTTATACTGGTGATTAATAATTAATATTTCCCAACAGTCATACATTCTTTATCGCTGCGCTGTATCGATATGTCAAGTTTAAATCTTCAATATGAAAAATGTGTTGACTTTAATGTTAAATATCTATATTATCCGGCCATCTTTCGATGTGATCTAAACGGCTATAGTTGTTTTTTCCTGGGTATCAATCTACACTTAAAATATTAACCCCTTCTCATTTGTACTTTTCGATTTGAAAGTTGCATATATGAAAGTTGTATAGAAGCTAAAATATTCTTCTTAGGTAAGGTATTTTGTTACAAACCTGTAATTTATCATCGGCCAGAGAGTTCAATATGAGGTCGACGCCCTTACCGTGAGTTTCTCTTCTGATCATTTCTTCGAAAGACGTGTCGCGAGAGTTTCCTATTTGGTTATCTATAAAATAAATAAATATATTTAACGTCATGGATATATCGAGTTTGGGTTTTCGAGTTGAGATATCGTTGTCTTGAAGGGCTTTTTGAGTTTTACTTTGAGTTTGAGTTTTTGAGTTATAAAAACTGTGTCCGCGGATAAAGGAATAGTGAAAACTGTAGATATGATTACCCTTCAACTGCGGGAAAAGCTTCTTAATGAAAGCCCTCTTCTCGACAGTTCCGACTGTCGTGAAGACCTTGCAGCCATAGAAGAGACACACCTGGATAGCCGCTTGACCCACTCCACCGCTGCCGGCGTGGATGAGGACAGTTTCGCCGGGTTTCATTTTTGCTATCATGAACTGAAAAAAAAATACACACAACGGTTTATTAGACGGTACGCAACTATATACTCGTATATTACAATTTTCCTTATAGATTATAGATTTTCAAAACATTTTAAGTGCACGAGTAACATTTTGAGTGCATTTCTCTGAAGGAGTAGTAAACACTGCCAAGTAAACTACATACCAAGGAGTAGTAAACAGTTCCGTACGCAACTGGTACAGTCGCAGCTTCTTCGAGGGTCCAATGCTCCGGCAGCGGCCAAAGAAGGCAGTTATCAGCTGCGACCATATTGGCTAGGCCACCGTTTGCAACCATTCCCATAACGCGTTCACCCCTGGAATTAAAAAAAAAAATGTTTTCAATTAGTATTTTTATAAATTATTATATTATATAAAGCTCTTACGGTCATGGTTTTTTTTTATATCCTTATGAAATATAGCAATTATTAGGTACGGCAGATCTACGCTGGAAGAGAGCTGGAAATCACAATTAATGATCTGATAAAAGGTCGTATGTTTATTTTAGGTTACGGCAATATACTAACTGTGTAGTTCTGCCGCAGAATTCCAGGCCTTGGACGCATTCCTGATTAAGGCGACCTCTGGCCACCGTTTCGACTGAAATGCGAGCGGTTGCCGTCATGATGTCGCGGAAGTTCAAAGCTGCGTAGTAGACCTGTAACATTTATAATATACAATTCGATTGTATTCAGCTAAACCAATTGATATAATCATGATAAATAAAGGAAAATAAGCTAGCATTTACTCAAATGCATGTATTTAGGTTAATATTTTCATTTATACTGTCCGAAAAAGAAATATTTTTTCCCATAAGCCATTTATTCGAGCTGTCAAAACGGTTTTTAAAAATATTTCTAATAATATAATGACGACACAAAATAACCTCTGATTTCTTATTTTTTAGCAACCAGACCTCCATCGAATTTGATTTTTAGGGCTATAATATAATTTAACCCATTGGCATTTGTAGATTTCCAGTTAAAACATTATGCATATAGGAATAGTAGCTTTAAGGAAGAACATTTTATAGTAGACAAAAGAATATTATCCTTTTTTCTATTTTACGATATTTTTCGACACATATGACGCGCTACAAGTCTCTAGCCACAAGGGGAGAATGAATGTCCCCATTGATCTTTGTGCTAGATCGTATAATATATTCGCGGAGTCAACGACCCTAAGTATTATTTAAAAGGACCATTTTACCTACGGCCACTGGAGCTGAGGAACACCACCTCTCGCGTCCACTTTCGAAAATATTTTAGAAATCAATGAAAACTAGAACAACATGTCTTATTACCTTTGGACAATCTCTACCAAAACATCAGACAGGTCATTTAATATTACTCTAGACTAGACCTCTAGAGCACAACAGGTCTAGTCTCTGACGCAACCGCGGCTCGATGGCTGGCTGTTTGACGTAATAGGTGGTGACTAATTGATTCTTCCGTGAAGAATGCGTTTTGCTATGTATCGAACATGAACATGTTCGTCGGTACGCTAGGTCATACCTGCACAAGCTGACGATCTGGTTGCTTGATCGGAATATTGGTCTTGAGCGGTCCTTCTATCCACCTTAAGCTGGATAAGTCTCCTCTGGTTGTGACGTTCACATACGCATGTTCGGACTTGATATTTGCCAGGTCTCCTAATTCCAAATGACGATAGGTTCCCCATTCACCCTAAACGAAAAAAAATGTATCTCAAACGATTAAGATCTCCGAAAATGTCTTTTTACTAATTGGTCCTTAAACAATAAACAGCAACCTAATGATATTTGTTTGAAACAACGTTTTACATATACATTATTTAAGTGCATATAAATATATATATATAAACAAAAGGGCTCATGATGTATGAAATAGTTACTGTTTTATATTTTTCATTTAATAATAGAATTCTGTCATTATATTTACAACATGAAACAATCATCACGTTTGAAAAAGAGCTAAATTTTCTCCTTTGACATTAATTAATTAAAAAACTGTTGTTTTTCGAACGAACCATAACTTGGTAAAGTTCTGTTGATATACAACCTTTACATTAACATTTTAATATAGGAATTACTGTTATATTTTCCATACGAACATAGCAAACGACCATTTAATATGACTATGATTTTAATATAAGTATATATACCTGTAAAACATACTTACGTTGCTATAAACGTTAAAAGCCAAGTCTTTGTCGAGCTGCTCTTCATAGAAGGCGCGATCAGGGTTGAACTCGGGCGCAGATGGATCTAAAATAATGATGCACTTGATAATTTCGCCCCCGGGCTCTCGTCGCAGGCAGTTCACCAACCCCAGAAGACCGCCGAGCGGTTCGTTCTGGGAGACGAGCACCAGCTTATCCGAATCCTTGACCGCAGTCTTGACCGCCTCGATCCAGGTCAGTTTCTCGTCCGCCATGCTGACGGTGATGAACTTGGCCGGCTTGGAGCCGACGCGCTTTCTGAATAAGACCAATAGCTCGTTCTCGACATGAGTTGCAGCCAAAATATCGTATTTGTACGCAAAGTCATCTGTGTCTAAGTTAGTCCTAATTTCCCTGCTAATTAGGAAACCTTTGTCCTTGAGGGTAGAAATCGCTTGATCGCATACCTGAAATAATTGAAAATAGTATAAAGAAAACGATTATTTACCAATAATCATCGATTTAGAAAGGTTAGATATACCCAGAGGTCGCGATAATATCCGATCGAATAACACATCAAAACGCATCTGCATTATATCTATACTATGTTTACACTATTTATCGACGTAAAAAAAGAAATAATAGAACAAACAAAAAAAAAAAAACCGGCAACGTTGTTTCTGGTTTTACAATGAATATAAAAAAAAATAAACATGAGAATGATGTGTAACCTGCTTATTTATTTATTTTTTATTTATATTGTGTATCCTACCTATTATATTAAACATGGAATTTCCCGTAGAGCAAATAACAACCTAGTATTTTTCACGTAGATTTTATTAAAACCTTAAAATTCTAAAATCGGCGGTGAAGTCATTGAGATCACAAACATTTCGCTATTGGAATCGATATTCTTAACTGTCGTATTTTACACATTGCTCAGTGATTGAATTTAATTTTTTTATAAAAGTAAAGTTATGTCAAAGAAAACAACTAACGTCATCTCTCTGCAGAAGATTGGTTCCTATGAAGATCAGCGTATTCGTCTCGCTCGACAGTTTCCTGTTTTCAACTGTGATGTTCGGTCCGAGATCTTCAGTCTCCTCGGCGACCACCAATATGTCCGCCTGCATGAGCGGAATATCTCCGAGGATGTCTCTAATGAAGGGAGCCAGAGGTTTCTTGTCGTGGTCCTTGGCTTCAGTGTCTATCAGTTCAATGCATTTAACTTTGACACCTTGGACATTTTCCAAGGAGAGCTGTACGTTGAAGCGCAGAACGTCATTCATCTGAAAAAAAAACGCAATTCAATATTGAATCTCGCTTTTATAGTGTAAGAGCTGATCTCCGTTTTGGTCATAAACACATATTGAGGCTTATGATACCTGCCCGAGGGACTCTTTCCCCCAAATTTTAATCCTGGCTGCACCTGAGGGGGAGGCCGGTGTTATAAAATCAAATGATTTAATTTCATAAACACAAGATAATTTTAATTTAGATACAATAACAATTTTGAGGTGAGTACTCGTGTAGTGGTATAGCATACATAATAATTATTTTAACAACAGTTACAGAAATTAAGGTTTAATTTTTAAGGGAAAAATAGAATTAAATTTATAAAGCACTGCATTTTTAAATTTTGTAATATTTTTTAATGCTTCTGTAAATTTTAATAACTGTAGGTTTATTAAAATTTGACAGTACGAGCTGCTATTGGCTGAACATAATTATCCTTTTTTCTAGTATTTATTTGTTTTTTTTACGAAGTAGGGAGATGTTTTTTTTCTTTTTGGTAATTTTTGTCACATAGTCAAACATAATTGAATTGAAAAGAACCTTAATACACCGGATGGAAAATAACTTACCGGCATGATGTTTCTCGCGAAGTGCGGTACGAATTCGTATCTCTCCAGAACTGGAGCACCGAGAGGAGTTCTCCTGGTGATGGGCGTCGCGTGGATCCCGCGAATTTCGACTCCCCCACACCTAAAAAAAAAAAACGAACACACATTTTGTTACACACAAAAAGGCAATTTTAATTTAATACAAAGTGATGATGATAACTGCGAAAAAGAAAATAGATATTTACATTTTACATAAATATCTGTTTTATTAATTTTATTAATAAAAAAATAAAGGAAGCCTTTCAAAATATTTAAACATCAAAAAACATAAGAATTAAAATATGCAAAAACTAAATGCACCATCATATTTCTCATAAATAATTATGGATAATTGAGAAAGAAAAAATAGGTATTCATATTGAAATAAAAGTCTAAAATGAAAAACATTAAAATATGATGAATATTGATGAGAACCTGAAAATTACCCTTTGTGAACTCATCAATTTGTGATTTATCTTATCATGCGTGTTGTTTGCGCTTAAAACATATCTGTTATCTGCGTGAGAAACGGCGTTGACATGGCCTTAATTTGTCACTGGATAAAATTATTACTGGATGGACTAAGCGAATGAATACAACACTGACCTGATGACATCCTCGTGTTCGTAAAGGACAGCCTCGAATGTCTGCTTGGAGACATCGCCGCTGATCATGGAGTAGTGCTTCTTGGTGTCGATGGAGAGCTTCTCGATCCTCGTGGGAACGTGGAGGCCCCTGGTGTCGTTCGCCAGGATCTTCATTTGGAGCATTGTGTCCATGAATGTGACCCAGTTGTTGACCCACGAAAGTTGACCTTTGGTGCCTAGGTGCACATATGAAATTCAAAACACTGTAACTGGGATAACTAACAATATTTATAGCGATCTTAGACAATATGGGCATGGGGATGCAGTAGTTTGTAGTTTTTGGTATAAAGCACAGTTGATATAAAAATAAATATATAAATAGGTTATAGATATATTTAACTAATTCAGTTGGACAGAATAGTATTTTAACTTGGTTACTTAACTAATAAATACGACTGTAAAATACTGTACTCATTGTAATAATTAACCGTAATAACAAATAATGCTTTATTTTCGCCATTACCTTGATGTCCAAAATACGCCTTCAAGAAACATGCGCTAAATTGTATCAAAGAATTTAATTCTAAAGTTTAGATAATTTATAACATGTTATATAAGACACCTTATTTTTGGTTTTGGTTTTTAGAATAAAATTTAAAAATATTAGCATTATTTTTATTACGAAAATTGTAACTGTCTAATTTTTAAGTAGAAAGTTTTATAGATACAACTGGTTTAATAATGGTTACTTGTTGGTTGTATAGATAAAACTATGTTTTCTCAAATAAATAAATAAACATGCAGTCTACTGAAATCATAGCCCTGCATTTTGAAGATAGCAGCGCCAATATTTCTGTATAATAATTCTGAAGAATTGTCCGTTTAAGAGAGAGTAGAAGAAATGAGAATAATATTTATTTACCTTCCATATTCGATCCACTTATGCCTCTAAAAAGTCCACTGAAACAAAAAAAAATCTTTCGAAAATAGTCTAAAATGCAGTATATCATAAAATGTATTGTTTATTATATTAGGATTATAATGAACTTTGCACAATAAAATTAGTTTTGGGTCGGGGGGGGGGGATCCAATACACAATATTCTATTAATTATATTCGAGCCAAATACCACAATTTACATTGTCCTATGCAGTCGACGGTACTGTGAAGCTTAACAAAGAGGTATTAGATGAGCAGTTTATTATTATCACGTCAAGAATTTTGATATAACGTTGTGGAGATCACGAGTTCACCGGTCGGCCGCTCCAGGTTTCCGCTGACGCCAGGTACAAAGTCCGTCAACCGAGAGTGACCTCGACCGAACGTACCAGGGCTGAGGTAGAGGGTTTCCCCTCCGACGCAAGACGACAGTCTATAAGAACGGTGGTCGCCCGCTAGTGCAGCGCCTTTTCAACCAAGTTCGCGCGTCGCCAGTACCTACTCATCCGCAGTCGTCACGCCGGTTCGCGTCTACACATCATGGAGTCAAGCATTATATTGTATATCGGAGTATTTATGTAGTAAGAGGATCAAGTAATAAATGTTCTAACAGACTCTCAAGTTATTACTATTATCCCACGGGACCCACTCGATGGGTTCCGTTACAACGTCTTCACAAATAATGCCTACTTAAAATCGCAGGACCGATTAGCTGGATGTTTTACCGAGAATCATCTTGGGAGACGGTGTATAGCGCATAAAGCCTACCTGTAATTATAGCCCCTCAATCTGAGTTCCTTGTAAACATCCTTGGCACTCAATTTCACGGCATATTCTGCTGTCTCGTCGACCGGTTCCGGGAAAGGCCTGAACTCCTCGCTGACGTCTTTCTTGGCTGTAATCCTGCCGGTCACGATGGCCGCCCCGCCCTCGACAATCTAAAAAACCATCGGTACTTTTACACGTCTACTACTAAATGTTCTAATATATTCATATTAATACTAAAATACATATTACTCACTAAATAAAAAATATTATTTAGTGAAAACATCGTCTTTACACAACTCACCATCTTATCAATGAAAGATTTTATCATCTCCAGTAACTTATTTTTTAAGTTAATATGAAATCAAAATAACGAGCAAATTAATCAACAAAATAAAAGGATCAGTCTAGCCTAATAAATATATTAAAAAGTGTATTTAAATCAAAATTATTTTAAACTAACCTCACAAATACATTATAAAACAGAAATCTTAGTGAGGAATTTTCAAAATTCAATTTTATTCAAAACAAACGGAGTGAAATTAAACATAGGAAAGTGAAAGTAATGCATGAATATTTAAAAAGAGAGAAGTGGCTATTAAAATAAAACCGATAATTTAGTGTAAATTTATAAATAATAATGTTTTTAGAATCTCTAAATAAAGCCCTTTCTATCAACATTCTCCGATATTAAATAAATACAATATATATTTTTCGAATATTCACTTTGTTGGAGTAAGTGGATGCCAAAAATATATATTTTTTTATAAACTAAATGTAATGCATATTCACAATAGAGCTCACCTCAAAGTTACCGCTTCCTTTCTGGACCATAATAATGAACTCGAGATTTCCCTCCTTGGGTATGTTTGTGGCTCTTTGGAACCTCACGTTTTCGAAGACCACGGACACCTCGGTGAACAGTTCTCCCATCATCATGCCAAGCGTCTCCCAAGCGAGGACCAGGTAACCCGTGGCCGGGTACAAGTTACGACCTGTAATAATAAACTTCAAAATCATGAAACGCCTTTAAGTTGAATTATATGTGAGTCAAAATCAATCAAAATTTAATAAAATTAATATGAGTACGACAAAATATATCATTTGTTTATTCTTTTTAATTTATGCACAACTGGTTTTAAGTTGTCTAAGCGTGTATGTTTTTTTTTAGTTTATAAGTACATTTATCATGTCACAAGTTTTTATCTTCGCATCTTCAAAATACGGCCATAAATACTTATAAACAAATGTGTGAGTACCGGGACTCACGGTTAAGATATGTACAAACCAGCGTGCACCTGTGAATGTAATGCGAAGATTTTGAATGCTAATTATCTGAAATATTATATTAGATATTTCTTCTATTTTAAGTTCAATTTTATTCATAAATGACCGTTACTAAGTAACTGAATACCAGCCTCCTTTCCCCAATTAATCACTTACTTAGTAAATGATAACCAGCCTCCACGTATCGAACGCATCGTCTCGCATCGCGTACGATTGTGTCGTCACGAGCGTTATTGTTATACTAAATCGCAATTCACTGCTCGCCGAAAAATACCTAGGGTCTTGGTATAAATGTGACTACATTAATTTAATAGTTGAACAAAGGTTGATCTGTGAAATTCTTCAGTTCAGTTCAATGCCGTCAACAACGGCGTTTATTTCAATATAGTTTTTGTATTACAAACAAAATGAGCAAGGACCCATTAGTCAGAGACTGTCGACAGGTCCTTTTAATAAGTTTCTTAACTAATAATACATAATTAAAAGATATAAATAAGTATATGAATTTTTGGACAAGGTAGATTTGGCATAACAAGAATGGTACATTAATAACAAAAACAGAACAGTAGAAATAATATAAAACCTAACATGACACATAGCACAGATGTTATTTTCAACTTTTTACATAAAGGCAGCATGTATTGTTTATTGAAAACAAGCGATGAACTTGTGCGTTGGCAAATCCTGGGAGAGAATTGTGCGCGCGGCCTTATCATGGTTCAGGGCTGGATTAGTTGGAACAATTACCATTTGCAGGTGTGGAAAAAAAAGAAAAGGGAAATTTACCGTCCACAACGTGTCCAACCATGTATTCGCTGTCCTCGTCAGCGATGGTCATTCTGACAGTCCTCTCACCGGATTTCATCTTCTCCTGCGCCCGGTAAGAGGTCACGTACCTGGGCAGACAAAACGGATTAGGTACCTAGAGCTAGATCATATTTGATTTTAGGCGCTACACGCAAAAATTACAAAAAAAAAACTACCTACAACAAACCATCTGGATGATAATTAAATGTGTTGATTGAGGGATTACAATTTGAGGAAATAATCTGCAAAATATTCTGCTAATAATCTGCTAATTCTGCTCAAATATTTATATACCCAGGTTGCCAGCATTTGATACTTTCTAATTTGTATAGATATAAGTTAATTATACATACAAAATTTAATACATTTGAGTTTAATTTACAACATTAGAATTTGAGAGAAAAACAATACCATAATATAAAATACAGATAATATAATATAAAATTTTCTACATATGTTGTTAATATAAAATATAAATTATATAATATTTTTGTTCTAATATTGTAGTTATAAATATACGAAAATGTTATTTATGTGAAGTAAATAATAAAGTAATTAAAAAAATATAATTATTATTTTTCTTTGATGTTATACAATTATTAGTGTTTAAACAATGTAATCAAGTGATCTTTAATTGAAGCAAAATTGTCATGAAAAATATCATTGATGGAACTCATTAGTCAACCACCAACTATATATATTTTTTCTCATTTTTACGCACTTAAAAAGTATCTTGGTATCAGCAACTTGACAGATAAAATTTGTATGCAAACATGGTTTTTAAACGTAGCAGTGAAAATTTAAATATAATATCCTAAGACCAAAACATTCATGCCTTTTATAGTCTTCAGACTAGGAATATAGGTTAAATAATTCATCTAGAAGAGAGATTTTAAATATATTTGATTTTCAATGTATCTATATCTATGTTAGAAACGTCATTTGATAAAATACTAACCAATCCTCGCTGTGTTCCCATTCGACCAAATGTGACAGCATGGGGGTGCCGATTGCCACCGGGAATTTCACCTTCGGGTAGATCTCGTCAAACTTAGGGTTCAGACCGACTTCGTATAATCTGTTAACGACGTAGGATATATTAAAAGATACGTTCATTATACCAAAAATAATTAAAACGAAAGACCGAAAGAAATAAGGAAAAAAGTGTATCTTGAATAAGATACGATTCATTCACAATAACATATTTTATTTATCCCGTGCCGTTTACAGTTCATCCGGGTAATTTCTTCATTTGCGATGAAATATATAATAAAAATATTCACCGCGTTGTGGATAAAAAAATATAACAGAATCATATTCTGCAATGAAACAAACATATCTAAAAAGAGAATAAATATTTCATACATATATTTTATAAAATATGTTTCACCATAATTATATTTACGTGTTGGCAATTATATCGTCATTTGTTTTTCTAATTTCTTATCATTTGCGTGCACATAGCAAATGCTAAAACGCCTGGTTAGTTAGGTATTAATATAACCTTAATATTTTATATTGCATTCTATACAAAATAAATAAAATACATGCAGAGATAATAAATAAATAATTAATAAAAAAAATATAACTAAAAACAAAATTTGAACATAAATACAGTCTCAATCGAAAAACTGAAAAATCGAAATCATACCGAATCAAATGAACCTTATGTTTATAAAATAAAATAAAATAATAGTATATGAAACCTTATGTTGATGGATCATCATTGAATTTAACAGTTTGTTTGACAATGACTAACGGATAGATGTCAAATGCCTTCGAGCTGTTCACAGAAGGTTGAGAATCATATAAGGGTGATTGTCATAGCTAGTGAATGATGTTATAGTAGGTGAATCTGTGAATCCGCTTACTTCCCAACGGCGTTGAAGAGGAAGGCAACGTTGTCGGGATGCCCGTTCTTGGTGAGCGGTATGTTCGTGCACTCCGGCTTGAGGGACCTCCTCAGGATGGCCTGCAGCAGGCCGTGGGGCGCTATTTCTATGGTGATCGCGTTGCCGGGAATTAAACGGGATGTCTCGTCGAAGAGTACTGGATTCTGTTTAAATAAAAAATGTTCGCTATTACCCACATACTAGCAAAATAAATGTATGTAACAGGTTATCTAGGATCACAACTATAGGGTATGTATTTGATATACGCAATTATTGTGTTAAATAAAGAACATATTGTTAAATAATTAATAAATAAATAAAACCCACTGGTTTCCGTGTTCTGTCACAAGTATGCTCGCACCAAGCTTTTAATTGAGTATTTATAAAACTTGTCGAACAAAAGTCATTCGGATTCATGCCCAGTCACCCCTTAAAAGGATACTACTGACCTCAAGTTGATCTGTGTATTAGAATAAATTCAACACCACCAACCAGCAAGTTGTTGGTGTGGTACTCAGCGGATGATAGTAGGGCCTTCTCGTCCTTCCACTGCGCCTGCGGAACGGACGTGGACACCCATCGCGAAGACCTGGCCTTCGGGTTGGGGATCACCTGACGCAGGTACTTCAGGAGTGTCGGACCTGCGATGGAATAATAAAAACACAAAGTAAGAAACTTTTAATTTGTTTGCAAATCTGCTTCAAGCTCAAGAACACCATATGATTTATTAATCATAACCGTACATATTTTTACACATATATATACAAGGGAAGATTAACACCTCTACCTACAACTGACGAAGTTTAACTAACACATGTTCAAAAGTAAAAGCAAATTGTCTTTGTTTATAATATTTAAAATTATAATTGATTTAAAACACAATTATATATTTTTTAACAAAGAAACTGTGTAAGCTATGTAGGATAGCCGTTAACTGATATTTTGGAAACGCAATGCTACTTATATGTTCGTAAATTTCTTTCAAGTGCGCAAGTATTAAAAATATTCCAAAAAGATGTTGTATTTCAACAATCTTTACATTGAAAAAGAGCGCTCTTAGATACCTCTATGGGGGCTCACGATGGAGGTAATAATTATATCAGAAAAAAATAAGGTACTCTCATAAACAATTTTGGATAAATGAGAAAAATCGACCGAAAAACAATACGTATTTCCACAGATTATTAAAAAAACAATATAAACCCATCATGTTGTTTTCAGTAAATTTAATATAATTGTGTTATTTTATTGATGCTCAGGAAAATTTTATTATTTAGTTATAGAACTGATAATGGAATACAATCAGACATTGAAGACCTATTTTTCAGGTAGGGGGGGGGGGGGTGTTATCTTTAAAAAAAATATATAATACAAGACAGCCGCGTATTTCCCCAGACGAAATTGTTAGATGATCAGTAATGGCGTACATGCGAAGAAATATATTGATATGCTAGTTGTACATATCAACAAATAAATATATAATTTAAAAACACTGCATCTTCGCTATGGCTGGGTGTAGCTAGAAGTATTTAAGAATCATTCTAGTTGCCAACCATAAAAAACACTCACACGAATGAACATTTAAATTAACCGTGGGGTATATTTTTGAACTAAATTATTTTTATATTATTATTATTACCGGTTTTATAAAATGTCACTTTAAATCTCTGCCGCCAAGAGAAATACCGAATTAAAAACAGTACTTACTGTTGCACAAATAATTACTGATTAAAGTTTTTAGCGGACGTGGGCCACAGGCATATCGTTAAAATAAGTTTTTTTAGGCCATTATAAAGGACATTATGGTTTAAAAATCTGCAGAAGTGGTTTAGCCAAACAGCGTGCCGAGCCAATATTATAGGAATTATAAGAAGACAACATGTAGGAAGGGGGGGGGGGGGCGGTCTAGTGTTAAATCCTTAAAATAGGGTTAGAAAGGGCGTTTTATGCCTAAATATTAATATTGCATGCATCGGTATAGATTGTATTGCATAACAAAGATTTACCAAAGACGAACGTCATTAAAAAAAATTGTTATAGAACTTCAGAGATTCGTTCCAAAAATCGAATTTTATATCGTATAATTTCATATTTAAACTATTTTAATTAAATACAAATAATCAAAAACTAAATTGGATATAAAAATATCATTACACATGGCCATAAAGTCATTGTAAAGATCAGTTTATTGAAAAAATGGAAAAAGTACCTAATTTCCGAAAATATTTGTTAAATTATTTGAACAAAAACCAGTCATAAATGATGTTAAAAATATCAGTGAAACCAGTGTATCTAAGTCAGATTTTTTAGTTTCGATTAAGTGGGGACCTGGGCTGGGCGTGATCAGACAAATCTTCGTACGTTCGAAGTAGATTTAGGACACCACCTGTATTCCGATTTACGGTGCTGATTGTACGAGTACGTACGTATAGAGGAACTGGTTGTATGTGGGTAATATTGGCTCCTGCCCCATGGGATGTGCGACGAGTCCGTTTAATTTATAGATCAGGATGGGATTTATCGCCGGCTGGTAGAGCCAATACTCCTTCCTACCTCCCAGGATGCGTCGGAGTGGAGGGACACTGCCTCAGAACTAATAACATCCGCTGGGGTCGACAACATTTACATAAAAAAATTACTACATTATACCACTATTGTGTAAATTTTACACATTTGGAAATTATCATAACTGGTGATTCAAAAATGGCGGGCATTGCTTGAAGTGGTATTTATATTGTCTTTGAATTTGGATCCGATACCCAACGGTTTTAAAAATTTAAATAAACCAAGTTCAACTTTTTCATTATAGTCAAAAGTATGTAAATCATATTGCGTTAAGTTACAATTTTCTTCAAAACACGATCCAAAGCAGTGCAATGGAATAAACAGGGTGTCTCAACCTGATATTCTCCAAACCAATGACCAAAAATACGACGAAATATGCATCACCGGCACAAATATTAGAACCCCTTCCGACCGCCCATTTATTAACGTGAACTTTTTGGGATTAAAATAGTTTGTGTGTTTTTTTCTCCTTTGAGTTTCTAGAGACTTTGTTTGTTATCTACGATTTTTAATTCAGTAACTTATTAAGCTGCTAGGTGGGAAAAAGTCTCCTAACTTACTAAGCCGTCTAATGAACGAATATCAAGTTAAAATGAAATATACATATAAACAATGAAAAAAACGGACGATATCATTGATTTATTTACCAAACAATTTACCAATGAATGTTTCACGCGCCTTTACTCCTATATTTAGACGATTGTTATGGTCAGATAAAATAAAAATACTTTTAGTTTCTTCTTTGATAAAATTCCTCATATGGTTGCCGATACATGTAATTTGATGGAATGTCTTGTAGTGGTATTGCGGTTATATTGGCTTTTTATGATGGATTTGTTTACAAAGTGATGAATTGATAATAATGCTACGGCGAAGGACTTTAATATTAATACAATTTATGACTTTATTTTACCATCCCTGTATTTTTCCAGTTAATGGGCATGACTTAGGATTATTTTTCATTTATTTATATCGTATTAAGTCGAAATTTATTAATAAAATTAATGCACGGTGCACAGTTCGTACAAAACAAACATTATGAAGGATTATATGTCAAAAACAGTGATTTTAAAAACATCCTGTATATATCTGTTTACCATTTTGTAAATCGGAAAGTAGTTTAAAACAGCTGTCTAATGGGCACAATAAATTTATTTGCTTACTCTATATTTTCCAAGCATTTTTAGTGAAAAGATTTTAATTTTAACGTCAACAATTATTACGGACCAAAGCATGGGTTGTTTGGCCAAATATCACAGGCAATTTATCTTTATTATTGGGAAAAGTTTTGGTTTCATTTAGTTTATTCAAGTTATTTGATTCAATAACGCTTTGGCAATTCAATCATAATAAAATTAATATTATAATCAAATAAGCGACGTGAATACTAATATAAAATATACCCACCTTTACTTAAGGGTTAGTAACAATAACGCTACAATGAAATTAATGTTGCCGCCTTTCGTTACTTATTATAATAAACCCCTTGCATTAACGCTTTAACGCACGCGGCATTTCAAGTAACACTATGACGTTCTAGTGGGCGTAGAGCACCCAACCACGGTCACAGTATTTTATAAATTATTTATTTTTCACTCCACGAATTCAGGAGGCGAATTTATAACAAAATTAAAGATCTTGTGAGAATGGCTACGTCTTTGTTTAAATGTAACACAGAAACGTTTATTATAAATTACCGCAATAAATTTCTTTTTTGGGAATATACCACTGTACATATATATATATATAAATATCATGAATACTCGTATTTTCATATTAGGTATTTTATTTCATATTTACTATAGGGTGATGATTTTAGAGGCGTGGTTTTCAAGAAGAGATAAAACGCATATAATTTGATGATATGGCTAAGAATCTAGTTTTATTATAAAGATAAGGGTTTGCCATTATGTTTTAAAAATGATTTCGAGTAAGTGGCCGCCGCGGCTGACTCGAACAAATTCCAGCCGAGAGGCCCAATTTTCAACCACTTTTTGCAACAAGTTGGGCCGTATGTCAGCAATAACGCGCCGAATATTCTCTTCCAAGGCGTTAATCGTGTCCGGCTTATCTGCGTAGACAAGCGACTTCACATAACCCCACAAAAAATAGTCCAGCTGTGTTAAATCGCACGATCTTGGAGGCCACGCAACAGGCCCACGACGCGATTTTTACTTTATTTTAGAGTGATTAAAAAAAAATTTGGAGTGATTTTTTCTAAATTTGCACTATTTGCAAACGTTGTTCAGGAGTAAGTCTATTCATTATGAAATGGCAAACCAAACTGAGCATAAATCAAGTGACAGCTGTCAAAAACACCAACTACGAAAAAAGTAGTGCGAGATTGAAAACCACGCCTCTAAAAAAAACACCTTTATTAGTTTATTATTCGATTTATATGTTTGTAACATATGTTACATCTAATCTATAATAATAATATCTATTTAGGAGTATGAGTGTATGTATATGTATTCTTGCTAAATTATATAATATTATTATACTTTATATTCAAATTATGTATACTATTGGAAGTGAGTTTTAAATCAAACACAATATAATTGTTCGTTCTTCGATTTGAAACAGTTAATAATCTACATACAACAAATAAAGCCTACCTTAGTACGAGCGCTGCCTAGTTAGGTAGAGTTTTGAAAATATGTTTGTGTAATTTAAAAGCTAATAAATAAATTATTATTATTGTTATTATTATATGTAATAATTTTGTACTCTTCTGAGTTAATTTACGTTTTACTATTTTTATAGGCGATAGTGGTTGTGCTATTTTTAATTTATAATTTTAATTTATTTATAATTTGCTATTTTTAATTTATAAATACCCTATATGGTATAGGTATGAGTTTGAAATACGCGTGCAACTGATCAACCGTTTGGTTGATTAATTATAAGAAATGACTACTAAACGGGTGCATATCACCGTCTCACATCATCGTAGGGTTATTTCTCGCGACGAGGACTCTCGCCACTCTCGCCGGGAAAGTTCTGGGAAGAAGTGGAGGACACACTCGTGTAACCTCGTATATATATATATATATATATATATATAGCATGCATACACATACAAGTCCACATACTATCAAGAGGACACGTTTCTTCCTTCTTGTCCTCTTTAAAAGACAAACAAGATTAAAATCAGCGACACGATTTAGAATATACCCTCGGGAGGGTAATATTTCATACGTTATCTAACCGTGTGATTTTATTGTAAGACCCTTCGCAAAATTATCGTAGCTGACAGATAGGCAAATAAGTAATTTTAGTATTAAAAGTTTTTTTTAATGTCGTATATTAATCATAGTCTTTCCTAATTAGGCATTGCCTGTTCAAAGGAAGATATTGATACGCATTTTATCAATTTATCATTTTGATATACGGAAAGAAATATGCATGAATAAATTACAAAATACAAGGTTAACTTGAAACAGTTTCCAGCTTTTTATAATTCACATTTAAAATTCACAACCCAACCTCGTTTCCAAATGCATCTTTCCATTAAATAATTCTGGAGGAAACTATTATTGGCTTTATGTTCTGATTGTTTTATTGTAATTTTAATTATATAACAACTGTTGTTTCCTGAAATAAATAAAAAAATAATTAAATAATATTTAATATCAAATATTAATATTGCGGTTGATGAGGTTTTTGGAAACGATTTTAAAACCGCGTACAAAGTCTCGTAAATTTAGTTTCGATTGTTTTGATTAGGGTTCAACCTTAATGTACTTTTTTATTCTGCATTTATTTGACCTCCATAGTCGCTTTCGCTCGCAGCTAAAGTGACAAGACATTAATTTCTAACAGTAATGATTACTTAGCAGCTTCAGGAAAGATATAAATACTGATAGACGTAAACATCATAGAGAATCCCGTAATACTCAGAGATATTGGTTTCTTTGTTCCGGACCGGGAGAGCAGTCGAATTATTAAATTCCATTTCCGCGGAGATTGATGTTCCCTGAACGCATTGTTTTTTTATTATTAACTTTGTATTTGTCCTTATTAGCTGTGGTTATTTTTTGTGTTTTGTTGTTATTTGTTTCTTTTAGTAGTATAATTTTTTACTTGTATGTTACATAGTGTAACATGGGGAAACCTGTTTAATAAATAAATAAAGTCTCAATATTTTTGTATTCAAGAGGCAACGAGGATGGGTAAATAAATCAAAATAAAACATAATTGAAATATAATAAATAAAAAAATATTACAATACGTATAATAGAAATTATATATTATACAGGATATTCCAAGTCCATTCCCTCCCAATTAAGTGTAAGAAATTTTATAAAGAAAATGTGAAAATAATTAATTCCTAAATTTATTAATTTTTTTAAAGCGCTCGTGTTAATTATCTTTTTGCAATTCGCTCTTTCGTTCGTTCGGTCGCGCTCGTCCAAGGCCGATCAATGACCCGGCGCGGCGCGGCCTCGCGATCGGACGAACGTATGATAGGAATGATTTATTATTATCACGTAATGTGACTTCAAAACAATCAGGGCTTACAATTACAATTACAATTAGCTGGATTTTTGATCGGGAGTGGTGGACAGGTGTATTGGACAGCCATATCGTTCATCAGCAGAGAAACGAGTCGGCAATACGCCTGAGTAGTGCTCAAAACGTATCCGCGTATATTTCCCCGGCTGTACCCAATCACCCCCCGAATTCCCGATAAGCAGCGACATAAAGCACCACGAAATACGCGATAATGGGTACAATGAGAGCCCAATCTTCTGATCATTCGAGTACGTCCCAAGTCGATATTGAAAACGTTAACCCATTAGCGCCACTATAAAGACGGAGCTCGTCAGATAAGGAATTAACCCTTCCATTGGTATAACGAAATTATGGAGAACGGAATAAAGGCTATATTGTGCTAAGAACGAGCGGGGTGACCATGAATTAGTTGAACCGAGAACCTCGTAAATTAAAAATATCATAATATTAGACGTTTTTTTTTTGAGTGCGGTGGTCTGGAGTTCAATCCCCAATGATACTTATCATGTTTAAGTTTTACTGATTTGTATTTCGCATAAAAACTTTCGTTACATATCAACGCATGATTATGTGGAAAAAATATAGTTGGGTCAATTCTTTAATAAGATGTTAGGATTATTTAATAACTTGAGCGTTGGCGAAGAAGAAAATAAACATGAAAGCTCATCACATCCATGCGTCTTCTTGCAAATATGTGCTTCGCAATTAGATTCATTCGCGGCCTAGAAATGTTTTGTATGGTTCTAAAAAGGATTCTAAACAATAAAGTCCGTTCTGCGCCACTGATCATAGAGTTAGTTAGCAGGCAGTCCGATCCCCTCAGTCGCATGGTCACCCTGAGCCCGGCCGATGAAAGATCATCCCGAACCCTTTGATGCTCGCACTCCGCCCGAGACCGATCGATCCTCGCGACATTGTTTCGCGTGCAATCGGCCGAGAATCCAATCAACGGCGGGCACGAGCGACCCTCTCGAGCTTCAAGGCGCGCAGGGTTAACGGAGGGGAATGACAAAGAAAGAAAGTCGGACACTTTTATGACCCATCTTTTCTTAGGCCCGGCGGCAAACGACTCATCTGAATGCAATTTAAATATTCCATCAATTTTTAATATTGTGATTCGCATCTTAGAAAACTGAGAAAATTTGCACATTATATTATCATTTTGGCATGTTCTCATTTTTATTGTTTTATATGATGACTTGTTATTACTGAACTTTAGAATAAGTAAGTAATAGTTTTTTTAAGTTATACTTCTTTGGGCCCGTTGTAATCATTGGGATGGGATGTTGGTCGAGAAACCGCGTCACGCGTTAGAAGTAATTTTTACGTTTGTCGAGTTGTAGAGTCCAATTGCTTTATTTACGAAATATGTTTGTCGCGTTGTAGAGTCCCTTCCGAAATTTGAAGCTAGTTGTCTGTGTTTTTGTTCACAAATTATACGCAAGTATACGAATATACGAACTTAATAATGATAATGCATAAGTGTATAGTATAATAATGAAGTGACTTATAATAATATATTGAAGAAAAATATATTGAATAACAGAGGAAAATGTCTTATATTTCATTTATATATCCTGTGTGTGAGTGGGTGTGTGCGAATGGCTAAAGAAGTATAACTTCCACCTTATGGTCCGACGCAGACCCATTTTTTTTTATTAAAGCTTTCTGTATAATTAAATTCATCATAAAATCATAGTTTATTATTTTGTTAGCCCGATTACAATAATCCGTGATATGTAAAAATAATGAACGCATGGTAAATAATACGAATATTCATTATGAATATACCATAGACACGGTAAAGTTACTTTGTTTGCTCTGGATTTAAATATCGCAGTGAAAATTGCCAAGAAAATTTCCCACAGTTACAACGTTAGTAATTTACATAACATTTTCACCTCAAAATCGTCACGGAAAAGACAATATTAGGGTGCAGACAGACAGCTGCTTTCGTTGCGAATGTAGTTGCCTTCAAGTAGTCGACAGCCATAAATACATATACCATATACATAGCACATATATTTTCGTATGGTGATAAAATGAGATTTATCTCGAAAACTTTGCACCATATTTTAAATAATTAAGAATAATTTAAGTATGTATCACGAATCGAGATTCGCGTTTGGAGGTTATACTATGTTATCTTAGTCGCCCTCTAGTGCTGTACTGTAGATAAAGTTGAGTATCTTTTTGGGTAAGAAGGTTATAATATTTTTAGAATTAAAAAGATGGTTGCCTAGAAGCTGTTATCTTTCGCACATGACGACACTCCCAACGAATAATATCCTATGTCACTTTTTGGCGTTTTTGAGTTTCGATGTTATTCCGGGTCAGAAAAAAGTGGCTATTTTCCTGTATATTCATTCACCTTATCTCTATCTCTTATCTTATCTTATCTTATCTCTACGTGCAAAGATATCGTATGCATGTGATTATCGTAAGTAATCTTTTCATGTAATATTTAATAGAAAAACACCCTAATTCTAGTTAAGTACGGTATTATTATCAGAGAAGACTATTTTTTACATGTAATAAAATCTTAACAGACTTAAGTAATTATTCAAAAAAACAAAGTATGGAGATTTTTTTAAAACTTGTTTTGGATCTCCTGAAAAGTTGTTAAAACTGACCTAAGATGTTATTCATTGGGGTGTCGATGAGAGGCCACATTCACCAAGAAGGTGTATATTCTGGACCCCGCACGGTCCAGAACTTACCCCACTTCTCTGCGCTATCAGGCGCGTGATGCAGTATCGTAGCCGAACTGTATGCGAAATGCATTCACAACCTATGCAAATATCCTAAAATATGAACCCAAATTCGCTCCGGCTTGCATTGTAAACTGTTTGCGACAACTGGTTTTATCATCAGATCGTGCTTTGCGTTCCACTCGAGAGTCACCCTCAGAAACCTGTTTAGTTGTAGCTTTTATCTTAAGCATTACTCAAAGAAAGTGTGACATTACTCACATCGAATAAATCAAAACGTTCTATCTTATTATTCAAAGACAGTAACTGTCGTGAACATTAATTGAATTGTGGTTTCATTTCCCTTCTAATTTATTTATTTATTTATTAAACAGGTTTCCCTATGTCAAAATACAAAGTTAAAATTTATAAAAAATGCACAGAGGTGCAATAGACACAAGCATTTGACCTAAATTGTCTTTTAGGACTTATTATCGCGTTTGAAAAAAAAACATACTTGATATTTATGGAAACTAACCTAACCTAACCTTGGATTAGCGTAGTTCTGAACTGTATTTCTTATACACTTGAATAATTTACGCAGATTTATTTCCTAAATAACTTCTAAAAAATCCAAAAAAAATCCTAAGTAATATATATTATATTTAAAAAATATCGTAGAATGTTCTTGTGAACGCATTGTTTATGAAAAATTAAAAGCTTTCAGAAAATCCCTGAAATTCATTTTATCCGGATCCGCCAAGTAGAACAGAAAGGAAATGATATAGAAAACTCACCAGCCTCCTCGATGTATCTGGAATGGTAGGCGATGTTGGAGCAGTTGACTTCCTTCGCGAAGATTCCTTGCCCCTGGAGCTCGGCGACGAACTTCTTCATGTTTTCCGCCGGTCCTGATATGGTGCTCGAGTTGGGACCATTGTGACAGGCCACCTCGATGTCCAGCGGACAGAGGTTTTTAACCTGAAACGGGCAAAAGCTGGAGTAACTCGACCACAAGACTAGTTACTGCCATAGCAGTAGATGGACGGTCGGTACAGTTACTAGCTTCATGAACTCGATAGATTTTGTACACAACACAGATTATATACGAGTAATTAAACGCACAAGATTTAAACCAGATTTTATAATATTTATATATTTCATCAGTCATAGAACTGATTATCTTACAGATTTATTGGCTAATTTAATTTACTAATAAACAATAGTTAACTATGAACATCACTGATTATATTTTCTGCATCACAGATATTACATTATACAACCTCATTACAGCCATTTTATTTTGTAACCTTATTTTAATATATATACAGGGTGAATTTAAAGTTAGCAGTATCCTTTTAAGAGGTGATTCTCCGCATGAATATGAGCAACTTTTGTTCAAAGAGTTTTCATATAGCTAACAAACAAAAAATCCATATAGAAATATAAATACTCTATTGAACGCTTGATGTGCATATAGCCGTGTTCCTGACCTGCCCGATTACAATATTTGCCTACCCGTTTTTCACTGTCGTCAATACATTTATAGGTACGGTTACTGGGTCGCGACGTCGATAAACTGCACGGTCTGATATTTTGTTGGTGACCATACTTTGAAATGTTTTTAGGACAGTTTTTTGCTTTATTTACAAAATTGTTGAACAAAAGTTCACGCTTAGAATCACCCCTTAGAAGAATGCTGCGGACTTTAAATTCACTTTGTATATTTGATAATTAAATCAGATATTTTGTTATTTTTTCTTTTTAATTTTCTTGGGCAGATACTCAAAAATTTTAATGCCATATGTCAGAGCGTATTCATATCATAGCCTTAATGAAAAATAGTTCACCTGTTGATAACCCAATCCCACAGCTGCCATGGAGCCGCGGATGAAAGGTGTCTCGATGGACGCGAGGCCTCTGCTGTACGCGGCCAGGATCATCTGCTCGGCGGTGAAGCAGCCGTCCGCGTAAGCGCATCCCAGCTCACCCACGCTGTGGCCTGCGACAAAAAACCACCATTCTAGCATCTGACAATCGCGCGAAATTATTAAACTCTTTTAGACATTATCACGAATGACAGCATGTTCCTTAAGGGAACACAGTCTAATCTTAACTGCCTTCAAGGCCTGATTCCTGACCCTTCAATTGCTTTTTAATAATCATCCAACCAAGCAGTTAAACAGACAAGTTATTTATATTATTCGCCTTCGTTTATGATAAAATTTATCTCCGCAAACCAAAAAGTTGACAATAAAATTGTTCATGATTGAAGAAAGGGTGAACTTAAAGTAATGAACACCTTTTTTGGATTTTTGACAACTCTCCGACGAAATGGAACAACCATGGAAAGAGTGTCGTTTTTACATTTTTCCATTACCATTTTTGTATTTGTAACAATTTGACCCATATTTACACTTTTCGTGCGAGTAAGCGAAATGGATATTAATTATATCAAGCGCTGTTTTTTTCAGTCAGATTAACGCGAGAGTTTATGTAAAACACACTAATATTATAAATTCAAAAGTCTGTCTTAGTAAATTTGTTCAAAATTTGGTATAGGAATAGCTTAAATCATTAAAATGTGGGCTATAGGAAATTATTTAAGTAACTTTCTAGGAAGGTATTTTTACGCATTTTGCAAAGCTCTCGGAATTTCTAGGTCAACGCAACTATTTTCAGTTTTTCCGAGTGCCGCAAGCACAAGTTGTTGGGTGCCGAAGGCGCCAGTGCCTTGCTGCCAACGAAGGGCGAAGACCGGTACATCTAGTATTGAATAAACGCCATTCTGCGACATTGAAAAAAGAAAATAAAAACAGAATTATTTAGCATAGTGGTCCCGCAGATGCGCGCTTACAATTTTGTATACTAGGCTGAGGTAACATTTCAAATAAATGATTTCTGGTAGTTGTCAAATGAGTTAATAGGATTATAGGATGAGTTAGTAAGATTAGTAATTCATTGAGACAGTCAGAAGAGATTTAAAGAGACCAAATATTATGATTGGTCTACTTATGTAAACAGGCTGATAATGCACTTGTTACACCTCAGACTGTGACAATTCGTGAATGTCTTAAAATGCTAAAAATGTACGTTTCGTATCATCTTACCAATAATGTAATCGGGTTCGATTCCCATCGTGGTGAGGATATCGCAGAGGCCGATCTGAACGGCAGCTATTCCCACGAACGAGTTGAGGATGTTGTCGAAGATCTTGGGGTCGGGGCTCGTGATGATGTGGGCTATGTTTATTCCTTTAGGGCTCAGCACTTGATGGCACCTGAGGTCGAAAAAAGTGCGATGAAACATCGGTAGGAATACTAAAGCGAGAATTGGTTCGCAACTTTATCATACTGAAGGGATCTTTATGCTCATGTTTTGACAATAAATGGCCCTGTGAGGGTGCAGGTGCTCAGTACGATACATGGTCGAAGGTTAACTCAAGTTTAGAATGCTTTACTTTTAAAATTCTTTACTGCTTCTGATTTAATGACCATTAACATTTATATAACTATTACAGTATAACTTTTTTATGTATTTATAATATAATTCTAGCTGTACAACCCATGGGCTTCATCAGGGGCGCTGACAGCTAGGTACTGGAGGTGGTGTTCAACGCCTTCGGCGTCTTACATCGGCCCTCTGGCGCCGCGTCTCGTTTGAATTACGCCTAGAATTCACAACCCTTTTCACCTTCATTTACTAGCAAAATAGTAAAATATAACGCGCAGTGCTCAGACGTCGGGTTTTAAAGTTCCTTTATTTTCATCTAGCTACTTGCGAAGGCATACAAAGAGTGTCCCAGGATCATTCCCGAAGACTTAAGCGGATGTTTATGTTCACTATTACGCGTAAGGTATTGTATAAAAAAAATCATGCCCAAATTTATTACCTTATCACAGCGCTCGTGTTAATTCCCGTTTTGTATTTCGCTTTTTCGTTTGCTCGCTCGCGCTCGGACGGTCAATTGCCAACTTATGGCAAGAACGATTAACATTATTACGTATAGTTTAACAATTTTTTTTTCGGAAACCACATTGAAATTTGTCTTGGGACACGGTATATACGAAACTAAATCCTAAAAATACAACCCTAAAAATAAATTATAAATTTAGAGTGTTTTTATGTGCTGCAAATTCAACAAAAAAAGTAAAATTGTATTCAAGTGACTTCAAAACGTGAACTTATATCGAAAAAGGGATGGTCAACTCATGTCCGATGACAAATTTTCCTTAAGGGGTTCGGAACTAGGTTAGGTTATTGATATTAGGGTATTTAGTACCTTTCGATGGCCGCCGCGAACACCGGAATCCGCATAAGTTGCGTTCCCATGCCTCCCCATTGCGAACCCATCCCGCTGAAAACGAACCAAATGGGCCTCCGCACTCCTGGGAAGTATTGGCAGTCCCTGGATATGGTGATTCGTTCCAGGGTGTCCGTTTTAGTATCTATAGAGATGTGAAAAGAATCTCATATTTTCCATATATATAAACTTAAATAATGTGACTGGAATATGTAATTTACACAGTTGAAATGTCAAACGAGTGAATTAAATACGGCCCTATGCATAGTCGCGTTAGTGCGATGCTAAGTGTAGCACGCCAAAATGCGCGCGCACTCAGCCCTAATGTATGTGTTAATTAGAATTTGAGATGGTTATTTGCAGAAGAAATAGCGAGATTTTAATTGTAAATAATGTCAAAAAATAAAATAATACGATTAAGTTATTTGATATGTATAACTCTAGCATAATTTTCAAAAAATACGTGTTTTTGATAACATATTTAACGGATATGAGTTATGTTAGCACGCGTAGCATAAACTCATTAAGTAATTTAATGAATTTATTTTTTATAGTTTTCCAAGTGATCAGCATAATGTATTTGAATGTAACCTAACCTATATCATAAGTTTTTCTAAGTTTTCTTCTCATCTCTTGTATCTGTTGTTTTTCCGTGATTAAATAAATAAATAAATAAATAGTGATTTTATACACTATGGAAATCAATTTCGGGAAATATGTTGCTTCATTATGATATAATCATTTTATACGATACAAATTTCGGCTAAATGGTAGATAATTACTTGAGGATTCGATCATAGCACCGATTAGGTGTTGAAATTGGACTTTACACACGTATAGAGAATTAAAAATTAAAAATTACGTAGATACGATAAAAAACATACCTGAATGTTATCAAAATGCGAATTTTGCAGGTTTTCAATGCATTTTGCGTGCGTATTTAGAAGAAATACCGCTAATCCACTTTATTTATATTAAAGATCATTTATTATTCTAGGGAAATGGCTGTAGAAAATTTCTTTAAACATTGTCAAAAAAACATAAAACACCATGTTTTTGAAACATCATTTTTTTGATGCATCCCACCTCTGAATCCAGAAACATCTCATATATAATAAAAATATTTTTTTGAAGATAATCGAGTAGCTGAGCGAATTTGCGATATATGGTATAACAACTTAGAAATAAAATACCAAAGTTGGCCTAAAATTGGTGATTTTTGTTTTAGATTTGATATATGAAAATGAAATTAATGACTTTATACTCCAAACCGACGATATGTGTGATTTGTAAACATGAATTAACGAGTAAATGTGTGTGTTTCAAGTTTCAACGTTGTCGGATGCAACTTTTATTCACAAAAAAAAAAAAGAAATATAAAAATACAATGTAAATCGGTCCAGCTAAGACTCTGTTTTCTCTGACGGTTTCTTCATATTAATTAAAAACAATTTTATAACATATGCGTAAAATAAATAATGTACCATACATACAATCTAAGTTCCTATAATTTGTGTAAAATAAAAAAATAATTTAGCAAGAATGTACATGTTATTTTAATTAACAATATTAAATAATTTTCTAATAGCTTAATTAATTTGCATAATTAAATAGTTTACTGTCTGTATGATACTTAATAATATAATAAACTGTGTATTTATTCAGAAAAATACAAAGTATTTAACTACATCTAGCTAAAATTATGCGCTACGATAGAATGAAGGTAAACATATCGACTATGAAACATTCTGAAATGGGAAAAATTATCACCGATGAGTTTTGTGCCCTGGAAATAATCTGAACTGGATTTTGGTGTGCTGATATTAATATTAAACGAATAATTTTGAAATGTGTACAAACCTAGAAGGATGTAGCCTCTGAACACGTGACCCTGGATGTCATATTCGTGTACTCCATGCCAAAGGCGTATCTGTTCCACGTCCACGAACCTGGACTCCAGGTCGTTGAGGATCTTCGCTACGGCCGACTCCGACCTTCCCGATACTCCCACCAGCCTCGGGAGGTTATCGCTGGCGCGTCCTTTGTTTATCTGTTGATAAATTGTACTTTCTTATTTATTTTATTTATTTATACTTTAATACAGAATTACATATTTTGTAATGTGTACCAGTTAACCAACCTATAGATTATACATTCGTAAATGAGACTTAAATAAATTAAATTACAAAAATAAACTTGATGAAATTTATACTAATTATATTATTTTAGTATCAAAATAAGGGATTACAGTGCTACTTAAAATAATTTGTGGGCTGGATGTAATTCCGTAAGAGCATTTTAATGCCTATTATTATTAATTGCCTATTATTAATAATTATTATTATTGGATGGGTTTTACCCATTTTCATCAGCCCATAAAGAAAGGCTTGCCAGGTCAGAATTAAGGCTTAATATTGCGCCTTTCAAACAATCTGGTTCACGGTGAATATATAATTGAAGATCATCAGCCCACAGATGATACTTCATTGAGTGAAGGCAGGAGGAAAGTGAACTAATGAATAAAGAAAAGAGAAGATGGAATAATATTCCCCTTGGGGGATTCCCCGCAGCAAAGCTCAAGCCATTTAGAGTAGCTGTCCCGAGATTGAGCACATTGTGATCGCCCTCGAAGAATGGAATCTAACCATTTCAGGATATCTGGAGGAAAATCCAAGTTTTTTAAACGTGCAAGTAGTATGTCATAGTCCACCAAGTTAAACGCACTACTAAAGTCTAATAGTACGAGAACAGGGAACTTTTTGTTTTTTGATGGCAAGACGGATATCGTCTGTAATGTTAATAAGAGCTGTGGTGGTACTATGGCCACACCGGAAACCCGATTGATAAGGATTGAGCATGTTGTGTTTTATAAGGTAGGTTGACATTTGATTGTACACAAGTCGTTCTAATACTTTAGCGAGTGTGGGTAGCATAGATATAGGACATAAAATAGTCCTTAGGGGACAATGGAGTTAAAGTTTTGGGAATAGGGGTAACAAATGCTTTTTTCCATAGAGACAATAAATTGTGATCCACTACCAGAGTGTTTTCCTTTTTTTTTACAAGTTTGCAATGTTTTTATGTCGGTTTAGGTCAAATCTTGCGAGCTGAATTTAAACCACTTCCTATTATCTTACAGAGTTGAAATTTGACATGTTGGTTTAGTTCCGATGGCAGTACCATTTTTAAGGTAAGCATGACCTGATTCTATACCGAGGATTGGCTCCAGATGAAGGAACTCCTCGACGGTCAACAGCACAGACATGAAGTATCGGTTAACCACTTAAATAAAAGCTTGTTTTATTAATTTATTTTTTTAATTGCGCTAATCCCGTAGCACTACGTTTGCAAGAATATCTCGGAGAAAAAGAAGTTGCTAACTACCATGAACAAAACCTCACTACATTTTATTTTTAAGTTATAATAAAGAAACTCCTGAGTTTATTTAGGAACTTTTTCTCAGGCACATCCTTTCATGGGATTATTCTACACTTCCAACTGGACATCTTTTGCTCAGCAAACACTGTACAGAGTAAGTGATTCAAAACTGTAACAGGTACCTACAATACAATGATAATAAAAGAAATATGATTGGACGTAAATATTGATGTATCGTCATACCTTATTTTTGGCAAAGTTTCTGAGCAGTACATGAGCATTAGCCCCTCCGAATCCGAAGCTGTTGACTCCGGACATTCCAAGGTTCCATGGCGTCTTCTCGGAGACGACCTTCAGCCGACCTTCGGCCAGGGCAGCCACTCCTTCACGCGGCTCCTTGTAGTTGAGATTGGGCGGAAGTATACCCGTTGAGTAGGCTATACACATCTGGAAAGTTAAACATGGCGTGATTTGTTGTTATCATTACAAATCATGGCCATCGAAAAGGGCTAGATGAGATAAGTAGGGCCTACTTAACTAAGCTGTATGTGTTTGTGTTAGAGTCTGCGGAGATGGTACTGACGCGTTAAAGATGGTATGGCTATAATTTGCGGATTTGAACATGCGACCGCTTGGTCAATAGGTAGTCAAATACCTTAACCACTAGACCAAAGGTGTCCAAACTACGGCCCGCGGGCCAAACCCGGCCCGGCAGGCGATTTTATCCGGCCCGCCAAGGATTTTGAAAAATTTCGTTGCAAATTTCGTTAAAGCAATTGGCTGGTAAATTTATTTCTATGTATGGCACTACCTATATGTGCGAACAAACTTTTTCCAGGATGAAGTATCTGAAATCTAAATATAGGGCAAATTTATCGGATGATCATTTGCAATCATTGCTAATAATTGGTGTTTCCGATTTGAATCCCAACTTTGAAGAAACTCTCCAGGAAAAAACCCAGTTCCACCATTCCCATTAAAAATTGCATGAAATAATTTTATAATAATATAATTTAGACATGTTTGTTTAGTATTGTTATATCTGTAATTTACTATAAAAAAAAATAAAAAAATTCAATGCTGCTTTACTTGTAATAAGGTTTTTTAATTCACATATTTACAATGCTTGGCCCCCGCTAATGAATTTAAATACCAAACTGGCCCTCGCAGCAAAAAGTTTGGACGCCTCTGCACTAGACCACCACGATCTCAGAATATCAAACATAGACGGTAAACATACCGTGATATATACACAATAGAAAGATTACTAGATATGTACTAGTTAGTAGTCATAAAATTGCACGAGACTTTGATGGTGGGTAGATATGCCTATTAAATAAAGCTCATAAATGCTCTATTGTTGGGTAGTATTCCAAGGCAGGTAATCAGGTATATGCAAGAGACAGGCGACACTGAAATATTCCCTCGGAGACTTGGCCGAGAGGTAATTTCTCAATCATAGTTACATCTTCGTATCTGGATATTCTAGGGCCGCGTTTACAAGGCGATAGTTACTGCGTTTGGTCGCTATATTAAAAATTGTACAATACAATATACCTGCCTACATGAATGCGCATTTTTTAAACTAATAAATTAGGGGAAGAATTTTTTTCGCATTCTTTTTTATGTAATTTCTTGTGACTGTCGGAGTATAAAAAATAAAAGGCTTTTGCAGAAAATTTTTAGAAAATTGTTTTATATTTTACATGTTTGTATACAAATCGTAGTCTTGAATATAGAAAATGGGACCAAACTGGTGTTTCACTGACTCTACCCCTGCAGTTATATATAGTTTAATCCTCTATAGCTCCGTGATGGATCCTGGAAATATCTTATATTTGATGAGCCTCTGCCAAGCGAGTTACATTTCGATATCATTCTACTCGTATAATAAATTCGACATTTGAGGTGCTAGTTGATAAGTGAATGTAAAGCGACTCGAGTGAGACCTTGTCTTATAATATAAGTCGGCAGACCGTCCCTTGTTTGAGGATTATAAATGATGAAGCCTCTGTCTATGTTCGGCGCGGGAGGCATCTTAGAATAATAATAGTTGGAGAATCAGCGTTGGGTTCCAATTGGCTAATGGATGGGGCTGGTGAAGTGGCCACGGAGGAAGCCTAACTGGATATCGTCCGTCGTATTGGACAATTATTTATACTACCTTTCATTAAAATTTATATTTTTAACACCATAAACGCGTCAAATGCTACGCTATCAATATTTGAAGATGATCAGGCACCATAAAGAACGGGTGTTTTATATTAATATGGTAAATATTTCACTTAAAACATTTTCGTAGAAATTTTTATTAACCGACTTTAAATTTTATCATCAAAATATTTCGTGTGGGCTAACTTTTTGAAGTCGGTTCTATACTTTTGTTTAAGATAAGCGACTTCTTTTTTCGCAGTACTTAATTTCTATATAGTAGGTTATACTTAACCCCATATTACTAAGAGCGCACGTCAATTTTATTTCGCGCAGAAAATATCGGGTTAGCAACAACTTCCGACGCGCGACTGTTGGGCCGTTGCTAAAATACTCTAATTATAGTTCAATTTTAGCTATAAAATACAGAAAAATATAGAAAAAGTCAACAATTTTAGATACTTAAAAAATCTTTTAAATTTTAAGCGCTACACTTTACTAGTTCGAAAGTCAACCGATCACGAATACATTATTTTACAACTGCAACACATTTTGCATACACATTCACAGTAGTTGTACTGGATTACACGAAAAAGCTATACATATTTGTGGATTATAAGAGTATGTAATATATAATTCGGAATCTCAGTAAAATCTGGAAGGTACACATATGCTACCAGAGGCACTACAAAATATTTAAAAAATTAACAAATTTAAAAATGCAGTGCAGTCATAATAACAAGAAATAAAACACCAGTGAAATCAAATATACTCGTTCAAATACTTTTTTGTGACACAAAGAAAAAAAAGCCCGCAGCACAAAATTAAATGTAATAACATTAGAGGGACTTCGTGTAGTTTGAAAAGTATTCTAAGTTCAAGAGTACACTAAGACGCTACTAAGAGTATACTAAGACGCTTTCATAAATCCAGTAACGGCCGATTCAATCACTTAACGCTGTGACGTCAGGTGCTTTGTTAGAGCGGAAAGTGGGGGAGGGTTGTGAGGGGGTGGTGAGGGGGGGAGTGAAACGAGGGTGGGGATACTTCGAAGTATAATTTATTAGCCGTTTAATTAGCGCGATTAAAGCGGGTAATCCGAGATTTTTGCAGAATTGTTTCAATTCGCTTAGCGGATTGAAGGCGCTAAAGAATAAAAAAAATAAATAAATGCAGAATGGTTGTTTCCGAAACAAGGTTAACTGAAGTTTCAGCTTTATTATATTTTTCTTTTTATTAAAAACAAAAAACTACCTGAAAATATATATTTTCCGGTTATTCATTTCCTGCATAAATGCCGTCCGTCGTCTATCTGTAACGCTCTAAAAGGGGGTAAGGTGTTTGATGTTTTTTTGACAATTTAAGTGTCAAGTAGCAATATTTAAATTAAATATAAACACATGTAAATTAATAACTGTATTTAAAAGAATATTTTGTTCTAAACCCCCTAATAATATTAATAATAATAATATGCCCTTTCGAGTTACTATTTCATCTCTTTTAACAATCCAAATCGTTTTGTTGCACCGGAGAGATTTTTATTTCAAAGCGCCAAAAATAAAATATTTTTCAGATTTTTTTTTGGAAAATGAAACCGGTAAAATAGGGTAGGTAATTATTAAACAAACCTACTATGATCGTTTATTATTGGCATTTAGAGTTTGCGACTTTGTGCCGACCGGAATATGATTGTTAAAAATTAACACCTATTTATATCTTTGAGTTAAGAAGAGAAGTACATTTTTTTTTTTGCAAACTTAGCAGCAGTTTGTTGATATTGGCTTGAATATAAAACTCAATTTGGCCCATAAGATAACCATAGAACTTATTTTAATTTTGAATTAAATAAATTTTATTTAAAACCGAAAGAATACAAAATAATAAAAATGTAACCACTGGTTTTAATTTAAGTCGTTATATTGAATATTAAAAGGGCTTTAATTATTTAAAAAAAGCCTATAAAATCAATAAAACGTGTCACATTGCAAATTTAAAGTTTTCATGTATCATAAATATTCAGTTAGTAGTCACATCAAAACATAGCTTCCAAAAAAATAAAACTAATTAAAAAGTCAACTAAAATCTGACACCTACTAAGGCTCCAGCTAAGCTGAGCTTTGACATCCCTCTATTTAAACCCAACCCGTGATCCACTTGATGACCTGGCCTACTGTGAAGCAGGTGTGAACACACGCTTTTAATTTATTTTTTCCTTGTAGTTTTAAATCGTTTTTTATTTACATGCTTTAAAACTTAAATGCCAACAATGAATGAATGCTACATTGCTCTCGTTGCCAGAAAACGTCCTCGGTGACGTAGGCACTCACCTTAGCGATGGAGCAAAGTCCAGACGCGGGCTCGCTGTGCCCGAGGTTTGACTTGACCGATCCAATGAGAAGTGGCTCCGACCTTCCTTTGCAGAAAACCTCGTCCAGCGCTACCAGCTCTTCGGGATCACCAACGCGAGTTCCTGTAGGTAGAAAGTGTTCAAAGGGCTGTCAGGCCACAAAATACAAAGAAAGTACAAACAAGTCTTCCTAAATGTCGGCAACTAATTTATAAATGTTTTGCCTAATCATTACCATATTTGCTAAAATATGTAAAATAATTTTATGGTATTTAACATATTCTGTTAAATTCCGTGTAAATATTTACAAACAAGACACATTTTCGCATTTGAGCTAATATTCGTGTAAGTAGATATGTACTCGTATATACTCGTATAGATATAAAATGGTTTTGTTATTTTTGTTATTAACTTTAATACTTTTTGTTCGTTTAAACCTATTTTTAGTTTTGCCATTGATTATATAGTTTTACACTATATAATCAATGGTTTTACATAGTTTTTTATCGATAAATAATATGTATTTTTTTTTTGTTGTGTGTACTGTGTAAAATTGTTGGTTTTTCCAACAAAGATAAATAAAATGAAATAAAATTTGGTAAACATGGGTACTTTGACATTTGCAAGTTTAGGTTAATTTCATTGGCTATTGGTCTTTAATAAAATATATTATTCAAATTTAATTAGAGTTACTAATATAAATTAAAATATTTAATTAATTTGGTAAATTCAACTTTAAATATTCTCAATTCTAAATAAAGCTTATTTTGTTGAAATATAGTTCCATTATTTTTTGCTAGTAATTTTCCAACGTTTTGTAGGCAGGATAGAGATTTTTTTGGAATGAAACAAAAAAGTGAGAAATTCGTTTGTTTTTTTTTGGCAGAAAAGAGAATCTGTACGAAAATATTTTCTGTTATGGATATTCCGTTATAAAATACATAAATGTTTATATAGACAATCTAAAATCTCAATCTAAAATGATTGATGCGTTTTTGTTTTTGTTTTACTGATTTCAGCTTCCTAATGGAGTTGAAGTTATTAGTTGGTTCATCATAAGGCCTTTTGTTCCGGCCATCAAGATTTTATTATCATTTCTTATTTTGTATGTAAGGGCCACATCTGTGCCCTGATCGTGGAAATTCTTCACAAGGGGCAGGCTCCTATTTCCTCTATGCCATTCAGCCTTCTCACTATCAACATGTATAATTAATAAATGCATTTTATATTCCTTTTGTAGTTTAACCAAAGGTCCTCACAGTGAGGAACCCAAAACCGCCCTTAGGATGAGATATCCACGGCTTGAGGTCCTTTTTTTTAATTTAATCTTCTTTTTCATCTTTTTGAGATTATAATAAAAATGCGATGGCGCTCAAACAATAAATAAAAAGAAATATACATATTTTAGAGCCATAACTTCTATTTAGCTACTTACAAAAAATGAACAGTCTTGGTGGGATTATGTACGGTTGAGAGCAAATGAAGATTTATCTTGAAAGGTGATTCGACAGAGTGCGATACGCTCATACGCGATGCCGAAACGGTGGTTCTGATAGATACAGTACACACACGTACTATCTCTTTTCTTACATTTTTTAGTTCAACTTTAAATGCTCAGGGTAAAGCTCTGAGTGCCTTTGACTCAATGCAATGGTGTACTCAAATAAATAAATAAAAAAAGTGTCTCCCTCAGCAGACAGTGTTTAATAATTTAACAATCCTAGTTGCCACTGAAAACGTTAGAGAATGTTATTCTAATTGGAACATTTCAAACGTGTGCCAATACAGCGCTTAATGCCCGTAAGAGTATGAAGTTCTAAACTACTTAGCGTACAGTTTCGGAGTTAGGGTAACGATATAGTAGACAAGTTGTGTAAAGTACGGTAGCGTCCCGTATCCTTTCCTTATAAATTGCCCCCTATGGGCAGACTGAAACGTGATTGGAATAATACCATGAAACCGCCCTTGGCGATGGCATTATCCACCTACATTATTTATTTACTTATCGTACGGCTATGAATGTTTACATTCATAATAACATAAATATATATATATTAAGAGTGCACCAAACAGTCGGATAAGTTATAATAGAATAAAAAAAAAGTAACGAGTGGCTAGTAATTCTCATTTATAACCTATAAACATCCTAGATTCAGTGAAAACGCAAAAAAATAAAGAGGTTGGTGTTTTGCACTATAATGTACGGTGCTCCGTTACCGAGATAGGATTATATAGATTCGATAGATAAAATATAAATATACAGCGCGGTAATAATATATATAATCCTGACATTAATTGTGACTATGGGATTCTGAGTGCACACTAATGGGGTGGAGTTTCGTTTTTAAAAGCACAGCAAATTATATAAAACTTAAAAAAAGTATATTTAAGTTCACGACCAATACCAATAACTAAGAAAGAAAAATATTTAAGAAATGAATTTATACAGAGTGTATATCCTAGACCATTATCGAGAAATTATGAAAAAAATGTGAAAATAATTCATCCCCAAATTAATTAATTTTATTAAAGCGTTAGTGTATTAACTCGATTTCCGTCGCGCCTGTTAGGACGCCAGTGCATGCTTTTTGCTTAGTTGACCGCAACCGAACGGGAATATTTACGAAAGTAATTGCAGTAGGGGTGGGGAGGGAGTAGAGTAGGCCGCGTCCCGGAGAAACGGCGCGATATTTGCACATTTTAGCATTTGGTTTGCACTTTGCACAGCGGCGGGTAGGTGCAACTTTATTTCGTATGCACGCCGCGCGGTTCGCCGGTGGGCGGGCGGGCGGCGGGCGGGCGGGCGGCCGGCGGGCGGGCGGGCAACACGGATACATAATTGAGCGGATTCGCGCTCGTTTTTGTCAAATTAAAGTCACAGATAAACGGCACCACTCTGGTACATATCGTTGGCGCCGTGATCAAATATGAACCAAACATTGAACCATTTTTAACCGACTTCAAAAAAAGAAGAGGATGTTCCCAAACTTAGGGGTGTCTGTGAAATCTGCAAGAGTGATTTTAACCTCGTTTTTGACACACCCGGTTGCTCCATTTTTAAAGCTGGATCTGTCGGTATATTACGATTTCACGGCTAAACCGCTGAAGCATTTTATTGAAATTTGGTATTTGGTATAACTTGGACCCCGGGAAAGAAAGGTGAAATAAAGAATGGATGATTTTATGGGAATTATTTAACTAACGTTTAAACATGTCTATGAGCATTTTAGAAAGCTCAACGCAATTATCTTCAGTTGTTTGGAGTGCCGCAGGCATGAATCGTCGGGCGCCGAAAGCGCTGTTACGAATAAACAAATTTAGGTGCGCGGATGGCATGTATCGTTGCGTGCCGACGGCGTCTGCAGGGCCTAGCTGCCGAACCGGGGCGAAGCCAGTTAGTTAGTATTTAATAAATAAATTCACAGAGGACCACAAAACTACCCGTTTTATCGGGTGAGTCTATTTTTATGCTTTGTCTTACTTTAAAAATATTTATATATATTTATATTTACTTATGTTATTATAGGTTAATTACTTGATTTATATTATATATTCATAGGTTTATTAAGAAGTCCCGTAGCTTGCGTCAGAATGGTAAACTGCACAAATTACAATGTATTACAAGCAATGTATTTATTGTTAATTTAGTGGCGTTCAAAAAACTTATTAAAAAATAAACATTAACACGAAATTTCCCTTTCCTCTACCTCCCATTCTCTTCATCTTGCATTTCTTAGGTTAAACGCTAATTTTATAGTCACTCGGTGGAAATATTTAATTAATTTTATTTTATACTTGTAAGTTACTATTGTTTTTATTATTTTATTATTGTGTACCGACTGTATATGATTTCTCTCTCATGTAACTGTTTTATTTCCCAACTAGAGATAAATTAAATAAAATAAAGTAAACACTATTTATTATATAAATAAATAAATGAGTCTTGGGGTCGGACTGCCCTTTGAAGAATTCTTTAAAAGAATATTCATTCGATAATGGCGTTACGCCTTCAACCTGCGAAGACATGAAAGTCTCTCTCCGTGGCAATGCAAGTTATGGTCGTCCGTTCCGTTATTGTTTATGCCAGTTCCGTTGTCTATGATTGCGGTCGACTGCATTATTCAATGAAACTACCGCCGCCGCGTCGTTTGCACGCTTCAGGGCGTCCGCGTCACGGGGTGCGCAACCGCTTCAGGCTGGCAGGGCTGCCACAATCACGCGATACTTATTTCGATTTTAATTCAGACATTTAAAAGCTTAAAAAAAATGACTATACAATATTACCATCTTATCTTCTCGTAGCTTCACAACTAGGTCCAGTGAGGCGATTTAAATTCAGCAATCTGTAACCGTATTGATTTTTTAGAAATATTTATAAAAGTAATAACACATTATGTCATAGACCTTTAGCTTTTTAATAAGCCCTGTATATATTGGTTTAACCCATATTTCTATTTCTAATCTGTGTTTTATCTTTCATATGCATGTGTTGTCCTCTTTTTAGTTAAATATTGATAAGTTTCTAAGATTAATGTAATTAAAAGAATTAATGTAATTAAGATTATTTATAATATTTATCCTATGATCCTTCTTATTAGTAACATCTCACGTATGTAATAAGTATGGTTTTTTTTTTTTTGTAAACTTCTTCTGGCCGTACTTAGAACAGGTTTTTTTTAAAACTAGTTAGATTGGCCATGTTACTTCAAAACAACCAATAACTGATGTTTAATTTATCTATATTATAATATTTTTTTTTTCAGTGTTACTATATCATTTATTGTTCTGACATCCTATTGTACCATAATAAATAAATAAATTTCAATATTTTGTTAGAGTACCGTCCAAAAATAAATAGCATTGTTATAAATATTATGCACGTATTAAACTTAGACTCAACTTGTAGCACTTTTTCGTCTAGAAAGTTTACTCGTATTTTATACTATTACTATATGATATACGTAATTATTATATTATATTATTATGATATACGGTACCTACTACTTTAAACGTAGTGGGTATTTATTTCTAAAATTAAATATTTAAATAAAGAATATAACTAAAATTACCTGACGACAATCGCATTTCGCTTAATTAACATTTTTTTTTAATAATTTCTATGACCTAGGTCATATACAACTATTTTGCGCCCTACTCAACTAGGCCAAATATGCCTGTCCTAGAGTCAGGGAGGATAGTGGTAATGAAGCGTTAAAAATGGTATGACCATGTTCGAATTTGAACCTGTGACCTTTGGGTCAGTAGTTCAACGACTTAACCACTTTCAAGAATTATTATAATTTTGTGGCAGCCCTAAAAGACGACACAGAATAATTGAAATTTCTATACATATCGTGTTTCAATTTTCTTTGTTTGTATGGCCTTCACTTTGTAACACGTGTGCCAGTAAATCTTGTCCTCATTCCAAAAGAACCATATTTGATTATCATATGATATTTATTTATAGATATAATTTTGTGGACCTGACTCCCTTTCTTCATTTATTTACCTGTTATATTTCCCATTGTTTTTTCTTCTTTTTCTTTTACATTGCCTCCATAACAGATGGTTTTAGAGAGTATTAGATACAGGTAATAAAACATATTATTTGATTAAGTAACGCAATTCAATTTCAAATAATATGTTAAAGTACATTTTAAACTATCAAAATAAGTTAAATATTTGTTATTTGAGTACTGTGGAAGTATTGATACAAGATATATCTTTCCTAATAAATCAACTAGAGAGAAAATTTCTATACCTGAATCTTTTAAATATTTTTTCTTGTTTGTAATGTGATATCAGAGCCAAAGTCGTATTTTCCGATTTTTAATTCAAGTCTTTTCAGCTAAAGAAAATGCTACATTTATCGGAATATTTTTTTATTTTAAGTAATATTATGTATGCACATTTTATAACATGTTTAGTAAGACAAACTGTGTAAGTTAAACATAATATATGCATTACAGAGCTAACTGCTGTAAAAATCTTTTGGATTAATTTTCGAAAGACAAATAGTTACCGATACAAATAATAGCAAACGACATACGATTATTATTTTTTGCCTTTACTTATATGTTTATTGGACATTTTTTTAACATATATAGCAAAATATATACATAACAAATTTTCACAAATAACAATAATATTTAAATAAATGTGCCCAATATGAATAGTTTAAGTTTATATTTATATCACTAATAAACCATTACATCTGAGCTTCACATTTAAATGCGTGTTAGGTGATATCGAATAGAATCTATACAATAGAATAAACTGCGCTTGAAGGCATATTCGTGTAAATCTCTATACATAGGTTTGGAAACTCCGTATTTTACTCGTACGTACGATATGTCTAAATTTATTATTTAGGTGGATACCGACCCCCCGCTACTTTATTAATTTGTAATATAATAATAACTAAACTTTCATTAAAATGCAACAAATAATTCTGTACATATATTAATAAACTTTGTTATTTGGCCATTGAAATGTTAAATAATACAATATAATAACGGTACTCAAAAACATTTTTTTTAATGGTTCCTCGAGCCCGAATCTTGCTTAATATCTAAATATGTGTAATATGTATGAAAGTGTTGAATTAATTAAATGTATGTTAGAATCGTGTATTTGTTTTAGTTGAGTGCGTATTGGCCACCACATTGTGTCATAGCCATCAAAACACCGCTGACAAAAAAGGTTAACATCTGTCAGCGAATGAAACATTGAACACGTACTTTTTCCCGAATCTACGCATTTCATATGCATGCAATATACAGGATGTCCCAAGGTCAATCCCAATAAAAAAAACAGCTAATAAATCCTACGATTCCTAGTGTTATTTGTTAAGAAACTATATAAAAATTCATTACAGTATTCGAGAAAAAAAATATTGAAGTTTCTGTTTAAAACCTAATATATTTGTGTAAAACGAGTTTACATCCCTTCGACCTTGAGTTGCATTCACGATGTGGCGCCCGACGTGTTTTCAGCAGGTTTAGTATGCCTGGCGAACGCTGCCGTAATATTATGATTGTTTTACACAAATTTAGTTTAAAAAATAATTAATTTGGGGATCAAATATTTTTGTATTTTTTTATATAATTTCTTACTCATAACAGGGAACATATACACCCCCTTAAATTTACGGGAATGATCTTGGGACACCCGTATATTGCTGGCATATACATTATTTTTATTTACGATTCAAAAGTGTTACTTATAAATTGCCATTGTTTAGTTATTATGCGTCGTAGTTTTTATAGTACTAAGAATCGTTTTAGCTAACTTTGTACTTAAATCGTTATATTTAAAAAAGAGTCGGGTTAGTTAGACCATCTATAACTCAAGAACGGCTGGGCTGATTTTTATGATCTTTGATTTGTTGGATTTGTCTCCGCCCCGAATAGCAGAATTTTGTGGAAATACATTTTCAAACGTCAAATGGCCTTCGAAGATGTTCACTTTGTGAGTTTATCACATTTGTAATTGTGGGCGCATTGATAATTGCTTCATATATATAATTTTAATTTTTGTGAAAACATTTATTGAACTTAATAAAAATCTGAATTTAATTTACGTAATAAGTTAACACACTTATTGATTCCCGAACGGTACGAAGTTCGCTGGGTCAGCTTGTGACATAAATAAATAAAGAACACATGGCGCGTACGGTATTTCGAACGGCCATTAAAAGTGAGGGGTACGCTAGTATTGCACATCACTATTTTAAATCCAGGGCCGGACTGGTTAGCTAGCAGACATTGCAGTCACTGGTGCCACTGACGCCGACTGCGTCGAACAGTATAAGGGGTATAGGCGGCGCGGCGTGGGATCGGATGCAGACGCCACTGGCTGCGGGAATTTGCAATTCATGCGGCCAAATTGAGCCCTGTTAGGACGGCGGCATATCCGAGCTCGAAATCAAAGCTGTTGGGGATAGATAGCTGTTATCCATGTTGTATGCAAAAATAGTTCTACGGAACTGATTTATAAACAGTAATTGCACTATGCCACATACCATGTTTAGTAAGTACAATTAGACGCTCGTAATGTTCTTATATATTTGTGAAGGTAAATTAAGTAGGATTTTAGTTTGACAACTAACCCAGGTTGCTAAAAATTGGAGACGATTTTTTTTTATCAAAATGCGTTTTTATAATGGTATTAATTAATCAGATTACAGAGGATTACTGTGGAGGAAGATAAAAAGAATGGAGAGGAAATTCAAAGAGAATGAATTTGTGAATTAATTACAAAAATTACTTCAGTTTGAGTTTCCTAGAAAGAAATAATATTTTCAGAAAGAACTAAGTTAATACTTGATAGTGTCGATATAACAAAAGCGCTGCATGTTATAAAGAGGAATTAGAATAGAATATTACTCTATTACCATCATTCATTACTCAATCAAAAAAAAAAGGGTTCTAACCCTTTTAGAACCCTTTTTTGTTATAAAAGGTTGTTAATGCACCACGGATGTTTTATATGGTATTATCATAAGGCAATTTGAGCTGCATAGTAAGCTCGCCGTTTTTTTTATATGTGCATAATGATCAAGTTATTTGTCAATTATTGGTTTTTATTTATAATTTATAGCTTCTTAATATAGAAAAAAAAAACAAAGTATCTTATGTTTTAGACCCTTCAATTTGCTTTTTAATTACATTTTTCTTAAGACTCTAATGTCATTTATAAGAGAGTAATTCAACTAAAAAAGAAAAAAGAAAAACTGCTTTTACTACACCTTAACGTCATGTCAAATAGTTCTGCCTTATCCATACCAAATAATACATCCATAGAGCCAGCGGTTGTGAGCTTGAATCCGCACATTAGTCATACAATTTTTAATGTTTTATTAGGACCATTTTCCGTGACTACTTCAAGCAAATTTAGCCCAGAATATTGAGCAGGGTCCAAATTAAAAAAAATATTACGATATGTTTCTAATTCGTCTCTGCATAATGCGGGTATAAGAAAGTTGTTTTACTAGCATCCTTGACCTATTTACAAATTTTAGCGCCCGAGTCGTTTCTAATCTGATGACGCTTTGCGGGACGAACGCCGTGCTATGCGCTACTCCAGGCGGTTCCTCGCTAGTTTGCAGGCCTTTGAATTGCAGGCCTTTGGTTGCATTTCAATATCCTGGCTGCGAACAGCTGCAGCGTCTATTGGAAGCCTGATTGGCTAGCGCTTCTTGTTTGAATTTGGTATAGTGACAGCGTATTCCAATTACGAAAGCAATATTCCGCCCTGTATTGTATTGTCAAAGTTACGAGCTAATAATACAAATACATCATTTTACTATTTATTTGTTTATTTATTATATTATATTTGTTTATAAGAATTATAAACACCGAAATTGAACAAAGCTTACAGTTATTATTTGTGTGTATCATATGGGCGACAATTATAATTCCAAGGTTAACAGATTATTGTGCAATTGTTATAAATTTAAAGAGTCATGATATGAATGTGTGAGAAAAGTGTAAATTATGAGATAAGTGAGCGTAAGAATGACGAGTAATGAAGAGTGGAGAGAATTATTATAATATTTACAAGTATTAGCGTTTAAATTGGATAATTTTAAAGAGATTAAGTGAAAAATGTGTGAAATATTAGAGAGTACGTTTGATTGGCGTCAGATTTATGACGAGATACACTGAAATACAAATTGAAAATAATTTCAATCTGTTACGAAAGAAGACAGTGTTAGGGTTTTATTTTAGAACGTCTACAATACAATGAAATCCCTGTAGGAATGTAGTTCCTAATAAGAAACCAATGCATTGCTCACCGGTTCCGTGTGCCTCCACGAACTCCAGTTCCTGCGGTGGAACCGAGCACTCCTCGTAGAACTCCTTGAGGAGCAGCTTCTGGATGTGACCAGCCGGATATGTGATGCCTTGTTCCTTGTATCCATCGCAGTTCGTTTTTGCATGCAGGACCTTAAAATAAGAATAAAATTTAAAATTCGGTTGAATTACCTAAAATAATAAATATCAAATGAGTCGATTAATTAACAATTACAGGTGTTAATATAAATTATTTTTTGCGATAAATACTCTTGGGGCCATTCCGGATCGCAAATGTGTCTCTCAACCGTCAAATCTTGCAATTTCTCAGCTGATCGACCAAACTCTATTTATAGTAGCAGGATCCAATGTTAGCGATCATTAATCCACATATATATATATTTTTTAATATTTGGTAACAAATGTTACGTACGTAATTAAAATGGAAGAAGTTTGTGAAACTCTTTTAGTACCGACAGTAAGTAGAGTATATAGGTATATAATATTAACCTGTGCGTAAACCCTGCGGGAGTCCTTTGCTTTCTGCAGGAAGCAGACGGCAACCGCCTCCGCCCGGGCATATCCGTTTGCGTCCTTGTCGAAACTGCGACATTTGCCCTCCGGCGAAAGGACGCCCAACCTGAATGGTAAAGTTCAAATCACTTATGTATAAGTGTTATTTAGTTCGCAGCTAGGTCCTTGTGACAGTTATCAACCTCTCGCGGGTATTTATCCGTGTGTACAGTCGAAAACAAAACTATTTTATGCTGATCAAGAAAAAATATATTCAATTGGAAGCTCCAGTGAATTTGTAAATTTGAGTTTTTCGATAGTTTCGTCAACCTATGGTCGACTATTGTATATTCCGTGCTGTGGCTCCCTATTTAAGGTTTAGATTGTAATATTCTTATAAATTAGCAAAATAATTATAAATAAATAATTTATTTAGTATTCCCAAAAAAATTATACTAATATATATTTTAATTATATCTAACTAATTTTTAATTTTATGTAGATTTTCTGAAAAATATTTATTGTCTTATTATATTTGTGTATATTTTGTATATGTTTGTGCTAGAGTCAAAGGAGATGGTTGTAATGAAAGGTTGAACATTGTTTGACTATGCGTGGGTTCGTACCAGAAACAGCTAATAAATACATGTCTTTAAAATCTTTTTGTATTATTATAAAAAATGTAAGTTTACCGTGGAAACTACTTTAATAGTGTAAAATAAAATAATTTACCTCATCTTATCTTAAAAAAAACTATGCTACTATAAAATAAGTATTATTTTAGGTAGAACTTAGCATGATAGGTTAATTGATTAGAATACTTTGTAAATAAATTATTTAGATCCAAACATTGCTTCGATAATTATCTAGCTAGTGACTAGTCTAGAAGTAAGTCACTCCAGCTCACCTCGAGAACTGAAGAGATACGTAAGGATGGAGGCAGAGATTGGAACCGCCCACGATGGCCGCGTCGCAGTGTCCATCTCGGATGGCTCTGAAGGCGTGTTCCAGGGCATACAGAGAGCTGGAGCAGGCGCTGTCCACGGTGTACGAAGGCCCCGTGCAGCCCAGCCAATAGGAGATGCGATTGGCGAGCATGGCACGCGAACATCTGGAAGTTCCAATCGCTGTTATAAAACAACCACACTAAAGAACTACGAGGTTAAAGATACAGGTCGTGTCAATTATCTTGACAGTTAGTCTTAATAGACACATCCATTATTCCTTTATATCATTCTATTATTTCAGGGATAAAGTGGGATAAACACACAATTTTACTATCTCATCGCTGGGTTTAAACGTATGTATGTATTTTTTATCCAATTTGGCTTTATAAAAAAATAAACACAACATTGTTAAAAATATTGTCAGGGGATTGGGAAAAATAACACAAAAAAAAATGTGATTTTTTTTTTTTTTCTAATCGCTTAGATTTTACTATCAAAACAGGAGGTTAGGTTATAGTTAGATACTGTCTTCATCTGTGGCTAATTTAAATTGTCCGGATGTCACCCGAACACAGGGCCGAATCAGTGGATAGAATGGGAAGGGTAAACTATATTAGGGTAAAGTTACTATATTAGTCGTTATATGATGTATTTTTTAGATTACGTACGTAGGTTTTTTGGCTAGTTATGCAACTGTATTTTGGTATGTCATAAATAAACTATGCTACCAAAATGCCACATTTTACTCGCCACTTTATGCAAATACAAAGCGGTAACGAGTATAGTCAATCGCGATAAAAAAGCATTGTTTAATAATCTCCTCACCCGGTGATCCCGAAACCGTTGACCTGCATTTTCTCGTAAAACCATGTCTTCTCGGACTCTGAGAAGCAGGCACCGATGAAAACGCCGGTTTTTGTATTCCTCAATTGTTTGGGATTCATACCTACAACAAATAAAATAAAAAAAATAATAAAATAAAATATAGTTTTAAGGCCACACGTCTAATTTTAATTTGGTACGACCACAATTACAAGTATAATTATCCCTTTTTTCTAAACGATCAAACATAAACATTATTTTTTAGGTTTTAAACATTTAACCGTTTAGTAAAATTTGCACTGTCATTGTAATATTTAATATGCATTTTAGCTTGAACTTGAATACTACATAAATAGTACATCTTGAAATCAAGATATAATTGTAAAATATTATTACAATTTCAACAACATAAAGAAATCGATTAATAAAAATTATTTTATACATCTAAATCATAACTATAGGAAATTACAACCCCTGTACTTTAGATGTTTTAGAGTCTACGTAGGAATAGTAAACATGTCGACTCTAAGACCGTATAACTATTTGATTTGTGTAATTCTATACCAGAAACTTCTTATACTAATGTTTACATATGTGTAGGTAAGTGAAATAAGATGTGTATGTGATAAAAAGTATGAAATAAACAAAAAATATGTAATTAGGTGAAAACATATACGTTTAACATATTTATATTACTATAATTAACATGGAGCTAGTAAGTTAGCTTGCGGACTCGCGGAGTGTAGTGATGACACAAAAAAGATTTTCGATTCGCTGTCAATTGTTTTCGAATCGCTGTCAATTGTTTTCGAATCGTTGTCATAATGCGTTCCAGACTGACTAACTATACATACTCTTTTCATTGTAGATATCGTAAACATCGTAGATTCGTGTAAAATAAATATAACTCAGCGTCGTTTATATAATTCCTTAAACTGAATATTTTTCTAATAGTTATTAAATAAAAAATACAATAACTGCTACATACACAAGAGATGTATGCATTTTTTTTTATATTTTGACAATTTCCATATTATTGGATGACAAATTGTAAATAAATCTTATAATACCCAATAACAATAAACATTTTATTGATACGCATATTCGCTAGAAAAGGGGCGAGCTTATTGCCGTAAGACAATCTCTACCGGCGGACTTAGAGAGGTTACGTATTATAAAAGTGTACCCGCGTCGATGATGGCCTCGTAGGCCTTCTCCAGCAGCATCCGGCACATGGGGTCCATGGTGTGCGCCTGCTTGTAGTGGACGCCGAAGAAGGAGGCGTCGAACTTGTTGACGTTGTTGATCTTCCCCGTTCTCTGCGGGATCTCGGGATGAGCCAGCTTCCAGCGGCGGTCGTCGTTGCTTATGAGGTCGACCTGGAGGTTAAGTATAAGGTTAAAGTTTGTTTCCTTCAAACGACACACGTATATGGTTCGATATTAATAATAGAAAAGGTTAAGATTAAATCGTCAGTAATTGAGAGAATTTTAAGGATGTAGGTATTTCATACATCGGTATGTATACGCAATTGTCTATTTACGCAATTATTACAATTCATATTTGAATAATTTAAGTACATTTACAATGTTGTTCAATAAAGTAATCAATAAACTAGAAACTATCATTATACGAGTATATAGCCATTAGCGTATCATTAGTATTTGTACGCAATTGCGTACGCATGTATGTATAAATAGCCTGTACTGTACTGATATGTACATGACTGTTTGCGTGAATTTTAAATTGAAAAAAAAAATAAAAAAAAAAAATGAGTATATTTCGCAAGTAGCATTCCTTAATTTTGATTGTAATGTACTTACCTACTTAATGAGTAATTACAATCGAAAAAAAATAATTTAGACAATTACCTCATTTTAGAGTTATTTTAATAATGTTATTAAGTTTATTTAAAAAAAAACCCCAATAGATAAGATAGTAATTAAAGGGGGAAAAAAAGATTAAAAATCATGAAAAAAGTGATGAAAACGGAAAAGTATCCGATTTTTACGCGGATGATTATAATACATCATCTTTCATTGAGATACAATTTTTATTAAAGCAGTATGATTTACCGATTGGTAGAAGGGTTAGGGAGGGGAGGGGTTAAGATCAATATTTTCTTCCTTGAAATGAGTCAGTTCCAGAAAAAGTTTAAATACGTTATAAATCTGGCGACCAAACTGTCAAATTGTAGTAAAGTAGCCGTTGAGGAGACTTTTTAAGGACACTCTGAAATACGCGAAGATCAGAAGAATTGTGATCTGCGGACTTTTCTTTTTCTAAGAAACTCTTAAAACTTCTTTAAATTGGATGTACTTCTGTCTTTTGAAATTATCAAGAAATAAATTTTGTATATAAGTCAGCATAAAAAATATTAAATATAAATAGGTTAATGGATAAGATTGCCTATACAACGTTCCTACATAGTATTTGCTACTACGTACTTAATGAGCCATGGCCATGAAAAAAAACAATTTAAATTTTTAATCCGTTATAAATATGTATAGAAGTCAGAATGTCCCATTGTACTCTAGCGAAAACAAGACAAATGATTTGCAAGTTAGAGGAATTTTTCGTATTAAATTTATATTCTAAAAAATAGCAATGGCGGTCATTAGCAATGTCGCAATAAGCGCACCTACATTGATTTTTGGGGCATTCACAGACACGTTTTAGGATCGTATTATTCTCTAAAACCATGATGAATTTTGATATACATTCTTCACAAATAACACTAAAAATCGTAGGGCCAATTAGCTGTTTTTTTTCGGATAAAGTCTTGGGACACGGTATATATGAAATAAAAATAATTAAGGATGATAATTATAAGACAGCGATTAAAACCACAGATTAAACCAGCGATTAAAAAGACAGATATTTTTAAAATATATATATTTTATACTTTTATATTATTATAGAAACTAAAAAATTAAAATAACAAATGTAATAAGAAAGGAATTAAATATAAATTATAAAAGCATCATATCGCAGTTCTGGATATGCTGAAGAAACCGTGAGTACTGGAGAGCAATTGATTGTGATCAAACTTTGCCATCGAAAGAGATATTGACGAATAAGAAAGTAAGAAGGGAGGCCCCAGAACTACAGAAGTCCTGGGCGACCACAAATGAAAGATGGGTTGAGGATAGGCCACCGACGATTAAAAGGTTCTTATATACGTATTGACGAACATAACTTCAAAAACGGTAACTTCCATATGAATTAATTTGTCCTTGTTTGTCCTTAATTTTCCCCGTGCCAATTTTCTCTATGCTCTATATTTTATTAATACTATTACCTAGAACATAATGGTACGTCGATGAACCGTGCATATAATTTAAAAATAAAAATCTATTGTCATTTCAAAATATATTTCTCAAAAAACGTCTGCTAGAAGCTCTACTTTTTTAAAAAGCTTACAGAATTGATTGTAATGTAATACAAATATCCATATGGCTAAGGATTCAAGGATTTATGTATCATTTTTGCTTGAATAATTAATGATTAATTCATTTGCAAGTTCAAGGCAAAAAAAAAACACTATTCTATCAAAATATACTTACTTTGTCGAATAGATTATTCATAAGTTCGTCGACAGAATTGGAATCCGGGAAGTTTCCTGAAATACCAGTGATGAGGACCTCATCTCCGGACTCTGGATGAGACAGGCGGTGACCGGAGGCCAAACGGTCCTGGGGAATCGGTGTGGGCGCCATGCTGTAAACCAACCACAAATACCGAAGATATGGTCAATTAATGAAGTATACTCGTATATTTATTATTCATACCAATGCCGGCACAAATTAAGCTAGGTATCAAAATTATTGTTCTTTGACTATACCTGCCGTTAGCGCCATCTATGAGAAAAAGGTACAAGCCTCTTAATTATTGACAAAACCATTTGTCGTTAAAAAATAGCCTTTAATTTTATATTCACTGATAAAAAAAATATTTTGAAAAATTTTACTCATATTTAAAAGAAATAATAGAATGTATTAAAAATAAAATAAAAAAAAATAACGCTAAAAACATATATTTCTATCTTTAAAAAATTACGTCTGTATTCAAAAAGAATGTGTTCGTACGGATTAGCTAAAAGAACTAATTATAATATTTTTTTTTAAAACGAGTAATATGTTTCTTATATGTATATTAATAAATTCTTTAAAGATAGTATATTCACAAAAACCTAATATGTTATATTACACAACACACATAAATACAATGTATTCCCGTGTCAAAAATAGAATAATATAAAAAATGTATATTTATCAAAATGTATTCTTACTTTATTTACCTATATAAAATTTCACTAAAATATGTGTTAAATTCAAAATATGCCAAATAAATAAAATATGTCATTACAACATAAAAAATGTACTTTATTCCTCACGCCTTCCTTGGAAAAGACTAGTCCTAGGGTTTTTTATAATGCTATATGCATCCATTCTATAGGTACTAATAATATAAATGCGAAAGTCAGTCTGTTTATTATTTGGTATGGAAGTACCCTGGGTTGCAATTTTTGTTAGTTGGTTTAGGTCAAATCTTGTGAGCTGAATTAATACCAGTTTTTGAGAAAAAGTTTTTCAAAATGTTTTTTACTCTCTATTTATTACTAACGATCTACTCGGAAAAATACAACCGCTAAGGCGTAAAATAGGGGATGGAAAATTATTTAGGTAACATGCTAGATTACGTTTGAACGGGTTTGACTCCGGGACCTCTGTATCAGCGTTCGTGCCACTGAGCACAATTGGGAAACTTGTATATTATTTGTGTTTAATTGTTGATAATTGATAAATAAACGATATTAGAAAAAAAAATACAGTGCTTGGAGAAAACTTTCATTGTTCTAACAGAAAACAAAATGGCGCGTTCGTATCAGGTTTCTCACGGGTAGATTATTTTCTTTCATTCTCCTTATTGTAGTTTGAATTTTTTTTTTTTGTTTGGGGGTATTTTTTTGTATGTCTTGTTACTTAACTCGAGAAAAGCCGATAAAAGCGCCGTAGAATATTCTCAACGGCGAAAAAGACCCACTGAGGATTCGAACCCGGGTTCTCCGTATTTAGAAACAGACGCTTATATCACTGCGTCACTGGGCCGCTAGGTAGATTATTAATTAAGGGGTACTTGTATTGTATTAGGCCAATCAGAGCATTAATTTAAATTAACCAAAGCTAATTGTATTCGCCGGAGCTAATATTTGCGCGAGGCGTTGGAGTAGAAAAAGTTTGATCAAGAATGTTCGAGCGGTAAATTTAAGCCATAAATTAAGATTTAGCCTTACTAAACAAACGCCAGGGTAAAACGTTCTGATTTTATATTCAATATGAAGATTTGGTGAATTCTTAGAAGATTCGCCGCTGTATATGTGATATTTGTATTTTAACTGTATCAATTATGCAAGTATTCTAAAATTTATTGGCAAAACGTCGACGCATCGTTTCCCGTATTGTCTGACCGAACTAACTTTTGCCATTACTGCCCAGTCGCCAAATGTTAAACCGCTTTAGTTGATATCTACAGACTTACTCAGATAATAGCAAATCATAGTAAGGTGCATTGGATTTAGTAGTTTCAAACGATTGAGTCAATTACCGGCGGACACCAAATTTACCAATTTATATTCCATTTTTATCGTGAAAAATCGGACTTTCCCTTTCTTCCGATCACAGAAAAATTATATCTGAAATTAGACTAATCTACGAAATAAAACAATCCGCTAGATTGTGTTTGATTTTTAAATCTTGTTAGGTTACAAACATATTCTAAGCTTTGTATCAAAATAGAAAATTTACAAATATTTTCGGTTTATATATACCTACCTCTACATATTACACAAAAAAATAAGGTTAACATAAAAAAAAATCCCCTTTCCGCACGTCGGCAGGCGGTGGTAGATTTTACCGAATCAACGTAGGGGATAAGCGAACTCCAATTGTACGAAATTGTATCAAACTCTTCGTTCACCTCAACCCGCCGTACTCTTGCGCAGCGAGAGTGCGTATACTGAATCCCTCTTTATACTGTGCCGTAAGGGTTGCTCATATCAAAAATTATTTCAACCAAGAATTGCAGGGAAATTCCCTGCAATTCAAAATTCAAAATTCAAAAAAACATACCTCCCTTAATAGTAAGGGAGGTATGTTTTTTTGAATTTTGAAAAACCAATTTTTCCCATCACTACCACCAAAAGTTAGTACTATCAAAAAAGCTTACTTAAGTACGTTTTAGGGCCTTATCTAAGGAATAAAATAAAATTTAAATTAATTCAATATCTTTTATCTGAGACAGTTATAGAAAAAATCTCTTTTTCGACCCCCTCCCCTCCTTTAAGGGCCCTCTTGGTCTGATTTTACCCATTAACGAACTTAACGAAGATTTTGTGGATGTGAAACGCGAAGATATGTTGAAATTTTCCAGAAGTCATGGTACCCATTACAGTAGGTAGCTTTCCTAAGGAAATCTACCTGAAATATTTAAAAGATGAAATGCCCGCTATATTCTTAGGATAAGGATTTTATATTTTCCCTGATACCCTGATCGAAACTTAGCAAAGAAACCCGGGCGGAGCCGGGTGGTAGAAAGCTTATGTGTAGCTATATTTTAGAATTATTACCTTGACGACGTTTGACCGTGTCCGTGCACTGACTGGGATTAAATTTCAAATATTTTTTTCAAAAAATTTTTTCAATAAATTTCAAAAGACCACTCGCGGAGGAGAATTCAACCCCAAATTCGAATTTAGAATTCGAACAGGCAATTAGGAATCGATTGCGTCACAACCGTCACTTCCTGGCAATCGACCACGCACTGTCCTCTAGCACCGCCGCCCAGCGTCTTATAACCTACTGTCAAACGCTGCCGCCATTTTGGTTTTCTAAAAAAATATGGACTAATTATGCGTGGCCGTCGAAATTTTGTAACTTATTTCGATTTTTGTTCCCTTACTGTCTTTGACAATGCCTTCGGTTAAGAGTTCAATGTAGGCACAGTCGGTTTTAATTAACAACGCACAAATTTGCGTTTGATCAAACTAGGGTCTCATCAAATAAACTGAGCAAACAATTCAAATCTTTTGTTATGAACAATAACAAAAGAAAAGCTATGGCCTATATAATTTTTATAATACTACACTATAGTACTCTATATTACTCTGTATTTTTTATTAGTATAAGCTTATTTTCTTTTATGTTCTTTTTTAACCTTAATTAATAATGTAGGTGGGTAATATATGTTTCGTAAATTTAAAAAAATAAATCTCTTAGTTTTCAAGGAACCCTACAATTCTACCCATTCAGCTCCGCATTCAGACACACTTTTAATGGAAGCAGGTAGATAATCCATCTTAGAACAGGTGTTCAGCACCTAGTTGAGATTTCGACATGCTACTAAATGCGAATTTGATGAGCTATGAGATTATGTGATTTTAATTACCTTATTACTCCGTTTTTTAATCATACTAATAAGTATAACGAAATATATTTCTTATAATTAATTAATTTAAATTTGTGAGGCCCTGCCCTTGTGGGATATCCGGCAAATGCGTGAATAACAAACATGCGAACGCATTTCGTCGTAATTATTCAAATCGAAGATGTATCGGACCCCGTTGATTAGTATACTTATGTGTGAATAGTAGCTTTAAATATATATATACCAGCTACATAGTATCGTTTCGCCCGTGCCGTTAAAATTATTCCGTTGTCTATTATGCGAAGAGCATTCAACTCGTGTTCGCTGTCATAGTTCAACCATTTTCATTATCAGCGCTTTCTTCGGTCGCCAGCGTTTATTCGGAGTATAGCCCGGCTTTCTGGTATCCAGGTATGGGTTGGCAATGTCCATTAATGGTTTAGATCAAATACAACTAATTGCGATAGAAAGCGATCCGTTAAAATATTACACTGAACCGGTACCATTCACCCAAAAAGCCAGCGTTCGACACCTCGTCATTGGTTTGTAAAATATATAGGCTGTCCCGAGACCTGAAGTCATGGGGCCTTGGTGTTCCCTATTTATAAGTAAGAAATTTTATAAAAAAATGCGAAAATGATTCATCCTCAAATCTATTAAATTTATTTATTTATTTGGTTTACTCAACAAATTTACAATTCCATTCTTTTATGTACCAGCCGAGCCCAAGGCTTATCTGCTGGAAACCAGGTGGGTAATATGCAGATATTAATAATTGTGAAATATGTTCAAATTATTTTGTTCTGTATTTTACACATTATATACATTTTTATGCATAGTAGTATTTTACAAACAAATAATAAGTATACTTATAATACCATTTTAAAATAATAATTAACACGATAAGTCAATTTATCTACAGATAATTAAAGAGAGTGTTTTATTAAAGCGCTGATTTTAATTTCCTTTGGAATTCGCTCGTTCAAGGGTCTTGACGGAGTGCGCTCAATGACCCGACGTCGTGTGTGTCGTCAGCTGGCGAACGTATGACAATCAAGGTTTAGTATTACATTTTGTTATTATTATACGGTATGGTTCATATTTTTATTATTTATTTTTTTTTTCTTATGAAGGTACGCTCGTCTATTGTTAGTTGGTAATTAGTTAAAAAATAAGAACACTGCCTGATAGGACAGACACTTAGTCTAGTTAAGAAGACAGCGAACAGAGGTTGCAGTGGTACGACCAGTGACACAAAATTATTTTTAATATGTACACAAATCTGTAAACTTATAAAATAAAAATGTAATTGTTGTCACTAAATAAATAAATAAAATAAAACGCAATCTTCCCTTTTCAGCATTGTGTATGACTACACAGCGAACGCTGTCCTTCGAAGTGCTCAGGTTGTAAATAATGCTATTCCGAGTCTTCGTCGCTTTTGAAATAAAACACTTGGCGCAGAAAATGTCATGCAAATTGACAATTTCCATTTAAATTTGTCAAAATTCCAGCGCTATTCCGGCGACGAGAGCAGTATTATGTGACGTCACTGATAACCACCTCTCGTATTTTATATCAAAAACTCCATGAGTAATCAAAGCCCAGGTGCAGGCCTACGCCGAAGAACCGTTTAAATCCCGCGAGATGTGTTATTCTTTATTAGATTACATAATATATATAAAACTTTAAAAGATTTTTCGGTTGTTTAAACACTTATTATTGTTCGTCAACAGATGGAGAAAAAAAGTGGAAGAAGATAGAGATTGGGTGAGTACGTTTTGGAAAAAAGTATAAGAAGATAGAGATTGGGTGAGTACCTCTGCTGGACGTTTCGGAGATCCGTGGCCCCTTCTTCAACAGCTAAACGAAGACTCAACGGAGTCTTCGTTTAGCCCACGGAGCTCCGAAACGTCCAATCACGTGATTTGTATTACTACAATTCTATTTCTTTATCAAATTATGTCAGAATGCATAAATAAATAAATAAATCTTAAATAGTAACCAATCTATTAGGGCTGTTTGTGATATTGGTGATTATATACCACCTTTTCTGTCTATAGTCATTACACATTTTTTTTGCGACTTGCGCTTGTCACTCATCCTAACATATCAACATTCTATTTTCCTACTTAACACACTTCTTTCACACGCTCACTTATCACACAATTTAGACTTTTCTCATACCCTGTTTTCATGGCGCTTTAAATTTATAACAATTACACAATAATTAACTGTTAATTTTAGTGTTATACTTGTACAATAATAACTATAAACTTTGTTCAATTTCGCTGTTTGTAATTATTTAAAAAATAAATAATGCTATTGAACTGGTTTTGTATAGCGGGCAGGGTTAAAATATATAGTATAAATTCCGTGAGCCGCAACTAATTAAATTTGTTGTAGATAAGTCAGTCAGTAATCAAATATAAATTAGGAAGGAAAGATATTTTTTGAAAGACATTAACTTAAATATAGTGAATTGCTGGTGATTCGATAATTGCAATTTCATTTCTACCATATTTTCGTGCGAAACTACGATAATACACACATTTTTTTGACAAAATGGTGGCTACACGGTGCTACCAGATGCAGGTGAAAATAATTCAAAACTTTCTACAACCTTTACCTGGCCTCTCTTAGAACAAGTTTTCAACCTAGTTAGAATGCCATTGTTACTCCAGAAGTAACTATAAATGACTGGTGTTTAACTCATTATTACTAAATCTAAATTTACAGGAATCTATAAAGTGGTAGAACATAGACGACAATAAACATATTTATTCTTCGCTCAGTGTGTAATTCTTTATGATTTTAACATTATTTTTTTTTTCTATATTTTTAACTACTAATTAAAAATTATACTAATATTTTTTTCAGAAAATAGTTTTAAGACATATTTAATTTTATTTCAACTTTCAGTCAAAAAAGTAACAGTGCCGCAGACACATGTGCAGAAGAGAGGAAATGAAGCAACCCATCATAAGTTGGTACTGCAGGCGCGAGTAGTCTGAGTGGGAGATGCTTTTAATGACGCCTGTAGGGCCTAGCTGTAAGATATTAGGTGTTGATGAAATAATTTACTACTACTAAACAATGTTTAGAAGCAGTTGATATTATATGATAGCTACAGGGTATCATGGCCATTCTTGTTTATTACACAGGATATTTTTAAATTTGTGACACTCCTTTTAGGATGTTGATCTATATCGGCAATCCAACATTAATCAGCAAAAAATATTGGCAAAATGTTTCTCAATTACGAAAAAAATAACTCAAAGTTGTATTGAGATCGTTTTAATGTTTGAACGCGGCGCGAACTCGATCAGCGACCCCTAGCGGGCGGGTCGCGAAGCATTTCGAAGAAAATTAAAACTTTTTTAATAATATAATTACTTTGATATGTTTTTTTTTGAAATTATGTTTTTTGACCGGTTTAGTAATCGATATAGATCAACCTCCTAAAAGGAATGCCCTAAATTTAAGAACAGTCTGTATAATATAATGATTTTAGTGTATCTGTCTGAATATACCATCAGGATCAGGACATTTCTATATTGATACTTGTTATGTTAAAGTAACGATAGCATCGTTTCGAAATCTGAAGTAGTGTTGTATGTTTGTGTACCTCCGCACCTTTCACACGCGTAGGTGCGAGCGAGAAGTGTATTATACTAGCATTCGTTTTTCGTACAACTTTCCAGTTCAATATTGCTCCTTGTCGTCAAGGCTCCTTTACCCGCGTCAATATTTGACGTGGAACGTCAGGAAAAATAATGTTGCGTCTCGTCTAATCCCGCCGGGGGCCGAATTGAAAACGCCAGACGCGGCCGCGGCCGAAACGTCGATTTGTTTACTCGCAGGGGGCGGTTTCTGGAGGCTGCATCTTTCAGGCATATACTATTTCTGGGGGCGGTAAACTTAGTGAAAGTACTGAACTGAAATGAATGTGTTGCCTGCACTGGTTTTCGCAAGAATGCTATCTTAAAATTTGGTTACAGTACAGCCTGGGTGATTTCTGGAGTTGGGAAATAGGTCTGGTCTAAAATATAAAAAAAATGGGTCTGCGTCGGACCATAAGGTGGAAGTTATACTTCTTTAGCCATTCGCACACACCCACTCACACACAGGATATATAAATGAACTATAAGACATTTTCCTCTGTTATTCAATATATTTTTCTTCAATATATTATTATAAGTCACTTCATTATTATACTATACACCTATACATTATCATTATCAATAATTTCTTCTATTATCATTCTTTCATCTTGGTGATTTTCTGGCAGTTCATTAGAAATCGTACCGTATTCCAAGAAAGACACTTAGACCCTATTATTAAATATTCTAGATTCCAACTTCTCCAGATATCTACTAAATACAGCATCGATGGATCCCCGATTTTTTTTTCACAAATTATACGAAAGTATACAAAAGGCACTCTGCGGATTTTACTCCTAACGCGTGACGCAGTTTCTCGACCAACATCCCATCCCAATGAGTACAGCGGGCAAAGAAGTAGAACTTCAAAAAATAAATAAATACTATTTGTGGAGGAATCGGTTAAGAAAAATCGGTTAAATGCTTTATATTAATCGAGATAATTACGACTCGCCAAACTAACTAAATTAAGCTAACTAACTAAAATTGCAATCAACCACTTAATAAGTACTCTACTAGACAAATGTCGAATGAAAAGTATATTGTCCAAAGATGTAGGTATAAATACGGGTATCGACAGTTAAAATATGTAATACCCAGCCTATTTTATAAAATACCTCTAGATGTTAGATAACTGAAAAAAAGCTTTAATAAATCACAAATAAAAATTTATAGTCTTAGCTGGATATATTTACAATGTATTTGTATATATTTGATGAACATTGAGAAAAAAACCCCCGAAGTTGTTGAGTTTGGTAATTTACAAGCGATCACTACACTAAAACTAAAGCTTATACAATTTTAGTCCCAATTGTGGACAATATATTTTTTTTTCAAATAATAGATTACACTTTAAAATGAATAAAACACAAGTTCAGTAAATTTAAAACACACAAACACACAAACGGCTTGAATTATAGGCTAAGTACACTTTCGATCAAGTCACCTTTCAAACAAAAATAAAATTATTGAAATCGGTTCATTCGTTTGGGGGCTACGATGTTACAGACAGACACACACATATAAAGGTTAAACTTATAACAACCTCTCTGTTTGAGTCGAAGGTTTTTTACTTATTTACTCACTTTCCAACTTCAGCAATCAGCCAGATTTTCGCATTTTTATAATCATTTCTTACTCCAAATATGAAGTAACATGCTATAAAAATATTTTACATACGAGCATATTTTTTCGTTTCCCGAATCGTTTTCGTTTGTGCGCGAAGCGAGATGTATATATATATATTATATTGCATAAATATTTTTTCTTCGACCCAACAAACACCCTGGAGGATTCCCGTCTGATTCAGCAGCACCACGCACGCGGTGTTTTCTGGTAACATTGCTAGTGGCGCTCATTGAGCTGTCAATAATACGCGTTTTCAATCGCGAATATCAGCCGCGAGAGGGCGACAAAAGCGCGTCGAATTCGGCTCACAAACACAAAGGAAGTAGCCATGCGTGAACTATCTGCTGTGATATTAGCCGTAATGCAATTATTATTAATATTATATTTTTATTTAAAGTTTGCGAACAGAGATTATTAACAGATTAATAATTTATAATCACAATCTACTTATATTAACTCGACAATCAGCCATTCAAGGTTATTTTCCTTTCTTATGTTTATTTTTTAATAGCGGTTAATCGCATGTAAATCTAAATGACATTATTTAGAAGTAGTAATTATTAACTGTTTTGTCATAAAAATAAAAGACTTGATAATAAAGAAATAATAAACTCGTAAAAATGTTAATGTTATAGTGTGTGTATTATTTAAATAATTATTTAATTGAGTTCTATTAAAGTATTTGACCTAATTATATTTGATGATCGATATTTAATAGCGGTAAATCGGCCTAAAAAAAATAATCGCACGACATCATGTTGACAATATTGAAAATGTAAAAAAGTATTTGATAAAGCGTTAAATATAGAGCCAAAATAATTACAGGTTATAGATTAATTATAGGGTATTATAAAATTAGGTTTTCGCAAGCAATGATTTTATAACCACAGACATATAGGGCCTGCCAATTTCTCTTTTTAATTTCTACGTAATTATAAAATATTTTGATGATTAAAAAAAAAAACAGTATGACGGCGTGGCGATTTTTTTTTATGGTAAAAACCACAAAAAATGCCCTATGTGACTTTTACCGAAGTATGATGTGCACGCCGACAATAATTTATTTTGTGATAACGAATACCCCTAAAAATCATAAGCGATTTTAAATATTCATACGACTAAAGTAATTTTATTCAATATTTTAAATACTCCCCAAAAAGCACTCTCACTTTATAAATACGTAATCAGACGAGAAAATATTTTGGTCAATGTCCCACAAACGATCCTTGATAGTAGAGGGTAGGATTAGTTACCTGGAAAGTGGGCCTAAATCAAACATTCATAGGCTAATATATATTTAAAAATAGTATTACAAGTATATGTAGGCATTGAAACAATAATACTTTCAGTCGCTCCATTAAACGAAAAACAACCAACTATATGTTTTTTTTATAAAAAAATCATAAACTCATGACAGCTTCCTAGAAATAATTTTGAAGAATTCGAGCCAATCGGTAAATGACTTAGTCTTCTAAAAAAAATGAAATTTGCACTAAATATGTTCAATTTAGAACGCATCCTGTAGATTTCACCGGAATAAATCTACAGGTACACACAGGCACAGTATAAAAAGGGATAATTCAAAAACGCAAATCAACCCGCCGCCGCGGCGAACCCTTGCGCAGCGAGAGTACGTTTACTGAATCCCTCTTTATACTGTGCAATAAATTTTAGGCCCTTAAAATGAATTCGATACTAAGAAAGTTACAGCAAAATATCACTTTTTCGAAAAAAACCCCCCATTTCCTGGCCTGATTTTACCCATTACCGTACTTGATTTTGTACCCATAAATTTTGCGTATCAATTTAAAAGTGATTGGTGTAAAATTACGGCAGTTATTGTGGCCACAAGAAAGTGATATAGATAGATATATAAATTTTTAAACCATTGCGATAGATAGCTTTCCTAATGAAATCTATATAATGACAAGACCAACTGAGTTTTAGGGGGGGGGGGGGGGGGGAAGTTTTGTTGTACGGATGGGCGCCACGAAAATAATCCCTTATTAAATGAATACAAAGCGAGTGTTTTTACTTACATTTCCATTGTCTATGAAGTAGTCAGTCCGCGAACGGAGTTTGCATACGGCGGAGTTCGGCTGTGGGGATTTCCCCGGTGGAAAGGTAATCAGATTACGGCACCGGGTAATGAGCCACCTTCCTTTCCTTTATCCTTTCCTTTCCTTTTCTTTATCCCTTTGGACATTTTAACTTTTCATTTTTCCGCTTAGCTAGGTGAGCCCTTAGTTTTCTCACTAATTACAACACGTTGCACTTAAACGCTCACTTTGCCCACGTTAATTTGCGAGACACTAAAGAGCGCATTACATTGCGTGTAAATATTATAAATTATAATAATTTATAACGGTAGAGTGATTAGTGTCACGAAAAGCGCTAAGCGCCGTAGAGCTAGAGTGAGGCGCTGGGAAGGTATCGATGCAGCAATCGATGGATGTCTTGTGATGGTATGAACTAAAAACCGTGCTCAAAACATTCGCTAAATTCCTTAGTAGTTAATAGATTACAATAGTTATTGCTTATAAATGAATACCGTATTCCCATTTTAAAAAACATGTTTTAACAATTACACAAAACAACAAAATTTTAGTAGTTCTTTAGCGTGTGCCAAAGCTACTCAAATAAATGCCAGTGTAGGTTATTAGAGTATTTAGTAGAATGCGAGGAAGACGCTAAAGATGGTTTGTTGTACCTTCTGTAAAAATATAGTTTTGTTTACTCCTGTTCTTTTAACCCATTCATTTGTGAATTAATATTACTTCCTTCATAATATGTGTGTATATAAATTTATTTATTTATTTGTTTTTGTACGGTACTCTAACAAAATATTGAATACATAATATGTTTACATTAATTTTAGACACTTAAGTAAGAAAAACCTTATCAATATTCAAATAAAAAGAGAAACACCACATAAAAGATAAAACACAGATTATACTTAATAGAGTTTTAAATTTTTAATTTATAATTAATTTATATTTATAATTAATAATTAGAGTTTTAAGTTATTATTAGAGTTTTACTGAATTAATTCTGTTTTAAGTGTGAATGTGAATGTGTATAAACGCATATATAGGAGGTGTTTGAAGTGTGCGAACGCCTAAAGGCGGCCTCACGCTGGCTGAAATATTGAACACTCAATGTCAAGCTATGTTGTCGATAGTTGAAATTGCTACTAGACTCGTCCTTTATTGCCCGAATATCTATTTCTGGGCGAGGGGCGAACATTGAGTATTTCCCTATATCATTTTCACTTCCAATTCACAGTTAAATGACTGCTTTAAGTTTGATTTCTGTATTCGTGTATTGTTTTATTTAATATTTAATGTTTAGGTACACGAGGGAAAAAATTGGTAACATTAAACGTATCATGCGCGCATGTCATATAATATCTCCAAAATCACTGAGAATATATAAATTTCAAACAGTAATTCAGGTTACAATACTGGTCTCTTTATACATATGTTTGGAAAACAACATAAAACTGCTAGAAGTTGATAAACATATCAGTAGCTATTATATTATTTGGTTGTAAAAAATATACTATAGCTTTCATGATATATTTGGTCTGTTTCCAAATGTGATTTTTCCGTCTTCACATTAGTATTTAGTTCATTTTAATATTATACAAAAAAGGTAAATTCATACATACATTCATTTTTGACATTGGCAGCACTGAATCTCCTGTTGGTGCTGTCACCTTTAACAGTCAGTTTGATTTTGGTTTTTGAGTCGAGCAGTTCATCCGCAGACCGGTACATTTGAAATTAAAGATAAAACTTGTGGTCGGAATATCGCAGATCCCTTCCCTTTATGAACCCTTATCCTGTGAACTATGTGCCTGTCTAATCTGCCTTATGCGAGTGGTGCACCAGTGGGAACCAGCACGCAGGTTCGAATAAAATAGTTTGGTAAGTGGTTCTTTTCTTTGTTGTCCGGTGTGCACCTTATATTAGCACATTTGTTGCACTTTGCACGCATTTGGCCAGGCTGGGTTCATAAAGAAACCGTCTTTTCAAGCAAGAAGCAGCATGGTCAAATATTGTTACGTTAAACTAATTACATGTTTTATTGTAAAACGCCCCCGACGAAACACTGATTATTCAGTTTTTTATTTTTTTTTACAAACAAACATCACTATTTGCGTGATATTAAGAAAAAAAATATTAATATACTGACATGATAATGAGTATTAGTTGATACTAACAATTTATACCTGATATTATTACTTTTTGATATATTAAAATAGTAATAATAATAAATAATAGTACCACGTTCTTATAAATATCTATATGTTTAGATTTTTACAATATTTTAAATATATTTTTTTGTTTTTAGTGTGTTTCTGACAGAATAAACACATGGTCTACTAATGACATGGTCATGGAATAATGACATGGTCTAGTAATGAAGGAATCAATTTTGCTCCATGAAACAGTATAATTTTTTGAGATAGTTTTCTTATGAAACAAATACGCATTTCAAACTTGATTTACAACGACAATAAACAATATTTGGTACGATCTAAATATAGTATCATGTAGGATTCAAGAGTTTGGATTAGGAAGAAAAAAAAGACCAGAAAAATAATCACGTTTTGAAATGGTTCTTCTCATATCATCAAATACAAAATTCAAATTTAAAGTTTTTATTAATAACAAAATAAGGTATCAGCAACATAATGTTCAGCACTAAATATAAATAATAAAATAAAATACAAATAAAAAATAAAATATCCAAACATAGGAAATCGAGTACCTAGATAGCAGTCATGTTGGCCGATTTGATAAGATCTGTTATTTTTCTAATTAGGTAAGAGTTACTTGTTCTAACAAAGGTTATTTATATATAAAGTGTTACAGTATGAGTAAAAAATCCTGTGAAAAATAATAAAAAATAATTTTAAGCACTAATATGCACATTGATATGCACACACACACTAACAATATGATGAAATACGCTCTCAGCTCATTTCATCATGTTATTAGGGTCGGTTTGATCTTACAAATTGTGATGCTCGAATGTAATTCAGATTGAAATATTATGTGAGTAATCCCAATTTTAATTTATCTGCATTTATTCAGTTTTGTAGGTTTCTGTAAAATTATGTGTATAAAATAAGGACTATTAATTTTACCAGACCACATATTTTATTATAACAGATGAAGAAAAATTGATTAAAATGCAAAACAGTTTTTGTAAATGCAGTGAAATTTAATAAATGTATAAAACAGAATTTTGTCCTATTTGTCTTCTATCCTGGATTAGCTGTAAAGGTGATCAGGAGGCTCAACGGTTCTTCTTCAAGGCTCTGCCATCCATGGATTAGTCATCATTAGTAGTAGTAGTTCTTTCTTCCTGACGTATTCATCTTCATACCATGGGTGACTGCTAGAAGCTCCCTGGTTCTTCTTCAGAGCCCATTCGTCTTCTGGAATTTACTGGTTTAGAAAAATTCCGCCTTCGTTTAGTTCAAGTTTAGAAATATTACATGATCGTGGTTCTACAAATTTGCAGGATATGCATATAGAATTCAATTATTATTTGTGGTGCCTACATAAAATGTGGTCGACTGCTTTCGGAAATTTAATGGGGAGCCACCTCTTATTTCCTACACCACCATATTTGACATTAAAAAAATATAATTGAAATCTGCTTATAAAATATACCGTTGCTTCGAGTTGGAATCATAAATATGGCGATGCGGCAATCTTTTCCTTTTTACAAAAGGTACTGCAATATCAAAAACTCTATCCAGATGACACGTTCTTATATTTTGTCATAGAATCATTTACATACTGAAATTATTTCGTACGATTATTACGTACGAGTATTACGTCCGATATTATTTATACGATAGTGCGATTTACTTATATATATTTATTTATGCTATATTTATACGATATACGATAGTACGATTATAATTCGAAAAAAATCACACTAAAATAATTATATCTTTAAAAAACTTCGCTTCACGAGTCGCGTTCTCGAGCTGTAGTCGCCCGACCTCGCGCCATGCGATCAAACTCGTTCTCAAACATTAAAACTTATTCTATTATATTTCGAATTCGTTTTTCTTGTAATTGGAAAACATTCTTCGATAATATTATTTGCTAATTAATGTTTTATTGAACCTCCTAAAAGGACATCAGTGAATTTAAATACATTCTGTACAAATTATAAAAGAACACGCTATAAATATAATAAAATTGAAGGTGCAGGTTAAAAATTAGCAGATTAAACATATTTTTATTTTCGATTTGAATTAAAATTCCAGTTGAACTACTATTACACCTGAATATTAACCATTTTTTTTTTCCTGTTGTTTGTAAATGGTAGTTATTGCGTGTAAAGACTGACGGACGCACCTACGTACTTTGCCGGTCACATCGAAGTGCCCAAAGGTGGGCGATAAAATTCAGATTTTGTTACGGTCAGAGACTGACTTGGCAACGGCCATCCGGGCAGACCGATATTACGCTCGATTTGAGCACCTTCGCCGTAACGTTTAGGGTTGATTGCGCCACTGCGGTCGCCCTTGATCGAATTGGCTGTCACGGTCGTGACATGTTAAAAGCGCCCTTTTTTTTGACAGTTGTCCATTTACTGCGGTTTTGTGTCCCAGATGTGATGAACTGACAAAATAGTCAGATTCAAAATTGCCAAAGTGCTCAAACTTTTTCAGATATCAATTATCTATGATTTATATTTTTAGAGATGATCGATTGAAATTATAAATAGTTTCATAACTAACGGAATTACTACGTTACCATAACGACTAGGTTCTGTGTGTGCGTGTGATGTGTTAACTATTAAATTAAAACTATTTTTATGTAAATACCCTTTAAACATTTTTTTTAATTGCGTACCTGCCTAATTGCATCGTAGTTATCACAGCACAAGATAGACCCATATTCGTTTGTAGTAGGTACCATAAGCTCTGACAAAAGGACCTTACTAAAGGCCGAAATTTCATGTCCTACTTAAGGTTAACCTAAATTTTAAGTTAGACTTAACCGATAAACATCGTATTTCAACTCACTCTTAGCGTTAATTCGAACATAAAAGTCCGCCTTAGCTAAGAATCCTAACAGCTACTACTTAAGCCTTAAGTCAGTGTTAAAATACACTGCTAGGAGCGATTTCAGTACATTCGGCGCTACAGTCGCCGTGACCCGCGTGCGAGTGTATTGTCATTTGGTTTTAATATTTTCTAACTGATTAAAAATGACTGGATTTGCATATTTTGAACATTTAATTTAAGCAAACACGCATGGCAAAATCCTAGTAATCCTACAGCTGACAACATAACCTCAAAACTTGAGATGACGCGTCATTTGTCAAAAGTTATGCGAAAGTGGCGACAGATATTTTATACACAAACCATAGCGGCGAGTAGTGAACTAATCACGAGAGCGAAAACATATTCATAGCAGTCAGTCGAACTTAAAAAGTAACCAAAATACACAATTCAATTAAGTCATGCATAAAAATTAGGTTGATCCTAACTAAGAACGACTTTAAGCAAGGACTGAAATTTCGGCCCTTAAAACCTAGTCGGGTAAATGCAATACCTGATTTCTCGACTAAACCTAGTGTGCTGAGTTTAAATAATAGGGTCTTTAAATCTGTCGTGTCACAGAGAAATGTATTTAAAACTTACTTTTGTAAAAAAAATAAATGATATTAACATGTAAAACTGTCTCTTGTATAATAACGCGATACTAATCCTTTGCTCGAGGACAAAGTGAGAACTAGCGTTCCTCAAGGTCTGCGCTAGAGCAACACCTTCTTAAATATTATAGTCTTCAGGAGTCGTTCATTCTCACCGCGGCCTTAAGTCCCTATCGTGTAAGGGCGAGCCAACTTGCCAAAGGGGCCTTACTTAACCCCTCTTTACGGCCGGGACCGCTTTAACTCTTCAAGGGTTAACTGGCCGATCGGGGACGGGTTAAGGCGCACTTATCTGTTAAGTTTGTTAGGGAGCCGCGGGCAATGCAAGCTCGGTAAACCTTAATATGGATTCGGGACATTCCTACGCAAACTTCATGCTATGCGTACGACGAGGTAAATGCATCAAGTACAGGTATAATCCTTACATGATGATATAATACTGTTTGCCTCGTCCAAGGTTGGCAAGAAGACCCTTTAGAGCCTCATGATCGATCGAAATTTACGAGTACAAGTTCAAAAATGTACATTTTCTTAATTTTATGAATTAAGTGAATGAGGTCTAAATATGATGCGATTCCAATGTACTCGTACGCCAAAATGTTGAACTTATAATATATTATTTATTGTTAGATGTTTAAGTTTATATTGTGTTTAGGTTTTTTGTGTGTGTTGTTAGTAATAGGTTTCATAGTACATTTTTTTAATATCAATCTGCCTTGCTTGTGTCTTCGACGTCCCTCAAACTGTTGCACTTAAATAACCTTTCATAGGAAAGTAACTCTTAGCTAGTTGGAAAGGTAGCAGACCTTTTCAAACCGGCAAAATTTAATTTGCTAAATATTTTTATAAGTTGCTGATTTAGATTTATTTATTTATTTAATTCCAGCAAATGTTATAAAAACAATATTACCAATGCACAATATCTTGCCTAATTAGGCTTTCGCCCGTTCTAAGGAAGACTGTTTCTCTATTAATTAAGAAGTATAGTTACCGCGTTGAAACATTGGAAAAATCCACGCATACGAGTATTATACCATAACAAGATATGGATATATACGGAATATATATACAAACAAACATACATACTATAAGATAGACATATATATATATATTAATAAAACTAATATGAGAACTAAATATTATGTTTAATAATTACATACAAACATACTAATATATATAAATCTAAGATACTCTTACTAAAAGAACTACTTAAACTATCCTATATTTTTTTTAATGTATTAATTACGTTAGCTCAGTATTTTAGTATTTCATATCTGAAATGTGTTTGTATGTTATATTAAGTTTCATATTAAGATACCATAAGTAAAAATTAACGTTGTAATTTTGCTGAAACTTTATTTTACATTTAACTGTTATGGGGAAAACTTTTTGCCGGTAGATGATATTTTTGCCAAGCGATAATTTGATGAAATGTCTTCTACGACAAAAGGTCTCACAGGTAGTCCACCGCAGGAGAAAGCGACATGATTTTAATCAGTAAAAATTTGCTCTATGGCATTAAACCAGAATAAATTCTGAATATCGTAAAATAGTTTTAAGTTTTAAAGCCGGAAAAAATGGAATGCTACAAAACTATCGCTATATTCTGTGAGCATTGAAGTTTGACACAACAAAATATTTTTATTACCGTGTAGTAGCCAATTTTAAACTTCCGTACTAAAATATATTACGTGTTCTGAAAGTGGATTTAATAGAAGCTTTTATTACCTTTGCGTATTTTTCTTATTGTTTTTATAAGTAATTTTTAAAAGCTTTGTTTAATCGGCCTTTATATTTTTCTTTTTTAGAATTTCAGTATTATTTGATTTCCTGACTCGAACTGCGAGTGACATAACAGCTTTCTAGGTTATCTCCTGATAGTTGTTAAGGATTTTAGTTCAGAATGGCACCTTTTGAAAAATCAACTTACAATAGAAGCGACAGCTGAGATCACGAACCATATTTGTGGCATTTGTCCTCAGCATGCAATCACATGTTCTTAATATTGCGTATGTGTGCAGTTTGAATAAGCTAAACTCGTTTTATTTGCAAACGTTTAATATTAATTGACACTTTTAATTTTTCTAGTGAAAGTTTAATGGCGAAGTCTGCACGGTTTGAGATGTTTCAGGTGACCCCTTGGCGATCTGGTCGAGTTATCGATCCTGATTATTTTAAAGCTTTTGGTTTTATTCACACAACAATGTCTTTTAAAAATCTACTCGCTTTGATGGGCGTAGGGTTGGCAGTTGAAAAGGATCTCGTCTCCAAGCTTCCCGTAGAAGTCTCGTGCATCATTTTCAGGTATCGTACAAATAACGATAGTATTTTACGAATTGCATGATATTTTAGCGTACATATCAGTAATATTTTTTCTTTTACAGAATGCTCGACGGGGGAGGTCTTCATGCTGCATCCATCACATCGGCCGCGTGGAGATCCAGAATAGAAGGGGATAAGTCGCTGCGACGGACACTTCGGAAGTATATTTCCGGTTCGACGCTTTCCAGAGACAAGAGACGGCGTCGAGCGGAGCTGTCAGCCAAGAGTGTGTCCGAAGGTGCCATCGCCTTTCGGAATGATCCCGGAAGTAAGCCTCACACTTGTAACACTGAAAACGTAGCGGTTTGAATTATTACAATGTCGGCGATTTACTAAATATTTTTTTCATTTGTTTACAGGTAGAAACCAGGCGGTTTCCGGCAAAAGAAAATTGACCGCTGGCTCTGATGCGCCCGCATCAAAGAGACTGTACCGACTGTAGGATAGTTGTATCCGACTGCTTGACAATGTAGAGTACCTACCTGCTTCGGAGGGGTATCCACAGATGAATTATGTTATAGCTAATTATCACAACTGACCTGCTGCGTATAGAAAAGGGTAAACTATCTAAGCTTTATGCGCGGAATAAAGCAAAAATGCTGCTCCGTAGCACTTCTTCATTCGTGTTGTCGGGGAGGCGCATTTCCGACTGCCTTATTGATCATTGCACATGACAGTGCTGAGAAGCACGTCGTTGAATATTGACCCACTGGGCATTTGAGCTCTGGGATTTAGAAGCGTGCACCTCCAGGCCGTCTTCATAGCACTAATATTATGTAAACACTCGACGCAGGTAGTTGTAATAGGTAGTAGGTACTGACCTATAATCTCACTGCGTGCATTCCTGGATGGCAGTGACTAATAATACCTTTGATGAATTTCAATCACTGGAATTCAGTACCTTCCTGGCATATCTCTATATCGGTCGAGCGGAATAGAACGATTTAGGCAAATCGTAATTGCCAATGTTCCATTGAAGAAAGTATGTTAACGCTACAAAAAACGGGAAGATACATCTACCAAAACGAACCAAATTGTCAAAGGCTTATATTGTTTATTTATAGAGATATTATTCTTGGGGTGTGGGGAGGGAGGGGTTAGACGACACTCCCCCTGTGTGGAAAGTTTAAATGTATTATTGTAGAGATTATTGTAAATATACTTATTCTGTTTGACAAATTGCGGTAAAAAAGTACACGGATCATTTTTCAAAGTTTATTCAAATTAACTTAAGATACGTTAAACCAGGTATCTCGATATTTTATAAGTAGAAAATGCCGTAAATTGTTAATCATACTGCATGTTTTCCAAGACAAAGACTAATGCGAATCCATCGATACACAACAAGCTATTGTTACAGAATATAAAACCGTACAATGTGGGTTTCACGAAAAAATGAGCCAATCGCAATGCCGTCGCCAGTTCGTTGTATCAATGACATATGTCAACGTCACTAGCACAATTTTCATCCGAAACTGTGGAAACACAAATCGAAATGGAGGGAAAATGCCCGGTTGGGAAATTCTCGCTTCATTGTCGGTGTATATTTTTTTGCCCAAAATTAAAATGGAAATTTTAGCGCGTCGTTAAAGTCTCAATGATTAGGTTGCACACTTCACATTAAGCTTTGATACTAATATTATATTCTTTAAATTAATCAATTCAGAAAATCGTTTTTGGGGAAAACATGTTAAGTGTAAATGCCAATGTCGGGTGATAATTTAGAAATATAATATTGCAAATTTAATGACATAGTAATATGACAAAAACTTATTGAATTTAGTTTAATGCACATGACACGTTATCGTTTTCTCAACCATCGTTTTGGAACCATTATAACAATTCCTTTATTACAATTCCAACTAATTCCAATTAATATTCCAACTTGTTTTCATTTAAATGTGAAATTGTCTGTTATCGCAATAAAGGCTACATTTACTCAGATTGATACGGCAGATTCATCGCATCTATTATCCAGGAAACTGAAAGGTTATCTTGGCCGGCTGCGTCCGTCGATTAATCTCCGAAATGGATCGCTTGTTAACATTTCTTATAGAATGCATTCTACAAGGCAATACTATTTTTTTTATTCCAAAGATCTTTTCACGCGTAGAAAGTAGACAAGCAATATATTTTACCAATTAAATCCATTTTCTTATGTGTGACGTCTTCATACACATTACTCGAATGTTTATACTACGCGTAGCTTTTATTATTTGGACGTAGTTATGCAAAAACCAACCAATCCAAAAACCATGAAAATGAGTAAAACGTGAACGGATGATTACAAGTAATTACAATTAATTCTTAACTCTGAAACATCTTTGGTCTGAGATATTGGTTTCAATATAAACATGTTTAAAATCCCTTCTTAGTGGGTGCCTGCGCGATAAAGAGAAATTACATGTTTTTTAATGATTGAAAAACTAATATTTCGGTAATTATTAGGAATTTCGCTTGGTTTGATTTTGCAAATCTTAGAAAAGGCATTTTTCTGATCGACACGATACCAAACTCAATTTTGACATTTTGTGGGTTGGTTGGTTTCTGCATAACTACGTCCAATTGAATGTTCTGCACTTTTTAGGTTTCAAACTCCAATTTACTGTTTTTATTATTACCGTAAGCATCAGTAAAATTAAATCAGTATTCACAATTACATACAAATTGCATTAGTTAAGTGTTTTTATTACTCAAATTATTAGCACGTTTGTTATGTTATACTGTCAAAATTTTATATTGAAACGTAACTATCAAAGTTACAAGTCATTGAGTATCTCTAATGTAATGGTTATCACTCCTCGATATATAAATATATAAACCCAACAGTTTCTATAAATATTGTCAACTATTTCTTAAATAAGCACTATCTTATATTCGGTAATAGCTTTTCATTTTGAGGGAGTCAAATTTCATGAATCACCAGTTCGATGTTTATTGAAACATTATTCTGTCCTGGCTCGAGAGTACCAGAAGCGCAGGAGGCTCTTATTGATTTCCTCTCAGGATCTGTCAGAAAAATGTTATGTACTTTACTTTTCATGATAATTCCCCGGAACGGTGGCCTCGACCCAAAACCTCTTCGCTCGAGACGAAGCTTGTCCATTAAAACTTCAACATATTTTTATAGCGCGTCACGATTTGTGGTAAACATCACATTACTTCTAATATTTTATTAACATTCTTCTGTAAATAAAACTAACTCGAAAACAGCTCAAATTTAATCAAAACGTGTATTCGAATATTAAATAAGGTCATTTCTAAAATCTTTTTTAATTCTTAGAAAATACTTGCCTTGACCTATGTCATATACAATTCAATTAGGCCAAATTTGCCTGTCCTAGAGTCAGGGGTGATGGTGGTAATGAAGTGTTAAAATGGTATGACCATGTACGGTCCATGGTAGTCCAACGCCTTAACCGCTAGATTAGCACGATCTACTACCATATATTAAGAGATTATGATTCTTAGCACTCAAATTATACCACATATACACCAAAACTCGGTTAACTTAAAAGTAATTTGATAACACCGCCCTATGTAAATTTACTTTTATTTTATAAACATTTACTAATTTTATCTGGCCATGCGTAAGAACCTCCAATCTATTTACCTGATAATTCGGGTGCATTCAGAAGGAATATTTAAAAACGCAAAGCCTTTAAATAAAATAGTTTTGGTTTGGAAAAACAAAACAGTTTTATATAGTCTTAGAAAATTATAAAAATTGTTAACGCAGTGTTAGGTCATGAATTTTATTTTTTGAGTAAATAATGCTGCGGCCATAGTTAAAGTGTGCGTGCGTTCAGATATCGTAAGCTGTTACGGAAATTAAATTACTTAAATTATATCTGTGTCATGTGAAATATACCCTCGGCAACGAACTGCGTTTTGGGGCCTCAAGAATCCCAGTGTCGCCCACAAAGACGTTCCGTGGTGATCCACGTAAATCGAGGAGCGGAGCATAATTGAAAATAGACCTGCAATTGTTAGGTTAGGTGACTTAATTTAATTTGCAGGTGATGAGTAACCTTGACCACGAGACGCGGTCGGTTCAGACCTCTGTTTTACAATATGCAACTTTTTTAGTATCTTGCGAAGATATACTTATTCTTTCATAATTTAAAATATATGTGCGAGTGCATACAAATATGCCGCGTCTGCTGTGCAACTGAAAGTAATATTTGTGTCCGTAGTTTCATTTGTTATGAGACTCAAATTTACGAGGCAATATTTACTGGTTAGAATTGAGTATTGTATTTCACAATCGGCGCTCGAACCCAACCCTCGACTAGCTAAGTACGTTTCGAAACATTTCGGCCTCCGATCACTCATTTATATAGAGCCTTTGAACCAGAACTGCGGAAATTGGAAGCGATATTGCTTCGTTCCTAAGACCTCTTCTGGCATTAAAAATAACAAACGGTATTTGTAAGAATATACCGAACTATCCTATAGAGAAAAAAAAACAAAATATGTAATTTAATAATATATATATATATATATATATATATATATATATATATATATTAAAAGAAGGCTCTCCAGAATATTTAATCATCGAAAACACGAGAACAAAACGATGCCTACTACGTAATGAAATCATATTCCTCTTAAAAAGAACTGAAGTTAACGATAGATAAAAAAAATTAATTTATAAACTGAAATTACTTCTGAGCAATAATAAATATATAATTAAATTTATATTATGATAATATTTATTTTTATTTAGTTTTTAGATATTATTATTGTCATAGTATCGATCAGATGACGGAAGTGGCACATTAATCAACAAAGCCAAACTGCTTCCTTTAGTACAGATTCGTCTAGTTTGGGAGGAAGGAAATATAAGTACAATGTAACAGTCGCTTTAATAATACATAGTGATAATGCACAACTTAAATAATTTTTTATATATTTTATAAAAAATAATATCTTTTAAAATATCTCCTTTACGAGTGAAACGTATCCCTAAAGCTATCGTTTTTGGTTAAATGCCTGACAAACAATGTTCGGCTCTGGTTATGTAAGAGTAATTTTCTTAGGGACTATAAATAAAATTGAAGAATAAACTATTTAGCACTGAAAGTCTTGTCTAAACTCTAGTTTATCTCCTACCTATATGCATCTAGAAATATAAATATATTCAATTATGTATGTTTATTTTTTCCATCTAACAAAACTAACAAGATTGTTTCTTCATAGGAAGAAAGCTTACTTGAAAATGTTAGTAATAAATTGTATATAAGTCGATTCTAGATTATAACAAACGCTAACGCGGCGGTCATAGGATTATGTCGTCAATATCATGATTTATTCTACTAGATTTATTTATATTTTTATTAAATGAATACCCACTTGATCTTGACTCGCAAAAAACTAAATTTAAAAAGCAAATAATAGTAAAATAAGACAAAAATCTTTAGATACCCTGTTCTTTTTTTTGTTCTTTGACAGTTGGGACCTATTTTGTTGTCAAATAAATAAATCCATACCGGAAGATTACAAATAATCTAAACTATGTCATGGACCATTCTCCGTATTTCCGGACAGCCTCTTCGGATTCAATTGAGCGCAGAGTGGATAACTCAAGCACAACTTATCACCTAAAGTCGTCTTAAGACAATAGAATAGCAGAATGGCTTTGTCTGTCGACTACCACAATAGTCACCGACCTAACAAACCAGCAAACCCAATTGCTACAAAACCAATCAATGTCTGTCCCGATGAGAGGAGAGAACACAATAGCCAAGCAAACGCGAATGAAAGAAACAGAGCAACAACACCATTCGCGTTAGAGAGAGACGGGTTATAACATTATGCTGGTTGTCCAACAATGTATGATATTAGCTGTCATTCAATAGCGTAATACATTTAGTATGTACTAAAACGTGCGATGCGTAAATCACACAATTATAATAGCACTATTATACAACTTAGGACAGCGCTATTATTATGTTAAATCGTCGACACTATTCGCACGGTAAAAAGTCAACTGTCAATTAATTATTCTCATTACAACAATAAGCCTTTTATAACGTATTAAATGTAATATCAATAAAAGTAGTTATTAGTGGACAATTATCAATTGTATATAGTTTTAGCATAACAAAAGAGAGCGAATGTGTGAGTGACAAATTCGTCTCTATTGCACTCCCGGGATAGATGTATGCTACTCCAGCAAGGGGTGATCATACGAGCATTTCTTTTTATTTATTTATTAAACAGGTTTCCCCGTGTACACATTACAATTAAAGTAAAAATTTAACCTACTAAAAGAAAATAAACAACATTAAAAACAAATAACAATAACAATAAAAAAAAACTAGAACTAATCAGGAAAAATATCAAGTAAAAAATTAAAATAATGCCTCCAGGCAAACAATAACTAATAAATAATTCGCGCTGATCGTACAAAGGTGCAATAGAAAGCAGATTTTTAATCCTATTGGGCGAACAGACAAAGATATCAATCTCCGCGGAAATGGAATTTAATAAATCGGATGCTCTCCCAATCGGACTATACTTGTACACGTCGGTGCGACACGCTAATCGCCCAAATAGCGTGTGCTTCCGCGATCTAGTCAAACGGTCCCGAACAAAGAAACCAATATCTCTGAGTATTCCCGGATTCTCGATGAAACCGTGAATAACTTTTAACAATATAGAGAACAATGTATGGACTTGTCGCCTAAACTCGAGTGTTTTAAGACTAACATCCCTAATACAAATGCTGATGGATACGTTTTGGGGAAAAATTTCAGGATAATATCCATACCTACGGAGATAAAGGTATCTAAGGAACCTCCTCTGAGTAACCTCTAGGATATTACAGTAAGTAATCTCATGAGGACTCCAGATGATGGAATATAACTCTAATATACTCACGAACGTGCAGTATTAAGGTGAAATCGACTGGTTCGAAGCACGAATCCCAACATTTTATTGGCACGCGTAGCTATGCTTCGCATGTGCAAATGAAATGTTAGAAGCGAGTCAAACAAAACCCCCAGGTCGCGAATTTATTGCATCTGCGAATAATCTCATTGCCCAGAGAGTACTCAAAACTTATTTTTTTCACTCAAGGCTCGTGAGAGAAATATTAGACATTTAGAGGCATTAAATTGTAATTTATTAATGTAATATCTTCATGCCCAAAACATTTACTATTTTGTGACTTTATTACATTTTATGTAGATGATGTTGAATCAAACGTTGCAAATTGAAGTGAAATTCGGAAAAAAGTACCAACCACACTTACATTAAGTAGTACAAAAACTTAAAGTTTGGGAATTTTAAATAATTCCGAAAACAAATAGTTATACGCTAATCACATAATAATGAGAGGTATTTTTAGAGGTATTATATCCTTGATCATTAACAGTAATATCATTAACAGTAATAATAAGGAAACGGAACACGGGGAATAAACTGGTAAATACTTTAAAAAAAAACCTTCGCACCTTGTACTCTTTCGGACAGTACGAACCACACGTAGAATCCTGGTAAATTCTTGAAATTGCAAACATGTTAGCAAAACTGGATCCAGGTAGCGCATACTAGAGAGGCGTGATTAATTTGGACTATTACGATTATGAAACACGATTAAAACAATTTTTGCGTCAATAATAGTTTTTTTTATATAAATTTAATTATAAGCATTATTTAATATTTTATATAAGTAAGTAAATACTAGATTAATATAAAAAAAATAATGATCATAGTTACCACCTCTCATTATTATATAATCAGCATATAATTACTTTTTATTTATTTATTTATTAGAGAAATCAACAGTTTTTTAAATTTACATAAAGTTCAAGATAAAAAATATAAATGGATATAAGCAATTAATTTGTACCAATTAATAAAACTAACATAGATTTCTACTTAAAAATAAAAATAATGTTATGTTAATGTTGATCATTGTAAATTAAGTAAAAAGGATTCCAGATAACGTTTCAATATTCTGATTTACTCCTAACAATTGCCTTAAAAGATCATTATGATCAATTTAAGATTTTTATGTTTCCTACCTTAGGTAACTAAACGTAACTTGACCAAATTATAATAGAGCCATCCCTGAGAAATTCCCTATCATATGCAAAAAAAATCCAAATCACTCGATACCATCCAGAGAACATACATTTAAAATAAATGGGGAAAAAAACATAAACGTTGAAGTTTTTTTTAAAGTCGGTTAAAAAATATACGCACACGTAGGGTTAGAGATTTGACGGGGCGGCCGCTCGCAGCGCATGCAGGTGACTCTCTTGCATACGAATGTTTTTCTAACGAGCTGCGGAGGTCAGCGAAGGGGTCATCGAATCATTAACGCCTTAAGCCTTGCCTTGCGACATTCGGAACGTTTTCAATAGGTCCAGCTGCGCTTGGGCTATTCTAAAATATAAACGCGTCGCTTAACTGTCGAATCTTGCAATTCTGTACTGCGAAATTACAACATTTGTGATGGGTTGACCCATCCGAAGTCCTGCAGCCTTACAGAACTTGACTCGTGTGCTGAATTACCCATCTACGATTAGCAGCATCGTTTTTGGACAATCGGCACATTGGCATTTATTACTACCCTTTTCTTAAGGAAGTCTGTATCAATTGATATTTATTTGTTTGTTCATCTGTAGATTTCTTTTAAAGTTAAATATATATAAATAAAGTACTTACAATAACCATACGAAGGTAGGATAGGAGTATGTTTGCCATTGCTACAGGCTACGAAGATATTGCACTTTTTAAATATTCATCAACATAAGTACATATAAATAATAATATTATATCGGAACTTTTTAGTACCTTTATAATTATTTTGCTACTTTTTCATTCCAGAGGTTTATGAATTTCAGCAATATCGCTCGTGAAAATGCCCAATTTTCGCTTTAATACTTTTGCAGTATTGGATACTGTCAATTATAAGATGACAATGATGAATACATTCTGTATTGAGATAAAAGTAATATTTACCTAACTGACACGTTTCAACCTCTTTTTGTTGAAAACTGCGAATGATTTTGCATTAATCATTTCAAGATAAGTTTGTCTTTGCGGTTTTCTTTGTTGTAAATATGAACAATGCGTCATTGCGTGATTAATACAGGGAAAAAATAATAGACACTTAGATTAACAATAAATAATAAATCACATATACGTATTTCGTGGGACATTTTTCAAACTGCATTTTCAAAATTCAGTTGGTAACCAGGCCCCTTTGAGCAGCCTAATGGTTTAAGTGCTCATAATTATTACTATATTTCCTTGCTATGTTGAACTTTCATCACTTAAATAAGACTACTCATGTTGAGTAGTCTAATTATACTCAGTTTAATAAGAAATATGGATGTCTTTGTAGATTTCTTTTCTAGATTTTGTATTTATTTAATTAACGCATAGCATGATATTGCAAAGCATTGAACTAGAAATAAAAAATAACACATCATAAAAGAACTGCCCAACTAAGTGAAACTTGTTCTAAGGCAGACATATATGTATACTTAATAACCAACGAATATATATATAGTAAAATTGTATAATGTATTGTTTAAATACCGTATTTAGATGATTCCTAACTTTATAATAGGCGTTATATTATATAAAAATTTATATAGCCAGAATGTTCAAAGAAAAATTAATACCGAAAGCGCAGATAGTTGCATCGCTTGAGGTAATGCACGCTGGTTTAAATACAGGCCTGTATTTTATGAAAGTCTTTCACTCTCACCTACCTATCTGTGCGATATGCAATACGGTCAAACTTTCATTAAAGTAGTGAATAAATGATTTAAAAAAGAAACAATAATTATGAAAAACGGTGAAAATGTAACGAATATGACCTATAATGAATGAGAAGTGAATGGTTTAATGAATATTTGCAAGAATGACTTACGTTCAACGTAGGATGACTCGTCATGGCTAAAAATAAAGAGAAAAGTGTAAAATCGTTTAGATATAGTAAAATTTTTTAATGAAACATGTTTTTTGTTTTTAAATAATTATTATCATTTGAAAAAAGTGTTTTTTTTATGTAATGGCCTAGATTATTATATTGTCTATCTTTAGAAAGAAAAATTAGGTTCGCGTCAATTACACAACTTAAAAGAAAATCGTTGCAAGCAAAAAACAACACTTTCTTATTTATTTATTTTCATTACTATAATAAGGTGTATTTCTTTTTTTTTTAACAAAGGACTAAATTAATATATGTAGAATATTGTGGCATTTTTAGTTTTAGCCATTTGTTGGGAATAACTTCAACAAAATGCTCCAAAATACGTTACAAAACACGTTTTAGGAACTGGTGGCGCCTTAAATACCGTATTTAGATGATTCCTTGCGTTATAATAGACTTTCACCGTTAGTTTACATTACTTATATAAAAGTCTGACAGTATTGACATTTGGAAAATTCGAATGCTTTTTAATAATTTTACAGATTGAAAATTTTCAAAGAAATTATATAGCCAGAATGTTTAAAGAAAAATTGATCTTACGTTTGCTATGGAAGCAAAAATGTACAGTGCAAAGCATTCTTTATTTTCTCATCTTTGTGATACTTTGAAAAAATGAAACTGTTATAGATCTGCCTTTTCGACTCGAAGGAAACATTAACCGTGCAAAAAAATAGCCTTATTTAAATAGTATTAAAACAAATTTTGAGAAAAAAACCTTCGTTTTGAATTCCGTAGACTAAGGAGCACTTTATTAAAATTCAGCCTGCTAGTTCGCAATCTAAAGTACTTAAATACACTTCGCATTTAATTGCATTAGGTGAGCTTTTCTTACTATTCAAAGAAACGGAACATAGAAATGAACGGGGCATTTAATAGTGATTTGTTCAGTCATTTTAATTTCGCACAGGATGATTATTTTAGAGGTAAGCTCATATGCGGTATCTAAGAAGTACTTTTACCACTTTACTATACGTATTTATGACTACACCGTCACAAATAAAGTCAAGTTAGTAGGTACTGGCATGGCTCAGTTAGGTTAGACTTTATAATTTTTTGTTATAATAATTTTTGTATATATATGCATAAATAAATAAATATTACAAAAAAATTAACACAATATCACCTCAGTGCGACCGCTAACAGGTAAATCGACGTGTAGGTACTTCAGATGACAGATGAGATACCTACCTAGATCAGTCTTCTTTTAGCTGTCGAGGAGGTCAAAATCGTTCAAGTACAGGACCACTTTAGTACCTTTAAAATTATTGCTATATCGCTGTATATCTTACCCTAGGCCTTATCAAAAATTAATATAACTTTTTATAACGATAATATAACGATATGCCGCTATTAAAACCCAAACATCAAGTATGGTCAAATATGATAATAAGCCAAATGCGTTTACAATTTAATTATATAATTATCTAAATAAAACGCACACTAATCATGTGATTTAAGTTTACGCTTTTTACATATCCATTATATTTATATTTTTTTTTAGAATACCATTTTTTCTTAATTTCATATAATTAGATAGTTACATAATATTTAACACTATAGAATTAAAAACAGGTGAGAGTTTTAGATGTAAATTTTCGGATAACGTTTTCGACTTATACTCTAGGATTTCTTCCGTGCAAAATGGTATGGTCTCCTTAGGAAAAATTGTCCATTAATGTTGTGCTCACAATGTTAATCTCATCCGCACACGCTTGTCGTAAGTGTCCGTCTCTGTTTAAGACCGTAGCTGTTCCTCTAGTAAATTGAACATTTGAGAAGCTACTTAATAAGTGAAAGTATCTCATCCGAAGAGGCGTACCAGCAGTTTACTCCTCGTAAAATTGCATCCGTTTATGTCCCTTCCAATTCGTAGTATGCGCATCGCGTAATATCACTTCGTCTATATACAGCGTGTTCCAAGACCATTTTCGATAAAAAATCCTGCTTATCGACCCTGCGATTTTAAACATGATTTGTAATGACATATCAAAATTCATCATAGTTTCCGAGAAAAAAAATATAATCATTACGTGATAATGAGCGCCGCTCGATGACCTTCGCCGGGTCATTGAGCGGCCGTGGTTGAGCGCGATGAGCAAACGGAAAAGCGAATTACAAAAAGGGATTCAACACGAGCGCTTTAATTAAATTAATAAATTTTCGTATTGTTTTGTACAATTTCTTACACGTAATAGGGAACATAAACACCCCCTTAAATCTTCAGGAATATTCTTGGAACATCCCGTATAAATATATTTATTATAATAAATCCTCTAATGATTTGTCGGTCTCGGCACGATGCACCGTCGATCAATTACTAACTATCTTCTTGTTACTTATTGTATTTTTATGTGCGAATATCGTACTTGTAATTCTTTTCGTGAAAAATACCACCTTATAACTGTGAAAAAGGAAGCGTATAGGCTTAATGCGCCAACATTACTGCAATTTATTATACGCGCGTTCCCAGTGCAATGGCACAGTCGTCTTCGCTTGGCAGCTAACCCTGTTCATACTCACACTCTGGTACACTATGCAAATAATTCAGGTAGATTAAATGAACCGTGATATATCTACAAATGCAAAACTATTAGCTGTTAGAGGCGTTGATGTATGTAATAATTTAGTGTTTCTAGTGTATTTAAACTAATAAAACATGTGTACTCGTTTATATTTAGTATTTATGTATATTTATATTTATCAATAGGTTATTTACTTTATTTATATAATAATATTAATATTATATATTATAGGTCTATTAAGAAGTATACTATAAATGATTGGCATCTCCTTGGCATATTAATAGCACATTGTGCTATTAATATATTATGGTGATATATAAAACTAATCCATTGCACGTGATTACAAATTAGCATGATAATGTACGCACAAGCATAGCGTAGCGTATCTATTATTTAAACACTATTTTACTGTTTTCTATTATAAGGGTGTATGTAAATGACGTTAAAATAAATAAATAAATAAATTATTACTATTTTTTTTATATAATTACAGTATTTTTAACGAGGAGCATTAATATTAACAATGGTCTTACCAAACAGAGCATTTGCAATTATTCATAGCATAGTATGAAAATTAAGGGTAACATAAAACAGTATTATTGAGTTTATAATTATTTCGCATTAAACGGCGTTTTGTTTTCCATTTTTATTGAATCGCCGCACTGATTATTTATTTATTTATCTTTATTGGAGAAACCAACAATTTTACACAGTACATACACAAAAAAAAATACATTTGATGGATCGATAAAAAACTATGTAAAACTAAAAATAGGTTTCTACTAACAAAAAGTATTAAAGTTAATAACAAAAATAACAAAACCATTTTATATCTATATACCTATACATATCTACTACACGAATTTAGAACAGCTAATTTTTACACAAAAGATCATTGCTGAACACTTTAAACTGACACTGATTATATGTTAACAAATTATAAAACTGTATAAATTAAGTTAATTATTGTTTCTTTTGTATTGTTTTGTCCCATTTTTACTGCAATGTTTTCATTTTACTCTGTAAGTACGGCGTCTCTTTCGTTCGCTGCCGACGGTCTTAAGAAAAGAGGGACGGCGCATATAGTCGAGTCGATTTTCGAGTGTCGATCGTATTCTAGACCTCTAGTTGAAATGGCCGTCGGCTCTTTGCATTCGAAAAAGAAAACTTTCCAAAAGGCAACTTTCACAAAGTGAGGGCGCGGCGGTTGGTTGCAAAGCGCCGAGCGACGAATTTTTATGAGTTTGAAACAATATTCTTCAAAAATGCAAATGTGGCAAAATAACAAGGATCGGCGGTCCTCAAACTGTTTAAGCGAAAATCAACATGATTATTGAAGTTATTCTTTGCGCCCGTTGGGATGGGATGTTGGTCGAGAAACCGCGTCACGCGTTAGGAGTAAAATCCGTAGAGTGCCTTTTTATACGTTTTTTTGTATATTCGTATAATTTGTAAAAATTCATAAAAATTATAATTCATAAAAATGTCTTATATTTCTTTATATATCCTGTATGTGTGTGTGAGTGGGTGTGTGCGAATGGCTAAAGAAGTATAACTTCCACCTTCTGATCCGACGCAGACCCAATTTTTTTTATTTATATTAAGTTACAATCTCTACTTTATTTTTCTTATTGATACCATTCCAGATAAGAACTTAAGTCAGGGTTATGACTCTGGGCATAAATGTGAACATCTTTTGATTAACAAGTTTTCATATAGTTAACAAAAAAAAACCATTTAAAAATATTTATACTCTATTGAACGTTTGGTGCGCGTATTTTTTGTGTTCCTGACCTATCCAATTGACCTACATAACAATATTAGCGCGCGGGAAACTACCCGTTTTTCACTGTCGTCAATACATTTGTAAATACGCTTACTGGGTTGCAACGTCGTGACGCTGCGGCGTATATATTTGTGATAATAAGTGTGAGTTTAAAAGTAAATTCCTGTCTATAGCCCTACAGCAACCCACTGTTAAGAACAATTCAATGCGAAACATATCTATATTAACATACTATTATAAATCGAAAATATTTAAAAAAAATACAAATTTATGTACCCGTATGTTCGAATTCTGACGCTTAAAAAAACTGCCTTCTTTAGAACATACTTTTACGTCTAATTAAGATCAATTACGTCTAAAAGCGAACGCAGGTCGCTGTAGTGCCGAACCAAACGTTCGCATATTGTTTTAATTTTTATAAAATATTATTTATAAATAAACGAATGAATAGTTTATCTTTCCTATATTAGAGAGGTTTGTGAATGGTTCAGTGAAGCGATTCTGAACCAGCTGAAAGCACGTCGGGGTCATCGACCGCAATGAGGAGAATCGGCCATCTTGTTATTAATCTGAGGATCCCTTTGAGGTTTCGTTTGTAGCCAAACCCAAAATGGTTGATCGTGACCTACGCGGGGCTGTCTGATTGGATTAACAATACGTTAGCCTTCTGATCTTAGTAAAAAATAAATCACTCCGAAATAGATATTAAGTATATATATAGATACGTTTATTGATGTTCGATACGATTCTTAAAATAATATCTTCACCGGATAGATTCTGTAGTGAAAGTTGTTAACCCCTCAGTCTAACAAATCACCCATTTTCCGTAAATGAAAATATAACAATTTTGAGAGGCTGTGCATCTTTTAGAGGCAGAGTCTATCCGTTGCAAATCTACCCGCAAAAGAAGGAGTTCGAGTCCAACCTGACCATTTCCAACAATCCCATAATAATTTGTATTGTCTTCGTTTTCTTTAGTTTTACATATATGCGATAGCTTTTCGTATCGTTGGGCTGGTTTATCGTTTGATAAAACTTTTGTTTTTTTTAGTTTTTGTATTTTTGATGAAATGCATAGAAAAATACAGACTTGTTTAGGCTCCTAACTTTTAGACAAAATAAAAAATTAACCTTTTAATTCCGTAGAAGCTTAAATATTTAAGAGATAAAACGTTACCTAGTATTATTTTTCTTTTACGTCCACAAATAAAAGAGTAATCGGGTTGAGTCCCCTTAACATGCATGCAAGGAAACATTAGAAAAGTCTTTACACTTTACCAATAAGCACTTATAACACGTGGAATTTGTATCAAATTCCACGGTACAGTTAAAATTAAACCGACGTTTCAGCATGGTGGTTTCGGTGATATGCTTCTAAAGTCAGACTGTAAAAAAATCTGCACTACCTGAGTAGAAAAACAGTAACTGTATACTATAAAAGCTACTATATTTTTTTTTATAAAACATTTTACTTTTTAATCTATTAAGGGTACTTCATTCATTTGTTTTATTCACTCATTTCAATAACCGAACGGATAGACCAGCGCCATTAGCATTGTTTGGTATATATGTAGTTACCAATTACACAAAATACACAAATTACCAAACTTGGGTATTATTATTATAATATAAATTATACAAATTACTTATCTGTATTACGTATAGTAATTACTTTTAATAATTATATAAAAGATGTCAATTTTATTAACCACAAATCCGTACTTACCATTTTCAATAAGAAGCCAAACCATCGCTTGGTTATTGGTATTGTGTTGACAATATTGTAATATTTTTTATTCACTTATACAAGTACTAACACAATATTTTCATTGTAATTGGTATGCAGAGATATTCTGCTATCAAAAATATTATAAAAAATAAATCTATATATGACACCCCTTAAAAGACAGTGCTTAATGGGGGGGGGGTTCTATCAACAGACGCTGTGTGATTGGTCGCGGTAGGCAATATTGTTACAGTATATACCTACCCGTAATATTCTTAGCCAATTGCCTTCAATTTGTACATTTTTAAGGTTTTGTAGACTATGCTTTTTTATTTATCTGAGTTTTCGTTAAAAGTTACAACTTACAAATTAAACTTTAACGTATAAAATAATTAGGTTGCATTAATGTAGGTACCACATGAAAAATAACAACTAATAGAATATTTAATAATTAATATATATTTTAGTAACATGCTAAGAATATTCAAGGTATCAAAAATTTCGAAGTTAATGTTTAGTATATATCTTAATGATTTTTTAGTTGTGATATTTTATATATAATAATAAATAAGCTAAACAGTGATAAATGGATATTGTTTTTATTATTCTATTTATTTATACACCTATTTTTGGCAATAATTATATGAAAAATATATTATCGATCACCTAAAACAGGTTGAAATAATATTAGAGTAATAAAGTATAACAGCTCTTCACTTTATTTAGAGGCAAATTGAAATAAAATCATAAATTATCGCATTTTTTCAGATGCTGTACATAGTATAAAATTTAAATTATATTATATTAAATATTTTTTATACAAATACAAATATAAATAAATACTCTCAACAATAATAATATAGCAAGAGGAGCCGATGATTCAATCTGATACAGATTCTGGTACATAATAATATCCCAAGTTTAAAATAATAAAAAATGTTTTTGGCAACACTGTTATAGAATTCTTAATTTGAAATTGCTCCACTCGCCAATTAACATTTGCGTTCGCTATTTAAATTGAAGTCGTTAATGGATGCGCCAATTGGCGGTTTGGAATTGCACAACGGAAATTCGAATTCAGAATGCCCTTTGCTCCTTTTTCAAAACTTTTATGCAATTCGATACGAAGCCGGCCACAGCAACCGGTCCACCGCATTCAAAAAAAAATAAATAATAAATATATTTTTAGCATACAAGATATTTAAGTTGTAAATGTTATTAATAGAAAAAGAACACATGGCGACTACATATAACTAATAATAACGCACTTTTATAAAAAAAAAAAACAAGCAAATAATTCACGATGATATTACAAAGGTGTAATATAGGGTGATGATTTTAGAGGCGTGGTTTTCAAGAAGAGATAAAACGCATATAATTTGATGTTATGGCTAAGAATTTAGTTTTATTATAAAGATAAGGGTTTGCCATTATGTTTTAAAAATGATTTCGGGTAAGTGGCCGCCGCGGCTGACTCGAACAAATTCCAGCCGAGAGGCCCAATTTTCAACCACTTTTTGCAGCAAGTTGGGCCGTATGTCAGCAATAACGCGCCGAATATTCTCTTCCAAGGCGTTAATCGTGTCCGGCTTATCTGCGTAGACAAGCGACTTCACATAACCCCACAAAAAATAGTCCAGCGGTGTTAAATCGCACGATCTTGGAGGCCACGCCACAGGCCCACGACGCGATTTTTACTTTATTTTAGAGTGATTTTAAAAAAAATTTAGAGTGATTTTTTCTAAATTTGCACTATTTGCAAACGTTGTTCAGGAGAAAGTCTATTATTCATTATGAAATGGCAAACCAAACTGAGCATAAATCAAGTGACAGCTGTCAAAAACATCAACTACGAAAGAAGTAGTGCCAGATTGAAAATCACGCCTCTAAAAAAAACACCCTATATAAGCCAGTCTCAGACACAATGCATGATACAAATGCAAATGATATTTGTAAATATTTGCACAAACAAAATATGTGTTCAAATATTTATAAATGGCCTCCCATACATAGTATTTATGCATAGTATTACTGCTTACCTAGTACGATCAGGCAAAGGTACGAATTTATCAAACTCTGCAGAAACGGAATTTATACTGCTGCAGGGGGCAGACCACACGTTCGCCTGGTTTCCGCTGACGACATCATCAGACTCCCGGTGCAAAGTCCGTCGACCGAGAGTAACGCCGTTCGATTGCGTTAGGACTGAGACGGAGGGTTTCTCCACCGCCACACCTGGCAGACTATAAGACCGGACCCCTCCCTCACAATGAAGCACGGTTACAAATCACGCAGTTATTTTGTAACCGTTTAAGTATTAGTATTAGGTATAACGTAACCTCAGTTATATGATTATGGTTTTAACAACCACTGCTAATTTAAACGCACAGACACCAAGACTTCTGAATCAGTGTGCTGGTTGCTTGGAGGACCTATAGACCTTAGAGATGAGAAGCTATGGACCCAAACGCCAGTTCCCAAGGTAATAGGTATATTTTTAAATTAATCAAGGAAGTCCACGCAAGTAAATTTAGAAACGCCGATAATTTATTTAAAATCTTTAATTGAATATTTATTTAATAAAATGTTTTGTTTAAAGACGATATGCAAAACAAAAAAAAAATCTATAGAAACAAAAATGGAATGTTACCAGCGATGCTTATCGCACGCGCCTGCGCCTTGAAACGTTTCTTTTTTATGCTTTTGCAACTGACATTAATCAAAACCTCGCATCACATATTCTCGCTAGCGAGAAATTTTTATAAGCTTTGTTTTAGCTCGTAATGCCGTGGAGTTGAAGTTTGAAGTTGGTTCAGTATCGATAACAATGCAATTTTTATGGTAAGCATGACCTGATTCTACACCTGGGTTTGAATCCAGACGAAGGAACTCCTCGACGGTCAACAGCACAGACACGAAGACTATTAACTTATTACATTTTCCAAACCGCACGACAAAGGACAAAACTTGGAGGAGGTCACGAGATTTAAAAATTGAACTAAATGATACTTTATGTTGATTTCATCTCTAAAAAGAAAATAATTTATTAAAACGTTTCCAGCGTTTCCTAAACTTTATGTTTCTATATTTATTTATTTATCCATAGTATGCACAAAGTTCATAATTCTAAGTACATAAGTTCATAAGTACATAATTCTTTTTTTTTTTAATATTAATTTCAAGGTTATACAAAAGAGGTTAGCTATACAAAAGAGGTTCAGGCATATTGGATTATAATCACTTCATTAAGCAATGATATAATTAGCTATACAAAAGAGGTTCAGGCATATTGGATTATAATCACTTCACTAGGCAATGATTGAAGTAAATCCATCTCATTGACTTATAATTGTTTAGATATTAAAAATGGATATGTTTTGCATTACATGGTTTTGAACTTGAGCGGTTGCGTTGCTTGCTTGCGTTGTTTTTTCAAAAATCGCATTTAAATGGCTGCCAGACGTTCCGGGGGTAGTTCATTGAACCAATCCTCAGCTTTTTTAAATTATTTTTTTAATTCATTACAAAATACTGATTCGCTTCTAGAGAGATAATGCAGATCATCTTATACTCGATTAAATGAAGTATTATACAAAGTCGGAGGAACGAATTAAAGACCCAGGTAAGAGTAGCGATGGTATTTTTTTTACAATGTCTGCAAATGTGCCTGGATTGTAGGAAATAAGTAAATCTAGCCATCCTAATTCTTTCCAGACCCACAAAAAACACCCATATTATACACGGCTTCCAAGGTTACACAACTACGACCCAGGTAACACTTACATTAAGTGTCTAACACGAACTAAGTTGACACAGAACTAAGTTGTTTCTGTGTCAATGATCTATTTAATATTTTTTAAACAGTTTTCATAAAAAAAAAAATATAAACAGTTAAAAAAATAAAGGGATAGCTACGCTCAAATTTTAATTTAAGGTTAATTTCAAGTTCATTGCTTAAACAAATACATTTAATTAATTGCTAAAAACACAAAATAGAAATTAGAAGAATTAAAAAATGTAAATAGTAGGAAAAATTAAAAAACATATATTAAAGATTATAAAATGCATTTAACGATTACATATAATAAATAAAATAAAATAGTAAAAATTATACCGAACACATCAAAATCAGTATATCTTAAAAAATGTAAATCCTTACTCTTATTGAGTATTTTTTTTTTATTATTTTTTATATCTAAATTACATGTACTACTTATATTCTATACAAAAAGTTTAGCAAACCACCACACCATTACCATTAACCTGTTTACCATTAATAACATTGTAAAAAAAATGTAGGAGTCGAATAATAAGATGTCACCGCGGTGATTATGTACTGCTATTGTTTTAGACCTAGTTAAAGCGTTTGACACCGTGTTACACCCCATATTCCTAAAGAAAATTCTAGCTTGATTTAAAGATACCTCACTGATCAAACTCCAATCGTCAAATTAGGAGATGCTATTAGCGATGACACGAAAATCAGTTTTGGAGTTCCACAGGGGAGTGTCTCAGGGTCAATCTTGTTCTGGATATAAATCCAGAACAAGATTATTATATATTAATGTTAAATAAATTAATTAATATAAATTAATGGACTTGCTAACATTACTTTAAAAGATGAACTATTCATTTTCTTCACAGATTGCGCTGTACTTACTCCAATAATTATTATGTAATTATTATATAATTATTATGTGGTGTGTTCAAAAAGTAAGGCGACTTTTCAAATTTCGCGGGCAACGTATTTTCGATTATCGTTTTTTTTTTGTTTTGTTATGTTGGTACACTCTTCCCGAACCAAATTTTAAGTGAATGGCATTTTTTGTTTGGTAGTGAGAGGCGTAAAGGTTATCGAAAAATATGGATCAAAGGATTTGCATCAAATTTTGTGTAAAAAAATAAAATTAAGTGCTCCGTAACACTTGAAATGTTGACAGTGGCATACGGTGAAACTGTTCTGAGTAAAAAAAATGTTTACAAGTGGTACAAACTCTTCCAAGATGGCCGGGAAGATGCCAATGACGACCCTCGCTCTGGGCGCCCAAGCACCTCAACAACTGATGAAAACGTTCAAGCAGTGAAGAAAATTGTTTTGGAAAATCGTCGAATCACTATCAGAGAAGTTGCTGAGGATGTCGGCATATCGCTTGGCTCGTGCCATGAAATTTTTTCTAACGTTTTGGGCATGAGACGTGTGTCAGCGAAGTTTGTTCCGAAATTGCTAAATTTTGACCAAAAGAACCGTCGCATGAGCATCGATTTTTTGCCCAAAAACAACACCACAATCATGCTTCAGCCACCATATTCACCGGATGTGACTCCATGACCCCATGTGACTTTTTCTTGTTCCCAAAACTAAAGATAACTATGAAAGTACGGAGATTTGCAACGATTGAAGAGATAAAGACTGAGAAAAAACGCGATTGACTTGTATACACGGCAAGTAAAGATAAGTTATTATATTTAAACATTTTATGCAAAAATAGTAAAAGGATCGTGTAATAACGGTCTTTGTTGTGAGCGCTGTCGCCGTACGCCGTAACGGTGTCAAGGCTGTTGTCGATCGGCGCGGCATTGGAATTATTTTACTTTATTTATATAATTTATTATTCATAATAAGCTACCTCACATTAAGTCTTCGGAGATCTTGTATCTTGTATCTTGTGTCTTGGGACATCCTGTATTTTAATAATCTTGCGTATGCACACTATTCAATTTTTGAAATCAATATCGAAACGGAGCCCTTTAATTCAATGAATCTTTAGACATACACATTCTCTAATTCGGTTTATTGTCACGTAGCACTAACACGTTAAGACACTCTCTTCGTCCGTTTTACAGGGGCGCCTTCAGTAATGGGCGATACGACGCCGCGACGCCATGAAACAGAGACGCCTGGCGTGTAATAACAGTTGACATTTTCCCCTTATTCTGAGTATGCAAAACGTGCATACCTAAATTAAACTTTCCCCTGAATAACGGACAGTGTAATTTATTTTATTTATTTATTTATATCGTCATTTACATGCAATCTTATACACAACAGCAAATTGTGTTTACAAAATGAATACATTGCTTATACGTTCATTATTGTAATTTGTAATCACGTGCAATGGATTTGTTTTTTACATTCCCTTAATAGCACAATGAGACGTCAATCATTTATAGATGCAGTTTAGCATTCTGGCGCAAGCTACGGGACTTCTTAATAAACCTATGAATATATAATATAAATCAAGTAAATAACCTATAGATAAAATTGTAAAATTGTATAATGTATTGCTTAAATACCGTATTTAGATGTTTTTTTATGTTATAATATTTTTACAGATTGAAAATTTTCAAAAAAATATATAGCCAGAATGTTCAAAGAAAAATTAATATTGAACGCACAGATATTTGCATCGCTTGAGGTAATGCACGCTGGTTTAAATACAAATCTGTATTTTATGAAAGCTTTTCACTCTCACCTATCTATCTGTGCGCTTATGCAATACGGTCAAACTTTCATTAAAGTAGTAAAAATATCATTTAAAAAAGAAACAATAATTATGAAAAACGGTGAAAATGTAACGAATATGACCTATAATTATGAATGAGAAGTGAATGGTTTAATGGATATTTACAAGAAAACTTACGATCAACGTAGGATATATGCAAATAAATCGTCATGGCTAAAAATAAAAAGGAATGTGTAAAATATATGCACATTACGTGCAAATCTTTTAGATATACTAAAATTGTATAACGTATTTCTAAAATATTGTATTTAGATGATTTTTTACATACACATGTCAAAATATTTAAATACAATAGTAACACTAAACTTCTTCATACAAGAACGCCTCCTTCATCATTTACTTCTGTTTAAATAGCAATTCACAATTTTTAACTCCCTTTTCCAGTGACAATTTTGTTATTACACCAGACCTAATTTTTATATTTTTAGGATGATTGATTTAATTGAATATTAAATTATAAAAAATTGGCGCTGAAAAGCTAAAATATATTTGATCAAAAGTAATCTTAATTTTAGGTACTAGACATACCCTTTTTGAAGGATCTATTTATTCTTTCAGCGTTACCTTCTTCGGTATTTGGTTTGCAATTGTCGTAATATAAAATTGGTGCTTTTATAAAGAGCTGACGATCTGAAGAATATTCAGTTTCTCAAAAAACTTGTTAGAATCAAATTTCCAAGTTTTATTGAAGCTTACTTTAATAACATCTTTCTGGGCAGTCGCTATAGAAATAAATCGAAACATATATATAATGTTTTAAAAACGGCGAGACTCAAAGCTCCTCAAATTTCAGACCTTTGACCTCCCCGCGTTTAACGCCATAATTTTTTTAATACAAAGGAAAAAAATACTAGTATAGCAATCGTATAATTTATGAGACATAATAAGTCAACGTGCTAGAAATGTCAACATTTTATGATGAATCCACAATGCCTCATAGCAATGAGCAATGAGCATTCTATATGAGACACTCATGAATACAGTACAGAGTGAATCATATGTACCGACAGTACTAACGAACAATAATTTAAAAAACCGTGCAAACATTTTTATATATATGGTATATAAATATTTTTTTTCAAAAAATCATTGCATACAAACTCCGCATCAAATCCAATATTTTTTAAAAAGTATAATCATGATCGTAGTTTATATATAACTATTTAAAATAGAGGGTAGCGACATGATTTAGCATAATGAGTTGAAAGGTCTAAGACTAGCGCAATCAGAGTTCCGCACCAGAAATTTATAAATAAAAAATCGATCCACCGAATAATTTATTTGTTTATTCTGGTCAGAAATTATACACAATACCGGTAATGACGTAAAGAACACTGAAGTACACACACACTGATACACTGAAGTATGCAATCCTTACAGCAGGGTAGCCCAATCGACTAATAAAGATAATTAGAGTTAAAAAAAATAATAATAAAATATAATAAACGAATTTAATTAAGATAACAATTTTAACGAAATACGACTCACGATGCCATTTATGTTTACAATTTGTTCCAGTTTCAAGTGACCAGCCGTGGTCATGTAAAAGGGGGGTTTTATCTCTTTTAAATAAAAAGTTATTATTTTTAAATTTGTTTTCATCCTATTTATACAAGTTACACTTTTTTAGTTATCTTTTGTTTTGCGTCATTTTGATATTCGAAACTAACATATTTTGTAAAAAACCACTAAGTGACAACGTTTTATAAAAAAAATCAAGAACACAAAAAATAAAAAAAAATAGCAAATTTACATAAAAGCTATTTAAATCTATAAAACGCTTCAAAATATATATTTCTTTTTATTATTTATTTCGCAAAATAAATATATATATATATTTTTGTACCTATCTTCCAAAGATTCGTGAAAGAAAAGAAATACGTGGGTAAACATGAGTTTTTGTTTATAAGAAAAAGCAAATGTAATAAAAGCATTTATCTATTCCAAATTTGCATGTAAAAATAAATAAATAAATTATAAATATATGCTATCTACAAATTTATTCATTTAAATTTGCTTTACCCCAAATGTTTAAGGTATCTAACATATTTAACTTTATATTGATTAATACTGCGTTCTTCAGTTTTTTTGGTAAGTGAACTTCTATATTTAATCAAAATTTTAAGGACAAAAATTTATAAAATAAAAACAATAATTTATAAAAATTTATAATATATTTATATTTATTCCGATATCTGGAAATGGATACATTAGGCAGTACTTAGATTTGGCTAACGCCGTGTCTACCTAATTCAACGGTCTGCGGTTAGGTTATTTAAAAAAAAAAAATGTTTTATAAAATAAATTAGGTTTTAAATTAAGGTTTTAAAACTTTTAATTTAGGTTTTAAAACTTTTATTTAGGCCGGCTGCCTCGGGCGCTGCCAACAGCCCGCCACAACACAACACAGGCGACACGTCATGCCGGGCTGATAAGCACGAATCGCCTCAAGCGCGTTCGGTTTTCGAATTTGAAAAAGCTCCCGCCCGGGCGCCGCCGGCCGCGTCCAACGGCGCCGCCGGCCCCGTCCAACGGCGCCGCCGGCCGCTCGGCTCGGCACTCGCCTCCGCGACGCGCTCAGAGGAGGCTGTGCTCCGCGTGCCGCTCGCCAGCGCCCGTCGCTCGTCTGCTCGTCTTCGCCGTGTTTTTTTTAAAGCGCGACGCGAGTGTTGTTTTTTCAGCGCGTGTGAGGTTTTGCAGGTCTCCGTGCGAGCCGCTGCCTATTCAGAGGACCCTCGAGGATTTTTCAGCGCCCTTTCAGGTATTATTTTTATGGGTTTCGCACTTTTTTCCTTCTATTCAAACTCGCCTTTTCAAAGGCTTACTATTCATATGTTTATGTTACTTATCACAAAGCCTAACAATTTGGACTAGTTTCTTTTTATTTTAAAAAAAAATAACATAGATAATACCCACTCAAATAATTTAAACGACATGTATTATTTAATTTCTTAGTTTTTAGGATGTTTAATGTTATTTTTTTTTGTTTTCATATTAAATTAATTAAATATTAAAAAAAAATAATATACATTATTTATTAACGTCGCATTTATCTATCCTACTATTCATAATTTAATTCTTAGTTTAAATATACTCCTTGCGTACATATTTTTAATTATAACTTTGTGAATATATAAAATATGTATCTGTTATATAACACGTGTGTGTACAGATAAGCTATTTAAAGTAATAATAATTTCAGAACCATATTTTTTTGCATTCAAATTTATTTTAACCAATACGGTATTAATAATAAAAGAAGGAATAACATATGTATATTTACTGCTGAATATTTAAGTAAAATATGTTAAACAAAAAATTATTTTGTTATATTTATTTATATTTAATAAAAATATATTAACATAACAGCTATGGAATACATTCTAATGGGGTATGGTATTGGTATAAACCACAAGTTAAATATTCTTTTTTGTACCTTCGTTCAGAATAAAAAATAACTTTACGCTGTGTTTTTAATTTTGCGGATAAGGAAAATTGCTATAAAAAATATACATTTAACATTCATAAAAGTTACACAAAATATGGCAATATTTTTAATTTAGAAGACAGGTGAGAGATATACAGGCTGTTCCGAGAACATTACTGACAAAAAAAACTAGTAAATTAATCCTACGATTTCAAAAATGATTAGTAAAGACGAAGTATCAACATTTGTCATGGTATCTGAGAAAAAAAATGTAAATTTTGCGTGATAATATTAAACATGTTGTAATAAGGTAATAGGCCAGGTAATCCTGATCAATAACCGCGCGCGGTCAAGGTTAAAACATATCGTCGGCACGCTCAAGGTAATTTACACTAACGCTTTAATAAAAACAATAAATTTGGGGATAAATTACTGTCGCATTTTTTTTTTATTTCTTACTCGTAATACTGAACCACTAATCTAAGGCTGAATTTGATTACAAACACCATTTGTTTCGGATTTGACTTGATATTCATATAATATTTTTTTTAAGACCTGATTATGTTTTTTTATATACAAATGATTGAACCTTACTTCATTAAGCTAAATTTGTTTGCGCTAAAGTCAGGAGAGATGGTGGTAATGAAGCGTTGAAATTGGTATGACTATAATTTGCAGATTCGAACCCGCGACCACTGGGTCAATAGTCAAACGCCTTAACACTATTTTTAAAGAAAAAAACAATTATTTATATTGTTTAGTTTAATATTATTGAAAAAAATATCATACGTTTTTATGTACAATGCTTTAATGTTACATACCATTAAATTAATAACTAAATAAAAATACTGTCATTAAATAAATCACTTTTAAAAAATATAAACATAATAATATTTTTAATAACAAAATTATAATATAATTAAATATATTATTTAAGTACACAAACAGACAAAAGTCATAAAAAAAAACCTTTTCGTATTCGTTTCGTAGTCGAAACTAGAAATACTCATAAAAGCAAAAGAAAACTAAAAACACCTCAGGAGAACTATAATTTCATTAAATATTGTGCTCTCGTTGCGAGTTGGTCCAGTACAGGAAGATGAAAGGCTCTCAACTCTAAAGTCAGCGATAAATATGAAACTCTGGTATTCAGTTACCACGCGAGGGAAGCTAAATTCTCGACTCTCTGACGTCATCACGCGGAATGCAATTTAGTATCACGTACTTATGCATTGTTGTAAGGAGTGCTTAGAGTGAGGCTCACAAATATAGTCACCGCAATATAAAATCTCATCGAAAGTCTTCAAAAATGCTTAAAAAAACATTTTCAATATTTTTGAAAGAAGGATTTGCAGAATTATTTACATCACCGGACTAATGGTGCCCAAAACACGATATGCAGAGTCCTTGAGATATTCAAATTCAAAAAATTCAGCGTAATCGATATACTCGTATTTCAAGAAACCCACCTGTATACCTAACCTAACCTACTTGGAAACCATGTCTGTGCCGATTTCGATGTTTTGGTGGATCGGTTAACTAATAATAAAAAGCTTATTGTAACTTTATTATTTTTTATATTTTTCTCAGGGTTTTGCGCTGGTCTCTGCTATGCACTGTATCATTTCATATATAACCTTCCTTAGAACCTAGTTAGGAAGGTTATAGACTTATACTCATCGGCCAATTTATATTCTATAAAAAAAAAACTATTATTTCTTGATTTTTTGGTTGTGGGTTTATTTTGAAGTTAATTGAGATTTTTAGTTGCCTTAAACCAATCAATTTTAATCGTATGCAAAAAAAAACCCATCGAAATCGCTTAAGCCGTTTCGGAGTAATGAGTGAACATACATTAAAAAAAATCATACAGATTGAATTGAGAACGCCCTCGCTTTTTTTTTGAAGTCTGCAAAAAGCGAAAGATATTTTTTCTTAAGGAGAAATCAGGTGAGCTTCCTAGGTTTCTTTTGGAAGGCCGAATACAAGGTATGATGATTTAGGAGAGTCGCTCAAAACATGGGTGAGTATAGGTTATTGATCCTCAATTGAGATGACACTTACGGAAAATTAAAATACATATAATATAAATTAATTCTCATGTAATAAATGTTTTCATTCACATTTCTCAACTCCTATTTTTGCAAAATCAACATATCCATACAAATCACAAAAATTGGAGAACCAAACATTATATTTATATTGTAATATTAATTTAATTATTTCGACTATATTTATAATTAGCACTGGACTTCTAAAAGTAGCACTAGAAAACGATTTTATTTTATCACTGTTTTATGCTTGAATAATTAAAATAAATATCAGTTCAACCCTGTGAGTTCTCACCGCCAACTTCTTAGCATAGTTACATTTGCATCTGAGTATTTGAAAAATCTTAGGAGCGCGGGTATGAAAGTTGGACGTACGTAACTAATTGGATGCTGTTGTCGCGTTTGTTGCCTAAACGAGGTAGGTACGGTTTTTAAGGTTCCGTAAAATAAAAACACCTTTTAAGCGCTGGAATAAAACGTTTTTTCAATAAAATACTATGCTCTTTGTTATTTTTTATCTATTAATTTTAATATCTATTTATTTTAATGTTTAATATGTTTAGTTTTTAATGGTCTTAAAAAGTAATAAGCTTATGCTAGGAAATAATATTATATGATAAATATTTCCATTAACTTGAACGTGAACGCTAATAATTCTTTTTAAGTATGTATATCAATCTAGACCTAAGTAGGTTGTTAGATGGCCAGTTCCTTAACTAGGCCCTCTAACAATATTACCTTCTATTTTCCGTCTTGTCTTTACTCCGCATTTCGGATACTAGCGTTCTAAGGAGTTTCACTGCACCTTAGGGACTTCGATCTTCGACGTGATGCCGTCCCACGAAATCGTAAGCGTATTTCCTACGGTCCACAAACATCATTATATAAAATTCATTTATTACTATTTATTACATTGATATTGTTTTTGTTTTGAAAATACGCAGAAATCCAATTTTTGAGTTTTTATTTTCAAACTGACAAGTTTTTTTTAGATCTAAAATTTAAATTGAAACAAGAAAGAATATTCTTTACACCAATTAAAGCGTTAGTTATTTATATGTATATAGAAACAAAAAATAATATGGACCTAAACTACAAATTTGATGTATAGTATTTTAAGATAGCGTTGCGAAACTTTTGCTGAGTTATTGAAAATAGATCAATTTGGGAGAAGTCAGGATTAAATCAATCACAAATTCGGTAAAAAGAGGAAATCCTATATTTGTGTGCGTTTTATTTAGATAAAACATGTCGTTAGATATCGTGGTTGCTACGAAACACACACATTCGTGCAAAAACTCAAAATATTACTTACAACCTAACCAACATCCTGACCAAATTGAAACAGTTAAGGGGACCACATACGTGAACGAAGGACGCCATTCGAACGACTTTGACCGCGGTCTACTATTTTGTAAGAAATATTAATAACATTTAATCGTTTTTTATAACAATAAGGGAGATTTTTTTAAATCCATTTTTTTTTTAAAATAATAAACCACAAAAACACATAGGTATTTTCTGAAAATTTAAAAACTACAACAAAAATCTCTATTTTTAGGGACATTTTGTTAATTTTATACCAGCATGATAAGTGACATCGATATATTCAACACTACCTTCCCGGAATTCAAGAGGGTACTCTTCTCTTCTACTCTTGCTAATATATAGCCCTAGAGTAGTATATTTATGTGTATATGTAAAATTAATTATTTTTAAGGAGTTATGCTGTATTTTATATTATATTCTGGTAATTATGTAAATTCCCCAACCTCTCTGGAAACGCTCATTGGCTTTATGTTTAATTGTTTTTTTTATTGTAATTTTACTTCTATGTCAGCCGTTGTTTCCTAAAATAAATAAATAAATACCATATATCTCAAACGCCTAGGTTAATCCCTCCTCCGCTCTATTTTTATTTTATATGGGATGTTTCTGATTTCATAAGCGGGGTGGCTTCAAAAAAATCTACCTCAAAAACATGGTGGTTTTTTTTTTTTTTTATATGTTTTGCACAATGTTTAAAGAAATTTCCTTAGGTAATTCCCTAGAATAATAAATTATCTTTGATATAAATAAACTAGATTACTTGTATTTCTTCCGGATATCTCTACTAACACATTTGAAAACCTGTAAAATTCGCATTTTTCTAGCATTCACGTATGTAGGCGTCCTAACCTCAAAATAGATTGCATATATTATTGCTTTTGTGATCGCTTACTTACGTGTACTCGCATGTAGAATGCAAACGAATTGATTTGCCAATCTTACCGCGGAAAATAAAATGTTTTTTATACAACGCGGCATAGCGCTGAATATGCTAATGTGGCGACTGCAATTCGTCGGCGGCCATATTGGGAGTACAAAAAGCCGCGCCACGGAATTGGATTAAATTCAAATCTGTATATGTAGCGAAACGCTGCGCGCTGATTTCCAACTGAAGCGTTTCGTTACGGCTATCGATGACATTTCGAAAAATATCCTTCCCTCCCGGGAGCGATCTGTATTTCGGCACGACCGTTCAGATTTGGTCAGACGACACAATTTGTCGGATCCAACTTGTGCGTTAGTTGTTCAACTTAATTATTATTATTACCCAATACTTTCTGTTGGCCAGAGGGCTCGTTGAAGGTTGCGGCCCCAAAAAAAAGGTGAACCCATAGCGATATAGTATATTTATGAGACAAACAACTTGACTCATCGAGAGATTGAGCGTCTAGCAATATTTGTTGAGTTGTTCAGTTTGAAGTGTAGAATAACCCCCACCCCAAGTACCCCCCCCCCCCCCCCCCAACCCCAATTATTGTAGATTTATTATTGAACAATTGGTTGCACCACGCAACCTTTATCTGCAAGGCTTTTTGGTCATTAGGTGATATCATCTGTGCCGGTATAGGTTAATCATGAAAAACAGAATCTCATCATATCTTATCTCTTCTAATCATAAGAAGTTAATAATATATTTACATCTAAAGTTTTAATAAAATGTATAAAAAAATACGGTTTCGAAAATACGAGACTTAGATAAAGTATAAATTGAACTTTTTGATTCTATACAAGCGTAGGTAGATAATTTATGAGATAAAAATATTCTAATAACTAAGAATAAGAGTCAACACTATAATGTTTGTATGGAGAAATTACTGTTTTATTTATTTAATTGAACGCCGTTATTTTTAATGGAAATAAAATGACTGTATTTGATTTTGTATGCATATTAAAATATGCAAATTTGACGTGATACGCGTATATCTATAAAGGTAGCGTAATATCTATGAGATCAGAGGTTCAAAGCCGGGTGCGTTATTATTTTATTCTGCACGATTTTAATTATTCACTTTGCAAATATCGTTAACCGTGCTAATAAAATGTTCCGTGCTCCGTACAACCCGATCGCTGCGCCGCGGAACAGAAAATAATAAAGTCTACCTCTTCTGTGCCCACTCTAGCAAAGGAATAAACTCCTTTGCCTGCACCGCGCGAAATTAGATATTTTAATATTCTCGAGTTTATTTAGAGGTTGTTTGTAAGGTAGGTAATATTCTGAAATATTTTCTAGGCCATTTACGACATATTCCGATTTCGATAGGAACCAATAAAATAAAACTTTAGTAATACAAAAATCCAATAACTTATGATTAGGGTCAAATAATGGATACAAACTTTTATTTAACTTTACATGTTTGTTTGTCCGGAGCGGATGAGAAAACGTTGACTAAAATGATTAAAAAAATAAGCTTTTTATTAATACCTACTAAAACGAATAAAGTGATTGTATTAGGGATTAAGCGCAGATAAGTAAACCCGGTGAGGATGGGTGCATTTTAAGAAAGGTGTTTAAAATTATTGACCCAAAAAATAACATTTTTTTATCGATGACGATTAATAATCTAATAACAATATTATTAAAACAGTCCGATTTCTTTCAGAAAAAAATATTTTGAACTTCTAAGTAGTTTACCGTTATATACAGTAAACTACTATACTAGAGAGAGGGGGGGGGAGGGCAAATAATAGATATAACCCTATGTAAACAACCACTTAAAATAGATTATATTAAACATTTCGTGATTAGGAAATATATACTAAAAACCTACTTTAATTTGTTTTTTCTTGGATAGTGAATTGCGTTTCTTTATGTTTTGTCTTATTTATTTTTTTGTGTTCAATATTTTTTTTTCTTATAATATCTAACTTAAATTTGGTACGCAATTTTATTTATTTATTACAGGAAACAACAGCTGATATAAAAATAAAATTACAATAAAAAATAATCAAAACATAGTGGAGAGTCTCCTCCAAACTTAATAAAATAGAAAAATACATTCGGGAACGAGATTAGACTAAGGTGAGGAGGGGTTGGGGAGTTTACATAATTACCAGAATATAAAATACAGCATAACCCTTATAAAATAATTGATTTAACATATACATATACGAGTACTACTCTAGGGTTAGAGGTAGAATGGACACTCTAAAGACTTGACAGATTTGACTTGACTTGTAGATTTTGTAAGACTTGCCATAAAGTTGAGTTTGTGGCAGCCAAAACTATGTTTTTTGGCCAGAACCCATTTAATATAATTAATGTGTGTCTTTTTTTGAATAACTTTATTATTATTAAACATCGTTATAGTAGTCGTTTAGTATTAGTGTGGGTAGAAAAGTTTAATCATGAAAAAGTTTCAATTGACGAGTCGTTGTTTAGACCCATAGACGGACGGACGGATAAGGTTCGCTAAAATGGATTTGACGACAACAGACACTCGCGTGTCAACAGCAGCCTCCCGACGCCGGCCCTCTCCCGTGGGAGCGTTAGCAGTTTCCGGCTCAAATACGGGAAACGTCACGGCGTTCCACTTTCAGCGGGCACTCGCTCCGTTTTATTTTTCAGTTTTATGTCCGGGCCTTTTCAGCCGAATGATTCAGTTGCTCGCTTTCTATCGATACGCCAAAAAGCAAGGTTTTTAAGTTTCCCTATCAAAGGAGCACGATCTATCGACCAGTACCATGTACAGGTGTTTTTAAATTTAGGTTGATCTATATCGATAACTAAACCGATCTCACGAACAAAAGTACTTAAATAATTATGCCGCCTGCTCAGCAGAGGTCACTGGCCGAGCGTGCGCCATGCGTTCAACCGCGTAATGTTTTTTAAGTCGTCTTTCTCGTAAATGACAAACATTTTTCCAATATTTTTTGCTGATTAATGCTTAATTATCGACATAGATCAACATCATAAATGAAGTGCCCTAAATTTTATATTATTTTCTGGTATTACGAATACGCAAATGTACGGTAAGATTGATATTCTCGATCCTCGCAAGAATATATTTCTATCTGCACTATTGCAATCTAATTTGAACGAAATACTTTCTTAATATTCCAAAAGCTGAACATTACACCTTCATACAAGAACATACACTTACACAACGACATAACGTGATTTGTTTTATTTATTTAGCATATTTCCCTATGTACACATTTCAATTTGTAACATAAAAGCAAAAAATTATAATACAAAAAAAAACTACAATAAAAAACATAAAATAACCAGAACTAATCAGCAAATAACAAATAAATAATTCACGTTGATCTCACAAAGGTGTTTTTAAAGGCAGATTTTTAATCCTTTTGGGAAAACTGACAAATATATCAATCTTCGCAGAAATGGAATTTAATAATTCGACTGCTCACATGTTTACGTCGAGACGAGTTTAGGCTAATCGCCTAAATAGCGTGTGCATCCGCGATCTAGTCAAAGGGTCCGAAAAAAGATAACAAATAAAATATCTATTATCGTTATCGTTCTTTCATAATTTCGTTCAATCACGAGTCCGCGCCGCGCCGGGTCATTTACCGGCCTTTTCTAGCGCGAGCGAGAACACAAAAGAGCGAAATACATAAAGGGAATTTACACGAGCGCTTTGATAAAATTAATAAATTTGGGAATGAATTATTTTCACATTTTTTTTACAATTTCTTTCGCATAATAGGAAACAATCAACACCTCCTTAAGTCTTTGAAAATGGTCTAGGGATACCCTCTATATTTACATATTTGAACCCAAAACCATTAAAAAAAAATGAAACTTAGATATGAACGCTATCAGCCACTATTAATAGTAACCCCTAAATAGCTGCTGTGAGTTTTCTTTGTATTCGACAAAGAATGTTGAGTTTTGGTCAGAAGCGTAAAACATATGTTTTTAATTTTCTTGTTTGAATGTTTTTACTCACCAAAACTGGTTAGATGTTTTATATTGAACTTGCGAACCAATCGAGATCTATCGTTTGGGACCAAAAGTAGCTTCATAGCTGCTCGATGTGCTGAGCTTTACTGATTATCAATTTTTCAACTAAGTCTCCCCTTCCCTTGGGTCGTACGTGAGGTAGGCGAATTTCCGCTGCTTTGCTTATCGCTCTCAACTTTCCTCCCGGTTGACCTCCCTGCAGTAAGTAGTCCTTTTAGTCGTGTCAAGCAGGACACATCCTGCGTAATGGGCGTGTCGTATGATCATCATTGCATGCAACTAGTTACATATTTAAAGCGTGTCTATACATGCCATCGAAACTTACGCTGGGTTCGAACTTTCTTTTATTTACACCGGAAACAGAACACAAGTTCCCGAATACTTCGCATGAAGTTATGTGAGGTTTTTATTATCAAAACTAGCGCATACATTAAGCCGGTCCCAGACATCTATGCAAATGTTTGCAAAGATGCCCAAACGTCACCATAAACACAAACCCAATAATATACGGCATTTGAAATAGTTTATTTCAACTTTTATAAAATGAAGTAAATATTTTTTGTTGCCTTTAACATGTTTAAAGTTTAAATAGTTTAAGTCTGATACTATTTTAACAAGAAGTAAATCTTCTGACAATGCTTATAGATGGTTGTTTATTTTACAAATTTATTGCAACCCCAACCACAAAATCATATTGGTAGTCCGGGACCATGTCAAATCATAACTTAAGTATGTTATTTATTTATTCTTTATTGAAAAATACAACAGTATTAATATTTATAATTACACACAAAACTTATTACTAGTAAACAAAACTAATTATGGATTTCGGACATTTTACATACTAACATTAGCATAAAAAATTTGGAACAGTGTTCTTAAAATATATATAGATTATGAATATTATATATTATACAGTAGAATTTTTTGATGTGATATTTGTGGTAGTTGCGAGAGTGTGTGATTTGTATGTATATGTTAAAATAAAGTAATAATTTAAGTATGGTTTTAGTATTAATAAAAATAATTTATTATGAAGGTAATATAAATATATATGTATGTACCTATATTCTATCTGTAAATGCAATTACAAGTACTTATATGTTACAATTAACCATTAACAACATAACAATCTCACAATACAATTAGGTTTTATTTGTCTTTACTATTAATGATATCGTAAATCTCTTTTTTGAATGATAATAAGGAGGTATTCAATATATCGATTTTTGAAATCGAATATCGGTTATAAAATCATGTGCGACTTACGCTGCTTGCCCTGTGTCTAATAGAATTTGTGCACATGTCTGGCACCGGCTTTAGGACAGACGCATCAAATATTGTTAGTATTAGGCAAAGTTAACTTCTTCTACGTGCCGAGAATTAACTTAAGATTATTGAATGTGTATTGCAATATTTAATTTTCCTAAACCTTCTTCGATTGAAATAAATCGAAATGATATCGGGCAATAGCTGATTTATTTCGGGGATCAGCTAGCCATGAACTCGCACAATTTATCATTTAGTAGCGTATGATTAAAAACTCGCTCAAGGTGGATTGTGCAATTTGAAATTTATAAAACATTTACGATTACAGGCATATTTCCGTTCACCTCGCAAATCCATCCAGGGTGAGGCGAGCATGTTCGCTTATTTTTTAGTGTCCAGACCTCCCGGGGCTCGTTGGCAGATTAACGGCTGTCCAGCGGGCGCGGCGCCTCCCATCTCGTTCCCTCCCACGTTCCCTCCAGGACTCCTGGCTCCAGCTGAGCTCCGAACCGATTTATTAGCTTAGCCTCTCCGAGTCGGCCGCTCGTAAAATTGTACGGCTTACTTCGGAATGCTCTAAATCCGGCGTAGTTCCGTCTCTCTCACTTGCTTATAAAGTAGCCGCACATGGTGACACGGAGTGTTACTCGTCTATGCATACAACGCCGAATTCAACGCAATCAATATCCTTGACCAGGGTAGTAATTCTTAAAAGCAATCCAAAAATTTAGTATGCCAAATCAAGCGTTTTTACTTTGGTTCGGTTTTGCGTCAAAACATATTTCTGCTAGCCTTAAGCGACATTATAAGCCAATGAGGAATATAGTTAAGAAAAAATCCTATTTTGGCACGCCGGAATGCGCGGTAGATTTCAACTTTGCGCGAGCTGCCACACGATCCACTCCCCTCGCGGCAGCTCGCGCACCTCAACCCGCCGTACGCAGCGAGAGTGCGTATACTGAAACCCTCCTTATACTGTGCCGTAAGGGTCGCTGATATCAATAATCATTTCAAACAAAAATTTCAGGGAAATTATAGGCATTTTGAATGGATTTCATCATGAGAATGATTAAGGGAGGTATGATTTTTTAGGAGTGAGGTATCAAAAAAATTTACTGGGATAAGTTTTAGGCCCTCATCTAAGGAATAACATAAAATTTAAATTAATCCGATATCTTATATACTAAGAAAGTTGTAGTAAAATTTCACTTATTCGAAAATATCCCCTCTTTCCGCCCCAGGAGTTTTGCCCATTAACGAATTTGACCGAGATTTTGTGCCCTTAAATGTAATGTATTTTTACACCAATCAATTTGAAAGTGATTGGTGTAAAATTACGGCGTTATCGTATCCACAAGAAGGATAGATAAATAAAGAGATAGATAAATAGATAGAGATAGATAAATATATAAATTTTAATACTTAACTTGGTTTAGGAGATATGAAACGCGAATATATGTCCAAAGTGTCAAGTCCGGTGTCATGTCCGTGTCATGACTTCCAGAAGTCATGACACGGTACCCAATGCAATAGATAGCTTTCCTAATGAACTCTACCTAAAAGACAGTGTGACTGTGGTGGGATGCACGGTAGACGGATTAATGTTAGTTTGTTACAGTAGGGTACCTCAGACCTTAAAAATGAACACCTTCGTTATTCGCATTCTCAAGTTAAAAATATAAATACAGGTTTTGTGTTTTCAAAACGGTCACAATCTGTTTTATTATTTCAGGAGGTCTACATTCGACGGATGGGAGTTGGTTACCGATAAATTTGCCAAACTCCGAAATAATAATAAAATCGTGAAAAAATGCTGTGCCATCTGCCATGCTTATCCATTTTGGTTGGTCTCTTAAACCTGGACCTGGTCTCTGCGGGCTCCTGCCGGGAGTCCAAGCTGTGCTGTCCTGGTCGGGACTCTTCCTGCGTCGTCCAGAAGGCACCGATCAACGCAATAATCGAGGATCTCAGCGATAAGCCCTGCTATTGTGACCACGCCTGCCTCAAGCTCGGAGACTGCTGTTCGGATTTCAAGGATGCCTGTGGAGGTGAGTACTAAACGCGTATCTTAATTTTATGCATTTTCCTTAATCAGGTGAACGTCGCTTTCTTAAGGCGTCCCGGGACGCATTTGTCCTTGAGATTTGAAAGAGTAGGCTTTATTCGAACATTGATGTGTAGAAAAGAGGCAGATATACTCGCCGACCGCGAATTCGTTACATTTGTAATCGATAAAACATGTTTTTTGTATTTAAATAATTATTATCATTTGAAAAAAATGTTTTTTTTAAGTAATGTCCTAGATTATAATATTGTCTATCTTTAGAAAGAAAAATTAGGTTCGCGTCACTTACACAACTTAAAAGAAAATCGTTGCAAAAAAAAAACAACACTTTCTTATTTATTTATTTTCATTACTATTATAAGGTGTATTTCGTTTTTTTTAAGCAAAGTACTAAATTAATATATGTAGAATATTGTAGTATTTTTAGTTTTAGCCATTTGTTAGGAATAACTTCAACAAAATGCACCAAAATACGTTATAAAACACGTTTTAGGGACTGGTGGCGCCTTAAAAGTGTCGCGTTGATATCTTTAAAACATAGCACGAGCGAGGTATTTTGATGAAACAGTCATATTTCTAAAGGGTTTTATGATTAAAACTACATTTTCACACTGCGCGCGTCACACAACCGCTCTTTATGACTTATTATTGAAGTGACATATTTTTAAATAATTATTTTTTATTTACCTCCTCAATTTGTTCCTCTTTCCGAAAGCGCTTTAAGGCGACTACATACGTGAACCAAAAGTACGCTATGAACGATTGTAACCTAGAAATCGTTGTCTTCAAAAAGAAGTACTGTACTCTATGACTGGCAAGAATGGCGCTTATAGCACAAACCACGGCTACTATTTTGTATGAAATATTGATAGCGTTAGTTATTAGTTTATTTGAAAAATAACGAATCCATTTTTTGACTCTAATAACATAAACACATATTTCTTTCTGAGAAATCTAAAAAAAACGGTATTCATTATCATTTTCACAGTTAAAAATCTAAAACAAAAATCTCCCATTTTAGACAAACTGTTATTTTCGAAGTAAAACTCTTTTAGCACACTCTTAACAATTTTTCCTAGGCAGCGCGCATTCGACTAATCTCGGAAAGACGTTCGAACGAGCTGTCACGTTGATTTTTGTATATCTGTCAGGTTGATTTTCATCTTGTATAGGCGTGTGAAAACATTGTTGATTGTTTTGAAGTATAGATTAATCATCATGCAGTTAATAATAAATTTAATCAACTTACAAAAGTTTAAAGTCTAACGCGAGTGTTTACAGTTACACACATTTTTTCGTAAGTCAAATCACTTACTTTAATCTCTCCTCGACTCTATTCTCAGCATAAACTCATATTTTTACTATCATGGGATGTTTCTGGTTTCAGAAGTAGGCGACATCAAAAAATACTATTCAAAAAACGAGTTTTTTTTTTGTATTTGCATAATATTTAAACAAAATTTGTTTTGGGTTATTTACTAAAATAATAGTTTGCCTAAAATGTAAATAAATTAGATTAATAAACTTAATTAAGACGTCTTAATATATAAGTTTTTATGCGCTGTTCAGAAATTTAAAACATCTTAAAAAGATCATTGTGGTAAAGGGAATTCCGATTGTGTTTGCCTACCGTAAGATCTCTTGCCTATCTTATCTCCAAACGAAAAACGATTATTATTTTTTGGTGAAAAAAACACCGAAATATAAATCGTATATGTTACAAAAATGTTTCATATATTTTTACACATTGAATGAAACACTACCATTTTTAGTACGGACATCTTTACTAGAGTAAAGAACGCAGGGCACAAAATGTAGTAGTGTTAATAGCTCCCTGTATTTTTAATAGGATATACGAGTACATTTGTAACTGTAATTTGCTAACATTGGTAATTTGCATTTGCATCCACAAAAAAAGGCAAATTGATGTTAATTTAACGGTTTCTGACACAATTTATTTAATAAACCCCTCCCTTCCCCGACCCGTCTCCGACTAAGCTCCTTTGCGCTCAGAAGCCTGGATAAGATGTGGCAAATGAGTTAATATCAAAGGCAAGTACCTTTTATAACAAAGTTACAGACGTTATTTATTTATAATGGCACAATAAGAAGTCACAACAATAAATGATATACGAATGACACCTAATTATTTTTAATTTTGATGATAGTATTTCAGTCACAGTAAAACGCCTAACCGTATCGTAAGGTTTATGTTCTCGTGAAGGTACTATATAAAACGCAATCCCGACTGCCCTGGTGTTATCTTCGAGATGCAAGGCCCGGCCTGAGCTTTCTGTAAACTAATCTTCTAATTTTCATTTAATAACATGACTTCTTTTATTTATGTTTCCGCTGGGAGCATTAAATTCCGCTTTCCACACATTATTTTTTTAAAGTTTGAAAAAGAAAATTATCCGCCTTAAAAAAAACCAAATATTTGATTTATTTTCATTACAATTTTATTAAAATAAAAAATCAATAAAATGTAAGAATATTTTTGGAACGCTCAAAGAGTAAATTCATAAGAAAACGTTCAAAAAAATATAAATCTTTTTTTTAGTGATTCGAATTTTCTGATAATTTAGACGGCCTTATTCAGAACGCAGGCATTGAAGTCGTGACTTAATTCTGGAATTTTACCTAAAAATTTTCCTCAATTTAAAAGGCCAAAAATTGTCCCATGGCCAAATACTTTCACGTGTCATGCCGAGAATCGCCCTCCAAAGTGGGGGCTGAATGAATACCTCGAATGATGAAAGGAGATTATACTCGTATCTATTTAAGTATTTGGACATTATTAAATTGGCAAAGTAAATTTTTGTAATATTAAAAAAAATAATTAAATTGTTTCTTAATTATCCAGACAAATTAAATTCCATTCATTTTTTGTTAAAATTGACGTAACATTTACTTTAGATTAAAAACTTGTTTTAAAGGAGGCCAGAAGGTTTTTATAGTTTTTTTTTTGTCATGTACACGGAACCAGTTTAGAGCTGGAGCCTTCTGAAATTGTTTTTTTTTTCATTTTTAATCAAAAGAAATTGTAATCTAATAATAGTTATACGAGTATATTTAATAAATGTATATTGTATGTAATATATATATTTATATATATGTATATAATATTATGCACTATTTATTATATCTATTATATTTTGTATTTATGATATTTATCCTATGATCCCCTTTGTTAATTGTAACGTCTCGCGTACGTAATAAGTATTCTATTTTTTCTGCAACCTTCTTCTGGCCGCTCTTAGAACAGGTTTTTTTAACCTGGTTAGAGTAACCATGTTATTTCAGAGCAACAATAAATGACTGGTGTTTAATTTTTCTATATTATATTAATGTAATTCCTTGTTCAGTGTTATTATATCATTTATTGTTGTAACTTATTATTGTACCATATTGAATAAATAAATAAATCTCACACTAATAATTACCCACTAGACGCTATAAATGATATAAAGGTTTTAACTATATTTTGAGGGTATTAAAACTGATATAATAAATTAGAAGGCATAGCATAGACTCTGGGGTAGGCAGATGTTATGTAATGAGTTTCATCCAAAAACCAATATATTTTCGTAGAATTAGCAAGGAGGCACTTGAAGGACGTTTCTGTGATTATCGGCGCAAATGGGGCAGTTTATCGATGGCTGACGTGAAAGCTCTTAATTACAACTTCGAGCGTGTTACCTACTTTGTTTCATTTTATTCGTAACGTCGAAACGACACGAGAAAGCTTTCGCGCGTGTTTTGTAAGACGCCGGTGAGGTCGGGGAAAATATCCTACCGCTAAATTGGCTTTTTTTATCACAGTAACAAACATTTTTTTATTAAACGGTTGTAACGGGAATACTGTGAGGCTGTGGTTTTAACATTGTAACGGTCCTAATACCTAAATGATAGTCCTAGGGCCGTGAGTTATAATGCGTTTTTGATAAATTTGAACGACGGAAGATTTGCACTATTAACGTGTTACTTATATGTACGAGAATATGCGAATCTCCTTGACGACGACGTATGTTCCGATGTTACTAGCACGGTGTTGGTGTCGAACTGCTAAGAGATGCTTTGCTTTGTAGCTGACCATCCCAATTCTATGGGGCTGGTACTTACATGGGGTATCTGGTGGGCATTTGGGCTGTGGGCTGGAGGAGTCACTTATGAATGGGGACATCTTCTGCTCTTCTAGGGTACAGAGTCGGGATATTTTCGGGTTTTCTCATGGAGGGTGATTGAGGTGTTCGAAGTCGAGGGGGACCGGAAGTGCTGCGAGGCATGCACAAAGTAAACCGAGTTATCCATAATTCTTCCTACGTGATTTGTAAGACAAAGGAAATCACGGTCATCAGTTGTTGGACCTCAGCTGACCTGAGTCTTGTAGCGTTCCCAACAGCCATTGCACACATGATCATGTACAAATTAGCTCCGATGGTAATACACAGTTAGGTCTTTGATAACCGATTATATACCTAGTTTTCGAAATATACTATAGATAAATTTTTACGAGAATTATGGATCGTACATTCTTAGTTTTCTCCCTTATCTTATGGTTTTCGTGTTTTGAAGGATTTAACATTTTAATATATCCTTTTAATATATGAAATTAGCCGGCTCGGACCCGCGGGGCTAGTCTCAAGCTGACACCGCAATAATGCATTAAAAAAAACTTTAAACTGACAGCGAGCGAGTCGCGTGTCAGCTTGAGACTAGTGACAACCAAAAAGAGCTCTGCCTTCAAAGGTTTCGTAACATCGTGGTTAGATAAATTGGAGACACTTATAAGAACCGAAATTTTCCCGCGTTGGACCTACAAAAAACGCGTAAATGTATTTTGAGACGCATTATATGTCCTCATCCTCGTATTATACTCACGCTAAGGCGCATTTGTCAAAGCAAGGATCAAATAAAGTCTAATTAGTTTTCTGGCGTAAATGCCATAAAACTTCAAGACGAAGAGATCGATTAATGAATGCACAATGGTTGTAAACACACTCTATTGACTTAGGCAAACAAAATAAAAGACTTCCGGAAATTGACGGCCCAATAACCGGGCAAGTAAAATTAATAAAACACGTTCGCTATGTTTCGTCCGGAGAAAGCTCGTAACGATTCAGAAGCGATTGGATAGTTAGTTTATTTGAATGAATTCAATAATGTCCGTTTCGTTGTAAGCGGTCAAGGTTGAAATCGTCAATATTTCTCAGAAACTCGTCTTAAGCAACGCTAGAAAGATACCATCGAGACGCAACTGCATTCATCTACAGATGAAAGTTCCTTGACCATGACATTCGAGAGGTGAACAATTGTTGTGGTATATAATCGCGACATTTTATTTAGAACCGAAATCATTATTTTTAGTAAAACCGTTAACAAAATATATGATACACATATATTTTTATCCATTTATCAAACTTTATTGATTTTCCAATGAACATTCAACGTGTTTAATATAGGTACGATCGACGGTACCACGAGCTTACCTTGATTATTAAGGAATATGCAAATATATCTCTAACTTTTAAAAACAAAAATAGGTACAAACAACCATAGAGACGATTAACAGTGCTTTATAAAAATCAATCACCTGTCTAAGGGTTATACATAAGATTTTTTTTTATATAAAAAATGATTCATGAATGAAACAAAAACAATAAAAAAATATTAGAGACCAAAAAAAACAAATTCCAATCGTTCTTTGCGGACCCTAACTAGGTTAAAACCCTGTTTTAAGAGTGGCTAGAAGTAGGTTTAACATTTTGAAGATTACAACAGTTTGGATTGGAGAAAATGATGACTGCGAGACATATAAAATGAACACTCATATATATCTACTGGAAAATTCTCATGAAACTTATTCCGAACGACAGTGTTTTCATCGAGAGAGTTCTTAGCTATGATTTAAGAAAATCTGTTCAGCAGTTTGTGTGTCGGGGGGGGGGGGGGGGGGGAATTTAGAAGCCAATTAAAAAAACTAGTATTATGAACGGACCAAGTTAGCTATTGTCAGCTCGTTACAATATTATGTAGGTACGATCATAGCTGTGCCATTACCCTTTAATTCGATGATCCGTTTACATCGCAATAGCGATTATCATGCGCGAGGCGTCGCTGAACGGGATTATAGTCCGTTTTGCAGGTGTGACTAAGTCTCATTATAGCGTGTCGGCTTAAGTTGCGCTTAAGTTATCATCTCTGACGCAGATTCGATTTGGATGAAGTCGAGTTTATGTTGTGTTAAGCTTTCTGTTATATATTCATAAGTTTTAACTCCAGACGAAGGAACCCTTCAACGGTCAACGGCACAGACACGACATTTCGTATACGCATTCATGCATTTAAATAAAATCTTGTTTTTACAGATGTTTTTTTTTACTATTTATTTTTAGAAAAAAATCTGTTCTTCTTCTCTAGGTTCTCTAGGTATTAGTCGTTTGATAAATATAAAAACCTACTCAAAAGGAGTTGAGTTGCTGCCCTAGTTTAAAATGGTACCTATTTCGAGTTATTGAGGGTATATGTAATAGAGGCTATCGAGCTCATAGTTATCAAGGACGTAATAAGTTTTATAGACGACTTTAGTCCAGTCTTTGAAACCTAATAGATTAATGCATTTAATCTGCGCCTAATTCGAGCTAAATACGGCAACGCCATATTGCCTGCAAACTCGCGAAATAGGCGAAAAGACCGACGCGCGCTTTTTATTTTCCCGCCATAATTCGATTCGTTCCCGCCAAAATTTGCCGGCCGACTTCGTAATTCGATTGCGACGCGCGCAAACGAACTTCGCGAACGCACCCGAAGATTGCCGACGCGCCGGACGGAGTTTGCCGATAGGTGGCGAAAATGGACATTTCGTTTTAATTACCAAATTTTGATATTAAAAATTAATTTCGCAAATACTCTCGCACACGCGATGTTACAAGACCTACCAGTACGGTTGACGATTTTCAAATTTTAATTCTAGCCGATGGTTATCATGTTATTGATATTCTTAGATAAAAAAAAAACGGTTACAGGAATGGTCTCAAGCGCGTATATATTTTTATTACCTTAACGGAACGTTTTCGATAGTTCTTACTGCAACGTATATCAATGGTCACTTTCTGAATTCGTATAACTAATAAACCACCACTTAGGAGACTCAACTATCAGAACCCTACCCACTGGGTATTTAACCGACTAACATCACTAATTTTAACCCTTCATCATCATTTAACCCATCTTTGGCACAAGCCAATTAAGCTCAGTTGAATAAGGTCCAAAATAATTGGAGGTATATAACCATAGGGTAGGGTAGGATTGTAGGTAGGTTATATAACCTAGATAATAGAAATTATTTTATTTAAAAAAACCTATTTTCTTGATTATGAGCGTTTTTAATATACCATCAGATAATCGTCAGTTATATTAAAGTACCTACCAGTCAGTAACTACCTCCTTTTATAAACTTTTTGAGTATTAATATCGGTGCTCTCAGTTGTGTTTACCAGCCGCGCCTCGAGCGGGTAGACGTGCAAAAACATTCGGTCCAGCTAATAGCATTCTCAATTTGGGTAAAATTATATACGAAGCTTTTCGCGTATATTCAATATTGACTCAAGTGGAATGGAATGCAAATTTATTTAGATATTGCTCTAAATTATTCTGGATTTCTGTCTGATTTTATTTAACTATTACATCTCTTAAACTGCCTTTCATTTAAAAAATAAAATTAGGGTATAATTAGATCTATACAGGCCTTAGAGTGGTGAAAACTGATAAATGTCGGCATTTACTGTATGAAGTTAGATAGGACGTCCTTTTCAAGCAACCCCAGGAAGAACTTCATCAGTAACAGAGTCGTGGAAGCATGGAATGGATTACCAGAATGTGTCTACAATCAAAGACAGTCAACCAATTTAAAAACAATCAAGACGAACATTTAAGAAAAATAAAAACAAAGAAAAAATAATAACAATAAGATATAAGATTGAATAAGATATAGGCTTATCAGCTATGCTGCCTGGTGTCAGTATGCTGAAAGATACGCTTGTCTAACCCCTAAATCCTACCGACCGCAGGGTGCGTTATTTTGAAAACATTTTGAAACCTATAAAATAGGACATTTTCGAGAGTTCTTTTAAAATAGGAAGGAGTTATTCGTAACTAAAATGATATCCAGAAACCTAAAAATAAACATTTTTATTTATATATTTATTTAACCAAAGTGTAATAAAAATATCTAGCCAAGACTTTTCTTAAGTAAGTTTGTTTTAATTTAAATTTTTAGAAAATGTTAAATATTATTGTTACTCGCTAAAAATAAACTTTTTTTGAAAGGTCGCTGAACCTTTCGTGTAATAAAGGTTTGATTAAGACAAATAAAAATTATCCGAATAATTTAGTTTTCTCTCGTTTTAATAGCTAAAATGTGGTCGCAAAAAACAAGAATATCTTTATCTTTCGGGTCCTCTTACTCAGCAACCAGACCTTCTTTACCTTTTGGGGAGATTCTATCTACACAAACTCCTGGCATTTAAAGTTTTCAAATGAAACTGACGGGCGGCTAATTAACCGGGATAGTAGATTAGATATGCATTTTTTTTTTAAAAGAGACCTTTCACCTCTAAATTCTAAAATTATCATGATAACGAAAAAAAAATTATCAAAAGTAGATTCGCAAAATAGTTATCTAGCGACCATTCCCAAAGACTTAAAGGGGTGTTTATGACAAGTTTATTATTGTCATGACGTCAATACAAATTGAACAATTGTCATGACGTCAATTGAAACGCGAGATGCGGGGATTTTTTATCGGGAACGTTCTTGGGACTTGCTGTATATTATATATAGTGAGTCAGAAAGTAAGTTTCAGTTATATAAGTTATAAATTATTAAAGCATAGTACAAGACCACTAAATAATTAACTCTGAAATAAAAACCAGTGAATGGACGAATCTAGCAGAGCTGAATATTAAAGTGAGCGCTACGTTATCACTATTTAAAAACAAATTTAAAAAATACCTCTTAGAAATATTATATGTAAGATCATTATTATGATATAATATGTATCACTAAAATATTAAAATTTGAAAATAATATCAGTGCTATGTGTCATGTTAGGTTTTATATTATTTCTACCGTTCAGTTTTTGTTTTTCATGTTGTAATAATATATGTATGTATGCAATAATATTAGTTAAGAAACTTAACAAAAGCACCTGTCGACAGTCTCTGACTGATGGGTCCTTGCTTATTGTTATTGTAATAAAAGCAATATGATGAAATAAATGCCGTTTTTGACGGGATTGAAGGTGAACTGAATGGCTCACAGCCGATGGTCGGGAGTTTCTCGTGCCGCGACTAAAGACAGTCTCGGGTGAGTTCCTGACCGGATATTATCACCAGGTGCCGACAGAAGTCGGGTCTGATCATTCCAGAGCTCTGAAACGAATAGAGTACATGCATTCTGTCCAATTCGATGCACGTTCTAAAACTCTTGGAAGATGTGTCGAATAACACTTTTTCTGAACTCCAGGTATAACTTTAAAACAATTATTTGGAAAATAATCAACTCTGAAGGTATTTCAACGATGTAGACTTCATTTAAATTCCATATTAACCCGGGCTGAGAATAATACTACTTTGCGGCGCGCGGCGGTCGCTTCAGGCGATTTATAATTAGCGCTGCACGTGCAAAATACAGGCTTCTGGTGTACTTAGCTAGTCGCTAAGCTGGCTCACTACAGTTTCTTGTTTTAAGTTAAGTTCCTTTCTGTCACTTTAATCAGTCCGTCTCTTTCTCATTCCTAGAGGCATTTAAGGATGTCTCTTTTCTTACTTAAGTGTTCCGTTTAATTAAGTAAAAAAATGTTTTGCTACAGCAATTATTTTATTACACTGTGTTCCAAGACCATTTCCGGTAAATTATTGGGCCTGCGATTTCAAATATGATTTGTTTTGACCTCATATCAAAATTCATCATGATTTCCGAGTAAAAAAATTGCAAACTTTACCTGATAATATGAAATCGTAACCTAGCGAGGCCGCGCCGTGCTGAATCATTGCCGGGACATAGCTCAACTAGGCCAAATGTGCCTGTACTAATAATGAGTCAGAGGAAATGAAGCGTTAAAAGTATGTATGACCATTTGCGGATTCTCGCAAAAAAGACTCTCGGAGCTATTGAAGTTAAGCCGAAACCAACTAAGGATCCTTAATAGGCCACTGCAAGCTGAATAAACACCTGCCTACGACAGGCGCAGGCTTTGCCAAGTGAGCCCAGAAACTCCGTTACACCTGCTGGGAGAATGTGGGCCCCTCCTCCCATCCAACCATCTCCTCAAGCCAGAAGAGATTAGAACCATCGCACCCAAAAAGATACTTAACTTTATCTACAGTACGGGACTAGAGGGCGAGCTATAAGTGGATTTAAAAGTACAATAGTTCTGGTAAGGACGTGGTACACGGGGGCAAACCCCCACATCTACTAATGTACATAACATAACATAACATGTGCGGATTCGAACCTAGGACCTTTGGATCAATAGTCCAACGCCTTAAAAACTAGAATACCACGATCTTTTTAAGCATGGTTGTATTTATTTATTTATTGTACATAATTAATTTGTCAAAAAAAAATATAAATGTAGTAGTAGAAATCACAGTTATAAATGCACCGGGAGCGATTAGCACTGCTACATTTTGTGCCCTGCCTTCTTTACTAGACTATGCCTGTACTAAGGAAGGCAGTGTTGTATTGTGCTACAACTGAGATTGTCAAACCGTCAGAAATATGAAAATGTGTATTTGTAAGACAAAAAAATAAAATTAAAATACATAAATATATATATATATATACAATGTTGTCGCATATAATGTTTATGTTCAGACAAATATGTCTATATATATATAGTTGCCTAAGTTACCTAAGAAATATAATAATAAAGATGGTCAATAAGATGTTAAAACAAAATGTTTAACAAATCAGCAGATCTTTGTCTTCCTTTATCTATCAGCCATATGCTAATTTTTTTCGAAAATATCTTCAGGTTACCTATTTCCTTTATAAACTCCGGAAGATTTTTGTGGAGTTTGGGACCTAAGAATTTTAAGGACCGTTGTCCAAAACTGGTAGACATTTTTGGTATCTCTAATAAGTCATCACTATGTGCTCTTGTTTTATGACCATGATCTATTTTTTTTTATACCGACTTTGATTGGGGGAGCCAGGGGGGTGGGTTACACATAAAAATGTTAGTAAATATAGTTAATAATATTTCGTTTCTTTAAGATACATTTTCCGTTTCCCTAAAGCGCAATGCCTCCAAATTATAGCGATTTATGGTCGACCACAAATAATGGTTGAAACGTGTCGCGATTTCCAATAAGCCTGGCCGCGTTTTGAACACGGCTCCCCGCCTACAATGAATGCAAATGAGAATTGAAAAAGGACACAGGCATAAAAAGCCAACCGTTTGGCTCGAAGCCTTTGTCGTGTGTTTGTTGTCTTAGCGCCGGGATAAAAGCGCTGCTCCAATTACTAGGGATGGACGCGTATGAAAAAAAAACTATTTTTAAAATATAATAATTATGTTTATGCCCTCGACCAACTATTAAAAAGTAGCTCAAATATATTTATCTATTTATTGACATGAGATTGTGGTTAAGATCGTGGGTCCGCACACGGTCATAGCATTTTTAATGCTTCATTACCACCATCTTCAGCATAGGCCCAGTTGGGCTAGTTGAGTTGGGTCCAAAATAATTATGTATAAACTAGCAATTCTCTTTTTTTTTTAAAGAAATTTTTTAAACATTTTATAAACATATTATATTACGATCTATATAACTGGGCACGTACGTCACCCGTCCTAAGGTAGATTTTTTTCTATAAAACTATTGGTTTTCTATAATACAATTTTTATACTGATAAAGTTCTATTTATTTTATTTTAAATATAGGATAATATTACATTAAACATAAAAATTGAGTTTTATAAAACACATGCATTACATAAAATATTTATTGTTTATATTCGTATTGTATATTTGTTATTTAGGTGTACTATACGTAAATAGGGTTTTCGTTTTATATCCTCTAAGGGGTCATTCAATACAAAATGATTCCTTTCGAAAATACCTTCGAATCTTAAATGTTTTAATTTGTTGTATAGTTTTGGTGCAAAAAGACCCAAACCTAGAACTTTGTTTAATTATCAGGCCATAATGTTGGTTTAATATATTTTTTTTAACAATTAATGAAGTATATATTTATATACTTTTAAGAATTGGATCACCTAATTTCCCTTAGTTGACAATAACCATATTATTTTGTTTGTTTAATAAATCTTTTATTTTATCTCTTAAATTTTGTATTCAAACATCAAGTTGTCACGGAAGCTAAATCTCCCTACTCCGCTCCAATACATGCTGCAGCTTGTATGGCGACCCTACTTTATTTAACTTATAGGAGAATTACTTAAAGTTGTATTCGACATATCAATGATAAGGTAAGTGTAGAGTTTGAACGTGGAAAGAAGATAGAGATACCATTGTAAAAGTGGAATAATATAATGCAATCGATTATCGATTTTTTTCGACAATTTGAAATACCCTCCCTCGTTTCGCCCGTCGACACACGTTCAGAAGGATTACAATCTTTTGTAGTACTTTTTAGCCGCATTCGGCAGATGCTAAATCCCGTGACAGTACGATAAGGTACCGGCAGATTTATTATTTTAAAAATATTACCTTTTTTATGGTACCGGGTAGAAATATCTGTAGCCAAATTATTAAGGGACGTTCACACTAGCGGCGTTTGGCAGGGGTTCATACAAAATAACGCTTTTTTGCTCTAAGAACAACCATATCAGGATACCTTTAATACCTACATACCTACATACGATGTTTTAATGCTTTATGAAATATGTATTTAAAATTTTCGTTCAAATTGTAGTAGGGTGTAGGTTGTATTGTATAGTTAGAGAAAATGTAATAAAATATTTAAGTAGAATATTATAAATAAATAAATATTGACGTGATAAGAAAATAATTAGATTACGGTTACTATAAAATATAATAAATGAATAAAATTCAAGTATAAATTATCTACTTGACCTTAGGCAGTTAATATGAGTGAAATTTTAACCAATAATAGGGTTTTCTGTTCTTAAAAGAATAACGTGTTTTTTTTCATTTAGAGTGATCACGCGCGCCACACGATTTTCGGTTTAAACTGCATGAGGGCTAGCCAGTGACGCTTTTATTAATAGATTTATTTATTATATTCATAAACGATTTTTCACCTTAATAAATTGCATTACAACGAAAATCTGGATTGAAATTAACTTTTCGCTACATCGTTCGGTTGCACTCTGCACACACAAGAAAAGGGCTCAGTTATAGAAGTTCTCACCGAGCGTTCAGTGACTTCCCCCTCCCCCCTACAAGATCCCCACCCCTCTATTCCACCCACGCAAGATTAAGTTCAGTTGGGCGAATTTGGATCCCGGCTATACTTTTCGATTCGCTCTTATGCGGATTTATGTTTATGTTCATACTAAGCGACCATACGATAAAAAAAACTTTGGTTTGGAATTTGTAACTGAAATGAGTGCAAATATAATCAAGAAGCTGTAGGCAGACCGTTTTTTAATAAATTAGGACGGAGGTATGAAATTTCACACCTATAGAAATTGCTAAAATAAAATATGATAACTAAAAGGTCTTGATACTCGTATACTATATTATGTTTCTTACATAAAATGTTAAGTTAAAGTAGTAAATTTACCTACATAAAAAAATCATAGTGTGAAATCGTCCGCTAGACGATTCGCACACTATGAATTTCCTTAAAAATTTAAACAAAGACAGCCGATCACATCTCACATTTCAGTTTACAGAAAATCATTGTATAGAAAGCGCAGAGTTGCAGTTCCCACAACGTTTGACGTCACACTTCGGAAATTCCGTTCTCACAATAAGTTTTCTTGACTGTAGAAGGTAGGTACTCGGCATAGTCAGTCTTCGGCTCTCTTCCACCACGACATCAAGTCAACCTTACGTGTCAGCACATTATTACCTATTATTAACAACATTTATATACTACGTAATATTTAACGTAACCTTGTAACATTAACTTATGTAATTATTCAGTTAATAAACAATATGTCCGCTACAATCTTCAGGTTTTGCATCTTTATCGATTACGGGTCAAATACTTATTACCCCCGTTACAAGCATATATTATTCATAACATTTTTTTTTAACAATTTTTCATTTCAGCGATTCGTATATTTCACACCTCCTCATCCAAACGGTTACCTTATAGTGTTTCAATTCGTAGATTATAAAATAACACAACAATGGCAAAGGTTTATGACCGAGAAATTTATAATAATGCGTTTTAGACGAGAATATTGTGCAGGCAAATATATCATTGTATTTATTGTAAAAAAATACATTTTTTAAATTTTAAATCCAGCGTTAGTTAGAGGCGTGCTTATGATTTAATGCTGAGAGTTCCTCGATGGAATATATTAAAGCAAACTTCGAGTTTCCGTCTAAACCGAAGTTCCGACGGAAACTCGAAGGCATTGTTTATAATTTGGTGCATTTATGCTATGTTTATGTTCAATTTCTAGATAGTGCGTTTAGGATACGGGGCTAGTTTGCCAATGAGTCAACACTCCCCCCTATGCATTTTCGATCAAAGAACATTGCTTTACTTGTGTAGGGTGTTTTTTTTAGAGGCGTGGTTTTCAATCTGGCACTACTTTTTTCGTAGTTGGTGTTTTTGACAGCTGTCACTTGATTTATGCTCAGTTTGGTTTGCCATTTCATAATGAATAGACTTACTCCTGAACAACGTTTGCAAATTTAGAAAAAATCACTCTAAAATAAAGTAAAAATCGCGTCGTGGGCCTGTGGCGTGGCCTCCAAGATCGTGCGATTTAACACCGCTGGACTATTTTTTGTGGGGTTATGTGAAGTCGCTTGTCTACGCAGATAAGCCGGACACGATTAACGCCTTGGAAGAGAATATTCGGCGCGTTATTGCTGACATACGGCCCAACTTGCTGCAAAAAGTGGTTGAAAATTGGGCCTCTCGGCTGGAATTAGTTCGAGTCAGCCGCGGCGGCCACTTACCCGAAATCATTTTTAAAACATAATGGCAAACCCTTATCTTTATAATAAAACTAAATTCTTAGCCATAACATCAAATTGTATGCGTTTTATCTCTTCTTGAAAACCACGCCTCTAAAATCATCACCTATTAGGATAGAGTAAATCGTACGTTGTTATATTTTATTACTTGTTTAAATTATAAAAATCAATTTATAAGTTCTTCTTAAAACTCAAGTGTACCTATAACAAAATATTTTTAAACATCAAAAATATATTGTTAAATACACATAAAATAAGTAAAATATTAATATTTAACATGAGTATAATATTATTTATACAAAATATACTAGTTGGATGGATTAAAACTTCTATTCGATGATTAAAATGTTTCCAAAACCTTCAAATCAGTTATTTTACGAATAGCCCGCTAAATGTTCTTGTGTTTTTAGAATATATTATGTTTTTGAATTTAATAAATAATTGTTTGTACATAGCACACTGACGTAATATTGTATGCCGAATACATATACACGTATAAATTAATAATACGAGTATATTACTACTTTGAAGTGTATGTATTTCCATAATGCATTTTCCTAATTTTAACTTATGGCATTGCCTAAAAAATTCAAAGAAAATGAATAAATATTGTGTAACTTATCTCTTTACTACCGATTGGTGAAGTAACAAGTTACACAAAAAACACTTAGGCGCTGTTAGACTGGAATAATTGTTGTCGATGCCCGCAATAAAAAAAAAATGCCTTGAAATGCAAAATATATTATTTTAGTCGATGAATGGTGGCAAAGATAAGTCATTATTTACGAGATACTCTGAAGATTTCGCAATCGGACCTGATTGAAACGATCTTTGGAAATACGCGAGCTGGACAGAAAATGGTTTCACGTCTTTTGTCTCCTAGCAGACAAAGCTAGCCTGAATGAGCTTTATATTAAACGTTGTTACTACGACAGATGGCGATACTGATATTATACAATTCCGCCATGTAGCCGGTATTGACGAGGATTAATAAATCGACGGAAGGCGGCGCTAAATAAGGCTGCTCAAATGAATTGAAATATAATAATATCTGGGAATGTTGCATTGCACAGGAAAACATATTTTACACATCTGCAGTCCTGGAATGATGACTTGACAATAGCTAATTTAAAAATGCACACATTCTAGTCTATTTTGCAAGCCTATATTTAGCTTGAAAATAGACTAGAACGATACTAAACTGATAAATTACTTATTTAATGTTTTATATGTGAAGAGAAAAAGTACTACTATGAAGTACTTACTGAAGGTCCGACTCTAATGGCGCCGAAGGGACCCTGTGAAATAGTAAAAAAAAGGGTTATTTTCATGCTGATATCTCACTGCCAATTAGAAATTAATTAATTAATGTCATAAAGAGTTTTTATTATAGAAATCTTTTTATTCCGGCCTGGCTGCGAATTCCATTTGTATTTATGCCGTGCGCTGTAAGGACCTCAAGCTTATGAGGATGCCTTCCCACCAATCGCAAATATTGCGAAACATTTATGGAGGACCCAACAGTTAAACGAGGCCATTGCAACACCTGCCGTGGGTTGAGCGCTGGTCTTCCCGACAATAATACTGAGGCCGGAAAACGGTGTTGCCAGATTTTTCGGGAATACATATATCTCTATGCAGGACAAATTAAACAAAACACTCTAAAACACAGTAAAATATAGTGTTTAAATGGAATTGGCGTACTTACGGGATGTAAAAGACCTCAGCACTGCAAAAATGCACCACTTTGCTCTGAGTGACTCTTCAGATATTATAATTAATCTTGTCGAATATTCAGTTAAAACTGTTTGTGAATCCAATGGTGCATTTTTGCACCTAAACGAGACTAGGCTCACGCGAACAAATTCGCACTTCATACCCAATCCAACCTTTCGATGTTTGTGTTAATAGGCAAAGTTCCCACTCTTACATATTTTTAGTTAGCTTCACCGATAAAACTTCGCCTTAAGTGACATACACCAACTTTCTCTTATGAGTCTTAGGAGGCATACAATCTTGGCGGGATCGACCTTTTCACTGTTAGCAGAATACGGGTACAATTTGTAGCCGTTTCGCCTCGACTTGAAGTCAGCATTCATGTCAAACAGAGCGAGCAGTCATTGCGGAAACGTCGACTCTGTATGCTCGTATCTTGTATATTGGCAATATTTTGTACACTTTTGTCAGTCAACAAATCCAACGTAGTATTCACCACTATGTGTTAAAACTAGTGATGTGCCGGAGATCTGTGGCCGTATCTGTTACTTTTTGGCGGATCTTGAACGGATCCTTTACACTATTTTAAACTTCATGACATTTACGAAATTCTATAGATGATTAGGTAGCAATGAAATACTTTTAAATTACATTTGAATTTGTTTTTATTTCTTAAAATCACATATTTAGCACACTTATATTGCAAAAATCAAACATTTAAACATTTAGTGTAATGAATTACTAAATGTACCTCAAAGGTACTAATTAAACCTGTATATATTTTTTTGTTTGAAAAGTGACTTGATCGAAAGTGTTCTTAGCTATGATTCAAGAAAATAGGTTTAGCTCTTTGTGTGTCGAGGATTTTTTAATTTTCTGAATTTCTGCTTACTACATTTTGACATTGTTAAATGTTTCTCTTATATTGTAAAGTACCACAATTGACTGAGTCATTATTTGTTTTTATTACTAGGTATTTCTTTTTTAAATTCTTATTGACATTTTTATGAAAAATGTTATTTTTTTTATTTTCCAATTCCTTTTTTTTTATTTTAATTCTCGTTCCATTCTCAAATGATTTTTACCTACTTTTGGATGGTTGCTCAAATTCTATTTGTGCACCGATCTACCTATCTCGCAGCTGTTTGGTATAAGTATTTTTTTTGTTTTTAAACATATTTATTAAAAATATATTACTTAATTATTAAATTATTGTGAGGTTGTCAGTAAAGAAAAAACTTCGAGTACAAATGTTTCTTTTCCTAATACGACCGCAGAACGTATGTTAGTACTGAAATTGTGCTTGCTGACTTTAGGGAAATACTCTTATTTATGAACATATCAAATTCGTTGTGATATGGTGATAGTAACCCAGCGGTCGTAAGTTCGAATCTACTCAGTTATATCATTTTTAACGCTTCATCACATTCATTGCCTAAATCATAGCAATTCTTCAAAAAAATCTTATCTTAGGGCACCGTCATAGCATCATACAACAATACTCAGATTCCAGAGAGACAGTTCAATTTATTATTACTTAAATCATTGTACACAGAAGATTTAACATATATATATATATATTATGTTACATTATTCACATACTTAATAATAACAATAAAATCATTATTTAATAGTTAATACTCCAACTACGAAGGATATCTCTTCTGGGGGGATCCTTTCCCTTTTTTTCAATATACCTACTAATCGCGCAGACGAACAATTAAAAATATTTTTAGGTTTTTTTATATATGCTATCATTTTTGTAAAATGGTATGATGTAAGAATAAAATATCATCTTTTGGGAGTAAGTAAAAAAGGTAAAAACAAATACTTACAGTTTTGCTGAAAGGTCTTGTCCTCCGTCTCATTATTACACACTGTCTTATAATTAACGGGCGAAGATGTATAATTACAAGTAAGATGATTATAGTTTGTAATACGCGTTGAAATTGGACACTCGTATCGCCGTCGGTACGGAATCGTAGCCATTAAGGCGCGCGGGGCGCTCTTTAGCGGATCTCATTGTCGCATATTGTCGTGTAGGGCGTCAAGTCTCGTCTCGTCGCGACTCGTAACATTAACATCTTATTGCGAGTCCCCCTTTGTGTGGAGCATGGGGTTGGGGGGGGGGGGGGGGGGTTAGTGACGACGCACTAAGCGCCCCCGACCCAAGTGAATCGCTATTACTGAGGCTTTCAGGTCATTCATCATCGACAGGTTCAGATGTGCGCAGCTGTAGGTATTCTAGAATTTATTTCTGGAGTTTGGGTGGTTATGTTGCCTATTATAAGTAAGAAATTATATTTAAAAAATGATAAAACGTCAATTTTTTTTTTTTTTTGTAAATTGCCTTTTAAGTACCATATACCCCATTCCATTTCTTCTTTAAAAATAAAACTTATGCCAATACACACACGTTCAGTATACACAGATTAATAATTTCACTACATTTATTTTCTCTTGTAATATGTATTTAGTATTTAGGCTTGACCATTATGTTCATTTTCTATTTTTTTCCATTTTGTCATTCTATAATTGTTAATATTGTATTCTTTTATTAATGTAACTCTGTGAGTTTACCGATGAATATAAATAAATAAATATTAATATAACTTAAAGTTTTTTCTCGGAAAGTGAAGTGTATGTAGGTGATGAGATACGGATAGCTGTCCGTGAGTTGTAGCTAACCAATATTAAATCGTCTATTGCAGTGATAATGTTATTTTATTACACCCCCGGCCTAATTTTTTTATTATCAAATGTAATAAGGTATTTTAGTAAATATTTATATAATATGATAAATATACACGATTAAAGAAAGCGAGAATGCACAGTCTTAAAGATAAACGAGTACATTTTTAAATGTTTGCTATAATTCATTAATTTAATATTATATTATGTAGTTATGAATACTTTCGCCAGGTGTATTCATACAATTTTGCATTACCTCTGTTTTCCCGAATTCTACCCAATGAAGTTTAAAATTGTAGCATTTGAAATAATAAAAGCAGATGACCTTGATTGCCCTCAACACGTTCTGCGGTGTCATGTGGGGGGGGGAGTATGCAAATGAGCATGTCCCTGCAAGGGTTAACGATTTAATATTGCGGACATTCCGAACTGTCGCTCGCAGACCAAATTCAAATATTAACCCATATTAACACTCCAGCGATCCCAGGTTCCGTTTGGAGATTTCGGTATTCATTTTTTTTCCTTTTAATATTTACTCTGGGTACCTTTGAAGGTTTGCAATGGAGGCATTATTATAAAAGAAATTAAAATAAAACTTATTTAAGATGCATTCGAAATTCATCCAAATTACCTTCGAGGTAAACAATTTTTTTTTCTTTGAACATCAAATTTTCCTTTAGTCATGTTGATGTAATCTACCTGAATAAATTCCCTTTCTTTTTAGTAAAATTCTAATTAGAAAATAAGAAAGAATACTATCAAAATAAATTGACGCCATAATTACTAGCATCATACACAATAAAGTACTCTTTTCAGACATCATAAATAAATTCAATTCAATTTTCAAGTTCATTTGACTAGATATTAAAGAACAATTTTGGAGGATTCCATTTTTTGTTGCGTTCAGAGTTTTTAACACAACCCTTACAGTGACAATAAGAAATAAAATGTAGGAATCAAGTTAAAAATAGATAAAAATACGAAGTAGAGGTAGTGGTATGGGGCTATGTAAAATGTTTAAAAAAAAAAATAATAAAATTTAACAGATAAACATAAACTTAAAAACAGGGCAAAGATAACTATATACTGAAGTATTAAAATTTTGGCTTTAAATGAATGGCAAATGAATTGCTGAAGTCCAACAATGCACCATTGGTTAAATTCTGGACTATATTTGCTATAAAATCGCACAAAAACACTCTCTTTAAATGTTTGTAGTAAATTGACTTAGTGTGTTAATAATTATTTTAAAATGTATTATAAGTATACTTATTTTTGGTTTGTAAAATACTACTAAGACATAAAAATGTATTTCAATGTATGTGTATATGTTTATTGTAAAGGACGTGTAAAATACAGAAAAAAATAATCTGAAATGACTTCACAATTATTAATATCTGTATTTTACACACCTGGTTTCCAGCAGATAAGCCTTGGGCTTGGCTGGTACATAAAAGAAAGGAATTGTAAATTTAATGAATAAACTAAATAAATACATACCACATTTTTTTGATATATATTCCTGAGCGTTTCCTGAGAGGGAAATGTTAAGATGAGGAGATTAAGATGAGGGATTAAAACAAAGACTCGACGGTACTGCTCTGACTGAATATTTTTCTTGTAGCGAGAGGTTTATAATATTCGCAATACTGGGGTCAGTTGCTGCTTTCAGTTACTTTGGTAGAAATATTCGGGGTAGAGTCCTTGTTAATTATCTTTTCGATACCCACCCATAATTTGTCTTTGGTGTTGCAGTTTATACTTGCATAGAAACACACAATCACACTTGATATCTACTGTTATATACTGTTAAAAAATAAATATATAATTATTACTGTGTTTTTTTATGTTTACTTTATTTTTTTTTTAATATCGCCATATCATATCACTAACAATTTCACAAAATAATTACTTTGTTAATGCGTTATAGCGGCACTACATATTTAGACTGCGCCGGGCGCATCTGATTGGTCGGCGCCTGCGCAGGCGCGCATTGGAACGGCGCACGGACGATCCTCCAGCGACGCAGGCAACTTTGTACATCCACACGCACCCAAAATTTCATACAGCTGCCATTACCTTCACACACTTTCACATAAACATAACATTCTCACCCTCTCTTTCTCTAGTCAAAACATTAGTTGGACATACATGTTAAAGTCACCGGACGCAACTTTTATGACCCGACACTGTCTTCTCTGTCGGTAAAAGTAATAATGATACACGTGTAAAAAAAAAGATGGGAGTTACTACATTAAATTTATAGCAAATAAATAAACTACAGATATTTCACACATTAGTCAAACTGACTATAGAGAACTCAAAACAGGTATAAATTTATGGTGAAATCTAGGTCTCAATACTATCTAAGAAAGTGCAAAAACTGACTAAATAATCTATTGTGCTGATTTCAGTGTCAGTGTCACTTTAAGGCCACCTTTTAGAGTCACTTAAATCGAGTGGAAAGTTTGACGTTCGCCAGAAAAAGACTACAAAACACGCTAAGTCCCTCCGGAACAGAGACTTCCAACTTTTTCTTCAATAATGCCCGAGAGGTGGGTTGAGGCACCAGCCAATGTACCAGTCTAGCGTCTACCCTAGCACTAGCCCCTTAACTTAGTTTATTCGCCGAGCCACATCCGCAAAATCGTGCCGCTGCCGCGAACTTAACGCGGAAACTTTTTGCAGGGGAAAAAAATCTATTGGATCAAATTTACCCAGCAAAGGAAATGAAAAGATACGGCAGTGTTAAATATGGTAACATCGACATGATTTATAACGGCTTACCTTTATACTATTAGAGACGATATGGATTTGATGGACTCATTAGATGTCTGATGATGAGTCGTGTAATTGACTCGAAACGTAGAACGCAATCTTAGGAAAAATGTAAAATTATTTAGCCTCTAGCCTGATGAACGAGCATATAGATACGGCATATCATACAAATCGTCGTTTTGAAAACTCCACACTGGCCATTCCCCCCGTCATTTCGTGCGCCGTAACACTCTATCATCTTCATCCATGTATGATACACACGTGCACGTATGATACGCAAAGTGGCGTACTTGGCGTTTTTCACCCTCAGTTGTCGTACCTATGTTTTGAAAGATCGTTTCTTTTCGCAGTTAAATCGCTTCTTCTTTGAGTAAAAAACATTTTAAAATTTTATTTCTTTGTCAATAATGTGTGACTGACATATTGTTTATAGTGAGGGGAATGTAAAATTATAATCGTTTTTTTTTTCGATACACTAGGCTACTTTTGAAATATACTTTATTAGTTGAATAGCAGAGTTTTGCTACAGTCATATTTAAATGTTTGAGATTTAATTTATTAACACTTTTTATTACATAAAACAAAATTTTAGTTTTGTAGAAAATCAGTTAAAAACTACTTTAAAAACAAATGAAATTATTATTAATTTATATTTTATGTACGCATAAAACTTGCGGTATATACTATTTTCCTAAATTTGAATAGATATACATATACAATAAAAATACAACATTAAATATTCAATAACACGTAAATTACCAATACACTCGAATGCTTCTTAAAACGTATGTTTTTTTCTGTAATATTATATGTTATTTTTTTTAAATATAAGTTTGATTGTTTAATATTGTATCTTTTGTTTTTAGTTAAACCAAAAAAATATTATTGTTTTGTATGTCGTGCAGATTCCAACTAAACTAATTGGTTTAAAATTGCCTTTTTTTTAGTTACGTATATATTGCACAAATATTTAAAATGGACCTCATTATTACTAGAATTACTTTACATTTTATTTTCATTTATAACTTTAAATTTGCTGGGCATTATAAATTCGATTATACTTAAAAGTTAATCTTTTGCCATCCCTATTCGCCTGATCAGTGGATCTAGTCACAAACCCACTCGCGAATCGCTCGCTGGCCCTTTGGTGGTGTTGGTTAGAATCGCCGAGCGTTTGGCACCAATACCATCATAACTATACAATATGGATATGTGAACCTCTCGCTCGCGGTGCCCACTAGCCCTGCTACACAGATGTTCATCGGCGAGTTTTCTCATTGTATTGGATGGTCCAGAGCTAATTAGGCCGCGTGTCGATCTATGCGTGTAAAGCAACTTCTAGAATAATATGAAGGTTATCTGGCAATAGGTATCCGACCTTGAAGTGACAGTTGGATTGAGAGAAATTTAATATTCGAACCGTTCACCTGAACTCCAAAATGTTACTCCAAAATGGCTACGAATGCGGGTAAACAAACAATAAGGCAGATGAATCTTCAAAGCGCTATTAGTGGTTTTAGAAGCTGGAGTTGTAACATTTAGCATTATCATCGGAGTGAAACAACCTATTTTGAGTACCTATTTACACATTTTTTATACTTTTTTCTTATGAGCTCGTATAATGATTTGGTACTTTATAAATTTAACATTTTAAAAGGAGTCTTGAAGTTCTGATGACACGATATGACATTATCGATAAACGTATCAATGACTCAATTACGCAGCTACGGTATGAAAATAATCGTAATCATTTACGGAAGTTAGATGTTATAGTTCTAAAAAAAAAAACCAAAAACAAAAAAATAATAACTCATTCGTATTCTAAAATAATAGCACGAATCTTACGAATATGCACCTGTGAAAATATATTAGTTATGCGACAAATTTTAAATAAGTACATGCAGTTTTTGTGATTTTTTATGTTTTTTATATTTATTATTATTTGTACAAAATTAAAAAATATACAAATAAATATCACGCATCTTGTATTCAATTTTTGATTGATTTTAGTAACACGTAATATTACTCCCTAAAGTAAATTATTGGAAAGTTTATTGGAATTTTATTGGAAAAGGAATTTGTAATTTAATATTTTGACAAAAAAAAAATGATCGCAGAAGCGTATAGTCTAAAATAGATTTAGTACTGTAGCGGCGCTACATGCGAGCGATGCATTCAGCATCGCTCACTAAAACTTGAAAATATTAATTTTATTTTTATGGATTTTCAACGAATGCAGGATGAGTGCGCACCAAACACGAGTACGATCAAACAGTCGGTAGCTTTGTAATCAAGAAGTTGGGTGAAAAATTAAATAAATAAATAAAAAGGACAATAGTCTCTAACCTCTGTCTGCCGCCACAATTTCTGCGGATTCGAGACGTGCGGGACATTTTCTCAGCGTGAAAGTTAATTTATTCGGCTAAAGATTTCACTCGTCATACTCCGCGCTGCCGAGAAGAAAATTAAATCGCTGACTGACACTTTAAGGAGAAACTTTTGAAGCTAGTAAACAGGAGAACTTAAACCAAAGGATAACAAGAATTTACAATGAACTCATTTAATCATGTACAGATTGTATTAAACCTCGTTTCAGTAGCAGTTAGCATAACGACATTTTATAAACTATAGTAGAATAATAAATACCTCCTCGGTATCAACCGAGGAGGTACTCCATTCCAGAACAATTCGTTGACCCTTTTCCTTGTTCCAAGGCTGCTTTTCCTCGCCTACTAAACTCAACGGTATCACCGGAGCTAGCTCATAAATATTTAATTACCTAATATTATTAATAATAAAATAGTATTTCGTAATACAAATAATTATGTGAGTTAGTATTTTTGTTATTATTCAAAATATCATTAAATAATTGAAGTATGTGCCAATCTTACCAATGTACGGGTCTTACCAATGCCTCTGAAATTTATTTCTAAATGTCAGTTCTTAGAAAAAGAAACATTTACGCACATAAAAATATAAATATCAGATGTCACTAGACTCTAATTAGTTTGAATATATTTATTTAAAAATTCTTGGGAATTATTTATATAATAAAATTTGTATTTAAAGTGAGCGCTCACTTCCTGTTTATGATTTTTATACTTACTAGAATGTGAATAATGCTTTAGGATTAAACAATAAACTAATATCAATCAAGTTTACGATTGGTGAAGAAAATTGTGAAGGCTTCTAAATGTACAAGAGATATTCATTCGCTCGCTTTATTACGGGCTGTAAAGATAGTCACGAGTCTCGGCTTATGCTTTTCAAACTTCGGACTGAGTGATAGTAGGATATATTATATTATTTAAAACAACACCTTTCTGTCCGCAGATTTAGCATCGTTTTTTTTTCGTTGGAATTTATTTGTTTTCACTCGAGTATCAAAGAGATTGGTCACTTAAACTTGTTCATTTTTTAACCTAAATAAATACCAATTAAAACATTAACCATTATTTATACAGCTTAATTATATTAAATAAGATATCATTAAATTATTTAACAAGAATGTAACCCTGTCTAGGTAATATTATGACTAATTCTTTAGTCGCACAGAGTGAAATCAAAATTAATCACGGTTTACAAAGAAAAAAATATACTTTCGGTCCTCGCAATAGGTACCACAGCTACTCGGCCCGTCATAAACGGCTTTATCTGATCGCGGCGGCGAGGTCCATAGGCTGCGCATTGAGCGCAAACGCGACGGAGTTACGTTATCGTTTACGCGCTTTAAAAAAAGTTTAGGAGAGAGAATTGAAAAATCATAAAATAAATTATTTTCGTTTTTTTTTAAATAACTTCTTTATCATAATAGGGAACGTAAACACCCCATTTACTCTTCGAGAACGGTCATAGAACACACCGCATTTAAAAGATGTTTGAGAACTGGGTTAACATACCTACCTAGTATGATTTAGTGTATGTTTGATTTCACCATACGGGAATTGAGTATTTATTTGGAAATTAGTTTCAACCATATTGCTAAAACTAAAAAGTTTGAGAATCGCTTTAACCTGGTAATAGTGGTTTTAATATCTGGGAATAGCTGGCGCTGCGAGCGGTAAACACCTTTACGACTCAATAAAGTATTGTTAATTACTGTTTGTAGTCTCCGTGCCGTATTTCGTGATGTTTTACACTAGTACGCCCACAAATTGGGAGCAAATTAGTAGATATAATATGTAACTGTGGAAAATTAAGGAAAATAATAAAAGACTGTGTTTAATATCAATAGAAAATTTGAAGGTATAGGCTTTCCATTGTCATCATGACTCAGTAAGTAGTCACATGTTCAAAGACCTTTTTTTTGAAGTAAAACTTCTTTAAGCGCATCTTGCACACTTTTCCTTAAGCAATAAATGAATCTAATGCGACACGATCATTCGGCTAAAGACGGTCTTTGTTATCTATAACGTTGATTTTCTTCTTATAAATATAAATAAGCGTATTGTCTTTGTATATCGTAGTTACAGTATCGCGTAATTATTTTGAAATATAAATTAATACATTTTATGCATTAATTGACCCTCAATACACACAAAGAAAACCAAAAATATATTTAGGACGTTTCAGGTTTCAGAGGCGGGTAACTTAAAAAATAATTACCTAAACAATATAAGTAATTCTTAAGAATATTATAATATTAGCTTTAATGTTAATAAACTAGATTACTTATTGCTCTTCTGAATATCTCTTCTGACGTCTTTGAAAACTTGTAAAATTTACATTTTGGTAGCGTTGAGGTATGTAGGGCTTAGAGGCCCCAAACGGCTTGTAAAAAGTCAAGATATATCGGCTACAGTAGTGTTTTTTATGCGGGGCATTTCTCGTAATGTCACATAAACATCTTATCTTTTGGATATACCATATATGACGGTGCATTCTTAGGTAGAGTAACTCAGTGACAATTAAAAAAAAAACGTCATTCATAATGGAAACCTATTTTTTTATTTTGGCCTAATTTAAGAAATGAGGTCAACGAAATCACATAGAAAAAACCCCCCTTAACATTACTACTGCGCCCTAAACCGCTTCGCTTAACAGCGGTGCTTAATGCTTGTTTTGTGTATCTTTTATGAATTAATGGCCTGTGGGTTATTTGATTACCTTTAGGCAATATTAAAGGTCTATAAGGGGCTCCATTAGGTAGAGCGATTCGGATAGAACTAGTTGGCCGAAACATATTGCTCTTATATTGCGTCTGGTCTTTATGAGGGTCAATTAATCCATTGCTTCCCAAACTTGAAAAAATTTTCCGCGAAGCATTTCTGTTTTAATCTATGGTTTTTAACCGCCATGCGCCTATTTTTTCCGCCAAAGACCTGTCGTCTTGATACGATATGAAATGAACTTTCTCCTTCACTTGAGCAAGGTAGGAGCGTCCCTTGGATCTTTCTTTCGATGATGTTTTTAAAGAAACCGTCATGTTATCAATGGTTCTTGAAATGCATATTTTTTCCCCTACAACTGTCAATACTTCCTCATTAGACTTTCTCTCTGTCCAGTTTATCCTTCCATCCTTCTCCAGCAATCGAAGGAGTGGGGGGGGGGGAAGTATAATCCAAGTCAAAAATTATCACATTTTTAATATTAGTTTTTCGTGTTGAGGTTTCATCTGTTGCCGCTGTAAGTTCTTTTTCTTTTAAAGTAAAAAAAATATATATTCAGAGGACCTGGGATTGGACCTCGAATTCTATATTAATATTTAGAATTCATCAAACAGTCCGTACCTAAAAATCTGACAAATTATATGAAATTGATGTTTTGGTAAATGCAGTTAAATATTAAATTATTATTATTATCCTTAAATTGTTTAAAATTATTAAATTTTAAGAAAAATGTACTCTCAAGCAGAAAAGAGCCACCCAGAGAAGCTCGGCGACCCCACACAAACGACGCGATTCCATGGGTGGTTTTTATGCACTCGACTGTACTGAACATCGAACCGTAGCTATACCATGTTCGGGAAAACCCAAATATTTTAAACTTTAAAACTGCCCACAGAAGCGGCTATAAAAGTGTAAGTAAATTCCTTTTAGTTTACAAGCATAAAGTTTTAAAAGTTACTTTTTAGACATAATTTAGGTAGGCTCACAGCTGCGTTAGCTACTCTTAGGGCAAGATTAACAGTTAAGCGTTGCGTTTGCAATTTGGAATGGTTCAAGAGTCTTGTATGTTCTGGCCGTGCATGTCGCTCGATATCCTATACTGTGGGTAGGTACTAAGAAAACCAAACATATATCTTTTTTTATTATTATTACGTCCTGTACTATACGCACATACTTTCACGATTCCCTACACATTGTTTAAAATCAGCTATAAAACAATTAAATACTTTTGGCCATCAATCTATTCGTTAATTTATCTTTGTAATATGTTTTTTAGGTAAAATAAATGTAATATTATGGCATCCCCCCCCCCTCCCCCCACCACTCCCCTCCCCTCATCCCTCCTCAAACTTTTACACACTTAATAGCCCTGAAGAAATTATTAAAAACTACACCACAACCTGAAATTTTCTTTTTCTCTCTCATTCCCCCTTTTTATTTATATTGTAATACTTATAGTATTATTTTTAGGTTAATTACCATTATTATCAATTGTTTTATACGTGTTTATCTATTATTTTGCATTACCGCCTGAAAACGTTCATTTATTTTTTTTAAAATATGAAATGCTTGTTATTGGAATATATTTACAATTGGGCAATATATTGGCAAAAATTGAGCTACCTTCTTTAGGACGGAAAAATGCAGCGAACAGAGGTTGCAGTGGTACCAAACGGTCGCTTAAACAATATTTTTTTTATGAATACACGAATCTGTAACTTTACAAAATGAGTATGTAATTGTTTCAATAAATAAATAAATAAAATGTTTTTTATGTAACTGTTTAATTTCCTTAATAAAAATTAGGAAATAAAATATCTGCTGATTCGGCACTGTATATTCGAAGGTTCAGTGCCAAATCGCCTAACCCATGTACGTACGTACCAATGCTTACCCGATTTCTTACCGAACCTCCCAGTGATTGAAGATTTGCTCGCGGTGAGGCCTCCTCAGTCAATGTTTGAGTGGCGTTGCTCATCGGAGGTAAATGCTTAGAAGTTCGCCGAATTGCGGTTCAGACCAAACGGGCAATATTAAGGGCCCTCGCCTCTAATGATGATTGCCTGGCAAACATAGCAAACACTTTAGTCTCCGACCCAGTTTACAATGTTGCCGAATCAATTTGACTATGAAAACATGCGCCGAACTCTACCTACCGCCTGCCAATGTATAGTCGAGTAAAGATAACCTGACCGTTTTTCACTTAGGACGGAGGCTTATCGTAATTCCACTATACCTAAGGTCGACACTGGCGTTGCATACACAGTTATTTTATTTTTCTACCTTCGATCGTCTCTACCTCCAATAAAAGCACTCGCTATAAGAAATCACTGTATAAATTACCCCTTTTGACAGTTATTTACCTCTTTTGGACACCGACCGCAGAGATGAGAAGAAAGAGACGGAGATACAATGGCCGAGTGCATTATCTCGCTCTATTTCTAGTCTCGTCATAATTTATCTATGCTATTCTTGTTCATATTAATCTTTTATATTTGTTATTTAGTTTTATGTTTTATACAATGAATCACTGTTAATAGTGAAATGTTCCTCCTGCGGGTTCATGCAAAATAAATTTAATACCGTCGAAAAAATAATTTCTGCTTCCAGCACCTCTTCCAGAACATCATCCCGGTCTTCCCTAGTGGTATAGTATAGTTTAGAAAATAATATTAGTGTGAATATGCACCGTGTCCCAATACCATTCCCTAGCCTATGATATCATCCCCGTGAAACCTCAAAAATATAGGTAAAAGAATCAAAACTCATATCAACTAAGTGAACAAACTACGTTAGGGTTACGATGGATATTGATTGCAGTTACTCTGTTACCTAATTGGTAATGCGTTTTATATTAATTTCAATGGCCCATTATTAATGTGCTTCCAGTCTTCCACTTAGCAGCTAAAGCTATTCTCTCATCTCAACGTGAAAGTCCAGTAATTGGCTGGCATTGAAATCTCCCTGTGATGTTTATGCAAGTGCCATAAAGCAGCGGCAGAGGTGAGAGGGAGAGGAGAGGGAAGAACGAGACTCTGCATAAAGAAGGCTGTAAATCTTTCGGCCATAAAGCAGACGAGGTCGGCACTGAATGGGCGCTTATCGCTTGACCCCAGAGCGATTGCCGCGGCGCAGCTTTCACGTGGGCGTTGCGTGCGACCAGCTCTGCTCATAAGTACCAAAGCACCAGCTCATCAGGAAGTACTTCATCATAAAAAAGACACGTTCTGAGATGATGTAACGGACTATATCAATATTTATTGGATACTTCATTTGGGACGAAACAGAGGTTTTTGCTGGGTTCATAGATTATGGATAACTTAATTCCTTATTTGAATGTTTTAAGAGTATGTCCTATCAGACGATTCTATGGATAGAATAGAAGATAGTACATGAGTTTAATAAATTACTTAGAACAAAGAAATTTATCATTATATGTACTCCTATATGCCGTGATTGCAAAGGAAAACAATATTCACAATAAAATATTCTCTTGACAGCGGACCCCTTATGATAATTGTAGTGTATGAGATATAGCTACATAAATATTATATCAATAAATGATGTGCGGGATAGAAGGAGAATGGAGGATTCATAACAACAATGAAACTAAGAATAATGAGGCAGATTGAATAAAATAAAATTGAAAACTAAACTATAATTATATATACGAAATGTAATGGACTGACTAATGTTTAATGTAAAATCTACCTCGTTAGACTCATCGTGTTAATTATAGTTTTGTTACCAAATATTATTGTTACGATACATATCATTGATATTGATTCCAAAAATAAGAGATAGATGTAGTGTATGAGATATAGCTACATAAATATTATATCAATAAATGAAGTGCGAGCGGTGCGACAGAGAAACAGCCGCGAGTGTCCAAGGGACGTTGACTCTGTGCGCACCTCACCGTAGTTGCGAGATAATATATTTAATTATTTATTAACAGGTAAGCATACAGCGTAATACACATTTTCCAAAGGGTTAATAATAAGACCAATTAATGATTACACCTATGTACAGAAATATTTAAAACTTTAATATATTGTTTAATTGTAACCAGTGGTGTCTAATTGTAGTTACAACAAGTAGCAAACACTACAATAATGACCTTCACTTATACTAAGGCACTATTAACCAAACATTCACTAATACTCTTAACACTCTCACCAGGATAATATATGCATACACATTCAGGTGTATTTGTAAATACAGGTGTATTTAAAATCTTTCCTTTCAGGAGATTAATCTATACCAAAAATCAACCAAGATCATTAATCAATAAAAGATATTAGAAAAATGTTTCCCGATTGTAAGAAAACGAATTAAAAATTTAATTAAAACCGTTCGAATGTTTGAAAACTTCATACATTTTGTCGCGTTGGGCCCCAAAGGGGCAGAGTTAAAGTTAACTCCGGGATGGGAGCGGTACCGAATAATGACTGGCTGTCCCGACTAAGCCATAGTGTAATTTATAATATCTTTAATTAGGTATTAAGTTTTTTTTTTCGAAAATCTACTATTTATATTTATTTCGATTTTAATAATTCCCTCGAGTAATGTATAACGCACTCTTTACATATATATATATATACTATATATTTTCATATCGTTAATAAAAAAATGCGTTATATATGGTTTTAATTTTAAAATACAGGATACAGGCCTATGGCAAACGGACAGATAGAGAGACAATGATATCTCACAATGGGCGTTCCAGGTTTTGGCCATTTTGGTCCAAAACTCTGAAAATAACTGAAACATTGACTGGTTATATTAAACTTGACTATCATTAATCATATTAACAAAACATATTTTGCATGAATTAATAAAATTGAAACACAAATACGAGTATATAAATACGAGAATAGATTAACGTATAACTAGTACCTAGGTAGGTATAGTATTATACTTATAGGTACTTAAAAATATTACGAAAGCCACTGCGAATCATTTTAGCATGCCCAAGCTGACATGTAACGTTTCTGCTTTGAAGTCGCTCTACCGCGCGTACAGAAGTTTCACTTGAAACAATGTTTGTTCCTCGGTCTAATCTATCGCCACTTAAGCATAGTCAAAGCCGACGCGCCGCGACTGTTGGTGCTTTGTCCTAGAATATGGGTCGTTGGACGGCGCCGTAAAGTAACGCGATAAAATCCGTCGCCATCTTTTTTCCGGACGACCGGAAGTCACGCCGCAGGGCGGCTGTCACATGTTCCACTCACACCGGAAATGGCCGCGGCGATACTTTCACGCTATTTCCTATTGGGATAACCTCTTTCTTACATTTTATGGATAACATCTATAATTTTGATATTCGCGTGTAACCTAACCTTTTCTAATAATCCAAATCGCAAAAATTTACTCGATTTATTTATTTTAACGTCATTTAAATGCACTCTTATACCAGTAAAATAGTGTCCCTCTATATTGTTTGGCCGACGTTCTCCCAATTTAGGTAATATTTTAAACAAAAATAACACGTTTAACAACCAATCAAACAATATATCTGTTAAAAAAAACCTAAAATTATTGTAAGCGATGATAAATTTTCAAGGGCGAACGAAAAAAATATATACAAAATTACCACAAACATAATTTGCATCATCGGAAACGTTGTGTATCAGCTTCTATGTAAGTTTTGTGATGCGTTTTATGTTAGTGAAACTACGATGCCATTAAACATTAGAGTTTATTTATTTATTGTTTATTTGGAAAACCAAAAGTACAATATATAATAAATGGTACATACAATTGCGTGTAAAACTGACTGATGACAGGTTTTCGCTAAAGTATAGAAATACATTACATTCGCACTAGGCTATTATAATACAAATATATATATATATGAATATATATTGTTTTAACATATATTATTTTGAAACAATAGAGGTTCAAATTGTCAGACGCCAAAGGAAAGCCTATGATGTCCAAAGATTACATTTTTTTTAGTTTGTTACTGTTTTTTAAATTTAAGGCTATTCGCAACTCAAGATGAAATTGGTATTTTTTTTTAATAAGAAGAATGGAGAAACAAACTACTTTTCGCTTCACCCGTTCCTATTCACGCGAGAACTCACGGCAGGGATTTCGATGGCTGCTTTAATGTAAAAAGTCTTTGCCGTCCGGATGCGCGGAAAATTCATTTGAAGACGTGAGAAATTTCTCATATTTGGGGTTTGGACGCTTGCAGGTCTAAAAAATTTTTATATGGCCAACGATAAAATAACCTCTTTACTCTCAGAAATTATTCATGTTATTTACATAATACTGTTTTTTATTCCGGGTAGAGTAAGAATTTATGACGAAACAACGACAGGGAATGAAGAATTCATTCTATTCATATTGGTTTGACGACGTATTTGTACTTAGCTCATATTCATACTATTTTAAACAATACTATCGTTGGAACAGCTGCCAAAGATCACACCTCAAATATAATTTGATATAAGTATAGTATTTATATGTGCGACACGTGAACACGGCGATCGCATGACGTCACCAAGAGCGAAAAGGAACCTGATACTGTTACCTGATAAGAAAGCGCAGATCGAGGCAGTTTGGTTGCCTACCCACTTTTCTTATCAGATTTCAAAATCTCGTCTGACCCTCCCCCCTTAACCCGCCTAACCAGGTCGACATTGTGTTAATCCACTCACCTCTAAACCCTCATGTGTTCTAGTCTCCTTTTTATTTTTATTTCATTTGTATTTGATAGTTGGTGTATGTATGAGGGGAGGTTGGTATGTGGGCAAGGATAAAATAAGTATATTTTATAAACAATTCATTTTATATACACGCATTGCCGTAGGACACTATCTACAGGCTGACCCAATATAAATAAGTATTAAAAAATATTTTTAAAAACAAGCTTTTATTTAAGTACTTGAAGGCGTAAACAAAATTTCGCGTCTGTGCTGTTGACCGTTGAGGAGTTCCTTCGCTTGGAGCCAGTTCTGTGCGTAGAATCAGGTCATACTTACCATAAAAATGCACTGTCATCGGAACTTAACCAACATGTCAAATTTCACCTCTGAAGGATAGGAGGATGTGGTTTAATTCAGCTTGCACGATTTGACTTAAACCGACACACAAACATTGCGAGCTAAATAAAAGCTTATAATAATATTATATATCGTATCGATTGTCGTATCGGTGGAAAAAAGAAATAATTGAAAATCTTTAATATAATATCTTTAATATAATATCAATTATATTATAATTCCAATGCCGCGCCGATCGATAATGGCCTTGATTAAGAAATACATTATTGATATTTTTACTATTTTCGCGTAAAGTTTACATTTTTTTTTTTACAGTAACCATGATGAATTTTGATATAGTTTTTTAATAAATAACACTAGAAATCGCAAGGCCTATTAGATGTATTTCTATCAGGACACGATGTATAGGTACTTTTCTTACGAATGTCCTTAGTGATTTCATCTCACGTAGTGGAAAAACCACTCAGTGGCTCATCTTGAGGAAACCTCTCATTTTCCCCATACACCTCGTCCTGTTTGTGCCGCGATCTGCCCCCCTCCCCGCGGCACCCCCTGCCAGGCTCCCCTTCGACGAGCACAAAAGAGGTCGTCATGTAATAATTTCATATAAACCGCCCCGGCGACAAGGTTTCACTTTTATATTTTGAAGTTAGTTTATCGCATTTTTTTTTCTATTTTCGCATTGCCTCTGGATTTCTTTTGCGAGCAGATTAAGCGTGAAACGGACAATGCGAACGTTTCTATCGAAGTTGGCTCTTAGACTCTATTTTTCGCGTAAATAAATAAATACACTTGGATACCCCGATTCGAATGCCCTGATATTTATTTCAGGAAAGGAAATATATTTTAGAAAATCCTCAATTTGATTTACGTCTAAGATGTTCATTGTATATTTCCAAACAGTACTTTATAACTGTATAAAAAAAGCTTAATAAGAATATGTTACAGATATTCTTAGGTTTTATGTGTCATAAGTATAATTTGGGCTTAGATACCTTAATATATTACAATCAACATAATATATTTTTAATATAAGAATAACACCTTATTTTCACTTTTATGCCTAGTGTGGCCAATGCCTACATTAAATATTATTTACTTATTGAAAATATACTATGGCAACTCTTGATTAGTACAATATAACTATGTAACATAATATAAGTATGCTTAAAAGGGGTCGAAATTTCAGTCCTTGCTTAAAGTCGTCCATAGTTAGGATCAACTTAATTTTTAAGCATGACTTAAATTGTTGAATTATGTATTTCAGATACTTTTTACTGTGAATATCTTTTAGCAGTCGTGATTAGTTTGTGTATACAATATCTGTCGCCACTGTCGATCACTTTTGACATCTGACGTTTTGAGGTTATGCTGTCAGCTGTAGGATTACTAGGATTTTGTCGTGTCTTTTCTTGAATCCAAGATGTGCAAAATATGGAAATCCAGTCAATTTTAATTAGTTATAAAAATTAAAAACAAGTACTAGACGAGAATCACAGATGGGGTCACGGCGACTGTAGCGCCCTTAATGTACTAAAATCGCTCCTAGCAGCGTTTAACGCTAAAATTGAGTTGAAATACGATGTTCATTGGTTAAGTCTGACTTAAAATTTAGGTTAGTCTTAAGTAAAACTGTTGATTTCCTCAATAAATAAATAAAATCACTACTAAGAATATAAATAAAAGTTAATCGATTTTTTAAAACCGTTTTTTATACATATACAAAACATGTTACATATTTTATTTTAAAGTATGTCAGGATTGGGTGTCAGTTTTAATGTCAGAGTGTCCCTGAATCATAACTAGCCAATTAATCGCCTGGATCGCAAAAAGATCTATCAAATGTTAATCACAAGAAATTACTCATTTTCATTAAAGATTTTTTTTTTTTAACTTATTTACTAAAAACAAAAAGATTCAGAAAAATATACTATTAAACATTTTTGAGAAACTAATTTTTTTTTAGCTACATTAATTAATTCAGACGATTTCGTCACTTAACAAAAGATTTTACATCGGAGTACCTTTTATAATTAAATGCTCCATTGGAAAATAAATACATTTTTATTCAGATTAAGCGAGTAAATATACATTTTTAAAAACAAACTTTTATAAAGTGCTTGAATGCGTATACAAAATGTGTCTATTCAGACCACCTTCCTTCCTTTCTTCGTCTGGAGCCATTCCAGTGTATAGCATCAGGTCATGTTTACCATAAAAATGGATTGTCATCGGAACTGATCCAACATCTCAAATTTCAACTCCGTATGATAAGAGGAAGTGGTTCTAATCCAGCTTGTAAGATTTCACCTAAATCGACATACAAGTATTGCATGCTAAATAAAAGCTTGTAAAAAATAAAGATTTTTTTCGCCAAAATATTATCAGCTCATTAATAAACCTAATAGTGAAACAACAAAAAGAAAAATTACAGAAATAGTGAAACAACAAAAAAAATACGCCACCAGAAATAAAGCGAAAAGAAAAATTATACCTGCAGCTAAGATCCTATATAAACTTTCTATGTTAAATGATGCAAAATATATTGTATTTGGATATACTAAAAAAAAAACCACGTAATCCCATGAATGTTGATCATTTTATCGGACATAAAATTTCATATGTATGGGAAAAAGTAATAAGGCGGAGAAGAGTGGAAAGAGGGGGGGTAGTATGTTTGCAATCGGTGGCACTTCCGCCGGCATCACTTTCATCAAAAGGTTACCCGCAACCGCTATCAAAAATATACAATATAAATATTCCCTTCTTTTATGATGATATTAAGTACCCATTTTATGGTTATTTTTGGCGTTCCTAGTACGGTACATATATCGGAGCCTTACAATGTTATTACCGTAATACATCATCGTTTGGGTAATGCCCTAAATTGAGGGGTGAAAGTACCGTGTAAACGAGGTGTTATATTCACTTATTTACCTGGGCGCCTGAAGGTGAAGGCGATCTCAAAAGAGCGAAGGGGATATTTGAAGGAGATAATATCATACTGCGAGATAAAAGGTTGGAGATGAGATCGCTCGCGAAAGGGGATTGCTTAAGAGATAGCTTATATTACAATGCACGAGGACGTCCCGCCTTTGCCGAGTTTCAAAGTTAGGTTTTCCGCAAAAGCCGCCCACAGAGTATTAATTATTCAGCCTGCAGTGAAATAATTAATAATAGTACATACATTGAACGCTGAACATTGATTTAATAATTTGACAGTCGAACCACATCACAATTAATAATAAATAAATTTAATATTTCCTAGTATTTAACTAATTTTATTTCTAAACGTTATTTTTTTTTATTATTTAATCTCATAGTATAATTTAATTTAACAATTAACTACAGAAACACATAGTAACTACACATTAAACTACAAATTATGACATACCTAATATTGTTAATATTACGTTATTATTATAGATTAGAATCAGCAAACAATTGCCGCTTTTTTAACGCTTCATTACCACTATCCCCTGACTCTAGCACAAGTAAATTAAGCTTACTTGAATATGGCCTAAATTAATTGTACATTGCGTAAGTCATAGGAATTTTATTTTTAAAGATAAAAATATCAAATAATATTATTATAATTAAAAAAAACTAAATAGTTCTCATAATCATTTACTGTTAATTTATGACCTAGAATGTATATTTTCGTTCCAGATATAGTCATCTTCAATAATAATTGTATAATATATACTGTATATTTATTTTAAATACCGCACAAAAAAAATGTCACGTTAAAATTCTTGCCTTCCTAAAACGGAATGTATTAAATAGATCTATGTTTAACCCCTTTCTCAAAACTAAAATTATGTTTAAACGTAGATTGGTTAGGTTAGGTTAGCTCCAAAATATTGTAACTACTAATATATTATTCTTGTGTTTTACATATGTTCTATTGTTATATTTTTCTTATTTCATCTTAGTGAATATACACTTAATATTTGCTAATATTTAATATTAAAGAGGTTTAAATATGATTTTATAGAACTCAGTAAAGTTGGAAAGTATAATTCTTCCAGTTTATCGTTTTTTTTATCTTCCTGTATGCGACGCTAACATTGCTTTGTCATAAAAGATATTTTTATTAATTATTTATTTTTCCTTTGTTTAAATAAAACTTAGCAGCGAGTATATCCGTTTCCTTCCAACACCCCGCCCTGCCATACGCGCCTTCTCTCTCTTTGTCTTTTTAGGGGCCCTAATGATTTTCTTTGTTGTAAATATATTGATCTTGACTTGCCCCTAAACAGTATTTTCGCGTTGCTTGTGGACCAACAATTACCGATTGCTTTGTTTTCCTTTGTCCAGCCTCCAGACTCCAGCCTCCAGCCTCCGGGTCTCGAAAATGTCACTCAATTGTGGATCCGGTATTTCAAATTAGAATCATTCCTTCCTTGCTTAAAGGTCTTTTGTCTCAGAGGTAAATTTAATCGCACGCATTAGCCTATTCTGAAAGTAAAATGTATTTCTTAAATACTGTATTTTAGATGAGACATTATTACTGGGTGACCTTATATAATATTATGATAGTTGGACAGTAGTGACACAAAGAGTTGATTCGAAATTTGTATATGTTCATATGTCAAACTACCATAATATTTTGTAAATAGTATGAATGCATTTAAGTATTAGGTATGAATTGGTTAAAACCCCTAGATATTTGTTTTATTGAACATTTGAATAATTTTTAATAAGTATCTGATGATTTCGATGATTAAACGTCAACTATACTGATTTCTTTAATTTTAATTGTAAATATCAATTTTTGCATTAAATACTTTATGTAAAAATGACGTTTGCTGTGAGAAAAGTTTTATGAAATCGCTTTGAAATTACCTTCAATGAACAATGATATCTAATGCGGAAAATTTCCTTTTAATTGAATGTGATGGATTTAACATTTTTAAATAGAGCACATTTTGAAATTTCAGGAAAAAAATGCAAGGATGTCACTTGAGTTCGGTTTTAAACTGTTTGTAATGATAACTTGCATGAAGTAAAAATTTGATTAATAATATAGTGATTGATATTCATGAGTTTAATACACGCCATAAAGGTAATTGTGTTCAACCTATGCCAGCCCGTATCGCCAATCTACATGTCATTATTTAGGCTTAAGGTATTTTAATATGTTACCTAAAAGCATTCAATCTTGGCGTGAATAATTTTAGCGATTTTAAGAGTAGGCTGAAGAAATGTATTCTGGAAAAAAATATTCTTGTTTAAAAAATTTAGATAAGATAGTTAATTCACTATGCCTATCTACAGTCTCTGCTCATATTATTAGAAATACTGCCAATATTCCGAAAATTTAACACTGCTACTTTTTCACTGCTACTGGGAGAGTATTTGCCACATTTCTATTTTTAAAGCATATGCATACACTAATCTATCACAAAATATAAAATTGTAATTAATTTGATTATTTCTCAGTTATTCAAATTCTAATGTTAAATTTTCAGATTTTTGGCAGTGTTTCTAATAATATGAGAAAGGACGGTATTCTTGTATTTATATTTTTGGGTTGTCCTGTAAAGCGATTGCTATGCTGGAATGAAATACACACTAAATTAGATAAAGGTATATTAATCTAGATCTATATCAATCTGTTTTTCTAATATCTTATTCAGTTGTCTTTTAAAATTGAAACTGTACTTATGTACAAATAATATGTAATTGTCATTCCTGTATAAATTTGTTTATGGAAATAAAATTATCTTATGAAGGCATATTTTGAAGGCAAGATATGTTTTGTATGTGTACATCTTTATTAATTAGCAACTTTATATTTTAATTAAATGGTTCAACATCTATTTAACCACCTGAAGAAATTAAACGTTTATGTAAAACTTTCGCGATTTGGGATTTTCCTACCCGAATCGCGTCGTCAGCCGAGAAGTGCTCAATCGCTGTATTAACCGTAATAAAATCTCGACAAGCGACGATTTTCATCGATCCGTTCTTCGGGCGCGTTTCAGAAATGCGACAGCTTACACGCACTGAGCTGTCACAAACATAATATATGTGACAATATTTAAATAAAAACATACTTAAGCGTGAAATATTTTGACGTATTTGACACATATTAGTTAAACAAGTTTGACATGTTTTAAAATAATTCAAATATGTGTGACGTGTTTTTAAAATTTATTTATTTAATTCTTAAAAAACACATTCATCGACAACTTTAGCCGACCGCAGGCATCTCCAATTTAACATATTTGTTAGGAAACTATATCAAATATCATCATGGTTACCGTAAAATAAAAAAATAAGCTTTACGTGAAAATCGTAAAAGGATCATGTAATACGGATGCTCCGTTATCGCTGTACGCCGTAACGACGTCAAGGCCGTTATCGATCGGCGCGGCATTGGAATTCGCGCGCTGAACGAATTGACACCATCTATAAAAAAAAAATAAATAAATTTGGGGATGTTTTTTATCGCATTTTTCCATATTATTTCTCACTCATAACACCAACCTGTATGTCTTCGGGAAAGGTCTTGGGACAGCCTGTATATTTACAAGGACAAGTAAAATAACTCGTATTTAGAGATGGTTAGACACTACTGGTTAATGGTTCAAGATAACAAAAATAATTAAGTATATTTGTTTAAAAAAAAAGTATGCAAACGTCTAAATTTGAGAATGGGTGTGGAACATAGAGATCGTTAAGGTATGTATACAGGGTGAACTTAAAGTCAGTAGTATCCTTTTAAGATGTGATTTTGGATATAAAACTGAACAACTTTTGCTTAACACATTTTCAAATAGCTAACAAAAAAAAACATATTAATATATAAATACCCTATTGAAAGTTTGGTGCGCGTATTAAACGCGCGGCTGTTGTGTTTCTGACCTATCCAATTGACCTACATAATAAATGACTTGCCGAAACTACCTATCGTCCACTGGCGTCAATACATTTGTAGGTACAGTAGCTTGGAGTTAGTCGGTTACTGGGTCGCGACGCCGCGCGGTTGGATATTTTGTTAGGTGGCCATACTTTAAAATGTCTTTAGGACTCTTATCATGTCCAAAATCAACTCTTAAAAGGATACCGCTGGCTTTAGGTTCAAGCTGTATGTGGTGGTGACGAAAATACTAATACTTATTTCTGCTCTGTGATTAGTCACATATGTGTGACACGTTAGTGAAACAGGAACGCATTATACACGCAGCGGTAATCCCGACTTTATGTTACCGTTCCCGGGCTTATGGCCAGCCGGGCCTTACCGCCGACGAGAATTACTTGCCTTGATACCTTCATAATTCAACGGCGACCATTAACCAAAAATGTCGATTCCCTGGAAGTCGATAATTAACTTCGTGAATTAACAACATTGCGGCTTCGCGGAAACACATTTCATATTATATAATTAATCAATCCTATAATGTTTAGTACTAGACTAAAACCCTAGAATTCTTCCTCTCTCCTTAAACTCTAAAAATAAAAGTGCTAGTACTGACCGGGATCAATACGCGAAGGAAAATTGCACGCACAGAGTGTAAGATTTGGCATAGCTAAAGTTTACACGGATAATCAGCAAAGAAAGTTAAAATCGTGTATAATATGTTAAATATGTGTATGTGTATAATATGTTATAAGTATATTAAATTATATAAATAAAACGCTCATACAACTGACAGCTCATTTACCGAATGAGTTTCGAACTGTGAATTTTGTGTGATTTCAAATGTTCCTTCTTATTTCAAGTATCATTTTTACATGAAATAATTAAAACCGACAATGAATTGTGTCGAAAAATAAATACAAATTGTGTTTTTTTTTTCAACTGTTATTAATATTAAATTTTAAGTTTCGTAGGTATTATTGCAGGTAATTAAGGCAAACAGACGCTAATGGCGTATTTCTACACGCTCGCAGCTGACGTAATATGATAAAGATTAAAAAAATATATATATACAATGATTATAGATATAAACTCACCGTATTATAGAGTTTAAGAACCTCAATAATACTCAAACTTACAAGTTTAATGAATTAGGTTGAATCTCGACCACTGGGCGGGCGACCTAGTATGTTATATTACGTACTTTAATAATGTGTCACTCTTTTCATATCTTTTGACTATTAATAAAATATTTAGTAAGTTATTCTTGAAAATATCCATTAAAACATTCACTTCTCATTCATTACACGTCATATTCGTTACATTTCACCGTTTTTCATAATTATTGTTTCTTATTAAAACATTTTTTTACTACTTTAATGAAAGTTTGACCGTATTGCATATCGCAAAGATAGATAGGTGAGAGTGAAAAGCTTTCATAAAATACAGGCCTGTATTTAAACGTGTATTTATCTGTGCGTTCGCTATTAATTTTTATTTAAACATTCTGGCTATATAATTTATTTGAAAAAAAAACAATATTAAAAATAATTCGAATTTTTCAAATGTCAATACACTGTCAGCATTTTATATAAGGTGGGCTAACGGCGATTGCCTATTTTAACGTAAAAATCATCTAAATACGATATAGATATAGATATCAGGGTCACCAAATACCTTATTGAGTTTCACACACTTTCTGACTCAGTAGGAATGCAAATAGAAATTTATAAATGACCGGTAATAGCTTCGACTCGATACAAAGTAAAGACTTGTATGCTATTTGACTACCTAGGAAGGTGTCTAGTCCGGGTGCGCGGTGAGTAAAGACTGAAGACTGGAAGTTTCGTCTTTGATTATGAAAACTAAACCGTCAGAAAAGAATTTATAACCCGTCTCAAGACGGTCTGCGATTGGAACGACGTGTGAAATGCAACTTAGCATTTTTGGATTCCAACTTTAGCATTTTTGATGGTGTTTCCAACAGACGTTTCGGCATATATGGGCCACACGAGAAATTTGATACGGCATCAAAACTAGACATTTGTATTAAATATTTTAGCTGGAATTTTATAACTTTCGCTGGAACACATTTTGATTTGAAATGTAACCTTTGAACGTTTCTAATGTCGGTAATAATTGTACTGAGTTAGGAATCGAACTTGTGGCCTGTCGATAGCATACGGCACAGGGTGAAGTGATTGCCTCTGCCTAACTTAATATTCCGCAGCCTCGCGAGCTTAGTTGATTAATGAGTCGAGTGCGGATCTGACGTGTTAGCTTTCCCGGCGGATAACAGATGGCGCTGGACCAATATTCTCCGCGGTGGAAAACTTTCAGATTAAGTTTCGCTCGCAGCACTTACCTCAATATTTTTATCGAGCTATTCAACTTATACCGCGACGATTTTATTGTTAGCTATCGGTATAATACCAATACCAGTTATGCAGTGTCTCGGGTTCAATGCGATTCTTGAAAGATTTAAGATTTTTGATAAATTTTACCAGAAATGTACGGTTGTAATTTACAACCATAAAGTTCTCGATTTTTTTGAATCCATTTACAACTTGTAAATGGATTAGGGATGATGACTGTGTAGCTATGAACCTTCTTTTCCCGTCTGGGCTCATTCCAGGAACCATTCCATTCTTAGTGCGTATTCAATAGTGAATTTGATTTCACTTTTTAAGCTAAAAGTGGGAATCCTAATCTTTATGTCGCATGCCTGCGCAATCTAGGAAAAAAATACATTCGATGGTTGCTATTGACACTAACTATTGATGAGAATAAGTGTTAAATACATATCAACTTTTTGTTTTGATAGAAATGTAACTTTATTTTTTTTTTTAACGACTTAAAAAGTAGTTAAAAAGTTTTTTTTTTTAATGAAATTTGGCCGTAGAAACTACAAAGATACCTATTTTCGGTGTCCATAAGTGTTAATATATTTAAAATAATTACTCGAATTAATAAACTCATAAAAGGGTAGATTTTGATTTTCGGTTCAGCCTTATTTTTTGTACGCAAGCTTTTAAAACAATTTGTCGTTCGCTTTCAGTAACGAAGGAAAAACTATCTTGTGCTCTTTTCCGCGCGGAAAACGTTGGCATATTTTCCACTTTTTCCTGAGGTCACCCCCGGGTGACGTCCGGGTCATTACTCAGATGAAAACCGCCCGCGCGCTCGCGAGATTGAAAGCGCCCCGGGTTTTTTCCCCCGCAATATTCAGCGACATGCCGCTTTTGTGCTAATGTTAATTAGTGGGCCCGACACGTAGCGCTGCTCGACACATTTTTAATCTCACTTATTTTGTTTTAATTAATGTGGGATTGTGTATTTTACGAGAATTTAACTACCTAAATAGCCAACGGTTAATTTTTCAACATTGGTGGAAAAAACTAGATCAAATCAGTCTCCTTTACCAATTTAATATGTAATTAATGGCAACCGTGGCATGACCGGAAACAAGATGGAGTAGGTCAGGTGTAAACTATCTAACTGTTGTCCATCTAACTCGACGAAACATGCCAGTGTATTCCTACATTTATTTGTATGAAAATGTATTTTATACTCACGATTTTTTTATTGGCACTAAAATGTTGTTTCCGCATGAATAAGCTACGAGAAGAAGGCCTCTGAAACGAGCAATATTTGTTGCAGGAACTACTTAGGCATACCCTCGTCCGCGGTTTGTTTGAAACGTCCTTTACGACAAGAATGCCCTCTTGGAGAGGTCTGCTTCGAATTCTCTGTCAAAAGTTTAGAGTACCTTTCAAAGACCCCGCAAACGCTTGAGTGATCGAGTCGTTAACATTTTCCGGAAGTATAGAAAATTGTTGCTTCGAGTTTATATAAGTGTTACTTTCATTACTTTAGTAAATAAAACTGACAGAAGGCACACACGTCAAAAGCAAAGAATATGCACCGTCTTTCAATTTCAATAAGTCAGGTGGAATTTCTGCTCGAATTTGATACTCCCGGCGAATGTTGTAACATTACAAATATATAAAATAACATTTCGACACTTTATTAACGTAATATTTAAAAAAACTATAGCTTTAATCATTTTATTTAGTCTAAAATAGACAAAAAACCACGAGTTATCCAAACTGACGTCTACCCGTCGAGGCGCAAAATTGAAGAAATAGGAAATTAGCTAAGGGTGTGAAATTCCATCGCAGTGATTTTATCATATGACTCGCGAGTAGCAATCACAGACTGTGATTTTGGGATCCAGCGATTGCTCCGAGTCAAATCGCAATATTATGTCGCTGTGACAGAGTCGGAGCAGTCGCAGAGTAGTAATGCTCCGTCCATGGCTATGGGCAAGTCTACTTTCAAGATCGATTTCTTATTATTTTCAATATATAAACGATATAGTGATGAACGGATTCCAATGACGTATAATCGATCTTTCATATCTCAACACCCAATATGGCAATTAAATAGTACTTATTAAAAACCAGCCAACGGAGTTTCATGCAAATATGCGTGTTAGGCAAACGTTAGAAGTTTTAATTTCAGAAACAGAGCGATACGATATAAGATAGGAATCAGAGGGGGAAGGGGGTAAAACAAAAGGAAAACTGTCCGGACCGCAGAAAAAATTAAAGGCCCGACATTAGACATTAAAATAAAAATGTCTTCATAACAAAATAATAGCATTCCGACCTGATGCAATAACCTAAATTTGCTTTACCGTTTCACCTTCATATGAAAATCTTTACACATGCGTACACTTCGACCTTAAACTCCTTTCTGGTATGACCCGGTTTACAAAGGTCTACCATGCTTGCCCGGGTGTGGTTTGTACAGGATGCTCAATGCGCCAAATTCTACGGACTCCAGATTCTTGAGCTTAGGAGATCGCGAGCTGATATGTTACTTTTATATAAAGCTGTCAATGCTCACATCGACTGCTCTGATCTTCCGGGGCTCATAGATTTGAGGGTTCCATCTAGACCCACTCGCCAGTGTGAGACATTCCATCTGTCACGGTTGAGTACGAATTATGCACAGAATTCATATATACATCGAGCATGTATCGAGCATGTCGATATATTTAACACTACTTTCCCGGCATTCAAGAGAGTGTCTACTCTAGCCCTTGAGTAGTATATTTATATTTATATGTATATGTAACATTTATATTATATTGTGTTTTATATTATATTCCGGTGATTGTCTGGATTCCCCAACCCCTCCTACTTCCTACTTCCTGGTCCCGGCCTCGCTCCCGAATGTGTTTTCTATTTTTTTTTAAGTTTGGAGGAAACTGTTATTGGCTTTGTGTTTTGTTTATTGTAATTAATATGTAAGCTGTTGTTTCCTGAAATAAATAAATAAATGAAGGGATGCTATCCATCGGTCACTGCGCGTCGAACTGCGAACGCGCGAATATCGCTCCCCATATGATTGGATTTGTGTTTGTGTTTGTAATCAGACTGCCACGTTGGCGGAAGCGAGCGCTGCACAAACATGCCCGATTATTTGTTTCCGCCTGTTCAAATATGGCTTCATCATTATTAGAAACGTTGTCAGGAAATTACCACTCGCTGGAAATCTAGCTAATTACGGATAGTTCACCCTCAAGGGTTATATTATAGTGCGAGGTACAACTATATTAAAACGAGCCGCTGTTGCGGGTCGTTTTAAAGATTGCTATCGCTATATCTGTTTACTAGAAAACAAAGGTAGGCCATTGTTCAAAACAAAAACAAATCTTAAATCTCATAACAATAATTAATCACTCTTAAATTATACATAACTCCTTAAATCTAAAGAGACAAACGGATAGGCAAACCTTCTTATAGTAGTATAATGACTTCTCATGACTAATCTAATAATGAAAACAAAAAGTATCGAAACAACTTCAGAATGGGAGCATAATACTAGGCTACGAGGTATGCATCATGCACAACTCACACAACTCACAAACTTGAGTATCTCCCATTTCCCAACCCATAACATCAATATCTTTTTTAATACCACGTAACTCTGGAGGTAGAGCTGATATTTTCTCTTCTAGACTTATTATTGCTAACATCTGCTGCTTGTGACTCGCTGCAGCCCTTCGGATTGTGACAACTCCTATTTGATATCAGTCGGAGCTAAACCATTTATGGCAACCCTAGTCTACGCGCGCTTAGAGCTAAAGCTAAAAGTACTATTATTATATGTAAAAATATCTCTAAAGACAATTTTAAAATACTGTGTATAATAAGAGTAGAAAACGTAGTTACGGATACATAGAAGTAAAAATATTTTGGCCTTCTATATTAAATTTTTTTTTTTTTTTGGGATTTATGAACTCATGTATTTAATAGATGAATCAACAGAAAAGTATAATACCTTCCGCTCTATGTTAGCGTATTTTTATTTTTTGACCGTCATTAAAATGAAGCAACAGCTGTAGTAAATCTTTAGTATAAACAAAATCATTAATTTTCTGAACTTGTCTAGGATTTACAAGCGCTAATATGCAAAAAAAAACTACACATAACAACAACATTTGTTGTAAAAAATATTGAAGTCTAATTACCTACTATATTATTTTATGGATGCATGTGTAGGAACATGTTGCAGGCGTAAGGTCTAAAAACATTAAGATTTCAAATCACTCAGAATCGAACTGTCAGATTTCATATTAAATCCTCACAGCAATGCCAAATGCATATATTCCCATCGACAGATCGAAAACGGGACGATCTAATTTCATCCCGGCAAATCGAACGTTCGCGTCTCGCTCGCACTACTGCACTCTAACCATCGTCAGCCACACGAGAAATTAGTCGCACTCCGTTATTGACTCCACAGACTAATGAATGCTGCAATAATTAATAAGGTCTAAACTAGGGTTAGCGATATCGGAAAAATATATCGAATACCGATATTTTATAATAATATCTAAATAATCGAATAGGTATATTAGAAAAAAATTAAAATTCCGATTATCGATAATGATTTATTGTCTATTTATCAGTACTATTAAATTTAACTGCCAATTGGAAAGAAGACAGTTTGGTATTGCCTAAAATTTGAAATTCCATTTGCGTTCCAGGACCTCCAGGAAGCTCCAGGAAGCTAATATACCTATTCGCCAGGAAGATGTACCATACCATTGCAAACTTTTGACATTCTATCAGCGGTAGAACGCGTTTTATACTTAGTAGCTTACTCGACACTCGCTAGCTGACAGTTTGACGTTTTTTAATGCATTATTGAATTAGACAAACTGGCGTGAGCGATCGGCGAATCAGTTTAAGACTAGCCCTACAGCGACACTAACTCACTTTGCCTGCCTCGCTCGTGTACAATAATTCACAGGATTCTCTCTCAATCCGTAGTTACGATATTATCGCTAAATAAATATCGGGATACCGATATATCGTCCAAAAAATATCGGGTTTTCAATATACTATTATATCGCCAACCCTAGTCTAAACTCGCTGTCTAATTTGAGAAATGTAGGTACTGTGTCTGTTACTTTTCTGTTATTTTGCATAAATATGACATTTGAACAAAAGTACTATAAAAGTAAAATAAGTAACAAATTTAGTGCTTTTATCAGGATTTTTTCTGTGAATAGTACAATAACTTTGACGCCTACTGTTAAACTAAGTAAAAATAAAAAATATTTTAAAAATGAAAAACTTTTTTTTATTTATTAAACAGCTAAGCATACATGAGGACAAAAAAAGGCCTATAATTTTCGATGTCATTTAGTATTTTTTGTGCATGATTTTTTTAAGTTCTGGACATATTGAAATTTTCCTGATGATTGACGAAGACAGATTTGAAGTACTTCGAAAAACATTCACTTATAACATGTCCATCTGTTATTATAACTATTATTATTAAAATCGGTTATTATTAACATTTCCCTATAAAACTTTAGACGCGTTTTGTTAAAAAATAAATCCTATGTTACTATAAAAAAAATACTAAAATGCTCATAAATGAAGTTATTTTTAGGATATAAGCTTGGTTTATAGATAGAACTGTTCATTATATAAAACTATATAAAACCCTAAACATGAAATTTATTATAGTACTTTTTTTTCTAAATAAAATCTTTCAGATGTTTCTGTTGTCTCACTGTGAGTACTACAATGATAAAAATTCTTACGTTTTTCCTTATTACTTGATTAAATAGGGTCCCAAGATGTTATTAAAGTCATGAGGTATATTTATCTATATTATTGTATTTACAATAACCCCCCCCCCCCCCCCCCCTCCCCTTCCCCTAGAAAAGCTCGGCACGTGTCAGCAATTGAGTGCAAAACTACCCAAGCGTACAACAAACTAAGCTCTACCAGCGGCCATACGACTCCAAGCCTCCACGGGTTAGCCTTTTGCGGGATTCGTATGATCAAATATTTTCTTTATTTCTACCGTCCGTAAAGAAAGGTTACACACATCATTTTTTTACTATTGTACACAAAAAAAGAAAACACTTATTATAAGGATGAATTTGTTATGATAACTTCTTTCATAAACGTCACAGCCACTCTTGTTACTTTTCAAACGTACTACGAATGATCTTAAATGGTAGCAATTACAATTGTAAAAAAAAATATATTTATGATTTACAAAATACCATTTATACTGATGCATTATATAATATTGTAAATCATAATGTGATTTCATATAACTAAAACGAACTCGTTTTATTTATATGAAATGACATTATGATTTACAATATTATATAATGCATCAGTAATTAAAACATAAAATATTATTTTTGTGTAGAGTGCGACTTGTAATTCTTTACTAAACTATCATCAACTATGTAAAAGTAGGAAGGCAGTGTTTTAACTACGAACTATCTATAAATGCCAATCGTCGAAGTAACATTTTTTTTTATTTAACACCCCCTTAACTCTTTGTGAATGGTCTTGGGACATACAATTAACATAAACATATATAAATTAGTACATCGCAGACATACTGAATGAAGAAATAATTGTCGGCTTACGTATTAATTTATCATAGAGATATAATTATTTGGTAACTGTTTTATGTAATATCATGAATTTAATTTTAAATAAACTTTTTTTATATATTTTGGGCCTCTTATTATGATGTATAATAAAAATATATAACTATAGATAAGTATTAAAGTGATTAAGTAATATGTAATTAGTCATTATTAGAGATCGTGGTAGTCTAATGATTAGGGCGTTCGACTATTGACCCAATGGTCGCGGGTTCGAATCCGCACATGGTCATACCATTTTTAACGCTTCATTAGCACCATCTCCCCTGACTCTAGGACAGGCACATTTGGCATAGTTGATTAGAGCCCAAAATAATTATATATAACCTAGGTCATATACAACTATTTATAAAAATATTAAAATAGCTTTCAAAATTCTAAACGTCTACAAGAAGGAAAATGTCGCAATGCAAAATGGCACAAATGTTTAAATTCCGTTACTAATAATTTCACCCAATACTCATTACTGACAATAAGGCCCGTCCATGAATTTGTTTTATTTATAGAAATAAAGATGAGATGAGATGATAAAGTGAGCGAAACAAGGCTGATAACATCTCTTCGGATCTTTAAAAATCTGTGCGGCCATCAAAGTCGGTGTTTTGCTTAATTTTATTAAAAGGGTTATTAATCCAAGTAAAGCTTTGAAATTGAGTAAGCCTATGAAAATTTAAGATTTATAATATTACTAGCTGACCCGGCCACGCGTTGCTGTGGCTAAAGTTTTTGTTATATTACATTATAAATTATAGTAAACAATCTAAGAGGAACAATAAGAGAACATCAGTCACGGAGTCCACTATGCTTTTTCACACAGATGGTATTTGTAAAAAAATATGGTGATCTCCTTATTTGACTTTCTACTACTATAACCCTTTAGTACAATGAAATTATTTACGAACTAAGACGACAATGATGATGTTGGTATACAAATTCACTGGATTGAGATTGATTTGAAGGGGAAGTACGTTGAACACAATTAATTAAAATGTTCTTACACTTGATACTAAGCAGAAATCAATAGGTAAAAAATAAAAATTTATCAGATTTATTATTTCCATTTAATTTTATAACAAATATAAGTATATTACAGTATAATACAGTAAATAACATGTGACGCTTAAACTCATGAATGAGGTAGGCAAGGCAGACAGTCTTAAACTTTTAAACATTAATATCTTTTTTTTTGAATTATAAATACTTTCAATTTCAATTTAATTTAACACCAATCGGTGCACAATGTTTTTGGTTAACCTGTCTTTAGCTAACACAAATAGATTCGACGGTTTCCCAACACGTGAACACGCAACATATAGTTGCCCATGAGAAAAACATGGATTTTCCAAATCTAAACCACAAATGGACATTGTTTGACCTTGAGATTTATTTATAGACATGGCGAAAGCTAATCGAATTGGAAACTGTAGCCTTTTGAAGGGTATGGTAGAATCTGATGGTATCATCGGAATACGTGGCAGCAGGACCACTTTTCCTTTAAACTTCCCAGCCAAAATGGTTGCTTCAAGAATGTTTCCGGTGATCTTTTTGATGACCAAACGCGTACCGTTACATAATTGAGGTGGATTCAAATTACGGAGGAGAATAATAGGGGAACCAATCTTTAATCGAAGATTATGTGGTGGCATTCCAGGGATATCTAATGAATTTAAAAATTCAATCGGAAAATTTACACTTTCATTTTCATCAACAACAGTATCGATTGATTTAAAAGACATCAGATCGCCTGGTAACAACTGTTGTATCTGGAAGTTAATTTCGTCAACATCAACGTTTTTGGCTGCCAAAATCGCCCGTTGACTAAGCCATTCATGATTCAAATAATTATTCTGTATATCCGGGAAAATACTCTGAATCAATTCAGTTTTATCCTGAACAACAGTGCAAAAATTGTCTGGTAGTTTAATGCATTGCGTATTTGGTTGCAGTTTTATTTTACCGTTCCCAATATCTAGTAGTTGTTCGGAAAATATTAGTGCTGATGGATCATTTTGCAATTGTACTCGCATATTTATGGTCAATCGAAGTGTTTCAACACTTCGCCATAAGAATGATTGTTTCAAACATGCATTAATCTCATCCGCGAAAGTAGAGCGAGGTATAACCGGTAAGGTCTGCCGGAAGTCACCAGACAAAAGTAAGATAGCACCACCGAAAAGTTTATTATTGCTGTTTAAATCTTGCATAGTTCTGTTTAATGCTTCAAGTGAATATTTGTGTGCCATTGTGCACTCATCCCAAATTATTATAGAACTCTTCCGCAACACTGCAGCTATTCCACTATTCTTTTTGATGTTACACATTGCATCTGGTTTATTATGAACGTCCAATGGCAGCTTGAATGTTGAATGTGCTGTTCGCCCACCATCCAGTAAAGTAGCCGCAATGCCGACGATGCTAATGCTAATGCGATTTTTTGTTGCGACCGTATTTTGGCAAGAATCAACGATATTAAAAATGTCTTACCGGTTCCACCGGGTGCATCCAAGAAAAAAAAACCGCCTTGTTCAGCAGCAACAGCCAGCATAATCCGATCATAAATAATTTTTTGTTCTGCTGTCAGTAATGGTTCACTGTTCATGATAATTGTTGCTAAACTTCCATGGTCATATTGATTTTCTCGTTGTAAATCGGTATTGACTAAGTCGGTGGCTGGACGATTAGGTGATGGCATACCATAATGATCAAGTGGTAAATTTGAAATAAGAACACATAAATCCTCGATCAAGACCAATGCTTCATTGTACATCTCTGGTGTATAATCTATGTTTTGGCATTGATTTGTTTGTCTAATTCGGTGCAAGATGTCTTCTGTCATACAATTTTTATATTTTTCCCACAAAGTTTGTGCTTGCGAGGGATAACATGTCGCCAAAATAATTGCAAACAACTGACGAATGTTATTCGGTGTTGATGTCAACGCAGCATCAGCAAGCGTTAAGTCCCAATGGTTATCGTCTTCTAGCAATTGCAGTTCACGACATGCATCCTGGTATGTATTGAATACTCGACCATTAGCTGTTCGTAAAAATTCAAAAGACGTTGGTCCGGGAACATTCACCAATAACAAACGTAAATAGAAGCACTCACGTTGCTTTGGATGTACCGTGTAAAGTCTCCCCAATGTCTTAGCTTTGAATATGCCTGTAATGGAAGGATGTGGTTTTCCTTGTTTCCGTGGCTCCCATTTTTTACTGGATTTCTTCCATGTGAAATAACGTGGAACATCACCATACACCAATGTCTTCGCGAATTGGCCAAAAACATCAGGTTTTTGACACAATGTAAAAAATTCAGTTAGAGTCGTTTTCGGAGCTTCGAACGCTCTTTGGAGAACATTTTCTTCAGTGAAGTATACACGTTGACCGTTTTCAAGATGTATTGCCAGATGTTGGACAGCAGGATCTCTTTCGTGGATGGGAAAGCTGAGAATATGCCAAATAGCTTCATTGCTGCTAATGTATCTGCCCATTTGGTATCGTGCTATTTCGTCATTTTTATTTATGTTTTTTACTTCAAATATGGCCAAATCACTGCCTTTGTTTACATATTTACAAATATACTTAATTGATTTAACAGAACTGCAAAGCTCAACATTGATATGAGCTTTGTAAGTTTTTGAAAGTAGTGGTGAGTATGGTACCACCCACTGATTATCAAACTCAACTTGATTTGGAAAGTTCGGCAGTCGCATTGTAAATGTGTGGCCACCATTCTCAGTACTTCTGCGGCGATACATTGGATAACCATCAATATCCGTGATCGTGTCATTCGTATGCGGCTTTGGGAAGTTTTTTTTACATTTTCCATTTTCCATGCACGGTGACGTCATGTTGAAAACACCGCATGGCCCATGGATCATGTGTTTGGTGACAATATCAAATAATTCTTGATCAATTAATGGGTCTGGAATTTCGGCTGAAATTATTTGATCGATTTCTTCAGGACGGATTCTATCTTTAAGCCAAACCAAAATGTGGGCATGAGGCAAACCTCGCTTTTGCCACTCTATCGTATACAGCCAACAACGTGTGATACCAAAAATTGTATATTTAACAATAAAATCAATTAAGGATTTCAATTTTTGTTTAAACACACGTGCAGTTAAATCATGACGATGAATGGCTTGTTGTCCTGGCAATAGTAAAGTTTGTATCTCTTCCCAATTCGGATTACATGTGAATGTAATAAATAAATCCGGTCGGCCGTAATGACGTACGTAAGTCATCGCATCTTGTATGTATTCCTGCATGTTCCGTGGACTGCCGATGTAGCTTGAAGGTAAAATGAAAGCATTACCGATGTCATTGGGATTTAAATTTCCATCGATGTTTCCAGCAACAGCATCTCGTAAGTGAATATATTCTTCCGATCGTAGTTTTGCCTGGTTGAATCGAAGGAATCGCAAGCGTTCGCTTTCGACCTTAGCATACATATCAACAATGTATTGATGGAACAGCTGACGATATCGAAGGATATAATTGTCTTGATGTTGTCTAACCATTATTCGGTGTGCGTAGTAGTTCATTGAGCTAACTTTATTATTTCTGTAATCACCTAAAAAAATAAAAAATAAAATGCAATACGAAATTAAAATCTATACATACAGTAAGAAAGTAAATAGATAATTGTCAAATTTACCGGTATTTGGATCATACTGATTGATATTAAGGTGATATTCATCTTGTCCTTGCCAAAATATCAATGGATATTGTAGTGCGTCATATGAACGGTGTAGATCCGAAATCGTACTGACAGTGTTGTCTCGCCGTGTAATGTTTATAGATCTTTTGTCAACTGGATCACCAACCATGATAACAGCAACCTCATCAACAGTTGGAGCGTTGAATCTACCAGCATGTTCACCTAATGGTACTTTGTCGGCTTTTATGACGATTTGATAATTGTCATTTTGCAGTCGTGGCGAAACTCTTTTGATCAATTAAATTAGTTGATTGTGATCTTCTAAAAAATTTTCCAATAATATCACAATTGCTCTTTCCTCTGCTTGTTCAATAAAATTATACAGGCACCGAGTCGTCACGCGCTCTTCACAATCGCCCATAAAATAAAAAGGTATCGACATCTGTCAGTTTTATGACTGCCAAATAATAACAGACAAATAATTAGCAATAAATTAAAATTGCGACTATAATTTGAGATTTAAACTATCCTATCGCTCAAGTTGGATCGAACTGCATATGGTGTGCAAATTTTATTATAATCGGTTAAGTGGTTCAGCCGTCCATTGAAGATAAACATTGTGACACGAGATTTATATATATTAAGATATTTTAATAAATTTGTCCGTCAATCGGGGAAAATTTTGAAACAGGCGCATTAGCTATACACCTCCAGCGGAAAAATATAAGAATGTGCCTTTATTTTTAACAAATGTCCAAAATAATTTCTTTTAAACATACTTAAAAAAAAATATTTAATAACTGTAAATTACCTACCAATTACATTCGATTTAGCGGTTGCCTAAATAAGCATATTCCTTTATTTATTTACTTATTTATCTATAACATTCAAACTAATTAATGGACAGACACTGAATTTTTTATAATACATCAATATATAAATATATATATATATTTATATTTTAATAATTATGATTGCATAATTCTTCTTTTTTTTTGGTTAAATCTTATTATTTATAGAGAATACAGAACTAGGATTGCACTATCCTTCCTGCCTCTTGGAATAATCGATTTATTATTAATAATATTATTATTATAAAGATTTCTATACACTGTCTCTAAATTATAGTGATAGTGAATAGTGAAGTTTTATATTTTACCGTATATGCATATACTATTTATGCTTATGATGCTATTGTCTTTTCCGTGATCATGTTTTTACTGGGAAACTACTAATAACCGAAGGTTTAATTATATTTTTAACCTTAAAAAAAGGAAGAAGTTTTCAATTCGTTTTGTATTTTTTTTTTGCATATGATTTTTAGTCTTATTTTAACTTTATTAAGTTACGTCAAGCGTACATACATTTTCGTTCATTTAAATATGGTTAAATTCTAGTTCAAAATATGGATAATATTAAATAAAATCGCGTTTGTTTCATGTCGACTATGGCGTAGTTCTACGTCGAAAGAGCTGTCCATAGTTTCAAATGGTTTCAATGGAGTGCTTCCGGGGGGGGGGGGAGGGGCGCAGGCGGTTTATTTACGGCATGTCGCGATGAGACAGATCGCCCTCTCCCGTTCCCGCATGGACCGGCTGAAACATTAACGAGACTTACTGAAGGATTGCGCGCATTCCTGAACTTATGACGGTCATTTCTGAATCAATATCGCGGGGCTCGAAAGATGAATTTTCTGAACTCTATAACTTTCCTCAAATATCTGTCTATCTGTATTTCACTTATAACCCGTAAACCTTTCAATCTGTTAGCTCAAAGCCTTAAACAAAGAAGGCAACGGTTATATTTCACCGGATCAAACTAGTGGATAGGTGAACTCCAATTGTACGAACTTTTATAACCACTGCGCGAGCGTAGCGAGAGTGCGTATACTGAATCCCTCTTTATATCGCGCCGTAAGGGTTGCTCATATCAAAAATCGTTTCAAACGAAAATTGTTGGGAAATTAAATGCCTAAAATCAAAATTTTTAACAGATTTAATCCTGTACCTATTAAGAGAGGTGTGATTTTTTGAGTTTTCAAAAACCAATTTTTCCCACCCCTAGGACCAAAGGTTCGTGCTAAATGAATTCGATATCTTATACTACGAAAGTTATTTTAAAATTTCTGTTATTCGAAAAACCCTTTTCTATAAAGGCCATCAAATACCACAATTAAAACCACTTTGTGCAGTTCGTTGGTCCAGTCAAACAAACAGCCGCGCCGATGTCAACCATAGCCAATTAGTAAAACCACGTGTCTATGGCAATATTGCCACAAAGCGCTACCATCGGATCGTTAACTTCATACCAAACAGAGTATATAATATTATCTATATCTGCTAAAATTAATTAATGACCCGTGCATTGTCAAACATTACAATAATATGTACGTACAAACAATACAAAGATGACTCCCGTTAAACGTACGACGGCATCCGCCATTTTGAAATTTGAAATCTTGAAATCGACACCATAGCTTAAAGTCTGCGGTTTAGAACGGAATCTTTATTTAGAGCTGCCGTCAACAAAGTGATTCTAGTCAGCATGATCGATCACCAACCCAGCACATTCACCAGCGGAAGAAGGAATTTTATATACATTAAAAAAAATCAAAATATAAAACAATTCAGTTTGTTTAAAGCTATTAAAATTGTACGGTTTTACATAGAGTAGGAAAGCGGATGTAGATTTTGATGGACAGAAAGGTTCACAGCTAGGTTCACAATAAATGGCAATTAATAGGAAAACAAAAGAAAAACCTATGGTTCGTCTACCTTTTATCGTTTTCTCACTGTTCCTTGTTAGTTTAAAATTGTTTTTCAGGAGCATAGTGAAAAAGACTAGATGTCGCGGATTGCAAACTCCGTTCGCGGGAAAGACAAATTCCTAAAAATCTTTTGAGAGTTCCCGAGTCAAATTATTAAATTAAAAAAAAAATGTCTTCGTCTGTGGATATGTGTTTGTTTCTAAGCAATGTTGTGTCCACGCTTTTTCAATGTGGTTATTCCAATTTACTTCTTTTGCCATCTTGTTTTATTTTAAATAGCACCTTTCGCTATAAAACGCATAATGTTTACACACCGAATGACCGTAGAAATAGATACATTTTGGTAATATTTTAAAATAAAAAGAACAAGAGTCTTAAAAATGCTATTCTTTATCAAACGAATTACTGGTTTTAAACCGTTAGCATGCGACCTCTAGTCTAGGAACTCTTATATGTACGAGTATGTCATACATTTTGTTAGGCAATTTTCCGCTATTAAAATAATATCACCAAAGATAAAATTTCCTTATATTATAATAGTTCGTTTTAACGAATTACAGTTTTTTTTACAATTACTGAAAAACCAACCATTGAAATAAATTAGGAAGCCAGAATATCTAATAGAAAATTAATACCAAAAATACATCAAATTGCTGCTACACTTGAGGTTCACCGAATTGGTTTATGTAGGCATGCATATAGAGGTCTATAAATGTTTTATGAAAAGCTATAGTTATAGCTTATGCTTTCAGCTATACTTACAGCTACATTTAGCGGTAATTACATTTAGCGTTAATTATATGTTACATGCATAATAATGAACAATTGGTGGTAAAACATAATAAATTAATAGTAAAAATATATTTTTAAAAACGAGCTTTTATTGAGGTGCTCGAATGCGTATACAACATATCGTGTCTATGCTGACGACCGTTGAGGAGTTCCTTCATCTGGAGCCGTTCCTGGCTGTAGAATCAGGTCATGCTTACCATAAAAATGCATTGTCATCGAAACTAAAGGTCGTTAACGGCGATCACAAGATGTGGTCATACCTTGAACATCCAAATTTCGATGCTATTTGAGGGCCAACACGAAAATATATTCTATCGCCCCATACTGATATATAAATTAAAAACTTCAATTAGCCTAGTTATCAACGTGACAGATTACCAAAATCAATGTGACACGGACTTTAACCGAATGAGCACATCACCATCGATTGTCCTCCTGAGGTTAGCCAAATGAGCGTGTCGCATTAGATTCGTTCACCGTTTTACATCTGCCGTAACCTGAAATGAATTGGCAATTCGCCGCGAATGCATGATGTATTTACAGCTTCCGACCGGATATTGTTACGGCCAAAGTGACGTTAGTCACCTTCGCAGCGCGGGAAGCGCCGAAGACAGCGAAAATTCATTTAAAGCCCCCGCTGAGCGTCGCGACGCGCAGCCCGTCTCTTTCGCTCGCGTCGGCCGCGGCGTCTCTTGTCTCGCTCTCGCGCGGCGCCCGTTAACACGTAATGAATATGAACTACCCGCGATAAATAAACGAAAACCGCCGCGGGCGACCGAAACGCTTCCCGCCCCTCTGAGTTGCCCTGCACTCTTTTGGAGGGGGAGGGTTGCTGCAGCTCAACTTCAAACGTTTGTTGTTAAAATAGATTGCACTTCCTCGAATAATTAGCTATCTAAATATTTTAATAACAATAATATTGAGTACCTAACATAGTAACCTAGAAATAAAATTATTCAAATAGATTCCTACATTATACTATGACATATATATGAAAGTAAATTAGTTACAAAAAAAGGATGAATATTTATATTGTATCAAAAATCTCAATGGTGAATTTACAGTAAAACGGCTTAGATGCACTTACTCTAAAATACGGTTTTTGTGTCGCGTACTCTTTCCTTCCATATAGTCGAACCGCTCTGATTGCTGGCTGGCCCTCATCAAGGCAAACGAATTGAAATTTATTCAACGAGCGAGTAATTAAAATTGAACTACCGCCAGATGCAAATGAATCCAAGCGAGCGCAGTCTTCAGCGATTTCTATTTAGTTATACAGGATGTCCCAGGAGCATTCCCGAAGACTTAAGGGGGGTGTTGTGCCAAATTCGGTCAGCGCGCGATTCAGACGCCGCGCCGGTCGGTAATGGCCTTGACACCGTTACGACGTACGGCGACAGCTGAGCGCTCAGAACACAGACATTATTACGTGATCTTTTTACTATTTTCACGTAAAGTTTAATATTTTCTTCTCTGTAACCACGACAAATTTTGAATTTTCTTTACAAGTAGCTGTTTATTTTATCTCCAATGGTCTTGGGACACGATCTATACAGGTTGTCCCGAGACTAGAGCTAGTACTTTATAATGTGTGATGTACGAGTATACTATCAAATATATTCTTTATTTTATTGAATTACATATTTGGGTAGTTTATTAATGCGTTTCCATCCAAAGTGACGGATATTGTTCAGCGCTACAAAGGTGCGGTCTCATCATACCTCAATTAAAATTATTAATTAAATTTCCCTAAGCCCCCTCCCATCACCCTCGGTTTAGTTATTTCAGGTTAACGGAGCATTAGGTGGATGTCAAAATCGCGTCACCGGTTCAATTTCGAACTATGTGCTTTAGTTTAGTGTGTGTGGGTGTTTTAGATCACGTAGAGGGGTATTTTACCGTGAGAAAAAAAACTTGGTTTGTGCTTTCTGTTGTAGTACAGGCTGTACAGAATGATGAACTATACGCGAATTTACTTTCTACCCTGACACGGATATTATCTTGTGGCTGTTGGCACTCAATGGACCATAAATCTACATAAATATAAAAGAAAGTCGGGTTAGTTACACCATTTATAACTCAAGAACGGCTGGATCGATTTTTATGATATTTGATTTGTGATACAATAATATAGGTAGGCAGAAAGTACTCCGATCTATTGTACCAAAAATGAATGAAATTAAGCAAAATACAGGCCCGCTCAAAGGACCCAGCGAGTAGTTATTACTGCGCTCTGCATTCAAATAGTCGGCGATGTAATTACAAACCAACTAGTCAAAATAATTATATCCAAATTGGCCAACATAAAACATTAATTGTTATATGCAACGGAATTATTAAATCCCTTCTGCGAAACAGCAAAATTAATAAACGGGTTTTGAAGTAATTTAAATTTGTGACAAGCTCACCATACGTTTAATTTTGTGGTTATTTTTTTACGGTCGCATAATCTCTCTCTCTCTAATCAACGACTTACGGTAAAGGTATTTTTTTAGACCACTCACACTTGCTAGAATGCAAGTATGACGCCATTAGGAACCTAAAATAATTAATTATTATAGTATATAATATATTTTTTAGTAAATATTTATTTTTTTAGTATTTTAGGTTTTATTTTATGTTTTTAACATTACTTTTTGTCGAGTGTGCTTTATTGTGGAGCCCTGCTTTGACTTCTTTTCCTTGACAGATTCCTTCTAGGTAGACATGCAAACAATATTTATTTCGATAAGAATGTGTCGAATTAAAAGGGTAAAAAATTTCTACTTTGGTTTTTTCCACTTTCTTTAAGAAATAATTCCAAAAGAATGCCGGTCTACAAATGTTACTGTTAGAAGGTATACCAGTTACAATATTTCTGCTTCAAAATGACGTTTTGACCAGGTAACCTTTGAAGTTTGAGAATGCACCGAAGGAGGTTTCTTCGGAATTAGTTCAGCTATTTGCTCAGACGGAACTTGTAAATAAGCTTGCTTGTAAATAAGTACAAAAAAAACTTGCCCAATAAACATATATCTACATATGTACGTACTTACCAAAAAGAATTAGTGTTACACCAACAGAATCCCTTCTGGTATTTATCGTTGCAATTAAACTCTTATTAGATACATTTAATGTCCAACCCTCGTCGAGGCCGCTACCCTCGAAGTAAAGTTGAGCCCTTTCAGGAAACGTAAACTTGTTAAAAGCTACTCAACTGTTGAAACAATGTCATTTCTATAGCCAACTCGTGCTCTACAGATGCAGCACTACAGAAAACACTGAATCTACAGGCGAAAGATTTATTTAACAATTTTATTTACTTACATATACCTCGATATCTTTAAATATATTTGTATATAAAGAGGTATAAGTAAATAACAAAATATTTTTTGAACATAAACGGTAATTCAACTGTGTAAATCAGATTAAATTATGTGATTTGGAAATTATCATATTCTATGCTCATATTCTTTAACTATGAATTTTAATGAAACCGTCGTCGAGTACATTACTAGATTTAAGATTTATAAGCACGTTATTATCGTCAAGAGCTGGTTATTGAGAGTTATTTTACTGAATATAACAGACTTTAAAAGAAGGGAGTTACAATTCGATGTATATATTTTTTTTTTATTACTCCCGAGTTAGCTTGAGTAAATTCGAATATATATATTTTTTGCATATGATAGATTTACTTTTCTGGGTTAGTTCCATTTAAATTTGGTTAGTTTACGTCTAGTTTAAGGCAAGAAAAATAAATAAAAACTAAGTTTTTCGTGGTTTAATCGAAAATTCTAAAAAATAAATGATATTAAAAAATACTTTAACAAAAAGTGACCTCAAAGTAAGTTCATAATCAAAAAAATAATGAATGATATAAATACACTTATTATTAGTGAATAATAAAAAACACCTAGAAAGTTGCTTGCATGCGGTGTGTTTACTACACTCGAGAATTGAATGTTTTCGCAACTAAAACTGTTCTAGAAACAATGTTTTGTTCTCACCATTATTGAATTGCTTATTGTAATGGTTAGTATAAATATAATAATTGTCGTGACACTTTAAATCTTTATTGAAACATGCGCTGAATTATATAAATAAAAATAATATTTTTTATTTATATTATTAAATAAAAATGGTAAAATTAAGTTGCAGCCGTATGCACAGTGGCGGAGCTATCGGAGGGCTAGGCGGGGCCCCCTGAGCTTGGGGGCGGTGCCCTCAAGCTCAGGGGGCCTTCGCCCCCCTAAACACCGTTTGAAAGAATTATTTAAATATCTTAATCGAAAAATGAATTTTTGGCCTTTGACTTTTCGGCCCCTGGCCAGCAAACCTCGAACGTCTCGTATTCAGAACATAAATATAGCAGGTTGCACAAATGAAACAAATTCGAAAGTTGTAAGGAATTCCCCTAAACGAATGATCCTTCATCATAGATCTACATACTAACGTAACAGGATCCTTCCTTCAGCGTCGCAGCCCCAGCCAGATTAAAATAGCAACAATGAGTTGTGGTAATCTATTTCACTCTAACTACTATGAAACTACAAAAAAACTCTCGCACGCACACGTCTATATGTGATATGTCGTGTGTTGTCTAAAAAAATTATTTACTGCGTTACACATATACTTCGTACGTAGCTTTGCTTCGTTATGATCTGCAGTGGGCGGTAAAGAGCTGATGATGAAGTAGCTTTATTCCTTTAAAGTATTTATTTATATTATATTTTTTAATTAACCAGTTTAATGGGGCCTCATTTCATTTTTGCACCGGGCCCCTTGGCTACGTAGCTAAGTCACTACGAGTAGAGTACTGAGAGTAGAAAACCCTTATGCTAGTCTACTCAGCTTGAAAGTGCCACAAACAAAAAAACCACAAAGCGCTGTCAGTTCAATTGGATGCTAAATATGCTATGCTTTGTAGTTTTTTGTTTGTGGCATTTTTAAGCTAAGCAGGCTAGCATAAGGGTGTTCACCAATAAAATTATAAAATATATGGGAACTATAAAGCCATAGCAATATTTTAATGGTTTTTTTTTTATAAAACTCCTTAAGATTGTACACCTTCTGTCAAATAATATTGTCTTAATTTTTACGCAAAATTTAGCTGTTTTTTTATCGTTTCTAGTCGTGGACTGCTCGGTGTCGACGTGGGGACCTTGGTCGTCCTGCTCGGCGCCCTGCGGCGCTGGCACCGAGTCCCGAACCCGAAGGGTCGTCCACGTGCCGCAGCACGGCGGCAAGAGGTGTCCGGGATTACTCCAACAGCGGGGCTGCCAGGGCGTGGACTGCGGCAGCGACCATGCTGTCAGAGGTGACATATTTTACTGTCAAAATAATAATTATTAATTATTATATACACGCGAAAACGAACCTTCTATGTATAATATTTTATTGATTATTAAAATATCCAATACATAGTTTGTACATTTTTGTGTTTATTTGATTTCTTTATTGGAAAAACCAACAGTTTTACACTGTAACATACAAACAATACATTTAATTGAATAATAAAAACTTATGTAAAACTAAACTTACCCACTACACACTCCACTATGTATACATTTTTACATAAAACTTTTTAAAGTGTAAACGGGGACACCAATGTGACAACCTGTGGCAAGAATAAGCGTAACTAGCCCTCTGACCGGGGCGGGCGCGTGGGTAAGCCTGTCATTGCGACTTGGAATCTTTTAAAAAGTAAAATTAATGTTGATAAAAGACATCATTTTTTTTTTAAAATATAACTACAAAATAATTTTCACTATACCTACACAGTAACCCAATAAAAACTATGATTTTTTTTATATAAAATGACAATCTATTAGACAAACGACAGAAAATTACCCGCACATGGAATTTATGAATTTATAATAATCGTATTATAAGTATATTAAATCGATATAAGTCAGTTATTTCTTAAGGGGAGCTTGCGAAGTCCGGGAGGGCCCTGCCCCCCTCCCCTCGACAGTAGTTACGCCGGTGGTAAAAGGGGAAGAGAGTGGTCAGAAACCCGTAAAATGTGGTCGACGTAATTTATAGATATTTCGTTTCATCTTCGCTATAAAAAGTGTCCCGGGCTGCTTTTAAAATGCATCGTAGGGTTATCTGGTTATACTTGCGTGAGCGACAAACATCTTTATGAGAGGAACGATAACATTAGATTCGATAAGGAAGATGTTGATAAATGAAATAAACCCGTAACAACGTTTTCGCTAAATAAATAAATCGGATTAATTAAATCTAAAAAAAAATGTTGATCAATTATTCATTCAATAATTTGTTCCGAGGCAACCGGTATTTTTATTTACTATCTTAATATACATTTTATAATTTTGATAGAGACTTGTTTTATTCCAATTAAGGCAACGATTATTTTTCTACCCTACATTTGATTTCTACCGGCAAAAGCGGGTAGTCACGGGCGGCGCGACTCTTGTCTTATTCTACCCGCTCTTTTGCGTGTCGCGCGCTTTAATTAGCCAGTCTCTAGCCGGATGCTGAGGTATGCGGGCGGGGGGGGAGGGGGAGGGTGGGGGTGGGATCGGGGCACTTTTTTCTTCTCCTTTGTCGGTTTCTATTATGTCGGAGGGTAGGCGCTGCTGCATCATTAAGAAATGGGGCGCTTATAGCGCCGCGCCATCTAGCACAGTCTTGTTGAATGTTCAGCGCCGCGCAGTGCTAATTGGGCACACTAAAAATCAGTTCACGACAACAATTAAATTCATTATGTGCAGTGTCTACAAAGACGCAACGTATATACAATACTAATAATATAATCATTATTTATTTTATTTATAAAAATCAGTACTACAGTTGTTGAACTTTGTATAAATATGTATGCTCCACACACTAGGTTATTCCTGTTCTGCGTGGAGCACCCATTTGTTAATTAACTGGCTAAAAGCCGCACTAATTTAGAAAAATAAAAAATAAAATAACTTAAACAACCGAAAATACATCTTATCAACTAATTTCAATAAATTTATAGCCATAAATAACACATAAACTCGACATAATTTCTGTTTAAGGATCATATACTTATTTAGGTTTAAAAATACATATTTTGCATTATAATAAGGCACTATACAGGATGTCTCAAGACCATTTCCGCAGATTTAAGGGGTTGTTTATGCTCCCTATTATGCATAAGAAATTATGTAAAAAAAAATCGAAAATAATTCTTACCCAAATTTATTAATTTTATCAAAGCGCTCGTATAAATTCCCGTTTTGCACTTCGTTCTTTTGTTTGCTCGCTCTCACTCGGAAAGGCCATTCAATGATCGCGGACGAATTTATGACAGAAAAGATTTAATATTATCCCGTTGTTACATTTTTTCTCGGAATTAAGGTATTACACATCATGTTTGAAGTCGTAGGGTTATAAATTTATAATACTTATTACATGTTTCACGCTACCATTTGAGTATATTTACGTGTAGCAAATTTAGCCATCAGATTCTAAGTACAAAGTTTTAATGCCGCATAGTTAGTTCTTTGTGAAAAATGACCCGGGCTAAGTTTCAGCTAGTAATCCAGTCGCCACGGAGCCATTTTACAAACACGCTTTTATTTTGTCATTAATATTGGAAATGCTTTCCAGTTTTGACAGCTTGTAAATACTATGAAAGCCCGTTAACCCTTTTAATGGAACTTTCCATAGCATGCATACATAATTGAGTTGAATCCTAATTTCGTTAAACCAAGTCTCGTCTGTGCTGGTTTTGATTATTGTTTTTTTTATGGTTCAATTGCCGGCCGCAAGAGCGGGTTAGTAGCTACGATTAACTATAGTAAATCAGTGTCCCAAAATTCGACACCATCCTTTCAAAGGACCAGCTCACGACTAATCCGAATATCTAAATATGACCTCAGTAAAAAGTAGTTAGATTTTGAGATATTCGAATTTAGGGAAAATCTACACTTCGCTCAATTTTGTTAATGCCGCATTTGCAAATTTCCATATTTTACAATTTTAATTTCCGTCACGTAATCCTGGATAAATGCTGCTGTTGATCACAGTCCGGCAATACGTCGAATTTTGGGACAACCTGTATTTGTGTTTAAATTCATTGGTATTATTTTCCACAGGGTTTTGCGCAGGTCTTTTTGCTCACACTGTTGTACTATAAATTAGGTTGCACTATAATTTAAATCCTTTCATCACAAATGGTAGATCGCCCGCCATCGAAACAGGCTGAAATTAAAATAATTTTCTTTGAAGATATTTATATCACGTATTTATATTTTACTTGTAGGAAAAAAGACAGTTATGCGCTTTGGTAGGAATACTATAACACCCCCAGAAGGGAAGGACAAAACACCTACAGCAAACGACTTCAAGCGAGAAGCACACGTCTCCAAACTCTATCTCTGCTCTATCCATGACATTAAGAAACTTTTGATATGGCATTTACTAATCCTTAGAATAGTAGATATGAATAGTAAAACGAGACATCCAGTGAGACCCAGTTTTGGTTGCACTATATTAGAATATAAGTTTTTAATTCAGAATAGATTCCTGGTTTCCTTAGTTGAATTGTAGATATTAGAGAAGTGTAAAATGGAAAAAAATGTGTGAGTGCCGGGATTCTCCAGGGATCCAGGGGCCAGTGCGATAAAACTGTGCTTTCTCGCACTAGCTGGTTCGTCTCGTATTCCGTTGATTTAGGTTATATTGTTGTATATTGTAAAAACTCTAAGAAAGCATGTAATCCTGTTTAGGATCGCCAAACAAAAACAACAATGAAATGTCGGTCGGGCGCACATTTTGACAATTATAAGTAGCGTCACTGATAGATCCGAACCAAATCGAAATTCACCCACCACGGATCTGCATACAAATGTTTACACATCCACAATTGAAGCGTTAAGTTAACTGCAAAATTTCGTAAATACGTTTTTTTTATGTTATGTTTTTTTATGTTTTTTATGTCTTGTGTGTTATAGAAACAGCCATGCTACTACCTGCGTCCTTATCATACACAAGGAGGGCGAATGCGACGGATGACATCCGCAAGAACCTGCGCATGCGCGATCCAGACGATCCAGAAATCAACCCACAAAGGGAGTGAGTATTTATTTTCAATCGCATGAAATTCGTACGAATGCATAAGTATTAAACATTAACATTGAACTTAAACATCAAATTTCAATTTATATCTAAACGACATTTATAGCCAGCGACTAGAAAAGTACTCTATTTTAAAAATGTAAACTACTCTGAAATAAACAAGTACTTCAACATTTCTATGACATAATTAATAAATTATTAGAGTTATACGTACCGTACAAAATAATTGGTTTAAACAACTATCCCATATGGTTTTCCCCCGCTCTAATTAAAGTTATTGGAAAAATTTAAATACCACAAATTGTGGAAAAAATATGGTAGCCTAGTGACTATGCCAGTTTTTCTCTGTTACGTTCTCGGCAAAAGCACATACAAAGAAATTGTATGTATGTAACTCAGCATTGTGAAAAGTGTTATGAAATATATTATATGCATTGTAATAAATAAGTAAAAATTGGGAATGAACTAGTTCACATAAAAACACGCAGGGTTTAGTGAACAATCAAATAGAAGCTGTATATTTTGTTTATAAATAAAGAATATTAAAAAAAATGTATTTTTTTTTTATTATTTTATTCATCGGTTCTTTAGTATTTTACTTAAAATTGACAGACTTCTAATTTAAATAATATTAAATCGTTGAAACTATCGATATTAAGCGAATGATTTAAAAAAAAAGTTAATCCCTTAGCTACACCATATAATTTGTTAAAATATATACTTTCAACTATTTATGTATAAATTATATACTGTAGATATAATGAATAAAATCTATAACATCAACATGCCTTGTATATAAATGAAAGCCGGCGACAGAAAATGAACTCACAAAGGGTGAAACTTTTAAAAAGCAATTTAAAATATTTTTTCACAGTTCCGCGATCATAGGGCTACAATATGCCTAGCGTTTTATTAAAACGAAATTCTTTACTTTATTTGAGAAATCGACAAAACTTTCATTTTTCGTCAATTAACCTTTGTTGTTAATGGTGCTTTTGACACAAGTTTTTAACATAGATCCTTCAATAATGATAAATAATAATTAATACTAGGGTCACCGGAGTCGATTGTCGTATCGCAAGCAGCAGGGAGATTTAACTTCCATGACAATTTGATGAGTGAAAACGATATATCTATCTATATATATATATAAAACACCGTCAGGTTATTTACACCAATTATAACTCAAGAACGGATTGACTGATTTTTATGATCTTTGATTATCTTTGATTAATCTCCGCCCCGAATAGCAGAATAACTATTAAAACATCGGAAAACTTCACGAAAGAAAATACATTTTCTATGGAATGGCTTTGTATTCTGTAGAATTCTATTTTCAATCGGTAAGTTACCTTCGTTTTGAATTGTATGAATACATTTACTGAACTTAATTCATTTCGAGTATTCTTAATAAAAAAACTGAATTCAATTCAACTAATAAGTTAACACAATATTTATTAATTCTGAGGCGGTACGAAGTTCGTCAGGTCAGTTTTAAGTGATAAATTGAACAATCTTAAATAATATTAAGAAACACGAGTTGAATATGATTATTGGCGGCTAAGAGAAATTAACCGATCCAATTTCTAATTCTTAAGCATTTTTATTTTTTTATTAAAATTTTTTAGATTTTTCATGACGTTTTTGCTAGCTATTTTGCTGTTTAATAATTATTAAAACATTTGAAAGAATAGACGCTAATTATGTCGACATTTTTTTTTTGTTTCAAGTCGATTAACGAATACAAATCTAAAGGCTGAGATGTTACGATAATCTCAGCGCTTTTAAAATGCCTTCTCGGCACTAATTCGTTGGAAATTGTTCTCCGTTCAGCGGGTTCGATAAAGCCCCCTTCTACCATCCTTCCCCCTGATCCCGACTAATCCCCGAGGAGTCTTTGATCTCGAATCTTAACGAGGAGTTTCCATATCGCCCTCTCCTAAGTTTAAGCGTTTTTCTTCTCGTCTTTAATAAATTTCAAGACGTCGGAGAACCAGCTCTAAATTGCGGTAATGTGTCAAAACGATAACTGTTTTATAGCCGTGATAATTATCAAAATATTTTAGGTTGTACCGCGTTTTCAAAGTAAAACTACTTGTGAAGATTTCTGTTCATGTTATTCGACTGAAAAAATGTTCTAAAATCGCAGCCATTAATGATGGCTTTCAGGTTTATTTTAATCTTCTTTCGCTGCATACAAATTAATAATTATTGGTTTCATAATATTAAAACAGTTTAAAACAGTAATCGAAACATAGATAGACGAACATGTCAAATTTGACAATCAAAATGTCACCTTTTTACGAACTTGCTAATGAAATAACGGAAAGATTGTACTATTTATTATTTTTCACATATGTATGAATTTTTAAAAAACTTCTTTATAATTTGAAGTCTGTTTTACATGTACTTAAGTTTTTTTTATTGCTATTATACAAGTATGAAGACTATACTAAAATATTTCCAAAAATATACCTAGCGAAATCTTTTCTAAAAATTTTAAAAATATCTAAAGGTAAGTAGAGGTCACTTTATTGCTTAAAATTCATCAGCGGAAATATGTATAGTTAATATGCTTCAAAGGTCAAAGGTTAGTGTCCTGCTAGAACAACTGTGGATTTATGTAGGTAGGTAGGTAGGTATATCAACATTCGTCATGGTTTCTGAGAAAAAAATGTGAACCAAAATTCAAAATTCAAATATTTATTTCCATTAATACAAAACGTATGTAGGAATGACAATACAAAATTAAAAAGATTATAAAAAAGTTATGACAAGCAAACCAAACAAATCATCAACAACATTAAATATTCATAAGAAAGTGAACCACAAAGTAAGCGATAATTTAAAATACAATCAAAACATTAAACCGATAAAAATAAACAAAATAATTGACAAAAAACAATAAGAGAATTATTTGAATTCGTTTAAACTATAAATAGTTTGTTCAATAATATACCTTTTTAGATCCCTTTTGAATGTATTGAAATCATGAATTTCCTTTAGATTTGCACGCAAACTATTTTAAACCAATTATTATGTTCGCGTCGCGGTTGGCGGGTGGGTTAGGGGAAGAAGGGTTGCTGCGATGCCCGCGCTGGCCAGGTCAGGGTTATCAGCTGTTTGTTGTTGATATCGGCGTTGCGTTACTTTGTAAAATAGACTCGATTACCAGTAAAACGTAAGTTATTAAACCATCGTTTTAAAAAATAAAAATAACTTTGAGGATAAATTATTTTCGAATTTCCTACTCATAATAGGAAAAACCGTCACACTATTAAGTCTTCGAGAATAGTCTTGGGACGCCCTGGATATTATATTTTGGCAAATATAAAGGCAAATATTTTCCCCTCTTTGGTTAAGAAAAATGGAAATAAAATTGGAGTTGTTAGACTAAGTGGGAATAAATCGGGCGAGGCTTTACGTCCGGATGCCCGTCTATACTGATGTCCTGAGATTAGACCTGGAAGATTTAGCGAGCGCGTATCTCCGAAAGACGAAGGTGGTAAATCAACCGAAGCGCACTGTCACCGCGCAGTGCTTACGCACCGGGCGGCGATCGACAACCATCGCCTATTTGCGCGCTTTAAAATAAAAATAAAATTTATTTATTTATTTCAGGAAGCAACACCTATTAAATGGATACAATTACAATAAAACAATCAGACCATAAAGCCAATTTCCTCCAAAATTAACGAATGAAAAATGCATTTGGGAACGAGGTTGGGATTGCGAAATGGGAAGTAGGAGGGGTTAGGGAATATGCATAACACAATATGAAAGAATATTAAAAACTACTTGGAAAGTGAGGGGCTAAGAAACTTAAATTAAAAACACAGTAATTTCTCGGTAATTTAACTAACACGTAAATAATATATAGTAATAATATATGAAATCAAAATAGATACATCCCATCGCATCTTTTAGTAAATCTAGGCTCTCATGCGTAATTCTGTGTAGTCTACATACCAAAGAATCTGTGTCCAATTGGGGATTCGAACCCGGTACCTCTGGATTTAGAAACGGGCGCTTATACCACTGTGCCACCAGGCCGTATCCATCTCCCCTTAGCTTAGTTGAGTAGGGCCCAAAATAATTGTAGGTGGACTAGGGGTATTTTATTGTAGGTTGCTATTATTATTATTACAAACATCTAAAAGAATATTAAAAAGAATGCAGTTATTGTCCAAAATCCTTAAAAACTTACTGTAAAAATATCTCTATCGTAATATATTATTATATTACTTATTATTGTATTATACTAATTTGTTAGTCTCAATAATGTTTTAGATATAAGTAAAACAATGTAAATATTAATTTGTGAAGGCGAAGCATGCTCTGTACAGACCTACTCAATCATGAAACCTACAAAACATGCTTCTCTCAATGATTTCCAACTGATAAGCCTTAAATAAATGAATAAAAAAAAAAATAAAAAATCTCCTTTATCCTAAACCAATAGTTGGCGATGAATGATCCTCGTGAACTAGTTCCCACGCCCACTTGTGCCATTCGCGGGGTTATCCGTCGCATATAAATCTCGGGCTCACAACGAGGTGGGAGGGGAGGTACGCAACTCGCCACCGGGAGCGAGCGAGAGGGTGCGATCCCTCCGTCGCCCTCAGGTCAAATGATATATCACCACCAGACAAACTTTCAAACGGGTCTGTCAAACATATTGATATCCAGGTGGATTTATCAATAAGAGACCCCTGCGCGTTCCATATAGTTCGATAATCTAAACTAAAAGTCAAATAACAATAACAAATTCAGTATATTTTAAAATCCCCCGACATACGAATAGTTGTAACGTCAAAAACACAGCTTTCGGATGTTGAGATCTTTTTTTTTAAACTGTATATGGGGACATTGACACAGCTAATTTATCAGCGATGCAATTGGAACGGAATATAAGAGGTTAGGATAGGATTACACAGTTATTTTGACAGAAAATGTGTGTTTCATGATATTAATATATATGTATATGTAAGTATAAGTATTTATATGTAAGAATATGATATAGTAAATATATATGTATTATTTGTGATTCATAAAATCATTAAGGTATTACCTAAAAATAAAAAGGAGGGCTGTTATTCAACCTCGTAATTTGAGACAGGCACTAGCCTAGTAAAGTGATAAAATCCACGCAAACCTGTCTACATAATAAGGAACCTTTGTGGAAAGTGTAATTTGTTTAAATGTAGTTATAATATAACTTGATTAATAAGAAATATGGATGTTTAAATAAATAAATATATATAACACGCGTAATATGAAGATTTAGTACTTCAATAACAACCTCTGCATGAACTGATTTGCAAAACATTTGGAAAACTTTTGGCGAGTTCTGGCACCGGGTTTAGTGATGTCGAATTTAATCAACATTTAAGATGGCAATACAATTTATTTACTAAGCTATTCGACTGTTTGCTACGTGCTTATTTTTTTACCGTAAGAGTACATTTTTATTTCGTAAGTTTGTATTCTCTATGATTTGTGTTTTGGTAGAAAAGTGAACTGCAACGCCTGGTACAAATAAAATATATATTCTATAAAACAAGCTTGAAAAATCGCCATATAATAATTTGAAAAATAAAGCTTAAAATATAATAAATAAATCCATACAAATAACAATTTTATGACATTTTACTAAATAATATTAAGCCGATAAAATATAATTCAGAGAATCGCGGACGGCAATTTTAAAACACAAATCTGACAAAACATACTATTTTTTTCTATACAAGTGAAACTTGGCCACAAATTACTGATTACTGAGGCCCAACCATTCCCCCGGCGATAGAATATTTAATTCTAAAATCCCCTTATCGCAAAAGTCCTTGGTTTAAATATATAGAATATAGATGTTAAAGATAAAATGGAAGCGGTTTAGTCAATTCGACATAGAAACTAATGGTTTGGGAAGCGGTTTAATTAGGATTAAAACTAGCGGTTGGATTTGATTAATTTACTGTGTTGGTAACAGGGCACAGCTGGTCGTTTATATGAATCGCGTTTTATTCGTACCAAGACTGCATCTTTTCCGGGAAGGATGTCTATTGGCCATTGAAGTGGAGCGGGTTTATCCTCTTTGATCTAAAATCTAAAATAGTTATAAAGCAGAGAGCTATGTGGAACTAATAAAAATAACGTGCATGCGCGCAAACATTTCTAGTTCACTCTGACTCTGACAAGTTCAAAACACTCGTTCAACATACATATAGTAAACGGCAAATACAAAATGAAATGTTGTTTATACCTGCATTTAAAAATGTTTATGGTAAACGAGCGTTGCAATTCATTATTGATACATAAAACATGGTACATAAAATAAAATAAATGTAAATTTGTTGAATGAACCAAATAAAATAAATTTGTACACATGACTGGAACCGGTTTTAGTAACGCTAGTTGTTGTTTTTTAGTCCCGCGTGATACTTCTCTCCGAGAAATCTCTCTATGAAGATCGATATAGTAATGACATCTCTCTCTGTCTTTATTTGTGATGGACCTAACATTACCGCTCAAGGCGCGCTGGAGATTTAGGTTTGGCGAGCCACGCCACCCCGCCACCAAGTCAGAATCCTCCGTCTTAGTTCCTGGACCCCAATAAGATTAGTGTTAGTACCGTGGGCACTAATGACATCGCCCGCGTTATTTTGTTATAATGTATTTTTTTTTGTTTTGTTTAATTCGTAAGTAAATAACTCCTAATTATTGTCGTGTGACTAATAATTATGTTCGCTCGGTTTACCAGAAAATATGACATTTCCCTAAAAAAAATGTGATTTTTATTAGACCCCAGTGAAAAACAGAGGGTTATATTTTATTCGAGTTTTCATTTGGCACTGCTAAACATCGCGATGTTTCTTGCAAATAACAAAACTATTATACTACTATATAACTGCTATTATAAAATTATAATTAAACTAAAAGAAAACATTGCATCGACATTCGGAATGAACACGTTTATTGGCATTCTTCGAATGCAAAGTTTTGAATGCGAAGCTCACTCAACCGAACCAGCCCCCACCCCCTTCCCCCAGTTCCGCATTCCCTCCCCTCGCCTCTCGTCAACATCCCTCTAGAACCCCACTTCTTGACCCCTCCGCTGCATTAGCATTTGCTTGGCTAATTCGCAAGTGATGTTGGGCTGAACCACGCTTCAGAGGTTTATTAATATTTCAGGCATGCATTATAAGCATTTGTTTTTTTTTATCCAATAATAACTTATCATAGTACTAAATTAGACTACAGGCGCGAGTAGTCTGGGGAAAATGACATCTGCAGATGATATTATAGAAGCTGTTGATATTATTATATTTTATATGATAGCTATCCTTGTTTATTTAGTTGAAAGTATACTAAATTTTTAAAAATACCTTTGGGTTGCTTATCCAACAACTTTTAAATGTAATTTTATTATTATTATTATTTTTTTTCGCATTTTCACTGATTTTTGTAGTGCTAGGTTACGAAAAAGAAAATTTTATATTCTTATTTTATGATTACTTCTGTAATTTTTTATTTAATAAAAGTGTATTCATTGACTGAAACATTTTTTATAAATAAAAAGGCTGGAGAAATTATCACGTCTTATCAAAAATAAATCCAGATATACGGGAGAATAAATACAATGGCTATATAGGTTACACTGGCAATATGTTTTGATTGTTTTTTATTGTAACTTTATTTTTTTGTATTAGCTAAAATAATACATGAGTAATACAGGTACTAACATGAATGTTTGTTTGTTTCAGGTACTGCGTCGAGTTCGAGGTCATAAAAGCATCAAAATCATGCAAAAAGGAATTTGACTACAAAACTTTACAAGAAGGTAAGAATGTACGCGGCCTGACATATTGTCCTGACTGGGCCTGGAAGCGCTAATAAGCGCTACCACGGTATAAATATAGCATATAAGTGGTATCTCAACTCCATACAAGCGGGATAATTAAGAATCACACACAAGCACACAGCTTGCACGAATCCCGGGCGCTTGAAGATCAATTCGCTGTGCGTTTTTGTATCCGTGACTCAAATAGACCGCTTTATCGCCACGTCAGAATATCTACAAAACAATTTCACTGAAACTAGTCTCAGGTTTCAGTACTGGGAGTATTTAAGCAATATTTTGAAAATATGTCTGGGTTTGTTATGCTGTTGTTTGTAAATAAAATTAAGGTTAGAACTTAAAAATATTAAACATAATAAGTATATGATGTCCAAACTATTTTGTTCATGGCTACTATTTCTATAGAAATTTTACTGAGGAGTTATTACATGAAGCAATTGAATAGCATATTAAGCTACATCTAATTTTATACCGTCACAGAACAGACTCGCCTAGTGTTGACGGTAAAAAACTCTTTTGCGCTGTTTTATTAGCGTGTCTTCGTCACCTTAAAAGGTTAATCGTAATACAGCTATATACTAAGATTTGTTTATTGTTGATTGTCCGGCAGGGTCTCGCGTGTGCGTGAAGTGCGAGCCGGACGCGCTGCGCCGGAACCTGGCGTGGCACTGCCAAGGCGCCGGCGCCGTTGGGCGCGCGAGCCGCTTCTCGGCGCTGGCGGCGCCGCGCTGCCGGGGCAAGTGGCGCCGCGGCGCGGACGGCGCCGACTGCGGCAACGGCGCCTGCACCAACGGCGCCAACTTCATCTTCGTCTAGGACCATTCATCCACCGCCCATATATTAACAATAATCGTTAAGTTTCATACATTCGCAGAGTAATGCACGAGCCGTAAAATTATTTAAAAATAAAATGTATTCATTATTTCTGCACCATTCTAAAGCGGCCTTCCTTAGAACAGTTTGACAACATAGAAAATACTTGAAATAAATCTGAACATTACAAGACTTATTTCATGAATATACTGTATTTATAAAAGGTCAATATGCTGAATGTGAACCAATTGTTATGTTAAGGTCAAAATATCATGACATTATTTTTTTGGCTGCGTTGTTTTGAATGCAACTCAAAATAATAACCCTAGGTTTAACAGACTCTTTTCTATAAAAAAAAACTATTAAGGTATCCACCATAAAAGTTCTATGAACCAAATTATCATTACCTATTCAAATAATTTTATGTAACTAGCTGTTTTTTTCTTTTATATATTTTCGTATATAGTATTCAATATTATTATAAATACAAAATTTTCTAAATTTCTTATCGATAATAAAAAAATATTTATTTATTTATTTACTGGACAATTATGTTACGATTCTAGGCGAAAATTCTTAAGATTACGTTTTTTTATTTTAATATATATACAATTAGATTTACTAATACTCAGTATTAATTTTAAACATAGATTAAGACGTAGACATATCCCTATGTTAAATAATGTAAATAAATAATTAAACTTAGGCATTTGTAAATTAAATGTCGAGCGTAAAATGAGTTTCATTTCAACACAACGCGATGTCTTTACCCGCGCTGGAGTGACCCATCTGGAGTAGCGGGGTCCGATTCGTAGCGCCTTGAGTTTCCTACTATATGACGTTAAGCCCGTAAGGAAATCAGGATGGTGCACCAGTGAATAGGTTTATTTATATTGTATGCTTTTATTGCATAGTATTATAACACGCTATTTGGTTTATCTAAAAGCTTAATAGTTTTTGTTTGAAAATATTAAAATTGACCGTAAAAAAAATGGTGATTGTACCTAATATTATTTAAAGCGTTGATTGCATTTCTAAAACGTCAAACTTTTTCAATCATGTGGTTGTTGTTAAAGTATTAGTCATTCGATAAAACATTAAACAATAAAAAAATCCCTTAAATTATTTTGTTGAAAAAAAATAGGTCAGTACTTAGAAAGAATATATTTTAATATTATATTCATATCTGATGTCTATGTTTTGGAACCTCAAATCGCCCAATTTTTGGTGTGTGACGTTTGCAATTTTTTTTTTTGGAAGATACATTTTTTGGGAAAATAAAGTCAAGAAAAAACTGTATTTTCTTCTGTAGCCAAAGGAAAAGATCTTTGTAAAAATGCATATTACTGTAATATATTTACAGTATTTTTACTGTAATATATTTAAGCATATTTAAGCACAAATTCAGTAAATAGAAAGGGGAGGGGGGGTTGTTTCATTACTAGCCGCGCCTCCAAATTGACAAAAAAAAACTGAAACGGTGTTAAAATTTATGATGAATTGAAAAAATGTCGTCATATCATTTGTACCCGATTATTTTATTTTAATCTATCCAACCCATCACAAGTTGAAGCCACATACAGGCGCGAGTAGTCTGGGGGAAATGCCTTTTATGATACCTGTATGTCCTAGCTGTAGGACGTTAGGTTCCGGTTAAATTATTAACTACTATTAAACAATGTATAGAAGCAGTTGATATTAAATGATAGCTACATGTGTCATAGCCATTCTTGTTTTTCTATAGCGCACTATTAAAGAATAGCTTTCTGTAATATATAGGTTTTTAAATCTTCCCCTTAACATCCGTTACAGCTAAGAAGCAGAGTTAAACCTTTTAAAAAATACCACCTATACGGAAATAGAGGTTAGAAACTCCTTTTATGATGAAGAAATCAAGAAGATCTGGAGATTTATTGGGGTCTGACGGCCAGTAAATGGGCTGCCCAGAGCCCAAAGAGTCAAGTGCATTCTTGTCCGTAACTCCAATATCGAAGGACTGATTACAGATGTAATCAGTCCTTCGATATTGGATTACAGACGTAATCAGTCCTTCGATATTGGAGTTACTGGCCCTACCCCAAAGTTGAATGCCATATGTCCTAAGTACTGAAAGTGGCCACTGGGGTGTGATCGGAGGAGGAGTCAAGGCATGTCTATACGGGAAAGGAACTCAAAAGAGCATGGACAAGAATGCACTTGACTCTTTGGGCTCTGGGCAGCCCGCTTACTGGCCGTCAGACCTCAATAAATCTCCAGATCTTCTTGATTTCTTCATCATAAAAGGAGTTTCTAACCTCTATTTCCGTAAAGGTGGTATTTTTTAAAAGTTAACTCTGCTTCTTAGCTGTAACGGATGTTAAGGGGAAGATTTAAAAACCTATATATTACAGAAAGCTATTCTTTCATAGTGCGCTATAGAAAAACAAGAATGGCTATGACACATGTAGCTATCATTTAATATCAACTGCTTCTATACATTGTTACACACAGGAAAAAAACACCACCTAATATCGTGAAAAATTACCACCTAATTATGCTGTTAATATATATTATTGTACCTACATTGCAAATTTTCTAAAGACATTGGCGAAACCGCAACAATCCCCGAAATGATGTCTTAATTTCCCTCGGTTTTTATAAATCATTTTGCGGCACTGAAATGGCGTACTATAATTTCCCCTACAAAGGAAATATAATAAACAAAGCTTAAGGGCAAAGTACGAGTGAAGACACAAAGACATTATTCAATTCGAAACAAAAGCCTTCCGGCGCCATTTTGAATATCGGAGCGGGGAAAAATGAACGTCGGATGTGTCAAAACGGTCTGAAAAATGATGAATCTCCTCTGACAAATAATGTAGCAGGAGGCAGAGGTGAACTCTATTTAAATATCAGGCCTGGCATATTTTTTATCTCCTAATAACGAATACACCTACGATTTGAAACAGAGCAGGGTTGAACTAAATGGAATGGTGGCTTAATTTATTATCTATACTGGCAGCGGCATAAAAAGCATGCTACTTTATCAGACGGATACTCTTGGAAAGCGTGTGCACAATATTTATTTATTTATTATTATTACTAAAACACACTTTAATATTAATTTATTAATTTACACATCCATATTTCTAATCTAACTAGGCAAAATAAGAATATTTTTACATAACGGTTCCTTACGGTATTTAGTAGTACAGGTATGCATAGATTTTATCACTTTATTATGCTGGTGCCTGTCTTAAAGGGAAGTTCTTTTCAATATTCCAACAGTACAATCACATTCCAATATTTTATAAATTGTTTTATCAAAAATATAGCTATAGACAATTCATAAACACTTATGGCTGTAATTAACTCATGTACATTTATATATATATTTATAAATAAAACGAAATATCTGTGTTTTTATGCAAAAACATTGTGGAGTGGAAGATAGCTTAAGAAAACTCACTCCAGTCATTTCTTCATACAAACGCTGTAGTGCTGTGATTCTCTTATTTAAAGAGTAAGAAGAAAATAATACTAGGTATCGTTTTATCTCTTAAGTATCTAGGCTTCTATGGAATTAATAAGTTAAATTTTGATTTGGTCTGAAAGTTACTTAATAGCCTCGAAAAGTCTCTATTTTTCTATACAGTTTATCAAAAGTTTAGACGTAAATATCTAAATATCTATTTTTCATAATCAACCAACAACCGAACAGAGTGTTTATGCGTTAGATGAGACAGAACGATTTAAAAGCACGCACAAGACAGAGAAGAGCACCACAGGAAATGACAAATACAAATGACATAACTGGTCTAAATTCGCATTCAGTGGCATGTCGGAATATTCAGCGGATCCATCTAACTAGGTGCTAAACACCTATCCTAAGTGTATATATCTGTATCCATAAAAATGTATCTGAATCCGAAGTATCTAATAAAACTAGGAGATTTTTTTAAATCACAAGACATATACGTATGTATAATGTCTATTACATAAATTAATATTAAGGTTAAAAAAAGAACAGAGAAAAAAGATAATAAAAGGAGATAAGCTATCCTAATATCCACTACGCTACAATACATTATATTAATCTACAGAGTAATATAATGTAGTGTAGCGTAGTGGAATATACAGTGTATAGTGTGTAGTGTGGTGTAGTGTTAGTGTGTTGCAAGCACACTAATCAGAGGAAATAATTGCTACAGAGACTGCAAAATTTTCTTGTTCATACATAAACCGTAAAAAGACTTATTCGCTTAAACTCGAAAAATAGCCAAATTTCAATCAAAACTGGCTCTAAACGTGCCTTAACTTTGAAAGAGGTCATATATTAAAGGAAAATGATCTTAGCACTGAAACCTCAAACTGAAACACACCAAATTCAATCAACTTTGAAGTAACCTGAACACCGCTTGTACGCTACGACAGCCGCGCAGACAAAAATACTTTTTGTAATAAAGCGTAAAACGAATTTTTGATTTCGGCCACCCCCCCCCCCCCCCTGCTACCCCCCCCCCCCCCCCTTAGGCGTCTCTTAAAATGTTTTGAAGCATGGATATTATTTTTATATCCTGAAAATAGGACGTTGAACTAAGTTTTCAGATCGCTGGTTACCGCTCAAGTAACTTCGCAAAACTTCTTCTTTTTTCAAATTAATGGCCTTCATAATAAATGTTTATGGCCAGAGTCAAATAACAATTATTGCAACTAATATAAAAAATAAAGACGGATCAATTCAGACAATAAATAAAATATGGAAGTATACAAGAAATTAAGTAAAAAAATAGGATTATGTTAAATTTTCAGGTTATTTAATTTAATAAATTTTATCAAAATGGAAGTAACAGATTTATTAAGAACTGATAACAAACTTGGAATTGAAGCTGGAAGTTAAATTTTATTTTAAGCAAGATCAATATAAAACAAAGGATATTTTTATAACTTATTGAATTCTAGAAATATGTGGTTTAAAGTTCCTTGAGTCAAACCGCATTCCCAAATAGATGAATTAAAAATATGAATTTTGGACAATTGACGTGAGGCAATGCCCAAATCTCATCTACAAATAATGCGATCTGCGAACGTTCTACAGAAAAAAATGGCGGCTGAAGTTGTCACAAATATTTTAAAGCTATAAACAAAATAATTAAGCATTATAATTTAATTTCCTGGTATGATGAAATTGTAATAAAAGCTAAAATCTGAAAAAGCTGGAAAATAATTGAAATTTTCATTCATGTTATTACGTTTTATTTCGATACAAACTAATGATACACAATTGGAATAAGAAACGAATATTTTTTCTCTCTGATACAATATAAACGTAAGTGTTTTTCCGTGTTTGCCAATATGGCGTCACTTTTATGGTGTTTTTGCTTTGTCATGCTTTTGATTAAACGGGGCCTACAGGCCGTCATTGTTGACCTTAGTAATAAAGTTCCCACTGACTTGATGCCCCATTTCACGAACATTACTTGCGCTTTTTATTATATAATTCTTGTTTGGAAAGCCAACTGCAAAAATTCACGAACGACCAACAAAAAACAATGCGAGAACTCGAATCACGAATCGAAGGTATCGCCCCACAAAACGAACAAAAAAGTAAGATATATTAATTATATCGCTCTTTACTTTTCTAGGGCTTTATAAAGTAAAACTATAGCACTAGTAAAAATAAATATTATTTTAATTGACTAATTTTAGAACAATTCAGCAACATTGAAGTCGGTACAAAATTGTGGCCCGTTATAGGCATATCATTTTCATATTATCGATTAATAAAAGCGTCGGTGCTCGCGTCCTTTCATTCTTTACAGTACACCTTCATAGCATTCTGTGGACTGTCGCCGAGGAACGTCATTTATCAACATCGCACTTGCAATTGTAACCCTACGTTCAGCGCCTCCGGCACGCGACAACTCGTGTCTGCAGCACTAGTGACTCATCTTTAGAGTCTTGGGACCATCCGGGCGCCAAAATTTGATTTGGCGCCCAAAACAGCTCGACCAGCGTTAATCGGGAGAACTGAAATACCTTTCCAATTTTGAAAAGCTACCCAGCTTTTGGTATTTACACAAAAACACCTTCCTAGCATGTTAACTGAATAATTCCTTAAAATGAAAGTCCTTATCTGGGCGCCGAAGTCACCGTTAACTCTTCCCGCAGGGCCCATAGCTACCAAACTGGAGTTTAAGCCTAGGTTTAAGCAGCTAGGTTAGGTTAGGCAGTTAGTAAAAACATATCGAATAATGTGAGATATATGGGCTGTAATCCGAGTCAAAAGTCATTGGTCTATCTATGGCATTTGGACCATAAAAAGTCATACTAATCCATCTAAACTTATCCACATAATGTCAAACTGTCAAGTTTTCGTAGCTATAGCACCATTTTATCACTTTTATTATGATTGCCGTCCTTGTCTACGGATATTTCCTCTCTCCGTCTCTCCGTCTGTTGACTTTCCCTCACATTTCGACACAAAAGAGATGGGTGTATTATTCTGCGGATCTTATTATGTTTACGAAAAGCGAACGGCAACCTTTGTGCCGTGTTTTATTCTCTTATTATAGCGTTTGATTGTCTAGTGAAGAAAATCGTTCGAGTGTAAATGAATATGGTTTACACATACAGAGTTTCTTCGGAAAGTAGCGGGAATGTACACATAAATCTTAGAAACTTAAATAGTCCTGAGATATTGACTAAATATATAGGGAAAAGTCATCTTAGTCACGCCGGAACAAGGAAAGAAATATTTATGGTCACTGATATCTAAACCATAAACATTTTACATGCAACTTTTTATCTATTAATAAACACAATGCTACTAAATGGCACTTTCAATTAATCAAACACTTAAAGATTTCTAAAGTTAAATAGTTTTTAAAATTTAAAAGCCATTTTTCTTCTAGAAATAACATTTTTTTGTGACAATACTATTTTTTCCATCTAACCAACCTCCTTGAATAATCAACTAGAACAACCCTAAAATAACACAAGTTTAGTGTAAAATTGTTCATTAGGAAATTAGACTCGTTCTGATGCTACTATAACAGTATAATTTCCGTAAATAAGATCGGTAGTTCCTTTGTGCAAGTAAGGAATTTAAGGCATTCGGTATTTAAACAAAACCCTTAAAATCTACACGCTGTTTATGCGCAAAGGATTCTGTATCCATCCTAATAACATATTTAGCACCTATTCGGTTTCGTTGCTCCCAAAATTACACTGAACATTTTCTAAGCGACATGTTTGTTTGTGTCTCTAAACGGCCCTACCATCTTTACAACAACCTAGTCCTCACCTAAAGTACAAACCACCCAAACATACAAAAATACAAGAAAAAGGTGCTTATATAAGTGCATATTAAAAACCAAACTAATAAAAAGTCTTTTGACCAAAAATGTAGCTGTCCATACTAGTTTTACAATAATCTCTCTTATTAATATAAAAATAAATATTTTTATTCCCACTTAATAGAATTAAAAAACAAATTTATCAAATACCACTATTATACAGTGCCTCCGTGCCGTGGGGCTAGCTTGAAGGCGACTCGCCGTTCGCTCGCTGTCAGTTTAACTTTAGACAAACGTCAAATTGACAGCGAGCGATCGACGAGTCAGCTTCAGATTAAACCCATCGGTAACCGGTACCAGGCAGTGGTCGCGGGGTTCACTAATATCATTTTAAACCCATCTTTAATATATACAATCTCCCCTGACTATAACTAGCAAAATTAAACCCAAAATAATTGTATATAATATGACTATATCCCTGCGTGTGGTAAAGCCTTGCTCTTGTCCCTCCTTAAATAAGGTCGCTACAAATAGATATTTAGGACTGACCATTGATGAAAAGTTTAATTGGGGTCCATATATCAAACAAATATGTAAAAACCTACGTGCAATACTAAGCAAACTATCGGTTTTAAGATATAAAGTACCTTATAAAATACTAAGATTTTTAATAAAGTAGATCTCACTGGCGGAAACACGAATAACATATGGAATTAGTACATATGCTCTAACATTTAAAACATACATTCACAAAATTAAAAAACTTCCGCTTCAAATAATAAAAACCATAGTACCAAAAAAAATAAAAATAAATTAAAATGTGAGGAAAATAAGTTATTTAGATATTGTAACACATTACAAATAGAAAAAAAAATATTATTAGGTAACATTGGAACAATTTTACTCTATGGAATATAAACAGAAAATACCTCACAATAAAATAACAAGACAGACAACAAAGGGAAATTTGAAAGTGGCCAAATTCAACAATGAATATGGCAAAAGAAGGCTTGAGAGAATTGTTCCAATATTATTTAATAACCTGCCGAGTAATCTAAAGGAAACAAATAAACTATCAAAATACGTTTTAAAAAAAAGAATTAAAAAAATATATTATAAATAATATTTTTGTTGATGAATGTACTCGAAGCGATCGGTGTGAGTGTACTCGTACCGTTTTTATTATAATTAGATCGACGCGATTGGAAGTGACCGTTTTTTTATAAATAAACAATTAAAGACATTCTGGATAGATACCGTCATGTGTATGTTAGCTCAGCATTGTTAAAAGTGTTGTCATATTGAATAGGTAATAAAATGTATCATATAAATTGTAATTAATAAGTAAAAAGTGAGAACAAACTAGTTCACACAAAAAACCGCAAGGGTTTATGTGAACAAACAAATAAAACACATATATTTAAAAAAAAAGAAAAGTTGGGGATTATAGTATGGAAGAATTTTAAGGGACAAGAGACATACCCGACAATAATTTACTCCAGCCAGTAAGAGATCGTAGTGGTCTTGTTTTGTTCATTTCAATATTTTTCATTTGCTTTTAAACGAACAGGTTCGCGGCCACTGCTCATTCCAAGTGGCCTGCATGATTGTGGTAATTCGCGAAATTGCGAATACATCCCCGACGTAATTCAGTGGAAGAGTTATTTTTATGTAAAGCCCTTCAGCGGGATCAGAGGCGACGAAGAAGACTCAACGCGATGTGAGGGAAGCAGAAGGAAGCTCGGGGCGAACCTTAAGACGCAAAATATTAGAAATACGCTTCCCGTGCGAACTCGCTGAGTACTCGACGTTTCGCAAATGTTACAACATTCACTTTACCACACGCAAGACAGAGAAGATCGCTTTCGGGAAGGGCCCCTTGAAGATCTATGCGTAAAGTGACCACTTACTATACTAGCAAGATATATACTAGCTCGCAATAGGCAGAGAAGCATCGGAAAAGATGGTTAGCAGTGTATTACATTAGAAAAGCTAACATAATATGGACTTTAATAAGTAGTTTTATATATTTTCTTCATGTTTAGTTTTTTTTGTATATTTAGTATATAAATTATACGCAACATAATTATCAGAATTATATATTTAAGAAATGTATATATTGTATGCAATATATAGACATTAATATGCACTATTTATTGTATGTATGATGTTTTGTATTTATGATATTTATCCTTATTTATTTATGTGTTTATCTTTATTGGAAAAACCATCAGTTTTACACAGTAACATAGAAAAAATACATTTGGTTAAACAATAGTATTAGCATTAATTACTAACCATTTTATATCTAAATTTACTTTAAATTGCGACTTATTCAGAGGCAAAAAACGTCTCAAGTACGTAATAAGTATTTGATTATTTCTGTAATCTTCCTTTGACCGCTCTTAGAATAGGTTTTTTTAACCTAGTTAGAGTGGCCATGTTACTTCAAAACAACAATAAATGACTGGTGGTTAAATTTTCTATATTATAATTATTTATTTTTTGTTCAGTGTTACTATATCATTTCATGTTCTGACTTCCTATTGTGCCATTATGAATAAATAATTAAATATATCATAGCAAGTTGATTTAATAGAGATAATACGAGTACATAGAACATAAACAAACATAAAGAAGTAATTAAACAAAAGATTACAATATTAACGCCTACCAGTAATTTGTAGAAAATCCAACAAATAACATTGTTATTAATAAACAATTATAGAAATATTTTTAAGATATTTTTTTTTTGTTTTTATAAAATGTACGATGCTTAATATTTTTCATTGAATTAATAGAGCATTCCTTACGCAATTTAATAGTTCAAAATATAAGAAAAATAAAATTAAAACTTTTGAGATTCGACAAACAAAACAAATTTTCTCTTAGTTACCTGAAGTGAGTTCGTGACGGGACATACTGTGTATATCAGATAAAATATTTAAACATACGAATTGAATATCTTTACGCACTACTCTAAATAAATATTATTATACTTGAGATTGTCATTTATTTGTATCGCAAGGGTGTTAGTAATAAACAGTCATTGTTTAGTTTTAAATCTTGTAACTCATTTTAAAAAAATAGTAAATAATATTGAGTCGTTTATTAGATGGCTAAATTATATTTTTATTGTACTGTGTGTATTTGGATAAACTATTTGCAAATCGTGTGGTCTTGCAAATTAGCTTGAAATTATTTTTATAAGACAATCATACCGTTTTCGTATCTCGATAGGAAAAACGCGCCCAGTTTTTCGCCGACAAAGGAAAAACTCACCAACGAGCGATAAGTCGGCAATGAAGACGGGGATTATCAATTCAGCGAATGTGGGCTCGAAAAAAAAACACAAAGAAAGAGGGTGGAATTGTACGAAATGAAAGGACAGCACAATTTAAAAACGAGAATCGTTCTTTTAATGAAAAGTGGTGCAGCTTCTTTCCTCGTGGACTTTGAGGACACTCCAGGACTCTCGAGTTCAGGTCAATTTGCATAAATCCATAAGAAACTGGACTGTCAGCAAATGCAAAGTTTTAATTTTACAGCCCATTTTTATGTATACTATGTGATTGTCATACGTGTAATAATACACTATGTATTATATGTCAAATTTAAATTTCAAGTATATTTATTTTTATAATTTAGTAAGATTATATTTTTTTATGATTCCCAATTAATAGGAATTTTAGGTAGCTGTCACTTGGTAATACAATGAGGTATTGTTTTGTTCATTGTAATGGTTAATTTTTAGAATGTATCTTTGTTAACTCTGAGAAATTAAATAACTACGAAAAGGCTATATTTCTTTTATGGTTGAATAGCTTCGTCATAAAAGTCAATAAAGAATTTGTGGTAAATGATATTGAAAGGTAATAATCATGGCAATTGGTGGTGTAGTTCATAGCGAGGTTTTATTTATTTAATTATTTGACAACAATTACATTTTACTTTTAAATGTTTACAACAGATCCGTGTGTACATATTAATAATAATATTAGTATACTGTCCTAAAGAAGGTAATTCAATTTGTTCTTATTTTTTGACTAGTTACCAACTAACAATAGATAAGCGTACATCTTAGAAACAAAATAACAAAAATATGAACTATACGATTATTAAAACAAAATAAACGCTTTGTATTTACAAATATTGCACTCATTGATGACTATTTTTTTTTTTAGTTTGTGTTCTTTTGCTACATTTTACTATTTGTTTAATATACTTAATTTAAACATTTAAGTATCATTAATGTAATGTTATGCGTTCATTAAATAAATAAATACCTACTTATACGTAAATAAATAAATAACCTCGTCATAAAAATTGTTTCCAAGTTATTGTGACCCACACATTCCCCTTAAACAAAAAAGTACTGATTTTCAGCACAACCCTTTCGCACACAAATATATTTTTTAAAAAAATCGTAAACCTACAAAAGTTAAAAATAGAGATAAAGGAAAGCGGAACATGCAAAAATAAAATAAAACAATATATTATAAAACCACCAAACACAAAAAAGAACATTTATCTCGTAAATGTTTTCATTTTTTTTTTTGCCTATTTTTATTAGAATATATTATTTTTTTTTCATTAAATTATTTATAATCACAACATAATATAATATAATGGTAAAATATTAGTATTTATTTTAAGGAACTTATTTTTATTTGGTCTCTAAACTAGTCTAGTGGAGGTATTCACTAATAAAATTATTTATGCAAACTTTTTTTTTTTTTTTTTGTTATGGAATATAAATTGGCCGATGAGTATAAGTCTATAACCTTCCTAACTAGGTAATAGTTACCTGTTCTAAGGAAGGTTATATATGAAGTGATACAGTGCATAGCAGAGACCAGCGCAAAACCCTGAGAAAAATATAAAAAATAATAAGGCACAAATATACACACTGATATACACACCCACACACACATACACACATGAATACAATTTAAATGTTTACTCAAGAATACTTAATATATGAAAAAATAAAATAAATAAATGAAACAATTAAAAAATAACAAATAAATGAATAAACAATTATTAAATATATAGGTAAATAAATATTCAATATAAAAATAGTGTTATACTACATATAGTATAGAAACATATCTCGGAGTTGAGTTTCTCTCCCCCCCCCCTCACCCCCCATTGATTACAACACGAGCAATACTTACGATAAATAATCTCAAGGAAAGCGCAGTTACAAGAAGATTTTACGTAGGATGAAAATGACGAAATTAAGATGAAATTTCAATAAATAATAGTAAAAATATTCCCTAATGCATCTAGTCATTTTTTTATATATTCTAGCACACTTCTAGACTAAGCACAATACTAAAAAAAAACAGAGGTCTGGGTTAGGAGAAAGGTCAGAATAAATTCCATAAATCTGGGTTTGTGACCCATTTTAATGTTGTCCTGAAATGCAGAAGTTGGTAACCTCCAATTTGCCTTCGAGTTCCACAAAACCCTGTTCTATCTATCTATCTATCTATCTATGAGCTCGCTCACCACGCATTGGTCGATAACCTTTCATTTGGACCGTATGCTAAGTAAAATACCTGGTATGCAGAATGTGCATCACGCATGCAAACCCTATTTTATATATTTTATGTTATCATTATAAAATACAGGAATTCCTAATCATTATCCCAAAGTCTTACGTTAAATAAAAATGATGTACGAAGAGATTAGTTACACTGACGTGGCCTGGAATATATGGTATATTTTTTGGAGATAAGCGGAATGTACGGTTTGCGCCAGGTGACTTAGCACACTTCAGGCCAACAATAGTGGATTGCGGATTGAATTCTAATTTACGGAATGGATAGAGAGAGATGCCAAACAGGTCGGTGGGTTGGTTCGGCTGCCGGCGACTCGAAGAGAGCTCTCTTTCCAGGTTCGGTGGCGGTAGTGATGCACTGACACTTTGCACCAAATTTGCGGAAACGTAGTATTATTTGCGGGTTAAAATTGCGGGTTATGCGGTTGCTGTGCACACGACGGCGGAGTCAAATTTCGAACTGAATTACCTACCTTCATGTCATCATATTTGGGTTAGGTGGGGTAAGCGGTTGCGGTGTAAGAGGGGAATATAGGTGAGAGGCTGTTTTGTGCATTTCGACTAAAGATGGCACTGTCAGTCTATATTCATGAGATTATTTTGTGTCACAAATTGGTTAAGCCAACACTTTTCACAACAAACAATTTAAACCGCAAATCCATTCATTTATTTAATTAAAAACTCAATAAACAATCAATTGACTCAAACTCAAACAAAAAAAAGAAATTTTTTTAATGTATAGTGTACGATCCATGATCAGATCAATACTTCCTCCTCTTTTTTAGACGAAAATAGTAGAATTTAGTACCAAATTGTTGAGAAAAATTAATTTATTAAGTCTTAGTACGTTGACAAGAGATTTGACGGTAACAATGACGTTTGTCGAAACAACCGGCTGTTAGAGAGAACAAATTCACTCCCATGGACACTAGATATACAAATCACTTTATCAGAGCAGTTAAACAGACAATCGCCTATATGGGCCTTGAATATTTTAATAGACTGCCCGAGGGATTTAAACAAATAAAGGACCTAAAATGTTTCAGGAAAATCGTAAAAAAAACTGCCTTATTGAGAAGGCATTTTACTCATACTACCTCGAGGACTGTTTATTTTACATAATACTGTAATCTTTATTTTTATAATTTTTGGGCTTTCAAAGTTCTTGCTGTGAATAAATGTGCTATAATTGTATGTTTAGTTTACTTTCTATTGAAAATTGTACTCAATTAATTGCAAACCGATAATAATGCCATTTCCTTAGAATTTTTTTGTTAAGGGTAATAAACTCTCTTGTGTTTTGTATCATCGATCGTCCTTTTAACCTTTTCAAAGAGAGCTGATTTACATGTTTTTGTTTTTTTAGCAATGTGTATATAAAAAATCCTTCTCTATACATAGAGCATAGAGTTTTCAGACATAGGGGTTGGATAATGCATAGGGGTTATTTTTAAACATACAATTTTATAATGTGTAAAATATGTCTGTATACAGGTTGTATTTATATTCACTGATGTACTTTAAGTGGGTTGATCTATATCGTAAACAAAAATTGTCTCACTTTCAGAAAAAAAAACATACTTTGGTTTCTCGGAAGCGGTTCGCGAGCCTCGCGTTCAACCGCGTTCTCAAACATTAAAACAATTTCAATGAAAATTCGAATTCGTTTTTCTCGTAATTACGAACGAATTTTACAATATTTTTTGCTGATTAATGTTTGATCATTGATCTATATCAATGATTGACTTTCTTTGAAAAACAAGCATTCGAATGAATTGTATTTTTGGAAGAATGTCCCATCCCGGATGAATTTATCATGTTTAAGAGCATCTAATTACAACTTCTCTAAAAATTATACCATGAAATACTATAAAATGATTATGTTAAATATAGATTTTTTCCTTAATTTCCCTAGGACCAGATTGTCGTTCCCTGGGAAGCCATTCTCGATTCCTCCGCACCAGTTGCTCCCGTTTAATCCGCACGCCTCCCCGCCCCCCACCCCATCCTTCCTACCCTACCGCCCTATCCTCATCCGCGCTACTGATAGTTGCAATTGTAATAAATTGCATTGCTCTCTGCTGCTAATAGTCGAACACATTACAACTCCTTCTTTGTAGCGAGCGCAATTTGCAGCGGGAACTAGCACTTGGCTAATGTAAGAATTCCAATCCAGTTTGTTTATTAGAAATATTTATAGCCCTGAGTATTAAATAAGACTATAAATGTCTTTTATAAATTATTTTTTTTTTTTTAAATCTTAAATTATGTAATTCTTTTCAACCGAGTGCAAGAAAAGTAAAGGTTCTCGATTCGACGTGAGTTTTTTTTATATATGTTTATCATTGATCCTGCAATTGGCTTGAGCGAGTTTGAATTTATATACAATAGGGGATTTCTCAGGGGCGGACACATTTCAGTTTAGTTAAAAAACAAATGCTTATCTGAATCGATTATTTTTGAATATTTTTTTTTTTCAATACAGAAATAATTTCCTACTTGAGTTAACTTAGTTTAGTTTCGTTTGATTGTTTAGTAGTAGTAAATTATTTATCCAGACGTTATTAGTAAATTATCTAACAGATACGACGCCCTATAGCTAAGTCCTACAGGCGTCCCCCAGACTACTCGTGCCTGTCTGTGGTTTCAACTTGCGATGGGTTGAATAGATTGAAATAAAAAAAAGATAGGTATAGCGCTGGGTTTAAACCGACATCCTGCGCTCTCAACTATAGGACCTCTTTAGAACATTTATAAATAATATGCTATCCAGCACTTTATCAAATAATTAAAAACTTATTCAAAATTTTTCAATATTGTCAAAGTTTGTGTCATTTATCTTTTCAGGCGATTTGCCGCTATTAAAAAAGAATCATCAAATATAAGTCAAATAGCATATAGAATATACATACAATTTAATTTTATTACCTTCATTATAAATTAATTTTATACATACTAAAACCATACTTAATTTATTACTTTATTTTAACATATACATACAAATCACACACACTCACAACTTCCACAAATATCATTCACAATTCACACATAACATATCAAAAAATTCTATTGTATCCGTATATTATATTCATAATCTATATATATTTTAAGAACACTGTCTCATTTTTTTATGCTAATGTTAACATGTAAAATGTCCGAAATCCATAATTGGTTTTGTATAATAGTAATAAGTTTTATTTGTAATTATGAAACTGAATACTGTTGGATTTTTCAATAAAAAATAAATAAAAAAAAAAATAAATAAATAAATAACACATCAAAAAAATCTACTGTATACGTATATAATATTCATCATTTATATATATTTTAAGAGCACCGTTCCAATTTTTTTATGGTAATATTAATATGTAAAATGACCGAAATCCATAATTGGTTTTGTATACTAGTAATAAGTTTTGTTTGTAATTATAAAAAATAATACTCTCGGATTTTTCAATAAAGAATAAATAAAAAATAAATAAAATAAAAAATACCATACCATGATTTTCATACCAATTAATATAAATACCTGCGCTCTTAATTTTCATTTCGTTTGTTCGTTTCAACGGCGTTTATTTTATCATATTAATTTTATTATAATAAAAATAAGCAAGGACCCATTAGTCAGAGACTGTCGACAGGTCCTTTTGATAAGTAAGTTTTTGGTCCTTTTGGCCGGTTTGTACCTTTGTTCCCCCGGGTACAGATTACTCTTCACTCTACAAAAGAACAGATTACTCTTCACTCTACAAAAGGACAGATTACTCTTCACTACTTCATTTCGACTAAATTAAACTACAGTACATGCACAGGGCACTCGTTCAAATTTGTTGCTATCTATTTTATTGCTTTTGCATTTTATTATATTGTTTTTTTGTTTGTCCTTTTCTCATTGATGTAACCCTATTGAAACTTTTATACTGTAATAAAATGTTATTTTTTTTCACCCACAGAAAAGGCACCGTCTTTGTGGGGAAATGTAAAGGTTTTTGTTAAATTTTTATAAATTTTATCAATCTATTAAAAAAGCCTAGCGAGATTTGTTTGCTTTTAGGAAATGGCCTAGGATTGTTTTTTTAAATTATTTATCAGATGACTGAACAGAACTCCCATTACATTATAAACGACCATAAAAAAATATCTACTACAAATCAAAAGAAATTAACGTTCGGCACCCGCGATGGATCGCTTGGCTTTCCATTTCTTACATTTTATTCCCGTTACGATCCGCAGAAACCTAAGTTTGAAATACACACTAAATAATATAAATTATATAATTAATAATATAAAGTATATATGTGTTTATACATGAAAATCGTAACGCTAATATTGCATATAATAATTATTATTTTTGGAGAATAATCTAATATCGTTGGCTCTTAGACGCGTGCATTTAAAAGTGCAAACGATTGCCTCGCGGGCCACGGGGTGTCATGTTCACAAAATGGCGCCTTTGTGTTTCATTTTCTCTTGTCAAATGCAAACGGGAAAAGCTCGCCTGGGAACGCAACAATGAAATTTAATTCCGAACAATACAATCGGGTATCTCCCTTATTTCGTACTCACAACTTGCGATTATTAAATTAATATATTTTACTGCGGCTTTTTTTACATAATAAGTGAAAACGTAAGCATTTTATTTTATTAAATATATACTATTAAAATGTAGCTACTTAAATCAAAACCCGTACCAACATACTTTCAAAAATTGTTTCACGCTACAAAATACGATAATTACATACAATATTTTTTTGATATTAGAAATCCAAAAACCATATTATCGATAAAACGTAATTGTTAAGAATAAGGATTTCCCTATCGGCGGCGAAAGAATTATTCGGATATCTTAATAAATAATGCAGATATTCAACTTTTACCGAGGCTGCACTTGGAAATGGTGCCATCACAACCCTCTGATTTCTAGAATGGGGTTGCACCAAAACCTTATCAGTCAGTCAGCGTAGTCTTATGACGTCACAGCAGGTCAGCTTTTTAGTAAAAGTGCTGTAGTTTCGTCATTTATTAAAATATTCAAAAAATGTTTTCACTGAGCACAATATGATTATTTAAGCTTAAAAGTTTTATCTAACATCTATTTTTTATACAACATATCAACTAGAATATATTCAAGGAAAGGTAAGGGCTTATTTCCCGACGAAGTCTTACTATCTACATGTCATTATTTAGGCCTAAGATATTTTAATATTCTACCTAAAAGCTTTAAAAGTATAAATAACTTTCGCGAATTTAAGCTTAGGTTGAAGAAATATATTCTAAGGAATAATATTTATAGTTTTAAGGAATTTAGATAGTTAAGTGATAAATTAGGTATACACAATGCATATGTAACTTCTGTTCTTCTGTTTTTTTTTTATTATTATTATTGTATTCTTTATTCTTGTTTCTCTACTTATTCAGTTGTTTTTTTTTTAAATTGAAATGTAACGGTATGTACAAATATGTAATTGTCATTCCTGTACAATAACTTTGTTTATGGAAAATAAATTATCTTATCTATCAAATTTTCATTTACTAAAATAAACTATGAATAAAAACTCTTTTTAATTAGTAATAACAAGGAATTTAGAAGTAAAACTACCATTTTCAGCATCCAATCTTTCACCAAGATGAATAAAGTTTGATATTTTTGGACGAAACAACACCATACCAATAATTTATATAAACGTATAACCGTGCCACCCCTACCCCTATTTATTGCCCTAAAATATAAACGAAACAGGGAGAGTTTTCATAAAATTAAACAAGCGCATTTCTGAAAGGAGGCCGTGTCGGGAGCCATGTATAACTCCTTTTTTTAATTTCCTCCGGGCAGTGGGAATAGGGTGGGAGGGGGGTGCGGAGGTGACGCCTTGATAGTCCCGCTTAATGAGAACGAGAAACTCCATTTATTACGTCATCAATCAGCTGTTCTCCGGCGAATCCTTGTTGCGTGGCGACCGGACGGCTATTTAATAAGCTACGAGTGTTTTTTTCTGAGGCCAGAATTCTGGCCGACCGAACTCTTCTGGCCTACTCAACTAGGCCAAATGTGCCCCTGTCTAGAGTCAGGGGAGACGGTTGTATGAAGCGATAAAAATGGTATGATCATTTGCGGATTTGATCCCGCGACCATTGGGCCATTAGTCCAACTCCTTAACCACTAGACTACCACGACCTCTTTATTAATATATAAGAGTAACTATTTAAACAGAACTCTATCCATTAGTGGGTCTCCTGCGTTGGCGGCCCTGGAAAAGTAAGTAAAACAAGATAACAAGATGGATTTGTGCGATTTTTCTGCACATTCTCCGGGCAGGGCTGTCTCTACAGAAGTCGGAATAATTAAACGCGACGACGACTTAAATTACAGTCGTTTTATGGGGCGATTAATGCGACAGAGGCGCCGCATTTGCTTCATTCCAACCTAGCGGGGCTGCTATGGGGGCGATTATAACAGTGGCGGCGATTTATCAGACAGATTTAAGCGGTAAAATATGCAACTTTTATTCGATGGGGTTGTTTCTTTCACCTCATATGACAAAATCAAATGAGGTGTAATATTTCCAAGTAATACTATATTTTGATTATAATATATAGGGTGTTTTTTTTTAGAGGCGTGGTTTTCAAGAAGAGATAAAACGCATACAATTTGATGTTATGGCTAAGAATTTAGTTTTATTATAAAGATAAGGGTTTGCCATTATGTTTTAAAAATGATTTCGGGTAAGTGGCCGCCGCGGCTGACTCGAACAAATTCCAGCCGAGAGGCCCAATTTTCAACCACTTTTTGCAGCAAGTTGGGCCGTATGTCAGCAATAACGCGCCGAATATTCTCTTCCAAGGCGTTAATCGTGTCCGGCTTATCTGCGTAGACAAGCGACTTCACATAACCCCACAAAAAATAGTCCAGCGGTGTTAAATCGCACGATCTTGGAGGCCACGCCACAGGCCCACGACGCGATTTTTACTTTATTAGTATGGAAGAATTTTAAGGGACAAGAGACATACCTGGCGCCAATTGCAGTAGTACCGAGTTGAGGACGGGGAGCGAAGTGACACATTCTAAACAACAAAATAAGCCCTTAGAGCAGCCATACGATTCAGGGGCTTCGCGGATGTTTTTTTATGGTTATCTTCTTTCTTAAAATGTGCTACATTGTTGATTAAACTGAAGCTATGAATAGTATTTATAAAATCAACATCGATATTTAATACGAAAGTATTTTACTAAAACTAATTTTACAACTCAGTTCTGAAGCATACGTTTTCTTGAAGGAAAATTAATTAACGTAATACGTTCATTAGTAAAATAAATTACCGGTGCCTTTCCACGGATTTCTTATTGAAGTCTCGACATGTTATCATTAACATAGGTTTGGTATAAACATAATATTTGATCAATTTTGTTTAGGTAAATAAATAATTAAACCACGCTTCAATTATGTGTGAGAGTGTGTGTTGTCAATATATACGAGTATATGGTATCAATGAATTGGGGCTTTAGGCTTTACGCTCTGGGCTCTAGAATCTGGGCTTTGTGCTCTGGGCTAAAGATAAAATGTAGCTAATGACAATACAAATTTACCAATATTATACAGTTCATGATTAAATACTAAATTTTTAGTACTTCAAATTTATGTACTTCAACCTTTTTTAAACGACTGATAAATTAAACTCAACAGAGTACAGAGTAACAGAGTACATAATTTAAACCTATTCATTACTTTGTTTTTATATAGGAAATGTTAATGAAATTTTTAAAAATTAATAGGTAAATAATTTAAAATTTAACTTTATTAGAAATTGACTTATAATAATAATGATTATTATGATTAGTATCCAATAATGATTAATATAAGTCATTTTGTATTAGCCATTTTAACAACCAGAATGTATTATTGACCATCGAGTTGTCATGGCTAAATAGGTAATTCATTTCCTACCGCACTAGATAAAATATCCGTATCTTATTATTTATTTAAAAAATGTGATATTTTGTTGTTTTATTTGTTTGACTAATTCAATTGGGTGCTCCGTTATTATTTTTACCAAATAAATATTTTTGTTATAAATTATGAACGAATAATAAATTTCCAAGATCCATTTTATGTAGAATTTATAGGCGTGGGAATCTTGATTTCAATTTGCCAAAATATACAATATCCGCCAACTGACATGAAAGCTTTCAAGAGTCAATGATATAGGTAGGACTTAAAATTTGCTCCGAAATATTATTATTTCCAAGGGAAAGCGTAGCGGAAATGAAACGTGGGAAACAACGCCCCCCCCATCCCCCTTCCTTTCCCCCCTCCTTCCTCCACTTCCCTCCATCTTCGCCGTTTCCTGCTGAAATACTTCAAGAGGCTTCCGAGCGCACGTAAGAGGATTCGTATGTCAGGTGGCGCCCTATGGTGTCTATTCGCGTAAGAATATATTTTCCCGACCACTGCTACGAATAATTATTTGCGGGTAGATTATTTTATGAACGTCAACACTAACAGATTAGATTTTTGTTACCAGCAAAGGAGTAAGTCATTATCTGATGGTGTGTTTCTTCAATAATAGTCGTAAGTACATTGGTTTTAGATTACTTGTATTTAATTTAACATCAAATCGAAACATTATTGTCCGCTCGCATCTTTAAACAATAAAGAAATTACGAAGCGGTCAGATGCATAACCGTTTAATAACATAACACGCATTCTCTGTCCAAAATAAATATTATATGTATATATATTAACATAATTACGTTGTAAAGGTATTTGATATATATAGGCGTTTGCCGTAAGTTTATATTACTTATATAAAAATCTGACAGTATTGACATTTGGAAAATTCGAATGCTTATTAATATTTTACAGATTTAAAATTTTCAAACAAATTATATGGCCAGAATATTCAAAAAAAAATTAATATTGAACGCACAGATAGTTGAATCGCTTGAGGTAATACACGCTGGTTTAAATACAACTCTGTATTTTATGAAAGCTTTTCACTCTCACCTATCTATCTGTGCACTTATGCAATACGGCCAAACCTTCAATAAAGTAGTTAAAAAATGATTTAAAAAAGAATAGGTAAGGAAGGGCTTAGAGATGGGTAGCGGAGTGCCACAGGTATGAGTTTTCGTAGGCCGAAGGCACCCTCAAAGCCGTCCGCAGGGCCTAGCTGCCAACAGCTAGTTATTATATTTGATGATTATTTTTTAAATTAAATCGGCAAATCGCCTGAAAAGATAAATTGGAATAGTCTTATTTTTTTTTTGATGAAGCATAGGATATAAAGCCATATAGCAAAATCATTATAAATGTACTAAAGAGGTCCTGTATTTTTTGACAGCGCAAAATGTCGGTTTAAACCCAGCGCTGGGAATTTATTTTTAATTCGGCCCTATATGTACATAAAAAAAATGCACATTGGTGAGTTTGGCATGCAGTGATGCTTTTTTAAGTTAAATAAAAATATTTTACAGACAAAAAGCTAATTTTAAAAGCATTGTGATAAGCACACAGTTGTAACTATGCATAGTTGAAAGCATCTCTTGTATATGAAAAAAATGTATGCGTTAAGAGGCTCCACGTTTCGCAGTTGTAAACACAGTCTTGCTTCCCCCCACCCCCCCCCCCCACCCCCCCCCCCACCCCCTGCTTCCCCACGGCGGTCGTCAAAGTTATTACAAAGCAATCTAAGAGCACTCTAAACCAAGAAGTGCAATCACTCGACGGCTGAGAACTGAGATGCAATGCATTTCACTCAGAGCAGCGCGATTCTGATATCAATTTTAATGGTCCAGCTGGGATTCTGGGCCAGCAGCGCGATCGCTTAAAAAGGATGGCGTCGACTTCAAATCAAAAACAGTCGCCGACAACATTTTTTTGATCGGACTTTATCGATAGTCTTCAATATATTTAATTTCTATTTTTTTGTTTTTATTTTGGTACTAAAAAAATACCATTCATAAATTGATTTGAGGCATCAAATAGGCTGATTAAATATTTTCGCCTTTTGTCCGCGGTTTCGGACAAAGGCGGCACTGATTGACTTTAAATTTTACACAATCGACCTAAAGAAGTTGTATTAAGCTGCTGTAAATAACTGGTTATGAATTTTAAAATTCCAAATAACTAAAAAGTTATGTTTAAAAATATTCTCTGTTGGAAATCCCATGTCAAATTTTTACGAGCGCTTTTCTTCGAATTTTAGAAAAAAAAAATATTTATTCAAAGTTTGCATTTCTCCACTCCAATATGTTGCTAGCACAGGTTTCACCTTTGCGTCTACGGTTACCTAGTTATTACTATTACAATAATGGCTCATAAAGATTTAAAACAAAAAATACACAATTAAGTTTATCGAAGAAAGCTTATAACCTTAGAGATTAATTAGTTACATTTGTATAACTGTTACGCCAAGAGGGAATAAAAATTCTTGAAAACAGACAACATATGGGGTATAACTGTGATTAACAATGCACCCTAGTTATTATTTAATCAAAATTAGACGCACGCAGATAAAATACTACTGAAGTTAACAAACAGCGCCTAGCTTGAGTAACTATATATATTATTTTAGTGGCACGACCATTGCAAGAAACTAAAGTTACAACCTATACACGTCGAAGGATGTGAAAACTGACAAACAGGGCCTTATGAGATCCATTAAATCATATTATTGAAGCGACCCATTCCTAGAGCCAAAGAGACTACACGTCTGAGAGAATTATAAATTATGCTCGAGGCACTAAGCGCCTCAAGCACTAACCTGCCTTTGGTACTATTTGTCCCAAGTTAAAGAGCTTGAATTAGTACTCCGGCCACATATAACCGGATACATGTAACCCATTAACTGAATTCCCAAACCGCACATAAAAAAGAAGTTTTACTTCATTCTCAGTATCTAAGCGCCTCAAAAAAGAGATTTTAATATCGATTCATAATTAATTTACAATAATACATTATTTTTGTTCTGGCATAGGTCAATGGAATGGGCGAAGTACTAAAAAAAATATTTGAAAAAATTCTTCATAAAAAATATACTCGATGATAGTTTTAATAAGTAAATATTTAAATAACTCGCTTTGGAACCGCGCGTTACTGATCCCTGCGAATTTATCGATTCGCTGGCAATTCTCAAAGTGACTCCATTAAATCAAGCGGCGATATTAAAAGTGGGGAGATAGCTATTTCATGTGAATAAATCTAGCTATTTAACCACCCCCCCCTCCCCCCCCCCCCAACCCCACACACACACCCTACCTTCACCCAAACACCACCAGCAACTCAACCTGTAAAATCGTTTCCGTACGGAAATGAGTGGGTACGCCATGTTAATTTAGACACGTAGGCATTTTGCAACCGCTGGGGATTTACGGACCGTTTTTAATAATTATTTATTTATTTATTTATTTTTGTATCCATAGTACAATTCAGCTACAATACAAAGTCCATACATCTTTCCTTTTTTTTTAAATATAAATTTCTAGGTCTTAAATATAATTAGCTATAGAAAAGAGGTTCAGGCATATTGGATTATAATCACTTCACTAGTCGTAATGCCTGTATCGAAGTGATAAATATTCGAGGCACTCAATATTTTATTTGGAGGGTGCTCTTGTATATACATATGTACATATATACGTCGTAAAAGTTTATTTTTTTTTCACTGAATCCGATATGAAGTCAAAATAAATCATATTTGAAAACGCAGGGCCAATTAGCTGTTTTTTTATCAGTTCTTGGGACACGGTGTACACCCTATATATATATATATATATATATATATATATGTATGTATATGTGTGTATCCTAATTATGACAAAATTCAAAAAGGCCATTCACCGAAAATTGTTGAGAAAAAAAACAGATATCTATGTGATGGATATTATATTATTATGTATTAAACGGATTTCATTTTAAATACCTACATTACCAATTTACCCAATGATCTAGTATGTTAATAAAAATATAGGTGTGTCCGGAATACGTGAATTTGTGGTCGCCCCATAAGTGGATAACTACACTCTAAAGACACGCTTTTTGATCTTCCCTCTCCCTCACGCAAAGTAATCTGCGCGCGCATTGCTTTGCGCGCCCGCTGGATATGACAATTGCGACGAGTTATAATTTTTAGTTTATTCTAATCATAATTATATATAATTATAACCGCACGGCCGGCTAAACCGGATCGATTATCTAAAAAGAATTAGTGTCTTTAGTTTTCGTACAGTTTTTCTTAAAATAAGCATAAACTATCACAGCATAAACTATGTCGTATGCGTATTTGAATTCAAATTAATGTTAAATGCAAAATGTTTTTTTCTGAACCACCCCCTAGGGGCTCGGCATATTTCTGAAAGAAAAAATGCCTAAAAAAGGTGTTGAATAGTATTTATTCAAATGTACTCGGAAACATTGAAATAATACCCTCTTTCTATACGACAATTTATAATTTAATTCTCCTACTGAGAGATGGTTTCTTCCCAGCATTATTTGACTACAGACGTAATTTATTCATTTTGACTTTTATAAATGCATCGAAACGCATTATAAATGTAATTAAAATAGTTTATAGGTAGTTGATTTAATTTTACTTTAAAATAATTATTAAAATAGACCTAATTTTATTTTGATAGGTTGCGTTTTTTTATTTATCTACAACTAGAATGTTTTTTTTAGTTTCAATCTTTATAACAGCGGTTGTCGATGAAGTTTTTATTACTATTCTAAATGTCTTATATTTATTTTTCCGAGTTACAATCGTTAATATCAGTATAAACTTTGAAGATGGCAAACGGATTATTTCCTACCGCCAATATACAAATCAGATACAGAAAAATGGTGTTTGTGTTTGAGGTCACGACAGTAACTGTATTTAAGAAAATATGATAAGAGTGTAAGCAACAAGAAATTAATGATTAGTTTTATAAGATTATAATTCTTATTCTAATTCTTGTTTCAAATGACATTTATAAAAATACAATCATGGATAATGTGTCGAACATTTTATTGATATAATTAGCAATAAGTACGTACGATGAAAGAGGTTCCCAACATTACGCAACGCATCAATATATATTTAATTAAAAAAAATCTGTATGAATTGAAAGACCTATAATTGAAAGGAAGAAATGTTATGTGCCAGTTATTCTTCATACTAATTCTAAAATAGTATATTTAAGCATAATTATAAAACTTCTATTTACATTTATATATAGGTATATATATATATATATATATTATATATTATTTTTAATAATTATTATAATTATAATAGGGAATGACTTTTCTAGGCAATTGCCTAATGTATCATGAAACCAGTTAAAAGCCATATTCGTGTCCTTCAAATTGTCTAAGTAATTCCAATTTATCGTTTCAATCCACATTTTAAATATATTATGATTCTGAATGTTCAATTTTCTTATCTTTTTTATCATCTAATTTTGTTTATGTCTACAAAAATCAACATGAAAGTCCCCACATAAACAAACAGTCATATTCCTAAATATATATTTACAAAGTTAATAATGATGGTGTTGATGTGAATTAGCCACCGATGACTTGCATTATTAACTAGGTTACATATTAGACTCCATAAGGCCGTGGAAAATTCCTCTGCCTGCGTCCCCTGGCACTGGCACTTCGAAGATTGGCTGATGAAACTCTCCCGACCACAATTGGGGTACAATACGGTGATATGCTGACCCCTGCATCAGCATTCAGCGGCGCGTGTTATAATATTTCAATAAAAGTTTTAATTTCATTATAGAATATGATACCTACTAAAATATGTACTGCATTTTCTTTCAATTTTCAGGAGAATAAATAAAAAATCTATTAGGTAGGTCTCATATTAGAATATATATTATTTATATTGAATATAATAAATATACGATATAAAATGTAACTATTAACTCAGTTAAATACGCGTTACACGTTTGCGGCACTATCTGGATGAGGCCCAGGGCGCATACAACGATCTTTTAAAACATATAGAAACGGCAACTGAGGGTGAAAACGGCACCATCCCCAAGTACGCCACTGTGCGTCGAGTACACTCCTCGCGTATCATGCGTCTCGCTTGCTCTAGTCTCTATCCAGCACGGCGGAACGGCAGGGAGAATCTACCGGTGTCGGGTTTTCACAAGGACGATCTTGTAAAATGTTTTAAAAGATCGTTGGGCGCACGCGATACATTGCGCCAGGGCGCCGCCCGCCCGGGCCTGCATTCAGGTGAGGGTAGGCGCCTCAAACACCCTGTGTATTTATTATTCCCCCTTATAAAGTAAATGCATCCGCGTATTTCTTCGTTAGCAAGGAAACGTCCAATTATTATTATTTATACAAACAGTATGCAAGCATTTTCAGTAAATGAGTTCGCGCGTTACGTTTTAATTTTCACCTCCGCTTGTAAATTAGGGTTAATGAATTACTTTACTGTATATTACTGTGCCCGAAGGCTCCTAATTTGACACCAACAGGCGTTTTACAATTTAATAATAGCCAATATTTGCAACGACTTGAATCCTACAAGGAATTAATTTGGGCTTACTACACCCGCCGCCATTTTTTAAATGTGACTGAACTGTTATTTATTTATGCTTACAATATCGAAGCTGCAAGTATAGTATTATATACCGTGATCCAAGATCATTCCTGATAAAAAAAAACCAGCTTATTGGCCACTTATCATGGTTTATGTGATAATATAAAATCGATCTTGTCATAAGTTTGGTCTCTGGTCGCGTCGTGCCGCAACGGGTCTTGGCCGAGCGCCTGCGAGCAAAAAGGTAATTTACACGAGCGCTTCAATAAAATTAATAATGTAAAATTAATTAATGTGAGGGTAAGAACCCTCTTAAGTCTTCGGGAACATGTTGGGTCATCCCTGTATATGCGGCGCCACAGATTGCAACATATGTGGCAGGAAAATAGCGGCTTTCTAAATAAAGCATACGTTTAACCTATTGCGAGTATGCCGGCAAATGCAACGATTCAATAAAATTATAACATTTGCCTAAACAGTTTTAGGTTTTTTTCGATTGAGCCTAAAGGTCTCGGCCAAATGCAGTAATTATTACATATGACTAAACCACTTCAGGCTTTTTCCTTCGGGCAAATACGATAATTCGGGCATACTTATAAACTAAAAAGTTATAGTCATCCACAGTGCATTTACACCTAAAAATCTACTGTAATTACGACCATGCACAGTAATCATAAAAATTCATATATTTGATAAAAAAATCTTCTTCGACGTGAGGCAATTCAATTACATTTAGACCGCACGAGAGTAAAACTGAACAGTAATCTACCATAAATACTCGTACAATGAAGTCTGTAGAAATTGTTATTAAATATATAGCGTAGTATGGTGTAATGGTTAACGGGTTGTCTGCGATAGACATGAGATCCGAGGTTCTATTTCTGGTCAGTGTTTCGACCGGTTAATAATATGGTTTTGCACTCTATAAGAGGGAATAATGTAGTGCCGTTTAATGCCTTAAAAAAAACATATGCTTCGTACTAATTATTTTTATACATTTTAATTTTTCCCAAAAATTAACTTATGTTTTGTTGCATCCCTGTATTATTTTAATTACAAAATCGATGGACATGGGTCATCCTTTTATTGAATATTTTCATTCGTTTTTACCCTGGACTAGTTTTGAGCATTTCTCAATTCCATAAGCATTTCTTAGCGGGCTTTCCTCCGATCGAAGATTACAAAAAGCAATTATCACCTCTCGGCAGATAAATCTCTCGGAGTCCGACGCCTCCATCTTGTCGCTCATTTAAATATAAATTCGCCGCGAGTCCGGGTTAACGCTTCTAGCACCCTCTTAATCTATTTCAATTAAAACTTTGCAATTGAAACGTCAAAATACTCCTTATTCGTCATTTCGTCCTTATTAAGTGGACAACGGCGTTTCTGTATAATAATTTATGAGCCGGCACTTAGTCGAGAAACTGCGTCACGCGTTAGAAGTAATTTTTACGTTTGTCGAGTTGTAGAGTCCAATTACTTTTTTACGAAATATGTTTGTCGCGTTGTAGAGTCCCTTCCGAAAATTGAAGTTGTCTGTGTTTTTTTTTCACAAATTATACGAAAGTATACGAATATACGAACTTAATGATAATATAATATATGTATAGTATAATAATGAAATAACTTTTTTTTTATGGAATATAAATTGGCCGATGAGTACAAGTCTATAACCTTCCTAACTAGGTAAGAGTTACCTGTTCTAAGGAAGGTTATATATGAAGTGTTACAGTGAGCATACAAGAGACCAGCGCAAAACCCTGTGAAAATATAAAATTACCTAAGGCACAAATATACACACTGTAATACACACCCCCACACACACACACACGCGTGAATTGAATTTAAGTGTCTACTCAATAACACTTAATATATGAAAAAAATTAATAAATAAATAATTAAAAAATAACAAATAAATAAACAAGTAAATGAAATGAATAAACAATTATTAAATATATAGGTAAATAAATATTAGATATAAATAAATATATATTCAATATAAAAATAGTGTTATATTACATATCTTATATATAGTGAAGTAGTGATACATTGGGCATAAACATATTGGTATGACATATCTAAGCATATTTTTTAATACTATACTTATAATACTATAATTTTAAACTTATAATAATATATTGAAGATAAATATATTGAATAACAGAGAAAAATGTCTTATATTTCATTTATATATCCTGTGTGTGTATGTGTGTGTGTGGGTGTGTGCGAATGGCTTAGAAGTATAACTTCCACCGTCTGTTCCGACGGGGACCCAATTTTTTTTTATCTTTAGCAATGACTTCCGGCTTCCCTAATATAAAATAAAATACATAAGAAAAGTTTTATCTGCCATTTTTCGAATATGTATGTATTTTTTTTTAATATTCTTTATTTATAAACAAAATATACATGTTTTATTTGTTTGTTCACTAAATGCGGGTTTTTATGTGAGAGTTTCGTCGTACATTTTCACCATTAAACGTACTATTATTATTAAAATATCCTGTTTTAAGCTTAGCTGTGACGTAGGCAATCTGCACACACGTTAGAATATTGTTGCTTCCGCTGGTAAAAGATACGCGTCAATGATTAGCGATGAATCTAGGTAAAACCTTAAGGCGAAGCCAAACGTTAAACATTAATTTCGACTCATTTAAACCCTTTTTTATGGTTAGCATTTGGTAACCATTTGATATTTAAAAATAAAAAAAATATGTTTATGTCCTTAATGCTTGCACAATTGTAAGTAATTTGTAACTCTCAATGAGATCACCACGATCACGTCGCTCCTGTAATGAGGTCAATTTTAACACAGACAGCCTTTCTTCATACTCCAAGCGTTTTAGTTGTGCGGGTATTTTTGTGAATCCCCTTTGAACTCCTTCCAGCAACTGCATGTCTTTCACAAAGTATGGATCCTAGGAAGAATTTTATCTCCAATAGAGTTGTGGATAATTAGAATCGGCTACCACAGGAAGTGGTGGAAGCTATAAGTGTAAACCAGTTCAAGAACCGCCTTGATAAATTTCTTGAATCTAGGCAAATCGCTAGTAACTGTGAATGAGATATCATATCAGCTAAATAGCTGCTTGCTCAATAAACAATAATAATAATAAAAATCCTATTTCTGAGAAATTTAATAAATGATAAACTCCTAATAGTTATTTTTTAGTTTAATCGCTCTCTTAAAAAATACATTAGAGCCTTAGGAAAAAAAGTAATTGAAAGGAAAATGAAAGGTCTAAAACATAGTAAAGTTAGTTTTTTTAATTTCTATATAATGAAGCTGTAATTAAATAAAATCCAACAATTGCTTTATGACCGCAAAGAGAATAAAACCTGACACCCTATAAAAATAAGTCTTAGATATATTTCTGTTTAAATTTGCGAGGGTAGTGAAAGTAGTTAATGGATGAACGCGGAAACATTACAGATTTAAAGCATAATAGTTTGTATGGAAATGAAAGTCCTGTCGGAGCAAAAGTTTTAGCCACAATAATTGTGCTCTACATATAAACGTGCATTCGACCATATAATAATTGCGGTTTAGGCTTATTGACAGCGGAACCGCTGAATATATTTTGCAAACTGCGAAATTCAGCGTCTATTTCGAATTCAATAATTGTTAGAACTTTGCTTTATGTCAGTAACCAAATGCGACTATTGTTTTCCATATATCTTTACCGGCTGCTATACAATGTGTCCCAAAACGACCGAGTATCCTTGCAAGAGCGACTTCAAATGACCATAATCTGTTTTACAATTGTGAGCGATATAATATAAGTTTGTAAAACATTTTTGTCTCCACGTGGCAAGTGTACAGTCGAAAACATCACTATTTTTCACTTGTACATTTCATTATTTTAGGTGATTGTCAAGGACCTAATAAAGAAGACATCGATGAATGAAATTAACCCTGTACAGCGTTTTTCACTGAAGGGTAATCGAATATATAAAAAAATAATAATTCCTCTTCAACCATGCATTCACAACAAAATAGACATGCAGTCGAAACAGATTAAACAGACCCCCTTAAAATGTTAGTCTAGTGGTTAAGGCGTATGATGATCCAACGGTCGCGGGTTCGAATTCGCACATACTTCATTGCCATCATCTTCCCTTACTCTATCGAAGGTAAATTTGAGAAATTTGAATAGGACCCAAAATAAATGATTATGACTTGAAAAATGTTTTGAATCGTTCTGGGAAACTCTGTACATGGGCGTATTTGTATTTTTTTTTCTTTAAAAAATAATTGCTATGACCTAGGTCATATATTATGTGCCTGTCCTAGAGTTGGGGGAGATGGTGGTAATGAAACGTTAAAAATGGTATGACCATGTGCGGATTCGAACCCGCGACCTTTGGGTCAATAGTCCAGCGCCTTAACAACTAGACTAAAATTCATAATACTTTCAAGATTTACTGCATTTCAGAGGGAATATTCTTTAATAATACATAACTAGTTACATTGTTAAAATAATATAAACGTTATCACATTTTTTTACTCGCTGCAGATAGAATATTTATGTCGCATCACATAACATTTTTATGCATTCTTATATACAAAAACAATGACATATCTGCGTTACCCACTCTACGTACCAAATTCACGCCCAAACCCCCTAGATATGGCCTGCAAAGAGACCCATCAAGAGGTCCGCAGGTATTGAAGAGCTGAATCTATAAAAGCGACATACAATTGCAGCTAATTTACTAAAGTTATTTTTAAATATATATATTTCCATCGCCGAATGTCCAAAGTTAGTTTAAAATTATTAATACTAATGTAATTATAAAGGTTCCAGATAATGGATGTATGTAACTACATTTAAAGCAGCTAGCATTTAAACTGGGCTAGAGCGCACGCAATAACTAAAATCCCTTTTTGTGTCCCAAAACTTTCGATGAAAGGCCTTAATGATAAATTCGGTTAAAATATCTATACTAGAATGCTTCTCTGTAAGTACCTACCATCACTTGATCATAATGACCCTTAATTACTAGCAAAACGAACTTTCATTGCTTTTCGGACTCCACAGATGATTCAGCAGATTAATTTTATTTATTTCTTTATCAAGGAGCAAACCACATACGAGGTACGTTAACATATTATAGCCAATGAACTTAACAATGATACGAAATCTGACCAGTCCTACCTTGATTACCTGATTACTCACACATTGATATAATGTTTATTTATTTGTTTATTAAACAGATTTCCCCATATACTTTTTCTTTTTACATAACAAATCTCGAAAAATAGTAAATTATACAAATAAAAAACATCTATAAAATTACAATCGTGCGTAAGAAATACAATGGAAAAAAATAATTAATGTTTAGCTCATAGTCATATTATGTTATTAATAATGATTAAAACTGATCATAATAATTTATCATTATATCTTTATTTAATAAAAAAATAATGTAAAAATGACATTTACGTCAAAGAAAAAACATTTTAAAATATACAATAATAATTGCAGAAAGAGCAACAATTTTAGATGGTTTAAAATAAAAAAATAGTAACGAGAAAAATATATTCCCTGAATATAGCCACAATACATATAGGTATATATATACAATTTCTTAGAACTCTTCTTCTTTCCCAAACCAAAACCAAGTATCTATCTGCAGTTTAATAAACTTTACAGGCGAAATAAAAAATGTTCACCACTTTTATTAACGTATTATTTGTTTAGCTTTTAAAATATAAAAACTATAGTAATATTTTTTAATAGACCGACGATTATCTTATCATTTTATGATATATTTTAAAAGATATACTCCATAGAGTATAAAAATAATGCTTTTTTTTTGTAAGTACTTGGTTTTGCCATCAGGAATATAAATGTTAATTTTATTAATAACTATATTAAAATCTTGTATGTTTATAAAGTAATATAGTAATACTTATGTTTATATAGTTATACTTTCTTTTATCATTAAATCTTTATTTTGAATAATTTGTTTTATTTTATATATAATTATTATTAATAAATATGGGAAAACTCTGAATTTCTCTAATAAATATTTCATAATTAAACATTTGGAATACTAATAGTAAATTATTTATAGAATTTGTACTGTTTTTTGCTACATTTATCAGTTTCTATTTTTCTGTTGTCGATACCGGTTTCCGTCGCATAATAATATATAAGAGGTTCTCCTTTTACAGAGGACTTCATTTGAATAGACCCTAAAGTTATCGAGTCCTTTACAGATGGGCCCTAAACTTTTAGGACGAAAAGAATAGCCCCTCAAAGGAAATCCCATTCCAAGGTAAATTAAATAAAATGGATTACAAATAAGAGAACCTTAGATCAAAATGAGATATTTAAAAAAAAAATATGTCCACATATTAAGTGTGTTTCTTGGCGAGTTCGCTTTGTAAGTATTCGAGATGACCTGTATAAAATTATTGTTTTACCTGATTCATTTGTAAGAAGTTAACTTAATAAACAAAAAAACATTTCAGATTTAGAGTGAAATTAATTCACACGGTAAATATATTTTTTGTGTGTACAGAAAATTTAAATATTTTTTAAGCAGAAACTATTTTATTGAATAGAATTTTAAAAAAAAGGATTTTTTTATATATATATAATATTCAGCCGTACAATAAAACAAAAAAAAAACGAATAAAAAGGGCGTTGCATAATAACAAAGGTTTATTTAGGAGAGTTGTTTATTAGGAATTCAAGACAAATTTATATTTGCTTTAGTAGGTAGGGAGTTGTATTCTAGGATGGATTTATAAAAGAGATTCACCGGATTTTTAATATGGCAAACATCTTTCAAAATGGGAAATTATAATTTTTAAATATATAAAATCAAGATTCGTTTATATACCTATTATTTAGTACAGTTGTTTCTAATGAACCTGGGCTGGATTGAAGAAAGAGAATTTTGAATTTTCTATGCATTTAAGATTTCGATGCTTGCTAACGATTTTTCAAAATAGTGTTGTATTTATTTTTTATTAAGTAAAAATAGTGACAGTCGCTAAAATAATTTACAAATTTAATTAAATCATAATTAACAAATATTTAAAATCAAGTCTCAATATTATATTTTTTTAGTAAATTTATTCCTATCGAGTCTGGGATGGATTTAGAAAGGCGAGTCACGCGAATTTTCGATGCTTTGCCCTACGGCGACCATTTTCCAAAACGTCACTTAATAATAAAAAATGCGTTTTTTTTTAATTATCTTCAAACTCTATGTAGCACTTTATTTACTAAACAAAAAAATTAAATGTAACCGATATTTTAAACAGAGTTGCATTAATTGAAGTCAAACTTGCAGAAAACGACACAAGTGCATCACGTGAATTCGTCCAATACTGCAATTTGATCCGTGAACCCAGATTTGCATATAAAGGCGAATGATAATTATTAGATTCGCACGAATGCCTGCATAATACTAATAAGTCGCGAATTGTAATCACATTCGCCTATATTAATCGATTTGCATGAATCCCACGGCGGCCAATGTCAACTGCGCCATTTTGTCGCAGGAGGAAGTAACTTTTTTATAAAAGGTTTTCGGCTGGATTCGTTTCGTCAATCGCCTTTCATCGCGCGTCCGATGTTGAGCATTCCTGCATTCTAGCACAGCTAAACGCAGATTAGTGCAGAGTGCATTCTTATCTTATCCTGGACCAAACACTGCTTCAGGTGAGCTGAGATTTTTAAAAATAAAAAGTGCTTTAATTATATTAACATTAAAACAAATTATAATAAATAACCGCATCGCATCGCAAGATTCTAAAATGATGTGAGTTTTAAATGGTCTAAAACCACTTTCGAATAAATGCAATAAATACACTATGCAACCGACCGTTAGAAATTCTATAATTAGGTAATTGAGATTTTACACATATATAATATGTTATATACGCATGTAGGTACTATCAATTAATGTTAATAAAGGTAATTTAAAAAAAAAAACACATTGTTTCTACTTTGTATAAAAGTTATGACCCTCTAAAGGTCTGTATTGTTTCATATATTTTATCAATAATTTAGATTTAAATATTTTATCGAATACAAGAATTTCATAAAAATGCAAACTAAACATTTTTTTTTGTTTTAAACATTTTTTGTTGTACATTATCCGATTACTTCACCGAGTGTTTCTTTTTTTACAAGCCGTTAGATAAAATAGAATGGATTAAGGCCACGCGCAAGTCAGAGAAAAGCTCTTTCGGAAAGAGGCCCCTTAAATATGAAAATCTTGAAATTGTGATCGAAAATAAACCATTTGATCAAACCGGGAAGAGAATGTGTGCGTTCGACAATGACGTTTAAATTGATTTGAGCCGTCAAATAAGCTGATTATTTTTTTTAACCATTTTTATATCATTTTTGCTAAAAAGATTTACAATCTTTTGTCCCCAATTTTTTCGAAATTTTTGTATTTATTGAATAGGTAAATACATTTACATATTATAAATTTCTGGGTAGTGGTTATTTAAGAAAATCAGTAATTGCTGTTGGTCACAGAATCCGTGGTTCACAACGACATACGAATATTGAGCACTTGAAAATAAATTTTAAAAATTAATGCAAGTTTCCCTGAATACGAGTTAACATTTGAATATTGCATTAATAGATTCATTACAATAAACTACAATGCGGGTCAAGCCGACTAGTTTTTAAATAATCTTTCATGATTATCTTTTGTCACGAAATTAATTTAATTTAATCGTGGTATTGTCAGAATAATTTATTTAATAGCATTATCCAAAATTTTTGATAAGACTTGCCTTATGCATACACATTTACTTCTTGTGTTCGTGGTCGAAAGTATGACACAGTAATGTCATATTATTGGTTTTTTTTTTAATTTAAATAAGTAAATAAAATACGAGTAAAAATCGGGGATGGTTGTAAGTTGTTATTATTCCTAATCTTGGGTTGATGTATCTACCATTTTTTGGGGTTTGCCCTTTGCGCGAGTATTTAGATGAAGGTGAAGTGTTTATGCGATAGATGAGATAGATCGATTTAAGACACGCACACAAGACAAAATAACACCACCGATATACTCATCTATGGTTTCAACGTTTAAATCTCAATGGTTTCAAACGTAGGTCGTCATAGTCCAGGCATACCACGGAGCATCTGATACTATATCTTAGGCCAACATTTTGCACTGGCCCCAGAGCTATATTTTGGCTGTTTCTGAAATGAAGTGAGCCCAAAATCAAGGGTGCCGGGACTGTGCAAGTAAGCTGCTAATATCACGTCGATAATATTCAGAATGCCTGGTGGATGTGCAGCGTAGATAGTACTGGACACTGGTCGAAGTGCCTTCAATCTTCAACGGTTAAGTTGGGGTTGGGTTTTACCCAGAATTGATAGTTCTTTTGGCGTGTGTTCTCTAAAAATACCTAAAGAAACTTTATTTTTGGGCAATAATACAACCTTATCATAGAGCTAGATTGCCTACTTTGTAAAGATGTAAAAATGCGAATCTATTATGCTATAAAAACTGTATAAAAACACAAAACCATAAAAAACTGTTAGAAATCATCGGCGGTTCTGATCCATAATCAGTTATATAAAGCTCAAACGAAGAAAAATATTAGGTTATTAAAAAGAATCAGTGAGTTGCGAACGGTCATGGTCGACTAAAACTATTGCTGCCAAACGACCGCAACTAATGAAACACAATTTGAACGCTCAATGGCGACTCTGGTGACACATATTTGTGTTCCCTATTTGTATGCGAAAATAACTTATCCTAAAATGTATTATATTTTTAGCGTGCGGTGTAAATTTCGGTCAGCGCGCGCATCGATAAGCTAACCTTAACAACGTTAAGCGGTAACAAAGACGTAATTACAAGAACCGTGTAATATTATCAAGTAAAGTATAAGAAAAACTCTGAAACCATAATGAATTTTCACATACTATCTTTATAAGTAACTAGCGGTCGCCCAGTGGTCGAAATTCGACCGTAATTCGTTAGTTTTAAGTTTGAGCATTACTGAAGTTCTTAAAAATAAAACAAAATAAACAAAATAAAAAAAAAGTATAGGCAATCATATATAGATATATGATTGCCTATACTTTTTTTTTATTTAGTATTATTACTTCAGCTGCAAGCGTGTTCAAATACGCCATTAGCGTGTGTTGTTTGTTTTAATTCCCTGCAATACCTTTGAAATTTAAAATGTAATGTTGGCAACAGTTGAAAAAAATGTTAGTAACAGTGAATGCAGCCTTTCATCTAAAGTGACTTCAGATTCGAAATGTTTGGGTAAATGCATTAAATCCACTAATAATCAAAAGTATTCAAATTTCTTGGAATGACATTCAGTGCACATTTAAAGGTATCCCTCAAAACAATTTCATCAATTTGTATTATTGTATTATTATTTCATCTATTTACACAATTTAAATTTGCATTTGTCCTATTATCATTTCGACTTTCACGCGAATATAATATTCCTCCTTCTTTGTGTCTCAAGTCAGTTCTGCGTGGAAGCATAATGGAAGATAGGTGCAAATATCTGAATGTAAAAAAAATACTGTAATTTAAAATGTAACATGCAAAATAAAATTACTGAAGCCAAGATTAGACAAGGTTTAATTTATATAATAAAATAACCTAATAATTATGCTTTTTTGCCTTGACATTACCTTATTGACATTAACAGATTATTGAAAAAGGACCATTTGAACTCACACAAAATTGACAGGTCGAAACTCATTCAGTCAATCTGTTAGTATAAACGTTTATTTTATTGAATTTAATGTATTTATAATACATATTATAGTTAATTTTAGATTTCCGCGATTCTTCTTCATATAAACTTTAACTATGCCAAATCTCACACTCCTCTGTGGGCGCAATATGCTTAAAAGGGAATCCTAAGATATTCCCTTCACGTATTAATAATATGATTATACGAGTATAGTATTAATAAGATGCGCGCAGGATCAATTAGCCGGTCTTGGGACATTTTTTATAGGGGGTTTCACGAAAACTTGTGATATTTAAATGTTTGTTTCACGAAAGGATGAGGATCTAGAGAATCACCCCGAGTGCCGCAAGCGTCTTTAAGTCATTAGCAAATTTGCAAAGGTACCTTGGCTCTCTGGCCGAAAAAAATAATAATCCGACATTGCTGAGGTTCTATTGTTGGAATGAATGAAAAAAGTTTTGAATTAGTTCAAAAAGGACGCCAATTTGAAAATAATATTCGAGTGAGGTTCTCGCGCCGGCGATAAATTACCGGTTGTATATTTCCGTCTTCGGGAAAACTTTCGGCGGCAATCTTTCACGGTGAAATAAATTGTGGAGATTAACAAAGTTCCATGTTTGGTAACTGTCAAATCCATTCGGATGAAGAATCATTGAATTAGTTGCCACATAGCTTAGTAGCTAGTATAGTTTGTGCACTTTTTGTATGAGCAAAGGACCGCATGCTAGTTATGAACTGTAGGTACGAGTTATTGCGGCCTGGAATTAATTAAGCATTTTCATATATAGAGGACTGTAGGTACCAGATGATTTGACACATTTCAGGCCAAGAATAGTCGAGTATGGATTAATGCAATTTGCGAGGATTTACAATAGCTACTTACGATTTGTGTCGACTGCCGGCGACTCGAAGAGAGCTCTCTTCAGGTGAGGCTAATCTGAAGCGGAGTCGCCATCAGCGAGTCAACTTCATTAGCCCTACTAGTTTGCAGTCTGCACATTTCACTGAAACTGTTAGTTTTATTTATATGGAACTGGTCGGAGAAGTTTGCAGAGTTTTGCAGGTGAAAATATGCCGTTTTTTTGGCGTTCATCAACGCTACACGACGAGTTGCCTGAAAACTGATGTTTTACTACCTTCCATCTTTTTGATTAGTGGGGGTGAGGAAAGAGGGGAATATGGGTCGAAGGATATGTTGTGCTTTTCGATTATAGATGGCACTGTGAGTATATAATACTTGTGATTTTTTTTTATTGGCATCCCTCGAGTATCTTATATTGTCTCATGTCAGTTTGTTGTTTTTGAAAATATTTTTATTTATTTAGAGAACAAACTTATTATCAAAGAGTACATTTTAGGCTAGTATCAATTAGATTATTTTAACTCTACCTATATGAGTGGAACAGGGTATTTTTTCCATAAGTAAGCCAGTTCTGCGATTTATTTAATTGATGTTTTAGCATAATATAAGGATATAAGAAGTTTCTTTTCGCTTCCTAAACAATTCCCTGCATAGAATATTTTGGCATTTTACCTCAAAATCACAAAAAAAAAGTCTAATGCCATGCCGTCTTGTCGTATATTCATATATTTTTGTAATAAGATAAGATTATGTTTAAAAAAAATACGAAAAACACGCGACGCCTAAAAATAATCTGTGAATATAATTTATTTTGGCATGATTATAAAATATATAGGTATGTCTTTAAATCTACAAATTGGTATATAGATTTTAACCTAAAAAGAAAAATCAGAATTCCTAATGAGATTTATAACCTAAATTAAAAAGAGCTATAATTAACTTATTTTCGATTATTCAGAATTCCGAAGAGTCCTCCAGCATGGCACCGATTATCCAGGAAACCCATAATGGCATTGAGGATGACGCCATCTTCGACCATGGCCGTTACCTGGCTCATCCGAAACCTGGAGACGAAGTGGTGATCAGCGGAATAGCTGGATACTTCCCGAACTCCGACAGCGTTTTGGAGTTCGGCGAGAATCTTTGCAGCAAGGTAAAATTAAGCATTTCCTTGTGTTAAAAATGCGAATAAAAGGCAAAAAAAAAACTGTTAGTTAACAAAAAAAATACTATCGAGGTTATTTTAGAATGGGAAAGTTTTTTATGAAATTTATCATTTTCCAATGTTTGATTTACAGAAATTGCTGACATCGGATGATGACCGTCGATGGAAACATTGCCATCCGGAAATACCTCACGTAAGCGGCAAGGTAAAAAACTATTTTATTTCAGTTAAAAAGCTGTGAACTATGACTGTTTCATTAAACAACAGTTAGCCGTCGGAAGGTAACTTTAAAAAATCAAAGAAGGGACAGAGAAATATAGGTTATGAAAAGAACTATTTTTAGTCTTCTTAGATAAGACCGATTGAGCGTAATTGTATATTACACAATTATATTAATTGTTATTCACAATTTTATTATGATCGGAGCGAAGTGAAGTTATGAATTACAAGTTACAGGATTCTACTTTTTTTATTCCCTACCTAATGACATTACATTTTACTTTTAAACCAGCCACTATCGCTACGTTTATTCATAAGTATGTAAAACAAAACAAATCATAAAACTAAATATATTCAACCATTACATAAATGTACTGTGTAACCGCAGTCCCAAAGGTAAAAGGTAAAAAGGTACGAGTAACAGTATATTGGAGCTTGAAGCAGAGAAATGCAAAAATAAATAATTGTTTTTCTAAGATTCGAAGAGAAGCGTGCGAAAAAATTAAAATTTGATTTCCCTCAGAGAAAATATTTTTAAACATAACTTTTTTATTATTTCGAATATTATTTTTCCCTCACGACTCACGACATAGTATTTTTCATGTAGATTCCATTAAAACTTTAAAATACTAAAATTGGTTGTGAAATCATTGAAATCTGACATCACAAACTAACTAACTAATGGTAAAGAGAAAATCAATACCGAAACGTGCCAAGTAGCTGCAAAGCTAAAGTATTTTGTAAGCTGGGTTAAATATATGTCGCATATTTTGCAACTTATATAAATCTGACTAATCGATCAAACAACTGACGTCATTCATTTAATATAATAATGATAGAAAGAAACGTGCCGTGGAGATGTATCAAAACACCCCTAGAAGGGCTGATGACAAGCACAAAAATACTAGGCTATGGGTTGTGCATCATTCACAACTCACACAAACACTAAACTCTGCAGGCTCCCTGGAGGGACACCCGTTCCTCTTGGAGAGACACCCAACCCATGACATCAGGGACTTTAAAAGCCGTGTAGTTCCATCTGCTACCCACCAGATCCAAAAACCACACAGGCTACCACCAATCTCGTCAAGAATATAGTTTCTCTCTCTCGTCAACTTAGTGCAGACCCACACAATGTGCTCAGTTGTCAGCATCCTGACCTGATCTGATAATCAGATCAGGTAATGATGAGGATGATGGTAATGATCTGATGTTTGAAAACTTTCGATAAATGCGCGAACAGTAAAAACCGGTTGAGAAATAAACTCGCTGGAGATTTTACGGCAATTATCCGTAAGAGTTACAAACAGCCTGTTTTTTTAGGATCGTGAGACTTTACCCTAAATAAATGGATCACATTTATAAAGAAAACATATTATTGTCTGTAAAAAAAATTTTATGTTTGTAAAAAATAATTGATTCTGCGCATATGTATCATACAGACTGTTATGTATCATAATTCTATCATCGCAAAACCAACTCGTATATAACTATTCATCTATATATAAGTATATATAACTATTCAACTACATAATATAATATACCTATTATCTTGTCATCAGGTGAACGTAATCAACAAATTTGATTCGGCTTTCTTCGGTGTTCATCACAAACAAGCCATATACATGGACCCCATGAATAGAATGCTAATGGAAAGGGTATATGAAGCCATCTTTGACGCTGGTAAGATTTGCTGGTTTAATACATTAATTGGAACCATTATTTATTTTTTTAAATAAATTTACTTTAGAAATGAAAACTTTATTTTTGTTAAGCAAAACAAAAAAATATATCAGAAGTACTACATAATCAATCAGTAGAATAAGTTAAAAAAATATATCAATATTTATTTTAAAAGATAATAAATATGATTATTATAATTATTTTAAAAACCAATAAATTTGTTGGTCAGGCTGAAAATCAAAACAATATACTAAAAAAAACCAAAAAGAAAGAGTTCAATCAAATGTCAAACTCAAAATGTCAACGAAACTGTCATTAAGCTGTCAAGTCAACGTGACTTGTTTTGTTTATTTATTGTTACTAAACTGAGTATGTATACTGAAGCGATGTGTTTTAAAATGTTTTTTCCAGTAAATTAAAAAAATATCTTACTTAATTGCCACTTGTCTCCACTTAACGGCCTGTTCGGTAACCGGCGATCTTAAATCACTAAAATAAGACTGTAGATGTGTGTGATAGTGGCTCCCAATTAAGAGTTGAAATGAATTCAGATGGACTATCATATCGACTAAAACGCCTAAAGACATGTCGGCTTGCTTTTCTCTGAACTGCTTCTAATTCGTCTTACATTATAAAATTAAATTTTTAGATGTGTTTCGCAGATCTTAAAAGGTAATCATTTACAGAGTTCAGACCCATCACAAAGGTGAAGGAATGATAATCCAAGAACTAATTAAGAATTTGACCTAATTTTAATTAAATGGGAGATAAAACTAAACAAAGAACCTATAGTATCATCTTCTTCATTCACCTATCAAATAGGCTTTTCAATTTATTACCAATGTATCTAAAACACTAATAAAGTAATATTTATTATTTATCGAATCTAGGTCAATCGACTAGATCTAGGTCGGAAATGAATATGAGAAATTTTGGATAGCTCTTGGAATTTCTAGGTTTTCCTTAAAAAACTATTTTCAGTTTTCTTGAGTGCTGCAGGCAAGAGTTGTAAGGCACCGAAGACTTCTTTATGAAAAATCAATTATAGGCAATGGATGGCCCAAAGTGCCTAAATAAGCGACTCTTTCAGAGTGCCGCAAGCACTAGTCATCACGCGCCGTTAAAGCCGTTAGTTATAAATTCGAATCAAAGGCTATTTGTTACGTTAATTTATTTTTTCTAATTTCCTCAATATGTGCTAGTACCCTTTCTTATTAATTTTTCTCATATTTTGAATATATATTATATCATATTTTTACGATTATTATTGCATGTTATAGGTGTGAACCCAAAGGAATTGCATGGGAGTTCTACAGGTGTCTTTGTGGGAACATGCATTTCCGAAACGGAGCTCTTCATGACCACAGCAGGTCAATCATTGAATTCGCCTTTTACTCTGGTGGGGTAAGTTGCACATTGCGTTTATATAATTTAAATTTGTCCATAATCCATACCAGGCCTTTGTCAGCATAAATTTAGTACTATCTTTGGCACAAAACCACACTTTTTTGTTTCTGTTTATTGAATTCTGAAACCATAAAATATGTTTTCAGGTGTGCAAGAACTATGCAGCCGAACCGAATCTCGTACTGGCTGGGCTGTACGGGTCCCTCGTACGCCGTAGACACGGCCTGCTCGAGTTCCACTTATGCCTTGAACCATGCCTTCCAAGCCATCAGGAACGGACAGTGCGAAGCTGCTATCGTTGCCGGGACCAACCTATGCATGCATCCTCACATCACTCTCAACTTTGCCAAGTAAGTTTAGTTCCGTTTCTCTTCTTTGGCCTTACTTCTCCTGCAGTTGATTTCTATGCACTCCAATATACTCTTATTTGCCTGAATTTTTCTCGAGGCATTTCATTCAATCTTAACATTATTACTGTTTTTTTTTTTTATTTAACTGTTTACCCCGTGTACATTAATGTGGTAAGAGCATAACTGCCAAGACTGCAGATGAGCACCATCATGAAAGGGTCGTAAGGAAGTAGATTAGCAACAGATTAAGGATTTGTGATCCTTAAAATCAGAAGATGTAAAATTTATGCATTGGGTTTGAGGAGACAATGAGGAGACAATAATGGCTGTAAGATTTATGACCTCGGAAACGCATTTCAAATTTTATTCACAGTGCCAATGTTGTTAATTAACCAGTCTCCTTTTTCTTTATCTAGATGTGGATTGATGCTATAAGCGATTTTCGCAATACATTTAAAGTAGTTGTTTGTATATATTTTCTATTCGGCTGCTTTTTGAAAAGTGGTGAAGGTTAGGTTAAAATATACTTTGAAGCCATCTCCGCTAATAGCTGCAGTACGGGACAATTAATTTAACTATTAAAACAGTTTACAGAGGCATGAAGTACAACAGAATATCAGGGCGTTATGTAGTAGGACAGCGAGCTATAGGAAGTGGTATTACCAGTCATTTGTGTCCATTTTGAGAATCCAATTCTCAGCTTTGACAAGAATAGAGGGAAAGTTTTGTTGATTTAAGTTTTCTGACAATACAAAAGCAATGTGTGGACATTAGGATATTGGCATGACGATATGAATATCGATCTGTTCGAGTGGAACTTTTTAACCAAATAAGATTTTTCTACAACGATCTTTTAAAGCAACTGAGGGTGAAAAACGCACCACGCCCAAGTACGCCACTTTGCATCGAGTGCACTCCTCGCATATCATATGTCAGCGAGACATGCATGGGAATCGTCAGTGTTGGATTTTTACAAGGACGATTTCTATGACATGCCGTATCTAAACATTTTAAAAGATCTTTGTTTTTCTAAATATGCAGGATGGGAGATTGCAAAGAGGACAAGAGCTGTTGGTTGTTTATTCCAACAAAAAAGGTTGCTTGGGTGTATTTTTTTCATGCTGGAACCTAAAATAATTGATATATAGAGGCCAAAATGTAATCGGCTCTTGACAGTGCACAAAGGCAGTTCAGTGAAAAAATAATCTAAATCCAACAAACCGTTCTAGCGCTGACTGTAGAAGCACACTTAGCTCTAATTTGAGAAAGTCAGTGCAATAGAAGTATCAACCCCAGCCACATAACGTTCAGCTGGTCCAGTAAGATAATAACCTAAGTACGTTGTATTTTGTTAACCATCTTTTCTTTGACAGATTAGGAATATTGAGTCCCGATTCAAAATGTAAATGCTTCGACCAAGATGCCAACGGGTATGTGAGAGCCGAGGCTATTGTGGCAGTTTTTCTGCAAAAGGCGAAAGACTCTCGAAGGTACGTGTAATAATTTATATTTTTTAATATTGAAGTAATTCGTATTAGTAATTCGAAGTAATAGTATTGAAGTAAGAAGTTTTCTTATGAAAGAAGCCAAGTGATAAAATGGTTTGCACACAGAGTACATTCTACACTGAGTGTAACTATATTAAAATGATATCTAAGACTAATACATTTAAAAATGAGTTTAAAATATGGTTACTTGATAAAATTGTTATAATATTGAAGAATATTTTAATTTTAAAACTGAAGTATAAAAAAAATAAATGAAAATTTGAAATACACGTTTATTTCTACTATTTAACGATACAGAATTAAATAGTGGATGTATTCTTAAGTATATTAAGGATATATGTATAATATATATAATATCTACTGTGTACTTAACCTATATTAGATATTATGTCCTTATTAAGTAAGTTATATGTTTACAGGAAATTTATTATATTATTTTATGTGTAATTTAAAGCGATATCTTATTGTAAGCTCTCTGATCAAATTGTGGAGTACCCAATTTACCTATTGAAACATTTTAAAATTAAACAATAAACATAAAAGTTCAAAAACACTAAAAAAAATATTTAACAAAAATCTACAAAATAATTACTGAAACTCTAAAACGTTGCAAACGAAAAACTACAATTTTGATTTTTTGCTACCTCACGCTAGACGTTTACTAATATCCCGTCCCATACCTGAGAAATACCCTATTAAATGCAAAACAAAATAAAAGAAACCCATCAGATTGAGAACCTCCTATTTTCGAAGTCAGTATTCAACATCAAAGTATTTATGAGGTCATTTTCAAAGTTTTGAGGTCTATAAACATGAAAGGCTACTACAATCAATTTGTCCCCTACCTCTTTACAAAACTTCAAACAATAAAGAGACCAGAAACCATACCAGCTGGGGGTAGGGAGGTTTTTAACTATATAACGAACTTTCATACGATATTTCCCGCCAACCTATTATTATTTTCCATTTTGAAGATTTTCTGGGAGGATCTCAAAATGTCTACTTTAATTGTGACTTGTTAAATTTCCCCAGGATTTACGCCCAGGTCGGCCATGTGAAGACCAATTGCGATGGCTACAAGCCGGAAGGCATCACTTTTCCTGGAAAGGAAAGTCAGAAGAATCTAATCAAGGAAGTGTACTTCGAGGCCGGAGTCAACCCACATGATATTGAATACCTAGAAGCACATTGCACGGGTACTCCTTTTTATTACTCTTAAATTGCACCAGTACATTATTCTTAAATAGGAGATAACATTTTTTAGTTGCCTTTAATTATAAGTTTTTGGAATAATGACTACCTGATGAAGTGAACTCCTGATTCTGACCCAGACGTGTTGATTTCAAACCCCAGCAAATCCAACCTGGACGAGTCATCTTACACTGCTGAAAATATCGAATGGCAGTTTCTCATCTCTCCACTGCGTTACGTATCTGTTAACCTAATGGAATGAACGCCTGATTCTCACTCAAACGCGTTGGGTTCAAAGCCCAGCGGGTCTGGTCCGGACAAGTCATCTTTCACTCTGAGAATATCGAATGGTGTTTCTCATTTACATAACAATACTCATACAAAAAAAATACATTATTACAGATTGCGAAATGAATGCAATGTTGTTAAAATAGAATATTGTTAACGATCATAGATAACTTTGTGCAAACTCTGACCTCAATTAATGATAGTATTTTTTTTTTCAGGAACAAAGGTAGGTGATCCTCAAGAGCTGGCTGCAGTGGACGAGGTTTTCTGCCAGGACCGCAACCGTCCCCTGAAAATTGGATCCGTCAAATCAAATATGGGACACAGCGAGCCCTCTTCAGGTCTGTGCTCCGTTGCCAAGGTAAGCATTGACCATGAGTTCAGACATTAATAATCTAGCATTGACCTAGGTAATATACAATTACTTTGAGCCCTATTCAACTAGTCCAAATGTACTTGTACTAGAGTCAAGATAGTATGGGACCGCCCTGTATAAATACATAAATCTCTTAAGCTTTATCATGCTCTAATACCTTATAAACTCCAATATTGTGATACCTATTTTTCCATCTACAATACAAACTATGCGCTAATTACTTTAAAGTTAGTGAAATGGTTATAGTGTAGTTTTATTGTCTAATGCGCAAAATTTCTATGGAAGCTTTCATAAATTAACCATTGTGCTGACCAATTCTGAAAAACTAGGTTAAACTATGAAGAATTCCACTAGTTTAGCATATAAATATAAAATGCCTACCGTCACGGATTCGAATCCGTGCATTAGTCACACCATTTTTAACGCTTCATTGCCACCATCTCCACCGACTCTAGTACAGGCAAATTTATCTTAGTTGAGCTGGACTCAAAATAATTAGTTATGCGAAGTTCGTAAGAAATTACTGAGATATTAGTATTTCAACCCTTAAAAACAAATTCTCTTTATGGCGCAGGCACCCCCTAAGAAAGGATTTTTAGAACTTATCCCCTTAAGGGGGTAAAAAGAGGGTGTAAACATTTTTATATTGAAATAAAAACCAAACCAAAGATGTTTCAGAGTTAAGAATTAATTGTAATCACCCTTTTACGTGAAAAAAACTTCAAACGTGTTTTACTCATTTTCATGTTTTTTGGATTGGTTGGTTTCTGCATAACTACGTCCAATTGTATATGACCCAGGCCAGAGCAGTTTTTTTTAAATTTGCTTTCCTTGCCATCATTGTTATCAATTGCAAATCACATCCAGCTAGGCTTAGGGCCTGACTTCTGTAAAGAGAGTCATACCATGTGGGGTTTTTAGTGAAAGTAGATTATGGCCTAGGGAATAAAATGCCTATCAAATAATGCTTCATAAAACTCCATCTTGTCGAACAACCTGTACAAATTCATGAATATTGTTTATATACATGTAATATTATCGTCGGCAGATGGTCTACGCGTACGCTTCGGGTGTCATCCCACCGAACGTAAACTACAACCGTCCCCGTGAAGAAGTTGACGGCTTGATGAAAGGAAGAATGATTGTGATCACGGAACCATTACCCTGGAACCGAGGAATGATCGGAATCAACAGCTTCGGATTTGGAGGTGCCAACGCTCATGTCATGCTGAGGGGCATGGCTAAAAGAAAGGTGATATGAGAATGTGACATATGTTAAAAACATTGAGTTATATGTACTAGGGAATACTTTGCGATCATGTGGCCGCAGTTACGATGTTTCCGGCCTTCCCCCTGCTCCTCGCTCCCATCATTGTATCGCATGTTTTGGGACACAGTTTTCTATTGATTTTGTTTGCAGTGCCAGTACATTTACATTTTGGTACGTATTAAATATAGTGATGGATGAAAAAAAAAACATATCCGATTTGCTAAAAAAGTACTGTAGCGACGCTACATATTTAGACTGCGGTTGGCAGTATCGTTTTGGGCAACTGATTGGTCGGCATCTGCGCAGGCGCACACCTGCACTGTTTTGGAACGGCGCACGGGCGATTTGTCAGCGACGCAGGCAGTAAGTCGGTACATTGGTCTTGCAAGCCACCTTGCGGATTATGCGCTGACAACTTTTATTCTACCTTATTGATCTTCTTTACTTCCGTTGTCTACTTTTGTTATTTAGTCTTTAAATTTACAATTGTTGAAATGACTCCCATTAGGGATTCTTATAAATATTTAATATTGCCGCGTGAGAAATAAAAGGATCCAGAGCATCGGAGACGTCTTCCTTATTTCACCTCCATCAACCCTGGACCTTCACGCCCTGGCATAGTACCATTCGTAGTCACAACACTTGAAATAGGTCTTTCTACACTACACTGCCTAGATTGGACATATTTAACCCTTGACAGTCGCAGTCAGTTTACCTTTATTGTCGGCCTAACCTAACCTAACCTAAACCCCCCTCACTCTTTTGTTGGAAAAAAATTAAAAATATCTTATTTGGTAACAATTTTTAAAATAGCCCTATCGATAACACAATACCTAAAATAAAACATTCTTATTCTAACCGTTGATCAAATTATGGTTTTAGATACCTCAACCTCAACAAATAGTATGCACCCAAGAAATTATCAGTCAGTGCGACATCTACATTGTGTTTTAGATACCTACTAAATAGTGATTTTAAAATTCTTCTTAGGAGTTGAGTAATCTTTAAGCTACTATAACGAGTACTTTGATAAGCTGGTAATTAGATTTTTATATCTGAATAGATAAATAACGCAGCTCCACTCGATGATCTCCCTCGCCTGGTGATGGTCTCTGGCAGAACAGAGTTTGCGATCTCCAAGATCCTGGATCATCTCGACTCGAAGCCCGTAGATGTGGAATTCATCAAATTAATTCATTGCATACACGAGGAGGAAATTTCTGGACACATATATCGTGGATTCATATTACTGGGTACGTGTTGGGCGACTAATTTGTTGCCCGGTTTGTGTTATGTATTGACTTAATAATTTATAACCGTTAATAAAATTGTAATTTTGAGGGTTGCGTAGTGATATAGCTATCAAAACCCCAGTATGTTTGTCTGTATTTAATAGGGCAGAATGTCTTCCTTTTCTGGAGCCTGGTTGTGCTGTTACATTTTTGATCCCCAACAGCAAGACATTTTTTTTTTAATTTAGTAAAGTTATTAAGGTAAAAGTCATACTTAACTAGGCTACACTGTATGTAATGACGTAACCATAGCCTTTAAGGATTCCGTATATGAACAAGCTTCTTAACAATATGCCATATTTGTATAACTATATATTGTGTATTGTACGAGTATATTGTGTATTGTGTGGAACTATATATTGTGGTATTTCTGTACCTAAAATACATTATCATCATGATCATCGGAGCTACAACCCAGCGTAAACCTTGGCCTTCTTAAGGATATTCCTCTACTTTGCCCGTTCCTTTGCTTTTCTGCACCAATTGTTGACTCGTAACGTCTGTAGATCCTTCATACACTATCAGACCATTGCACTTTAAACCTACCAGCATGTCTATGACCATCTAACTCATTATTAAGTAGACTTTTAGGCTTCCATCACTCATTCGCTCCACATATCCGAATCATCTCAGCCGACCAGCTTTAATAAATTTGACTAAATGGATCTCGTCATATATTTTATGAAGCTCACGATTTGTTTGAATCGTCCAAACTCCATTCTCTCGAATAGCTCCGAAAATCCGACGAAAGAGTTTCCGTTCAAAAGTGTCTAAGGATTAAATTTCAGCAACGTCCATGTTTCTAAAGCATATTATTGGGTTAGGATTGGGCGACTGAGCGTTTTTTATAACCTAACTTGTTTGTTCATGATAATATTCGAGATTTAAATTGGCTTAGTATACGCAAGTAGCACCTATGGTCAGAAAATATTTGCCGGTTAATTTTGTAAGTAGTATCATTAGTTCTGGTAATTACAAAACTAAGGTATGTTTAATTTTCAACCGTCTCAAAATCAAGATTGTTCATTTGTAGGGCTGCTGATAGGCAGGCAGATTCTTTCGAGTTAGCAACCATATATTTTGTCTTCGTTTCATTTATTTTAAGACCCATTTTTGCTACCAAAGTTTCCAGGGAAGTAAATGCGTCTGTGAGGATCTGCTGATATTATGCAACAATGTCTATATCATCAGTGTAAGCCAGCAGCTGTACTGATTTGCTGAAGATATTTCCTCTTGTCACGATGTTGAAGTCGCGAATGGCGTTTTCTAGAGCGATGTTGAACAGAAGACACGCTAGACACCTTATCTCAAGCCATTCAACATATGGAAAGGCTCAGAAGAATCCTTATCATAGGACATGTTTATTTATTTATTTATTTATTGTTTATTCGGAAAACCAACAGTACAATATATGAAAAAAGAATGGTACATACAGTTGTTTGTAAAATTGACTGATGACAGGTTTTCGCAAAAGTACAGAGATACATGTAAAGATTAAAATTAAATTAAATTACACTCGCATTAGCACTCTAAATACAGAAAACTATATATATATTTTTTGTTTTTTTTTTACAAAATAAAAACAACATTACATTACACATACACATACATTGTATTGTATTATATTTGTTACATTAGACATAGTTAGCTTTGTCATGTTTATTAATTTCTTTGGTATGTTGAGTTCTCCAATGGTGGTATACAGCATTACTCTATTAATGCTGTCCTAAGCAGCCTTAAAGTCTATAAATAAACATAATAAGCAATAGTCTAATATTAATGTACGATAAGTAAACAGATTAATTATCATGGTGATATGAATTACTAAACATTTTTCAACTTACAACTTTTTTCAACAATGACAACTTTCAATAGCTTATTTTTACATCATTGTCTGTATATTTTCGAGCAAGCATTTATTATTTTTCCAGACTTAATATGAAAATTTCGTTTACAAGTTGTCATTCCCTAACTTACAGTTGTCAAAAATAAAATTTTGGTTATCAGAGACAAATCTTAAAAGGAGGTGGATTTTATAAGGAAAACAGTCCGTTAGCTGTTTAATTTGAAGGTTACTAGAGAATGATACGGCCGACTGCCAATATTCAATTAAATTGAAGAGTTATGAATTGAATGCCTCGAAGGCTCCTTCAGTTAAGGTGGTTAACTGTGTTCACTTGAGGAACGACTCTGGTGTCAGTGTTACCCACCCTAAGTGTCTGTGTCTGCCAATAAATCACTGGTTGCCTCTGCCAAGTTTCTCATTAATAATCAAAGAAACTGTTTACTTTCAGATGCTAAAGCAGTGGATAACGTTGGTATCACTCGTAGTGTGGAATATTATACAGGGGCTAAACGACCCATTTGGTTCGTCTTCAGTGGAATGGGCTCTCAATGGAGCAGTATGGGAGCACAGCTGATGAGGATTCCGATATTCAGCGCTGCCATACAACGGTTATTACTACACTTATATTAACTTGCCCTCTTGTTGTATACGCCAAATCTTGTAATCGAATTTTAAACCACCTCCCATAGTCCAATCTTGCTGAAATTTAGTTAACACACTTGCTTCCGATGACAGTATTTGCCGCCATACTCCTGGGATCATAAATGAAAGTAAACAAAAAAAAACAAACAAACTTACTGACGGAAGAAAGACAAAAACTGAAACTGCTACGTAACAGAAACGACAACTGGTAAAGGTACGATAGTAAAATATATAAAGAACTTTTTAAAAACAACACTAAAAGGAGAAAATAAAATCATGACATTAGTGACTATAAATAAAAGCGTGGAGCGCTGACGAAGATTACATCAGTATAGTTTAGTAAAAGAAAGTATAGGATGGTATAGCTGTGACAAGTTAGTTTAGTAAGAGAAAAATAGAAGGTTTTAGTCATCGACATAATTTTAAATATTTGTTTTATCATATCATTGATATCCATTTCATTTTTACTTTTTTCTGACTTAAATTTTATAGGTGGTATTACCTAAACTAATTGGTAAAATATTCATTCTTTTGTTTTATCTGTGGTGTGGTATAACTTGTAAATATTTTTTATATGAATAAATAAATAAAAGTATCATCTATTGGGGGCAAAAATAGAGGTAATTTTATCAGCTCTATGGTAGCTGCGTCAAACATATTTCCGTTCCTTTTAAATTGCTATAACCTAAGGCATATACAATTACTTTGTGCTCTTCTCTACTAATCTAAATTTGTTTGTATGCGTTGGTGGTGATAGTATGAGATAATGTGCGGATTCGAACTCGCGACCGCTTGATCAATAGTCAAACGCCCAAACGACTAGACTACCACAATCTAAAGCCAAGTTCATTTTCATTTATCAAGGCATTATAAATTCAATACAAAAGTTTAAATTCAATAATGGTAGGCTGTGCTCACCAGGTTTTCTCATTGCAGAAACAAGTCGGCGCTGGTTTTGAGTACAGCCCTTACAAAAATATTTTAACTATGTTAACACTAATATAGGAAAGTAATTAATATCGAAGCTAGGTGAGTCAAAAGGCATTTAAAGTTGGTGTGTGAAATTTCAAATCCAGTTGGTTCACACATTAAAACCGAAAAACAAAAGGAAAACTTAAACAAATTTTGTCTTCAATCCATAAGTGATCCCATACTTTTTATGGTTTCTTTAACAATTTATTTGTTTGACTCAATCAAACAATTAATTTGCCTTATACCATCGTAGATTTTGTCAGTTTTTTTTTTTTGTTTTGCTAAAATTTGTATTGATGTTGTTTTTTAGACCTTCTTCGCCTTTTCCACTTTTAGACCTTTTAGATATATTTTTAAATTAATGAACTCAACTTATCAAATTATGTCATATTCTTTTGTGCAGATGTCACGAAGTCTTAAAGCCGCGTGGTATCAATATCACAGACATAATCACGAAAGCTGATCCCAAAATGTTTGACAACATCCTGCATTCCTTCGTTGGTATCGCCGCAGTGCAAATTGGTCTTTGTGACATTCTGAAAGCAATGGGGATTGAACCTGAGTATATCATCGGTAAGGATATCTTCCGGTCATAATAAATTTATCGACTTTTATCATTGACAGCAAATCTCACTTTCAAGTCAAGCGTTTTAGTCATCGGGTATTGTATATTAGGCGATGAGTAAAGAAGCTTTGGTCTCACAAGCCCATGGCTTTATTTTTGTTCAAAAACAGCCCTGCTTTCCACACGATGCTCATGTATAAAATTTGAAACAAACCAGAAGGTCTCATAGTGGGTACAAACTAATATTTATTTAAAATTTAGCCAAAAAAATACCTTGTACTTGAAAATTTAAACAATCAATTATTTATTGTATAGTAATATTTTCTATTATTGATCTTTTTTTTATAATACAACAGGTTTCCTGTGAAATAAATAATAAAATACATATACCTGAAATAATATTGTGTGAGATCAAATTTTCATTTACCTATTTTTTTCAGAAATTACATTAATTTTACCATTGAATATAGAGTGGTTTTTAGAATGCTCAACTCCTAAGAAAAAATTGTAAGTCACTTTTTAGTATCTAAAATGTGATGCAGTAATCTCAAACATCGTAATTTATAGGAATCACACAGTCTCATAATTTTAATGACAGATTGCAGTACATTCTGTAAATTTAAACTGCAATCAATAAAGTAGATGAGATAGATTATCATATCTAAAATATAAACATTTGTTGAATCTGACTTCTATGTGGTTTGCGTCTAGCCTAACTGCCAAAAAAATGTTAATATGATTTTTATTTCGTTGGAAAAAATGCCACCATTCTTCAGCAATTTGCTACTTATTTTTTTCAAGGTCACAGTGTTGGGGAACTGGGCTGTGCTTACGCTGATGGATGCTTCACTACCGAGGAAATGGTTTTGTCAGCCTACAGCCGAGGATTGGCCTCCATTGAAACCCCTTTCATCAAAGGGTCTATGGCTGCTATCGGAATGGGCTATAAACAGGTACAATTCTTTCATTTTACGGTAGAATTTCAAAAGATTTCCTACATGTTTGAGTGGAACTCGATGCATGTACCTATATACATCATAAATAATACATACAGATTACATAGTTATTATGGTTTATTTTGTGATATTGATTTATATTAGTATTCACCATAATATAGGGAACTATGAGCACCACTATAAAATGTTCCCTGACTTCCTAACAAGATAAAGTCTGTACTAAGGAAGACATTTTTAAGTGGAAAAAAATGTTTCATAGTCAACTGTCAAGATTGAATTATTCGATCACTGGATTATATATGTACACGAAGGATGTACTTCCACTGCGTAGAACGCTTACTTGACATCATTCTCAAAAAGTTTGAACCTTTTGAGAAGTTGGACAAATTGTACACTATTTCTGATTCTGCTTCCGTTTCCACATCTGTGATAAAAATATTTTTAAAATTTTATAACTGTCACTTCCTCTTTTAAAATACTTTCTTTACGTCCCAGATTTGTATGGAATTTGTTTGGTATATTCTTAAACTTGTGATACCTTCTGTTAAATTATGAAAATTATTTTCATACATTTTTTAAATTCCTACAAAATACAAAAAAAAATATTCCACATCGGGTCTAAACCCAAACCAAACCAAACCTAAAGAGTAACACACAAACCTTCTAGAATATCTCGCTACTCGCTTTTATCTAAAATATACCAGATTCACCTCCGGATTTGAGATGACGGGCGGTAAAAATGTACATCTTAGAATGGTTTAAAAAATGATGTTTTCATTTTTGCCCAGGCTCCCCTTTTAATCTGCCAGGGTTGCCAGGGAATCCATTGAAACACTTTTTATATTTTTTCTGTTAAGGTGGTAGTGAAGAGGTTTAGCAATTGTATTAATTTAATTGATCCTATTGTGATCTATAGTGACATTGTTTGATGATGGGATTATGGTTCAAGAGATTAGACTATTAAAGCCATCTTCAGATAACCCTTCCTTATATCTTCAGGGAGCGCAGTAGAGTATATGGGAGGAATATTAACAGAAAAAGGCAAAGTTGTGGCTTAAGTGGTACAGTATTGACTGGCCTGTGGACGTCAGCAGTTAAAGCCATGACTTCTAATAGTTTCGTCTATACGGGATAGCTGTGTTTTTGGTGAGAATATGTGAATAAAAGATTTTGTTATTTTAATGGTTAGGTTAATGTGTAAGAGTAAAGGTAACTATAAGGTGAGGTATTTCCATCTAAGGTTTTCCCGCCATAAAACTTAAAGGCCCCTCAAACCGCAGCACCATCAAATCTAATGATGAGATCTAGGGAGTTAAATCTACAACAAATATAATAATAATAAAAGACACTTGACAGGCATACAATATTTCTTTTCTCCTTATGCTTGAACCAAATCATTATGAACCTTTTGAATGTTTTTCTTTTTATATTATTTCAGTTGAAAGACGTTCTGCCGCCCGAAATAGAAATAGCCTGCCACAATAGTTCAACATCGTGCACCATATCCGGCCCAGCAGAGGCCATGAAGAAGTACGTGGCAACGCTGACCTCGAAAGGAATTTTCGCGAAGGAAGTCGAATGCTCCAATATCGCGTATCATTCTAGATACATTTCGAAAGCAGGTAAAATAGCAAGCAATCGCCAACTTCCGTTATCACCTAAAGAACTTATGTTTGCTTCTGTTCTTCCTCATTCCCATCACATAATAATAAAAAATAAAACGATATGGATTCCCTGAGGTGATAAAGCTCAAAAATGAAGAACGAAGCTCACAGAAAAATTTGATGTTCAACCAATGAAAAGAAGTTATATGCAATTATGTTTTTTTTTTAATGTCGCATAATAACCTTTATTTCATTAAAAAAAACCAATACATTTTATTACATGCCCGCCCAAACCCAGCTTCGGGTTTATCGGGCTAGTCCAAATGCACAGCAATAGTCAGCGGGCTGCTTAACATTCCATGCCAAATAGTGTTTTTGGAGAATTATCTCAGTTAATATAGAAAGAGAAAGATAAACTTTTATTTTGTCTAAAAGTTAAGAGCCTCGTAAAGTCCATAGTTTTCCATATATTTTATTAAAACTTAGGCGTCTATATCTTATTGACTGGTTACAAAAATTGAGAAATTAAACTAAAATTTAATATATAAAATGATATGTAAAATAAACTATATGATTTTTTTTTTTTTAATTATCCTATTACGAGAAGTTAAATTATCATTTTGTATGAAAATATTGCATGGCTCATCAAGCTTAGCAAAACTAAACAGCAATAAGATCAAACAGAATGATTTAGGGTCACGCCCAACACAGACTTAATCCAGATTCAAATCTCCTCTGTAGTTAAAAAATGGCAATCCATTAATCAGATGGTCAAGCCTTCCCTGTTCAAAAAGAGGTAATTCTGCAAATCCATTTTGCATATTATATACGACGAAATAATGCCTGAGTTCATTTGTATTGTAAATATATTATTTAGGTGATATTTTGGTAATTTTATTATTATCTAAGTAGTATAAAATAGGAGTACATGTAGTATTCCCTTGTTTTCTTCGCATTTAAATATTAATCACCACCTTGTAAATCTGTAGATTTCTTCAAAATTAAATAAATAAATATTTGTGGTATATGTATACCACACCACAATTGTGGTGTATGGAATTGTGTATTGTGATATGTGGGATTGTGGTATTGGGGTATGAGATGTTTGAAATGCACATGACTAATATTAAAAAAAAATATTTTGTTAGTCCACAAAAATTGTTAACAGAATTAGAAATTGAAGACTAAAATTCAACATATGTTTTTTATTTCCAGGACCGAAGCTCTTAGAATACTTAGAAACCCTGATACCTAATCCGAAAAAACGCTCTTCACGCTGGGTTTCCACGTCAGTTCCACAGTTAGAGTGGGATCAACCCAAGGCACAGTATTCATCTGCTGAATATCACACCAACAACCTTTTGGTAAGTACCCATAACATTATTTATTTATTTTTTGGCTCTACTCAACTAGGCCAAATGTGCCTGTCCTAGAGTCAGGATACATAATTTGGCTTAACCTTTGATTGAAGAAGAACTGGACAACCACTCTTTTGTATCTAAAACATGATGCAGATATCGCACCAAGTCTCAAACATCGTAATTTACTGAAAAAAGAACTCAGTTTCATCATTTTAATGACAGGTGGCAATATATTCCGTAATTTTAAAACCGCAAATCAATATGGCAAGATTAACGTTTCTAACCTGAAAACATTTGTTAAATCTGACTTCTATACGGCTTGTGTCAGGCCCTTCTGCTAATGAAATATAAATTATTTCGTTCTCTGCATCATTTCTTGAGTGCCCACTAAAATTGTATGAGGTTGAGTGATATCTAAATATCACTATATAACCAATGGCTTACAAATAAATGGTCAATAAATATTTATCAAAAGGCCATCAAAAGTTGTCATAAAAAATACCAAGACCAGTACCTTCCTCGAAGATATTAAGCGTAGAAAATGTAGTGTAACGGCCCTAATCTCGGTACAACTGGACTAGGTATACAGTCGACTAGGTTTATTTAATAATGCAGCATTGATTATAATTATAGTTGATTTATTGCAAGTGATGCACTATTAACTAGTTACATATAAGTTGATATTAGTTGACTATGAAATGGAATGAGTACGGAACATATCTTTACATATAACCATATACATATCTTTTTATATACGATTTTTTTAAAAATATCTATTAAACATTTTAAAGGTATCTTCCAAAGTATGGAAAAATCTTTTTATATTTTATTTTTTTACATTGATATTTTAATTATAAATTTATAATAATAATAAATTTAATTATAGTAACAACTTCTTACATTAATATTTAAAATTGAAATATCAATGTAATTAATTGTTGAGTTCCTCAAAAAAAACAGTCAGATGAAGTTATGAGGTACTGGGTTGTGAGCGGCGAAATATATATGATCATGATCTGACATCTCACTTAAGTAATTTTATTAGTTAATGATTTAAATGTTTTAAATGTTTTAATAATAAAAGATTTTAAATGTTTTTTTTTTTTAAACAATCTGTTTATGTTTTTGTTTTTTGCTTTTATGTTTTTTTTTATCTGTTATATTGATTTTCAGAATCCAGTATTATTCGAAGAGGCATCTCGTTTAATTCCAAACAACGCCATCACAATAGAGATTGCTCCGCATGGTCTACTGCAGGCTATTCTGAAGCGGTCTCTTGCCGCTTCCTGCATCAATATTCCACTCACCAAGAAAGACCATCCCGATAATGTTGCCTTCATGCTGACATCTTTGGGAAAGTAATTATTTTTTAACTGGTTGACCTCCTTGGATACTACTTTCAGCTTAGACTGGCCTAGTGCACTGTCAAAAAGGTTGTTGATCCAAGGAGGTCCCATCCATCTTTCCACCGCCCAATAACTCCAATTCAACTTAATTGTTTTGCAATATCTGCCCGCTTCCACATTCTATTTAAAATATATTTCATCTGCGGGAAAATTCTTAAGGATAAAGTTACTTGTAGGACATTACATTTGCTGATAGTTCAACTATTTCCACTCATTTTTTTTTTTTAGCTGCTCAAAGGAAATCTTGATGTCTCTTTTATTGCCTGGAGAGTTATACTGATTATTGCTGTGGAAAAAAAATTATTCGACCTTCAAAATATTTCAAACAGTATAATAATCGAGGTAAAACCTCGAGGAAGTGAAATAAAGCCACGAGAAGTCTGTACTAACCGACAAATCAAATTAATAGATACCTAAAAGAATAGCAAAGCAGGCACTCTATTCTTGATAGGCGCATTATCTGAATTTAGTTCGGCCAGACACTAAGGCCAAGTATTGACTAAAAGACTTGACTTAATTGACTAAATTAAGACTGTAAGACTGTATTGACTAAATTAATTAACGGAAAATGAAATTAAATTGTAATGATTAAATACAATTATAATGTAGATAAATAGAATTGGATAGAATAAGAATAAATTAAGAAAATAGAAATACCAAAACACTAATATTTAATCAGAACAAGAATTAAACTAACCTAAAAAATTGAAGAGAGAAATACTCGGTAGGTAGGTAGATAATCGGTTAATATATTTCTTTTTACAGAATAAATATGTATCAAAATATAAATGCATATTTATCAAGATTGACAAAATGTAAGAAACACAGGACAAAGGTAATTTTATTTGAAGATTTTAATGCAAGAATGGGAAAAAAGAATTTCCAACAGACACGATTAGTCCACAAGTAGCTCACAAAAACCTTAAAGATAACGGAAACATACTATAAAATATAACATACCAAAATAAGATGACAATTGACAGTACATCGGGTAGGAAATCAGTGATGACAATATGGTCGTACAAGATCACAAATTGACACAAAAAAAAAAACGCCAATGGATCAAAGGATGTCAGGGAAAAGAGCATATGGGGTAAGATAACGGTGAAAGGGAAAAAAATGTAAAGCGATTTGTAACGGATAACGGATCAATGGAAATTAACCCATCTTCATAAAAAGTATTTATGTTTAGCAGGTTGATAACTCTGACTGAGGTAACTTGGCTTAGCAAGTTGAGAGCTATTTTATGGACGGGCACTTTCGTTAATCACCAATTTTGTTAGTTAAAACAAATTTTGTGGGGCCATATTCATGCCCTTCTTTAAATTACCTATTCAATTTTGAATCTATATATAGGTAACTAATGCAACTTTTATCTTTCAGACTTTTTGAATCCGGCTTGAACCCAAAGATAGCAGTATTATACCCCAATGTGCCTTTACCGGTTTCCATTGAAACTCCAATGCTTTCACATCTAGTGGAATGGGAGCATAGTGATGATTAGTAAGTAATTGAGCATTTAATATAGTCCTATATAAACTACTCAATAATTTAATAAACTGTTCAGAGTTTCTACAAGGTATCCACTTTAGAGTACTCCAACAAATTAGTAGATCAACAGATCTTTTTTTATTGAATAAAACAACACAAACTATGCTCAAAACGCAACACTTCACATAATATGTCAAGAATATAACAGTAATCTTTCGGAATTATAACAGTAATCTTCGGATTTTACATACCGTGTGTACACACTGTATCTAAAATCCGAAGAAATATATGTTTTTATAATGAAATCAAACCGTTTTCAGTTTTGTGCCTACTTACCAACGCGTTGAAAAACTTCTTTCGAGTGAAAGGCGCTGTTTCGTTGATGTTGGTGATGACTCCCATGATTACTTAAATGGACACGTCATTGATGGTGAGTGTTATCATTTATAATTGCGTACAAGTGTTGCGAGCTATTCTACACAAAAATATATTGTAGCTTAAAGTTATACACTATCCATCCAGACAATTAAAAAGACTTATCTCGGTCATTTCTCCATTCAAAAATTGCAGTGTTTTGTCTCTCTTTTTTTCGTAAATATAGGGAAGTCTATATTTTTCTATACATTTTATCAAAAATTTAGAGTTAAATATCTTATTGACTAAATACGAGTTTTGAGAAAATAAAACTTCAATGGCATGGGTGAAATTAATTGAGCATGTGTGCAATGCGAAAAAACCATTTGTTATTAGCTCATGTTTACAGCTAAGCTAAGTAGCTCTCTCTTTCATCTGGAAGGTCATAAATGCACCATTACAAATCCTTCAAGTTGTTTTAATTATAACATATTTTTAGAGCCCTGCACACCTAGTCCAATATACCTGCACATATTATTTTCCGGTTTGTATTAACCAAAATAATTATATTAAGAAGATAAAACCAAGATAAAATAATATCTATTATTATATTTTTTATATTTTCAAAAAAATCACAACTCTATAGCTTTTGTACACTACAAATTTGTCCATAAAGATGACAGGGTTGCATCCTCTTAAATTTTAGGGTTATACATCCTAAACCTCAGACAATGATTTCTGTGGCAGACACATGAAATATCCAAATTGTGTTGACATCAATATTTTTGAACAGCTGACCATCCTTCATCCCCTACCAAACTATCCTCGAGAGAATAAAACACCTCAAATTTTTTGCCATTTTAGTATAAAGTTATTACTCCATTACTTTATACAAAATATTTTATTATTCTTGGTGTATTTATATTGCTATAAAGGTCGCACCCTTTACCCGGCAACTGGTTACCTAGTGCTGGTCTGGGAAACATTGGCTCAGATGCACGGCTTATTATATCAGGAGCAATCGGTCGTGTTCGAGGACGTTCGATTCCGGAGAGCAACTACCATGCACAAAGGCGGAAGTGTGGATTTTCATATTATGATTCACAAGGGTACGGGTCAATTCGAGGTTAGATTTTGTTCACTATAAAGTTTTATAAAAAATATGAACTAAATCTTTTTACTACCTGGATTCGCGTACAAAGTACCAAGCCACCATTCCAAACATATTTTATTTTCTTTTAATTCGTCTCAATCTCCGATTAGTAATTTATTACATGGATGTGGCTTTTGTTTTTAACTTATGATATAAATTTTGCATATTGGATCATTCGAGCGAAATAATAGTTTTACCCCCAAATTTCTTAAATATTTATATTGATATATTAACCGTTTAAATTTAAATGAGTCGTTCGGACATAATTCACATTTCGGTTGAAAGTTCATTGAGAAACATCATTTATTAAGTATTCGTTTTTTATGTATTAAGCGTTAGGAATTTAACCTCAGATCTCATATGTATCGTTGATAGCATGCTGAGCCATTGCACCATAAGTTAGCTATAATATTCTGCGAAGAAAGTGTATTTAAAGTTTCTTTTGATCTCAATTTTTGTTATTAATTCTCACCTGACTTGAAAGTACTCCCATGTCCCCACTAGATAGCAGTTATTATAATGTTGGCATTATCTTTTTTCTTTCTAAGATTATCTCACAAATTATTGCATTCATACTATTTGCCTTTTCATATTTTTATCATTTTAACCCTTCTGGCGTCCTAGCCACTTCTACAAAACATTCGCCCATTGTCCGGGTATAAATACGGGCCTTTACTGAACTGTAAATATTACAAAAACTATGCATCTTATCTTGATAACCTGCTCTATTTTGAATAGCTTATAAAAAAAAAAACTTAAATTTAAAAAATAAACTTAAGGATGATCTTGAATAAGGGAGATTGTGGTAATCTAGTGGTTAAGGCGTTGGACTATTGACTCAAAGGTCGCGGGTTTGAATCCACACATGATCATACCATTTTTAACACTTCATTACCACCATCTCCCCTGGCTCTAGCGCAGGCACAGCCTAGTTGAGTAGGGTAAAATAATTGTATATGACCTGGGTCATAGCAATTCTTTTAAAAAAAACTGTCACTGTGCTGTAGTAATCATTTTTAAATAATAATTATATGAGAATTAAAAATTTGATTTTTACTGTCGCTTTAGAAGTTATTTTTACTAAAATTTTACATAATTTTTAAGATTTAAAAAAAATCAGGAATGTTACATATTTTAAACAATTTTTTTCTTAAAGTAATACAAATGGAATATCTCTTCTGTTTATTTCGATAAACAATGTTCCACATACAATCAGTTATAAAGATTTTATAATTTATATCTAAACATTTATATTGCGTAAACAAAACTGTCACCTGTGGCGAAATGCAAAATTTACCATATCAGCATATTGGGAATATACACTTTAGAATCCCTGTGTGATTTACTATAACATTTTATTCGGAATACTTTATCCAAATGTTTTTACAGACAAATATGTCAAACAATACGAAAAATCTAATTTTCTTATATTATTAACGTTTGTCAAAATGGCGGCCACTGTCTGGGTAAAAGCAAAAACGAAAACAATTATTTTTGTGTGAGACGCTGATACAAAAAAATACAGTTATATAATATTTTCTACGTTATGTTAAAAAATAATAAAAATTATAAAATATAATAGGTTCTAATCACTTATAATTGCATAAAATTCATGAAAAAAGAGCATAAGTTAACACTAAACTCATAGTAAACAAACAAAATTGTGTATTAAGCGATCCCAAGTCGTTTCGCATTTTTTTTTACATTTCAAAATAGTACTGTTTCATCTTAAAATCTGGTGTAGAATATAATGGAGATTTTTATGGCGTTAAAAGTCTCAAAAAACCGATATTGCCAGCATTAAATACACGCAACCTTATACAGCACCTGTACGGTTCGGAAACTACGCAGGTCGGCCTTAATTTGGATATATTTTAATTTGTTAACATGTGTTTTACACTGTAAAGTCCTTTGAAATCAAAGGAATAAATATTGGGGTCAGCTCTAACGTTTTATGTTTTATCAGATCGCAGAAAGTGGCACGAGTGTCGTGACAGGCCGTATATCTGTCCTTCCCAGCACAGATACATCATTATCACTCGATCTGAAGGAACCACCAAAAGACGGAAGTACTGACTATGTTTCATATTCTTCCAAGGACTTCTATAAAGAACTTCGACTTCGAGGATATAATTACAGGTATGTTAAAACCGTTCATTTTGTATTTCATCTAATTGTTAAGGCGTTGGGCTATTGACCCAAAGGTTTCAGGTTCGAATCCGCACATGGTCATACCATTTTTAACGCATCTCCCCTGAATCTCGCACAGGCATATTTGGCATAGTTAGGTATTGCCCTAAATAATTGTATATGACCTAGGTCATAGCAATTCTTTTCAAAACAAAAATAATAATTTTATCATAGTCAGAAATTCACATAATAAAATAAATTCTTCAAAAACCTTTCAGTTCTAAGCTACATTGCATGCTTTGGACACATAAACTAAAACTGAGAAAAGGGAACATAATCTGTTACTTTTAATTTACTCATAATAATAAAATTGTTAAACTATAAAAAAATATAATTGTTTTTGTGATTTACAATTTACTTTGTTTGACCATGCCTGGGCCATTATCATGCTAAAATCATGTGACTAGTTATTACTGTTTATAATAAATGTAAGCTAGATTTTTATTTGCTCATTGATAGAAGTGTAATAATTTAATTTAAACAAAAAATTACATATGCTGCATAGTATTTAAAGTTGATTCTATATGGGAGTCAAGATTTTATTATTATTAATTATAACAATATTGTGAAACCAGGTTAGGTTGTATTGTTAATATTGCAGATGATGGTCTTTCATAGACTTTGTATGTTTAAACAATGTCTTCATTTGAGGGAAGGGAGGGAAGGGAGTGTTTTAAGACATTCCATTTACAATTTGTAAAATAAATTAGATGCTCATTCACAAAATATTTAGTGAATAAGCATTCACAAAATATAAGAAAAAACCTTTCAAAATTATCTAATTATTTTATAATTTTATTGTTAAGCTTAAAGTCATTTTTACCTTCAACGCTGACTAATATTTTCGTAGACAAAATAAGTTAAAAATTTTCAAAAGCACCTACAATCCAAAAAAATAATTCATTCAAAAACTGTGTACTTAAATAAATATTTACTCAAAAGAGCATAATTATTACATTAAAAGGCATAAGATTAAACCCATTCCGTTTCCACTTACGAATCCATTAGAACTGACAATTGTTTGACCACGCCTTTTCCCTCCCCAGAGCGGTTTGTAATTACCTATACTATAATTTTCAGTGGCCAATTCCGTGGAATGGAACTATGTGACATAACGGGAACGCGCGGTGTAGTGACTTTTTCTCACAACTGGACAACGTTCATGGACACCATGATGCAGATCAAGCTCCTGAGTCTGGACACACGTTCGCTGTTCATTCCGACTCGCATCAACAAGTTGATCATAGACGTCGAGACGCATTATTCTCTAATGGATTTAAAATCGAGTCGTTCCGCCTCGCTTCCAGTCACAGTCTATCCTGAACATGATATTATAAGGCATCTATTGTTATTTACTTTTTCGTAGTAGGATTGTCTCTCCTAATCTCATTCTCTTCACACAAAAACAATCTCATTATTAACATAAAAGAATCTTTTCAAACATACTCTAGATTTATTACGTCCTCTACTATCTGTTTACAGAATAATCCGTAACTAGGGGAATTGAGGAGGTGATATTCAAAAATCATTTTTGCTTACAGCTGTTTCTCCAATCGTCGAGCGCTGCCCACCAAGATTGGTTTTCATATTTTGTCCTGCGGTATATCACTAGATATATATATTTTCAAATAAAAAATGTCTAGACCTTATCATATTCTTGGAATTCTTTTAAGAGATTAGTTTAGAGACAGACTTGGGAGGGGCAATATTTTGCGGCACTGATGCCATTGTAATTTAGCGACTTTATGATCCCGATAATAGTTGGCATTGCTGCATTAGACTGCACTTCTTTTTTTATTGTGAAAACTACACATAGGTCCATACCCGCGTTTGTAAATAGCACAGAGTATACTAAGTATCACCGTTTCACGTTCTGAATAGCATGTTAAATCTAAAACACACATTTATCAAATGAAGTCTTAACAAAAAACTTTTGTGCCTAGTTGTGTTAATTATGAATATCATTTCGTTATCATTAAATTTTAGGGTCTGATATAATTTGTGATCACTTTCTTATCAGATGTGGGGGAGTGGAAGTGCACGGTCTCCATGCAACATCCATAGCCCGGAGGCAGCCAACTGGTATTCCTGTACTCGAGAAATATCAATTTATACCACATTTTGGAAAGAACCCTATGATGGTGAGAGACAAAAGATTTAAATTTTCATTATTTGACTTGTATATGGTGGTTATTTTTACATAGATCACAAGCAAAGCCTACAATTTAACTTATAACACATCATTATTCTACAGGTGGATGAAGCTATTCGATTTAATCTCCAATTGATGCTGGAGAATTTACAATCCCTCAAAGTGAAAACCGTAGAAATCATGGATGCTGACTCGCTCGAAAGAAAACTAACACCTCTATCGCCTATCATCAGGGATAACTTGGAAGATGTACCTCTATTGCAGCCAGAATCGACAGTTCTTTCAGGTACGGCCCTGGATCTTGGACCAGGAATCACAATCGAAGACAAGAATCTACCAAACGACGGCAGTGTATTCTTAGTTGTCGGTGCCAAGCTGCTGGAGAAAACTGAAGTAAGTATAAAATTGTTATAAAAGCTGTAATTTATTATTTGAATACTTGACACATTCACCCCGTTATAACCCGTTACTGAAATTCTGCTAAATGAACATATTATGTTCACTTTTGTATTTTATTTGAAAAGTAAAAAATGTTTTAATTTTTAAAATTATTAATGGTTTAATAGTTGAGCCAGGCCCAATAAAACACCTCGACGATTATTTACTTTTACTGATTACAACTAAAAATACTACACACCTTACCTAGTTAATTTCTTTAAATTCTGTTTTTTTGAGTGCAAATCATCTCATTTTCACAGGTCCTAAGGAATGCCTTTAACACTTTGAAGGATGGCGCTTTTGTTCTTACGAGAGAATCTCTTAATGTTATAGTTGGAAACTATAAGAACTATCACATCATAACTATAACTGCAGTTGGAGATGAGAAACTGGTACTTTTGAGGAAGAAACAAGACCCAAAACCCACAAAATTCATTGTAGTCAAATCGGCCGACGCGCAGTTCGAATGGATAAATAATGTCAAGGCGGAAATTGCTCAAGCAAAGAAGTTGGTGCTAGTATCTGAAAAGGAGACCCTCAATGGAATAAAGGGTCTGGTGAATTGCTTAAGGCGTGAACCAGGTGGGGAAATCGTCAAATGTCTCTTGATTGATGATAAAGCTGCACCCGATTTTAATTCCGATCTCCCATTGTACGAGAGTCAACTCGAGAAAGACCTGTCATTTAACATTTTTAGAGATGTGAGTAAACTTAAAATATTATAATATAAAATAGGTATATTTGAAAGAACTTTCTGAATGTTGCCACTTATAAAAAATTTACGACCTTATACATAGTTCCGTTATTTAGATTCTAATGCAAAATTTTCTCATTTTAGCGGTCCTTTTCAAACTTAACAGCGTACTCAACACGACTATGCATAAGGGCAAAATATAAATATAATAAATATATTTTCATAAATGGTTGTACTAACATACAATGTTTTCCTATCAGTCTTGCTTTTACTTCTTAAAATTTAAAAAAAAACATTAATAAACCCAATTATTGTATATTGAACTCTATGTTTTTCTTTATTTTTTAAGATTTTAATGGTATAAAATATTTGAATTTTAATTATTTCTTGCAAAAAACAACATAAACAAACATTAAAAATAAACATTTGTTATAAAACTTAAATCCTGACTGATAATTTAGTACAAATTTCATCCTATTGTTTCAATGGTTGTCAACATGAGTTGTAATTTTGAGACTTGCCATAAAAAAAACCTCTATTTATGACATTATTTTATAGTAATCATAACCATTAAATTTGAATAGTAATCAGTACCATGAAGTATATGTATTCTTGTTGTGAATTATTTTATTACCCTCTGCTCCAGCGTTTCTCATTATTTTTTGCATATCACTTGTGTATTACGATGGATTAGACGTTTATTACTGAACTATTAAAAAAATATTAGGATAGTGCTGTCTTAAAATAACGAAACAGTAAAAAAATACTACCATTTAATCTTTTCACATTACTTTGTTTGACGTTCCTACACAAAGAAGTTCCTCAAATTGAAGGAATCAAAAATGTATGATTAAATGTTAATATTTTTGTGTTTGCTTTCATTCCACCATCAGAAGCTCTACTCTGCAGTACACATACCACAGTTTGAAATCCGCTGTTTGAAACAGTTAATTATCATTACATGTTTAATTATATGAAAAATATTTGAAAGTATATTGACATTTTATTACTATTTTAAGGGTGAATGGGGTTCATACCACCACATGGCTTTAAAGGACCTGGTAAATGTGCCGGTGGATCATGCTTTCGCCAAGCCCCTGTTGAGAGGAGACCTGGGAAGTGTTGCCTGGGTTGAAGGGCCCATCAAACTCAACAATTCCTTATCAGAACCCGGCACACAACCCATTCAGGTAAACTTTATATTAATTTTATACGTTTCTCTCTTTTAAAATCTCTTTAGACGTTATCCTTTGCCATTTGTAGCAATCCGTTATCAGTTTATAAAGGATCATGGACCACTAGGCGTTATTTAACACAGAAAACAAACGCACCAATTGCAAGTTTAAAGGTGAGTGAGTGTACTGAACTGGTTTACTTTCCCCGAGATGAAGTAACGTAAAGTGGACCTAAGGAGAATCCCAAGCATGCTCGAATGTCATATTGTATTTAAAGCAAAACAAATGTTCCAATCGCGCAAATAATTACTTGTATTGTAATCTCAAATAATTTATGGGATTTACCTACAGTTTATTTCACAGCATGATGCGAGTGAGACATGTCAGTATGACAAATGATGATGATATATTTTTTTATCAAAATTAACAGAGTTGCCAGTATTAATGTTAAAATGACCAACAGTTTATTATTTAGTAAATAGACAAGGAAACTGTTCAAAAACCAAAAATATAAATCTTAAAACTAAAACCGAAAAACATTTTATTACTCTAATATAATTTACTTATAATATCAAATTAACTTTACTTTCGCATCATAAAAAAAATTAAATGCATAGTAAGCGTCATATTTATGTGCCATAAATTGATTTCAGATATACTACTCAGCTCTCAATTTCCGGGACATCATGTCGGCGAGTGGAAGAGTTCCCGTTGAAGCTTTTTGCCCTGACAGAATAAAGCAGGACTGTATACAAGGATTGGAATTTTCTGGTAGAACACTAAGGTGAACATAAGTGTGGTATACAAAACTTATCCCAAGTAAGCGTGTAAGAACCATCTGCTTTACAAGCATCAAATCCATGCGGTTTATCTTGTTTCTTATGTCAGTTGTTGTTTGTTAGTTTTATATTAATATAGTTACTTGACAAATAAGACAACCAATATTATAGTCTATCAACAGTGATAAGCTTGTATGTTGGGCATTATAAAGTGCAATGGCAATTTTTTCGGCGCACAATACAACTACTATCCTTTGGCGCATGATTACTCGTGCCTGTGGCACTCGGTATGGGTCTCTTCTCTAGGCCATTCGGTCCATTACGTCCTTACCATCCTATTTTGTGCAGGCGGCTTTGACGATTGGTCAGCCGATATAGAATATACTTTCAGAATTTTCCAGGCAACTTTTCTAATATTTCTTTCCCTAAAGACCATCTTCAAACGAACATTCAAAAAAAATTGCCAAATCAACCAAGTAGTTTCTAGGTTATAATGCTTCATTATTCTTTATATATATAGATAACCTTTACTTTACAGTGGTGACAGAGTCATGGGTCTCATGATGGGAGGTGGTGTCGCTAATGTGATTAACGCAAACAACCTATTTCTCTGGAAAGTCCCGGATAATTGGTCATTAGAGGATGCTGCCACAGTACCTGTGGCTTACGGCACTGCTTACTATGCACTGGTTAGGACTTTTTATTTTGTATATTTTTATAATCCAGGACAATTTTCTTGACAATTTCTATGCAAGTGGATCAATATAACTACTAGATGATCAGTAATATGATGCTTGTCCATCAAACTAATAATAACAATAATTGAGAAGTGGATTTCCTGTGCATAAAATCAAAGCTATAAAAGTGGTCTGTTGTAACTTCTATGGGTGTTATTATGAAAGACAGGTGGTCTTTCTTCCCACCCGCAGGTCATTGCGGTATCTGTAACAAGTCAGATTATTGTCATTGGTCGATCCCAAGCTAAGCTTAAGAATGACATTTAAGAATAAATTAAGTTTGTGTCACTTTAAATAAAAATTCGTTGAATGGAACAAAACATTTATTGAAACGTGAACCCGCTCAGAATAGCAAAAACTTCACAGGGCAGCTAGCTGTCTGCATTCACCTCCAAAAGTAGTTTAGTACCTGCTACGCCTTTGAAGTTTTGAAGGGGGAGATTCAGAGAAGATGGATTACAGGAGATTCCATATAGAAGAGATAATATGTATTATTATTATATATTTTTTTCACAATTCGCTGCTTTGACTTATGTTGGATATCCAATGTCGGCCATATTGCGTCTTGTAAGAAATATTTAATTTGTAAATATTTTTTTTTCCTACAAATGATACACTTAGATTACATGTTTTAGTAATAACACCATGTGGCACCGTGAACAGAACAAAGATGAACGGAATAATCAAATTTATCGAGAACTGGCAATTTGCGTCAGACCTCTTCATTGAAGCGAATATGATTCCCACTCCATTACACATGGTATATTTCTCACGCCGTTTTTACACCCTCGATTATACGGAAAAACATTACCGACCAGACTTCAAGTTAAAAATTGTTTTTATACATTCCAGAGTCATATTCAAAAATCGACACTTTTCTATGAAGTATATAACATTATAAAATTCAACATAATTATTTGAAGCTCATCGTATCGTTCGGTGGTCTTATCGATTGACTGAGTGACGTCAATTCAGAACCAATATGCTGAAATTCACCGTGGGAATTGGAATAAACCCGGGTCGCACCAGAGCCATTGAATACCAATGGAGTTAATATGGAAGTGACTCGCCGATTGTTCGCTGTCAGTTTGACGTTTGTTTAATACGATAATTCATTAATGCATAAAACAACTTCAACCTGACAGCGAGCGAGGGGTGAATCAACTTCAAACTAACCCCACAGCTCTTCAGCAAGATAGACAATTGTTCGCCACACAAGGCACACCGGACCATTGGTAATCACTACATCCGTATCCGGTACAGTAATCATCCACAGGTTATTTATTTAGTCTTTTGACATATATGTAACTAGTTACTTTTGTGAAACCTGCAACTGTGCTAGAACAAACCGCTTCGTACCATGAAACATTCACATTACTAACGGCTCATACACCCACCAACTGGGCCGTTAGAACTTAACCTCCAATCAAAAATAATATTGGATTTCTCATAAATTACAATTTAGTTATGATTCTCCTACCACACTGCAAAATATCAAAGACAGAAGAATTATTGGATATACGCTAAATATTGTTTTTATTCAGCTCCTAATGGGTTCCATGAAAGGCGGTGAGAAGGTCCTCATCCACGCGGGAAGCGGTGGGGTGGGCCAGGCTGCCATCAGAGTGTGTCTCAACCACGGCTGTACAGTCTTCACCACCGTGGGCACCCAGGAGAAAAGAGACTTCATCAAGAAACTTTTCCCGCAACTACAAGGTGCGTAGCGTATCTAGGTATAAAGCCCTACCCTGTAATGGAGTTTTGTCAAGGGCAGTAATCTCGTATAGGAGTACTGAGTGCACCTCAATTGATAGATGTTCAAAGTACAAGGAAAGATTGCAGACAAATTTAATGATTTGCACTGTTCTCTGGGTGTGTAAATTCCATAATTATCAAACCCATGGACTGTTTTAAATTACTTTTCTGTAATTTTCGATTGAGAACAGATTTTAATAGGTGTGTTTTGAAAAAGACATTTTTTTAACTACTTTATGTATAAATAGCGTTGCAACTAAAGTACTAGGTAGTCTATTTGTTAGGGTGTTTGACTATTGACCCAGCGGTCGTGGGTGTGAATCCGCACGTAATCCATTTTTAACGCTTTTATACCCCTGATTCTAGCATAAGCTTATTTGGCTTAGTTGAGTGGGGCCCAAAATAATTGTATTGACCTAGGTTATATTCCATTCTTTTAAAAAAAATATATGTTGAAATAAAAACTTCAGTTTGTAATTTCGTAACATTGCCCAGATAACTGTTTTAGTATTATGTGCATATAATTTTATTTGTCTAACGTTATCAATTTTAAATGATTATAATGAGTAATGTTATGTTTGCAGACCAGCATATTGGAAATTCAAGAAATACAAGTTTCAGAGAAATGGTTTTGAAGGAAACAAATGGCAAAGGCGTAGACATAATCCTTAATTCCCTTTCAGAAGATAAGTTACAGGTATTAACAATTTCCAACTCTATTATAATGAAGAATTTAATTTTCAATTTAATTACTTTATCAAAACTAATTAAATTAAAAATATATATTTATGTTTTCATCAGGATGCTATTTACTTGAATAATAAAGTCTCTCTTGGAAACTTATATTCAGATATCAGACACATGGTGGACATTTATAATATATCAAGAGTGGGTAACATTTCACAAAGTGGCTGTTGACTCAAAGAGTCAGGTCATAAGAGTGAAAAATGACCTAGTTAAGTTGAACTGACTGAGGTTGGAACCCGAGAACTTTGAGTCAGAAGTAAGTCTTTGACCGCTGAGCCACCAGGCCATTGTGAAAAATAATCATTTAAAATGACCAATAAAACCTGTAAAACTTCGCACTCTGTCAGTTATGCAACTATTACTGTTGTAAACCTTTGACCATTAAAATTTCTTCTTCAAATAAACGTAAAATGTACTAAAAACACCGAGAATCATCAGATCGCCTAGGAGGCCTTTATTCTTCAGTCTGCAGGACTAGCAAGCCTTGGACATCTAAAAAAAAAGGATAGTAAACATATAATGTTTTTTTAAGTTAGGTATATATAAATATTATCACGGGTAACCAGCATAAATTTATTTTCTCTCTGAATTTTCAGGCATCCATTGAATGCTTGGGAGCCCAGGGCCGCTTCCTTGAAATTGGCAAATTTGACATTGCCAACAATACTAAGATCGGCATGAGTTTCTTAATGAAGGAAGCCTCCATCAAAGGCATCATGATGGATTCTGACTTCTTTATGTCCAAAGAAATGGGCACGGTAAGTTTTTTCATAATTACTTTTTGTTTCCATAATTTTATTAAATACTCTTATTTTATGGAAGAGGGGAAGATAAGATAATGGATTTGAGTTTGGAGCATATCAAGCCCATGTGGGTGGTTCTTTATTGTTAAGCTTTCTGTTTTATTAATCCTTATTGGAAAACCAACAGTTACACAGTAACATAGAGAGAAAAAATACACATTTAATTAAACAATAAAAACCTACGTAGAACTGAAAATGGGTTTCTACTAACAAAAATGATTAACAATAATAAAATATTTATTTATTTATTTATCGTTTATTCGGAAAACCAACAGTACAATATATGAAAAAAGAATGGTACATACAGTTGTTTGTAAAATTGACTGATGACAGGTTTTCGCAAAAGTACAGAGATACATGTAAAGATTAAAATTAAATTAAATTACACTCGCATTAGCACTCTAAATACAGAAATATTACCATACCATTTTTATACTTATATTTACATATCTACTTTCACAAATTTAGAAAAACTAATTTGCCCTGTTTATTTTTTACACAATAAATTATTGCTAAACACTTTAAATTGCGGCTTTCAGAGTCAATTTATCGAAGCGTTTACTAGCATCATTATAATAATTTTGCAACAGTGTTATCGGTGAATGTAGAGCGTTATCTGTGGAGCATGAAGGTATTTTAAAAACATTATAATGACAGGTACGATGTTAGGACGCCACATTGATTGAAAAGGATTTCAAGAGATTGTTAATAGTGTTATTGAAAGCAGCGTTTACGAACCGCAGATCAAGCAACGCACGTCTGTCATCTAGGGGGGTACATTCATAAAACTTTCACGGTGTTCCCTGTATCTCTGACCAGAGCGTATGTATCACCATGTATCATGGCTATTTTGTTTACAGAAACTTGGCCGCATGTTGACTGAGGGTGTGAAGTCGGGTGCAATTCAACCCTTAACGAGGACTATATTCAGCCAGGATGAAGTTGGCAGCTCGTACCGCTTCATGGCTGCAGGAAAACATATTGGCAAGGTTCTCATCAAGATCAGAGATGAGGAGAAAGTGAGGATTGTCATTCCAAAGTCTATCAAAATGTCGGCTGTACCCAGGTATTTATTATTTGTAATGTTCAACCATTAGCTCTCTTTTCTCCGTGAAAATTGAAACGATTTTGCACCTGTATATTGCCATTTGGTGTGGTCTAACCAGACCATCAATGACAGAATTATAGGGTAAAGGAAACAAATGACTCACTCACTAATAAATCTAACTCACTGTTTGTTTGTTTGATTGTTTTGGTAATGCGTGACAAAATAAAATCATATTTAAACTTGATTTCTTTAGTCTGTCTGACAGAGCGAGAGGGTGGTAGACTAATGGCATTTTTCCTTGAATTTGTTTTGAATTAAACTACTAAACTTACTTATTATTACTTAAATTTACTTATTATACATAAATAAAAAATAAATAAATATAAAAAAATAATTAAATAGTTAATATTGTTTTTAAAATAAACGTAAAAAATATGACGTTTCAACTTTTCAGATTGACTTCTGAGATTCCCTTCACAAGCTACCAACACCACCGCATAGAAATCAGTGAGGGTTTTAAAATTCGGAAGGTGAAGTTGAGGGTAGAGATGTTTTGAAAAATATCAAACCAACAAAATTGTTCATAAATTAGCCCAAATTTTCTTTCGCTTTTCTCTTCCTTAAGAAGATTTCTATACTCTTCATAATTCACCAGGATTTTTTTTTTGTTTTGTAAGATACTGCCTCTTTGGTCCTAATACCAAAGGAGTCCATCGTTATTAGCGAAAAAAAAGATCACAATTTATGAGTAATCCATCATTTCTATTTTTTTAGGTATATGTGTGATCCAGACGCGTCATACATAATCGTTGGTGGAATGGGTGGCTTTGGACTTGAGCTGGCCGATTGGCTAATTCTTAGGGGCTGTAGAAAACTTGTCCTCATTTCAAGGAGAGGAATCACCAATGGATACCAATCTTCAAGAATCAGGTAAGAAATATTCTTTATTCAGTTGTTAGATTTATAGCATTTCATGTTTCATAATTTCATTTTTGTTTTATTCTTAAACAAGTTTTTTGTTTTTTTTTTTTGACTATTTAGTTCAAAAATTCTGTATTTTTCTTAAACTGTGGAAGGTTAGGTTAGGTTAGGTCTTTTTCGTAATGTTGAGCTAACCGCGGATGTGATTTCATTCTGACATGCCCGTCATTTTATCAATCCTCAAGATTTCATAATCAAGTTTGTTTTGTTGCAGTGATTACATGATTACATTAAAAAATAAAGAAGTTGTGGAGTTGGTGATAAACGACCACTTAGATAAATACCAATGACCAACTAGGTCAAACCAACAAGTTTCTCACATAAATGTTTAAGTCGAATTCTCATGCTGATGAATAGTTATTCAAGAAGCCCTCTAGAAACTTAATTTGAATTGCATAATTCTTGAGTGCCGCTCTATTTGTCGGTCTTTCACAGTAATCGTTGACCATGACGTTAATACAGAACTGTGGAAGAGAAATTAAGCGTGGGTACATACACGGTAGTATTCCAGCTCTTTAGTGAGACAAATAGTTGGTCTTGAGTCTTCACATTAGAAACACCTCTAGTGTTTAGCTTACCGTCTTGCTGCGCAAAACATTGCCATATTGCTGGTTGTTAATTCTAAGATACTATATCTTTCAATGAGTTAATTCTTATCTAATTCTAATCATTCTTAATTCTTATATATAACGAGTTGTGAATGTGATATTGTAATGCGCTTTAATAAACTGAAACTTTCCTCGTGCACTTTACTTTTCCTAACCACATATTACAACAAGCGGGCCACAACCTATCAATCGACCCACTACAAAGTTAATAACGTTAAGAAACCTGTTATAGAGTATAAAGCTAAATTCTAAACCAACTTCGCAATAAATTGAGAATCAGCATGTCTATAAATTTAAGGGCCCAGTCCACCAAATTTACGCTCAATGCTTACCCGATGAGAAATATATATATTTTTTTAAAATAAAGTAGGCATTCCATGTGAAAACAATGTAGCCAGTGTGAATTTCAGTGATATGAGTATTATATTGGTAGTTTTTTACTTTCCAAATAAGTTCGTTTTGATATTCAAATCTAGCCTCAAACAAAGCTCGTTTACGGTCAACGCGTTTTGGAGTTGACTTTGAGTACTTTTTCCTAGAAAACTAATTAACAATCACAAAATCTATTCATCGCATAACCTTGTTTATATCCTCTTCTTAAAGTTGCGCTGCTCAGTTTTTTCAAAAAAATCTTACTTTTCTGTACATTTGTACACGTTTAAATCAATTCTGCCAAGTCCATAGTAAATTGATTTTACTCTTTTGTGGATAATTCTAGCACTTGATCAGAATACCAATTCCTTACATTCATTTAATCTGGACTTTATGGAAGTCTCGCATTTTCTCAAAATGCAATGTCATATTATTAATTGGCTTTCTACTACTTAGCTTTTGCCTTACAGGCTATGGCGCAGCTACAACTTAGCAGTGGAAGTATACACTGATAATGTCACTACAGAACCCGGCACTGTTTCCATACTGACAAAAGCGAGGAAGCTTGGACCCGTGAAGGCTATATTCAATCTGGCTGTTGTGTTAAAAGATGCTATCTTTGAAAATCAAACACCTGAAACATTTGCAACCTCCTTCAACCCCAAAGTGGATGCGACCCGGCATCTCGATCTTATCTCACGGAAACTTTGCCCTCAATTGAGGTATATCTATGATTTTTATTTATCTTTATTAAACATATCTTTCGGGGATTTAACTAAAACGTGCTGTTGAGGTGCGCTGTCTCTCGGGAAACTTCTTAGTATTGTGAATGCTTGTATTATAAAAAAATATTTAACTCTATTTGAAAGTTCATAAATTCTCCAGCTATTATCAAACCTTCATGTTCCCCACTCACCCGATAGGTTGATTTTATATTTCCCTCTTCTAAGGACCATAAATCCATAATTTCTTTCATTTATCCCCTTATAATGTGTGTTAGCGATGTACCCGAAAGATTGTTTCGAATAAGGAAAAAAAAATAATAATTGTAAAAGTGATCGTCCGCATGTGCACACATGTGCGAGCGTCAGATTTCGGCAGGAAGCGGAGGCTTTCGAAAGTCGAAAAGAAAAGGACCACTGGACCGTCGGCGTCCCAAGCTCTGCTATGGGACGTTAGTTAGGAACAAACAACATCGGTGATCGGTTATATGGTTGCCTAGCTCCGAGCTTGCGTTACGCGCCGATTTAAAGTCATAATTATCGGATTATAACGATAATTGTTAAGCTTACCGTAACATTAGAATATAAGCTTGTAAAACATAGACTAAACTGCTCTATTTCTCAATATTGTGTGTAAAAATTGTGCTGCGCAAAAAAAAACATTCTTGTGCTCAACTCAAGCGTTTCAGTTTTTGAAAAATTACCTAAACCAAAGTATTTTCTAGGCGATCTGTCGCATTTCTTATGGGTGATCTCTCTGGCGTTCTGTTCGGGAATCATTTCAAAGCCGCAGTAATGCTTACATTGGTTGGCGAAAACTGTCATCAACAATGTGCCTGATCATCAGTGATTTCCACGGTAGCTCCGCACTCTATCTTGTTTTTGCTTCTCATACCTAATTGTGTCTTTGATATTGATCCATAATCCTCTAGGCAAATTCAGTTTTGTCAACTTATATCGACTGCTACTGCATCTTAACGCACCCACCATTTACCCTGTATTTTTTTTAATTTTATTTATTTATTTGACAATAATAATACGCAAATCTTGAAAGATCTTGACAAATATACAGAAGCACTTAAAAATTAAGACTTGTTTTCACTGTAATAGGGTAAATGTAACGTAAAAAGAAATGTTTATAGTCTACCGTCAAGATTTACTTTGAACTTTCTTACATACCTGTGGACTTACATACTAGGAAAGGGCCTACCTTGTCAATATACTTAAATTTTCAATTTGAACTTTATTCCTTCCTCCAATGTATTCAGTAATGGACATTTTTTATAGGTTTATGAAAATAGAAAAATATGCAATCCAATTTGTATTATTCTATTTCAGCGATTTTGTAGTATTCTCGAGCGTGTCGTGCGGCCGCGGCAATGCCGGCCAGACCAACTACGGAATGGCCAACTCTATCATGGAGCGAATTTGCGAGGAACGGAAAAAAATAGGACTGCCAGCTCTTGCTATTCAGTGGGGAGCAGTGGGAGATGTGAGATTGCTATACATATCAATTATTAATGATTATGAAATTTATTTGATTATGTCAAGTGGCAAGGGTGATTCACAATTCAATAAAGCCATATTTGTAGCATTTGTCAATGATGCCTAAAGATGCCCACAAGTAATTTTCAATTTCATGTGAATGGAGGTAAACATTAGTTTTACAATTCTGCCCTGGAATTAAACATTTTTAGTTGCTGTGCCAAATGCCTGTATTAAAACAGTCGCCAGTTGTTTTACCAAAATGTGCCTTCAAATCAATATATTTAATTATGATATACAAAACACATATAAAAAAAATAATTGGGTGGTACGAAGTAACGTTTTTTGAATACCATTTGATTTGAAATGTTCTGTAACCAGGTGGGTCTTGTAGCCGACATGCAAGAGGAGCATATAGAGCTCGAGATAGGCGGAACTCTTCAACAGCGAATCACCAGCTGTCTCCAAGTCATGGACCGGTTCCTGAGGCAAGACGCTCCTGTCGTCTCGTCTATTGTCATCGCTGAGAAGAGGTTTGGCTGCAGCGGGGGCACGCCGGTCGATGTGGTCGCTCACATTATGGGTGAGTGGCGAAGAATCCATTTCTTTCTTATAAATTCCAATTAATTAAAATCCAAATTTAATTAATAAATTAAATATACTATCTTTTTCTTGTGCAGGTGTAAAAGATCTAAAGAAAATCTCATCTCACGTAACGCTAGCAGAGTTAGGAATGGACTCCATGATGGCACTGGAAATCAACCAAATTTTGGAGAGAGAATTCGAAATCTTCCTTACTGCTCAAGAGATGAGGACGTTGTCATTTGCTAGGTAACAAACATTAAACAAATTTACCTTTCACAAATAAATAGCATCGATCCACTATGGATGCGTTACTAACTGCCCGATGTAGTCTCGCATAGGGCAGTTAGTAACGCCTCCCCAAAAGCAACCACATGATCGGACGCACTTCTACCGAAGAATAATCCTCTACTACAGTTTTTCAGTTTCCTGAATGTAGTGTCAGCGAATATGCTGAAATAGCAACGGTCCTTCTACGGATCCATCGCATCCATTGACCCTTTTCTGTCTTTAAGTGTTGTATACCAACACCTTAACACATATTGAATTCATTTTTTTGGTATAACATATTGAATTTTAGGCATTTGATATATAGATCAGCTAAGCTAACCCCTGTATCTTCAACACAGAGCAAAATATCGGCGACATAAATACCAAGTAGCTCTAATGCACTTGCCCGGTCACATGTCAACGACAGGGCTCTGCCAAGGATCGCGTATAGAAAATATGACAGCAATAAAAATAAAATTATTTCGAACATGGTAATATACAATATAATTGACATCACATTCAAGGGCTAACTAAAACGAAACGCAGGTTTTAAAGTCGCAGTAACCAACCACTTTTGGCATCAGAACCATATCACAACTGAAGCAAAATGGTGGTTGCTTGACCATCGTTTTGCAGTCGTGGTGTGGTTCTGTGTGAGTAAACCCTAACAATACTAAACAGAAATTGTGTTTCAGACTCCACGAGCTAACAGCAGAGAGAGAACAGAACATCAGCACGGCGTCAGGCACAATGAAGGCCAGTGACACCAATGTCATGAGAATGTTCATAGGAATGATCGGTAATGAGGACATAGCCTCCATGCCAATCGTGCACATGAACACGATGATCGGAACCCACACTGATGTATGTACATACTGCTTATTTGCTCTTTTTATATTCATAGATTCATACTTATAGGACTCCTCATTTTAATATAATCATAAACTTTTAACCTTTGTAGGGTAAGCCGCAGTTATTTCATAAACTACAGAGCTATTTATGCAATTTAACCCCCCCCCCCCTCCCAAACAAATAAAATAAAATGTGTTTATATTTTACACACATGGCACACAACAAAAGCCACCTATTTCAATCCGTCTTTTTCTCTTTCCCAAGCACCAAGCGATGTATGATTTTTCCCAATGAGCCGCCAGTGGCAGGCCTTATTTACCAAAGGCTGTATATACTACAGGCGGGGCAGGCAGGCAGGGTGTATGTGTAAGGCTGTGTGTATTATTGCCAACCCCACTACATATAAATATGTCCGTTATATACACTTAAATATTATTTTAATAAATTTTCTAGGAGGATATCATATTGGAAAAAGGCCAAATCGTCTATATGATCCCGGGTGTGGAAGGGATTGCTACTGCCCTGGAACCCCTTTGCAAGAGACTCAGATTCAACACATCTGTTTTGCAACTTGGATACGAATTTCTCGATAAAACCATTCACTCTATTACAGAGAGAATTCTAACGGTAATTATACTAGTTCGTAGATATTTTCGATATAACTAGTGGACTGTCGGTTCCGGATTTATCTAGCCAGAAAGGAACAGGTTAAAACGGAATACACCAAAATATCGATTTTCAATTGAACACTTAACACTTTATTCAAGAATAACATAGTTAACACAGAGGGAAGGAATGGGTTTGGACAACCTCGCGAAACTCCTTGACTACCGATGACTTTTTCGGCTTGAGATTTCCTGCAGGCGTTACTCAGGCAGGCAGACAGAGAAGCGTTGTAGTCTTTGGGAGTTTCCACAGGCCAACCGAGGGTAAAGGAAGAAGCTAGAAAATACAACATTTGACAGAATATAAGACATGTAATAAATTGTATAGAAAAATACAGATTTTTTGATAATTTAACTTTTAGACAAAATAAAATGTTAACCTTTTAATCCAATAGATTATATTAGATATTTAGGAGATAAAACGATACTTACTTTTATTTTTCTTCTACATCTACAAATAAGAGAGTCTCACAGCACTACGTTTGTATGGATAAATGACTGGGTTGAGTTCCATTAAACAAGATGTTAGGACTAAAAGTGACTACATTTCTAGGTATCTTTTCCCTACATAATTTATTAGGGTGTCGTTGGTCTAGACTGATTTGAAATTGAACAAATGTTTGTTCTGACCAACGATGTATTTGTTGCTATATTATTATTGTATTTCTATTAACATGAATGGGGGGGGGGCAGCTCAAGCATATAGTAATTGTCGGGAGGGGGAAGTTGGCAGAGTGACGAAGTGTGATGATAGGGAAGGGGGGATCAAAAATAGGTGAAAAAGAGTGAAGTCATTATTAAATCGACAACCCCAAGCAAAAATGCATGAAAATAAAAAGTTGATAGCTTTAGATGGACGGTACGGGATAGACAGGGATTAATGGTATAGTCTGACAGTTATTTTGGAGCAAATTTCTAATGTCACTTCCTATTGGCTCCGAATAAATCGCAACGTAACATGATAGCAATAATTTATTGTGTAAAAAATAAACATTGCAAATTAGTGTTTCTAAATTCCTGGAAGTAGATATGTAAATATATATATTAAAAAAATGGTATATTGTAATTTATGTTAAATTTTTTTGTTAGTAGAAACTTATTTTTAGCTTTAAATAGTTTTTTTGTTCATTCAAATGTATTTTTTGTATGTTACTGTGTAAAACTGTTGGTTTTTCCAATAAAGTTAAATAAATTAATTAACAATATGTACATTCTCATTCGTTTTCAAAATATTATTTGCACCAATTTGTAGAAAACAACAATTTTATTGTTTCGTTTATTTTCCTAGGTTCTACGGCCACGCATATTTCACAACGTTCCTTTCACCATTCTCGGATATTCAATGGGAAGCCTAATTGCTCTGGAAGTTATGTCTGAACTTGAAAAAGAAGGTATTTAATACATAAATAAGATAAAGCAAGCTGTTTTAACCACTTTAACCTGACCAGCGCCCAAGTGGTTATTTAGCGGCCTGAAAAAAACATCCGTAGATTGCCCAGGCCACTAAACAGCGGCCTAAGTTCCATCTTTGCTTTTTTTGTTTCTTAAATGTTAGTAGCATTTATCTTTTCGTTTCCAATGAAAGTCCCCATGAAAGTATGTCATAATGGTCTTCATATACAACTGCCTTACGTCTAATACTTTAAAAGATGCGAAGAGTTGCTCAGATGGATAGCAGTATGGCTTTCTATTGATAACGGCTTTTTGAGCTTTTACCACACAATCCAGATGCGCTTTCGCGGTGCCGCCCCAGCTTATTTGACCATATGAAATTATTGACTGAACGTACAAGACATTATGTTTCTTACATTCCTAAAAATATATATTAATTTGCATACTTTCTCTGCAACTTTTTCAACTAGTTTCAGTTAGTTTTTCAGTTCAGTTAGTGCCATTTTAGATGTTTATTTTTATCATTTTATTGAGAAATCTTTTTCAATAATTCATCGAGTATTATTGCTGTTGTTTAGTCCTTAAAATATAGGAGTTTCCTGCTATCACAAAATGACTTATTGAATTATTATTCATAGAAAAAAACTTTACATATAACTTGATCTAAATGGCAGTAACATTCACAGTGAGTGAATACTTACCTAACCGCAACTCACGGACTTTGTTGTGTAATCAACTCGATAAAATGGCAAGTGAATAATAATCATATACAGTGACTAACCATAACATTTTATTTTAACATCTTGCATCTTTTCAGGGTTCATTGGAACAGTTTTCTGTCTCGACGGAGGATCCGACTACCTGAAGGCCATGCTGCAGGCGGCAGGATGTTCTGACGAAAACCAGATCCAGAATGAAATTTTGTCTTATGTCCATGACATTGTATTGCCCAAAAGTGGCCACGATATACATGCCATTATGTCATCGTGCAAAAGTTACGAGGAAAAGCTTGATAAAATAATTAATCTTATTCCGGATGAAATGTCCCGTCAAATGAAGTACTCTTTGCAACACAAAAAGGACTATGCAAACGCAGTCTACAATAGGATGAGAGCTATAAAAGAGTATGATGTGTTGAACTTTAGGAAGGTCAAATCAGAAGTTATCCTCCTGAGGATCAAAGACAGCCTCTACGACATGGTTAGCGAGAATTATGGACTTGATAAGTTCTGTGAACAACCGGTGAAAGTGCACTTACTGGAGGGTGACCACCTGACCATACGGGAGAATAAGGAATGTGCGAACATCATCAATAGAACACTTCAGAAGCAAAAGGAGATGGAATTGGCTAAGAAACTGGGTCCACAAGATTTCACCAGCATGATCAAACAGACTGCCAACATGAAAATTCAATAAAATAAATATTGTTGTCATTACATAACATTGTCATGATATTATTTCATTATTTTCAGCACAAAATGAACTACCCTGGGTTCACATAACTTAATAAAAAAAATCTAATAAATTCCAAAAAAATAAAAATGTGTTTTTCTGACAATGAAATGAATTTTTAACATCTTTCTAAAAAGATGCTAAAAAAACAAATAGCCGCTAGCAAGCAAAATAGGAAACTTCACAATTACCACAATGATTAAGGCAAATAATGGTATTTGCTGTGTTGAGTGAATGAACGAACATGTACAGCACCATCAATTTATATATATGTATTATACGGGTAAAATCAATTAAAATGATGATGTGATAAAACACATGATAAACCGTCCAAGCAGCAGGACCCAGCTGCCAGCCGGGGTAAAGCTAGTTAAATATAAAGTTTATATTTTAAACGCGAAAACTAACAATTTTGAAGACTACAGTTTAGAACTAGCTACCAGGAGCAGATACAGCGAAAGAAATGCAACGCGGAGAGATATGTGATTTTGAAGTTAATAATTAAATGTCAAATGATTGTCTTTTTATATCATCTATCAGGAGTATAAAAAGTCAAAAAATCATTTTATGCTTATGTCCTCAAATGATTTTAAAATGTTAAGATCCTCAAAAAACGTTATATTATTACAAAAAAATAAAATATTAATATTTATTCATATCGTTACACAAATTCTGTTGTATTTTAAATAGTTGTAAATATTAATATTTTCCCTTCCCAACGGCCACTAATCATAGGAAAATTCTACAACTCAACTTAGGCACAGTGTATAATAAAACTCTGTTGGGTTTAGCTTTAAACCGACATCATCCAGTTATTCTTTATTGGTTTATAATTTTTTTCTACTTGGCTTCACATTATACCAAACGCTTTTTAAAAAAATAATAAAAAAAAGAAAAAATAAGTTATTCATTTTGACATATTTAAAATACTATTAAGTTCTGAATAATAAAGTTCATCAACAAAACCAACGTGAAAGAGATTCGCATACCAGCAGGGCCGGGTTTCCGAATGTGCAGTATGTGCACAGGGCGGCAAATTTTAGGGGGGGTGGCAAATTTTCTAAAAGTAAAACTATTTTTCCACAGTGATATAAAGTCATCTTAGATAAACAGTTTCATCGCACGGTGGCTCCGTGCGATGAATGACTGACGGTCCAGTTAGCTGTCGTTTGCATTTAATGGTGACTGCTCCGGTGTTTCGTTTTGACTTTCTATTACCATTTCATGCTAATGTCAAATATAATAAGTGCGTCAAGTTAAGTGTGTGATTTCAACTTTTAACAATATAAGTTTATCGTCAATTAAACAATCATATAAATCCGGCCTTACATAGCAGCACACAAAGGCAAATCATGTCTTATAAATTCCTTAAACTTCATAGAGTTACAGGAATCGAGAAGTCGTAAGGTATATGCAGACACATCACTCAAATAAAAGAAGCATTTTCCTTGAAATTTTTTTGATTTCAGTATCTTAGTAGTAATAATTAACATTAAAATCTACTTTCATTATTAACAATATTCCTTAACTTCAACTCATCAAAACTTTGATTTCTGAATATTTTGGAATGTCAATTTGCCCTGCAACATGACAGAGTTGTTACATAAACCTTGGTCAATGGAGTAACATTGGCAAATTCAATTTAAACAATGTTGCTTGAAAATGTTTTCCAAAAGCAGATATAATTTGGTAATAAATATTTATTTTCATTATTGCTTCTAATCAAAATGAAGTAGTTATCAAAATAACATGGGTAATGCCGCTTTACCAATTATCAATACTGATGTAAATATAGCAAGTATAACCAGGATATACTTTACAACACTATATATACATTGCAGTCGGAATGCAATTTGTTTTTTTTATGTGCCAGCAATTTATCCCAACTGGAAAGCAACAATTAAGAAGTTTCAATAAAAAATAAAGAACTTGAAAAGATAAAAGTTTACCGGGCTAATGCTAATGACAATCGCAGCCATGATTTTTGCAAATTGTCGTTAACCTGACTTATTTTTAAAACTTATTCGTATTTTAATCCTAATGAGGTACATCACAGATTCCAAATAACATGGCGATAACATTACAATTAATTTAAAGTATATAAATATATCTAGTATCATTTAAAGAATTTTCATTTCAAAAACTAAACATGTACTTTTAAACACACTGGAAAGGAAAGGTTCCGAAAAACGCTTTAATCATAAAATGATCATTCAAAACACAATACAAAAATAATTAGTTAAGTCAGTCACAAAATTTAACGTCTATCAGCAAAATTAACTGTTACATCTACAATATTATAACTGGATTGATGCGAAGAGTCGCCCCAAAGCAAGTAGTAATTGATTTCCTCTCTCCAATCGGTAGATAGAATAAGGGAAGCGGACTTGCCGGCAGCACTACAATAATCGGCACCAGCATTTTGGACCTTCAAAACATCAATGCTATTGTAGTAAGTCGTGTGCTGCTGATCTCGATGTAGATCTAGATCAAATCGGTATTTGAAGGAGAACTGAGGACACAGATCGCAACGGAACATCACGCCGACTGCCTCCATTTTATTGATCTTTATTTGTAAATTTGAATTGCGATGCTTGTCACCAAAGTGCCTTACGACCATGACAAAGTCACTCAATACGGAGCCGCATTCTATGCACACAAAGACTATGTTATTCTTATTGGTGATGTGGACAGATGTTTCGTGATGAAACTGTTCAATGTGATTGGCCACATTTGATCTCTTGATGATCACTTGGCACAGGAAACAAAACACATTGGAGTTATTTATTTTGATGGTATCTTGGTCAGTTGTTATGTAGCACACAGGCTTGTTTTCGTGTTTTATGCGACAGTGAGTTTCAATGTCAGACGGTTGACTTCCCGTAAACGATCTGCAATACTTGCAGGAGTAGAGACGGTCTTGGTGCTTGATCATATGCTTGGTGTAAGTGGGCTTCAAGATGGTGGTGTAAGGACAAACATCGCAGCCGTAAAGACCGTTTTTGCTACGAATTTTCTTAGGAGTCGGCTTGACAATATCATCTGGGGCGCTTCGTTTAGTTGCATTCACAGATTCCATGTTGCCGCCTTTCATTGTTGACATTGTAGGAACGTCGTCTGCTTTCGGCATCATTAAATGTTGGCTATCCAATACATTCTGAATCCATTGCCAGTTGTGATTTGTTTTGAAAGCGTTGCCGATAAGTGTTTCAATTTGTGCAATAGAAGGTTTATGCGCTTGTTGAGAATGACTTTTGGCCGATGTGTCATCGATAAACTTTTCCGAGCAACTAGTACACCTCCATCTTTAAAAAAAAAAAAAGATTGAGAATGATACAGAAATTTAATAAAATTTTAAAGCCATATTTCATTTACACATTCATTATAGTACACTGTTTAATAAGTTCATTGATGGATTTAATAAAGCAATTAATTTTAGTAAGAAATTTTAACTTGCGTGATTTAAATTCTTTAACATTATTAATTCTATTGCAAGACTCACCTTTCACATTTAACCTCCTCAATAAGATGATTCTCCATGGAGAGCCTGTAAATCGTTTGATAATTGCAATTTATAATTGGACACTTATATTTAAGGCCATTGGGTTCACCGTAAGATCCAAACAGCCGTACCAGATCTGGGGTGTCAGTCTCTGGCACATCTGGTAATATGCTTTCTGGCTCTGTATTTTCCACTTCAGCCAGCAACGGACTTCCCATAAGACCATCCAACTCTGCGGATATGACTGAATCAACAAGGCTTTCTTTGTCGCGCTTAGATTGCAGCTTAGTTATTTTAAATGTGACATTATTGTGTTTCTTGATCGCATGCTCTTGTACCTGTGTCTCGCTAAAAAAGTGTTTGTTGCATGATGAACACAGCCACCTGCAAAATGACAAAACAGTGAGGTGTGAACCAAAAGTGGACAAGTCCAATAAACATAATATAGCTTTGTCGATCACTCCAAACTGACGTTTCATGCAAAAAATTATAATTCTGTGAAATGTCCTGCTCAAAATTAAGTACAATCAAACAAGACCTTATCTTTTTGAGGTAGATGAAAGACAACGAGAACAACAAACCCCTCGACAGACAATTTTGCTTATAGACTTAGGGTTAAAAGATGCTGATACAGAAAATTCAAATGTCAGCAATCATTATCATCATCAAGTGTTGAGCCAATGAGCTGATTTACCGTGTATTTGAAGACTCCCAAGAAACAGGATCAAAAGTATATAACTCAACAATATGACGAATACCAAAAATAAAAAATAAAGGAACATGCATATGGCCAAAAATAAGATGTAAAAGAGTAATGTACGCTTATAAAAAGAAACTAACACACTTCAGTATAAATAAATATTTTGTTAAACCTAGATAAACATATACCTTACAAATAAACTTTAGCAATGCAAAGATATTTGTTATTCGGGCTTTATATTTTTCCAATAATGGATTCTAATTAAATATATATATATATATATATATATATATATATATATATATATATATATTTTAACAATCCTGGCAGCTCCGCGAAACGACCAGGAATGTTCTACACTTTCGAATGTTGAAAATAAGTAGTTTTGGCCGGGATGGATTCGATTCGCATGGGCTGTCAGATTGGAAAGAAAACAAAAGTCAGAGAGAAGAAAATTGAGTAAAATATTACATAGGCGCGTTGGCGATCTAGTTTAATTATTATCGTAAATATTTGGAAATCGGAATAGAAAAGTTAACGAATTGATCTCCTGTCTATAAATGTGTTGTGTCTAGTTTCCCATACCTTATAAACCTATCATACCGGCACCCAATTCGGGTACCTCTGCCAAGCGATCGAAGAAAGCGGTGTATTAGAGTGCAGGCTGAGCGTTGTAGGAAAGTAAGAAAGTACACACTTATAGAGACGCTGCAGTATGTAAGTTTCCCGAGGACAAGTGCAGTGCCACTGCAAAAATACACAAATGGATAGGAAATCAAGCAACCCATCACAGGTTGCGACTACAGGTGCGAGTAGTCTGGGTGGGAGATACCTTTAATGACGCCTGTAGGGTCTAGCTGTAAGACGTCAGATTCTGATTAAATAATTTACTACTAATGTATAGAAACAGTCGATATTATATGATAGCTACAGGTTGCTATAGCCATTCTTGTTTTCTACTTTACATGAGGCAGCATGAGGTTTGCATGAGGCAAATTATCGTTTACTGCTCAGCCCCCCGATAGATGGATGATAACATGGACCTAACTTAGTAAATTAGATAAACACACATAGATAGATATGCATAGTTCATAAATTATGTAACTAACCTGGGATAATCAAATTCCTCATAAAGATGTTCCCTGAAAGTAGTGAGCTCGGCAAAAGAAGATGTACACAACGTACATCTATATTGCCTTTGTCCATCGACTTTGTCCAGAGCTGCCTGATCGTTTGATGCTGCCAAACTATGGGATGAAATTATTTCTGGATATTCAATGGCTACTGTTTCCATCTCCACAGCTTCACTTTTAACATTTACAATTTTAATTTGATCAGTACAGTCTTTCGTCGACTTTTCAGCCTCAAACATTTTATTCAATTTAGCAGTGATCGAAGGTTTAAGCTCCTTGATTTTGCTGAAGCTCGACTGGGGAATTCTGTCATTTGTGATTTTGACCTTCTTGGAAACTACAGGCACCAACAGATCTTCCGTCGGGGCTAAGGGTATGTTCTCCTCGTTGAATTGAGAGGGTCTCTTACGTTGCTTCCACCACAGGGGATGATTGTCTTGGCTCTGCAATTTCAACTGGGGATCATCTTTGTAATAAACAACAGTGATTTCCCTAGTCTGATCTTGGTGATGTGAATCAACGTGATTTTCGATCGCTTGCTTTATCGAAGTGACGAACGTACAAAGGCTGCACTTGAATTGAGACTTAATGTTGTGGATTTTATCGCTGTGCTGCATGATATCTTCCTTGAGCATGGTTTTGTAAGGGCATAAACCACACTGCCAAGGCTTTAAGTCCATGGTCGGAACGGATCGGACACTTTCTTCACTGACGGACGCTTCACTACTCTCTTCCATTTCTCGCACAACACCCACTTTTCTAGTAAGATTGGGATGTTTATCCAAGAGGTGTCGCTCGACTAAATGCTTTTGGAAATGATAATAATTACAGTGAATGCAGTTGTACAGACGGGAATCATGCATTTTCAAATGAGATACTATTCTGGAGGCGGTGAGAGCCCTCTCGTGATTCATCTGCTGGTTGGGAGGACAATGCGCACATTTATAGTTGCTCTCCGTCGAATGAAGGGCTTCCCAATGATATTTCAACATAGACTCATCCACCGAAATGTAAGAACAACCCGTTGCACCGCATACATACCTAGCCTTGGTGGGAATGTATTTAGGATACTTGTCTCTGTCACTCGCATTACTCCTGACTTCATTTTTATCTTTATTTGAAATCACATCGGACGAGCGATCCATGTTTGAGCTCAATGCTAGGTTTGACATTTTATCAAAGTGTTTCTCATTGGTCTCCAAGTGGGGTACAGGGTTCACGGGCGCTGCCGATGGCACACTTATTTCGACCGCATGCAGCATTAAGTGTCTAACCATATTAGACCTGACCTTGGTTTTGAAAGAACACCTCGAACAGCACAATTCGTTCTCCCAAACCGGCGTCAGAGGAAGTAGACTGATCTCATCAGGAGAATAAGTTTTCTTCACCGTATCTGTGGGCTTAGGAGATATTTTATATTGTTTTATCTCCTTTAAATTCTTGGTGGATGCATTTTCTGTGGGCGGACAACTAATGGGCTTTAAAATGAAAATATCTTCACTTTCATTCGTCTTTAATTTATCCAGAGGAACAACAACGTAGTTTACAGATTTATGTATTTGCTTTAAGTGATTAGCAATTCTAGCTTTACGATCTTTTTTATAATCGCAAAGTCCACATTTCCATCTCTCTTTGCCATGGGTAGCCAAATGCATTAATAAGCCCACATTCTTCCTAAATGTCTTATTGCAATGAAAACAGGTGACTTGATCGCTCGATCCACAATTAGTGACGTGATCTCTGAAAGATGTCATGGTGAGACATCTTACTCCACATGACTTATTACCACACCTATATAAATCATAACCTTGCAATTCAAGCTTTTTTTTAGGTGAATCAGATGTAGATTCTTTCAAATCAAAAGGAATACTGTTTTCCGTTGGAACTAGCAGGTCGGTGGGTGTTGTGTTGGCTGCCGGATTCTCAGAATCGTCATCGGACAATGAAATAATTGCAATAGGATCTCCAGAAGGTTTCACCCGTTTTTTCTTTGGCTTCTTCTCTTCGAAGTTCACTGCCGGCGTATTTTCATCATCGCTATCCAAAATAATAACATTTTCATTTAAGCTCTTTTCTGATTCTTCTAGACGTTTTACGCTTTCTCCATTGCCTTCCTTGGTTTCATCAGCTTTGTTAGATTCTAACCTGTTTATCTCGCTCAAAGTGGCTGTTGCCTGCTCAACTTCCGATAACAGAGACTCCACATCTGCTTCTATTGGAATATCGATGGCTAGAGATCCTTTAATGGATGAGGTAGGATTATTAACCAACAAAAATTGCGGAATGCTTTTAATTAGAGCTTCCTTTGGTTTTGGTGCAATTTTAAGGAATGGCATTGGTTCCTTAAGGGCAATAGCCTTTTTTGGTGATGCTATTTTAGGTGAAGCCTTTTTAGGTGAGGCCTTTTTTGGCAGAACCTTTTTAACTGATGCCTTTTTTGATGAGACAATTGAATTGACCTTTACATCTGCAGATGGAGATGACACTTCAGATGGTGTACTAATATTAGACTGTGAAGAAGTTTCATTACTACCTGTCATCTGTGCTTTTCCTTTTTCGTTTGCATAAATAACTTGACTAACAACAGAAATGTTATCAGCACTGCTTTTCGTCGAGGTAAGCGGTCGTACTTCAAGTATTCTGTTCACAGTGTGTTTTTCGTTCTGAAAGACTACTAAACTGGATGTGTCTGTTGAAAATGGTATTAAGCGCAGACTTTGGTCGATGACTGTATGCAATGGATCTTCTTCTATTGTTTCATTGTGGTCTCCGCAATCCCCTAAAGTAGTCACATACATAGACACATCCTCCTTGTCTAGCTCGATAATGGGAACTCCTGGGTTTTTATTGTTCTTATTTTCCTAAAAGCATAAATGAAATTATTAATTGAAAATTGATATTAATATAAGCAAGCGTTACACTGTGAGAAACAATAAAAAAATTACAAACTAGAATAAGTTACTCCTGTCTAAAAAATATTTTGTAATCTATTTTTATTAATCACAATAATAAATTGGTAATTATTTTTATTAAAAAAATAATTCATTTATTAATTATTAAGAAATAATTCATTCTCAAACGAGAGCTACTATTTAAGAATTTGGAATAACAAAAAGAAACAAACATATATCATTTAATATGGTTTTATTGCTTTTCAAAATATTCGCCATGATGATCGATGCACTTTCGCATACGTTGAAACCAATTTTCATAGCACTTTTTCCATTCTGATTGAGGTATCTCCAAAATGTGCATTTTAAATGCATCTTCGCGGCTCGATAAAAATTAACCGCGTAATTTTTTCTTAGAGTTTGGAAATAAATAGAAATCATTGGATGCCAAATTGGGGCTGTACTGCGGATGATCCGTCAATTTTATCTTTTGACCTTCCAAAACTGAGTTGTATCAGCCGACGTGTAACAGCTAGCATTGTCATGATGCAGAATGATTCTGTCGGTTCTTCTTTTTTATTTCTTCAAAGACTTCTGGCAAACAAATGGTCGTGACCATTAAGAATTAACCGTTTTACGGTTTTCTAGTGGCACTGTAGCCACATGTCCATTATACCATTATACCAAAAAAACAGGTGACCATTTGCTTCAAAGTGCTTTTTGCATGAATAACTTTTGTAGGGTTCGGCTCATCTTGGTTTAGTTTCAGGGTCTTACGCATAGATCCAAGTTTCATTACCTGTGTAGATAATAATATCTACTTTGACCGCTACATACAATACAGTTTTTGACCGATTGTATGTTTTTAACATTTTTTTGCACCAATCGAGTTGTGCGGACTTCAATGCAAACAAATTTTTTTTACAGCTAGATGTTCGTGTAATATCTTGTGTATGCTCGTCATAGTTATGCTCAGGGACACCTCTATCTCGCAATATGTAACATGACGATCTGTATTATTAGTTCCCACACAGCATCGATATTTTGTGTTACAACAACCGATTTAGGTCGACCTTCTTTAAATTCGTCCGTGAGCATAGACAGCCCACGATTAAACTCACCGAACCAGTGGATACACAGTGGTTTTCGATGGTGCCTCATCCCTAAAAGTCGAAGTGAGTTGATCGACACACTGTTTTTGAGCCCATGCCAAAAATCGTAATAAATCAAGAGTTAAATTCATTGCGATAAAGACATGCAATTTTCAAAATGACGCCACAATGAAAAAATTATTGACAGTTAGATGAAACAAAATGTATTTATTATACAACTAAATAGTTCAATTTTTAAATTAGTAATTACTTTTTAAATGTTGTTTTGTTTTGGCCAGTTCCGGATTCATAAATAGCAACCCTAGTATTGGGTACTTATATTTGATCAAATATTCTATTATACTTCTGGGTTTTAGTTAACCCCTCGAGGGCGTACGACGCGAGGGGACGTCATGCCGCGCGGACATTTCTGTGTCCGTTGAGAGCGTACGACGTGAGTAGACGTCATGAATACCTGCTTGATTTTGATTATTTTTGGTATTATTTCAGTATTATTCATTAACTTGACGTTTTTTTCATTGAAAATCTTAACGAAACAATTTTGTTTTTTTTTTGTTTTCATTTTAATGTAGTTTCTACTACTATTTATAAATGTGTATTTTCAATACACTAATGTACTACCCTTCCAATATCTATAACTTTTTTTTAACTTTTTTCTTTTTTCCGAAAAATGTACATATTTTGGAAGACTTTTAAATTGTAATGTATAGTTATAAATATATGAAAATGAAAAAAAAAGTGTTGATTTTGTTTATTTCGTAATTTTAAAAAAAAAAAATAGCAACATTTTTTTTTTTTTCTTCTTTAATTTACGAGACAAACATAATCAAAGTGATATGGTGTAATAGAAAATTTTACGGTGAATCCGATGATACCAGATTTGTAAAAATTGAACGACTCATGCCTGCACTATGGATTTTATAGTAGTGAGTGATTTTTCAAGGTCAATAACTACAGTCTCAACGGGTTTTGGCGCCAAAATAAACTACGCCCTCCAGGGGTTAAGTATCAAAAAATCAAGTTGAGCTGATGGTTATTAGTAATCATTCTTTGGAAGCTGGATTTCGCTATTTTATTTATTATTTCACTCCTTAAATCTAATTATATTTATTCTGGTCAATTTTAGTAATAGTTACCTTGGGTGAAATAATGTATCTGACACATGCTTGAGGCAACCGCCAGGGATGCATTTCCATCATATGATGTGTCATGGCGTTATCAGTCTCGGTACCATACTTGCAGTATATGCACTGGTACAGACAGAAGAGGTGACTTCTATAGTGGTTTAGTAGATATATGGGTCGTAGGCACATCTCATGGCAAATGTGACACGCAAACTTCGAGCATGTGCTATGTTTTTTTGCCAGGTGTTCGAGAAATGTGTTGCGAGTGACAAACGATTTATCACAATCACCTAAAATCATAAAACAACATGTAGAAATGCAATTATTTAGCCACTTAATGAATTAATTAATTAGTGAAGCCGTATATTAGAGTAATGGCCCTTACAGACGATACAATTTGTGGGAACAACTTCCAACAAAACCAATAAATTGTAATGTGTGAAGCCAATGTCCGTCAGTCCCACCATGTCTTTTGTGAGCGGTAGATGTGTGTGTTAACGTGACTAATTTTTTTCATATGAGATATAGCCCTTTGCACTAAGTTTTCCTCTTATTTCTTAATTTATTATAGGTAAGAGAATGGTATGAGCTTTTTAAACATTTTGAAAGAATCGGAGGCATGATGAAGAAGTCAGCTTTGTTCGCTCTAATATGACAAATCAGTTGTGTCTATAGGCTTTCTCCAATTTGTTGGAGATTAATATACAATTACTAAGCAACTGACTATTATCAAAATAGAGCATTGTCATATGTATTTTAATTGGGGAAGGGGAGGTTAGTGTTTATTACCTAAAAAAAATTTTGATCAGTTCAAAATTGAAATCAGTTCATCTGTTTGAGAGTTTGGGAGCTACGATGCCGCACACAGATACATAGGCTTACTTCGATATCGACAGTATAACCGTCACTACATTTTAATCTTCTAATATAACGCGATTTTTTATTTAATTTTTACTCACGATCGTTCATATCAGATAACAGATAATAATCCTACCGGCCAAAACAGAAATACACAGATAGATACGTTAAAAAACAACCTCAATGCAAAAAAAATAAGGCAACATTTCTAAGTATTTCATTAAACGCAGAGCGTGCAATGATAACACGGAACCTACTTACACGAACCGATATTGATAAAACTTCGGGTTTTGCCTGCCATGTCGGCACAATTGCACATGGAAACTGTTCGATCACTAACACTCTTACGTGTCGATTTTGCATACGACATTAATATTTTAGCACAAAACTAGAAATAACAAATAAATACAAATGACTCTTGATTCTTTTAGCTGTCAATCACACGACTCACGTATCTAAAATAAACATTCCCTTTTCAAAAAAAAACGTCAAAAATAATAATTTTAGTAAGCAACCAGGTACCCTGGATAAATAGAGAAATAATGAATTTAATTAATGAGCGTGAATATATTATATATATAATAAATAAAATGTAATAACATATGTTAAAACATATATATATATATATATATCTGTATTTAGAGTGCTAGTGCGAGAGTAATTTAATTTAATTTTAATCTTTACATGTATCTCTGTACTTTAGCGAAAACCTGTCATCAGTCAATTTTACACACAATTGTATGTACTATTCTTTTTTATTATTGTATTGTTGGTTTCCGAATAAACGATAAATAAATAAACGATAAATAAATATATATAACCGCATACTGTTAATATGGATTGAAGTGATATTAATGAATCCCAACGAGATCCTAAACGCTTTTGTGTTAGCAACGTGTATTTTTGTGGATTTCGCAACAAAAATAGACATTAAAAATAATAAAGCATGTGTAGCTATAATATATATACCTATATATTTTTTTTAATTGGCCTTTTCACCCTCTTATGGATGATCTTTACCATAAGATTTATGATTAGGACTAAATACAAACAAGGCTAATTTTAAAAACGTTGAGATTATTGGAAAACGTAAACAACATACCTATATTCATTGGGAATGGAATTTTAATTCGGACAAAAAATCAGGGAAGAGGGAATTTTGTGGACACGCAAAACATATATGGCCAACTGATCCTACTTCCAGTTTACAGACACACATAGGAGGTATCTTAACTCGGTAATGTATCGAAAATAAATATAAATGTTTTGCGGTCCTCAGTCATAAAATCGTCCTCCATTGCTGCAAAGCTTCTGGCAACATTGAAAATTGAAATTGAATTGAACAAGATTAAGCCCGAAGGGCTGACACATACAGGGCCGAAGGCGTCGAACGCTACCTGCGAGCCCTAGCTAAGAGAGTAATAAATAAAATTGTATGCATATTTCTAAAGTAGCACTAGTAATCAAAATATTTTAAAAAAATAAATGAAGGCAATATTTTTTTTGATTATCGACCTCCGTTTTTTTGATTTTTGATTATCACTATCCTGGTTTAATATTATCACTATTTAAAAATAAAAAAAATATCATTAATAAGTGGAAAAAATGTTAAAAAATAAATATTAATTGCTTTCCAACAGGTTGTTTACTAATTATAATTATACCCACAGGTTGAATAAATTTACTCACCGGCGTGAAATAAACAAATTTAACAAATTCTCTAAAGCATTTTCCTTAAAAACCAAGGAGTATATCCTACCCCTCCCTTCCCTCTAACTAGTGTGAGGTACATTCAATGAAACAAGGAAGGTGGGTACATTTTCAGTTTTCTATACTCAGTTTCCCCCTCAAAGTTCATATTTTCCACTAAAAGCTTTAAAATAAGATGGTTAGGTACAAAGAATTGAGGCACGTTTTTCTTATCTTCCTACAACGTTCTTCGGGAAATACTTCAACGGTATTTATTCTACGTTAGAAAGGTGAATGTTGGTACAGAAAAGAATTGATGGCAGTTAAACCATCACTTACCAAGAATGTTATGTACATAAATACAATATTTTCCTAATTTCTTTTAATTGGAAACTACTCACCCAAAACCATTAACCCATTCGATCACTAATAATATGACATAATTTGTTAATTAAGAACACTATTTAATTATTAAAACTTTTATTACGGCCATTTTGTCAAAATAAAAGTTAAAAATAATACGTAAAAACTTAAGTAATTATATTTTTCATCAAAATATAATTCGTAATCATTTTATCAACGATATTTACATGAATAAAGTTTTGTCAATGATTTTTTATACATAAAATAATTACGCACAGACCGGCGTTTCGCGGCTTCGTGTGACCCCTAATTAATTATGACTGATATTTGAAAATTTTCAATAGAAATTCCTATTCCAATTTAACCGTGTGATCGCTCGCTACTATGTGTAGAGTATAAGATATTTAATTGTATTGCCACCATCCTATTTTTGCACCATGAAACAAAAATCTTTTGCCGAAATGTAGCATACTGACAAATTATTATAGAGTGAGGGTAATTAAATTAGCAAGCATATAAGTGTAATAAAGTGGAAAAACTTACACATAGATATAATATGTGCAACAGTCATAAGAAGTGCTCAGAATTTTTAACTTAAAAACTAAAACAAGAATAAAATTGAAATGGTGCTATTAATTTATCTTTAAAATGAAATGTGAACATACCTTGCTTGCAAACGTAACTTTCAACGGTGTAAATAATAGGTTCTGGTGTCTTAGACAGAGGATGTGGGGCAATGCTTAAAATGTTGATTTCCACATCCTTATGCTCTGTGTCCTGGTGGAGCTTAATTTGAATAGGGTGAGCTGCTCGAAATACACAATATTTGCAAAGATAGCAACAATGTCCATGGACCGTTATCATATGTGTGATCAAATTCTGTGGGTTATTGTCAGAAAAAAAACAGTATATACAAGAGGGGTAGCCGACATCTTCGTGAGTAAGACTGGCATGATTCCGGAGATGTTCCAAAAACTTTTCATCTAAGTTCGTAGAGTATGCACAATTGTCACTTCCGCATTTAAAGAGATGGCGCAGCTTATGGTTACAAATTAATTTTTCAAACAATTTCATCTGTTTAGAATTAGATCTGGCAGCAGACTTATTTAAAAAGGCAGCTGAAGCATCGCTGACACCTTCTGGTGTAGCTGATTGTGCTACTTCAACTGATTGTGCTATTTCAACTGCACTCTTTGCGGAGGACACATTTTGCTTTCGAATGACTACAATTTGTGTGTTTTCTATAGCTGAGATTGAAGAAGGATTCTGATCCATATTACTCAAGCTTACAACATTCTCAATTCTAACACTAGATAAGTCATCATCGGTGGTCTGCACATTGTCGATACCAGAATTTCCTTTAATATTGGTTTTCGGATTTACATCTCCGTGGATGCTCGGGTTTAAATTTAATCCAACGTTTATACTCGGATTAACTTCAACAATCATACATGAATTTGTTTCAACATTAGCACTTGAATTCATCTCAATATTTTCAGGTTCTATTCTAGACATTAAATCTGCTATTGGTCTTAACTGAATCATAGGTTTTTTGGGTGCAGATGGTATGGGTCCTTTAGAGTTCTTGAGTTCAAGCAATAAGGATTCATTATTTTCCATGTGCACACTAATGACATGTTCTAAAATGTCCATTGTGGCATATTGCCCATCACTTTCTTTGACATTTTTACGGCACTCTGTGCAAATTCCATTCCATGTGTGAGTCAGATGCAGATTATTTAAGTGTTGAGTTAAATCTAATAGACTCTGAAAAGTTCTAGCACAGTCTTGAATATAACAAGTGTACTCAATTACATCATCATCTCGAATCCTAACCCTCATGTCTGACACGTGAACAGGATACCCTTTTGCAAGCTTCCGTTCTGTGTTTAATACGGATGTACTTATTAAAGTATCAATTACAAGTGGCTCTTGTTTTACACTGACTATATTTGAATTTTGGTTGGGTTCAGTATTTAAAGCAAATGCACATGACCTCGGACGCTGTATTTCACCATCTTCATCCAACCAATCCTCATTTACTTTGTCAACTTGACTATTTCCTAAAGAAGAGTCATCGGTAACTGCAGCTGTTGCATCTATTTTACTTTGAATACAGTCTGTCACTGAAACGCTTCTTGCATTATTGAAACTAGTAATAATTTCAGATAGTTTGCTAACATGAGTGATAATGTTGTCAGTCATGCTTGCTTCTCTGGTAATATCCTCACTGATATCGCTAACATCATTATTTGTAGAAAGAGCGTTGGTTAACGGTAACATACACAAATTTATTTGAAGTGCTTTACTAGTTTGATTATGTCTAAGGTCTATATGTTTAACAGCATTCCCTTCATGCAGTTGAGTATAATTGCAAATAGTGCAAATATATCCTATCAACATTGAATTCGAATCATTCGGAGGTGAGGCCTTAATCATATTACTAGCAAATTTGCAATGATTATTGTCAATATTATTGGATTTATGGCAAATGTTGCAAGGCTCAATATATTCTCCAGTATGGCTTCGTAAAATATGCTCATAAAATCGTTGTACACTAAACTTGTTAAATGTTCTTTTGCAAAATCTACACTGAAAGCTAGTTTTAACAGTATCATTATCATTGGTATTACAATCGGTAGATATAATTTCTAGGGACTGGCCGATCGCTTCCTCTGCAGTTGTAGTTTCTAGTCTAGCCATTGTAAATTCACAATGAGGGTGATTCAGTTTATGGTGGTTAACTATTTCTAGGCCATTATAAGTACATATTTTGCAATCATAGCTTGTCTTATCTATATCGAAGTAATATGACTTATCTGTGAAAAACTCATTGGATAATGTTTCACCACTATTATTGTTGCTTGGCATGTTAGTACTCTCTTCAAAAAATTCAGAGTCAAGCATTTCAATACATTTCAATATCTTTTTCTTACGTTTGATAATTCCAGAACTCCACTGACTTTTTTTTTTCTTCTTTCCCTTTTGACGGTTCCCTTGTTCCAATGAATTAACGCTTGCGAATGATAACAAAGATTCATCTTCCGATGATGACTCTGGCGTAGCTGTTTGTATTGGGTCTTTATTGTCATTACCATGATTCAGAGGTTGTGATTCAAGAGGTGTGGATAAGTTATTTGAACATATTTTACTTTTCGCAAGTAACATTTTTTTTTTTGATTTTGGTCCTGGTTTTACTTTGGCCAGTAAATCATCATCAATATCATCATCATTTTTCTGAATAATGTTGTTCTTTTTAAACAGTGTTATTACTGGAAGTTGCATTACATGAGATTTTTTCTTCCACTTCGGAATTTGAACTTCTTTTACATTCCTCTTTCTGAATTTTCTCTGAGACAAATTACTTTTAGCAACATTGGAATCATCCGACTCGAAATCATAACAGTTGCTATTTCTTACCTCAGATATTTCTTCCGCTGATAAAAAACTGTTTGTGACCACATCGTCCTTCTGCAACATAACGCAAGGAAACTTTCCATAGAACTCTTTTTGGCTTTCAGTGTCCTTCTCTTCCATCTGATTTTCAGAAAATTGTTTTTTCTTCTGAATTTTTTTTTTCTGTGTTTTTTTTGTAATCAATGAAACTGCACAATCTGGTTTGTTAGAGCTCTGCTTCGTAATCTTAATCAATTCTTTTTGAGTCTCACATTCCGAGCTGTCCATACTAATAGTATTGTCAAATCTCTTTCTTGTTCTTCTTTCATTAGAAATTTCATTTAATTCAGTTTTATTTTCTGTAACTTCAACATTTGACATAAATTCCTGAAGACGGGTATCTTTAGCGACCCTACACATTCTAATTCCAGATGGATTTAAATTCAATACTCCTTTGCTTATAAACATGTCTCTTATATCTTCCTGTAAAGCCAATAATTCCCTACTAACCTTCGGCTTCTTCACCGGCAATTCTTTTCTCAAGATTGTTTTACTAAAAGACCGTGTTTTAATTTGAGTAGACTTAGGTAGTTTTCTTTTTATTTGTTCCTTTTTGTTGTTAGTCTTATTGGCAGTTTTTTTCCTCAATATTTTTCGTTTTTGACTCAATTTTGTTCCTTCGTCAAGGTTTTGTGATTCATTTTGTTGTTCAATTATACCAATTGTTGTATCTGAAGTGGTAACATTTTCAAATAAATTATTTAACTGTAGTGTAGCTGTACTCGCATTATCACTTTCCTGAGATATATCATTTAACAGAGATGTATTGTCAATTTCTTGAGATAAATTATATAATTGAGATGTAGTATCAATTTCCTGGGTAGGCAGTGCTGTACTATGATCTGAATTGACATAATTATTTACTTTGTTGTCGCTGGAACTGCCAACTACGTTTTGTTCATCATCTGATTCAATGTCAGCTAGTTTCTGTAACTTTTTTCGAAGCTTTTCTGATTCATCCGACTGTTCCAATAAACTCAACATTTCAAGTATTTTTGATTTATCGTTTAAAATAGACAAAAGATTAGAAACCTCGTTTGGTTTTGGGATATCATTGCAGGACTCGCTTTCTATTGTAGTGGATGGCATAACATTCGGAGATTTTATTATGTCTAATGTTTCATTTGCATTTTTTTCTTCAGGTAGATTAGAAACCTCATTTTGTTTTTGGATATCATTGCAAGACTCGATTTCTTTTGTAGTGGATGGCATAACTTTTTGAGTTTTCGTTATGTCTAATGTTTCATTTGCATTATTCTTTGCAGGAAAACATGTTTCTTTAGAAACAATTAATTCAGTATCAATTATTTTTATTGGTATTTCAAATGTATTATTGTCATTCTGGTCATCCATTTGTACAAATACATCTACAAAAGAATCATTTGGCAAAATGATTTTACTTTGAGTATTTATATTTTCTTTCAGATTAGAAGTATCACCTATGTTCAAGCACTGTTCGGATGAGTTTTGAGATGTGCAATTATTAGGTTTAACATCAATAATCGTTTGTGTACCTTGGTTGCTTACAATATGGGACACCTCAAAAATGTTCGATGATCTTTTCTCACTGTGGATATTGATATTTTGCTGGACTAAGTCACTAACATCGCTACCGGCATTCAACATATCAATTTGATTTAAATCTTCTGATGAAGCGGTTTCTGGGTCATTACTTAATTCAAATGGAGATAGCTTTCTCTCTGTGATTTTTTTCGACGCGTTATCATTAATATCCATATCCATCCAAAATCCATCAGATAAATGATTTAATTTGTCCACTTCATTAATCACATCGCTTGAATTTTTACTATTCGGAGACGGCTTAATACAAAAAAGTTCAGTTGCATCATTCAATAATTTGTTATTACCTTTCTGTATTTCTTGATTTTGATTATCTGTCTGATTATTTTTAAATTGATTTCCTTCAATTTTAATATCTTTGTTCAACTGACTCGATTCATCCTTTATAGGACGATTTGTACGTTTTACCTCTGGTATATTCAAAATTTCGCTTTTTACTGATTTTTTTACATCTTTGCACGTTTTATCAACAGTTTTTACAACTTTACTTTGTATAGCATCTTCTTTATTTATTAATTCTTTCGAAGCATCTTTTTTTACACAGCTCTTTTTACTAAGTTCAATATTTTCAGTTGTATATGGTACATCATTCTTTAAAGCATTATTGATTAACTTTTCATCTGATTTTAAACTCTTCAATACCTTTTTATCTGTTCGGTTAACATTATCATTGCTTGATCTCAATTTTGATGTTTGGTTAGAGCTAATCTTAACGTTTTGTTTGTCAGAATGATCAAAAACGGCAGAAGATTTTTTGTGGGATTTTTTTGAATCTATCATTTTCATTTTATCAATATTTTCAGAACCAGAATGTTTACTACTTTTGCTATCATTATCTTTTTTTACTATTTTGTTTTTAATAACCTCTTTTTTATTGCTAGTAGACTCATTTTTCTGGTTTCCCTTATTACTTTCCAAAGATTTCCATGATTGATCTGAAAGTAATTTTTCATTACTTTTATTTACCTTTTCATTTGAATCATTGAATGTTCGGTTCAATTTCGGTATTTTGAAATTGCGAATACTTGACTTAGTATTTCTTTCAACATTTTTTATCAACTCACTTTTTGAATAATTCATCATGCTCGATGACTTATCTCTTTTTTTTGGTTGAGTTCTTTCAGACACACTAGTTCTTTCTATACTATGACCACTTTCTCTACGACAACTCTTTTCAGAAATGCTTTTTCTGTCTCTGCTTCGACTCCTTTCGCTGGCACAATGTATTTTAGTATCTCGTCTATTCTCTGAGCCTTCAGAGAATGGATGCCCACCACCTGAATGGGCTTGCAATCTAGGATCTCTACTTAAAGATTCTCGTTTTGTATCTTGAAGATTGCGCTGGTTGTTATGTAAATCACGATCATAACTTGTTCTTTGCGTGTTATTATAGTTGCGAGCAATACTCACAGAGCATCTTTCTTGATAATCTTTACAGTCAAGTTTATCAAAAATAGTTTCGTTAAATTTTTGATAATTTTTGTTGTTTTTCACTGTGGTATTATTATGACCATATTTTAAACGAGAATCAACTTCAGGAGGAAAGCGGTCATTAAAATGACTTCTCACACTAAAACGACCTACGCTTTGAGCGCGCTTAAAAGTTGGCCGTATATTTGAAACATTCCTAACTTGGATGTGTTCGTTTATGTCGAAATCATCAGACCTGTCATGGTGATTTGAATATTTAGATGTACCTGAATTGCTATGGTTAATCCAATTATGGTTTACAGATCTGTCAACAGTTGAAAGTCTTCCAACACTAGGTGCCCGACTCATTCTATTAAAGGTATATTTGTTCAAATTTTCACCGATGCCATGTCGATCCAAATTTGAATTTGAAATACGACCAACGCTTTTTGCACGATCGAAACGACGTCCAGTTAAAGGCTCACCCATAAAAGTACGACCCATACTTGATTCATGATATGATAGAGGTTCAACTCTGCTTGACAAATCATTAAATCTTCTTAAATTGCTTGCAGCTTTTCGTGAAAACTCAAGATTATCAAATTTACGAGTATTGGAATAATTACTATTAGCATTTAGGTCGTCAGTATAATTATTGCAGTGTCTTATATTTGAATCGGGTCTCTTATTAAAATCATTTATGTATCCAGTACTTGTTTGATTATATACAGGAGAAAACAAGTAACTATCGGTTTGCACAGGTGAGAAAGGGCTGAATGAATCCAATGACTGTCTTCTGCCTGTATCTTGTACAGTAGGATCATTAAAATTCATAGACAAGGAGTGACTGCTTTCATAATTTTCTGGGTTGTCTATACCAACAATATCTCTCATGACACTGTCTCTCCTGACATTTTCTCTCATGACACTGTCTCTCCTGACATTTTCTCTTATGACACTGTTTCCCCTGACACTGTCTCTACTGACACTTTCTCTACTAAGACTCTCTCTACTAACACTGTTTCTCCTTGGATCACTTAACCTTGATTGTTTATTGTAATTTAGCATAGGGTTAGGGCTTTGACCTCTGTAATTTGCAGTTACATTATAATTAGCATTGAAATTGTAAGAATGTTGAGAATGCTGATTATTTCTATCCTCAATAAATTGAGGATAATGACTTTGCTGAAACGATTCATCATTATTGTGTATATCATTAGAAGATCTTTGGAATGGATCATTTGATTGTACTTGGTTGAAGACATTAGTTGGCTGCATTTGTTGATTTGATGAAAAAATATTCTGAAGGGGTGGTATTTGAGGCTGAAAATTTTGTGGATTTACACTACCAATATTATTAGCATTTGTTGCATTCTCAGAATATTTTTTAATAGCTTGAACAAGACACATTTGTATGGTTTCCAATGGACTCATTGCTGCAGGAGGAGACATTAATGGAATATTTAACATGTTCAATCCAATTGGTGTAGATGTTACAAATGGTCTATTTAAAGAATGCTGCGGCAATGGACAGAAATCAACGGACTGATTTTCTGATCCATTAGTATTTGCAGTACTATATGCAAACTCTTTACTTGTGTTTAAATTAAATTCATTATTAGTTTCATTTAAATTTGGATACACTGAGTTTGTTCCAATATATTCTTGGGATTCTAAACCTTCATTTTCACATAATCCTGGTATTTGAAAGTTTGATAGAGATTTTTTCTCCTCCGAGCTCGGTTTCAAGTTAAAACGTTTCAGTTCTTTTAATGTAAGGCCACGAGATGCTATACCAGCAGTCTCTTTGTATTTTTGAAAACTTATTCGGCGGGTTCTTTGGTCTGATTTTTCTATATTTGCATTTTTTACGTCACGTTGTTTATAATCAATAGTAGTATCGCGTTTCTCTCCTAAAATTAAATCTTGTATTTTTTTATCATCTAACACAACACCCTGTGTGTCTTTATTAAGCGCACTGAGTATATCTTCCTCAATGTTTTTGGTATCAATTGCGGTGTTTAAAGGCTTTCTTTCAGATTTATCCTGTTTGTTTTTGGTATCAATTGCAGTGTTCAAAGGTTTTGTTTGAGATTTATCCTGCTTTATTAAAGTACTACTGGCTAATTTCATTATATGATTGGCAGAATTTAAAACACCTTCAGATTTTTTATGACTAGTTTCAACTGGTTGCTTGTCTTTGTTGGAAGTAACGATTGCATCGCTAACAGTTTCTGTCAATTCTTTTTTTGTTTTATCTGCTTCAATGGTAAATAATGGATTTTTTTGGCCATTTTCATTAGCAATAGAAACAACTTTCTTGTTTAATTCATTAGTTTCGAGTATTGTATGAGATAAATTTTCATTTAAACCCGTACTGGAAGTGCTCACTTTATTTTCATCTTGATTTTCGTTGTGCACACATTTGTTATTAGGCTGATTTAACCCTTTTATTATGTCACTTTTGAGATTACATTCATTACTAATTTTTTTTGTTAGATCATTCTTAATTATACTATTAGACTGCTTTATAGGTGTATTTGGATGTTCTATTTGTTTTTCCGTGTTAGATATATTTATTTCTTGGCTTTCACATGTTTTCGAATTAATGCTAATGAGATTGTCACAAGAAAGAGGAGAATGCATATTTGTTTCAGGAGTACTGCATAGACTATCTTGATTTTCAAAACCCAGTTTTTTATGAACAGATGTCAGGATTGAATCAAGTAACCCCGCAATATCCTTCGACTTTTGTTCACTAACTATACTCGAATTAGGTCTTGTTGCGTTAAGGTTTGGCTGTGAAGTAAGCATGTTTATTTTAATAATTTCTTTAACAACCTTTCTTGCCTTATTTGGAGACCATTTTGATTCCTGGGGCGGAGTAGACTGCTTACTATTATCACCTGAATTTTCATCTGGTTCAAGAAACATATTTTTGTAAATTAAATCAGCATCTTCTTCACCGTCTAAAATTTCACCATCTTCTTTATCTGCACAAGTTGGAAGGTCTTTAGTTTCAAATTTTTCTTCCGGACTTTCTATCATATCACATTGAACTTCTAAATATAAATCCCTGTAAAGTTTATCGCGAATTTTCTGTAAATCTTCTAATGGGTTCTTAGAACTGTTAATAAGTTTCATTATTTTTTCAAAGGATTGAGTTTTCCCTTCAACCTTTGATCCAAGGCGTGAAAAAATGTTAGAATGTTTTCGACTATCGTGAGGTTTTTTACTGTCACTCTTGGACTTCTTGGAAGACTCTCTATACTCTTTTTGACGAGGACTTCGTAAATGTTCCTCTTGGTTTGATTTGTTCTTAGGGGAACGGATGTGACTCTTATGATCCTTTTTGAACTTTAGTTTGGGGCTATAGGACGGACTCTTGCGTGAACTTTTTGGAGATCGTCTATAATACAAAGCTTCGGGTCTCATTTCATAACTTTTTTTTTTGGGTGTTTCGAAAATTGCTCTTGAATGTGAAACATTACTCTCAGGTGATCGTAAAACACGCGTAAATTCTTTTCTTGTTTGGAGACCTTCTGATTTTGATGGAGTTGAAGATGATGGAGCATTTAAATCAAAATTATTAAAAGGATCGCTTGCACAAAACTTATTTACCCTTTCCTGACTATCATCAGAATCACCTCGTTTTGGTAAAACTTTTTCTATGCAAACATCTTTAGGGTTAGTTTCCTTATAAAAATTCATTGGCTCGTTAGGAATACTGTTTTCTTGAAACTTTTGAGTATCCCTTTTAGGAACTGTATTGTTTTTATTAGGAACTCTCGTCTGTTTTCTTGGAATATCTGAATGTAAAGAAGCCTCGTCAGGACTTATAATTGTAACGCGTTTATTTAAATCTTTTTCAGAACTTAAAGGTACCTTTTTAAATTCAGAATAAACCTTTACGGGGTATGTAGTCTCATTGTCAGCTTTTGATGTTTGCTGTCCGGACGTTGATGGTTGCTCAACACTTTTTTGACAATCGTTTTCCAAATTCACAGACTTGTTTTTATCAGTCGGTGATTGTGTTATTTCCTTCTCATCATGGGAAATACGTTTGTGATCCGGTTGTTTCTGAAAAGATAATTGTTTCACTTTTAAGTAAAAACCACTTAGGTACAAACATAAAAAAAAATTGAAAAAGAATCTCACCTTTACTTTCGCAAATAACCTCATCAGAACCTCTTCACAACGCAATAGATTTGCAAGCTTTAATCTGAAACAAAAAAAAAACATCTTTATCTTAAACATCGCAAGCTCACCTTTGCGTCAACCTTTTACAATTAATGCTAAGTCAAAGTATTAAAAAAAGTCGTTCTTCTACGGGAGGGACGGCGGAGAGGAGTACTTTGAGTCAACCGCTTTATTATTTTGTCATTTTCAGTCATTTTTCAGAAGGCAAGGTGTGTCTTCAGCGTTTTGGTCTCTTGGTTTGGGATCTGTCCTTTACCAATAAGAAAGTATTTTAATATCTTTTAGTTTTTTGGTTTTAGATTAATTTAAAGTCGTTTTTATTTTTTTCCAGATTTTTGTTTTAACTTGTTTACTTTTGCCTTGATTTTGCAAATATTAATAGTAATAATATTGATTATTTTAGATCAAAAAAACTTGAACGAATAAAAATCATTTTTATTTATTTTACATACTTTAAACTAGATGTAAATTAACTAAACTAAAATTTATTTATTTAATCGCAGACTTTTTAATTCAGTATGGTAGATGGGTACACAGGATATCCCAAGACCATTCCCGTTAAAAAAACCAACGAATTGGTCCTGCGATATCTAGTATTATTTATTAAGACACTATATAAAAATTAATCATGGTTATTGAGAAAAAAATATGCAAACATGACGTGAAAATGTAAAAGGATTTTTTTTTTGTGAGCGATTAGCTGTCGCCATACGCCGCAACGGTGTGTTAGGTCATTATCGATTAGCGCAGCATTAGATTTTACAATATTTGTCAATAAATTTGTGAGTGTTTTCTTTTCGCCTTTATAAAATTATTTCTTACTCATATTAGTTAACCAATTAACCAATCCCTCCCCCCTCACCCCTTTATGTTTTCGGGAATGGACTTGGGAGACTCTGTATATAGGATCAGACCTGAGAAATTCCCTATATGTAAAAAAATTACATACATTAAAAATAAAAATAATAGTATTTTAAATAAAGTTCGTATATTTGTATAATACAAATAATTTCTATATTATGCCATAATGAGGCGGCTGGGGGGCTGGGGGGGGGGGGGGGAATTAAAGAGAGAGCGTGCGAGCATTGTCCTATTTCAACTTTTTAACTGAACATTTTTCTAGGAAACCTTTAAGATGGTTTTTTAAATAAATAATCCTATGTTTACATAAAAAAATATTGAAATTGTTAAGTTTTATTTTTTAAAATTCTCATAAACTAAACTACATATGTGACGTAAGCCTAATTTATACATAAAAATGTCCGCAATAAAATTCTGCAGAAAACCTTAAACTTAGATTTTTTTAATTGCCTTATATTTTTAATATAAATAAAAAAACTGTCAAATGTTTATTCTTCGATGTTGTCGACGGATGCTCGAAGTAACACACTAAGCAGAGAGGTTGACCACGTTGTTTGGAATCTTTATAATCGCCCGAGAAAATTGGTAATGATATCTTCGGCAACCTAACATTGTTTTGACTCGACCGAGTGTTGCTTTGTTGAACCTTCTGGTTTGTTGCTGGGAATATTCGTCAGGCATCAACTTTATAGCCAAAGCTTTAATTTGATAAGTATTTTGAAATGATGCTGCAAACCCGTCGTAGTTAACTTGTTTATTAGATAAAATTAATGATTCCTCCAAAGATAACACAGCATCTTCAAATTCTTCGCGTATAATCTCAACATCGCAAAACCTGACACGAAATTCGTCTGAAATGTCGCCATTTTCCGTCGACAATAACCTATCAACAGCCGCCTTCCGCCGCAATTCAAAAGATCGTGTGCTCATTTTGAATTGATTGAATTTGAAAGAAAAAATTTATATATATTAACCGTTTGCACGAATCACTACATTTTTTTTACACACAGGAAAATGCGTTTTAATAACTAAATGCTTACTCTGCAAAACGACTAGAATCGATGTTTTTCGAGATTGGAAGAAATATTTACCGGCTTTTGTTTTGCACTGACATCGGCTTGCTTATTGAAAAAAATATAATCAATATTACTTTTTATACCAAAAAACACACACACACTATGAATTGTGTGGAAAATGTTCCGCACAACGCCTTACTGGAGAAGATAAACAGAAAATTAATACGAAATTAACACACAAAATATTGGTTATGTCACACTATCTGCGCTCGAAAGACCAAAAAAAATGATCATGAATACGCCGTTCGATGATAATTTGCATCAACTCTTAGTTTCTAAAATACACGAAGCTAAACCAATATTCTAAGGTAATTATTTTCTGCAACGGACTCACCCAATATAGCCTCTTCCACGCGCACCACCACACCACACGAGGAGACAACTCCTTCCTTTGCCATCATGTTTTACGGCGATGGCGCAATGTGGCGCGGCAGTACGCATTTATTCGGAGTAACTCGTCCGTTGCATATTCAATATTTTAACGATAAATAATCAATAGATAATTTATTGATTATTCCGAGCCATACAAAATAAGACAATAAAATAAACATACATAACACATGATTAAGAAAGATCTTTCTTTAAGAGCCATAACGCACTCGAATTGCATTTTATGCATGTTTTTGAGGTCAACTGCCAAGATAGCTTTTCATACCAGGCATATATAAAAAATATAATTAGATTAACTAAACATTTTTCTAGAAAACCTTTAAGCTGGTTTTATAAATAAATAATCCTATGTTTACATAAAAAAATATTGAAATTGGTAAGTTTTATTTTTTAAAATTCTCATAAATTAAACTACATATGTGGCGTAAGCCCAATATATAAATAGAATTTATAGATAGGTGATTTTTTCTCATGCAATTCCTTCGCACTCATCGTGCAGTTTTTTTGGTTTACGATATGCTCATGACCATATCGTAAACCAATCAATATTGCCTTCTTGTTGAGCGTATTGCAGCAGAATTTTCGCAAGGAATGCGTATCAGCACACCTGGCACTAGTGATGGCATCAACGCTTTGCAAGCTGTGCTGAGAAAAGCACCGATGCCTGGCCTGCGAGGTCTAGTCTATTAGACCAACGGTGATGATATGCTAGCACTTGAGGGTTCCCTCTTCCTGAAAAAGCTCTTCTTGGTATTGTGAGAGGTCTTAAATACCTATAACGGCTTGCAGAACAGAAAAACTCTGATGTTATAGGATAATGTTGAAAAACGAAAATAACATTGAGTGGTTTATTGTCATCGAATCTTGTATTCAGCTGATTAGATATAGCTTTTTCATGTGTCTACCCTATAAAACGACAAAATACGTATAGGTTGTTCACAATCCACAAATATGTCCGATGTCCGTGCCGTGAGGGTAAAACTGACAATTTTAACCGTACGTTGAAACTCAAAAATTAACGTGGTAGATGCCATGCGTTATGCTATCCTAGACACAAGAGAGCCAATACAATCCAGAAGATAGCGACAGGTTTTCATGAGAGGCTCTTCCTCGTATACTAAACCTGGTGAATGCCGGTTTCAAAGTAAAGTGAATTGTAAGCTCGAACAGCGCTTTCCCAACGAGCACTGAAGTATTATTTATGCTATGACACATACAAGTTAGGCTCTTGATTTTGAAATGCTAGGTGTACTCTTAAGAGGGTACCATCGATGCGTCATATGTAGTATGCCTGAAATCCTTAATGACAGGGGTGGAATAGTCTCAATCACCCGAAAAGGATGATTTTTCCAATTTTCTCAGGCCGATTTTTCAACTTCTCCGTGCACACGATTTCATAAATTATCTAGCGGCCTTTTCTTTCTACCTTTTCTATACAACTTCTCGTGATTATTTTTTAAAGGATGTTTTTAGGACACGCTTCGGACACGCTTTTAGGACATGTCTCGGTACACCGGGACATGTCACCGGTTTAGAGGCTCGGTCCCGGTTGTCCCGTTTGACCCACCATGTGTCCCGGTAAACGAATAATCATGCTTTTATATTATTGCTAAAATTATGTTACAAAATCGTGCGACGACGTCAGATCACGTTGGCTGGCCGTGAAATTGTCGAGTCGAGGGATGTACTGACATTTTGCAAATATTTTTCCATATTTATAGTACGGAATGAAAGACTGAAATACCTTTATGAGGGAGCTGATGTAATTCATGGTAATTTATGATCTCACTCAAAAACTAAGCGGTTAACTGCCTTTGTTCCCGGCCATTGAACGTATTCTGAAAATGTGGGAACCATTGAAAGATTTCCTTTTTTCACAAACCAGATTGCGGCGCTATGGGGGAGGCGGTACCCCCCCCTCCTCCTCTTATAACTACCTTATATTTCCTCCTATTTGATATCAGACCAGGTCGGAGCCAAACCATTTATGGCAACCCTAATCTAGAGGCAATCTCAACACGTCTGTCAAACATGAAGTAATTCGAATGACGGCAGGCATTAGGATTAATTATTTTTAGACTGTTGGTAATATTTCATATATTTTATATATTTATTGATTTCATATAGGAATGTTACTCTAATCTAGTATATAATTCGATCAGAAAAATGGTTTGGCCTATAAACTAAGTAATTATTTGTATTTACTGACATACATGTCGTCATCTTACCAAAACATCATTTGAAGAAACAGATTTTAAATAACGAGCATACAATAATATTTAAAAATTGGAAATTGGCACGAGAAAGACACTTTTCGCGGCATCCTACCCTCTTTTTCCACGTCACGGCAGATCCTGACACAGGTGCGAAGAGAGCGGCGTCCACACAACGAATGCACGTTTCTATTCGGCCAACCGCTGATCTTAATACAAAATATTTTATTATGAACTATTGTGGTATTTTTAGTTTTAGCCATTTGTTGGGAATAACTTCAACAAAATGCACCAAAATACGTTACGAAACACGTTTTAGGAACTGGTGGTGCCTTAAACGATAGTCTATCCTTTTCTCTCATGCGTGTCATGCGCATCGCACTAGCCTGACGTTGGCGAATATTGAAATAGCGACGAACGAAAATGGCGCCGAGAACGGCGTGGTTCTAACGAAGCGAAAATTGTGAAAAAAAATAATGGCGGATGACTATTTAAACTGTTTCTTTTTGTTTTTATCTACTTATGTGTTGCATGTTGGTATTTTTTATTTATAAACATGTTTAACATGCCTTATAAAGCTTAAAACATATAAAAACGAACGAATTACATCATTAAAAGGCTTGACCGGCAAACTGATTAACAGAAATGTTGTGTTATCCTCTTGTCCAATATTGGGTTGTGGCAAAACTAATTTGCCCTCTCTTTTTGCCCAATAGGATTTATCGTCAATGGTGTAGTTACCCTCTCGTTCATTAAGATGATTATTGTGAATATTACAGCCAGTTGACGGCCAGTGAAATGTATAGTACTCAGCACTTTTGAGCACGAATAATTTTGAGACTTTCAATGGAAACGCAGTGGTCGAGAACTGGCTACGACAGCCCATTTTCGACCTGTAATTTTGGGTGGTCGAAAACTAGCCAGTTCTCAACCGTTGGGTTTTTCTCTATGAAAGCGCAATGGTCGGGACTCCGATAGGTCATTTTATCCAACAATTTTTTTCGACCATTGGATTTTACTATGAAAACAGTGGTGGAAAGTCGTTCACGATAACCCATTTTAAACCAGCAGTACATACTAGGCTTGATGGGCAAGTAATGAAATTTGAATTTACCAAGGCCGGTCTTTCACCACAAAGATACCTCAAACGACGGCGTCAACACCTACGCCACCACCAAGTGCACTAATCCAAGATATTGGGTCTTTTGTATCGTTAAATCATTCCAATAACTAATATTTCAACGAATGATGAAATATCTCATTTGCGAACAAGATTTTGAAAACGAACCATCCCATAACAGGACTGTAAATTCTTTAGTAAATTCTATCATTACATAAGCCAAAGTCCACGTGAAAGCTGAAAATCAAATACAATTTGGTGAAAATACACCTCTAATCCCTACAGCAAACCAAGAAAAGGTCATTGGTTATGATAATGTTCAGATAAATGATGACAACCACGATTTTGGTTTGATTTTGAAATTTCTTCAAATACTGAATCAACAATATTAGCAATGCAGTGCAGACAGATATGGCAATTCAAAAGACTGCGACGGTAGATCTCTTTATATGCAATTCTATGGCATCTGTGAAAGAAAATAAGCCAAGAAGATCAGTCCTTAATGCAGGTTGATCAAAGTTCTACATTAGCGTCGGTTCAAACGAACGACCCATTTTAACATCTTAAATTTCCAGAACTAAAACCTGATAGTAACCTGATAAAAAGAGCTACGAAATACCTAAATATAAAAATATATTACCTAAATGGAACTCAACTTAAACCTGTGACTTCATAAAAAGATCTCGGTGTCATTATATCAGCCGATATGAAATGGGAGACCCACATTGTAGCAATTGTGAAGAAAGCTAATTCCTTTATATATTTAATAAAAAAATCTTTTAGAAACATGTCTCCTCAAGTAATGCTGAAGATCTATAAGACATGAGTATGGGTATCAGATATGGAATTCATACTTTGTGAAAGACATTCAGTTGCTGGAAGGAGTTCAAAGGGGATTCACAAAAATACCCGCACAACTAAAACGCTTGGAATATGAAGAAAGGCTGTCTGTGTTAAAATTGACCTCATTACAGGAGCGACGTGATCGTGGTGACCTCATTGAGACTTACAGTGTTAACTGGACATTACAATTGTGCAAGCATTAAGGACATATTCATGTTTAACCAAAACACGCAACTTCGCGGCCATTCAATGAAGTTATCTAAATCTCTTTGTTCCACTAATCCTAGGAAGAACTTATCTCCAATAGAGTTGTGGATAATTGGAATCGGCTACCACAGGAAGTGGTGGAAGCTATTAGTGTAAACCAGTTCAAGAACCGCCTTGATAAATTCCTTGAATCTAGGCAAATCACTAGTAACTGTGAATGAGATTTGAGCACATCAGATAAATAGCTGCTTGCTCAACAAACAACAATAATAATAATAACAAATTACCGAGTGCTATCTATTCTGTAGCATGGAGTCTTCATCACCAGTTGAAGGAAGAAGAAAAACGAAAAACAGGTTAAGAAATAGAAAAAAAGAAAACACAGCGAGCTAAAAATAAAGAAAATCGAGAAAAAAAACATCAAGCAAAAAGTTTTTGAAATGTAAAAATACTAAAATGAAACAGAAAATGCACTAGATGTGATAATGTATTTATAAGCAATACAGAAGAAACGATGAAAACAATATTGGCTGTGACAGCTGTGTGAGATGACCCAAGATGCACCAGGCCTTCGGAAGATACCTTATATTTCAGCTACTAAGTCAAGACTGTGTATGTGAACTTTGTAAAATAGCTGAAACTGCCAGAGAAGGTGTTTTATGTAATTTCATGTTATGTGAGCAATGTTAAGATTCAATTACCTAGTAAGTATTGATGTTATTTTGAAAATATTTTCTTAATCGATAATTTTGTAAATTGGTTAATCCCTGAACGTGCATGGACCCAAAAAATAAATATAAATATACTCGAATCGTGTTGGCCGCAAATTCCTTTTTGATTTTGACGTAGACTTTCCTCCGACAACAAGATAATTGTGGTCGACAATTGGCAAAACCCTTTATTTCAGCCAAATTGTTTTTTATAAAAAAAAGTACGATAAATACTGACTTTTCAAGTTTTAAAATATAATTTTGATGAGTTTTATAATTTATTGTAACTCTAAAATAACGTCTTCTTTTAAATATCTCTGCTGTAATAAATGTTAAAGTCGCGAAGAACCCTTAAGTGATTCACTCCAAAAACAATAAAATTATTATTCGATTTTGACACAAAACAGCTAAGATGGGATAAGGATCTAATTATAAATATGTGTGTTAATAAACTAAGCACATACCTATCTATTATAAATAAAAAAATCCCACGAAAAACAAGTAAAGGCGAGTACAACTGCAAGTACTACAACAGTACAATTTAGTACCTATATTAAAGTTGTCACTTTCAAAATTAGCGACGTGCTAACGCGACGACGACCCGTCCTTAAGGCCGCCGCTCGATTTTGAAAGAGTACTTAAGTACGACACATTTACCCGAAAATACATTCACTATAAACATTAATCAGCAAAAACACAATATTTCAAAAATGCTTCCCAAATACAAGAAAAACGAATTCAAAATTTAATCGAAATCGTTTGTTTGAGAACGCTGTTGTCGCCCACCCCCCTCAGGCCCGCGCCCACAAATCCCAGGACCGACGAATCGCGCAGCGCGAAGTACTTGTCATTATTATTAGTAGTATATATTTAGTAGGTAAATCAGACATTTATAAATAATGTCGGTGTATTACCAATCCAATGAAAATGGAAGTACATATATGTATGCATAATTGCCTACGTAACAACATAATATGTATTATGTGGAATACTCAGCTAAAGTCACACACTAAGTAGGCAGCTAATCGCCTACTGACGACATTCAAATAAGCACAATGAAGTAGGTAAGTAGGTACCTACCTACCTTATCATAAGTAGATTCGTCAGTACCCACCTACATAGCTTGCACACATTTGTTTATTCTCGGATGTCGTACCTTTTATTTCCATTCATGAGCCAAGAACGAAGAGATTTCAGTTTATTCCGTTGGTTCTCTCTCGAAGGCCCTTCGTTATCGTCCAGTCTTTGGATCATAGTATCCAAAAACGGTAGGTACTGCCGCATCTCAGCTAACTTCTTCTCATATTCCAAGTCTATCGTCGCCATTTTGATTTTGGTTTCACGATAGATATATGAAATTCTACATTCTAGCGGCACTTCCTCGCGGCTGTATCCTCGATGTCAATATTCAATAAACCTTTTGACATACATGCTTTTAAATAGTCAAAACTAGATATTATTCAGGATCACTTCGTCAAAACGCCGCAATACATGCACGGTCGACGCGTCATTGCATTGCGTGTTCGTCCGAGATCATTTCGAAGCGATCCTGACTTCTGACGAACGAGAATCGACTATTAGACAACTCGCGGTCGCGGAAGCATGCAAATATGAATTTCTTATAATATTGATGTCCACTTTACTAGAAAAACTACACCACCTAACAGGTACTCTAAATGAAATCCACATAAAATGCAATATGTCCGACACGTCCCGCGTCCAAAGCACTACGATATTAGCTGCATGTGAAGCTACACACACCGCCGAGCGCACAAAGCGAATGAGTCGGTCGAAGAATGCAGAATCCGTCGTACATATGCGCCTGCGTCGCGGCAGTCTCTTTCTGTCTCCAGCGCTCCCATAGTGCCCTCTCGCTCGACCTTCGTCACCTTTGTTCCCTCACACGACCTCCCGCCATCCCTCGGATTGGCTGACTCGCACGCGAGCGAGTGAACAGCGGCGTCGGCCATTTTGTATTCCAGTCTTTCGATTTCATTTCGTTTCGGGCGGTGGTCGCGTTTGTTCGCGGGTCGTTCTTTAGGTTTTCAATTGCGCGAACTTGAGCCGTGAGTGATATAAACGCTGATAAACGAAAGCGGAGAATCACACCTTAGTCTGCTAATGTTATCGAATTTCCATTATGGAGTGAAAAAAAAACAACATCAAATTTTGCACACAGATGACGTGGTCGGTGCAATAGGTATGCGTTTACTTACGAAAAGTAATCGCTTAGATTTTGAAAATTCGTTATAGATTCACAAACACTATGGATTATAAGTCGTCTTTCACGGCCAGGTATTCTTTTTTTTTTGTCAAATTGCGATATAAATATTTTCATCAATACGACTCCAAACAAATAATCTAAAATGTACGAAAATTGGTATCGTCCGTAAACCCAAATGTGTCCATCTTTATTATGGCCAGTGTACTAAATGGGAGAAGGAAAACTATTTGAAAGGCGGATTGCGTACGTCAGCTCCTTCCGAAATGGTTTATCGACAGTTTTCGCGTGTTTTATGGTGAAATTAAACCAAGTTTCATGTGACCCGTGAAATAACCGATGTAACAAGAAGCTTAATGTGCTTCGTTATTGAATTAAAAATGGTGTTTTCTTCACTCATTTAGACGCTCATGAGATAAGATGGTCGCGGTGTGTTTATGTTCATTTTTACGAAATTACGTTTAATAATGTTGCAGCAACATTACACAATCTACTGAAAACCTGTCATTGTGGCAAAAAATGCTTTCGAAATATTCTCATAATGTTGTTTTGCAACTCATGAGTGTTTGTTTTAATAAATTCCATATATCGTGGGTATATTTTAAAAACAAGTTAAATGACAAACATGTAAAATAGGTTACGAATGCTTCTTTTAGTTTTTCTAGCTATTTTAAAAAGTTGTTTTCTTGAAACTCGTTAAATTGTAATGTTATTTTTTTTCAATTTCCTTTAATTATATTATCAAAGGTTCATTTTATTATTATCGTTGGCTTTCGTGTCGAGTAATGCACTGTTAAAGCAGTTGCCTTGTTATTGTATTCATGGTGCAAGTACATTCATTACAGGCGGTGAAATATTGATAGTTTGTAATTTTGTATGTTTCAGCGTTTGAGTGTGATGTATTTTGTTCGACAGTACCGACAATGGGGCTATTGAATATTCTCAACGGTCTGGCTAGGTTGACTTAATTCGAATTCGATACCTCCGTGTCAGAAGCAGGCTTTATACCACTGAGCCATCGGGCCAGTCGGCCATATCTATAATAAGACAAAATTTATTGTAGACATTTAGGAATAAAAACAATATTACCTAATTATTAAATAAGATAATTTTTGATAATCACGTACGCACTGATGAAACATGTTTACTGTTTTATCAAAGTGTAATGAAAAAACCTTTAAACTGTTTCTTACTACTAAATTGCAATATGCATTTTCTTAAAATGATCAATTTCACTCGTTTTTGAAGTATACCCTCGATATCATATTTATCGTGATGTAATAAAAAGTCAATTATGAAATGTCACATTATTTTTAAATAAATATTTAATTCTCCAACACTTATTTGCCCTCACAAAAAACATGTTTTCTCCTGTAAAATTTCAAACGTCCCCTACGTTTAAGAATTTGAAGAAAATAAGACTAAATAGCATAATTAGACCCAAAACCATAATGTCCTGATTCTTTTTCGAACTTGACTGCTTTGCTGGTGATATCAGACAATCACTGTAATTTTAAAGGTTTTTGCATGTTTCTGTCTTGTAACTTAGTTCAATCAGCAGTGCCGAGAAATATTCCTTTGAATATTTTCAATTGCAAAATAGGACATAGGGCTTAGAATGACTATTAGTGTTAACGACCGGAATAGAGTTAGGTGTTCCTACCATTATTACACCACTAGAAGCATTGAATATAATTAATAGGCTTTCTAGAAAAAAAATAACCTCATAGTTTCATTCAAGACGTACGGTCATTAAAATCTTACAATAATTGTTAAGATTAATAATAGTAAATTATTGAACCAGAACCTGACGTCTTACGGCTAGGCCCTACAGGTGTCAAACAAAGTTGATATTAAATTATAGATACAAGTGTTTATAACTATTTTTGTTTTTCCTTAGATGGTTTCGACAATGGTTATCATGTATATGGCCACCAAAACGTTAACTACAAACGATAACAGAACGCTTGGAGATACTTGAAGGGTGCAGTTGCTCCAATATTTCAACTCATGAAAAGGAATTCTTATACAAAAATTATTATTTGTTGCATGCAGGACGTTATGCATCGATATCTGATTTAAGTGATGAAGACTGAGCGATAATATTTTAAAATTATTGTTTTTAAATGTTTTTTTTTAAAATTCCCATTGTTATTGTTATCTTCGCACAAACCATTAATTGCAAATATGTTTAAATTTCTTTCAATTTCCACAAAATATTTTTTATATTAACATCTACTAGCTGGAAACAATAATCATTTGGCTGGGTTGACATCTTTTATTGGCACACTTCACATAATAAATACCTTTGGTTTTTTTAACATTTCACTTTTGTTATTTCAATCGACACCTCGCTCCTGCACCACTGCGCTATCTATGTACGGGCGGTGCCTTTTAGATCTTTGATCGAATGGATCATCTTCAGAATGACAACTAACTTGAGTCGACCAACCCACTAGAAACTACATTTTAAATGTATTTAACACACATCGGCAATTATTATTTTTTTAACCTTTCAATTAAATCTTAATATAGTGAATTCTTATTCGTAAGTACTATAGTTTAGACTTTAGACTAAATCGCAGTATTTCAAATGATTTACTGGGACGAAATGGGACAAAATCCTGTTTGAAATCACAGGGCCAATAAGCTGGAATTTTTATCGGGAATGGTCTTTGAACACAGTGTATAGTGCTGGTTTGAAAAGTAAAAGGGTTTGTCATGTCGGAGGATAATAAATTGGAACAATTATTATTTGTCAATGGAAAGTAAGGTAAAAAATAATTTGACTTGAAAAAGTAAGTCCTTCCTTTATTTAGAATAATTTAACTAAAGCACTACCGTAGTTACAGAACAACTCCAAAATGTCTTCGACATCGCAATAAATATTTCCCAAATGTACAATATAGACTAATTTTATTCAAATAATATGTAGAATGTTAACTTTGCATAGTTAAGAACTCGTTAAATTAACGAGTTTTTTACCTTCTAATATTTACATGAAAATGTTTAAACATACAATTTTAAATACAAGTTTCTTTTAGAAAATGTAACAAAATGAATCAGGCCTCTCTCGTCATCTCGACAGACGACAAACAAAAGATTCTAAATAAATTGACAGGGTATGTATTCGCCAAGTCACTTTAACATGTCATCATATCAATTTTGGCAAGCGGATAAATATGTCCTAATCATGGATACACCCAACAATGCCTCGATTCCAGCATCAATCCTTACTTAAAAACAATCACTAAAACATTACTCAAAATAAGTTGTTTTTAAATGTATAACTTTTTATCATTATTTTTGAATATATTGTCGATAATTTGATAGGTAATGTTTTTGGCAGATATAAAGCAGGAATTAATCAAAGAGGTGACAATTTTTGAGATGATAATTAACAGGAAATTAATTAAAATTTGACTTTCAGAAAAACATACAGCCATTACTAGGAATTGAACCTAACCTACCGATTTCACTTGGTAAGCACAAATCACTGTGCTTACCAATTTCCCAAATCATCTTGTGCATGTAATAGATACGTTATCTGCACTTCACAACGGTTGTGTGTTTTTCTCATCATTTTATATACCTACCTCACGGACAATGGATATTTTAAGGAATAGTGCAAGAGCTACATTCGGCATATTTATTATTAATATTTGATCAATCAAAAAAGATGAAAGAAATTCCTGGCGAGAGTTGAAGCTTTTTATAAAAAATTGTTTTTGTTTTACAAAATTGACATTATTTGCTTCCTGACTAAATTTTTAGAAAATATATTGCACTTGTATCGTACTGCAATTTATAGTAACATTGATTGTTTAGTGGTTTATAGATTTGCTTAAGAAATTGTCAACCAGTCTACAGTAATTGAAACACAATACGAGTGCAACATAAAATCTCGAACATAGCAATTTAGTAAAAAAAAAAGCAGTCCTAATTTTAAAGATTGATTTCAGTATATTTTGTAAGTTTAAACTGCAAATTGTTCATAAATCGAGTACATGACTCATGATTATGAATTAACTGGTAAGAATATAATTTTAAAACTAAACATTTTTAAATGTAAGACTTAGTGGTTTGCGTCTCGCCTATCTCACAACGGATTAGTGTGCTTCTCTATAGAAAAAGTCACTTCTTAGCCGGCTACTCTTTTTATGACGACTAGATATCTAAAAACCACTATAAAATCAATATCATCTAATTTGAGAGAATTTAGTCATTTTGTTTTTTTATCTATAAAATGTAAGATGCAATCAATAGGTAAACTAATCAATATTTTCCTAAAACATGCTATTTTAATGTAATTTTTTACAAAGATATGCTAAATATTTTTGAAACAAAAGTTTTCTTTTAGATTAGATAAACTTCTAATCTAAAAGTTTTCTTTTAGATTAGAGTTTAATTAAGCAACATTTCCTAGAAAGATAAAGCAACGAGATAAAAAAGGACTGTCATTCTCGCAGTATTAAGTCTGGCTTCCGATGTCATGTGAATATTGTATGACCATGATGAATGCTAAACTAATTTGGAAGTACAAATGCAAAATGTCGGCCAATGAGTATCTTAATGTCATAATAATTCCCTTAAATGAAAATCAGTCTTCTCTCGTTTACAATAATTCTAATTTCAATGAAACCAAACGGACCGTGCCGTTACATTCAATATCATGAGTTTGTAGCCACAGGTAATTAATTAATTTAAAAAAAAACACTAAAATAAAGTAACTGGATAATTTACTAACGTTCTTAAGGATGAAAGCGTTAAATTTTTGCCGTGAATCTTATAAAATGCATGAATGATTTTATCAGTGTCTACTCATTTTGCTGAGCCAATGTTTTCTAGAATTAGAATTCTTTAATTCAGATTATAACATTCTGTACCCGGATTCCTTCCGATTCTCGATAGATAGGAAACCTATACATTTTGTTTAAATAGTTAACACTTTTACATATGGGAAGGTGGATCGGTTTATTTTTGATAAATTTGAGAAAAATGTAATTTTATCCTCTAAGTTAAAATAATACTGACTCTATGGTATATTAAAATTGCAGCATTCCATACAAAAACGTTTTGTTATAAAAAAAAATATTCTATAATATTTTATATTATGGAATATGTTCTACGAAGGGATAACATTATGGTCTTTGAAGGAAACATCCATACATTTTATGATAATTCTATAAATTTTTGCAAAATTCATAAATAACAGATAGAAGAATAGCAGCATTAAACTTTGCCTGTGAGCATACTGTTTAATGTACCGCTTAGAGGTTTCATCAAAAAGTCTAAGATGCTATTTTCGTGAAAACTCGAAAAAAATGTGAAATCGAAAAAAAACTCAAATAAACAAACTACTAAAATACAAAATGGTCTAAATATTATTAGATGACACCTAATTGCACTCCTGCACCCTTCCTCTATTTGCAAAGTTTGACACTAGTTTTAATTTTGTAAAAAAAAAAATCTTAAATGAATGACAAAAAATTCTTAATAGAACAATAACAAAAACATTTGTGTTAGTTTGCCAAGCGGATAATTCATTTTAAACATAATTCATATCATCACAACCTCAATTAAGGTAGTATTTTCATTGAATAGCAACAATTTATAGACAATGCGAGAATGCGCTAAAATCGAATGAAATTTTATACACAAATGAAAATGCGGCAATTGAACTGCAAGTGAGCAATTGCCTAGTAAAGCAATTCTCGTAAAGCATTAACCTAATATTTTCCAACTGCACACAAAGACGACCCTCATTAAACATTTCAATCATAACCAAATAAAATCTAAATATTCCATACTAAGGTACTCATTCTCACTAACGCCTGTTTTGCTTTAGATTAAATTTAGGGGAAAACAGTGGCTTAATATTTACACTATTCTTAATTATTTATTTAGCTATATTATAGAGTTTCATATGCCTGCAAAAAATTGATGTTATTATTGAAGCCTCAAATCTGGACCCGCAGACTTCCCATTGCTGGCGAAAGGTTTTAAAATAAATTATAATAATAGAAACATCTAAAACAATGTTCCGTATCACTTAAAGAGTGTATCGACACGATACACGAAAATTAAATCAAGCGTTAATTATATCAACGTTAATTATAAATTTTGAAACAAATAAATACGACAGCGTTAATCGCATAGCAGGTGCATGACAGCATCAATTATTACAATTTTCGACAACGCTAAACAAATCGGCATACAAAGGAAAAAAATCTTTTCCCAACAAATTTCTAAGATTGTCTCAATAATATATGATAATGTTATTTAAAAACAATATTAAAACAGCTTTTGCGTGATTAGTAGGTAATGCAACCAGGTTAAATAACTTAAATTTAGTGTGAAACCGCATCAAATTTTACTGATTTGTTTTAATGTTTGAGTAAATTAATGAATATTAAGCATTGAATGACTCAAAAAAAAAAAAAAAATGGTGTTATGCAATAATAAACGTACACATTATAATTTAGTTTAATGTCAATTTTTAAATTTCACTAGCATTTGCCTATTTTTCTTCGAACTGTCAAAAAATCAGGTTTAAAATTTTCTTAAGGCAGATATTATGTATATATACATATATACTCCTATACATGTAATAATTATAAGTACATAATAAAATGCTAGTTTTTTTTTCAGACGAAATTGTAAAGAAATGAAACACTAATTAAAGGTGCGTTACCTTGTTCTTAAGTTAAATGAAATAACCATACTGGAAATGGATAATTGATAAATTGAAAAATCAAAAGTATTGTTAAATGACAAAAAATTGCTAAATTAAAATAAAGCATTACAAGTAGCTTACATACCAGACGACAACCACGGTATCGTGTAAAGGTTAATACTCTGGCTGCAATAGTGTTATTGCCTGGTGTTTACGATTTTTCGAATTCTAGAGGTAAAATATTAATTCAGTTGGCAAAATATTTCTTCAAAAATTAGTTCTTAACCAGGTTTAGACAGCTGATATTACAAGAACAAAATTTTAAAAAATATATATGCAACGATTATAGAAGTATACTCACCGTATTATAGAGGTCGCGAACACAGCTGCGCCCGCACGTAACAATCTGTTACTCGTTTTACTGCAGCATACCCGCGACACCCGATACAACATAAAAATGTCTAAAACATCGGTTTCAACGGTAACCCGAAGCAAGACTCATGGCATGAGTCCTGCTTCTTCAGAGGAGGGCATATCGGAGAGAGTAAAGGATTTACTTGCGAAGATGGACAGGAAACTCACCCTTGTGATCGAAGAAGTGCGTGAGTTGAAAAACTCTAACCAGTTTTTAAGTGATAAGTACGACGATCTACTGAAAATTATCACGGACCAATCCAAGGAAATCAAAAATTACCATTCGGAGGTGGAACGTCTAAAGAGAGATTGTCACGAAAAGGACAAACACGTCACCAAACTGGGTGAGCGACTAAATGTACTAGAGACGGAACTACGTTCAAACAAAATCGAAATTTGCGGAATAAATTCAAAAAATAAAGAAGACACTCAAAATATAGTAAAGAGGGTTGCCGAGGTACTGCAACTGAGTAATGAAAAAATCAAAAATTCTGAAATGTTTACATCCCGCTATGAAGGAAGGAAGAGCTACGTGGTCGTGGAATTCAAGGAAAAATTGGACAGGGACCTTTGGCTTGCCAACAAAAAAAAGAGCATCACGAACGACGATATATTTCGAAATAAGGACAGTTCACGAATCTTCATTAATGAAAATCTGACGCCGAAAACGATAACAGAACGCTTGAAGATACTTGAAGGGTGCAGTTGCTCAAACATTTCACATTATGAATATAAGCACTTCTTTAACAAAAAATATTAATAATCGATATCTGATTTAAGTGATGAAGACTGAGCGATAATATTTTAAAATTATTGTTTTTAAATGTTTTTTTTTTTTAAATTCCCATTGTTATTGTTATGCCAATGGAAAGTAAGGTAAAAAATAATTTGACTTGAAAAAGTAAGCTCCAATATTTCAACTCATGAAAAGGAATTCTTATACAAAAATTATTATTTGTTGCATGCAGGACGTTATGCATCGATATCTGATTTAAGTGATGAAGACTGAGCGATAATATTTTAAAATTATTGTTTTTAAATGTTTTTTTTTAAAATTCCCATTGTTATTGTTATCTTCGCACAAACCATTAATTGCAAATATGTTTAAATTTCTTTCAATTTCCACAAAATATTTTTTATATTAACATCTACTAGCTGGAAACAATAATCATTTGGCTGGGTTGACATCTTTTATTGGCACACTTCACATAATAAATACCTTTGGTTTTTTTAACATTTCACTTTTGTTATTTCAATCGACACCTCGCTCCTGCACCACTGCGCTATCTATGTACGGGCGGTGCCTTTTAGATCTTTGATCGAATGGATCATCTTCAGAATGACAACTAACTTGAGTCGACCAACCCACTAGAAACTACATTTTAAATGTATTTAACACACATCGGCAATTATTATTTTTTTAACCTTTCAATTAAATCTTAATATAGTGAATTCTTATTCGTAAGTACTATAGTTTATAAATCAGATATCGATATATCTGATTTAAGTGATGAAGACTGAGCGATAATATTTTAAAATTATTGTTTTTAAATGTTTTTTTTTAAAATTCCCATTGTTATTGTTATCTTCGCACAAACCATTAATTGCAAATATGTTTAAATTTCGTTCAATTATTTTTGAATATATTGTTATACTATATTATTAAGCTTGTCTATGCTCCGCCCCACTCGCGCATCTGCCAGCCACCGCCGCAATGTAGAGGATCATTGACTGGTTGTTGGATATGTGTTGATGCATTGTTTTTATGTCGAGCAAGCAATATAATAATTCAAAGGTGTAAAAACTGTGTTTTATTGACAATCCACGCGTATCAATTCAGAAGTGGGATGAATAACGTTATTTTTATTATAGATTTACGATTATAGTTACTGTTTCGCGATGTTTTGAACGCTTTTAAGGTTAAGTTCGGTAATTTTTGACACAATATATTTGGACAAACATTTTAACTTTGTGTGCTTGTTGTTTCGTTAAATTTGTCTCAGTTTTAAATCAAGTACCTATTTATCATGTCCGGACCCTATTCTAGCGGTTATGGAATGCCGCGAAAACGTAAAAATAGCTGTAGTGATTCCGACGCCGAAGAAAATGAACGACCACATGTGCTGATGAAACGTCTAATGGAGACGAAACTAAAGAAAATGGTAAACGAAGTCTTAGCTGAACAGAGATCACTCTCTATGCCACAGCGCGTCTCAAATCAACTACATGTGAAGGCTGATATCATCCCGAAGTTCGACCCGGATACGAAATCAACAAATGTTACCTCTTGGCTACATAAGGTTGACCAGCTCGGCGACATATACGGGTGGGACGAACTGGAAAAGGCACATCACATGCAAACTCGCCTACGTGGTGCAGCCAGAGAGTGGTATAGATGTTGGTGACTTGAACGAGGCTTCAAGAAGAGACCTTTATCAATTATTAAATAGTTATTACTTCTGCTTTGCGAAGAATTCGAAGGAGTTAGATTGTACTCATTTAACCGAAATGACTATTAAGACGACTTCTGATCAACCAATATTTTATAAACCACGCAGATTATCCTACAAGGAACAAGAAGTTGTAAGGGAAAAAGTTAAAGATCTAATCGAAGGTGGAATTATCCGAGAGTCATCATCCAATTATGCAAGCCCCATAGTTTTAGTTAAGAAAAAAAAGACGACAACCACGGTATCGTGTAAAGGTTAATACTCTGGCTGCAATAGTGTTATTGCCTGGTGTTTACGATTTTTCAATTTGTCAATTAAATATTTTTGTTACTGTTATTTAATTTATACTAACATCACCATATATTAAAACAGGACACAAATATTTTGAAAATGAAGCACAGTTCAAATAAGTTTTTGAAATTTAGCATATTTCATTTTATCAAGACGTGCCTAAACGGTAATAGATGACATCTAAATGAGTGTTGAGACATTCCAGTTACAAATATGCAGGCCTTGTTATCTGATAGACATTAGTGTAGGGCATAGGTTGCGTAACAACTCAGTTGTGCACAATAGCCGAATTGTGTTGAATGCGTTCGAGCTCCTCTAAGGATAGCGCGTTGGCGGCCATGTTGACTGGCGGCAACTTGCCGGCTGTGGCCTGTGCCAGTAGCTCCGGACTAAACCAGCGCGCTAGCTGATTGGATGTGGGGCTGAGAGCGCCGCTCGAGTTTCCGTCGCGTGACATTGATGCCCTGCGTCCGCCCAGTTCTGTCAAAGTAAATTAAGAATTTTGATTATAAATACAAACACTCATTACATATTTAAGAAACTTTGAGAATTACCAGAATAATAAATCTAAAAAATAATACAAATGCTAAAATATTTACTTCTTTTAAACCAAATATCGAAGTATGTCATAACAGCCTCGTGGCAGTGGTATGAACGCCTACTTCTAATCCAGAGGTCCGGAGTTCGATCGCCAGTGCATCAAACCCGACCAGGTCATTTATGTCACCAAGAATATTCTACAGCACTTTTCTCAACACTATTGAGTTAAGAAAGACATTCCAAAACACTCATATAATTACTAAGTTGGGAGGTGTTTTCTGCCTTTTATTAATGACCACACTTACATCATGAAAAAAGTACTCAACACTACGCTCAATAGCCCCCCGTCACGAAAACATAATCCGTACAGGAGGATAAAATAATTATCATCTTTTTTTAAAATCAAAAAGTCTTTTATTTGCTTTGAGTGGGTTTAAAGTAGGTTAGATTAAGCATAGCATAGTCGGTCAGTTTCTCTTTATGAAATTTTGCCGATTCAACTTAGGATTGCAGAAAACTTATTCTGTTGTGTTTATTGTAACTTATTGTGAAATATATAAACAAAAAAGCCTAAGAAACCTGCATGACCTAGTTGGAAATGTATAATTAAAATAATATGAAAATTTGACAAATTTAAATTTCCTTTGACATCTTGTTCATTATACTTACAGTGAAGAAAAATATATGCATTATAAAATTCATTACTGTGAACATAATAACATACCAAATTAGCAAAACACAAAAGACTGTTTGAACACGTTGTAGTATTTTTTATTTGCTAATTTGCATAATTAATTAAATAGACACATATAAAAGCATTTGAAATTGCACCGCAAAACAAAAATGTATGCTCAAATTGCATTATGCAAAAAAACTGCCTTTATATATAATTTATAAATACCAAAACTATAAAAGGAGATAAATAATTGAGGGAAGGACATATGAGATTAAAAAAATAAAAAAATAAGAATACAGAGGATTCCTAAAAACACTTTCACAATCTATGATTAGTTGTAGTAGTAAGATTCAATCCGAGGTTAGAGTATGGCTCATAAATTGTGTTTCTACATTATTGAATGATAATCCAAAACCATAGCTTTCATTAAAAAAAAAGAAAACAATATTGAAACATATTTGGCCAGTCAAATACTTTCTGAAATAAATTGCTTTATAATGTGATTTTTTTAGATACTGTTTGATTAAAAAAAAAATGCAGTTACATCATTTAAGACATCCATTGAGTAAGTATCATTAAGTAACTGATAGGGATGTAAAAGAAAGATAGTTTTGGGTTTTGTTACCATACAATTCACACTAGCATTCATTAAGTTAACGCTAAAAATGCTGTACAGAACAGAAACATGCTCAAAAACAGTAATAAAATATCTCATTAGCATCTTTTCATTAAGGACTGCACTTCACAATTGAATTGCTGATTATTAAAAGGGAGCTATGTTACATTTTCAACTTTGCGAGATATTAAAAAAAAACTGATTCATTTCTAATATAATCACATATATTACAAATTTATGCATTTATGAAAAACTTAGTGTGTTTGCTGATTTGTTTTTGTTTTAATTTTTTTTTTATTTCTAATAACTTTTTTAATAAAAATAAAACAAATTCTGTAACATAGCTCCCTTTTAATATAATGTAACATATACCCCTTTTAATAATCAGCAATTCAATTTTTAGAATGATTGCAAGACTAAATATTTTTATTTTATATAAATATAATTATATAAATATTTTATGGTGAGTGAATGGGAAAAATATTCATGTTCAAAACCACAAATATTGGACACTAAAACCACATTTAGGAAAGAATTGTCAGTGATTGCAAAGTCAAACACTAACTGAAATAAAGTGGCCTTATGAAAATGTATTTTAAATACTTATGGGGTTTACTTATATCCTATTTTCCACCAGAAGATCAAACCCAGTTTTCTCATGCACACATTCTGAAAATTAGTTTTTTTTTATCCAAAAAAACAACCAACCATACTATTTTGACAACCAACAACTTAACTAAACTAATTATATTATAATTATTTGCATAGCAAGGAATATATATTTTTTTTATTGCCTATTATAATAAATTTTTGTGTCAGATGATAAATGCATGAGAATTGTCTTATTCACTTAGGAATATAGAACACCGTTCAATAACGAAGATGAGTAGAACACCGTCTGTCATAATGACATTCAGGTAAATGTAATTTGTAAATAAAGTTAGTAAAAAAAGAGGACCATAGAAAGCAAAATAAAAAAAAAAGTAATTTAACACAATAACTACTTTCCCATTCAACCACTCACGTTAATTACTATTCGAATACTTATAAGGTTATAATATTATGACAACCGCTTAACATTGAAAAATGCAGCGGCTGCAACCAATATAACACCTTTATACTATATCATACGCACAAATGTATTTTACATAGGAAAGCAACCTCATATGTACGCTCTCAGGTACTAATATACCCTTCACATATAAATAATATATGAATCTGTGACACTACCTACACATTTTAAAAAAAAATCAGTTACATTAGAATTAGGCCACTTTTCGCCATCTATAGTAACATCTATAGTAGTTTATAAGGTTGAAAATTAATTCTGATAAAATTTACTTATAAGATTTATTATAGTTTATAAGTAAATATAAATTAACATAACAAAAAATATTCTAAAAACTAAATTCGGTGCTGTCTGTGAAGAAAAGGTAAATAAAAAAAATATTTTTTATTACTTTCCTCGCATTTTACATCTTTATTCTTAGAACCCTTGTACCTGATTGCTCACAACAACAAAGAATAACATTTTAATGCAAGAGTAATAAAAATAAAAAAATATTTTTTTTATTAACTATTCTTTCACAGGCTGTTTTAACTCAATTTTAATGCCAATACAATAGAATGGTAAATTTTATTATGCACTGTATGCAAGTACAAATCCGAACACACAAACCAAAATATATAAACCTCACGATACAATTGAATAACTAAAACGAATGAGATTGTTCTTATAAACAAATGCACAAAAGTGTGCAAGGTAGGTTTGTTTTTTTACGTCTGTCCAACAAATAAAGAGCATCGTAAATAAATATAAATGCTGGCTATGGTCTTTGGCCTAGTGATACTAAATTACTTTCTTGAGCATGCACTTAACATTTTGTTAAACTTTGCTGGCTTTTAAGCGTAAGGAAGCAATTATTTGAAAATGTTTACGTTTTTAATTTGGGGTTATGCTATGAATGTTTCTTACTGTCAATATCAAGCATCTGTCAATGACATGGTTTTAGATTATTACATTTTTCCTATATACTTGTATATTTATTGAGAGCTATTTTGTAAAGGGTGTTAATAAGTATATCATGTTCCTTAGGCATTGATTAAAGCATTAATACTTAAGCATAGATTGTGAATGCGTCGTCCCACAAAGAAGTTCTAATGCGGGATGCCTTCGATCATAGGAAGGTTAAAGGCACAGGAATGGAAAATTATAGGCGGATGTTTGTCGAAACCTTAGATAATAAATGTTTAAGTTTATTAGGCCCGAGAAGTATTCAAGATAATTTCATTTAAGACTGGTAATCGATCGTACGTTATAAAAGTTACTAAGAAGTATACAGAAGAACTGTTAGATTACATCTCTCTTCCAAGTTTATTTAGTAACTTTGTTTAATAATTTATTTGTAATTATTATCCTATTTTATCTGTTTACAAGTTTATATAAAAGTTAATTTAATGTGTAAATGAAAGAAAAAAGAGAGTCATGACCATACAAAAGAAAAAATGGTTTCAGGACTATATCCTAAGTGAAAGTGAGACAACATTAAACGATAAACATGGCCTATCTAAACATTTCTATGATCGAAGCAGGTTAGAAAGTAAGAGAAGTGCAAATTATATGAAAATGATCCATTTACCTCATGCATTCTATGGTAAAGCTAATGCCTCAGCGAGGTAGGAGAGCCGGGTTCGATCCCTGGTGGAAATTGTATATTTCTAACTGCTTTAATTGCTCTTGAAATAAAACTAGGAATACAATTAAAAAAGGTTGGAAATTTGCCCTTAGTGCAAAGGTAAAATAAAATTTTAATTGCAAACTATAGAAAAACATATTTGTGATTTAAAAAAACATACAAATCAAACTGAAAACCCCTTCATTTATTAACGCTGATTAAAAAAAAAATTAAAAGTAAAAAAAATATTTTATTTAAAAATTTATTTAAATCCTGTACATATTTTTGTTATCATTAAACATTTTAAGGTCTGATATTACACAGTCCAGGACACCTCAACTTAGTTGTTTGATTATTCTGGTTTTATCACAATGGATTCAAATGTCATTAGCTAACCCATTTTTCTTTTTTAATTATTGTTATAAATTGTTTAAACATTCATTGGAAATTCAACCTTAAAAGGTTAAATAAAATAAAACAAAACTAAAGTAAATGTAAGCATTTCATATTTCTACGCAACATTACAATGGTTCTGATTCAATTTTGAAACATTTTGACAAATTCAGTTGACAGCCTTCGCAAAAACCATTATCTAGGTGAACTGAAATTTGATTATGACAAAACAAAGTAAATTAATTATGAATGTTTGCTTGCAAAGGTTTTATCTAAAGTTCTAGGTTCTTTCTGTCAATGGGAGTTATTAAATAAAAGTCACTTCTGGCGGCATGAAACTGAACTATTAGAAATTGCGGTAGTCTAGTTGAACTATTGACCTAAAGGTCGCGGGTTCGAATCCGCACATGGTCATACCCTTTTTAATGCTTCATTACCACCATCTCCCCTGACACACTGGCAGATTTAGCCAAGTTGAGTAGGGCCAAAAATAGTATGCACGTTTTTCGTAAATATATTTTCGTAAATAAGAATTGTATGCACGTTTTTCGTAAATATATTGGTTATGTTAGAATAAGTTAAAATAAATTAAACGAAGAAAAAATAACACCAAAACCATGTTAACAAATGAACACATTTATAAATCTTAGCTTAACTTACGTTATTTTATTTTATTTATAAATGTGTTATAAGTTTTTCTTTTATGCTTTTACCGCCCCCCTGGTTTCCTGCAGCGCCCCCCAGGGGGCGGGTAGCGTCCACTTTGGGAATCACTGCGCTAAAGGATGCACTGAGATGATATTGCAGAATAAATTTATGTGGTTTAATATAATTTTATTCAAGCCTTAGGAGAATATGCACAAATTACCGTTGAAGCCTCTATGTTGAGAATGCATCTGAAACAGCTGATGAAGACCAGAAGGGTTGCCACTTTGGTTGTTCATCTGAAAAAAATATATATATATTATTTTTTTATAACACATCATTATAACAAAAACGAAACCGACTTACATACATACAAGTAAAACCTAAAAAGTAAGCACATGACATGTCATTTGACAAGAAAAGATTTTAAACGGTAAACATACATTTTGATTTATCACGACTTTACACTACACTATGAAAAATATTCTAAATTGCTAAAGCTACTACCAAGTGAAAAAAAACCGATTATACATATCGAATTGAGAACTTCCTTTTTTCTAAATCTGTTAAAAAGCATGCACCGTCACTTTAGCAGCTTTCTGTCTGCTACGTCCCACCTAGAAAAGCTCTGCATACGTTGCTCTAGACCTTTTTCACGAGAACAACGTGCGGTTGTTTGACAAGCTTAAGAAAAACAATCCTAGTTATTGATGAAATATAGTGGATCTGCAGGAACAACCGAGTAGAACAAATAAAATTCTCGAATGTCTACAATTAATATGAATTTCCAAATGTTACAATAGTCTGGTCATACCAATTTTAATGCTTCATTACCACCATCTCCCCTGACTCACAGGCACATTTGGCCTAGTTGAGTAGGGCCCAAAATAATTGTATATAACCTAGGTCATAGCAATTATTTATTAAAAAAAAACAATAAAATTTGCAAATGTTGCATGACAACTCATAGACTGGCGGCCCCTTAACCAGTGTTGAAATGCGAGTCGTTGATCCAGTAAACACCAATAGAAAATATAGTAATATTCTGACCTGGCTCTGCAAGGAGAGGGGCATTTGTTGGTGTTGTTGCTGCTGCTGTAACTGTCTCTGCCGTTGTTGGTCCTGCTGCATGTGCAACATCATTGAATTGAACTGGCAAATTTTAAACAGTTAATATTTGCAGTAAATTACCAAGTATGTGCCATTATCCAAAGATCAGAGTGCTAGGTGGCGACGAATCTGCACTAGAGTAGTTATTTTAATCAATTAAGGATTAAACGTATCCCTAGCATTTAGGCACAATTATTTCTGATTAATTAGCAACAGTAATAATTTGCAATGATCGATGGCTGTCATCGCAGACCACAAGATGACTTAAGAGGCCCCATGGTTTTATTTTCTCGATTCTTATCAATAAGATATTTAAGTAAAAACGTTTGTATGGAGAAATGACCGGGTTGCATCCTCTTAAGGAAGTTGATGGGACTTGACAGGACTTTTGTAGCTTTATTTTATAAAAGAACAATATTGTTCTTTCCATTACAAATTACTATCTTTCTTAAATATTTTCATTTATACAAGATGTATTTAAATTCACTACCGTCCTTTCGGAAGATTGATCTATATTTTTTTTTTTTTATTTTGTATAGTTTAATACAACTATATTCTAGAGAATTTCATAAGCTATTCAAAATAGTGCAAGTTATCAACATAAGATCGGTAGTATTTACGGGGAGCAAAATACGTGCAGAGTCGTAAAGTCGCTTGGGCAATATACAGGTTAATTTACCTGCGCCTGCTGCGATCCAGAGATCTGCATGTTTCCAGAAGCCATCTTGTTTCGAGATGCCATTTGTAACTGCTGCTGTTGTATGGTCGTCATCAACTGCTGATAAAATCAGATAATCACGATTATTTTATTTTGTTTACACAAAATGCAGTGACATAAAATATCAAACATGTTTCCTGTTACCAGATATATTGAAACGGGCTTATAAGTTAAAAGTTGAATTAAGTTATTATTGTGGAATTAAACTAAACCTAAACTTCTTTACAAATCCAAATATCGGAACTAAAAAATAATCTTTAGATTTGAAACATTTCATATTTTGAGCTTGCTTTGGTTTTTCAACATGGTGAATTTGAGATGGTGAATACCTAACGGATCTGCGATCACACAGATTCTCTAATGAATTTGATGAATTATGCAACAATTATATCAGGGACAGAATGAATTGCATGAAAAGGGACTTCAACTCAGCATCACAATAAATTATCTCGTTAAATTTGCTTATCTATTTCAAATCCTGAATAGAAAACATCTTAGTTGATATCTTACAAAAAAATATTAGAGCCAATAAAAGTAAATTTAGAGCCTGCCATCAGAATTTCCATATGATATAATAATATACCAACCTGTTGGTGATGGTTCATATAAGCTTGAGACTGGAAATCTTGATTAGAAGACGGTTGGTATGAGTTAGAGGACCCGGACATGCCACCATGATTTCCCTGTTGAAGTAATACATTGGCCTAGTGTTAGTCACTTAGCAACACAAGAAAAAATTGTCACGAAAGTCAGAACTTCGTTCGTGCTTGAAGGATCCGTACTTAACTAAAAAATGTTTTAGTCCCTAGTAGACCTAGATTATTCATCGACCTTGGCTGAGACCGCACAAACGAAGGATTCTGGACGAAGGATGGATGGAACTCTTTGCCGGTTCAATTTTTAATAAATCAAAAATTTAGGAAACCACTGACCCTTTACGAACTAATTAGGAATAGGTTGAGGATTTGTAATACTTAGAACGTGTGATGAGAGCGTAGTTGTCAATAATGTAGTGGAATGTTTCAATCACCGTACATGGTTTATATTGTGTAATATGAAATACCTTAACGATGGGCCTCCCCTGCGGCATTTTTGGTTGGGGTTGTTGCAAAGGCCAGGATGGTTGAGATGACTTGCCCATTCCTGAGCCGTTTCCGTCGCCTTCCTTCTCTGCAGTCATTTTTCTCAAGACCTAAAATAGTGATATTAATGTAGTATGTTTTTCTTTCATTCCCTTTAACTGTCATGCATGAAATTTGAAAAACATACATTATTTTAATGGTATAGAAATCTAATTAATTTATTACTAGCAGACCCAGGGTTTCACAGTTGGGGTTTGTGGGCATAATTCAGTGCTTCATTTCATGGCCCTTTCACCTTGTTTGCCCTATAATACTATGGATTTTTAGTTTAAACATATATAAAGCATTATCTTTGAAATCCGTGCGTCTATAATCATGATTTATATTCTCCTTCTATATTTTTAACCTCTGTAAGCATACTAAATTTCAACTCTAGCTATTATAGTTTCAAACTCAACTTTTTTGAGATGAAAATAGAAAGGATTAAGTGAAAACGTAATGTACAGAAATCGAGGTAATTTTTAAAAAGTTACATTTTTATTTTATTTTTTTTTTCCCCTATATCATCAATAGGGTTTTGAATAAATAGTTTCATATTAGCTTTAAAAAAAAAACAAATGAAATTCAGCGTTACTTAATTTTCAATCTATTTTTTTACATTAATTTTTAAACTAAAGTTCCGTCAAGTGCCCAACCCGGACCAGTTTGGGCCGTGCCATTGCCGGGTATCCAAATGATATTTATTCTTGGCAATATCAGAAATCTAAATGCTGTCTATTGGAATACCTTAGGCCTAGATCATGCACTCAAGGTTAGATTCATAAAGGGAAAAAGGAATGTTTTGAAAATTTTTCAATTTAATGATGTTGACTAGACTATGTTTATCTATAGTTAGAAGAGATTCTTATAAGTACCACATTTTCTTGCAAAAATCCTCTTTGTAAAACCCACACACACAGCACTGGAGTCAAAACGGTTGCAGGCAATAACATAACTTTATGAAATTTATTTGGAATATTCGATTACAAAGTCTTCCTGTCTCATTCACAAAGCGAAAATACCAATTTTTGGTGTTGCAAGTAATAAAAAGTGATAGTATAATAGGCAGTTTAAAGCGGACATACGGATATGGCTCCAGCACTTGGATGTAGGCTAGCGAATGAAGTTCTGGTGGAGTTAAGCAATCGGCGGGTTAGAATACGAAAAGCTGTAACAAATTACCCCGCTAAAACTCTGTAGATTTTATTTACTTCATACGATAACTCTTCATATATAATAAGCTTTAAGTATGTTATAATATGCTTAAACCTTTCATCATTGAGTGAGAGATATGAATAAAAGGTGCAGAGTTTATCTTACGGAGGTAGGTGTAAAAGCGAGCGGCGGCTGCTTATTGGGGCTAACGACTGTCGCAGGGGTGTTCCTGCCCTGCTGCTGCACTGACGATCCGGCCGCCTCCTGCTTGCGCCTGAAGTTGGCCTCTTGTTCCTCGAGCTTGCGTTTAATCAGCGCTTTGTGCATAATGCTCTGCGTATGCACTTGGAGCTCACGAGGCGATGGAATCCGAGGAGGAAATGCTGCAAATAATACTATGAATATTATACTAGTAATACATACTAAATTTACGTTCCATTATGCTTGCAACATCATCGATAGAAACCAGCGTTAGCACTGTATAAAAATATAACTCAAGCATTAGTGGTAGCACGCCTGCTGTGTTTATCTCGGCTTGTGACACATCACTCAGATTAAAAATACAAAATTATTTTTAAAAAATCAAAATATAAAAACACATTTAAAATAAGTGTATATATTTGTTTAACCTGACTGGCGTCCGTGCCGCAGCACCGAAGCACAAGAAACGTATTTTATTTTATTAATGCTGGCAGTATTGGCTTTTTTTTCCGCCATAAACCTTTTCATAAAGTTTTTTAATAATATTTCAGTACGATTTCAGCCGATAAGACAACTTTAATAATTTTAATATAATAATCTAGCATCACAATATTCTATTGATGATTTTTCAAATCATTCTAAGAAAATTGCGGTGAATTTGTAATGTTTTTAATAGTGATAACTACATTTTTTTTAATAATAATACACACATTATTTAGCCAAATTTAATAGTTTCTTAAATAAGTTGTTACTTTTTAAGAAAATATTTTAATAAAGCCATTATTGTAAATATTTCTTTCGCTCAAAAAAAAAAAACAATTGAAATATTAACTGTTTGACCTATTATCACGTAATAGCTGATTTAACAGGCATACATACCATATTAATTAAAGCGAAGAGTTACATAGATTAAATTCTCTTAGCTAGCTCACTTTGTATGACATTTTAAATACAACACTAATAAAAAAAATTGCCACAGTGAACCCCCAGTGAATGACTCCCAATAAAAGAGAATGAATGAAGTCATTTTTAGTTAGAAAGGAGTTCAAACTGTTAATAAAGCGCAGATAACCCCTTCCGCTTAAGACACAACATTGTCCTTATATCTAAAATTAGAAAGTCAATACTGGTACCTACTCAAAATATATGGTAAAAAGCATGTTTTATTTCAAATTTTGAACTAAAAATCCTTAAAAATAGACAAATATTGTACCGGTTCTCCTCTATGTGCAGGTTTTATTTACCTGGGTGGTGTATAGCCAATGTATTGGGACTTGTAGCCATATTAGGTGAGACACAATAGGCTGCATGCGTAAAAATACCATTACAACATTTACATTCCATAATAAACATTTTAAAAACATCAAATGTTAAATCGCCTTAAACACTAACCCATTAACCTTTCGTTCCAATCCCAAAATTATTAGCACAACTTTCACAACCTATTTTCAGCCTGCTTAACTTATTAGCAGGCGAATTGTTCATTCATACACAGTGTGAATGAACAATTTATAATATAACTACAAAAACTTTTAATTTTTATTTTCTTCTTAATTTTTTTATTGTTGTAGCTAAAAAAAAAATAGAAAAAAACCTTTGTATTTGAACTCATAAAATTGAAATAACAAACAAGACATAGGTATATTTGTATTTCTCCATTATAAACTACATAAATATAATATATAGATATTGCTTTAAATAATAATGATTTTGTGATTTTTTAATTATTATTATATAGGAATCTATGTTAAAATTTATATAGTAATTTTTTCATTTATTTTCATGTGACACATTTCTTCATTTATATATAAATGATATAGTTATTTTAGATTTATTTATATAGGTATATAGATATTGCTTTAAAAATAAAAAAAAACTTGTTAATTCAAAATTAATTTTGAGTTTATCTAATTATATTAATTAATATAATATAGGAATCAGTGTTCAAACTAATGTAATTTTTTTTTATTTTCATGTGTTAGTAAACCGAATAATAAAAATATCACGAAAAAGTCAATTAAAGAAACTAAGTATTTATTTAGTTTTTAGACCTTTTTTTAAATTTAGTATTAACTTATACTTAAATGTAATAGAAAATCAAATCAAATGCCCAAAATGTTATTAAAGGAAAAAATCCACAAAGTTACTTTTTTTGGCATGCAACTGCTCTGGGTTATTTATACATTTATTTATACTTTTTTTTGAATATGAATAAAGCCACAACATAAAAATTCTGAAATGTACCAAATCAAAGTGTGATGTAATATATTTAATGTAATGTTACGCTGTTTAATCAGAAATTAATCAAATGCTCTTTTGAAATATGACAAATTTAAAACCTTTTGAAATATGTCAATTTTAAAACCTTTTGGTACAATATTATAGGTTTAAAACATAATATGTTGCCATTAAAATCACATTTCATCATTTTTTTATAAGCCACTTTAATATTTACAAAACCTTGATATGTCCAAAATAAGGTCTTGCAGCTAAAACTTGGACCACAGGCAATAAACAGCACATATTTAGCGACTAGTGCAACATATGTAATCTCCAGAGCATATAATGGCTACAGTAAATGAGAGCAATGTTAAGATGTGTAAGTGAAGCCTTACGGATTATTCCTCTTTTTAAAGAGAAAACTGAACAGTAGCAGATATGTCCTGCAAACATATGATATGTCATATTTAAAGATATGTCCTTATAAACAAGATGCTAGATTCTGTTTAACCTGAAAAGGTTCCTTTTTCGTTAGTAGTACTACAATTACCTTAGAATATGTTGTGGTGAAACTTACCATTATGAGGCAGAGGGCTAACCCTTAACTGCTGCTGATGAGATGCGATCGCCAGCTGCTGTGACGCAACTGAAGAGGGAGGTGGCCTTAGTAAAGGCGGAGAAGGAGGATTCATTTGAATCAGGTTAAGTATGGCGACCAGGAGCTCGCGGTGCCGTGACTGCATCCCAGGGTTGGAGATCTGCTGCTTTAAGTGATCTACAGTTAACTCGCCGTGCTTCAGACCTATGAGCATAGAAATATTGTCAAATGTGGCATAAAATAATATTTTCAATTTTATATAAAGATCTGCAGGCCTACTTTTGTGCCAACCGCATTGCAAACGCTATGTCATTTGTTGAATCTTGAAATTTTTGCACTAAAAAAATAAAATTAAGTAATTGCTGATAGCCCAAACGTAATACAGCTGCAATGATGCACTGTTACATTTTTAGATACATTTCAAATATCATTTTTCGAAGTGAAATTGTCCATGGTTTAGCCCAGGGGTGCTCAAACTTGAACTGCTGGCGATCTACCTCAATATTTTTAGACTACTTACGATCGACTCTGAGAGACTGCAAGTGTGTGTGATGCAGGGTTGTCGTACATACACGATACACCCTACCTACCTAGGTAGGGCGTACCGTAGCATATATAGATATTAGCTTTCTGAACGGTCGATCGCGATCGACCGTTTGAGCACCCCTAGTTTAGGCTATGAAAGAAAGACAACAATATAATTCTGATATGTTTATTAAGGAACTCACCGCGGATAATAGCCTGTGCTTCGGGCCTGGAAAGAAGTTCTCGCGATAACTGCGCATTACTCATAGCAGACTGAAGATCACCGGGTATCGGGGATGGCTGAAATTAAACCACTTCCTTAGAGCATGTGTCAGGAACAATATTGTAAGAGTACTTCAAATTTTTTATGTTCTTATTTCTGTAAATTTAATATTTAAGGAGATATTTTTTTCACATTGGTGACTTTAAGACAATATTTTTTTACATTGGTGACCTTGGCATACCTATTATTTCTTCACATTGGCATGTTAAAAGTGCAATGGAATGGATTATTATTAGATTGAATATCCTCATAAAAATTCAATTTTATGAGGATAGTGTACTGCTATTATGTATGTATTATGGATGGGGCAACTAAGCTTAATATGATTTTCCTCAGAGATGAAGCCTGAAAAATGCCCGATTTACTCCACGCCCCACGGTTTCACGGTTAACGGCTTTACGCCCTCCAATACAATGGTGAACTGATACATAGTCTAAAACACTAATAGGAAATTCCATTTTTGTTTAGAGAAATTTCAGGAGTGTTGACACAAAACTACTTAACCACACTTGAGAATGGGTCAATTAGTTTTTGCCTCAACTCGCCACAAATAAACAAAACGACAGCTTATTTCTAAATAACAATAAAATTATAATTGCTTTTTAGGACTTACTTGAAAGTGTCTGTTAGGCGGAGGAGGAACCATTTTACTCGCAATTTCAATTTCTTGTTGTTGCTGCCGCTGCAAAAATAAGAGATTACAATTATTACACTACAGGGGTTATTAAAATGCAAAGCAAAAGTTATATAATACTCTTCTTCCCGAATAGTTGCTAGATTTTAGCTAAATGATTTTTCTGACAATTTGAAACCAGGAAAAAATCATATAAGTTTTACAAATAAGTGAATGCTAAAACCACTGATTCAGGCAATAGAAAGAAACTATTTATTGATATTATGATGACTTACTTTTCTTTTTTAATTAGTAACACAGATATTCGTGAAAAGGTATACATTGTAAAAGCTCAATTTAAAATAACTTCTCGTTTTTTGTAGTAAAAATGTGAAAGTTTAATTTAAACTTTTGCAATTACTTCATTTATTATATGTTAATTGGGAGCCACTTAGTAGAAGGCGTTTTGAATACAGGTTAACTAGTTTATATAAGACTGTGACGAATGAGCCTGCCTGGTCTACTTTAAGATCCCATCTCCCTAAGCCTCCTTATATTGGCCGTAATGACCATCCTTCCAAGATAAAACCTATCTTGAGAAAACGGAACATTGGGTTCAATTCGTTTCTTTCCAGAACAATTCGGCAGTGGAATATTCTTCATAGGTCAGTATTTTATCCGTTTCCATCTTCCAAGGCTGTTTTTAAACGTAGACTGCGAGTTGTTAAGCATTAATTTTTTTTTTCCTCACCTACTAAAATTACTTAATAATAATAATTATTATATATGTTTAAATTAGTAATTAGCTGCAGTTTATTATTATTTTTTTTTATTATTATTGTGTGCTGAGCAAGCAGCTATTTAGCTGAACATGCTCATATCTCATTCTCAGCTACTAGCGATTTGCCTAGATTAAAGAAATTTATCAAGGCGGTTCTTGAACTGGTTTACACTTATAGCTTCCACCACTTCCTGTGGTAGCCGATTCAAATTAACCACAACTCTATTGGAGATAATATTCTTCCCAGGATTAGTGGAACAAAGAGATTTAGATAACTTCATTGAATGGCCGCGAAGTTGCGTGTTTTGGTTAAACATGAATATGCCCTTAATGTTTGGTCAATTTACACTTTGTAAGTCACAATGAGATCCCCACAATCACGTCGCTTCTGTAATAAGGTCAATTTTAACACAGACAGCCTTTCTTCATATTCCAAACGTTTTAGTAGTGTGGGTATTTTTGTGAATCTCCTTTGAACTTCTTCCAGTAACTTTGTCTTTTATATTATGATATATGTAGAGACGTAAAGTTTGGTAATACACGAGTAGGATCTGAAAGTGCCTAAGTGAAGACCGTTTCCACACAGGCCATGGCCGAAGTACAGTAAAGCTTCACAGCAAGTGCGGGATGCACCTGCGGCGAGAGCCTGTTAGACTGCCCAGTATATTAGACTGCCCAGTATATGGGTTCCATGTTGAGATTGTGGGTCTCCCCAAATCAAATATTGACGTCCCCCATTTGGGCAAATAATTTAAATTTGTTTATTTTTACTCTTATTTAAATTTTGATTATTTGTTTTTATTGTATAGTTAATTTTATTTAAGCTAACGATAAATTCTCAATAAAAAATGTTTGGATAAGGAATTTTTTAATGAAAACAGACCATCCTACGCAAAGGAGAACTGGGTGGTGGTGCACTTACATTCTGGATATGCAGAAGCTTGTAAAGGAGGTCCTGCGGAATGTGGGCTTGCTGCTGCTGCTGCTGTTGTCGCTGTTGCTCCTGCACTTGCTCCGCTTGCTGGGACTTGTTCAGCATCTGAGTAGCAAATTATTTGTCCTCTCAATATTGTAAGATGAACGAATGAAGAAAAATGGGTTAGGTATTGTTTATGCACCAACTTATGAAACGCCGATCCGTTGAATTAATTTATTCCTTTATTGAAGGAAACATCTTTTTTGTTACTGAGCACAACAAATTAAAATATTGATTAATTAACATTACTATTACAAGTATTTGTATAGATTTAAATGTTCTCTGATTTCCATCATTGTACTTACCTGTAACAAAATTTTGGCGACTGTTTATAACAAAATTACTAAGATTAATGGATAAAACCCTAATACTTATGAATAGTGCCAGAAGAAAATCATTGGTTTCCTTGTTCCGAAACTTGTAAAGCATACAAGTACATTCGATTATGGCGAATGTAACTTTGATATTCCAAATTAAAACAATTTTGACGTGAAATATTTATATAATTAGTAAAAAAATCCTGAATTCAGATGTCATTTTTATTTTATTGATTTCAAGAATAAATGTAAAAAAAAAATAGTAGAATGAGCATTAAAAGCAATATTAATAATAAAATCTGATTGATGCCACAACATCAAGCTGAAAATATCACGTTATATTGAATTGATATGGATCACAAAGTATGAGAACAAAATGACATTCTTGCTTACTGCCATTGAAAAAAATCAAAATCAAAGTTTAAAATCAAGTTTTTAAAATAATTGTACCTGTAATAAACTCATGGGTTGTGGCTGCTTGTGGTGATTCATTGGTCCATTGGTCACAGAAACTGCATGCCCTTCAGAAACTTGAGCTAACTGCAGGACAAACACATTTTAATTACAAAGCATAATTAACACCACAAAATTAGCATTCAATATTTAAAATTTTAATATAGGATTACAGTCCTTTTATTTTTATTTTTTCTGACTATAATAGAAAATACAAATGTTGTTATGTTGTCCGAAACTGATTTGAAACCTTAAATATGAGATAACACTTACCGTCAGCTTCAGTTTCGTGTCTACTTAACCTTATCCGTCCTTTAATCTACTGTAGTCACGCGATTATGTCAGCTGGCTACTGAGGCGGATTTGATCGCCGACTTGTCAATTGAGGTTATTTTTTCTTATAACTTGTCATTCTATCACGGATTCAATGTTTAACAAAGTTTTCACATTCAAAATATCACATTTTCACTATGAAATTATTGCTTAATTAAACAGTATGGAGTTAGAACTTAAGCCTAGGGCCTCCGATTTTACAATCGAATTACGAAATGTTGAGAAAGCTGATTGAACTTCATTTTGATTCTTCCAGTGAAATGTTGTGAGATATGCTGATAACCTAAAACTAGTCTTGAAGTTTAATAATCTTGATAACTATTCTCGGCTATCTTCTTTACTATTTTTTCCTTTGACTAATGTGACAACATACAATTTAAACATTAGAAATAGTAAGAATATTATTGGTAATCAGTGCTTTTTGTATCATTCAAATGACTCATAGTATCAAGACATCCTTAATTCATTTAAGAAGTGTTTTAGAATTCGTGTCACCAATATGGAGTCCACAATACTATATATATGAAAACAGAGCCGAGTATTATTATTATCGGTTGATGGGCGAGCAGCTAGAGCTGATATGCCCACATCGAGATCACAACTTCATTGATGACGACTGGATTCAATTCGAAATTCTGGATTAAGATTTTTTAATTGGTAGGTAATGCTGGCTTCGAAGTATTGATTGTGGGAGTTAATTCCATATTTTCTTGTGTTTGTAGAGAAAGGGTTTTTTGGGAGTTTTAATTTGTGTCTACGGAGATAAGGAATGTTTGAAAGTTTATCTATTTTATATTTCCATTTATAGTATCTATTATATTTCCATTTTATATTGAATCCATCTTTGTTAGCTTGTCGTAAGCGCTGTCCAGCATCCAGCATAAAATCTATAATGTATTTCTTACCAGTCTCTTAAAAGCATCGCTGTTCTGTGGCTGCTGAACATTTTGCTGCTGCTGCTGATGATGAGACTGATGATGTTGAGATGCTGACGATGATAGCATTGCTGCTTGACTCTCCATCATCTGTGCCATTGAGATAAGCTGTGATTGTGGAATGCGGCCGGACCCAGCCCGGTTCCGCATTCGTGCCTCCAACTCTTCTACACTCTGAAACTTGCCAGATGGCTGCGAATCTAGGAAATATAACATGATTAAAGCTTTCACTTTTGTTACAATTATCCTATAAAAATATGCATATAATAAAATACACCTCATTACATACAACCTTTCAAACGAACTGATCTTAATGTGATGTCTTCTCCAATCTCTATCAATTTAAGAAATCACAAAGCCATCTTCTCTGACCCCTGATTCTTTAGCACGTAACTTCCTTCGTAAAGTGGTTGGATGAATAGGGAATGGGGACAAAATAGATGGGGGTTGAGTGAACTCCATTTTCTGATTTTTCGCAGTAAGAATGACTGGAATTCAACATTCTTCCTCTTAAATATTTGGTTGATTTTGTTGAATGGTCTGTGTGTAGGCGGGTTTGAGGAGGTGACTAAATATATCCCATACCAAAAATTAAAACTAGCTGATGCTTTTCAAAGTGACTCTTCTTTGCCCTTTATTGATTGCATCAATATTATCATTTAGATTTTTTGACAGTCTATATAAAAGTTATGTTCCGAAATATGCTACTCATGATAGTAGAATGAGAAATATGCAAAGAATGGAGAGTAACATGATTGTGAGCGACAACTGGATTTATTGATGATGAACAGTCATTGCAAGTAGCCAAAATTGTTTTAGATGAAATGTAGTACTCTTAAATAGTAAAAAAACATATATAATAAAAAAACAGAAACTAACCAATGGCTTTAGTGGGTTGCTGTTGGTTTCGCTGGAGCATATTGAAGAGTGCTCCGCCCTGGCCTTGATGGTTATGGGTTCCGATCGCGTGGGAAGTAGGAGCTTGCAGGCTTCCTGCCGATGAATTGTTTCCAAGGCCGGTCGATGAGGCCGCTGGTGATATTGGTGCAAACAAGTGGCCAGCCTCCGACGTTGAAATTGAGATAGACTGGTCTACATCTACAGAGTTACAAAATCAAATTAGAATAGTTTATTATAAATGTGAAGAGATTTTTGGATAAATACCTATTTTTCTTTTATACTGTAAAATTTATTTTTACCCTTGAAGAAATATCAGGCATTTTGGGACTCATCTATATAAATATATATATATAGACACTTTTTAACTGGATACACTTTTATATAAAAGGTGTATTTGAAATCATTACTTTTTTTTTAGAGGGTAAATTAAAAGTCGTAATATAATATAATCGCAGAGTTGAAACCTATGTGTGTCTCTCTATAATTATGTCTCCATTCTTCTATAGCAACTTGCCGAGAATCAGTGGAGAACTTTGGATATATGTAAATTAATGTTAAATTACTATGTTAATAAATAAAAAAAATATTTTTGTTGATAAATTGTGCACTTTCTATATTATTGCTTAAAAAGGCAAGTTCATTAATTTACTAACAAAATCCACTTAGAAAAACATTTGGACTAAAATATGTCAAATAAATGTATTACATATCCAAACTTTTGCGACAGTGATCTCTATGAAATTCTGGTAATATTGTTTACCAAATTTCTCCTGATGTACCAGCCGACTCAGAATGCTAGATATATAATTATACAAAAAAAAAACCTCATGGATACGATACTGAACCATATCTGTCAATTCTTTTCAAATAAATAGGAAAAAGAATCAAACTCACATCAACCAAGAGAATAAGCTAGGTTAGGGTACGATGGAAATTACAAAGTAATGGGTCATATGTTTTTTAACTATTCTCATCAGGCCTTAACGGGCATCCAGACTTGTTTATACATAAAATAAAATTTAATTTACTTTTTAAGGTTAGCCGTCAATAGTGTCAAATTAAAAAAGAAAAGAAAAATAGAATATTGTACAGTACAATAAAATTATTTTTACACTTTTAGTGCTTGTTGGTCTAAATTAATAAATAAATATTATAATTTTAAAAAAAAACTGACTAATAGCTTAATATTTTTTATATTGTTTTCATTCTGTCATTTATTTGATTTAAAATAGAAAAAAATATATTTTAATATGTTTGTTTTGTAAGTTTATAAAACCGGATGACAAGTTGTTGCAATTAAGAACAATCATGGTAAGACAATTTTTAGGGAGACGAGGGATTAATTCTTTTATAGATGGTATGTAATAGTCGGTAAATTCATATTTTTATAATGAATGACAACTGTGGAAGCTCGAAAGACAAGTTGTTTGAGAATTTTTCAGCCAACAGTCAACCACCTGTTCCTGTTCTTTGTCGAGGGTTTACTGGATTACCAGTTCTAAGGGTTGGTTGTGTGTGATTACATGGTGGGGATGTAAGATTAGATTAGTTCCGTATTGTTACCTTATTTTTACCCACCTTTGTCCTAAATCCAGTTAAATTTTTAAATCCGTGGGTCCACCTACATCTGTCTCAGATATCAGACAATTTGTTGCGAATTTGTTGGAGCGAACTCAGACGCAAAGAGGTGCATGTTCACATATTTAAGGAAAGCTCACCGCAATTGGTCGAGAAGCGTTCCCTATATATCGATGCGACGGCAATCTAATATCCGTGGACTGACGTGATAGAAGTTGAGTTTCAACCTTTTTACATAAAATTAAATGTGAAATTTAAAATCGTTATTTTCGAGCTTACAAAGGTAAACAAACTTAAGCAGATATAATAAAATATTTGCTAATCTATTGGACTCACCACCATCAATTAAATTATTTATAGCTCTTTCATGAATACTGTTGTCGTGGAGATGTTGCTGTTGGCTTTGTTGCTCTGTTTGAGTCGGGCTATCTCGCCTGAACCACTGGCTAAAACGACTGCTTCCATGTGATGTATCATCAATGTTGCCATTCTAAAAAATATATATAAATGGTAAAAGAATATTGCATAAAATAGACTATCAAAGTGGATATGACTTTATCGGTTTTTAGTATTTGTGTTATAAGATTGTATTTCAATGCAAGCATACATAAACACGGAATGTTCAGTTGACTCACCTCGAATATGGTGTGATCAGACTAGAACAAGAAAGCAACCAGAGGCTGATAGGTCAACAATGCCGAATGTGGAGTATGGATGCGAAATAATTACCCTAAAAATCTGAAAAATCCAACAGCTTTGGACAGAAAAATAAGCAGCTCCAAATCTTAAAGAAGATCTTAATCTTATATAAGATATATTTATAAATCGAGCGCATGGCTATAAAAGTTTCTATAGCCATAAAGAAGTCATTTTATTATTGTATTTGATATTGTCATAACTATTAACTTCACTATTAAGAATTTTATGGTGTAATATGATATGGTGATGAAAAGGATGTTGACATAGATTGCTTTTTGAGAATCCAAACTATTGGATAATAAGAGGGAGGTTTCTTAATTTTAGATTCCTGACCATGTAACTCGGGTAAAGAATTAATTTAGTGTCAGGAAGACCTCTTTGGGACTCTGACGATTGAGATTGATAGATTAATTAGCGAATTAAGAGGAGAATTTTGTGGTGTAAAACTCACACTTAATAGTCCAGGAATATTATCGTATTTGAGAAAGTCTTCAAGATTGAAATCACCACCATGATTGTCGTTGCCCAGGCCACCATCGTTTATTTGCTGATCACTTAGTCCGTTTCTTTCCAGGGTATCTGATTGCTGTTGTGTCAAACAAATAAAAGACAATGCATTTTCTTTTTTAGTTCATTAATCTGTTTTGTTTTATTTATAATATTATAAGGCTTACGCACAGTGGTGTGCGTGTCAACTTTGCTTGAATAGGCAATTAGGTCGTGGGGTTCGGGAAGCGGTAAGAGACCCTCCCATCCCCGCGTCGCAGACGATTATTTTTCGGTTTTTATGCTATAATATGGGTAAAAATAGTTCAATATTCATGTTAGTTCATTATTTTGTATATACTATATAGGTATGTCAATTTTTAGTCTACATTGTTTTTTATTCTAGTTATTTTATTTTATAAAAAACTAAACTAAATGAAACAAATGATTATTTCAATTTTTTGCTTAAATTTAATTTAATGCTATTAAAATTCATGAACAGTTAAAATTATTTAAAGTTTTTAAAATAACATCAGTGAGGGTGTTTGCAGTGCGATCCCCGCATACATCTAAAAATCATAAAAATGTTGTATCCATTGAAATATCAGTGTATCAAAGTTAACTGCTCTCTATGACTTAAATCAGCTGATGTGTCATCTATTATTATTACTACAAAGTGCTCTTCTAAAATGCAATCATATTTTGCTAAAAGCTGTACGCATTCTACAAAATTTCCACGATTACTAGACGTACTTTTATCATCAGTGGCAATAACTGCTTAGCTAAAAAACATGTTATGTCAATTAATTAAATTTACTTTTGCATTATATCTTTCTAATTCCTGGCATTTTTTGTTGTGATAAACTAACTTTTATTATCGATAGTTTATCTTGGAACGTTTTTCTACAAAATGGTTCAATAATTAAACACTTCCTCTTTTGCTCACTGTTTGATAACGCTCGATGCAAAGCAATGGCGGCAATGGTATAATACGTCAAATCAATATTTTCCAGCCGAAACGACTCCATCAACAAACAATAGACACAACATTTATAGTAAAAATAGAATGTGTAGGTATCTGAAGTAGAATGTCGTGGTGATTATTTCAACATATGAAAAAATAACCAGTTCATCGTCATAATGAGAAGCAGTTTGAATCTGATAAACTTTATGAAAATGGCAGTTTTATCAAATTACATCTCAATTTTAATACATCTCAATTTTATACACATGAGCTAATAACAAAGCTATTGATTTTATAGAAAATAAAACTGTATATAAATATTTATCATCATCATCATAGAATTAACCTATGGTACCCGAAAAATTGATAATGCCACTCATTTTTTGTCATTTTTTTTTCCTAAGTGTGTAAGAAATAAAAATTACCAAAATTAGTTTAAAACAACTACAAAATTTGCACAGTGAAAAGTCTAGAACCTTCCTAACATAACTGTATCACTAATCAGCAAATGAGCCAGGTTTTAAAATATTCAGAATAATTCAGTTTAAAAATGTAATTACTAAAAAAATTACACTACTAAAAATGATGAAAATGTAGTGAACCTTAAGTGAGGCATTTTCATCGGCTGCATTCTCTTCCCTGACAGTTCTGGGGGTGGGGGTGGAGCGAGCCGGGGGAGGTGCGGGTTCTGGGGAACTGCCCGAGCCGTGCACTACGCCGCTGTTACTGTTCGTCCCGGAGACCGTCGATGCATCTAATGATTTCATCACACTTGAGTCCGATGCTGATATACTAGTGGACGATTTCTAAAATTAGATAAATTAATTTAAAAACTTTTGTGGAGTTCTAAAATAATTGCAATAAAAATTATAAAAACCAATAATTTGAGTTACCACAATGACAACATAGATCTCCGTCTCACATTGATTTGAGACACATTATTTACATTTTACAAAACAAAAAAATGTTTGAATTTCCTATTTTTAATTAATTAATAAATATATTTATATTAGTTTAAAATTATTATTAGTATTTCTTTATACAATATAAACAAAGAAGATTAGGACATGAATTATTTTTCAATTTGAATTTTTTTTTTACATAAACATTTTTGATTTTTATACATTTAGGAAAAAAAAACAGCAGTAGTATTTCAGTCAAAGGACAATTTTTTTTAAGCAGTTTTTCTGAATTAAGCTGCTTTAATTTGTAATGAAAATAGTTATTACAGATTATTTAAGTAATTTATTTCGTACATAAAATATAATTCTTTTTAATTGGGTAATACCCAATTAAAAACACACAGTACAGTTCATTTCCATAGTGGCATTGGTTTTTTAGAGGCATATCTAAGCAATTTACAATTTTATATGATAAAAAATCCTCTACTAATTTCACTATAGGATAATTTACAACATAATTAACCTTACTTATAAATTACTATCCTAAAAATTGAACTGCAATATTTTCTATTGACTCTGAGCATAAAGTTAAGTCCTGCAAGACTGGTAATGTTGATGGAAAATGACTCATTTCAACTCACATCACGTGCTGAATCCTTCCCATTGACAAATTTGTTCGATCTGGCCGATGCTGGAGCAGGGCTGGGTTCATCAAAGCCTCTTAATTCTATGGTATCTAATTGGGATGTAGGCCCTCCACTAAACCTGTAAAGAACAATAATTCTAATTTCATATACCTGGAAGAACCCTATCCCTATGAGATGTATCTACATATATCGAACTCTACAAGGAAAAACATTGTAAGTTCCAATTTGGGTATGTTTTTTTTAATGCAATTTTTTATTATTATTTTTATTTAAGTGAACATATTTTACACCACATGGCAAAAGATCATATATGTGTAGCTGAGAAAGAAGCTAAAAAGACCATTTCCAGTTTTGCAATTTTTAGCTTTACATATTTATGTATAAGTAGCTACTATCTCTATCCTCTAGTCTGTTGCACCTTTCAACCCGAAAAGTACAAATGCATTGAATTGAATTTTTATGTGTAGATTGATGCTCTTGAAAAACAACCATAGCCCATTTAGAACACATCGGAGGCTGTCCAGATAATATAGATATATAACATTAGATTTAACAAATTCTTAGACCTAATTAATGAAACTATGACAGTTCGATAGAGCACTCAATATCATATTCGAATTTCTGGCTAGTTAAAATTACTACAAATACATCTATGTGCGCAAATAGAAACATGTAAAAGAAGTGCCACATTATAATAATTATAAAATTATTATTTATTAAATTGAAATATTATTACGTCCGTGTTGTTTCATTAATAACCAAAATTTACAAAAAAAACTAACTAACAACATTTATGATGAATTAAAGGAATATCATGTACTTTTCTTTATTTTAATTTACTCAGACCTAAAAAGTAACCCACTGTCCCCTCTATGGAGGTAGGAAATAAAGCAACTCATCACAAATTGGTACCACAGGCGCGAATAGCTAGGTGGGAGATACCTTTAATGACGCTTGTAGGACCTAGCTGTAAGACGTCAGGTTCTGGTTAAATAATTTACTGCTACTAAACAATGTATAAAAGCAGTTGTTATATGATAGCTACATGGCCATAACATGGCATCTCAAAGCCATTTGTTTTTTATTGACATATGTTTCCTTTAGAAATAAATTATATTTAGGACATACCATTCCGGTTCATCATCCTTATCATAATTTCGGCGCCTATCATTATATCTAGTCCTTCGATTGTCATCCCTGCAAAAAAAAAAAAAACAGCTAAGTACTGAATCAAATATCTAATCTGAATCAGAATCTATTGAATAAATACTCTCAAGATGCAAACCAATTAATATAATCATAATTAATTGAATTTAAAAAGTAGAACTATCTGGGCTCTTAAACCTGTAATCCTTTCTTACAAAGAATGTTCAGTAAAAATGTTTCCTTAAGGAGATGGTTGAAGAAGTTACATGCATAATATGTTATTTATAAACAAAACATACAATTTCTATTTGATTGATCACTAAACCCTTGCGGGTTTTTATGTGTGTCATAATTGGGTTGACTTAAAGCAAAAACTACCATATTGATTCAAAGGTTTTGAAGAATTCATTAAATATACTTTCCTCATGGAATATTACAGCTAGCGTAGTGCCATGGTACATTAAATTGTAATATCAAAGAATCTAAATTAATGTTGTGAAGATTATAGTCATTTTTAACCATATTAGGATTTCATAATACCTGTCCCTTCGGTCGACGTAACGATCCAAATTCCTGTCTTTGTCGTGTTTGTTGTCAGTGGAAAAGTTATCTCTACCAAACGATCGCCTCTCATACCTGAAAATAAAGATACTATATAACATAAAGTAAAGGTAACATAGAAAGATAAACAACTTGGAAAGCTTTTAAAAAAGAAAATAACACTATAGCAGTAAAACTAGTAGGATACGATAAATTTTCTCTCTTAGTTTGGAGTGCGTTAAATTTTTTCACAATGTTTGTTAAATAGAATAAATACTATGCCATAAACGTGTTGGTACGCTAAGCATGAACTGTCACTTTAACAGCGACAATGCAAAAGACCGTAAGCCAATTTTCAATTGCAAAGTTGTCATGAATGAATTTAATTTTGAAGTTCACCAATGAATATCATAAGCAAACAATAGCAATTCCACACCTTTCCTAATAACAATCCTGATAATATTAAAATATTTGACTTTCACTCACAATTATTCAAAAACCAATGTAGGCCATATTTGGTTTGTCGTTTTGATGTTGAAATTTTGTATGAAATTGTCATAATATAGGAGAAATAATGTTATATTTAACGTTAATATTAAAATGTCTCTGAAAAATAATTTTCGTTGGTCGAACAAGAAATAAACGAATACGAGTTACACGTTTGACTGGCTAATAAACTTGAAGATGGGAGAGTTGAACTGACAGCGTTTGATTTGACACACACGTTTGATTAGGTGTTAGGTGTCAACAAATGAGTCTGTAAGACAGGAATTTACATAAGAGTTAATTTTCCTAGTTGGTAAACAGAATAAAGAAATGTAATAATGAAAACCCAAAATTAATTTGTTTGTATAGAAGGGAATCCCATAGGGCTTAACTTTCTATGTTGGTAAACAGTACAGAGAAAAGAAAATAGAAAAACTTTTAAGAACTACTGAAAATTAACGCTCTAACTGAGCCTGGGATACAAAGTAATTTCTATTGAGTTCTAATTGGAAATTTATTCGTAAGATTCGCAGAGAATATGTCCATAAGAATAAATATGATTACCTATCCTCATTGCGGTCACGCATGACAGCATTAGGTGGACGGTATGGCTGCTGTGAGTATTCATTGGTGGTATCGTCACTGGAGGTGCCATTGTTGGTGACGCTGGCGCCCCGTTCCCATGGCACAGTTGTCATGTCACGTTGCAGAATACGACCAGAGCCGATACGCCGCTGCTCTCGACTCGCTGTAGTAATATCAAATAGGAATGTATTTAAAAAAAAAATAAACTTAGGGAAAATAGAATGCAATCAAAATCAACCCTCTTGAATTTCTTTACACATGTCTATATTGGAATATAATGTTAAATGTTATTATTATCCTTACATGGTTGTAGTATTATTATTATTACTAGTGGTCGCCCAGTGGTCGAAATTCGATCGTAATTCAATAAACTTTTAAATTTAAGCATTATTGAATTTCTTATACCTCGATAATAAGGTGAATATACCTTTATAATCACTGCATATATATTTTTTAAATTTAGTTTTTTCATCAGCCTTGATATTAATTTATTGAAATTGACAGATTATTGACAAACGAACATTTGAAATTACACAAAATTGACAGCTGTCAGTAGTAAGATCATTTTATTTAATGTATTTGTAACACATATTATAGATAAATTTTAGCTTTCTGCACTCCTCCATATAAACTTTAACTATGCCAAATCTCACACTCCTCCATGCCGTGCAATATGCTTAAAAAAGGTTACGTTTTCTCTTCACGTATTATCTTTGTATGACGTATGGTACATGGTCTAAACCACATTGGAAAAATCCATACCGAGGTAAAATACCTAAGTATCAAAAAAACTATTCCTGTTGTATTATAGAAAAGTTAATCCGGTGTAGATAAAAAAGCTGATCAAAATGGTATTTGTAACATAATTTGGCCAAATTGGTAGTAAGTTACTTTACCTTTCTACCGTCAATATAAAAAAGATTAGAGTAGAATCCACTTCGGACTCCTACGTTAATTCATTTAGTAGGTCATTTTGATAAACTAGTTGACGGCAGTTTCTTTCTTTAAAAGCGCAAGGCTGATAGACATTTTATAATATACAATTTCATGTGGTACCAAAATTGTAGAAATTTGACATTTCATGCCTGCCTGATCTATAATACGAAATTGTTTAATCAGGGATTTTGGCACGTGAATAAAATGATAAGAGGGTCAAATACAAAATGTATGCCATATGTAATCCTTTGCGGTTTATAATGAAATCGCTACCGAGAAATCGCCAATCAGGACTGCTGTGCTTTTCTTTAACGATTCCAAATGGAAAACGCATTGTTCAACTTTGTACTACGAAATTATAAATTTGACATTTAAACAATACATTTCCATTTTGGAATGGTTTAAGAACAGCGAAGCCGGCTGGCTGTCACAGGCATACCAGTGTTTCATATGATTTCATTTAACTTTTAGCTATAACATTGTTAGACTTAGTTCATAAATATTAAATAATTAGCTATTATATCATAAGAGTACAATATTAAAAGCGAGTTGATCGATATTGTGGGTTTTTGAATATTCATTTAAGTTACCTCTATTTTACGACAATAATAATTTGGAATAACCCACAATGTTCACTTAAGCCAGTGACGAAACAACACTTGGAAAAAAGTAGCAGACGCGAAAGCGCTAGCAAAGGTGTATAAGCAACAAAAATCAAAATCAAAAGCAGTAGACCATATGAAATTGTAGTGTCTTGTCTTGTAGGCATTAGGATTAGTTTTATAAGATTAGTGACTATCAATAATAAGAATTATTACCGGCTTCAGTTTTAGCGTTTGCTGCAGCGTTGACAACAGGAGGCTGAGTCCCGGCCGGTATGTAGCAGCCGCTGGTAAAAGACCGTCTCTGGGGACTAAGAACAACTCCTGCAGCGCCAGCACCACCCTTATCGCCCGGACCGGGTGAGCTTTCCTTGCGCACTCGCTCGCGGGGATCTGCCGAGCGACGCTGTGAACATGAAATTATAACTATATTAAATTCTAATTCTAATTTAAAATTATAACAATTACAATTTTTTGTATAAATGATAAATGAGTTGCGTTCAGCTTCCTTAGTCGTTAAACTAGCAAAGTGCTGGTTTTCAGCAGAACCCTTATAAATAACGCTCTGTGTTCAAAAAGTAAGGTGACTTTTTATTTTTATCAAAAAATATTGATTTCTTCATCAATATTTATTTTGTCCCCTTCAAAGTAATTCCCCTCAGATACAATACAATTATGCCAATAGTTTTTCCAATCCTCAAAGCACTTCTCATAAGCACTTTTCGGTATAGCCTTCAGCTCTTCCAGCGATGCAGTCTTTATCTCTTCAATCGTTGCAAATCTCCGTCCATTCATAGTTATCTTTAGTTTTGGGAACAAGAAAAAGTCACATGGGGCCAAATCCGGTGAATATGGTGGCTGAAGCATGATTGTGGTGTTGTTTTTGGTCAAAAAATCGATGCTCATGCGACGGTTCTTTTGGTCAAAATTTAGCAATTTCGGAACAAACTTCGCTGACACACGTCTCATGCCCAAAACGTTTGAAAAAAAAAAGTTTGTACCACTTGTAAACATTTTTTTTACTCAGACCACTTTCACCGTATGCCACTGTCAACATTTCAAGTGTTACAGAGCACTTAATTTTATTTTTTACACAAAATTTGATGCAAATCCTTTGATCCATATTTTTCGATAACCTTATAACCTTTACGCCTCTCACAACCAAACAAAAAATGCCATTCACTTGAAATTTGGTACAGATGTTCGGGAACAGAGTACCAACATAACAAAACAAAAAAAATCGATAATCGAAAATACGTTTCCCGCGAAATTTGAAAAGTCACCCTACTTTTTGAACACACCTCGTATATTATATTTACAACATAAATCAATTTAAAAAAAAAAATGTATAAAAACAAAAATATAATAAAAGATAAAGATGGTTTGAAAATAATGACATATTAAATTAAATATAAAACAAAATATTAAACTATTACAGGTGAAATATTTCTTCTATTTATGCTGATAACGACATTTCTAAATCAAATCAATTAGAAAGATGTTATAATCTGTACCTAGACATTAATATTAAGAAAAAAAATGTTTTTTTTGTCGATAGTCCCCCAAAACAAGTACGGCAGAAGCGTTTACAACCTGCTAAATGGGTTTAAGATTCTTTACTAATCCACCTAAACCCTACTAATCAATCACTCTTTTATTGAATCCAGATATGTAATGATGTGCTAAAGCGATTTTTTAAAATTTATTTAAGAAATGCGTTAATATTTTTGGTCAGCTCCAGATATTTAGGATGCCAGTATATGGATTTAGCCTGGAGGCAGTGTGTGTCTACCCCGAATGGATGAAACATTACTTTGAAGGCATTTTTCATAAAGATTTAAGTGAGGTCGCTATATATATTTGACTCGAAAAGGTGGTTTTCCAATGAGACAGTTAACTCAAACATAAGATTGTTTAGATGGTATAGAATACTGTAATTGTAAATTGTAGCGTAAGAAGTAGTATTGCCAGTTATTGGGGTTCATTTAATTAATAAAATGGGAAAACCTGTTTAATAAATAAATAAATATTAAGCTTACTTTGTGTACTTCACTAGGCATATCCCCGCGACCGCCTCGATCTTCCTCCACAGGAGTATCAGACCGCTTCTTAACTATCCATAGTCCAGAACTGAAAATAAAAATATTTCATTAAATTTGTTAATGTTTTCTTCGTTGTAATATGCATTTTTCATGTTTAATTAATTTAACGCATCGCAAATCATAGTAAAAATGAATACTTAACTAGTATGCCAAATATCATTATTTTATATTATACCAACTTATTAAAAAAAATACAAGATTTCCACTGCAAGTCCGAATAAACTTATTTCATTTTTTTTTTATTATCTACCTTCACATGTATGGTAATACCAAACTTTTGTAAGTTTATAACACTTAATTTACTGCTGTAAGGCTGTAAAACTGTCTCCACTCCTTCTATCAATAAAAAAAAATACCAGCTTAAACTGCGTTCATATGCGTTATTTTGTATCTGTCATTAATTAGTTGCTATTCCAACCCATTATTTTTTACTTTACGGGTTTATCAATCTTACTTATCCTTTGATGCATATTAGTGTTTATTTTGTTTGTTTTGGTAATCTATATATAAATACGGGAAGAGAAAACTTTGCACCTCTTTTTAAGCATATTGAGCGAACGGAGGAGTGTGATATTTGGCATAGTAAAAGTTTATATGGACGAATGCAGAAGCTAAAATGTATCTATAATATCTCTTACAAATGCATTAAATTAAATAAAATAAAACATTCATACTAATGACAGCTGATTGACAGAATTAGTTTCAAGCTATGAATTTTGCGTGATTTCAAATGTTCCTGTTTGAGCCATTTTGATAATATATTCAAACCACTAATCCAACAAAGACGTTTCAGCAATTGAACGTGCGGTTGCAGAGGCCTCTTTGCTCTCGCGCAACGCTATAAGTACTTGTCGGCCCATATACCGTGTCGCGAGTGCAGAAATACACCAATGAAACCCACCAACAACGGTTGAGGCATCGTGACTCAACAAAAGATTGATGAATCTATTTGTAGTTTGGTGTGTTCCGTGTAACCCAATTCCTTTCTGGTTAGATATAATCCAAACCTATATATCTAAATCCACAGTCCACTAGTATATCGAAAATATCTACGAGTTCCTTTTTTAACACATTAGACCGATTTTGGAATATGGCTTTCAATTATGGAATCCATACTTCATTAGGGACTGTGATTTATTGGAAAAAGTGGAAAGGCGAGCAACTAAAATTCCAGGACCTTTGAAAGGTTTGGAGTATGAAGAAAGGCTTAAGCGACTCAAATTGCCTACTCTCAAAAGAAGGTGAGAGCGTGGTGATCTTATTGAGACATAAAATGTTGTCAAGGCACTATGATTGACAAGAGCTTAAGAATATATTCACAGCTAATGAGAACACACACCTACGAGGCCATCATCTGAAACTCAGGAAAACAAGGTTTCAACCGAATTCTAGAAAACATATGATTGGCAATAGAGTGGTGGATGCGTGGAATCGACTGCAGGATTTTGGTTGTTAGCACAAACAGCATCAACCAATTTAAGAACTGTCTTGATATTGAACTTTCTCAGTAACAGAAATGGAAACAGACCCATCACCTATGCTATCTGTCTGTTAATATAATATAATAGTCTGTCAATGTCAATGTAGTTAAGTGTACGCTACAAGTCTACCAGTGAAAATGCCTCACCAGTCGTTGTTGTCGAGGAAATCGGGTCTTCTCTTAGAGAGGGGCAGCCAGCGCATTCCGAGCAGTCTCTCCGTATCGTAGCGCAGCAGGGAACTGTGGGATGCTAGCGAAATGGGACCCATCGCAAGCACAGCGGGATCCGTATTTGCGCCGTACTCGCTACCACTTCGAGACATTTTCCCACCGGGTTCTTCATCTCCTACAATTGAAAAACAAATGAATAAGAAATTGGTAGAATAATTAAATAAGGATATATATACTGCACTAGCACAAAACTTCTTTATAATTTACTAAAACAGCAAAAAAGGTATATGTATAACATTTCATTTTATCCCTTGTTCAAACTAGTTTCGTGAAGGTCACGCTTCTTAATTATAAGACATGTCCTAATATCTAACATACTTTATTGAACATTAAAACTTGATATCCCATCCGTACTGTCTCAGAAATTAGAATAAAAACAAATATATTATATATAATTTCTAAATACTTCGTTCATTAAATGGAGGACTCCATTAAAATTAATACATTCATGGAGTCGAACCTGGAAAACATAATCTCTCGCAGCATTTTGACAGGTATTACTTCAATCTCATCTCAAATGTGTTGTTTGAGGGCTTGGAAAGTTCTGGGTGGATCTGCCTCAAACACTTTTGTTTTTAGGTACCCCCATAAAAAACATATGTGAGTTGTTAAATCAGGAAAGTGAGTGGTATACCCGTTTTGAGAGATGACGCGGCCCGAGAACAAAGAATCCACAGCATCTATTAAAATTCCTGCAGTGTCGTCTGGCTGAAAAAAGTGTTTTTTCATTCACTGGATAGTGGGCAGGTTGTGGTGTGAGAAAATGATGAATCATTGCAATGTATGCTCAAAATTAAGACACCGCATTTTCACCTTATTCTAGAAAAAAGAAACCGATGATTCCATCTCCTGAAATCGGGCACCATACTGTAACTTATTGAGAATAAAGAGGCATTTCACAATGTAAATGAGGGTTTGCATCAGCCTAATATCTGAAATCTTGTTTATCAACAAAACCAGAAAGGTGGAAGTGTGCCTCATCGCTCGTCCACAAGTTTGGAGAAAACTCCTGTCATTCTGATAATAAGGTTTCTTTACATGCACTCTCATAAACAAAGAGGTATTTTTGTGGACATATGATTCAGAAACTATATAAGATATAAAATGTGTAGTTATAAAATATAGTAGTTATAAAATGTGTCTTTTAAGTATTCTAATCTATCTAGTAAAATAATGAAAAATAATAATAAGATACACTTGTAAGAAGTTATGTAGATTTTAATGGCCTTTATGTAAATTCATTACAATTTGTTTCTAAAATTTTGTTTTTCTCATTTTTATTTTAAAACACTCTTCGTTTGGTCATTTTTAGTTTTAATAGTTAAAACAATGTACTGACAATAAGTGTAATGTAGTGACAATAAGTGAGTAAGGGGCGCTAGCCCCTTTAATATAGGTTATGTCAATAATTTTTCATATAGTTCCACATAGAGCCGGCTGGCGGCAAGGTACTCCCTCGACCAATGTAATTAATTTGTTGCATATAGTTAACATGAGCAGCTCCAAAAGTATTAAAAAATGTATTTAAACAACATGGTGTAAAGACTAAACTGATCTACACTTAATGCTTAAGGTAATTTACTATGATAAAGATTAATACTGCGGTGTTCAAGAAGTTTTCGTAAGGGAACTACTATTTTTAATCAAAATGTAAAAGGTAAAAATGGTCACTGTCGGTCATCCTTCACCGGACATTTGTCCAGCCCATAAAATTAAGGGCTCTTTTGCGTCGTGATTGCCACACTGCAACCGCCATTTTAAAAAAGGTAAACAAGAAAATTTTCATTATTTGTATCTTTTGATATATTTATACGTAAAAACATTCGACGGAAGTATTTCGAGTATATTTCATCGCAATTCACACAGATATTCTTAAATGCATATAATAAGTACTACAATATTCTGATGTAGTAAACTTTGTATAAGTTAAAACCGCTGTCTTCACATTTGTTTACAAATCTGTGTGTTTATATATTTGGACCGACAATTTATTTTATAATATAATTTTTTTTTAGAAATATTTTTTTTATTGTAATATATATAAGATATTGTATTTTTTATTAGGTACTAATGAAAACATTTTTAACATATTTTATTTGTATATTTTAAAATACATTTTTTTATGAAAAAAATAAATAAGTAGAAGAATAACATATAAAGCGATAATAAAAATGAAATTTGATAGTTCTCATATAATATTTATTTAAAATAATATTATGGAACAAGTGCCTCAGATCCCCCTAAGTATCTATGGGTATGTTTCCTTATTTTTTCCTCGAGGTAAAATATATAAAATACTTATGATTCATTTTATTTCGTATATAGGAACATAAGTAAAAAATAAAAAATGGGTGTCATTGCTTTAATATTTCTTGTATAAAAATAAATATAAAATTTATTTGGCTTAAAAAAATATTCTGCAATATTGATAATTTTTTATTGTATTTTGTGAAGTTAGTAAATAATGTTCTATAGAATTTCAAAAGGTTTTTAAAATAGTGCAGGTTATCAACATAACATACATAGTTTTTCTAAAATTACTAAGCGCCCGGTATAAGAGCCATAACGAACTCGAATTGCATTTTATGCATGTTTTTGAGGTCTACTGCCAAGATAGCTTTTCATACCAGGCATATATAAAAAATATAATTAGATTAACTAAACATTTTTCTAGAAAACCTTTAAGCTGGTTTTTTAAATAAATAATCCTATGTTTACATAAAAAAATATTGAAATTGTTGTTTTATTTTTTAAAATTCTCATAAACTAAACTACATATGTAACGTAAGCCTAATTTATACATAAAAATGTCCGCAATGAAATTCTACAGGAAACCTTAAACTTAGATTTTTTTTTAATTGACTTATGTTTTTAATATAAATAAAAAACTGCCAAATGTTTATTCTTTGATGTTGTCGACGGACGCTCGAAGTGCACGTGGCCAAAGGCCGAACTTTAAGGTCACCTCACGATATACTGGCTCTTAACGGCATTTTATTAAAGCAAGCTTACGGGCGAACCGTGACGCGGCACTAATAAGAAAACTCACGCCAAGATACCCGCTTCAGCCTGCGTTTGCACCCGAGGCCGCTGCGCCGCTGAAACTCGACGAGCGTCCTCCAGATGCTGAGGTGCCTGTACAGGTTCCTGACGCCCCCGGACCCCCCGCCCAGGAAGATGTCGGCCTCCGTCCAGAGCTGCACCTTCGGCGGGCGCTCGCCGGGGACCTGCGCGCCCGAGGCGGGCGCCCTGAGCCTGCGCGCGCGCTTGCCCGCCCGTCCGCGCGCCATCTTGCTCTCGGCGAAACGCGAAGCCGCGAACGAAATCAAACACAGACAAAATACTAATTTCCCGACAACGAAACGACACCACTTCGCTAGTTTTTCGAAAGCTGCGATAATCACACTCATAAAACTAAACGCAATCCGATCGGGAGAAAATAATTGTCAACATTTATGAATCAAATTCTTTTTCGATAGCTTAGTATCTAAAGATAAACCAAGCGAGCGCAGCGGACGGAAGGAAGAACGATTTAAAACTAAAGACTATAGTGATGCCACGAATTGCGCTGCAGCTAAAGTAGGGTAGGCAACGAGAAAATATAATCAAACGCGCAAGACCGTTAGCTTAAAATTATACTATAATAAATCGAGTACTACGTTTTTTATAAGGATAACTAAAGTTAAGAGCGCATTTAACGCAAAATGAATTTTGAATGACCTAATTTCTTAGATTAAAATCGAAATAAATCATAAGCTGACCCTTAATTGAGGAAAATACAAAAACAAATATTTCCACAAGTTGACGCGACGTTTTGTTATTTTTAAAGTATTTGTAGAAAACTATTTCGAAAAATAATTATCAAACTTGTTAATATTTTCTTCGGCGAAAAATTGTTTTTAGCAACGTTGAACATTTTTTATAGTATTCGACGTAGAACGAGTCACGTAGCTTGTATTAATTTTTTTTTCGATATGTCGAAAATTCTACTTTGAATAAAGATATTTAGATGGTTATACAGTTTTCATAAAATCATTGCGTCGGGAGGAAATTTTTTTTAATTAATTTTTTATCCAAACTCTGTCATAGTCGATATAAATTAGATAACCTAAATTCAGTAGATGGAAGATTTAACGAAAAAGGACTTCGTCCATTCCTCAGTTAAAAAAGAAGGATTAACTAAGTAATCTATGATAGATAGAGCCGTATTCTGATCGTGCCATAAAAAGGATAGTGAAAGTAGATTAATAAGTTATGACCTTGAAATCGCAAACTTAAAGTTACGATTTTATAGATGAAAGGTATTTTATTTTAGGTTATCCCCATTTGTCAGTGTAGCGGTGCCACTAAAATAAACGAGTTAATGCATTTTCATCAGGTATAGTTCGTTATATTTCTTAACCCTTGTCATTAGCAAAAATGGGGTTTGCGTATCATAAAGAAAAGAAGATTAGAAGATACCTAACCTAACCTATAACTTACTTTTCCGACATCAACTCAATTCATGATGTTAAGGTTGCACTTATATATTACTGTCTACCTACCAAGTTATTTCTTTTAATCACACTAATATAAAATTCATTTCATTAGGGCAGATCTGTCTTCGATCGAAATCAACGATCTTTTAAAACTTAGATGATACGGCATGTCATATTTGTGTCCTGCGAATTGCCGTTGTAAAAACCAGACAGGTAGATTCCCCCGCGCCCCGCAACACCGCCGTGCGTGTCTCGCTGTGTTCCAAGGTCGTTCACGATAAAAAAAATCCATCTTTTGGCCTTACGATTTCAAAAATGATTTGTTTTGACCTTATATCGAAATTCATTATAGTTTCAAAGTAAAAAATCGCTTTTATCATAAGATCCGGCCGTGCCAGAACATTGACCAACCTTGGCCGAGCGCCTGCGACCATAAAGGGAATTTACACGAGCGATTGGATACTAAAATTAATAAATTTGTGCATTAATTATTTTCACATTTTTTTTTTTAAAATTACGCGTAATAGTGAACATAAACACCCCCATAAGTCTTCGGGAATGGTCTTGGAACGTCCTGTATATAAATAAAAAAAAGCTAAAATTGGCGTATTTTTATCTTATTCAATAGATGGCGCTACGCTAGTAAATAGTACAATAAAAACGTCGGTACGACACACTAATTAATGGAACGGCAACTGATATCTAAAAAAAATATTTTACTTTAAAAATACATTTTAAAATAAATCTTCCTTTTAAAGAAGTTTTCACTTCAAAAAAAATAAAACTGTTTTCGCCTAGAACCGAACCAGGGCCTTGTGCGTGTGAAGCAAACGTGATAACAGCTAGACTACGGAAATCGTTCGGAGCGAAAAAAATAAGCGGCGACAGGAATAAGGCATTAACATTATCACTGAGTCAAAAGTGTCTACTGGCTCCCCGACTGCATGTCGGTGACACAATACACATAAAAATATAAATAAAATATATTTGCTATAAATATATAAATTTGCAATATAAATATCCAGTGTATACTTTATCTACATTTTACAGATTAACCATATTTATATGACAATCATTATGTTGAATAACTCTAGATGAGAATATCATATTATTATGTCACATAATATGTATAAGTAGATAAAAAAAATCCATATGTCACAAGTGTATCACATATATCTTCTTTTTATTGAATGCATCCAGAAAAAAATACAGAATAGTCATACTTATGTAAAATGGAAAATATATAATGATTTCAAATAACTAGCTGGCAAATCACTGGTGAAATCCACAAGCATCTTGGAAACACCCTGTCTTCTAATCTCCATTGGGGAACTCATGTTGGCGATGTAGTGAAAAAGGCTCAGACAATTACGGTTTGTTATGCAAAGTCTTAAAGGTGCTGATTTTAAAGCGCGAGCATTGGCATATAAAACGTCGGTTCGTCCTACCCTCGAATACTCAGTATGGGATCCTTACACCCAATGTATTAAAAACGAATTAGAAGCAGTTCATAGACAAGCAAGCCGGCATGTCTTTAGGTGTTTTAGTCGGTATGATAGTTCATCTGAATTAATTTCAACTCTTAGCCTGGTCTGTTTTAAGATCCCAACTCTCTAAGCCTCCTTATATTGCCGTAATGACCATCCTTCCGAGATAAAACCTATCTTCAGAAAACGGAACATTGGGTTCAATTCGTTTCTTTCCAAAACAATTCTTCATAGGTCAGCATTTGACCCTTTTCTTTGTTCCAAGGCTGTTTTGAAGCGTAGACTGCGAGTTTTAAGCATTAATCTTTTTTTCCCTCACTTACTAAACTCAACAGTATCACCGGAGCTAGCTCCTGAATATTGTAATTACTTAATAATAAATAATATAAAGGTAATCATAATTTAATGAGTAAAAAGTTTTTTTAAATAAAATGAAAACATTAAGAATATTAATAAAATAATCTTTTATTATTGGTAGTTTTTAGCCAGTGAAGCACATTTCTCAAGGTAGCTTTCGAGTTGGACATTGGATGATCATTGTGGTGGTCCACAATTACAACTTGGGCCCATTTATAGAGTGGCCTTATAAACGCCACAGTCGACACGGGAATTGTTCAGCTGTTCACATTTCACATGGTTAATTATATTATCCCGGAGGACAATATAATTTGGAATGATAATTAGCTCAGAATTTCCGAGACTGCTGCCGCCTCTTTGACTTTGTTGCATTAAACGGGCAGTTCTTGAGCCTTTATGCGTCCTCACAAACCGACTTCCAAGTTTTCAGTCTGGTGACAGGGAGGTTCTAAAAGTTAGTATAGAGGCCAGTATATGCCCCATGTTTCCCTGGACTTTCTTAAATTCGTGATGTAATGCGGATTTTCTACGGATGTACGGGAGATGAATGTTAGAAAGTACACGAAGCGCCAGTTGAACCGGATGGTTTCACTGACAGTTCTCATGGACGGATAGAGAGTTCTCATGGACGGTACATCTATTAATTAATTGTAAACTAAATGTCACAAATGCATAATGTATTTGAAGAATGTCTATTTGTATTAATCGGAATACCTAATAAATATGGGCAAAGCCGTTTTTTGCAAAAAATAAATAAATGATAGACATTTTAATACGAAAAATGTGTTAAAAATTAAAAAAATAATGCGGCAACTTATAATTAAGATATATGTTAAGATATAATTAAGATATAAGATATATAATAAATAACATTTTAATTAGAGAATAACAAAGTGATGTGGCCATCTGTCAAATATGCCGCAAGCTAAATTTTATGCGCCTTTATAAATGTTCGTGAAATGAAGGCATAAATTCTTTAGGTATTCCCAAATATGCTTTAAAATCTCGTGTTTTAGTGTTAGATGGAATGTGTGATAATGTGGAACTGTTGTAAATTTAATCTTTTGTAAAATCATTTGCCACACCGTTATTTACTATTATCATGATCTACTTATTAAACTATATATGAATAAGTATGTTTAGTTACATAATAGCTTTCGCCCTTATTCTTTAGTTATTCGGCTGTTAAAAACAACTCCTAAAATGAGATTGGATTAACTTTAGATGTGTTAAATATTTGGAATCACCTTATCGCCCTTAAAAGCTTATGAGGATATTCATTGAGACAAGCTTAGTACATTTGTTAAATACACTTGTGGTATTTTCATTGTTGAATTATTCTTAAGAACGGTAAGTAAATATAAATCATAAGAAAATAACCATTTTTTATGCAGTCAAGGAAATTGTTTGCTAAACTTTCGATGGCAAATTACTTTAAACTTGCACTCTTACAATTCAATTTGAAGGCAGAAATAACAGCTTCAACCGATTAGAGGGCCATTTCAGACAACAATAATTATTGTTATCGGGAAAAATTACAACGCAGTGGCATAAAAAGTTTTTTTAACTCTAAACATAAGGTATAAAACAGTATTCGGGGATGGGTTTCGATATCAATAGATCAAGTTTCATGTGCCTATTACTTATTTTGTATAAGAATATATGAAACTTGATATTTTATATTTGTTTGAAAAAGTAAGAAATATAATAAAATGAAATATAAAATACGACGCGTCCGGCGGCACTAAAGCTACGCTAATAAAACATTATCATATTTAATTTAGAACTTTAAAAATAAAGTTGTTTGTAACATTATCTATTCCTCAAATCAACTGACATAAATACGCAAAAACCTCAATATCCTATTGTCTTTTTGACACACGCACTTTAGAATTTAATCGGATTTAATTTACACACTATAAACCTAACCTTCATGTAGATATACGAAACATTTTATTAAATCGGTCAATTTTCAAAATAGAGCATGCAAAAAACAAATGTACTTTTCAGTTTTAACTTAGCAAAGGTAACAAATTTATGACGGTAGGTACGTATTCTATGCCAAACCTGCACAGGTATACAGGTAAAATAAAGCGTGTTTTAAAGGTGCTAAGGCACTCCTGATGAATGTACGAAGAATGGAGAAATAGATCACCAATACCTTCAATGGTCAATGAATCCAGCTGACCAACGTCGAAAGGCCTTTCTTTCATAGAAGAGGTCGAACCTGAACAGGCCGATGTTGACATATTTTACTTCTTCCTTAGAGTGTCGTTGTTTATTTTTGTCAAGAGGATGAAACTATTTACAGAATGCTTATTTTACAAATTATTCGAACCGTTCTGAGTACGTCCTGTTTATATCACAGCTTCGTTTTTAGAAAACAATAAAAATATACACTAGTACACTAACACGCAGACACATAACACCTATTTACACGTAATTTGGAATCGGTTAAATTAAGTGTACGTTAAATGGTAGCGATATAAGCAATCGTTTAAATTTATAAATTCACTCAATTGTAACACATACGAAACTAAAGAATTTAGCACTTTTCAGTGGAAAACATAAAACGTCCGCCATATGCTTTTTGAGATCCTTGCTAAATATGAATGTTGCCATGACGTGAGAATTAAAATTTTCAGACATGGAATAAACTTTAAATTCGCATCTCAGTATATGAAAAAAAATATGTTTATTTTAAACCAAATAATAATAATATGTAACCGTGAAAATACAGTTTCATTTCGAAAGAACTTTGTAAAATACTAATTCAAACTATTTCTAAGGAACTGACAAACTATCTTCGTACAGGAGCTGCTAGACGTGGCAAAATCACTGTTAGATTTTACTAATAGAAATTCCCAAAAATATACAAAAAATAAAGGTTGATCTCAAGAATGTTGATTGCGGGATCAAAACGAAAAATCCACAAAACAGGTAAAAACAAATTAGTAATTTGTTTAATAAGCAAGCATAAGTATATTTGTCATTAATTGTATAGTTTGAAAATTATTACCTGCAGCACTATTCTAAATAGCGATTGATCGTTAACGATTTCATTAGTATTAAACGTCTTAAAGTATTTCAAGGGTGACAATATAAAAAGGAATAATGGTTTGGTTTTGTAATTTAGAGAAAATTATCAGGCTAAGCCGTTTGTATGTCTTACAATCTAAATATACTAATCCTTAAACATACCTTACATAAAAATTAACCTGAGAAGGAACTGGTGAGTGACCCATGAATTACCATTTGAAATAATTAAACGTACCTAAGTACAACCGTTGCCCGCACATTTCCACAGGATTATTTTTTTTTTAAAAAGCAAAGAGTGATTTTGTTAAAAGCTTTTAATTTTCAAAAACGAATTTCAGTTATAGACATATTTGTTTCGTAGCGGATTCATGGCTATGTTCCTTTAGTTCGCTTCGATGTTCGTGTCGAGTTCCACGCTAAAATTTTATTACAACGCTGCACTATATTTTTACCCTAAAATTTTGAAGTATTGGCAGTATTGAGTTGGAAATAATGTAGATTGCTAATAACTTAAAAGAAGAAAGTGACTTAATTTGATAGCCCTCTATTAAGAAATTACCCTGATGTAAGGAGAATATGGTCGATATCAGGTCTTGTAGAAAATTACCTGAGTGACATGCACTCTCAACCTAAAGGAAAAAACATTATTGGAATAACACATTCGGAAACGGATTATCGGAAATATTCATTTCTCATTGGGGAAGAAACAATTATCAATAAAGAGAATTAGTTTTTTTTAATATGTTTTATAAGTTTTTCAATATGTTCATTTATTTTTTAATAAGTTAACATAAATAACCATTGTACATTGTTAACATAAGGTACTATTATCAGTAGTATATACATCTAAAATCATATTTTACACGATATTTTCCAAACATGGCTATGCTTAATTTGCTTGTAAGAGAAGAAGCAAATAGAGGTGGTGGTGACGAAGCGTTAAATAAGCCGTGTCTATGTGCTGATTCATACTCGTTGCCGCTTACGTACCCATGCTTGTGAGTGGACGGGGAAAATGTAGTTAAGTATGCAAGTAAAAAAGTATGGTGACTTAGATAAAAGTAGGATGTTGTTTTCAAAACTGCCAGAGGAAGTGTTTTTTTATTTATTTGCATATTTTGTTATTTCTCCTAATGAAAAATATGTTTTAGTTGTAGCTTGAAAAATATGATTAAAAAAAACTTTTTTATTAAATGTTTTTATTAAAGAAATATACATATGTAAAAAAATACCTGAAAACAACAAGAAAATAAACATAAACAAGTATATAAAGGTGTCCCAAGGGGCCATACAGGGCAAATCCAGCTGATTGGCCCAGCGATTTCAAACAGGATTTTTTAGGTTGACATATTATGACAAAAAAAAATGTAAATTTTACTGTATAATTAAATCGTTGTCGTCATACGAGCACCAGCTGATCATCCGCTATACATCCGCTCGCAACGCGTCGGTCGTTACCATGCTCAGTCAAGGCTACGACATATCGATCGCGTTTTTCAGAGCAAAGGCAATTTACACTAGAGATCTATCAAAAATATAAATTTGGGTATTTACTATTTTAGCAGCTTTTAATATAAATTCTTACTTGTAATAGGAAACATAAACACCCCCTTATTTTTTTTGGGAATGGTAAATGAACCAATTTGTAAAACTAAAATCTATTTCTACTTATCCAAGTATATTTTTTTAGTTATATTCAAAAGTAGCACAATTAACCTAAAACTCGTTTTTAAGCCATAGGGTTAAATGTAGGAAATATTGTTTGCGGGAAATTGGAACATTATGCGTGGATAATTTGACTAGGTGTCGGCAGAAACCCTATTCTTAGACGAATCGTATCATTTCAACCTAACAAATGTCAACTCGGTGTACTTTGACAAATATTGAGGAATTAATTGTTAATTTTATCTTTCTTCCTCAGTAAAGTTCAATCTAGTATTTTTATGTGATTTTTGTGCTAAATGTGAAGTGCGTTTGTATATGAAGCATGTCTTTAAAGTGGACTGATAGTGCAGGTATATTGCGCAAAAATGAGCCTTTCGACGATAACAAGGACGAACTTCTCGTTTTCGGCTATTCTTGCAAATTATTTAGGGACGACGAAAAAGCGCAGCACATCGATCAAGGCAAACATCTTATACCATGGATGGGAGATGAGACATTGAAAATCGACAGGTTCGATAATGATTCTTAACTTAGAAATACCAGTTTGCACTGTGATTTATTTCCAAGAGACTATGTGGACTCGCTTTGAACATTTCAATCTAATATGTAATTACTAAATCAAAGAGTTTCTTTTAAGTTTTTCGCAGACCTTTTAAAATGTGGCTGATGGGCAAGACCGAAGGCGCATTCGTCGGCCGGAGAACGTTTTTAGCAGTTGGCACTGATTTTCATGTCTTTTGACGTGATCGTCAGGGTGGTATGTATAAAGGCTAGAATAAATACATAATTAATATAAGGATGACTTCATGAATGATGGGAATGTTCTAATTTTATGTATTTTTTTTTGTTTTCCGTAATTTCTGTCTGCAGTTCAGATTTACATTGGCCTTTGGCCGTTTCGACAAATATTTGTTACAGTCAAGTTGCTGTAAATTGTATTTGAAATAGATAGCAACTTATAATGAGGAAACTTACTAATGTAGTTGAGGTCTCACGCAACACAAGGGATTATTCAAAGACGAGCATTTACGAGGAATACATATCTATGGCCTAGGAGGTTTAATAATGTTTTGAATGTAACTCGCTCTAGTTGAAGAAGTTAGAGGCACAGACATTTTCAATATAAGTAATTTCACTCTGAGTCGTTTCTCTTTGTAAATGACCTAGCGATTTGAATTATGACTTTTTAGATGCTTGTAGCTCTGTGACAGGTAGGGATTTATCTCTGTCTTTCCATCTGTACACTTTTTAATGTACTTTTTTGTATAAATACTGTTTGGTAATAAAAAAAATGTTAAAATGATAAAAACTATGCTTGCTGAGATTCCCAATCTCAACTTTCATGTTTATTTAGGATTTTATGTGGTAATATGACTTCATGTCACAGTACCGCCCGGAAGTTAATATACTTGTTGCGTTTAGTATCTCAAATGTATCTAGATGAAGCAGTATTTAAAAACACTAAGATACAGCAGTGAAACGTTTATTTCTGCCTCGTATATTGTGAACAATGTATGAATACTTTAGAATATGGCCGAAAAACTTGCAAGTGACTCAAGATCAATGAAGAGGTTAACTAACGTTGGGCATTATGCCTGAATTAGAAATTTAAAAAATATGGTTCAGAAAAATCATGCAGAAGATTGATAAATCAAAGTGGGCATAGGCCAGAACTGTATTAAGGCAGGATGATGAAAAATATCCCAAAAAATCAACCCGCTACCCTGTAGGCCACCTGTCCTCCTAAGAATTAACCTAATGACCTTTTAGAGGCAACTGCAAAAGAGAGTATAAAATAAATAAACGCAACAATCGATTTAAACACTGCCACATTTTTTATTTAATTGTTCTTGATAGTACAAATACTCTAAAGAACGATTTATACTTGCTAATACGACAGCATAAAGCTGTTTAAAATATATATAAAATATTTATTGTCCAAAAGAAACGTATCCTAATTTTAAAGTTCTTTCTTTTGTTTGTCTCATAAAAGGCAAAAATAAAAATGATTCTGTGTCATATAAAAACTGCTCACCTTTATTTGGGTATGTTATCTAACTGCCTTTAAAATACCTAAAGTATGTCCCAGTCACATTTCACTCCAAGAACAGAAAGGCGAAGCAAATGCTTTCCGGAATAGCCTGATTGCAATGATTTTTTTTACAGTACTTATCTCTTTTAAGTAATACTCATAAATAATATATTTTACACCAACCGATTATATTAAAATCCTCATTTTTCAAACTTCGTTAGAGCGAATTAAAAACAATATTGTTGCATTCCTTCTAAAATATCTTGCATACCCTGTGAAGCCATCATCCCAATCTTTACCATTGCAAATAATGAGAGCTAATCATCAGTTTATATGGGAAAATGACATCACCAAAAATTAAAGTCTTATAAATATAAAATCTTCACTTTAGCAGTAGAGAAAAATCAGTTTTTCAAATAACCAAATTTTTTTTTGTGGAAAGAACCTTAATAATTTGAAACTTTTCCCACAATTCTTCAAATAATATTTTGTTAAATGTCCGTATACTGTTCTCTCTGTATTCTTCATAATGGGCTGACTGTAGTGATTCAAGAGAGCTTTAATGATGATATGTGAAATAAACTTTCTTTTTACTAAATTATCTGCACCATTCAAAAGATAATTGAGATTATTAGAGGTTATCCAGATGAGATATGCCCTTATAAAAAGAAATTCAACGTCATATAATCTATATTTATTTTAATACATAATTACAATCTTATAAATAGTTATGGCAAGGTGATATTAAAAGAAAAGAGTTAACAAAACAACATCAAAAGTAATATAAATTTCTTAGTCATTTTAAATGTTGAAATTAAAATTGACAAATGTAAATAAACAAATTATTAGACTAACTTGCAACCACTAAACTGAATCGATCTCAGATCATTTGGTTTCACTCAGGAATGCCTCACGTCTAGAATATAACCTCCTCTTATTCTCCACGCTGTAATATTTAGTTATATAAACTCTAATAACCATGATTGGGTAAAATCTAATATTTTATAAACAATATACACATTGTGTAATGATGGAATAATATACGGCACAGGTACGATGCGAGAGGCACCCTGTATGACCTTCAGTCAACGGAACCCCCACCTGGTGGCTATGACTGGCGGCACGTCCTCAACGATGCTGAGAAGCGCATTGAAGTGTTCTGCAATGAGGAGCGCTACCGAGCGCTCTTATGTGATGAGGACGAAGAAGAAATGTATAAAGGTTGGCATTCTAAATTTCTCATTCCAATTCCGTAGTCGTAGGTACCAAACATTCTAGCTCAGGAAACTATAAATACCTTTGTTTTAATGATCCTTTAAAGTACAAACAATTTCAATTCAAGTTTTTCAAGAATACATTACACAGGTTAAACAATTTGTGTGAAAGCAAAAACTCAAAAAATTGCTTGTTTCACAGAAGTCCTAAAAATAGGTGTTCCATAAGGTGTCACACTGTATCTGTTTTTTGCATACAGAAAATATTTTTTTTAAAACATTTCACACCTTACCTACCTTACCTTACCTTTCACACCTTACCTTACCTTACCTATGTACTTTACGAGGAGTTTATTAGATGAGACATCTTCAAGTTCATATCAACACCTCATATATACCTAACTAAGCAGAGGCGAGAAGAGTCAGTCTTTTCACAAAATGTAATTTTATCATTTAAAAAAGTGTAATTGAAAAACTGTTTTTATTACTTATCACAAGCAACCCCTTACTAATATATATTTTATGATTCTGAATATGGCAAACGGGGTATGTCCAGGTGGGCCAGAGGTTTTTGAGACATATTAGGTTCAACATATTCAGTACCTTGAAGCTATTATTGTATTTAACAATAATTTAGTCCTTATTTGAAATAACAATAATAATTACAACCATGCCGTTCTTATTGTAGTTTATCGGCTGACCTTATTTATTTTTTATATAAAATAATTGCTATGACCTAGGTCATAGAATATACACATGAGAAATTTAGAATATACATTTATTTTAGGCCCTACTCAACTAGGCCAAATGTGCCTATGTTAGGTTGATGGTAGGGAGATGGTGGTAATGAAGTGTTAAAAATGGTATGACCATGTGTGGATTTAAACTCGCGACCTTTGGGCCAATAGTCCAACGCCTTAACCACTAGACTACCACGATGTACATTAGAAGTGGCCCAATTACCTTTAAATGTCTTTTTATAGGTATTGGTGTGTCCACGGGGTAACTGATAATATTTATCTAATTTTTAATGAGGATTTTATTATTTAATTATTTTAATCTCTTTATTTCATGTTCAGAAGAGGAATTAAAACGTCTTCACGCGTCAAGGGCAGGATTAGGAGTGAAAGGGGTGAATGCCGGCGCTACAACGTCATATGGAGAGGTCGCTTTTAATTACGATGTGGATTCCAAGCCGCAGCAAGGGGACATGACTCCTATGGAAACGTCACTGGATGACGATCCTTTCGCGCCACCGACGGAACTCAACCTCGCCAGTGATGCTGTGGTGGTTGGTTTTTCCATTATACTACTTTTTGTAATTAATTTATAAAACACTGAAATCTCAGCATAGATACTAAAATAAGGCCGTAAACTTCCGATCAAATAAAAGTGCATTTCTCTGAAACAGGCTTTAAATTTCACTCTAATACATATTATTTTATAGTAAGCATTAATTTCAATGTTTGAAAATGTCTGTGCTGTTGACCATTGAGGAGTTCCTTCGTCTAACGCCATTCCTGAGTGTAGAATTAGGTCATGCTTACCATAAAAATGCATTGTCCTCGGAACTAAACCAACATGTCAAATTTCAACTCCGTAGGATAAGAGGAAGTGGTTCAAATACAGCTTGCAAGATTTGACCTATACTTACATACAAACATTGCAAGCTAAATAAAAACTTTAAAAAAGAAATTAAATATTCCCGGCGGCCGTCCATTTTTTTTTTTCAGTAAATTTTTGAATTATATAAATGAAATGAGTGTAGCTACAGTATGCAAGTAAAATATTGTGGAATATGGGGAATCCTCTAAGCTATCAGCTGGTTTTCAGAATATATCTTATTGTCGCATACAATTCTTAGTAAGGTATTAAGAACATTGAAAAAATATAAATATAGCTTTTATAGAAAGAGTGAAAATACACTTTTGTATTATCAATATGGACTTTTGGATGGATGGTGATAGTCAAGGCATGGATATCAAAAAACATGGATTAGGCATGTGTTTACCCTCACATCCCCCCGTGCTTCTTTTTCCTGGCTCTAGGATGGTTTCAATACTAGTATTTAGTGGCGTATAGCCTTCTGATATCCGTAGTTACAGTTACATTTCGAATAAATATTTAGGATTTTTTTTGGTTAAGTTTATTTTAAAATTACATCAAAAAACACAATTCAAATTGTTATGTTTTATTAATAATTTATATTTAATAATTTTTACATTAAAATTGTCTAGTTTTGTTTAGATAAAATGTTTGTTTGTATTTAATGCAGATTTCACCCTAAAAGTTTGTTAGTTCTAAACTTTTACGTCATCACTAAATACATTTTTTTTTATGCAGCCTTTGACAAAAAAACACAACACGATAATTATGAAGACGGCATCGTTCATAGCATCACATGGCACCCAGATGGAGATTCTGCTTAAGACAAAGCAGGCGGGAAATTCACAATTCGACTTTCTCTCCATCGACTGTCCCCTAAACAATTATTACAGACAGGTCGTAGAAGCTATCAAAAATGGAATCTTGAAGCTTCAAGCGGAGGAAATTGAAGAAAAGGGTAAGTATTCTCCATAATATGTTCATCATAAAGTCATTATCAGGACGGTTATGATCACTAAAAATAGCAAAATTTCCTTAAATTTGTACGTAATAGTGAAACACGGTTATCAGGCCATAAGTTAAAACTTTCCAAAGGTGTCTTTAAATCTAACCTTTAAATTTAACTTTTTGCCCGAGTGTTGGTTTGTGGAATTTGCCTACTAGAGTTTTTACCTCCAATTCAGGTAATCTGTTCAAAAACCGCTTAGATGAGTACTCATTCACAAGAGCACAATAATCAAAGATAAAGGTTTCTCAGCTGTAAAGCTGCACACCTATTAGTTAGAAATAATAAAAAATAATAATCAGAACTTGATAGGACATCGCTTGCAAATGAACAAATTGCAATTATTAAAATGTTAATTTTTATAAGTCACTTTTAACATGTTATCCCATCTTTTAAGATCAAAAATAAACAAGATTTGTTTTTTACGAAATTTCGTCTAATATGTAGGTAGGGAGATATTGGTATTTTGGTGTTGGTATTTTCAATATATTATATATTGTAAAATTGTATAATGTGTTGCTTAAATACTGTATTTAGATGATTCCTTACATTTTAATAGGCGTTTGCCGTAAGTTTACATTACTTATATAAAAGTCTGACAGTATATTGATATTTGGAAAATTCGAATTCTTTTTAATATTTATACAGATTGAAAATTTTCAAACAATTTATATAGCCAGAATGTTCAAAGAAAAATTAATACCGAAAGCGCAGATAGTTGCATCGCTTGAGGTAATGCACGCTGGTTTAAATACAGGCCTGTATTTTATGAAAGCTTTTCACTCCACCTATCTATCTATGCGCTTATGCAATACGGTCAAACTTTCATTAAAGTAGTAAAAAAATGATTTATAAAAGAAACAATAATTATGAAAACGGTGAAAATGTAACGAATATGACCTATAATGAATGAGAAGTGAATGAACTCAAATCTTGCCAGAAACCACCTTTACTGTTTATTAAAATTGTTATACTGGCTACTTATGTAAGTATTCCACAAAATACACAACAATTCGGTAATTAACAACAATTAATTAATTTTTTTTTTGAATGAGATGTATAAAAACTTACTATTTTAAAAAATCCAATATACTCATGAGGTTTGTCAATTACACATAACCGTCAATATTCAATCGAGTGGATGTAACCTTTAATAGCGAGATGTGTGGTCATCTCCGAAGCGTCAAGATCACACACGACAAAAAGTTATTATAAAATGAATGATGAAAAATAAGCAAAGTTTGAAGCAGTATGCAACAAGTTTAAGGGTTGTATGTACCAATTTCATCTGTATTATCTATTATAGCCATTAATTGATCTTTTTTGTAATTATTTTTTTTTTCAGAAACTGCTCCATCTATTGAAAATTATCTTCACCCGAGTTTGATTGCACCTGAGCCTATTGAATCCGTATGTATCTTTATTATATAATTAAGTTTTCATACATTATAGGGATTGTTGTTGTCAAAACCATGCGGGTACACTCTCTATTACCTGGTGTTTTTTTTAGAGGTTTGATTTTTAAGTTGGTAATACTGTTTCTAGTGACAACCATTTTGAAATTGGTGGCTGATTTCTATTCAGTACGTTTTGCCATTTCAACATGAATAGACTTACATCAGAACAACGTTTGCAAATTGTGTAAATTTATTTTAAACATCGTGGTTCAGTCTGCGAAACTTACCGTACGCTACATCCATTTTAATCTCAACATAATCGTCCATCGGAGCATGTTATTCGAGAAACATTAACCGTTTTCGCACTATGCATACTCTAATTGACGATGCGCATCCCACCGAAGGAATTGTTGCTGCTGTAGATCGCAGTGAGAGGAAGATTCAAATGAGTCGATTTACCATCGTGCACAGCAATTGCGGCTTTGTCGACCATCTTATAAGATCCATGTTGTGCAAGAATTGATGCCATGTGATCATTGTGTTCTTCGCAGGTTTGGTTCATGGGCCAAAAACAAGATTGTTCTTGATCCTCATTTTCACTACAAAATCTTGTTCAGCGATGAGACCCACTTTTTGTTGGACGGCTATGTCAACAAACAAAATTTCCAAATTTGGAGTGAAGAACAACCAGAAGCCATTATTGAGACACCGTTACATCCACAAAAAGTACTTCAGTGTGCTTTAGAGATGATGCCGGTTAAAATTTTACAGTCAATGGAGAGCGTTGTAGGTCCATGAACAATGATGTTCCTCAACTAAATGGCATTCATTTGCAACAGCTTTGGTTTCAACAAGATGGTGCAATATGCCACACACTGTGACACAATTAATTTATTGCAGGAAACATTTGATGAGCGCATAATCTCGAATAACAGTCCTGTGAATGGCCATCACGATTGTGTGATCTCACCCTTCTGGCTTATTTTATATGTGAATATGTGAAGTCGTTGTACTGCGCCGATTAACTAGACACATTGGACCATTTGGAAGCCAACATTTGAGTTATTGCCGATATACGGCCTCAGATGCTCGAAAAATTGGTCCAAAAGTGGACTTCCAGGTTGTGTTTCATTCGAGCAAATGATTTTGGGCATATGTGCAGGTGCACATATGCCCTTCATTATGCTATTGAGTTCCTCCTGGAGTTGACCGGAGCTGACTAATGGGTTACCAAAAAACTTTGTATCATCAGCAAAACTACTCGGTGTTGAACTTAAACACAGATATAAGTCTATTAAATAAAGAATAAACATAACTGGTCCGACAACAGATCCCTGCGGCACTGAACTAATTAATGCCTAGGCGTTCCGAAGACAGTTGATCACCTATTCGCACTTGCATTGTCCGGTCAGTAAGGAAGGCCTGTATCCATCGAAGTAGGTTTCCTCTGATGCCAAGATGTTCAATTTTTGCCAAAAGTCTACGAATGGTCACTCTATCGTAAGCCTTCTTAAAATGGAGGTATATTATATTAATACAGTTATGCTTATCGAATTCACTAGTCCCGTTGTCAAGGTTGATCAGGAGATTCGATATAGTAGATCTTTGTGGCACAAACCCGTGTTGTTGGTTTTGGATAACATCATTAGCTGATAGGAAGGAACGAATTTCTGCAACAATTATTTTTTCTATTATCTTACAGACTACACTGGTCAAGCTAATGGTCTAGAACCGTTCCAAATCGCAACATGTCACTTATCTGTTAAATTTTCCAATTTCTTCACTAAGTTTTGACAATTAGGCGACACGTTTGTGATTTGAAATACCTCATGAATAGGAGCTGATGCACTGGCAATTCGTGGCGTATTCTAGGTCATGGTTTTGTCTTATTTCATCTGTCGGGTCATTGGACTCAACCGCTCTTTGTTTTATTTTGAAACGTCTTCATTCAATCGCTTTCTCAAACATTCAAATATTTCATAGGTCAGTCTACAAGCGATGAATAGCAATGCGTCAGCTTCAAACAGGCGATGGACAAAGTCATATATTAATATTTTTTAATCATTTTATTTAAGTAATTATTTTTTTAATAAAGGATGAGGTTCATAAAGCGACGTGTATGTTTTTTTTAATGCTTGTTTGCTCATTACTCCGTATTGGCTTGAGCGATTTTGATATATTTTTTTGTTTGCGTATTATAAGGGGCAAGAATTGCACTATGCTCCCTGCCCCTTAAAATAAACTATTTATTATTATTATCATGATTTTCTCTTTAAAGTTATTAACAATAAAACTGTGGACGCTTTCAAAACAATCATTTTAGAACATTGTTGAACTCTAAGGTTTTTTGAATAATTAGTTGGTTAAAAAAAAAATCTAGCGCCTATATTAATTCAGTTATTAGACCAGTATAAGTAGATTGATAAAGTATGCATATCATTTTTAACGCTTCATCACCTATCGCTCTAGCACAACCCAACATAGTTTAGTCGGACCCAAAAAAAATGTATCATGCCGAAAATTTATACTTAAATCTGTGAGCGAACAGTAGGAAATGTTAAATTGTTATTTTTTTAATCATGAAACATTTAATATTTAAGCCGACTGATAAACAATAAAATCCGCCCTGAAGCAAGTTTTAAGTAGATTAGGTATAACATACAATAGTTTTATTTATTTTTGGTCCCAGGCACCATTCATCCCCAACATCAACTACAAACCGTCGGCCGACTGCGCCTACAGCATACTCGTGAGTAAGATCACTGGAACGAAACCACCTGAAAAAGAGGACGAGACTGATAAGCAATCGGACCAGTACATGGATGGGGACCTTGCACCGCCCGGAACCCGTCCTCTGACCTTGCCAAAGGACGTTCCGCCGGATGCACCCGGAGAGTATACCCCGGAACAACTAGCTCAGTACTACGCGTATTATGGATACTACCGCACACCGGCGATAGAGAAGGGTCCCGTATTGTATGCTCAAGAATCTTCTCCGGTCGAAGACCAAAAACCACTTCAGCCGCCTGGTGTAGAAGATGAGGACTCGAGTCTGAGTTCAAAGAAATCACTCGGATTGAATTTGATTGCTTATTCTGACAGTGAAGAGGGCAGCGAATGCGATGGTCAGTACTTTTAAGTAAATTAATTCTAAACATAAGAAGACGTATTGACAATATGGTTAACCGTTATATTAAATAGGTGGGATTTGGTTATAATGGTTTTTATAATTGATCAAACAATTTCTGTTAAAAAAATAATATTAATACTTTATTAATTAATTAATTATTAATAATGATTATTTATTAATAATTAATTTTTTATCTTATTACAATATTTCCTAATGTACTTAACATTCATCACGTAACATCAACGTTCCACCAAACCTCTTTAGGTTGTTTTTTACTTTCTAACCATAAAATGGCCGTGGAAATGTCATGGCATACCATAAAACTGAATATGCACAAACATGTCAAATACTCAAAATACAAATTCTCAAAATACATATGTACAAGTACATAATGTTATTCAGGTGAAAAGCAAATGTGAGCTCGACCTGAAACTGCACTTGATAGCTATTTGTAGGCAAAATAAAAAAATAATATTTATTTCGGGGCTGCCATATGTCTAAAAATTATTTTTTTAAGCAGGCTAGAGATTTTGAAGTAAATTTTTTTCAACTATTATCTGAAATTTTCTTTATTAAAATTAAAGTGTCATTACTTTGTGTCTAATCAGAAAGTGGCAAATCATGAGAAAAATAGTAGATAGTTATTTTTTTAATAGGTTAATCTGATTAAATTTTTAATTCGTCTTAATTTTTTCTGATCCATCGGTGGTATGCTACATTCCCAAAACTGCACACTTTACCTACCGATAATTAGTTTGTACCCGATTGTACTGAAAGCGAATGGTTGCCTCTACTACTGAAAATAGATATTACCCAAACGCCTTAATTACCTTAATGTCAATCTAAGGGCATTATTAGATAAACTTTTGGACCAACGAGCTTCAATGATAACTTTTTTCCTATTAGATCAGGAGGATGGTCCCCTGGCCATCTTAATGCCGCCCTCCGATATTCAGCTGGTGATCGACAAGATGGCCGCTTATGTGGTCAAGAATGGCACCGATTTCGAGAAGGTAGTCCGAGCGAAGAACGATCCTCGATTCAACTTTCTCAATCCGGCCCACCAGTATCACTCCTACTATAAGAGCAAATTGAACATAGCCGCCACTCCGAAGATAGTCCCTACAGTTAAGACTGCGAAGGATCCCAGCGATAAAGAAGAACAATTAAATGAAAAAATAGAAAAAAATGATGAAACAAAGACAGACGTTCAACAGGCACCGGATGCCCATCAGAAAGAATTCAAGTCTGAAGATGAAAAGAAGAAAGAAGCGGACAATGATATTAACAAACCATCCACACATAAAGCGTCTGAGAAAAAAGTCAAGAAAATTGGTTAGTGTGTTGCTATAGCCGCTTAAAAATCATAGTTATGTTCACATAATAAAAAAACCATTCTCTGCTCGCTCACTGTTCTATCTATCCATTACCGATTCTTAAAACTCTATATCTAAAAGATATCGAGTTTAAACATAATTGAATTATACAGGTGTCCCAGAACGATCGACCATCCTTGAAGAGGGTGAAATATTGGCTTAAAATGAGCATACACGAGTAATGTGATTTATTATTGTGAGCAACAAAAATAAACTCTGTACCTATAAGTGTACCGTCAAATAGGTCTTTGTTTCTCACTTTTACGCAATTAAGATGAACAAAAGGGACGATAAAAATGATGTTGATGAATGGAATTATCCCTGAATAATGTTTTCAATTAAAGGTTAATTAAATATTTAAAAAAAAATCCTCTTCTAGCATGTATTTGCATACAATAGTAAAACGGATGCATATTTTAAGACGCCATTTCACTCCCTTCAAGGATGGTCAATCATTTTAGGTTATTCTATGGACTTTAAGAAGTTGAACCCTAGTATTTATTTGTAAGGTATCAAAGAGCTTAGTGGTGATTGTTTTTAAATGTTTTCTTCCCCCTCTTTATTTTCAAAAACTGCGAGACCATTCCTGATGAAAAATCCAACTAATTGGACCTGCGATTTCAAACATGGTTTGTATAGACGACATACCAAAATTCATCATGGTTTCCGAGAAAAAAAATGTAAACTTGATAATAATAGACAGCCGTTATCATAAGTTCGCCAGCTGACGTTCGCTTGCAACGCCGAGTCATTGGACTATGAATTCCAAAAAGAATTTACACCAGCTCTTAAATAAAATTAATAAATTCAGGGATGAATTATTTTTACATTTTTTTAGAAAATTTCTTACTTGTAATAGGGAACATAAACACTCTTTTTTTTAGGAATCGTTCCGGGACACCCTGCAACGTTTTAAGTCTCACCGCCTAGAAATCATCCTGGTCCGGAAGGAGCAGGTTGAATAATAACTAGACCGGTTTAGACATAAGAGAGCAATAACAAATAAACTACTGCTTTAAAATTGTAACTCGAGGAAATCCATCCGGATCATAATATAAATAGATATTTTAATAAGAATAAACCTTCTTACAGCTCCGGTATCATTTTCCATTAAGAAACTTAAGGAGCCGGACCCAATCCTGACCAACACAGCTCTACCTTATGAGTCAAGCACTGAAGAAGAGCAAGAAAATAATGAAAACGGCTATAAGACCCCACCGGCTAACGAAACGAAAGAACTAATTGTATCGGAACAGGCCCAGGGTTCAACACTCATTGAAAAACCCAGAGTTGAAGACAAAACCATACAGATATCATCAACTCCAAATTCTACAAAAGCAGATTCGAATGGTGCTGATGAAGATGACATTATCACAATCGATGAAGATGAACTAATTGATCTTACTGGCGATTTGTCGGATGATAAATCAGCAGGTTAATTCAAATATTTAAACAAACTTTTAAAAAAGTAGCAGATATAAATAATATTTTCAAATTTCTCTGCACATTTCTACTTCTAGTACATTTTTCAAAAAATAAAAAAACAAAAAAAAATACCTTCACTATTTGATATTACTTTTAAGTTTATGTTGACATTTTTAAGGCATAAGGTTTTATCACTAGAATGTCCGTTTCTTTGTTTAATTATAGTATAATAACATATTACGAAAGATAAACCAAGATTAATAAAAAATGCTTATAATGTTTAAGACACTGAAACTGTAAAATTGCTAATGGGATTCTATTTTTTATAAAACAGCAATCTTTAAATTGACCATTATTTACTCGGGTAAAATTGAAACACCTTCATAAATCCTAAACTTTAAGAGATAATGACTCATTGAAGCGTTTCATTATAAATAGTTCTTTTACATACATCATTTTGATATAATTTTTTACGGTTTAGGCAGTGCATTCAATAAATCTTACTTCACAGTTTTCAGCACCCTCAAAATCAAATTTAAGCATAACCTTTAACCTTACCAGATAAAGTACCTATAGAACGAAGAAAATCTGCTTAAAAATCTCTTTTTCAATACATAGGTAAAGTAATAAAAAAAAATAACCTTAAATAAAATTTGTATAAACTTCATAAACCACTACTGCGTCGACTATGGTTAATTATGACATGGGATTTTGTGAATTACATTTTGATGTCTTTAAAAATTCTAATATTTCCCTTGATTTTCAAATAAAACACTATTAGACATAGTTTTATAAATAGGTATACCACCACCTTGAACATTTATAACTTATGGTTTTTCTATTTAGTCAATGGAATGGTGGATGACAAACAGAAGCAGATGGAACGCAAACGACGTGCAGCTGCATTCCTGGCCGTGATGAAAGTGCGCGGAGGGGCTGAAGACACAATGACGGCAACTCCCATGGCCAGCATGCCGGTGCCAAACCCTCTGGCTGAAACCAACACTCTTGCCAGTGTTATGGTACGTTCAACCTATTATTATAATACCTCGTGCGATAGTGACATTCAATGGTCCTGTAATTTACTTATTTTAAAAGGTTATATCCTATCTCTAGGGTTCCTGGCTTTAATAATTGGACCGACCTTTAATAACCTGACCATTGATGACCCAAAAACAGATTTCAAATCATTTTTTCATTTTCAAAATGTCATTTTAAAATGTTGATCTTTTTCGCCGCAATTTTTTTTTTCGGTTATCGACCATCAGTATCACAATCCGTAATAATTATGATTGTAAAATATACATTAATAAATAGGTAGATATGTTAGCGATGTCGGTTTAGCACGACTTGTAAAATACGCGATCGCAATCTCACATGAGGTTACCCCCACATTATTTATCAACTCACTCACTTCAAAAGTTTTACCCAATAGTTAAAAGTTACCGAGATCTTTTTTACTTTTGAATTTTAATAAAAAAAATGGGTATTCAGCCCCAATATCTCTGCCGGCGTGCAGCTATTAACCTCTGCTTATCAACTGGATCGGGTTTGAATTAAATATAAAATAAAACAACAAAAAGGCCAAAAATTTATTATTATTAATAAAAATGTAATAGCGAACAAAAATCAATTACAATAATAATTATATGACATCTTGCAAAGTGGAACTCGGATAAAATTGCGCATGGCGACCACTTAATTTTTATTTTAAAATAGTGGGGGTTAAAAAGTTAAATATGTCAATATCTCTAAAACTAATAAATAAAACTCTGAACAATAAAAAGGGCAAGGAAATGTAAAAATTTCAATGTTACCATCAAACTACATCTAGTATTTGAAAAATTTTTAATTAAAACTTTTCGTTCTAACACAGTTTCATAGCCCGATGGCTGCTTGATATTTTTTTACCCTCATTCACTCTTCATTTTTCATTCTTCACAGCCCTCTCTTTCTTAAACAATGGACACCCCTGACTAGGATTAGTTTTTTAGCTTCTATACAATCATGTACAAGAAGCTACTATCTATCCTTATCCTTTGGCCATCTGTCAGTCTTCAACTCGAAAAGCGCGAGGGTTGAATATTTTACACCACATGGCAAAAGATCATGTATTTGTAGCTAAGAAAGAAGCTATACTATTCTAAAAAAACCATTCTCAGTTTTGCAATTTTTAGCTTTACATATTTATGTATAAGAAGCTACTATCTCTATCCTCTAGTCTGTTGCACCTTTCAACCCGAAAAGTACAAATGCATTGAATTGAATTTTTATGTGTAGATTGATGCTCTTGAAAAACAACCATAGCCGCATCGTATAGATCATATAGGAGGGTGGTTGAATAATATAGATATATAACATTAAAGGCAATAAATTTTTACCTACTAATTAATGAAAAGTTCAATAGAACGCTCGAATATCATATTCGAATTTTAAAAAATGACAGAACGTCCTTTGGAACGTATTATTTATTACTGGCCAGTTAAAATTAATACAAACTCATCTATGTATTCAAATAGAATCATGTAAAAGAATGTTCAGTGCCACATTATAATTATTATTAAATTGGAATATTATCTCCGTCCTGTTTCATTAGTAGCCGCGTATCAAAAATTATAAAAAAAAACGAATTTTGTTAAACTTTATGATGAATTGAAAGAATGTCATGATACCATTGTATTTTTTTTTTAATTTTAGTCTACTCGGACCTAAAAATAATCCATTGTCGCCTCTATGGCCATCCAAAACGCACATCGAATTGGCTAAATGTGCCGCGGGCACAATTGTAGATAGCAAATGAAGCAACCTATCATAATTGGTACCACAGGTGCGTGTACCACAGGTAGTCTAGGGGAAAGATGCCTTTAATGACACCTGTAAGACATAACTTTAAGAACTCAGGTTCTAGTTAAATAATTTACTACTACTAAACAATGTATAGAAGCAGTTGATGTTATATGTAGCTACAGGTGTCATAGCCATTCTTTTATATGGTAATTTAGGAATAGGTTTACTTCTGTCAGCCGGTAAACTACAAAGGCATAATATTATGAGTATTATCAACATTAAAAATTTGTTTAAATATTTCTAAAACTCTCGACATCTCTATAACTGTAAATTACTCTTTTTTAGGTAAAAACATTAATAGATATGCACACCAAGAAAGATCTAGAGAACAAGCAAAGTGTGAAACACGAAAGGAGAAAACGAAGGCATAAAGATTATCGAAATTCTTCTAGCGAAGGTATGAAATGTAAGACTACTGGTATTTTATATTCCTTTGTCTGTTCCTTTAAGTATTTGCAAATTAATTTTTTTTTTATCCGTTCTCAACTTGACGTTTGTGTAACCCGATGTGTGGTTACGCCATTGGCTGGTTTTTAATTAGTATTATTTAGTTGCCATATTGAGTGTTAAATTAAAATAAACTAAATTAAATTATACATAAATAAATAAAATCAATTATACATAATTTGAATCCATTCATCACTATATCGTTCATTCCAAAAGTAATCTAAAATAAATTTTAAAATGTAGACTTACCCATCTTTTAAATTTTATCAATTTTGCACATTGAGGTGTGAAAATTATTACAGTGTTTTTTTTTTGTAAATTTTAGACTAAATAATATATTGTATTTTATAAGTTTAAGTTCCATAATTAAAACAGCTCACCACAACTTATTTTAAGAAATGTAAAAATAAATATATATTTTTTTTTTTAAATATTTTTCAGACTCAAATCGAGGCCATTCAAATACAGATAGGAAAGAAAAATATCAAATTAATATTAAGAGGAAAAAGTATACCAAATCAGAAAGGTGAGTGATATTACGTTCAATTACCAATTACGTTCATTCTGTCCTGCCACCTTCTCTTTTTGTATAAACGTAGCATCTTTCTTAACAACAAACAAGCATGCAAGGAACTTGTACAAATCAACATGGAAAATAAGTACTTTTGTGGTTACAACAGTTTATTTACTATTTAGAATACTAAAAGAATTAAAGTGAATAACATTAAATGTAATAAAACGCACAGTTTTACATATCGATCGTTGTTAACCATTAATGGAAATAAAGTAATTTCAGTGAATATTTAAAAAAATAATACCACAATTGATATAAACATGTGAGCATTTTTATGTTTCTCACAAATAATAATTATGTATAAATAATTATGTAATAATTTTATGTATATGTAATAATTATGTAAGACACTAAAGGAGCACTTATTTTAATATAAAAAATTCTTTTGATTTTTTTGTAAGCAACCAGCTAAGTACTATTTACTTTCTATCAATGTGATGTCAATAATTATGTATTATGTCAATCGATATCAGATTAAAATTACTTTATTTATTTGTAAATACATTAGCATTTCTACAATACGGCTCGTGTGCCTTTTATACACACTTCAGTGATGGGATAGTTGTATGGTGTTTTCTTGATAACCCTAATAATAGCTTTACGATCCTTGAGATTAATTGTAGATTTTCTTTGATTGAGTCGCTCATTTTCAAAAGGACACTTGTCCAAAAACTTACTTTTACTAAAGGGTCTAAAAATTCTAAAAAAGTCAACAGTAAGCCCTTAATCTCGTATTTCCTTTTGTTTTGTAGATATTTTTGACGAGCAAATTGCCAGCAATGACAAAAATGGACCATTTAAAAATGAGCAATTCAATTATGTATAATTTAATTATTTCAGACCGTACAAAAAACAATCAAAGCACAGAAGCAAAACAGGCTACCGAGAAACGTCCAGCCATAATAATAAAGTGAAAACAAAGGAGCGCCGATCCAGGAGTTCATCGCAGAAACCTGAAAAGTGCTTAGAGATCTTAAAAAAAGTAGAAGAAAATATTAAAGTGAAAAAAGACATGTCGCCGGCACCGGCCGAGCCCCAAGCGAAAACGTTAAAAAGTTTTGTGCACAACTTCGATCTAGGTCCCGAGCCAGCGTCCGATACGCAAGCAACGAACGGCGTTAAAGATAAACTAATGCCCAGTGAGGGTGAGTTAGAATCTAGTGATGAAGAAAGTGGCGAAATCAATTCAAGTAGTTCTAGTACACATTCGGAGACAGGATTGGTCACTTTTACCTATCTTTAACCTGACATTTGCCCAGTTTGTGATTTCGTGAGTTACTCCATTAACTGGTATCTAATTATTATTAAAAAGTTGCTATTTCGGGTGAGACAGAAATATAGACAAAATAATTTTATAAATTATACACCATTCAAATCAGTTCATTACCACATTGTTCATTTTGAATCAGAAATAAATCGTAAAATGTAACCGCCTCGAGGAGTGAATGTCAGTTTGAATTAGTCGTGATTTTTTCGTGGATTTTAGACTAAATAAAGTGATAATAAGCTATTATTTTTTTTATATTACATAAATATAGTGTTGTAAGAATTATACATGTGTTTTTGTGCTCAAGCGTGCGTTATAGAATAGAAAAAATAAAGGTTTTTGTGTTGTGTTACCACGACATATCCGCCATTTTTTTAACAACATAAGGTAATTAAATATTTAATAATAATAATTTCAATATTTCGTTTCTTGTTATATATTTTGTATGTAAAAACATTTGCCTAAAGTCTTTCCAATGAAATTTTATCGTAAATCACATAGATTCTAAAATATATGTACACCTAAAATATGCTGATGTCGTAAATTTCGCTTTTTCACTGCTGTTGTTTTTGCTGACGAATTTGTTTACTCTAATCGGTGGAATGTTAACAAAGAAACACAGACATTATTTTTAAAATATAAATAACATCTTTGTAATTGATTTTATTTATAAATGTCATTAATAATTGAATTAAATAGAAGAGATATCCCATTAATTACATTTTCAAAATACCAAAAAATTTAGGTTGCATAAGGAAAAATAACTATAAATCACTGAAATAGTTATTGTATATTTTTTGTTATTTTTCAGTCACATCGAATTAAAATTTTATCTTAAATGTTATCACCTTTTAAAATAAAAGATTAAATGTCTTTCTTACATTTAAAATTTGTAACTGTTGGTTATCTCTATTGTGCCTCTATCTCTAAAATTCCTCTGAAAATCTTAAGACGACACTCGAGCCCCCCCCCCCCCATTCAAATCCTGGATCCGCCCTTGTATCTTCAAAATATTGGCTAGGAGGTATTGTTTGTTTGTGAACGCTATGCTGATCTAATGAAGCCTATGATCGTTCTAGAATTACATAGTTCAACAGGGATACCGGCATGTCGCGAAGCCTCTGGGCAAGCGAAATATTCCAACAGCAAATTCAACATTTCAAATTTACCAATAATAAATAGATTTATTGATAACAAAGAGAAATAAAATAACCTAACCTAACCTACTTGAGCGTTGATTGACATAATAAAGTTATATATTAGCTTGACATTGGCCGGAATAAAATTGCCTAAAGATAACCAACACACTACACAGAAAGCAAAACGGTCAAGAACATTCCATCTCTCACTGTATTATGTTTATATTTGCACAAAGGATGGCACTGCATGCTAGTTAATTTCAATTATTTCTGTCCAAAGGTTTGAGCCTCAAGGTCTAATAGGTGGGTACTTTTAAATTACAATTAATTAAATTAACAATTAAATTAATTTAACAATTAAGGTAAATTTTAAACTGACTGAAGCATATAATGGAATTTATTAATTCCACATCAGCATTGATTTACTTTGTCCATCCGTATAACCTTTAAGCTCAACAAATAGATTGGTAAATATAATTGGTACTGCACAAGTACCAGTTGTACCTTCCTTTTGATTGACAACATAGGCATACTAGCTGTAAGTAACATAATATAAAATAAATGTTCAGTCAAGTTGAATTGTACTCCTTGCTTAAAATAAATGTTAAAGATGATTTGTCATATATGGTGAGCATTCGAACCCGTGAGTGCTTGGCCAATAGTCAGATACTGTAACAACTGAACTATCATGATCCTAGAGTCGGAGGCAATAAAAGAACTAATTTTCCACCCGTCAGAAGCTGTACCACAAATTGGTATGCGCACGTTTGAATTTCAGCCAATTTATCTAGTAAATATAAACAACAGTGCCTACTCTACAGAATTTATAATACAGTTTGCTATTTAAAGTTTTTTAATAATTGTAACTTTTGTATTTCTATAATTTTGCAGAAATTGTATTGAAATTAATTAAAAGATTTTTTTTAATAAAAGTGTCTTGATGTTTTTATTGTAAAGCCCATCTTTATAGCCAAACAGGTCATATGCTTTAAGTTGGAGTAGCTGGTACTGTCCGACAAATTCTTCTTGACTTTCGAACCAACAGCGTTAGTATCGCTCTGCTCACAGACCACTTGAATTGAGAGACTCGGCCTAAGTCAAATCTCTGTACGGCGGAGCGTTTCCATTTTCGCACATCAGAGCGGTATTGGTGATGATATACGGACACAACTAACACCGACGCAATCACTGCCTCACTCCGGGCGAATGGGCGAAGCTTAATTTTCAACTGACGCTCGTGTCATGATTTTGTCACATCTGCTGTAGCACGCTTAGTGCGCTTCTATGCCATTAACTATTTCTATGGCTCTGCTTAATGAGTATGATATTGCCATATGACATTTTTCTAATTATTATCTATTCATAAAGGCTGACCGCATGTGTGAATATTTTGATTCAGACTTATAACGGAATTAATGCGAATTCTGTAAGATGAGGCTAGCGCTGACAGCTTTTGATTTGACTGAGATCAAGAAAAACTTGCCAGAACTTAATAGAACTTAATAAATCAAGTCTTTACAATTTTATCCGGCATACTGGCCCACGCTCGCGGACCTCGCAACAAACAATCCAAACAAAAGCACACTCAAAGAAGTAATAAAGACCACATTCTATCCTGGGTCTAGCTTCCGACTGCTTCCATAGGTCCCAATCAACATTTACATAATCTATTCGAAAATGAAACAAAATGTGTTTGCGGATCATTCTTTTGATGATCTGTTCGGTTTGTATTGTCATAATTGAAAAATATGGGTAGACAGAACCCCAGTATGACTTTCCTGTCATTAATGTACTCCTCCAGGACTCCAAAAGGTGCAAATCTCTTGATCAATTCATATACTTTTAGCCTCTTTACTAAGAATGTTTCCCTGGAATTTGGAAGTGGCAGTGGTTTGTATTGGAGAGCTCAGATGTTGCACTGGAGTTCTAGAAAAGAACTGATAAGACTCTCCATTATCCACCAATGCGAATGTTTGGACAGCACGGTTGGTGCTTTTTATGTGGAGCGAAACGTAGCTCCCATGGATCGACTCCGATAGCAAAATGTTTGTCATGTCAGGTCTCAATGGTTTCACCGCCGATTTTAGAATTTTAAAGTTTTAATCGACTCTACATGAAAAATACTAGGTCGTGACGGAGCCGGAATTTTAAAATTCAAAATAATAAAAAGTTATGTTTAAAAATATTATCTCCATGAGAAATCCCATGTTAAATTTTGCTGCGCGCTTTTTGTTCGAATTTTAGAAAAGGAATTATTTATTTGACGTTTGCATATCTCCGCTCCAATATGCTGCTAGCATAGGTTTCACCTTTGCGAGTGTGGTTACCTAGTTTATTGATTGGCTTGGATTGTGGATGGAAGCTCAGCTTTTGAGCCCGACCTGTATTGTATTGAATCTAAATACTTGATAGCTATTTAGCATCTAGTAAAGAATTCTTGAATTGTTATAGCTGTGACCTTGGGTTTGAGTAAACTCAAAGTAACAGCCTAACCCAGTAGAGATTGCAAGTTGCTAGTTTGATCGTCTGTATTGAATGGATGTAACGTTTAGTATGAATCATTTTGCTAATATTCATTTTTTATGTATATTTCAAATAAATATTTATACTACTTACCAATGAAACATTTATAATTTTACTATTTGTTTATAAATTTATCACAAAAACTTTTTATCCATTCCTCTTATGTGTAACATGCTCGTGATATCACATAGTCATGATCAAATAACATTGTTTTGGATAAACGGTAAATATTACAGATATGCTTATGAAATAAACATTACAGATGCCTTGTCTTATCTGACCCCAGTTTTTCATTCGATGATAACCCCATGACCAGAAAATTGACGCACTTGATAGTTAACTATTTTTGCAAATTATTCTATGGAACTTATGATAGATAAGTTCAATTCGTGCTCAATTATTTTCTTCCTAGAAGTATTTGCGAATTAAATTCCTTAAATAGATCTATATTTAGCCTTTTTCCCCGAACAAAAACTAATAAACACTCATCACCTGCCGATACCAGCAATATCACTAGCTAGTTCCAAAATATTGTAAATAATAATAATAATTTTAAAAAAGATTAATAAAATATAAGAAATAAATAAAAGTGTTAACCCATCGCTAGGCCAATGCAAACAGGTTGCAAAAAGGTTTCTTATTAACACTCAGCGTCGATGCTGTAATCAGCGGATGGCTTACTGCATTTCTATTAATATTTAAAAGCGAGGCATGTCGCGTATACCTGAATTCATAAAATCAATTTTTTATTCTAATTGTTTTTTTTTTAGTTCGTCTTTGACGTTTGATTGTTTATATGAAAAGTGCGCTAGTGAATTGAAAATGTTTTGATGGATTTGGCAGTAAATAATTCGAATTTTATTAACAAAACCTTTTCAATACAATATTAAATATAAAACAAAAATTTCATAGTTATGTACTTAAACCGGAAAAATGGGTGGCGGCCCCGCGTGCGATATTCCTTTCGGTGAACGACCTTCGCCGAACAGTGGCATCATGTAGTCCGCGCGTTTTACATACAGAGCGGAATGCGTTAAACAGAGCTATGAAAGCTATAGCAATGGAGTAAATATTTTGTTAAAAATACTTTTAGTTTTAGAATTAGGAACTGATTTAGGAATTATTATTTGCATTTATTATTTATCAAGTTATTATTTTCCGGATGCTTCAATAAATAATCAAATGTGTACATATTTTACTAAGATAGCTCGCAGCTAAGGAGCCAGCAATTTAATTATTTTTAAATTTATCAAAAAATATGAAAATAAGTTATTATATAAATAAAGTTATAAATTTATATAACTCTTAGTCCATATGTAACAAAACGGGTAGTTTTTTGAATTGTGTGACAAACTCATCCTATACATACTTTGTACCTTGTTTATTTTGCATAGAACATTAACCTTTAATCTAATTTCAACAATTTGGGTAAAGATACATTGAAGTCAATAATATAATTGATTAAAAAACCGAGTGATTACATAAATGGCTCAATAATTACTGACAATTTTGACAATCTAGAGTAAACGAACTAATATAGTTATCTATTATGGTTGGGTGTTTTTTCTACGTATAGGAAAATATATATATTTATTCATTATATGATTAGTTTAATTACTGTTTTATAAATACTTGATAAACATAATGATGATTACATGTATATATATTGGTAGGTTTATAAATTATGCGGTCAGACTGTTGAATCATCTTGTGTTGTGAAAACGTGACCGATAAATTAATGACCGATTAGTTTATAAAAATGACAAAAATCGTAAGTATTCTCTTAAATATTATTTATTTGAATATAAGTGAAGTTATTTTTTTATGCTAAATGGTTATTTTATTTATTTATTTGTATTGTTAGTTATTGTTTAAATGAGAACTGATTTTAGATTTTGATCCTTTAATATTTCTTTTTTAATTGAATGTAGCAAAACCCAGTGATAATAGATCCTTCCCAACTGCTGCGACCGGAGCCCATCTTCAATGACAAGCCAATTAGTGCGTTCAGGGACTACTCGGTCGATGATGAGGATCCCATCAAGGAAAGGGTCAGACGTACTTATAAAAATATGCATACCAACATGACAGTGGAATTTGTAAAAGGTAGGAATTTATACCTTAGTATTTTTTATGTGTTGACATCAACTAGGAGATCTCTAGTCAGGACTGCTCAATCGCCATAAAACTAAAGCTAAAAACGCCTAGTTGACGACGTTTCAATGTGTTTTTACCCAGAAGCTGATTGACTCAGCGTTTAAAAAAAAATACCAGAAATACATGTCCCTTTGAATTTATAATTGACAAAAAATGGTATTTTCTACCAGTTTGATATATGTGGATGTTAATTAACTTATCCAAATTTATAGGCAAAATGGACAAATGGCTAAACTTCAACCACGTCAAGGCGAACATCAAAGACTCTCTGATCAAGCTTAACGAGCTGGTGGATGAGTCGGACCCTGACACCGATTTGCCCAATATTATTCACGCATTTCAGACGGCGGAACGAATTCGAGCCGACCATCCCAACGAAGATTGGTTCCATTTGACGGGACTTATTCATGATTTGGGGAAGGTTAGCACACGACTGATACACTACAAAAGTTACTTCTTTTTCCTTCTGAGTAAATTTTAATTAGGTATTACGGAAAACTGCAAGCAAAGCATTGCCTACCCTGTAAAATTCATTTATAAATGATACATAATATAAATAATATTAAGTAGTTAAAATATATTTCATAATAGTTTGATAAAGCAGTAGAAAAATACACTAACATGTTATTATATTTAGTATGCATTCTCGCTGGAAATGACGCATTCTCTGTAAGCGCTGCACTGCATTTTGGCACAAAAAGATACAAAAAGGGACATTTGATAAATGCCTTTGTGTTTTATACCGCCTGACAGATTAAAAATAATGTCAGACGGACCCTTGGCTCATAGTTCTACGAGAAATCTGTTTAGGCCTTTTTATAAACTATGTTATGCACTTTAAAGATACATGTGAAAAAGAAACAATAGTTTGCTGGGAATCGCTGCGACAGACGAGAGACGCGGTCGCGGTCTAACCCTGTAGTAGTAGTAGGGTTAAGGTAAATGTACTTAAGCCTACTTATTAATATTAATTTGCAGGTGATGGCATTTTATGGTGAGCCCCAGTGGTGTGTGGTCGGAGACACATTTCCCGTAGGCTGTCAGTGGGCTGAATCTATTGTTTATGGACCAGAGAGTTTTTGCGACAATCCTGATACAAACAATTCAAGATACAAGTAAGTTGTTTCATTTTAAAAACCAAAACAAGTGTATTTGGTACGGATGAGTGCAAAGGCTCTTACTGTAACATGATAGTAGGAATGAGATACAATTTAGCGTGAAAAATGAGATTAAATTGCAAATTGCATTTTCATTTATTTTTTCTTTAACTTTTAAGAGCATGCCTGGAAAAATGAGTCTATAGGTCAAAAAGTAAAAATTTGCCTTAAAATGTTATGTAAAAAAAAATAAAACCTATAAAAAAACAATTGTGCCTAATTTTAACAGGATAAAAGTACGCAGATGTAATAGTTGTAATTGTATAATTTAGACCATTTAGATATATTTTAGACCTGGCTGAGCAGCGTCATACATCAACTTCTGATCAAACAGAATTAACCAATACGTTCTGCTCTCCCATGACACATCGGTAGCCTGACTTCGGGATCAAAAAACTCATTCTCTAATATTGTTAGGTGTATATAAAAACATTTTTAATCAAAAACGTTGTTCTCAGCACAAAATATGGAATCTACAAGCCGCATTGTGGTCTAAACAATGTGACCATATCGTGGGGTCATGACGAATACCTCTACAGAGTGCTCAAACACAACAACACCGCTATACCTGAAGCAGGTCTCTATATGATCAGGTAAAAAAAAATACTTTTCTGAAACTGAATGAAAATAAAATAGATATATACTATGTAATAATCGAAGGGTGAACACCTTAGTGTTATTTTATTAACGTTGAAGACTCTTAAGAGTCATCAACGTTAATAGTAGCAATAAACCTACTTGTTACAACGTTGCCACATCCGAGTGATGCCTGTAAAATAGGTTAGAAGCCTTACGTTCAGGAAGACTTCATCGATGCATGCAACTTTCCCGATGATGTGAAACAACAAATTGTAACCATTTACACCAACTTACGCATCCAAGTTTACTTCTCCGAATTTGGTCACAAAGAGCAGCTCAGGGTCTCGCCATCTGAACCAGACCAATCTCAGGACGTTCCAGGAATACTTTTAATTAATCGTGCATTCATGGATGTATTCAAAATTGCCCAATTATTTATTCTATTTCTTGAGAAATAATTGATTTGCCCATCTGGCTTAGATTGCCTAATAAAATTTATCGTTCATTGGAAAGAATTTAAATAGATTAGAAGCACATACCTCAAATGGCGAGTCCCTTCCAATCCTGCAGATTAAAAGTTAACAAACGCTCTTCCAGGCGCACCTGCTACAGGCAGTTCGATTCCTTGTAGTTTCCGAAAAATGTCCGAATGTTGAACAAACGTTGTCACACCCCAGGCGCTGCCGTATAAAATTGATTTCCCGTTTTATTTTCACTAAATTTTTAATAAGAAAATTCATCTTTGTTCTCTTCATTCCAATACAGGCCCCATTTGTACTAAATTCAATTATTATAAATATGAAATGTAGTACCTACTGAAAGGCTATGTTTTTATTAAATTACAGTTTGTAGACTTGGCAATACATAGTTTACTAAGATTAAATTAAGGACTATAAATTCTTGCAAATATTAAAATATACATCTACAAATATAATATCTACGTACTATTTTTTTATAAGTATAGTTTTATGTATAGAATATAGGTACGCTTATCCTCGTTATACTATATGCAAAGTCATACAAACACTTATTTATGAAATCAACAAAATCAGAATCTAAATAATAATGGCGTGCAGAACGTACAAAATTACGGACCATTTTACACAATAGTAATATCTAAACAGTAGGTACGAACTCGTTACGTTATGTTCAAAAATTGAACCTGTAAGTAATCCCTAAACCCCGGTTTGAATTTCAATGATTAAAATTTTGCCAGCAAAATTTTCGCCTCTAAGAATATTACGAATATTATTAGTTATAATGTAAAATATTTTTACTATTCATAATAAGTATATCGATCGACCACGATGACAACAATGCAATGCTTAAAATGGCGGAATTGTTTAACATGTAAAATTTATTGTATGACATGATTCATTGCAAATAAATTATCATCTATTCGAGTGTTTTTTTCAACACTGCCAACTAAATTAAGTAACAAAAAATATACATTTAATTAGATTGAGATGTCTGCCTGTTATCAATGGCGTCTTATCTTGAATTCACGTTGTATTATTCAGATACCATTCTTGCTACCCGTGGCACAGCGGCGGAGACTACAAACACTTGACAAACGAAAAAGATGAGGAGACGCTCAAGTGGGTGTTGGAGTTCAAGTAAGGGGAACTTTATTTTTATTGGGTAAAAACACCCATAATGGCTCATATTTTTTTTTAAGTAATGTTGCCAGTTTGTGTGCTGTGCATAGATACCTCATCCCAGCCCGAAGGTTCACCGATTATCTGTCTGCTAAAATATACTGTTGCCTCAGCTCTCTCAAAATGCACTTTTATATTTTTAATCTAAAGCGGCCGCCAGAAAATAATCATGCCTCGACTCAGTAATTTCAATACAAGTTATTGGATAATAAAACTGTAATACTAAATTATATTCAATTAATGGACTGGAATAAATAGGTATGTTGAATTAATCCTGTAATAACTACCATATTGTTGAATTCCTTAAAATATTTACCATTTCTTTTTCTGGTGAAAACAACCGTATTATAAATATATGCATGGATTAGGGCCATCTTGGTGAAACTAATCCATTTTTGTGTAGTGAAATTATTGTATTTTATAAATAATAATTAAGATCTCAAATTAAACTAGTTAGTCATAGCTTTAATACTCTCAGCGCCGATAACAATATATCCCGTAATCGCCGTATACGATAGGGGCCTTTCCCAGGTAAAACCGTTACCGTTTTATTTAATGCATTTCTATTAATATTTAAAAGGGTGGCTTGTCGCGTATACCTGAATTCATGAAAGGTATAGACAATCGTTGTTTTTTTTTTAATTGTAGTTCGGTTTTGACGTTTGATTGTTTATGTGAAATGAATTGAAAGTGTTTTTGACGGATTTGGCGGTAAATAATTTGAGTTTTATTTACACAAGTTAAAACAAACATTTTCATAGTTTTGCACATATTGTTTGCCAATTATAAGAATTGAGTGTCAGTCCCGCATGGGATAGTCCCTTTCGGTGAACGTACTTCGCCGATCGGGTGGCAACGCGTCGTCTGCGTGTTTTGACGTACGGAGCCGAATGTGTTAAGCAATTTTTTTTTCTTACTCTACAACTGATAAGATAGCCTCAAAGAAATATTAAAACATTGAATGCTTTTTTTAAAATTGTGACTTCATTTGGTTAAGTTTAAACTCATAATAAACGTTTATCCGTTACAAAGCATGTTGCCTTTGTGAACAATCATTTCCTCTTATCCCCCTATATTTAGTTATATATTATTAAATATTTAGGGTTGCACTTAGCTAAGGTCCTCAGTTGCGTGTTCCTACCTCTTGTCCGACTTGCTATTTCTGCCTGGATTGAAAACCTAACTGGAAAATATCATCACTATCAGTGGGCGTTAACGCTATAATATATGATTTCAAAATAGCCTAATACTTAAACGGCTACAAAATAATCGGGTGATTTATAGTTGAACTTGTCACCGTGCTTCATTCTCATGGTGTCACTTCCAACGAGATTTCCGTGTCACTAAGTCTGGCCACTGTCTGGCCGGACTTGGTAATAAATAATAGGGCGACTGTCAAAATATTTACGGACGGTGATGTATCTGAATGGTGTCCATCTGTGTAACTTGTGGCATGTGCAAGCCAGGCAATAAATAGGCAAGTGAAGCGTCTTCATTGAACGCGACTCTGTAGCCATGGCCGTGAAAGAATGTGATTTCGTCACCGCTATGAGCCAGCTTCAGTAACGTGGCTATTCATTACGCTAGAATAATAGGGTGATTTAAACAGTGTTGCCTTATAACACTCACCTTTAATCACCAATATACCGGCGAGAAGGTGTATCACCAGTATACCGTGATATAAAGGTGGTGTACCACCAGTGAGTCGGTGGTATGTGTGTTACTGGATGTCGGTTGACGGAGCCACGTATATACTCCCAGATGTACAACTACTTAATATCTAGAGATCTTCCAGTATAATGTTGATAGAATGAGGTTGATGGAAACTCATCACTATTTTATTTATTTACGTTAAATAACTATAGATTAAATAACTCAATAATTAGTATTACATCCCATATTTTTTATTTTTTTAGATTTTTTATGCTTCAAACTAAGCACACCCTATTTTTCTTGTTGCTTTCTTAAAATTTTCCGCGTAAGCCGGCAACATTTTTTTTTTTATTTATTTATTAGTCACTTTATTAAAACTTCACACCTTATTTCGGTTTGAAATTTGCATTGGAGGTTGAAATTTTGTTTTTTTCCATTTGTGAAACTCAATTTATGTCTTAGAGCTCAGCCAACGAGTTTGCTGTCAGATCGGTGGGCCATAGACAACCTTCAATACCAATATAAACTTAATCCTTTTTCGTTTCAGTAAATATGACTTATACACAAAGAGCGAAATAGTGCCCGATATTGAGGCACTGTGGCCCTATTATGAGCAGCTGATTGAAAAGTACATCCCAGGAGTATTGGAATGGTGAAGGCATATCCTAACCACATTTATATATAAAATCACCATTTATTGTTCGCTACAGAACATATTACATTTTCTAGATAATATCGCCTGTAATTAGAATAATATGTGTAAATTATTGTAAAATGCATTTTCACTATCTTAAAATTCTACAATAAAACAAAGAAATAAAATTAAATGCTTTTTATTTATATTTTAGAATATAATTTTAATGTACAAATAGATTATAACTATTAAATAATAAAAGCAGTATTTTTCTTTTTTCAAATGGAAACTTTGGATGTGTTCGCTCTGTTAATGCCATATCAATGCACAACTTGTTTCATATTGTTACCCTATGGTTATACAGGTGTATTTAAATTCACTAGTCTTTTTGATCTATTTATATTTGATTTATACCGACAATTAAATTGGTCTTAAGAAATAAAAATATCATAGTAGGCTAAATTCATTCATAGCAAACATTTGTGAGATATCGCCCGTGGCGACTCGCCCGCCCGCAATGTTGCCATCCTATCTTGAGCCATTTCAAATCGCAAATGCATCACTTATCCGTCAAATCAAGCAATCTCTATACTAAGATCTTGTAGTTAAGCAATGCATTTGCGATTTGGAATGGCTTATGGCTCAGATCAAGGCATGGTTTTTTTTTTGTTTCATGTCGTTCAGATTGTCCGTCGCGTCGGGTCGTTTCATTCAACCACCCCGCCTTATTCGTGATCAAATCTCTGCATTCATTCGCGTTCTCTAACATTTTAATCGGATTAAATTTTGAATATGCTTTTCATAATTTTTCCAATATTTATTTGTTGTTTTATGTTTGATTGGTAATATAGATCAAATTGTTGGACAGTAGTGTTTTTAAACACACTCTCTATACAGTCTCATATACATGTATTACCAGTTCAACACTGGCTATCTACCAGATTTAGATTGCAGAAAGTTCCAATATGCCCACAATATTGCCACAACCCTACTATGTAATAAAATTTGCAAGAAAAAGCCACACAAAGTTTAAATCAGTCCAAAATTTGGCAAATCCGAGCTAGGTAAGTATTATGATTTCTTTAAAAATATTGATGTCATACATATATATTTATTTTAGTAATGACGATATGAAATATTAAGATAAAAGTCATACCTAGATAGGCTGCATAAGGTAAGGTAGACTTCATTGTGGTGTTTGAGCATTCAATGTCTGTACAAGCTTCTTAATAAAATAAATATATTACGTAATTTCATATTATGATTATAGTAAGTACTTATGGTATACATAAACAAAAAAAATTAGAAAATAACTAATACAACCTAAAATGAAATGTAAAATAAACAAGAAATTATTTATTTATTAAACAGATGTAGATTGAAATGATACTATTTATTATTAATGTGTAAATGTAACTAGTGTATGCGTCTCCACAATTTTGGATTCGCGATTGACCCAACTTCCAGGATCTTAATCATTTCCATATCGGCCATTATACTTAAAATGCTACTTAAAAACGAGCCCACGACGGTGATTTGTGTGTGATACAAACAATCCACTCAGTAAGCTGCCTTATAGCTTACGCGAGTTTCACAGGGCTGATAAGAATATAGTTTTTTTTTTAATGCATTATACAATTATGCGAGCATAACCCATTTATTAAGACAATATAAATGTGTGCATGAAGAAAACAAAAATTTAATTTTTTGACCTAGAGCACATTTAATTATTTAGAGCCCTGCTCAAGTAAGCTAAATTTGCTTGTGCTTGATTCAGGGAAGATGGTGGTAATGGAGAGCATTAAAAATATAATGACTTACGAGAAGTTTATTTAACATTTATCCATTTCGTTTTTGATCAAATGATCCCAATTGCTTAAGACAAAAAGTGTATAATAAAGTATTGGTTTTGAATCAAAAAGGGAACGATTTTAATTTTTGAATGTGTACTTTTCAGTCAGTGTGGTTTTAAAACTTTTTAAGATAAAAAAAATTGCACCTCTAAAATTTACTTATTGGACTTGTTTACTTATGTTTCACCGGGAGTATATATCCGTGAGCCGGTCAGCATCTCAATAGCGTTCATTCGACGATCGACGATAACCCGTCAAGGTATCATAACGCACCGTCACTCATTCGAAAATTGCCCCTTAATTATCTGTTCATCCGATTGCTCTACTGTCTATGCCATTTTAATTTTATTATGGAAAGTAAAAATTCCGACTTAATCTCTTTCTACCAAAAAGTAGAAAATGGGTATTGCGCTGAAGGAAGGCGATCGGAGTCACCGGAAACTGGGCGCAACTTAGGCCGTAAAAATTAAAAATGCCAACATATCAATTGACCTGTAAAAAATTCTGCTGCTGTGATTTTTAAAAGAATGTACGCCTACATACTTTTCCAGAGGTACCAACCAAGTAAATTATTTAAGCGTTGGCCGTAAAATATAAAGGTGATAACGGCATATTCTGCGCGTGACTGCCGTCTGATGGACTGAAATGAGTGGAATATTCAGCACGCAACTGTTAACAATTCAAAGAACAGAGATTGAATAAGACATTAACGACTAACAGGTCGTAACTGACCGATATATCAGCATAGTCGATTTCTCTCTCTCGTTGTAACTGGCCCCATTTCACCATGCTGCGTTGTCTGCCTGCGCTTTTTTCTTATATTCACTGGTAAGTCTCCACCACGACTCGTCACCGTTCCACGACACACCACTTCTCTTTTACGTACAATGAGAAAAAACTCTTTTTTAAGGACCAATAGTCAAAAATATAGCCATACAAAAATATATATATCACATATTTGATTTAAACAGCTAGAACATAACTTTTAATGCCACAATATTATTATAAAAATATATATAAAATATATTATTTCGTTATTACAAAAGATTTGATTTTAGAATACTTTACAAACACATTAATAGAAATAATAATTACAATAAATAGGCACATTCTCACAATTTTAAACATATTTTTTAATATTTTAACAAAAATACCTACAGTTTTTATTGATCGAAGAAAACTATCTATGCCAGGATTGAAACCTAAACATTGTTCAGATGGATTTTCTTAATATAAAAAAAAATCAGTATAAGTAAAACAGCTCTTTCAGTTTGCTATTTATCCCTCTCAACAATGTGTATTAGCCCTGTAATATATTTAAGTTAGATAGAGAAGAAGAAAACAAGGTAGAGATCTCTTTGTCTTTGGTAAAATCGACTGCTTCCTGATACACACAGGAACTTATATTGTTCCATGTACCGAACCATTTGTCTCAAAAAATCTGTAAAGTAAGGAGTAGAATAACGATAAATACTGACAAGAATTAAATATTATTTTATTTATTTAATCATCCACTCGAACAACCTCGTTCAAGATACTACAAGTCTGACTGAGCTGCGAAGCCTCATAGCAGTGAAAACTTAAGCCGAAGATGGTATGCCAAGCTGAGGAGAATAATCATTAATTTTTCATCGATCTAGAAGTAGCTCAATTGCAACTTGGATTTGATTGTATTTTTGCCACTATTGTTACCATACAACTATTATTTAAAAAAAAAAACCATGACATTTATTTTTTGGCGAAGTACATGATTATAAATGGAAATATTTTTAAATTATAATACTGAATAATGGCTCGTTTTATGTTGAATTAATGAAAATGAAAAAATAAATGTGTGCAAAATAATTCCACCCGCCCATTGCCCTCGTGCCATTTGCTAGATAACTAATCTTTCCTGAAGATCCTAATGTTGAACTTTAGGCCTTTGAAAGTCTGGCGTTACATAAATTCTTAAAAAGCTATTCTGTCTCATCTTTATGAAACCAATATCACTGTTAATATAAAAATAAATAGAATCATAGCTCCATATTTCTATATTATTATCCAAATATTTGGGCGTGCATCTACCACATAATACTCTTTCAGGGCAAAATCTGCTTTAGTACTAGTCACTGATGAGTTTCAATAGAAACTCGGGAAGCACGACTACAATAAAAAAAAACGCATGTGTATAAGCAAGCCTACAAATAAAACATTACCAATGTATAATTTATAAATAAAATAAAAAATAATACAATCGCATAAATGTTTTCTAGTGTTTATTTTATTACATCTAAAAATAAATTTAATAAATCTACACTAAATTACGAGGCTAAATATAAACTGGAATATAAAAATATAATAATACTTAATTATCAATGGTCTGTTACTAATAAAATATGACTTATATTTTGTTCGTGCAATAGAAATGCATGCACGAAAGGTATAACAAGATGCAAAAATATCCATTTAAAAATAAACAATATCAATATAATATTCATAATGCAGTCTTAAAAATACATTTAAATTTCCAATAAAATACTTATAATCTAGACTATTTCTCAAGGTGGAGGAGAGCAAATACAAATCAAATTGAAATAAGCAAAATTTGAGTCCATTGGCGACATGCGCGCAATACTGCATGTTGCATTACTGTTGCCGACAAGTCTCTCCTAATGGAGATAATTTTGATCTCTAATATGAAGCAGCTGACAACTTCTACCGCATTTTATTAGGGAAATTTTTGGATTATAATTACATAAAACAGCTGCTCTATAGATGCTGGAATGTCAGCATGACGACGTCAATAAATATATTAGAGGAAAATTGACTCTGTTTTGAATAATATGTTACTTTTGGATAGCTTCAATGCCTGATTTCACCATTTTTATAATTGGAAACAATACACCTTATAAAATATTTTGTATAATTTTTTATGTAGGTGCTAAGGCCACTCACACACTACCGGCGGGCTGAACTGCGACCAGCCGCAGTACAGCCAGCCGGTGGTGGGTAAGTGGTCTAAAAGATGTTCACCGTACCTTAGCCTGTCAAACAATTAAATTTAAATCAGTCAATTTCCACAACTGATCTATCTAGCTTGATCGGATCAGAATAGATTTAACTTTCACAGCTCCTTTTTTTAATGTGTTGAAGTGGCCCGTATGTGGACTTCAAGTCTCAAAATGTCTGTAAATGTTGGTCACATAGTTCATAACCTGCTGCCAATCTGGTCTCTCCAGTTGGATCATATCTTGAATGTTCTGCAATTAGAAAAAAAAACTGAATTCAGATGAGGTAGATGATGAAGCACATGACAATTATAAATATTAGGACAATAATCCTGTTTTTCTATAATAATTTCTCTTCTCGGACTTGATGAATATTTATTTTATTTTATTTGTACAAGAAATGCCTAAAGCTATACATAATGACAGTTACATAGAAATACATTAATTAACAACTTAAACCAAGTACAGGCATCTACAATTTAACATATAGATCCTAGTTTTAATAGAAAAAACTAGGATCTAATTTATAAGTGATAATAGTGTGATTGTTGTAATCTGTGAATGTATTTTTAGCCAGGATTATATTATTTTCTAAATAAAAATAAGAACTCAACTCGAAGATCATAAAAACAAGGGCTTACCAATGTTGTTGGTATGCCAATGCTCTCGGCTGCAGAAAATGCCACAGTGAAGTTTCTTCTTTTATCGGCAGGCACCAAAGAATCGTAGGGCACCCGTTCCGGAAGGTAGGAATGCAACAAGGCACACAACGCCAGGCCATCATTCCACGATGAGCTGAAATTAGGATTATTAATGCAATAACAAATTATTCATAATGTTTTCCATTTGCCCGGGGATGGATATTAATTAATAATATGATAATCACCTCAGTAGGAATGCTAATAATGAATGAATTATATTCTAATACATTTTAAAAATTCCTAATCTTTCGAATTTGGGTTTAATTCCATAAGTCATAATATTATAGGATTGTCATTTGTAAAAGGCGAGATCCACAGAGCTGTTATATCTATATTTTACCAAGTATTTAAAATATTTTCTTGAGTCATAAACAAATTATTATTGCATATACGAGGGTTGTCCGATAAGTACCTAGCCATCAAATGAAAAATGAAAATCTTGGAAGAGTGGCAATTTATGTCTCAACATAGTCTCCTTTTAGCTCGATACACTTGATCCAACTTCTTTAACACTAAGGGTTTGTATGGAGAAATGACTTGGTTGAGTCCCCTTAACATAACTTTTTCAATAATGGCGTAATACTCTCAGAGCCGATGACGAGATATCACATCATTGCTTTATAAGCCAGGTGCCGTGTGCGAGTAAAGACTTCATCGTCTTATTGCCTTTCTATTATTATTTAAAAGTGTGCATTTCTGTTTTGACATTTGATTGTCTATGTGAAAAGTGCGCTAGTGAATTGTGTAGTGGTTGAGAAAGCAGATTGGCCAGAGTGGTCCAAATTGATAAATGCTTGGTTTGGGATTAAAAAAAAATATACAGCGTTTAGCAGCATTATGAGGCCTAATTTAATTCCATCAGCAGACGGTGGCATTTCCCCATGTGACAATCTAAAAATTAAACTAAAAATTCTCAGATGATGTAAATAGACTGAGTTATAAGGTAAATATCAATCATGACTAACCTAAAATTAGTAATATCAATATGTTTGTAGCCTTGGGTTTTCTGTTGACACCATTTTAGAAGGGCGTTCCTCTTTGATCCGCCATTCTTGACCAATGCATTCAAAGGATCCTTGCGCTCGCCTGCAAAATCAAGTATTATATTAAGAGTCATCAGCAGACTGAATCTATGTATGCCTTTTCTCAGCCGGAGTTTTGACTATTAAATTGTTAGATGCTACAAAATCATTAAGCCAATAACGGCAAACACGAAAACGGTAAGAGGTAATTTGAGTCATGGTGGAAAATTTCCAAGAAGCAAAATAAATATACCAAAATAATAATACATAAAAAGTCAAATAAAAAAATGAAAATAAAACAAAACTAACAAAGGTCGCCGTAGCTGTTTCTTCTGGCGAATGTTTCCATGGCTTTGTTGTGCTGGAGTATTGCATGCATATTGGACGCCTGGTCGTCGGACATATTCGTTGTCAACTTGGCCACTTTGTGATTTGGTGATGTGTTTGACGTCACATAATCTTGCTTCATTTGATCTGGGATGCAAACATTTGCCATTTAGAACATAAATGTATATTATCGCTCGTAGACGCTACGAACTGATCTAAAAGTATCTGTAATTAGGTTAAAAAGCGAGAGTAATCTCTACTTCTACTAAGAATTTTCTCATCCAATTTTATAGAAACCGATCCAGATCAACCTAGACTGTGGTGGTTTAATTGTTAAAGTTACCCAAATGTCACATAAGATTTGATCACACACATAAACTGTTTAAACTATTTATCGCTATCTATTTTGAACTCGTCACCGCCTTTGGCAACGATTCTTGCACAAACACTTTAAGTGATGTTGAGCAAGATATTTCAAATATACCAATCATAGACACATATCAGCCAGCCTTGGCCGGACATTAAATTCAAATTATGACCAAAGGTTGAGAGGTCAAAATTTCACTTTTTTTTCCACCCAAACCAAGTACTCACAATCCTGGCTCTAGTACACATTCAGTGAAGTCTTCCCGATAAAAAAAAGTATCTTGTAAAAGGAAGGGTGCGACAATGAACTGAATTTTAAACGATTTGGTTGTGCATAAGCTGATAAAAAATTATGAAACTAGATCATTTAACTGCTAGGGTTTGGGATTGTTTTTAAAATAAATATAATTTCCTACTAATTGTTTGGATAAAAGGTATGGCGAAACTACAGAGTTTACCCTAAGATTTTGTTGAACCTATGTAACTACTTCGATACAGCCTGTAAAAATAATCGTGCAATTCAGCTTTTTCAGTCTACATATATATGTTCAAAAGTTATTAAGAGGGGATTAGTCGATATTTCTGTATTCACAAAAAGCGCTGTCTGGACGCTGTTGCCCAATAATTATAGGAAAATTCGATAATTACAAAGAATCCGAGCAAAAATTTCCAAAATATTTCAGACGAAAGGGTTTAGTAGTTCCCATATTTTCAAAATATTATTATTTTTATGTATTCAGAATGCAGTAAAACAGGCTTCCTCGGAATTAGTTTTTTCATTTACATAGACGCTATTAGCTCACATAGACGCCTGCTAAAATTATGATTTTGCGAAAACAATGTATTATTAATTATAATATATGGAATTTTTTCGAAAAGCGTATAAAATTCTCTAAAATATAAGGCTATTCTATATTTCTATAAACTTCATTAACATATTTTTAAAAAATGTCACATGCCAAGAATTAATTACAGCCGCAAAAATTTAATTCCACAAAAAATAAGTATTTTCAATACCTACCTTACCTGCTAATCGACACTAGTAAGAACTTACACAGTTTTGTAATATTAGCAGAGGTTCATTAAATTTACACACGTTGCAAAACATAACACGGAGCGAACGTTTGCGTAAATGGCAGTGAAATTGAAGTGTATTATAAAATATATTATCTATGGTAGCTTCTCTCTCTCTCTCTCAGTCAGAATAGCTATTCAAAAAGCTACTATTGTAGGTATATACAACACTACAAAAAGTTCAAATAGGGAATACTAAATAACAGCATCAGGTGCCGATGGCGCCAATGTGGCATCACGGACATCCGTCAGCTCGCTGGTCCATGATGACAATGTGGTGTCATTGGCCCTGGGCAGGTTGATTGCACAAATATTTATAATAAAAAATAATTTTATGACAAATTTTAACAACGTTGACCTGAACGAAGACTTAAATATTAGCCGCCTAATGTACAGTTGTTACTTCACTACTAAAGTGACAGTGCATGCATTTTCTTATGGTTAACCATAAGCATTCAAAATATATAAATAAAATAATAGAAGATTTACCGTTAATAATAAGCCCCCTCGGGCTAATTCCCCCAGGCTGGACACTCAAAGAAACAGGACTGAAGCCATTGGTAGAAGGGTTTGTCAGTCCCGGAATGCCCATAGATGAAGAAATACCATTGGATGTTGTCGTTTTCGACATAGAGCCTGTTTGATCGAGCAATGGACTCTTGAGATTCTAGAAAACAATAACAGGAGACTCTGAGACTACTTTATGGGCCCATAAAGAAGAGTGAATCCATTGTGTAATATTCTTTGATTATTTGACAATATTATGGGTTCAAATATTTAAGTGTAAACTTTTTTTTTTTTTTTGGGTGGATATTTCGAGCTATAATTTTACCTCAAAATAAGCCGTACAAACTTTTAAGTGCTTTATTGTTGTGGGGAAATTAAAGGTGTTTTGTAAAAAAATAATAATAAAGTAAAAAAAAAAAAAATTAAGTCAATACATTCCAGGAAAAAGTACATCACAGTATCACATTTATATTTTTTTTATTTCAAATTATGTTTTATATATTTTTTATATAACAAGAAATACATTAATAATTATGAAATTATAATGATTACATAAGTTTTATTTGCAGCAAGAATTGCTGATTTTCAGTGCTCCAAAAATATTTTGCAACAAAATATAATGCCCTATCTACCAAGTTGATGAATGCCACTGTATTTTATTTATAACCCTTTAAAATCTATGTAAAAAAATATTAAATGCCCAAATATAATTTTGTGAAATTATATTTTAGGTATTATTGCTTCTAGTGGAAGTTGTAGATTCTAAAATTGAATTTATATAATAATTCAGCAATCATAATTTGTTTTATACATATTTATTTTAAAACTTTCAGATACGCAAGTATTTCAGATAAAGCATTGTGGGTTCAAATTAATTAACCATATTATAATAATTGTTGTAACCTGTGACCAATCAGCGACAGGACTGGGTGGAGCGCTGCCTACGAGGCTGGACGTAGCGGAAGTTAGGTTAGACTCCCCTTCCGAGTTTGAAGCGCCTTGATGCTTGGCCACCTTAGCAGCATTCTCAATGCTTTCTATGAGCGATTTAACTGACAGTCGGGAATCCTGCCGACTCAGCGTGGCTGTAATTTTACAAATTATTAATTAAATGTAAATTAATAACAGATACAGATACAATCGAATCAAATACTACTTTACGCAAATAAAACCGCTAAGATTTGGATGAAATATCATCATAACACTGATATAATTTAATAAAAATGTTTAAAACAATATTCTCTGGGATAAGCTTGGAATAAATCTTTTCGAGAAGTTAGATTAGAAGAATAGCCTCTTTCTATATATTATTTAATATATTTTTAAAAGCCCGATCAAAAAGACTGTCATTTGACATAATGATAAAGCTTGTCAAGTGCCCAATCCAATAGCTGTCAAATTTATCAGTTAGGCACTGAAAGGTAATTTTTCAAAATTAGCGCATCAGTAATGACAGTAGGTTAAATGATATTCTGAAAAACTTCATTTTACAAATAAATATTTTCTTGATAAATATTTATAAATAATACATTAATTTTTATGTTTCATTTACGTATTGAAAAATCACAGCATAATACACATCGGTTCTTGCATCTCGCTAGATAAAAATAAACTAACCTGGTGTGTTTACCTTCATTGATTTAAATAAGTACGGTCAAGCACAAAATAACCACTTAATTTTCCGATCAATATTTCTTGACAGGTGCTGCTTTTGCCGTGTGGGGTTGGAGGTTGACACGTTCTGCCAGGATGATTGTCGAAAACAGTAAGTGGTTATTTTGCACTTCACTGTACATAGTAGGAAAGACTATGCTTACAAGGAGCACCAGCAGCCTATAAATAAATTGTTCACCAAAAACAGCACCGTGGTTCAGTGATGAAGCTTCTGAAAAACAGGTCCGTGTGAGATTGTGATTTTTAAATTGATATTAAGGCTTATAGGCTTAATACACAATTAAACCTTAGTAGGCACATCAAATGCAAAAAGCGTAAACACACCGATAAGATAGAGACAATCAAACATTATTACATAAATAATAAACCAATTAAACTATTCAATGTTCAGAATACACATTGCAAGTCAGCTTTCTTCAGCGTTACTTCTGGAGGTAATGAATTCGCATGAGTATGTAATGAACTTCAATTAGAATGTTACAGCTAACAGTTACGAATCTATCTAGGATTATTACTTTTGTTCCGTCTCTGTGTCTGAGCCATGATGTCTTGAAGTGAGGCGCTTGTCAGCAAGGTCGCTGGTGGAGCCACAGAAACCAAAGTTTCTTCGTTCCTCGCCATAGGTGGAGGAGGCATTACTGCACCAAAATCAACAACACATACATTAAGAAAACAGATAAAAAGCAAAGCTTACACAATAGTACGTGTTATAATTTAATCGAACCGGCGATAGCTGCCAATGACGTTTGGCCATAAAATTTTGCATTGAAAGATTTAAACGGACAAATATACAGCAATATCTCTGAGACTGATACAAAACTAAGCTTTATTAATTTCTTCCTAACTTCTTAAACGTTTGTCAAATCAAGTCTCTGTAGCCAAGATAGATGGATGTATTTAATTTAATTATATAGATTTAATTTAGATTTATATATAATATTTAACACAAATTTATATTTAATTTTGCTTGTTTTATTACCAAAGACCTTACTTAAAAATCCTTTCATTGTATTATTTTCCTGAAATTGAAATCAGGGTATATGGACATGAGTTTCTTTTAATCTTTATGTACTTAATTTTAACTAGATCACTTTAGTTATAACAATATTCAGGAAGTAGCTCATGATATTGTTGGGTTTAAGGTTTATTATTTATTTATTTAGTAGGTTCGGTTTAATGTTTAACAACTTACATTCCATATGTAAAAACGGTCGTGGCACAAAGGAATGGTATAAATACAGACTGATATAGTAGCCGAGTTGCTAAATTAATGGCAAAAACATTTTTACTGTCTGAACTAAATTGCCATAATAGGTTTATTCCATAAATACAATTTACTGGAACGTAACTAATTGGAGCAAGTGGTTAAGTATGGCAACATGTGGAACAATGATTAGCAGAACATAAAAGTACTATACAAAATGAATCAAGAAACCAATAATAAAGTAGGTAAACCCCTAACCAATATTAAATGAAATAGCACTTCACAAAATATTGCACACAAACATGGATATAAACGAACATAGAAAGCAGACTGGTAAAAGGCGAACTTAGCAATTTTCAAATGTTTTTAGGACACAGAAGCTCGCACATTACAATCACAGCTCTTAATATATCCATTTTCACTTACAAATCGACTGTGCGGGCTTGCTATCCTTAAGCGATCGCAACGGATGCGAAATTCTCTTCTTATGAGGAATTACCGGAGCTTTGTCTTTCACGTTGGTGACTTTTTCTAGTGAACTGTCAGTAAATTTTATTTGAGGTAGAGAACTCCTGTTCCTTAGTAAAGATAAACCATTTGAAAATTCTCCATAGAACGATTTGGGTTTAGCATTTGGAGTACGAGAGGAAGAAAGGACAGATTTCCTCGTTAAAGTGTCCATCTTGTCTATATCCAAATCGTCAACTTCAATTTTTGGTATAGCTGATAATGAAAACGGCCTTTCACTATCGACAGAAATTATATTAGCAAAAGATCTAGGTTTAAATTCTTGCACAGTCACTGTATTTATATGTTTTTTCTCTTTATAAATACTCAGTCCGGATTCATCCTTTACTACTATTTCCCAGTCATCAGTATCTGATATTTCATAGGGCACAGCAATAGCAATATTGTCATCTGCCTTAGGCACAGTTACACTATCAAACTGCTTCTCTGAATTAGACTTTACTAAATTTGGATCATCCTCAGAATTATTTTTGAGATAATTGTTATTTCTGGGAGGTTTTTCAGGTTTTCCAAGCTTAGGAGAAGCAGGTGTCTTCAATATTGATTTTACTTCTGGCTTTATATGCAATTCGGTGTCGATCAAAAATGGAACAGCTTTCACAGGTTGCGCATAGCTTAATTCAGGCGCTACATCATCTCCTTCTTCAATACCGACACTTAAAGAACGCGATAAATTCAAGTCATTCAAAGATTTGCTATATTTATAGTCTTTCATATTAGTAGGCAAATTTGTGTGATTTAATTTTGTTAAGCTAGATGATAGATTCATGGAATTTCTTGGTTTTGGTACAGGACACATAGTTTTATTGACACCGTTGAGTCTTCGACCTGCCGGCACAGGTCTAAACTTGACCTCTTTATCTTGCAAAACAGAATCGATATCCTTAATTGTGTAGGGTTTTGGTAATGGAACTGGTTTTTTACTAGATCTGCCTATCTGTATGATTCTATTTATCTCATCATCTAATTGCTCAGGTGGCCTTTCCAAATCAACAGTATAATTTTCATCCTTCAATTGAAAATCAACTACTTTTATACCATAGCTTTTAGTAGGGTCATTTACTGATGTTAAATCGCCATTAGTAGAAAGATTGGAACACACGTTTTGATTAGTTTCTTTTTCATAGTTATAAAACTTTTTTACAAGCTTGTCAAATTCATCATCTACAAAAATAATTTCATTTTCGTTTAGTTCTGAAGTAAGATTATTAAATACATTCTCTGACCCTTCTGTCAACAATGAGTCATTGCTGTTCATTGTCCAATCAGATATATTATTATAATAATCAAGTGTAGATAAATTTTCCAAACTTTTAGCTTGCTGTAGAAGATGATTTGTAGGCACAATGCTAATATTCTCTAGACTAAATGATTTAGGTTTTCCCAATAATAAATCATTTGAAGATATGCTGAAAATTGATTTTTTTATTCTTCGATCAGAGCCAACGGGTTCAGAATGATTATACCTATAATTTCTACGAAGGGATTCGTTACGTAGGACAACATCATCATTGAGACATATTTCGTCATCATTTCTGAAGAATTTTTCATTTGAGTTTTCTACAGCCTCACATTCTTTAATCTTGCTGAAAGTACTTTCTGAAAAGTCAATATTACTATGCAAACTCTCGGTATATGTGATATTAGAATTGCTAGCATCAGTATCCGTAAGATTGTTGCTTGAAGCTGCAATTACTGTGATGTTACTACTTTCATCAGATGTTACATTCTCACTGTCAATATCATCTATGGCATCACTAGGACCCAATAATTTAAAATTAGGAAGTGATACACAAGATATTCTTTGCAAATATTTTCGTTTGATGTTATCAAATATGTCGCTTGGATAGAAGTCATCAAGTGAACCGAGCAATTTAGAATCCTTCCGCAAAGGACATTCAATAAAATCGAGCGATTCTGTGTATTTTAGGTTGTAATTAGCTACTCCGGGATCGACCGATTGGCTTTCCTTAATTTCCACGCCTGCTGGGAGATTAAAAAATAATGCATGCATTTTTTTGTAAAATAGAAATACTTGTGAAAATAAAGTTTTTGCCCTTTCTGCGAGGTTAGACTGGGGGTTCAGACTTGAAATTTAATATATTATCATAAATTATTCAAATTTCCTTTACAAAGAATGTGAAACAGCGTACCTTGAAGTAACTGTAAGTAAACTAAAACCAGTGTTAAATAAAATTATTTTTTATAGCTATTTCAGTTGTTTTTGTTTAAGCGCAGTGCCTTGACTTAGGACTCACTGTATTCAAAGGCATACAAGCATTAAGTTTGACATGCATAAAAATTTATGGAGCAATCCGTGTTTAGACTTGGCAAGAAATGCAAATTAATTAACCATTAAAAAATACATATTATTATGACAAAATTAATTGGTTATTAAACTCTGCTAATGCACCTCTCGATCTCTCTGTCAACTCTGTGTTGCCCGCCAAACGTTGTCGAGTCTGTCCGCTCGTCGATCGTTGGCTGTTTTCGTATAATTCCGTACTCCTCGTACCACTCAACCCAATATTCGTTTCACTTTATGACTTCATACTTATAATAATAATAAATCTCCAAGAGACAAAGAGGATAATGCAATGCCTGCTCTTTTTAAAAGATCGTTATGGCAACCGCGTCTGTTTTCGCCGAAATATGCTTTCACAGTGATAATAGAGTAGAGGTACTATTCAGTTTTTTTTTTTTCAATGAGTAATACAATAAAAAAAAAGAGCGCCTAGTGGAACTTGGTATGTAAACATCTCGGATTAAAAACGCTTTAACAAGAAAATAGATAGATCGAACAATGCACTAGTGAAAGTATTTAGAAATTTAAAGGGTCAAGGGAAGAGGACAATTTCTGTTTGTATTGATTTCTTGATAGCTGAGGCGGATTTATAGAGTGGTTGATGAATTTTTAACACATTCTTTACAGTATGATGGATAGCGGATCCATGTAAAAAAGGGGACATTTCCCATCATATTCACTATGCTTAAAAATGCCCCCGTAAGATTATTAAAATAGTTGAAAACAATATTGTGACTAAGCGAATATACACAGCTACTTAGTTACCATTATTTTTTTCAATCTGCTGTTCCAGATGTCGAATTCTGTCTCTTGCGGTCTTGTTCTCGGTTATAAGTCTTTCGAGCTCCTTTTGTGCTTCGGTCTTAAAGTCATTGGCCACACGTACCGTCACTAACAAATCCGACTGGAATTGTTTCCATTCTGCTTCCTACAATAATCAATAAACCTTAATACAATAATCAATAAACGAGCGAGAGGACAAACGGTTCCGAGCATACTTAAGTTAAAATGAGAAAAAAATAGAAACATTGTGAACACAAAATCAAGACGCTCAATAATTGCTACAAAGATCTTAGAAATTTAAACCATAAATGTCAAAAATGTTTTTCATAATCCTCAGGAATTTTTTTCTAATTTAGAGAAACATGTTTCATATACAAAAATAACTTAAGTTTCACCAATAATGCCCTTTAATAATAATGCGAGGCGGTTTTTTTTTTAAATCTGTTGCTATACAATAGAAGATAATAATTCTTAGCATTGAAACCTCAACATGAAATACCTCGAACCCACCAAAACTTAATTAACCTGAAAGTAATCTGAAAACACCGCTAATCTGCGTCGAGCTACGACACGAGCGCTCATAAGAAGGAATACCAAATTCAATATTATCTATTGAATTCAATTTAAGAGAAAAATGACTGGCTACATAATATGATAAAGAAGATTTGGGAGAAACATGTTTTTAATAAAATTAAAAAAACTATTTAGCATTTCTCTTTTAAATATTTTTTTACAAATTAAATATTTGATAAGATTACTGTTTTTTGAAACCAATGTGAATTTTTATATGAGGTCAAAACAAATCACATTTGAAATTGCAGGGCCATTTAGCTGAATTTCTATCGGGAATGGTCTTGGGACAAAGTATGATGAGATAAATATAATATATTTTATGTAACATACATCTCTCTCTCTCTCCCTGGTGAGTTGAGTGATCTGAGCCCTGGCATCTCTCGCAGCCCTTTCTGCCTCCCCAGTTCTGGACAGGGCTTCACCCATGCGGTGAGATAGGGCTCGCTTCTCATCTTGCAGTAATTGGCACTATGGAAAATAAAAATAAAGGTATTCATTATTTTATTAGGATATTAATTATGGCCCTACGTTATCATAGCATTTAACTCTAAACCAATTTGTGCTCGGAATGGGTTGATCCCCGGTGCTACTGTGTGATAATTCAGTTTCTCTGTGCAATAAGCCGATAAAAGTGGTAGAAGTAAATTGAGGGAACGTCTAGGTATCATCCTGCCAATCATACCCCAATTTGCACTTTAGTTTTTTTTTCATTGTGTGTTTTCCAAGTTTTCCCTGTATTTTATAGAGTGGCCACCCTTTTAATAAATTATCGTTCGAAAGGTAAAAAAATATAAACATATGAATTGGCCAGTCGTTCCACAGGTATTTCCACATATATTCGAAGTTCATTTTGTACAACTTCAAATGGGAGTAATTAAGTTTTAGATGTAAAATATGTTATCCAGTTAAACCTACATCAGTAGTCATCAATTAGTGAAATAGAGAAGCCTATATTGGACGTAAAGACTATTCCAACCTATTGCTTACCATCAGGAACCGTGACATGTTCAAACATTTCTCAATAAGGAACAGAATTAAACATTTAACCAATAACTAACCCTATTATTCCATCTGCCACCAAAAAAAAAACTCAGAAGTATACATATAGTGAAAATATAATAATAATATACCCAATTTTACATTTTATAATATGTATAGATGAGTAACACTCACGCTGTACTACTCGCAATGACAAACATTTCTATACATTTTATAGATATAAATAACATTGATTAAACACCCCAACTACACAGTAAAATATTTTGTGACAATAAAAACGTGCACAGTTTTGCGTAGTGTCTTAAGTAATTAAATATAAGATATTATATTCTAATTATAATGTAAAATATATAATAAGATATGACATAATCTAATTAAATAACTTTATAAATAAATTTAAATTACTTAGGGCAAACCCGCTCTCTTAAGCAGGAAAAAATTACATATCAGTATAACTTGTAATTATGCCTCAATTCAACTAATCTTACTATATGCCAAAATTACTTTCGACATTACTCTGTAAAAAACATTTGTGATAAAATCTATAATTTTGATCGTTTTTCCAATCAATTACACTTAGTTTAAATTGAATTTAGAAAATTATTTTCTATATTTTATCTAAGATAGACCGTTTTATGCCGCAAACAATAGACTTTTTTCTTTAATAGCGGTATTGCTTCTTAATAAGCTATTATAATTTTAAAAAAGTAACTTTAAATTGGCTACTAACAAAATACTGATAATAAAATTAAGGCCAGGACACGGCAATATGATAATTTTCCCTACATTTTTATGAGTTAATGTACGACAATATGACATGCAGACGGATCACAAATACTTAATTATACTAGGGCCAGAAGCTACCTGGTTGAATTCTCCGCTGCAAACTATGCTATAAAGTAGCTGGTCAAATAATTCTTCAAAAAATAATCATGATTCCTCTTGTATGAATGTCCTTAATTTAAATGATGTAATTATTATTATATGTATGATGTGCATTGAAATATTTGTAATAGTCAGTTGTCACTGATAGTAACAAAAGCAGTTGTCATAATCGGTGCTTCCGTAATTGTGACAATGTGGTCCACATTGCCGGCTAATGTGACCATTAAAATTGTGGTATCTGGAAGTTCTGTCAAGGTTGGGTCGGGTCCTCCGAACCTTAGAAGGCTTTTTCTGAAAATCACAGTCCCTATTTTAATAATGTAACACCCAATGTACTGTTTTTCTCCAAGTAGCTTAGTTATTGCGAAAACCAGAATGAAAATAATATGATAATTAATGGGTGTTAAATATAATTATATTCAGTTTATTTCATATGGTACCAATTACTTTAAATGGCTGCATTTTACTGTAAGCAGGTTTCAAGTGTGTATGCGTAAATGTTTTTCTTTTTTATACATTTGCAGACACTAATTTTATTTTATCTGTTTTACTTGATTATCAGAACTTTTACTAATCAGGCCATTTATCCATACTTATTTTTAAGTAAATATATTTTTTTCATTCTTGAAAAATGGTACTTAATTTTATTTAAAAGAATTTTCTAAGAACTCAATTATAAATCAATTTAAATAGGTTACAAAATTTGTTATAACTTTAAAACTATTAAATTAAAAATAATCGTACAAACATAAAATTAAAGAAGCATTATTACGTATTATAAATCTAAGTATCTGTACATTCCTAAACTAGGGTAGCCCAACTGACTAATAAAGATAGGGGCAAAAAAGAAAAATATTCAAATATTAAACAAATCACAAATTCAGCAAGTAAGGAAGGAGGGGTTGTTTATTTAGTAGCATCGCAATAATGGTGTATTATTATTACTATGTTAAAGAATATGATAAAATCTCTATCATGGTGTAAAAAAAACAAAAAAAAACTGCACTGCACTCACTCATTTAGAACCCGACTTTGGCTTCAGTTCAGCACAATTATTATTAAAAATAAAAGATTAAATTATTATTACCTGCATCTGTAGTTCTGAGACAGTGTTCTGCTGACTCTGAATCTCATCATTTAGAGTATTCTTCTCCTGTTTCAACTGCTCAACTTGGTATTCCAACTCGGAGATGGTTGTCTTAGCACTGTTGCGTGAAGACTACAAAAATAAAAAAAATAAATACACTAGTCATAAAAACATTTTTTTTTTTCATTAATATCAATATGATTTGGGAACAAAGCATTCTTTCGATTTTGTCTGAAACCGACAAGTCACCGACATTATAAGAAACTCCACAACTTCATTAAATATCAACCGAGTTGTTATTGAGAATTTTCAAGTAGAACAAGATAATCAGTCAGCTGGAATAGACCATCCTGACCAGATGGCTAAAAACTGATAATACTCACACCTTCATCAGTATATTTCTTACCGTAGCTTCCTCAACAGCTTTCCTATAATCTACGTTGATCCTCTCGAGCTGCCGCTGAGTGACAGCCAGTCGCTCTAAGAGGGCTTCATCGGGAGCTGGGTTGGGAGGAGGGACGGCGGGGGGTGAGGATGGGACACTGCGGTTACGAATCTCCATCTCCAACTGGCTGATCTGAAAAATCAGGAAATACATATAATTACGGGTTATGATATCTGTATCCAAAAACAATATTTGTGAATCTTCAAAGTGGACACCCATGATTGCCAATACCATTTTTCTACAGCCCTCTGCCCCTCGACATTACTCCATGATAATCTAATTGACTCAATTTTTTAAAAGTCCTAACAGTTATTCTCAAAGTCTGAAAACAGTTGAGTTAATGGGAAGAAAATATTCCTAAATCCCACCTTTCCACACTAAATAAATATAATGACCCTGTACCATCTCAAGTGGCCATGGCTTCAATAGATAATTTCAAAAGTTTACTCGGCCAATATAGAGATTCTAGGTAGAATCTTGTTCGATCGATCGGTACCGCTCTATTGAATATTGATATACTTCACTGACAGAAGTCAATTAAGTAAGTGTGGTAAAAGACAATCACTGTTACTGATTGTAATTTTGTCCGGAAAACCCTTAACAATCAAGTAGGTGTGGATAAATCTTTATTTGCCAATTTTAGTAATATAAAGTTTTTACAATAATTCCCAAGTAATCGAGTCGTTCTAAATGTATAAACAATGCAGATTATGAAAATATGAGTTGGTGTAGTTTATTTTATAGTAGTTGCTGAAAATACATATAAGCATGACACGATTAACATCCAATTATTAGAAGCAGTCGATTAAAGGGGTCCTGGTGGTCCCGCTAGGGTTCGGCTTGGATTTCTGTGTCTAATGAACATTTAGATTTTTTTCTCTCATGAATTATTTAAAAAAATATTTTACCTTACTATTGGCAAACTTGAGTGAGTCTGATAAATGTGTGGCATGTTGGTGTTTAGCAGCAGCCAAGCCTCTCGCCTCTTCAGCCTCAGCTTCTATTATTCTAAAAAAAAATAAATTGTTTGAAGTAAACTACAAAAAGTGAAAATATCTTTAAATATTGTTTATTGTTTTGAAAAAACTAAACAAAAAAAACTAAACTTTTCCTGTCGCCCCCCCCCCTTCTTATTATAAAAAATATATAAAAGTATGAACTCTCTTGAGACCTATAGAAACTGACTGTAAGACCGGTATTCTCATTTAGACAGAGTCATATCTGGCATTATTATCAGCAAGTCAAAGGAAAAAGATAAGTGATATGAGTTAATGTTGGTAAAAATGAGGGAATTAATCTTGCAGACGTACCTTATTATTTTGTTTAAAAAGCCATAAGAACTAGCATATTTTTCATGAACTCTGAACAGACCACCATCTGTTATGGGGATTTTTATAAAGTAGACGGTGTTACTTCCCTTATTGATAGACAACAAAGAGACTACAAAGAGATTCAGTTAAATTTCAATTAGCGAAGCACAGCTAGTTTATATGTGTAATCCTGATTTCCACGACAGATACTGTTGAAAACATGTTAAAACTAATATTTACATATCCATTATGGTATAGTTCAAGGAAGTCACGGGCAGATCCTTCAAATGTTCATCAAAATCTGGACTGGGACAAATGACATACCATCTTCGAGATTAAGAATTGATTATACAACAACTATTTTGTCAAGAAGAAAGCAACTAAGAAAAAAAGATGTCCTATTTAACTTTATTAAAAGAACATGAATGAATATAGACATACTTAATTCTATCGAGCAAATCTTCACTCCGTTTTTCCTGCTGTTCGAAGCCCGTCCTTACATCGGCTAGCTCAGAAGAGAGCTCCTCGTGTTTCGCTAGGTACGACTCGCGCTCCTCTTGAGCTATCTTCAGCAGAAGAATAATTTTTTGTTCTCGTTCCGTAATGATTCCAATATCACCGTCACCGTTTTCACGAAGTAAGAGCTCTTGGAGTGTGTCCACCTTAGGAACAAAAATAAAATAAAAACATGAATTCCTTCTTATAGAAAAATATATAAAACCACCTCCGTGCGTTGGCCTATATGGCTTTATGTAGCCTTATTAGTAAATCTGCAAAATGTAAATGAAGTTAAAAACCTTAAAACGTGCCTTAGTTAGTTCTTACTTAACTTTGCCTCTCGCTGACGATGTTCAAGGTACTTTCTGCATTTCTCATTCTTAGTAACTTATATCTATTGTATATTCAGATGTGTATTTTAGATAGTTTTTCCAGCTTCTTTTTTTTTAACAATAAGTAATATTGCTTCTCAGTGTACTTTTCTTACACAATTACAAATTTAAAGTAAAATATTACTTATTTCTTACAACAATCGTATAAAGTGTGATGAAAAATAGTGTAGAAAATTTTTACTTTGAAACCTTTTTCCTAAGTAATAAGTGATATTGAAACACGAACTACAAGTGATGTATTTCCTGTTGCAATAGCAACTTATTTTGTCATATTAGGACTCTGGCATTAATCATAGTTCTGGACTAGCTGGGGTTATTTTTTTACTTTATATTTAATCTATTTTTTTCCCTGTATTGAAAAGTAAACCATATTTATTCTTACCTTTGTTCGTGAGTCCTCAAGTCTCTCCGTCTGCCTGCAGAGGGACTCGAGCAATACTTGCTTCTCATCAGACAAGCGTTCATTATCGACTTGAGCAGCAGCTAACTGCGATTGAAGCTCCGTCAGTTCTGCAACGGTCGCGGCCAACTCTTCACTCGTGCTACAATTTAATAATACGATAGGATTTATTTTCAAAAACTTTATCTAGTACAAAAGAATGAATACGAAAATGGCGGTTTGCGGGGTGTGGTGTTTCGTTTTGGTCTGTGCTTACGAATGTGTTTTAGCATTTAAAAGCGATCAGAAGTTATTATTTCTTCATAATATTACATAAATATGATGTTTTAAAAGTGTTTTTGAGTATAAAAGTATCACAGCAGTGAAAAATTAAATATGTTGTTTGTGCCTAATCTCCGCTGAACCAGCCGCCATGTTTTCACAAAGGTAAGTAAGAACATTTAGATAATTTGTATCTTGTATTATTGGTAAAAATGAAACATGTGTCCAGTATATCATTTTGTCCAACTTTATAAGATTTAAGTATATATCTACATATGTAAGATTAAGTATAAAAGTTGATATGTACGGATAAAGGCAAACAGACTTTTATAAAGGTCGATGAGGTATCTAATGAGGCAGGGCTAATCTTGTATAAAAACTGGTTCAAAATAAAGAGATGTGTCCTTTGTACTTATGGTTAAGTCTATGTAAATTTGATTTTGTCCTATGTAGAAATAAACTTGATGGTCAACAAATATATCAGTTACTCGTATCATAAAACATATAATTGTGCAACAATGAAATTTTAAATTCAGTTATTAATATACCGCCTTCTACGAAATCATCATCTTGCTTAAGAGTTATCAAAAAAAAAAAAAAGAGTACAGCAGTGAGAGTAAAACCAGTTCTGCAATTGACATAAGATAGAAAAATAACCTGTAGTGATTCTCCTCCATCTGGAGAATCCTGTCCTGCAGACAGGCTACTGAAACCTCACTCAGGGAACTGGAGGAATGCTTATCCCAATCTGGAGTGGAGACATCATTACCATCTCCATCCTGGAATTTTAAAAAACAATGTATTATCAAAAGACATAATCAAAGTTTACTTTTGTTTCTAAAGCTTCTGATTACCTAACCAGACTTTGGAATATATTTAGTCATTTATCAAGTAAGGAATATACAATGTGTCCTAGATTCAAATGACTTTCTTTTAAACTATTACATGATTATATTAGTTAAACCTATTTGGTATAAATTTATCACATACTTAGTTTTTTAAGAGTATGAAGGTTCCTCATTTCATCCTTGACCCTCGGTCGAGAAAATATCCGCTAATATGAAATAAGCTGTGAAACCAAATGAAAAAGTGCACTAGGTTCCGTAATTATTTAAAATCGGATGGACATTTCGAACTTTTCTCTGAATACGGGATGTGTGATTATCTCCGAAACGTCAGAATTAATTTAGTTTGCATCAGACGGATGTGCTAAACTCTCTCCTTAAACACATTTTTTTTAAAAATCCTTGCTTGATTGGTGGACAATCTCACGCATCACGAATTTAAATAATCGAATATAAATAAATAATTAATGAACCTGTAGAGTAGACGTGTTGATTACAGAGTATTGTAAACATATTATTGAAAATATTACCATTCCAACAGCAGCAATGGAAGCAGGAGCCGACGAGTGCATCCGATAATGATGCGAGACCCCAGGGGTGAGAGGAGGCTCCAGTAGGAGCTGTCGTTTTTCACTGTCGCTCAGCGGAGAGTGGGCCACGCCGCGAAGACGTGCTCTCAGGGCTCCATTTTCATCTGCTAGACGTTCTAGGGAAGCCAACCGCTGCCGTTCCAGTGCCTGAAGAAACAAAAAAGATGTTATAGAAGAGCAACTGCCATGTAAATGATAGACCAGAGGTCAGTCAAACCGATCGAAAGGGATGTGAAGACTTGAAATGGCTCAGGTCGGTATGTAAAAAACTTTCAATAAAGTGATTTTATGATTACTGGTCAATTCCAAAATAAACTACAGGGAACATAGAGAGTACTATTTTTAATTACGTATTATTCATAAGCATTTGAAAACAATCACTTTATGGGAGAGGATATAAAACAATTGAACAAATGGTATGGATAGATATAGCCAGGGGAATAATAAAATTAAAATGGGAGTGGGCTGAGTGCATCGTAGTTGCATGATGGCCGGTGGAGCAATGTGATCATGGAACCATGAGAGATGACATCCCGCTAGGTGGAAAGATGATCTAAACGGAGTTGCGTGTTCTCTCTGAATGTCTTCAGCCAAATAGTATTTTTTTCAATAAAATATTAATTGATTACCATAGATATATGGTTATGTAAAGATATTTGTCAGAGAGGTTAAATTATGATATTTAATAGCTTACTATAAATTACCAATAACAAAGCCTTATTTTATTATTTTCAGGAAAATTTGAAATTTTTAAAAGAGATATTTTATTTTATAGCTTCGATGCTCAACCTAACAAAACCTTTAATAACTTTTGTGTGTAATTTCCATGCCCAATGCATGGAAGTTAATCAGTTTTGGCGCAGTAAGGTTTAGAAGAATATGTAATAACTTGTATAGACCGAAAAGTGTCAGAACTCATGAAGAACATAAGTGGTGGTCTGACAACTTGACGTAATCTAATTGACTGCCTATTCCAAGCTCATTTGAAGCGTTTAATATTATAATCATATTGTGAGTTTACAAATATAAGTGCATAAGAACAAAAATTGCAAATAAATGTTTAAGATTAAATAAATAATTTTAATCTCATTTGACCCATTCTTAGCTGTAACAAATTTGACTAAAATATGAAAATAGAATGCAAGGTTTATTCTTATATTGTTTATGAAACTAACCTTCAGCTTATCAAGTTCAGATCTGAGTTCATCGGCTTGTGCTGCCATCATCTCCAGCTCTCCCAGCCGCACCTCCAATGCAGCCTTCTCGGCAGCGGCTGATTCAAGTGCCCTTCGTACCTCATCCAGCTCCTGCATCGTTGATGCTATTAATGCCGTCTGTAATAAGAGAGACGCACTTGAAATAAAAACGATCCATGTATTATGGATCAAACAACAATAGATGACAGAGCGGCTATCGGTTTTTTCCAGTAACCCATTTATGTTACGAGCAGAAGAGTCATGGTTCCGGATAACATGCTCATAAACAGGAACCCTAATGATGAAAATTCGTTGTTTATCTGTCCGTCAATTTGTCTCGGGCCTGTCTATGTTTTGATATTCACACAATGTTGAGATTCTTGCATACAGTTAAATTATATACTACATAAACCAAAATTATATATTTTCCATAGGCAAAGATTATATAGCGGTTTAGATAGTCTATCTCATACGTAGGCGCCCAAGAACTGGTTCCGCTATGCAGATGGTGCTATTTTTTGCCAACATACTGACGAATATATCCACCTTACCGAAAATAACCTTTCTTTTAATAAAATAATAATAGCTGAGCAACATAGTTTTGTTGCTAACAGATCTACAAATAAGTTATACAAACTTCATTGCTAGATCCCTTGTGGCTCGAAATCAAGATGTTTTATAATTGAAAATTCTTAAGCAGCACTACCATCATATTAATATTATAATTAAATTCATTCAGAACATTAATAAGGCCGATTAGTACTGTCAATATAGGATCTATTTAAAATCACTACTGTCCTTTTAGGGGTTTGATGTTTACATACACATCAAACATTAAGCAGAAAAAAATGTTTTATTTTATAAATATGAAAAAATACCAAATTCAAAATTTAATAGAAATCATTTTAATGTTTGAAAACATGGTTAAAAGCATGGAGCGAGGTCGGATGAGGATTTCCCGACCACGAGAAGTACTTTAAAGTTTTTAATAATATAATTATTTTAAAATGTTTTTTTTTTTCATGAGACCGGTTTAGTTATCAACATAGATCAACTTCCTAAATAGACAATAGTGATTTTAAATACACCTGTATACATAATACAATTTTTACTATTACAACTATTTGTACTATTGTATTTACCTAATACTACGACAAACAAATACAGATAGTAAAACAGACAAATTAAACAAGATATTGAAAGAGAAGAAACCACGGTAACCAAATAACATGCGTAGGAAAAATGTATGTTATAAAAAAATTACCTCAGAATTAGAGTACATTTCAGAATCCTTGTAGATGGCACCAGTCTGATGTCCAGTTGCGTTCATGGTCACTGGCAGGCTGGCAAAATCATTCAACTGATCCTCGATCAACTGTAGCTCGACGACCCCGAGAGGTTTTTCACCGAGATCGATTGATTCCAGAGATTCCCTCAAATGGCTTACACCTAGAGGATGGGATTTGTAGTCACGGTAGGATAAACCGTCCACAGACCCATACTGGGGGATTAGTTCACTATCGTTGGCCTCCGGTATGTGAAAATCATCGCCGATATCTGGCGGGTAAACATGTCTAATGCGGTCCTCCTCTTCGGGCAGGGAATTGTTGTTTGAGGCATCTCTCACAGTACCGGAATTTTTCTTCTTTGGATTCTTGTTAATCTTCTCCTTAGATCCGAAGATTTTAGATGACTTTTCCCTCGGTGCGGGGAACTTGTGGTGCTTGGAATCGAGGCTCGACACCGACGGAGCGCCCTTCAACTGTCCTTCCTGGTGCTTCGCGGAGCCTGATGGGCCCCTGCGGAACAGCGATTTGAATTTCATCATTTTAATGAATATTATTTGGATACACTTCACTAAGAAAAAATCTACTTTTGGATAACAATTATGTATAATTCTGTTTGTTTATATTCACATGATAACAGTTTTGATACACGCTATTAAATTAGTGAATGCATTTAACAGTCGTTATGATAAGGCCCTTCCCACCGAACTCGCTATTCTAGAAAAATCACAAAACCTTATGAATTTTTTTAATCATACTGGTGTTTTAGCTTATCGTGTAGTTTGAGGTCTTTTTAACCAAAGCGAATCATTGAAACCTTCGTTTTAATGAGCTCATATTAAACTCACAGTATTATTAGGTAGGTACGTAAAAGTGACTATTGTACACTATACTGATAAGATAAGATCGTATGTTTTCAACCTATGTTTCCTGATAACTCTTCAGTGTTCACACAGACATTTCAAAAAATCATCTTAAAGCAATATTATAATAAACACAATAATTATTATTATTTTTAATGTTCAAAATATATAACTATTTTAATTGAGCATAATATGTGCCGTTACTTATTATTAATTTTATACAATATTTAGGAAGCTAGCTCCGATGATACTGTTGAATTAGTAGGTGAGGAAACATTCACTCGCAGCCTATGCTTATAAACAGCCTTGGAATACGGAAAAGGATTAAACACTGACCTATGAAGAGTATTCCACCGCCGAATTGTTCTGGAAAGAAACGAATTGAACCCAATGTTCCGTTTTCTCAAGATAGGTTTTATCTTGGAGGAATGGTTAATGAGACCAATATTAGAAGGCTTAGAAAGTTGAGGGCTTAAATTAAACCGGGTAGGTTAAACAAAGATAACCTATGCAAATATAACATAATCAACTGCATAAAAAAATATGCAAGAATTACAGCTAAATCCAAATTCTACAACCAGGAATGGCTTCAGACGAAGGAACTCCTCAACGGTCAACAGCACAGACACGAAATTTTGAATACGCATTCATGCGCTTAAATAAAATCTATTATTATTAATTTGTACTTAAATTGTGTCATCTTTGCGAGCAATAAGGTTATGAGCAAACGACTATGTAAAAAAAAAACTAAAGACAGGTAAAAGTGCTATGATGTATTCTAAATCTAAAACAACTGAAATAATTAGTCAAAAATTGTTTTTAAAGTGGAAATATGGATACTACTGAACCCTTCTTCCGGTAAATATGTCTCAGTCGCCACACCGCAAAGTACCTCTTTGCCACTCTGGTTTTGTTCTCGTGAAAGTAACACAGTGCTAATTGAAAAATATAATCGTGGACGGCTTCACTGTTCTACTCCCCTTTTAAGCAGTGAAAACTTCTACTAAAATTATCACAAAATATGATTTGTCGTGAGGAATTTTTTAGAGCATTGGAAAAAGCAAGCATAATTTAAAATAATAACATTAACATATTGTACTAATTTTAAATACACTGTATGGTGTGCTAATGTAACACGTCATAATGAGTAAAGTGTGGTACTCGTCATCGTGGTACAGTTGTATTATGTAACTAATTAGCAATACAACATATACTTGAAGTTAGGTTTGGTCTGACAGAAAATATTGTATTAAATAAAGGTTGCACTGCAGTATTGATAATTGAAATAACTTCCTCAGTAGCCAATTTGTCAATCACTATAATCTAAAAACCACGACCGTAGACAACATTGCTATCACCTGGCATGAAAATGTTGGAGAAAGTGGTGAAAAAAATAAAAATGTACCAACTGGTATATTAAATTAATCATTTAATATATCAATAATAGCATTCCAACCAATCAAGGCACAAAAATTCTAAGGCAAATTTTACAGATAAGTATGAATTGCTTTTATCATTAATCTATGATTAACAAGGTCACATTATAAATGATAATATATAATCTGAATTATTTATAAGCTTTTTTCACAAAGTTACTATCACCATGATCAAAACCATTTAAAGTATTCCTTATGGGGGTGCAAAACTTGAATCTATTCTTCACTAAAAGTTATTATTACCCCTGAATAAGATTGCCATACGTCCATATTTTGTACGAACGGTTTGTATTTCACAAGCCATATCCGTACCGGACAAAGGAAAAAGAGAGAAATGTCCGTAATGGTCCTCGTAAAACGTTACGTACACTCTTGAGAGTGAGAATGGTGTGCGGCAGCCATGTCAAACTCAAAGTCACTGGTGGGTTAAATAATTTTTAACATCACAAAGACATATGCGAGAAAGCGAGATGTACGATACGCAAGGAGTGCACTCGACGCAAAGTGGCGTACTTGGGCATGGTGCGTTTTTCACCCTCAGTTGCCGTATATATATATTTTTTAAAGATCTTTGTTTTTATATATGTATTTTGTATGTAATTGAGAAAAATTAAGATGTAGATCCACACTGCATTTATTACCAACTGGACTGCATGTAGTTAGTATCGTCAGTTTAGTAAGAAATAGGTTTAGCTGCATAATATTTATGATTCTATGCTTAATTCGTAAAAGATAACGATCTCGTTTGGGCGAGTATTCCTTAATAGCAGAAACACTATTTAAAGAACCTATATATGATACTGTTAGTTTATAATAAATTATCTCGGTCATAAAAAATGAGTAATGCTTTACTTCAAATATAAGCTGTCTGTAGCACAATAAACAAATAATAACAAACATATTTATACAATATAGCATCCTTTGTTATTTATTATTATTTTTACAAAGACGTTATTATACATAAAACCTTGTAGGTTTGAAATGAATAATTGAGAATATGAATAATCGTATCAATTACAAGTACTTAGAAGAGGTTTGGGTTTTAGTGAAATAGTAATTTAAAAGTTGAGTTGAGCAAAACAGTTGTTGTTTTTCAACCTTTCACACACATGATTATTTTTTCATTTTGTATTTATGTAGGTACTTAAGGTACCTAATAAAATAGGTAGTGATATTTTAAACAAATACACACCAATATTTAAACACAACAAGTTAATTATTATTTGACAAATTCATGGATCAAGAATTCTTTTTTGCAACCCACACTCTGATTGAATGTAATCACTGTGATGAGTACTTATCTAGTCATAAAATGCCATGTGTTATTGTACTACGCGATCATCAGTACTAAATTAGTGATAGCATGATTAAGTTATCTCTTATCAACATACCTACTAATGGCTTATCAGTGCCTTAGTTTCTCACTGAGGTTACAACTTAACTAAAACGCTATTAATGCAATTTAAATAAACAACACTTCATACAATATCTCCGAAGTTAGGTACCTGTATATTTTTAAATCATTAGCTATTCTTACAGAACGATTTAGCAACATTGATGGGGTGAAATGGCGACTAAAAAATAATTATCGATTCAATTGGTCTCATAGAGCCAGAACGTCGAAATCGCATCATCTATCTACATACTTACCCGGCGAGTAAGAAATATAATAGTTCGACGATAATATGATTTATATCTATAAATGGATGCACAGCTGCGACTCCTTAATGATGGTTGAAATTAAAATGCTCAAAAACCGAAAATATAACATAACATAACTATTTAATAAAATAACTTCAACTGGTATTTAAAATCACTATAAACAGCTAAAAATACTGGAAACTTGTTTCTCAATTACGACAAAAACTGATTTAAAATTCGTCGCGTGCGTGCATCGATCTGCCCGAAACCAATCGAAATATAACAAATCCAACCTAGGTCACGTCAAGTTCAGTTGACACCTAAATATAGGCATTGCGGATGCAGAGGAGTCGCTTCAGAGCGATGTTCAAACTAATTTCGAACATTGATTTAAAAATGTATGAACACTTATTTTTTTTAGTAAATTAGTAGATTTTATGTGCACGCTACAATATTTTCTAATAAGATATATACACGTGACCCAAAACCATTGCCGATAAAAAAAAACAGGTATTGGCCCTGCGATTTCAAACATGATTTGTTATAAAGTCACAAAATTCATGTTGGTTTCCTAGAAAAAAAAATGGAAAACTTACTAGATAATAATGAAATCAGTCTTTTTCTTAGGTCATTCGCTAGCAAGGTCGCGCCGCGCCAGGTCATTGGCCGAGCGCGTGCGAGCAAAAGAGGAGTTTATACGAGCGCTTTGATAAAATTATTAAATTTAGGCATGAATTATTTTTGATCTTTTTTATATAAGTTTTTAGACGTAACACCCTCTTAAATCTTTGGGAACGGTCTTGGAAAATCTGTATGTATGTTTGAAGAATATCTTGTTTGAATAACTAATAAAATCCGGAATATGTATTGAAAAAAAAACTGCCCCTTTCAAAATAGTTGTTTTTTATATTCAAATATTTGTATTTTTATAATAAAAAATATTGCCAGCAACGCCCAAGATCAGTAATTACTAATGTTTTCGAAATAGGTGAATATTTCCGTCTAAAATAATTATTATCTTGACAAGTTTTCTGACAAACAATGGTTTAGTCATTTCTATTATCTCGTATTTGCGTCACTACTTAGGTACCTAATTCTGCGCGATATTTTAACAGTGTTTCCGGAAAAAAATAAACCGACCGATAAATACTAATTTGTATGTAGGTATTTTTTTTTAATAAAAAAAACATAAAATACATATGCGATTAGTGTGGAAGCTGTTAGAGATTACTTACTGGTGATTAAACAAATTTCTAACCATATATTTTTTTAGTATACAAGTAAAAAAATTATGAAACTAAATGTAATAAAAACTAATATTAGTAAATTGAGTCCTTTGTTTATTTCCATCAAATTGCACCCGAGAAGCGAATACAAACTAGGTTTAACTTCATCTACACAGTTCGTAATGAAGGATATAATTCGAAAGTCTACGGTACTTAAATTGTTTTGATAACTAAATCAATTTATTTTTAGAATTAAGCAGAAACATAGTGGGAAGGATAGTTGATGGACTCTACTCGCAAAATCGTTACTAAAAATGGTAAAGGTAAACAAAACAAGTTGAAAACATACGACATTGAATCGCTAATCTAATAATGAAAGAAAAAGAAATCTCAATCATACGTCAAGACGAAACCAACTGTTGAATGATTATTATGTAAACATTTCATTTACATAGCCGAATAAAATAGGGCAATAATGTATTTCAAAATGCGTCATTTTAACACGGAAAACGTAACACTTTTTATTTGTCTTCAGTGTTAACCGTTACCGTTACCTATGAACAGCACTGCACTTTCACACTTTCACATATCGCGACGCACGCTTTGTTGACTTAACAAAAAAGCCGCAACCAGTCGAAAACGACAACAAAACAAGTGACTGAAGGCAAACGACATACGGGACTGACTGGCCTCCTGCTAAAAGTTCATCTGAAGGAAGCGGATAATATTAAACCACTATGCACTCGTCAAGCGTCGCGAACGATACAAAGCACGCACACAGAGTAACTCCATGCATACATTCGATGCGTATGCGCAGGACAGAGCAGGCAACGCTCGCTAGCGATTGTTTTTTAGAAAATGTAACTAAATGCATACATGTAAACAGATAACTGTCACATGCTGTCAAAACGTTCCTACGCAGTCCGCGGAACGGACGCTACGCGCGCCACTTACTATGCGAACGCTTATAGCGGGCCACCGCAGGCGACTGCTTTACCGACCGATCGACTACAAAGTGACACGACGACGTCAAACCTACCAATGGCCGGTTTTGAAATAGGGTTGGGCGTATATACTAGAACAGGTATAAATACTAGGTATGCCCGTGGAACAGATTGTTCCTAGTATCCCATAAACGAAATATTCAAGTATTCAAATACTAGCTAGTATTTCTTCACTTCTTGTCGTCTCTCTCTCGCTCTGTGTTCTGTCGTACGTACGAGTGAGGCAGAGCTAGTATTTTAAAATCTAGTATTTCGTTCATGAGTTAATAGGAACAATCTGTTCCACGGGCATACTAGCTTGCCTAGCGCATACGCATAGCGCATACTACATCGGTTTACTATGCAATAGTCTTAAGACATTGTTTGATAAAGTTTGTTCCTTTGAAACCGTACTTAAATGAGTCAATTTTACATAATATTTATATATTCACGGTTGAATGACCACAGAATTCGCCGTCTTAAAAGCACACATTTTGAAACTCATTTCGTTCAAGATAACAATAAGGATATCGATATGATGCCTGATGAGTTTTGGTGACATCAGTTGTGTGTGAATGTCGGCAATGACAGTTATACTGATTCTAATGATGACAGTAATGATAGTGATTAGTGAAGGCGTAAAGTAACTTTGGTTTTTTGTTTTAATAAATATTTACTGATACGGGTGTTTTTGTCTGTATGTATTGAGAACTAAAATGCTATAATTTTGTTAGCTAGGTACGATAACTACTTTTTAAAAGATTTGTCACCGTAAATATCACTCAGGTAACGACCTATTATTCGATTGCAGTATGCACCACGTACAAGTATTTTCTTATTAGACAGATTTGAGACTCGTTCGCAAATACTAGCTAGTGCGGGCGGAACAGGTTTTTGGAACAGGTATTTCATTGGACTCATACTAGCAAGAATGGGTATGAGATTTACCTAGTACGACCCAACTCTATAAAGAAGGAGGATCGAATTTTCGTATGAAAAATATGTAAATGTTCGTCATATTGAAGACGTCACTCGTTCCGTTGATGGTTTGTGAATCGTCCTTTGTTAACTTATCTATGGTTTGGGCGCCGGGGAGTCGGTCGTTTGTCGCTGGCCATAAAAGGAAAAGATTAAAATCGTCCCGAGCAAGTCACAGATTGAGTGTATAGGCACTGTTGCTCCCCGCTCGTAAGTTGCCAGAGGACAGTCAGGGAAATATGTACCTATACAGGTATATTAAATGTTACCCGAGAGTATCGAAAATACTGGTATTTATAGCTATAAATACCAGTATTTTCGATACTCTCGGGTAACATTTAATATACCTGTATAGGTACATATTTCCCTGACTGTCCTCTGGCAACTTACGAGCGGGGAGCAACAGTGCCTATACACTTAAAACATTATATTGTTTAAAGGGTTCATTACATTTAATGTTAAAAGTACTTGAAACACAGTAAAAACGTAAACATATGAATTAAAAAATATAGTATAGTACTACTGTACTATACTTGTTTAAACGAAAAAAAAAATCAAAAGTGGTAGAGTAGGTAGTAGAGTGAACTCTACTAGATACTCTACTCTCCTGATTACTATACCCGTGTAAACCAGGCTTTAGTTTTGGTACGTATTGCCCGTCCGTATGCAAATGACGATTTTGGTATTATGTAGTTATTACTAAACGTGTTATTAATTATTAAATCGAGCGATAAACGCATCGCAATTTCTTTCCGTACAGACGGACGTATTGGGGAAGGAAGGCCGATGGTTGGCCGGCCCACCGCTAGTGGCGCGAATGTCGCGCGCTGCTCAGAGTGCGTCGCCCCTGGCTGCACTGCACATAGAGTATGTCAGATCTCGCCAACCATCACATCATTAAAAAGTATGAAATTATTTTATTTATTTATTTTATTATCGGTTCAGCAATATTAGATCAATTTCGGAAATCGATTCTCGAGAGTCTTGTTAGATTTCATTAATTTTAATCACTTGAGCTTACCGTGTATTATTGAAATCTGTTTTCGACACAAAAAAAATGCTGTTTTTTGACATGAACGAATCCGAAAACTGAAAACATTGTTTTGATAGTAATATTATGTAGTAATCATCGATAAAATATTTCTAACGCGATTAGGTACTATCGACAAATGAAATATTTTACATTTAGCCTAAATCATAAAAACAAATACTGATTTAAAAAAATAAGTCACCTAAAGAACCAACCAAAAGAATACATTTTATATATTTATTTGTAGAGTAAAAAGTGCAAATAAGCCGTATAGATTCAATCGTGATTTCTTTTGACGTCATATGAAATTTCATCATGGTTTCATCAAGTAAAAAATGATACGTGATAATATGAAATCGTTCTTGTCATAAGTTCGGTCGCTAGCGAGGCCGCGCTGTGCCCGGTCATTAACCGTCCTTGGCCGAGCGCCTGCGAGCAAAAAGGAATTTTACACGAGCGCTTTGATAAAATTAATAATTTGGGCACTTTTAATGGAAACCTAATGGAATAGTTTTAATCGCTACTAATTATAAAATGAGAGTTGCTTCGCGTTAGTATTCTTCTACAAAATCACTGGATGGATTTAAATTGGGTTTTCACGGTTGGATAGCATGAATCTTCGACAAGGTTATAGGCTATAAGTAATGCAATAAGGTCGCAAAACTACTTATCAGTAGCAAGACATCCTAACCCGAGATATTTGTATGAAAAGAGTGAAAAACGCGCCATTGAATAATATTTATATATTGAGCTTTTTACTGTCTTATGGACCATCGTTCAATGGAGGTTTCGATTATACTCGTATATATAATATCATAGTTTTTTTTAAAATAAAAAACTATGTAAGTGCTATAAAAATGTTTGTGAGCCCTGGCCGGCGCGGGCGCAGTGATCGAGGCTCGAACTGTTTGTTATCCGACCTTGAGAACTCGGAACAGAATCTATAGCCTTTTATGGAGCCAATTTCAGATTTGAAAGCCTTCGAGCCGTTTTCACCAAACCTCACTTAGGACTAAGAGTCCCTTAAATTGAGATACGTCAAACTTTTGCCTAAGAATAACCTATGCTTAAGAATTCCTTAGTTAAGGAAGACCTAAGGTGGGATTGGTGAAAACGGTCAATTATATCATAATATGCTATCTTCACACACAAACGTCATAAAAAACGTGTAGCGTATTTTATAGTTGTCATTACATTTAAGATGTACGAGTATGTCAATATATTTGTAATAATATATTAAATAGAAATTTTATAATTTAACAACAGAACGAATGATTAATAAAACAGACTTATTGTTAGGTAAGAATACAGATGAAATCTATCTAATCATCTGTCAAAATAGTGCCAGTTTCAATCTTCGGTTTCAGATAAATTTTAACAGATTTTATACAAACTTTTAATCCTCATTACGGGCAATATATCCGTTTGTTCTAATTATGTAGCATTTATTATTATATTATTCGCATTATATTATTATTGTTACTTAGCATATTATACTAAATTGTACCTACTTATTGAGTTTAGTTGAACAACTCAAAAGAATAATTGAATATGACCTAGTTAAAACAAGATGGTATTTGTATAACATATAGAAATGGATATGGATATAATATATTGCTTAAGTAGACATTATAAGTATGTATTATGTAAGTATTTTAAATGGGAGACCTCACAAGAAGACATGAGTGTATGTCACACTTTACTTATTTTTTAAATTTAATTTAATTTTGATCGGACATAGAGACAATACAAATACAAATATTGTTTCCACATAACTTAAAATTCTGGTGCATATTATAGGTAATATGTTCTAAAAATCATATTAAATGCCTAAAGAAGGTATTATTTATTATTATTTTTCATTTTTCATCTGCACAATCTCTCCCCGATCTCATAAGGGGTAGATATTGTCTTATAAGGAATAAGTTGTGAGTGTTAAATAAAGTTTTTATTGTAATTTTGCGACACACTTATAATAGAATTAAAACCGCCACAGAAAATATTTAATACCTAAAAATCAGCATTTAAAATGCTTATTTATTTAATATTAACTTAAGGTCTAATTTTCTAATTGATCAGTAAGTTTTTAAAATGGTTTATTTAATTTCAATTCTTATGATTAAAGAAAATTGTACGGGAATGCTAAGAGATGCTTTCATCGATGTCCAATAAAAACTAAAATGGCCATGACACGCGTAACTATCATTTAATATAAAATGCGTCGTTCAGTAGAAGTAAATTATTAACCAGAACCTGACGTCTTACAGCTAGGCCCTACGGGCGCCATTAAAGGCATCCGAATTGTGTAATAAGTGTTGCTCACCCCGCGGCAGCGCATCTGCCCCGCGCAGGGCCGGCGCAGGCGGTTCTCCTGGCGGGGATATTCCGTTTCCTCGGCCTCTTCGCGTTTCCGTCAACTAAGATCACCTTGTTGTTGGTCTCGTTCCTGACCACCTACAAATTACAAATTACAAATTACAATACATTTTTGTATTATAAATAGTTATTAGCTGTGGCGTGACTCGTAAATTACGCGTAATTCTGGTCACAATTAGGTGGAATTCAACATTATAGAGTGGAGCGCTGAAACGACATCGCTGCAGCAATAGTTACCGGCAGCGCAAGCGAATGAATACAATGCTGCGCGTATCGTTACATCGGGGGCTAGTTATTCGTTGAAACGTATAATTCATAATATGTTTTTGATATGGTTACCGTGCCCAAAACATCAACTGAGCCATCGAGAGCCTGTCGTGAGCGAAAACTAAATAAATTAAGTTTTAATAAGAAACTCGTTTGTGTTTCTTTATCTCATTAACCAGTTGTTATGTTAATAATAATGTTTATAATTAGCAGTTAAAGTTTCACGGGAGCACCTTCAGTGCCTCATGTCTCAGGCCTACGGGACTCTTCTTGTGCGGAGTCTCTAAGCTCGCTCTTCGATTTAACTCTAACTTTTACCCTTATTACCTAATTTTAATACATTTTAAAATAAAAAACTTGATTTATAACAGAACCTTAATATTGTTCTCTTTGTTGGATTCGCCTCTGTTCCGCGGCGCTTTGGTTTGCCCCGTTCGGACCTGAGCCTCCAGGGCCGCACTCGCTTGCTTCTTCCTTATTAATTTACGCTGAAAATGCGCGCCACCCTAGGGAAAACGGGACATAATGTCAAGGTACATTCAAGCAAAGAAATCTAAGCAAAAAGCTGGAAAATAGGGCGACTCGCCTATCGAGCCGCTTTTTAAAACCGAATAGTTCCTAGTATTAATGACTCCGAGGTCCGGGTTCGATTAGTATACGAGTCGTATAGAATCAAAAGCAGCAATCTGCCAAAATTATCATTATAAGGTTTGGTATCGATTTTGAAACCTCTTCATCTGTACCAAAAATTGAAGCAAGAATTAATAATCTAGACCCTATAAAGGGCGTTCAAAATATAAAGTTGGTATCAAAACACGCGACCCGCAGCCATGTTACAATTGCAAAACTCAGTTCCAAAAACTTCAGGCGTTAAGTAATAATATTGATGATATTACTTATTCTAGATGTAAATTGTTTTTATTGAATTGTCACAAAACACATTTACTGCAGATTACTGCTTTTGATTATGTACGACTCATATGCTTGTAATGAATGGTCTCGAAGGCGCATCATAAGGACAACAAGACGACAGGCGAACTGCGTCTAGAACACCCCGGCTCTACTTCCGTGCTTTTCCCCCGATTAAATTCAAGTATTCTTCTATTTTGACTCTCCTCATATTCTTTTATGTAACTGCCCAATGTTTTTAATTGCCCAATGTTTTTAATTGACCAATGTTTTTGCATAAAAATGTTCACCCCGTATTGGTTGAATATTAAAAAAATCTTTCTTATTCGATATCTGTGATAAAGAAGCTACATGCCATTTTTCGAGTTTCCATAACCAACGGTTTAAAAGTGCTATATAAACTTCAAACCCCCATTAACCCCCGTAATGGTTGAATTTTATGGTTTTTTTAATTCACAAACCTAATCGGGTGTGCTCACGACAATTTCCCAAACTCGCCATCGCAATCGGACCGACGGTTTAGGAATGCATAAATGACAAACAAAGAAACATATATATATGTATCATTTATCTTTTCAGGCGATTTGCCGCTATTAAAAAACAATCATCAAATAATGTAATGTAATGTAACTAGAAACGCCCCCCCCTGCGCTCAAAAATTGTTACAATCGTAATTAATTTTACATATTTAAAACCGTGATATGTGTTTGACAATTACGAATTGTGTGTATGGGATAGCACACACTTAAATAAGCGTGTGTGTAACTTAAACGTTAGAATGTGGCGTAGACATCAAATATCGAGTTTCAGCACTAGACAAAAAAATAACCATTTTATTTTGACTATTTTAATCTATTTTACTAAAACTATTTTAATGAAAACTTTATTTAATGGTAAGGTTAGGTTATTTATCTAGTCCAAATTATTTCTCTAAGTTTATATATAGAATACACTAAAGTATAATCGCAAATTAATCTCCAGAAAAATGCCACCCCTATCATATAAAAAACAAAAATAAAATATAACTTTGAAAGCAGGGTTTATAAAAATAATAATAAATTATTTATATCAAGCGCAAAGCTCTGTACTAAGGTAAGTTTTTTAATAAAGTAATGGTTATAAAAATCAAAAGGATACTGCTGTATAAATAAAATGCCTTTTTTATATAAAACTTACCACTACTTGGACACCGCCCTCTGTTTTCGCTTTGGATTGTGCTGATGGGCCTGGTGGGCCACCCTTGCTGGATGAACCAGTTTCTCTTGCTTGGACGAGCGGCGAATGCGCTCTTTTATGAGAGATGGTAGTTATAGTTTTAGACTTTGAACTCAATGTTTCCGCGTAGAAAGTCGTTTTCTTCTTGCCCTCAGAAGTGGAGTGGGTTTTAGCGTGAGATTTGGGCTTGGCCGTTCTGCAGAGGACAACAAACGGTTCCAAATGAGAGTTTAATAAGAAGTCTATTAGGAGCAATTTTCCGAAATTAAATCTAGTCAGTTTAAACTGACCTATTCATCATTTATATTCATTGTGAAAGAATTCCACCTTCCTTGGGAAGAAACTAGGTCTTAAACAAGGTTTTTTACTGTGCTTGGTATACAAATATTAAAACAACGTAACAATCAAAAATCTAAAGATGACTAGCATGTAATTTACATTAAGGACTAGCCTTTGCATACTACAAAAAAAAAAAAAATATGGTTCTCAGAGATATCACTGCAACTGCTGGAAAAATATTTGTAAGTGGAAAAGACCTAAATTAGTTTGCATAGTTTAGACGAGTCCGTAATTAACCTTATAGTTTTTTTTTTACATTTTTATAAATTCCTTTTCAATACCTACTAGTTAAACCTTAGTGCTTAAGGGGAATGTTAATAACAATCTGCCATTAATTATAAACAAAGATTCTACGTAGTAAATGGAAACAATTGTGAAGGAGAAAATAATCAGATTTGCCAAATTATATCTAGAGCGGAACCCTAGAAAAGCTTAATAGTCCTAATTTTTTAAAAATAATTTTAAATGGTTTATAATTTGGGATTTATTAAAATAATTTAATTTATTTTAAAGTGAAAATATAAACGACGGCACAGCTTATCAAATTATTGACTTATTTTGGACGATCCTAGCTTTGAGACCCTAAAGCAGGGAAAGTATGCATGCAGGTTTAAAATAACGACAATAGTAAATGTATTTTATTTTTTATCAATAACCGTAAAAGCTGACAAAATTATTTCTTGTATGATCAAAATGAAATGGATGAAAAAAATGTAAAACAACTACAGGGGGCACCCGGGTTTGAACCGGGGACCTCTCGATCTGCAGTCGAATGCTCTACCACTGAGCTATACCCCCACACGCTCGACCCGCCACGCATGCTCCTTATAAAGTAGACTAATAAACTTCACCGATCATAACAGAAAAAAATATTGTTCGACTACTGCCATCTAGCGAGCGTCGAATGAAGTAGGATGAATCGCCTCGGCGCTGGTTTAGATCCACGCTAAAAATAGGTTTATAGTAGGTACCTACGAACATTTGAGAAATATATTAAGGTTTGGTTTATTAATTTTATAGGGTTTAAAAAAATGATGGTTTATTTATTTTAAGTTAAAAATAAATTTGATTGAAAAATGTTTTTGAATAAATTACCAATGTATTCAAAAGCTCCTTCAATGATTAAAACACGTAATATGCCATTGATACAACTTTATTATTTATTTCTACCATAATTTTGTACTTACTAAAGAATACTTTGCTCGGCAGAAGTATTGCACCACCAAAAGAACTACTTATGTTGTTTATAAATTCTTAATTAATTTTTTTTTGTCAAAAAGATTGTTATTTTAAAAATCAATACTTTGCACGTGTTTTTTCTGTAATTAATTATTTACTTGAAATAATCATCGAGGACTTGTTTTACATGTGTCTATCTACTTCGAAACAACTTTACTTTATTACGCGATAGAATATAGTTAAACATAATTAAATGAATTTAAATGAATAAATCAAAGAAAAGACAAGGTTTGCTCGAAGGCACTTCACTTTCTAAGCGCCGCGAATTTAAAAAATGTCTCAGCAAAAAAAAAATCTTGTTGACTACTTTAGTTCAGTAGAAAGCAAATAGAAACTTTCATTAATTACATATTCTTTTTTGTGTACTTATGGTATACAAATCATTAATAATTAGATTTTAATATTAAATATTTTATTTCATATTTAATAATATTTGTTAATGGATTTATACGTTTACAACAATGTCATATCTAATCTATAAGAATAATATTTATTTATGAATGTGAGTATATGTATATGTATTATTGTTATATTATATTATATTATTACACTGTAAATTCAATTTATTTATATTATTGTGAGTTTTAAATCAAAAACAATATAATTGTTCGTTCTTCGACCTGAACCATTTAATAATCTACAACAAGTAAGGGCGCTGCCTGGTTAGGTAGTTTTGAAAATATATTAGTGTAATTTAAAAACCAATAAATTAATTATTATTATTATTTTATTTGATCAAGTAATAAAACAAGCTTGGTTATAATACCCTGTAGCAATGATATAATATCAAGCTGGGCCCTACAGGTGTCAATGACTGCATCTTCCTCCTAGCTGGATGCGCCTGTGGTACCAACTTGTGGTGGGTTGCTTCATTTTTTATCTCCAGTTGTGCATTTTGGATGGCCATAGAGGCGACAGTGGGTTATTTATGAGATCTGACTAGATTAAAATAAAAAAACATACCATAAAATGAGTTGGTATTAATTTTAACTGGCCAGTAATCATCATATTTTTCAAATTCGTAATATTTGGGGTTTTTCGAACTGTCAGTGAAGCATTGTTTTACTGTATATCTATATTATTCATCCAGCCTCCGGTGTGATCTAAACGGCTATGGTTGTTTATCAAAAGCATCAATCTACAGAAAAAATCAACTCTTTGTACTTTTCGAATTGAAAAACGCATCAAACGGGCAAAGTACAGGGATAGTACACATGAATATATGTATAGAAACTATTAAAAAGCAATTTCTAATGTCTTTAGAAGAATTACCGTTATTTTAATTCACTTTACACTCCGAACACTATATTATTTATTATTAGGAAATTATTGTTATGTCGAGAGAGATTTCGCGTTTTTAGGATGTCCATCCGTATGGCCTTCAGTACTAAATTTACTACCACTTACTACTATTTCTTTCCATTCTGAAGGAGTTTAGAAAGTAAAAAATATCAAGAGCACTGCGTAATGAGTTCAGACGCAAATACAGGGGCTCCGTGTCAAATAACCAACGCTAAAGCAAACAAACTTAGCTTACTTAAATAACGAAGATCATAAGTGAATTTTCATAGCACATATCACCATTTTCAGCACGTATCAACAAGATCGAAAGTAGAAAGCGTCCGGCACATACTATGATAGATTTTGAGATGTTTGCGGCGATTGGCAAATCTTCAAAATATCCACAACACATGTATGTAGATGGGTGATTTATATATTGAATACAACTTGGTTTATTCTGTGAACAATTATTGTGATGACCTTTTTGGACCTGCGAACATCGCGGCGATATATACCAATAATTGTTGTACCAAAGTTACCAATAATAAAGTCAATCAACATACCCCCTCTGCAGCCTTTCATCCGAACTGAGGGCTGGGCCATTTCGAGGGGTGATCCGAGTCTGAAAAATACACCAAAATTAACCATAAAAAGCTAATTGCAATCTACAAGACTTTCCGAAATTCGCTTTTTTTCGATTTTACAGCTATGTAAACTCACTACATTAATTTAAAGGCATGTGCTATTTATATACTTTTAAACACATATCGTTCAAATGAAATGATAATTATTTATTATATCTACTCCGTGTGCATTTAATATCATGTTCTGACAACACTCATAATTTTTTTTGCACTGAAATTTAATTTAAATTTTAACCACATTTCTTTCGTACATCTCAACAGATTAGTAATCGACGCAATATTATAATATGGTGGTTTTCCCACTCTCCTTTCCAACGCTATACTGTGGTATTAGCGCAGTACTGTCCAAAATTTGGAGTAATTTTGTTGCTGGGTTTAGACACTACCATACATATAGACAATGCTTCAGCCTTCAGGTAACGTGAAAAGGGTGAGCATCTGTTTGAAAAAGTGGAAGTCAACTTATGTTTGATAAAAAATATTTTCTACTGTCTATGGGGGTGCGAGAAGTAGCTCAAAATAATCTTCTGACCGATACTAATCAGTATATAAAAAAACTATTATTATTACTTAAAAGAATCTCGTGATTTAATATATATCTCCATTATATATAAGATAAAATAATAAAATTTGGATACGAAAAAGGAGGAAAAAGGATTTGCAAATAACCGCCGGGTACATGCATGTTTTTTTTTGTCTAGAACAATTTATAAAAAAAAGATTAATATAACTAACGCCATTCATCAAACAAACATATTTATTAAAGCAATTTAAATGTCGTTTGTCCCGCAGCTAACAAGAGAGCTTTACAGATACCATCTTAATATATAGTTTTAATAAAACACTATATAATCGATGCAGACGCGTTCCGCGCGGAAAAGTGACGCGAGATAGACGAACACACGCGCCGAATGAGAGAGAAAGTTCATTTTTTTTTCAATTATTGTTAAAGTAGATCTTTTGTTTTTTTTCTCTATAATTTACTTTGGTAAATTCTAAAAAATAACACACGTTTTTTTCCGATGCCGAAGGTATACGGAGTTCAGAAACATCGTCTGTGAAAATACCCAATTTTCGCCGATCGGGCGCTATCACTTTTAATATAAAATCCTTCAAATAAAACGTAAAACGTCGATCTGTCAAATTCAACGATCTTTTAAAACATATAGATACGACATGTGATACAAATCGTCCTTGTGAAAACCCGACACCGGTAGATTACGCCATGATGAATAGAGACTTATTTATTTATTTATGAAAGTACAATACAGCGATACAATAAGATAATTCCCTAATACTACATTTACATGGCCAAAAAAATGTACTAAATATGAATATGGTTGAAAAAAACAAATTAAAAAATCAAACTAAAACAATATGTACTGTGCGTGGTGTGAGTGTGGTGCCATTTGTGGCATGGACATGTTTGCATGTCTGTGTGTGTGTGCGCGCTTAGTGTAGTGTGTGTTATCGCAATGACATTATGAGGAGTGTACTCGACGCAAAGTGGCGTACTTGGGCGTGGTTCCTTTTTTAACCCTCAGTTGCCGTATCTATATTATTATATTTTAAAATAAAAGATTTGGTCAAATTATTTGAACGACGAAATGTTCCTGTAGTTTTTTAACCGTTCATAGTGACGTGATTGCTACATCTTTTTATTTATACTTAGATCTTATGCTTTCCTCACAGACTAAGCTTACGCTTAGCAGACACTTACCTTACCTAATCCAAGATATCCTGCTCTATAAAATCAATCAATAACTGTCTTGAGTTCAAATTTAGCCACAAACCAACTTGGCTTGCCAAAAAAGAAACGATCTACGCGGATTCTACATTCTAGTTGATGACGTTTGTAGATAATCATGATGGCGGACAAAGCATTGAGGGAAGTAGATAATATGCTAAAGTTAGAAACATAAATTGCAAGTGCATTATTAATAACAAACAAATTACGACAAATAATCCTTCACTTGGGTCTGTCAGGAAAGCGGGGTATCGATGCAAAAGTGCATCGAGCATTTATAATGAACTAATAAGTATTTTGAAAATACCGTTATGTGACTCTTAAAACTAGTTATATATATATGGAATAATGCCTGAAAGGTGAAAGATCTTAGCTCAATGAACTAGCAACTAAGGAATAGCCATCGAGTCTAGTATGAAACATGAAAACAGTTAAAAAATTGTTAACACATTGTTAAATTGTTAATTGTTGTTTGTTGTTGATATCTCTGCGAAGCGGAAAACATACCAATATGCTGAAAATTTGGTTTATCGATAAGCCAAATATAGAGAAAACATTATTTATGCAACATTTTAATTTTATTTTTAAGGATTTATGTACGCTTTTTTGACATCTCACAGGCTGGAGCACTGTTTTTTATAATAACACTATTTACGAGTCCTTAAATGGGCCAATATATATATATATTGAATAAAACATTTTGAGTGTTTTAGCAAATATATTTTACTACTATAAATCTCTTTTCTTTATAACTTTACATGAACTTCGACTTTGAGTTGTGTTACAACTTTTGAAAATAAGAACCCTGTCATTTATATTCAACTTTAAGTTGCCGAGGGACATACCCACTTTAAAATAAAATAACACACAAACCAATTAGTTATGATTAATTAGCTACATACCGTTGTTGTAATGATGAGCGCCATTTGATAAACTATACGAAGTTTCTGTCATTAAGGTCGATTCATTTGGAACTATTGAACGCGAACTAATTGTGCGACTGATTGGATTGGTCGGACGCCATATTGCTTGGCTAGAGAAAAATACTAAACATCTTATAATAAAAAATAACTGACAGTATGCATTTCACAGATTTATTGCAAATTTAAAGCAATGCTGTAATCGACGGCATTATTATTAATAATAATAAATGAATACAATAATTCAACATTTTAGTAACACAAAATTAGACAGTGAACTGGTAAAACCATAAAAAAAAAAATATTTCCAGTTTCACAAACACACATATACTTAATATCAATCCTACACAATAAATACAATATATTAAATTGATTGACCGCAGTTATATTCGTAGGTATTAAAACGTGTATTATTAAAGTTGTCGTTTTAACCGTTGGAAATCATCAAATATGAAAAAATGACAGATTCAACTATTCTAATAATCTCTAAGTACCCACACGACCAATAATCGAGAGTATGGCAATACTCTCTAAGAAACATTAATCGTTAAAACATTAACCTCACTAAAAACAATTTATTAAACTTGGTTGGGATATTTGTCTCCAATGTTGTACATCAACTTTTTAAGTCATTGGACTAACTAAGCCTAATTTGCATATATTGGAAAAAACTGTTGCGCGCACTGTAAATTAATTAATAATTGTAAGTGAATGATTCGATAAATACACCGCCGCGACGACCGCGCCTAATTCGGCACTGGCGGCGCGGCGCGGCGCGGCGCGGGTCGCCGCTAGGCAAGTGCCCGCCATTTCGGTTGGATGCGATTTATTTATCTAGAGAGCGGTGGCGCCAGGCGCATCTTCTAAACTAATTTCAACATTCAACAGGGGGGGGGGCATGCAAAGTTTTTTCATATATTATCGCCTCAATGAATTAAATCCGAATTGAAATCAGTTTTTTTTTGTAAATTTGCTTTTCATTTCATACGACAAATATCTAACCAATTTCGAATTGAATCAAATTCTGTCAAGTTATTTTTTATCTACTCTAATAAATAATATACCTAAAGCTTTAAGGGTTAAGGAGGTGTAAGGGTTTTCTTCTTAAAATCTTACTATGTATATTAATTATCACTTGACACCTCAAGAACTATACGAATTATAAAGAGAAATCGCGTTAAAATTTTACAATGGCATCAAGAGACATTTTGTGCTGTTATGCAGAAAAAAAGATAAAAAACAAGCATTCGTCTCTGATAGTAACTTATTCTAGTGTTCATTCATTTACAAAATTGACGTCTTTAGGAAAATATCAAATGGTTTTTGGTTTTTAACGTAGTTTTTTGGTCGAATTCAGTCGATTACTATCGTATATTTTGCCATAGTATCTTTAATTATCGTTTAAAATGAACAAAAAAAATAAATATTCATAATTATTTATAAATAACCACCTGGCAACCGTAATAATTCCGGTGAGCATTTCGCAACCGGCGCGGCGCGAATTAACGACAATTATGCACTCTTTATCTAGTGATGTGTCTCACCGAATTTAACTCGTGTGATTAAATAGATAATAAGTTTGTTAAATTGTAAAAAAAAAAAAATTTAAACTCAATCAGTTCCAATAATGGCATTATGTATGATATCCATTCGTTTTATTTTATTTATTAAAACAGAATAATGTAATTGTCCCGGAAAAACACAGTTTTGCCTACCAGAAACTCAAAATTATATAACTTAATCATTGTATAACAAAGTACCATTTTATACAAATATCGTACCTAATACATAATTGTCTGTTTTTACGAATACTAGTGTATTAATGTATCTATGTTAAGAGCCATCTATCGTGAGGTGACCTTGGAGTTCGGCCTTTGCAAATGGCGTCGGCCACGTTCACTTCGAGCGTCCGTCGACATCAAAGAATAAACATTTGACAGTTTTTTATTTATATTAAAAATATAAGGCAATTAAAATAAATTCTAAGTTTAAGGTTTTCTGTAGACTTTTACTGTGGACATTTCTATGTATAAATTAGGCTTACGTCACATATGTAGTTTAGTTTATGAGAATTTAAAAAATAAAACTTAACAATTTCAATATTTTTTATGTAAACATAGGATTATTTATTTATAAAACCAGCTTAAAGGTTTTCTAGAAAAATGTTTAGTTAATCTAATTATATTTTTTATATATGCCTGGTATGAAAAACTATCTTGGCAGTTGACCTCAAAAACATGCATAAAATGCAATTCGAGTGCGTTTTGGCTCTTAAGGTAGGCATTTTGTTTTGCATATCATTACCATTGGATTGAATGTGAAAAAATATATGAAGTTTTTTTTTATTTTAAATAATATATACATTCTTTGTATAAAATTAGCTGATTCGCATTTAGTAAAACGTAAAGAAAGAAAAAAAAGGAATAAAATCTCCGACCTTCAAAGCATTACAAATCTATTCTATTTTAGGAGGTCTAAAGCATACTTTCTTGTAACAGTTGAATTTGCAATGTTTAACAATTTTACACTGCAATTATTTGCCGCCAAATAAGTAAGGAGCTTCCTATAAAACAATAAATTTTAACTAAATGAGCCCAGATTACTTATTACATTTTAGAATTATAATATTTTTTTAACATTATATGTATATACAGGGTATCCCAAGGAAAATCCCAATAAAAAAACAGCTAACAGGTCCTACGATTCCTAGTGTTATTTGTTAAGAAACTATATCAAAATTCATTATGGTATTTGAGAAAAACAATGTTGAAGTTTCTATTCTAAATCATGTAAAACAAATATTTTTCAATGGCTCTTCCCTCCGATAACTACGTCACCGGGTCACTAGGCCGCGGTCAGTCAAGATCGAGGTTGATGACCTGCCGCGTTGTTCGAAACGCCCAATTAGGGCGGAGCTAAATGATCGCTGTCAGATGTTACTGGTCGAACAGAGGTCGGTCTAAGAAGAAGGGGTAACTCCTTTCCCCTTCTCTGGGGTTGTAAGAGGGATGCTATTGCTCGACAGATAATATTGATTGATCGATTTACACCAATTTTATTACAAAAATAATAAATTTGGCGATGAAATTTTTTCGCATTTAGTTACATAATTTCTTACTCTTAACTTAAACACCCCCTAAAGTTTGTGGGATTGGTCATCCTGTATATATATATATATTTGTACTGTTTCCTCTCTTGTCAAGTCCAATTAATGAACCGTAAAAGCATGTTGTAAAGGGTGTTAGTTTTACTTTTTACAACCATTGTAGTCGCAATTACGGTATATTTTGTTATTATCGTTTAATTAAAAAGCTATATGTATATTATTATTATTTTTAATAATTAGATTATGAGAAACTTCCCAAAAATGAAGACAATTATAATATAATATTATTAACTGTTGTCATCATAACATCACTATTTGGGAATTGGGCGCGGGCGTACATCGCCGAAGTCAAGACTCGATCGACCCACAATCACAGCTCCCAGAACTCGCTTGCTCGGTTGCACTAGTCACTAGTCACCAGCACTAGTCACCAGCACTAGTCACCAGCACTAGTCACCAGCACTAGCGACGCAGCGAGGTCTGTGCGCCGAGGTGCCGACTTCGCGTTATGAGAACGCTTTGTTTTTGTTGACAGCCAGCTGGTCGATGGCGCAACACGAGTATTCCTCTCTCTCTTTCATTCGTGAACTGCCGTCGCCATGTCGAGGAATTGTTAATTATTGCATAGTCTGGCAACGCCAGCCGTCCAAGGTTTATTCTGGTGACTTTCTAACTCTGACCGGGTTCAGGGCCCACCCCACGACACACCAGAAAAAAAAACTATCAGTAAAAGTCAGCATAGGGTTTGATTTTAGAAGTAAAACTTCTTGCGCACCTCCACCTTACACATGTTTTCCTATGCTTAAAACTTCTGTAAGAAGACTATACATAAGGCCATAAATCTTTATATATCAATTCGTTTTAAAAATACGACGGGCAAAACATTTAACTATCCGTTCAGTGATCACAAAAATGATCGAATGTAATCTAACACCTCACGGTTTTTCTAAATTAGGTATTATAAGTATTAGCAGTATAATAGTAAAAATATGTGTCATTTTTAAATATATCTAAACATTAGAATTAATAACATAGATTATCCTGTAACAAATTACTTTCCGCTTTACCCGTTCCAATTCACGCGAGAACTCACGGCAGGGATGGTAAAAGTTTTAAAGATCTGCCCGCGGATGCCCGCGAAATTAATTTAAAAACATGGGAACTCTCTCACATTTGGGTTTTGGGCGCTTGCAGATCTGTAGGTCTAAATACACAAAATTAAACTAACTTAACAGCATTTAACGCGTGATACTTGATATATTATTTTAAGAAATTAGTTTCATTTCATAATACTTATTGAATTATCTAGCAAAACTGCAATTATATAATAATAATTGTATATATTGGATATATTTATCTTTTAGTTGAAGATCCGATTTTCGAATTTATGAAGGTTGCATTTTAAACGTCATCTTTCATATATTTTCTGACGACGCCGAATGACGAAAGCTTAAAAATAAAAATCATCAAATCTATATATCTACATCTGTATGTACAAATAATATATTCTAATATATAAAAATATTGCAATATATTTTTGGTTAACATTTTGAGTAAAAAAAATATGTATTATTGATCAAGATCTTTTTTGTTACCATATTTCATTTCACCCCTCGAGAAAGATGCGTGAAATATCACACCTTGTCCTAATTGAATATCAGTCAGCTGTCGTATGCGTGCACATACACCAAGTTCCGAGACCTTTCCCGAAGACTTTAGGGGGTATTTATGTCCCTATTACGAGTAGCAAATTATATAAAAAAAAAATACGAAAATAATTCATCCCCAAACTTTTTAACGAAATGTGTATAGATAAATCTAATATTGTTATAAGCCGGACCCTTCACCTATTCTTCCTAAACCGAAGTCCGTTCGACCAGTACCTTTATCGGCGACCATCTGGCTCCGTTCTGGACGTGGTCACACTGACCTGCTGACTTAGTCACCCGAGGGAGGAGCGACGGAGTATGGAATATTCACAGGACAAATCGACATTTAGAATAGAAACTTTAACATTGTATTTTTTTGAAACTGATACATCGTCTTAACAAAATGTACCTGATAAAAGTTATCAGGAATCGTCTTCGGATACGGTGTATAAACGTGTTAGTATCCTGTTAAGCTTACAATTGACCATTTTCTGATTTTAAGCAGAGATTTATTTATTTATTTAAAATTACATATACTTTGGAGGTACCATTCCTCTGGTGGTATAGCTGATTGGCAGGTGATGCAACTAAGTTATTCTTTATCCTTTTTCTTAGCTGGGAAGGGGTCTTAGGGAATGGCTTGAAAACGCTGCAGTTGAGACTATTCCACTCTCTCTAATGGTGCGCCAAAGAAAAGAATGAAATCCGACATTATTTCTCCTAAAAATTTCCTTTATTTTGTGAGAATGGTCCTTTCGTCCAATATAGAACGGTTTCTGAAGTTGCTCACAGGACAATGCTGGAGGACAATGCTGGGAGCTTCAAGGAGGCCTTAAATAAGTTAATGAGACGACATATTTTACGCCTTGAACTTAAAAGCGTGAAGATTAATAGGGAGCAACATTTAAAATTAATTTTGATTAGAAAATGTAAATAAAAAAATATTAAAAATAACTATTTCGTATCGCTAAAGACCGAAAATCGAAATTATTTAACAAAAGTAAACGCGTCTAGAAGGTCACTCCAGCAAGTACTGCATGGGTGATCGTTAAGAACATTTGCAGGCGATATAAAATTATAATAACTGCTACCGTTTTAACCTTAGACTTAGAGTAATGAATTGGTTGGCACGCGCCCGCGCGTTCCATACTCTATGGTTCCAAAACATCGACTCAACCCTACCCGTTTTATTTTACTTCAACGTTCAGGACATAAAATAAAAAAAAATAAAAAACTACACAAAATCTTACCCGTTTCCATGTCGGCCAAGAAGCAGGGCTGCCGTTCAAAATAACATTCCCAAAATGGTGATCTCAGCTCACATCACTGTCAATCCCAAATATTATTGCTGAATACAGCTACGGGCACTTTATGTTTAATTTGTCACTATAACCAAAACACAGTGATTCACTTTGGTAGTTTTTATGGATGGTCACGGTCGATGAAGTTTTACTTCTCGTATTATACCTAATACCAATTAATGCATTTTTTAATCATATTCTTATTGAAAGTTGCTATAACAACTGTTTGAAACTACATGCTATTTTTTTTGTCTCAAAGTTAATTTTAGGTAAAGTGCTAATTCTAATGACTCTTTACATTAAATTACCTGTATAAGTGGGTATATTAAGTATAGGGTTATTACGTTAGGATTTAGGTACTATTTAGGCCTCATAAGACGTTTTATTTAACAGTTCAAACGTATTACGGTTCTCATTTGCGCGAAAATAACGGACATTTTATTTTATTTACCTTACCAATTTAGGTAATGAACTAAAGGTTTTATAATACACAAAAGCAAAGCGTTTATTTTTGTTCCCATGTATACTTAAATCTACTAAAATCTACTTAAATCTGTACAATAAATTGGACTGATGTACGGATATATGTTTAGTTTTTTCTGCCATGATTACAGACAAACGCAAACATAACTGTAGTTTAAAACAGCGATCCAAATTTATCAATATATTTTTATATATGTATATAATTATAAATATTTGAAGAATTATATTATAGCTGTTCAGATTATATTATAGAGAGCTAAGGATGTTATATTAAATATAAGGTAAATCCACAATAACTTATATAAATACATAATATATGATACATTTAATACAGCAAAATGCAACTTACTAAAGTTTTCATTATTCCCCACAGAACCACCTTCAAAAAAATCAAAAAAATGTATTTGAATACCATTGTTTTTCAATAATATTGTTGAAACTAAATAAAAATATATGTTATTCAAACACAAAAAAATAAATACAAAAATATTGTTTTGAAATTAGTTAAAATTATCTGTTATATGATTGTTAAATTCGATTTTTTTTATTTTAAGTGTATTTTTTTTCTTGTAGTACTATTTCCGTGCATTGAATTTTTACCTTAACTTTGTATTTAAATAGTCTTTCTTCAAATTAGATTTGCCTATTTATCGCACAAAACGATATGTGAATCCCGTCGTTGCCAGAGGGGGGGGGGGTTAGGTTAGGTAATTTTCATATTGCGTCAAATGTTTGTCAGTCCAGAGTTTAAATTTTGGCAATGTTGTTTACCAAATTTCTCCACAACACTGATGACTAGAAGAACGCCATAGGTACATAATATGTTTATAAGAAATAAAAAATATATATATAGGTACAGACCGATACTATATTAATATCTATATATTAATACGCGAAGAGATAACTTTCTACCTTTTTTTTAGGTATACTCGTATAGCGCGCACGGAGGAGTGTGAGATTCGGCATAATAAAAGTTAACATTATCTATAATATGTGTTATAAATATGTGTTATAAAATATCTTAAATTAAATTAAACGTTCATAGAAACAGATTGAATGAGTTTCGAGTGTGATTTCAAATGTTCCTTTTTTTATTAGTCATTAATTAACAATGTCAAGCGAAAATAACTAGTAATTCCGTTTTATACTTCTATGAATGCCTAGTCTCATTTTTAAACAAAAAAAAAAATAAAGTGGACAATGTCATCATAAATAAATACGAATACAAGCTGTAATTGTGTTTTTTTTTCTACCGTTACTAACAATAAATTTTAAATTTCATATGTATTGTGGGGATGTAAAATCACCATATTATAGAACTATGTAAACCTCGCTAATGCTCATCAATTTCGACCGCTAGTTTTCATGAATTTTATCCAAAAGTATAGAACCAAAGAGGGTTAGGTTACCCATGCCCTCGGAGCGTCGAATGACGTGTTGTAAACGAGCGGTCGAGCGGTCGAGCGGTCGAGCGACTCGACGCGGTTCTCTGCGCGCTCCGGACAAAAGATACCAATTTACACTGCGACATATCGCAAATATATATAACTTTGAAACGAATTTTTATTGTGTTTAAAATGATATAACATATTTTCAAAATCCACCAGTCATAGCGATCAATATGAGAGAGAGACTTGTTTTTGGTTATTATATAGAACTTATCAGGTCAGGTGAAACGAACTCCGAGACTTGAATAGACTTACTCCTGAACAACGTTTGCAAATAGTGCAAATTTAGAAAAAAACACTAAATTTTTTTAAAATCACTCTAAAATAAAGTAAAAATCGCGTCGTGGGCCTGTGGCGTGGCCTCCAAGATCGTGCGATTTAACACCGCTGGACTATTTTTTGTGGGGTTATGTGAAGTCGCTTGTCTACGCAGATAAGCCGGACACGATTAACGCCTTGGAAGAGAATATTCGGCGCGTTATTGCTGACATACGGCCCAACTTGCTGCAAAAAGTGGTTGAAAATTGGGCCTCTCGGCTGGAATTTGTTCGAGTCAGCCGCGGCGGCCACTTACCCGAAATCATTTTTAAAACATAATTGCAAACCCTTATCTTTATAATAAAACTAAATTCTTAGCCATAACATCAAATTATATGCGTTTTATCTCTTCTTGAAAACCACCACCCTATAGAAGAGGATTTTTTTGTAAAATCAGAAAAAAAATGGCGTTACCATAATGCTTAAATAACTCCGAACTAATGGGAATAAAACCTAATTGATATAAAAATATTTCGTAAATAAGTACTCAAATAGGCTATCATTACAGATATTTTCCTGCCATGTAATTGTGCTGAGAATTTTCACATTTATCTAGAGGCAGGATTTTACCTCTTTGAAAGTTTCAACAAGTATGAAGAAATAAATTTCGGCCATTTTGAGTTTTCGGGTTGAAAATTGGAAAACAGTTGGACTAAAGTTTTAGTCTAACCTTTACCAATCCCTCATTTGCCTGTTTTTTTCATATCTATATGTGGTACATAGGTATTTTCTACTTTCGATGATAAATAAAAATGTGCATATATTTGCAACATAGGATTTTTTTTTCGACATTTAAAATATATGTTCTTGACAATAATACCTACTTATGGTATAATCAGCGAAAGTCTATTTTATTAGAATTATTTTTTGTACGACTTTGTATAACTGACCGTTTAGTTAAAAGATAGATACAGACCTGGAGTAGACGAATGAACAGACAAACGGTCCTGTTTTTGAATTATTGACCCCAAAACAAAACTTTTTGTAATTTGACCTAAACGTGTTTTGTATCTTGAAATAACCTAACCATCGCGGTTTCATTTTGGATTGCTTTCATCGTCGAATTGAAAAGCAAATTACAAATTGCAAATAGCACATCACACAGATTTTATAATAAATTTAGCGTAGTCGAGTCACTTTCTAAGCGCGCCGCGATTATAGCAACATCGCAGTCGAGCGCTATACTTCGCAGCAATTAGCAATAATTAGTGTCAATGAAACGGGAGAAATCTTATCCAATGCACCTAATTATCAGAGTAGAGAAGTAGAGAGCGATGCGAAACATTCAACAATATGCATTGAAGCATTGCATTCAAGCATTTGCAGAGAAGCGAGAAAAAGTAGCAGCAACTTCGCAAGCAGATAAGCAGTTAGATAATTAATTAGATAATTAATTAATTAATAGAATGGCACAATGGGTTGGGGTTGTACAAGCAAGAAATATCTCCATTCGGTAGAGGTAACTCAAAAGTGCATACTGAAGTTACTTTTCAGTAAACCTTTCAAATTCTCAAATAATGAATTCAGACAAGCTTACATGAAAACAGCTATAGTTCATAATGAACTATACCTTTTAGGTCCTGAGGCGGGAATATTCCTTGCCCCTCACCCCCCCTCAGACCCCACAGTCTCTTTTTAATGAAAAATCCCAAAAGGTAAACTACAATGCTTACCTGACAGTAAATCTATTAATTATACCAGAAAGGATTGCTGAAACAACAAGTTGCACTTGGATGAGGATGAGTGCAAGGATAAGTCCTAACAACGTATTACACAACCATTCCACGCACTCAACCGATAGCAAGGACCTTAGTGACCTTAAGTTCCCCGGAGCCTCAAAACATTTAAAATTAGCGGTTTAAACTTTCTACGAAATTTGTGGAGTTGTAAATAAAAACGATTTATTGTTGAACAAATTTTTAGTTACCATAAAATATTTACAATAAATATTATATTTTATTTGTTTATAATATAAAATTTAAAATATACGTATTCTATTAAAAAAAAACATCTTGTGATATCTGCCCCCACAGCCCCCCCCCTTGCTATGCCACTGAGTTCATTATGTGAAAAATGTTTTAGGGAAGATACAAGTGCATGTCTCAGGAATGAGCCGAGGTTGAATAAAATCTCCTCTGCCTTTGAGCAGAGGAGATTTTATCAAAGGAATTTTGTGTGAAAGGAAGTAAGTATTCATAAAAAGATCTCTACGTGGTTAATAAAAAATAATTGCAATAGTGAAATAATTTTAACTAATGGAATTACTGAATAGAATTAGTTGTAAGATGCTCTTTACATTTAAACGATTGCGGAATATTTCATATGATTTACTGAAACAAAATCATGGTTACTCTAGAACAGATTAAAGTCTAGTTGAGTAACCATCAACCCGTAATGAGGATAATTATATTGATCATGTATTGTAAAATATTTACTCTGTACTTTATTAAAGAGAATTTTGAATTGAATTTGAAACGAACTACATTCAAGCACTAAAATTATTGTCATATATAAAACATACATAAACTATGATGCACAAGTCTTTTATATAATTTAACGAAAGATTCCTAAAACAGAAAATCCTATATATAATCATATTATAATTTAAAGTGTTGGGAAACTATTGAATGAAAGGGGAGAGGGTGGGTTCACATAGTTTCAGAGATATACATATATCCTACAACCGAGAAGTTAAAATATCGTTCGTTAGGAAATACGAAAGCTGAAATTACGCCCAGCACATTAATTTTATCTTATTTGTCTTTAACGCGGATATACTACCCATAAACCTATCTTTGATGCATGATAATCAGCGTTGACACATCACCAGTGTCAAAGCCTAAATTTTAACGCACCATGCAAGAACCTACGTTTAAAAAAACTATATAAAACTATATAGAAAATAATAACGCAATGTCGGATATGATAAATCCATTTTATTATATCTATCTTGCTCAATTTAATGCATATGCTATGGTAAACCACCCGGGAAACTAACTTGCAGTCTGGCATACTCTATGACTTTTTATTTTGAAATTTTGTTTGAATAAATAAAAAAAAACTTAACTTTTAATTATGCACAGTGAAGATACTGTGATGAGGGCTTACTTGGTGAATGCCAGACGTTTCGGCGTGGACTGACTTCTTCGGTGGCGATTTGGGAAATTGCCTGACAGAATAAAAAGCATCTTTATAAAACGAAGCGATGGGATCTCAAGTCCTGAAAAAACCCTACAGAGTTGAAATCTGACATGTTTTCGAAAATGTCTTACATTATTCCAAAAATACCTTCAAATGTAATTAATTTACATACAATTAAAAAAATATTTAAAGATTGAGGAACAGCTTTTATGGCCATACCAGGCTCTAAATAAACACAGCTTATGCTTTCCAAGCCTGCATCATGCAGCAGTTCGCTGCAGCAAATCTCAAAAGGCGACTTTCTCTCCCAGAACAACTCGCCATCCTGACCTTCGACCTTTCCGTGATGAAGACCCGACGTCACGTGCAGCCCGGCAGCAATTCTAAAATGTTCCACGGTTATTTTAAAAAATACCTTTCATAGAGTAGACGATGATTTCATAGAGGCGACACGCCTTTGATCCTATATTCATTTATTTTTATAATGAAGGTTTCCGGCGTAAATGAGACTCATTCGAGGGCGAGTAGTACTTAATAAATGGTGTTAAGAATTGTTTATTTTCTTTTTAATTTAAATTAAAGAGCCATTTATGGACATTACAACTTATAATTACGATCTTAAAAACGGATATAATTATTTTAAGAATAAATTCACTGATATCAAAGGCGAGTTTATTATATTAAATTAATAGTTAACACTATGAAATATTATAGTTTATACTAATTACACTGTAGCTATAGATTCGCCGATTTAAAAAAAACGCGCGATGTAAACGTTAGAAAGTAATTTATATATATATAAAAATATATATTCCTCTCTAAAAATACCTATGTGCCACTTTCTTGTTAGGAAGAACAAATTTAGAAATTTGTTGGGTATTGTTGGAGGACAGCGTAAAAAAAAATAAAACACATAATTTATGTAATAAATATGTGCAAATTCTTGAACACATAAAAAATAAAATTAACATTTTGCAGGATAATAATATAAATAAATATAGTTCTTGTTTCAATAAAAAACCTTTGTTTTATGTATAATATATATTTATTATTTTTATAGTAAGTACATTTATGCTAAGTACTTACTTGTATGATTTTATATTAATTTATTATTATATTATTGATAAAAACCGATTTTTTGGTGGATCCGTTTATTTATTTTCTTACTTTTAATAAAAAGTTTAGTGTATTATTATTTTTATCTATTGCTGATTATTTTTTAAGTTTTATTTATTCAACATTTTTAGTTGCATTACGCTAAAAGTTTTTTTAATCAAACTTTAATAGAATCATCCATAAGCAATCTAATATAATTTGCAAAATAAAAATTCGAAAATATTCAACGCAAAACGTATTTTTTGACTTTTTGGTGCCTCACTAATGAACCCCTGTCATATACAAGAAAATCATCATTCCGTTTCGGAGTAATGAGTGGTCATGCTGGAGGACGGACGGATTGAAGTCCCGAGGGAAATCCAGACGCTGGTAGTGGTGCGCACTCATGGAATCTGCCCTTCGTTTGTAAGGAAATCCGCGGAAAAGCGAAGGGACCACAGATTATAGGATGTTAATTAGAATACCGCGACCATATAAAATATGAATAGTCGCTTAAGTAGTATGCTAAAAAGTGGTCAGTGGCCAATGACCACACTCTGTCATGTAAAAGTTTTTAATGATTTCGACCTGTCCACCTTAAGTATGTGATTTTAATCTTATGTCAAAGATAATATTACATATTCTGTAAAAAGCCATACCAAAGCTAATCCTCAGCGGCAATGTCACTTATATAATAGTTGGCATTGACGTCTGCATAAAATTATACATACATATATAATATATAATATAATTATAGCGTTTAGACAGTCAAGGTATTTACAATATAATCCAAATCACCATAATGCATAACGTTCGTAGGCGATTTTATGAAATCGATTGTCGCCGTAGTAACAATATTTATCGCTGTTATTGGTATTTTTTTAATCGAATGGTTGCAAATTAGTTTATTGACCCTCGTATTAAAATAGTGCCTACTACCTAATGTTTTTCAACAACTTGCAGAAAGTCAAATGAAAATATTGCATTTATGAGTAGTTCAATAATACAAACGGTAATGAATTTAGCCCAAACCCCTCTCATAGCATCGATAAGTTTGTCGATGGTCTAATTTTAAATTGCTCGCGCCTGAGATTGTGATCCAGCCAAGATCCAGATCCCGGTTTATCCTCGTCAACCAGCTGTTCGACCGTCGTCAAATTGCTGCACGCTTCAATCGAACTATATAAAGAGCACGCGCCGCCCAAAAATAAAAAATATAGCTCTCGCATCCACTTATTGCAGCCTTTCGACCGAAAACGGAACCCTTCCGTCATCGACAGCTGTCCGATAAATATTTAAAATGAGATACATAAAATATGTTGGATACTTGGATATCGTCAATTAAGTTGAACGCTAGTTTAGTTAGTCCTCCATACAACCATTGATCTAACTGACCTTATGATCTAGGCCAGGGGTGCTCAAACTTGAACTGCTGGCGATCTACCTCAATATTTTTAGACTACTTTCGATCGACTCTGAGAGACTGCAAGTGTGTGTGATGCAGGGTTGTCGTACATACACGATACACCCTACCTACCTAGGTAGGGCGTACCGTAGCATATATAGATATTAGCTTTCTGCACGGTGCTCAAACGGTCTGAGCACCCCTGATCTAGGCCTTCCTCTGCCAAACCAAAGTGGCTGTTGAAGGAATCTATTCCTATATGCCATTCCAATGTCAAACATCCAGTTTAGTGTGTTTGGTAGCAGAAGGCTACTTAGACGCCTTCAACCCGCGTTGAGAATCAATAGGTTTGTCGTGATATTAGCTTTTCTCTCTGTCATTGAATCAAAACATACACGAAAATAATAAGTAGGTCCACGGGGTTCACATGGTAATGGTAATGGTTCACTAAAAAGGATTATTTTTCGGTCGGTTGACTAACGAAATTAAGTAATATAAACACCTTCGAATATCATCATCCTCTGCATTCGCAGTCCGCAATCCGATGAACGATCATTAGAAAATTCACTGATATCAAAAACAACACTAAAAATTATAAACAAACGCGCGTCACTCAAATTGCCGGCGACAAAACAAAACAAAATGCACACCGGCGGCCGCGAGCGTCACCGGAACACGAAACACACCGCCCGACTACCTCCTAACCTAGCTAACTAAACAACTCGTTTGCCACACACACTGCGGCAAAAACAATGCTGCTAATAGTAATGCGAACTACCGGCGGACCGTGCACACCATCCCGCCGAGATACGAGTACTCCATTCGATCTAGTGATGTGCTGCACATTTTCCTATCGATATCGATGCGACTACTGGCGACTAGAATCTCATTTTGGTACAACTTGCTATAACAATGCATTTAGTAAACGTCGGTAAGGACTGTAAGTACAAAGTTGACGCAAAAGCGTAAATATTAAACTATTTTAATGACGAGAGACAATTCAAAAAAATAAGTCGAAATAGTACAATATAGTTTTAGGTATTCAAAATAAAATGCAATCGAAATATTTACAGGTGTGTTAAAAACCACTACTGTCCTTTCAAGAGGTTGTTCTACCAGTATATAAACAATCAAACGTTAATCAGGAAAAATAATCGGAAAAATGTTTCCCAATTACGAGAAAAACGAATTCAAATAGTTTTTATATTTGATAGCGAGGTCGGGCTCACGATTTTTATGATATAATTATTTGAGTATGAAAATATTTTTTTTTTTTTGCGACACCGCTTTAGTTGTTATAGATGACAGTTGCGATTTAAAATACCATCTGTATACAGGATGTGTATAGATTCACTACTGTCCTTTTAGATGGTGGATCTATATCAACAATCAAGCATTATCTATATCAAACATTAAACAACAAAAAATATTGGAAAAATGTTTCCTAATTACGAGAAAAACAAACTTGAAATATAATCAAAACTGTTCGAATATTTGAGTTCGTGTTTCTCGCAGTGGGGGGGTAAAGAGGCGGAGAGAGGCGGAAATACAGCTGCATATAAAACTTTTTAGAAAACCAGAAAAATTAAAAACAAATAATATAATATTATGTGTGGAAAATATTGTATTTATATTTTTATAATTATTCTCATTTTATCTCTTTTGAAAATGCTAAAACATTCTGTTACAGCTGTATATATTATACTTAACTAGCTATTTAATCGCAGGTTTTGCTCCGGGTTGATAGCTAGGCCCTGCGGGCGGCTTTGACACACCTTCGGCGCGCGGCAAGTTGTGCCTGCGGCACTCAAGATGGGTCGCTTCGCTCCCTATCTGTAGGACCTTCAGGCCATTTTTTAACCCCAATATCATCGTCACCTCGTCGAAATCAGTTAATCCCTTCTCGAGATATCATATAAAAAGCCGTTCCAAACAAAATATTTGAGAAATGAATTTTCTTCATAATTTTATTTCCGTGAATTTTTCCGATGTTTAAATAGTTATTCTACTATTCGGGGCGGAGACAAATCAAAGACAGGTAGTTCAAATACATCTTAAAAGAGTGACCTGGATTTGACTAAGTGTCACTGCCGCAGTGTGATGGCAGATAACCTGTAAAATTATCCGATCTCACTTCGGAGGCTGATTTGTTTCTGTTTTAATAATTTAAATGTCTTAATATTTGAATAATTGTTAGTAAATAATATACGTACTTACCTGTTATTATCTAATTAGCTACTCTTGAATATGTGTAGGTACCGAAGATTACTACCGACAGCCATGTGCTGTATTTTTTAAAATGTAATATATTATTATTCATTTTGCTCCTTTCAGGGGCTTTTTTGACAATCTATGTTGGCAATCGAACATAAATCAGCAAAAAGTATTGGGAAACAAGTTGATATGATAAAGGAACGATGGTATAAAGGAATCAAAGTGAATATAAATGTACCTTTATAATAGGGACTAAAAAATCTTACTGATTTCGAAAGATTACAGCGTATTTTTTTAGCGCACTGAAATAAAAGTAAGTAGGCGATTGTAAATATAGGGGCATGTTTTGACCTACGGTTTTACTTAATAAAGGATTATTTATTAAATCTTTATCTTTTTTATAATTTAAAGCTTATTATGAATATATTATTCATTTTTTTTTATAAATATATGCAGCCGTTATAGGGAAACAAGGATTTTTTTTACGTACTTTAATTCCTATTTAAAAAAAATATTTATAAACGAATCTGAAGATCATCGAATGAAAACCATATCGACTACAATCACATCCCTCTTTTAGTCGACCGTTTGATGAGGGTGGTGGGAATGGCGAGCACCCGCAGAAGCGAGACGCCCGGGGGGATTGCCCGGTTGCTGTTGCTAGGAAACCGTTGATACCACATACCACAAGGGGCTGGACGGGGGAAGGGCAAAAAAGTCGCCGAACCAAAGTTATTGTGGCAAATACAAAATCGAATTTAAGTATCAAAATTTATGATTGTCCTTACTATATAACATCATCTATATAATCAATGGTAACATGTATGGGCGAACGAAACTAGCCAGCTATTTCGCCCAGTAGTCCAACAAGAAACTTGAAAAAGATATTAGGTATAGAAATATAAAATATTTCCCCTACACATTATATACCAACTTTATAAAAATGTGTATATTTTTCTATACATTCCTTGTTATTGTTTAGTTTTGCATCAAGGAGTAGCGATAAAATAAAAAAAAACGCATTTTTATGGCGCGGCGGGACACGCGGCTACCACCCGCCATTCAATTTGCCATCGATTTATGGGTGTAATGTTTGGTGTAATATAATAATAATAATGTACTATACATATAGTAAGGTGGCTATTAGAGTTTTCGATGTTTTCGAGAATATTTGATACTTATCAAACGTTTCTGGGGCTATGCTATAAGCATAGTTATGGGTTTGAAAAATAAATTCATCGTTATGCATTAATATCGTGATTGGTTTTATTTTATTAATTGTTGTTTTTTTTAAACATAGGATGTTCCAAAGTAAATATGAACGTCGGATTATGGGCCTCTGCTGCCGCCAATGTCTTTCCTATGTGCTTATACTAACATAAATGACATGGAAACATTACCATGTCATTTAAACATTTATTGATAATAAATATGTTTTTTGTTGCTGATTGCCTACTTACTTAAACTACTAGGCAAGGGTCAATAACCACTACTATAAGTAGAAATACCAGTTTTTCTTAAATCTTACCTAATTAATTCGTGTGTTTATGGTAATTGTGATACTCGTTTTCTGCGTTTTAGAATCGATTTATCATGTGTTTTTGTTCCCATGGCTTTGAAAATTCAAGATTTATTGTACCCTATTCGATGCTTCTAGTGCCTATTATATTTTTTAGTACATAGTACAGGCAGAAAGACTTGATTAACTAATTTTTAGATTCAGTTCAATGATACTCGAAGATGCTAATGCCGATGAGAGGGTCACTGTTGCATAACATCGGTCTCTATGCTCTTTGCATATTTTGGCATATATACCATAGCAGGTGTCTTTTGACCATTGGGTACTAGGTATAAATTGTTATTACTATTTTGGTTTAGTTTTTTTTTTTGTTGTAACTGGATTTGATTACCTATCTGTTAAAAATATAAATATTTTAAATGTTGCAAATATTTTTTTTTTATTTCAGTCAAAGTTAATGGTCATTTTAAAGTTTAGCAGCGTAAACGCGATTGTGCACATGGTCGATAAAGGGCCCATAGGAGTATATATGCCAATCCATCTAGGTACCAATTATCTAGAGATGCAAAGCAATGCGACACATAATAACTTATACTTAAACGAATTTGTTTTTGCGTTTTCCGTCTCGTGAAACGATCAAACAAATTCCTCGGACTAGGTTAGTAATTCTATTTGATGTTTTGCACACACTATTATTGCAATATTCTTTTTTTTATCCAAATCGCTTTATAAATAACAGAATTCCAAACATATGAAAGTGCAGAAAGTCTGCGATTAGTGGGAAATCCGAGGGCGATCCTAGGCTAAAATCAAACCCTACCATAAATGAGAAGTTTGCTATCGACAGTTCCCAAATTTACAATCCTTATTTTTTTAACTAAAACTCGACGACAAATGTGACGACACTAAAATATATACATTTATTTTTAAAATAATCCCAATATTTATAAATAAATTTAATCCTCAAAACTTTCCCTAGCTAACCCAAATTTTCCTAAATCCATGACTACCAATCTAAGGTTGTTTCGCCGCCATGCCATGACGATGTTACTCGTCCGTAGATGAAATCCATCGATATAGCAGTAAAGTTTCAAAATTTCCCAAAAACTCTGGAATCCATATGTGCCGAATACACCTATATATTTTTCTTTTTTACATGTAATCACAAAAAGTGTAATACAAGATTATATAATAATACAGATTGTCTAAGCTATGTTGCAAACAAATAACGATACTGATTATATTGGTAAAACAAATGCTATAAAAAACTGTAAACAAAAATTAACCGTCTTCAGAATAAACCTGCAAATAATTAATACAATAAACTTCTTATTGTTACTAAACAATAAAAAAACGGACCAGTCAGATTTTTTTTTTAAATATGTTTTGTTTTTTTTCAAGAATGTTCTAAATAATACACAAAATGCTCTAAACGCATTGCCCTTTTGGCAATGCCACGACGTATGATAAAAACGGTAACATCCATGAAAAGTATTTTTACCAGTATTTTTTATATACTGATGGTGGTGGTCAGCTCGGTACGAATTCTGGTGTCATTCCAAAGTTATCTTATGAGTGGTACCAAAATGGGTAACTTTGAAAGTTAAAGCTGCTAATAGGTACTACTTAAAATTTGAACACAACGGAAACTAGCCGAAATTTTCACCCCCGTCCGTACGATGCAAGGACTTGCAACAACGATCTTTTAAAAAGATCGTTGACTTTCAAGGAAAAATTGGATTGTTTTAAATTAGTAGGTACAGCTAAAATATGTGAGCACCTACAAAGCTTGTTTATTTCTCAAACGATATCTCGATTAAATACAAAACATCTAATTTTGGCAAGTAAAAATGAAGATGATTTTTTTTATTGTTATTGCGTTGTTGGTCAGATTTGCGAAAAAGCCAACAAACAATAAGTACATAAAAGACGCAAAGCATTAAAAAGAACGTTTCAGCAGCTACGAGTAGGTATTCCATTGTTAGTGGCTGAGAGGTTATGAGATACAGGGTACCACAAAATGTGAACGTCGGCAATCAACGACGGCCTAATCATTTTTGTTTATTATAATAATATTTATATATGTCTAATAGGAATACTATTTAGTCATTGCATGCCTGAATATTGTTTATTGCGTCGTGTAGCAACATAGCCAAACATAGCACTGTTATTGTCTATTAATAGACAATAACATAAAATACGTTGAAAGTTGATCCTTTGAGCTATCCTTATTACGGTATTTTAAATTTAAATAAATCATGAAAATTTTAGCCATGCCATAACGATATCATTATAGTGCATATTTTAAAGAACAAAACTTCATTTTCGGTAAATGGTTTTTATTTGTAGGGCAACATTATTCGTCTATATTTAAGGTTATTAAGGTAAACGATAGAATCACAAATAAAACGTCCTCGGATTATGTTTGATAAAATTTTATAAAATTTTTGGTTTAGTTAATTAGTGAAATACTACCTAATTTAAAATATTTTTGAAATAGTTGCTTACTTGACATCATTAACAAAAATGGCGTAACCAATCAAATAATTTGTGGTTTTTTTCCATTGTGCCATAGTGTAGAAATAGTCGTATCGGTCGTACGTTGATATTGTCGTTTGCTCATGCACATACAAATGTTACTGGGTAATCTCTTTCTTTGCGTTAAAGCTTTTCGCACGTGATTGATACGTAGTCAACTTGCTTTGATGGTGCTCAAAATGTCTGAGAGGGAGGCCTTGTGATATTGCAGTGATTATTTTTGTAATATTTTGCTTTCAAAATGCCTGCCTCAATCGGTGTTAATTTGCGAGTCACCGGGCACTGTGACCAGGGAGGAAGGAAGTATATGGAAGACTATTTTTCGGTCGCTTATCAACAAACAATGGATGAAAAGGACCTCGAATACGCTTTCTTTGGCATTTTCGATGGACACGGAGGGGGCGAAGCAGCAGCTTTTGCTAAAGAACATTTAATGAATTCGATAGTAAATCACAAAAGTTTTTGGTCAGATGACGACGAGGACGTCCTCAAGGCAATACGAACGGGGTACATGCAAACTCACCAAAATATGTGGAAAGCACTAGGTTTGTAAACATTATTTCAATGTGGTGAGTTCGTTTCGAGAATGTTAGAGTTACATATAGAGTTGACGTTTGTTTGTTAGTAGAGGAATATATCCTGTTACGAGATTTTTCAGTACCCAATGATTTTATTTTGACAGACAAAAAGTCAGAATGAAGCAAGCGATTGACATTTTACCTTCCTTTGAGCATTGTGTTTTGTAAATAATTTAGGCGTAAAATGGTTACTATTGTTTTTTTCTAGATTACTGGCCAAAGACTATTTCGGGTTTACCTAGCACAGCCGGAACTACAGCAAGCGTAGCCTTTATAAGAAGAGGAAAAATATATATAGGACATGTTGGGGATTCGGCTATAGTTCTTGGTTATCAAGATGCAGGTTTGTTGTAAATATTTGTTTTCGTTAGATGACCATTTTTTTACTATGTAAAAATATGGTCATCAAACAGGTACCTATTGTCTTTTGCACATTTTTACTTTCCGAACCTCAGGTAAGGAAAGTATTTTTATCAGATGAAAGTTGACCCCCACTTTTTCGACAGATGTTCACTTTTTCAGGTCACCTAAATCCATTTTGACCATTTTTGGAATGATGCGTGTTTGTACGCGTGTATGTTTGTGATCACGATAACTTCTGAATTCAGCAACGTAATTACTCCAAATTTTGGATTTAGGTTTGTATTTACCTTGAGAAGAGGTCAGATGAAAATAAAGTAATTCTAATATGAGGGGGGTGAGAGGAAGGATTATGGCCAAATATCCCCACGCCACCTTTTAAATCTCATACGCTCTATTAAAGATATATCAAAATTATTTATGAAAGAAATATATATTTTCTACAAAAATTTTTAAGGTAGTGTATACCTAAGTCCTTCCTAAAATAAGCTTTGAGTTGACTTTTTAAAATTTTAGAAATTTTTAAAACATAGCAACGAATATTGACTAACATTAAGACTACTAGATGAAGTTCTGAAGGTACTGTGGACTGCAATTAGATTGTTTAAAATGAATGTAATTTTCTGCAATTTTTTGTTTAAAAAATTGTTGGGCGACAGGTAATACAAATTGAATTCACCTCTTAGCGGCATTCAGGACAGTTCAATCGTCTCAAGAAGAACGCTGAGCAATTTTCTTTGCCTAGTTTATACCACTTTAATGTTTACATATATTCTATTTCAAATGTTTACACACCTATATATCAGTAAAACAATATTTACTATAAATTGGTGATGATAGTCACAATTGTTTATTGTTCTTTTGTCCACAATACAATTGAACATTGAGTTAGTTGTATGTGTATGTCTAATAGTTTGAGGCATCTTTTTTGATCATTTTTTTATATTTACTGCAGTCACTGCTGTTGATGACATCGATGATGTTTGAAAAGCGCTTCCAATTGGAATTGGAATAATTATTAAAACATACTATATGAAATCAGTACAAAATTTTAGGTCATGGTATACAAGAGACCAAACATCAACATGGCAATGTTAGACTCGTATTCGAGAGCCCTCTCTCCATATGGCCGTGAACGTTTCTAACTTAGTATCAAAACTTTGATTTGCAGGTCATCAAAGTGAATGGCGATCAAAGGCGCTGACAAAGGACCACAAGCCGGAGTTTGAAGCAGAGCAAAAACGCATTGAGCTTGCAGGTGGTAAAGTGATGTCCAAGACCGGCGTCTCCAGGGTGGTATGGTACAGACCACGACCCGGTCACCAAGGACCCATTAAACCAGACACCCCCACTGATGAGATTCCGTTTCTTTCGGTGGCGCGATCCCTCGGCGATCTCTGGAGCTACAATTGGAAGAACGATGATTTTATGGTGAGCCCCGATCCTGATGTTGGCGTCCTCACCATAGATCCATCTAAATTCAGGTATTTCACTAAATTATATTGAAAATATTGCACGTATTGGTTGAACGTTTGGATTTTAATATCTTTGTTTGATTCCCAATCTGTTTAAGTTTAATTCAATTTGTTTAATTCCAATTATTAGATAAATAAATAATTACTGCCTTTTTTTTAATTTCAATTTTTCAATCGATAAATTTAGATTTGCACCATACAATATAAGTGGTTCGGAATATAAACTTTTCTGTCTCGTTTTGGAAGGTAGTATTGAAGGGAGAAGAAATAGTAAGAGAAGAGCAAAATCAAAAATGGCTCGATATAAAAGAGTGGTCGGAAAAACCGGGGAAGTTTGCAGGTCATGTGCAATTTGCAAATATTATTAGAAATGAAATACAATAAGTTTTGTACAACTTATAGAAAAAGTTTAATTTCATTTATAGAGTGAGTCATTGTAGTTATATTAATAAAAAAAAGAAGGACCAACATGTGCATATCTTAGAGCGAGAGCTTTACTTTGATTATCATCAACGTTCTTTGTTCCAGATGTCTTATATTTGGCACAGACGGTCTGTGGAATATGGTCACCCCCAAAAAAGCTGTCAGCGTTGTCCAAGCAACCGAGAAGCACAACGATGCAGCCGCAGTGGCAGATTTCAATCCAAATGGACAACCGGGCAAAATTCGCCGTTGGATCAACCCTTCTAAAACCCTCGTAGATCATGCTATAGAAAGGTTTTATATATTTTTTTTGTTATTTCATTATTGTATATAGTTTTATTATTATATGAAAATAGTACAATTACTCCTTAAGAATGGGATTATGATTTCGGGATCTTGAGTAAGTCAAATATGAGACTCAAATTAACCTGCCTCGTGTCGAGCTGTCACGACGAAAACTTATCTAATGTCGCGCAAGTTTTCAAAAAATGGCCTAATTATTGGGTGTATACTAAAATTCTTATAGTAGACAAACTATGCATATCTTCTTTATAACCTGCACTATTTTGAATAGCTTATAAAATTCTCTAGAATACGGTTATATTACTAACTATACAAAATGTAAAAAAAAATAATAAAAAATGTCAAAGTTTACATTTTTTTTTGCGAAATTTTATTTTTTACCGTTTACAAAAAATAAAAAATACCCATAGATCCGCTACTGTTGCCGAAATATTTTTTATAATAAAATATATTTTTTTTATTTATTTTCGCATTATAAGTCATTCTTCTACTTGTTATTTTTTTCCAGTGAAATGATTGTTTAGTTTTCAAAATATACAAAATAAACTAAGGCAGAGTAGATTTTTTTTTTTAAATATTTTTTGATTTTGATTAAAAATAGAATATCTTTTCTATTTATTTCAATAAAGAATGACATTTCTAAATGAAATCAGTTAAAAAGATGTTAAAATATATATTTAAAAATTTATATAAAATGTTGATTGTTGTTTGTATGTTTGTCAATAGTCATCCAAAACGTACCTCATCATTCCGAAATACCAAATTTACTACATCAGCATCTTGGAGTACATATATTTAGAATAGCTATGTGATTCACAATAAAATTTCATACGGAATACTTTATCCAAATACTTAAAAAGACAAATATGTAATAAGATTACCAAATTACCTTTGTTTATTGTGATGTTGACATGTCCGAACGATGGCCGCCGCTGTCGGGATTGCGTAAAATAAAATCATTTATTTTTGTAATCCTCTTGACACTTTGATTCACGATAACACACGTGTCACACGTTAGAGCACTTTTGTAAATAATATTTACATAAAATAATGCGTTATAATTACACTAAACCACTAAAAATCCATCGCAAACATGGGAGCAAACACACGTCAGCAGCCGAAAACCGTGCGTGACTGCTAAATTCGTACAACAAACTTCACTATACAGTCGAGTCTTGTTTCTTATTGAATTGTATGTCCCATCTCATAAAAAATGAAACAACAATAGGCGACCATAAAAACCGGAGTAACTTGAAAAAATAATATTTTAATACGAAGTCTTCCTCTTCAGAGAAAGTCATATTCTGAACTGAATTGGGACATACTAAATCTCTTTAGCTGTCTACCCATTTACTCAATAAATATATTCAACTAATTTATTGTTTCCAGGTGGTCACACACACGAATGCGCGCAGACAACACATCAGTGGTAACGCTAATGCTTGACCCATCGGGCCCTCCACGGGCTGAGGTCTTATGCAGCCGTAGCGCAGCACGCGCGTTGCGTTGCAAAACGAGTGTGGCGCACTCGACCAATCACGGTAATACTGACGATGATCCAGGTAGTTCGTCTCTTTCAGCAACTCCAAACTCCCAAGGAGATGTGGAAGATGCTGTTAGCCATGGTAAGACTCATTTTATCCGCGTTGCATAGTCGAACTGACTAAATTGTATATTTCATTATGGTAGTGGACACTTTTAGGTAGAGTAATAACGCAAATAATCATAACGCTTTTTTTGTTATGAAATAATAATTATCATTAGAGTCTTATTACAAGAGAAAATAAATGGTATGCATCCCTTATACAATATTATTTATATAGTATAATCTCTATAATCCGAACCTCTAGTAATCATCAGGTTGATTTGCAAAATTCACATTTCTAGTTCTGTGCACAGACTTGTCGCCCACCAGTGTTTATATTTTTTTATACCAATTACGCATAAGGCTATAAAGTTTATAAGAAATAAGCACAAAAACTTTGCAAAACAAATACGCCATACAGTTTATTCTGGTTTTATTTTATATAGGATTCCAGTAATTTTAAATTTCTTTAAGCCAAACAATATCTGATTTTAATAGTTCGGATTAGACTACTTATTTTATTCACTAAAATGTCCGAAGTTAAAGTATAAATATAAAATACATATATTAAAAAATAATTGGACTAAAAACATAAAATTTACTATTGTACTTTAAAAACACTACTTTATACATAATAATATGGGTTTATTTGAAGTCTGTAATTGCATCTAGCGCTTCAGTAATACTCCTTGGAAACTATGAGAAATCTTGAAGATAGGATCGATTTTTATAGTGAAACCTTTGCAAACGATGCCAGCAGTTCTCAAATTCATCTGTAATTCGGTGTGAAAAGCATGACCACTCTATTCAATTTATTGTGTCACGATTACACACTATTTTAATATCTAAAGTTCAATTTACATTACGACAGAGCGGGACCTGTACGACACACGTAGATCATTTGTCTGGTGCTTTTTTTTATAATGTGTTTATATTACGTCAGGGCGTGCCGCTTGCTCCCGCACAGAGCCCGTCGATCGGCCATCTTTCTTTTCCTCACCCGTTTCATAACCGCTCCGTACCGTCTAATATAAATTGACCCACGTGCAGTATACGGGGAGCTAGCGGCGACCGTAGTGGTGTGCAGCGATACAAGATTCTTAAATCTTTTTACTCGTACGCATAGGGCTCATGTTTCCAAGTAAAATACAGAAACTGTACTAATATGGAAGACATAGACAATTTAATTTAATTATCTATTAATTCCTTATAAAGAGTGACAAACTCCCCTTTCGTCCCTCTTTTCATCCATGCTCTTGGTTCTCTGGTTCTTTTCATCCATGCGGCTCTCCGTCACATTTTTCTTTCAGTTTGTTACCAGCGCTACAGCGATAGCAGCTAACTCGAATAATAAAAATTAGTCATTATTATTAATGCAACAGAACAGCCTCCGCGTAATCTCTTTCCAAGACAGGCTGACGTGGTTTTTATTTAGCCCGTTATAAATATAAATTCAAATCATGCATGGCACCCGTTCCGCAAGTGTTACGCTTTGTACCTGCTCCGTCTAATATAATTAAACCTTAAAAGTGAGTTAATAAATAATATTGTTTGTAATTTAATTGCAGATGATGGACGGCAAATAGAAAAGGAAGGCTCTGAAAGGGCTACCTCGGCCATTCGGTTGCCTCGCAAGAGGCTTACGGTCCCAATTGATCCAAGGGTAGGAAAGGTGGTTGATCTTTCACAATTAGCAGATAAGCCTAGCTGTGAAACAACAGAAACGGTGATGGCTGATGAGCCTCTGCCACCTTGTGCTTCTCTTGCTGTGAGGTCAACTGATGCCATTCCAACCGATGAAACCATAGTTTCAGTTATTGCATTATCCGAATATGAAGATGATAAGAAAGTACCATACACGTATGGTAATCCAAAGCTGTCACAATACATTTATCGAACTCTACACAACTCACATGTGAAGAATTGCCTAGAGGATGTTATGGAAGAGATAATTATCAGCTGTGCGAGAACGAGCGACACAGAAGAAGAGAGCCCAGAATCGATCGAGCAAGTTGTCGACCTGGAGACAAACGTGTGTGAACGACCAGTTCCCACAGCCATAGTGCGTAGAAAGATACAGAACAGGCTATCCGTTAGTTCGACCAGTGTTGTAAGAGAGAGAACACCTGAAGTAGTAGAATCCGAAACTGAACCGAGACAAATTAACACTACATCTACACCTATAGCCAGTGGGGAGTCTATACAGTTGAATGAAGTTTCGTCAACTTCTCCAATTGATGGGCCACCTATAAATGAAAGGACAAAATCTAAAACGCCAGAGAGAATTGTTGCACAGGCCCATAAAACCACTCCCTCGCGGAGTCTTAGATCTCAAGATACGGCCAATTCTGAAAAAGCACAGTCGAAAACCAATAACGTCCGCCCAAAAGTGTCTCATCTTCCGAAAAGAAATTTAGTTGCTCCTCAAATGAGCAAAAATAGTTGTGCAGATCAAGTGATTATATTGAACAGATCAAAAGGAATTTTGGTTACTCCCTCTTCCATAAATTCAAAGACAGCTTCCAATAAAGAGACGGTAGTCAACGGGCCAAGCCTAGCCAGAGTGACGAGGTCCAAAGACACATTAGCATCGCCGGCAGATTCTCTCCGTAAAGCTGCTAAGGACACTACTAATAATAAATTGAAAAAGGCTCATTCTCCAGAAAGCGATCAAGTAAATTTTCCATTGGGCAAATCCAAAAATGAGGACCATCAACCGCAAGCGAGCATTTCAAATGGTCGAATTGCAAATGAAATTCCAACAGTTGAATCTTCAAGTGGACACAATGATCATGCATTTCAAGTCATTCAGAAGAAGCAGGCAAAATCCTTAAATAGTCATTTAGAATGCTCGAAAGAAAATTTTGTGACAGATTGTCCGGACGACATGCCGTCCGGACTCGAAAGCCCCATTTCAGCTCTAGACTGTAAAACGCCTAAGCGAAGGATTAGTGGTAATGGGATCACAGAACTTGAGCCCAAACAAAAAAGATGCACTAGGTTAAATGACAAGAAAATACTAAGTGATAAACAAACTCGCTCCAACCGGAATAATGTTGTATCTTCAACGAAGGCCTTACGAACGACTAGTTATTTGTTGGGCTTACATATAGGTGCTTCGGGCATACATGCTCCTATACCGATTATGGCAAGACGTAAATTCAAGTCCGGTCAAAAAGGCAGCAAAGATTTAACGACTGCCACATCAAGCACTGGCGATATAGATTCCACGTCTGATAATATTAATGGGGGAAATTTTGCCCAAAGCAACGATAGCTTTAACACATCCTCCAGTATTCCCTCGAGAGCTTTGCGCTCTAAGAATGACTTGAATCATTCATCCAACACTAATAATGAACACATAAGCCGTCAGTCGGGGAAGACGGAAACGAAATCAAAGCTGGTTACTACTCGTGTTCCTCCAACTGATTCAATAGAAAGAGTTCTAAGGTCAAAAAACGGATTGAAATTAGTGTCTGACAAAGAATGCCATTTTATTCCAATGGATCGAATTCTAATGTCAAAGGTTCTGAAATCCAAGAATTTTCAACCAAATGTTGAAATCGAGAGAATTGACAAAAAGAGAGAGGAGTTACTCCGGCAGACCAGAAGTGCCGCTCCGTCCAAGCGCGTCGTCTTCGGCGTAAGTATGTCTAAGCGTCTTGTTCGTCGTGGACCTTGGTCTCCTTCAGTCACTGCCAAAGATCGCCTTCCTAGAAGATTTTCCAAATAGCTAATCGCCTCAATCATGTTTTGTTAGCCTGACGACCATTCTCCTAACCCTACTCAGCTCATTCAATATAGAATCATGATCGAATCAATCGCTTTGTTGCAACTAATTTATGCATTTCATATTAATTACGTAATAAAAAACTATTACATCATTTAATTTCACATTTGCACCATTAATTGTGTGATTCTTCTTTCACTGATAGATATTAAAATAATAAAATATAATTCCTTTCAATATTCTTGCAAACCTTAATACATTATAAATATGAAAACATATTTTGGGATATTTGAATGTGGGGCGTCGTCATACTTGCCCGAATATTATTTTTGTTTAATTATTCTTTTACCTATGTTAAACCAAAAATGGTACAATAAATGCTACCATGTTTTTTTTATGTATTGATAAGTCACATTTATTAATGTGTACATATGTTTTGTTGTAAGTAAGTGCAATGGATTTTGAAAGCCGAAATGTTTCAATCTCATCAAAATGGTTATGAAACTCGACCTAACCAAACTTGAGTTTCAGTTTAACGAGTGTACTCCATGGGTTAACTATGAGTATTGGAATGTTCCTCGGTTTTTTTAGTATTTCCCCAAAATTTTAGTTAATAAATAATTTGGATATGTATCCAAATTATAAATGAAAAATGATATGCTAAACTGCATTGTGGTTTTGAATTTGAATGAATATAGATTGAATCAGTAACTATGAACGGAATAAATAATAGATAAAACCTGCAACACTATTCATCAATATTGTAAACTCAATATACTATCTGTAGTCCATTACCACAAATATGCATCTTACCCATATATATTTCCCTCTCACACCACATAAACCCCCCCCCCCCCCCATTTATAAATGTTAGGGAAAGGTAAATACGTCAACCAGCATTTTTGCATTTCTATTCTGGCTTATTTCTCAAAATTCACAATTCGACTATTGTTAGCCTGAAGTGTGCCAAGTGATCAGGTGTAGAGCAAAAACGTACAGTCCGCTATAGCCAAGAAGGCTCAATTTATTTCAGGCCAAACCGGTACCAACCTAACACTACAGCTGTATTCAAGCAAATGATATTGGGCTAGATGTTCATTACAGGGAGTTGCCAGATGTCATTCGGTGTGCGTACCATGGAGTCTATATTAACAGGAGGTGAAACTCAGCCCCAAATGTATGACAGCCAATGCGACGCAAAACGCCGTCAGGAGTTTGGGGCTCGGAGGGGGAAGACGAATCACGATACACATACTGACAGAATGCTCAAACACACAAGCGTGCTGTAACTTTCGTTCGGTTCGGCCATTGGTTCGGCTTAGTACTCGCGAGTTGCGCAGACCCACTGGTATATAGACTCCGTGCGCAGGCCCCTACTGGTACCCAAGCGGACGTTTTTCGGCTTCCTATCGAGTTGCTCCTCCTGTGTATAGGCTCCGTGGTGCCTACTGATGGTTCATTCTCTTTAGGGATCGTCTGTAATCTGTGGTACCACCAGGGCTATTTTCTTAGCCTATATTTAATAACAGCTCTGTATTTAACTTCATAATGGACTGCTAGTCTAATTAACATATTGTCATTTCACATTTCAACGTGCCTTCATATGCGTAAATTTGGCTTAGTGACTAGTCAAGTAACTACTTCTTTGCAGGTCGATCCATGCTGGTTTATAAATATAAAAAGTTGTGATAAGAGTTCAAATTTCATCAATTTAATTCATAATTAGGAATTTGTTCAAGAATTATTGCTTTCGACCAATTATTACCGAAAACCAATAATGTAAAATAATATTTACAATTATTTCGTAAAACTGAGACATATTTTTATACGCCCAATAACGTGAAAGGTTCTCATATTGAATAATTAATACTAAAACCTAATAAAAATAACTTTAAATTATAGCAATAATTAATAACATACAGTACAAAAGTTGAACCACAATCTGTGTTTTTCATATAATTAATTATAGGAACAATTGCAAATTATTTCAAGGTAGCTGCTGTGAATCATTAATGAATTATCAGTTTGAAATAAATCATAATAAAGTTTACATGCTAATATATAAAATATAAAGAGTATAAAGTATTTCATGCCTCCAGGTGACGGCAGTTATTTTCTAGTTTTCCATATAAAGAAAACATACTTGGTAGGAAAATAATTATTTTTATATAACTATAAAACTGTGAAATGTTTCGTTTTATGCGCTGATGTTAAGTTTTCATTTGTTATTTACATTTAAATAACTTTCATTTTGGTAGATAAAATTGCTTGCGGATGCTTTAAACAGATAATGTTAAATGTGCAATGGATCATTGGGACAATGTTAATAAATACTTTGCACCCGTTTATGGAACTTTACTTAACATATTGTCGCAACTTCAAAATGCAAATGGTTAGTGGTTGTCGCTCGTTAATGTGTTATGGTTACCGCTTCAGTTGAAAATGTTAAGAGAGCACTCGCTACTCAAGCAGAACTACTGCTATCAAAGTTTATATACTATTATAATATTAAACAAATGACTATTTACAAAACTATTGAAGGTGTTTCTGTATTGTATTTCTATATTAAGTGGTTTTGAAATTAATTTTTAAAATGCCTTATGTGAAACGAATGTGTGAATTTCTTTATAAAAGTATATTATAATACATTCTAGGATGATTATATGGTTAGGTTAATTAATATTTTTCAGTAACGCTTCTTGAGATAAAAAAAGTGTTGTGTACTTATTTCTTTCATATTTTAAATAAAGTTGCTCATTTTCCGTTGCTGTGAGCTTGCTTTGATCTTATCCTTTTCACGAGTGAATATTATGTGATTATAAACCATTGATTTTTACCTTTCTAAAGGGTTCTAACTGTCCCTACAGTGGTCTGAGAAATATGTGCCTCACGTTACCAAAATAATACAAAAAGAGTATAAATTATGTTTGATGTGTTTATTTATAATTGGAAAATTATAATAGGAAAAAATTAAAGTAGTATTTGTTTTAAAATATGACAAATAAATATAGAGATATATTCATTTTATTACCTAGTTGATAAGAACATGATAATATAAAAATATTAGCTGTAAGATATGTCTTAAAACCTGAATTATTTGTACACATAAGTGGTTCTTAGCATTTTTAACTGTTTGGCACCACTTATGATGTATTTCTATATGACCAAAAATTTGTATTTGTTATTTTTTTTATATTGGTAAAAAATACTTGTTTTCAATCTGTCAGCATTTAAAGAAGTAAAATAAGCTACAATTTGTCAAGTTACTTGTAATATTTGTTGGCTAAAATGAGATTGGTTTGGCAAGATTCTGCCCTGTAGTTGTTTTCACATGTTACATGACTATACTACCCAAACTAGAGTCATTGATGACAGGTTCCTAACGATGCTCTACTATTCCTCCATTATTGACTCGAGTCCCCCAGTCCAGTATTCTGACAGATAATGACTAGAGTGGTAGACCGATACTGCTTGTAAAAGCGTTTGCTGTAAAAGCAGGGTTACTGCTTATCTGCTAGTTTCGTCCAGGCGATGATATTAAAGGTCATAAATTGATTCCCCAGCAACTTAAGCACATCAATCAATCTTCCAATCTGCTAATTGTTTTTATAGGGAGGAAGGAGGTGCCAGAGAGTGACAATGCTTACAGGTCAAAAAAGAGTAGTAAGAACCGTTATAAAGATCAACGTTGTTTTTATTCGAAAAATTATCTGTCTCATAGTTCTTTTTTTATAAATTTTGTTTTATCTTCAGCTTTAAAAAGTTTTTTCTTTCATTTTCTTTTTTGCCTAATGGTTAGGTTAAATGGTCTGTCTACATGCAGTATTTACACCGTAAGTGCTAAGATTACCTACCAGAGTCGTTAACTCATCCAATTTCCTTGCAATCCTTTATAAGTCGTATTTCTAATTTTAATGATAATACCCGTGCCTTTTAAATGTACAATTAATGTGTATTATTGGATCTCCTATTATTCTCAGATGAAAACAACCATAAAATATTTAGGAGATCTCAACTTTTAAGAAGTAAATTTTAGGTACTTGTAAATGTAATTACATTTGTTAGTTTAATATATGAAGCTCGCTAAAGCAAATTGAGAATATTTGTAAATTTTCCAGAGTTTAAGATATGTCATTATTACTTGAATTACAATTGACAAAGTTTCTGACTTTATGCCCACTAGCACATTACAGATCTTTTTTTCACGAAAGTGATTATTCTGGTCTGAAAATTTAAATGTAGTTTTTTAAGAACATTTTGGGCAGTAAAATAAAAGCAAAGATCCATTTGAATTTTCAGTAATAGCCAAAAACTTCTACATTATTGCTTTAAGATAAAAACAAGTAAATAAAAAGTTGATAAAATATGATTTTTTTAATTAGTACTTTTTTAAATTATAAAGTAGGGTGAATGTTGATAAGAATTTTAAACCAATTTGGGGAGACTTGAATCTTCAGCTGTCCAGTCTTCCGATTCATTTCCTAAATTTTACGCCAATTCCGAGGATCACAAATTGTATATCTGTATCGGATACTAATTCTTATTACATAGAGGGTCTGACCTCGTTCAGTGATAGTGGCAGTTTTGCTCTACCCACATTTTTGTATAGTGCAGACATTGTTTTCAAAAAAATGAACCTTGATAAGTAAATTTAGTTTTAACAGCAAAATAATTTTGTACACATCTACTGTATTGTACTACCCTCAGTAAAAAAAATATTACCAAAACATGTATTTCCAAAATAGACGTCAGCAAATGTATCTGTTAACATGTTAGATTTGTTACATCATAATTCGAGATGCTGTATTTTGAAAACTGACTTGAAGTGCTCTAATAAAATTATCTGCACGGGCACCTGGATTTGTAATCATTTTGTGCTATTTAGGTTTAACTGTAATAAATATTATTTTAGTATAAAAGCGATGTTTATAATAATTTGCTATTTTTGTTTTTCAGTTACTTTTTGCAGGTATTTGTTTTTAATGTTGTTTGCTGATGGTTTAATTAAAGGTGTGGTATGCTATGTAGAATTTATTTTTGGATGAAAATAAAATTTGTAAAAAAATAAAAATGTTTTTCAGATATATTCCTATTACTTAATTCCTGCCCTTACTGCTCTTGAAGTCAGTGCTATAGAAACTAGAGATGCCACGAACATTCGGCTACTATTCGGTATTGCGTACTATTCGACCGAATACTCAAATCATGAAACGCACAATACTCAAAAATGTATTTATTTTAATCACAAATGATTACATTTAAAGCTTAAAATCTATTAGTGGTAAGTTATGATGAATGAAAAATTTTTTTCAGCATTTGTCGATGGCAAACGATTGCGCTTTTCCTCACAAACCATACCTGCTTCTGAAAATAGCCTTTCACTATATACTTTACTGCCGGGAGACGATAGATAAATCCTAGCGAATTCTGTCAGGTTTCGATACTGTAGCGTTTGCTGACCCACCACTTGTAAGGGTATGCTGTCCGATCTAGGCAAACAGTTTTCGTATAAAAAAACAATCTCATTTGCAGTACGACTTTGCTTTTCCACATCCTCATCATTTTGTATATTTTCTGTAGCGACTTCCTCGAAACAGTTCCAAGCGGAAATATATACATTTTTTGCTGAATATTCAGTATATGGCAAAATCACTATTCGTTGCAATGGATAATGGAAATTATGTCCATCAGGCTATAAAGCCTAAATCCATCTGGAAAATAATAGTTCCGAGATTGCTGCAAGCTAACAGTCACAAATTATGATGATATTGATGAAATGGGCACTATCGCAAAACTTCTACAAAGATTTAAATTGCAATTAGTCTATTTTTGTTAGAAACAAAAAGTCTGAATTACATTATTTTTTTACAAATCATAAGTAATTTGTAAAAGTTGGAACCATTTCTTGTCAGTTTCGTTACTAGAATTAATATAATTAAAAAATCGTTCCAAAAGTTTACAAGACGTACATAAGACCAGTACTTGAATATAGCTATCAGGTTTGGAGTCCCTACTTTGCAAAAGATATAGGATTTTGGAAAAGTTCAAGCTACGAAACTTCCTGTAGATCTTCCTGTGAATCTTGATAAGGAAAAAAGTAGGAAAATTCTATACATCTCGATTGAGGGATAGTTTTCTAAAAGGCCAAGAAAACAACACATTTTATTTAATTTTTCATTAGTGTTATGATCGCATTTACTTGTTACAACTAGTAGATTTTCAAGATCTAACATAAACATATGCCACAAACAGGTTAGAGGTGTTATTAAATTATAATTTATGTACAGAGACTACTTTAAGGTAATGCTTAACGTTGGTTGAAGTTATTCGTCTCTGAGGCGAAAGAGCATATCGTAGCAAAGAGTGGGCCTTGCATCCGGGCCGCTCAGCTCCTCTGCCAAGGCTTCCACCAAGTCCAGCAACAAGGGACGACTGAGGGATTTCATGGCTGGAAGTCTCGCCACCTACAATGACAATTTAATAAGTTAAACTTGTAAAATATACAAAAGTTTGTTTCTGTTTGTGTTTACCTAAATAACTCATATTAAACTTGATAGTTTAGGTATATGGTGGTAAGTATTTCTTAAAGGGTACCGAAGAGACACTCGTAAACTTCAACACCTCTTCCATGTGCTGAGGTGTCAAACTAAAATATACTAAAGATATACTATTTCTCACACGCACACATAAAGCATCCCAGTCACACCTCTAAGCACATACACACACTTAATATAAAATAGAAACAGTTTTTTGAAGTAAAACTTCTTTAGTGCCTTTTTCCAAGGTAGTAAATGAATGAGACAGCGGGAAGTGTAAATACGGCACGCTCATTCGGATAAACTCGGGAGGACGCTCCGAGGTGATGTGCTCATTCGGCTAATGTCAATGTGCTTTGCTGTCACATTGATTTTCTTCTCATATAAATAGGTGGGTTAGGTTAGGTTAAAATATAGAATGTTATGATCAATTTAATTAAATTCCTTACAGAATTTAGTTCCTTTTTCATTTCACATTCTGATGTCAATAATTAAGTAATTTGTAATTATAAAACCTGTTTGTGAACATAAAAATGCAATGTAAAAAATATTTAATAGTGCAAATAACATGGAATTTAGTAACAATAATATTTTCATAGAAATCTGAGAATGTAATATTAGGCTTGCAAATGTTAATTGCTGATCTTATTATTCTCACAAGTAGTTCTTTTTTTTTGTATTTACATAAATGAGGTGTAAATAAAGAAAGCGGTACCTTAGAAAAGTTATGAACTATCATCCGCAAGGAATAGTTCTTAATATCTGTGGAACCCATCTTGTCAGACGCTTGAAGAATTGGGATCACATTCAGATAGGTAACATTTGTTTCGAGGTTTTGCTTACAGAAAACTTGAAGCCTGTTATTTGAAAAACCTACAAACAAATTAATTGAAAAACTGAAAATCTAAATCATAAAGTAACGCTGCTAAATGCAAAAAAAACTTTAAATTGACAATTAAATAATCAAATGAAAAATTTATAAAACCAGTTGCTGGTAATATAAATGAAAAGAAATGGGATTGTGTTTGTCAACGAGCATGGGTTTTACATGATCAAAAATGATAGATTTTAATCGGCCTGAAAGATCTATTTGTTATAAATTTAACACTTTCTAGGCAAAAAACAATTTATATTCTTACCTATTTATAATGAAAAGTTTTTAAACGAAGACTAAATTAGACTATAAATTGTACCTATGCCTCATTGTGAATATCTTGTAAAAGATTTACCGATGACAACTTTTTTTAACCCCCAACGCAAACAGAGGGGTGTTATAAGTTTAACGTTAGTATGTGTGTGTCTGCCTGTTGCATCATAGCTCCCAAACGGATGAAGCGATTTTAATATTTTTTTTTTGTTTGAAAGGTGACTTGATCGAGAGTCTTCTTAGATATGATTCAAGAAAATCTTTTAAGTTATTTGTCGGTCGGGGGTTTTGTAAATTTTCTGAATTTGTTTTAAATGCTTGATTATGTTTTAAGGACTTCAAGCATCATCAAAATTTTATTAAAAGTGATTAATTAAATGTCAAATTTTAATTTACCATTTTGAATCAGATAAGTGAAAGAAAAAATATTTATTAAATTCTAGAACTGAACAAGATTATGAAATATATGAAAAAACTTTTGTGAGAAAAGTTTTTTTGTTTTCTTAAAATAACCAAAAAAAAAAATCATCCACATCTGTGCCAGTGGCTAGAGGATAGAATAGGGAATGTTCCTGGGATCTGATATAATTAAGTGAAGCGTAAATTTCAAAAGGTCCCACTAAGCGGGGGGACTTTCAAAATGTATAATTAAAAAAAATAAATAATAGTATGGGCTCCTCCTTTTTACTACATCCAAAAGATATGTCATAGTAACAGATATTTTGGATCTCTATTTCGGTGCATGCTGGATTACACTTAGATAAACTTACCATAAAATATGGGCGCTTGGAATAGGTAGAGAGAATCTTCCGGAGGCATCTCTGTGTCTCCATAATAAATATATCTCAAAAGTGAGTCAAACGCCTCTTGAGATGGGATTACATCACAAATTTTAATCTGCAGAAAAGAGATCATTTATTATGTGACAGATTGGAACCACCATTATAATTCTTTTTGATTCTAGCAAAACTAGTTTGTGATTAGCAATTTCTAATTTTCTGTTCCTATGTTAATAGATTCTTCTGTCTGTCGGCCAATTATCAAAGTTATAAAATATCCTACCTAAATCCATTAGAATTTGAATTAAAAACTTTGGTTTGTTTATAGATGGAAAAATAATTATACGCATTTTAAAATTTAACAAACGAATTTACAGAAAAAAAACAAAGTAAAGATTTTTTTTCACTTTGTACAAGGAGGTTTGTCTAATCAGATAGAGAGGTGAGGTTTTATTTAAAGATATCTTAATTAAAAATGGTTAGCTTACCTCAGCACGGGCAACGTTCAGTTAGTATGCTGAGTAATTAATTATCTAAAATTAAATAAATGTCAAATAAATAAAACAACCGCGATGCAGCCATCAACAAAAATTGTGTCCAAGTATTGTTTTGTGCAGTCATTACGACTATGATGATCGAAGCGGTAGGGACTCCCGGACATATCTCTCACTACCTCATAGACTTAGGGTTAAACAAAAAACATCCCCACTTCTAGCCTATTTGAACATACTTCTAAAACCACTTCGGCAGCAGCATTTCACATCTAGATACGAATAAGGGAGATTGGTCAGTAGGGTGAACGTTAGAGCCGTAAAGAATTCTGAAACCTAACAAGTTGTAAATCTTCCACCTATTCTCCAGTATCCTTTATCCTCCGCAAACTCAATCCCTAACTTTGCGTCTCTCATGTTATGGATCGCAAACTCTTAAATTGTCCCTATAATTTTTCCGCTTTTCAAGACAGCGTAAAATGCCACATTTGTACAAAAGGTCTGTTCCATTGAAAATTGGGATATTTGAACTATTTCACTTTAACTAGAATTTTGTACTTGCTTATCGCCGGTAAAGATATTTTTACTCATCAAAAAATGTAAGTAAATTAATAAACATACATTAACTGTGTTATCCGGAGGTGCAAATGACCTGAACATAGCCTCGAAATAGGAAGCCCTAGCAGCAAGTATGCAACGGTGAGCTGCACAAATTATAGTTGGACCTCCTACTTCGAAAGATGGTAGAACAAGGGATATGTCACTCAAGTCGCTTGTAGATGCACTTTGAAGCATTGATACCATGTCCTGTTCTAGTGTTGTTCCTGGAAAATACCATGATCATAATATTATTTGGTTTAAATTCTTACAATATAATATCATACACGGCCTGTACTCGGAATTTGTCAATAGCGAGTTTTCCCACCTATAAAAATGTTAAGCTGATGAATGATAGAACTGAACTCAGTATGTTTTTTGAGTGTCGCAACGCAAGATGGACAAAATTATTTAATCTCAAAATTTAAAAAAAAAATAAGATCATAAATTAACATCACACAGTAAAGCCATGTCAGTGAAAGTAAACATTTATTAATTATACTAGAAAAATAATAAAACAATTTTCGATTAATTGTAAAAAAACATTGTAAGAAATGTCCGTAAAACAAAATTGAAGAACATTGAACAACATTTGAAGAAGTATGACATTCGTCCGAAAGTAATACCGATTTATGTGCACACAGTTGCTACCCAACTTTTAGCAACATAAATAGCAAATTTTAGACTATAGCAACCTCTGGTTAACGCATGGCAAAAATGTGTGTTTTTTTTTTAAGTTGTATTGTAAACTTTACAACCTATAATTAATATTACATCTCTAACTAATTAGATGTTTTTTATTATTTATTTTTTTTTGAAAGGGCATAATAATCAAAATGGCTGTAGAGTATTTTGTCAACTTATGGTTGCTAATATAAAGTAAAATTGTTGCACAATTTCAATATTATGGTAATGAGAAAATAGATATTGCTCATGAATTATTTAAATTCACAAATAGAGTCAACTATAATAATAACAACCATATTATGGTTATTAAAATCTGCTGTAATTGTCTTATAATATAAACACGGAAAAAAGTTTCTAATAAACAACATAGTGGCGTATTTTTTCATTTGTGACTATTTTTTTTTTTGCTAATTTTTATTAATTATAATAAAAAGTAAGTAATAAATAGGTAAGTATCTGTATTCGAAACAACAGACTGCATTAATCCAAGGTACTATCGCCTGTATAATTCTTAAAGACCCAATGGTTAAGCATTCGAAAATGCAACAAAGACACAGATTAACAAGACAAGATGGTAGATGTGACAAAAAGGTAGTATCAGAAGATATCAGAAGGAGTGAAACCTTTTAAGGAGTGAGAATCGAGGTTTACCGATTTATATACCCTTTGGGCTCATAATATATTATATGTTAATATATATGTCGAGTGGTGAGCACTTAGTTAGGTACAGGCTGTATATCCACTCTATATATGCGAGCTATCAGTAAGTGAAATACAGATGTATGTGACGATTTATATAGAATGTCGGGCCGCCGCACGGCAACTGCCCCCCGTGCAGGGGAAAGCCAACGGGGAGGGAAATATTGGGTCAAGAGCGATGCGCTCTATTGCTTGCTATATGTAGAGAGCAATTATGGATTATTGGATAGCTATAGAGGTAATTAGAACCTATTAAGACACATATTTCTTGAGTTTTTTTTAACATAGGTATGCACGCAACTGACCGATGGTATCAAAGTCTTCATCACCGGTGGGAGATCGAGGCCCTGGCTGCAGCTTCCGTCTGATCACCTCTACCATCAGCTGCTGGTCCATCCTTTCAAACTCACTCGACATCACAATCGTTGTGTAGTTGCAATCTTTTATTATGAAACTGAAAAATGTATGTACGTATATGTTTTGTCGAGTAAGCGGTAGATGGTCATGGATTAATAAATAATTAGGTTGTTCCTAATTCAAGAGGTTTGTTTAAAGATAAATATATTTCTATTGCAATTAAGTCATCTGTTACGGGAGACGGGGGACGGGAAGGGAGAAGGTTTATGAAAACACGTTCTAATTATACTCAGTATTGAGTGTAATTAGTACCCGGGCCACCACAGTGGCCCAGGTACAGGATCTGACAGTGAGTCAGACTTTTTGGAAGGACTTTTGGAGTTGATGGATAGCCAACGTGTAATACAATAACAATTAATGGCTAGTTGGTTTTACAGAAATCTGAAGATGAAAATAAACACAAAAGATAAGCAAATTAGTAAAAATCAACCGACCTTGATAGACGTTCATTTCTCCTTGTGTTTTTACTGGTATCTGGCTGCTATACTTAAACAACAATAAGGTCCATATATACTTTGTGCAATCTAGCGATTGCTTTACCAGGGTAATGGCTATTCGTTTATGCAACGGAGTGCACGGTGAACGAGAGAACAAATGCGAATTATAAGTTAGGATAAAATTCTTAAAAAATTAAAAATATATTTACCTAAGACACTGTTCTTTGACAGGCAATAGACCCATGTGATGAGCGGCATGCAAGGCGCTGAGAACATTTGTGGGGCAAAGAGTGTACCTGAGGTACCTGGCACAAAGACCTCGCAGTCGGCCAATCCTAGCAAGCAAGGCCAAACGCCAGATTTCCAAAACTAAAAGAACTGTAGACACTGAACCAGGATCTCCATCTAGAATATAAACATAAGAGTAAGTCAGTGTGAAGAATTAGTCGAATTAAAAATTTAAGATTTGTATAAAAGAAGTGATATAGCCAAAAACATGAAATCTCAATTTTCATGATATTATTATGCTTATATACTATGTATTAAGGAATATTAATACTTTATTTAGACCCTAAGTAGAACAAATGAAAGTGTATTTATTATGTATATTTTTTGTATATAAAACGGTGATTTATTCAGAAATTTCTTATATCCACTAGAATAGGATAGGATATGCTTCTTTCCCACTCAAGACAAATAAAAATAAAAGTTATATTAACACTAAGTGCAGTTAAGCGACCGGAATATAAATACATACAGTGTGTAAAAGGAAATTGCACGTAAATATAAAAAATTATAACATGCAATACAAGCTATCTGACCCAAGCTTCTTTATAAAATAAAAAAAGGTTTACATGAGGCGAGATACTCATTGGGTGCACTAACTCTTGACTACATGTCATTCTCAACCTACCTACAGTAATACCATAATCGCACCACACTTCGTATAACATCATTATCTGAAAAAGTATATAACATATTTGTTAAATTTGTAATATTTACTATTGTCTACCTAAATAAGTCCTAGTCAAGTATATCCTAACCTAGGTTATCTAGCTGAAGACTGACTTAAGTATTTAATTGAAACTTTAAACGGTAAGTCCTTTATTCCATAACGGATCATACAACGGTCGGCTCTACAATAAGACAAGATCTACCCGCAGTCATTCGTTTGGTGGTTTGGCCACTGAAGAGGGTGATACCTACCAAACACGGTATTTATAGGTTGTGTACTAGTGAGGTACAATTGTTGAAAAAAATTAAACCTTTCTCGGTTGGGTCAATTCTATCAGTGTACACATAATCAAGGAGTTTATTGAAAGCTTCTGGTGTGGTCTCCGGGAAGAAAACTTTAAGCATACCATCTCCATCAATCGTTTCTTTTGATTCTCTTGCAACCCTGAAAAATCATAAATAAAAAAGTCGATTAAAACAGTCTAATTGAACAATTACTTCAAACGCTTTGTAGGGCCTAACTGTGACATAAGGTTGAACATGCTAGTTGTCATATAGAATTTAAAAAAAGTTACAAATGTGCATTAATTTATTAAAATAAAATTCCGCACAGTAGTGGCTATATGTCAAATAACTTTAAAGGGGCTTTTTTTCTAATATCTTTTTCTATAGATAGATAGATAATTTATTTGCATTGAATCATGTTACAAAATAAATTTTACATGTTATTACATAATTCCGCCATTTTAGGCATTGTAAGGTTATTACAAAAGTAGGTTATTATATTCGTAGATAATGACACTTGGTACTCAAATACACTGAAAGTAAATTTAAAAACAATCTGAAAGCGGTTCATATGGGTTGACTACATCAGTCGTCCATTAGGTTTTCCTTGTTTTTGGAATGCAACCCTTAACAACCCTTTAGCTGATAGGCAACAACTTCTTAATAGCATGCTGACCCTTTTTCCTAATGTAATTTATATAATTATTTCGATATAATATATATATAAATAAATAAAATATTCATAAGCCCACAGAGCAATTTGCATAAAAGATTCTTCGAAACCTCAACTTCATACGGTATGCATGAGTCCACAATTGCATTAAAATAAAATAACTACCGATATTTGATTTGGTCAACATTTAATACTTCAATTATTTCCAAGCTATAAATTATAAATTAAATTATTTCCAATGCCCTGTTGTACAGTGCGGAAAACATAACTTATTTATAAAGTATAATAAACCTTATTTTATCCTTTAGGAAGTCACTCCGACTGGCAACAACAGCTTGATGACACAAAACAGGAAACTTGTCTTCTCCAACTAAAAAAGTGACATCGCAGAATTGCTGTGACTTGAGTATACGACCAAAGTCCTCATGAAGAGTGCATCGAGGATAAGAAGAAAACTGTTGAAATAAAACAATATATATTTCAAAACAGGATAATTTTAATGTGATATCACTATGAACGCTCCCTTTTGGAAGGATGCGCCATTTCACTGGTGACAAATTTTAAATCTCCCGCATGATCCCGCTTACCCTACCACAGCGTTATCACCTAATGGCGTAGAGAGAATACAGCGAGGCCACACCCACAGTAGAAATCATGCATCATGCTGCGCCGTTTAATATAGTGGGAACGTTGACACTAAATGAAAGATTGCTAGTTGCTGGGGTAATGCTCCAATTGTTCTTTGAATGTCTTCTGGAATTTGTACGATTTTACCGCACATTTTCCAATGATGTCAATCTGCAAACAGCACAAAGTACATAAAAACGTAGCTCATGCCACGTCCACAGTCTCCACGGTTTTTTGTTCGATCTGCATATAGCGGACGATTAAGTATAGTCAGTTAGAAAAGGAAACTCATAGTTTAAGACTTAAAGCCGCCTCCTTTTAAGCGGGGTGCGAACCGTTCAAAGCTTCATGGATAACACAGAAAAGACAATCATGGAGGTTATAAGGTTATATTAATTTCATTTTTTTTTTTAAATTACTAGCTAAAAGTACCTGTTGCAACCATACTTTCAGGCCTTTGGGTTACATACTATTTTACGTGACCACAATAAAATTACATTATAATGAAAATAAACATATCTAACAAGTAAAATTAGAAATAATTCCCAATTGTGCCAACTTCTAAACGGTGCTAAATTCCTTTAACCTACAGTGAATATAAACAATTTTTTAAAATAACGTAATTATTCGGTAATAACAGCATGGCCAATAGCAGTAATTAATTCGGCTGATTTCCCTGATAATTTTCCTTAATAATATCTTATTCTTTTTTCACCTGATTGGTCGATCGACAAGATATAGAGGCTACAATAAACCACTATTGACTAATAGCTAATAGCTAGTAACTTTTTAACTGTACAGAAGTATAAATGACCTCTTCAACTGCTACTTTGATATATTCAACTATCACAAACCTTTTCCTAAAGCAGATTCTATCAAAAATATATGTGATATACCATCCAATCTTATGTCACAGATCTCAACGGTGACAGCTTATAAAAATAGAAAATGTGAGTCGTATAGAATCAAAAGTAACAATCTGCCAAAATTATCATTTTAAGTTTTCGTATCGGTTTGTATTTTGAAACATCTTCATTTTTACCTTAAATTGAGGCAGGAAATAATATTCTAAAAAATCAATAAATAAAACATGTTTAAAATATTTGGTTAGAATCAAAACAAGCAATCTGCAGCCATGTTAATTACTAATGTTACTGATATTAAATTATGATTAAGACTTGGCAACATGTTGGAAACAAAAACAGCAATTTGTAAGACTCAGTTTCAAAAACAAAAATTAAAAAATATTAATGATATTACCTTATTCTAGATATAAATCGTTTTTATTGATTACCACAAAACACATTTACTGCAGATTACTGATATTGAATCTATACGACTTATGTATGACTCATAAATTGTCCCATGCATACCCACAAACGAAGTAATAGCAGAATGATTAAGCCATTGGTAGTTATCTAGGCATTTAAAAAAAGTTACAAAAAAAAAAAAAACATGTGTGAGAACAGAAAACCAAAATTATTGGCGTTCAGATAAATTTTAATATAATTCTTACAACAAATACCTATGCTTGGTAGGTATTTTGGTCAGTTTTTGGTAGTTATCACAAAAATGAGCAAAAGGGACAGAGATTTCAACCACAGAAATATCATTTCAGACTTTGCCCAAACGGAGACTGACCTCTTAATGGTACAACCGAACCTTATGCACCTGTGTAGTTGAGAGTCTACAGAAATGCCAAAGATAAGTTCCTATACCTGAAATCGGAAGAGTTCTCCACTTCTAACATTATTGTCCACGGTACCACCAAAAATGTACATTGCATCACCAACAACTGTGCCAGCATGGAAGAGACGGCCGGATGGATTCTCCGAGTCAGGTGATGGCTGTACAATTGACCTGAAATGAACACCCATGGTAACTTTAGATAGCTGGGAACCCTGCTAGTATAAACAAGTGTTTGAAACCACTGCTAACTTTTTTGTTTTACTTTGATGGTTTGGTATAAGTATGAGGTGTTACCGTTTTACTATCCTTATTTAACATAGATCAGGTAATTGCTGGAGTGATTTTGTTTCCGGGATTTCTATAATATCGATGGGAGATCTGAAGAAAATTATATACAATTTTATTTGCGAATGCTGTAAAATTTAATATATTTTTGTATTTCTTATCACCTTTAACCCATATCTCATTTACATTTAAAGTATTTTATTACTCAATAGACTTCATTAAAATTCAATTACACACTCACACACACTCACACACTCCCTCACACACTCTTACATAAACAAACCACAAAAATGCAAACTCTGTAAGCTTATTAAGGCTTTCCCTTATTTACACTTTTTACTTAAATTAAGTGTAAATAAGGGGTCTTAAACTCTTGATACTTACTATAAAGTTATATGTTACCTACACTTGGCCTAGGATAGAAGAAGGGGATCGGATTGAGTACCTACTTAATTACGAGGACTGCATTGATATAGTGATATTTCTCAGTAAGCAGAATTCACTGAAGATACACTCTCAAATTTTAGTTATAAAACCCACTTTAATTAAAGATTTCAACAGCTACTTTTCAGTTTTTGGTTTTGTCCATAGCTCAAGTAAATGCGGTCACTTGAAGTGCCCATAAGAAATCGCTCTTAATATTCTAAGCTTTTTCGGTATTTAACCTATTGAGAAAAGTCTGTTTCGTGATGAAATGTTAAATTAGGTAGGGTGTCGATGGATCTTTGGGTTTTGTCAGTTGTAGCCATGATTTCAGGCTGCAAAAATAAGTAGAAAAACAAGTTTTGCTTTTCATTTTAAATCTTGATTGCTAAGAGGGTAAAGACCAACATTCATCACCAATAATTCGCCCATATGAAGTGTCACTTTAAAATAGAACTTTACCATGATTGAGTGTCCAAATCATAGCTATACAGCTCATGGGGTAGTGCGTTGTCAGCAGTCCCACCATAGACATATAAATGTCTGCCATGCGGTAGCATCGTATGGCCGTAACGCCTCGCTGGCACTGGACCGGCTCCCCTTAGTATGTGTTCCGTAGATATTCGACTCCATCTGTCAAATTTTTAAAACTATATTGATTGATAAGTTTATTTTAAAGGCCGTTTCAATAGTGCCTCAAATGATAGGTTAGAAAACACATTACAGGAGTAAATGAATGTACAAAAAATAATGTTAGAAATTTTCATACAAATTATTTACACTCGCAGTGTAATTTAAAAAAAAAAGTTGATTAAATTAAAAACTACTTTTTCTAATTTTTATTACAATAGAGTGGCTTGTGTTGCCGAGTATGCGCTACTAAGTGCAGCTAACTAACTCAGCTACATTCAAATCACTGGCCAATGTGTTACAACCTTAACTTTATAAGTTTTACAGCTGGAAAATCATCAATTTATTTTGCAAATTATATTACTGATTTCGCAATTCAAATTTCGCGGGCAACGTATTTTCGATTATAGATTTTTTTTGTTTTGTTATGTTGGTACACTCTTCCCGAACATCTGTACCAAATTCAAGTGAATGGCATTTTTTGTTTGGTAGTGAGAGGCGTAAAGATTATAGGTTATCGAAAAATATGGATCAAAGGATTTGCATCAAATTTTGTGTAAAAAAATAAAATTAAGTGCTCCGTAACACTTGAAATGTTGACAGTGGCATACGGTGAAAGTGGTCTTGGTAAAAAAAATGTTTACAAGTGGTACAAACTCTTCCAAGATGTCCGGGAAGATGCCAATGACGAGCCTCGCTCTGGACGCCCAAGCACGTCAACAACTGATAAAAACGTTCAAGCAGTGAAGAAAATTGTTTTGAAAAATCGTCGAATCACTATCAGAGAAGTTGCTGAGGATTTCGGTATATCGCTTGGCTCGTGTCATGAAATTTTTTCTAACGGTTTGGACATGAGACGTGTGTCAGCGAAGTTTGTTCCGAAATTGCTAAATTTTGACCAAAAGAACCGTCGCATGAGCATCGCTCAAGAGCTGTTGAATGACGTCAACGTCGACCCAGATTTACTCAAAAGGGTCATAACTGGTGACGAATCATGGGTATATGGTTATGATATCGAAACCAAAGCCCAATCGTCCCAATGGAAGCGGCCAGAAGAGCCAAGTTCGATCAAATGTCAAAGTTTTGCTCACTGTTTTCTTCGATTACCATGGTGTGGTGCATCAGGAGTTCTTACCATATGGTCGTACGGTCAATAAACAGTATTATCTGGAAGTTATGCTCCGTTTGCGAGAAGCAATACGAAGAAAACGTCCAGAATTGTGGAAAAACAATTCATGGCTTTTGCATCACGATAATGCCCCTGCTCACTCATCTTTGCTTGTGAGAGATTTTTTGGCCAAAGACAACACCACAATCATGCCTCAGCCACCATATTCACCGGATATGGCCCCATGTGACTTTTTCTTGTTTTCAAAACTAAAGATAACTATGAAAGGACGGAGATTTCCAACGATTGAAGAGATAAAGACTGCATCGCTGGAAGAGCTCAAGGCTATACCGAAAAGTGCTTATGAGAAGTGCTTTGAGGACTGGAAAAACCGTTGGCATACGTGTATTGTATCTGAGGGGGATTACTTTGAAGGGGACAACATAAATATTGATGTATAAATAAATATTTTTTCTTAACAATACAAAGTCACCTTACTTTTTAAACACACCTTGTATATGAAAATTAAATAATAACAATGTCTTACGTTCTTTCTTTGAAGTCAAATTCGAATAGTGCATTTGTTATCTTTGCGCCACTCTGCCCGCTGAAAACGTAGAGTTTGTCTCTGGCCACAGCTACGGGGAAGTTGCAGCACGTTGGAGGGCACTGGCCAAATTGTTCCACTTTCTCCCATTGGCGACTTGGATCCTAATGAGGAATAAAATCTCTTTATTAGCACTTATTACATACTTATACTTATTATCTTATATAGAACAATAAAAATAATTAAAAAAAAATAAAAGTTAATCACTGTTCTCTATTGATTACGTTTAAATTTGATATTATTTTTTTGTATAAAACTTATATTTAAATGTTTAATTCCATAAAACATTAAGTATAATGTGAATTTCAAAATATTTATTATCCAAATAAGATCCAAAGAAGATAGTTTAATTAGAACCTTTGAGGTAGTATTAGTAATTCACTACAATAAATGTTTAAATATTTGATTTTTGCAATATAAATGTGCTAAATATGTGATTTTAAGAAATAAAAAATAATTCAAATGGAAGTTAAAAGTATTTCATTGCTACCTAATCATCTATATTTAGAATTTTGTATATGTCATGAAATTTAAAATAATGTAAAGGATCCGTTCAAGATCCGCCAAAAAGTAACGGATACAGATACGGATCTTTCGTCCCCCTCGGAAATCCGCGGATACGGATACAGATCTCCGACACATCACTAATATATACATACATATTCTCCACACATACTATGACAGGTCATATGCAATTATTTTGGGCTCTAATAAACTATTCTAACTAAAAGATTAAAATGTGTTTTTATGACGAAATAAAAAAAATCTAATTAAACTCTTTCACCGGCTCTCTTCCCTCAATAATTAATGTTTGAAATAAATACTATTCTTCAAAATATACTCTCACAATCAAATTAAGTGTCCACATGTCGTTCAATCTGGCATTTCCATCATAGCCACCATAGATCCACATGTTATCTTTATAAACGGCAGCACCATGAGCCGACCTTGCGACTGGTAACCTAAAACATATTTATTGTTATGATTATTAACTAAAAACAGCATTAATTTAAGTTCATAGTGATAGCACTTTTAACACTTTGATATACAAGTTTATACTACTATTGATTATAAAATATGTACATAAATTGTGAAAATATCTACTATAAGTCAGCAAGTAACACTAGATAGGGTATTTTTTTAGTTTATAAAAATATGGGGAACAAGAAAGACATTTTTAACGCAGTCTCAATTGAAGTTTTTAAAGCGTTCTAAAGAGTTGTATTTTCACAGGTGCTATGTCTCATTTCAGCCTGCACAAGTGACCACAGTCAAAGGTGCAAGCAGGCAGGTGGGTCCATCCGATGGCGAGTCAGTAATAGTGAGTGAAAGCTCAATCTCGCTTCGTTTTTCGGAGACCATATGATACATCATTTTTAGTAAATGCATGCCAGCACAATTAATACTTATACTATAAAATAACCAAAACATATAGATACCACTAGATTGACGTTACATCCGAGTTCACATTTTTGTTTGAGTGCTTTTTTTTAACTAGTATATTTTTTATAGTAATATCATGTAAATTAAAGAAAAATACATCGCCGATGCACATAACATTTGAGTCCACATAAATTAAAAAATCTATAACTTACGTTCCAGGTACTTTCCATTCGACCCATTGGCCACTGCGAAACTTATATTCAAAGAGGTCATTTTTGTTAGCGAGATTTGCATTCGCAAGAATATCACCCGTGTAACCTCCAAATACAAACATTGAAGCATCATGGACCTAGTTAGTAAGGACATAAATCTTCATTAATTTTCAGCTTTGCACTGAGCTTTTGGAAGTTCTGCTTATTAACCGGTTTGTTCATATGGTTGCATAATCTATATTTAGGATAGCAATCCATTCTTATTTAACCTTTTGTCTATCACGAACATGTAAACATGTCCTCTCAAGCTGTACCTCTGCGTACTCTATTATTGTAAAATTAAAAAAAATGCAAAATTGCAATTTTCTCTTTATGTTATATGCTAACAATTTAACATATTGTTCTGAAGTTTTCATTGTTACATGATTGCAATATTGATTATTATTGTTGCAATTACAAATTGTCTAATACGAAAATAAATAGAACAGGCCATGTTTATCAATTTGTCTTATCTTATTGCAAGCCAAATCTCTAGTGACACCACTTTTATACATTGACCAAGCAGGCTCTGCGACCGGCTTTGATGGCATCTTCGGCACATGACGACTCGTGCCTGCGGCACTTGGGATGGCTCGCTTCGCTTCCCATCTTTAGTGTGATTGCCAATCTTGTGAGTCATTTATTTAATTTAACCCAGTATTATATAGTGACAGTTGTAATTTAAATGTACAATGTGGATCCCCCCTATTTGACCCACCTTAAAAGGATTTTTGCAAAATGGTAAAACTAATATTTATTTATTTCGAAAGACTTTAAATACTAATTTTCTCATTTGTAAAATCTTTGGTTTCTTTTATACAGGGATTCCTGAGACCATTGCAGAAGACTCAAGGGGTTATTTATGTTTCCTATTACGAGTAAGAAATTATAATAAAAAAAATATTTATTTTATTTAAGCGCTGGTGTGAATTTCCTTGCTCAGTCAAGGCACCGGTCGGTTAATAACACAGCGTCGCAAATGGACGATCAGCTGACAGTCATATGAGTACATTTCTTATAAACGGCAACGTAGCCTTGGCCGCGACTGTTAGCCAATGACCTCGCCACAGCCATGTCGATCAGCTTATTACAAGAAAAGCCTCATATAAAATTAACATTTTTTTTTCTCGGAAACCTTGTTGAATTTTGATACATCATCTTGACAAATACGACTCGAAATCGAAGAGCTAATTAGTTGGATATTTTATCGGGAATGGTCTTGGACAAAAAAATGCTTTAAATATTGCCGCTGGCATATTGACAGTCGTGCTTAGATACTCGTGCAATGTATAGAGTTTTCGTTTAGAAGTACATATTTATAGTTATATGATGCACCATTTTCATTTTAAGATTTCTGAACAGAGTTAACATTATTTACCACCGTATGCAGTGCAAGGCAGTGGCGAGTGCGGAGATGCTGTGATAATAATTATAATGACAATCAGGGATTAAAAGCCTTATTAAATATTTTTTTACTGGCATATATCTTATAATCATTTTAAAAATATAACTTCAAAAAACAATGATCCAATCTTAACCCATGCTGAATACTGACCACGGCTGAGTGATGATATCGCTGCGCAGGAGGGGTGCCGATGGAGAATGCTCTTCCCCAGGAACGCTCCTTAACATCGAATCGTATGAGATCATTGAGCATTGACTTGCCATTGTCACCACCAAAGACATAAATGGCATCCTGATATGCTACCACTGTATGCTTGCTTCTTCTATTGAAAAAAAAGTAAGGCTTTGCTCAATTAAAATTGTCTTGGCCTCTACGAAACGTTTTTACCAACAAACATTGCTTTAACGAAAGAATCATTAAAGTAATGTTTGTTGGCCGTTACAGTTTTTAGCATCAAGAATCGAAATAAATGTCTTAAGTCTCGTAAAATTATAATGATAAGTGGATACTCATAAGAAATGCAGGCAAATAGTACATGGGCCTATGAAACATTAAAGATAAGGCAGTAACTATAAAAATTTAAACACTAATTTAAACTTTAATTTATTTTAATGGTAGCAGTTAATGGCAAAATAATAAATAATATGTTTAATAAACTATAATAAATAAATTGTAAATTAATTATATTAAATTATAGCCTGTAATAGGTACAGTAAATTAAAAAAAAATATTGTTTATCTAGCAAATGCTAAGCATAAGGCGTTTGACCCAAGTTACTTATACGGTTATAAGCTTCAGTACAAAAAGACCTCAAAGAGGTCAGACCAAAAAGGTCATCTATCACTTTTGATTAGGAAAAAAAATGTTTTCATATTTACTTTTAGTGTTTCATATACCTTACATAATATTAACTACATTTACAATCAAATAAGCATCTAATTATATTCAATATTTTGCCTACATTTTGCCAAAATGCCAATTTTCTTTTTCTCCATATTTACAGCTTATAGCCAATGAAATGTTTAATCTCTAGCCTTAGTTAGCTCGTACAATGAAAATATGGGTAGGTAATCATTTTATAAAATATATTAATTATTTATATTAAGTACCTAAAATATAATAATTTTAAATTAGGACCAAATTATGCAATCTCTTTATCAAAATAAGTCACCATATTTTACAATGGAATAAATAGACACCCAGACAATAGATTTATTCGAATTTCGGAATGTAAATAGTTATAGATGTTCGAACAATAGGCTTTAGGAAATAGACATTTAACATTTAGATGATAAGCAAACAGTAGCCCCAAACTCAATTTTGCACAAAGGATTTGGCAATGTTACTGTTTGCTACAATGCTGGATTGACTCCGCCATGGTTTTTATTTATATCTTGATGAGTTTACTACCTATGTTTTTTATTATATGGACTGTGTTGTCAGGAAAACATACAGCACAATACTGAATGCCTTGTCTTCATATGAAAGGCCATATATATTATGCCTTACATAATTCGACAATTTTGTAAAAAGCGCAGTTGAATAATCTCGCTGCCAAAAAATTAACCTGGCCAGATTTGATCAGCTGGTGTTCGAAACTAGGTTCCCTAAATCAAAAGCTACTTTTATACCACTACGCCATCAGGCCGATAGGTCACCATATAACTGGCCACGAAACCTGCCAGAAAAGCCTTATTCCAAGTACACTAGTCTATTATTTCAATATTTTTTAGAGCTTTGGTGAAATTTTGCCTTATGTAGTACATACCTAGCACCAACGAATTCATCACATTCTAGCATTCGTTTCCATCTATGCACTGTTTCAAATGGACCAAATTCGAGGGTGAGTCCAAGATCTAATTCACTAGTTTGCGAAGAAGACATTGATATTCCTAATATTGATAAAATTGTGTATTTCAAACCAAAATAACAGTGCCGCCGACACTCCCGCTTAATTTTGACATTTGTTATTTGCTACTTTGACATTAATCTGTTTTTGTTTTTTCCCTGATGTTGTTATATTTTTTAAATTAATAACATTTGAGTAGGCAACTAAAATATCCACAGTTCAAATTTATTTTATGTTGCAAAATTAATCGAATTGTTTATTTTAGGAATGGTTTAGTATGTGAGAAGTTTAATATAAAAAAAACAGCACAATAATAGTAAAATTAATTTTATTCCTTGACAAATTGAATATAAAATCATTGACGTGTTTCAATTTGGTTTCAATAGACGACATTGAGCGTTCAAAAAAATATCGGCGTGTCTGTTCGCTTAGTTCTTCTAAACTACACAATGGATTTTGATGCGGTTTTTACTGTTATTTAGAGAATTTCTCCCAGGTTTGTGTATAATACAGAGCACTCATATTAAATTTTTAAAAAAGTGGGGAAATCTCGATGTTTAGTAGCAATAAAATCGTAAAAAGACGCTTTTAGAGCGCTTACACTGACTAAACCATTTGAGATACATTAAATTACACTACTTAGATAACAGATACTTACAATAGCACAAATACGGTTCGTTGTTCAAATAATAATCGGTCTTTGAATTATATTAAAATATAAAGTTGTGTAAATAAATAAAAAGTTCACAGTGACCGAAAGAGTGAGAGAAAGAGAGAAATATTTTAACAGTGAAAGACGTCAGAACACCCGGAACAATTTAACAGCGAAAATATCGATAGATTAGCTATAAATTAGTACGGTATTGCAAAACAGTGAAATAAGTTATCATAAAATATTAGTAAATACATCGCGTGACTGTGAGCTAAGATTTGGAGAGATAAAATAAAAATAAAATAATACTCGACGAAACGCAGAGAGCTAATTCACGGAAGTTGATTATGCCCGTATTCCTATAATAACGTCGTGCTATATATTATTGTTAGCGAGAATTAAAAATTAATTAAATCGGGTAAATTGTTTTGGTCGGATTTGATGTCCGGCTCCGGCCAGAGCAGTTTACAAACGCCAAAATTTCGTAGTTCCGATTGATAGTAGTGATTCGTTTTTCAAGCGTTTGTGACTAGAGCTGAAGCAGCTCTAGTCACAAACGCTCTCGCGACTCGCTCGCCGGTCGCTCGCTGTCAGTTTGACGTTTGTACAATGGATATTGCATTAGACAAACGTCAAACTGACAGCGAGCGACAGGCGAGCGAGTCACGAGAGCGTTTGTGACTAGAGCTGCTTGATCCACGGACCAAAAAAAATAATCGTTATATTTAATTTTGATCCATCCGTATAAAATGAATAAAAGTTAGAGTTATAGTTACATTCATTAGTAATAAAAAGAGAATGGTTTAAAGCATTTGTAACACTATTTTTGCAAGAAAGTTTACAAAGTCAAAGCACAAAAATGAGAGATTGCATATTATCACATGAAAAAATGCTATATCTATAGGATAGGTTTATAATAATATAGGCCTTATAATAATCATGACAAAAACATTTTTACTAAATGTATTAAATGAACCTTATTAGGTAATCAGGTAAGAAGAAATGACTAGTCTAGTCTATTGCGGCCGTAATCTTTTATACATAATATTACTAATATCATATTGATGGTAGACCCGTGGGTCTAGTCTGAAACTGACACGCCGATCGCTCGCTGTCAGTTTGACGTTCGTCTAATGCAATAACGCATTAAACAAACATCAAACTGACAGCGAGCGAGTGGCGAGACGGCTCAGACTGACCCACCTGGGAATCGTATCACCATATAATGTTAACTAATACCATTGAATCAATGCTAATACATGCATGTAAAAGCTGTACTTTTATTGTTTTTTGGACATTATTTTAAGCCTGTGTAACCGGTAATAGAACAAACATGGAAAGGGACAATAATCTATATCCTGGCCAAAACGATAGCATTTAAAAATTTTAAAAAATGTAGGAATATTTTTGTTATTCCTACCTTCTTGAGTCTAAATTTATAAATCTGATTAGAAATGAAACCATGGGTTAGCAATATGTACTTTTTGCAGGATTTACTAAATTTGACTATGTTTAGATGTCGACAGAGATCATTTACCAGCTAGGAGCCTGAAATGACAGTAGATTTGTACAACTGCATGCCATTATGCCATAAACAATAAAAAGATACGCAGTTGCCGTAGTTAGAGGGAGTACGCAATACACAAACTATATTTTTTTTTAATAATGAGACAGAATATCCAAATTTGGTTGTGTTGAGCCATATGCGAGTGACACTTGAAACATGTTTCGACAGTGCGTGATTGTAAATTTGTGATTAAAAAATGCATGATTAAGTTCTGAAATATGTATTTCTTTTAATACAATTGTGGGTTGCGTCTTTAGTATATTTTCATGAAAACGTAGGTACATGTTTTCCTGCATATCTAAAATTAAATGTCTATTTTTGGATACGAATACTATCGAGCACTTTCTAGAATGTGCTAAACCGTTTTGTGTTCTCAGTTATAAAAAGTCGATTGCCAGCTATTCTTTCTTAGTACATTGACGCCAAGCAATAAGATACAATAACCTGAAGATGGGTGTCAACTTAAATGAATCTGAGGAACATAAGAATAGAGGGAACGAAGACTTTAAATCTGGGAATTGGGAAGAATCTATTGTAAATTATACTAAAGCTATCAACGCTGGCGAGAAGGATAGTCGGGAATTGGCGGTTTATTACAAAAATCGAGCGGCCGCTTATCTCAAGCTGAATGACTATCAAAACGCAATTAAAGATTGCGATGCTGCACTCGAAATTGCTCCCGTCGACCCAAAAGCCCTGTTTAGGCGATCGCAAGCCTTAGAAGCAGTCGAAAGATACGAGGAAGCATATCGCGATGCTAGAGCGATTTTCAACGAAGACCCTAACAATAAAGCCGTTCAACAAGTCTTGAAACGTTTACATGGAATTGTGCAAGAGAGAGCCAAGAAAAATTCACAGACGAGTAATAAGATTGAACAAATGTTTAATATTGCATTTGATTTGTCCGCTGATAAAGAAAAACGCGAAAAGGCCATGAATAATCTACTTGTGTTAGCTAAAGAGAACGCCGGCGCTGACATCATGTACAAGAACCATTGTGTGGATAGGATTCGAAAATTGCTTAAAGTTGAGAAAAATGGTGAGATTTATGTGACGGCACTGAGAATAATAGGTCAATTATGTAAAAATAACATTGATAGAACCAAAGGAATTATATCTATTGTGGGAATACCTTGGTTCCTAGAAATCATCGACAGTGATTGTTCAGAAAGAGTTAACGTTGCACAATATTGCATGCAGGTCGTCCTAAATACATTTTCCGGATTGACGAATAAAACTGACAGCAAGCCTGACCAAAAGCTCTGTGAACAAAACAAAAATGATATTGATACTCTTCTGACATGTTTAACTGTTTCAATCACGAATCGTATTATTAGCGGACTGGCTAGAGATGCCATTATAGAATTGATCATGAGGAATTGTCATTATACCACTCTGAATTGGGCTGAGACTTTTGTTGAAAGGAAAGGACTACTGAGGCTATTGGAGGTATGCAGTGAGTTAGAAGAGTATAAGTATGAGTCTGCCATGAACATAACGCCATCCTCGAGGACTATCGCAGCAGTCTGCCTGTCAAGAATTTATGAGAACATGTATTATGATTTACTTAAAGAGAAATTTGGCAATCAAATTGACGAGTTTGTGAAGGATAAACTGTTAAATCCCGACTTTGAATCAAAAGTTCGTGTAGTCGTCGCCATCACATCGCTTTTGCTAGGGCCGCTCGATGTGGGTAATTCGATCATATCGAGAGATGGAATAATGCAGATGATACTCGTTATGGCTGGTACAGATGATATCTTGCAACAGAAAGTGGCATGTGAATGTATCATAGCCGCAGCTTCTAAAAAGGACAAAGCAAAGGCTATCCTTCGAGAAGGCGCTGAAGTGTTGAAGAAACTATACAAATCAAAGGACGATGAAATCAAAGTACGAGCTTTAGTCGGCTTATGTAAAGTGGGAAGTTCTGGCGGCTTAGATGCGTCCATACGGCCCTTTGCTGATGGTGCAACATCCAAATTAGCCGAAGCATGCAGAAAATTCCTAATTAATCCTAAAAAAGATGGAAGTATGCGAAAGTGGGCAGCAGAAGGTCTATCGTATTTAACTCTTGATGCCAGTGTCAAGGAAAAGCTCGTCGAGGATAGACCTGCTATTCAAGCTCTCATTGAACTAGCAAGGACTGGCGATCAATCAGCCCTATACGGTGTTGTAACTACACTCGTTAACTTGTGCAATGCTTATGAAAAAGAGGAACTTTTACCAGAATTAGTTGAACTAGCAAAATTTGCAAAGCACCATATACCCGAGGAGCATGAATTAGATGACCCAGACTTTGTCAGTAGAAGGATATCAATATTGGCGACAGAGGGTGTTACTTCCGCACTGGTTGCACTATCCAAAACGGAAAGTCACAATTCTAAAGAATTAATAGCTCGAGTATTTAATGCGATTTGCTGTCAGCAGGAACTCCGCGGATTAGTAGTGCAACAGGGAGGTGCAAAAGTTTTAATTCCAATGGCATTAGAGGGGACGAATAATGGCAAAAAGCAGGCGGCACAAGCATTATCTAGGATAGGAATTACAATCAATCCTGAGGTTGCATTTCCGGGACAAAGAAGTCTTGAAGTTGTTAGACCTTTACTTTCATTGTTGCATCCTGACTGCTCCGCCTTGGAAAACTTTGAGGCTCTCATGGCCCTCTGCAATTTAGCTCATATGAATGATACAACTAGACTTAGAATACTCAAGGAGGGTGGCTTAGCAAAGATCGACTCTTATATGTATGAGGATCACTTAATGTTAAAGCGTGCTGCTACACAATGTATATCTAACATGGTTTATTCCGATGATGTTCAGAAGATTTACGAAGGCAATAACGATAGGACTAAATACTTGTACTTGCTTTGCCAAGAAGATGATGAAGATACTGTAAAAGCTGCATCAGGTGCTTTGGCATATTTGACATCTATCACCAAAATATGCTGTGACAAATTATTTGACCTGGAGCCTTGGCTGGAGAGTCTGCATTGTTTAATAGCCAGTCCTTCGCCGGAAATACAATATAGAGGCCTTTTCATGCTCCTCAATATAGTAAATAGCAGTAAGGATGCCGCAGAAAAGATTTTTGCAACTGATGTTATGGAATTGTTAATGGCACTGGTGAAGCTTGATGACCCGGATAGAGCAAAAGTTAGAGAGTATGCAAACAAATGCCTCGAGGCGGGTGAAAAAATGAAGTTAATACAAAAGCCAGGAAATGATGCAATGATGCCAGATGTTTTTGAAGAAGCTAAAGAGATCGAAGATGACTTAGAATAGTTACTTTAATGTTTAATTATTATTTTATGACTGGTTTTGTTTTTTTTATATAATCACTTTTGTATTACTTGCATTGATTTGATGTAAAATTTATCCTGCCATTTATAACTACTTAAATGTATCTAAACTACCTATTTATACTACGTGTGTTATTGTTTGTATTTTAAATAAATTTTATTTATTGTACCTAAATATAACTAAATTAAACCTTGAACATGTTTTACTAAATATATTAATGGAAATCAACTCTCATGCGGTCCTAAGGCATGTTTTGTAGTGCATTTTAATCTTAGTTGAGCCCTGTTTATTTATTTATTTTTGAGTAATGCACCATGTACACATCTTTACGACGGCTGGTGCCTTTTCCGTAGGTATCTTAGTTAAATAGAATTATGACAATTCAAGAATGTAAAGAAACTTCCATAGAAAATAACACTACTATAAATACTTACAAAAGAATTTCAACAGAATTACACATTACTTTATGACTATACACCAATATAATCCTTTTTTTATTTTAGTACAAGCTGACCCGGCGAACTTCGACCTACCGCCTCAGAATCAATAAATGTTGTGCTAACTTATTAGCCGAATTAAATTCAGTTTTTTTATTAGGAATGCTCAAAATGAATTAGGCTCAATATATATACAAAATCAATTCGTTTTCAAGATATCAAAAAAGTCGTTTCATACAAAATGTATGAGAGAATGAATTTTCTTCATATTTTTTTTTGATGTTTTTAATAGTTATTGTGCGGGAGTTATTGTTATTCAGGGCGGAGATAAATCCAACAAATCAAGGATCATAAAAATCGGTATTGCCGTTCCTGAGTAATGGTGTAACTAACACGACTGTTTTTATATACAAAAATGCGTATAGTTAAGTTGACAATACCAATAGATTGTATCTATGTTAGTGATCCAATTAAATGAAAAATAATATTAATAAATTGACATTTAATTTAATTAGAAAAAATATATTTATACTCAACATACTTATACATACTTAATAAATAGGGTATTTAAATAATTTATAAAATATATTTAATATATTGCAGAAAAGATATTACAATTTAGATAAAACTATAAATTTTATATCCTTTTTTATATTTTTCTTGTTTTGATGTCATCTTATACCTCATTAAATAGTTTAGGTATTAAGCATTGTAATGTACACGATCCATAGTAATTCTTGTCTTTGTGTTTGCCTTGTTGTGTTGTGCATGAACTACTATCCATACGGTATAATAGTATCAATAAACAGTTTTTTTAAATATATGACAGAATATTTTTAGGATGTACCGTAATTTATCACTTAGTATTTTTATATGAGTCCCCCAATTGAAATACTTATCGAATATTTTGAAAAACGGACATACTCAATGTTGTGTGTCTGAATCGAGACATGCATATGTGTGGGCCTTGATTTTAACCTCACCTCTTCATATATAGGAAGAACACAAAGAACGTTTGTTTTCTTGAGGTTTATTATATGGCCATTGTGGTGAGACCATCGAATGAGTTGAGAGAAATCAAAGTTCATTTGATCAATCTCCACCGAAAGGTCTTTATGAGATACTATTAATGCAGTATCGTCTGCAAATTGGTGGAAGGAACTGAATTTCATTTTTTTCCCCATAGAGTTACAATAAATAAAATTGTAATTATTGGCTCGGACTTTCATTCTTCTATTTTTAATAGTACCTTACATTATGTCTAATTTCCCCAGATTCAAGAGATTCGACAAGTTGATTATGATTTAGTGTGAAACGCTTTACTAAAATTGACTAAAACAATAATTACATGATATTGAACCTATTATTGTTTCAAAATAATGTATGTTAAAAAAATATATATAATACGCTTGTGCGAGTAAATTAATTTTAATCTTTTAATGTATTTCTGTACTTAAACCTGTGCGAAAACCTGTTATTAGTTATTTTTATTCACAATTACATGTATCATTTTCTTATATATTGTAATGTTGGTTTTTCAAATAAACATTAAATAAATAAAAAATAATTACTTCTATTCTGTAAGCTTCCCTCCCCCTCCCCATCTGTTAACTAATACTCGTTTAATGGTAAATATGTCACATAAATTTTTCTTTGAAAATTAAGTATGTAATATTTATAGATTAATGTGATTACTTTTATTTTTTGTGATAATAAATTGATTAGGTAGGTATCTATTATTTAACAATTAAATAATTACATAAATTATACACATACTAATTCTGTGCTTTTGGTACTTTTTACATAAATTTATTACACATGTGTATATTTTATCTTAGTACCTATCTACCACATACATTTGTCACTCATAAAATGATCTCATATTAGGTACACTCCTCGCTTGCTCGCATATGTCATCGCAAAAAGTCTCTATCCATCCAGCTTGGTAAATGGCGGAGTGAGAGAGTGCCGGTGTCAGATATTTACAAGAACGATTTGTATGACATGCCGTATCTATGTTTTAAAATATCGTTGCAGGTAGGCAATTGGGCTACCCTAGGAGTTTTACTAACCCAATTAAAATATGCGTTGAACAACAATAAACTTTAAAAAACCATATTTTTTTTACCATAAACATCTTTTGTTAGTAAGCCGACGCACAGTGGTCAATCGGGGAAAAAGCGGTCAAAACTCGAAAATATTGTCGGATGACGCTGAAAAATTTTCCTTTATGGTTTCCATGATCACTGATCACGAATCTCTTATCAGATTGAACAAATTCAAAATGGCGAACCTTTCCAATAAATAATGAACGGATCACGCGAAAAAAGCGTATATATGGTTATTCATGCTTACTTAAAAAGATCTAGCATAAGGTATGAGAATTCAAAATGGCGGATTCAAAACTTGTTTCATAAATAATGTACGGATCACGTTCAAAATTTGTTTGGCGTTTGTGATGAATTGGAAAGGTGATGTGAGTGTAAAATGGAGTACACTTATAGGATGTTTATGCTGAAATCATTTATGGTATTGTGATCACATGTCATTAAAAGTTATTATGATCGTGACAATATCAACTCATACGAAAAGTGGTACAAAATAATTTAAAATGTACGCGCGCGGCGTTAAAATGTACGAACAGGTAGCATGGGTTTCACTATTCGGATCACAAAACATTTTCAGACCTTTCGGATGATGCTGATAATAGCTGAGCCTCGAATGACAATTTCTTCTTTTCTTGGGATGGTAATTTTGTCATGCTTGAAATGACTGGATCTGAAGATACCAAGAGCCCGTGAAAAACATCTTCCATGGTATCTCTTCTCGACGTTTTCCGTGAATATCTTTCACGTAGTTTTTTAATATCTTTATTTCGGGACTCTTGCGCATCTTCGGACAACAGCCCGATTGGCAAGATTATGATGATGCACCGTGCATCGCGTCCGCGCCCGGCAGCACGCGACTTTGCAGCTGCGATCCGCGTCGCAGTAAAAATCACTTTACTCAAAGAATCGCACCTATTAGCAGTTGATTTGCGACTATTATGATGTGAGACGCTATAACGCTTGCATTCATTTTCGTTGCAGACTGGGGAACCGTGGGGCAAAAAGTATTTGCTATTTGAACGCGACGCTGTACATAAATTATCAATTCCTGAAAACGCTTTTCCAGTGCGATTTTTAATAGCATAACCCTCCATCAAATGAAATTGGAAACGAGCACAACGAACAAAAATTATCCACGTTTACAGCCAAATTAAATTTCCGGAGCGCACGACTGTAACGCACGTTGTTCCACGACGCCGTAGTTCGGATTGAGTCATAATAGCGAATATTCGAGATATTCGCCTGCCGTCTGCAGCACTGAATGCGCCAGCTCCCTCTTCAAAGGATTATGTGTTACCGACCGCGGCAAAAAAAAACTGAATATCCGGGTTTTGACCGCTTTTTCCCTGATTTAGACCACTGTGCGACGTCATTAAACCGACGGTATTCGATATATTATTTTTACATTCATATTACCTGATTGACTAACTATTATGGTATGGTTTTTCGGTCTTATGAAGGCACCTTGCTAAGCTTAAAACGAACCAACCACATTCATAACACGGTTAGCACTTAATTGAACTGTGACAATGTTTAATTTTATTTTTAGTACTGCCTGCGGTGTGTTTTAGGTAGGGCATCTGCACCAACGTTGACAGTATGAGTAAACACAGTATTGGCAGAAGTAATTAATTTTAAATTAATAGTCTAATTTGAAGATTAGTTTAATTGATCCAAATAATAATAGGTATTACCTGCCTACCTTTGATTTTCACCTGGGTACTTGATTTCTGGAAATGCGTATTCTCAAAACTCTTACAGGCTATAAAAATATTTTAGGAAACTTTAATTGCTTCGTAGTTTCCAAATTTAAAGTGTACCTATTTAAAAAAATATTTTTGGAAAATCCATAAACATTTGAATTTTTTGATGACTAATATTTTGTCTATGGTCCCTCGTGGTTATTGCCTGACAGGTTTGATTGTTCGCATCTTAGTTTTTTGAATACGTATTTTAGTAACTTTTAAAAATACTATGGCCGCAATTAGCTTATTAAACCCTAAAGCCGAATTCGCGAGAGCGGCTCAAGCTCTAGCTGTAAACATTTCAGCAGCTAAAGGCATACAAGATGTAATGAAGACCAACTTAGGCCCAAAAGGAACTATGAAAATGTAAGCTTTCATTTTTTTTTCTAGATTTTTCGAACATTGTGTTTGAGGCTCGAGAAAACAATCATCTCGGTAAGCTTCTAAACCATGGACATTGTTTTTCATATTTTTTTTGTTAATTTCGTTAAATACAAATTGGTAAAATTGTTTTAAATTTAAACAGCAAATTTTTGCCGGAATTTTAAATTCCGGCCAATATTCTTTCAAGTTATTACCAAAACGTTTTTAATTATCTTGAGTCAAACCTTATTTTTCAGTTTTAATTTGGTAATCCATATTCAAGGCAATTTTATTTAAGATGAGGTAAAATAAGTTATTTTCCGAAACATACAAAAGTGTAAGTAGGAATGACATTTACAGCAATGTGGTGACAAAAATACATGCTGAAGATAGTAAATTATCTAAAAAGAAATTTAGTTTAACGTGAATAATAATAGTTAATGTGATCTAATAAAGGACCTATGCAGGAACTAACAAAGCAAGTCATACAAAGTACAACAAAACAATTTACCGCATGATGCAGATCCAGGTTGATGAGGGTGAAATAAGGAAGACTCCATTGTGCTGGTACATTTTATTCCATCCTAACGGTATTCCTATATTATACATGAATCCCATAGGGGAACATTTCCAATATTAATAACAAATAGCGTTGAATAAAATTGAAAACTAGTTAACAGAGTAAAGATAAACAACCTCCCCCTCCCGTATTAATTGCCTACCCATGTAAAATGCCACTGCTGATATGGCTACTAAATATACTTATTTAAAACCAGCCAATGGCTTTTTATGCACGTATTTATATTGGGCAGTGGAATGAGCATTTTGGGTTGTGCGTATTGGGCAAAAGTCAGATAAAATAGTGAATAACAACAGTTTTCTTAATATCACCTGGGACTGTATTTCCAAAAATGGATTAATATAATTTTCTAGGAACACATAAATTATTATATTCTTCAGGTCCCATGTGTTCAACAGATCATTCCGAATAAAATATTTATTTTAAAAAATGTAAAAGGTGTTGAATTTTCAATTCATAACACAAATTCACGTTATAAATTCATATCAATTCATGGTAAGTTGTTTTAGTCGTATATAATTATAAATGCAGAAAGACGATCTTGATATAGCACGCTCGGCATCTGGCGATATACAGAAATTACTCGAATTTGTGTCATTGGTGCGGAGTGTGTTAAGGAATTATTTCCTATATTTTGGAAATGATCACACATCCCGTTTTCAGGTGGAAGTTCGACACATTCATCCCAATGCAAACTAACAATGTATTTTGTTCAATTTGTCAACGGAAATAAATATTTTACATTCTTTGATAATAATTTTGTCCCACAGGTTGGTGTCTGGTGCTGGTGACATAAAAATCACTAAGGATGGCAATGTACTCCTCCACGAGATGCAAATCCAGCATCCAACAGCTTCTCTGATTGCGAGGGCATCCACTGCTCAGGATGACTCCACCGGAGATGGAACAACCTCAACTGTTTTGCTTATTGGGGAGCTCCTTAAACAGGCCGATCTCTACATTTCTGAAGGTTACTATTTTTTGCGTTATATTCTTAATGCTGATGGGTTGTGAAGATGTGTTTCGGCTAGTTGGTTCTTGGACAACTTGCTATATGCGAATTTCCTTGGGCAAATTTGTTCTATCTGTTACTTTTTTAGGCGAGCGTTAAAGTTTACATAGACGACCAATTCTGCCAATGGGAACCTGCACTCTCTTCCGGATGGTGAGGAATGATGCTGTGTTTTACTTAAGGTTCTGAGAGAGTAAAATTTGTTATGGCTGGGCTATGGGTTGGTAGCTAGGCGAACGCAAATTTTTCTTTAATAACCAAATGTGAAAACTTAATAGTTATATTGCTTTAGTGGGTGCAACGTCATGCAACCAAGGTACTTCTTAAATTCCACTTTCCTCGGTTAAACGGTTTGAAAATGGTGTTTATGATTTAAGTCAGTCAGGCCACTTTCTTTTATATATTATGCAGTAGATGTCACTTTTATGTTAATTTATGTTAGTTTACGAGAATCAAAATTTGTATGTTTAGATCACATCGGAGGCTATCGGATAATATAGATATATAACATTAAAGTGTATACATTTTTAGTACTGATAAATGAAACATTTACAGTTCAATAGAAAGCCCAAATACCATATTCAAAATTCAAAAATATGACAGCAGGGCTGTTGGAAAAAAGGGGAGGGGGTTATTTTTTATTACTGGCCAGTTAAAACTAATACAAATTCATATGTGAAACTCAAATAAATACACGTAAAAGAATGTTCAGTGCCACATTATAATTATTATAAATTGAAATATTATGTATGTGTTGTTTTATTAATAGCCGGCGTCAACATTAACAAAAAAACTCCTAAAATGGTGTTAAAATTTATGATGACTTGAAATAATGTCATGATACGATTGTATGTTTTTTTATTTTAATCTACTCAGAAAACAAAATGACCCCCTGTCGCTTCTATGGCCATCCAAAATGCACATCGAATGGGCTTAAAGTGCCGCAGGCATAAATGGAGATAGGTTATGAAGCAACCCATCATATGTTGGTACCACAGGCTCGAGTAGTCTGGGTGGGAGATGCCTTTAATGACGTCTGTAGGGTCTTAACTGTAAGAAGTCAGGTCTGCTTAAATAATTTACTACTACTAAACAACATATAGATGCAGTTGCTATTATATGATAGCTACAGGATGTCAGTCATTCTTGGTTTTTTTTTTAACAAACCCTTTAATGCATTTTTCTCATCTAGGACTCCACCCAAGGATTCTCACCGAAGGCTTTGATGTTGCTCGTGCCAAGGCTCTCGAGATTTTAGACTCACTCAAGATTCCAATTGAGGTCACTCGCGAACCACTGCTAGAAGTTGCCAGAACATCTCTGCGCACAAAGGTACAATTGTTGCATTGTCATGTTTTAACAATACTTGATTCTTTTTAGTAATTTTAATGACATCATTTAAACCTCATAAAACTATCCTAGAAAAAAACTATCTTTTCATTTTCTAATTCTGGAGATATCGACCTCTATGTAACATTTTAGGCACCTCGGGTGATATTCTTAGATATCAGTCCATCGCCATATGGAATCTAGCACATATAGTAATTTGGCTAGCCGATTTAGGTATGTGTATGTAGTACAAAGCTCATAGAAAATCTATGGTATCCTTTACTGTGAATCGCCTAACGCACACTTTTATTAAACAATTAATCAATTAGTTTGTTATTAAGAATACTCAAGATGAATTAAGTTCAATAAATGTACAAAAATCAAAATGATATCTATTTTAATTATCAATGACAATGACAAATGTGATAACATCACAAAGTGAACATCTTCGAAGGTAACTTTGAAAATAAAATTCCACAGAATACAAAGCCGTTCCATATAAAATGTATGAACAATGAATTCTCTTTATATTTTTTTTTCATGATTTTTTCCAATGTTTTAATAGTTATTCTGCTATTCGGGGCAGAGACAAATCCAACAAATCAAAGATCATAAAAATCGGTCCAACCGTTCTTGAGTTATAAATGCTGTAAATAACCCGACTTTGTTTTATATATATAGATATTGACTAAGCTCAGTACAATAAATAGTCTACCTTCCTTGCAGGTCCATCCAGCCCTTGCAGATGTGCTGACAGATGCTTGCGTCGATGCCATCCTTCAAATCAGAAAACCAGATCAGCCAGTAGACCTGCACATGGTTGAGCTTATGGAGATGCAGCATAAGACGGCAACTGAATCTATGCTTATCAGAGGTGAAAAATGTATTTAATACTAACAAATTATAACAATTAACCTGCCATTTGCCCCATGCGGACATGTCTCGGTAACCGTGGTGCGCACCTGTTGAATATCCCGACTGACACATCTCGTCATCATTAAACTTAGGCACGGGTCGCTATATTCATTATTTCTTTATTAGTGGAAATGTTTTTTTATTCGGCACACTAAAAGAGTCCCAAATTTTTGGCCTTTTTGATGGTTTACCCATCACATCACTAGGCACTTTTATCCCTATCACTATAGACGATTTTGTAAACAAACTAATTTTAAAATCTAATGGCTGTCTAATATACATAAACATAATGTGGGTAAATTATTATTATTAAGTATATTTTTGGATTGACAATACGTATTGTTTTAAGTGTATGAAATATGCACTGGTCGCAAGAAAAACTTGCTATTTCAGCAGTCGTAACAACGACTGCTGAAATAGCAAGTTTTTCTATTTTCTTTAAAATATTCTCGGCTCGTATCTATCTAGAACAAAATTTCTAGTTTACAATCATCATCATCAGCCGGTGCCTATCCACTCTTGGGACGTAGGCCTCTCGGAATGTGTGCCATTTCTCACTATCTTCCAGCTGCTTCCGGCTCCCTGTTTAATGTCCTCCGTCCAACGCGCTGGTGGTCGACCTGTGCTTCGTTTTCCAGTTCCAGGTCTCAATTCGAGTGTTTTTCTGCTCCAGCGGTTGTCAGACCTTCGACACAGATGACCTGCCCATCGCCCTTTCAGCTTGCTTATTTTTCAGGCTATGTCTTCAACTTTAGTTCTTTGGCAGATAGTATCATTGCAAATTCTGTCGCGCAGAGATTCCAAGCATAGCCTGTTCCATTGCTCGCTGTTTGTCCTTTAATTTGCGGATAAGGTCGTCTGTTAGTGTCCAAGCTTACAACGCAATAAATAGTATGTGCTTACAATATTGGCGTCAATAAATCAGCCCAAAAGTACTAAGGAAATTGATTTAAAAAACGGTTACTTTTATAGGACCTTTTAGTTTAAATTGTTTAGAGTATTTTTAATAATAATTGGTTATTGTTTAGGAATTGTAATGGACCACGGAGCTCGTCATCCAGACATGCCCAAGCGCCTCGAGAATGCATACATTCTCACGTGCAACGTGTCCCTCGAGTACGAAAAGTCTGAAGTGAATTCAGGCTTCTTTTACAAATCTGCTGAGGATAGAGAGAAGCTAGTACTTGCTGAAAGGGAGTTCATTGACTTGAGAGTGCAAAAGGTATGTAAACACATCGTAATCATATATTTTTCAAAAAATTTGATTATAAAATATCTACATCATCCGCAGCTCTTAAGATCTGATGCTTTTTGACCGTGTTCAACCAACTCACCGAGCCCCCATTATGGATATAGTGGCTCCATAGTCACTTAATTGAACATGGATTTCACGATTTCAATTCAAGTATTCATATTTGGATAATGGAAGGGAAGCAATGTTGTATTTTGGGCTCCTGCAGGATTGATGCGTCATTTAGGCTAGGCTGTCTGGCATTTTTCACCAGCACCTAGAAATATCAATATTTTTTTGCAATCTCTAAGCGTTATCCTTGCATACCTTTCACAAAAATAGCTTGCTCGGGAGCGATTTCTTTTGTCAAAGCAGCTTTAGGGCGTTTGTTTGGATGAGTAAAAGGTTTTTTTAAATGTGAAATGAACGAGATTAACCTATAATTTGCATTTCTGCATGGGGTTGAAAAAAAAATATATGTAGTGTGTACCCCATTTCTTAAGCCATCCACCAAACTGTTGGCAAATTTAATGAAATACATTCATAGTGCATCCACCCTTAGCTTCGACTACCTCTATGCATAGCTAGTACGCTCATAGCTATAGCATAATAAGGGAGATCTAGAGCTACGAATCGACCAGAAAGGAAGACTCCAAAAGCGCTGGCTGGAAAAATTGGCAACTTTAGTCCGAGGAAAGTTATATTGTTTTTATATCAAAAAGTGGTAGATGGACTACCAGGTTAATTGTATAAACGTAGATAAACAAACTATTTCAATTGTTTTTTTGAGTTATGATTTTGGAGGCCTGGGCTGCCACTTTCTCTTAGGCCACATTTATAATCATCTGGAGTAATAGCTAGGGGTGTGACGCAACCGATCCTTAGCAATAAAGTAAGCTCTCCCAGCGGCTATATGATTCAGAGCTCCACGAAATTTCTTTTTATACTATTACTATTTTAACGTTACAGTAAAAAATTCTATTCCAGATAATCGCTCTTAAAAAGAAATTGTGTGATGGCACCGACAAAACCTTTGTCGTTATCAATCAGAAGGGGATTGACCCTCTGTCGCTGGATGCCTTTGCGAAGGAAGGCATCGTTGGTCTGCGGCGCGCGAAGAGACGCAACATGGAGCGTTTGGCGTTAGCTTGCGGTGGAGTCGCCCTTAACTCTCTGGATGACATGGACGAAAACGTGCTTGGTTTTGCAGGCCTTGTCTATGAGCACGTGCTGGGAGAAGACAAGTTCACATTCGTAGAGCAGTGTAAGGTTCCTCAGTCCGTAACCATCCTAATCAAAGGTCCGAACAAGCATACAATTCTCCAAATCAAAGATGCCGTCAGGGATGGCCTGAGGGCTGTGAACAATGCCATAAATGATAAGTGCGTCATTCCGGGTGCTGGTGCTTTTGAGATACGTGCTCATAATGAGCTTCTTAAGCACGAGAGCGCGATCAAAGGTAAAACTAGGCTGGGAATTCGGGCATATGCCGAAGCACTGCTCGTAGTACCAAAGACGCTGGCCGTCAATTCGGGATTCGATGCGCAAGACACTATTGTGAAACTGCAGGAGGAATCGCGCCTTAGTACCGATCCTGTTGGACTCGATCTGAGCACAGGTGAGGCAATGAAACCTGTTGACCTGGGCATTTATGATAATTACATTGTAAAGAGGCAAATTATCAACTCATGCTCTGTCATTGCGAGCAACCTGCTCTTAGTTGATGAAATTATGAGGGCTGGAATGAGTAGTCTCAAAGGATAAAAGGATAAAATAATTCCACCTATTGTCTTTTTTTTCACATCACTTATTTAACAAATATTGATAATTTATATCAATGCTTAGGAATCATATTTAATTTTGTTTGCATTTTTTAATATCAACTGCACTTCTTCTCTAGTGTTCCTGTAAGATTTGAACTCTAGACCAGGAACACAGGCTTCGGTATTACTTCTTATACCAAACTACTTCTTATTTGATTGTTATAATTTCATAATGATTATAATATAATATGCATTTATAACAAATAAAGTAAGTTTTACTAAAAATCTGGTGTTTTAGTTTTCATACACAAAATAAAATAAACATTAGTATATATTATGCTCTTTAATGACATAGAATTTAATATAACATCATTGGAAACACGTACTACCATATCTCTACGTATTTGTTTCTATACTATTAAATATTACTTAATTTCTAAAGTTATTAAGAATAAAAGTATTAAAAATAGGTTTGGTACAAAAATAGTTTTTCCTGTAGGAATGTCAACAAGATAATATAATAAATGCAAAAAAACGGCTGCAGCCAGGATTCTTTTCCACAAATTTTATGAGGGTAGAAGAAATGTATATTGAGGTTTTTTGTAGGGATAAACCTACAATTAATTAATAAGTAACAAAAAAATACAATAAGTTATACTTAAGATATACTAGAAATCAATACAACTATAGACTAGACCATTTTCACAATATTTATACATAGTGTCCCACCACCTTTTACGTTAAAAATCCAGTTTAGCAGTTATTAAAAGTATCAAAATTCACCGAGAAATTAATTTGTGGACTTTACACAATTATAATGAAATAATGATAATGTCACGTGTAACAGGCCACCATGCCGGTGTATATCCACCGATGTATATGCACCAGTGCCGTGGTCGTTACCGTTCTAGTTGAAGGTCGCGTGAATCCCTTGCAAAGAATACCTGTGGTGATTTACACTAATTCAAAAAAAAAAAATGAATTTGGCTATAAATTATTTTAGTATTTATTATTCAAAATTATAACTAGAATAGGAATATAAACACCCTTTTAAGTTTTAGTAAAAGGTTTTAGGGCACTATATAATATAAACCAATTAATTAGACAGAATGTAATAAATAGATAAATTATGTCGTTGATGGTTATATTTCTAACCTTCGCTTGTGTTTTTTGATCAGTTAAAATGCCCCGTCGGAAATTACTTTTAACAGGGGAAGAATATCAATTTCTTTTACTTAATTTTTTTCATTATGCTTTCGTGACATTTATACTTTTCGGAGAATAAATGTCCTGGCAGACAAATTTCTGAAATTCGTTTTTGACCTGTAATGCGTTTATGCTCGACCTCTTTTGAGTCTAAACTGACAAGTCGGAAAGGGCAAGTATTAAAATTAAAATTTGAAATGTAAAATAGAATGGCCTGACTGTGAGACCACCTTAAAAGTAGTTCTAATTGGGACAACTGAGCTATGGCCACAATCACACAGGTGTCATAATCGCCGTGGTCGGGTTCAGCGGCGACGATTTATCGTACCCAACAAATCGGAGAACATACCTCATATTTTTTAAAACGTTAAAAAAAAGAAGAGTTCTGCACTTTACAATTTATCGGACAGTTGGGTAGCGTTGGATGTTCGGCCGAACCAACCGAAAATATTGCGTAATAATAATAATGAAGTTGGTCAACTGTCCTACAGACGTTATAAAATTTATCAGGTTTGTTTGAAGTTGGTTCCGAGAAATTGTGTCGTCTGTACACCATCGGACTAAGACCAGATCCATAGGTTGCATACATAATCACATTATATTATTTTTTTTAAATGGGGCGTGTCTTCGACTATGGATCTGAGTGTGCTGTGTGTGGTCTGCTATTAAAGTAAAGTCTATCATATACAACCAATATTAAATATATTGAAATTTCCTTCTGATTGTTTTGTTTTGTATAAATAAATGGTCTTCATAATAAAAAATCAGTATCAGTTAATAAGAAGAAAAAAATGTAATATTAGACGCGATTCCCCCCAGCGTGCTCTACCTAAAATGGAACACCTCCAGAAAATTTCGACATATCTTCGCGTTTCACATCCCCTAGAATCTAAAACCACCCTCAGTTTAAACGTTTATATACCTATCTATCTATCTATATCACTTTTAAATTGATACGAAAAATTTATGGGTACAAAATCTCGGTCAAGTACGGTAATGGGTAAAATCAGACCAGGGAATGGGGGGATTTTTTCGAAAAATTGAAATTTTGCTATAACTCCCTTAGTATATAAAATATCGAATTCATTTAAATTTTATACTATTTATTAGATAAGGGCCTAAAAGTATACTTTTTAGATATCACTAACCATTGTTCTTAGGGTGAGAAAAAGTGGTTTTCAAAATTCAAAAAATCCTACCTCCCTTACACAAATCCACACAGGATCAAATCCATTTTTAGTGTAAATTGTAGGACTATAATTTTCCTACAACTTTTGTTCGAAACAATTTTTAATATGAGTATCTTCGTGATTCAAATCGAAAAAAATTTAAAGCGCCCAATCTTTTGTGTTTTTGCACTAAGTACGCTCTTAATATGAAATAACTAAACGTGGTATTTAAGCTGTGTTAATATTCTCATCTATTAATGTTATTATTTTCGATTAATTTTAACCTAACTAGATAGGGTTATTATACCCGAATGTTCAGCTAAAAACAAAAAAACAAATGGTAGAATTAGCTAGAGCAGCTTATTTAGCAATTTTGTGATGTTAAGATGGCTAGATGTTTTTCGTTTAATTTGTGTTTCTTCATCCAGATCCTATAGCAGATGCCTTGACGGGACCATCTGGGGCAAAGTTAACCAGATTAACCATTTGGTTCTGCGTCGAAAATAGTTGATTTTACGATACTATTCTTAAATATGTCTTATCTAACTTTTCTTCATGTTCCGTTTAACCCAAACTTTTGTTAATTCTGTCAAAACGCGTTAACCAAAAATTGATAGTTATCTCCGCAATTCGTTTATAGTTCAGTTTTCATGCTTGAAATCATATCTTTTTCCGCTTCCATGACAGGCGCGACTGATTGGTCGTATCAGTAAACTTGTTGATATTATTCGCGTTAAATTGCAGCGCTGATATGAAACACGTTCGCTTGCAGCGCTTAGCCCTGTGATTGTGATTGTCTGAAATCGAGGTCGAATCCTAGGCTGACCAGCCATTTTCGTTTAAATAACGAGACACTTTTAAAAAACATGCCTGATTTTGTTAAAACTATTTGGTGTCAAAATAGTACTATAGTTAATATTGGCTTAAAATCTATATCTATTCCACCATATTGGTTCTTTGAGTATTATATGTATGTCGAGAACTACTGGGTCGATACTTCACTATATCTTTTGTTACTCGTACTCGGTTAGGTGTAATGTTTTTAATTTTGTTTATTTCTAAAGCGCTAGTTTGACTTGATTGGATGTACTTTTATGTATGGATTGACATGTGTGTCGCTCGAAGAAAGCTCCATTCCTCGCTCATTTCGCTAAGATTCCTCAAGATCACTCGTTGCCGTGGGACAAGCTCAAAATAACCACCATTTTCTACCATCACGTTTTCGTTGACTCTAATAAGCTACGGTTACAGTCGAACTTTCAAAACTTACAATGATAAAATTTAACACTTCCAGGTAGGTTTTATGAAAAAAGGATGTAACAAAGCATTCTACCAACAATTATTCTAGTATGGAGTATTTTGCCAATTGATCTATACAGGAGTTTTTCATGCCAACAAATTGCCTTACAGTTTATTGTAAGTATGATTTGGATTGTACCTATACTTAAATTAATTTAAATATAAATGTATTTTTCTATATAAGTCGTTTTATAGAAGTCGTAACTTCTATTTTGCGTATCACCTTCGCAGAATTTTAATTTTCATTCATTTTATGTAGATTTCATTAGGGTAGCTACCTTTTGCAATGGGTACCATGTCATTACTTCTGGAAAATGTCTACATATCTTCGCGTTTCACACACCCTAGAACCCAAAACCACCCTCAGTTTAAAAATATATATATAAGTTTATATATCTATCTATAAAACTTTCTTGTGGACACGATAACTGCCGTAATTTTACACAATCATTTTCAAAATGACACATAAAATTTAAGGACACAAAATCTCGGTTAAGTTCTTTAATGAGTAAAATTAGTCCAGAGGGGCGGGAATAGAGGGAGGGGGGGGGTTGGACAATCAAAAGGGTACTCGGAGTTTTACCCCGAGCATTGTAAGTTGAACTGAATAGTACTAAACAGAGATGGTACAGGCCAGTAGATGGTATCGTAGCTCTTCTTTGTACCCTTTCTAACATGTCAATGTCCTTCTGAAAGTATGGGCTCCACGCTTGAAATCCAAACACCAATATTGGTCTCACATATGTTTTATAAATATATTCAGGAATAGCTGTGGGGTAATGTGCTGAAAGGTTTTAGTAATAAGGTACAATGAGGAGTTTGCTTTCTTAACTTTTTCTGTAATATGCTCTTCCCATTTCAAGTTGTGAGACATTATTATACCAAGATCTTTTTGTGTATGGACTGGTTGGATCTTTTTTTTTTTTTTTTTTTTATTCATTTATTTAAACATTGTATATTATGTAAGATCCAACCAAGCCCAAGGCTTATCAGTTGGAAATCACATTTTCTAGGAAGTACTGATTTCGCGGGTTGTTACTACCGATATGGAGAACCTTACATTTTTCAGTGTTAAGATTGATCAACCATTTGGGCGACCATTCATGTAAGCGTTTCATGACATCTTTCATAGTATTGGCTGCTACTAATGGGCTACCAAAAAACTTTGTGTCATCGGCGAAAAATGAGGCTAAAGATCCAATAAAGGATTCCATATCAGCAATATAAACTGAGAACAGTATCGGTCCGAGCCCAGAACCTTGCACAACTCCGCTCTCGGCAACAAATGTTTCAGAAAGTGTACCTCTAATTTTTACTTGAAGGGTTCTACAACTTAAAAACGATTTAATCCATTCCTTTAATTGACCTCGTCTTCCAATGTGCTCAAGCTTTGTCACAAGGCGTTTGCCAATGCACACGGTCAAATGCTTTTTCATAATCCAATTTGATGGCGTTGATAGAACGGATTACGGCGGATTACCACAATAACTATAGGTTCTCCCAGTTGTTAAATATTAAGATATTACCATTAATCCCTCATAATTTTTCCCCAAGCAGTATTATATTTTATAATAGGTGTCACCATTGACAACATTCATAATGATATTCATTATTCATTCTCATATTATTATGGTTCTATATCACCTTAAGATTCTAGTTTCGAAGTTTTATCTGGTAACCTAACCTCGTCCTCTGAAGCACCAATTTCTTGCAGCGATATAACAATATGCAAAGAAAAGAAAACACAAGAAAAGGAAACATCCTTTTCTTGTGTTTTTTTGAATGATCGACAATGAAAGGCCGATGGAAATCTAATATATTGCAAGTTAGACACGTCGTATTGTTGAGAACTGCTGTGCGGCATAGTTTATGGAGAACGTCTCGCGAGGTGTCCCAAGTGTCTCATAGTTTTTTTTTGTCACTATCTGATTCGTGTATTATATAATAGCCACAGGATACATATTATCACACACATGTTTATATTCGTTATTGGATGCTCTGCTATTCAATTCTTCTGGGTCCTACTCAATTAAGCTAAATTTGCTTGTGCTCAATGAGTGAATGGTAATGATGCGTTAAAAGTGGTATGATTAATTTGTGCGACTGGGATAATTGCTACTTATCTTGTACATCTAGACAAGTTAGAATCTGCCTTAAAAACATAAAAACCCTCAAATAAAATCATCTAGAAAGATGATCTCTTTAGTTTTACTTCGAGATATTCTCAAAAATAACATGTTTTTTTTTAATAAACAATTTTCATAAATTTTCAATGAGATCGGGCGGGCGGGGCACAGTTTATTTAATTGTGTTTCAATTGTCGTCAAACAATACTCGCAAGCAATGGAGGCGTATGTTTGCTCAATCATTTTGGAAGTCTTCGAGCGGAGCGTCGTCTGAAAGGGATTATTTATACTGCGGTCGTCATAGGGGGTACGGGGCGGGTCGCGGTTTGTGGGGTGGGTGGGGGTGATGGCCACGGAGGCTTTGTTCGATATAGCAGTGGGAAGTTGCCGAAACGGCAATGCCCACCCCCGCTCGGATGAAAAGTAATATTCAACCGATAGATACACACTTGTATTTACCCAAATACTTACCTACTATAAAGTGCTACTAGACCAGAATATGATTCACGAGTTTAAACACATAAATTATATGTAAGTATAACAAAAGTACTTGTTTTTTGTTTAAAAAAAAATGATGAAACCAAAACGGCTTAGCACGATCAAACCGCAACTTTGATTTTTTAAGTAATCTTCATTACGGTTACGTTATACGCGATTTCAAAATAGTCTAGTATTTAAACGTCTCCAAAATAACTGCGTGATTTGTAGCTGAACTCGTCACCGTGCTTCATTATCATGGTGTCGCTCGCAACGAGATTTCCAGCTCTGGAGCCTGGCCGGGCAACCCATTTTTTTTATAGGGCAGGTTTTACTCTGCGCGCGGTTAGTAAGCAATTGTTGGTTTTTAATTAATTACAGCTCATAATATAGAAATTAAAAAAAACAAACTTTACTATATTTTAGACCCTTCATTTGCCTTTCAATCACTATTTTTCCTAAAGCTCTAATGCATTTTATAAGAGAGCAATTCAACTAAAAAAGAACTATTAGCTGTTTATCATTTATTAAATTTCTCGGGAATAGAATTGAATTTTAAAAATCTGCCTTTACCATATTGAAGACATAAAGATCAAGGTTTCTAAATATATTTTTTTATTATTACATAATTAATGGTTTCCAAATGCAAGCAATAGAAAAAAGGTTCTAAATTAATCTAAATTAATATTTAATTTTGACTTCGCCTCGAACGATGTCGCTTTATAAGCGCTCGTCTATTAAGGACATTCCATTTTAAAGTTTGGCTTCGTGTCAACTAAACAAAAGATGTCATTTTCTTTTCATTTCGCATCTTGCTAAAATTTTGTATACACACTTGCTTCCGATGACAATATTTAGGGTGTGTTCGGTTTCGAGGGGAAAGGGGTGTGTTGGGTTAAGATCATCGATGTCGGGTACGCGTGACCGTGACCCGACCGCTATTCCCCGTTCCAATGACCCAGTTTCGCTGTTAAGAATTTGCGCCGTCAGCAGGCCAGATACCTTCAACCCTTAACGGCTAGTAGTTAACACAACTTTCAAAGAGCTCTACAATTCGTGACCTATATTATCCGTGTGAAGTCTTATCGTATCAGCAAGATCACTTTATCCTGAAACTTCCTGAGGCGACTGAAGAAAAAAATAATAACATAATGATACTATGAAAATTATCGCACATAATTGACTCTGAATAAGTCGCATTTTATAGTGTTCAGCAATAATCTATTGTGTAAAAATAATAGGGCAAATTAGCTGTTCTAAACTCGTGAAGTAGATATGTATATATATAGATATAAAATGGTTTTGTTATTTTTGTTAACTTTAATACTTTTTGTTAGTAGAAACATATTTTTAGTATTACATAGTATTTTATATCGATCAATCAAATGTATTTTTTTTTTGTTGATGTACTGTGTAAAATTGTTGGTTTTTCCAATAAAGATAAATAAAAAATAAAATAAGTATACTTCCAATTAATATACGAGTATATATATTTATTTATTAAACAGGTAAGCATACAGCGAATATAGGTACATAATATTTTGTGAATTCATATCGCATGTTATTTGTGAGCGGGCACTATTTTTCCCGACTTTCACCGACTATTTGTCCAAATTCATTTCTATGAATAAAAAAAAAACATATTTTCCTTAAGGAATTATGATTTTTCTCGGAGCCATTGAGTATTGCAGGTGTTGTGTTGTGCAACCATTGAACTTCCATACCATACCTACCTCTGAAACTCCGGCTATGATCGAGCACTATTAAATTCATTATGGTTTCAGTTTTTCTAGAAAGCAACCAACACGCGTTAGTTCGCTATTAACGTTACAGCGTTTTGAATTTTCTAATGATTAGTGGTCATATACAAGAATTAATTTAACTTTACTCCTCTTGGGCGCTAATCTCAATTTTTCAACCACTTTCGATTGTCCAAACTTGCTGATTTTTGAAGTTATAATTCTTTGCGCCCGTTGTACTCATTGGGATGGATTGTTGGTCGAGAAACCGCGTCACGCTTTAGAAACAATTTTTACGTTTGTCGCGTTGTAGAGTCCCTTCCGAAATTTGAAGCTAGTTGTATGTGTTTTTTTTTCACAAATTATACGAAAGTATACGAATATACGAACTTAATAATGATAATGTATAGGTGTATAGTATAATAATGAAGTGACTTATAATAATATATTGAATAACAGAGAAAAATGTCTTATATTTCATGTATATATCCTGTGAGTGGGTGTGTGCGAATGACTAAAGAAGTATAACTTCCACCGTCTGCTCCGATGCAGACCCATTTTTTTTTTTTAAAGATAGCAATATTTCCGCGTATTCTATGACGCCATTCTAACTTTTGGCGAAACGCTATGATGACCAGTTTTATTCCATTTACATTATCATTCAAAATTTTCTCCTTATAAAATATTTTTCATAGGCAAATGCTCGAATTACTATCGATTAGTATTTATCTACAAAAATCCAATAATATTTTGATGTGTAAACATTTATAGCGAAGATTTTCGGAGTGGAGTGGAGTGGCTATTTAGTCACATTGACGCTCGTGACGTCAGAGCAAGTCGATAACGTCGTACCCTATCCGAGAAGAGTTCGCACTAAGCACTGACATTATACAAGAGCTCAAACATATTCCGATGAATAAAAATTGACAAGTTTTCTAGGAAAATAGCGTTCTTTTTCATCTCCAAACTTTATTGCATTCACAGACGAACGCCGATGTTTACACACGTGCCGCTGCGTCTTAACTTAACATTCACTGGTGGCGTCTCATATGTTACGTTTTAAGAGTTTTTCCTTCTTGTATATGTTTGCCGACAAATCATTTTTTGTACACCAGTTCGTATTATATGCGAAATTCAAATACCCACGTCTGAGCCTGGTTTCAAACTTCGACCAGTTCGAACTTGAGAATTAAAGAGAGAGAACGCTGATCTTTTCTGTCAATATTTTGCAATATTAATGCTAATCAATAATGCAATTTTAATGCTGTGGATAGTGGTAGTCTAGTGGTTAAGGCGTTGGACTACTGACCCAATTATTACCACCATCTCCCCTGACTAGCACAGGTATATTTATCCTAGTTGAATACGGCCCAAAATGATTGTATATGAACTAGGTCATAGCAAAAAAAATACGTTTTCGTTAGTCTTGCTTCACGCTTTATTTTGATTTAATTATAAATCTCACATTACTATTATATGCAGAATCAAGTTGACGGGTAGACCAACGATATTTTAAGATCGTTGGGGTAGAAGGTAGACCTATCGTAAATGTATGTACCTATCGTAAACCAATCTCTGCCTACCAAAACCAATAATCTCTGCATTGATAGTATAAAATAGTATAGATACACTCTTGCTAATTCGAGCCCTATCAGATAGTCATCATATAATTTGTTCATAGATGCGTGCGTGCGGTGTGAAATGTATAAATGCACAAATTGTATCTTAACCGCTACGTTTTGATTTTTCGGTACAAGATGGGAAAAAAATTAGCTTAGCAACACTGGTTTGAGAATGACGTATTGCATGTATCCGTCTGCTGCCCTCTAACGGCACATCACGAAAACATTCTAAAATTGCAAATGGCATGGTGACTGACAATGGCGCTCGCTGGTATATTCGGTTTTCTCGCTGGTAGTTCGTATTTAGTTGGAATTTATAGAAGAACTCCTTAGTGATACAACGTTCTAGTGTATTTACAGTTCTCGATCATTTGATTTGTACCCTAAGTAGTGCGCTGTTTCAAAGCAAGACACTGATCCATTGCGCTTTGCAAGATTTTAATTTTTATTTTTGTCCTCCGTGATCGAGTTAAGTAATTAGGAAGACTTTGGCCGATTCGCGATTTAATCGTCTATTTCTTTACGGGGATAATTGTTTCATCAAGATTTGTGCGTTTAAGGTAAGTAAGATTGCTGGCTTAGCAGTGACTTATTTTTTGTGCACTGAATGACAAGACAGTTTCGTGAATATTTGAGATCGATTCGCGAATGGCGGATTAATAAAATGAAAACTTCAAAAAAATCATCGTTAAATTCTTTCTAAATAGTAATCATAACAAAATAAAGTCGTGGTGTGTTTTGTAGGCAGAACCAATACTCTTTCAACCTTTGTTTTTATCAATCTCAGTTGTGCTGGGTTTTTTTTGGCACTTCACTTCTTTTTTAGCAGGTAGTCACAATTTTTGTTTCTTGTTACATTTTTATTCCATTTTGTAAGCAGACACCGTGCAGGCAGGTAGAGTTGTAGTCAGTTTTGCATATATATTATACTAGCTGTCCAACACTGGATTTTGCCCAGGGTTGGCAGCTAGGCTCTGTGGGTGCTTTGTCGCGGGACGGCTCTTGCCTGCGGCACTCAGGTTTGCGACTCATCTCTAAATTAATAATGTGCAATGTAGTAGATGACAGAGAAAATTGACATTGACGTTTATGAATTTTAATATTTATTTTTGAATCAATGTCAAAAAGCGTTCCAGACTAACGATACATACTTTTGTACTTAATAATACAGTAGATTGTATGTTTTCATTGCTTACCATATTGTAATGTTGAGTCGTGCACTGAAAATATTATTTATTTAAAATTCCCTAAATATACCTGACAGATCATAATTAGCAAAAATAAAAAAGTAAGTGCATGCTGAGGACCCATGGGGGCTTGATGGATTTTGTTGATTCTGAAACTGAAATAGTTTTGGTTCTTTATTGACCAAAACTGTCAAGTATTGACTGTTGAGTATTGTGAATCTCATTAGTAGCAGAGCTTTAATAACAAGGACCTGTTTTGACTAAACTAATCCATTCAATATTTTTAGTGTGAAGCAGAGAAGCATGAAAAAAACACAAATTTTACATATTAACCTGCCTGGCGTCCTTGCCCTTTATGCAAAACATTCACCGATATTCCGGGGAGATTTTCAAAAAATGGGGTCATTACGGGCACTTACTAAAATGCTTATTTTAGAAAAATTATGTATGTTATCATGATTACGTGCACTATTTTGATTATCTCATGAAATTCTCTAAACTATAATTTTATCATAACTATGAATATTTATTACACACAAACTTGTGGTATATGCAAAACGAAAACATTTATTTTTTCAATTCTATGAGACCCCGATGCAAAAAACAATTGTAATATATTTTCTCACTATGTTTATTAATATACATTCACACTTTATAATGAGTAGGGTTATTAAATACAACAATATTAATAAATTAAATTAAAATATTTAACCAAGGGTTAAAAACTATTAGCAATGTATCCTGGAATTCGTTCATATGAGAATACTACCATGGGTGGTGACAGTTTTAATTTTTTTTTTTTTTACAACAACTTTTAATTTAAAAGCAACAGCTTTTAAATTAAGATGCCATTATCTCACCTGCCTTGATAAGAAATAATACTGAATGAAATTAACAGATTATAAAATTCCAGAATTTCAAAATCAGGGAATGCAAACAGATGAAGTTATGGAACGTCATCGACCTTTGTTGTCACGATTGAAGGGCTTTGTGGTTGATATTATGGTATGTGATTATATCATTATTATAATAAAAATAATGGACCTAAAGTCTGATATACAGGAATAATAGCCATTTTGTTTTTATTTAGAAAGCCGCATTTCCAATATTTCTGGCATTCTTGATGCTAAAGATGGTTGTTATTTTATGGTCAGAAATAGCAGATATAAAAGAATCTTCTAAAATTATCCTTGAATTCATGGAAGAACACAAGAAAGTTAGACATTTTTAATTTTTATAAATTTTCATATTTTATCAAAATAACTATTCTTTTAAGTTTTAAACTAATGATAATAAATAGTTGATTTCTTTTTTCAATTACTTTTAAAATGCTTTTTTTTTTTCAGAATGTAAAACGCGAACGTCATGTGTCGTTTGCAGATGATTTATAATCTTTTATTATTTATATTATATTTATATCATATTTATATATACAAGATTCTGAGATACACAATTCCAAGATTTATATATACAAGACTCACGAACCACTGCTAGAAGTTGCCAAAACATCTCTGCGCACAAAGGTACAATTGTCATGTTTTAACAATACTTGATTCTTTTTAGTAATTTTAACCACATCATTTAAACCTCATAAAACTATCCTAGAAAAAACTATCTTTTCATTTTCTAATTCTGGAGATATCGACCTCTATGTAACATTTTAGGCACCTCGGGTGATATTCTTAGATATCAGTCCTTCGCCATATGGAATCTAGCACATATAGTAATTTGGCTAGCCTATTTAGGTATGTGTATGTAGTACAAAGCTCATAGAAAATCTATGGTATCCTTTACTGTGAATCGCCTAACGCACACTTTTATTAAACAATTAATAAATTCGTTTTTTATTAAGAATACTCAAGATGAATTAAGTTCAATAAATGTACAAAAATCAAAATGATATCTATTTTAATAATCAATGACAATGACAAATGTGATAACATCACAAAGTGAACATCTTCGAAGGTAACTTTGAAAATAAAATTCCACAGAATACAAAGCCGTTCCATACAAAATGTATGAACAATGAATTCTCTTTATATTTTTTTTTTCATGATTTTTTCCAATGTTTTAATAGTTATTCTGCTATTCGGGGCAGAGACAAATCCAACAAATCAAAGATCATAAAAATCGGTCCAACCGTTCTTATATTGACTAAGCTCAGTACAATAAATAGTCTACCTTCCTTGCAGGTCCATCCAGCCCTTGCAGATGTGCTGACAGATGCTTGCGTCGATGCCATCCTTCAAATCAGAAAACCAGATCAGCCAGTAGACCTGCACATGGTTGAGCTTATGGAGATGCAGCATAAGACGGCAACTGAATCTATGCTTATCAGAGGTGAAAAATGTATTTACAACATGGAGCGTTTGGCGTTAGCTTGCGGTGGAGTCGCCCTTAACTCTCTGGATGACATGGACGAAAACGTGCTTGGTTTTGCAGGCCTTGTCTATGAGCACGTGCTGGGAGAAGACAAGTTCACATTCGTAGAGCAGTGTAAGGTTCCTCAGTCCGTAACCATCCTAATCAAAGGTCCGAACAAGCATACAATTCTCCAAATCAAAGATGCCGTCAGGGATGGCCTGAGGGCTGTGAACAATGCCATAAATGATAAGTGCGTCATTCCGGGTGCTGGTGCTTTTGAGATACGTGCTCATAATGAGCTTCTTAAGCACGAGAGCGCGATCAAAGGTAAAACTAGGCTGGGAATTCGGGCATATGCCGAAGCACTGCTCGTAGTACCAAAGACGCTGGCCGTCAATTCGGGATTCGATGCGCAAGACACTATTGTGAAACTGCAGGAGGAATCGCGCCTTAGTACCGATCCTGTTGGACTCGATCTGAGCACAGGTGAGGCAATGAAACCTGTTGACCTGGGCATTTATGATAATTACATTGTAAAGAGGCAAATTATCAACTCATGCTCTGTCATTGCGAGCAACCTGCTCTTAGTTGATGAAATTATGAGGGCTGGAATGAGTAGTCTCAAAGGATAAAAGGATAAAATAATTCCACCTATTGTCTTTTTTTTCACATCACTTATTTAACAAATATTGATAATTTATATCAATGCTTAGGAATCATATTTAATTTTGTTTGCATTTTTTAATATCAACTGCACTTCTTCTCTAGTGTTCCTGTAAGATTTGAACTCTAGACCAGGAACACAGGCTTCGGTATTACTTCTTATACCAAACTACTTCTTATTTGATTGTTATAATTTCATAATGATTATAATATAATATGCATTTATAACAAATAAAGTAAGTTTTACTAAAAATCTGGTGTTTTAGTTTTCATACACAAAATAAAATAAACATTAGTATATATTATGCTCTTTAATGACATAGAATTTAATATAACATCATTGGAAACACGTACTACCATATCTCTACGTATTTGTTTCTATACTATTAAATATTACTTAATTTCTAAAGTTATTAAGAATAAAAGTATTAAAAATAGGTTTGGTACAAAAATAGTTTTTCCTGTAGGAATGTCAACAAGATAATATAATAAATGCAAAAAAAACGGCTGCAGCCAGGATTCTTTTCCACAAATTTTATGAGGGTAGAAGAAATGTGTATTGAGGTTTTTTGTAGGGATAAACCTACAATTAATTAACCGTGGCCGTTACCATTCTAGTTGAAGGTCGCGTGAATCCGTTGCAAAGAATACCTGTGGTGATTTACACCAATTCAAAAAAAAAAAAATGAATTTGGCTATAAATTATTTTAGTATTTCTTATTCAAAATTATAACTAGAATAGTGAATATAAACACCCTTTTAAGTTTTACTAAAAGGTTTTAGGGCACTATATAATATAAACCAATTAATTAGACAGAATGTAATAAATAGATAAATTATGTCGATGGTTATATTTCTAACGCCATCATACAAAGAGATAACAAAATAAGGAGCCATTAGTCACATACTGTTGACAGGTCCTTTACAATTCATCTTGTAGGTACTATTTTTTTTAAAGTAGGTATTACCATATATTTCTTACATTTGTTAAAAAAAAGCTAAAAAGTTAAGCGTAATAAACATAAAAAAACATCTAGGAAGAAGAGAACTATAACAATATAGAACAATACTACAATATAGTTAGACTATATATAGATTATTTCTTTTGTGTTATTTATTTTGGTAACTACCAATAAAATATTTTAATCTCGCTAGAAAAAATGTTGGTAAAAGTATTTTGTTTAGTTCGATATGGTATTAAGTTGATAGCTAACGATCTTTTAACATTTTTAATGGAATCTTGTCTTCTTTGTGATAAAGCGAGGTTTTCTATTTAAAATCTATTGTTCGAGAAGAAATATAAATATATTTTATTTAATAAATGTCACAAAATTGGTAAAAAGTTAGTGAACACATATAAACACACAATATAAATAATGTAGTACATTAAATAAAACAATACCCGAACATTAAAATTAGGGCTTTGTCTGGATTTGCAGGCTTTCTGCCGTTATACGATTGCAAAATCAAATTGGCCTACTTTTCGGCATATTTGGGCGAGATTTGTAAATAAGGTAGGCTAAAAGTTATGACAAAGCTTATTTTTTTCACTTTCATTGCATAAAGTAATTATCAAATAATCTACATTATTCAGATTTATTTTCAAAAGTACGCTAATGTTTCTGACAAATGAAAAAAATTACTTAAATAAATATTCATGTTTAGGTAACTTCATTAACCGTATAAAATTAAAATGTGAAAGAATAACAGAAATTCTCGTTTGATATGTAAACGCGCCAAAGTGCCAACGCATGTAGTCCCGTACAAAACATTTAAGTACTGAAAAACCAGAAGTTAATAAAATCAGTCTTTATGGACTCCGAGGGATTATTCGATCAATTTAGAACGGATAATCTACCACAACGTAGTAAGATGTACTTTGAGGATCTGACTATGCTACTAAGGTTCTTTGAATGTGGTCAAGTGGCAAGTAAATAGCTCCGAGTAGAGATCAACCAAGATTCGAGCTGTGTTGTGAAGCAAGTGACAGTCCCAACATAAAACATTAGAAGCAGTCACTCTAGTTTAGAATTTTGCTACTACTATCTCAAACAAAAGATCTCTAGAACAGAATGCTATTGAACAGTCGCATCATTAGTGATGCCTTATTTTGACCACCATTAAAAGGATTAAGACACAAAGTTATGCATCAAAGAACAAAATAAACTATTTTTTAAATGTAATTTCCTAAGGGAGTATGAGCTTCGCAGACAGTTCATTATGAGCTAACCAAGAAGACCCAAATTGCTCGATCGTAGAGAAGGCGTTAATAATTCAATGTAAGGTCTGCAATCTAGAAAGAATAGTCAAAGAGTATACTTTGAAAACGAGAATTAAAGAAAAAAGATGTGTTGGCATTGTGCTTTGTCTAAAACCTGAGGTGGCGGTGTCTGCAAGACTACAATCCTAATGAGATTATAATATTATAAATCAACTATTATTCAATAACACTTTCAGTTAAGCATTGTCAAGGAAGACAGGTTATTTAATCTTTCTTTTTCTCCTTAGCTGCGATGGCGGCTCTTTCGTTGATGTCTATGGTTGATAGGTTCATGGAAGCGACCACACCGTGAAGCACTGATAATAATGACTTCACTATGGCCACTGGAGTTGAGATATATGCAACAAGGCGGAATAATCCCAGGCCGGCAACTGAAAAGTATATAAAATTAATAATTACCAAAGTTATTCAGAGATTGGGATTGCAATTTTTATTTATTTATTTAATATATTCTAGGGAAACACACAACGTAACTTAGTTTATAAAACAGTAAATACAGAGTTATAAATTTGGCCAATTACATAAAAATAAGAAAATGATGACAATCGTACAGAAAATAAAATAAAATAGTTTAGTTTTTGCATAATTATACTTTATACTTTATAGAAGCTCTGTACAGTCTATTAGATTATTGAGTAATTTATATAGGAAGCAGCATCAAACACTTTCCTTTTGGTATCCAAACTGGGAATTTGGTGAAAACTTCAGCTTCTTGGTAGTGTCAAATGAGATTTGACAATGCCAATTCAGGTGCCTGAGAAAGTTATGTTGAATACTTTCTATTCTGCTTACATAAACTTTATATGTGGGACTCCAAATGACAGAAGAGTATTCTTAGTGACTCCTGACAGATGAGAAATACAATAGCTTTAGTGTATGTGGGTTTTGAAATGGCTTGCAAGTTCTGCAAGCATTCTATGTGATTTCTCCACAATTAGATCAATGTGTTTGTTATATAGAGCAGCTTAGAGTCTAACATGATTCCAAGGTCGCACACGCTGTCTGTTTCCGTTATGAAGTTATTATTTATAGAGTATGTGTGATTAACTTTTGTAGTTTTGCGAGTAAATGTTATTTTATGACATTTAGCGACATTTATCTCTAATCTGTTTTGTAGACAATACGCAGAGAGCCTATATCTTCTTGCAATTTGAGGGAATTTGTTTGACATATTTTGTCTCTCCCCATAAAAGACTGACGATTTTAGGGGATTTTAGGCGATTTTTGCAGGAATTACTTTTAAAATGGAATTCCCATAAATCTTCAAGACATACGAAATAGGAATTGATCAATACAAATTCAATGTCGCTTTCGCAACCTTAATGCAGATACAAGTTACATGATATAAATTTGCATGTTCTAGAAGTCTACCCACTCTACCAGAGTCTACATAATATCTAGTAACATTTTAATTAGTTATAAAAAATTATACACCTTAACATATTATGTATGTTACAGTATACAAGAAGAAATTAATGCCCTAACACATTCCCTGCTGTACAAAAAATGTCTAAATTTAGACATAAATGTAATTGAGTGAACTTCAGGTGCTCAAATATAAAAATAAAACTTATAAATTCAAAGAAATAAAAAATATTCTTCCCCTACACCTCTCCGGTCAATATTGACCATTGATATTGTTAATCTGTTTTGATTTTTAACAATTTTCACGAAAAAAACTTTTATTTTTAAAACATACAATCTAAAAAAATTAAATACTGTCCGTTGGTGCATAACTCGAAAACAGCTGGATTAATTTGGCTATTTTTTTTTAATTGTTTGTAATAATTGAAATGAGGTTTTTAAGAAAAAAATATTTACATTACGAATCCTAAAATGTAAGAGACAGTACGAAACTAAAAACCAATGAGTAAGTAGCGTTCTCCGGCGCCGCTTCGGTCATTCACAATGATAAAATGCACTGAAACAGTGACTAATAAAAACTTGTCTCATAATCAACGTCTCGCTGAGGGTACTACTGACCTACACAGTAGTGAATGTGTTAATGGACTGTATCAAGTTTTCAATTGCACGTTCCTCTCTTCAGTGAGCGCTTTATTTTTTTTTAAGGTGTTCTGTCCAGATCAGATACTCCTTAAATTAGTTAAGTCTAATTGAATCCATACATGATAGTCTTACCATTTTTATAGCTATATCTTCCTGGAATCTAGTAAATTCAAGCAATTTAAATTACTTGAGCAGGGCCCAAAATAATTGAATATGACCTAGGCTAAATAAATTGTTAAAGAATTGTGGGCAATCGAAAAAAGGAAGCCAAAAACAAAGAAAGTTATGTACTTACGAGCAGGACCTTCTGTAAAGTGTAGTAGATAAAGAGCTGCATAGAAAGCCTCATTGCCGGCACACATCAAGAAAAGAACCGTTTTATTAGTATAGTATATGCTCATTATGGGATTCTCCGACATGTCGATGAATTTGTGTGAGGTTTTCCCCTGGAGTATGGTGGTATGTAAGTACAGCCAGTGGCAAGTGATGTCGATGGCAATGGATAGTATAAACCAAAACATGTACGTTGGATAGAAGACGGCCAGACACACGCAGAGGCCCATTGTGCCCGCTCGGTCCGTGAGCTGATCAAGCATGCCTCCAAATCGCGTGCCTTTAAAAATATCAAAATAAATTGCATAAACAAATATATACTCGTATGATTAGTTTTGGATTTCGAGACAAGTGATGATTATAAGGGGGTAATGAATCTTTAAGGCCACTATAATCTTGGTCTCTTTTATGTTTTTTTTTTTTATTTTTTATTATCCAAATATAATATATTTTATAAAAATCGCTTAACCTACAAAGTTCACAAGATCTTAGCTGTAGGTATATTTTTTCTTGAGTCGCTTCTATTTTCACAAGTTTAAACATAAAGTAAATTCTCCACAACATATGGAAAAACAAAAGAAACATAAAGTTAACATATATACAATATATAGAAAATAATAGAAGAGTGGTTCAGTTATAACGAGCTCAAAAAGTAATCCTTTAAGCTTTTTAATGTTGATATTGAGAACCTTATTTTTCAGGTAAACTAATAAGATCCTTTAAATTCATTACTGTCAAACAATAAGGACTGTATCGTTAGCACTTATCATATAGTTTGTGAACAAACGATACTTACCAACAATCAACAACCATTACTTTTCAGGAGACAAAAAACTGATAAATTAATTAATTTTTAAAGTAATGCAATTTTTTTGTTTTTTTTTTAAAATATATTATCAGATAAGAGGAATAAACTGTCAAACAACCGTCAAGTATGTGCTCAGGCGGTACGCACATACACACGCCACACGGTACGAGTGGTATAGGTGTTGCCTTCTAATCGAATATACCTACTCTTGTTCAGAACCTTCACCACCACACAATTTAAATGCACATTGTGTGAAAAAGGATAAATTACTCTATATTTCAATTCATTGACAAGGAGATATTGCTTCTTTTTTCCATATAAAATATTTTTGTAGGATAGCATAATAGTATAGGTTAACACAGACTATTTTAGTTTTTATTCTGCCTACAGGTCTTAATAATATCAATGTATTTTAAATATAAAGCTCACCTTAGTCAGGGATTAGTAATACCTTAGTAACTTTTGTAAAATTTAAAACTAATTAATTATTTATTGGCAGATAATAGAGATTTTTCTGCACCGTTTATATATAACTTAATATACTCAAAACATGGATTAGGAAGTTTTGTTTATTCCTGAACAATAACATTGTAAGTACCTTGAGCTTGATTCATTACAAGTGGATAAAATTTAAGTAATATATTTTTTGCATCGAATGTCATAAATTGGTAGAATTATTACATTGTCAAAACATGGCAGTTTTTAGTCTCCTTTATCACGATTTTTCATTATTGATAATATAATATATTTTTTTGAATCAGAGTAAAAAGTTAGAAATAAGCAGAATGACTTATGAAATAATAATAAGTATAAAATCAGGTACTTATCGTATAATAATTAGGTGAATATAATTCTGGCGGCATTAGTGGTTGATTCCCGAAATTTCAAATCTATAAATTTTATTTTAACTTTATTATCATGGTAATAAATATAGAAAAAGTATAACTAGTTTTCTGTGATATCTATAAAACACGATTATTAAATAAAAAACAGGTGTCATAAATTAGTTTTTTTTTGTTGGATTTCTAAATATAGCTTGAAAAATTGATTTTGCAATTTTGACATTTTTTTACTTGTATTTGTAAAATGCGAGGAATTCCTAATAGCGCTATATTTTAGGAGAATTTCCTAAGTTATATTTTATACTAAGCCAATTATTATAAGTTTTCATACATAGTTTTCTTAAAATAATCATTTTCGCAAACAACCCTAATTGATAAGATTTTTGGAAGGTAGTGAAAATATTGGAGGGCTGTCGGCGTTTGTTTTTGTAAAACGTTCAGGGCAATCGACAGGTTAATTTAATTTTACCACTAAGCGCTTTATGAATTGTTAAATACTGTCTGCCTTATGCATAGCCACGCTGCTAAGCTATAAGTGACCACTAGCTATTAAAAAAATACATTCGCTGTAACTTTAGCAGTGAACTAATTTGATCCTGCGCATGTTAAAAGGTTATTAAATATAATGGAAAATAATTTCACTTCAAGTAGTTATTTAATTATTGCTTTCACGGATTAAATAGGTTCTACGGGTCCGTATTGTGAGCGATTGTAGTGATATCTACTAACCTATATCAAGTTAGGCACACATAAGCCTGTTATCAAGATGTCTTTAAGTGTACTCAGGAATTTTTCCCGTTAAAAGCTTCAAAATGTGGCTATCGGGGATTTAAATAATAGCACATGCAAATCTAGTGCTAATATAGTCGTGATTAATATATATTTTTTTATGTTAAGGCATTTATTTGAATGGATCTAAGATTTAAAATGTGCTGGGTACAGTTTATATTTAAGAGGCTTGTTCAAAATAAAACTAGTATAGTATAACATTACATTATAATTAATTTAAAATCTTTATTAAATATTTAAGGGATTATGGGCGAAAACGAAATAATCTTAGTTATAGCGACGGTTATTTTTTTAAGAGTAGATAATATACTTTCCAACTTTTCTCTTCCTCTTTTCTTTTTTCAACCGTTGAGTTTGTAATTTGACTTTTATTTTATTGCTTTTACAATAAAGTATATGTAACTCTCAAAGATAGTGATGTTAGTAAAATGAACAATGTAAATATGTTGCATAAATGATAAATATCCCCAATTTTTTATTTTACTAGGCATAGAACTTTGCAAACATATCAATATATTCCAGGATCAAGAATCTAGAAATTGTATTCCATTGCCGTTCCATAAAGTGAAATATTCAGTTATAAGAGCAAAACCAGGTGTGGTTTACGTTTTTAAAATGAAGATAGTCTTAGTTGACTGTAGCACTAGAAACTATTAGACAAAACCAACTCATTTATAGAATGTCTAACCTTGAACCCCAAAACTACGTACTACTATTAGCATAAGTAATTAATAAAAATTGAGGTAACAAACTGTAAGTGAACCCAAATTTTTAAACATCCCCCTTCCACTCTTCCGATTCTTAACGTTGTTAAAAAAACATTTTGCAATTTATTATTTTGTGCGTATTATTAGTTACTTAAATAAATAAAAGCCTCGCTATTTTGGGCTATAATTCAAATTCTCTGAAAGGTTGTATATGTTTATAACACGTACTTTGATTGAAGTATCTTGCTGCATGGCCATCGACAGCATCCAGGAGAGCTGATACAATATAACACCAAACAGCGACGATATAATTTGTAGGCATGAAATAGAAGGAAATCAAAGCCAAAACAACTCTTCCAAACCCTGAAATAACATATATTTTTATATATTAATTATACTATCGTTTTATAATGCTATTACAAGGTATAGACGTACCTATTATGTTGGGAACGAATAAAAATATATTTTCCGACATTATGTACTTCAGGAACGCAAAGGCAATCTCTAATTAAATTACGCGCAAATCACTTAAAATTGACAGAAATAGGATGGGTCCTAAAATCTGACAGATTGTCCAAAGCTGAAGTTAGCAGAGCAGACAGATAATGATAGCTGCGAACAGTGCAAAACCAACAACATCGATCGACCATCCGCACTGCAATAGTACGAACTTCTTCTTCTTTTAATTTATTGGCGATTCCACTTTGAGCGAGGGATTAGCGCCAGTGGAGTTTTAATGAGTTAATCTGTCCTTTGGTTTCCCTCTTGTGTTATCTTTTTAAAATACCTCCGTTTTTTGGTTAGTAAAGACAATGACACACCTACGGACATTCTATAATAATTAGTGCATAAACATATATCTAAGCAAAAGAAATAATTTAGTGTAAGTTTACACAAGAAAGAAAAAGATAACAAAAATATTATGTATATATAGTATTCTATGCTTGATTAGAATACATAACATGTATTTACAAATAAATATATAATGTAGGAAGAGTTGTTTAAGAGGGAATTAGTTGTGTGGGTTCAAAATGAAAGTTCATTAAGCGAGATAAACTTTACAATAATTTTATATATTTTGATAGACCCTAAGCTCATAGGGTGTTTATATTAGTGGGGAAGGAGACTTCGATTTTAGCGAGGTCGCTGGTAAAATTGAGGTATTTGTTAAGAAGCGGGCAGTTAAAGAATAAATCATTTAGAGTTCCGACGTCACGCTCACAGTCACATGTGTTTGAAGGTCTAACGTAAATCCCCGAGGAGCTGGCTTCCTTGGCCAGTCCATCTGCTATTTCGTTACCCGATATTCCAATATAACTTGGAATCCAGCAGATAATAACCTGAGAGTTATTATTAAGAAGGACTAAACCATCAGTACCACCCGGGCTCAGTCGGACACTCAAACGTTCAATACGAGCATTTGACTGCGCTGATTTGATTTTACTCAAAGTACGAACTATTTATTACTTAACAGAAATGAATCCGGGAATTATGAATCTCGGATAGGTAATTAGTTGGTATATTATAGATTTTGTTTTTGTTCGGTTTGTATGGGTTGGGCGGTGTATTTAATATTGTCGATGGATAGCAACACTCAGTGTGGGACTGGCTGATTCGAATAATTTAGCTTGTCTTTGATTGTTTCGGGAAAAAAAGAAGAAATTTGGCAGCTAGAGTCAGTGGGCTGGCTATTTTATTTCGCCAGACTTGTCTTCAGTGTCGGCAAATTAGGAAAATATGTGATAGAGAGTGTCCCGTGAGATTATGAAGTTAATCATACAGTACAAAAGAAAAATGTTTATATAGTAGACCGATGTGTAGGAAATGATTATTTGAGTGTTTATTTCCCGGGGGAGATCGGGCGCTCGGGAAATTTGTGTACGGTGTAGCGAAGTCATAAGACTTGTCATCTGACTTTTCCCCAAGATGGCTCCTTCTCCGGAGCACGACAAGGAGCCGAAAGCACCTGATAAACGCAGTCCTGCACCTTCGGATCAAGTTACGATTGATATTTTGCCTGACGACCCTGAACCGATTACGGAGCCGACGCCAGGGACATCTTGTGCCAACCCGAGCTTGGAGGTAAGCCTTCAAACTTGACGTCTCTGCTTCCGAACCTATCGTTTTCCGTTCTTCCCTTTTCCGAATATAATACTTTTAGTTAATAGGCTTAATTTATTCATTATTATGTTACATTGGAGATTGATTCGCATACGTATAGACATACTAAATATCGATTAAAAATCCTTATTTTCTGACGTCTCGTTACGGTGTTTGGTTTCATCTTGTCAGTACTATTTTTTTTAAGTTCATTTTACAGGTTCAAATTTAGCTTTTCTTTACGAAGTATCGAAGTACTGGAAATACCATTTGTCCACAGAATACTTTATTAATAGCTACTTATTAATATTAACCAAATGTACCTGTTAGTTAACTTTTAAAGATTTTTTCCGGTTTTTCTGTGAAACATTTAAATATTAGCCGCCAATGACATCTAGATTAAAAAAATAATATTACTTATGACTGCCATTTAAAATAAAAATATCAAATGCAAATGAAATTTGTGAGTTATATTCTTTGATTTTATTGTTCGAAGGCCGAATTAAATATGGCGCAAATATGGTATAAACACAAGCAATGAAACTTATTAAAAAGTAATGTTTACTTTAAACTAATTTAATAAATAGCCGTTTGACACTCATAACTATGCTACAAAAAGGCGTGCTTTATCACCATATGCCAATGTCATACAGTTAATCCAAAGATGTATTGTGTCGAAAAGGTTTTATTTAAAATATAATAAATAATAAACTTTTAAATATTAAAACATAAATGATGTACTTCACAGCATAAAATATTTATTAACTTTTTAGTGATGAAACTTTTAATTGCGTATTTTTAAACATTCACATCCCCAATTTTTTATCGCATTTAACTGCGGATGGGTGAGGCAAAAGATTTAATTTTAATTCTTTTGAATTTGTTAATCGGATATATTTATTTTCTTCTCCACGAAAGCTAGTAATATAATTGTTTTGTGTACTTTTTACAAGCACTCACCCATAATTGTTTAATAATTTATGCCGGGGGGTGTAGGGTCCAGGGTTGATGGATGTGTAATAAGGAAGACTCCGATGTGCTGGTACCTCTTTATTCCTCTGCGACACATTATTTATATTATATGTGTTCCAATAGGGTAAGATTTAAAGACTAAATAACAAATGTAATGTAATAATGGAAATATCATAGTTCAGTTACATTAAAAATTAATAACAATGTCAGTCACCGCAACCATCGGCTAGTGTACTGGCTGACTTCTGCGCCGCTGGTCGATCGCCAGTGCACCGCTCGTATATGTGCCTGCGCAGATCGTTGGCCAATCACAATCCATGCTGGCAATATTGTAACACCGTCCTGCGATGCTGCCAGCCGCAGTGGAAATATATAACCCGCTACAAATTTGTTATAAATTAAGTATATTAAAAACACATGAAAAAAAAGATTTGATAAATATCTTTTATTTATTTAACCAAGTTAAGATTTTGGAGTATGGCTTTCATTTATGGAATCCATACTTCATTAAACACTGACTTATTAGAAAAAGTGCAAAGGCGAGCAACTAAAATCTAGAACCTTGATTGGTTTGCTTGGAGTTGCTTACTTTCAAAAGAAGGAGAGTCCAAGAGCTTAAGAATATATTCACAGCTAATGAGAACATGCAGCTACGAGCCCATCATTTCAACCTAATAAAATTTCAAACATCTGATTGGCAATATATGAGCATTGGCATATGATTGGCGTGATTGGAACATATGAGACTTGTGGAATCAATTGCAGGATTCGGTAGTTCGGTAAATAACATCAACCAATTCAAGAACTTTCTTGATCAGCAACTATCTCAGTGGCAGAAACGGAAACAGACCCATCAGCTGTGCTGTCTGTTAACATAATAATAATATTAATAAAGTAAAAACAACAGGTACAAGAAGTGAAAAGAAATCTTAAAGAAACATATCTAGGTTAGTTTAGCATCCTTACAAGTTTTTCATTTCGTGATTTATTTCATATCTATTACTAATAAAAGATTAAATTAATTTTACCAACGATGAGATCATAAGTGATTGAGTGTTTCCCGTGGTAAGCACAACTAATAACAGTAATATTTTACATTGAACTATGGCGTTCCAAAAAGCATCCGCTCTAGGAACATTTTGTTGTAAGTTTGGCATAATTTGTCGAACGGTGCTCTAAAACCTGCGTTGGCTTGCAGGGCTAGCCTCTGCCTTACTCGCAGTCAGTTTGACGTATATATATTGTATTTTTAATATGGTGTTGTTGCCGATCACTGAAGCAGCGGATAACCAAAGCTTGTTCCACTCGCTACGCGCCGTTACTGCCAATAGATTAATACTAATTTGGTAGTCTTTAGCGTCTTAATCTCATCTCGCTCGCGAATTGCGAAAAATGCAGTGAGTGGTATATAATACATTCCGCGTATTGTAACATTGAATACGATAGAAAGATAGAATAATAATAATAAATCATTTATTCTAAGAGGCAGGGAGGAAAATGCAATCCTTGCCCCCTTGCCTTGCCAAACAAAAAAGAAAACTTAAATAATATTATTTTTTTAAAAATAAGTTAACATACTGTTTATAAAATTTAAAACAAGCATCTTCGTCCATCAACCGGTGGGTTTGAGGAAATTTTTCGTCGCTGTGGTAACAGAGTCTAATTTTCATCGAAATGTGTTTCACAAAAACCTGCAGGCCTTGGTGAGGCCTTTACCCACTGCAGGGTATAGGCCTCACCAAGTGTTTCTCAATCTTCGCAGTTTTTATTTTATCATTTGACGCATTGGCGGTCATCTTTGTCATTTTTGTTTTCTAGGTCGCCATTGCAAGACTCTCATGGTCTATCAGTCTTCCGCTGTTCTTTTAATATGCCCTACCTAGTTCCATTTCAGTGTTGCCATTGTTTCTACGACATTTCGCAACTTCGTTTGTTGCCTTACCCATTCGACACCCCCAACGAAGAACAACGTAACTCACTTTATCGAGTTTTCCAAGAGAAATAAAACAAAAATTTAAAACTGAAAATGATTATAAACTCATTGTAGCAATACGAGTAAATTGCCTAAAACCAAGAAAATAGAGTTCGAAAATAGTTTCGTTGTAATAGAGTTATATCGATATTACAGAATTTTTTTTTTTTATCTAATTATGACCACATTCATAACTCAAAACCGTAAAATGTGAGTTGTTGTGTTGTTCGTTGGGGGTGTTGCATTCATCTCTTTTCCAGTCACTGAGCTTGATGCTTAAATTTTCCTCTCTATTGCTCTTTAAGTAACTGAACTTTTCAGTTGAATGCTTTGAGAGAATCATGGTTCCTGTACCATTAGTAAGTATGTTAGAACTGGGAGAACATATTGGTTTAAAACTTAAAACTTCAGCTATTGGATGGTTTGCTTTGAAATGTTAGTCCCAGCTTGCCAAATGTGGCCCATGTCTGACCGATGCTTCTATCAATTTCAGGTTGTTGTTTTTTTTCCCCCAGTTGAATCCCGTAGAATCAAGTAACTATATACCTACACATTCTACGGGTAGCCGAAAGCTTTCCTTTGGAAGGCTGGTCATGATTTTTGTCTTGTATGTATTCATTTTCAAGGCAATTTCTAGGGAGCATAGTTTATCATCAATATTGTCCGAAATCAGTACAATGCCATCACCGAATCGCAGGTGGTTTAGCATCTCATCACCTACCCTCTATTTTCCTAGTTGAGTTTTTTGTGTCCCTTGTAATGATAGTAAAACATAAAAATTTAAAATAGTAAACTAGACTATGTATATTAGAAATAGCAATCTCATTAAGGGTTTTCAAATGTTTGTGTTTTTTTTATGGTTTATGTCTTATAAAAATCCTAATTACCTTAAATTACCTAACTAATTATTATTAAATTTAAATAATATAAGCATTTAAGAATATACAAATCATAGCATAATTTTAACCTAACATGGCATCCGCTGATGTTCAAATTTTGACATTCGTTACAACCCTGATACACTATAGTGACAAGTCTCGACAGGTATCTGTCTAATTATGATAACTACGGAATGTGCGGAAGAAATTCAGCTTTTTGCAAGTATTATTATGTTATGGGTCTATACCAATTAGTATAGACCCCTTTTACCCAGTTTTACCCATAGGTTAGATATAATTCTTATTTTTCTTCAATAATGGCAAATAATTTTATATAAAAGCCATTTACGGATAGGAAAAGAAGAGTAGCAAGAATAATAATAAACAAGATAATAAACGTAAAAAACTTAATACCTACAAAAATTAAAAAAAATATCAATTTTTAAGTTTAGCCAAATATTGGCACAGATTGAGTTTTCATAATTGCTATTAATTATAAATGAAAATTAATTGCACAGTAAGGATGCAACATTAATCCATTTTAACATTTTTTTTTTATAAATATTATTACTAGATACTCGTCCATATTATTTATAATGAAGGTCATTTATTTAAAAAAGAAGAATAAAGAATTATAATAATATTTTAAAAAGTGGTAAGTGTGGTGTCAGCATAATCACACAAAACTGAGTGCCGGCCTAGCTAAGAAGCAATTTTGATTCTGTTAAAAACTTTTAAAAAAAATGATACTCAGAATTAATGAACTCTTATATTTTCTTTTATTTTATTTACGTTTTTCACAATTTCTTTTTTTTTTATATAATCAGTTTTAGGTGAACCGACATCTCAATTAAATTGTTAAACAGTGGATTCATGTAATTGGCCAAATGTATAACTATGTATTATAAACTGTTACGCTGTATGTTTCCCTAAAATATATTAAATAAATAAATATTTAGTAAAAAAAAAACTGCCAAAATGTTGAAGTCGGTGCAGAAACACATGGTATGCAACTTTACTATAAGCCATGTCTGCACTGACTACCCCTCAAATCGTCAAATGAAAATCGTTTAAACTAATCGAGAGTAATTAATTAGTAAACACATATAAAAAAAACACCTCGAATTGAGAACCTCATCCTTTTTTGAAGCCGGTTAAAAACCTCAACTCCCTATAATAATATATTAAATGCAAAAGTATGAAGAGAAACAGTCATTGCCACACCTCGTTTCTAGAGCAATCCAGTTTTAGTTTTATCGATGACTGTACGATTGTATAGGCAACTGGTTGTATACTACACTGGTGGTCGTACTAATTAAATTTCCATTCTAATTTGTGGACGAATTAGCTTTTTGCTGTTAATTTTTTCGATGTTTCTAGTTAGACCTCGAATTACACTCGATGCATAGGTACATATGTCCTAATAGGACACAGTATCCTAATGAGATTTTCTAAATTAATTTAGAATTTGTCAAGCGTTATATTTACTAAAAAGCTGAGTTGACTGTATCTCAATACTAGCGTAAGTCTCGGCGGCACATTAGAATGTGCCTTAGTTCGTAACAGTGGTTAGTTTGCAAGCATATTGCGTGCGTGAAACAATCACATACTTATAATCTGACGTGCGTATTTTATACTTTACCAAATTTTCATCGCGAAGTGTCCAATCTGCACCTTTTAAGCATCCAAGACAGTACATATGCCCACAAATGCTATCAGACACAGAGCTAGCAGCGCGAATGGCACATGATTTTATAACTTATAGTTCCATAAACTCAACCAGCTCATTACTAGGCCTTTCTTCTAGATCAACGATCCTCAATCCTCAACCTGCGGCCCGTTTAGCTTTTTTGTGTGGCCCTAAACACATTTATTATCAGGGACATGGTTTAGAAAATCTGCCATTCTGTATTTCGTATATCTTGAGATTAATTTTGACTTTGACGTACAAATAAATAGTGACACCCAAAGAGGATTGTCGTTTCATATTTTTTTCGTCATACCAGTATAGTGTTGCGGCCCGCGAAGCTTTACAAATATATCTATGTGGCCCGAACACAAAAAAGGTTGAGTATAGTTGATCTAGATCATCCGGATAAGATTTGATGATATTGCAATCTCTTTAGACATGTTTTCGTCATGAATTTTCAAATAATTTTAGTCCTTTTTTGTGGTGCTTAAGCGCGAGGCTCGTAGCAATAACAACTTTGGCCATAGGGGTAATCCGCCATTGCAACCCGACGACGGCGGCACTCGGAATGAGTCGCTTCAAAGTTTACGGGAGTATATACAGCCTATGTCCACCATGAAGGTCCATACTAAATATTAATGATAGAATTTTCCAATTCGAATAAGTAATTTCGGAGATTACCGCCAACAAAGTTTTATCTCTTTAAATTGTTATTAATAACGCGGGGGCCTGTTAAAATAAAATACAAAGGCAAAGGAAATATTTTAGAAAATTATTGTATACCATATGATATTAGATCAAAATAATATTGCTTTACTTCCTTCTGGTTTCACAAAATATATTAAGAATGAGGTATGGGTGGGTGCAAAGCGTTCATGTTTTGTGTTTCCTTGTGTTTTGGACGCGGGGGGTGGGCGGGGGGGGCGGCGACAGTCAGCGTCATTCTCGTCCGAATACCTACTCTGTGCGTCACATTAGTTGTGTTGCAGAGTAGTTTCGCTTATCTATCGCTGGTAACAGTGCTTATTATCATCACATATAATGGACACATTTTCGAATTCTGAAAGCGCTAATGTGAAATCTCAATTTAATTCAATTTCAATTTTCAAGTTCATTTTTGAAATATTAATTATAGAACAATTTAAAAAAAAAAGAAAGGCAAATTATCTCAATTTAATTCAATTTCAATTTTCAAGTTCATTTTTGAAATATTAATTATAGAACAATTTAAAAAAAAAAGAAAGGCAAAAATAGGAAGTAGAAAAAAAATAAACAAAATATTAACTAAACGAAAATACTTTCGATTTTTACTTTAAGCGGTAAGAATTTAAAAGAACTTTCTAGACTTTTCATGTTGAAGAAGGTTCAATAAATACTCATAATATAACTTACTGGGATTGGCGACACTTGTGACCTTTTAGGAATGGGTCTTCTTTGCAAGACAATGACCATATACAATGTCGCCATATTGATACTGACATGGAAATGCCATTGAATCGCGCTCTGGTATTTTCTGAGCACCTGCACTTCTTTCGAACCATTTCGGTCTGGTGGCGCAGCGGTATAAGCGCCTGCTTCTAAATCCAGATGTCCTGGGTTCGAATCCCCAGTGGTTTAAATCAGTACAGGTCATTTTTCACCGTTGAGAATATTCAACGGCGCTTCAACGCGTTCAGTTACAGACCTGCGAGCCTGTAATGAACGGCCTCGCATCATATAAACAACAATAAGGCTGTCTACACTGCGCCCAATATCGCCTCTCCGATTACTACGAATTTTAATTGCTATTTTGCAAAGTACTTAATACTTACCCATAATTGCAAAATTTGTCAATTACCCAATGCGTTTCTTGTTTGAAATGGTCCAACAGTAATATTTTAGATATGATGAGATTGATCTATTTTGAGGCCGCGTGCTGTGCTGCACAGTTGGATGTCAAAGTCTGATGGCGATAGTGAGTGATCGTCTCGTACATCAATCAAAATCAGTTGGTAAATCCTTCAGTCAGACTGAGCGCCGTGGCCAGGAAATGTTTTAAAAACCTAAACCGTTGGCTGTAAACGCGCCTTTATGGCGTCCCATTTTCGTATCGCGACATTGAAATAGGTAACTAAATGACGTTTTATTTTTGATTTGATCCGATACTTATCGAACCGTTTTTATGTGGTCGATCTTCGCCGCCCACTGGTCAAAAGCCTTTGTGAAAGTCCTCACAATGCACGGAGCGGTTGTTTGTGAGAGATTGATCTGCTAAATCAATCACCTTTCTCCGCGCCTAATAAGTACTAATGTTTGTCGTTAATAGACTGGGAAGCGGTTGCAATTACTGATTCACTCTCGAATCAGCCATATTGAGTTTCTTCAAAAATTGTTCAATTGAAGAGATTTAAGAGTCCTTTTAAATTCAACAGAATGTTTCTCGATAATGTATTAAATATGTATGATTTTATAAGCGTTAAACAGTTGGAGGTGAAATCTACCTCCGCCTTCCGGCGTGCCGAAAGGGATTTTTAATGTTGGACAAAAAATAAGACAATAAACTCACCTAGAGCAGGGATAGTGTTAGTCTTCTGTGAATTTATTTATTAAATATATGAGTTCATATTGCCAGAAAAAAATACATTAATTGCGGTCATATTATTCTTACGTCAAAGTAACTAAAAATACGTTTTAGTGAATCGTGATTTATTTGGTATAATATAATTATTTTTTAAAATACACTAAATAATAACGGTATATTTAGGAAATTATCGATTTCATTCAAACTTCAAATATTCAAAAATAATTTGACTATAAATTTCAATGACAAAGATCCATTTTAGCAAATCTTCGCAATGCTTTACTGCGTGGGCCCAGCTGGGCTATTTTGACCATTCGATATCGCAAGCTCACCCCTCAACTGTCAAATGATAAGAAATTGCACGATTTGACAGTTGATTGAAGGGTTTGGGTTTGCAGAATGACCTAAAAATAACTCCTAGGTTTTTCGATTTCAGTCCATCGTCATCTTAAACCAATATTCATGAACAATTATTTGTCGCGTATTAAAATGATTTTAGAGTAGGTGTTCATTTTTTGAAGTAACTCCTAAATATAACGCATGACATTTCATGACAATGCTATCTTTTAATATCAACCGATTCTATACATTGTTCAGTGGTAGTCAATTATTTAACCAGAACCCGACGTCTTAGAGCTGGGAACTTGTGGTGGGTTGCTTCATTTCCTATATCCATTTGTGCCTGCGGCTCTTTTAGCCTATTTGACACGCCTTTTGGGTGACCATAGAGGCGACAGTGGTTATTTTTTAGGTCTGAGTAGATTAAAATAAAAAAAACATGGTATCACGACATTCTTTTAATTCATCATAACTTTTAACATAATTTTAGTTTTTTTTTTAATTTGACCCGCGGATAGTATTGAAACACACGGACATAATATTAGAATTTAGTAATAATTATTATTTTAATGTGGCACTGAACATTCTTTACAAGTTTCTAACGGCCCTGCCAACACTGTCAAATTTTTAAAACTTGACAGTGTTTATTTGAGCGTTCTACTGTCAATGTTTCATTATTCAGTATTAAAAATGTCTTGCTTTTAATGTTATATATCTATATTATTCGGCCAGCCTCCGATGTGATATTAACGGTCGTGGTTGTTTTTCGAGAGCATCAATCTACATACAAAAAAATAACTCATTCGCATTTGTACTTCTCGAGGTGATAGATGCAACAGACTTTTATATTTTAATAGAAAACTTTTTATATTTTCATTTTAATTTATCTTTATTTGTGAAACAAAACAGTTATACGGGAAAGAAATCATATACAGACGGTACATATAAATTAATAAAAACAATGGTACCAACTTACAAATATAAAATAAAACCAATTAAATATTTCCACCGAGTGAATATAAAATTAGTGTATAACCCAAGAAACGCAAGATGAAGAGATGAAGAGAAGGGGAGGGAGAGGAAAGGGGAATTTCATGTTAATGTTTCTTTTTTAATAATTTTTTTGAACGCCACTAAATTAACATTAAATATATCAATGTTTGGATATTTAAAATTTTAGGTTGAACACATTCTATAAATGGGTTCGTCTTGCCCATAATTGGTTCTACGACGTGGGATGTCCAGCAAATCGTTTGATCTTGTCACACGTGAAGGTATCCTGAGGCGCATTAGCTCAAGCAGAGACCTACAGTTAACTGCACGTGATATTATCAGTTTAGTCCTAGTTAAGGATTCAGCTTTATGAACTAGAGATGATTCTGATGATGACTTACGATCCATGTGTGGAATTTGTGTTGAACCGCTTCAGTTTTAGATACATGTGTCACGTACTTAGAATTCTAAATTTGGTAGCCATATTCTAGGACACTTCGCACATATGAGAAGAACCGTATAGAAGCTGTATGAAATAGATATATGAAATGTATAGAAGTTAAACCTAGGGAATCTGATCTCCCGAGTGATCGTTTTCCGGCGCTGCGCTGCGATAGAATGCCCTGGTTCCCTGGTCCCGTTGGCGCCCCGCCAGCCTGCGCTCGCACTCCAACCGACTGCTACTACTGCCAATTTTTAATGAAACGCAACGGGCAATGGCACCTAATAAATGTTTGATTTTCCTAATGGCACTTTCGGCCATGTGCATTATATTATCCGCACAGTACGCGTAGCAGCCTCTATGGCGACGCGACGGTCAAGTAAAGTAATAATGGTAGTCAAGTAGTTCATGAGTTGTAGGAATGACAGCTTGGAGCATTCTGGTCAAAGCGATTTGGATCACCTTTCGAATTTGTTGTAAAGGAAACGATTTAGTAAATTAAAGAGCTCGAATCCCGAAACTGTTACCAAAAAGTTTTTATTTTTAAATAAGTAACATCATCGGGTGCAATAAAACTCACTCTGATAAACTACCTTCATGATTATAACGTACCTATATGCCTTCTGTGCCTTTATATATATAAACAAATACTCTAAACTTTTCAATTATTAAAATATACTCGTATATTAGTGATAGAAAACTATTTTTGATGACAACATGTCAAGTCATTCGCCATGATAGAATACTAGAAGTAACTCAGCAGAGTTACTTTCAATTAAATATGGCATAATTACTGAGAAACACCTAAAAGAACTTTATTGCCTTTAGTCAAAAAGCCAGGGTAACTTACTCCAATGCAATTGTTTTTAAGTAAACACGCATTAATATATTATTGAATATAATTTACCTAACATTTACCTTTTACTTTACATTTTTATGTAGGTTTAAGGGACTTACCAAAAATCGTACCTGCTGATAAGGTCAGAGGAAGAAAATTTTGATTAGTAATACCTAGTTTAAGATGCCATTTTACTTCTTTTAATATTGGCAAATCGTTCTCATCAGATAAGAACCAGCTTCAAATAATCTCAGAAAAATTGTTAATGTGTCTGTAAGCAATAACATATTGTGGGAATGACGGGAATGGGGAGAAGTTAGTTTCTCTTGTCTTTTATAAATAAACTTTAAGTGTTGAATTATATTAATCCTATACAAAATAGATATTTTTGTATTTTTCCCCTCGGCGTTCCTTTAGCTACCTATCTAGCGTCGATGAATAGTAATTATAGTCGTTTGCTCTGCGATAATATTATGTTCATAAGTTTACAACATATTTATTTATCATTCTACCTTTTTAGAATTATTTCCAACGCTGTTAGAAAAAGCGAGTAACCGTTGTCCATTTGCTACATTAATTTTGACAATATCAAACATAATTAAGACAAATAAAATATTTATAGATATATGTAACACAAATCCCCCAAACAATAGAAATAATATTATTATTGTTTTATATTCTTATTTTAAACTTATTTTTAAACGCTCTTTTCAATAAATAAGTTAACCCCTGGTGCGTTTATGCTATATTATGATAAATTAAATACTAGCGTTGACCCCCGGGGATGACCTCGGATTTACATTTTGTTTTTCATTTTTTTTTTTTCAATAAATAATTACTTTACCCTAGGTCATAGGCAATTATTTTGGGTTCTACTCGACTAATTCAAATATGTTTGTGATAGAGGAGAGATGGTGGATGACCCTGCATGCAGCGTTGTCGACACCGAGGCGACTAGTTATTGCGGCAAACTCGCGAATGTGTATGTCAGCTTTTCTTGCTGATCTAAGCTGATTTTTATCAATCGAAAAAAATTAATGAATTTCAAGACCCTTCTCTCGCTGAAAGTGACCTACTTATTAATATAGTATACTATTATAAATCCCTATGACGAGGGGGTTACATTACGAAGGAGATCTTCTTTATATCCAAAGATAACTCTTCGTTTTTATTGCTTTGGTTCAAATTTCATTATATAAGGTTTTAGAGAAAGTTCAAAGTTCGATTTTTCCACTTTCGTTTCGCGTCCACAATATTTATGACCTCATAACATCCCCGTGCGTCGACCGACACAGTAATGCGACACGCCAAGTCCCACCCTAATACGACATAAGCGTAGAATCTGAACTAAATTGGTAAAGTAGTACAGTTAATGCCACCAGCCGAGTCGTATAAGAGTGAGTATTACCTTTGACAGAATTTTGTTTTGAATAGTGCAAGGGGAAAATTTAGACCTGATACAGGGGGTAGAAAGAAAAGATTGAAGAACTAAACAAGCGATATTCACCTCTCTGTATTATAAAAGCGTCTGCTTATCATTTTTCAAAACAACTGTTACATAAAAATAATGGCACATATTATGGTCAGGGTCAGGAAGAAAACATATGTTTCATAAAAAAATGCAACGCGTGTATCTCAGCTAGTTACTACTGCTTTACACGAATGTTTTTTTTTTAATTATTTACTTATTAATGTCTAAAAGTGACTAAAATCAATATGTCTAAAGGTGTGTAAAACGTAAAAAAATGTGGTGTGAAACGGGCGTAAAAATAATGATGTTTGCGTGATTTTCAAAACAGCTGTTTCACAAAGCAGATTTACGGCGAAGTTCGCTATTTTCAAGACAATTGATCACAGCTGCGTGCTTACGAGAGCCTGGGTGGAATGACATGTTGTGGGTGGTTGGGTCAAAACGATCTGATTTAAATCAATTTTATTATATTGATATACACTATAAAAAATATATATTTATTGTCCACTATTAGGAGTGTGGCATTATGATGGTATTAATATTCCATATTGGAAATAGCCAGTTGGTCGTAAAAAAAAACTTCCTGCATTTAGTACATACCTAACCTATTAAATTATTTATAGCTTTGTTTAGTAAGATAACTGCGCGTCGCTGAGCGATTGTTTATAGCAAATCAAGCCATGATTTTATTATTTATCCGCATTTTGCTGGGTTTAGCCTAATAAACCTCGGAAAAGTGAACAAGATATAAACCAATTTTTACTTTAATTATTTATAAAAACTGATTTAATACGGAACTATACTAGTATTTTTAAATATATCACAAATTCAGTAAATAGAGGGGAATTCTTGCATTACTAGCCTCACCTTAAAATTTACAAAAAAAACTGAAATGATGTTAAAATTTATCATAAAAGAATGTCATGATACCATTGTAGTACCTATGTTTTTCTTTATTTTAATCTACTCAACCCATCACAAGTTGAAACCACAAATTGAATTTGCGCGTGTAGTCTGGGGAGAAGATGCCGTTAATGACGCCTGGAGGGCCTAGCTGTAAGACGTCAGGTTCCGGTTAAATAATTTACTACTACTAAACAATGTATAGAAGCAGTTGATATTAAATTATAGCTATAGTTGATATAAATTATTTCATGATCTGAGTGTAAAGTTCTGTATTTCATGATTTAGTTCCGAGACTGTACCCGAAATATTGCTTTATCTAGGCTAAGTCATATTTGCATTAATTTTATCCTCACCGGACCTTCGCTTGTGTTTTTTGATCAGTTAAAATGCCCCGTCGGAAATTACTTTTAACAGGGGAAGAATATCAATTTCTTTTACTTAATTTTTTTCATTATGCTTTCGTGACATTTATGCTTTTCGGAGAATAAATGTCCTGGCAGACAAATTTCTGAAATTCGTTTTTGACCTGTAATGCGTTTATGCTCGACCTCTTTTGAGTCTAAACTGACAAGTCGGAAAGGGCAAGTATTAAAATTAAAATTTGAAATGTAACCACCTTAGAAGTAGTTCTAATTGGGACAACTGAGCTATGGCCACAATCACACAGGTGTCATAATCGCCGTGGTCGGGTTCAGCGGCGACGATTTATCGTACCCAACAAATCGGAGAACATACCTCATATTTTTTAAAACGTTAAAAAAAAAGAAGAGTTCTGCACTTTACAATTTATCGGACAGTTGGGTAGCGTTGGATGTTCGGCCGAACCAACCGAAAATATTGCGTAATAATAATAATGAAGTTGGTCAACTGTCCTACAGACGTTATAAAATTTATCAGGTTTGTTTGAAGTTGGTTCCGAGAAATTGTGTCGTCTGTACACCATCGGACTAAGACCAGATCCATAGGTTGCATACATAATCACATTATATTATTTTTTTTAAATGGGGCGTGTCTTCGACTATGGATCTGAGTGTGCTGTGTGTGGTCTGCTATTAAAGTAAAGTCTATCATATACAACCAATATTAAATATATTGAAATTTCCTTCTGATTGTTTTGTTTTGTATAAATAAATGGTCTTCATAATAAAAAATCAGTATCAGTTAATAAGAAGAAAAAAATGTAATATTAGACGCGATTCCCCCCAGCGTGCTCTACCTAAAATGGAACACCTCCAGAAAATTTCGACATATCTTCGCGTTTCACATCCCCTAGAATCTAAAACCACCCTCAGTTTAAACGTTTATATACCTATCTATCTATCTATATCACTTTTAAATTGATACGTAAAATTTATGGGTACAAAATCTTGGTCAAGTACGGTAATGGGTAAAATCAGACCAGGGAATGGGGGGATTTTTTCGAAAAATTGAAATTTTGAGAAAAAGTGGTTTTCAAAATTCAAAAAATCCTACCTCCCTTACACAAATCCACACAGGATCAAATCCATTTTTAGTGTAAATTGTAGGACTATAATTTTCCTACAACTTTTGTTTGAAACAATTTTTAATATGAGTATCTTCGTGATTCAAATCGAAAAAAATTTAAAGCGCCCAATCTTTTGTGTATTTGCACTAAGTACGCTCTTAATATGAAATAACTAAACGTGGTATTTAAGCTGTGTTAATATTCTCATCTATTAATGTTATTATTTTCGATTAATTTTAACCTAACTAGATAGGGTTATTATACCCGAATGTTAATGAAAGCTAAAAACAAAAAAACAAATGGTAGAATTAGCTAGAGCAGCGAATTTAGCAATTTTGTGATGTTAAGATGGCTAGATGTTTATCGTTTAATTTGTGTTTCTTCATCCAGATCCTATAGCAGATGCCTTGACGGGACCATCTGGGGCAAAGTTAACCAGATTAACCATTTGGTTCTGCGTCGAAAATAGTTCATTTTACGATACTATTCTTAAATATGTCTTATCTAACTTTTCTTCATGTTCCGTTTAACCCAAACTTTGGTTAATTCTGTCATAAACGCGTTTACCAAAAATTGATAGTTATCTCCGCAATTCGTTTATAGTTCAGTTTTCATGCTTGAAATCATATCTTTTTCCGCTTCCATGACAGGCGCGACTGATTGGTCGTATCAGTAAACTTGTTGATATTATTCGCGTTAAATTGCAGCGCTGATATGAAACACGTTCGCTTGCAGCGCTTAGCCCTGTGATTGTGATTGTCTGAAATCGAGGTCGAATCCTAGGCTGACCAGCCATTTTCGTTTAAATAACGAGACACTTTTAAAAAACATGCCTGATTTTGTTAAAACTATTTGGTGTCAAAATAGTACTATAGTTAATATTGGCTTAAAATCTATATCTATTCCACCATATTGGTTCTTTGAGTATTATATGTATGTCGAGAACTACTGGGTCGATACTTCACTATATCTTTTGTTACTCGTACTCGGTTAGGTGTAATGTTTTTAATTTTGTTTATTTCTAAAGCGCTAGTTTTTTTATTTTTATATTGCTAGTAACATAATCTATGTGTAACGACGAACACGCTATTTAGTGAATCGGTCCAGTATTCCTCGAGTTATCCAACGAACTATTTTTATATATTTATGTATGGATTGACTTGATTGGATGTACTTTTATGTATGGATTGACATGTGTGTCGCTCGAAGAAAGCTCCATTCCTCGCTCATTTCGCTAAGATTCCTCAAGATCACTCGTTGCCGTGGGACAAGCTCAAAATAACCACCATTTTCTACCATCACGTTTTCGTTGACTCTAATAAGCTACGGTTACAGTCGAACTAATAGTTACATTCGAACTTTCAAAACTTACAATGATAAAATTTAACACTTCCAGGTAGGTTTTATGAAAAAAGGATGTAACAAAGCATTCTACCAACAATTATTCTAGTATGTAGTATTTTGCCAATTGATCTATACAGGAGTTTTTCATGCCAACAAATTGCCTTACATTTTATTGTAAGTATGATTTGTGGTGTACCTATACTTAAATTTATTTAAATATAAATGTATTTTTTATTTTTAATGTACGATAACTATAGCAACAATATTCCCTACAAGTGAATTAGTCAACCAGCTCGGCTATTATAATGGATTTAAGTTGTTAATATCATTAGTTTGACCCATCTATACCTCAAAATATATAGGATAGTGGAAGTTTCACTTTCTAAAATGTCCTGATCTATCTAAATCGAACCCGGGCCACTAATCTCACTCTGTTGAACGTATATAACATTATCTATCCTCGTAAATGTTATAGAAAATAATAATATTAAATAATTTTGCGCTAATAACTATTGTGATGTGATTGATCACCCTCTATAATATTATATGACACTATCACACAATAAGTTTGGTATTAATTCCACCGAAATTGATAGATTATAATTATGGCCACCCCACCACGGCGGTGCTGATAGTAATCCATTAGTCGGCGAATGCGCTGCGCTCGCGGGCTGTAGCAAATTTAAATCAATTAGGCAATTAAAAAACTCAGGTAATTAAAGTATCAGTGAGTTCAAACTTTCGGCGACAAACATAGCTTCTTCATAATAAACAAAATGCAATAAAACCGGTTAAAATTAAAACTGTTTAGATACTCGTATTGCCACTCGATCCGCACATGTCCTCATTAGTGAAGGCACGCGTGACAGTTGGTGACCAGCGGGAAAGATAAAGTCTGGTCTCCGACCACCCTCGGCCGACGTCAAACTACGTTCCTTCCTATCGTCTCTCTAACTTACGACTTCCATTTTGCGTATCACCTTCGCAGAATTTTAATTTTCATTCATTTTATGTAGATTTCATTAGGATAGCTACCTTTTGCAATGGGTACCATGTCATTACTTCTGGAAAATGTCTACATATCTTCGCGTTTCACACACCCTAGAACCCAAAACCACCCTCAGTTTAAAAATATATATATAAGTTTATCTATCTATCTATATCACTTTCTTGTGGACACGATAACTGCCGTAATTTTTTACACAATCATTTTCAAAATGACACATAAAATTTAAGGACACAAAATCTCGGTTAAGTTCTTTAATGAGTAAAATTAGACCAGAGGGGCGGGAATAGGGGGAGGGGGGGGGGGGGGTTAGGCAATCAAAGGGGCACTCGGAGTTTTACCCCGAGCATTGTAAGTTGAACTGAATAGTACTAAACAGAGATAGTACAGGCCAGTAGATGGTTTCATAGCTCTTCTTTGTACCCTTTCTAACATGTCAATGTCCTTCTGAAAGTATGGGCTCCACGCTTGAAATCCAAACACCAATATTGGTCTCACATACTCGTATGTCCTATTCACATATGTCCCTCCACATATGTCGCAGCTATTCAGGAATAGCTGTGGGGTCATGTGCTGGTAGGCTTTAGTAATAAGGTATGAATGAAGAGTTATATATAGAATTATAGCGTATGCACTGGTTCGATCTGCACATTTCCTAGGAAGTACTGATTTCGCAGGATGTTACTATCGATATGGAGTACCTTACATTTTTCAGTGTTAAGATTGATCAACCATTTGGGCGACCATTCATGTAAGCGTTTCATGACATCTTTCATAGTATTGGCTGCTACTAATGGGCTACCAAAAAACTTTGTGTCATCGGCGAAAAATGAGGCTAAAGATCCAATAAAGGATTCCAGATCAGCAATATAAACTGAGAACAGTATCGGTCCGAGCCCAGAACCTTGCACAACTCCGCTCTCGGCAACAAATGTTTCAGAAAGTGTATTTCTAATTTTTACTTGAAGGGTTCTACAACTTAAAAACGATTTAATCCATTCCTTTAATTGACCTCGTCTTCCAATGTGCTCAAGCTTTGTCACAAGGCGTTTGATTGGCACACGGTCAAATGCTTTTTCATAATCCAATTTGATGGCGTTGATAGAACGGATTACGGCGGATTACCACAATAACTATAGGTTCTCCCAGTTGTTAAATATTAAGATATTACCATTAATCCCTCATAATTTTTCTCCAAACAGTATTATATTTTATAATAGGTGTCACCATTGACAACATTCATAATGATATTCATTATTCATTCTCATATTATTATGTTCCTATATCACCTTAAGATTCTAGTTTCGAAGTTTTATCTGGTAACCTAACCTCGTCCTCTGAAGCACCAATTTCTTGCAGCGATATTTTTTCCTTTTCTTGTGTTTTTTTGAATGATCGACAATGAAAGGCCGATGGAAATCTAATATATTGCAAGTTAGACACGTCGTATTGTTGAGAACTGCTGTGCGGCATAGTTTATGGAGAACGTCTCGTGAGGTGTCCCAAGTGTCTCATAGTTTTTTTTTGTCACTATCTGATTCGTGTATTATATAATAGCCACAGGATACATATTATCACACACATGTTTATATTCGTTATTGGATGCTCTGCTATTCAATTCTTCTGGGTCCTACTCAATTAAGCTAAATTTGCTTGTGCTCAATGAGTGAATGGTAATGATGCGTTAAAAGTGGTATGATTAATTTGTGCGACTGGGATAATTGCTACTTATCTTGTACATCTAGACAAGTTAGAATCTGCCTTAAAAACATAAAAACCCTCAAATAAAATCATCTAGAAAGATGATCTCTTTAGTTTTACTTCGAGATATTCTCAAAAATAACATGTTTTTTTTTAATAAACAATTTTCATAAATTTTCAATGAGATCGGGCGGGCGGGGCACAGTTTATTTAATTGTGTTTCAATTGTCGTCAAACAATACTCGCAAGCAATGGAGGCGTATGTTTGCTCAATCATTTTGGAAGTCTTCGAGCGGAGCGTCGTCTGAAAGGGATTATTTATACTGCGGTCGTCATAGGGGGTACGGGGCGGGTCGCGGTTTGTGGGGTGGGTGGGGGTGATGGCCACGGAGGCTTTGTTCGATATAGCAGTGGGAAGTTGCCGAAACGGCAATGCCCACCCCCGCTCGGATGAAAAGTAATATTCAACCGATAGATACACACTTGTATTTACCCAAATACTTACCTACTATAAAGTGCTACTAGACCAGAATATGATTCACGAGTTTAAACACATAAATTATATGTAAGTATAACAAAAGTACTTGTTTTTTGTTTAAAAAAAAATGATGAAACCAAAACGGCTTAGCACGATCAAACCGCAACTTTGATTTTTTAAGTAATCTTCATTACGGTTACGTTATACGCGATTTCAAAATAGTCTAGTATTTAAACGTCTCCAAAATAACTGCGTGATTTGTAGCTGAACTCGTCACCGTGCTTCATTATCATGGTGTCGCTCGCAACGAGATTTCCAGCTCTGGAGCCTGGCCGGGCAACCCATTTTTTTTTATAGGGCAGGTTTTACTCTTTGTGCGGTTAGTAAGCAATTGTTGGTTTTTAATTAATTACAGCTCATAATATAGAAATTAAAAAAAACAAACTTTACTATATTTTAGACCCTTCATTTGCCTTTCAATCACTATTTTTCCTAAAGCTCTAATGCATTTTATAAGAGAGCAATTCAACTAAAAAAGAACTATTAGCTGTTTATCATTTATTAAATTTCTCGGGAATAGAATTGAATTTTAAAAATCTGCCTTTACCATATTGAAGACATAAAGATCAAGGTTTCTAAATATATTTTTTTATTATTACATAATTAATGGTTTCCAAATGCAGGCAATAGAAAAAAGGTTCTAAATTAATCTAAATTAATATTTATCCTTTGACTTCGCCTTGAACGATGTCGCTTTATAAGCGCGCGTCTATTAAGGACATTCCATTTTAAAGTTTGGCTTCGTGTCAACTAAACAAAAGATGTCATTTTCTTTTCATTTCGCATCTTGCTAAAATTTTGTATACACACTTGCTTCCGATGACAATATTTAGGGTGTGTTCGGTTTCGAGGGGAAAGGGGTGTGTTGGGTTAAGATCATCGATGTCGGGTACGCGTGACCGTGACCCGACCGCTATTCCCCGTTCCAATGACCCAGTTTCGCTGTTAAGAATTTGCGCCGTCAGCAGGCCAGATACCTTCAACCCTTAACGGCTAGTAGTTAACACAACTTTCAAAGAGCTCTACAATTCGTGACCTATATTATCCGTGTGAAGTCTGATCGTATCAGCAAGATCACTTTATCCTGAAACTTCCTGAGATGACTGAAGAAAAAAATAATAACATAATGATACTATGAAAATTATCGCACATAATTGACTCTGAATAAGTCGCATTTTATAGTGTTCAGCAATAATCTATTGTGTAAAAATAATAGGGCAAATTAGCTGTTCTAAACTCGTGAAGTAGATATGTATATATATAGATATAAAATGGTTTTGTTATTTTTGTTAACTTTAATACTTTTTGTTAGTAGAAACATATTTTTAGTATTACATAGTTTTTTATATCGATCAATCAAATGTATTTTTTTTTTGTTGATGTACTGTGTAAAATTGTTGGTTTTTCCAATAAAGATAAATAAAAAATAAAATAAGTATACTTCCAATTTATATAAGAGTATATATATTTATTTATTAAACAGGTAAGCATACAGCGAATATAGGTACATAATATTTTGTGAATTCATATCGCATGTTATTTGTGAGCGGGCACTATTTTTCCCGACTTTCACCGACTATTTTTCCAAATTCATTTCTATGAATAAAAAAAAAACATATTTTCCTTAAGGAATTATGATTTTTCTCGGAGCCATTGAGTATTGCAGGTGTTGTGTTGTGCAACCATTGAACTTCCATACCATACCTACCTCTGAAACTCCGGCTATGATCGAGCACTATTAAATTCATTATGGTTTCAGTTTTTCTAGAAAGCAACCAACACGCGTTAGTTCGCTATTAACGTTACAGCGTTTTGAATTTTCTAATGATTAGTGGTCATATACAAGAATTAATTTAACTTTACTCCTCTTGGGCGCTAATCTCGATTTTTCAACCACTTTTGATTGTCCAATCTTGCTGATTTTTGAAGTTAATACTTCTTTGCGCCCGTTGTACTCATTGGGATGGATTGTTGGTCGAGAAACCGCGTCACGCAATTTCGCCATTCTAACTTTTGGCGAAACGCTATGATGACCAGTTTTATTCCACTTACATTATCATTCAAAATTTTCTCCTTATAAAATATTTTTCATAGGCAAATGCTCGAATTACTATCGATTAGTATTTATCTACAAAAATCCAATAATATTTTGATGTGTAAACATTTATAGCGAAGATTTTCGGAGTGGAGTGGAGTGGCTATTTAGTCACATTGACGCTCGTGACGTCAGAGCAAGTCGATAACATCTATCCCTATCCCTATCCGAGAAGAGTTCGCACTAAGCACTGACATTATACAAGAGCTCAAACATATTCTGATGAATAAAAATTGACAAGTTTTCTAGGAAAATAGCGTTCTTTTTCATCTCCAAACTTTATTGCATTCACAGACGAACGCCGATGTTTACACACGTGCCGCTGCGTCTTAACTTAACATTCACTGGTGGCGTCTCATATGTTACGTTTTAAGAGTTTTTCCTTCTTGTATATGTTTGCCGACAAATCATTTTTTGTACACCAGTTCGTATTATATGCGAAATTCAAATACCCACGTCTGAGCCTGGTTTCAAACTTCGACCAGTTCGAACTTGAGAATTAAAGAGAGAGAACGCTGATCTTTTCTGTCAATATTTTGCAATATTAATGCTAATCAATAATGCAATTTAAATGCTGTGGATAGTGGTAGTCTAGTGGTTAAGGCGTTGGACTACTGACCCAATTATTACCACCATCTCCCCTGACTAGCACAGGTATATTTATCCTAGTTGAATAAGGCTCAAAATAATTGTATATGAACTAGGTCATAGCAAAAAAATACGTTTTCACTAGCCTTGCATTCACGCTTTATTTTGATTTAATAAATCTCACATTACTATTATATGCAGAATCAAGTTGACGGGTAGACAGTAGACGTGCGCGTTATATGGCGACGCCGTTTAAATCGCCCTATTATTCTAGCGCAACAAATAGCTACGTTACGGAAGCTGGCTCATAGCGGTGACGAAATCGCATTCATTCATTAGCTAAAGAGTCGCTTCGCTTGTCTATTATTACCCATCGCTTGGCTTGCACATTTCACAAGTTACCCAGATGGTCGCTGTATGATGCATTCAAGTGCATCGCCGGCCGTAACTATTTTGACAGTCGCCCTATTATTTTTTACCATGTGACACGGAAATCTCGAAGCACGCTGACGAATCGCTCAATTATTTTGTAGCCGTTTAAGTAGTAGACTATTTTCGCGTTAACGCCCACTGCTAGTAGTCACGGATGTACCTATGTTCGCTGAGTTGCCTGTCACACGTGAAGTTTATCCCTGTTTCTACGCGGTGAAACAGTGCCATATATTATTTATATTCTTCGCGAATTATAAGACACGAAATCTTCGTTTTATTTCTTTAATTCGACTTTCGCCTCTAAAGATACACCCGTTATCAGTTTTACGATAACGCTAATATTGCCTTGTAAAAAACGAGCAAACCGCATAGAGATATTTCTGCGGTATAAATTACTATTCCATTTATTTATTTAGGGTCATCATTGGCGATATTAATATTCTTAAACTCGATCGGTTATCGCGTGTTACCGTAAATCAGGACAAGAATACATTATTTTATACTAATATGTTACCGATTTTTAATATTTTGGGATTTCCGCATTGCGTAGAATTATATATTGTGAGTACGTCGACAGCTTCATTATTTAGCAAAAGTGAAATGACTGAATAATTAATTATTCACAGAAATTGGTATTCACCCTCAAACGAAATATTTTACACGAGTGTCTGATTTGAGATCGTATTTTGTGTATATATTATTTGTGGCGTCTTTCGATCACAGTAGACCGATCTAAATGAAAATTCTCGAAAATTTTCGAATAATTTGGATTATATCAGGTAAATATATTTTTTAAATCATAATTCCGTAACGAATGCGTGAAGCGATAACCGTCACATTCCAGTCACTTACTATCGACAAAGTAATATTAATTTAGATTACATATTTCTACATGTTAAGTTTTTTTTTTTTTTTAATTTGGTGTATTTACAGTTAATGTAAAATGTTTCCTCATAGAAACAATTTTTGCACATAAAAATAAAATTGTTATATTTCCGAAGACTAAGTATGCTATTTAATTTTTTTCTTAATTAAGAAGATTTTCTTAGATAGGAGTCAAATCAATCTTTTTTTTTGACTACTCGACAAGGTATATGTTCGCTATAGTCTCAAATATTACTGAATAGTATAAAATTAGGGAGTGTTTCTTATACAGAACATAGTTTCACGATAAGCTCTCTACTAAATCGATGTATGTAATACGTAACTCTAAAATAGTTAAAGGGTGGAAAAGCACGGCCCGCGCAAACACAAAAACCCTTCTATCAGGCCACGTAAATCTAAAAATTTCGGACCTTTTTATGCTAAAATGATACCATTGTTTGTAAATCATGCAATTTAAAGGAAAAAAGAATGATTTAATTTGCTCATATGTTATGTTTCTGGTGTAAAATAAAAAACTTTTGTTCATATTTAGTACAAAGAACCGGTCTGTTGCCAACCGAGTTCACAACCTCCGGGTTCCGCGGGGTAACTTAACTAAATTTAATTCTCACATTTAGCGATATAAATCTGTTTAATAAATAAAATGATAATATATACAAATACTAAAATACACACTTACTAAAATACTCGTCATGAAAGCCATAATGCCTAAAGCAAAAACAGGAGGATAATGTATCTTAATCTCACATTTATAATCTTTATAACTAGAGTATGCGTATTTGAAACCGCCATTTTACTCATTTTTTTCTTCAAGTATGCTCAAATGTTCTAGCTAGAAGATCCTGTATATCTGTTTGTTTTTAAATATTTAATTATTATGTGGTTTTTACACATCCTTATTTACCCACTCGTATTTAATTAAATTTAAATATTTTTTTTTTGATTGCAAACATACTACAAAGAAGAATCTCGCCCTTAGCTACAACTTCTTGAAAGATGCTCAATTGTTTTGGGACAACCTGTAAAATAGAATATAATAATGCAACACAATCGATGTATTAATATTAAATGTATACTCATTTATGCCCTGAAATTGTTTCTTGACCTCTGTTTATGTTATTACTTAAGATCTGAGTTACCTTGATTTAGATCAGATTTGGAACGTAACGGTGGACAGTCAATCATACAGCCATCTATTGACAATCTGATATTGGCTAATGTTTTACTGCAATCAATTTACCGATCTCTTTATTTATCTGAATCTTTCAAAGGGGAAGAAAAATATTTGTTTTGTGGTACATACATTTGATTAATAAAAAACCCAAAAAATAGCATCAAAATAAAAATATTTTTAAAATGTTTAGTTTACGCAGTTAACCCAGTGCACGCAAAAAATATTTTTAATTTAAAAAAATGTATATATTGCGGTACTCAACATTTTATATGTACCTATCGTAAACCACAACTTCACGATGAATCGTTTAAAAGATGCAAACCTGGGACAGACAGGCAAGGAAGTTTCATAACAAGGGCTCCTAATTTTGACCATTTTGGTCCGGAACCCTAAAAACGTCCATGGCTTGTTCGTTGAGAGCCTTTAATAGCTGTTCCAGATTAGTATAAGCTACAATTTTACCGTTTCATGATAATAAAGTAACTCTGTCTAGTTTAGACGGCAATGAAAATTATTGAAATTGTTATTAATCTCTGCTTTGATAGTATAAAATAGTATAGATACACTCTTGCTAATCCGAGCCCTATCAGATAGTCATCATATAATTTGTTCATAGATGCGTGCTTGCGGTGTGAAATGTATAAATGCACAAATTGTATCTTAACCGCTACGTTTTGATTTTTCGGTACAAGATGGGAAAAAAATTAGCTTAGCAACACTGGTTTGAGAATGACGTATTGCATGTATCCGTCTGCTGCCCTCTAACGGCACATCACGAAAACATTCTAAAATTGCAAATGGCATGGTGACAATGGCGCTCGCTGGTATATTCGGTTTTATATTAGTTCGTATTTAGTTGGAATTTATAGAGGAACTCCTTAGTGATACAACGTTTTAATGTATTTACAGTTCTCGATCATTTGATTTGTGCCCTAAGTAGTGCACTGTTTCAAAGCACGGTACTGTGATCCATTGCGTTTTGCAAGATTTTAGTTTTTATTTTTGTCCTCCGTGATCGAGTTAAGTAATTAGGAAGACTTTGGCCGATTCGCGATTTAATCGTCTATTTCTTTACGGGGATAATTGTTTCATCAAGATTTGTGCGTTTAAGGTAAGTAAGATTGCTGGCTTAGCAGTGACTTATTTTTTGTGCACTGAATGACAAGACAGTTTCGTGAATATTTGAGATCGATTCGCGAATGGCGGATTAATAAAATGAAAACTTCAAAAAATCATCGTTAAATTCTTTCTAAATAGTAATCATAACAAAATAAAGTCGTGGTGTGTTTTGTAGGCAGAACCAATACTCTTTCAACCTTTGTTTTTATCAATCTCAGTTGTGCTGGGTTTTTTTTGGCACTTCACTTCTTTTTTAGCAGGTAGTCACAATTTTTGTTTCTTGTTACATTTTTATTCCATTTTGTAAGCAGACACCGTGCAGGCAGGTAGAGTTGTAGGCAGTTTTGCATATATATTATACTAGCTGTCCAACACTGGATTTTGCCCAGGGTTGGCAGCTAGGCTCTGTGGGTGCCTTTGTCGCGGGACTGCTCTTGCCTGCGGCACTCAGGTTTGCGACTCATCTCTAAATTAATAATGTGCAATGTAGTAGATGACAGAGAAAATTGACATTGACGTTTATGAATTTTAATATTTATTTTTGAATCGATGTCAAAAAGCGTTCCAGACTAACGATACATACTTTTGTACTTAATAATACAGTAGATTGTATGTTTTCATTGCTTACCATATTGTAATGTTGAGTCGTGCACTGAAAATATTATTTATTTAAAATTCCCTAAATATACCTGACAGATCATAATTAGCAAAAATAAAAAAGTAAGTGCATGCTGAGGACCCATGGGGGCTTGATGGATTTTGTTGATTCTGAAACTGAAATAGTTTTGGTTCTTTATTGACCAAAACTGTCAAGTATTGACTGTTGAGTATTGTGAATCTCATTAGTAGCAGAGCTTTAATAACAAGGACCTGTTTTTACTAAACTAATCCATTCAATATTTTTAGTGTGAAGCAGAGAAGCATGAAAAAAACACAAATTTTACATATTAACCTGCCTGGCGTCCTTGCCTTTTATGCAAAACATTCACCGATATTCCGGGGAGATTTTCAAAAAATGGGGTCATTACGGGCACTTACTAAAATGCTTATTTTAGAAAAACTATGTATGTTATCATGATTACGTGCACTATTTTGATTATCTCATGAAATTCTCTAAACTATAATTTTATTATAACTATGACTATTTATTACACACAAACTTGTGGTATATGCAAAACGAAAACATTTATTTTTTCAATTCTATGAGACCCCGATGCAAAAAACAATTGTAATATATTTTCTCACTATGTTTATTAATATACATTCACACTTTATAATGAGTAGGGTTATTAAATACAACAATATTAATAAATTAAAATAAAAAATCGTTAATATGCAAATACAATTTACTAACAAACCTACTGAAATATTTACACGTCAATTTTAAAGCAAATCCTAAACATCAAATTACTATTTATTACTAGTCAAGCCATGAGTACTGATATAATATGTGAGAGATGTTAACGTTAGTATGACAGTATACTAACATAGGTAGATTATGGATCAACACCTTCTAATGCAGTTTATTTTTTTCCTTTTCAGGGTAATAGTCAACTGGAATCACTAGACGAAGGCGGGCTAAAGGAGCTGCTGCAGGAAGCAATCGCTTACAAAAATCCCAAAGACCGAGAAGGCAAAAGTCGACTATTTAATGTGAGTTTAACATTTTAAAGAGTGTCATGTCCCGAATATGAGTAAGCTACATGTACTTATTTGTTTGCAAACATTAATATTTCTCTTATTCTTATCTAAAACATAAATGTGTGTTTTGAGATGTGGTGTTGATTCGAGAAGACTCAATGATCTCAATTATTCTTGCTCGGACACAATTGATGAACATGGTAGCCATATATATACACCCCTGAACCAAATAGGTTTTTTTAAGCTAGTGGTGACATTAACACTAATTGTCATATTATAGCAAATAATGATCAAGATCTAGAGATATTAGCCGTCTTCAGTTAAAATCAACGAGTTTATTACCGAAGAAATTCATCTGTGTGGATAGATGTAGATCCTCGTACATACATCATTTTTATGTGTGTTATCCAGGCATGAGTCGGAGAACCTCATTTTTCAACCGTAAGATAGTGGACCATTGTTTCACATACCTCGTGCAGTGTATTGAGGCGATGCCATTGCCGAGAAACATGTGGTTAACAAAGGTTAAATGTCGAGAAGGATCATAATGACAATGCTGTTTTGGATCAGAAGTTTGCCACAGTTAACATCAGTTGACATGATGAAACATTAGCAGTATCCGGATGTTACAACAGATGCCTGAAATAATATGAAAGCCTGCTTCTGATCCAGAGGTCCTGGGTTTGTTCTCCGGTTCAAAAGTAATTTTTTGCGGTTAAGTATTCAACGGCGCTTATACCAACACAAAGTAAAAGGCATTCAATTACAGATTTGCTAGACGACTAATAAATGGCTTTGCATCATTAAGACAACAATAGTCTGGACTCTTCTTGACAACACAGGCCTCACTATAATTGAACAAAAATATAATTGAAATTCCCCTATATATAAAAATATAATATATGTATGTACATAAAAATACAGGAAGTTGGTGATTAAAATATATTCTCTAATTAACCTGGCACATGCCCGAGCCATTTGCGTAATGTGATTCAATTTTGCCCCGTGAGAATTTAAAAAAAATGGCGTAATTGGGCCGCTTGCTAAAATGCTTATTCTAAAAAAGCTATGTATATAATCTCCATAACCTGCACTATTTTGAATAGCTTTTGAAATTCTCTAGAATATGGTTTTAAAACTAACTATAAAAATATTTATAAATAAATAACTCAAGTTGCAAAATACTAATAATAATACTTAAAGAGGATCTCAGTCATCTTTGGTGTAATAATTATTTTTAAATAAATATAATGATATATTTTGTTTTATTAATGTCACTTTATAAGTTATTATTCTACTTATTTTTTTGCGGTGAAGTTATGTATAATTTTTAAAATGTAAAAAAACTAGGAATGGTAGAAAAAATATATATATTTTGATATTTAATTTTTGATAAAGTGACAAAATGGAAATCTGTTCTATTTATTTCGATAAAGATTGACATTTCTAAATGAAATCAGAGTATGATGTTATAATATAAATCTAATATTATTATTATATTATATTAACAGACAGACGTCTAAACCTAAGCGTTTATATTTTTAAAAAGAATTACTGGTGTTTGTAAACACGGCATACATTTGTCAACAAATGTCAGGCCACACTAAATTGTTTCTATTATTGATTAATATCTGTTACTTAACAGGTGCTCTTAGAGCAAGCGGAGCAGTTTGAGGAAGGAAGTGCGGTCTTCGGCTGCCGGGGCCGTGGCGGAGACCGGCGTTCGGCTGGGGGTGGCCGCGGCTCGCGCTGCGCAGCCGGCGGCGCGACGCCGCGGCGCGACTTAACCCACTCGGGCTCGTTACAGGACCTGGCCGCGGCAGCTGCTCCGCTCAGTCACGCCCCAGCTGTCTCACATCGCGCTCACTCGGGTGGCTCTCTGCCGTGCGTGGGACGTGCTGCTCCCACCACTGACTACGTTGCCACTGTAAGCTTTACTTTTAATATTTAAAAGGCCTTTGTTAGAACATTTTATAAAGGTATAATAATGAAAGTTGAAGGTAAAGTAATGATGGTGAAAGTAAGGTTTTGTGATAAAGATATTAAAGTTTTGATTAGAATCATATATTTTTTTTTAAATTATTATATTAAAATGAGCGAGCATTTTTAATCTTATAAGATATGTTTGTTTTTATCGTCATCTCTGTACTTTTTGATTCACTGACATCACACTAATTTCATTTCATTGTTTAAGCACCAATTTATAGTTACAATATATTTTTATAATGTAATAATGTTAAATTTTACAAAATGGAAAATGTCTCGTCTCATTATGGCATTTATTTTTGTGAGATTCCACATCAAAATTTTAAATGAAATATTACTATTTACTTTGTTTTCATAATGAATTATTTAAGAAAATCCTACTTGCGGTCTTTCTTATCAATCTAGGTTGTATCACTAGAAGGTCTAAAAATGTCTTCTTATAGTTTTGTTACTTTTAGATTTGTTATAAACTAGGTAGTTTAGTTGTTTAACAAATTAAAACATGCTATTATTTTTCTTTTTAATATAGGTATTATTTCTTAACCATCATTCTTCTTCTTTCATTTATTACATCTTTCAATTAGTTCGTTCATATCCTCAAAAAAAAATGTTTGTTTTTGCTCTCAAAGTTCTTTTCTTTTGTGGGAACAAACAATAATCGGACGGAGCCAGGTCCGGACTGCAGGGAGGGTGGTTCAACACTTGAAAACCGTTGAATCACTAAAACTGAAAAACTTAATTTTTGTTGCCTCCACAAATGTCTAAAACTCACATTAACATGCTGTTGCATTTTAAGCAGAATGAGCATTCTCGATTCTGGCACTAAGCTTCCGCATCCCTATATTCAAAATTGTTGTAGGTGACACTCCTACGATTTCTGCTAATCAAATTTTCTTTTAACGAGCGTTCCTCCACACAAGTGTTTTAACTTTTCCAACTATGTCTAAAGACATGGCCTTAACGGGCCGTTTTGAATGAGGGTCGTCTTCAACCGACTCATGCCTTATTTGAAAAGAATATACCATCTGTAAATCCTAAGGAATGAGTCCTATAAACCACGGACATCTCTATCAAATTCTTCGAGGTGCTTTTGCTTGTCTGGTGAAACTCAATCTTTCCCATGCTCAGTTTTTTCACACGATTGACTTATTTGGCCAGGTGTCACATCTGCAACCTGTGATGGACACGAAGACCCGATAATATTTGTACCATTATACAACAACAACAACAAAGTGTGTGGGCTAGTAACTCCCACCTATCCGCTATCTCACCCATTCTACAAATTTTTGCAACTTCCCTCGTATTTGTATACAGTAGAACATGTAGTACAAATGATTTGTAGATCTTGCATAGTTGAGAAGTGTTGTGTTAGAAATCTATTCTGATTAGATAGATGTGTGCCTCTCATTTTGAATAATGATAAATATTATTATCTTGTTCCTAGTCTTATGATTTAAGAAAAACATTTTATTAATTAGCGATGATGATTTTTTTCCCTTGTTTAATTATTGCGTTTGCATTCAGGTGCGTTGTGTGAATCCACCGCCGCTCGAGCGCCACCTCACCTCCCCTGGAACGTCATCTACTGTGGCTCCCTTTTTGGCCACCCTCATAGCCAGTGAGGACGCCTTTCTACACAGCCAAACCTCGGATGAGGCTGAAACCGATACTACCGCAGACATGGATGTCAGCAGGTTTGATTATCAAATAAAATTATCTTTTATTGCTTATAATTAGTCTATTTTTACAATGCAGTAATATTTTTACCTGATGTTTGCTTAATGCCAATTTTGTAAATCTCCGTCAAGTGCCCAGCCCATTTGCAAATTTCACAATTTTACAGGCGTTTGCTGAAATTGTGATCCTTCGAAAACTGCCTATGATTCAACTTGTTATAAATAGTACTAAGTATTTCAAATAACTTGATGAATTGTCTAAAATTGGGCACTTTGAATTTTATACATGTTTTTAGTCTGTGTGACAAATCAAAATGTGGTTTTTTAATTAAATATTATTAAAGCCAAAGCGATGACACCTGTTTTTCTTTATTTATGTTCCTAGATACCGTAAGAAAGTGTTTATAAGTATTTCATATTTTTGTGTGTTAAAAATATGAAAAGAGAAAATATTGCCCACATTATTATATACTCCAACTTGTCTCAATTTCCATTGCCATGCATGCATGCAAATGCCATAATTATTATACGTATAAACCTTCTGATGGTAATGGTAATGATGGTAATATTTAGCTAATGGTAAAAACTGCATTAAAATCCTATGTGTAATTTAGAAGAACTAAGCGAACAGACAGATAAAAATGGGTAACGACTTTGCTTTATTCTATTAATTGATTAACTGATATATTTGTACTGTATATTTGTATGTACTGATATATTTTAATTAAAATATATCATTATATTTAAAATATATCAGTACACTCAATAGTTATGTCTATAAAATATTGAATTTTCAAACAATAGATAAAAAAATGCTACAAAACATTACTAAACTTATTACAATAATAATAATTACTTCTCAAATTTAATTTTGCAACAAAACTACAAACAACAAAATACTCCTGCATCTAGGGTTTTGCAATGATAATTTTGGGATAGTACTAATAATGTTAACAATTCAATACAATACATAATAATACTTTTCTTTTATTAGAACACCAAAGTTGCCCCGAATACCGGTGACGTATACAGCCCGCGCCTCTCTAGAAATTGGTGCGGGCTCAACAGGCAGTAGAGGCGGGAACAGCAGCCGCCTCGGTAATCGTGGCGCCGTCACCACTACCACATCATCGTTGGTAAGTATGTCCTAAACACAGTTTTCAAAGCATTATGGCAATGTTAAGCATTTTCGATTAAATCTTCTTTTCTGTAATATAATATGAATTACATCCTTTACTTCCCGAGAATGCTTGCACGCGTTCATAGGAATAACGTGCTTCCAAAGCCAATTTATTAAGGAGCTGGGACAATTGCATGAAACGAACGAGGCGGCGAGACCGGTACCTACATCATCATGAGACTGTTTCGTTCGTTTCACTTAGTGTCTGCCTGAGACAGGTATTGGAAAAAAAGACACGCTGCTAATTTAGTGTTTTGATGAGATTATTGCTCACAATATTTGTACATGTATTTTTATATTACATTAACTCTGCAGTGGCAATGTGTCTGAATCCTTTTTTAATGGACTACTTCATGTTTCAGGAATCTTTGATACACAGCTTCCATTATTGGAACATTTTAAAGTATAAAATTATGTGTCAAATGCTCCTGAAAGCCAGGTCCTTTAAGCCCGCCTCAGTTATTCAGTGAACGCCCTTGTCTATGTTAAATAAAGGAAAAGAAAACAGAGTTGCTCAGTACTGCCGGTATTGATAGTCAGGTCCTGCAGGCTGCATTAACAATGATTATGACGAACTTGTTGTACAATTTTTGTAATGTTTTTATTGCGTAAAATGTCAATGCCTAATAAAGAAATTTGAATTGTAAATGAATTAGAAAAATAAAAACTTACCATAAAAGAACTATGTGTCTTTTTCGTGTTTATGTTGAACCTACTATATATTTTATTCCTCCTCGCTCTACAGATCGATTCAACAGTGGGCTTTGGTTGTATAACTACACCCCAAGTGATCACGTCCAGTAGTAGTTCATCGTGTTCCACGACCACACCTATTATAGATGCCAAGGTAAATATATAATTTCTACATCAGGCATGCATAGCTTAATTTATATTTATTTTTTTTCAAATATAAAAAAATAATATGATACTGATAACTTTCGTGGACTTTCTTTCTTTCTTTTGTCCTGATGGTTCTTTTTGTGCATTTTCACATTCTTTGACCAATTGTGAAAAAAAAGTGGTAAAGATATTTTTTTTTATGATTCGGCACTGCAGTCATTTGGCACCGCATAAAAGAGGGAGGGCCAAGGTATGCATTTCCACACCTGCTGACTTATCTATACTTTGTGAAATTATTAGACTGCGAATTTAGGGTGCGGGGCAAGTATTTTTCATAATTTTAGTTTCCAATATGGCCGTGCTTTGTCAAAAAAATGCAGTTTCAGGTAGGTCCTTCCTCTCGTTAGCAATATAGTAGTGAATATTGTTTTTAATTATATTTTTTTGCATTTCTTCAAAATATTCTGTATGTCGTAACTACTTTCTAAAAAAATTGCAATATTAATTTTTGTACATTTTTGCATGTATTTTTTTATATTTTCGCTTTTCCAAGAAGCTAATGGCTGAATAATCATGCAATTGCATATTTTTATTAAAGTTTAATTTTAATGTAAATAAAACCTTGTCCTAACCATCATCAATAATGACATAATAAGTCATTCTTTTAATTTAATTCTAAATTAATTTCAAACTTATTTTATGGCATTCCACAAAATGAATGTGTTTATAATAAAAATGAATGTTTGCTTTACAAATTCATCTAAACAATATTATTTTTAAATGAAAAAATTGCCATGTTTTTTTTTTGCCCTACTCAACTAATTTAAATTTGCCTGTACTAAGTCAGGAATGATAGTAATAAAGTATTAAAATGTGCGGATGTGAACTCGCGACTGCTTGACTGCTGGCTAATAATCGGACGCCTTAACCACTTGACTGCCACAATCTCGATTGACTGTTTTACGTCTCCCTTTACATCCATCAGCGAAATAAAACAATACACATTCTTTCAGGTGACTGCTCGATTTTGAAGCTAAAAATTCATATACAGTTTCTCTCCCCAATGTTCAACCACCAGCATCTTCAGAATTTAAGCACACATATTCTTAACCAATCCATATTGTTTCAACAAGGAACATAGACCTGCATTTTATATATCCATGGCAAATCATAATCAAATAAAATAGAGCTTATTATATAATCCAAGTTTAGTAAAATACTTGACAATTAAAAAGGATTTTTTTTACAGAAAAAGAGCAATTTGAGAAATCGCATCTAAAATTCTTTTATGTCAAAAATGATTATAATTTTGTTACATGTATTGGCAAGTATCTCTAGCAAAAGTCTCATGTCAACGCTGCATTGCACAGATATTGTGCTGTTACGAAAATGCCATATATATTCTTTTTAATGATGTAGCAAGTAAGGTAAAAATTTGGAATTCTGAATTTTATTTGTCTTTCTGAACCTGCAACAATCACTGATTAAAGACATTCTAAAGTGCAAAAGATCATATCCCTTACACAACGGCAGTCATCTGGCATACACCGTTGCGGTTAGTAATAAATTTACCATACAAAATGTCACATGAGACTTTTGCAATAATATTTTCCATGACCCTTTATTTGTTTGGGGTCACCCACTTATGAGTTTACAACTTATGGAAACCCACTTATGAGTTTACAACTACATATTTGTAGGTATCGGTATTACATTTTTCTATCCTAATGGATATAAATTACAGCCATTATAATAATTAAGTTGCAGCATATTGTAGTTACAATATATTTTTTTCATAATTTAAAAAAATATTTTTTTTTTAAATGAAGGTGCCTTTATAAACAAGATGGTTTACCAAAACTTGAAAGTATTGTGGGGGGAGGTTAGAATAGGAGTGGTCCCCATCTCATATACTATTTTTTTCTCAATTTGACCTCACTAACATGACTAAACACATGACATGTCTTAGCTGGATCTATTTACATTGTATTTGTATATATTTGAATAATAAAAGTTGCTTCTAGCAACATTGAAATTGAAATCATTGCACTGAGTAAGGATGCAACCTATTTATTATTAGCACATCTATTCGATATATTACCAATTCACATGTATTTTTTTTTTGTTATTTTGTCGACACCAAATTAATTTTGGGTGAATAACTGATGAAACTTGTTGGGTTTCAATTTTTACTTAAAAAACCGTTGGAGCAACATACAAATTAAGACTAATTCATATGTAATTTTATGTTTGCATTGTGTAGTATAACCTTTTTTTGGCTATGCTTTTCGTTTCATTTTTAAATTCTCATGCCCAATGTTTATACAGGTGTAATAAAATATTTGAGCATAATCAAAGGGGGTGTAATAGAGCCTAAAATAAGCATATTATATTTATAGAGTTTTAGGTTTTACTCTTTTGTATGGTTTATTTTAATATGTTTAAAAGGTTTATTTTATTCTTACAATAATAAAAAGCATAAAAAGTAAAAATAAACTAATGTGTGCTTATTTTAAACTGCCTTTTCACCACCCACAATATTGCTCAATCGCTCTTAAACCTTGTATGTTATATGTATTTTGTGTGGACTATTATGGTATGGTGTGTTAATAATAAAAATCAAAGGCTTATGATAACGAGCTGTGATGTATTTAAGAGTTAATATTTAGCTGTCAAATGTTAAGAATTCTTATTTTGAATAATTCTTATAGTATACATATATTGCTATAAGAAAAGGCTGCACTCGGCGAAGGTCTCTTTGAATGTGTAGTGTCTTTTTCAGCCTGTGCAGTTGGTCTCGGGGTACTCGATGAAGAGCATATCGGGGAACGGCTCCTCGCCCACTTCTCCGCCCGCTGGCCATACCAATATAACCCACCATCCCATACATGTCAGCTATCAGCCCATCACTTTACCAACAGTAAGCAAACATTTCTCTCAGATAACAATCATTTCATAATTTCTTTGTAAACTGTATGAAGGCCATAAGTTTTTTTTTATACATAAAAGGCACCCTGTTTGTGGATGTCTTTATAGCAAATTTATTATCGTACTAACCAAATTAAAACAAAAACATATACTATGACATTGGCATACCAGTTTTGATGCTTGCCTATTATTTAATAAGTCAATTAAATTGTTAGATGTGACTGAATCTCTTTCTTAACAAAAGAAAATTTAGCGCTCTTAAAACGTTGAAATATTTATGGCTGGAATTCTAATACATATCTAATTCCTTTTCCTCGGAAAATAAAGCCGCTGTATTACTAAATAATTTCCATTGAGTATGCAGTGATGATGAATTTTTATCAGTAGTCTTGTTCAGTTTTTCTAGCTGCACTGTTTGAATATACTGTGTGTGCTCTTATACCTTTTTGATATACTTTTAATGTTCAAAGTTCATAACTTTTTCATATCATGCATATTTTTGAATCACATTGTGTCCATAATGATGATGTTGATCAGAATTTTGATGAACTGAAGTGTTCTCCATGGAATTCTACGCAGAATACATTATTCTGTGTATACTATATATGTTACATATATTTAAAAAATATATATATCTTGATCGTTTTTCGCACTCAAAAAGAGTGAGATGTAGGAATCGTCAAGTAGTCAACTAATAAAAAAAATCGTAAAAAGTTTTGGCAAAAATGTACTGGAGTTCTCCATTTTTGTAATCTTACCCAATATTGCAAAAAATACAATGGCTAAAGACGCAATTGAGCCACAAAGTACACATCAACAATATGTTTTGGTCATATCGCTAAGAAAATGAGCGTCAATGAAGTCGTGAGTTGTCAAATTGACAGTAACAACTGTTAAAAATTGTCCCTGACTCCACTCGGACTGGGCGGCTTTCCGCCCAGTCTGAAAATGCGTAGGTTACCCGGCCAATAACGTTTAAGCAGAGACGTAGTCGGAAGCTCGCGTGTCCTTTTTTAACTTAATTAACGTTTTTATTAAGATGCCGGCCAGCTCGCGGATATATACATACGTTGACCGCAACAAATGTTTTAATAATTATTATAAAAAGGCAAAGTTGTCTTATTTAAAAATCAACAAGGCACAAACATGCGCCTTCCACACCGTAAGGGGCATTCTTTTTAATGTTTTTTCGCCATGAAATTTGAAATGTGAATATTTTTATTAATTATCAATAATAGTAGGTTATAACCATATTTGTAGGCACTTTCATGTGCTCTAGTTTTTAGTAGTGGATACTTCCTCCGTTTAGGGTTGGCGTAGTTCTAAACTTTCAATTAAGTTAATTACTCAACAAATAAACTATTTAACCATTAGCTTCATTGCATCGTAATTTGTTGTTATTTTCTGCCAGTAACTATGTAGTTTTAGTTTGTTTATTTTCTTTGATAATGATTAAACAAAATATAAGCATGCATGCATTGATGTTTTTATTTAAACTTTTTTAAATGGTGTTCATATTTTAATAATTTAAAATCCTCTTTAACGGTTATTATTACCAGTTAATTTATTAACATTACTGATTTTTATTAATCAAAATTAATAACAAGAAAGAAGTAGGTTTACAACTTTTATTAGTTTTATCCTTTTTTGTTTTTGTGTGGTTTTTTTACGACGCAATACTAAAGATAAATGGGACAGTTGCATCTGTTTCAGAAAACTCACGATGAGAATGGAAACTCCGTTCAATCTTTCAGTCATCCGTTTTCGACAGCCTCAAGCCACCTCAAAAAGGTCAAACCGAATCGCAAAAAGAACAAAGAAACAGAAGTGACGATGGCTGACCAGATTGCCGGATACCAAGGCTTCAAAGAGATAGATGATATTTTGAAGTTCATTGAGCCGGAATTGGAAAACAATAAGCATCATCATCACAAAGGCACACTCAGATCAGCCAACAAATCAAGGGATGATGGCGACGATAAAGTAGGTAAGAAACGTTCCACTGAAAGGCGGGCTAAAGAGAAAGTAGAACCTAAAATCAAGAAAGCCAATTCTATGGAAGAAATGTCCTGTTCCAAATTGGAAGATCTTACATCTGACTCATCCAAATCTGGTAGTCTCACATTGAGAAAAACAAAAAAGCAGTCAACCTTCGACTCTTCTGATGGACAAGACAAAAAGAATGATCGTAGGTCATGGGGTAATGAGAGTAGAGACATGGATGCATCTGAGGATATAGAAAATCCTAATCAAAGTATTGTCCCTTCGGCTACTGTTACAGCCAACAATAATCCTAATAAACAGGTCAAGAAGAAGGTAAAATCTACCAATAAGGGTATATTGTCAGACTTTCAGACCTACGAAGGTAATGTATCATTGCCAGAACCGCTCGTTCCATTTGAAACGTTGGAGTTCCAAACAGTCACCAAGAAAAAGAAAAATAAAAAACGGCACAGTCCATATGACGAGAACCGAGGGCGGGGAAATAAATCTTACGGCGCATATCCAAAAGAATATTTGCCGACGAAGAACACAAATGCAGAGATGTTGTATAGCTTCAGAGGCCAGGGCTCTCCAGAGCTGAGAAGAAAAAGTGCAAGCTCAGTGCCTCCTTCAGACAAAAGCAATGATTCCAACGATGACCTTGATTCTGTGCATTCGTTGCCAATTGAGTCAACAGCTGAGAAAATGAGCTTGCAGCAGGTCTCTGCATCGAGTGGTGGAACGCCTCAAGCTTCCTATGCTGATATAACCCGAATGGCAAATGCTGTTCCGCCTCTCATTAATAATAATAATCTCATAAGCAGTCCACCCAATGTACAATCTCCAACCGTCTCGAACGTTCTGCAAGATACCACTACCACCCCTGTTACGCCCAACAATAATTCAAATGGTGCCAAAAACGCAGATAAGTGGCCTTCAATTTCTCCTAAAACTAGCATTCATAGCAATTCATCATCACCGCCTAATGGTGTGGACACATCCTCAAATTCGTCGAGCGGACACAGTAACATTAAGTCTCCTCCTGCAACCATGGTCAGTCCACCGCAAATCAGAGGACACAATATTCCTGATCTCATTGAGTCATGCAATTATTACGGAAATGCAGAAACGCCTTTGAAGACTTCCGAAACAGACAAGAATTCTTATCAAAAGGAGGCACTTTCTAGGTGTGACTCAAATGCTCCGGAATTGACAAGGAGTCGCCCGGGAAAATTGAAAATTGTAGACATAGGAACCCAGGTGGAAACCAATTCCAATCCGACATATGACATTGAAAACTATCCTGCTTTAGAAGTAAAAGCTAACAGAACAAATACACCAAAGACGAAGCCGGATAACAGATTATTCAAAAGCCCACCTCTATCTACCCCCAAACCCACCGATAAAAAACCAAAAGTAAACATTGTCAAACCCACAACTAAAGAGATTATAAACGAAGAAACATCACTAACAGCTAAAGATGCAGCAGAATTGCTGACTGATACAACCTACATGACATTCGTCAAACAAACAATAGGTAATAATATTGAGCCTATAACCGTTGTACAGTTTGAACATTCTTCCAAAAATGCAAACATACTCAAAACCGGCATGCTGCATTATAAATTGGATGGCATATTGAATAAACCGCCGGACGTAGTTTTACCCGTTACAGAAATCTCGCACGATTCATTGCGACATCCCTTGAATGATCACAGGCCGGCTGTCGTTATTCTTAATGAAGAGGTGAAAATCTCAACTGAAAATATCAATGATATTGATGGGTTAACATTTGGCTTTGACATTAATGAGCAGTTGCTAAACGGAGAAGTAAGTTCCAAATCTAGTCTTGAAAACCTCAATACTTCCGACGGAAACAGTTCTAAAGATAATTCTCTAGTAGGGGAAGGACTGAGTGATGCAGAGCAGCAGAGGATTCCTTATAATTTCAATGTTGAATTTCCGGCCATCAATGAAAAGCCACATAGGGAAGGTCGCTCTGAGAAACAAAGAATCCACGATGAACATCGGCATATGAAAAAGCCTGGTCGGGGGCACCACAGTCACAGAGAATCTTCCAAAAGTATATCGGAATCCGAGGAAAACACCAAAGAGAATATTAGCACTAAGGACTTAAATAATAGAAACGAAATGGTGGAGATTATAAATAGAAAAGAAAATGTGGCCAAATGTGATCTACTTAGCGATAGTGCCCTCAAAATGAAGAGCTTAACCAATTTAGAAGTTGTGGAAGCTAAATTAGCCAATGACATATCAGTGAGATACCTCGCACCCATAAACGCTTCCAATGCCTCTTACAACTTGGACAAGATTGTACACTTTGTTGGAATGGGTGAGTTAAATTTTTGTTACTTTTTAAGTACTAGCTTGGTTCAACTGAATAAATAAATATAGGTAAAGAATTCATATTATTATTAATATGAATTATTATTTGGAATTCATAAATCTTGCAGTTATTCTTCTTGCAGTATATTCTTGTAGAATCTGTCGATTGTCAAAATTTTTTTCATAAAAAGGGTTTAATTACGGGCACTTATGTTATGTTATGTTATGTATGTTAGTGGATGTGGGGTATTTGCCCCCGTGTACCACGTCCTTTCCAGAACTATTGTACTTTTAAATCCACTTATAGTTCGCCCTCTAGTCCCGTACTGTAGATGAAGTTAGGTATCTTAATGGGTGCGATTATTCTAATCTCCTCTGGCTTGAGGAGATAGTTGCCTAGAAGCTGGTACCTTTTACCTGTGTACCTGGTACCCACATAAGTGTGACCCTGTTGTGTGTAGCAAGGGTATTGAGTACGGGCACTTGCTAAAATGCTTATATTAGAAAAATTTCATAGTATTGCAGGAAATTAAGGCAAACAACACACGCTAATGGCGTATTTGCACACGCTCGCAGTTAAAGCAATAGAACTAAATTAAAAAAATGTATATGCAATGATATAGAGGTATAAGAACCTCAATAATGCGCAAACATAAAGGTTTAATGAATTACAGTCAAATTTCGACCACTGGGTGACCTCTAGTTATTATTATTATGTAGTTTTAGGCAGGCAGGTTATGCTAATAAGCCTAAATCTGCAACTTTTATCGACTCTGATAATCTAGTCTAGATTGTTCTAAAATTCAATCACATTTTTGGCACCTATCACTGCGCTTGGTAACTTATTCCATGCATTCACCACCCTATCTGACATGAAATTCTTCCTCGGATTAGAACTAAAGGTTGTACTTGGGAGTTTTAAATGATGTCCTCGCAAGTGCGAATTTGTATTAATTGTGTATATGGTTTAAAAATCTGAAACATCATAATAGTGAGTTAATATCTTGTAGATCTCTATAAGATCGCCTCTCGCCCGCCTGTGCTTTAATGTTGTCAGTCCAAGTATATTTAGCCTTTCTTCATATTACAGATTTTTCAGTTGACTTGGTATTTTCGTTGCGCATCTTCGCACCTTTTCTATGAGATCTATGTCTTTAGTGAAATAGGGATTCCATACTTGATTAGCATATTCTAGTATTGGTATTCAATATAGGTTATTTTGCTATAAATTACTTACTGTGTGCCACTATCTTATTACAGTTGGAAAAAATAATGTACGAAGTATATACCTTTTGGGTGGTGGTCTTAAAAGAAATCGACTTATGTATATATTATAATATATATATATATATCTTTAGAAATTAATTTGTTTTTTTTTTTATTTTTTTAGCTTGGGAGGATGTAATGAAATCACCCAGTGACAAGGTTCAATACTTTGGAAAGAAACAATAGATCAACAGATCAACAAATTGAGTGTCGTGTGGTTAATTGTGGTGCTTATCATTAACCTATACGATACTATGTGTTATACGACTTATAGATGATGATATATTTTTAAGTGTTAAGTGTACATAAACGTGCTTGTGACATATGAATGTGACAAAAGATATTTTATCAAAAAAATAAAGGCTTATCGTGTTTAAGAAACATTGGGGTCTGGAGCTCAATATTAATTTGTTAAGTTTTCTCTCGCAAACCTCTATTTTATGTAACGGACAATGATATAATGAACTGAATTCTATCTGAAGAAACCTTATTTTTCCTAGTGGGAGATGTTCTGCGCCTCCGTGGCGTGAGATTGTTTTTGTTTTTTCATTATTTTTTGTTAAATTTATATTTTGTTGATACCGTTTTTAATGTAATAAAATTTGTTAAGATTTGTACGTTGCACATTATTTAACTAGCTTCATTGTGGCTGTATTATGCTTTTTAAGATAATACGAGGGAAACCTAAAAGAAAATATACAAAATTAAGTGAGAGGGCAATATGTTTTACATTTAAATATGGTTGGTGATAATATTAGTTCTTTAATAAAAAGATTAACTTTTATAATCTAATTTATCACTTTTGTTGAAAATATTTTTTAGGAAATTATTCTTGATTGGAAATAAATACTTGATATTTAATTAATTCTGGACTTTTAGTACCAGTCAGGTGTAACGAACAATTGATACAAAGTTGTACGTAAATACACAGGCTAGTATCATTTCTGAATCTAAGCAATTTTGACATGATTGAAGTACGATAAATACGTTTTTATGCAAATTTTTGCTATTAAGAAATTATCATATTATTTTAACTTTTTGACCGCCACAGGAAAGATAACTCAGCTCCTTAGAAAAAGGTAATGGCATAGAAACGCCATAAGCTAGCTACAGCAGATATGACAAAATCGCGACACAAGCGTCAGTTGAAATCTAAGCTCCGTCCCTTCGCCCGGGGTGAGGCAGTGATTACGTCGGTGTTAGTTGTGTCCTTATATCATTACCAATACCGCTCCAATGTAAATGAAAATGGAAACGCACGGCCGTACGGAGATTTGACTTAGGCCGAATCTACTCAATTCAAGTTCCAATGTATTTTACAGCACATGATGAATTTTTCGTAATACCCATACCTAAACTGAGTTTAGGCCAGACCCAAGATTTTTCCGGCATATACATTAATTAGGCCTTAAAATGCCTAAACTAGTATGTAAAATATGTATTATTATACCCGCACAAAAGCATCAGAAAATACCTACACATCGGTATAAAAATAACTTGAGGGAAAAAAATAGATTTGTTTTTGGACAAAATTAACTGGCATTACTAGAATCGGTTATTATTAAGAAATGGCGGCGGATTGAACAATGAACAGCTGATTGTTTGTGCGCCCATTGTGTCCTTAGCATACCTTCTGTCTATTCGGTTTTATATTGTTAGATGTTGTATTAAATCAAATCAAATTATCATCAGCATTCATCTCGCGTGACGTAACGTGTTTTCAATAGTTAGAAGTCACAGAGGACTTATAACCAATGAAATAAACGAACCTTTACCTCCTATATCCTTGCTGGTCAATCGATCTCTGCTTATCAGCTGGTTCAAGTCTGAATTGAAAATAAAATAATACACTAACACAGTGCAGTAGAGGCACTGGGTCCATGATCTCCCGATGCGCTAGAGTTTGCTGATAAACTTGGTAAACTTTAGAGAGAAGTCGTGGAATCTGCGCGCGGGTTCATGCTTTGCTCAGCAAATCGGTTTGGAAATGATATGTGGTAATGCAACCGGTGTCCTTGGTCAGATGTCTGGTGAAATATTTTATTAAGTTTATTTTTTTTATATACAATTATGTTTTAAAATATTTTAATGTATTAAAAAGTTGATTAATAGGAATATAACAATGAACAAAAATCGATTTCAATAATTATTAGGTACCCTTGCGACACCTCTCGAAAATAGAGCGCGAATAAAATCGCACATGGACCTGGGCATTTACGGTATAAAATAGTGGCGGTCAAAAGGTTAACAGGACTAAGATTATCACCAACTGGATCTTATTATTGCCGGTGATTTAAATATAAAACTAAGTGTATTTATATTTGTCTAGAAATATGCCATTGTGAATGAATTCAATTAATATGATTCGGATTCAAGGCATTTTTTTTATGTATATTTACAGAGTGTATCTTTCCCGACCGAAACGGACATTGTGTAGAAAATAAAAAAGTCATATATTTCGTTGGTATACAAATATTCAACATTGCGCTTTGTCTTATTTTGACTCTTGAATTCTATTTGAAAAACAATGAGCAAGCTTAAAATAATTATCAATAGGTAACTATATAATTATCAATAGGTAACTATACTAAATTATGTGATCATGATAATAAAGGAAAACTTTTCGTAACTTAAATCAATACTCTTAATCAATAAACTTTTTTGTTTAGCATCTAAATCCTATCCGTTCTTGCCGGAGAAAATATTAGCATTGACAGTGTTGCATCTTTTATAAAACCACCTGTTGATATATGACGGCTAATCAATTAGTAAGTTTTGTATTCTGAGTGTATAATGTATATGAGACTTATACATAACTTTATTTCTATGTAACTTGTTTTTTTTAAATGCTTAATTGCATCATATGCCACAATTTACGCATGCAAATGTTTCTTTTTATATTATTCAATCTGGTTTATAATCTTGTATACATACAGAATATTTATGGTTTATTATTAAAATTTACTAAAATTTAAAACAAAAAAATATTCATGTACATATATACGTAAATTGTCTATATATGCAAATTGACTTTTGGTTATTTTAGAAGCTGGTTAACAAATATTATTTTTAGGAAAATAAATACAAAATTTATGTTTTTGGGCCAAACAATGGAATTACTAGTGGTTAAAACCATTTTTTTTTTGTTAATACACTTTTCTAAAGACTTGTGGTCAAAGATATGTTGTAATGTCTGGCTTGTGCTGTCGTAATTTCCAACCGCCTTGGTATTTCATTCAAGGTTGTTCATTACAGACAATGAAAACGTCGCAAAATCTGTAATTGAGTATGTGTTTGTATTGTAATTGAGTATGCTTGTTACTTGTTAATTGAAATGTGAAAAGCATAGTATTTTCATCAGTATACGATAACCTGACCGGTATGGTCAATGAGTTCAAACACAGCACTTACGAGTCTAAAGCCGGTGTTCGTACTACTGCGTTATCAAGCCATATAATGTCTGATATATAATATAACAACAGAGTCGCACTCAGTGTTTGTAACTTTGCCCGCTTTCATGTTGGTACCATAATGGTACATAATTTATTTAACATTGTGAAATTTGTTGTGCTTGTAAAGCGAGGCATCTTATCTCCCTTATCATTTGAAGTAAGACAATTTACTAAAAGGATTCAACCTTATAGAAATGCTGTCAATCATTTTTACTTAAGTATGAAAAATTGCAACTTTTACTAAATTAACCCTCATTTGTAATACTTTAATATGGTTTTCAATAATCAGCTGTGTATTACATTTTTCATTTTGCGATATTACAAAATGTTTAAATAAACATTTAAAAAAAATCTAAACCTGCACATTTATACTTTGGTATACTTTGCCAAAATTCACACGGATCTACCTACACCTACGCAAAATTGAGCTAAACAAATAAATTTCTTGTGTCACAAACAAAAAAAACAAAAAAATTAAATGTCACAAAATAATAAATTATAATAATTCTCGCATTGCCAGCATTTCCTGATTGACCATGATTATGGTTACATCTTGATTACTATTTATTTTTGGGACAAAATATATTTATTATAATTAATATATATATATATATATATATATATATATATATATATATATATATATATATATATAAAGATCTTATGACTAACAACATAGTGCAGTAAACTTTTTTCTATGTGCATATACAAAATTTTCAATCGAACATCAGATGGTACACTGACGGTTTAAAGGTCAACTCATAATGATGAGACCCTACACTATAAAAATGCCTACAGTTTAAAATTAAACTTATTTGGTATGTTCAAACTAAAAAAACTAAACAATTACTTGGTATTTTGACTATACTATGTCCTAAATCAATAAAGGGAGTTAACAGGTTCATAATAAATTTTGATCATTCATTTAATCTGAATTGGTGATTATTTAATTGGCTCTCAAATCTATGATCGACAGTCTATGACTCATCAATGCGTACTTTTCTGTAATGACTACCTGTAATCCGTGGATCCACGACTGTACGGTGGTACGAATAGTTCTCGGTATAGGGATCTACCTAGTTAATATCCTTGACACATTCACTACCCACAAATATTTTTCTACTTTATAAATAATGCAGTGCCACGTTTTTTTCATTATTTTATATCCAGTAATGTGGTTAACCTGCCAACTGAGAAATTATAAATGTTTTTGAAGTTCTGAACATTAGATAATTATTTTATAATGAAATATGTACGTACCAATTGTAATAAAATATCTAAATCTCATTTTTTTTTTATCTAATATCCTTATTTAACTATTATTATTGATAAAGTCTGTGCAATTAGAATTTGCAAAATGTATTATAACAGAGTGGTCACGCCGAATCAAAATATATAGGATGTCCCAAGACCATTTCCGAAGACTTAAGAGGGATTTTGTGTGACCTAAGAAGGGAATAAAAAAATATGGAAAAAATCATGTTTTAATAGATTGTGTAAATTCGATGGGAGTGTGAATTCCGATACCGCATTAATCGATAATTGCCTGGCCACTACTACGGTGTGCGGTGACAGCTGAGCGCTCATAACAAAGACATAATCCTTTTACTATTTTCACATGCACTTTACATTTTTTTTTCGGCAATCATGATGAATTTTGATATAGTTTCTTAACAAATTATACTAGATACGCAAGACCGATTACTTGTTTTTTTTTTATCGGGAATGGTCCGGAACACTACCTATGTGCAAATTTAGCACTGTATGAGTTGGCTACTTTTGTTTTTTATCACTCTATCTTTACAATATAGGGTGGGTATAATATTTAAATGAAAGTAGAATATCTGTTGATTTCTGTAAATTAGTTTGCGCCAGTACGCAGCTGCCTCTATTATCATAACATATTTTGTTGGTTGGCAAAATTGCAGTTTGTTTGATAAATCCCTAATATTTTTGTCATTTTCATAAGGTAACATAACAAAAAATTGACATTTTTTTAAAACTTTCAATTGATCACATCAATTATATTATTTTCGTGAATGATATTGATCAATTGCAAGATCTGATGCCACATATTTTTCCTATTTTGCCTTTTTTTCTACCATTGAAAACCATTTCTGTTTAGCATTAAACTAATGTGAATGATTGAAGGAACAATGATGTAAATATATGTGTCTATTCTGTTATTGGTTAAAATTTACTTTTTAATTGTATTTTTCTCAGTTTGATCTCAAATTTGCTTGGAAATAAAGAATATGTAGAAATATTTATTATAATCTTGTAATATGGGTTTTTACTTTGATCTTATTAGAAATATTCTTAATTTTTATTAATCCCAGTTAGATTTCATGACTTGTGCACTGCCTGTGCCCAGTCTTACCATATATTGTTACTCCTGATATAAGATATCAGGTGTTGAGGTCATGAAAACCCCTGTGTATTAATTAAAATGCCTTTTAAGTTAATTTAATCCAATGAAGCGTGTTATTCGAAATGCAATGGAGGTACGAGGCACGCAGTGCTAGCACTCGCGCTTCAAACGGAGAGGCTATTAAAAATAAATAGTTTAAAATTCAATGGATACAGTTGGCAGCATTGACAATTGAAGTGGCAGGTGCGAAGAAATAGGTTCTGAGATACGATGGTATCTTCATACAAGTAAGCGAGACTTACTTGCTCCGCTTGAAATTGTGGAATTTATGCACAAGTGATAAACTTTCACTGGCACTGGTCGTCCTGTCGATAAACGGTGTGCGTCATACCTCCATACACACCCTTAAATAACTATTTTGGCATTTCAATTAATAAATAGATGTAGCTTGCCATCCAAGAACACAAAAGCAAATGATTGAAGAAACCTTTAATTATTTATTAAAACAATGTCAGATATATTTGAATTATAAGGCAATAGAGACTCAAATTTCATTGTTTGCATTTTTTTATTTATCATTTAATAGCGTTTATTGTGTGGAAAATATGATAAGACTTAACAACAGAGCTAATTTGTTGTAATGATCTTTTGTTTCAAATAATGCTGGCAGTAATAAATGATGTGTATTGTCTGTTATCTGATTTTAGTGTGATTTTGCATTCATTGGGCAATTTTTCAGACTGAAAATATATTTTGTTGTAGTTTTTTTTCGGCATAAGATGCTTTTCAACATTGTGATATTATTTTTTACTTTGTTGACTTTAGTTTTACATCATTCATTCGCTGCTTTTTAAATAATTATAATATTTAATTTTAATATCAGTTACAATATTTTTTAATTATAGCTTTTGTATATAATTTGTACAAATAAATAACATTTAGTGTTTATGTGTTCCCTAAGTGTAACAAGAATGTTGCAAAGCTCCATTGTGTCGATTGGTACAATTTTCTGACAGAACATTCGCAATGTGTTGTTCCTTGCGGGTGAGGGGCGGGGGTAGTCCTTAGTAATATTTTTTCCAGTTTGTAAATTGGAAAATGGTATGATTGGTCCATAATGAGAATCAGAAACTTCAACAAACAATTGCAAATAAATAGTGTAAAACCAAATTTGGGTATACTTATTGTATTTATTATTTATTTAAATGCTTCTATATTTAGGGGTTAGCTCCGGTGGTGATATTGTAAGGTTTTATAGCTAATACTGACTGATTTAGGTAAAATGGTCGTTTGCTAATATAATTTATAACAATTCCAATAACCTACAATTGGCTTTTATTACTTACCATTTATGCTTTGGCAAGTCGCATCCGTACTAACTACTACTAATACTGGTTAGATGCAATTATAACCAATTTTGTAGTTTATTGGAACTAGTGGCGAGTTATTGATACATCATTAATCAGTTATAATAAATAATTATTATTGAAAGCAATTATTTGCGTTGTGAAATTATCAGTAAGCAAGTTCCCGAAAACTATTAGGAAAATGCTTCAATATTTTCTGACTTAATTGATCGTGAGTTTACTGGTATAGGACTACCATTTGATTGATTTCAATCCTGTTAACGACCTAGTCCTGTTCTGTATCCATGAGCTGTAAATTTTGTAAAAAAAAACTGCATGTATAATATATATTATTACAGTGTAGTTCCTCTAAGAAATTAAAGTGAATACTATCTTAAAATACATGTAATATTCTTTCCCTTTTCAATTTTTGCAAATGGTGTCTACTCTAATGATTTCCTGAAAATTATCTTGATTTGTTTATTTAGAGAATATTTGAAAATAAAAAAAATAACATTTTGAGTGACGACTAAAGAACGTCTGGATTTTGTTAGATTTAGGTGATTCTCAGACTGATTTTTTTATGAGAAACACCGCTTTAAAGACCACTTGTTTTTGCCTTTATTAAACATACCGGCTTTTTTAAGAGTGGATAAGCGCGAATGAAAAACCTGCCTGCGACCGCACCGAACATTTTTTAAAATATACTGAATGTAAATATGTCCAGTCATTCTGTATAAATAATTAAAAGCTTATTTATTGTTATGTATAAATAAAATATATTTTTCTGCCATTAGGTTTCATTGTTTTTGGGTATTGTTGTGTTGACCTAAATATAGAAATATATAATACACCGAGTACTTGCATATTTCTTAATTATTTCTGTCGATCCCAATGATAACAATATTTATGTAAATAATTTGGAATTGAACTCAATACAGATCCCAAGGGAGTACCTAGACCATGCAATCAACCAAATGGTTGCAAATAGGAGGTTAACTAGAGACATGTTTTTTTTTAAATATAACTAAACCTGACCTGTGGAATGACCACTTTTACATAAAAATTTGCTAAAGGCTTCCATTTCCGATCTCCACTTGTGCCCGTGGCACTTTAAGTCCATTCGATGTGTGCTTTGGGTGGCCATAGAGGCCATCCAGAGTTATTGTTTGGTCAGATTAAAATTTAAAAAAAAAAACAATAGTATCATGACATTCTTTCAATTACATCATAGATTTAACACCATTTTAGTTTTTTTTTTGTGAATTTAATTATGTTAATTTTACTTTGTAAATTGCAGTTAACTTATGCCTGCTATTTAAATAAACGAGAGTGGTTATGACACCTGTAGCTAACATAATATCAACTACTTCTAAACATTGTTTATTAGTAGTAACTAGAACCCGACATCTTAGAGCTAGGCCCTAGAGGTGTATTAACGGCATTCCCCCAGACTACTTGCGCCCCCTGCTCTTTTAACCTATTTGATGTGCCTTTTGGATGACCATAGAGGCGACAGTGGGTTATTTTTTGGGTCTGAGTAGATAAAAACTGAAAAAAAGCACATTTACGATATTCTCTCAATTCATCATAAATGTTAACACCATTTTAGTTTTATTTTTAAATTTTACAGTAATGAAGCAATACGCCTAGCACTAATACAACACTGACATAATATTTTTATTTAATAATAATAATTATTATTATGTAGCACTGAACATTCATTTACATGTTTCTATTTGCGCACATGATGAGATTGTATTAATTTTTACTGGCCAGTAATAAATAATACGTTCCACCAGGCGTGCTACCATATTTTTGAAATTGGATATGTTCGAGCGCTCTATCGAACTGTTAATTTGTCATTTACTAGTGCTAAAAATTTGTTGAGTTTAATGTTATATATCTATATTATTCGATCAGCCTCTGATGTGATCTAAATGGTTATGGTTGTTTTTCGAGTGGAAAGATACAACAGACAGGCGGCCAAAGAATAGGGATCATGGGATAAGATGAAGAAACTCAAGCAGAACAGCAAAATGTTAATATGTATCGGCAATTCTCATAACGTTTTATGTGTTTAACTGCGTGTAAACAATGTAGGGTAAAATCATTTTTCATTTGTGGAAAACTATGAATTAGTACTATAGGATGTTTTTTTAGAGGCGTGTTTTTCAATCTGGCACTACTTTTTTCGTAGTTGGTGTTTTGATAGCTGTCACTTGATTTATGCTCAGTTTGGTTTGCCATTTCATAATTAATAGACTTACTCCTGAACAACGTTTGCAAATAGTGCAAATTTAGAAAAAATCACTCTAAATTTTTTTTAAATCACTCTAAAATAAAGTAAAAATCGCGTCGTGGGCCTGTGGCGTGGCCTCCAAGATCGTGCGATTTAACACCGCTGGACTATTTTTTGTGGGGTTATGTGAAGTCGCTTATCTACGCAGATAAGCCGGACACGATTAACGCCTTGGAAGAGAATATTCGGCGCGTTATTGCTGACATACTTGCTGCAAAAAGTGGTTGAAAATTGGGCCTCTCGGCTGGAATCATTTTAAAAACATAATGGCAAACCCTTATCTTTATAAAAAAACTAAATTCTCAGCCATAACATCAAATTATATGCGTTTTATCTCTTCTTGAAAACCACGCCTCTAAAATCACCCTATACTAAAAATGTCTGTAGTTTCTCTGTCCCAATTGACTTAAAATTTAAGCCAATATTGAGCACCTTAACTCTGGGTAGAGAAGCAGATGGTTAAGGTAAACTGCTTGCTTGGGTTTATACAATGATTGAAGAATATATATTTTTTTAATTACGCTCATGTATATAACCATAAAAAAACCTCTTAAAAATTCTCTGTGTTTCTATTCCCCGTGATGTAAGTATAATCATAAAATTGACGAGATAATTTTATTATTTTGTCAGTTTTTACGAATTAATATTTCTGTGCTTGAACCATAGACCGTAAATTTACAAATTTTGATCCTTTCCAGTATCATAGAAACTAAACAGTTTATTAATAATTAAAATACAGTTGCATTGATATTCAAACTAATTCTTGCCCAGAATATGACAGTATAATACATATGTAATAATAATACATTGACATTAGATATTTAATAAATAAATAAAAAAAAATATAAACCGTCGCTTTGAAAGTGACGATTCTATGGGTTGGCCTACAATACGATAAAATAAAAATATATTTTAACGTCTAGTGTTGATCAGCTAAGTGCATCTCGGACTTTTTTTTTAAATTTTATTAATATTTTTTTTTATGCATACGATAAGTGATTATTTGCGACTATGCATTTGGCTTTTTTTTGTCACGGTTTGACGTGTCATACATTTTTCTTTTTACAACGTTCCAATGTCATATTTTAATTTACTATTTTTGGATTAAAGGCAATTTTGGTAAATATTTTAGGTATTCAGTGTCCACACACAAATTTTAACCGCTGAACTAGCTGCTTGTTTATCTTTATTTTAAAAAATGTGTTTTTTAAAAACTGGCAATCAATCTGGAAGGTTAATTGCTATAATAGAAGAAGAAGAAGAGACTGACATAAACATATTGGAAATTAAATGAAGTTAAATGTGGTGAAAATAGGAAAAATAAATTAGGTTATTGTGTTCTCGCGGAAACACCAAACGTAATATCATGCAATGTCAATAATATTGACAAATGAGACATCTCATCGTTAATTTTGCTCCCATTTTGAAAAATGGATTTCGAGCAACAGTGCTGTGGTTTATTCTAAACCGCACTTTATTTCTGACAGCAGTGAGTGAAATATTTTGTCGATTTTAAACCTAATTGGGCCAGCGAGGGAGGTGAATCATATCCGTATCTTTCTTAGAAGATTTAGGCACGATAACTGATTACCGACGTTGTGTAATCATAAATTAGGTCTGCCGGACGTTGAAATAATTGATTGTAACTATCAGAATGAAGTTAAACCTTAGCGCGTTCGCTGTTTGTCGATATGTATGTATAGCAATAATATCTCAGAGGCTACTTTGATTGAACTCTAAATAAACGTAACAACTTAGAATATAACCTTGGGCATTCACTGCTCGCCTTGGCACCTTTAGGTAGCACCTTCGTTTGATTCGTGTTAGTACCTACCTGCCTAGTTTATTTCGTAAACTGCCTGTTGTTAAATTATTTTTTCTGCACTTTTTTAGTTTTCACACACAAAACAACAGTTTTTAGTTTTAGTTTTCATATTTTAGAGAATGGGTTCTTCAAGTTGTAAATCGTTTTCCCCGAACAAACGTGTGAATACTCCTCAAGCACCTAAAAGAGAAAAAAGTAAGTAATTTTATATTTAAGTAATAACTTGCTTTTGTTGTGTCCAAATTAAGTAGAATTTTAATCTTATCAACAAGGAATAGGATTTTTTTTTCCCAATAGTGCAAGCGTTTCTTGAGGTGTTGGTGTAAACATATTTATATACTTTGTAGACAATTTGTTGAATTTTATTCTATGGCCATATTTGTATTTAAATGTGTATTTTTAAAAGAATAAAACTAAATATTACATTAAAATATTGTATATCTACTTTTATCAAAATATAGTTAACACAACATAACAATTGCAGTTTGTGTTTTTTCAGTTGTGTAGATCCATTTAATGTTACTAAATTGTTGTAATTTCCAATAAAAAAAAACAGTCCTACAAAAAAGAATCTAACCTTTGGGGTACAAAGTAAAAAAGAAAGATCTAACTTTTGGAGTATAAAGTAAAAAAGATTTTTTTGTTAATTTTTTTTTTTTTATAAATGTACCTTATTTAAAATAGGTGAAAGTATAGTGGAGATTTTAATATTTTGCAGCTTTAAAATACAAAACACATCGGGGATTTCCCGTGCATTATGTATTTAATTTATTTGTTTTACGTATGTATTAAAAATTTTGTTTGTTAATTTGTGTACTTTTGTAATAAAGTACAGTCTATTAAGCCGGAGGTGCATGGTATTTTTCCAGTCCTGCCGCTGGTTTTAACCACTTTTCTGTCAATTATTTCACTTCTTATATTCTTATATTTTTTTACGACCACTTTATTGCTATTGTCCATGAAATCTGCATTTTATTAACAGCTTCGCTCGACTGCTGAGTACCTATTGGTAAACAAATCTGGAACCCTTCCTACATAAGTAGGGGTTTATTTCACAACCACAAAAGTTGAATGAGCTATAAAGAACAGACTAAGTAAAGATAGAGACGATTTCTCACCCTTCAATCATTCCAATGGCATGTAGCGACTGAAGCAAGCCTTATGAATGTACGCAGACGGCCAATATTTTGGCCCTAGAACGAGGTCGGACAAGGCTAGCTTTTCTTAAATAAATCTTATTTGAAAACCAAACTTGCGCCACAAGCAATTACTTGTTTGTCCCCCCTCACTCCCCCACAAATATCTGTTAGACTTAATCATATTTTTATGACGATAAGATAAAACACATTCAGTTTATCTATCAGTATTAATCTTAATTATAGCGGTAACTAAATATTATTAAGTAATTTCGTAATCAAATGCGCCATAATAAAAGCAATCGTTTTACAATCAATCTCTTTGCTGTCAAAATAAATGATACCATAGTGTTGATAACGTACTATAATAATGATGCATTGCAAATGAAATGACATTTTACAATCTACATAGATAAAAAAACTCGGTATATTTTACTTAAGGTACCATGAATTCCAATATAGTGACTTTGTTTATATTATATATCTGGAGTAGTGCCAGAGATCTGTATCCGTATCCGCGGATATCCAAGAGGGACGAAAGATCCATATCCGTTACTTTTTGGTGGATCTTGAACGGATTCTTTACATTATTTTAAATTTCATGACATATATACAAAATTATAAATATAAATGATTAGGTAGCAATAAAATACTTTTAAATTCCATTTGAATTATTTTTTATTCCTTAAAATAGCATATTTAGCACATTTGTATTGCAAAAATCAAATATTACTAATGGTACTAATTAAACTATCTTTATAATGAGATCAATCTCAAATCTATGTGATATGATTATTAAATTATGAGTTAAACTGTTGTATTAAGGTTACACGCACCGACTCGACTTGAGTAAGGTTCGTATCCGCGGATTTATATTTTTAACAATCCGGCATATCATTTGGAGTATAGTTGGTTTGTTATTCTCGTACTAGTTTCTTTTTTAATAATAATAACATAAAATATCTTAAAACTTCTAAAAACATTTATTTATTTTACAGTATAACACTTATCAATGTACGTAATATTACAGTTTACTTATGCCTGCTACTTAAATAAACAAGAGTGGCTGTAGCTAACATACTATATCAACTACTTCTAAACATTGTTTATTAGTAGTAACCAGAATCCGACGTCTTACAGCTAGGCCCTACAGGTGTTATAAACGGCATCTTTCCCTCAGACTTCTCGCGCCTGCGGCTCTCTTAGCCTATTTGACGTGGCTTTTGGATGGCCATATTTAGGCCTGAGTAGATTAAAATAAGAAAAAACACAATGGTATTAAGATATTCTCTCAATTCATCATAAATTTTAATATTATTAGGTTTTTTTTTTTGTAAATTTTACAGTAATAAAGCAAACAACACTGACATAATATTTCTATTTAATAATAATTATTATAATGTGGCTCTGAACATTCTTTTACATGTTTCTATTTACGCACATAGAGGAGATTGTATTAATTTTTACTGGCCAGTAATAAATAATACGTTCCAACAGGCGTGCTACCATATTTTTGAAATTTGAATATGTCGAGCGCTCTATCGAACTGTTAATTTGTCATTTACTAGTGCTAAAAATTTGTTGAGTTTAATGTTATATATCTATATTATTTGACCAGCCTTCGATGTGATCTAAACGGCTATGGTTGTTTTTCGAGAGCATTAATCTACACACAAAAATAGAATTGTAGTAGAACAAATCACAGTTAGTTACTAGGATATTATAAAATAAAATCAGAGAAGTTAGCAGCAGACTACATTGTCTCTCGTGGGACTCTGTTTTTTTTATATCATCTATTGCCATCTATCGACGAGCGCAGAAAATCAGTACGTCAAACAATATAATAGCGCGTTAAATCACTGTGACAGGTTTAATATGAAGGCATACAAATAAGCATACAAAACATATGAAACTAAACAAAATTGAAGGGAAGAATTAATTTTTATACGCTGGCTTAGAAATAAATTAAAATTATGCATCGTATTTAGAGATGGGGAGTGAGGTGACCTATCCTGTGTGCCATTAGTACGTGTCATATTGGCGCTGAAGGCGTTAATCCTACATGCAGGGCCAAGCTACCAAAATAGTCTAAAGTTGGGAGTGTTGGATGATTGTAAGTTCATAAAGACATTTTGTTGTTAATTAATATACACTTTCAAAAGATAAAACTGGAATGAAACTCCATTTTTTTTGCTATTTCCTTCATTTTGATTATATATTATGGGTAGTGTTGTTAGTAATGAAGTATTTATTGTGAGTTTGTAGTGATGTGACTCGTTTTTATTAACACTGGATATTGTTTTTTCTCATAATTACCTGGGTTTGTATGGCTGAGAGGTAAATATTAATTTCACACTTATTATAAGATTATAATAATAGTTATAAGCATTGCATACATTATAAGATCACATTCATATGAACACATATAAGGCGTAAGTAACAATTCATAACCATAAAATCATTTCAAATAATTTGTTATATCCTAGCCCTTCATAAAATATTAAAATCACAAGACTCAAGCCACAACATGACAATCCAACAAATTTAAAAAACAATAAATATTGTAATGTTACAGACTCTGCAAAGGTAGATAAATTGTATTCCTATATTAAAGAAATACAAACTTGAAGACATCACAAGTGAGAAGTGTGCATTTTGAAAGTTGCATGTCATGAACAACGATCTTTTAAAACATAGATACGGCATGTCATACAAATCGTCCTTGTGAAAACCCGACACCGGTAGATTCACCCCGCCGTTCCGTGCGCCGCAACCCTCCACCATGCTGGATAGAGACTTATCGCGATGACATATGCAAGTAAGCGAGATGTATGATACGTGAGGAGTGTACTCGACGCAAAGTGGAGTGTTTTTCGCCATCAGTTGCCGTATCTATATGTTGTAAAAGATCTTTAGTTATGAAGATATGAATACTAGATAATACTAGTAATATTCTAAATATTACTTTTAAAAACCTGGTAGGATAGATTTGGAATTCTAGTTGCTGGCTTATAACATCTAAAAGACAACAATATTTCTATGAATTATTAGTTGATTACTTATGCCTTCAATGTGATTACTGTAGAAACCCTTTAGTTCCACAATTCCCCATAATCTCAATAACTATAGTGTTTGACCCCTTTATCCGCTCAATTTTACAATGTTGTTTCAATAGAAAAAGAATTTGTCCTCACAAAGCTCAATTCATATTAAAGTAAATCATATAGTTATCAATCAAAAGGAAATTTCTCATTTAAAATGTCAAAATTACTTTGTAAGGAAGGAAACTTATTATGAGTCTAATGTCTGTCTGCCTTTGATATATTAAGGGTAATTTCACATTTTTCAATGCTAAAACATTTCGGTACTCGGAGCAAAATAAATTGTCATTTTTTTCGCACATTTTTTGAAAAGTTTTAAAAGAAGTTACGACAAAGGTTGCAAACATTACAAAATGGAAACACAATATAAAATTATTAAGAGTATTTTGCCTGTTTCTAATGTTAGGTAGACAGAATTTTAGAGAACTGTAATACACAGTATTATTTTATAAATGTAAAATAAATTTTAAATATTACTTTAAAAGCCTTAATTTATTACTGTAAGAATTAGGTTAGGAATTATGGTTGCTAGCTTATAAAATCTCAAAAGAAAACATTATTTCTATGAACTCTAACTACAAAATTGATTAATTAATTTTTAATGTGTGTGTTTAATGTTTAATGTGATTCTTTCACATTGGGCCTCATCCTGGTCAGTGATGTCCATGGCAGCTGCTCTCTTACCACGCCTTTTCATTTCAGGTACATCTTTGACGGGAAATTCAAAATCCAATTCAACCATGGATGAGTACGTAGAGGGTGTGGTGTGCAATGTGAACGATGTAAATGAAAACGAAATGAAAGTGTTTGACCTCGGCGAGGATGGAAGGGTCTTGCTAATCAAGCAAGATGGTCAGATCAACGCCCTCGGTAGTAAATGCACACATTACGGAGCGCCACTGGTAATAACTTTTCAAATTACTTTGTATTAGGATTCAAAAGTAAATATTCTGAACTCTTGTAATTTTGCCCGAATGTCTGTCCGTCTGCCCTCAACCTTGTCTTTGAGATTTTGACTTAAAATTTTCAACCTACATTATCCCATTAACCCGATGATATTTGATAGCTCTCAGAATTAGCTGATTATCCTTAATTGAAATTACAACGCAAAATATATTTTAAATAAGAAAAGTGATAAATAAAACATATATTGGGAATGTATAGTAGTAGTGCTCAAAAACCGTATGAAATGCTTATGTTACATTAAGGTTTTTAAAAAGGTCTTTAGCTACAAAGTTAATTTAAGCACATCAATTTAAGATTCAAAATATTCACTCGAGACAAAACCGTATTTTCCGATGCCTCTATCTCACTTTAAAAATGCAAAAAATTAGCCAGGTGCAATTAGTGTTTTTGACAATTACAGCGCCACGCTGACGCTGCTCACTAACTAACCTTTCGATTAAAAGCTTTAACAACAGAGATGCTCAAACTGTTACGAATGTTTGGTTACTTTACATTTTATGTGTAAATAATATGCACCTATGGAAACCATTTATCAACTTTGTGACTTACTATCATCTATTTAAAGAGGTAATCAATCGAAAAGAAAACAATAGAAGTATTAAAAATAGACATTTATATAATAAAAAAATAAACTTACATAATAATAAACATTATATTCATTTATGGTTCAAATTATAGTTTTACGCTATTTCAAATGTATTGTTTTAGATTCAATTTAAAAAAAAATGAAGCTTAGGAAGTAGGTTAAACAGCAGGCATATTCAACCATATTATTTTATAAAGATATTAGGACTCAGGAATGCAACAGTAAAAGATTTTGCTATCAAAATTTCTCTACTTCTTTACCTCTTTCAATAAGTAATATTTTATGTCCATGTAAAATAAAGTTGATCCTGAATATATTTAAAGCGTTATATTATATTTATTTCACTTAAATATATTGAAATTATTTAAAGTCGCCAGTTGAGTTTATTTTAAATCTTTATATTCTATTCATAAAGTGTTACCTTTTCATAAATTGATTGGTTGTTACTTTTTTATTAATAAATTTAACATAGCTTGTAAATGCTGCTGTTCCTGGCTCTGTGTGCAGGTGTCGGGAGCGCTCGGTGACGGCAGAGTGAGGTGTCAATGGCACGGAGCCTGCTTTAATATTAAAACGGGTGACATCGAGGACTTTCCTGGATTGGACTCACTGCCTTGCTATCAAGCGAAGATTGCCGATAACGGATCAGTTACGGTAATTATGGTTTTATTTGATTACTAGCTGTCCCTGCAGGCGGCTCGGTAGGCACCTTCAGCGCGCGATACTGTGCCATGTCAATTGTCAGTGTCAGTGTGCATTGACGATATAAATCAACCTGTATATAAGATGATTGTGTGCTACACGCATTCTTTATTTATTTAATCAAGGAAAAAATGATGGGTAAAATAGAGAATAATCTGAAAGAAACATATCTAGGTTTTTTTTGTTGCATACTTTTCACATATAAAGTAATTTATTTGAATAAAAATTTGAATGAATAATTAAATTTCCTAATGATGAGAACATAATGATTACATGTTCACATTGATAAGCTAATTTATAACAGTATAAACAAAGCCGGTTCCAAATACCCTATTAGTCATGAGTTAAATATGCATATCACAATTTTTAACACTTTATTATTAGGATTTTGACAAAAAAGTAACTTATTTAAGCAGAGCCTAAAATAATCATCTATGATGACTTGAAAAAATGGCTAATGGTAAACAAGTACTTTTACTGCATATTTAATGCACCATATTTCAGATATGTATAAGTAAATCAATATGTTGATGAATCATGATGACCATGCATAAGAGAAGGTTCACCTAGTTAGCTTGACAGCGAATCAGATGGCCTTGTGGGCTTGTGGTAGCCATCAAGGTAAACTTGTTCGAGTCTTAACATGGTCAAACAATTTATAAGCCATTAATTATCATATTTATAACTATAGCAGAAATTTGTTAAATAGTATTGAATATACTTGCCATATATTTTAAAATTTTGTGTCCGTTTATATTTCAATTAATTATTTAGTATGAGTTAACCGTACTGTGCATGCATTTGTTTAAAATTTTATTATTTAAAGAATTACTATGATCTAGGGCATATAAAAACTATTTTGGGCCCTACTCAAATAACCTAAATGTGCTTGTGCTGGATTCGGGGAGATCGTGGGGTAATGGAGTGTTAAAAATGGTATGACTGGGTGCTGATTCGAACCAGCAACCTTTGGGTTAATAGTCCACCACTAGACGACTACCACAGCTACGGAAGTCTCTACTACAAGCGGCCACACAAACCTGCCCCCCCCACAAACAATTCTTTTTTTGTATTGTAATAAAGTTGCATGCGAATGCTTTTTAAAATTAATGCTATCCTATAAGTTTATATTAATTTGCAGCATTACTCTTTACAATAATTAAATAAACTGATTATATTATGTCTGAGTTTCCTAATTCCATATCGTTTGTACCCCTTACACCCGTAAGGAGTACAAACGATCCATGTACATGACAAAACAACCTTGATCTATTGAAAGTGGATGTTCTACTTTACTTTTACTTTTTACAGGTAAGAGCGAAAAAATCAGAACTTAAAACAAACAAAAGAGTGAAAACAACAGTGCCAGACGCTCCTAGTGATGATTCCACTATTGTCGTAATTGGAGGAGGACCATCAGGCGGGGTCTGTGTGGAGACCCTTCGACAGGAAGGCCATACTGGCAAGATTATTTTGGTATGCAAAGAAAACTCGCCACCTTACGACAGAATAAAGGTTTCTAAGAACCTCGACATTACATTTGAAAAATTACAATTTAGAACACCCGAATTCTACAAAAGTAATAACATAGAACTACTGCTAGGCGTAGAAGCAACCAAAGTAGACACGTTTGCGAAAAAAGTCTCCTTGAGTAATGGAAATGTTGTTGACTATGATTCTCTTTATATAGCAACAGGTGAAAAGGCCAGGCATTTGCCCATTCCAGGTAACGACTTGAAAAATATTTTCACAGCTAGAAATGTCACAGACACTAATGGCATCTTATCTGCACTTGGTGATGATTCTGAAAAAAATGTAGTGGTCTTGGGTCTTAGCTTCATCGCTTTAGAAAGTGCCGCAATTTGCATAGACAAAGCCAAGTCTGTTACGATAGTAGGCAGGGATGATGTCCCATTAAAACGTATTTTCGGAGAACGAGTGGGGAAACGATTGAAAGATCTTTTTGAAGAAAAGGGGGTCAAGTTTGTATCTGGTAACAGCGTAGCTAAGTGCACAGGAGAAAATTCAATCTTAAAATCGGTGGAGCTAACCGACGGTACTAATTTGCCGGCAGATATTTTCATCATGGGTGTCGGATCCACTTTTTACACGGAATTTTTGAATAACTCTGGCATTCTGGTCCTTCCCAATGGAGCTGTTCCTGTCAACGATAAGCTGGAGACAAATGTTAGTAATGTATATGCAGGAGGCGATATCGCTCATGCACCTATCTTCTCACATAATAATGAAAGTGCAACTATCGGACATTATGGCCTGTCCCAATATCACGGAAAGGTTGCTGCACTCAACATGCTGAAGAAGACTACAACTCTACGCAGTGTACCCTACTTCTGGACGACGCTCTTTGGAAAGTCTATCCGTTTCTCGGGCCATGGTGACTTCGCAGATATGCTCATCGATGGGAACGTTGAGGAATTAAAATTTGTCATTTTCTTTTTTGACAAGGATGATAAGGTGATATCTGTTGCTTCATGTAACAGAGATCCCATTGTATCGGAATTTGCAGAGTATTTATATCAAGGGAAAACGTTGCACAGGAGTGATTTAGATGAAGATTTATTCGCTTGGAGGGCCAAGATAGTCAAATAATGAACCAAATTTGGATTCCTATTAAAATCTATAAAAAGTAAGGAATTACCATAAAGTGTTAATGTGATTTGTATTAAGGTTTCTCAGCTAAATATTATTATTGGTACATTGTTGTATCTCACAGCATAGAGTACGGTCCGCAGTATCGGGTATTTACACAAATAATACAAATCAAGAGTAAAGTACCCTATTGTGGGTGGGGTTAAGTAGAGATTACTTATTAGTATAAGTCCTAAATCCTGACTGACGTGCGACGTCACAGCCGACAAGCTACGGAACTGACTGCCTGTTGTGTTGGCGGCCGATTTTTTTATCTTGTGGGTCAAAAACACAATGGTTAGTGCAGTGCACAAATGCACGTTAGGGCACTATACACATTTCATATAGTGTCTGTACATACTACACTGTAAGATCGGGCAATTTATCAATAATGATGTGCAATAAATTATAATTATATATTAGGTAGTACTTAAAGTACGCAGTATTATTTTTGATCGAGTACAATGTTATTCCTGTTACAAATGTAGTCTTCAAGCTCAATTTCTTTAATTTTTGCATATTTGTACAATAAATGTTAAACTGACATGTTGATAATGTAGGTCTCACAAAAGTACTTCCATTAAAATCCAAACTGTAATCAGTAGAAAAAAATATTTATGAAAATTAAAGTATGTAGTTTTATTGGTAATAAACAGAGTTGTTAGAGAATGCATTGTTAATTAACATTAAAATTGGTTATCTGCAGAAAACCAAACGGCTGCTGCTGGCAATAAACGCGCCAAGGTGAATTTACCACTTGTCGAAATATGATTGGACATTGTAAACAATATTAATTCTTTGTTGTACTTAAAATGATGTATTCGAGTGGACAAATACAAACATTTGAATCATCTAATATAATATATTCAAGTTAGTACTCACCGAAAACTTATTTTTTTAACTTTTTTATGTTCCTACAAACAGCCATTATTTATAAAATATCCCATGGAACTTGTTAAGTTTGTAAATATCTATTTTTATGGGGGGCTAAATAAACATTTACATCATACAATTGTGCAGTCTCATTTCAAATGCATTGTTAAGTTACCTGCTACTTTTTATCTCATTTGATTGATTATTGGCAATCTGCGTAACATTTTTTTTAAACAAATGCTACTGCGTTATTTATATCAATAGTATTTGTATTTTTGCTGTATTTAAAATTTTAGGAGGACTCAACCCGGTCCTTTCTCAATACAAACGTGAAAATTTTGTGATTTATTTGTAGATATAGAAAACAAATAATACTAAATATAACTTTATTTCATAATTTATGTGGCTTATATAAATTTAAAAAGTTAAATACCTACTTTATCTAAAATTTTAAAAGATCAATGTTAAACCATATTATATATTTTATAAAAAAAAATGTTAATGAATTCTGAAATTCGTGAAATGTCTTCAAATGGAACTGCAAGTTATTCATAGGAGTAAATATCTGTGAACTTAGCTGCAAGCGCCAAGATAGATGTAACATTCAGAGCCTACACTATCGTGCACTTACATCAAAACGGATGCTAGATTATACACCGCCTGCTAAACAATGTGCTATGTAAATGAATTAACAAGTAAACGATCCACGGTTTGATACATTGGCATCTCTCATAAGTAAAATTTCAATACTTAATAACTTTAAAAAGGTGATTCGGTCACGGACAATATGTCAATTAATATGTTTTAAACAAGCTGAGTTAGTTTAAAACAAGTTTGTTGAGCTTTGATATATTTTTTGATAAATCGCTGCAGCAGACACCTATTCGGATAAACTAGCAGCGTCTCTCGTCCACCATCTTTTTTTAAATGGTTGCAAAACTACAACATTAAAGGAGCATCGTTCAGGGACATCGGAAAAAAAATACCAAACAAGGACAATTTACATTATTCGGCCATTCGAAAGTCGAATGTGGCGAGAGTAACTAGATATTTATAAAAATATTTCTGCCACGAACCCTCTTCATCCTATGATCCATTCCTAATAATTAACATACCTGTGTGTACGTATCCAATTTGAATTTAGATATTAAAATACTATTCAGATATTGAAGATCCAACATATCGTTGAATTTAAACATAACTCCTATTAATATGGATTGAGGTGTTTCCTTGTAAATCCCGCAAGTCGCATGACATTATTACAAATGTCATGCAACTTGCGAGATTTACAAGAATACACCTCAAATTTATATTTTCGTAATTTCATGCTTAAATAATTATATTTAAGTATGAAGTGAAGAAAATATACATTTTAGAGAATGATTTACTATGCTGAAGTGCAACATTTGCTCAATTGGACATATAACCACAATGTATCTCCTCTCCAAAGCAACTACCCATCAGTTAAGAAATAAACTAAGTTAGACAAGAGAAAGTACATGCATGATAAAATAAAACGATAAGTAATCTAGAATATTTATTTTATACCATTTCGCTTAAGTAAGTAACTTATCTTTTTTGGAATTATAATACTTTAACCTAAATATTTTCCTTAAAATTCCAGCCTGATTACTCTAGTCCCAGCTTTCATTGGATCTCAAATGATATAAGCGGTCTGCCAATGTGACGTTATTTTTAAACTCTGACCTGGTTATTTTCATCCATTTTGCTTTCATTGCATCCTGTTTACCCAATTCCTTTGCATGACCGCTACTTTGGGCCTGTGAGAAAAATTATATTAATTGTCATTACTACGAAGAACCATGTCAATTTGGACGTTATTTAAAGGTAAAACCTAATGCTTCTTGAACTTTAATAAGAAGTTGGTGATTCAATTTGGCTTAGCTTTATTCAAATTTGCAGGTTAGGGGCTGTTTCATTACTGTATACAGGTATACAATACTCAATTTGTTCGTAGTCTCACTAATAACAGAAATAACGCATAACAGAAATTTCACTGCAGTTTTAAGTGACAATCTGCAGCGGCGGATAGCGGGTATGTCACGTCGATCATGGGGCTGGTAAACTGAGACGAGAAAGGGTGAATATAGGGCAGGTCTTGCAGCGTGGATTTCAGGGGCTGGAGCCTGGTAAAGGCCTGGATTGTGTTAGCAGTGGGACAGGAGGAAAGGTTTTAGACAAAATGTTCTGGAGATTAGGAGGAGGCTGTTTCAGGAAATGGAAATGGAATTCATGGAAATTATTGGATATAGCTCTCTAAGCACATGTGAAAGTATTTCAATACCGGGGAAATACATAGTGTACAATCGAAAATTATCCTTCTGGGCAGAAGCTAATTAAAAATATGATCTTTCGGCTAATGATTAGTGTGGGATAGTCCCTCTTCGAAAGTGGAAAATCACTTATATCCTACGCTTTATCAAAAAAAATATATTTTTCAATATTGTCAAAGATTGTCATTTATCTTTTTAGGCGATTTGCAGCTCTTAAAAAACAATCATCAAATATTTATATTTATATATATTTCATGATTATTTTTTAATAGCGGCAAATGGCCTGAAAATATGAACTACACGATCTTTGACAACATGGTTTTCTAGGTTTTTCAATGTTGTCAAAGTAGGTTGTTCATATTTTCATGCGATTTGCCGCTATTAAAAAAATAATATACAGATACTATATGTTTATAGACACGTTTTAAAATATATGTAACATTTTTACTACTGTTTATCACATTTGCACCCGTATCTGAAGATTGAGCACATGGAGTTGTCTACTCAAATGCTAGCTCAGCACGGAAACACCTTGAATATACACTTGCTTAGTGTTTACTAGTAATATAAGTGATTTTTATTTAGTAAGCATTGTATAAAGTCACAATGCACCAGTAAATTTCGGTTAGGAAAGGGTAAGTTTGCACGTGATATAATTTAGAGCACGAAAGGGGTGTTCTGATAAGCAATGCATGGTCAATCGTATGAAAAATCAATATATTTTTATTTAGTGATATTAGTTAGGGGGGAAAATCGTCGCAAATACAGCTGCGTGTAATCGGAAGATTATGTTGGTTGGATGATTTAAAGAGAAAGCAGATAAAGCGAAATAACTACCTTTGTCAGATAAGGAAATCTTAATAGAAGCATGTTTCTTTCTTCTATTTCGAGAAATCCCTTTTGGCGTCGAATAAGGGGCCCGGTTACTCGTTTAATCAATTTGTCTTTGCCTACAAAAAGATTTCCTTTCGGCAGAAAGCACCTACGGATGTTTCCAAGAACGTTTGTTAAACGCATTATATAAACGTTTATTCTTCGATAAACTTTTATTTATACACCAACAACTTTGTAAGTTGTAACTTGTTATAATCATTAAATTGACAATATTAGTATTGTCTTATGTCTATTAGGTTAAGTAGTAGTTTTCTTCTTCTTTTAATTTGCTGGCTTATCACCCAAATTTGAGTAATTCTAACCAAGGTCATCTATGAGGAGGCCTTTTTTAATAATTTATTTGTCACAATTCAAACACAAGAAGCTAGAAACATACGGGAAAAAGTCGAAATATTATAGAAACAATGAAATAAAAATGGGTATTCCAGAAAAGAGTATAAACTCTAGATAGATTGAAAATTACATAAAACACTAAATATTAAATTTATGTTCAACTACCTACCGACATATGGGCCTTATTTTAAAGATCTTAAGAGGTAAAGAAATATTTTTTTTCGATGGAAATATTTTTTTAATTTCTATAATTATGAAAAATGACGACAAAGTGTTTGTTTTTCTAATATGAGAGAAATTACTATTACTATCTATATCTGAAATAATATTGATGTTAATATTAGTAAAAACGGTAAAAATACAACAATAATAATATTATTCTTTAATCACTAACACAACACAGCCTTGCGAGATAGAGACTTATCGCGATAACATATGCGAGCAAGCCAGAGTGTACTTGACACAAAGTGGCGTCTTGGGCGTGGTGCGTTTTTCACCCTCAGTTGTCGTATCTATATGTTTTAAAAGATCGACGACTTTATCTCGGTATATGAAAAACCATGCTTTCAATAACTGCGACGATTGTCGCTTATTATTAAATAAGGATGAAAACCCCACTTCCTCAGTAAGAAGTACAATGGTTTTAAACGAAATTGATGTTAGAAATGTCCTTCTATCATTAGATAACAATAAAAGTCCCTGTCCTGTCATTATTTCTTAAAAGCACTGGTAAGACTACCCAACGATCTTACTGCATGTCGTACAAATCGCCGTAATATCGTGCCGTATCTATTTTTTAAAAAATCGTTGACTATACCATATTCCCTTACATTAATATTTAATCGCTGTCTCTTAAAAGTACCTTTCCAGATCGGAACAGTTTAAAACTATTTATCATCTAAAATGATGGTGAATTATTAACCTGATAACAGTTCACCATTTTTTATTGTATTCTACAACACCAGAACTATAAGCATCAAAAACTACACTGGCATATTTAACTCAATTTTGTAGGTTACGAGGTTTTGGTTGCAAGGAGACGAAATATTACTATACAAAATTAGAGAAAAGAATAATATTTTTGCATCGCTTTCCTAAGGAATACAACATTCATATCATATATTTTTTTCATTTGTCCTAACTTCAATCAATATTTCTGATTTTACGAGATAAAATCTTAAACGCACCATGGGGGTATTTTGAGGGTTAGGTTATCTGTCATTTTGCTGTCATAAGTAGTAACGAGCTAGTATAATTTTCCTCTATACAAATCATATGTCATCGCTAATCATAAACAATGTTGGATTGGATTCAATGAAAGTCTGTGTATTTGGGTGGGTGGTGTCGTGTCGTTTACGTGGATTTGTGGTAATTGAGTTAATCTTGGTCCTGTAGATAAATGTTTTTGTGAGTCTAATTATGGCGGACGCCTTAGTAACAAAATCCCAACTACCATCCGGTGACCCAGAAATGAAAGGTTGGCTTTTTAAGTGGACAAATTACCTGAAAGGATATCAACGACGTTGGTTCGTGTTGTCAAATGGTCTGCTCTCATACTACAGGTAAATAAAAGCCTTGGCATTTTTTGCAAGTGGTTCCGTTGCCATTATTTACAAATTAAAAAGTGAGATCACTGCAGTGAAAATATGCAGTATGGTAAGTATAGTTATTTCATATAAGAATAATATTGCTGAATAAAGTTTAAGATTAGGCGAAATTGAAATTATACTTATCTAATGCTCTTTTTCAGATAAATCATTGTTTTTAAAATTTTTAAATTAATTAGGCATCATAAACGAAAAAGTGTACGTATAATGTATCATTAAAATAAGAATAAACTCGCTTACATAATAGACCAAATAAATAACCTTTTCGTAATTTCAGGATCTCAAATTATATTTTATCACATTAAGCGCAGAATACAATACGGTTGATCAATATGGAATGACAAAATCATTTAGTAATATAGAAGTTGTGAAGTCTCTCTTAGGGATATGTTAAATATTTATTACTTGCGGTCTAATGCTTGGTGGCTTTAGTTTGCTTCCAAAGTGACAGTGTGATTTTTATTACGGATACTATGAAAACTAACTATGCATAGAACTTCCCACTACACAAGAAGATAGTAGCAGCTGTTTTCGAATAACCAAGTTCTGCTCGTCTTTGATGGGGCCTGCAGCTAAAAATAGAAACTCCATAAGGCTCAATCTTAAAGGTTTTGTTAAAGAACAGCTCTAGATTGTAGAGTAGTGAACCTCAGAAGCTACAAAAATTGCAAATTATATTTGTTTGGTAAGATCTTGATAAGTTAGCAAAGTAACAAAAGCTTCTAGAAACAATCAGATCTGTAAATAAACATTTTACCCATATATTGTAGAAAGTCATAAATCTTTCAGATGTTCTTCCATTGTCTCATCCCTTACTCGTAAACCTGCTTCCTTAATATACCTGCCTCTAACTTTCTTCTTATTTTATGGCATTAGTTGTTTACGAGTTGCAGTTAAGCTGAAATGTCATTACCAATAATTTAGTATTTGGGCATAGTACAAAGAGTAATATTTAGTAAGTGTACTTCATAGTTCGCTACTTTTTCTGCCATAAAGCAACGCAGAATTGCTACTTCGAGAGAAGTATTTTTTGCATGTTTCATAATTTAAACCGACATACTGCTCTCTTAAGTACAGGTCCTCTTTAGTACCTTTATAAATATTTTGCTAACCTGCGCTTTATCAAAAAATAATAAATTTTTCAATATTGTCATTTATCTTTTCAGGCGATTTGCCGCTATTAAAAAACAATCATCAAATATAAGTCAAATAACTTTATAACTCAATAATAATGCAGATATGGGCAAGGTTATAGACGTCAAACTCAAGGTCATATTTATTATGAATATTCCGCTTGGTACATGGCTGCTGGAAATAATTTTTGGTCTTCAAGGAGTTAAAAAGATAATGATTAACACGGCATTATGAAATATGAAGGGTTATATCAATTTTTTGACTTTACTTCATTATAGACCCAGCGGGTGTTGCTAGTACGTATCCGTCCTTATCATACCGCTTAAACACTTCATCGCCACCATCTCCGAGGTGTAATTTGATAAAATGCTCTATTATTGCTATATTTTATCAGATTCATACTGCTATAAATAATGCATTTGACGATGAACAGGTTGATTTTTCATGAAGGCATAATCGCCATAAAATTCTACGTAGGATAGAAATTCTCTGTATAATGTAAATATTGTGTATATTATTGCAAATTCATTTTGTTGATGGGAGTCGTGCTTTTCGGCACTAAAATAACAATTTTATAATGGCCGCCATTGCCTGCTTCGAGCGTGTAACATAAGGTGAGCAATAGCACAATATTTAGCGATGACATAAGACCGGATGGTGAATAGAATGTCACGGCAGATTTGGCAGGTAAAATAAAATATTGCCAACACATCAACGGGTTCATTCAAATTGAAATCATTTTTTTAGCGGTACCAACAGGGTCATTATTTATTCATTGGCCATAAACTATATCGGGAAGAGATAGGAGAGTTTACTCGTCCGATCCCCAACGGACACCTCACGCATTTGATGAGTTTATTAGTCTCAAATACTTTTTCCGTTAATATATTTTTAGCACAGACTCTTTTATAATAAGCTCTTAGTAAGAAACCATAAAAATAAATTTGCCGCTCTTATTTGTTCAAACTCCAAGTCTTCTACTCTTCTCCCCTCCCCCCTCCCCTTTCTTCTCCTTTTTCCAGAGTTTGCCTCTTGCTTATTAATGGTAAAGTTTATAATTAAATCAGATTTTTTAAATAAAAAAAAAAACTTTAAAAAAATAATTCAAGGACATCTAAGTATGTTGATCTAAAAACTTTTAACTCTTTAAAACAGATCACCACTCATTGAAAAAGATCAATTTACTCACTCTTATTCAGCAAATTGTATAATAAAAAAAATATAGAAATAAATGTTATTTTATTTTTTCGTTAAAATGCAATCAAAGTATTGTTTTTATTATCATAATTTTCACTGGTGTTCTGTTGGCTTGTCTGGTTGTCTCCTTGCAAAATAGAAAACTTTTTTGATTTGTTCACAATTCTGCTCAATTTGTTTTGGTTTTCTTTTAGCGTTTTGTACAATCGAAAGTAAATATTTTTAATATTTCTGGTGTTAGAATCTACAAAGTTCTTTTGTAATATTCTATTGTTTCCTTGACCATCTTGTTTCCCTTGGCATTCGTTGGTAGAGAACACTTCATCATACGTTTTCAAGCGCGAGGGGAGAGTCGTAAGCCTTACCAGTGGATGAAGTGATTTAGACTTTTTGTCAATAAGGCATTTGATATCTTTCAGATCGGAGCTTTCTGGTCCTACGAAAAATCTCAGAATAATTTCTCTACCTTTATTGCGAGCATTGTCAGAGAGTTTACAATTTACATACGAATAAAATATTATAGTCAATGCAGTAAAATTATGAAATTTCATTGTAACTCTTTCAGGTATGACTTTTATGTAAAAATAAATGTTCTTCCTTTTCTTCTTAAATTAAAATTAAGTAATGACAATAAACTTTTTAACTAAGCCATGTGCCAGTACAAACGCTATTTTTCATTAAATTTTCAAGAATAAAAAACATTTAATGGGTGGGATAGAATACAGAAAATATTTACAAAAGCAAGAAACAAAAATTAAATTGAAAATTGATTAAAAGAAATTAATTTTAAAATAACCTTATAAATTTCAAAATTAATTGATGCCAATAAATGTGATAAATTGAGAGGGAGTTCCATTTTATGGGATTAAAGATTCAGCTGTCATAGTAATTACCCTGCCTATTTAATTATTATTATTATTTTTTTAAATATTACAGAATTTCAAAATAACTTTTAAAAACAGTTTTTTCTTAAACTTGATCTGTCATATACTGGTATCCCGGCACCACTCCCCATAAAACTAATTGGCCCTGCAATTTCAAATATGTTTTGTAAAGACATCAAAATTCATCCTGGTTTTCGAGAAAAAAAATGTAAACTTTGCGGGATAATATTAAATCATTGTTGTAATATATACGGCCACCAGCTTATCATTGATCCCGCTCCGGCCAATGTTCTGAAAAAAACCGGTGTTATCGATATTATATTGATTGTGTTGTATAAAAACCTAGTGCCTCTTATAATTCGTCTCTCATTTAGTGGCTCCATAGCATATTCTAAAGTAGGAACTTTATAATCGCGTAGGTATTTTCCTGCCTTATAGTTTAAGTTATATGAATTTCCTTTGTATATTTGCAATCATATTTTTATATATATTATATTGAGGGCACCAGATAACAAACGCATATTCCGGTTGACGACAGACTAGTGAGCAATAGAGTAACTTCAGAGTGTTATTTGCCTATATTTATTGTTTTTCCTTATGTGCACTATACTCTGAGCTGGGAAGCGTTCAGAAGCAGAACTCGCCTGAACTTCTTCTTTCCCTACATTTTATTCAACTCTACTATTGATTAAATATTAAAAACATCTATTACCAATATTATATATAATTTTTGACAATATTGAAACATTTTATTTAGTCTTTTAAAAGCTTTGGTTATAAATGCCAAACCGAAAACACCATTATAAAGACAGTGCTGAGTTTTATAAATATATTTTTTTAAATCTATTTTGCTTTTAGTTTATGTTTTTAAATCATCAGTATTTGACAATATTTCATATTAAAAGATTTAAAAATGCATTTTTACAAAACTCAGCGCTGGATTTAAACTGGCATCCTACAATCGAATCGAAAGTAATTACTTCGGGTGACAGATGGGATACTTAGACCAGTCGTCTTCTAACTGTGGCCACTGAGTTCTGGTGTGAGCAGAGGTACTCTCCTAATCTCTTATCTATCTTTTTCTTCATCTGTCTTATAATTACAGACAATTCCCCCTCCCCACATCTCTCTCTGTGCATTTTTAATAGGATATAAACGTGTAACTGTAATTTTTCAATACAATCAATCATATATATCATTTGTTTTTGTCAAATTTAATATATCACGATAAATAAACTATATAATTTAATTGTACAGGTTTTTGAGGGTATTGAAAAATTTAGAAAATATTTATTTATTTTTTGATAAAGCGTTGGATAGCAAAATAATTATAATGGTACTAAAGAGGTCCTATACTTGAGAGTGCAGGATGTAGGTTTAAACCCACATCCTGCAGGTTTTAACCATATAATTAGATGAGATGATGATTAGTGAATCGGTGAGGCAAATTACATATATTCTATTAAGTATACCCAGTATCAGTATAAGCTTGATCTTTATTTTGTCTCTATTTTACACAATTATTATCTGAACCTACTTATCAGTTGCAGCACTGCTCTTTTATGATTAAAAAAATATGGCCCACATTGGTTATAGATTTTTTTATACAGCATTCTTATCAATCAAAGATAAACCAGCCAACTTCATAATTACAACTCAAGGGAGGGGCTTAAAATTCGAATCTTATATATGTTCTGAAACTATTCAATTTTTAATATAATAAAATAAAATAATAATAATATTTTTATTTGTTTTAATGATATATTCAGTTTTATTATCAATAATTCACAATATTTAGGAACTAACTCTCCGGTGGTAAGCTCCTCATAGGTAAAATTGACGATGTACAACTTGCAATCTACACTTAAATAAATAATAAACAGCCTTGGAACACGAAAAAGGGTCAAATTCTGACCTTTTTTTGAAATGAAGTGCATTCGTGACAGTCTTATATAAATTAGATACCTAATCTGAATTCAAAACGCCGTCTAGTTGATGGCTCCCAATTAAGAATTGAAAATAATTTAGAAGGACTATTGATACCTTGCAATAATAAATAATTGTTTTGGTTTGTTGCAGAAACCAGGCGGAGATGGCGCACACATGCCGTGGTACAATTTCTTTGTTGGGTGCCTTAATTCATACAGTGGACTCGTGCACGTTCGTCATCTCGAACGGAGGGACACAGACGTTCCATATCAAGGCGGCCAGTGAAGTCGAGAGACAGAACTGGGTCACCGCACTTGAACTAGCCAAGGCTAAAGCCATGTAAGACTTTCCTTATTCTTGTTAGAGTTTGTGGCCTTAACCTAAATCTCTCTACGTGATCAGGGTTTGCTTTACCTTGCTTTTGTTTCTGAAATGATGTTATTAGGTTTTGTAGAAAATTTGGTATTACCTAGTTTTATCTAAATTATGTAGTTTATGCTCGTAAGCGTTCAATCAAGTCTGATTTCAATAGAGAGAGAGTATAGACTCGCTTGTCTATCGTTTATAGCAATTACAATAATTTAATTTAAATACATATTAACCTATGGTAACCATAGATAAGTAATCCTCCTTTTTTAGAAAAAAATAAATAGGTATTATACATCATTTAGTAAATTTTGGTAGGTTAGAGATTCACGTATGTTACTTTTACTCTATAATTTGTCAAATGTAATGCAAATTTTAACTTAAAATTTTAATTTTTAACAAAAAAAACTTTACAGCTTATTGGTTTATTTTTTACTAATATTCATGCCATAAATTCTTTCAATTATTACTTATTGTATCAATATGCAAATTATCTTTTGAGCATTTTGAGTGTCTGGCAGTATCTAAATTTATATTGTTGTCGATTTTACATTCTGAAGCAAAATTATGAATTGGTTTACATTTAACACATTATTTGGCAGAAGCAAGTCACTTGTGTATAATTAATTAAATTAAATGAGTCTAATCCATTGTTCTAAGATTTGTCATAGTTTGCGTAATATGACTCGATTTTGTCCCGAGAGGTTTTCAAAAAATAACGGAATTATGGGCGTTTACTTTTTTTTGAAAAACCTAGAAAAAACTAAGGAATGGTAGAAAAGAAATACATATTTAATAAATGTAATTTTTTGATAGTGATAAAAAATGAAATATCTTTTCTATTTATTTTGATAATGACTGACATTTCCAAATGAACTCATAAAGATGTTATAATATAAATATCTAAACATTTATATTTTAAAAACAATTGCCCTTGTGTATAAACACTTCCTCAATTAAAGGAAACAAATATGTCAATGGCGAAATTAACGATAGCAGCATACGGATATATACATTATGTAATTCCTATGTGTTTCGAAATAAAATTTTATTAGAAATAATTTGTCCAAATCTTTTTACATCATATAAAAACCTTATAATTACCTTATGTTGTTGATAATGGCGGCATGTCGTGGTAAACACAACACAAAAACATTTATTTTTCCAATTCTCTTACACTTTTCTCTTACATGCACAAAAACACTTGTACACTATGTTCGGCACTATATTATATAATTTTATAAAAATTAAAAGTACCTTGACTTTTGATAATTATTTTGCAATAATAGATTATTGGACGAGTACTGATGGAAAAATTTATAGGGTGTATAATTTCTTTGTCATTTTTTTTGTGACAATGTAAGTCTCAAAAATCAATATTGCCACCATTAGATAATAATTAAATACCCACTCTAGGGCCCAGCCCACACATCGAGGGTAGGGCAAAATACTCATTGCTGTTGTGACGCGCATATGCAGGCAGGGCACATATGCAGACAGGTTAGGTTTCAAATGAAATTTGGATAAAAGTACTCTACACAGTAAAAATTAATCAAAATATATAAATAAATACAAAAATAAAAAAAAGATTACATAATATATATTTATGTTTTTTATTTAGACAGATTTTTTTATTAGAATAAAAAATAAATTTGCTTTATTTTTTTAATTGCTCAATGATTAAAATATATTTGCAGCCGTGCAACGGAAAGCGACGATGACGACGTCAATTCGGTGGGCAACGGTGGGATGCGGGGTGCCGGCACCATGCAGGGCAACAAGATCACAGAGGATGCTGCTCCACGAGAGCTGGCCGTCCGCCTGGATGACTTGCGTACTTGCGCCGAATTGGTCGCGAGGCACGGGGCCGCTCTGCAGCGTGCCCTCGCCGAACTGGATCTACCGCAGTCAGAACAGATGAGGCAGGCCTCCGAGAGAGCCACCCTCTTCAGGATAGCATGCAACGCTATGATGAATGTAAGTTTCATATATTTTTTTTTATTGTTCAAGATCATGTTTATTTTGAGGGAATTCATGAGATTAATAAATGTTTTTTTTTGTAAAATTTATAACTGGACCTCTTCAACATGTAACTTATTCAGTAATTGTTATCTCCCTTATTCCTTAACTTTTCATAGAGTTTATAATCCCAGTTCCATGATGACACTCTTCACTTCCCGGACTCTCCTTAGAGTTCTTTGGATTCTTAACTTTTACGAAAGTGAGATCTTAGTCTCTCTTTGTGATTGTTTTTCCTAATTAACGATTTCATAAAACATAACATGTGAAATTATAGTTAAAATATCAGAAAGTATAAACTGCATCTTTGTTGCAGGCTAGTGCGGACTTCCTTCAGGTAGCGCAAAGTGCAGGAGTTCGATGGGGTCGAATCCTTCAACACGAAAGGGACCAAAAGACACGTCTGCAGGAGGTGGTAGAGCAGTTGGCGCGCCAGCATGACACCCTTGAGAAAAGTGTCTCCGCTCGGGCGACATCACAGCCATGTAAGTCAAAAACTCTTCTATATATGGGTCTTGCACTAGTTATTGCTGGCTGCTTGCGGTTTTCAAGAGAAACGCTTTTAAGCAGTAACAACATTCACAAAAGCCAGAAAACATCTCGCAGGTCTCATATAATATTCTTCTTATATAATAATTAGAGTACATCGCTCTAACATGGCTTTGGTAAGAATGAGCTGACTGGTGGTGTTGTCATTTATGATTGATGCACCACACCTTCCCGCAGATTCATTTAGAAGAATAAAAATATTCCGACAGTATACTAGTATTAGTATTCATTGGAAATCTACGAATGATGTGAAACATTATAACGATTTTTCTCAACTCAGGGCAAAAATAAAAGTCAATATTACAAATGCTCGATTATTGTACATATCGAATGCGGAGAGTAGCATTCTTAATGACCCGCAGAATTTCTGGAAATATGCTCAAGATTTGAAAAAATCGTCATCAGCGTATGGTAATGTCATGAAATTCGGTAGCGAAGTCTTCACAGGCGAGCAGGATGTAGCGAATGCGTTTGCGCGTTTCTTCAGATCTGTCTATAGTACGTCGCCCCCGTCACTTGACGTGACGTCACTCGCAGGTCGGCAGCCCGCGAATGACAACACGATCTATCTCAAATCGGTTAGTGAGAGAGATATGAACCTTGCATTCTCAATATTGCGGAATAAAAAATCTGTCGGGCCCGATGGCATTCCAGCGAATGTGGTTAAGCACTGTGCAGAGAGTCTTAAGTCGCCGCTGATGCATATTTTCAATCTCTGTATATCTCAAAGCACGTTTCCTGAAGGATGGAAGATTTCTAAAGTAACGCCGGTACATAAAAAGGGTAGCAAGGATATTATCGAGAATTTTCGGCCAGTGGCAATTACTTGCGCATTTGCAAAGGTTTTCGAGATAATTCTGCATCGTTATCTATCTTTTAAGCTGAATAATGAGATTTGCACGAATCAGCACGGGTTCCGCGTAGGTCGATCCGCAACGTCAAACTTGCTAGTTTTTACTAATGAAGTGGCCCGCAATCTTGACGTAAATATTCGAACGGATGCAATTTATTTTGATATTTCGAAGGCCTTCGATAAAATAGATCACGACATATTATTGAAAAAGCTGTTTGACTTTGGTTTGTCAATCGATCTATTAAACTTGGTTGCTAGCTATTTTCGGAATAGAAGGCAATATGTATCTTGCGGAGACTCAGTGTCTGATACTTTTAATACGTTTTCTGGTATCCAACAAGGGGCCGCGCTAAGTGGTTTATTTTTTATTTTATTTATTAACAGTATTTTTACTGCAGTAATAAATTGTAGTTTGCTGGTCTATGTGGACGATGTGAAGATTTACCGATCAGTGACTTCACTATCTGACGCGCAGCTTTTACAAGATGACATCAATCGTCTTGTAGAATGGGCTGACGATAACAAATTACAATTTAATGCTTCTAAATGTATCGCAGTATCCTTCTCACAAGCTGTGCGTGAAAAAATAAGTTGTGAGTACTCTCTGGGTAATGAGATCATTCGCAGATGCGACGAAATTCGCGACTTGGGGGTTGTGTTTGATTCGCGTCTAACATTTCATTTGCACATGCGGAGCATAGCTACGCGTGCAAATAAAATGTTGGGATTCGTGCTCCGAACCAGTCGATCTTTGAATAAACCGAAATCCATCTCGCTTTTATACTGCACGTTCGTGAGGAGCATATTGGAGTATAGTTCCATTATCTGGAGTCCTCATGAGGTTACTTACGGTAATATCCTGGAGGTGATTCAGAGGAGGTTCCTTAGATACCTTTATCTCCGTAGGTATGGATATTATCCAGAAATGTTTCCTAATACGTGTCCATCAGCATTCGTATTAGGGATGTTAGGCTTTAACACACTCGAGTTTAGGCGACAAATCCATACGTTGTGTTATTTTTATAAGGTTATTCGCGGTTTCATCGAGAATCCCGTAATACTCGGTGATATTGGAATCTTTGTTCCGGACCGTCGTACTAGAGCGCGGAAGCACACGTTATTTAAGCGGTTAGCGTGTCGTACCGACGTATACAAGTATAGTCCGGTTGGGAGAGCAGTCGAATTATTAAATTCCATTTCCGTGGAAATTGATATTTTTGTCTGTTCGCCCAATGGGATTAAAAATCTGCTTTCTATTACGCCGTTGTGGGATCGGCGTGATTTATTTATGCATTAATGTTTGCCTGGAGGCATTATTTTAATTTTTTAGTTTAGTATGTTTCATGCTATTGTTTTTTGTTTTTAATGCTTTTTGTTTTTCTTTTGGTAATTTAATTTGTTTTACTGTAATTATAATGTACATGGGGAAACCTGTTAAATAAATAAATAAATAAATAAATAGTAAAGGAGCTTAAGGAACCTTTTTCCGGTGGTACTCTTCTCTGTTTTGCGCGTGCTTTTAAATCCTTTTTTCTCATCTAACGCATAAAGATTCTGTAACGTCCTTGGTTAATTATGAAAACAGAATCAATGTATGTCTAAAAACTTAGTTGAATTAGCAATGTTATGAAATAAACTATGCTTCTGTGTTTTATTTTCTTGATAAAGGAAAGTGAGTTTCTAATTGGACATGATTTCATTGCATAAACTGTGTCAGAGGGATTATAAAAAAAAAAGTGACTAATATAGGTATTATTATTTTTCCTAGTTTGGACCTCTTGAATTTAAGTAATAATATTTATTATCTATTAAAATACTATAAATCGACTATGTAACTCTTACATTATGCAAGTCTTACTAATTGAAAAAAAAACATTTAATATGGAATATAAGTATTCCATAAAAGAGATTTTATAGTATGTGACCATTTCCCCTAAACTATATCGATTTCCTTATACCAATATAAATTATTCCTAGATTATGGATTCATCATTTATTTTCGTACGAAAAGTTACGTGTTTATTGATATTGTTTTTTGTATGGAGTTTGGAATTTTTATTTTTATGTCATTTGCTGTCAAACACAGAACTAGGCGTGCGCGTTATAAGGCGACACCGTTTAAATCACCCTATTAAATCTAGCGCAACGAATAGCCGCGTTACTGAATCTGGCTCATAGCGTTGACAAAATCGCGTTCATTCACAGCCATAGCTACAGAGTCGCGTCTAACGAAGTCGCTTCGCTTGCTATTATTGCCCATTGCCTGGCTTGCACATTCCACAGATGGACACCGTATGGTGCATTCAGGCACATCGCCGACCGTAAATATTTTGACCGTCGCCCTATTATTTTCTACCCTGTCCGGCCAGACTCTAGCTTTAGTGACACGGAAATCTCGTTACATGCGATACCAAACATGACAATGAAGCGCGGCAACGAGTTCAACTACAAATCACGCAGTTATTGTGTAACCGTTTTAGTATTAGGCTAGTTTGAAATAACATATAACGTAACCTCGGTTATATATGATTATCGCGTTAACGCCCATTGCTAATCACACGTCGAATGACATGACCGTGGTCGGCGCAGCTTTATCTACTTCGCTCGCGATTTTCAGATTTCCTACTGTGCTAGTTTTCGTCATAAAGTGCAATCGTATTATAATCGATTTGTTTTAGCATTTTATTAAATTGATTAAAATGCAGTGATAAGTTAGCGAGACGACTTTTATCCTTGCGGACTGCGGCGCATTTTTCGAGGTTTTTCCTGAATAATTTTTCACTGGTACAATAATGTATTTGCACTTTGGATCAGCTTAAAGATTTTTCGCAACGCGTTTTGTTACATTAATCTCTCAAATTAACGGATTAACATTTTGTGAAAAGATTTTGCGCCGTGACCGCTGGGATATAAACATAACCCAATACATACATCTGCCCGCCAGTGCTTTGTCATACCTCAAACAATGCGTTGTGCAATAATATAATTTCGTTGCCAAGACCGATGATTATCTTCGTTCAATGTCAGCTGACGTTTCAAATTAATTCACTGCTGAAAATGGTCAAATTAACCCGAAAAAGGTGCGTGATCTGTCAAACATGTTTCGTATGAACGCAAATGACTGAAGGTATTTATTTTTAGCAATTAAAATGTATTCGTTTGTGCTTAATACCCGATCGAATAACGTTAAAGTGCGCGTGTCATCCCTAATTCAATTAGCCAATTGCTTGCCTGTCGTTTATAATTTGGCCAATAAATTGACATCAACCATGTTATGATCAACATTTTTAAAGTCCTCATCTTTTTTTTTGCTACAAACTTACCATTTTGCCCTTTATAAGAGCTTTTTGAGGGGCCTGAAACAAAAAACATATTGTGTTAATAACCGTATGGAATATACTTGTTTCACTGGAAATTGTACTTAGGGCATTTTGCAGCAATTTTAGAGCAAAAAAAGCTTTGTTCAAAAAATGGTGTTAGTGAATTGTGTTTTCCCTGACTAATGCCAATAAACCTACGTCTATAAATACTTTTTATTTGCTACAAGAAGTAACCAATTTGATATTTGTAAATTATGCATTCAATGCTATGCGTATCGTCAGAACAATGTCTTGCTCTTAATTCGTGAAGCTGTCATGCTTCCTATCACGATGGACCTGACTTGGTCAGTAATTCCATGGAAGCTACACTCTTACCACATATTTATAAATTCTGGCGGCCATATGCATAAATGTGCTAGTACGCTACTAAGCTTAATTAAAAGATATGGGCTGTAATGCATAGGGCCGTAAATCTTTAGTTAACACAATAAAATGCAAGAGACTCATTTGAAAATGTACAAAGTTATAAAGTTTGATGAACTTAGTAGGTTATATGAATTGTAAAAAATATATATATATATATACATATAATAACATTTTCAAAAATCTTTATACCCCTATAGGCATGACTTTCTATACCATAAGGCATGACCTCAGTCAGTGATTTCCAAGGTAGCCAAAGTCTAATTAAATTTTGCCAAAGGCTTAATATCAAACTAACATTATTTGCCTCTTTGTTTTCTAATGTTAAGGGGTTTGAAAACACATGAAAGAGACGGATGACAGGCCCTAGTGTTTAAGAAATAAATCATGTGCTCTATATTTTTTCAGCTGAGAGTACGCACGATACAGATGACGAGGAACATGAATTTTTTGATGCACAAGATGGAGGAAGCTTTTCGGGAATCAGTACTGGAGAGCAAAATTCTTTCATAATCAAAATTCCGGTAAGTTCTTTAAAATTACTACCTCCGAGATATTTTTTAGTAGTGTTTAGAAACTGGTCTAAATTCCGAAATATGTTAAGTGATTCGACCAAATTATTTAACCTCCTTTTCGTTTCAATCTTACCTGAAAAAACACCTCTCACTTAAAAATAGAACCTAAAATAAATACCGTAAGTGAGATTAATTACGTATATAAAACTATTATCAAGCCCACTCCCAATGTCAGCTGAAAATGGTGACTAGCTTAATTTTGCAAATACGATCAATATCCTTTTAGCTTCTATACATTCACATGTAAGAAGCCACTATCCCTTTGCCACTATCACTATTGCTTTGGCCGTCTTCCTGTTGCAACTTTCAACTTGAAAAGTACAAATTCGAAAGAGTTGAATTTTAAAAATTAATGCAAATCTATGTACGCAAATAGAAACACGTAAAAGAATATTCAGTGCCACATTACAATTATTATAAATTGAAATATTATGTCCGTGTTTATTTCTTGTGGTTATTACCCAACCGAAATTGTACGCAATACAGGTACGACACATTAACCGCCTAAACAACGTGTGCTTCCGCCCTCTAGTAAAACAGTCCGGAACAAAGAAACCAATATCTCTGAGTATTAAGGGATTCTCGATGAAACCGCGAATAACCTTATAAAAATAAAACAATGTATGGATTTGCATCCTAATACAAATGCTGATGGGATTGACAAATCAATATGAAACGGGTGGCTCAGACCAGAAGATGAAGTTCATGACGCTAAGGTTGGTGTGTAGACGCAGTCGATTCCATTAATGCTTCCGAAGGCCTGGACTCTACTGATGCATTCCCTCGGCCAGATAAATTTCCGGTCACATTTTTGTGACCTTATGCTGCTTGCTTATTAAAAATTATTAATCATAATTTTCTGATACCAACATAGCTTAACCAAAATTTTATTTATATTATTATTTACATATTATAGACATTCTATAATGAGCACAGAGTGAACCCCTCTTCTATGACCATAGTCTGCTTTATGTAAAGTTTATAACAACTGTGGTATAAAATTAGACTATTCTAGATTACGCCTTAACTATGGTACTGTAAAACTGCAATATTATATAAACGCTTGCAGTTTAACTAAATATTATTTAAACAACATTACCAAACTTAAATCCAATTATTTTTTGATTATAAGATTTAAAAATACTCATTTATCATAGGCAAGTCATATTAACGATGATTAATGCCAAGGATAACCAAAATTACAATTTATTAATTTAACAACATGAAATTTAATTACGCCCTACGACTTTATTTTGTGAGCGACTATTTAAACATTCATTAGTAATTAGTAAGAACCTGTATTTACTTTGTAGTAAATGGTTTTGTTTCAAACAGTTCTGTTAAATTATCATTATAAAACAATTAACTTACATATAAAATATTTTTTTCTAATAAATACAACGTTTCTATAAATATTGCACAACATTTTACTGCCTGCAATTGTCACAATCTTTCCTGTTTCCAGTTTTGAAATAAAATCTGAGCGCTTCACTTTTTGTTATGTAGTTTTAAATAGAATTGACCTAATAATCACTTAGCTATTCTATTTATTTACTGTTTCAGATAAAAGCTAATAGGAAGAATTCAGCATATAATGAAAGTTCTGAAGAATCTGAGCCAGACGACTTAACAGAAACGCAGGTAATAATATTTAATAAAATCTAATTTTGCTTAGTTCCATCTGGGATAACACGTACTCCGACTCTTCTGATATTTGAGCTACATGCTTATCCCGAAAGAAACAGTTCATCCATATTTGATTCACTGCAATTGTGATAATATGAAGGACATGTTTACTTTTAATCGTAATCCTCATCTCTGTCGACACAAATTAAAACTAAAAACCCCTTTCTCTTCAAACGCAAGAAAATATTTTTAACTGATGGAATCATTGACCTGAGGAATCAACTCCCACAATCAATCATCGAAGCTAGCAATACCAACCAATTTAAAAATCTACTGGACAAACACACTGAATCCAGTCGTCATCAATGAAGATGTGATCTCGATATGGGTATATCAGCTGTAGCTGCTCGCCCATTAACCAATAATAATAATACTAAAACAGTTTCAGGCAGTTTTAGATTTTGGTTTGAAACTTGCAGAACCTATTTATAGAGATAATTATTTGTAAAGAGGAAATTTAAAAAATTAACTTAGTGCTCTTATTTATTAGGTGCTGTTTGTTCAAGAAGAGCAGAGAAATTCAGGAGTACAGAATTCAAACCCAACTATGTCTCCGACGGCCACTGAAACAGAAGAGTCAACCGAGGTTACCGACTGTGCATCCGGACAGCTCAGTCGGAATGTCGAGGCCATCACAATCGGCAACCACCATGATGCTAAGGAATACAAAGTTTGGGTTAGTAGAACGTTTACTTTCTCATGTAGTCATTTCAGACAACTTTTTTTATTCTGCTCAGTCAACAAAATATATACTATACTTTCATGATGTAAACATTTAAATTGACAGGCTGCAGGCAGGCAGGTCTTCAATACTTAACTAAATTTTCAATAAATAATTAATTTTAAAAATAATAAGCATTTTTTAACACAGATTAAGTAAAAGCTATGAGGTACTATTTTTCAAATCTCCATTGCCTTCTAAAAGAACTAGGGCTGACCCGCGAACATAAATATGCATTCCTTAAAAGTACCTCGAAGATATCCCTGGTAGCCTCATTTAACATATGAATACAAAAAAACAATAAACTGGTTAGTAGATAGTGAAACTTGAGTACCATGAATATTTTTTAAACTCATTTGTAATGAGTTTAATTTATTTCCTCCGTTGACATATTTTCGTTAAATCTTTCATCTTGAGTTGCAAAGAACAATGGTATAAGCACCTGCTTCTAAATCCAGAGGTCCCCGGTTCGAATCCCCAATGGGTCAAATCCGGGCAGGTCATTTTTCGCCGTTGAGAATATTCAACGGTGCTTTTCTCAACGCTGTCAACTTAGTTAAGTAACAAAACCTTCACAAAAATCACTCATTCAGTTACAGACTTGTCAGATGTTGTTCGCCTATAATGAACGACCTCTCGTGCTGAAAACAACAATAAGGCAGTCGGAACTGCACCCAAGTCTGCCTCCCCGACAACACAAGCCATACGAATGAAGAAGAAAATACACTATTTTTAAGAATAAGAAGACCTTATTTTGTTAGTTTGGGCAGAGATGTCCATAGATGTTATACTTTCACTGCATATCAACATTAATTCATTCGGTGCATCATATTTTATCTGAAAAGATATATTTTTTTTTTAATTTACAGCCCCATCCGGCACAACTGGTTCAAATTCCAGGAGTGAAAAGTCGTAGAACAAGAGTAGCAGATAAGCCAAACTACACATTAAATTTATGGTCTATTCTTAAAAATTGTATAGGTGAGTACTTTCTCTGTCATTTGAATCTTAAGTTATTTTTGAAAATACGGTAAGTGATTATAAAACAAAAAACGTGTATGACAGACGAGATATGAATACCGTTGTCGACCGCCAACGTTCACATTTTGGAGTGCCCTGTATCTTACTCCATTAGTTAGACAGGGTCAATAAGGATGTGCACAGACTTGGTGTGTGACTGTGAAATAGGTTAGGTCATATTTTTCAATGTTTTAACTTAATACTGATAACTGAAGAGCTCCAGAAAATATTTGACAAAATAAATGTCAGGCCCCCCCCAGCCACACGCAATTGGTCGAAAGATATGTGTAACTGACAACAGAAGCCTCTGGTTCTGTGCAGCCAGAGGTTTTTTAGCCAGGCAAAATTCTAGAAAAAATATTAAAAAAGTAATTTTAATTTGACAATAATAAGCAATCTATTAAATAAAATGAGGAAAAAACAATGCCTTTTCCTGCCTCTGAATTACGCATTAAACATATTTTTTTCCAAAAATTCAAGTTTCTTGAGCGAGCTGAAAGTATATTATTACAGCTACAATAACTATGGACGCAATACAACTTTTGAGATGTATTAAGTTCATAAATAAAACTTTTTTCTCTCCATACCCACCGATGGTAACACAACGTGTTATTCATAGTATTCATAATAATGGTTTAATGCGGTTGCATTAAAACCGGCCTGGCAACAGATTTATTTAAAAATCAAAGATCATAAAAACCATTCCAGCCGTTCTTGAGTTGTAAATGGTGTAACCAACCCAACTTTGTTTTATGTATATAGATTTATGATATAAAACAGTTGTTTCAAGACCATTCCTGAAAAAAATTTTGCTAATTGATTATGCGATTTCAAAGATGTTTAAAATGTCAAAATTCATCATGGTTTAAGAGAAAAAAAAATGCAAACTTAACGAGATAATATTAAATCATTATTGTCATATATGTGATGCCGGTCGTTGATCGCGCGCCGGTCAAGGCCAGGAATATCGATCTCATTTTGCCACGGCAAAGGCATTTTACAACAGCGCTTTAATAAAAAATAAAAAATTTGGGGCTGAATTATTTTCACTTTTTTTTAATATAATTTCCTACTCGTAATAGGGAACATAAATACCCACTAAAGTCTTCGGGAATGGTCTCGGTATGTACAATGTTATTTCATAATATATAAAAATATACATATTAATACATACATTTTACCTATACTATAATAATGTAACTATAATATTTTTCTGTTTACATATTTATCTTAAATTTTTATCTAATATTTATTTATCATAAAATATTTTCCATTATTTTAACTGGCTCTTGTATTTTAATTTTTTTTGACATTATCGTTAATTTTCTTATATCCTTAATATAATCCAGAAGATGTATGAACATGGAAACTGATAAAATGAAAACATTTTAACATTTTCAGGTAAAGAACTGACGAAAATTCCCATTCCCGTGAACTTCAGTGAACCTCTGTCGATGCTACAGAGGCTCACGGAGGACTATGAATATTCGTATATTTTGGACATGGCCGCTCGGTGCTCCGACCCTTGTGAACAGCTCGCTTATGTGACTGCTTTTACCGTTTCCTCGTATGCCACCACTGCTTACAGGTATGTTCATCATCAAAAGTTTCTTATGAAAATATTTGACCCGTCTCACTGAACTTTACTAGCATTTATATAAAGTGTAATGCTATTTTCATTATGTTTTTATTTTGGATTGGTCAATTAGAATTCGGAATTATTCAATTATTAACACCAATGCGAGCAAATGTCAAACAACTACATACTCAACTCATACATGATCGCTCAAACAATAGAGTCTTTTATTTGAGAACTAATTACTTTAGTTTTAGCCGCCTTAAAATAAATTTTAAGGCCGCCTGATAAGGTTTCACGTTAAATATTGGATACTGTTATTAAGAAAACTACATAAGCGCTTTGTATGTAATTCTTATTTCTGGTATTATAGTTGCTGATCATTGAACAACATTTAATAGTACAACATATAATTTGTATTTTTTTTTTTAAATGATAAACAACAAAAGAGATAATAAAATATAAAAGATAATATTCTTAAAAAAATAATAAAAAATAATCACCCTTCACAGATTAAAGGAAAGCTAAAAAAAAATACAAGACCTTGCACATGATGCATGGAAGCTGTTATTTCAGCTAAGGTTTCAAAAACAAAATATTGAAATAAAATTGTTTTTTAAAACATGTTTGTATTATTACCTAAAAATAAACTACTAATACAAAAAAAACAGTGTTCCTAGTAATTTGACAACCCAAATGTATTTAAAATTAATGTTTTCAATCTATTTCTAGGACAGCAAAACCTTTTAATCCAATGTTAGGTGAAACATATGAATGTGACAGAATGACTGATCTTGGATGGAGATCCATTTCGGAACAGGTATAGTTTAATTTAATTATTTATCGTATGGCAAAGATATATAATGGTGTGTTAGCTAGTTACAGGTAATTTGTAGTTAAAGTTCTTGTCAAAGTGGTATTAAAATGTCAGAAGTTAAAGATAAATATTAAAATATTAAACATGATAGTCTGGAAAGTCTAAGAAAAAACGGAAATTGCGGCAATCTTACACCAAATGCTATCGATTGGATATATTCTCTGGACATAAGCATAGTTTTATTGAATATATATATCTCAAATTTAATATTACGGTTACAGTTAAAACCACATAAGAGATCGTGGTAGACTAGTGGTTAAGGCGTTGGATTATTGACTGAAAGGTTGCAAATTCGAATCCGCACATGGTCATACCATTTTTAACGCTTTATTACCACCATCTCCCCTGACTCTAGTACAGGCACATTTGGCCTAGATGAGTAAGGCCCAAAAATAATTGTAAATGACCTAGGTCACAGCAATTCTTTTTTATTTAAAAAAAAAACAAATAATATGGTTTATATATTAAAAGTAACCTATGTAATAAATATGTCGCTGGTTTTGGGGTTTGTGCTTAGAGATCGCATCGTGATTCCTAACCTTAACCACCCAATTTTCAACAATCTCTGTAAATTATTTTTCATTTAAAGATTTATCCTAACGACATTTTATAATAATATGTGATATATTTATGTCAATAAAGATTTAAAACATTAATATTTATTTGCATTGTGTCAGGTTTCCCATCATCCACCGATGCTAGCGCAGTACTGCGAAGGTGCGTCTGGTTGGAAGTGTTGGCAGGAATTCACCTTCACCAGTAAATTTCGAGGAAAATATATACAAGTCATCCCCCTCGGAAGTGCCACGGCGGAATTTGTTGACAGTGGCAACAAATATTCATGGAGGAAGGTATGACTATGAAAAATATAAATTTAACTTGAAACATTTTCTTAGGGTAACACTCTACATATTTTGTTTTATAATTATCAACCCTTTGGTTATATTGTAAGTATATTGGATATTTTTTTCTTACGCTTTCATTGCTGTTTAGATAAATTCTTTATTTAACTCTTTTGGAGGAAAAACCGTGTTAGGGGTAATTAAATTCTACAAATATCCATCCATATATTAAATTCCATCTGATTTGCCATGAAATTCTCTATTAGAAAATATAACTGGTCCCTATCTGTCCCGCACTTTTTAAAAAAAAAACTGTTTTTTATTGATTTTTTCATGATGAACAACACCTAACTTTTCACTATTTTCGATAACTTTTATTAACTATTTGCCACTTTAACACTTTTAAATATTTGCTAGATATAAATATACACTATACATTACCTACTATGCATAACTTTTAAACAAGGGAAAGTTAAAAAAAAATCTCCATATGATGAAAAATTGATTACACCCCATGTCAGTGACAAGTGCCAAAAATGTGAACGAATTTAAGAACAGACTGGACAAGTTTATCAGAGACGATACAAGTGCAGATTTAGGCTTATCAGCATAAGCTGCCTCTGCCTAAAACTAATAATAATAAGAATTATAAATTAATGTTTGATTTATATGGCAGGTTTGGCTAGTCCAGACCGCTAAACAACGCTGCACGTTAACTGCCTGAAATGTGTATTTTATTTATGTTTCTCATTCATTCTCTTTTTTTTGTCTAATCAATGGATTCATGTAATTGGCCTAATGATTAACTATGTTTTTATTATTGTATAAATTAAGTTACGCTGTATGTTTCTATAAAATATATTAATAAATAAATAAAAATAAGTTTTTACTCACCCTGTTTGCACAGCATGTTATTGTATGATGGTCCCTTAATTCTCTCTCTTCTGTCGTTTCTTTTAATCGCAGTATGATATCACAATAGATTATGATTTTACTTTCGCTCTACTGCTTTTTGCCACTCACCGTGTCATGCGTGTGAAGAATCAGGTTTACACGGTTAATGTGTTAACACGAAACGTTAACTCTTCTGAGAAACTAAAATGTACATTATTTTATAGGTGACGACGACAGTTCACAATGTGATTGTGGGTAAACTGTGGGTGGACCAACATGGCGATATGGATATCATTGGTGAGGGTGGCAACGCAAACGGCGTCAAGGCACATATTAAGTATCTCCCTTACTCATACTTCAGCAAAGACGCACAGAAGAAAGTCACTGGTGTTGTCAAGAATGCTTATGGACAAGTACGTATATTAAATGTTATTTATTTAATATTTGGTTTGTGTTGTCGGGGAAGGTGGTATTAAGGCTGCCTTAATGTCAATTTCATTTTGTGATGCCATTCATTACATTTCCCAAGTCTGTAATGCATGAGTGTTTTTTGTGTACGTCTTGTTGCTTAACTCAGTCAACAGTGTTGAGATAAACACCGTTGATTATTCTCAGCGGCTAAAAATAACTTGTCTGGATTTGACCCACTGGGGATTTGACCTCTGGTTTTAGAAGCATGCTCTTATAAGCGCTATGCCACCAGACCGTTAATATTAATCTATCAGGTTGTTTAAAATATTCATCCACAAGCTCATAATGTAAATGAAGGTAGAATGACATACGCTGTGTGTTCAAAAAGTAAGGTGACTTTTCAAATTTCGCGGGCTACGTCCGTTCGATCCTCGATTTTTTTTTTTTTTTATGTTGGTACACTTGTTTTTAACATCTGTGAAAAGTTTCAAGAGTATAGCATTTTTGGTTTGTTTCTGAGAGGTATTAAGGTTAGAAGTGTTTTGCGTGCTCGGCGATTTTCTACTGTCGAAAAACATGGATCAAAGGGTTTGCATTAAATTTCACACTCCCTTCTCACTTCACTTCTTTAAGTAACTTGAAATTTTTGAAAGAGTTGCATGAAAGATGTCTGGTTGGTTTTTAGTAGATAGCCTCGTTCAGTTTTATTATTATTCTACACTATTATGATTGTTGTTATTATTATTCGCTGATGGGCGAGCAGCTAGAGCTGATATACCCATCACAACTTCATTGATGACAATGGATTCAGCATGTTTGTCCAGCAGTAGTTTTTTTAATTGATTGGTATTGCTGGTTTCGATGATGATTGTGGGAGTTGATTCCATAGGTCAAAGATTCTATTAGTTAAGAATAATATTTTTTTTGCGTTTGTAGAGAAATGGGTTTTTGAGTTTTAATTTGTGTCCGCGGAGGTGAGGACTACAATTGAAAGTGAACATGTCTTTCATATTATCACAATTGTAGTGTCCTGAAATCACTTTGAATGTCTCAATAAGGTCGTCACGCTCACGCCTCTCTTGCAAAGTTTGTTTCGGTTTCAGCTTAAAAAGTCAGTTTCGGTCAGACACTAGCCACGTGTCAGTAGTCGTAAACACACATGATACGGTGAATAAATTAATATTACATTACTTTTAGATCGCGAATAAAAAGTCAACCATGCCATAGTTTTGTGACTCTTTTTGTAGATATAAAGCATAATAACACTGGATATCGTTTTATCTCATAAATTATCGGTGTATAATGTAAAGGTTAATTTCTTCTTTCTTTAAAAGTTGGAGCTTCAAAAAGTCTTTTTTTTATACATTTTATCATAACTTAAGATATTTACTTCTTAAATTTTGATTTGGTTTTGTTTTTGTATTCAGTTAATAAGATATTTACGTCTAATTGATTGAATACAAAAATTAAGAAAATAAAATAACAGGGTCAGAAGATTTCATAAAACTGCAAAATAAAAAAAGTTTCTATAATACATTGATTTTTTTTGTCATGATTATCCTATAATGTCAGTGTCTTTCTCTTTCTATAAGTCGTTAGATTAAATTGATTGATTTAAGATGATGCGCAAAACAAAGAAGAGCTATTCGGGAAGAGGCCCCTTAATTTATAAGCAGCCAATTTTGTCACGGCTGTTGGCATGACACATGAATATTTATGAAAACATACCTGTTGGCTTTAGTATTTTTTTATTTTTTTAATCTATTATTATTTATTTTATAATTGCAGCCAAAGTGGGTTATACAGGGCTACTGGGATAAGAGGGTCGAAATTGCCCCTGTCACAGGCACTAACTCTGACTCTTCAGTTTGTAAAACTGGAAAATTTACAACGGTCTGGGAGAAAGTTGACCCTGCGCCGGATAGTGAAAGGTAAATGTTTGCATAGTATTATAAATATTTTTATATTTAATTTATTTTTTACATATGTTCATAATATGTAACATTTTATCCAAATCTGTTGAGATTTGATTAAGTAATAAACCAAGAAACTTTTACATTTATAAATATAGAATTATTATTATTTCTCGCAACTGAGAAAAAATATTATTAATGACGGTTTATTGGTTTAGCTCTATAACAGCCATATTCAATTTTTTTTCCTGGCGCTAGTGCTAGTGCCACATCATGTGGGCTGCAATCGAATCGGGGACGGGATGTGGGAAGTTAATAATGTGTCTCTCTATCTACGTATTAATTAACACAAGTTCTTATTTGAAACTTTCAAGATACTGTATAAGTTGTGCTACGTGTACCAACTTGTTATAAGAATGACTAATATTTTAGTAGGAATTATCATTGTTGTACTCTTATATATATATTATATAAAAATTATTATAATATTATATTATTATAATAATATATATGAAAAATATATTGTTTATTACGATAGATGCTTCTTATTAATAAAACAAAGCAGTATTTATTTTTTCAGTTAGTAAAAACATTAGTTTTGACGTACAGAAATAAGATAAAAAATATTAAAGTAATAGTTTTAAAATATTTAGGAAGAGTATGGTAAGAGTTCAATTTAATTAAGTTTAAAAAATATTAAACTCTTAAGTCAAGGTAAAAGTTTGTTGTACAAATTTTGGCAAAAACGCCCAAATCACATTGTTTCGTGGTGTTACACCAAATAGTAGCTTTTTAAATTGCGGTTCTAACCTTATGAGTGAGAGAGAAAGCTACCATAGATAATATATTTTATCTTGGATGTTAAACTAGAAGGTCGGTCCTTCACTGTGATTTCAGCAGTAGTTGTTATTTTTAGTATACCCTGTGTTTGCGGAATTAAATAAATGCCGTAATTCATTTTTGACATGTGACGTGTTTCAAAAATATATTCATAAAGTTAATAGAATTATAAAACAGTCCAAACTATTCAAAATAGTCCATATACTTTTCCCAAAATCATAATTTTTGTGGACGTCTATAATAACTGTAGAAATATAAAAGTAGTTCAGGCAATTTACTGTTATTTTCTGATAGGTTAGGTTAAGGGGGTAGGAAACATTGTGTAGTATTTATTAATTACTTTTACGAGTTCACTATATCATTACTCTCTGTTATACACTGCGTCTCACAACCTTATGCATAAACTTAAAGGGGTGTTTTTATTTATTATTCTAGGTATGATTTTGAAAAAAAAATACTAAAATAATTTTTAGCCGAATTTTATAATTTTTTTTGTAATAATGTAAATAACCGCTCTGTAGAAGTGTGTGAGTGGACCATGGTGCGAGACCTTTAAATTGAGTTGAATTACATTAAAAGCAGAATTTGGGAGATGTTGTATTTACTGCTTTTTACTTACCTTTTAAAAATGCTGACGACGTCTTCGGACGATGCCTGTCCTTTCAAACATTTATTCGCCAATCCATTTCCTGCTGCTTATATCTATTTAACGTTTCCGTAATTTTGACAACATGGTGGCGCGCTTTAATTTTTTAATAATAACCTAAAATAATGTTCTTTTCAATTTCTATGAACTTCCGATGCACAATAAAATCTCAAGATTTCCATCAGATTTTTCATTATTCATTTCGTTATACAAATTTTGTTTTTTTGTTATGCATTTGCACCTATTGAATGAACATATTTTGAGAATTTGCAATTAGGGTTTGTGTACATTTCGCAAATTCATTTGTGGTTAGATCTTATCTTTAAAATAATCTTCCAGATACTACAATTACACCATATTGGCTGCACAACTTAATGAAATTGAGGACGGAGTGGCGCCGACGGATTCGAGATGCCGTCCCGATCAGCGGTTAATGGAAGAGGGATTGTGGGATGAAGCTAACTCAGAAAAGGTAATAATTGTTTTTACTCTGTCCACTTCCTATGAACTAGACAATTTCATGATATTAAGGCCAGGCGAAACTTGCCTCTCTCTCTCATATTTATTACAATGTTTGCAGTTAAAAATTAATAATCACTGATGACTTCTGCTTTAATACTTTTCCCGTGTTTCTATATTTTTTTAATTGTAATTGTATTTATTAACTTAATAACTTTGACAATCTACCTGCTTCTCTATTTTGAACCATCTGTGGTTAGAGTGCAGCTGCTATGTAAATTACTGACTGTCTGTATCTTTTTGTAATATTTTAGTCATGGTGATGCTCTCCTTAAATTTTACATGACGGCCCCTATTTGAAATGTATTTATTTGCAGCTTCGCCTTGAAGAAGAGCAACGCACAAGGCGGCGTGCTCTCGAGGCAACGTCCCAGGACTCAATGGAACGGGGCCTGCCCCCACCTGCAGGTCATTCTCCTGTCTGGTTCACCCGCCGTTCCGTTACCGACTCTCCGGACGCTCCACTTAGACACGTCTTCAACGGCGACTACTGGGAATGCAAAAGCAAACAGGACTGGTCAAAGTGTCCGCAAATATTTTAGCATACGAAAGAAACCGCTCAGCTGTGATTGTAATGGACTTACTAGTTTCTCAAATGCTGGAGGAGGTTATTCTTAGTTTTAGCAATTTTTCATCCAGTGCTAATTGTAGGTTTCTTTTATTGCCTTTCATTTTTCAGATTCCAATTATATCCTCTTACTTTGGTTCCAGCAATGTTCCGGATGGCACCTCTTTTCGGTGGTCTTCTGTGACTTTATTTTGACTAAAAGCCACTATTACAGACAGGGGCCTGAGAAACTCTCAATTGAGGCACCGAGATAGTTACAGCCTTTGGGGAAATTTGAATTCATCCTAGTGGGAAGGAGGGAATTAACTTTGACACTTTTGTACCTACCTCAAACACAGGCAAGAGGTTTGATGGTGATATTTCTTTATGTGAGTTAGACTTCTGCAATTTTTTCAATTCAAAACTTTGGGCTTTCGCATATAGTCATTATGTTCCATTCTGATACACAGTATATATATGCCTTCTGATATCCTGACATCCATCTCTTTTTCATAATTCAAATTTTTCATTTTTATCTTGTTGATTATCTGATTAAATCATAATATATTTATTAACATACTGACTATTTTTGTTGCATTGTTCTTAAATATTGTTTGATTGAGCTGATTAACGTTTTATCCTTTTCTATCCAATTAAAGAGACTGGCTTGTATTGAATAGGAGCGTTAAGGGTAATCCTAAAATGATCACAAAGACTCGTGTTAACATTTTGACTTTATCAAATCCCTAAAGCCTTTTTTTTTACTATTCCCATTTCAGTACATACTTCTCATGAATATATTTAATTAGAGTTTATTGTGTTCATCCGTTTAATGCTACCCTCCTGCAGCAATTGACTTTTATCGTGGACTATGGTAATTAAGTAAGTCATTAACCATTTTAATTTTGAATCTGTATAATTTAAGTAAAATACAATATATTTCTAAAATCCTAGCTTTTACCTTTTAACTGAATGTTCCGTCTTATATTTTGTAAAGGGACCGTGGTGAAATTCATCTTTGTTTGTGATAATATATTTAATCTCTCCCCCCTCCCTTGCTAAAATTAAGATTATCAAATATCAAATTCTATTAAGTTTTACTAATTTTATGCATTATTTGTTATCATTCTAATATTACTTAAGTTTTCTTTGACACTCACCAATATTGTACATCTTACTATGCTTGATAAAATAAAATAATAGCTTTTGATAACAGTTTGAGAATATCAGTATTTTGATAGTGAGTTAGCAAAGGGTTGTAGTATAATGATTTATTTAGCTCATATTTTATGTACATAGATTATCTGTATGTGTTTGTAATTTTGTGAAGCCATTTTTAAATGACAGCCATAAATATTATATTAATGGTACCTTTTCTATTTTCCTGGTTTTCACAAATTTGAAATACACAAATAACTTCATATTATATCAGATTGTTTTTTTTTCACCGGCAATAACCAAAATAAACTTTACTACACTTAATTTTAAGGCGACCGTCCTATCCTTTCTTTTTTATGAGTTTCCCAACACTAAAAATATTTATGTATTAACAAAATGTAAACATAGCTTTTGTAAAACCTTCTAAACTTTTGCTTTTAAAACCATACAGGAAAAAACTTATCCATAAGTGTATACTTTAAGTATTCCTTTAAAAAGCTTGCTTAAATGCTATAAAAAATTATAGGCTTTGTAAAGGCTATGAGTTCTATAGTACTTAATTATTTTCTTTTACACTCTTTCCTAAAAAAATTGTCTTTAAGCCTGCATTTCTTTCATCGCATAAAATTGAATATAAATTTTAGTAAATCATAAACTTTGAATGAAAAAAACTATTGTATATTTAGTACTACTTAATACTAAAAGTTTACTAATTTCTATTATAGTTCTAACTGAATTTACAATTTATGGTACATGAGAAATCATATAGTGATATGTTTGAGCTGTAACCATAATTAATATTCTATGCCTTTATAAAAAAGTGCAATTAATAGACTTTAATTGATTTTCTTCCTGTAAATCGGTAACATTTGTAAATCGGTACCACTGAAAAATAATAAAATTATAAATAATTATGTCTCAAATACCTTCTTTTTAACTTTTGTTATTTTGTGATATTTTAGTTCGGTAAATATCTTATTTGGGTTTGTTTTTAAAATATTAAAGCAGTATCTAAATTGAATCACTTGTGTGTATGTCATCCCATTAGTCACTCGGGTACATTTACATTCAATTTATAAACCTGAAATATACTGTAAATTTATAGTTCACAGTAAATTTTCAGACAAAATAAATATCTTACGCAAGCGCTGTTCAGCTTTTAAAATAAAAACTCAAATTAAGGGCTGCATCCAAAATATAATTAACAAGGAACATAAAATGTTTTTTGTTTTATTTTTTTTTATGTATATAAGATGTATTAAATTGATGATACTATTTGAGAAAATTCTATTTTAAGTTTTCCATCAGCTTAGTTATGTCATTATCGATGCTTGTCATCCATCAATCACAGTAAATTTGGCAGGGATGTGTCTACCAGTGAAAACCTGTATTTCGATTTTATAAATGGCATTATTAAGAGTGTGTCGCTGTTCACGATCCGTTGTCCTTCCCCCTCCCCATGACCGCCAATCGCCCCATAATCATTGGCAAATTTGACAAGTACAGAGAATCGGAGCAATATTTTTTTTATTTCAATTAGAACAAATAAGACAGCATTAAGTAGTTCCACGACTCGCCACTAAGGAATTTAAGCATTAACAATATTTATGCCCTTTTTTCTCTAAGACAGCTAAAAGGTGGGTCCCAAGATTGAAAATTTTTGTTAGATGGGTTGGAGCTCAGTCAACTTTGGGAACCACTGGTCTAGAGGTTAGGGTGTTCGATTGGTAACCCAATCTGAAGGATTATTAACAAAAGTCAAATTTTCAAAATGCAAGTACTGACAAAAACATCTGATATCCTGAACCTCTCTTCGCTTTAAAGTTGAGATCCTTCACTTTTGGCGGATACCAAACGGTCGGTGTATTCAAAGAGGTGCTCGAAGGCATGGGACGTATATTAGCGGAGGTGAACTCGTTTCTTAAGGTCTACTCTGAAAAATGCCCTAATCTAGTATGGTGATAATAATATACTAGTAGGTAAGTTATTTTGGCTATATTAAGTTGCACCAGAAGCCATGGTATCAAATTATATGATTCGGTTAAATTTATAATATATCTAGACATGGCATAACCGTAATTTTATAATGTTCATATGTTCTATCATTACCAATTTCTTACGAAGCTACTATAAACGTTTTAGAGTATCAAAATGATTATAACTTAGTGGTTAAATGCGAATTGCTCTAACCTCAAACATATCGCAAAATGATTGGATAGTGAGCAGAAAATAACAAAAAGAGAAAAATGTAAAGGTTTTCGACACGAAGAACGTTACACCTGCATAGGCAAATTAGAGTTTCCTCTTTGAGGATACCAAATTGACGACGACTACTCAATATTGTAAATTAAGTATGATTAAAATGATAAACAAAAGCCACATCATTTCAAAATGACACATTAACCAGTTAATGTGTTATGACACATTAACATTATCAACTAATAAGTTAACCCAAATATTATTGTTGTTGTGGTGCTAGAGACTCATTCAACTACAGTGAAATCTGAATAATAATTGAAACTGTATTTCTTTGTAAAATACAAAACATCAAAAAATTAACTAATAAGTCAAGTGAGATAATATTGTATGGCTTTAGTTGTTAGGGAGACATTGTTAGGCACAGTTTCAACTGCTTTGTTGGTTAAACTCATCGAAACATGTGTGTTGTACGGACATAAATTAGGAAATGTTTTTTTAATGCACGCTAAATCACTAACCTTAATTATTGTAATATTATCCACAACCTTGTATGTCAATATGAACCCAATAATGTTTAAAAAAAAAAACAACTTTAAATTTGCACAGTCCAGCGCTTTGTATCTAAAAAACAATGTCCAATTTGCATGATTCAAGAAATTTATATATTTTTTTTGTTTACTGAAAGTTATTTCGTAACATTTGATTTACAGCAAAACTTCTACGTGAAATGAAATCATTTAATTGTTTATAGAAACATTTAACCGTAACACTGATCTATATTGTTGATCAAACGCCAAGAAACAATGTTCCCACTCGGTAATACATTTCAGAACCTAAAAAATATAGTTTTTCTGATATTCCGCAATTAGATATAAAAAATAACATACATTGGTAAAAATCACAACCCGATCTGCGTCCAGTCTATAATGATAAAACAAAATATTTATGAATTTGATTCAATAGTTTGTTACTATCAGTGGTATTACAGCTGAAAATGACTAAAGGATTTGTTCTCATTAGGTACTATTGAATTATATTTTATATACATGTTTGCATATAACTATTTAACTGATTTGATTGATTTACTTCTTAAAAGAATTGTAAATTTGTAGAGAAATCTTGGTTTCTTCCTCTAGGTCAGGGATTCCCAAACTATTTTGGGCAAGAAACCCCTTTTCCAAAATGAACCTCAGACCCCCATAGTCAAATTACTTTAAAAAACCTATCTACAGTTTTTTTCCTATTTATACAACTTGATCATGATTTCGTTCGTGTTAAATTGCGTATATGCATCAAATACAGAGCAAATGAAAACTTGCCTGAAAGACTTGCACGCTCAAACACATTATCTGCCACGAACTTCTCCTGGCTTCTTGACTTGCCGAGTTTTAAAAGTACAACAATGATACTTCCTACTAAAATATTAGTCATTCTTATAAAAAGTTGGTATACATAACACAACTTATATAGTATTTTAAAGTTTCAGATAAGAACTCGTGTTGATTAATAGGGGTCGGTTTTTATACCTCGTTGACCCCCAAAATCAGTTTCCCCGAGAAACCGATTTCGACCCCAAGCTGTTAATATCAACCACTTTAGGAATCCCTGCTCTAGGTTCTCTCCTTCCCGTAGTATGTTACTCTTAGCTTTGAGGTTCTTCACGAATGACCCGTTGCAATAATGTAGCCATGTTATTGTTCATATGAGGTGAATATTTATTATTAAATTGTTTAAATAGATGCAGCAATTTCATTATAGGAAGTAATAAAATGATCTGCTATTTAAAATTTGTATCAGCTAGAAAAATCGGCTAAACAAAAATTTGTGCAGTATATTATTTATTTGTTAGCTATTTTAAAATATAAGCAGCAAAATATGACCCGCAATATACAATTATTTTGTCGCCACACTAAACTTTTAAGCAGTATATAAATTCCAGCTAAAAATCTATTCCAGCAGCAGAATTATTATTCAATGAGCAGCAACTAATTCGATGCATCTGTGGTTATTTTTAGATAACAAATTATTTGACTTTAATTTGAAGCCAAGAGCCATAATGAATTACCTAAATAAAGAGCATTAAAGTGCCCGAGATTCATAGAAATTATCGAAGCGATCGATCTAAACGATGATCAGTTCTAAGAACTATATTTCAGTAGGTAGATTTATGGTTTCACTGCCAATCAATACAAAGAAGTGGAAAAGCAACTGTCCAACATTTAGAAGCTTACATTTCCTCCGGTTAATGCTAGGAATATATCAATCGGGGGAAAAAAGAAAGAGTCTACTAATCAATGTGTACTGTCATTGCAATTTTTTAGTAGTTCACTTAATTTAAGAGCTTGACTAAGCGTAATAAAATGCAGGCTAGATTGTGCTGATCACATAATTATTTAGAAAGATTTTTTGTATTTTTGTTGCTAATATTGTTTTAAAACTACTCTCAAATGCATTGAATGCAAACCATATTTGTTTTACTTGCCGCTCATTCAGTAATTTTGCGGCTCAAATGTATTAAAACTTTCATATTTTGCTGACCACTTAAATCACAGCCTTTAATTGGTTACCAAAATTAAAATATCTCCTAGTAGTAGACCTTCGTCACAAGTTTATAATTTATTAAACAGTATTTTTTTATATTTATCTGTATATCATAAGTGTGAATATGTCCATTTTAATGTAGTAGGGCTACGACAATGCAAATTTTACAAGGAGGAATTTATTTTTTTATTTAAAATGTATGTAATATAAACAGGTTTAACTGCTATAATATAAACATACACAATTGTTTTTATTGTTGTTTTGCAATAATTTTATCCCTTTTGTTGTGTAAATAACCTAACTAAATGGTAGCTTACTGACACTTCAACATCTCTAATGATCTTTATGTAACGTGACTACAAGAAGAGACATTTCAAATTGACCATATTTGTTTATATAACTACAGCAAGTTCAAGCAAAAATTCTTTTCTTCAAAATATACTTTGTTATTTTATGAAAACTCTAAGTGCATTAATTGCAAGAATACTTGGAACAAGGGCTCTTATTCAATTAAAAATTGCAAAATTAAGTATATAAAATTACAGTCTGTACGGAATCAAATGTTTGGTTCCGGATTTCTCTTGCGGTATCACATTATTTGAAAATATAAAGAAAGTTAATATGTTACGTAAAACAGACTTGTAAGCGTTTTTTAGCGTTAGCGTGTGCATTAAAAAAAGTACTGGTTTCTAAGCTGGATTGTATATCATATTATTATTGTTATTATGTTTATGCCTTATAAATAGATTGTTTTTTCTTCTTTTTCTGAATTATAAATAGGAATGTTTGTATTTTTAAATATTGACATAATTACTGTAAATGGTGTATTGTTGAAGATATGTTTTATATGAAATTTTTCAGATGACATTAAAAACAATATATTATATAGCAACATATATGGTTTTCATTCTCTTTTAAATAAAGTTTTTCTCAAAATATGTAACAGATTATTCATATTTGTCACAGGTTAAATGGTTACCTCCCCCCCCCACATCCGAAGAAAAACATTTAATTGAAATTTAACCCAGTCAAGCAAAGAAATAATCTAATAACAATAATCCTTTGTTGTAATTTATATAAAAAATAGCTATTAGTTTAGCTGTCATTACGTAAATTAAAATAGAACATTCAAATTTAACAATTAAATTAAATAATATGCGGCGAGACGAGCGCAACAGTGGCAGACGTGATAGATAGTTTCTCATTTCACTCGCTCATTCGCGCATGGCCGTATCGCCGAACGAGACTCCAGAGGGCACAGACCGTCGTCCATCTGACTAGCGCTGCCAAATTGAATCATTTTATACAAAACGTGTACAATTTGTCCTTTGTATCATGTTTGTAAAGCTTTGTATAATATATTAATTCTGAAGTACCTACATTTTTTTGTTTTGCCTATTGAAACATACACCGTTCGCATGATGCATTGGGTACAACTTGCTAACTCAGTGCAAAATACAGCAAAATTATAAGCAACTTTAAGATTTTAACTTGATATCCATAGACAATGAAGGCAGATGAAATCACATTGTAGTTTCTTTAAGATTGCAAGTAGGATAGATAGAGGAGATATTTATTTATTTTTATCCATAAGTACATTAAATTATACATTTTTTTTTACTAATAAATTTCATTTTAAAATGAACAATAAATATAAGTAATTTGCTTCAGAAAAGAGGTACAGGTATAATGGATTAATGCCTGTATCGATGTGATAAAATGTTCGATACACTTAATTCATGCTAATAGTTTTTATTTCTTATGTTAATATTACATTAAGCCAGTTAAAACACGATAAAATTATTTTGAAAAATATAGCAAATTATTTTAATTATATTTATATTATTTTATTTATTCTTTAATATAATTTTTGTAGATTTAGTATAATTTTGTAAGTGATCGGCCCCTAATCCTCCCCCCACCTCGTCACTATATATTGCCTAGAAAAAAATCTGGTTATGCCCATGTCGGGGTGGCTAAAATAGAGTAAACAGTTGCAAGAATGCAAAACATCTGTAAAGAGACTTTTTACTGGGAATAATGTGATTCCGATGGCGATGAGAAATATCAAATGAAATCCTTACGAAATAACAGGACTAGAATAAATCCACCGACATATATACTCGTACATTGTGCCTCAGAAGGATTAAGCATCAAAGGAGTTTAACTGGTGGCATCAAATATGCATAGTCTGGTTACCTATCCATTTTGCTATTAAACGCATGACTGAGGAAGAATATTTTAATAATTAATTTAATCTTCAATGTAAAACTTTAAAATGTCAGGGTTAATTTCCTACATCAACGTCTTCTTTATCATGTCCGATACTATCGTCCCTTACATTATTGAAGTGTATAGGTGAGAAACATAGTTTTCAACTGCAAAAGTAAGTGGCATGCGATAAAAAAGCAACTGTGCTAGAAAATTGATATATAAATTATAGGACACGAAATGATAGTATGAACACAAGTTTGGGATTTTGTTAGAACATTTTTAGTTTAAAATTGTTTTTGATCTAGCCGTGCAAGAAATTGCACACAAAACGGGTAATGAAGTAAGTACAATATAAATTGAAGTATACAATCCTTAGGCCAGGGTAGCCCAAATAACTAATAAAGATAATTAGAGGTAAAAAAATAACTCAGAATTTAAATAAAACTATGTTGAAATAATATCTATAAAATGTGATTAATTTTGACAGGCAATTTTCAATTATCCTTATAAATTGACCGTGGCAGTCTAGTTGTTTGAAAAAAAGTATTCAATTTGAAGTTATGTAAATAAATTGTGAACCTGACGGTCCAAAATGTGTACTTTCAAAAATAATATATTATTTTTGTTTTTAAGTACATATTCTCCTCTATTTCTATCTCTATTTGTGCCTGCGGCACTTTTAGCTCATTCAATATACATTTTGGATGGCGATAATGAGTTATTTTTTTAGGTCTGAGTAGATTAAAATAAAAAAAACCTACGATGGTATCGTGACATTCTTTTCTATCAACTCATAAATTTAAACACCATTTTAGTTTTTTTTTTTGTTAATTTTGGCGGGTAATGATACAATACATGTATAACATTTCAATTTAATAATAGTAATAATTATGATGTGGCACTGAAAATTATTTTACATGTTTCTATTTGAAACATGCAAAATGCAAAGGACCTGTAAGTAGTAGATTGTAAGTAGAGGCAATATACAAATATTTGCTTCCTCATTTAAATGAACAATATCGCAGTTTGAACATAACCGTTTATTAAGTTCTAAACTAGGTTAGCTAGCACTTAGGTTTATTTGCATTCTCACGCAAAGGTTTATAAAAAAAGCCAAGATACATCAACCCAAGATAAGGGATGATAAGGACCCACCAGTAACTATATTTTGTATGTATCAACAGATGACGCTAGCTATGCAAATCTATTTGAAAAACTTTAACTGTAAAGCAAATTTTATTAGTAATTCGTTAAATAATATGATTTTTAAAACAACGATAATAGTTTTGTAGGTCATAAAAATATTTTTATTTACATTGTCTAAAATTATGTTAACCATTGCCAATAATTTTTCCATAACATTTGTCATTGCTCTGGGCTCCTAATATTTGTTTGAAAGCAAAATTATTATTTTAAATACATGGTTTAAATATAAGTAATTTTGGGATAGCTTATTTTTCGAAACATGAACTTGTATTTTGAAAGCGGGCGCTAACCTACATTTAAAATTATCGACTGAGACGACAGAAAGCGGAAGTATCGGGCAGGAATTACGTCACAGACGTGTAATTTCGCTGTTGAAGATCGAACATCTCCAGTGTTGGCGGGCGCGGCCATCTTGGTAAAATCGTGAATCGTAGAATCTGTGCATTTAGTGAGAAATCACGAAGCATCCAAAATGTCGGAAAGGGAGAATAATGTTTATAAGGCGAAACTGGCGGAGCAAGCCGAGCGTTATGACGGTATGTCCATATTTCTAGATGAACTTTGTTATTTGCTCGGATTTCCTCGTCGTACTTTTGCCGACAGTTGAAGGGCGATTTAGCACCGCGAATGGCCGAAACAAATGAATGTTTTGCAGTTATCGTCATAATAATATGTGTATTTTGCCCCGTGTAATTTTTGCTTATTGGCAGTTAGTTTTATGTGACAGATCTCAGAAAAAGCTGTTGCAAATAAGCTGAATAGCGATCGATGCGTCATCGCTCATTGCCCGGTACGCTTTTTCGATATTGGACAATCAGCGAATGAAAATGAGTTCGAAGCGTTTAGGGTCTAGGAATAGCAGCGTAACAGTAGCGATTCTTATGATTGTACTTTACCTGGAACTCCGTCTGGATGTGCATTCTGTACATTTCAATGAGTTCACTACTATGTCAACTGTCAGTGTCGATGCGTTCTTAGTCGTAAGCGTGGGATGCTAAGATGTATTAAAACTGGGCTATTTTATAGCTAAAAGGCTCAATAGAAGTTTATTAAATTGTGCTAACTTGACGAATATGTTGTGACAGATACACCCCTATTATTATATTGCGTGCATGCTGACATTTCTTATTACCGTTCATCTAGTTGTAATTTGTGCAAATAAAGTTATTGTTCGAATTGTGTGTTTAGTTGGTGTAGTTCTTTATTAATGTTAGCATAATTATCAATTTTTTCCTGTATCAGATGTGTTGACATGTTTATTTGTCAAACAAATTATAACGTGGTTTATAATAACCTAGCGAGTCGGAAAATTATATTACTGTCTTTGGCAGTCTGCATTTTGTTCATGTTTATACTACTTATGTTTAATGCCTAATTGAAAATGATCAATTTGCCCATGCCTGTTATCATTCAATAATTATTCAAATACTATTATGTAATCTTGAGTTATATTCTCTGCAATGAAACTGTTACTGGCATTTGTTTGTAGTTTTATTATTGCTGTTATTCATAACTGAAATTGCTTTTGCATGCTTAGTTAGATTTTAGATTAGTAGCACTAATATGCCTCTGTCCCATTATACAAACCATTACCATATCCATGCCATTTTGAATATTTTTGTGAGAAGTAATAATTCAAGTTCAATGTCGCTTGCTCGAATTTATTGCTGATTTATCTACCAGATACTAAAATACACTAAATATCTAGCAACATTTTACAATAGTTGTTAAAATTACTCACCTTACCCGATTTCATGTACTGAATATAAAATATTGAAGTATAATATTTATGAATATTGGCTGTTAATCATATTGGAAATTTTGGAAATCGCTTTTTAGTCTTTGAATGGATATATGTTATATATAAGCATTCATGGTGTTATTATCATGAAACTTTTATGGGACAAGACTGACAAGGAACAAAAATATTAGTTTACCATTTGCGAACAATTATTGTTAAGTTAAATAAAATTTATAGGATGTAATTCAAAAAATAAAAACAAAATCAGGTTTATGGGCTGCAAGCACATAATAAGAAAATAAGCAACAATATTTCTGCTCTGAAGCATCAACTATATGCCCTTTCCTTATATTGTATATGTCGCAGGTATGTAGGTATATTATATTTTCACTAGTGAAATTATAATTTCATTGTAATTTCATTAATCGGCTACATTTCTTACAATATATGGGCTTAATTTCAGTGTCATTGTAATTTCATGGGGTCACTATAGTGAAATTGTTAGACAATGATATTTTTGACAATTTCACTGGTTGTCTTCAAAATATCAGTGTCTGACAGAGATCACCAAAATGGTACATATCAAAGAGATGTTTGTTGCGCATGAAATTAGTTTATATCGTATTCCACACAGCGGGCGCCTACGTGAAATACCCTACTGTAAACATTTTTAACAATGTCATAGGGAAGTTCAAATATGACAACCTGGGTATGAACGAGGCTATGTCCAAAAGCTTAACCGACTACGGACTGTGAACCATTAATAGTCTAATTCCTTATTCTACTCAATTCCCGCTGTCTGAAATGCTTTCAGTGACTACACAAACCTTCATTTGTAAGCCTGATCTAACAAAGTAAACTCCAGTTTATACTGAAATAGGATCTGTTAAAAGACCATAAAATTAAGATTGATTGACCATTTTTCTGAGTACCTATATGCATCTTATTCTTATCTCAATTCTGAATATCTTGAAAAGTTTTGACATAGGAAATAATCATTTAAATTTGGCCTGCAGGGCTAGGCAGTTAGCTATAAATGTCTTTGCTAGAAGGGTAAGATGAAAATGTCTGCACGCCGGTGATGAGCTAAGCCGACATAAAGAGACTCGTGGTTCCGGTTAAAACAAGAATGGTTATGACACCCTTTAGCTATCGTATAATATCAACTGCTTCTATACATTATTTAGTAGTAGTAAATTATTTAACCAGAACCCGACTACCCCAGAGCTACCAACGTGGAAAAATAATATTTTAACCAATTTAAAAACAATCTAAATGAACATTTAAAGGAAAATATAATAACAATTTTGATACTATTATAAAATAATAATAATATGACTACTGACGCGGACTCCGATCGGAGTTCCGGCACGGGTTAAGGGTCTCCTCAGATTAGCTGAAAGCACTAAACTTCTTGTAGAACGCTTGCTGCAAAGATATCACAGTATCTGTAAAATTGTTGCTATAAACAATCACACAGCCACGCGCAAATTAAAGACATGTTCTATTTTTTTTAATACATATAATATATTCTCCAGCGTTTTGACGGATCGGCTCTGAGAATATTCAAACGTTTTTATAGCCATTTATTTACATATATTCAGTTTTACGCTAGTAATTCCCTAGAAAGCACATCCTACAGTGCCAAAAATGGTTAAAAAGGCTCCACTAAATGTACTATTTTCAATACAACAAGTAAGTGCTGTTGGAAGCTATATTTGAACACTGATCAGGAAAGGTACTTAAATACCACAACCAACTAATTAAAGCAAATCCACCAATTTTAAGTGATAAAGGTACAAGTCAACCAGCGTAAACCTATTACCGTAGCTAGTGAAAGCACCGAGTTACAAGTGAGATTTGAAAATGGGGAGCTGAGGAGACTTCGATGATATCAGCTGCCCTGTTTGACAATTTCCACAGCCTTTGACTTGTGTGTGCCTGAATTTGGTTTCTTACTAACTGTTATCCCCCAAGTAAGTGGGGAAAGTGTGGTTTCAAAACTGGGTCCTGCTTGTCAATTTTCACACCCTGTCCTTATGGCGGTTAAATGAAGCACTCCGTCCCTAAGAGTTGTCAACTGAGAGTTAAAAATAAGTAGCGAAGTAAAAATAATCTGACACTTCGCAACGTGGGTATCTTTCCATTGGGTTCCATATGTTAAAATATATTGATTGAGAGGTCATATTATTGCAAAGGTTTAACACATATATTTTTCTTTTGTCTGTTTCCAAATCATTTTTATCAGCACATTTAATTTTAAAACAAATTTGAACTGATTACAAATACGTAAAAGACACTCACTCTCGTCACTTTCCTTTCATTGTCACTCTCGTTTGGTTCAAGATTAGTGCATGTAATGTCTTTACGTAAATTTTTAATTTTGAATGCTTTTAAAGTGAAATACTTACGCTATACCCAAGGTCCTGTCCTGTATAGAAAATAGTGGAGCCGAACGTTTCATAGTCAACATTATTCTGGAAGCACTTTGTGATTTCTTTAAAAATAGAGACCAGTTTAATAAACATGAAAATATACACGCACATAATACAAGAAGGTTCAAAGGTTTTTTGTTCATTCTACTCAACCGAGAACTTTTAAATTCCAAAATACCAGTAATTATATGAGTCTTCCCTTCTATAATAGATTGCCAATTCACATAAGAAACCTGACGTTTCTAAAGTATTTCAAAAAAGCGGTTAAGGAATATTTATTGGAACATAACTTATAGTGTAAAAAAAATAGTATTAGCAGATATTACCTTACCTTAGTTGAGGATTCATCAAAACCACACAACGCTGTCAGATTCAAAAACAGTGATATTTTCCAAAATTTCCTGAATGAGTAGTACACGGTTAACACTTTGCCGGGGGGACTCTATTTTATTATTTTGCAACCTGTTAAAGGTTCTACATTTTTTTTGAATTTAAACGGGTGAATTCATCTCTTTTTAGTGTAAAGGTTCAAAGAACCTGATAAACGCCGCTTTCTGGAAACCATTTTGCAGGTTTTTTGTAGGTATATAATAAAAAATATAATAATAAAAGGGGCATCATTTATGGATCGTCGTGTATCTCACTCCATCTAAACAAATTCTCAATTTTTTTCAGATTCTATACCTGTAATAAAATAATTTCCAAAATTGTTATGAACCTTAGAAACTATTCAGAAATATTATTTTTATAACGTTTTTTGCCACAAACCTTCCCTCGTCATCACATCCTGAACCTAGTGGCTACTTCGTTGAATGAGTAAGGATCGTACGATGTTCGGTTTATCTGCGACGAGATGCATGCCGTCGCTCACCTTATTGTGTAAACCTTTTAATTGGTTTTCTCTCGTACTTTATTATTACTATGTTAAAGTTCAGCTGCCCGCTAACCCTAAAACGTACCCACGAAACTTTTACACGGCCCGATATCAAACTTTCCTTGCAACTGTCGTCATCAAAAATAGTTTCAAATAATAATTATCGAGGTTTTAATCGGGATTTTTGTAAATAATAAAATACTGGTGTATTTAAAATCACTACCGGCCATTTAGGAGGTTGATCTAAGCCGAAAAGTAAACCAGTTTCATGAAAATCATACTAAAATAATTATATTATTAGAAACTTTGTTTTTTTTTCAAAGTATTTCGTGAACCGGGCAGTCTCCGATTGACCTCTCTTCATGCGTTCAACCCATTTTCAAACATTATTTTTTTTTTAAATTATTTTAATCCTTTCCTCTCGTGATTGGGAAATATTTTTTCTAATTAATATTTGATTATATAGATCAACCTCATGAAGGGACAGTAGTGATTTCAAATACAACAGCGTTCCAGTTTGGCTGACTTCTTTTATCACTCAGCCGATGATATATTTTATACTTTTTTTTTAAATTTTAGCTTTGATGCGATTAAGATTTCTTGTCCCTATGACCTTTGATCAAAACTCGTTAATATTTTTAAAATAGACTACCGAATCTATGCTCTGGTGTTGTGGATGTGCTCCATGGCTACGTAGTATTTTATCAGTAATTTTCAATTTTACATCTAGGACTCATCTAATAGAAAAGAATCATAGATTACATCTAAGTCTTCGAAAAGTAGGTTTTAGAAGTATAACGTTTCTGTCGTCTCTGAAATGTTTCCTCCTCTATTTTAGAATCCGCATCTAAAATGGTTCCTAAAGTTTCGAAAATATAAATCAATGTCATTAGTGTTTTAGATTGCTGATCTATCTCATTGGTATCATATTGCTGATAATCATCTAACTCCCTGGTTTATTATTATTCCTAGGCATTTCATTGATGATACTTCTAATGATGCATAAGCATAGCTTTGTAAATTTATGGTGGTTGATGTCTTAAAGTTGCAATGATCATTTATATCCATTAAGAGTAAAAGTGGCCCTTGTGTGCTGCCCTGCGGAACGACAAAAAACGTCTGGGAGTTTGTAACAGTTTTATTCAGTTATTGAGTTCTTGCAGACGACACAATTTGTCAGAATCAACTTCCAATAAAACCGATAAATTGTAATGTCTAGGTTATTTGTCGAACTGAATTATTATTACCCAATATTTGGTTAATTTTACGATTCAATACAATGCCAGTCTTTTTATATTATCGTTCACTATAATATGTATTTATTTTAATACCGTGATTATGAATATCCACCCGCACGCTATTTAAATGAGAAGTCTTATTGGAATTTGGGAACTATAATTCGCATTATAATAGTATCACTGCATGTTTGACTTTTATTTTTTAGACTAGGTCATTTTCACCAAACCCACTTTGTCTTCCCTGATTGCGAAACTCGCTTAAGTTATCCTTAGGAAGATGTTTGCTTTTCACGAAGCATTCGGACTTTTAGTAAGGAGACACGTGAACTTAGTAAAGTGAACGTTGTCTATGGGTTTGTTGGTAAAATTGTCATCTTGTACGATCCACCGATAAAGAACTCAACTGTCAAAAATACATATTGTTAGACTTGTTTTTTGGTGAAGAAATTGTGTTTATTTTATTTTTTTGAAATGGACACCGTTCATGTATCGTGAAAGCGAAGTGCAAATTTCACAGCTGAAAAAAAAAATTATATCTAAAGAAATCCACATCATCGTGAATTAGGAACATATTTGGTCTATTCGTTATAATTCTAGGTCTGTGTTCATCCCTAGTAATCTCGTCGATTTCATCCATGAAGTTAAATATTTTAAAAAAAAATCACAAATTAATGAAAATTAAGAGAAACAACAACTGTCAATAAACAAATCTGACGGCAAAACAGCTGCTAGCCAATATGGCGGCGATTTAGGAACTCCCTCAGGACGCCGTCATCGATGACTTAAAATAAGGAGTACTTAGTACGCCGCAAATTCATACTTTACAATTACTTAACCAATTTAGGGAACTTTTAGCTCTAAAAGTGGTTTTGTGAAATTATTTTTCGTAGATTCAGAGTAGGCCCACGGCCGTTCAAAATGACCCACGCTTACGGTAGTGCATTCAGGTGGCCTCTGGTTAGGTAGGTACTAGGTGGCATAATAATGTGAGTGAAGAGTTGCCGCTCTATTTAGCAGGCCCACCGAGTGACCGCGCCCCTTCCCCCCGCCGCGGAGAGCTGATCCCCCTCGTGCGGTTCTGGCTTCACCTTCGGCGAGATTTATTACAATAGATCCATAGTGCTCATCTGTTCTACGGCTCTATCTTTATTTTTTACACGCCAACTACAGGCAGCTTTCGCTGTGCGTTTATCGTTACAATTTTAGGTAGTGAGATGACTATATAGGGTGTTTTTAAATTTAGGGCACTCCTTTTGGGAGGTTCAACTTTGAAAGCAGTTTTTCTCGTCTATGTAAATTTTATTTTCATTTATTTATTTATTATAATAATGCTACGATAAGATGTCACAACAGTAAACGATATATAAGAATTTATCATGAAGACTATTAAGTACCAGACGCCTAAATGTAATTAAATTTAAAATGCTATCGTAATAAATGATTTGTCATCAAATAGCACGAAAAGCAACCTTTTCTTCAATGAGCAGGTTTCTCAAATAAAAAAATAAAGTGACAAAATAAATAATATTCGATATGTTTTTAAAAATATCCTACTCACTACGGATTCCCCCACATTGTCTAATTTTTGTATTTGTAATATTTCTAATAAACAACGCGTTGTTCAATAAAACCATAGAGTATAAAACGAAGGTAATAAAAAAGGAGTGTATGTGTTGCAGAAGCTATACGCCCTTTCTGTTCGCTTTTCTTTATTTAGAATCATAGAATTACAGGTGTACAGGTTAATTGTAAAAAATAGATTTGTCAACAAAAACTATCGTTACAACCTTTTAGCAGAGAATGCCTTCGAATATTTACTACTATATATTTATCAACCTGCATACGTTTAATGGAAAGTCGCCCTTCTTGAAAATGTTTTCCTTTGACGTCTGTTTATGATGCTGTTCATGGCTTTCGCTGCGTGAGTTATTGCCTACTTAAATTGACCCTAAATAATAATTTGGTCAATATAATACTTACTCGTTTCCCCTTTTGAAATAAAACAAAAATAAATTCCTCGCGCTTAACGAGATTTTGAATCTTTTACTAGCCCTTTCATAGTTGAAACCCTTTTTGTGGCAGATTATGTCTAGTTGAAGATAATTATATTGTTACATATTTCCTTTGTATGTTATAATTAATCAAGAGAATTTTGAATTGAATTAAAGGAACGATAAACAAAATGTATGAACTTCATTTTAATCTCTATATGTATATATATAAAACAAAGTCGGGTTATTTACAGCATTTATAACTCAAGAACGGCTGGACCGATTTTTATGATCTTTGATTTGTTGGATTTGTCTCCGCCCCGAATAGCAGAATAACTATTAAAACGTCGGAAAAATTTACGAAAAAAAATAAAATATATAAATGAGATTAATTTTCCCATACATTTTGCATGGAACTGCTTTCTATTCTCAAACGGTAGGTTGCTTTCAAGGAAGATGTTCACTTTTTGAGGTTATGACATCGCATCGTTAATTAAAATACATATCATTTTGATCTTTGTACATTTATTAAACTTGATTCAGCTAATAAGCTAACACAACATTTATTGATTCTGAGGCGGTGCGAAGTTCGTCGGGTCAGTTTGTTATAAATAAAAAAGCTTTAGATTCGACTAATTGATAGGTTGCAAAAGCTCGTCCGGCATTCAATGTGTCGCCGAGTTTGCGCATAGCATTCCAGGCAGCGGGTGCGCCGGACACTCACTATACCATAGCACTTTTTTTTCGTTATTATTCTGTTCTCGACGCTAGTTTTTATACGTTTTCCAATTTGAACGCGAGTGGGTCGGCGACCTCGATCTGTGCGAAGTCACGAATTCGTCGCTCAGTGGCGGCCAAAACCCATCTGGGAATAATTAGCTTTGCGAATAACAATGAACTCGCCAGGCTCATGAATCATAAAACCACCGCTGCACTCGTCCATCGCGGATTTTGCAGCTCCAGAACTATATATAGTAGATTACTTGCTTGATGGTCTGTTTCTTGAGGTGCCTTTGAGATTACAGGCGGGTGGGTGGTGTCTGGGGTTTGTTTGAGAACGTCCACGGGGCATTTTCTAATCTTCTATATGAAAGGATGGTAGCTTAGCTACCCGTCAGTAGGTAGATGGTTCTCCTTCTTTAATAATTTCTCTAAAATTTTGCACATTTTTCCTTGGCTTTCATTTTGTTTAGGTTTCCGTATTTCAAAATTAAAACATAAATTGTCCGTCTGTCCGTCAGACGTTTTTCTTGAATAAATTGAAACATGGCATAATATTATTTCTTCGTGCCTCGAACATTTTTCGACGGTTAAAGATTTTGATACACTATCTTTTAATGATGGTGAGGCCTCCTCAAAAAAAAAAAAAAATTGGAACCCACTTAAACGAATTTAATCTGTTTATATGCCATGGTTGTATACCATTTTGTACCGCCAATAAAAAGTTTTGTACCCCTATGGAAAAAGAAGTTATGAGCAAAACAAAGTGAGGGACAAAATGGGTGTAAATTTATTTTAAAAAAAAGAGTTCACTTACGAAGACTTTTAAAAAAACTCACTATTAATCTTTATCACATTAAATATTATGTTAGTTACTTTATACATTTGGTGCACCTGCAGTGTACACGACATTAATTCCCTTTTACGCCAAGTGCACCAAAGAAATCATTTGGATTAAATTTAATATATATATATACTAACTCAAATTCGATCGATCGACTGTAGTACATTATTTGTACGCAGCCCGACTCGCTCTTGACCAATTTTGAAACTCATAACACAAAAATCTTACAAAAACTAATAACATTTGTACAATTAATTACATACTCGTAAGAATGAATTTGTCATATATTTTAGTAATAACAAATTGAACATATATTTTCTAATATGTAATATATGAACTCTGCACGTTTGAGCCCATCTAAACGAACCCATCCCAACCACATAAACACTGGGTTTTTGATTATAAAAAAGGTATTACCGAAATTTTGGCGTGTGTTTGACGGGTTGTCAATTTTAGTATCCTCGAGGAATTTTACATTGAAGGTTCTAATAAGTTTTCGATGTAGCAACACGTCAATTCTGTGATTATTTTTGGGCGGGATTTTTTTAGAATTTTGTACTTGATTTAGTTCCTGTAAAATAACTTAATTTGACACCCCATAATGATATCAGTGACGGTTCAGAGATTAGGCGCCCCTAAAAATGAACGAACATTTGCATTATTCAGATAGATCTTCACCTGCTTTTTCCCGGTAATTGGCTTTCTGGACTCTTAAATTGTATGAAAAGCATGGGTTAAGCGTTGCTCTTTAATATGCAGTTTGGTATACCTTCATTTATCGGAGGTCATGGACTAAACAAACTTTCCAGTGTCCTCCTGTTGTCGATATTTGTATGGCCCCACCAGACGTGGTTCAACGGCAAAAAAAACCTATCCAGAGAGTAGCTTTGCTTGAATTTATCCTTGTTAAATAAAGCATCTTTGCAGTTAAACTAGCTAAACTAAAGCAGAGGTACTGACAGCAGGGGTTCATAACGTAGTGAACGTCGTGCCGCGATGTGAATGCTCGTCGCTTGTCGGCGCGGGTCATGGCCGAAGGTTAGGCGCCTTTGCTTCCCCCTCCCCATGATGCGAAGAGGGTTTGGAGGGGGTGGGAGGGTGCACCTGTAGCTTGATGCAAAGTACTTTGTAGAGTACCTACTCTTCTTAAACTTTGTATATTTTATATTTAAAAAATAATTACTATGGCCTAGGACATAGTACGACATATAGGGCATATTTTTAACTCTCACCTGTTTTCTTTAGTGTAAAATATTGACAAATATTATGTAAACTTTAATTAGATGTCAATTTTGACTCCATTAATATTAGGTAATTGTCAAGTTTGTAGTTTTGTAGATTTATTAATAATAAAAATAATTTCGCGCCTTCAATGTCTACCGTATTTTTTCGTTATGTAATGTTTAATGGGTACCATGCCATCCATGACTTCCGGAAAATTTTGATGTATCTTCGCGTTTCACATCCACTAGGACTTAAAACTACCCTCAGTTTTAAAGTTTATATATCTATCTATCTATCTGTCGAACACGTGAAATTTCGCTATAACTTCCTTATTATATAAGATATCGATTTATTTTCATTTTATATTATTTCTTAACCCTAAAACCTAAAATTTATCTTGGTAAGATTTTTTGATAGCACCAACCCATTAGTCCTAGGGGTGGGAAGAATTGGTTTTTCAAAATTAAAAAATTCATACCTCCCTTAATAAGCACAGCATCAAACTGGTTAAAAATGTAAATTGTAGGTCTATAATTTCCCTATAACTTTTGTTTGAATCAATTTTTGATATGAGCAACCCTTGCGGCACAGTATAAAGAGGGATTCAGTACGCACTCTCGCTGCGCAAGGGTACGGCAATGTTTGATACAAGTTGGTTACAATTGGAGTTCGCGTATTCTCTCTTTGATCCCGTGAAATCTACCTCCGCCTTCCGGGCCTTTTATGAGTGAGTCGCAGATACAACTCGCGTTCTAGTTGTAGCGTGCAATCTTTGCAGATGCGACTCGTTCGGGCCAAGCCAGCCAGACTCGCTGTCAGCCGCGAAGCAGTGTTGCCAGATGGCCGCTTTTAGAACAGGTTTTTTTTAATCTAGTTAGAAAACCATGTTACTTCAAAACAACAATAAATGACTGGTATTTAATGTGTCTATATTATATTAATTTAATTCCTTGTTCAGTGTTATTAATCATGTATTGTTGTGACTTTCTATTGTGCCACTATGAATAAATAAAATAATGACCACAGAGCCGTAAAAATTAAAAAAAAAATCCTGTTGAAAATTGCGGTTGCATTTTTAACTAATATTTTTTCCCAACAAAATACGCAAATTCTCAATATTCGTGATCGTTTCTTCCACAGTGAGAAATGAATACACTGCCGATACCACGATTTGTTATCCAGAGTGGGGGGATTAAAAAAAATGAGTGCGTCGGACCAGACGGTGGAGGTTATACTTCTTCGGCCATTCGCACACACCCAGTCATTCGTATAATTTCTGAAAAAAAAATCCTAGCCGGGGGTCTCTCTGGCGTGGGAGACGAGTGCGTTAACCACTGACCCACCGAGACTCTTGGGGTATCTTTGGTAGAGAACGTATAAAAAGGCACTCTACGGAATTTACTCCTAACGCGTGACGCGGTTTCTCGACCAACATTTCATTACTTCAAAAAATAAACAAATTTTACAGCAAATCAACCAACTTCGTAAATGTTTGCATTAATTTGTGACTTGGAATAAAAGTCGATGCATAGATTGTGGATTTAGCCGCATTACTACTAAAGTAACAAAAATGTGTGACCGTAAAGAAAAATAGATGAAATTTTTAGAATATTGAATTATTCGGGCAAAGCGGCTATCTGGCAACACTGTCCGCGGTGCTTATTGATCGGTGTCGAACGCGTCGCCCGTCCCGCTCGCTCTCGTCGAGATCTCGTCCCGTCGAGAGGGACGACTGCAAGGTGCACAGCACACATGTCGGCGACCGCGACCCAGCTGATTCACATTTTAGACCTTTGCAATTACATTTAATACTGGCAAGGTTAGTTATATTATTAATAATCTAAGAAATATGTAAAATTGGCGTAATAATACCTCAAACGAATCATATTATTTTTGTGGTTAATTTTACATTTATTATATAGCAAAGCGAGTAGGCTTTTATGCATTAAAGGAGTTTCGAAATCGGCCATTAACGTGAAACTTAACATATTCGAGCTAATATATTTTGTGATAGAATTTTTTAAAAATAGTTACCTTTACTTTTGCTATGTCATCTTTGCAAGGGCAATATCGGCAATATACGATTATCAGAAACGCGCACAACCGAATCAACTTCCCCAGTCGGTCGATTAACCGTTTGAACAACTGCGTTAATTGATGTAAGCCGTTTAACCGTGGTTGGTGTTTTGAATGACGCAGTTAAACGTTAAATTTCGTTTCGTTTCGTTGAACGGCGAGCGACCTTGGCGTTACCTACTCGTTTCACCCCGCTTACCGTTTTATCTCGTTTCATTAAACGAGAGGGTTTATTTTTTTAGACGGTTTAGCCGTTTAATGGAAAGCGCCCGTCAACAGTCAAATGTCGTTTAATTAAACGTTTTGCTTGCATGTGTATTTAATTTTTTTTGTATTTTGTGCGCTATAGTGAGAAAGAAGACAGTTCCTTTTTTCAGACTGAAAAGTATTTGAACGTTCGACGACCTAAATAGTCAATAAGTTTTGTTGTATTATTTCGAACTATATTTCTTTACAATTATATTTTTATTTTTAACATATCGGGTGGCAATCGGAAATGGGAGTTTACAAGCAACCTATGGAATTACTTTGACAGGGTAAATGGTCCAGATAAATTTGCCGTTTGCAAACGCAATGTATCATATACAAAACGATTATATCAAATCAAACATCCCGCGACCGTACAAAACCTCTACTGAAATTTAATCATAACAAAGAATATTGACTAGGTTAAGTTTAAACTGATTAAATAACCGGTTGTTTGTAATTGGCGTTAAACTCGACGACCGTTTTTTTCTTAGTCGGTTAAACGGCCAGGCTTAATCGAGACCGAATACTTAGCAGCCGCTCCACTATAGTATCTCCCTTAGATCTGGCCGTGACTACCTATGGATGGATGTCCACGCAGTCGCTCTATTGTTTTGTGCTTCTGTCGCGGAATTTGAAGACTGTTCTTCGTTGGCTATTGTTTCTCAACTAGGACCCCCCCTCCCCCCCCCCCCTCCCCCTCCACCCTCCCCACCCCCTCCCCCCCGCCTGGCCATTCGTTCTTAGTGCTATTGAGCCGAAGCATCCATAGTAGAGCGATTATTGTTCTTAGCGGGATTGATGCACCATCTTACTAAGTCGCCGCCACCACAATGATCTTACACAAGGTGTATTTATATATTCACCCCTTTTAAGGGGTTGGTCTATATCGATAAGTAAACCGGTCTCAAGAAAAAAAAAAATAATAATTTCAGGAACAAAATCATACTAAAATAATTATATTATTAAAAAGCTTCGCGAGTTAGTTTTAGGGCTGCAGTTTATCATAGAAAAACCATAAAGAAATGTGTTTTATTTTTTTAATATTTAGATCTCATTTCGAAAATCGGCACTGATTCGTACCCGCGGCGCTCGGAATGAGTCGTTTCGCGATTCGTCTTCAGGCCCTGCAGGCGGATTTAAGGGCGCCTTATGCGCGCGACGACTCATGCTTTTTTTGGGTTATTTTTAAATGTTGAGAGATTTTGCGTCCACGATACTAGCACCAAGATTGTTATTTGATTCAATAAAATAGCCTAATTACGGGCACTTACTAAAATGCTTATATTAGAAAAACTACACACGTCATCTCGATAAACTGCACTATTTTTGAGTAGCTTATAAAATTTGGAATATGGTTTTATTACCAAATTGTAAAAAAAAATAATAAAAATAAAATGTCAAAGTTATTTTTTTTTTTAAATTTTGTTTTGGATACTCAATAAAAGAAAATTTAAAGCGATGACACCCATTTTTTTAGTTTTTTTACTTACGTTCCTATATATATCATATAAAACAAATCATGTCACTGGTGCTGTCATATTTTTTTTTATTATTTATTGTCGTTTTATAAATTATTCTTCTACTTATTATTTTTTTCACTGAAATTATGTTTAGTTTTCAAAATATAACAAATAAACTAAGGCTGGGTATAAAAAAAATATATTTTTGAAATGATAAAGTGAATGAAAATGGAATATTTTTTCTATTTATTTCCATAAAGAATGATATTTACAAATGAAATTAGTTAGAAAAAAAATTCAACATATATATATTTATTTTTTTCAGAAATGGTGGAAGCGATGAAGAAGGTGGCTTCCTTGGATGTGGAGCTCACTGTGGAGGAAAGGAACTTATTGTCAGTCGCTTACAAAAATGTCATAGGTGCAAGACGAGCATCCTGGAGAATTATCTCTTCAATTGAACAAAAAGAGGAAAATAAGGTTTGGCACAATTAATAAAATCATTAGTCTTAAAACACAACTAAACTACAAACATCAAAGCCATCAATCCTGACTTGTAACCCCCATAAATCTACGACCAGACAAAATAATACAATTGTGCTTTACGCTTGTTACTTGTATCTTAGTTCCGGAGCAATAGTTTCATCGCAGTCTAAGGTAAGGTACGGATTTTGTAACCAATGACAAGCGACAAGAAGAGAGCTTAGCTTAGATTGTGATCAGGACAGGCAATATCTACCAACTATTATTGAATTGATGTAATGCATTAAATACATAAATATTTAAAAATGTAAAATTTCTTTCACAAAGTTTACTTTTGTGAGTTTTGTTTTGTGAGTTTGAGTGTAATATGCTATAAAATCAGCCTTCCAAGAAAAGGTGTACGTACGTACACCTTTTCTACAATCTTTTGCGGTTTGTTATCTAATGTGAATTATCTGTCTTTTCGGTTATTTTGCAAAACAATGTCAGTATCGATAAAATGAGACAATGTAACAAATTTTTAAAATTTAAATAATTTAACGAACAATTTTTATTTTAATAAATATAAGAAACTCTTCCTTCGTTTATATATCAGAAGTTCAAGGTTCGATTTCTGGTGAAAACAGTATGTATCTTAGAGTTTTTGTTTTACATAATATTCTTATGTCATTTAATATTCGTAATACCCTTCAAACTAAATTAAATTTATACCGAACCAATAAATACCTATTAAATAACCTAACCTGTGACAGACGGACAGAGAAATATATTTTTGTTTTCACCTACTTCTAGACTACACTATTGTATCATTATATATTTTTTTTTATATTTATATTCTGACTATTTATTACAAATGTAATTAAAAAAAACAAATATATTTTATTTTGATCCATTTTTTATTTTGCTTTTAAAAGAAGCAAATCTACTAAATAAAATGAGTAGAAGCTGATAAGAAAACATATTATTATAAATAATAAATATTGTGGATAATATGAAGGATTGTCAGAAAATTACTTTTTACTGGTGAAATCACATAATACGTGGATAAAAATAACCTACTGGAAATGGAAAAATGAAAGCACAAGTTAGTACCCACGCTTATCATTAAAATAATAATTTATTATTTAATAGAATAGAATAAAAAAAAATATATAGGATTATGTCCTACTAATAAAACTACTCATAAATCGCCTTAAATTAGGAATAATAATAATAAACACTTTACGCTACAAAAGGGCGAGATTATTGCCGCAAGACAATCTCTACCAGTAAATTCAGAGAGGTCGTGTAATATACGACTGATTTCGTGTCGGTGAAAAGGGAGTCCTAAATAAATAAACCAATACGGGAATTACATTATTTAAACATAACTACTTATTTTACTTTGGCCAGTTATAAGGAAGGTCTAATGCCTTCGGAAGAAGGGGTGCGGGGAGTGGGGGGGGGGGGTAGGCTACATTCCAAATGTAGCAGCATGGACCATGAAGGACGTTGGGCTGATTTATGGGTTGGAATTTCCAAGGTTTTTTTGTAATGCGAGCGTTTTATTAGCCATGGTTACACAAAAGCTTAAAGTTTTGACAAAGATATGATGGTGTTTCTATTCCACAGGAAAAAAACGGATCCAGAAGTCTTTCTCGTGAAAGGCACATGGGGGAGGGGGTGGGGAGTTATGGAGTTCCCCTCACCCTATCTTAAGGGGGGGTCCGGGGTTTACCTTAAAGTCTTTCCAAAAGCTTTAATTTTACAAATAGGTAACTAGGCGGTTGGCGCAGTGGTGTGATAGCACATTCAAGAAGATTTGCCTGAGCTGCAAGTGAGTTGTGGACGGGTCGCAAAAGCATCCTCCAGAATAGGTTCTTGAGCGTGATTGACAACATCGAGGTTGCTAATAAGAGCTCGGTGTGACTCTCCTTTGAAATTTAGCAGCCACACCTCAAAATGATGGGTGCATTACACCCAGGAAGATATCGTGTGACTCCCCACCGCATCCTTAGTTACTTTCGATGGTGATTTACCATTGGTTTTTATTAAAAGGTTATATTTGTATTTTTCTTATTCACGTATTCGGGGGATTGTCTCAGATAACCGATTTGGCACCGCATTAACAACTTCAATTTGGTTTGGGCTATTCATAGACGTAAACCCAATAATATACGGCATTAAAATGATTAAAATGATGTAAATTTCATGTTGCCTTCAATAGGTTGAAACCTGTCCAAACCCAATCCAACCCACACCCGGAACCACCCAAACCACCCGTGTCCGGATCCACCCGTGTCCGGAACCACATCAAAATATAACTACAGTGACCAGCTCTGCGTGGGTGCGTCTATGCAAATCTTTGAACGCATATTTGGGATCGGCATTAGGGAAGGTATTAACACAAATGAATAGTTTCTACTCTTAATCACAGACCTACAATGGGTGGGCTACAAGGCATTACTTCTGGATTCGCCCGGACGCATCGAAACCTACGCGCGCGGCCAGATTCCAATGGCACTTTAGTTATAAACCATGTCTGCGCCAACCTCAATAATATGGATATGGTTTCATCAGTGGTTCAGCCGTCGGATTCAACGGGTTCTGCGTGACAGAATTCTTATGCTGTATGGTGACTTCGTGCACTCCCATGTTGGGAGTGAGGAACTGATCGACGACAGCGGCATTTGTCGACGGCCTGTCGAAGGGGAATCCCATGGCTCGCTTGTCAGGGTACAGGCGGTCCCTGATGCCGCAGAAGCTGGATGCGTCGGAGCACGGGATATTGTCAGTGTCAGTTTATTACTTTCGACAATACACTCCGTTTTGCTTTAATCAAACTGAAGTTGAGCTGGAAATTTTAACATAAAACAATTATTTAGAAGAATGTTGGTTTCCAATCTCTTCTTCCTAGAACATGTAATATTGAAATGCCCTACTTAGGTCCAATTTACCCCCTTTCCTGGTAGAAAACGTAGGAAGCAAAAAGAGATACCACCACCTTAGCTGCCAAACTCAGAAATATCACCGGAGCCAGCTCTTAACTATCAGAATTAAATATTAATAATAATAATTTGATCTTCTCATGGAACAGAGAAACACATTTTAATGTACTTACACTGTCCTGGTTGTAGTTAACATTAACAACTTCAATTTGGTTTGGGCTATTCATAGACGTAAACCCAATAATATACGGCATTAAAATGATTAAAATGATGTAAATTTCATGTTGCCTTCAATAGGTTGAAACCTGTCCAAACCCAATCCAACCCAAAGGCGTTCAGTTAGCAGGCTGTCCAAAACCACCCACACCCGGAACCACCCAAACGACCCGTGTCTGGATCCAGCCGTGTCCGGAACCACATAAAAACATAACTAAAGTGAGCAGCTCTGCGTTGGTATGTCTATGCAAATATTTGAGCACATATTTGGGATCGGCATTAGGGAAGGTATTAACACAAATGAATAGTTTATAATCACAGACCTATAGCTTTTGGGCTACAAGGCATTACTTCTGGATTCGCCCGGACGCATCGAAACCTACGCGCGCGCGGCCAGATTCCAATGGCACTTTAGTTATAAACCATGTCTGCGCCAACCTCAATAATATGGATATGGTTTCATCAGTGTTTTTATAACTATAAGAAGTTTTTTCTATTATTTCTTAGTTTTGACCTAATTCGACTTGAGGCCGTAATAAATACCCGAATAAAACGTCGATGACTGTAATAGATGGCAACTGTGGTGTGTCATTTGAAGTGCGAATTTAGTCGAAAGTCCACATACCACGAAATAAGCAGTGACGTCGCTAGTTGGGTTTGAGTAATTTTGATTTCATGTTTGCTTAGTTTTAGCTATTATTCTCAAACAATACATAAACTGCCACAATATGAAGGAATCCAGGGAGTAGCTTATTGATTAAGGTTGCTTTATAGGTAATAATCGTGAAAAATAAAATAAATTACTAATTAAGTAATTGAAATATTTATTTTTTAAAAGGCGGACTTAAATAATAAATTTACAATTTACGGCCATAATGCACGGACATTTTTTGCTACTAAATCGTCTTGTTCTTATGAAGCCGTCGGATTCAACGGGTTCTGCGTGACAGAATTCTTATGCTGTATGGTGACTTCGTGCACTCCCATGTTGGGAGTGAGGAACTGATCGACGACAGCGGCATTTGTCGACGGCCTGTCGAAGGGGAATCCCATGGCTCGCTTGTCAGGGTACAGGCGGTCCCTGATGCCGCAGAAGCTGGATGCGTCGGAGCACGGGATATTGTCAGTGTCAGTTTATTACTTTCGACAATACACTCCGTTTTGCTTTAATCAAACTGAAGTTGAGCTGGAAATTTTAACATAAAACAATTATTTAGAAGAATGTTGGTTTCCAATCTCTTCTTCCTAGAACATGTAATATTGAAATGCCCTACTTAGGTCCAATTTACCCCCTTTCCTGGTAGAAAACGTAGGAAGCAAAAAGAGATACCACCACCTTAGCTGCCAAACTCAGCAATATCACCGGAGCCAGCTCTTAACTATCAGAATTAAATATTAATAATAATAATTTGATCTTCTCATGGAACAGAGAAACACATTTTAATGTACTTACACTGTCCTGGTTGTAGTTAACATTAACAACTTCAATTTGGTTTTGGCTATTCATAGACGTAAACCCAATAATATACGGCATTAAAATGATTAAAATGATGTAAATTTCATGTTGCCTTCAATAGGTTGAAACCTGTCCAAACCCAATCCAACCCAAAGGCGTTCAGTTAGCAGGCTGTCCAAAACCACCCACACCCGGAACCACCCAAACGACCCGTGTCTGGATCCAGCCGTGTCCGGAACCACATAAAACCATAACTAAAGTGACCAGCTCTGCGTTGGTATGTCTATGCAAATATTTGAGCACATATTTGGGATCGGCATTAGGGAAGGTATTAACACAAATGAATAGTTTCTACTTTTAATCACAGACTTTTGGGCTACAAGGCTGGATCGCCCCTGGATTCGCCCGGACGCATCGAAACCTACGCGCGCGGGCAGATTCCAATGGCACTTTAGTTATAAACCATGTCTGCGCCAACCTCAACATTATGGATATGGTTTCATCAGTTTTCTTATAACTATAAGAAGTTTTTTCTATTATTTCTTAGTTTTGACCTAATTCGACTTGAGGCCGTAATAAATACCCGAATAAAACGTCGATGACTGTAATAGATGGCAACTGTGGTGTGTCATTTGAAGTGCGAATTTAGTCGAAAGTCCACATACCACGAAATAAGCAGTGACGTCGCTAGTTGGGTTTGAGTAATTTTGATTTCATGTTTGCTTAGTTTTAGCTATTATTCTCAAACAATACATAAACTGCCACAATATGAAGGAATCCAGGGAGTAGCTTATTGATTAAGGTTGCTTTATAGGTAATAATCGTGGAAAATAAAATAAATTACTAATTAAGTAATTGAAATATTTATTTTTTAAAAGGCGGACTTAAATAATAAATTTACAATTTACGGCCATAATGCACGGACATTTTTTGCTACTAAATCGTCTTGTTCTTATGAAGCCGTCGGATTCAACGGGTTCTGCGTGACAGAATTCTTATGCTGTATGGTGACTTCGTGCACTCCCATGTTGGGAGTGAGGAACTGATCGACGACAGCGGCATTTGTCGACGGCCTGTCGAAGGGGAATCCCATGGCTCGCTTGTCGGGTACAGGCGGTCCCTGATGCCGCAGAAGCTGGATGCGTCGGAGCACGGGATATTGTCAGTGTTCTGGTTGACCTGTTGGTTGTGACAAACGGGAACATGAAGCACGTTCAAATAGAGTACTTAGTTTATTACTTTCGACAATACACTCCGTTTTGCTTCAATCAAACTGAAGTTGAGCTGGAAATTTTAACATAAAACAATTATTTAGAAGAATGTTGGTTTCCAATCTCTTCCTAGAACATGTAATATTGAAATGCCCTACTTAGGTCCAATTTACCCCCTTTCCTGGTAGAAAACGTAGGAAGCAAAAAGAGATACCACCACCTTAGCTGCCAAACTCAGCAATATCACCGGAGCCAGCTCTTAACTATCAGAATTAAATATTAATAATAATAATTTGATCTTCTCATGGAACAGAGAAACACATTTTAATGTACTTACACTGTCCTGGTTGTAGTTAACATTAACAACTTCAATTTGGTTTGGGCTATTCATAGACGTAAACCCAATAATATACGGCATTAAAATGATTAAAATGATGTAAATTTCATGTTGCCTTCAATAGGTTGAAACCTGTCCAAACCCAATCCAACCCAAAGGCGTTCAGTTAGCAGGCTGTCCAAAACCACCCACACCCGGAACCACCCAAACGACCCGTGTCTGGATCCAGCCGTGTCCGGAACCACATAAAACCATAAATAAAGTGACCAGCTCTGCGTTGGTATGTCTATGCAAATATTTGAGCACATATTTGGGATCGGCATTAGGGAAGGGTATTAAAGGGCCAACTAACGCTGAGTGACGAATCGGTCCATCAAGAGCCCGCGCTGATCTTCGAACTGCCACGGCAGGCCGCGCTCATCCAGCTTCGGCGCGAGGAACACGCGGCACGTGGCGAAGCGGGCCTCAGCGCTGTTGCTGGCCGAAATTCTGCAAAGAGACCACGAGCGAACGTCAGGACTTTGGTGGAAACAAATTTTATCAGATCTGTTCGCCTGGTTCAGAAGGTTTTTAGGTAGTTTTATTAGAAAGACACCTATTGCAATGGATACCATGTCATGACTTCCGGGAAATTTCAACATATCTTCGCGTTTGACATCTTCCAGAGTCCAATACCACCCTTAGTTTATATATGTTATAAGTTTATATAGGGTGATGATTTTAGAGGCGTGGTTTTCAAGAAGAGATAAAACGCATATAATTTGATGTTATGGCTAAGAAGTTAGTTTTATTATAAAGATAAGGGTTGCCATTATGTTTTAAAAATGATTTCGGGTAAGTGGCCGCCGCGGCTGACTCGAACAAATTCCAGCCGAGAGGCCCAATTTTCAACCACTTTTTGCAGCAAGTTGGGCCATATGTCAGCAATAACGCGCCGAATATTCTCTTCCAAGGCGTTAATCGTGTCCGGCTTATCTGCGTAGACAAGCGACTTCACATAACCCCACAAAAAATAGTCCAGCGGTGTTAAATCGGACGATCTTTGAGGCCACGCCACAGGCCCACGACGCGATTTTTACTTTATTTTAGAGTGATTTCAAAAAAAATTATAGTGATTTTTTCTAAATTTGCACTATTTGCAAACGTTGTTCAGGAGTAAGTCTATTCATTATGAAATGGCAAACCAAACTGAGCATAAATCATGTGACAGCTGTCAAAAACACCAACTACGAAAAAGTAGTGCCAGATTGAAAACCACGCCTCTAAAAAAAACAACCTATACATGCTTCAAATACGCTTTGGATAGTTTGACAAACGCTATGATACTGGCGACTACCACTTCGTATCGACGAACTAAGCAATGTTGATCAAACACCCAGTTTATTATATTATTTATTTATAATAACACCAAAAATCAAGACATTGTATGTAACTTAAACATACCTATCAGGGCATTGATCGTAATAGGGTAGGTCCAATAAGTTAAATTTTAACATTTTATATGGAACTAATGAAATTAATATAGACAAATTAATAATAATATCAAAGAATTATTGTTAAATAAGCATGAAATAAAAAGAAGTAATTAGAGTTGATTTGGAAACACCGATTAGGTATTCGTATCTACCTATTGACCATTCCAATAATTACATTTTGAAAGCATTATCGCGTTAATCGAGGAAGCAGCTGCTTTCACACTGCTGAAATTAAATAAATATATATATGTATTTCTGACTCACCCACTGTTTATAATGAAAGTGAAGATGAACTGGATTCCGATGGGAGTAGCTGTTAACAAGGTAAAAGAAATAAAACTAATTACAAATAATAAAAAGGAAATTTAATTTTATGTTCATTGTATTTATTTATTTTTATTTAAAAACAGCAAATTGAAATAAACTTAATTAAAATATCATCAATGGATCATGATAATGTATTCCAATCAAATTTGTTAATCGTAAATTTCGCATTATGTACCTGGCAGGTTCTGATAACTTTCATCGGATATTTAAATAAAATTTTATGAATCCAAAAGTAATGTGAAGCAATATTATTAATATGCTATAAAATCAGCCTTCCAAGAAAAGGTGTACGTACGCTGGGTGAAATATTTTTATAGATTTATTTTAACTGTGTTTCATTTTGAGTTTTGCCTCTGTCAAAAAGCATATCTGACAGACTGATATATATACTTTTGTATATATTAGACATTGCAGTCCGTCCACACTCCAGGATAACACCTCCCGAACTACTAAAAATTTTTATTGCTTTAAAACAGTGGTTCTGCCCCAACTGAAACTAAAGCAAGCCTTTGGTTAATGACATGATAATTTTACTGTTGCAGGGTGCAGATGATAAGCTGACAATGATTAGAACATACCGCAGTCAAGTAGAAAAGGAATTACGTGACATCTGTTCTGACATATTAGGCGTCCTCGACAAACATCTTATCCCTTGTGCATCTACTGGCGAATCAAAAGTATTTTACTATAAAATGAAGGTAAGTTTCGGCTTTTGTGGCATATTTTTGTATTAAGCATTGCCAAACTGTCATACATTACAGCTTACATGGAGTTTATGTGGCTAGTTATATGGACAGAATGGTTCCAAGACTTAACCCCTGTAGCATGCATGGTGGTTCGTGCACTCGATGCTGAATTAGGAGGTTTTGGTTTTAATTCCTGGGTTTGAAAACAATTGTTTTGAACTTTTCTTTTAGGTAATATTTTAAAAAATAATGTGTTGTTTTCTTAAACTGCTGTTTAAAGTAAATAAAACACTGCAACTTCAATTATACCATTTTCTGACCAAAGTTACCACTGAAATAAAAAGTAATCTTTTGGTTGTCTATCTGCCGAAGTTATTCTGCGTTATTGTTATGTGTGTGATATTGTGTTCGCAACACGGGCATTTTGGCTTCCACGCCAACGTTATGGGTGACAGAAAGGAAAACATTTAATTTTGGTTTTGATCTGCATGATCGATGTTTCAATTTGCTAAGGATATGAGAATAGTTCCAGGATATTGAGTATTAAATAATGTGTACATTTGTGGTGTTTGTCTCTCCTCATAACAATCCTCGCAAAATCCTCGTAGAAATAACATGTAAAATCATTTTTTACAGAGGAATGCAATGTCTATAATAATAATAAACACTATCGATATTTTACAACCAAAATCCAATAGCTTTCGGAATGCATGTTTTGAGATATTTCAATTTGAAAGCTATGGTTTTTTTTTATAGTGAAAATAAAACCTTTATTTGTAATCAATTCATTTTATTTCATTCAGTCTATACTCATATTAAACATGTATGTTGCTTTTATTTGTTGAAATGTATGCATTCAAATGAAACAAAAAATAATTTCTTGGTAAAATTATACAATGTTAAGTGTACTAGAAAATCTAAATAATTTGCGTGTAGTTATGTTATTCGTTGTTTGCAGTAAAAATGCAATTTGTATATTTTATAAGTTTGCTTAGTACCTATGTACTGTTTTGAAATGTAGACCTGTTATAGTTATGATTTCCTATTATATTATCAAAGAAAAATGAAAAGCATTTGCGCTCTTTAGTATTTTGAGTTTCCTATTGTAAATCTTAAATGGAAGGATTAAATTACTTGAAATATGATATATTTAAAATCTGCAATTTAATAAAATCTATGTTTTTTACACTTTACAAAGAATAAATAAAGAGAACTTTTAGTCGTAACAGTGATTAAATGACAAACATATGTGGAAATTTCCAACTGAGTATACAATTTTATCAAGATAACCAAGCATAATCATAATTTCATTTCATAACGACGAGCCATAGTTTATATTTTCTGAAAATTGCAAACCTATTATTTTTGCTAAATATGAGAGGCTCAATACAGGTGTACTTATTCTAAATAACTATTTAGATAAATAGGCGAGAATCTACTTGACTTTCACAGGCTGTGGTGGTTTTGCATGAAGTTCCAGTTTTAAGTTTTCTCATTAAAAGACGTCTCCCTCCACAAATTGAGGAGAATTTCCAAATAATCGCAAAAGGCCCGTGAAGTCCTGCGGAAGGCACAAGGGCAGAGAAGCTGTCGCTTTTAAAAAGCTTTTATCTAAACCTGTTGTAGTCAAAAATTGTTGTATATTACTAATTAAATTGCAAATATTTTTAAATTTAAAATAAATTATTTAATGTTAAATGTAAGAGACAAATTAGTGTTATAAATTTACACTTACGAGGCCATCATCTGAAACTGAGGAAAACAAGGTTTCAAACGAATTCTAGAAAACATATGATTGGCAATAGAGTGGTGGACGCGTGGAATCGACTGCAGGATTTTGGTTGTTAGCACAAACAGCATCAACCAATTTAAGAACTGTCTTGATATTCAACTTTCTCAGTAACAGAAACGGAAACAGACCCATCAGCTATGCTGTCTGTCTGTTAATATAATATAATAGTAATATTAAAATTTAGCTTTCGTCAGCTCCTACTTAGCAGCCAGCCGCCTTAATAAAAAAAAAATGAGAATAATTCATAATTAAAATTAATGTTTAATGACTTGTTCAACAATATTATGCTTATTTTGTAACATTTGTGTTGTAGGGTGACTACCACCGCTATTTGGCGGAATTTGCCACTGGCGACGACCGCAAGGACGCAGCCGAAAACTCCCTAGTCGCATATAAGGCCGCCTCCGACATAGCAATGACAGAGCTCCCACCTACACACCCTATCCGCCTTGGACTCGCACTTAATTTCTCCGTAAGCATTGACCTTTTATTCATTTCATTATTTGTCAGTAAATTATTAAGCCTTAGTGAATATTATTTACTATCTCTTGTTTCCAGTTCTACTTCATATAGCTACTATGGTACTGGGTGGTTCTTTGGTATCAATTATTACTAAGGAGGAGATAAATAAGCTAAAAATCAAATATTTCATCAGCCATATGCAATACCAGATGCATATGGCTGATGTAATCTTTAGCACTTAAGGAAGGAAATGGTGGCACTTGTGAAGAATGCTTCTCTCACCATAGACAGCTCACTTGTAACTAGTGAACCTAAAATCCAGTTCTCTGTATTGTCTGAATAAATCTATAGAATATCACTGTATTTTGACATAGTGCTGATTAAGATTAATTATAATATAAAACTTTCCAATAAGATGTAATGGATGGTTCAAATGAAGCACCTCACGAGGAAACATATTTCTAGCAATGTTTCCGAAGTACCATGCACTGGTTCTCATAGTTATCTCTGATACCTAAATAGCAATAGTGGTAGCAAATAATGCTCTGTAAAAGTGTATAAGAAGCTATTGTTAGATACATCGTTTTTAACAGTATTAGGAAAATATAATGAACAAATTTGAAGTATAATCTTGAGTTTCTGGCAGCCAAAACTCTGTTTTTGCGAGGACAAGTATAATGTTATTGTATTAATAAATTAATGGAAATAAATGGAAGAGATCCATACAACAGCATATCGGGGAACAAATTCAGACTTTCCTATGTCTAGCCGGCTACAGTGATTATATGCCATTCGGACCCATTTAATCCTACGTAGCCTGTCTCTTTATACTCTTCAACTACTCTTTTTTAATACATATAAAAAAAAATGTTCCCCTGGATCCGATCTTTTGTACCACCATAGATCATAGACCTTGGTCTTTGATGTTTTAAAATAGAGCTCCTCCTCTTATGATTTTTACCTGATGTGGTAATGTGAAACATATTATTGTAAAAAATGCACTTAAAAGAACTTAGATAAACATCCTATGTATTGTAATGCCATACTAAAAAAATATCTAGTATGAATTAACTATTAAAAACTTCAGTTTTTCTGGCCTGATGGGACAGAAATTAATTGTTCTAAAGTATTGCTGACCCAAATCTGCAAGCGCTCTCCAGTTCTTACTGGATCTTTCCAAGTACACTCTACCGTGTTAGTGGGATGCTACTATCCACAAAAATTATTGGCATTTAGATAGTGAAAACCATTAGCCCATACATCCAATATATAGATAATAATTATTGGCTTTTTATACTTGTATAACTATTATATCATATTTTTTTTATTTAGGTATTCTACTATGAGATCCTAAATAGCCCGAGTCGGGCGTGTCGCCTGGCCAAGGCTGCATTCGACGATGCTATCGCCGAACTGGACACCCTCAGCGAGGAAAGCTATAAAGACTCCACCCTCATCATGCAGCTCCTCAGGGACAACCTCACCCTTTGGAACTCAGATGTTCAGGGAGACGGAGAATCCGGTAAGAAATATTCAGAGTCAGCATGGAATAAAACGCAAACATTAAAACACATGTTCAGTAAAAGTTTATTTACAAACCACAGCAAAAAAGTATTATGCCTCTTAAGTGCCTAATAGAATAGTAACTGCGTACTGTTAATTCATTTCCTTTTAACCTGGGGTTTTATGCAATCGGATGCCGACCACTTAAATAAAGGTTAAGGTATTACTGCCAAAATTATTTAACTCTGTTATATATTTCTTTTATTAGGTATATAAAAAAGAAACCTATTTACTTGGTTTTTAATCCCGATGTTTCGAAGATAATCACACATCCACTCCTTAGAGAGAGAGTTCAACGCGTCTGTTTGTCCTAGAACGGGACGTGATCATCGTCAAAATGTCAGGATTAAAAAATAGTCTTGTACACATGATATGTAAAAAATCCGCAAATTTATGTGTTTACTCATTTATAAAAAAATGACTACCTAATTGATTTATGAAAGAATTTAGAACTATATTAAGTATAGAATCTAAGATTTGTAAATTTGTTACCTTGACCGATTAAGATTAACACTGAAAATAAATAATAAAAAAAAAATAAAGTAGGTCAAAAACAAGGTGATGATATGCTTCTTCTTTGAAGTTTTATGGATTTGCACTTTGGCTTGATGATTACCCAATATATGCATCAAGGGCACATATTACATATTATGCATGTGATGATAAATGATTCCACTGTTAAGCATTTATTTTGTTATTACAGGCGAAGTAGAACAAAAAGACCAACTACAAGATGTCGAAGATCAGGATGTATCGTAATGGATCATCTCACAGGAGAGCGTTTCAAGTTCAAAACAATATTAATCAAATTCAAAAACAAAAATCATATTATAGAAACACGTATTAAGCTTAAAAGCTCTGCCCTTAGTGCCAGTGTTTTCAAGAGGTAAAGATATCACAACGTGGACTTTATTACTCAGAATTGATGATTATTTGTTATCAAAGCGAAGTTATCTTTTTATGCGACGACTTTGCTGAAACGTCTTGAAAAATATACTTGAAAGAGCAGTAATGGATGAATTTTCATTTTTTTTCCCATAAAACAAGTCTACTTGAAATAATTGATATATTTATTATAAAATTATATTCCTGTCGATTCTTTTATAATTTGAATGAACCATATTATTTGATGTATTAAATTGAAGTTGCTATTTTAGTCTCAGAAGTGCATTTAATGGTCGATTATTTTTGATCTCTTCGTTCTTCCTTTGTGAAAATCTCTTCTTTATTTGCCTATCGTTACATTAATTAAGAAAATTTATTGTGACAAGTTTATAGTAAGCAACATGCAAGTTTTTTGCACAAATTTTCTTATTGTTTCAATTTTCCGGTTGAGTGTCCGTCGAAAGGGATTATTCCTGTCTATTCAGGTATACTTTTTAAAGTGAGATAAAAATAAATGTAAATTTTTCATAAGTGTTTTATATGATATAAAAGTAACTCGATATAAACTTAACTTCCTTAAAAAGATGTTTAGGTGCGACTTTTTAAACTTAATGTCGTTTTTATTAATTTCAATTTCTTGTATTATTGTTTCATTGATATTATTTATAAGTTTTGGTTATTTCACGATTAATATCCCCTTGAAATTGAGTAATTTATTCATTGTTTCGCCAGTGTACCTACCTACTACGCACATGGGCTATTGCCATGCCAATTGCCTGTGTGCAATTATTTATATTATTTTGATCGTACATAAAATGGCAAGTTTTAGTGCCATATTGAAGAACTTTAGCACAAAAGCTCAAACGCTTTAATCTCAGTGAAATTATAAATGGAAGAGATTTTATTTTAAAATCTAAACTATATTCACTGGCAGAAGTAGATGTTTTATCTACAGATAATTAAAAATTATTTTTCTTAATTATTGCTTTCTTTTGATGAATCTTGTGTCGATTCAGGTTGATCATTTGAACATTTTCGTAACGTTTGCATGTATAGTGGAGTTTGCTAGGGGCTGCTAATATAATATGATATATTAATAATGTATGGCAATAATACAAATGTTGGCTTCCTGCCTGCACCACTGATTTACACTTAAATCGTTTTAGTAGGCATTTAGTTTATTTACCTTTTACTTATTATTTTTGTAATTTATTCCCTTGAATTTCACGCACATTCTATTGCCTCCAATAATTTATTCTAAATATTACAAATCTTTGAGGCATTGTAACTTCCTTTACCGTATTTTAGTATATATTATTTTCACTATCGTTTTCAAAGCTTATCTTTTTTCCGTAAATCAGTGAGGCGAGTAGTTATAGTGCTGATTATTTGTAGAAGCATTTTAGTGTATTTGTCTGTAGTATGCTCATTCGTTATGTTCATCCTTTAGTAACTTAATTTTTTTCTGTGATCTTTTGTTTTTAATTTCTTGTACACTCCCGGTTTAACCTTCTTACGTAACATTTCCACCATCCATCTAAAAAGCTATCAATATCTGTGTATTATTTTTTGTAGCTTGTCTAAATTTATAATTAAGGTTATACAAAATAGACATTATGTTGTAATCATATCAACGTTTTGGTAAAACTGTTATATGTAGGTGTCTCATGATAATACTAGCTACTGTACTTTATTTTAGTAGCTGTTAAATTTTTGAGTAATGGAGAATTATATTTAAAAGCAAAAGTGTAAATGCTTTTTGAAATTGCACTTATTTTAGATGCATACTCTAATATTTCATGACATTCGATTTTGATTTGAACTCTTTGTTTGTCATTTTCATATTATTATGTAATGCATATACATTCTATTAAATTATTGATCATTTAAAATAGGTCTATAGAGAGTGTCGTCACCAAATTGTCGAAATTAAAATGATGTGTTATCCGAGATCTGTTTGTAATCTTTGCACGAATACAAAATGACAAGAATTAGTGAATGTTTGAGGAAGGGAACTTCAATTACTATTGAATAATAAAAGCAGTGTAACCGTCGTCGGTGAGGTGATTGTTTGTGTATGTCTTTATTGTAAGTACTTTCTTTGTGTAATCTGTATTGATTAGCTATAATACCGCCGGACTGGGGGACTGCTTTTAGATTTGTATCCGTCACAATTTCAATTGTGCGCGGTTTTTATTTGTGTTAGCACGAGAGTGAAAGCCTGCATGTCTCTGATCGAATGTTTGTAATAAGTAATATGATTGATTGTCTGAATGTTTATTCTCCCCCTTTCCCCCCCCTATCAACCCCTCGAACCATGCAATAATTTGGTGCAAATTTTATCGAACCTGCGTCCCATAATATTGAAATGAGAAATAAGTTATTTTATTTATGAATAGTATTTTCGTAGCTCTCAATAAAAGATACAACATAAAATAATATTGCCTACAAATTGATCTATTTGGGTTAACCCGCCTATTTAATTTACCTAAGGTATGTTTAAAATTGTGACATTGCTATGGATAGTGGAATACAGTATTTTTCTTTATACCTTTGTTCTTCTGAATTTCGCACTTAAATTAATAAATAAACCTAAAAAAAGCATTGTTGTTTATTTTTTACCTAGAGGTATGTGTTATTGTCCATATAAAATAAATAATAGAATGATAAAGTATTAGTATTAGTAGTAGAAGCTATTGTATTTTATGAATAAATATTATGGATCAGAGAACTTATTAGCATTTTTTTGGTTAACCTAAGCTATACCATTGCAAAAAATCCTTGCGATGCTAGGCTGTTTTACAAATCATTACGGGAGTTTGCTAAAATCGGAAATTCATTTTTTAGTGTTTTTATTTAGGTTGATTAATAAAAAAAGCCTATTTTTGTTTATGTTCCTAAATATCACCAAAAACTGTTATCTATTTTTAAATTAAAAATATTTGCTTAACCCACCAATAACTGCAATTTCTAGCAGTTGCATTAACAATTATTTTCAGCTAATATATCTTAAAGGGCATCTCAAAGATTTTTTATTATTGATTTATTACTTATTCTACGAGGTATTTCTATTTTGTCTAAGATATTTTTCTAAAAACTGAAAAGAAATGCAAAATACAAAAAGATTGTTTTTAAATAGCAATCTTTAGAATATTACGTTTAAATTGATTGAAATTTCTAGTATTAAAAACACGTCCATCGTAATAGAGATTTACATGTTAGCTTCACAATTTTCTATATACTAAGAAATTAAGTATATATTTTTTTGTACCCATATTAAGTTTTATAGGATAATTAAAGAATTCTTACCATTCTTACCAAAAATTCGTTTCAGATAAATATAAAATTTATAGAAAATTCATTAGCATCCACAGCAGCAATGACTAGCACTATACGAGGGTGGTCCGATAAGTACCTAGCCTCACCGCCTGATGACGCCACTATCGCAAGATAAATTTTCTATCGTGTAGTACATTCTCGTAGACGTCTACTGTCAAAATTTCAAACGAATTTTGACGGTAGTTTTATTTTGACATTTTTGACAAGTGGACGTGGTAGCGGATTTTAAGAAAAATGAAAAAAAAAACAATATCGTTCGGTGATTCGATTCTTGTTTCTGGTCGGGAAATCGCGCAACGAAATTAAAGAGTGCTTGGATGCTGTATACGGTGACTCTTCCACTTCAATGGCGACCATCAAAAATTGGTTTAACGAGTTTCAATGTGGTTGCACGTCAGTTTTTGATGAGCCACGCCCAGGTACCCTGAATACGGCTACCACGGAGGATAAGACGACACAAATCCTCGATCTTGTGTTGGCAGACCGCCGATTGAAGGTGTGCGAGATGGCTAAGACAGTAGGCATCTCAAAAGTCCACAAAAGTCTTTAGATTTTCACAATATTTTAAATATATTTTTTTGTTTTTAGTGTGTTTCTGACAGAATATCGTTCTTCACGGTCTAGTAATGAAGGAATCAATTTTGCTCCATGAAACAGTATAATTTTTTGAGATAGTTTTATTATGAAACAAATACGCATTTCAACTTGATTTACAACGACAATAAACAATGTTTGGTACGATCTAAATATAGTATCATGTAGGATTCAAGAGTTTGGATTAGGAAGAAAAAAAAGACCAGAAAAATAATCACGTTTTGAAATGGTTCTTCTCATATCATCAAATTCAAATTTAAAGTTTTTATTAATAACAAAATAAGGTATCACCAACATAATGTTCAGTACTAAATATAAATAATAAAATAAAATACAAATAAAATATCCAAACATAGGAAATCGAGTACCTAGATAGAAGTCATGTCATGATAAGATCTGTTATCTTTCTAATTAGTTAAGATTTACTTGTTCTAACAAAGGTTATTTATAAAGTGTTACAGTATGAGTAAGAAAACCTACGCAAAACCCTGTGAAAAATAATTTAAAGCACTAATATGCAAAATTTATTTTATACACACAGACACACTAACAATATGATGAAATACGCTCTCAGCTCATTTCATCATTTTATTAGGGTCGGTTTGATCTTACAAATTGTGATGCTCGAATGTAATTCAGATTGAAATATTATGTGAGTAATCCCAATTTTAATTTATCTGTATTTATTCAGTTTTGTAGGTTTCTGTAAAATTATGTGTATAAAATAAGGACTATTAATTTTACCAGACCACATATTTTATTATAACAGATGAAGAAAAATTGATTAAAATGCAAAACAATTTTTGTAAATATAGTGAAATTTAATAAATGTATAAAACAGAATTTTGTCCTATTTGTCTTCTATCCTGGATTAGCTGTAAAGGTGATCAGGAGGCTCAACGGTTCTTCTTCAAGGCTCATTAATCTTCTGCCATCCATGGATTAGTCATCATTAGTAATAGTAGTTCTTTCTTCCTGACGTATTCATCTTCATACCATGGGTGACTGCTAGAAGCTCCCTGGTTCTTCTTCAGAGCCCATTCGTCTTCTGGAATTTACTGGTTTAGAAAAATTCCGCCTTCGTTTAGTTCTAGTTTAGAAATATTACATGATCGTGGTTCTACAAATTTGCAGGATATGCATATAGAATTCAATTATTATTTGTGGTGCCTACATAAAATGTGGTCGACTGCTTTCGGAAATTTAATGGGGAGCCACCTCTTATTTCCTACACCACCATATTTGACATTAAAAAATATAATTGAAATCTGCTTATAAAATATACCGTTGCTTCGAGTTGGAATCATAATATATAATTTATGTTAAATGGGCATCCGCAACTTTGAAATTTTACAGACTAGAGTAAAACATAGGCAGACATTAAAAGTTTCCAATACGATAGAAATATTAGCTTCAATCTGGCAAACCTGTATATTGCCTACCCTCAGAAAATACATTATCTGCGGCCGTGCGTTTGTTGCCATTTGACATTGCCACTACATAACAATTGCCAATACAAGAACTATTATACATTTTAATGTTGTAGCTTAGTAGAGGTAACTAAATATTGGATATAAAAAACTTTTCATTATGACAAGAGAGGAATCTGGTCAAAATTCTTACTGCATTTTCACATCCCAAAACCTAAGCATAGGGCATTTAAAAACGGGAAAATCATTTACAAAATTTCCATGTCGAAAATGTTACATACAATATTGAAAATTTTTCTGTTACATAAAAATGTAACAGAAAAATTTTCATTATTGTATGTAACATTTTCGACATGGAAATTTTGTAAATGATTTTCCCGTTTTTAAATTTTCTTGCCACCGCACAAATTAATATTAATTAAATTAACATTTTTTATAAGATATTGATCGCAGTAAGTTTTTGAATAAATAAAGTACTGATAATTTTATACTTACTGATCAAATAATTTCTTACTGATAAAATAATGGACTCCAACATGCTCGCTAACCACGGAACTCATGAAACTAAAACCAAAGTCAAATAAACCATCTATACAGCACATAGATGCTTTATTTGACTTTGGTATTATTTTATTAGTAAATTATAGGTCATTATAAGTAAAAAAATATAATTATTAGATTAGTTATTGTTATATAGTTACTTTTTTTGTGAAATTAGTATGACGGTGACGGCTAAAGATGTCAGATCATGTCCCCCGGGCTTCATCAGCTCCATCAGCAAACTCCCTGGATTAATCGTCTTGTTTTGCAGTGTCTAGTGGCAAAGTCCCTCACTACAGCATGTGAGTATTTAAAACGGGAGTTGGCAGAAGATGACAGATCATCTTTTGCCATTTAAAAAGGAAATTAACAGAAGATGTCGGGTCATCTTCTGTCATCTCCCCTAGGCATCATCAGCAATCGTCCTTAGGCTCCATTTTCTTGATCATCTCTCTGAATCAATCGTCTCGTTTTGCAGTTTCTAGTGGAAAAGTCCCTCACTACAGTACGTGTGTCCTGATATTTTAAGAGAGTTATTAATGTTTGGGCCTAAATTTATTTATGAGACACATTTTATCAATACAAATTAGTCAAAGCAGAATATTGTTTGTTTAGCTGAATATTTGTAAATATAGAATATTTTTTAATTTAATTTTATTATGGTTTTAGATTCAAATCATACAGTAATAAATGTCATAATGTCTAATTTGTAAATAGATTGCATTAAAATTGTCAGACAGTGTATAAAGACATTTTCAACCCGTGAATAACTCAAATATTTTAGCATAAGGTTAAGCTATACGGTTTGATTTATTCTTGTTTAAATAGAATAGATTGCATTAAACCCTTTTTATTGTTATTTACCCATCTAGAATAGATACTGCTCAATTAAGCTTAAATCGTTCTTGTAAATGCTTAAGCAATTTATTATAAATACTTGGCTCTTCATGACTAGACTCTTTGATATTTGAGGTTTGCTATCCTATTTTTTTTATGTACATCTATATGTATTAGGTAGATACCTACTTACGAGTAGTTCTATAAATAAGTTACATTTTTATATGACCTTTTCATAGAAAATGAAGTAATTGCTTAAATATAGGTTTTATTGTATTCCCGTCACGTTTTCGTAAAGGATTCATTTTTTTTAAGTATTGGTTTTTTTATGTTACACGGAACAGTACCAAGTATAGTGTATTCGCTGGAAAATCATTCTGCGCTTAGTTAAATTCTGACTATAAAATAATGAAAACGTCATTGACTGGTTCCTAAGATTAGCGCGAACGAACTTCGCTCGCCGAGGACGTAATTAATATACCGACTAAGATAGAGATATATTTATTAAAAATAGAGATCTTAGAACTTATTTAAATAATTGGTTACCTAAAAATACAGAAGAAATGTGAAATGTAATAACAGCATAGAATATTTATTCATATTTTTTCTATTTCCTTATTCATTCTTTTCTATTTTCTTAATAAAATATATTTATTTATATTTTCTTAAATGTAGGACTATAATTCCCCTACAACTTTTGTTTGAAACAATTTTTGAAATGAGTAACCCTTAAGGTAGAAAAAAGCCCCTTACGGAAGAAGACCCTTACGGCTTATAAGGGATTCAGTAAGCGTACTCTCGCTGCGCAAGTGTACGGCCCGGCGTTTTTTGTATTCGATATAAAAATAAGAAATTGTACAGCTTTAGGAATTTTAAAATGAGGAAGGTGGTGGAAAAATATAGAAAGTTCCAAAATATTTCTTCCTAGCCATTTTGAAAAGCTTCTAGATGGTTCTACAAATTTGTGTATTTGTATATACAAATAAGAACCCCTAAAACCTCTTACTAATCTTGAAATAGACATGAACGCAACTAAGGAAAAATCGCAATAACGTTTTCATATGCTTGATATTGTAGCCTGAAATAAACGTAAAATATTTTTAGAACATCGAAAGGAATGTTTGATAAAAGTGCGTACAATTGGAGTTCGCCTATCCCCTACTTTGATCCGATGAAATCTACCTTTGCCTTCCGGCGTGCCGAAAGGGATTTTTATTCGAAGTTTGGTGTATGGACGCGATCCCGAACCCTCTCTCTGCCTGTTAAATCTGTTATGGGAAACTATATTATGATGTTAGCAAGTTTCTTACATCTTTCAACATGTCACGGTCCTCCAAGCACTCCGCGAAACTCACCGATTTTAAATAATTTTACTAGCATAGCCTAAATTATTAAAATATATGCTGAAATCAAATTTGGTTGATATTTTTCTGACAGAAATAACATTTATTGTCTCACATGCGTAACCTAGTGATTACGGTTACTTAGATAGTTACGGTTACTAGGTTACTACGTTTTTGCATGGTTATAAATTTCGGTGTTTTGATTCAAATCGAAAATTACTCTTTTAACAAATATGGCGATGCGGCAATCTTTTCCTTTTTACAAAAGGTACTGCAATATCAAAAACTCTATCCAGATGACACGTTCTTATATTTTGTCATCGAATCATTTACATACTGAAATTATTTCACCCATTACATGAAACTACGAGTCGATTTGATTAAAAATATTCCCTCATTTAACATTTTCTTTTTTTTTGCGTATAGATTTTCTGTGAAAACATTTCACCAAAATTTAATCGCCCCAAGCGTTCAGTGGTAAAAGAATAACTGTCCCTGAAATCGCGTATTAGAGTTCTATGCCACCTTAAAACTTTAAGCGCCTTCGTAGAATAGTCTGAAATGATTTCAGTCATCCATTACCCGGATCATGATTAAATTAAGTTCACTGCCTCTTAAGTTAAAGGTCAACATATGTACCTATATTTGTTGAAGGATTTTGAAACTTTTTTATTTACTTTTTCCTTTATGAATTTGATTAAAAGTGATTATTTTAATTAAGTGATTTTAAAGTGAAATTAAGAGCAGCCAACGGAGCGGGCGAGTGATGAACGAACCGCACAGCATAAGGGCCTTACTACACTGGTTTGTTTAAGGAGGTGAGAACATGAAAAACGCGTTTCTCTTCGACCATTTAGCTACTTTAGGCGTCAAACTGTCATTCACATGCAAAATATTCACCGCGTCAAACCATGATTGATTTTTTTTTTATTGATTAGGTTACATAGCAACTAAAAGTTAAATTTCTCTGCAGCGTTGCACGAGCTAATAATTTAAAGGTAAGTGTTTTGTCAATCGCTTATCAACACGATAGCAGTTTTGGCATTTTAGCGATTTTGTCGCTAAGTCTAAAGATTTTTAGGGACGCGATTGCTATTGTTTAAACTAGTGCTTACTTTAATCTAATGATGTTTCAGCCTTTCGTTATGTAACTAACGGTTTCATAGAAATGGATGGCAACCGAGTTGAATGAGTCCAGTCACCTAATTCAAATTTTGCCCAGTTTTACCTTGACCATTTAATACATCTTACATTTAGATATTATTATTCTAACAAATTTCCAATTATTAGTCAATGGTTTTATAAAATACATTTAAAGTAGCCGTCAGTTCTGTGGGTGATAGGTTTGGAAAAGATCGCGAATGTCATGTTTTGTTGAATATCCTATAATGTGTGGTTATATTTATACTATATTCGAATAATAAATAAGAATTTGATTATTGATAAACGAAATATTTTCATATAGTTACTTACCTAGAATACATAGTGAATCTGTGAAATACTTTATAGATTATGTTTACATCAGATAGTAAGTGTAAATTGACATATATAATCTGAAATAAGTATAATTATTATAATGCAATTGCTTATTTCCAGGATTTATAGGTATAGCAGTATGGGTGTTCAGAGTTTGTTTCTGTCGCCTGCACGTTAATTTTGGCCAAAAGTTTTTTGGTAGTGATAGGGTTTGGTGAAGCGAACAGTCCGTTCATCATATTTAATAGACTGAATAGTTCAGACTTCTCGAATAGACCATCCTACGTCTGAACGAGTACTCTCGCCAGTTGAGTTTTAACACAGGGCTTCCCTTCCATTAACGACAACAGGTAGCGTAATTCAATTCGCACTGAATTGGAAACGCAAGTGTATGACAGCCTTAAGAGTAGTGCGTAACGAATTAGCGGCGAGCGCGGCGCGGCGAGCAAGTGAGCGGTCATGAGCGATGGCCGCCAGTGTTTTGTCGCCTGAACTGTCATTGTGTGTCGCTGTTACGCTGTTTATTCGTTTTATTGACGAAGTATCGGTGATGTCGGTGTATTGTTTTATTTAATTTATTTAAACAATGGAAACTTATGGCTGACGAACGTTTTCCGATTGGTGGGGTCGACATTCAATCGGTTAGTTTAGTTTGAGTATTTCTTAAAATATCTAAAGTTTTATCTAAAAAATAATTAACGCGTCTTACTTATTGACCGTGTTGTATTACCGATTATTTCACGCTTCTGTATAACCGCAATGTGAGTAACTGAACTTTTTTGGAGCGGTTCAGTTTGCGAATTCGGTCCGTGCCGTGGTTCGGCCTTTCACTTTATTGTTCTCCCATGTTCACTTGACTCGATCGGTTTTTCATTATTCTCTCTCAGCTGCGCGAAATAGGCGTTTATTGTAATTTGACTGTTAATTATTTTACTGTCAATGTTAACTGTAATAAAAAGTGCAATTTAATTAACTTCCAATTACCTATTTGCTCGCCATATTTCATTCACAATTTACAACATAAGTGTTTTGCTCAAAAATAAACAGAATATTAGGAAACTTGTTTATTTTAATGGAAAGTTATTAGTTAGTATTTTACTTTTAAAAAGTTATAAATGCAAATAAATCAACTTCTACAGGTAGTGCCTGACCTCACTGATGTTGGATTTGTGAAAATTACACTTAATTCTCACGAAAGGCGTTGAAAAATTATAAGCTCCTAAAACATTAGCAAAATGTCACAAACGGGGAATGCGGAATACCGGGACTATCAGTGGGCTTACTCCATTATGGACTCTTCCAGGTGAGTTAGAATATTCAGTCGCCGTAATTTTAGATGTCTTATACAACCAATGTTCTATATGAATGTGGATAAATTAAACAAAGATTTCAGGTAACTAATAAGAAAGTATGACAAATTTAGTTGCTGCCTTCTTGGTATGATGCTTCAGGTTTACTAAAATATATGTACAATTGAGGCTACATATTCTAATCCTTATAATACATATGCTTTTGCAGTATTTTGAATTAAAAATAAAGTAATGTCACACTTATGAACATGTACCTATGCATATATTTAAATTATGTAGGAATGTAGACTTTTGTTACCATATTACCTTACTAGGTAGGGTATTGTTTCAAACTGCAATTGGTCATATTGTGAAAAATTCTTTATTGCGCTTTTGGCTACTTGCATTGGCTGCACAACAATGAAGAACGATTGTAACAAATTAAATAGTAGTGGTCTAGTGGTTAGGACCTTGGACAATTGACTCAAAGGGCGCGGGTTCGAATCCGCACATGGTCATACCATTTTTAACGCTTCATTACTACCACCTCCCCTGACTCTAGGATAGGCACATTTGGCCTATTTGAACAGGGCCCAAAATAATTGTATATGACCTAGTTCATAGCAATTATTTTATGCTATGTCGGCCGCCGTGTGTTGCTAATCGTGCCTAGACAGTTTTAGCAAGCACAGCGGACTGTGGTACTTATACCCGAGGTGGGTGGGTTCTCTTCGGAAGGTGGGTGGAGGTAAAGAAAACAGTTGTGTTCCGTGTCCAAAATTATCGTTATGTATTTAGGCCAGTCGTTAACTTATGGTACTATCAAGTAAGTAAGTGATACAATATAATATGCGAGCGCCGCGCTCAAGATCCAATGGCGGTCTGTCGGGTAGACTCGCAGCTATCGAATGGCCGTTCGGCTGTACTCGTGGAGCGTCGGCGTCGCCAGATCACCGGTCAATCTGTCGAATGCTACATTTTATAAAAAGAAAAAGTAATTTTAATGCCAATAATCTTCACTTACTCATATAAATATTAAAGTAGCTATGTTTAATCTATGATATGATTACCTTTAGTGTATTTATAAAATTTGTATTTGATTTTTTTAGTGTAATTATATTAAGCAATATATTAATTACAATATACATATATTAACTATTTTAATAGCTTTACTGAAAACTTATATATTAAACTTACACTTGTTTAGATAACTGATATTTTTAAATATTTTGTAATAAAAAAATAATTGTTATTTTAATTAAAAATAATATATTATGTGCTATTAAAATATATTTATGATACATAAAATTCTTATAAGGAAATATGAATCTTCCAAAAATAGACTGGAGTGGCCATTCTATATCTCTTGCTAGGTCAAGTAATTATTAATAAAATCATAATACCTATCTATGATTTTGATCAATTTGATCAAAAATGATAGAATACTAGAACATGTTCCACAACTTCCAACCTATTAGCACGGCCGGATTTAAGATTTTTTCGCCTTTAAGCACTATTCTTACAGCCGCCCCTTTTAAAAAAGTACATATTATTCAAATATTTTATTAAAAAATTGCCGCCCTCTTGTCCGCTAGCGCCTCTAGGTTAGGTTAGAAATCCGCCATTGCCTATTAGATATATTTCTTACTTGTGATGTAATTAATGCAATGGATCAGTACTCGCTGTCCATCTTCAACTACCGAAATAATTTCAATTGACAAAAATCGACGGTCACTGCCTTCTTTGGTACAGACGGATTCTAGTTAAGATGGCGGTTCTTGGTTACATTAAATAGGCATTGAACCTGAACTTAAACTGTATCTGTAAGCACGTCACAGATTAGTGGTAAACAATGTCACGCGCTGCAGAACTACAAAAACCTCCGTATCAGTATTGAAGTGTATATATTTTAAAATAAGTATGTTATTCTCGATCAGATTTCATCCTAAACAGTTTCGCCAAATATTTTAACATACAGATATTATATCAAACGTTATTAAGTATATTTCTTCATGTGTTATTGGCCATTATCATCATGGCAGCGACCGTCATCATAAAATCTAAACGTAAACATTTATTTTTTTCAATTCTGTGGTACTCCGACGCAAGGAAACAATTGAAAAATAATTCTCACTGTGTTTACGTAAGATTATAAAAAATTATATCCTGTATTCAATTTTTTAAAATAATTACCCCCCCCCCCCCCAGTGTCCAGTCGGGTTAAATAATATATAAAAACCTATAAGTATATCAATCGTTTTTATGTTCACAATTTGCTGTTAGAAAGGGCGCTTCTCTAATTGAAATTCTGTACCATCATTTCTTCTACATCTTTTCGGATTTGGGTTTCATATTATAAAAACAAATTTAATTTATATTATATTTTTGCTTTTTTAGTGAATAAAATCCCAGAATTCCTAATTAAAATAAAAATCTCTGTTAAGGGATTCAAAATATTATTATTAATACGAAAAGAGCATAGCTGTCATGGAAATCATTGATCAAGAAAAGAGATAAAAATCTATGTTTTGTAGAATTTAGAGTTGCGAACTTTTGTGTATAAAAATTGAATGATTATTATGTTAGAGCCTAATCGCTATATTCTCATTAAGCTAATGAGCATGGTCGACACTTTTAATGTCATCTGCAATAAGAAAGCGTAACAGATAGGACTAAAACTGAAATTAGGTTAAAATCGTGGGTTCCAATATTATCTACGTCCCCAAAAGAAACCATGTTGATCATTTTCATTCAATGTCATTATCCAATACCCTCATATGTTGGTGACAGGGGGTCTTCATTGCCCAAGACTGTTTCGAATAGTAAAAATATATTCGCTCTGTGGAATAATGATTATTTTGAAAAATTTGGTTTTGATTATAGGCTTTTTGAGAGATGCATTGCTGTCGGCTGTAGATTGACAGCTGCTGATCTAGGCACATTCAAAGTTCATATTGTTAAATAGTTTACAGGTTATAACTGTGACGATTGTGACAAAAGTCGGTAGGATCCAAAACAATATTTTGTGACTAAACCCGCAGATAAAATGAAAATAAACGGAACAATGATTTAAAATTAGTCTCCTAATAATTTAAAATTCCATAGTTGATGTAGGTTGTGTAACGACAAAGCATCAAGCGTTAAAATGCCTGCGTTTGTTTTGTTATTCGAAGTATCTTTAGTATGATATTACAGTCGGCCAATCACTACCATAATAAAGGAAAGAATGCCTTTCCAACATTTCTGTCTGATATTGTTTTTGTTTGCACCGTTGGCAACAAGTAAGATATTTGTAATCAAACCCATCACTCCTTACGAGCCAGCTTTCTCTTTTGTTTTCATACCACCTGTGAGTTTCTGGCCAAATATTGTTGTACTATAACCAATTATGGGTCTTGTCATCCTTTAGGAACCTCCTTTATTCCATCCTATTTACAACTTCTACTCTTCAGTTGGTAACTCTCAAAAGTTGTAAGCGCAGTTGTAAATTAATTTTACAATTTCTTTTTTTTTCCACCGTAAATCAACCATTCTGAATCTAAATATGTCTACCACTTCTCCTCTCATTTCCTTTATTTCCCATGCGGATTTAAACCGTTCACAACCTCCTATATTCGGTATGGTATGGTATATATTCGGTATTCGGTATGGTTTGGAGCTTCTGTCTTTGTTTACTGTCTTGATTTTCAGATATGGTCAGAATTCAAATATTAATCGGTCGCTCTGCTGACTTAAATTTGTGGTCTCCAACCCGGCGCTTGTTTGGCCATATTTTTGCTGTCCTTGCGTAAGGTGTGATCAATCCATTTCTTTCTAGCTTTTTGAAGGTGGATTAGTGTTATCTGGTTATTTCCTTAGGATTTTATTGCTTATTGCTTATACTACCTACTACCAATATTATTTAATTTGTACCTTAGTGGTTAATAAAGTTACATAATATTATATGATGTTAATTTAGCTTTTCAGTATTTCAGTAATGCCGGTTGCCTTAGGAAATTAGTTGGATGTAATCAGAAAGGAGTGACTAATTGTTACATAATATTAATTATTACTAATGGAAAAAAGTTTTCAAAACAAACTTTTAACCATAATTACTAGCCTAATATCATAAATATTGATTAAATAATGAAACGGATACTAAAATTGCTGTTTAGTTTATACAGGGTCTCCCAAGACCATTTCCGAAACCTTAAGGGGGTGTTTATGTTCCCTATTACGAAGTGTGGAAATCAATCTTAATATTGTTATAAATTACCTGACCTTAGCGCTGCTTTTACAGCCCCTACTCTTTCTACCTAACCCGATCCATTTGACATGTATCGTTATCGGCGTAGTACATATACGCCTCTTAAGAGCGGAGCCAGGAGTGGCAGGATAGAGCGTCCTTGTTACACAAACACGAGTAGCGGATCGCATCACACTGACCTACTAACTTATTCACCCGAGGCAGAAGAGAGCATAGTTTGGCAGGTTTTACACAAGCAAATTGACTATTAGAATACAAAACTTTTACATTGTTTTTTTTTGAAACTGAGATGAATTTTTATATAGTCTTAACAAAATCTACCTGAAATCGCAGGGCTATCACCTGACTCAGTTATCAGGAACGATCTCGGGACATACCGTATTCTGACGAAATTGAATGAAAACCACTTTTATCTTTTATTCTATTTTCGTTTTTACACATTTTACATTACATGTCTTTTGCCCTATTCTCTATTTCCTTATTTTTATCTTTTTTTTTTTAAATTTAATTTCTTTTAAATAATATTGTATTTCTAAGGGTTGTGTTGAAAACCAACGCTTTCCTTATTTAACGAGTAAGAGATCTGAGCGCAACCCACACATTGAGGCACATAAAATTGAATCATACAAAATTGTTCAATAATATGTACTCAATAAATTAACTTAAAATTTGAATTTGATTTGATTTGAGATTATCGTTAATAATAAGCCAGCTAGGCTGACCCGGATGACCAGTTTGCCTATTTCGCTGGGTGCTGCATTATATAGTTTTATCTTGTGGTTATTCTGGGTCCGTCTCATTGTTCAACAGCATGTTATTTTTCCTGTAAACGTTTCCTACCTTAATGATTAAGACATGTTATTCTGCTTGTTTCCAGGGTATCAACATTCGTGATATCAATGTTGCTGATTGTGTACGGTAGCTTCCGTTCCCTAAACATGGAAAAAGAAGCAAAAGAGAGAGCCGACAGAGAAAGGGCTGAAGCTGGACCATTACTAGGCTCATCCGCTTCACTTTCTTCCTCAACGCCCAACAGTGAGTTGCATTGTCTTGTTTGTAATACAAACCTAACATACTTATAATTACTTTTTTGCATTCAGAGCGGTTTTGCACTTGACAAAACATATATTACAAAAGTATTATAAAAATATATTTTTTATTAATATACTTTGTCTACAAGAATATTTAATCCCGACGCTAAGGAGTTGATCACGCATTCCATCCTGTGAGGATTGTCCAATACGAATTAATGACGGAAATACTTGTTATACTTGGAAATACGGGAAGTCATGTTTAAAAGTAATTTTTTGTTTAAGTTTTACAAATGTACAGGTGCCATATTACACCTACTTTTCTAAATTTTTCTGATTTTTTATAACCCTGGAAGTCATTTAACACCACATCATTCTAGTTATATGGCTAGCAGTCAGTTCTAAAAATGGTTTTCACTTTTCAGCCTGTGCACGCATGCCTCTTTCAGCTCCAAAGTTCCATGAAAGTATTATATTCCTGTAATATCTCCACATTTGCAGTGTGAATTATGATATAAAGAAATATAAAAAGTACAGCAATATATATTATTTTAGTGTTATTTGTTTGTATTTTGCAGATGTGCAGACGCTGGATACAATGCAGGCATTATGTTTGCCTCTGGGAGCCTCAGTATCACTTTTGATAATGTTTTTCTTCTTTGACTCAATGCAAACACTCTTTGCAATATGCACTGCAAGTGAGTTTCATTGTCATAATATTACTTTGAGAATCTATAAAATCCATTTTTTTTTTTTTGACACTGGACACAACTGTTATACTTCCTATCATCTTCCCGGAGAGAACTCACCAACCTCGGGTGAAGTGGGTGTGTGTTTGCTGTGCCTGCCGAGACCTGCTTCGGCACGATTAGCGGCACACAGCGGCCGACTTAACGTTTAAAAGATCCTCCAAAAATTAATGGTTATGTAAAGAATAATTAATAAATGGCATGCGGATACCTGCATTTAATATTATATAATTAATAATTCGAGTAATGTAATATTATACCCAATTGTTGATTTGATTTTTAAGATTCCTTATCCATAATACAGAACTAAAAAGACTGTCTATTTGTCTGTTACTAGATCTATAGTCCCTGAATTGTGTAACTCGGAAACATCTAAGAAACAGTCCATGCTGTATTTTTTTAGACCTAGAAATACTGTGGGTTAGTTCTTTTTTCTCTTCCTTAAATGTACCCAGGTAGCTCCATTCCATACATTAGCTGTTTTCTTAGCTTCATTCATCTTTAGCAAATCAGTAGATTCTGGTCCCTCAGGAAGAAATTTCGACGGCGATGAGTAATATAAATAATCAATGTATTTCAGTAATAGCGTGTGCAGCGCTGGCGTTTCTGCTCACACCTCTCTGCCAGTATGTGTGTGGTGCGGCCGGATGGTCTTCGTGGAGTGTGGCTGTACCAGGTGGTGCTAGTGGTGCATCGAGCAGTCGCTGCAAGCGATGTGCCAGATATTCTCCACCAGAGTTTGCAGCTTTCTGCCTCAGCGCCGCCATTGTAACCGTTTGGGTTCTCACTGGACATTGGTTACTAATGGACGGTTAGTTTGCGTTATTGTTAACATTTTTTATGAAATCTTTCTTTTAACATTTTTTTGAGATTTTAAGAAAAATGATATCTGCTATTACATACATGCTGATTTATTTAATATTTATCAAGAGGATAATATATATACTATTTTTTTAGCATTTGAACTGCTAACCAAAAGAGTAATGCTTTAGAAGTCCATTTGATTATTTATTTATTAGGGTTTTTTATTTGAAATGCGTCACTGATTCAACAATTTGGTAGGTCCTGTAACAAAAAACTTTAATGAGACCTCTTGGTAGATTTGTTGTAACTGAATTGTCTTATAGCTCTGAAGCTGATCCGGTTAAAAGGCGAATGAATTTCAAAATAAGCATTAAATTTTTACCCATATTTTGTTTTCTGTCTGCGAAACATACTGTTCTTTCTATTATCATTGAAAGCAACATTATAATTTGGTTTCCATATGGGTACATACAGGTGCATAATAATTTGTTCATACTGAGCTGATAACCAGGTATTCCACCTAACAGTTGGCATGATAGGATAGGATCAAAAGAACAATTTTGTGGCAAAGGAAGTGGTGGTTTCTCCTTATCGACCTGACCTCACTCGATGAGATTTTTTTCATTCTTTTAATGAAAAAGTCTTCAAAGAAAACAGTTTTTCGCACATGAGGGTAAAAAAAAACCTAAAGATTTAAAGGGCATCACATTGCCAGAGTTCCAGGACTGCTTTGAGAAGTGGAAAATGCATCTAAACCGATGCATACCACAAATGGGGGAGTACTTTAGGGGTAATTAAATTTAAATATGTAAAAGTAAATAAGCAATTTTTAATCTGTTTTTTTTTTTGGTCACATTCTGTTCATACAGATAAATAGTTCAAAGTAATCTACAAATTCTATCTTATGCTCTTAGAATTCATTAGAATATTTCAATATTTTTTATATTAAAACTGATATTTTAAAACAACTACAATTTAATTTAAAAATACTCTCATTAAAATGATTGATAAATGCTTTTTATTTCAGCGATGGGCATGGGCCTGTGCGTGACATTCATAGCCTTTGTCCGCCTACCCTCCTTGAAGGTTTCCACACTTCTTCTCACAGGACTGCTGCTTTATGACGTCTTCTGGGTCTTCTTTTCTTCATATATCTTCACCACTAATGTCATGGTTAAGGTCGCCACCAGGTAGCACAATTTTCAGATTAATTTTAATTATATTTAGTTTAGTTAGTTAGAAATTATTAAAATCAATTTAGCTTTTATTTAAGTAGAAAAGATCCTACCTTGGAAATTTATTACATATATATTTACTCATAGAAGGGTTCTACTTATTTCAAAATATTTTTTTTTTATTGTTTTCTGTTAAGCTTCGTAACGGATTTTGCAACTTCAGTGAGGTTAGCAAAGATGCCCAATTTTTGTAAAAGAATTGATTTTTCGGTTAAACAATAATCTAAAGTGTTATATTTAGGAAAGTGACTTATATTTTAAAGGAACCGACTGATATTTCTAGTAAAATAACTAATGTTCAGTGGGAGATCATTTAATAATATGGTAAAATGACTCTTAAACATTTTTTATATTTTTATACAATTACTTACACAATTATTTATAACCATTACTATGTTAGCGCAATTGATAGTGCTGAGAAAAGCGCTATTGTGAAAAATAACCTGGAAATCGATTGTGTGTCGCGGGGGTTAAAGGTATTTCACACCAGAGCTTTAATAAAAATGATAAATTTTGGAATTATTTTTTTTATAATTTCTTACTCGTAATAGGGAACATAAACACCTCCTTAAGTCTTTGAGAATGGTCTCGGAACACCCTGTAGAATAGTGTATCTGTCATAAAAAGAATCGCTATCAAAATGGTCTTTGTAACTCTAGCTACTTTATTTTTTACCGTCTGTTCGAACCAGTTATGACATTTCATAAATCCCTATAATTTCCTGCGCCTATGTCTTCACCTTTATGATAAAACGTACGCTCTGTCCTTACCTTAAAAGTGAATTTAGGCACCAGGATGCAGGCTGATGGGTAAAGCAATTGTGCGGTTGGATAATGATAATATGTTTTTATGAAAAGTTTAGTTGTTTAACCGAAACTGACAGCTGCATCATAACAATGGGATGCAGATAGGTACTCTTGTTTTTATATAAAAAAAAAGTTTTTTTTCCTATCTTTCCAGGCCAGCAGAGAATCCAGTAAATATTGTGGCCAGGAGGTTAGGTGGCTTGGGCCGAGACGCTCCCAAACTCTCCCTCCCAGCCAAACTCGTCTTCCCCTCCATGCATCAGCAAGGCCATTTCTCCATGTTAGGTATTATTAATAATCTATTCTACAAACGAAGATAGTAAACCAATAAAATTAATTAATCTACTTAATAGAATATGGTACTTGTAGAATATATTTATAGTTATATGTAGTTATGAATATTTTATATTTTTTACCATGAACAAAAAATAAATTTAAAAAAATACCCATAGACCTTGTATTTTTGTGGCATCACAGTTATTTTTACCTAATTATTATATGAGAACTATCAGATTGAATTCTTTTTTTCGCTTTATAAGTTATTCTTCTGCCTATTTATTTTTTTTCACTAAAATTATGCCTTATTGTCAAAATATATAAAAAAAATAACATATATTAAAAATGTAATTTTTTGATAAATTAATAAAAAATTGAATATTTCTTCTATTTCTTTTGATGAACAATGGCATTTCTAAATAAAATCAATTAGAAAGATGTTATAATATATATCTGAACATTTATATTTTGAAAGAATTGCCGTGAAAAATTGTAAGTACGGCATAGATTTGTAAACAAATCTGTCAGCCGTGGCTATGCTGCGGAGTTTACCACATCAGCATATATCAGAGTATATATATTTTAGAGTATGCGATACGGGATAAAATCTTATTCAAAATATATTGCCGAATGTTTTTACTTATAAATATGTCAAATGATATCAATCATCTAATTTTCTTATTTTGGCAAATTTCAAAGATGGCAGATTCACTGTCGTGGTATGGTATCATCTTGACCACATAATTCCCATGACCTCAAACACGACAAAAACATTTATCTTTTCAATTGTATGCACGTAGATGCGCAGACACGCAGATGCATAAATACTTTCCATACTTGTTTATGTAATATTATAAATAAATACATTTGTGTAGTCACTTTTAATCGCAAAAATATATCCTGTATACAGAAAGAAATCACACATGTAAAATGTAAAATGTAAAATGTATTCTTCATTTTCATTTTCTTCTATTCAAACTACCTACTATTAAATAAAATATAAATTTTCCCTTTCATCAAATTTACACATAAACAAATAAACTACAAAGTTATTTTTATGTTAAAAGATATGAGTCCCAATTATCTGCTTATGACTGTTTTAAAAATTATATATTTTTTAAATTAATTTTAAATATATTAATATATTTTTGTGATATATATATATAATATATGGCAAGAATCATTATGATTCCATCACATCCGCATTGTCATTCATGCCTTGTATTTCAAATCAATCGCATTGCAAGATTTAAATGTATTTAAAACATGTATTTAAAACATGTCTAACAAATCACAAAAGATATAAAAATAAAAACCCTCCTAAAATATTTAAATAGTTGCTGTAACAGACACTCAGAAACTCATTTTCAGAAACAACAACAGAAACTCATTTTCAGATGTTTGAACAAGTTGTATTTCTGGATTATAACGACTAATAGTTTCTTTTAGATAAAAGTACAATATTACTATTTGATGGTTTCAGGTTTGGGGGACATAGTGATGCCCGGTTTGTTGTTGTGTTTTGTCCTCCGTTATGACGCATATAAAAAGGCTTCCATTGTTTGCGAGGTGGGAAGTGTGCCAGGACCAAGATCTATGGTAAGTTACAAACTTAATTTTATACGAAATTTTGATTGTTGGTATGATCAGGATGATACCATAACGGAAAGTGCCGTACAACGAACTTAATTTATTATTGTTGCGTTTGCAGGGTTCCCGACTGACATATTTTCATTGCTCTCTGCTGGGTTACTTCCTGGGCCTGTTGACGGCCACCGTCAGCTCAGAGGTCTTCAAGGCAGCTCAACCTGCCTTGCTGTACCTCGTGCCCTTCACGCTGCTGCCTCTCTTGACCATGGCGTACGTTAAGGTAGATGATAATATATAACTACTTAATTTTTCCAAGCAGGATGCATTTATTCCAGCGATGCTCCAATCCCATTATGGCATTGTAATGTTATATCGAGTATAATTGTGAGGTATCAAAGTAGAGCAGTAATCAGGTCCTAAATGATAGTTCATTATATAATCTAGTATTTACTAGATTATGTATACATATTATTACAATTACCACAAATTACCACATTTAAGACTGACACCCTACCTGCGGATGTATCATTGCGACTGCATAAAATATACCATAATCAGCTGAAATTACTAAGTACTGTGGTCATTTTATTGTACTTGTATATTTAAGTAAACATACGGTTTTGATAATAAAATTTTAACGACCAGACACGCCATATGCGCCTACGATTGCTCCACCCCTCTCCCTTCTCCTACCCTCTACATGTCCGATTCTTGGAGTATTAAGAGCTAGATATATGTAAAACACTCACTAATGAGTGTGATAACTACTTATTACACGTTAATAAGTAGTTATCACACTAGTCTTATATTGAAATAGTCCCATATCTCACATATGGATCATATGCAAAAAACAGACTAAATTAGCAAAACAAAAAAAAATAAAATAATAATGATAAAATAGTAATCTTTGGACATCATTTTCAGTTTTTTCTTTGGCCTCTGACTATTTTTAAAACATACCATTATTTCAAAATATTGTTTCAAAATTAAAATGTATTTAGAGTGCTAATGCGAGTGTAATTTAATTTAATTTTAATCTTTACATGTATCTCTGTACTTTTGCGAAAACCTGTCATCAGTTAATTTTACAAACAACTGTATGTACCATTCGTTCTTCTTAAATTATACTGTTGGTTTTCCGAATAAACAATAAATAAATAAATAACCTTTCATCAGTTAATTTTACAAACAACTGTATGTACCATTCGTTCTTCTTAAATTATACTGTTGGTTTTCCGAATAAACAATAAATAAATAAATAACCTGTCATCAGTTAATTTTACAAACAACTGTATGTATCATTCTTTCTTCTTAAATTATACTGTTGGTTTTCCGAATAAACAATAAATAAATAAATAACTAAAAACATATACATGTGTGATGTATTTTTTTATACAACTCTTGTATTTGTTGTCTTGTCTGCTTCAATGCTTTTATTTTGTATGCAGGGTGATTTGAGACGGATGTGGAGTGAACCTTTCATCAGTCCGGGGCCCGGCCAGTCAAAAGCAAATTTTGACGTTTGAACAAACGCCCGAACAGAGTGTGAAATCTCATTATTCACTTGTGCATTTATGTAGTGTCCGACAACGAAGCTATTCAGTGCAAGAAGAACAATTGCTCCGTTTAAAAGTATAATTTCGGAGCTGGGCAGATAGTGATATTAAATTATTTGTGGTTAAGTCCCCCCACTCTCACTCCCACTGATGTATTTCTATTGAAACAAAATGATCTTCGGTGGTCATCCCTTGTGGATGATTTTGAACCAACCTCATTCTTGATAAAAAAACTTTAATTAATGTGAAGCTTTAGAGCTCTACTCTAGAAATTATATTTTCAAACGCTCTTCACATTTTACTGTGAATATTTCACAATGTCAAGAACAATTTTATTTTGTCCATAGTTTTAATTTGAGCAGTATAATATAAGCGAAATCACAATTTAGGATAATATATTTGAGCATATGTGCAATTCACCATTTTTCATATATTAAGGTTTCTGTTAGGGTATGTTATTTCATTCTATTATTAATTTTATGAGCACCGTAAGAGTCTCTTGACTTAATTATAAGGTTTTCTCACAATCACAATCGAATATGTACTGAGATATTTTATTTATAAATTAGATTAATTTTTTAGGTGATCAAGGTTGAAATGGCTGCTATGCTAGTCTTAGCCAAATAAGAAAGGTCATTACTGTTATATATGTCTAAAATTTGATGCGGATTTCATTACTACTCAGTATGCAAATATTATATTTTAAATAAACACTTCGCTTAACTAAAAAAAATTGTGTGAATGCCGGGACTCACAGTTAAGATATATAAACATTATCGTTCTCTGAATCTAAAGGGAGGATTGAAAATTTAAATTAAATGAAATACATACTGATAACTTCATCTATTTTAATGACATTTTTTCTTTAGATTTAGGCTGTTTTGACATTTATGGAAATTATTTAACAATTGTTAACACTTTTAAAAGTAATCGCTTTGTGACTTGTATGTAGAAAACCTAGCGGATAACATACAACGAACCAACATGGGAATAATTTCATTCAATCTAATCTTTGTTATGTAGTTCATAAAAGAGTCACTCAAATTTCTTTAATATGAAATATAATATTGATAATTCATTATTTTTTCCCTTAGTAACTGAAGTATTAGCCCTTTAGCAACACAAAAACGTATCTCGATTATTGCAACTATTCAGGAAGCATAAAAACTGTTTTTTATTATTAGAAAACAATTATTTAACCCCTAGAGAGCGTAGTTTATTTTGGCGCCAAAACCCGTTGAGACTGTAGTTATTGACCTTGAAAAATCACTCACTACTATAAAATCCATAGTGCAGGCATGAGTCGTTCAATTTTTACAAATCTGGTATCATCGGATTCACCGTAAAATTTTCTATTACACCATATCACTTTGATTATGTTTGTCTCGTAAATTAAAGAAGAAAAAAATAAAAATGTTGCCATTTTTTTTTTTTTTTTTTTTTTTTTTTTAAATTACGAAATAAACAAAATCAACACTTTTTTTTACATTTTCATATATTTATAACTATACATTACAATTTAAAAGTCTTCCAAAATATGTACATTTTTCGGAAAAAAGAAAAAAGTTAAAAAAAAGTTATAGATATTGGAAGGGTAGTACATTAGTGTATTGAAAATACACATTTATAAATAGTAGTAGAAACTACATTAAAATGAAAACATAAAAAAAACAAAATTATTTCGTTAAGATTTTCAATGAAAAAAACGTCAAGTTAATGAATAATACTGAAATAATACCAAAAATAATCAAAATCAAGCAGGTAGTCAGGACGTCCTATCACGTCGTACGCTCTCAACGGACATAGAAATGTCCGCGCGGATCGACGTCCTATCACGTTCTACGCCCTCTAGGGGTTAAAAGACTAATAATACAGTTATATTATTTTATATCACTAATTTATAAGAACAAATTTATGGAATTAAAAATATTCTTAAAACAATTTACTAAGGGTTATAGAATAAAAAAAATAATAACAAAACTAATGTATTAGAAATGTGTTTGTGTTACTAACATGATTGGTATGTTTAAAAAAACAGATAAGTATGTTTCAACGATGTAAAATCAATTTATTATCCTTTGAAAAGATCCTTATTTCCGGTTGCATACACATTGAAGATTAATGATTTAGGTGTCCCCAGCAAAAATGATATAGGTGTCCACACATACATACGAGATGTGATCAAAAAGTAAGGTGACTTTTTATTTGTAACAAAAAATATTTATTCATTCATCAATATTTATTATGTCCCCTTCAAAGTAACCCCCCCCAGATACAATACCCTTGTGCCAACGCTTTTTCCAATCCTCTAAGCACTTTTTGGTATAAGCCTTCAGCTCATCCAGCTCAGGTCTTTATGTCCTCAATCGTTGCAAAACGCCGTCCTTTCATGGGTTTCTTGAGTTTCCGGAACAGGAAAAAGTCACAGGGGGCTAAATCCGGTGAATACGGTGGCTGTGGCATGAAAACGGTGTTGTTCTTGGCCAAAAAATTACGAACAAGCAATGACGTGTAAGCTGGCGCATTATCGTGTTGCAATAACCATGACTGATTTTTCCACAATTCCGGGCGTTTTTTTCGTATCGCTTCACTCAAACGGCGCATAACCTCAAGGTAATACTCTTTATTAACTGTACGACCTTGTGGTAAGAACTCCTGATGCACTACGCCATGATAATCAAAGAAAACAGTGAGCAACACCTTGACAATTTGACTGAAGTTCGGCCTTGGAAGAGTTTATACCACTTGTAAACATTTTTTTTTATTTAAAGTAGACTCACCGTATGCCACTGTCAACATTTCAAGAGTTTTAGAGCACTTGATTCCATTTTTTACATAAAATTTAATGCAAATTCTTTGATCCATGTTTTTCGACAATAGAAAATCGCCGAGCACGCAAAACACTTCTAACCTTAATGCCTCTCACAAACAAACAAAAAATGCTATACTTTGAAACTTTTCAGACGTTAAAACAAGTGTACCAACAACATAACAAAAAAAAAAACCAAGATCGAACGGACGTAGCCCGGGAAATTTGAAAAGTCACCTTACTTTTTGATCACACCTCGTACATATCTTACATGATTGCCAGAGGTATCAAAACGAAAATCAACATTATTTTTAAGTTTTCTTGCGTAAAAAGATAGAACTTAATTCTCCATAATCATAAGAAGTATTGTAAACTTCTTCGGGATGCAGCAATGGATCCATTTTATTTGTAAATAAATTGTTTATAGGTTGAAGTATTTCAGGGTTCTATCTTTTGAAACATCCTAGTATAAGAAATGGTTCTCCAAAATTACTATTTTGAGATAGGATTGGAAGATGAAAAATATTTGGAGAATAAATAAAGTTATATTTACCAATCTACATAAAAGTAACCATTTCATTCAACGTTGTACAATACAATACAAATACTACCTTCATAAAACATAAGTAACTAAATTGTTTCATAAAAGTAAAACAAAACATAACATTTTTTAAAGGTTTAAAAATTTATAAACCTTCTTCATTTTTTGACTTTGCTGCAGCTATAAAATTTTTAAGCTTACTTAAAATCATGAAATCCTTAAAAATCAACAAATGCTAGAATACAAAAAAAGTTACTGACATTTAATTCGACTTTCATATGTAACCAGTGACATTTTATGTCAATTTACGGAAAAGCGCGAAACATCCAATCGCAACTTCATTTGACGTTCTGAAAATCTGTTTTTTTTTAAAACATACAAGTGTATCTAAATATAGGATTCTTTATTATTAAAATATATTTTATTAGATACATAAACATTAATATTGTGGAAAAAAGTGCTTTTGAGATACGTTTCTTTATTACATAATATCTCATACGTATCTCAAAATAACCAAAATTCGAGATACATTTTGTGTTACTTAGGGAATGAAATACTAAATGGGAATTTATTACTAAGTAATAAATACTCACTTCTACTTCCCTAATTACACAGTTGACGATGCTCCGTTTCGATAATGAATGTCAATTATGTACTTATTAATTAATACTAGTCTCCCCTGTCCAAACGCTCATTCGAGCGGCACAGTCACGAGAGTTACATTTAGAGTTATCAAAGTGCAATTCACTCCTCCCAGGGGTCTGCATTTAAATGTTTACCCATCAAAAAAACAGGCATCACCTACTTTAGGATGATTTAATTATGAAATTAAAATATACAACATTTATTATGTAAAACTAGCTGTTCAACCCTGGGCTTTGTCCCTGGTTGGCAGCTAAACCCTGTGGGCGGCTTTGATGCTATCTTGGGCCACAACAGCTCGTGCCTGCGGTACTCGGGATGGGTTACTTATGGGTTAATACCTTACTACATTATTTCCTAAACTTATAAGAATCTCTTATTTTAAAGTCTGTCCTAAAGTTCACGTTTAACCCTTAATTGCCTAACAAGCTTCCCTCCCTAGCCCTTAAATGCTAATTGCTTTTATTGGTTACATTAAATCTGTTTAAATATGAAAAATTAAAGAAATTTGAAGTTATATATTGACATATTTTTTGAACTTAAGACAGTAATATCACAACATACCTCAAAGGTGCTGTAAAGGTTATTAGTTTCCTAGTTACTCTGATTCGACTGACACTTCTTTGCCGGTGAATTTGACGGCACCACTTCCTGGACACTCTATATCAATTGCAATTCAGTCTTATTTTACTGTTATTAACTAAATGATCGTTTCCTAACTATTTACCGAGTATTACCATTATGCTTTGAAACAGTATGTTAAATACTATTTACAAGTTTGAAATTAGGAAATGCGCTATTATTTGTTTATAATTAACAAAATCTAATATGGTTATGCTCAGTTTAAAAAAAAGTGAACTACAATTTTAATATGTTTTGCTTTGAATATGCATCAATAGAATATTGTCTGATCTGAAAACATCCCACCATAATATTGTTTTATTTTTAAGAAATTATATATATGTATATTTATGAGGGATTTCTTTTATAATTATAATAATAGACTACTAATAGGACCTTTTTATCTACTAATATTCGCAGTAATTTGTTATGTATTTATAAAATGTTCTACAATTAATTTTAAAATTCCTTTAAATTATAATGTTAAAATAACTGAAGTCATAATAAAAAAAACCGTCAATTGATAAAATTCGATTAAGTATTATGGGTTCCAGGAAATCTGAGTCATCGAGTAATGTCCAAATCGTGCCTGTAGTTTCACTTACACACATCTTATACTCATCAACCTGTACAGCGTGTTGCATATTATTTGAAATTCCTAGAACAATCATTAATAAACCCATATTAAAAAGTATTTTAGAAGATTTATGTGTGTACTTAATATTCTGAACAATATTAAATATTATGTGAAAGTAAAAAACATGCAGTTTAGGTTATGTTAACCAAAAATATGATGTGTGTAAGTGAGAGGACATACACAGTTTAGTAAGTTGTCTCGCTCTTCTGCTGTTTCTATTCCCAATTGAATCGGACCATAACCCCGTAAAAATCTTTAAATAAAAACAATACATTAAAATAATTTTTTTTTTGGGCAACCTTGTAACGCATGCTCATAATTAGCTTATTTGGGCAATGTGACAGTCATCTTGCAGCACTGAAAATTAATGAGCTTTGAGATTACATTTCGTGCGTTCAGGCAGTTATACCCTATGAGGTTGAGAACATAAAAACGTAACTGCGCAAGATAGTCGTTGACTGACTATCTGCAATTCTGATACATAAATCTAGAGTCTTACTTATCACTCTAAACAAAAATATTTGATTGAGATCATTCTAAGTGACAAATTCATATTGAAGTTTTAAAATAATAAACACAAATGATTAATTAGATTTCCTATTACCATTCTTTATATAGGTGTAAATTATATTATTTAAAACCCCTCATAAATAATATATATTAATATGTACATGTATATAATATGTATGTGTATGTAATATGTATAATAGTATATGTATGCCTCAATGTTTTCCGTTTTGCATCTATCTATTTACTATTTTACAATATGTATCCGCCTATCATCACTGTGTCATACTCATCTAATCTGAAAATAATTAATTCTGATAAGCTGGCAGACACTATACCTGTAGCACTTAAATATTTCGAGTATTTTTTTATTTAATGTGTTTTTTATGTTTAATAATATATTTGAACTGATACTAGTTTTGTTACTGTTCAAATGTTAAATTTATGTCAAAGAAAATGCAAGATCTTTAATAATGATCAAATAAATTAAATTCATTGGTTAGTATGAGACTCCAATAGCTTATAGGGTTTTTTTTTAACTATTTCGATTTGTATAAACTTTATGAATAATTTGTTGGCGCCAGATATATTCCTTTATCACCCAACCTTTTTTCCCGTCAAAAACTACACTTATCAAGGTGTCCGTTTTCCCGCATCGTTTCTAGCTTAGGTGGACAGCAACTGTGTCGTACTCTCAACAGACTCATGTCCGCTAAACATCTCACTTTTCGCCTCTAACTTGAGGAAGCCATGTGTGGTGAAGTGAGGATACTCTATTCTATGAGATTAGTGCCAAGAGTAGGTGCCATTTTCAGGGAGACCAAAAAACAGTTGTCAAAGGAGCAGATCGTAGCAAAAGGTACACGCTCCTGTTCTTTTTCTTTCTGTTTTTATGATATTTGGCGCTGCATCTAGCTCAGAGTTCATTACATTTCACAAAAAATGCGTTAATTCAATATTTAAACCATACCTGCTTATTAACATTAGTAATAACAACTGTACTCAGGTAGCTTTCTCTCTCACTCATATAGTCGGAAACGCCATTTAAAAAGCTATTATTTGCATCCAACACCACGAAAATTTTCCCAATAATAGGGAATTAAATTAAATTACCATTGCCATTGAAAAAAAGCCATTGAAGCTAATGGCGCACAATCTTTGGATTCTTTTTTTTTTGTTCACAGTGCTCGTTACATTATTTTTAACATTATTTTGGTGTATTTGATAAAATATGGTTTATTTTTATTATAAAATCATTTTAACATAATTTAAACTAATTGACTGATATGACTTACAAACAGTTATAAAACTTGTTATATGAGTGTATAACCGATCCCGGGCTATTCAAACAAACCCTTCTACCATTTATTTATGAGCTCCATGACACTGACTAAGCGACAACTACTACCTATCCAGGAAATTCAAACCTCAGTTTAAGTAGCAATATGGAGATATCTCTCACTTTTTGTCGTTTTTATTGTTCATTCAGTGCATTTATCTCAAATACATGATTATAATCTTGTCTTATTAACCTAACCAACATGTTCGGAGACATTATTTGCTTTGATTTATGCTGTCATCATGATACGTAGATACACGTCATGGTACATTTATTATATTAAATTAAAAGTACTCTATATTACAAATTCTTAATGATTTGTCATAACATTACATTAACCATGCTAAAATATGATAGTATTTGAAATGGAACAGTATTATGGATTATTTTCTAAATTAAGTTCTTTAAAATTGTCCATTTATGGTTTCTTAGGTTTTTCATTTGCTTAGGCTGCTGACGGATAGGCGTGGTAGTGAAATTTTATTATTCCTCTTGCTCATAGCCAATTCTTTGAAAAAGCTAATTATAAATTTATTTTCTTTTGTTAATTAATTTTAATTCCACTATGATAATAAAATCCCCCAAATTTTATAAATTTTTTATTCATACGTTGGTTGCAAACTGTAAGATTAGTGATGTTTTACAATGTACAACATATGGCTTTTGTTGTTACATTTCCCTCAGTATTGTTATTTCCATTATTCAACAATATTCTTATGTAACTTAAGGCCCTACTACACATTACCAAATTGTGAATTAAAATATAAAATATAATAACGGAATAGTGTCTCAAAAATTGATGGTAATTAAAATCATTTACACGCACATAGTTCAGATATAAATTTAAAACATATGAATAAAACATGTTTGTTTTTTCATATTGAATTGTTCATTGCAAAATATTCCTATTTGTTTTTTTCAATAGTATGTGTCAGCAGCCTCATTTACCGACTGATCATGTTTATAACTACAATTTAGTAAATAATCATTTTGTGATAATAAATATGTGAATATTTTTGTCGTAATGCAATACATATTATTGATACTCACATAATATAAAATGCAAATAACGTTTAACTGTATGTTAGGCCTTTGATTATTAATTTCCTTACATGTTTAGTATAAGTTTTGTTAACTATGGCCGACTTTATTAAGTTATTACAATAAAGTAAATGTATATAATATATATATAAGTATAGATACTACTATAAGTGTAAATAATGTCACAATCCCATTGTAGCCAAAATATGCATTTTCTTGAATAAATTTATGGAATTTAGATCTGATGTCATTAGGTGTATGTATTTTGGAAAAATGTTTTTTTATTTATTTTACGTCTCACTGTATTACTTTTGGGTAATGGTAAATTTTCTTAATCGATAAATCACATCAAAATACAATTAAACGTAAACTGGTTTTTTGAGTAAACATCTTTGTTATAGCTTTTCTAGCTTGAATGAATTAGTATAAATATCTTTTTTTTTCAATGTGACATGCTATATAAATGTGACCTGTCGTAGGAAGCCTTCATTTAATTCATATTTCTGAAATTAATATTCTTTAAAATTCAGAAACTGAATTTTGAAAATGAAGATATTGAGATACCCATCAAGTCAGCATATGTTATTTCAATTTCCTATTTTTTATTATGATCTATGAGTATTTTACATTTATTTCAATTATTTTTTAATATTATACTTTGTTCCTATAGGGAAATACTTTGAATTTACAAAAATGATATAATGTTTAAATTACGTGGAAAATCTTTCACGAGTACATTTAAATAATCAGGTAAAAGGTTTTATTTTTGAATTTGTAATGTACATATATATACAGGCTGTTCCAAGACCATTCCTATTACTTGTAAGAAATTGTATTAAAAAATGCAAAAATAATTCATGCCCAAATTTATTAATTTTATCTCTCGTGTAAATTTCCTTTTTGCTCGCAGGCGCAATAACCCAACATGGCACGGCCTCGCTAGCGTCTGAACTTATAACATGAGTGATTGACAAAATTTACATGATAATATATCATGTAAACTTTACTAGATATATTATCATGTAAAGTTTACAAAATTTTTACTCTGAAATCATTATGAATGAAACATATATGAGGTCAAAACAAATCATGTTTGAAATCGCAGGGCCAATAAGCTGGTTTTTTTTTATCAGGAATGGTACTTAAAATTGATTTAAGGGAATCATTGTTTTAGGACTGATATGTGTGTGCATATTCAGTAAATATTTTCAAGCAGGGTTTTAACAAATTTAAATTAATTTACAAGGTTTCATATATTCAAATAAAATAAGCGATACCATTGACAGCATATTCTCAAACTTGCTACTTTACAGAAAATATAATTTGCAAATCCATTGAGAACAGCAGTTTTCAAACTTTGATACTCAGAACTTCTTCATTTTATCATATTTCCCTCAATTTGAGGAACTTATTTGTATATAACAACATCCTGGAACCCTAACTAACAACGAAAAAGAGTGGTAGAATTATTTTGCGATGGAGGTTTGAAAACTATTTACCAAATTAAAGTTTAATATTGACTTGAAACCTTGTAAAAATGCATCCATTGATTGCCAGGGTAGATGTCAATCAGCTGCGTTTGTGGGTCAGAATATCTTGCTCCATGATAAGTAGCTTTTTTGCATTACTTATGGCCTAAAACCTTACCAAAAAACTAAGCTATCTAATTGTGAAAACTCCATTTGAATCAGTTCAGTGGTTTTGGAGAAGAGTAACGATGCGAAAAGCAACTCTTATTTGTAAGTGTAGTTAGTGGTTATGTATATATTTTTGCAGAATATACAAGTATTGGAAATCAATATAGAAATATCACTAGGAACAGTAACGACTAAAAAAATTTTAAAAACAAAAATGCTTTTAATTTTCTGTGCAAATCTTTAAAGATAACACAAAGAACCAAAACACATTGCTTTTCGTAAATATCTGGTTGAAGATGCTCATCGATGATACCCTTAACTATTTTATATCCAGGTGTTTCTAAATCTGAAATGTTGTTCTCTCTGCTTAATAGCAGCTTGAAGGTACATGAAAAAAAAACGCATGGATAAATGCAGTCAATGTTTAGGTTTTTAGTTTTTTTTGTAATGGATTGAAATTTTAGATCTTAATTTTTCGAAGAGTGACTATTTTTGGTCTTACCTAGGTCTATAGATATATAACTAAGTTTTCTTAAGCTGTTAGCTAGTTAAATAACAAGGTTTGTTCTGAATAATATGTAAAACATTGATTTGTTATTTAATTAGTTAAGATTATATAGCAGTAGGTGTGGCTGAAAGCAGTTGTGATGTGGCAAATAACAAATAAATTAGTAGAGTTGACGGTATAACAATGAAGTTTAACTTACGTGTAATCAAGGCCAGGTAAAACCAAAACTAGTCGATATTACTAGAAAAGCAATGCATACAAATAATAATTAGTATCAAAATTGATATGGAAATCCACAAAATAAAAGTGATTATAAACATTGCAAATATATATATATATATATGTGAATGTTTTTATGGGATTTTCCTTGTTGTGACTATGTAATCTTTGTTAATTGTAATAATCCATACCTATTAACATATAATAACAAATTCATCATTTGTTTTTGTTCACATTTATAATTATTAACAATTTTCATCTGATATTGTGGAATTTATTACTGAAATATAATAATTTACTATTTAATGTATGTTTTTTGTTCATAATGGATACATACAGTATCATACATTATATATGTTATTATATAATTTTGTTCTATAGTTTACACCATCTCTGTTACACAAATACATTTTTACATCGTCCGAATTTTTAATAAAACTTGAAATGTTTCAAATTGCATTATTTGTTTATTTAATTTTTAATCCTAATAAATTTTTAAATTGGTTCAAAAATATAGCTCATAAAATTGTTATATGTAAATTAAAATGCACTTAGCACAATAATAAAGAAGAAAATATAATAACTAGCAGATTCTAACCTGCTTCGCAGAATTTCATAGCTAGGCCCGCCCTACTGAGGGTGTTAACAGCGTCTCAATTTTTTCGGCTCCTCAGGTTGTTTGCGCCTTATAACCAACCCTCTGAGGACTTGCTTGTCCATTCATGGGCCTCTCCTTATTCTTGCTCACGTTCATTAGTTAATTACTAAACAATCTCTTCAGGTAACGGTTTAAGAAATTAAACTTCAACACGCAAATAGCCTGAAAGCTGTTTTGAATAAAAAAAATGTAGTTTTTGGAATTTACAGATCTCCTGCGCAGCACAGTGTCACATCTTTTTTAAATTCCTTCGCAAATTTTAGGCAAGGGAAATTGCAAAGGTTGGATAATTGATACCAACATAAATATATTTAATATAACATAACTGAACGAATGATGCAAACGAGATAGGCTTCACCGAAATTTAACACTTAATCCTGAAAACAGTATAATAAATGATTCCTATAAAAGGATACATAATAACAATACATGCAAAAAATACATGAAAAATAAGTACTATAATGCTAAAATTTCAGAATTTTAAAATAACCCTAGGAAAATATGGAATAAATAAAATATAATAATATAAACCGGAAAAAAGACCAATCGACAACTATAATCCACGTGAAAAATGGTATCACTATAATAAGCGGTTTCGAACCTGTGACCTCTTAACAATAATTGTTAAGAGCATGGTTAGTCTATTTATTAGACTACCAAGGCTTAAAATCTCTAATTATAGATTCAAGATCCTATAAGATTTCGCTAGGTGTTCCAGTTATTACTCCGTTGTCCAAGTACCAAAATGACCGGATCGATAGACTACACAAACTACTGCACAACCTACTTAATAGAGAAATTTTTCTTATTAGCGGAAATCATAAAAAATAATGTAAATCTTGGGAGTTTTTTTTATTACCGATATATCTGACTAAAAAAACTAGGTTTTCAGATTACTACACACTATAGATAAAACAAGCCATTCTGTATAACTCTCTGTAGTAAACGGGTTAAATGGGAATCACCGATCAGTCGCTGAGGATATTAACTATGTATGATATCCTTATTCTGGAAGCACTTTGTGATTTCTTTAAAAATAGAGACCATTTTAATAAACATGAAAATATACACGCACATAATACAAGAAGGTTCAAAGGTTTTTTGTTCATTCTACTCAACCGAGAACTTTTAAATTCCAAAACACCAGTAATTATATGAGTCTTTCCTTCTATAATAGATTACCGATCCACATAAGAAACCTGACGTTTCTAAAGGATTTCAAAAAAGCGGTTAAGGAATATTTATTAGAATGAACTTATACAGTGTAAAAGAATTTTATGTTAGTTTGATCGTTTTTTTTGTTGTATCTTTTATATTCTTTTGTTTTTGTTATTTCCTTCGATCTCATTAACAAATATTCGAATTATCTAAATTCGTTTATTTACATTTAGAAAATTTATTGTGTAATTACTATCTTCATCATGTATTTTTGTTACCTAATTATTGTAAATTATGTCATTCTTATATACACATATGTATTTTTGGAAATAAAATATCTTATCATCGTAAAAATTAATTGATAGCGGGGAAGCACGCTGTGATTGACGGAGAGCTTGCCAAATCTCCTTGTCCTTGAGGCCTTATATATTATTTGTCTGAAATAGTTAACCGTAGGGTTTAAATGATGACAAGTATAGGGTTGGGCTGAAAAAGTTTATTTAGAAAACATGCAATATGAACTAAGCAGGCAGTTTGGAGGTATCCCTCTTCTCTATGTATCTCAGCTGTTTTTTTTTCATTCTTTTTAACTTGGCCGTGTTGGTGATGACCTGAACAACCTCCGCTTTCTTTCTATTCTCCTCGGCCCTTTTCATGTTTTCCCTCCTTCTCTCTTTTTTTGCCTCCGTTTCTAACCTCTTTCCTTCGTGGATAGCTCGCGTGGCTGCTTTTGCTTGTTGCAGTTCTAACCTGAGCGCCTGTTTCTTCTGGTGAGGAAGCTTTGTGCCTTTAACTTTTGTGACAGAAGAAAACCTGAAATTATCAGTAGTAAAAATACCTCTTGAAGTTAGACAACTTAAAAGAAAATCTTTAATAAAACTTAAATTAAAAGAATTTATGGAAAAAACATATTCATTATTTAGGTATTAATTAAATTAAGTTAATTTTGTTTGTAAATCACACGAGTTACATTAACTTAATCTGTAAGTATTTTGTATTATATTTTATGCATGTATAAATAAATTGTATTTAGTTAAGATTAAGAAACCGGCAGAAAAGACAATGTCTTTGCAGGATCTATTTATATTGTATTTGTATATATTTGAATAAAAGTAGCTTCTGGCAACATTGAAATTGAATTGAAATAGTCTATCCACACCATAGAAATAGTTAATGGCATAGAAACCGTGTTGAGCACATGATCTCTTATTTTACAATTATATAAATAATACGCACACCAATCATGTGCTTTCATTTTACACTTTTTACATATCCATTATTTTTATTTTCATCAACTTCATACATAAGTCGCTCATAAAATCATCTCATTTCACCATAATCCTTTATCTTAATCACATATCTATTATTTTTATATTTTTTGTTAAAATATCATCCTTTTCATATTTCATCTAATTAGATAATTACATCTTATTTGACAACATTTTACACTAAATAGGACAGAAGACAGTTAAAAATGCATTTTTATAAAACTCAGCGCAGGGTTTAAACCGACATCCTGCACTCTCTTCCCGTCTCTCGTCCCGCACTGTACAGGACCTCTTTAGTACCTTTATGAATATTTTGGTATCCTACGCTTTATCCTACACTATTTTTTTTAGTTTATAAACAAGAAGTACAGAGCGTGGCATGTGGGAATTAAATTTTCATGGAATGTTTACCTTCGTTAGTCACGAGGCTTCCTAAAGGCTTAAAGGCCTCAAAATCACTCACCGCGTTTTTGTTGACTTCCACATTCTTCCAGATTTTGGCATTCCGGATATATCTTGTATACCGTGGACTGCTTTGTCTTTTTTGGGTCTCTTTAGTTTTCCTTCGGGACGTGTAAGTTTGTCTGCTTCTTCGCTCATTGTAATAATATGTACTACAGACTACTTTCCAGTAATAATTATAGGGGTTTTATTTGGTTTAATACTTTCGAACTTCGAATTAAAACGAATCGCAGCAACAGTTTATAACCCCAAAATGATAGTAAATAAAACACGCCTGCGGTCCACCGGCCATCACTGTCCGACAGGATGACACTTGACAGCAGATAGCATATTCATTTTTTTAAAAAATAAATAAATAAGAAATAATAAAATGAAATTTTTATTTTTTTTTGTTTAGTCTATTATGTCTCTGCGCAGACTTTAACTTTATGTAGATTTTTTTTTGTTTACATAAATAAGAAGTTTAATGAAATATATTTTATATGTAATTCATTTTAAAGTCGGTTATTAGTTTTTTGTTCAAAAAACATATTAAAAGGAAAATATTTTTTCCGCTTACTTTCACTTGGCGTAAACTGATGAAACTAAAATGACCACCCTTGAGAAATTCCCTGAGTAGGCGACTAACGTCGCCTATCGACGACGTTAGTCCAAAACGATTAAATAACGATAGTTAGTTAAACGACGTCTGTCCAAAAATGGGCGTGGCCTAAAAATCCATAGATTACAAATTGAGGCCAGGTTCACTCGCCTCAACAGACCACTAGTTCGGTGTTTTAATTTCTCTTGTCTATGCGGAATTTGTATATGATTTTTGACGTTTCTGCATCATTTTAGTTAGTGTGCGCTAAAAGTTTGTTTGTAAATATAAATTAAACGCTTTCACAATTAATTCAAAGATCTGTTATGAATCTTCATGGACGGATAACATTGTATTATAGATGCTGCCTTATACATTTCAACTTTGAAATGAATTATTTAATGAATTTTCGTTAGTGAAGTGTTATGTCATGAGTGAAAATGCCGCCGTTTCGAAGAAAGAAAACTGGAAAATCTTTTCCTGTTAAAGTTTGTACTCTCGATGCCGAGTTAGAATTCAATTTGGAGGTTTGTACCATGAATATTTGTCATTGTTCGCGTTTTTTAATTATTTAATTCGTTTTTGAGGTTATGTTAAGATACATTGTTATGTACAAATACAGTATGTTTTTCCGGTTGTTTCAGTGGCGCGCAACAGGTCGAGATTTATTTGATTTAGTTTGTAGAACAATAGGTTTGCGTGAAACATGGTATTTCGGTCTGCAGTACGAAGATTCCAAACACTTCATTACATGGCTCAAACTGGATAAGAAAGGTATCATTTTATATTCCTCCACATATTATGTGACAAAAAACGAGTTTCTTAACAATTTAATCACAAATACGTTAGGTGATTTTTTTTTAATGAACGGTTAATTCTAAACATTCTAGGTTAGTTCATTCGATGCTATGTTTTTAAAAAGTTCTGTAGCTGCTTCAGAACAGAGAATTTCCTGAGTATATTGCTATTTCAATTATAATTTTTACTATTATTGCACGAAAAATATTGTCTTCAAGGAGGAAAAAATACTAAAAATTCTCTATATTTTTATAATACATTATTAAGTACATAAACCACTTTTTAGATTGGTGAAAAAGAAAATATTGTTACAATGTTAAGATGCCAGTAAGTATTTTTAAACCTTTATTTTTCACACATATGTAATGCAACACAATGATATAAAATGCACCAAATTTTTTGTTTTTAATTTCTATCTAAGATTTTGATGTTTAAATGAAAAATAAAGAATGTTATTTCTTTAATGAAGAATTTTATTTTATTTTTTATTGTGCCATTTTTGTAAAAATGACGCTGCTATTGTTAAATTATTTTCTCATTGATCATAACATCATTGATCATTGATTGATTGTTAACATTGACTAATTTAATTGATCTCTGCTCTAATCTCTTGAAAACTGCGACATAAGAGTGTTATATTCGTTCAACAATCTTCTAATACGGCATGTCATACAAATCGTCCTTGTAACTGGTATATTCCCCCGCCGTTCCGTGCGCCGCAATACTCCACCATGCTGGATGGAGACTCATCGTATTATACGTGAGGAGCGTACTCGACGCAAAGTGGCATAGTGGTGCATTTTCCATCCTCAGTTGCCGTATCTATTTGTTTTAAAAGATCGTTGTATTCGTTATACAAAATTAACTTTTTTCAGTGCAAGATCAATGTGTATCTCAACAACCCAATACTCCTTTCATGTTCCTGGGAAAGTTTTATCCTGAAGATGTCGCTGAAGAGTTGATACAAGAGGTCACTCAGCACCTTCTATTTCTTCAGGTCAAACAAGCCATTCTTAGTATGGACATTTACTGCCCTCCAGAGGCCTCTGTTCTTCTGGCCAGTTATGCTGTTCAAGCAAAGGTATTTATACTGCCTAATATTTATTAGCACCCGAATAACAAAACATGTTTGATTGTGAAACAGATGCTGGAATGGTACCAGAAAAAAAAACAACATTAACCTAATACTATTTTTTAATTTAAAATAATTGCATACTAATGATAATATTTTATCATATTAAGAATAACTATGGTCGCCCAGTGGTCGAAATTCGACCGTAATTCAATAAACTTTTAAGTTTGAGCTTTATTGAGATTGTTATACCTCTATAATATGGTAAGTTTACCACTATAATCAGTGGATATATATTTTTTAAAATATTGTCCTATTTCGTCAGCTACGAGTGTGTACAAATACGTCATTAGCGTCTGTTGTTGCCTTATTCCCTGCAATACTTAATAAATATAAAATTTAATTTTAATAACAGTTGAAAAAAAACACAATTTCAGAATACTGAATTACTGTGAATGTTTTCAAAATATTTTTTTGACTTTCTTTTTATTGAAGGTGGTTCATGAGTCCATCATACAATAATTTGAAGTATTCATTATGATAAGGCCAATATGCTTTACCCTTATGACAATATGAAGTGAATGCAGCCTTTCACCTACAGTGACTTCAGATTCAAAATGTTTTGCATTGTAAATGCAAAGTACGATCAAAGTATTCAAATTTCTTGAAATGACATTCAGTGCATATATAAATGTTTCCCTCAAAATAATTTCATTATTTTGTAATACTATTTACACTATTTAAATTTGCAATTGGCCTATTATCATTTCGACCTTGAATATATATTTCTCCTTCTTTGTGTCTCACGTCAGTTCTATGTGGAGGCATAATGTATGATAGGTTTGAATATCTGAATGTTATAAAAAAATAAATGTAAAATGAAATTACCGAAACTAAGATTAGACGGGGTTTAATTTATATAATAAATTGAACTATTTTTTTTTAACCTAATAATTATTATTGTTTTTTGTCTTGACATTACTTTAAACAAACAGATTATTGAAAAAGGTATATTTGAAATCACCAAAAATTCACAGCTCTAAACTCATTCCCTCAATCTGTCAGTTGTATGAACATTTTATTTAATTAAATTTAATGTATTTATAACACATTATAGGTAATTTTAACTTTCTGCACTCCTTCTCCATATAAACTTTAGCCGTGACAAATCTCACACTCCTCCGCAATATGCTTAAAAAGGTATCCAAAGTTTTCCCTTCTATTATAATATAAGTATAGTATTAATATATTTGACTTATATTTGATGATTGTTTTTTAATAGTGGCAAATTGCCCAAATAGATAAATGACACAATCTTTGACAATATTGAAAATTTTTGAAAAAGTTTTAATTATTAGATAAAGTGCTGGATAGCATAATATTTATAAAGGTTCTAAAGAGGTCCTGTACTTGAGAGCCCAGGATGTCGGTTTAAACCCAGCGCTGAGTTTTATAAAAATGCATTTTTAACTCTCACCTGTCCTCTTTAGTGTAAAATATTGTCAAATATTATGTAACGATCTAATTAGATGAAATAAGGATAGGATGATATTTTAACAAAAAATATAAAAATAATTGATATGTGATTACCATGAAGGATGATGGTGAAATGAGATGATTTTATGAGTGATTTATGTATGAAGTTGATAAAAATAAAAATAATGTATATGTAAAAGTGTAAAATTAAAGCACATGATTTGTGTGCATATTATTTATATAATTGTATAATTGAGTTGTAAAGTTATTAGATATGATAAAAAATGTCAAATTGTAGACAAACAAATTTTCAAAAAAAAAACAATATGATACAGCCACCATTGAAAATGAACCAAGACCTCTTAATTATAATATATTAAAAAAAAACTTTTTGGCTTTCAGTATGGAGATTTTGATGAATCCATTTACAAACCAGGAATGTTGGCTAGCGAAGATCTCCTACCTCAACGAGTCATTGACCAATATCAAATGACGCCCGAAATGTGGGAGGATAGGATTAAAATATGGTAAGATATTCAATATTTAAACTACATATTTAGTATTTATAGCTATTAACTGGTAATTATTGTTAATACTTGTAGCTCCTTATTCGTTGACTGCGTGAGACACTAACGAGTGTAATCACAAGAACAGCTTAAAAAGAGTTATGTTGAGGAAACAAATGGGTTTATTGTAAATTCCTTTGCAAAGAAGTGTGTACTGAAGTTTCCGAAGTTTAATTTGTAGCAAAACATTATTTTTTTCAGGTATGCCGACCACAAAGGTATGTCCAGAGATGAGGCTGAAATGGAGTATTTAAAAATTGCACAGGACCTTGATATGTATGGTGTCAACTACTTCTCTATTAATGTAATTATTTATATTTATTATATTTGATATTATTATTTTAGGGCAATGTTTGTAAGTATAGTACGAGATATATTATTTGACAAAAGTATAGTTTAATAGCAATAAAATATTCAATGGTTCTCAACATGTTCTGATTGTTTGGTTTACTATTGACATTAGTTTATACATGCTTCAAACGCTCAGAATAACTATTCCGAACGCACAAACGCTGTGATTACTGGTAGCTACCGCTTCGTAGTGGCGGACTGCGTAATGTGGAACGAAAACACTATACAGGTTGTATTTAATTTCGCTTATGTCTTTTTACGGGATTGTACATATTAATAATCAAATATTAATCAGCGAAACATATTGGAAACAGTTTCAAGGAAAACCAATTCAAAATTTAATAGAAATCGTTTTAAAGAATGAGAATGCTGTTAAATGTATGATGTGAGGTTGGGCAGTGACAGCTCAGGCGAAATACTTCGATAAAATAAACTTTCTTAATAGTTTAATTACTTTAATATGAAAAATGTTTTTCTTTCGTGAGACTGGTTTAGTTCTCAGTATAGATAAACCCTCTGAAAGTGAGTTTAAAAATATATCCTGTACATTCAAATTTTTATTTTATTTATTTATATTAAAGATCAAAATCAATACATAATATAATAACTTAACCATATTTAACTAGACATTCCCGTATTTTTACTACCAAGAAATTCACTTAGAATTGTTAAATTTTAATTTATTTACACTGAACTAATGAAATTAAGGTAGATAGACATATATAACATCAATGATAAATATCGTTAAATAAACAATGGATAATTAGAACCGCTTTGGAAAATACCCATTAGGTATTTGTATCCATTAAGCATTTGACTTATTAAATTTTTAAGGCGTCCGATTTCTCAAATTACATAATTAGGTTATTATTATATGTAATGCTATGGGTTGTTGCAGATACAATTCATAGATTTTTGACCATATTGTATAATCATGGTTACCTCTTTTTATTATACCTAATTAATTTTATATTCATTTTTAAGCAAAAAGAAATAAGGTGAAAGAAATAAAAGTTATTATAACGGATATTTGATTTTATGTTCATTGTATATTTTTCTAGTTTTAATGCATTTCATTGTTTTATTCGAAAACAGTAAATTGAAATAATGATGATCATGAAATGAATCATGATGATGTATTCCATTCATAGTTGTTAATTTTTAAAGTTAAAGTTGCAGCCAGTCGCCACTTGCATTAGCCTTTTTTTTCATCAAATTCTTTAATTTCTAATTTCTTTTCCTACTTTCTCTATGTGTGGTTACTATTATAAAACAGTAATTATATTTAAGGTAGATTACTTTTAATAGGTATTTATTTACGGCAATCATAAGCTACTATGATCGTTATCTCTCTAATAAACAGCTAACTTTGTTACAGAATAAAAAAGAAACGGATTTATTCTTGGGTGTTACGGCTCTAGGATTGAATATATACGAGAAAGACAATAAGCTGACACCTAAAACGACTTTTCCCTGGTGTGAAATCAAGCACATATCATTCGACGACAAAAAATTTGTTATCAAATTTATTGACAAATCATCCACCAATTTCATCTTTTTTTCCCCGAAGGGAATGAACAAGCTGGTAAGATTTTTCCTTTCATTGCAATTATGATCTACACTAATATGAAAAATCTTATACAGAAACGTATGTATGTAGGTGTGGCAATTTACATAGCTAAGCGATAGCTATAACGCCTGACAAAATTGTCCAAGAATAACATATAGGTAATAGGCTTTTTCTCTTTCTCTGTTCTCTTGTTTTTGTCCTCTTGAATTTGCATATTTTCTTAAAACAATTCTATTAGAATAGAATGTCAATAACCCAAACAGTCACATCCTACTCGTAAGACAAACACAAGGCAAACCCTAACAAAATGATTCCAATATGGTTGCTTCACTTTTACTGCTCGTAAACCAAAACACAAAGGGACTGACAGCTTTTGGTTTGGCACACAAAAAATATAAAAAAAACAACAATAACAACAACAAATACACCAATAACAATACTATTGGTACTATTGGTATATACACCAAACAACAATATTGTGAATTTGAACTTATTTCACAATTTATCTGTATATTACCCACCTGGTTTCCAGCAGATAAGCCTTGGACTTGGCTGGTACATAAAAGGAAAGAAATGTAAATTTATTGAATAAACAAAATAAATAAATAAATAATAAGTAAATCAGACCAGAAGTATTGTTTTTTTTACTATTTTTTTCAGGATATTGAAAAATATATAAGTAAGTAAGTCCAAAAAAGGCTTTACTTTTTTTATAATTTTTATTTTCTGAGCAATACAATATTCCTTATAGAAAGATTGATTTTGTTTTTAAAGATTTTTATTTTGACATAGAACTAGCCTATTCGTATAATTCATAAATAACAGATGGCGCTGTTTGACGCGGGCGAAATGGGGACAAACATTATTTGTCCCCAATAAAAATAATACATTTTTATGTAAGGCTATGTGATACCTACAGGATAAAAATTATCTTCCACAAAATGGCTCAAGCAAACATACATATTTTGAAATATGCTTCCCTATTTTAAGCGCAATTTTCCACTTAGATCTTATGGTAATAGATAGACAGTAATAACATTTGATTTGTGTATTTTCCGTGTACAAAATGAAGGTTTTTTGTAATTGTCAGCTGATTGACATCCAACCATTGTTAGTTTGAAGTTTGACACTAGATTGCAGACACTTTGTTGAATTTCAAAAATAAAAGAGAATCTTCTTAAGCAAAAACAATATTTTATCCTTAGTCTATAAAAAATGTTGTATTACTCAGAAAATAAAAACAAGAAAATAGTAACGCAGGGGAATATCTTTTTGGCCCTATATATTTTGAAGATATTGAAATAAAAACAATACTGCTAGTCCCATTTCCTTATGAATCAATGTATAAATAGTTCACTGAATAGAAAACACATTTTTTTTAAAGTATATTTTGTTAAAAAGTCATTTGTGTACAGAAAAAAAAAATGATTAACCCATCCAAGGATATTGAGTCCCTTAAATTGTACACCACCTTGGAATTAAATAAAACACATTTATTTTTTTTTGTGCCAAAAATGTATCAATTGTTTCAACTCAAAAAAAAAATGTATTTATTATATGAAATTAAATAGTTATGGGAATCTAAGGGTTCTTTTGTTTTACTGAAAATTGTTAAACCAATGGATCATTTTAATTTATTACCTTTTTAATAAGTACAAGATTTTGCACCGAAACTACAATGAATAGCATTTTTATATTTGATATTATTACTCATAATAAAATTCTACACAAACGATTTACACCAAAGGTTTTTGAAGTATAACATTTGGTTATATTAAATGAGTGCTAAATTCTTCTCCGTTTAAAAAAGAGTAGGATTTCTGTTGAATGGATGTTATTTTTACAACATTTAGATCTTCGCTCTTATCCCCACCTTTTGGACGAGAAAACGAAGTCATTATTTCAATATGCCATTGCAAGTGAGTCACGTGAGTTGTGTTCAACGTTGACAATGTTATTTGTGATTTATAAGTTGCAGCGTGTCGTAGATTAGACTGTCCTTTTTCCTTACTTTTATATTTTTTATGGGAGTTAATGTGTTAAGATTCTGCTAACAATCGAAATAAACAAACACGTTCAAGGCATTGACTATATATTGTACTTTAAGCAGTGGGCGACCGTTGTATAACTTCCAGTCTCTCTCTACTACGTTAAAGTAACGGTCACCAGAAAATATGTGTCATTGTATTTGCAAACATTCTGACTTGTTAATAATGATATATCCTAAAAAAAACTAAATAATTAGAAATCGTGGTAATCCAGAGGTTAAGGAGTTTGACTATTGTCCCAGTCGCTTGTTTGAATCCACACAAGTCAAAAAATGTTAAAAGCATCACCACCATCATTTCCTCTGACTTTAACACTACTAAATCTAGCTTAGTTTCGTAGCCCAAAATAATTGTATTTCACATAGGTCAAACCAATGTTTTTTTTTAAATAGTTTTATAAAATCAAAAATATTAATTCTCATAGGATATAATTTACTATAATTTCATTTTTATCCACTATTCACCAATAAAAGGATACATTTAAAAAAAACTTCCAATAACCCTTTAATACATTATCTTTATTTTTAAATTGTTTTATTTTGAAATATTGATAAATCCTAATAAAATGACACTAAAGTACAATATTTATTTGTTTGCCGTCTACATTTTATATAGGAAGCGGAAAGTACATTGTGTGACCCTGACTTGAAGTAAATAATATTTTTGAGTTCTTTCCATTCCATAATGAGTGATTATTTTTGTTTTTATTTATTTTTTTTGTAATTTGAGGTTACCTATTCCTAAAATATAGTTAATAGTATTTACCCATTTCTTTTAACAATAAAAATCCTTAATTCACTGCTCAGCGAATGTTTTTTTATATGATTTGTGCATGTAAATAAATGTAGACGATTTACTTGGCTGTTTATGTAGAATATGTTGAATGTTATTATTTAAGTTTAACGAAAAAGTGGATGTTAATAAAAAAATATATTTTTTGTCAATTTTCAAATATTTTATCTTTATTGTTTATGCAGAATGATCAGTTTAGATGGATCGAAAAGCACATTGTAAGAGCAAATGATAACAAACAATTAAGTTTCAAATATATTTGACGCTAATAAACAACAATCTTTTAAAACATATAGATACGGCATGTCATACAAATCGTTCTTGTAAAAACTCTACACCAGTAGGAATCTACTGGGTCCCCCGCCGTTCCGCGTGCCGCAACACTCCGCCATGCTGGACTTGTCGCGATGACTTATGCGAGCAGGCGAGACGTATGATACGCGAGGAAGGTACTCGACGCAAAGTGGCGTACAAGGGCGTGGTGCGTTTTTCACCCTCAGTTGCCGTATCTATATGTTTTAAAAGATCGTTGAGTAGAGAGGTCAACTAGAACATTAAAAATGCCAAGTACTTATACGGATTTGATTCTTAAGTAATTTTGATTCTGATTTTATTTGTTTTCACAATGTTTTTCATACTGTTAATTTGTTAATTTACTTTAATTTGTTAATTTACTCTGTCATATTGTTAATTTACTCTAACCACAACAATCACTTTTAGGGCATCTAATGATTGTCTAAAATCAAGAACACTGTAGATCTCGGATTAACCGATCTATAGACATACAGGATCACATCAGGACATTTTCTAACAACTTATACCTGAAATTATTCTTCTCCCTTTTTTTCATTCTTTACCCGGGTTGTACAGCCCTCTGTTACCACATTTCTGCTACTGGTTCAATGTCACTTTCTCATATTACATTTTCACTGTTCCTTGAGCTCCAAAGGTCAGCATATTTGCATCTCAAATGTCCACTACCATTTTAGCTCGGCTATTTTAGCAAGGTTCAGCTTGAGGTATTGCTAAAATGTCTGTTGTAAGATGTCAACCGTATCACATGTTGATGAATATTAAGAGTGCCTTTGTTCCAAACTCCATGACAAAAGCTGTTTTTTTTTCATGTTTATTTTATTTAAATTACTTTAGTGTTTGAATGCAATTAACCCTTGCCGGTATATTACAAATATTGACGCACACCGGGCTGGCGGCCTAAACGTCGCGCGTGCATGGTGATGCATATATGCATCAGAGCGAGAAAGCATTCTCCACTTTGTTTGATCTATACTATTAATAGTTACTATTTTTAAATTTGTATCAAAAACACACTATCGCACTTCCGTCCCAGCCATCAGCTGCGCTGTAATTTTATTTATTTAACTTAATTTTTTTTTGTTCGACAATTGTACATTTTTTGGAAGAGTTATAAATGGTATTATATATCTAACGTATATTTAAAGTGTAATATTTGACAAAAACATCTCTTTTTTTTCTAATAAAGTCAAAAATAAGATTGTGTGTAAGTACTTAATATTATATACTATATCACATGGTTTCTAGTATTCCGTTTAAGCGATTTTCTAAATCTGCACATACTAATGAGATCCTACATTATATTATTATTTTCACCGTTTATCGGCTTTATACTGATGTACTAAAATCTGTGTAAATATGAGAAAAATGTCATCTTCTTCATGTCATACCAATATAAATGTTCATGTGACTCCTCCATACCGATAAGTAGTTATATATTATATTTTAATATGATAGTTATTGAATGAGACATTCCAAATTGCAGATCTTAGACCTGTGCATAGGCAACCACGACCTGTACATGCGTCGGCGCAAACCGGACACAATGGAAGTGCAGCAGATGAAGGCGGCGGCCAAGGAGGAGCGGCAGAGGCGGGCCATTGAGAGAGAGAAGCTGGCCCGAGAGAAGAGCCTTCGGGCTGTGGCCGAGCGGGAAAAGGCTGCCTTGGAACAACGACTACTGCAGTATCAGGAAGAGATACGACTCGCCAATGATGCTCTGGTAATCGCTGAAATAATAAAACGGAATATAAAATTAATTACTGATTTAGCTGTAATTGAAAGAATTATCAAATGTGATTATTTGATTTCATTCTCATTTCTCATGCTAATATTTTTTTTAGCTTATCGGGTGCATGTGCATTTTTGTATTTAAGTAAATTGATTAACAATAACTGAATTATACTTACATAGATAGTAAATTTGTCGTAATTAGTTAACTGAGAGCTCTTAGTTAATATATTTGGGTGTTCGTTCATAAACGTAAACCACGGGCCCTTGTTTTTGCATTCAAGAGGACGGCTGCAATTGTTTTGCGCCTGTATAAGATCTTCCCATTAAAAGTCTGGACTTTTTGTAATAACGGTTGTTTATCCAACAATTTTTTTATATTACATACATAATTATTATATTACACATTTTCACATGATGTAGAAATCATAAGCAAATCCCTTTTTTAAAACATTAATGACACTCTTCACCAGGTATAAAAAAAATCCTAAAGATGAGACCCAAGGAATATTTTTTTAGCCAATATTTCGTAATGTGCTATTTTTTTTTTTCAAAAAATGGTAGTTTTTTAGAATAAATTTAACATAGTTTCTAGATTATCTATATCATTACCGAGTTGTTTGAGTGAGGCAGCTTTTACCAAGTCTATATTGATGAGTTTACCTAAATCTAAGAAAAAGTAAAATTAACGACATTAAATAACATTGGATACAAGTTGTATTATAATTTACTATTTACTAATACAAATGGTCACATTCGAAAATGTTTGAACGCTCACTCCACATTATTTTTGTTGCCTATGCCTCTAACTGGTATTTAAATTTTGTTGAAAGCAGTTCATTTTTGTTTTGATATTTTGGTTTCGAGATGCTACAGCCTTTACTGAAGTCCAATATGCAAAGGAGCTCCATTCGTGCTCAAACATTTATAACTTTATACTCATACTTAAAGTTGGCACTTCTGAGGATTCACATATTACACATTACCAATGTGGAAATTCCAGTGATGTTTTATTTTTAATCATACTTATGTTGCATGATATTTTTCAGAGACGATCTGAAGAAACATCTGAACTTTTGGCAGAGAAGGGCAGAATAGCCGAAGAGGAAGCATCGCTTTTGGCCCAGAAAGCCTCGGATGCTGAAAGAGAAATTGCGAGGCTGAAGCTTAGCGCCATAAAAACTGAAGAAGAGAAGGTAATTATTGCACTTTATACAAAAATCCCGGTATTATAGAAAGATAGCTTTTATCTTGTATCTTTTCTAGTCCATCATTTGATACATCATGCCCTGAAGATTCACCTGGGTACATCTGAAAACATTACGTTCAGAAACGCTAGCGAATAACAAATCATTGTGATTTTGATTTTGGATGAAGAGTATTAACATTGGAACACAATAGATCATTTTTGTTAAAAAATACAGCTATATAGGAATCATTTTGTATTTGAATAAAAAATAAATCATTTTTGATCTATAGGTTAGGTTATGTACCATTATTAAATCAAATTTTCATTTGTCTAATTATTATTTTTATGATGATTAATCTATCATTTTTAGGTGCACCTCGAAAGGAAAACTCGAGAAGCAGAATTTCTCACAGCAAGATTAGTGGAGGAATCGGAAAAGCGTGCTGCAGAAGCGGACCGATTAAAAGTTAGGACCTTTATTTAATCAATCAAATCAAATTTATTTAACCTGAACCCTTTATTTTGATATGATTTTACATTTAAGCATAAAATGATGACTTATAAATACTTAGTATACAGGATGTTACAATACCATTCTCGAAGACTTAAGGCGGTGTTTGAGTTCCCTATTATGTGTAAGAAATTGTATAAAAAGAATGCAAAAATAATTCATTCCCAAATTTATTAATTTTATAAAGTGTATATTCCTTTTTTGTAATATTATCACGGAAAGTTTTTTTTATGTATTTAATTCTTGCAAATGTTATAAAAATAATGTTATAATGCAAAATATCTTGCTTAACTAGACTATCACATTCTATCACATAAGGAGACATTCTGTCTATTAATTAAAAAGTTTTGTTGCTGCTTCGAAACATTTGAAATATCCACATAGATTATAATAATAAATAAATATGGATATATACGGAATATATCCGAATGCAAACAAACAAACATACATACAATAACATACAATTTTAAATACTATAACAATGCAACAACCGTTAAGTTAGAGAATATTTTGTATGTAACATGCAAAATACTCTCTTAACTTAACAAACTTAAGGATAATATCTAATAATTATGTGTTTTATCCATATTTTTTAGACGGAACTTCTCCAGGCCAGGGTAGCCGAAAAACAGGCAAAGGAGAAATTATTAAACTTCTTGAGTCGAAATTCCACTGCGTCACTGTCACCGGTAATTTATAAATTATATTTCAAAGTTTTTTGTTAGATAATTGTAACAAAATTGTAATGGTAACAAAAAGCATTGTTCAATATCATTACAATACTACTTCTTATTTTAATATCAATTAAAACAAAATAAGTGATATTTAAATATCCATTCTCTTTATGCCTAGTGGTTGACAGGTAAAATTTCAAAAAGGGTACAAATAACATACCAATAACTTAATAATATAAAAAATGCAACTAGACAGATGTGTTTTCTATAATTTTACATCTGTTAATCTTTGCTATTTTAAACCTGTAAACAAATAGAATACCTTATATATGGATGCCTGAAATTTTTTTTTTGTAAAATATCGTTTTTGATACAAAAACAATCTGCACAGTTCACCAAAAGATCATTTACTTTTGATGGAAATTGAAGCCGCTAGAATTTTTTTCAATGTCAATTATTAAAATAAAATATACGAAAGGTAGGGATGTCATTTGAGTGTTTTATGAAATAATTATTATATTGTGTCAGAATTTTTTATGTAATTTGATCGCCTTTAGCCGACCCTGCCGGGAGTGATGTATCCATCGACCTGCTCCCTCCCGGCCGAACTGACCGAATTAGGCACTCCAATATCTGGATCTGTTTCCATGGGAGTGTCATCCATTGGTGGAGGTTTGGGACCCCTGGGTTCGTCTGACTTCACTTCTTATGACCTGGTGCCGGACGATGGATCCGATGGATCTGAACTACATCACCTCGATGTTGAGATTGAGAAAGAGAGGTGAGCCACCAACAGCAATTTTATATAAACTGACAGCAGACCTATACATAATTGTGACGCGCCAGCTTTAAAAATTAAAATGGTATATTAATGGTATGGTTATTATTATTTATGGTTTTTTAATGGTATAATGGTATTGTATTGAAGCAAGTTTGTAGATATGCATGAGTAATTATTTATTTAGGCTAATATATTTATTTATTTGGGCCTCTCAGAGTCACTCTTATTCCTTCCACAAATCTTTGTTCCCCTTGTATCTGTGGCTCCGGTTCAATAGACGAGCTTACACCTATATCCCTCCTCATGAGATTTCAACCTCAGTTGTCTACTCGTGTTTGTTTAAACCTCTCTGGTACTAAAAGATCTCATCTTAAACACTTTCATTTTTTCTCAATCATGTTTGATTAATTTCCATTAGCAAGTTAGTTTAGATTAATAGTTAATTTTGTATCATAAAAGACATCACAATCAGACATGAATTTTAATACTTTTACCTGGTTTCCTACTTATGTCCCATCATATCTAAAAAAAGAAAACAAACTGAAATTTTCCTGACCACACCATTATTTCTATATACTACGGTCATTGTATAAAATATTTTATTGTGAAATATTATTTTCTACAAGAAAATCACAAATTACTATTCGTCTCTTTTATTTGCATTGCTCTGTTTCTACCCCAATGGGGCAAAGTCCAAAATATATATATAATGCAGTATGTACATAAAACCACAATCTAGTCCACTAGGAAATATTTTTAATAGGTTGAAATAAACATTAGTTAGTTTTAAATGCATAGATATTTGTCAAATGCAAAGCTTCAATGCCTACAGTCAGCATACCACTAATAACACTATGATTTTTATTCAGACCATATTCATTGGCCATATTTATGTAAGAAACGTCTTACACTAGTCTACCAAATAAAATATGTTTTAAACTTCTTTTATATTTCATTTTCAGAGTAGAATACTTGGAGAAGTCCAAGCATTTCCAACAAAAGCTACGCTCGCTCCGAACAGAGATTGAAGTGCTGAAAGTGGATGAAAGAAAAGGGATGCTGGACCGCCTTCACGAGGACCAAATAAAAGCGGGTGAAACCAAATACTCTACGCTCAAACGTGTCAAGTCGGGATCAACCAAAACACGCGTTGCCTTCTATGAAGAACTGTGATATAATGGACTTATTTATATTTATGTACATATCGTGCTTTATATACAATATTTAATGTAAAATTAGGTCCTATTAAAATAAGCTCATGGTTACAGTGAAAATATTAAAAACATTTTACTTCTCTATCCGTCTGTCCTTCACAGGCCTCATGTTTCTAAATGTTTAATTTTAAAATCTAAAGTTTAAAAATTACATAGAAATTCTAATGTAACTTTTAGTAGTCAAATTATCCTTTGATCTACTGTCATCGACTTAGGTGTCAAATCGAAATTACGGTTCTATGTTGAAACTGCTCTGAAACTGGAAGATAAGGTCACGAGAAATCTACGAGGAATGTCACTCTTGCTTTTTTTTTATTTTCAAAAAATATTTAATGGACTTAATCCTCTGTATGTGAAATCAGTTCATTGATCTGACTCATAGATTATTTTGAAATATTAGTGAAAATGGCAAAAGAAAATAAATGATGCACAAAATCTTCCTGCTTGGAAGGAAATAACTTTTTATAATTCTCGTTTGACTACAAACCTATATTTTTATTTTGTGTATATCCAAAACTTAAGGCTCACGGAGCTTTGAAAGTAAGTTTAAAACATTAACCACATTATTATATTCGATTAATGTTTTTATTCTCATTTTGTAATATTTAAAGATACCAATAAAAAAAAGCAACGAGTCATGACCTTACAAAATATGGACTTGTATAATACTCGTATAAAACATAGTTATAAGCCTTTATTTTTTAACTGTATAAATGTTATATTTAGAAGTGTCGTGTATAAAGTTTTGTATTTTTTAATAAGTTGTCATTGATTTTAAGCTTTAAATTTATATTTTTTTTATATTTTTAATGCCATCATCTCAGGGATGTTGGCACTCGAGTAAATAAAATAAGTTTTTTATATCCTTTGTTTAGTTCCACCAAAATTAAATTTTTGTGTTGTTACATGACTGACTCAAGAATTATCCACTCGCTACCGGCATAAGGAACTTTTCTACCGTATGTAATCTGTGTTTCATTCCTGTAAATCGGAGATCTCTACTAGATTGCCACGAGAGCCACAATATAAAAAAAAAGCAATAAACAGTGGTATGATATCTGATATCTTATCAAATTATATCAAATGAATCGACATATCAGCATCATATAGCAATTTGTTTCTTACCAGCGTCAAAGAAAACACCCAGCTCCCATTCTTTTTGCTAAACCTCATTGAAAATACCTTCTTTAGATCTTATTTTTTTAAACCGAGCTTGCCATAATTCTTTTTTTAATTCTTTAAATGTAATCAAACTTTTAATTCTGAACATAAACAAATAAGCATTCAAGCGTTCAAACATTTTTATTATATACACTTTGTATAATTAGTAATAAAAACATATTCTAGAGAATTTCATAAGCTACTCAAAATAATGCAGATTTTATACATAAGATACATAGTTAAGTGCCAGGTTTTACACTATTTTTGAAAATTTCACCGGGGCAAAATATGGGCAGATTCGTAAAGTTGCTTGGGCAAGAGATAGGTTAAGCAATGGTCTATTTGATTGCAAAGATGAGTTTGTATTAATTTTAACTGGCTCTTAATAAATAATACATTCCAATAGCCAATCTGTCATATTTTTGAAATTTGAATATGATATTTGAGCACTCTATCAAACTGTCAGTGTTTCATTAATCAGTACTAAACAATTGTTGACTAATGTTTTATATATATATTATCCAGACAGCCTCCGATGTGGTTGATTTTCAAGAGCACATAATACAAACATACACAAAAATTTAACTCTTTCACATTTGAACTTTCAAGAGTTAAAAGTTGCAACGGACGGACGGATAGAAAGACAAGCGGCCAAAGGACAGGGATAGTAGCTATTTATAAATTAATGTATAGAAGCTGAAACTATGTTATTAACTGTATCAAGAACATTATAATTCCTGTCAATCGTCTATATCTTATTTTGTGCAGTGTAAGTATTAAAATATTTGATTTTTAGCCATTGAGGAGGTGCAAATCAAAAATGGATTTTTCCTCAAAGTGAAAAACTGATGACATTTTTGGGTAAAAATGTTTTTCACTTATTTTATATTTAACTGTTTCGTGGTATTTAAGTGTCCTTTTAAAATGAAAGTAGGTATATGATATTACAAAGAAAAGTTTTATTTTGATTTAACTCGAAGGAATTCCACCTTTGGTACGTATATAATGTGATGTCCAGTGTAATCGATTGAAATATTTTAAAACCACATTTTATTGAGAATAGCAAATCAGATCAAATTCATTTATTGAGCCCAATTATTTACAATTTTATGTAACTATAATTTAACTTGTGCGTCTCAAAAATGGCCTACCTCTCAGCTTTTGGTAAAATGAGCACAGTGCTGTTTTTCAGCACAACCCTAACAAAGGAAAATATATTTACACAAAAAATTAAAAAATACCATGTAAATAGTCTTACGTAAAAGTGTTTAAAACCTTTGATATTTTGATTAAAAAGTGATAATATAAAAAATGTCAACATCATAAAATCTATATAGAAATTATATTTTGTCATTGGATTGAATAAAATAATTTCTAAAAGTTTTTTGTCTTTCATTTTTAAATATGCATATATTGTAAGGATGTTTTTTTATTAATTAAAAAAAATAATTTCCCAATATTACATTACATTAAACTTACATTAATATTACATTAAACTTTGTATATCTTTTAAATTTAAACACTTCTTATTCCAATGTTATTTTTATACTAATTTTTTATCTTAAAAAAAATACAACTATTCCGTGTAATGTTACCAGGTTAAGCATTTGTTTTTAATAAAACAATTTTTTTAACTCTCAAAACGAATACAAATGACTTATTTGGAAGCCATGAACAATTTATTTTGTCTCCGCACCCGCTATAAAATATTTTCAGATAAACCTTTGAACAAGCTGGTACCGTGGTACTGATGCAAAAAGTCAAGCTGTTTTCTCAGATTTGTTTTTCCATTGTGAGTTCTGATTTTATCTTAATAAGTTATGATTAATTCTATGGTTTACTGTAGAAATATTAAGTCACAAAAGTGAACTTTTGAGTTGGAAGTTATACTCGCTCTGACCTTGATCGGTAATAATAATCATTTAGTATTATTTCTCTTGGCATCTACGTGTCTCTCGGATAGATTCATCTTCAAAAAAACCATTGATACAATCAGGTGATCGGCATTTATTTATTTTTAAAGAAATCTACAGATTTACAGTGGTTTTTTTACAAATTTACCACTCGATACTCAGCGTTTATTCACTTTACCGATGAGGACAGTCAACAATAATTTGCTAATTAAACTTTTTAATTTGTTATTCTTTGTTATGCAAAGTGAAAATGTACATAGAGAAATCTGTTTATTAAATAAATAAATAATGACCAACAATCGCATGATTTCTAAATCGCAGTTTATTTACTCCTTACAGATTGCAATATTTACTTCTAAATCCAAGGCAATAAAAATATGATTTTATAAAGGATTTTCGTGTTGGTTGTTATTAACATAATTGTTCACAAATTATCACAACTGATGCAGCATAAATATTTTTAGTTTATATTAATATCTATGTAAACATATTCAATTACTATTTTTGTATCCCTACTCCTTAGAGCAGGGGTGCTCAAACTTGAACTGCTGGCGATAAACAACAAACAAGATTGTTTTTAAAATCAATCTTTTGTTGTTTATCAACAATATATGGTTATTTATAACAATAATCGCATTATATATTTGTGTGTAATATTTTTAACCACCTATGGTTCTTAAATTTTGTAACCTACCTAATCACCATAATCTATTATGCGTAGCTCTACTGTAATTGGAATCTTCCACAAGGTAGTTAGTCAATCAGAAACGATTGAAACTCAAATTGAGAATGTTTCCATGCAGTGGTAACTCAAAAGTGGTTATCTATTTTCACCATCAGTCTGACACATTCACCGCGCGTGACATCACCCATTGCCGTATTAGTTAGGTCTGGAAAGTTCTAGATCCTGTTCAAGAGACCAATTTCACACTGGACCCTCGGGTCTACTATGGACTAAACCCAAGTTACATAAGATTCATTAGTATCCTTCTTGCCCTGCTCTTCCTTTTCTTTGGTATCTTCAGCAGTATATCAAATTTAAATTCACGTAGCATGGTTTCCACTCTTGGTTCATACTTTAGAAGAGGTGAAAATTGTTACATATGTAGCAATTTTTTTTTTAAAATGATAAACCTTTTTACATTCTTTAAGTTGTATTTCAGTACGCATAGAAATAAATGGATATTTAGAAGCTTAAAAATTTAGGATCCATCAAGGAATAACATGGTACTTCAATTTTTAGTGAAGTAAAAATACAATTTTATTCATACGTAAGAAAAAACATGCTACGGTTCTATAATTGTAACTATCCCTAACAATATAGTTCGATGAAAATAATCATTTTAGTTCAGTGTATTTCTGGAAAGAAACGGTGAAAAATAATTACAGCTAGTTATAAATTTTAGCTTTATCACGAGAAAAATTATTGTCAGCCATTTCACAGTGGCATTAGTTTGTTACCAAAGTGACAGAACATTCATTTTTTTTTGATAGTTGGTTGTAATTCAGTTCTTTTCTCCGTAATCTAAATTGAATTTTGAACGTAAGGCACTAAAATAATACAATGTCGTTACATTGACATTGTAATAATTTCACTAAAATAACACTTCAGAATCAATGTAAAAATTTGATACTTTTAGTAACAGAACTAGTTTTAGATTATCAGAACTAGTTTTATAAAGCTTATTTGCACCATTTTGCACTCTACCACAATGTTAGAAAAATCTTCCGTACAATGTTATCCCTTGGCGGTGTTGAACTACTGAAGAAGAATGCTTAACCGATAGTTTTACTGTGTTTTTAATTTTACTCGGTATGTACACATTGTTTAGTTATAGTAATGCTATTTACAATTTTATTTTAAATAACTAAAAATATATTTTCTCGGGTTCTCCAGTTCCAAACATCATGACTAAAAAAAAAAGAGGTAAAATTTTGCCAAATAAGTTTTTACCCACTGATTGATGCCCCTCACCCCTCCTCTATTCACCTCTGATCATTTTACACAAATATATTTTTAATGTGTGTCCCTTTATATAATATAATGTAAATAGAAACAGCTTGTTAGCAAGGCTGGTTCGATGATAGTTTAAATTTTAATATAGTTTTTAAATTTGTTTGTCAGCCGTGTCGGTCAATCATTTTTTTTTTAAATAATACAAGACATTTTTGTTATAAAATATTTTTTTTGATTTATCAGTACCGTAAAAAATATAACCAATTAAAAATTGAAATTTCGTATAATGATTAGTTTCTGATAATAAATAAAAATACTTGTATTCATATTTTATCAAATGTAAAAATAACTATTCAACACGGAACCACACGAGGGAGCAGCCAAAAAATGACAGCTTGTTCGATGAGAACTTTTAATGCTAAAATTTACTACCTCCTTTCTCAAAACTAAGTGATTCCAAATAAAATCATTACTATTATTAATAAGAATTAAAACTCAATAACCGAAAGTCATTAATAAAAAAAAATATTTTTCATAGCTCTTATGCAAACCTATTCATTTAAATTAATTGTAAATAATTATCAGCTCTTGTTTAATACTACGACATTAATAATTAAATATTTGTTTTTTTACGCATTACCAAATTTATGTAATTACCATATTATTAATAATCGGTCAAATGAAAAATGCAATCACGCAAAATAAAACACTAACGCACAAGGAATTAAACCTCAGATCTCATGTCTTTGCGGACATCGAACCATATGCTACCAATATTTTAAATGATCTAGTTCACGTACATTCATTTTGGGACCCGCTCAACCAAACTAAATTTACTCATACTAGAGTAAATGGTGATGGTGGTAATGATCGTGGATGGTAGTAATAAAGCGTAAAAATGGTATAGCTATAATTTGCAGATTTGAACCCGTGACCCCCAGGGTCAATAGTAAATAACCTTAAAAACTAGATCACCACGATCTCCCACAGAAAAGGAAACTGTGGCACATGCTATTTGCTACTGATCAGTTATTTTCTTAAAAAGTACAAAGGGGTAGGGCGGACACACCTTACTATTATTGCCAAAATCTACTGCATAAACCCTGCATGCATCATTTTAAGAATAAAAAGGCTACCAAAACACAAGATCCCACTCAACGTGTCTACACAATGGGATTTTTTGACTGCATGCCATCTAATTCTTATGTTGTAAGACCTTCAAACTGTGGACGTATTGACTAATAATTGTTCGCCCGGGAGCTGAAGAGGTCATTCAGCCTCCACTGAGTGACTAAATTTTAAGGTAGGTTGGCTATTTATTTTTGCTGCCCTTTTTTGCAAAAGCCTTTTTTATTATTAAAGTTAAATTAAACTTGCATATCATGTTTTTTCTGAAATTAGAAATTGATTTCTACTACATTCTATAATTTGAATGCTGAGTTACTCCCTTAATTTCAACCTTTGGGGATTCATTTAACCCATTTATTTTTAAAATATTTAATACTTTATGTTACTGGAATAAACATTCTGTACAAATCTACATCACTGCAAAATTGATTTTTTTTTTGTTTTTGAGCAAGATATAATAATGGTGCTTGCTTGGCAGGTGTTCGAAGAGGCAAAAATACCTGCCTTGAAATAACAGTAATCAACATTTAAGAAAAAAAGACAAGTAAAGAAAGCCGGGTAGAAACGTCATTAAATTGACAAGGTTGTTGTAAATTAAGGTAATCGAAAGGTATGTTCATACATTTGAACATTCTTGTTGAGGTATGAGAAAGCCTATTCGTTCTATCGACTGTCACATCACACCAGCGTTACCATTGATACGGCAATGGCCGTAATATATGACGATTCAATTCATTTTAATTAGATAATACGGCAGCATTATCAATGCCGTTACAAAAAATGCGGCAATTGCAGCTACACAAGTTAAATTTTTTCTAAACAAATAGTACAATATAAGGCAGCCTTCTGTCTTTTTTATAATAAATATGGCAATTTTACCACTTTAAATACGGCAGTTAAGATTCCGACAGTGGCAACACTGATATACTTAATTACTGATATGATTAAATAGCAAATGCACACCCTAGTTATATTTATAATTTTTCATTTTGCAGCTGAATTAACGCCTCCTTACTTTTATTTTTTTATTTTATTATGTACTACCTCTACAATATATTATGTATTGTATTATGGATATTATGTAATGAATTAGATGCATTTATGTACATTATTTATGCTATAAGTATGATAATTCTTCAAATTTAATTAGGTATTCAACTTTGTAAATGTCATATTTCAAAGGCAGGCACTTATAACTTATTCCATATGAACTTTGCAAAACACAAGACCATATTTATATTGTTTAAATTGTCTGTATAAATCACTGAAGAAATTATGGTTTGTTGTACAGTCGTCTGTAATTATAATTACTGGAACTTTCACAATACTCGGTCATTATTATTCTACAAAGGAACAAATGAAACAATACAATCAAAATACAAATTGACACCCAAAACATGGCAGGCAAACCACCTAAAGTATGGCCGTGCTTATGCAGCGCTATAACATGATGTTCGTGTGCAGGAGCCAATACGACCTCTTTGACATGTATGGCATGTTGCAGGTCTTTCATGTGCTGCCGGTCTGAAGTTATGTAGAGAACGGCGGTGAGTGGATCTGTTAACTTTACTGGAAAGCGCTTTTGGGCAGGACCAAGCTGCACGGGCGCATCAAGGCAGCCTGCATCACAAGCATAGTAATTACGATCTGACCTATCGAGGGCAACGTATAAAGCGGCTTTGTTATCCTCATGAACGACAATGCTCACATTCACATGTGTCATATTCCCGTAATTAACTCTCCTGAAATGGAAATTCCTGTGTAAATCCGATGGGTGCATTTTCAGCTCAAGGTGCTGATTGCTGAAATGCAAACTGCCGAAGCTTAAAATCATTGCTTGGATGACTCCGCTTGCGCCTGCATGAACCAAATTGTGACAACCTTGTTTCTCAAGGGTTAACAGCCAAGAGTTGACAACAGAATTAATCGTTTGAACACTGATGAGCGGCCTCCAAAGATCGTCAGCTTGTAGAGTGTAATGACCTGAGTAGCAACCCTCCGAGTAGGTCAATGAACGACTTATTTCAGCTTTCTTCATCTGCGAAGTTTGTTCTTCCTTTTCAAACATTCGAACTTGTGAGAGTACAGTATAAATGGTTGCATTTATCCGGTCTCCGTTCAAAGCATTCTGAGCTTTAGAGTCACTTATCATAAATCCACTTTCCCAAATTCCCCTCCAAACTTTAGAATGCATATCAAACAAATTTTTGTTCTGAATCTCAGTGAGCGTGATAATATTTTCCATCGATTCAATGGCCCGTTTTTCAACAAGATCTTTCTCGTTTGCATAGTCGTCTTTTGATATAGGAGAGCTATATTCAATGCATGTGTATAACTTCAGTTTCAAATTCCCTCGATTGGAAATCTGAACAGTATCGCTCAATTTTCTAGTTACAATGCTAACAGCCAATACCTTGTCTGACTTAGGGATACTTACCATTCCAGTTAAGACCTCATAATTATAAACATCTGCACCATGGCGAAGTTTAATAATTTGTTTGATTATCGTTGGCCAGTCAGCCACATACGGCATTATCCACTTTATATCTAAAGTTGAATCTGTTGGATTATTGATGTCAATTTCTTGAACTAGAAGAGACGGCATAGTCCGGTGGGTGTATATTTTCTGAGCAACATCATAACCTCTTTGTGAACAGGCATATTTGTAAACAACTCCGTCCCTGTAATCCATGATTAAACTCGTTTGAGAAAATACTTCGACTGTATCGAAGAGTGGGCAATACTCAATATGCAATGATAATGTTCTAGCATTCTTAATGTATATAAAACCGTGAGGGTCGAACGATAAACCAAAGTGACCATTTCCAATATAAGAAACATATTCCTTATGGAAATTTAGCTCTAGATCCGTATTTGTAATAAGATTCACATCATGTTCAGCAAAGGGTGCTCTGAAAGGTGATATATACCTATTCATGCAAATAACTTCTGGCTGTGTCCCAGAAGTATCACTATATGCATAAATCCACCTAATCAAACCAGGTCCAACGTATAATGAGAAGAAAATAATAAGTAAAAACAGTATAACAAAACGCCTTCGGGTCATCTGACCATCGAGAAGTCTTTTGAAACGTCTTGCTATTTCGGCAAAATTTCTTCCGGTGTCACCCATACTGCTTCGAAATCTATCCATAGTAGCGAATATTTTTTATTTTATAGAACATCGTAAGCTTTATGTGCAAAAAAAATGATGTAACACATGTAATTCCACTAACAAATTGCAAAACAAACAATCTAACATCTCGCCGACAATCGTAAGCACACTGGGAGACGAACAACGAGCGTTGCAGCTGCTTGACACTTTGTTCTTCTTCATTAAATGGCAACAGCCTTGTTTATTACGACATTTATCAGGATACATTTTTTTTAGTGGAAAAAAAGAAATAAATTTCTTAGTAAAATATTGATTATCAATATAAAAAAACCGATACTATCAGAAATAAGGAATAAGAAAGAAATAAGGCTACCATTAATGGGAGCGCTAGTCTTTGCACTTTAAAAAAAAACGCAAATAATTGAACCAGTTCCGATGACAATAAATTTTTATGCTAAGCACGATCTGATTCTACACCCAGGGTTCCAGATGAAAAAACTCCTCAACAGCCAAAAGCACAGACACAAAATTTTGTATACACATTCAAGCATTTAAATAAAAACTTGTTTTTTAATAACGTTTGTTACGATTTTATGTTTATTTTTTACTAGCTTTTATTTAACTTGTAATGCTTGTTATATTAGTCTGTTTAGGTCAAATCTTGCAATCTTAATTAGAACCACTTCATCTTATCCTACGAAGTTGAAATTTGATATGTTGATTCAGTTCTGATGTCAATACATTTTTATGGTTAGCATGACCTAGTTCTATACCCAGAAATGGCTCCAGACGAAGGTACTCCTCAACGGTCAACAGCACAAGACACGAAATTTTATATACGCTTCAAGCACTTAATTAAAGCTTGTTTTAAAAATTAATCTTGTTTGTTGTTTATCAATAATATTTGGTTATCTATAACAATTATCGCATTATATATTTGTGTGTAATATTTTTAACCACCTATGGTTCTTAAATTTTGCAACCTACCTAATCCACTATAATCTATTGTATGCGTTGCTCTACTGTAATTGAAATCTTCTTAAATGTAGTTAGTCAATCAAAAACGGTTGATAATCAAATTGAGAATGTTTCAATGGAGTGGAAAGTCAAAAGTGGGTATATATTTTCACCATCAGTCTGACACATACGTCGCGCGTGAGATTGAACCATTGCCGTATTACAGTTGGGCTTGGAAAGTTCTAGATCCTGTTTATTTGAAAAATGTATTTTACTACTGTTATTTTTATTTTCTTAATCTGTTCTAAAATGTTATCTCTCTTGTCTCTCAAAATGCAACTTCCTCTCAATTTATCTCATTTGTTAGCATCAAATAATGTAAAAACAATAACATTTTTAATTTCAAATTTCCCCTCCGTTAACCAGCGTTCAATTTAATTTTTTATTCTCATTTCATCTTTCTTTATTTTTTTGCCATTCTAATTGGCTTTGTTTCTCGCTTCTGTTAATATACTTTTTATCGTTTTTTTATTTTTCCTATTCCCGCTAAGTTCGGTTTTATCGTTAGTTTTTTAATTGAGATAAGTGTTTACTGGCACACAGCTTAAATATAAAGGTAAATTGCCACGATAAAAGAAGAAAATAATTCATTAGATACGTCATTGTGTTTTTTACTTTGATATTTGTCCTGTGTTAGAAATATTTTAAAATGGAAATATAATGGATCGATATAAATTCCATAACATTGCATCTAATAAGTGATAACCTGTGATATTTTTAATCTTACGTTCCAACCTAGTTGGTACCGGCCGAATTGTGAAAATCATGGCATCTCTTGTAAACTACTTTCCCTTATTCATTTTAACTCTAATGTCTGTTTTCTATAACGTTGAATTAGCACCTAGTATTGAACCGTTCAGTGATATAGAATTGTTTATAGATTTCCCAAAATATGAAAAACACCAAGATTTGTCCTTATTGCTGAAAAATTTGGTAACAGATTACCCGTACTATGCTAAATTACTATCGATTGGTAAATCTATTCAAAATCGTGATCTGTGGGTGCTTGAGATTACTAAAAACGTATCAAAACGCGACGCCTCACGGCCGATGTTCAAATACGTTGCCAACATGCACGGAGACGAGAGCTTGGGAAGGCAGCTCGTCATCTATTTGGCTCAGTATTTGCTCCTCAACTACGGCAAGAACGACCGCGTTACCAAGCTTATTAATACAACCGACATCTACTTGATGCCGTCTATGAACCCGGATGGATTCGAAGCCAGCCAAGTAAGTGATTTATGTCCGTCAGCATCTTGACCCTCGAAACAGTAGCATTGATAGCTCATACAGGCTTACAAAGGGCTCAGTGCGATAAGCTAGCCCTGATAACCAATTATGTATTTTATGACTTGACCACATTTATTTGCTCTTGGTTGTTCCTAAGAGTAACATTTAACATTGCTTGGCACAATTAAATACAATTCAATACACCACTACATGAAATAACCACATCTCTTTCTTTAATTGCTTTGCCTCTAAATTTGTTATTTATTTTGTGTTAAATAGGCGAATGTGATCACTGATTTGCTCTAATCACTTTATTTGTTTTTTGAATAATGATTCGGCGCTTTTTACCCCCGACTAAACAGAATGAACAGGGTGTATACGTTCACTGTGATATTTTGAAAATTAATCAAAATAAAATCTCACCCATGATTATATTCAGTCTTAGTTTTAATTAACTTGTTTTGCTGTGGTTGATGGCTATGCTGCACAATGTTATTGATATATTTTTTTGCCCAATAATCAAAAATATATATGTATTAGTTAGGTAAAGTAGTGATGATGAAGTTAAAGGGCGACATAGCTACAAACTACTGCCACAAGAGGAAAACTCGACAAAACAATCTTAAAACTTTTATGTTTTCTTATTTTTACTAATCTTTGCTGGTTTTTTATATTGTTATTTTTCCTAATTGATTACCCAATTTTATAATCTGTCATATCTATATATTTAAAAGAAAACAATTTTCAGTTTATAAACTAAAAAACTCCGTAAATTCTAGACAGATTTAGATATGAATTGCATGCATCATTTTAAACCCGAGTACGTTACATATCGCCAGACAATAGTGAATTTTTCGAAATTATTTTTTTTTTCCATCAAGGCCAGAAGAGAGAAAGAAGTATTTTTTTTCCAACCACTTTTAGGCTCATTAGCAAAGCTGGACATGCATTACATGTACTGCCATAAATCACATTTTTGGGGTATTTTCGCTGAAGTGCACAGCAATACACATTTTTAGTAGGTTACAGGAATTTTTTGCTTTCGCTTTATTAATTACAAATGCATTTATTTAGAAATTTTCTTTCATTTATGGGAGTGAAGATGTGTTATAGAACCATTTAATTGTGATGAAGGAGGAACTATTTATGCATAAATCTGTCTGATTTGATATATTGATTTTTAACAATAAAGAATTAACTTAATTTATTGTTGATGATAACATTGTGACAAAATGAAACATATTTTTTGACAATAACTTAAAAAAAAATACTTTTATTGCGGTTTTTAAGATGGTAATCGAAAATAAATTAAATTGTTAAGTGGTAAAATGTTTCTTAACATGAGTTTAAAATAGTGTAATGGGAAATACGTTTTGTATTTATGCCGATCTGGCCCATAATTAATGGGCTTCCAGTGTTATTTATAATTACCAATTAATTTTTATATCATTTGATAATAATAAATTAGAGCAATAATTTAATATAAATTTGAAAGTTTAAAATGTGCAAACAGAAGAATTTTACATTTATTGTGTTCCAAAGAAAAGATTTGATATTCAAATCATATGTTTTTATATATTTTTTATATAGATTCTGTGGGATTGCACTACTAAATAAAGCACATTAACATTATAATTTATCATTATTTATTTTGGAATTTTAACACCTCTGGTATGAAAATTATAATTTCATGTAATGAACATTCTCTGTAGGAAGGCAATTGCGAGTCACTTGATGATTTTAAAGGTCGTACCAATGCTAGAGGCATTGACCTCAACCGTGATTTTCCGGATCAATTTGATCACGATCCACCTCTAGAAGTGACGGCATCGGAACTCTTTGAAAAAAGGCAGCCGGAAACTGTTGCCCTAATGAAGTGGATCCTGGCTAATCCATTCGTCCTCTCTGGAAATTTACATGGTGGTGCAGTTGTTGCTAGCTATCCTTTCGACGACTCAAGGTAATAAATAAATATTCTATCTTTACAACTGAAGCCATAAAATTTTTATTTTGCTATATTTACTCACCTCCTTATATCACCAGTCTGTATTTAAAGCTCAGTATTGATAGTAGAGATGTGCCGTAATATATTTTATAATTAGGTACTAGTTTTTTATCAAAACCGGTTTCGCCTAAGGATGGCCCGCCTATCATCATTAAAAATTACAAAACCTCAGAAAAATCGCAAGTTCATTCAATTACCCACCAGATGTGGAAGGAGGTTGCCGAGGAGGTTTAAAAATTTTTTGAGAACTCAAAAGTTTTGAATATGTCAAAAGTAGGTAGGTACATCCTAAAATTCTAGCGTAGGGCTGAAAGTTTGAATTGTTTTTAAAAACAACATCAGTATTGAATAATAAATATGTACTTAGGTAGTAAAACAGTAATTTATTCATTTTGTAACTGATTTCATCTTTTTCCTAACTTTATTATGATCTCTATATTGACTGTGTGAAATGTGAATCTGCCATTGTATTGTCCAATATAATTCCTTCCTTCCTTATTTAAACAGCTGGTATTATTAAATAAACAATGCTGAAATCTTTTGCTACTGTAAAATGAATATGTTTAAAGAGATGGTGCAATTCAGCGTTTTAAACAACAACTTAAACAGGCTGCCGACTATTGTTTTTAAATCATTAAACATCTGAAGTGTTCATATTATATGAACAATTTATACTAGGGTCGACTGCTTCATTAAGAGAAAAAATAATCAATAGGCTGTGGCTTGCCTGCTTTATTAATTCCACTAAACAATCAAGCAAAAGTCAATGTCCTGGTAACGCAGCGATTTAAGCATCTGCTTCTAAATCCAGAGGTCCGGGGTTCGAGTGTCCATGGGGTCAAATCTGGCCAGATCATTTTTCGTTGCTTAGGATAATAAACAGCTTAGGATAAGTAATGAGAGGTAACCAAAAAACACTCATTGAGATGTGCGACATATTCTTTACCTGTAATAAATGGCCTCGCATATTGGAAACAACAATAAGGCAGTTGGAGCTTGCGCTTAATAGCGCCTCCCTGACAACACAAACCATATGCTAAATAATAAATAAACGATTGATATTGATTTGCAAAAGAGATTTAAATTTGTATAATTTTCAATAAATCTTCAAATTATAGTCCATTGTCAAATTATAGTCTATTGTAGTAAAATGACTCAAATGACTAAAATGCAACACATTTATTGTAATAAAAAAATAATTCCACTCTAGTACAAGCTGGTACAGTTGAGTGGATATATAGTTATTTAGGGATATTAAACACGCCTTTATCTTTAAGCATATAAATACTTTGTTCTTAAGAGTCCCTTTTTATATGATTGCATACTGTAATTTGCCCAGCCATAGAGTACAGACACAATTTATTACCTCACCATTTCTAGCACCTTCTCTACATATTAATCCTGTATTTTGCCAACACTGAAACTGAACCATCCTAACGAATGTTTGCTCTTATTATAGGAGGCATCCAGAATGCTGCAGAGAAAGCAACACTCCAGATAATGAACTATTCCGGCATTTGGCACAGGTCTATGCAGACAATAATAGTGTCATGAAAGCGGGAGACGCATGTCCGCCAGAGAAATTTGCCGGAGGAATAACTAACGGAGCGTATTGGTATGAGGTTAAAGGTATGTTAACAATGAAATTTTTTATTTCGGTTTATTTTAATTTTTCTCTTTTGTGAGCAACCTTCAGTCATAAGAATGGAGTGTCAATATGTCTCATTTAAAATATATTTTACCTAAATAATAGTTGTTTGCATTTCTACATTTATTATATAAATTTAATACCTTTTTTTTCTTACTTGTGATCTGGAACCAATTAAGATTTGGTTTTTAATTGTGTCGAATATTTATCTGAGCAAGATTGAATTACTCGGGTAAGCACAGCCGAATATCTACATATTGAAATCATTACTACTACATTTTTTTGTTAACTTTATTAGTCCATTACTAGGGATGGTGCGGGGGAAAATGCAAGGAATGAAGCTGTAATTTTTAAAGCATTTTGTGCATATTCACCACATTTAAAGAGATTTTTGACTAAGCCCATGTAAAATAAAACAGCGCAGAACTGTAACGCCAAAATGTACTCCAGTTTTCCAAATGTACTATAAGGTTTATCTAATAATTTTGTTTTTTTATTTTATGTATAAAAAATATCATTGTAAATTTATATTTTTTTCAAGAATAGGTTATTATGAAAATATTGAAATTATTTTTAAAGTTATAATTCTAACTGAATTTTGGGCTGCAAAGGTGTAAAAACATGTTTTTTTTTTATTTATTATATTCTAATAAGAATTTCTCATGCCAATATTACAAAAATAATTTGTATTTTTGACAAACGGTGCATCTTTTAATATGATTTTCCGCAGGTGGAATGCAGGATTTCAATTATGTAAAATCCAACTGCTTTGAAGTGACTTTTGAACTTTCGTGTTGCAAATATCCGCCGGCATCATCTTTGCCCAAAGAGTGGAGGCTAAATAAAGAATCGCTTATCTCCTTTATTGAGCAGGTCCATAGAGGAGTTTCAGGATTTGTAATTGACAAGAATGGATTGCCAATAGAGGTATTTTGATTTTAACACGTTGACTGCCAAGTCAAGATTGCATTTTCTATAAAAACAAATCTGTTTTACGTTACGCTTTGAGTACATTAACTTATAAAATGTCCCATACTTTCATGTAGTTTATATTATGTAAGAACTAAAACATGTACAAAAATGTTAAAAATATTGCAAAACTAAACAATTAAAAGTGTCCTATAAAGTTTATAACACTGCTAACAGAATAGAAATGCGTGGAATGTTCAACTATGCAAATCTAACTATATTTATAGGCTTCTAGGAATATGCATTCCATCTTTAAATATTTGTGTATGAAAATTGCTTTACATTTTAATAATTTGCAAGTAATTACCGAATGAAGGAAGATACATATTTTGCACTGCAACCATGAGTCATACCTTCTAATGAAAAATTATGAATTTGTCATTTCTATATGCGTACAGTTTTATACGGTTACATGATATAGTGACATAATTTGTATTAGGAAAAACTTTGTTGGTGTATAGTTTTTATGTTAATTTTCTCAGAACGCTGAAATATCCGTAAAGGATATCAACCACAATGTTCGTACTTCGAGGGATGGTGTTTATTGGAGACTGTTACTGCCAGGAGACTACCTCTTATCTGCAAGTGCATATGGGTTAGTATCAGAATTAATGAATTTAAAAACAAAATGATTACTAATCAGTGTAGAATATATGTATTTTTTGTGTAATTATTTATTTTTTGAGTTGCTCCAATATAACCCATTATAATAGTGCCACCCTTTTCAAAAAGGTCTTATTTTAACCCTATAATCGTGCTCAGATATTTTTGTCTTAATGGCCCAGCCTAATCCAGGTTCCATTGGCATCAATAAAATAATACACAGCCTCTGCATCGCTGGATCGATTTGATTTGAGTTATTTTTTATGGGTCTGAAAATATACAATAGTATTCGTTTGTTAGGACAAACGAATACTATTGTACTATTGTATTGTAGGCACAGCCATCTAACTTCTAAAACATTTAAACTTTTTATTTTACATGATTTTATAAAAATGCACTAAAAAGTAAAAAATATAACTGTACTTCTACTCTACTGTTGTTAAAAATGAAATTGTGGAGCTCCCACGAATAATTGTTTTGGGACATTATAAGAATTTTAAGGAAATAATTTAATAAGGAATAAAGAAATAATATAATAAAAATGATACGTTAGAATGATTTAATTCGATTCATTTAAAAAAGACTGATACAATCCAGAGAAAAAAGTTTTGACTGCCATACATGTGGTGGTCAGTTGCAATAGCATGCTTCCTCCATTATTTTTTTTGTAATGCTCTTACCTATTATTTTGGTACTTTTCTTTCTTGACTTGCTAATAAACCCTTGTAAGAGCTTAAGAATACATTTATTAAAAATAATGTTGTAAATTAGGTTAAGCCGGTGAATTTCTAAATATCAGTGATGGGTAAGGAGACAGCGGCTAAGCTAATTATGTATTGTGATTTTTAAACTTCTACCATAAATAATTAAAAATATTTTCGTACCAATATAAAGTATCTTAATGAAGTCACCGTCTGTGGAGTATGATTAGGCTTATTCTACAAATTTATTAAATAATTATGGTACTATATATTCAAGCATCCTGTCACTATTGAAATTGATCTGTCGTGAATTTTTAAGTACCCTCGCGTTATTTGGCGGGTTCCGTGACAGTGAGCTATGAGTATATTATATTTTTCTATATTATAGTAATCTAATAATCATTTAAATGAGATCTTTTACCAGTAGGATGTTAAGAGACAAGAATAGTTAAATGTCATTATTTTTAAACTGGGTTCTTAGTAACTAATATTTTTATTAATTCAAGACTATCAATTTGCTGTGCATAAGTACCAATACCAAATCCCCATATGCGAATGCTATGTAGGCTCTATGAGCAATTTATTATTTATTTTTTTGAAGCTATGTAATTGGTAGTTCGTTTTTAAGAGTAAACATTAATTTAAGATAATATCTCAATCTATCGCAAAATGAATTGATATGGTTAGGCCAGCTAAAATGTTTATCCTTAGTATTATTGGCTTTCAACCGCCTTCTGAAGTAGCATGAAATATTTATATTTATGTGGTGGCATTCATTGTTATACACTTTTATTTTGGCTTCACTAAAAGCTAGTCCTAAAAGGTCTTTGTTGGAATTTTACCGTTTGTTCAGTCACATTGGTAATCTTTGCCATCCTAAATCGGTCAGTTATATATTGCTCGAACATATTTTTATACTTTTTATTTTCCAAGATTTTAATTACGTGTTCATGATTTAAAGTATCGAATGCCTTGCTGAAATCTACTATTAGAATAAGGATATGTTTTCTTTCATTTAACGATTTGTTAACAAAGTTTATGCGAATTTAGAGAGTAGTTGAGTCATGGTTTTAATCTGTGAATTTATTATATTATTTGAGAAAGTTTATCAACTACTTAATGAATCACGAAAAATCTCTGTAAGATTAGTTTTAATGCGTATATCTTTTAATTTAATTTTGTGTCAACTATATTATAAAAAAAAATATTTTATATAATGAACAATGTTAGTTTTTATTACCACCCAATCAAACCATTAGTGTAAACTTAAATTTTAGAACCCACTCATTTTCACCTCTTTAAATATAAAAAAAAGTTTGCATTTTCTTAACTGAAAATCTAAAATTGTACAAATGCTGCTTGCGTTGTTTTTAATTTTAACAATAGTATTTTTCCTTTTCAGCTATGAAAAATCTCAAGATTACCAGATCGCCATACAGGAAGGATCTAATGAACTTATCATTCACAATATTACATTAAACACTGCTCCGAGACCTTCAGAAGGTAATTATTTCTAAAGATAAACAATAAACTTTAATTTCTATTTTGCAGCGCGGCAACAAAAACTGAAAGCCAATAAATTAAATCCTATTTTTTCAATTAAGGCACTGATGTTCATATTCATATAATGATATAGTTGAAATAAAATTGTGTTGTAAAATAAGTGAAAATACAAGTTGCTGTAAAAGTACCGCTTGAAGCCGCGTGAAGAAGTGTTTATTTCATTATTATATATTTTTTTTAAACTAAAGGACTATAACAATACATTTTTACATATCATTGGTATTATCGAATATTATCTATTTACTTTTATTGGGTTGTGGTGTTGTATATTCATTCATTTGGATAATTTGGTTGTGGTACTTTGATCTCTCTATTTGGATTTAATAATAAGTCAAATGTGTAATCATTTTTGGTGGTGGTTTTTACTTATAATTTTTATTGAGCTAAGATTTTTAGTAATTTTATGAGTGCAATTGAAATAAAAACGTCATGTTATAGTTTGTGGAAGAAATGAAATTTTGAATTTGTTTATTTAAGTCCATCCTTAAAAACATAAAAATTTCTGTTTGAAAAATGAATTTGGTATTATGGAATGGTGAAAATCATCTGAATGTTAAACTGAATGGCGTATTAGAGAAAAGGATCCAGAAATTAACCTTTGCTAACCACACTACACATGAGTTGTGCATCTGTAACCTTCCCACACTAACTATAACAAATCTAACTGTTCACTCAGGCCAGTGTTGAGATGTCTTCGCTCGCAAAATAGATTGCCGCACAATCTATTATCAGTGAGGGCATCCCATTCCAGCGTAAACCTGCAATCATCACAAACCGCATTTATTTAGAGTTTTATCTTGAAAATAATTTAAAGCCAATTATAATATCATAATTATTATGTAGGCAAATATATATTTTGGGGACTTATTTAAAAATGAGATTCATATTGTTCATTTCATCTCAAGGACGGATCCATTCATAAAAATTCACCCACTCTAAATGTAAAGGAAACCCCATCATTGGAATAACACTAAATGAATCAAGGTTTTGGCAGCATATTCATTTCTCATTGGGGAAGAAACAATCACCAATATTGAGAATTAGGGAATTTGTTCACCGAGTTGGTAAATAAAAATAATATTACAAAACATTATTTCAAACTATTTTACTAGGGTCTAAACACACTCAAACGTAACCTGTTTTAGGCCTCATTTCTTATTAAAAAACACCCCGGTCCCCTGCTTAAAATGGGGTGGAGGGAACTCCATACACCCAGCCCTTTCCCTCCGTGCGCCTTTCCCGAGAAAGACTTTTGGATCCGCCCTTGTTTCATGACATATTAATTTTGATAATATTTTAATATAACTTTTTTTTTAATTGTTCCACAGCATACATATAATAGAACAGCGTTGCATTATTCTTTATATATAATACCCTATTAAAAGTTGACGTTGACAATTGAAAATCATACGCATGCAGAATGTTACATGAATGAAATATATGCTAGCTTTAATGTAAATCTCTGTTGAGATTTCTAAAGGATTTTTGGTCTATTAGGAACACGAGAAACTCCTCATTGAATCAGTTTTGTTTCTTCGTCAAATTAAAATGAAGTTTTGGAAATCAGATATAATCAGCTGACATCAGTTTCTGTTAGCCATTATTTCAATTTGGCATTTTTTTGATTTCGAAAATGGTATTTGTTCATATTCCTTAGTATTTCTCTTTCAAAAACACAATAACTAATATTAAATTATATCCAGCCTTACTTCACCTAGACTAGACCAATGTAGAGCACTGTATTATTTTGTAAGTATAAGACAATATTATTGTATTCACTAATAATGCCTTGCAATACCAGTGTCATTTTAAATTATAACTCACCAATAACATCCAGGAAGACATTTAGTTATTTATTTTATAAACTTTATATAATTATGAGTGCTTAGTGAAGTTTCTCGGAAATATACTAAAATAGTAAACATTTCATTGTTTTTTTGTTTCATATAGTCTTAAAATGGATTAACCCCAATTTGTAAATCTTTATTATAAATTAAATTTGTTAAAAATGTTATGAATTACATATTTATTTATTGCGCTTAATATTATCACTGGTAATTTTTGTCGGTGTTGATAATTTCTGAATCTCATTTTGAATCTTAGAGTATTTAAAAAAAAACATTAGTATACGCAACTTTTCTATTTAAACCAATAACTTGTACATAAATAAATAAGAGGAAGATAAACTTTGGTTAATTATAAATACTGATCTGAATTTTATTTGGAATATCAAACAATATTATTATTAGGTGTATTCATAAACTATTTTCTTGACTTTTGTGCTTTTTAAATACCCAAATACAAACTATATTTTTTTTTATTTTAAATGACCTAGGTCATAGCAATCATTGAAAATACAAAAAACAATATAAAATCACCGTAAAATATATATCACTACTGTTGTTTCAAACTGTATCAATATTTCAAAGTTTTTACTAAATTATGTATTCAAGCTCTTCTTTATAAATTGTATATTTTTTAAGATTCAATGTGTTAGTACTCTTTTAAGAATAAATAATTATAATTTAAGTATAATTAAAGCTTTAAAAGCATTCTTTTGTAATAAACAATTTTCATAAGAAATGGTTTTTATTTTAACGTTTTTATATTAAATTGCCAGCTTCACTAACATACCTAGATAAATATTCCCCTGACCCAATGAATAAGGTTTATATGTTGCTGGCTTCTCATATTTACTAAAAAACATTCCAAATTTTTATTTTAAGATTTAAGAAGACAGTAATAATTACATTACACATTATTGCTCTATACCAGGGATTCCCAAAGTGGTCGAAATCGGTTTCCCAGGGGGTCGATATAAACGAGGGTCGACTGTTTTTGAGGGTCGACGATTAATTAACACGAGTTCTTATTTGAAACTTTTAAGATACTTATAAGTTGTGTTACTTGTACCAATTTTTTATAACAATGATTAATATTTTAGGAGGTAATATTTTACTGAGTTTTATGTTTATTTATTTTGTTAAACTTTGATGAGAAAATGATGTCAAGTTTACTCACTTCACCAACCACAAAGTTTTTAAATTGGTAAGTATTTTGTATCAATAGGAAAAAAAACAAAGATAGGGTTTTTACTGTAATTTGGCTATGGGGGTCTGAGGTATCAGTTCATTTTGGAAAAGAGGTCTCTTGCCCAAAATAGTTTGGGAATCCCTGCTTTATACTCTTCTGTGTTTAGTAATTTGTATAATGATTTAAAATTTCATATATTAACAATTGATCGTTAACATATGATTTTTTTTATGTGTTGGTGGCCCGCTTCCACTTCACGAAATATTTTCAAAACGCACAAGTGTATTTATTTTTTTATTCACATTATTAATTAATGTGTTGGCATATATAGGTGCTTGTAATTTGAAATCTTTATATTTAGAAATTACTTTAGTCTTTCATTTCTCCCACTGCTTTTATGCTTTATTTTTGTTTATTTATATGCTATTTACATCAGTTTATACCTTTCTCCACAAATTAGTATGAGCACGTAGGCTATATTGTCGTATATATTTGTTTACCTTTTATCGCTTAAATGCTTTGGAAAAAATGCTATTCACATGTTTCGAAAAAAAAATATTCAGTTCGTGCAAAGGCCTGTTTTTTTTTTTTGATTTCAACTATTTGCTAAAATTTGGTTTTCAGTTTTTGTACTAATGTAAAATATTTAATGTATAATATATTATAATGGGTATTCGACATGTATTTCGACAGATACTCGTATGTTTGAATGGTTTCATACTATCATGCCAATTGCAATTTTATTGTTAAAAAAAAAGATACTCAAAAAATAATTCCGCCCTGAATTTACATAAAAAGATCCAAAAAAAATTTGAACATATCAAGGAATAAATAAATAGAAATACTATTTCATTTACCAAAGGGTAAAAACATCTAGAAACAGTAAAAAAATACATCATTTTATTAAAACAGCATTTGCCATTTAGTTATTACCATTTTCTAAAATTATTGCATACGTCTTCAAGATTATTAAATATTTCACAAGAATGTTTGTTTTTTTTTTCTCTCACTAGAAGCACGCCTTTTATTGGCATACAGACATTACTTCCATCTTTTAGGATTAAGACCATTATTTCAACAAGCATTTCACAATGCAATGCGCACGCAATGCAATGCATACATGTTCGGCAACTTGCTACTTGCTCTTTATTAGAGTTGGGTCACTTGCAAACGAGCAGCTCTCTAAGAGCTGCTCTCTTTAAATAAACTCAGTACCTCATTCATTAGTAATCTAAACCAAATTCAAAGAATTAATGCTGCCTACCTGTCATGACACGCTCGTTCTGAATGAGGCCACTTCACTCATCAACAAAATAATATAAATTACAATATAATTATATTACTTTATAATGTTATATCACTTATAAAGGGTTGGGAGTCTGTAACTAAGTTTCATAAAAATAAACTAACTAATGTCATCATAATATTATATTTTGCTTAAATAATCTCAATACCATAAAAATTTCTATTATTTACAATAAAATTGTTTTAATAACTAAGTTTTTAATCTCTTGTTTAGCAGTGTTCTAAAATGGAAAGACTTTTTCCCTTTTTTGTAAAGTAGAAAAACTTTACATTCGTTTTTTTTACTCTTATGTGATAATTTCTGAACATTAGGAATTACAAGTATGAACAGTGAAAATTTAATTCAATTATTTGAGCTTAAGGCGTTCGACCAAGTGCACTAAAATGTTTGTTTTATACTGGTACCCGAAGGCCAAGAGACGGAATACCAAGTCCATGGAAATCACTGACTGGAGTCAGACCATCGTGTAAGGGAGCAGCAGCAGAGTAAGGATTTGTCATCCTTAGAATTAAGTAAGAGGTGTAAAATTTACTTGTTGAGTTTACAGGGGACACGGGGAACACTGAGAACAGTTGAAGGGTTTGCAACCTACAATATTGGTTTAAGAATTCTTTAGAGTATAAAAAGGTGACCCTGCTAGCCTCTTTTTTTGAAATGATGCTACCAAGGTGGGTCCTCGAGTCACGCTAGGTGATATCTTTGTTGATATCTTTCCTGGTCAGTCGCAGATTTTAAGAAGATGTTGGAGCCTGATCAAACGCATAAAATAATACTTCAAACCCATTTTTTTAATGGCTGAAGTTAGGTCAAGATGTGCTTTTTTGATTTGGAAAATTGGTCTCTAAGGATGTTGTTTTACCTTGAGATTATAAACTCAACTATTAAGACATGTTTTTTGAGACATGAAGTGGGGTTCATTCAAAAATCCACTGTGGATTTAGTTTATTATAGTTCAATACGTATTTGGACTGCTCAGGTATCACATCTGGATATGGAAAACTGGTCAGATGAGTGAACTTTGTGAACACATTCCGCTCCGAACGAAAAACCTGTATCAGACAGTCAGGAAGAGACTTTGCAGTGTTGGGCCTAACTCTCGCTGACCAGATTATCCGTAAGCACAGATAATCTGGTCAAAACAAAACATAATAAAAAACATATTTTTCCTCAACTTTGCTAAGACTCCACTTTTAAACGCAATTATAGCAATTTATTTTAAAAATGACTTAATTCATATTATTTTCTCGGTAGGCGAATATAAAAACCCAGAAGTTATATCCTATGCCATGAAATTTGATGAATATGGCTTTGCTGAGCGGCCCCAATTTATTCATCACAACTACACTAAAATGGTGGCTTATTTACAAGGTCTGGTAAAAAAATACCCAGAACTCACTAAGTTGACCAGCATTGGAAAATCTGTCGAAGGAAGAACATTATATGTACTGGAAGTCACAATCAATCCTGGAAAACACATACCAGGTTACTATATTATTTATTAATGGTTTACAATTTATATGATTTAATCTCTTCATAATGGCAAACTTTAGTATTCAAAAAAATGAAAAATAAACTGAAAAAAATGTTTACCTTAATAATTAAACTCACGTGTTTGCACTATGTAAATAAATATATATATCATATTTACTACTATTTATTAATAAGATAAAAAATAATAAAACTTATTAACTTTCACAACTTATTCCTTTTTTTAGCATTAGGCGTGTTGTTGTTGTGTACCATAGGAGCTACGCTTGGCTCCACTCCGATAAAGTTTTATTTTAAAAATGAAATTCCGATGTAAATGGTAACTGTGATGATTATTATAATGCACTTTTATTATTACAACCGAAATGTCAATATCACAGGCACATAGCTTTGCCACGAGAAAGCCCATTATCTTTAAGACACCTAATGAATAATTTACATTTTTCAGGCAAACCTGAATTCAAGTACATTGCAAATATGCACGGGAATGAAGTTGTAGGTCGGGAGCTACTGCTCCTGCTGGCCACATATCTCTGCGAGAATTACAAGAAAAATGAGAGAGTAACACGCCTGCTGGACACAACCAGAATACACCTCCTGCCTTCCATGAATCCAGATGGCTACGAAAGCTCCCATGAAGGTTGGATTTTGAATAAATCATAATATTTTAAAATATCCGTTTCTTTTTAAAAGTGAAAATACATGTTTGACGTTTCATTATTTAACCCCAATAACCTATGGCTGTATGCATAATCGACAGCAATCAACCAAACTGACCACTTGTCAGTGTTCTTATCTTTTTTTTTTATAATGCCTTTTTTTTTATGAAAATATGATAGTTTCTGTGCATGCATCGAATGTTCTGCACAGGTCTCCAATAGGAGACCAGCGTACTTCAAATTATATTTGGTCTTTAAGCTTAAAAATCCATAAGAAAATGCTTGTGCTATTGAACTAATGCAATTATGCATAAATACGATTGCATTTAACTCTTTTATTATGCTATTTTTTATGTAAGTTTTAAAAATAATTTCAGGTGACAAATTTAATTCGGGTCCTCTGTCCGGTAGACCCAACGCTCATGGCATTGACCTCAACAGAAACTTTCCCGATCAATATTTTGAAAATAAGGTATATTAACCCCGTCAATTTTTTTCTTCATTTTATTCACTTAATGGATCAATAGTGATACATATATATGTTGTTTGCTTGCTCATATATTATAGTGGCTTAAATTTTGCATATGATAAAGAATTTCTCATGAGTGGTTACACATTATTTTAATTAAGTTACGTCAAGTGTAAGGTAGAAATAATTGACACGGAAAAATAAGTTCCTCTTTCAAAATGTATTCATGTCCATGACAGGTCTAGTGCTTGCATTTTTGTTGAAGTTTCAAAATAGTATAATCAATTGCGGTTGTACAGGATGATGCCTTGGGACGTCAGGGGCAATGATCTTTGAGTTGTTGCCCTGAGGCAAAGCACGAGTTAGCATTTGCACGAATAATATTAAAAGTAATATAAAAAGTCTATCTAAGTGCTATTGTTAAACAATATGTTAAACAGTGACGACACTTTGGATGAAAATTGACATGACGTTATTGCAAATAAAATTCAGCCCTTCATTCCAGGAAAATTTTATGTTAGAACCAGAAACTGAAGCGGTTATAAACTGGACAAGGACAATACCTTTCGTTCTATCAGCCAACCTGCACGGTGGGGCCCTGGTGGCCAACTATCCATTCGACGACAGCGCTGACATGACAACGGGAAAAATAAATCCCACGCCGGATAATGATCTTTTTGTTCACCTTGCACATACATATTCCGAGGTAAAATAGTCATATTTTCATTATATTATCAAAAGTTTTTTATTAATTTGGAAATCTCAGACTCATCTGACAGGAATGGCCTATAGTATATAGATACATCGCATTACACATTTTTAAGATCAAAATACAAAATGTTTTTTTAATAATAAATTATGTATAAATAGATACTTTAATTAATTCAATTAATCAACTTAATTTATTTTTCAAAATTACGTGAAATGATCAGAAGCAAATATATTACCTTGGGATATTACAAGGCTTTAATTAACAAAATACAGAGTTAGACTTCTTATGAAAAACTAAAGAATATGACATTAGTTTGAAATGATATTAGAAATGTTAACTTTTTAAATAGAGACTTTATGGATCACCACATTGAGTATCACCCAGTTCGCTGTATGATTGATACAAGTATAAACTTTTATTTAGTAGATTTCTGATGGTTTTCTTGAATTGAGATATATTTTCAATTTCCTTGAGTTCTTTTGAAAGTTGCCTATACCGATCTAAGCTCATACAAGTTTATGCACTTGTATTTCGATATTTTGCAGTGCGAGATTTAATTGATTATGCATATTGGTCTTACCCCTTTATTATGAAAATGGAACCCCCTTTATGAAGAAATTCACACGGTGCTTCTTTCTGTACGTAGATTCCATACACTGTTAAATACCGAGTGATTAAATTCCTACAAAATAAAGTAAATTTTCAAGAAGGATTTCAGTTTCCATTCTTTTTTATTCTGGTGCCATTCCAGTCTTAACTGTAACGTCTTTAAACGTTTTCCTATGAAACCATCATAGCTAATAAGCAGAATTAAACATTGGGTTTTTTAAAAACTAACCTTATGTTTCCACCTGCCAACCAGCTATGCTATACCACCAGAGAAATACCATCAAAGTAGTGTCCGACCGGAGTCTCGATTTTGGATTGGGCCAGTTTTGGCCCAAAACATGTGCTTCGGCTGAAATTTCGGCTCCAGTTACACACCCCTCCATTTTGGAATAACATTTTCTTTATTATTTATTTATTTATTTTTGTTTTTACAGATGAATAACATAACCATATCTAACTGGGCATTGCCCGTACTATGGTAGGCCAATTATAATAGTTATTGTAATAATATGATATTTTTTTCAGGCACATGAAACAATGCACCTCGGCAATCCATGTATTAATGTTCCAGTTGGACTTGATGAGAAATTTGAAGGTGGAATCACAAACGGTGCAAAATGGTTAATATTATGTATCCTTAATAATTTTAACGTTTAAGAGACAAGAATACCATTCAAACTATTATTTTCAAGTCAAATCTTGCGTAATCTTTCTAATAATAATTCTCTATAAAGCAGATTCATTGTACTAAAATAATATAAACAAAATAAGAATGGCTATGACATCCTGTATCTATCATATAATATCAACTGCTTCTATACATTGTTTAGTAGTAGTAAATTATTTAACCAGAACCTGACGTCTTGCAGGTGTCATTAATGGTATCTCCCACCCCAGACTACTCGCGCCTATAGCTATGGGTTGCTTCATTTCCTATCTTTACTTGTGGCTGCGGCACTTTAAGCCCATTTGATTTGCATTTTAGATGGCTATAGAGGCAACAGTGGGTTATTTTTAGGTTTGATTAAAATAAAAAAAAACATAATCGTATCATAACAATTTTCAAGAGTACGGAAGAGTCACCGTACAGAGCATCCATGTGCTCTTTGATTTCGCTGCGCGATTTCCCTACCAGAAACAAGAATTGAATCACCGACCAATATTGCTCTTTTTCCATTTTTCTAAAATCCGCTGACACGTACGCTTGTCAAAAATTTCAAAACAAAACAACGCGTCCGATTCGGCTAAAATTTTGACAGCAGCCGTCTACAAGAATGTACTACACAATAATAAATTTCTCTTGCGATAGTGGTGCCATCGGGCGGTGAGGCTAAGTACTTATCGGACAGCCCTCGTACATTAGAAGGTTATACCTCAACAAACACCATTAGTCAACTTGAAAGTAAAATGAAAACACCGCTTGTAGGGGCTGAGCTACGATTCATTAATGAACTCTTTTTAACTTCACATGGGACTTTTTAAGCGACTTTTAGTAATTAATTAGAATTTATAAGCAAATAACCTTAATGCAGTGTATATAAAAATAATAATACCAGCTCTATTCTAGGTATCTTTTGACTGGTGGTATGCAAGATTGGAATTATCTTCATACAAACGATTTTGAACTTACCCTGGAACTTGGCTGCTACAAGTTTCCCAAGGCCGAAGAATTGTCTAAATATTGGATGGCAAACCGAAATGCTTTACTTACATATATTGAGCAGGTAAGCTTTATATTTTACAAACTAGAGCCAATAGTTTAACTGAAGGACGTAGCCGGGGCACTACCTCATATATCTTAATTCATCTCATAAACTCCTCAGTTATATATTGTTTGATCTGTGGTTTTGAGCTATAACCCACCTTTTACCCAATGAAAAGCCATTTTTTCTGGGAGTTTCTGTAAATCACCAAATATGATAATAACATAAAACAGTAGCACTTTAACCCGTCGGGTGCGGGCTCTCAAAAAAAGTCTGTCAAGTGTGCAGCCTGCACCGGTACAGTCTTCGCTATTGCTCGGTATCCAATAATTTATTCCTGGTAATATTACTTTTTGAAACTTCAACTCCATAAAAATCTTCATTAAATTCTACACTCGATTTTAAGGTGTAGCGGTGTGGGTGCACACCGACACGTTATCAGTGGCGGCACGCACACAATCAAATGGCCCGACCCGAGACTCGGCGGCAGTCGTCCTGAATAGTGGAAAAGTCCGAGCGACGCCGGGTTCAGCCCAATGTAACGCGCATGCGCCAGGAAGCTACCGCCGCACCGGCCAGCCAGTCGGGACAGACCGAGCACGCTCTTAGCATCGTATCTACTTCTAGTCCCGTACCTGATTCATATTTGTTATTCCCGTTCTTTAAGATTTTACATTTATTATTTAGTTTCTAATATTTACAACGTTGTCATTGAAATGTTTCCGAGAGGGGATTCATATAAATGTAATAAATACCGACGGTGATATTCGGGTACATGTTCTACGGTGTCCCCATTTCTACATTCCGCACATCATCCCAACATTCCCGGTCGGCATAAAGGAAAACAGTATGCACAAACCGCGTACTTAGTGATTTATTTCTAAGAAAACTCACCATTGTGAAGAAAAATCAGCTTTGGTGGCCTGGGAAGTCTAATTGCCACAAATTTGGGGTCATCTGATTCACCGTGAAATTGTCTATTAAAAAAAAATCCTCCAGTCCCCATGTCTTAAACTTTTTAAAAAAAAAAAAGCCGCTTTTATCGACTTTATCTCATTAGATGACCAACTTTTCACTATTTCGGATAACTTTTATCAACTGTTTGCCACTTTTAAATATTTGTTAGATATATGAAATATATATAACTTGTTCAAAAATATTTTTATACTAGTTTCAAGGAAAATTCAAATATTTTTTCAAGGTGCACAAAGGAGTCCATGGCTTTGTGTTCACATCAATTGGTCACAGGATACCCGCAGCAGTCATTCAAGTGCAGGGCATAGCACACTCCATCAACGCTGGCCCAGACGGAGATTATTGGAGACTTCTCTTGCCGGGAACGTATAATGTTACAGCTGCTGCTGAGGGGTAAGCCACTTAATTTTTAGTACCAACTATTTTAAGTGTTTTGATGCTTTAAGATGACAATGGCGAATTAGCAGTTAAGCAGATAGAGAGGGATAATGAGATTCAGAAACACACCTTCTTTACTTACAATATCTACATAAAAAAAAAATATGTACACATTTTTTTTTAAGAAAGGTTGTTATTACTTGACCCTGCTTTACTACAGAACATTACACTACATTATAAACTTTGTTTTGTATTTGTAACTGCGACAATGACATACTATTTTCAATTAGAATTGTACTTATGGATATATGACAGGAAAAAAGAGAAAGTAAATAAATAGTAGATAAAAAAATAGTAAAAAAACAGAAAAACCTGCCATCAAATGTCATGCAATTTACTGAAAGATTATTAATTAAATAGATTAAAGAGATTAGTAATATTTTTGAAGGCACATTCAACACACTTCAATAATTTTTTATTATTATTCTTAATCCCAATAAAAATGATAACAAATAACAAAAGACTGTATGTAGTGACCAAATATTTTGAGAATTCAATAATATTTTAATAACAACAAAAACTTCATCCAATTTTATTTTGAGCCTTATTACACAAATAATTAATAAATAACTAATAATCTGAGATTTAAAGCATACTACATTGAAAAAAAATAATTGTGATAATACAAATTTTCTAAAATATTACCTACAATATGTATAAAATATGCAAATGATAACAAAAATTACAACGAATGAATGATGAAGATGTACATATCTGATTTTAATAATGCCAATTAATGTGATTTATTAAAGAAACCCCCTCAGATGCATGGATGTAGTTATCCAATTCTCTGACATTTAAAGTTATACTTTATCCGTTTTTTTTTTTTTCAATTTTAACCCCATTTTTAAGTAAAAAATTGTTTGTTTTTTGTGTTTTTCGTACGATTAGTGTATCCCCATATAAAAGTTATTTTAAAGGCGTTTGCTTTCATATTACAACAATAAAACCTATTTTTAAATATTTTTTCAAGTCTGCACAAATAAATCTCATACTTTGACCGATGCATGTTTAGAAAAAACATTACAGAAAGGTGAACTTGCTTTTTAAAAAAATCTACAATTTATGCTGATTACAGAAAGTTCATTCTTTAATTAATAAATAATTGCAGAAGTCAATAATTTAGACGGAGATGGTGAACAAAAAAATGTTTTTATGTACATTTCTTTTAGAGTAACTGTTCAAAATGTTTTCCGCAGACTAATGCATAAGCAACATCTTCTTAAGAAGATTCTCAATCCATACTAACTTTTTGCAGTTTAGATATATGAGAGTTTATTATTTATTTATTTTATTTTTAAAGTTTTTAAGAGTATTTTATTTTTTCATGTTGGTTTCAGTTATGAGAGCCTGACAGTCGAGGTTACCGTACCAAAGGATGGCTCTCTCAATTACAATTACACTCTAATGCCTAACGATCCTCAACATTGGTCCAGTGCTTATGATTTTCGGTTTGTACCTATTTTATTGTTAATAACTACATTTACCCCACAAATATCCTTTTTTGAAACATTGTTTTTTTTTTTGTTGAATAGATATTACCTTATAATTGAGGTTTTCCTTGATCTAACATATTTTTATTTTTTTTACAATTTTTAGTGTTATTGAAAATGTTGTCAAGACAAAGTATCACCTTGAGTCCGAATTAAAGACCCTTCTGGCAGAACTGGAAGGAAAATATCCAAGTATTGTGGAATTTGAACACGGAATGAATGACTTGAACATGCAATTTTATTCTTTGAAAATGACCGATGAGGTGAGTTTACATATACCTGAATTATGATAGTTATGTATTTTGATAAAATTAGTCTCTGGCTAATTTAAATTTTGTTTCTAACAAATTAATTTGTTTAATTTGACTACTCGTTGAAGTAAAATATTAAAGTCATAGACTAATCAGGACTTGAATTGAGAAAAAAAAAATGGGAAAGCTATGATTAAAACTAAGACGTCGACTTATAACATGTTGCATTATTAAATCACAGATCGGAGCTCCAGAGGAGAATAAGTTCCATATAGCGATCTTTGGAAACCTTTATGGATCGCAACCACTCGGACAGGAAATGATTCTTAATTTTGCTCGTCATTTAGCGACTGCTTACACTATTGGAGAACCCATTCACTTAACACTCTTGAAGAATATTGTTCTGCACCTGATCCCAAACGTCGATGAGTCATCTCAGCATATCCTCCAAGGTATGTTTATCTTTTATAGCTTTCTTGGGATTATGCTGCTTACAAAAAATAACAAACTTCCTAATACTGTTAGATTTGGAGCACCGACTTTGTATATAGTTATATTAGAGAATAAAAATGTTCACTTTTTTAAACATGTGGCAATATTAGGCAGATTATGTGTATTCTTTTCCAATTTGTCAATTTTATTCATTATATTTTTTATTTTATCATATATATTGGTTTGCACTATGTATTAGCATATTAAAGGACCAAAGATTTTTTTTATATTTAATCTGATATTAATGAAGCGATAGAAAATCTGGTTCTCCTTTAACTATTACATTTTTTTTTTAATTTTTAAAATCATAAATATAGCATTAATTAAATATAAAAAATAAAACTATTCCAATAAATCTTTTCCAATACAACAACTTTCTGTAACTGTATTTATTAAATATTAACTAAATGCTTTATGACTTTTCAAAGAATGTTTAATTTTTAAAAAGGTGTATTTTTTTCTAAATTGTAAGTAATATAAAGTGAAATAAATCAATTGAGTTGAAATGCCATTGTGACGTCCTTTTCCAAAGTGAATCGACCAAAGTTTGACTTATTTTCAGCATACAACGGACAAGACCGCTGCAAAATGGAAAACTTGGAATCTGAATTCGGCGATCGGTTCTACGATTATGCTAAACATGGTGTGCATACACCCGGTAAATTGCAGAGGGAACAAGGCTTTGAGACCTTATTGCAACAGGAGAAGTTTGATATGGTATTGGATCTCGCCAGCGGAAATACTGAAGTTGTTTATCCACAAATGTCCAAGTTGATCTATGAGAAGTTCGCAAGAGTCTATCAGAGTTTGCGTACATTTGGCCCGCGGCCACAGTGCAATAGCTACGATAAGGATCTAAAACGTCAGAATCTCGTCGACATAGTTTGTGAAAAGTATCACGTGCCCATGTTTTCAATTGGTTTGGATTGCTGCAAAATGCCTAAAGATGAAATTATATCAACAGTATGGAGAAATAATTTGGCCAGTATTATGGCTTTCATTGAACTAGCTAATATGGGTAAGTAGTCATTTCATTTTATTGTTGTATGGAATCCCTTCAAAAAACCGTTTAAAAATCATGAAATGGTTTTCAGTTATTTCAGCAAATTAATCGTTATTGCTTTTTTCTCAATTGCACTCATTAATAAATATAGTAAATTGGAAAAAACAAACACCATGTTCTAAAAAAATCTTAACACCTAGCGTGTTTGGGTTCATATTTACAAATTTATAAGCGACAATCCTCCTTTATCTTGCAGCCTCAGCAGTTGGCGCTGTCAATTTTACATAAGATGCTGCATAAATATCTGTGAAACCTGCAGTTTCACTAGCCGTATTTTTAATATAAGTTATATGAAAGATTTTTAGTATTGAATTATTCCAGGTATTCGAGGATTTGTGAAAGACGAACATGGCCGTCCCCTTCATAATGCTACCATACAAATCGCCGGATTGGAAAGACTGCTCATCCCAACTCAAAACCAAGCTTTTTACAAGGTCATCCTTCCCAGAGGAATCTATAATGTGGTTGTCAAGCATCCGGGCTACAAGGACAAATATGCCGGCATAGAAGTGAAGGATAACCAACTAACCGATCATGACTTCTTGATGGAAAAGTCACTGGTCACAACTGAAGAACTGAAAGGAGGATATTTCGATTATGATTTTAGCGATCTCTCATCTGTCGTAGTTATCAAGGGTTTGTTATTCATTTTATTATTTGTAAGGTATTTATTTTGTGAAATACAAAATATTACATTTGAATTTGATTCAAAATATTCACCTATTTGTGACACTTTCTTTGCATGCAACTCCTTTATATTGAAAAATAAACATTGTGTGTATGTTGTTGCACCACACTCGTTAGTAGTAAAACTTCTGTAAGGAAATTGATTAAAGTCATATTACATATTTCAAAATGATCACTCCATTCTGGCATCTACATTCAAAAATGTTTCACGCCTAGTTATTATAACCAAAAATCAATGTGACAGCTGGGCTCCATTGACTTTAGCTGAATTCATTCGCTTCTGAAAAAAATGTGTTAGATGCTGCGCTTATAGAAGTTTTACTTCAAAAAACATTTTGTGGCTGAGGTATGAAATGAACACACAGCGGGTCACAATTGCTTCTTAGCAATTAGTTGTTTCTGTTTTCTCTAAATAATCTATCGGAAAAAAAAGTGAGCGTTGAAATTTCTTCAATTATCAGATCAACCAAAAAAGTGCCCAAAGAAATATGCTTAATTTCGTTATTCCAAAAATTCTGTAATTTACAAGTGCATCTCGATTTTGATGGTCCAAGATTTTTAAAACTTACTTTAAATTTTCAAGAAATGTTGTTCTAAAACATTTTTATAGCTTCATTTATTTGAAAAAAACCTTTAGAAATGTTAAATTAGATATTCGTTTTTTTTTTATAATATTAATTAGCCTGTTTTTTCTTTTCTTCACAATTTTCCTTGTAAGATTTGAATATAAACATTTGTTAAGCAAAAGGCTTGAAAGCAATCAACGCCTATAGTATTTTTTATAATATTTGCAAAACCCGAGATCGAAACACATTTATCACAAGATCCCATATATATTTTGTCATCTGAGAGAATCTGCAAAGAATGTTTAATTCCGGCTTGTTGATTACTTAAAAACCGCGAAAAGGTGTTACTTTCAGACTTAAAAAATACCGTTTTTACCTGATCAAATAGATGATACAAAAATGTTAATTTTGGAACATCACTGGCCCTTAAGTTTTAGGCGTAAAGTATGTCATCTAGTTAGCCTATTTAAGGCCTACTTAAGACTTCCACCATGGTCCTCAGTGAACAACTTCAGAAACCGCTTTTATATCGGACAAAAAGACCATTCCTGCAAAAAAATAAATTTCCAAGAGGAAAAATGTCAGTTTCCAGTATTTTCTTCCGCTTACTATCAGAGAATGGAATAGTCTTAACTGTAGTGTGTAGCATCTCTCATACTTTCCTCAAAAAGCCAAGAATTTTACATTTGGCCAGAAAATAATCCCATTATACTGACTACCAACTTTTTGTACCACCGGGAGGAATACCACCAAAGTATAAAAAATTAATAAACTTTTTTTTTATCTTTCTCGTTAACATGACCATTTTGAAATTTGTGAAGTGCAATAGGTACCATACATACATATTACATTAATTAAATTAATGTTATTTATAAATACTAATATTATTATTTTTTTAATATCATTTACTTTTATAGGTTTTATCACTGATTTTGATAATGGACCAGTTGTTGGAGCCCAAGTACGTCTCGATAACAATAAGCTGACTAATCGTTTGATTGCAAACGTTACAACGACCAACGGACATTTCCAGCTACATTTGCCTCCGCAGCTTTTAGGCAAGGTGGTAACGTTGGTGGTTGAGTGCGAGGGCTACATCAAAGAGAGACAAAAAATAAATATTTCAGAACCTTTGCTGTCTAGTGGCTTTGTCGTCAAAATGACTAGGGACGAGCGCGTTCTCGGGATGCCCAGATTGGTATTCGTTATGGTTTCGGGTAAGTTAACAGTAGAATACCTAAGTTCTATTTTGTTTTTAATTTTCTTTCTGCAAAGGTAAGGGTCACTACCAGAGTAAGTTATTAGCAAATGGAATCGTTCATTAGTAGAGTTTATTCTCGAAAATAATTATTTCAGAGGCCATCATTAGATAGAAGGCATCGAAGACAGAATGTGACAACTTTCATTCATCAATGACTTCCAATTAAAATAAAAAAAAACCTTACTGAAGCCATCAATAATTATGAATAATTATTATTAATCCTTCTTGCCAAATTAAACCAGACCACCTACCTAAAGGCCAGAAAGAATACAAAGATTTCCCTATGTGATAAATTATTTTGTAACCTCAATCAATGATTTCCATAGAAATTACGATCTCACCATGATAAGCAATTGTTTCAGACATAAATTTTCAAGAACATGATTTAAAATAATGTAAGGTTTTTTGGAGAAAAATATTTATTTGACATTTGAAATGTTTATTTCAGGCTGCTTTGGTGTTGTGATGGTAATACTAGCAGCATGTGCCTTCAAAAGCCGGGGACCCAGAAGTCCCGGATCGAACTGGAAGAAAAAACGTGAGGAGGCTCTCGATTCTTACTCTTTCAAACCGTTAACACAATCGGCAGATTTGGACCCTCTTTATGGAGAGAAAGACGACTATCCGGACATAAAACGTTAGTGTAATTTTTTGACCATAAAATTCATCCTAAATTTTATTTCTTTATTTAAATAAAAAGCAAATACTTGAATTAATCTACCTTTTCAAGAATTTACACGCGAAACTTTCTTGGGAATGTCAAAAATGTGCATTTTTATGATTCATTTTGAATTATTTTTAGTACAATTTTAAAAGAAGTTATTTAATTAATCTATATTGCCGCCATAGAGAAAAACGAACTATCATTTTCATTAAAAATGAGTTAAAAATATCTGTCACAAAGTTTGATTCAAAGTTCAGTTCAGATAAAATTCTAAAAAATCATTAACGCATTTTATGATTTATCTCTGTACACATTGCCAACCAACCTTATTGAATGGGTTAAGATAACAAATAACTATGATGATGATGATTGGAGGGCAGTCAGATGGCTGCTACACTTAGGCCACATTTGTGGGGGCCCATTGTATATACCTCCGTCTGTGACTGAATGAGTATTTTTTGTGTGTTTCTTGTTACTTAACTCAGTCGACAGTGATTAGAAAAGCGCCATTGAATATTCTCAGCGACGAAAAATGTCCTGGCCGAATTTGACCCAATAAGTCTCACGGTTTCTTAGGTATAAGCACTATTTGAGTTTTTTTGAAAATTGTCCTAAAATTCGCTAATCAAAACTGATCACAATCGTTAAAGGAACTTATAGTTTTTATTTTATCAGTAATTCGTATTTCTTCAATTAAAGTATTATGACAGCGCCATAAAGAAAGAAATATAAATTGCAAATTTACTAGGCTACAAAATTCAGTTACAATAAAATTATTAATATGCTTTCATTAAAATATTCTGTTCAAATGATTTTTTCATAAAAATGCTCAAATTATAGTTTTTACCTCTAAATATTTAGCACAGAATATTTTTGTAATTTCATTGTCATATGGTCGGGCACAGGATATGTTAATGAAAAATCTACTTATGCTTTAAATGATCTTGTAAATGACAGTTTTTGTTATTATTCAGATGAAATATTGAGGAAGCCGTACTATGATGATGAGGATATTCCCCCATCGGAAACTGATAGTGAGGAGGATATCGTTCTACTCAAAGCCAGCAATGAATGGACGCACTAATTCCCAGTCGTCACAGATTGAGATTGATAAGCTGCTTTACGTATTAAGAATTATAATTATGGAATTAAAAATATGCAGTTCCTTTACAGATAACCTTTTTCATCTGATGTACTAAACTTACGATCATTCAAAATTAGACATATTTTTTTTTTTATTTGAAAAAAACGGTAAGTAAACTATAATGATTATCATATTGTCGGTTTGGTAGTAAAATTAACCACAGCCATATTACTTATTTCAGTTATTTGCATTTCTAACAAGTTTACTGATCATATTTTTCAACCTTTGTACCAAAATAAGGGATTTGCGCAAAATAAAAAGAAAACTTCTGATGCAAATGGAAATTTAAGTAATATTTATTTCAACCGGATATACACGTAATCTTAATTCCAATTAGCATTTATATTATTAGCATAATGACATACGTACATATTTATTTACATTATGATTTACATTTAATTTTTTAATTTACATTCAATTTAATTATTATTTAATTGTATTTATATTATTATTGAATACATTGTTTTTTTAATATGCTTTTACAACCTTGCTGAAATTTGTAGATGTTATGTAAATATTTAATTGTCTTACAAACAGGGGGTGTGATATTGTGTGTTCTCAAAACATAATTTAATGTTTTTTACCTGTTTATTCACTAATAAAATAAAAAATAGGTATATTTAATGAAGTTGTGGTGCTCAAACTAAAAATATTTTTGTAACTGTATGTTATGTAATCAGAAATGTCAATTAAATATATATTAGACCATAATAAAATAATGATAAACACATACTTACAAAAAATCTAAAACTTTATGACTGAAAATATGTTTAAGTGGAGATAATTAATTTAATTATGCTAAATTTCTATTATTGCTATTCAGTTTATATTTATTTACTTTTTTTATATAGTCTTTCTTAAGTGTGTTCATATCTGTCCGCTTTTCAGTATACCAATTTTTATTTTGAAAGGTTCCTGCAGGGCCACGGATATCAGAAGACTTGGATAAGTCACTTTGTAGCTTCAGTATCTAAACCATCCTAGCCACTAAAACACAAGGTGCCACTCTAAGATGTGCAATTCGCACTTCTTTGTGGTGAGGTACGCGCCAATCACACGATCAAGCCTAATTCAAGTTTTTTGATATTCGTATATCTAGGGTCTATAAAATTTTGAGCAAATTGAACTACATAATATGATTTTTTAAAAACTTTATTGTAATTTATCAATAGTTTGCTGTCTAATAAATAAAATAATAATAATTACTTTTCATTTAAATTAATTTCGTTAACATTGTGTATGATTCTTTTAGGCAATTTAATATTTTTTTTATGTTTTTTAGTTTTTTTGTTTAGTGATATAATAAATTTATGAAGCAAATAGCATATCAAAATACTCAAAATATACCAATATTTTTTTTTTAGCTAGGCATAAGTAAACTGCCAAAAACACTAGTTGAAGGCCACATGCTGCCATAATGCCAATTAAAAGCCGCTAGTTATTTATTTATTTTCAGTACAAAAACAAAAACTTTGCAACCTTTTCTAAGTCAAAAAGTTTTATAAAGAAACATATCATAATAAGAATATAAAATGACCCTTTATAATGTGTGGAAGAACCCGCTAGATTATTGGGTTAAGTACCAGGAAGCAATAACTAGAAAGAGTTGTTTTCTGGATCTAGTTTGCTGTTATTGTTATTGTTATATCATCCATTTCGATATGCTATTTCAAGCTGTTATTGATTTGTAAAACTTTTACATTCTTAGCTTTAATATTTAAGGAAAAGCCTGAATGAAACTAATAAGTACATAGAAGAGTAAGTGAATGCTCATATTATAAGCCCTAATGAGTTGCGCAAACTTTAAAATTAAATTATAATTGCCAGTCGGAATGCGTGTTGGAGTGTGGATTTTACAGCAGAAGTAATATAAAACCAGAATATCTGCAGTAAACGGGAAGGTGGCCACTTGAGAAACTGAGGTTTTATTGTTAAAAGGACCAAGCATTTTTGATCTATTTTTTGTTCTTTGGCCTCAATAATGCATCTCCGCTCTATGAGGACCTTAACTTTTTTTGCTTATTATTTTAGCCTCGTATCTATGATGTTTCAGTCGTCTTCTGCAGATTCTCTCTAAGCCTTCTTATATTAGTCGTAATGACCATCCTTCCAAGATAAAACCTAAATTGAGAAAACGAAACATTGGGTTCAATTCTTTTCTTTCCAGAACAATTCTCCAGTGGAATGCTCTTCAGAGGTCAATATTTGTCCCTTTTCCTGGTTCCAAGGCTGTTTTTAAGCATATGCTGCAAGTTGTTAAGCATTAATTTTTCCTCACCTACTAAACTCAACAGTATCACAGGAGCTAGCTCCTAAAAATATTGTAATTACCTAATAATAATTCTATTCAAGTGCCGGTATAACAATGGAAGTAGTTCCAAATAGAAACCAGTTCTCTTTAACATCATTCGTCAACATCACCATCATTCAGGAATATCTTTAAAATGTAAAAAAAAGTCTTCTACTTATGTATTCCTTGTTCTTTATATAGTTTTGTGAAAGCGATGCGCTTAGACTTAATTAATCTGAGGTTAGGCGCATATGAGTGCCCCACGTCCCGGCCATATATATTTATTAGTAATCGGGTGAAAGTGTAAAGTCTCAGAAGATGCTGCTTCAATGCTTAAAGGTGAAGCTATTTCAATATGTTTTAAAATGACAAATCTTTTAGCTCTGAATAGCCATGTGAATTTTAAGTACATAGTGTTAGCATTAAAATGTTGTGAATCTGTAAATTTATGGCTGTTATCAACATTTTTTGGTATATTTGATTTTACTCATTAATTAAATCTCATTAGTAGAGTAAGAAGATTTCTTTGTTGCATCTGCCCATTCCGTTTCTTTTTCCTCTGTTTATGCCAAACTATAAGAATCCTTTAAATTATTTAAAGAATATTGACCTACGTTGATTAATAAATAATAATTGTTGAAACAATAATAATGTTAACTAAGTACGAATATCTTTCATAAGATTTTTTGTTTATACAAATAGTTATGCTGGTTGACAATGGTTCTATCTCAAAAAATATTTTTCAGGAGAAGGCTTTTAAAATATGCAATGTACGGTTTTTAAGATACAAAACCGTTTTATTGCAGAGAATGATAATTTGAGAGGGAAATAGAATATTTCCTTTAAATTCATTCAAACCTGAACAAATTATGATGATTTTAAAAAAAGATAGAACTTTTATCCCTGAGTTGCTAAAAGTAAAAATTTTGTAAGCAAATATTATTTTATCATTATTTATGTTAAAAAATATATTTTATCCCTCGCCCTTCGCTTAAAGGTTTCATTACATAATGTCGAAAATATCTCAATCTCTTTTTTTTCAGTTTGACTGATCAACCCGAGAATTGAATATTAACCGTTCAACAGTCTAACTAAAAATTAGTAGCATGACAGTGATATAGATGAGGCAGAGAGATATAGTTACTTCAAAAACCAAGTGGGAAAAACACAATTTTAACAATGCTAGGATAATATGAAAATCCGAATTTAATTAAAAAAATGTACACACATAACAAAAACTAAAAATTCACTTTAATTATCCCTCTAAATATGATTGTTCTTATAATATAATATACACACCTTCTCTACACACTACAGGTGTTAGCAAACAGCATGGCTATTTTCACCTTATCGACAATCTATGTACAATTCGCAGATCATTTAATCTTACCATTGTCCAAATAGGATTATAAAATGATAAAAAATATTTTTTAAGACATTTATTATATTCATCATAAAAGTAAGGAGTTTTTTATGTAGTACATACCGCAGTAGGTATTACATAAAAAAAACATCTATTATGACAAATTTTTAGTCCATTCCGTGTGGAATTATGTAAAAACATCATACACAAACCTATTTTATTTTGGTTTTATTATCGGAGTGGAGCTGCCGTGGATCGACTCCAATAGCGAAATGTTTGTGATATCAGATCTCAATGATTTCACCACCGATTTAAGACTTTTAAAGTTTTAATTGAATCTACATGAAAAATACTAAGCCGGAATTTTAAAATTCATAATAATAAAAAAGTTTTGCTAAAAAATATTTTCTCTATGGGAAATCTCATAGCTTTTTGTTCAAATTTTAGAAAAAAAAATATTTATTTTAAGTTTGCATTTCTCTGCTCTAATATTTCTCTGCTGTTTCACCTTTGCGAATGCTGTTACCTAGTCAACTCTTGAAGGTAGAATGTTTTGTACCATAACTAATTGAGATAGAACTTTTTAATTTATAGCAATATCTCTAAAACTACTGATCGAAGAACTATGAGTCAACTACCAGCTATGTGGGATTAAATATAGAACCAAATGGCATCAATAACTCATTTTAGCCAAATTTCAAGATAGAACCATTGTGAAACTAACAAAACGAAATATGGACCTTTAAACTATTTAATTTGTTATTATAGTATGATCTGTCATTATTGTGATTATATCTGTTTAGTTAGATACTTAAAAAATGCTAATATTAGGAAAGAATAATATTTTCAGATTAGTTTTTTTTGAAATATTCAATATTTTAATAAATGAAATTTTATGTTAAATGATGTTATTTTTATTTATTTCCTTATCTTGTCTTTTATTAATTATTTTAATATTGCCTGTTTTATGCTCTGATTTTGGCCTCCTTGTTTGTCTGGAATTATGAAGGTTACAAAGGTTTGAGGTTAAAATTACAAGATTTACACCGCTTCCTTAAATTATAGCCTCTACAAACGACAGGATAGCGAAAGGTGGTGAATCAATTAAAAAATGTTCCCCTTAATTAATCAGATGTTGAGATAAATCTAATAGATTTACCACAATTGTATATAGATTGCGGGTGTGAACTGTATTGTTTTGATGAATGAAAGGTTCAAAGCTGAGAATAAATGACAATGAACAAAAAAGAAAAGACAAACTTTTGCTGAATATTTTTTTTTGTTTGATTCTAAGAGTCTGTTGAATACGAAAAAACTGTCATGGATATTACCGGAACAATTGTACACAACTGGATTATAGTCGTGGAGAAACTGGAATGATTACTTGTTTGGAGACCGATTAACGAAAAGGTATCTCTTTTTATTTATCTCCTTTCTCTAGGCCCTTCTCGGGTCACTACATGCCTACCGTCATCTATGCAGGCGGCTTTGATGACCATCTAATCCACCGGCCTTTGAGGCTACATTTTTTCAATTTCTACACAAGAACCGTGAATATTTCAGCAATAACAAGTAGCCTAGATTAATCTCTGAAAAGTCCTCTACCTGATAATGAAAGTCTTCTTAAAATCGGCACAACCATTTCTGAGATTAGGCCGGACAGACAACAAAGAAAATGCATGTTTAGGTTTTGGTTGCGTGTGAATAATCATGAACTTAGAAGAAAGGATTTATTTCAAAATCACAGACACAAAAATCACAAAAACTAAATTATATTATAATTTGTAATATAAATCAGTTACATTCAAATACTAGACGTACCTAAACATTAAATACTTAATACCTCCTCATTCATTCTGTGCTCCTGTTACTTTGTATTCAGGTTCTTAAGAGCCTACATTTCATCAAATAAATTAGACTACTAATTTGTCACGTCATTTATATAAGCGCAAAATGATTTGCTGACCTTTACGATTTATGTACTCCTGATAGATGATTTAAAAAAATACATTAAATTGTTAACTTTGAAATCGCATATCTATTTGCGTCGCGTTTCTATTGCTCCTGGTAGCTAGTTCTAAACGACATAGCAGATATCTAAACGAGTTGCCACAAACTCGATATATTTCAATTTCAATGACCATTTGAAGTGGGCGGGCGTGTTTCGTTCTCACTCGACACGGTAAACCACCGTTTGCCTTAATACTAAAATATTTTTTTTGCTAAAAAAATTAAAATCCAAATTTCTTGTTCCCTAGAGAGTCCGACCCAGTCCTTTATTGCTTAAATTTCTCTCTCGAGAGTGGGCATCCCCGGTGTTTTTTAATAAACAATCAAAATTGATTTCTGCAAATACAATTTCTATTTCTATTTAATTTCTATAAACAACCAAGCAAACGAAATTTTAAGACAATTTATGACTAATCAACTTGTGTACGGACCATAAATACAAATATTTTGATTTGGAAGAAAAATATTTTAAATCAACACATTAAAACAACATTCTAGTTCGCAGTAAAAAATATTTTATTTAACCAATATTGTAAAATCACCTTTTAAAATTAAAAGGTAAAACAGGTCAATTTCTAAATCACAACCAACAAAAATAAATCAACGGACAAGGCACTCAAAAAGCACACATCGTATTTAAATTAAAACATAACTTAAATAACATAAGAAAATTAAAACTTTATAACAACTTTGAAATACATTTAATTTAATTATATTTTTTTAGATACATAGATATTTAGAACTATAATAGATTTTATATAAAAGTGTAATTTTGTGTTTGTATAAAAATATTTTATCAACATTTATAAAAAATATTTAAAATATAGGCAAGTTCTGGTGGGAAATTATGTTCTATTTATTTACTATTACTATTTATTTATTTATTCTTTAATTAAGCAAGAAATACGAGTATATTATTTCTGATTGTACGTATCATACCTATAAAGAATATTTATGATTTTTCTTTAGAAAATAAGATTAAACAATATAATTAAAAAATTATAATAAAATAAATAAATTATAAAAAAAAAAATTATAAAATAAATAAATTATAATTATAATAAATTATAATTATATTATTATTATCTGGGAAAATATACATTTTTTTACAAAACTTTCAGATGTATTTAACCAATTAAATATTACTGAACTATAAGGTATTCAAAGTAGTTCTTATAATACTCCTTCAAGTAATCGTCACATTATTTATTACTGTCAGTAATAGCTTGCTTGGACGGTGAAAAATTGGATTAAAAACTATTTTAATACCTGGAATGCATGATTTATTCGCCTGGCAATAATGATACACATGTTTCTCAGTTTAATGGAACAATCTAGTTTCTTACAAAAAAAATGAATACCAAAAATATTTACCCAATATAGTCTTCTCGCCTTATTTTTCAAATACTTTTATCAACTTTTACATTTTAGGGCTAGTTTGTAAGCCATGTTTAATTTAATAGGAGCATTTTTTTTAAACAGACACAAATTAATTTGTGAAAATTACGTAGAATTTTTAATACATCAAAAATGTCTATGTACCAGTGTGTGAACTTTCAAGTCAATCTGTTCTAGCGTTTATCTGTTGATGACAAATTCAACACACAAAAAAATAATTTATAAATGGTGACAGAGCATCGCAAAAACGGAAATATTTTTCTTTTATACTTTACTGAATAAACAAGAAAGTAATATGAAACTTACAAAATACTGATACAGTAAACACTTAACCTAAGAAATGCAAATGATATGTCATTAATTTATCACTTAAATAAAAATCTACACATTTTCTAAATGATTGAAAATGTTGTAATTTGGTATACTGTTCTAATAGTTACACATGTGATACATTTCATATGATGGCATATGATGACAAACATATTAAACAGGTAGAATATAATTATTTGTTTTCTTAAAGTGGCAACAAACTATTTGTGTAGGCAATATATGTGTGTTGTTGGCATGCACTATAAGTCTATATAAAAACATTTACCCTAATTATTTCTTATAAACAAATGAAGATACATTAGTAAAGAGAATTTGCATATATTCATGGAAGACAAAATGCCAAATACAAAATTAAAAGTGGTATTTGTGCGGCTGTCGTTTTGTTTGGTTGGTTGGCCTACCTTACTATTAAAGAAAATTCTCGGACCCATTCAAAATTAATAGGTTACTCAAATATTTACATCATTTTGTGACTAATGCTAAATGTATTTTTACACACTTGACATCGGCGTTGAACTATAGTAAATTAATTACCAGTGTAATAAGAAGATTAAGCAAAGTAAAAGTTGAAAAGTTTGTATATGTATTTTTTATTTGATCTAATTTTTTATTGATTTTTTTAATCATTTCAAGACTAATATTTAAACAAAATAAAAAGTGGCTAATATAAATGTTATAAATAGAAATAGATCCTACTACGTCTAGTTAAAAATGATAATTAATGTGATATTTTAAAAAATATACTCTTAATAATATGAATAGTTTGTAAAATTACTCCTAAAAGACTTGCACATATTTTCATTGAAGCATAAAATAAATACTCTTTACAAAATAGGGTAAAAAATACAAATAAAAAATACTCTTTACAATTCATGTACTAAATAATGAACATAAACAATAGAAAAGTGATACTTGATAAAAGTGTAAATTCAACAATGAGTCAAGAGATATCATTTGTACTACATAATGTATAATGTAATACATTTACATAATGTAACAATTTTAGGTACTGCGTAGTTAAAATACGATAGACCTAGAAATTGTAGGTACATTTTTTCAAGTCATGTTCGGACCCGGTATCAGTCATTTTCACCGAATTTGAACTGATAAACATAAGGAGAGCCAATAACTATGTGACGTAGGCAGATTCGAAAAATTAAACCAAAATGGCTAACTTACACTGTAGGAGAATAAACTAGCACAGAGAATAAACTGCATGTGATCCATAATAATTCACAACAGTTTAAAGCCAACCTTAAGTACAATTTTTTTTTATGAAATTTTGTTATTCCATTGTATTTTATAAAACTGAAAAATCTAACTAGAAGGTAATTTGTACTGAACATCATTAGAGGAAGATAAAACCTCATGAATATAAAAGAAACATATTATTATAAAGATAGGTACTTAACCTGACACGTGGCACGGCCACTTTTACGTTTTCAAAAAATGGTCTAATTACGATGCTTACCTAAAATGATTATTTTAGAAAAACTATGAATGTAATCTTGATAATCTGCAGTATTTGGAATTACTAACTATAAAAATAAAAAATTCCAAATTTTTTTTGCAAAATTTTATTTTTGATACACAATAAAAGAAAATTTAAAGTGATGACACCCGTATTTTATGTTATACTTATGTTCCTAGATATCATATAAAATTATTTATAAGTGATATATATTTTATTATGAACAGAAAATTAAAAAAAATATATCCAAAAATTAATACTAATAAAAATAAAAATATAGGTACGTTACAATAAAAAATACATATTGATTATATTTATTTTTTCACTTCTGTGGAACGCCGATGCAAGAAAACAACTGTAAAACACTTTTTTTCTATTTACGTAATATTATAAAAAAAATAATAGCAGGTACTCATTTATAAACGCTAAAAATAACAAAAAAGCACACTAGAAACGGGGTGTTAGCATACCTAAACGGGTGTTTACACGACACCGGGTAAACACCCGTTTAGGTATGCTATCCCCTTTGAGATTTTATTTTTTAATATTTCAAAACGATAAAATTCTGTTGTTTCTTCTAATCGAGTGTAAAATTTAATTGAGATTTTTACAGCGTTGAAAGTCTCAAAACTCAAAAATGCAGTATTAAAAAAATTCTCAATATTCTAAAAATATTTTGTTTATTTTAAGCGATTAAGAGTTATTATACTGATTTAAGCTGTACTACATTGTAATATTTATAAATTTGGTAGAATGTTATGGAAAAGTTTTGCAAGTGTAAAATTGTTTTGTGAAAAAATAAATATAATCAATATGTATTTTTTATTGTAACGTACCTATATTTTTATTTTTATTAGTATTAATCTTTAGCGTTATGCTAATCTTTTATGTTTTATCAATAATAATGTGTATTTTTTTCTTTAATTAACCCATACACCATTAACAGGGACTTGTATGACAAGTATTTTGGTCTGGTAGCCAAAGTCTTAAATTACAATCAGTGGAACTGTTCCATAAAAAAGGTGTACTACATAGCAAAAATAACAAAGTGATTAAATCATATTTTCATTCACATATTACTTTTCTATAGAGGATGTGATTTCATCCGACGGCCGTGCGCTTTGAAATGCTTATATAATAATAATCTTATGCAGTCTTAATAAAACAAAAGTTATTGAAAGATAAAATGTAAATTTGATTACTTTCAATGTTGGGCTTTTGTTTCTTATTTGTAATCCGGTCTTTTTTGTATTTGTAAACTAAATATTTGTAAGCGGTTTAGGTAGGCACACGCGGTCTCACGGTCAACGCCCTTCAACATCTAGGGCCAACGAGAAAACGATTCGTTACCTTCCTTGACGTACTTCTGAATCTACTCTAGCCGTGTCATTCATATTATATCATATCTGCAAATCCTCAATGTCTCTATACTATTTTCCCTCTTCCATCTCCGACTTTAGTCTATGGATTCCCATGACATATGGGTTTCTTCTATTCATAGGAAATTAAATTAGGTTTTTGCAATATTTAAAAAAAAATTGTCAAATAAAAAAAAAAAACACGAATTATTAAAATACTACAAATACAAACAAGAGTTCTTAATAAATCTAAACCCATTTTTCGAGGACTATACCTTAAAAATTAATAAAAATATATGTTAAGATTATTTTCAAGGATAATTAAGTACAAGTAATTAACATTAACAAATTACGCTTAAGATAGTTGATGTTCTTGTGCTCTCTTGTCTTGTATTCCTCAATTACTTTTCATATGACATATGATATATAGTATTTTCATATGATATATGATAAGCAACGGACAAGCATAGGCAAAAATAATAGTAATCAATAAAAAATATACCCATATTTAACTTATAATACTGGAACTACATATAATAATAAATTTGAGCTCTGGGAAGTGATATTAATTGTAATTATTCTTAAAAATTGAAAATTCACAAAATGGTTATAAAAATAAATAACTAAAAATTAAAATATATTATACTTCGAGTATAATATATTTAGTTTGAGTGAAGTTTATGAAGCATTATGCAGGCCAGTGTCAGTGATGTGACATATTAATTTATTATCTTACAAAACGCTAGCATACCCTGAAATGTGCTGTCCCAAGATTTTACCTACAGATCAGAGAAGTACCTACATACACCAATTTACCCCACTCCGTACAATAAGAATGAAGCACCTACAAGAGGTGAGGGGGGTTGATCGCGCAGATGTGATCGTTTGTGCATGCAACCACTGGGACCGCAACAAAGCAACCGTTTCCGGCCTCAGATGACAGGCTGACGCAAACCGGCACGCAGCAGGTAAATAATATTTTATGATAATAATCAAGTTTGGCAACTTATGAATGGCTTCAAATCACTATTACTGTCATTTCTGGAACTTCGTACCGAACTGAACACTATTTTAAACCACTTCCAACAAAAATAAGTAAGACCTTAATGTTGTAGTTAATTTTCTGGTACTACCGCCGTTTCACGTATTGTTCAGAGTGGTGCTTCATGTTTATACTGCTAAAGCTGAATCTAAATACTTCGCTGATCTGTGATTTTACCCGACTGCGATTTCAACCAAATCTAATAAGAAATTGAGGTATTTTATTATTATACTATTCTCATAACTCGATTCTCATAACTCGTTCGATGATTCACATGACATAGATATCGTCTCTATAAAGCCAGAGTATTGCAAGTGATGTTTTTCCCTAAATTTACTTTTTTTGGTAAAATTGCTTGAATATGACCTCTACGATTCAGTAAAATATTTCAATTGTTTTTTGACAGATACACTTGTCAAGCAAAAAAAAAATGTAATGAAGTCACTTTAAAACAAATATTGTAAAGTCCTCTGATTACCAGTTAATTGCTACAAACGCTACTTTATAATTATTGTATACCTAACCGATATTTTTTTATTAAAAAGAATTACAAAAATAATCAATGTTTATTGTCTTTTGTATTCTTTGGCTTTATAGGGCTGATATTATATTCACTACGCTGACATGATATATGAATATGCAAAATTATCATTTGTAATCCCGTCTGGTGGCCGGAAAATGAGAAATCCAGAATATATTGGCGAGGATTCCGGCCAGCATAAGAGAGAAGTAGACGATGACGGCAGCCCACCAAAGGGTCTTCTCCCATGAACTTACTTGAAGGTTCCGCAGGACACCAATGCCCACAAGCAGACCTATGAAATACAATTGATTATATTGCAAAATTATAATAATGAACAGAACCTACGTGGGTCAGTTATGGGTCTAAAAGGACTGAGCCATCGCTGTGCAAACATTATGCAATCACAGTGAGTGCAATCATAAGAGAGATACCTAATCAACTGCGTACCCCACCAAGCACTAATACTGAGAATCAAACGGGAAAAAAAACATATATTTTTTATGTTTTATAAGTAATTTTGTTGACTTTTAATAACCTAGCAGGTTGAGACAATATATTTTATGTTTGTTTAGAGAACAATTTTCTATTACTCTCTGATTTATGCTTTATGTATAATATTAATTGTGACATAATATAAAGTATTCATTAAAATGATGAATGGACATTTATGTTTTCTTAGTTACCTACACCGTAATTTACTATTAGATCAAATAATATGTTTTAATTTTCTGCCTAGGTAAGTTCGTGGTGTTCAAGACATTTATAACTCATCTAAATAAATACTTATGGTATTTCAGTTTACATACAGCACACGGCGTGATGGCAACGGAAATGAACACATAGTGCCGCTGGCCAGAAAAAACTCTCGCGAAATTCAAACTGTGTCCCCATGTTTTTATTTTTATTTTTTCTATTTCTTGTTTCATTCATTTTTACCTACAAACTTCATATAGTTATTTATTGATTATTCATCTCAATTTAGAATCTCTAATCATCAGATGATAATTGTGTTAATGATGCCTGTTTAATAGTGTCTCTATTCTCTAACAGAGGACGCTAAAGTTCTTCCCTTTTTTTATATATATATACATATTATTATCATGAAGTGAAAAAATATAAACTTAATTTTGCATATTTAAATAAATATAAATGCTTGAGTAAATCTTCCTTCGTGTCTGGTGTCCTATGTATCACAGCTAGAAGGAAAAATAACCTCTATGGTCTATTTGACAACACATTATTATCACTTAATTATCATTCCTCGTAAGATACATTATGGACTATTAACTTTTATTTTGTTGATTTTTATGCTTAAATTAAGAACATATTAAATGGTATTCACACGTCAAAATTTTTGGTTTGACATTTGTACCCTTGACACTATTTATGTAATTTTCCGAATTGTATACGCTTCCCGTATTTATTTGTCACTTTTTTAATAGATTTCACGTATTATTTCACTGTTTAAATTGCTTTAAAGGTCGGAACCTCTTTTTTACACTCGTAAAACTTAATTTATTTCTCAGAGTTTCGAAAACGCATCCTGTCAAATTAGCGTGCCATAGACCCATTTTGATCTGTTGTCTCGCTGAGAATAAAAAATAAACTACCTGCAATTGCACCAGCTAAATGTGCAACATAGCCAATATTTTCATCCAAGTCCAGAACGTATCTGTTGTAAACTGCGGTGCCAATGTCCAGAGCAGCCAAGATCAAGAATACCAACAACTGCAATACTGCAAATTCCATTTGCCTCCAATTCTGAAAAATAACCCAGACATTAGTTATATAATATAATAAAGCACAAATAATAAATAAAAACGCCTTAGACTAAACTGTCAAATTTATTTTAACTCCAATCCTAAGAGTGCTTATAACAATCATTCGAAAATTGTTGCTTAATTATCTGTTCATCTGATTGATTTACTGTCTATGCCATTTGATTTGAAAATATCCAATCACTGGTTAAATACTGATAAAAAAATATAATCATCACTAAATACTCTATGAAAATTATTTAATGGAAACATTTGCCTCTTTGCCTTTTTTGAACAAGTTTACATTGTAATTTATACTTTTAACATTAACAAATATTTAAAAGTATAAAAGTGGCAAATAGTTAATAAAACTTATCAAAAATAGCGAAAAGTTGGGTATCCAAAGTGAAAAAATCGATAAAAGTTTTTGGTGGAATAGTTAAAATTATTTACCAGTTTTATATGATAGAACTTTCTTAATCTCTTACTGAGGTTATGAATCTCTCTAAAAAACGTAAAATTATATGACTGCATTTCATAGGGTACCATATTTCACTGAAATGACATTGAAATATGTACTGCTGAATATTATAGTCAGTATTACAGTATAGTCATATAATAAAGTTCTATTTATAAATGTTTCTAATCTTCTGATGTTTAAATGATTAAAAGTGTAAATCTCAAACCCAAAATGATCTCCGATGCCAAATAATCTTATCATTGTGGAAAAATTGTTTGCGGCATACAAGTCCTAGATATGAGTTCATGTAGAACCCTATATAGCTAGACCTTTGGTACTTTATCTGGTCTAGCCTCCTGGCTTCAATCTTCTTTGCATCGTATATCAGACGATGGCCCTCGATATACGTTGAACAGATCCTCAATACCGTTTTTAAAAGAAAAAAACTTACCATGATGATAGTGGCAATGTGAGCGGCTATGAGAGCGTAAACGCCACCTGATGCCCCAGCGAGGAAGACCGAAGGGTCCGTCAAAGAAGTGCCAAGGGAGCCAGCCACCACTCCGGCCGAGTACACAATCAGCACCCGCCACCACCTGTGCACCATTTCTAGTGGGAGGCCGAGAAGGATCTGAACCAACAGATTGACAACCAGGTGGACAGTACTGGGGAAAATAAAACAAAATTAGCCTATTATCAACACAGAGTACTAGTAAAATTGTATGTAACCTTAAAAGCAGCGGCGTACCCAGAATTTGTACAGTTGGCAAGTCCTATCATGGGGGAAGTTGCGAGGCGGTGTTAGCCTCCTGAAACGCCGGAGGTGATTTTTTTTTGAAGTACCTAGTCATTTTTGCATAATAATTAAATAAAAACCAAAAAATTAAAATAAAAGAAAAAAAATAGTCTTACCTACATAAACAATCGAGCGAGATCAAAGCCCACAGAAGGCAGGCACCAGACATTCTTTATTTATTTATTTATTTATTTAAAATAACATATCAGCAACGACATACCCTTTGTGGCTTTAGAAAAGTCGTTGTCGTGCTGATGAAGAAGTAGCTAAGTTTGTTACTTTACTTATATATTTATATTCCAAATAGAATCTAAAGAATCCAACTCATCTTTAGGAAAATTAGACTGATAAGTATCTGGAAAAAATAAAGTTTCATTTTTCAGAATATCTATCGTTAATATCAGAAGATATATTCGGCTGTACTGAATAAAGTAAACCTTTTGTCGTTTCAATCTTCTGCTTAGTTGAAGGTGAATTAGTGTTGGTTCTATTATTTCCCTAAAGGTATCATTAGATATTAGTTTCCGTTAATGGAATCACATTACGGCTCTTGTTAAGTACATCTGCAGTTTGTGTGAAAGGTCCTTCAGTACTTCTTCTGTCATATTTCTGAACTGTTGCTTTATTGTTGATGGGAATATGGAGAATCATAGAAGTGTAAAAGAAGAAAAATACATAAATTTAGTATATAATGAATATTGTTTACTCACCCGACATGCACAAACATATAAGTGATGAACCTCCACGCTTCGAATCGCTTGTATGGGTTGAAGATGAGCACTTTGGCAACTGGTCCGACGGCCTGCGTATTGCCGTGCGACATGGCCGCGTCGTAGCAGAACAACACAATCTCAATCAGCGACACAATGATCATGCAGACGGCCGGTGGACAGCACGAGTACTCCTCCTCATATTGACCATCTGTATAAGTGACGTCACGACCTGAGTCCAACGCTTACGTACCAAGGTTTCATGGTTAACAGAGGAAAAGGGTGTGTTAGTATAGAATATAATAATCAATCTTAATTAACTATAATTATTTTATACAATTTTTTCATAAATTATTGCTAATTTGCCGATAAGTTATAAATTGAAAGGTAGATCTTACCCTGGTTACTCAGCTGACCAGACTTTTCAAAGCTACCTTTCACAATATCACATTTTCTAGGAGTTTAGCTCTAAATCGGATTTAAGAGCATTCACATAATTTAAAGACTTTCACATTCCAACTCTTTTTCCAAGCACTGCTACTGCCCATAATGATAACAAATATACATAATATCTAAACACTGGAATACACTACCAGAATCTAAATGTGCTAAGATGTCTAAATGCGCATGGAACCAAGGTTAGAGAGGGGAGAATCAGTACAGAATTAGAATCATGCTTTGTGGTCTCCAGAATTACTAGCAGATGTAAAATTACATATTGCATTTGAATATCGGGAAGCTAATAAACCTCCTCAATGGGAGTAGGAATTGATTACAGACCAACGGACAGATTTTTGCACTATTTCCTTCATTTATTAAATGAATTGTATAACTGTAAAAAGCTTACATTATAAGCTTATTATTACAAATATGTATTAAGTAGATGCAATTAATTTTACAACTCCAATCCGCCTAAATCCTCCTACTAAAGCAACTTCTCTATAATTTTTTGTTGATATTCAGAGGAGCTTTTGTGAGAATTCATCTAAAATAACAGATGCTGGATATTCAAATATATGGATGTCAATTTAATATTACGAAAAGATATCTAAACATATTACTTTCTGTCGATATGGTATGTATGTGCTGCCTGATCTTAAATGAATAACAAAACTGCTTTAATGTGTCAATAATTCGATGAAAATGTTATTTTAGAAATACTTAACTACCAGTAAACTGAAATAAATACCATCCAAGACAACATAAAACAAAAAAGACACGACAACATGAAGTAGTTAAATCAAACACCAAAAAATGCATTGACCATAATGTACCTTAAAATTGGTAGATGGAAAAGATGGAAATAAAATATAAAACAATAATAATGAAGGTCTTTATCCTTTATTAAGCCAGGCATACCCACATTATGCATAATTTTGTTTTTAAATTTTTTAATACCACATACTTACTGACAGATTATACCAAAAATAAGTACCTTTTCAACAATTAGAATAAATGAAAATAAAAACCCACATTTTTTTCGTATTAACAAGAAAATAACAGAATTAAATTCTGTGAACTGTTCGAAAGAATTAATATTATTATTAATACGCCTAAAAGTACCTTTAAGGTGAGAATACAAACAAAAGAAAGACTACCTTGAAATATTATATTATAGGGGCGGATAATGTAACGGCCACCTTGAGTATCCTTTGTGCAACATACATGAACTACGGGTGTTGCGATGCGGAGGCAACCACGGGACAGTTATACCATAAATATATCACACCATAAATGTCACACCATAAATATATCTTCGATCACAGCCATGGAAAATTTTGACTGTGACTGCTATCCCAGTTCAGCAGGTCTGCGCTGGGAGAAGTGCAAAAGAGCTTTTAAAATATTGTTCATGCTCTGAATATAGTCACACCAGTTAAGGAAAGGGCTAACTCTTCGTCATATGGAAGACTTAGGCTTGCAAGAGATAATCTATAATATACCAGGTGCAAATTCAGAAAGAACCTGCTATAGACCTGCTTAATTGTGTATATGTAATTGTGTGTTTTTCAATATGAAGTTTGATGAATTTTTCTCCCCAAATACATCTGAAAGACATATTTTGGACTAATGAAGCAAGAGTCTGACGAGACAGCTTGAATCGGAATCAAGCTAGAAAATGTTAATTTCTAACTTTGAAGAAAACCTAATTGATCAGATAACCGAAAAGTGCCCTTTGTTGGTAACCCTTGGTGCTCTAAGGGAAAACATTCTCACAACAGGCGATTAAACATGAAATTAAACTGTCATTTCCTTAAAACTATCGTACTGCATTCCAAAGACAGCTAACAAATGACATCCAGGAAAAAAATAAAAAACCGATTACAAACCAAGGTATGGTGGTGGTCTAATGAATGACGAGAATGCCAAAAACATTGTTAAAGCTTACCGAGGTCTCTTACCGAGGTCGAGGAGTCTTGCCTCCATACCCAATTCACCAAACCTCATGAAAAGAAGAGAGTTCGAACAAGCGGACACAATCTTCATAGTAACCGACTATGCTTATCCTATAACAGGATTACATGCCATCTTCAAGTTGTTTACTGATAAAAATGATGGAGACTGGGAAAAATAAAAACAATACATTTAGAATAGAAATTAAAACACTCGGTAACTGTAATGTAAATTCAAACTAAAACAAAAAAAATGGTAATGAATACAAATATACAAATATAATATAACTTACGAGTATTATAGAAAAATTTATAAAGAAATTGTTGGATTTTATACATACTATGATAATGGTAAATAATTTTGCAGTGATAACTTTAAAAACGTCTCTTAAAAAGTACCTTATCCTAACCGATTGGTGTCCATGCACTTTGTGCCAATGAAAAAGAGAAATACAAAACAGAACACATGAGAATAAACTTGAATTATAATAACTTTTTTTTTGGAATCCACATATAAGTAGATCGTAGATAAAGCAAAATTTTGAAAAGCGTCAATGAAACCCAATACAAGAAGTGAATTAGTAAAAAAAATTGTGACAAACCCAAATTCATGTGAATTATTTTGATGATGATGATTAAAGCAATGATTTAAATCAACTAAAATGAATACCATCGGGCGCAATCCGCATCGCAGCTGAATATCGAACGCCGATACCACCTAAAGGTGTACGGAAAATATGCTAGGTTAGAACATGCAGCGAAAATTAAAATAAACTACAGTACATATTACTAGCTCAAAATAACATCACACACGATGAAACGTTTGGAAGAGTTGTACCTGTAAACCATTAATGAGTATGGTACTAGTATTTCTAACATACTACCTTTTTCAAAAGTTTCATAAGTTGAATGTATTTAGATATTATATTTAGATTTCCCATAAAGAGAATAACATATTATATGACGTCAGGAAGATCTTTAATACAAAACTCTATGTTGACAAATCACACTCAATTTGTTTCAAAGTATCATTATTATTGTTAGATCTTGCAAACATGCAAGATGTTTTTAAATTCATATATAGGATGCTTTTTTCAGAGGCGTGGTTTTCAATCTGGCACTACTTTTTTCGTAGTTGGTGTTTTTGACAGCTGTCACTTGACTTATGCTCAGTTTGGTTTGCCATTTCATAATGAATAGACTTACTCCTGAACAACGTTTGCAAATAGTGCAAATTTAGAAAAAAAACACTCTAAAATAAAGTAAAAATCGCGTCGTGGGCCTGTGGCGTGGCCTCCAAGATCGTGCGATTTAACACCGCTGGACTATTTTTTGTGGGGTTATGTGAAGTCGCTTGTCTACGCAGATAAGCCGGACACGATTAACGCCTTGGAAGAGAATATTCGGCGCGTTATTGCTGACATACGGCTGCAAACTTACTGCAAAAAGTGGTTGAAAATTGGGCCTCTCGGCTGGAATTTGTTCGAGTCAGCCGCGGCGGCCACTTACCCGAAATCATTTTTAAAACATAATGGCAAACCCTTATCTTTATAATAAAACTAAATTCTTAGCCATAACATCAAATTATATGCGTTTTATCTCTTCTTGAAAACCACGCCTCTAAAAAAACACCTATATAAGAAGCTACTATCCCCGTCTTTTGGCCCTGTCCGTCATTCTGTTGCATCTTCAACTTAAAAAGTACAAACGTGAAAAAGTTGAATTTTTGTGTGTAGATTGATGCTCTTGAAAACAACTATAGCAGTACCACATTGGAGGCTGGTTGGTGTATAAAATCAAAGGCAACAAATTTTTAGTACTTATCAATGAAACATTGACAGTTTGATAGAGCGCTCACATATATTCAAATTTAACATATATTTTAATCAAAAATATACAGCACGGCTGTTAGAAAGTATTATTTATCACTGACCAGTTTAAATTAATACAAACTCTCCTATATGTGCAAATAGAAACCCGTAAAGGAATGTTCTGTGTCTCATTATAAATATTATAAAATTATTATTATTAAACTGAAATATTATCTCCGTGTTCTTTCATTACTAACCAAAATTTACAAAAAAAAATTAAACTGGTGTTAAAATTTATGATGAATTGAAAGCTTGAATTGTATTTTTTTTTTTATTTTAATATACTTAGACTTAAAAAAATAACCCACTGTTGCTTCTATGGCCATCCAAAACGCACATCGAATGAGCTAAAAGTGCTGCAGGTACAAATGGAGATAGGAAATGAAGCAACCCATTACAAGTTGTTATCACAGATGCGAGTAGTCTGAGTGGGAGATGGCTTTAATAACGCCTGTATGGCATAGCTGTAAGATATCAGGTTCTGGTTAAATAATTTACTACTACTAAACAATGTATAGAACAAATATTAGGTTATGATATTTTTTTTTTTAAAAGAATATTCTCATAATCATACCAGTAACATCAAGAGGTGTCCTCGCAGGAATGATGCTGTGAATGTAACGCGAGAGGAGATGTCCAAAGACACCTCGAAGTTCAGGTCGATGAATCATCTCGATGAATTCATTCAACTCCAGAAATCCCGATTCATCGGTGTCCGACGTCCTCATAATGTTTTCCACCACTTTGATAGGTATATCCTGCTCATATTCTCGAGAATCTAAAATTTGCTTTAGCTCACAGAAAGATATTTTTCCATCTTGATCGCGGTCATACTAAAGGGATAAATAATTAATTAAACTCAGTGAATCATTTAATCTTGGAACAAATCTTGACATACATTTTTATTTCTCACCTTATTGAAAATATGTATCCAATGAGCATCTGAACGGGTTGGTTGTAGTGGAATAGACACAGTGTGTTGTTCAACTTGTACTTGTTGAGACATATTGTTTGACGATAAAGCACAGGACGTCTGATTAAACGCGTAACGAAGACCGCACGAAATGAACCGAAGAATAGGGGCAAGTTAAAACCAAGTGACAAAATGTCCCACCAATTAGAATGTGATTTCCGCAATTACTAAATTTATCTTTATAAATAAATATGCAATTACCTAACGCTAACATTTACACTTGGCTAACTAGAAAGTGCATGCTGTTTTTATCATTCTGCTTTAAAAACAAGTATTGAATTAGTCATTCTAAACAAAAAATAAACAAAATTCTAATGCCCCTCCCTGAACGGAACAGGAAGAACAGAATCATATATGACTGGACTAATGTGTCAAACCAAAATTGCTGTCACCGTTTCGTAACGTCAAAAACATAAATAACCGCCTACTGGACACTGGTGCCTACTCATCATCAGTATTGTCGATATGCTGGCTGGGTATATCCTAAAAAAAAAGTTTCTATGCCAAAATGCGAAATAACCACAGAATAACCATACTAAGCGGCACATTAGGAAATCTGTGCGGCCTACGAAAAAAATATAGTAAATTATTAGAATCGAACTATGAACATTAATTTAAAATTTTAAAAAGTAGCCTAATAAAACCAAGTATTATGTATTATTACAGGGCACAGATATTTTTTAATACGTGCATTGTGACAGACAGATTGTGATGCGAGTTTCATTCGTGCTCATGCATAGCACGACATGATCCTTATTTACTTTTTTTTATTTAGAGGTAGCCAATAAAGAACCAGTCTACAAAGTCGTAAAGTTATTCAATTTGATGAGCGATTTAGTTCATTCATAAGCGATATATCAAAGTAAGTGTCCACATTCGTTTTTCATTCAGGCGGGCGAAATAGAATACTTTGTCATTGCAAAATAATTGAAATTATAACCTGCCTGCATTTTTCAACCTACCTAATTCATATTACCACCTCACAGAGGCAACCATAGGCACCTAATCAGAGGCAACCTCTTTTGTTAAGTGGAAATATTTGGTAATTAGGTTTACTACATATTTTATAATTAGCGAACATCATTAGTTTCCTTCACGTAGTATCAAACTTCTAAGTATAACACCTCACCGTGTATTGAAAACCTTTGTTTTTAAAGTGGAGTATCAGCTTTTTGTATTGCATTTTAGCTGCCCAATTACATTGCGATAGAGTGTTTTACATTCGATATATATTTTTATTGCTTCTCCTCCTACATTACACGGAAAACAACGAAAGTCTATACCAAAAATCCTTATACAGTAATAGCCCAATAAACTTTATGAAGTAACTTGAAAAACCCACAAAAACACAGTTGACAGGTATTGATATGAAAGATTAAATATGCTATTAAACATTCAATATTTGCTATTACATATTTCTAAATAATAATTACTGAGTGCATTCACTGTTAAAACACGATGGAGGGTTATTTTGGGTATCTAGGTTTTACTCGATATATTTTTTAATCTACTTGGACTCTTTAATTTAATTAAATACTATGAATCAAACAATACTACTATCAAAATCTATAATTTTATTAGCAAAATTTTGACGCTGACATTTAAGCCGCAGCTACATTTGTTTTTTTTTTTTTTATTATGATTACTCACGATATATTTTATGTCCTAATTATTTTATAAAAAAAATAATGTATCAATTTTGTAAACTTGTGAAACCACGGAGTCTATACCCTATTGCGTATTCTACTACCACTCAAAAAATTCTTAACCAACAAATATTTGACAGATATATGACAGTTATAACTTGTAGGTTATATTTTATTTGTTTTGCAATTAAGTGCGGTTGCCATAGCAACTTATTAACAATGAAACTAGAAATGATTTATTTTTGCGAAGTTTGAGATATTATAATTATTATCATATCTATTATTGATTGTGGTTGTACATTTTTTTATTTATTGGATCACATGATGGTAGATTTTAGTAAGTGTAACAAAATATCCGGCACTTATCACGTCAAGGGACCTATCGAAAACTTCACTTTCAAGTGAGTATGTGTTACACTTGTTATTCAATATTCAAAATGATAATATAAATACTTACCTTATTAGGAATAATCAATTTCATTTTAGAGTCCAAATTAAAAGCGCCAATATGGTTATACCTTTACCCACATTAGATGCCATTACCGATTCAAGCTTTAAAGAAATCATTCTTCCTCTGCCACAAGAACAGCAAATATTTTATTGGCAAGAAAAGGTCTTTTCTGCTCGTGAACTGAGCCTCTTTTCACAAAAGAGGAATTGCAAAGAAAAGCACGAAGAGATGTATTACAGACAAATAATGGATTTAGATGTGAGCAACAGCAAACACGGGAAAAGTATATTTTCATTTATTAATCATGACCATTTCGATTTGGAGCCTGTAGTTGATGGTGCTGTACCTTACATGTTGAAAAGGTTTTTAAACATGCCACGAAAAGGTAAAATGGAGTGTTCCATTGAAAATGTTCAAACCAGTCCCCGAATGGCGAATGCTGTTAAAGAAAGCTTGCCGTTCAGAGATGAAGTCACACATTTTGAGCCCAACTATTACGAGACAATGCTTATAATGGCTGATATGAGTCATCATGATGGGTAAGTAGCAAGTAGGCCATTTATTCTTTTACTTAAGGCCCCCTATAGGGATAGGGGGTTACAAGGTTAGAACCAAGTCTAAGCCTAAGCTTTTGAGATGATTATTAAGAATTTACCTGCGTAATTAATTATATTTCTAACTGAACATAATAAATCTGATACAATGTAATTTCTTTCATTGTCTGATAACAATTCGATCTAGCCATTCTAGCATTATTCACTTACTGCTGTCCAAATAAAAAAAAAACCTTCATGCCATCTTCTACAGCTAGGGTTGCCAGATGGTAGTTTGAAAAGGAGGACTGATGGGTCTAAAAAGGAGGACTTTCATAATTAAATAAGAATTTTGATATAATTTACTTTATTTTAAATATACTTAGCTGAACTGCCAATTTTTGAAAGAAGTTCTTGTTTTTTTTTTAACAAATAAGTATGAAAATCTTCACATGACGTGGTTTTAAAATTATATTATGTAGGAATTAACGATTTTACTGGCTCCACACTGAGCTCGTTTCTTTCTTTGCTCCATTGCGCATTAATTAGCAAGACAACTCTCAACATTCGCGTTATATGCACTTATACAAAAGTAAAACTCGTAGATCTTGAGCAGTTCTGAGAAACATTCAATGTTTTTAACAGTTTTAAAGTAAATCGTCCACTGCTCGAGCAACTTCAAATCATAAAAATTTTCTTCAGGATGACGATTTGATTTCGATTTAAGAAATGAAATCAGATTATAAAATCGATCATATAGTTTAACATCATCAATTTCTACACCTCTGTCGCTCAAGAACTCAATACATGGAATTAAGCATCATACACTGTCGCTGTCCGCGCACGGAATTATCAGATGAATAGCAAAAGGAGGACATACAGTAGGTAAGGAAGGACAGGAGGACAAGCTATAGAAAAGGAAGACATGTCACCTTAAGAATACCATCTGGCAACCCTATCTACAGAACTTTCTTGGGCTGTCACTTGACTATCAAAGTATCACAATAATAATTGATCTATTTCTTCTAACTCAGTGTCATTGTGCACTACAAACACTTGAAAGAGGGCTATTGCCGCAGACGTGAAAGCTATAGCAAGTTATGGTAACAAACAAAGTCAAATGAATAAATGTATTTTTATTTCAATCAACTTTGTGGCTATTTTGTATGCTAATGGTGTCCTTTTTATTATTATTGTCTAAAGAAAAAGCAATCAAATGTGTCGAGTTGTTATGTAGTATAACTAGGGTATTTATATATGTCATCCTTTTAGTAATCAATACATATAGTGCGCAAATTGCGATCCCTTCTCAAAAGCTTAATCATTGAACAATGTACTTGTAAGTAAAATAAAAGTATATGTACCTAATTAGATACATACTTACTATTCACATTTTGGGAGCAATTTATATCTCAATAATATACAGAATCCGCAATTTAAAGAATCATTTCTTTTTTAATTACTTGCTATTGTAAAAACATTTTAGAGCATTTTGTTTCGATTTTCTCGTCATAGCCCTGGAACTTTCGCCCACTGATTTGACTGATTTGATTTGACATGCAAGGTATGTGACTTTCAGAGATCCGGTGTTTACATTGAGAAAAGAAGTCCTACTTTTTAAGCTTCTGTGGAACCCCGAATCAAGGCACCTAACGGTCAATCCAAACTTCAATGATTTTGAACTAAACCCATACATTTTGGAAGTGAATTACGAATCGAAACAACTCTACCATTATTCAATAGAGCTTGTATCCAAACAAAGTGATCGGAGTAGTTCTGCTGTGAAGAAAGAACTTCTAAGTGAGGTTAAAGGTTTTATATTACTTTTTAAGTGTTTAAATAAAATAGTATACAGAAAAGCACAATGATTTCCAAGTAGTGGAGCTCGAGCAGGTGGATAAACCAAAGAAATAAATTTGTGATATTGGTTGAACAATTAATCTACGTATGATACGCGAGGAGCGTACTCGACGCAAAGTGGCGCACTTTGGTGTGGTGCGTTTTTCACTCTCAGTTACCCTATCAATATGTTTTAAAAGATCGTTGGTTTATTATTCGCTTCACTCAAAGTGCTAGGCTTTAAGTTGATGACCTAGGTCTTTCGTATGTTTATTTAATGCTGGTGGCAACTCATCTTGCACCAGGGACCAGGACCAGGACCAGGGACTGTCAATACGTTGTCTGGCTGTCGTCTGATCCGAAAGGCCTAGAAGTCACTGTGAGCTACAATCCACTCTGTTTTTGTTTTTATTAGAACTCACAGTGTTCATTCATTCATTTAAGTTAATCTGCAATTTGCAATATTTTAATGTTTTTTTAAAAAATCAAGTCCTTTTTTTTACTCACTAGTGTGGTTCTAGCGCCACAATATATTTCCTATTTCTTTAATTGCTTTATTCTTTTATTTTAAATTTAAATTAACAATTGAAAAATGTTAGAATTTAATAAAAAGAAATGCATCTTTCAATTACATATCTACAATTTTTTAACTATCATGAGATATTGCTTATATTTACTATTACTATATTTGTTATTACTATATTTTTAAAATTTTTAGACTCGACCGTAGGTGAATCCCACAATATCAGATTAAACCTAAAGAGTATGGACACACAAAACAAAAACTTTAACAATGTTTTTAGTTGCCAACAAAATTGCATTTTAAATGAAATACTTGATGGTTTGCTTCGCCATCAAGCTCACATTCACATTTGCTTGGGCCATTTTAGATCACAAACAGAAAACTCAACTGTGAAATCTTGTAATTTCTCGGTACAAAAAATGCATGATTTGACAGTCGAGCGTTTCGTTTGCAATCTAGAATGGCCCAAGAGTAGCCCTACTGGCGGTGTAGTGGTATGAATTCCAGATTCTGATCCAAATTCCTGGTCATCTTTTGCAAGAATATTTAACGGCACTTTTCTCAACGTTGTCTGCTGACTTAAATAACAAGCATACACAAGCACGCATTCAAATATAGACTTGCGAGAAATTTATGCCTGTAATAATGAATGGCTTCGCATCATAAAGATAGCTACAAAGCAGTCGGAAATGTGCTTTATAGTATCTCCTTGACAGCACAAGTCATAAAATTTTAAAAAAAAAATAATAAAAGAACTATACTCTTCAGCCCAGTAAAAGTATTATTATTTTTGGTAACCTTCGGCCACATACAAGGAATTTTGTGTAATGCTTAAGTGGTTACCTATATTTGACGTTATAGTATGAAAATTTAAAGTTATCATAAAATATTTGATATTACAGCTGAAGAAGTTTCTAACCGAACACCAAATTTCCATCGCCATTACTAATTTCATTATACCTCCCCGGGACGTGGTGCGCTACTTAATCAATTTTGAAATTGTGTCTGCTGAAATGTTTGAATATGACAATATCTATGTGGAATATCAAATTGATTTACCTGAAAAATACAAAAGCAATAGCATCTGCAGAGGCAAAACTCACACTGCTTCAACCAAAGGTAGAACGAGGCGAGCGTCATTCGGCCATGTCTTCGAAATTCTTATTGACTGTCCTATGACAAATGACGAACCTAATGGTAAGGGATTAGCTATACATAATAATTTATAATATAGCTCCTCTATCTGGTGCCCTCATGAAATTACATACTTTGTTATTCTTGAATTTATACAATGTACTTCGTTGGGTATAAACCATCATTCTGTGATCTTATGTCCGGGACCCCATCAGATACTTTATAATTCTTTTTTTTTTATTTGGCTTAGGCCCAATAATTTTAAAATAGAAATAAAATGATCATAAATTTTAAAGTATTCTTTAATTATTTTGATTGCTTTTGGTAAATTTAATATATCATCTAAAATATTTAATTTATAAATGTATGAATGAATCCAATAACTATACTTTTATTAAATTTTATTGTTGTATTTCATTGGTATTTGAAAGAGCTGACCGATATGCTGCTAATTCAGACAAGAGATTATAAAGTTTCTATGGACAAAATTGACCCCTTATATCTACGCCATGAAAAATTTCGGAATGAATCGAACTTTTACCAATTTCCCACATAACACCTTCATCTTAATATTTAAGACAACATTGTAATGATAGCACAAATTCCTCTGATTACAATTCACAATGCTCAAAAACTATAAAGAATTTATTAACACATTCCGTTCCGAACGAAAAACCCTGGGACACCGCAATGCCGAGCGTCATTTGGCTAATGAAATTTCCCACAAAATTTCAAACTATGCATTCGGAGCTGCCACCCATTTTTTAGTTTCACCTAATAATTTCTTATTATTGGTAATAATACAAAACTATTAAAATATTTGTTTTAATAAAACATTAATTACATAAAAGTAGCGTTTATTCGACTGCAGCGGCAGACAGCCGTTCAATGTTCTGTCGGTACCTACATTGTCTTTATATCTGTTTTATACATTTAAATGACAATTTTTATGACTAACATCCCATTTTGTTTTAGATTTCACTTTAGATAGCCCAAAAGTATACTTTGAAATAATATCACGTGGTAGTTGGGAACGTCGCCGAACCGAAGGTTACTGTTACATCTCAATCCCAATAATGCAGTCTGGCAGGCATAAAAGATGCATAGGAACAGTGCGACCTGAAGGCCTAAATAAGAGGCTAGCTGATTTGAATCGATTCTTCCTCGGTGGTCATCATCTATTGAAAGATATCACTTGGATCGGTATACCACCAGATCAACAAGTGAGTCATGAAACTTCAACTCTATACAACAGTGTTCATTTATCTGTTTGTTTGAAAATGTGACCCGGAAGAACATTTTCAAGCTAGGATGTTCAAATTATTTAAATGATCTTTATGATACTTGAGATCTGAAAATATTTGAATAAATATTGTATAAAGATCCAGAAAAATCATATTTTGGGTCTCTAACCACATATCAGCTTATCAATGAATATTGGATGCAATTCAGGTCAATATACCTTGACTTAGTCAATAGATAGCTTATGATGGATTTGTATTTCTAAAAATAAATATTAAATTCTATAGCCGCTCTCTTGGTTTAACTGTATATTCGCTCTGCAATTAAAAATATTTGTCCACATCGGTGTATGTAGGCTTTCTCAGTTATAAACAAAAACACAAACAAATATAAATTATTGCAAATATACCATGAACGGAAAAACCTAAACTACATATTTTTCAGTAGTCTTTTTTTCTTTCTTTCCTGAATCACACCGTTTTTAAAAACGGACTTAAATTGTGTATGTGTCGAAAACCTTCTGGGAACAATTAAATAATCAATTGTTTACTGGAAGCCACATGAAAATATCGTAGGGTTACTAGTGGATCCTGAGATCTTATCTCACATCACATCTCACATGGATCTTATCTCACATCAGGACAAACTAATAAACGCACAATATATAATTGATTTTTAATAGCGTTAAATCGTCTGAGAAGATTATTGACACAATTTATGACAATATTCAAAAATTAAGAGCAGTTTTATTGATATTTTTTTTTTTGTGGATATAAAGCCATATAGCAAAACATTTATAAAGGTATTAAAGAGGTCCTGTATTTTACGCTTTATCAAAATCAATCACAAAATATAATAAGTAAGTCAAATACCTTTACAACTCTATTATATAATTATATATTATCATATTTCTCACGGCAAAAGCCTTTTAAATAATCTAACGGCAAATTGCCTGAAAAGATAAATAATTCAATCTTTGACAATATTGAAAAATTTAGAAAAGTTGAACATGCAAGAAAAAATTAAGTATCAGAATTTTTGGCAGTAGGTTTCATGACAGCTTAAGGAGTATACTCTCCGAGGAGTTTATGAAATAAGTAATATTGAGGCTTACTCACTAAAAAAATAATAGTTCCTTTGCAAGCTCTTTTACTGCTACCAAAAGAATAATTGCAACTAAATATGAAATATGTTTTTTTCAGAATGGCATCTTCAGCAAATATGGAATACGGTGTGTTACCTCAGGTAGTCTGGAAATACGAATGGATATTTTGAAGCAAAACCAAACATTACTACCATCAGCTGAAGGAATGGATTTCCCAGACTCAGTACTGAATAATATGTCAACGGATACCCTTTTTAGGAGTGTGAATAGCGCACTGGCAGCTTATAAAAGGGCGAGGCAACGACTCATCAATTGCCAAAGTGGTGAGGGTGATACGTCTGACAATACACCGAGATTAGTAAACGATTAGTCTTAGTTTGCTGAGAATGTTCATCGTCCTAATACTTATATGATAAGTATTCTTTCACATATTCATTTCACATAATTTAAATAAATAAAAAATATTCTGAATCATTTTTGAGTTTAATCTAGCTAGTGCAACAAGCACACTCATATATTGTCTGAAGATAAGTTGATTGACCTGCCACACTTATCTACTTGCTTGCTTGCCACTTGTGTGCATCTTCTCATAACAATATCTTGGATGTTTGGTCCAATCACCCTCCACGGGAGACCAGGAAAAGGTAGCGTTGTCGGCTACTCTTTGGTGATTACTTCTTGCACATTACATAGAATCCTCCCACGCTAGTAAACTTTCCTCGATCCAGCGTTCCTCTTCCAAGTGTTGATGTGAGCTTGACAGTTGACGCAGCAAGTAATCAGTTCTGATAATTAGAATTAGTTATTTTAAAAAAATACCTTTGGTCATTTTGACTTTTATATGCCAAATTGTTTTTATGATATTATTATATCATTTGGCTTAAAATCACCAATTTACTATGAAAATAAATGAAGTTGATTTTAAGGGTTATTTTTAAAACTTACCCGTGTCCATAAACATAATATGGACATTTTAAAATTAGATCTGGTTTTGTTTATGGATTATCGCTACTGGTTGGTTGTTACTTTGACATACTTGTTCTGACAGTTAATTACGCGTCTCTTTAACAATAAGTTAAAGAGACGCGTAATTAACTGGCTTCCAATGACTTCCAATGGTAATGACTTCCAATAAGGAAGTCATTAGATTCTTCTTGAGCTTAATTTTTATAAATTAATAATGTCAATTAAGAAATTTGTACAAGGAAATTTTCATTGGTAGTTTTATCAAACACTTTTAGATTGAGCAAACTATAGTATTACGCAGTCCCGGAGCTATGATTTTTTCAAACCGAAGCAAAAACTTGACATTGGCGCCCTTTCCCTGACTCTCATTCCGACATTGGCGTTTGAAACTAATTTTATAATTAATATTGATGAATGTATTCATCTTATATAATTAATGTACATATATTTATTTATCCCCACTACTCGAAAGTTTGCTCCCTAATAATGAGTATATCCTTGTGGAAAATCTTTGTTTACTAATAGTTTACACACTACACAAAAATCATCTTAGTTAATTAAAAAATAATAACATTATATAGAATTTTGTAAAACTTGTGTTATTAGAAGTTAGTTTCTAAAATTTTTAATTAATTGTTTGGAAAAAAGCACTGTTTATTATAAAAAGGGCTGATGATTATTCTATTATTAAAAGGGTCCCATATTCATAGGCGTAACTAGCCATCTGATCTGGGGGGGGGGGGAGAAAAGGTGGGCGTGACATTGCGACTTCGGATCTTTTAAAAAGTAAAATGAATGTTAATGGATAAAACACTAAATCAAAACTAAAACATTGACTAAACAAAACAACTACAAATTAATTTTTACTTTATCTACAAAGTAACAGATAAAAACTATGTATTTTTTAAATAAAATGAAAAATTATTATAAAAATGACAAAAAATACCGCGCACGTGGTTTGCGAACTTACATGCGCCGTTTTATAATATTCATATTGCGGAAGTCAATATAGGTCAGCTATTTCCTAGGGGAAGCCTAGCGAGGAAGTCTGGAGGGGACAGACCCCATTATGCCCGCAGTTACGCCGGTGCCTATCTTGCATTATTATTATGTTTTTGCAATAGGTATGCCAGCCCACATAATAAAAGTATATTAAAATACAATAAAAACATGTAATAGTTACATCAGGTTTTTATTATGTTGCAATAACATACATACATTACAATATACACATATATTACAATAATAATATATATTAAGTGGCAGAAGCATATAAACATGAAGACTGAAAAACTACAAAAATTAATTAATGTATTTAAAACTCTGCGAGACATATTAAACACAACTTTGATAACTATCTACTATGCCTTAGCTCAAAGCACAATTATGTATGGAGAAATTGGATGGGGCGGAATCTCTAAAACAAATTTATCACCAGTCATCAAAGCGCAAAAAGCACTACTTCGACTAATTGCTAGGAAGCAATTTCAGTATCCATTTGATCAGCTCTTCTCCCAACTTGTACTCCACAAGTTCCTCATAGATGACCCAACAAAAAAACTGCTAGGCATCCATCTGCCCAGAAAAATATGGTGTACATCGAATAGGCTAAGGACAGGGCACGGGCGAAGTGAAGAAATGCTTAACAAATGGGGTGTCACGCCTTCCCCATCATGTGATTGCGGTGTCCCAGTTCAATCGTTCGAACACATTGTGAACGAATGCCCACATCGACGTCTCGCTGGAGGGCTGAAAGAACTGCACCATTTAAGTCCTGATGCTGAAAAATAGCTGCATGAGCTTGACCTAGGCATCTAGCCCACGAAATGCCTCAAATTAATACATATATTGTTTTGACTATTTTACTTTAATCTTACTTTTTACATACTGATTATTTTAAATAATAAATTTTTAACTATTTTAAAGTATTGACTATTTCAAATTTATATTTAATTGATCCATACGAAAGACCTCTTCAGTAACACGTATCTCCAAATGCCATTTGAAACTGCAGATCTTACTAGACAATTACAATCATAAAATAAAAACAATAAATATTATATATTACGAAAATTGCAATAAATCATTTTTTTTTAATCTGTAAAATTTGAATTTGGTATGATAAGCCCTAAAAAATACGTGACAGTTTATTCCTGCCTGTGAATCTATCACAGACAGGAATAAACTGCACCCCGCATCAGCTGACGTTTGCTTGCTGACTGCCATTTGCCAAGTCACTTCTGACTTTCTGACAGCTTTCGTTTTGTCTAGAGTTAGGCAAATAGTATGCAGTATCCAGTATAGCTATTAATTAAATGAAATAGCATCAGGGATGCTAAATTTAATAATCATTTTGTTTAATTCTTTATTAGGTAACAACTGACTTAATGCATTCAAGTGTAGCCACTCAATGCTTTGGCGAATAACCCTTGACTGCTCTCGCCTCAGCTGCGAGTTGCAGCGACTACACTTGCCACAGGATAGTTGGTCAAAACACTTATTTGTTTATTATCACGCACAAAATATTACACTGAGTAAATAAATAAATAATAATAATTAAATGCTCCTAAAAAATAAACATGTAAATCGTTTATAGATAGACCCCAACTACCTTAGAATTTTAATAATAAAATTGAGGCATGTGGTTATTTACAAATAAGTTATTATTTTGGACTTAACGGTCTATTCTAAAAGAAAAGATAAAATCGAAATATGTTTGGTTTTTACTTGGTGTTGTGTAGGGTGTGCCATTATTGTCAATGGGTTACCCTAATCTAGCTTGTTCTTTGTTCTCTTGGTTGATTTAAATTAAGAACATATATTTTTAAGAACAATTCATAGAGATGTGGCAATATTTATCTTTTTTTTTTTGTATAATTCTGGCGTTCTTCTAGTCGGCTGGTCATCAGCGCTGTGAAGACATTTGTCAAACAACATTACCAGAATTTCAAAGAGATGTCTGTCCTAAAGTTTTAGATATGTAATGCATTCATAATAATACAATATACATTTACACCGTGGCCCAAGACTATTCTCGATAAAAGATCAGCTAAATGGTCTTGCTATTTGCGTATTATTTGTAAAAGCGCTGTATCAAAATTCATCATGGTTTTCGAGAAAAAATGTAAACTACATGATAATATTTAACAGATTTTATCATAAAGTCCTTGTGTTGAGAGCACATCTTGAACTCTCGCGCTGTAGACTGCATTATTGCGCAAGCGTCAGAATTTGGCTTTCGCGTCCTCCGTTAATCTGCCGCCAAGACTTCATCGCGAACAAGTAAGTGCAAGCAAACTAAATCTTAAGGCAAAACCTGCGACTGGCGATTTATCGCCTTATAACGGCTTACAATGGTGGTTTGTTGCTAAAGGCATCATCGGTGTCCCTTACCCGTCATTCTACGATGCTGGTTGTACACAAGCAAATCCGCCACCGATTCTGCGCGTGTTGCTATAAAAGTGTGAACACATACATAACTATAGAAAGCACACGCGGGTCATATATTAATAATGATTTATTTATTGGTTTTTAAATTAAACAAACATATTTTCAAAACTCTACCTAACTAGGCAGCCCCGTACTAAGGTAGGCTTAATTTGTGTAGATTATTAAATGCTTCAGGTCGAAGAACGATTAATTGTATTGTTTTTGATTATGATAGTAATGAATGTGTACGGAATAAAGGTAACCCTGTGATGCTAAAAATATACCTATGCTATTTTAAACTCGTATTTAAAACTTTTTCGGTTTATTTCATTTATTTTAATCATAAAAATTGAACTAAAAAATGTTTTTGACAAAAAATATGTTTCATTTTGTCGCAATCACCTATAAATTAAATGAATTCCTTTTTGTTACGTATTAGAAATAATATAACACATTGATTTTAAATTTCATCTAACATAATCTAACCTATCAAAAAATGTTCATTGCTCTCACTTCAAAAGTTTATTAACATGAAAGGCGTGCTTAGTGAGCCAATAAGAGAGTAAACCTTTGCGATTCATGTTGAAGTAGTTGGTTTTTTTTAAACATTTTAGTCCTCTAACCTTGAACGATATAAATAGAATCTCTATTTTTGATTTTCTAATGTTTCATAAGAAAATATGTTTATCGAGTATATAACAAAATAATTTCGAAAAATGACTATCGTCTGGCGATATGGATATGGCACAAACTGAAAAGTGTTTTGTTTATATGTATCTATTGATATTTTTAAACGTTTTATGACGCATTTTGGTTGATCGCATATTATTCAGTATTGTTGCGTCGCATAATTAATCTTTTTCTCGACTAATAAACTCGCCAAATGTTTTTTTTCTTCATTTAAGTAGATCGTCGATGTAGCTAGCTCTAGTGTGGCGGCCTCTTCTTTCTTCTTATCTACTATCTATCTACGTAAATGCTTTTAACTCACGGATAATAAATGTTAAAATATGCAATTATTTCGATTGTCCGCTGTTCCGTGAAATAGTGTAAACGCTAAATAGTTTTAGTATTTACATACATTAGATAGCAAAATATAAAACAAAATAGCATAACACACACTATTTCAATATACATATTATTAGTGCCCACCTCTATTTAGTTTTAGTCGCAAAAATACGCGTCAGCACTAGTCTGCTGCTTGATTGCATTTCTCTACACATTTTATGATTTTATGCGTGCCTCACTCCCGACTGGAGGTTAGTCAGAGGAGGTTCCTTAGATTCCTTTATCTCCGTAGGTATGGATATATCCAGAAATGTTTCCCAATACGTATCCATCAGAATTTGTATTGGGGATACGAACACACACACACTCGAACACACACACACGCACGCACGCACACTTTAACACACTCGAGTTTAGGCGACAAGTCCATACATTGTGTTATTTTTATAAGGTTATTCGCGGTTTCATCGAGAATACTCGGAGATATTCGTCTCTTTGTTCCGGACCGTTTTACTAGAGCGCGGAAGCATATGTTATTTAGGCGGTTAGCGTGTCGTATAGTCCATTTGGGAGAGCAGTCAAATGATTAAATTCCATTTCCGCGGAGATTGATATTTTTGTCTGTTCGCCCAATGTGATTAAAAATCCGCTTTCTATTACGCCGTTGTAGGATCGGCGTGAATTATTTATTTGTTAATGTTTGCCTGGAGGCATTATTTTAATTTTTTAGCTTAGTATGTTTTTTGTTTTTAATGCTTTTGGTTTTTCTTTTGGTAGTTTAATTTGGTTTTACTCTAATTATAATGTGCACATGGGGAAACCTGTTAAATAAATAATGGTACATTTTTTTTCCAACAAAATGTTTACGCTTGGGGCTAACAATCATATGATGTTCCACGTGGGCGTTTATTTTGTCTATGGGCCGCGAATGACATCAGCGAAATGATCGCAGCATCATCTGTGATGAATTTATTATTGTGGCCAATCTTTTCGCTGAATAGACAACAAAACTTCTTCAAACATTTCACTGCCCTACCCCATTGTCCTAACCTAACCTAACCTAACCTAACCTAACCCGCTTCGAGACCTTATACTTGTAGAATATTAATTACTCTTTCTTAAAAATTATAGGGCTATTTCGAATATATAGGGATGTATTACCAAACTTCTTCGGATAATTGTTAATATGCAGTTGATATTAGCTATAAAAAATGTCATCAGCTTGAAGCAGGGCGGTTTTTAGCCGAACGCTCCACTTATTAACAGTAATTTATGTTTTTTAAATCGCCTACAAACTGATGCCATATACACTGATTTCAGTAAAGCATCCGATAAAGTAGATCATTCTACATATAATGCTACGCTCCAACAAATTGGAAATCATGGAGATTTACTACGATGGCTAAAATCTTCTATAACAAATAAAAGTCAAGTAGTCGTGATAGAAAGTTTTAACTAACTTTATTTCTATTCCTCAGGACAATCTTTTAGGTTTGCTATCATGTTTATTTTATATTAATGATATTGATTGTTGTTTTTATCTTATACTGACGGCCTTAAAATTTTCTTTCGTTGATAAATGCCATCTACACTTTCAGAGTCACTCACTTTCATCAAATAAGTATAATTTGGCCAGTCTCTTAGAGGAAGAACTACCTATCTCTGATAAAAGAATTAATATCGATTTACTAGACATTCCGGGTATTTAATCTGCTCATAGAATTACTCCCAAAACTCCTACACACTATGTGTGTATATTATTATTATGAACTTTCTAGTAATAATATAAGTATGATATATTTAATTGTAATTTGGGTGTGTTTAAGTGTCAAATTTTTAATTGTTTGAATATCTAATGTCTTCTGTATCCTCTGTTATAAAATATAGGTATGTTAAATATTTTGTTTTGTTTAATTTTTAATTTTTACGAATACTGTTGTCACACATTATTTTTTTTTTTTAACAGTGCAAGTATATAAAGCTTAAAATTGCTTTCTAAAGTGTGTATACACTGAGTATTTGCCAAAAAAATAAATAAAATATAGAATTCGAATATAAATACATACCTACGAGTGCTGATTTGCAAAATTTGAAAATGAATTATTTTATAATATATATAAAAAAATATTTTTAACTTTCCATACAAAAAATGCTTAATAAAATTCTGAAGGAAAATACCCCTCTAACCTTAATAAAACCCCGAAAAAAATACTATTAGCATCGTTGAAAAACCAATTACTCCTCGGCGAGCATAGCGCCGTACCAGGGGGGTTGGGGGGAGAGGGGGGGGGGGGTGAGGGGTGAGCGCGAAAGCCCGACGTTCTATCCCGCTCACTCCCTGGCACCTGCTGACCTTGATAACGTGGAAGATGAAAGTTATTGATAGGAGGGAAAATAAAACCTATAAATAAAGGTAAGTCAAGGTAACGCAAGGCAGTAAACTTTATCTATTAAATTCCACCAAAAAAAATCAACACGATAATAAACACAACTAAAAACAAATTGTATAACTCATTAATACGGAAATCTCACATTATTTGTAGGTATTTAGAACTTGTTATAGGTATGTTATTCTTTAAATCAAATTGTATAGGGCAGCAAAATAGGGAAGTTACAGAGGGGGGGGGGGGGGTAGGTTGCAAGTGGCCTGACCACTTTGGTGCCGAGTTTAAAAATAAAACCTGCAAAGCATTCATGGTTGCTTTTTTATACATAAATTACTATAATCCTCGAGTCTTGTCTAGCGTCATAGAACAAATAAGATAAGTTCTTCTCAATGCGATTCATTGTCAAAAATCGTTTTATTCTATTTTTTTTTTTATTGTAACTAAATTGATAGTTAAAAGCTTTCGAATGACCTGGGTAGATAGTAAAAACATTTATCTGCAGGGGTGAATAGAGGAAGCGTCGTTTTTGGCCCAGAAAAACTGAATACACAAGAGTTTGAAAAAAGAGAATATTTGTAAATACGCCTAATTGTTAGGTGCATATTCTGTAATCCAGAATAAAGATGGCCAGTTTCACCTGAAAAATGACTATTTGCACTGCACTGAACGCAGCTTAGAATTCACAACTTAACTGTTGCAGTATCGTAACCCAAAGTGAATGCTTTTCAACCGAGGCAGGTACCTGGACAAATAATTGCAAAAGCCTTAGAGGCTCCAGAATCATGTCATTGGTAACATTTTATCAACATCCAACTGTTTATTTTAAATAAATATAAAATTAATAAACTATTAATATTGGAGAGATCTGGCAACGTAGCACAAAGTATAAACTTGCATTATGCTATCGATTTTGCTTGGCGTGTAGCGGCTCTTTGGTTCGTGAATGAATATTTGTTGCGACGTTGCTTCGGACGTCACTTGAAAATTATAAAATATATTAATTTAATATCTTCAGTTAACTTCAGTTTTATTGATCAATATTTAGTTCAAACTGAAATCGACCTAAATTGTATGCGCATTTACTAAAAATATGTTCAATGCTACATTAATGTTTGGAATAGGTTTATCACGTATTGAAGATAATTTATAATGTTATTTTAAATACATTTGAAAAACAACAGATGCAAATGGTTCTAGGCGGATAGCATTCAAAATTAATGACAATCTGCGGATTTTGGAACAGTGGACCGAACTACGTGTAATCCTTATTATAAAAGTAAAATGAGTATATAATAAAAAAATCAATAACATTAGTTCAACAAAAACGTATTGTTAAACATAGAAAAAAAATGAATTTCCAATATGCCAGTAAATAAGGGGATGTTGGCAACGGAAATACAGAAATTATTTCTTCGATCAATTTACAATTGTGCATTTAACATCGAGTCTCTATTTATTATATGAGACAATGAATTCCTCTAGCCGCTCTAATAAAAGGTAATACATAACTACAGATAAAAAATCACGATTTGTCAAAGTAAACAAGTATCGTGTCGTGGTCGAAAGTTAGTAGCAGTTTAATTAGCGTAGCGAATAATAAAACTTATTAACCTTATTATTCACATTTGTATTTGACTTTTGTCCAATTATTCACAAAAAATCATAATCGTCTGGTTTAACCCTTGTATAGCATTCTAGTAATTCTAATAATAATAAAAATGTCATATCACCGCATCGACATCACTTTTTAGAACATATTTTTAAACAGCTGTGACAATAAATTCCCCATGAACAAATGAGTCCAAATTAACATTTTCGCATCGACTTCCACTCGATATCAAACGGAACGCATGACTATTATTATGTATTACTAGCTGTACAACCCCGGGTTAGTAGTTAGGCCCTGCGAGTGGCTTTAAGCTCTGAGTGGCCTTCGGCGCTCGACAACACGTGACTGCGGCAATCAGGACGGGTCACTTCGCCCCCATATCCAGGCCGTTCGGGCCATTACGTGCCTACGGTCCTATTTTATGCAGGCGGCTGTAAGGACCATTAAAGACACCCACAGCGCTTTTCCAATTTTTCTTTCCGTAAAACCCTTATTTAGAGTATCAGGAACGAATAAATCTGTCCGACGCATTTAGCATTTTCTACGGCCCTTGAGGCCATATTTTTTACATTTTTTCAATCCTGAATATTGCGGCACTTTTAGCCCATTATGTGTACGTTTTGGATGGCCATAAAGATGACTGTAAGTTATTTTTTTTTTAGGTCTGACTACTCAGACCTAAAAAAAAATGATCTAATAATATATCTGAAAATAATCTATCTAATCTACATTAGATAGATTATTAAAACAAAACAGATTTTTATCCTAATTAGCACTGAGTACACAAAAGTAATCAATTTGTACTTTGAAATTAGGCAAAAACAAAGAAACGTGACAAATGGAAATGAATTTGTTTTCCGTATTACTCGTTTGGTGAGTGGAAAAGGTGAGCTGCCTATGTGGCAATGCGCATGGCGCAGAGCGGCCTCTCTGGGTTTTATTTATAAGCTATCGCGCAAATTAAATACCTACATTTACTATTTACGATTGATTGCTGTTCACTATACATACCATTTAAAGTTCCATACGTACATACAATGTCAGCTCTACACATCGGCCATTATGATAGTAACACCTCGTTGATGAATTTATTTACCTTAGTCAAAAATATTTTATTTAATTCTGTCACCGAATTAAATAATAATTGAAGTAGATTACATAGAAACATGCTTCAGAACTTTTTATAAATTTCAAGTGACGTTCAAACCAACGTCTTCACAAAAGTATATATAAATATAAATACATCCTGCTGGGAACCATTGCGACGTTGCCGCGTCTACTAGGCCAGAGTTCGTCTTGAAAATGTCTGACTAGCCAAGACCCACCTAAAAATTTAATGATTATACTTAGATGCCTATTGATCAAAGAATTGAACGGATATAAATAAGTAGAAAATATGCGTATGTGTTTTTATTACATTTTTTAATATTTTGGGGGTTATGTAATGCAAATACTACGGCAAATCCCGTTTACTGTGAATGCATATTATTGATAGAATTTCCCGTTGTAAAGTCAAGGTGTAAAAATTATATTCTCCTTGGTGTTTATTTTAACTCGATCGAAGCATTTGGAAAGTGTCTATAAACCTATAAAAATATATATTATATTAAATATATATTTCTAATATACTGTTACTAATTTAAAGATATAAAAAATGAATAAATAATATAATTACTTTTCAAAATAAATAGCAATATGTATATTGAAATATCTTCATTGATGTCAATACGAAAAATAGATAGTACAAACATAGAGCCATCTCTGCGAGTAAGGGATAAACTAATTTCTTATAACTATATGATTTCTTATTTATCTTTATTTTATTTATTTATTTATCTTTATTGGAGAAACCAACAAAATTACACAGTACTTACAACAAAAAAAAAATATATTTGATCGACCGATAAAAAACTATGTAAAACTAAAAATAGGTTTCTACTAACAAAAAGTATTAAAGTTAATAACAAAAATAACAAAACCATTTTATATCTATGTATATACATAACTACTTACACCAATTTAGAACAGCTAATTTTTACACAAAAGATCATCGCTGAACACTTTAAATAGCGATTTATTCAGAGTCAATTTATCGAAACAGTTAAAGTTTCATTATAATAACTTTGCATCCGTGGTATCGTTATTTGAGGAGCATGAGGATATTTTAAAAACATTGTAATGACGGCACATTGATCGAAAAGGAACTCAAAAAAAAGATCGGGGCAATTAAGTGTTATTGAAAACGGCGTTTCAATTTAGTACCTAAGTACTAGTGACGGTAACTAGGTGATTTTTTAAATTAATTTAAGCGAAAAACATTTTGATATTACGAGTAACCATGACGACTAACCATCCGGTTGTTTCGATGATAAATCAATAATAATTATTATATTTATACATAAAAATGTCCGCAAAAAAAATCTACAGAAAACCATATACTTAGATTTTTTTTAAATTGCCTTATATTTTTAATATAAATAAAAAACTGTGTTGAGGTGCGTGTGTGTTGGTACCCTTTATGAAGGATATATTTGTTATATCGGTCGTAATGATCATTCTACCAAGATTGAACTTATATTGAGAAAACGGAACCATGGGTTTAAATTTTTTCTTCTCAGGACAATTCGCGAATAGAATGCCCTTTATATAGGTCAGTTTTGATCCTTTTTCGTGTTCTAAGGCAGTTTTTATGTGAAGGCTAAACTATACTCGGTATTGGGCATTTAATTATTATCAATCGTCGGGTGTTATCTCGAGGCGCCAGGTACTGTCTATTTTGTGTGTCATGCATGAGAATACAGCCAGCTAGTTCAGCCATGTTGCGATGGTGAACGTAGGCACGTATCTGCTACGCCAGTTCCAAGATCTAAAGTAGAATGAATTGACTTAGATGCGACAACGTCGCAATGTACCAACGAATAATGTTGACTGAATTTGAAAAGCAAATGAACAATGAATGCATGATGTCGGCACGGTTTCGAGTTCGATTCGAGAGATAGAAATGTTTAGAATTAGATATTTGCAAAATGATTTCGTTCGTGCGACACACGGCGCGTAAATAAAGCGCAGTTTTATTTTATACACATCTTCCGCGAGCGCGGCTCGGCCGCGACACGGCAACGTCGCCCGCCGCGCCGATCTCAGATCGCGCGTCGTCTCGCTCCGTCGCACGTGCGCGTCTCGCTCTGCCGCACCGCCCCTCGCCGCTCGCGCCGTCGTGGTCGCCGACTGCCCGGACCTGTTTCCCCTCTCCGCTCCCGCCCCGCTGCCGCACCGCGCCGCCTGGCGGGCCCGCGCGACCGATGTATATGTTGGCTATACGGCGTTGCTAGTCCGTATAATTTCGCTCGACGTAAATTTCGACTGGGAACGGTTCAATGGACTTTGAAAATAACTTTTAAAGCAATTTATAACATATTTTAATTCGTGGAATCGGTCTATGATAGTGTCAGTGCTCAAAAGTGCTCAAATAAGTGTCGCCGTTCTGGAAATTGTGATTTTTGTGTAAGTTTCGCGTTTGTTCATGCTGTGTGCGTTTTAAGCTTAGGTGGCAACGGCCCATCCGCGTTTCTGGCGACTGATTTCGTTCAGTTCCCTTTACGTCGACGTTTTATCCGAATAAACGTAGTTTAAACAAAAATTCATTTCAAAATGGTGCTCTCAATGGTTGAAAGTTCGTGTCTCAGTGCTTGCGTTTTAAATGTGCTTGATTTTGTGGCGTTGCGATTTGAAACTACCAGGGATGTAATGTTTTCCATGGCTGAAAGAATTCGACTCGCTCGTTTCTCTTTAGATGATTACGTAGTTCTTTTACACGTACGCACACATTCCCAAATGCAAGATCAAATTTAGCTTTTGTCCAAAATCTAGGCCCGACGACAAATTTGAACCGATTTGCCCAGATAATGCGCGTTCGCTTAGCATACATACCTAATGCTATTTACTATTAAATTAACAAAGTATTACTTCGACGAGGAATCGCATTTAAATTTCTGAACTCGTTTCGGTACAAAATGTTAGGTTATAAAAGATAGTAAGCCGTTCATTGTAGCATTGGGACACGTACGTCCCTACCAACATTTACGAGTACATTCTGAAATAATATATCAAGATAAGAGTTCAAAGTACGTATCTTATAATATGAAGGATAACTTGTGTGTACGAACGATGAAAGGCATATTTAATAATTACGCATTAGCTAGGTGGGTCCTGTGGCCATTGTTTTAATTGAGAGAAATATCTTTGGTGTTCTTTTTCCCTACGATGTGATTAATCGATAGTAAATAAATAAATAGAATTTTATGAGTCATTTGCTAAGTCTGTTTAATTTCATTTGCACCTTAGGTAGGCCATTTTACCCATTTCTAATAGCTATTCAAAACTTATTTTGGTTAAAACATAATTCATACATTTTATTTCTTAATTTGCTTTATCCACGTACTAATTTTCTCTTCTCTTTTCTTTTCGATTAGTTATACACAAAAATACTAATGGTTAGGCTTTAACCTACTTACTTATTCCACTATTTTTAAAAAAAAGATTTTGTTTTAAGTCACAGATGGATAATTTTGATGTTACATAAGAGAAATCGTTTTTCTGAATGAACCGCATAATCTATTTTAATGGCATTCAATATGAACACATATGCTTACATCAATATAATAGTTTTATTTACATAAATTATGAAACCATTGTATTCTTTATTGAGAGAAATCAACTAAACAAACAATTAGTATTAATAAGTTAACATTTTTTTAAAAATATTCGTAAAACTATTCAAAGATTTCTATTATCGATAGTTTATATTAAAAAAACTATGTTAGAAACTGAAAATGTATAATTAATCATATCAAAATGCCGACATGGCATGGCATGTTGTATTGTTGAGGTTACCTGCCTAAATCTGAGCAAAATATCCAGGCAGACCCAAATTATAGTAAGGTAGGCTAGGGGCTAGGGGCTAGGGGCCAGGTGTCTTTCGAATTCAGGTAGAAAGAAGTAACATTGTACCTAAGTGCGACCTATTTCAAGCCAGCCATCTACCCTAAATTTTAATAATTTCTTGATTACCTACTTCCACATGATTCTAATGAATACCTTCACTTTCTTCAGTACCTAACAAAAAAAAAAAATATGTGCGGAGGGCAAGATTTTAGGTAGATTTCATTTCCTATTGCAATGGGTAGTATCCCTTAGAACCCAAAACCACCCTCAGTTTAAAAGTGTTTATATCTATCTATCTATATCACTTTCCTGTGGACGCGAAATTGATTCATAAAATTTAAAAGGGAATAAAATCTCGGTCAAGTTCGTTAATGAGGAAAATTAGACCAGGGGGGCGGAAATAGGGGGTTTTTTTCTAAAAAGTGAAATTTTGCTATAACTTTCTTAAAATATAAGATATCAAATTCATTTAAATTTTATATTATTGCTTATATAATGCCCTAAAACTTATCTTAGTTAACTTTTTTCGATAGCACCAACCATTGGTCCTAGAGGTGGGACAAATTGGTTTTTCGAAATCATACCTCACTTAATCAAATCCGTTCGAAATGTTTATACCGTGGGCTAAAATTTCCTTACAACTTTTGTTAAACAATTTTTGATATAAGACACCAACCAAGACCAAGATATTTCACCATTTTGATCTGGTGAATTCTATCTCCGCCTCATCTCATTCAAAACATCTTTTACCAATATTCATCACAATGTTTTTAAAAGACTAAAATTCTTTCCAAGTCCAACACTTATTTTAACTTATACTTTTTTGTAAAACTGAATAAAATCTACATTTCTTAAGTACATATATAATTACGATTGACAACAATGTCTGGTGGCGTTTTTCCAGCCTGCAAACATATTTTGTTTTCCTGCGTAGACTACTCAAACCTAAATAAAAGATACCTTGTAGTTATCAGAATTATAATAACAACTGCTTCTATACATTTTTTAGTAGTAGTATGTTTTTAGCACGATCCTGACGTCTTACGGCTAGGCCCTACATGTGTCATTAACAGCATCACCCCCCACACTACTCATGCCTGTCTGTGGTTCCAACTTGTGATGGGTTGCTTCGTTTCCTATCTCCGCTTGAGCCTGCGGCACTTTTAGCCTATTCGATGTGTGTTTTGGATGGCCATAGAGACGACAGCGGGTTATTCTTTAGGTCCTGAGTAGGTTAAAATAAAAAAAACATGCATTGGTATCATGACCAGAACATGTATAGTAGGCAAGCCATAATCGCTGGGAGCTCCTATTGCCCCCCCCCCCTTCCCAACCGCCGGAACTGAAATTTACTTTGAGATACCTTGGCGTAATAATTAAATAAAAACAAAAAATTAAATAAATGAAAAAAAAAAGTTGTACTTACAAGAACTAAAAAAACTATGCATATATTTGTTTTTTATTTTTTTTTTCGTTAAAAAAATCTAGGCAAGCCTGACTAACTGAATTGGCTTCTATGGGGGGGGGGGGGGGTACCGCCACTGATCTTGACATTCTCAAATGCGAAAGAGTTGAACATTGATGTCTTGAAAAGCAACCATGGCCGTTTAGTTCACATCGGAGGCTGCTCGGTTAATATAGATACATAACATTAAAGTCAACAAGTTTTTAGTACTAATAGATGAAACATTGACAGTTAGATAGACCGCACAAATACTATATACGAATTAGAGATCGTGGTAGTCTAGTGGTTAAGGCGTTCGGCTATTGGCCTAAAGGTCTCAGGTTCGATTCTGCACATACCATTTTTAACGCTTCATTACCACCATCTCCCCTGACTCTAGTACAGGCATATTTGGCTAGTTGAGTAGGGCCCAAAATAATTCTATATGACCCCTAGATCATAGCAATTATTTTTTTAAAAAAGAAAAAAAAATCAATAAACCACATTATAATTATTAATTGAAATATTTTTATTGTTGATTGTGTTATTAATTTATTATTATTGATTTAATTATTTATTGATTGTGGTTACCCAACACAGAAATTGTATTTAATACAAGTATGACATAAAAACAATATAAATGAATGTACCTATAATATCCTGAATTAGGGTAACCCAGCCCAAATGTCTAATAAAAATATAGGTTAAAAGAATAACATTTAACGATTTTAAATTTAATCAAAAATACTTACAAAAAAGAAATGACATGAAATAGCTTCTCCAATTTATGCTAAATTTATTGAGTATGTAGAAGCAAAAAAAAAAAATACAGGACTTAGATAGAAATTTTGCACATGGTTTTGTGCATTGCTATATATAGTAGTACTACTATTTGTATAGTATTCGATATTTACTACTACTGAACAATATATAGAAGCGGTTAGTTATATGATAGCTACAGGTTGTTATGGCCATTCTTGTTTATTACTCCTCCTGTGGAGTTCATGCTTCCCTCTACCACTATTTAAAAATTTTATCAGTTATCCTCGTTTGTATCACATGCGCGTATTTTGTCCTTCTCAACTAAGCTAAATTTTATTTTATTTATTAAGTAGATTTCATTAGAAACCTACCTATTGCAATGGATGTCATGACTTTTCGTGACGGAAAATTTCGATATATCTTCGCGTTTCACATTCGCTAGAACCCAAAACCACCTTCAGTTTAAAAGTTTATATATCTTATCTATATATATATATATATTATTTTCTTGTGTACACGATAACTACCGTAATTTTACTATTTTACAAGTTCATTAATTGGCAAGATCAGACCAGGGCGGTGGAAATAAGGGTGTTTTTTTTTAAGTTATATGTTACTATAACTTTCTGAGTATTTAACATATCAAATTTATTTAGATTTTATATTATTCATACGATAAGGGCCTAGAGCTTATCTAAGTAAACTTTTTAATGGCACCAACCATTAGTCCTAGGGGTGTGAAAAATTGGTATTTCAAAATTAAAAAAAAAAAAAATACTTCCTTTAATAGGCACCACAGGATCAAATCCATTCAAAATGTAAACTGCAGGTCTATAATTTCCCTACAACTTTTGTTCGAAATTATTTTTAATATGAGCAACCCTTATAGTAGCAGTCTGAGACTAATAAAGATTGGGCGCATGCGCGATGCACGTGCGTATACTCATATCACTCGTATAGCGATGACAACACAGATTTACTGTCGACCATTATCGAATTACCTACATAGCAAGTTGAATTTGTCAGCTATAATAAAGTATAAAAACAAAAACATATACAAACATGGCTTTATATTTTTATTGTTTTTTTTTATTGTAATTTTACTTCTATGTCAGCTGTTGTTTCCTAAAATAAATAAATATATATATATTAATATATACAAATGCAGTTTAAGACATTATTAAAGAAATAAATACAGCTTAATTATACTTATAAGATACTTGTGTGCATGATTATGCGTGGTTGTATAGAGTGGTGGTGGGATATGGTGGTGGTGATAAAGCGTAAGAACCTCACCATTGGGTTCGGGTGAAAGGAGTTCGTTTGAATGTTGATCTGTGCGATTTAGATAAAGCATTCTTCCAGTTTTGAACATGAGAAGTTTAGGTCCGGGGTAGTAAAGTTTATAATTCCATACCCATTCTATTATCTTTATTTATTCAGACGAAACGCAGGTCAAATATGAAAGGTGACCAAAGTCTTGCAGCACTCTGATGAAGTATTAAATCGCACAGAACATGTAATATAGTAGGTTTTATATCGTCGCTGGAAAAAGCGCTGTAGACATCCTTTTCTTGACTGTTATAAACTTTTCACTGACTTCATATTTTACTCATGAATATTGAATGTTTTTGAATAAATTTCATTTTGTAACAATTTTTAAATAACATATTTACTCTTAAATATAGTTTACTTCATAAAAGAGGTAGAGGCATATTGAATTATAATCACTTCACTGGGCATAATGCCTGTATCAAAATGATTTATCTTTGATGCGCTTAATAATTTTATTTGGAAGTCTCTAATTCTTTTTTTTTTAATACTTTTGTTAATATTAATTACATGAAAGCCAGTTATAATTTTAATAACATACTACTTAATATAAAAGCAACGATGCACCGTTGGGTTGGGTTGGGAAAAATAAACATATTTTATTAATATGAAACAAAAAAAAAATACATTAAATATCTTAAACACTATGAAATTAAATAATAAATTTTGTTTAAATTATTTTGAGAAGTGTTTATGTCTCGAAACGTACCTAAAACGAATATGGCATTTCCTCCTTGCATCACAATGCTGACGACACATTGCTTGAGGAACCTTCCAGAAAGAGGGTTACAAATATCTCTAATTATCTCAAATATATTTCAAATAGGTAACACCTCGACACAGGTATTTGCCCAGTGAGGTGTTACTAATCCACAAAAACTGTACTTTTCTTCTATGGAATTTCAATAACACGCGATATAGTGATATAATGTAATGAAATTAATTTGTATGGATATTTTAATAAATAAAAAAAAAATAATCTTTAATTTTGAACCAGTTACATTTATAAATGTTATTGCCTCTTCGCTCCAAGAGCCAATAATACCATACATACTATTTCAGTAATACACATACTACTTAATACATATATAATTGTATTGCATGGCAACTCGTAGCTTTTTTTTTTGAGAGTGCAGGGCAGTATAAGATCATTTGACCCGAATGAGAATGTATAGAGAATGTGCTTACCCACATTCTCAATGCAACAAAATACATTTAAAAAAATGTTAAATAATATTTTTCAGTTATTATATTGTTATTTTTCTCATATAGCCTTTTTCACCTATTTGTAAATATTAATATGCACCATATTATTATTAATATTACTTATTATTGGAGTGACTTAAGGGCAGCTAGTGATACTCCCACGCGATGACTTCAAAGGCGAAATATGCCTGTGCACATATCTCTGTAATTAGCTAAAATTTCGAAATTTTCGATTTTAAACGCCACAATAAAAACTAGGTTTTGACGAAGCGAAATTTTAACTTATTTAACGGCAGTTAGCAACAGCAAGGAAAGTGAGACGCCTTATTTAGTTTTACCAAACGAGAGCATCATAAGTATGGCGTCGACGGTGGACGCGCTTTTGGTGGCTTAGAAGTCCACTAATTGGTCATCTTTTCATTTACATCTAACTACTTGAATATTGTATCTAAATTTGGTACGCAATTTTTTGAAGACGCCATAAAGTTGAGTTTCTGGCAACCAAAACCACGTTTCGGCCAGAACCCATTTAATAAATACTTTATTATTCTCGTTTCCTCTCTTCTTCGATTGGCCCTATTTTTGTGATGACCTTAACACGATGTGTCCTTTGTTCGCAGGTGTCGGGAAGCGAGCTTAAATCGGTCGTCCGTCGCGTAGTGTGTGCGGTGTGTGCGGTGTGCGCATGAAGCAGTGCCGCGGTGAGTGGGCTCGAAGTGTCAGCCTGCGGAGTGGTGGAGTGGTGGAGTGATGCAGGCCCGTGTCGCGTGAGGGCCGGAGAGAGCGCCAGGCCCTCATGCTAGCCTCGTCGCAGTCTGGCGGCGCGGTGCTGGCGAGCGTGTGATGGTCGCGGGCGCTAGCGGCGCCGCGGCGGGCAGCAGCCGGTAGCCATGCCGGCGCCCGCGCCACGCTCGCCGAGCCGCAGCCGCAGCCGCGGACGCCGCCGCCCCCGCCAGCGCCGCCGCCCCTGGCCGCCGTCGCCATTCGAGCGCCCCTCCTTCACCCCATGGCGCAGTACACGCAGAGATCGCAGCCGATGCACAGGTCAGACAAGCAACATTTAATTAGGCTTCGATGTTGGTGTTGGTGGTCTATGTGGAGCACATCTAGACCGACAATTGGGGACTGGTTCAAAGCTCTTTCGAGCGCGTAAACCTTTCTCTGCTGCTAGGGAAGAGAGACCAACTCGTTGCCTGCCGCTGATAGCTGTGGCACCAGCGAGTGTGGCGAGCGACCTTCACCGCTCGCCGCGCCGCTTCAACGTGGTGATAGCGACTAATTGCGCGCTCTCATAAATGTCGCAGTTCAGTACGAACACGAACCTAATGATATTAAAATCAAATTAGTTGATTATTTACTATCATGTCGGTTTATTTTACTGTTAAAAAAAATCTACCACAATTAAAAATAAATATTACCTACCATGTAATCAACGGCTTAACATAATTTTTATATTAAAAATATATATATATTTATAATCCGGACGATATACCGTATATCGTCAGCATTATAAATAATAAAGAGATATTATCTATACGAAATGGCTGCCTGTCGATGTTTTTTCATTCTGATGAACTCCTCTTAGCGCTTTTCCTTGATGGATGAATGCACGTTAGTGTCAAGTATTAATTATGGTATGAAAAATATTCCATAGGAAGGAAGGGACGTGAGAAGAGGACGCAGTCACTCTGTGATAATCAAATTAAAATCCCGTAGCAGACGATATATCAGCGGCAATATAAACGCGACCACTGCGCAAGTCATCAGGTCATGTTATAATTAGCGAGCGACCGCTCGTCTCGCCGCTGCAGTTTATCGTGTCGTGTCGAATGCTATGCTATGCACCGTTCATTTATCTAGCTAGGTATAAACACAGAATAAATAATGTGCTAAAGAAGCGACACGCCTTAGATGTCAACTATTTCGCCGGGCGCCCGATGGCGTGTCGCTTCTATACCGAATTATTTATTCTTCGATAGAATTATCGCGTAATCAAGCCTGGGTCTGTGTTATCTGTGTGGATCTATTATTTTAATATAGTTTCGCGTGCTTATATTAGGTTGCCTGCTTTGACGGGCCACACATTAGTATACAAGATATATACATACATACATGTACCTTTAAAATAGGGAAAGAATTTTTCAAATAGGTGCAGTAGTTCCAGAGATTATCCTCCACGTATAAAGAAACTATCCTTTATAATAGTATAGATTAAAAATATGAGTCATCTTAAGCTTAGCATGTTTCCTTCCTTTTGTGAGTCTATTTATTTTGCTGTTTGCCTGTAATTTTAACAAATTGAAATTAAAGTTCAGTTGTAAGTAGGTAGTTGAAATTTGCATACATTTGATGGTTAGTATCACAGAATGGTTGTTTTGTAATATAACCTGTAAAATTATATTATATATACATTTTTTATATAAGCATTAAAAAAATATATTCAATATAATTCAGATGGGTAAAAAAACGGATTTTAGGGGGGATTTCTGTAAATCCTTTCCCTACGTTATAACCAGAACTTGCCTTTGAAATTGCATATTCCTAGGTTAAGCGGTTTGAGTAAGTCGATCAGTCAGTCAGGATTTATTATTTTATTTACATAGATATATATATACTCATACGTTTCTTGTAGTCAATCTTCGCTTTTCTATTGGAAATGAAATTAAGGATTTTATTTTAGTTTCTCTTTAAATTAACCACCCACCACTAATGGAATAATAAATGAATATTCTAATCCCAGATATTTTTTTATTTCTTATAGAAATTGGGGAACACCAATATTTACACACCAGATCAAAACAATTGGTTTTTTACCCTTAACCTCCCGTAACTAATGCTAAATGCAAAAATAATCTTAAATTTTATGTAATAAAAATTTATAGTATATTTCGAAAATTAAAATTGTAGTTACTTCTTAATTGATTAAATAAGAAGACTTGAAAAATATCGGCCTTGTAAATGTATGTATTGCCTAATAGTTTGTTTTATTTTATACCTAGACAGATAAGTTTTTATGTGCTAAATAACTAATTCCACGATTTCAAAAAAATTGAAAGGTTCTAAAGCGTTCATAGACTAAAAAAAAACCTTTTTTTTTCTGTTTTAAAACAAAGAAATGGTGGAAGTTGAACTTGGCAATTAAAGTGAGTTATTTACACTTACTTAATTAGTGTGGCAAAAGTAATGTAGGCAAGATGATTAATTACAAATATATTCAACGAAATCTCGAAAGGCATGAAATAAAATAGGTAAAATATGTAGCTAAAAAAATGGTCCATGAATATTTCGCCTTTAAATTGACATTGTTTTTATTTTTGTGTATTATTATTATAAATTTGAATAAATTAAAAGTTTAATTTAGGAAAAATAATGAAGTTAGTCCTAGCCGCGGTCCCACGTGTTAAAATTTGAAATGCGTCATGCATGGTTTCTCCGTTTTAGAGTGAGTGAAGACTTTCCTGTTTTACCCTCTAATTTGGTTAATTTATTTAATAAAAAAAGTACATCATTAAAATATTTTATTTTTTAGGCTTCCTGAACAAGGTTAATGCGTATTGAATAATATCAAAAAACCTTCGTTTATACGTCAAGAGAAAATGTTCGCTGCACACGTGCCAAGCGATATTAACAAAAAACAGTGGTCTAAACTCCTGGCTGTACCTATTTATACTGTCAATAAACTGTATGTAAAAATGAAAACATCTGCCAAATTTATATTAATATGATATTCAGCATGCGCCAGGGTTTATGGAAAACATATTCTTTATTTCTATTTCTTTGTTCATATCTAGATAAAACTATTAGAGTGTATAGTATCGTATCTATCTAGCATAATATATATTTCGTCGTTTTCATTTAAGCGAGGTAACTTCTTTCTTCAAGCTATTTCTATTGTAATAGAAAATAATCGTTAAATAACAAACATCTAAGTATATTATAACGGAGAGGAATTTGTATGTGTGCCATGGTAGCCATGGAAATGTGCTATATTCACAACTCGGGAATTGAGTTGCTAATGTTGAATTGCCATTGCCATAGATGTTCTGTGGTTGCTCTAAACGAAATCTTCATCATTCGCACATAATATATTTCGGCAAAGAAGAAAAAAAGTAGAGTGAGATTAGTATGCCTTGGGTTGGGTGGTACGCACTTCAAGCATATTCTCAAGCACTTCAAGCACTCACTGTCGCACTTCATTGGAAACTTAGGCACTTATCAAGTTATATAAACCAACCAACTTAAGGACTTCAATAAAACCATGAGAGGTTTGCCCCAACCAATACCGACGTTTAATAACTGCTTTTAAATTTACACAGAATATAACAGCAACTCGGCCTTATAATAAAGTGCTTAGCTTATATACAGTTAAACCTTATTTATATATTAAACTATCCTATTTTAGTTTTGAGCGGAATTTTCTTATGTAAGTCATTTGGATGCACTATCTGGCGTTTTATTGTAGGTAGGTACGATATTATTTTTTAACTTCCGTATTTATTTGTACGGCTTTTTTCAAACGCTATTTTTTAAAACTTGACAGCTGTTAACTTATTAAAACATGGAAGTGTAATATATTTTTTTTTCAAAATTTTTTCCATTTCGTTATAATATATGCTAGCTGTACAACCTCGAGTTTTACCCCAGTTTGGCAGATAAAATCTTGCAGGTGGTTTAACGGCGCCTTCAGCGCGCGATAACTCGTGACTGCGGCACTCGGTAGAATTAAAAATAGGTCCTATGACCTAGAAATCTGAGAGCACACCTTCTTAGCATGCAAAATTAGTTCCATGCAATCTTCAGTCCCCTATTTTACCCTCTTAGAGGTAGACTTTTTTTTTTAAATACCCTGTGTCCTTTTCTAGGGTTCAAACTATCTCCATACTGTATTTTATCAAAATCGGTTTAAACGTGAAAACGTAACAGACAAACTTTCGCATTTATAATATTAATTTGTATTTTGTTTTTTTTTTAATACTGAGTAAGGGAATATGGGACGAATCTGTCCATAAATACAATTTATCGAAATATCTTGATCCCGCGCCATCTTTCGGGTCCAAATAAAAGATAAACTAGGAGCATAATATGGCGATATGTCCAGCAGTTTAGACGTGATGAGATTTTACATTCCCAATATTTTAAAATTTATTTAACACATCACATAATTGTACAGATATTTAAAAAAAAAATGATACTTATGTAACCATTATTAAGCATTATTAATAAGCAATCGGAAAGTACATTTTTATGACATTAATTTTAGTAGGCAATGCCATGGCGACGTTACTAATCTTTATAGCAATTCGAGTGCAAAAAAAACTAGTTTTGTATTTAATGAATGATCTGGAAGTGCTCGCTAAGCGCCTGCCGTACTGCTGCACAAATTCTGCACGTCCATTATTCATGAAATTGGTTTCATACGGCAATCCATCATGGTGCCATGGCACGCCGTCTCCTGGTGGGAGGTTGTGGTTGTGCGCGGACACGTCGGCGCCGCGACTCCCGGAGTATTCCGCCGGAGGACTGCCAACCGCCCACGTGCCGATGCACCGCACCACCTCTCCCACTCTCCCACCAGGAAGAAGTTCTGCCTCCGCGGCAGCGTGAGATCGAAGTCGCTTCTTTGATCGATGATACAAGGTTGTCAAAGAACGAATATATTTATTTATTGTACTAAAACTCCAATTGTACGAACTTGTAACAATACATTGATACAATGGCAGCTCGCGCACCTCAACTCACCGCCCGAACCGTACCCTTGCGCAGCGGGAGTGCGTATACTGAATCCCTCTTTATACTGTGCCGTTGCTCATATCAAAAAGTGTTTCAAACAAAAGTTGTAGGGAAATTATAGGTCTAAATTTTTTAAAAGGATTTAACCCTGTGTGTTTACGGAAAGTTTGATTATTTTAATTTTAAAAAACTATTTTTTCTAACCCCTAGGACCTATGGTTGTTGCTATCAAAAAAGTTTACTTAGATGAGTTTTAGGCCTTTATTAAAGGAATTAAATAAAATTAAAATTAAATCGATATTTTTTATATTAGGAAAGTTATAGCAAAATTTCACCTTTTCGAATCCTTCCATTCCCGCCCCCCTGAACCGATTTTGCCGAACTTGACCGAAATTTTGTGCTCTTAAATTGTATGTATCAATTTGAAAGTGATTGATTCCAAATTACGGCAGTTATCTGGATAGATAGATATATATAAGCATATATATAAACTGAGGGTGATTTTGGGCTCTAGGTGATGCGAAACGCGAAGATGTGTCAAAATTTTCCGGGGTCATGACATCCATTGCGATAGATAGCAACGGCCAAATATTCGTTAGAAGTAAATTGTGCATATTATCTACTTTCGTAAGTCCGTGAAGTCGCCTCACAAATATAGTATGTTGTAACTCTCGCTAAATTTCGTCGGATCGGTAGGTGAAAATCATATACATTCACGAATATCAATCAGACTTTGATAAACTTTGACTTTGATGACTTTTCAGAATTAGGCCACTTTCACACTGTGCGGTTTGGTTCTTTTTCGGTCGCAGCCGACAAGTGTGAAACGGGGCTGCGGTTGCTATTCCTTACCTAATAGAAACATCAGAGCACCGAATACTCCAGGTTCAGCGATAGCCTTTGATAGCGAGTGGATCTCTTGTTTTTATTACTCTATTTTGAAAGTTGTCGTAGTTTTCTGATACAATGAAACCAACTTCTCTCCACTATTCACTATCATAATGAGCCTGTGTGTTTGGAAAAAAGGGTGAAAGGGTGAACCGGACCGCATAGTGTGAAACTGGCCTAATTCCAGTATAGATAAACCATCCTCCTAGCCTCGAAAATGACAGACAAAATGCGCACGGGGCTTTAAAGAGACACTTTTTCTTAATCAAAGCAAGTTTTCTGATTTCTGTGTGCAATCAAATTGACAGTGATAAAATCGCGTTCTCAATCAAGTAAATGGACTATAACTTAATTTGTGCTTGACAATAATCACCTAAAAAGCACACGCGGGCGTGCCAGCCACCCACCCACTAATCACGACATATGTGCGTTAGGTTGCGGCGACTCATTCTTTAAAAAGTTGAAAATTACATCCGTCGGTTCAACGCGGCGATGTCACGACGGATGCCAATGATTCAATGATTCACACGGCATAACGCAGCGAGGATATTTGGAGTATCGTCATATACCTACTATAGGCGGGAGGGGGAGGGGGAGGGGGACGTTTCAATGTCGCTGCTACCGTGACTTTGATGCGGTGCTGGTGCCGTACTCTCGAGTAAATAACTTGATATTATTTTACATTCGACAGCCGTAGTAATGTTTCGTTGATCAGGCTAACATTTCTTATACCCGCTTAGCTAAATACAATCGGATGAAGTTTAGTTAGATGCTAAATCAATTATGCATACTAAAAATAGTGCCCATTCCATGCCCGGTGCCATGTTGCCGATACCGTTTTAAATGCCCTCTAATGCAGAGAAATTTCTTCCTTCTTAACCAAAACTTTAATTACAAAAATAATTTGTAATCAGTTGAAAACTAAGTTACAAACTGATGAATAATTTAAAAATATAATTATACGATTTTTTAATTATACATTCTTTTATTTATGTCATTACAAGTATCATTAATTACCAGCATACGTATGTCATCGGCACCCAAAACAAGTAACAATTTATATCATTTAAAAAAATACTTAATTTAATTGTTTACTAATGGCCATAAATTTGCTGTTCAATCCCGGTTTGGACTGAAAATGCAACTAGAACCTACGAGTAGCGTTAACAGCACTTTCAAATAAGTATGCGTGTGTCACTTCGCTCCTTATTTGTTTTTACAAGTACTTAGGTAACGGACATTCCTAGCGTTATAATATGTACTATGTTGGTCAAACTACTATACTCAAACGGTGCAAATAAACTGTATATTATAAAATAAATACCTAATAGTCAAGAGTATTTAATGGCAAAGTAAATGTAAATTTTATTTTTGTCCCTGATTGTACCCAAATGTAAATATACTTGTTTACTCAATTTATTTATAGACGATAATAAGGAAAAGTGAATGGAAATTCCTATCAGATTGTGTCAATTAGACTGTTCGCATTACACATTAGTTGTGGAGCATTCAATTACGAAATAACTATATGAAAAATAAACAAAATTCTTTCTTTTAAAATCTTCAAAGCGAACATTTAAAAACGATTTATCATTGCTACCATATCAGCCAATCCTTTTGCTATTAACAACCATTCTCTAGGTTTCCTCCTACTCTCCCCCTTCTCCAACAGCCAGGTCAGGTCAGCCCGGCTAGGTAAACTTTTGCTGCTGTAGATATTCGACATAATATTTTCCTAGTAGGTAAAGTACCAAAATAGAGAATGAAAAAATATATGACATAAGTATTATTCCAAAATATACATAATAAAGGTTTTAAAGGCTTAAAATTGTTTTGAAAAGTCGACACAGCGATACTTATATAGCGTTAAAGTGCGACAAAACCAGATGGATCGATCAAACCGCACCACCCGCGTGACCTAGCTGTGAGAGCCTTCAGAAAATATTCGACTCGAATCGCAAAGGAACGCTTAATTTATTGTTTTGATGTATTCTCTGTCCTATTGTTATAAATAAATATAAATACAACTATTTTGGAACAATACTTAATCGTCGCGGAGGTATTATATATTAAATTTATTTAATATCAGTAAAAATTAAAAAGACAATATCTTGCCTGACTAGGCTATAAGAATATTTATATATTATATTATAAGAATAAATAATTTGAGTTTGTGCAGTGGTAAAAAAAAAAAAAAACTATACGGACCGAGCTAAATAGTTAACCTAGCCTTCTATGCATATTCAAATAAATATATGACCACCGAAGAACAGTTGAATTAGGTAGAATAGCCCTTACTCAGGTATAGGCTGACTCATCGCAATATAATATATGTACCTTAGCTATAACGTAAAAAAAACATAAATACTATATTTAAGAAACACATTCTACAATTTTACTATATATATGAAGTCTTTTATCCAGTGGAGTAGAGTTGTTTTGGTCTAGAGTCGTTTTTTAGTTTAAAACAATACCTATGTGCATGTTTGTAAATAGTTTATTTTGTATTCTATTATTCGTTATTATAATATACTTCTATTAATGTATAAAGTATCTGTAAAAATCCCTTTCGGCACGCCGGAAGGCATATGTAGATTTCACCGGATTAAACTAGGGAATAGGCGAACTCTAATTGTAAGAACTTCTATCATACTTTGCCGCTGCCGCGTAATCCACTCCCCGCGCGGCAGCTCGCGCACTAAACCCGCTGTACGCAGCGAGAGTGCGCTTACTGAATCCGTATACTGTGTCGTAAGGGTTGTCCATATAAAAAATTGTTCAATCAAATATAGTAGGGAAATTATAGACCTACAATTAACATTTTGAACTGCTTTGATACTATACATATTTAAGGGAAGTATGATCTTTTGAATTTTGTAATATCTGTTTTCCCACCCCCAGAACAAGATTGGTGCTATTAAAAAAGTTTACTGAGATAAGTTTTAGGCCCTTATTTAAGGAATAATATATAATCGATATCTTATATACTGTGAAAGTTTTAGCAAAATTTCACTTTTTCGCAACCCTCTCCCCATATTAACCCCTCTGTTCTGATTTTACTAATTAACGAACTCGACCATTATTTTGAGCTCTTAAATTTTATGTATCAATTTGAAAGTGATTGGTGTAAAATTACGGCAGTTATCCTGTCCACAAGAAACTAATACAGATAGATAGATATATAAACTTTAAAACTGAGGGTGGTTTTGGTCGTGGTTATGTCGAAAGTTTCCGGAAGTCACGTCATAGGTACCCATTGCAATAGGTAGCTTTCCTAATGAAATCTACCTAAAAGTATTTATTTTATTTTCTTTTATTAAAATATTAACCTACCTGCCAATCTGCATATTTTTTCTAAACGGCGTAATTAAAAAGAGTAAAAAAAAACAGCGTTTAAAACGATAAGGTGCCTACATAGTTTTCGAGAGTTACGGCTATAATTTTTAGACAATACGTTTTGGAAATAATCTACACAAATTATATAGACGGCTCCTATCTATCTGCGGCTTAATACTCTGTGGTTAGATGACGTGTGCGATTGGATCGCTTGACCTCGAGCCTTAAATCCATCAAGGCGTGAATAGTGGCATTTTTTACATCGATTACGCCACTCGCCAGCCACTCGCCAGCCACTCGCCAGCCACTCGCCAGCCACTCGCCAGCCACTCGCCCGCCACTCGCCCGCCACTGCTGACTATTTCGAGAGCTTATTTCGTCCAATACCCGCAGGTGTTTATGTCCTTAGATTGCCGCTCTGCGCATGCGAATGCGACAACGTGTTATTAATAAGATGATTATAGCGTTCTTTACAAAGAAAAATGAAAACATGTCGGTAACTAATAAGTAGCTGGAAGGTGTGCTCAGCCTGCGCGCCTAAACCATGATAGGCCTGGTCAAATTAGGACACTATTTTATTTACTACTTTTGTGTTTTTTTAATAAAATAATTCACTGAATAAATGAAATAAAATGACTTTTCGAATAGAAAGCGTGCACCCCGCCTATATCCATAATCCTTCCATATTTTTTTTCCTCTTTTATGAAGAAACTAAAATGAATACTGTCCTGTTTTCTGTATTTTTTGCTAGTCCAGATTGACGCTAGTATATGATGATGCATAGATACTAAATACTTCTTAGTAGGTATGTTTTTTCTCGGGTCATAGTGAATACGTGCCATGGTATACGAGATAAGCATATGGCGTTCGTATTTCACTATATCTAGTTGCGGTCAATTGACCGCGCCCATAATAATTTGATTCGCGTGTTTTGGGTTACTATATTTTGTTTGGGATGGCTGCTTACTACTTAGTTTAGTACATCACTCGTATATCTCAGTTATAACCATTACAAAGTTAATATTTCAATGGGCATGCGGGTGTCTATTTTAGTCCTTTCTGATGTGCTTTGTTCCTACTCTCACCACGTACTTACAAAGTCATGCACACGTCGCAATAAGCTTCCGTTCTTTGCTATAATTCATTATTAATTGCCTTAAAATTATAGATAAGATAAGATCGCGATAGTACTCGTATTGTAAGCCTTTTACGGCGTTTGACTATGACTATGACCCAGAGGTTGCGGTTTTGAACGTTAAATCAGCTCATTATAGTCATAGCACCATTTTAATGCTTTTTTCGGGCTCTGTTACAAGCAATTTTATTTACTTAAGTAAGGTTCAAAAATAGTACAATTAGTTTATCCTAGGATGTCTAGATTCTCTAGCTACATAATGGCTGTGTATAGCACTATAGCACGTACTTATGAAGTGTAATCACGAATGTGGATGACGTAGCTACAATCGCCGTTTTATTATTATTACAATGACGCGGAGTGTTATCGCAAACAAGTCGCTCTTGTATTTGTTTAAACAATCAACTATTTAAAATAAACTGCGCCGTTGGTTATACATTATGCCGCAGTTGGTTGTAGGTACGTATATAGTCTGTAATGGTTATAGGAAAGTACCCACAGGTCGAACTTAAAGTCAACAGCATCATTTTTAAAGGGTGATTCAGAACAACTTTTGTGCACCACGTTTTCATATAGTAAACAAAAAAAAACATAACATTTAAGTTCACCCTCTATGAGGGAATAAAAGCACAAGATTTTTCTCTCGTTTAAAAAAAATACAGCAACCAGAGTAGGGGCGATCCAGTTTTAAAAGCCGGCCACAGGCAGAATACCTCAATGACCTGACCACAGCAATTTTGCGTTGGCGCTGGTGTGCGTGTTCCCGAAAAAGGGTCTGATGCCGTATAAATGCATTGTATGCCTGCTTTCACCGACGTTTGTGAAATAATTTCTCTTTGCCCACGCACTTCACTCGCAGAACATTCTTATTTTTTACCAGACTTTGTAAGAATGAGAGGTTAAAGTTAATGTTCTACGTATGAATACATACGTGGAGGTCGTGTAGCCATTAATAGTGGCCTGATTTCGACATAACCTTATACTAAAACTGACTTATATCACTATTGTGACAAGTCTAAACGGTAGTTATCATTCTATTCAGAACGATAGTTGTAGAAATATTTACTCGATTCCAGAAAATGTTATAAAAATCATGTTATAATGCAAAATATCTTGCCTATTATATATACTATTTATATAGCTGACCCGGCCACGCGTTGCTGTGGCTAAAGTTTTTGTTATATTACATTATAGTAAACAATCTAAGAGGAACAATAAGAGAACATCAGTCACGGAGTCCACTATGCTTTTTCACACAGATGGTATTTGTAAAAAAATATGGTGATCTCCTTATTTGACTTTCTACTACTATAACCCTTTAGTACAATGAAATTATTTACGAACAAAGACGAAAATGTTGATGTTGGTATACAAATTCACTGGATTGAGATTTGAAGGGGAAGTACGTTGAACACAATTAATTAAAATGTTCTTACACTTGATACTAAGCAGAAATCAATAGGTAAAAAATAAAAATTTATCAGATTTATTATTTCCATTTAATTTTATAACAAATATAAGTATATTACAGTATAATTAATACAGTAAATAACATGTGACGCTTAAACTCATGAATGAGGTAGGCAAGGCAGACAGTCTTAAACTTTTAAACATTAATATCTTTTTTTTGAATTATAAATACTTTCAATTTCAATTTAATTTAACACCAATCGGTGCACAATGTTTTTGGTTAACCTGTCTTTAGCTAACACAAATAGATTCGACGGTTTCCCAACACGTGAACACGCAACATATAGTTGCCCATGAGAAAAACATGGATTTTCCAAATCTAAACCACAAATGGACATTGTTTGACCTTGAGATTTATTTATAGACATGGCGAAAGCTAAACGAATTGGAAACTGTAGCCTTTTGAAGGGTATGGTAGAATCTGATGGTATCATCGGAATACGTGGCAGCAGGACCACTTTTCCTTTAAACTTCCCAGCCAAAATGGTTGCTTCAAGAATGTTTCCGGTGATCTTTTTGATGACCAAACGCGTACCGTTACATAATTGAGGTGGATTCAAATTACGGAGGAGAATAATAGGGGAACCAATCTTTAATCGAAGATTATGTGGTGGCATTCCAGGGATATCTAATGAATTTAAAAATTCAATCGGAAAATTTACACTTTCATTTTCATCAACAACAGTATCGATTGATTTAAAAGACATCAGATCGCCTGGTAACAACTGTTGTATCTGGAAGTTAATTTCGTCAACATCAACGTTTTTGGCTGCCAAAATCGCCCGTTGACTAAGCCATTCATGATTCAAATAATTATTCTGTATATCCGGGAAAATACTCTGAATCAATTCAGTTTTATCCTGAACAACAGTGCAAAAATTGTCTGGTAGTTTAATGCATTGCGTATTTGGTTGCAGTTTTATTTTACCGTTCCCAATATCTAGTAGTTGTTCGGAAAATATTAGTGCTGATGGATCATTTTGCAATTGTACTCGCATATTTATGGTCAATCGAAGTGTTTCAACACTTCGCCATAAGAATGATTGTTTCAAACATGCATTAATCTCATCCGCGAAAGTAGAGCGAGGTATAACCGGTAAGGTCTGCCGGAAGTCACCAGACAAAAGTAAGATAGCACCACCGAAAAGTTTATTATTGCTGTTTAAATCTTGCATAGTTCTGTTTAATGCTTCAAGTGAATATTTGTGTGCCATTGTGCACTCATCCCAAATTATTATAGAACTCTTCCGCAACACTGCAGCTATTCCACTATTCTTTTTGATGTTACACATTGCATCTGGTTTATTATGAACGTCCAATGGCAGCTTGAATGTTGAATGTGCTGTTCGCCCACCATCCAGTAAAGTAGCCGCAATGCCTGACGATGCTAATGCTAATGCGATTTTTTGTTGCGACCGTATTTTGGCAAGAATCAACGATATTAAAAATGTCTTACCGGTTCCACCGGGTGCATCCAAGAAAAAAAAACCGCCTTGTTCAGCAGCAACAGCCAGCATAATCCGATCATAAATAATTTTTTGTTCTGCTGTCAGTAATGGTTCACTGTTCATGATAATTGTTGCTAAACTTCCATGGTCATATTGATTTTCTCGTTGTAAATCGGTATTGACTAAGTCGGTGGCTGGACGATTAGGTGATGGCATACCATAATGATTAAGTGGTAAATTTGAAATAAGAACACATAAATCCTCGATCAAGACCAATGCTTCATTGTACATCTCTGGTGTATAATCTATGTTTTGGCATTGATTTGTTTGTCTAATTCGGTGCAAGATGTCTTCTGTCATACAATTTTTATATTTTTCCCACAAAGTTTGTGCTTGCGAGGGATAACATGTCGCCAAAATAATTGCAAACAACTGACGAATGTTATTCGGTGTTGATGTCAACGCAGCATCAGCAAGCGTTAAGTCCCAATGGTTATCGTCTTCTAGCAATTGCAGTTCACGACATGCATCCTGGTATGTATTGAATACTCGACCATTAGCTGTTCGTAAAAATTCAAAAGACGTTGGTCCGGGAACATTCACCAATAACAAACGTAAATAGAAGCACTCACGTTGCTTTGGATGTACCGTGTAAAGTCTCCCCAATGTCTTAGCTTTGAATATGCCTGTAATGGAAGGATGTGGTTTTCCTTGTTTCCGTGGCTCCCATTTTTTACTGGATTTGTTCCATGTGAAATAACGTGGAACATCACCATACACCAATGTCTTCGCGAATTGGCCAAAAACATCAGGTTTTTGACACAATGTAAAAAATTCAGTTAGAGTCGTTTTCGGAGCTTCGAACGCTCTTTGGAGAACATTTTCTTCAGTGAAGTATACACGTTGACCGTTTTCAAGATGTATTGCCAGATGTTGGACAGCAGGATCTCTTTCGTGGATGGGAAAGCTGAGAATATGCCAAATAGCTTCATTGCTGCTAATGTATCTGCCCATTTGGTATCGTGCTATTTCGTCATTTTTATTTATGTTTTTTACTTCAAATATGGCCAAATCACTGCCTTTGTTTACATATTTACAAATATACTTAATTGATTTAACAGAACTGCAAAGCTCAACATTGATATGAGCTTTGTAAGTTTTTGAAAGTAGTGGTGAGTATGGTACCACCCACTGATTATCAAACTCAACTTGATTTGGAAAGTTCGGCAGTCGCATTGTAAATGTGTGGCCACCATTCTCAGTACTTCTGCGGCGATACATTGGATAACCATCAATATCCGTGATCGTGTCATTCGTATGCGGCTTTGGGAAGTTTTTTTTACATTTTCCATTTTCCATGCACGGTGACGTCATGTTGAAAACACCGCATGGCCCATGGATCATGTGTTTGGTGACAATATCAAATAATTCTTGATCAATTAATGGGTCTGGAATTTCGGCTGAAATTATTTGATCGATTTCTTCAGGACGGATTCTATCTTTAAGCCAAACCAAAATGTGGGCATGAGGCAAACCTCGCTTTTGCCACTCTATCGTATACAGCCAACAACGTGTGATACCAAAAATTGTATATTTAACAATAAAATCAATTAAGGATTTCAATTTTTGTTTAAACACACGTGCAGTTAAATCATGACGATGAATGGCTTGTTGTCCTGGCAATAGTAAAGTTTGTATCTCTTCCCAATTCGGATTACATGTGAATGTAATAAATAAATCCGGTCGGCCGTAATGACGTACGTAAGTCATCGCATCTTGTATGCATGCATGTTCCGTGCCGTTCCGTATCGACATCTGTCAGTTTTATGACTGAATCTACCAGCATGTTCACCTAATGGTACTTTGTCGGCTTTTATGACGATTTGATAATTGTCATTTTGCAGTCGTGGCGAAACTCTTTTGATCAATTGAATTAGTTGATTGTGATCTTCTAAAAAATTTTCCAATAATATCACAATTGCTCTTTCCTCTGCTTGTTCAATAAAATTATACTGGCACCGAGTCGTCACGCGCTCTTCACAATCGCCCATAAAATAAAAAGGTATCGACATCTGTCAGTTTTATGACTGCCAAATAATAACGGACAAAAAATTAGCGATAAATTAAAATTGCGACTATAATTTGAGATTTAAACTATCCTATCTCTCAAGTGCACATCGAACTGCACATGGTGTTCAAATTTTATTATTAGTCCATTATTTTATTATTAGTCCATTGAGGACAAACATTGTGACACGAGATTTATATATATTAAGATAGGGTAAATTCCCATGTTCAAAAATGTTTTTCAGTTAAATTTAATTCTGGACGCGTGGGAGGGAAAAGCGAGAACACCTAAACATAATGATATAACTCTGTTAACTGTCAACACCTTACTCACCTTTGAAAAACACTAATATTTTGCCAACTAAGGTGAAATTTTCAAAGGTAATAAGAGGGAACCCTTCGCCAATCATTCATGAATGATTGGCGAATTTCACGACCGTAGTAAGTATATGAACTAATTCAGCTTGCAAGATTTGACCAAAACCGAAATACAAACATTGCAAGCAAAATAAAAGCTTGTAAAAAAACATGTAACCATAAACGTGCCATTTGTAGGTACAGTAAAAATAAATGTAGGGAGGTTTCTCAAAATTTCAAAAAAATGTCATTATCTCCAAATTGAATTGATTGTACTGAAGTGATGTGTTTTCAAAACTAGAAGTAGGTCAGTGGTCGTAATTCGACCGTAAAGTGCGTAGTGGCGTGTGTTGTTTGCCTTAATTCCCTGCAATACTTGCGAAATTTAAAATTTAATGTTAATAACAGTTGAAAAAATAAACGCCATGTAAGTCCTTCAAACAATGATTAGAAGTATTCATAGGCCAATATGCCCTTATGACAGACAATATGCAGCCTTTCACCTAGTGACTTGTGCATTAATCCACAATCAAAAGTATTCAAATTTCTTGGAATGGCATTCAGTGTACTTTTAAAAGTATCTCTCATAATAATCTAATTATTTTGTAATACTATTTACACTATTTAAATTTGCAATTGGTCTATTACCATTTCGACTTTCACTCGAATATATATTCCTTCTTCTTTGTCTCTCATCCCGAACCATCAACGTTCTACATTTTGTCAAGGCATAATGGATGAAAGGGTAAGGCATAAGGTAGAAATTACTGAAACTAAAATTAGACAGGGTTTATTTAAAGAATAATATCTGCTCACCTTTTTTTTAACCTAATAATTAAGCTTTTTTGCTTTGACATTGATTGATTGACTATTGAAAAGGAACGTTTGAAATCGCACAAAATTGTCAGTTGTATGAACGTTTCATTTATTAAATTTAGTATATTTATAACACATATTATAGATAATTTTAGCTTTCTCCACTTCTTCTCCATATAAACTTGCCAATATCACTCTCCTCCGTTGCGATGTTTTCCCTTCACCTAAGTATATAGATAACCATAATTTTATCTACTCGTCTAGCGTCTACTCCTTGCAATGTCCTTTCATACCTATCTGTAGTGTTGAGATAAATTTAGGTCAACCTATTATTATTTTATATCTCGACTCCCTCGTGGCTCGTATTCTTGAATGTTCCTTCTCGCAGTCGCCATTCCAGCCCTCAGCCGTCGCCCTCCCCGCAGTCCCTCGGGACTGGCTCAGACCATAGACCATAGACTATAGACCATTGCGTTCGCGTCGCCACGCTGCCGAACGCGAACGAAAATATAAAATAATTTTCTATTTGTTGTGGGTGTTTCACAACAAATTAGCAACCTTAATTTAATTCACTTATAACCTAAACACAGATGCTTATATGTTGGTAGCTCATTTATACATTTTGTATAACAGTTTCCAAATTAATGTCGACCCAACTGTAGAAGCGGTTCAAATTTACTACCTATTTTAGTATAACCATATTACAAAATTTAATATATTTTTTTTATTCCGAGACCATGCTTTCTGTTAAGCGAGACGTTACTCTGTGCCCAACGTACCTACCTGTTACCATCTATTCTGTGAACACTGCACCACCATTATGAAAACCGGTTTAATCATCGCTGAACGTACGATTTTTTCCGTGCTTACTGAATCGAGTAACGATGACATTGTTGTAGTTTTGTTGCAAGGCCATTTGTGTAATGTTTTTCTACCCAATGTTTAAATTTTCCTTATAACATATTATGTGTATTTTGGTTTCTTTGATTAAGAATTAAGTAGTTGCGTTGTCATATTTAACGAATAACGTACGAGAAAGCTGTTTTAAAGGCCTTATTAAATTTACAATAATATTTAAGTTAGATATTTAATAGAAACGACAGAAAAAAAATATGTAAAAATCGGCGAGAAAGTTTGTATGAACAAGCATACTCATAGGTTTACTGATTTTTTACTACCGTTACTTGCACATTGATTAAATAACACAAAACTTTTTGCCGTCTAGATACATTTCGTGCCGTTGGTCAAGTTCGTAGCACTTTGCTAAAATTAGTAGGTGCGTAAGTAATACTATTTAAATTTTCACTTAGTTAACGAACCTAAAATTTTCGTTACATTTTGGTATGCAAATGCGTCGTAATTCTAAACAGCGCACGAAACAGCAAACACGTCGATTTCGCCGGCCGATCTGACGGCCGACTGTCGCCCGCCGCCCGCCCTCGCCGCCCGCCCTCCGCCGCCCGCACCGCGACAGAAGCGTTCAGCACGAGCGCCGCTATCGCCGCTCTCCTCTATTCTATTCACCGCTATCGTAACGTAACGAAAGTGTTTGGGCGGGCGGAAGGGGGTCGAGCTGGAGCGACGTTGCCGCGTCTACGCGACTGGCGCTGCGTTGCCGCTTCGCCGCCTCCTTCCGTCGTCGCCAACTGACACATGCGAAAACTTCGCCTCTCCATCCAACGTGCGCCATCTATATATCATACTCTGCATAGCGACGTGATCGCTATTTTTATATCGTTCGTTTCAAACCAGAAAGATCTAGTTCTCTTGCGAGTTAATTATAATTAGGAACCTCATATTATGAGGAAATAAATCATTTCGATGTTGTTTTGTAAGGATAAAAAGTATACGAAAGAATGAACTCACATCATTCGTTATTTATTTGTACGATTTTTGTTAAAAAATAAAATATAAGGTACCGATTGCCCAATAACAATATAAGATATGCAATTAACGGTAGTTAAAATTATATTATAATTTATAATATCATAAATCTATATCCCGCCTTTAGAATAAACTGTAAAATAATAAGATACATCACTTCAATATTTTTACATTACGGCCTCAACCGCTTTCTCAACTTCCAAAGTTTTTTTTTTAAATATGATTAATATTACAAAGTATTACTCTAAACATATTTTTCTCTGGGATAAGGATAAAATAACATCCTATATCTTTAAATTACACATCGCTTACCTAACGATTTTTGCAACAGTAGCCTATAAATTATAATGACTGCTGGTTTCCCTAGAAAAATAAATACCCACATAATATTACAAAAACATAAGTTTTCATCGAATATCTATAATACCAAAATAATAAGTAAATCGTATCAATTAAAACATATGCTTTAGCAAAATATGCAAAATTGTAATAATAATTCTGTCTACTGGATTTACCAGTATGCTAGCAGCTTCACAGCTAGGCCTGCGAACGATATTAGGCATTTCATACCAAAGCCATCAAAGTAAACATTAATTTAAACTCTTTCGAAAGAAATATTATTAGTAAGGAGTAAATTACCAATTCGTTCTTTGGAAACAAACGGAAAATTACTTAGTAAAGTTTATGATAATCTCTTTCCTTAGTCTTTTTTTGTTTTCATTTCAGTGCCTAAAGTAATCATTACTAAAATTTCAATAATCATTTTCATCTGCGGTGATTTGATTACCTTACTATGCTTGTTTTCAGACGCGATTTGATTCAAATGGTTGGGCTTGTGCCTAATTGAATAATAGTATTAAATACAATTTATAATATGGTTATTAATCGCTCATTTCGCCCGATTCTTCGACGAAATTTTGTTTATTTTAATATTCTTTCGTTCTTTGTGAAAATAATGTTTTTTTTTGGGTTTTTCTACATCGAATGTTTATTGCCTACGATCTGCGACCTACGCCCTACGCCCTACCTAGAAACTCTTTCTTCGCAACACAATTCTGCTTCCTCGTACGCAATAGGGGTCAGGGGTCAGGGGTCAGAGGTCGGTCTTCAGCTAGGCTAGATGGATCTTGCGAGCGAGACAGCGCCATAAGGGCGAGCTGAGGGCGGAAGGGCTCGAAGCGCGTAAAGAACTTCTCAAAAGAGATGGCCAGTTGGGTTTCCTTCATTTTCTTTCATTCGACTTTCCTATTCAATTCAATTCTCGATCTTTTCTCATAGAAATGTGCACTCGCCCCTACAACGACATGTACGGAAACCGCTCTTCCTATAGTAAGACAAATAAATTAAGTGATTTTGAAAATGTTTTGGTCCGAAATAATATTGTTACAAACTGTGTCATAACTTTTTGACAAACAAGGGATTTTTATCTTGCACCATTAAATATCGCCTGACACCAAGTATGATCGTGGTAATCTTATCCATTACAGAATTACAAACGAAACTTCAAGATGTCATCAATGAAGTGATGACATCTTGAATGCCACGGTTGTCACGAAATAGTATTGTTTTAAATATAGAATTTCATATATTCATCTCGCATATAGGTACCTGGATGTCCCAAGGTCAATCCCAATAAAAAAACAGCTAACAGGTCCTACGATTCCTAGTGTTATTTGTTAAGAAACTATATCAAAATTCATTATGGTATTCGAGGAAAAAAATGTTGAAGTTTCTATTCTAATTCGTGTGAAACAGATATTTTTCAATGGTTCCTCCCTCGGATAGCTACGTCACTGGGTCACTGGGCCGCGGTCAGTCGAGATCGAGGTTAATGACCTGCCGCGTTGTTCGAACTAAATAATTGCTGTCAGATGCCACTGGTCGAACAGAGGTCGGTCTAAGAAGAAGGGGTAACTCCTTTCCCCTTCTCTGGGGTTGTAAGAGAGATGCTATTGGTCGACAGATAATATTGATTTATCAATTGATAAGATCGATTTACACCAATTTTATTACAAAAATAATAAATTTGGTGATGAAAATTTTTCGCATTTTGTTACATAATTTCCTACTCTTAATAGGGAACTTATAACACCCCCTAAAGTTTGTGGGATTGGTCTTGGGACATTCTGTATATAGGTTCATCTACTTTAATTAACAATCTAATTTTAATAATCTCTTTTGGGAAATTCTTTAGTGTATGCTATTTTCCCATTGACGCGACGTGACAATTTAGGGGCGTGCTAGTTTCACGCTATCCGCTATCGGCAGCGGGCATTTATTTTACTAAACCAGCTAAACCCTCGTCTCACTCGAGTCTAACGTGATTACACTGAAAGAAGCTAGGCTCTATATAACGACCCTTCCGTCTTTATTTGTAACGAAGTAACTACATTCGTCCATACTAACCTTGATCTCTTAAAAAACAAACGCACTGTAAGCCATACCTCACAAAGTCTGTTTTTTGAAGTTATACTTCTTTGGGCCCGTTGTACTCATTGGGGTGAGATGTTGGTCGAGAAACCGCGTCACGCTTTAGAAGTAATTTTTACGTTTGTCGAGTTGTAGAGTCCAATTGTTTTTTTACGAAATATGTTTGTCGCGTTGTAGAATATGTTTGTCATTAGAGTCCCTTCCGAAATTTGTAGCTGGTCGTCTGTGTTTTTTTTTCACAAATTATACGAGTATTCGAATATATGAACTTAATAATGTATAGTATAATAATGAAGTGACTTATAATAATATATTGAAGAGAAATATATTGAATAACAGAGAAAAATGTCTTATTAATAATCTTATTAAAAAAGCAAAGACCAAAATTTCCTTTTTGATGGTTATCAAAAAATCTTTTATATACACAATAGTTTCAATAAGCTTACAGGTCGCCAAGAGAAAAATCGAGATAATATAATGTAAAAGCAGTAAAGGTTTTCATTAAGTAAAAATATAGCTAATAGTATTAAATGCATATCTTACCGGCGAGACTAAAAATAAAATAAAAATTATCAAACTATAAAGCGATGTCGCTAGTATATTGCATAATCAACGTGAAGTATAAATTCCAAAAATATAAAAAAAAAAAAACATAATTGCAAAATGGCTGAGAATCAAACAAATATTAACTGATTTGTTTTGTCGCAAATGATCCACCTTATAATTTCATCCACCATTTTCTGGACAACCTGTACAGAAGAATTATTGATAATGTAATTGTTATTTTAAGAACCTTTGAATGAATATATGAAATCCTTTTTGTTTTGTTTAATTTATACCCTTTGTGTTCCTACATATTGTGTGACTTTTTAACTGTTATTGACCTAAGCAAATTATGACTGAACGGATTATGGATGCCAATCGCGTGCCAATAAAAATTGAGGCATATCAGTTATTTTTCCAATTAGAAGGGTGAATTGTAAGGAATGAAATATGTAAGCATATTATTATATTATATTGTGTCTGTTAAACTTACGAACCTTATTTTAATTACCTATATTTACTTGATTATTGATATTGCACAACGTATTTTGTGTATTGTATTATTTACTTAACCTTTTATCATATATTACATTCTATTAATTAAATTAACGTGTACTTATTTAAAAATTCTCAGAGTATTTTATTTATTGAAGTACACAACAGCGATAAGCTAAAATATTTTTCGTCTATGTAAATTACTCAAAGCTAATTCACCACCTTTTGATTATGATTTTACCAACGTCTATTCGCTTTTATCATGAAAATATTTTTTTATATCTTATTTGTATTCAAGTAGATTTTTTTTTCCTTCTATAAATCTTTCTACAGCCTGCTTCGACTGGTTCCGAGCGCCACTGGCATCCGAGGTCTATATAGATGAGGTACAGGTTGAGAACCCCGCCTTAGATACCTTGTATGGGTTCAAGTTGTCTTAGAAATGCTGATGCTTCGCAACATCGATCGTTCGCCTTATTAACTTTATTCTGATGCGTGGACTGGTTTTGATTTTTTCAACTCAAACTGGCTATTAATATTATAATTGTGACTGTTATATTTATCATGGAAACAAATGTACAGCCGAGGAAATAAAAACATGTACTCAATGCAAGCGTAATACGTAACGACGAGCGACGGCCGGCTCGAAGCTCCCGAGTTACTATACTAGTTTAGTAATAGGCTTTTGTAATATTACTATTTGAAAGTTGACAACGCGGACGGCGTGTATACCAGGCCTTTTTCCACCTCGTCCCACCATCCGAAATTGACTTCAAGAGTTGTTTGGTTGGCAGTCGATCTATACCGCACCCCATATTTCTTGCGGTCTTCAGAGAAAAGCAGGCCGGCATATCTTTAGGCGTTTTAGTCGGTATGATAGTCCATCTGAATTAATTTCAACTCTTAGCCTGGTCTGTTTTAAGATCCCAACTCTCTAAGCCTCCTTATATTGCCGTAATGACCATCCTTCCGAGATAAAACCTATCTTCAGAAAACGGAACATTGGGTTCAATTCGTTTCTTTCCAGAACAATTCGGCGGTGGAATACTCTTCATAGGTCAGTATTTGATCCCTTTCCTTCTTCCAAGGCTGTTTTTAAGCGTAGACTGCGAGTTGTTACGCATTAAATTTTTTTCCTCACCTACTAAACTCAACAATATCACCGGAGCTAGCTCCTAAATATTGTAATTACTTAATAATAATCTCACTGTTCTGACATTTTAACCTACCACATGTAAACAGCCGAGTAGCTGCTTAGTATAAGCTACTGTCGACTGGCTGGTCAGTAACTCGCACAGTTTAAACCAGGCTCAGAGTAAGCCATGGCCACTCCATAGCGTTCGACTCATAAATCGATGCAGGGTTGCCTTGCCGCGTCTCACGCGGGAGATACGGGAGATACGATGATATCTATGTGTAGATAGATAGATACTCACGCTATTTATACAGATGTCCCATAAGTGGTGGATCAAACGAAATGAGGTGATAGGAGAGGTCATTTGCAATCAAACTTATATAAACATGGTCTACCAATTCTCAATGGTTTAGAAGTTATACCACTTACAACCACTTTTTTGAAAATACTTACCCCGTCTTACATAAAAAATCATCTATTTTTCAACATTTTTTTTCTTGTTTCGTGCTTATTAGTAATTTATCTTACTAGTAAAAGTATTTTCGTAAACTTTTCCTCGATATTAAAAAAGTAAACTTGAATTTTGTCATAATTTACTATTTTCATAAAAAAAATACTTCCACTTTGTATAAAGTTTACCTAAAAAAAATGTACTACGGAAAGTTGTACCACCACTTTAAAAACTTCTACTGTTCATACTGATTCTAAAGAAGGTACAATTTATTGGTATTGTCAATGTTTCCATACTTTTAGTAGTAGTTTTACAATGAGAGGGGTCGGTCAATAATAAAACAAGCTAAATAAAATGTATTTTTGTATCTGTAATATCTGTAATAATGTATCATTTATTGCAACTTTTTTCTAGAAAAGATGCTCAAAATGTCTTCCTCCCACTCTAATGCATAGATGACATCTTCTTAAAAAGTTTCTTTTCAGATTTAGCATTGCTCTATCATTATTACGAACGACAACTGCTGGAGCTTCCAATTTTTCTCTTAGTTGCCGCTCGTCTTGAACTTCGTCTTGGTATACCATTTCCTTGAAGTGGCCCCCAAACAAAGTAATCGAGGGGATTCAGATCCAGCGAGCGTGCTGGCCAGAGGATAGTTCCTCCTCTTCCTATCCAGCGATTGGGGTATGTGTTATTTAGGCGATTGCGGACATTGGCTGTAAAGTGAGGTGGTGCTCCATCGTGCTGCAACCACATTCTTTCCTGTATTTCCGGTGGGAAATTTGCTAGAAGTCCGTTAAGATCATGCCGCAGGAACTGTAGTATCGTCTACCTTTGAATATTCGTGGCAGCTCAAATAGCCCTATCAGCCTACCGCTGAGTATTCCCCGCCCACAGATTGACACCAAACTGATGTTGGAAGCGATCTCTCCTTATAATTCTCGGATTGTCCACCGACCAAGAACATATTGTGTATGTTGAATACGCCAACCCTTTTAAATGTTGACTCATCGCTCCACAAAATCGACTGAAAGAAATGTTCATCTTCCCGGGATCGACGAAGCATTTCTCTGCAAAGTGCTACCAGTAGAGCGTTGTCTCTGGGCAAAAGCGCCTGCACACGTTGCACGTGGAAAGGGTGCAAATGGTTTCTTCGTAACAGTGGACTTTGGAACACCAGAATATTTTTCAATGTGACGTACACTAGTAGAAGGGTCCTCTCGCACCAAGGCAAGCACTTCTTCCTCAACTTCGTCCCTCATCGGTCTTCCATCTCGATATGGAACACCAGGGATTTCAACTCGTAAATACTAATAAATAAATACTAATAAATTACTTAGAATCAGTATGAACAGTAGAAGTTTTTGAAGTGGTGGTACAACTTTCCGTAGTACTTTTTTTTAGGTAAACTTTATGTAAAGTTGAAGTATTTTTTTTATGAAAATAGTAAATTATGACAAAATTCAAGTTTACTTTTTTAATATCGAGGAAAAGTTCACGAAAATACTTTTACTAGAAAGATAAATTACTAATAAGCACGAAACAAGAAAAAAAATGTTGAAAAATAGATCATTTTTTATTCATGATTTTTTATGTAAAACGGGTAAGTATTTCCAAAAAAGTGGTTGTAAGTGGTATAACTTCTAAACCATTGAGAATTGGTAGACCATGTTTATATTAAGTTTGATTGCAAATGACCTCTCCTATCACCTCATTTCGTTTGATCCACCACTTATGGGACACCCTGTATAGATAGGTAGGTTTGTTTAGGTTGCGCGGCACGGGATATGACACGTTCCGGAACGTTCCTGTTCCGAACTAAAAAGGATGGGGTAAAATCGTAGTACTTTTTTATAGGCATAAAACTAAATATGTTTTTTGTTAACTGGTTGAAATCCTGTCCGATTTGCGTAAGTTTTATTATATTTCCTTTGCTTTATTGTAATTACATAATTTGAGTTAAATTTCGTGTTAATTTTGTTGTATAAAAGAGAACTATTTATGCACATATTTTTTTTCCCTGTCTGTACAAATGTACTTTGCTGTCGACCTCTCTTGTCGAAGTTTTTAAAATTTTTCCGTTAAAATAATGACTTCATACTTACTTGCAAGTGATGTTGTTGCTATGCCATTTTTACGACACTTTCAATATTATTTTATTTTCGTATTCGTAGTTATCCGTTATCAACATCAATTTCTTCCAAAGATTCTTTTCAGTTAGTTAATTTTACGTCAGGAGCAAATAAATGCCAACGGTTTAAGTTGTCACATTGCTGTAAACAAAATAGTAATATTGCATAAACAAAATAGTTTGAGAAGTTTTGTTTACGTTTATGCGTTTCACCCAAAACCATGAGGCCTGGGTTCGATTCCAGGAAGTAGGCACTGTGCTCGTTTAAAATTTAATTTACTCATAACAAATGTGGTTGATTAATTATCTACAACCGCGATTAATCTATACTGTTATAATATTAAATTTTAATTGCAAAATTCGAATTGCTTACCACCGATCAGTAATTGCTTCAGTAATTTGCCACAAACAATTTGACAAAAATAATCGTGTTATTCATAAAAATCGATATAAAGTACACCTATATCTTTTACAAACATTAAAAAAAAAAACTTAAGATTTGTATAAGTGGTTAGTAAACTCGGTCGATATCAATCCCCAGTTTAATAACAATTATCTACAACTTGGCCGACTACAGGCATCTTCATCTATATTAGTAACAAATGAATTACCTATTATCTAAAAATTAAGCACTACTGGTTTACATAGTTCGAGAAAAAATATTATGAAAGTTTTTTAATATGAAGAATGTATTAGGGGTATGTTGAGAGTGTCATTCCTAGCAGGGAATGTGGGCCAGTTCCAAGGAAGACTGACCTCGATTTGAATCCCCACCGTGTGGGTATAAAGTTTGTATTTATGATTTCAAAGCATGTAGGTAGGTACACCGTCTGCCTGTCTACGCAGCAGTTACAGTCAAAGCGGCGCCAGTCAGCGACTCGGCCCGCTCCGCTGCGCCCCAGCGAGGTGTGCGGAATCGGATAGTCACGTGTCGCTTCGCCGGTCGTGGGGGGAGGGGGGGCGGGGGCAGTGCGGGTTGAGGTCGACCCGGTCCCCCCGCACCGCGCGCGACGCCCCCCTCCTCTTATCGATTGCGCCAACGGCGCCAACCGACTCTGCTGTTGAACTTTCCAACCCAACACATGCCCACCTATAGCTATACCTATACATTGTTCTACACGGACGCGTCGTCGCTAGTCGCTAGTCGCTAGTCGCTAGTCGCTATGCGCGATCTTCCCGCCGGCAGACGCCGAAGGAGTGGACTATCCATGTCGTGATGACCTTTTTCGCGAGCACCACTTTGTTGTTGACGTAAACGTTTGAACTCGAAAGTATCTTAATTATTTTTAGGTAGATTTTATCAGGAAAGCTACCTATTGCAATGGTTGCTATGTCATGACTTCCGAAAAATGTCTACATCTTCGCGGTTCACATCTCCTAGAACCCAAAACCACCCTCAGTTTATATATAAATACATCTATCTATCTATCTCTATCACTTTCTTGTGGGCGCGATAACTGCCGTAATTTTACACCAATCACTTTTAATTTGGTACATAAAATTTCAGGTCACAAAATCTCGGTCTTTCTTCGAAACAGTGAAATTTACTATAACTATTTTAGCATATGAGATATCGAATTCATTTAAATTTTATATTATTCCTTAAATAAGGGACTAAAACTTAACTATGTAAACTTTTATGCCTCCCTTGATAGGTAAGGGATTAAATCAGTTCAAAATTATAATTGCACGTTTATAATTTCCCTACAATGCGACTCTTGAGGCACAGCATAGAGAGGCATTCAGTATTCGTACTCTCGCTGCGCAAGGGTACGGCAATGTGTAATACAAGTTCGTACTATTGTAGTTCGCCTATCTCCTACTTTGATCCTGTAAAAACTACCTCCGCCTGCCGGCGTGCGGAAAGGGATTTTTTTAAAAAATCCTAAACATCTAACTCTATTATTAGGAAATGGCCAAAACCCTACGAATGATTTTAATTTTAATTTTAGGGCAGCCCATACGATTGTCTGATTTAACTTTAAGTATACATAATACGTATGTTTATTTATTTATTATTCACAACACATTAAAGTAACCAATAACATGAACCCTCTTAAATAATAAAAACATACCATTAATTAAATTAAAACTACGGAATATATTGTACCTTTCTTTTGGTTTAATTTTACGAACGCGATGGAATGAATGAATAAGTGAAAGTAAGAATAATTTATTTAATAGAAAAACGTTACATTACAATAATGTATTTTAATATAAATGCATAATCTACCTTTTTTGTACTCGGATTAAGAACCTCTATCTTTTATACTTTGACCATCACTTATGTTCAATAAGCGTGCTTTTTGATCTACCTACTTGCCTCAATCAAAAGCTACTTTTTAATATCCAATATGTTTCGGGGATATCGACCATCTAGCTTTATCAATACTTTTTAATTGTTATATAAAATACTGTCCCACTGGCATTCCCATTTTATTTATTACTTATAAATAGCATTTTATAATTATTATTTACCACTCTTTTAATAGCTTACCGAGTAGTTTCATGCATCAAATCTTATAATTGAATTTTAAACCACTTCCCATAGTTCAATATTGCTTAATTTTTTTTATTCGCGCTTGTTTTCGATGACAATACACATGAGAACAATAATTAAAGTAAACAATTAGGAAAGAATAATTTAAACAAAGTAATCAAGCGGTAGTGCGTTGCGCTAGGTAGCGCTTTATCGTCGTAGGAACTTGGCCAAGGCGCAAACTTGAATGTTGAATTTAAATAGTATAGTCATATTTCGACAGAGCACTAAAACAAAATAATATATATATATTTTAATAAATAAAATAAATTTAAATAAAATCTAGATAAACGTAGAGCGTCCTCGAAGATTACATCAATACCTATAACTCACGCTTTTATAGATTTTATTTAAATGTATATTTTCCCTTTTAGTGCATTTTAATATAAGCGTAATTTTTAAAAAGTTCTTTTATATATTTCTTATTACAGGTTTTTCCTAATTACAATCTAGAAGCAATACTGCAGCGTAATCGTTTTGCTTATGATCGGTTGCGCCATTCTCATTAGAAATCTTCTAGTTTACTTTACCCATTGTATGTAATACATATTGGATGAGTTAGATTATGTTATTATGTTATATAGATAGTAGTCATTCTTATATTACCAAGCAAAGTACTTTATTTATGGTCGTCAAAAATAAATGAATCTCGTGTCCGACCCCGACCATGCAACTTACAAGTGACCCATTCGATATTGCATTTCGTTAATTATTCAAACTTATGATGAGCTAGTTAGCGTGAATAGACAAGGATATTTATTTATGTTTATAATCTATTTTTCTATGTTTCCCCTACAACCCTTCCCTTACAACGTTTAGGTTTTCTATTTTTTTCCCCCATCAACACGATCATAGATTTCTTTTTAACAACTCCGAGGTGAAATACCAATTACCTACTAGGGTAGGTTAGGCTCAAGGCGATTTCCGATAGCATCCAGGATAGGACCAGGAGAGACATCCTTTGGGCCTTAGCATTCGTCGGATGAGGCTGAGCCTAAATTCTGTGCTGACGGAGATAGCTCGTTGAGGTAGGCTAGCAACGAGTCCATACTAGTGCTCACATATCTGGACTGGCCGCTATCGTATATTTTTAGACTAGCACCGACACTCGCATAAGCAGTAAAGTAAGCACTCCTCTCTCTCCCTCTCCCTCACCGGGAAGTCCGAGCTGCCTCACATGTTTTGTTTCGCGGAACCAGATATCTTTTACATTTTATAACCTAGGAATAATTCGAGTCATTTGGCTGTAAAATAATCTTTCTTAATTTAATTTATTATAAGGCTATTTACCTTTCGCCATAGGATGTCTTCACGCTAGAATACAAAAATATTATTACAACCTGCGAGAAATGTGCATGTTGTCGCACTCAAAAGCCATAATCGGGCTTTCTATATAAAACCCAGATTTTAAACTATTACACGGGCACATACTATAATTTAAAAAAAAATAACATTTGATTGTAAAGAAGTTAATTAAATTTATCATCGATTGCAATATATATTTTGCAAAATTCACCCCTCACTGGCATTTACATTTAAAAGTGTTAATAACGCCTATTTATATAAGAAGAAAATAAACGTGGCAGATAACCGAATGAGCGTGTCGCATTAGATTCATTCATTGCATAGGAAAAACTGTGTAAGGTCTAATGTTATTCTGCTCTTAAAGAAGTTTATTTCCACAGTATGAGATAATAAAGAGAAGGGAAGAGACACGAAACGTTTTTATTTATTAATTTTTTTGTGGTTGCGGGTATGTGAGAAAAGGATATTCTGTGATGGTGTGATTTGTGTGTTTACTAGAAAATGGTAATATTATGTGTAAAAGAATGAGTTCTGTTTTGTAAGCTTGAATTTACTTTTCGAATAATCCTTTTTTTTTTTTGTTTAATTTATTTTGTATGCATGTGTTAAGTAAATGGTTTATTTTATGCCGAGACATTCAAATACATATAATGTATGTGTGAGTGATTGGTCTGATCCTGGGCTTTCTTGTAAGTATATAGTAAGTACTTCGGTGCGCTAATATTGTGTTTCAAAATCTTTCAAAATGGACGCAAGAACTTTTATTCGCGCTAAGGCATCTGAACAGTGGTCGAGTTCACATTTCGCAACCTGTGGGTGGCGGTTGCAAGTAACTTATTGAATACCACTTCAACCGATATTGTACCTTTATAGCCTTCCATATGTACCACTCTCATCAGTAATCTTACTGTCTTACTCAGTTTTCCGAAGTAAACAATTTATCCTCCCTACAAAATTGATTTGTATACAAAGTGAATTTAAAATCACTACTGTCCTTGGGGGTAGATCTTGATAAAATGCAGGTTATCTACATCCGCCCAAATAATTTATTTTAAATCTTTCACATATCCCTGTATCACAAGTAAACTGGCCTCACAAAAAATATAAAGATATACTCGTATATGTCTTCAAAAACAAAAAAAAATACAAATAAACTTTATTTTTCTCTTACAATTATGTGGGCAAGGTCGGAAACAGACAATTAATATTTATTACCACGCTCATCCCCTGCGTATCTAGGCGCTTAACTCCGCTCTTGTGCGCTCTACCCTTACAAATGTATAACTTTCTCAAGCATTTGAACAATAAGTTATTTTTTTTTTTGTTTATTATTTGGGAAACTGTTTTTCCCATATATTTTGTTGAATAATGTTTGATTTTTGGTAAAGAAGAACCACCTTATACGAAAGTACTTAGTGATTTTAAATACAAACTATATAACTTAAGTATTTCGTCTAATCTGAGGATTTTTATAAGTTTTACGAAATATGTAAAATTTTCGTAAGAGTTACAGTATAATTTTAAACTCTAATAATACAATTGTCTATAATCGTATGCATTTCCATTGTTTCAGGTAATAGACGCTTTGAAATCCCTTAGCCATGTGATTTGACGGCGACGTCATATCGATTTGAGGGCGATAACGTGTAAAATAAGTACCTATTCGAATTTTGTAAGTCGTTTATTACAATTCTTGTTATTTATTTTATTTTTAAAGAGATCAAGTAGGTTTACGAACGTTTAAATTACTATTTATTTAGCAAACAAGCATTTTTTTCTTTCTCGCTTACACACAGACATAATGACAAAATCGACCCCTCGAAAAGTAGAAATAAGGTCTTTGGCTAATACAATATTATTTTCGTATATCGCCAGTATTATTATTTTGAGGTACTGGGAGTAAAAAAAATGAAGTAACACAACACACGGACATAATTTCTTTTTGGGCACATAAATGAGTTTGTATTTTAACTGGCCAGTAATAAATAATACGTTTTAATAGCCGTGCTGTCATATTTTAGTACTCTATCAAATTTATATATTTTAGTGCTCAATATTTCATTAATTAATAGTAAAAAACTGTAAATTAAATGTTATGTATCTAAATTATTCGACCAGCCGCCGAAGTGATCTAAAAGTCTATAGTTTTTTTTAAGAGCATCTCGAATTTATACTTTTTAAGTTGAAAGATTCAACTTACGGCCAAAGGACGAGGATAGAAGCTTCTTATACATGAATGTATAGAAGCTAAAAGTACAATGTCTTCTGTTGACAACTGTGTTTTAATTTGAGTATCTTTATATATATTTTTTTTAAAATTTGAATTCTGTACTGCCATATTTGTTCATTTTTATTACTCTTAATTAGTGTCAATCACAACAAATGATTAATAATTATTGTCCAGAAAGGTGAACTAATTCTATACCGCGAGGTTATCTATTTAAAATAAAAATTACATTATATTATATTTATTTCATAAACCTTCTGAAGTTTTTTTACAGGTTTTTCGTGTCCATGTGTAGTAAATTATAATTTTACTGACTGGTTAATACGATTTACTGACTGAATTGAGTAAGATATATTATTGATAAGGAGTTTTGCCCAATTGCAGCAAAATCTCTGGGGTATTCAAGTAACACACTATGCGCTTACTTTGGTCTAAGTTCCTCGGCAATGAGAAATTATATTTGTAATCTGGCGTGGGTAGAGTGGAGTGGAGTGGAGTGGAGTGGAGTGGAGTGGAGTGGTCCGTTTCTGCGAAGACTACCCGCATTTTTTGATGGTCGAAGGACTAAAAGCGCCAATCGCATCTTACTCAATTCGGATTTATGAATCGCGGCGTAGATCATTCTGTATTCAGTGGCGTGTTTCGCGTACAAGGAAAATGCTTTCGTCTCAGTTTACTTATCCTATTACACCTTTTACTTCTCACTAACCTAACGGATGTTCTCTCTCAAAAGAGCAATTTAAACTTTTGTTTGTGTAGGCTCTATCTTATTATAATTATATAAAACTATATAATCTTTAATATTTGGTACTCTGTCACAGTTAATTCATTCAATTCTTATTTTTTTTTAGGCAGGTTTCCTCGTGTACTACATTTTCTTTTTGCATTACAAAGAAAATATATTATAACCATAAAAACAAAGAAATCCCTTTCAGCACGCCGGTAGGCGGAGATAGATATCGAATAATATATTAACATATTTTTATCCAGCGGTAGCGGTCTGAAAGAAATAAATAAGACAATATTCAAACGATAAATTTGGGACTTGTGGATCATTAGGACTATCTTTTAAACACTTTAAAATAGTAACAAAAAAAAATCTAAATAAACATATATGCTTTTATTAGGACGCCATTTTATTTCCGTCTATTCTGCTCAATTAAGTAAATCATTGTTTTGCATGCATTACCGAGTAGTCGATATTTAAGTTTAATTAAGCTAAATCATAAATCAACGTTTATTGTAGATTTTAGCAAAGCCTTACTTAAACAGATCACCGAAAAGAAAAAGAAGTCTAGAAAAAAAAAGTCTAGAAACTTATTATACACCGTGTCTCAAAACCATTCCTATTAAAAAAAAACAGCATTTAGCTCTGCCATTTTAAACATAATTTGTTTTAACGTTATCAAAATTCATCGTGGTTTCCGAAAAAAAAATATATATAAATTTTACGTGATAGTATTAAACTGTTCTTGCCATAAATTCGTCCGCTCGCAAGGTCTCGCCGCGCCGGGTCATTGACTGACCTTGGCCGAGTGCGAGCGAGCAAACAGTGAGACAAATAATATTATTACTTAGTAAATAGGCGAAAAAATAATCAAATAATTAATTAGGTAATGGGGTAAAGGCCGATAGACGACGATTTGTTGGTCAGAAAACGTTCAAAAAAATCATTTTGAGTTAGCGTCAGGCAATTGCATGTCTTCCACACGCCGATGTATTTATATTGCTAAAATATCATTACTTAAAACACTTTTTTAATTCTATTTTTTAATGAATATATTTTAACTCTTAACTAGTTTCAAGTATATAAGTAAAAGTAATTTAAAAAAAAATCTGGACTCTTTTATGACTTGTATTTAATTTGTTGATATCTTTATAATACGTTTAATTTGTTGATATCTTTATGTTCAATTTAAGTATATAATATTTTAATTGTCATGACATTTTTATGAGCCATTATTGTAATAAATAAATATATAAATTTTAAAACTATTCAGCAAATTTTCAAAGTCTATATTATTCGATATCTATCCCTTCCGGCATGCTGTAAGGGAATTCTTTGTTTTTATGGTTATAATTTTTTTTCTTTGTAATGCAGAAGGAAATAACAGAATCGTCATTGCCAAACGCGACTGACTAGCCATATAAAAGTAAATGGCAGATAATTCACGGTGTATTTATTAATGTTAAATGGTAATAGGTCTGATCGAATAATATAGATATAGGTACATATAACTTCGAACTCAACAAATTTTTAGTAGGTACTAGTTCGATAGAGCGCTCAAATATCAAATTTGAATTTCAGAAATATGACCCGTGTTGGAACGTAAAATGTTAAAATTTATGATGAATCAAAAGATGTCAGATACCTATAGTAGAGTAAGCATTTATTAATTACGACGGAAGTGTTACCATATTTCATTTCAGCAATTCGAATAGGTGTGAAATTTCACACCTCCGTCCATATGGAAAAATGGTCAGCTTATAGTTTTTCGACTATACTACAGACACCGCCTGTGTAGGTGAGGTCGGGTTAAGAAGCAGTTATGCTATAGCTACAGGGTGTTATGGTTGTTTAAATACGCTTCCCGGTTTGACCCACATCGGGAGCGAACCGGATTATGTAATTTTAATAATATTTCTGCTTTACCGACAAAGCTGTGTCCGGTGATTTGTTGTCTTTTTGGTCACCGCCCGGGCGACAATAATATTATGGTCGAATAAAACGTTGTATGGTCGCGAACCAAGTTCAAGAATAAGCACGCCATTACGCACGCCGCACGCCGCACGCACTTACGACTGTATTGGTCTCACCTTAATCGGCGCGCGCGTGTGTGCGTATAAAGGTCGATAAAAGAGTAAGAGAGAACGTTTATTATTAGTTCCGCGCCGGAAGCGAGCGAGGGTGTGGGGCGCGGGGCGCGGGGGGTCATTATCGCCTGCGGCACTCGACTCGACGGCCGTCTCGCGCGCCACTGTTAAAACTTACTATTATTATTATTCGAAACATATGAAACGGCCCGCTATTGTTTGGCCTTGAACGTGACACTTTTCTTTCCTTCTACTCCACTGCTATGTTTGTTGATTCCGTCCGATTATATAGACACTCTACCCCAAATGCATGACAGTCAGTGCGACGCAAAACGTCGTCAGGAGTGGGGGGCGGGGGGAGGGGAAGACGACCACGTATTACACACACTAACAGAACGCTCAAACAAAAGTTGATGGTTGAGGCAAATTGAATTGACGATTATGTATTTGTTACCTTTTGTCAAAAAATATAAAAGTTATCAATAAAATAATAAAATGTGCAGTAAAACAGGTGCGTTTCACGACATTGTCAGCTCAAGGCAACGATCTTTTAAATCATACAGATACGCCATCTCTTATAAAACGTTCGGGTAGAAACACGCCACCGGCTGATTCCCCCCACCCCATTCCGCCACAAGGCCACGGAGCGGAAGCGAGGTGACCGAATCATTGAACGGATCATTACTGACAATATTTTCGACCATGAATATGATTAGAAATTTGAAGTAAAACTGATATTTACCGATGAAATGTAATTCCATCTTTCTTCCCGTGCAAACTGGTATGGTGTTTGCACGATTTCACAGCACAAGAAGGCATTTTAACACGTACTTGGACCAAACAAAAGTACTCAGTTGCCGTATCTATATGTTTTAAAAGATCGTTGGCTCAAGGAGGTTAAGCTAGCTTAATACTCGCGAGATGCGCAGTTTTTCCCCAAGCGGACGTCTTTCGTCTTACCCCCTCCTATCGAGTTTCTCCTCCAGTTAATTGGCCCTTCGATTTCGAGTATTATTTGTAAAGAATGTATATCTAAATCCATCATAGTTTTTGAGGAAAAAAATGCAAGCTTCAGTCGATAATAATAAACGAATCATGTCACAAGGTCTTTGTTGTGAGTACACAGTTTTGGCTCTCGGCACGAGACGATTACTCGGCCAAGGTCAGATCATTAGCCCGCCGACCGAATTTACATAATTTTACTTTGGTAAGTGCTAACGACGGTAAAATAGGAACTTGTCTTTTAAACGAATACTTGTAGGAACTCGAGATTTGGAATATAGCTAACGAAGTACCTACCGTAGATCGGTCAATCAAATGAAAATGAAAATAAAAGATATAATTATTTATTGAAATGTTGTGTAATCGCTAAAAAAACGCTATTTCTGAATGTGACTCTCATATCTCTGGTTCGATGCACTTGCTACGAGTATAAGGACGTAGTTTTAAAGTTCCTCAATTCCGTTAACTTCAGAATAAATTTCTGATTTTATTGGGAAAAGGTTTCAAATATGAAGCTCAATATACGCGTTAATTAAAAGATCTTCTTGGTGCCGTAACGTAAGTTTAGGCATTTGAAAATAAAAAAGGGAATATCTTATACAAAGGGGCTTCGGGATCCAAATTCCGATGTTATCGATCGGCGCGGGCGGTTGTGTTTCGTTAGTAGCTTTATAGTCGGCATTTTATTTTGTTGACGGGAATTTAAAAGCAGTTGACAGTCCTCTACTATCTTTACGCCAGACTAAAAGACCTGGACCAGGAGTATATTTCACTGAGACCTTATACTGTCGCATCAGAAATGCTGTTCGATGGCTGGTGATGATTTAAAAAAAAACATATCCTTACACCGACTAAATTACAAATGTTATATTTCGTAAGCGAAAATGTGTCCTTGGTTCATTTAATTATTAAAAAAATAAAACAATATATTAAGGACCCTGCTGTATTTTTTAGAAATATTTTCAGTTATTTGTCGAATCATTAATCACAATAAAAACTTAGAAATAAACCAGAGCCGCCATCGTGGAGTAAACGTGGTTACACAGTCATTACGTACCTTCTTACAGACATGAGGTTCTGTCAAATTGGTTCAATAATTCCACGGATATTTAAAAATAATTTCATATTTGACTAAAACGCTTAGGTAAGTGTCACAATCCCCTTTCCTGACCAACGCGCCATCGACGATATTCTAACCACCAAAAAGCCGTATAGTCTGCGAAGATATCATGGGAAAGCGAAGGCGAACCCATGGACTCATTGAAATTCTTGTCTGTCGCGTGCTGAAACATCTCCGGCACTACACAGTCGGCACATTTTGACACCGTCTAGACTCTAGACTCTACGAACAAATCTTCAACATTATTGCATAAACATTTTTTATTAGGATACCTAGTTATGGAGTCTGAGTATATGCAAACGAAAGAACTGATCATTCTAATGGTTACTATGTTGGATACTGAGGTACTTGAATATCACCTTTGAATTTGAATTTAAACAATAAATATTCTGTTTTTTTTTAATTTTAACCATTTATTTGCTAGAATAATACGAGTAATAGGTAATATTAAAAATATATATATACATATATATTTTACTCAATTATATAAAAAAATACAAATAAATCTCGCAAAGTATTTCACTTTGCGGCGAGTGGGTATATTAATACAACATTCATATTAATACGTATCTTTCATATATCGAAAGTTATACCAACTTTAAAACATTATACAGACGAAAAACTATACAATATTACAAATTATTATATTCTATGATTCAATTTGACGTTACGATCTTGTCCAATTTATGAAATAACAATAAAAAAAAAACACAGAATTAAAGTCATAGGAAAATTAATGAGAAATCAGGTTATTTTTTTTAATATTTTTAATTTTAGATTTTGGTAGGTTTTGTTGGAGACGATCTCACGGCGAATATAATCTTATTATTATTATTCTCGCCACGTCTTAATAATATCACAACCTGATACCTGAATAGGCATTGGCGTAATAAGGCAGGCCCTAGTTACAATGAAGTACGTAAATAGTTGTTTAAATTTAAATTGCGCTGAGTTACCTGCTAAATATTGCCAATGAAAAAAAAAATCTATGTATAAAGGATATATATTACTGTAGACACATGTGATAACATGTGTCTACAGTGACATTTATTTTTTATTAGCATATTTATTACATACGCCACGTTATGATGTGAAGATCTTCTATCAGTTTTTGCACGCTTTTGTCCTTTTAACTTAATATTTTGTATGTAACTTTATTTAGCGGTCCGAAATGTCATTTATAGTAGATTCTAAAATGGTAACTTTTAGGTTCTATACATACATTCATGTTTAAGAAGATACTATCCCCGTCCTTCGTTCCTTCGACTGTTGCATATTTCAACTCAAAAAGTAGGCGAAAGTATGCGAAAGAGACATTTTTTTATGTTATTACACAAGTTAGATTAATTACATCGGAAGCTGGTCGGAAATGTAGATTTTATAACATTAGTCAACTAATTTTTAGTAATAATATCAGTTCATAAAAACATTTAACAGATTGATAGAGCGCTCAACATTCAACGGCTCTCGGAACGCAAATAGAAAACGTAAAGAATGTGCAGTGTCACATTATATATTATTTTTATTTATTTGAAATATTAAGTCTGTAATTGTAAAAAACCATTATAAATTCTATATAATAAATTGAAAAGTCAACAACTTTTAGTACAAACAGCGGGTAAGGTAAATCGGTAATAACACCTTCAAAACTTAGAGATAATATGAAACTTTGTTTCAAAAAATAAAAATCTTACAATAACTTGCATGCAAACAATATTTATCGTTTAATTAAGTAAAAATTGTCATGAAGTAGGCATGGTAGGAATTGTCATGTAAGGTAGGATGCTATCCATAATTGATTTTAGAAGCAGTTTTTACTTACAAAAAAAAAACTTGGCAATCGATATAAATAAAATAGGCTATAACATGAAAGGGGTTTGATATCATTGGTTGAAAGGTGAACCTAGTGATATTTTATTGGAGATTTTTTTAGAAAGGACCATTCATTGTCTTTAATGGTTTCAAAAAAATCAATACAGTACATAGACACATCTCTGTTAACTTTGTTTATAATAATAACTGATTTTTCTCTACTAAAGAGTCGTTGTCTATTAAAGTAGTTTTTCTCACACGTTTTACCAATTTTCCATATTACGAACATACCCCTCTTTTTTCCCTTGTACGGTACAGACACGGCCTATAAAATACAAACCGTCCGTGCAAAATACGAACGTTTGGCAACCCTAGCGCTGACCCACTGTCGCCTCTATGGTCATCCAAAACGGATGAATGGGCTAAAAAATGCCGCAGGCGCAAATGGGGACGGGAAATGAAGCAACCCATCACGAGTAGGTTGGGTAGGAGATGCCTTTAATTTCGCCTGCAACACGTCAGGTCCTAAACAATATAGAAGCAGATGGTATATGATGGCTATAGGTGCCGTAGCCATTCTTGTCATTGTACATAAGTAACTGATTAGATAGCTGTTTTTTATTATTCGATGATATAAAGTATAGGTCACGTTTTAAAAAATAGCCATGCCTTATTAATAGTTTCTAATCAGTGGGCATGGGATACAGTGCGGTTTCTAGATTCAACATCGGAAGTTAACGTTTTTTTTTTGCATTTTTGATTACAATGATAAAAAAATATGAAAATAAATACACATAACCTTTGTCTGGTTCCATTTGGGGTTTTTTAAAGCCATTATTGGTCGTAAATTAAAGTTCCATTACTGATTACTTTTTTAAAAATATATTTCAATAGTTCAAAATAAAATATTTGTGATTATCCGCATTGGAAACAGCGAAAGACCAAAAAGATGCGTGCACCAGTTTTGTTTTGTTATGATGACCTATCTCATCCATCATTGACCTTCAGGAACCATTTATTTATCAATAGGTACCGACTTGGTCCTTTCATTTTAGGGACCACCTCTTTGTTATTCATTGTTATATAGGAAGTAGCTTTCAAACTTAAACCTTTTGTTTTGAAAGATCAGACACATTATCATCAACTTTTTTTTTTTTTTGACCAATTTAGTAGAGTTTTTAGCAATCCAGCTAAATAAATCGTCATATTGCTAAAAAAAAAAAACGATTACTTAACTTTCTAGAGTACTTAATAACTCCCAGATATTTATACCTTTTCAGGAATTTCTGGTCGATGAAATTAACTTTAGACTGCTTAGCTTTTTACAGATAAATAAAAGTTGAAATCGAATTGAATTATCAAACGTGTTAACGAGATTTTGATCAAAATATCTATCTGTCTAAAGGTTTAAAGTCAATCTCAGGGTTAATTTTTGTAGGTGGTTCCGCTGTAATTTTCTTATCAATCCTAGAAGTTTTACTTATCAATCCACGACATATGTTTCATCAATAATTTGGTTTGACCTTATGCTAAAGATAATTCACTGTTTCTTCGGATAACTTTAAAAAGTCACATGAAGTTATATAAGCCCAAGGTATCATCTGCGTTATTTTAGATTATGATTAAAATAACAGCTAATTTAAGCTGAAAATACTATTATTAAATTTGGCTATTAAGAAGACAGAGATATATAATATGTTATTTGTACGTAAAATTACAATAAATACAAAAAAAGGAAGCATAGAGGATTTTTTTTGTGTTATGTACTTATGTGCGTATGTACTTATGGATAAAATAAAAAAATATACCTCCAAAACCTCGTATCCTCTTTAAAAAGTTATAACGTCCTATAGAGAACCTCAAAATGATAATTGTCCAAGAGATATTTGTACCACTACCTACCTGTTCCGCATAAAATTGGTATGTTTCGTAAATATTAAAAGAAAACAATATTTGAAAGTATCGAATATAATACTAAGGCTAGAGGTAAGATCTGTTTTAATGTTAAATTTTTCTTCTTTTATCGCCGTGCATAGGCTATCACAGCAAGTACTTAATCGTTTTTTTTATATAATCATTGAACTTGTACCAAATAATGTTATTATTATTACTACGTGTTAGAACAGGGGCAATACCTTTCGCAAAAAGACCCGGCGAACCGCCTCATCATTAATAAATGCTGTGTTAAAAGAATAAAAAAAAAATCATCGAAATCAGTCACTCCTTTCTCGAGATATCAAAAAAGCCGTCATACAAAATGTATGACAAAATATATTTTTTTTTCATGTTTTTAATAGTTATTCTGCTATTCGGGGCGGAGACAAATCCAACAAATCGTTCTTGAGTTATAAATTGTGTAAATAACCGGACTTTCTTTTATATATATGTTTATATATATAAAAGAATATATATAACTTATATTTGATGATTGTTTTTTAATAGCGGCAAATCGCCTGAAAAGATAAATGACACAATCTTTGACAAGATTGAAAATTTTTGAATAAATTTTTAATTATTTGATAAGTGCTGTATAGCATAATATTTATAAAGGTTCTAAAGAGGTCCTGTACTTGAGAGCGCAGGATGTCGGTTTAAAACCAGCGCTGAGTTTTATAAAAATGCATTTTTAACTCTTTAGTGTAAAAAATTGTCAAATATTATGTAACCATCTAATTAGATGAAATAAGTAAAGGATGATATTTTAACAAAAAATATAAAAATAATGGATATGTGATTACGATGAAGGATGATGGTGAAATGAGATGATTTTATGAGTGATTTATGTATGAAGTTGATGAAAAAATAAAAATAATGGATATGTAAAAGTGTAAAATGAAAGCACATGATTTGTGTGCATATTATTTATATAATTGTATAATTGAGTTGTAAAGTTATTGGACTTATATTTGATGATTGTTTTTTAATAGCGGCAAATCGCCTGAAAAGATAAATGACACAATCTTTGACAAGATTGAAAAATTTTGAATAAGTTTTTAATTATTTGATAAAGTACTGGATAATATATAGAAGATTTAGTTGGCAGCCCCGCTCTGACAACGTGTCACTGACTGCAATGTCGTTTGCATTGCCGACTTCTCGGAAAGGTTGTCTGCTGTGCTTTGTTTTGTATTGTAATTTGAGCGTGTGTGTGTAAAAGTGCAACGGCGCGCTACCTTCGTGTGAGTGAGGTACTTTGTTATTATTATCATGACTCTTTCGTCGGGTATACCTACCTACCTACCTACCTATGTCCACCTAACCTATATAATGCTATAGTGTACTAGAATTATAATATGATTATGTTAAATTGCAACATTATATAATGCAATTCAATTCAATTCAATTTTATTTGGCTCGTAAGTTTCGTTCTTTCTACGGCCTGCGGAAAGCATCCTTCACGGTCACTCCTTTTCCGTATTTTTTTCGGGTCTACCCGCAAATATTATAAAGTTTGGATTGGCCACTGCCCAGCACTAAATTGCAAGGTCGACTGTCAATATGAAGTACTAGATTACGTATCTTCGAACGACTGTATGCAACCCCGCAAACCAGGCAAAGCGACTCATCCCGAATGCCGCAGGCACGGGTGGTCGCGCGCCAAAGGCGACTACTGAGTCTAGCTCTAGCTAAAACCCGATGCGAAGCCCGGAGTTAACAGCTAGTACTTAATTGATATTTCAAAATCGGTTTATTAGAATTAATCATTCTGTCACATAAAATTCTCAATAATAAAAAGATATATATTTTGCATTTTTTTTTCGAAATGCCTACATACCCGAGGAGTAGATTGAGATGTAAAAATAATAACGAAGAAGCAATTTTTAGTCTTGTCTTGTCATCATAAGAATAAAATAGTTAAAAAAATATATTTTCATAACGCTATGTTGATGTGTTGTTATATTATTTTGGCGTAGTATGTGAATCATATATTTAGATTTTTTCAGATGAATAAATAAATCTCGGGAAAATCATAAGATTGTACTATTAGAATAATAACATAATATATATTTAGTTTTTAAACGTAAAATATTTTATGTAATTAGGACATTAATTCATTTAAAAAAACAACTACATTTTCTCACATAGAGTGCCTTTTTTTACCCCCAGGTGAAAAAATATGTATTAATAAACAGTGTGTTTTAAAAAAGCTTTTTCGTTACTGATAAGTAGAAGAAAAAATATAACGAAGTAGTAAACCACATTAACAGCAAATAAATTTAATAACTAAGCAAACTAATGAAAATAATTTTATAAAATGTGTGATATTTTTGCATACTATTCTTTTTAATTTTTTATTCTAACCTACTCTCTTTCCTTCACAATTATAAACTAGAAAAGAGTATTTTCTATTATTATTGTTTCAAGTTATTATACTGTTGTGAAATTTATATGGTAGGTTAATAAAATAATAGCTGAAGTTATCAACGCTTATCTTTCGGCGTAAAAAACAATGTTGATTATCAATTTTAAATTGTAAAAAGTTGAATAGGTACGCCCTTCGCGTCTGGCCTGTCTGACGTCGAAATATTTAATTTATAAATAAAATTTTTGAATAAAATTTATAAATAAAATATAAATATTTAATACATTGTTTAAGTCCAAATAATAACGCGTTGACTTCTCTTTTTAGGGGCTAATTTGTATAACGGTGAGCTACCTAAAAATCACTATTTATGAACGGTAGTATTAAGGAAAACTGTATATAGGAAGATCCATAAATATCCATAAATAAAAGTTAATAAGTAATTGTAGTATTCAGTTTATATATGTAATTATTTTTGTTTTAAATTGGCCAGTTAAGGCAAAAAGTATTCTGTCGCTTTTAGTATTACAAAAACAAAGGTGAAATAACAAAATAAAGTAGATAGATACTGATGATCCCGCGATCATGCGACACACTACGACGTTTCGTAACAATCACATGGTTCTGACATATGTGGGAAATTGGTTCAACGTGGAAAGTTTTATGCACTATCATATAAAACCCGTAATGCTTCGTGGTTAATTTATAGATTTTACCATTTTATTTTATTGGTCCAAAAAGAGGAGATCAAATCACATAGAATATCAAACCATACTAAGAAATAACATTATCCGCATTCCTCTTCGAAAACCTGCCAGTTAGTGGCTAAAGATATATTATTCAGAAAAAACGTAACTATGTTTAATTCTGTCATTTAAACCTAGTAATTATAAATTCGCTTGGTGATTGATTATTGATGATTAGCACTCTAGGCTTTAAACGGCCGTTCTGCAGTACATTTTTTTTATCTCGATAATTTTATTCTTTTAGGTTGATGTTGATACACTCAAAAAATACTTACATTAGACTCCATATAAATGATCAATTTTGTTGGCCTTAGGGGTTCCTACCTCCCGTTTCTGTCTAAACCTCAACCTATGAAACATCGTGTGTAAAGATATTATTTTATTGCATTTTGACATTTCTTTTACTTTTTTTTATTTTTCTACTTAGCCATAGACTTTTTTCTCGCGGGTAATATTTTATACAAGTCTATTAACTAATTATAGGTAGCTAATAATCTCTATAATGACTGGCGTATAGTATATGACTAATGCAATGCGCCTTGCGTTTAATTTTATCGCCGAGCGCGCGAACCCGTCACCTCGCAGTCGGATCGCGGAGCGTAATATTCCGTCGCATTTCCAGCTGATAAGAGCCATTAGCCAAACACCCGCTGATAACAATGTTACTGTTATCATTAATATTACGGCACATCATAAGAGTACGTGTCAACGCACATAAAGAACGCGTAAACAATCAGCGAGATTTAAAAAAAATACTATCAGGATAGAAAAAAAAACTTGTTAATTTTGGAAGACATTTCTATCACATTTTCACTTTTAATCTTCTATTAAATATTGGTGAACTTGACATGTCCTCTGTTTGTTGAACCCTATCGATAAGTTGGTGTGATTAAAATTAATGATGTTTGTGTGATTACAATCAAAAATGTTTGTGTGATTAAAATTCAAAATAAAGCTGCAATTGTTTAGTTGTAGGTTTCTATTCGAAATAATGCGACCGATTTTACCATCTTCGGTTACGTAGCTGTCAGATGATCAAAACTTAACTGTCACTTGACAGCTATCGTACGACACAATATCAACCACCGATAACGAGTTTGTCACACTGTTGACTTTCACCTAAAGATTTCACCGTTTTTGACCTAACCTTCACTTAAGCAGAACGAGAACGATATAAAGCATTACCTTGAGAAAAAAATAATATATAAATGTAGAAGGTGGAAGTGCTTCTAAGGTGGGTCTGCCAGTAGCACCATTTTATGGCACTTAGGCTTGAAACGGTGCTCTGTTTACCTTCCATGTGTCATTGAGGGGAGAGCGTGAACTCATATGGTCTTCACGTTTCATGTCAGGGGAGTGCGGGTCGTTGTTCGAAGTATAAATTTACTTAGAAAAACTTTGGCTTCCGTTGATATTCCTAGCAGGTTAAACCCTCCAGGTATATCATTATCAGATGAGAAAAGGCCAAACGGAGTCACGTTAGTGCCGTAGTGCCACGGTAAAGCTTTAACCTGGGATGTCACGTGCGCTTAACACGGTCGCATTTAGTCACATTCTCAACCTAAGATCCTTTGGCAGTTCTAAGAGACACGAACATATTAGTAAATTATCCTTTCGTCGCATTTGCTTTAGAAAACCCTGGGCGCTCGGTCACCCGATGTATTACCGTTTTCTGAAAAGGTTGCCAAATTAATTAATGTCCGACGTCCTCGGCGAAATTTTTTATTTAGTTTTTTTTTTAAAATAATTAAATAAAAATGATTCCTTGTATTTTTTTTTTTGCGTTACATAATTTGTTTTTCTCTTAATTGAGAATCATTTTTTCAATATTTTTAGCTGATTGATTAAGTAATTAATTATTGTTACATTTTACTTCAAAATGTTCTATTTTGTTGTCAAATAGTGAATTAAAATACATCCTGGATTTGTGTAAACAGTACCTATATATAACATTAAGTATATTTTGGTTTACTACGAGGTTAAAATGTATATGCTATTGTTTGATAGTACAACATATCTTGCGCATAAATTTAATCCAAATTGGGTAAATTAATTATATATATTTTTACCAAGTAGCTCCATGATTTCTATTTCATATTTCCTTTTGGTAATTTTCATAACGTCTCCGTCTAAACAACAAGTTGTGTAAAATCCCATCGCAATGAATACATTCCACTTTCAGAGTTTCTCTTATTTCAAAGAAACAGAAGCCAAGTCCGCAGAAAGGTTTTGTATATAGTGGCAATTTAAATCCCCTCGCTATTCTCATCAGCTGGCGAATGATAAGGTTTCTCCTGAGTTCATTCACCTCTTATGAAGTCGTTTCGGCTTACTCAGCCGGAATATTTTAGTTACTTGTCGGAATTAATTAGTTTTTTTTGTGAGGTACTACCTTGTAATTTTTGTTAAAAGTCTAGGCAAACCCGGCTTTTCAGTTTCTATGGTACTACCGCGACTGGTATGACTATGAGCGGATATTCGAATCCGAGACCTTTGGGTTAATAGTCCACTAGACTACTACCATCTCTAAACTCTAAACCTTAGACCATTTAACTAAATTGATAATTTTTTTTCGTGTTTTTTTATTTCGATCAAAACATTCTTTTACACGTTTGTGATGGTGACACCCCATTTTACTACATTATAAGGTTTGCATGGGGCTGATCAAATTCAAGAGTTGCTAAGTAAAAGGATGTGGCAATAGTCTTTACAAATCTGTCAATATTAATTCGCAAGTCTGAAAATCATATCAATTTATTTAATTATATTCTTTTGTTTGTTTCAGGTAAACACGATATTTAAAGTACCTACATACTCATATCTTCAATTCACGTGAGTTCTATGAAATATTAATTTGCAAATCAATTCTAAACTTCGTTCTGATAGCTTTTAGTTTGGTCTTAGTGTAAATCTTTACAAAAGCAGTTGGATATCGTTTTAATATCCAGGTCAATGGATTGCTAAACGATCTTCAAAAGCACTGATGGTTCACGAGGTTTGCAAGATTGAATTTAGGTCTAGGGAGAGACAATATTTAGCAATATGAAGCAACCCCAATTGGTATGACAGGATTATTTTACCCATGAAATCCTTTTTCGTACGTACGTAAATTAGTTTATAGAAGGATATTAAGAAACGATCAGTTTCCTATTAAGTCAGTAAAAAAAAAACTTAAATTATGTTATTTATCATCGGGTGAGATCACAAAATGCAGTGAGATAGCAAAGTCGATTACACCGTCATTACGGTTTCTACGCACTTCTTTCTTATGTGACGTAATGAGAGTTTTGTTGTTCCTCCGAATTCAATCATAAACTAGGGTTCACGTAACTCGTTTGTTCGGCTGAGCGTCGGAATAGCACCTCCCCGACAACCGTGGCGTTCTGCTCATTCTAGTGACGACGCGTCAGAGGCCAGAGGCAAGCCAAGTCGCGGATTTGACACAAACAAGATGGGAAGCATTTTTTGAAATGCTCGAGCATACTTAATTCATTTTTAACTTCCCTGCTTAGATTGAACAGTGAATACACCAAAAATTAGCGCCCGGCTGTCTAGACGCTGAACTGAGTCGAATATTGCAAACGCAACCTTTACATTTATTTATAAATTTCGTTCTTTGTATAATATGATGAACCGATTTTAACTACCAACGGCTCATTTAAATTCATGCAAACTTATTTGACGTCATAACACAGAACGTACGGACAAATTCGAAAAAAAAAGCAAATATTCTTTACTGAAATATATTTATAATATTAAGATGATAGATCTGTGTATATATATTCACATAGTATTGTTAAACAAATGGTCGACCCCACCAAAAACCTTTGTCAGGGCGAATGATATCTTCGTATTAAAATCTGCATAACCATTCAAAAAAAAAAAAGCCAATTGAGGATTTCAAGTATTATTTGTAAAGACGGTAAATCAAAATTCTTCGTACCGAGAAAAAAAAATATAAACTTTACACTATAATATTATACGGTTTTTATAATAGGTTTTATGTGCCGCTTGTAAGAAAGGTAATTTGCACCAGCGCTTTAAAAATATATTAAATTTGGGTATTAATTATTTCGCATTTTATAGGGAACATAAACACCCGATTAATGGGAATGATCTTGAGAATCTTTAAACATTGTTATTTAAATTTAATTTAATTTATCTTTATTAAGGAAATAAAACAATTACACGAGACAAATTATATACAGGCAGTACATATACAATTATATAAGAAAATAAATAAATAACAAGAATGAAAACAATGGTACCAAAGTATAAGTATAAAATAAAACCAATTAAATATTTCCACCGCGTGAGTATACAATTAGTGCTTAACCTAAGAAATGCAGGATGAAGGGTTGAGGAGAAGGGGAGGGAGAGGAAAGGAAAAGGAAAAAGGGAAATTTCACATTAACGGTTCATTTTTTATAAGACTTTTGACTTTTGTTTGTAAATTTCAGTTTATTTAAATTATTTTTTTGATGTAAATACAAATTGCGTTATAATTACTTTTACATATTCTTTTCCTTTTAATGACATTTATGTCGATTTTAATATAAAATAACGTGTGATAATATTGTTTGAAAGAAGTTTTTAAGGATATAGATTATTTTTCATCGTCTGCTAGCAGCTAATATGCAGATGAGTCGATTGCTAATTATTTAATATAATAAATTAGCACTCGTTAACTAACCAATTTTACCATGATTATCTATCTACGTATCAGAGAACGTAAATGCATCTACGAACTGCATAAATTAAAAATAATATCCTAAAATGGAAAAGAATCTCTATATCCTCATCTCTCGTGAGGAGGCTTTTATGCGGGTGAGTAAATTAATCGCATGCCAGCCGGCTAGGAGGCCTGCTCAGCTGATTGCGTCACGGCGTTCAGTAGGGTCGCGTACTAGGGGGGTGGGGGGTGAGACGGGGACTAGTCACGTGGGACTAGCGGCGGGGTGAGCGGTGGGGTTGGGGTTGGGGGAGCGGATTGTGGAGGTTCTAGAGGAGGAATATGACCTTGTTATCACGTGCGTCGCTTTCCTACGATATCAGCACATTCTACGCCTCAACTTTATTTCGCGACGACATTATAAAATATGTATTATTTATTCGCATAGTTTGGTAGTCTATTACGGCATTTTATACTATTCAGGTTATAGTCATTTAACGTTTCATCACCACCGTCTCAACTGACTGTAGCACAAGCAAGTTCAGCTTATTTGAGGACCTGAAATAATTGTATATGACTGTAAGATGTATATATTTTGTACTTACTATCGAGACACCAAGAATCAGAATAGTGTTGTGAACAATTATATCGACAAATATTACAAATGTATCATGAATAACCCACCTTACGGCGAACATATCTTGTAAAATTGTAAATATGATTTTTTGTTAGACAAATATTATGAATTATTTTTTAGAATATTTATAATTTTTAGTATAACGTAATCAGTTTTTAATCATCAATATTTAAGTTATTTTATGTATAACTGAAAATTTACCACTTTCTCACAATATTTGACGTAAGTTTGGATTTGTGAACACTGGTGTTTATTATTAGTGGAAATAATGTTCTAACCCTAGCCTAACGTATTAATAATTTCTAGTAGTCGCCCAGTGGTCGAAATTCGACCTAATTCAGTAAACTTTTAAGTTTGAGTCTTATTGAGGTTCTTATACCTCTTTAAAACGGTGGTTTTACCTCTATAATCATTGCATATATATATTTTCAGCTGCGAGCCTGTACGAGTATTGTTAGTTTTAATTTTTTCATGTAAAAATAAGACTTTTAGAAGTATAAGATTATATCAATAATTATTTTTGCTTGATATTACTACATTGACATTGACAAGATTTTTGAAAAAGAAATATTTAAATTACACAAAATTTACAGTTCGAAACTCATTCTGCAATGAGTTGTCAGTTGTATGAACGTTTTATTTATTAAATTTAATATATTTATAACACATATTATAGACAATTTTAGCTTTCTGCACTTTTTCTCCGTTATAACCTTAACCTATGTCAAATCTCACACTCCTAGGTACGCGCAATATGCTTAAAATGGTATCCGGTGTTTTGCCATCACGTAATACATATATTAAATTATTAATAACCACAATTGACGAGTGATTTGAAATTAGACATTTACTAAACGAGATAATATTATAGTTGTGTTTTACATTTCATTGCGTTTCATATTTTTCATTTCATGAAAAAATTAAATGTGAATGTCAGCTATCGTCTGGCATTTCCGGGTGTCACTAGCCGCGAAAAAACTAAAACACGCTGGGTATTATACAAACAAAAAAAAAACAAAAATAATGTTCTCAGCTTGACCCAAAACATGATAAATACGACTTTAGTGGTTTTTGATGAGCTGGGAAAGCAAGCAAGCTTGCGCTGCCGTGTGGCCGCCGAATTGCTTTATAATTGGAATGAGAAATGTCAGTGCTTTCACAAAATACCATTAAAAATCATACATACAAAGTAGTCGGACCTCGTGCCAGTGAAGGTGCTCTATCGATACCGCCAGAAAACTTTTGTGCGTACATACTATATCCGATATACTATAGTAATTTAATACAGATAATATTAATTCAGAAGAAACCAGGTCAAAATTCTCCTAATTCGTATCTAATGTTGATGTCTACGTTTGATAACTCAGAACACTTCTATGCATTCAAATAAAAAAAAGCTACCGTCCCTTTTTTATGGCCGTCTGTTGCATCAACCCATCATAAGTTAGTACCGCAGGCGCGAGTAATCTGGGTGGGAGATACCTTTAAGGGCGCTTGGGCCTAACTCTTAAACGTCAGATTCTGTTTAAATAATTGACTACTACTAGACAATGTATATAAGCAGTTGATATTATATTATAAGTACAGGGTGCCACAGCCATTCTTGTTTATTACAGCTTTTATTTAATGGAAACAGATAGTTCGTCTTAGGACTTAGATGGACACGGTGAAGATTCTGAAATGCCTCTAAATTTAACTTGCAATGTTTGTATGTCAGTTTAGGTCAAATCTTGCCAGCTGAATTAGAACCACTTTCTCCTATCCTATCGACTTGAAATTTGACATGTTAATTCAGTTCCGATGACAATGCATTTTTATGGTAAGCATGGCCGCATTCAAGCACTTAAATAGAAGCTTGTTTTTAAAAATGTATTTTTACTAATTTTTTTTCCGATCGCTTCTCAGTGGTTCTTAAAAATGGCTCTAGTGATGGGCTCCGTTCATGTGCTGCAGTCGTGTTGAGGCGGCGTGGGGCGGTCAAGTCGGCGGACAGTGGGCGGCCGAGGCGACTTATTAGGCTCACAATGCAACGCGCCTTCGCGTGGGGGCAGGATAAGGCTTAAGGCTTGACTCTTGACTCTTGACTCAGCGACACCCATTTCGCAACAGAAATGCACGTTTAGCTACATTTCTTCGTTTTATACTAAATTTTGCTTTTCATTCGTTATAGCATTTCATTTCGTTTCGGATCTACACCTTTAAATAATCTGAAATTGAACACCTGATTCGGACCCTAAGTTAAATTAAATTTTTCTTAAGAGTTTATTTTATCTAATCCTGTGCCTAAACTACTTGCAGTCCTAAGCCGGTCATTTCCTGCACCAGGTCAGCATCCCTTTGATGATTGTACTCTTCTGTATTCTCCAGAAAACTTCGGAAAAGTGGCTAAAGTACTAACTAAAAGTTCTAAGGACATGGATTTTAAAATCGATGAAGCACATGACTGAAAAATCAAAATCGCTTAGAATAAAAAACTAAAGCATCACCTATTATTACCTTTTGCAGTGTGCAAACTAGGTGTGTGTAGGTGTGTGTTATGTAGCAGATATTCTGCATGTACATTTCTTCTACCTATTATATATAAATATTGAAGAATTACGTTTATGATAGACAAAATAAAACAAATAGAGTGGAAATCGGTTAAGGTCGACATGTTGTGGTTCCCTGTTAATTTACAAATAAACGCCTATTTAGAAAAACCGCTTACGACATCGCTTAAGTGACGAATCGGTCTTTTTTTAATTATTGTGTTTTTAATCAGTATTTGTTATAGTAGCATTTATTACTTGTGTAATGGACCCTACAGTACAGTACTAAGGTTTGTCAGTCTCACATGCAACAGATGGCGCGCTCTTTGGCCAGCAGGTAAATGATTCACCCGTTTTTTTTTTGGTGGACCGACCATTTTTGGTGTCAAAAAGATAAGAAAATTAAAACTCTGAAACCCGGTTGTACTATTTTTCAGCGTTTCTCTCGTTTTGAACCCACGATGTCGCGAAGGCGAAGAGAAGAAAGAAGGAGAAGTTTTTTTTTCTATTTGCTGAATTTTATTAAAAAAGCATTCAGAGCAATATGGATTTTTTTTAAATAGTGTTTTCAAAAAAAAAATAATAATATGTTGTTACCTACATATGAGGGTAGTTATAACAATCTTTATAATACGGCCCCTTGAAGGTCGTTACTAACGATTTTCACTGCAATGTGTGTTTGGACTAGGTCAGGTTCTGTTGTAATTAATACCCGCCCGGTCCCACCTCGAAGCCTTATGCATAGTCGCGTTCGTATTTATTTATTTATTTATTTATTGATTTTTGTTTTTACGTATTTCTTAGATAATGAATAACATAACCATACCCAAGGACATTGCCCGTACTAAGGTAGGCTAATTTTAATAGTTATTTAATAGATTGGTTACATGCAATTGCGCTGAGCTTTTTTGTAAGTACAAAATAAAAACTACGAAAATAACAGTGATATACATACACGTATATGTAATACGAATACATAAAAATATACATATATATATTTATTAATACATATAATAAGCTGCTAAACCTAATGCATGTGCTGTCATTTCAGTAACCAACTAACGCGACATATATATTTGAAATTTTGTTATATACCCTTAAGAAGTAAAATATCTACAATTAAGGATGGACTGTCCAGAATAAAATTTTAGGATAAGTTCACCTATAAATAACATTAGTTGTGCGTCACTGAAGACTTGGCCACAGTCGTAAATCAATTTGAGTCGATATCCGGCCCAATCAATACTTCGTACTGATTACTTCCGGTTTATTGGAGTCGAGTGACCGACATTATTTTGTTTGTTGCTAAATTACTAGAGTTTCTCGTCAATAAATGAACTGTTACTATTAACAGTGCTATATATTCCATATTTATATATATAAACGAAAACACGTTTCAGTTTATAAACTAAAGAACTCTGTCAATTTTAACTTTCAACTTTTTTTTCATAACTGCTTCGACGTGGATCGCGAAGGTCTCTTTCTTATTGACCCATGCACGCCTAAACACGCCTTACATGTAATGCCATAAATCGCTGAAGACATGCTACCACGAATCACTGTATTTTCGCTGAAGACATTTTTTGGTAGGTATATAAAGGTCACTAGAAATTTGTGCAAATTGAAATTTTAAAAACTAAATGTTACATTATTCCTTATACGTAACAATAAAGAATTATCTTAATAAATAAAGACAGGCGTGTAAGACAGGGTAGGTATTTGTAAAAAAGCGGTTACAAGTGGTATGACTTCTAAACCATTAAGAATCGAGAGACCATATTCATAATAAGTTTGATTGCAAATGACCTCATTTCGTTTGATACACCACTTGTGGGACATTCTGTATATGATACTGTAACATTATAAAATGGAACTTAGAATGACAGTAGTTTATTATAATGCTTATTATATTATACACCAGTGCTTCGTATCTTACAATTGTTCTCAATATTGCTTGTGGGTCAGTAAAGCTATGGTTTGTGTATCATTTAATTCAGATTAGCGTTTTTCTTTATTTAATCGAATGTATCCCTAATTACAATACTTATACATGTAAACTATTTATTGTTATTAAATTTTCATAGCGGGTTAAAATCATAATAGGTCCTTTATAAAACATTTAAGAACATGTCTTCATTTGATATAAGGTCCGATCCGGTATAATCCAAAAGGATCTAGGAAACACTTTTTTTAAGCTTAAAACATGATGTTAATTTTGCTTTTAGTTGCAAAAATGGCACTTAGTTAATGTTTGGCTCACTTAAATCTGTAGATGTATAAATACTATATATTTCATTAAATAGGTAAAAATAAAAAGAAATATACCTAAAACATTCAGACTAAAATATATTAAATAAATGTATTAAAAAAAAATCTAAAGTTCTCTCTCAGAAATTCTAGCAAAGTTGTTTAAAACATATCTCCACTGCGCTCTCGGTGATGCTCAAATTTTCATTGTAAACATTTTAAGGGTTCAGTAGATAAAAGATACCCATAATCCATTTGTAAAAATTTGAAAAAATAGTTTAGGTAAAATACTGATATTGTAGCTATTCCTCGAGGTATGTGCATCCTCCTTCGCAAAGATTTTTTTTCGGTTCCTTCTTAAATGAAATTACCTCATCGATTATTTTAGTGGCCGTGCTTCTTTAATCTAAAATTATATTTTTGACGTTAATTGTCACGATTGTAAATCTGGCAACGTCGCGTCGCCACGGGACACAACAACCGCTCAGATGAGATCTCCCGCGGCAGCCATTTTCCTTCTCCTTCGCGGATTTTCAAACTGTTTATTTTTTTATATGATTTAAAACACTTAACAAGCAAATGATAAATAAAAAATAATTTAGATAATATTTAAGTTCATTGTTAAGTTGATACGTTTAATACGTTATGTTTATAATGTGTGCGTGAGTTATTATTAAAAGTGTGTGTAGATATCGAACCATTGTATAGTCATTTTGTATCTCTGGTGTCTTGTAATTCGTTGTTGCTTGCAATTTTAATATGCTTATCGCTACTGCGCGTTTTACAATGATGCTCAATATTGTTCAATCATTTTAAAACAACCTTTCTGTTAAAATAGCACAGTTATTATTGTGCTATCTTAACAAAAAGGCAAGTTTGTAATTGTAACGAAATAACGAAATCAAGTTAGGTTTCAAAAAAACAGTTAAGTATATCTTATATAAAATTTAAATCTTATAAATATAAAAAACCATATCTAAAACTTTGGGATAGTCATCTCTCTGAAATTCTGGCAAATTTGTTTATCAATTTTCTCCACAGCGCTAAAGTACCAGCCTACTAAAAGAACGATTGACATTAACCTATATTTATACACCAAAATGGAGATACATACATAGTGAACTTTTTCTCTTGCACATCCTTTTATGGTGTCATTCTATACTCCATACTGATCAACATTTGTTTTACAAGTTTTTTAATGTGTCAAAAAGAGTAAGTAAAAACAGTAGAAAACAAAATCCGAGCGAACCAAACGTTTCCTGTGATATATTATTTATTTTTTATAGAAAAAAAAAAAAAAAATTAAGAAAACTTGTTCAGTTTGGCGTGTAATATAACCCCATAAAAGGATGTGCATGAAAAAAAGTTCACCTATATAAACAAAATAAACCGATACTAATATATCTTTATAAATTATTATCAAAATATAGGGAAAATAATCAAAATTCATATTACCCAAAGATAAGTTAGGTTACTGTGGAATCTATTTCAATCCTTTCGTCATAATAATTGTTACTTGACACTGGCTCATTATTAGCTGGAATCCAGAGGATGAGGAAGAGGAAACCTAAGAACCCGAATGTTAATATATGAATGTATTGGTATAAAATTAATTAGATTAAATATTTAATGGCGTAGCGACGTTTGAGAAGCGTCAATGCCCTCATGGTAAAGTTTCGAACAGGTTTTAGGGGCAGACGGGGGAAAGAGACGGCACCAGCGCTGCGGGAGCGGGACGGCGCTATGCGTCATTACCAAGGTTGTCTGACGGTCCGCTAGACACGTACGCACACCACACCACACCGCACCGCACCGCACCGCACCGCACCGCACCGCAACGCACCGCACCGCAACGCACCGCACCGCACCGCACCGCAACGCACCGCACCACACCGCACCACACCACACCACACCACACCACACCACACCACACCACCGCCTCCCGCGCGCAGGCCACCCGATTTACTGCTATAACATCACGACAACGCTCGACACAATATGCACCGTCGGCGTCGTTCCACATTTTCTGTTTGTAACAAACGCTTAGTCCATAACCTACCGCTCATTAAACTGCTCCATCCATTTCATGTCGCATTTCTTCGTCAAAATAATTCAAAGAATAACCGACTGCAAGGGAATTAGGCCAAATGTACGATAGCGGACTTATCATTTTTATTCATACCAACCCCATACAAATTTTTAACGATACGCGCCGTTCGCATTGCTATTCAATCATAATATTTTTAGACATAGACGCTCGCCACCGGTAGACTCTCCCATACATTTGTCTTCACCGCTCGCCGCGCCGCTTTAACGTGGCATGCGATGCGATACACCGCCCCATTCTTTGAATTGTTCGTGCTATGTATTGGATGTGGGGGGTTTGCCCCCGTGTACCGCATCCTTTCCAGAACTATTGTACTTTTAAATCCACTTATAGTTCGCCCTCTAGTCCCGTACTGTAGATAAAGTTAAGTAACTTTTTGGGTGCGATGGTTCTAATCTCTTTTGGCTGGAGGAGATGGTTGGATTGGAAAGAGGGGCCCACATTCTCCCAGTATGTGTAACGGAGTTTCTGGGCCCACTTGGCAGAGCCTGCACCTGTCGTCGGTCGATAGGCTTAATCTGTGCGGGTGTTTGTTTAGCTTGCAGTGGCCAGTTAAGGTTCTGGTTAGGATCCTTATTTGGTATCGGCTTAACTTTAATAGCTGCGAGAGTCTTTTTTGCGAGAATCCTACTATGATTTCTTTGGCTTGCTTTTGTCCGGGCAGTTCTTGCCAGTATTTTTGGCTTTGCTTCCAAGCCCAAACTTTTAGCAGCATACTGGTGGTGCTTTTAGCTATGCCGCAGGCCGGTTCCGGGCCTATCATAGTCATGCTCGCACCTTTCTTTGCCAGTTCGACTGCTTTCTCATTGCCATCAATGCCTGAGTGGCCTGGTACCCACATAAGTGTGTTGCTTGTTAGTGCTATCATAAAAGTTTACTTGGATAAATGTTAGGTCCTTATCTAAGGAATAATATAAAATTTAAATAAATTCGATATCTTTATATTAAGAAAGATATACCAAAATTTCACTTTTTCGAAACATCCCCCCATTCCCTCCCTCCTCGTCTGATTTACCTCGCCATTAACGAACTTGACCGAGATTTTGTGCCCTTATATTTTATGTATCAATTTGAAAGTGATTGATGTAAAATTACGGCAGTTATCCTGTCCACAAGAAACTAATACAGATAGATAGATATATAAACTTTAAAACTGAGGATGATTTTGGGTTCTAGAGGATGTGAAACGCGAAGACGTGTATTCATGACCCATTGCGATAGGTAGCTTTTCTAATGAAATCTACCTAAAAAAATCTGGTTGAACCCCAGACCTCACGATATATTTGGTATCCGTATTTCTTTAGTTGCGGATCTGCGGATGTGTCGCTGTCTCGCGCACTCTGTCCCTCTGGGGTTCTACCCCTTATAAGAGTACTATTTTTCTTTAACCGACTTCAAAAACGAATTCTCAATTCGATCAGCACGTTCACTCAATAAGAACTCCGAAATGGCTTTGCTATTTCGAAGTTTTTTCTTTCCATATGATAGGGAAATCTTAGGTCAAGTCGAGGAGGAATTGATTTAAGCGATTTCGATTATAATTTTTGCAGATTGTACCGGAATGCTTGGAGTTGATTTCGTCGACGATTGATTGAAATGCCTACTTTTATTTTTAAAGTTCTAAAATAAGAAAGTTTCTTAAAAAAAAACAAACCCGATCCACCAAAATGTTGATGTTGTTGTAGAGACATGGTTTTAGTTAAAATTATAAGTTTATTTTATTATTTCTTTTTTTTGTTTTAAATTTATTAGATTTCTTATTTGTTTGTTTTTTTTTTACAAACACCTTTACATTTCCCCTTCCTTTTTTCCTTTTTGTTTGTTTCTTGTAAAGCGATTGCTATGCAGGTATCAAAAATACATGTAAATTAAGTAAAGGTATATTCATTTAGATCTATATCAACCTGTTTTCTACTGTTTTATTTTGTAGAATTCTATTTACTTATTTATTTTTTTGTTGAAACAGTTACTTATTTTGTTTTCTACAATTGAAATGTGTTTAGACTTATAATTTGTAAATGTCATTCCTGTACACTGTACGAGTCACAAGTTTGTTTATGGAAATAAATGATCGTATCTTATAGTTTGATATTGTTTGTTATATATTTTTATATAGATAATATTATAATCCTTGTTTAATATATAACGATTTATTTTTTAATTGTATTAATAACGGATAATGACAGTTTTAACATAGGGGGCTATTTTAAAAAAATATATGAATTTCACCTAAGCTAAATGCGCTTGTGCAAAGTCAGGGGAGAACTTTGTGACACGTTAAAAATGCTATGACCTAAAATTACGCGTATTCGAACCCATAACCGCTGGATCAACAGTTAAACTCCTTTACAACCTGTCTACTTCGCACCTACTAAAAAGTGATTAGGAAATTCAATATTAAAAGAGACGGATCCTCACTTTTTGCATTTTTTGGCAATTCAATTTTCCCATGTTTTATTTTTAAGAAAATATTTTTCTTAGAAAAATAAAGTTTTACTGGTTTAATATACGAAAATAGTTTATGAAAATACCTTTATTAGAAAGAAGCACTATTCAGGAATATAACAAATAAAAAAAAACATCTAAATGAATTGTATTTTTTTTATGAAAATTTTTTTAGATGACGTTATTGGCATTTTCATTTTTTTTTAAAAATGCCATAACTTTTTAACTATCAAGAATTGGATTAACATAATTAGTTTATTTGATTGGAAATGACCCCCTCTATCTCCTCTTTTCGTCTGACCTGACTTACTGGACATCCTGTATATAGTATGTTGATATTGTACCCATCAAAATATACCAAGAACTACGTCCATTAGGCATTAACGAATAAGTGAACATATTTGTAGGTTTTGCGACCTACTTTGGATGTTACGTGTTAACTATTAATTTGGTTTAATTCATTTTTGGATAACAATATCCATTTGATATTTTCTACTCTGATTTGTCATATCGAAAATTTACATTGGAAATGAGATTGTTAAGAGTTGAGTTGCCCCTTCTCGACCAAATCGGGCAAGTTCCAAGCAAGCCTATTTTCATTTCATTTTGTCATATTTTTTAAATAAATCTCGCATTATCCAAAATGTATATTATTAAAGAACCGAAACTTCGGGATTAATTCTTGTACATACGGTAGGCATGTAAAAATCCGTAAAATTACTTCCGTATACTTTATTTTTTATATAATTTAGTATACTTTGTTTATATTTCTGACATATTTTGTACAAAATCGATTCGGTATATTTTTTTGAAGTTGGACGTAGGGGGTAGATTTATTTGTTTATGATAGCAAGATTAATGTGGAGATCGCGGTGTTGGACCTTTGATTCAAAGGTCGCGGGTTCCAATCCGCCCATGGTCATACCATTGTCAATGCTTCATTACCACCCACAAGTACATTTGACCTAGTTGAGTAAAATCCAAAATAATTTTCTATGACCTAGGTCATAGGAATTATTTTTTTTAAGAAAAAATGATAATTACATGATAATTTTCGCATTTAAATTTAATTCTCTACAGATTTAGCCTAGTTAGGAAGGTTAGGGAGCAGAGTGTATATAAGTAATACAGCGCTTGTTGTTATAATATGTTGTAACGTGTTTTTTCTATGAAAACCTTACTGGCATATACCGTGTAAAGTGTGACGACCAACTAATAAGTTCATCGCACTGGCTGACAAGAGACTCTTGGCTCCTGGCAATCTCTTGGATTCCTTTGATAAGCGAATTGGCGCAAAGGTATTTTAAGAATGCTTCCACTCTACGCTACCGTGACCGCCCATCTAAATAGAAGTCTCTTTTCGAGTAACAGCTGCATTTGCGCCGTGTGATAACGGTGTAGTCAATTCTCCCCGATTGGACTGTCGGTACTTGTGAATAATAAAAGTATGCAGTATATGTAGGTAGGGCTTTGTTTTCGTAGTTAATGTGTTTTGTGGCCACTGGGCAGCAGTCGAGCGAATTTCCGGGAAACACGCGCCAGCGAACGAATTGAACCCTATCCTCTTGGTACAGTGAGGGAAAAATATCGAGTTACTGATTGACTCTGGAGAAATGTGTATTTAAACAGCGGGCGTGGAATGTCCCGGATGTCGGAGCGACTTTGCGGTTGTGAATAAATCAATACCACAAACCCAGTGTTGTTGTCGAATGAAGTCCGCATCTTTTAATATAGTTATAAGAGTTTAACCTATCCTAGGTATGATGAAATACCTGTAGATGAAAGATATACTATCCTTACTCGGCAACTATTTTATATCATTAGAAGTTTAATTTGAAACACATATGAAATGTTTGTTTTTATTGTGTATTTTATTTGAAATGTTCATTAATTTTTTTTTTAAATTAACCAGTTTTTACATAAAACATGCAAAGGATCAGTGGATAGTGTCCCAAGACCATTCCCGATAAAATATTCAGCTAGTTGACCCTGCGGTTTCGAGTGTTATAAAGAATGAATATTAAAATTCACATGGTTTTTGAGAAAAAAAAAAAAGTGTTAGCTTGAAATGTGTTTCGTAACTTCAGTTGACTATAATAAACGAATCTTGAAACAAGGTCTTTTTTGTGGGCGGCACAGCTTTTTGCCGCAATCTTCAGGAATGGTCTTGAGTCTTGGGACTATATGTATATATAATGCATGTAGTAGGTATAAATCGTAAATATTTAAAAGAATTTAATCTAATTTCATTTCAGCTGTAGTCGAATTATTTGAAAAATTAAAAAAAAAAAAAACGTTAAAATTTTACTATAGAAACGGCGATTAAGCGGTTCCATAATCTACGAGTATTTAAATTGTTTACACAAAAAAAGCTCTCGCAATCTTTTCACGTGTGAAGTGCATTAACCCTTTGTTTTGATCGAACCTTACATTACTGTTTTTGGGGAAAACTTCAAAAAACCCCAATGTAGGTTCGATAAAAAGTACATTTAACTTTTAAGCCGGTTTTCATCAGCCCTAATAGCGATCTGTTGTTGTTGGCGGTATTTTAAAAATCCATACAAACTAAACATTTTCACCAACTTATATATTATGACTTATTATGCTCGCATCACAATAAAGTTGATGATCAGATTGGAACGAATCAAACTTTCGCAAATGGTCAATGACCAAATGCTAAGAGCTAACATTCCTAGACTACTTTTTGAATAAAACCTTGTTGAAAGAAAAAAAAACACGATTTTTAATTCGACTAATGATCGAAGGTAATACTTGTTCTTCCACTTTAAGGTAAGCTGACATTGAAACAATATAATGTTACTATTATTGTTACACACACCACGTTATGGAAACAAAGATAACCTGTCTGGTATAGGTAACATAAAATTTTAACTTGATTAAATTTCAATAAAATCAACTTCGCTGGTTCATGTGAATAAATGTAATATTTCACAGACTTTAAATCAATTAACAGTTTGAATGCCAACCAACTTCGAGACTTTCTATTGCCTTGTCGCACTCGCGTGTGCGCCAAGGCAACTCAGCCTCCTCAGTAACACACCTCTTCACCTCTTCAGTGCTATGGTATTCGTATTGTGAACTACGACTATCCCATTGAACAGCTGACTGCATGGCTGTATTTAAATCGGTAAACTAATAGGGAAATAAATAAATAAAGCCTGTCGTCGAATATACCTAGATTCGATATTTTAGTTCGTTCTGTTACAATTTTTATAATAATCTTTATAATTTATAATAATCATAAATTTTCGTTCCGTTTTTGGCAAAATAAAAACCGACCGTTGATTTCTAACTAAGATTTGGTTTCTGAGATTAAGTTTAAGACGTAAAATATGTTATCTTGTTAACTTATTTTAAGGCCTACTGGAAGCTCCCAGCATGGTCCTCCATTAGTGAGCCACTTCTGAAATCCTTCTATATTGGACGAAAGGACCATTTCCACAAAATAAAGGAAATTTTTAGGAGAAAGAATGTCTGTTTTCTTTCTTTTCTTCCGCGTACCATACGAGAGTGGAATAGTCTCAACTGCAGCGTCTTCAAGCCATTCCCCAAGACCCTTTCTTGGGGAATGGCTTAAATTATTTATATTATGCAGTTGGTGTTATAAATAAGGCACTCAAATTTTGGTGAGAAAATGAAATAGACAAATATTTATTTTTTTTCAATGTACAAAATTATGGAAGAAAAATCAGCACAAAAAATATTATTTTTATTTAAATCATGATTGTATGTAGGGTTTTTATATTGAGTGTTTAATTTTGTAATTTTTTTCACCCTTTAAAAAAAACCTAAGTCTAACTTGGGTTTATCCCATTAGTATGAAATTTAGTTTTATGTTGATGAATGAAACTTATATTTTTGATACGGTTGTACTGAAAAGGTTGAACGAGAGGGTGTTGGGTATGGGTGGGTACCTACAGAAGGTCGTAATTGCGAGCTTCGTGGAACGAGGGCGACGGAGGACGGGTCGGGCTGCGGTGGGAGGGGGGCGAGGGGAGAGGCGAGCAGCTTAACCGGTACGACACGACTTCTGCTTCTCTCGGGTTGTCCCGATAACGCCGCTCATCCCCCCCCCCCTCCACCCCCAGCTCGAGCCTCCCACTCTAGGGCACTCCAGGCGATCATCTGGCTGCAAGCGGCCATTTCGGGTCGGGCGGGAGGGCCACTGCTGTTCCACTGCGAAGATTAAGATCGCTTTACTGTTATACGCGTAAAACCAACTGTCCTTCCTGAGTCGAAAATGCTCCTATTAAGCCTGCTTTTTATATAAAACTTCGGACAATATACTTATACTAATTGAGGTAGGGGGGGGGGGGGCAGGTATAGCGTTAAATTCCTAGGAACATATTTGGATAAAAAACTTAACTGGCAAGAGCATCTTCAATATGTCAAATCTAAACTTTCCTCAGCATGTTATGCCCTTTATAAGAAAATATATGGACAAGTCTGCAATGTTGTCAGCCTATTACGGTCTCGTTGAATCACACTTTAGATATGGTATAATCGCTTGGGGCACAGCTCCGTATGTGAGTGATATCTTTCGACTCCAGAAACGATCTATCCGAGCTATTGTAGGGAGCTATTGTACCAACGTGTATCATGTAGGCCACTGTTTAAACGACTTCTGACTTAGAATTCTGACAATCTATGGCTTGTATATCCGGGAGTGTTTGTGTGAGTTTTACGTTAACAAGGACAAAGCAGTAACTCGTAGATCATGATCATTCATGATCATGACACTCGCTACAAGAGCAATTATGTACAAACCGTCATCCCCAAGTCAGCTAGATTAAAAAAAAACAATAATTATGTAGCCGCTGATTTCTTTAACGAATTGCCAGAGAAAATAAAACTTATTTCTAAATTTAGCATTTTTAAAAAAGAGATTAAGAAACTAATACTTTTAGAAAAAAATATATACAGTTTTGAAGAGTTTTAATTAATCTCTTTTCAGTTTCTCTTTTTATTTTTAACTATATTTATGTAAATTTTGTTTTTTTTTTGTATTTCCTGTGTTTACTTTATTAGATCTCTTTAAATATTTACTTCTCTGGGTTGTTAAATTAAATTTGTTTTATTTTGTATGTTAAAAACTTTTATGTCATTCCTATGTACATTTTTGTATATATTGGAATCTTATCTTATACTTAACACGAAAAATATTATTTCGGTTCGCTATTTGAAATGTTTAGAAATAGGAAAGTAATCATTGCAATATTTACGGAACAGAACCGTCTACTAGAAAGGAATCTATGTTTTTCAATAATTTTACTTTAGAAAAACAAAAAAACCTGTAAATAGTCGACTAGCCGTATGTGAGTGGCGAACAAAACGGCCTATATGCATTCGGGATTACAGTAGTTATGCGTTTTTTTTTTGTTGAATACACCTTAAAACCCTGTTAAGAGCGCAACCAAAGCCACCGTATGTTCCAAAGTCATCAAAATGGCCTCATTCATTTCTGAAATTTGCTCGACCTGTAGTTTTTTTTTTCAAAATGGCCTAAATTTCATAGAAATTTCGATAGTTTTATTTTGTATCAGCCAAAGCGATTGAATTTAACTGCATCTTTTAATTAATCAATGAGATTCGAGACCTAAACCGCATTTGAAAAACAATAAAACTGTGAATTGTTGCGTAAATTACTAATTTACACAAATTATATATCAATGATTATATACACTAGAGATATTTTTGTTGATTTTCTAATTTGAAATGCATGTGAGCCTTCGTCCAATCTTAATCCTTCTCAGCCATTGATAACCACAGCGCACCGGTGGCGACGTCAGCACCACGGCATTGAGAAGAAACCTCCCTCCCGGTCTTATCAAAGCGGGTAGTCGCTAATGAGGCGACCTTCAAAAGGCCGAGAGCCGACTAGGCTACGAGATGAAAGGTGTCCCTTTCGCCGAGGGGGCGGGAGGGGGCACCCCCTTCTTTTGCACCCCGGGTTCTGCTCCTCATGAAGGTGGGAAGGGGCGGCATGGCTCTTGGGTTTGCCTTTATCCCATACGGCTATATTGATGTAATTTATTTCTATATTCGGACACCCAGTGAACACTCTATTTTTATTAGGCAATATTTAACTCAACATTTTTTACGTTTTTGAAAGACTTTTTCGCCAATTTATGTAAAGTGTGTGTTTTTCTTTGTTTTCAATAATATATATTTTGTTATATTTTTCTGTTGGTTTTTCTGTTTTCGAAGAAGGTCTATATACAACCGCAGCCGATATAGACAAGAGAAGTGAAACTTCTCTAGACTAGCCCCCGACTGAGCAGTTTCAAAGACCTTTCAGTCCTTGCTTAAAGTCGTTCTTAGTTAGAATCAATTAACTTTTAAGCATGACCTAAATTGAATTGTGTATTTCAGTCACTTTTTAGGTTCGACTTTGTTAAGAATATGTTTTCGCTCTCGTGATTAGTCCGCTACTCGCCGCTATGGTTTGTGTATAAAATATCTGTCGCCACTTTCGCATAACTTTTGACAAATGACGCGTCATCTCAAGTTTTGAGGTTATGCTGACAGCTGCAGGATTACTAGGATTTTGCCATGCGTGTTTGCTTGAATTGAAGATGTTCAAAATATGCAAATCCAGTCAATTTTAATCAGTTAGAAAATATAAAATCAAATGACAATACACTCGCACACGGGTCATGGCGACTGCAGCGCCGTTAATCTACTGAAATCGCTCCTGGCAGCGTATTTTAACACTGACTGAAGGCTTAAGTCGTGGTTGTTTTGATTCTTAGCTAAGACGGACTTTTATGTTTGACTTAACGCTAAGAGTTGAGCTGAAATACGATGTTTATCGGTTAAGTCTAACATAAAATTTAGGCCCTTAGTTTTTATACTGCCCAATCAAAGAATAGCCATCGTTTAGAGTTGAATCTGACGAGGGAGAGGGGGGGGGGGCGTTTTGTGTCGCCTTTGACCGCGGAATATTTTTAATGTGTTTTCTCTTGTGAAAATTAATTACCTTGTATTGGTGTGATTGGAGAATTGAACTATTTAACGTGAAAATACTCTTGTTGTTATAATTGAACTATGTGTTATAGCTAGATCCTGCAGGCGGCTCGGTAGGCGCCTTCGGCGTACGACGACTCGTGCCTGCGACACTCGGGATAAGTTGCTTCACCACTCATCTTTAGGCTCTGAAGATGACTTTGGCCTTTGAAGAGGCGTTTGGCGCGCGATATGAATTTAAATGACACAAAATTTAAAAAAAAGAGCTTTTCAGTAGCTACTAGTGCCTGCCCGCTTCAAATGACTTGTCTTTAGAGTCCTTGCGTCATTTATTGTAAAGAACCCCTAAAAAAAAAACAACTACCCTCACTATAATTCGAATTGTGTCCCGCTTTTTCTAGTGTTTAGATGTTTGGGGTGATAGATAGATACCTACCTATCTAGTTATAGACGCGTTCCGAGTCGGGCAGATTTCCGTCCCCCACTTCGTCCCCCCGCGCTCCCAGGATCGCGACGTGACCTTGTTGAAGTTCGCCAACTAACGCCTCTCTCCCATTCCTCCTCCTCCTCCTCCTCCTCCTCCTCCTCCTCCTCCTCCTCCTCCTCCTCCTCCTCCTCCTCCTCCTCCTCCTCCTCCTCCTCCTCCTCCTCCATCCATCGCCCTTTCTATTTCCATTTCCATCGACTGGTGCGAGCGAAACGACACTCATGGCGCTCTTTAAAATATAATCCAGTACCAACTCTTCATAAATACTCACCTGCATTCACCATCAACAACTTTCGAATAAATAAATGATGGATATTTCATTTTTATGTTTAGTTATTTTGTTTTCGGTATTGGGTGTTGGTCACTTCATGTACAGGACTTAATGTACAGGACTCGGCAATATTAAAAAATGACACGCATTTTATTAATTATATTTTCCACTTACTACTTAAACAGCCTTCCTTTCGTTAATATTTTGTTAAATGGGCTGTAATCTCCAAACCTCGTGTTTCGTGTATTGTGCTTTAGTTGAAATTTGACGTAGGAACAGCATCATCGTCCTCTCTCGCTCTCTCTCGCTCGTCGCTAATCTGTCGTCATGTTTAATTTCGTCTCGATTACTCACCTCCACCTCCACCTCCACCTCCACCTTCACCTCAAGGCCTTGTTTTTTCACTTAATACGGAGGTCAGTTGGTTCCTATGACTACGTACTGCAATTTACCTAAAGCTTTATTTTATGAGAAATTGAATCCATTTCTTAAAACGTACGGGCGTGAGTCCGAATATGACAGCATTTCCACTTTCCACGTTTAAGTCTTAATTTTTAAATAATGTTGATTACCTATAATGTAGGTAAAACGAAAAATATGTCTGAAATACAAATGCAACATTTTATTTTATTGGGAAAACTAACATAACAGCAGCTTTAAAATATAAAAACTTGAATTTCTCCGCTATGGAGGAGGCTAATGATATTTGTTTATTATTTGATCTATGAGTGTCAATTACTTGGGTTGCTAATAAGAGATACTAAACAGGAAAAAACTCACTAAAAGTCGATTATATACCTAATTTATAAATGTACTTAATACTGTTTGAAGATTTCCACAAGATATATATCACCACAAACACTTTATACATATTTAACTTTCTACATCTAATAAGTTAGTATAATTTATAAAAATAAATTAGCGTGAACTTTTCGTTTCCGATAGTCGTATAGAGTATAGAGGTAAACGTTCAACCAAGTTTCCGTCGATGACCACATTTGTCATATCCATCTCGGGGCTGATAAATTATCCAGGACTGCCTGTATGGATGGATCATAGGCAAAGGAAAACTCCCTTATACTGTATAATTCATTATTATTTCACTTCTGACATTTATTTTTACCTTAAAGTAGGTGGAGGTGTTGTTATATACGATATTGTCTGTAATTTTAAATTGCTTAGGCGACAATTTAATTTGAATGTCGGAAACCTGCTGACCTTAGTATAATACAATTTCCATTGTAGTCTCCGAAGTGGCCTTGTGTGATCCTGGTATATACGAGTTGTTAATAATATATCTACTAGAATCATCTCATCCTTTGTTTTTATTTCCTACTTAATATTTGCCATAGCTTGTTTTTTGCTGATGATTTTCTCAAATAAAACCATTCTAGTTACACTCAAAAGCAGGCTTTGGTGACAATATGTTTTACATATATATAGGTAATTGCTGATCTAATGTTTCATATCTATTAAAAATGGGACCATGTTTTAAACACACATACCTATGTCATTTTATTATAAAATGTAGACATCACATTCGATATTTTTTTTATTTAGCTAAATTTAAGTAATTTTATTTACCTTGGGTAGGTAGGAGTTAATTTTATTCAACCTAAAACATTTTCCCGGCTGATCGATCAAAATTTACCAAACCAATTCACTATACCAAAATATTTCTTTTTTTATTAATATACTTAATTTTTCCCAAAATAATGTAGTTATTACAATAACTACATCATCGGCCGGTAATACATTACCGGCCGATTAAATTTAATTTTGCTTTGTAATATTCGTTTTAATAATAGTTCACATAAATTCGATGTTATCAATTACATACCTTTGGTTTTTTTTAACATTTCACTTTTGTCGTTTGCACGGTGTTATTTCAATCGACGCCTCGCGTTTTCTTCGGATAAAAAAATATGGCAATCTCGCATATTTTGTCGATTCCAAGCGACGCACGCGAGACGTCCAGAGAGACAACACAGCGCTCGCCTGCCCGCTGCCCGCTGCCCGCTGCCCGCCTGCTCGACGTCGCGACGCGAAGCGCCCGCGAGCAGACTGGCCACCGGCGCGAAATCCGTTCGCTTTCGCGCCATCCGGCGGCTGGAGGCGCGCCGGCCCGCCATTGGTGCGCGCGGCGAGCCGCAGCGATGGCCGCCGCGCGCCGCGGCCAATCACAGCGCGCCGCGCGCGATCGCAGCTTTCTCTCTCTTCTCCGCCGTCCTTGTCGCGCGGCCGCTCGGCCGCTCGGCCGCTCGGCTAACGAGGTTATGATGTCACCTCTCTATGGTTCAATTTTACATCAGCATACCGATATTTATTTATTTATTTTTCCAAAAACAAAATGTGCAAAGTTTTACCTGGTACGATAGATTCTACTATTAGGTGTTTTCGACCGTACATGGATATATCGATTTAAATATACATTTATATTTTTGCTGTACACATTATTTTAAAGGAAAAAATAACTGTTAAAATAGAACAATTTATACTGTTTATTATTATTGATAATAATAAAACTGATTAAAACGGCCGGGACTCTATAAGTATGTAGGCAGGTAGGTACCGTACACTTTAATTTGATATTTTACATCCGAGGATTTATTTATATTTATAAGGTGATATTAGATATTATATGTATGCAAGAAAATACGCAATGTGTCTTTTTAAACGAATTTATAAAAAAGAAGTTATGTTTATATCTGTTATTAATTATATTTTTGTCTGTTTTCGTTTATATAGGGGATTTTGATGATTTATTTTGCTTATAGTTTTTTTTAAGTTTAGGGATGCACCATATTAATTTCGTAGTAATAAAACATGTAAGATGTAATATTTTTGAATGAAGTTCATAATTATTGTTAAAAGAGTTTAGTGTGTTTAGAACCGGAAACATTAAAACTATTAAAATCATAGATTAGGAATCGGCGACCTCGGCGAAGTGGTGTAATGGGTGGCTATCGCGCCTGCACCACTGCGCTATGTACGGCCGGTGCCTTTTAGATCTTTGATCGATTGATCATCTTCAGAATGACAACCAACTTGAGTCGACCAACCCACCAGAAACTACATTTTAAATGTATTTAACTCTCCATCGACAATTATTATTATTTTAACCTTTTAATTAAATCTTAATATAGTGAATTCTTATTCGTAAGTACTATAGTTTAGACTTTAGACTAAATCGCAGTATTTCAAATGATTTACTGGGACGAAATGGTCAAGAACAGATTAAAGTCTAGTTGAGTAACCATCAACCCTTAATTAGGATAATTATATTATATTGTAAAATATTTCCTCTGTGGGTTATAATTAATAAAAAGATTTTTTAATTGAATTGAATTAAAAAAAATATATTGTATAAAACCTAAAAGTAAAAGCATATAATATGAAAAAAATATTTTTGATTTATTGCAAGTTACTAAAAAATACAAAACTTTCAGTGAATATCTACATGTTTTAATTCTCCAATGTTTTATCATAAGCAGACCTCAACATATTCGTATTGTTTTACTAAAAGTTAAACGGCAAACGACTATTGAATCTTATTAAAGTTAAAATGAGCATAGAAAATTACTGTTAGATAACTTTTACAATAAATAATATCATAAATCACGGATATAATTTTGATGACATTCCGAAAAAACCTTATTAAAAAATATTCGGAATAAGTTTATTAGTTTTTTTAACTTCAAATCACATTCCTATATTTAAAACCTGTATGCTATAAAACCAGTTTATTATAAATTAAATTCTCTTTTATATATTAAGTAGTTAATTAACATTTTTATATAAAACGATAAATTGTATTTTCGACTGTCCAAATTTTTAGCAAAGAATAAACATTGAGGTAATATTAACTAGATCAATGTTTATACGAAAATAATAAGTCATTTAACATATTATATTCATATTAAATTATACATACATACATATATACTAAAATCACACATTGTATAATACTCTATTTTTAACATACATACATAGTCTAGCATAAGTCACTGAACTCAAATATACAATTATTTTTTTGTGCCCAAGTGCAATACGAATTACGCAATGAACTCAGTTATAAGTCGTACTGGTAAAACAAATAACCACAATTTCAGCGAAATGGACATTTTCATGTGCATAAAGGCGACTTTATACTCGACATAATAAAAACTCTCTTTGAACATAAATAATATTAGCAATAGTATTCTCATCACCACACACACACATATTATACATACACATTAACACACTCTTCCCTTTCACACCCAAAATACTCACAGATTACAACACTCACACTATTATCACTTATAAATTAGATCTTAGTTCGTTCTGTTAAACGTATTTGTTAAATTAGAGATGCCTGTAATCGGCTTAAGTTGTTAATTATGTATTTCTACGTAACTGTTATTATGTATAACTGTAAGCATTTCTTATACAAATAAATTAATTAAATAAGTCATCGCTAAATTGTCCGCGCCGAAACCCTACATCAACGAAAGGAAACCATAGACTCGGGTAGAAAAGATTGACAAGCGCAATACTGTGTTGTCATTTACGTTTCGATAATTATTCTTATAAGCGTCCATCTTAACTTTTTATTTAGCTTTAATTCTTATTCAAAATGTGATAGACAATATGCAATTAACATTTGCCTAGGCGCATTTTGTTTATTGTCGGCGTCGGAGATTCACGAAGTAAAAGTTGGAACGCTGAGCTGTCAATCGTCAAGAAGTGCGTGCTATCCTATCATTCCCAGGCGGCCCAGACGCATTCTTCGATTCCTCGGAACGAGCTGCGCTATCGATTCCCACGTTGCTCTTTCTCCCGAATGCGCAATGCTGATTAGGGACTTGGCGTTATCGGTGACGGTGACCGGTGAAGATCAAATTCGCTACTTCTAGGAAATAAATTGCGTAGTTGTTTGTGTTTGGGTGGGTGGCTAGGGGGAACTCAGTTCATTAAGGGCCGCTATATTCATTCAGTCAGTGGAATGTCCTCGAGTCATTTGGACCAACACCAGTTTCTTAGTTCATCATCATCATCATCATCTTGATGGAAGTTTGGTGCTTTTCTTGCAGAGGATCTTGTTTGTATCCACCAAATCCTCCTATTAAGTATGTTCCCATTCTTTAAATATTATTATGATGTACTCACAGGTGTTACGAGGTTAAAAATCTGTGTACCTAAAACCTACATACTTACGTATTTTTTACTAGGTTAATTAATAATTTTACTGTTTTGAAAAAATCCTATCTATGACCCCAACAACTAGGACCTGTTCTAACTACGAAACAGAGGCGTTCTAAATCGCCTTTCAGCCCTTGTACGGATGAACTAAATATGTGTCATATATTGAATTGCAGACCAGTCCAGGGCGATCTCGGCGCGTTCGGCGCGAAGCAGCAGGGCCCGTCGTCGGCGGCGGGCGGCGCGGGCGGCCCGCCCTCCTACATGGGCGGCTACCCGGCCGCGGCCGCCGCCCTGCGCCTGCACCACTTGCCGCCGCCGCTGCAGCACATGCAGCACCCGCCGCCCGCCCCCGCGCCCCAGCACCAAGCGCACCACCACACCTCCACGGCCACCGCCTCCATCTCTTATAGGTGAGTGCCGACCTATTGACCACCATGTCTTTACTCCAAGGTTATTGTGAATTCCGGCTTTCACAAAAACTTCTTACCTTCCATATGACTAACACTAACTGGCTGCTTTGGACACTGCAGTCTGTCTTATCGGATGAGGCCATGAGATGGTTACAGAGTTCAAAACCGTTGCTTCTGATCTCTTCCAAGTGCTTTTCAGCCATCCCTGTTAACATAGCTTTTATATGTTCCTATACAGTCTATATATGTTTGAATATTGACGTAAAGAATGCTTCTATCAATGGACATTCCCTTCATTGGCTTTTGATATTAATGATGATCAATCAAAGCGCAGCCAAAAACCCCGTTATAGGGGCTTGGCACCTTTCGAGGCGCAGTTTAAACCTAAAGCTCATGCAGCCAATCTGTCTCCATGATCCGCTAGATAGATGTTGGTTTCTACTGCAGATTTCGGCCGTAGTAAGACTACTTGACCAACAGAATTAAGTTCTTTTGGCGTTGATAACTGTGCAATGGCACTTACAAAAAATTTTAGAAAAAAATATATATAATACAACAATTGTATAACTCCTCCAATCTTTCCTTACAAACCAAACACATCTTAGGTGATTGCAAACTTGCACTCGACCGATATAGATATTCATATCTTCATGACAATATCTCTCTCTTAACGCATTGATACATTGTTTGTAAGAAAGTGTTAACTCCCACCTTAGTTTACTAGCGAAAGCCAGACGCCAGATATATTTCTTTGTAGAAATGCACTCATGTTTTTTGACAGCCACTTAAATCAGCTGACGGCTGAACTGAAGTGAGAAGTAAGAAATATAAATTTTGGTGGGTGAAGCAATGAATGTGTCACCCTTATGTTGTATCGAACCAGAGGTGTCCCTAAATGATCGGCATGACAGGGCACCTCGAGAATGGGCACCTTGAATGAGAATCACGATCAATCTCTCAATTATCATATTAAAAACAACAGGTTATTACATTTTTCCAAATTATGTAAAGTTTCTTCAACAAAGCAACCAATTATATTCTTAAAATGGGATATATACTTTAAAGTGGTAATACCACTTTCCGATTACAGATCTCTGCCCTACCACATTATGCAATTCTACTGTATGTTACTGTGTGGTTCCATGGTGAAGATAACCATCCCCATCCACCAAAAAATGGTGTTTATAGTATTTTATGGGATTTACATTCAAACCGATTTCTCCCATCACCTCCCTTAATATCTCAGATTAAGCAACGGGCCTGTAATAATTCGTAAACTCATTTGGATTGTAAATCTCAAAATTTATAAATAAAATCCCTTATCGAAAATTGTTTTAACCCGATTAATTAAAATTAATGACATGTTATCATGTGAAAATTATTAAACTTAGATTCAAACTTCAGCATATGTTAGACAATGTAACAAATATTGACTATTAATTCGATAATAAATATAGTACAAATCCAGCGCACTTTTGTCTATTGCCAACTGACTGCCTCTTCTAGAGATGTGTCAACCCTAGCACAGAATAACTCCGTCTTCGGAGTCTATGTCTTGATAGGTAGTTAAATATCACTTTCTAAGAAAACTTCATTTATTTTAATTTATAGTTTCATATTTTCCTAACTCATCATTTCATATGATTTAATTACCTAATTTAATATCACATTTTTATTGTAATGATTGAGATGTTTGTTTATTCCATGGTCGCTAAAAGGTTTGGAATCTGAAATAGACTATAGGCGACAAAGAAGAGTGAAATATAATAAAAGAATAATTAAGTTTGTTAGTTGCATAGAACGCGGCCCTGGGATGTGCAAAATGCTAGAGAAGCGAGCAATCTAATTTCAGTCAACGCTTTTTATACATGGGGTATACAACCGAGAAGCCTGCATGTGCCCATCATCGGTAGAGAGTTAATTTGCGAAAAAGCTAAATTATTTCCACTAAATCTATTGTAAGATTTATGCTGGTTGGATAAAAACCGTCACGCAATTAGACACTGATTATCCAGCCTTGATTGTTTCATATCCATCTGGATGATCAAGTATATATATTTTTTACTATCTTTAAGAAATATTATGTATGATGATCATCATCAGCCTGCAGGGCATAGGTCTCCCCAAGTACTTTTCAATCTTTGCAGTTTTGCGTTATTGTATCCAGTCATTGCTAGCGACGCATTTGACATTGTCAACCCAACATATTGAAAGGTCGCCCTTATTTATTTATTTATCTTTATTGGAAAAACAAACAGTTTTACAAACAATACATTTGATTGAACAAAAAAAACCTATGTAAAACTAAAAATGGGTTTCCACTAACGAAAAGTATTAACATTAATAACAAATATTACAATATTAACATTAAATATTACTTGGTTCTAGACTCTAGAGCACCATTGCAAGACTTTTAGTTCACCGCTCTTCTGCTGTTCTTGAAATATGCCCTGCCTAGTTCCATTTGAGTGTTGTCATTGTTTCTACGACAACCCGCAATTTTGTTTGTTCTCTCCGTTGCCCTTTGAGTAACTCGAAGCTTTTAAGCTGAGCGCTTTATGAGAGTCATGATTTCTGCACCATGTGTTAGAACTGGGGAAATTAGTTAAAAATTTAGACTTCATATTATTGGGTAGTTTGTTTTGAAATGTTGACATGCCTGACCTGACCAAGCCTTTTATCGATTTCAACTATTTGATTTTCTTTCTCAGTTGTGTGTCCCAAGTATATATAACTAGATACATGTTCTACTGCTAGCTGAAAGTTTTCCGCTTATCAAGATTTTTTGTTTTGGATGTGTTCATTTGATATTATATCATAATAATAATAATTATTATTATTAGTTTTAGGCAGAGGCAGCTTATGCTGATAAGCCTAAATCTGCACTTGTATCGTCTCTGATAAACTTGTCGTCTGTTCTTAAATTCGTTCACATTTCCGGCACTTATCACTGCACTTGGTAACTTATTCCATGCATTCACCACTCTATTTGACATGAAATTCTATGCGTATTTGTTTCTTAATTATTATTTATTGCTCTAATGAAAATGATTTTCCTTTTCAGAGATACGGCCTACAGTCGCATGAGTGTTAATACATCGCCGGCGAGCAGCAGTGTGCAGCCGCCGAGCGAATACCTCCCCCGACACAGGCCACCCCAACCCCAGCAGAGGATATCTCTCCTGCCAGCTGCTCCACCACCGCCCATCCAAATGCAGACTAGTATACCACCCCCGCAATCGTACACTGAGCCGCCTCCCTTCAAGAAGATCCGCTTGGCGCCCACGGATCAACCTCCACCCAACCACGCCAACAGTCAGTCCATGCAGATGCATATGCAGCCTCTCAGAGTTGATACCAGGGTTAGAAAATAATATATTTTGTTTATTATGTTTCACTTACACTAGCCTCAGTGCCGTCACTAAATTAGTCTAGTCCTGACCGAGCAGAAATTTTGAGAACATCAAACTTTGTGGACATAGCCATTTCATCCTGTTGCCCAGGCACCATGTTTCAAATCATGTACTGTCATGAGAATCACCATCTAAAACAATAAAATAAATGTTTTCTATTCCTTCTTCACTTTGTTTCGGCCAATTCAAAATATTTCATTTTGTAGACATCGTTTTTAAGAGTGTCAAATCCGAAATACATAAAACTTTTTGTGCAGCAGAATGGTTATACCTCGGAATTGTCACCAAATGAAGTGATTAATGTGAAAAGTGTAAATTCTTTAAAAACACACTGAACAGTTTCTACTCACACTAATATATTTTTAATTGTATTGCAATAAATTGCTACATTTTTTTATTATTATTTTTAATTTTTTTAGCACTTGGCTTCTAACTTATAGGTGTTATCAGCATAATTGCTGCCTCTCTGTTAAAAATATTATTAATAACAATTCAGCCAAAACATTGTAACTAAAAAAATACTCTAAAAGTTTTCCATGATATTATGAGCTATCAAATTATTTATAATTAAAAATAATAAGGTTTTGTAGGTATTTAATAACTTATCGACCACTAACATTATTTAAAAAACATATTTAATAAACATCATATTTACTTTGAATATCTTCATTAAATAAGTCTAATAGGAACAAACATTATTTTAGAACTGTCCTTAAAAAAATTTGGTAAAATTTTGTATCATAAGTTGTAATAGTAATATATAAAGTGTCAAGAATTTATTTTTACCGGTAACTTAAAATATATTTTTAAATTACTAAAGTTATTAGATCGGTTTAAAATGGCTTGATTTTTTTTTTAATAATCAAAATTATTTTGTACTACAGGTGTAGAATGCCAATTTTCGCCACACAGTGGCAGCGTTGCACTTTTATAAAGTCTGAAATAATCTGTGGGAGACTGATGTTATTTCTGGTGTCATTTCTCAAGACAATATCAAAAAATATTAGTCTCACATGACACTCCTCTGTCAATTCAATTTAAGATAATTTAGAGCCTTTTTCTTTAAAAAAAATCAACAATTTTTTGGAATATTGCTAATGGAATCCAGTCATTCCTATTTTGTTATACAAACAGTAAAAGATATAATTTCAACTGCAATTTAATTTACATCTAGGTAACTTCAAGTGTCTATATTTTTTTTGCCTTATGTATAGTTGCGTTGGTATGCTATAAAACTTGAAATTTGACCACTAACCATATGAAAATGCATGCGCTATTAGTTTAGTTGGTTGCTAAAATGATTATGCATATGGATGGCCATGGGCGGGGTCTAATGAGCATAATATTTGAACTATGCAATACAATCGATGGTGGGTTGGTTATACCTTTAAGTATATAAAAAAATAAGAATCTGATACTGCTGTATTCTATATTAAATAATGTTTTTTATTAAATATATTAATGTAAAAGATGGACTTCATTACATTGAAACCATAAAATTAGTGAGATCCACTTCCGAGAAATATATTGCCCCAAACAATTGTTTTTGAATTGGAACTTAATTTTTCTATTTTTTGTTTTCAGGAACCTCCGAATACTTATGCAACTGAATCAATGTCACCGGTTCTTGGAAACGAGTTGACAGCGGAAGATCAAAGTTTTCGTACAACAAAAGATGAACTCTTACAGCAGATTTCGAAGGTAGACAGAGATATTGCATTGAGCGAACAGACACTGTCCAAGCTTAGGAAAAAGGAAGCAGAGTTGGAAATAGCGGCCAGCAAACCTGTCTCTAAGACAGGAGGAATGGAGGCGGAGGCCGAAGCTCCACGCAGTTCAGGACGAGGGAATGTACATTCCGTGTACGAGGAGAACAGAAGGAAGGCTGCATCTTCTCATGCCACCTTGGCTGCTTTTGCTGCTCCTTCTACACCAGGACTGCCGCCTTATGTTCCTATCTATAATCAACCTCAAGATACAGACGTCTATAGAGAAAACCGACATAAGCACTCACTGTTTCGTCGACATCTGGCTGAAAGCTTACAAAGGAAACGTACGGAGAGCGACGCAGAGGAGAATACATTAGCGGAAGTTTATATGCGCAGACAGGCGGAATGGCTTCGACGCATCGAGAGGATAGAATCGGGTCAGAAGCGTAAAGCTAAGGAAGCTAAGAATCGAGAATTCTTTGAAAAAGTATTCCCTGAGCTCAGGAAACAACGTGAAGATCGAGAAAGGTTCAACAGAGTGGGCTCTCGAATAAAATCCGATGCAGATATGGAGGAGATCATGGATGGCTTACAGGAACAGGAACTCGAAGAAAAGAAGATGCGGAGTTATGCAGTGGTTCCACCTCTTCTGCTTGATGCCAAGGCTAGGAAAGAAGTCTACGTTGACAGGAACCGCACATGTACTAACATGGAGGTAGAGTATAAGGAGCGACGGAACCTCAATATCTGGACCTCACTTGAGAAAGAAATCTTTAAAGAGAAATACCTGCAGCATCCGAAAAACTTTGGTGCTATTGCGTCCTTTCTCGATAGAAAAAGCGTTCAAGACTGTGTTCAGAATTATTACCTTTCAAAGAAGACCGAAAACTACAAGCAGATGTTGCGAAAATCGCGTCAAAGGACGAGAGCGACAAGGAATCCACAGAAGGCCGCAGTAGCTGCGGCGGTTCTGGCAGAGGCTTTAACAGCAGGAGTGATGACAAGGCAACAGCGGGAGCAACAGCAGAAAACGGGGAAGGTATCTTCGCAGCTTTCTGACCCCTTGGCTATTAGTCACAAGGACCTGGCTCTAGCAGCCGCCAACAAGGAGGATGGCTCCCCCGACTGCAAACTTGGTGCAGTGCCTGTCTCCGCCACCCTCTCTCCTGGGACTCCACCCCAATCAGCCGAGGGAAATTTGTCTCCCGAGCCTGCCCCTACGAGTCCTCCTGGGCCACCACCAGAACCACCCCCCCTCGAAGACTCAGGCCCTGGTCGGCCCCTATCTGTCTCTGACGCTCTACTCATCCCCTCTCCTGCCCCTTCACCCCTGCCCCCTCCTCCTACCTCTGATTCTAGTGAAGTGAAACCTGTGCTTGATGTGACTATGACTTGTATAGTGAGTGGTGCTTCTAGTGTTGTTTCGACTCTCATGCATGACCTTCATTCCAATGATGACATCAAGAGGTAAGATTTCAATATTTTTATCATAAAAATATGCCTAATCTTAATCACTTCTCATTAATTGTTTTCAAAATTGTAGGTATTATGTTTCTGTAGGGCTTTTGCAGCTATATCTTAGGTCAATACGAGGTCATTCTTAATAGGTTACAATAATAATTATTATTTATTTCAAGTGTATGGAAAAGTATACAAGCTACATTTAGGTTGAGCCATTTAACGAAACGGCAATAGTTGTATGTCACATGCCATCCTTTTTCTCCTGTAACTTTTGCAGTAAAACAAACGAAACTTATATGTAACTAAAGTCCATCAACAAATGAGACTTTAGTTATACCCAATTTATTGTGAAATGACAAATAAAGTTTGACATTTAACAGTGTCTGAGTTTAACAGTGCAATTTAATAAACAATATAATAAATTATTTTATGCATAAAGTTACTGTGAGAGGATATTGTTGTATCTGTGTTTTTACTGTCTGTCAAAAATCAAAACCCTTTCTTAGGCCCTCATAAACCTTAAATCTACATATTATGTCCATTATTTTACCTCACCTTTTTAAGGCTATTTTAAATTTAATTTAGTATCAAACGCCTTCCCCTGCGCCCTATTTTCTTCTTAAATTGGTTTATCTGCAAAAAGCCGTGGAATGTTACTGTATTGAGGTTAACAATAGAAATTAATTCACCCTAAGACTGTAAAATCAGTTGTAGGGGAACTGTAGGCCCTATTGTCACAATCTTAGTTCCATATTACTATAGATGAGTCAAGATTCATAGAAGTCATTATGATGGTTATATAGTTGATTTTATTTTAAAAACAAAGCTTATTTTGGATTTATCAAAATTTTCATGCCAAAAAAAAACTTTATCGTTTTTCCTAACCTTTGAACACTGATAATTATGATATTATAATGATTTTATAATATTTGTATGATATCATACGTTATTATAGTTATTTCTTGTTTATTATACGATATTATAGGTACTAGAGGTTATCCAGTGGTCGAAACTCGACCGTAATTCATTAAACTTTTAAGTTTGAGCATTATTGAGGTTCTTATACCTCTATCATACAGTGAGTATAACTATATAATAATTGCATATATATATTTTTTAATTTTGTTTTATTACGTCAGCTGCGAGTGTGTACAAATACGTCATTAGCGTATGTTGTTTGCCTTAATTCCCTGCAATACTTAATAAATATAAAATTTAATTTTAATAACAGCTGAAAAAAAAATTTAGAACTATAGAACGCTGAATTGTATTTACAAATCTTTTAAAAATATTTTTTGTTTTTCTTTTTATTGGAGGTTCATGTGATGTAAGTCGTTCATACAATAATTTGAAGTATTTATTCATTATGATAATGCCAATATGCTTTACCCTTGATAACAACATGAAGTGAATGCAGCCTTTCACCTAAAGTGACTTCAGATTCGAAATGTTTTGCATTGCGAAACTTGTATTGCTAATGCAATTAATCCACTATCAAATGTATTCAAATTTCTTGAAATGACATTCAGCGCACATTTAAATTTATCCCTCAAAATAATTTCATCATTTTGTAATACTATTTACACTATTTAAATTTGCAATTGGCCTATTATCATTTAGTTTTTGATGAGAATATATATTTTATTTCTTCTTTGTGTCTCACGTCAGGTCTACGTGAAGGCATAAGAAGATAGGTGCGAATATCTGGACGTAAAAAAAAATTGAACTTCTGAAATAAAAAATGTAAACATGTAAAATTAAATGACTGAAACTAAATTAGACCGGGTTTAATTTATATAATAAAATGTACTCACTTTTTTTTACCCCAACAATTTTACTTTTTTGCCTTGACATTATTTTATTGCAAAGATTATTGAAAAAGTAATGTTTGAAATCACACAAAATTCACAGATCAAAACTCTTTCAGTCAATCTGCTGTCAGTTAGTATGAACGTTTTATTTAATTTAATTAAATGTATTTATAACACATATTACAGATAATTTTAACTTTCCGCACTCCTTCTTCATATAAACTTTAACTGTGCCAATCTCACTCTCCTCCATGCTCCTACTATATGCTTAAAAATGAATCCGAAGTTTTCTCTTCACATATTAATATGTAGATAATTTGCATTTATTGCGGATTTTTAAAACCAAATCTTAATTATAACTACAATTTTTTTTGACAATTTTATTGGTCCAAATTGAAAAAAAACAAAAAATATATAGATATAAACGAATGTAATTGGATCACTCAAAAACAAAGGATAATGATAGGTTCAATTTAAAAAATTGGCATAAAGAGAAATATCTGTATTTGCTTAAATAATGGGAAATAGACTAGAATGTGAGATTAGGTGGAGCGAACAGCCTTCTTGCAAAACGTCAGACAATAAGCAAAAATCGCCTAACTATCTACCGAACCATCTATCTATCTATCTATCTATCTCGGTGCATGTGAAACGCTCGATAGGCCAAGAAATTTCGAGAAATAAGAAATAAAATCATATAAGAAATATATTTCAGTATCAGCATTATTACTGTAATATTTTTAATTTCTATTTTTTTCTAATAGTTAAATATACTGATGGTTTTGACAGTTAAAGCTATGAATAATTTAAATAGTACCTTCTGTTAAGGTACTATTTTCACAGATATACTTACAATTATTTATTTATCGTATGGCAAAAATGTACAATGGTGTTATAGCTAATTAAAGGTAATTTGTAGTTAAAGTTCTATACGTAATACAATTGTCAGAGTAATATTTAAATGTCAGAAGTTAAAAATAAATATTAAAGTATTAAACATAATAATCATCATCATAAAAGTCATCTCAATCTTTATTATTATTATTAGTTTTAGGCAGAGGCAGCTTATGCTGATAAGCCTAAATCTGCACTTGTATCGTCTCTGATAAACTTGTCCAGTCTGTTCTTAAATTCGTTCACATTTCCGGCACTTATCACTGCACTTGGTAACTTATTCCATGCATTCACCGCTCTATTTGACATGAAATTCTTCCTCGGATTAGAACTAAAGGTTGTACTTGAGAGTTTTAAATGATGTCCTCGCAAGTGCGAATTTGTATTAATTGTGTATATGGTTTAAAAATCTGAAACATCATAATAGTGAGTTAATATCTTGTAGATCTCTATAAGATCGCCTCTCGCCCGCCTGTGCTTTAATGTTGTCAGTCCAAGTATATTTAGCCTTTCTTCATATTACAGATTTTTCAGTTGCATTGGTATTTTCGTTGCGCATCTTTGCACCTTTTCTATGAGATCTATGTCTTTAGTGAAATAGGGATTCCATACTTGATAAGCATATTCTAGTATTGGTCTTAGGTATGATTTATAGATCTTTATGAATACGTCCACTGTCAAATTATGGAAAGCCTTTCTTATTAAGGTTAATAAGGAGTTTGCCTTTTTTGAGATTGAGGTGATGTGCTGTTCCCACTTAAGATCTGATGAGATTGTTACACCGAGTTCTTTTTGTGACTGAACTATTTTAAGTTGAGTGTTTCCTATGAAGTATGGATGTTTTGGGTTTTTCTTCCCGATATGCAGAATAACACACTTTTCAATGTTCAGGCTTAGTAACCATTCAGATGTCTATAGGGTGATTCTGTTCAAGTCATTTTGTAATTGCGGACTACTTATTAAGGGGTTAGGGGTTAATGAGTTCTAAAAGATCAATTAAAAATATTGTGAAAAGGACCGGACCGATTACCGAGCCCTGTGGTACACCGCTAAGAACTTCCCGGACTGTAGATAGGAATTCCCCCACTCTGACTTGGAAGGTGCGACCTGCCAAGAAATCTTTGATCCATTTTAAGAGTTTTCCTCTTATACGAAAATGTTCTAATTTATGTAGAAGTCGATATATTGGGACACGATCAAATGCCTTCTCATAGTCTAGGTATATTATGTCTGTAGGCTGTCCTTTATCCCACTCCTTAGTCCAACCATCGACACATTGGAGAAGGTTGGTGATTGTAGATCTCCCCGGCACCCCCCCCCCCCCCCCGATTTAATTAGTAAAATTCAAGAACAACATCCACATACAGTCCTAAACAATTATACTTTAAATGTGAAGGGGTTGCCAAATAAAGGCATTGGGAATTATTTCATCGCACATTGCGTTTTATATTTCACCTCACATTTAGTCATGCTACATCGATAAACTTCTAGATTCCGTTGTGGTATTGTTACTTTGACCTAGCATGTGTGAGGTTTTTTGATAGGGCCACAATATAAATTTTGCAATATGGCTTAATCTCAGTCAAGTCAGAACTTGTTATGGTCAGTATTTTTGCTCAGTGAGCGTTTTCAATCTTTGATGTTTGGCTGAGATCACAGTGCTAGAGGACTGGATCTTACATCTGCGGTGTATAATGTCGACCATAAAACATTAAAATGTTTTTTAATGTCTGAACATATTTAGCATTTTCATAACTAACAGAAGAATGGCTGAAGCTGTAATGATTAGTTACAACCTGATTTAGAAAAATGTACTAAAAAACTAACTCTTGTTGTCTGGTTAGGTTACTTTACGATGTGAAAATGTCACTTAAATCATGAATAACTACACTAAAAATAAATTGCTAAATCACATGGTAAGAAATATGTAACTTTAATAGCGTTTTGCATCCTATATTCGAATTCTAGTTACTTAATCTGATATTTGCCAGGGATATGGGTGGCACACTTTCAATGGTTTATTTCCTAATAACTAGCATATTTTACCGGCTTTCACTTCTACCATAATATCAGACAAGACTCTTATAAAACCAAACCACACATGAGAAGCACTAACAGACACATTGTCAAAAGGACCGAATCCACATTTGATTTGATAGCCCTTTTTGTCGTAGCAGCTGAGAGCATTGCTTGTCCGCGTTCCACTTCAAGCGCAGCGGCCTCAACCCGCCGTGCCCTTGCCCAGAATACAACAGCGAAGAGAGCAGCGAAAAAGCAGACAAACTGACCAAAAAAAAGGGTGCTAGCATGACTATGATAGGCCCAGAACCGGCCTGCGGCATAGCTAAAAGCACTATCAGCATACTGCTAAAAATCTGGGCTTAGAAACAAAGCCAAAAATACTGGCAAGAATTGCCGGGACAAAAGCAACCCAAAGAACTCATAGTAGGATTCTCGCAAAAAAGACTCTCAGAGCTATTGAAGTTAAGCCGAAACCAACTAAGGATCCTAACCAGAACCTTAACAGGCCACTGCAAGCTGAATAAACATCTGCACAAATTAAGCCTATCGACCGACGACAGGTGCAGACTTTGCCAAGAGAGCCCAGAAACTCCGTTACACCTACTGGGAAAATGTGGGCCCCTCATTTACAAAAGGTACCAGCTTCTAGGCAACCATCTCCTCAAGCCAGAAGAGATTAGAACCATCGCACCCAAAAAGTTACTTAACTTTATCTACAGTACGGGAATAGAGGGCGAACTATAAGTGGATTTAAAAGTACAATAGTTCTGAAAAGGTTGCGGTACACGGGTGGCAAACCCCCACATCCATAACATACATAACATAACATAACTCTTGCCCAGCGAGAGTACGGCGGCGAGCATACTGAATCCCTTTATACTGTGGCATTACCTTCTATTTATTTAGTGTTTATTTACCGATAATTATCATTGACGTTGTAATTGATCATTGATATGTCCACCTACCTCTATTTAATTAGGTCAGTACAAACAAATTATAATTTAATAATTCAATTTGTTGGAAAACTGGCCTACCCTATTATGGGCAATGTCTAGTTAGGTGTGGTTATGTTATATTGACTTTGGTCTTTATTATAAATAAATAACATAAATTCAATAACAATAATTTATAAATTGAATATGTAGTGTTTTGGTTCAACATTACAGTCTGCCGCTACAAAGTGGTCGCTGCCGCTAATCACAGTGTTCATCAAACATTAGAAGCATATATAATAATAATAGTATATACAATAGATCTCAAACTGTTTTGGTTAATGGCCATTTATCTAAGTTGATTGATGTTACTTCCGTAGTACCGCAGGAGTAACCTTGGACGACCAGTATTGTTTATTTTATTTTTAAAAGATATATCGGGCTGCTTTATCAACTCTCTTCTTAAAACAAGAGACCTGTTCGCAAATGACCCAAAAAATTTACATCCTTTAATTATGACATTTATCCTCAATAAATAATTACTCAAATCAGTACTTCCTAGGAAATGTGCAGATCGAACCAGTCCATGCACAAAAAGATCTTGGTATAATAATGTCTCACAACTTGAAATGGGAAGAGCATATTACAGAAATAGTCAAGAAAACAAACTCCTCATTGTACCTTATTACTAAAGCCTTCCAGCACATGACCCCACAGCTATTCCTGAATATATATAAAACATATGTGGGACCAATATTGGAGTTTGGATTTCAAGTGTGGAACCCATACTTTCAGAAGGACATTGACATGTTAGAAAGGGTGCAACGAAGAGCTACGAAAATACCTACTGGCCTATGAGGAGAGGCTAAAAATTCTCAATCTCCAGACATTAAAAAAGAGGAGAGATAGAGGGGACCTCATTGAAACATACAAAATATTAAAACCTCACTATGACTGCGCAGAATTGAGAGAAATATTCACATTCGATAAAAACACCCAACTAGGTGGGCACTGCATGAAGTTAGATAGGACGTCCTTTTCAACCAACCCGAGGAAGAACTTCATCAATAACAGAGTCGTGGAAGCATGGAATGGATTACCAGAAAGTGTCATAGAATCAAACAATCTAGACGAACATTTAAGAAAAATAAAAACAAAGAAAAAATAATAACAATTTTGATATTGAATAAGATATAGGCTTATCAGCTATGCTGCCTGCCTATTACGAAATAATAATAATATTAATAATAATTGTCAAAAATTACAAAATAAACTCAAAAACCTGTACCGAATATTGTAAAACTAATAAGATGATACTAAATTTAAATAAGCGGTAAGTTTCATCATTTGCGAGTTTCATCATTTAATTATGAGAATGGGTTATGTCTAGAAATGGCGGCAATTTCAAAGATTTGTGTAAAATTTTCGATTCTAAACTTAGCTTTAATCTCCATATTGATTATATAACCTAAATATGAACTTTAGGGCTTTCTTCTTTGTGTAACCAAATCTTTTAAAAATCCTATGGCTGTCCGTACAATATTTTTATGTTCAATACTTAGTAGATTAGAATACGGTTCAATTCCAACCTCCGTACTCTGTTCATATCGACCTAATAAAAAAGATCAAAAAAATATCAATTCGTGCGCTCACGCTTAGATTCTACCTAGGTGTTGAACGCCTTAAAATTTTATTAGTTGTAATCTATGAACGAGCGTCGCACTGTGATCATTTTTAAATACCCTCATTATGAACAAAATTGACTGTCTGGCCATTGTCCCTTTTTAATTTCAAAACAGAACATGCAATTTTAATGTATTTCATACAAGTTTTTGTTCCTGGAATAATGCTTTTTACTCTCCCCCTCCCCAAATCCCCCCCTCAAATCGTCAAATCTCCCCCTTAAATAAATTTATTATAATCGCCTTAAGTTAAGTAAATTTCAATTTAAAAAAAAGTAAAGTTGCAATTAAGAACTGTGTAAAATGTGAATAATATCTAAATCTAAGTTTTTTTACACTATCAATATCTTAGTTTCGTTTTTAAAGGTTTTATTTAGATGATGTTTATTAATTGTATTATTATCTATGTTTTATGTAAGCATATAATCTATACAGATTTATGTAGTATTAACTTTTTTCTCTTCGTATGGCAATGTAAACTACTATCTAAATCTGTTGACTTCTTTAAAAATTAAATAAATTAATAAAAAAGTAAATAGTAAACCAAACCAAACAATCAGAAGATGAATTGTTGATTATTTATTACTTTTTAATGATACTTTTGTCATATAAGATTTACCGTTCTTATACACATTTTAAAATAATTTTTACTTGAGGTTTCCTTATGATCTGCCGGGTCCTCAACATGTCCATGCGATGTTGATGTGAGCATTCAGTTGGCTTTAACCTCATAAACATGTGGTCTATGGACGAGCTTAATCTCCTTTTAATCATTTCCTTCCTTTTTTTTTAGTCTACTCTAAAGTTTCAGATACTGTCCTAAAGTTTATGGTCGCCATAGTGTTTTTGTTGGTAGTTGGAAAATAAAAAAAGCTCCAATGCCTACCCACAACTATTGGGTCTACGACTATGGCATGCGATGTTCAGTACTCCTTCATAAAGTTCAGTTCCAATCATGAGGACTTCATTTACAAATTGGCTAGGTTAAGTCTTATAGATAATTTCCATTTGTCATGTAGAGGTACTGACTTTTTTGAGGTCCATAAGGTACTGACTTTAAGGCGAATACCAAAGGATAAACATTAATTTTACCTCATTTAGACCCTTTTTTTTCTATGGCTGGCATTTGGTAACAATTGGATATTTAATAATAAAAAAAATATGTTTAGATATTTTGTTCTTATATCTTCGACATAGTAAAGGCAGATTTTTTAAAGTTAATTCTATTTCTGAGATATTTAATAAATGATAAACTCCTAATAGTTATTTTTTAGTTGAATTGCTCTCTTAAAAAATACATTAGAGCCTTAGGAAAAAAAGTAATTGAAAGGAAAATGAAAGGTCTAAAACATAATAAAGTTAGTTTTTTTAATTTCTATATAAAGAAGCTGTAATTAAATAAAAACCAACAATTGCTTTCTGACCGCGCAAAGAACAAAACTTAACGCCCTATAAAAATAAAGCCTTAAAGCACAAGCTTCGCTTATAGCTTGTTACTTATATTTATTTGGCTTCCAATCCGTATGGGATCCACACGCTCAATGCCCACAACCGATCTAGTATATTTTTCAGTGTTTCAATCGATTTAATAGTCCTGTAAAATTAATATTATTACATAATTGAGGCCATTAAATAGGAGACTTTCTGAATATTGTTTGACAAATTTATATAAGTCTGACAAATGAACTGATTTTAATAATTATTGCCCCCAACTTGCTATACCTTATGTTGATCGCATTGACTAATCAAATTTAAAAAAATGTTCAGTTAAAATACGAGGGTTGTCCGATAAGTACCTAGCCTACAAATGAAAAATGAAAGATTTTGGAAAAGTGGCGATTTGTTTTTCAACGAGACGATGTCTCCAAGCTCGATATACTTGATCCACCGATGCTCCAATTCTTTAACCCGTCTGAATTTTTTTTTCTCGAGGTCTGCAAAAGTAGGCCTCAAAAGTAGAACACTTTTTTCTTCTCCAATGCCGTTTTTTCTGCAATTCGGCGTTGAATCGGCCCAATAATTCGGTATAGTAGAGCCCTGTGACCGTTTTGCCCTTCTCCAGGTAGTCGATGTAGATCACACCTTGTGAATCCCAGAAAACGGTGGCCTTCATCTTTCCGGCCGATAGCACAGTCTTCGCCTTCTTCGGAGCACGTTCGCCGGGTAAAGTCCACTGTTTCGACTGTTCCTTTGTCTTTGGTGTGTACCAGTGGATCCATGTTTCTTCGACGGTCACGAAACAACGCAGAAACTCCTTCGGATTGCGCTTAAACAGTGTCAAACACTGCTCTGAAGTGGTCTCACGTTTGCGCTTGTTGTTCGGAGTGAGCAAACGCGGCACCCATTGCGCCGACAGCTTTCTCATGCCCAAAATTTCATGCAGGATATGACCCACGCGGTCTTTGAGATGCCTACTGTCTTAGCCATCTCGCACATGTTCAATCGGCAGTCTGCCAACACGAGATAGTGGATTTGTGTCATGTTATCCTCCGTGGTAGCCGTTTTCGGGACACCTGGGCGTGGCTCATCAAAAACCGAAGTGCGACCACGTTAAAACTCGTTAAACCAATTTTTGACGGTCGCCCTTGAAGGGGAAGAGTCACTGTTCACACCATCCAAGCGCTCTTTGATTTAGTTTCGCGATTTACCTACCAGAAACAAGAATCGAAATACCAACCGTTATTGCTCTTTTTCCATTTTTCTAAAATCCGCTGACACGTCCGCTTGTCAATAATGTCAAAATAAAACTACTGTCAAAATTCGGTTGAAATTTTAACAGTAGCCGTCTACGAGAATGTATTACATGATAATTTATCTTGCAATAGTGGCGCCATTAGGCGGTGAAGCTAGGTTCAATTCTTTTCACACCAGAACAATTCGCAAACGGAGGGTAAATACTAACTTGTGGGGGACCACAAGTTAGTATTTACCCTTTTCTTTGGTCTAAACCCATTTCTAAAAGCAGGCTGCAAGTTATTATATATAATTATTGTGTATTACCGGAGTTAGCTCTTAAAAATTGACAACTAATCTAATCTACCCTGAAGTAGACAAAAGCTGTAAAACTTACCAGTTGCATAATAACTATCACAGGCATCAGAAATCTTGAGAAAAAAACGGGAATTTGTTTGATCTTGAATATAGCATATATTGAAAATCTGTCAATTGAAAAATCGCAATGCAGAAATTGAATTTCGGATCGCCTTGATCTGATCCATTACACCTTATGTCAGATTTTACCAAGAAAGCGCAGACACTTGGTAACCGAACAGTATGGCGAGCTTTCTTTTAATATCATGATATATTTCGACTACTAATTATTACATATATTATTTATAGGGCAGTTGTAATCGCCAGTATCTTTTTACCATATCCACAAGGCAAGTCCATTAGATGTAGTTCATGGATGTACACATTTAACACAGTTATACTTGGGATGTCACTTGGTCAATCCAACCAAATGAGATATGCTCCTGCCCTGTATTATTTTTATTATTAATAACCAACTTTTTAAAATTGTCACCCGGTTATTATCTTGCAATCTGACAGAAATACTTCACTCTTCACTACTTATGGATAGGCCTTGTTCAGTCTTTGTGCTTGTACTTATAATGGTTATGTTTGACCCTTAAACTCCGCTAACTTCATTTGAAGTCCTACCCAGTTCCAGATCAAAGTAGCGGTGGAATCAACGGATCCACTACTGAGTTGCAGTTTTGTGAGAGTAAAGTAAAGTAAAGTAAAAGTTTATTTCCAAGAACAACTTAATGCATAGGAATGACAATTTTCAGTTGGTTCAAAAAAATTGATATAATGCAATATATCATAGCTACATCATGCCTAGAGTGTTCGACATTTATACTACTCATACTCGTATTACATAGCTAAAAATACATCACATAAAAAAATATATATATACCTATATATAAATGTAAATAGAAGTTTTATAATTATGCTTAAATATACTATTTTAGAATTAGTATGAAGAATAACTGGCACATAACATTTCTTCCTTTCAAATATAGGTCTTTGAATTCATACAGATTTTTTTTAATTAAATATGTTTTGATGGCTTTTTTGAAAATAAATATTATTTTTATGTTTTTATATTCTACCGGTAATTCATTGAACATTTCTAGTCTTCTATATAAACTAGTTTTTTGAAATGTGGACGTACGAGGAGGTACCGGCTGAATAAAATTATCTTTGTTCCTTGTGTTGTGGAAATGAACCGATGTATGGGTTTGATTATCTTCCTTCGTTCGGATAAATTCACAAAGGCCTTCTTGTACACATATACCATACCATACACAGTTAATATTCCAAGGGTTTGGAAGTGTGATCTGCAAGATTCCCGCTGATTAATACCTAAAATTGCTCGAATGGCTTTTTTTAGAGGACAAATATGTCTTTAATGCAGGATGCTGATCCCCATAAAAGAATGCCATATCCCCATAAGAATCCCCAAGATCCCCATAAAAGAGGCCTATAAAGTTTTCACTACTGTCCAAATTTTCTTCGCTGTTTGTCAAATTACGAACTCGGCTGAAAATGCTGGTGCCATCTTACAGAATTTACTTTTTGGGTCAGGCCATTTTGGGTCAGAGTGTCATAGGAGCAACAAAACGATTCAGATACTCTCGCCCGAGTCACATTCGGGAAAATCACTTAAGTGGTCATGGTTGTCTTTTATTATTGCTTGAGATTAATCTTATTATATAAAAAAAAATGCTTTTCAGTTTGTAGACTGAATATCTCTGTCTATTCGAGGCGGATTTCGGTGCGATCATTTTAAAGCTCAGGACAATCCATAGCGCCTGATCATAATAATATTTTCCAGATAATTGTTATATATACGAAAAAGATATTTAAAGATAGAATTTGACAGATAAAAAGGTCGTTACGTTGATACTGTCTCTTTAGAAAGATAAGAAAGAGATGGCCATATCCCTGTCCTGTTCTGTTTCAATGTGCTAATGCAAGGTTGACAGGCCCATTTAAAATGAGTTTGCTGGTTTAATTAATTAACTGTAATTTAATTTAATTGCAGTAACTGTGATGGGTAATAAATAATAAATATATTACAATCTAGCACGTTATTAACGGGCTTCCAGTTTTGTAAGAAATAATCACTGAATAATATGATCTCTTGAAGCCCTTGACTCTTGAGGTCTTTGTTTTAGCGATGATGCTCCTAATTAGATCTAAACCTAACCTAACCACCGAGCCATTTTTTCAATTGGAAACATAATAGTCGCAGGGGGTCAAATTTGCCCAAAAGCGACCAAATTTGCCAAATGCCAGCGGGCCTAATGCGACTGCTTTCGCTTCAAATCGGTGTCGAATCGATACAACAGCTAGCTCTGCATAATATATGCTAGTGAATGATATCGTGCACATCTCAAAAAACTGTAAACATATCTTTATTGGCGACAGACACACCTTGGCATTCTTCAGAAGAAGAACACCGCTGTCTGACTGTTCCTTGATTTCTGGTGGATTTATGTTCATCAACGGTTATGAAACAGCTCAAAAAGTCTTTCTTTTATACATACAAATATATCAAACATTACGAAATATCTCATTTTATTATGTTAGACTTTGTCAAAATGACTGAATGGTATGGTATGGTGAAAGACAAAACATACCGGTGCAAAATAGCACTTGGTCAGTAGGTTCTACACTATGTTTATGTAATATTATTAAATTATAAAACATTATGTATGTATAAAATAATAATGGTTGTACTCACTTATCTTAGGTTAAAATCCTAGAAAACTGAGCACAGGTTCACAGTAAACAAATGAATTTGTGTACTAACGCGATATGATACTTGTAATAAGATCTTCTTTCTCAGTTATTACGTTTAGATAGTCGTGTGTTTATATTACATATTAATATTACAATGGAGGCAGTTAGAATGCCGATAATTAGGCATCCCCAAGCAACCAGAAACGCGACCGTCTCCAACAACAATATGTGATCTTCAATGAAGATGGTTTCCCCTCTTGAGAGAGGCTGTAATCGCTTCCGACAAAGTGCCTCCTTGTCGCAGTGCCGCGATTCCGTTGGGCATTCCGGCTTTCTCTATTCGAATCCCGATTCCTGTACGCTTTTCAAAAGGGACTTTCCAAATAATTATCCAGAGTGTTTGTCAACACGCCGTCGGCCGGGATCGTCCCATCGGGATTCAATTCGGATCCCTCAATATTCCCCAACCTCTCCCTTCCCCCCACCGCATATTTTCCTCGAGGAGTCGGGCTGATTTCAACCACATAATCTCTTTTTTTCTATGCGAATAGATTCATATTTACGATCGGTATAATTTAGCCGACGAAAAAAAAAATGATTGAAATGTCGAATTCTAACCATCAAACCTGTATAATGTATAAAGCAATTTTCTATTATTGTTAAAATGCGGAAAACTGTCACAATCCGGCCCAAAGAAATTGTGTTTTCTGATTTCTTTCTTGAGTATGAGTTGACCTATTTATGGTACATTTGAGTCCTAAGAATAAATATTAGCAGTCAAAAGTCAGTCAGTTTAAATTCCCCATTGAAATTTTAAGCATCAAATAACTTTGAAAAGGGAGAGGTTTATAAAATCTCTTACGGATTATCGTAATGAAAGCTTTGCCGATACGAAATTGCCGACGCATCAAACCAGTATTTATAGGTTACTATTTTATACTCCGAATAAAAAAAATATTTATTTCGTACATCTTTCATCCCTCTAAAATATTCGTATAAGCAAAAATTTATAAATCATTTAATTTGGCTCACGTCGTTTTTATATATTTTGGATCGATTTAGAATCTCCTTGACAATTATATCGTAAGTACAATTGTATCGTAATTGTATCGTATTAATTGATTTATGGGAATTTGTTGGTTAAAAATATAATTAAATAAGGGATGTATTAGCAGAAAAAATGGGGTGGGTCCTTTCATTTTCCACCTAATTGTAAAGAGGTTATAGCAAATAAAATTGAATTCGCGGAGGGAGCGAGGGAGACGGAGATTGGTCCTCATTTGACATTTGAGGTATAATAAAGTAGACGAGAGCGTTTTCATCATCGGAATTGATGTTCCGCCGAGATAGAAACGCGCCGAAGGCCCTGGCCTGCGCAAACAAGCCCCTAACAAGATTCAAATTTAAAAGTCGCGCTCCCGAATATTAAAATTTCACAAAGGCTGCCCGGGACGCGGGATGATTTATCTGCGCGCTTGGGGATGTGGGTAGCCAGTCGGGGAGGTGAACATTGCTGCAGCGACTTCTCAGCACGTCCTCGAAGTCATTCCTTACATTTCCTTACGGTCACCGTTCACAACGCCAATTCTCAAAACTGTTGTACTCAATAAAGAAATAATCATGAAAACGTCGACTATATTTTATAGGCTTTTCGGTCGTTTTCCATTACACATACGTTTGCCCATGATCCCTAAACAAATGAGTGTCTGCCAAAATCCAATTACTTCACTATAATCCATCGCCCCCCTATTCCCGCGCCTCCCGCGCCGCGGCACCGCCCATAGCGTATATATATGCTGACGCTGACGTATATATATGCTGACCAGACGCTGCGACGAGTTTGCATTAATTATCCCATGATTTTTTCATTTTTCATTTCGGCTAATGACAAACGATTAAAAAATGCACATTTATTTAAGCATACAAAATATACTAATATGCAATAACACGGTGGTCGCTAGGAGTCCAATAATAAGTTAATCTCGTATTATAGAACATCGTCATTTTTAATTTAGGGTTGCCCCATATATTCGCGTAACCTTTCTACCTATGCTCCTACATAGAGCCTGTGCCCTTGGGTTCGTGTAGGGAATCGGGTCATAGGGTTTAGGTAATTATTTTACGTTTAAGATAAGCCACAACCCTGCTCTATTTGATTGACTGAACCTTTTTTTCAATCAATTTTTGAGTCCTAAACTAATGAAAAGTTACATATTTACCATTCGATACAAACATCATACAGTATTTAAACAAGGCAATATTATTTCTATATAAAATGGGCATATTATGTTAATCTTAATCTACGTTTATAATTTAATTGCAAATCGCAAAGATTTTTACAAGCTTTTAATTAGCTTGCAATGTTTGTATTAATTAGAACCACTTTCTCCTATCCTATCGACTTGAAATTTGACATGTTAATTCAGTTCCGATGACAATGCATTTTTATGGTAAGCATGACCTGATTCTCAACCTGGGAATCGCTCCATGCGAAAGACATCAACGCTCTCAACGGTCAACCGCGCAGACACGAAATTTTACACTTAAAAGAGCTAGTTTTTAAATATTTTTTTTTTGTATTTGGTTTTCATGTAATGATACCACACAAGGCAACAGATAATGAGTCTCTATGTAGTTACCTGTGTACAATACAGCGTTAGCATAACGTTAACGCATATTCTTTAACTTCTACTTTCAACGAATATAATATTCTTCCTGATAATCTTCAATATTTTATGAAATTTTAAAATAACATTTATTGCATAAGGTACAAGAAAAATAAAATGGTGTGGTTTCCCTAAATCATGTTTATTTAAGATAGTTAAGTTTTAGCAGAATGTTTTTGATTTTCCGTGTTACTTAAGATCTGCTTAAAATAATTCATTAGAAAGCAAATGTAGTATTTCGAGGGACATTATTTCATCGACGCGTATGGCTCATTGAGCATTGTGTCGAACAATGAATGGTGAATGTTGACCTACCTAATGATATGACCTGATGTTCGTTCGTTGTCCACAGCGAGCCCCCCAGTTCGTCATGCGGCGTGACGAGCGTGACGAGCGTGACGAGTGTGACGAGCGTGACGGGCGTGACGGCCGCTCTCTCCTCCGACCCCAACGACAACAGCGGTAAGCGATTTAGCATCTAACTAACTGCTCTGTCCATATTGTCCACTGTCCGACCTTGGAACCTCTTCCCTCTTCTCGTATGCACATTCCTCGACCACTTCCCGCCTTTCCCTCGCTTCACCAGACCTTTTACTTTCCACTTGTACTAAACATGATGCGTTATATTATATTTCTAGGAAATCATAGTGTTATAATAATAAAGTATAATTCTCACCGGATACGAGACAGCAGGAATTGTAATATTTATATTTTTTAAAACAACGAGCATTTAAGAATCTAATTTAACCTACTATTATTTGTATTTATACATACATTTTGCAATAAATTGACTTTATATCGGCGACCTGCATTAATGTAACGTTGCGACTTTTTCGTAAGTAAATATATATTATAACAACCGCCTATACTTTACTTTAAACTGGGCAGAAGGAGGTAGTCTGATGGGGAACTTGTGCATTTATATTAGACGGAGTGTCGCAAGCTACTAAATGAAACGACCATCGATCACGTTTTCACAAGAACCGTATATTGGTCAGAATTTAAGGCAACAAAAAACAACTCAAATACATCAAAACTCGGAAAATTCGACCGCTCTTGGCTAGTTTCCTACAATTTTCGACTTTTCTTCTGTTTATTTGCGCTGTCAGCCATACAATCGAACGCTCCCGGCCAAAAGTGGACTATTTTCAACACAAAGCCCTATTTTCAGCCCTGGCCGTTTCAGTCTTCTGTCGGCCTTGTCACCATGTCGATGCGGTCTTGATGTCCTCAATCATTGCAAAGCGCCGTCCTTTCATGGCTTTCTTGAGTTTCGGGAACAGGAAGAAGTCACGGGGGGCTAAATCCGGTGAATACGGTGACCGTGGCATGATTACGGTGTTGTCCTTGGCCAAAAAATTACGAACAAGCAATGACGTGTGAGCTGGTGCATTATCGTGGTGCAATAACTAATTTTTGATGACTGATTTTTCCACAACTTCTGGCGTTTTTTTGTATCGCTTCACGCATACGACGCATAACCTCAAAGTCGTACAGTTAACCTCCTCATTAATCTACGCTATGATAATCAAAGAAAACAGTGAGCAACACCTTGACATTTGACACCTTGGGCGTCCAGGGCGAGGTTCGTCATTGGTGTCTTCAAAGCCTTCTTGGAAGAGTTTATAGGTACCACTTGTAAACATTTTTTTTTACTTAAAGTAGACTCACCGTTTGCTACTGTCAACATTTCAAGAGTTTTAGAGCACTTGATTCCATTTTTTACACAAAATTTAATGCAAACTCTTTGATCCATGTTTTTCGACAGTTGAAGATCGCCGAGCACGCAAAACACTTCTAACCTTAATGCCTCTCACAAACAAACAAAAAATGCTATACTTTTGAAACTTTTCACAGATGTTAAAAACAAGTGTACCAACATAACAAAAAAAAAAAAAAATTGAAGATCGAAGATCGAGCCCGCGAAATTTCAAAAGTCACCTTACTTTTTGATCACACCTCGTACATCTTCCTATAAATGATACGGCGGTCTCTCAGCACTTCGCTTGAAGGCGTTTCGTCTTTTTCGATGTCCATTTGGAGACACTTCAAAGGTTCAGGCATTGCCGTACTACATAAATAAAGTCACTCGTGTTAACCCATTCCTTGTATTGGCTGTTGGCAATATAATACTCGTGGCATGGTTCTTCGTGTTATTTTGTTAACATTTATACAAAAGTTTATTACACTATGCGTATTGGCTATAATATGGCGGCGGCATTATTACGCCGCCAATTACGAGCACTTTTTAGTGTAAAACGCGTCAATTTTGTATTGTATTTCTGTATTGGCGATAGGAATATTATCAGTGTCATTTTCAAAGTTCATTCTGATCGTGAGTAAAAATTGTATAAAAAATCACGCCATATTAGAGGTTAAAATGAATATACAAACAATGAATGAGTATGAATTTAAATGAGGAAAACCAAACTTTTATATTTTTTTTATTTAAAGACTACGCTTTTTGATCGCCAGAATTATCTGGTGTATTGACTGGAGGTTCTTACTCACGGCCTGATGAATCTAATGAGTGTTTAGGAATAGTAAACGTTTTATCTCTTTTTATCGCAAATACTACCGTTTCCTGACAATATATTACTTTTTATAGAGCACAAGCAGGTCGACTCAGCTGCTCTGCTTAGTAGGTATTCACTGTACCAGAACGATTTTATTTCTCTAAAGATAGATCAACCTTTAAAAAGCAACTAAGGAGTATTATTTACATCTTTCTTTACATCAACGCTATGTTACATTACAAACCGTTACAATCTCACTAGTTGTGGTATATTTATTAATTTAACTTAGTGTAATTAAACTATTCTTGTTAAAAAAAAACAATAAATTCATATAATAATTCTATTACTATAATAAATTGTGTTAAATAGCGAATACTTATGATTTAATTATTTGTTCACTCACTTATGAAAGTGTCTAAAATTGAAAACATCCCCTTTATTTCGAGTGCTCACAAAATGGCGTAATATTCAGAGTAAAATTCCCTTTTACGCTAAACGTCTCTTTCAGTCACATTTAGTAAAGTCTAATGTAGTTGTAAACATATCTACGAGTACATCGCTGTGGACAGTTTTTGTACTGTGGCCTTACATGTGTGAGGTTTATTCGGACAACGGCAATCTGTTTAAAACAAACGGAATAATGTATCACTTTAAGCCCCTCGGCTGGAGGGGCCGAGGGATACTATAGGGGGGGGGGGGGCAGAGGTGCTACTAAACCGTATCGTCTGCTGTGTGCTTCGGGGACTTACCTTCACGACAAGCCCAACCACCTTTTGAAATTATACACTTTAGCCTAATCTACCTTTCAACGCACTCATACAAACCGTAATTTGCGTCTGGCCATTAAGTTGAAAGTGTGAATATCAATTATTTGCGTTCCTACTCCACTTATCTTTTATTTATTTCGATATAATTCACTAGTTTTCGATTTACATCTAAAATAACCTCTTTATAAAAAATACTCGTTCACAATTCAATACACGCCATAATAACGCCTATTCATTTTAGTTAGAAACCAAAAAATATTGTTTATTATTTAATTTTAAAAACCATTAATAAAGTTTGTATTAAATTACATTACACCTTATTAAAAAAAAAATATGAAAAAAAATGGTACGCATATGAATTATGGTATATTAAGTAAAATTTTCCTGGCTTTCAGTCGAATTAGTGAGTTATTCAAATTATTATTGCACTGCGCTAACGTCGACTAGCAGTTAGTTAACACGTAAAAATATTTGCTACTAAAATACAGTTTAAAATAAAAGTCTTTTAAAGTACATTTGTAATTTATTTTATTTATAATCCTACTTAAAACTTAACATTAATCTTTTAAGAGATTAAAAATGTCTTGAGTAATAATCTGCTGAAGTTATTGTGATGTCTGAATTTTACTACCTAATTGCAACCAGCATTCGGACACGATTAATAATAAATAATAAACCCTACTTCAAAATAAACCTACAACCAAAAAAACTAAGAAATAATAAGATAAGATTCTTAAGATTAAGATAGAATAAGATTCTTATTGTTAGTAAAAAATAAAAAAATAAAAAAATGGAAAACACATACAACAACACAACAACACAGCACACAACTTACAACTTCACACAACTTCACAACTTCGTTATACAACTTCAGTACATGTAGGTATTAGGTAAACCATGTCTTTAATCCGACTGACGTTTTGGTGGATCCGTTTTCTTATTATTTTGTTTACTAACAATAAGAAGTTCATTGTACTTATTACATCTTAGTTTTTTAGTTGTTGGTTTATTTTTTCATAAAAGTTTTTTGTTTTTTATTGTCTTACACTAAAAGTTATTAATAAATTATTATCGTTCTCGAGCAATCACCTATAATGTGCAAAAAGAAATAATCGAAATTGCTTAAACATGAAAAAAAAAATTAAACAAAAGGTTTTTTGATTTGTTTTACCTTTACTCCTGACTTCATTTAATGAAATGAAAATGGGACAACTCCTGAAAAAAATCGTATCATATGCAAAAAAAAAAAAAAAAATATTGCTTGAGCCAATTCGGAGTAATGATTAAGCTTTAAAAAATAAAAAACAGATAGAATTGAGAAACTACTCCTTTTTTTGAAATCGGTTAAAAAATAATATATACACGTTTATTGCCTTTTTAAAATATTATATATACGATATTTTTATGTATCTAGGTGGTATTTAATTTCTTTTAAAACTTTTTCCTTTGGTCATTTAATGTACTTGGACACACATACGAGTAATTCTACTAAAATAAAATTATCATTTCACTGTCAAACAGATATTTTCTATGTATTGATTAATTATTGCTGTTTATTCACATAATAATAAAACTTTTAGTCTCTATACTTTTGAAAATTATACTATTAGTTAATATTATGAACACAAATTTTTTACTTAAATTTATATGAGCAAAAAAAAAAAATTGAATACTATCATATTAAGTTACAGAACTATATTAAGTACGCAGAGCTATTTGTAAAAATTTGTCTATTTACTGAAATTTATTATTGAAATATTTATTATCACGCTCATCACGGCACGACTCTTGGACAATGACATATCTGGTAAATGCCATATCTGGTAAATCTTCACCAGACATGGACACTACAGCGTCGGTATAACTAAAGCACACTTATTGCAGTTATCATTTTTCCACATTTGACATTATGAACCCATAATAATACCCGTTTTAAACAAAAATATATGTATATATACTGCATAAATATCGTAAAAAATGGGAATTTAAAATTGTTTATGATCTACTTAGTATACATTTATTTTGGACCATCCGTTACTAAGCAGAATTGCCGAATTCAGGGTAAATGCTGGTGATAAATCGTTAAAAAGTTGTTATTATGTGCGGATTTACACCCGCCGCAACCTTTGGGTCAGTCTAAAACCGTCTAAACTAAACCGTTAGACCTCGTGATCCCCATAATTTATGGAAATTCTACGTAGGTACAATATTTTTTAAATTTAGTGTCCCGACAGATAAATATTACATTCACGATTCCTAATAATTCAGTTACTCTTTTAACTCTTTTCACCGTGAACACATTGTTTTAATTTCATAACAAAGGAATAATGAAATAAGAAAAAATAACAAACATTAAAAACCAAAAACAATAACTATAAAAAACAAAGAATAACCACAATTAATCAAGAACAGTACGTAAAAACTACTTGTTATTAAAAATAACAACCCAATAAATCGAGCGGATCTGACAAAGTTGCACTCGAAAGTAGATTTTTAATCCGATCTGGCGAAATGTAATAATTCGACTGCTGTCCCGTGGCGTGGGGGGGGGGGGGGGTGTGCTTTCGCGATCTGGTCAAATTGTCCGCGAATAATTAAAAAAAATAAAATAATCTAAAGTCATGTGTTACACATTGTGCTAAGGGTGGTTTAACAATATAAAATAACTAAATGTAGAAACAATAGAAACAATAAATAAATATAGCAAAACAAAGGCATATGCGTATAACTATAACTAGGAATACTTTTATCGATAATAAATATATAATAGGTAGTAATACTACAATTTTAGAACGAACATCACAAATAATAGATATGCCAAACATAACAATGTCTGCAGGATTGATTGTTAGTTCTTCGAATTGTTCCTGCGAACGTCATGGCAGAACTTATCGGGAACTTATGGGAATACAGCCTACGTCGCGTGCGCGCAAGCCAAGCCTGCGCTGGAGCCGGAACCGCCTGAACCGCTTGAACCGCCGGCAGCCGTCGCGCCGGGATGCTGCTGTGTTGGCGTCGCCCTGCATTTCCTCTTGCCGGGCGCGTTGGGCGCGGGCGCTGGGGCGGGCGCGTCGCACTCTTCGTCGGGATGACACATCTTCCGGTGCTTGTGCACGAAGTAGTAGGAGGGGAACTTGGAGCCGCAGCTCTTGCACGGGTAGTATTGCACGTTCATGTCGAGGGGACGCGGAGAGCGCCGGCCGCCCACCACCGGGTTTAGGTGCCTGCGAACATTCCATCGTAATATTTACTATTTTATTTCAATGGATGGGTATTAATCTGTTTATTTAATTTCCAAACTATACGAGTATAGTACAAGCTACAAAAATACGATCGTAATAACATTTTTTCAAACGATTGAATTAAATTTAAAATGCTTCTGAACTTAAATTTCAACTTTTGATCCCCTAGTTATTATTATTATTTACGTATTACTAATTTCTTTAATCGAAAATCGAGACGATATCCACATTTTTTATTTTGATTTTCTTGTCTAAAAAAAAAAAAAAAAAAATAAAATGAAACACATTATATTAAACCACCTTTAATAAAATACATAATTACAATAATTTATAGATTGGCGGCAACTAGCTAAGAATATTAAGGATACCTAAGTACTAACGTATCAAATATTCATTTTTATTATGACAGTTAAAATAAGCAAAAGCGTGCTTTTTCACGTTAAACAACTTTGGCGGATGGCGGATGGCGGGTTCTCGCCAAGCGCTAACGAATAATATAGGAATTAACCTGCTGGCGTGTTTCTTGTAACAGTAAGCGGACTTGAAGGCGTGGTCGCAGTGCGCGCACGAGAAGGGTCCCTCGCCGCGGTCGCCGTGGGCGGGCGGCTCGTCCGCGACGTCCGGGCGGTCGGCGGCCGCGCGCGTCGCGGCGGCGGCGGCGGCGGCCGCGGCGTCGAACGCGTCGTTGAGCACGCGCCTGAAGCGCACGGGCCCGTCGCAGCAGGCCACGTCCACCACCGCGGCCGCCGAGCCCCCCGCCGAGGCCCCCGCCCTCTCCGGCGCCTCGCAAGCCCTCGTCTTCGCAGGCGAGCCCTCGGCGTCGCGCCTCGAAGGGTCGCGGTTCTCATTACCTATACACAAATATAACATGGATAGTAAATATTTGAACGTCTGCTCGCGTCTGCTGTTCTCTATTCCTTCGTGCGTCGTCATGTTTAGGGACTTCAGATAAAATAAAGATGTTCCGGCATTTTGTGAATTACCTACATGTATTTAAAATAATGACGTCTTTGTTATTATGACTGAGTTTCCATTTTCCCCAATAAACAATTTATTGACCTATCTACTCATTCGAGACACTTCATTCTGCGTTAATCCTATAAGTAGACAAACAAACCTGCGCTGGTCCCTCGGTAGGCGTCGTCGGTGTCCGTCTGGACAAAAGGCCTCTCGAGGTGCAGGTGCAGGTCCTCGGCGGCGTCGTCGTCTTCCGTGACGTTGACCTCGAGAGAGCTCTCCGAGGCCGGCGCCGGGGGCGGCGGCTCGCGTGCCGGAGGGGGCGACGGCGCCGTGTCGACGCTCATGAAGACGGGCCGCCCGCGCGACGGGATCGGCCTGATCAGCCCTGGCGGGGGCCGCGGCCGTTGCAGCGGCGGCCCGCTGACCATTAAATGCTTTATTGACATTCATTGTATTTATTTCAGAAAACAACAGCTAATATTACAAATAAAGTTACAATAAAAAACAAACGAAACGAAGAGAGTTTCCTCCAAATTTAAAAAAATAAAAAAAAATACACCCAGAAACGAGGTTGGGATTAGCAAGTAGGAGGGGTTGGGAAATTTACATATATTTTTATATATATACTACTCTAAGGTTAGAGCTAGAGTAGACACTCTCTTGAATTCCGGGAAGGTAGTGTTTGAATATATCGATGGCGCTCAACATGCTGTTGTAAAGCTTACATGGTCAATGGATATATGAATTTTCATGATGTGTAAATAATGTAGATAATTTTGATTGTAAAATTATTTAATAACTACAATTGTTTTTAAGCAACTCCACACTAACACCTACTCATGCAAATAAAGTCAATTTAAATGTCTGACTGCTGTATTATTTCATGTAGATCACACGCAATATTTATTTTGACATAACTATTCAATATATAATCATTATACTGGGCATTAATATATATTGTTAACTACGTAATGTAAATATATCTTATGTAGTGTTGACTACAAACCATGCACAAAATGATGTGCAAAATTCTCAGCGCAAACGATATATTTCGAGAAAAAAAGGGTAAAAGCTTATATTTTTGACAATATTTATATTTAGTACATATTTCTGGTTATATAAATGTAGCAGTGGAAAGTATTTAATTGTATCTCTGTTTTGTGTTAAATGGGGAAAAGAGTCACCTGTATATGTAAGAGAAGAGCGTCGCGAAGTCGAGCGGCTGCAAGCGCGCCGCTACTTGATGCGCGACGGCCGCGGCGTGCTGGGCGGCGTGCTGGGCGGCGTGCTGGGCGGCGTGCTGGGCGGCGTGCTGGGCGGCGAGCGCGCGCGCCTGGGCGGACCGCGGGCTCAGCGGCCTGCGCTCGCCGCCGCCCTCCTCTCCCCCCGGCCCGCCCCACTCAGACATTAGCGACATCGTGTTGCGTCGGTGCTCCGGCGGACGTCCAACATTAGCCTACTGCTTGGCTTTTCTCGTCTCGAGCATGCACATTAAAAGAAGCTATATTTTATAACACTATAATTTGCAATTTCACGCGAAATTTATTTGCAAAGACTGCACATTTTTTGTTTTTTTTTTGCCTTATAAATTAATTATTGTTATTAAGTTTTATCTACATTTATTTACGATGACATAATTGGCCACTAATAATACTCTGTCGATAGTTCGAGGAAGATTTATTTCCCTTTGCAATAAGGCATTGATAACAACAGGTTTCCCAATACACAAATCGAGTTGATTAAATATACTTTACGCGAAAAAAATGAATGTTGTATGATATGAATGTACAAACAATGGCTTGTACCATTAATAATTATTTTATATTAACATCGTTCACTAATTTCTTTATATATACAATAAACAAGAACATTATGACATTAATACGTCTTCGCAAAATCCGCACTGATTGAGATAAATTAGGAAACTTTTTTGAGCGAGAGAGTAGAGAGTAGAGAGAGAGTGAGGCGTGTTGCCGGCGCGGCGCTCGCCCGAGCTGTGGGCTCTGGGCGGCCGTCCGCCCTCGCAGCGGCAGGGCGCCGCCTCGGTATTTGCTCACAGAGATTTCGACGAGTGGGCATGCCCGATTACTCTTCGCTCGCTCGCCTGCCTGCCTGCCTAAATATGCCTACTTATACTATCCACTTTGAACAAGTGTTTCGTTCTACTAAAATCGTGCTCTTGCAGCCCCCCCCCCCCGTTAAAACCTAAACCGAATAGAAATTCCCATGACTCGTACAAATCGTAAAGTTCGAGACAAATTTAAAAAAAATATATATATATTCTTACAGTTAAATAATAACGCAAATAATATAATCCTAACTATGTGGGCTATGCCCGCTCTGTGGCGAGATATATATTATTATTTATTTTATAAGTATATAAATAAATTTAACATCTCATTTTATTTATAAACGAACAGCCAGTGGCATGTACTTACAAATTACTTAATTATAGTCATAAAATGTATATAGTGACATAAAGACAAAAAATTTTTAATTTTATTATTACTATAAATATTATTTACACGTGTTTAATTAAACATTGGGGAGACCAAACAAAATAGACCTAGATTCATTTTCAAATAAAAAAATAAAAATAAGCAAAACTATATTAGTTCTAAGATATTCTAAAATAGTTTTAACAGTTTAATAGTTTAAACACTTAAAACGAATCTAAGCGTTTTGAGGGACTTCTGGAATTTTTAATTCATACATACATAACGCAAAAAAAAAAAATGTCTTGTCTAGAATCACATCTAAAACACAACTCGATTGCAATGGCAATCCACGTACTCTCAATGTGAACCATGTCGAAGTTGTTTTGTGGCCGAGTGTATTTTGGAAACATTGATTGTGTAAACAACTGTATGTTCCATCCAGGTCTGAAAATGTAACAATAAAATATAATTGAGCTCGTATGGTTTGTGGTGTGGTGTAAAAATAAAACGAATAAAGCAACACTTGCAGTGACGCGCGGAGAGGACATCTGGGCGGAGGCTGTGTTGGGTTAGGGTAGGTTCGTCCTCTGTTTGCCAAGCTTTCTCCTCAAATTAGTAGCGCGCAGTTGATCTCGGTCCTCCGGCGCTGGGGCGACAGCACACCGCGTCCAATCAGACGGGAATCGGCGCTGTCTTATTTCTGAAGGCTGCAGTGACGGGCCTGAACCCAGTCAGCCGATGGATGAAATGATGGCGAATAAATACTGCCTTCCCGCACCATATTGCTGACCTAATCATACACTGTTATTGCAAACCCTGATTTATGTGGTCTTATAATATATAGATTTTATGTTCTTTATTTGGCATCAAAGGAATTATTTGAATAAAACATATAGTTCTAAGTGTCAGAATATAAATAATAGAGAAAAAATCGATTAAGAAACTCATATATTTTTTTTTATAAAAGTAATTGCTATGTCCTAAGTCATATAAAATTATTTTTTGGGCCCTACTTAATTAAGCCAAATGTGTCTGTTCTAGTGTCCTAGAGCCAGGGAACATGGTGGTAATGAAGCGTTAAAAATAGTATGACCGTGTGCGGATTCAAATCCACGACCTTTGGGTCAATAGTTCAACGATTTTAATAGTTATTTTATATTTTCCTATTTAAAAGTGCATGTGTACGCTTTGAGGAATAATATAGAAACTGGGACAAATCCGTACTTTATTGGTTCAACCACTGCTAGCTACATCCTCGTTCTGTGTGGAAGAGATAGCCTTTGCCTAGCGAGTATCAACCCCCGATACTAGAAATTCTTCTATCCGGAGATAACGAGGAACAAATCTTAGTGAATATTAAAAAAAACCTAAAAACTATGTTCCCTATATTGTCCCATAGTAACGAATATTGTTTAAAAATATTGCACTAAACTACTACTGAACAAAGGATGTTTTAAGGTTCTATTTTATATTTGGGGTATTTAAATTAACCAACTATGAAAATCACTGACGTCTTGATAAAAGAATTATAATTTCAAACGTTTTATTTTGTAACAGATAATTATGAAACAGTGGAAATTTAAGAAAACATGGAAAAAATAAACAATTGTAATTTGAACATGGCGCGAGCTTTAATCGACCTTATTAGCGTTGTATTGACGCTTAACCGGTCAATAAATAAATAAATATTTTAAACTTTTTTTACTTTCCGACTCATTCGCTTTTTGGTAATTAGAGGAAATTTACGAAGCCTCGATGGAAGAAAAGCTGTCCAGCAGGCGAGGGATTCTGAAATAAAGGAAGAATCCCTGGCCGGCTCGCGAGCGCGTGTGGACACAGCTCGGCGACCCCCCCATTAATAATTCCACATTCTTTTGCCGCGGCGAATCACTTAATTGAATGCTGCCCCCCCCCCTCCCCTCCTCCACAGGCGGCGTCTGTTTGATGTAAAAATTGAATATTGCGGCTGGCGACTGAGCGACTGAGCGCTTGGGTTGGTCCACAAAAAGCGACCCAATTCAATGAAGGACTACTTCGCCTTTATTGCTTTTTTCTGCTCCCATCCGTAATTTGCATGACCTCGATGATGTTCCTTTTTTGCAGCATCCGGCCGATATTGATTCATTCGACAGTCTGGAAGTTTGCTTTCAATGATTGTCTAACTGAATAATTGAATATATTCTGCAGGGCGATCAAATCATTTTAGTTTGCCGTCTTGCATCCTACCACCCTTACTTACTATGCGAGTGCGTTCATTACAACGAGATTTTGATGTTGTATTGAATGACCTCTCATCATGAAGACAACAGGACAACAAGCAGTATCCTTTTAAAGGATGGTTCTGAACATGAAATTAAACTAACTTTAGTTTAACAATTTTGTAAATAAAGCAAAAAAAAAACTGGTCTAAAGTAGCAAAGGAAAAAAGTCAATAGTAAAATATCGAATCGCGTGACGTCGCGACCCAAGAACCGACTGATTCCAGAGCCCCGTCCCTAGGAATGTATTGACGACATGGACGACGGATAGTTTTCTCGCAATGTTTTCCGAGCAATTGTTTCAATCTGACAGATGCTGGGATTCGAATGCTTAAGTCGGTCAGATTCTTACTAATTTTGAACATTCAAAAAGTAGGTCAGTCCAGGCCGCTCCTCACAACAGCCATCATAGATATCATATCAAGTTGTATTTAGGAGACACTAGAAAACATACCGAACTTCATCTATATAATGTATATAATATAGTATAGACAATAATATACACTATTTATTGTATATATGATGTTATGTATTTATGATATTTATCTTAAGGTCCTTCTTATTAGTAACGTCTCACGTACGTAATAAGTATTTTATTTTTTTTGCAACCTTCTTCTGCCCGTTCTTAAAACATTTTTTTTAACCTAAGCTAGCCATGTTACTTCAAAACAACAATAAATGGTATTTAATTTGTCTATATGATAATATATTTTTTTCAGTGTTATATCATTTATTGTTGTGACTTTTTATTGTGCCATTATGAATGAATAAAATATCCATCTATATTGAAAAAACAACTCGCTCGGCAGTGACTTCTCAGATGTGAGGTAACTTCAACAAGATCTTCAATAGCGCAGAGCTTTACAGGACTAACACTCAATTTGTTTTAGGAATAAAAGGCAGAGTTGTTTTCCTCTTTTTCTATATTCTTCATACGAGCGTATGTGGAAACACAACAACGTGACTTTTCAATAAGAAAGGAGCCAAAATAAAAATATCTAAACGTTATGACTGTTTCTCTAGTTTTTCATACAACCATTTCACTCGGTTAGCTACGTTATGGCCCACGCGATTGACCCGATGAACCTAAAAATGAATGAAGCGACTCATCCTGAGTGCCGCAAAGTCGAGTTGTCTAGGGATCGACCGCAGAAATCGCGTTAACATGACTTAAAATAATGCAATAATTTACTACCTATAAGGAATGTGTGATTTTATTAGTAGAATCTATAGGTACATTTGTATTAAAACGAAGTATCGTGAGCACGGTGCGAGTGAGCGAGACGGTTGGCGGCGGTCTATGTGCGAGTGTATCCGCTAGTGCAAGTGCGGGTGCGAGTGTATGATGAGCGGAGGCGGAGGCGGAGGCGGAGGCGTGTAACGTGGCAGCAGGCTGAGGATGAAGTTCTTGGTGGCGCAGCACTAATTAGAGTTCGGGATTATTAAATTAATTCGCCGTGTTGAGCTGGACAAACAGGCCCTCTACTTTCGGATGCTCCGGGAGCGAGACAACACGATGGCTGTTTACTTATCCCACCTTCTCCCTCCCTCCCTCCCTCCCTCCCTCCGTGTTCCTTCCCGCGATGCGAGCGTTGCGTTTCCCGAGCTCTGCTTTATTTTAGCCTCCGAACTTTTTACAATACCTACTGTCAATTGCTACTATGTTATGTGTAGTTTGTTACCACTAAATGGCTCCTTCTTAGAGAGAGTGAGAGAGAGAATGACGGACGGATATGTACTTCTTGTCTTCTACCTTGAGCAATGACAATATCATTTTATTTAACTATTTAATAAATTAAATGTACCCCTACAGACGCATACTTCGTAACAGTTGGACAGATAAAGTTCGAAATGATGTGTTTAAGAAAATTGTCAAAATAATAAAAAAAAGTTCTCTTCGTCCACCTCACGAGACAGTTGCAGACATGCGGCGTCCTTAATCGAATATAATTCAAGAAAAAAATATTTGCAAACGCAGTTCTGGTAGACGAAGGAATCATAGATTGAGAATCTGCTAAAGCGTTTAACCAGAGGATAATGGCACCAAAGGAAAATGACAATACTTATTTATTTTTAAAAATTTAACTGGAGTGGTATAGCAGTGCATAAAACTTTATTATATATTAAACATTTTTTGTCACTTCTTTTTGCAACTGCACATTAAAACTTTGGCCCTGTGGACTGTAGAGTTGGAAAAACTGAATCGATCACGAATAAAGTCGTTTGATAATCTCTGCTTTGTACCGATTATCAAATCAATGGTCAGTTATCGTGATGACAAAAGAAAATCTTTAATAAGTTTATTGGCAGTGTGGGGGGAGGCGCGGCGTGATGTTGCTCACTGGCCGTAACTAATTCAAAGGAAGAGAGTCTGCAGATTGAGTTTGAACAGCTTCATTAATTAAAGGCAAATTTGGATAATTCGAGCCTGCAATAAGCGTTAACGAGCTTAATTCGATCGCCCACAAAACCTAACCTAACCCGCCATTGCATATCAGCGGTATTTAGTACCTAGAATATCATAAACGCAGGCGCACAGGAGATTCGCTGAATAGATTGTGACAAGATTTCAATGTTTTTTTCTATTCTACGCAAATTATGTTTGATTTTCTAGGTTTGTTATTTTTTATTTTCGCGTTACATTGATTAGAGTTCTATTTAAGTAGATCTAACAAAATTATTTTGGCTTAATACGGATAAAATATAATAAGCCTTATAATTTCATTCTACATTCTACACATATCTGTGATCGCGTACTAATATACCAAAATATGTCTAATTTTATATCTACGAGTCGTTGGAATGTGCTCATAATTATTCGTAGTTATTCGAGGATATCTTTTACTGTTTTCTCGTTGACACTGCATTGTAGAATGCCTGGCGAGAGAGATGAGGATATCGTCATCCGACATGCTCTCTATCAATCCTGATCACAATAACAATCGGTATCCATTCAACCATCACCTTTTCCCTCGTTCGATCAGTCTACACAGCAAGTTTTTTTAAGTAATGTCGAAATGGAAGGTACTCCACCCTAATATAGGCTTGAGTATAGAATATACAGCAAATACAAGCAAATAAACTTTTCAGGTTTGAGTTGAGTCTCTCAGGGGAATATGAGCTATTTCCTTATCTGGCGATTAGCAGCCGCCTATATTTGCGAACATCACTCATAATAGATATTTGATGAAGGTCAATAACTTTGCTATCTAAAAAGATAACTTTTTTCTAAGAGAATTCATTTTGTACCCTACTCAAAGCTAAATGTCATTGTGCTAGCGTCAGTGCAGTGTGCATAGTGGTGATAAAGCTATCAAATGTAAATAATTGGTCTACTTTATCTCGTACATACGATACGGTACAATTTTATGAATTTCTTCCAATTTTAAGGACGTTTTTTGTGAAATTTGAAAAATGCTAAAGCGTTTATTTTTATGTAAAAGTATTTTTTTTTTGTATCTGAGTTGAACGTCTTGGATAATAATAATTGTTAAGTAAACATTTAATCAGCGCAAAAATATATCTCAACCGCCGTTCAAAGTCAAAGCTCCTCGCTGGCGCTGCGGCACTTTTCGCGTCAGGTTTTTTTTTTTAATTATTTCGGCACGGAGTGACCAAGAAAAAGCAGAAGCATTTGCAAAGCACCTCTTTAAGGTGTTTCAACCCAATTCCGCTCCATCTAACTCCTCTGAAAGTGATATTGACGAGGAATTACAAAAGGACTTCCAAATGAGTCTTTTGCCAAGGGTAGTTACTCCTCAAGAGATACGTCGAGAGATTACAAACCTTAAAATGAAAAAGGCCCCAGGGTTTGATTTAATAACACCAAAAGTTTTAAAGGAGTTACCTAAAAAAGCATTAGTTTTCTTGACCTACCTGTTTAATGCTATTATGAGATTGTCATACTTCCCAAAATTATGGAAAGTGTCACAAATCATTGTCATACTCAAACCAGGAAAATCCCCAAGCAAAGTCTGTTATACAATTATACAAAGTATACAATTAATTGCAGGCACCTTTCATAAGAGAGTTAAAAAGCCAAAATAACCAATTAAATTATATTAGAACTAGAAAACGTTTAGAATCTTCATCTGATAAAATTTACATTAATTACGCACATTAATTAAGGGTTGGCATAACAAGAAAAATACTTTAAAAAAGCCCAGAGTAACGGAGTTGAGACAAACTTTAAGGACACTTATACCCTTATTCAATACACAAGAATTAACCAGTTTTTGACAATTTAAATATTGTATATTCAGTCGACATTTTAGAGAATAAATACGCGTTTTAATTAATGTTTTATTAATAACGGACATCGGATTCATCGAAAAACAGCCGGAGAATGTTTGAAATTTTACGATTTTGTCATATAAGTTAGCATGTTTTTATTGTAATCTAAATTGACTAATTTGGTCGGTCAATTGAATCAGAATTTTATACTGTGCCGCTTTTTACCCCTTATAAGAATGATCCGTGAAGTTGTTATACTCATTGTCATCATCCCGTTCTATTCGTAAGCATCGTTCATCCAATCAGGAAATGTTTCCATTTCGGGTTTGGGCAGCGAAGTGTTTGTTGACACGAGCGACTTCCAATTTTCATTTACTTTGAGCGATCTCCTCGCCGATAACCCCTCCCCCCCCCGCAGGCTGAAACAAAGCACACAATGGAAAGTCACCTTAATGTAGGTAGACAATGTTATTGTTTTGATAATCGCTTTTGTCCTCTTTCTTTCGCTTTCCCTTTTCATCGAATCACTTACCGAAACACTGAATTGCTTGACCGACCGAAGCCCCCCCGTCAACTTGGCTTCTACAAATACCTACGAAAATAATATCATTGGAATTCAAAATATCATTTACCTACTTAAGAATGGAAATTCCATTTACTGTGAAATGTAGTTTTAGATTAACGATGTTAAGGTCCGTTTTTGATGTATTAAAATGATTAATTAAGACATTCGAGTGGGTTAATTAACGCCTACTTTCGTCTCGTTTTGATGCTAAGACGGACCATTATTAAGTCATCCCAAATAATAAAATGAGAAGCTATATGGTTTTGTTTAAAATTTTCAAACTCCATGGGTTATAGCATTAGTTATATCTCAAAATTGACATTTCATTGTCTGAAAATGTTATTATGTTTGTTTTAGCGGTCAACTAACAATATTAGTATAGTTACATAGACAACGAGTAATCCTATCTCAATATAGGTCGTTAAATTTAGATTCAGAACTGAGAAATTGCGTCATGCATAAAACAATTAATTGTGTCTTACATTGGATAATGATTTATTATTAATTATAATGCAATTAATTACACGTAATAAGGCAGGATAAGTCGGGATGAGCACGTGGGGGAGGGAACTAACTAATTAAAATAAAACATTAACACGATTATTTTATTCCGTTTGTTCTGACGTTTTGTGTTTGCTTTGCGAAACCAGCCGGATACTCCCGACCCTCGCGCCGCCCCCCCTCACCCCTTACCCACCTCACCACACCCGTGCGCGGCACGTGCCTTTGTTTGCATTTACGAAGGCTGGGGGCGGGCGGGAGGGGGGTGATTATTATGTTTAATAAATCAACTATTGTAATGTGTTCAAGTGTGGCTTTGTACAAGCATTTTACGTTCTGACTAGGTTCATTTCATTTGCCTTCCGTGCATCGTATTTTGACCCTTCGGGACTCTTGATACTTATTTAAAATCAGTATTAAAATAAAGAAAATATCTGATTTATGTAAGAATGTTAGCAATGATAGTTTTTTTTTTGGATAAAACAAATTGTTTCCGTGTTTATTGTGCTATACATACTCGTACAGATATTTATACTAATATAGTACTCATAAGTATAACTTGGAATATGTTTTGGAGTACTACATTATTAAGTAAAAACTCTTTAATCGAAATGTTACTGTTAATGTTCGTAAAACAGTCAATGCGCGGATTATCTAGTTACTCTGCAGAGTACTTTAAAGTCAGAAAAATGGTTTTGCTTCGCTGATTACCTAGTTATTCTGCAGATGCCCTAGATAATGTACAGAATAACGACCAAGTATTAGTTAATGTGAAGATACTAGGTTCTTTTCTTTAATAAAGCATGACTTGATTTGTTAAAAATAACTTTAATTATTATGAAATTAACGAACATTTCGTTCGTTATTTTCACATATTAGCTTTAGTAGTTAAATGGTTTTAAGACTTCACCGCAATGAAATTAATTTTATGAAAGTATTTATAATATTTTAAAAATTACGACACTAAATTGATTACTTATTGGTGTAATCTAAAGATTGGTCACATTTAAAGTTACATAGAAATTTGTTTTTGGGACAAGCATACCTATTTGTGGAACGTGTACAACTTCAAACCTGAAACAACCTTAAAAACAACAGAAATCAACTTGCCCTGCGCACGCGACGCGATGACATGACGCGACGATGGCGGTGAGGGGGGGGGGGGGCGAGAGAAGGAAAAGAAATGAATGACGCTTTTGTCCCGTTTCTTAAATATTTTTTCGCACTTTAGCGGTTTAGAATACGTTGATGTGCGGATTAACTAGGTACATACCATTTAAAAGGACATTTCGCATTATTGCCTATCTCACATTAACGGTAACATTCATTAGATAGGGCGGCGCTGCACGCCAGCGCGCATTTGTCGCGCCCGCCGACGCACTCGGATTTGTTCTTCTGCTATTTGTGATCGAATATTCCGCGCTGGTCTGTCCAGTCAGCTGATGGACGCTTTTGATCGACGCAGAGGGAGAGGTAGAGGGAGAGGTAGAGGGAGAGGGAGAGGGAGAGGGAGAGGGAGAGGACGGCAGATTGGCGCATCGCGTCTCATCCAAAATTCAAACTGTCATTAATATCAATGCGCGCAGAGCCGCGCAATAAAAACACGCAGCGAGCGGATCAATTTCACATTTTCCGTATTTTCTTCGTTGGTATATGTAATGCTTACGTTTGTTAATGCTAAAGTTTTCATATTTAAATCGCCCCAGGGACGATCTTTCAATCGCCACCCAGCTAACTTGGGTAATGATCTTTCAATCGCCACCCAGCTAACTTGGGTAATGATCTTTCAATCGCCACCCAGCTAACTTGGGTAATGATCTTTCAATCGCCACCCAGCTAACTTGGGTAATGATCTTTCAATCGCCACCCAGCTAACTTGGGTAATGATCTTTCAATCGCCACCCAGCTAACTTTGGTAATGATCCTTCAATCGCCACCCAGCTAACTTGGGTAATTTACACTTCTGAGCCTTTTGAGGTTGGCGTTTGTTTAAGAAATAATATAATTATTATACATAAATAATTTAAGGAATAATTATGATAAACTTCACAAAATCGCGTTCCAGATCCGTTTGTTATCTGTGACTGACGATTGGAAGGAACAGAAAATTAGGTAGTAAAGTAGTTCTGGTTAAAAGATTGAAACTTATTTCAGAAACTACGACACTGTTGAAGACCTAATAAGACCATCTAAAAAAGTATTAAATTTGTTTTTTTTTTATAATAGGTATCTACTTATCAATACAATTATAGTATGTGTTTATTAATTAAATCTACGTATGAATGACATACTAAGTTTATAGTGAAGACTACACACTGCATAGGTGTTCAGTACGCGTTGCGCGGTTATTAGCAACTTCTATTTTCTTTAATTATTTACAAAACATCAATACAATATCATTCTTTTCTAGCTTTTTTACATTTGTATGGCGAGAAATATGCACTAAATATAAATATGGTCGAAAATATTAAATTACTAAAATAATGTTAATATATATAGATAGTGGCGCTACTACTTTGTGTTGAAATGAAAATGAAAATGTTCGCGTGTGTGAATAGCGTGTGTATAATATATATGGATATAATTATTGTTTATTGATTTGCTGTATTTATTTTACATTCTATTTATATAGTTTTTAAATATTAATATAGCATCGACTTCAAAAAAGGAGGAGGTTCTCAATTCGTTCACTCATTACTCCGAAATGTCGTAGATTTTTTCATATGAATTTCAATGATCAATGATCATAATGGGATTACGGTAACTTAATGGTTTCACTTAACTACCGTAAATTCAGGAAACATTGGACCACACCATGAACAATCTCTTGATTTTTATTTTCTACACCCACGTTATTTGTTGGTTACCATTCATTATGCAGACTGAAAGTCTACAACACAAGTTTACTAAATTATTGTCAGCTGGCAGTTGAGAGCTGTCAAACGTCAAAACAATACGCCCTCGAGGCCACTCTGTGTCGTGTTTTCAATTTGAATTTTAAAATAGTTACCGTGCAATTGATATGATTTTACAATTTCAATTTACATTTAATAATAATAAATGCGTTTATTTTAAAAACAAAAGCGTTGCACAAGACATGACACGGGCTAAAGTTGTACGGCGTTCTTCTGCGCCGACTTCAGCGTTTTGGTGGATCGGATTTTTTTTGGTTGTTTTATTTTTTTTAAGTGTTTTTATTCATTATCGAAATGTGAGTGTTTATTTAACTATGTCAACATTACTATTGCACACACAAAACAATCTCTTATCATGCTGCCTACATTTTGGACGTTTTCGCGCACCACGCACCACGCTTCACGATAAACGCGCATAGCGATGCTGTGATCCTCGAAGATTAGTATGTTGTTTGTTTATTTGTTTGGCACTCGTCGATTTAATACCATCCACAACCAAGTTACTTTTATTGTTTTTTTCTGTGTGGTTTAGTTATTATTTTGAAGTGGAAAAGTTTTCGTTTTATCAACTTTTATTATGATGGAAATATTTGTTTTGATGCTCTAAACCAGAGGTTCCCAAACTTGTTTGTGTCGTAGACACCTTACCATGTTATTCGGTTTTTTGATTTTTTGTAACTGTAGTGAAGTTCTGAGAAGCTGATTCACTATGACTTGTGTGATAAACTACCAGTTTATATTTTTTTTTAATATTTTCTTAGCACTTTACTTTTCAAGATTCAGGAAACGAATAAACGTATTTGTCTCGTATTCGGATTTGTAGAGTGACGAATTGAATAAGTCAGTGCAAGTTCGCGAAGCTCTGAGACTGCGCGTATGCTTGTAACAATATGATACTGGTATATCATTATGCGCAGGTTTTTACAAGTTCAAAATGTATTGCGACCACAAAGCGAATGCCTACATCCCACAACTTACACAATTTTATAAACATAAATAACATTTTTTTTACTTCATAGGTACTTTTATAAATAATGTATATGTCTTTATATTATAAGATAGTATAATGTAAGTAAATAGGTACTATCAGTGTATGTTGAGATCCACTATCGTGGACCCCCATTTTTTTGTTTTTTGCTGACGTAGACCCCTTGCAGGTTATCATAGACCCCAGGGGTCGATATAGACCACTTTGGGAATCTCTAAACCTTAACGCTATGTTTTTTAAATTCACTGATATGATCAATTTCGAATGCATACACGTGTATAAATAATTAAACAATATACCGTCATATTAGTATTTTTACTTTTGCTTCGTTCCTGAATTTACCGACAGAGCTTCTGCTGTTCAGCAAAACGGAGCCACATGGGCGTATAATTCGGCTCGAATGCTGCTAACGTCATTGCTTTTATTGACAAATATTAACATCCAATTGATATGGTAAATATTGGCGCAGCCATTCAGCTGTCCTGATTAATTATGGACTTTAAGTAACTTTTCAATATTGTTCCGTCAATGCATTTTATCGATGTTGACCTTGTGTTGTGAGTTGGCTGCAATTTTATTTCGACTAGCAATGCGATTCGCTTCATTCTGTCTAATAGCGAACGATCTTTTCAAACTGAGGGTGAGAAACGCACGGCGGAGTGTTGCGTCCCGCGGAACGGCGCGGTATCGGGTTTTTACAACGACGATTCGTATGACATGCCGTCTCTATAAGTTTTAAAAGATCGTTGGGAACAAACAGGCGTCGACTTGCCGCCGCAACGCAGCGCGTTTGTCCATTTCATAAAAAAAGTTTTTTATTTCTTCTGACGCCGCCATATATTTTTACGTCCTGATTGGAATCGACTACTCTAGCCTGCCTGCCATCCGTCCCAGGCTCGCGACTTCTAAATTATAATTGTAAGTTGTTATGGAAATAAAAGTGCTCCAGATACTCCGTAGATCGTACATTTCAAAATAAAAAAAGCGAATTAAAAAATATATATATTTAGCATTTGGTAAATAGTTAACAAGGTCTCTCTTTGCAGATGGCCGCCAGTGGGCAACGCGGCGAATATTTTCGAAGGGATATGGAATGTTTTTTTTTTGTGCTTTACAAAAAATATTTTTCTGTATCTGGGTTATTTAATCAAAATGTTACCAAAAGTTATTCCCCTCACTGCTCACGCTTCCTCCTCGGGCAGCGGTCACGAAACCTGCTAAGAAACATTGAGAATTTTGGACACGACTGCAAAAAATATTTTTGTATACTTTTTTTAAGTTATCAAAATTTCACTAATATATTTATATCCTCCTCCCGAATATATAGGGTATAAAATCGTGCCAGGCACACATAGAAACTTACAAGATTACTATAGAAAAAGTAAACATTAAAAAGAATCAAAATTATTTAAATTTGATGGAATAAATTTGTTCTTTCTGAAGAAACAAAACATATTTTTATATGATTTTTTAAAATTACTAATATATCTTACAATTAGGTTATTTTTATCAAAATGTACAAAAAAAATGTATTTTCTGGTATATGCCCGGTATGTTTTGCCAAAATAATGAAGTATATATTTAAAAAAATGAGCCTCTTATATAGGGATTACAAAAAAAACTAAAACCAAGGTCTTTTTTTACTACATGTCCGTCTGTCTCAACTTACAAGCGTGAAATGCCAGAGTGTGTTATTTTGCCATTATAATGTTTTCATAATTTCATTGGTTACACATTCATCATCTTTTCAATACAAATCAGTCCAAAACATGAGAAAGCAAACTATAAACTGCTCGATCGGGAAATTGCTTTCTTGGATTCAATGAGAATTTTGATCGATTTACTAATATTTTAGTCATTATTTATTATTTAAACTCCAATGAGCCTTCATTAGTCTCTAATATTTATTGTATTTAACTGATTGGCAGCTTGGCCATTTGTTATTTTACCTTATTCAAGAAGTAATGTGTTTTTTTTTCAACGTTATTAACAATATTGTTTGTTTATTACAGGCTTGTCGAATTCTCCCCTGAGCGGCACTCCAGCGCCATCTGTATGTTCGGCGACGCCAGCGACAGGGGCTTCGATGGCAGCGACGGTGGTGCTGTGCGCAGCGTGCAATGCGCATCCCGGAGTGAGACCCGTCTCCCGCGCACAGGCCGCCCTGCTTGGCCTCACAGCTGCAGAGCTCTCACACAAACGCATCTGCAACAACTGCCATTTCAAAGCCGTCCGATCCAGGTCTCAAGCACTTTTACTTTGCTCATTTACTTGACCATTGCTTAAATTTGTGATAAGGTTTTAATACAAAATCTTTCCATAAAAACTAACACTTAATCCCAAATATAGACTAGCTGTTATGTGAAGTTTTTTTTTGTATTGGTTACAAATATATTTTACTAGAAACTAGAAAATCCATTGTCTTCCAACAAAGGGAAATTAATATACATTCCTTAATTGTTTCGAATGTTTTAATTAATTTATCCCCTATTGCTATACCATATTGTCAACATGATTACGAACCAAAATAAATAAATACTTTAGAATCAAGGGAGATGATATTAAGTGATGATGAATCGTAACAAATTGTCTCTTTATTGAATTTCTAGTCTAACACCTTGAATCCTTGACCATCACATTCTCATTACAGATTAATCCATCCCAGTCCACACAGAGTTTCCATAATAGTGATGCTTAAAAACCATAGAGTTTTACACTATTTGATCTGATTTTAGTTAAATTTACATAAGGAACCATAACTCAAATATATAAAAAAAATATTTTTACCATACTAGTAAACTCTCAAAAATACCTAAAATAGTTTTGAGGAAATTCAGGAAAACTTCGTTTTCATAAATATTTTATTTTAAAACCAAGTAATACAAATTTATAAAATTAAAATAATTATTTTCTTCAAATTTTTGTTGCTTATTTGGGCTATAAATGTAAAATAAAACAAAAAATAATATGTAAAATTAAGCGTATAAATAACATTTTATTCTGTATCTGAATTATTATTGAATTTATTTGTTTGCAGGTGTCCGGTTCAAACTTGTCCCACTCCAAAAGTAAGAACGAAACAATTGCGGCATCTACCACCAAAATGGCAAGAGCTATCAGCCGAACTCAAAGATCCAGTCATTGCTGAATTTCGTAAGTTTTTCCTGCCCCACAAACATGTAGTTATAGAATTTAAATTCATTTTATGCTAATAATTTTCATGAATTATTTTACAGGAATCCCTCCAAATATGTCAAAATGTTGCCTTTCTTGTTTGAAGCGGATTGCAAGGCGTCTGGCACCTCATGTCGATCTCCAAGTCGAAGGACAAAATGAAACTGATATCAGGTTTGGTGATGATGAAATCGACAAATTAAAATTGCTGCTACGAGATCACGGCTCCAGCTGGCAAAAGATCGCAGACTCGATGATGAAACCTGCCAGCGCAGTCAAGTTCTTCTATTACAATTTTAGAATGAAATATGGATTAGACGTTATATTATCCGAATATAACAAATTAAAATATGGAGAAGAGATAAGGCCCATTATGTCAGACGATGACTTAAGCGGGAGCAGCACTTCCTCTTGTGATGAGCATACCTCTGACACGGCCTCCATAGAATCACCCTCTAGGACCTCTTCAACACTTCAAATTAAACTAGACAACGATACGATGGACGGGGTCACTTTAGACCCCAACACTGTTATGATACCTAATGCAAATAGTTCTCCAGGTCCATTTCACAATCAAATTGATGAAAAGCAACTGAGAGGGATATCATTACCTCCAGTTCCTACGTTGAGTGCTTTATCCAATTCAAACAACGTACCTCAGACTCCTGCCAAAATCGTAATTACAAAGGATGAATATGACAGCTCTGCTACTGAAACCGCAGATGAAGAGAATGAATCTCCAACGACTCGACAAAGCCCAAAAGTTCTACAAATCCAAACACAGACTCAACATCTGCCCCATTCTCAGCCTCAGACATTGTACCCTACTCAAACAACCATCACAGTCGTTCCAGGGGGCACTTCTCAACTTAATGGACCAATGCAGAATTTGCAAGTTGGTCAAGCGAGGATTGAAAACACATCAGGTGCCTCGCCTCTTAACGTTAGAGATGTTGTGCTGAACGTCATAGAAATGAGTATAATGAAGAATAGTACTGCAATGCCGCCAGTAGGAAACAATGGTGGTAAAGTCAATACCGCTACTATTATACAGAACAAAAGTGATGCAAGAGGAGATATCACTTTTGTTAGGGAATACCGACCGGAACAGTCCAATACCATTAATAAATCGACATTGGGTCAACCGGTTACTCTTCACAGACAAGGAGCAGAGTCTTTGGCCACACTCAGCGTGGTCAATTCGCATGGACATTCACAGTCGAATATTCATCAAGCCCAAATTGTGCACAGTCCTCAAAGAGCAGCCACTATTACCCCTGTGAATCCATCAATGCCTCAACAACAGGATATTTCCAAGGATGGAATAGTGGTAGTTCAGATTCAGCAAAGGCAACAGGAGGAGCCACAGACACTCGACCTGAGTATAAAAAAACCCAGAGAACAAAATTTTGGTGGTCCTCCTCCTCCTGCTCATTCCAAGACCGTCCATACTGTTCAACATCCACAGACCACAGGCCAGGGTCAGCCGCCTGGAGTCGCCCTTTATCGCACTTCAGAACCTGCCTACATCGGCTATCATCACAATTCAGAGCAGGGCAGACTAGTCAAATCTCCTTCCGTGTATGTGTCAGCGGTGCCTATTTCGCAGCATAACCTACAACCATTGCAGCAGCGGGGACAGGGCGCACCATCACCCGTCTCTCAAGTGAAGATTTCTAAGGCAACTCCTCGTCTCAGTCCCAAAATCAGCCACGGTCCTAAAGGTTCAATAACTCATGGCACTCCGGTGAATACATCTCAGCAAAATTCGGCGGGTTTAAGTCCACGATTTGACGGTATGCTTCGACGGACTCCTCCAGAAGCAAAAGTGGGATCAATAACTCAGGGCACTCCGGTGCATCTACCTTCTTATCATCTACAAGATAAGCGAACTTATGATTATTATTCTAACAAACGCCAGAGTCCTGGTGGTCCCTATGCAGCCTCACCCGCTCCTCAAGCCGCTTCTCCATCGGGCGGAGCAGCTTTTGCATCTCCTTCACCCTATTCTCGTCCACCTTCATACGGCCTCGAACAAAGACAGATCATCTATGCTGACTACATAACCTCACAACAAATGCACGGGGCTGCACATCAAAGACGGACGGGTCAAGATGCCCCAACTGGTCCATCACCTGCAGCGCCAACCGCTTCCTCGGGGGCTCGTCATCAATATTTATCTGTACGTGGCTCACCTGCCGAACACCACAACAGTTCCCCGAGCCCCGGTTCTGTTCCTCAGGCTGCAGTGCCTACCTCTGCTGCCCCTGCTCCCCCTCAGAGGCGTGAGGGGGTCATCCAGCGACATAACACAGCTGCCCAGCCTCCAGTCTCTCACCATCTATATCCTCCACCCGGTAAGTTTATTTTCCTCTGTTACTATTGATTAGCTAATTTTAATAATCACCTTTAAACATAAAAAAAAATTGTTTAATTTTGCCAATTGTTTAATTTTGGCAATTTTGCAATTGCCAATTTATTCCCAAAAATTTACTGAATTGAATATATATATTGAATGCTTTGTTTGTTTATAGGATCTAAGGGATTTATTTCTATGATGCTAATATTCCACTAGCAACATGTTATATTAACTGTTAAATATTAGAATTACAATCGGACTTTATCAATTTGTGATTACACGATCCTGGGTTGTTTGAAATATAAAAATTTAGTTAAAATATTGTTGAGACAGAGCTAACACATTGTCCTGCAAAGCAAAGACGATTTGCTAGTTTCTTTTAGTTTACAGTTGACATTTTATGACAAGCAAGCATTTATCATCATTTTTGTATTTGTCAGTCTGAAACCTGAAATTAAACAATGTGGAGCACTGTCAGTACTTGGGTAGGTGAGTTTTTTTTAGTTCTAAAACTACATAAAAAATTTAAAGCAAATTTTTGTTTTGTTTCTTATTGCTTCTATAAAAGTTTATAGACATTGTGTTTCGTAAGTTATCTGAGGACTAAGAAAAAGAAAAAGTTTTTAACGTTGCATAGTTATTGCTTGAGATTGTATATCCGTGCGTAAACATTCTTGTTTATGTAGAGGAGTCCATTTTGTTTATTTGCATTATATGGTAAATTTTTTAACATCATCAGGTATATATCGTAGGTAGCTAATAGAATGCTTCTTTATGTAATGTATTGGTGTGTGTTTATACAGGTCATGAAGCATTTTCATCTCTAGTGGATGTTGCCGTCCAACAGCCTTCGTTACCTGTGCCACGAACTCATCACAAAGAGGACTCTCCACATGTCATGACCACTCCTGTGTCCTCAGCCTCAACGCAAATAACTCACGAAAAAAGTAATCATCTCAAACACCAAGAGTCATTGAGGTATATAATTGCAAATGTTTTTTTGTAGGGTAGCATCATATTTAATATCAAAGAAATGGAAATTATATGGCGTCATGGACAAATGAGTATTTCATTTATCCCCATTATTTATCAAGAATATTTTTATTTGTTGGATATACCAAACAGCAGCTTTTTACCAAACTCACCATTGTGAAGAAAAATCAGCTTTGGTGGCCTGGGATATCCAATTGCCACAAATTTTGTGTCATCTGATTCGCCATAAAATTCTCGATTAGAAAATATCACTCTGGTTACTTGCTGTCTTGCACTTTTTTTACAATAAATAAATCAAATTTGACGCTCAACTTTGTACTAATTTTGATAACATTTATTAACTATTTCCTACTTTTGCACCTTCAAGTATTTGTAGATGTTATAAATTACTATGTATAACTTTTTCAAAACTACTATTTTTCAACCACTTAGATTTTGACAGCTCGCCACAAGTCAATTGCACGGAAATTCAAACTAGTTACGAACTTCACGTATGTCAATTTCTCATACAAAATTAAAATACTAATAGTCACCCAATTGACTTGTAAAAATTTAATCCAGGGATTGGTTATTTGCAAATCGAATGGCATAAACAGTAGAGTACTCTATTGAGATATATCCGTCCTACCGAATTTACAGGTTAACGAAAAACGATGTGCAATAACAACCAGGTTGTTTATCTCTGTTTTTTTTAACTCCAGACAGGTTTTGATGTTTTTTTTGTTTTTAGGTATCAGCAGGAAAGGCTAATTCAGAGAGACATTGCTATTCAGCAACAACAACAACAGCAGATTCACCACCAACAACAAATGCAGAGGCATCAGGTCATTTATCTGTCTTAACATTATTTTGTCATGTTTTAGGATACGCTTACCTACATTTAATAATAATAATAAATACTATTCTATATCCCTAAAAACCATCCTAATAGTTATATATGTTTATTGAACAATACTATTATTGAATAATATATCTCTGAAGATAACAATAAACAGTGTGCGTATCGGAAACCTGTTACACATTTCTCCTACCTCACTTTGAATAAGTAGTGCACAGGTAGGTTCCTTGCAAATAAATGTACTGTGCCTTCCACATCCACCTAAAAATTTCAAAAAGTTTGTTGGTTTGTTATTGTAAAACCATTTATGTTACGAAATAAAGAAATTATATATATAAAAAATATAACCACAATTTAAGAATCGGTACAAAAGGCTCAAAATTATTATTATATGCGGTCGATTTAAACCTGCCAACCAAATTTCTCCACCACCTCCTTAAAATCCAGAGTTGGCTAGGACTCATATAGTTACTTTGCTTGAAAATACTTCTATATCTGTTCGGCAGCATCATTCCGCAACCGGATACTAAAAAAAAGGATTGGTCAGATGAGTTAGCAGGCAGTCAAATAATATTTTATGGAGTATAATATTTAACTTATCGTTAGGATCTATATTTTTGGAGCTGTAGCTGCATTAAAAATTAAATTAAAAAAACTGATTTTACATGTTCTTGTCTAAAACCAAGTGTTGTTATTTTTTGTATTAAATAACCAACATTAAAGGATATGGAGGATTTGAATATCACGACACCCAAATAAAATACTTTTTGTTTTGACAAATTTGGTATAAATTTTTGAAATGTTGCTTTGATGAGCGTGATTAGTTTTAAGTCATTTACTAGTGAACAGATAGTTTCATACTGGATTAGCAAAATGTATTTAAATTAGTTAATTATTAGCTGTCAATGAATCTGGTGTTTATTATTAAAGTTCTTCTTTGGGTGTCAAGTTTTATTATGGCTTGACCATTTTTGAATTTTTTTGTATTATATTATTTTAAATATATATTTTGTTTTAGGCTGCGCTGGAGTCACAAAGACGTGTGCAAGTTCAGCAACAATATCAAGAAAGGATTGATCGAGAGAGGGAAAGAGACAGGCATATGGCTATACAACATGAAAGAGACAGGTAAAAATAAAAATTGATTATAATTTATTTTATTATAAAGTTAATATGTAAAAAACCAGAGAGATTACATTTTTTTTGTCTGCATGCTTAGTTAATTAGAAAGGTGATATTTCATCTTTTGATATTATTAATAGTGATTCAAACATCTATCAATACCATTTTGCAATTTCATCTGCTGGTTAACTAAACATTTATGTATATTTGCAGAGAGCGACAAGTGGCTGCAGCACTTCATCAGCAACAGCAGCAGCAGGCAGAGCGAGATAGACACATGGCAGCGGCTATTGAGAGGCATCATCATCAAACCCTCATGCACCATCATCAACAGCAAATGGATCGACAACATCAGGTTAGTATACATAAAAAATAAAATATATTTTAAATAACATATCATTATTTTTAAATCATCAGTTACACTAGGAATGATGGCGATTTTGGTATTTTATCTTAGATTCAATCAAACTCCATAATTTAATTCCCTAAAGCGTACTTGCTTGTGTTGGTTTTGTAAGGATATGGTTGTCTTAAAATAATATAAAAACATTAAGAATTACCAAGTGACAGCAGGTATAAAGACTTTAAGGGTTTATAAATCCATAGGATCATGTACATGGCATAGTGACATATAGAAAGGATTTTAGGAGATCCGGATTCAATTTCCAGCCCACTGTTTTTCTGAATTTATTCATTTTCACTTTTTCATTGTTTTTATGTTTAATTCCTTCTTAATCAAATTATAGTATAATGCGAATTTTAAATTATCTATTTTGTCACAAACAGTATAACTGACTCAATTAGAATTCCATAGTCACTATCTAACAGTTTAGATTCAGATTCGATGGCAAAATTTCTAAAAGGGTTCTTAATTATGTAATTTTATTAAATTATTACAGCAGCAGCAAAATGCTGAGGAGGAGCGAGTGCGTCGAGAGAGAGAGAGGGACAGGGAGCGGGAGAGAGAGAGAGAACGAGAGGCGGCCAGGTTGTTGGCCGGCTCGTTCTCGAATGCTCAGCATCACAACCAACAGCAGCAGCATCCCCCTCACCATGCTCCTGCGCCTCAGCACAACACGGCTCGTCACATTGAAAGGCCCAATGAACGGTACCTACCATATTATTAATTGCTTTTAATTAGAATTATTTCGAAAATGTATGTTTTAAGTTTATTTACAATCAGTATTTTTTATTCAAACTAATTTTGAATCTCTATAAATGGCTCCGACGGCGATTTTGCAGATTAAGTTTCAGAGCTGTTTTGAAAAGTTGAAAGCTCATGGAAGGGAAACGTATGGGGAAGGTAAAAACAATATTTGCACAAATTTCTATACATTCTGTCAATTACTTTCAGAATTCAGAGTACCTATGTACTATGTAAATAATGATTAATATATGTGAACATTGTTACATCATACGATATTGCTTTTTCCAAACAGTGCAAACAACATTGGTCCAAACAATACAGTCCAAGCGGCCGTTGTGAGTTCAAACAACACGAACAATAATGCGAATGCACGACACACCACCGATGGCACGCTGACAGCGGCTTCTCTCATAGACGCCATCATCACTCATCAGATCAACCAGACAAGCACTGAGCCCTCCAGGGATACACCCCGCGGGCAATTTGTAAGTACCAATGTATATTCATTTTTTTCCTAAAATACATCCACATTGTTTATTAGCAGTGTTTGTTATGGTACCAAGTAGTCAAAAAAGAAAGTTTAGCCTGTAAACATTGTCAATTTCTGCCTAATTACAAATATTTTTTAAGGCTTACACTCTACAAGATTAAAACTTTGCATTTATATACTTTTACCATATAAAAATATATACATATATGCACACATATAAACATATTTCTAATAAACATAATACATAAAACCATAAGCCCAAGAACATAATGGTTATTATGTCATGTTAAATAGATGTATAGATGTATAGATGTATGAACTGTTACTACTGTTCTGTAATGTATGTATTTTGGTGTAAAAGAATAAAATAAATAAATATAATATTTATACATGATTAACCTAAGGACTTACAATATGTAAAGTTTAAAAAGATAAATTAAAAATGTAAAATTTATAACGAGTTTGCATGTTCTGGGAGAGTCTGCCGACCCGTCTACTAGACTAGACTTTTAAAATAAAGAGAGAGATGTAAAATCTTGCTAGATGTTATGTTTATATTATTAATATCTAGCAAGATTTTATATTAGTTATTAAAATAATACACATCTTAACCTATTTTACAGTATACTACAGCAAGATTATAAGCATTATTTTAGCTCCTATTTTATATTCACTCTGTGAAAATATTCAATTGGTTTTATTTTACATTTGTTAGCGAGTACCATTGTTTTCTCTCTCTTCACGCGACAAATACTTCATAAATATTTTAAAATTCAACATTTGAAATACTGTGAATTCAAAAATGCCTTGCAGAATTCAAAGAACCCTCCAACATCATGTTTGTAATTTGTTGAGTATAATTATTTTAAGGATTCGAAACTTTAGTGGTTTTTTTTTGTTAAGTAGGTTTTATACTCTACCGTAAACTATAAACCCATAACTGATAATGGATTGCACTAGCGGAATGTAAAATGTTAGTAAGGTATTATTGTTTAAATGGTGTTTGGTGGTGAAACATTAACAAACATAAACATAGTTTACTAGATACGTGATCAACATGCAATCGCCAGTGGAATGAACTATCAATAATGAAACCTAATTATTGCAATAAATAGTATAAATAAGAATCTCTTTGATGTTTATCTAGGTATTCCACAACGGTTATGTCTCATCCACAGAATTTTACAGAGTGGCAGAATTTTATGACAGTTTTTAAGATCATAACAACACGTGTTGAAAGCTGTTAAACTGATCTTTGACCCTTGAGGAACATGTGATTCTCTTAGTACGAGGTCACTGAAAAAGTTATTAATTTTCAGTCATGAAACTGTCATTCATGTAATCACAAAACCACTCATTTACCCTAATACCTGGATTAAGTTATATTAAGTCTGAGGAAAGCCTCTTTAAAATCGATTAATAATACAAGATTTTTTACTCTCGTTGAGGCATTAATTAATGATTTGAAAACAAAAATTTATATGAAAAAATTGATTATTAATTATATGGAACTTTTACCTTTAACGAACCCATAATGTGTCGTAGGAATAATATTATATTTTTTAAAATAATCAGATATTTCACTAATATTAAAACTTTAAATTAGTTTATATATACAAGGAAGAATGGCAATCGGGCAATAATTATTGACGACAACATCCGTATTATGTGCAATATACAAATATTGCACATAATACGAATTTTGCGCAAATGACGGCCATAGCTGTCTTCGACACTTTAAAGGATTTTGAATAATAGTTCTGTGAAACATGTCTTTTGAACATTGTGATTTTCATTTGTTTATTTTTGTTTTCTGCCTTTAAAATTTCCAGCATGAATAATTGGATAGGCATTTTACTAAGAAAATATTAAATACTTAACTTGCAGTATTGTCATACCAATATTGTCATGAGAAAAAAATATTAGAAAACCTACATAAGTTTTCATATTCAGTCATATGTTTTTTTTATAATTTTTAGTCATACCACCGGGAAAGTCATCATCCTGCTAACATGGGTGCCACCAATGCCCCAAGCAATATCCAGGTGCCCGAACAGCGAAAGCCCACTGCGTCACCGGCAAACGACTTGGACCCTTCCCATCATTCCTCTCTCTCTTCCCATCATATCCAGCTCCACCCTCAAGCACATACTAAGAGTATTACTCTGGGAGAACTCACCGATTCCATTATTGCTAAGGACTTTAGTAATCCAGGACCACCGCCTACGATGTTCGGAGCGCAGAGGTATGAACATTTTATTACTTCTCCAGCGACCAGACATAAGTATTGATTTGGTATCACAACACTGATTAGGTCTATTTTTAAACCAATTTCAAAAAAGAATGTACCTTTTAAGTCTTTATGTTAGATTAGCTCAAAGATTTTTTTTTGCAAGCTATAGGAAATTGCTTGGAGGTGTTTCCATTGTGATGCACCATATTTATACCATGTTTATGTCAACTTCAACATTTTTTGGATTGGTTTTCTTATTGTTAATTGAAAGATATGAAGTAATAATTCAATATTAATTAAGCTTTCTTCTCATTCTCTGATTCCGTCGGGAGCTCCTCAGGGTTGTGCTTTAGCTCCAAAGCTTTTTATTATATTTATTAACGACCTGATAACTGAAACGTGATAACTGCAACGTCTTTAAGCCATTCCCTAAGACCCCCTTACCAGGTAAGAAAAAGGATAAAGAACTTGGCCTTAAAATAACTTTGTTGCACTACCTGCCAATCAGCTATACCACCGGAGGAATGGTACCTCCAAAGTATGTGTTATTTTAAATAAATAAGTGTCTATTATTTTTTACTTTTTAGGTTCCTTCTATAAGGTCCTTATCTGCTAGCTACTTTAGAAGGCTGTTTATATTTCTGGACCATTATAGTTTTTACTGGCAGTTTGTAGTTGTTAAAGTGTTGTATTAAAAAATTGTGCAGGTACACTGTGTCCGGAACTTACCAGCAAGCAAATTCAGTTCCCGTAGCGAATGCGCCCTCTCCCGATCCAGGCTGGAAGCGTCGCCTGGCTGAGGAAGAGCGGAGTGGCGGGAGGCAGCCAGCTGTAGCGGCCCCTCCCCCCTCCCAGCCCTCACAACCTAAGCACATGCCATATGTGGAGCCCATCTCCCCGCCTGAACACCACCACACCATTAATAGGTTGGATACATATTTCATTGATAATAATCACGGCACATGTATAATAATCATGTTTGCTGTGATCATTATTTTTAAATAATTATTGTTTATATTATAACTTATTCTTTTACTTATTTTTTTTCACTTAATTTTTAATATATTTTCTAAAATATATAAAAAAAATAAAGTACATTAGAAAAAAGTACATATTTTATATGTTATAAAGAGTTATAAAAAAATGTAATATCTCTTCTATTTATATTGATATTTATAAATAAAATTAGCTAGAAGGATTTTATAATAGGATCTAAACATTTAGATTTCGACAGAATTGTCAGAAAATATTTGTGAGCATGGCATAGATTTGAAAAGAAATTTGTCAGGCCGCGTCTGAATTGTGATCAGCATATTGGAGTATATACCTACATTTTAGAATTCCTATATGATTCGTAATAAAATATTATTTTATGTATGTCATCCGAATGTTTTAACATACAAATATATAAAAAAAACCCGAATATCTAGTTACCTTATACTCTTGATACGTGGTAATACGTCATAGTAAACACAACACAAAAAAAATATATTTTCAATTCAATGATACTCCGATGCACAAAAACATTTGTATAATACTTTCAACACTATATTTATGTAATTTTATAAAAAAATAATAGCTCCTAATCACTTTATTTAGTCAAAAAACCAAACATATAAACATATTTGAATGACTTATAATTTAATCGTTTTTTTTGCTTATGTTTTCATTATCAACACCCGATATGGCTACTTTTTAATAATAATTTGATCAGTTGATGGCGTAGCTCGTAAGTTAAAATAATTATATTTTTTTGTACTCAGGGTAACATCAGGTCGTCGTTATGGTCCAGCTGGCACCCCAACCTCTGCAGGAAGTTCAGCAGTGAGCAATCCAGCTGGGAACACAGCCACTCAGCAACAGCACCTGTCAGCATTTGATTATGTCAAAAGTCGCATTGTGGAGGTGATGCGGACTGAGGACGACGGGAAAAGGGAGCGAAGCGCCACCCCTGCAGAGATGGTTATAGACGAAGCTCCGCCTCCCATAGTGACCACGTTTCCACCGGCCGCCTACGCTTATCCCTACTCGGCGCTTAACGTACCTGCAGACGCAGCTGTCGCCGTGACGCCCACTACGCCGGCCTTACCCCAGCCGACGCAGGTGACTCCTGCCACCGAGCCCAAACCTCTTATGTCCGCTCAGTATGAGCCGCTCAGCGACGAGGACTGACCCACTCTCATACGTTACGCGAGCTGATCACGTTCCCGCACCGATCACATTGCGTTTCGCTATCTTTAAACATCAATCAGGCAGCTAATCGAGTCCCCTATATATTTTAGAGGTCCTAATCTCGATTCTTATGTTTAACACTACGGAGATTAATTAGTAAGATTAATCTCATCAAACCGGATATTCCGCGAAAAGTGAAAAGAAGCATTTATCTGCAGCTATTGTGAATTAGTTTTGGTGTGCTTTTTTGTTATAGATTAAATTTACTTTGCTCAACACAATAGTGCAGAGCGGTGAATCTTGAAGCGATGCGGACATTAGAAAATAAAAATAATGGGTTGAAAATACCGATATAAGGTTTATAATTGATGACAAAATAGTGAGTTTTTTGAACAGGCGTTAAGTGAGTGTAAAACTTATGTGTGAGAACAGCAGACATTTATATGTATGTACTATTGAACTGTGTAGAGCTTTCTTGGTGGGTGAAATGCAAGAAAGGTTTGCCCCTTGATGTGTATATTTTGAAACTTATTTTATTTTAGAAATACGAGTTTAATGAGACTTGTTTTTAACTGTAAATATTATGGTAAAATAATTATTTAAATTTAGTTTTTTTCTTTACTCGAACCGAGGTTTAGTAGCTATTATTGATGAATTCTCTGTTGGCTAGCATTTCTTTTATGTCGGTGTAAATATGACTGAAACTTATGTGTATTAACAGTCCCTTCACTTGTTATTAATAATTTTATTGTATTTAGCTTTTAGATTATACATACATATGGCAAGGCCGTCTTCTCAGTCAAATTAGACAAAATAAACAAGGTAATGTTTTCTGTGTTGTAATGTTTCCAGTGAATCAAAAGCCGTATCTTATATTACTTTTACATTACACAACCTTCTTTATATTTTTAAATGGTCACCATTTTAAAGGTAGCATCATTTTGTACATACAACATCTACAAAAATCTACACACTAATTCAAAATCGCTTTTAAGAACTTATGTGCTTTTACCATGATTAGGTATTTGTCATAATAGGGCAATAATGTATGAGTTTAACTAATATTGTAAAAGATCAAAATCTGTTGAGTTTTAGTCGCTCATATTTTACTTCCCTTTTGCAATCATAGTTTGTTGTAATGTTTATTTTATAAATAATATATTATGTACCTAAATCCTCACTTTCTGAGATTTTACTTAAAAAAAAACTTGTGAATTGTAAAAATGACAATTGGATAGGATGCGGAGAGTAAAATATAGCTATGGCTTTTTGAATTTTCAATGGTAATAACATTTTGCGAAACATGTAGTCGTGCCAGCCACATTTTGTATTAATTTTTATCGTTTTGGCATTAGCTGTACAAAACCTTATACAAATTACAAAATTTACTTTTCGCATCATTTGATGATATTTTGATTATTTTGTAAATTTTTTGAAAGAAATTTTGAATGATGATATTCCGTTTGACCCAAAAATTGAATAAGATTCAAAATAAGTAGTAATTTATTGAAGTTTTGTTCACATTATTTACATTTTAAAAAATGTGTCCTATTTTCACATCCCATATTTCTTTACTTTAAATCGTAATGATAAATGTCACCAAAGGGAATGCTTTCAGAATGCAAACTATTTTGTATTTTTTATTGTACGAATACCCTAGACATTGTGATAATCATTTTTTTCAAATCCACATAGCCTTTTTCGAAACATGTATCCTGTAAAAAATTAGATAGCTTACAATGAATTATAGATTTTTCATATTGAAATGGTAAATATCCAGAAAAACAACAATAAAAACTCTGATAATGGAGAGGGGTTTGAATCAGTTCATATTTTTGTGTCTCATTGCAAACTGGAATATAAAAAAAAAGTTACTGCTCCTGACTGCAGTTATTTTTGCAATGGAACCGAGATTAAAATACAGTTGGTTTTAAGTTTAAATTCTATATGGTAAATATAATAATTTACCTATGAAAGTTTCATAAAATATTTACTGCTTGACTTTAACCAATGTTGATCATGATTAAATTGAATTCGTTTTTTTGATAAAATACAATTGAACTTCCAGTGGTTGTGTGGTCTTGTTCACAACTTGTAACCGTTTCTAAAACTTCATATCAACAGGTTTTTGTCCAAATATAAGATTACCTATTTTTTTTTTAATTTTTGGGAAAAGGTGGCTTACCCTTTAATTATGATATGTCATTTCTGAGACTAGTTAACCAGTTTGTGTAATATTTAACTGTGATAATTTTTGGTTTTCAGAATGTGCCAGTCTTTTTTAACAACATTTATTCAAAGAAAGTAAATAAGAAATCAATACTTTTTTGTGAGATTTTCAATATTGGCTTCAATAAAAAAAAGATTTGCTAAAATGCATAAAATTTCTATGCTTGTTTTTAGATTATCGCATTAAATATGTAACTATATGTGTGCTTTTAAAAGTTCTAAATTGCAAACTCTGTGTGGATATTTTAAAACAACTATTCCAGATGCCAAAGTAAACAAAAGTATGTTTTAAAAACCAATTTTTATTTTTAATCTCTAGAAAATATTTTGGAGTTTATTATCAAAATTTGAACTAGTTTGAAACTTCTGCAACATTTGTGCATGAACAAATTTATGTTTTTGCCAGAGTATGCTCAGCTTTTGAATATTTTCTTCTGCAAACTAGCGTTTCATGTCACTTTTGTATTTCGGCTGTATCAGTGACGTATACTAATGGGCTCCAATTTGCTTCCGCTTCTGGACATAGATGAGAGAAACCCCGCACATATTGTATGCGAAGGTAAGAGTTGAGACTTAATAAGAAACAAGGTCCCGGTAATTACCAACATATTGTTTTTTTAATGCATTAAGTAGATTTTGGCATATGTAATAGGGTTCTAATAACCATATCCCTGCAGAGAATTCACATACGCCGTCTCTCAATAAGTCCTCCCATACTAGTTTATAGTAAATTAAAGGTGCGAACAACGACTGCTCCATTGCTAAAGATATAATGTACCTTATTGTTGAATTTGAATTTATATAAAAATAAAAATAAAAAAATACTTAAAATTATGATCATTTTGCTACCTCACGGAATATCTGGCATGTTTACTTATGTAATCATTGAAAAAGAGCCAATTCTAGAATAAAGTTATTGCATCTCTCCCGGATGAAGAGATTTAGCCACTGGTAAGTTAAACTTTAATAAAAAATATATGTGTATATAACTATTTGTATTTTGAATGTCACATTTTTAGATTAACAACATTGTTAATGAGATATTGATCTAAAGATTGTCGATTGAAAATGAAAACCTTGTCAAATTGTATAATATCCTCATCATAAAACAAAAATTTAAAAATTGAGTTTTAATAGGTTTTACACATACTGCAAATAAATAGTAATTATATTAATCATAAAATTTAATAGTAATTGGCCAAACATGGTGTTATTTTTTTGTATTTTGTACATGAGGAAATTAAAAAGGTAGGTTTTGATCCCTTATCTCATTAGTAAATTGTTATGCTAGAAGGCGACATTCAAGATAAAAGATAATTTAAGTGGGCGATTTCTACTCCATACTAGGTAGGCACTCTGTTCTAACAAAACAATAAGCTGACGTTTGCCGATAGCCCTATAAATATTAATGTGAAAACATAAATATGTGCATTTGTATATCAATGAGTCTAGACTATATCAATAGTTTTTCTAGTTAGTTGACCGAAGCTAAAAAATATGTCTTATAAATAAGTTTGGTTTTTAAATTAAAAAATATATTATGATATGGGATGCATCAGCCCTTGTGACTTCAATATGTAAATTGTATGATTTAATGAAGGTATGATAAAAAGAGCCACTGCTGTAGTTGACAGACGGACGGACAGACAGAGCGGAAAATTATTGTGATTTCTTTTTATTATTATATTAATTTTAAGTAGGACGAAAAAATAAACCAAGTTAAAAGTAAAAATTGTAAACGTCATAAGCGAAGAGTATGATGTGAGATAAATAAAAGAAAAATATAATTAAATTTTGCCTTTTTTCATTTAATCTATTTTATTTATTTAGCGTATGACTTGTGTTGTCGGGAGGGGCGCTGTTCCGACTGCCTTATTGTTGTTTTCATGATGCGTGGCCATTTATTACAGGCAAACAACATCTCGCAAGTCTGTAACTGAATGAGTGTTTAATGTGTTGTTACTTATCTCAGTCGACACTGTTGAGAAAAGCGCTGTAGAATATTCTCGCAACTAAAAAAAAGAACTAACTGGATTTGACCCACTAGGGATTCGAATCCGGGACTACTACATTTAGAAACAGACGTTTATACCACTGCTCCACCGGTCTGGTGATGCAGCGGTATTTTAGTAGTATTTCGTTATAAGTAAACCACCATTTAATTTATCAATTTTTTCATTACTTGATAGCGCCTGTGAGGAATCACTTTGAGATTCTAGATGGCCCGGCGGTCTTTGGGTATCAGAGCGTCCGCAGTGTGCCTGTGACCAAAGTTGTGCCATTCTCCGAATGTGTTATCATTTGTTATCAAAATTTATTGTTTGAAATCATTGCTCAATGTCAAGCCGTTGATTATATAATAGTTTTTAGATTGCTCAACTACTAATGAGAATTGGACTACCACTCTTTAATAACTAAAACATGATGCAGATGTCGCTCCAACTCTCTAACATTCATAAAACATAATTTGTTAGAAAAAGCATACAGTTTCAGATTTTAATGACAGATGGTAATTATATAATAAGTTAAACTGCCAATGACACAATGCACCATCTGTGACCAGGCAAAATTAGCTTTTCTAAACTAAACATTTATACTTCTATGCGGTTTGCGTTTGACTATCTGCCAACGAAATGTTAATAACAAATTATGTTCTTGGTATCAATGGTATGAGGTTGAGCTATCTAAAAACCGCTATATCATAATCAATGGTCAAGCCCATCATTAAGGGTTGGTAACAGGTAAAGTATATGTTGTTCTTAATATTGACTGGGCGATTTATAAACAATTTGAAATTACATAAGGATTTAAAAAATCTTTATATTCTGAGTGACCGGTATCCTTTTATCTCGAGGTTGGTTTCTTTCTTGAGTGGCTTTCGAATAACATTATACTGATAATTGTTCTTGATTTCCGAAGTAAAGTATTTGATTTGAATAGGATGTTTATGCATCCTGTCTCCACATGATGGCAAGCTTTATACCCTTGATTTTCAAACCAAGCTTGATTTTTTAAATTTGTTTTTCATTGTTTTAAAATGAGTCCTTTATAATGTCCCTTGCTGAAATGGATATTTTGCAATCTAGTGGGGAGTGAATGGGTGTTAGCGCAAAATTGATAAAAAAATTAAAGTTTTAGGAATTACTACATCTAAATATAATTACTACGTTTAAATGTTTAGCCGATCAATGCTACTCATGCTCAATCGGCATGGCCAACTATCGTAAACCCAACTAAGTGTAGTGGAAAAATATAGCCCAATGATCTACATTGAAATGTAGCCAACTCGTACTGACAACCTACTGTTTAAACAGTAGTGTGCTCGTCAACGTTTTCTGTTCAAGTTCTAAAATCTACTTAAAAAAACTTGACAACAATTATTAAAGAAACTACACAAAATGAGAATAAGGAAATTACTCTTAATTCAACATCGAAACAAATTCGTAAAGGCATTTGTGAATTTAAGATAAATAAGCACAAGCTATTGAGGAAGATAAACTGATAGAAGAATTGAAGATAAGGTGGTAATGGTGGTGCATTAAAAAGGATAAAAAGGTGGTAATAGTGCATTAAAAATGGTATGATAAAATGGTTATTTATCTATTTAAAACTATCATATGATTATAGCTCCGAACAACTTTTTAAATAACATCAAATCATGGAGTGACACGACGAATTATCTCATCTATGGCAACATCAGCCTACTTGAATACTCTTTTAAAAAAATTTTTTTTTAGAGTCAGGTTTTATTTCTTTGAAAATAATAAATATATTATAGCGTCAAAAATTGTACAAAGCCGACATCAATGCGCCATCTGTGTAATTCCTATCGAAACGTTAGCTCAGGCCTCTATTCTCCATCCATATAGTTCACGTTTACTCCAGTAGGCGGCATTATTCATGATTATTATTTAATGTTTATTTTATTTACCTACTTATTATTTATTTATTTACCTACTTTCATATTGTTAAATTAAATGATAACTATATTTATCGTAATGGTTATCATAGATTTTTATTTCTTTGAAAATAATAAATATATTATAGCGGCAAAAATTGTACAAAGCCGACATCAATGCGCCATCTGTGTAATTCCTATCGAAACGTTAGCTCAGGCCTTCTATTCTCCATCCATATAGTTCACGTTTACTCCAGTAGGCGGCATTATTCATGATTATTATTTAATGTTTTTTTTATTTACCTACTTATTATTTACTTATTTACTTACTTTCATATTGTGAAATAAAAAATTACTTTATTTATCGTAATGGTTATCATTGATTTTTATTTCATTGAAAATAATAAATATATTATAGTGGCAAAAATTGTACAAAGCCGACATCAATGCGCCATCTGTGTAATTCCTATCGAAACTTTAGCTCAGGCCTCTATTCTCCATCCATATAGTTCACGTTTATTCCAGTAGGCGGCATTATTCATGATTATTATTTAATGTTTTTTTTATTTACCTACTTATTATTTATTTATTTACATACTTTCATATTGTGAAATTAAAAAATAACTTTATTTATCGTAATGGTGATCATGGATTTTTATTTCTTTGAAAATAATAAATATATTATAGCGGCAAAAATTGTACAAAGCCGACATCAATGAGCCATCTGTGTAATTCCTATCGAAACGTTAGCACAGGCCTCTATTCTCCATCCATATAGTTCACGTTTACTCCAGTAGGCGGCATTATTCATGATTATTATTTAATGATTTTTTTATTTACCTACTTATTATTTGCTTATTTACTTACTTTCATATTGTGAAATTAAAAAATAACTTTATTTATCGTAATGGTGATCATGGATTTTTATTTCTTTGAAAATAATAAATATATTATAGCGGCAAAAATTGTACAAAGCCGACATCAATGAGCCATCTGTGTAATTCCTATCGAAACGTTAGCTCAGGCCTCTATTCTCCATCCATATAGTTCACGTTTACTCCAGTAGGCGGCATTATTCATGATTATTATTTAATGATTTTTTTATTTACCTACTTATTATTTGCTTATTTACTTACTTTCATATTGTGAAATTAAAAAATAACTTTATTTATCGTAATGGTTATCATTGATTTTTATTTCTTTGAAAATAATAAATATATTATAGCGGCAAAAATTGTACAAAGCCGACATCAGTGCGCCATCTGTGTGATTCCTATCGAAACGTTAGCTCAGGCCTCTATTCTCCATCCATATAGTTCACGTTTACTCCAGTAGGCGGCATTATTCATGATTATTATTTAATGTTTATTTTATTTACCTACTTATTATTTATTTATTTACATACTTTCATATTGTTAAATTAAATAATAACTATATTTATCGTAATGGTTATCATAGATTTTTATTTCTTTGAAAATAATAAATATATTATAACGGCAAAAATTGTACAAAGCCGATATCAGTGCGCCATCTGTGTTATTCCTATCGAAACGTTAGCTCAGGCCTTCTATTCTCCATCTATATAGTTCACGTTTACTCCAGTAGGCGGCATTATTCATGATTATTATTTAATGTTTTTTTTTTATTTACCTACATATTATTTACTTATTTACTTACTTTCATATTGTGAAATTAAAAAATAACTTTATTTATCGTAATGGTTATCATTGATTTTTATTTCATTGAAAATAATAAATATATTATAGCGGCAAAAATTGTACAAAGCCGACATCAATGCGCCATCTGTGTAATTCCTATCGAAACGTTAGCTCAGGCCTCTATTTTCCATCCATATAGTTCACGTTTACTCCAGTAGGCGGCATTATTCATGATTATTATTTAATGATTTTTTTATTTACCTACTTATTATTTGCTTATTTACTTACTTTCATATTGTCAAATTAAAAAATAACTTTATTTATCGTAATGGTTATCATTGATTTTTATTTCTTTGAAAATAATAAATATATTATAGCGGCAAAAATTGTACAAAGCCGACATCAGTGCGCCATCTGTGTTATTCCTATCGAAACGTTAGCTCAGGCCTCTATTCTCCATCCATATAGTTCACGTTTACTCCAGTAGGCGGCATTATTCATGATTATTATTTAATGATTTTTTTATTTACCTACTTATTATTTGCTTATTTACTTACTTTCATATTGTCAAATTAAAAAATAACTTTATTTATCGTAATGGTTATCATTGATTTTTATTTCTTTGAAAATAATAAATATATTATAGCGGCAAAAATTGTACAAAGCCGACATCAGTGCGCCATCTGTGTTATTCCTATCGAAACGTTAGCTCAGGCCTCTATTCTCCATCCATATAGTTCACGTTTACTCCAGTAGGCGGCATTATTCATGATTATTATTTAATGTTTTTTTTATTTACCTACATATTATTTACTTATTTACTTACTTTCATATTGTGAAATTAAAAAATAACTTTATTTATCGTAATGGTTATCATTGATTTTTATTTCTTTGAAAATAATAAATATATTATAGCGGCAAAAATTGTACAAAGCCGACATCAGTGCGCCATCTGTGTGATTCCTATCGAAACGTTAGCTCAGGCCTCTATTCTCCATCCATATAGTTCACGTTTACTCCAGTAGGCGGCATTATTCATGATTATTATTTAATGTTTATTTTATTTACCTACTTATTATTTATTTATTTACATACTTTCATATTGTTAAATTAAATAATAACTATATTTATCGTAATGGTTATCATAGATTTTTATTTCTTTGAAAATAATAAATATATTATAACGGCAAAAATTGTACAAAGCCGATATCAGTGCGCCATCTGTGTAATTCCTATCGAAACGTTAGCTCAGGCCTTCTATTCTCCATCTATATAGTTCACGTTTACTCCAGTAGGCGGCATTATTCATGATTATTATTTAATGTTTTTTTTATTTACCTACATATTATTTACTTATTTACTTACTTTCATATTGTGAAATTAAAAAATAACTTTATTTATCGTAATGGTTATCATTGATTTTTATTTCTTTGAAAATAATAAATATATTATAGCGGCAAAAATTGTACAAAGCCGACATCAATGCGCCATCTGTGTAATTCCTATCGAAACGTTAGCTCAGGCCTTCTATTCTCCATCCATATAGTTCACGTTTACTACAGTAGGTGGCATTATTCATGATTATTATTTAATGTTTTTTTATTTACCTACTTAATATTTATTTATTTACATACTTTCATATTGTGAAATTAATTACGAACTATATTTATCGTATCTACTATTAAAACATAAACTATAAATTGCTCTTGTATTTTTAAAGTAAATCAAATCCATTTTTTATTTATTAAAGCGATAAGTAACTACTAAGTAAGTACATTTTTTTAATATTTATTTTAATCTACTTGAAATTATATTAAATAAATGTTTCATCTTAATCCCATATCCATTATTTTTATAATTTTTGTTAAAATATCACCCTTTTCTTATTTCATCTAATTCGATGGTTACATAATATTTGTCAATATTTTTCACTAAAGGTGAGAGTTAAAAATGCATTTTTAAAAACTCAGCGCTGGGTTTAAACCGACATCCTGCACTCTCAAGTACAGGACCTCTATAGAACCTTTATAATTATTTTGCTATCCTAAAAAAAAATCAATATTGTCAAAGATTATGTCATTTATCTTTTCAGGCGATTTGCCGTTATTAAAAAATAATCATCAAAATAAATATAAGTTATAATATACCCATACACCTGACATACCTGGCAACACTGCCTGCCTAGTAAACGTCATTTGTTTCTCGGCACAGTTTTTATTTTGTTTCATAGTTTTTTGTTATGAAGTACACATTCAACTTCAATCTGTGACCTAATTAATGGTCTCTAAAACATAAGCGAAAGTTATTGTCCGTGTAATCCGTATAAAATATCTCATTATCATCTCTGACCGCCATTTTGAGGCTCACCAAGCATCCGGAAGTCGGTAGAGCGGGGTTGTCAGAGGTAGTTTTTTTCCCAATCTGTGGGGATTTTATTAAGTTTGGTGTACTTTCCGTCTGCTCAATTAGCTTTCGAGAAATCTACTAAGTTTATTTATGACCATTATATTATTCGGCCACTTCAGCGGGAATACTCGTGCTAATATTGTGTATCTTCTTAACACCGTTAGAATATGATTAACAGAAACGTAGTGACTCGTGAGGATATCCAACTGGCTATACTCAAACATATAGATAGCAAATTCGAGCAATTTGAGAAAAAAATATCAACATTTTCTACCATGTTTGAAGTTCTAGAAGGCAAAATTGTGCAAGTCGTGCATTCGTTAACATTCTGTACAGATAGAATTGCAGATCATGACGAAAAATCAACATCCTCACAAAAAGTTCACGAAAATCGTCTGCTAGAGTACAACGAAGTAAAGGTGGAACTAACTCGTGCGACATCCCGTATTGACAGTATGGAGCGGCCACAGAATCCTTCTGAAAACATTCGTGCATCGTCATGAGCATCGGCAGGTACCTCGGCGCTCCACTCTCCGAGTCAGATTCGAGGTGTGATCAAAAAGTTTTTTAAATCACTACAGTATAGAATCCGTGAACAACCTTTACGATACACTCATTTATTGAAAAAACATGACTGTTTAAGTCTAAAGAATCGACGCATACTCTTAGATATGACTGTACTGTTCAAAATATGTAATAATTACTTCGACTGTCCTCAATTACTTGAACAAATTAACTTCCATGTACCACCGAGACTCTCCCGTCGACAATTATTAGTCTTTGAGCCTATAACGCCATTTAACAGGTCCAACGCAGGTTTTAGAGCACCCTTGACAGATTATGTCAAACATTCAACAAATTGTTCCTAGAGGTGGATGTTTTCTCGAAGGCCACAGTTTTTAAGAATTCTGTATTCACTCTTCTAAAGTCTTTTCGAAATTCAGCATCCTGAATTCGGCTCTCTTCATCGTTAATCTTAATTCACCTCCATAGACACTTTGCTTGCCGCTATTTTTATTTTTATTTTTGTGTATTTAAAGTAGTACTGCGTTAGTTATGCTTGAAATTGTAAGCACTCAATCATGATCTCAATGTCAGAAAATTTATATAACTTAGTAGCATTAGATATGAAACTAATCACTCCATACATATGTGAAAAACTTGTAAGGATGTAAGACTAACCTAAACATAAGTTTTTTTAAGATTTCATCTCATATCTTGTACCCGTTGTTTTTCCTCGATTAAAGAAATAAATATATATATAATATTTTGCTAGCCCTAAATAAATTGACACATTTTAAAATAAACATATTCACATAAAGATTAGGAAAATTCTCATTACGAAAAGAGTATTAAGTTTTTTATCATATTTTATTGCACCTTTGTGCCACAATTATTGGCAGCAGATAAGATTTGTATTAGCTAGGTACGTCGCGAGTTACGCTTGTTGCAAATGTAGACAGTACCTACTTACTTAGGTACTTTTGACTTTTTTCACATGTAATGAATTAAAAAGTACAATCAATTTGATTGGAAAACAAGAATGACTATGATTCCCTAAAGCTAACAAAATAATATGATATCAACTTTTTCTATACATTGTTTAATAGTACTAATTATTTAACCAGAACCTGATGCTTTAAAGATAGATCCACAGGTGTCATTAACGGTTCCCCCCAAACTATCGCGCCTTTGGTATCAACTTCTGATGGTTTGCATTTCCTATCTCCATTCGATGTGCGTTTTGGGTGAGCATAGAGGCGATAGGTGTTATTTTTTAGATCTTGCGTAGATTAAAATAAAAAAAAAAACATACAGTGGTATCATTACATTCGGTTAATTTCTTATTTTTTTTAACATTTTCGTTTTTTTTGTAGATTTTGACACCCGGCTAGTTGAGTTTGTATTAATTTTAACTGGCCAGTAATACATAATACATCGTATGTTTACAACAGTCACGAATTTTTTCGTTTTTTTTTTTTTTTAAATTCCAATATGATGTTTGGTTTTCTATTGAAACGTCAATGTTATATTTATTAGTACCTATTAAAAATACCTTAATATTTGTCAGCCTCCGATGTGATCTAAACGGCTAAGGTTGTTTTTCAACATAATCAATCTGCATACAAAAATTCAACTCTTTCGCATTTGTACTTTTCGAGTTAAAAGTTGCAACGGACAAAGGACGGGGGGGGGGGGGGGGTAGCTTCTTATGCATTGAACCTAAAACATTCATTAAATGATAATTCGAAAAATGCGCGCATCGATAATTGCTTTATTGTGTAATTTTGAATTGTATGAAAACAATTTATTGAACTTAATTCACTTTGAGTATTCTTAATAAAAAACTGAATTTAATTCAGTTTGCCAGGTCAGCTTGAAAAATATTTATTAGCTGTTCTTATTTTTCTGAATAAAGTACCTGGAACTTAATAAACAGTTTTGGTTTAAATGTGTGTTTGATGTTTTAGGCGTGTGTGTGTAGCCTCTGCAACTATTCTCCCAATCTGTGTTCATTTTCGACCTAGACTGACCTAGAGGATTGCGTTGATAAGTCCTCGGCGGACAATTCTGACCGAAGGCGGGACCTCAACGGGGACTAATGCTGTGCGTGCTTAGCAGCAAAGAAGGTTGGACACTTTGAGATACGATTCTTTTTATTCCCGAAGGAGGCGAGGATTCACCACGTCTCTTGCAGGGAATTCTATCGATTTTACCATCTCACATCCCGCAGCTAGGGTTGGAAGATCAATCAGATGATAGGGTTTTTCAAAATTTCTTCGCCCTCTCTTGCTTTTTGTTTTTGATATTGAATTTAAAATTAGTTTTATTTATTTTTTTATATATAAATTACAAAACAGATTCTTAAGTGCAGTCATCCCTAGTGAAGCGATCAATATACACAATTACAGAATACGAGACGCTTTTCGGGCCCGGATGAGTCACACCAAAATGCAAACATAAAAATCTTTTAATTTCACCAGTATTATCGTCTATTTTTAGCTCTAATTGTATGTAAGACACGTTGTATTATAAGACACGGTATGTATGGTTTATATACATAATAAATAATAAGTTATTATTGATATATTAAAACCTAGAAATTACAAATGTCTTATTGTCGGTTACAATTGTGTCAAGAGTCGTTCGTTATACCTACTCGTAGTTTTTGTTGTGAAACCAGTTGGTGCGGACAAGCCCAGAGTTCCTGGACCTCGTGATGGCATCAGCGACGCTGAGTCAGCCAATTGGTAGGAATACGAGCGAAGCATCTTCCTTGGAGACTCCGCTGGTTTCTCTACTCTTGAAAATACTCAATGAAACGAGCGTAAGCATTTATGAAAAGACACGCAAGAAAAAATGCTTGTGTCGATTTGAAAACATGGAATCCTAAATAAAATGTTTTTAAACATATTAATAATTACAGTAATATATTGCAGGCCATAATTAGTAATGTGTTTTTTAATAGGTAGATAAATTAAAATAAAAATTACATTAAATTTGGCCGAGCTGAAAATGAGGTGATAGAGCAAAATTAAGAGATGATTTATTAATTTATTAATTAGTAAACTAACCCTGTTACAAACAAAAATATTATAATTTTAATAGTCTTGTAGGTGATTAAATGTTACAAATTTAAAATTAAATATAAAAGTGTCAAAAAAATAAATACAGTGTGCGTGGTTATAACACGCGCGTTAGAAGTAAAACTTCTGTAAGGAAGTTGACTAAAGTCATATCAAAATTCAAAAATCGTATAAATTTCAAAATTATCCCCCCATACTGGCATCTATATTCAAGAATTTATTTAAATTCTTGAAGAATACGCCACGACGAATGACGCCACGTCGCAGCGACTCACGAATGGCGCCGTGCGACATTAAATTCATTCACTGACGAGGAAAAGTTGCAGGAGATTGGACTAAAAAAAAATTAGTTAAAGTGCGATGTTACTAGAGTAACATCGCATAGAGATGAATTTGTCAAATTACATCATGATGTTGCGACACAAACTTAAATTAAAAACAGAATAGGGCGCGGAGTATTTCCTTGAGGTACTCGACGTTGAGGGACTTTTCATCCTTTGATTGAAATCCTGCGAAGGCGTAATACTAATCTTTTAAAAACTGTGTCAAATGTTCGACCTCATTATGTTAAAGAGTGGTTATTTTACACTTGACACATATCAGATATATCAAATTAGCTATATATCAAAGAAGGTGCAATGTTTGTGTTTATGACCTATTGTTATCCGAAGCCGATACATACAAGACATTATGTTGCGTTACGCCGACATGCTCGTATCTGGACCCGGCCTAAGCATACCGCCTCATCTTCGCAAGAGAGCGGTTAGTATGCCACGAAATTAAATCTCATCTCGTCGACATTAGGAAACCTTTATTAAATCGTGCCATGCGCCATGCGCCATGCGCCATGCGCTCACTCTCACTCACGACGACGAAATGCATTTTGTCATTTTTATTATTAATTGGGACGTTTATTGCAACATTCCAGCTAGTCTATAATATATGTAGGGTGAGGATTGTATATATGTGTTCACCAGACACATCGCAGGATGGGTTCCTTCTCCATCGCTTTGCAGGCACTTCGGACCACTTACATGTGATGTAGATGAACCTCGAAACAATCTATTAGCTGTTAACTTATTGGTGCCTCCGGCACTGGCTTTAACCTATAAATTTATTTATTTTATTTATTTATTTATTGTACATAACCAACTTGACAAAGAAACAGAATTGTAGTAGTATAGAAATCACAGCCACAAATGAACACTATATATGCACCGGGAGCGATTAGCACTGCTACATTTTGTGCCCTGCCTTCTTTACTAAGACTATGTCTGTACTAAGGAAGGCAATATTGTCTACAACTAAGAATGTCAAACCGTCAAACCCATAGAGAAATGTGAAAATGAAAATAAAAATAAAATATATAAATATATATATATATATATATATATATATATAATTAGATGATTTCTATGTTAAAATAGGTAAACACCTTTAGTTTAACATATATAAAAGTTTGACAGTACTGACATTTGGAAAATACGAATGCTTTTTAATATTTTAAGGATTGAAATTTTTTGCAAATAAAATATATAGCCAGAATGTTCAAAGAAAAATTAATACCGAAAGCACAGATAGTTGCATAGTTTATCTGTGCTTTCGGTATTAATTTTTCTTTGAACATTCTGGCTATATATTTTATTTGCAAAAAATTTCAATCCTTAAAATATTAAAAAGCATTCGTATTTTCCAAATGTCAGTACTGTCAAACTTTTATATATGTTAAACTAAAGGTGTTTACCTATTTTAACATAGAAATCATCTAATTAACGGTATTTAAACAATACATTTTACTATTTTACTATATATATATATACTAGCTGACCCGGCCACGCGTTGCTGTGGCTAAAGTTTTTGTTATATTACATTATAGTAAACAATCTAAGAGGAACAATAAGAGAACATCAGTCACGGAGTCCACTATGCTTTTTCACACAGATGGTATTTGTAAAAAAATATGGTGATCTCCTTATTTGACTTTCTACTACTATAACCCTTTAGTACAATGAAATTATTTACGAACTAAGACGACAATGATGATGTTGGTATACAAATTCACTGGATTGAGATTGATTTGAAGGGGAAGTACGTTGAACACAATTAATTAAAATGTTCTTACACTTGATACTAAGCAGAAATCAATAGGTAAAAAATAAAAATTTATCAGATTTATTATTTCCATTTAATTTTATAACAAATATAAGTATATTACAGTATAATACAGTAAATAACATGTGACGCTTAAACTCATGAATGAGGTAGGCAAGGCAGACAGTCTTAAACTTTTAAACATTAATATTTTTTTTTTTGAATTATAAATACTTTCAATTTCAATTTAATTTAACACCAATCGGTGCACAATGTTTTTGGTTAACCTGTCTTTAGCTAACACAAATAGATTCGACGGTTTCCCAACACGTGAACACGTAACATATAGTTGCCCATGAGAAAAACATGGATTTTCCAAATCTAAACCACAAATGGACATTGTTTGACCTTGAGATTTATTTATAGACATGGCGAAAGCTAAACGAATTGGAAACTGTAGCCTTTTGAAGGGTATGGTAGAATCTGATGGTATCATCGGAATACGTGGCAGCAGGACCACTTTTCCTTTAAACTTCCCAGCCAAAATGGTTGCTTCAAGAATGTTTCCGGTGATCTTTTTGATGACCAAACGCGTACCGTTACATAATTGAGGTGGATTCAAATTACGGAGGAGAATAATAGGGGAACCAATCTTTAATCGAAGATTATGTGGTGGCATTCCAGGGATATCTAATGAATTTAAAAATTCAATCGGAAAATTTACACTTTCATTTTCATCAACAACAGTATCGATTGATTTAAAAGACATCAGATCGCCTGGTAACAACTGTTGTATCTGGAAGTTAATTTCGTCAACATCAACGTTTTTGGCTGCCAAAATCGCCCGTTGACTAAGCCATTCATGATTCAAATAATTATTCTGTATATCCGGGAAAATACTCTGAATCAATTCAGTTTTATCCTGAACAACAGTGCAAAAATTGTCTGGTAGTTTAATGCATTGCGTATTTGGTTGCAGTTTTATTTTACCGTTCCCAATATCTAGTAGTTGTTCGGAAAATATTAGTGCTGATGGATCATTTTGCAATTGTACTCGCATATTTATGGTCAATCGAAGTGTTTCAACACTTCGCCATAAGAATGATTGTTTCAAACATGCATTAATCTCATCCGCGAAAGTAGAGCGAGGTATAACCGGTAAGGTCTGCCGGAAGTCACCAGACAAAAGTAAGATAGCACCACCGAAAAGTTTATTATTGCTGTTTAAATCTTGCATAGTTCTGTTTAATGCTTCAAGTGAATATTTGTGTGCCATTGTGCACTCATCCCAAATTATTATAGAACTCTTCCGCAACACTGCAGCTATTCCACTATTCTTTTTGATGTTACACATTGCATCTGGTTTATTATGAACGTCCAATGGCAGCTTGAATGTTGAATGTGCTGTTCGCCCACCATCCAGTAAAGTAGCCGCAATGCCTGACGATGCTAATGCTAATGCGATTTTTTGTTGCGACCGTATTTTGGCAAGAATCAACGATATTAAAAATGTCTTTCCGGTTCCACCGGGTGCATCCAAGAAAAAAAAACCGCCTTGTTCAGCAGCAACAGCCAGCATAATCCGATCATAAATAATTTTTTGTTCTGCTGTCAGTAATGGTTCACTGTTCATGATAATTGTTGCTAAACTTCCATGGTCATATTGATTTTCTCGTTGTAAATCGGTATTGACTAAGTCGGTGGCTGGACGATTAGGTGATGGCATACCATAATGATTAAGTGGTAAATTTTAAATAAGAACACATAAATCCTCGATCAAGACCAATGCTTCATTGTACATCTCTGGTGTATAATCTATGTTTTGGCATTGATTTGTTTGTCTAATTCGGTGCAATATGTCTTCTGTCATACAATTTTTATATTTTTCCCACAAAGTTTGTGCTTGCGAGGGATAACATGTCGCCAAAATAATTGCAAACAACTGACGAATGTTATTCGGTGTTGATGTCAACGCAGCATCAGCAAGCGTTAAGTCCCAATGGTTATCGTCTTCTAGCAATTGCAGTTCACGACATGCATCCTGGTATGTATTGAATACTCGACCATTAGCTGTTCGTAAAAATTCAAAAGACGTTGGTCCGGGAACATTCACCAATAACAAACGTAAATAGAAGCACTCACGTTGCTTTGGATGTACCGTGTAAAGTCTTCCCAATGTCTTAGCTTTGAATATGCCTGTAATGGAAGGATGTGGTTTTCCTTGTTTCCGTGGCTCCCATTTTTTACTGGATTTGTTCCATGTGAAATAACGTGGAACATCACCATACACCAATGTCTTCGCGAATTGGCCAAAAACATCAGGTTTTTGACACAATGTAAAAAATTCAGTTAGAGTCGTTTTCGGAGCTTCGAACGCTCTTTGGAGAACATTTTCTTCAGTGAAGTATACACGTTGACCGTTTTCAAGATGTATTGCCAGATGTTGGACAGCAGGATCTCTTTCGTGGATGGGAAAGCTGAGAATATGCCAAATAGCTTCATTGCTGCTAATGTATCTGCCCATTTGGTATCGTGCTATTTCATCATTTTTATTTATGTTTTTTACTTCAAATATGGCCAAATCACTGCCTTTGTTTACATATTTACAAATATACTTAATTGATTTAACAGAACTGCAAAGCTCAACATTGATATGAGCTTTGTAAGTTTTTGAAAGTAGTGGTGGGTATGGTACCACCCACTGATTATCAAACTCAACTTGATTTGGAAAGTTCGGCAGTCGCATTGTAAATGTGTGGCCACCATTCTCAGTACTTCTGCGGCGATACATTGGATAACCATCAATATCCGTGATCGTGTCATTCGTATGCGGCTTTGGGAAGTTTTTTTACATTTTCCATTTTCCATGCACGGTGAGGTCATGTTGAAAACACCGCATGGCCCATGGATCATGTGTTTGGTGACAATATCAAATAATTCTTGATCAATTAATGGGTCTGGAATTTCGGCTGAAATTATTTGATCGATTTCTTCAGGACGGATTCTATCTTTAAGCCAAACCAAAATGTGGGCATGAGGCAAACCTCGCTTTTGCCACTCTATCGTATACAGCCAACAACGTGTGATACCAAAAATTGTATATTTAACAATAAAATCAATTAAGGATTTCAATTTTTGTTTAAACACACGTGCAGTTAAATCATGACGATGAATGGCTTGTTGTCCTGGCAATAGTAAAGTTTGTATCTCTTCCCAATTCGGATTACATGTGAATGTAATAAATAAATCCGGTCGGCCGTAATGACGTACGTAAGTCATCGCATCTTGTATGTATTCCTGCATGTTCCGTGGACTGCCGATGTAGCTTGAAGGTAAAATGAAAGCATTACCGATGTCATTGGGATTTAAATTTCCATCGATGTTTCCAGCAACAGCATCTCGTAAGTGAATATATTATTCCGATCGTAGTTTTGCCTAGTTGAATCGAAGGAATCGCAAGCGTTCGCTTTCGACCTTAGCATACATATCAACAATGTATTGATGGAACAGCTGACGATATCGAAGGATATAATTGTCTTGATGTTGTCTAACCATTATTCGGTGTGCGTAGTAGTTCATTGAGCTAACTTTATTATTTCTGTAATCACCTAAAAAAATAAATAATAAAATGCAATACGAAATTAAAATCTATACATACAGTAAGAAAGTAAATAGATAATTGTCAAATTTACCGGTATTTGGATCATACTGTTTGATATTAAGGTGATATTCATCTTGTCCTTGCCAAAATATCAATGGATATTGTAGTGCGTCATATGAACGGTGTAGATCCTAAATCGTACTGACAGTGTTGTCTCGCCGTGTAATGTTTATAGATCTTTTGTCAACTGGATCACCAACCATGATAACAGCAACCTCATCAACAGTTGGAGCGTTGAATCTACCAGCATGTTCACCTAATGGTACTTTGTCGGCTTTTATGACGATTTGATAATTGTCATTTTGCAGTCGTGGCGAAACTCTTTTGATCAATTGAATTAGTTGATTTAGTTGGATAACCATCAATATCCGTGATCGTGTCATTCGTATGCGGCTTTGGGAAGTTTTTTTTACATTTTCCATTTTCCATGCACGGTGAGGTCATGTTGAAAACACCGCATGGCCCATGGATCATGTGTTTGGTGACAATATCAAATAATTCTTGATCAATTAATGGGTCTGGAATTTCGGCTGAAATTATTTGATCGATTTCTTCAGGACGGATTCTATCTTTAAGCCAAACCAAAATGTGGGCATGAGGCAAACCTCGCTTTTGCCACTCTATCGTATACAGCCAACAACGTGTGATACCAAAAATTGTATATTTAACAATAAAATCAATTAAGGATTTCAATTTTTGTTTAAACACACGTGCAGTTAAATCATGACGATGAATGGCTTGTTGTCCTGGCAATAGTAAAGTTTGTATCTCTTCCCAATTCGGATTACATGTGAATGTAATAAATAAATCCGGTCGGCCGTAATGACGTACGTAAGTCATCGCATCTTGTATGTATTCCTGCATGTTCCGTGGACTGCCGATGTAGCTTGAAGGTAAAATGAAAGCATTACCGATGTCATTGGGATTTAAATTTCCATCGATGTTTCCAGCAACAGCATCTCGTAAGTGAATATATTATTCCGATCGTAGTTTTGACGTTTGCGTTTTGACGTTTGCCGCTCGCGTTGTTGAGGTTAGATTTTTTCGGTGGCATTTGACTGAAAATAATAATTTTCTTGTTCTTATGATATTCTCTTGAAGACGTTCGTTACACTGTTCTTGAGATTCTTGTGCATGACCTGCTGTCCTGATTCTTTGAGCTGGATTTCTTGATTCAATTTGTTCTGCCAACTGATGGGCTCTTTTAATACGTTTGCGTCGAATAACTGTCACTGTCAAATAATAACAGACATTAGCGCCATCAACCCAGTCGAAAGGTATCGACATCTGTCAGTTTTATGACTGCCAAATAATAACAGACAAATAATTAGCGATAAATTAAAATTGCGACTATAATTTGAGATTTAAACTATCCTATCTCTCAAGTGCACATCGAACTGCACATGGTGTTCAAATTTTATTATAATCGGTTAAGTGGTTCAGCCGTCCATTGAGGACAAACATTGTGACACGAGATTTATATATATTAAGATATATATATATATTTGACTTATATTTGATGATTGTTTTTTAATAGCGGCAAATCGCCTGAAAAGATAATTGACACAATCTTTGACAATATTGAAAAATTTTGAAAAAGTTTTGAATTATTTGATAAAGTGCTGGATAGCATAATATTTATAAAGGTTCTAAAGAGGTCCTGTACTTGAGAGCGCAGGATGTCGGTTTAAACCCAGCGCTGAGTTTTATAAAAATGCATTTTTAACTCTTTAGTGTAAAAAATTGTCAAATATTATGTAACCATCTAATTAGATGAAATAAGGAAAGGATGATAGTTTAACAAAAAATATAAAAATAATGGATATATGATTACGATGAAGGATGATGGTGAAATGAGATGATTTTATGATTGATTTATGTATGAAGTTGATGAAAAAATAAAAATAATGGATATGTAAAAGTGTAAAATTAAGTTTATGATATTACCTAAGAAATATAATATTAATGATGGTCACAAAAATGTTAAAATAAAATGTTTAACAAATCAACAGATTCTTGTCTTCCTTTATCTATCAGCCATTTTTTATTTTTTTTGAAAATAGCTTTAGGTTACCTATTTCCTTTATAAACTCCGGAAGATTATTGTGGAGTTTGGGACCTAAGAATTTTAAGGACCGTTGTCCAAAACTGGTAGACATTTTTGGTATCTCTAATAAGTCACCACTATGTGCTCTTGTGTTATGACCACGATCTACTCTTTTCATATTTGCTGTCTTTTTGGGCATACAAGGATGTTATGTCAAAATTTCGAAAAAACAGAAATTAACATTGTTGTGACAGAAAGTCTCGCAATCGGGGTTCCCTCCCCACTCCCGAAAATGTGAGATTTTGACACCACTGCAATATTTGCTATTTTACAGAGGCTTCCGTGCTGGCGTTGGAAGTCCACTCCTCACCTCTCGCCCCGCAGCTGTGATCATTGTTTGTCAGTCAGTGCGCTGTCAAACATTATTATTAAACACGGAGGACATTTCCTCGAGAACCTGATCCTTCATACACAGAAAAGTAAAGATACACGGCAGATAATAAACACAAATTAAACACGCGAGCAATAAAGATATCGACATTCCTAAAATGAGAATTAGCTTTGGACAGAGCAAATTTATTATTTCTATTAAATCGCTTTGCCATCGCAAAACGCGATCAATGTATCGTAGCCGTGACTGAGCGCGGCGACGACCTCCGTCATTTTTTTTTCTCAGAAACCTTGATGAATTTTGATATGTCATCATGACATCAATTATCTAAATTATATCAGGAATGGTCCCGGGACATCCCTAGTCATCTCATTTTGGAGTTGCTTTTAGGGATTTCGAAAAAAAACAAAATAGACTTTTTTTTAATCAAGATACGAATAGGTAAGTTTACTTGTTTAGAATTTAGGGGAAATGATTTTTCGGATTATGTACGAGAGATTATTTCGCTTGGCATTTATGAGATGACCGTTCGATGGTCGGGTGTGTTGGCCTGTCCAACGCTGGCGTCGTACCGAGTCACTCGACCTACTGGGCTCCTATCCAAGCGGGAAACTTTCATTAGGTCTGGATATTTTTAGAAACGGGACTACAAAATTAATTTCAAGAAATTTGCGGGACTTCTCAATGTGCCTTTAATAAGATTCCAAAAGAATGTGTACTTGCCTTATTGTTATATTCAGCAACTGCAATCTTTTTAGATATTTGAATTTCAGAATTACTTGAGCAATATTGCTGATCATTTTTTTTTTAAATATCCTTTAATATATTCTTCTCTGACACATAGCAGATTCAAAGAACATTAATTTTAAAGTTTCCGCTCGAAATATAATAAAAGTTGATCCCAAACAAACCAAAATCACGTAAAAAAAATATTTATCTCTACATCATATTGTAATAATATGTTCTCTTTCTTAATTAAAAATATCTCAAGATCTAATAAGGCAACGAAGGCCTGAAGGAAGAAAAGTAGATTTACAACACACGAGAAGTTAGACTTGTCGAATGAGTCCTAATTAAGTTGAACCAAAATAAAGTAGTCCAAATGTTCAATCCTTTCATCTTTTAACCTTTACTTTAATATCTAGTTTTGGAACTACACACATTGACGTGAGTGGGGTTAAAACTGTTGTGAGGCTATTCTAAAAAGTTCGAAAAAATCTAATGAATATTTGCGATTTGAACCAAGATTAAACTACTTGTCCAAATGTTCAATCTGTTCAGTTTTTTCCTGAAACTAGACTTTTCAGATGTACGCACTCATACTTGCACAATCTTAAACCGATATATAGGTACTTGGGTGAGATATTGCGCTCAACACTGGCTTTCAATACTATGCCAATATGTCAACCTCGTTTTAATATTGAACCTTTCACTCGCGCTTGATTCCTGATCGACTATAAATAACCCCCTCCTTCTCTATAAATAACTTCATTGTTTTACACCGCAGCTTGACATTTGCATTTAAATGAAACGACGTAAAAAAACAGAGTCGAACTCAGTGAAAAAGGCAAAATTTTAAGTACTCTACGAGATGCATTACACAAGAATAGGTGGAGTCTAGACAAATTTAGCATTAGAAAATATCGAATTTCATCCAAAAATTTTCTTGTCGATTTTGGTTTTCGTTCTGTGCTACTCTAACTTAACCTAACCCAGCTAGTAGTATCGTTATCTCCCTCTTCTGTGCCGGTGGGTGGGAAGTCAGATAAAATAAATCATCAAACAGGTATGCAATAATTGCAAGCTTCGCCCCGGGTTCACGATTAGATTCAACCACCACATTTAACAGCTTCTTCGGGGCCTAATTGACTCGTGACTACAGCACTCAGGATGGGTCTCATGGTTCCCTGTATCTAGGTATCTGTGTTAAGACACAAATAATTGAAGAGACATTTTCCGATTCAGGCCTGGTGTGCGTATAATATATAACCCTTGCAGCATTCAGCTGTTGAAGATTCTATTGTATCGTATAAAGATTGCAGTCGGCCGCAGCGAAGGAATCAGTAAGCTAATGACCTAACACGCCATGCTGCGAGTGCCGAGGTTCACGATTATAGGAATACGTCTCGACTATAGTCTGCGGGTAAAAGATTTGTGAAATATAAGTATATTTATAAATATAACTTGCATTTAAGAAATATTAAAGTAAAGATGATTTTACAAACGATATTGGTGAATTCCATAGACCATTGAAAAACACCTTGTCTATGTTAGTTTTGAGAATATATCGAAGTAAATTATAAAAAAAAACTGCTTTAATAATAATAATAATAAAAAATTAAAGGGACGCTCTTCAAAATGTTAAATCTTCAAAAACCTGAGATCCAAAAGATGCACGAAATAAATAAATATTCACACCTATAAAACTCCTTTTATTATAAAGCTATATTTGTTGCGTCGACAACAATATGGCGTCGACATAGGCCGGAAAATAAATGAATGACATAACTTTTTCAACGTTGGAAATCTTAGAAGTTTTTTTTTTTTTTAAACATTCGAACCGGAATCAAGGATGATTAACATGAGATTGCAGAATGTCGATTTAAGGCCAGCGCTGAGTTTTGAAAAAATATCTTAGTGATTTTAATAAAATTAATATCAGGGCAAAACAAACATTTATTTTTGTAACATTTCTGCAGATATCATATTCACGATATTACAAATAGATTAGGTTTCTATTTAATTTTGCTCTTGTTGCCGTGTTTCATTTTTGTCACTATTAAGCTATTCTGTAGCACAAAGATTGAAAAGGTAAATCACCATTAATTCTTTATTTTTCATTAGTTTCCCGGTTTTTCATTTCTCAGTCAATAGATAATTACACATTTTGTAAGTACATTTGTCACAATTTAATTAATCTCAGTGTGGAGTGTGCCAGAGTGAGTGCATGGACATTACCGGTTGCTGAGCCAACCAACTGCTATTACACTAGGAAAAACATGAAATTTTAAATGGAATGAATACGTATTTGATGAAATATATCTGTATACATTTTAATCCTAATTTTATAATTAATGTCAGTTACTAAGTAATTAAATACAAGCCTTTCTTCCCCAATTAATTTGTTGCTTAGTAATTGAATTCTAGCTAGTCTAGGCTCTCACGCTCGTGTCGACATGGGCGCCATTGTTACCAAATCGCAGTTAACTCCACCCGAAAAATCCTACGATCCCGGTGTAAATGTTTAACATCGACATTTTTGTTGTTGAAATAAATAACTGTTGTCACTATAGCGTTCATGCGCTATAGTTTCTAATGGCTGTAATGCAATATGACGAGTTGCGAGTTACAGGTCGAGTTGTTTTTTTAATCGTTTTCGGTAAGAGTTGTGTTTGTAAATGGTGGAATGCGATTCCAGACGCGAAAAAATAATTATTAATGAAAAACGAGCCGACGATCGATCGCCTTATCACGATTGAAAATGAAAACATCACAAGATTTTTAAAAAACATTTACATAAATTTTCGCGACGTCGGATTGCCAACAGATCGAATTTAATACTAAATACTATTATGAAATATAACTAACGAGATTAGAATGTTGAAAATGTGGATTGTGCATCCGAAGAAACACACATATTGTGTCGTTTTTTGGAACATTCTCAAAAGAAAATATGAAATACATATTTTTTTATATTACTATATTATATAAAGTAACTATGAGTCTTTTATTTTATTAACTATGTTACCTATTGAATATTTTCAATAATATTTATGTTTATAATTAATATTTAGACTCTAAATAATCGAGTATTTACAGTTATAAGCGAGAAAATATCATACTTAATTTCTGAACCAAACGTTTATGACAGGACAGAAGAATGCTGCAAAAGTGAATTTTTAATTACCCATTAATTGTAATGGGTTTCTATTTCTATTGAGAAACAGTAATGTATCTTTTATCCACGTTTAGAATTATAATTGTGCTGTACTTTGACATTATTTTCTATTATTATTCTTTATACTAAATTTAATGTATTGAAAATTTTACGGCACAAAAATATTTTCCGAACCGATTTAGTTTGGGTATTCTAATCTGGCCTGACAGACTAAAGTCAGAAATGATGAAGGAATGGGCCTGCTCAACTAGAAAATATAGACAATAAAGTCTGCATAATGTGTAAAAGGAAATGTCAGATTATTTTTTTAAAATGCTTGTCTGTTTCTCGGTAAAGAAATAATGTTATTCGTTAAAATGTCTTCATTCGAGTATTAGTGAGAGTAGGTACTCACTACTGGCAAGTACTAGTAAGTAGGCAGGCGGGTATTTGGTAACGAGTGCAAAATAGTTCTCCGATGGTGAACAATGGTGCGGGCCAGCGTCTGCCGGTCGGAGAGATCTTTCTCGGATTAGCATACAATTATCATCATCATCAGTTGCCACCGTCAATGCTGCCGGGCACCAATGACGCAACGCCGATATCTGACTCCGGCATCTGGTGGAAGAAAGGAGGAACACGGATTTGCGTGGGCGGAAACGTTTCGGGCCTTACTCTGACGTATTGCTGATCGATTGGCTGCTTTGTTCAATTGAAAATTGAGCAATGTATTCAGGTAGTACTTTATCATAAGTACAGCATTATCTATTTTTTAAGCATGAAGTTGATAAAAAGATCTAAAACCTAGACTTTTACAGGGGCAAGACGTCAATCAAGAATACCGATGTAATTTTCAAAACGAGCTATAGCAAGTACATATAATAATGCTAATATTTTTTTATTGATAAAATAGTACAGCTTAGCAATAAATACAGCATCTTGTAAGTGTTGTTATCTAAGAGACAACATCTTACATTAGAAATGTTAGTGATGTAAAAATAAAAATAGGTCTATATATAGGTCTAAAAATAGGTTTCGCTAGTTTCGCCAGTATTCAAATCTGGTTCCAGAAGTCTGGTCACTAACTATAGACCTATATCTAAACTGTCTATATTCAGTAAACTTCTCGAAAAAATAGTTTATGATCAGCTTTTTTCTGCAGTTAAACCTTTTATTTCTCCACGCCAACACGGGTTTGTGTCTTAGAGATCCACAGTGACAAATTTAACTGTCTTTACTGACTTCTTAACTAAAAGTATGAGTAAACGAATTCAAGTTGACTCAATTTATACTGATTTCAGTAAGGCGGTCGACAAGGTTGACCACTCTTGAACACCCTTATTAATAAATTAAAAGCAATCGGAATTCATGGTGATCTATTACGATGATTTTCGTCATATATTTCTAATAGGTCTCAATCTGTTATCATTGGTGGTTTTAAATCTGATTGGATCTTTATATCATCTGGCGTTCCTCAGGGTAGCCTGCTGGGACCTTTGCTCTTTTTAATTCACATATTACCGATATAGGTCAATGTTTTTTGCATAGTCAATCTCTCCGCTTCGCAGACGATATGAAGACCTTTGCAGAGGTGAGAAATCCAGATGGTTGCAAACTTATCCAAGATGACCTTGATAGACTAAACCATTACTGTGTTCTTAACAAGCTCCACCTTAATGCCGAAAAGTGTGTGGTTGTTAGTTTCACTAGAAATACAAATGTAGTTCCTCATACCTACAATATTAATAACATCGATCTCCCTAGGAAAAGTGTTATTAGACATCTTGGATTATACCTATATTCTAAACTACTATTTCGTAATCACATTAAACATATCATTGCCAAAGCGTATGGTATGATGGGTTTTTTGATACGTATCACACATCATTTCACGAATAGGGGAACTTTATATTTTTCTTACGTCCGGAGTCATTTGGAATATGCATCTCAAGTCAGGTCACCGCTCTATAAAGATTACATTGATCGTATTGAGCGGATTCAGAATTTATTTCTTAAAAATTTAAATTTTCGGTATTATTTGAAATTTTCTGACTATGCTCAATGGGCCAAATTCTACGGACTCCAGAGTCTTGGGCTCAGAACATCGCGAGCTGATATGTTGCTTTTATATAAAGCTGTCAATGCTCACATCGACTGCTCTGATCTTCTGGGGCTCATAGATTTGAGGGTTCCATCTAGACCTACTCGCCAGTGTGAGACATTCCATCTGTCACGGTTGAGTACGAATTATGCACAGAATTCATATATATATCGAGCATGTAAGCTTTACAACAGCATGTTAAGTAGCATCGATATATTTAACACTACTTTCCCGGCATTCAAGAGAGTGTCTACTCTAGCCCTTGAATAGTATATTTATATTCATATGTATATGTAGAATTTATTATATTTAATATTATATTGTGTTTTATATTATATTCTGGTGATTGTCCCCAACCCCCAACCCCCAACCCCCAACCCCTCCTACTTCCTGGTCCCGGCCTCGCTCCCGAATAGGTTTTCTATTTTTTTTAACATTGGAGGATTTTGGCTTTGTGTTTTGATTTTTTTTTTTGTTATTGTAATTACTATGTAAGCTGTTGTTTCCTGAAATAAATAAATAATGCATGCGTACTGTGACCATCCGAGTTGGCTCAATGAAGGCGAGCCTAACTAAATTTCCTCGACCGCTGTAAATTACTTAGAATATGTGTCATTTAAAATTGTATCGGTTTATACAGAGTGTATTTATATTCAGTGATTTCCTTTTAGGGGGTTGATCTATATCGACCCCTTGACCAGTCTTACGAAAAAAAAAATGTTTATACTAAAATAATTATACTATTAAAAAACTTTGTGTTTCTTTAAAGCGCTTCGCGACCGATCCCCCGATCTCGCGCCATACTTTCAACCGCCTTCTTAAACACATCTTTCTAACATTTTTAGCTGATTATTATTAGATCATTGATCTATATTAATCCCCTACAATGACATCAGTGAATATAAATACACCCTGTATATTTATTACAGGTATATGTTTGTAGTGTAGGATAATATATGGAGACTATGAAGTTTAGGTTGGAAAATTATGAATATTAAATGAGTCTATGTATTTCCGTGAGTGCAAATGTATTAATTACATAATTACTACGTTGTGTCCATTCCAACGATTTTTTTAAAACATAAAGATTTGGCATGTCATACAAATCGTCCTTGTGAAAACCCAACACTGGTAGATTCCCAACCCGTTCCGCGCTCCGCAACACTCCGCTATGCTGGATAGAGACTTATCGCGGTGACGTATACGAGCGAGCGAGACGTCAAGTGGCGTACTTGACGTGGTGCGTTTTTCACCCTCAGAAGATCGTTGATCCAATCGGGATTGCTAGAGACATCAACGACGGGGTTTCTATTTAAAACATCCTCTCGCCATGATTTGGAACGACCGCTAAAACGAATAACCCACAACGATTATTATATTAATTAAAATAAAACCGTTGCATATTAAAATTAATTGATCTATACGCACATATACGATGTTCAAACATACATGCACACACGCAACCACACACCCTCACTAACACTTGTATACCGTACACATCACACATACACCTGTTAAAATAGCGTTTTGTATATAGGCGTAAGCTTTAATTGGCCTTATTATTAACCCTTTGGGAAAATGTATATGCTATTATTTCGCTGTATGCTTACCTGCCAATAAATACGACATAAATAATCGATCGCGGTGTAGTAAATGATTCGATTCTATTATCGTCGGACCCAGCGCTACGCACGCGTTCGGCGGGTGACGTCACACGAGTGGTGCGTTCGAGCCTCCGGCGGCGGACAAGGCCGCCCCCCCCGCCCCCCGCACGCCACAAGTTCGCTGCGAGCGACAACTTCTCTGCAATCGACTAACTGCTCGTGAAGCGAACGACAGCGTTACTTCGCTCCGCGCCGGTCGCCGGTTGCACTTTCGTGCTACATATTATTAACGTAACTTCGCTCGAACTGTCGAAGTTATAACATTTTTTTTAGGACGTTGGGATTATTGTTGTGTTATTACTTCGAAGTGCCCACCTACCAGTGCATTAGTGAAATAACGAATGAATATAAACTCGTTTTGATTTAGTGCATACAAGAGGGGTGCGCTTTCTGGAACCGCCTTTATATCCGAATTGTATTTAACATTGTCCGTGTGTTTACAATAAACTCGTGTTTACAATAAATCAACGGACGCTTCAGGTGTCCATCGCCTTTACAATACAGGGGTAATTTTATTGTTTGTAAGTCGTGACGTGCAGGTTGGACCGTAAATTTGTTTTGGTGATTAGATATATTTGACCGTTCTCCGATCGGCTGCTGTTTTCTGGACACGAAATATTCCTCAATATCGATGATCGATCGAAGCATCTACTGACGCTCGGAGTTGTAAGGTTCGTTAAATTGATTGTTTATTTTTTAATAACAATTTATTACAAACATTTTTTTAGGGTAGGTAACATTGTTTTTATACTCCTATTTCAATATATTCAGAATTTGCGTATGCTAATCAAAATAATTAAAATATTCGTCATTGTTATATTTATTTAACAAAATATATATTTTTTATTGGATTGTTATATTTTTTTATTGGGCATTTGTATAACAAAATAGCATTCAAATATAACATTCAAATATTTATGTTGTTTATACTAGATGTACATTAATTATTAACGAAAAAAAAACAATAGAACAAACTAAAAAATATAAAACGGCCGTGTAACAAAATTGGAGCAGGTATCACCCCAGAACAGATCTTGTCTAGTGGGGTGATAAAATCCACACCAGTTGTATATCTGTATGATTAACTATTTTCCTATATAGTCAATAACTAAAACATAACTGTTTTATGCTATTGCATGTGTATATTTTGGATTCAATAAATATATGTATATATAATATATACCACCGAAACGTACGGCATTCTGGAAAGCCCTCTCTATTTTCTACCATCTGTGTTAACAGTTAAAAAGATTTTAATCAGAAAATCAATCTAGTGATTACGGTGTATTTCTAGGTACTACTGAAAATGCGAGAATATCAAAACGTTGATTTAGCAAAAGCAACAATTTGATGTCATTTTACAAACGTTGATATTGGGTCGAATTGTTTTTTTTATAGGCCTTATTCATAGACATGCTATTTAAAAAGAAAAATACCCGTGAATACAAATACAAAATGTCATTTTTTAAATAAATACCTTTCGCGTGCGAAGCTGTCAACAATGCTACGCGATTGGCAGCTTTCAAACAGCCGCCAATCACAGCGCGATCGAATTATTATGCGATTATTTCGAAAAGCGGATGACGTCGCCCATCACCATGACTGTCAGCGCATCATTTATTACTACAAATATTCCAGGTAATCAAATATTCCATGACACTGACAGATATATTATAGAAAGGCACAAAAGAAATTGGTTAGTTTCATATTAAAGTTAGAAACGAAATATGTAAATAAATAAATATTAATTTATCACAATATTTAGTTTAACGAAGTTCCTACGGGAATTATATTTTTTTTTCCAAATAAATAAATAATGTGCAAAATGTATTGAAACTCATATTTAAAAGGACGTTACAGTAGTACCTAGCTATCTCTCTACAAAAATAATTTTATAAACCAACCTTTAAAATTGCCGTTTTGTTTTGTTTGTGGAAATGTATAGCAAGTGAAAGTAGTACCTATTAAGAACAAGATTAAATTAAAAAAACGGTTTTGTCGATCCCACAATTATCCTACCGAATGGTCAAATTTCGCGTTATTTTTCTTTTATTTTTGAGGTGATTGAAAAAAGGGGAAAAAATCTCCTCTTTTGATGTTATAGATATTGTGGAAAATGTGGTTTGTCCGCGTTACCCAAAAAAAATTGTTTTAGATATCTAAGTATATGATTAGGTAATTTTCTGGAAACGTTTTGTGCTACGCGAAGATAAGTTCGGAAGACCTAAAATAGACCCGAACATGGTTAGGTCCTTAGCGACACTCGGGGGGTTTATATAGCTGTGAGGGTCAAATCTGTTAGTACAAATAATAATTTTCATTTATTGTCTGAAAGTTGTCTGAAAGATATTGCGATTGATAAAAATCTGTAATGTTTATCCGCACCTACTCTTTTTTTGTACACTGAAGGAGCCATTTTCACCAAACCTCACTTAGGGCTAAGAGTCCCTTAATTTGAGATAAGTGTCCCTGACGTCAAAAGAATAACCTAAGCTTAAGAGTTCCTTAGGAACTCTTTGCAGTTTTAAAAACTAAAGAATAATAGCCTGATCTGGCTCAACTGGCATAAACTCAGTCAAAACAAAAGTTAATTAGGTTTCAAATACAATCAATATATCTTATACAATATTATTTAAAAAACCATGTATTTTTGAAATTTTTGTATCTATTTAACATGCTCCAGCGCTATTTTTTTTCCATGAATGTTTAGATGAATGATCTATCTTCGTCCGCGCTTTTAAACCATCCAATTCCTGGAAATCGGTCTGCCGATAACCTAAATTTAACGAACTGCTCCTCTTAACGAACATATTCGTACAGATATTGCATATATCTGTTATGCATATGTTGATAAGCTCATAACTTCATGATCCTGATGGAAGCGAAACATTTGGCTGTAGCCGGGATTTGTTTATTTCGGGATTACCTCAAAGCCGGGATTTATAGGCGTGTAAAAACGCGAGTCGCGACTGTTTATTTTCGCAAAGAGACCATGAGAAATTAACCCAAAAATATACAAAACTACAGCACATTATGGGGTACAGAGAAATCAATTCTTTAGCTGTTTGTTATATTCGTTTAAAATGATTGAACGAAATCGTATCTCTTCATCCAATTTAAAAATACACAAAATATTAAATAAATGTAATGAAATGAATTTAAAGCTAAAAGTATAGCGTTTGTAAAAAATAATTCATTAGAGATTATAATGAAACGATAACATGGATGTTCATTCAAAATGTATTATTTATCTATTAAATACGGCAAATATATTTTTTTTTACATATTATGAGCCCTTTTCAGTGTAATGCCTAATAAGCTTATGTTAAAAAAATAATGATAGGTAAAACATTGTATGTGCCTAACAAAACTATTAAAGTTTGAAAGCTGATATTACGAATATCTTAATACAATAATATGTTTTATTCAAAACGATAGTTTTGCACATGCTTACCTAAGTACCACCTTATAAGTTGTCTATACATACATTCATGAGTAAGAAGTAATCTGTTTTCCCGTTGCCTATAAATGCCAAGAAGTTGGAATTTTGTGTAGATTCATGCTTCCGAAAAGAACCATAGCCGCTTAGATCACGTCGGAGGCTGTCCGGATAATAGAGACACTAAACTTAACCAATGTTTAGTATTAATAGAAACTTGATAGGTAGTTTTCGTTATCGAAATATATTTTTTTGTTAAAATTGTAGGATAATGAAGTATTATTGTATTTTCGAGAGTGTATTTGAAACATTAAGGTGAGAGAAGATATTTTTTACACTTTATAAATAGCACATTTTGACAGTTCTGTTAGTTAGGTCACAGTATAAATAGGGATTCAGTATTGCCCAGTATTCTATTGTATACTGCCGCCTTGCAGGGGGGTGGGGAGAGATACTCCGACTCTTCGATGGAGTAACGGACGAAAGCATGGTTTTCTCCGCGATCCATTCCTCGACCAGCCCGCACCATTGAACAGCGAGAGTGCGCGTGAAACTGGGAGAATTCAATCCAACTTTATATACATAATAATTAAAATCAGACTTAAAACTTCGGTACCCGCAACCCCATCCCCCCCCATCCCCCCAAGCCGCCGAACCTTTAGGTCGGTCACTACTCTTTATACTCTGGTTAGGTGAATCGTCTTGAATGAGACCCAAAAAAGTCACGCTGTTGTGAATTTTCGTACCTGCAGCAATATTTAATATATACCTGCAGACGAGTATGTAGTACCTACTGTTGCATTAGATTATTTATTTGTAAATTTGGTAATATAAAATTAAAGTGGTAATACAATTTTCACGTAAAACTTTTTATTCGTTGCATTTTTAAAATAAAATCAAATGTAATATTATTTCCGAACTCATTTCTCAGCCCTCGTAAATAAAGATCCTTCGGGTAGAATTCGTTGTACGAATGCCTAACCAAGAAACCAAAATAATAATTATATTTCAAAATAAATAAATAAATAAATCTCTGCATTGAAATGACAGCGGGTCGGTTGTGAACCCCCGCGCCCCGCCGCCCGCCCGCGCCGCGCCGCCCGCCCGCGCCACGCCGCCCGCCCGCGCCACGCCGCCCGCCCCCGCGACCGCCCGCCCGCGCGGCGCGGCGCGTTCGAAATTCGAATCGGACCGGAACGGCCGGAACCAGCTGCACATTCATTAGAAAAGGACAGACGCATTTTAATAGAAAAGCGCAGAGAATTCGAGGGAGAAAGCGATGTCTCGCTCACGGTCGGCTCAGGGTCGGCTCGATGGCGGCCGGAAGGGAGGTCGCTTGAAAGTCAAACGTCAAACAGGTATAGACATTTCGATTACATATACTACTCTTTGGAATTCACGATCTTGAGGTAGCGTTTGATTCACGCCCAGCATTTCATCTGCATATGCGATGCTAATACATTTCGAGTAGTGAGTACGCCGGAAATGGGCTCTCTTTTGTATTCTAGGTACGCGAGGAGTCATTTTTACGTTTGTCGCGTTGTAGAGTCCAATTGCTTTATTTACGAAATATATATAGGGACAAATTAATAGTGAAAATAGATTAAAAAAAAATCGTGTCTGTGCTCTTGGCCGTTAAGGAGTTCCTGCGTCTGGAGTCATTCCTGGATGTAGAATCAGGTCATAGTAATTGAACCAACTTGTCAAATTTCAACTTCGTAGGATAAGAGGAAGTGGTTTAATTCAGCTTGCAAGATTTGACCTAAACAAACCAAAAAACATTGCAAACTAAATAAAATCTTGAAAAAGAAAGATAGTTTAAATTGTACTTGAATGGAAAATCAAACCACTTTTTACTACCTAATTCCGATGAATTAATATGAAAGAGAAACGAAAACTTTTGAGATTTTTTTAAAACGTCTACAAATTTTATTTAAAGTGATATATATGTATGCATATTAGGAAGATCTGAAAACATTCAAGTTAGGTTACAGCCAGACAACATCTCAAATGTGAAAAGTAACCTGTTCGGGTGCGACTTACTGGAATTCGAACCCTCGACCTCGGGGCCATTTTTACGTGAATTACTACATGAATTTTTGCCCTATTTATAGCGTTCCCGCAATATTGTTAGCTATGCAATGCATATAAAAACCATAAGAAATAATTATACAATAACATAACATAAATATATATTAACTAAGCGCTGTAACTATTAAATGTGAGCTGCATACCTGTATAAATTATCGGTAGGCATTCGGCCTTCGACTTTACAACAAAGATATTGTAATTTTATCTATATCCGTCCGCCATTGTTTGTCATAACGAGGGGGAATTTGACTGTCATTTTTAGTGTGACTAAATTATTGTTATTTGGATTTTATGAACATTTACGTTATCCTCTGATGACGCTCAGCCGGTCGGGTGGCAAAAACCAATCTCGTTTCAGATCTTCAGGTGTTTGACCCCTTTGAAATATCAATTCGTACTAACCTCTGATGCGGCACGTTTCAAACACATTGGGCCAATTATGAGTAAGAAATATGCACAAAAACACATCCCCAAATTCATTATATTTTTAAACAGATGGTGTTAATTCGGTCAGGGCGCGAATTTCGGTGCGGCGCCGATCGATAATGTCTTTGACACCGTTACGGCGTACGGCGACGGCTGAGCCCTCCCAACAAAGATATTTTTACTGTTTTTCACGGTAATTATGACTTTTATATAGTTTTATATAAACCAATTAGGTGTTTTTTAAATTGGAAATGGTCTTTTTGGACACAGTATTATTAATCACTTCTCAATAATTTACGCGAAACGTTTAAACCTAACATTTAATAAATTCTTTCTTTCGTACGATGATGTTAGCCTAGTAGACGACGGCTTTTCTGCAATTGTTTTGTTTGTCTGATTGCTGCAGCGGTAAAAGATGACCTGGTTGAGCCCACCTGCTTCCCGAAGGTCATGAGACCTCCGGGAACCGTCGCGTCGCACTCCGCCGATACAAGTAAGTATAAAACGTGACAGACAATCTTGCTGTGACATCTGGCGCCCTAGGCTACGATCTCTCTAAAGCAGTTTAAGGGCAAGTAGGCAAAATAAATTATAGCCTATGAAATAAACAAGAATGGCTGCAACAACCTGTAGCTATCATATAAATCAACTGCTTCTATACCTTGTTTAGTAGTGGTCAATTATCTTGACTATAACCTAGTCTTACAGCTAGGCCCTACAGGCGTCAAAAAGCACCTCCCACCCAGACTCGCGCCTATAGAAGCCAAAATCTTACGCGACCAATTAAAAAAACTGTCCCTCGTACAGACAATCGAACAAAATAGCTGACCCGTTTGGCACGTCGTGTGCTGTTACAATGCATTCGGTATGCGGGCCTCCCCAATGAAATTGCTATAATTAGAACCTGACACGAATACGACTAGGTATTCTCTTCAATGTTTTCCTGTCAAAAAAGAGGGAGTCTTTGACAGGTCAAACGGAACTCATTCGTCTAGCCCTCTTTCCTGTCAAAGACACCCTCTTTTTTGACAGGAAAGAGGGCTAGACGAATGAGTTCCGTTTGACTTGTGGGTACATTGTACAATATATTGGGTGTCTAAAAGGGGCGTTGATTCATGACCTTACAATCAGAACATAGCTCGAAAATAAGACAATCTCGACAAATTCGAAAGCACATCTGTATGTGAATTATTTATTTACTTATAAGCTATTCAAAGAGACGTTAAATTATAACAGTAACGAAACGTTCATATAATATTTTTCTCATAATACCTATAGGATAACCATTGCCTTAGTCCGTCATTTTAAATAAGTTAGGTACTTACTGTTATCTCAAATTACATCCCTACTGAGTCATGCCGTTTATCTTATACCAGATTGGCTTGGATGCCATTTATATTTGTATACTTATAACAGACTTCGCAAAAGGAGGTTAATAGATTTGTATGTTTTTATTTATTTTTAAATTTTCTCATTAACTACTCGGATGTTTTTTTTAATATGATAGGGAATTTATCGTGGGTAGTGCCAATTTAGTTTAATTAAGCTACGTTAAGTACCAAAACAAAAAATAAGTTTTCTATTTAAAATGTTCATTTGGCTTCATTTCGAATCGATCAATATTCGAATTTAAATATCGATTTTGACTATTATAATTTGAAAATTAAACTGGAATGCTTGGAGTTATTTTCCATCAAAGTTTTATTATGTTACTTTTAGGTAAAGTTAACTAAGGATTTTTAAATAATTTTTTTTAAGAAAAAAGCTACAAAAACCTTGAAGTCGGCGCAGAGACATAGTTTATACTTTAGTTGCATTCGGTTTAAAATTTTATTAAACATAGCGCATTAGGAAGTTATAAGGAAATGAAGTGAAGGGACGTATCTCATCAATTTTAAAGTTGTGAGATTGAAAGTAGTATTCAAGGAAACATAATCCCATTTGTGTAGTCTCAATATAAATAAATTCAATAAAAACACATTTGCAACATTGAAATTATGACACATTCTACGGCGACTGAGTACCTAACAAAAAGTTCGCGAGCGATGCAATTGAAACATTTGCTATTTCAAATCGCAAACGCATCGCTCAACTGTCAAATCTAGCAATTTCTCAGTACGAAAATTGTAAGGTATGAAATAGTTCAATAGCACAGCTGGTTTTCGAATTACACATGCATTTTTCTGCGGAAATGAACGACACCTTCACTTTCTATTTATTGTATTATTCATTTCTGGCCTAATTTGCAACAGCGGACCGGTTTTATAAAAGTGGATTGAAAAAAAACCCGGTTTATTTCGATGTTAATTTTTAGGACAGGGGCTTAAACCCTCCCATTTCAATAAATTATTCTTTTTTCATTTATTAAAGTGTAATCATCGATGAGGTCTTTTAGAACACCCCCTCAGCGGACTGGGAATCCAATACACCTTGCCCTGGTGCTCTATAAAACTAACAAAAAAAACTTTCAAGCGCTTTTAATTAATGCAATATGTTTATTTACAATATGTTTGTTTGCAATATGTTTATGTGTATTACCGATAAATGCATTACACCAATCGACTTGTAATGTCATAAACTGACAGCTGCCTAGAAATCTGTTAAACGTTGCCGAAAAAACCCATTTTTTTCCCCTACGATTTCGGACAAAGGTTTGCACTGCACCTGTGGGCATACGATTTTATATATTGATTAGAAGCAATTTTCTGACGAGCTTAATAAACGATGTCACTTAATAAATATTTCCTGCAATATTTCGTTTGACTAATTGTATTATTTGAAAATTAAAATTAAAGGAAAAAAAACCCCATAAATATCTAAAAAGGTTCTTAAGCTATTTCAGAAAATGCTACGTGGAAAAAATATAATGAAGTCGGTCTTGTTATGCCAGGTGCTGTACCCTCCTTAAAACGGTTTTTTATAATTAGCATACGGTCGATGGATTTAATTTTAGGCTTTTAATATTTTTTTATTAATGTTATTAATTACCTTATTATTATTACCTTAGGGCCGATGACATACATATTTTAAATATATTATTTTGATGAATTTTGAAACGTTTTTAAACACTCAGTTAATTCAATGCACATAAAAAGTAGTGTACCCCACTAGTGTAGTGTGTGTGTGTGTGTGTAGTGTGTGTAGTGTAGTGTAGTGTGTGTAGTAGTGTAGTATTCGAATACTTTTTGTTGGTTTTTTTTTCAGAACTCGCGTATTCAGCGTTTTTCAGGGTTTCTCTAATATGTAAAGTGTTTGTTGAACACAATGAATCTGTATTTTTTTAAGATTATGCTATAAAACGGGGTTGATTTATCTTTTAGTGACGCACTGTTTTTGTTGCGTAAAAAAATCGCGTGTCTCATCAAGCTTAACCAAACTATATAGCCGTTAGATAAAATAGCACGATTTGTGACCACGCCCAACACTGCCAACAGCTCTTTCGGAAGAGGCCCCTCATAATCGACCTTGTTTATTTTAAAAATAACCAAAAAACAAAACTAAGTGTTTAGCTATTAGAAACGGGTACCCTCAAATTTGTCATTTTTTTTAATACACTGTGTTAAACAAATTTTAATGCAATACAATACCATTGATATAAATTCTAAGTAGGTATTTTTACGCAGGTGTTTTTTAGTGTATTTGGTTAGATTTAGAATATTATCACTTTTATGTTATGTGTCTACTTTTAGTATAGTTATCTATTATTATATTTCTTTGTTTACTTTATTATCTATATTCTTATTTTATATATTTACTTAAATGTATGTATTATTTTTTTAGCACAGTGAATATAGTTTCTTCCTTAGTACAGACATCATCTAGCGAAGAAAAAATTCTGTATGAATGTCATTATAATGTGTTCTTTATGAATTGTTAACTTGGCTGTACGTAACAGTACTCCATAAGTTTTCACAAGAAATAAATAAATATCACTGAAACATTCTCCATTAATATTAGCTACGAGTTAATTATACGAAGCGGCATTATTGCTTCAAACATGCAAATTGAATTATTTATAAACAACCCAGTCCTGAGTGCGCAAAGTTATATTTATATAGATATTTTATTTTGGTATTTGGGGCTGTTGACTCAGTTTGGTATTATAAATAACTTAAATTGAAACGAAGCTTAAAATACGCTACGCAATATCAGTAGGTATGGACTTTAAGTTGTATATCTTATATATAGGGTGTTTTTTTAGAGGCGTGGTTTTCAATCTGCATTCGTAGTTGGTGTTTTTGGCAGCTGTCACTTGATTTATGCTCAGTTTGGTTTGCCATTTCATAATGAATAGACTTACTCCTGAACAACGTTTGCAAATAGTGCAAATTTAGAAAAAATCACTCTAAATTTTTTTAAAATCACTCTAAAATAAAGTAAAAATCGCATCGTGGGCCTGTGGCGTGGCCTCCAAGATCGTCCGATTTAACACCGCTGGACTATTTTTTGTGGGGTTATGTGAAGTCGCTTGTCTACGCAGATAAGCCGGACACGATTAACGCCTTGGAAGAGAATATTCGGCGCGTTATTGCTGACATACGGCCCAACTTGCTGCAAAAAGTGGTTGAAAATTGGGCCTCTTACCCGAAATCATTTTTAAAACATAATGGCAAACCCTTATCTTTATAATAAAACTAAATTCTTAGCCATAACATCAAATTATATGCGTTTTATCTCTTCTTGAAAACCACGCCTCTAAAATCATCACCCTATATTAAAATTATGAAAAACCGTCGATATTGCACCAACTGGCCATTCAATGTTGGTGCCAGTATAGAATCAGTCGGTCGCTCACTTATGTCTGACAATAAAATTCAATTGTATCAATTGCTTACTATTAATTATCCAAGATGGCGGTGAACCGCATTCGATTGACAGCTTTATGGGGCTGGTTTTATTTTATTAAATCGCACTAGATTGATCCTGCTGCGCTCACTATAAATAACTGATATAAGTAACCGATTATACAACAGATATTTTATCACGCAATTTTAGTTCTGCTGAAGAACATGCGCCGAAGACGTGGTTATTATTTTGACCAGTCAGCTTTTCTGACCGTTGCAATTCGTAAATATATATTTCCTATTGTGTTGCCCCCCACCTACAGCTGTGGGCTAACATTTTCGCGTCGCGTCGAGACTTCCGCAGAATGGCCGCCGTGCTCTGTACGAGTAAAACAGCTGGCATTGCTTAGCCTGCCTGCCAGCCGATGCCGGGTATCTCATAAAATAAAATCTCCATTTTAATATTTCTTCGTTTCTCCAGCGATAACTGGGAATTTCCAGTTTCAATCTCATTAAAATATCAAATGTAATATGTTAGATTACTATAAAACACTGGTAAATATTTTAGTTGTAGAGTTAATCCAAAAAATCCAACATTTCAGTAAACGAATAATACATTTTTTTCACAAATGCATTTGAATAAGAAAGTGGTTTTTGGTTTTCATACGTGTTTTCAACGAATAGGGTCTTTTGTTTCCATTGCATACGTTTGAAATATAGTAATTTTATTAATTCTCTTGGATATTTATAAATGTATTGATGTGTGTAATATAATGTAGTGTGTATAGTATAATATTTATTTATTATTTAGTAGTATATTTATTTATTTGTATTGTAATTAAGATATGTATGTATACGGGTTGTCCTAAGACCATTCCCGCATACTGAAGAGGGATTTGGCTTACCTATTATGAGTAAGAAATTATAAGAAAAAATGCGAAAAAAAAATAAATTCCAAATTTATTATGTGTATTTTTTAACAGGTGGTGTAAATATAGTCAGCGCGCTAATTCCAATACCGCACCGATCGATAATGACCTTATAACTGTCACGGCGCACGTGACAGCTGAGTGCCGAGTGTGATTCTGTTACTATTTTCACGCAAAGTTTACATTTTTTTTCTCGCTAACCATGTTGAATTTTTTTATAGCTTCTAAACAAATAATAATAGGTCCAATTACCTGGATTTTTCTATCGAGAATGGTTTGGAACACAGTGCATACAATGAGTTTCAGTTTCAAATGACCAGCCGTTATAATGCGAAACTACACGTAAAATGATCGAAAAAAAACGTGGTATCTATCTCCTTTAATAAAAAAAAAAAAAATGATTTTTTAATTATGTATTCAAAACTGATTTATTTTATTGTCATTACATCGTTTTAACTATTAAAAGAAAAAACAATCAAATAACGAAGAGTTTTAAAAAAAAAAATGGAATAAATATACATAATGGCCATTTAAATCTTATAAACGTCCAATTAAGTATAAGTTATTATTATTTTTGATTATATTACTGAATAAACTGTACAATACCTTAAATCATCTATCTTTTATAGATTCTGATAAATACCGAAACACATTGTATATTTATATAAATTTAATAAAATAGTTTCGTCGTGATTTCGCTTCTAGTATAGACCCTAGATTTCTATTTTGGGCAAATTTTAGGTCTTAAATTGTTTGCTACCCCACTCTCCAAATATACCAAATACCAATGAGTGCATTTGTATTTATTGCAAACGGATGAGTAAATATCTGTTATAAATGAAAAACGCAGTTCATATTAAGTTACTATTCTTATTTAAAAAATTATGTAAAACATGTTTTGAAAAAAAAGGGTTTTTGAATGCAGATGAGATATGCCCGAAGCCAGCTGCACATGGCGTTATACCGACCGACCATACATTGCGTAAAACTAGGCATAAAAAAGTGCTTTTACCTACGATGTATATTATAGACCAGGGATTCCCAAACTATTTTGGGCAAGAGACCCCCTTTCCAAAATGAACTGATACCTCAGACCCCCATAGCCAAATTACTTTAAAAATCCTATCTCTAGTTTTTTCATATTGAAACAAAATGCTTACCGATTTAAAAACTCTGCGGTTGGTTTAGTGAGTAAACTTGACATCATTTTCTCAGCAAAATTTAACAAAATAGATAGACTTAAAATACATAAATATTAAATGTAATGAATTATTATTATTACAAATTACTTGAAAATATTTAAGTAGGTAATTATTATTTGAAAAAAAAAATAACACCGCAAATTGAAGATAAAAAATAAAAAAATCAGTGTTATGTATGAACCTGGTGACTTTCGACCAATCTAGTTAAATCCGGTTCAATATTATTGTGTTGCAGCCTTAAATCTAAAGCCTGATCTGCGTTCGTTGATTTTGAAACGGTTTCTTTGTTTTGTCAAAATATTTGTAACGACACTGAAGCCTTTTTCGACTAAGTGTGATGATGGAAAAGCGATAAGGTATTTTTCAGCAATGCAAAATGCAAATGAAATTTCAACCTAAGTGCTAGCTAATATTGATTCAGTAAAATATGAGGAGCACGTTTGGACTCTAACTTGATCATGATTTTGTTCGTGTTAAGTCGCGTATATGCGTCAAATAATACAGAGCAAGTCAAAAGTTGCCTGAAAGACTTGTACGAATTTGTGCACGCTTATCGACTTGAGTTTTTTAAAAGTACAACAATGATCATTCTTATAACAAGTTGGTACACGTAACACAACTTTTACAGTATCTTGAAAGTTTCAATTAAGAACTTGTGTTAATTAATAGTAGTAGATTTTTAGACTTCGTCGACCCACAAACTCAGTTTTCGTTTATGTCGATATCGACCACTTTGGGAATCCCATGAACATCGATGTTTCACTATGTCTGTAACTTTATATCGACATCCGAATAAAGACGCGTCGATGCGTTTTTTATTACCATCTCCAATTACATCAACTTTTCGAAATTGGTTTGTCCGAGTTGAATTACTTACCTTCCTCCTTTTCAAAACTGGGTCATGGCTAAATGTCTCTGCGCTTTGCTCTTTGAGAATCTTGTTCCAAAGAATGTTTCCTTCGAGTGTGTCTGTCGCCTGACGTTTTTTTAAAAAATATCTTTGTAAGCAAAATTCGCGTAAATTAAATTAATTCATCCTACATGGCAATAGGTATTTGTTGGATTTCACAGAAAGCGACTGCGTTACTTTTGCATGTTATCAAATTAGCAATTATTTACAGCGATTGCTTAGATTAGCATAACATTCATGAGTAGGTACATAATTTCACGAACAAAATAAAATCACATATAAATCGTATGCTTGCTTTTTGTAAATTACCAATATTATTTATTATTAATATTTTGTAAACAGGATAATATTCTATCTTCGGTATTATATTAATATTTCTCTGTCTGCCCGTTTAATTCATATAATATAATATATCGTTTCTTTCTGCGAAGTCAGAAAGTAGTACCTAATTATAAAGACGTGGTTACACTGTGGCTTTACTTTCGCTACATTAATTTATTTTTATTGTTTTGCATATTACTTCAATTTAATATATATGTTAATACTTTATTCCATACTCCTTAATTAGTTGTTTCAGAGGTCAGCACTAAATTATAATTTAGACCAATTGATTATTAGCAATTTGGAAAAGTGTGGAGTAGAGGGTTTTACGCTTAACACGCTATCATGGACATGAGATCTTTTTTTTATTTATTGTGGGTCGTATGACTTATGCTTGGTACTAACTATTGGATCGCTCGTTGTCGGTTGAAAGTTGGGCTAGCATTAAATAAACTTCAAACTGACAGCGAGCGAGTGGCGTGTCAGCATCAGACTGGCCCACAAGAGTGCCCGCCGCCAGCTAGGAAGCGCGGCGTCCATCAGGCAGGCACCAGGCAACATTCACACTTTTGTTTTGTGCGTCCTATCGATCGATCGATCGTGGTCTCTGCGGTCCTTCGAATCCAAACCTTCAGCTTCTGAAACGTGCTGACTTTCAGAAGCTGTCCTACCACCAGTTTCGTAATCAGTCACGTCTCTTAATCTTCTGTTCCATAAATAAGAAAAACTCTTTTTATACAATTAGATTTCCTATTCTTTCTGCCAATATATTAAAATCAAACCGGTTGGAAGTAAGCATACTCATACATAGCATGTTCTTTGCTCGTGTATCGTTTGACAGCCGCTAGTCGTGTCAGATTTGATTTGTTTCGACAGAATTTGCTCCGAGTCATAAAGTGGATTTCATCACGGAGAAGGGTTTGAAACAAACTGTAGATAGTGAGTCAGTGGCATAAAATATTAATTCAGTATTTTATTAAAATGTAAGGTTTTCTGATTAGAGACCCGATGGTTCGTCTCTAAATCAGAGTGGGTCAACCGGATACTCATTTTCACTACTTTGATATTGACAATCAAACCCAGAGTGCATCGTGGATTTTGACCATATAATTTTTACATCTTTTTTCTTCTGCAACTTTAACCATTGAACTAAGAGACATGAAAATTGATTTGTTACCATACAAAATTACAACAGCACAACATTATACACAAATTTAGTTAAGGTAAAACACGCATTAAACGAAACATGCCTGTAAGTTGAATAATTAATGCATTTTTTGCGCTAGTGAAATATAGTTCAGTTTTTCGCCGTTGGCTCTTGGTTCAAGCGGTTATGAGTTCGAAGCATTTGATTTGAGGTTCATTTGTCGATTGCGCGATGCAGCGATCAATCGTGCAGAATTTAAGAGGAGATCTGAAAATGAGCAGCCGCGGAACTTGACAGATAATTGGTGGGCATATCGTCTGCTGATTGACGGGAGGTAATACAACCTTCTAGAGTAGGCAAGACACTGCAGGGTGCATGCACTCCAAACAAAACAACCGGTTTATTGTTAGAATGCCGTATTTATCGATTTATGCGTGTCGAACACAACGCACTCGGGTATTTTTAGTGTTCCGTGGTATATAGGCCCATAAACAAGTAGGTTTCACACAGTAAAGTTATGCGCCCTTATTTAAGAGGGAGGAAATATATCAAAAATCCATTCATTAGTGAGAGTATGATAAATCCAAAATAGTAAATCTTAGTAACGGCAGTTTCGTAATGGCTATTGCATTCTTGCATGCAGAGGATGCTCCGCTGTTTTGTTTATTTATTTATCTTTATTACAGAAACCAACAATTTTACATAGCATTTTACACAACAAAAAAAATACATTTGATTGATCGATAAAAAACTATGTAAAACTAAAAATAGGTTTCTACTAACAAAAACTAGTAAAGTTAATAACAAAAATAACAAAACCATTTTATATCTATATATACATAACTACTACACGAAGTTAGAATAGGTAATTTTTACACAGTAGATCATTGCATTGCGATTTATTCAGAGTCAATTTATCTTAGAGTTACGTTTGGTTCCTGATGTATCGGTTATTAATATATACCATGACTGCACCATTAGATGGTTTCAGTTATTATCCCTTCATCAACATATATTATGTCAGACACACTTCTTTGTCACTTATAGAGGTAACGCACGCTGTACACGTACTTCACATTACGCATTGTTTTATTAATTAGATATTTTCAAACATATTGATAATTGGTAAGTACATTTTTCAAGCTTTATAAATGTAGTACTAGAAAATTATGTTTTTCTATCGCTGTTGTAAAAATAAATTAAGGTTATGACTGTAATACCGTAGTGCATATTTTTTTTATGGAAATCATATTCTGAACACTTTCCACGATGGTTGTAAATGTCATGCAACAATCATTATTAATTCAATGCGAACTATTACTTATCGATTATCGACGATGGTACGAGTGTATAGGTGTCTCCTATTGTCGTAGAGAATCGACTAAGCACCAATTATATAATATATCCGCACAATAGGCCTTTTAATCGATCGATACATTGTTTTTTCAATAATAAAAATGAATTTAAAATGACAATTGAGGACTGCCCCTTAATTCTTATACCAATCTCTTTATCGTACAACACTTAGGAAATAAGGAAAATAATAGATAATTAAACAGCAGAAATGGGAACGCCAACGTTTTTCTTACTGCTAATATCATTGAAATGTATGTACTTCAACTCTGATGTCCCGAATAGAGGGAGATAGAGAGAGCGGTCGACGCATTACTTACTACTGCTGTGATATATTACTTTCTGTTTCAGCTAAGGCGGACATTCTGAGCTGCTCAATTGAATTAATATAATTCATTCGACCGTGTAGTCCGGGAGCTAGAGAACTTTTTTGGAATTTATTTTCGAATGGCCGATTTATGGTAGTTTCGGTTCCAAATAAACGGTCTGGCTTTTAATTAGCCGGTACGGGCTTTCTGCCTATTACTCGATCCAATTTTACATACAGAGTGAACTTATAGTCAGCAGTATCCTTATATAGGGAACAACTTTTGTTCAACAAGTTTTCATATAGCTAACAAAAAAAAAATCCGTATATAAAAAAAAATATTAAGAAAAAAACTATAATCTATTGATCGTTTGGTGCGAATATTGTTGTGTTCGTGACCTATCCAATTGCCCTGCATTTCAATATTCGTGCGCTGGAAACTACCTGTCGTTCCTTGTTGTCAATGCATTTTTAAATACGGCACACCGTGGAGTCGGACGGTTATTGGGTCGCGACGCCGAGCGGTCTGATATTTTGTTAGGTTTCATTCGTCTTTTGGGACTATATTGTTAAACAAAAGTCGTTTAATTTGATGTCCAGTATCGTGGCGTCTAAGTATATATATAGGGACCTTTTATAAAACCGCCGTTCACCGCTAGTAAGAGTTTATTACAATAAAATAAAGTAATGAGGGGGTTATTTGAGGCCTAATTGAGGGTCAACTAAAACAATATCTGTGAATCGATCTATATCGGCAATTTTTTCTCGAGTCGACTCAAAAAGCACTCGCGGTGGCCCGTTTGAGTACCCCTGAATCAGATTTTTCACTATTTTGTATCTCTGTCTCGTATGCGTTGTTACACGTTCATACACATACATCGTGTAATACTTACAACTAAAAAACCTGCAACTAAACTAAAAAAAAAAAAATTAAGCTGACGGCTGCTTCGTACATCGAATATATGTGCTAGCGAGTGCCATGTGAAGGTGACGAGACACGCTAATAACACCGCGCAAGAGTTCCTATACCGTCAACACTAGGTGAGCCCGTTTTGTGACAGTATAAAGTTGTACATGTATGCATGTTTATATGTTGTTGTTTTCTGACTCAGTGTCAAATTCTTTCAGATTCAAGTGTGTGTATGGAATAGGTGGGGCCGATGGGGGACGGTTGCAGGCGTGCATGGTGTCAACCGCAAATCGCATAGCTGATGACGTCACTACAGTATTGCGTCATCCTTATTGTGTCCCACGAGCGATGTCTCCGCAGCATGGCAGACGTTGGTGCCTCTCGATGTATGTTCAGGTTGCGACATTGCGTTCAGGTCGCGTTGCTATTAGAACAATGGGTTAGTCGATTTTGACCTTTATTTTATTCGCACAGAGTGACGCAATTGAGGTTGAATTATCACCATCGATGGTTTTTTTCTAAAGGGCAGATCAGAAAATCAAAACCATATCGTAATTTATTACGGTTTATAATATATCAACCTAGCGCGAGGGTGACGCGTTCGATTTAAACTTATGATGTGTAATTGGTCAATCTGATATTTGAATGTAACCGCAATTTACTCACGGTTCAATTCAAGTTAAATCTGTTACCGTTAATGTTCGTTAAGTTAACGCGCTGATTATCTAGTTACCCTGCAGATTAACTAGGCGAGTACGTTAAAGTACGACAAATGGTTATAACCTAGTTATTCTGCAGATGACCTAGATAATCCACAGATTAACGACCACACGTTAATGTGAAGATAATAGGTTCTTTTCTTTATTAAAACATGTCTTGAATGTTAAAAATAACTTTAATTTAGTAGTTACAATTTTCGTTTGTTATTTTCACAGTATTAAGTTAAATAGTTTTAAGACTTTAACGTAATGAAATTAACTTCATGACGCGACGAAAACGGTGAGAAAAAGAAACGAATTAGAATAAGGCATTTGTATTGCACTTTAACGGTTTAGAATACGTTGATGTGCAGATTAACTAGGTAAAGTGCAGATACATACTATTTAAAAGGCAATTTTTGGTATTTTAACAGAGCACAACCGGTAATCTGCAGATTAACCAGTCAACGTGCATATTATCTTCTATCTCACATTATCGGTAAAATATCCAATCCCTTGAATCTCTCACTTCCATAATAAACTAATTATTTGATTAGATTATGTAAATTACATTTTTTTTAATAAGTATGTGTACCTACACCTATGTGTAGATATGATTAAATTATTTGAGTTTTTTTATTCATAAGAAATGTCCAAGTTCGTTTGTATTGTGTAATGTATATTTATTAGACCATATTTATTTTTTATAATATAAAGAAGAAATATGTTATTAGATTTAGGTACTAATATCCTCTTTTTTTCATTTCCGCATTCTACCCCACCACTATGTAAGTCTGTTGATTTCTTGAAAAATAAATGTTTACGAATATATATCTTGCTTTAAAGGATTTTGGGGAAGTTGGAAGGTTAAATATGTGTCTCTACAGAAGTTGTGATTTTTATAGATCCCTTTCTTTTGTTTTAGATGTGTTAGTGATGTAATTCCTGGCATACAGCAGTGTAATTGTATATACAGGCCTATTTAACGTTTACCTAGGGTAATCCCAGGGCTATTAGTTTAATCCCAGGGTTATAATTTTGTACATCCTAACACTCTTTAGTGAAAATTAAACACACCTTTACGAATCATGTTGTCTTTTATTATATTTGTCGGCATATTATACCTAATTTTGAGATGAAATGAAGTTGCTCATATAATGGAGTCGCAAGAACGCGGCCAGCGCGTATAAAAGAATATAATAGTTTGATTGCGCACTTTCGCGTGGCGGCAATTCGATAGACATTTTTCAATTGTTGGCGAATGTTTCGTGGGAGATGAGACGATCAATTACCCACTCAAGGTCCTAATGAGCTGAGCTGAGCTGAGCTGAGCTGAGCTGAGCTGAAATGGGTCGCGGCGGGGCAGGTGGGAAGGCCGAAAGAAAGTGATTCATGGAATGATCGAGACCCAAAACTTGTATCTTTATCTCGCTCTTCGGTCAAATGCATCAAATGATTACGCTTATGACATATTTTTTGTGTCATTTACTGTACTATAATTCAAAAGATTTACAGGGGCAGTAAATAAAAGAACTAATGTTACATAAATGGATAACGAATTTCTTAGGTATCTAAAATGTGATAAACGGGGCAAATATTTTGAGTTATTTGGAACGAGAAAATATCAAAAATTAATATTTTTTTTGGTTATTAAATTATTTTGAAGTCAGTTTTATTTTTTTAGTCATTTGGTGCATTCGCCCCTTTTTGAAAAACACCGACTGCGTAAAAATTTCTATGACGATTAAGGTCAAATTTAATAAAAAAAAAAAAAGGAATTAAGCACCGTTAATATTCATAATATCTTTGTTTTTTTTTTAAATTTCCTGTCAGTGTTTCAACTTGGTAAAGTAAAAAAATGCGCATCCGTTTTAGGCCGGCAAACATGGCTATGCTATTAGACTAAGCTTTAATGAGCCGAATCTGTCGATCGATCGTATACTTCGAGTGCCTTTTTTGCGACTCTAAAACCGCGCTTTGACCGCGTCGACCCGCAGGGCTAATCTGGTTGACGATCGACAATCGAAAATCGACTCGACCGTAAGCGCCATTCCTTTTTACTTGCGGCGATTGTCGACTGGCACCCCGGACTGGGCTCACCAGTGCGACCGAAGAACACGTTCTGCGAAAAAAACCCCGACCGTAATGTGTATCGAGATTACAGAGATGTATGCAGATCCAGGTCGTTTACGTCGCGAGTTCAGTTACTTGACCACATCACCAAATGCCTGTCCGCCTGCGATCGCTTCGAAGATACATAGTAATAGGTGCTAAAAGGCCTCTACCTGTATCTATATACGATACAGGTTGTCCAGTAAATAGCGGATGAAACGGTCATAGAAGAGGTCATTTGCAAATAAAAAAATTGACAATAGTTGTTCGATGCTCGACCATTTCAGAGTTACGATTTTTAACTATTGTATTTATTTATATGTCACGTTATAACTTTTTCCAAAAGTTTTAAGTTAATTAACTATATTTATAATTTTCATTAGATAAAAATTAGTTTGTTATTTAAGTGCATATCTTGCCGGCAAACAAAAAATAAATTAAAAAGCGGTGTTGCCAGTGTAATTGCACAATCTACGAAGAGTACCATCTCATATGTACAAAAAAAAAACAACTCTAAAATGGTTGAGAATCAAACAAATATTGACTGTAACTTTTTTGTTCTCTATTTTCCGGACATCATGTATAGTATATAGTATATATCTCTCGGGATCTTTCAATATTTACACACATGCATACACAGTAACACACTCTTATATTCACAGATTATAACACTCATACAATGTTATCACTGTAAATTAGATCCAAGTTCGTTTTCTTAAAAGTATATGTTAAATTGGAGATGCCTGTAGTCGGCTTAAGTTGTTATTTATCTTTTTCTATATAACATTATGTATAGCCGGAAGCATTTCTCATACAAATAAATAAATAAATATTTATACATTATTGTATAGTTTTCGGCCACGAGTTAACAGTTTGGTGCGTATTGCTTCTTTATATATTTTTATAATTAAGTATTGAAAGGAAAGAAATATTAAAGGATGTTTTTTAAACGCAACTCATATAATTTTAAAATTACACCATATTTTTTTTTATATTGGCATTCACTTCATAGCTTTAAACTGTCCACATCTGCAAACTCTTTACAAAACATTTCTTTTAAATAATAGCATCATAATATATAGATACGGCCAATGTATGTAGTTAGAATTTATTTTATTCAGGTGTTAAACATACATATATATAAACTTTAATAATATAAAAATACATAGTCTAACGTAACTGAGCCATCCCGTACTAAGGGAGACTTTATTTGTGGCGGAGTTTTTTTTTTTATAAAGAATTACTATGACCTAGGTTATTTACAATTATTTTGGGCCCTACTCAACTAGGCCAAATGTGCCTATGCTACAGTAAGAGGGATGGTGGTAATGAAGCCTTAAAAATTGTAGGACCATGTGCAGATTCGAACCCGAGACCTTTGGGTCAATAAACCAACACCTTAACCACTAGACTACCACGATCTCACGATGTCAATGCTTTCGAGCGCTGCATTGAAAATGTTTATTTTATATTAAATTCTAAATACTATAATATTATAGTAAGTACATTTTACCAATAAATAACGTATAAATACTTAAATACTTAAATAAATACTTAAATACCATTAAAAATAAAATGAACGTGTGCTTGTTTGATATTATCTAAAATAAAAAGAGCGGTTGAGGAAATTAACAGTTTGTGCCCACATAACGCCAAATTGAAAATATATTTTTTTATAAAAATTAAATCAAAACGCTCTTGAATGATTACTATAGATCAGAACAATGAATTGGTATTTATTTATAGGTTAAAATTAATAATAAAAAATCATCCTTAGTTTGAAATTAAGAAGAATAATCGTTGCAAAGGTCGATTGCGTTACATCACGGCATTACTGAGTCACGCAGCGTTTTATTATTTTTTTTCTTGTTAACAATAATAAAATAAATTATTACCGTGCTCTTTTTTTATAGTCACAGGGGCAGTGACGTAATTATACATTCAGCTCATTAGCAAATATTAATAATATAATACTTATATATGTATTGATTGATTGATGAGCTGCAAACTGCTGGTGCAGACGATCTGAAAAGAGAAAAATGATATAATCGCATATCATTTGAAACTCGTAAAGGACTGAACACTGCCTTCTTTAGTACAGACGATAGTCTAGTTAAGGAGGCAGGAAACAGAGTATAGTAGTGTCAATCGCTTGTGTGAATTTACTATTCTATTATTTTTAATTGCTATACTATATTGTCAAAATGTATTGTGAACCTAAATACATTAATAAAATAACAGGTACTAGGAATTTCTGATAGACTATGCGTATTCGTGAGTATTTCGTTCAAAATAATAGGATTTCATGACCAATATAAGGTTTTTAAATAATAATTAAAGGCAACAAAATATTTTCTAAAACCAGTCGCATACAAATTTTACGCAAGTTCTTGAATACAACGCTGAGATCTGATCTACCTTAGTGAAAATAAACAATAAAGTATTCAGATGATTGAGCATTTTATACAGTTTTATTTGGTACATTATTATGAAATCGAATCATAATCAAGTTTATTTTATTTTTTCTGAAACTTGATGATAAAAACTACTGTGGTTTTTTTACCTATGTAAAATAAACGAACAATTTAATTGGCGATATTGAATTGTGTCGTTGGCTCTCTGTCTCTGAGTCATTGTCAGTAGCGGGTAACTCGTCCGACTTGTTTCCATAATATTATCTCACATTAAGAGTGCTGTTTGATTTCGATGCATTTGGTTGATGTGGAAACTCGCATGACCGTGCGAACTGCGAAGCCATCCGAGACGACAGCCCTGTGGGATGCCCGTCGCATCCGTTCCCACTCTCCGTGCTATTAAGGGAAAACTATGAAAGCATGTCTGGATGAAATGCAATTTTCAAATGAAATGCACCTTTCAACCTTGACAGTAATTAGATAAAACCTGATTGATGACTACCGCTTGCCTTCGGGCTAGCTCATGGAATAGGAAATATACCCTTTGTCTTCTGGTTCAACCAACACAGACTAAATTCAAATTTTTAACGGTTAAAATAACTTTACGTGTCCTCAAAATACAAAAAAAAAACTATTAAAGAAGTATGAGATTGACTGGTGCCTATTTGACTTGCTAAACTTTTTATAACTTACTAATTATTAATAAATATTTATTTAGTAAAATATATATTTATTAATAATTAGTAATTATTAATATATTTAGTAAAATTATACATTATAATTTTACGGATACCTTATTCTATATAACAAAAAATTTAATTTTGAATTAAACATTATCTCATACGTTGTACTGATTTCTACGTGATCAGTAAACCCAATGATAAAAGTTTTTACAAACACATTAATCTCAGGGAATTGGTTTTTTTTACCAGACGGACTATTACCGAGAGCGGATATAAGTTTTGAGGTTTTACAATGAGGGTATAGCAAATTTTGCAAACCCGTAACTTACCAACTGCCTTTGATGCGATCCGCGCGCTGAGATTATCTAAAAGGAGAATTTAAAGCGATAGACGGTAATTTATACTTACTACCCACTATATGACTAAATTGGTCCTTAGCTCGATTTACCCCCCCCCCCCCCTTCTTCTTATGGTCGTAATCAGATTTTATCTATGCTTAATTTTATTTTATTATATGTTCCAATGCAATATAGTCCAATCAATTCATTTTATATTCTCCTACTAAAGATTAAAAAATAGGGATAGTGATGAACAAGCAGTTTTTATATAAATCGATTTATATCACTTAAAGAAACATATTTATCTTGTAATACAAATCTAACCATCGGAGTTCCTCAAGGATAAATCCTGGATCGTCTTCTATTTTTAATGTCCATTAAAAACCTAAGTAAAACAATTTACTGACGATTCAAACGCATTTATAGACACGATGGACCCAAATGATCATTATTCGCTTGGAAATAAAACGAGCAACGCATCGATTGAATTAGACAATCGGTTCAGAGCAAACAAGATGATACTTCTTAATAGGACAAATCAGTTATTCTGGATGTCAATCAAATTACGAGCCGAATTTTTATTATCAACCCTCTGACACTTTAAGTGCAAATAACAAATATGACTAGTGTGCATCTAGCCGAATAAATAAAAAACTAAAATTATCATTAGCTTGGGTAATTTCAGAGTTTGTTGGGAATTTCTCTTCGAAGGCTTTAAATAAAAATAATACTAATATACTTTTAATCGAAATATCGCCGGGTATCCAATAATCAAATGTCGCTTATTAAATGTCACTCAACCGGAAACCAAGTTTATACCATAGATAACATTTCTCGAATTCCGCGCGTGCGCGGATCGCTCTCTCTGAAAGCGAATTAGAATAACAAATATTACATGGGTAAATTGTTAAAACGCACCTCTTCTTACACAACTAATTCTTGCCCGTGCTTGCTATAATAACTTGTACATTTTCAAGTACTGCAATATTTGAATATAATACATTATCATTGCATTAAGTACGTTTGTGCAAAAAATGATATATGTTTATATGTGTCTCATTTGGCTCCCTAAATTACTAACTTATTCGTCTATTTAGTATTTACAAAATAGTATAATATACTCAAAAAATAACTAGATTATTTGAGTTTATTATTTAAAAGAGTTATTATTATTTTCGGTGTCGAAATGCATCAAAAACACTCATCTTCAAACGAGCTAGGTTCCATTTTAACTAATTCTTATTTTTTTTTTAGCCGATTTCAAAAAAGGTAGATGCGCTCAGTTAAAAAGTTTTTCACGTTGAATTGATAAATATTGTTACGAATAATAATATATTTTATTAAAACTACTACTACTATTTCCGTTTAAATAAAAAATATTAAAAACCCGAATTTAAAATAAATATTAAACAAAAAAAAGAACTATGAAATAATACATTTAATAAGTTTTTATTGTTAGAAAAGCCGATCCACTAAAACGTATTCAGTGCATGGGACATGGCTTATAATAAAGTCATTTACGGTGCGTTTCTTGAATTTTGCATAGTGTTTTGAATTTTGCAAACTAAACAATTTTTCCTATAAAATGTCCAATGATTTTTCATATTTAAAAAAATGTTACCATTAAACCGTATGAAACCATATTTGCATTTTAAATTTAAGCAGATACGTTTGATTATTTTTCGTGGCTGTTTTCCTGCTTTGGTGCTTTAACTTTTTGTTATTATATTTAAGTGCTTCGAATTTATAATCACGAAAGTGATATTAATGCTTACTTAAATAACATCATTCAAGGTTATTCACCATTGCTGTACTGTTATTCGTTGAAGTGGATAAGCTGGTCGTTTGCAAAAAACCTGCACAACTTCTCCTGCGAAATTTGTGCCCGAATCTAAGAAGCTGTTGAACTGTCTGGGATATTCCATTTTGGGGTAAATTAAAAAAATAACTAACTGATATTATACACAAGGTCATAAAATATAAATAATCATTACAATCGTTATTATTACCATATAATTTTTACCGTATTAGTTAAATTACCGAAAAATACTGTGTTTTTAATTTAAGTTTCTTACCTACTCACTTTCCAAGTAGTTTTTCGTATTTTTGTTATATATTGACTGAATTCGTATTTATCACCTCACATAAATCGTTGATTTTAGTCCTACATTTCTCCATACAAAAGTTGTCGTGTTTGACTATCTTTTTTGTCGATATAGATAGAAGAACAATAATAATAAATAACGTTTTATTTCTAAATTATCTAGGTGAATACAAGTACCGAGAAAATAAAACACACATACATAAATAATGAATGCATATGAGTTATCATATTGTGACGCGATGTTAGATGAAATATCATGATTGGCATAACACGGCCCCATAAGGACAACAGCAATTCGGGAAGACCAGGTGTATTATAACAAATGAGCAATTAAAAAAGAAAGTTAATTATAGACTCGTTAAAAGTAACACTTGCCGATAGTGTAGTAGGCTCGGCGCAAACATCAAATATTCAGACGATTATGAAATGCGGTAGGCAATAGGCGAAAAGGTGCGCTATTTCTCAGTCGTAAGCGAGAAATAGCGCACAATATCGTACGAGTACAATTAGGTGACCGCTACTAATGACCTCCGATTAGGAACGTCTCGTGCCAAACCGTTTCTAAAGAATCACCCACACACACATCAGAGAAGTACCCTCCATTGATGAGAATTACGCTAAAACTAATTTATTTCAAAGTCATAACAATATAAACCATAACTCAAAACTCAGTCGGCATAAAGGTATATTTTTTATAAAAAAACAAATTATTAAAAATTTAAAAAACACACAAACGGCTAATCATATTTTCTTGAATCATAGCTAAGAACACTCGATCAAGTCACCTTTCAAACAATAACAATCGGTTCAGACACTTTAAACTTATAGCACGCATCAGGGCTTAAAAATGTTTGAAAAAATGAGGAGGGATAAAATGTTTTTTTTTATTACAGATTTTTCAATTGTTATCTTTTTACAAAATAGAAAAATAAAAAGCGATACTTGCATTTTTTAAAATTTACCATACTTTTATATCACAGTTAGAGTTTCTAAAATATCACAAATGTTAAAATTACTCGAAAACTTTTTGTCAAATCTGGAATAAGGATAAACTTACCAACTTGGACTTAGGAAAGGAATATACCGAACTACCAGTAGCTACGTCAGCCACGCTTAAAGGAAAAAATAATTGCTATGACCTAGGTCTATTTAATTATTTATGGGCCCTACACAACTAGGCCAAATGTGCCTGAGCTAGAGTCAAGGGAGATGGTGGTAATGAAGCGTTAAAAATGATATGACGGTGTGCGGAATCGAACCCGAGATCTTTGGGTAAATAGTCCAACGCCTCAGCCACGAGACTACATCGATCGATAGTCGATACATCGAACTGCGTTTATTTTCTTCCCCTTATTTATGAAACTAAAATGCACTTCTCAGAAGTTTGCGATGCGTTAGTAGAGAGTACATAAAATATAGCAGATTGCCTATAAGTAGTAAGTTTCTTTAAATCGTTTGGGAATTACGCGGTAATGAGTAGTTATTGAATAAAGTCGGTAAATACGCTATTGCTTATTTTTTGTTGTCCGTTTCAGTTTGATCTTTAACTTATCTCAGAACATTATTTATTAGTATACTTACGTAAATGTGCAATCAAAATGTGATTTATTTTATTCAGAAAACATATAGCATGTCCACTATACTCGTATATGTATGATGGCTACTCAAATAAAATTAAATAATGAAGTAAACGATTTAGTACATTAATAAATAAAAATATATACTTTTACTGTAAATACATACTTTAAGTGGACCACTTATAGCTCGCTCTGTGATATTGAAGAATACATTCAAATATTATATAGCTATATAATACACTTATATGACTTTATTTACATAATCGATGTTATAGGCTTGCCGACAAATGGAGTTTTACATTGACCGCCCAATTTTAAACATAATTTAAGTGGTATATTTCATGTGTTAAGTTTTGGTTTAATTTAGAATAGTGGAGCAGGTCTCAAAATGATTAATTCAAAAAAATAAAATGTATAAAAAATCTTTCAAACTGTTATCCTCAAGGAAAATGATGATTTGTTTTGATATTACTGTCATTATAACGGCAACAACAATTTACTTTCGATAAAATACAATATTATTTCTTTTATAAATTACCGAGTCTTTTAAATACTTTGTTAAGAAAAATTGTAAACTTAATATTTTATCCATTAAATTTTTTAGGAAAGTGTTATATATTTATTGAAAAATACGTTTTATTGAAAATTACCAGAGAATGCCGGTACATAATAAAAAAAAGTATGTACAAAAAAATAAACTAAACAAAGGTGACCAAAATGCCTTTAAATTTTTACTAGACCATTTTTAATAATTTCTTTGTTACTAGTCTATGTCCTCGGCTTGTAAGCAATCGTCGCCTGATTTTGCCGGACGGGTTTGGTCTCTTCTACCTATTTGTTTAGTTTCCAGCTGGTCTTTCCAGTCAGATCCAGGTGTCCGCCAACGCAACGTTACCGCTACACTACACTAGCCAGTAGGGAGGTCACACCATGACCAAGTGTCCTTCGCGACATGCTTCAATGATACAAAGTGTTGCGTGAAGCGCTCTCAGCAAAGACGGACAAAATTCCCCGTTTGTTTTCCCGCATTACAAGGGTATTGGTCAACATAAATCAGTAATATTGGGATAATTCAATAAAGCGATTTTACGAATATGCATGAAATATTTAGACTTCATTAGATCGCAGATGCCAATAACAGACATTCAGCGACCAAAAGTCCAAGAACTCTTTATAATCACAATTTGGCTTTATATACCCCAGGACCTTTACCGATAAAAAATCCTGCTGCTATTTGGCCCTGCAATTTCAAATATGATTTGTAAAGACGACATATCAAAATTCATCATGGTTTCAAAAACTAAAATGTAAAGCTTACGTGACAATGCAAAGTCACATAAATCTACAAGGTTTCTCAATCTGTTCTCACCTAACCGTCTAACCGGCCGCTAAGAGTTATTTAAATGACGCCTATTCTTAAGAACTAAAATATTGTGTCGCCAGGTAATGATTGTTGGCAGTGATATTTTTGGTACAGGAAACGCGCGTAACATAGTAGGGCACTATCATAGTAAAATACATTATTAATAAATTTTATTAAAAAAAATATATATATATATGTTAATATTTTATTCTTCTTATTTGCAGGTGAGCCAAATTTGTATTTATGTACACGATGTCATTTAAAATAAGGTATTTATGAAATATATTTTTTCCCCGACTACCCTATGAATCTATATAAATATTAACTTATATATTCCTAAATATTATATTGTATTTTTATTTGAATATTTGAAACAGCACATTGCACGCTGCACAGCGCCCATACTTGTTACAAATATTGTTTAAAAACAAGAAACATCCTGTTTTTTGTCAAGTATTTTGCAAAGAGAGGCTTTTGTTTACTCATGAAATAAATTGAACGAATTATTTTGATTGTGGTCTAGAAAGCTGACATCAGTTTTTTTCTAAATAGCTGCTTGCCCGTATAAGCCTTCTAATGATGGCCAATTTATATGAAAAATGACGCAACACTATTAAAAAAACGTACCCGGGAAATAAGATAACGAGGTCATTCATAATAAATAAAAGATTTTTGCCAAATTATAACCACATCCATGAATTTAGTCTTAAAAATCTACAAATATTTAAAGAGATGATTCCTTCCCAGTCACATATACAGGTGTATTTATATTCACTGGTGTCATTTTAGGGGGTTGATATACATCTGTATCAATTGCAAAGAATAGTCTATAATGTTATTAAAATGAGGCGTGGAGGCATGGCTTTCCGAGACACACCCGGTACTCCGGTATGAAGGTCACAGCACAGGTCGCGGCAGGCGTAGTGCGCGAGCGGCGAGTTTATTGAGACTGATCGATAGTTGGCGGCTCGGCTGTAGATCATAGACAACACATTCATCTATCATGGGGATATTGGAGTGATGTGTGCGAGTGGCAACATTGCCACCGCTACAGATCGATGATCAAAAATTAATCAGCAAAATATATTGGACAATTGTTTCCCAATTGCAAGAAAAACGAATTCGAAATTTCAAAGAAATTATTTTAATGTTTGAGAAGGCGGTTGAACGCATGGCGGGAGATCGGGGAATGACTGCGCCCGCGCGGTTCGCGAAGCACAGAAAAACATAGTTTTTTTTAATAATATAATTATTTTATCATGCTTATTTTTTGTCGATATAGATCAACCCCCTAAAAGGGGGTTTACAACCTCGGTGACTATAAACACACCCTGTATATAAATACATATCCTAATATAAAGGCCGGCTACTTATTTAGGGTAATATTAACTCTTGCAAGTATATTTTTTAATTTGATTCAAACTCAAAAGGCAAATGAAGTTTGTCTATTCGTTTCGAGCGTATTCAAACAATAAAATTCTTGTTCCCAAGAGAAAATGTTACCGTCTTTGTGTAGTATATATTTAGAAATTTGTAAACATACACATATATCATATATGATTTCATTTATCTTGAGAGTGGTCCAACCAGTAATGGGTTCCGTAAATCTTCCAGTTGCAACACATATCATGTTCGTATTTCTTATTTGACCATTATTTTCTGTATAATCAGGTATATTCTGTTTTATAATCTAGATACCCATAACCTAAGCATTTTCATAACATACTGGCATTTTATTTTATTTACCTAACTGTAGGTAACATATAACATTGGTTAATTGTTAAAATTATTATGAATTTATAGTACAAGATCTCGACTAAACCCGGTAATAGGTAGGAATCTAACTTTACTCGTTCCTTCCTTATGCTTTGTATTCTCGATTGGTACTGAATTTTTAGAGATTATAATGTGTAGAAATTAAAAGCCAAAAATAATTCCTTTACTTTATATGAAAGATACCTTTCATTGCGATACGGATCGTATAGGGATTAAACTAAGAGTATTAGTAGTAGCGTGTATCTAATTTCTAAGTACAATAACTTTAAATAAAATAAAATGTGTTAATTTACTTATTTTCTTCACACAAGGTGCAACATCCGAAGGGCTTTTGATATAAAAATGTATCAGCTATGCACATTTGTACTGTTGAATAACCATCTTCACTCGAATGCGGTGACCTGTTTACAGTATTTTGATGTGTCATTGTTTGGTTTGGTTATTTGGTCAAACCGATGGATGTTTTTTTAAATAAAATCGTTAGTCATACTTGCTCTAAGAAAGATGCTCGGACGTGACGGAATTTTTAAATATAGAGCGCGGTTAATATTCTCCTACATAGCAACATTTTTTTTTTAAATTATTATACTGTTTTATATGCAAATTTAATTGTATCTTATTTTTTTTTACGCTTCATCCATAGCAATCTATTCGTTTAACACCTAAACAATGTTATTAATTAATTAATTTTCCTGGTTGCATATTTCTCTTGTAAATTTCCCGAAAAATCCGAGTCTGTATTTATTTATTTCGGGATAATCCGACAATTGCCCAACAGGCTAAATCGCCGAAGATCTAATACCTACCTTTTGCACTGTTAGAGGCATTTGAAGTTTTACTATTTCCCTAGCATACTCGGCATATTTGTCTACGATATTACTTTCAGAATAATTTTATATTAATATAATATAAGTAGCTAATTTTAAGCTAGCAAATGGATTATCTTCGGGACATTTTGTCATTTCGATCAATTAATGTTGCCCTAGATTTTTTTAATTTTTTTACTTTGAAGTGACCTTAAAGTGGACTTCCTGGTCATTTTCATATATTTTTTATTGTAATCTATGAAAAACACAAAAAAAATATAATGTTTTTTTCTTTGAATATATCGTGCACTCAAAATAACCACAAAATGGATTAAAATCAATTGAACTGATTTGCACAAAAATAATTTCAGTTATTTCTCAATAACTGAACCAAAGGAATCAAACTAAAGCTATAACTGTGATTATTCCATAATTTTATTGTGCTGTAAGGACGACAGTCAATTGGGCCCTGGTCTTTGGCTGTTCTAGGATTACGCATAGTTACGATTAATACTTAAATTGAAAAAAAAAAAATGACCAGCTTTTTATACCACGATCTCGTGCGCCATGTCAGCAAACCTGTGACTGGTGATGATAAAAGATGTAATATTTAAATAATATGACGATAAAGTTAACGAATATAATAAATGTTGTGTGAGAATTATAGGGTGGGAGTAAATCAAAATAATTGCTGCAAAATAAATAAGTATAAATTTTTCTTTATCTTTTCAAATTATACTGCTGACACGCAGTATCATCTATCTACCCACGAAGCCTACCCACGAAAGACGGTGTCAGCAAGATTTACCTACCTTATATTGTGCAAAATGTTGTTGAATAAAAGTTCTGACACGTTGAATCTTAAACTTATAACTTGGAAAGATATAATTTTTTTTTAACGGAAAATTCACTTGTTGATTTATAGCTACCTTATACTAGAAGTAACTAAACTAGACAAACATGAAACCATTCCTGTCACGTTATAAAAATATATATATTCGTTTACCACTAAGATGTAATAACGTACTTTTCTTGAAGTCGATTAAAATTGACTGCCTGAGTGCTAAAAAATGAACTTCTCGCAAAAAGTTATCAACGGTTGATTCTGTCCATCATTCGCGCAGAGTCGAGGAATGAGGAAGGCGGAGGTGGAGGTACTCAGAAACCTTATTAGCCCGTGAAGATCGAAGCAGTTGATTCGACCGATGATGTCCAGATAGAGGTCTGCAAGGTTGGTCTGTTAGACGCGAGTTCATTTTAGCCCGCTGCGCGTCTGGCGTCCGATACGAACTTGAATGTATGTGACGAAGGAATTTGTAATTCAATTTGCCCCGGACCGGTTCGAGCAGTGCCGCCTAACCCTGCGAAGCAGGCGCGGCTTTTTATCAGTCGTGTTTGTTTTGAAAAATGTATGTATACATAATATTACAACTCTTCCAACCTACCTAAGTTTATTTTACTTATCGTTCCAATTAAAGTTATAACCCAGCCAAAATTTATGCTTGCCTATTGACTCCCTAACTTTGTTATTGTTTAAGTACCTACCCCTTAAATTAATTAAAATATTTCTGTAAGGACTGTGCTGAAAACCAGCGCCTTGTGTTTGCAATGATAAAAGCAGTTGAGCAGAATTATTGAGATACTAATATTGTATTTAAACTTTTGGTATTAAATTTATAATGCCTCGATAAATTAAATGGAACTTTTAGTTCACAGATATTACATAATAAAATACAAAGATTCATCGATCTATATCAAAAATTCAATTATGGCTTTTGAAATTAATTTATATATTTATTTAATTAGTCACGTAGTCTAGCCTAACTAGGCGAACTGCCTGTTCCAAGGTAGACTTATTTGTAATTTTTAAATATTGCGTACAGTTTCTAAGCAATGTTTTAGGATATAATATACAACAAAATAATGTAAATATTGGGTTAAAAATCAAGCATATATTTGTATAAAATATACTAATATAATATTAAATAATACCTTTTATAGAATAAATAGATATACTTTCTTATGTAAAAATAAATATTTTTTTTTTTTTTTTATGGAATATAAATTGGCCGATGAGTATAAGTCTATAACCTTCCTAACTAGGTAATAGTTACCTGTTCTAAGGAAGGTTATATATGAAGTGATACAGTGCATAGCAGAGACCAGCGCAAAACCCTGAGAAAAATATAAAAATAATAAGGCACAAATATACACACTGATATACACACCCACACACACATACACACATGAATACAATTTAAATGTTTACTCAAGAATACTTAATATATGAAAAAATAAAATAAATAAATGAAACAATTAACAAACATATTACAAACACACAACCGCTATGAAATATAAATTACAAATGTACAGAGTCATCATAACAACATAAAATACTAATTTCTTATGCATAGTACTGTCAGCATAATTAATATCTTCGTCTATTAGCAGTTTAATTATGTAATTTTTCCATATTAAAATGCTAAATTCATACAGATTTTTTCTTAATAATTTGTTGAAACGAAATATATGTTTAATGTTATTATATTCTTCCGGTAATTCCTTGTACATTTATAGTCCGCTATTTAAACATTATAATCCTTGTACATTTATAGTCCGCTATTATAAAACGACCGCCATAGACATTGTAAAAGTGTGATAAAGAAAAAAAAATGGTGTTTATGTATTGTATCATAGGGTGTACCTACAACATTTTTGGTTACTGTGCAGCCCTCGTTGCGATGTTCCTCCAGATGTAAGAAAGTGACGAAACGTCAGACAAAATATATGTACTACGATCAAACATTATTGTCACAGCCTAAGTAAAACAACACGGTAGTTCCCTCAAAATCGGTCCAGTAGTCTTTGAGGACTTCGACTTCGAACGCAAACGCTCGAACGTGCAACCTCAAATAAATATTATATGAAAACTATAATATTCCAGGGTTGAATAACTGCTCATGTTGCGGCCGTCGAGTAATTGCGTAGCCGACGCACTTTGCCCAGTTTGGTATTAATAGAGGCGCTGACGGCGTTGAATAATAATTTTAGATCCTTAGAAAAAACCTTTATGTAAGGACTTCGGGACCTTGAGCATCAGAGAGAAGTCTTGTTGGTTTTTAGACCTATTAACTTTACCTTACTCTACACAGAAAATATATGCACCGCCATGGATCTAATACATGTATTCGAATTTACCTTTTTCAATATTGTCCTGACCGATGCGGAGTGAATTTTTGAATTACATATACTTGTAAATTTATTTCAGGGTAAAGGAAAAATATAACCGGTAAAAAACCGTTACGTTATTCTACTTTAGCAACACTTTGACATGTTCCTGGAATGATTCATAGATTATGAACTCGTCATGTCATGTATTTTGTGTAAAAAGAATTAAAATTGTAAATTAAGAATACAGATTATGTTGTGATGTTTTTAAATTAAGTAACCTGGTATGTTTTTCGCGATCTTGGATAAATTTCATAAGATTGATATAGTGAGTAATCGATAATAGATCGATACTTGATCGATAATAGATTGTTACTTTCGTGGTAATTTTTCGAAACTAGTTTGGTCCGTGCTCGTTCGGCACAAGGCTAAAACCTAAGATAGTATCTGCATTTACAACAAATTGTAGATATGTCTATGTCGGATTTGAATTGAGTGAGCATACGCCATTGTTCTCTGTACGTCCTGCCGCCTAATTAATTTCATTTGTTCTCTTTAAATTATTGTTGTAAATTTGAGTTTGCAATAACGACTTAATTATTGGTCAAATTTAGAATTGTTCAAATTCAACCTGACGGAACGGATAAGGATCCCCGTTTCTTCTAGATTTATCTAAAAGATCAGAACAGTTATAGAACAGATGTTTTCTATTTTCTTTCTGGTATATTTGCGGTGTGATTGGTGTTAAGAAATATTATTCTCTGATTTATAGCAATAGAATTGGATTAAAAAAAAGAACCCTTTTTAAAATGATTTAATATTTAAAAAATCTTTTTAAGAATTTTAAATGTCAGACGACTTTCAAATGGTGTTTAAAACAAAAATCTAGTACTATATATCAGATATATCAGGAATTTATACTTCGTAAGCAAAATGTTCTGGTGTTTATAGAATACCAGATTTTTTTAATCGTGGGATATTTCGATTGTAAAATATTTTTATTGTGTGTAATTTCGTATAATTTTTAATCGTTTGGTGATTCGATTTACAGCGTGAAGGACCACAGTGAGAAAATATTGAGGATGAAAGTTCGTTTTTAAATGCACTGTTTTGTGGATATTATTAATAATAAATATAGGAATATGTTTTATGGGATAGGTATAGTCGGCAAACGGTAGAACTTCCCATCCAAGTTTGTCCTTTTCGACCTGTCCTTTTGACAAGACAGTCAAAATAGCAGTCGCACTATTGGGGTTATTAACCCTCGTCAAGGTCGAGCTACGTCGAAATGATGCTTTTGAATGTGTCATATAATTTATAAACAAGTCGTATGAATGAAAGCGTAAACGCGCCAAACCTGTTCCGGATAGTTTCGGCGAAAACCGGTTCGTCGGTTGCATCTAATGGCTTCCATTTTAAATTATGATTAAAATCTTTGGTAATAATCGAAATTGGTGAGTCTAATGAGTCGGAAGTCATCGTGTGTAGGAGGTGTGTTTTATGAACGGCTGATGGGCTTTGCAGTCGTAAATATTCCTTAAACCGCCTTCATATTAGATGATTACAATAACTTTATAGGTGCGGCGGCAACTTGCTAAGAATGTATTCCCTCCACTATGACCAATCACACCGCGCCTGTGAATCGAAACACCCCCCTGGGGGTATTTTTACGACCTGGCGATTGAAGTGGACGTCTAAAATATTGCGACTCAACCCAATTATCCTTGCCAGGATCGCATTGGCTGAATTCCATTTATAGAAGTCAATTTGTAGCCACCGAAGCGGCTTCATTATGGACGGAATCCTGTCCCGCTGAGGCGAGGTTTAGTTGCAGGAGGGCATGATGCAGCGCGCTCTGATGGCACGCAATTTGCGATACTTGCATAAATGCAAAAATGTCAATCAATGGCGAATAGAAAATAGAATATATTAATTGAGCATTAATTGTTGCCATTCTTGATGTTACGTCTTTGTGTTCGGCGCAATCTAATAATGTTATTTGCTTATTCATAAGTAAACTTACAGAGACCAATTAGGTTATAACTTATATATTTAAAAATAAATATTAAGGTGATTATTTTATATAAATTTAAAGTAAAGGTTAGAACCTGAATAAGCCTAAACACAGATAAAATTAAACAAGAAGTAATCCGTAACAAAATCAGTAAAATGAATCGATAGTTTAAATAATAAATAACACTAGAAATGAGGCGTGGTACATACTAATAAGATGAGGTTCCGTAAGTTTGCGGTATTAATTAGCCTGAATTATTACCCAATACAATGGCTGGTGAAAAGTTGCCCAGGGTTGCAACTATAAGAGATTCGGGCGTCACATTCAATTCTATGTTTCGATTTAATGACCATTGTGAGAGCGTCATATGCATTACTGGGTTTTCTCAAAAAACTTTCAAGGGAGTTTTCCAACCCTCGGGCTATTGAATTTCTATATGCAGGTTCAATAAAGAGCAAATTGAAACTTTTCTCTACAGTCTGGCCTCCTCATGAAATCAAATATGAAAACATCATAGAGCACTCGCTCTATGATGTTTTCATATTTATCTTGATTCGGTACTAATTAAATTTGAGAATTTTTCAATTAATCGTTTTTCACATGCGGTATCTTTTCCGGCTCAATTAAACTGGGTTAAATAATGATTTTCTGCTAAAATTATTACTTTACAATAAAAAAAGAGTATTTCACGTTATATGGTTGTTTTTATCAAAATTGCGGGTAGTGTAGGTGAAGTACGCGAGAAGTTAATATAGCTCTTATCTGGAGTACGCGTTGCTAGTTCGTCGCGTCTTCAATTAGATAATAACATTATTCCTTCAGTGAAGAGTTCATAGGAGCCAAGGTCGCTTAAAGCGACGCCGTACACTCATGCAATTATGCTAGTGGACTCCGGTGCCTCATTATTGCCTAAGCTAAGAGCATTTGAACACTTTAAATTCCTTCCATGGTATGTGGCACAGAATAAGTTCGTTTCAACTCGTGGTGGCTAGATTTGATTAAAAAACACCCTTTTAGCTTTTATACATACATTCATTCATGTATAAGAAGCTACTATTCCCGTTATATTCCCGTCTGTCCATCCGTCTGTAGGTCTGTTGCATCTTTTAAACAATAGCCGTTTAGATCACATCGGAGGCTGGTCGGATAATATAGGTATATACCGTTAAAGTCAAAAAAATTTTAGTTCTAATAAATGAAAAGTTGACAGTTCGATAGAAAACCCAAATGTTATGTAAAAGCAGACTTGATGCCTCAGAGCAGACTGACATTGATGCTTCTACGTACTTATTTGTTCTGTGAAAGCAAACAGTTCCAAATATTGTCGAATGCATAAAAAAACTTTTGATAAATCCGGTAGGTGTACTGTACACTCTAATGCCTTGTACTGCAAACGTTCTGGGTCTCGTTACATTCCTATCATCCCTTCGTTTAGCTGCCTTAAGCGAATTAAATTATTTAAGTTTAGATAATTTAATTTAAATAATATATTTTTATTTAATTTGTTTTTTATTAACACAATATGTTTTTACACACCTCATAGATTTTGTTTTACGGCTATAAGATCGCACGTTTGTTACGTATTTATATATATGTGTCAAATAAAGTTTTTATTATTAGTAGCAGTAGTCAGAAGTCAAACTAGACTACTACAATCGTAGTTGATTCTACAGTCCCGTAAATTCGCGAACTATGTATAAGGTAGTAGGTACTACAGATAGTAATTGAGAGTATTTTTTCGAGGTTGAACAACATGTCCCTCGAAGCAAGTGAAGTTTCCGCGGTACGATATGCAGAGATGTGATGGAATTGTGCCGAAGTTGTGCAGGTCGTAAATTACACATAAACAGTACACATACATTATTCAAGTGATCAATTCGTTCCAAGTTAATGTTGGCATTCGAATAACATTTTATCATGGACCTATTGTAACTAATTTATTATGTATCGCTATCACCAGCGTCCAGTTAACAGATAAGACCTATTGAAGATACTATATATCTCGCTTATTAGTATCGAGACAAGCTAAATATTGTAAAATAATATTTTTGAAAGAACAGCACAGCTATAATGTAGTAAATATCTACATGTCAAGAATAGCTGGTTATTTCATTCCACTTCAACCACACTTATGACAAATTATATTACGGAGGCTATACTGCGGATTTCCTGCGAGGAAATTAAATATGCCAGCAATGTGACCCGATTACCTGCACGACACATTACGATCTGTTGTAATTAAAATATGTATTTCGATCAACAATGGCGACGTTGGTTTTGTTCCAATAATTGTTTACCATTGCTTGATTTCGATAGTGATAGCTTGCCAATCCAGCGATATGCATCGTCTAAGTTGTGACTCATATAATATGTACGATTATGCATTTCCGACAGATTCGAATACTGCCTTCCGTGTGAATTAATCTATACTTATAATCGTATTTGTTACAATTAGTTGTGGACATTTTGTTGTTTGTCAACCGTATTTCCTAAACATCGTTATTGTTCAACATAGAGTTTTGTTCAGAAATAATGATATGCGCGCCGCAGTGTGATATGTGGGCGTGCAATCACATGATCACACACACGCAGGCACACATACAGTGTATTTAAAATAGCTATTTTCCTTGTGGTTGATAAATACCAACAATTAAACATTAATCAGAAAAACGATTTTCAAATTTAATAAAAAGCCATTCGAAAGTTTGAGAATGTTAGGTATATGTTTGTCGAGCTGGGGACGCGCAGAAGCGTAGTTAGGCACGTGGGCACGAAGGGGATGGGTGTGCTATTGTACTGAATACTGACCGGAGTTCCCGACCTTGGTCACACGAGTTTCGGAAGGAAGTGACAAGGAGACCATTGCTATGACCACTCAGCTAGTACAGTTTACCGACACATTTCTCAGTGTGACTAAAACGCCCTCGTTATGTGACGGGGCCGCTATGACTGCGCAATTGAAACGGACAGTTTAACTAACCGACCGAGTTAATCTAGATTTATCATAAGTCGCAGCGCGCAGTCGAGTCGGCCGTGACACTCAATCGCAGAGGTTGAAAACACACGCTAACGACCACTTTGCGCACGCGTCGACAACCTTTTTGACGATAATTATCAAAACATTATTTATTTATTTATTAACAGGTAAGCATACAGCGTAATAATAGCATATACATTTTTGTCAAAGGATTATAGAACTTACTATTTTTATCTAACATAAAACTAGTAGGGAGACCTTAAAAATAAATTATATTACAATAACAATCGAAGTCGATAACAAAGCGAAAGCGATAATAAGCGGCATCTTGGCGGCCTCCAAGATAGACTGAGACAGCGTATATTGTGTCACAAACCTTTTTGAAAGCATGAAGGCGGAGGTAGATTTCACCAGATCAAAGTAGTAAAACATTTCGGTCACCCCTTACCGTAAGAATTGCTACAATTAACATTTTGAACGGTTTGATCTATTTTGAACGGCCTATTAAGGAAGGTAATATTTTTTGAATTTTGAAAAACCAATTTTTCCCACCCCTAGGACCAATGGTTGGTGCTATCAAAAAAAGTTTACCTAGGTAAGTTTTAGACCTTTATCTAAGGAATAATATAAAATTTAAATGAATTCGATATCTTATATACTAAGACGGTTATTGCAAAATATCTTTTTCGAAAAAGAACCTATATTCCCACCCCTATTTTGCCCATCGACGAACTTGACAGAGATTTTGTGCCCTTAAATTTATGTATCGATTTGAAAGTGATTGGTGTAAAGATACAGCAGTTATCGTATCCAGAAGAAATTGATAAAGATAGATAGGTATATAAACTTTTAAACTGAGGGTGGTTTTCGGAACGGAATGTGAAACGCGAATCGAAATGACATGGTACCCATTGCAACAGGTAACCTTTCTTAGAAATCTACCTAAAATGGTAAATATAATAATAACATGGCGTCATTTAAGTATTTAAGTAAGTATTTAAGATCCTTGATAAAAAAGAGCGTGCATTTTTTTTTTCATTTTTATATGGGCTTTTATTTCGAAATTATTAACAGTTACAATATTAAACATTTACTTTACAATTTAAATTTTGAGGAGGGATAGATATAATTTTGACAGATCATTCTAACTAGTTTTGTTTGTTTAAAGTAGATGCCTCAACAGCTGATGATGAATGCATATTTTCCTATGTATACAGGTGAACTTAATTGTATATTGTATAAGAAATATGTTTGTTCTCCTATATCTTCTTAAAATATTTTAATTCTAAAAGATTGTTAATAGTTAAGTAATCATATTTTAAAAGTAATTAACCAAATGGACAGTGTCGCTGGGCGCGTGCGCAATAGGTAGCAAACGACCCACTCAATATCGCCGTAAGACAGCTTCATAAATCTTGTTGCGAATAACAGCTATACCTACACCTTTATTACATTTTATCGCTAACTTGTAACCGTTTCTACAGATCTGACTGATAACGACGCGCCGTGGCGTGCAATTGAAAGTTTTACATATTTACAATCTTAAAATTCCGATATACATACAGCGCACCGGAGGCGTCGCCAATGCCGCCCGCAGAAACTAGAGTAATAACCAGTTTGGAGTAGACGTGCGCGTTATAAAGTTTCGCCGTTTAAATCACCCTATTATTAATAATACTAATACTGCGTTACTGAAGCTGGTTCATAGCGGCGGCGAAATCGCGTTCCATAATTCACTTCGCTTGCCCATCGCCTGGCTTGCACATGCCACAAGTTACACGGACGGACATCGTATTCACATCGCCAGCAGTTACTATTTTGACAGTTGCCCTATTATTTTTACCCTGTCCGGCCAGACTGAACGCTGATGAGTTCAGCCACAAATCACGCAGTTATTTTGTGGTCGTTTAGGTAATAGGCTATTTTGAAAACACGTAGAACGTAACTCAGATATATGATTATCGCGTTAACGCCTACTGCTAGTTTGGAGAGGCTTTTCGCGGATTGAATCTATAAACAATCGGGACGTCGTTCATTTAGATTCAGACTTATCCTGTTGTGGGTCGCTTCAAAGATTAATCTTTATATTGGTTGGAACTTCAGTAGGTAGACACTCAATTTTGTTCACTACTTAAGATATAATTCCTGAGTAATTAAAAACATTTTCACCTAAAACTATAAGTACAAAATTCAGCAAGGCTAACATAACATCGTAACTTTAGTAGGTATTTTTTTTTATTTAAAAAGAAAATAATATACCACAAAAAATAAAATTTAAGAATGAACAAAATATACTCAATCGCCACAGAGTGTGATATGAAAAGGTCATGGTAAAAAAAAATAAAAAAGATCGCGTTTGCAATATTGTAAAAAAATTTAATTTAATCTTTTTAAATTTAATTTAAATTTATAATTTACTTTAAAAAGTATTTAATCCTGATTATTCTTATCAGTAAAACAATATATTATTCTTTAGTAATAATTAAGATGTAAAAGTAAGCTGCAAAATACTTTACACTGCAAAAGAAAAGAAATAATCACAGAACGCTAACGACTTCCAAAAGCGGGAAACCTTCTCGAATCAAAGGTATGTTTTTTTTTACAAAATATTACCCATAACAAAATCCCGGTATTTCTCCTGGATTACTTTCTAATCGCAAAACAAAAAAAATCCAATTCCTCCAACTCCAAACAAAAATCATAAACTACCCACTTCACGTAGTTTAAACAGGTATACGAGTCTTTCTTTGTAACCGAAACCAGGTCGACAGACAAATTAGGGAAATGAATAATATCTTATATAAACGACAGATGGTTATTGAGGAGGATAATTCGCGAGTTCGTCACATAATACTAAATGGAAAACATCAGGTAACATAATGAAAACAGAAGCAGTAACACATTAATGATTATATGCAGACGGACAGGCATTATATAATCATTAGGTGAACCTGGCTGCGGTAGTCGAGGTCAACAGATTGGCAACTCAGGGAAAAATACATAACACGAAAACGGCTCTTCGACTAAAGAGTCGAAGGGTCGTTTTTCGTAAAGACCACGATTTGTATTTAGCGGTGATACGCCCCGTCTAACGGTCGGGATGGTCCAAAAACCGTCAGAATTCTAAGGACGCGACGTGAGCGTAAGAAAACACACAGAACATTAGAATATCGTCCTCAAGTGTAAAGACCAGCCTGCTCTACTTCGCTTATGTGGTGTTGAGGAGTGGACACTTGATTACTTGATTACTGTATCCAAGTCGGCCATTATCTCGCACGACGGCCTCGAACGCAAGCAAGACGAATGGTCTATAGTTGTGGACTAATTAAAATGTATCGACACTGCAAAACGCCAATCGGAAAGAGTTTCAACCGAGCGACATGCAGAATATAATATGTGTCTTACAACCTTATTGCCTGTTGCACCGATGCTAATGTACCAGAGCGATGTGAACTCGCCGTAAGGGTTGTTCATATGACTTCCGGATGCATGACCTTACTCATTGTAATAGGAAGCTTTCCTTTATCAGATTTCCATTTTTTTCTCAGGTTTGGTAACCATTAGTACATTTTTATTAATATTTAAATTTTGATATATATCCAATGCTAACATATAAATAAAATAAAAACAAAATATTTCGTCAGATAATTAGCCATTAGAAAAATGTTATCATCGTGAGACTGGTTCGATTTCCATTTTGTGTGGTGGTGATATTTGGTCGTCTACACTTAAAGATTATGTTTTAAGGCGCTTTTAACGCCACTTATGTAAGGCCAGCTTAACCCACCCACAAGGCGGCGTTAAATCATCGCTTCTAGAGCAACACCTTGCAAAACAGCGCCAGTTCTTAAATTGTGAAATTTGATAAGCTTCAACATAATAAGAGTAATACTTAGGTAGGAGCGAGTGAAAGGTTCCGTTTTAGATTTTGCAATAAGACCGCGCAATAAACTTAAGCTTTTCCGCGATAAACTCAGCGCCGTAAAATTTAATCCATAAGATCGGATCTAAAACGTGCCGTGAAAACTTAAAGTATCTAAATAAATAACGAGTAAATTAATTGACTTGTCCCGCGAACGGTAGATTTTGTAATTTCTACTGGTTTTTTTAAATTTGGTTTGGTTTTTATTCAAAATTTTCTACAGTTTCTTTCCGGCTATTGAATGTACCTATGTATTTAAAGTGTCACCTTAAACATACCTACTTCTAACATTATAGTTACAAGGGTAAACGATTTTGATCCATGGTGGTTAAAAGCGAAGATATTTTCTTAACCATTACCAAAAACAATTACTACCCTCAAAATCCAATTAACTTGAGCTTGAGTCCAAAAAACAAAAATAACGAGCGCTTAATATACTTTGCGGTATTTTGTTTGCAAAATATTGCAATCGATTTACAGTAAACCGCGCGGGGTCACATTTCTATTTATATAGAAGGATTTTAAGGAGAGGGCTGTGGGGAGAGGATGTATTAAGAACGAAATTGGCACAAAACGTATTTTCTTCCCTAATATTTATATATATATATGTATATATATATATATACTAAGATTACGGACTTCTTGCGACGAATCGCCAGCCAGAAATGGCGCTGAGCGGGTCACTTGGCAAGACAGACCCACACGAGGTATCCGAAGAAGATCGTTCAGTGGAGACCGAGGAAGACCACATCTGAGGTGGACGGATGACCTCCGTAGGGCTCCAGGGGAAACAGCTGGCTCCAAACAGCAACGGATAGAAATGCAAGAGGCCTACATCCAGGAGTGGATGGCGACAGGCTGAGGAAGAAGATACTTACTAATTTAAATTATAAATTATTTTCATAAAGCACGTAAATAAAGGTAAGCGGCTTTATGCATAGTCACGTGACCACTATAACTCAATTAATTCAATATTAAATCGATTATGAATACCTACAGTTAAAAATGACGAACTATTTTCTAACTGGGAACAAACGATTTCAGACTAATCTAACTTCCAAAATACACGGAAAACATATTTTGTCGTTTCTAATTCGGAATGACAGTTTAAAGGATTTTCTAAAATTTGTCTCAAATTATCTGTTATTAAACATTCGCGTAATGTCTACAAAATGAGGGTTGTATTTACAATATTTTTTTTAAATAATTATAGCTAATTAGACATACCCATTCTCTAAAAAAAAAAAAATGTTCCATCGAGGTCAAAGCGATCGATTAATAAAGGATTTTATAATAGAGATGAATCAAGTTAAATTTCTGCACCTCAAGTATTGGCAACCAACAGTGGTGATAAAATATGTAAAATTGACAGCTCGCTATGAAAGTTTATAAAGTTAGATTGTTTCAACAGTAAGCCATTATAAGTACCTTAGTAATCACGGTGCACAGTGGCATTTTAAAATAAAAAAAATGATTTCGACATGAAGTTTTTAGTTTCTACACATAACACATATTTAAGAACAAAACTGATTTTTTGTTTAATGGTTTTTGAAAATTTAAAGCACAAAAAAAGATGCTAAAGAAGTTACAGTGGTTTTTGTTTGTAATGATGAATTCGATACGACCGATGGACGGAATGGAGACGACCCCCTGATTGTTATTAAGTAATGACGGCAATTCATATTCAGAAATAATGACGGAATGATAGTGAATTGTCTGTAATTTGCTGACATCAATAGCGATTAATTTAATCGCAACGGACGTTGCATATTTTTTACGATTGTCTATTATTTATTGCCTACAACATCAATAAAATAAAATACAATTTCATAATTTAATCAAATCTTAATATTAATACTTATACGTTTGTCAATAGCATTAATATTTTTATATTTTAAATATAAATTTAATACATATTATTAATATATTTCGCATTTATTTTAATTAAGAACAACACTAGTGGGGCATGTTCCGCATCGGTGCCTCACGTATCGACCCGAATAGTAAATATGAAGAATAAAATCACTGTTGCAATAAAAAACCCTCAAATCCACAGCCTCGGTTTACACTTGGTGGCCTGCCCTAAATGTGTACAGTAGGCAAGCCCTATTTCGGGGAGGGGTAGGGGGTCGGTGGGAGCCCTCCTTAGGCGGCTTTTGTTATAATATAAATGATATAGTTTTTAATATAAACATTAAAATATTATATTAAACCACCACTATTATAAAGTTGCTGTTTTATTTCTTTACAAATCTAGGCAAACCCGGTTTTTCGGCTTCTATGAAGGTTTCGCCACTTACAGCACACTTTTATACAAGAACACTTTATTTTAAACAGAAGTATGTTATGTATATATGTTTCATAATAAGGTAATTTGTATGTACACGCCACTGGCCATTTTTTTTTAAATACAATGTGAGCTTTTGTACATCTATGAAATAAATAACTGTCTGTTAGTTCCGGCCCCGCACAGGGCTATTTCTTTTAATCCAAAAAAATCTCTCAAGATCAGTCGTTTTCCCCACATTTGTTAATACGAAGAGGTTTTAATGATGTTCCACAGGTCGGGGTCATATACTAATATAGCGGTCCGTGAGAAAAACATTCCCGATAATTTAATTTCCAGCTGCGTTAAGGTCTGACTTGTGCTTTATTCGAAGCAGACTCTGTTATGTAAATGTGATGGAATCAGTGGGAGTATACCCCTAAACCTGCCACGATGAAAACCACCCTATTCAATCCCAAAAATCAGCTCAAACATACGTGTACCGTCGACCTAATTTTATTAATACGATGTAGGAAGGTATGAAAAGGAGTGCGTGGTCGTATATGGGTTAAGAATGCGCGTGAAAGAGAGGTTAGGTTGCGCTGTTTATGTTTTTGTTTATTTTGTTAAAATATGTACTTTATTATATAAATTGTAGTTTAGTATTCATATTAAATATTAAATGATATGTGTTTACAATTATAAAAGCCAAATAAACCACATGGTAACGTACCGAACAAATATGTATGTAAAAAAAAAATGATTAAAACATTTATGTACTAATAATAAATTCTAATAGTATAATAGTTATAAATAGTGCACATTTCACACGTCGCTCTCTCTTTTACACATGCGACATAAATAAACAAATGTAATGCCATTAGTTACGCTTTATACACGCGATACAAGCGTGTTATCTAAACTTATTTTATTTTTCCCCGTTGATTAACATTTTTTTTTTTTTTTTAATGCATTTATGTTTTTAATAAATAATATCAGTACCTATAAAAACCCTATTTAAAGTGCCTGTCTTAGTTTTTACAACTGTTATTTAAGGAGGTAAGGATTAATCAAAATATGCACATTACTTTATTTAACAGTTTTTCTGTACAAGAACTTCAGAAACGTTATTTTAGGTACGTTTCAATACCTTTTCACGCGACTTAAAAAACACATTTATTTAAGATATTTGAGCAATCGTTTAATAGTGTCATGTTTGTTTTCTTTTTAATCGGCTGTTTAACTTTCTTTCTTCGATTGCTCGTCTTTTCGATTACGAACCACTAAAAACGAATCGATAAAATTAGGGCTATAAAGACAACGCTAACTAAGCGTTCCGAATACTTCCAAACGGAACATGTAAGATGGTCAACCGCCGCTTCTCAAACTTTCGAAATATTCCACCATAGTTTTTGTGGGTATACTACTGTGTCGTACGCAACGATCTTCGTTTTTTTTTATGATGCTAAACGGGAGGTTTTTTTTTGCTAAAATGCTAAAAAAAAATCGTTTTGACCTTTTGCGAGCTCCACTTGGAAGTGCCACTAGGTGGCAGACACTTTATCCGGTTTCGGGAATCTTATTCATCTCCATTCACCTACTTATTAAAGCAGCATCAATACTATAGACTAGTTTAATATTCAATGCCAAACTAGGTAGGACATATTTCGAACCTCTAAAGTCACCTTTAAAGGGACACTATTCGAACGATTCTGACCTATAAATTTTCGCTTGCGAAAAGAAACCTCTCACGATGTACGGAAGGGTGTAAACTCTATGACGGGCATAACGGCGTTTATAACACAAACCGCACCCTACCATTTTGTATGAAATATTGATAGAATTTAGTTGTTTTATATATTTTATGAACATTTAAAAACTTTTAGGATAAATAATCATTTTAATATTTCAACACTGAACAAAACTCTCCAATTTTAAGCACATTTTGTCATTTAATTTCTAAGTTATTATACCATATATCTCTTATTATGAGGTTACTTATGGTAATATCCTGGAGGTTATTCAGAGGAGGTTCGTTAGATACCTTTATCTCCGTAGGTATGGCTATTATCCAGAAATGTTTCCTAATACGTATCCATCAGCATTTGTATTAGGGATGTTAGGCTTTAACACACTCGAGTTTAGGCGACAAGTCCATATATTGTTTTATTTTTATAAGGTTATTCGCGGTTTCATCGAGAACCCCGTAATACTCGGTGATATTGGTCTCTTTGTTCCGGACCGTCGTACTAGAGCGCGGAAGCACACGCTATTTAGGCGGTTAGCGTGTCGTACCGACGTATACAAATATAGTCCGATTGGGAGAGCAGTCGAATTATTAAATTCCATTTCCATTGATATTTTTGTCTGTTCGCCCAATGGGATTAAAAATCTGCTTTCTATTACGCCGTTGTAGGATCGGCGTAAATTATTTATTTGTTAATGTTTGCCTGTAGGTATTATTTTAATTGTTTAGCTTAGTATGTTTTTTGTTTTAAATGCTTTTTGTTTTTCTTTTGGTAATTTAATTTGTTTTTACTTTAATTATAATGTACATGGGGAAACCTGTTAAATAAATAAATAAATAAAAAATAAAAAAAAAAATCGCTTAGGTTCGCTTCACTTTATTCTCATCATAAATCAATATTTATTTTACATGGGATGTTTCTCGTTTCATAAGCACCCGACTTAAGTAATGCGATTTCAAAAACATGGTGGTTTTGTGTTTTTTTTAAATTATTTATTTCTATAATGTTTAAAGAAATGTCCTTAGGTAATTGCCCTAGAAAAATAAACTATCTTTAATGCAAATAAACTAGATTAATTATATTTCTTACGGATATTTCTCCTAACGCCTTTGAAAACCTTTAAAATTCGCATTTTTGTAGCATTCAGGTATGTAGGCGCCTTAACATCGGTGTTACTATTTAACAATATTCTACAGTTTGTGAACGACTGGCCCATAACAGATTTAATATTGTTAAAGGCGCTGTTCGAAGCAAAAGCCGTATCTAGAACAAAAGATAGCGGTCAAGCGGTTTGTGGTATTAAATTTATAACGACGAGCGTTTAATATAACAGATTTTACAAAATATGCTACCTATTTCACTTTTTTAATGAGAGAAAATTAATCACGTGATCCTCACTAATTGAAGTCTAAATCTTTAATATGTTACGTAATCGATGTTTTGTGTAGGTCCGGGCTACCCCCCGGAAACAAACATTTAATGCAGATATTTTAATGTTAAGATGTGTAATTTAAAAGGAAGGGAAACGCCGAGATGACGCTTTCTCGAATCGGTAATTATCAATTGGGCACATGTTACAAAATCAAAACTTAGGTAGGTATTTTAGGTAGATTTCATTAGGAAAGTTATCTATTGCAATGGAGAAAATTTCAACATATCTTCGCGTTCACATTCTCTAGAACCCAAAACCACCCTCAGCTTAAAAGTTTATATACCTATCTATCTTTATCACTTTCTTGTGGATACGATAACTGCCGTAATTTTACACACCGATCACTTTCACATTGATACATAACATTTAAGGGGTCAAAATCTTGATCATGTTCTTAATGGGCAAAATCTGATCAAGGGGAGAGGGGTCCGCAAAAGTGAAATTTTGTTATAACTTTCTTTATTTGTAAGCCCATATAAAAACAATTATGGATTTGATTTCTTTACAAAGTTTTGAATTTAAATGAATGAAATAACAATGTGTGTGTATACGAAACGGAGTGGTAGGGTGTTTGTGTGGGTGTAGAGTTAGAAATAGATGAATTTAGTACAATATGCATGGCAATATCGGAAAATTATAGCGTTGAGAGAAGTAAGTAAGCATACAACTCAACATTTAAGCGAGTTACAAATACGAAAAGTATGACGAGGCAAATTAGTCACTGCGTGCCATTAGCTGAAGGCGCGGTACTCTAAACCGACCCGTGTTTCCGTCGGCCATCTTGTTACAACGAGGAAACGCAACGGATGGTCGAGTTGTTATTATAAGATATATTTTCTTTGTTTAGTTTTTTTTGTATAATTAGTATATAAATTATACGTAACATAATTTTTAGAATTATATATTTAATAAACGAATATATATACCGTGTCCAAAGCCTGAATGGTCCTTCGATTTCAAGTGCTATTTGCTAAGAAACTATATTAAATTCATCGTGGTCACCGACAAAAAAAAAAAAAATGTAAATAACACCATCTATTTAAAAATGTAATAAATTTGGGGATGATTTTTTTTCGTATTTTTTCATATCGTTTCTTACTCATAATAGTTTACACAACACTCTCCTTGGGAAAAGGTCTTGGGACATCTGTAGATATGTGCTATTTATTGTATTTATGATGTTTTGTATTTATGATATCTATCTTTCTTATTAGTAACGTTACACATGCTTAATGAGTATTTTATTTTTTCTGCAACCATTTTCTGGCCGCTCTTAGAACAGTTTTTTTTAACCTAGTTAGAGTGGCCATATTAATTCAAAACAACAATAAATGGCTGGTATTTCATTGTCTATATGATAATTATTATTTTTCACTGTTATTATATCTTGTATTCTTGTGATATTTATTGTGCCATTATGAGTAAATAAATAAATAAATAATTGCATCCTGGAGATTATTGTCCTTGGTCCATTATAGTTGGAAAGCGTCAACAAAACAAATTTTCCAATATTATTGTCCGTTGAACATAGAAAACGTCGACAGTTATAAGTTCTACGTTGAGACTGCGATCTGATCTAGAAGACTGCTTTTTCCGTTTTTTTTTTATATGAAAAAATCGCTGGGTTAATATGGCCCAGTAGCGCTCGGCTAAGCGTCGTTCGCTGATTTAGCCGACCTTTAGCCGGCGGGCGAATTAAATGCATTTCAACCGCTTCCGCCGATCTCGGCTTCATATCTGGGTCAAATATTATAATTATATGATTTCAAAATGGCGATAGACACGGGGGGAAATGCTTCTTAATGTAGCACGCCGTTATGTGCTGATTTAGTATACCTATCGTGAAACCATAACAGTTAGCATGAGTTCAGGGTATAGTTGAAGGCCTTAGCTATAAAGACATTGCGGTTCGAATCCCCAATTAGTCGCATAGTTCCCTTTATTGCCGCTAACGACCCCGAATCTTGCACTACATTAGATAAACAAAGTGTAATCTTTAAGGCAGTTATTTTCCTATATTGCCATTAAAACCACCAGTCTAAAACTAAGGTTTAAGGATGATTTAGTTTGATGCGGTTTTTTTAATTAAATCAAAAGTATATTTAATTAAAATACTTTAAAATACTTTGAATACTTTGAATGATTATTTTACGCATCGGGTCAAAATCATAATAGACGCATCTTCCGTTTAAAATGTTAATGACCTTTTTCTTTAACTGGTATAAAAATATCCTAAACTTCTGATTAAGACATTGTTATTTAACTAAAAACATAAGCCTGAAACAAAATTAGAATCATATTTTTTACCAAAACCGATTTTTTCATGTTTTATGTTTATTACCTGATAAAAAATGAATGTATAAAATTCATTTGATAAATAACCTATGGCACAAGTATTGCAATTAACATTCTTTCAATTAAACAAAACAAAAAAAAAACACTATTATTAAATTGTTTTTTTTTTATTTTGCTTATTTTTATGCGTTTTTCTTCCGTGCTTTTGCAGGATTAAACGTGTATTTGTAGTTATTTAATTGTAATTTTTAGTTTACTACAATAACGTGTAATTGTAGTTTTTATTATTAATATTATTTTTATATTCGTAACATGTATTTACATATTAAGACATGTTTAGTGCATTTTAATGCCAATATGTCTTATATGCATTTGATTAGTGGAAATAATTAAAATTAAAATTAAATTAAAGTCAAACGGCCCACTTTTTATGCGCTTTTACTAGCCTTCAATAATCGTGGATGGTGGAGTGTAAAAATATAACGAGGTTACTCATTACGGTACGACCATCAGATGTTTGTAGCGTTCAGTTCTTTCAACTAGGGTCTCGTCTGCATCAGAACGACCTCGAGGTTCAGATCCCAGCTCGGGTATACATATATTCATGGCATTTACACCGCGATCTGTTGATATCTCTTTCATCGGCGATTCATAATTGACGATCTGGCGGAATGCGTGTTGCTAAAATGCTGTCACGAGATGTTAGCACTCAGCGCGCACGCACCCAACCAGTACACTGCCTGCTAAACCCGGCCAGCATGCGCACTTTCAATAAAGGCATTCTGTTTGATCGGACTATTCAATGAAGATACAATAACAATTGTTGTATATTGTATTGAGCTGGAGTCGGTATTATGGTTCGGATATCATACAAACCAGAACTTAAGGCGCCTGCATATCTGCATAGGTGCCATACAGGTTATCAAAGGTGTCCACAAGAAATATAAGTAATCTAGTTTATTTACATTAAAGATAATTTATAAAGCACGTGCTTTTGATTTATAAATTTGCTCGTGCTTACGATGTGATTTACTTATTTTGCAGCACCAGAAGGTGAAACGACGGCGTTCATCCACGACCAGATGGAAACGAGAGGAACTGAGGAGTCGCCTGTTCAGTAGGAGCAAAGAGCTTCAGATGCGTGGTGACGACGACCTATCAGGTTCTCGGACTGAGGAGGTTTCCGCACGATAATACGCAACGGTGAGTCTTTATCGGAAATTCTAACTTTGATACCTTTCCATAACATTTCGGCGTCAGAACGGGTGGGTAGTTTTATTAAAAAAAAAGGATTTAATGAGGATGTTTTTCACCTTTTCACGAAACCAGGTCGTGTTGTTACTCAATATTCGTATGAAATAATAACATTAAGCATTAAATTAAAGGCTGCGCTTATTAGCATTCATCAGACGTGTAAAACACGACGGCATTCAACTAAAATTTCTAAAACTGAAGGCTTGTTTATTGCGTTGCTACACATCTCGCCGAAATGTTTGCAAAATTCGTATGAATCATTTCATTGAATGGTGCCTTTCGCTTAGTCTTAATAATAGTCATAGGCAATCGCTATGCATGGTCGTCGCGTAATGGTGTCCTTTTTTTTCGACGAAACCTGTCGAATTAAATGTCAGTTGTGCGTATGTAATGCCACTTTTCATAATAAATAAAGAGATAGATAGGTGCTCGCGTCGCATTGCGATAACTTCTTTGTTTTTTTTTACAACACGCTCTGTAATTACACTCCGATGCTTCGACTATACGAGTAACACATTAGGAAATATTTTAATGAAATTATTTTATGTAGACAGTTAAAATTCGACACCATCATCTGTTTATGATGAAACGGATCAAAATAATCTTCATAATACAACAAAGATTAGGGAAATTAATTATAAAATTTTAATTCGTTGTCTTTTATAGTTGTAAGAAATGGTTTTTTTCGATGGATTTAAAATTTATTAAAATATAAATGCGTATATGTGTGTACTTTAAATGCGTAAACATACAAAAATAAGTTATAATATTATAAAAATATTATTTATTTTAATTTTCTCGTAGATTCTTTGATTAGTTTTATAAATACTTTTTAAGAATGTAAACTTATCATTAATACCAATTGTTTGTAAGACTGTTGATTTCGCTTAATAAAGAATAAAAAAATATTTGTTACCTAAGTATTTGTAGTATTATTATAGTGAACCTAATTGACAGCGATGGTCCCCTGAATTGTGACCGCGATTTATCAATAATATGGCCGATTAAAAACAATCACAGAAACATCAAAATAGAATTTTAAAAAAAAATTGCAAAGAAATCGGCTGCATACCAACTTATATGATTAAATAAATTGTAAGCAGGGAACATATGTTTTACATATTTTGTATGTGTAAGGGTGCGTGTGTGTATTTTTTTGTCTACCGTGCGTTACTGAGAAAACTTCGAACGTGTTTATGTTTATTTGCGCATATATATGAGTTTCTATTATTTTAACAATAATAATATTGTAACATCTAAATAAATAAATATAGATTATACATATGACAACTGCAGAAACCTACTTGGTTTGATTATTACCCGCATTTATTCTAATGTTTTACTCGTTCATATTTTCTCACGAAATGTTAATCAAACATTTTTTGTTGGTTTCCATTATTGTGGTGCACGATTTGTTATGACAGCTGGTTTAAAAGAATTGCTTTACTTGTCGAAATGGTTGGCTAAGTTCAACGATTAAAATTATTAGCAGGTTAATGCTGCTATCAATATTGACTTGAACGCCGATGTCATCAATCAGCAAATCGTGAAATCTTTCTTCTCTTCGCCTTACTATATTGTATCTATTCGGAAGATGATCACATATGATTGTAATCTTGTAAATAACCGCATAAATGTATAGATGAATCTCCAACTTTATCTGGGTGAATATTTACCGCATAACTTATATTTGGTATGTAACTTTGAAAAGGTGACGTTATATATTCATATTATAGACACTGATGGTTATATTATTTGGTATGGATATGGAAATGGGAACTGCTCAGTGTGCCTTTTTAGCCGCCTGTTCTGTTTCGCTCACACACTGCGGTCGGTTGATTGTCTCGATCTTTTAACATTTTGACAGTACTTGTCAGAACGTAACGCCTCATCCATAGCAAATAATACATCATTTGTGTATTTTTAGGCTGAATAATGTTGAATAATTAAAGAAACGCGCCAAATCTTATGCGAATTTTAGCAGATAACCCAAAGTGAAACATTTATTTTATTTACCATAAAAACTGTTACTGATTAAAACGAAACCTTTGATATAAATTAAAGACATTCTAATTAATGGATCAATAACCTAACTTTAACCGAGTTATCGATTCGCGGAGTGAACTACAGCTGTGTGCTCACAACAAAGGCATTGTTACAAGATTCATTTATTATAAATCAGCTTAAGTTTATATATTTTCTCACGAAAACCATAATGAATTTTGGTATACATTCTTTACAAACAATACTGGAAATCGCAGGGCCATATGAGGTTAGGTTAGATACAAGTGTAACATACATAATATGAATTCTTTTCAGAACAGAAGACGCAAATGTGAGCAGATTTACATAGAAATTCAAAACAGGCGGTAGGTAGTTTTGTATGTTTCACTAACGAAATACATTTATATTTAAATGTTTAAAACGGCCGTAGCATAACAGCAGCCACGGTATAAAAGAGCGAAAATGGGTTAATTTCATTAGCAACGGGTGCCAACTGTTGAGGTATTATTATTTTCATATATTAAATTTGTGTATTTTGTTTTATTAAATATCATCTAATAAGAGGGTGGAAATGCCAATTTAAAAAAAAATAAATAATTGTAACTTGTCACTGGCCATAATCATTTATTATGAAGGCCATTAATTAGAAAGAAAAAGTAATGTTGAAGGAATTTACTAATATGAATTTAACAGGAGCGTTTTCTGAAGAACCATCAGTCACTTTGACATCTTTTTAGGAATGGCTCGAGAAAAGCTCCGTTGAATATTCTCAACGGCGAAAAATAAGCTGGCTGGATTTGGCCCGCTGGGGATTCGAACCTGGGACATATGGATTTAGAGGCAGGAGCTTTTTACCCTGCTAATTTATTAGAAGTTAGTTCTAGCTTCATTGACACGTCAAGGCAGTATGGCTATGATCAAAGTCGCTTTGTTGGTAAACGGCCATAAATAATTTTATTTATTAATTAATTTCGATGGAGAGCTGGCAACTCCGCGCACAAAAGAAAACTCGATGGAAAGTCAAGGTGACCGCGGGAAATGGGTGGCTCTACATAATGGCGCGGGGCGATATTAGCGAAGAACCGCTCCGCTGTGGTTCAATTCCTCGCTAACGACGAAATGGATAAATATATATTTTACCGTTTTTTCGGATGCCTACGACTAAATAACGAATTATTTCGAGATTTTGCTATATTAATAATATGTTAGGAATACTTTAAAATCTATAGTCTTATAATATTTCTTTTTTTATATACCAATACGCACGATTGTTTCTTTTGTATAGCTTGTAATTATTGTGGCTTGGTAAAAGAAGTGCCTATGTCATTTTTTTCATTGTTGAGTATTATGATGCAATACACTTAAAATTACATTCCTTGATCAAAATAAATAATTCTTTAAAATTATTTCATAAAGTAAGACTCAATAAGACATCCATTAATACTAAACGCTTCACTTTCAGCTCAGAATGAATCTTAACAATCCGCGATCATCTCGAATGTTCGGAGGGCGGTGACGTCATAACTTAATATGAAGACTGCACAGTCAGCGCCATATTGCACTTTCGTTTCTATTTTCTCATCGCGAAGAAGCGAAAACGATACTTAAGACACTCTTACTGTGTGACTTTTATCCCACGCGATAGATTCGTACCGAGTCTCGTTCTTAGACTACTGGATCGATCGAATAATTCAGAAAGATCAATATACGAGTATAGTAACATTGTTTAAATACCGTACTTAGATGATTTCTTAAGTTATAATCGGCGTTCACCGTTAGTTTACATTACTTATATAAAAGTCTGACAGTATTGACATTTGGAAAATTCGATTGCTTTTTAATATTTTTACAGGTTAGTTGCATCGCTTGAGGTAATGCACTCTGGTTTAAATACAGGCCTGTATTTTATGAAAGCTTTTCACTCTCACCTATCTATCTGTGCGGTTATGCAATACGGTCAAACTTTCATTAAAGTAGTAAAAAATGATTTAAAAAAGAAACAATAATTATGAAAACCGTGAAAATGTAACGAATATGACGTATAATGAATATTTACAAGAATGACTTACGTTCAACATAGGATATATCCAAATGAATCGTCATGGCTAATAATAAAAAGAAAAGTGTAAAATATAGGCACATTACGTGCAAATCGTTTAGATAGAAGGACTCTCCTGATGTGCGCCATTTCTCCCTATCACCAGTCGCTTCCGGATCTTTGTTTAATGTCGTCCGTCCATTGTGTCATAGCAGATTGCAGATTGATCATTGATCATTGCAGATTCTCAGAGATTCAAAGAGATTCGGTAGTATTACTCTATCACTACGATACTTTTTTAAAAATTAAATAATTCCTTTGACCTAGATCTATTTTGAGCTCCAGTTAACTAAGCTGACTTTCATTGTAGTAGATTCATCAGAAATAGGGATAGAAACCGATAGAATAGAAGTGATAGAATAGGAAAGAACACTAAAAAAAAAATATATTTCTATATTAATAGAACAAGATAATGTAGCGTATCTCTACTACTCGTACTTACGTTGAGGCGCATGAAAGTTTCCTTAAGTACAACGTCAATGACAATAATATAACAGATTCTGCTGATCAAATAAAAAATAGTTTTATTTTTAAATAACACTTATTATTTTTTAGAATTATGTAATACTCTTTTTAAAGTCTCAAAACATTATTTTCGATAAACTATATATATCATGATCTTTCTTTATGTTTCTGATATCGCTTGTGGTTTCGGAAAAAAAAAGTTTTTTTACGATTGTATACAAAATTTCGTGTCTGTGCTGTTTGAACCATCGTAGGATAAGAGGAAGTGCTCTAATTCAGCTCGAGAGATTTGACCTAAACCGACATACAAACATTGCAACCTAAGCAAAAGCATGTAAAAATAAATGCTGACCATAGTTAGATCAAATGATATAATGTCAAACTATATTTTTATATTTGAAACGTATTTGAGAACACTTTCTTCGTCCCATATTTTTCTTTAACTTATTACTGTCCTCGCGATATGTATTCATTTAAAGTTTTAAGCCTACGGCTCAGAAGTGATGACGGCGGTGAAGTGGTACCTATGTACCACTTATCATCTTGCTCTATAGCAAGATGATAAGGACGCACCGAATATTTATCTTTTACTTTAAAAAGATATAGCTTATTTTATTTTATTTATAATATTAATATACGCTGTGTGTTCAAAAAGTAAGGTGACTTTGAATTGTTAAGAAAAAATATTTATTTATTCATCAATATTTATGTTGTCCCCTTCAAAGTAATCCCCCTCAGATACAATACACTTGTGCCAACGGTTTTTCCAATCCTCAAAGCACTTCTCATAAGCATTTTTCGGTATAGCCTTAAGCTCTTCAATCGTTGCAAATCTCCGTCCTTTCATAGTTATCTTTAGTTTTGGGAACTAGAAAAAGTCACATGGAGTCAAATCCGGTGAATATGGTGGCTGAGTCATGATTGTAGTGTTGTTTTTGGTCAAAAAATCTCTCACAAGCAGAGACGGTTATTTTGGTCAAAATTTAGCAATTTCGGAACAAACTTCGCTGACACACGTCTCATGCCCAAAACGTTAGAAAAAATTCATGGCGCGAGCCAAGCGATATGCCGACATCCTCAGCAACTTCTCTGATAGTGATTCGACGATTTTCCAAAACAATTTTCTTCACTGCTTGAACGTTTTCATCAGTTGTTGACGTGCTTGGGCGTCCAGAGCGAGGCTCGTCATTGGCATCTTCCCGGCCATCTTGGAAGAGTTTGTACCACTTGTAAACATTTTTTTTACTCAGAACAGTTTCACCGTATGCCACTGTCAACATTTCAAGTGTTACGGAGCACTTAATTTTATTTTTTACACAAAATTTGATGCAAATCCTTTGATCCATATTTTTCGATAGCAAAAAATCGCCGAGCACGCAAAACACTTATAACCTTTGCGCCTCTCACAACCAAACAAAAAATGCCATTCACTTGAAATTTGGTACAGATGTTCGGGAAGAGTGTACCAACATAAGAAAACAAAAAAAAAATCGATAATCGAAAATACGTTGCCCGCGAAATTTGAAAAGTCACCTTACTTTTTGAACACACCTCGTATTGTGCCATATAGGAATGTTTAATCTATATTTGACCGCGTATCGAGATCTCTTACCTTTTCGATTGCGTCTTTTCTTAATAAATAAGCTTTATGCAATATCCTTTTGGAATTTCAATTGAATATATATTTCAAAGCGTACAAAACTAACCAAAAATTGCAATTAAAATCTTTATCCATCCGTTATTGAAGAGATTTTATATTCTATTGATGATCGTTATCGAGTACCGTCCTTATAAACGTTTTAACACTAGAATGTTTTGCCTGAATTCACGTTTTCTGAATATTACATCTTCTTGATTATTATGAAGGACGGCTATAGGTACTAGTACCGATTGCTGGCATGCAAGAAAGACATCAAGTTAGAAGGTTCCAGGAAGGCATCATAGGATGTAGAATTTGTGTGCGTATGTGTGTACGTGTGTGTATATTTTACATATTTAAAATTTATATTACACACCACTTCTGTCTCTCGCTCTTAGCGGTGGTTTAGGGTAAATCTCTTTGATCATTTTTGGTGTCATTTAAGTTTAAAATTTTTAAAATTTGTGATATTTGAATGAAATTTAAATTTTATATAGGTATAATGCGTTTGTGTCAGAACCAATGTAAATTAAAAGGATGGTCAAATTTTTGTAAATCTCAACTACCCCCACAACTGTAAGAGATTTCTAGACAGAAGAACTCAAATAATAGAAAAATGATTTCGAAAAGGTGAAATCAAAATTTTAGAAATGATTATTATTTGTAATTCATGTAAGTTTTTTTTTGTAATAAAGTGAAGACGATTTTTTTAAAAATTATTAATATTAACTACGTAGCAAGAAATTTGGTTTTAGGATTATGTAATATTTATTCCATTGGTTTTTTTTCGCACATTACTGCAGCTGTCGAGTTTTTTTAACATTAAATAAATAAGTAAAACCGAAAAATATTTTTTTTTAAAATATCGCATGAGGCGTGATGGTTCCACTAACTTCTGCTTGTTTGCATTTAGTATAAAGTGGTAATAGTTGCATTTTGTGTTAATCGATTAGGAACGCTTTTAATAATTCTGTGGTGTAAAGCAGGCCTTACGCAGTGTGCTATTTATTGACAAATACGATTGTCCAAGTGATGATTACGTTTTTAGGACATTCCACGACTTATCACTTGACCGGCGCACATTTCACCGCACACGAATCAAGCACAATACAACTTATGATAGGTACACTTCGGAAAATAAATTCGTACACATTTGGTGAGAGTATTCAAAATAAACGCCGTTCTGCGACAAAAAAACTGTACTAAACCAACTTCTTGATCCTACCGCGTGGTAGGATCAAGAAGTTGGTTATAAATCGTTACGTAAAAACTAAAAGGTTTATAACCAATTAAATCATAAATACTGAAAGGGAGAGCAAAGCGAACTAATTGCCAAAAGACCCTTTTTTTACAGTTAACGTGTGTTAATTTTATTCATATTTTAGACACTTTCTGAACATTCTTGGGACTACTTTTTAACATAGTTAAAGTATTCATCTTTACTCCAAGGTTGTCAATTAATCACTGGTTTTAATTTTGATCAATTTTATTATATTATATAATTTATGATATCTTAATGAGCCACTTGCAATCACTGGAACAAAAGTATATAAATAACTTTAATTCATGTCATTACACAAAAGTTACTTATGCATATAATAAATACAGGGTGTTAAGATGCACACTATTAACCTCGCAGGGCCAAATGGAGCATCTTAAACTGAATACAATATTCTACGGTACCGCGTGTTTATCTTCTATGGGTTCCAAAATAATGACATTGAAAGTTGAAACTTTTTAACATATATTATAGGCTTTAACATAATTATATTTGAAGATAGTATTTTAATATCGGCAAATAGTCTGACGAAATGAACGACATACTTTTAACAAAGTAACTTTTAAAATAAAGTCAAATCAAAAAAAATAACTACGTAGGATGTCAATTGAAATCCAGCAATTAATTTTATAAAAATCCATTATCAACTTTTACTAATAACGATTCAAGTCTATTTCAACATGCGCATATTTCGCGTTATTGTTACATCATATATTTATTCCGAATGCATTTGCTATAATGGCGGATACTGAGGCTATGAGAACGCGCTTTAATATCAACATAAATGAAGTTATTTTAAACAAAGGAAAAAATAATAAGTTACTTACCGGCGATAAGTACATTTCGTTATTATTGAAGATAAAAGAAGCCAAGGATAAGATTGCTAAAAAGCCGGAAGATTACCATCGCCCAGAAAGACACGATATCGTAAAAATTGGAATTGTGGGATAAATCATCGGTCCAGACAAAAATTAAGGTAGTTCAGTTTTTTTATTACGCCCACTTGGATGAAATTTTTCAAATAACTCATGACACTCATATTTCAATTGGCCACGGAGGATGAAACAGGTTGATAAGAGTTAAAATTAAAATATAAAACATTACGTCTGAAATTGTCAAAAAAAATATATTATTATTAAAAGGCGTGAAATTATTATTGAAGTACTCTACTGCATTCAGCTAGAGAATCACTTGAAAGACAGGTACAAAAAATGTCAAAGAAGTCTAATGCAAAATTTCCAGCTGCAAAAATCGGTGAAAGTGTTTTGATTAAGATTTCCGAAGTAGATAAAGCTGATGATAGTAATGTTATAACCGTAAAAAAAAGGCATTGAAAAAGTTAGCCTATATAAGCTAGAAACAAAAGACGACGTAATTAATCGCCATTACTCGAGGAACCAGTTTACAATTCGAAAGAGACATTTTAGCCGAAGACGAATTCATTATTCGAGAATGTGTACCTAATTAATCCAATTTAGACGGACAAGGCTTCCAGCATTGCAACTGTAACGGAGATTGTACCTCAATGAGCTGCCAATGCAATTAATATATTAGATAAGTTTTTTTTTAATTATTTTCCGTTTATTTTAAATTCGATGATCTATCTATCTACCTTCGCTGCATTTACTACCTCCCTCGATAGCGTCAATTTATATAGTCGGACTGATTTTTTTTACATAAAAATACAATAATGTAATATTTTTAAATCGGTTAACCATTCGCCAATTATTCAATCGGTGTCATCGTAACAAGTTTGCAATGTGTCCCTTTCACTTGAGTTTTTTTTTGTTGCATCTCCAAATCGGATTTATTTTTCTTGCTTCGCGGCCATTTATGTGCTGTCATTTAGACAGACACCAGCTATATAATTATGAGATTCGTTTCGCGTTATGTGGCCACGTTCAGATGACACTCGATTCCAACGAATGATGTAATATGATTATTGATTATGAAAAGTTTGATGAGCCTACTGATTATAAGGAAAGCAACCATTGAGGCGCTATAGATAACCTTTCGGGATGATTTCATGTTGTCAGTCATCATACATCATACGTTATCTGTACTCCCATTCTCCTATTATTTTCCAGATGTAGGCGGATATTTTTATGAAATTTGAATTTTCATATAAATAATGATTATTTATTTACTAATGATAATGATTATAAGTAAAAATTGTACAAGCGATACACTAAGGTAGGCTCATAACACAGTTATTGTTTGTACAGGCGCTGCCACCTACTTGACGCGCCCAGTTAAGTTCGTTGTCACTGTCAGCCCTAAATATTTTATTTCATATTTTTTTACTTACTTTTACCTAAACCTATACCATACTTACTTTATTTTTTTTTATTAAAGTTACCAATTTTTTTGTCAAACCATTACTTAGCATTTATAACATTTTTCTGCGTTTTTAAAAACAATCTTACCAAACAAAATCTTATGTCTGCGAATACTAACGATTTCCTATCATTAGTTAACTACCAATCTCTGTGATTTTACTTCTTTCGGAAAGAAAACTTTTGAACCACTTAAGAAAACTCATACAAAAGTTGTAGTGACAATTGTGACTCTTTTTTGTAGGTAGAGAGGCAAATTTTCTTGGCTATCGGTAACTCAAAACATTCTAGGTTTATATAGATTTAAAAATTTAAGATAAATTTCTACTTTTTCTAAAAGCAAATACTTTGAACAGTCTCTATTTTCCCTCACACATTCTATTGAAACCTTATATGTAAATATTTTATTGACCGAAAACAAGAAATATATCTACAGAGGCATAGTTGATTTCAAAGTGATGCAAATTCAATTAAGGGTTTTAAAATCTATTGATTCCGTTAATCATGATTCGGCTCAGAGTGTTAGAAAGATCTAAGACCACGCACAGGACAGAGAAGAGCGCTTTCGGCAAAAGGCCCGCTAGAGGTTAGCCGCGAATTACAATTCTTTGTAGGTTTTTCAAAGTAATAGCTGTGACAAGGTGTTAAATGCTTTTGCAAGGTCTAAAATTCTTCATGAGAAAATTCTGAAACTTTTAGAACGATCATAATCAGTGAATTACCGAGAATACATTCGATAACAATAATAATACGTTAGCGGCATCGCAACGAGAGCCGAGCAGCCCCGACACAAATTACGGAGATTTAACTAAAATTGCAGATGAGATGACGGAGGCAATTTTTTTTATTATAGCGTCTAGACACCGATTCACACATCCAATTAATTGACATGTTTGTGTGGAGAATCCCACGCTCACGCGCCACATTGCGACTTGGCTAAGTTTTGACCACAAAACTGAGGTTGTTACGTAAATGTGGTTTCAGGTCAACGCGTCAAAGCAGCGCTCTTTGTTTTTTTTTTATAAATTGATTCTTAAAATGTATTACTTTGAATTTTCTTTTTGTTGGTTATGGAATGAGCCACTAAAGATTTTATTATTTTTAGTAATGTTTACAGCTGAAATATATGTTATTATTTTTAAGATTCCGAACCAAATAATGATCAAAGAAATTTCGTTTACTGTACTTATCTCCCAGGACCGTATCTTTTAACGGTTAGTTATACAAGGATGAGATTTGGTATACTGATAGAAAGTGGAATAACGCAGGTCATATTATCAAAAGTGACCATTTTTAAAAATATGTTTTAGGGTTATATAGGACTCTTAAGTGAATGAAAACATATTTTTAAGATGACGCTTTTATGAAATAAAAAATAATGTAAAACTAATAATAAAAATATAATATAAAATAATAGATAATATAATATAACATGTGATAATATATATATTAAATATAAATTAATCAACATGTGTGTGTAGAACACACATGTACTACATTATAGTTATAAATATATGAAAATGTCATTTATGTAAATTAATGGAGGAAGTTGAATGAAAATATATCATTACTTTGAGTAGTTTGAGAAGGGCATATTAATGTTATATTAAAAACACTGTTCGAAATGTCAAGTTTGCTATGAAGTAAATTGTGGATGCACAGGATATCAGCTGTGACGCGATTTTGGTAAAGTGGCATTAATTTGAAAAAATGTAGTCTTTCTTCATGATTATTTAAAGATTTTCCCATTCCAAATTTGAACAACAGCATTCTTGAAAATTTCTTTTGAATTAATTCAATTCGTTAACTATAAATATTGTAACATGGATTCCAAACTACTGTTCCAAATTCTAGTAATGATTTTACTAAATGAAACCGTTGTAATTGATTGTATATTACGAAAAGGTTGCCTAATTCTTATATAATCTTAATAATATTTACATAATTTAATAGTATGGCACATTAAGTTCCATATATTTTTATCCTACCAATTATTGAGGATGGCAAGATCTCGCTAAATGTTATCGCTATCAAAACTACTGGCATTAAATATTTTTGGTTCATCAGCATAAAAAAATGTAACATTTTAGTTCTTTGCAGATGTCATTATAAAAATATGAAACAGGAGTGGCCCAATATTGGAACCCTGTGGAACTCCCGATGTTATAGCTCCAGGCGAAGATTTAAAACCGTTTATCGTTACCATTTGTGAGCGGTTCGAGATGTATGATTTCATACACCTCAAATTCCCTTTTTTAAAACAACATTTGATGATTAACTTTTTCAAATGTTTTTCGAAAGTCAGTCTATACGGCATCAACTTGTACTCTATTATTAAAGAGATTTGAAAAAAACCCTTTTATAAGGATTTATTAAATAATATAAAAAGAGGATTAGATAGATGTAAGAGGAGACCTTTTATGTTCATTTAGTTCCTTTAAACGCAATTTGACTTTATTAGGTGGTATGACTATTGAGAATTATTGTTATAGTTATAATTTCGCGGAGTTTCTACATTAAACGATGTGTTGATACTTTTATTAAAGACCTATAAAAAATAAGACGAGAACATTTTTCAAACATCGTGACCATTAAATTGGGGTATAAATTTTGGGCTCGTTTCGACCATAATGATATTGTTTTAATATCATCATGTGATAAATGGAGAGCTAATCGAGAGGTATACGTCCAACAGTGGACAAATATATGCTGAGAAGAAGAAGAGTGCTAATATATGAAATGAAACCATTTTTTTGCCCTTGATCAAAGCAACGAAAATGATTCATAGTCACAGGGATTCTTATATTGCTTTAAATATTTTGCGTTAATTTTCTTTTTTTTAAGAGTTTTATAGGTTTTAAGATTTTACGCGTTTTAGTTTTCGCCCTTGGTATATTTAGCTTAATAATAGACCATAGAATTTCATAATAAAATTATATCAAAGTTGAATTCCAATCGACACCCGCAATATTGTTACAACAGTCAATCGTCTGGTTATTTTTGAGTGACTCAATTTCTAATGGTGGGTAGTGATAATCTATTCTATTTGTCGTTTCTGTTAAATTAAAACACATTTGGCTTATCCGAAGAAACTATGTCTAGCGAACTGCCATTTTTGTTTGAAACGCCATTAAATCGATAAAGATTGCATAAAGCCATGTGATGAACGAGAACCTTTGCGTAATTAACAGATTATGACGATGGTATTAAGGTATTGATTAATTGTGCACCGGTTGACCATACGGTCGATGACACATTAAAATCTTCAATAACTATATTTTCTTTTTGACAACTGATTAAGCTTGCTTCAAAAATGTTATCACAAACGTGGTGGCAAATATACAGCGCAAATATTAACAGACGTGGTTCTATCTAACTTAATACTTAACCTTTTGGATACCGCTATTAAAGTGCCTCCACCATTCTTGTTGATAGAAGCAGATGTCTCTCTGTCCCTCCTGAACACCTGATATCTAGAATCAAAAATTTTATCACTTGAGACAGAAGAATCTAAAAATGTCTCTGTAAAACATATAACTCCGTAATTATGATCAAGAACTTCTAATGCAACTTTGTTGGTCTTACTTCTTAGACTTCGTTAATTTCAATAATTTATACGACGTGATGGTAAATATAATAATATTTATAAATTATTAGTTTTGTGTTGGAACGTAACTGGTATTGTAACAAGTAGAGTAAATAATTATTCTAATGAAGCGACTGATATATACGTTTAAGTAAGTAAACGTTTTCGTCCCTGAACTGAAGAGAAAAGATATTTCTTATTTTTGGTAAGCAGTCTCGTAGCTGCATGCAGTTTTTATTCTGAGGTATCAAATGTTCACAAACAAAGGTGTTTTTTTCTCACTTTTAATCCATTCATTGCTGTTGGTTTTATTGCGTTTTCTAACATCCACCAGAATTGCATCGGTTATACGAGGTTTGAGAATGGGACAAAATAATTTGGGTTTCCATGATATTATGTTGACCTTTTACAGTTGAACAGATATTCGTGAGGATAAATTAGTGACTAGTGCGGCCTACACTCTCGTCTTTAATTTAGGAACGGAAAATATTAGCTAAAGCCTGGTTTACACGGGTATAGTAATCAGGAGAGTAGAGTACTTTTGTTTCTTTTTTCGTTTAAACATAGTAGAGTACCAAGTAGAGTTAACTCTACTACCTACTCTACCACTCTTGATTTTTTTTCGTTTAAACAAGTCAACAACAACAACAACATTTTTTAATTCATATTTTTTACGTTTTTACTGTGTTTCAAGTACTTTTAACATTAAATGTAATGTACCCTTTCAACAATATAATATTTTGTAACTTACCACTAAACAGTCAGTTTTTTTCCTTCTTTTGCCAATTTCATTATTTTATCAAATGCATCAAACCATTTTATATTTAAAATGTAGATATCATCTGCTCCTGCTCCTGATTTAGTGGATTTCTTTACTTTAAGACACTGCAAACTGCAAGTAACTTCAACTAAACTCTACTTGATACTTGCTGTTGTAGGGGAAAAGATGTTTACACGGGTAGAGTGGGGAGGCTAGTGGAGTGGCAGTTGTGGTGGGGGGTGAGTAGAGTAGAGTTACTTTACTGCAGTCAGTAAAGTACTCTACTCTACTACTCTACTCGATACTCTAATCTGCGGAGCTTTTTTTCGGGTTTCTACAGGTAGAGTTACTCTACTAGATACTCTACTCTCCTGATTACTATACCTGTGTAAACCAGGCTTTAGTGATATCGCTCAATTCAAATAAATGTATTAGTCTTAATTATCTTATTTTATTTTCTAGTATTTTGAATATGGTGGCATTGGTTACACAAATATTTTATTTTTTCATATATTGTGGAATATTCATGTAATTCAAAGATACTAGATGGCACAGCGATCACAGTCATAAATGCTCTTCGATCAGTTGCGACTGTTGCGAGCAGAAAGCGGAGGCATTTTGCGGTCGCGTCGCATCTCTCCCTCTCCAGGGAAGTGGAAGTGGTTTAGGTATAGATTTCTAGTTGATGGCCGCTTCGCTTGGCTTTGCAGTCAAGTCGCCTCAGAGCGGGCCGCGATGCTCCTTGATCTTGTCGGCTGACCGATGCGTCGCTCTCCACTGCACGAATAGTGTTTCATAAACAGTGCAGAGAAAATAAACGATTACGCTAACGAGTAGTGTCTAAAAGAAAAACATTTTTCAGTACAATGCCACCATAAGTGACGTTTAGTTTTCATCAGATAACATTACACAGAAAATATATCTCGTCCTGCCTGAGCGTGGAGGGCTCATCTGGCAGAAACTCAGTTTGGAATTATGTTTTATTCTTAAAGCGGCTTAATCCTTAAATCCTGAAAGATACTAAACAAAATAAAACACAGACAAACAAAACAAAAATACATAACAAAACTTAATAAACAAAACTTAAGTGAAAGTATAAGCAATTTAATTAATAACTATGTGAATAATAATAATTTTATTATTGAACAACTTTGTTCTGTAAAGCTTTACTTATTAGCGAAATTAGTTTCCGTGTTATTCACAAATTTTAAATTATAAATATGATTTTAATATACGCAATAATTATTAAAAACGAAAAACTTATTATACTTAGAAAAATTTAATATACATATATATAATTATATAATTGAAGATATACGCCGTAATCTATATAAAAGCCTGACAGTATTAATATTTAGAAATTCGAAACACTTTTTAAATATTTTTATAAATATTGAATTTTTTCACACAAATTGTAAAGTCAGAACGTTTTATACAATATTAATACCGAAACGTACAAATAAACGGTATTTAATAAATACATATTAATAAATACAAATGACAGCAAGTTAATCGAAATAAATAAAAATTAAATTATTAATAACTTAAAAAACCCCGACACGCAAACTGCTTAACATTTTTTCTTAAGCTGTACATTGAGACCATTGCAATGAGCCCAAATATGATAGGTACCTCTGCTGTCATTTTATGAGGAGTTGAGCATCAAGCTGATTCCCAACTGAATATATACTACATACATACACATGTTTTATTATTTCAATACAATAGTAACACTAAACTATTTCATACAAGAACGCCTCTTTCATCATTTATCTCTGTTTAAATAACAATTCAGAATGTTTAACTTCGTTTTCCAGTAACCGTTTACTAATTACACCTATTTTTTATATTTTTAGGATGATTTATTTCCTTGAATATTAAATTATAAAATTTTGGTGCTAAAAAGCTAAAATATTTTAGTCAAAAGTAGTCGTCTGTTTAGGTATACTAGACATGCCCTTTTTGGAGGATCTGGTTATTCTTTCATCACTACCTTCTTCAGTTTTTGGTTTGCCACCCACAATCTATGTTGTATGTTACAAAAAATAAATATTATGCCTAATAATCGATTTACGATTCTTTACATCCCTCGCGCAACTAAACCGGTTCGCGGATCGAGAATTTCATTCGTCTCTGAAATACGTAGACGGTATAAATGAGACACTCACCGGACTCCCTCCACCACATTCTAATTCCTTGGCACGTCATTTTAATGCTTGCGTCGACACGGAGTATGGGTAAAAGTCTGCATTTGAGTTTGGTGCCAGGCACTTGGCACACGTGTTCCTTCGGTATTCTTAGCTGAGTAGGCCCTGTAGCCACTGTTTGTGACTTTGTAGGGTGAATGGAATGGAATGAGAAGGGAAAGGGTATATTAGTGCATCTAACATCACAGCAATTGTAAACTGATCGTAGAAATAATCTTTGGTATATTGTTTGTTCCGTAAAAAAAATCTAAGAAATGTTTAAAAAAACGGTCCTGATTTTTTTGATATTTTCGTTTCATATTGATATTTTTTAATGAAAGTTTTAAGAGGTGATATCCTGGAATTTATGAAAATAAATATTTATTTTACGGTCAAAACTAGTGAGTAGCAAAAAGCATCAATAAATGGATCCTCGCAATAGATATATACATATATTGTGGTGGTGATAGTGAAAATCGGTACTAGGTTATTATTATCAAAAATAAATATACCATTAGTCATATACAATTATTTTGGGTACTATTCAACTAATCTAAATTATGATAATCTAATGTTAGGTCTATAAAATATATTAGGTTATGAGACTAACATTAATGGCTACCCATTAATTAGCTCAGATGGTTAATTATGGACAGAACATTAAATAGCCATCCAGTGAATCTAGCCGTATGAATGCTCGTAATGATCCACATGCCCATATAACAGTAACTTAACACACGTTTGACTAATGTCTACTGTTCACGTTTACTGTTAATGCCCAGAAGAATACTCGGAAACTCGGTGTTAACGATATAAACATTAAAAAGGTTCAAAATTAGAACAAAACCAACAGTTCTTATCAAAACGAATGGTTTTAAAACTACATAATTGCACTCCAATCATACAATTCTAAGAGCGCTTGTTTAGTAGTTGATCATTGCTTTGAGAGTAATACTATATCAAATAGAAAACCATGATTCGGGAAACAATCCATAATAATTGATCTCTATCCTTTAAAGTGGAATCTACAAATGAACTTACATATAATATTCTTAATATTTATGTTTTTATGTATTTTTAATATCTTTTTTTTTTTTAGCTATGCTAATACATAACTACAAACTTAATAGGTAATGACTAAAGTTGTAAAGTGGTATCAAGAAAGGTCACAAATTATCGATATCGGTGAAGCTATCTTGTGTAAATATCATTCCTCTGATGAAGTGTTTATGATGATCCTCAAAAATAAATTAAATACGGTTACCTTTCGACAGAAGTCGACAAATGATAGCGAATACTTTTTGGGAATGAAAAAAAAGGTTTTTTTAACTTATCATACACATAAACTGTCACATATTTTGCGAAGGCTTTCATTATGCGAAGTTTTCCCTCGAATCATTGATTATGTAGTAGTCTTTAGAAAGCTTAATCTCAAAAAATTAGTAGGGGTCCACAGAAATGTTGCCGAGAATGGAACTATTTTTTGCCAACGAAATATTAATCATATATACATTTCATTGGCATTTATTTCAGACAACAACCGATAGTCAAATTTAACAAAATATTTGTAGTTTAGAAACGATAACCTTGCTCATTCTAAATGGCTCTTATCTATTTCATTGATTTGCAGTTTTTACTTACGGAATATATTGCCATCTGACATTAATATTATGAAACTGTGTGCTTTTTCCAGTGAATTACGATTTTTGAACCTTGGTACGACAATGCATCCTGTTTTAGATACTAAAGAGGGGTTTTCATTTTTTTTAAGGATTTAAGCATTCTAAAAACCATTAATCAATGCTTTGAAGTCATTTGTAATTGTAATGCAGGCAGGCAGGCATTGGTGTAAACGAAACAGTAATTTTCAATTTCAAAATATTGCAAACATATGAATTCATCCTTTCAGCATCTGATAGATGCAAAATTGATGTTAATCGAATGGTTGTCCTAGTGATGCTTAAGCCATTTACAAAAAGCAGCTGTTATGAATTCTCAGGGCGAAAAAGCGTCAACGACTGAATCGGGGTTTCTATTTTTTATACCGGTAATGTCGTCATAGAAAGAAACAAGAATGGCTATGCCATCATGTAGCTATCATAATATCAACTACTTCTTATACGTTGTTTAAATTATTTAACCAGAACCTGACGTCTTACAGCTAGGCCCTACAGGGGTCCTTAAAGGCATCTCCCACCCAGACCGCTTGCGCCTATGGTACCAACTTCTGATGAGTTGCTTCATTTCCTATCTTAACTTGTGCCTGTGGCACTTTTAAACCATTCGAGCTAATTTTGGATGGCGGTAGAGGCGACAGTGGGTTATTTTTTAGGTCTGAATATATTAAAAGCAAAATTACGACATTCATTTAATACATCATAAATTTTAACAACATTTAGTTTTTTTTTTAAATTTTAAATCTAGTAAAGATACAACACAGATATAATATCTCTATTAAATAATAATAATTATTATTATTTTATAATGTGGCACTAACATTCTTTTACAAGTTTCTATTTGCGCACACGGTTGAGTTTGTATTAATTATAATTGACCAGTAATAAATAAAAATTGCAACAGCCGTGCTGTCATATTTCTTTGAATTTAAAAATTACATTTATTCGCTCTATCTAACGTGATCTCTATCTCTTATACGTGAATGTATAGAGCATATATATAAAATGCTCTAGTTCGCTGTGGCGTATAGCACTTTGGCATTACGACGCTCTCAATGGGCGTTATCCATTGAGCGAACTCATCGTATCGCAACGTTAGCTAGCATTTTGCATTCCTTCTTTGGATGCATTTGACTTTCTTCTTCGCGTCTTCGCCAACTCGATAAAATATTCGATTGTGGCGATCGTCAGATCCGTTCGACTCGATTGTTGTGTAAATTCTGTTACCACATTCAAACGGATGATGATTTTTCTATATAATGTACAGTTATGGACATAAGTAAGGACGACTTATATTCTGCGCGTTTCTCGTGTAGGATATGACGTTGAGTACAGGCAGAAAGATTAACCGTGTTTTACCTACTTATAAGAATCAGATAGTTTTTTTGCACGGCTTATGAACACTCAGGTATCAAACAGGATAATAATGATCCTAATTAATTTTCAAATAAAACGATGTTTCTTACTCCACATTTTAAAAATTGTTTAATCTATAAGATTTTGCAACACCAAATTTTTAATAATATATAATTGTATAATAGAGTTGTGAAGTTATTTGACTTATATTTGATGATTTTTTTTAATACGGTTAAACCGCCCGAAAAGATGACACAATCTTCGACAATATTGAAAAATTTATTAATTTTTTGATAAGGTCGGTTTAAACCCAGCGCTGAGTTTTATAAAAATGCATTTTTAACTATCTTCTGTCCTATTTAGTGTAAAGTCTTGTCAAATATGTAATCATCTAATTAGATGTAATAAGAAAAGGATGATATTTTAAGAAAAAAATATAAAAATAAAGGATATGTGATTAAGATGAAGTATTATGGTGAAATGAGATGATTTTATGAGTGAAGCTAATGAAAATAAAAATTATGGATATTTAGTCGCAAACTGCGAGATATATTATTTTCATTCGCTTGTATATTCTTGTTCTTTGCAGGATAAGTTTTATAAGTAGTTATTTTTCATATAAATAATACCCCAATATCTTTTTCGATTTTAAATGATTGAAGTGCCCGTTTGCATACATTTTTTTCCCTCCAACAAACTAACAAGTTGAACCTTCGACGTCGTATTTAATTTGATTATCTTTTTAGCACGCATTCGCCTTGTCTACCTATCAGTTCGTGTAATTCTGAGCATCTCACACGAAACAATGCACGCGATTAGCTGTGGCGTCATTTTTTAAATTATTTTTTTGAACGTGCAACGTAATGAATGTAAATATATCACAAAATATGATTTCATATAGTTTGTATGTAAAGCTATTAACGAAAATCATGTTTAATTTACTAAATATTATTATTACGTTTAATTTTAATTTATTACTGTCTTTATTTAAATTTATTATTAGATTCAATTTATTACGGTTTTCTTTTTAAAAATATATTTTTTTTATTTATTCAAATAATCAGTATTCCTGAACTTTCGAAGTATTATGTAAACAGCTCCAATTTTTGGATTCTATTTAGCTTCAACTGTGCGAATTCTCACTACTAAAACGGTAGGCATATATACTCGTACTTCATCTAGTGCCAAAATTGCTCAATTATAAGTATATTTGAAAAAATATGACCATTTGTTTGAAGGTTTTTATTCCAATGAATAATGTTTCCTTCAAAATGTTAAACATTTATCATTTCGTTACCTTTTTAGCCATCCTATTTCATACTTACCCATCCAAGAAGTGTTTCTTGAATCTAATCTAGATCAGCAGAATGCCATTCGAGGTCTGATCAATATTATTTAGATAACTTGCTACAAAAATAACGAACACGACAAAAGCACATACCAACTATTGTATGTTTTTAAAATCACTGCTATCTTTTCGGTAGGTTAATATGTCTCTCGCAAAAATCCTTTTAAATACAATTTTTTTTATGAGACCGGTTTTTATAAGTCCTCCATGACGTAGCCACTAATAACGTCCATATCTTTTTCGCGCTGTAAATCTTCAGCAGCCTAGTTCTCCATAATCCCACAAAGTGGTACAAGGTGTACCGTACCCACTACGCAAACGGCATTGCTGCATTCGTCTTTCGGTCTGTTAGGAAATTCAATTCGAATGGCGATCGGTTCACTTTCATCTAACAAAAGCACTGTGAATAATGCACTGGCCAAGAACACGCATCTGCTATAATCACCTACTGACCAAATGGAGGACGTCTGACCTATACTTCGTGGTGAATTCATTTATTTAACTATTTATTTATGTGCTATTATGGGATTACACTTCCACTTTCGTTTTTCTAAAAGCAGGTACAACGTTTACCTCACAAGATGTAATCATCTGTTCTAAAGTAAACTTTCCTTTTAAACTTACACGGGTTTATATAAATAAAACATTTCTCTCCATAATCCTGTTCTTCTTAACTGCTACACTTTTCTTTTACCCAATATAACTTTTTTAATAAGAGTTTGTGTAAAAATAAACATGGCATTGTTATGTTACCGATTTTAAGTTAGCTTTTTGTTCAAATACTGTATTTTTTGCCAAATTAAAGATAAAATAAATAATTGCAAAGTTGATATTTAGAACTATAGTTTGTTTAGTGAAAATGCTACGCGTTTTTGTCGCGAATAGCCTAGAGATGGAGAACGAAGCGACCCATAGCAATTGGGGCTTTTGGATGCCAAAAGTGTCATCAGTGCCTCCTCGTGAAGGTTGTAATAATATCATTATATTATTAGGTGATAAGTGTTTCAGTGTCAGTAGAAGAGTGTTTAAAGATAATCGCAAATTGAAGATATTACTGTACAAAATATGTTCCCTTTAGACATGAATGTAACTTACCGTGGACTAATTTTGATTGAAATATTTAAAGTTTTCCAATATAAAAGTCGAACATAATGTCCTTCTCTTATATCGTCGGATGAGCACTTTTAGGTTAATTTGGTTGCATTATCCATCTATATTAATACAAAACACTGTAACATAAAGAGCAACATAAAAATGTGTGTATGTAACATAAATGTCGCAAAATGATTTCACTTTATTAATATGTACCTTTTCTATTTTTTCAGGTGAGTTCATTTTGCAGCGCAAATAAGGGTTTGGAAATGCACATACTAAGGTAGGTTATAATTATATATTTTTTATGGTTTGCGACACTATATCGTTTAAACTATTAGTATGTGATTTTATTTCTCTTTTTTGGACAGCAGCAATAAAAACCTTTAAAAAAATATTTTTTTAAATTATAACATCTAATATTTACTAACAGCTTGTATTATAGGTATTGAATGAATTTTATGTAATTGATAGTAATCAGTGAAAATAGTATCTAATAAATGATACTTGAATGTAGCTTCAGAGTAACAATACATAGCTTCAGAGTAACAAATCTTATTATAGATGTATGATATGATCTTATATTATATAAAGTTAACATTTTGATAAATGGGGAGGCGAGGACACCTTTAACATATTTTTATTTATTTTAACAAATTCATATATTCTAAACGTGTTATTTTCAATTAGAAAGAAAGACATTACACAGTGTATCTGAAATAGCTAACACATTGTTTTTCAAACCCCCAATTTTATTTTGAATTTAGGAAATGTCATCCATGACGTGGAAATTCCTCCTTTTGAAGACAACGGTCAATTTTGACACAAAATATCTCCCGAACAATAAATACATATATCGTCACTTTTGTTTGTTATCGAATAATTTTGTTTAAGTTGGTACGAAATATCGTTTTATGATTCAGTTAATTGTTAAGTTATAACCACTATTTTTCAATTCGCGGAAAGTCATCTTTTGGAAAAATCAATATTGCTTAGTTTTTACCTAGAGATTTGATACAGTTTGATATAATCTATTTAGGAATACAGATTGAAATTAGCATTATAACACGATCTTATTAAAAAAAGCAATTTTGGTGTCGTACTGGTAATGTCACCGTTTGTTTCCCCACTCCTCAAAAAAGCGTACAAAGACTTTTTTTTCTTCAAAAAGGAAACAAAAATACTGCAATTCATTCGACATAATAAATCTTGTCCTTCTTTGAATAATAAATGAGACTATTTCTGCGGTTTGATACACCCATTCATTGTCCCCTCGGGAATAAACTGTACCACTCTGTGCCGCGAATCATTAAAAAAATGCCTGACTGAACGTCCCTTATAACTACGTTAATATTACACATATTACTACTGTTAAATATTTAATACATATATACATTACAATACAATACAATACATTACATTATAATTACAAAACAATATTTTAAAAACGGTTTTTTTAAAGATGTCCAATATGTACCTACACAATTTCGTGATCGTTCATTATAAGCAATATTTCACGACTCAGTTCAGGAGTTACAGAAGTCAGGAGGAGTTCAAATTTGACATGTTGGTGCTCCAGACGTGGGAACCCCTCAACGGTTCAGCGCAGACACGAAATTTTGGATACGCTTTTAAGCACTTAAACAAAAGGTTGTTTTTACTATTATTTTAATAACAACATACATTTATTAATAGCTGTATACATACCAGCGATCGTATGGTTTGATTCGCGTGTTTGTACACGAGGTAATTAAAAAAATAACTGAATATCGTGGATTAAACATTTTTGCCGATCACCAAAAACCCTTTTCAACCCCTTTTTAGTTATTATAATTATACTTATTTTTTGTCTACTATGCTATAAAAATGTATAACAGATTATTATTTTTATCTTGTAAAGGTCGTGTAAAATACAGAACCAAATAATGTGAACATATTTCACAAATATTAATATCTGTATATTACCCACCTGGTTTGTACCAGATCGGCCTTGGGCTTGGCTGGTACATAAAGAAAAAAAACTATGTAAATTTATTGAATACATAAATAAAATAAATAAATGTTTAATTTTTTTATATCGAAATTTTGAGTAAACTTTGTACCGTATCACAAATAAATGGTTTCTAATGGAATGACAAGTTAACGCGTCAAAGTAAAATAACTATCAGACGACCCTAAAGTTTGAGATCAAAGCGATCGCTGCAGACGCGAGACATTCTTATTCAGAATGCTCTGCACGTTCTAAATTCTGATTATATATTAGCTTTGGTGGTAACCCTAAAATAACCACACCGAGCGGTGTGGTGGTGTGTATGTTTGTGTGAGGTTGTGTGCAATGTGTGTGTTGTATTAGGCCAATGAAATCAAAGAGCACTGTTCAATCGCGCGATTTGAATAGGCTCAGAGAAAAAGACTCATTACAATTTCAATCCGCCTTATTATGCGGTCATTTCGACTTAAATTACCAGTGAATCAGCTCAATTCGAAATAGTTATAATTAGTGCGGTTGGCTAACAGTTTTTTAGTTTCTAGAGAAATCTCTTTATATATTTACTTTCTAACGATTATGGCAGCGAGAAATAAATTACACACCAGACCAGTAATTCACGAATTACGTGAATTTTAAATTATTAGTAGAATTGAATCGTTTTCTCGCATCCGAAAAATATTTCCAACCCCTGGGCGCTCTCTGCTTTGAGTTAAATGTTTCCGGCACATATAACAGTGTTCTGAATAGGGCCATGTTTAGCTGTTAGAGATTGTCTTACGGTAATAAGCTCGCCCTTTTGTACCGTGGTTATGTGTGTCAAATAAAGTGTTTATTTGCCCCCTGTGTACCGTATCTTTTGTAGAACTATTGTACTTTAAAATCCACTTATAAGTTCACCCTCTAGTCCCGTACTGTCGATAAAGTTAAGTATCCGTTTTTTTTCTTTTAATATATCTATAAAATCTTTTTATTTTTAAAATATAATTAAGACCAAAGTTTATAAGCGTTACAAAGCCACCGGCGCGGCGCGGCTCTCTTCACGCCTCGAAAGACGATGCGACGAGTGCCCTTTCTAAGCATTTATGCAAAATTTATTGTTCAGAAATGTTTGTCGCCGAGGTGCATTCCTATAGTTGCACATACACGATACTACATACATAGCTATAGCTATATCGCGGAACATATTTTTAGTGCACGCGACCACATCCACAAGTCGAATCTCCTTCTAAGAATTGGTGACCAGATGGTCGGCTGATGTCTGCCCAAAAACGATAATATACGGGAATTGGTACCTCTGCATCCGGTCACAAAATGGTCTCTTTGTAGCTCTTAATTCGAGGAATACGGGAATGATGCGAGTGAGTGAATAAGGACAACACGGACTGTTTCATTTTTGTCCGTTTCAAATTCTACAATTCATTATTAGATTCTACTAAAACATGATAAATTGTGCCAATTAGTATTATTATCTCCCTCTAAATCTGTCACGATATTATGCTAATGAATGCTATGTCACGCCTTCCGGCAATTTCGACATATATCGACGCGTTTCCCTAGAACCCAAAACAATTCACAGGTTAAAAGTATATAAAACCAGCATTACCTCAAGCGATGCAACTATCTATGCGTTCGATATTCATTTTTCTTTTAACATTCTGGCTATATAATTTGTTTGAAAATTTTCAATCTTTTAAATATTAAAAATAATACGAATTTTCACTAAACTTTCATTAAAGTAGTAAAACAATGATTTAAAAAAAAACAATGATTATGATAAAGAGTGAAAATGTAACGAATATGACTTATAATGAATGAGAAGTCAATGGTAATGGAAAATTTTCAATCTGTAAAAATATGAAAAAGCATTCAAATTTTCCATATGTCAATACTGTCAGACTTTTATATAAGTAATGTAAACTAACGGCGAATGCCTATTATTACGTAAGGAATCATCTAAAAACGGTGTTGTTATATATAGCTGAATTACTTTCTTGTGGACACGATAACTGCCGTAATTTTACACCAATCAGTTTCGAATTGATGCATTAAATTTGGACCACAAAATTTCGGTCAAGTTTGATAATGGTCAAAATCAGACCAGAGGGCAGGAATAAACGGGTTTCTTCGAAAAAGTGAAATTTTGTTATTACTTTCTTATTGGACAAGGTTTCGAATTCATTTATATTTTATATTATCCCTTAGATAAGGGTCTAAAACTTAACTATGTAAACTTTTTTGGTAGCATCCACCATTGGTCCTAGGGGTGGGAAAATTTGGTTTTCAAAATTCAAAAAATCATACCTTCCTTAATCAGTTTAATGTTAATTCTAGGCTTATAAATTTCCTACAATTTTTGTTTGAAACAGTTTTTGATATGAGCAACCTTTACGGTACAGTACAGTTTGAAGAGGGATTCAGTATACGCGCTCTCGCTGCGCAAGGAAGGGTACGCTACGGGTTGAGGTGCACGAGGGGCCGCGCGGGGAAGTGGATCGCACGGCAGCTCGCGCAATGTTTGATAAAGTTCGTACGCTTGGAGTTCGCCTATCCTCTACTTTGATCCGGTGAAACCTACCTCCGCCTTCCGGCATGCCGAAAGGGATTTTTTTAAACGAATGCTAATGTAAAAATATCACCGTCACTAGCACTGTTCGGGGCACATTCATTGGTATACGAGTATATATAGCCTGTCGGCTATTTTTTAGGAACGCGTTTGTTTGGGTGTTGTAACAAAACGCGTTGGCTACAAGTACATTTTGTTTTTGCCATTATTCAAATTAATTCCGTTGACCGTCAATATTCAGTTATGACAGCAAACTTGACTATACACATTGTAATAAAACGATTATGTAACACTGACGGGGTTGAAAAGGTGGCTGAGAATATGCATATGTATTCTTTATTGGTTATAGTTATCGAATACAGTATGTATAACTTTGAGACAAATAAATTTTGTTACATTAAATTTGTAATTTAAACATTTTATTTTTGACCGATGACGTTGGCTAATTTTCCTACTCTCACACTAGCAATAAAACTCAAGAGCGATAATGTGGAATAAGAGAGCTGTGACGCTTTTAATAATAGTTAAAATATTGTAGTATCTGATATTTGTATAGCACGGTGCTTGCTATACAGGACCAATGCAGGTTGTTTCAGCAATAACACGCAGATTGTTTGCTCTTTTCTATATTGAAGGCTTCGAGGTGTATACAATACAAAAAGAGTTAAAGAGGTTTAAATAGGTTAAATGCATAAAAAGAAAAAAACCTTTAAAAGTTTGTCCACTATAATAGGGAGCGATTAACACCACAATACGTACGTGACTTCATTCCTGGACAAAAGTCTACCAGCGAAGGCATATTTATGCAGATTATGCATTTTTTTAATTGAAAATCCATCGTATATGCACAATGTACTATAACGCATATTTACTTTACAATTTATCTATTTATTTATACATATTTTCCTTCTTAGTACGGGTAGTGCCCAGTTAGGTATACTTTTTGATTTATAAAAAAACTTTTTTCTACATCATTTTACTATATTTATTGTAGCGACTTCAGGGACAAAGAAATCGCAAGGTTTTCATGATGGATTAGAGGGGGGGTTGAGTTAGCACATCACGCGTTCTCACTTATTCGCCGGATGGATATTTTTTAAGATGCAATTAAACCGTTCCACCGCGAAACATAAACCGTTTTATTTCCTCCGCGGTTTTTGTTGCGGCTTTCGGTGAATTGACTGCCAATGACTTTGCTTGAATCCTCGCAGGATGTGCTTAGATCATCGTTAAAATGATGTGATTATCGGTTATCTCGCTGAAGGTTCTCTTATCACGAAGATTCATCCGTGACATCATCGCATCATTATTAAAGTAACGATTTTGACCCTAAGTTTAAGGCTGCTTACAGACTAAATATTCTTCGTTGATAAAAATACATTACAATTGATTTACTAGATTTTTGTGTATTATGTTGGTATATTATTTAAATACCTATCTTCGAACGTCTAAAAACTAATGTTCACTATACCTAAACAGTAATTCTTAATTAAAATTTTGGCGTTCGATATAATCATATTCGATATTATTTATAATACCTGATGCATTTATTATAAATGTATGGTTTATGGTATTTGATTAATAATTTTCGCGATATTCCAGGTTGTCTGCGTCGAAAGAGGTCTGCTCCCCAAAGAGAGGTCGACAGTTCATTTTGTGATAAAACTAATTTGACGTTATTTAATAACTGACATTACATTTCTTACAAGTAAATCGTGTAAACAGTCGTGCAAAGGATTAAAGAGAATATATTTTTTAAGATTCATCTGAACTAATGCATAAATGTAATTTAGATCTGCTCGTCGATTTCGGATTTTGACACGTATGTATATATCTGTAGGCTACTTTATCTTCTGGTCACGCACTTGATGCATTTTTTTTTGTTTGTGTGGCCTTATAGTATGTGCTGTGGCCACGCGAAGGCTGTACCAAAGTCACAAAAAGGTTTCAATTTAATTAGCTCGACGTAGCTGTTAATCATCGCCTAAATTATACTTTTATTTTTTTACCTAAAAGCCAATTTTACCTAAGAAATATACTGGAAGAGCATATGAACGCTTCTTTTTTTGTAAAGCGAATAAAACGAGTTGAGCATATGAACGCTTCTTTTTTTGTAAAGCGAATAAAACGAGTTTTAGATGAAGTTTAGTATCGGCTAGTTCAATGCAATTGAAACCTATAAAATACGGGTATATTAAATTGCCATGAGTTTGAATTCATGCGGGTCGGTAAAAGGAAAATAATTGTTTGTATGTTTTGGAGTGCGTGATATCATAATATATACAAACGTCTCTAAAATAACGCATATAAGCAAAAAAAAAATCTAGCATCCTTAATAAACCGAGATAGGTAGAATAGGATAAAAAATCGTAGCTACATAGAATTTTAGTACGTATTTTATGCTTTTAATGAAATGGAATCTATTGTATTGTAACATGCTCGATATTTTGAAAGATTCAAAGTTAATTAATAAATTATGGCGGCGACCATAGGAGTTTATTTTTACCATTTTCTTATGAATTTGTCGATTAAAATTTGCACACTAGAAACCGCCTCTAATCAGCTCCGTGCTCGAGGTCAAAGCCTCCGCGTCTTCCCGGAGGAATGACCCCATCAGAACCGAGAACGGGTTTTGGCGCCGCGCATTAGCAGCACAGCTGCGGTGTCCGTCCGTCTGATTGCTGCAGATAGCTTTGGGTATTTGCACGCATCTTAATTGCGTCCGCATTGCAGCGAATCGAACCTTTCGAGATTAAGCCACTGACTTGGGTCATAACGAGTGAGCGAGAAGGAGTGAGTGACTGCGACAGGGATGCTGATATATTTATTTATCGGAAGCATGGCTCCGTTCATTCTTGATCCTTTTTTAATAATCATTGAATGTAGCTTTTATTTAATTGTACATATTTTGTTAATAGTTATTAGGAAAACTATCATTAATCCATTGCATATAAACATTTTTTAACTATCAATTATTATTACAAATTATTCTGAATACGCGTATGTAAAATACAAGAATGTTATATAATAGTATGTAATTAAGTTTTAACATTACTACTAAAATCTATTTATAATTTGTCAGTTTATTGACGAATTTACTTTTTTTTAAACATATTAATCAGTCTAAACTATTACGTTTGTATTTTTTACAAGTTTATTAGTTATCTAATGATAAAAGCCATAAATATTTTATGCACCATTTTTGACTAGAAATCGTATGGCTCCAATACGGAAATTTTCGCTAAAATTTCTTCAATTCTATGCTGTACCAAAAGGTAACTGACTTGATTTAGTACTTTCTAATGTAAAAGAATATCCACCTTTAAAAGATGACTCTTTCAAAGCTTGCTATTGTGAATAAATTTAATTCTCCGAGTGTACCTACATATAAACATTGAGTTGCTCCTCCGGATTTGAGTCGTGTCAAATCGACCGTGATGAAACAATGTTTACTAAAAAAATATACACATGAATCCGTCTTTGAGTTTCACGATGATTCATTTGGTGTGATGTGCAAAATCAATCTAAAGCCGTTTTTTGAGATTCCTCTTAAAATTTATTTCATCAATTAAATCGTCCAGAATGACAGTGATTTGAACGTAAAAGTGACTGAGGTCTTCCCGCCGAATAATTTTACCGTAACATGCTAAAAGCACTAAAACCGAACCTCAGCGCAGGGTTTAATAGCAACGCAATGATCCGGTTACACTGGTATTGTTACTGGTGGAGAATCCTGGGTACGTAACCAATGGTGCAACGAAGACGAATACCGCCCTAGAATAAAAGGCGTCGCGTCGCTATGGTGAGCCATTACACTCTACAGTTCTTCGACACAAAGACAAATTGCCAAAATGTTGATCGTGGCCGCCATGTTGTATTTTAGCAGTATCACAGATCGCATTTAAAGATCGCAAAAGGTCAATATTAGAACTAAAACTCTCTCAACTAGTTTTTAACAAAATCGACTAGCTCTGGGAATCGACTGGCTCAGGGCAAAACTACATAAATTATAGAAGTAAAAATCCGCTGACAATATGTGAACAAAACAAAAAATAAAAATATGTAAGTACCGGGACTCATGGTTAAGATGTGTAAACATTTTAACCGTGTATGTAAATGTATTGGGAGGATTGAAAATTTGGTAATGAAACAGAATGCGATTATCTTAGGAAACTTTACCGGGACGAGTAAACTACCCGATATCGTAGTTCTATTATCACAAACCCAAAATAACACTCCAATGAAGAAAAAAACAAGCGGTTAAAGTCCAAACTACATGGTAGGTAAGTATATCAATCGATTACTATCTAGAAACAAAATTACTAGCGCTATCTAGCGGTTTGATTCCAAACTACATTGAGTACAAGGAAGTCATTTTACATAGGTTCGAGCGCATCTACTCTGAAACATGCGTCAATGTCACTAAATAGCAAATCACTCCACCCCAAAAAACCTAGGGGGTCCTGGTATAAATATTTACTTGTCAAAAATATAGGTCGAGTAGATACTTTTAATATTAGACGCCGGGGGTGCTGCGGCTTCGATGTCAATGGTGCCATAGACTATAGAGGATCTGCGTAATGGCATAAATACGTGACATCAGTCTTGTATACTACTTGGGTGCCGCCATAGATGTTTACACATCATTTAGCGAGAGAAACAATTTCTACCGCATTTTGAATCATACAAAAGGTCGCCACAAAGTTACAATAATAAATCGCGTTGAGCGTTGCACAATGTACTAAAATCGCCGATGCATAAGTTTAACTGATTTGCACAAGGGCGTCGAATTAATCTTCAGAGTAATTGCTTGTAACTTTGCACATCTGAAAAAACGTTCGAGGGTTATTATAATAAGTATTTGTTTTTGCCAATTCCAATGCCGTTTCTGCAAAAAGTTTTCGATGTTTTGTTGGCTGTTTGTTGACTTGGCCAGCCGTCATCTTCCGGCATTCATTATCCGACTCGCACTCGAGTCTGATCAAAAAAAAATATGCTTTTTTATTGGAATCCTTAGCTGAATACAAGAAATCTTGCCAAAATGATCTTAAATGATTTTTGAGCCCTTACACAATGAAAGGTGCCTTTTATGTAGGTATTTGGTACTTTGCTCAAATTATTGAAATGCTAGGAATATACCTCATACTATAATATGTTTATACCAAATATATTATTATAATATAACACCCCTATGTGTTGAATATTTATTTAAAAATTAGATCATGTGTAGGTATATAACGGTTAGATATTTAATTGCATTTATTTGAGTGTGTATGCCAGTGTGTTTGTGTGAGTAGCCTGCTTAGAATAGATATTTATTAGTTTTCAACAGGGTTTTGCACAGGTCTTTTAAACTCACACTGTTGCACTTTTGACAATAGCCCTTATTAGAAAATGAAACTCTTACCTTCTACAATACTTTTTACATCGGCTATCAATCAGACTTGTATTCGTACCCACTCGATTTGCTAAACTTTTATAAGTTATCAATCCATATTTATATTATATTTTATTATTTTCTTCTAGTAAAATTGAACATATCCAATACCTTATTTTGCATCATTAAAACATTGAATTTAAATTTTTCAACTTGAAATTTAAAAATGATTTTGAGACGTATTTTGCACCGCCATTGATCTACTAAACACGCATGAACCTTCCGTACATTTTACATATATCGATGGTTCTGTACCACTTGTTTTTCTAAACAGAAATAAAAATATTTTGAACATTAGATGGACATAGAGGTTTATAAACGCCTAAATCCAAGAAAACTGATGTGCCAAAACAATGCATTCGATAATTTCATATAATATATGAGAAACCTAGTTTGCCAATAATTATTTGCGGTAGTCGTTGTTATTATAATTTAATTGAAAAAAAAAATGGTTATACAGCCTGATTGCCATTATAGAAGTTATAGTAGTTTCTAAGCGTTCTTTGGTTAGCCTGTTATTACCGGTACAGATGAAGAGACGTCTTATCGACACGAAACTTGATTTTAATATTGCCAACATCATTTAAATTGTTTGTTTTAATGTTGCGATATTTTAATATGATTCTTAAATTGCTTTAATCATATAGTACAACATTTATACAGCACACTGGAAGATGAGATTAAAGCGAGTACCTACCATTTTTATTAGCGATAAAACGAGATGAGAGTTTTGAATGCCGCGACACACTTACAGACAATCATTATTCCTAATTCAATGGACAATCATTTACACGGCCATCTTGCGTACGCAAAATATTCAGGCCTGTACAGTCGAGCTCAACTTTATAATCGTGTATAATCGTCCCTATAGTGTGCAGTTGGGTGAATTCATTGTAATTATTTTTTGCATGGTTAAGTTGAGTTAAAATAAATACTAATAAGGGATTGTTGTAATGGTTAACTCACTTATTACAAACATTTTTTTTTTATACTATATAACCGAAACTTCTCTGTGTTAATCATTTACATAAATAATATGTACATAAACATACATTAGCTTAGTTAAAGAAATTGGCCATTGATGTATCCCACGGCTTTCAACATGTACGATATAAAGTCCTAAGATTCCAAATTCTACAACAAATATCTAGATATTAAATTTGAGATACAATTATTTTTTAGTTATTTTCAAGAAATCTACTGGTAGCTACCTAAATCAACAAAAACGACAAGATTCAGCTAATAAAAAAAATAAATATAAGCAAAAATATAAAATGGGAATGTTATGTATAATTAATAAAATTGATGGATGAATGAATTAATATTTATTTTAGCAAAAAAATGTTTCTCAGGCAATACAACCTTTGAATCCTTGCCTAACTGGTCCAACGGATGTAAAAATACGTTTGATGTGCTAACATTTTGACTGATTGTAACTAGAGTGAATTGTTACATACGAGTAAGTATGTCTCGTTATTCACAGAAAAGGACATTACGTGAAACCCGTTATATAGTGGGCTTATCGTCATATAAACGGACCATATGTCCATTTTTTACAGAATGTATTTAAAATCACCGCTGTCCTTTCAGGAGGTTGATTTATGTCAATAGTCAAACATAACTGGAAAATAATAATGAAAAAAATGTTTCTAAAATTGCGGAAAACGAATTCAAAACTAATAGAAATCGTTTTAATGTTTGGAGAATGCGGATGAACGAATGACCGTGCGGCACGCGAAGTAATTCGAAAAAAAAACAAAGTTTTTTAATTATGTAAGAGATTGTATTTGATTATGTATTATGTACACACATATGAAGTACACATGTAACACACACACACACACACACATTAAAAACATGTTATATATTACATATTATGTATTGTTTACTATGCTTCTGTACTTCTGTTTAATAAAAAGATTAATTTGAATTTAATATAAATAATTTAGAATAAAATATAATAATATTTTTATATGATTTTTTTTCTTTTTTTTCTTTTTCGGTATAAGTCAACCTCCTAAAAGGACAGTGGTGATTTCAAATTTATCCTGTATAAAAGGAAAAATATTTCTCACGCTACTAATATTATAATATTAAAATAATTACTTTCGGATAATTAGAATTTTTGCGTATCTATCAAAGTCGCATGTGACGTTTGTAAAATAACACATTTTCTATTTTATTACGGAATATTACACGCTTATGCAAGTACTAATGAAAGCAACCATTCAAATGCGTGACTATTCGCTATGTCTTTGGTCGTGATCTAACCATTACTCAAAATTACCTACACGTGCTATTTTTCTTATCAGTTAAATTTAAAAATAATATATTGAAAATATGAAACGCTTAGCGGCACTGCTATGAGCATACCCAAGGTCACGACGAATGACGATTCGTTCATTAATTTTATTTTATATGTAAGTTGCTGTTTAAGTACTATATTTATATGATCAAGAATATAAATATAGTAGAAAACATAAAATTATTAAAACAATATGCGATGTTCGTGTAGTGTGTGTGAGTGTGTGTGCAATGTGAAGTATGTGTATGATGCGTGGTGCTTCTATTTGTGGCATGGAAATGTGTATGTGTGTTTAGCGTGAATACCTACATATTAGTACTATAATAAATATTTTTATAATATTAATATATATTTTCTACGAATGCCTAATATTAATAATATATATATAACATTTATTTATATATTTTATACCTTTTATAAAAATTATATTTCATGTTTAAGAGTTTTATTATACTAAACATGTCATAATTACGTATGTTGAACAATAGTAAATTAATTGGCATTTCCCATTTCATTAAATAATTATACTCAATTGAAATAAATTACACAATCATTAACAAACATAAATTTAGGTTAGGTAATTAAAATGATAAAAAAAGGGTGTGACTGTCTCAGGACATTTGTGGCAGCTGGGTTGAATAAAATTTAAGAATGAACACTGTTCACGTTTCATTCCTTAGATCTAGCAGCTGAGATGCCGCTTCCGAAGCTATGCGACTTCTATAGTTCATGTTAACAGTTCAGGCCGTCATAGTGTATAGTATAATTTTTTGATTTGAAATTTTAAGTCCCTAAAACTGGTAACTTGAGTTACCCGTTTGACATCAAAACCAGCGCCACGGCTGCTCGGAGTCTCGTGCTGTACTTTTTGGTTTCCTCGGCCACTCAAAATAGCCGCTCGCGTCTGCGCTTGCGCGGTCGTAACTCGATGTTTTGGAGGGAACTGGACGTAGAATTAGCCAGTTAGAATTGTAGTAAAATCATTCCAATCAAGTTGTACATACAGTTATTTAATTGTTTTTTATGTTTCCATGCAGGTGTTGCATCAAGATTTGTAGTCACCCAGTATCACATCTGAAGTGTCACCCAGTACTGAATGAACTTCTAGACGTAACCCTAAAACATTTTTTTTGTCATGTATAAATCTCAATATCAATACTATATTTAATAAAAGAATTATACACAGCGAAATTAAACAAGTTTGCTGTTAACATTATAAATGAATTTATGGTCAACAAGTATAATTCTAAGATTATCAGCGTCTTATTGTGTAATAGTTATAATTTTAAAGAGTCATGAAATGAGTGTGTGAGGAAATTGTGAATTATGAGAGAAATGAGTGTGTAAGGAAATTGTGAATTATGAGATAAGTGAGTGTGTGAACGAAGAGTGAAAGACGTGTGGAGAGTGGAATGTTAAAATACATGGTAAAACAGTTTTCGCGGTGTATCCCCGGCGGGCGAGGATGGCTTTGATCCTGAGAATCCATTTCAATCCAGACCTTGTCATGTGTTTTTTGTGCTCCACGATTGCTGGTTCTTGCTTTCCTTGCTCCTTTTTCCCAAAGGGCTAGTCTCAAAACGCAAGCGAGAGGAGCTGTCAGTTTAACGTTTTTATTGCATTAAACAAACGTAAAACTGACAGCTCTTCTCGCTCGCGTTTTGAGACTAGCCCTGCAGTACCTCTGCGACAGGGCCATAATATCCCGAACTGTGTGTTCCTACGAATGTTATTGACAATGTCAGCATGTGTCACCTGCGAAATTTGAAATCGTTTTTTTTCAATACTCTTAAGAATAAAACTTATATTTACAACAAATTACAGTGCATTTCCCTAGTAAATATTGTACTGGATTCAGCAGATTGTACGGTATGACCTACTGCCACAGCTACAACTGCTCTGTGCTCAACTGACCATGACTCCCACCTTTAAGGAAAGACCGTCTTCGCAAAATGATACGGTGGCGTGTTACGAACAGTCAACAGATGCATTATTGGTACGACGAGATGTACTGACTGAAGGTTACGAATACGCACGAGTCTTGTTTGCTGAGTGCCCATCTCGTTTGTGGACTTTAAATCTAACGTGCAAGCGTATGTGGCTTCGACTGTTACAGCAGCTAAACATACTAGGTAGCCGCAGACGTTAAGGTGAATTTATGCTAGCTTCATATTGGAACGGAGAAATGCAAACTTCAAATAAATAATTCTTAATTTGCATAGTGAAGATATTTTTAAACAACTTTTTTATTATATCGAATTTTAAAATTCCGGCTTCGTCACGACCTAGTATTTTTCATGTAGATTCGATTAAAACTAAAAATCGGTGGTGAAATCATTGAGATCTGACATCACTAACATTTCGCTATTGGAGTCGATCCATGAGATCTATGCTTCGCTCCGCTACGATAATTTACAAATGTATCCCCATTTAAAACAGTTACTTAGATCCTTACTAAACTAAGCTAAATCTACTCGCTAGAGTTAGGATCTTAAATCTTCTTATATCGTCAAAGTTTTAAATAAAATTGAAACTAAAGTGGTATTTATTAGATGCCGCGATTCGATTGACGAACACACGAATTGACGATATTGCATTTTGTTTTTGTTTTACCATTTATAGTAACTGCATTGATTATAACATCCCAAAAGTAATGAGAGTACACAAGTGAAAATAGAAAGTAATTGAATGAAATCATGCAGAACAAAACACTAACGCACTGGGAATTGAACCAGGTATAATATTGCACCTACCGTACGGCGCAATGGTTATTTATTTATTCATTCAATATAGTACGTACCTATGTATATTCAAGTAAAAGGAATAACATAAATAAATAAAATAAGTCCTATTATGACTACACATATAAATATATGTAGTTTATTAAATCTGGTGCGCTTATTTATTTATATTTCATTAGATATCACAACAATAAAGGCATTTTATATTAGATCCAAGCAATCCATACAAACTGCCATACTTTCATTTAAATTATAATCAACCATAACTTGTTTTAAATGTCTATAAATAATTGGAATTGAATTGAAATAAATATTGAATACCTTATCTCAGTTTTAAGATTTTGTATCTTGACAACGTATATCTTATTAAAACTGCGCTTATCGTAAATACTAATTTATCACATTTAGACCATAAAATCGTGCGCAAATATGAACAAGACAACCAGGTCTAGATCTAAATCCTTAAGACATTAAGACTTAATTATTAAGAAGCCTGATTACTACAGACATTTACGTGTATTTTGAGCACATTACTGACACAAAACTCGTTGATATGATAGAATTCGTACGTTAATTTAAAGTCTTAATATGTTGTTACCTGTATAGTTAAGAGAAAAATATTTTAATACCTATTATATTCAGCCAATATTATAATGATTTCAAACATTTTTGTAAACTGTTTTAGTATATCTGATAATTAATATATTTGATATTATTTGATATTTGCTACATTGGTTTGTACAGGAATTGGTTTGTACAGTCTATCAAACAGATTGTATGCACTCGGTTGGGCCTACTAAAATTCAGTAGCAGTTCTACTGAACTTTTCGGTTAACTCAAAGCTCGATATTTTTTCAGTGAGGTCATTATGACCGATATAAAAGTCGTGAGCTTGACCAGGCACCTGTACATTCGTCAGTCTTATATAAATTAGATAATCTGATTTCAAAACGCCGTCTAGTTAGTGGCTCCCAATTAAAAATTAAAATGAATTTAGTTGAACTGTCGTATCGGCTAAAATAAAACGTCTTAAAATGTTAATGCTCGTGATTTAAAATCAGCACCTTTAAGGCAGGTGGTATACTTTTAAGACTTCACTTGTGGTGTGATTGATGAAAACCTTTTTCACTAACCGACCCTATTTTGACCGAGGCTATCTGATGTAATCATTGAAGTCAATCGCCGTCCAAAGACTTCAATGACTTCTGGTCACTCGGATAATAGATAAATTTCAAACGCATCAGATCTTACCAGCCAGAGAAAGTTAAAGAAGTGTATACAATTGCTCTTTATCAAGTCCTTTTGAAGAACATTTAATTAGGAGATGCCTGGCATATACAACAATATGTGACATTCCATAAAAAAAATTTTTAACAGTAAAAATAAAATTGATGTTGGTCACAAGGCCCCTGCATGTTATGCGTCACCAGACCTCTTATGGCTGAAACTTGAACCCTAAAAGACGCGAGCTTTTATAATTTAGCATGATTAAAATAAAATTGACAAGCTACACTTTGACAGAGCTAACCTTTGACAGAGCTAAGCGCGGTGGAGAACTTATTTCCAAGCTTCCTTGATTTACAGGGAAAATGGTTGAACGACTTTTGGGAAATGGCCGCATTTGATTATTATGAAGATTAAATAGATTTCCTTAGAATTGGTCTTTATCGCAGAACGAATGCAGACTTATAAATTGTGTATATAACCTTCAAAATAGCTTTATTATATTACTTATTTGTTTAACATAATATATTGTCACCAACCTTCGACACTGCCTTCGCGGCAGTCGATTATCTAAGAATCTAACAGCGGTCACTTGTGTTTGCCTTACCAAAGAAAACAGTGCGAAGTCATCAGCGACCGCCGACCGCCGACCGTCGTCATGGCGACACGACCGCTCGGTGACGCCACACTTGTCACCGAGCCAAATGGCACTGTCACGACTGTTGGCGATGTGTAATTGGATGCAACGTTGCATGCTTTGCGATTTGCGAAAAGATAGTAAAATATGGAACATGCGAGAAGAAATGCTCGAATGAAACACAAAAATGTGGCAACACCTTTCATAATGTAACACATTTTACATCTACAATAATTATATTACAGGCTTTGGAAGAAACAACAAACCAGCATAAAATTTATTGTAAAAGTGGCGATGTAATATTATTTTCCCCATGACATTGTCTCTTATTTATTAAGATTTTTTTATTCACACTACACCCCGACACAGGCAGTCCTAGTGGGGTGGTTCGATCCACAGCCAGATTTTTTGATAGGATATAGATCTTATTGATTGTACAAGCTGACCCGATGAACTTCGTACACCTTCAGAATCAATAAATGTTGTTAACTTATTGCAGAATTAAATTCAGTGTTTTATTAGGAATACTCAAAATGATTTAAGTTCAATAAATGTTTTTAAACATAATGAAGCAATTATCGATGCGCGCACAATGTGATAACCTCACAAAATGAATATCTTCGAAGGCAGCTCACTGTTTGAGAATATGTTTTTTTACGATATTTTAATAGTTATTCTGTTATTAACGGCGGAAACAAATGCAACAAATCAAGGATCATAAAAATCGGTCCAGCCGTTCTTGAGTACGAGAGGTTATTTGTGTGAGGTCGTAAGTACACTGTTGTGCGTACATATTATGAAAGTAAATGAAAAACTACCTTCCTGTCGTTGCATTGTTTCCAAGTTCACGAATCCAATAAAAACAAATAATAAACGCATTAATCGCGGCATGGCGTTGATATTAATTAATATTTTTTATGACTAAATTATAGCGTAAGCGAATTAACCTCTTGATTAATGTCATGCTTTGGTGGTTTTTTTTTCTATTATTTTTTTATAAATCAATCGTCACGATTTTAAATGCTCTTCGGTTTGATTGCACAGATTCAATTGGTTTTATCGGTTTTATCGGCCCATAAAAATCCGTACCAAATCGAATTCGTATGAGCATATTACACTTGAACCGCCCTTAAATCTTTGGCAGGTTATTTTTAGTGTTCGCATACTTTTGGGCGTTTTGGTATTACATAAGTTTTGTTTTCGTATAAGCTGTTTCTCCGTTTATAGCACTTATCACTATGGTCAGTGGTACCATACTTAACGCGTTCTAACGCGACTATAATATAATAAATAATTTATTCTAAGGGTAAGTAGGATAGTGCAATCCCTTGCCCCTTATAAAAAGATACATAACTGGAATTACCCAGAGAAATAAAATAATATTTTTCTTTTAAATACTTACAAAATAGAATTAAATGACTATAAAATATTAATAAATGAACATGTCCATCGTCCGGTTAACTTTGTATGAGGCCGAAGTAATATTGCCCCCTAAAAAGCCTCACATTACGCTGTTTCATTTCATACCTTTCTATCTCTCTCTATCCGAAAAATAACACAGTGCTATATTATATATATTTATTTATTTATTTATTTATTATATCCATAAAAAATAATATCATTACATGTATATTAATATATCGCATGTTATTGATATTCCATAAAAGAAAAGTACAGATTGTGTGGATTAGTAACACCTCACTAGGCAAATGCCTGTGTCGAGGTGTTACCTATTTGAAATATATAAGTAGAGAGATAATATATATTATAATTATTTAGCATTTACACTGATTTGCGGCATAGTCAAGTGCAAAATTATCACTCAAAGTTTTGGTCATAATCACTTGGTAGGTTTCGTCGCCGCAACCCGAGGGCGAGGCCAGCGACTTTAATGCTCAATAATCTATACTTAGCAGATATAAAATTCATTCTTAGTTTAGTGGAGGATAAGACTTGTAAGATAGGGGACCCTTCATTATCAGATTTCTCAAAATAATCCCACTGTGAATAAATTCTTAGCCAGTTGGCGCCAATCTATATATTATTATTTATGTACTTTTTTACTTGTATGTATTTACAAGTAAAAGTGATTTAGGTCTTTATATTGTAATATTTTTATTGATAATAAACACAAATAAATAAATATATATAGGTTTTTATATAGACCTACCTCGCATGTTTTTTAATTAGGAAAATAGCGTCATCTACAATATCTCGGTTAATTTCTCCGGCGCCTATTACTAAATAGTATCGTGCTATCTCTGTTTGACTGACGGGACTGCTTGATTGCTACGCGGAGCGAAAGAGACGGCAAGAGTCTACGATCCCGCGCTACGCGGAAAATTTATGAAATGAAATATCGTCGTCGAAATAAGTTAAAATTGTTAAGTTAAAGCAAAAAAAAAATTGTGTCAAATATTGTATGTATTATAATATGTATTTAAAATTTACAGAAACGTCAAATTCTTTTTAAACGGTGTCCGGAAACTCGCGGTACACTTTTACACCACCCAAACCTATTATGAAATTTGTAATAAGGCGTATTTCACCTAATTTTGTATCATAATTATGGAAATAAAGATCTTATTTAAATCTAGACCTTTTTGCGTTTATATTCTCCTCTCTCCACATGCAAAAAATAGAGGCAAAATCGTTATCGCGTTAATCAAGGAAGCAGCTGATAACACTAATTCAAGCTGAATAAAATGTTGCCAACATGTGCATTTTCAACTCCCCACCTGTAATAGTAAAAGTGGACGATAAGATGGTTCGTATTACGATGGGGGTAACGGTTAAAAAGGTAAAATAAATAATTAATGTTTAATTTTTAATGTACTTATTTCGGCATATCTTTCATTGTATTACATATTTTTATATAAAAATAGTACTTAAAACTTAAATTGAAATATCATTGATAGCTCATAACCAACCATTTGGGTATTCAAACATATTTGTTAATTGTTGAGTCGTTTTCTCTCGGGTCACGCTTTATTGCTTTTTAACGACACTTTTGTCATTTCAGTTTTCAGACGATCGACTGTTTGTTCTTGAGGTCTTGCTACGGAACCCTGATTGCGTGAGCCCGACTCGCTCTTGACCGATTTTTTATTTATAGATTCTTTTGTTTTAGATACAAATGCTATGTAATCACATACCCGTGATTGTTATTAAATATTTGTATTTCTTTATTACCTAATGTTAGTGTTGTGCTTACAATTGTTGTCCCCCCTACAACACAAGTTATACGATTATATTGTATGAATATGATGATGCTACATACGTAAAAATCACGCCAGTCAAAGCGTTATTATTTGTAGACATTGTTGCGTAAGTTTTCTACGATTTTGATGCACGTTTAATAGAATTAAATTGAGGTTACAAATCCCGAGCGTCCGCACAACGCCGACCTTTCGTCCGCCGCATTTCAGCAACAATCCGATCTTTGTGCGCCTGCGCTCATTTTAGAAGGATTTTGCTTGCATTGCTAATCGCATGCGCAATGAGCATTTATAGTTGTATTTTACTTCTTCAATTTATTTGCTTATGTAGGTACCTATAACTATATTTTGTTTAAGATGTTTTTAATAGTTAATGTATAATTAATATTAATTATTAGTACAAATTACAGAAGAGTATTTGGTTGCCGTATTTTTTTTATCTATTTTTACCCGAAAACACAAAACTTCCCATGAAACTTTTTGCGATAATAAAATTTCGTTATTATTGTTTTAGATATTTGTTATCATATTGTGCAGAATAAATACATATTACATATTTGTCAAATATATATATATAAATATTTACAAATAATACATATTTGTAAAGACAAGAATAATTTTCAAATATACTACCTTTCATTATTGTGTAATTGGCCTGTTCTCGGCATTATTTTAAATAAGTCCCAAATGGTAGGCGATATGCCTAAACCGTAAAATATATGTAACGTCATTCACGAGCATAAATAAGTAATAATTAGTTACACAGTTTGCTATTGTAAAATATATTAGGCCCATATATTTTCTTAGATTTTGCAATGTTTTAATTATTTTGAACGTCTGATGAGTTCTACAATCGAGGCACTTTACGGTTTTCTCACTCTAATTTTGATATTTTAAATCTGCTCGATTGCTTTAGAATTATTTAGAGACGTGAAAATAAACCATTCCTGAGAACACAATTCTTCGAGTGAAACATACACACGTGAGATACATATAGGAAACCTAGATGACGGACGACGACAAAGATGATGGCTAATGAGTATCGATCGAAGCGTTTCATTTCTTTATAAGGTTATTTTTTATATACCTATGATGCAAATGCTTCTTTTTTGTTATTTATTGAAAATTTTTACATAAGGCGTCATTTTTTTTCTCAGATTCAAGTACGTCCTATTAAAAGGTGAAAATATAAAAACGAAATGAATAGAAATATACAAAAAAAAAAAAAAAATGCATAATATAGTCAAAAATAAATGTTAATACAAAATACTTTAATTGTAAAAAGTAATTTTATGTTCATATTCTCAGCCAAACATTATTAAAATACTTATATCAATAAATAAACATGTTTAAATAGCAATTTAAATTTTTACTATCGTATAAATAACAATCAGGGTTTTTATTTTGTTTTACATATACTTATAAAGTTTGGGCACGAGTAGAATCATTTTTTTTTTACAGAAAAAATAACAAATTAAGTAGACATCAGTCAAAAAGCTAGATTTTCAAATAGGGCGATCTCGGCTTCTTACTCGTAGCTTCGTTAAACTTCCTACAAACTGTACATCAATAAATTATATTTTAATAACAATAATGGTGTTTTTTTCACTTCAATAAAAGGAAATAAAATTGATAATACCCAGTAAATTTCGATATCAGGCGCAATGTCAATACCGTTATCACTATCGCAAAACGGATAGTGATAACTGCTATCGGATAATTTTAACCGAGTTCTTAAGGGCTTGTGCTGTGGTATATTTTATCGATCGATTGGCCTTTACAACACCCCGTGGAGTGTTAAAAACACCGCACTGTTTTAATTAAAACGTATTATTAATTCTCGGTTCTTTGTAGGTAAAAAATACATTTGACTGTACACCGCTATGCTTAAACAAAGTCTCACATAATTCAGAAACTCCGTACAATGCGTTTGATTACGAAGTTAGATTTTGCGCATAGTAAAAAGTGATACGTAGTAAGCATTGATTTTCCTTTATCAAAATCTATGTGCTGAGCCTGCAATTTACCTTCCTCGACCGCTTGAGTTGATTTGAAACAATGCTGCGATCAATTTACGAGATAAAACTTTTATGACGTATTTGTCTGTGACACTTTTTCAATAGTTAACGAAACTGAACTTGTCAGATCAAGAGGTTAGGAAATCTTAAGACTATCTCTCCGTATGTAAATATATAGTTTCTAAATACTAAGTTCACTCGCAATGTTTTTAATCTTTCAATCTTTTGGCACAAAAAATGTGACACACCTCTCTCATCTTTTTTCACACAAGTGTGTTGTTTGTTACCCTCAATACTCAATAAAATATTAGAGGATATAGGAATGTTATATAAAACTATAACTTTCTGTCCAACCACAAATTCTCTCACATTCACAGCTTCACGTACGATTCTACACTTTCTCATATCCACTAAAACATTCTTTATATATACAATCATTATACTCTTAAATATTGTTTTGTTCTCTTGAATATGTTGCCTAAAATATTTTTGAATGCTAATTTTTTGCTTTGTTAGTTCACTTGTTTGATATTGTTGTTGTTGTTGTTTTTGTTGTTTTAAAATATTTTTGTTTCTTTATATATTAACTTCGTTTTTAATATTTACCCGGTTAACATTGTAAATATTATGTATTTATTTCAAAATGTTAGTTGTCATATACACTACAAATACAATACTAATTCTGTCACTAGTAATCAAATCATAATAAATTGTAACGAATATCCACTATTTGGTCTTATTATCAGATCTTACTATAAGGAAGTTATCCAATATTTATCATTATTTTTGTCGTATATTTCCCATAGACTTGCACAGTTGTTCACTCCATCCAATTACCATGTTCAGGTGTTCAACACGCATCCCACTATGATTATCGGCTCGTTACAAACATGATTTTTTTGCCAGAAATAAAGACCTCTTGCCCCTTGCTTTAAAATTGATTATAGCATCAATTTGATTGTTATTGTCAGTAATGTCACGTGTGTCCTTGCCGGCCGTGAATGCGATGTTAACAATTGGGATTCCGGTGATGATGGTTGCAATGGTAGTTGTTGGTCAGTTAAATTCGACCGAGACCTCCATAGCTACGGACGTGACCTGTGTTTCGTTTGAATGTAATCCATCGACTGCATGACATTGCATAACTTAGTATCCAAACCATATTGTTATTAAAAGTATCGGATATCGTGTAAAACAGATACCCAGACTATGCTCATTTAAAGCAGCCATTTCACCTCTTTCAGATGTTTATTCGTTCTAGGACAGCCCATACAGTCGATCTAACTTTTATAACAACAAAATTTTGGACTGTCATTAAAATATATATGTAATAATAATGGCTCGGATGTTCTCCTTCCATACCGAAAAATTTAAAATGATATTTGTTATTGGATTGTCTTTTTTATAATAAATGCCTGGTACTTCCTTGTAAATTACATTCAGCTAATTATGCGTAATTTGATAGATTTCACCAGATCAAATTAGATGAACTCTAATTGTTCGAATTTGTATCAAACATTGAGCACATCCCAACCCGCCGCCGCGCTTACCTTTGCGCAGCGAGAGTGTCTATACTAAATCCCTCTTTATACTGTGCCTTTGCGTTGTGAGTTGTGCTCTTTTTATAAAAAAAATTGTTTCAAACAAAAGTTGTAGGCTTTTTTTGTGGCGGATTTTTTCCTGTGCCGATTAAGGGAGGTATGATTTTTTGAATTTTTAAAAACCACTTTTTCTCACCCCTAGGACCTATGGTTGGTACTATCAAAAATTTTTTTCTGAGATAAGTTTTAGGCCCTTATCTAAGGAATAAAATAAATTTTAAATTAATTTGATATCTTTGATACTAAGAAAGTTATAGCAAAATTTCACTTTTTCAAAAAACTTTTGGAGATGTGAAACGCGATGATATGTCGAAATTTTCTGGAAGTACCCATTACAATAGGCAGCTTTCCTAAAGAAATCTACCTAAAACAGAGTAACGTATTAAAACATAAGTCTTCAAAATGTCGATAATATAAAGTCGACTGACGCGGAGAATTTCATGAATTATATTACGCGTTTTATTTTCCGTTCTCGGTGACCCCTCCCCCCCCCCCGGTAGGCACTCAGCGCAATTAGGAGGGCCTTTGCGATGTAACTCACATTAACTATGAAATGCAAATTAAGCGAAACGTTTGCAGGCCGACTTCCTTCATTATATCGTTATTTTTTGCTTAATAAACCGATTCATTTTAAGTTAACATCTTTTAAAAAAAATATTAGTAATAGAACTACAATTTACTTTGTTTGTATTTTAGGTGTATTAAGTAAAGAAAAGAAAAAAATCAAACTTTCAGAAAAGTTAAAACCCTACCGTATGAGTTAAAACACTTACTAGTATGTGTTAAAATATTTGTGCATAAGTAGGTATGTATATAAAGATAATATACAATAAAATTAGGAGAAAAAACCAATTCACGACTTAAAGTATTGCAAAAATTATAAAATAATATAAATCAATATTTCTATTTTCTCGCCAACACAATGAGTGTATCTCGGTCGATATGTTGTTTAGTAAGGCATCGCAGCATTGGTAGGTTAGTTCTGGTCGTTGGAAACTTCCCGATAGAAGTACGGCGCGCTTTTCCGTTCTCAAGGTTAAGGTTGTTTTCCTCACGGGAGGAAAACAATTCGTCCGGAAGCCGCCCGCCCAGTCGCGTTCCGTTGCGCGCGCGGACCGGACGTGCTCACCATTTTCCGCGCAAACTAGAACCAAAATATTCATTCAAATTAATTCATAAACCAGGGCGCGTAATATAAAATTACATGTAAAAATATCACATTTCACAATAAAATAGTTTACAAAAAGAAGTGCTACTTTGAAAAAAATAGTGTATGTTACCGGAAGGTTTATATAAATAAGAAAAAATAAGGTGGAGTGTAGGTTTGGAATATTTTTCTTTATTACCGATTATTTAGGATTATTTTTTTTATTTATTTTTTTTGAAACTTGCCATTTAAGTAGGTTTATTATTCATCAGAAATGTCTAAAAATATTACTTATCGATAAAACTTATCTACCATATAAAGGTGTACCCTGGAATCATAGGTTTTTTATCGTCGTATTAGAAAGATTACGTCAATGCGTTGATAATTGAGTTAATACGAATTATCATTTGCACTATCAAAATTAGCATCAATATGTACCTACATAATAAATAGTACCGTATATAAATAAAAAGATTATTTAAATGTAACTATTAAATATTAATATTAATTTATTATTATGTATATTATTATTGTATACCTATTTTCTTATAGATTATAATTATTGCGAACATTAATTTTTTGATCGATTTTTTTGAAATAGGACGATACATACATTCAGCGCCATAAATATGTTAACAGAACGCAAAATTTAATTGACCGCTGTGAACGTAATAGCGAATAGCGTAAGAGCGTAATAGTTTTTATTGTGTACTTAATGCGAACAGTTACATTTTATACGACCCGGCACATATAAAAAATATTATCACAAACATGTCTCGTGACAACCCTAAATTTGTGAAATATACCCACCAAACACCGTTACCAAAAGTGTGAGAAACCTACAAAGTGAAAATATAGTTTTTTAATTATTATCGTTAAAAATAAATATCCCCCTGCAAAAAATCGTACATTTTTTTAGAAATTAACGAAAATCCGCTCTCGAGAAATTATCGTAAATATCAATTCACTTGCAATAACATGTCGATAAAAAACAAGAGTTCTTCTGTAGTTAAGTTCACATAATAAAATTGAACTGTTTTGATTTTAGTCTTGATGTTAATACATACTCCCATCTGACAATATTTTCTGAAGGACCAATCAAAGATATTCTGAGACATCGTAAGATGAAGGTAAGATTAGGAAATAGGATTACGTGGATTGAGGGGCGGAGTCAAATGGATACCAAAAATTACCTATTTCCTATATAAAAGAAATCTACACTATTATTATAGATCGAACGATCGTATGCACGTTTTGTTATATGTTAATCAAACGCTATTAGCTCATGATAAAGATCGCCTTTCATGATTGCTCGTGTCACGCGACAATTTGTGCATAATATGCTGGCAGCTCCATACCTACTAACACTACTACTATAGTTCGCGTCTTGGTTTTATTATTTTGCGTCTCATATTTTGCTTCTGAGTGTACTCAAAAAAACATGTGAACGCCTCTAGTAATAATAATAAAAATAGAATGTACGCGTGTTTCCAGTTGCAGTGCTTTTTTCGTTAATCGACATATTTTGTTAGTGCCTCAGTGCTAATTCTGTGCTCCTTTGTATCCCAAAAAGTGCAGCTAAATAATTGATCTGATGCCGGAGCTATCTTCATTGCGCCCCGTTTAAAATATCCACTCAAAATGACTGAGGTAGGTAAATCATTTTTTTTTATAGTTGGTACCTAATCGTAACTGACTTAGTTGTAGGCATATTGTAACTGGCTGCCAACGAAAACCATGGTTTGGAAATCATTACCGTGGAAAACCAAAACCCAGGATCTGTGTTTTGTAATACTCGCACAACGCAAGCCGCCGCCGCGCAGTACTCTTGCGCAGAGAGTGCGCATATTGAATCCTTCTTTATACTGTGCAATAAAGGTTGCTCATATCAAAAATTGTTTCAAACCAAAGTTGTAGGAAAATTAAGCCTACAATTAACACTTTGAACGGATTTGATTCAGTGCTTATTAAGAAAGGTATGAGTTTTTTAGTTTAGAAAAATTAATTTTTCTCACCCCTAGGAACAATGATTTTAGGCCCTTACCTAAGGAATAATTTAAAATTCAAATGAATTCGGTTTCTTATATACTAAGAAAATTATAGCAAAATATCACTTTTTCGAAAAAAAGCACCCCGATATTTTGTGCCCTTAAATTTTATGTATCAATTTGAAAGTGTAAAATTAAGGCAGTTATCGTGTCCACAAGAAAGTGATAGATAAATACCTAGATTATATAAACTTATATATTTTTTTTTAAATTGAGGGTGGTTTTGGGTTCTAGGGGATGTGAAACGCGAAGGTATGTCGATGTTTGTCGATGTTTTTTTCATGACATGGTACCCATTGCAATAGGTAGCTTTTACACGGTTTTTTATTATTCTTTTAATTGCTTGTTTTGCGAGTTACGACTTTCTGTACAGACGAAGATTTATTGTTTTTTTTAATTACATATTTAGTTTCAATTTTCTGTTATTGGATTTTCATTCCTATGAAGATGTGAAAACGGCGGTTTTAATATTGGAACATAAGATTGCACGAGATACGAGAAAATATATTTTTTAATGGATTTTGTGAAAACCGACATTAAATAATACTTACTTTACTACTCTGTGGAATCTCCGACATTTCATTAAAACATAAAATGTGTTTAATATTTAGAGTTGTTGAAATACCTATAAAAAAAATGTAAATATTTAAAATGGAAGCATTTAAATTGCTGCTCATTACCATAGGTGACGTAAATAGTTTTGATTTACTTTTACGTATGGAGGGGGGGGGAGAGGGCACATGTTTAACATTGTCACGTTTTGCAGTAGTTTTTCTTTTAAATTTTATTTTGTCTAAGAAACCAAAGAACTTCTTAAATAATTATAGTTATGTATATGATTTATGGTTTTATTATTACGATTGTGATATATTATTATTATTTTGGAAAGGCCATTTTAGTGAGGCGTAGGTTAGGTTTATTTCGATGTGTCAAATCGGGTTTTCATTTTTATTTTTTGAAAAAGCAATTTCATTCTCCGGGGATTAAGGGGCTGATGTATCATCGGCTTCAAGGCATATACAGTTCGAAAACATTCAAACGAAGTCTTGATAGGATTTGATAGTGACCAAGTATCACAGCTAGGACCTTCGGAAAGCATTCAAGCCTCTGGCCCTTCGCTTTTTGTATGTTCTGCTTCTTGATAAGAATGAATATGGTCTTCTTGAATATTATAAGTCCTTTAATCTCCCCCATACACGTTTTAGTGTACTTTTTATAGTATAACTAGTATTTCACCTGAAATTGTACTATCCTATGGACAAATAAGTATAGGGGTCAGCGGCTAAAGGTGCTGTTACAACAAAAGCGTTTTTTTTTTTAAAAAGGGTTACATTCGTGTAACTTATAGTTTTTTTTAAATAATTTCTAAATATCATATTAAAGTAGTTTTTTTTTAAATTAATGTACTGTATTACTCGCTTACTTTCCTTTGAATGCGTTGAAAGTTATTTAAATTTTATTTTTCTTATACTCAGACTTATAGAATACCGCTGTGATTGATCTGCATTTTACAAAATCCCTTGTTTCAAAATTACAAAATTTGAAAATCTACTCTTACGACAATCTCTGCGACTTCTAAAGATTTTTCGTATGAATATTCTTTGTTGAGTGGTAAAGTTAGTTTTGTGCGCGCAGCCATATGATTTATTCTAGATACGAGTTATTTAACATGAACTTATTTCGAATGGTTGTTTCCACAACCATCAAAGAATTAACAACAAACGTTAGTCGGCGCGTGTACAACAGATGTACTAATCCGCGTCGTAAATGTTCAGATTGTAAACTGCGAACAGCATGAATAAATACAGTTTAGTTGAATGCAGTGCTAGAGCCGTAAGCAAACATTGGCAGGTTACTTTACGGTTACGGTTCACTCGAAATAGCCCGAAAACCGAATTCATTGAAAACATTAACAAACAGAATGTTAACTAGTACTAACGAAAACTACCAACCGAAGATGATCACGGTTAAATATAAAAATCGCATGGAAAAAAAGTACAGATAAGGAAGAAAGTATTAAAAAAACTGAATTAACCAAGAATAAAATACCAGCCATAAGAACTTGTACGATGCAGCAGTTTCTGAAAATGCCAAGCAGTCGACAATCGAGGAATTGTGCATATTACCATATACCATATACAATATCACCATATGGTAAGTGTTCGAAAACCTACTTCCAGTAGCGACATATTTTCGAATCAAACGGTTTAAAAATGTATAATAATTTAATTCAATAAAAAACTGAAGCGCCAAGCTTAAGAAAACCTTAGAACGATATAACTAGCAGTAAGAAAGATCGTGGTAGTCTACTGGTTAAGGCGTTTGACTATTGACCTAACCCAATCTAACCGCGGGTTCGTTTCTGCGCATTATAGTCATATCATTTTAAACACTTCATTACCATCTATCCTCGTTGACTCAGAAGCACATTTGGTTTAGTTGAGCACCAAAATATTTGTATAGGTAAAAGAACTTCAGGTGGAGTCCGTCCTCTGCATACAGTACTAACCTCGATAAAGTGATTTTTACAGGGTTTTTTTTCATATGGCCGAAAATGCAGTGGGTACAGCAAATGTGTTGGATTCTACCTGCAACGATAGTATTATTAAAAATATTTTTCGGCATTTTACTTTAACGGTTTTTATATCGATTTTTCGAACACACTAATATCCCATTCGTTTTTTGAATTTCAGATGCGGACGGGTTGGAGCGGCGTCGGTTGGGCGGGAACGGCGCGGCTCGCGCGCTGGCTGAGTGCCCTCGTCGCGTGGACGGTGCTGCTGGTGGGCGGGCTGGCTCTCCTGCAGGTCATCTCCATGCCGGCGCCTTATGCAGCCGCACCGCCGGCTGCCGGAGCCGCCGCGGGGCGCCTTCTGCTGCAGTCCGAGCCGTGCGGGACGCCACCCGACGCGCGCGCGGCCTTAGCGGAACCCCTTGTCGACATTCGGCATTCCTCCGAAGCTGAGCTCTTGGCGGACGTTCAGCAGCGGCTACCCAGCCTGCCCATGGCTTATTGGGAGCGCAACAAGAACAAACAGGCGCAGAAGTTCTACAAGAACAAGACGTGCGCGGCTTTCCCTTCAGTCTACGAGTTGCAATTCAACAACATCTACTGGCAGTCCATGTACAGCTCCAACGGCACCTTCCATCTGTTCGGCGCCTACTACGATGTCCGTGAGCTCAGCGCTATCGGACGGGCCGTGAGGATACTGGCCGTGTATGACCGCATCGAGCCCACCATCGCCACTCACTGCCAGATTTGGTTCGAGGACGAAAACGAACCCGTCATCGTCAAAACCTATGAGTACAAGTATATCTGGTTCAGGAAGTGGGGCAACTACATGCAGGGCATCTTCCAACCGTATCTAATGACGTGCATTCTGCCGGCCTCCCACCGTGACAAGGTACCCGCCTCGGTTTCTCTGGTCGAGAAGACATGCGACAAAGCCACAAACAATCTCAAGGTCATATTCGAGAGGCCCGCCGAAAAGAAGAAGTTTGCCGTCTGCGTCAAGGGCCTGGACTTCCTGGAAGAAGACCTCTCCGTCAGGCTGGTAGAATGGATCGAATTGCTGCTGCTTCTCGGCGCGGACAAAATACACTTTTATCAACTGCAGGTACATCCAAACATCACCAAAGTCCTGGACTATTACCAGAAACGAGATAAAGTTTCAGTCACGCCGATCACCCTTCCCGGTGGTCAGCCGAACCTACCTGGTTTCCAGCACATGTTTTTAAAAAAGAAACTAAATCACAAACGCCAGAACGAGTTGATCCCTTACAACGATTGTTTGTACAAGAACATGTACACATATCAGTACATCGCTCTCCTGGATATAGACGAGGTGATAATGCCCATACGAGATACCAACTGGGAGGCACTCCTCAAGCGGGTCATCGTGACGCCGAAGGACAAAGAGAAAGCGTCTTACAATGTGCGCAACGTTTACTTTCTAGATGACCACCTGCATCAGCACGGATGGTTCAAGGAAATTCCCAAGTTCATGCACATGCTGCAGCATGTATACCGCGCGAGGAACTTCACCAAGCCGATGCAGTACGTGAAGTGTTTCCACAACCCCATGCGAGTGTTGACGTTGCACAACCATTTCCCTCTGGCTTGTCTGGGTGGGGGCTGTTCATCGTTTAGTGTAGAGACACACGACGCACAACTGCAGCACTATCGAGCTGACTGCGTCAACACACTGAAGAAGTCCTGCAATCAGTTCAAGCAGGAGAGCGTCATGGACACATCTATCTGGAGGTTTAAGGAGCCGCTCGTCGAGAACAGCATGAGGGCTTTGCAATCACTGGGTTTCTTTGGGGCAGGGTCTGATGGCCGGTGACATCCTGCTCACTCTCCAATGTTCGCCTGATTACAGGTAAATCAATCTCATCGCTCCAATTTCAAATAGGGAAACATTTATATTTTTAGTTTTAGTCCCTATGTTTTACTTGGTTTTCAAATTCCTTTCCCCCTTCCAACCCTCCCACTCCTTTTTACCTAAATATAGCATGCATTTACTAGAGGTATCCCCATAGTTTAACTCCCTTTTAGCATTTAATACATACATATTCATATATAAGAACCTACCATCCCTTTGGCTGGGTTAAGTACAAATTCGAAAGAGTTAATTTATTGTGTTTAGATTGATGCTCTGGAAAAACAGGCACAAATGCAAAGCAACCCATCAGAAGTAGTCACCATAGGCGCGAATAGTCTGGGTGGGAGATGCTTTTAATGATGCCTGTAGGGCCTAGCTGTAAGATGTCAGGTTCTGATTAAATAATTTACCATTAAACAATGTAGAGAAGCAGTCGATATTATATGATAGCTACAGGGCGTCATAGCCATTCTTGTTTCAACCCATTCTTCCCTCTAAATCCCCACCCACCAATCCTCCACACTTCTTTTCCTTTCAAAAACTTCTTAAGCGAAATATTTCCGAAGAATTAGACCCCCCCCCCCCCTGTAGCAGTTAAAAATCAAAACAAATAGAAAATTGACACCCTAACTTCCCATACCCAATTTGATGATTTATATTGCTAATTCAATTGGACTTAACTTTCATGAGTACTTTCGGGCACCCTGTACTTTTGACTCACCAACAGATAGATAGGCCAAAATATTATTAGATGCTCGTTAGCAGTTTCAAAAGAGAAATAACCAAAATTTGACATTATTTTTTTTTTGCAGTTGGACCTTATTCAAAGGTATAGGATAAGAGGACTTGAGACAAATGTGAAAATGCAAAATTAAACAAATCTTTTAATGAACTTTTTTGTGAAACGATCAAGTGAATCCTTAGTTTTAATAGGACTTATTAATCAATTCGTAATTAGCATTCATAAGCAAAAGTCAATTATAGTCAAACTTTTCTAGCTATAATAATTTAGTCCCATGTTTACATGGTTTGTATTTAAATATATAATGTAAATAATCAAAAACTGTGAACATTAATTTTGTTATTTTAAGTTTATCTGAATAGTTATTATTTTTATAACATAAGTATTTCCTGGATTGAAAAATGAAGACTGTTTTCTTCGTTCTTTTGACTTTTTTATCATAAGTTCTTTTGTTGAATTAGATATGTTTTTTGAAAAGAATTCAGTTACAATTTAGGATTTAATTTATATAAAGATAGGTATATATAAATAATATTTTATATGACTATGCTTAAAATATTTATTTTTTTAACTTAGTGCTAATGTTACATCAATATCAATTTACATACATTGAGGCTGTATAATTAATTATTATTATAAGTTTTAAAATAGCAACTATTCCGATGTTATACATATCAGTAAAAAGTCAAATTAATTCCCAACTTTAATATATAAAACTTATTCGCTTATTGGCCATATATTTTTATTGCAAATAAAAATGTAAAAACAGGTTTTAAATACGTATGAGTTTGTGTAGATATACATTTAAAAAATATACACTTACTCCTACATATTCTGTCTTAAAAGTTTTGATTTTAGAAATACTATAAAATATCATACCTTATCTAGATTTGAAATAAGTTGAAATAATTATAGTAATTGAGACAACATATCTTTTGTGAGTATATTGTTTTGTATGGTATGTTTGCCAAAATTGGATCATAATAGCATTTATATGTAAAAAATAGTTCATATTATGCATTTTATATTTAACTTTAATTTTTCTTTTGATTTTTTAATTTAATCAGTCAATTATTTGATATCACCTTTGATTAAGTTGAGGTTAGACTAGGTCATTTTGTCATATTATTACCGTACCTAATATAAATTATTTGCAAGCCATATTTTAGCACTTTATGCTCAATTCACTTTATTTGCTTGTATTTTGTACTTTTAAACATATTTAATAATGATAACCGCTTTAGGTAAAATCATAACTATGTGCAAGTCCTGGCGACATCAATAAAATGTCGCTTTTCAGTACTATGTGTTGGATGTTAATGCCAATTATTTAGATCTAACAGGTGAATTGGCCTCAAAACAAATTCTCACAATTATTATCACACATTTCTTTTCCCGCATAGACACACATTCTCGTTGTATCGAAGAATGGATACAGTATTGCCCCAGAAGTTGTGAGCTGATAGGTTGACTTGTATCAAATCTGCCGTTCAAAGGAGAGCCAAGTGCAGTTGTGACACATAATTTTCATGTTTTTTTTTCAGTAGGCATACCCCCCCCTCCTCCCTCTGCACATGTCGTCTGGTTCTGCTTCCTAGACGGTTAAAGTAGGCGGCTATCGAGCCAACTTGCCTTCATGCTTCAAGCTGCATTACCCATTCTGGAAAATTGCAAATCCATTTCCAACTATTTTGCTCAGTAATGTTCACCACGTCAGTTTTATTTTTTTAATAATAAAATTGATGTTCAAAGTAATTGTTTTCATAGTTAAAAACTTTTTTTTGTAAATTACACAAACACCTCAGTTTAGTGTACAAAATTACTTCATAGGTGGTACTTTTGTTAAGTTTCTTATTTGTGAAATTTTTAACGAAATCGTCACTGACTCATCTATTTTTTTTACTGCAAGATATATTTTCCGAAAAGTGTGAATTGAGACAAAACAAAATCTTTATTGCTTCATCTTATTCATCTTATTCGGTGTATGATAATACGGGCTTTGTTTAGATTCACATACGCTGTATATGGTGAACCCTGGTGAATTCTTAATTTCTCAGAGGACACGGGGAAAGGGTTTTCATAGATTATTACTAAATGTGCAGAGCTTCTTCAAGGCCACCCTTCCTCGTGCCTATTCTTTGTTACTAGCCTTCCCTAATTTTATATTCTGGTCACGATTGACCTGTTCAACTGGGGTTTCAGAAATCTATTTTTAGAACAATAAATGTAATGTTTATAGTGCATCATCCATACTTTTAATTTATTTAATCACAAATTAAATAACAAATCAAAAATCAATATGATGAATACTGATTACCTTCATGGTTACATTTTGTGGTTGTCCGACCAACGGGCTGTAGTTGGTTAAAATAATAAAACATTAAGGTATAAGTTTCGATGCTTGTGCGTTTTCGCATTAGTATGCTGTTAAATAAAGTGACAACAGTGTGATAAACTGTTGCAACTAAACTGTCTTTAGTTGCTTCATTAATTGCGTAAATGTCAAATAGTGTAAAGATCTCTTAAGCGCTGTTTAAAAACTATATCCAAGGGTAGCAATCTACACTTTGGTTGTAGACACATATTAGAGGCTGAAATTGGATTAAATTTGAGCTTTAGTGTGCCTTGAGTTTATTTTACTATTAAGAACTATTTTCGTGTGCTGTATGCATTATCATATTCTAGTTATAAGAGTAATAAATTGCCTTCGGTTGAGCTTCATTTTTCTGTATTTTATTTATCTAATTTAGAATTTGTTGTTTCCAAAGAACGCAATAGATAATACTTGAGAGTTGATAAAAATATTTAAAATTTCTTCACCTCATCTAGGTACTAATGTTATTTTATTTAGGTTATTTTTGTCTCCTAAACTCTTAGGAAAATCAATATTTTTTTTATACTTCTTAACCTTATAATAATGAGTGGTTGCGTGTTTCAATACGGCTAAGTACTGAATAAGTACGCAGAATGTATGGGACTTACCGCTCCAATTTAACGTGGTTGGTCATTTCATTCATTTTAATTATAAAATAATAAATATTAAATGATTCACCTCAAGGTATATAGTTAGAGGTCATTAGGGGAAATAAGAGATGTATTTTATTATAATTACCTATAACTGGCACAAAATTGCAACCTAACCTAACATAGAAAATCAAATCTTGTAACATGTTGTTGCATTGTTTCAAAGCGATGTGGTATTTAGCCGCAGTGAAGCGCGTTACTCTAAGTTCCTAGCATTGCTCGTTTGTTTATTTTATATATTTTTTTATCTGTTCACGTTTGTAAAGAAATTTTGGTCTCGAGGGAAACGCAATCATTCGAGAAATAATAAAATTTGTATAATTTTTGTATTTCTATCGCTATCTATCGTAATCCTATCGCTGGTGTATCGAAGCAGATATATTATATCTCGTTAACGTTTTGTGTTTTTGCCAGCATATTTCTGATTTTTTAATATAGGTAACCCATATTATATTTAATCGGGAGTGGCTCAATTAAGCAAATTTCACAAAAAGATGTTTGTTTATAAATAATCGAAACCCGTAGCCATATCATAGTTTCATTTTATATGTTCTCTTATGATTGTGCTCACACTGATATAATTTATGTTTAAATTATTAATATAGAGGTTATTTTTCTTAAAGACTCGATGCTATATACATTCTGCTTTAACAAGGAAAACGTTCATGCGTAGTGCCTGGTAATTTAAATGATTTGCGTTGAAGATGTTAGAGAATAAAGATGTAAATTTGTGGCACAATGTTTGTAAGAATTTAAACACTGAGTCCTTTTCTTTTATACTGTGATTGAGATTGAGTACCTGGCGACATTCGTCTATATACATATAGTCCTTGTTTGGGAAATTGATGTTGGAGTTGACGCAAACAATTTCTCAGCTGTTATTCTAGAAGAATTTGAATTACTGTAATACTTTTGGATTTAATTTGTTTCTTTTTTTTAATTAAAGCGTAAAAAGTTTCTCCGAATCTTATGTGACTTCTGTTACTGCAACCCATGTATGTTATTTTACTGTGGAGGTAGACTGGAGGTGATCTCATTCATGAGACCATAAAAGACCCCAATATATATTAGTTAATAGTTTATATATTTATCCTTTGTAATAAAGTTGAATTTTGTTTCCTATTCGTCAAGTATATACGCATTGTAAATATTTATATCCGACTTTTATTTCATCACATTCAGTTTTTGTACTAAGTTTGAACTGTGTTTCAAAAGTAATGATTATTGAAATATATGTTACCCGGCTAATTTTATTGACACATGGTTGGATTTCATTTTAGGACCCTTTTTATTGTTGGTGCCTTCAGCCTCGGTGAAGCCCCAGTAATTTCCAATACCTGAAAGTTTTTTCACCCAAAGCCTCTAAAAGACTAACCAATTCATACTTTTATTTAAAAAAAAATAATGCAATGTAGCTTAACTGTTAATAAACTTACTAGGTTTAAAATTTGTACTTGTCCTTCCTTCCAAATAATTAAATGGTAATGGCAATCATTTACTAGTAAATCTAAGGTCATTAGGGATACCGTATAGTGAATTACATACTGAATTAATATTTTTAGTATTCCCTATTACATATGACTTACATCTTAGGTAGCGAAGGAAACACCCATTTCTACCATCAAAATATAATATGCAAAGCATACGCTACATAGCTTGCTAAATTTGCAATGACTCTCTCATAATTTTATTGTTTCGACCTAGATTAAATTAAATTATTTAATTGATTATTTAGTATTGATCGTAACCCGAGGATAGTGTTTAAAATATACCTTTTAGCCGGAACGGGAACACCTATAATGGGAAAACTGCTTACCTCGACTTGTTTGGTGGTTTTCGTCTTACTATATTTTTGTCATGGACAAATCGCAATAAAAACATAAATTATTATGATTGCATGTTATATATAAAATGTTCTCCCGCGTTACACCACGTCGGTTCCTCAAATCCTTCTTTTCTAGACAAATACGGTGTTGGTCACACTCGCCGTTCCTTGCACGGCGGCTCACATTGTTAAAACAGATTTATTCTAGGTAGTTTGGTAAGTAGGAGCCATCAAGGATGGCTAAGAAAGGCACCAACAGGATATGCTATGAGTAATTCAGGTTACAATACTGGTCTCTTTATCTGGTCTGGTCTGGTCTGGTCTGGTCTTTTACTGGTCTGGTGCTAGGAGTTGATAAACATATGAGTAGCTATGTATATTTGGTTGTAAAAAATATACCATAGCTTTCATGATATATTTGGTCTGTTTCCAAATGTGATTTTTCCGTCTTCACATTAGTATTTAGTTCATTTTAATATATATTATACAAAAAAGGTAAATTCATACATACATTCATTTTTTGACATTGGCAGCACTGAATCTCCTGTTGGTGCTGTCACCTTTAACAGTCAGTTTGATTTTGGTTTTTGAGTCGAGCAGTTCACCCGCAGACCGGTACATTTGAAATTAAAGATAAAACTTGTGGTCGGAATATCGCAGATCCCTTCCCTTTATGAACCCTTATCCTCTGAACTATGTGCCTGTGTAATCTGCCGTATGCGAGTGGTGCACCAGTGGGAACCAGCATGCAGGTTCGAATAAAATAGTTTGGTAAGTGGTTCTTTTCTTTGTTGTCTGGTGTGCACCTTATATTAGCACATTTGTTGCACTTTGCACGCATTTGGCCAGGTTGGGTTCATAAAGAAACCGTCTTTTCAAGCAAGAAGCAGCATGGTCAAATATTGTCACATTAAACTAATTACATGTTTTATCGTAAAACGCCCCCGACGAAACACTGATTATTCAGTTTTTTTTTTTTACAAACAAACATCACTATTTGCGTGATATTAAGAAAAAAAATGTTAATATACTGACTGACTGGCTGACTGACTGATAATGAGTATTAGTTGATACTAACAATTTATACCTGATATTATTACTTTTTGATATATTAAAATAGTAATAATAATAAATAATAGTACCACGTTCTTATAAATATCTATATATTTAGATTTTTACAATATTTTAAATATATTTTTTTGTTTTTAGTGTGTTTCTGACAGAATAAACACATGGTCTACTAATGACATGGTCATGGAATAATGACATAGTCTAGTAATGAAGGAATCAATTTTGCTCCATGAAACAGTATAATTTTTTGAGATAGTTTTATTATGAAACAAATACGCATTTCAAACTTGATTTACAACGACAATAAACAATATTTGGTACGATCTAAATATAGTATCATGTAGGATTCAAGAGTTTGGATTAGGAAGAAAAAAAAGACCAGAAAAATAATCACGTTTTAAAATGGTTCATCTCATATCATCAAATACAAAATTCAAATAATTCAAATATAATTGAAATCTGCTTAAAAAATATACCGTTGCTTCGAGTTGGAATCATAATATATAATTTATGTTAAATGGGCATCCGCAACTTTGAAATTTTACAGACTAGAGTAAAACATAGGCAGACATTAAAAGTTTCCAATACGATAGAAATATTAGCTTCAATCTGGCAAACCTGTATATTGCCTACCCTCAGAAAATACATTATCTGCGGCCGTGCGTTTGTTGCCATTTGACATTGCCACTACATAACAATTGCCAATACAAGAACTATTATACATTTTAATGTCGTAGCTTAGTAGAGGTAACTAAATATTGGATATAAAAAACTTTTCATTATGACAAGAGAGGAATCTGGTCAAAATTCTTACTGCATTTTCACATCCCAAAACCTAAGCATAGGTTTTAAGTACCTAACAGAAAAATTTTCAATATTGTATGTAACATTTTCGACATGGAAATTTTGTAAAAGATTTTCCCGTTTTTAAATTTTCTTGCCACCGCACAAATTAATATTAATTAAATTAACATTTTTTATAAGATATTGATCGCAGTAAGTTTTTGAATAAATAAAGTACTGATAATTTTATACTTACTGATCAAATAATTTCTTACTGATAAAATAATGGACTCCAACATGCTCGCTAACCACGGAACTCATGAAACTAAAACCAAAGTCAAATAAACCATCTATACAGCACACAGATGCTTTATTTGACTTTGGTATTATTTTATTAGTAAATTATAGGCCATTATAAGTAAAAAAATATAATTATTAGATTAGTTATTGTTATATAGTTACTTTTTTTGTGAAATTAGTATGACGGTGACGGCTAAAGATGTCAGATCATGTCCCCCGGGCTTCATCAGCTCCATCAGCAAACTCCCTGGATTAATCGTCTTGTTTTGCAGTGTCTAGTGGCAAAGTCCCTCACTACAGCATGTGAGTAATTAAAACGGGAGTTGGCAGAAGATGACAGATCATCTTTTGCCATTTAAAAAGGAAATTAACAGAAGATGTCGGGTCATCTTCTGTCATCTCCCCTAGGCATCATCAGCAATCGTCCTTAGGCTCCATTTTCTTGATCAACTCTCTGAATCAATCGTTTCGTTTTGCAGTTTCTAGTGGAAAAGTCCCTCACTACAGCATGTGAGTATTTAAAACGGGAGTTGGCAGAAGATGACAGATCATCTTTTGCCATTTAAAAAGGAAATTAACAGAAGATGTCGGGTCATCTTCTGTCATCTCCCCTAGGCATCATCAGCAATCGTCCTTAGGCTCCATTTTCTTGATCAACTCTCTGAATCAATCGTCTCGTTTTGCAGTTTCTAGTGGAAAAGTCCCTCACTACAGCATGTGAGTATTTAAAACGGGAGTTGGCAGAAGATGACAGATCATCTTTTGCCATTTAAAAAGGAAATTAACAGAAGATGTCGGGTCATCTTCTGTCATCTCCCCTAGGCATCATCAGCAATCGTCCTTAGGCTCCATTTTCTTGATCAACTCTCTGAATCAATCGTCTCGTTTTGCAGTTTCTAGTGGAAAAGTCCCTCACTACAGCATGTGAGTATTTAAAACGGGAGTTGGCAGAAGATGACAGATCATCTTTTGCCATTTAAAAAGGAAATTAACAGAAGATGTCGGGTCATCTTCTGTCATCTCCCCTAGGCATCATCAGCAATCGTCCTTAGGCTCCATTTTCTTGATCAACTCTCTGAATCAATCGTTTCGTTTTGCAGTTTCTAGTGGAAAAGTCCCTCACTACAGCATGTGAGTATTTAAAACGGGAGTTGGCAGAAGATGACAGATCATCTTTTGCCATTTAAAAAGGAAATTAACAGAAGATGTCGGGTCATCTTCTGTCATCTCCCCTAGGCATCATCAGCAATCGTCCTTAGGCTCCATTTTCTTGATCAACTCTCTGAATCAATCGTCTCGTTTTGCAGTTTCTAGTGGAAAAGTCCCTCACTACAGCATGTGAGTATTTAAAACGGGAGTTGGCAGAAGATGACAGATCATCTTTTGCCATTTAAAAAGGAAATTAACAGAAGATGTCGGGTCATCTTCTGTCATCTCCCCTAGGCATCATCAGCAATCGTCCTTAGGCTCCATTTTCTTGATCAACTCTCTGAATCAATCGTCTCGTTTTGCAGTTTCTAGTGGAAAAGTCCCTCACTACAGCATGTGTGTCCTGATATTTTAAGAGAGTTATTAATGTTTGGGCCTAAATTTATTTATGAGACACATTTTATCAATACAAATTAGTCAAAGCAGAATATTGTTTGTTTAGCTGAATATTTGTAAATATAGAATATTTTTTAATTTCATTTTATTATGGTTTTAGATTCAAATCATACAGTAATAAATGTCATAATGTCTAATTTGTAAATAGATTGCATTAAAATTGTCAGACAGTGTATAAAGACATTTTCCACCCGTGAATAACTCAAATATTTTAGCATAAGGTTAAGCTATACGGTTTGATTTATTCTTGTTTAAATAGAATAGATTGCATTAAACCCTTTTTATTGTTATTTACCCATCTAGAATAGATACTGCTCAATTAAGCTTAAATCGTTCTTGTAAATGCTTAAGCAATTTATTATAAATACTTGGCTCTTCATGACTAGACTCTTTGATATTTGAGGTTTGCTATCCTATTTTTTTTATGTACATCTATATGTATTAGGTAGATACCTACTTACGAGTAGTTCTATAAATAAGTTACATTTTTATATGACCTTTTTATAGAAAATGAAGTAATTGCTTAAATATAGGTTTTATTGTATTCCCGTCACGTTTTCGTAAAGGATTCATTTTTTTTAAGTATTGGTTTTTTTATGTTACACGGAACAGTGCCAAATATAGTGTATTCGCTGGAAAATCATTCTGCCCTTAGTTAAATTCTGACTATAAAATAATGAAAACGTCATTGACTGGTTCCTAAGATTAGCGCGAACGAACTTCGCTCGCCGAGGACGTAATTAATATACCGATTAAGATAGAGATATATTTATTAAAAATAGAGATCTTAGAACTTATTTAAATAATTGGTTACCTAAAAATACAGAAGAAATGTGAAATGTAATAACAGCATAGAATATTTATTCATATTTTTTCTATTTCCTTATTCATTCTTTTCTATTTTCTTAATAAAATATATTTATTTATATTTTCTTAAATGTAGGACTATAATTCCCCTACAACTTTTGTTTGAAACAATTTTTGAAATGAGTAACCCTTAAGGTAGAAAAAAGCCCCTTACGGAAGAAGACCCTTACGGCTTATAAGGGATTCAGTAAGCGTACTCTCGCTGCGCAAGTGTACGGCCCGGCGTTTTTTGTATTCGATATAAAAATAAGAAATTGTACAGCTTTAGGAATTTTAAAATGAGGAAGGTGGTGGAAAAATATAGAAAGTTCCAGAATATTTCTTCCTAGCCATTTTGAAAAGCTTCTAGATGGTTCTACAAATTTGTGTATTTGTATATACAAATAAGAACCCCTAAAACCTCTTACTAATCTTGAAATAGACATGAACGCAACTAAGGAAAAATCGCAATAACGTTTTCATATGCTTGATATTGTAGCCTGAAATAAACGTAAAATATTTTTAGAACATCGAAAGGAATGTTTGATAAAAGTGCGTACAATTGGAGTTCGCCTATCCCCTACTTTGATCCGATGAAATCTACCTTTGCCTTCCGGCGTGCCGAAAGGGATTTTTATTCGAAGTTTGGTGTATGGACGCGATCCCGAACCCTCTCTCTGCCTGTTAAATCTGTTATGGGAAACTATATTATGATGTTAGCAAGTTTCTTACATCTTTCAACATGTCACGGTCCTCCAAGCACTCCGCGAAACTCACCGATTTTAAATAATTTTACTAGCATAGCCTAAATTATTAAAATATATGCTGAAATCAAATTTGGTTGATCTTTTTCTGACAGAAAAATAACATTTATTTTCTCACATGCGTAACCTAGCAGTTTAAGCGCAGTTAACTACGTTTTTTGCATGGTTATAAATTTCGGTGTTTTGATTCAATACTGCAATTATTTCGACCATTACCATTCGTTTTTCTCGTTATTGGGAAACATTTTCCCAACATTGTAATAATTTGTGTACAAATGACTCTATGGTGGGTTAGAAACATTATTGTGAAAATGGGAGTTTATATAGAAAATCAAAACATGAACCGTACAATATTTTGTTACATACATAAAATGAAATCTTGTATAACCTACACACATAAATGACTCGCCTGTGACCTCCTCGTATAAAACCCAATATACAAAATGAAATAAAATATATTATGGTTTATTTATTATTCATAAAAAATAAATACAAAATACATAAATGAACAAAAGTTATTTATTATAAGCCTGTCTTTCGCCTTTCGGAATGCGATCAAATATTCTGCCTGGATAGTACTGATTCCTGACAATAAAGTGTATTTTACCGATTACTTTTTCTTGAATTTCTAATCATCGTAAGTGTTTTCAACTAAATGTCTGCCGCATTTTGGCAACTTGATTAATCAAAGTTTGAAGTTTAGTTTGTTAGCATTTGCCCGTATCCTGACGGTTGGAGAAGTTAGGGGTTATTACTCTTTGCATAAGGGTACTGCCCACGTGATGGTTGAATTAAAGGGAGAGTCTATTTTAATTCTGAATTACTTTATTTGTATTGAAAATATATTAATTTAATTTATAAAATTTGCAATGACCACATAATAATGGTAATGAAGGTCATTCTTAAAGTAGTACTTGTATATTGATTTATTTTATGTTGGTTTTTATCTCATATCTTATTATTCTTAAAATGAACACTTTATCTTATGTTTTTATTATTTTACTTAAGCATTTTATTTATTTAAAGTGTTTGTTTTTTTTTTGTTTAAATTTTGTCTTCGTGTTGGTCTTTGTCTTTGTAAAAAGTTTTAAAAATATTTCTACCACGTTCTTCGGGTCTCTATTAGAAAAGTTTTTTAACCAAGTTAGATTGCCATGTTACTACAAAAGTAACAATATATGACTTGTATTTAATTTGTCTCCACGATAGTAAATTTGTTCAATTAAAGTACTTATATAATTTATTTATTAACATTTTATGGGCTTTTATTCTATTACATAAAAATAATGGTATGTTCTATAATTTATTTAATTAATAATTAAATATAGTATAAATACGTTAGAAAGCAGACATGTTATTATTATTATTGATAATATCAAAAATGCGAGTATAGTAAACGAGAATGCAGATATATATTATGAAACATTTGAACTGAGATGATTTAAAAACACAGCTCATCTTTAAAGGCAGTGGGCAGCTTCCTTTACATACGAGTGTCAATGATAATTTCGTTGTGGTCCAATTTACGAGTGAGTGAAAATGAGTTGTTTCAATTCTCCGTCGGAGTTTCGAACGCAAAGAAGCATTCGAGCGATATCAATTTTATCGATATTTAAAGGCCATTAAAAAATATTAAAATTCTACGCAAAATGAAGACTTTCGTCATTTTGATGGCAGTGGGATTTCTCTTCGCCGCTTACATTTTGCAAGTATGTGCCATTATTACATTACATGTGTCATTATTGCTACCGAAGTGAAAAAAGCACATAGGGGTGGAATTTCGCTTATCAAGTTATTTTTTTAAATTAAACTTTATTATTTATATTTTTGTTTTTGAGTAACCAAAAGATTCACATAGCAGGAGAGTAACACGCGAAGGCGAAACAAAAAGTGAAGCACTTGAATCTAAAAAGATTTTTTTTATTACTACGTATTTAATAAAAACAACAAGTTTCATATGCATACTACAAATACACAGAACCAAAAAACTTTGATATCTCTTTTGAGTAACAAAAAATTTAATTTAGTATTTTTACTTATTATTTATTCAGTATGCTTATTGGTTTTTTTTAAAATTAAAATTTACCTAATTGAAGAAATCGCGAGTGTAGAGCATTAATTGAGAAACGAATCAGTGTAAGCAATACATATTTTATTTCCGTTAATTATAGTAAATTCATAATTAGTATCATAGGAGGTTTTTAATTAGATTTGTATGTTTTTTTTAATGCAAGTTAACTAATAAATTCGGTTTGGGATTGACTTAAGCAATTACGAATATATTTTTTGGATAAGATAAGGAATTTCTCAGGGCTGGTCTCATTTTAGTCGAGCTAATCTTAAGATTCTAGGAAGTGAGTAAGCATGTACTTTTAATATTGTATGCTCTATTGTAAAATCATCTCGCAAAAGCCAATAAGGTCTATACTACTTTTATGTTACCATTAACAGTCTTAACAGATTATGTTTGCGTCGATTTTTAAAAAAAATAATCGTTTTTCCAAAATCCTTAAAAAATATACAATGTTTATAACTTCTAATACAAGACAATGTAAGTGCGTATTTGTCATATCTAACTCAACTTAACCTAACATTTAACCTTCATAAGTTTTTTTCACGAAATTTTGGTCACAAGATTCCTACCTCATACACATATAATTACGTGCATATAGATACTATTAGACATTTTTTTGTAAGCTTAGTCAAATTGTCTCAGGTAACTTCTATGTATTTCCATCGAAATACCGATATCCGTTTTTTTATTGGGATTTTTTAATATGAAATCATCTCGGATACCGCGCCGCGACTCAGAATCTCTTCCCATTCAAACAAATTAGGATATGAACTACATTAGGATAAGGAGTACATTCTTCACAAATGATCAATCCAGCGTATGGCCAGTGGTCCAACAATTATTTCTTTGTCTTTATTTAGAAAATGACAGTTATATACAAGCGGTAGATATAATAATATGTAAACAACAACAAAAACAAATAATAATAAATGTTACCAACATGAAAATGTAAAATAAAACAAACCTATGCACATGTAACAGCTTGTATACATAAATTCCAAAGATTGACAACCGCTGGTCTTGTTCATCAGCTAGACCAGGATCATCGTTGATATGGAATTTCAAGTTTAAGGTTGTATGTTTTTTTTTATATCGGATATTTCTATGTACAAACTATACTTAAGTGATTTATGAGAAATTCAAATAAAAAACATCCAAACATTGTTTTTTTTTATGGTAACATAGGTTTTTATATTTAAAAAACTACCTTAAAGGCTTTATAGAGAGATGTCATAGTAATTATGGTATTTTTACAAGCTTTTATTTAGCTTGCAATGTTTGTATGTCGGTTTAGGTCAAATCTTGCAAGTTGAATTAGAACCACTTCCTCGTATCCTACGGAGTTAAAATTTGACATTTTGGTTCAGTCCCGATAAAAATGCATTTTTACGGTAATCATGACCTGATTCTACACTCAGGAATGGCTTTAGATAAAGGAACCCTCAAGCACTTGCTTTTAAAATTGTATTTTTGCTATTAATTTATTTATATTATTATCGCATCTCCTTCGCAAAAGTTAATAGCTTTATGTTATAAAATTGATAGTAGTAATTATTTGTATGTTTTACGTATATAAAAACATAGATTATTTATTAGTCTGAGTACGTTTCAGATAACTTACGCTAGACCTGACCCCCAAGAGACGCCAGCTGTCGCCAACCAGGACCAGTTCGCGAAGCAGGCAGCAGATGCCCTCGACAACACAATCCTGATGTTCAAGAACGGAATCACCAGCCTTTTCGAAGATGGATCGAAGGTAACGAATCTCTGAGTGAAAAACCTGTGGTCCGCCCTGACATCATATGGGCGATTAGCTTGGTTCACAAGTCTTACTTACCTACTGAAAATAAATATAAGCGGTCTCAAATAGCTGGCTTTGGCAACTTGAACAATTCGTAGGGTCGCGACGTAGTTTTAATGTATTTCAGTAGAAGTTGCATTTTAAATCATTGTTTTATTAGAAAACAATAAACTGAAACACAATTAACGGATCAAGATGACTTATTCTAAGCGTGTGGGTCTTCAAGTCGTTATCCTTCGGCCCGGGCCTAATGACAGTTTTACCAAATAATATTTCTTGCACTGTAGATTGCATGATCACCTCGATGCAAGGGGGATTTTTTAATTCAAACTAGCGTCTTTTTTTTATTCAATTGAAAGTATTGCTAATAACATTACTTTACTATAGTAACATAACATAACGTTACTATGAATTCGCACTTTTTTATTATTAATAAACAGTTATTATTATTATTATTGTTAACTGTTTATTATTTATAAACAGTTTTTGCATCGGGTAGTTTTTGCATTAATAATAGGCTGATTTCTTTTCGAAAAAACTACCCCCTGCTCCCCGTACCCTCTCCCCCCCCCCCCCCTTTCCCCGTCGACTACTTATAAAGCCGACTAGAAGAATATTAAAAAAATCTGATAAATATTTATAGTTAAACAAAATCTGTAAATACCAGTATTATAGATATAACAAGTAAAACGATCAAACCTACGACGAAGTGCTCGATTACCATTTGATGTTCCGTCATGACATTTGCATCGTTAACCCTCAATGACTCGTGGTGACCCTGAATTCAACTATGTATTTATAAATGACGATACTTCTGACGCACGGTGGACTGACTTAACCCAGTCATTTCTCCATACAAACCCTGTAGCGATGTGACTCTTATTTGTACTGTTAATATCGTCGTATCTCTTAATTATTTGATCTTTTAAAAAAATCAAAAACTTACACTTTTTTATGTCTCAAAAAGTTTATATTTTTCCATACATTTTATCGAAACTTTAGAAGTTAATATCGTAATGAATGAATACAAGAATGGAGAAAATAAAACTACAGCTCAAGCAGGTGCAATCAAGCTAGCTCATCTAATTTTCTATTATTGTCTATTGAATACAGATTACATTAAGAGTTCGATTTGTTGACAATTCAATCCACCTTAAAAAACAGTATTTCTCAGTTTATCTGACTGACTGAACATGAACAATGCAAGGGCATTAATCGTGGCAGGTGTTGAAAAGAGAAGAGAGGCTTACTAATAAAATACTAGACGTTTCGGTGCGTTTCTCGACCTTACTCGCCTTTATATATATATATATATATATATAGATTTGATGATTGTTTTTTTAATAACGGCAAATCGCCTGAAAAGATAAATGACACAATCTTTGACAATATTGAAAAATTTTGAAAAGGTTTTTAATTATTTGATAAAGTGCTGGATAGCATAATATTTATAAAGGTTCTAAAGAGGTCCTGTACTTGAGAATGCAGGATGTCGGTTTAAACCCAGCGCTGAGTTTTATAAAAATGCATTTTTAACCTCCCTCTTTAAAATCCTCTTTTAAATGTCCTCTTTTATATTATATATATATATATATATATATATAATATAAAAGATTTTTCGGCGGTTTAAACACAAATTATTGTTAGTAAACAGATGGAGAAAAAGTAGAAGAAGATATAGATTAGGTGATTACCTCTGCTGGACGTTTCGGAGCTCCGCGGCCCCTTCTTCAACAGCTAATCGAAGAACGTGACAACGTGAATATATTCACGGGTCAACAACATTTTTAATAAATAATAATGTTAATAAGTTCACATTAAAAGTTTAAACATAAAAGTGACAATAAAGGGAAAAAACTGACCAGCAAAACAAAATAAAATAAGAAGGAATCTTAGGGAAGTTATGTTTAATTTATAAACTAAACCTATATTCTAATAAACGTAAGTTTCAAATGTCTAAATTACGATACTAGCTGATTATGCGATTAGCTATTATTTACGCGATGACAAATGATTAATCACATATTACCCATATCATATATTTTGTTTGCGCCGATGCATGTTTCCGTCATATTATCATAAACTATTCAGGCGTTGAAGGTTGCAGTATGTTTGCGGTTAGCCTTTCCCATACTAAAGTGTGAATAATCTGACCATTTTCTTTTATTCGGGTGCATCAGCGGAAACATAAAACTAGCCTATTAAATTATAATGTGAAAGACCCCCCCCCCCCCATCAGGCGAAGCTTTCAAACTGATGCTTTCAGATATATACGAACCAGTGAGATATTGTAGAATAAAATAAATATAGTATTTCTTTTTTAATGTTTCGGGTAACATTTGTATTAATTAGGCTTTGTTTGTGTATTCATAAATTAATAAATTATTAAAACAATATTACTGAAATATTTAATCTATGCCCCGAATGTAAATTAATGTGCTTTTCTTGAAATCGAAAAATTACCTTTTGACTTTTTCGTGAATATAATGTATCGAGTTATAATAAATAGTATTATGAATCGTCATTATAGAATATACTTCGCAAGACAAATAACGCAAATAAATATTGTTTAATTAAATAAAGTAATTATTTAAAAATGCTTTAAGCTATATACTAACTTTGGTATTTGGTATCAATAAAGTATTAATTAGTTTGATGATCAGTAAAAACATCGAGATTAGGTTAGAATAGATTGACGATTAATAATATGTGAAGCAATAGTCCGTCTATTTCGAACAATATAAAATATGATGAATAATATATTTTATTTTATGAATTGCTATGACCTAGGTCATCTAGAATTATTTTGGCCCTTTTGCTTATTATTATATAGGCCTAAGCTGTATTTGCTTGTGCTCTAGAGTCGAAGGAAAATGTGTTAATGATGGTATGACTAATTTTTTGTCCGGATTTGAACCCGCGACCATAGTCAAACGATTTAACAATTAGATTACCGCAATGTGGTTACATAAAAAAATCGTTATTGTGAAATTACATTACCGAGCCCAGCTCGGTATAGTAGTAGATACTAAAAACATATATTTTGAGATCTGGATGCTTACTGATAAATTAGGTGCGATCACGCTACAACGAGAAACACAAACATAATTAGTAAATATTGAGATAACCCGCTTGATAACATTAAACACTTAAAACATGTGATACGAAACGCTCATCTAGTTTGTAAAATTTAATCTGCTTTTAGTATCAAATTGTGATTGAACTGTTGAAGTAAAACTGCTCTCGACTTATTTATTTCATGGACCACCAACGAAGACAAATTGTGGTAACTTCACTCCTCGTCAACTCGTGCTTACGGCACGAAAATCTTAAAGATTAAGATTCTTCAGCCGATATTTCCTTAATAATCACAATAGTTAATCACAATTTAATCGTTTTATTTCTAGAACTGATTTAACAGAAATATTATTTCTATTTACTCGGTTTAATCAAATAGCTTTTTTTATATTAAAAAACCAAACTTTCCCCCCCCCCCCAGGACCAACGGTTGGTGCTATCAAAAAGATTACTTAGATAAGTTTTAGGCCCTCATCTAAGCAATAATATAAAATTCAAAGGAATTCGATATTTTATATACTAAAAAAGTTATAGCAAAATTTCACTATTTGGAAAAAAAATCCCTATTTCCGTCCCCTAATCTTATTTTGCTCATTATGAACTTGACCGAGATTTTGTGCCCTTAAATTTTATGTAGCTATCTAATTAATCTAATTTATAAACTATATAAACTACTACTTTTTAGATATATAAACTTTTAAATTGAGGATGGTTCTGGGTTCTAGCGACGATAAAATATGACGAAATTTTCTGGAAGTTATACATGGTACACATATTGCTTTTCTAATGAAACTTACCTAAGACAATGTGTGTGGTTACACCTCGCGCATTTGAAGTAATACTTCTGTAAGGAAGTTAATTAAATTTATCCTATTTTATTATTTCAACATGATCACCCCATGCTGGAATCTACATTCAACAAACTGCCGGTATAGCAGCCTATTTATATAAGAAGAAAATCAAAGTGACAGATAAAAAAAAAGAAAACAACGTGATAGCTCGGCGCACCGCTTTATAAAATGTAATTTACGCAACCTTCCGAGTTAAACCGAACAAGCGTGTCGTATTCCGAGCGTTTTACTGAGTTTAGCTAAATAAGCCTGTCCCAATTAGAATAATTTTCTGCCTAGCGTGAAGAAGTTTTGCTTCAAACATTGAAAATAAATAAATTTATTAGACCTACCGGAAATCAGACTCGAACCTTAGGATTTCTGATTAGATCACTACGCCATGTTCGAATATGTGCTGGAGCACATATTAGCAACATTTTTTTCCAGCTTGTCGCCTAATTTAGGATTTGTATTGCTTTTCCTAACCCTTCTAGTAATGCTCTTTTAATCACAGCGTTCGTTAAACTAACCAGACACCGCTTGAAGCATGTTCAAGCTAAAGAAAACTTTAAGAAAATGTTGAGAATATTTCACATAGCATAAGCTTTTCGTTTTTCTGAATTTGTTAACAACTTATATTATTTTTTAACAGGCTGTTTGTACTTTTGTCGAGTGTTTTGTATCTAATGTTGTATGTAGTTATTTTTTGTTATTTTGTTTGCAGATTTCTAATCTCTTCAATAATGTCACGGAGAGCATCAAAAAGTTGACTCACGGCGAAGGCTCGGCAACCGGAAATAGAAAATAACCTATGTTATTTACTTTTACATAACGTATTATTAAATTATGCACTTTAAATTAATTTATTTTATTTAATCGATGTATTCTATCTATTATGTACGTAACTGTAAGTTACTTATGTTTAATTAAATTATGCTTTCATCGAATAATTAATTATTTACATCAATAATATATCTCTTTATGTAAACACATTTTACACGTTTATGTTAAAAAAAAGTGTTCAGTACTTACTGAACAAAGTAGTAAAAAATATATATTCAAAATACACGCACAATCTACATTATAATATGATATATAATCTCTATTAACAATTCGTAGGTACTCAGTTACAAAACAATCCTTCCTACCTTCCTTATTCACGCAAGCATTGCGGCTGGCCACCCGCTAGAATGGCGCGTTTGTTCTTGCATCGAAACGCCATTGACAACCGTTTTCAACCGACATTTTCATCGTGTGTTATTTTCATTCGTATAATTTTCAACGAGGCCTCAGAAGTAAAGACGTTTTGTCCGAGTGCTTTATACTTCACATCAACCAGGCACGAGGCAAACTTCACACTCGAGTTAAGTCGCTTTTGCATCGATTCTGGTCTCTCCGTCAGCCGACGGTAGTCCTTCCGCGTCTGAAACAAGTGAGAGCACTTCATCCGCGCCTCTGAACCTTCTGTACAAAATGCTTTCCTTCCCCCTCCGAAAACAATATTACGTAATTTTGGGCCTTACTCAGCTAAACTGGATGTGCTTGTGCTTGTGCTAGAGTCAGAGGAGAAGCGTTAAAAATGGTAGACTGAGTGCAGCATCAAACCCACGACCGCTGGGATGACACCTTCAACTTCGACTTTCCAACAGTTGTAAAGTCGAAAACTGAAATGGAACTCGTAAGTAACACAACTTGTAGACTTGGTATTCAGGAAAAAAAATGGGGTTCACTACATAAATGTCATTTAGTATTTTCTCTTAGACAGCTATTTCTTTCGTTATTGCCCTCCCCCTCCCCCCCTTTTATAGGTTCGGGTTATTGGAGTTGGAATTAGACATCGTGTCTGACCGTCAACTGTATCAAATATGGGTTATTTTTTTCGTTGAATAACATTAAATATTTTAAAAGGACAAATGACAAATGAAGTATCAAAAACGAGGACAAACGACTAGAGATCGGACTTTAAATACTTTTAAATATGAATGACGTTTCAGACCAAAGCAGATCGTCGTTTTTGGAATTCCAAGGACTCCCTTTATTGCAGTTTGCGTGTTTTGTTTGGTCTTCTGTTATCTGAATCTGAATTTTTACTATTTCTTAAAAATTTAAAGATCGATTACTTCTCTTAGTATAAGGTTAGTGAATTTATAACGAGCTGCTGAATAGAGTCACTTTACTCAAAACGTTCGTCTTCTGCGTATTCAAAATAAAACAAACAAATTGTATGTGATAGAAGAAAAATAATTGATTCTGTAAATATGTTTAAAAGGGTCGACAAACATCGCGCGGGTCGACGGATAAACGGCTGAAATCTGAAAAATCTAAACCATAGTATATGGTTTTAATACAATTTCCTCGACCGCTGGTCGGCGGTTCAATACGAGAATAGCAGAAAGTGCCCCGCAGTGAGAGTTCCTTCGGTGAGATAAATTATGTGATACCATCAGCTTTATCAGCTGTCAATGTTTCAAGGATTTTTTTGTGTCGTGTTATTATATATTTTTCCTAATAAAAGTTAATAAATTTCACCACTAAATACTTCTTTTAATTCTGAACTGTAGGGCACTATTCTCTATCGATTGACTCACCGCAAAGTAAATAGTTCTGGTTGTACTATTAACTGTTTTACTTATACAATAAATAAACGATCGATGAAAATAAAAGATTAACACTCAAACTGCTTGGCGAAATTGTGTGTTAAAGACTGACAACAATCTGTGTTCTCGTATTTTATCATTTTGGCGTGGAAAAAAATACTATGATTTTAGAATGATGCTAGTCCGATTTTTAATTGAGATATGTAGTGGTAAGACGCAAACCGGCGTTAAGGAGAAACGAATCTTTTTTTTTGAGATTTGTTACTGCGTTGGAGTTCCTTCATCACAGAAGTCGAGCTCTAGGTATGAACGATTTTGTATCGAGGTTCCTTGAATTGCTGTAAGTGTTTCCTTTGGTTTAAGTAAACATAAAAAATAAATAAAATAAAAATAGGCCCACTACTAGAGTTTCCAAAGTGACCAGCGCAAACACCCGTAGCTAAGATTTACATTATATTTATGATGTGTAAACATTTATTCCGGGTCCCGAAGATTTTTTGGGACTAGGTGAATTGCGCCCATCTCAAAGATAAAGACAGTACTGGTCTGGATGAGAAGGTTGATAATTATTTACTTGGTAACCAACATTTATTAATTGGCTTCAAAATAAATGAATTATCAATCTCACTTTCACTTGATATCAATTTTCAATCCTCCCATTATATGCACTGAAGAACGCTGATGTTTACACGTCTTAACCGTGAGTCCCGATGCTCACGCATTTTTGTTTTTGTGCGTTGTTAGTTTTTTAAATAAACATTAAATTTATAAATTTAAATTATAAAATGAGTTATTTCCCAAAGCAGATCCATAAAATATCAAGATTTTAGAGGTTATTTTTAGAATAAATCTAAATCACGCCCAAGGTCAATAACCTAATAATCCCTAAGGCGTGGCAGATGCATTACTACAATTACTGAACTAAAAAATGCAATGATTAAGATAACATTTTAATAAACAAAGTCGTAAAATTTTATTTCTGCCATTGTTATTAATATCGGTGACTTCTGGTCGAAAGGATTTAGTAGCAGTCAACGAATACCCAAAAGGGAATGTAGAGGGCGTGAGCTTCAGAATCTTCATACTAAAAGTCCTGACGTTTAGGGGGGGAGCTGGAGTGGAGAGGGGGGCACAAAAAGGTCACACTGTTAATTTTTCGCTTGTATCTCGAAAACGGTGCATTCTAGAGAAAAAAAAAAATACAAAAAATAAATAAAAGCTTATTAAATTTTATATAAATTTTATTGTTTATACTTCCTTAGCCGTTTTCGAGCAACGCGCTCCGGAAAAAAAATCGAAAAAAGTTTTTCCCACATTTTTCATTTTTCCTTCATATCGTCTAATTTATTCATCTGAGAAGGAAATTTCCTCTAAAGAAATTGTAGAAAATTAAATTCTCTTCCTCCAAGATGCAATAATTTTTATTTATTTATTTTATAAAGTAAACATACAGAGAGTAATCGTAAACATTCTTACATATTATACACAGGTTAATATATTTTATAACACTCGATGCTCTCCAATTTCATGTTTACAAAACATGCATGTGTGTAATCTTAAGTTAGTTATACATACAAAATTTGGTACATTTGATTTTAATTATAACATTAGAATTTGAGAGAGAGAAAAAAGAATTAAGATAATAACAAGTAGGTGCCATTTTAATAAATCCTTTTTCCTCCTCATAATCCTTTTTATTCCTCCTCTTATTTTTCCTCAACCCTTAAAACTGTCATTAACCATTTAAAAAAACTATGAACTAGACTATAATAGATTTCGTGTTATATTTCAATAAGATTATTTAAAAACATTTTTTAAAACATTAACAAAACACTGATTTCGGACAAAATCATGATGATGGATGTGTTTATCATTTATTCATCATTTTTTTAATGCTTGTTTTTTCAAATACCCTGGCCTAATACAATTTTTTTAATTATTTTGATCTCCGAGGCCTTTCTTTTTACTTTCCCTTTGATTTATTTTGAAAATGACGTTTCACCTATGAAAATTGTTCTTTGAACTCTTTAGTTTTAAGGAAAATACTTTTACCGATAATAAAAAATACTTTGATCACAAAATAATACTATCTTTTAAATAAGAACGAATACCGTTTCCATTATTCTTTGGACCAAATTTATCACTCAGTGTAAAGAATATAATAATACACTAAGAATGCGAACAGCAGCTATTATATATAAGCTACTATATACATTAAATATATAACGTTCCTACTATTGTTAAAATATCTAAGTATCTATCTAGGTATCTAAGTAACTAGCAGTAAAATACCCATAATGTTACTTAGCTATCTTAGGCGATGCCTATGAATTTAGTATTCTTTGTTAATATGCAAAATGGAAGTTCAATGTCACACTAATTATAATTAAATATATATTCTGAGGATAGCGAATGCGAAAGCTTAATATTTTAATGATCAAATCTGTATATTTTACCTATATATATTTATTTATTTACCTTTAAGATAATGACCAATAGTAATAACTTATAATACCGTTTGTTTGTGTTATGAGAAATCTCTCCTTATCGACCATTGGATATCTTCCGCTGACCCGGGGCAAGTCCGTTCTCTGTCTTTGAAATTATTTATGGAATAATTGGAAACAGAAATGTATTCGTTTGTGATGACTAAATCAACCATTGCGATAAATCATCAGTGCAACTGTAATTCCAATATTCCATTTGAAGTCATTATTATATAATTTATTGTTGTAATTTCCTATTGTGCCATTATGATTAAATAAATAAATGTTAGCGTCGTTGAAATTGTAATTAATTATCAGGTGATTGCTTCGAAATATTCATGGCAGTATATCCGCATTATATCTAGCGGATGATTGAAAAATAAAGGTTCTTGCTCTTCAAACACCAAAACAACATCAAAAATTCAAACAAAACACAAAACACCACACACGATTATTACATCGAAACTTTTGATTGTATAGTATCTCAAGAATTAGTTTAAAGTAATTCTTGATTTCTTAAGAATTACAAAAAAAACAGGTATGTTAACGGTATTGTAAATATTTACATATTTTATAAATACCTACTTTTTTATGATAGGCCAATATGCTTTACCTTTTTGACAACATGAATTAAATGCAGCATTTTACCTTAAGTGACTTCAGATTCGTAATGTTTTGCATTGCAAAACCTGCATTGCAAATGTTTTATTCCACAATCAAAAGTATTCAAATTTCTTGGAATGAGATTCAGTGCACATTTAAAAGTATCCCTCAAAATAGTTTCATCATTTTGTAATACTATTTACACTATTTAAATTTGCAATTGGCCTATTATCATTTCGACTTAACGAGTGTTCAAAAAGTAAGGTGACTTTTCAAATTTCGCTGGCAACGTATTTTCGATTATCGATTTTTTTTTTTTTGTTTTGTTATGTTGGTACACTCTTCCCGAACATCTGTACCAAATTTCAAGTGAATGGCATTTTTTGTTTGGTTGTGAGAGGCGTAAAGGTTATAAGTGTTTTGCGTGCTCGGCGATTTTTTGCTATCGAAAAATATGGATCAAAGGATTTGCATCAAATTTTGTGTAAAAAATAAAATTAAGTGCTTCGTAACACTTGAAATGTTGACAGTGGCATACGGTGAAACTGTTCTGAGTAAAAAAAATGTTTACAAGTGGTACAAACTCTTCCAAGATGGCCGGGAAGATGCCAATGACGAGCCTCGCTCTGGACGCCCAAGCACGTCAACAACTGATGAAAACGTTCAAGCAGTGAAGAAAATTGTTTTGGAAAATCGTCGAATCACTATCAGAGAAGTTGCTGAGGATGTCGGCATATCGCTTGGCTCGTGCCATGAAATTTTTTCTAATGTTTTGGGCATGAGACGTGTGTCAGCGAAGTTTGTTCCGAAATTGCTAAATTTTGACCAAAAGAACTGTCGCATGAGCATCGCTCAAGAGCTGAGAAGTTGCTGAGGATGTCGGCATATCGCTTGGCTCGTGCCATGAATTTTTTCTAACGTTTTGGGCATGAGACGTGTGTCAGCGAAGTTTGTTCCGAAATTGCTAAATTTTGACCAAAAGAACCGTCGCATGAGCATCGATTTTTTGACCAAAAACAATGCCACAATCGTGCCTCAGCCACCATATTCACCGGATTTGGCCCCATGTGACTTTTTCTTGTTCCCAAAACTAAAGAGAGCTATGAAAGGACGGAGATTTGCAACGATTGAAGAGATAAAGACTGCATCGCTGGAAGAGCTCAAGGCTATACCGAAAAGTGCTTATGAGAAGTGCTTTGAGGATTGGAAAAACCGTTAGCATAAGTTGTATCTGAGGGGAATTACTTTGAAGGGGACAAAATAAATATTGATGAAGAAATCAATATTTTTTCTTAACAATACAAAGTCACCTTACTTTTTGTACACACGACGTATATATTCTCCCTTCTTCTTTGTGTCTCACGTCAGTTCTATATGGAGGCATAAGTGCGAATAAAAAATGAAACTACTGAAATTAAAAATGTAACATGTAAAATTAAATTACTGAAACTAAGATTAAACAGGGTTTAATTTATGTAATAAGATCTACTCAATTTTTTTTTTAAATCTAATAATTATGCTTTTTTGCCTAACATTATTTTATTGACATTGACAGATTATTGAAAACAGAACATTAGAAAAAAACAAAATTCACAGCTCGAATCTCATTCGGTCAATCTGTCAGTTAGTATGAACATTTATAATATAGTTAATTTTAGCTTTCTGCGCTCCTTCTCCTTGATGGAGGACGGATATATCCGTCCGCATTGCCCGCTTGATTTTGATTATTTTTTGTATTATTTCAGTATTATTTATTAACTTGACGTTTTCAACATTGGAAATCACAACGAAACAATTTTGTTTTATTTTTTTTTCAATTCAATTCAATTTTCAGTGTCTACTACTATTTATACATTTGTATTGAAATACACTAATGTACTACCGTTCCAATATATATATATATATTTTTTAACTTTTTTCTTTTTTTCGAAAACTGTTCATATTTTGGAAGACTTTTAAATTGTAATGTATAGTTATAAATATATGAAAATGTAAAAAAAAAGTGTTGATTTTTTTTTAATTTACGAAATAAACATAATCAAAGTGATATGGTGTAATAGAGAATTTTACGGTTAATCAGATGATACCAGATTTGTAAAGATTGAAAGACTCATGCCTGCATTATGGATTTTATAGTAGATGAGTGATTTTTCAAGGTCATTTTGACAGTCTTAACGGCTTTTGGCGCCAAAATTATTACGGACTTAACTTCCTATAAGGGTTAACCATACCAAATGTCACTGTCCTCCGTTCGCGCAATTTTCTCAAAAAGGAATCCGAAATTTCCCTTCACGTATTAATATATAAATTTAATTACATTTGATATACTGCTAGATTGTTCTAGCTGTAAGCTTATTTATTTATCTAGCTGTAAATTTGAGAAAATTTATTGGTTGCTATGTATTCTGTTTTGTTTAGAATTCCTAGCTGAATCCATATTGCGTCTACAAAACAAATACAATGATCATAATATGGCAAATAACAGAAACCTCCAGCCAAAGACCAACGTATGTGTATGTTATCTAATTAAATATTGAGAAAATTACCCTTATCGTAAGACCTTACTCTTAAATTAGCTTTACCGTAACTGTTGCAACACCATTTTAATTGATTGTGTCGTTATCTATGAAGAACACCTAAAATATAGTCTATAATATCTATAATATGTGAGGGAAGCACTCTTTGACAGTTGTGCATTGAATTGTGCTGCTTTGTTGAAATATTAAAATTGTTCGAGTTGTGAGGAGAATAAGACTGTTGTGTAACGAATAATATTGTGTTTTAAAAAAAAGTATCTGCTATCTCATTCAGGGCTAGGTCCTGCCACTGAAAACGAAGTACCTACCAACTACACTGTAGTACACTGTAGCACCCCTACACTCCTACAGAATGATCCGAGGATGGTTTTGGTCATGAAAGAAGATCTCGGACGCGATATTTACTTTTTGCAGGTATAATCTAAAATACTTTGTGTGTGTTTTTTTTTTTAAATATCAAAATGTTGGTTGAAATTCGCGCAAAAGCAAAATAAAATAAAAAAAATGCATAAGGGACAGAAAGTGGTATCAGCAGCTTATCCAAGGGGCAAGCAAGGGTTTATACCATTGAACTGAACTACTGAGCTGAGGGGGATTGTAACCCATTTAAGTCAATCATTTACCGTGAATTCAACACAGTCACACCTAGTTAAAGTAAAACTCCTTTATACCTAACACAATTTTTCCTAGGCAGCGAATGATCTAGTTGTGGCACGATCATTCGGCTAAACTCAGGAGGTCGCTTGGAGGTGATGTGCTCATTCGGCTAAAGTCGATGCACCACATAGATTTTCTTCTTAAAGCGTCCAGGAATGTAGTTGAATGTAACTACCAGTATGGGGGTGAAAATTTTAAAATATAGATTAAAACATTTGATCAATTAATTGACCAATAAAATCAATTTCCTTACGAAAGTTTCACTTGTGAACTCATACATATACACTGATTTTTAGTTGAATTTTGGCAAAAGTATTTTTCAAATTGTTGCTCACATATGATTGCTAATTTATTATGTAAATATTTAAAAAAACACAGCATACTTTTGTTAAAAGAGAATAGGCCTTAAATGAAAAAGTATCTTCTACCTATGTTTTTGGGCCTAAAAGTGGCACAATTTTCCGTAAATGACGTTTTGTATATTTTTCGGTAGGATACATTTTATTGGAGGATAATTTAATGAAAAAAATTACACGTGCAAAGAAAATACCTTACTAGACATATATATATAAGCATTTCTAACCAATGATCTTTTAAAATATGGATACGGCAACTGATGGTGAAAACGTGCCACGCCCAAGTACGCCACTTTGCGTCGAGTACGCTCCTCGCGTATCATACGTCTCGCTTGCTCGCATATGTCATCGCGATAAGTCTCTATCCAGCATGGCGGAGTGTTGCGGCGGGCGGAACGGCGGGGTTTTTCCGGTGTCGGTTTTTCACAAGGACGATTTGTGTGACATGCCGTATCTATATGTTTTAAAAGATCGTTGTTTCTAACAGTTTTTGAACAGGCAACAGCGCTCAGTTAGATAAGTACACTCAGGAACCGGTAAGTTAACTATACAAACATTGTAGTGTTGCGACTTATTTGTAGATATAGAAAAAAAACAGTACTGGATATGGTTTTATCTCCTTATTATCTTGTCTATTATAGAATTAAAAAGTAAAATTTCTAAGTCATTCACTCATTAGTCATTAACAATGGAATATGTCCAAATTGTTATAAAATCTCTAAAATTATTCCTATCTACAAAAAAGGCAACGAAAAAGATATTGAGAATTATCGTCCAATCTCCCTTCTGAGTGTATTCTCAAAATTATTGGAAAAACTAATAGAGAAAAGACTTACTCATTTCTTCGTTAAGTTTAATATTTTAACAAATAATCAATTTGGATTCAGGAAAAATAGGTCTACTCAACAAGCGATTTTAAAATGTTGCAATACAATTCATAATGCTCTTAATGATAAAAAGTGTGCAGCTGCAGTATTTTGCGATTTGAGCAGGGCGTTTGACTGCGTTGATATTGCCATATTGCTAAGCAAACTAAGCCATTATGGTATAAGAGGAGTGGCTCTTGTCTTGCTCAGATCATACCTTAAGGACCGAAAGCAGTGTGTGGAAATGAAATACATCGCAGACAACCAAATCGAAACAGTAATTCAATCTGACACTAGTTCGATTAACATCGGTGTACCACAGGGATTCATATTGGGGCCTCTTTTATTTATAATATATACACATTACCTCAGTTCAAACATAGCAAGTGCGGAAATTATTCAGTTTGCTGACGACACTAGTGGGGTAATCGTAACCAATAAAATGGGCAAGCTGGATACAAAAATAGCTCAATGAGCTTGAAGATTGGTTCAATACTAATAAGATGTCACTAAACATGTCAAAGACAGTTATAGTCGACTTCAGCAATGCTCCGAGTTCAACCCTTAAGACACAGCATGCTGTTGAGGTTAAAAACAGCGTTAAATTCCTAGGAAAATATTTAGATAAAAACTTAACTGGCAAGAGCATCTTCAATATGTCAAATCTAAACTTTCCTCTGCGTGTTATGCACCTTTGATATGGTATAATCGCTTGGGGCACAGCTCCGTATGTGAGTGATATCTTTCGACTCCAGAAACGATCTATCCGAGCTATTGTAGGGGTGAACCAACGTGTATCATGTAGACCACTGTTTAAACGACTTGGAATTTTGACAATCTATGACAATCCAGGAGTGTTTGTGTGAGTTTTACGTTAGCAAGGACAAAGCAGTAACACAGCCAGATCCATGATCATGACACTCGCTACAAGAGCAATTATGTACAAACCGTCATCCCCAAGTCAGTCAGATTAAAAAAAACGAATAATTATCTAGCCGTTCATTTCTTTAACAAATTACCAGAGAATATCAAACTTATTTCTAAATTTAGCATTTTTAAAAAAGAAGTTAAGAAACTACTTTTAGAAAAAAATATATACGGGTTTGAAGAGTTTTAATTAATCTCTTTTCAGTTTCTCTTTTTATTTTTAACTATATTTATGTAAATTTTGTTTTTTTTTGTATTTCCTGTGTATACTTTATTAGATCTTTTTAAATATTTACTTCTCTGGGTTGTTAAATTAAATTTGTTTTATTTTGTATCTTGAAAATCTTTTTGTGCAATTTTATTTTATTGTATTCATTGTCTATTTTTTTCTATTTACATTGTTGTATGTTAAAAGCTTTTATGACATTCCTATGTACATTTATGTATATATTGGTAAATAAATCTATCTTATCTTATCACTTTAAAAAAATATGTGCAAATTAAAATATTATTATTTAAATTGACACCGCTTTATAAAAAAGATTAAAGAAATATTATGTTATGAAATTATTGATTACGAATGCGTCGAAGGACTGAAGATCTTTGGACCTAAGAATTGTCCCTGATATCAAAAAGCACTACCATTGTATGCCCGGCTTAACTAGTACAGGGCCGAATTCTCGAGCGGTGTAAAAACTTTCGTCATTTGTATTGTATTTGTATCTATATGGATTTTATTAGTTAGTTTACAAACCAAGGTATCAACATTTATTTATGTATTTATCTGTCACATGCATTTTACATAAGGCTAACATTATAACGATAAGTTTTCCATTGTGTGCAATAATTTATCTTAAAATAGCATTCAAACAAAGCTTGAGTTAGGCCACTAGACTCGCAAAAAGAAAAAAAAACATTCTCGATGTAAACCTTAGGGAAACATTTAAATCTATCCAACTAAGTAAAAACCTGTAAAAGGATGAATTTTATAGGTAAAGTACATTTCCGACATCTTTACCGATCTTTTATTTTCACCATTTCTAAATGTACTGAATTACATTGTGAATTATATTGTTATTGAAATATGAGCGAAATAATGTTTGGGAAAATTTGGGCTTCGAATAGCAGTTAACTATCAGGACTTTAATGACAAAGTAAGGGACGCCACTGTCAAATTACTTTAAACGTTCTCGAGCTAAAAATGTGCTGTCTGAAAGCTATCAGTAGTGCTGTTTTTCTATCAGGTATATTTTAATGGCATGGAAAGCTATTAAATTCTGATTATTAAGTTAACAGTCGAATGCAAAATAACCACTCAATATTATGGTCAATGCCTTGCCTTAGCCTCGGGTTGAAATATTGACCAATGATTATTTTTCACTCGACTGTACATAAAACGCCGCGATGGCTTCCACTTACGTAATCTATTATAATATAAAATGTAGTTTCCACAATACATTGTAATTTAATGGGATGTAATACAATGTTAACATGACATTTTAATAGCCAAATATTGATTAAAATGCATTCAGTTAAAGTAAGTGTATAAATTTTCACTACGAATATAATTAATAAGTAGTTACGTACTATAAAAATTACCTATACTTACTTGCATAACCTTACCTTGTGATAAATAATAATAATATAAACGTAGGATGTTTATCTAACAGAAAGAGAAAAACTAATAGAAATTGTTAAACGTTTTTATGATCGGGGACATCGTTATGTCAAATCGTTCACGTTAATTAATATCTACCTACCCGCTTCTTTATTGTTGTAAACAATGGTCACAGATAATTGAATATACACTTTCACTTCCTCCATAACAACCGTATACAATTTGTATTCGTCGAAGGTCTCGCTGAAATAATATTTGCGATTCCAATTTGGTCTACCTGTGATTTGTTTTGCGTAGCGATTTGCCCGTCGCGTTGTCCGCGTGAATTTTAAGTGCCAATAAAACCTACTCGAACGTGCGTAAATCGTTTCACGGCGTGACAGTGCTCTCGTCGATGCGACTCGGTTAACACCTGCCGTACGAGTACGTCCAAACCAATAGAAACAATAAACGCGCTTGGAAATACCGTCAAATATCCAGCGGGTGAGCAATTCAAAAATTATAGCTCCAAGTGTTTTCTTCCCACAGAATACATGTTTGGTATATCTCAAATACCATGGTATGTTTGTGTTTTATTAAATAATGCGTTTCATTATTCGAATAATTAATATGTTTAACTTTTGTGTTTGATGCCAGCCGCGACCATGAGTATTCGTCTGAAATCGCTTCATTTTTATTTTTTTATACAGCATGTTAGGTTTCATACTTAAGAACGCCATTCTAGGACGCACGAACTCTGAAACGAATGTGACAAAAAAAAAAATGATTGATGAGGCGGAGACTCGTGATAAGCGTGTGCTGTAAATGGCGAAAAATAACTTAAATTCAAACAAAAATGGCTTTAAAATACCTAATAACTTTGAACGAGGTCATTTTATCAACCTATTGCTATATATTATAAGATAAAAAACGTTAGCACTTAAATTATACCTCAAACACAACTGAGACTTAGCTTGAAAAAAATTGGAAAACAACGCTTGTATGCCATTATATCTTTGGGGTGTCATTACAATGAACCTAAATTATTGTTTATCATTTCATTTTTTTTTTTCAATAAAAATAATATTTATTGTTATTTGGACAGTTACGATTTGTATATATATATGTATTGTTAATAAATTAATATATATATATATAGAATTATGATTTACCTAAATCCGTCACTGTCAGTATCATTTTTATTTTACTATATGCGTCGTAATATAGTTGAGTTCTAAAAGTTATAAAAACAAAAAAAAAATCTTCCAGATAATTTTGTCTGCTTTTATCGCCTGGCTTGTGGGATAATTTTTTGTCAAGAAAAAATAATATACCCACAATTATAGCTGGCTTAGAAATTTTGGGATCTGTACACATAATTTAATAAAAAAACCTTGCGGCTAGCAATAACATCCAAATTTTACAAGATTGGATCTGAAACGTATCTTCTAGTACGGATTGTAGCCCCTATCTTTGTTTAAAAGATGAAAAGAGGACGTTAGAATGACAAATTAAAAAATAGTTAGTTTAACCTCAGTAAAATCTAATTTGTGCATGAAAAGGTATTTCTCCCTTTTCTTTTTCGCGATTTCTCTATTCCTAGAGCGGTTTAGGACAAACGGGAAACTAAACGTTTGTTAACGAATTAAGGTCATCCGCCGGTGTAGTTAACTTCGCTGTATGCCTTCAATAGGGAGTCAAATTTTGGTTTCATACCGCAGGTATATATTTTTTTCAATCGAAATAAAACAGTGGTAGTGATTAAGTAGTTATAATTGCGTATTGTATGGTTATTTACATACATTTCGGAAATACTCCCTCAAGAAACCGATAAGAAAGAAAAAAATATACCCAGCCGTTTTGCTCGACATTTCACTGAAAGTGAAGTCATCGTCCTCCGCTCAATCTTCCTTGAAAGACTTTCAAATTGCAAAGGAACCGTAGCAACAAAGGTAGATTTCCCCTTGGTTAGGAAACATTGTCAAAATGGGATTCTTTCACATTTGTTAAATGAAATTGTGAATTTTTTAAATGAAATGAATTTGTTGAATGAAAAGGCCTGTCACATATGTTAGATTTCTCCCGAAACTTTTAAGATATGATGAAACATGAAACATTTAGTTTAAATATTATTATAACATAATGGGTTAAATGAATCAGAACCTATATATACCTAATTTGTTATTTTTCATACTTAAATATGAAAAAAAAATGTATTTCGGAAAATGCTATTACGATTTCGTATCATAACATTAGTTTAATATTTAAGTTTCAATAGTGTATAAATGTAATGAACTAAATAAACCAAAATAGAGATAATAATCGCCTAAAATTGAAAAAATGTAAGCTAGGTTACTAAATATTAAACTGAACTAAATTATGACAATCCCCTTACTTGCTACATTCTTGTACTTACTTAGTCCTCGCCTTAACTACTAGACTACCACGATCTCACGATTAGTTAGGAATTGTTTTAAGTTCGTGTTAATTATTGTTATATTATGTAATGTGTTTTTTTTTATTTTTGCTGCTGTGATAAAATACTAATAAATGTATGCCGCTAAGCGTAATTAATATGACCACTGTCTTACCGTAACAAATTACATGCACTGTCACATTAGCAACGAACTAACGCGTCCACCTACGCTTTAGGCCGAAGTTGTGTCGCTGGGTTTTATAAAGTAAAAGCTTTTAAAGAATTTCAAAATTGGTAGTTTGAAAATTCAGTAATAAATGTTACTTTATTACTGATCTTTGTGTCGAGGTACGATTGTGATTACCGAACAAATCATATTGCTTTTAAAATCAACTGTTTCTTACAGTTTAGCAAATTTAAAATTGCGGTAAATATTACAAAATGTTTCGTTTGCCGTACAGGACTGTAAATGCGAGAACTCTAATTCAACAATTATCAAGAAATGTTTGTTATACTTAATACTTTTTTTTGTAAAATTTCCAAACTTTGACATAATAATAAAAATAAATCATTGTGTGGCACACCTTAATGTGCAGAACCCTCTCTTTTTGAATAAAGCACTCACCGCTTTATAAAATTAACTAAATGCCTAGTCACAAATGTTTTTTTATGTTTTCCATCTGACCGATTCGGCCCTGGGCAGCCCAGCGTCACGACAGCTTCCTGGGCGACTGCTAGGGTATAAAAGAGGGAGGCTACTAATCTGAGTAGTCAATCGGCGTCCAGCTTGCTAGCATCACACTCTCACATCAGACAAACGGATCTTTGTTTTACGACATGGCAGCTAAGGCCTTTATTGCGATTGCGACCTTTCTCTTCCTCCAGGTATGAAACAATAATATTATAAAGTAAATGATGATGAAGCATTTTGTTAAAAAATGTAAATAAACATGACTTATAAAATTATTATTTTTTAAAGAAATTAACAGTTTTTGAGTAACAAACTAAGAAAATGATGTGAATCCTATTAGAAATATCTGATAACAGTTTTCTAAATAGGTAATACATTTACAAACGAGCTTAGATATTTTTGCTCAATTTGCCAATCGATCATAATTTCATTTAAATTATCGCAGATTAAGTAATCCGTGAATAGTGAATAGTGCAACGTTTGGTGAATTTGTTGTTTCCGATATTCCACAGTTTAAATTACCATATTGATATCAGGATCTTAACCATGAGTTTGTGAGGTTTCTCCAAATTCTTTAATTCTCTATCCTTTTTACCGCTTTTGTTCATCTTCTCGATTGTATTACATTTGACTTTCCGTCCCTCAATTGTGATAGGATGGTCCCTTAAGACAATCATTGATGATAATCGCCTCATTTCAACGCCTCATAGGCGATTTCAACCAATCGTTTCATCCATTCCATATGCCGTGATGCCGACCTTTGTATTTCCTGCAGAGCGCCAGCGCTCTGGTCAGAAGGAACGCCGCGGGAGCTAACCCGGAGAACCCTCTCGAGGAGTGGCGCAAGCAGGCGAGCGACCTCGTCAACCAGTGGCAGTCCCAGATCGGGGCGGCCGTCAACAACGAAGAATGGAAGAAGAACCTCCAGAACAACACCGACACCATCGTCAAGACGCTGCAGGACTGGACCAAGGATTATTCCTCGCAGGTACCTACTCGACGAGCTAAGAACCTCGAGTGTGTGTTCTATTTTCATTAGTGGTTTAAGCTTTTGATTGGTAGTGAAAACGCGGTCCCGTTCTGTCGCCTATACTTTTATAGTCTACTAAATATAATTGCTATATCGTTAAAAAATTACCGTCCAGCGAGCTCAATGCCAGTTGGAACACCTATACTCGATCCATTGAAGATCTTTACATTATTTATATATTTAACAAGACTAAATAGACAAACCTTTTTAGTCTTATATATAGTTTCTTCAGCCAAAATAGTATAAAAACAGTTGTAAAAAATATGGCGAACAGTACGAAACGGTAGGTACCTAAATTCTAAACGTTCAAGGTTGTGATCAAACGTTCAAGATCCAAATTGTGCGTCAACACGTGTTCCTAACGAGACGCATAAAACTAAACTAAATACTAACCTTAGAATCGTTTTTATCAATAAAAAGCGGATATGGCTTCAAGAATATTTCAAGCAGCTTAACCTTAAGCCTACCACGATATCCAAGCAAATTCAGAGCAGTTCAGTTACAGGTTAATTATGTAGCCAAAGAAATGGTCAAAACATGTTGGATTTCTGATTATTTAATTGCGTTTTAATTATACTTTTAACTAATTTGATGGGATTAATTTAATATGTGAAGGGAAAAGTAATATGCGATCGATAAATGTTACGAATGTAAGGAACTCATGAGGCGAGGCGAGAGATAATGCGGAGAGAATAATTTTATTTAGAAATTAATATTTTAATTATGCTTTACTGAAATCCTCATAACCACATTTTATTTGCACGTATTTGCCCTCTAAAAACGAAAATATTAAAACCTTCGATTTTCAGTGTTGCAATTATAATAAAAATGTGTTTTTTTTTTATTCATTTCTTTCCCCAATAAAACACCAATGCAATTTATAATGACAGCCAAATTTTGAGAGTTTTTAGTAAGAGAGTTTATTATGTAATTATTTTAGTGGTAAGAGAAACGTAAATATTGTCATTATGCATACATAATATAAGTATAGACAGCGTACGTTGATCGTACAGTACAGGTGACAACTGTAATTTCATTGAATTACCCGTATTGCGTACTAATTGATTTAGATATGAAACTCTAACATTTATGATACTGCAATAGTTACAAAGACATTTTCATTACCATTAAACTGGCACATTCAGTATAATTTTTAGTGATACAATATTTTTTAACACATTACTAACAAATAATACAAATAGTCTGAAATTGAACGTTGAAAATGTCACATATTATCGTTTTAGTAACTAGAAATACGTGACCACGCCGCTATTAGAATGACACATGCGGACAAGAATTTTCATGACGTCAAAGAAGTTATCTCTCACAGCCAAAAATAATTTTATACCCTTAATTTTTTCTTAATAATCTTGCCTTGAAAGTAGCATTTTGAAAACAAAATAGTCAAATTCTTTTATATCATTCGCAGTTGAATTCTGTCTCAGACAACGTAAAGACATCAGTCAGCGACGCCATTACCAAACTGAACCAGGCCATAGTTGAGCTGCGCGAAAAGCACCCGGAAATCGAAGGCAAGGCCAAGGAAGTCTCCCAGAACATCCAGACCAACATTCAGGAAGTGATCGCCAAGAGCGACCAGGTCATCAAGAGCCTGGCCACGAACACGGAGGGAGTCAGGGGCGACTTGGAGAAGGCCACCAAGGAGGGATACACCAAGCTGATCCAGACCTTCGAGGAGTTGAGCAAGAAGGCCACGGAAGCCGCCAACAAGGCCTAAGCTGTTCATCTACAACTCAATTGAGCTGCTTTTCATAATCTCGAACGAAAGCATTTCTCATTTGTATAATAAACGATTTTCTTAAAAGGTTACACTTAAAATTAAATAATACTGTTCCGCAATGCATGCAAGGATCTAATACGCTAACTTTATTTTATATGCATATAAGACTTGACTATGTTGTTTACCTAAGAGATCCGTTTCGCGCTGTTAGGGCGAAATTTTTATTTCGGTGTAAAGCATGATTACATCCTTATATTTTAAATTGTAAAATATTATTAATATCGTATAAGTTTTCTGCGATGTGCCTAACCTTTGACAAGATACGAAATTTAAGCCATCAGTTATTATTTAATTCGAAGTGCAACTTATATACCTACTCAAAGGATTTTTTATTCGCGATTTCGTTCAACGAGTTGAAAATACGAAGGTTTGGAATGTGAGATTATAATAAATAACTGTGATAAAAATCTTCATACAATAACATTATATAACTACGAGTACCAACTTATATAGATTATATATGTTATAACGAATTATGATTAATTTAATAACGTGCTTTAAAATTATATTAATGCAATAAAAGTTATTACACATTTCGTAAGAGTTATAAGACATTCCTTATTTATTATTGTTACTGCGTCCGGGAGTAGATTTCTCGGGTCATTTGGAGATAAACACAGCGGGTCAACTTATTCTCGGAATCCGAGAGCACAGATTAAAATATGAATCAGTATTCATGCGACATGAAAGATTAGTGTCCTTCATGTCAACATGTAATTCAAATTATCAGCACAAAACGTTGAAAACTTTACCTAATAATTGAAAACTATAAAATTTTCTTAGAATATATTTAACAGTTTTTATACCATTCCCCGCGGATGCACCGCTGTTGCGTCTTACGATCAGCCGAATCTAACAGATCCTTATGAGAGGCATACAGCGAAGGAAATGATTCAAATAGATTATTGAATTTACAAATAGAATCACCGATCTCATAAGTAACTACAAAAAGATCTTTTGATTTATATCTCTAGTTAATGTTACCTCATGTTACTTAGGAAAGCACTCGCATTTTGTGATCAAAGCAATTCGCTTAGCAGTTGGCACAGGGTTGCCATCGATGGTTGTCATCAATCACCGTCGTATGCGCTGAAGGGGAAGAGGTTGGGGGGAAAGAAACCCCCATCGCGCATCAGTTAGACATTGCCTCTTCCAAAGATGTGTTCATACGAGGTATAAGGTAACATACGTATTTATACAACTAGAAAGTAATTTACTTATGTTAAAGTAATTTTATTTTTATCTGATTTGTTAATTTCATAAAGATTCTGTATGTATTTTCAATATGTGCTACTTTAGAATCATCACATTGTTGGATAGCGTTATATAAATAAATAAGCATAATTTACTTTTGCTGAACGTACTTACTTATATTACACTTTTATATATATAAAAAAAATATTTAACTTCTTACTAATACAATCTAAACATGTGATATGGATAATTCGTGGAAGGGGTGGGCAGGGCAAATATAAGTAGGAATTAAATAATTTCAGGAATAGTTATAATGCAAAGGTCTGAACATTTTGCATGTTCAGGGTTTTAATTTATTATACATATCAGCCATAGAAAAATCGTACTTAAATTGAATATCGACCCATGTACTGACCCATACATGTGCTGACCTCGAGTTCGGTAAACCAATTACCAACGATGGCTGATAGAACAGAGTAAATGCATTGTGCGTCAGTCAACGTCACAAATATAAGATAACATTATCTGTACTGAAAGACACATTTTGAACTCAAATATTTGTTTCATTATCATCAGTTTATTTAAAAGCTTAATAAAATTATAGCTTAAGTCAGCTTAATAAAATTATTGTAGAGGTTAAAGCTTACGTTCAAAATGATACACTCTGTTGAATAAAGTGATAAAAGGCACCCCTTTGACCCCTGACGGAACCTCAACACTATAATAAATATGCGATTGCGAACAGCTAGGCGAATGCCAAATTCGTGAGCTATATGGCCTACAAACATTACATAAGGCAAACGGAGATGAACTTCAGAGATACATCACGATCCGTTAGTCCTAGAACACTACGCTGTGGAACACCGAATTCTATATTTTGGGTAATCGCTAGTGATATTTTCAATTTTAACTGTCAATAGAGGTGTTTGTACGGGGTCTAAAAGCAAGCGTTTTTTTTTATAATAGGTTTAAGGAAAATAACTAAAACCTCAGACGAACTTTTTTTTGTTTTTTTTTTTTGTATTTTAGAAGTTTTACATTCACAGTAGTATACAATTGTAACTGAGGTTAAATAAAATATCAGTGGTCTTATTAGTCCTTTTTGATATTTTAAACATCCGCACGAACTTATTCTTACTCTTATTCTTTAATCCCTGAACTTAGTCAATTTACTTCCTCCTCGGTCACTGGCTGCAAAAAAAAAGTTATTTCAAAAATATTTATCGAAAATATATAATTTTAGCCAGTTTTTTATTTATCAAATATATGTATTTAATAGCCTCTCATCACGAAAACAACAATAAAGTTTTCGGAACTGCGCTTAATAAAGCCTTCCCGAAAACACAAGCCATACTCTAAACAAACTCGTTTTTCTAGCAATATAACGGAATATAAATAAATTGAAGAAAAAAACTAAATACACATTACAAAATGAATTTATTTAATAGCAGCCCATTGTTTTTTTTTTAGGTAATTACAATTTTTTCTAGTAAAGTTTATTTTATGCGTATAGGCACTGATAAAGCCGAAATAAGAATCCGCTCGTGAAACCAATTGATTTCCAAAGTGGGATGAATTCCAGTCAGCCTTTTGAGGGTGGGGTTCGTTCACAGGTGGCTCCTTTGATACCTGTCGAGAATGGATCGGATCATGTTCATGATTCTGCCCCTGAAGTCCATCAAGCGGTTCATCAGCGGGTTCGCGGGGGAGAACCCGTAGCTATTGTTGCAGTTGGTGCATTGACTCGACTTCCAGGCAGGGATAAAGGCAGCCTAAAAATGGAAATGGAGAATGTTAATAACAGTGTGAACCACGGTGTCCTTGAACAGGGTATCTTAACACATTTCTTTATCAGTGAGTGAATTATGACGCGGAACCTTGTCCTTAAAGGCAGGCATTCACACTCCTCCAATGCCCTGTCATCATGGCGCCTTACCGCCTATGACCCGTAACATAGACGTTATTACAACAACAGTTTAATATTATCAAGTATTAGTTTACATCTTTTTTTCCTCTTAAACTGCGATGAATTTTAATAAGCCGTCCTCACAAATAATACTTGAAATCGCAAGACCAATTATTTAGCTTACTTTTTTGGAATCTTCTTGGAGCACAGCGGAGTCGGTGAGTATCAAAGTCGTTGAAAAATATTATCTCAAACAGCACCTCACTATATATATATAAACACGTTCTAACAGCATGTATCTTATAATATGGTTTTATGTCACAGAAGAAGTCACAGAAATACAGAAGAGATGCCTTTATTCATTTTAAAGGATTTTATTTATTTTAATTGTATATACTTTTAGGTTTTCATACCAACTGTTTGTTTCTACTATCCAATCTATGAGAGTTGGCATTTCCCACGCATTGGGGTTAAGAAGAAAGAGTATATATAGTGTTTAAAATTAATATATTAAATTACTGTAAGTCTGTAGTAATGTAAAACCAATTAACAGCTTACTTGCATGGAAAGTTATGTATAAAAATACATATAATGCATATATGTTTATTGTGGGCCGCCATTTCACTCCCTTCAAGGATGGTCAATCGTTCTGTATTATTATACAGGTTGTCCCAAGACCATTCCTTAATGGGGTGGTCATATTCCCAATTTCGAGTAAGAAATTACATAACAAAATAACGAAAATAATTATCACCATTTTTTGTTTTCAATGAAATGTGTATAAATAAACAAATTTAATGTAATGTTTTTAATAAAGGTATTCCAAAAACGAATATCTACATAAATATTTATTTAAAATTACCGCCCGTAAAGACAGCAAACGCTTCAAATTATAGTTATAAAAAAACAATTGGTATTATAATTAGAGCGAAGCTCTCATAAGACGACTCCAATTAGAACTTTGTCACGGGCTAACTTGGTCATTCCTTGACCGATTTGAAAAATTTTTGATTTTGAGAGAATCTACATGAAAAAGTGAAGGTCGTGACGGAGCTTGATTTTAAATATTGTCAAAAATAAAATTTTTGGGGTCAAAAGAAAATTGTCTATGGGAATATCCATTATAAAAAAGTCACGCGCTTTTTTGAAAATTTTTTATTCGAAAATAATTAATCGAATTTTATTTTAAATTGTACGACAATTCACTGACAATTACGATATGTCAGTGAAGGAGAAATAATGACTGATGAACTTGAACAAGATTCATTGAATGAAAATTGTGTTCCTGAATTTTATATACAAAAATGAATTTCTCTTTTTGTATATAAAAGATTTCAAGAACCTCATTTTAGAAAATTATCCATTCGTTGAAAAGTTATGTTTTCAATTTCCCGATGAAATTCTCTTGTACATTAGTATTGAAGATATTTTAAGTACCTCATTTTAGAAAATTATCAAAATCTATCCCGTCGTTAAAAAGTTATGCTGTTGATTTCCGGATGAATTTTTTTTGTGCATTTGTATCAAAGAGATTTCAAATACCTCATTATAGAAAATTATCAAAATCTATCCCGTCGTTAAAAAGTTATTGTCACAGACTAAATTTTATTTAGAAAATTTTAGTAAATCGCTTCGCTCTAATATGTGCTGCAGCGAAGCAAAATGCGAGCGACTGCGGCGACCTAGTTATTATAAAACAGCCTCGCAGCAGAACGACATTGACTGACATAAAACAGACTATAAGGATACTGTGAATTAATTGATTTTTATATATCTAGCCTCTCTGCTTAAAATTGTAATGATAAGGTAGAATAACTGTGCATCTGTGTATATTACATGTTTGCTTATTTAATAGTTACGCAGTTTACAAATATTCTTAAATACAATTTCTCACCTCAGCGGCCATCAAACTTAGCACAGCCACCATAGCAATGACTAAGACAATTTTCCCCATTATTCTGTGATTATATTACCTTCAAATGTAATATATTAAGTAGGCGTTAAAGCTGCAAATAAACAAAATATTATTACATGTTAGTACGAGTAGATTTAAAAACAAAATTACCTAATTATATTTAGATTATATATCTACAAATTTATAAAACCCAGCCACAAACCTTTTAAGAACTATCAAATTACGGAATTCAACAAATGGCTTCTTCATAAAACAGGTTGAATTTGTAATGATATTTCTTTGCATATGACAGAGGCTTTTTATAGGGAAAAAACGAAGATATTGCAAGTGAATTTGCATGGGAATTTAAACGCAACGCACGTAAATTGATTTCAGATGATGATATAAAAAAATATTTGATCTTCAGCTATGCGTATCATAAAAAATAAATGATTAATTTTCAAGAAAGATGCGTATAATCTGCCTACGTGCTAATATTTGTTTATATTGAGATGGGATATAGAAATATTTTCTAATCTGGACTTGGTAATCAGGGTTTCGCTATTTAACGCTCCATTTCAAAGGGAGAACATAATATCTACTCCCTATAAATAAGAAAAAAGTAAATAAAACATAAACTATTGAAATTTAAATCCTTAAAGTCTCAGTAATACGTATAACAGTTAAACATACATTTACTAAAACAAAACATAAAAACATAAAACCAATATAGTTATATCATTTTAACACTTCATTACCACCATCTCCCCTTACTCTAGCACAAGCAAAATCGGTTTAATTGAGTTGAGTAGGTCCCAAAATAATTAAATTGCACCTAGGTCATAGCAATCCATTTTTTAAGTAGATCCTATTACGTTGTACTGTGAATATGTAACCAATAGGCAGTGAGTGTATTTGTGATGTCTTATAAATTTAATTGTGATTAAAAATATAAAATGAATATAGGTAGAAATTATTTAAAATATAAATCGGCACCGGTATATTGGCACCTTATATTTAAGGTGCCAATATACCGAAATGCAACCAATATGTGAGTTTTACAGGTTTCCAAAGGCGTTAGATAATTTGCTAGAAGAAATATGAGTAATCTAGTTTATTTATATTATAGATGCAAAATATATAAAATCCAAATAGTAAACACCATTTTTTGAAGTCGAAACATCCCATATACCTATGTATAATCAAATTATTTTTTTTTTCGACAAACTTGAGATTTTTATTTTAGATTTTACCTGTGATAATGCATTCCAATTTTTTTTAGATTATATGAAAATATATGTTGTATTATGATTAGTATTATGATTATGGTAGGCCACGTTTATGCCATTTCATCGTACAAGGCTTCTTTCTGCAGGCAGCGATTTGTGGGTACAATCGTTCAAAGCGTAATTTTCGTTCACGTTTATCCATTGGTCAATGGTATTTGGCGAGCACCATCGTTATTCGAGCGTGGACTCGACCTTTGGCAAACGTGGCTGCCGGACCACCGCCATAACGCGGAACCACCAACACCAACTACCGGTATGAGTCAGTGTAGGTACCACAGCAGTCTAGCAGGAAGCAGCTGCAGCCGTACTCCTTCCACAGATCGCAGCTGTGAAGGCGCGTGCAGAAGACTTGGAATATGAACCTAGGGTATATCCCTAATAAAGCTATATCGAGAAATTCATAAATAAAGTATGGTTCTGCTAATCGACACATTAGTGTGTGCTATTCCCCAGACACTAGTGGGAACAGTTTCACCACTTCAGACTTCTAGATTTGAAGAAGTGGATGCAGTCAGATTGAATTTTCCATAACAGGGGTTACCTTTTATGTTTTGGAGATGTGCATGAATAAATTTTAATAAAAGATTAGTTTGTAGAAACTTCTTTATTATTTTTTTCAAAATACTCTTTCATAAGATCTACACATTTTTGCTTTCGAACCAATTAGCAAAGCAGTTTTTCCACTTCATAGTAGGTATCTACAAAACATGCATTTTCAATGCATTAATAGCATCTTAAGCGTTAAAAACGTAGGTGGACCAAACAATTTTTTTTTTTTTTGCGGAATAAAAAGAAGTCATTGGGTGCCAAATCAGAACTACAAGGCGGATGACCCATCAAATTGAGGTTTTGAGTGCTTTGACTTGTTGAGCCGATAGCTCGCATTGTCTTGGTGAAGAAATGATCCGTCTTCGGTGGCTGGTTTTCCTTATTTCAGAATTGACCGTTCTACGTTCCACAAATGGCACGGTTGCGACTTTTGTTGAATTTGGCTCATCTTGAAAACCCACACAGTCGTTTGTTGTTTAGTTTTGGGCTCACACGCAAAGATCGCGTCACGAACCTGTCACGACGTCATACACATGTTTTGAACCACTGCGATAGTATTTTTTTAAGCATTTCTTTCAACCAGTTGACACGGGCTTTTTTTGGCGATTTTCGAATTATGTGTAAATCCGACGCGAACAAATCTTTTTGGCGGCCAAATGTTCATGCAATATTGAATGTACGCTGGTCCCACTAATGCCCAGGGATGCCTCAATCACATGACAACCTTGCAGTATTAGTTCACGCACAGCATCAATGCTTTCTGGCACAACAACCGATTTTGAAGGACCTTCGATATAACCACCAAACCACCGATATATTGTAAATTATTGATGGTTCACTAAACCATCGATATATTGTAGCCTTGGATGGTGTTTCATCGTGAAAGTCGCAGCAAGTTGATCGTGAGAAGTCATCATACGAAAATGTTCACGATTCAAATCCATTTTTTGGCCGAGATAAAATTTTCAATTGACTCAACAATTAGCACTTACATATTAGCACTTATGCCAAAACGCTCGTGTCAAACTGTGATAAGTCGGATAGCAAACAGCATTGTTGCCAATTCTCAAACATGAAAATGAAAAGCAACCCTCAAACCTGTTCAATAAACTTTATGAAAAAATATGAGAATATTTTAGTGTTCCGTTTATTATTGTCTCTTCAAATATAAAGTGTTTGATGTTTTAAATACATTTCACCACCACCACCACCATTGTGCGTATTTCGCATAGTTTGTGATTAATTTCAAACAAACATAATTTGAGCGACTCCAAAAATAAAAAACATGTAAACGTTACGTTAAAGCAACGCTACTCAACCTTTGTTGTCTTCGATTTGTAAAGCCTCGCGGGCCGCAACACTATACTGGTATGACGAAAAAAATATGAAACGACAATCCTCTTTGGGTGTCACTATTTGTACGTCAAAGTCAAAATGAATCTCAAGATATACGAAATATAGAATGCCAGATTTTGTAAATCATATCCCTGATAATAAATGTGTTTGGGGCCATATAAAAAAGCTAGGCGGGCCGCAGAGCGTTAGAGTATCAAGGTCAATGTTTTGTGTATTGCAACGTTACCTATTTAGAAACAGTTTTATTCAAATCTAATAATAAAAATATTTTTAAAACGTAATAATTTTTTAGCAAAAAAAAAGAAATTTATGTAATTTTCTTCATTAACTCTTACTTGATAAAACGTTCCTTTCTTGGGTTCTGGACCAACACAGGAACCCTCATAGTGAGATGCATTCGGCGTTTTTTTTCTTAATCTTATTTATTAATTCATGTAATGTTTTGTGAATTAAAAAAAACATTCACTTAGTTTTCATAGAAAATCCTACAATTCTGTCATCTCTACTCCGTATACTTCGCATTCAGACACATTTTTAATGGAAACCATAGTCCATCTTAGGATAGATGTGTAGCACCTAGTTAGATGGACACGGTGAATATTCCGACATGCAAATGAGCTACGTGATTGTGATTTTTATAACCTTATTATTATGTTTGGTGGTATCTACGTGTATCTATAAATATAGTTTAATAATGTAATAAAGAATAAAGGCTTGGGCACGGATCACATTACAGTAAGTTTTTGTGAAAATTATAAACAAATTTTGATAGAGAGTGTGACGAACGGTAGGTATGAGACCGCGATTTGCCTATATAGCTAGTTTCTCAAACATTTCAAGCAATTAATTTTTTTTTTGTTGAAAATTGTTTTGAAAAAAATCTTGTTTGTTTCCACTCTATAAGCCATCACAGAGAGTTGCCTCACAGAAGAATAAATAGCACAGATGTGCTCCTGATAAGTGCATGACGTCCTTTCATGAATTATTTGCCCACAAATTGAGTAAAAATCGCACCGGACATACTAAAATGCGCAGTGCGCAAGAATACGCGTTAATGCTGACGCAATTGATAAAACAGGCTGCTGTCAAAAAAAATAAAAAGTCACGTTTAATTCGTGCAGGAGCGAAAATTTAATTGTAGCATTTAAAAAACTAGGTTTCATTAAATTTCGTAGCGAGATCAATGCTTCAGTTAGCGGCAGTGATTCGTTAAAAACGACTCATAATTTGTTGGCGGTCGTTTGAAATATATTTTTTAGCCTAGTTGAAAATGTCTTCTTTGAAAACCGTTACGGTTTTAGGAGTGTTCATTCTTTGGATTCGGGTAAGATTAACTGTTATTTTTTTATATATAAAAGTGGATGACTTTTTAACCGAAGTTTTCTTTTCAAAATGTTTTAACGATTTCGATCATTTTTGCTAATTGTACCGGAATACTCGAAGTAAGTTCCATCGAAGTTTCATTAGCCTACTTCCAGTGTAAGGTAGCTAAAAATTTCTACAAAAAATTAAAACCCGATTTTAAACTAAAATAATATACCACAAAAAAAAGTTTTTTTTAAAGTTTTTTAGCATTGTGCCACCCGATCCAAATGGAGGAGAGTCCTAACGGCCTAAGGCAAATATTCATCGATCGGTGCTTATCAGCGTCAGGTCAGATGGAGTCAGAGGGTCAGTTGGAGCAACTATAGTTGACACAGAAGTTGCACTCCTTGGATTTTGAAGAAAGCCGCCTATTTAACTGCCTAAAAAATTTCTTACCCTTCACGCGCACGCAAAATTATACCTTACAGATGTGCGCGAAGAGTCGTTATTGCTTTGCCGATATATTTGCGGACCACCCAAGTAAACTTTCGCAGGGTTGCCAAAGAAAAATAAAATAAAATAATAATTTTTTTTAAATTTTGACACGCTAGTGCAGTCTCCTATAAAATAGAAGATTTAAAAATAAACTTAAGTTTTTTTTTTTATTTATTTAAATAAATAATACCATCTTCAACATCAACGTTTTTTCTAGTTTTAGTTAAATGAGTTAATGAGTGGACTCGGTATAGTTGACGAAAGAAAAACATTTTAAAATAAATTATATTCTGTTAGTTATTTTCAAATTTCTTTATTTAATTTCAATTTCATACCATAAATACAAAAAAAAATATATTTTATAGGAGACATTAATAGAAAATAAACGTTAAAATAACAAACGCAGTAAAAAAATAAACTACAATTAAATAAATAAATACACATCAAATCTTGCAAAAGTAGAAAAAAATATATAAATATAAAAAAATGAAAAATATAATAAATTGTGTATGATACAAGGTGCATATGCAACAAACAGTAAAAATAAAAATAAATACACGTCAAAAATAAATTAAACGACTAATAGTAATATTTAATAACAGATGTTTAAAAATACTTATTAAAAGAAGAAAAAACAACTTTAAATGTTTTAAATATTGCATAAAAGCAGAAATTCTAAAACTTCATATCAAATACTCCAAAACCAGATAAAAAAATGAAATAAAAATAAAAGTAAATTTTAATACAAATTATTAAAAAAATTATAAATCCCCCGATACACCAGTGTGTCGAGGGTTTTTTAAATTGGCTGAATAAATTTTCTTGAAGAACTAAGAACACTAGGTAAGAACTGAAGAGCTAAGAACACTCTAAATTAAGTCACCTTTCAAACAAAAAAAATCAAAATCGTTTCATCCATTTTGGAGCTACGAATGGCTACGGTGTCACAGAGCCACGTTAAACTATTCACCACTCTGTTTGCCTTGCGGGTTAAAAATACTTATTTTATAAAAAACAATCAGCAATATGCATAACAAAGTACCTATTTTTAATAATCCGATGTTTACTCAACGGATTATGCAAAGTTCCTGCGACATATAAAACTATAAGGTAAGGCATAAATTTCATACCAATATTTTTTACACCATATTTAATGAGGAATCTCATGGTAGTAAGCATATTTACTATATATATAAATAAACCAGTATTTAAGTGCTGAAACAAAATAAGCGCAAATAAATCTCAAATGGTCCACATAAACAAGGTTTAGTGATTACCTACTTATGAGATCACGGCACGGCCTCATGACACATAGGTACGTCGTTAGAATTCAAGTGGGAATACCTTCTTTACTTAGTAAATAACACCATGTTATGTATTAAGAAATAAACTTTATTTAGGTACTTACCTTTCACAAAACTTCAGTAACTCATAAAAAGAAAACGAGTCCTTTTGTTTATTTCGGTATGAAAACGAAAGACAGATTTTTATAAGGAAAACAAATTATTTAGGAGGTAGACAAGGAATTAAATAAAGAGCAAAAAAGTATTTGAAGCTACAACGCTCTTGAAAATGTGGTCCGATCTGAAAGTTTTTTTTCATTATTTTTTTCGATTTTTGCCACTCAGATGATGATCAACCTCTGATTTATTTCCAGCCATCATCCTGCTGTGGCCCTTTGGGAGGAGTCGGCCAGCCGAGAGACATAGTCAACTTGAACTTGGAGTGTGACGATGACTACGATGGAACTGTCAGTGAGAGCAGGAACCAAGAAGTAAGTTCGTTTCACAAAGTCATTTTTGTCAGGGTATTTCGAATGATTTCGGCTTACCGCAATCGTATCTAGAAATTGCAGAATTTACATTTCAGGCCGATAGCACAACTCATCGTCAAAAGCCCTGCTCTTCGGTGTTCCGCGGAACGTTTCGTTAAACATTGTCATTATTAAGTTGTGGGTAAGGTCGATTTCTTAATGCCTGTTGAAATTGGTTATTTTATAATTTATCAACTAACGTCATATTGGAAAAAATTAACTTTTAAAGTTATTTTATATCGGTTCTTAGTGAAAAAAAAAGTGAAACTTGTGTTCTGGGTTTAGGACATCCATGAAGCATGTCTGCGTTCATTTTTTTTTTCATAAAAACATTGACGATGTACCGCAGCTACGTAATGGTACCAAAAATCTGTCTCTATTTGGTTAGTATAGGGGTGACATTTAGAAATTGTCATTTGATGATCCATCTACGAAACTTACTCTATGCAACACAGAGGCACTCTACGCTTACTCATGCTCTGTGCTTTATTGTGCTTCTAACAGCTTTGAATTTTAATTCCGGAATTCGGAAATTGGAGCATTGGAGGACGGTTTTTTTTACTACCGCCTTCCTAAATTGGATTACTGGGGGAGCTGATAAAATACAAACAGAACCTCCCCCATACCTGGATTCCAAGAAAAGCAGTTACCTAACAAATGCACCCAATTGGCTCAATCTATTAGACAGTTTCTGCTGCGGGTATCTAGGTGGACACAAATTTTTGCGCATTCGTGCATGAATGCTCTCACTTCACTCAATAGAGGCTGGGGACGCGGCGCATCTGTCGTGCGACACAAAACGCTTTGCATTAAACAAGCCTTAACCTTAAATTTAAAAACGAACGGAATATTGACAAATTAGGCAAAAGTCATGTCAAAATTAGGCAAGATAACTTAGATACGTAGGTAACACACAGCAACACCAAATATTATATACTATAGAAATTTAAAAAGAATGAACATGTTGAAAGAAATGGATAAAGAATTATTCACTTTCCCTTTCATTGGATAGAATTTAATGTCGCGTTAAGGAAGGGCGGCCAAAATGCCTATGTCCTAAGTTGAGTAGGTATTTATAAAATTTCGTGGTACAGATTGGCAGATATAATATACTATATGATAGTTGAAAAATGTTGACGTTACCTACAGAGCCAAACATTAACCAAAAAATATTGTACACATTTACTTTTTGATAAAAGTAAACCTTAATTAACCTTATTCTTTAATAATGTTAAATAACATTAATATTTTTAGGTGACGTTACTCTCATCGGATTGCAGTTCCGATCACGTAGCGGAGGAAATGATAGCTTTTGAAGAGAAAACGTGTGATCTGTGCAACTGCCTCACCAAATCACTGCCCACCTCAGTGAAGAATGGACAATTTATCTTCACAAACAGAAAGAAGGATGACAGCAGATCAATCCTAGTTGGAAGCAGGTCGGAGGCAGATTTTAATATTTAGTTAATTCTACAGATTGTGAATGTGGTTTTAATGCTTTAGTTTGTTATTCTGCTAATTTCCTTCTTAAGTTTAAATGAAACAATTTAAATTTTTCTACCTATAGTTAAATAACGCATCTAACTGCAGTTATATAATTAGTGATCGTTTCATTTAACTCTAATTACAAACTCGTTCATTTCCTTTCATAGATCAGACATGTCTGTCAGTGCTGACAGCTTCAGACCCGCGTACGCTATGCCCCCTGACAATTTTAGGCCCACTGCTGCAGAAAACCCCAAAGTCAATGTAGTAGCGAAGATGAACAGAGGCCTCAAGAAAATAGTGAGCCTGGTAAACGTCTTTGGAAATGTCAACAAGTATTTCTCCGATAGGACCGAGGGTTTTTTGTCTAGAGTTGTGCGGTTGCTGGATGATCAATAAAACAAAGTCGAGGCCAGCAAAGATTATTTTAATCCACAAATTTTGGGGATTCTCCACTCTATAATTACAATAAAGTATAACATGGTTTATTTTTTTATAATTTTACAATATATATATATATATTAAGACTGAATACCTGTTATAAATAAGTAATTTCAACATATTCCTGTTGGTACCGTTAACTTTTGCAACAGAATCGTTAACAAAGAATAAATAATGTGATAATAAAATAAAGCAATTTTTGTGATTTTAAATTATAATTTTAACTTGAAAATTGCAATAGAAACAATGCAATAAATAATGTCAAAATAGGTATCTGTATTTATTACTAATACACATAGTGTGGCATTAAATTTATGAATATATATTTAAATCAATTTAATCAATTATACAATCGGTATACAATTTAATCATAGTTAAACGAAAGGCGTACAATAAATATAAAAAAGTCAAAAAACAGAATTCAGTTAAAAATTATGGAAAAATGTAAAGATAATTGTAATAGAAAGGTCCAGGTTAAATATCGTTTTATACTAGTTTATTGAAGTGTGGAAATGAGAATGAGAAGTTCAAATAATTTTTTTCAATATAATAAGCCCTCCACACCCTGTATTTTGCTAGAGAAATTATTAGTAACCATAACGGCATATGCCATGTGTCCCCTCGTGGGGGGATATGACATTTTGATTGTGTTAGTTCTGTAGTATGGAAGTTTTATGTTTTCTGTAAGTTTTAGTTGTGACATATTGCCTTTCGTTGAACTCTACCATAACACCAAAATACCTCTCTCTGCTCACTTTTCAAGCAAGAATCTTTTTACGCTCTTTTACAAAGTATAGCACGGTTATTACCGTATACAATCGTTAAGAAACCTGTTTAATAAATAAATACTCTATAAAATATTGTTTAATAAATATATTACGTTTTAAATAAGAAAATACATATTTCGTAACAATTACATTCGCATCATAATAATAAAAAAACTTGTTAAATATTATTGAAGCAAAATATGAGCTTCCCAGCTCCGTCCGGCCTTGTGAATTTCATAATATTTTCAAAAGATTTGGCAATTTTCATTCATACCTTGAATTAGAAGAAGTACTGAAAATTTTACTCTGTACGAAATAACCCTGAAAGTGACTCAGGACAATTTTTCATGACTTAATAGGTACATCAACCTCTCCTTACTTTAAACCTATTCTACCTACAGAAATATTGCTTTGTTCTCTACTTTATGCAATTTATTGTTCTGTTCAGCTCACGTTTCATTTGGGCGGGATGACCTACCTGTCTATAAATTCCATATAAAATTTATTATAAAACTCCATACATTATCATAATTGTTAAATTTAATTAAGAACATGGATATATTTATTTTTTTTATCATAAGATTTTGATTTTTATTTATCAAAACCAATCTGTATAAAAAAAAGCAGAAAATTTAGGGATTCACTGGTCTAGGCTATAAAAAAAAGGTTTTTTTTTTAATAATGTAATATGATAAACAATTTAAAAAATGCAGAAAACTTATTTTTTTTAAGTATTTGACGCATTAATGTGAGAATAATCACATTTTGTGTACATACGATTTATTAAATTTAAGAAAGAAATTGTGTAATATTTTCATACATTTAAAAACAAAATATTTATGAAATGCATCCGACTGTCATAATTTGGAAAAAAAACTCCAGTGTTTTTAAACCTTTAACATTTTATAAGTACGAGGGCTGTCCAATAAGTACTAGCTTCACCGCCCGATGGCGCCACTATCGCAAGAGAAATTTACTATCGTGTAGTACATTCTCTAGACGGCTACTGTCAAAATTTTTGCCGAATCGGACGAGTAGTTTTGTTTGACAATTTTGACGGACGTGTCAGCGGATTTTAGAAAAATGGGAAAAGAGCAATATCGGTCGGTGATTCGATCTTGTTTCTGGTAGGGAAATCACGCAGCGAAATCAAAGAGCGTTTGGATGCTGTGTACGTGACTCTTCTCCTTCGATGGCAACTGTCAAAAAATTGTTAACGAGTTTCAACGAGGTCGCACTTTGGTTTTTGATGAACCAAGCCCAGAAGCCCCGAAAACGGCTACCACAGAGGATAACATTAAACAAATCCACGATCTTGTGTTGGTAGACCGCCTATTGAAGGTGTGTGAGATGGCTAAGACAGTAAGCATCTCAAAAGACCACGTGGGTCATATCTTGCATGAAATTTTGGGCATGAGAAAGCTGTCGGCGCGATGGGTGCCGCGTTTGCTCACTTCGGACAAGCGCAAACCGTGAGACCACTTCAGAGAAGTGTTTGACACTGTTTAAGCGTAATCCAAAGGAGTTTCTGCGTCATTTCGTGACCATCGAGGAAACATGGATCCACTGGTACACACCAGAGACCAAAGAACAGTGGACTTTTCCTGACGAACGTGCTCCGAAGGCGAAGACTGTGCTATCGGCCGGAAAGGTGATGGCCACCGTTTTCTGGGATTCACAAGGTGTGATCTACATCGACTACCTGGAGAAAGGCAAAACGGTCACAGGGCTCTAATATATCGAATTATTGGGCCGATTCGACGCCGAATTGCAAAAAAAAACGGCTCCATTTGGCGAAGAAAATAGTGCTCTTTCATCACGACAATGCACCGGCTCATACCTCCGCCATCGCCACGGCCAGCTTGGTAAAATTGGGCTACGAACTGCTGCCCCCCATCCACCGTATTCTCCAGATTTGGCCCCATGCGACTTCTTTTTGTTTCCAAACTTTTAAAAAGTCACTCGCCGGGCAGAAATTTGAGTCGAATGAGGAGATCATCGCTGCCACGGTGGCCTACTTTGCAGACCTCGAGGAAAAATTTTTTTCAGACGGGTTAAAGAAGTTGGAGCATCGATGGATCAAGTGTATCGAGCTAAAAGAAGACTATGTTGAGAAATAAATCACCACTTTTCCAAAATTATCGTTTTTCATTTGAAGGCTAGGTACTTATCAGACAACCCACATACATTTATGTACATACATATAAATGGCACCTTTAGACCTACTAAAACTGCATGACTTTTTTGCAAAATTGGAGCTATGTGGACGTTCACTGTCTTTGATTCATATTCAGTCTTTTTAACGTATGTGCATACATAGCATAATCACATAACTGGGTTTTCTCCATGTATAGGTGTGCGAATAGACACAAACATTATTAGCATGAATGAAAGCAAGCGTGCTCTCAGTTAGTGTTCTCTCTGACTCCCAGGGGTAGCTTCACATCCTCAAAATAGGGATGTCTGACAGCCTCCTTGGCAGTTATCCTGTCCATGGGATCATAGATCAGCATTCTTTTGAGAAGGTCTATACCCTCCATGTCCATTTTTTGCACCTAAAAAAAAAACATTTGTACTGGTAATCATAGCTGAATTAGAATTGCTTTTGTAATACCCAAATCCCTTTAAACTTTTAAGTACAGAGCGTACCTAGTTGGTTGTTAGAGGAAAATAGACATTTTTTTGACAGATGAATGCACATTTACACATGTTGGCATCTCCAATACTCACAATCAGTATATTGGAGTAAAGAAAACACACATGTAGTAAGAATTCATAACTACAAACACCACCACCATGCTGAACAATACCGTTATTTGCCCATTTTATCTTCGACGGCTCAATGGTAATAGTTACTTGAAGTTCTTACAAAACAAAATGCCTGCAGTGCTGGAGAATGTACCACTCGCAAACTTAAACGGACTGTGGTACTAACACTATAGAGCCCCAGCCCATTTTGCACATTATGTACTTGGATGAAAATTTTCAAGAAAGGTGGATAGGACGAGGTGATCCAATCCATCGGCCTGCCCAATCATTAGATTTCAGTCCACTCGGTTTTTATTTATAGGGTTATGTCAAATCAATTGTGTATCATGAAGAACCGGAGGACGGTCAAGATTTATGAAATAAAATAGATATAACCTTTAAAACTGTTAAAAATCAGGTTCCAAATAAACGATTAGAGGAAACTGACTGAATTGTGCATTAGATAGAAAGAATGTCATTTTGAGCACATTTTGAAATTGTGTCGCATACTTCAACCAACCAAACTAAAGTGAAGTTAAAGTGAAGAAAAAATAAAAATATTACAAAATAAACGGTTGGTGTAATAAGACCTTAATTTATTGCGTATGCATGTTTATTCCAAAACAAAATAATTTGATGCCTGGTTTCTGTCGCCAACCGTCCCTTCCCCCTTGCGTTCCTTTTACTTCGCACCTCGTTTACCTACATTGTTAGAAATCAGAAATACGGCTAGGGTAATACTCAACCACCACTCTTAATATTAATAACTAAGCTTTAAGCTTAGCATACACACTAAATTAATGTTTTGCTTTAGTTGTAGAGTTCAACTGTATGCCTATCACGCTTTTTAACCAAACAGGTCAAATGTATAAAAACTGGAACTCACGTGTTTGTGAAGATTATGAGATGACCATTTGGGGAAGGTAGACTTGTAGTCCTGCAGCTTGCTCACTCCGGGCCAAACCTCCTCTGTGGGCGTCCTCAAGACCCTGAAGTTCAAAATTATCCAAATTTTATTTCCTCGGTTAATTCACTTACACTCATTCGTATGTAAGTATAGTAGGATATTATCACATATTAATTGAACAGAAACTTCATAATTCAGAATCATCCAATCGATAGATTGCCAGTCGGCATGGATGATTGTTTATATAAACCTGTTTAGTGTAATGGAAACAGTGCATTTCTCCGTTGTGACCAGGCCTATGGCTCTGACCCATTTAACTTAGAAAACTGAAATTCGAACATTTAAACCCAGAATAGTGATTATGCTTGGTAGTGATTATGGTAGTATTGTGTGGCTATATTTGAGTCAGGCTTTATAAATAATTAAATGATTTATGTACAGATAGTTTTTACTTAAATTAAGGCAATTTCAATGTTGGAGGTAAGCACTTCTTTAACAGAAGAAAACCAAATACAGAATAAAGCTATTTTCCAAAGTATTATCGGCATTTGATGCCATAATTTAATTTCCCTATTATGAAGATTTTTTATAGAAATTATAATTTTAGTGGACGTCTATAATAGCTAAAATTAGATAACAGATTAGACACTAAAAATAAAAATTCTCTATTTAGAAAGACATGCAACCACCTAAATTCATCTAATCAGACACGAATGATCAGTGATTAACACGGTTTAAGTGAAATAACCACCTAAATTCATCTAATCAGACACGAATGATCAGTGATTAACACGGTTTAAGTGAAATTCATCAGTTTAAGTGCAAGATTGTATCATTAATGAATGACCTTATAGGGGCCTCGCCCTCAGCAACGTAGAGACCATTGGTCAAACACGTGCAAGTCGCACGCTCCACCTTTTCACTGTCATAAGGGGGAATTGTACCGTAGCACGCGCTGAACACACCTGAACTCATCGGGTAACGTCTACTGCACCCGGTGTGCGTGTCCGACAATGATTCGGCACGCTCCGAAGGCGCTATGATATCCCCCACTTCATCGCCTTGGCACAGGTTTACAAACCCGTTTTAAAGTTACATTCGAGGCAGTTCCATAACCATCACTGTGCTAGTAACATCGGAGAACGGCAGTTCCACATCCACCATTGCATTAGCCGCAACTGGTAAACTCCTCAATCACCGTCACGCTTGCCAGCACAGTCTGGAATACACAACACCCTCGGCGGAATAAATCTTTCGCAATTAATCTCTTATAGAGTCAACTTCTATTATCAATATATGTAACTAGTTAATAGTGCATCATCACCTTCAATAAACTTCTCTCTTCATCTACGCTTGCTCAATTAACTTTCGGCCCTAGTCATCCAGAGATTAAGGCCGTTGCATTTGTTCTTAAATTCAACCAAAATTTAAGAAATATCACAAATACTGACAATATATAATGGGTGAAAAATAAACTACCTGAAAATACGAAAGAGCTGGTCGATTTCAGAGTCCCCTTGAAAAAGTGGCTTCTTGCTAGACATCTCTGCAAAGATGCAACCCACGGACCACATGTCAATCGGACAGGAATACCTGGCAACAGAAAAATAATTCACACATGTCAAACATTACGCATAAATTCAAGCAAGTGTTACTAATTTAAAATGGTTTAATTGAGCAATTTTACATTCGAGATTGAAGGATGCGAGATGCAAAACAAGGTGGAAGAACCTTTCCCACAAACTACAGATGAGGTGGTTTCCGTAAGGAGAGTCTTTGGATCTAATCACGGATAATGTCCAATAAAATAATTTAGGAGATAAGAACCAAATTGGTTATTGAAACAACATTGAAATATGCAAAAGAAAATTAACCGACATCTTACTTCTATACGCAAGGTTAACGATGGATAGGATGGCCGAAAAACACTTGGAGAGGACCATTGGTGCCAACTAGGAATGTCATATAGAAGATTTCTTTTACGTAGGACCTATTGGAATCAAGAGGAATGTATAAAAAATACAATATTTGTGTGCAGGAATCAGTTTTTTGTTTTATTTACAAGTTGCTGAACAAAAGTTCAATTTCAAGTCCAGAATAATCCCTTAAAATGTTACTGCTGACTTTAAATTCACCTGTATATTATTACATTTGTTAAAAAAATTTTTACTCTTATAAAGAAATATAGTAGGTGTGCCAAATTGTATGTTAATAAACCTAGTGGGATCTGCAGCATTAAAAATAAATCAGTTGAATGAAACTAAAACGGGGAAGATTATAAAAAGGCGGCTTATATCTTTGTACTAACTTGGTGGATCCTAGGAGAACCTCGGGTGCCCTGTACCAGAGGGTGACCACTTCGTGAGTGTAAACTCTAACAGGAACACCAAATGCACGGCCCAAACCAAAGTCAGCAACCTGAAAAATTTTCACAGAGAATAAATTAAAAAGTAAAAAAAAAACAATTCAGTAGTTAATATATATTAATATAATATGTAACTCAAAATGTATGAGAATAATTGAAACTAGATATTTGTTTCTATAAAATAAAAGTTTATAAAGTTCAACAGAAAAGATTGATACAGAAAGGATATGTGGTGTGTGTTACCGCGTCCTTTGCAGAATTGTGCTTTTGTGCTTTTCATAAGTCTTGGATAAGCCAGTTTGCAGCTTCAGTATTGAAATTATCCTAACCGCTTAAACAAGAGGCAAAAAGCGCTCGGGGATGTGAAGGGAACTCAAACTCAAATGATATTGATATTCGCTTGCTTAAATGGAAATTGTTTTAAAAGTTTCCAAAATGCAAACAATGTTTTCCGCATGGATATAAAAAAAAAACTGTCAATCCATAGTGAAGTGTTTCTGTTTCTAGATGACTCTTTAAATATTTGTAAAACTAAAAATTTGCAAATAAATCAGTAGATCGTTTAGGCCCGAAGCAGAGGGAAGGTCTTGCTATAAAAGCTTGGATAGAATCTTATAGTAAAGCAAAGCGAAGAGGAAAGATACTCTACTCGGGAAGGAAATATGAGAGCATAATTTAACAAAACCCAAAATAAAAACACACCTTGATAATACCGCTCTTATCGATGAGCAGATTCTGTGGCTTGAGATCCCTGTGTAATATCCTCCTGCGGTGGCAGAACAATATGGCACTGTTGATTTGGTAGAGATAGCTTTTGACCACGCTGGGATCCAGGAAGTTGCCAGGGCCGAGGCTATCCATATACTTCTTCAGATCCATGGATAGAAACTCGAATATCAGGTACAGGCGTGGCTCCTCCATAAGAACATCTTGTAATTTTACAATGTTCGGATGGCCCAATTCTTTTAATAGTGATATCTCTCTAAAAATAACAAAAAATGTGTAACCATGGAGTGACCACATGGACGCTCCATGGAGCCACTGGAGCTCCACTGGAGTGTGGATTGGGACGACAGAACTTATTAAAAAAAATAAAGGGACTACAACGCTCTCTCTAAACAAATATAGTCTCAATTTATTTAACAGTTATCCTTTATCAGTAACCAAAGGTTTATTAACGATGCAAAAGCAGCAGCCGCATTTTATTTTATGAGAAAATCTTATTTTTTATTTTAAAAAACAACAAAGCTCAATTATTGTTAAGGTACTAAATTGCAAAGTGACTACACTGAATGCAATCATAAATTGTATAGAATAGAGCTTTTAAAATACAGCGAAATATAGAGTGTCACGTATAAATCTCACTCAGAAATCATTGCAGAATACATTATGATAATCATCATCCAATAATTAGTGGTAAACGTGTAACCGCCATAGGTAGACTGTACCTGAAGGATTTATGTTAAACGTTCGCCCTATTGACCAAGTTCATTTTTTCCATATACATAAGTGAAATAATTCAGTGAGAGGTGTTTTTGAATAATATCTTAAGAAGAATCATTGCATCTAGCTAGTACAAAATTATTTTAAGTCATGTTTAAGTTTCGAGAAGGCGATGGTAGTGAAGTATTAAAAATTGCATAATTGTGTAAATTTCTAATCCGTAACATCCATGTTAATAGTCAAACATTCTTACACCAATCTCAATAAATTCTGGACACCTGGATACCTACTTAAAACATTTTTTTTAAATCTACTTACAGCTTACTTAGCGTGCCTTGTACATAGTTGTTAATGATGTTAAATTCCGTTCGAACACCTCCTATAACTTTTATCACTACTCAAATAGGCCCACTATTTATTCGCAATTTTGTACCAAACGGAAACTTTGTAAACAAAATGGTTTTTATGTAGATGCACCATAACGCACCATAATAAAAAAGAGAATAAAAACTTACCTGATTGCTGTTGAAGGTATACCTTCATCCTCAGACTCCAATCGTATCTTCTTCATAGCGACTATTTGGCCAGTAGTTTTATTCTTTCCTTTGTAAACAACCCCATAGGTTCCCTCGCCGATTTTTTCAATTTTCATGAAAGCGTCCATCGTCGAATTACCAATAATCTTAAATTAGTAAAGACTGAAAACGAGCAAATGCATTATTTATTACTGTAACTGACGTCCAACTGGTTTACATTGAGAAGTGTGATTACGAACGACATCTAAGCACAGCGGATTTGGCGGCTTTTCAATTTTTAGGTTAAAGAATTTTTATAAAATCATATTCTGAAAAATCTAAAGATTTAACTAACAATTAATACGTTATTATTAAACTAGCATTCTACTGAAATTGAGAGAAAATGTAATATGAACCCAAGGCAAACTGCCCGTCCATGCATTCGAAGCAAAGTTTGAATTTTAGTCAACTCCACGTAACAAACAATACAATAAAAAAAACACTCGTGCGGGTAACTACGATATAAGAATTATCAATTTACAAATCTTACTTTATTAATTTAGGAACTCACCAAAATAATTATCGCGATCAAAGCAAAATGTTCATTTCCTTTCTAACGACTTTTTTTACCACAACAACATCGCTACGCTAAACGTCGATCGCCGAACGAAAGAAATGCATCTGAAATTTGAAGTTTATTTAGTTTGAATATAATGTTACCTTATTATAATTTTAAACATAGCGAAACAAATTTTATTTCCCTTATACCTAACCTTTAAAATATTACTTTTTTGAAAATTAGATAAATAAATGATGTAAAACTGCTACCTATTTTTATATAAAGATTTTACTACCGTAAATCGGGAAACTGGAAACCAATCTTTATTTAGTGAATTTATACAAATATAAGCCCCTTTATTCTTAGTGTGTTTATAAGTATCTATTTTTTTATCACGTAGTAAATACATATATTATATTGTGTTTACATAATTTGCATAATAAGGAATTAAGAAGCACATACACTTAGTCGCCATACCAAAGAGTTTTCCTCCATAGTCCCTAAGTACAAACGTCCGCTTGACCTAGCAAGCTGTATCACTTGGCTTTACGATATATATTTAATGTGTCCATCTGTCCGTCATACAGGCTGCATTATTTTGCAATATGGATATTTTAAATAATGTTAGAGGCTGTTACTTATATTACAAAAAGAACGATAATGATAGGTAAATTTATTAAATATATTTTAGGGCGTAACTTTATTATAGAACAGCAAATACATAGTTGTTAATTTGGCCAATTACATGAATCCACTGCTTAACAATTGAATTGAAAGGTAGGTTCTCCTAAAACTGACCACAATTCCTAATCATTACATAGATATCGTCATCAGACTATAAAAATACTTTTTTATCTTTTACTTTACCTATTACTTCATTAGATATTTCGTTTAGATTTAAGTAAGACAATGAGATGAATTGTTGTGGTAATTTTTATTTTCAGTTTGTTTTATTTGATTTAAAAAAAATGTATTAATTAAGGAAAGGTATTTCATAAAAGAAATGTAAGAAAATATTTCAACAATTTAGAAAGAATATTTCATAAACAATTAATAAAAACGGTAATAAAAATACTTGACTCAATTTGAAATATTTTCCCTTTCGTTTTATATGTTTTTGGAACACGAAATAAAAGGTGAATATGTAAGAATTGGTGTATTATTTTTTACCTGAACAGACTTTTCTTCCTTTAAAATAATTATGATTCTGAATAAGGCACTGTTTTTTATTTGATTTTTACCAGTAAGTTAAAAATTAAAAGTAAATTTAGAAAAATATATTTTTACTAGCGATCATACAATCTTTTATGGCTGAATATATGGTAGGTACTTATTATCGTTTAAAGGCAACTTTTTACCCTAATTTACGGTATGTTATAATATTACATTTTCGAGTTGGATTCGATTAAAAAAGTGCTATTTAGAAAACTAATAATGTAAATTTGATTATATCAATTTTATGTAACTTATTTGTACTGGAATATTCATTGGGTCTTCAGCATGTTTAAACCACGTGTTATTGTGTCATATATACGTCAGATTTCTGGAGCATTTTTTTTAAAGAAAACCTCTACTTTCATATAAAATACCGATAACTACGAACATTGTAACTTAAAAATATTAACATAGAACTTAAAAAAAAAAAAAACGTAAAAATGGGTAACTAGTTGCTGATATGTTGTTTGCATACGCTAAAATGAGGAGCCTATAAGGGAATGAATAGATCGAAACTACTCATTGTAGCTTATCTACTTTGAGAGTAGGTACATAGGTACTGGAAGATTCCCCACCCGAGGGAACGCTTGGGCCGCTATCAGTGTTTCTTTCAGGTACTTGTCCAGAGGGGGCGATGCCCCCCGGGAATATTCCTAGCGACCCCCCGTAGAAAAATGTCTCGGTGGGAATACAAACAACGCCAAGAATAACATGTCTGTTAAAGAAGCGTTTAACAATTTTGGTTCATTTTAGTTGCATCTTTCAATTATTATGTAGACCGATAGCATCCTTTTCTTCAATAAAATATTAATAATTAACGTGAATTTATTGATAATGAATATTACGTTGTTTTATTTATTTGCCTTACCCCCCCCCTCCCCGAACCTCTTAAATACCCCCCATCACCCGGAGCATTTTGTCTGAAACTTTTTTTGAGTGTTTTTTGGCACTGGCCGCTATCTCTTCCATCTATCCAACTTACTCTTCGCTATCAAACTATAATAAGGTAGTAAATGTATCTTTCAACCGAACGAGTTTAGGTTACCAAAACGGAAATAAGCCCAGAAGATATCGAAGCAAATAATTCGTGGACCTAGTAAGGGCGTTAGGTGTCGGCAACTGCCGACGGCCTCGCTTTCAAAACTGATGTCATTTCGCCGACGTCCACGTTTGGTCTCATGGTTTGGCACCGCCACTGTCAGGACCTGACATGGCTGCCGACAACAGTCCAAGGCCGGCCAGGGGCTCCGAGATTTCGAAAGCGTTATTTTTTTATAAAATTATAATACTGAGTGTAATATGTTTTTATAGTTATTTACTTTCGTTTCACTATACAATGCTTTTTTGCGGATCTGGTGTGGTGATGCACATCTCATTTAATGTTTTTTTTGTGCTTGTCCTTCCCTTCTGAGGGAATTTTGATACTTCTCCAGGCAACGATTTGTTGCTTTCTTATTAGATTAGCCACATTCTGGTCTTCAAATATAGGTTTTTATCTATCGTCTGTCCTTTAGGTTTAAGATAAAATATAATTTATTATGTATAAACTAGGAATGCTTTTTTACTGTTAATAATTTTAAAAGATTTCTTTTTTGTTTTGTTTCAGATAATGAATAAACGATGGCCTATCTTTGTTTCGGGCAGATATAGCGATACTAACCGTTAAAACTGCCCACCACAGTGGCTGGTTTAAATGAAATTAATTCAATTCTTATAATTCACTTACAAGTACAGGTTCGTGTTTTCGTGAATTTCGAGTAAATTCTTTTAACCTAACCTCGGGTCCTTGCGTTTAGATTTTAGCGATGTTATCTCGCCACAATTTCATAAACTTTGAGTTTCCACACCCATTCCCGATTCAAACCCATTCAAACGGTTTTTTTTAATCAGCCATCAAAGAATTCAATATGTGAGGGGGGGAGGGGCACAAACTTGTTCGCCCAGGGCGCCAAAAAATCTAGAGCCGGCCCTGGACAACACACTGAGATCTATATTTATGATGGTATGGGTATAGCTCGTACATAAATATAACGTCAGCTAGATCGCTGTCAAGTGCCGCTGATTGCACACATGAGGCGTCTATGCCTGGAAACCTAATACTTTATTGATGGACAGTGAAACAAGCCATCTTGAGTGCCTAAAACACAAGTAGGCTGGTGCGTAGCCGTTTACTATGAACGGGGCCTAACTACCTAGCTACCATCCAATTTTATTGAGATCAAAGTGAAGTTACGCGCGTTGATATTTTTTTGTTACTGTAACACAGTAGGGTTATGGTGCGGTTTCAGGGAGGGTTTGTTACGATTTAGCATCTTATTGTATAAGTATAAGTGCGTAGGTAAAATTGAAAGTAGACAATACCTATATCACATTTTTAAAATATTTATAAAATTAGGTTTTCAAAAGTAAAATTGCTTTAAAAGAACATCTGAATCAGCTGTACAGTCAAGTGCAAAACAACACTCAATGATTTGACAAATGTCATTGTAACAACATGGCGGCCGAGGCGAAAGCAGTCAAAAGTATAGCGCAGCGACTACTTTGACTACTTATTGTATTTAGATAGAGATAAGAGTACCTATTAAACTTTTATCACGCTATTATCACTTATAAATTTACATGCTAGATCGTTCTGTGAAACACACATGCTAATTTGGAGATGCCTGTAGTCGGCTTAAGGTGCTAGGTATTTAATGTATTTTTATATAACTGTCTTTATGTATAGCTGTAAGCATTTCTTAAAGTAAATAATAAAAAAATAAACTTTTATGACGCCGATAGTCGAGCAGTGTATGTAACTTGTACTATTTTTTGATAAATATTTATTTTTCCTATTTTGACTGCGTCAACGCAAATTGATCCTAATCCAATCGAAATCATTAACAAAGAAGCATTATACAACATTAAAGATGAAAAATAATATAAATGTTATGACACACCGGAAAATTTTATGGTTTCGCATTTAAACAAAACAATATTTACCTAACGATAAATTATTATGTTACCCTCCGCGTCTACTCAGAAATGTGATGACGCATGTATTGCTGTTTGCAAATATTTTGTTGCTGCAGTCCAATTTCCTTTTTACTAGATCAACGAAATTATCAATGTTAAATTTCTTAGAAATCGCAGCTAAAAAAAATATTAATCATATTCCATCAGCAAATGTAGGGTAACCATCGGTTGATACTTTTGAGAATTCTCGTAATGACAAAGCTATTTTTTCCAGACCTGAGTGAACCCAGAGTGGACTGGCATGGTAAGTGATAATTCTGCTTTCTACGGGTGTCGGATACCATGATATTTCACGAGCTGCTCTACTCTTGAATCAATCTAAAATAGAAATGCATTACTAATTGACAAATGTTGCAAGTTTGCGCTGTGAAATTGCAACTTAAAGAATGCGCACTTATTACGCAAAGATAAAATATTACCAGCATTCGTAAAGTGGGAACAGTGGGATTCAATCCAGTTTAACTGTTATGTTAAGTTCGTGAACAGCTACGCAACGGTTGATAACTATGACATCCCTGTCTCTATATGTCTCTATGTGTTATATATGACTCTTCTCAACTGACATAATATGCTATGTGATCGACCTTGCAATGAGAGTAAGTAGAGATATGAAACCATCGTAAGCGTCTGTCTTCTGGGCCACCAGAACCTTGCAGTCAACCTCAGATTTATAAAACCTAAACTATCCTTCGGTTGGGCAGCTTAACTCTTTCTCGTTACACTGATAACAAGTGGTCACCATCTTGATCTCTCAAGTCCAATGACCATGTAGGTATATATTATTGCACTTCTAAGGTTGCACACACACTGCGAGCGAGATTTGCAATCAAGATTCAATTAGCAACAGTTTAAAACTATAGGTAATACAAGAAAATGAAAAAAAGCGCCAATGAAATCAATTCATTCAAATTCAATAAAAAAAATAAATAATAATAATTGAATAAAAAATAAGATTCGTCAGTCCGCAACAAACCAAGAATAGAGCCAGTAAAATTAAGATTTGAGCTTGCTTTAGCAAGCTCAAATCTAATCTGCTAATCTGATTATCTCTGCTGATTAGCCTTTTTTTTATTTAATCGAAAGTTGTTGTTTAATCAACTATAAGGACACGGTCTTTAATAATTTAGAAAATAAATCTGCCTATTATGCTTTTATCCGATGTAAAAAATTTGTAAAAAATCATATTATAACTAAATGCACATTCAAAATATTTGTTGGACAAACGACCTATGTAATTATAAATATTTTCAATTAAATAATAAAGCCTATTTATACACTCTTTACTGGTCAATTTACTTAAATACATTTACTGACCGAAAATTGAAGTTAATAATGTAGTACACTTGCATTTTAAGCCAGTGAAATTGAAGATTTTACACCAGGAAGTCCAGGAAAGCCTTCCTAAATGCAAGCAGATATCACCTTACCACCTTTTCTTCTTTTTTTTTGTTATGTTAGTTTAATCGTTTCTTTTTTTGTATCTTTTATATTCTTTTGTTTTTGTTATTTCCTGCGTAGGTCCTTCGATCTCATTAACTATTATTATCCATGTTATCTAAATTTGTTTATTTACGTTTAGAAAATTTATTGTGTAATTACTATCTTGTATTTTTGTTACCTAATTGTTGTAAATTATATGTCATTCCTATGTACACTAATGTATTTTCGGAAGTAAAAATATCTTATCATATCTTAGGTAGGTGAAAGATGTATCATTGTCACGATTTTGGATATTTTTTCCTCTATTGGAAGGAGGGGAGGGGGGGTAATACACTTGCTTGCGCTATCTAGAAAGCGTGTCCGAACAGAAGTCAAAATAACTATTTATTTGGTCGCACTGATTTCGCTGGCAATGCGTTAGTGGCTCGGCGCTCGAATGACTTATGCGACCATTATTCGATAACTACGTACGAAGCTCACTCGCTTAGTCACTCTACTCGTATATGGACAAACGTCGTTATTTGTTGTTTAAATTATCTGTGGTCAGTCGGAGTCAGAATTAAATCGTGAGCCTCGCGGGACAAACGCGTTCGGGTTGACCAAAATAGCTTACGCCCTTTTGCTTTCAGTGCGTATTTAAAATGTCGTATTTAAAGTGTTTGTTATCGTTAGTGCTGATATCAATATTAGAATATGTCGCCGGTCACACGTATCATCTCGGGTCGTGTCCTGTTGTTGAACCGATGCAGTCCTTCGATATGAACAGAGTAGGTACACATTCAATAGTTTTTAGAATTTATAATAGAAATTACGCTTCCACACTGCTTATAATCGGTAAAAAGAACCCCACGATACATTCCTTATTACTATAAGGAATGCCCTATAATATTACCCTACCTAACGGTCTAGTAGCGTGTGTGGAATGGGCGCCTGTTTCAAATTCTGGTGTTGCCCAGGCCAGATCGTCTAACAAAAACCCATAAAACATTTTTTTTTTATTAAATAAAATATGTTAGTCTGTGAGATATTTTTCGTTTATTTAGGATTATTGCGGTGTTATTACCTACCTAATGCGCCTGCTGAAGGTAGGTCGGCATTTATTTCAAATTATGGGTTAAAGGCCATCTAAAGTAAGGTTATGTCAACCATCACACTATTCTATGGTTATGTCAAAACTAAGCACAAATATAAACTCAAGTAGGCAATTAATAGCTACAATCAATGCTGAAAGGCAAAATAATGTCAACCTAACAGACATTATTTTAATTAACAAGTTATTTACTTGCTTGAATTTTGTCAATACTAGACATTTCATAGTGTGGATTTCTGATAAGTACAGATCCTCTATTATTGCTTTTTTTAATATCTTATCGGTAAATCACAAACAATAAGGGATTATTCTTATTTTACATTTATTGTAATAATCATAATACCTATATTATAAAAGATATCTATTTTTTATGAAAACTGTGAAATATTGAAATGCTCGCCAATGATACGATACATAAATTGAGATTGTGATACCTAGTCTTGGGCGGTCGCGGACTCGAATCCTCACATTATTTATAGTCATTTTATATATTACATATATATTTTTGACACTTCATTACGAGTACCATCTCCCTTGACTCTAGCACAAGTATTGTATCTATTTGGCTTAGTACAAAAAAACCTACATACCTATTGCGTAAGAACCAAAGGACCAGTTGATTATATCTTTTTCTTATATAATGCTGTTTATTTAAAATCGTTTTATTAAAAGCGATCGTGTCGGTGACTGTTTAATTTATCTGACAGTTGGTAATTTATTTTCCTTATCTAAATCGTGTCCTTCATTCCCCTGACCTTTAAAAACTACAGGAAAAACGATTGGGTCAATCAAACCTCCATTAGGTATACACATAAATAAATGTTTGGATTAGGTACTTATCTAATATTATTTTCATCAGATGCTAGGAAGATGGTACGTCATGCAGAAGACCTCAACGGCCTCCCATTGCATCACATACAACTTCACGAAAGGCGACGAACCAGGCCAATATTTCCTAGAACAAGATTCGCAACATTTTCTTCTTGGATTGACGCCACTGAAACACGATTACAAGTTATTGTTTTTTTGTTTTTATTACTATTTGTAGAGCTATATTCGTAAAATTTATGAATAGGTACTTGAGTTTATATTGAGAAGCAGACAATAAAAATGAGGGGATTGTCGGCCGAGTTTGAACCTGATCGTACCTGATCGTTGGTATGACACAGTATTCGATCATGCCATTTTCAAACTGAAGGGCAAGAGAAGTTGCTATCGGGTGTTATTAATAATCTATAGATTCCATAATAATAATATATAATAATCTATAAATTTATATAATAAAATAATCTATATACATATACAGGGTTTCCCAAGGTCAATCCCAATAAAAAATCAGCTAATAGGTCCTACGATTCCAAGTGTTATTTGTTAAGAAACTATATCAAAATTCATTATGGTATTCGAGAAAAACAATGTTCTAAATCGTGTAAAACAGATATTTTTCAATGGCTCCTCCCTCGGATAACTACGTCACTGGGTCACTGGGCCGCGGTCAGCCAAGATCGAGGTTAATGACCTGCCGCGTTGTTCGAAACGCCCTATTAGGGCGGAGCTAAATGATTGCTGTCAGATGCCACTGGTCGAACAGAGGTCGGTCTAAGAAGAAGGGGTAACTCCTTTCCCCTTCTCTGGGGTTGTAAGAGGGATGCTATTGGTCGACAGATAATATTGATTTATCGATTGATAAGATCGATTTTCACCAATTTTATTACAAAAATAATAAATTTGGTGATGAAAATTTTTCACATTTTGTTACATAATTTCTTACTCTTAATAGGGAACTTAAACACCCCCTAAAATTTGCGGGATTGGTCTTGGGACACCTTGTATATAAAACTCAAGTGTATTAAATTTTGTATGTATAACTAACTTAAGTTTATATCAAATACACATGCATGTTTTGTAAACATGAAACTTGCGAGTATCGAGTGCTGGCAACCCGTGCATGAAATATTTAAGAATGACCACGATTACTTTATAAAAATAAACAAATAAATATATAAAACCTATCTAAGTACGAAATCTATTAAACAGGTTGTAAATTCACTGATATTCTTTTAGGGGGTTAGGTATTAAAAATCAAACATTATTCAGCAAGAACTATTGAAGAAATGTTTCCCAATTATGAGAAAATCGAACTTAAAATTGAATCAAAACCGTTCCAATGTTTGAGTAACTTAAAATGGGGGTTTAGACCTTCATTATTCTGTGGTTTGAAGGCAATTCAATGAAGACGAAACAAGAATAAATTCTTTGTCCCTTTCTTTTCCATGCTTGCCCATAGCCAAATCTCTATGGTTGTAGTTTTTACATTCGGGTAGTACTCGTAACGAATATGAAGTAAATATTACCCGGCCGCTATTCGCTTTTTATAAGAACGGATTAGATCCACCATTCCTGCCTCACAAAGGTAGGTATGTATAGACACGTCACAGAGCAGCCCTTAGAGACAACTCATACTTGGACATCGAAGTACAGAGTCATCTCTGGCATTTAGCATTCCCTTACTTCCATTATTTTCATTTGGAAACTGAGGCTTCAAAATCAAGGCATTCAATGTTTTCGGGGAAAGGCCGAGGCGAGCTCAAGTTAATTGATGTATAAAGTAAGGAAGGTGGCTTTCTTACCTGGAGTTTAATATAATTAGGAGCACTCCTCGTATCTACAATCAAACATTAATCAGCAAAAAAATTGTCTAATGCAACAAACATCAAACAGATTAGCCCCGCTGTTGTGACGTCACACCATTTCAATTTAGATTAAAATTCAATTATACCTAATTATTTTTAAATGTCAATACAAACAGTTTTGATAGGTTAATTTTCGAGTGCTATTGAATATTCATTGTTTTAATTTGTTATCGCCCCTCTTTGTCACACATGCCACACGTTGTGGACCCCCTCCTCCTTAAGGTGTGACCTTTAAGGGTTAATTTACGAAAGACCCATAATGAATATTGTATAAATTATTATGTTGCAGGATTTTAAGCGCATTTCATTTCGATTTGATGTAGGTAATAAAAATAAAACACTCTTAGCAACATAATTCATAGATTAAGTTTAATTTAGGTGTTGCATGGTAAATCTAACCCATTTAAATGGCAGATGGCAAGCTTGATGTGAAAAAATAGGTTAACCTTCAATATGTGGTGTATGCCTCTTTTTATTTTGTGTTTTCTCTTATTACTTTCAGATATACTGGCGTAATATCTATTGAAGATCCTAGTGTTGCCGCAAAAATGAGGATTCGTTTCCCGTTGAGTAAGCATTTATAGATAAATATTATAGAAATCACTTATTCCGTACATCCAAGTTTGGTAATATACTGTTGACCCATATCAACAGTGATGTATGTAATCTAAATGCTGTATGCAGACCTTCAATTTTATCGCAGACCGACGTAAATTGTAGCTCGTTATTTGGATATTCACCCTATATAATTTCCAAAACCTTTTAATGTTATTAGCAAACAAATCATAGCCTCCGACTTGCGTTGACTTATACCTATTTAAATAAAACGGATTATGACACCTAGCGCTTTGCTCTAAGAGAAACCGAATTAGGCAAACATGCCTAGGTAAGCATTAACAACGTTATTTAAAATATTTTGATATAATTGTTTTATGCGTTGCTGCTTTCATTGACAGCTGCTAAAAGAATAAAGACGGCGGTGGAGAGTCAATTGCGATAACAAATCGATAGAATATTGCACTCTACCGGTTGCGTTCCGTCAATCAAGCAAATCATCGCATTCTTTAGACTTTAGATCGAGCGGCGACCGGCGCGCGGCGAAGGTATTCCGGTAACCAGCCCTGGACCATACATCCCGTTTGGGTAGGACAGTCCCGTTTTATATCCCGATGACCTCTGTGGGAAATTCTTCTAAATTTCCCTTCCCTTAAAAATACCTGGAAATGTACCGCTTTGAACAAGATTTATATTTTGTTTGTATTGGAAACATACGCTTTTGTTGTTATGTAAAGGTAAAATATATTTTAATCGGCAAAGAAAATCAAATGTCTGAAAAAAAATACATATTTGGAAATATCTCCATTTGGACTGACAATCCTTAGTTAAAATGTGTTGTTCTTTTTTAAATGTTCGCACAAAATATCTAATATTACTATACTATATATATATCTGGCTATTATTTCACTGTCCAATCAAATTTCATAAGTAGATATGTAGTTTTTTTTTATTTTCGTTTTTTTGATTTCATCAGTCAGGAAAACTTTTTTGTTTCTGAATGAAACTGCACTGATTAGCAAAAAAAAAAAATACAGAATTCTTATCTCATACATGCATTTTTTCAAATTTAATTGAATTGACTCAGATAACGTCAACACACATACCTTTTTCCATCGACGATGACAATTTGATTAACAGCGTATGAAAGATAATAAAAAAAATTAAAACAAACAAATATTTAAATAAACATAGGTATATATAGCTCACACCTGAAATGATTCCCGGACCTGATGTGTAATCGCTTGTACTGACCACTATGTTATATACTCATAAACTTATGAATTCCTAATTTATCGTATGGATGCCTTTTACGTTTAATTTCCTATTTTCTACAATGAAAAGTCAACGATGATGTTGACAAGAACTTTTTAATTTCATGTTTTAGTTATATTAAGTCATATAAAATAAAAGCAAAATACTTAATATTTTTAGGCATCGCTGGATCTGCTAGTTACACAGTATTTTCAACGGATTACGACACCTTTGCTGGAATATTTACATGCCAAAAACTAACATTTGCGCACAGAAGATCGGCCACAATTTTATCTAGATCTTATGACCTAGACAAGATGTATGTTGATAAGGTTAGTCTCATTATTTATTACTCAAGTAAGATTTACATTCAGATTTCACTTGAGAAAATAGCAAACCATGGAATAAATCGTGGGAATCGGAATAAATCGTGGGATTGTGGTAGTCTAGTGGTTAAGGCGTTGGACTATTTACCCAAAGGTTGCGGGTTCAAATCCGCACATGATCATGCCATTTTTAATGCTTCATTACCACCATCTCCCTTAACTCTAGGGCAGGCCTAGTTGAGTAGGGCCCAAAATAATTATATATGACCTAAGGTCATACCAATTATTTAAAAAAAAAAATAGTAAATGATACTAGGTAGGTACCTTCTGATTTTTACCTATACAACCTTTCCAATTAATTTTTAGGTTCATAAAATTTAAAATAAATTTATTTCGGTTAGTTATGTTATTTTTGGTTATGCTTTTTTTTTCATTAAAAACGTGCACAGGGTTGATTATCAGGCAAAATCTCAACTCCCGGGACTAGGTCAGTGGTCCCCGAGGTTAGCCATAACGGCATGACTTTCCATCCTAGTGATAGCATTCTCATGCTGAGCATGCCTTGAGCACTCCAAGATGGAGTTGGTCTGAAGACAAGAGTGGGAATCAAGTCCAGCATCCTTTACAATATATTTCCTGACTTCAATATTTCTCGATAATCCCAATTCCTCACATTCATTACACAACTAATCTCACAATTGGAGCATCATGTAAGCTGAACCCTGAACAAATGACAGGTTACCTTCAGTGAATTATTTTTTAGTATTTATGAATCACTTATATGAATATTATCATTTGATAACCTTTTTACTTCCAGGTTAGAAGTCGTTTATCTTCATTTGGAATAAATCCTTATGACCTTTCCATAATAAGTCAAAATGGCTGCCCCAAGAATAACAATGACAGCACTGTTAATATTGACATTGATCCGGACACACTTTCAGCCAAAAATATCGGAGGCCTGGTGAAAAGTGCTGGAGAAAAAATAGGTACCTATTGAATTTTTTCTTTAATGTATGAATAATAATAATAAAATGTTTCTGCAACATGGATTGAAAAAAGACTCGACTCAGTTCCATATTCATGATTGAGAAAGGTTTTGATCATATATAAAATTTATAATATCACAATTTGGAGACACATCATCGCATCAGGAAGATTTAATACTGGTTTGCTCATCATCAAACCCATTAAGAATGGTTTCACTGCTTCTATTGTACTATACCACAATTAATAATATATGTACATTTTCCTCGAAAATGATCGCACTCGGCTATACTTAGATCAACTATCATTATTTTGAAAAATGCGCCACATTTAATGAAAAATGTGGCGCCTTGTGAGATACCCTTCCCCCAACGTGGCAAGTCTTCATACACTTTGATTATAAAATATTACATTACATCATAGCCGACATTTGGGGAAGTCACCTTCTTGAGGCGGTTCCTATTATATCAGTAAAAAAGTCTAGTCCAGTAAAGGTTGTGCTAAAAAGTCTGAATAAATACAAAAGGAACCGTATATGTAAAACTCGCGCGTATCTTCTTCGCCCTTTGAAACAGCGTCACTTTTGTTTGTACTGTCCCTCTCCCCCTTTAGGGGAAACCGATTTTCAATGGTTCTGGTCCCTCGCTATCTGGTGATCACCAGCAGTTACTATTATTAATTTTTAGAATAAGTAAGAAAGATGGAAATAGTTATAATAAATGTACATTTATGTGAAAAATTTAATAAACGATGGCTAATATAGCTTGTTCGGGCAGACATAAAGATTTAAATAATTTTAACTGCTCCCAGCAGCAGCTAGACTAATATGCAAAACTTCACAAATTAAACAACAAAAAAAAACTTAAGACATTCGTAAGAGAAATAAAACGAAATCCATAATGCACGGGGAATCCCTACTTTTTGTTTTGTATTTTTATGAAGTAGAATTCTAAGGCCGCCCTTTCCGTAGAAACGCCCATTTACAATTCGCTAATACGCTAATATAAATACAAGTACACTAATATGGAAATATTATGCAATTTATGTTACCTCTACAAATAAAATGTTTCCTTTTTTATTTTTTTTTACTTTATCCTCTTTTTAAATTATAATTTTCATTGCATAAGTACATTGAGAAACTTTTTGGTTTGAGGACCCCACAGGCCCTAAAAATTGCCAGGGGTCTCAGACAGTGTAGTTGCGTCACTGGCTGACATATTTCACTTAAGTAAGGCTCAGTTTGCTAAATTAGTGAGGCAATTTTGCTTAAATATGCCAATTTCAGATGCTTTTAAACTACTCGCTCACAACCCGGACTTACACACATAATATGCCTTGTCACACATGTCACACAGGTCCCACCACATTATGTTACACACATATTTGTATTAATTTCCCTTTAATCGTTGCTTATAATGTGAATTGTTATGTTTCAGGGACTGGCGTAGAGTACACAATAGACGCAGGTAAAAAAGTGTACAATTATCTGGCTCATGAAACACAGGAGGGCAGCGTCCCGAAGGACAAAGAACAAATTATTGCAGAAGGCTCCAGAGGATTTGAAAAGGATGCTGAATGGCTGCCATAGATTAAAGAATAAACATTGAGCTGAATAATGATTTAAATACATTCAAGAAAAAATATTCTCAGTTTGCCGCAAAGGTGGGATGTGGCTTGCGGAGATGACATCTGCCTGCCTGCTCTTGACCGAGAAACTAAATTAAGAAAAGAAATGATTTTATTTAGTAACTAGATTTAACAATTCTGTGTACATACTCATACATAGAATAAAGTTAAGCCTTATTTAGAAAGTGATTACAAATAATATAATGAAAATGTGCAACGGTCTTTTAGGAAAGAACACCTTTGTGAACACCGTCCCCGGTGGCATATAGAGAAGGCAATTTATAATAAATTTTATTTTTTATTACTCATATTGAATCTCATAATGCTAGTTTATTTATAATAATAAATGTTCATAACTTTAATAATAAGTGAATTATAAAACAAGAAGACATTTTTACTATAATAAAAACTCAAATGGAATATTTGAAAACTACAAAATTATCTATTTTTTTGCATATGGAACTAATTGCGCTTTATTCATTTAACATATTTACATATTTATGGCACATTGTCTGAATAGTGTGAAAGAATAGCAATTGCTAAGGGTAATTTGTCATCTTATCATACGGTTAATGCACCAAGGGGGGGCCAGGGCTTACATTGACTTAGGTCATATTCAATTATTTTGGACCATACTCAGCCGAGATAAATTTGCTTGTGCTAGAGTTAGGGAAGATGACGGTAATGGAGCTTTAAAAATGATATGATTTTAATGCACATATTCGATCCAGCGACTGCTGGGTTAATATACCAACACCACGATCTCCAATGCCAACAATGAAACACTTTCTATATTATTTTTTGCATCAGACTGAGTTTATTGACCAAAATAAATTATAGTGTAAAGTAGGTTCTTCAAATAAAAATTTATACAATTCAATCATTTACGATGTCTAGTCGATACAATGGTTGCAATCTTAGAAAATACTGTTTCAAAAGGTTATATTGCGAAACACAATATCTTAACAAAAGTAACACCATTTGTAACTAAACTATAAAGATCATTTTCATCAATTTTTCTTCTAGCATAAACAAACATAAGTAATTATTATAACACACAAACATTGAAACACTAATTAATGACAATAAAATAGCCATATTTACAGATAATATAATATGATATAGTCACAAACAAGAAAAATAGATACCGACTGTACATATTAAGCACTCAGTACTAGTAGTACAATATTTCATTAGTATGTTTAGTAATATGATTAATTTCAGTTTGTAATTACTATGGAATGGTAAGATAAAAACTAGTACTTTGCCATTAAATATTTCATCTAGACATTTACAATAAACATTTTGTGACATTGTAACTATAATAATGTCATAATTTATGTAGAAACAATCTATAAAAAAGCAACTTAAGTATGAGAATACTTACAAAATATGTAAAGCATATTTCATCGCTGCATTGAATCAAAGGAAAAATATTTGAATGGGATTATTCTTCAGTCCCTAAATTACAAATCTATGGTTAAATTAACAACCTGTCAAGTGCTCTATCCTACTGCCTAATGCATTTATAATAACCTAAGGGACACAGTCCGTCCATAAATATTACGCTTGTTCATTTTCTGGAGGGCTTGGCTTGCGTCGTGGGAAGATCGGAAGCTGACACGTGCATCGCCCGTAGGCATCCCTCTCTCGTCAAACCTCCTTATTATATCATCATGACCCAAACCATAACCTCTAAAGAAATCCAATATATCCTCAGTGGCCACTCGGAAGTGCAAATTCTCAATAGCTAGCACGCAGCCAGGCTTGCCGAAACTCTCTGGATCATCAATATTGGTGCTCTCATGTTGAGGCTGTCGAAAAGAGTTATTAAAGCCGCCTCCTCTCCCTCCACGGTAGTTGCCTCTTATATTGCCCCTGGGTGCACCGCGTCCTCTAGGAGTAAAGTTACCACGCCCACCTCTGAAGTTTCCTCTAAAATTGCCCCCTCTCGAGTCAAAATCTTCTGTCATGTTGACTCCTCTAGAGTTGTTATTCATGTGCCCCCGAGGTGCGCCTCGCGGTATTATTCCTCCCCTACCGCCCCTGAGATTACCGCGTAGCATTCCTGCCTGGGGAGCGGCTTCGGTTGGCGGTTGACCGAGAGCTTCTTCAACGAAGGCTCTCGTCACCAATTCTATTGAGATTTCATTCATTCCCAGCGAAGATCCATTTTTGGAAGCGGCCTTATCAGCCTCTTCTTGCAAATTGAATTCGCAGAAACAGTCTCCAGATGGCTGACCCTGAGTATTAAGCATTATGTGAATACGAGCTGGAATGATGCCCACGTCGGAGAAGAAGTCCAAGATATCCCGGTCTGTCGTTCTTAATGGCAAATCTTTGAGCAAAACACAATCCAAAGGCATCTGCAGATTATTGAATCCGTCGTTTCTGTTATCCATGTTATTATTATTGGGAAGCATTTGATTGTGAAACGGTAGACCCATGGGCATATTCAATCCTAAATCAGGGTTGAAGTTCTGGTCTAATAGCGGTGGTCTCCACGGAAATCTTTGGTTAGGCATATTAGGCATGTTAGGCATATTAGGAATCATAGGATTTGGCATTGGCGGCATGTTCGGAAACTGCAATAGCGGATTTTGGAATGGCACAGGATCTTCTTTGGGAATTTCAAATCGTTTCTGCCTAGGGTCCCTTGATTCAGGAATAAGAGGTTTTTGTATGACAAGCGGTGGTTGAGTAATTTCTGGCTCTTCTATAATTATTGGAGATTCTTCTAAAGCAAGAGGTGTATGGGTGCTTGATTCCACTGATGCCGATTTAATTTTCTCATATTCTTCTGGATAACATGGATTTGTTTTGATGAGCTTATGCCTTATATAATGGTTCGCCCTGTTATTGAAGGCCACCCTTGCATCTTCCACTTTCACAAATTGTACATAAGCAGTCTGCTGCTTTGGAAATTCATTCGACGGTATTATCATTATTGACAACAATGAGTAATTAGAAAATATTCTGATAATATCGTGCTCTTTGGTGGATTGTGGCAATTCTTCAAGGCGGAGCACTGTGTAAATCCTCTCAATAATTGGCTCAATCTTTTCACATATTACTAGATTCTGTTGAGAACCGTCTTCATCGGGTGAGTCTATATTCTCTTCATGAGTCTCCGGAGGCTGGTAATTATCCACTGCTCTATTGTACTCATCGTCATCTACATGAGAGACGTAGATGTTCGCTCCCTTAAAAAATTGACCACTTTTTTGAATGGCAAAATCTTTGTCATCGGGTGTACAGAATTTTATGTAGATTGTGCCGGTCTTTCTGCCGTTCGAGTCATTAATCATTTTAATGCCTGAACTTGCAATAGCGGCTCCGGTGAAAAAATTTCTAATATCAGAATAGCTTATGTGGTAGGGTATATTAACTAGTTTTACACAAAGATCTATGGGAACAGACTCTCCCTGAAACCTTCTGTTTTGAAATTGGTTTTCAAATCTAGGCTGTTTGTCAAATGTCCGATTTGAGAAATTAGGCTTAAAATCATCAAACTTTGGTTTGGTAATTTTATCCGGAGGCCCGTGGGGCTGAAATGAATTAACATTTCTGTCATTACTTTCTGTTTGTTTAAAACGATTATTAACAGGGTTGAAATTTCTATTTTCGAAAGGGCTTCCGGATCCTTGTTTGGGTCCATCCCAAGTGTTATTTCTTTGTCTATTCAGTGAATTGAATGGACCTACATTAGCCGCATTATTGGTATTAGGAAATGTTTGAACTGGCATCCCTGGAGGAGGGACATTAAAGTTGGTATTGTTGCCATTGTTATTGTTGAATGGCTGGGACCATCGGTTATTATTATTGTTCGTATTGTTTTGATTAAACAGTGGCTGCGGCGGGGTACTCTGAACGACACTGTCAGACTTGACAGGTTCCCTTTCGGGTTTTTTCTCCTCGGGTTTCTTATCTCGGGATCGCCTTGGGTCAGATTCTCGTGTGCGATCTCGTTCACGCGATCGACTCCTATCTTTACGATCGCGACGGCTGCGGTTCCTGTCATGTGAGTTGCTGCGGTCACGCCGCCTTCGCTCTCTTGATCTGTCCCGCGAACGCGATCTGTCCCTCTTGTCTTTTTTATCGCGGCTGCTTCTGTCTTTCTTGTTGTCTCTTTCTCGTGACTTTGAACGAGACCGACCTGATTTCCTGTCCCCCTTGGAATCGCGGCGCTTCACGTCCTTCTCTTTGGCATCAAGCAGAATGATAGGCTCCTCCTGCGTAATATGTGTTGGACTTTCTATCTTTTGGGTGATATTTGTAAGAGAAGCTACTGCCAAAGGATTCTGCTTCATATTCTGGATCAGCATTGATGATAGGGACTGTGATAGCACGGTGGGCTGTGGAAGAGCCGGCTGAGACAGCTGCATGAAGGGCACTGTCTGACGGGCGGCTTCAATAACTTTATGCATCTCCGATCTAGAACTGAGAAGTAGATTTACTTGTACTTCTTTGATTTTGCCTCCAGTGTTGAGCATCGCCTGCCTCGCATCCTCATCAGTACTGTAACAATTTGTAGAAAGAACATTTTTCATCAAAATGAATGCTAATTTCGTTTTGTTTCTACAACGATTTACTAACCACCGAATTTGGAAGTGATTCATTGAAATGATTAAAGTTACTAGGAACAGTATATCTGGGTTACAAAAAATACACTAGTGAAAGATAATAATACAACGGAAGTGAATTGTAGGGTAGTACAGGACTTGATAGGATGGCATGCATTTGGACTTATTTCCAGTCAGATAGAACAAAGCATTTAAACAGTGTATTCTTCCAGTTTTTATCTACGGAACGGAATAGAAGCTGTGGCTCTAATCAGCAGTAGTTTTTTTTAGTAATGGTACAAAAGACTATGGAATTAATTATATAAGATTTTAAATATAGTCGATATAAGCCGGGCATGTCATTTGAATGGTAAAACTATGTCACCTAATTTTAGTTGTTTAAAGCATTGTTGATTTGCTTTGAATAAATCTGACAAGAAGAATAATTTCGCAGCAAATTGCTTTATATTTCGAATTCACCCATTGGTATCGCACATACTAGAAGAAGTATACACCTGAAACAGTTTTATAAAATGATTGCCGTAACTATACCATTTTATGAAAACCTCAATAAAGCAGAGAATACTAAAATATCTCTGGGTTTAAAAGGCAACATAAATTGAAGAAAGAATTAACTGTGTGGCTTCTGAAATTAGGCAGGAAAGGAACTGAGAAGATATTAAAATATATACCGGTATGATTAAATAAAATAATGTGTTAATATTTATATGTTTATATTTATATTGTTATTATTTATACTTTTATTATAACCAAAGTTGTAAACCTTATATTTTTGATTCTTATACTCATAAAAATATTTTATTGAGAAAATATATATTAGTATGTAGGTTACAGCATTCAACTAGGATTTATAAATATTAATAAAGTATAAGTATCAATTATGACTACACCACTATAAATAAAGTATACCTTAGTACGGGCATGGCTTAGTTAGGATAGACTTTGAATTTTCTCTTATCATAAGTTATGTATATGTATGTATGCATAAATAAATCTCTAGTATGTTAAACTCATCAAACGGTTGGCTGATTCAAACGAGTAGCGAAAAGTATTTTTTAAATAAAGCTTAACATGGATTTTAATGCCTAGATTAAAGTAGCCCTCCCCCAGCTCAGTATGCCATGTGAAAGTGTGCTGATAACAAGAGCAAAATAAACTACACTTATTAGATCTTTGGTAAGAATATTTTTAGAGCTGTCATGGATAACACTGGCCGAGGGTCAGGCCCATTGTGAAGAACTTAGCATGTGTATAACATAGCATATGTATTACGGATTTGTAGTCCTTAGATTAAACAAATGTTAAATTAATAGGGCAGGGGCTTACAGAAGAGCAGTTGGAAGATTTACAACCTCCCAGTGGTTTTTGAAGTATGTTCAAGGAAGGTGTTAGAGGGAACGAAGGTAAGAAAACAAGGCACCAGGAAGCGACAACTAAGTGATAAAAGAGCGACAACTAAAACAAACATAATCTCATTTTTGCCAATAATTTATCATGACGGAGCAAGCACTTTAAAATATGTGATAATAAAATATGTGGAGCTGTAGATACATACGCTTTTTTGAAATAAAATATTTTCATCCATCGCACCAATGGAAAAGGAATTTTTATTCATACGCACTTTTATTGAGAAATAGTATTTTATCCAATTTGGCACATTGAAAAAGATAGTAAAATACCTTCTTATTTCAGTGGACAAAAAGCTATCATAGCAGCTGCAAAAAAAATCCCTGTGATATTTTTTTAATAATGCCTGTAGAACCAATTCAAAGCTAAAATTAAGCTAGCGCTGAATATTTTTGTCTTCAAATTAACTTTAAAAAACATTTTTTTTCCCGCTACTCAATTTTTCATATTCTCAATCCCCTGATCCGTATTCTGCTCTCTATCCTATCCACGTCAGATATCGTTACTGACAATATTATTATTAGATAAATAGAGTTATACAAACAGACCTAATGCAATTTAAACTAAAATTATAATTGTTTTTAAGCTTTAAAACTTTAACTATTTTATATCAATTTACAATATTTTTTAGATGCATATAATAAGAGCAAATCTAATGTTGGTTGAGTGGCAGATATTGCCTTTGAGGCAATAAGTTCGCCATATACTAAATGTTGTAATTGGAAAATGACTTCATCGAAGCACCTAGCAGAAGTTATTTATTTATTTTTGTTTCGGTATATTTGGTGATTTAGAAGCTGAATTGGAAATGGATCTAACATATTATATTATAGATGTCCGTAGAAGAGTCTCAAAATAAATTGTAAAACGTTCAGCGCTAAGTGCTGCCTTTACCGATGGCGAATTGACACTGGCGATGCCAGCTAACTTTAGCTTTTAATTGCCTGATTTAATTATTATTCCAATTATTCATGTTATTAACAATTTTAATTTTATTAGATTTGCGTAATTTTTAACAATAATTTTAAATTTGACAGTACATAATATGCGTTTTTATTACTATGGTCACTATATGAGAAGCTATCGTTCAGGTTTTTGTTATTGCCTAAATTCATCTATTACCAAGGGCTTACGTTAATTACATTAAATTTAGATATTTTTTTAACATTTACATTTTTATTATTAGATCTGTGATATTTACGTAGTTTTTGTTAAATAGATATATTGTATGTATTTCAACACAATCCCACCTCCTTACGACCACTAACAGGTAAATCGATGTAAGTACTTCACGTGACAGATGAGATACTTAGACCAGTCTTTTTTAGCTGTTGAAGAACACGGAGCTCTGAAACGTCCAGCAAAGGTACTCGGCTATTTCCTACTTATCTTATTCTACCTTTCTCCATCTGTCTAATAATTCAACTAGTAAATATATTTATATAAAATATTGAAAAATAATTATAAAGGTACTAAAGAAGTTCTGTACTTATAAGCGCTTTTTAGTGTAAAATATTGTCAAATACCATGTAATTATCTAGAGATGAAATCTAATTTATTTATTATTTAAAAATTACATACACTTTGAAGGTACCTCCGGTGGTATGACTGATTGGCAGGTGGTACAATGAAGTTATTTTATAGTCAAATTTTTAACCCTTTTTCTCTAGTCTTAGAGAAAGGTTTGAAAACGCTGCAGTTGAGACTATTCCACTCTCTAATGGTACGTGGGAGAAAAGAATGGAAGCCGACATTCTTTCTCCTAAAAATTTCCAAAGAGCAGTCGAATTATTAAATTCCATTTCCACAGAGATTGATATATTCGTTTGTTCGCCCAATAGGATTAAAAATCTGCTTTCTATTACACCTTTGTGAGATCAGCGTGAATTATTTATTTGTTACTGTTTGCCTGGAGGCATTATTTTTAGTTTTTTATTGTTATTGGTTTTTAATGTTGTTTTTTTTTTTCGTTTAATGGACATGTTTTTTTACTTGTATTGTAATGCGTACAAGAGGAAACCTGTTTGATAAATAAAATAAATACATAAAATAAAAATTTCCTTGACAACATATTTTTACAAATCACTTATTAAGAAAGGTCTGAAGTACAATGTTTGTACTTGGATAGCTAAGTATAGATAATTAATGTTCAGCTAATTCGTAATAAGAAGCAAAGGACAAAGAGAGATCAGTTTAGGATAGGCTAATAAAAAAAATCTTTAGTAGCTACTAAGGGCGGTCCGATTTTAACTTTGAGTATCAAAAAATCTTTTAGGAACTTATGAAATAATCCTGGCAATTCCAATTGCACTTATATATATATATATATCTACTATACATTTAAAGTGATAAGTCAATCTGCTGTCATTTTTTTTAATTGCAAATTAATCAATGGACTGTACATTATGGACTTCTTGTCAATGAAGTAACTTCATATTGCTGATTTATGAAAACCTGAAGAATTTTACCATTATTGAAAAGTTCTGAATGGTTTGTTAGGCACTATAGAATATGATTATATACGTCCCAAAGATATACAGCCTATCAAATTATTCTTCAATGCTGTGCGACTGAAGCGGCCATTCCGGAATGACAGCTACACGCTGAAAAACTTGAATTTGAAATTCTCAGGACTGTCATAAAATATATGAATTTAGAAGTTAGCATGGGTAATTTTAATATAGATCTGGGCTTTTTCCAAAAGTGTTCACTGACCAGAATTTGTCCGTGAGAATGAGCACCATTTTCATTTTTTGAAGTAGTTTGCAACTAGGCTTGAAATATGTTTGTAGATCCAGAGAGATGTCCTACTAAATCCAAAATAAAGTAGACATGTGCGTAACGAGGCAGTAAACAAACTGCTTAAATTTACAATCTTAAGAAGTTTGATTTTTAAATTTTTTTGTGTACACCTTTAATTTATTATAATTAAGAAAGACCAAATTTATATTAGTTTTCTACGAATTCAACGGAGCTACTTTATTCTTTTTCAGACAGACATGAGATCCGAGGTTCAATTCCTGGTGCGTTAGCATTTCATTTGAAATTATTTCAGTTTTAAATAAACAGTTATTTCAGTTTTAATGATTATGGTATAAACATTAAATAAATTCTATAAATATTTTTGGACACGTTAAGATTTCAAACAATTGCATTAATTTCTAAACTACTTCAAATTATTGAACTGCTAAAAGTATGAATAACTCCGATATCATCCTTTATACTGTGAATTGAACATCCTCTCAGTCACTCTAGGAAGCGGGCAATGGAACCAGCAATGGAATAGTCATATAACCTATTTTACAATCTAGAGCCCTGGCATATATAATTGCAACATATTTATATCCATAGATATCAGAAGACTTGGATGCGAGTTTGTTCACAAGATCCTAGCCACGGAGAGGCATTGCTAACACCTCTCGACGCAAGAGTAATTTGCATCAGCCATTGCTAATGTATGACGCTGCCCAGAGCGCTTTTTCAGACTACTTCTTAAATTTATTCGTCATATAGGTTGATTTATGTCAACTGATTTAGATTAAATAGATTTGCTACATTTTTTTTTTGCAATTTTTTCATTTTTACTTGTAATCAATGTTATTTTCATAAAATAATGTAAATTACATTAGTTAACAAATACATATAGTGTATTTAAAATCACTACTGTCCTTTTAGGGTGATATATATAAATGGAGAACTAAACCGGTCTCTTGAAAAAAAAAATGTTCATACGTTTTTAAATCAATTCTGAAATTAGTTTGAACATTGCTCTGAAGCGACACCTCTGTTTCTACAACTCAACTGAACTTGACGTGGCCAATAAAGCATTTGATTAAATTACAAATTACTTTTTCTCGTAATTGACAAACATTTTCCAGTATTTTTTATGATTAACGTTTGATAGTTGATACAGATAAAGCCTCTTAAAGGACATTCTGTATATCAGAAGCTACACAACCAAGCAGTATACGAAATTAGCTACAACAAGAGTCTAACTTAAACCCGGACATAACTGTTTATGGCTAATCTTCATATTAAAACTTCCCAAAATGCAGTTTATTTTTCCAAAAAGATGTCAACCCAAATGACTTATTTGATGTAGAATGACTTTCAATAGGGCGGATATAACATACAAAAATCCTCCTTACGATTTTGTAAGATGGTCTTCACATATCATGTCGTGGAACTTCAATGGCATCCGTAGCCACAATTTTAGAAAAAAAAAAAATGACTACATCTATACGAGAAACGAAGAGTTATTTCAACATCAGTTTTTTTTCATTGCAGAATTACATTTCCAAACTGAAATATTAACACTCTTAAAATCAGCACTCTGCGCTACAAACTTCTCAGCACTGGTGCGTATAATTGTGACATATTCAGTGCATTTTTAATTAATGCAAGTACGCAATATTCTTTAGTAACACTTGGCATTTACTGTTTTTTTCTAACACTGCATGTATTAGAAATCAAATGAAAAATGTTGTTATTGGTGTATGCCACATACATGAATTATTTTTTACAGTTTTTAATTTAACTCGCAATGTTTGTTAGTTTTTTCAGGTCAAATCTTGCAAGCTGAATTAGAACCACCTCCTCTTATCCTACCGAGTTGAAATTTGACATTTTAGTTCGTTCCAATGACAATGCATCTTTATGGTAAGTATGACCTAATTCTACAGCCAGAATTTTCTCCAGACGAAGGGACTCCTCAACGATCAACAGCACAGACATGAAACTTTGTATAAGCATTCAAGCACTTATAAAAGCTTGTTTTTAAAAATGGTTTTTTTACTATTCATTTATTTTTGGTCTGTTCCCGTTGCGCTAATCGCGTCTGGCAGCCATTTTGAATAATCCAATAATAAAAAATATATGATCTTAAATTCAAAAATTTCCTTTCGGTCTACAACATCCTCGAATTTTGTGAAATCTGAGATTAGTGAAACAAATTGCTGTCTTGCTAATCATACTCTCTTCATACTGTGCAAGTGGTAGGTTAGCAGTTATAGCGATGTCAATCAAAATTACATTCTTAGTTTGTTATGTTGAATGTGTAGGAAAAATCAACAAAATGTACCTTCATTTTGTTAATTATTTTTTTTTATTAACTATTTCTATTGGGTTGACACAGGTCACTTCTCAATCAGATTTTTCTGTTACAATACTTTTTCTATCAAGCTAACAAATATTATGGCTATCATGCCACATCAGAAAATAAGTGATGGTTAGAAATATAGTTTAAATCAAAGGGAGCAACACAAGGGACAGAATTATCAGAATGGATATATTTTTTATAAAAACTACCAGCAAATTATTACTAGTTTAGCTATCATGGGGGCCAAAAAAACACAATTGATATGATATGGTAATTGGTAAGAAGGGGTTGGTAAATACAAAAATAATTTTTATGGTAATTTTTGAGTGATCTGAAATAAAAATATGTTTTTATTTATAATATTATTTATTTAGCGCATTTTAGGACATAAATAACCTAAGTTATTTTATACTATAAAAAGTTAATTTTAATCATCATATTCGTCAAGAGTGCCAACTATGTGTGTGATTTTCGTTAACTCTTTAGTAACATATTTCTTTTAAGCAGTGCCTCCGCGGAGAGGTTAGGGAATCTGAGCAGTTTGTTTTGGAACAAAATTTCTGTGGACCAGCCTACATGTTTACCAGCATGGATTGGCTTTTGGATTGCTGTATCACATCGCTGTCTGTTTACACGAATGCTTTTGGAAGCTAATGTCACTAGTGCGATACATTTTTTTCTGTATGCGATTGTTTGAGTATTCCGTGACAGTCCAGTGTTTATAGGTGTGCCAAAATTGAATATTCCTAATGGATCGGAAGTGAGCATTTTAACCCCACCACTGACATGACATGAACACTGACATGACATGGTAGGTACTGACATGAACGTTGTCACGTGGGGATTTAGAATTATTAGTCAGATAAAATGTTTCTACATTCCAAAAGAAAACAAGTAGTCTAGAGTCTGGTAATAAAATATTTTGACCCTGAAGCCCTCGTTGCGAGGAACGATTTCAGCTTTAGATTTTCAACAATTTTATAAATTAGTCAATAAAATCCCCGTACTAAACAACTGTAATTCATAAATCGATTAATTGAATTTTCAGTTGAATATTATGATTACTTTATTAAGAATTCTCAACAGAATATATTATTAGGAGTCCACTGTAAAAATGTTTTTAGGTTTCGAGTCAACTTTACTAAGATTTGAAAAAATGTTTGTAACTGTGAATGTTTATTATGGTAATAGGGTGTAATCTATGAAGATGAAAAGAGCTGAATAGATTTTGAGCAACCTATGTTCACATGAAGTTCATAGGAAATATATATATTACAACAATATATAACCTATATTATTAGGATAAGTGTAGCAGAATCCACATTTGAATAAGTCGAACACTCTCTCCTAATCGGTCTGTAATAACAGATATCAGAGTGACTTGTTTTGTTATTATTTATGTAAATAACTATAGAAGCCTATGTAGCTGTAGAAAGTATCACAATATTGTTGATAACAATTTTTATCAAATTTTGCTAAAATTATTTTACATTATTTGTCTTTTGTTACACATTTTTTTGCAGCCCGGTTCATATCAACGGTGTTAGTTGATTTCTTTCCGGTGGATTATGTTTCGGTATACAGAGGTACAATTGAGAATTCTCTCAATTGTACCTCCATAAAGATTCATCATCATCTTCTAATATAAAGTAATAGATTATAGAAAAAAGGTTCCGTCAAAGTTAAAACATCCCCATAGAAATGTTAAAAAGTTGACTTTCTTTGTAAAAATCTATTACTACTAATAATTAGAACTTAAATTGTACACCAAATATGCCCAAACATGGTGAACCCGAAAGCAATCTAAAAATACGCTTTAGCCGTCAAAAAGTGTAAATTTTTCCGCTGATTGGCAACTTTCTGTCGATAAAATTTTCATATTGTTCGTGAATTTTGAGGATTTATAACTTTATTTCGGGTAAATTAGGTATGTTGAGATTTCAAAACTGGTAATATGTGTTTGACATTGGCATCGTTGCGCTGAGTAACCGGAGACAGTGCATAGGGGTGAGAAATTATTGCTATTTTTTACGTATGTTGTGCTTACCTTTTACATAAATAAGAGTTAATTAATTTGATTTTTAATTATGTATTAAGGATTTTGATTTTGATCTCTTATAATTCTCCATGAAAATTCTAGGTAGGTTAATACACTAAAGTTGGTGGAGTATCCTCTTCTGTGAGGTAGGTATATATGATTTACTTCTATGTACATATATATGGTAACGTCTCGCAATAAATAAATTCAACAGCTTATTGTGAAGCATGGATAACAGATTATAAGTACTTTTAAACAGTATTGTTTAAGAATTCAGTGCATATGGCAAATTTGTTTTCTTTGGGGATGAGCTACTCCCACCACTTGTAATGTCACTCCTTACGATTCATTAAATTCGAAAAAAATAGGAGATTAATGGAAGGTTTTGTAATTGTACGAGTAACTTCCAAGTGAATGCAGTAAGATGAATGTGAGTGTTTAGTTGTTGGAAGGCTCATTTATATTTCTTTTCCCCAGTACCGGTTTTACATTTTAAGCAAGTACTTAGAATAGTTTTGTCGTTTACGTTTGGCAGGAATAAATTAATACCTGCTAGGGGTTTAGCCAAAGTTATGCAGTACATACCCTCCATCAGGGTGTCCAAGACCTTTCCCGAAGACTTAATGGGGTGTTTGTGTTCTCTATTATGAATAAGAAATTATGTGAAAAAATGCGAAAGAATTCATACCCAAATTTATTTATTTTTTAACGAGTTGATATAAATTATCAGTATTTTCAGTGAGTGAATTAAGATGCGATGTGAGCCTTTGCGAATAAACAACAAATCTGACCTAACCTTGACCACGCACGAACCAGCAAATCCCCATTTAGAAAACTGCCTAGTCTCTTAGGTAGGGCCTTTTTTGAATTTGACCCTGCGAAATAAGAACCCCATTCATTTATCCTTCGATCGTTCGCACGTTTAGAGCTCTGCTTTTTCGTACTTTATGCCATTTATAGTCCAATACCATGGGAAATGCTGCCAAATCGTGCAAAAACTATTCATGAAGACAAACATAACTGCAACATTTTACATTGTCAATAAGTAGTATTCTTTTATTTTTTATCAATGATCCCAGTATATTAAACGGTGCAGCTATTGACAGACTAAAGAGTGATTTCTACAATGGGTTTGGTTTCTCTGAGTTCTCTCTCCCGTTGGTCGAGCACGCCGGGGTGACGAACGCGGGAGTTTCAACATTTCCTTCCCAAAAACTTCATGTTTGAATCACTACGATATGATTGTTGCAGTTTAATGTGATCATATTTTTAACCAAGGGAAGTATATGTAGAAACATTCAATAGACGTTTATACTTCTCACAATAAGTGTTAAATTTATCAAATCTCCCAAAAGCTGACAGTCGAGACTTGCTATCTGGCAACAGGATGTTAAATTTTCATATCATCCGCACAAACTGTGCACAACTGACTCATATAAGTAGGTATCTCGGCTTATTTATAGATAAGCATTTGAGCTTTAAATCTTATAGAATTAGTCTGTAGCCGCCCCAGATATTTTCTATTTAAAAAAATTAACTTAATTTAATTTAATTTAAAAATTAAATTAAAGATAAAACGCGCTAAAGTCACAGTAATGAGAAAACAAAATTATGGTAGACTATTAGGCCAGTATTCATAAACACCGCTATGCGGCGGCAGTGCGTATGCGCTCGCACAGCTGAATTCAGACAGCGCATAGCATTCGTCGTCGCTATGCATTCGCTTCTCGACCGCTGGGAACTGTCAAAAGCCAAGCAAGCATTCGAGGTGTATTTGCGAACGCAGTGCGGCCGTCGTTTGTAGTTTTGTCTTTTCGTTTGAAATGTCAAACACATAATTTTAGATTTCGCAACAATAATGGCAGTTACTGTACGATGGTTGTCAGATGACATTATTATTGAATACTGACCTCTGAGGAGTATTTCTATCCATGTTTATACAATGTTGTTACAATTCTAAGAATAAAATGAGTAACCTAAAAACCAAAGCAACCTCGAAGCACGAGACTCGATGACAGCTGCTCGGTGTGACACGAACGTCGTGCGTATTACACATTTGCGGCTTGACCAATAGCGGCTCGTGAATCTTGCAATGCCATCGCACTGCGAAGGACTCGCCAAGTGGCATTTATGAATCCGGATATTGATGGCTCTGCATCGCACTGCGTTCGTTCGACGCTTTGCAGTGCGACGGCATACGCAGTGCGTAAGCAGAGTTTATGAATACGGGCCTTAGTGTGACCGTATTCCATGGTAAGTTGGTTATTATGGCGATAAAACTCTTCACTTTATGAGGCCTAATTTATTTAACAAATATTCATAATTATTAAATTCATGTGGTTAAATAAAAAAAAAACTGAAAGAGTGTAAAATCAGTGCCCACCCAAAAAATGATTGTTTAGTGTCAAGTTTATGTAGTACATACATTCATTATTTAGTTTATATTCTTACCTCACAGAAAACGCACCAATCTTTGTGGGTATAATAAAGGTAAAGAAAAATATAATACTACTTCAATACTGGAAACAAATTATCACAGTCATTGAAGTTATTGAATTATTCAGGGTCGGTCTGGAGGTACTGGACGCTCAATCAGAATTAAAAAAAAACTTTGAAGTAGGTATGGTCATTCATGGTTTTGACATTTAAAAATTAATATAGTACTGGTGCCAATATGATACACAAAACATCGCAATTCCTGCCGAGTCCCCATGATCTGTTTACCACTTGTAGTGGATACCGAAGTAAGTTTATCCATAATACAAACAGAACTTTTTACATGCTACACAAAATGGCCAAAGTAAATTATATTATGATGCTAGCTACGCAAAACCGAGAAATTGACTACATACTTCATTTGCGTTGCTTCGTTCCTGTACCCTGATTCCGCAGTAGCTTCAGGAATTGAACCTTAGACCCTAGCAAATTGTTCTAAGACATATTTTGACTACTCTTACTATTATCATTATATTTTGTTTTATTTGTATATATACATTATTATAATAAGCTGCTCTTATTAAGAATTAGAAATTAGATTTAGAAGTACCAAGAGGGAAAAGGGTTACCATTAAAGGGTGTTGTTTTAAGTCATGTAATGTAGATAACCGATTCCTAAGGATCAGAAGGATTCTATTAAACATTGTAATATAATCAGACACATACTTTATGTGCGAGGTAAGTGTTAAAATATATTGGACATAAAATGACCTTTACAGTGGGATTGGGGATTTTTGTAGTCAATTGACAATCAAAAAAAAGTATATGAAAATGTAGAAGTTTAATATTGTTTCTTCAGTGAGATATAATTATTAGCTAATGGCCGGCACGGTATTTTTTATTTAAAGATTATAAAAGTATTTTTTTTATGTAAAGATTTTTAGTAAATATATTCCAAATAATAATGTTGTATCATATCATAAAAAAATATATATGTTCATCGAAAAAAAAAATATTTTTTTGTATACCGCACACTACAAGTAACTTAATAAAATTTCGATGGAATTAACTTCAGTATTTCGGTACAATTTGAAAAATGAAAATCGTTTTTTTTTTCGACCTCGTACTAAACTGAATAACTAAACTATACTTGACGACCACCCTTGAGAAATTTCCACTCTTATGCAAAAAAATACCCAACATAAATTTAAAAAAAAACCATACACTTCGAATTGAGAACCTCCTCCTTAGATGTAGTGTACTTAGACTGGTACAGTTAAAAATCAGTTTTTTTTTATAAAGAACAGATATGAATTTAGGAAATGTTATATTTTTATGATTAAAACTGTAATTTCATAATTTAGTAAATTGAATCATTAGAAAAAAAAATAAATAATATATATAAAGAAACCCACACCATGCCTTGAAACATTACTTAGGCAAGTTATCGTAGGCAAGCGACAGACATCATTTACATAATGAATTCCATGACTTAATCCGCCAGCTGTTACTCCTATCTTGATAAAGAAATACAGTGAGGCGACCAGCTAAATGTACTATTGTATCCTACTACCTAATGCTGTTTGCTTCTAGAAGCTGCTAGCGGTCCACTCCGTCCCAGGGTAAAAGTACATATTTATTTTTAAATGCTCCTGTCATGCATGTGTGACACACCTGCTATGCATTCCTAGTAGCTTCATGGTAAAATCCCTATTGTTTAGGTGAATCTGTACATATTTATTTTTAAAAACACTATCATAAGCGTCTGGCTCCCACCGTGCGTAGCTCCATAATAAAAACCCCAGATTTATGTGACCTTATATGTATTTATTTTTAAATACCATTCCATCATAAGTGTGATGCAACCACCGTGCGTGCCTCATAGCTCAATGATAAAAACCCTAGTATATTTGGGAAAATTTGAAATTTATTAATTAATTCCTGATAAGTATGTAATATTTGGAATATAATATTTCTTGCATAAACAATAAAACATAAAATTACACAAAAAATAAATCCTGAAGCAATGTTGACCTGGGGTCAACAGAACTTTTAAACAAAAACAGTTGCCAATGAATGGCTCCAGCGACATGGTACTTATTTTTATTTGAATTTAACAATAAACCCAACTAAATGGCAAAACTGGTTTCCTGTTCATTTCCAATCGACTGATAGCACATACTCTTAACAATATAAATATCATGCCGTCGAAAATTTATTCATATTTGACCATACAATAGGTACGGTAGTCATGACCAGAGAGACCACACAGTTTTTTGATAACGTTTCTTGCAAGCGCTTGCTGCTCTTTAATTATTGTAGTTATTTATCTTTCAGAGTTCTAACAAAATTACTTCTAAATCTACTCGGTTATGGAGATTATTGCAATAAATTTATATGAAGACCTTTGTCAAGTATAGTTTTATAATCAGTCCTAATATCTAGTTAGTTGCTGAATTAAAAAAAAAAAAAAACAATAAACCCCAATTTCATTAAATTCATGAAGTGAAGTGGCGCAAATAAATACACAAAATTAGTAGAAATTGTTAATAATTTGAGGTCAATCTTTAAAGTCGAAGCTTTCAGGTACAGGTTGGTAGCGAAGCATCTCAGTCTATCATTATTCCGTCAGGCGTACCCTACGGTAGTGTGCTCGGTCCTATCCTATTTTTTATAATGATCTCTCCGAAATTGTTACTAAAAGCCTACCATCAAATATCTCGAGCTAACCTTATCGCCTAATAGCACTGGGGTATTCACAATGAAAATTTGATTGAAAGACGAATTGTAATGCGAAACCTGAAAGATGCGAGCATTAATAAAATAATATCAATTGTTAAAAAGGTACATAAACTGAACTCTATGTAGTAAATATGTAAATTAGCGACAATTTAAAAAAAAATGTGAGTGCTGGGTGCCTAACGGTTAAGATGTGTAAACATCAGCATTCGTCTGCAAATATAATGGGAGGATTGAAAATTTACACATGCAACAGAATGCGATTTTCTTAGATACCTTGACGATTTTTTCATCGGAATGTTTGATCTCTTGTATAAATTAAATTTTGGGTTTGTGACAACTGAAGTATGATATCACTTTGATATCAGTTGTTTGACACAAACCAATGTACTTTCAAGCGGTTTAATTCCAAACCAGATGTGAAATGTATCAATTGAATATGCAGGAATAAAATTACTAGCGCTCTACCAGTTTCAATCTAAGCAACATGGTAGGTAAGTGTATTAATCAAGTAATATCTCTTCTAGCGGTTTAAGTCTAAACTACATGGAGTATATACAAGTAGTTCCACATAGGTCTCACATCACACACACATCTCGCATCACATACAATGTTATCGACTTACTCTGACATCACGAGCGTTACGACACATGCCGCAGTGTAACCAAATAGCAAATCACTTCACCCCAAAAAAAACCTAAGGTCCGCTATAAATGTTAACACATCAAAAAATAGGAATAGAAAATGGAAACAATATAGCATACATATAATTCATTAAGGTTTTATACCGAATATTGGAGCTATCCTTGGGTAATTTTAAGTTGAAAATGATGGCTCAGATTTAAAACTTTCCTTGCCTATTTTTATCCTCAGCTGATCAGATTGTTTATAAGCCATAACTTTTTAATTGAAATACCAACATGATGTTTAACGCTTGATTGCGGATATTATAAAGTGATTATCTCTTTTTTCAGTAGAAAATCAAAAATAATATTAAATTAATGTGGATGGCGTCCACTGAACTTTTACATGCGACACTGCCGATTGCCAATAGATGTATAAAATAAATGTCCCCCAAAATGAACTTTTTGAAGCAAAATTATATTTTTGATACCCAATACAAAAAAAAAACAAAGCGATGACCTATGTTTTTATTTTGTTTCTAGATATAGAAAACTGGTTGTAATATATATTTTTATCATGAACAAAACATTAATAAAAAATTATGTACTTGTTGATACTTCTATCTAATTCCGGCAAATATTCGTGGAGTGGGAATTTTTCTACTAAATTATTACGTGATAACTGAGATTTTATTTTTCTTCAAAACTTATAAATGACAATACGGCTACGCAGCAACCATCGAGATGAAGTAAAGTAAAATAATGTTATTTATTTATTTTTTATTTTATTATTTCAAGGCAAGAAAACTATTATATAATACTTACCACAGTGTAATAGCACAATAAACATATATCATGTACTTAGTTTTATTTCCTAAAATTGATCAACACAGCGTAAACAAATGCGAGGATGGCAACAGTCTGTTGTGAATGACTTGTGAAACTAGTTTTGGTTATCTAAAATGAGGTCATACCGGTTTTCTTCTTAAATCGGGACCATTTTTATGACAGAAAGAAAACTGATATTGTCGGCTTTAAAAATAATTAAATAAATGCATCAGATTGAGGCTGCACCGGTGCGGCCGGGATGCTATTTGGATTAAGTGATTATTTTTCTTTAAAGACAATCGAAATTGTATTTCGTACGTTGAAATGGTTTCCGTGAAAATTTAGTAAACGTACCAAATGTATCAATAAATTATGTTATCAACTCTTGCTACTGAACAGTACGAATATAAAATTGAAGAATTAAAATGTGAAAATAACATGTATTTCAGGATTCATTCTTTTTATAATTTTCTTGGATTTTTGCAGGACATTTTCTGTCAGCTGAGAAATTTACCATGTCTAAACTGTGTCACAATAAATTGAAAATAGTTTTTTTTTCTGTGCAGGTTCAGCAGGATATAAAATCATTAAGAATCTAATAAAACTCTGACACTTCTATAAAATGATTGTCTGCAAATTATCATTTTTTTTCATATAAGCATTCCGCCATCGTGAATGGAATGATTCCAGTGGTATTACTTATTTTTTATTAACTAATTTGTCAAAGAAGTGACACTGCACATGAAAAGACATAGCTAATTCATACCTTTTGATATTATTGTAATTTTTTTTTGAGTGCGGTTCATTCAGAGAATAAAAAAAATTGTTTATTATGGACAATTTCTCCTCATACACCACGGACAAACGAGGTATAAATGACAATTTTTTAAATAAATATTCACATATTTGTAGTGACCCTATAAATAAACACGAAGGATTTGTATGAAAATGTTTAAAGCATGTTAAACGTTTTATTGGGAATGTCTTTAGAAGATTTCCACACGCAGACAAACCGAGTGACATTTAGAGTTGGTAGTTTGTTAATACGGTTGAAAATGTGTAAGTGTAACTAGTAAAAGAAAAAAGTTAGTTGAAACGTTCTAAACACACATTTTTGCATTATGTCACAATAGCTTGTCTACACTCCACGCTCACTCATGCATCTGTAAGCCATCGCCGCCATCTGGAGACATTCAACATGATCTTTTGGGTTTTATGTGTTTTTGATGCGCTGTTTATGTCGAGCAAGCTGTACAATTTATTAGGTAAAATATCTGAATTTCAGTAAAGCAGTCAGTGACAGTAAGCCGAACAGCAGGACTTGCCTAGATTTTTTTAACGAAAATCACCTCAAAAAAAATTCGCGGTTAGAGTGCACTCCCACCGTCCCCCCGCGATATGGCTTGGCTACTGTACAAATTCTGGACACACCACTGATTCCAATGGGTTTAGACCACGGATATCAGAATGCTTTGGATAAGCCATTATGCAGATTTAGTATTGAAACCATTCTAAGCGCTAGAACGATAAGCATAAGGCAGGGCAGGGATGTAAAGATAACGTTTCTCGATCTATCAGAGCAGCGAGCTTCCCTCAGAGATGCAATTTCCACCTCTCCATGGCTAAGTTTACGCCTACAAATTCACACCGCATACCAAATTCAGGTTTTTTGATATTCATAGGTTAGATGATGTACACCTCACATATTTATTTTTGTAAACGTATGTCGGCAAATTAAACTGTTTAAAAGTGGAAAGGTAAAAGAATAACCTAATCTAGATTTAACAAGACATGAATCATGCATCTCCATGAAGTCCAGGAATGTATGAAACCATTTCATAGAATATCCATGTACAAGCTCATATTTTCATCACTAGTTTCTTATAACTATTTAACATATATTATAATTCTACATTAAGACATTTTATATTTTGATAATCTACCTGAAGGCAATAAAAGCATCCCCTAATTCGCCGCCCACTATGTGTACTCCTCCTTCAGGAATGGACAGGCCATGAAAGTAATTCCTGATGTCTAAGGCATTCGCCGACCACGGCAGGTTCTGGAGCCGAATTATCACGCTCATTGTAATGCAGTCCGGATTGTGATGCGGCGAGGCAAACTCAGCCTATCGTTGTCATCGGCCACGGCTGATATAGAACCTATAACGAATGAAGATTTCTTGTTCGATATTTTTCTTTATGCTTTATACAAAAAACTGCAGGACAATTTATGCAAAATAAAACACATTATCTTCATGGTATTTTATTCAGTATTTTCATAAAAGAAAATCTCTACCAGCTAACCCAGCATAATAAACAGATTAGGAAAAAATATGATGAATCTGTTATTATTATAATTTTGTAACACGTTTCAGCATGTCACTTGTATTTACAAAACTTTTGAACAAACGCTTAAATATAACTGGTGTGATAACAATGTTCCAGGAAAGGGTTATCGAAGGGAAATCGTTTATTGCTGTATCATAATCGCCCATGTGTACACCACTACAATCAACCCCACGAAGTTATCTGAAACCCGTTGTACACTTCTCTTTCAAATTACAATAAATATGGTGCAATTATCTAAACAGTTAAATAATAATTGTTTAGATAATGCACTGAAATCATGTTACCTAGTAAAACGTCAAAACAAAATTATTTTTATTATTGTATATTCCAAAGGTCGGTAAGCACTTTTTTGTAACCATATTAACGATTTCAAAAATGTTTTTAATTTTGAACATGCCTGATTTAAACTATTATTTTTTATTAACACTTTATGTTATAAATACTCCAGCGGTTCCCCAAAAATTCAATATGTAAACTTTACATCCCTACTTAATATACAAGGAGCACATTCCTTTATGAGTCATGACCTAGTCTCGGTCAGTGATTTCCATAGTACATAGTTATGCTCTATCACATTTAGATATCTTCTTTATGACCCAACAGTTTGACTGTTGCAAGCCACACTCAAAAGATACATAAGATAATTTCCAGATCTAAATTCACAAAGCTAACAACCCTCTCAATTGCCAGAGCCCGAACGGACCCCCGCAAAGATTGTATGACTTGAAATTTGATCTGCAAAAAATGACTTTAAGACATTTTTAACAATTACAAACAAGTAACTGAAGATCAGATTTCCAACTTCTTTTTATAATTTTCTATTTTAATTTTGTTTTCATTACATACAAAATTTAGTAAATAAAACAATGGTTAATATTTCACTACTTTGTTTTTATGATCTTAATGTAAATTAGCAAATTGCTATTTAAATTTAAACTTCTATTTAAATGTATATATTCATATTATTTAAATGTATATATGTATTCATATAAGCCTTCTTGAATTGGCCTCTTTCACGTACTTCTTTAAGTTCTCGGGTAGTTTGCTGTAAAATTAAGACCCAAATATGGACTAGTTTTAACAGTTTGGTGGAATTAGTATAGAGGTTGAAAATAATTATTTTTATTTCTGGTGTTATGATTGTGGATAGACTCGTGTGTCATTGAACTTGATTTATTGATAAAGAAGTGGCACAGTGGTACTAAAATATGGCTTACAAGATTCACTGGAGTTTATTCAATGTATGAATTACCTTTTTCTGAAAACCTATTAAATGTGGCGCCGTACCCCACATAAGAATACCATATCGGAGATGAGATTCAACGACGGCATAATATATGGAGGTCAGTGCTGACAGGCTTAGGATGCTGCGTAACTTTAGCAGGGTGTAGCGAGCAAATGATAACTTTGACATAACACGTCAAGGTGTTCATCCCAATTCAGCTTACAATCCATATATACCCCAAGAAACTTCACAGAATCATCATTGAGACGGGATGTTGGATACGTTTAGTATTTTTGTGGCATGAATTGAATTTCACGACAGTTTTGTTTGTATTTAAGGACAGTTTGTTAGCTTGAAACCAGTCCTCTAGTTGACAAGTCTATATTGTCTGTCTACTAGGGTATTGAGATTTTCAGCTTCAACAACTCCACTGGTATCGTCTGCATACTGAGTGATTTCAGAATGTGTTGAATTTGCACTTAACATTAGAGTATACGATGGCAGCAGTGTACATTTTGAAGGTCGTTCCTGCGCCATTTTTATTAGTCACCCAACTGGCCATAATATTTATCATCATCACAGACTTACAATGAAGTAATCTGAAACGGTGTTTTTAATAACTTATATCATGTTATAAGATATATAAATACATATGTATTTGAAATTATTTATTCTATAAAATAATTATATTGTCATTGTTTCGTTTTCTTTTATTTTTTTAAATATTAATTTACCTGGGATAACCTGTTCAATAAATAAATATAAGTCAAGGTGAATTAATCATTATCATTACTGGATAGTACCGACACAAAAAAAATATGTGCATTAAAATTTTAGCCATTTTGAAAAGTTTTGCGATATACAAAGTTAAACTAAAGTGTAATTTCCGTTTGAATAAGTTAATTTATGCAGGGTTATTATGATCATCGTGGGACTTATTTGTTAATATATCTTATTGTTGTACTTTAATTCAAAAGATATTTATCATTGTAATTTCATTTTTTAAATTTTGTTCTGAATTGTCTTCTCTATGTACTCGTACATGTTCGTTATTTAATCTTAGCTCTATAATGTACGGCATGCATATATACTATATTAAGTATTTTGGAAATAAATCTTATCTGACTAATTTATAAAACTGTCGCAAAAAGCGACTTTTTTTTTAATATTTTGACCTCATTCTAAAAGCATCTATGAAAAGTGGCTTTTCCATTGTTGACCTTTCTAATTTTATAGTTTAAAGTAATTTAAAAAATATATAATATTTATGATACATACAGTTATATGAGCTAGCATAATGATGACAAAAATAGTTTACAAAAGTTATAAATTTATGGCAAACTGGAAACAAGATATTTCATAAATAGACAGATTGTTACCCGTTTCTTTTAAAAATAATTTTAATGGCCAAAGTTATTTTGGCCTCTGCGCAAGTAACTAAATTGACTTGTACTAGTCAAGCGTGGTGATGATACAATAAAAATGCTATAACAATAATGTGCGGATTTAAACTCACGACCACGGTATTTCCATGCCGGACCTGTGTTACTACGGCCACTTATAAATAACACTTTTTGTGTCGAACTACGAAATGGTTTGCTAAAGATTTTTAATTCGTTCATGATTTTCATGTGCACACTGCAGGCGCCATCTATCCGAACAACAATAAGATCGCAACAAAACAATTGGGATGTTGAGGCTGGTATGGAGCGCCGCTGGCAGGTGTTGCTAGCTACGATGGATCTGCGAAACGAGCCTCATATAAAATAGCTCTCACATGTTTTACGGCTTCGCTTCTTTCTTTCGCATACATGAATTTTATTCTTGAGTACTCATACGACATATTTGCATTTAGTGTCTAGTATGAACTATAAAATACTAAACTTTAACGTTAGTTATTAAGAATTTAATCATTTGCATACATCTAATATTTTCCTTTTACCACACCTTTTATTTCCTCATATGATAATATGTATAAGTAACAATTTTGCACCTAGATTGAGAAGAAATATTAATTGTCCTCAAAATGAGTTTCTTCTGACTTTATTGTATATTTTAAAACGTTTACACTTTATTTTTTTCAAACATAATTTATCAACTTTTACATATCGTGTCTACAAGACTTTGAAAAATTATGTTTTATAATGAATGACGACTGAAAGTTTAAAATCAGTTATTATGAAAAACATCAGTTGAATTTTCCAAAAGATGATTTTGAAATAAATAGTGAAAGAATGTCTGCCTCCATGGACTTTGTGTCTTAACATTCTGGAAATTTCATCTAAATTCTCTGTGTAGTTAAGACTATTTTATTTTTTGTTTAATATAATTAATAGGTATGTAGAAATCACTACCTCAAAATAATTTCCACACCAAAACGGTATGAACTCCTTTTGAGTGGAAATATAACGGAAATAAAATTAAGAGTATTTTAATAGGCTTAGCATAAATCAGTTATATTTATGGTAGGCAACTAGCTATGTTTAGTACACACCTATTACACCTAAAAACAAAGCTATTTATATATAATCGAAATATGAAGAAAAAAACCTTGCAAATGAAAAATAACCTAAATTGTAAACATGCATATTGTTGAAATAACCAAAACATTGCATTGCAAATAATTGAAGGAATGAGACATCCCCCGCATCAAAATGTGTTTGGCAAATCATTCGGTTTCCCGACAAAGATGGAAAACATTGGTATGGGGTAGTCCGCGGGCTCTTTTCGCATGTAGTTATCAACATGTTTCTGTGATGACGCCGTATAACTCAATATCTTTAATGTTTGTTTTATAGCGTATACACAATATTTACATTGTGCCATAATAGCAATAAGCCTTATAGGTTTTAAAAATAATAATAAACAAAGCAATACACACTTCCGCTCGATGGCTAAAGTGCGTGCGAAGTGAACATTTAGACTTCTGTGTTCAACTCTAGAACAATAACTTTAATGAACGCTAAAATAATTCTGCATGCTCAATAACCTTTACTTCAGGGGTTTCTTTTCATATTTTTAAAAATATATACTTTTGACAAATTATCATGTGCAAAAATCCTGAATAACAGCTAGCGCTGCTTGCTGTGGAAGACTGGGATAAACGCAACCTTTTGCGGGCGACTGAGCAAGTGTAACTACCTAGCAAATATGTTTCATGGATTATTATTGTGTCGTACACAAGGGTATTCAGTATTTTTTGCATAAAATGGTAAATTAAGGTTCGCAATATAATAAAAACGAAGCGTGAATGCAAGACTCAAACTTAAATTACGGTTAAAATGTTTTAAAACATATATTCTGCATGTTTTCCAGTAGATAGTAAATGACATTTGAATTTTAAGATATATATATATATATTTTTAATAATTGCTAGGTCATATACAATCATTTTGGGCCCTACTTAACTAGGCCAAGTGTGTCTGTCGTAGAGTCAGGGGAGATGGTGGTAATGAAGTGTTAAAAATGGTATGGCCATGTACAGATTCGAACCTGCGAGTTTTCAACCTTCGAACCTGGGTCAATAGTCCAACGCCTTAACCACTAGACTACCACAATCTCATTGCATAGTAGACAAATCCTTTTACATAAATATTTTAATCATTTGTACATATTTTGTTTTTGTCTTCTATAATATAACTTTATTATAATTGTTCCTTTTGGTTTTGTTGTTTAATTTTTTATATAGGATGATATTAATAAATATAAAACGCTTAATTAAAAAAATATGGTTTATTATTATTATTTATAATAGGGCATAGCTAAATTAAAGTTAAAGACAAATCATATTGTGTTAAAACATACAGAAATTCTAAAAAGAAATAATGCTTAAAAAATCTTAAATAAACTACAGCGGATATATTTTATTGTTTCATTTTTAGTTTGATGGAAGAAGCAACATAATTAAAAGTGAATTTTAAAAGTGTAAAATTCCAATAATAACTTAAGGACAAATCAGATTGAGTAATTGTTATTTTTATTTGTTTTTTTAAATGCGAGTTGACTTAATTATACTGTTTCTTTCAACAAACATAATTCAAACTAAAGATAAAACAATAAAATATATCACTGTAGTTTATTGTAGATTTTTTACGCATTATTTCTGTTAAGAATATCCGTATTCTGTAACGTTTATTTTCAGAATTAAAAGGAAATGTTAGTTTTATATTTATTCAACCAAAATAATAAATTTGAATTTCCTATTATAGAAGATATTTTCCAAATTGCTTTTTTTAAAGAAAAGCAAAAGCGTATATTTTTAAAAAGGTGGTGTAAATTCGACCAGCGCGCGAATTCCTATACTTGCCGATCGATAATGGCCTCGACACCGTTATGGCTATAGCTGGGCGTTCACAACAAAGCTATTATTTTTACTATATTTAAGTAATCACATATGGGTCTGGGGACACTATCTATAACCTTTTTAGTTTAGTTATATTTTTTCACTTATATCACTTAGACGATATAAACATTGTGCATTATATAAAATAATATACAAATAAATTCAACGTTGTAGTTAAAACTGTGATAGCCAAAACATACTTTTATTACGTCATTTATTCAGTGGGACACAAACTACAATTAATGAATGATATGACCTAGGTCATATAAAATTATTTTGGGCCTTACCAAATGTACTTGTGCTAGAGTTAGGGGAGATAGTGGTAATGAAGTATTAAAAATGGCCATGAGCAATGGGTATGACCATGAGCGGATTTGAACCCGCAACCTTTGGTTCGATAATCAAATGCCTTAACCACTACACTACCGCATTCTTGGAACATTATTTTTGGTATACTTACATTAACCGCACTGGTGATGACGAGCCTACAATTAGGCCATGACTAATGTGTGATTACACGAGTCTCATATTCCATGTATTGTTATTTTATGAGGTGCATATTATGCTTTTTTCATTTAACATTTCAAATGCTTTTTTTCCTAGGGTGTAGTTAAAACTTGTTTATTTAGAATTTACACAAATAAAAATCTCATTAATCCCGTGCTTTTAAAACACCCTACCTGAGCCTTAACTATAACAATAAATTAGTCACTTACCATCATCATTTATAAGAGTATTTCCCAGTTATAGTATATTTATTTATTTAAATAGTATTTTATCAAAAATGTACCACCTGCTGCACAATACGACATTGCGCTGACAATTGACAGTACAAATTGGCTTTCAACAACGTATTTATATTATTAGTCACATAGATATAGCATTATTTCTGGAAAAAAACGTATCGCCATTAAACCAAGCAGCAACACTGAAGTATGTTTTTGTGAATTATTTTAAACTGTATGTTACTCATATATTGTTCATATCGTAAACCAAAACCCGTAATAGGAACATTTTAATTTCTATTTATTTTTTTGTATACTGCTATTGTATCAACAATCGTGTACCAAAAAATTTCGGAATGAATAGAGGACAATAGCCTGTTCTGTTAATTTGAGAACTTACTAGTGATATTATTACTGGATCAAGTAGCAAACTTATGATAACCCTACGATGATACAACCAATACCGATCTATCTTAATTAAGTAAACATAAGCAAATAACTATGCCCTAAGTCTTCATCTGTCTATAAGCTATCTCGAAAGAAAAATATTAACCTATCAGTGTCCAGGAAGTGCATTCAAATTAAATTTTGAGGTGCGGCTAGTAATGAAACAAACTAACCCCCTTTCTATTTACTGAATTTGTGATTTATTTAATACTAACTTCTCTCAAATTGACCTTTTTTCAACAACTGCAAAAGTTTTGTAACGCTGTCTATTATACTAATACTATAATACCAACACCAATACAAATTCTATAAGCTGGCACAAAACCATGAACAAAAATCCTAATTTATTTGCGTATTAAATCAGTTTTTTTTTTCATTTTTTTCAATATATGTAAATAAATAATCAAAGTTTAAGTTGATGTATTTCATGTTCTTTTTGTTGTACCTTTTTTTAAATTTAAAATTGTTCTATTTTTTTATCCGACCAGCTTTCAATATGATTTAAACGGCTATGGTTATTTTGCTTGGGTATCAAAAAAGTATCTACAAACAGAAATTCAACTCTTTCACATTTGTATTTCTCGAGTTGAAAGTTGCAACAGACAGACGGACGGGGATAGTAGCTTCTCATAAATGAATGTATGTATAAAAGCTAAAATGTTATATAATGCGGTAGTAGACCCGGTCTTATCGTCTGGTATCAGTTCTTACGGGTGAACATTTAAAGGTAACTTAGATGCCCTCAAATTGCGAATCATAAAGGAACTTAGAAAGCCCTCAAATTGCGAATCATAAAGGAAATTGTGCCACGCAAAATAAAAACCTATTACATAGGTAATTAGTAAAGCTTTTCACCTAATGTAATATATTACCAGTAATTGATAGGGGTCAATACACAATTTCATGGAAGAATTTTTTAATAATAAAACCAAAATCTCGCGTGGAGTGGATCACAGCGAACAATGCTCTCGACCGTTACGACAAACGGGGCTATCAAATTATCAATTTAAAAAGCTTCTTGCGCATTATCAATTTAAATAATTTTGTATTCGCTAAAAAAATAAGGAATTCTACAAATTTACGAGAATTATTTGAACTGGAGTGAGCTAAGAGGTTTTAGCCTATGCACAAGGTAGACATATTTGGAAGTTATTTAAAGATCCTAACTTAAACTTACTTATATAAATGTAAACTTATATTTATAAAAAATATATCAGCCCATGATGTTTACATAAGGAAATTATGTAGTTACGGGCTTAAGTATCACTCACCGACAAGGGTAAACGTGGCTGTGTAAAATTTGTTACTTACGACTTTTTGATTTCCTTTTTGGTTCGTATCAAATAAAATAAAACATTGTTAATAATAATAATTTTAAGTGGTTATTACCACTTCCACATTAGTCCACTTAGGTTTCTTGATAGTAAAAACAATTTAATTTACATACTACAATTCAAGTACAACATTAGTGATAGCAACCTAGATTTTCGAAAGATTTAACATCTCGAAAAAAACGTTTGAAATCTCATTTGACGAATGAGTTTTTTTAAATTAGTATTTATTTTTTCTATTGAATATTGAGAAAATACCTGAGCTTTGAAGATTAAATGCGTCAACAATTATTTACTATACTAATAGGAAATAAAAATTGTTGTATCGCGACTAATGTTTGCAAAGCTTCTGCTAAGATGATTTTTTCACAGTGAGGTACCAAATGTGTCGTCTCATTATTATTATAATAATTCGAGTTGCACTGATATAAACGGTGTATTCAAATAATATAGGTATTTTATCCGATCTAGAAGTTTTGCAACCTAAGTTTAAACGCAAAGAAATATATCACTTGCTAAACCGCATTTTTATTTGAATTTATTTGACGCCATTTTGTTTGAACAAAAGAATGAATTTACGTTTTATGATAAACTCACCTACAACAGTTATACTAAATTTTCTTTTACTTCAACGAAAGCAGCACCTCTTCGTGAAACAAGAATTTCTTAATTTCTTCAACTCTATAAACATATAAATTATCACTTTGTAAATACGCAGCGACGAAAGCACCAGGTTACAGAAGAGACAGAACCAAAGATAATAAAATATGGCGGACGACGGACGGTTCCGCAAGAGATTGTGTTATCGCAAAAAATATTGTATATTAAAAAATATCGTCTATGACAAAAAAAAGCCTCCTAGCAACCAGAGCAAAAATCTATTATTGTTTTTTAAAGAAATAACATTACCTATGACTGTTATACCTATAAAAATCTCCAATATTTTTAGAGCTTAAAAAAAAAATTACAGCGTAAATAAATTATCTATAACGTATTGCTTCTTGAGAATAAAGCGCCAATATATTTTTTGACGATGTTTATCACTATTTTTGTTAACTGGATTGAATATTAACACATATATGGCGTAAATAGGTGTTTGAGCATGAACTCTATGTTAAACTGTTTAAAAAGTTACACATTTTACCTTTGTAAATCGTCAAAAATCATTTCACTTCACAGAAAAAAAAGCACCTCAAATCACAATACATATTATTTATTGCTAATTGACCTTTAAACACATATTTTACTCACGATTTACTTAAAAAGTAATTAATTATAATAGAAAATAAATTTTCTCAAAAAAGGAACCAGTATCGCCATTTCTACTTAAATAATTAATGATCACATTTTGTTGACTGCTGAGCCTTGCGAAATGGCGCTCATTCGAAGGTTATTCAACTGTTGCCAATGCGGCGGCATTAATCATGCTGTCATTTTTATAAAATAATTTTAAAAGTCATACTCAAAAATAAAATATTTGCATAACTAAAAATGTTATAAACTCTTATAACATAACTCTCAGCTGTCAAATTATTTTTTTCAGGGTTTTCAGGGTTAATTTACTGCACATTAATGGTGACAAATTCAAATCTTGCGTTAATTTTGGGTCACTCTTTATTTGCAATAAGTTTAACCTTAGTAGCTTAGTATTTACCGACATAACTTGCTCAGTTTAACTGCTCAAATCTGTTATTCGCTATGCATACAATTTTCTCGGCTAACTGAATTCAAAATGTCCTAAAATGAAATAAAATGCTTACAAAACAAACTAAGTTTAACGGGTTTTTTCATCTAAATATTTGATGCAAATTGTACCAGCTAAATTTAGTTTTATTATGTTAGTCATAGAGGCCACATTTTTGTCTTTCACAATATATATTTATTTAATTTTAACGTTTTGTTTATTACTTTTAGAATTAACTTAGTATAACTATTGTGTGATATTTTTAACTTTAAATTGTTTTAAAACTCTTTCGACCTAGGAAATTTACATTATCAACTAACGTCATATTGGAAAAAATTAACTTTTAAAGTTATTTTATATCGGTTCTTAGTGAAAAAAAAATGTGAAACTTGTGTTCTGGGTTTAGGACATCCATGAAGCATGTCTGCGTTCATTTTTTTTTTCATAAAAAACATTGACGATGTACCGCAGCTACGTAATGGTACCAAAAATCTGTCTCTATTTGGTTAGTATAGGGGTGACATTTAGAAATTGTCATTTGATGATCCATCTACGAAACTTACTCTATGCAACACAGAGGCACTCTACGCTTACTCATGCTCTGTGCTTTATTGTGCTTCTAACAGCTTTGAATTTTAATTCCGGAATTCGGAAATTGGAGCATTGGAGGACGGTTTTTTTTACTACCGCCTTCCTAAATTGGATTACTGGGGGAGCTGATAAAATACAAACAGAACCTCCCCCATACCTGGATTCCAAGAAAAGCAGTTACCTAACAAATGCACCCAATTGGCTCAATCTATTAGACAGTTTCTGCTGCGGGTATCTAGGTGGACACAAATTTTTGCGCATTCGTGCATGAATGCTCTCACTTCACTCAATAGAGGCTGGGGACGCGGCGCATCTGTCGTACGACACAAAACGCTTTGCATTAAACAAGCCTTAACCTTAAATTTAAAAACGAACGGAATATTGACAAATTAGGCAAAAGTCATGTCAAAATTAGGCAAGATAACTTAGATACGTAGGTAACACACAGCAACACCAAATATTATATACTATAGAAATTTAAAAAGAATGAACATGTTGAAAGAAATGGATAAAGAATTATTCACTTTCCCTTTCATTGGATAGAATTTAATTTGATTAGAATTTAATGTCGCGTTAAGGAAGGGCGGCCAAAATGCCTATGTCCTAAGTTGAGTAGGTATTTATAAAATTTCGTGGTACAGATTGGCAGATATAATATACTATATGATAGTTGAAAAATGTTGACGTTACCTACAGAGCCAAACATTAACCAAAAAATATTGTACACATTTACTTTTTGATAAAAGTAAACCTTAATTAACCTTATTCTTTAATAATGTTAAATAACATTAATATTTTTAGGTGACGTTACTCTCATCGGATTGCAGTTCCGATCACGTAGCGGAGGAAATGATAGCTTTTGAAGAGAAAACGTGTGATCTGTGCAACTGCCTCACCAAATCACTGCCCACCTCAGTGAAGAATGGACAATTTATCTTCACAAACAGAAAGAAGGATGACAGCAGATCAATCCTAGTTGGAAGCAGGTCGGAGGCAGATTTTAATATTTAGTTAATTCTACAGATTGTGAATGTGGTTTTAATGCTTTAGTTTGTTATTCTGCTAATTTCCTTCTTAAGTTTAAATGAAACAATTTAAATTTTTCTACCTATAGTTAAATAACGCATCTAACTGCAGTTATATAATTAGTGATCGTTTCATTTAACTCTAATTACAAACTCGTTCATTTCCTTTCATAGATCAGACATGTCTGTCAGTGCTGACAGCTTCAGACCCGCGTACGCTATGCCCCCTGACAATTTTAGGCCCACTGCTGCAGAAAACCCCAAAGTCAATGTAGTAGCGAAGATGAACAGAGGCCTCAAGAAAATAGTGAGCCTGGTAAACGTCTTTGGAAATGTCAACAAGTATTTCTCCGATAGGACCGAGGGTTTTTTGTCTAGAGTTGTGCGGTTGCTGGATGATCAATAAGACAAAGTCGAGGCCAGCAAAGATTATTTTAATCCACAAATTTTGGGGATTCTCCACTCTATTATTACAATAAAGAATAACATGGTTTATTTTTTTATAATTTTACAATATATATATATATATATATATTAAGACTGAATACCTGTTATAAATAAATAATTTCAAAATATTCCTGTTGGTACCGTTAACTTTTGCAACAGAATCGTTAACAAAGAATAAATAATGTGATAATAAAATAAAGCAATTTTTGTGATTTTAAATTATAATTTTAACTTGAAAATTGCAATGGAAACAATGCAATAAATAATGTCAAAATAGGTATCTGTATTTATTACTAATACACATAGTGTGGCATTAAATTTATGAATATATATTTAAACAATCACATAACATATGTCAGGGATGCCACTCTCATACGAGAGAAAGTTTTTACAAATCTATTGATTGTTTGAAGGTTACAGCCGAGGAACGGAATTCATACACAATTAGTGAATTCAACAGTATACAATTTAATCATAGTTAAATGAATGGCGTACAATAAATATAAAAAAGTCAAATAAACAGAATTCAGTTAAAAATTATGAAAAAATGTAAAGATAATTGTAATAGAAAGGTCCAGGTTAAATATCGTTTTATACTAGGGCACCTTTTCTATTCTTAATGATAACATAATAATATATTTCTATCCTTCTTCCTTTTCCATTACTAGAATCGTAATAGTTGTTTATTGAAGTGTGGAAATGAGAATGAGAAGTTCAAATAATTTTTTTCAATATAATAAGCCCTCCACACCCTGTATTTTGCTAGAGAAATTATTAGTAACCATAACGGCATATGCCATGTGTCCCCTCGTGGGGGGATATGACATTTTGATTGTGTTAGTTCTGTAGTATGGAAGTTTTATGTTTTCTGTAAGTTTTAGTTGTGACATATTGCCTTTCGTTGAACTCTACCATAACACCAAAATACCTCTCTCTGCTCACTTTTCAAGCAAGAATCTTTTTACGCTCTTTTACAAAGTATAGCACGGTTATTACCGTATACAATCGTTAAGAAACCTGTTTAATAAATAAATACTCTATAAAATATTGTTTAATAAATATATTACGTTTTAAATAAGAAAATACATATTTCGTAACAATTACATTCGCATCATAATAATAAAAAAACTTGTTAAATATTATTGAAGCAAAATATGAGCTTCCCAGCTCCGTCCGGCCTTGTGAATTTCATAATATTTTCAAAAGATTTGGCAATTTTCATTCATACCTTGAATTAGAAGAAGTACTGAAAATTTTACTCTGTACGAAATAACCCTGAAAGTGACTCAGGACAAATTTTCATGACTTAATAGGTACATCAACCTCTCCTTACTTTAAACCTATTCTACCTACAGAAATATTGCTTTGTTCTGCTTTATGCAATTTATTGTTCTGTTCAGCTCACGTTTCATTTGGGCGGGATGACCTACCTGTCTATAAATTCCATATAAAATTTATTATAAAACTCCATACATTATCATAATTCTTAAATTTAATTAAGAACATGGATATATTTATTTTTTTTATCATAAGATTTTGATTTTTATTTATCAAAACCAATCTGTATAAAAAAAAGCAGAAAATTTAGGGATTCACTGGTCTAGGCTATAAAAAAAAGGTTTTTTTTTTTAATAATGTAATATGATAAACAATTTAAAAAATGCAGAAAACTTATTTTTTTTAAGTATTTGACACATTAATGTGAGAATAATCACATTTTGTGTACATACGATTTATTAAATTTAAGAAAGAAATTGTGTAATATTTTCATACATTTAAAAACAAAATATTTATGAAATGCATCCGACTGTCATAATTTGGTAAAAAAACTCCAGTGATTTTAAACCTTTAACATTTTATTATTATTAGTTCACATTTACAAGGTACATTTTAAAGGTTCTAAGTTTTCTCTGACTCTGATTTCATCAGCGGTAGCAAAAGTGTCTCTTTTGCTTTTAACTTTGAGGTCCTGTAAAAAAATAAAGTAAAATAAAACTGACGTAATTTCACATGACGTGCAAAATGTTTACAAGTGGTATAAACTCTTCCAAGGCCGAACTTCAGTCAAATTGTCAAGGTGTTGCTCACTGTTTTCTTTGATTATCATGGCGTAGTGCATCAGGAGTTCTTACCACAAGGTCGTACAGTTAATAAAGAGTATTACCTTGAGGTTATGCGCCGTTTGAGTGAAGCGATACGAAAAAAACGCCCGGAATTGTGGAAAAATCAGTCATGGTTATTGCAACACGATAATGCGCCAGCTTACACGTCATTGCTTGTTCGTAATTTTTTGGCCAAGAACAACACCGTTTTCATGCCACAGCCACCATATTCACCGGATTTAGCTCCCTGTGACTTTTTCCTGTTCCGGAAACTCAAGAAACCCATGAAAGGACGGCGTTTTGCAACGATTGAGGACATAAAGACCTGAGCTGGATGAGCTGAAGGCTTATACCAAAAAGTGCTTATCAGAAGTGCTTTGAGGATTGGAAAAAGCGTTGGCACAAGTGTATTGTATCTGAGGGGGGTTACTTTGAAGGGGACATAATAAATATTGATGAATGAATAAATATTTTTTGTTACAAATAAAAAGTCACCTTACTTTTTGATCACATCTCGTATGTATGTGTATGTGTACCTATATATGTGTATAAAGTTATATTTACCAATCTACATAAAAGTAACCATTTCATTCAACGTTGTACAATACAATACAAATACTACCTTCATAAAACATAAGTAACTAAATTGTTTCATAAAAGTAAAACAAAACATAACATTTTTTAAAGGTTTAAAAATTTATAAACCTTCTTCATTTTTTGACTTTGCTGCAGCTATAAAATTTTTAAGCTTACTTAAAATCATGAAATCCTTAAAAATCAACAAATGCTAGAATACAAAAAAAGTTACTGACATTTAATTCGACTTTCATATGTAACCAGTGACATTTTATGTCAATTTACGGAAAAGCGCGAAACATCCAATCGCAACTTCATTTGACGTTTGTGTTAAGACTAAAAATCTGATTTTTTAAAACATACAAGTGTATCTAAATATAGGATTCTTTATTATTAAAATATATTTTATTAGATACATAAACATTAATATTGTGGAAAAAAGTGCTTTTGAGATACATTTCTTTATTACATAATATCTCATACGTATCTCAAAATAACCAAAATTCGAGATACATTTTGTGTTACTTAGGGAATGAAATACTAAATGGGAATTTATTACTAAGTAATAAATACTCACTTCTACTTCCCTAATTACACAGTTTTATTAATTAATACCAGTCTCCCCTGTCTTAAAAAAAACTTACCGAACTTAAAAAAAAAAAAAGACCTTGAAAAATCACTCATCTACTATAAAATCCATAGTGCAGGCATGAGTCGTTCAATCTTTACAAATCTGGTATCTTCTGATTAACCGTAAGTTAGCGAGAAAACAATTGAAATAATAACCTTCATTTCGCTCTAGGCGTCCCATCGCACTTCTCGGCCGATCCAAGGGATTCTCCATTTCTGAAAATAATCAAATTTTTACAATACTAACTGTATTGTATAAATAAAAACAATATAATAAAAACGAAGCGTGAATGCAAGACTCAAACTTAAATTACGGTTAAAATGTTTTAAAACATATATTCTGCATGTTTTCCAGTAGATAGTAAATGACATTTGAATTTTAAGATATATATATATATATATATATATATATATTTTAAATAATTGCTAGGTCATATACAATCATTTTGGGCCCTACTCAACTAGGCCAAATGTGTCTGTCGTAGAGTCAGGGGAGATGGTGGTAATGAAGCGTTAAAAATGGTATGGCCATGTACAGATTCGAACCTGCGAGTTTTCAACCTTCGAACCTGGGTCAATAGTCCAACGCCTTAACCACTAGACTACCACAATCTCATTGCATAGTAGACAAATCCTTTTACATAAATATTTTAATCATTTGTACATATTTTGTTTTTGTCTTCTATAATATAACTTTATTATAATTGTTCCTTTTGGTTTTGTTGTTTAATTTTTTATATAGGATGATATTAATAAAGATAAAACGCTTAATTAAAAAAATATGGTTTATTATTATTATTTATAATAGGGCATAGCTAAATTAAAGTTAAAGACAAATCATATTGTGTTAAAACATACAGAAATTCTAAAAAGAAATAATGCTTAAAAAATCTTAAATAAACTACAGCGGATATATTTTATTGTTTCATTTTTAGTTTGATGGAAGAAGCAACATAATTAAAAGTGAAGTTTAAAAGTGTAAAATTACAATAATAACTTAAGGACAAATCAGATTGAGTAATTGACATTTTTATTTTTATTAATAATAATAATTTTAAGTGGTTATTACCACTTCCACATTAGTCCACTTAGGTTTCTTGAAAGTAAAAACAATTTAATTTACATACTACAATTCAAGTACAATATTAGTGATAGCAACCTAGATTTTCGAAAGATTTAACATCTCGAAAAAAACGTTTGAAATCTCATTTGACGAATGAGTTTTTTTAAATTAGTATTTATTTTTTCTATTGAATATTGAGAAAATACCTGAGCTTTGAAGATTAAATGCGTCAACAATTATTTACTAATAGGAAATAAAAATTGTTGTATCGCGACTAATGTTTGCAAAGCTTCTGCTAAGATGACTTTTTCACAGTGAGGTACCAAATGTGTCGTCTCATTATTATTATTATAATTCGAGTTGCACTGATATAAACGGTGTATTCAAATAATATAGGTATTTTATCCGATCTAGAAGTTTTGCAACCTAAGTTTAAACGCAAAGAAATATATCACTTGCTAAACCGCATTTTTATTTGAATTTATTTGACGCCATTTTGTTTGAACAAAAGAATGAATTTACGTTTTATGATAAACTCACCTACAACAGTTGTGCTGAATTTCCTTTAACTTCAACGAAAACAGCACCTCTTCGTGAAACAAGAATTTATTGCTTTCTTCAACTCTATAAACATATAAATTATCACTTTGTAAATACGCAGCGACGAAAGCACCAGATTAAAGAAGAGACAGAACGTTCTTTTACATCAACGAAAGCAGCACCTCTTCGTGAAACAGAAGAAAAACTCGTCTTCAGTGAAATACTCTGAACTCTATATAAATATAAATTATAACTTTTTGCAGCGACGCAAGCACTAGATTACAGAACAGACAGAACCAGAGATAATAAAATATGGCGGATCACAGCCAGAATCTACTTCCGGTCCTGTGTGGCGGTAAGAATTTATAGGCTTAGCCAGTAAAGTTTATCGCCATGCAAAATCATCAATTATTAATTAATGAATTTTTAATTTTATTCTCAGAATATATTTTATAACTATCTTAGACACTAAATAATCTAATCTTAGACTTTAAGTACAAATTACCTGTAATTACCTAAAACACCATTGTACATCTTTGCCATACGATAAATAAATAAATAATCAATGATCGCAGGTTATTTAAACTGTTACCAAGCAACGATGTTCAAAACAATTACAATTTGTATCTAATATAATCAAATAAACACCTCAACATCTGTTCAATTCAACTGTTTTACGCGCGGAATAATAGCTATGTTCTCAAAATAGTAGATTATTTCTCAAATAAATCAATTCAGAATCGAAATACGATTTATGTTTTATTCAATGTTATCAATATTGTTGTTACCAAAAATATGTTGGTATCAAAATAATAGGTAACGTCAAAAATAATGAGTAGTTTTCTACTGCTATAATATTATATGTGCAAAATAGCAATTAACATCAAAATAGTCCATCGATAGAGGCCAAACATATTCCTATTACAAAATCTAAAGTAATTTCTATTATTCAGATACTTTCTTTATTTGTTTATTTAAAACAATTACATACAATTAAAATTTTGTTATACGATAAACAGATAAATTAATTAATTGATAGAGTATAATAGTTATACGGATTAAACTGATATAATCTACACACACGATTACCATTACAGTGTCGATTATATTTACCAAAAAAACAATTTATTTTTTTAAAAAGTCTAGTGGTGCTGTGGTATGAACTCTTGCTTCTGGTCCCAAGTTTGAACCCCAGTGGGTATAACACTAGGTCATTTTTTACTCTAAACTCTATTCTGAACACTGTTGGTTGAGTTGACGTCATCGTCCAGTGACCACAAAGCACAAATAAATAAATATTTCTTTTGTCATTATAACCAAGCTTTATTTCAGTACTCGTAATCAAATAGTAGTATAATATTGTTCACGTTCAAACGATCGTTGTCGTTGTCGTTGTTATATTGATATAAAATGGTTTTGTTATTTTAGTTATTAACTTTAATACTTTTTATTAGTAGAAACCTATTTTTAGTTTGACATAGTTTTTTATCGATACATCAAATGTATTTTTTTATTTTATATGTACTGTGTAAAATTGTTGGTTTCTCCAATAAAGATAAATAGATAAATAAATAAATATAAAGAGAATTATATAGATAAAAAACTTCTTATATAACTACTTCTTCTTACTTCTTATAAGGGTGAATATAATCATTCACCCCTATACCAAGCGTATAATTGCATTCTATATTATAATTGTTTAGCATAAACTAACTTGGTACGTGGAAGCCCCATGCTTCATGTATTTAATAATCGTACATTTATAAGAGATCGTATAGGCAAATAAAATAACTGTAAACTGCCAAATTTGTTTTGATTCCTTAGTCAATTACATTAAGAGACGATTCGGACCTCTAATATCATACCACTAGACTAACGAAGCCATAATAAGAGGGAATCATAGGAATGTAGGAATAGGGAAACAGATTTTTTTCACCCACGGAAAAGGCACCGTCTTTGTGGGGAAATGTAAAGGGTTTTGTAAAAAAATAAATAAAAATCCTCTATTGGTGGTCGCCTAAACGAGTCCACTATTATTTGTTAAATTCACTTTTACTAACAAGTAAATTTCATCAAATAAACACTCACACGATATAGGGGTCTTTTATTTAAATATTACATGAGCACACATTTATTTACAGAATTGTTAGGCATTTTGCCTGGCATAATGAAGTCATGAACAAGGAAGTCTAAACGACATTTATCTTACAACACAAACCACTCAAAAAAATAATTATTAACTATGTAGTATTTGTTTTAATTTGTTTTTTTTCCAAACATTACTATTCACATAAAAGGTACTTACGATTAAATAATAATGTTATCGAAATATAATTTCAACCTGGAGTATGGCATTTTTTGGCAATAACTGGTGTAAATGAAAAAAAAGAAGATTGATTGTCAGAGCAAACTGACCGTTAAAATATAAATGTCAAATTTTAAAAAGGGCGAAGTTTTGCGGGACGGACACAGGTTTGATTGATGGTAGATGTTATTTTTCAAGTGATAACATAAAATATGTCATAAGCTTAGTTATTTTACAGGTGAGCAGAACCTAAGGTCGTACATTTTATAAAAAACTAAAATGTCTTACTTGATCATTGAATCTAAATATTGTTGAGTGTTTTGTAGGTTGTAAGTACGACAAATATAATTTGCGTATTAAAATGGACCGTTTTATGAAAATCGAGAAAATAGGAGAAGGTACATACGGAGTTGTTTATAAAGGAAAAAATAAATCAACCGGGCAGATTGTTGCAATGAAGAAAATACGATTAGAATCTGAGAACGAAGGAATACCGTCTACGGCTATCAGGTTAGACTAAGCTCATACATTAGATACATTTATTTTAATGATGTAACATACAATATTCAATATTTATATTTGTTAATATTTTTTTTATAAATAACCTAATTTACGAAAGGCAGAAGATGGCTTGATTTCATGATAATTTACAGACACATTAGTGTTGTACTCAAGGTTTTCATTGAAATTTTATAAATAATCCTTTATTTTATTACAATTAACAATTTAGTTACAGGGATACTAAAGTGTTATTGCTCTCAGCTCGTTTTACTTTTCGGTACCTACATAATTTAGAATCAAGTCATAGTGTAGTACCTATGTAAATTTTTGATAGAATGTGATTATTGTTTTTGTAAATATTTTTATAATAATTTAATTGTATTTTTTTATAAATAATCCAAAGAATAAATTCTATTCTGTATCTAAACTCCATAACTTCAAAAATGACGTGCTCAAATCCGAAATTCATTACGTATTTGGTCAGTTACTGTATGATATTGAAGACGTTGGTTTAGGTAGGTAACTAATGATAATAATTTTTGACGCACTCGTCCCAATAAATTTGTACATACTTATTTTTTAAAAGGAGTCCTCGTAGCTTCACGTCACAAATGGTCCATTAAAAAAATATAAGTTTCTAACTACCTATCAAAAGTTGAATTAAACTGCATTAACAACTTTTAGGGAAATTTCTCTTTTAAAAGAGCTTCAGCATCCCAGTATAGTAAAACTGGAAGATGTCCTTATGGAGGAGCCACGCCTGTACCTGATATTTGAGTTCCTAACCATGGATTTGAAGCAGTATATGGATAGTCTCGGCTCTGGCAACCTCCTGGATCCCAGTGTGGTCAAGAGCTATCTGTATCAAATCAACAGTGCCATATTGTTCTGTCACCGCAGGAGGATATTGCACAGAGATCTCAAACCACAGAACTTACTCATTGACAAAAATGGGATTATAAAGGTTTGCTTATATTTTTGTTGCCATTATTGGCATTTAATAATTCAAATGTATAAAACTATACACTATGTTCTAAAACCATTAAGAAATCCAGCTGATAAGACCCGATAAGAAATCCAGCTGATTGGTCTTGCGATTTCAAGTATTATTTGTGGAGATCGATTGTCAAAATTCATCATGGTTTCTCAGCAAAAAAATCTAAACTTTGCGTCTTATGCGTTAGATATTCATGTCACTTTAGGTTGATGGGTAGCGGGATTGCTGCGCACCGGCCATGTTCATTTAAGCCTATTGAAAATGGCTGTGTGGTGCTGCGTTGTAAAAGAAACTGGCAATTTACACCATCTCACTAGAAAAAAATTATAAATTTGGGTATCAATTATTTTCACTTATTTTCTTATAATAGGGAACACAAATACTTTAGGTCTTCAGTAATGGTCTTGGGGACATACTGTATAATTAATAACACTTGCAGTAACCTTTCTGAATGACGCATTCTGTAACTGTCGGAAGGTAATTTGGTGGAATATAGGGCTGTGGTTAATGTCAGTAATGAATTTCCATTTTGAGGATTCAATTTTCTGCTGGATTTTTTGCCGGAGAGGAGTTTAGATTTCTGATCAGGCAGTGCAAAGGGTAATAAAAAGGCATTGTTGTGCATCAGCACACCAATGCCACCTATAATGCGAGTGCACACCTTGATAGGTGTCCACTCGCAAAGATGACATAAGCTGTTGAATTGTTTATTCCATCGAAGGTTACTTCTCACAACAATCTCTGTCTCAATGTCTCTTTTACTGATATGATAGGCCTGATGATTTCCATGGCAGTTAAGCTCATATCATTTATTTACTCTTACCTTTTCTCGACGGGCTTAATCTTGTTCACTTATTTTCATGTTGGCTCTTGAATTTGAAAACATTGTATGTAAATATAATATTATATTTAATTTTTTGCTCTATTCAGGTTGCTGATTTTGGTCTGGGACGTGCATTTGGTGTCCCTGTTAGAGTTTACACACACGAAGTGGTCACCCTCTGGTACAGGGCCCCCGAGGTTCTTCTAGGTGCCACTATGTAATTTTATTTTATTTACCCATTTTCATCAACTTATTTAGTACTTTCGTTTGTACGAACTACAATTTCAGCTATTTATCAATTTTTATTTTACCATAATATAAGAATTTTAGCAATGCAATAATATAAAAATTTTAGCACTAGCATATGATTTCAATCAATTTTTGTTGTAACTATAGTAATCACATTTCTTTAACTGATTATATTTCAAATACATATCAGTTTAACTATGTTGAAGGCATAAACAAGAGCAACATTTAATATTTTTAAATTGGTAACATTTTTTCTCCAGGTATTCCTGTCCCATTGACATGTGGTCCATGGGTTGCATCTTCGCAGAGATGTCCAGCAAGAAACCACTCTTTCAAGGAGACTCGGAAATCGACCAACTCTTTCAAATTTTTAAGTAAATATTTTATAATAATAAGCATAATATTCTTAAGTTAGACAAGAATGGCTATGACACCCCGTGGCTATCATTTAATATCAACTGCTTCTATATATTGTTTAGTAGTAGTAAATTATTTAACCAGAAACTGTTCTGCCAGATGAGCCCTTCAGGCTCTAGCAGGACAAGATATATTTTCTTTGTACTGTTATCTGATTAACAATAAAAGTAACTTATGGTGGCATTGAACTAAACTGAACTAAACTGACGTCTTGCAGGTAGGCCGTACAGGCGTTACTAAATGCATCTCCCACCCAGACTACTTGTGCCTATGAAATGAAATACTTGTAAATACTACTAAAATAAAATACTACTTGTAGTATTTTAACTGCCCAGTAAAAAATAATATGTTTCAATAGGCGTAATGTCATATTTTTGAAATTCGAATATATTTGAGCGCTTTATCGAACTGTCATTATTTCATTAATTAATAAAGTTTATTGACTAATGTTATATATCTATATTATTCAACCAGCCGGTCTCAATTTAAACAAACGACTATGGTTGTTTTTCAAGAGCATCAATCCACACATAAAAATTCAACTTTTGCAATTCGAGTTGAAAGTTGCAACAGATGGTAAGGATGGCGTTAGTAGGCTCTTATACATAAATGTATAGAAGCTAAAATGCATTTTTGTAAAAATCTTGCATTTTTTTCAGGCAATCTATAGTACCTTTTAATTTAACTTCATATTCAACGTTAATAAAAATGATCAAATAACTAGATTATTTAATCTAAAAAAGAAATGACTGTTAAGTACTGCCACGTTATTAGAGATTTAGTGTCAAAACACTAAATTTTGTAAAAGACAACTCAAAACGCTGTTACTTGCAAATTAAAAGGGATAGCTGCGTGTTTTCTGTCAATGAATTTTGGTCTGGTTTTTTACGCAGCAGTATGTATTATTTATACACGAACAAAACACGTGTATGGTACATAAAATATGAACATGCAAGTTTTTTGACATTGTATAGATAATTTTAACCCTTTTTTATACTATGTTTGCTTTATCATCACCAATATGCTATTATATTATTACTTATTATTTACTATTTTTTCTATGCGCCATATTCCTTTATTTTTTTACTCTTGAGGGCCAAATGTTTCATACCGATATTATGTATATTGCAAATGCACATTAACTCATTATTATTATAGGGTCCTGTTCGGTTCTATATATTTTGTGATTCCAAAAAAAAATGTTTGGCATTGTTTAAAAGGCAGTTTCATAGTAATAAATGTTATTTTAAATTTTCAGAGTGTTAAAAACACCTACCGAGGAAGTATGGCCAGGTGTAAGTGAGTGTCCTGAATATAAGTTAACCTTTCCTGATTGGAAAAAAGAAAATCTTGATAGTCATGTAAGTAAAAACAATATATTTCTAAACACTAATTATGTTCTTTCTCCTGAATCATTTTATGATATAGTAGTACTTTGGTTTTGAATGTCGTGGCTTTAGACATCCAAGTTTTCCTGGGTTTTAAATACTAATTACCAAACTTTAATTTGGGAAATTTCCAAAAAGTTAAAATAACTTACATGAGCGGACTAAGCACACATAAAATGATACTCAGAATTAAACTCCCTCACCTCTCGGAATTTAGGGTTCTGAGAATTTTTCCATAGAGTATATAAGAAAAAGTATACCTACAAGCCGTATTTTAGGATTAGGCATTATTGGCCTCAAAATTACCACTGACAAACTGAAGGCAATAACCACATTGTTCATAGTCCAGTATTGATCGGAGATGACACCATAGAAGTAATGACAATGCATATTTTGTTCAAACCGTACAGCTCGGAAGATAGTTTTACAAAGGAGTGTGATAGTCACATGCAATCGAGCTAGGCTACTTTTAAAATAATACATTTAAATATAAAAATAAAAATTAAATAATAATAATACATAAAAATAATACATTTAATATTCTGTTCTTCCACAAGGGAATGCGGATATTAAATTTGACAATGTATTATATTTTGGCGTGTGCATTATTTGAAACACCTTTTTCAGGTCATAAATATAGATACGAAAGGACTGGATCTACTCAAACAGATGTTGATTTACGACCCATCCACCAGAATATCTGCCAAGAAAGCAGCCAAACATCCGTTTTTTGCGACGGTCCAACTTCCTGCCGGCATAGGAAAGTCAGTTCTAGTTTAACCTTGTGATTGGCTTTGTGTGTTTCATTTAGTGTGAAATGTTTTAATGGATTTTCAGTGAAAGAAAATATGACTATTTTCAACGACGGTATTAATACATTCATTGTTAGAATCAAGTTTTATATTTTTAATAATAATGACAAAAGCTCGTTTTTAGTAAAAAGCATTGTTAGTACAAAAAATAAAATTAATTGAACTTACTTGATTTTAACAATGAAATTTATAATGAGAGAGCACAATTATTTATGAATATAATGATAAATGATAACATAGCTGCAATGTGGGAAAAAATGATAAAGTTGTTCCAAGCACGCTCTATGGTGTGAAAAATGTCCAACATTACATTCCTTATGATTCCTTTATTTCATTTTATGATAAATTTATGATAAATTTTTTTCATAATTCCGATTAGGGAGGTTGGCAAGTCGTGTTCCAAGGTAAATTAGTTTATCGCTACATTAGGAGAGGAAATGGTATAAATTAGTTTTCATGGCTATTTTGTAGTTGATACAAGTTCTACACAGTATGGTGAAAATAGTCGTGGGTGAAAAATATTACGGCTTTTAATTTTTTAAGAATTCTATTATTTTATTTTTCGTCTTTTTAAATAATAAGAAATAAAATATTACACACGTCAGAATAAATTCGTGAAGTTTGAACTAAATAGTTAATCAAACTTCTTCAGTAAACGTCGTGAACATTGAGAAAATACCTGAGCTTTGAAGATTAAACGTGTCAACAATTATTTACTACTAATAGGTAATAAAAATAGTTTTATTATACTCGCGACTAAGGGAACAATGTTTGCAAAGAAGCTATGTATCTAGAAAAATCGAGTTAGCTTCTGCTAAGATGACTTTTTCACAGTGAGGTACCTAATGTGTCGTCTCATTATTAGTAAAATAATTCGAGTTGCACTGATATAAACGGCGTATTCAAATAATATAGGTATTTTATCCGATCTAGAAGTTTTGCAACCTAAGTATATATGCAGAGAAATAATATTACGTGCTAAACCGCATTTTTATTTGAATTTATGACGCCATTTTGTTTGAACTAAACAATGAATTTACGTTTTATGATAAACTCACCTACAACAGTTGTGCTGAATTTCCTTTAACTTCAACGAAAACAGCACCTCTTCGTGAAACAAGAATTTATTGCTTTCTTCAACTCTATAAACATATAAATTATCACTTTGTAAATACGCAGCGACGAAAGCACCAGATTAAAGAAGAGACAGAACGTTCTTTTACATCAACGAAAGCAGCACCTCTTCGTGAAACAGAAGAAAAACTCGTCTTCAGTGAAATACTCTGAACTCTATATAAATATAAATTATAACTTTTTGCAGCGACGCAAGCACTAGATTACAGAACAGACAGAACCAGAGATAATAAAATATGGCGGATCACAGCCAGAATCTACTTCCGGTCCTGTGTGGCGGTAAGAATTTATAGGCTTAGCCAGTAAAGTTTATCGCCATGCAAAATCATCAATTATTAATTAATGAATTTTTAATTTTATTCTCAGAATATATTTTATAACTATCTTAGACACTAAATAATCTAATCTTAGACTTTAAGTACAAATTACCTGTAATTACCTAAAACACCATTGTACATCTTAATCAATGATCGCAGGTTATTTAAACTGTTACCAAGCAACGATGTTCAAAACAATTACAATTTGTATCTAATATAATCAAATAAACACCTCAACATCTGTTCAATTCAACTGTTTTACGCGCGGAATAATAGCTATGTTCTCAAAATAGTAGATTATTTCTCAAATAAATCAATTCAGAATCGAAATACGATTTATGTTTTATTCAATGTTATCAATATTGTTGTTACCAAAAATATGTTGGTATCAAAATAATAGGTAACGTCAAAAATAATGAGTAGTTTTCTACTGCTATAATATTATATGTGCAAAATAGCAATTAACATCAAAATAGTCCATCGATAGAGGCCAAACATATTCCTATTACAAAATCTAAAGTAATTTCTATTATTCAGATACTTTCTTTATTTGTTTATTTAAAACAATTACATACAATTAAAATTTTGTTATACGATAAACAGATAAATTAATTAATTGATAGAGTATAATAGTTATACATTAGCGGATTAAACTGATATAATCTACACACACGATTACAATTACAGTGTCGATTATATTTACCAAAAAAACAATTTATTTTTTTAAAAAGTCTAGTGGTGCTGTGGTATGAACTCTTGCTTCTCGTCCCAAGTTTGAACCCCAGTGGGTATAACACTAGGTCATTTTTTACTCTAAACTCTATTCTGAACACTGTTGGTTGAGTTGACGTCATCGTCCAGTGACCACAAAGCACAAATAAATAAATATTTCTTTTGTCATTATAACCAAGCTTTATTTAGAGTTCAGTACTCGTAATCAAATAGTAGTATAATCTTGTTCACGTTCAAACGATTGTTGTCACAATATAAAGAGAATTATATAGATAAAAAACTTCTTATATAGTATAGGGGTGAATATAATCATTCATCCCTATACCAAGTGTATAATTGCATAATTGCATTCTATATTATAATTGTTTAGCATAAACTAACTTGGTACGAGGAAGCCCCATGCTTCATGTATTTAATAATCGTACATTTATAAGAGATCGTATAGGCAAATAAAATAACTGTAAACTGCCAAATTTGTTTTGATTCCTTAGTCAATTACATTAAGAGACGATTCGGACCTCTAATATCATACCACTAGACTAACGAAGCCATAAGTTTTTTGCGACGGTCCAACTTCCTGCCGGCATAGGAAAGTCAGTTCTAGTTTAACCTTGTGTGTTTCATTTAGTGTGAATTGTTTTAATGGATTTTCAGTGAAAGAAAACATGACTATTTTCAACGACGTTATTAATACATTCACTGTTAGAATCAAGTTTTATATTTTTAATAATAATGACAAAAGCTCGTTTTTAGTAAAAATCATCGTTAGTACAAAAAATAAAATTAATTGAACTTACTTTATTCTAACAATGAAATTTATAATGAGAGAGCACAATTATTTATGAATATAAATGATAAATGATAACATAGCTGCAATGTGGGAAAAAATGATAAAGTTGTTCCAAGCACGCTCTATGGTGTGAAAAATGTCCAACATTACATTCCTTATGACTAAAAAACTTTATTTCATTTTATTAAGAATTTTCCTGGAAACCTCGATGTTCAAATTATATTCCTCAACAAATGGCTATAAATAAATGAAAATATATTGTTTATATCGCGAGAAGAAAGGTATTAATTCGGCAGAAATTGGGTATTTTCTTTTTTAAAGAAAATTACTATGACCTGCGGTGCGGTAATATTCAATTATTTTGAGCACTACTCAACTAAGCTAAATTTGTCCCGCTACAAGCTTTTAACTTTGATAAAATTGTCAAAATAATGTAATTTCTTGGGTTTAATAACCCAATAAAATGTTTTTTTTTTTAATTTGTTTTAGGCATTTATTTTATTTGTTTTAGTACATATAAATAAAAGCTTGATTTCAAACAGTTTTTTACTTATATTTCATTATTTACATTTTGGTCATTAATTATCATTCATGCCAGACAGAAAACACGAAAAGTAAAAAAATACTTGTATTTATAACCAAAATACTCATCGAGGCAAGTCAAATGGGCCCAAACTCAATGGGTTTACATCAGGCCATTGTCACCATATATTACCAAAGTACTTGTCAAGACGGGTGCAAACTAGAGGGGTTTACTTTTATTGTAGAGTTCCCGTGACCGCCTTCCGGATCCATCATCAGACAGTGGTTACAGTTTACGACCAGATATTAATCAAGACAAGTAAATTGAGCCCAAAGTAGGGTTTACTCTATGTAAGTGAGAGTTTCTATGACTTTGTTCTGTTCCACCATCGGACCAGCTTAGCGGTAAGCATAACATTGTATTGTTATTAGAATTATACATGTATGCAAAATTTTAAATTGTATCAGTATTTCAACATTAATTTGCAAGATTGGACACAAACATAATATATTATGTGAAATTGTGTAATAAATACAATAACTCATAGTTTGAGGGGGGGGAGGGTTAGGGGAGGCCTGAGCGAAGTTAGCCAGCCCGAATTGGTTATAAAACACTGTCCGTCAATTCCCCAAATGTTAAGATTGGACTTTTCGATCCTTCCAAATTGAATTCCTTATAAAACAGTATTCTGCCAACTTTTAACGTCGGAATTGGATTACTCTCCCTAACGATTGGCTTTAACGAAAGTAAAATCAATTGTCATGGGGCTAACTTTACACTCTCTTCGCAACCTTAATTCATAAGGTTATTATTATTATTATTATTCACAAAGGATCACAAACAGGATCTGTTCCTAGATTATTTCCTTATCTTCCCTTTCATTATGGGCCTCTGTTAGTAATTTCTAAGGCAGCTAGGCTTTTAAGGTTTCATATTTAGGTCGGTCGTTAAATCTGCTTAGTGATATGTGACATCACAATATGAAACAGTCGTCAAAATCTAATAATGGTTATCCAGTCTTATCTCCCAATAAAAGAAAGTTGAAATACAAATGTAAATATATTTAACAATCAACTAAATAATATGTAACTAAATAAAACAAATTTAAATAAAACATTTAAAGAATCAACATATTCGTGAATGGCATATTATGAGATACTTTTTTTTGTGAGTTTCATCTTTGACTACAATTTTTATTTATAACCTGAAAAAAAAATGGAAACATGTTTTAATTTATAATCAATACAAAAAAAAAATGCAATAATTACAGAATATTTGTCATTATTTTTGGGGTAAAAGAAGAAATAAATAATAATAATATAGGTTATCAAATTCGTAATGGTTGCAGAGCGGTGATTTATTCGTGAATGAGGGAAAACACCACTCAACAGCATCGACCTACTATACTACAACACAGTACTAATTACTTCATTACAAAATATGTAATATGCTTTTCAGATTGTGGTAGTCTAGTTAAGGCATTTGACTATTAACCCGGCGGTCTCAGATTCGGATCCGAAAATGAAATATGTAGATTTATTCGAATTAAGTATATAAATTAAAGAAATATTAAATAAATAAATTATAAACAATTTTAGACAATCAGACGTGTATATATAAATTTGGATATATTCAATTCTGTAGAAAATAAACTTACAATAGAAATCAACCAACCTACCATCCCAACTGCACACAAATGTGAATTTGTTTCCTTCGCTGGCGGTTGAATAGCAAGGATTTTGCCAGTCTGAGAAACTAATCTACCTCTTGCCACAGAAAGACAAATATTTACCAACAGAAATTACACACAAAATCAGTTTGTACGTATTTAATGTAAGAACTATTATTATTTCATATGCATCTATCCGGCATTATTTTATTAATATTTTATAATAATATAATTCAAATTCTAATATAATGTCTCCAGTGATCTATGTTAAAGAATGGATTGTTTTTTTTTGTTTTACATAGAATGTATAGTATATTCTATTACATTATATATGCGATTTGTCTTGTATTAAAATGTTAATTTATTCAAAGTGATAAGTAAACTCCATCCAAGTATGTATAATCAAAAGTGTATTATGGCACACTCAAAAGACGATTCAATTCTTCTTAAGTAATTCAATATGAATATTTTCATGAAGATAAAAAAAAATGTACCTATCAAACCTGTAGTTTTGGAATTTTAGCTTCCCAGTTGAAATAATATTTTTTATAGTTTACTCCAAAAGTCCATCGCTACCTCCAAAAACTCTGAGGGTTTTTCACTATGCAACCAATGGCCAGCATTTGGGATGTAATGTAAGTCAGCCAATGGGAACAGATTTTTTATGCCTTCCAAATCACTTTTTCTAAAAAACAATGTTGATATTAATCATATCCTATATTGTAAAAGTTTAAAAATTTTATGTCGATTTGTGTAATTGATAAAAAAATAATAATGATAAATAAATGTGACAAAATGCAATGAAATACAATAATATAAACATGTAGATTAGAACCGCTTCCGCTAAATTGTAGCTCGGTAGCTCCAGCGCTGGCCCTAACCCTTGATCAGGATAGAGCGAGATTGTCTTTTGACGCCCTTTGGTCGACGCTTTCACATCACATAAATTGAATTTTAGTTTATGTTAAATAAATAATAATAACCAACTTTTTCGAATCAAATCAACACTTATTCAAGCTAAATTGAATTAAAAGTACCTAGCTCTAATTGTTACACTCTTGTTTCTTTAAGGTAAATAAAGTTCCTACCCCTTGCCACCTGGTGCCTAGAGCGACCGCTCCTATCGTTCTACCCCAGGGCCGCCACTGGGTAGCTCCTTATCTTAAAATAAGCTTTGAATATTAAAACATCTATAATTAAACCCATATTTTGCAGTAAACTTAAGGCTTTAGTCACGTTAAAGAATCAAGCTCACTTATACATGCTACATGTGTTTATATGCTAAGATAAGATAAGGCAAGCATGAATCATCTGCCGCTGTTTACTCTTATCTTCGGGTTTAGCTGTTAACTCTGTGCAAATCAAGAGGTTGGACAAGATGAATAAACTCAGAATGTTGCGTTCCGGCGCTCCGGTTATCTAGCGCGCCAAGGGTGACATCCGAGACATACACCTATCGTCTCAGTCGTATGAAGCTCGTATGCTCGCACACGAGTTACATCGAAGTGGTAGAGTTGTTTTGCTTTTAAAATGGTTTCTTGCTCAGTACTGACATTTAAAAACAACAGAAATAAGAAGGATATCTGAACATAAATATCTCAAACGACAGGCCAATTGATTATGTTATAGTGAAATTCAGTACATAGTAGCCGTCCAGACATCGTTGGATCCAATACTACTTTTTGATACAAAACATGTTCATGTTGGTGACACTTGGTATCAGCAAAATAATATGCCATCATTGCCCTTATATTTAATCTCTCTCAAGGATCAACAACAAGACCAAACAAACATAATAACAAGTAGAAATATATTCGAAAGCCGAAAAATTATTGGTTCAGAAACAAAAGCAAGAAAAAGGTGATTTTGATGTCAATGAAAGGAGAAATAAAATGCTTATAAACAGAGCCTCAGATAATTGGCGCTATAAATTTATAATGATGACAAATTTTCAGTAGTTTAACGCACAACACATTTTGATTTTCCGACATAAAGGCAGGCTAAGCAGCTACTAGCAGGTGATTGAGATAATTTTCTGAAATATAAGACTTGCCTTATGTAATCAGACATCTCTCCGCCTATGAAGCGCGTTGGTCCCTTGTATTGCAGGTTCATAAACTCCTTTGGGAAGGTGGCCACCTCGCGAGTGAACGAAGACCGCAGCACCTCCAGATTCACTCTCCATTTGTACGTCTTCAAGTTGGTCTGTACAAGGTTCGTCAGGATAAAATTTTTCGTATCCTATCAAAGAAATAAATTGGTTATTTTGCAAGGAGTTTGATAATGTTTTTTCTTGTACTGTTTGATTTGCTGACTGTAAAAGTATAAATGGTTCATTACCAAGCAAATTAGTCAAAATGATTTAGTAAATTTGTATATGTATTTAAATGACATTATTATTGTTTTTATTTTATAAAAAATAAATTTAAAAATAACATTATTATAGTTAGTAACAAAATAATGAGGTATGAGTGAAGGGGCCATTTTATGCCCAAAAATAAGTTTTTATTAATGATTCAATGAATAATAAAACAAAAAGAATGTATTTCTTAAACGAATCCTAGATACAAAAACCTTATATTTCATTATATGAAATCATTTATTTGCAGTAAGACAGCCCAGCCTCGTTTCACATCTCGACACTGTCCATGGTCAGTGATTTTCTTAGTAAAAAGTTTTATCTCGCAACTAGACATCAAGATGGGTTGAGTCAGTTTCTACTTGCTTAAGCTGAGCAAAGGCAAAGACATAAATAAACGTAGTTACTCATCAAACCTGATCCTTAATGGTGACAAGTTGTTGACTGGCCAATTTTCTCGCTTGCGGTAAAGACACCCCGGGTTCTATATTAACAGCAGCCATGGCGGTCAGGATGTCATTCAGTGAAAATATATTCGGGCTTGTACGAACAGGAGATATGTCCACACAAATTAGGCTCGACACCAGAGTTGGCTGGAATACAATCAATTCATGCTTAGCAATAGAGTAGGATAAATAAAATAATTAGATTTTAAGACGACTCAATCCGGTCATTTCTACATACAAACACTGTTGGGTGGTGAATCTCTTATTTCGTCGGTTTGGAGCATAAAGTCATTAACTATCACTCAATTTTTGTGGGGCTTTGGAGTACAATAGATGTAATAATAAAAAATAAGTAATTGAGTGATATCTGTAACATTTTCTTTTTGTTAGTTAATGACTTTATGCTCCAAACCGACGATTTGTAGATATAGAAGAAAAGTAATACTGAATATCACTTTATCTCCTATCTATCTAGGTTTATATAGAATCAAAAATGTTAATTTCTACATTGTTTAAAAGTCAAGGGCCTCGAAAAGTCTGTATTTTTCTATACATGTTTATTTATTTATTTCATAAAGTAAACATACAGAGAGTAACCGTAGTCATTTTCAAATATTTCAGGTTGCCAGCACTCGATACTCTCCAATTTCATGTTTACAAAACATGCATGTGCATGTACTTGATTTTAATTTTTTATAATTTTTAACATTATTTAGAATGTAAGAAAAATAACCCAAGAGGAAAAAAATAATAATAATACATAATAACAATTAGGTGCTATTGACGTATAAAATTAATAAAAAAAAAATATTTAAAAATCCAAATAATATAATTTGTTATAAAACATTAGAAGTAAATATCTTATCGACTGAATACAAAAATTGAGAAATTAAAACTATTGAGGCATACTTTATTGTATAAAGTTGCAAATTCAACATTTTTTTTTTTAAATACATATTGATTTATTTTTTAGTCTTTTGAGTCAACGGCAGTGTGTTTCTGTTTTTACAAGCTTTTAGATGAGTCATTTATATGTCATATATATATATATAATATATGTATATATCTGTCTTATCCATATATGTCTTGTGATATACACCTAATCGCAAGACAGAGAAGAACTCTTTCAGGATGCTGGAGGAGATTTTTTTACGGGTATGATAAAGTAACAATTATTAATGAAAACAAAATTTGGAATATCAGTAGTTAAGGAAACAAATTACAGGCTTTATTTATTGCTAATAAGAAATCTTCAAGACCAAACTTGCAGTCATACCTATAGGATAATATTTAAAAAAAGCAAAATCGCCATATACAAATTGGAATTGGACAAAAAATTTAATAAGAAAAATTGTTATTTTTTAGAGATGAAAAAATGGTCAAAAATTGGCTTCGATAAAACTTGCTCGAACTCAAATCACTTTCAGAAGGAGTAAACTATGGTACTGGGGATAATTTAACGGCAAAGTATGGATTCTTCCTTAGATGACACTTTTATTATGTGCCTTTTATAAAAACTTTAACAATTATAATATCCGGAACATGAACCAGCAAAATATCTCAAAATTGACTGTAAAATTACATAGTAAGAGTACAAGCAACATGTTGATCCCGCAACCATCTATAAATGCAGATAAGATGTTATGGGGCACCCTACGAAGGCAATTCAACGAGTTTAGTACACTTAATTAAACCGTAAATGATTAACGTGAAACATGTTTCTACAGAGATTTTACAATAATTTATTGGCCCAAATTAAAACACTGTTTAAGCCATTCGTGTCAAAACACATTATTTTATTACATATTTGGATATACAGTGTTATTATTGGTCATCTATTTTAAATTAGAAAGACAAAAATTTCACTAATTGGCTTTTACAGTGTTTTGATTTGGACCAGCTGAATTATTTCATTGTATTCTTATGTCCGATCCAGTTTCTCATTTTTCACACCCAAATATGCGGTTGACTAATGTTAATCTAATCTTAGAAGTTATAAACGAGGTGTTGATCGCAGTAAAACTCTTTTTAAATAAATCTCTTTTCTCAACCTCAGATTTCTAATATTGTCGTTATGATGTTTCAGTCACTTTTATTATTTTTAGGAATAAAATTATGAAGGGTATATTTTTAAAGAATGTGTAATGAAATCTCAGTCCTTTTTAATATACTAAGTAAATTCGAAGTATCGATATTAGAAATGAGTGAGTTTTGCTTCGAAAAATGTAAGAGAATTTGTTCCACAGTATTACAACTTATTCGTTGTTTTTTGACTTAATTTAATTTAATATATTCTAGGGAAACATACATAGGTAACTTAGTTTATAAAACAGTAAATACAGAGTTATAAATTTGACCAATTACATGAATCCACTGTTTAACAATATAATTGAGATGTCAGTTCACCTAAAGCTGATTACATAAAAAAAAGAAAATTATGAGAATCGTACATAAAATAGAATAAAATAGTTAAATTACAGAATTAAGTTACTTTAAATTATAGAATGACGGTTTTAAATCAGCGCTGAGTTTTATAAAACTTGGATACGTATAGCATTCACTTTCATTTGTCGCTTTTGTCGAGAGTGTTTACCCCAATTATTTAATCAAATACCAAAATAATTTCAATGCGTGAAAAGTTAAAAGATTTCTTTTTCTTTGTTCACTAATATTATGGATTTATAATTTGATATGATTTGGAAAATTTCATTCATGATTAAACGTTTTAAAAACTTATTGTAAAAATATAAGCGATTAAAAAAAAAAAAAATAAATAAAAAAAAATGTGCATGTAACGGTTTATCTAATGTGCATCCAAGTCGCATGAAAAGAGTTTTAGAGGTCAGCGGTAAAGAAGTTTGTGCGGAGTGCTATTCCTAAAAAGGTTACAACACTACTAGACATTTTCAATGTCATTATTTATGATTGCAGGGAATTTATATTAATTTGACATGTAGAGGATATTGCCTTAATTCAATAATTTCATTTAAATTTAAGTTTTCGATTGTGAGAGTGATTGCTAAATGTAATAGTGGAAAGCATATTAACAGAGAAGCACTTGATGATCAATAATTATTAATTAATTATCGCATAAAATACAGTGCAACGTTTAAGGAAGCGGTAAAAAAAACAATGCCACTAACCTCTCAGAAAGCAGAAGTGCGGGAGTAGCATCACTTTTTATCCAAAAATGTAACAATACTCCGCAAAAACTCTTCGGGCTTTTGGCTATGTAACAAGTGGCCCGCTACCTCAACGTATTTAAATTTTGCTTTCGGAAAAAGTTTCCTTATGTGTTTGTAATCAATTTTCCTGTATAGATAATAAAAAAATTAGTGAATCTTACACTATTTAATCTGATAGCTTATGGGCAATTTAATTTTGAAGATACAAAAGAGGAAAGTTGAAATGTCGCAGAACAAAACTTATTGTTGGTTTGTTATATTATGTTTTGAAACTATTTTATCAGCAAAAAAATGATGCCTCAGCATAACCATCTCATGTGAATCCAAAGGATTAGTTTGCCATTAAGAATCAGCGCTTCGCCAAAGCTCCTACATGTTGATGGGAGGAAATGGTGGATGGTTATGAATGGTCTGAAAGTTGTTTATTTTCTATGCGAAAGGGCTGACTAATACTACTGACAACTAATGACAATTTATGATAACCCTACCGCTGGCAGCACTATCGGATAGGTAAAGTAAAGTCTTAGATTGTGAATTAATATGATATTCTACTAGTATTTTTTCTCTAGACGCAAACAGAGGGGTGTTGTAAGTTTAACGTATCTCTGTGTCTGTCTGTGGCATCGTACTTGCCAAACGGATGAACTAATTTAAATTAACTTTTTTGTTTAAAAGGTGACTTGATCGAGAGTATTTTTAGCTATGATATCAGAAAATCTGTTTAGCTGTTTGTTAGGGGTTTTTTTTTTAATATTTAATATCTTGTACTTTATTTATAATAGCGTATGAAATCTAATGTGACATAGAGGATGATAAGAATCTCTTTTATAAACATTATTTAACCAAAACCCTAATAAACCTAATAAAGCTTAAAACTGATTTTAGTTTCTTATTTCGACATTATTTTCAGACTTAATCTTTACGGCATTAATTTTTTTTCAAAGCATCTAATATACCTATGTACAGAAAAATTCAACTTCCCGCAACTTTAGTTTTTGAGTTGAAACACGGACAAATCATAGTTCATTTTAGTTTTGAGATTAAATATAATTGGCAAAAATTTATGTTATTATGAAGTAGTTCCTGTTTACATGTTCTATCTTGAATTTGGAAAAATGAAAAAACTGGTAGGAATTTTAATGTAAAACAAAGTCTAAGGAACCCTATAATCAAAGAAGGTAGCATACTCTTGGAAATTTATTTATTTGCTGAGATGTATTGCAGGGAAGAGATGAAAGAGAAGTCAGGACAAAGATTTTATCAGTCTATTCTTATCAAAAAAAGATGGTCATGGTCAGTTTGATTGTCCTTGTTGTTTGAATCAACTTTTGAAATTATGTAATAGATAGGTAATGTTACATTTAGGTTGGTAGATTTATTAATTAAAGAAACATCATAACACAGCAATTTAGATACCTGACATAGTCTGAGTTCTCGCCGACTATGACTAAAGTAGGCCCACGGTACTCATAAGCCAAAGCAAGTCTCGGCAAAGAACACATTTCAGTGAGCAACGCAGCCTTGAGCAGTTTGATATTGACCCTCCAGTGGTATGTTTTGGCACTCGTTTGCACAAGATTGGTGATGATAAAGTTCTTGGTGTCCTGGTCCACGATGGAGACGAGTTGCCGGTCAGCCATTCGCCTCGCGAGTGCCATCGGTACGCCGGGCTCGATTTGGACCCTTGACATCACCTCCAGAATATTATTCAATGAGTAGATGTCAGGACTCGTTCTCATGGGGGCTATGTCCACTATCGTGAGGCTGGAAACTAAGTCTGGCTGCAAATTTTTATGATCATTATATTCCTGCAGATTCAAGACAGACATAGCGCAAGTCACACAAAACACTTAGTCTGTACACTTCTATTACGTATTAGTCATGCCGTCATTTATACCGTCATGTTATCGTATTAGTCGTTTTATACAAGTATATGCTTGATTCTTGTTACCCTCTAATCCCTGGTGCAGCATGCAGAAACCATATACTCCAGTTAAGTTATGTCAACACTTCAACTGTTTGACCAAACCTAAACTAAACACATTTACTCATATTTTCAAAGTACTTCCAGCACGTGTCTAAATTTACATGCGCACCGGTCTACCCTTCTCCGCCTCCGAGAGTTCTAGCCAAAAGACTTATTTGCAACGGAAAGAAGGTCTGTTTTAATTGTATGACCAATGAAATGACCTTTGCACCATTTAATTTGGAGTTCCTTGTTTTTATACAAGCAGTCATGATTGAAAATTTTGGATTTCTAAAAGAATCTAGAATGGCACGGCTATTAGATGTTCATTATAACGGCCGGATGACTTGTGAGATGTCTTTTATGCACCTCACCGACAACACAAATTAAACTTAGTTACTTAAAAATATAAAATGATCAATAATCTAATCATTTCGATTAGTTCATTGCTACATGATCAGGTTTGTTCATTATATGTGTATAAAATTAACTACTTAAAATAAACGATGTACTTACGTGCAATAAAGCCATTAGCATAGCAGTTCTTCCTCCCATACTGTGTCCCACCAAGTTAACTTTTTGTATTCTCAATTTGTTTAGCAACTGTACTGTATCGGCGGTCATGAGCTTGTATGTATGCTCCGCTGAGTGGGGGCTGTCGCCATGGTTGCGTGCGTCCAGTGCAATCACCTTCCGTCCCGTGTTCTTGTGGATCGCCTTACTCAAGCTGTTCCAGTTACTCTTCGAACCAAGAAAACCGTGGAGTATGACTATGGGCGACTTGCCGTCTTGGCCCGATGTGGTTTCGTATGACGCATATGATACATCGACGGCCGCCAGTTCGCCATCGTCGCTTTTTGTTGCCGTCGTCATACATTTCCTGCCATTTTGGTAAAAAGCTCCTTTGCAAATAGGCAATTGACGTCGAAGAAATGAGTATAGATTCCTGATTAACATTATTTTAAGCGTGTTTTTCTTTTTTACTTATTTTTTTTCATTTAGGCGTTTTCTGCATGTTTATTATTTATATTTATTTACTATACGAGAAACTTTCATTTTTTTTAAGGTTACGTATTTGATTGACGTTTACATTTAAACTGCAAGTAAAACGGCTATGAGAGTTAAAAAATATGTCAAAAATATTTTTAAAAATCGAAGCCTTACTATTTTCGTACCTAACAAAAAAAAATATTTAAATTTTATTTATTAATTACCTACCACAATAAATAGATTTCTTATATTTTTTTGTTAGGCCATTTTTGAGTTTTCAGTATTTTGTTAATTCGATTTACTTGTTAGTAGAAATACCACACCCATCTACTTACTGAAATTAAGTAGATGGGTGTGGTTTCATTGCCAATCAATACAGATAAGTGGAAATTCAGGATTTTGGGGCTTACTATTCCTTCAGTTGAAGCTAAGAATATACCAATCGGGGAAAAAAGAGTGTAAAATCAATTCGTACTCTCATTGTAATTTTTTACTTACCGCTCATATGGGTTACCACTCATTCTATAATTTCGCGGCTCAAATGTATTTTGCTGACTCGCTTCTCGCATCCAGCTCAAAATGTCGTTTAAACTAAATAAATAAATAAAATAATTAATCACCGTAGAGTATATTGGCATCGGAGAGTAAATTTACTTTCTCTAATACTGCTAAGTGTGTTCAGTTATTAGAGAATTATATCGTGAATATTTAAACTTTTACGATCCAGCGAAACGAAACGCACCGACCGAGCATTAAGGTTTCAATTATTGAAATAGTGATCATTAAGCTATGTTGCCTACATATATTAAACGTTTAAAAATAATAATTTTAGTTTGATATAAAATCAACACGAGGTGCATACAAAAAAATATTTATTTTGATTTCATACTATTAATCACAGCAAAATAAGAATAAGCTCCTCGCAAAATCTGTAAACATGAGAAAAAATATAATATTATTCACCATTACAATAAACCGCAATGCATTACATACCAAGAATATAAATTATATTGAAAGTGCAAAGATCTGCTAAATTCTAACTAGATGGGGCTCAACCCATATCCGTACTTCCCTACTTTTATACATGCGAAAGTTTTTCGCTGTTATTTTTAACTCTCACGAGTGCCGCAGGGCCCGGGGCAAAGCATATAGATAGGGCAACTAAGGGTGATAAACGCACCACGCCCAAGTACGCCACTTAGCGTCGAGTACGCTCCTCGCGTATCATATACGAGGATACGCGATACGCTATCGCGTAACGGCGTTGCGGCCCGCGGAACGGCGAGGAATCTATGTGTCGGGTTTTGACAACGGCGGTTCGTATGACATGCTGTATCTATAAGTTTTAAAAGATCGTTGGTCATAACAGAATGTATTATGTACTTACTTATTACCCCAGAAATCCAGAAACGCTTTTACCAGTGACGAATGACAAATAGGTACGAAATAAACTGCCATACCCTTAAAGGCTTACTTTCGTTATTTTTTTTTTATTAAATTTAATGTTTTTTTTACAAACTGATGGTAGAATAAAGGAGTGCGGAATTTTCCAAAACAATGAAAAATACTAATAATTATAGATTTCGACTAAACCTAGAACAAATACGAACCGACTGTGGGGATTTCTCAAAAAGACAGCGGTTTAGCTCTACTTAAACATCCCGAGGCGATAATCTGTGACGTTGAAAGTATCTTAGCCGGTACCCTGTTGAGGTCTTTGTTGCATAACCCTGCAATCAGTGGCCATCATTTATTGATAAAAGAGATACAGAACTTATCCTCACATACTCTCACTATTTACGATCTACAAGCAACACTTAATAAACAATAATGAACAGTAACAATAGTAGATGACGATAGAGACTAATTTATGGGTGGCAGAGTGCAGAGACTACAAGCGACGGTCGGGGGTAACAAAGGTGTGAACCCCCGTGGGGAAAGGAAACATATAGCAGGGTCTTCCTGGTGAAGAAACTCCAGCTCACCCACTAAGCTCGTTAATTGACTCATTCTTCGGAAAGTCGGTGGACTTTCCGAAGGGGATGGGGGGAGGGGACTGTCTGAAGCCGACTCACCACTCGCTTAAACTCGCTCATTGTTAAACAATAAACGTCAAACTGACATATCATCTGTTTGTGTCAGTTACTGAGTGTCTAAACGATGTGGGAAATAAACTCATTAACAAGTTGTTAAAGGCAAAGTAACTAACCGCCACGTACAGACCAAGCGACAGAGGGCCAAATTTGCCAGCAGTGAGTTTGACAGGTATCTGCGCACGTTTGAGCATGAAATGCAGGTCTTGACAGAACGCCCTACTGCAGTTGTCCTCCCACCCACATTCGTATGCTACTTTGCACACTTCAAAAGCCTGAAATACATTTAGAAACGTCTGCTGTTTACATAAATATATTTCCCGATTTACCAAATTTATATTTATATTTATATTTTTTCTTTAGAATTGCTATGACCTAGCTAGGCCAATGTGCCATGTGGTAGAAGAGATGGTGGTAATGAAGCGTTAAAAATGGTATGACTGAGTGCGGATTCGGACCTGCGGCCGTCTTGTGGTTCAAAGACCTGAAACACACGAATGTCCTGATTCTGAAAAATTGCTTAGAATTGACAAAAAAAAAAATGTGCACCACTGATATAAACATTTTGTGCAACATATGATCTGAAAAAGCAACCTTTCCAGAAAAGTGTTTAAAATATATAACTTTTAAATGATAGGTAAATACTATCCCTCCCCCCTTCCAATATAATTTTAATGACTACATGACTATACAAAAAAGTTAATCATGATTCTTTTTATGATCTATTGGTATTTAGCTAAAAGTTAGAAAGAGAAGCCAACGAATGTGTGTTGTTTAATTACAAATTGAAAAAAAAATACAATTTTTTAACACTAACTATTACACACACAATCTTTATGGTATGTCGCAGTAGCTAAACTCGTTATTTTGTATATTTTTACAAACTTATTATTAGTTTTCATATATGTTTTTAATTCCTTTACGTGAATGATAGATACCACAATTCAGTAGAAATATACCGTAAATAGATCTTTGGATATTCGAATTGTTACAAATTCCGTTTGGTTACAAGCGGAGTTGAGTTTGGGGCAATTTTAATCGGCTGATATAAATATTTGGTAAGTTACTAAAGATTCCTTATCTTCCGCCCCCCCCCCCCCCCCGTGTACAGAATGCCTGATTTCGAATATATTTTAGAACTGTAGGAATTATTATTGTACCTATAAAGTTAAACATAGACCAATATATTTATATTTTTGCACTTACTTGGTAGGTCACTTCCTCCCCGGCCCAACATTGAGCACCAAGTTGGATAGAAATGGTCAACGACAAGAATACAAATATGGCCAATTGAAAGAAATTCGACTGCAGCTATAACATAAGAAATTATCATTATTGAAAGTTAAAACCGAACCATTCATTGAGCAGTTGTGTTGAGTACTTTTTTGCGTACTTGAGTAACAGCCAAAAGGTTGAGACAAAACCCCATAAGTCCCGAGAACACCAAACTTAAGAAACCGAGGTTAAACAGGTCCTCGATGTCATCGACGCACCTTCAAATAAAAGATTTTTTTAAATTAATAAACATAGTATGCTCAAAGTATGCTCTAATTACCGTCATATGCTCACATATGATGGTAATTAGACATTTTAATAGCAATTTAAATGTATTAAAAAAAGGTAAAATCTAATATACCACTTGACTTTTACAATATTTAATTTTAGTGATGTGCCGGATCGTTACAAATACTCGTATATATCCGCGGATACGGATCATTGGTGTCCAGATCCGCGGATACGGATCATTGGTGTCCAGATCCGCGGATACGGACCTTACTCAGTCGGGTCGGTGCGTTTAACCTTGATACGACAGTTGACTCATAATTTAATTAATATCTTATAATAAATGTTTAAATATTTCATTATTTTAATAAGCATATCACAAATATTTGAGATTAATCTCATTATAAAGATAGTTTAATTAGTACCTTTGAGGTACTATTAGTAATTCACTGCAATAAATATTTCAATATTTGGTTTATACAATATAAATGTGCTAAATATGTGATTTTAAGAAATAAAAAATAATTCAAATGGAATTTAAAAGCCTACCTAATCATCTATATTTAGAATTTCGTATATGTCATTAAATTTAAAATAATGTAAAGGATCCTTTCAAGATCCGCCAAAAAGTAACGGATACGGATCTAGCGTCTCCCTCGGATATCCGCGGATACGGATACAGATCTCCGGTAAATCACTATTTAATTTTTAAATTTGTGTGTAATAACTATGTGTTATAAAATTTTATATAAATACTGATTTTATTTTTGTGTAACGGAAACATTATATAATTTTGTTCGCTCACGTTTAGATTCTACAGCGGTGTCGAATTCTTTAATCATAAAGCTGCATTATCATTTTATCCGTTACAATCTGATAGACCTTTCATTTTTAAATACTTTATTTTTGAATAAAATCTCCTGTCCGGCCATTCAATTCAATTCAATTTCAATGTGCCAACAAAGTACAGAACACGTAATTTAAATGTATTTCATACACCAATTTGTTTCTCTTCACCCTTCTATTCTAGGAATCTTCCTCTTTTTTAATGAATGTATTAATTACCTAAAATTAAGTAAATTTGAATTTAAAAAAAAAATATATTTTATTAATAAATGTGAAATAAAATGTAGAGTAAAATGTAGAAAATGTAGATGTAAAATTGAATAAATAATATCCATTTGAGCATTTGAGTTTTGTCAAAAGCAAAACAGCGTTTAATATCTGTGTAAATATGCAAAACTATTTATCTTTTTTTTTGCTTTTAAACAGATTAAGTTGAATTTCCTTTTCATTAATTAATTTGTGGATTAATTCAATTAGATGTACTACTGTTACTAATTACATGCTGTCAATGTTTGATCCACTAAGAATATAAAATGAAATACACAAAATGAATATAAATATAAACATGTCTTGAAAATGACTTATCGAACTAAGGTCTCGAAGAAAATTCAAAATGTACCTAATAATATGCTGATGATGGGCAATGCACTTGTGCAGTTCAAGAATTTTGGCTTTGAGCAGGACATCGTTAGTGAAAAGCTTTGTGAACGATTGTCTCAACGTGTTTTCACCCAAGTTCTTGTCGTTTTGAGGTTTGAAAACAGCAGATCCTAAAATTTAAATAAAAGGAGCAGTTTGTAAATAATATTGTTTGATTATATCTAAGGTGGACGGGTGCTGGAGCGATGGTAGACGCCATCTTTGTTGGTTGGGTATATGAATAGGTACTGCAGCGAAGTCGCCTAACCTAATGGTACTGACCATGAGCTCATGAACGGTCCTTCGATGTACTGACGCACATCTACTATGTACTTTACCTACATACCTACAATAATATTAACTAATAATGTTATTTATACCATATTATTAAAATTAAATTATAATAATCTGTCTTATATTCTCATCAAGTAAGGCTCTCCGCACACACACCCTGAAGAGCGTTGTTCGCTCTCCTCTTCTCATATAAAAAGCACATTATACTGTTTTTATACTATAATTTATCTAAATCTAAAAGTTCATTGTGTATTTGAAGTTTGAAAACTGCTGTGACGTCAGCAGTCCTTCAAAAGACGACAAATTATTACAAATTATAAAGTGGAAGAGGGAGAGTTATATTGGATATTATTTTTTAATTATTTACTTATTATCCGGGAAATAGTATAAAAACTCGATTACCAGGCAAAACGATGGACGCATTCTCTTTGATCTCTCTCAAGGATATTTGAAGCATTTTAAATTGAGCTCTGATGTGAATCATAAATGATATGAAGGTCGTATCCATGGCCGCCATTTGTGATCTGAAAACGTTATTATTTTATCATTTACGAATTTGACAGTCATTTTTTGAGCGTAAACTGCAAATTAACAAAACGCTTTGAATCGATATTAAATGGCGTTAAATTATTGGGGAACCCTATGCCGCCATTTTGGTGGAGTGTACGAATATGTTTGTAGTCATTATGGAATCACATGGATTTATAATATCAGTATTTCTTTTTTCGTCCTGAAATGTATCATTCCTTTGATATTTTAAATGCCCCCCTGCAATGTGTCTAGAGGTAATTATTTATTTCTTTAGTCAGTTATTAAAGTAAACAAAGCAAGCTCACCCAATGAAAAACATTCCAAATAAATGCGTAAAGCATGCCAACACATATGTGGTCGGCCCGCGGATGGTCCAAGGTATGTAGATGACGTAGGGCAAGGGTGGATTTGCTGGAAACGGGATAACTGCTGAAAAGGATTTATAATTATAATAACAGTAAGACACCTCATAGTTTATACAAGACAAGTCTTAATAGTTTAGGTAGCTAGGTATATCTAATTAATGATTATAAAAATTCACTAAAATCACAACCACAAACAAAGAAATCATTTTGAAGATCGCTATTTAGCAAGATCGCAAGAGGTATTTGTAGCAAATCAAAAGAATGTTTTTGGTCGACCAAGATTAGGTAAGACTTGGTATTTTAGTATGCCATCCACACGGGGCAAAATAAAGTAGCTTAAACTGAACAAAAAAATATATAGGTAGGTAATATTGGCCCAAAGGCTACGAATGTTCCGAGTCTTTAACGGTCTTCATACATAGGCTTTTGGCATAGCAGTTGCTTTACAGATATTATAAGTACCTAGAAAAAATAATAATAAATAATTTATGATAAGATAAGATAAGATAAGATAGATTTATTTCCAACATATACAAAAATGTACATAGGAATGACATAAAAGCTTATAACGTACAACAATGTAGATAGAAAAAAAAATAGACAATGAATGCAATAAAATAAAAATTGCATAAAAAGATTTTCAAAATACAAAATAAAACAAATTTAATTTAACAACCCAGAGAAGTAAAAAAAGAGTTCTAATAAGGTATACAAAGGAAATACAAAAAAAAAAAAAAACAAAAACAAAATTTACATAAATATAGTTAAAAATAAAAAGAGAAACTGAAAAGAGATTAATTAAAACTCTTCAAAACTGTATATAATTTTTTCTAGAAGTAGTTTCTTAACCTCTTTTTTAAAAAGGCTCAATTTAGAAATAAGTTTTATTTTCTCTGGCAATTTGTTAAAGAAATCAGCGGCTAGATAATTGTTGGTTTTTTTGAACCTAGCTGACTTGGGGATGACGGTTTGTACATAATTGCTCTTGTGGCGAGTGTCATGATCATGGATCTGGCTATGAGTTACTGCTTTGTCCTTGTTAACGTAGAACTCACACAAACACTCCTGGATATACAAGCCATAGATTGTCAGGATTCCAAGTTGTTTAAACAACCTTGTTTATGGGAACCTTGTTTATTACACAGGTTTCTATTGCTAATTTACTGACACCGAAAACCGTTAATAGAGAAAAACTTCTTTCACACTTTCACACACTGACATACTCGTGCATACAAGGTGATAATGTAAATAAAAGTCACCTAGAAGAATCTGGTGGGCGTATATAGAAGCATATAAAACTCATATTGAAGTATATAAGTACCACAGCGCACTGGCGACAAATCAAATAAATGTGCTGAATTACTACAAAATATATTTCAGTTCAGTATTGGACACTCAAGTCACTTCTAACCTTAAATATCCTATATATTTAAGGTTAGAAGTGTGCATCCTAAAACCCGTATGTTCAACGAATGCACAATGATAATTTACACTAGGAACTAACAATAACTACGTTTCTAAAACTAAGCAGAAGAAATAGGCAAACAAACAGGGTATCTAATCTAACCATATAACATTTTTTTTATTTTTATTTTTATTCATTAATTTAAACATTGTGTATTATGTAAGATCCAACCAAGCCCAAGGCTTATCAGTTGGAAATCATTGAGCGAAGCATGTTTTGTAGGTTCCATGATTGAGTAGGTCTGTACAGAGCATGCTTCACCTTCACAGTTTAATATTTACACTGTTTTACTTATATCTAAAACATTATTGAGACTAGCAAATTAGTATAATACAATAATAAGTAATATAATAATATATTACCATAGAGATATTTTACAATAAGTTTTTAAGGATTTTGGACAATTCAAATTATATTTTAATAATAGTAAGTAGAGATAAATATCTTATGTAAGTAAATTTTTGCGCTTATTTATCAAGTGTCCAATCTCGGTATTATTCGTTATCAAATTCATAGCATTTCGTTTTTAGGTCATTTTTGACTAACGTTTTTTTTCTATGTTTCCATGACATGTACACATATCTATATAGGTATCTAATCTAATCACCTGATCTAAACATTAGACCAAAGTCAATTTTAGCAAGCGACGCCGAAATAGTTGCCACAATAAACAATTCAAACATTATTAGTATCCTTTGTGACAGTTTAACAGACTGCTCTGCGACCTTCGTCTGTTGTTTGTGGTTGGTTTTCATTTGGTAGTCCAGATTAAAGAAAATATGCTGGACCTTTTCGCTGTAAAGCAGGAATAGAACACTTTTGGGTATAAGTGTCAAATGGACCATGACGAAGCTTAGTGCTTTTACGATATCTTCAAATCTGAAACCAAACCAACTGAAATATTTAATACCGTCTTGAAATCAAACAAATTTACGAAAGATACAAATAAGGCCTGGCGCGCACGAGCGATTCTAGGCGTGGCACTTTTTTCAACGCCCAGGATTGAACGTACTGTTTTCTAACAAAGCGTCCGAATCAAACCTCGTGCGTACACTTTCATAGAAGACAATAAGGTCTACCCTGGGCGTTGAAATATCTTTTAAAACATATCGGCAGCTGAGTGTGAAAATCGCGCCACGCCCAAGTACGCCACTTTGCGTCGAGTACACTCTTATACATCTCGCTTGCTCGCATATCAGATAGTCGTTTCACTCCCTCAATTATGCTTAATCGTTATAAAAACTCTTGGTTATGTGTAAAAAGGCGATTTTGTTGGCTAGAGTTTTACACCAGCTCGCTTTGTTGTCTGTTGACTCCAATTTTTATATCGCAAACTATCGGTAGATGAAGTAATTCATTTTTGTTCGATTTATTAACATACAAAGCGCAAAATATTATCTATATTTACGACAAATTGTGTATTAAATCTCATAACGACTATAGGAGACTGTGACCAGCTAACGGAGCTAACCACTCAAGCAATGGAGCTAGTTTGAAGCCGACAGCAAGCGAGTGGCGAGTCAATTTCAGACTAGCCCCGCAGGTGTCATGCGCACAGGTTGACGCTCGATTAGCCTTTAAACGCGGCTGAGGCATTCCCACAAATTTCACAGCAAAGCAGTACTATTATCAACCATAGAATTTTTACTTTTAGTCCGGGGTATTTGAGAATTTGTTTAAAACGTCTTTGTGCCAATTCAATCGTGAAGTAGACCCCTTGATATTCGGGCGTTATTTTAATACAATACTCACCTACTCTAAAGTAGATATTCCAAACAATATCAAACCTGGAGTAGTTGAAAATCTCTACCAACGACAGAATTGCAAAAAGAACCATGCACAGAAACACCATTGGATATGCAAACGATGCGTACTGCCAAGGGAAATTAGGCCATATGCGGTAGGATCCATCGGCGAAGGTCGTGGGCGCGCGAAAGGTGCCGAATCCGACCAGGCGCAGTAACGCAATGTTCATCCAGAATCTCGACTGTTCTTTCGCCATATTTCCGGGGAAGCTGATCTAGAAATGGGACGTTATGCTAACGCGCCCCTGTTTATAAACATGCCGCTATTAGGGTAAGTTGGAAGGAGAGGGGTCGTGCCTTTCAGGGGTGTGAGGTTATGAAACTGTATTTTTATACTTCTGCTACCATAAATTTGAGTTAGTATTTTTTTTTTTATTTCTTGTCAAGTGATCTGCAGATTAATTATCTAATTGGAAGCTGATTTTAATAGCCTGATCGAACTGAATTTGTGTAGGTTTGGCATATTCAAATACATTCTTCGTGTTTCCGAATGCACTAAAAAGTTGAGTTTTTGAGTTTTTTCAAAACGCGTTGTTAGATGATAATTTGAAAAAGGAGGACATTCACAATTAAATAAGAATTTTTATATAATTTACTTTGTTTCAATCATATAGACGGAAGGAAAAATCACAGAAAAGGTCATCATTTAAGATATCATCTGGCCACCCTAATTACAATACTCTTTTTATTTTTAGGGCATTACGCAAAGTAATTTCTTAGTACAAAAAATGTAAGATTTAACGGGTATGCAATCGGAATATCGGAAACCTGTAGCTATCAACAACTTCTATACATTGTTGTAATTTATGTTTAATATACATTACAGTAATACATATATTACAGTAGTAGTAAATGATTTTACCAGAACCTGACGTATCACAGCTAGGCCCTACAGGCAGGCTGCTTCATTATGCCTGCGGCACTCTCAGCCGTTGGCCATAGAGGCGACTATGGGTCATTTTTTAGGTCCGAGTAGATTAAAATAATGCTGTCTATCAAGTTTAACAAAAATTCAATGCTTTCGCATTTGTGCTTTTAGTTGAAAGATGTTGCCGGTGTATTTTTTATCTGATCGGGGCGAATTTTTGTATGGGGAAAATATAATGCGTCTGGGTCACCTCGTCGCCGTCACCGACATGCAGTTGGGGAGCTAGCTTGGCTCAGTAATGATATTTAAACCCTGTTATATATCAATATTTGTATAACATAATTACCACACTAACCATACAAAAAATATTGCCGTACAAAAAACAAACAACTGATCAAATATAAAAAAGATGCGAATTGACTTTTATTTCAAATTTATGGTTTATTAGCATATAATATCGTAATTTCAGGTTGAAAAATATACATATTGATACGTCAAAATAATTGTTTTTTACCATATATTATTGAAATTTTTAGTTGAAAATAAGTTTTTACTCCAGTCGACGGTCCGTAAGACTGCCGAGTATTTTTTTTACCCTTGTATGTGCTATAATTTTTGATAAAATAGTCAATAAAAATAACTGTTAAATCTCTCTCAAAAAAATACTTTGATATTGGCAGCCCTTAAAAAAATATGTATTTTGTACCAGTAGCGGAATTATTAAAAAGGTGGTCGGGAAAACAATTGAATCGTATCAGGGTCAAATTATTTGATTACACACGCGTCTATTAAAATGCGTCGTTTATATAATTTCATATTTTTATTTATATACAACATAATAAGCTACGCAGTCGTTATGTCTACAATTGAAACCTTCTTAGATTATAATGTATGGTTTAACGATAATTAGGGGGTGTGATAACGAAACGCATCATTGAGCTTACTTGTAATAAGTGGCACTTTTCAAGTTTTTCTTATAATGTGTTTTTCTTTTCAGTTTACTAACGAAATTAATAGGAATATCATTATTTTTGTGTATTAAGAGAATTTTTAAAATCATGAAATAGCAGCTTTAGTAATAGCTGCTATTTATTTGAATATTAATAATTTACATAGTCATCTCCCAAAGTAAAACATTTTTGATGTGTAAAGCCTGATCAATGACTATGAACAATGCGAGTTAGGTACTTTTATTATCATTACATATTGTTTTAAATGTCTTTCTAAATGACATCATTAAAAAATAATGGGTAAAATCGGTTACAATAAAGTGCCATAAAGACATTTCTTTTTAATAACATATATATATTAATTTCTACACTCTTGGAACGATTAACATAATTGATAAATAAAAAATAAAATGATCTGAAGTTTTAAAATTATTTTAAAACTTGACACGGAAATTCACAAAATAAACGTGTATAATTAAATTGCATGAAAAAGAATGGACATAAATCTTACGACGGTTTTAAAAAAAAAAGTTATGTTTATTATGCGAGCATAATTACCACCCAATTGTTTGGTTATTTTTCTATATTTTTTAGTTATCTTCAAATTTTTCTATGATACTCCTCACACAAACAAACTTGTATTTTTGAAATTGTTTTCTTTTGCAGAACCCTATAAAGCAAGTAATTTATTGGTAATGGCACAACCCTTAGAAATAGCATTTATCTGAGCTCGCTGCAACTGTTCAACTATTCCGGCGAGGAAGTCAAATTAAATGTAAAAATGTCTTTCAAGTGACAATATAATATCACTTCTTGAATGGCTTTGCGGCAAAGCAATTATGTAAATTGAGTAAATTCACGTGTAACTGCAACATAATTGCTTTTTTAATAAGTACGTCCGCCGTTTGGCGCTATAAAATTACTAATGAACAAACAAATATATTTTAATAAAGACATTTGACAGATAATAATTGTGAAAGATAAAATTTATGACAATATTATTATTGCTAGCGTACCGAGAACCGAACATTATTGTTATTATAAATAATTAACTTAGTTGAACACCGCCCTAAAATATGTTTAACATGTTTGTTTTTATTTTTTTTCTTACATTATTGTAAACATCTCAAGTCGCAAAATCGCTCTGTGATAGCGAAAATGTGAAAATACCATGGATGTATTGAAAACACATAAACCTTTGGGATTTTTTGATAGTTAGCCCCTCATTCATACCAAAATAGTTAAAAATACTTATACAAAATACATTAGAAGTAAACTAAAATATGTGTACCATAAGTAAACTAAATTAAGGTTTCGTACCAAAAATTGTAAAAACTGGAACCATTATGAGGCCAATTAAGGACTCAGCTGGGTTATAACAGCAGGTAGTAAAAACATATTCGGTCTCCTGAGTGGCGAAATGGCGCTAGTGGCGCTCGGCAGCTATGACGTAATGAAGATGGCACCCGCTGCCATTAATTTTTATTTCAAATTATTCAAAATCAAATGATTGCTTATGTAAGCGTACTAAATGACCACCAATAAATGTTACATGCCTAACCTAACCTAACCTAACCTAAATGCGAAGGTATTGTAGATATAGAAATATTTCCAATATATCTTATTGCGTCTAATATTGTTTTAACTAATATTTCAATAACAAATTAGGCTACTAATTTACGGTTATAACATAACTCAAATGATTAATTTTCCACCACGATTATGTGATGGAAAATAACATAATTACTATGATTTTTGTGAACCTTTTGTATCACAGAAAAAACTGTGACCGTGTAATAAATAAAACAAATATGACAGTACTAACGCGAGTTAATTGGTTGTGTATGGTATAACGGAAACAATCAACTGTTTACACATATTAGATATAAACATCAATATTAAATATAACTTTACTATATTTTTATGCGTTATTTATTTTACAAAAAATACGCCGCACACATTTTACTTAAAACATAAGTTTCAATGGATATTGAAAGTGCTACAACTAATCAGCAATGAAGCATTTTACCACAATTCAAAATCATCAGATTAATTCAAAATCTTTTAATAATAGTGAAGTAAAATGATTACTGCTAGTAATATTGGTATTGTATCTGCCAGCTACAACGGCTAGGGTTAAACTTTGGTGTGGTACAGCAGCAGATCGTCAGACGAATACCGGAATGTTAGCACTTTGAAGATAGTAGAAGAGCGTTGTTTGGAGTTTGAATGACAAGCTTCTCACACACTCGGATTTGTCAGGATAATGTCTAAAATTTAAATATTTATCTGAAGAATTTATTTAATTTGGCCTCCATATATATAAATATTATTACGTCAATCATTAGCCTGTACAAAACTGTGCAGGTTTATAACTCACGGTTAGTTGGAGGAAGAGAAAGTTGTCATTTGTTATATTTATTACATAGCCGCAGTTTTTCTGTGATACAAGTTCACAAAAATAATATAATAGACAATGTATTTCAAATATTTTATTAAAAGTTGTGCTTTCACTGGCACTAAAAAAAGTGAAAATTAAAAAAAATAATTGTAATAAAAAATAAAAAAAAATGTTTTTTTTAGCATATGGTACACATACATATGTGAGCCGTGGTAATAAAGATTGCAAATTGAGTGTGTAAAAGCAAAGTCACGCAAATAATCTTTATTCTTTTATAGATTCCGTTTCGTTTTTTGTCATGTGAGTGGATAAATGTAATAGTAACATTTTTTAATTTTTCCAGCTTTTTAATTATTTGCCACGGACTCGTTGGCGGCTTGTAAATTCACTGACCTCAGAAATCATAGAAAATAACGGGCATTTATGTCCAAACCATTTCTGAAAAGGAAAAACACGCGAGCGAGCGAGCACGCACGATTGACTGATTTTCAGACCTACACGTACTCGTATTCAAAACAGCGGTCATTTCGTGTGACACAGCATAATCTAACCATATCCGCATTATGGTGAATGTTTTGACATTTTGAACTTTGTTTTTTAATAATCGAACTCCGTAAATGTTAATTTTTGTAGACTTTTTAGTAAATACATTACCATAGTAATGATAATTGTCATTAAGTGTGTTTTTAATAAATCCCTTTGAACACACGATCAGTAATTAAGTTTTATGATAGATACAGTTCATAATATTTTGGTTTAAAATTTGGTATTTTGATCAATATTATACAGGTGGCCCGAAAATGCGTCTGATAAATTAAGAGGGCCAAAGAACAGAAAATAAAAGAATAAGATATAGGTATGTACGAACAGCCGATACGCTTTTTTTTACGGAGCTACAGGTCCAAAACAAGCAAAGGTCTCCAATTTGGCAAGCCAAGATAGAAGACTACTGATGGAAATATCTGTTATCGGTGAGTAGTATTCAATGCACATATTTTAGTAGGCAATAAGAATGCCTATTTGAATAAAAAAATAAATCATAATGCGTTACCAGGAACTTTCTTTTTTCATTACATAGTGATTTTTAGATTAGCCCCATACAATTAGTAGAAGCCCAAAAGATGAATGCCAACAATACCATTTTTTTTTTGTTTGATATTTTATTTATTACGTAATTTTATTACGATGTTTTTACGTAATTTGTATTAATAATTATTAATTACACTTGATATTTACTGAATTTTATTTCTATTTATTTTGATGAGAAAACGACGTCAAGTTTACTCACTTAACCAAACCCAAAGTTTTTAAATTGGTAAGTATTTTGTATCAATAGGGAAAAAACTAGAGATATGATTTTTAAAGTAATTTGGTTAGGTGGGTCTGAGGTATCAGTTCATTTTGGAAAAGGGGTCTCTTGCCCAAAATAGTTTGGGAATCCCTGATTTAAACCTTAAAAAAAAATGACGGTATCGTCTCGTACGAACTCGTGGTATGGGAGTGTTGTGATGTTTTATTAATTTTTCAAGATCGTTATTTTTGGGATTACATCGACTTACTAAAGTCCTGTTTTAATCACATTACCCACAACCTGCTATGTACCCACGAGTATATGGGTTCTAGCCTGGGGGCAAAGACAATACAATTAAATAAATCGCCTAAATAGTGTTCAAAGGAGACATGGCACATAAACGACAATGTGTTTGTTCCTTGCATTGTTTAATGATAATTCTGATTGGTAATTAATTCTTTAGCCGCAGTCATTCCGTCGGATTGGGTGTTTTTTTCGGAAAGTATTTTTAAAAGTGACTCAAATACTCGTTTTGTATGGTTTTTATTTACCGAGAGAAAGATGGCGCTCATGATACAGAAATTAATAAGTGGTTATAGATATTTCAATTACGATCTCAGTGGTAAGTGAAACATTATTTCATTTTGATGCGGTTTATAATATTAATGATAATTCTTCTAGAGCAAGACTTTGAAATTAGATAAATTGATTGATTTCCAGGCAGGCTACATTCCTATCATCCCTTATCTTGTGTTGATTTATCTTCGCTTTTAGGTTTATGCCATTGCGCGAGATTCAGATGAAGCAGGCCCTCATGCAACGCCTTTCTCGATGGTGCCTTTATCTTGGTGAAGGATCTTCTGGTCCTAGGACGGTAATAGAAGTAACGGGTTCGGCTGAAAGATTTTTGATACCGACAGCTCCCTCCGCCCCTGTGACTCCCGTGGGACTTTCAAACCTCCCATTCCTCCCACTTTTCAGGAATGGAAGGTCTTCTCTGGGAACATGCGTATAGCCTATCATCGCGAGGATCGATTTCTGTGACAAACGAGTTGGGTTTGGACAAGGATCTATCCTGATTTAATTTTTAGTGTAAGGATAAGTTTACCCCTGCCTGTCCTGTCCGAGTAGCATTCAATTAGAATATAAAACCTATGGTACCTATAATCATACCACGATGGAAATCCGTTAGACGTCAAACATATTGTCCACATTTTGATAAAAGAAATTTGATTAAAAATGGCAATTATTTGAACGATGAATATTGCTATGTCAACCCGAAACAAAAGTAAGCAATCGTCTATTCAATATTTGAAAGAAAACAAAACACTAATTTTATAACTAATAACAGCATTCCTGCATCACCACTCACTCAACTCCGTAGGCTCCCTGGAGGGACCACCCGTTCCTCTGACTAACTCCCGTTTCCCAACCCATGACACCACGATTTTTTTAAAAGCCGCGTAGCTCTCTCTGCTACCCACCAGATCCGAGAACCACTACGACCTCTCTATGGCATTAATTATGCTCTTAATATTCATTTTTCAAATTTTATTCCAGATCTCTTGGCCCTTAAAATGCAACTTCCTCTTAATTTATACCATTGGTTAGCATCAAATAATCTAAAAATGTACAACGTTATTTTCATCACTTTACTTCAATCATTTTCACCAGCTTTTATATTATTTATTTTTTTCTCATTTCATCATTCTTTCTTTTTTTGTCATACCACTTCGTCTTGTTTCTCGCTTTTATTAATATAATTCAATTTTATAATATAGTAAAAATGTTTATTTTGCAGTAAATATCGCGACATCGTGCAAAAAATATGATATCACCTCCGTAATCTGGTAAATTTCTCAGATACATTGAATATTAGGAACATTGAACATTTACAACATAGATATCTAACGAGCTAGTCAGTTATACATTTTAACTTTTGTAACAATTAAAAATCAAATGTTACTATGTTCACAGTTAAATATTGCGTAACTTATGCGCAGCGAAATGCAAATTAAAAACTGCAATAGATTTTCAAATCGCAAATGCCGATAGTTAATTCAAACAGTGTATCGCGTGAATGAGGTTTTATTTTAAAAATAATGTAAATTAATTAACATATTTTTTTCGTCCAAATAAGATGATTCAATGTGAAGTAATTTGACATATCAGGATATTTGCTGTCTTATTATTTTCTCAATCATTTTATGGCTGATGCAGTGTAGTATCCTGGCACGCATTTAGAATATTTTACTTACTATAAAGGTCAGGTTTACAAGAGATCCAACTGCTTTATGAACTTGTATGTTAACTTGTTGTTAGGACGTTAATTGCGTTTTTTTAAACGACATTCCACCTCAATAAGTGTTCCAGTTGTTAAGATCTTTGAATATGGACCAAGAGATCGCGGGTCAAAATTCACACATTCTATATGTTTAAGGCTTCATAACGATTATCTCAACTGAATTCATCCAGTACGAGCAAATTTAGTTTAGTTGAACAGGGCCTTGCTCGTACAATTATTAAATTGTACATAACCTAACCTAACCTAGGCAATAAATTATTAAAAAAAAGGCATTTTTGGATTATTCAAGAATAGTTTGGAAACATCAACGGCCCTATACATAGTCGCGTTAGTACGCTACTAATAATAAAAGTGATACCTAACTATAAGAAAGTGGAAAAGCTGTCTCAATGCTGTTAATTAGCATCGAACTATGCATAAGGTCGACAAATGTGTAACTCGCACAAGACGCTTAAACGCGTATTTTGATTATATCCTTAAGATAATAGTAGTAGCGGTTGGTAAATAAATAATATCCAACAGCGCTAAATTGCAAAGGGGTTCTTGACTTTCTCGGAAAATTACCCGACGAGCCAAATGTACACCCAAAATATCTGTTTTAATATTAGGAAACGACCTCATTTCCAGATCCAAGGACAGGAAGCATGCTCCTGACAGCCAACCCCTGGGGTACTCTGGCAATCCTCGCAATCTACTACAATTTCATCTACAAATGGGGCCCAAAAATGATGGAAAACCGTCAGCCATACAAGCTGGAGAAACTTATGATATTTTATAACGCTATACAAATTGCTCTATCCGCCTTTTTGTTTGTGGATGTAAGTATTTTATTTAGGTTTTATGAGTTTTAAATTTGTCTACGCGTAGTAAAGTTATAGGCTTAATTGTAGACCTAGAAAAGGCTTTTGATTCTATTTCACACCCAATTATGATTAAAAAAATTTAGAAATATCGTTATCGAGGGAATTGGCCTGAAATGATTTAAAAGTTATTTGAGTGTCAGAAAACAGATATTATTCTGTAATCATTGCGTATATATATTTTTGAATTATGTCAGCTGCGTGCCATTAGCGTGTGTGGTTTGCCTTAATTCCCAATGAAATTTTAAATTTTAATTAGTAACAGTTAAAAAAAATCACAATTACAGAATGCTGAATTGTATTTACGAATGTTTTAAAAAAAATTGTGACTTCCTTTTTATTGAAGGTTCATGTGAAGTACCTATGTCCGTCATATGTAGCATTATGATAAGGCCAATATGCTTTGCATCAAACTGCATCATTTTAACAACATGAAATGAATGCAGTCTTTGCAGTCTTTTTAAGGCAGTTTTCGCCTAAACTGACTTCAGATTCGAAATATTTTGCATTGCAAATCCTGCATTGTAAATGCATTAATCCACAATCAAAAGTATTCAAATTTAAATTTGCATTTGGCCTATTATCATTTCGACATTCACACGTACCTATATATTCTTTCTTCTTTTTTGTCTCTCACTTCGACCAGTCAATGTTTTATGTAGAGATATAATGGAAGTAGTTGCGCATATTTGAATTTAAAAAACAATAAATTACTGTAATTAAGATTAGATAGGTTTCAATTAAATAATAAAACCTACTCACTTTCTTTAAACCTAATAATCACGCTTTTTTGCCTTGACATTGACAGATTATTGAAAAGGGAATATTTGAAATTCAAAGCTGTCAGTAGTATGCACGTTTTATTTTATTAAATTTAATGTATTTAATCTATGGATAATTTTAGGTTTCTGCAATTCTTCCCTATAAAACTTTAACCATGATAAATCTCACACTATAATGCAATATGCTTAAAAAGGGGATACAAAGTTTTCCCTTCACGTATTAATATAGATAATGTTAGATATACGAGTAGTTATAATACTGTAAAATATTGCAATTGTTTTTTATAAGCTGTGCTTCTGTAATTACGGTAAAATTTAATTTACAGGAAAATTTTAGGCTCTGAAAATTGTTTATTAGTGTAATTCATTTTTCATATATCTTCGAACACATTGCACTAGTCTTCATATTGCATGATTATGTAAACTCTGAATACAGTGTGTTCCAAAACTATTCCCGATAAAAATCCAGCTTATTGGCTCTGCGATTTCAAACATGATTTGTTTGACCCTCATATCAATATTCATCATGGTTTACGAGTAAAAAAATTGTAAACTTCACTTGATAATATGAAATGACTCTTATCATAAGTTCGGTCGTTAACGCGGCCGCGCTGCACTGGGTCATTGATCGGCTTACCGAGAACCTGCGAGCAAAAAAGGAATTCACACGAGCGCTTTGATAAAATTAATAAATTTGGGCGTGAATTATTTTACATACATATACAATTTCTTACACGTTATAGGGAACATAAGCAACCCCTCAATTCTTTATTACAGTTTCCAGCAATAAATTATTAATATACTACCTAATCGTATTTTAAATTATACTACACGACGTAACTATCAGTGGATGTTAAAAAGACGATTAAAATATGTTTTTTTACTAAACATAAAGCCCATCAAATTGATTAATTAACCGTTAAATATCAAAATTTAGAAATGTCTACGGCAAGCGACGTCATAAAATAATGTCACGATTAATGAACTTAATGCCATCTCATTTAAAAACCAAACGACATGATATTAAATTATTTGTGCGAGAATCGTCCGGATTGCTCGCAGTATTATAAATTATTATTATAATTTTAATGATGTTATTTAAAGTTATATTATTCGTAAAAATAATACGACATGTATGTTTAAGGCATATATGTATTCAATATTTGTATAAAATTGTATTACGTGTGCGTAATGATTAATTAAGATTATAGTTCTGAGTTTCTGGCGGCCAAAACTATGTCAAGACAATTACAATGTTTTTGCATTAATTAATAATTGAAATAAATAAAAAGGTTTTCAGTACATAATTAGTAAATGAAATAAATAAAAATGTCTTCAATACATAATTTTAATAGTTGTATTAAGGACACAATTTTTACAAATATCATCCTCGATTAAACATTTTTCAGACCCGGGGGGCGGAAATGGGATGGTTTTTTCGAAAAAGTGAAATTTTCCTATAACTTTCTTAGTATATAAGATATCGGATTCATTTAAATTTTATTTTATTCCTTAGATAAGGGTCTAAAAATAATCTAAGCAAACTTTTTTGATAACACTAACCATTGCCCCAGGGGTTGGAAAAAAGTGAATCTTAATAATAAAATATTGTAATTTAACTTTTTAATGTGGTAATGTTTACGTAATACCGATTAAAAGTAATTGAAAACATATTATTTTGTAAAGTAAGCCTACAGCCGTTATCGGCGTATTTTAATTGGGATAATTATGTTAATCGGACGCTCCTAACATTTCTAGAGTATTCGCCTAGCCTGGTGGGACAACTACAGCTTTGTTTGCGAGCCAATATCCTACGAGGATACGCCCACAGAACAGGCCATAATCATAAGGGTTTGGCTGTACTATATGATTAAACTAGTGGACCTACTAGATACGGTATGTATAAAATGTGAACCAAACAAAAAAACTCACTACCATACATAAGAGTTGAAATCTTACATCATAGTGCATTTTAATAACAATTACGTATAATATTTTTATATTTTTTTATCCACACTTTTCTTTGACGGTTTGACATTTTCAACCAAACATATCCGGTAAATCGTACACGTGAGTAATGAAATAAGCAAGCGTGACAATTTTCAAGAAAAATCACATCAGCGGGACAAAACTTCATTAAAATATTTAACACAGACAAATGAAAAGAAAAATTAAATCCAAATAATAGTGAACGGGGGGGGGGGGGTGAGGGTAAAAAAAAAGAGTACATTGGGGGAGTCAACTACAATTTTAACTCTTTCATTAGGACTTTTTAATAAATATCTATATTTTTATTTGTTACGGTGTATGGACGAAGTTTGAACAATATATTATGTAACTTAAAGTTTTTTTTTGACAAAAATAGGTCTTGCAGTTTGATTAGATCTTTAAAGTATATATTTTTTGTAAATTTTGAATAGAAAAAAGGATTACTTAATAAGGAAAAAACAACAGTCTAATGTAATTAAAATTCTGCAGAAATCTTAAACATTTATTAATATAAATTCAAAATTATAATTAATAAAAGATTCATGTCATATCCGAAAATAATACTAAAGTTGATTTTTCCTTTTATATATTTTGTTAGTGGCGATGACATAATTTATGGGATAGCGGAATTTTTCCGTTTTCTTTCATAAACAAGCATTGAAAAATGTAAATTTCCATATTTGAAAAGATTTTCCATATTTTTTTCAAATTATGTTAGCAAAGCACGTACTTATGAGCTGAGAAGCTACAGGTTTCCGTCTCTTTAGACATATGCGTAAGAAGCATCAGGGGTGGATCTGGAAAAAAACTTGGTGGGGGGGGGGGGGGTAAAATGTCAAGGACACCCATTTTCAATCTGCGGAAAATTCGTTCGAAAAAATTCGACTTATTGAAATTGGTTTCATACAATTCGTCTAAAACCAACTCTCTCGGAAAAGACAAATTGTTATAGACGAATTTCCCGCAGACGCACATTTCCATATTTATTTATTTCTCACTTTCTTTGGAATATACATAGAGCGAAAAGCAAATAAAAACCTATAAACATATTTTTTTATTTGGATATAAGATTGATTTATTCAAATATTTCCGAATTCATTTCGCTTTAAAAAACCATTATGTTGTTGTTGTTGAAGGTTCTTGGGGGGAGGGGGGGGGGGGGTTATTACATCCTTTACCCCCCTTCCCTGGAAACCGCGTCTGAGAAGCATTTTGGTCGTAATATTTGTTATGTTTGTAGTTTTACGGTTATTACCATATCATAACTGACTATGTAGCTAAAAAAATACAATAAAAATAGCAAGCTGATCTCAACTAACAAGCACTTAAAAAATAAGGATAAATGGCAAAAAGTTATTTAATTTCTACATTAATTAGCACAAGATTTCGTATGATGTATTATTACGCATTACCCAACAGTGCGGCGTTGAAATATTCTTTAAATGAAATAAAACAACCGAATTAAAATACTATGAGTTGAATTATGATAAAATTCTACAGAATAGAGATTAGTCATTTTGCATGTGACAGTACAACAAACAAACATTTTATTTTATTTATAAATTTTTGGTCTAAAGATTGTATATAGCTGTGCATATATTTATAAAAGTGCTTTTGTGGCAACCCCCGCCTCATAATAACTTTAAAATTCTTTGAGAATAATGAAAGTGTTTCCTCGCAGGTTTTCTTCATATTAAGAAAGAAACAAAACCAGGTGACGTTTCTGCACGTGTACCACCATATGAGTATGGTCATTTTAGGTTACATTGGAACCAAATACGTTGCAGGTAATATGTTAATGAATACCTACCTATTTCTTATTTAATTATGACTAAACATAAGAGTTTCTATGGCCATACAAATCGTTCACACCTTGAATCCCTTTAGCGATTGGTAATCCAAGGTAGAGCAGGCAAAGGAGAATCTCTTAAGCCAGGGATTCCCAAACTATTTTGGGCAAGAGACCCCTTTCCAAAATGAACTGATACCTTAGATCCCCATAGCCAAATTACTATAAAAATCATATCTCTATTTTTTTTCCTATTGATACAACTTGACCATGATTTCGCTCGTATTAAATCGCGTATATGCGTCAAAAACAGAGCAAGTCAAAACTTGCCTGAAAGACTTCCACAAACTTGTGCACGCTTATCGACTTGTTGAGTTTTTAAAAATACGACAATAATTAGTCATTCTTATAACAAGTTGGTACACGTAACACAACTTATACATTATCTTGGAAGTTTCAAATAAGAACTTGTGTTAATTAATATGGGTCGATTTTTAGACGTCGTCGATCCCCAAAATTAGTTTTCGTTTGTGTCGACCCCTGGGAAACCGGTTTCGCCCCAATGGGTCGATATCGACCACTTTGGGAATCCCCGTCCTAAGCGATGAACAGATCAAAGACAAGATATTACGAAATCGCCAAAATGATTAACAGATTATTTTTACGATATCTGAATATAAACTGAACACAGCACAAATAACTTTTGTGAACTTTTACAAAATATTAGCCGGCATCCTGAGCTTGCCACGCGCTCGGAACTTCATCGAGGTCAATATCACGTAGAATCATAATAAAACCTTAAATACTCACCCAAATAAAAGGAGTTTACTTTGCATTAGTTCAGTCCCTAATCTCCTACGGTCAAATAGCCCGGGGCGGCACCGCGAAAGCGCATCTGCTCAAAAAGCCGTTATCCGAGTTATCAATAGGAAGCCATACTGCTATCCATCTGATCAACTCTTCGCGTCTTTTAAAGTACTAGACGTTAGGCAGTTGTATATGAAGACCATCATGGCACACTTTCATGGGGACTCAGGACGTCACACAATCATAGAACACAAACACCAAATTAGGTATAGTCGAAATATGCAGCCTCGTATGAATACAGCCTTCGGCCAACGGCACTATACATTCCTCGCTCCAAAAATATACAACACCTTCTGTTCTTCGGTAGATGACGTTCCAGTGCGGCAATTGGCTTATGACGTTTACAAGAAACTCTTAAATATTCCTATATAGACTATTATATAATATTATATACTTTGCACAATTATTACTAAACCCTAACACTTTATAATATAAGTATCTCATGAGTATTTATTTCATATATATGATATGTATATATTTATATATATATATCCATACGTATACTAATTATCAACATAAAATAAAAATAATAAAAAAAATATATATACACAGTAAAGCAAACGTGTAAAATTGGAGCAGGTATCACCCCAGAACAGACCTTGTCTAGTGGGGTGATAAAATCCACACCACCTATCTATTTTGCTTTGTATGAGATAGTTTAAGATTACTTTGTAACTAGATTTATTCATTTGTTTTATGCTATTTCATATGTATTGTTTTGGATAAAAAAAAAAAAAAAAAATAGGTTTCTGAAAAATAAATACAACGCACAGTCAAAACACAAATTCACTAAGTTAGCGGTTATAAATTAGCTGTATCAATGGCAACGGCTGTACCGCTGATATAAACGGATATCAAGTCCGGACTCTTAATATAGTTAAAACAAGAATATGTTTGCCTGATTTTATGAATATTTTTTTCTGAAATAAGTAGTTGGTAATAACATAATATTTTTACGGTATGAGTTAAATATTGTATTATAAGTCTGTATTTCATTTGAAACTGTCCTAAATAGTCAACCATTTGGTCGGTTTTTGAACAGGGAAATTCATCTTAGGCCAAACATTCTTCCTTTAAAAACCTTCCTACAGAGAAATTGTTTTGTTTGAATAATGCATTCGATGCAAGATGCATAATATCGCTGTCATTAAGATTAATTGTATTTTTCAGGCGGCCACGGGGTAATGCTTGGGACAATAAACAGCCTGGTTCACGCCGTAATGTATACCTACTACCTTCTGACCTGCATTAACAGCGAGTACAAAAAAAACCTATGGTGGAAGAAATATTTGACACAAATGCAAATTGTAAGAGCAATATTATGACGTACCACTAGTGATACCTATTAGTAAATAAGCCGTAAAACTTATTCGGAGTGGATCATTAAATGCGACTTTCATAGTTCAGACCTAATAAACACTTGGACACTCATTTCAACGAGTGAATTTTAGAGTTTGCATCTTTATAGTGATGGAGCAAGTAACTGCGATAGCCGCAATCTGTCGATATCGCTGTTACTAGCTTTTGAGCTGCTGGTTTCATGGTTATAGTGGTTCTACTACAAATGACAGTCACATAGAAGACCATCCTACAATTCAGTAGCAAGTCGGCATAGACAATGCAATTACGTACGTCCAAGCCGTTTTTTTCGTGGTAATAACTAGGGCGCCACTTTGCTTCGCTGCGGCATACATTGGAGCGGAGCTTAGTATAGAAATGTATTTCTCCATAGGGATTACCATTTAATTTTTTATAATTATTTGCGCAATCAAATCTATATGTTTTTTTGGTATCTATGCACAGAAGACATTATCATGGTCATTTTAAAAAAATAGTTATCAAAATCGGTCTTGTAGTTCTAGAGCTTTAGTCCGTTATTTGAGTCACCACATGGCACACCAAAACGTCAGTGGTTGTGAATGACTTGGTTGTGGTTGATGTTCCAAACGAGCGGAAAATATTCAGCAGCTTTCTTTAGATAGTAAGGATGTATGACGTAAGAAATATTTGATTTGTAATTAGGATGAAGAAGATTGAAGTAGGCCTCAAAAGTGAATTATGTATAAATATATATCAAAGTGTGTATTATTAAAATGTTAATTGAAATTAAACGTGTGGGATCACCTATGTTTGTTTCAGTTGCAGTTCTTGTTACTGAACATTCACTTCACGCACGTGCTGTTCAGACCATCATGCGCGTACCCCAAATGGATCTCCTTCATATTTCTACCACAAAACATGTTCATGATCTTCATGTTCACCGATTTCTACATCAAGGCATATGTCAAGAAGAAGAAGTAAAATGCATGCTTGATTGTATTTTTTTATCTGTAATATTAAATGATATATTAAAATAAATGCTTTACTTTTAATTCTTGTACAATTTCTAAGCTTTAGTTTTTTATTCTACGTTACTTAGATTTTTCAACAATATGCTGTATGCATGCATTGAAAAAATAACCTAATTTCATATAAAGTTTATAAAAAATAAAATTTCAGATACAGAAATATTAACTACATTGTTGGAAGCTATAAAATAAATGTGTGACATCCGGATTGATGACAAGATATCTGTTAGGTAATTAAATTCATCTAAAATTAATGATCAAGACTATTTTATCTATGCGCCTGATCCTAAAAATGTTATGTTAATGTATTAAATTAACGGAATCAAAATAAATATTGAATTGAAACATTAATCACAAGTCTTATAGGAGGAAAAATTGTAAAAAACGCTCATCTGAAGAACATTCACCTACGTTTTTTTGCTTTTTGCAAAAACATTAATCACTTTAATTTTATAAACGTGTGAATTCTCAAAAATATTTAAACTATGGTCCTCAGGATGCGCCACGCCTGATCACTTTCTCTTGCAAAACCTGCTCCTGGGCGGCCACGGTGGTGAATATATCAGGCCTGGTAAAAAGTTAGGTTTTTAATCGAACATTAAAGTCAATACTTTTTGGTACTAATAAACATTGATAGTTCGATAGAAAACCCAAATATTATATTCGAATTTCAAAAGTATGACAGCATGGCTTTTGGGTACGTGAGGACTATTAATTATCATTAGCCTGTTAAAATTAATAGGTATATGTTCACTTAATTATGTACGCAAAAAGAAACACGCAAAGGAAGGTTCAGTGCCACATTATAATTATTATAAAATTAATATTTTTATTGTTAAATTATTATTATTATTATTAAATTGCACATTAAGTATACTATTTTTAACACTTTATTAGCACAATTCTTTTTTTTTAAATCATCTCTACAGGCTACTTTTTTCGATAATTTTATATCTTAAAAGAAAAATCAAAAATTTAATTCGTAAATATGATTACATGTGTAATAACCACAATATATATGCATTGTAGGCACGTGGGCTCAGGGTTTGACGGCGAGCCAGACGTTTTTCTCGAAGACCTTGAGTTGGCGGAAGGCCAACGTTGAATACTTTAATTATTGGCGGCAAGACGGGTTACAGAAATCTGATAGTAAAGGCCATCGGATGGAATTCGACATAGAGGATTAGCAAATAGTACAAAATCACTGAAGCTTGGCTGCCACCCTTCCACACCTTCAACTTTTATAATCTTAACTCTAATCTTTAACTTCCACACCTTTGATAATGTTCTTATTTTTGCAAACGTCCGATTAACTTACCAGGGCGAGGGCTGGTTACCCAGTCGCGGAGTGCACGAGCGATCTATAGACGACACAGTCTATAGACGTGGCGACGATCGACGTGTAGTATTCCAAGAGGTGGAACTCGGACCGTGCACACCAGCTCGTACAATTGTATCGGATCGACTGGTCGCGCGCGGTTTGATTTGGTATTCTTTGTTGGGCTCGTGCGAAACTACCCCCAGATAATGTGCATATTTGCTTTTAAGGTAAGGACAGAGCGTACGTTTTATCATAAAGTCAAAACTGATCCGAACCTGCGTAAACCTTTAATATTTTTATAGATACCACTAATAATATGTAGGTTTATATATACACGCTAAACACACACACTCAAACACACAAATATTTCCATTCCACAAATAGAGGCACCGCACACTACACACATACTTTTCACATTACACATTGTTTTATTAATTTTATGTTTTCAACCATATTTATATTTCTCGTCATATAAATGTAGTACCATAAAAGTACCGTCTTGTATCGTGGTGATGTGCATTGATAAATATATAAAATAAAATAAAATATATACTTTGCTTAATGCTGCGTCGTTCCTCAAGTGAACCCAGTCCTGACCCTAACTGGAAGAGCCTTCAAGGTATTCGATTCTATTTACTACCCTTTAATTTGTATTACGGAAACAAACAATACTCACAGCCGTATTTTCAAACGCTGTATTTGAATGCTGGCAGTCTGTTGTATTGATCGCTCCTAACCTTAAAATTTAATAGCTAAACGTATTTTTTTTTAAGATTTTTGCTATCCAAAATGTTTTACCTTTGACATTTGTGAGGTAATAATTGTCAAATTTGTAATGGAATGTTCTTAAGGAATTATGGATCGCCTCGACTTTATATATTATAAGTATAATTATAAAATTATGAGTCACATCATAAAACGATTAACACGTGAATCCCATAAAATCACGCGTTGCAATGACGCATTTGGACGCAATTATTGTTAATAAATAATATTCGAAGGTGCGCAGGAGGAAAAACCAAACTGGTGGTTGATTATTAAATCTGAAAAATTATGCGATAAAACTAATCACAAGAGGTGATTAGTTTTATCATTTTTTTTGTAGACACGATTTACTTTTAGCTCTTGGTGAATTTATTTTGAAGGTTCACTTAATTGAGCCGGCTACTTTACCAAGAGAGGGTCTTGAAGGACCATAAGTAATAGTATGTCTATGCTGTGAAGAATCCGTTGTGTGGATCTTGGGTTAGTACGGTGGCCAGATAACATTTTTGGGTAACAATTTCGACACAGTGGTCACTGTTTGCCTCTCACTCTGGAGATTTCTTTGTGTGGAGGTTCGCAGTATGGATGCTGGTGGATCAAACTTCCGGGAGCAATTTATTACATAATGTTTCATAACCAACTACCTATTGTCTATTGGTCACAGTTACGTGACCGTTATTGGATTCTAGGTATTTTTGGTTTGCCACGTTGTTGATACATTGAGTGTAAATATTTTTTATTTTATTACAATTATTTCACAGATATGTTTTAAAACGAAGAAATTTATTTGGGACACGAAAAGACTCTAAATTAACTAAGTGTCGATACTAACATTAAATTTGTTTTCAGTTCAAACATTTAGTAACCAGTACTTACAACCAATTACTTACAACCGAAGGCAATCAACGATGTCTGATTTTCATCTGGTATCATTCACTGAATTATTTTATTTAATGAACAAAGACACATTTTAATTATCATTTTTTTATTATAATAATAAACAATTAACAGTTACAAACCTAAAACATTCTTAAATGTGTGTAAAGATTAATTAATAGTCAATATTGGAAAGTTTCACTTGCCTGGAGTTCTAAAATTATTTTAATTTAAAGCTGCTACGATGTCAAAATCCTTTATATTTGTTTGAGATATTTTAGAAAATTATTAATATTTGAGTACCTACAATATTTAAATCAATAACCAAACTAACGTGTAATCTAAAGGCGTTTAACAGGTAGATATTGCCTTTGAGGCAATAAGTTCACCATATACTAAATTCCGTAATTTTGTATTGAAGTGTAAATAAATAAATAAAATACATGGGCTAATCGAATACTGTTTAAATTGCATAAAATGTGTATCTTGTTCGCTTTATTTCTATGAATTAAGGCTCTGAATTAAGGTTTAAAAAGCAAAAACTTGGTATAATTCAATCTATTTATGGATGGATGTCTATGTCTATATAATTTGTTTTAAATACTACGTAAAACATAAATTATAAAAAAAAAATAAACCACACAAAGATAAAAAGACAAATGAATTATGTCCAGACATTTTAAAAGTAAACATTTTTTCTCACATATCACGCAACATTGGATTAACAAAAATAATATCTTTTTAAGCCAAATTAACCTTTTTTTTTATCTGTTTAGACTTATTTAATATACAGGTTGTCCCGAGACACCGCTATATAAAGAAACCAACTAATTGGTCATGCAATTTCAAACATGATTTGTGAAGACAGTATATCAAAATTCATCATGGTACCTGAGAAAAAAAAACTACGTGATAATATTAAATAGTTATCATTAGCTGAACGTTTACTCGTTACGTCGGGTCATTTACCGCCATCGGTCAAGGCCTTTAAGAGCGCGAGCGAGCTAACGAACGAGCGAATTCCATAGGGAAGCGGGTCCAGCGGTTAATTAAAATGAATAAATTTTCAGAAGAATTATTTTCGCATTTTTCATATATTCCTTAATCCTAATAGGGAACATAAACGCCCCTTAAGTCTTCCCTATATAAATTAGGTAAAAATTGACTACGCCGATCGGTATTTACTAGCGATGACTTAAGATTTGATGACGTACGTACGGTAACCCAAGTGATTCTTAATTATTTAGTAACGTATCACAACACTAAATTAAAAAAACATTAAATTCATATCCAAATAAATAATAAATTATAGTAAATTTCTATACAGTAAATACATTATCAATAATGGCATTAGTAAATTCATTAGAGGTCTTTCAACCCATCCATTCAGCTTTGCGTTTTGCCTTTTATTAGTATTAAAACGTTTTTTTTTTAATTTAGGGTTTATATTTAATGAATAATGTTAGTATTGTGCAATACAGGTAACATGTTGTAGGTTCGGTAATAACCCCCCTCCCAACCGTGGGGGGTTACTATCGAACACTACACGTGTTTACTTCTGTTTATTTTTTCGAAATATAAATCCAAATAATATATAAAAATGTTCATTGTTGGCAAGAGAATCTCCAGCGATGCGATTTTCTTGATTTTTGTAAAAAACTAATAATATAACTGCTAAAGATGAAACCTATGCTAGCAGCATATTGGAGTGGAGAAATTCCAACTTCAAATAAATAAGTCTTTTTCTAAAATTCGAACATGGGGAAACCTGTTAAATAAATAAATAAATAAAGAAAAAGCGCGCGAAAAAAATTAATATGGTATTTCCCATAGAGAAAATATTTAAAACTTTTTTATTATTTTGAATTTTGAAATTCCGGCTCCGTCACGACCTATTCAATCATGTAGCTTCGATGTAAATTTAAAATTTTAAAATCTTTGGTGAAATCATTGAAATCTGACATCACAAACATTCGCTCCGCTCCGATAATCTATTTTTTTAATATCACGTCATTAGAAAATATTATTTTAATGAATCGGTTACGGTATTTTTATTTTTAAATAGCTCCGGGTCAATGCTCGATTATTGATTGCCCCCCCTGTTGATGTTATTAATAAATACTCTAATAGTATTTTATATCCATCGCAATCAATCCATCGAACATTTGGCGATGAACGTGATGAATGTGAAGCTATCATCAGAGCAACCGACGTTCATGGTTGTAAAGCTGTTGCAGGTTTTTTGATGCATGTTACATCGATGGTAGCGATTTTGGGTAGAAGAGCACGGGGTTGTGATGTTAGCCCCCATCACAACCGAATCGTCTTAACAGCTGTCCAAAAATGCAATATTGCCTGCCAGATACTCGAAATTATGTAACATTTATCGTGTACCAACACCACAATATTAAATATTATATAAACTATTAAATTAAAAAAAAAGACTAATATAAATAACTTTGAAGATTTTATCTGACTTTTCATCATATAGTTATTGGTTGAAGTTAACCTTATAATTATGCGTTTTGAAGCTTCCAAAACAAAAAAAAAATACAAGCGGCATGGACCAAATTAGTGTTTTCTAATTAAATACTACTTTTTGGGATAAATACATGAGTTGATACTTTAAAATATATCACACATAAGTTGAAAGATAAAAACATATTTTATAAGATTGCAAACAAAAAACAATTGTTGAAAAACAAAAAACATATTTTGCACATTTTTGATGTAGCAAAGAGCCATCAATTTATGACAGTTAATTGTATGTGACTAGTCGTTTTTTATGAATTGTTAAAATAGAAAAAAAAAATTAAGTTGCCCCGCTGCTAACGCTGATTTATATCTTTCCGAAAAAACACGTTTGGTGTTATATTGTTATTATTATTATAACAACGTTGTAATTTAGCGATATCGCCCGTTTTCTCTCAGTTCAGAAAAGTCCAGCAGATAAAACACATCTTACCGTCGGCGAAGTCAAGGCCTCTTGACCAAGTTCTTTTTGTGTGATTTTAGTGACTTTAAGGAAACTCAGTGATATTTGCTTATAAAGCGACATGACTTCCCTTGTTAAGGCTGTCTCGAATGCATACCATTATGTCAACACAGAACTTGCCGGTGATCATTATGATTTATATTATTACTTTTAAATAAATAATATTTGTTCTTTTTAAAAGAAAATGCATATTAAATAGGTACCTTCCGCCATATTATATTATTACATACTTTTTAAAATAATTGTTATGCCTGTTTAGAACGGTTCTTATTTATATTTTATTAATATAATAAGAGGATCTACCTACTGAACAAATTCCCCCTGATATTTAAATAAATCGGGGGAAAATTAAACAATATGTAGGTACATAATTATTATTAGGTAGTAGGTATATAAATGTATATATTGTATATATACATTTATATAAACATTATTGTATATAAACAATAATATACACTATTTATTGTATGTATGATGTTTTGTATTTATGATATTTATCCTATTATCCTTCTTATTAGTAATATCTCACGTATACGCAATAAGTATTTTATTTTTTCTGCAACCTTCTTCTGGCCGCTAATAGAATAGTTTTGTTTTTAACCTAGTTAGAGTGGCCATGTTACTTCAAAACAACAACAATAAATGTCTAGTATTGAATTTGTGTATATGAAAATAATTTAATTTCTTTGTGTTATTATATGACTTCCTATTGTTATGACTTCCTCTTGTGCCATTATGAATAAATAAATCATTTTTGTAGCATATTTTAATGCATTATTTTTATAGGTTAATAAACGTCATAATCTAGGTGAAATTATACAAGTATACTATTTTTAACTATACCTATTAAAAAACTTTAACAACCTACCATAGCAACCTACCATCTTGAAACCATCGACCTTTATAGCGCTTTATTTAGAATTACATCAATCAGACGTTCCCATAGCTAACCTTGCCTAAAATTATATTTTTATATATCTAGTAACAGCTTACACAGTTTAAACACCTCTTCTAACAAAAATATTTACTTAGTTCTACATATTTAACACATAGAAAGAATTAATAAATTCACATTGTATTTTATTATAATATACTGTATATAATACTTATTTTTTTTATAACACTAGTTGGGAGTTATATGTATGATGTAGGTATTCGAGTGTGCAGCTTCTCACTGCTTATTCCTGTCTAAAAATCTTAGTTGACATTTGTTTAGATGGTGCCCCAGATAATGTTGACATGGCACGTAGCCTATGACACCCTCATTAGAAGTTTTGCCGAAACCGGTATAGTGCCATGGTTATCCTTGCTTCGGGTTGAAAGTTAGGTCCTGTTAAAGTCCTTCTGGACACTCTGGACTTTTTTACGTTTGTATGATATAAAATTGTGTTTAAAAAATAAGAATAAAATTACCAAATTAAAATTCGTTAAGTGACTGACTGGTTTTATTTTTTTTAATTACAATAAATTTTTAATTGGGCATTTTGAACTTTGGAACTTTTGCATAAAACATTAACTATTAACAAACAAAGATTTTTTTATTTACGCGTATTTTATATCGGTACAATTTGATTGTCAGAATGTTTTGCTTGTGTTTGCCCACACGGACAGTATTGTGTGACTTGTCTTTGCAGCATCCGGAAAAGGGGTTGAATACACAAGTTCGTAGAGGTTATAATGTCGATTACCATCTGTCATCTCCAGTCTCGAATATTAATGCAATTTATTGTTAATTTTTTGTAAATTTACCGATATTAAAGAAACATTTTTTACTACTTAACGATCCAGACTACTAAATAATGTAGCTATATGCATGAATACCATGCCAGGCTGTTACTATCTGACGTTCTGACGAATAAGTCGTTCACTATCTGACGTTTCTGTGTTAAAATAATTTCACAGTTTGTTAAGTATCGTAAAAAAAACGCGAATAATTAAATCGTATAACAGTAAAAAGTTTCATTTGGCAAACATATGGCATTTTAAACTAAACTAAAAAAAGTAATAATATGTACCTATGGTATTTTTATTTTAAACATGAAAGTAGTTCAATTTAAAAAATAATATTAGCTGTAAGAAAAGTGAAGCGATAAGGAAAAACGAGTGCCGTATTTTAGGGTTATTAGAGACTATGGGGTGATAGGGACATTTCGGAAATTTTATAAAACGCTCGTACAACAAAAATGTTGTGCCAACATTGTCAGCGGGTTTATTTTTTTATGATATTTATAACATTGTTTTTCGAATGACAGCACATAAGCGACAGATTTTGGTTAGGTTTGAGCAAAACATGTGGTTAACGTGTGACTTCGTGCTCTGTGGGAACTTCGCTGTCTGAAATAGTATGTTTATCGCATTTTATGCATTAATAATTGTAAAATGATTAGTATTCTATGCGTAAATGGGTCATTCTTAAAAATTTTGTACCCTCGATTGTCCCACAATATACGTAAAATGTATAATACTTCAAATATACAACTTTGTGAATTCAATTAGTAAATTGGGTATCTAGTGATAAGATTTTAAAAGAGTCTTCACATATTTTAATTAAATAATATTTTAAAAATTAAACTTAAAAATATAACATCGGTTATATACAAAAATAGGGTGTCACTTAAAAAAACAGGATTTTCTGTCTATACTATCAATATTACTCCGGAAAGTGCGAAAGAAAAACAACTGTAAGGCACCAATTTAGAAACTCCCGTTTTATTAGATTACAATTCATACATAGGTACATTATTTTTTAATAACTCTGCAATCAATTAATGCTATCAATAAAATCCATTCATGAACCACTCTCACATAGAAACAGCGTAGCTACTATTTTCAATCGGTTACTCTAAAATCGGATATATTCTAAAACAGCGCAATATTGATTTTATTAAGAGCCATAACGCACTCGAATTGCATTTTATGCATGTTTTTGAGGTCTACTGCCGAGATAGCCTTTCATACCAGGCATATATAAAAAATATAATTAGATTAACTGAACATTTTTCTATCAAACCTTTAAGCTGGTTTTTTAAATAAATAATCCTATGTTTATATAAAAAAGATTGAAATTGTTAAGTTTTATTTTTTAAAATTCTCATAAATTAAACTACATATGTGACGTAAGACTAATTTATACATAAAAATATCCACAATAAAATTCTACAGAATACCTTAAACTTATATATTTTTTTAATTGCCTTATATTTTTAATATAAATAAAAACTGTCAAATGTTTATTCTTTGATGTAGTCGACGGACGCTCGAAGTGAACGTGGCCGACGCCATTTGCAAAGGGCGAACTTCAAGGTCACCTCACGATATACTCGAAATCACGTTTCAGATTGTTGAAAGCCTACTTTTAGGGTCTATACATTCATGTATGAGAAGCTACTATCTCCGTCCTTTGGCCGTCTGTCCATTGCATTACAAATCTCAACTAGAATAGTACAAATGCGTAAGAGAAGAATTTGTGTGTGTATATTAATGCTCTTGAAAAACAGCCATAGCCGCGAAGTCCACAAATGTATAGTAGTAATTAATGAAACATTGACAGTTCGATAAAGTGCTCAAATATCATATTCGAATTACAAAAACATGGTGTTGGAAACATGAGAACGTTTTATTTATTGCTGGCCAGTTAAAATTATTACTCATCTATGTGTGCAAACAGAAACATATAAAAGAATGTTCAATTATACATTATAGTTATAATAAAATAATAATAATTATTATTAATAATAAATATATTAATGCATTTTCAGTGCCACATTATTATTATAATTATAAATTGAAATATTATGTCCATAATTGATTATTTATTACAGTCCGGGTTCGCAGCTTGGCGCAATGGCGCTGTAATTAAACATAATGCCTCCGAGTTGACCCGTGTAAATATTAAAAGTAGAAATATAAATAGTTATACCGCAAAAATCTTTCATTTATACAAAATTACATTAATAAATATCTAAAATTTCTTTTACATGTAAATGCATGATGTTAATTTTTAGGGTTCATTTTAACTGATTATTATTATAGTAATTTACATTCATATATAATTTATTTATTCATTATGCCATAATGAATATGACAATAGGAAGTTACAACGAAAAATGAAAAAAAAAACACTGAAAAAAATAAATGATTATAATATAGACAAATTAAACACCAGTCATTTATTGTTGTTTTGAAGTAACATGGCCAATTTAACTAATTTAAAAAAACCTGTTCTAAGAGCGACCAGAAGAAGGTTGCAGAAAAAATAAAATATTTATTACGTTCATGAGACGTAATAATAAAAGGTTCATAGGATAAATATCATAATATACAAAACATAACACATACAATAAATAGCGCATATTATTGTCTATATATTACATACAATATATAAATTTATTAAATACACAATTCTAATAATTGTGTTACGTATAGTTACCTACATACCTACATCTACAATATTTATGTACCTACACAGCTATACATATTTTGCACATCAAAAAACTAATATTCTTTTTCTCTATGTATAAAAAAGGTTTTGGGAAACATGTTAATAAAAAAACCAGTTTAAAAGTCTATAGACCTGGTTAAGAAAATTGAGTTATCTTCAAAAAAATCGATGTTTTCCAAAAATTGTTTATATTATAACATTGATATACAAAAAAAGGAACAAGTTTTGCGCGGTTTAATATTATATTTTAAATTTAAGTATTATAGGCTTAAATTGCTCATTAAAAATAGCGCGTGTCCGTTTGGTTTTTCCAACAAATATAATGACCTCGCCTAATTATAGTCATGGCCAGAATTTGTAAATGTGAATACGAGTATTTTGAAGTTCAAGTTTGCGATCAATCTTCTCCTGGTGCCGTATCCTCTCAGCGAACATTAGCGAACATCTTGGCTAAATTAATCAATCCATACATACATATATTAATCTAGATATATGCGTCAACGCGATTATCACTAGCACCCATTAAATAACAGAAAAAATCTCACAGAGGGGCGAGTTTATGTAAACCTTACCTTTTATATTGGACGAAAAGAACATTTCTACAAAATAAAGATTTTTTAGAGAAAGAATGTCGGCTTCAACGCTTTTCTTTCGCGTACTATTAAAACCGATTTAATTCTATTAAAGTACTTTTAAATTCGATTTGTTTGACCATTTATGAAAGTTTAATTAAAATATTTAAATCAAGAAGAAATTATTTTACGATTGAAACTATTTTTTAAAAAATGTATATTATATTATTAGCACCTAGATACCTTAATAGCTGCCATGTATTTTATGCCATCATTTATATGTCATGTAAATAAATTAAATCAAGAAGAACCACTTTATAAGGAGTATTTTTAACTTTTGTTACTTTTACAAGCAAAATGTTATTATCCAATCATATTTGTAAACCTACGAATAATATAGCGATATTTATTTTATTACCCTTAAGTATATATAAGACATCGTAGATACATTTAAAAATGTTAAAATATTTTTTATATGCATGGGATATCGAGCCAAATAGTTAAATAAATGACTATAAATGTTGTTTGAAAAATATCATCATCGTCATTATCAGCCGGTGTCCACCCTTGATGCGCGCCATTTCTCCTTATCTTCCCCTAACCGCATCCAGGTGCTTGATGTTCATCCAGCGCGGTGGTGGTGCTGAAAACGGGACTGAAAAAAATTGGGTTGAAAAATATAGCTAAACGAAACTATTTAAAAAAATATATTAAGTAGGTAATAAATTTAATTATACAAAATAAAATTCACGCTAACTGACCTTGGTCAAACAACAACATTTATTTATTATAACATCATAAATAGGTTATTACACCTATACAATTTCCGTGAAGTGCTTTGTTTCAAATAATACCTTATTATTTAATCATAGTGTAAAATAATTATTATACAGTTGGACTATTCTTAAGATAACTTTCATGTTAAAATTATATATTAACACACAGAAAAGGCAGCAGTCTTTGTGGGGGATTGTAATTTATTACGAATAAAGAAATATATGATTATCATCAGATAATTACAATTGCGTTACTCTTACACGAAGTCTCCAGTATAAGAATTCAGCATACCTTTTTAACACCTTCCTAATTAGGTACTCTTAGATTTGGCTTAAATTAGCTGCTATTAAAACTTTCAATAAACCAATATATTTATTTTTTTATTTCGTCAAATATAAATAAGATAACTAATCAGGTCGGGTCAGGTTTTATACACATTATAAATACGAGTCATGTGAATGTTATGATGTTTGGATGAAAAGTTAAGTAAACTAAGTGAAATATCTAAGTACACATTTAGTTAACTCCTATAATACGGTGTCTGTATGCTTGAGTCGAAATTGGACTGGATTAGACCCTATTACTTATGTAAAAATAATATGCATTATCAGTTCCCAATAGGACGTTTCATGATACATATATAAATATTCAAAAACGTCTCATAACACATACTTTTTTTCATCATACACATTTTGAGTTAGTGCCTTCAGCACATCATGACTCAAACAGTGGACACGACCGAAAAGCCTTGACCCGTTTCGACGTGACTCAAGCACCTACCCAAATTTGATGCAAACTTCACTAGAAAGACCATTCCGAATCGCAAATGCTTCGCTCAACTGGCAATTTTTGTACTGAGAAATTGCAAGATTTGACAGTTGAGTGCGGCATTTGCGATATGGAATGGCCCAAGAGGGCACTGATACCTGATACCTGACACTTAACATAGACTAAGCACTTTTACACTTGTCAAAACAAATAAAATAAATATTTTCTCCAATATTTGTACATCTTAAATAATAACAATAAAATTAGGGTTCATATTATTATCTGCAATTTTATAAACTAATTGTACTGTTTAAACATGGAATTAATTTTGATATTAATTTTTGAATATCACAATAAATGCTTGTTTCTGCATTCCAGATCCCAGAACAAACGATTATCCCCTGGTTGGCAGTCCCTGGAGTCTTCTTACGATCCTGGTTCTCTACTACAATTTCGTCCACAGATGGGGACCAAAGATGATGAAGAACAGAGAACCCTTTCAGCTGAGAAAAATTATGATCGTCTACAATGTACTTCAAATTATAATGTCATTATTTTTCTTCATTGAAGTAAGTTCCATTTTATTTTAGTTGATTAGACATTGCTATTAAAAAACAGTGTTTTTTGTAAATATTTTTCAAGCTTTAAATTTAAAAAAAAACGAGTACTTACAATAAATTATTTATAATGACAGATGAAATTAAAATAGTTCCATATTGAAATAACACAAAAGTTGCTCACCCGTTTCGAATAGTTGGTATTAAAATTAATAATGCAATACCAAATAAATTTCAAAGTTTTTAATGTGGAGTACACATTTTATAATAAAACATTTCTGTAAAAAATATTGGTATTATAAATAAACAGTTCCTGTAACTTAACCAAAGTGGATCTACGTAAGAGATTTGCTTATTAGGCAGAAGTCACACTTTTAGAGAAATAGGGACAAAAAACGTATAAATACGTTAAGTTGAATACCTTGTTTTAAATATTTGTGTAGCAGCATGTTACAAAATCACGTTAGACTATGTCATTTAAATGTTACCGGTTCTGATGATAAGCAAGGGTTACATTTTATGCGTACCGTACCTGAGGACCGGAGGCTTCCTAGGGAACCTTCTAGGGGAAACGAATTCTAACTAGACGTGCGTGTTATAAGGCAACGCTGTTCCATCACCCTATTATTCTAGCGCAACGAATAGCCGCGTTATTAAAACTAGCTCATAGCTGTGACGAAATCCCGTTCATTCACTACCATAGCTACAGAGTCGCGTTCAACGAAGTCGCTTCGCTTGCCTATTATTGTCCATCGCCTGGTTTGCACATTCCACAAGTTTCACAGATGGACACCGTATGGTGCATTCAGGTACGCCAGCCGTAACTATTTTGACAGTCGCCCTATTATTTTCTACCCTTCAGCATCACGGAAATCTCGTTGCAAGTGACACCATGACAATGAAGCACGGCACGAGTTCAACTACAAATCACGAAGTTATTTTATAGGTATAACGTAACCACAGCTATCACTGCTACTTCTGACGTCTACTCAAGAGTGAAGTTTTGTTGTGCGTACGACCGAGATGTATTCGAGTCTCGCACACAGTATAGAATACTCCGACACTCCTAGACAGATTAGGCTAAATAATCAAGCGTAGTGGATAAAGATGCAAAAAAGGTGGGTGTGCCCGTGTCGCCGGTACGCACAGTGACGTAAAAACGTCACAATAAATCGTTTTGTTGTCATTGGTATCAGAAAAAAAATAAGGTAGGAAATAAAGAATAACATTGGGTGTGACTGTGGCGATATGCACATTCGAGAGTGACAGATGCACTCGTGACGTTTCCGGCACGGCTTCACTCTAACCGAATACGATTTCTGTATTTCTACTTTTTTTAACCTTAACTCTATTCAACTTTACCATACCTACTCGTTGATATTTGTTTATTTGTTTGTATGACAGATCCTGACAATATATTGAAATCAAAACAAACGTCTTAGCTTCTCTAAATCAAAAGTTATACTGCGCAGATGTTTCTATATAAGGCGTGCTCACTAAGCGTAATTATTTTTTGATTTTCGACATAAAAAATCATTTTTGAGCTGCGACACGAGTTTTTTATCTTTGTGCCCACAGCTGATTTTATTTCCGTATTTTCTAATTACCAAATTTAAAGACGTATTAATGGCAAAAATAATTATTATAATGTTTTATAAGAGAATTTTATTCCATGACAGAATGTTCGCATTTTATGTTGTTTAGATATTCAAGTTTTTGTTTTTTTATATTTCAACAAAACATCTCGCTTGAACGGGACATATTTCATGAAACCGGCCGGCTGACGCCACTAAAAATAGTGTTCGTGCGTTGACTTCGTCAGCCAAAAATTGTTATGATGGCCATTACAAGAGTTACCAAATGTCCAGGCCATGTTTACGATATTGAAACTGTTTATAAAACCGGTCCCAGACACGTGCGCAGCGTATTTACAAATGTTGCCAATATTAAAGCGAGCTGGTCATGTTCGTAAAGATTTCTGGGAAGGTTGTGTTGCTCCCGACATTTTGGAAAGCATCACCTTACGACGGGGGTCTCTAGCGTTTGTCCCGTTGATGATGATGATGATGTAGATTGGTTAAATAATTTTTATTAATAACTTAGATTGTCGGGTTCGTAAATGAGTTGAAAATTTTGTGCATAAACAACGGCATATATGTAATATTTGAAAACATTTGCAATTAATGTTAAATTACATATTTTTCACCCTCTATTTGACTGGCCTACATGCAATGCTCTTTAGGTATCAAATAAAGTGTTTATTATAATTATTGGAGTTCATATTTTTAGAAAAAGTACGTAGGCAAATTCAGTTTAATCGCAATTTGTTATGCTTTCGTTATTGCAGGGTTTTAGACTGCTCTGGTTAGACTACTACAGCCTCAAGTGTCAGCCTGTGTCCTACGAAGACACGCCGAAGGAGAGGGCCATCGTTTTTAGGGTATGGCTTTACTACATGGTCAAGATCTTCGACTTACTAGACACAGTGAGTATTTATTGTCCCTTTGAATGTTGCAGGTGTAACAATTAAGTCTATAACAATATATGGACGGGGCGTACCGTACTCCAAGGGTTTTAGATTTATTTTTAACTGACTCCAAAAAACGAAAATTTTCTCAATTCGATCGCTCAAATTATGTCATAGATCAATCGTTCGTATTATCGAAACATCTGTGTTAATATTGTGTTTATAAAAAAGAAAGAAATTATATTAAAAAGTCCCAAAAAAAACATTCCCAAATTTATTATTATTACTAAAGCGCTGGTGTAAACTGCCCTTGGCGTGGTGACACACGATCAATATCTCGTAAACTAGGCGTCGCGAGCGGACGATTAGCTGACGTATATATTACAACAACCGTTTAATATAATCACCTAAAGTTCACATTTTTTCTCTCAGAAACCATAATGAATTTTGATAAGTCGTCTTTACAAATCATTCAAATCGCAGGGCCAATTAGCTGGATTTTTATTGGGAATGATCTTGGGGGACGGTTAATAAGTATGAATCGCGTTGCTGTTTTTAGGACACGGTTTGACTGGTGATTTTTTATGAAATAGCTTCTCTAATGAAACATAATACCTCAAGGTAACATTGAGGCATCATAATCCAAAAACAAAACAACTGCATCTGAGCAAATGTTTCAAGGGGGGGAATCTAGATTCAAAGTAAAGAATTCGACAACTGAAAAAAAATTTTTTTTCTTTGCTTAACCCATTTCTATAGTAATCTTTCTACGGAGCACCAATTAGATACGGTTGTAAAAACATACAGTATTTTCAAAAATATGTTTTTGCAGTCATACTTTAATTTATACCATACATAGTTTAAAAAAAAAAAAGAGTAAGTGACGTTACTTTGTTTTTGAGTGGGATATTAAAATTAAAGATCACTCATTATCGAATGCAAAAATAAAACAAAATCAAAAGCACTGTTTTTATTTAGTATTTGGATCGATTCCAACGCAATAAATGAGCAATAAAAGACCAAAAGCGGATACATGGTTAATAATTGTACTCAAAACTGGAAAATAATTATTTAATATATGGTTATTAGAAATGTCACATATGATTCTTGGAATAAAAATAAGCGGATAAAAACATTCCGGATTATTATCACATAATTCAAGTTCATCATGCCGACGAGACACTGAATCAAGAGATGAATTATTTTTATTTATTTCCTCATTCACACAAAAAAATAACAGTCGGGTGAGAATGCAACAAAGGGCTGCTCAAACTCTGAAAGCAAAGTAACTGCATCCAAGAAAATTTTTCATAGGAAAATTCTCAAAAAATTGCTCTCTTTCAACCAGAATTCGGTAAAAACACAATTTTGAAAATGTTTTCGGTTTGAGCAGCCAAAGAAAACCGATCCGACAAAACGTTGATTTCATTTTAGGTAAATTTCTTTAGGAAAACGACCTATTGCAATGGGTACCATGTTATGACTTCCAGAAAATGTCGACATATTATCGCGTTTCAAATCTCCCAGTTATATATATCTATATCACTTTCTTGTGGACACGATTATTGCTGAAATTTTACACCAATCACTTAAATTGATACATAAAATTTAAGAGCACAAACTCTCGGTCGAGTTAGTTAAAGGTGAAAATCAGACTAGGGGCGAGATGGGAGGGGGGTTGGAAAAAATGAAATTTTGCTATAACTTTCTTAATATATAAGACATCGAATTCAATTAAATTTTATATTATTGCTTAGATAAGGACCTAAAATTTATCTCAGCAAACTTTTTTGATAGCACCGACCATTGGATCTAGGGATGGGAAAAATTGGTTTATCAAAATTTAAAAAAATATCTTTCTTAAATAGGATCAAATCAGTTTAATTTCCATACAATTTTTGTTTGATACAATTTTTGACATGAGCAACCCTTACGGCACAGTATAAGGAGGGATTCGGTACACGCACTCTCGCTGCGTACGGCGGGTTGAGATGCGCGAGCTGCCGCTCGGGGAGTGGATCACGCGGCAGCTCGCGCAATGTTTGATACAAGTTCGTATAATTGCAGTTCGCCTATCCCCTACTTTGATCCGGTGAAATCTAGGAATCTAGGCTCCTGGGTATTTAGGCTCCTAGTCGCCCGCCGTAAAATCGGTGATCCGCCGGTTAATTTCAGTCGCCACCCTACTACAACTTTGCACGGCGTGATCCAAAAATCCAAAAAGTTAATTTGTCTGCTGCTATACTGAATGAAATGTCAACAAAAAAAAAAAATGGATACATTTAAAATTGAATCACACCTTTTTTATAGCATGTAACTTGCGTCATTCCGCGCAACCAGTTTTAAAAGATAATTAGTAAAACAAATTACGCATAGTAAAAAAAAAAATAATTATTGACGAAATTACAATAATTTATGTCGTACGAGTATTCGGGTAAACAACTTATTCATATAGTTTTAAAATATATACCTATTTTAAAATTATTCATGTACTATTGAGTTAAAATAAAATAAAAATAAATAAATAAAATATATTTCAAAATGGATACCCCTAAAAATTATTTTAAATATTTTTATTAGGTACGCATTCAACCAGTGGGTCTAGTTTGAGCCGCCAATCGAAAATCGACTCAAAATGCCATTACTTTTATCCGCTGCCGAAGTTGCGATGAAGGAAAAGAGAGGCTTTCTCTGATTTCATCGATTTCCGATAGCCGATTGGCAGTCAGACTATTAATATTCTCCATACAAACGTGGTAGCGTGGTCACTCTTTTATTTGTAGATACAGAAGAGGATTTTATTTTTATCATTTTATCTCATATATTATTATATGGGCTTATAGAAAGAATTAAAAAAAAACTACTTTCTCTAAAAGCTAAGAGCCTTAAATTTCTGTATTTTTCCATACAAAACATTAGACATAAAATATGTAACTTTTGACCTAATAAAAAAAATGGAAATAAATATAACTACGGAGGCATAGTTTATTTCTTAAATATACATTTTTTTTAATATTTAGTTTTTTAAGATTATCATAATTATTTAATACGATCAATAGTGCTATAGAGCTAGCCGAGAGCTAGTAACGCTTGTTGCGGTTACTTAAATAATATTATTTATTATTTATAAAATTGATTTGATTTTTGTTTAAAAGTTATTCGTAATTAATATGTTCTTGTAATCTAATATTTGAATGTAATTATATGATAAATATTAAAAGGCCGCTTCATTTGAATAATGTTTAAAATTAATGAGGTTTCTATAATTTAGGCCATAATACTTTGTTCAAAAGGGACACCTGTCCAGCTAATCGTTTTTCCATCGTCCTCCAGCACCACATCTCAAACGCATCCAGCCTCTCTTTAATTCTTCCCGTCAATGTCCACGTTTCACTGCCATGCAATGAATATTCCTTTTTAAATAAAATAAGTAATTTCCCTGCAATTTAATATATAATCTAATTAATGCTTTTCTGTGCAACCAACAGATCTTCTTCGTCCTACGAAAGAAGCAAAACCAAGCGTCTCATCTCCACACATACCACCACATGAGCATCACCGTTATATTATATATAGGAACCAAATACTATGCAGGTAAAGTATACTTTATAGTATTCTATATTTATGGAAAACAAATAAAAATCTATGACATTCTAAATACAAATTCATGAAAACAGTGTAAATAAGGTCGATTTTTTATTGATTTACTATAAGAACCACGCACGTAGTTGTGCCAAGAAAGTAATTTAATGCTATATTGTAGTGTTATTAAATCGTGTAGTGCATACAGTACAGAGATGCGGTCTGCAAAAGAGAAGCTCGCCTGTGTAGCGTTTATAATATGTGCGTTTGTATGACACCGTATTGATAAGTCCAATTTAAATTCAATGTCGCTTTCTCGACGTTTATTTTTTTTTTTTAAGTTCTTTATTTATAAACGAAGTACATATTTTATTTGTTTGTTCACTAAACCCTTGCGGGTTTTTATGTAAACTAATTCGTTCCCACTTTTAACTTATTTAATAAAATGTATATATACAATATTAACATATGATAACACTTTTAACAATGCTGAGCTACACATGACGGTATCTATCCAGATTGTCTTTAATATGTTTATTTATAAAAAACGGTCACTTCCAATCGCGTCGGTCTACTTATAATAAAATCGCTTCGAGTACATTCATCAACAAAAATACTATTTATAATATATTTTTTTTAAAACGTAATTAGATAAGTTATTGGATTCCTCTAGATTACTCGGCAGGTTATTAAATAAAATTGAAACAATTCTCTCCAGCCTTCTTTTGCCATATTCATTGTTGAATTTGGCCACTTCCAAATTTCCTTTTGTTGTTTGCCTCGTTGTTTTACTGTGCGGTATTTTCTGTTTATATTCCATGGAGTAAAATTGTTCCAAAGTTACCTGATAATCATTTTTTTTTTCTATTGGTAATGTATTACAATATCTAAGTAACTTATTTTCCTCACTTTTTAATTGCAAATATATATAAGTTAACATATAAGTTTGCACGTTCTAAAATCAGACACTTACTCACTAATATGAAGAAATTAACCAGCAACATTTTACATTAGTTATTCAAAAATGATCCCGTATACGAAAAGAATAAAGTGAAAAATATAAGAATATTTTTTTCATCCCTAATTTTTTATTTCACTATTTCTCTTTTATTTTATGTTTTTGAAAAAAATTGTGTCGTTTTATACTGTTTAGACTAGAGCACTAATTCGACTGTCAACGATATTTCTATGCTCTAAGGGCAATTTTATTATAAAATATAACTGTTTTTTGTATCTTAGGAGGACTCAACCCGGTCTTTCTCTTATACTAGCTCGTTATATCAATTAATATAAAATTTGGTAACCTGTAGTAATAATCAACATAGAGTTCCTTTGAACTGGCGGTACTATAAGTATTGTATCTGTGCACTTTATGATGAATAAATAAATATATGCTATCAAAAGAATGAAGAACTAATCTCGTTTCACCATCGTACATTTTATGGAACGTCACGTTAAAATAATTTTCTAGACTAGCCGCCGATCTAACAGTTTTAAGACTAGTGTCTTTATATCTGCCCAACCAATGAATAGCCATCATTTATTAGTGTGCAGATTATCAGCGAGCGGGGGAACGAGAACCATAGAGAAGCTATTTCCCCTAAAAGGGAAGAGGGACGATACACACAAGTGTTGTTTTCCCGGGCGAAGTAGGGAACGGCACCTATCGGCAGGTCCTTTGAGAACTGTCCATTTAGTAGACCTAGAGTACAAGTTAGTTAGTAGAGTCAATACGAAGTTAGAGGGATACAAAATCATTTGACCGAGTACAGGTTAAAACAAACCTTGTATCGGATTATCGAAGACTGGTTTGATTAGGTTTGAGTAGGTTTGAGGGAAAATGGTATTTGTATAATATAAACATGCCGCGGCTGGCGCCTGTAATGTAATTTGTATTTTATTACACCTGTCATGAACATCTTTCTCTTAACATCGTTGCACTTCAGGCGGCCACGGCGCGATGGTTGGCACCATAAACAGCCTGGTCCACGCCGTGATGTACACGTACTACCTCCTGACCAGCCTCAACAATGACTACAGCAAGAACATCTGGTGGAAAAAGTACATTACGCAATTACAAATTGTAAGTATATTCAATCGTGAAGGCAATGTTGCTTCATCGGGGCGGGCGGAAACACCAGTGACGGTTTTATCACTTGAGGGTGTATTTAAATTCACTGATGTTCTTTAAGGGGGTTGATCTATATGCATTCTAACAATCTAGCATTTATCAGGAAAAAATGTTTCCCAATGAATAATGAATTCGAAATTAACTAGAAATCGTTTTAATGTTTGAGAAGTACTTAGATGAAAACAAAGTTTTAATAATATGGTAGTATGAGTTTTTTTCAAAATTATTTTCTTTTTCATCAGAGACCGGTTTAATTGTCTATAGATCAACCCCATAAAAACGACCCCAAATATAAGTCAAACACCTTTACAACTCAATTATATAATTATCTAAATAATACGCACACTAATCATGTGCTTTGATTTTTACATTTCCATTATTTTATATCATTTAACTATAATCTTAATCACACGTGCATTGTTTATATAGGATGTCCAAAAATTCAGCGTCCGGGGTAGTTTTCCGGGGAGGTTCTAGGTCCAGGGTTGATGGAAGCAAATTAAAAAGTCTTCTCTGATGCTCTGGATCCTTTCATTTCTTCGCGGCAATTTTTACATTTACGATGAATCCCTTATGGGAAACATTTCAACGATAGTAAACTTAAGACTAAATAACAAATGTATAACGGAAATAACAGTGTAAAAGATATAAATAGTCAGGTACAATTTAAAGTCGTCGGCGCAGAATGCGCGCTGTGACTTGCAAGTCTGTCGACCCGACTGACTGCCTGCGTCGCTGGTGGATGGCTCGTGCGCCGTTCCAATGCGCGCCTGCGCAGATGCCGACCAAGCAGATGCGTCTGGCGGCTATCACACGTCGCCGGCCAAAAGGACGCTGCCAGCCGCAGTCCAAATATGTAGCGCCGCTACAATACAATTGGAGTTTGCCTCTCCCCTACTTCGATCTTATGAAATCTACCTCCGGGACCGAAAGGGATTTTCGTCTCGCTCTCTGCCATCTACATTATTTTTGTTCTCTTTCTAGGTGCAGTTCCTTTTGCTGGACATTCACTTCACGCAAATCTTGTTCAGACCCTCGTGCACGTACCCCAAGTGGATTGCCCTCATGAACATTCCGCAGACCAACTATATACTTTACATGTTTGTCATTTTCTACATCAAGAATTACACGAAAAAAAAAGAAAACTAAATAATACGCACATATTCATAGCGCCGCAGAATCACTCGATACTTCGCGGACATGTGAGAATATTATTAGGAAACACCATTTACTGTGATTGTCGTGTTTTTTTTTTTATCTACAACTGTTAAAAAAAAACAACTTGACAGGTGACATGTGAAAGGTGACAGGTGTTGCGGCGTGTTTTTAAATAATATATGCTTAGGGCGAAATGACGCTAATGACACTTTACTAAAATTAATTTATTTTAATGTTGTTAATCGTAAATTATTTCTTTTAAATGTAGATAATAATTCAATGAAATATCGTAAGGTATATTTTATAACCAGCTCGATTTGAATGAAAACGAATGGGTATATAAAGGATTATAAAAACAAAATCAAATGAGTTTACTGTATCCAAACGCCAAGGAGACTCATATATTTAAGGGGACTCAACCTAGTTACGCATCAACCAGTGGGCCTAGTCTGAGCCGCCAATCGACAATCGACTCAAAATGCCATCACTTTTATCCGCTGTCGAAGTTCCGATGAAGGAAAAGAGAGGCTTTCTCTGTTTTGATCGATTTTCGAGAGTGATTGGCAGTCAGACTATTTATTCTCCATACAAACGTGGTAGCGTTGTAGGTACAGAAAAAACATTATGCTAAGTATCGTTTTATCTTCTAAATATCTAGGTTTCTATAGAATTAATAAGTTACATTTTTATTTTGTCTAAAAGTTAAGGGCCTCAAAAGTTCGTATTTTTCATAAATTTTATCAAAAGTTTAGGCGTAAGTATCTTAGTGTCTGAATGCAAAATCGAGATAATTAATCATAGTTCATTTTATAAAGATTCAAATTCAAGTATGTTTTTAGACATAAATTGATTCTGTTTTTTATAACTAACCAACAACGATATACAGAGTGCTTATGCGTTAGATGAGACAGAACGATTTAAAAGCACGCAGAAGACAGAGAAGAGCGCCATCGGAAAGAGGCCCCTAAGTCCAAAAGCTGAGAAAAATTGTCTCATGCTAAAAGTAAAAGGACGATTTGGTTCTTATGTGTGATTACGGACAAACGTGCAGCGATTGAGTAGGGGCGCCACCAGTCCCTAAAACGTGTTTTGTGACGTATTTTGGTGCATTTTGTTGAAGTTTTTCCCAACAAATGGCTAAAACTAAAAATACCACAATATTCTTCATATATTAATGTAGTCTTTTGCTTAAAAAAAAAACGAAATACACCTTATTATAGTAATGAAAATAAATAAATAAGAAAATGTTGTTTTTTTCTTGCAACGATTTTCTTTTAAGTTGTGTAAGTGACGCGAACCTAATTTTTCTTTCTAAAGATAGACAATATAATAATCTAGGCCATTACATAAAAAAAACACTTTTTCCCAATGATAATAATTATTTAAACACAAAAAACATGTTTCATTGATTCCAAATGTAACGAATTTACCCTAAACATCAAACGAGGTCTTGAAGTTTCCACAGATCACAGAGTGAAGTATCAAGATCAAGTAATAAGGGCTAATAGGGTACTAAGTAGAATAGAGATTAAAACAAACGTTTGATGAAAGTGACTTGGCCTCTCTTCAATATTGAAGACAAACAATATTGGTTCGGGAAGGAGTGAAAGTTATAGAATATAACGTTTGCAATTTCTTTTCCTATAAGAAAGGAAATTGCAAATTCTATAGGAAATTGGAATTTCTAATCTCAACTAAAGCTGAGATTATAAAATGTACTTACACATTTCTTATGCTTTACAATGAATTAGTGTCGTTTATTCATAAGCTTATGTGATAAAAATAGATCTTAGTGTAGTTTTAATGTGTAAATAATACGAATAAAATTAATAATAAAAAATGGTTTTACTAGCAATTGAAGTGATACCTTTTCCATCTATTGAGATAATTGAAAAACTTGGTCATTATATTAATTATTAATACTTTTATAAAGATGGCCGTGGTGCCTTACGCTTGTCAGCTTCTTTTAGCTACTATATGACCTAAAGTGCAAATGGGAAAGAGGTGATTTTTTGTGTCTAGCCCACATCGGAGGCTGACCGAATAATATAAGATATATATAAAATTGAAGTCAACAAATTTTCAGTAGTGATTGGACATTTCAGTAGAGCGCTCGAATGTCATATTCGAATTTCACAAATATGACAGCACGGCTGTTGGAAACTCGACGACGTATGATTTATTACTGGCTAATTCAAATTAATACAAACTCATATATATACCCAGAGCTTCGGCTGCGATATTAAATTAAGTTTTTTCTGTCGAATGACTCGCCCATTTTTAACATCAGACTAAAAATGGTCATTAATAAACGCAGAAGATATTTAATATTCTACAACTTTAGTTTTATCATTTTTTTTTGTCCGCGAGCAACAGAGAAGGGCAAAAAAATTTATTTTCAACTTAAACGCATAAAAGAACAAATTATAGTAGACTACATTTTCTACAACTTTGGTTCCTTTTTATCCTAGGTTACATATTTTCTTCTAAATTTCTCTTAAGTATAATTATGACCATTTTTAGTTCGAAGTTAAAAATAGGCGAGTTATTTGACAAAAAATAACTACCTGAAATTCAAGATTGTGGGACCAGAGCTGTTACAGCATCTGGTCGAAAATCTGAAATTAGACTAATAATTAGAATAAGAAAATAGCCGTTTTAGTTTTTATATGAACAGCGCAAAAACGCAAAAAAATGGATCACAAATAAAATGAAAATAATAATATATGGTAATTGAAAGGTTGGACAGTGCGAAAGAGAAATTCGGTTCATTGTTAATATAAATAAAGATAGGTTTGACTGACGGTTTTTGAAAACTTTTTCAGCTGGAATAAATGCAATTATGAACACCCTGTGAACATGACATGACATCCTGTGACGCGCAATGATAGGTAGATGGAGCCTCCTTAGTGGGCGTGCTTATAAAATGTCACTTCAATTATTTTGATCCGACAAATATCTATCAATTTTCTGTGCAGTATTAAATCATAGCTCACCAACTACGCTGCGTTACCAAATTTTAGTAAAATTTATTTAAACCTGTTGACAAAAATAATAACATTCAGTAGATAGTAAAATAATGTTTAATTAAGTCGAATCTCTCCAAAATATGCATGCAAAAGATTCAACAAAGACTCAACAAAGATTAAAAAGATTAAAAATAACAAGACAATATTAACATAACGAGATCTTTAAGTTTAAAGATTCAACATTTCTTGCAGTGCCAGCGTCCAATGAGTTCAAATCGATACCGGTTTAAACTTATTGGCATAAAAAATATAACGTCAATATTTGTGACAGCTGTTTCATAGGAACTCATCTATACACTTAATACAATTATGTATCGGCAGATGGCGCACATTACGTTGTTTAGGTAAGATTATTTTATATGATAATTTATAATTCTTGATAGTGATTAATTTATTTCGACTTTATGAAAACTGGGGCACATATTTATATACCACTTTTGTTTATGACTTTAAAGAAGCAAATATTTTTATCAATATTAGAATGATGTTAGGGGGATAATTCTTGAAAGCAATCTAACAATTTAGTAAGCAAAAATTATCCCCTACAGTTTATCGCTTAGTGTCATATAATTTAGACTAATTTAGAGCATGCCAAATTTATTACCCTACAAGATATGGCGGCACCGCTACCGCTTCTGCGAATGAATTATTACGGATTCTATGACAGCTGTTAATGTTTTGATTTGCCTATGATGACAACTAACCCTAATGATATCACCCCTATGATATCACCTAATTATAAAATTGAACTTTCTGGACACTAGCCCTAATGCTGTTTTTTAAGTAATGAGTTTTCACATTTCACCCGAATAAGTCTCCTTCCGTCATCACGTTCCACCCAACGTGGGACCTCAGTTAGTATATATGGCTCTCTTTAACAATTTTATTTGAAATGCTCGCATAATATGGAAATTAGGCCTGGTTTCAGATTTGAAATACAAAAAAAAAAAATATTTATACCGTCAAGAAAAAATAACTTAGATCCATAATGAAATATTTAATCTATGACTTTAGCAGACTCCTACCAACCCCAAGAGGACAATTTATTTGTTTTTCTTTATAAAAGTATCAAAGGTAAGTAAAAAAAATGTTTCTGGTTCATAGAAATGTATTTAATTCCCAATGAAGCGATAAATCATTAATGATTTGAATGAATGAACGGCGTACCTACTTAAAAAAAAGTGGAACATTGAATTGAGATATTAAATCCAATATAATAGGTCTTCGAATCTTTCTTTATAATTTAATAAACAAATAGGTAACACTTTTCTATCATTATTAAAATCAATCCAAATAAACTGCGTATGAAAAAAAACGATAATAAAATTTTCTCGACTATACCTATAATTAATATTACCTATGTACCCAGTTCTTTGAGACCATCGCTTATACAAAATACTTATACACGTACTGACGCTAAATATTTAAACACATACCTAGTATAAATTATAAATAAATACATACATACATACAAATACATACGTTTAGCAACATACGTATATGTTGCTAAACGTGTATCTTGCGTAAACATTTTTGTTTCTGATGGCCGAGAACATTCCGCAATAATAAAATTATGCCATGCCGCGACTCGAGAGAAAGTCAAAGAATATTTATAGAGGGATCGTTTCATTCACTCGCACATACCGGGAACATCGTAAGCAGGAATGAGATCGCTATACTCCTTTGGCTCGAACGGTGCTTTCTTCGACCGAGCTACTCTGCCGCGCACGGCGCAGTCTCAGCGCTCACGTCCGACAATTCTGCCATATTATTTGAGAGCTCCGTCCTTGAGGTTATGTTGATAGCGTAATGAATGAGATAATGTTAAGATGTGATGGTTTTTTGTCGGTATTTTGTGCAGACCGCGTTTCCGAGCGACATGGAATAATAGGAAATCATCGCCAGTAGTGTGTCGAACGGCAACGCGGAAGAGTTGCTGTGGTTTTCGGATGCCTCGAGCAAACAAAACTCAACATTCCATCAACATTCTGGCGCCGACATTGGCCAGCTGACCCACGATCATGTCAGATAAAAAGGACCACGATGAAATTAAAGGTATTTTACATGTTACCGATTACTGTTGACAAGTTAACACTTCATGTAGTTCTATAATCTGTGCCTATGTTTAGTTTTAAAAATTGCGCGGTTTTTTTCTTCATAAAAAATTAAAAGAGCTTAGGGTTTCTCCAGTAATGGTATCTTTCGATACTTTTTTTAAATGTTACGTAGTAATTACCTAATATTTATAGGTAATTCTTAGAACAGCCAACACATATTTTTACCTATACACGTCTTACTGCAATTATCGCCAGCGCTAAGATAAATGCAGTTAGTATAATATATTTATATAACTTCTCTAATTTATGCCCTCTCAAATCGTGTAAAGTAAATAAAAAACTTATAAAAACTGAAGAAAAACAACTTGTTTAATGAGATTAGTATTTATTATTGTATGCGTACTTTTTTGTAATTAATAAAACATTAAAATCAATAAGTCATTAAAGAACCATGGTGTTTATGATTTATTAAGAAAATAACAAATAACAATAAATAGTTACATTTTGTAGCACGATGTGGCACGAACTGAACCTTTAAACAATATACTTTTAAATGTTTATAAATAAAAACTTAAAGTAATTATGCATCCAAATCATTAGATTGTTGTAATACTTTTAATATACGAAATGCGCCTTTCACTGAATTTAATCTAAACAAAAAAATATGTGCGGATCTAGAAACGATCTAATGAGATTGTTACTGTATAATTATTAAAAAAATAGTTCCTAGTCTTCAGCCCCTATAACCTCAGCTGTGGTTAATTATGAAACGTTTCGCGTAGGCCCTAATCCACATCATAAACCTAGGTGTGGCTCTTCTCCGCGCGATTACTTCTTGGCAAACGAGCTGAGCGACGAGCTGACCACCGAGTAGTTGTCGTCGCTGCCAGTGCTGGTGCTGCTACTGCTGCCGCTGCCCCCGCCGGATGAGCTGGAATGGGAGATGCCCCGCTCGCTGACCTTCCAGTTGATGGTGTGCGTACTGCAACCGCCGCCTTTCTTTGGCCAGTAGAAATAGCTGATCTTCTGCTCGACGCCGCACTTGTCGTTGAACGCCGACAGCGAAAGGATGTCACCTGGAATTGTGTATCACCACAACGTTTATTAATGATTTATTATTTAACGATTCGATACATAATCACTCCCTTTAATACGGCCCCTAAAATATATAACCTAGCTCAGCACCGGTGCATCACACACTATTTTACGACCTAACAATTTTATTTTTTGTGTCATGAATGTAAGATGTTTACCACCATAATTACGTGCACCCGTCCACTTTTATAAATATTTAAATAATACATATTTATGGCCGATCAAATGCGACATAAGTTATTGAAAAAGGTATATTTTTTTATTTTCCTTAAAAAATAGTCAACAAATATTATCCATAGGTATAGGTACAATATCAATATTATAGTTTAAATAAAGAAACATTTAGTTACTCAATCGTCCAATTCTATCAGACCGATTCCAATAACCTACCGACCTATCCTAACCCTGCGATAAAACCTTCTTGTAACCTACCTTGTAAACACGCAATTACACTACTCACACAAAAATAACATCATTCCCACTTTAGTTTTTTTTTTTTGCTAAATAAATTAACTTTGCATTGTACTACTGGTCCGAAGGGACTGACGGGTAGATATACGCTTATTTCGGTAGAGTACTTTCCATTGGGTACATTTTCCCCTTACTCTTTCGCGTTTACAAATTGGTTTCACCCCTTTTATTTGCATATTTTCTTATATATATGTATACCCTCACAAACTACGAAATACACCTGTTTGTACATATACCTAGATGACCCTTTAAAAAAAAGATAATAAAAGATGACCCTTTTATTTATACTTGTTTTTAAGGTTACCCTTTCGCAATAAAATACATGATACATCATCACACATTTATTGTTTTAGAATGAAAAAATAACCCTTCCTCGTGGGTATAAAAAATCATTCATTCTTATTTTATTACTATCGGCAACCACATCCCTACACAACTAAATTGAGACACCCACCTTTAACGCACGTCTGGTTGACCGTATTCTCCGAGACGCCGCTGAACTGCTTGACGGAGTCGGAGCAGCCCTTGATGAGGCAGACCACACCAGGCTCCGTGTATGAGGAGTTCTCGAGGTCCCTATCCACGTGATATTTAATTATTGAGTTGTAAGCGCAAACGTCTGGCGCGCATTCGACCTGCAATCAATAATACGATATTGCCTTTCCATGTCATTAAAGAAACTTTATAATTTGTCTGAATTTGTAACATATAGGTCAAATGGGACCGTTGTAGACCGAAGTAGGCCCTGCACTCGAGAGAACTAAAATAGTTGCGTTGACCTGAAAATTCCGAGAGCTTTCCAAAATGCACAAAAACACCTTCCTAGCATATTTCCTAAATAATTCCCTTACAATCTTCTATTTTACCTTCTTAGGAGTTGGTTTTTTTTTACAAAATCTAGCATATGTGATCCCCCAGGACCTGAGCTTTCTCACTACCAAACTAATGAAAATCCGTTCAACGGTTTGATTGTAAAAACATAATTGTCACACAGACTAACTTTCGATTTTATAATTTTAAGTAACATTTTGGAATCTAGATAAAATTGGCAAGTTTTTATAATAATAGAAAAAAATATGTAGTACATTTTTTCAATAGCACTTCTTTTTTATTATTATTCAGAAAAATGCCATTAGTGCATATAATGCTATTGTAGAAAAATTCAAAGTAGTGAGTTCGCGGTAGTCTAGTGGTTAATGTGCTGGACTTTTGACCTAAAGGTCGCGGGTTCGAATCTGCACATAATCATGTCATTTTTAACGCTTAATTACCATCATCTACTCTGTACTAGGACAGGCATATTTGGCCTAGTTGAGTAGGGCCCAAAATAATTATATATGACCAGAAATAGAAAATAGCAAAAATGGCATAGAAATTATTTTATAAAAAAAAAGTTACTATCGTAGGCACATGATAAAGAAAAGACTTTAGGTTCATATTTCTCATAATTTTAAAAATGTGCTAATATCTCGAAAACCGTGGAGAGTTTACGGATCCTGAATTCAAAGCATATTTCCTGTGTGTATAGTAATATTCCGCTTACGGGAGATTCGACAGTGCTGAGATGTGCTAAGAGCTCGCGCTATTGAATATTCTCAGTATGAGATGACAAGGCCAGCTCTGGACCCACGGGATTTAAACCCTAGACTTCTAGATCGGAACGAGGCGTTCACATAACTGCGCCACATGCTGTGCGAGTAGACGGGCATAAAAATAATGACTATTACTTATTACATCAATAAAAAAAATGTAAAGTTTTATTTAAAGGTACTTACCAACTCGCTTTGGCAATTCGGTTTCTCCGTCGTACTAAGCGTGTCCTTACACTTGTACCATTTTCCATTCTTGATGATGTACTGTTTTACCTGGTTCAGACATTCGATGACCACAAGCGTCTGGCCGTTCCTAAACAGAAACATCCGATTACAAAATACAGAAAGAAAACAAAAAAATAATTATACAACATCGAACATATTGTTGAAGATTTTTTCGTTGATGGTGATGATGATTTTTTGCAAATAGGCTTACGCCGTCCGAGGGTCCGTTGTGTGGGACTCCGGAGTGCAACTCCTGACCTGGCGGTCCTGCAGCTATTCCGCTCGAAACCGGGTCGCAGTGCTGGACGGTGGCAGACGGTGTTATATTAAATTGATTTAATAAATAATCCTACCATCCTCTTTAAATTATTAAAAAACCGTTATATTTTAATCATATATTAATTAGGCCATGTATTGTCTAGGCACTGTCCTTTCAGGAGGTTGATTCCCATACGGTCTTTAAATTCAATCATCCGAAAGAAAGCTACTTACAAAATGAAAATATAGTTAATTTCTAACCAGCTGTTCTGTATACTCCTGAATTTAGAGGAAGAACACAATCAATTTCTATACTTTTCGATTGTTTCGCATCTCAAATTATAGTTATCTTTTGTCTTAATAAGTAAATTAAAAATGCAGGTCTCACTTCCCCTCCAGCAAGGCTGCCTGCTGCTTGTTGGTTTTCTCCTGCATTTTTTTCGTTTCGAAAATGATCTTTTCCTCTAATTCCTTGGCGTCCTTCATGTTCTTTTCTAATGTGTCCGAGATGGACCGCGTCAAGTCGCTGTCGAAATCGTCGTCCATTTCTTCGATCTTCGTTGGGTTGTCCATTCCGTCGATAATGTCGTGGACCATGTCGCTGACATCGAAGCTGCAAATTGAAATGACGACGATTTCTGAATCATAACAAGTATAAAAAATAACCTAAAATATGGATGACAAGAAGAAAAAAGTAAATTTACTTACACTCCCCATTATGTAAACTTTCAACACTATAAGAATACATAAAAAAAACAAAAAGGTATAATAGACAAACCTTTCAACGCCAAATGAACAATACAATTTTAACAACACTAAAATATGATGATGATACTGACTAATGAAAATGACGCATTTTTAACCCACAGGATGACCCAGTCTTTTAAACGACTTCGAAATAAGCTAAGTAAGTGAAATAAAATTGAGTAGTACCCAATAATAAGTTCGAAAAAATATTTAGCACTCCGATACAAAGAAAAGAGATTATAAATTTTCAACAGTGATCTACCAAAATCTTTTATAAACTTACGGAACGCGCAGAAAAAGCGAAATAATTAAGGCTTTTTGCACAAATAATACCTGGTTAGTATAATATACTGGTTTGGTTTATTGGATATTGGCTACTGTTTCCTAGGAAGTCTTGAATTATTCCTAAATCTGTGGTTGTATGCGCAGGAAAGTGAATTATTTAACACAGATTGCAGTTAGTGTTTACTGGTTTAGGTTTATTATTGGATATTGGCTACTCTTTTCTACAAAAAATCTTGAATTATTTCCAATATCTGTTGTTGTATGAGCAAGAAAACGAATTATTTAGCACAGATGTCAGTTACTATTCACTGGCTTTGCTTTATTATTGGATAATGGCTACTGTTTCTTAGGAAGACTTTTCAATTCTTTACAGCTTCTATACCTAAATATATAATATATTTAATGGACCATCATTAGAGCATGAGAAACTTACTTATTAAATCTAGGCTCGCGTCCGTAGTAGGGCCAAATATTGTAAAAAGGAAATTCGTATCCGAACTACGGGGTCCTTCGGTCCCACGACCATGAACCATGCGGGCTCACTGAGAAGAGACCAGACCATACATTCAATTTTATTGTTTGCAACAAAATGACTGGTTCTTCCCAAAACGGAACGGAACACGCGACTCGTGTATAGGGTAGAGTGTTCAGTTCGTACCACACTTTTCATAATAAAATATCCCATTATTAAATTATTTTTTTATATATTTTTAAATATGTAGTTATAATTTTTAGACCGCCCTATAATGCATCTCGAATATTCTATCTAGTAGCGTTTTTTGATAGCTGCATGAAAGCAATGAACTTCGAACTCACATAGTTTGGCTAAGTTTGACAATAGTAATGATCCAGTGGGCTCGCCGCGTTCGCAATATTTTATATTTTTAGAAACAACTATTTCGACGCGTAAAAAAAATCATCAAATGTTACTAATGACCATGTTATTAATATAAGCCGTATTTCTTGACACGTGTCTAATGACGGTTTTCAGCGTGATCAGCGTGTTTAGTTTCCTCAGAAAATACACCTTTATAAACGAGAAGCATGGGTCTGTATCTGTTAAACCCTCCCCAGCCTCCTTCCCCATAATACTCGTTTATCCTAGACATTTGAAAGAACAAAATTATGAAGGCCAGTAATCCAAATTCAGTAAATGGGATTAAATAGAATAGACTGCTAAAATAACTCTTCTAAACAGAGCTGAACCCGGTAATTTCTCCATACAAACGCTGTAATGTTGTGACTTTCTTATTCTTAGATATATAAGATAGAAGAATATTTAAATATAACATAAAATATAACTTTTATTCTTTTTTTTCTCTATCTAGAAATAAGAAAGTCATAGCGTTTGTGGGTTCAGTACTCTTAAACGCCTATTTTCGTACACACCGGGCAGATTACGACCCCAACAAAAGGTGATTTACCCAGTTGTTGACTTTTAGCCAGGATGCTTCTAAACCTCATCAGAAAAGTATCTTAAAATCATCTTGAACCTGCACTCATGCGAAGGTGAGATAAGTTTTCTGCGAATTATATTTGAGTAAACATTGCAATGGCATTCTATTGATTTTATCCATACGATAGTGGATTTTGAAAGCATAAATTAAGATGACTGGGATAATTGCATTTGGAAGCATGCATTTAATTCTTAATTCGCTGGATTTCTTCTTATTGTGAAAGTTTAACGGGAATATTGAGGACATCGTTGGCTTAAAGATGGATTGTGATCGACTAAGACTTGAATTTAGGGTTATATATGACGACTCTTCGTACGTATTTCTGATGATATTAAAGAGGATCTGTCTGATGAACACGAAGAAGATACGCATAGGAGTAAATATCGACGTACCCTCTGCTTAATCTTCTGCCTTCTACCTAAAATATCAAGTAGAGTAACTTGGTACACAGTCTTGTTGAGATTGACGCGAAAAAGCACAATTTATATACTTATAAATTGTAAGATTTAATGGTATCAAATGAATGTCAATTTACTGACAATTTAGAAGTTGCAGATAGACAAAGCGTTCCTCCTTTTACCGTTTTGGTAGGGTACCCTTAAAAGACTAAATGTAATGATTGTTATATGGCTAGGTGTTTAATTTGTTTTTACTTACTTGTCACTTTCGAAGCTGTCAAAGTTGTACGCCGATATCTGTAAAATACAATAAAATGACATTCACCTGTTAGATTATGTATATGAATTCCTTATCATATATAAAACAATCCCTTTCATATGCAAAACAAAATCATCGAAATGTCCCTAGTTATTTGGCCAACTTCAGGTTGAAGTTTATTAGCGTATTTTTTTCACAAATACGTGACAAATAGTGCCAATCGTGAACATATCTATGGAGGTACATAATGCCGAGAAGGTCGTGACGGCGATGCGAGGCGAGGTTTCTAAATATTCCAATAGCGTTAGAAGATGGTCGTGAGCCTAATGGATCCTTGCGTCTTTCCTGAACAAACGCTATTAAGGTAAAGGCACTATAATGGTTGACACTATAAGAACAGAAAGATCGTTTATTTTATATATATGTTTAAAGTGGGCATGTTATCCGTTGCACAGACATACGAATCAGGTTAAAATGATACATCTGGCTTTCTATAAGTGCCAGTTTTCTACTCGTACTTGCTTAGTATTCTAGTAAAGTAATGATAAACATTTAGATTACCCTAATGTTTGATAGTCAGATTACCCAATGGTTGACAATGTCTACTGTCAATAATGATTACTTCTTAAACTAAACCAAAAGAGAAAGAAAATAAATGCCAAAACTGCTTGGAAATCACTTATAATGTAAAGTCATTGTGATCACAGGGCTGTCACCTATTAGTTTTTATTAATTTTTATTACATACAAAAAAAATAAATAAATGTAGCGGTGTGAGTGGACTCCGCTACACATACACGACGACTCACGCACACACCCGAACGTCGCGTCGGCGGCGCGCGGGGCGACCCGACGGCGGCCGATTTCAGCCGAGTGGAGCCGAGGGGAGCCGAGGCGCTGCGCGCATGCGCAGGGCCGAACTGGATCGCCGAGCGCCGGGCGGCAGCGGACAGTCGTTCGAAAACCATAATCAGGAGAGCTGTTGAGCGCGCGCAGCCATCCGCACGATTTGCTATTCAATTTATATATTTACCGTCGTACATTTACCGTTGTTAATTAGTTTTAGTACCGCATCTTTTAATTATTGAAATGTTTCCCGAATGGGATTTCATGTAAATAAAGTCATAACGCCTGCTTAATAAACGGCTTCATTGTTCATGGCCTCATCTTATTTCCACCTACCTGCATCCAGCCTGGACATTTTGGAGACGAGGTTAAAACATAGGCGTTATATTGGTGACCCCTGTGAAGAAGCACGCAGCCTCGGGTTTCTGAAGAGACACGCACGGACACGGGCATCGACGACGACGGACATCAGCATCCACCAGTCGGCATCCCGACAACCATCATGGTGGTCCGCTGTTTCCTGTGGGACAATGCCGTCAGCAGGAGCACGGATTCATGGGATGTGCCGCCCGTTCCAGCTTCGCAACTCTTCAAGACCCTCGGGACTTCAGGCTGCGCCCGTCTACCCACTGTTGGCAGACGGCCATTAACGGAGAATTCGTAACAGGTATTTAGGTCGACAACAATCCTTTCGTAAATTCCTTGTTTCTCTTTGACATTGTTTTAATTTAATAATTATTTATATCGAATATTTATTTAAATTATCATGTAATATGGAATTTATCGTTCACATTTAGTTTATTAGTAATTAGTATATTTTTACACTCTTGGTTCCCTTATACGGTTGTCGGTGATTAAGGCCGACAACAGCTGCTTCCTGGTAACAAACGACCACCCCGATGCGGCAACGCACCGTATCGCAGAGGTGGCCACCGTTTTCATATGGCAAACGACCATCCCGTTCCGGCAGCTAGCTGGAACGCAGTGGTGGCCCCCGTTTGACGTGGACAGCCGTCGGTTCAGCCATTTCAGCAGCTCGCGACATGGCAGACCCGGCTGACCCAGCCCAAGGACCATCCCGGTGTATCACTGCACCGCGGAGATGGCTACCCTTCGGAGCTGGTTCCACCCATTCGCCAGGAAGGTAGCAACGCCAGTAAAATCGTACATCGGTATTTGGGGAACTGGTATTTAATAGGTATACAGAACATTCACTAACATGTTATAACAATTCGTTTCTTACTAACCGTTCTGACTATTTTGTAAAATATATTTAATTATCTAAAATTATTTTCGGACAATTGAAAAAGCTAGGTTAAGTGACAATCGATATTTAAATATACATATTTCCTACTTTTCCATCCGTTCCTGTTGTCGTAACCTAAATAAAGCCTAGTTATGAATAGTGACGAGAAAGCAAGATATTGTATTCATTGGAGTGCAATAATCGCATAATTTTATTACGTTCCAGTGTACCTACATTCGACGGCACGGGACTTCGGAAAAAATGAGATTTTTTCCTTTTTGTACGGGCGGAGGAATGTAGCGGTGTGAGTGGACTCCGCTACACATACACGACGACTCACGCACACACCCGAACGTCGCGTCGGCGGCGCGCGGGGCGACCCGACGGCGGCCGATTTCAGCCGAGTGGAGCCGAGGGGAGCCGAGGCGCTGCGCGCATGCGCAGGGCCGAACTGGATCGCCGAGCGCCGGGCGGCAGCGGACAGTCGTTCGAAAACCATTCATCAAGAGAGCTGTTGAGCGCGCGCAGCCATCCGAACGACTTGCTATTTCAATTTATATATTTCCCGTCGTACATTTACCGTTGTTAATTAGTTTTTTAAGTATCGCATCTTTCAATTATTGAAATGTTTCCCGAATGGGATTTCATGTAAATAAAGTCATAACGCCTGCTCAATAAACGGCTTCAATGTACATGGCCTCATATTTATTCCACCTACCTGCATGCAGCCAGGACATTTGGAGACGGAGCGTAAAACCTAGGCGTTATATAAAATATAAACATATCGCGAATATTCTTTAAATCAACTCACATACACATTACCAGCATCACGTCTAAGATATAATGAGAACTAAAGGAAAAATATATTTGAGTAAAAATTACCTATAAAAAAGCGGCGTCCTTAAGCAAAACGTTAAGGAATTTCGTAACATTTGTTCACGCCGTCACCTTGTTTACCAATAATATTCGCCGCCTTAAAATACTTACTCTTTATCTTAGATGGCATATTTCAATTTTATTTTCGCGAGCATACACAATTAAATGAACTAATTTAAATTAATTTACTTCAAAAGTGTCATCTTTTAGTGCAGTGTCTTTAGTGCCTTTACCTTAGCTATTAGCTACAAAACCTTTAAATTTTGAATACAAATGAAACATTACTCAGCAGAATGTATCCACTTTCAGATCAATTACGGATTTGACGGTATTTAGGTTATTCATTTTTCTAGGTTTTTTATTGCTGTTATACTCTAATTGGTATCGCTGTTAAACTTGTAAATAATTTAACTTTATATACCTTCTCCTTACCTTCTTTTTTTCTTTTTTACCTTCTCTTGAATTTTGAATCGTCGTTATTTTAATGTTTATGATGTATTATATATATGATATTCCTGTATATTATAACATATTGTGGAAAATAAATTAACTTGAACTTGATAAGCGAATTTAAAATTTAAACAAAACCTATCGACCGAAGGTGCATGGACAATGAGCCAGAGGCCTTAGTCTAGCTACCAATCGATAATCGACTCGATTGCAATAAACCAATAAAATTTAACGACCTACTAATATCAAATGTTGAAGTTCAAATTTTCCACCATTAATAGTACGAGTGCACGTCGCCGGTGATCAAACCCCTATTGACTTATCCCCACTTTTATTGTAGCAGTTCATAATATATTGCTAGAGACCACCTAAATCTTGTCAACAACCCCCACATCCCTAGCCTCGATTTTTTCTTACAAAAATACAAAAAATCAAATATGCCCTTCCCAGCCCTTCTCAGTGCTGTATATTGCTGATTGAATATGACTTTCAAGAATGCACTATCCGCGAATACCACAACGCTAATCCTTGGGTTTTTATTGCAAGTTTATGGTAGCAAAACTATACTGTACTACACCGTAGACTAAATCATAATACGTTTAAAATGAATAGTCTTTAAACTTCTAAATAGTAATCTTAAAACATTTGATATTATTAAAACATTGAAAACTCTTTTGATATTTATACATTATATTTAATACACAAAAAAAAAAAATCCTGTACGCTCTTCAAGAAATTTCTGTAGATATATAGTGACAACTAAACGTTTTGTGGTGCCTACAGTTCGATTCTGGTTAAAGTTATTTGTACGCATAAACGAGTGAGTCTTGTAACCTTAACATCCTATTTGGCTACCCTCACTAAAGTTTTTAATAAGCTCAACCAGCGTTTGGTACGCCTGACTGAACTCCAGTACACATAAACAAACTGCTTTGTAAACGTTACCGAACTGTTCGGTAGAGAAGCGCGAGGTGTGTTTGCGCAAAATAGGATTTTAATGTGTCACAACTTTTCGTTTGTATCTACGAGATTGTTTGGTACAGGTTACAAGAGTTTTATTAGGTGTACGATTTATCAATCTACGGGAATTGATTGTACAGTCTATCAAACAGATAGTATACTTCGATTGGGCCTACTAAAAGTCAGTAGCCACAACAAATTATGATTCTACTGAACTTTTCGATTAACTCAGACCTCGATATTTTTTCAGTGCACCGTTACATGAAAAGGTGTCCTGAATAATGTTGTAATAAATATTTTTTTTTTGATTATTATTCTAAAACGATTGTTTATTAAAATTGTACGTACCAAGTGACAACAGCTAATGGCGACCGCAGCCACCAATGCCGCCAAAACGGCTACCTTGCGCATATTTCCAAAATTCTCACGGGTTTGGGTCTTTGGCTATATTTTTTCGAAAAATCTTTTTGTGACTTGCTTCGATCGGGGCTGTTCGTGCGACGACTGCAAAATGAACACGCGAAATGGGTAATTAATAGTGACTTTATGGTGAAAACGTGCGTTCAAACATGACATTGCGGCGTTGAATGATTTTAAACGCTGATAAACGAGTATTTCGTCAGCGTACTCGACATTTGCATAAAAACTGTCATTAACCAACCACTATTATTTACCAAGATGCTTACCTAAATATACACAAATTTACATATTACTTTTAGATTTATTAAACATAAACTACTCATATATTTTTTCACGCTACCAAGGTTACGGCTGCTGACACATTATGCTCTCACATTCTATATTGAATATACAGGTGTTGCAAGACCATTCCCTAAGACTTAAGGGGGTATTTATGTTCCCTATTACGCGTAAGAAACTGTATAAAAAAACATGATAAAATAATTCATGCTCAAATTTATTAATTTTATCAAAACGCTCGTTATTCGGTTTTTGCTCGCAGGTGCTCGGCAACTCCGGTCAACGGCGCCTCACTAGCGGCTGAACTTTTGACAAGGGCGATTTCATATTATCAAGTAAAGTTTCCAAATTTTTCACTCGGAAACCATGATGAATTTTCACATGAGGTAAAACAAATCATGTCTGAAATCGCAGGACCACTAAGCTGATTTTTTATCGAGAATTATCTTGAAACACGGGGTATATAATTGTTTGTAACACATTATAAGTCCTAATGCAGTGTAATAGTATATGTACTGAACATAAATTATGTATGAACATAAATTAGATGTCTGACACTATCGCATTGGTACCAAAAAAGGCATCTCGTTTATGAAAAAAAGAGATTAACTATACCTTCAAATTATAAGAAACGAATAAAGAAGTAATGATATATAATAAATTAATTATAAATAAAAGTATAAATACTATACGAAAATGAATACCTACCCACTGACACATATAATAATGTTTGTAATAGGTACAACATAAAAAGTTAAGATTAAAAGTATGAAAAATAAAGTTATATAAAAATATGATGTTATAAGACCGTCCACTCGTAACGTGGTTCATCTACAAAATATTTGTGATCGATTTCACAGCTTCCAAGAATGCTCAATCACGTGGGTGTTTAAGGTCCAATTATGTTACCTTGAAAATTCCAATTAAAATATGTACCTCAGAATTGTATGTACAATATGTATGTACAATTGTATGTACAAAACATACAATATACACCACAATAGGTATGGGCACACGCATACATATTTATTATTTGAGCTTAGTAAACGGGTAGGTAACCTAAATAAAAATGTGGAATACATTATAAAAATTACGTAGATTAATATCTATTGAATATTTTAAAATATTATTTGCAAAGTGTTCTATTTATATTACAAATATATACAAACGTATTTTAAATACACCCGACAATAAATAATTGACTAAATGTGTAATTTTTCCCCGATTTATGAAATTAATTGCCTGTTTCACTCATCACTCAATAAGCGCGTTCTGCGCTTATATAGGGCAGCACTAAATTCGCTTATTACACTCTTTGAGAACTATCTATCGCACGCACACCCCATTTCATGGATGTAATCTCAATGTTTATTATTAGTTTCTAGTTATATTAAATTTAAATACACACTTTTGGTTATGAACCTTTGTAGAGTCCCTTCTTGCAATGAAATTATTTTACAGAAAAATGTTAACAAAACACTAGCGGAGCATCTGCAAACGCACGCGTTCAGTAAATGGTCAAGGTAATATCCCTTAGCAAATCGCTCGCCTTGGGGTTTTGTGGGCTTTTTATTGCAATGAGAACAAAGTACGAAAATTTAAATATGATTATGCTCGCCGTGACATCTGTGTAAATATAATCAATCACCTTCGAAATTATTATCCAGTACAGTTTGACCGCTTTGTCAAGAACCTGCGCACAGAATCAAACCATTCGCATACTCTTAAATCGTCTAATTATAATTAGACTGTGGTAGGTGTTTTATTAAAAATATGCATTTAAAAAAAAACGTATAATTTTCTAATTTTTCTCTCTTCGTCACACGTTTAAACGCACCCATACTGTACCCACGGGCAAAATGGTCAAAGTACTATTTTAAGATTTGTTACATTATTATTCGCCAATTAGTTGTTTGAAAATGTTGGTTTGCATTGTAAATTTTTAAAATTTGGCAGTGTACAAAATAACTTTATTGTGATTTTAATTTGAAATATACAGTTGGAGTTTCACCCTGAACATTTAAAGTTGATCTGAAACGCGTAATTAAAGAGATGCAAATAAAAAAGATATGGTTAAGGCGAACTGTAACATAGTTACTGTTTGTTTGTGTTGTTTGGAGTTTTTTATTTTTATTTAAATATTGATAAGGTTTTTCTTGACTAAAATGAATGTAAACATGTTATATATTCAATATTTTGTTGGAGTACCGTATAAAAATAAAATAAAAATAAATAAAATAAAATAAAGGCAGATTTTTAAAATTCAATTCTAATTCTGAGAAATTTAATGAATGATAAAGCGCTAATAGTGCTTTTTTAGTACTTAGGAAAAATAGTAATTGAAAGGCAAATAAAGGATCTAAAACATAGAAAAGTTTGTGTTTTTTTTTATGTGTTTTATGAAGCTGTAATTAAAGGGGAAAAAAACAATTGCTTACTGACCACGCAGATGATGGCTTATGTCCACTATGTGGACATTTATTGTCGGGACCGTTTTAGAACTTGCCTGAGGCAACAGATGAGGGGATCCTTTATAGACCCCCCAGCTTGAGTCCTTCAAGATGGAAGGGATATTTCCTATGTGTATTTGTTAATATATTCCTCAATTATATAAATGACTTCTCAAGGATAGACTTTTTAAGGATTAAAGTTATGTATTTGGAATGTTGAAAATCAGCCGCATGTGCACCGATTGAAATATTTTGAACATATCCATATTATAAATTCCTAAAAATATACATTTTTTTATCGAAATGTTCTCCGCAATGTTGAAACACTGCATAAGCATTGCATTTCCCAAAGTGACTCACATCGACTCGCGTTAATTACAAAAAAAAAACAATAAACGAGGTAATTATTTGCACTAGTCACCCATTTAATAACCTTGGACTTGGTATAGCATATGCATAGTCTTTACAAAAACCGATCGCTGTTATTGCACTCGCTGAATGCAATCGAAATGTCTATAGAATATCACGTCACCCACGCTACACTCTTAGGAAGGAAGCCAAGCCTGTTAAATGTCGAAAATTTTTCAGTATTTAGATGATTAGGAAATGTTACAAATGCATAAATTATGCATATGGTTCTTATTAATAAGCCTTCAGACGATAATGTTTTAAATAGGGAAAAGTAAAATGTACTCCCTAAAGTACTCGAACGTAAGATTTAAAATTTACTGCACAACCTGACTTCCTTCCAAATTTTCAATGATCCACGGGCTCTTGGGTTGCTCTAAAAAGGCCTAAACTAAAACCAGCGAAACAACATGATATAGGATTGCTCGCAGATGACGTGATTGGAATAATAAATTAATTTACTAAAAATAATGGAAAAAATGACACGGCTCCCCCTCTGCCTTCTTAGCGCTTTGTCGAACTGCTGCCAAATTCTGTTTGATGTACCCATACGCATCTATTGTTGAAAATAACAATCAAATTTATTCTATACAGAAAAACAATTCCTACAAACTCCCGTGTTTTTATACGAGCAATACATGATTGAGCTAGGTTATGGATTCAAATGCGAAATAAAAATAACCCTGGAAACCCCCCTAATATTAAGATTTATGTTCAAGTATTCAGTCGATGTTTTTAAATACGTACCATTGTGTAATTCGACCGTTACACATCATATCATTTTTTAATTATATTTATTTTACAGGGTCAGGGCGGTAATAATGTTCAAATCAGTATTTTAAAAACTAGGTTAATAATTATGGTCAATAGGTTAGTTAGGCGGATTACAGAAATATTCGCAATAAATGGAACATAAATATAAGTTTCAATTTTCCTTTTTAGTAAATTGATTTATTTTTCTATTAAATTAACCTATGTGGTGATGTAAGCTATTATGAAAGTAAAAATATTGCTGTTAAACGCAGGGTTCATTACATCAAGTATGGTGATAAAAATATAAAAAAAACTAATAATTATGGTGCAAATGTATTATTTTTATCCTCGTTATCTTAGTTTGACTCCTCGTTCTTGTTTCTTTGTCATATATACTCTACATTTTTGCAAGCAAAATCGCATTTAAAAAAAGGTAATGGATCTCATTGATTTGAGGTGTTTGGTCCAATATTTAACACCCATACTAAAGTAATCACGATCACTGGAACTAAATGCTTCTATAATACTGTATTAAAGAACAAAAGTAGGTATTTTCATCTTATTAGTTGGAACGCTCTTTGACAGAGATTCGAAAACAATTGACAGCGATTCGAATATAAATTTTGTGTCATTTTTAAATTCATAAAACGTGAACGTTAATTTTCTTTGTCATCTACTACAGTGTATTAATTTGGAGCTGTTCTCAACCTCGGTACGAAGCCCTGGGTTGAACAGCTGGTATTATACAGGTGTTTTTAAATTTAGGGCAATCCTTTTAGGGGCTTGAGCTATATCGATAACTAACCGGTCACACAAAAAAAACATAATTTGAAAAAAAAAATCATACTAAAGTCATCATATGATTAAAAAACATTGTTCTTCGCGAGCTATCCGATCTCGCGCTATGCGTTCCACCGGGCTCTCAAACATTAAAACGATTTCTATATAATTTTGAAGTCATTTTTCTCGTAATTGAGAAACATTTTTCCGATAATTTTTGTTGATTAATGTTTTATTGTCGATATAGATCACCATCCTAAAAGGAGTGCCCTAAATTTAAAAACCCCTGTATAAATATCAGGTGGCGCAAGTCATCACCCTATTGGGAGATGCTCTTATTTTCGCTTATATCATTGCGACTTCGACATTTTTAAAGTAAACAGAATAAAAATAGTCAGACAAGCCATAGATATATATACTATACTGCTCAAGAGCGCAAAATAATTGTGTTAATGTTATTGGCAAATAATCTGTCGATGGTTTTGGCTAATTTCGTAATCGATTTCCTGGTCCTGCGGCACCCGCTGGGTAAACACTGTGGCATTTAGCAGTTCAGCCGAGAATATTGGTGCCGTGGCTGCATGTGTCAAACATCAACCAGACCACGGGCGAGGCATCAGCTATCAGGTATTAGGCTGCGTGGAGACCGCCAAGCACTCCTAAACCTCGACCGCGATAATGATGATTTTTCATTGAAACCCATCATGAGCGTTGAGGCGCATTTCCACCAAAATTATCGCTTCTGGGGCACTGAGAATTCGCGTATATGTATTTAATTCTTTCTTAGATATGCTTACAGTTATACAAAAGACAGTTCCATAAAAATACATTAGTCAACAACTTAAGCCACAATCCAACAGGCATCTCCAATTTAACATATATGTTTAACATATATTTATATATGTGATAGTAGTGTGAGCGTTGTAATTTATGAGTATGTGTAGGGTATATATATGTGTGTGTGGTGGTGACGAGAATTTACATTGATTTGAAACATTAATAGGTTTCAACTGTCAGAGGCCAAAGGACTAAAGATTTTTTTTATATTTTGTTTTACTAATTTTTTTAATAGTGAAATTTCAATATTCGCTTGAACCAACTAACCATTCTTACGTTCATGTTTTGTTTCTTGCAGCAGAGGAATTCATGAGGAGCCTTTTGTCTGAAACCGCCGGTGAGGAGCCCTGCGACACCTGCGAACCTCAGGATATTGAACTCGACTATCCTCCCTGGTATGATGAAGAGAAATTTATATGGCAAGTCGTTTTTTACTTCACCTTAATAAATCATACCTTATAACCTATTTAAAATACTCAACATAGAGACTCAACCTATAAATAAGTGGCAAATTTCAACCTTTTAAACATTTTTATGAAGATATACTTGCGATATCGTCTTGCGTCTTAATAAAATAGATTAAACAAAATAAATCTATTCTCAGCGGTGACCGTTTTTTTTAAATAAAATTTGATTTGTACTATATTTCTGTATTTTTGGCCATAACCTTAATCCTTGTATTTTTAGAAAGCATAGTCTACTCGAAAATGGTAAATTGTACTACAAGCATTGCCTCTGCATAAATATTCCAAACTAGATTATTTTTTTAACTTTATCAAGTGTGTGATTATTTTTTTCTTCATATTTGATCGTACCTGTCTTAGGAAAAAGCCAAATTTAATATTATCGTATTAATTACTAAGTGTGCCCGCTTCAGGGGCCAACAGTACTACGCACGCAACACATTCGCGATGTTCACATCGAAGCTGGCCGGGCTGGTGGCGGTCATGGCTATCCCCAGCATCCTGAAGGTGCTGATCAACACCGGGAGGAGTTCGACGCACATGACAGCCTACAGGCGGTACGTGTCCACGATCATGCACGATAACATCTGGGAGAAGACCAAGCTGGAACCTGGATCCGAGTGAGTAGGGAGACCGATTACCCTCTCATATTCCTTCTGTCCTAGGCTTTAACTCTTCAACCATCGCCCTATACATGCCTTGCGGCTTAGAAAATATTAATAAATTTTCTGTAGGGAAGTTGATGAAATTTGTAAACGATATTTCAAAATTGTCATCCCATACTGGCATCTGTATTGAATTTATTAATTTAATAGTATTGAAACTAAGTAAATTTCAAATTTTAAAAAAAATCCTTGATATTATGAATAATTCCGAAAAATGTAAATAATAGTTACATTACATTATATTATTTACCAGGAGGTTTCTCTGTGACCTTAGACACTTGGAGTGAAGAGGCAATAAAATTTATAAATGTAATTGGTTCAAGATTAAAGATTTTTTGTGGTGACCTTCGTTTTGGAAGGTTCCTCAAGCAACGTGTCAGCATTGCGATTCAAGGAGGAAATGCCGCATGTTTTTAAGATGTTTAATGTTAATATTTTTTTTTGTTTCCATATTAAATTAATTATACAACCGTAGAAATAATATTTAGATTTTGTTTTAAATTCTATATTTTATTCTCGTTCCTGAATGTTTTATTTAGACGATGTTATTAGTTATATTATCATCTAAGTAGCATAATGTAGGAATAGTGTTTAGATTTAAGTGGTATTAACTTTTTTTTTTTTCTCTCTTAGTAAGTTAATATAAACTGCTATGTAAGTCTGTGGATTTCTTTTGTGAAGCCGAGTGTACCTCCTCTGGCTGAAATCACCTCTGCTTCAAAATTAGGTTCATTCACTGCCTAGGAAAAAGTGTAGAAGTGTGGAACTGCCTTAAGATGGTTTACTACAATAAAATACAAAAGTATTTGTAGAGAAAGTGAACTGTTGAAGACTGATATTTGTGTAGGTCTTGGAGGTCCATCAGAGCCGTGCGCAGTCGCCACATTCGCGCGACGCGCTCCTTCGGCATGGTCTCCCAGCGGGACCTGGCGCTCACGCAGTTCGGGTTCATGGGCTTCATGCTGGTGCGGCCGCAGATGCTGGGCGTGAGGGCGACCGCGAGGGACGAAGAGGGCCTGGTGCACTTCTGGAGGACCATCGTCCACATGATCGGCCTGCACGACAAGTGAGTATGCTGAAGGGAAGCCGTACTAGCTCACTAGATATTGAAACATTGGATCTTCTTTTATATTTTTTGAAAAACTAATTTATTCCACCCCTAGTCCCAGTGGTGAGTAGTGTATGGAGGAGAGTTCAAAGCCAATTGTTTTCTGCAAATGCAGCCAGACGGTAGTGGAGTATTGACGCGTACCTTGCTCCTGCTTTTCTAATATTTGCGCTTTTCTGATGTTTTTCTAACATTTTTCTAATGTTTAGCACTGATTTTAGTAGGTGAGAAATGGAAAAAGGATAGGTGGATCAATCGTTTTGAGACCGAGAGACCTCAACCTTTTGGCGTCCAAACGATGGTTCCGAGAGACCTCAACTTTTCGGCGTCCAAACGAGGGTTCAGAGACCTCAACTTTTCAGTTGCCTGCTATAATTAGGTACACAACTCCAATGTGTCAATTTCTAATACTTGTGTGGGGATTGAGAAAAAATGATTAAAAAAGCAATATCAATAAAAAATATTTATTCAATATAATTGTTCAATATAAATCATAGATACACCACAATGATAACATTTTAAATTAAATATTCTATTCAATTCCTTCTTCACCTTCTCGGCTGATTCGAGGCTATCTAGTTGGGGGCCCGACCAATAGTAGCCAAGAAGCCATTTTAGTTTATCGTACATCTGTTTTCTATTGGATAGAAGACTCCCTCCAACACACTGATTGCCTGTGTGTCTACCACAATATAACAAGTCTGGATAAACTTTAATGGTCCAGACTCCGTTAAAGCCCCCGTCTTCTACTGAAACACTCCAGATTAGATCACTCAAGTCCTCGAGTACATGGTTGGGTATTTGTGGATACAATAAATCCTTAAAAGAATACTTTTCGAACACGTCCATTCTGTAGACTGGATTGGATTGGAATGAATGTGGGCATGTAATCCCTACACAAAAGTTGGTCGTGGGCTGCTTATTATTCGTTTATGATATGTACAGAAGACATTCAACCAAGCGTGTACTGGCGTGCAAACCTGTTTGATCATTTATGGTCATTGAACCCAAATGCATTTAATGTCGTCTCGCAAAGTACACTTGACTGCATACGTAGCAAGATCGTGGAACCGGTTTGTTAACCATGAAAATACACATGCACTCAGAGAGGACATTCAACCCAACCTGCATCGACTTGCAAAAACCAGTCCAATTATTTATGATAATTAAATATTGTCTCGGGGCCTGCATCCATTCTCATGCTCTAACCTTCAACATGATCGTTGACCACAATCGTGTCTAGACTTGGAACATAATAATTGATCTCATTTAATTATATTTGAATACTAAATTTGACAATGGTTTATAGTGAATAATAACATCATGTAAGAGAATGCAATAAGCCGATGTTTGCTCTGGTATGTTTTTCACCGTCTCCAACTGTAGCCGAACGTCGATGGGTGCACTCTTTAACAATTCACTTTGTCTATTACAATCGATAATTACCAACGGAGCTAGACTCTTAAACTTATCTAGGGATAGCAAAGGTTGTACAGTATCATCTTGATGATAAATTTTTTGAAAGTATGAATAGCTCTCAAACAACTGCGCTACTATATTTTTTTCCCAATCCAGTCTATGATTATTATAGGGATAAATGTTATTGTTTAGGAAAACTTTAACGTTAGATAGAGTGCAATGATCAAATTTAGATGCATCAGCGTTGGCTTTGCCCATTTTATTGGTTTGAAGTCCGAGTATTATAAATCTAGGTCTCTCGAGCGCGTTGGTCACCTTAATCTGCCACTCGAGCTGAGTTGTCTCACGAGGTAACGTAGGATATTCAAACGTTTCCCACTTTCTGAACGGGATAAATAGAGTTTCATCCTTTTGCACTATATTCAAAAGCTTCATTCGTAGTCTATCATTAACTTCCACATGCGGCATTCTCCAGCAGATTTTGCTTATTTTCACTATAGGTTTAACCTTTTTGTTTTCAACATCTTTAATATGATCTTCGTCATAAAGTAATGCGTTCACATCATTCTTACTGCGCAGGATACACAACTCTTGTTTGGCGTTTACAACTATTTTTTTAAAATCCCCGGCAAAATTCAGCCAGAATTTTAAAGGAATGCATACATTAAAATGCAAGTTGTCATCGAGAATATTCTCATTATTCAAGCACCATCCGGCATTATTAAGTTTTCGACTCTCACTGTCCGATAACGATACATAGGCCTTTATTGTACTGCTAATGCCCAAATTTCGATTTTGTTCAATAACTTGTCCAAATAGTTCATATGACGCACTCTCAAACAGGTGACTTATCCCATTGTTTATCATTTTAACCTTTTTCGTTACTGTACCATTGGTGGCCTTGTTCACCAGCGACGTGACGCCATCTTCTGCCTCCACCCATCCCTCGATGTATACATAGCTTTGATGTGGATGCGTGTAAAAGTCCTGAGTCATGATTGGGATCCTAATTTCATCACTATTAGAGTAGCTGGTATTAGTATACGGGTAATAGGAATGTAATCGGTATGATGTAATATCCTCATCTACCGATACACCCTCGGTAACGTTGAGAATATCCGAGTTCATTTTACAAGCTGCAATCCAATCGACTTTAAAAATAATTTATTCTCATCGGTCAGGGGCGTCTTAGGTGACTTTTTCTTCTTCTTAACGTCGTTAAATAATAATGGCATATCACACTATCCTCCTAAGGTGAAGTCTGATGGTAATATTTTCGTTTCTAAAATTGACCAGTTTTTCGTTTTGATCAACTAATTTCAATTCAATGTTTGTTATAGATTTACTCTCAATAGGTAAATATATTAAATTTGAAGGGTTCTCAATAAGCTTAAAACCAGCAGGGCAGGACGGAAAAAAGTCGTGGATTGTATGTCTAGGCTTACCGTTGTGGAATGAGCCCCTTACCAACGAACACTCTATTTTTATAACATTTATCGGTAAGATGTTCACGGGATGTTGACCGATTTCAAGAGTATTTGCCTTCAATATTTTCTTATCATACCCTAAAAGATGACCAAAAGTATCATCTTTAGAAAAATCAATCGTGCTAGTGGATTTAATCTCGCATTTTAGAGTATTATGGTTAGCGTTTATTCTAACATATTGCATAGGATCCTCTTCACTCACCTTATTGTGTAAATATTTAGCAATATCATCCACCCCATACGTCCCCTGGTCTAGTGAAAAAACCTTATCACCAAAGTAAAATTTGTTATTAATATTCTCTTCAATGTTCGGTATGCTGTTGTAGGTCTCTAAACTTACAAAGGCAATTTCATATTTAGACTCATCTTGTAAAATTATCGGTGGGAAATAGTCGCTCGAGAGCGTGGATGTATTCCCAGACAATGAAAACACATAGGACATGGTGCAATAACAACAAACTAAGTTATTTCAATAATTTATTTTCTTTTTATACAATTTCATGAACTACAATCACATACTAGACATCTCATTGTGAAAAATACCATCACTTCTATCGGTAAACGTTTCCTCCTCAATTCTCGAGAGTCTCCGTTCACAAATTGCACAATTATCAATATGAGTTTCTTTCAAAGGAATGTCATGATAGCAAAAGTTGCATACAAGCATATCCTTTACTCTCGTGATTCCTTTCTTTCCTAAAATCAGCATGTGCGTGATTGGTTGATCGAGCTTCGAATCCCTTGGATGACAGCTCATCGAATACCCTCCGCAAACATCTTCACCGATTTGTTCCATTTTGCGTTAAAAACTTTAGACATAAACGTCCACACTCGCTCGAATTGAAGCTTTGAATGCGCTGATGATTGTATTTAACAACATTTTTATCCCCAAAGTAGCGAATCAGTTCTAAAGGAGGCTTGAGATTTCCATACGAGTCAAAGTACTCTATAATCTCACCGTCCTTTCTGTAACATACCCAATGCGATCCGGGCTGTGTACTTTTATGTAAATTTACAATAGCCGATTCTTTACGTTTGGGATACCGGGGTAGACTGTCACGCATAAAAACTCCTATGAAATGGGGTAGCTTCATTAATTTTGCATATTTAATAAGTTCTATGTTTGTTAGAGCCCTTCTTGGAACGTTCACGAAACCCTTTGCCGCTTTTGATATACGGATTGATGTATAGTCCTAAGCCTGATTTGTATGGCTTCAAATGTACACCTTTACCTAATGCAACAGATTCCATTTTTAAATTATGTCGTTTCGCTTCTTCTAATTGTTGTTTCCCTTCTTGAGCACTGTTTACAGCTTTAGCGATAGACGATACGCCGCCTGCGATTCCTCCGAGAGCTGAAAGTCCAGCAAAGAGCGGTAATAGAAAGGGGAGAAAGCCACCCGTTTTAGGTATAGGAATAATTCGAGGTAGTTTACATTTTTTCCCTCTCAAACACTTTTTAGCAGTTTTATAAGCAATATTGACATTTCTAGGATTCATCCCACCCTTGCTATGCTTCAATGCATGTTTAACGCTCTTCATAGCCTGGCGTAATGTGGATAAGCCCGATCCCATCTTCACTTTAGCCTTAATTATATTTGTAACTAACCAAGCAGCGCTTTTTTCACCAAATGAAGAGTTTTTCGATTTAAATCTATCCCAAGCTTTATTAATTAGTATCCTATCAGCCTTATGTCTTGACCCAATATCTTTGGATTTAAGGTACGCAAAATCGTGTTCTTTGCAAGCTTCGTCTAGAGGATTTATCCCTCTCTGATTAGCACGTTTATTTAGATCCGTTCCAGGACCGCAGTACCTGTACCCTCCGGGGAGATGTAGTTCTGTATTAAGATTATCTAAAACTCTATTTATTATTCCTCCTCCAACTTTCATACTAACGTTGAGTATGCAATTTACTCTCTCTATATATATAGCAAATACCCTTCATCAATCGATCCACTAAAATGAGATTTGTCAAGCAAGACAACTCAATTCAAGTTTGCAATTTAGATCTAAATGAACCTCAAAATAGAAGTAGACATGGAAGTCTATTACCCGATCACATAAGGGCAATTTTCGCCGGTCCTTCAAACTGCGGTAAAACAAACGCGTTGTTTTCGCTCTTATTCAGTTCAAATGGACTTCGATTTCAAAACGTGTACGTTTATAGCAAAACTCTATTTCAACCCAAGTATCAAATGCTTCGCGATGTTATGAATAATGTGAAAGAAGTCGAATATCATACATTCAGCGAAAATGAAAATATTATACAACCGCACGAAATGAAGAAAAACACTATATGTATTTTTGACGATATTCCCACTAGTAATCAGAGCAATTTGAGGGCTTATTTTAGCCTCGGAAGACATTCGGATATAGACTGCTTCCTCCTATGTCAGAGCTATGCCAGGATAGGTAAACATCTAATCAGAGACACCTGCAACGTTGTCTGTTTATTTAAAATGGACATGCTCAATTTAAAACATGCTTATGACGATCATGTCAGTTCAGATATGTCATTCGATAAATTTTCCCAAATGGCTAAACTATGTTGGCAGAGGGATCAGTATGGATTTCTAACAATCGATAAAGAAGCGGCTATGAGTAGCGGACGATATAAATATCAATTTGATACTATTATTTACTTGTAGTAAATATGTTTGAGGGGGACTGTTCTCATCGTATGTTTGAGGGGCTGTTCTCATCGTATGTTTGAGGGGCTGTTCTCATCATATGTTTGAGGGGGGTGTTCTCATCGTATGTTTGAGGGGCTGTTCTCATCGTATGTTTGAGGGAGCTGTTCTCATCGTATGTTTGAGGGGCTGTTCTCATCGTATGTTTGAGGGGGCTGTTCCCATCGTATGTTTGAGGGGCTGTTCTCAACGTAATGTTCTCAACACAACACATAATGTCTAATGTGTGTTTCTAACACACTCTGTTGTGTTAGTCAACGTAAGAATTGTGTTCCCATCATAACACACATATGTATAGCGTTTACAACGTAAACTATATATATATAAGGCTGATAAACGATTCATATCGTCAGGTTCGATCATAATGTTGCCATATTATGAGAAAAATGATAAAAAATTAAAGCGAAAAATAATTGATATCTCCGATACAATTAGGAAAAAATTTAAATCCTTCAAGCAGCGAGAAGTGAGCGATAGTGACTCTTTTAAAAAATCTTTTCACCCCCTGATTGAGGCGCTGGAGAAGGTTAAGCCTGTTAAGGAAGAGGTGATCATCAAATCCGAGGATGAAAGCACCGAGCCTAATGTGAGCGCATGGTTCAGACCGAGAACGTCAACGGTGAATAGAAAACCCTTTTACGACATAGCGCACGTACCCATGGGCGATTATTCAGAGTTGGAATTAAAACCTTTTATCGACGACACATTTGAAACAAAATCGGAAAGCGAGGACAACCTATCAAAAGTGGAAAAATTACAGGAAACGTTACACGGGAGCACGAGCACATTTTTCGAATTGAATAAGGAATTTGGACATATTGCGGCAAAGTATTTGCAATTTTACTTTACATACCCCAAAGAGCGAGATGAAAAATATGGAATCCGGATAGAAGGCGATAATCTAATCATAGGAAACAAGTTGATAAGGTTGGATAAAAATGATATAATAATTGACGAGAATGAATTTGAGGGGACTATGGGGCTGTACGAATTGCTCGTTAAAAAGAAACCGGACAATTTAGTCTACAATGAGAAAGATTTAGAAGAGTACAAAAAAATTCTGCTACTCACGAACGGTCACTTGAAAAATTATGATAGTCACATGAACGTTAACAGTAATAAAGGACATAAATATTTGAACATAATAGCGAAACTGTTCCCGCCAAAGGCAAAACCTCGAAATCAAACCGATATTGAGAACCATAAGTCTAGAATTATTAAGATAAAGGAAAGACTCGGCGAGGGTCTAATCCCTGCGAATATGACATTGAACGGGTCAGGTTTCGTGTATTGGAATGATGTGAACGAGTTGGTGGATAGATTACGTTTATTGATGGCTTCAAAGGCTGCAGGGAATAATTCTCACCAAAACGAAATCCTATCGATTCTGGAAGAGCTTCAAGAGGAGGGAATTATCGTCTAACGTATATAAAGCATAGTCGCTGTTGGTATATTATCAAAATGCCACAATCAAAGTACGCATCACATACGATATCAAAGTTTGGGAGTCAAGATATCTCTCTGACTAGAGATGAAATTATAAAGTTAATAAATGATGAGAGGTCTGGTAAAGGGTTGAATAGCGATTTGGATGAGAAATTAAAACATACGAATGAGATGATTAAAAATTTAGCAATTAGTACAGTGCAGGAATTGACGAAAATAAAGTCTGAATTAAATAATGTCAACGTAAATGGAGTAGAAAATCTAGATGAAAAAATTAATACTTACACTATTCATATGAATGAGACGCTTAATAATTTAGACAATACTACTGTGCACGAAATGACTAAAATAAAATCTGAATTAAATGACCTCGCCGCTCGCACGATGCACTCCATCGGCGGGAACCATGATGATTTAATCACGCTTAAATCTCTCATTGAAACAATGAAAGATAAAAATATCAAGACAGAGTCGACTGTGGAAACATTAAATAAAAACCTAAAAGATCTTACAAATGACATTCTCCACTTATTCGGTATAACGGGTGAATACTACTCTGTCAAAAACCATCGTATTAGTCAAATGTTGGAGGGGGTTCAAGGAATGGATGGTGTGAACGTAAATCAATTGAAAAAAGCCGTTACAGGTATGGAAACCAAGATAAAAACAAACGAATCGTTAATTAACAATCATATTAAAGAGATGGATCGAATCTTTGGGATTACAAACAGCTACTTCTCGGTAAAGGGTCATAGAATCGTTTCCCTGGCCGACGGTAAGGACAACGCCGACGCCGTGAGCATGAAGCAACTCAAGCAAGGCATAAGCGATTTAGAGAAACGTCTCAAGCAGACCATAGTCGATTTGGAGAAACGTCTCAAGCCAAAGTAAAATACTATAAAAGCAGCGAAATGAGGGTGGGATTGATCAAAATGAAGTTATTACTCATTTCATTCGGGGCGATGCTCGTCGCCGCTTGCCAGGATAGGTGCTTAAACGGAGGAGTCTGTTCTCAAATTAGAAGCAGACCATTCTGGCGTTGTCACTGCGAGCAGACTTCGTTTTACGGAAATAGATGCGAGATACCGTGTAACAAGTCATTCCAATATCCCTGCATAGATGTTCACCCTACATTAGCACCTAAACATTTAAATACAACCACTACTTTGATTAGTAAATATGCAGACGTTTGGAGTATAATTTCTATAGTTTTATCTTTAATTACGCTGTCGTCGTTTATAACAACTTTAATATATATATGGTTTAGAAAACGTACAATGACTAGTGTCTTCATTACACTTTTAACATGAGTAAATATATAACACCGGTCAAAGTCGGAATCGTTGAGGAAATACACGGAGCTGTACGAAAAAACTTTAAAAGACGGAGAGTACTAACGAAGGGAATAGACGAGCTCTGGAGTGCAGATCTCGTTGAGATGCAATCTTTGTCTAATATAAACAAGAAATATCGCTACATACTGACAGTTATTGATGTATTTTCCAAATTCGCCTTTGCTAAACCCCTTAAATCAAAAAATGCAAGGGACGTGACGCAGGCAATGCGTGATATTTTTACAGAGTCTAATAGATCCCCCAAACATTTGCACACCGACGATGGTAAAGAATGGTTTAACTCTACGTTTAAATCATTAATGAAAGAATATGACATTAATTTATACTCGACCTATAGTTCCATCAAAGCTAGCGTTGTCGAAAGATTTAATCGTACGTTGAAATCGAACATGTATAAGCAATTCCATATACAGGGAAACTATAAATGGATACCTCCGATATTGGATAAGCTAATTGAGGACTATAATGCACGGAAACATAGAACAATCAACATTGCACCGATTCAAGTTTCGGCTAAAAATGAGAAATTAATTTACGATAGGGCCTTTAATGTGTTGAAAATAAAAGATCCCTCAAAACCCAAATTTAAAGTGGGTGATCAAGTTCGAATATCGAAATATAAACATATATTTCAGAAAGGCTATCTCCCCTCGTATACTACAGAGTTGTTTACAGTCAAAAAAATTCAAAATACATTTCCTAGAACTTATTTATTGAGTGATTCAAGCGGACAACCGATTTTAGGAGGATTTTACGAGGAAGAATTGAAAAAAACTAAATACCCAGGTCTTTATTTGGTTGAAAAAATATTGCGGAAAAAAGGCAGCAAAGTCTACGTGAAATATCTCGGTCTAGATAAGTCGCATAATGAATGGATTAGCAAGGATAATGTTGCATAATAAAAACAATATTTTTAATACTTTTTTATTCAATCTGTCTAATTAGAAACTCATACATAATACAGGCGTTATTTAAGGCACATGCGCCGCGTCTTCTTCTATGAAGATCACATTTTTTAAAAATCCAGTTAATTTTGCGGAGAGACGGATAATCGCCAATGTCTTCAAGGTTGATAATTTTCAATTCGGGCATCAGCTTTTGAAGCAACCTCTTCTTCTCCAATCCTTTGACGAAAATTCTCTGTATCCCTATTAGTAGAGTCGATATATAACTTTCCAATTCATCGTAGGGAATAGTGCCATCAGAATGGTTCAAATTGTGATAGTTGCGAGTTAGCCATTTGTTTGTTGATACAACTTGTTGCTGGATAAACGGCGGAGATTGAAAAATCGAAACATGTTCCAAATTTGAAGATTTAATTGCAAATTCTTTTATAAAATTGGTTTTAAGGTCAGTTTTGAGACATTGAAAATCAACAATAACCGCAGAGTCGACCATTATCCACCCGTGTCATAGAAGGAATGTTAGAATCGCGTCGTCTGATTAGTCCACTCCCTCCTGGTGACATCATCCTGAGATAGAACAATCGCACTTAGCTGATTCGCCAGTTTGATGATAGTATTATATTCCTCTTCTTGGGATTTCACCCCGACTGTAGCGCGGAATGTAGACTTTTTCCAATAATCAATCGGTTTCTCGTTGACTATGTCGTTAATCCTGTATACCTCCAGCTTAATCAGATAATCATTGCCCATTTTCTGCGAGGCTTCTATAACCACACGCCCATTATCAGTCAGTTGGCTAATTCTTGAGTTTGGGATACATGATTTCCCAGCATCTGCACTCAATTGTTGAAGCTTCAAAACTGGAGCCTTGCGTTTTTTCTTTTTTTCGATATTTTTATCAGCATGATTATCAAACGATAGCAAAACATTATCAGCATCATCAGTCCATGTTAGGTTATTTAAATAATTATGAGATTCCATTGCGAAGCAACTAATGTAATGTACTTTCACTAGGAGACTTGAAACGCGAGTGAGATGGAATCTAATTGTTGAAGGAGAATGAGATGAATAGTGGGGGTTAGAATTGTCAGAGTGAGATAGATACACTAGGCGTGGTCTATGCGACCATTTTGTTTTTCTGTCTGCGGGATAGCAAACATTTTTTATTATAAATAGGTGAATTGAAATGAAAGAAATAATTAGGTATAGACATTATTTATTCATAAACTTATCAAAGCTAACAATTATCAAATCTTGATATTAATTTATTTTACATTTACATAATCCTAAAATTACCACATCTTGATATTACATATATACCTTATAATTATCTAAACTTATTCTATATTCATAAAGCGTCAATATCGTATAAAAACTTATATTTTAACATTGCCGTGCGCTAAAGTATTTACACCATCAGGTAGCGCATGCCTTTTGTCATCAAAGTTTACAAGGGCTACTTTATTCTGTGCTATGGTGTAAACGTTATGATTTTTAGCTCTGATAAATTTCATTTTTAAAGATTTCGGTTCATTTTCAAAAAGACACCTTTTATAATCATCGAAGAATAGGGATTTAGCCGAAACACCCTTACATTTTTTAACCAATTCATCAGACTCGCATTTGTAAGCATAACATTTTGATCTAATTGCCAAAAATTCATTTATAATATTATCACCCGTCTCCAGTTTCATCAGACCTAAAACCTGTTTGTTTACTATTGGCATGTTAAAAACATTATCTTTTGGGAAATTACTCGTATCGAAACGATGGAGATCGGGCTTTATATCTTCATAAAAATCATTGGTTTTGATATATGCTACTATGCTGTCTGTATCAGTATATTGTAATTCAATATTATCCTGATATTTAGGTTTTAAATAATTATACCAAAAATCAATCATCAGAGTCTTGCTTAATTCTAAGATTGCGGCACCGAGAAAAACAGGCTGATTATAATAGACTTCGGGTTTTGTCATTTGAATTATACACAAATCATTCTCGAGCATGAGAGGAGAATGAAAATATGGAGAGGCAATATAAGCTCTAGCACCCATTCGATTTACTTTTTTATTCCACTGATTTACTATCTTAATTTCCATAAATCTTTCGGGGTTAAGAATGCTTCGTCCAAAGACGCTATTGTTCATTAATTTAAATAAATTTTTTTCAAATGGTGAAGTAGCTTCCGTTCGCAATTTATTGTTTATATTAATATAATCCCTTAAAACAAAATCCTGTTTAAATGACAGTATTTTATGGATTTTAACCAATTTTAAACCCAACGAAAGTGCCTGCTGTAAATTTTTAATGTGTAAAATATATTTTGATTTATCATACAGGGTGCCTAAAAGTTTTTTCAATTTTGCATTGGGAGGGACTCGTTGCTCGACACATGGGGGGAAAGAATCAAGGTAATTGTGCGTTTGTGACGGTACGTGTAAATCGACTTCTAAAATTAACCCTACCTCACCATCACAATCGAATGATAAAGGATCAAAACGATCGGTGTCCTCATCGCTGTACCATTTAAAGTCCGATACTGGGAGCTTGGAACACATCGAGTGACCGTACATGTTATTAATATCACAGTATACGATATAGCTCGACTCTTTGGTGGGAACATAATCTTTTTGGTAGGGATTATTGCTCTTGGTGTACTTTTTTGAAACACCACAATACCCGCCTCGAATAGAGGACTTTACAAAAGTTAGCATATCTAAATCAGTAAGTAATTCGAGCTGAACCTTACTGAGTTTTAAAAATGCATCAAAAGATAGGGATGGTAGGGTATAGTATTGGGCACAGTCTAGGTCATATGTGGCCATACATAATTTCCTAAAGTGAATCATTACGTCCGAAAGTATAAGCACATCACACATTAAATATAAAGAGCTATATGATCCCAAAGAGGTACATTTAAAGTGAGTAAATATTTTTAAAGCACGATCGTATTCTTGATCGGTTATTTGCTCATCTTTCAAGTCGTTATAGAAATGTTCTTTAGATGGCAGTTGCGTATCTTTTAATCTCTCTAGACTGTTTACATAAGAATAGGGGAATATGCCCTTTTCCTTCAATAAACCAATATCAGCATCATTTGGGAAAAATTTTCTCATATTTGTAAAATTCTCCAAAGTCAAATTTTTGCTTAAAGTGTCTAGAGATGAAGCAAGAAACTTATAACTATCTAAAAATCTCAGCTCAAAAGTACCAGCTTTACCGGTCTTTGGATGGAAGACACCTATGCGCTTTGAAATGGAAATAAAGCGTTCTTTACTTGACGGTATGCAAGTCACACTCCCGTTATCGTAAGCCAATTCTCTAATCAAAAAATGCATATCATAATTAATTATATTATGCCCGAATATGGGGAGATAATTTGGATATTTATAAAGTAAATTACAAGAATTGCATGCCCATGAGCGTATCGCCCCTGTAGTGTGTGAATGATCGAGGACATATTTGTCTCCATCGACAAAATCTTTTTTACAAATATGACAACGGGTTGATGAATTCAATTGAAGCAGATCACTAGTTGTAGGCTTTTTCATGACCACAACAGTTTTCATATGCTTATAAATAATAAGAGCTTGCTCGTGCAAAGAGGCGACAAAATGTTTTACGGCATCGGGACCCGTGTATGTGAAAAATTTACATAGAGATGTGTCGTAATTACAATATACATAGAATGCATAAGAAAAAACTTCGTGCTTATTTAAATATTGAGTATAACAAGCTTTAGGGTCTGGTTGGCACGTTTGAATGGGAAGAAGCACGCTTTCAAAATCAAAAAATATTACGAATGGATGCTCGAGTTGTTTATCGAAATTTTTAAATTGTAAAATATTTTCCTGAGTTTTACCGATGAATTTAACATCGATTTCTTTAGTTGTAGGAAGGCGGACTATTCTCTCGCCGCAATCGTGTTGCTGGTGATGTTGTAATTTGACCTCTGTAGCGAAAAAATTAAAACAGCCATCGCAAAAATGTTTTTTACCATTATGATGATTTATTTGGCCCGAAACTAGACGCGAAAAATTAGTTATAAGGGTGTAATGACCAAAATCAGTTTCTTCATTTTCTATATATAAAAGATTTACATGATATTGACGCTTTATTTTACTATATCTAAGTGGTCCACAAACAATATGTTTGCCGTTGTTAGCTAGCTTTAACCCGAAAACGGTAACAGAAATAGTAGGGTTTAGTTTTTCAAAAAGATTTATGTCAGTTAATTTAATTGGAAAACTGATATCACCCACATTTAAAATTTCAGCAAAATGAGGGTAAGAAGATGTTCTACTTCTATGCGTTTGTGCAGGTTTCAAAAAAGCTACGATGGAATATAAAAAACAATATTCATCATCGTTAATAATATTCAAAACAGCCCTCTTACTAATAATATTTTGCGGTAGGCGGACAAAGCTTGAACCGGCAATTGGTTGAAATTTATTTATGTTTACTTCCAGGAATCTAGTATTTACAAGTGTCCACCCGCTTTGCATTTCTTGAAAATGCTCACTTTGCGTCTTTATCGAATTTTTAAAAATGGAATAGACGTTATCAAAGTCTACATTATTACATATAATCTCATTCCGCGTATTGAAAGATTTTAATGATGATTCATTGCAAGTCGGCAGCAGATATGATCCAAACAGAACAAGGTTAACTTTAACACAGTGCACCGACTCGATTTGAGTCAGTATTAATTTTTTTACCTCGTCTTGAATCGAATTCATAAAAACATCCGGCAGAACGACATCAGAAGAGTTATTGTAGATCTCGTAAGTTTTGATACGACTCTTAAATCCACTCTGGATCTCTTGTGTTGTCGTGTTGAGTGAAGATCTAACGCTCAGAGTTCTGTGTTCGGCACTTCTCAGGTGGCTAGCATATTTTCCAACATCTAGATGCTTGTTGCATGAGCCACACCGCATCTTCTTGCTTGTTGATGGTTGGTCGTTTTGAATATTTCTTTTCATTTTAAAGCTGTAGGGAGAAAAACAATACTTATAAAAAATGTTCCGAGATCTTTTCAAACTATTAAAAATGATAGTTAGATTTCATTCAATAAGACAGACAAACAGATTTTTATAATTGATTCAAATATCTAAACAGATTTCTTTCAATAATATTATATAAGAAAAACATATATATATCTTGTACTGTCAAGATACATACAAAATAGTGTTTATTGAAACTAAATATAGAATGATGTTTTTAGAGGTGCTGTTTTCAAGAAGAGATAAAACGCATTATAATTTGATGTTATGGCTAAGAATTTAGTTTTATTATAAAGATAAGGGTTTGCCATTATGTTTTAAAAATGATTTCGGGTAAGTGGTCGCCGCGGCTGACTCGAACAAATTCCAGCCGAGAGGTCCAATTTTCAACCACTTTTTGCAGCAAGTTTGGCCGTATGTCAGCAATAACGCGCTGAATATTCTCTTCCAAGACGTTAATCGTGTCCGACTTATCTGCGTAGACAAGTGACTTCACATAACCTCACAAAAAATAGTCCAGCGGTGTTAAATCGCATGATCTTGGAGGCCACGCCACAGACCCACGACGCGATTTTTACTTTATTTTAGAGTGATTTAAAAAATTTAGAGTGATTTTTTCTAAAATTTGTACTTTTTGCAAACGTTGTTCAGGAGTAAATCTATTCATTATGAAATGGTATACCAAACTGAACATAAATCAAGTGACAGCTGTCAAAAACACCAACTACGAAAAGTAGTGACAGATTAAAAACCACATCTCTGAAAAAAAAATCCTTATATAATAATCAAATCAATGTTGCAATGAGATTTTTATAATGCATCGGTTTAAAAATTGCTATCACTGATATATACTTTCAAAAATAAATAAAATAATAATAACACAAAAACTATTGTTTTACATTAAAAATACATCATTATCTAATAGCATATAAAAAAAAACATATTAATTCAATTGTACATACCCTTTTTTTATTTCACGTGGAAAAAACACAATCTTGGTCAGAGAGACGTTTGAATCGCCGCTGTTCGCTGTGAATACAGTCAATGTTTATTATGCGCGGGGTTTTATAGCTCATCATGCATCGTTCTGCCACCATATAGGGAAACAAACCGGTTCCACGAGCACTCAAGCCAAAACGCATCCAAGCGTGGGTAGTTTGCAACGAGTTGAACGCATTTTAGTTCAATGTCAGGACGGGTTTGCACGCTGGCACATGCTTGGTTGAATGTCTTCTGTGCAAATTATAAACGGATAATAAACAGCCCACGATTTTACCTCGAATTCTGTCGAATAGGCGCGTTCAACAGTCTCGAATCCACCAAGAATGTAAAGATGGAATTGAATAGAATATTTAATTTAAAATGTTATCATTGTGGTGTATCTATGATTTATATTGAACAATTATATTGAATAAATATATTATCGATATTGCGTTGTTTAATCATTTTCACACACCCTCTCGTATTATTGACACATTGGAATTGTGTACCTAATTATAGCAAGCAAGCGAAAAGTTGAGGTCTCTCGGAACCCTCGTTTTGGACGCCGAAAAGTTGAGGTCTCTCGGAACCTTCGTTTGGACTTCAAAAGGTTGAGGTCTCTCGGTCTCAAAACGATTGATCCACCTATCCTTTTTCCATTTCTCACCTACTAAAATCAGTGCTAAACATTAGAAAAATGTTAGAAAAACATCAGAAAAGCGTAAATATTAGAAAAGCAGGAGCAAGGTACGCGTCAATACTCCACTACCGTCTGGCTGCATTTGCAGAAAACAATTGGCTTTGAACTCTCCTCCATACACTACTGTGGTGGATGCTTTCAAAAGAGTTTACTAAGAAAGGTATGGCAAAATTTCACTTTTTCGAATAACGTGTTGGATGCCGGCAGGTACAACCTGTGCCGTCCGACGGTCGCCGAGACGAAGCGGATATGCGAGCTGTGCGTCGAGCTGGTCTTCAGGCCGGCTCTTGGCCGGGTTCCCGAGCACTTCAACCACATGGCGCTCGTCCTGCTCGACGGCCTGTGGGCCTTCGTGCCCTTCCTCGACCCGCCGGCCTTCGTGTACTTCACCAGGACCCTGGCCGGCGTGCCCGGCTACGAGCTCTTCGAGTCGCAGAGGCTGGCTCTCCGGATGGAAGAGATGTCCGCTCAAAGACACCAAGATCCTGAAGACGTACGGAGGAGGAGTGCTGCCACAGCTGGGGTGAGAATTATTTTACGTCCTGCTGGGGTTGCGTATAATAATAACAATGAGACGCGTAAAGTGTGCTGTTTGTTGACTTGATGTCATGCCGAGAGAGAGAGCCGGCTGAAGATGCCGGTTACATACTTCACTCAAGAAAACTTATTGTGGGAAAGGAATTTCTAACGTGTCGCACCGCTTGCCGCTCATGACGTCAAACGCTGCGAGGACTGCAACTATACGCTTTCCACACAATGGTTTACTGAAATCTGAAATGTGGGAAGTAGTCGGCTGTCTTTATCTCGTCGTTGCTTAAAAAGATACATAAAAAAGCAACAACTTAAAGTAATAAATAGGTACAAGGACTAAGTCAAACTAAATATACTACCTACATAGTAAGTAAATATTTTTTAACGAAGTATGTTCAATAATTTGTCTAATTTCAGTGTTCTAGTTACTATTACCAATTATTTCAAGTTTTAATGTTTTAATTCTTTTACATATATAATAGACAATCTCTATTTTGCGATCATGCATTATGTTTATGTAACCTATTTTTATATGAAAACTTATTGATACTCGTTTAAAAAATGAGTGCTATATCTAAAATATTATAGTCAATGAAGTTAGTTTGGTATGAATTGCCTTTGACGCCTTTAAATGTTTTAAGTACTTGAAGCTTTTTGGGCAATATTTACAGGGGTCTTGTTGGTTTTGACGCAGTTCCCCAGCAGATTATGCCATAAGATAATATCGACTACATAGGAAAATGTAAATAATAATGCGAATTTTACATAATAATATAAGAATGTATATCTACTATCAATGTTTATCAATGTTTATATATAGTTAAGTAGGTTACCTAGCCAACATTGTTGACAGATTTAAAAATTAAAAATGCGGAGTGTTACGGCGCAGAACGGCGGGGGAAATCGTCGGTGTCGGGTTTTTACAACGACGATTCATATGACATGCCGTATCTATGTTTTAAAAGGTCGTTGATTGAAACAATTTTCCGCAAAATACCACAGAAAAGGTCAAAGTCAAAGCGCAGTTAGCGTAAACGGTTGTAACATATTAAACTATAACTATATTCTTTAAACTATACAAGTCTCTTTCTAGGAACGAGTCACTCTACCGAACTCCGAAATGACGCCGATAAACCTGGACGAGATCCCCGCCTACAGACGCCTCAACGCCCACAGCCGCTGGACCCTCGGGCTGATGGCGCTGACGTTCGGACATCTCCTCACCACATTCCTCGGCAGGCTCTACTTCAACCTGCAGATAGCCATCAGCATGTTCCTCATCAAATACTTCCCCTTCCTCGCATACTGGAGGTACGGCTTCAGGAGGGGGCAGGTCGACATGTTTGCTGAGAGCATCGCCGAAGAGGCCGCCTTGAGGTTGAATTCAGAAGTTGATCTGTCTTAGGCACGGATTTGCTCATGAGCTGTCCGGCGCGCGCCAATGGCGATCGCAAACGCTTTTCTGCCACAAGATAAATACTTAGTTAATAAGGAACTGGTTTTAATATAACAATGAACAGACTGATCATTTTGGTAGAGTCGTTTATTCCTTATTCGTTTTTCGGAACTCTAAAAAAAGCATTAATTTGTGTAGCTTAAATGTAAGTGTAATTTGTGTAAGTAATGTTTTAATTACTTAATATTTTTTCTAATGCAAACGTCTATCATAAGTAGTATTTATAGTTATTAAGACATAGCGTACACTTTAAATTCTACCTAAAACTTCATTAATGTAGAAAAATTGTGCTTTAGAGATTATTTTACAAGGGTGGCTAATCAGATTAACTCATTTATGAAATACGCCTAATTATTACTTTTTATAACATATTGATTATTTATATATAGCTATAGCAACGCAGTGTTGAATAATTTATATTATTTATAAGTAATTCATTTTAGTAACCGCAAGATCTATTCAAATTTATTATTGGTGCGTACTAATGTACCATATATAAGTAATAAATAATGTAACTATCAATTAATTATGCGCCTATGCGTATAAATGGTTGAACGCTGTTTAGTATTATTAAAGAAATTTCGATATTATTTGTCTCTTTTATTTTTATGTTCCTACTTACAACATAATATATATATACCTTCATCTTAATTCATCCATCATTATTATATTTTTTGTTTGACAATATTTTACACTAAAAAGGACAGGTGAGAGTTAAAAATGCATTTTTATGAAACCCAGCGCAGGGTTTGAACCGACATCCTGCGCTCTCAAGTACAGGACCTCTTTAGAACCTTTATAAATATTTTACTAGCCAACGCATTATCAAAAAATTAATAAACTTTACAATATTGTCAAAGGTTGTGTCATTTATCTGTTCAGGCGATTTGCCGCTATTAAAAAACAATCATCAAATATGAGTCAAATACTTTTACAACCATCTAACCCTATTTAGATGACTTTTTACAAAGGTCTGACAATAAATAATTTTTAGAAATATATATATGTTTCTGAGTATTTTACCATAATAATAAAGTTTAAATAAGTTTGAAATCAATAAGCGGTATATAAAACATAATTATGTGAATCTTATTGAATTTTAATTAAATTTTATTATATTATTAACACATGATTGATTATATATTTTGACGTTTAAAATAATACGCTAAAACAGTTTGAGAATGCTGTTCATTGTATTGTTTTTTTTTTATTACAATTGTCTCGTCGTTGCTTAAAAAGATACATAAAAAAGCAACAACTTAAAGTTATAAATAGGTACATGGACTAAGTCAAATTAAATATACTAAAAATCACACCTACATAGTAAATAAATAATTTTTAACGAAGTATCTTCAATAATTTGTCTAATTTCAGTCTACCAGTTTCTATTACCCAATTATTTGGTGTTTTAATGTTTTAATTCTTTTAGATCTATAATAGACAATCTCTATTGTGGGATCTTGCATTCTGTCTATGGCTATAGCCCGGACCTTCTATGTAAACTATTTTTATACGAAAATGTATTAATACTCGTTTAAAAAATGAGTGCTATATCTAAAACATTGTAGTCAATGAAGTTAGTTTGGTGAGAATTGAATTGGTGTGTTAATACTTATCTATTCTATATATACTCTATTCTATAATATCTATTAAATCTATACTTAATGCACATAAAACATTATTTTCATACTCAAAAACAATCAACAATCCATTCACAAACACAAAATATCTCTCTCTCCCTTAGTCACACACACACACACACGCAATACATCATCTGTATACAAATCCTATACCTACGGGTTTGTATTTAAATAATTTGATTTAGTTAGAAAACATTCCTACTGTATAATAAAATGTTTGTAAATAAGGAAGAAATCCGTAATCGGGTTTGTTATCTGATTTATTCTTATTTTTTTTAATGTGATATTGATATAACTGTGTTTTCCCATAACAAAAAAAAATGACATGCTTCAGAACTGTGGCTCTAGTCTAGGGTTGCCATTCGTCCCGGTACACCGGGACATGTCCCCGGTTTAGAGCCTCGGTCCCGGTTGTCCCGGTTGACCCACCATATGTCCCGGTAAACGAATAATCATGGTTTATATTATTGCTAAAATAATGCGAATAATTCGTGCGACCACATTAGATCACATTGGCTGGCGGTAAAAGTGTGGGGTCGAGGGATGTACTGACATTTTACACATATTTTTCCATATTTATAGTACGGAATGAAAGACTGAAATACCTTTGTGAGGGAACTGATGTAATTCATGGTAATTTACGATCTCGCTCAAAAACTAGGTGGTTAACCGTCTTTGTTGCCGGCCATTAAACGTATTTTGAAAATGTGGGAACCATTGAAAGATTTACTTTTTTCACAAACCAGATTGAGTCCCTTGGAGGTGGTACCCCCCTCCTCCCTCCTTCTATTATAACTCCCCTATATTTTCTCCTATATTGATATACGTCTCGGTCGGAGCCAAACCATTTATGGCAACCCTACTTTAGTCACAAACCCACTCGCGAATCGCTCGCTGGCTCTTTGGTGGTGTTGGTTAGAATCGCCGAGCGTTTGGCACCAATACCATCATAAATATACAATATGGATACGTGAACCTCTCGTTCGCGGTGCCCACTAGCCCTGCTGCTATCCCGTGAACTATCTTAAACCACCAGACAACGGCGGTCGGAAACTAACCATGATAACGCATCCAGAAAATAATGTGGTTCTGGCTGCGCAATCTCGGTTTGGTAAACTCGTATACTAAGGATAACTCATCACAATAATCGCAAACGGTTTCTGATTTTTTTTATCCTAAAGATGGATACACCTTCTAAGATTTAGCTAAGCTTAACATAGTTTTAAATACATTACCGTTTAATAAATAAATAAATAGAGCTTCTACTCTGTAATAGTATTTATTTTTTTTTTTTGAATACCAAAAGGTTGTTAATTTCGGCGGGTAAATGAACGCTTTTTTTTAAATTGGGTATTCATATAAACAAGTGGTCGCTCAGCGGTCGAAATTCGACCGTAATTCAATAAATTTTTAAGTTTGAGCATTATTGAGGTTCTTATAGCTGCAGCGTGTACAAATACGCCATTAGCGTGTGTTGTTTGCTTTAATTCCCTGCAATACCTATGAAATTTAACGTTTGCAATAGTAGAAAAAAGATGTTAGTAACATTGAATGCAGCCTTTTACCGAAAGTGACTTCAGTTGCGAAATGTTTTCATAATATTAATTTCATCATTTTGTAATACTATTTACACTATTTCAATTTACAATTGGCCTATTATCATTTCGTCTTTCACGCTAATATGCCTTCTTCTTTGTGTCTCACGTCAGTTCTATGGAAGATAGGTGTGTAATAATAAAATGTACTTACTTTTTTTTAATCTAATTATTATACTTTTTTGCTTTGACATTACTTTATTGACATTGACAGATTATTGAAAAAAGAACTTTCAAAATCACAAAATTCGCAGTTCGAAACTCATTCAGTGACATTTTGTATATAAGATATCGAATTCATTTAAACTTTATATTATTCCTTAGATAAGGATCTAAGTAAACTCTTTTGATAGCATCCACCATTGGTCCTAGGGATGGGAAAAATTGGTTTTTCAAAATTCAAAAAAATCACACCTCTCTAAATACGAACAGGATCAAATCAGTTCAAAATGTTAATTGTAGGACTATAATTTCCCTACATTTTTTGTTTGAAACAATTTTTGATATGAGCAATCCTTACGGCGCAGTATAAAGAGGGATTCAGTAAACGCACTCTCTCTGCGCAAGGGTACGGCTCACGAGTGGATCACATTGCAGATCGCGCAGACTCTGATACAAGTTCGTCCAATTGGAGTTCGCCTATCTTCTACTTTCATCCGGTGAAATCTGCCTCCGCCTTCCGGCGTACCGAAAGGTATTTTTTACCAGCGTTAAATATGAATCCTAATCGGGGAATAACTAAAGGTACTAAAGAGTTGCTTTACGATGCCTATATTTATAGAGCCGAAAAAGCCATTAAGTATTTGTGTTTACAGATTACTGACTACATTCACCGCCTAAACCTAGCAGTTCAATTATCAACTGAGTACGTCATTTCTTCGTATCCTGGACCCTAGACATCCCCGATATATTACAATTGCAAGATTCAGTTCCAAAAACAACTGACGTTAAGTAACATTGATGATGTAACTTATTCTAGATGTAAATTGTTTTTATTGAATTGCCACAAAACACATTTACTGCAGATTGCTGCTTTTGATTATGTAAATATATCACTAGATACTCCATTATGAAATATTCTTAAATATAATGGAGGGTATAAAGTCCAACCAGTACCAACCCTTAATTCTATAAAAGATCTTAATAATATAAAAAATAAAGAAGGTATTAATAACCGAAATCTCTAATTATTTATACGTGGAAATGCTATATCTGGAGCTCCTAATAACAAAGGAACTAACCAATTCCCAACGTGGTGGAACCGATGCGTTTATATGGAAATAAATAAAACGCATAGCGTGAGAAATTACGTTTGAATGATGTTTAGGAAACTTGAAGAATCTTATGCCTTAACCTCGCAACCGCCAACACTCCGAACAAATTGAGTTACCTACCTCAACTGACTCCGCCAAGGATCAAGTTTGACGGGAATTGAATTCCCGGAGGATGCGCTTTATCAAAACGGTAACCGCATAAATGATTGCGATTAATAATTAAATTTAAATGCATTCGTGCATTAGTGTCAATGAACTCGACTTTACTTTTGCACCAAACTCCGTGCGAAATTGCATATAAAAATAGCATTGTTTGATCGCGTACGACATTCGTTCGGGACATTTCGTGTTGATTCCACATCACTTTTATAATGTAAGTATTAACCATATTTTTTTTAAAGGAATTGCCGTCTTTTATATCATCTTTATGTAACCAGGCGTGGGGGGGGGATAAAGTGAGTAATTAACCCTTCCCCCCAACCCCCAAGATTTTTCAATAACACTCACCAGTACACATTTTGTTATAGCGTTCGTTCCTTTTTCACAGCGCATCATACCACCAGAAATATTAATTTTAAATTACTTTTAATTTATTTTTTTTATTTAAAAAAAGACTATGCTTTTTCCATTGTACATAATTGAAAGTGTAATTGGACAATGTTTTTTTTTTTGAAGACGGACAAAAGGTTATTTTTATAGTTTTTTTATTTGCTTTTCGCTATGTGATTATTCTAAAGAAAGGGAGATAAATAAATAAATGTGGAAATGTGCGTCTGCGGAAAATTCCTCCAAAACAATTCATCCGTAATTAGATAATTCATCTAATTAGGGATGTAGTTCTAAACGAATTGTTTATAGACGAATGTTATTGTAAATAGACGATTTTTCCGCAAATCGAAAATGAGTGTCCCCTAGCATTTTACCCCCCCACCCATTTTTTTTCTAGATCCGCCCCTATATGTGGCCTAGGTCATCATTACAATAACTATTTCAGGCCCACCCCAACTACGCTAAAGAATTTTAGAATTTTATTTCTCTATATGAGGTTTTAGTTAAATTTTTGGTGTTTATCCATTATATATTAGAAAAAACTTTATTTTGAATATTTGTATAGCTAGGTTAGCTTATTCTGTTAGGTTTAGTAGGTGAGACAAGTCCTGGAACTCGCACGATAGCTAGACCTGCGGAGGGAATTGAACCGAATGTTTCTTTCTCTCAATTTTGGTTATATTTTGGAAGAAAACTAATTTAAGAAGCCATTGCGACCATTTGAAGCAGGAATTTAATTCAAACATCCAGGCCATACGGCATACAGCATACAAATTGGTATTTGATATCAGAACTTCTAGTTCGTGGCTCCCAAAAATAATTAGGTTTACTGTACCGCCCGCCCCTGGCGATACAACCGGCGTCATCTAGCTATCTCGCTCGATCGTTTTAGCCTCGTTTCATAGTTTAGCAAACAATTTTAAACACGAATGAAATAAATCGCCGATCTGTGTTTTATTAATATTTTGTCAACAACGGATGCAAAAACCCATTTGTTTGTTTGTCGAAAGCTCGCATCGCTCTTCTGAATGCTACGAATAATTTATTTAGAATATTATCTCAAATATTTGGAGTAGTAAACATTTTCAATAATTCAAATAATTAATATTTGATAGAAACTGTTTTTATTTACAGTTTTTTTTGTTTAAACATTGCAGGTCTCTCGTCGATGCTCAGAATCAAATCGACCTTCTGTTCAATAGATCGCTTGAGCCAATATTTATCCCAAAAGGCGACAAGAATGAGTCATTCGCGGTAACTGAAACATTCTTGGTAAGTTTTTACGACGATTATTATATGTAAAATTAACTGCGCTCGCTTGGTACCAGATCTCACAGCTTGTCCCGTTTGATTCATTATGCGGAACCATATGAAACGGAACTTCGGTGAGTCTCGTAATCATACGACCGCTAGGATGGCTTACTGTGTTGTTCCAGATGAGTAACTTCGAATGACATCTTTGAAACGGTGTGCGCTACTCGAAACGGTCCGCTTCGCTCCCCATTTATAACCCGCAACTGCAGCACGTGGCGCCGACTCGTGCCTTCAGAACTGACTTAACTAGTATGTAGAACAGGGTATCCGGACACTACTGTTTCTTTATAACATGACATACTGTTTAGCTATGTCGGCGGTATATCGAATACATAAGAATTATCACAAATATTACAGGGCTGTTTTTATATCGAGAGTTAATTATGATCAATATCGACAATTCAATCAAATCGGCAAAATTTTTTTTGTAAAACGTTTCTCAATTACGAGAATAACGGCTACAAAATTAAATAAAAATCGTTTTAATGTTTGAGAGCGCGGTTGAACGGTCAGTGACCCCCGAGCGCGCGACTTGCGAAAAACAAAGTTTTTTTAATAATATAATTACTTTAGTATTTTTTCTAGTGATACCGGTTTAGTTAACGGTGTAAATCAACCTCAACGGTATAAGGAGTGCCCTGAATAGAAAAACTGCCTGTATAATTTTTAATTTGAATAAATTTTTATCAGTAATATGGTTTTTATTCATGTTTTTGATATTACCATCTGTTGTTTTTACAATATAAATTCTGTTTATACAATCTCCATACAATTCTTTCATATGTGCTTATAAGAGTACCTAAATCATATTTATTTATTTATTAAAATATCCATACAAATTAATATCATTAAATGTGTTTACTATGTCGCATTTTATCGATATTCTATTGAAGAAAAGTACAATTTGTGTGGATTAGTAACACCTCACTGGGCAAATGCCTGTGTCGATTTTTTATTAAAATCGAAAGCTTGTCTCTCCTTTGTTATTTACGAAAATGTGCATACAAATATGCATGCATGCACAAATGTGTGCTTGTGAATTCATACGTGCATGCTGTTCCGATAAAAAAATCAGTTAAGAGCCATAACGCACTCGAATTGCATTTTATGCATTTTTTGAGGTCTACTGCCGAGATAGCCTTTCATACCAGGCATATATAAAAAATATAATTAGATTAACTGAACATTTTTCTATCAAACCTTTAATCTGGTTTTTTAAATAAATAATCCTACGTTTACATAAAAAAATATTGAAATTGGTAAGTTTTATTTTTTTAAATTCTCATAAACCAAACTACATATGTGACGTAAGCCTAATTTATACATAGAAATGTCCACAATAAAATTCTACAGAATAACATAAACTTATATATTTTTTTAATTGCCTTATATTTTTAATATAAATAAAAAACTGTCAAATGTTTATTCTTTGATGTTGTCACCGACGCCCGAAGTGCACGTGGCCGACACCATTTGCAAAGGCCGAACTCCAAGGTCACCTCACGATAGATGGCTCTTAATAGACCCTGCAATTTGAAACATGGTATGCATTGACGTCGTATCAAATTTCATAAAAATTTCGTAATAAAAATGTAAAATTTATGTGATTATATTAAATCGTTAACGTTCGTTCGCGTCGCGTCATTTATCACATCGGGTCATTGATCGGACAGGGCCTTGACCGAGCGTGGCGTAAAGGGAATTCATTCCAGCGCTTTAATAAAATTAATAAATTTGGGTATTTTTTTTTATATAATCTCAATTGTATTGTTAAACAGTGGATTCGTGTAATTGGCCTAATTTATAATTATGTATTTACTGTTTTATAAACTAAGTTACGCTACATATTTCCCTAAAATAAATTAAATAATTTCTTACACGTAATAAACACTACAAAAACACCCCCTTTAGTCTTCGGAAATGGTCTCAGGACAACTGAGTTAAAATAACGACTTCCTTTTTTATTTTTAAAAATAATTAAATAAGTAATAAAACTTACTATCAACATATGCTACACATATGTGTGAAAATATGCTAACTATGTTTACCACTTATGGCCACTTTTTTGACAATACCTACTCCGTCTTACAAAAAATTGCCTACTTTTTGCGACTACAAAACATTATTAATTAATAGATAAAGTATCTTCCTTTGAATCTTGCCTGATTAGGCAAGATATAAGAAGGTGAAAAAGTCCTTCGGCCTGTGAGGCATCTCAATTTCTTTGGACCTAAACTTCTGAACAGCTCAGATGAGCACAATTTAAATTCAGTCTTGCAAAAACCATCACCAAATGGCTCCTCACAATACGCATCAGAAAAGATGGTGAGCAGTGTGTTACAATAGAAAAGCTAACATAATAAATAATTTTATATATTATCTTTATGTTTAGTTTTTTGTATATTTCGTATATCATTTTTTTTTTATTGAGAAATCAAGTTGGCAACCATAACCTTCCTAACTAGGTAAGAGTTACCTGTTCTAAGGAAGGTTATATATGAAGTGTTACAGTCCATACAATAGACCAGCGCAAAACCCTGTGAAAATATAAAAATTAAAAATTATAGGTAACACAATTATATATTAAATAAATGTATGATATTTTGTATTTATGATATTATCCTATGATCCGTCTTATTATTTTACCGCTGTTAGAACAGGTTTTTTTAAACTCGTTAAATTGACCGTGTTACTTCAAAACAACAATAAATGACTGCTATTTAATTTGTCTATATGATATTTTGTTGTTACTTTATATTAAGCAATAATGAATAGATAAATAAATAACACGATTTGTTTCTTTCCTTATTTCTAGGACGACGAATACAAAGGCCTCGGAATACAACTGAGCAACCGTTTCGGCGAATCTGACAAGATTCCCTTGGCAGAGCCGTCCACGAAGCCTGACCTGGCCTTCGCCGCGAAGATCACGAAATGGGAACCCTTCACCGTCGTCATCCCCAAACACGAACAGATAGCCTCCCAGCTCATCGAGATATTTATGAGTGAGTCGGCGTTTGTTACAAAAACAAATAACATTTAATTTCTCAGCTATCCTTAGTACGCTAGATACTTCTCGGTGTTTATAGTAGAATTTATTTTGAATATATTATTATTTGAGGTATATTTCACCGGATCAAAGTGGGGCAGTTGTACGAACTTGTATCGAACATTTCGCGATCCGGTTCCCGCGAGGCAGCTCGCGCACCGCGCCGTACCCTTGCGCAGCGAGAGTGCGTTTACTGAATCCCTCTTTATACTGTTCCCTAGGGGTTTCACGTATCAAAAATTGTAGGGAAATTATAGGCCCACAATCGAATTGATCTGATTTAATTCTGTGCATATTAAGGGAGGTACGATTTTTTGAATTTTGAAAAACCAATTTTCCCACCCCCCCAATTCCGCCCCCTGCCCATTAACGAACTTTACCGAGATTTTGTACCTTACATTTTATGTATCGATTTCAAAGTGATTGGTGGTAATTACGGCAGTTATCGTGTCCACAAGATGTTATAGTTGAAGATATACAAACTTATATATAAACTGAGGGTAGTTTTGGGTTCTAGGAAATGTGAAACGCGAAGATATGCTGAAATTTTCTGAAAGTCATGAAATGGTACCCATTGCAATAGGTAGGTAGGTTTGCAATGAATTCTACCTAAAATACCTAATTGACCCTGCGATTTCAACCATGATTTGTTTTGACGTCATATGATAATTCATTGTTTGTTGTCATATGATAATTCGTCATAATTTCCGAGTTTAAAAAAAATGGAAACTTTACGTAATAATATGAAATAGTTCGTAAGAGGGAATTTACACAGCGTTTTGATAAAATTAATAAATTTGTGCATGAAATATTTTCGTATTTATTTATACAATTTCTTACACGTAATAGGGAACATTAACCCCTTAAGTCTTCGTAAATGGTCTTGGGACAGCCCTGTATTTTTGGTAGGTACAGCCAAGTTTTATAAATAAATTTCGGAAAGATCGCCTTTATCAATATAAGTACTTTAATACTTTTTACCATTATTAGTTTATCGGCTATAGCTTACTCGAGCAGATGAGTACAGTCAATCGGCATAATAAAAATTAAACAATGTACTTATTAATATTATAAAAGATTTATTATAAGTTTTTCGACAACTGTACCGAGTCGCTCACTAACGCATTCGTTTGCAGTCATTCGTTTTCATCACAGTAATATTGTATCATAGCCAGGACCGGAATAGTAAATAAAGGAGAATCCAAGGTAATGTGCCAATAATTGGGACCCCAAACTAATGTTCAGATCATGTCCTGAATGTTTGCAGAGGTTCCAGCGAATCAACTGAATGACTTTGTAGCGGTTGGCGCTTACTGCAGAGAAAAAATCAATCCCAAACTCTTCAACTACGCTTTTTCAGTGGCACTCTTAAATAGGTTCGTACGTTTTAATTTTTTTTTCGCTGTGATGATTTGGCTTCTAAAATGTTTTTAATGTTTGCTGTAAATTATCAAATATAATTCTTTGAAATAAAAGTGTTGTATAAAAATTATAGTAATAGACTATTTATTCAAATATGAATTTATGAACAAAAATATAATTCTTCTAATGCCAACTATAAAACATTAAAAGCATTTTAGAAGCCATATCGTCGCAGTATCATATGCCAGGTCCAGGTGAAAAAAAAACTGCTAAATGTACTTAACAAAAGTATGTTTAGTGGAGGTAGGCAGTGGTTCTTTATTTCGACGGCATCGGGTCGTTCGCACTGACGCGGTGCAGTCACGGAACTAATGACATACTTTATCATTCTGCTAAGCCATACACCATGGACGTGAGCAACATCTGACCTGGAAGGGGGGGGGGGGGTAGGATGAGGTCTAGGAAGGTGTCTCGTCCGGGAGCGCGGAGAGTAAAGACTGAAGACTGAAAGTTCTGTCTTCGATTATGAAAACTAAACCGTGAGAAAGGAATTTATAAACCGTCTCAGGACGGTCTAATTCTAAACTACCCGAACCCCTGTGAAAACCTATTATTCGATATTCGAGTAACCATGCTTTCTTATTATTTAATGGTTACCTCAATCTATAATATACAACTCCTATATTAAGCAAAAAAAAGTTACAAAAAAAAACTTGATATAAGTATAAAACTCGTAAAAAGGGGAGGACAACGGACGACTTCAGGCGAGAGGTGCACGTCTCCACGTCTCCGATCCATCATTGGAGAATGGTGAAAACGTCTACTCTGCATTTATTGTAAAATTTAATCGATTTACTTTTCCCCAGGCCGGACACAAGTAAGCTTCGATTGCCTAACTTTATCGAGTCCTTCCCTACGACATTCCTGGATGGGGGAATATTTCAGGACGCTCGAGAAACTGCAGCCCTGGTGCCAAAGGAAATGAGGGTTAATTGCAAATTAAATATAACGAATTTTAATCTGTTTACAATTACTGTACTTTACCTTCATCGCACGCTTCAAATAATTTCTCAGGCCGCGGTTCCCATCACGCTCCCCAGAGACCTGACTGCGTCCGACCTGGAACCAGAACACCGCATGGCCTACTTCCGCGAGGACATCGGCATCAACTTGCACCACTGGCACTGGCACCTGGTCTACCCCTTCTCGGCCGGCCGCGACAACATCAACATCGTGAACAAGGATCGGCGAGGGGAACTCTTCTACTACATGCATCACCAGATAATTGCCAGGTGACGCGACACCATTATTTGATTATTTGTCATTACTAGTGATCGCACAGTGGTCAAAAATCGTCCGTAATTCATTATATTTTTTTAGGTTTGAGCGTGATTAATGCTGTTATACCTCTAACATATTGCATATATATATATATTTTTATTTTGTCCTATTACGTCAGCTACGAGCGTGTACACATACGTCATTAGCGTGTGTTGTTTGCCCTAATTCCCTGCAGTACTTAACGAAATTTACAATTTAATGTTAGTAACATTTGAAAAAAAAAACACAATTACAGCTTGTATTCAGTGGTAGTACTTTCATAAAAATAATAAATAAATAAAAGCCGAAAAACCGGGTTTGCGTAGATTTTTAACGAAAAAAAACCGCAAATTTAATATATTTGCGGTTTAAATAATATTTTATCGTTTATATTACAAACAATATAATTTATATTATAGCAAATGCCGTCAAAGAAATTCAAATTCGCAACTCATTTGTCAGTTGTATGAACGTTTTCTTTATTAAATTTAGTTTATTTATTATTGTAACACATAATATAGCTAATTTTAGCTTTCTGCGCTCCTCCATATAAACTTTAACTGTGCCAAAATTCACACTCCTCCGTACGCTTAAAAAGGGGTACAAAGTTTTCCTTGCTCGTATTTAATATTATATAGATCTAATAGTAACGCTGCTTTCTTGGGCTGCGATATTATAACTAAAATTCTATGTAATACGATGTGGCGGCGCTACATATTCGGACTGCCGGCGGGCGCCGGGCGCATCAGATTGGCCGGTATCTGCGCAGGCGCGCATTGGAGCGGCGCACGGGCGATCCGCCAGCCGGTTCGACAGGCTTGCAAGCCACCGCGTGCATCACGCGCCAGCGACATCAATAATTGTACCTGACTATTTATATCGTGTGCACTATTCTACAAATGTTATTAGTTTTTTTAGTTTATAAATATTGGGACATGTGCAAATATATTATAGTAGTATTAGAGAATGATCTTCTTGTATCGCTGTTTTGTACTTTTATAAATAAATAGTTTTATATTTCATCGTGTTAGATTCAATGCGGAGCGCTTGTGCAACGTCCTGCCGAGAGTAAAGAAGTTCAACAACTTCACTGACCTGATCCCCGAAGGTTACTACTCTAAGCTCGACAGCCTGACAGGGTCGAGAGGCTGGCCTCCCCGGCAGGCCAACATGACTTGGCACGACTTGAACAGGCCTTACGAAGCCATTCGCCTGAGCGTCAACGACATCCGAGGGTGGAGGGCGAGGATCGAGGAAGCCATCAGCAAAAAGACTGTTCGAAGTGTAAGTTGATATTTATATAATCTACATGTTATGTTGTTATCGCAAAAATGGTAGATATTGTTATCGCAAAAATATATTTTTTAAATTAAATGGTAGAAAATTTGAATTATTTTGGCTTCGAAAATCATCGTTAATTATTCAAATGTTATTTTTCACCTTTGTACAATTTATTATAACTAGTTAGTATGCGGTTATTTTACCCAAATGTCGTTATTCTTGGTTTTTTAATATATATTTTGGTTTTATAAAAAAAAATACACGTAAATAAACGTCGAATATAAACCCTTCTGTGGTTAAAATGTGATATTTTGCAGGCGGCTGGTGGGGACGTGCCCCTGACGATTGACATTCTTGGGAACATGGTCGAAGCAAGCGACCTCTCGATCAACAAAGCCCTCTACGGGAACCTCCATAACTCTGGACACCTCATGATGGCTTACATACACGACCCCGATTATCGGTATCTGGTCAGTATACTAACATTCTTTTTCCAATGATACAGCTGTTTCTGAGGTCCTTAGTATAAACTAAGAACAGTGAAGATATATGAAAAACGTTCATAACTCGTGTTGTGTTTCAGGAATCGTTCTCAATAATGGCAGACGAGGCGACCGCCATGCGCGACCCTTTCTTCTACCGCTGGCACTCCTTCCTGGATGACCTCTTCTCGAGGCACAAGGCCACGCTGACTCCATATCTTCGCGCAGAAGTACGTACATATACCTATGCATATGAGTAAGCAATAAAATAACTTTTTTTGATTGGTACCAGCTGATTAGGAATAACTCCAAACATAACTAATTATTTCGAAAGTAAGCTTTTAAATTTTAAAATGCAGAAAATTGTTTTTTTTTCCAGTCGTAGTTCTACAACATACACTTACTTTTTGGTTCATATACAATAAAAAAATAGTTATTATATTTAAAAAAAAAGTTAGTTATAGAATATAGAAACGGTCACTCCTGAATCCACTCTTCTTCACGATCCTCCACAAGGTTCACAAAAGTCACGCTTGCCCATTGGACATATGGTTCAAAGTTCATTTGCAGGGCGGCGGGCGCCGGTCCGCAAATAATGCGGGCCACCAGTAGAGCTACCCCAACGGCTGCTCCACCAGATACCCCGTACAAAGGTCTTGCCACTGTAAACGGAAAAATTCCAGCCCTTATAATAGGGATGGTCACCTTACTACTTTCGGCGCACACTGTCTCACGCCGTGCGGAATCATGGAGTCGGTACATCTAACGGAGACAATATGTAACTAGTTAATAAGTAGTGCAAATACAATCCATCTACAATTAACTACCCTCCTAGAGCCGTTACAATCCAGCACTCAGAAAGACCCTCAGCGGGTCGCGCATGATCCCTACTCGCTGGACTTCGAACGATTTTAGCTCCGATAGTTAACGCCGCCCAAGCTTTGAGACTGCTACGTATAATTAAGTATGTAACTGTTTTAAGATATGACTATTGATATAATCACCAATCCTTGCTGTCTGTTTCCCGACGAATTGAGGAATCAGTATTGTGATCTTTTAGAAATCTCGTATAAAATGAAAGCCACATCCCGATTCACGATTTTCTGATATTTCAGCTCGATTTTCCGGGAGTTAGAATCACAGACATCAACCTCTCATCGGGATCTGGACCTGCGAACAGGATCAACACTTTTTGGATGCAAAGTATCGTCGATTTGTCCAGGGGTCTGGACTTCGCTGAGAGGGGAGCTGTTTACACGCGATTTACGCATTTGAACCACGAACCATTTACGTACACGTAAGTTTTTTTATTTGTTTTTTTGTATTGTCGTAGATCATGTGCCTGTGATTTTTTGAATTTTGAAAAACCACTTTTTCCCACCCCTGGGACCAATGGTTAATACTATCAAAAATGTTTACTTAGATAAGTTTTAGGTCCTTATCTAAGAATTAAAATAAAATTTAAATGATTTTGATATCTTATACACTAAGAAAATTATAGCAAAATTTCACTTTTTCAATAAACCCCCATACCCGCTATGATTTTACCCATTAACGGACTGAATGACTGAGATTTTGTGCCCTTGAATTTTATGTATCAATTTGAAAATGATTGTGTAAAATTACGGCAGTTATCGTGTCCACAAGAAAGTGAGATAGATAGATAGATAGGGTGTTTTTTTTAGAGGCGTGGTTTTCAATCTGGCACTACTTTTTTCGTAGTTGGTGTTTTTGACAGCTGTCACTTGATTTATGCTCAGTTTAGTTTGCCATTTCATAATGAATAGACTTACTCCTAAACAACGTTTGCAAATAGTGCAAATTTAGAAAAAAATCACTCTAATTTTTTTAAAAATCACTCTAAAATAAAGTAAAAATCTCGTCGTGGGCCTGTGGCGTGGCCTCCAAGATCGTACGATTTAACACCGCTGGACTATTTTTTGTGGGGTTATGTGAAGTCGCTTGTCTACGCAGATAAGCCGGACACGATTAACGCCTTGGAAGAGAATATTCGGCGCGTTATTGCTGACATACGGCCCAACTTGCTGCAAAAAGTGGTTGAAAATTGGGCCTCTCGGCTGGAATTTGTTCGAGTCAGCCGCGGCGGCCACTTACACGAAATCATTTTTAAAACATAATGGCAAACCCTTATCTTTATAATAAAACTAAATTCTTAGCCATAACATCAAATTATATGCGTTTTATCTCTTCTTGAAAACCACGCCTCTAAAATCATCACCCTATATAAACTTATAACATATATAAACTAAGGGTGGTATTGGACCCTGGAAGATGTCAAACGCGAAGATATGTTGAAATTTCCCGGAAGTCATGACATGGTATATCCATTGCAATAGGTGTCTTTCTAATAAAACTACCTAAAAACCTTCTGAACCAGGCGAACAGATCTGATAAAATTTTTTTCCAGCAAAGCCCTGACGTTCGCTCTTGGTCTCTTTGCAGAATTTCGGCCAGCAACAGCGCTGAGGCCCGCTTCGCCACGTGCCGCGTGTTCCTCGCGCCGAAGCTGGATGAGCGCGGCCTGCCGTGGCAGTTCGAAGATCAGCGCGGGCTCTTCGTCGAGATGGACCGATTCGTCACTCAGCGTTAGTTGGCGCTTTAATACCCTTAATAACCTTGTCCTTCCTTTTCCGCGCTCCTTGCGGAATGGGGAAGTCTCCTTTGGCACAAAAGTATCTTTTTTTTTACTTATAATTCGTTAGGAATAAGGTCTATCTTGTCAGTGATAAGTCATATTTAATTGTTTTAGGCCCCTTTCAATTAAGCTAATGTACTTATGCTAGATTCAGAGGAGACAGTGGTAATGAAACGATAAAAATGGTATGATTGAGTGCGGATTCGATCTATTTTGACCGCTGATCTAAGAGTTGGATTGATCAACAACCTGATCAGTCGAATTTAGTTTAATCTCACAATATAATAATCAAATGTGTGTTTTATCGAAATAATTCATGTATTTAATGCAATTCTTAGTTCAACCCGGTAACAACACAATCTCCCGCTCGTCGACCGACTCGTCGGTGACGATTCCATTCGAAAGAACCTTCAGGAATCTAAGGGAGAACCCTCGAGACTTCACCAACCAGGAGCAGGCCTCGTTCAACTTCTGCGGCTGCGGATGGCCGCAGCACATGCTGGTGCCCAAGGGTACTGAAGCTGGCATGGTCTTCCAACTATTCGTTATGCTATCGAACTACAACCAGGACAGTGTGAGTACATTAAAATGTGTTTCTCTGTTCCATGAGAAGGTCAAATTATTATTATTAACATTTAATTCTGATAGTTAAGAGCTGGCTCCGGTGATATTGCTGAGTTTGGCAGCTAAGGTGGTGGTATCCCTTTTTGCTTCCTACGTTTTCTATCAGGAAAGGGGGTAAATTGGACCTAAGTAGGGCATTCCAATATTACACTGTTCTAGGAAGAAGAGATTGGAAACCAACATTCTTCTAAATAATTGTTTTATGTTAAAATGTCCAGCTCAACTTTAGTTTGATTAAAGCAAAACGGAGTGTATTGTCGAAAGTAATAAACTAAGTACTCTGTTTGAACGTGCTTCATGTTCCCGTTTGTCACAACCAACAGGTCAACCAGAACACTGACAATATCCCGTGCTCCGACGCATCCAGCTTCTGCGGCATCAGGGACCGCCTGTACCCTGACAAGCGAGCCATGGGATTCCCCTTCGACAGGCCGTCGACCAATGCCGCTGTCGTTGATCAGTTCCTCACTCCCAACATGGGAGTGCGCGAAGTCACCATACAGCATAAGAATTCTGTCACGCAGAACCCGATGAATCCGACGGCTTCATAAGAACAAGACGAATTAGTAGCAAAAAATGTCCGTGCATTATGGCCGTATATTGTAAATTAATTATTTAAGTCCGCCTTTTAAAAAATAAATATTTCAATTACTTAATTAGTAATTTATTTTATTTTCCACGATTATTACCTATAAAGCAACCTTAATCAATAAGCTACTCCCTGGATTCCTTCATATTGTGGCAGTTTATGTATTGTTTGAGAATAATAACTAAAACTAAGCAAACATGAAATCAAAATTACTCAAACTCAACTAGCGACGTCACTGCTTATTTCGTGGTATGTGGACTTTCGACTAAATTCGCACTTCAAATGACACACCACAGTTGCCATCTATTACAGTCATCGACGTTTTATTCGGGTATTTATTACGGCCTCAAGTCGAATTAGGTCAAAACTAAGAAATAATAGAAAAAACTTCTTATAGTTATAAGAAAACTGATAAAACCATATCCATAATGTTGAGGTTGGCGCAGACATGGTTTATAACTAAAGTGCCATTGGAATCTGCCCGCGCGCGTAGGCTTCGATGCGTCCGGGCGAATCCAGAAGTAATGCCTTGTAGCCCAAAAGCTATAGGTCTGTGATTATAAACTATTCATTTGTGTTAATACCTTCCCTAATGCCGATCCCAAATATGTGAGCAAATGTTTGCATAGACGCACACACGCAGAGCTGGTCACTTTAGTTATGTTTTGACGTGGTTCCGGACTACCGTTTGGACAGTCTGCTAACTGAACGCCTTTGGGTTGGGTTGGGTTTGAACAGGTTTCAACCTATCGAAGGCCACATGAAATTTACATCATTTTAATGTCGTATATTATTGGGTTTACGTCTATGAATACCCCAAACCAATTTGAAGTTGTTAATGCGGTGCCAGACCAATTATCTGAGACAATCCCCCGAATACGAGAATAAGAAAAATACAAATATAACCTTTTAATAGGGTACACACAAAAAAAAACCAATGGTAAATCACAATCGAAAGTAACTGATGCTAGCGGCTGGTTGTCCGAGTAACGAAGTCTTTATCACAAACCAGCCAAAAGTTAGCACGTTACCGCTTAAATCAAAGTAGATAGGTACTTGATACAAACGTGTCGCTAGCGTAGGGACTAAGGATGCGGTGGGGAGTCACGCGATATCTTCCTGGGTGTAATGCACCCATAATTTTGAGGTGTGGCTGCTAAATTTCAAAGGAGAGTCACACGGAGCTCTTATTAGCAACCTCGATGTTGTCAATCACGCTTAAGAACCTATTCTGGAGGATGCTTTTGCGACCCGTCCACGACTCACTTGCAGCTCAGGCAAATCTTCTTGAATGTGCTATCACACCACTGCGCCAACCGCCTAGTTACCTATTTGTAAAAGTAAAGCTTTTGGAAAGACTTTAAGGTAAACCCCGAACCCCCCCTTAAGATAGGGTGAGGGGAACTCCATAACCCCCCACCCCCTTCCCCATGTGCCTTTCATGAGAAAGACTTCTGGATCCGTTTTTTCCTGTGAAATAGAAACACCATCAGCTTTGTCAAAACTTTAAGCATTTGTGTAACCATGGCTAATAAAAAGCTCGCATTACAATAAAACCTTGGAAATTCCAAGCCATAAATCAGCCCAACGTCCTTCATGGTTCAAACCCCCCCCCCAACTCCCCGCCCCCCTTCTTCCGATGGCATTAGACCTTCCTTATAACTGGCCAAAGTAAAATAAGTAGTTATGTTTAAATAATGTAATACCCCTATTGGTTTATTTATTTAGGACTCCCTTTTCACCGACACGAAATCAGTGGTAAACACGACCTCTCTGAATTTACTGGTAGAGATTGTCTTGCGGCAATAATCTCGCCCTTTTGTAGCGTAAAGTGTTTATTATTATTATTCCTAATTTAAGGCGATTTATGAGTAGTTTTATTAGTAGGACATAATCCTATATATTTTTTTTTTATTCTATTCTATTAAATAATAAATTATTATTTTAATGATACGCGTGGGTACTAACTTGTGCTTTCATTTTTCCATTTCCAGTAGGTTATTTTTATCCACGTAGTATGTGATTTCACCAGTAAAAAGTAATTTTCTGACAATCCTTCATATTATCCACAATATTTATTATTTATAATAATATGTTTTCTTATCAGCTTCTACTCATTTTATTTAGTAGATTTGCTTCTTTTAAAAGCAAAATAAAAAATGGATCAAAATAAAATATATTTGTTTTTTTTAATTACATTTGTAATAAATAGTCAGAATATAAATATAAAAAAAAAATATAATGATACAATAGTGTAGTCTAGAAGTAGGTGAAAGCAAAAATATATTTCTCTGTCCGTCTGTCACAGGTTAGGTTATTTAATAGGTATTTATTGGTTCGGTATAAATTTAATTTAGTTTGAAGGGTATTACGAATATTAAATGATATAATTATATTATGTAAAACAAAAACTCTATGATATATACTGTTTTCACCAGAAATCGAACCTTGAACTTCTGATATATAAACGAAGGAAGAGTTCCTTCTGCTTCTTAAAAATAAAAATTGTATGTTGATCGTTAAATTATTTAAATTTTAAAAATTTGTTACATTGTCTCATTTTATCGATACTGACATTGTTTTGCAAAATAACCGAAAAGACAGATAATTCACATTAGATAACAAACCGCAAAAGATTGTAACTTCGGTTTTATGTCAAAGTTGCACCTAAAGTGTGAGAGATACAACTACATAGTTATAAATTAATTTAAATATACATAAAATGAAAAGAGATGTTAATAAACCAACATATTAATAATATTAAATTTAAAACAAAAATCGTTAAGATCGAGTCAGTCGAGCAATCAGGGTTCCGTAGCTCAACTTTATCGTGAAATTTACTATCATGAAGACAAATTAAATGTCAGTCAGTTCCTTTTAGAGCAAGATGGCCACTCTAGCTAGGTTAAAAAGAACCTTTTCTAAGAGTAAGGTATTAAAAAAATACTTATTACCACCACCAGTTTAGACAATAAACAATGTTAATAATAATATGAATCATAAGATATGTGATAAATGTCATACATACAATTCAATACAAAAGTAAAACGTCTGTGATCGTACGGACGCAAAAGTGATCTTAAGGGAGTTTTTTCCTTTTTAGGCACGGATGAGTATTAGAGTAAGAGGAAGATATTGCTTCTTGGCTCAGTCGTGTAAAATTTAACTGTGACATATGACATTTATTTTGTGAGAAGGGAATATATGTAGGTAAGAGTAATATATATGCCTAAAGATAGCATTATGAGTTTATAATATTCATAAATATATTTATCAATAACAAGCATAGGCAGGTATTTATAATAATTTAAATAATAAAACAATACGATTGTTTAAACTGGGCCGCAGAAATTATTTCTTTTTAAATACAACTGTGAACCTTATCCTCGATTTTTGGTTAATGTCGATTTTAACCGTTTTCCGATACAGGCCGTAACACGGGCGCATTATCGCGGCACACAAATCCCAGCCAAAATACGTGAGGACCACATTTTTAATGTTTTCGAATTCGAAAGAATTTGCACCCCACGCGTGCATACATTTCGGGCCTATAAAACGCCACCTCGGGTTCGAAAATCATCACTTCGCAACACGACCTCGAGTTGCGAGGTCTGAAACGTGTTGTGTTTCAACTGGATAGTTAGATATACACAAACCAAGGCATTAACAAAAATTGTAAGTACCTTTTAACATTTATATATTATTTTGTTTTTTATTAATTTATTGTATTTCACTGTCTTCATTACCATAAACTGTGTTTAATTTCTATATACCTTATACACAAACAAACAACATTTTTTGTGTGTTGATAATATTGGAATTTGCAATTCATTATTATTTTATTGTAAGTTATTATTTATTATAAAAAAAATTAAACTGTTCGGTTCAAAATAGTCAGTTCGAATCATTTCTGTAACATATTTTATTTATTATATATGTTTCCTACCCAACTAAGTATGTATAAATATAAAGTCAATTGCCTTAAACTCATTAATAATTTTATTGTAGTAACGACGGAATCTCACACTAAAAAAATTTTTTAAATATCTCTAATATAAGATAAGATAATTACTTAGCTGCATAATTTTGAGAGTAAGACGTCATAAATCAAAAAAAGTCTCACCTTAATCTTCTCCGAGTCTGCGTGGATAAAACTGGATCTTAAATATTTCAAAAATATTAATCGCAATTAATAAAAAGTTTAAATTTTCTGTTCCGAAAAGTAAAACAAATTTTGGCCAAAAGGCACTTCAGTTTTCTCCCCCCCAAATTGCACAACAGAATAATAGTATCTCTAAAAGCAAAAATTCCGTTAAAGAAAATTACAAAATGGCTCCTTCAACTGGGAAGAAATGAAACGTTGATAACAAATATACCTAAGTAATATTATATAATTCAATTTATTAGGAAAAAAAACCCTAATATTTTATGTACCGTATTCTCTCTATGCTGCCCAGCACGATGTTTAGGCATAAAAATATAAATACTAATATAGAAAAGTCTACCTTGCATTACCTAGTTACATATAAATCGATTATGTTACTATGTCAATAAATATATAACTTTAATTTACAGACGTTATATAGAAGACTCATACAAAACATTGTTTGTAACATAATTTTTAAACACCAAGAAACTTAATTTCACAGTCTATGGCACCACAAACACACTAACTCATCCACTCATACCTACACATTTTTACAAACTAATCTAATTAAGGTTATATCGAAACATTGAAGTGTCAAAGTAAGTCGATAGTTTTCACATAAAATACAATAAATTTTGTCCACATCATCTATCACAATGATATGTATCACAATAACATTACAAGTGATATGTTTGTTTCAGCGACGCCATGGATATTCAAAACGCCTTCGACCTGATGTACACACGGCCGAGCGAACCCATCTTCCTCCCGAAGGGCGAGGGCAAGGAGGCGTTCGAAGTCACGGAAGTATTCCTCGTGAGTATTTTGGCTGACCTCTCGCACTAGCAAATTAGTCTAGTTGAGCGAGCAGGTTTAAGATTGTATCATTTCTCTCTCTATTCCAAAGTTAAAAATCGGACCGAAAGGCATCTAATTAGGTCTGTAATTTATTTTGAGAAAAAAAAAAAAAAAGATTTACTTATACTTTAGCGCCCTATAATTCTCAACATTTTTTTACACTCGTGCAAAGTGCTGCCTTTTTGTGTAAGGATATTTTGAAAAAAACTACTATTGAAGTTATACATGTGCACAAAATAGTAAACAAAACGTTTATCAAAAAATATATAACAATTTTGAATTCATAGACAATATGTCTATAAAATAATACAAAGTAAAAAGAGCCTACGAAAATAAAGAACCTTTGTTCTTTACAAAACAAAACAAAGACGCTCACACTAATCAAGCTTATTCTTTATAAACATTTTGTTTAAACATCATTTCATATTTTTTTGCGTTAACATTAATTACTTTGAATAATATATAGTTAAATAGTTCGTTAGATGATAAACTTAAATAATTTATGTTAAATCTTAAAAATATTAGAACATTTATAAAACGGTAAGGGAAAATGGAGTAGGTATGTAATACAATTTATAAGAAATTAAGATTAAAATACAATTAAATGTCAAATTTTACAAGTAATCATATAATATTATTGTAATCATACACATTATTGCGCCGGCCTGCGGCATAGCTAAAAGCACTACCAGTAAGTATGCTGCTAAAAGTTTGGGCTTGGAAGCAAAGCCAAAAATACTGGCAAAAACTGCCCGGATAAAAGCAAGCCAAAGAACTCATAGTAGGATTCTCGCAAAAAAGACTCTCGGAGCTATTAAAGTTAAGCCGATACCAAATAAGGATCCTAACCAGAACCTTAACTGGCCACTGCAAGCTGAATGTTTCCCGCACAGATTAAGCCTATCGACCGACGACAGGTGCAGGCTCTGCCAAGTGGGTCCAGAAACACCGTTACACCTACTGGGAGAATGTGGGCCCCTCTTTCCAATCCAACCATCTCCTCCAGCCAAAAGAGATTAGAACCATCGCACCCAAAAAGTTACTTAACTTTATCTACAGTACGGGACTAGAGGGCGAACTATAAGTGGATTTAAAAGTACAATAGTTCTGGAAAGGACGTGGTACACAGGGGGAAAACCCCCCCCCCACATCCACTAACATACATAACATAACAAACACATTAATGCTTGATCTTTGTCCATTTGTCAATTTGTTGTATGTGCACTTAAAATGCTGTCCAAGGACAATACGTGACAAAGCCAACTTGAAATGCACAGATCGACGAGTACAAGGACATCGGCATTGAGCTGACCAACCGCTTCGGGGACTCCGACAAGATCCCGCTGCAGGAGCCCTCCATCACGCCGGACCTGCGCTTCGCTGACGTCATCAAGAAGTCGGACAACTTCAGCACCTTCTCCCCGCTGCACCTGTCCATAGCCGCCAAACTCATCGACATTTTTATGGGTGAGCGTTTTATTTTTGATAAATATATATAGACTCGTACAGGTTGTTTGGTAGGTCGATGCAAACCTTTTAGGAGCTGATAGATGTCATTTAGAACATAGCCATATTTATCTTAGTACAAAGTTTTACTGTTTAAGAGATATTTGTTATAATCTTGTGCAGAATAAATACATACTAGAGTAGTTAAAAAATATATTAATGCCTTTTATTATTATGTAAATTGGCTTCGGAATGATTTTAAATAAGTTCAAAATGGTAAATATCTCCTAAATCGTAAAACTTTGTAAAAGTATGGCTAAATATGTTCTATCAGCTCCAACATCTCTCGGCACATATTTTATTCTATGTATGTATTTATTTGTGCGTTGTTTAGTACATATGTAGGTGCATATAAATATATGTATAATAAAGATATTGTTTTAAATTAAGGGGTTTTTTTACACGTGTTATGACATACACAACATATGACATAGTTAGTTTATATATTTAAAAAAAAACTAGTTATCACGTTATTAAAATCATTTTTATAATGTTCTACGCTTTTTAATTGTCTTCCGTGCAAAATAAAAATAAATAAATAAAAGAAATATAGGACACCTCCAAATTAAATTATAAATATTAATATATTATATATTATAATTACGATATAAGCAAGATTCGACGTGTTTAGTGGAGTTATTGTAATCTGATATACCTGTGCCGCTTTTCTGAAGCAAATCACAATTAAAAGAGTTGATAGGTATGTATTTTTTTTTTATTTATGGATAAATAAACAAATAACAAATATTTTTAATAACTCTTTTTTATTATTTTTTTTTTCAAACACTGTTTTTTGTACAAGATTCGTTTTAACTGAGCCCTTTTATGTAAAAATATGTCAATTATTTTTTCTGGAGCGCTGAGGCAGATCCATCAGTACCTATGCGCTGTCATTTGGTAGATTTCGGAATAATATTTTTTCATTTACTACAAACGTCACATTTTTATTGCTAATTTCCTCATAATGTTTCACTTTCTATGCCATTTCATTATAAATTTACATACATGTATGTATATCAATTGCTAGTATTCATTGTTTTGTATTTAATCTAGATTTTAAAAAAAAACAGCGCAATTATACCATTGATGAATCTAATAAATGACTACTAAAATGAGCCTACTTTAGTACGGGCAATGTCCAGTCAGATATGGTTATATAATTCATCATTCCAAGAAATATGTAAAAAAAAAAACAAAAATAAATAAATATAGGAAAGCCATGGCAACTTTACTTCTTTTATTATGATCTTTGAACGGTTGAATATGACATGAGCTTTTGTCATTGTCACTGGTGTGGTGTGGTGTGGTGTGGTTAGGCATAGTGATGCCTAACATCGCACACATAAAAACGCACAACGTTGTAAAATTACATCCTACCTACAAACATTGAAAAATGTAGATTGATGCTTTATGCGTAGTCGCTCTAGTTTTCCGCTAATGTTTTAGTATGGTTAGCAGCATACTAACAGTAGTCTGCCGTCTGCAGGTCTTCCGCTGAACCAGCCCCAGGACTTCATAGCCGTGGCCGCCTACATCCGCGACAAGGTCAACGCGAAACTCTTCAACTACTCACTCTCAGTCGCGTTACTTCACAGGTAAACACCGGTTTCTCAAGTAACTGGCTTTGGTCTCACTTATGCTTAAAACCGTGTATTTTACGAGAACCGGCACGCCGGCAGGCGGAGGTAGATTTCACCGGATCAAAGTAGGGGATAGGCGAACTCCAATTGTACGAACTTGTATCAAGCATTGCGCGATCTACTCCCCGCTCGCACCTCAACCCGCCGTCGCGCCTACTTACCCTTGCGCAGCGAGAGTGCGTATACTAAATCCCCCTTTATATTGTGCCGTAAGGGTTGCTCATATCAAAAATTGATTCAAACAAAAGTTATAGGGAAATTATAGACCTACAATTAACATTTTTAACCAGTTTGATCCGGTATTATGTTTTTTTTAATTTTTCCCATTTCTAGGGCCAATGGTAAGTGATTTCAAAAAAAAAAAAATACTGGATAAGTTTTAGGCCTTTATCTGAAAAATAATATAAAGTTTAAATGAATTCAATACCTTATATACTAAAAAAGTTATAGAAAAATTTCACAGTTTCGTAAAACCCCCCCTATTTCCGCCCCCCTGATCTGATTTTGCGAATTAACGAACTTGACCGAGATTTTGTGCCCTTACGTTTTATTTATCAATTTCAAAGCGATTAATGTAAAATTACGGAAGTTATTGTGTGCACAAGACCGATATTTATTTATTTATTTATCTTTATTGGAGAAACCAACAATTTTACATAGTACATACAAAAAAAAAACATTTGATCAGATATATAAACTTTTAAATTAAGGGTGGTTTTGAGTTCTAGGGGATGTGAAACGCGAAGATATGTCGAAATTCTCTGGAAGTCATGAGATGGTACCCATTGCAATAGGTAGCTTTCCTAATGAAAGCTATCTAATAAAATGCACTTAATTTTTTTTGGATATACAACCTATAAAATAAAATAAAATGTGTACTTTGTTTATAAATAAAGAACTTAAATAAAAATAAAAATAAATAAAATAAGTACCTTCGATTAAATTTAAAAAAAAAAACGGTACAATGAATAAAGTTAAAAAACCACTTTGTTGAACCTGCTTTTGCTGGCCTGTAGTATAAATGTACAGGTGTAATTCTTTGGTCTGTCTACCCCTCCTGAATGTTTTTCATCCCCAGGTTCCATGGTCAGGTGAATCGACAATATTTATGTTATACAGTATATTAACGTTTGGTTATAGAACTGATATGAAAAACGTCAAACTCCCCAACTTCATGGAATCGTTCCCATCGAACTTCGTCGATGGATCAGTCTTCCAGGATGCTCGGGAGAATGCTGCTTTGGTGCCTGTCGCTCAAAGGGTTAGAATATTTTTTCTTTTATCATGTAAGCATCAATTGCATTTTAAAGCAGCCCTTATGAGAATAAAACGGGACAATACAAATATGCGGGTTACAGTTGACCCGGGAACGGAGGTGTTGCTTGGCTCAGTGCAGGTAAGGAGAAGTGCGAGTAGGTATATGCAACGCCTTATGTAACCGCGTATTGGGTCAGGGGCGGATCTGGAAAAAATACGGGGGGGGGGGGGTAAAATGTCAAAAATATAAAAAAAAAAAATAATTAATATTTCCGATCCATAAAAAAGGATCGAACATTACAGAATGTGTGCTGGTGAGTGTTATTGAAAGTTTTTGGATGGGGGGGTAATTACACTGTTTAACCCCCCCCCCCCCTTGGGATCCGCGCCTGGTAAGAGTGCGTACACATAAATGACATGTCTCCGTAACCATCATAAATCTTGAAATTAAAAAAAAAGGTCAACATATTTCGTTTGGACAGGACCTTAGGACGCCTACATACCTGATTCCTACAAAAATGCGAGTTTTACGGGTTTTCAAAGGCGTTAGTAGAATTATCCAGAAAAATCTGGTTTATTTATATTAAAAATAATTTGTTATTTTAAGGAATTACCTAAGGAAATTACTTTAAGCATTTTACAAAACCGTCATGTTTTTGAGATAGCATTTTCTGATGCAACCCGCTTATGAAATATAACTTTAAGATGAGAATAAAGTGGTCAACAATTTGTATGTCAGAATAGTTCAAATGGTGTCCTTAGTTCCCTTAAAATATGCACATTCATGTATTTCAGGCAAACGTTCCCATCACTATTCCCAGAGACTTCACAGCGTCAGATCTGGAACCTGAACATCGACTGGCGTACTGGCGCGAGGATATTGGAGTCAACCTTCACCACTGGCACTGGCATCTGGTCTACCCGTTCTCAGTTGGAAACCGAAACATAAATATTGTCAATAAAGACAGACGAGGAGAGCTCTTCTACTACATGCATAATCAACTCTTAGCCAGGTAAGTCGTAAGTCATCTAGTAGTTCATTGTCACGCAGACTTTCATTTATTTAAAATACAACAGGGAGAAGATTTGTCCGCATTCAATTAACAAATATGACTACAGATCCATTCCGGAAAAGCCGGAGTTCACATCTAGGCCCTGAGGGTGGTGTTAGACACCTTCGAAGTCTCATGTCACACCCATGGCTAATATTTCTTCATTCTCTCAATAATTCCATATAATTAGATTTAAATGTGTAACTCATAATCGGCCTTATCTGTTACTATTGTATTTTTTATTACCGATGTGAGTTTACCGATGAATATATATAAATAAACTCAAATTAATTAACAACGACAAATCTTATTAGAAGAAACAGATCTCAATCAGAATTTAAATTAAGATTTGAATGGATAAATTATGCCGGTAGTAATATAAATATAAATAAACTGATTAATGTGTGTAACAACAGTGTGAGTAGGAAAGTGTGTGTGTTATTCACAAATGTTATTAAAATATATATACAAACCTAGTGTATTACATCGCAAATTTACAGTATTTCAATTACTATTAACTTTACCCATAGTCCGAATTTTGTTTTTGAATCTTTGAGAATGCATGTGACTTCAAACATAACAAAGAATGATTAGTATTTCTTTTTATTTATCGAAAATATTTCTTTACCTATGATCATTTATTTGGTTCAGGAAGAAAGTAGAAATATTCAACTTGCGAGCAACAAGGCCGAAGGCCGAAATTCCATCTGGAATGGAATAAAGAAATGTTGTTGCAGGTTGTAATTCTTAATAATTGTAACGTGTTTAGGTTCAACTCGGAGCGCCTGTGCAACAGCTTGGCTCGTGTGAAGAAACACAACAATTTCCGCGCTATAATACCCGAAGCGTACTATTCCAAACTGGACAATATCACGGCATCGAGATCTTGGCCTCCGCGACAGGCCAACATGTCCTGGCAGGACCTCAACAGAGAGGTCGACGGGATAAAGTTGCCCGTTGACGACCTCATGACCTGGAGGTCGAGGATAGAAGAAGCCATCAGCAAAGGACGCGCGAGGAATGTCAGTAGACCATGTTTATTAATCATATAATCGTAAATGTTTCGGAGATCATCACACAAATTTAACGCACGGCAGTGCCTTAAGGCGCCTATATACCATCCATAAGAGATAAAAGTAATCTAGTTTATTTACATAATAGATATTTTTTCATTCTAGGATTTTTTTTAAATTAGTTTTTAATTAAAAAAAGATAATTTATACTAAAAATTTCTACATTTTCAGAAAATGTATGTTTTATATTATTTAAAAACATATCCCTTATTTAAAAAACAAAGATTAATGCTATCAATATTTCATAGAAAATGGTAGGCTGCGGTTTTTGTTATAAGCGCCGTTATACCCGTCACAGATTTTACACCTTTCATCATGCAAAGCTTCTTTATGCAGACAATAATTTGTAGGTCAGAATAGTTCAAATTGTGTCCTTTGTTCGCGTACAAAGTCCCCTTATTTATATGTGTCTGAAGGATGAACTTCAAAGCGCACACGTGTGATCATCTCTGAAATGACAGTACATTAACAAACTACACAATAATCGGTACCTAAATCAAATTACATTACAGTACAGTAATGTATGTTACATCACCTGCACCCGATCATAGCCACGTTACCATGATGACATTATTCATCTCATTTACAGAATCAAAACCAGGACCAAACATTGACCATTGACCTTCTGGGCAACATGGTGGAAGCTAGCGACATCTCCATCAACCGAAATTACTACGGAACCCTTCACAACTCAGGACATAACCTGACTGCATACATTCACGACCCAGACAATCGCTACTTGGTAAGACTATTTTATAACTTTCCGAGCTGAAATTATGATCCCGAGGTATTATGCAAAACCCTTCGATCTTTTAAAACATATAGATACGGCAACTGAGGGTGAAAAACGCACCCCTGAGGTTGAAGCGATTTTTTTATCTTATTTCTAAACATTAGGTCAAAATAAAAAACACCCTTTTATTACTTGCCGAGGAAAATCACAGTTTCCTATACCTATTCCATCTGAATTTGGCAGAATTTCGTTGTTTTTGAGTAGTGTCACAAAAAAATAGAAGACCAACCACCAACCAACTCTTTTTTATTTAATTCTTTGTTATATTCTTAGTGAGTTTGTTTAGAAAACTAGTCAACAGAAATTAGGAAAGTATTTAGGTGTTAGATAAACAAAGAATATATATTTAAGCAACTGTCAAGACTCTTTGGTGGTTAAGCAAGCCATGATATTGTTCGTTTCATTCCCTTTGAGCTTTGAACAGAACGTTGCGAAATCTTGTTTGTCAATTTGGCCGATTGCAGATGATTATACCTAGATCTTCATTTCCTTTTATTACAAAAGGATGATTTAATGTATGTGGAATTCCTGATCAAAATAAAGGAATTATTTGTCATTATTTTTTCAGGAATCGTTTGGTGTAATGGCCGACGAAGCGACTGCTATGCGTGATCCATTCTTCTACCGCTGGCACGCCTTCCTCGATGAACTCTTCCAGAAGCATAAGGCCACACTGACACCTTATCTTAGAGCAGAGGTTCGTACTTTACATGTCCAACCGAATTAGCGAAATTATAAATGATAGATGGGGTTGCTCATCAGGAAGAATGAGGATAAACGTCATTTGTAGCGGGGTGATTAAGATAGAGCACCTATCAACTGTAATTTGTGGGCACACGCGAGGTTTGTTGTTGTTTTTAATCACTGTTCCCTAGTTAGGAATGTTGACACCGGGTGGCTTTCATCAACGGGTTAACTTGATCATCCTTATTGCCTATCAATGCTAGCATAATGTGAATCCCTAAACAAAGTCATTAAATTGCATATTTGCTTGTCTGTTTTTCAGCTCGATTACCCTGACGTGCGCATCACCGATATCAACGTGAACCCAACCCAAGCTGGCGGCCGTGTCAACAGGATCAACACTTACTGGATGCAAAGCGTCATCGATTTGTCCAGAGGTCTGGACTTCGCAGACCGAGGAGCTGTCTACACTCGCTTTACTCACTTGAACCATCAACCGTTCACATACTCGTAAGAAAAGCATCTACTGATCTCGTTCTGTCGCTTTATATATTGATATATGCCTTATTGATATATGCCTTATGCCGCCAGGACATTGGTCTTGGCGGCATAAGGAAATCTTTTTATAAATTTACCCTATTTACATTAAGTAATAAGATAACAATGGAAACCTGTCAAAAATCTAATATTTACACGGGTGTATTTTATTCGCTTCAGGGAGGTTCAGATGGTTGATCAACAATCAAATTTTAAGCAGCAAAAAATATTGGATATTTATTTCTAGTTACCAGAAGAAAAAACAAATTTAATCAAAACCGTTTTATTGTTTGAGATCTATTTACGCGTCTGGTTGCGGAAAGAAGTACCAAATATAATTACTTTAGTATGTTTTTTTCTTTGAAATGAATATTTTCTTGGTGAGAGGTAATGAAGCGTTTGGATGAGAATAAGAGTTGTCAGTATTGCGTATTTATTTAATAGGACCGAACACACATTAGCCATTCATATTAGTAACTAATTTGTGTTGAGAGTCCCACACTTTTCAGTAAAGAGATTCCCTTTTTCCAGAATAAAGTACAGAAACACTGGAGCACCGCGATTTGCGACGTGCAGAATCTTCTTAGCTCCCAAATTCGACGAGCGCGGCCTCCCTTGGCAGTTGGCCGATCAAAGGACTCTCTTCATTGAAATGGACCGATTTGTCGTTCAACGTAAGTTTTTATCGAATTCTATTTAGTTATTTCATAACATGTCTGATTGATAAGTTTGGTTAAATTGGTGATGTGACTTGACACATGCAAGTGCATTTAATTTTGTTTCGGTAAATCTGATAGTCCCGCAGATTTTATATGCAAAATTATATTTTAATAACATTTAATTTCCGCTATAGCAGCAGGCTCTGGAAGACTGCCATAAAATTATTGCCCCACATTTGAAGTAAGGTTTTTTTTAAATAATTGCTATGACCTAGGTCATATACAACTATTACAACATAAACTTACTATTGTAACATAAAAACTAAAAACAGATGAGCTTTGTATACCCCCCCCCCCCCAACTCAGTAATTATTGACCCCCTCACGCAAAATCCCCTTTAAATTTGCTACAAGACTTCAATTTGATTTAAATTTTAACAAGTTAAAATAAATGCTTTACCAAAAGTAGGCACCTTATTTTATTTTAAGTAGTTTAACTTATGTTTGAAACAGTTGCACTTGTTAGGAGAAATTGAGGTTATAAATAAGCAGAATAGCCGTAATCATGTTATTACGAGTATTCCGGTAAAGCACTGAGTGATATGCTCTTATTAAAAGATGAACCACCTAGGTTTTAAAACATTTTCCCATCAGACATCTAATGCTTTATTTCCAGTACAAAATGGTGACAATATCATCAACCAGAATTCGACTGACTCCTCGGTGACGATTCCCTTCGAGAGGACCTTCCGCGACCTGTCCGGGAGCTCTCGTGACTTTGCCAATGCCCAACAAGCGTCCTTCAACTTCTGCGGCTGCGGGTGGCCCCAGCACATGCTTGTGCCGAAGGGTTCCATTGCTGGACACGTCTTCCAACTCTTCGTAATGCTCTCAAACTACAACCTGGATTCTGTGAGTATTTGTTTTACATTTTCCACTTCACCTTTTTTTTATTACCCCACAGGAGGAAATTTCAAAATGCAATGCCTAACAAGCAACTCGGTAATGTTTCATTTCAAAATTTGAGAAAAACTACCCCAAAACAATTAAATGAGATAACCACCTTAACCTACAGTAATATCAAGATATTCTCATCAGTAATTAATTGGAAGACATTGTAATCGTATTATATATTCCGATTCCAGTATAAAATAAATAAAAATTATGACGTTCCAAACAGGTCAACCAAGACATCCAGAATATCCCCTGCTCGGATGCTTCCAGTTTCTGCGGCATCAAAGACCGCCTGTACCCTGACCGAAGAGCCATGGGATATCCCTTCGATAGACCTCCAAGCACTGCCTCAGTTATTGATCAATTCTTAACTCCTAACATGGGAATACGGGAAGTCACCATCGTTCACAACGATGTAACTGTTCAGAACCCCAGAAACCCAAAAGCTGTATCATCGTAATTTTCACAATTTAAATATTTCCACAACAACTGATACAACTACTTTAGTAATACTTTTTAGTAATTTTAGCTCGTTTTTGTTCGCCTCTTAAATATCACATCAATTAGAAATTTGTTTCATAAAATAATGGCTGTTAATTTCTGATTTGTAGTAGATTTTCACACTTTTTTAACATTTGTAGACATTTAATCGATTTACTTTTAATGATAAAGCTTAAAAATATTGTATTTTAACCTCCAAAATCAACTTAAATTTTCGCAATTAAATAATAGTTTGATCATCCAAATACTAGAAATATTTTTAAAAAATTGAACATAACACTGCGTTTCACGGATTTTTGATCTTTTATGTAAAATATCTTTAGCAAAAAGTATATGTAAATATTAGGTTATGTAAATATTGTAATGTAAATTATAAATAGGTCTGCGCAAAAAATAAATATTTTATACAATTAAAGAATGTTTCATTAGGTGATGTAAAAGGTTTTTGACGTCACTCCTCCATCTAGTTCAAAACTTAAGGATCTAATTGAGGATCTAACGCTACATTAGTAATATTTTTGTATTAAGACATGTTCGACTGGAAAGAAAGCTTTAATTGGAAAAAAGCAGCTTGATAACAAAAAATATATCGGCATTTGCAAAGATTTCATTGTCATGTGGGGTAGCAGATAGATAATCGCGTGACGAAGGTGCTGTCAAAGCGGCTTCACCCCGAGTTGACAGCTAGTTGTAAATATAAAGTTTATATAATGCGAAGGAAAAATATTTTTGGAACTAGAGCTACCAGGACCATAAAGCGATAGAAACGCGACGCAAAGAGATATGCGATTTTAAAGTTAATAATGTATTTATTTAATATAATCTATCTATCTAATATAAGCATAAAAGATTAGCAAATCATTTTGCGCTTATGTCAATGTGACAAAATAGTAGTCTATTTTTTTTTTGATGAAATGTAGGATCTTACCTAATCAGGTAAGATCCTACATTTATTATCCTTGTAATCACAAGATATCAGGAGCACAAAATAAATGAGGAGGTATTAAATATTAATGTTGAGGCGATTTGAATGTAACTGCGATTTATATTACAAATTATAATGCGAAAAAAGACTATCGTTTAGACCTTGCTATCAGAAGCACATAAGGTGATAGAAACAAGACGTAAAGAGATAACTACACTCAACAAATTCATTAAATCACACTCAGCGCCGATGACTGTATATTCCGCCATCGTCTTACCGCATTTCTATTAATATTTTTCTGAACCTGAATTCATTTTTCATTTTAGTTTGATTTTCATTTAGTTTAGCTTTGAAGTTTGATTGTTATGTGAAAAGCGCGCTAATTAATTGAGTGTTTTTGACGGATTTGGCCATAAATGATTCGTTTTATTTACAAAAGAGATGTTAATATAATGTTAAATATAAAATACAAACATTTTTATAGTTTTGTACATATTACTTGCCAATTATAAGAATTATAACAAACTAAAAAACGGGTGGAGCCTGTAGGATATGTGATTCGGTCAACGTACTTCGCCGATCGGGCGGCAACGCATGGTCCGCTCGTTCGACGTACGGAGCTGAATGTGTGAAGATGATAAATTATTATATCGCACCTAACGTACCATGTGTTATTTTGAGCAAATATGCAAAAATAACATGTAAAAACGTATGGGGATATTATATTTTCTTAATTAAGCATTTCTATAGACTGTTGCTGTTGTCCCTCTCCTTGTAGTTTATGGCGGTACCTACCACTTTTTTTAGCTCCTACACTGTATGGCTGTACAGAGTTGATACCCAAGATATTTAAAAAGCACATACTTTTACAATCCAAATATCTACACCCATAACAGTACGAAAATCAGTTAAAACAAGTTCTTACAAGTGATTTCGAAACAAAAAAGTTGCCACATTTCTTTAATTTTTGTGACAGAAGGGAAAAGTAACTTGCAACTTTGCTTGTCCCAGTCCCATTTCTTCATTATTTTTTACAAAGGATACTCTTTTTGAATATGCAAAACACACATCAGGAAAATGGTCCAGTGCATACTTCTAAACTATCAATAAAAATAAATACACATTAAAAAACTAATTTTAGTTTTATTGATAGAAATTATGAATGTCATACATTCTATTCGTAATGTAACAGAGGAATAGATAGAAAATTCAAAGATAAGTATTGTTGCATTTTTCGGGAGTATATTTCAACAATGGTCACGAAACTAAAAATAAAACAAATACATTGTCCTTAAATTAAAACAACTTTTCTTGTTATTTCTTTGACTTCATCCACTCGGAGTAAGCACAGCCTGTTCATAAACATACATACACATTAAAGCACAATAATTAGTTGGAAATACTGATATAATCCAATCACATACATTCACTGTAAATACTGGGAAGTTGTAATTTGTTAAGATGATAATTTAAACAAAACATACTGGATCAATGGCGATTTTAACAAAATATAACATAAACATGGCTCATATTAATGAAATGGTTCCATTTTACAAAAAAGCGGGTTCCTTTTTAAATCTTAGTATCAATGGTAGGTTGCAAATTCTCAAAAAATGTCTGAATTGATGCCATTCGAGGGACCTAAAATAAAAGAATATTTACATGCATAAATATTTCGAAACAAAAAAAATTACAATTTAAAAAATTTAAACCAAGGAAAAATCGCACATGCTTCAGACAGATAAAATATATTATCAGACAATGGTTTCATGTATTTACCAGTGAAGATTTGCTCAGAGCCATTTCGATGATCTCAAAGAAAAGTATTGCACATGACAAAATTAAGTTTTTAATGTTTTTTACTATATCATTTTATTAAATCTGTCGCCACTCAAAGTACTGTATCTGAAAAAAGTATTTTTTTTATATAATTATTACGACCTAGGTCAAACAATTATTTTGAGCCCTACTCAACTAGGCCAAATGCGCCTGTCCTAGATGGTAGAATGGTAGATGGTAGACTGGTAGTCTAGTGGTTACGGCTTTGGACTATTAGCCCAAAGGTCGCAGGTTCGAGTCCGCCTATGGACATACCATTTTAAACGCTTCATTACCACCATCTTCCTTAACTCTAGGACAGGCACATATTTTGGCCTAGTTGAGTAGGGCCCAAAATAATTGTATATGACCTAGGTCATAGCAATTATTTAAAATATGCAAAAAAAATAAAAGGGAAGTTTGATGCTGCCTATGAGGACCCTACCATCTATGGCAACCGTATTGGTTTGATGTATTTAAACGTGGTCATATATCTATTTTTGATGGATAACCCCGACTATCCGTTGAAAGTAAATTATGAGACCAAATCGATAAATAATTGAAGGAGACACGGGTCTATTAGACAAAGAAATAAGTGCTGTTCACCGCAGCAGACAAATTCATCCAGAATTGTTGCGGTCGAACCGCATGAACTGCGCTACGAATCGCTGCTGCACCCACCGTGCTCACCCGATCTGGCCCCTGTGACTTATTTCCGCTAAACTGTTATCGTCGAGACAAGCGTCTTTTCAAGAATTTAAACAAATCCTATCAAGAGAAGGCAGAAAAGTATCTAAAAAAAATTTAGAAAGGTAAGACAAAAAAAAAATGTTTCCCATTCTTCACATTATTTTATGATGATAACCAAAAACAGTTTATATTGTCTCGAAAATTGCATTTAGGTAAAATTCAAAATTTAAATTCACCCTTTCTACCACTGATCTGTGAAAATGGATAATGAACTTTTAAATAAAAATAATAACTGAATAATATTTATGAATAAATTTTAAAATTATTAACATATGATCCTAACTAAATTTAACAATATAGGATGATGATTTTAGAGGCGTGGTTTTCAAGAAGAGATAAAACGCATATAATTTGATGTTATGGCTAAGAATTTAGTTTTATTATAAAGATAAGGGTTTGCCATTAGGTTTTAAAAATGATTTCGGGTAAGTGGCCGCCGCGGCGGACTCGAACAAATTCCAGCCGAGAGGCCCAATTTTCAACCACTTTTTGCAGCAAGTTGGGCCGTATGTCAGCAATAACGCGCCGAATATTCTCTTCCAAGGCGTAAATCGTGTCCGGCTTATCTGCGTAGACAAGTGACTTCACATAACCCCACAAAAAATAGTCCAGCGGTGTTAAATCGCACGATCTTGGAGGCCACGCCACAGGCCCACGACGCGATTTTTACTTTATTTTAGAGTGATTTTAAAAAAATTTAGAGTGATTTTTTCTAAATTTGTACTATTTGCAAACGTTGTTCAGGAGTAAGTCTATTCATTATGAAATGGCAAACCAAACTGAGCATAAATCAAGTGACAGCTGTCAAAAACACCAACTACGAAAAAAGTAGTGCCAGATTGAAAACCACGCCTCTAAAAAAAAACATCCTATATATGTAAGTTCAAAAACCAAAGATCTACTTACATTGTTGTAACCTTAATTTAACGCATCTTGTAATTATTTTGCTCATGAACCTCTCCGTGTTCACCCTGAAAATCTATCTGTATTGAAAAATCTAAATCTCTGTTATTCCTTTCATTTCGCTTCATAGAAAAAGTTCCGTAGAGTTCTTCGCCTTTGGTAACTGTCATGTATTCATCGAAGTAGAAGACCGTCTGCTTCCAGTGAGTGTAGGGAGCCTCAGGCGCCGTACTGAAACCAAGCCTCGTGTGTGATTTTGTGAATTCCACATTAAAATATGTAACAAGAGCCTGTACAAAGTCTGTTCTCCTTACTTGAAGGTGAAACCGAGACTCAAAATCAAGATCGCTCTTTTTAACAGTGTAAAGGTCGACCTCCTTGAGCAGGCAACAGTTGGTTACGACCTGCTTTGGGTCTACCACATCCACCAGCGGCTCCGAAATGGCTACCTTCCTGATGGAGCTCATGTCGAAACCGTAAACGTTCGACCACCAGTTAATTTTTTCCTCTTTGTATTGCCTGTCCTCGATCCCACAGATAAACAGTGTACATCTGTCGGGGAACATCATTCCAGTGGGTTTGAGCCATTTGTCCCTCGCAAACAGAACTGTATCTAGCATGCTTTCATAGAAGAGACAATAACCCATCCATTCCGATATGATTATATCTACAGATTTTAAGCCATCGGGTAAAGTCACTTCCTCCACCTTGCCCTTAATCACAGTTATAACCTTATCTAAATGGTTTGCAGCCACTATTTTGGAAGCATAATCGGCAATGTTGGAACACTCTATTGCAAAGACTTTGGATGCTCCAGCCTTAGCTGCAAACATGGACAGTATACCTGTGCCGCAGCCAATGTCTATGACAACCTTGCCTTTGAAGAGGTGCTTATTGTGGTACATGGCATTCCGGTAGGTGAGCGTGCGCACTTCGTCCTTTAGCATTTCCTCGTGGATGCCAAAATGTGCATAGGAATCAAAATAATAATCCCTGGAGGTCATGTCTTCGGGCGGAACGAGCGGTTCGGGTCCATTGCTTTCTTTGGCCAGCGGTTTGATGATGTTGTTTTGCTCGTGGATGGGCTCCGTTATCATCAAGTCCGATTCCATTTTGTCTTCTGTCTAAATCTGCCAAATAAAACATATTTTCATCAGAAAACATAGACAATTAACCAAAAGAATTATAATACTAAAACAGTTTGAAGTGTATGCAAGAAAAAATATTTTTGAACGTGAGCATAAATAAATATTCTAACATAAAAAAGCAAAAGAAAATGATTACAAAATATATATTTCAACTGAAACATGTATTGAGGTGCGTCAAATGCGAGCACGATAAAACATGGTATTACGATCTGGATTCTATCGATTGCAAACATCAATAAGAAGTCTAGGATAATAAGTTTTCTTTTATATCTTCAGAGCTGCAAGAGAAGCATTAACTCGTAATTGGATTCCAGCAGATGGGACAATTTGCCTTACAAACGGTCCCATAAATAAATTGAGACCACTAAAGCAAAGATATACACCCCCCCTGCGAGGTTCTTAAACAAGACATTTTAAAATATCCGTTTGTCATAGGTACAGACAGAATCTGTGGAGGATAATGTGAGATGTCCGTCGTTAAAGATTGAGATGGTGTTGGATATACTTTCATAAGTTTACGGACAAAATGCTGTTATACAGTTTCCTGTAACCTTTTACGCAAACTTAAGAGGGGTGTTTTTATTATTCTGGATTTAAATGCTAAAATAATTTATAGTCAAATTTGATTACTTAATTTTTGAAATAGTGTGATTTACCACTAAAACTTCCACGCAAGGAGATCACACGCGCCGCAGCGCAAGGCGACCATCGCAGCTAAGTGGACATGATCAATTTCATTATAATTACATTTATTTATTATTGTTTGCTAGCTCATCCTCAGTTACTAGCGATTTGCCTAGATTTAAGAAATTTATCGAAGCGGTTCTTGAACATGCACTTTACAAATGAATTTCTCTGAAACCATGATAAATTTTGATACATTTTTTCCACAAATATTTGTGAAAATCGAAATACCAATAAGCTGGATTTAATAATGTATGCTTTTGGTTAAGAGTAATTTTTAAAAGCTTTTTTAACTTTGAAGTTAGTGATTCGTAGTTATTACTAGTTTGAGTGCATAGAAATTTAATTGCCTGATTTCTCGGGCCGTCTGACGTCTCAAATAACCGAAAGCGATTGATCCAGAACCCACCTATCCTTTTTTTTCCATACATTTCTCACCTATTTACCTACTAAAATCGACAGAATCAGCACTAACCATTAGAAAAACGTTAGATCGGGCCGTCTTGAAAAGCATTAGGCGCAGGAGTCGGGCATTAGAAAAACAATTGATGCCGTAGCCGCCTATTCCTACTACTACTGAAGTCTACTCCAAAAACAGGGTTTTAAAATAAACAAGTCATTTTAAAATAAAAAATACTAATTGAAAATGCATACCTTCTTAAAGAATTAATTGAGATTCAATACAATGGACAGCTAGACCTGAAAATAATAATAATATATATACATTAAACTAATAATATTGTGCAAGCAACCCAAAAAGGCCACGTTAATGTGTCAGAAGGAAGGCAACATTTATGATTCACTACATAATAGTAATTCAGAATGCACAATAATGTATTCATCATTTACAGGTCACATATGAGTATTTCCCATCGTATTTCGGTCGACTTTCATTTTCGGCGCCGAAACAGAAATAAATTTTGGTTTCTGTTTCAACTGAAATGTTTTTTGTTTTGGTAAATATCAAAACCGAAACTAAATAATAATTAATAATTTACCAATATATCATTAATTTCCAAGATAAAACAATTAACAACAAATTCTTAACAATTAATTATCGTTTGTCTTAAGATTTTCCAGATATGTAACGACTCAAATTTAGTAAATATTGTATTGTTGAAATTCTATTTGAAACCTTCGGATGGCATTTTTTGTATTATATAATTGGTTCTAAGGCGGTTCTGGTTGGTGGTTATATAAGTGGTTCTTTTTTAAGACGGCAGTATAGTTGTTAAACTTTTTACCATTATTGATTTATTTCTCTTATTAAATTAACATTTTATCAAATATTTCTATGGTTCTAGAACCCCGAATGGTGCAAGTTTTATAAAATGCTTTGTACAAAACAATACAATCCAAAATCAATACCGGATACAGCATAGTTGTACATATTAATTTCCTAAAAATATAGTTTAAAACTAAACTAATTTACTTACCCAATGAATTCACTTTCACATAGAATTCTCTGAAAAACAAAAGAAAAAAAACGGTTATTATACATATTATTTGAACTAAAATAAGTATGCAATTTAGTCCTTATTTTCAGAAGGAAGGCAACATGTTTGTTCTTCATTAAAACATCAAGAAAAATGCAAATATTATGTATTCATCACATAATGTATAAATAATATCAAATTTATTTTAATATAGACTGACGCACCTTATCAATACTTTCAAAACGTATTTCAAAATTAACATTAACATTAAAATTTGACATAAAGGTCAAAGAAAAACAATAACTTGCCCTCGGTTGAAAAATATTCGAACGAGTACTGGCATACAAACCCAAAACAAAACCTACTTTTTATTAATTGATAAGGCACACATATTGTCAGCGTATTATTAAGGATAATCCTAATATGGTTGTTTGTCTACATTACATCAAAGAAATGTCTTCGCGTTAATACTTAACGCTAGCATTAAAGGACAATGTGAGAATTCTCCAGCTTATTTACAGTAGCAAAATTATCCTAGAATTGCATAACACGGTATGGAATTGGAAAATTGACTGTAGACGACATAAACATAAGGAAAAAATAATGAAATTTGTCACACGTATGAAATTTTAGAAGACACTCTTTATTCGTGCTTTATACATTAAAATGCCCGCATGTGGCCATCATTGGACAGTTAATTTGAGACAAATTTAGATGATTTCTATAAAAGAAAGTCGGGTTAGTTACACCATTTATAACTCAAGAGCGGCTGGACCGATTTTTATGATCTTTGTTTTGTTGGATTTGTCTCCGCTCCGAATAGCTTGTTCTCATAGACTTGTTTTCTGTGAATTTTTATTTTTAAACATTAAGTTGCCTTCGAAGATGTTCAAGTTATGAGGTAATCACATTTGTCATTATACGCGCATCGGTAATTGCTTCATTATGTAATTTTGAATCACAAACAATTTAAATCTGTATGTAACGCCGTAGACAAAAAACTGAATTAAATTCAGCTAAGTTAACACAACATTTATTGATTCCGAGACGGTACGAAGTTAGCTGGGTCAGCTTGTATTAAATATAATAAAAAATGAACTAACTGGATCCGTTGTTCCATTAGTTTATAGCTATTTATTACTCGTACACAAGTGTAACATTGCAAAAAGTTTAATTTATATATTTCATTCGGGAATATGTGTAATATTAAAATTTAAAATTACAATTCAAAAAGTTAACTCACCCACCTTATTCAAATGTATGTAGTATGCGCCGATATTTGTCTCCAAAACCCTGAAACAATATAAAGTTATGTAAAATAGACGTTTGGTCAATAAAATTTATTTGTTCTCAAAATTTTAAATCAGACCTATCATTTATACTCATATATGAATCATAAGTACATATTTATCGGCTCATGTTGAAATCATCATTGAATGTTTTGAAAAAAATGTTGGTACATGGCCACATTTTTTTTTTATTTGCTACAACAATTTTATGAACCAAAAAGTGCCAAAACACACTACGTATAAGACCTGATGCGAGTGTGATGATATGGTTCCATCAGGGGAATGACAAGAAATGTTGCCCGAATCTCTTTAGTACATAGTAAAACTCTAAAACTCTTTTTCAAACCCACCTTATTCACAATTTATGTAGTGCGCGCCGATGCGTCTCCAAAAACCTGTAACAATATAAAATTACATAAAATAGATGTCGTACCAGTAAAATTTATTTATTCTCAAAATTTAATCTCAGACCTATCATTTATACTCATATATGAATCATAAGTACATATTTATCGGCTCATGTTGAAATCATCATTGAATATTATGAAAAAAGGTTTATACGTAGCTAAATTTTTTCTCTATTTGCAACACAAAACGATTAACTAAAAAGTGCCAAAAAACACTGTTTAATCATATAAGCAAATAACTACTAAATAACAATAACATTTAAAATGAAATCAACGGAAACTAGATATAATTAAAATAATTCACACATGTGATTAATACAATAATCGAGTAGTCGAGTATCCGTTTCTTATTTAGTATGAACAACTGCTTCTATCATGTAAGCCCAGAGTTCAACGGCAACCGAGTCATATTTCAGTATTGAGAATATTTATCATTAGCAAAAACCAAGGAAATTATTTTAAAAATAAACTCTGTAACCCAATCAAAGACAACTTCTGTCTAATAGTGCCAGATCTTCGTTTAACTCATTGGCATTTCTGTAATTTATTTATAAGGGTTATTGCATGAGCATATTTGTTGTTTGAAAGATGATAACCCCAAAAAATGTGCAATCAAGTCACTTTCCAAGTATTCGGGCCAATCGGGCATATTCGGGAAAACAATAAAGCAAAGTTTAATATTGATGTTATAAATTATATCACTCCAGCTCTTACCATTACCATCTCCAATATTTGAGAAAACAATGATATTCGCCAAAGACCTGAAACAATAATACAAACTCAAATCAAATAAACATATTATTTGGGCCAAGAGATGTATTCTCGCATATTAAATAATCAGAACTATCATTTATACTCATATATGAGTCATAAGGACATGTTTTTCGGCTCATGTGGAAATCATCATAAAATTATCCTTTTTTTATTGAATGAAATAATTGGTAAGTATGCATTATACAGTGTCCCCATGAACTTCTACGATAAAAAAATTGACTTATTGGTCATATGATTTCCAATATTAATTGAAGACTGTATATCAAAATTCATCATGTTTTTAGAGAAATTAATTTGTAAATTTATTATTATAATAAAATGACTGTGTAACGGAATTAGGAACACGTTTTCTAATACCAGGCGGCGGCCGGCCAGCTTCTGTTCTAGGTGAATGTCGCAAACAGCGTTTTGCGACGTCTGCGGAGTAGACGGATTGTGCAAACTGCAAATCCTCAATACCTAGTCAGTTTGTTATGGATTGGCAAAGCGAAAACAGTAAACACGGCCAACTCGTGCATGTTTTGCATCTCGTTATTATCGAATTCTTTGATCTATGGTTTATTGCATCGGTGAGTTAAATGCCACGTCATATTTTTGGTGCTTTAGAATCGGTGATATGGTATTATACTGAGAGTACTGTGGTAATGCGGGAGCGGCATTACGTTTGTATCTTCAGCGATTTCCCAATAGACAACATCCAGGAGGCCCAAAAACTACCACTGCGAATTATTGAAAATAAACTTGTACCTACTAAGGTGCGAGTCAAAAAATGCCTATCCTTAAAGAATAACGTGTTTTGCATCATTTTCAACACGTTCCTTGAACGACCATGCGAAAAGCGGCGCGAGTAATCCTGGGAATCTTAAAGTTGTCATTGCATAGATCCTTACGAGAGTCAAACTTTGAAGCGTTAGAAACATGCAACCATCGGCGGATTCAATCCACAACTATTAGGTCAGTGTCAGCCAATCAACCACCACATCCTAATTATGCATCTTCTTATTAATATGGTGTTTAAATAAAATGATAAAATAAAAGGTAGAATCACTATTTTGGAAACAAACTATCTTTGTCTCACATATTGAACATTTTTTATAAATTACATTTTTTGTTTTTTAGTTTCATAAACATTTTGATACAACCATGAATGTTTTATTTTTAAAAACCACTAAATTAGTTTTTCTAAATCAAGCTATCGTACCTCTAGGTTTGGAAGGAGTGATTATGTTTTGTAGACTGAGGCAGAGACGACGAGAATATCAGTTTACTAAAAAACAATAACGTTGGACGTACTATCTTACCGGTGTTTGTTAACTCATGTACATACCAATGAAACAAAATGTGCAGATTTGGATCAGATTTTAGTACAGAAGTACATGTCAGCATACAACTTCTTTTTTTTTATTGTAATACCTTTAAAAAGTACCAGTCCACCACCGCAAAGCGCCCAAATACCTCACCGATGCAATATCTGAAAAACACAGTACTATAAATAACCGCACGTTTCACCAATCAGTGTCAAAAGCAGATAGGTTTATGAAATAAAGGTGGCAAGGCCAAAGAAATATACAGAAAATATTCTAGAACTTAACAAAGAATTATATTATCTAATAAAATTTTAAAATGCACAAACAAGGCCAACACGTGGTCAAAATATCAAAAAACAAAAAATATACGCCGGAAGAAGAGCTTACCGATGTAAACGTTAGGACTGCGTTACTTGAGCTGCACATTATAGCCATTTGTTATATTTATTCTTCAACTATCGAATGTGATAAACTAGAGCACCAATAACAAAATAATTCTCGCGGTAGCGAATTTGGACAAAAATCCACGAAACAAGAAATGGACGACTGGCGCCGCGATAACCTATCCAATCAAACGACCAACGCGCGTGCGCGAGCGAGGAAAGCGGCAAGACGCCAGAAAAAGAAGGAAACGGAACCACTGAGAGCTGATAAATGGTAAAATTATCATAGACAATAAATTAAAATTTGAAAGGGCGACACCACCAGTCTCTCTGCACTCGAATTGATCGTAGTGTCTCCACGAAAACTAAACTATATTAACAGAAAAAACTACAAGAAATTACAAAAAATATATAACTTATGTTGAAAATGTATTGAAAAACTAAGTTCAAACATTTAATAACGAGTAATGGTTAAACACACGCAATAAAATTTTAGAAAATTAAATTTCAGTCAACAATATTAAAATTAATTTGAATAAAGATGTTGAAACGGATATTTCTTTTGATATAGTGATTATTGCACTCAATGCAAAAGCATCAAATATGATTTAGCAGGAGTTAGATTCCAAATACTTTCGAAAAATACAAATGAATGCAAATTAGGCAAATCAACATGAACAAAACACATTTTTGGTTCAAAATTCTCAACACATGCTGTTTTGAAAACAACAGTATATGGTTTTCTAAAACCACTTCGTAATAAAAGTTGTTGCTATTCAACATGTTAAGGGATTAAAAAAAAAGGTACACTATGCGTACACTTTCGTCCGTATTTCGTACAGATGGTTTGTATTTTATTAGCCGTGTCTGTGGCTGGACTGTACAAAGGAACTAAAGAACTAACGTACCGAGGTGGCGTGCTGTCAGTTAGTACAGTGCACTAGTTATTATGTTATAGAAACACAGTATCATGTTATATCTTTAAGTTTTGAAGAGGTTAATACTGATTTACCGAACCCACTTTTTATGGTATAAGATGATGATATTTCAAATTATTTTATAAAAAAATATACAAAGTATTACAATTAATTTTCTCTAAAAGTGGCCCAAAATTTCACCATTAAAAAGATAGATTAAAAAAAAACCGGGGGAGGACCCTATGACTCCACGATATGTTTAATGTTTAAAGTTCGTATTTTACCTTGAGTCTATGGCCACACTAACTTAACTTAAATTGTATGTATGAGCATTAGTAAATACGCGTGTATTCACAGTACACGACCGAAGCTCGAGCGGCCAGACCAACATTCAGAATAAACAAGATTAGTTTTGATACATAAAGGTAAAATAAGTTACTTTTTATTATTTTAATTGTCAGCCAAGACCCATGTTTACCTTTTTTATTAAATACATTTTATATCAACATAAATAATATCTTTTAACTTTTACGGTTTAAGCAGCGGCGTCTTTTTTATGAAGTGAAATATCATATTACTGAAACTCGGGTTAAAACAATTAATATAGAAATATAAAATATCATATTATGCATACAAGATAACGGTCGACCGCTATTGCAGACAGTTCGATTCCTGGCGCTGTTTATGATTTGTAATTTTATCTTATTTGATGAGGTTCATTTAAAATTTTTAATTTATTTAATTATCTTATACTATAAGGCCTTACATATCTTATAGATATAGCATTTCTGCGGGTGATAATATGTAATCTCTCATTTTTGTGCTTTGACATTCTAAACTTTCTTGCAAACGCATTAGCAATTTGTCATAAGTTAAAAATGACACTCGGAATTAATTTTTAAAAAAATATCTCCTCTAAGCTCTAAAAAAACTTTTGAACGTGCTTCAAGGCATTCTCTTTTCATTACTAGTGGATGTAACTATAACTGTCTAGCTTTTTGTAACTAACCCTTTTTTTTGGTCGTGGATCCAGATCAGACAAGCAGTCATTGAAAATTAATCACAACTACGACAATTTGGTATTTGTAAACTACGTTGCCTGGAGCCGGACATTGAATCCAATCAACGTTCGTGCCGTCTGAAAGAGGCCTAATTCATTAAATTTATAAGTTTGAAGCGTTTTTAAGCTTCTTATACCTGATTATAATAACTCTGAGGTGATTATACCTCTATTATCATCGCATATATATTTTGTCTATTATGTCAAAGGCGAGCGTATACAAATACATCATTAGAGTGTGTCGTTTGCCTTAATTTCCTGCAATACCTATAAAATATAAAAGTTATTGTTAGTAGCAGTTGATTAAAAACACAATTACAGCTTGTATGTGTATATATTTTTTGATACAATTTATGGTCAATTTTAATTTTTTCATGAAAAATGAGATTTGACATTCATTGAAGTTTAAGATGACAATATTCATTATTTTTGCTTGACATTACTACATCTCTCTTAACCGGCTTTCATTTTTATTCGCGCGTTTTTTTTTATTTCCTATTTCTCACTTGTTAAGTTTGGTTCGTCGTGGTTATTTTTATAATTATTGTAAAAAGTAAAATGTGTCTTTTGGCACACAGCCTAAACTTAAGGCTAAATGCCATTTTAGTTGAAGAAGAAGAAGACATGACAGATTTGAAAATGGAACATTTGAAAACAAACAAAATTCAGAGTTTGAAACTCTTCGCTCAAAATTGATGGCAATATATGAAGAATAAAGAAAAATATATATTATCACCTTTTTACTTTTGGCTGAGGTCTGTCATCGGTTTCATACGCAGGTATGTTTATTGAGATATGATTACATTTTAAACCGAGTGGAAAGTTTCGTCGAGGACCTCGGACGAAGTGAGCTTGCCGAGGACTGGTTCAGGAAAACAAGCTTTTAAACAAATCCTTGAAAACATACGATTGGCAATAGAGTGGTGGACTCGTGGCATTAACTGTAGGATTTAATCGTTAGCACAAACAACATCAATCAATTCAAGAACCGTCTTGATATTCAACTATTTCAGTAACGGAAACGGAAACAGCTGTGCTGTCTGTTAATATAATAATATGCTTGCATATTTGCATCTCAGAAGTGGCGGCGGCACGTACTGCAGCCCCAAACGATCTGGACGAATTGAGTATGTGGCTCAATGTGACAGTGTCAGCACACGTGACATTCCAGGTCAAAACTTTACCATGACTCCACGGTACTAATGTGACTCCGTCTGGCCTTTTCCCATCTGTTAATGATATTCCTGGAGGCTGTATCCTGCTAGGAATATCAACGGTAGCCAGAGTTTGTTTTAAAAGTAAATTTATTGCGTTATGAAGCGACCAATAACCCACATTCCGCTGACATGAAATACCATTAAGACCATATGCGTTCACGCTATCCCCATTCCGAGCAAAAGTGCGATAGAAATACGAAGGGTGGTGCTATCTAGTAATGTTCCAAGATGTATACTCGGCAAAACTTTTAACCAGCCTTAAGATTCTGTTGCAATAGAAACCAAAATTCTTGTCTTCAACTTCGTGCACACTTCTTTGTATGCTGTTGTTACTCGAAGGGTTTTGGCCCCCGGGGCTAAATTAACTCACAGATCCTAGGGGACATTTTGGTTTGAGATTGAAAATTAATGTCAGTTTTATGAAGACACAATTTCACTACAATTAAAAAGTCAATTATTGTAAAAAATATATTAATAAAATCTACGGACACTAATTTTATACCGACCATTTTGAGTTTAATACTCCTTTACAAATGATGATATTAGATTGGTGTAGTGCTGATTATAGGTTTATAGGTAACGTAATTATAATTACTTTAGATATTTTTTGAAATATACATTTCACTAATTATGTTTTGGGAAGGTCGGAATTATGGTAAAATTCACTACAAACTAATTTTATAATTCTGATGCTCGCTCCACATGAATAGAAGCAAAATATTTCCATGAGCATGAGCATGTCCTAAAAATATAGGTTTTTTCGATTGTCTTTGAATAATATAAACTTAGTATGTGTGTGTGTTCCACCAGCTCATCTAGACTATTCCTATTGAAGTTCTTTGGAATTAAAATGGCTGTTTACGCTGCTCATTTGACACGGACCTCGCAAGAAAAACCCTCAATATTTGAAGTTACAGCGCAAGAATCATTGGAGTCTATAGTAAATCCAGCATTTCGTAGAGTCGTTGAGGTAAGTTATTTAAAAAAAAAATAATATTACCACTTTATTTTAAATACATTATTTGTAATGCCAAATATTCTACAAAATAATTTCTGTATTGTAAGAAAATAATCGCTTTTCATAAAATGAATTAGTCAATCACATCTCATCCAGACTACTACTGTTTCTGATTATTTTTATTTTTTTTTTTTTATTTAAGTTCTTTATTTATAAACAAAGTACATATTTTATTTGTTTGTTCACTAAACCCTTGCGGGTTTTTATGTGAACTCATTCGTTCCCACTTTTAACTTATTTAATAAAATTTATATATACAATAACATATTCAATATTAACATATAACACTTTTAACAATGCTGAGCTACACATGACAGTATCTATCCAGCCTGCCATTATTATATTTGTTTATAACGGTCACTTCCAATCGCGTCGGTCTAATTATAATAAAATCGGTACGAGTACATCTCACACCGGTCGCTTCGAGTACATTCATCAACACAAATACTATTTATAATATATTTTTTTTAATTCTTTTTTTTAAAACGTATTTAGATAAGTTATTTGATTCCTCTAGATTACTCGGCAGGTTATTAAATAAAATTGGAACAATTCTATCCAGCCTTCTTTTGCCATATTCATTGTTGAATTTGGCCACTTCCAAATTTCCTTTTGTTGTTTGACTCGTTGTTTTACTGTGCGGTATTTTCTGTTTATATTCCATGGAGTAAAATTGTTCCAATGTTACCCGATAATCATTTTTTTTCTATTGGTAAATGTATTACAATATCTAAATAACTTATTTTCCTCACTTTTTAATTTATTTTTAATTTTTTTTGGTACGATAGTTTTTATTATTTGAAGCTGAAGTTTTTTAATTTTTTGAATGTATGTTTTAAATGTTAGACCATAACTACTAATTCCATATGTTATTTGTGTTTCCGCAAGTGATATATATAATAATCTTAGTATTTTATAGGGTACTTTATATCTTAAAACCGATAGTTTGCTTAGTATTGCACGTAGGTTTTTACATACTTGTTCGATATGTGGACCCCAATTAAACTTTTCATCAATGGTCAGTCCTAAATATCTATTTGTAGCGGCCTTATTTAGGGAGGGACAAGAGCAAGGCTTTTGTATGTTATGTAGACACGCATCGAGGTGTGATTTTATTTCTATACTGTGGTTGCTTTTGTTGTGGGTGCTGTGAATATGAATGTAATTAGTTTTACTCGAATTTATGATTAATCCACTATCGTGAGCCCATTTACATATTGAGTCGTATGCATTTTGCATTTTTTTTTGAGCTTCTCCGATATCAGTGTCCGCTGTCACTAGACAAGTGTCGTCCGCGAATTTTAGTATCTCACATTCTTTAATAACTCTGGCCATATTATTCACATACATAAGATATAAAATCGGTGCTAATACTGCACCTTGCGGTGCTCCATATTTTATTATTTTGTGATTGCTGACGTTGTTCCTAATTTTTACTGATTGCACTGGCAGTTAAGTCAGATTTGCTGCACTCACAGCTAGGTTTTGCAGGATTTTTACTTTAACGTTACTTCTCACCTACTGAAGCCTCGCAAATTCGTAGCCCTCGGCTTTCTAATCTGACTTAATTAAAAGTAATAATATTAACTATAATTTGACAAAAAATACAGTTAATTAGTCCTGCAAATTGAAGTATTAGTACTGAATATGTACATCAACGTTCACTGTTTCCAAGAAAAAAAGATGTAAATTTTACATGATTATTTTAAACAGTTGTTGTAATAAATACATACATCATTGTTATGCGCGTCATAAACGGTCTGACAAATGCAAGTGATGCGATGTACTGGCTGTTGGCCACCATTCGTTGCGAGGTCAAGCACTTACCCTCGCAAAGAGCGAGTAGCGAGACTGGTAATTTGAACTATCTCGTTAAACACAATATAAATTTAGGGATAATTATTATTTTTACATTTTTTAATATATAATTTCTTACTCATAATAGGAAACAAAAACACCTCATAAGGTCTTCCGGAAATGTCTTGAGACACCCATAGATAGATTGTATTTATTCATTTTGATTATAATAGGTTTTCGCAACCCTCGAGCGTCACTTCAACATTGCTCACTATTATTTCCAATTTTTCATTTCAGAGCATACACAGCATTTTGAAAGGCATGTGACGACAATTTAGTAATTAAGTTCGATACCCAATAGATTTTTTTTCTTTTATTATTATTATTTATTATTTTTTTATATCCTCAGTTTATATGTACGCTCAACAAGAAGAAATTTGGATGGCTGCTAAAATGGTATGATGAAATATTCTTGGTTTTTCATGGAGTTTTGCAATACAACTATTTAAGACACTATGGTGGGTGAAATGAACGTATTATTGCATTGTTCATAATTTTATTAGTTGTTTTTACTTTTGAGCATATTATGTTGGCTAAACTTCATCAGTACATAAAGATCTTTACCTACCATTAAATAAATTGGCTTGAAATATAGAGAATAGGTAAATATAGGTACGACTATGTACAAAAATGTATATATATTATTCTTTAATCTATTTATACTATTTTATTTATTTTTAAGTATATGTTACTATTTCATATATATTTATTGGTTTTTTTTTGTGTAATATAAATATAAAATTTAAAAAAATAAATTCACATGAAGAACATTTTATCACATAATATATAATTATTGTTTATCGATTTCCTTTTATTTATAATAACACTTTTATTTATAATAACAATATTTATTTAGTTTTTAAATATTATAGCGTCGATCAGATGACAAAGTGGCACATTAAGCAAACAAAATGACAGTTCAATGTAACAGTCGCTATAGTCTCAATTAAGATATATAATACTTATTTAATACCTAGTTATACTTTAATATTTATTATATTTTCATAATATTTATTATATAGCGATTTAATATTATATTTTCAATAAATAAGAAAAACATAAACATGCATTCAATTACAGACTAGCGGGATGTTATCTACCTAAATGAATTTGTTACTTAACGCAGTTGTCAGTGTTGAGATAATCGCCGTTGAATATTCTTAACTGCAAAAGATACCTGGTATATTTGACCCATTGTGGTATGAGTTTGGGCCTTGCCGTACGTGATGTCACATTATAACATGCAAATTATTTTTTCGAAAAACAGAATCAGCAGAAAGTTTACCTTAGGATGGGCATTGCCTAGTTAGATAAAACTTTGCATATATGTCAATTATGAGTTATATTACTAAGTCAATAAATAAATAATTAAATCATTGGTTAACGAGTAAGTCTGAAATAAACGTTATTTTAAAAACTTAAAAAAAAATACAAATAAATAAAACCTAATGATGAAGTTAGAATGCTAACAGTGAGATTATGAAATACTGGTATGATAACAATAATAAGTTCAAGTAGATTTGATAGAAACAACTTAATTGACTATCAAAGTCGATTGTGATAATTATGTATATATTGTAAACCAAGTTAATAGCTTAAAAATTAAATTATATAAGATACCGCAAAACAAAACGGTTCCTAAACATATCCTAATTCTTAACACATACTTAAACTCAGAAATATATAAAAAAGTATCATTAATTTGCCAGCCCTGCAAATTGGTTTTTTTTTAAAAGTATATGTCCTTCAGGGTTCAAGCTATCTCTATACCAAATTGCATTAAAAACGCTTTAGCCGTGAAAACCTAATAGATAGATAGATTTTAGCATTTATATTATTAGTATGGATTAAATATATCATCGAATTTTATGCCAAAAAGACGTCTTGATCATTGCTATACATTTTTACAAAATGAGGAAAAATGCTGTACCGCTCCTCTCCATTTCGCTTCTCCACATTTTCGTTTAGTTTCGTGACTATCTAACGGGGCGGCTCTCAGAGACTAGCGGTACCCGAAGGATGTGATGTATTTGATTCTACTTGTGAATGCACTACCACAGTGTTGTTACAATATGCTTCCGTTAGGCCTAGAGACATGGAATGTATTTTGCATTTGAAGCTTGTATGCAGCATCTACGACGAGACGTCTCCGTGGACAGTGGGCCCCAAACTTAAATTAGATTAACTGTCCAGGACACAAATATTTTTTCTAAAATGAATCATATTATTTCAGCTGCTTCCTTTGCGGAGACATTCTATGGCTTACAGAGAGTTAGTCCGTCAATACAGGTCTACACGGATGGTTTTCATTTGTCGCCAAAACAAGAAAGGCTTTCTCTTTGCTTTTTAGTTGTAGTCCCATATGTGCGTCAATATCTTGATAAAATGGGCTGAACAGTGCAGGATGGATGAAGCGGATGGCTTACTTTATAAGGTCCATTATAAATAATGATTTAATATATTTTTTAAAATTAAATACCTTCCGTGATAATACCTGTTAAATTGATAGATGAAATACCTTTTTATATTGCATTTACTTGGAATCCCTAGTTATAGTTTGATTTTAATTTCAACCTATTTTTTTATAAGAGTGACTAGTTTCAGCTTTACCTATAGTTTTGGATTTTTCACCTATTACGAGGGCTGTCCGATAAATACTTAGCCTCACCGCCCGATGGCACCACTATCGCAAGAGAAATTTACTATAGTGTAGTACATTCTCTAGACGGCTGCTGTCAAAATTTCAGCCGAATCGGACTCGTAGTTTTGTTTTCACATTTTTGACAAGCGGACATGTTAGCGGATTTTAGAAAGATGGAAAAAGAGCAATATCGGTCGGTGATTCGATTCTTGTTTCTGGTAGGGTAGGGTATTCAATAATGGGTATAATCTATTCACCTTATACTTAAATATCTCGAGACCTATTGGAGCTAAAATGACATACTGAGGGCTCTTATTGCACACAGCATGTTAAGCTATATTGAATGAGCCCTTATGTACTTAATTCGGTTTATTTTCACTAAAGTTATAGTGGTCCAAATGTTCAACTTTAAGGGGAGAACCTATAGAAAGTGCCATACAAGTTGAGGTTTGGTAGGCAGACTGAACGTTGGACAATAAGGACCTAGTTATGTTATAGAATTTGGGTTTTAATAAACCTAGATTAGTTACATCACTTACTGCAATTCAAAAATTTCAGGATTGGCGAGGTACGATGCAAAAAATATACAGTAGAGTGCATGCAACTCTTCATTTATGTTTTGAAGCAATTTCTATTGCCCAAAATTTGGCGTACATGACGGGCAAAGCAACCTGTCATTCTCCACTACTTAGCCTTTGCTCCCTGACTTTGAGATACGTTCCTAATATTGTTGACGAGTTTGACGACACATGGTATAACTTATGGAGGAATATCATGAGAGGAAACCTAACGTGAGAATCACATTTTTTTAAATGGGATATTTTTTTGTAGTGTGAGCGTTTAGGGTATACTTTATAAAAGCTTTATATTGGTAATCAAGTGCAATTTTTCTGTGCTTAATTTTCAGAATTAACTGATATGACAAATTTACGTTTAGTTGTGATGCTGGTTGTGGTTGTTTAAATAGCATGAGGAGTTCAACATGATTTGAGTTTTTTTTTATTGGTTGGAGAACTGTGTATGGTGATCCATTGAAGTTATCTTCAGCCCTTATCTGTCAGATGCCCAAATAATCTGCTCTCTTAACACTCTATTCAGTGGCCTTTTAGGTCTTCAGGACTACGCCTGCATCCACATGTGCCCATTTTGCTCAGGCCTGCACTGCTCTGAATGGGCCACTTTCCATATAAGGTCACAAACTCGTAGCTGTCTTCATCAGCAGTTGAAAAAAAAAAACTATAATCACTTATTTCTTATATTAATTTATTTTTTGAATTAAATAAACTGGCTGGCTGTCAATGGTTTCTTAGTTTTGGTTTGTAAATCTAGCGTATTATGTAAATCTAGGTAAATTGTGTATCAACACAGGAACGATTCAGTGATTATTATATTAGAATATTTTATTATAAACCTATAGTAGTTTACTTTTTATTTTTAGAAGAGCCATTTACTTCGAAAAGAGGTTCTTTTAAAAATGGATGCAACTCAAGATCTGAAAATGCTGAGTTCTTCACTGTGTTGTAATGTTAATACACTTATTATGAATAATAAACAATATTTTTTGTTGCATATTTATAAATTGCAGGTCTGCCAATATTACATTCCGAATGGTCGGAACGGCAATTTTGAACGGCATGCAGATTGGAGCATTTTTTATTCAATTTCTGAAGTGGTTTGAAAGTCACGGAACTGCCACAAGTATCAATCTAACAAACATACCGGAACCTCCCAAGGTAACATCTATATTGATATTTATTCAGTATTTAAAAAGATGTATATAATCTGTCTGTTATTCATCATCCGTCTGTCGCCTACAGGTGAACAATACTAATACTATAAATGAATTATAGTATTTTTCAAATATTGTTTGTTATCTATTTATTTAATATTTAAAATGGCGGCATGTCGCATATACCTGAATTCATGAAAGGCATAAACTAATCATTATTTGTTTTTCATATGATAATTTTCATATCATTTGTTTTTCATATGATAACCAATATTTTTGATTGATCTTTTAGAACTCATTAAATCAGGAAATAAATCATTTGCAGACGATACTAAGTTATTTGCTAACCCCTTAATAAGTAGTTCGCAATTACAAAATGACTTGAACAGAATCACCCTATAGACATCTGAATGGTTACTAAGCCTGAACATTGAAAAGTGTGTTATTCTGCATATCGGGAAGAAAAACCCAAAACATCCATACTTCATAGGAAACACTCAACTTAAAATAGTTCAGTCACAAAAAGAACTCGGTGTAACAATCTCATCAGATCTTAAGTGGGAACAGCACATCACCTCAATCTCAAAAAAGGCAAACTCCTTATTAACCTTAATAAGAAAGGCTTTCCATAATTTGACAGTGGACGCATTCATAAAGATCTATAAATCATACATAAGACCAATACTAGAATATGCTTATCAAGTATGGAATCCCTATTTCACTAAAGACCTAGATCTCATAGAAAAGGTGCAAAGATGCGCAACGAAAATACCAATGCAACTGAAAAATCTGTAATATGAAGAAAGGCTAAATATACTTGGACTGACAACATTAAAGCACAGGCGGGAGAGAGGCGATCTTATAGAGATCTACAAGATATTAACTCACTATTATGATGTTCCAAATTTTGAAACCATTTTCGAGGACATCATTTAAATCTCTCAAGTACAACCTTTAGTTCTAATCCGAGGAAGAATTTTATGTCAAATAGGGCGGTGAATGCATGGAATAAGTTACCAAGTGCAGTGATAAGTGCCGGAAATGTGAACGAATTTAAGAACAGACTGGACAAGTTTATCAGAGACGATACAAGTGCAGATTTAGGCTTATCAGCATACGCTGCCTCTGCCTAAAACTAATAATAATAATCTCAGTTCGGTTTTGACGGCCATTGGGATTGTTTGAGTGAAAAATGTGTGAATGAATTAAGTGTTTTTGTTGGATTTGGCGGTAAATAATTTGAGTTTTATTTACTTACAAAAGGTATTTAAAATAATATTAAATATAAAAATGTTTTCATAGTTTTTAACCATTTGCCAATAATAAGAAATGATTACTTTTGAAACTAAAACACGGGTGCCAGTCCCGCCGTAATGCAATGCTTTGTTTGCAATTTCGTGGGATATTTTGTTCGTGAACAACCTTCACAGAATGTCGGCATTGCTGTATTCATGGGTTTTCCGTCTGGAGAAGAATGTGTTAAAGACAATATATATGATAAATAAAACAAATTTGAAAACATTTTTATGTTAATGTAGGTAGTTATTCTAAGTCTTGCCTTATGATATGTCAATTAGACTAGATACTTATATTTTTTATATATTTAAGTTTGTGTTTTATACTTCTTTTTTTTTCTTTCTTTTTCTTCAGTTTCGTTCTTAAATATTTTATTTAGATGTTTAATAATTGTATTATTATCTAAGTATTAATATAGGAATCTGTGTTTAGATTTATGTAGTTGTAACTTTTTTTCTCTTCGTATGTTAATTTAAATTACTATGTAAATCTGTAGATTTCTTTTAAAATTAAATAAATAAATATGCAGTTCTTTACATTATTATTTCCACCACATGCAACTAACTACAAACCACAATTATTTTATTCATATTTTGACACATGCTGAATATCAATGAAACAATAAATTCAATCCTACATTTACAAAGTGCAAATATTATACGTAAAATAAATATATAATGTAACTGTTCAACTGTTTGAAAAATGTCAGTAAATTACTTTACCGACATTAATAATACGACATGATCATGATGATGTATATTCTTAGGTAAGTTTCCTTTTTCTTCTCTTTTAGATAGCTGCTGAATCATCAACTATTTGTCACATTGTTATTACTCCTTGTAATAAAAAGTTATAAGCTAAATTTTTAATTTTTGATAACTTGCTGATAATAGACAACGGCGTTAAGGAATCCAGAAAATCAGAAATAAATTTTAAAAAATCTAATGAGATTTTATACTAAATACCAGAGAAAGCTGCTTCTAGATAAAAAAGAATATTTTTCCAATGTATTCAAATATTACGTAAAAGCAAAATTGTTGATTTCTAATATTGTAGGTATATTAAAAAAGCAACTAGAAGAGCTGTTAAATTGACTATCCATCTGAATTAGAAATATTCGTACTTACTTAAAATTATGATTTCCTTAAAGCTTTATCAGAATCAATTGACTATTTCAGAAATAATGTAATATGAAATCTCAAATAGGATTGATTGTAATTGGCAATGTTATATTACAATATATTATAAGCTATATTTTAGTTAATAGGCTAACATGTAATCCCCTATCAGGGCATATGTAATCTCCTATCAGGGAATGATGAAATTCCCTATCAAGGGATTTCATCGACTTCAAATCAGTTAAACTAATTTAAACTACATTTTTTCAGATGGACATCAAGGCTTCGAGATATATCAATAAGTGCCCAATATGTTTACAAAATTGGCGGATTCCAACAGTTTTACCAGTTTCCGGGTAAGTGCGTCAAAAAAAAATAGCTTCCGATAATATTTTCAAAATGATCTCAAGGGCAATTAATACAAAGCTGGTATTTATAAGGAGTGTGTGGATTAATCGGAATATAGTTTGTATACGAAAAGGTTGACTACATCAGCGAGCGCAGATGATTGGACGCATTGGAAATGAAACGAGCTGTGGTTAAATAATCTAGTCTCATTGTGATAGGATGGTAGGAACGCATTTAACCATCCCACATTGTTCCTATGCTCAATAACTAAGTTTCCACTAAAAAAAAATTTTTTTAGCTTTGGTGCCTTAATCAGTGTAATAATAACTGTGCCTTAATCAGTGTCTATATCATACTTTCACTTTTTTAGGTGGTGTCACTAAAAAAACTCCCAGATTGTCCAGTGCATTTGTCCTTCGTATTAAAAAGAGCATTCCATTGTCAATGTGTCGCACGGTCATTCGTGTGTTCATTCGGCTCATGCGTTGCGGGGACTGACACGTACATGTTGGTCTCCACTGCGAGTAGCGTTGTACGTTGCTGTGTATATGTATGCAATAAGTATACAAGTATGTAACTTATAATGTAACATTATGGCAGTGGGGTTAGTTGGCTACTAAGCTTAAAATTAACAATAGGTTATTTGGCTCACTAAATTGCCACGAGGTTCCACCATTTTATATATTAGATTACTATCTTAACACACTTTCAAAAATCTCGGGGGTGTTTTTTATAGTTGTCATTTCTGCTTGCGTTATGTAATAACAAGCAAGTAGTCCTAATATATTTTTTTGTTTTTAGGTACATCTTTTGCTACAAATGTATTTTGCAGTGTTTGAAGGAAGATAGGCGATGTCCTGTAACAAAGTATCCTGCCGAGTTAAACGATTTAGTTAGGATATATTTATAATTTTTTTAAATATTTGTAGTTTGACCTTGTCAAAATAAATATGGTTTACTACTATATTATGAGAGCTACTATATATATTATTATGAACTTTTATGTTTTGTTATCATTACAAGCTTTAATATTCGCAAATTGACTCTGGCTATGTTATTATTGCAATTTATAAGCCAAAATTATAACTATATACAAATTATATTATATTCGATAATTGGAATACCATAAATTATTCATCTGTACTGGTCAATGATTTGCATGGCAATCTTATTAATCAAACAATAAATTTTATAAAAAGATTGGTTTCATTTTATTTTCAGTGTATTTTTCTTTTTTCTTTATCATTTAAATACATGTTATTTTTAAAAGGTTAGTGTCATTGAAAAACCTTTTTATATATGAGAATAATGTCTTCATCGGTTCCGAAGCTCCTTCTCGCCTTCAACATTTGCTGGAATGACACAGCACACAATCTGTCTTTGAATGTAGGATTTCGGTAAAGGAATTTATTCTTCCTCAAATTGTATCCGCAGATGATTATGTAATGCCCCACATATTGATTAGACAAGGCGAGTAGACCTCTGCAAAAGTAAAACCATATTGAGGAAGATATTTAGAAAAGTCTATAGATGTAGTATTGCAGGCCAATGACAGTTAGATATTAGCCCCAAGCAACCAACAGAAAATAAAGTTTGTCAGCTCATAATAACAAATGCGGCATGTCCAACTTTTTTAAATTTATACCAAATGCAAGGCCACCTCAAAAAAAAAAGATTCATCATCCCTTATCGTCTTGCTGCTAAAACTGGACCAGCATCCCTCGATAATGGTTTTTGGTAATTAATATTGATTTTTTATTTTTTAATTAATATTTATTTTTATTAATTAATATTGATAGCCAATTAGTTTATTAATTAATATTGATAGCCAATGATATTGGTATAGAAGCACCAATTCGCTTTAAATACATGTTAACCCCCAAACACCGTAGAACGTATATATACGTCCGACCGCTCGGACACCGCTCGCCCGTTGACACCGTAGGACGTATATATACGTCCGCATTAGCCGCTTGATTTTGATTATTTTTGGTATTATTTCAGTATTATTTATTAACTTGACGTTTTTTTCATTGAAAATCACAACAAAACAATTTTGATTTTTTTTTTTTTCCATTTTAATGCAGTTTCTACTACTATTTATAAATGTGTATTGAAAATACACTAATGTACTACCTTTCCAATATCTATAACTTTTTTTTATCTTTTTTTTATTTTCCGAAAACTGTACATATTTTGGAAGACTTTTAAATTATAATTTATAGTTATAAATATATGAAAATGTAAAAAAAAGGGTTGATTTTGTTTATTTCGTATATTAAAAAAAAAAAAAAAAAAAAAAAAAATGGCAACATTTTTATTTTTTTCTTCTTTAATTTACGAGACAAACACAATCAAAGTGATATGGTGTAATAGAAAATTTTAAGGTGAATCCGATGATACCAGATTTGTAAAGATTGAACGACTCATGCCTGCACTATGGATTTTATAGTAGTGAGTGATTTTTCAAGGTCAATAACTACAGTCTCAGCGGGTTTTGGCGCCAAAATAAACCACAGCGTTTGGGGGTTAACAATGAAATGATGACGCTTTTTCATTTTGGTTGTGAAAGGTACAGTGCACGAGGTGGTCTTTTTCTAACCGCAATACTTACCCTTAATTTTTCTAGCTGTCTCTTTCGCTCCACGGTTTCGCATGTTCTCAACGGATTCTCAAGCTACCACATTTATTTCGATGATTAATTGTAAAATATACTAATGTTTATTTGTTATCACCCTAAACATTTTTATTTTGCGGATTGAAAATAATGGTAGTGCAGTGCCTGAATGCACTCTAGGGCAGGATGCCAAAAAAAAAAAATGTATACATACTGCAATGTACGAGTGTCTATATTAGATTAAAACTAAACGGCTTAAAATATCTGATACTCACTCAGATGCCACTGAGCCATAAGGTTGACTGAGGCATCTATCACCTATCGAGGGTGTATCTTGGGATGGACCGGGGATAATTTGGAATTTTCCGCTACTGGACACACAATAAAAAAAAAGAAAACACATTTTGGAAATATGAACAAGAAAATTATAACCATAAAATATAGCAATACAGTTATAAAAATAACCTAAATATTTACATCGGACATGTCTTTTATTTTCTACCTGTTTATTATTTTTTTTTAATTACCTGGCCATATATTATTTTAATGTGCAAGTTGTTGATTCAAAATCACTAAGATTAAATAAAGTATAGGAATGTAGACCATATCTGTCGTTTTTTATACTGTACGATTATAAATTAAATTAATCTTAGTTTGTGGTCTTTTCAAATCACAAAATAGAATTTGACATATTATATTTAATTTTAAAGATGAAACGAGGAAGTTAGTGCTACTTTTCAAATAAAACCAGTATAATTTACTTAAGGTGCCTCTTCCCAGTGGCACTCTCCTCTGTCTTAATTCAACTTAGTTGAATTTCCATCCTTATGAAATTAAATATGCTTCTTTAATTTTATTTTAGTAGATATTTACGTCTAATCTTTTCGTAAAATGTATGGAAAAATACTGACTTTTCAAGGCTCTTAGCTTTTAGATAAAGTAAAAATGTAACTTTTTAATTTTATATAAGCCCACATAATTAAGAAATTATATTAATCTAGTATTATTTTTCTTCTATATTTACTAATAAGAGACGAACACTACAGCGTTTGTTTAAAGAAATGACCAGGTTGAGTCCTCTTAAGTGACCTAACTGAAGGAAAAACCAGAAAATATAAAATTTGGCACAGAACTACGGATATCGGAAGGCTTGGATTGTGCATGAGGTGCGAGTTTGTTTGTGTAGCTTAGCCACGTTTAGGTGCAAAAATGTACCACTTCGAGGCGAGTTTCATACGCGCCAATCAATTTAGGAGAAGTTAGTATCACAAATTCAGGGGGTTGTTTCATTACTAGCTGCACCTAAAAAATTACAAAAAAAACTGAAATGGTGTTAAAATTTATGATGAATTGAAAGAATGTCATCATACCATTGTACCTATGTTTTTACTACAAGTGCTACAAGTGTCATAGAATAAAAACTAATTAAAAATTTTATACAAATCGTTTTAACCTATTCAGTGCCAAAAAAATAAATTAAATTGCTATAAAGTGCCAAGCAAATTATAATAATGCAGAAACTTACAGATTCATTAGAAAAATCGTTTTGCTGGCATTTCACATCCTGTACAGTTTCATAAAATTTAAAATAAACTGCACTAACTCTAGTTTTCATATATAGTAATTATATATTTATTAAAAGAAGTTAAAGTTGGATATAAAGAATTTTTTTTTTCTTTACACAAACTTTTATTCACTTTTGATTACTTTGTATGATTTTGAACGATGTTATATACTAACTAGCTGTTCAACCCTGGGCTTCGCCCTTGGTTGGCAGCTAGGTCCTGCGGGCGGCTTTGCCCTTGGTTGGCAGCTAGGTCCTGCGGGCGGCTTTGAAGGTGCCTTTGGTTGACAACTTTAGTTCTCAATAGATAAACCTCCTAAAAGGACATTAGTGATTTTAAATACATCCTGTATTACTAATTGTGATGTCTTCTTTGAATAATTTTTTCTATTGAAAATTAAGTGATAAATATTAGAGAATTACTTACGTCAGTTCCATATTAAATTTGTTGATTTTGCAAATATCACATGTAAGAAGCTTTCCATTGACAAGTAATATGATTGGTCCATTGTTTTTGAGATGATTGATCAAATCTACATTGCTCAGTGATCCACATTTAATATCGAGGCCGTCTCCAATTGCGGCTACGAACTTTGAATTTACCCTGTATTGATCCTATAATTTAAGAAAATTAAATATTAAGAAATATTCTTTTTTGCTCAGATGATTAACACACATAATGCTAGGTGGTAGTAAAGCGTTAAAAATGATATGACCATGTGTAGATATGAACCCGCATCCTATGTGTCAATAGTCAAATGCCTTAACCACTATACTACCCCAGTGCCTTTATGCCCCAGTTTATATCTACCGCGGAAAGTGCACGCATTTCGATCGGCAACTATTACGAAGTGCATTTTTTAAAACTAAATGAGAAATATTTTTTCCTGCCAAAAGGAACAGTATGAACCTTCGAAATGTCCAAATAATAAAAATATTTTATTGTTAAAAAATATTCATTCAAAGAAAAATCATTGGTGTCAAATTACTGTCACCAATTTTGCACTTATAGTCAATCGTAAAAAAAACTATATTAATAGATTTTTTTTTAAAACAAATTAGGTCTTCAAAACAAATTATCTTCCACTATAAAGAATGTATGTATACGAACTTTGCATATTTTTTTTTTCAAAATTTCTAGTAATTTTGCAAAAAAATTAAATTAATGAATTTTGAATGAATGCTCTGTCTATGAAATAAGTATTTTTCCCACTAACATATGTGACAGCATTTCCATAAAACTTCTGCGCTCTGTACCCTCGGAAGACACCAAGTGTGATAGTGTGGAAGGAATGGTGTATGCCGTATCTTTTGAGCATATAGCAAAGGTCGATTGTCCAAGTTCTGGTCTTAAATCCCTCCTCATCGCATATGCTCTCGAAGTTAGTGATGAAGTGTTTTTTATCGGCGCTGGTCATAACCATCACCATGCAGGCTATGCCGCAATCCCAACTGAAGCGCTGCTGAAAATGAGACACCTCATATTCCACATATGAGTTTTGCTCTGTAAGGTTTACGAAAGAACATTTCATTGCGGATGCTTAACTCGATTGCAAAAGAAGCCAGACATTGCCTTCAAAAATAAAAGATCTGTGACATGTCACAACTCTATAGCCTAATACTTATTACTCAAGGAAAAAAACTGATACGGTATGACTAAATTTATCCTGATTTGATGAAAGTTGTTACTGATGGTATTCCTTTATTCTAGATCTTTGATTAATTTCTTGTAGTCTAAAATTAATCAGTGTCCACAGTTTGTAAACAGAGCGAAAAACAATCAAGCCAATCCTAACAAATAAAAAAAAAACAGGTAAAAATTCAATAAAACTAAAACTTTTATAATGCTAAATTTGATATTGCCTGAAAGTATATGTAAAGTGAAGCTCGGTGATGGGGTACAACGTGCTAGTGTATCTGCTGGCTACAAAATTTGTACCAAAGTTGAACCTTTTATTGGTTTGGAGGGTATTTGTTCCAATAGATTTTTTTCTATGATGCTTTCTTCGACAACCATGTCTCCGTTTAACAAATCCTTACTATCATTAGGTTTATGCTGTAAGTCTGTCATGGCAATTGTCTCTTTAAGTATGATAACGGCTAATTTTGGTTTATAAAAAGTCTTAACGTTTGAAATAGACTGTTTCTCTTCTACGTTTTTTACATTTTTCATTTCGAGTATCTCTCGTTTACCATCCCCGCTTAGTATTTTGTTATTTCTCATTACAGATGTCTTTTGTTCCACAGTTTTATCCATAGACTTCAATGTGTTTTTTATGTCTATGTTCAGTTTACTGACACAACTGAGAGCAGCCTTTTTTCGTTTTAGTTTGTTTTGTATAGCATTAATTGTTTTTATTTCCTTACATATCGATTGGACGTATTTAAGCTTATCTTTTATATTCTTTATGTTTTTCATATTTGCCCCAGCATCTTCATCGTCCCCAGGCTCAACCAAATTGTTAATTCGAAGAAAATTCAAAACTCCTGGCGACAACAAGTTTTCCTTAGTATGGTCACTATTGGTCTGATTATTTCCCGTACTACTCTTCGTGCGTGCCATGTGAATTCTAACAAAATAACGATAAAGACAATCGAAATTCGCCCTAGCGTAATTCACATAATTCATATATTCATCGTATGACATATTTCGTTTAACGTATAAATTAAAAGAATTGTAATCTTTACCATCAGCGGCACACGGTGATTGTAAACAAATATTATTTTCATGTGAAAACGGATTTAAGCTAGGATTATTCATGGTCGAAATAAAAAATGAAGATTAAATGTGACTTGCTGAGCGGATCGCGATATTTTATCAAATGTATCATCACTATGGAAAAAACATTATCGGAACATCAATATTCTCAGAACGCAGTATCAGGAACGATAAGGATACCGGTCAAAATTATAGACTCTGTTCTATTAGGAGTTATCTAAAAGTTGATCGGGATGCATTGTGAATTAGAATTAGAAATAATTTCACGTCATTTTACACTCCCTAATAAAATTTTATCGCTGATGACGCCAAAATTTTCCTTTTTAGTTCTTTCATTTTTCCACAATAGACCGTATACTGGATACTTAAAACAAATCATAAATAGACACTCTACAGAGTATACGGTGCATGGTTTTAAGTGCATGGTTTTAAATTATTTTGGGTTACTCTTCTCCTTCTAACTCGATAATATCATGTCTTTCTTTGATTCTTTCACCATCTCTCTCTCACTCTTATTCAGTCAGAATTTTTGCATTCGGATTTTCGACAAGTTTTTAAAATATGGCACAACAAAAATGATACAGGCCTGACACTGACAGCCGACAAACCTGCATATTGCAGTTGCAGAATCGCCACTACTGCTTGCCAGTGTTAAAAATAAATAAAGATGTTCTATGAAATATTATGAAAAGAAAAACGTTAAATTAATATAATTAATCCTTCTTTTTTAGAATAGGTTAGCAATGAACAACGTATATACTTGAAATACTTATATTTTTAAAAAAACTAGCGCAAAACTATACAGTCTAAAAATCTTAATTATGAGATGCTGATGTCAAATGTCAAAACTTCTAAAATAATTACTAATTCTTTACCTTTGTCAAATTCAAGCTCTATGTTTTGTTCAGAATTGTAGTCATCGGATATTTGCATTTTATCAAAGAGGACCTTTAAACAGATTCGTTTAAATTTTAAAATCAAAAACTACGGTGAAGCTAAATCTGTTAAAACCAAAAACTAGTAAATAAACAGACCCAAAGTGCCAGTGCGTAATAAATTAATTTCGGGTAGGAAGGTAATAAAAAAAAAACAGAATACAGATAGATATTGAAGAGCAACGTAGATAGAACTTTGCCTCGAGGTAGTGCACACACTATCCTCGAGCGCAGAAACTATGAGGAACTTTATAAACATGGTAGGCCTGTGGACCAGCAGCTTTAGTCACAAACGCTCTCGCGACTCGCTCGCTGTCAGTTTGACGTTTGTACAATGGATATTGATTTAGACAAACGTCAAACTGACAGCGAGCGAGTCGCGAGAGCGTTTGTGACTAGAGCTGCAGTTGTATTGCGCACCACTCGACATCTGGCTTACGCTCGATTTTTACTTTTAGCGGTGGTGGTAAGTTGTTCCATAATTTGGAAGTGTATTTAAAGTGCCTCTGAAGTAGACAATTTATATCGCGGAAGGTTCAATAAAATTTATTGATGTTTAAAATCTGCTCTTTTTGCTCCTTAAGGGGATATGTATGATTAGAATTTTGTAAATAAAAAAAAAATAAAAGTAACTAATATAAAAGTTACTATAAAAATATATTACATAAAATAGAATAATTAAGTGAAAAATGTATGTAAAAAAGGTGTATAAATAAAGAAAGTAGGATAGATGAAAAATTAATAAAAATAGTACGCACTTTAAGGGATAATATTGTATTTTTAAATTATGTCAATAGTTTCTTTCTTTTTTGTTTAAATTGCTTCGCTGTTTTTGTAGTTTACTATCTTGTCTTTTTTTTCTTTTACCCTTGCGGGTAAATGGGCAAACTTTTTTGAAACTTACTGTGTTTGAATGTAGATTGTTTTCATCTTCAGAAAAGGCAGTTTTTGTGGGAAAATTTACATGTGTTTTTTTCAAAGAAATAAAGTAATAAAGTAATTACCTATAATAATAAAACAATCTTGTTAGGAAATTGTGTCACGTGCGACCATTCAGACATTTAAAGCAGAAGCGAGTACATGCGTTCTGGAGTGTTTATATTTTCTTTTACGTTTTGTATGCAAGACAAGGACCATATTATACAATGTTCATCATAGTTCATCATTTAATTTATGGTCTAGGATCGATTTCAATTTGCGGTAGTCTGCTTTTAATATGAAAGACTTTTATCTAAAAAAAATCAAGTCAAAGTCAAGACTTCTGTTTTTTCGCCAACTTTTTTTTGAGTTTCATTGACACAACCTTCAAAAAATTTTAGCAAATATATTTGGACGTACCTGCTTAGACATAGCAGTGGGTGATATAATGAAGAAGTTATATATTTACATATTTTTTTCCATACCTCCCTATTCTCACACCTGCAACACAGGATAACGTGTAGTTATTGGGTAAAAAAAAGTTATATTGCCATTACCACCGCCAGGTGCCATTACCAATTCACAGCTGTTTTCTGTCAAATTATTAAGTGTCAACAGCAAAATCCGGCTGTGAATGTGTCGGTGCAAGCGGAATGAATTTTGAATACGAAATTTTATTGAATTAAATTCTACGCTCATTATGTTACTCAGACGGAATTTTTTAAAGTGTCTGACTCGAAGGCACACTGTTAATACTGTTATGCGGGTGGTCTGTCAAATAAGAATGCATTCCAAAGATCAAATGAACACCGCTGTAGATGACAAATTAACTCATTTTGGCTTCGAAACAGTAAGCGAAGCAGAAAAGGCCGAAAAAGGTATTTTTGTTTAGTCCATTTAGTTAAAATTGTAAGCTATTAGTTTGATTTGAAAACCATCTATGCAGTTTATCGTGATTTATCGATAAAGTGCGAATTGTGACGATGCGATTATTGACTACTATTATGTGTATTGACATTTTCTACCTTAAGCTCACTATCTCCACCTGATAACCCTAAGCTTAGTGATCGAGCTCAATGGCAGGCAAGGATTCGAATTGGAGGTAATTTCGAAAATATTTTTGTTAGGATTGAAAAAAAATGTTTGACACGTTCATAAAAAAAAAATACCGAGAGGACATACCTAATAACATTTTCTCTTTAATAGGGCCCCGATCGCAGCATGTCCATGTTAATGGTATGTTTTGATGGTTTTTTTTGGTTGACTATGTTTTTGTGTATTTGAGGTACACTTTGAGTGTCAAGTATAACTATCTACTAATCTATTACTATATACATTAGTGGATAATGATACTTTTCACTCAAATGTACTACAACATAGTCGACCAGAAAGAAATCAGAAAACACAATTTTTATGGGCTTGACTGTGACGGAGCCCTCGAGTAGTTGCATAAAAAAATGCATTATATGAAAAAGACAGTTTATCATGCCTTATTAACATAACTCTATTTAAATTGTAGTCTCTAGGTAAAACTTTTGCATTAACAAAAGGAAATAGCTACTTATTGCTTAAATATTTGTTCCAGTGCATCATGTATTTGAAAATGTTGCTGAAAAATATGACATAATGAATGATGCAATGTCCTTTGGCATTCATAGATTTTGGAAGGATTTATTTATGCAAAGACTTTCTCCGAGTCATGGTACAAAGCTGCTAGATGTTGCAGGCGGCACTGGTAAAGTGATAAAATATATTCTTACTTATGTACTATATTAACAACATCTTATATATCCGTTCATGTAAAGTTAGATTGCACTTTGACAAGCTAGAACCATTTTATATACTAGGTAGAGGCCATTATGTAATGTATTCTCAGAGTCATTTGCAAATTGAGATTTCTATGTAAAAACATAATTATGACGTAGTCAGTGGCTGGTTATATACCAATAATTTGTGCTCTATTTGTACAGTAGTATTAAAATAGTTTCACTTCATCCGACAATATATAAAATATGAATTTCCTGTTGATGAATAATGTTTTTGTGTAATATGACCGTTTTTGTGGCAGCTATCATTTTAATATCGTAGGCCATCAGCAGGTGGGGTATGATGTAACAAGTTGTTGCCTCTTAGTAGTTTTAAACGTTTTTAAAAAAGTAGTAGTTTTAAAAAAAAAAGTTTTAAAACATATGGGAAACTTTTGGTGATGCTTAGTTGTGGACTCTCAATGTTTAAATGGCTTATATAAGTTATTATAAAACGTAAAGTCGTCCACTTTTTAAACCATGGTATGTATTTAAAAAAAAATACTCTAATGTTTAAAGTTTTTTTGTGACCAATAGCCATGACATTTCATATATCTATATATATCTTCCTCTTACTGTGGCAGATTATTTGCAACCATTTTCAAGGTAATTATTCTTGTACTACCCACCATTCATTTTCGATTAACAGCAGCTGCCACTTGCAGTTTTATTTATCAGCATTTTACTTTAATGAAGGTTTTGTCTATACACGCAGGTTTTTTTGTTTTTATGAAATTCATTGTCCTTACAGGCGACATAACTTTCCGTTACTTCAATTACTTAAAAAACATACCTGTATCCTTAGAAGAAAGGGTAAATCCGAGTCATGCAACGGTTTGTGATATTAACCAAGCCATGCTCGATGTTGGCAAACTTCGGGCGAAAAGGTATTTATAATTATTTTTTTTAGTATTATGATTCTGTGGAGGTTAATAACGATATATATTTTTAAATCGTGCTCACACAGTATTATCTAAACATATTCCTGCCAATGAAATCATTTACCACGATCAACCACAGAATATAAGTAAGTAATAAAGTGTTTTATTAAAGGCAGGTGGTTATTTAAGGAGGTTTATTAAAGGTTTAACACTAAGCCGCTGTTGTGCGACCACTGAGTCACCGTTAATAAATCGTGTTCGAGGGACCGCTTCGCCACACTCAAATCACGATGGAGTCAAATAAGAGCAGTATCATCTAAAAAAAATTGGAGACTTTCATACTTTTTTATGTACTTGTTTATGCCGTTCGCGTACATTAGGTATTCAATTGGTGCGATTTTCGACCCCTGCGCAGTACTGCACCTCAGCACCCTCCCTTGGCTTTGTACACAGTCAATTTTAACTTTCATTAATCGGTCTTTATGGTAATTTATAATTAATTTTAATATCGGGCCACGAATCCCGTATTTAGTCATGATGTAGGGTATTAAATGCCTTTTGATAATCAATTAATAAAAGTAGATTATGATATTTTTCTGATTCAATCTCTCGTCTTATTCTTTGCCCGTCTAAAAAATCTCTTCTCTATGTTCAAGATTCACTGGTATAAGTTACTTTAAGGATATATGTTGAGCAATAGACTAAAAGTTTGATTTTGCTAGAAATTTCCTGTTTAGCAATAAAACCTCTATAAGAATAATGAAACAGTTTTCCAACTACTGCAGTGCTAGCAGGAATTGTCTCGTCTATCTTCCCCTTTGCATGTAACGTATTTTTATAACTTATCACCATTTTTGACAATAGTCATTTCCTAATTAGGGTTTAGTGCAAGATAGCTGTCTTATTTGGTTGCGAAAGACATCATTTCCCCATTGAATTTCTATTATAAAGTTAAATTTGATTTTTTAATAGGTTTAACTTTATTTAATTTTAAAGATACCTATCTACAGATTTACATATTTTAATTAATAATAAAATGTCACTATCGTTGGCTAAGATTGGTATCATTCTCACAAAAACATTCCACTAATCACCGAGATCTTTTATATATAATGACTTTTATGTGATTTCTAATATTATAAATATGTTGTGTATATTGCAGACTTGGGTTGACCAAGGAAAACAATGTAGATATTGTTTGGCTGTGCAGTGACGCTGAGAAACTAAGTGTTCCAAATGACAGTTTTACTGCCTACACTATAGCATTTGGAATAAGAAATTGTACTCACATTGATAAGGTAAATAAAAAAAATTTTTGCAGAAAATTGAACAGAACAGAGACAGAAGAATTGCACAGAAAATTATCAAATCAATTTAATAGAATCAAAATAATATGATTATGATTAAATAAAGTTATAAAATGATGTTGTTTATTAATATTCAACAATATCACTTGACTTGAACGGGCGTTTCTCAAGGTAGTGTAATCGGTCATCATATATGTTAATTCTTTGCCACTTATAGTGAACAATTCAAAAATACTCGAGTTTGCTGATGACACTGCGTTAATCGTGACGCATGATGACATTAATGTAGCGTCTACATTATTGCAAGAGGATGTTGACAACTTGCTCAAATGGTCACATGATCACGGACTGAACTTAATCGTTTCAAAAACCAAATTGATGCACATAAGGTCTTCCCAAAATAAATCATTATTAAACAAAGTTAGTATCGAGGGCCATACTCATAAGTGTCTACACGATATTAAACGCCAATGTGATTGTCCCGAAATCGAACAAGTTGACCAGCATAAATATCTCGGTTTGATCGTTGATTGTCGTTTTAATTGGAAATATCAAATCCTGGAAGTATGTAAAAAACTAAGATGTCTACTGGCCAAATTAACTTTGGTAAAAAACAGTCTCCCCTCATCAATTTTAAAGGACTTTTATCGGTCCTTAGCAGATCTCATAATTATGTATGTACTGCACATTTGGGGGAACTCATTTTATAGATACATCCAGGACATTGAAAACCTACAAATACGTATTATAAAATTGTCGTTAAACTGGGAAACAAAAAATCGCTTCCGGGAAAACTATAAAAATATCTTTAGACACTCTAACCTGCTGTCTGTTTTCTCACTGTGGAAATACAAAATTGCTCTTTATTACCATACTGATAGTGCTCTTAAAATCCCGATAAAACACGAGCATAAAACAAGACAAGTAAGCAAAAAAATGCTTTGTCCCTAAATTTAAGAACTTATATGGCAAGCGGCAATCATGCTTGGCGGTCCCCACTTTATACAATAAATTGCCTGGCGATATTAAAGTGAGTGCTACGTTATCACTATTTAAAAATAAATTTAAAAAATACCTCTTAGAAACACATGTAAAAATAATTATTATGATAGAATATGTACCACTAAAATAAAAATTTGAAACCTTGTCCAAAAATTCATGTACTTATACCTTTTAATTATGTATGCAATATTATTAGTTAAGAAACTTAACAAAAGGACCTGTCGACAGTCTCTGACTAATGGATCCTTCATTATTTTATTGTAATAAAAACAATAATGAAATAAACGCCTTTGTTGACGGCATTAAACTGATCTGATTAGCTTCCTATTATATTAAATTATAATTACTATTTCTTATTTTTCAAAATTCTAAAATTAATTTACTATGAGTTAGTTATATTTAGCTACATTTTCCTTGGTGTCTCCCGCAAATTAAATTTATTTTAATTTTCAACAATTTTTAATTTGTTCTTATACTACTCCCTCTTGATATTTGGGCATATCTCGAGTGACCGCAAAATTTGTGCCAAAATTGTTAAATCTTCAGCAAAAGCAGTATTGGAAAGACCCAGCATTGGATGAAGATGCTGGCGACCCAGAATTGCTCAAAACGGTCATAACCAGTGATGAATCATGGGTGTATGGATATGACCTTGAAACAAAGGTGCAATTGTCTCAATGGAATACTCCAGAAGAGCCAGGGCCCAAAAAAAAACATTTCAAGTTCGATCAAAAATCAAAGTTCTCATTACTGCTTTCTTCAATTACAATCGGATTATACACCACAAATTCTTACCACCAGGTTGCACAGCCAACAAGAAGTATTTATTACCTAGAAGTTGCGTGTGGCTGCCCGCAAGAAAAGACCAAAATTGTGGAAGACCAACTTTTCCAATTGCACCATGATGCGCCTGCTCACACCTCGTAGTTTTTGACAAAAAACCAGACTGTGTTGATGCCTCAGGCTCTGTGTTTGCCGGAAGACTTTTTCCTGTTCCCAAAGATGAAGAGAACTATAAAAGGACGACATTTTGCGACCATAGAGGAGTTATCTCCTCTGACTGACTCGCTGAAGGAAATGAAGGCCATATCAAAAGTGCGTTCCAGAAATTCTTTCAGGATTGGAGAAGACGCCGACGGATTACTTTGAAGGGGACCATATTAATATTAAGTAATAAATAAAGATTTTTTCATTTATATTTCCGTGTATTTTTTGATTAGCCCATGTATTGTTGTATAGCTTAGATCTAATGACACGGGTTTTCAAAAGTTTGACGTCTCTCCAATTTGCTTCAGTCGTTGAAAAGGTACTTCTTACAAACCGACTGAAAGATCCTGGAATACCAGCGGGCCTTTCTACGAGTAGTACCCAGCGGGCCCGGCTGAAGGAACCCCCATCCGCGGTAGAACATAGGATCGACATGGGAAGAAGTCTCCTGGCAGGGTTGGGTGTTGTAATATTGTCTTTAGAGTGTGATATTTCAATACCGTGCATTTTTTGAACGAGTTTCTAAATTTAAATGTTTACTTATATGAAGATCTTGATTGGCCGTAAACTCTTCTAATGGTACAGTTTTCAGCTGTTGCCACTTGGCAGTTTTCATGATATATGGAGTTCTCGATTTTTATGTTTGTCCTGAACTTTAAAGTTTATGTAGGTTTTTTGTATATGTTCATGACCATACAGCCAATAAAAATTATTTTGTATGTTTTTTTTTTAGGTATTGGATGAAGCTTACAGGGTTCTTAAACCTGGCGGACGCTTTTTGTGCTTAGAGTTCAGTCACCTACAAAATGATCCAATGCAATGGTAATATTTTAAAATAAAATACTATTATAACATAGGACCTTGATAAAACAACGGAAATTAAGATATAACAATGAATAAAATGATAAAGTTGTCGACGCAAATGCTTGCAAGCCCAATGTTTCGACTGACTGCCTGCGTCACTGGCGGATCAGATACCCACCAATCAGATGCACCTGGCGGCGATCGCACGTCGCCGGCCAAAAGACGCTGCCAGCCGCAGTCCAAATATGTAGCGCCGCTACAATAGCATTAGGTAAAGCATTAAATTTTTTTTTGGTATCAAACTAGAAAGAAGATGCACAACACACATTTTTATATTTAATTAACAAATATATTTCGTTTTGAACTTGTCACAACAATTGGATTTTAAGTTGGTCACAGTTGAAATTGAAGAAAAAATTAATGTGAAACCATGAGCCTGCAACCAGGCCTATCGAGCTCTGGAGGCAGAATTAACAGCTACCAGATAATGTGTACCTGCAGCACTCATGTTTAGAAATAATTTTTTTACTAACTGTCATGAGTCTGCCCTAAATAAGGATATATTTTTCAGGATTTATGATCAGTACTCTTTCCAAGTCATTCCTGTTTTGGGACAACTTATTGCGGGACAGTGGAAACCATACCAGTACCTGGTTGAAAGTATTAGAAAATTCCCAAATCAGGTAAGAACACCGTATGCATAGTCGAGTTAGCAAGTAGCTAAAGTAATAATTTTAGTATGTTCCAATTAATAAGTATTGTCAATGCTCACATTATTTACAATCACGGCGAGTGCGCAGTTGATGGACTTGCTGATTCATACATAATGTACTATTAAGGTTTTTTTTATACAAATATTTTTTGGATTAGTAATTATTATGTAATTATGGTTAAAACACCTAAAAATAATATACAGTATTATGTTTAATATTATTTATATTTTCCATTTAAGAATGCAATGCATTTATGAATGCATTTGCACATGTAGTTTTTAAACGAGCTGTTCATTCTCCGATGATGCAACCCGTTTTGGAAAAAAACAATACTGCAACAACAACGTTACAACGATAAAAGTCCGCACATAGGTTACTTTCCATTTCAGTGCAAAAAATATCAACAAACTTGTTCCGTTTAAAAAAAAAACAATGACAAACCCAATATTTCTTTCAAGGCCTAGTGGTGCAGTGGTATAAGCACCTGCTTCTAATCAAGAGGTCCCGGGTTCGAATCCCCCCCCCCAGTGGGTCAAATCCGGACAGGTTATTTTTCGCCACTGAGAATATTTAACGGCGCTTTTCTCTTCACTGTCGATTGAGTTAAGTCAAACACAAAAAACACTAATTCAGTCACAGACGGAGGTATACACAATGGGCCCTCATGAATGTGACCTAAGTGTAACAGCCATCTGACTGCCCTCTAATCGTCTGCATCCAATATTTCGAAACAGAGATTGTCAGTAATTGCCGAACGTTTCAAGGCGAGAATTTCTATGAATCAAAAAATGTGATTACAAACAAATTTTAGGAAATAAATATTAATTAATATAAATCCTGTTTGTTACATAACTAAAACATAATTATATTATTGTAATATTTTATATTATACCAAGTAGTAAATTACCGATAGATCATCAAGTAGGTAAAGTATGTGTCAGTGAATGTCGTTATATCCTCCTCAAAGAGCATAAACGTACAATAAACATACGAGATAAATAAGGTTTTATAATTATTTTCCTCTATACTGTTTAAAACGCTTAACATGCCATTCACACTGGATTAAGTGTAAACCAATCATCAAACATTTTTTATACCAGCCCTGACGAGGCTGCACCTCTCTTGCTTTGATTTGTGTTTTTGTTCTAAGATGACTTATGGTTCCTTCTTTATACTGTGGTAGGGTTCAAATAACAATGATTTATTTATAAATTTGCTTAAATTATAGAAAAGAAACTAATGCAATACAATTATAGTATTATGAAGGAATAAAAAAGTGAACACATGTGTATATAAGATACTTCCTATTAAAACCATATAGTGTCTGTCGTAAATGACGACAGACACTATATGGCCAGTATACAAGACTAATATTTATAATTTCTTTTACAGGAAGAATTCAAGTTGATGATAGAAAATGCTGGATTCAGACAAGTCACTTATGAAAATCTTACTTTGGGTGTTTGTGCCATACACTCTGGTTTTAAGCTTTGATTTTATTATATATTTCTTTATAACTATTAAACATTAAACCTAAAGGTAATTGACTTATTTATTATATTTCATTTTTTTAATAGCAGCAAATCATCTCAAACGTTACAAAATCTTGATAATATTGAAAAATTTGTGGATAAAGCGTAGAATATAAAGCCACAAAGCACTATAATGAATATATTATTATTTTTTTAAATAATAATTGTATTTTGCCTCAGTAGTTAGTACGTTTGTTTTCCAGACACCCATACTCTTCAGTGATTCGTGGTAGCTTTGTACTGAGAATATCTAGAACTAAATTGAACACAAAATAAAAAAAACAACCATAAATATTTAAGAGAAGAAAGATGTGCACGAGAAAAAGTTCACCTGCTTGCTCTTCCAACTACACTAACTTCTTTTTATTGCATTATACCTAAATCAATTAAAAATACCCATGAAATCTCTAAATTTTTTATTTCAAGGGGCATTAATTGTTTCTATAAGTTTATTAAATTATATTTAGCAATGTTTGTCAAACGAATAATCATAATTATAAAATTGATATATTCAATAGCTATGGGCATTGATTAAAATAGTGGATTTAGATAGCTCAACTCCATAAAAATAGTCCAGCTTACGAGCGCTTTCGCTTGTATACATGGTAGTTATTTTGAGTACTGTAATTTCCCTTCCTAGTAAATTTAAACTATTTAAGTATTTTACTTTAAAAACATCCTATTTATGTACGAGGTATGTTCAAAAAGTAAGGTGACTTTGTATTGTTAAGAAAAAATATTTATTCATTCATCAATATTTATGTTGTCCCCTTCAAAGTAATCCCCCTCAGATACAATACACTTATGCCAACGGTTTTTCCAATCCTCAAAGCACTTCTCATAAGCATTTTTCGGTATAGCCTTAAGCTCTTCAATCGTTGCAAATCTCCGTCCTTTCATAGTTATCTTTAGTTTTGGGAACAAGAAAAAGTCAGTCACATGGGGCCAAATCCGGTGAATATGGTGGCTGAGGCATGATTGTGGCATTGTTTTTGGTCAAAAAATCGATGCTCATGCAACGGTTCTTTTGGTCAAAATTTAGCAATTTCGGAACAAACTTCGCTGACACACGTCTCATGCCCAAAACGTTAGAAAAAATTTCATGGCACGAGCCAAGCGATATACCGACATCCTCAGCAACTTCTCTGATAGTGATTCGACGATTTTCCATAACAATTTTCTTCACTGCTTGAACGTTTTCATCAGTTGTCGTGCTTGGGCGTCCAGAGCGAGGCTTGTCATTGGCATCTTCCCGGCCATCTTGGAAGAGTTTGTACCACTTGTAAACATTTTTTTTACTCAGAACAGTTTCACCGTATGCCACTGTCAACATTTCAAGTGTTACGGAGCACTTAATTTTATTTTTTACACAAAATTTGATGCAAATCCTTTGATTCATATTTTTCGATAGCAAAAAATCGCCGAGCACGCAAAACACTTATAACCTTTACGCCGCCTCTCACAACCAAACAAAAAATGCCATTCACTTGAAATTTGGTACAGATGTTCGGGAAGAGTGTACCAACATAACAAAACAAAAAAAAACGATAATCGAAAATACGTTGCCCGCGAAATTTGAAAAGTCACCTTACTTTTTGAAACACCTCATATGTTGCTATTTTTGGTACTACATTCCAACGCAAGTATAAAACTGGAAGTCCGCTGAAATTAAGCTAAAGCTGTAACTTTTCATTATTCACCCGACGTAGGAGAACTTTAGGAAATCTGAAGAAAACCCGACAACTAGCACCAATGACTAAATATTACACACTTCTAGTCGACCTTCTGGTAACCCTGTATAATCAATGCTAAGGGATGTTCTTAATATAATATTGGAAATGGACAAGATGTTATATACCATTAAAAAAATATATACACCGAAGCATAAAATTTATCTCTCTTTAATAGCTAGCGTACTATACACATGAAAAACTTGTGAAAACCCACAAAGAACATATTTAAACGTGTTACATTAAACTGCATTTACCCAGTAGTATCACCGGAGGTAGGATCCTAATAAATAAGGTCATCTAAGCATCAAACTATCAATAAAAATATATATTTCATAGCATAGCATATTGAATGGTATTAAATCAACCTTTACCTTAAATATATTGCAAAATATTAAAGGGAGTGTATAATCTCAAAAGGCATTGGAAAGGTAAGCGAAAGGTGATTCATACCAATAATAATGTTTACGAATGTCCATATCTAGGATTCGGGTAAATAGATAAAAAAACAAAAACAATTATAATAGTTGAAATAAGGTTTAATAGAGATTTCGAAACATAATAGAACACCTCAAATGGAATAATTAAATGGCCTAAAAACACTGGTTCGTCATCAGTGTTTTACAAATAGTTGCCTGCCACACGAGGCAATACATATTACTAATCTACTTCATCTCAATAAAACAACAAGGTTTTAACCTGAATTCAGCTATAAGTTGGAAAATATCGCTTCAAGATTTTGAAAAAATAAGCATATTTATCCATTAGTCAAGCAAGTGATAGCATTAACTAAATACAACTTCCAATTTGAGGAGTATGTCTGCAAAATAACATTGAGTTTTTGTTTGCTTCCACGACCTGCGTCCTTTACTTTCAAATTAATAACTATTTACTCAAACATCCAATCAGTCAAAGAAATTCCAATAACAAAAAAAATATATAATATGCTAATAATTATACAAGTATAACACATACCATCACGCTATTCTACAAAGCTGTTGCCAATTTTAGCATAACTAATAAATTTTTATGTTTCAATACATTATTTAGTAAAAAACTAGTATTGATAAAATTCAAAAGCATATCAAAGTATGGCATAGATAAAATTAACAACACTTTGTAGGCAGAATATCTTACTTTTTGACTTCGAATAATTAACAATGCAATTTCCACATTTTTACTTTATTCAATTATATCATACTGTTACAAATATAGCTGTTGTAAGACTATTCTTAGGTAGATTATAATTTTCTACCCTTTAACTGTACAATATTAAGTTGAGGAGTTAAAAATTCTTCTACATTTACCAGATAATTTAAAGTTACTTATTAACAATAATGTAATTATTTATTGAAAAAAAAGCTGGAAATTTTTCAATTTTTTTGTGCCAATAAGAGATGTCAAACCAGCCAAATGATTATCGTTTCCAGCTAGTATAAAATGTTCCCCTATAAGACATTCTGTGGAAATTGAGAGAAATTTACACTTATTTGCCATTTTCCAATTAAAAATGACATTGGTTTGTGCGAAGGTAACAATGGAGTGTGGAAAGGAGGGCTGGGATTGTAGGGAACGAGGGAGGGAGGAATGGTTGGGTGAGGGAACAGGATTACCCGCTCTTGAATAACAGTATCGCTACTTGTCCCAGGTAGAAATAGATGAAATGGCGAGTTTCATGAGTCACGTATGAACCAAAATTCCGGCCCACTATGCAGTGCCAAGTAGGATTGTACTTTTTGTCAAACTCCTTTTTGATGTAAGCTGCAATATCCTGAAACAAAACATAATATCGTTTTTGACATTTGTATTTTTGTTTTTAAAAATATACCTATATATTATGATAAATAATAAATAATAACTGTGTGAATCGTTTACAAAGTAGATGACAAGGTAGTCCACTTGCACTATCTATAACTTTGCAAGATCTGTTTCTAAATTTGTAAAAGTTTTACTTGTGTGCGGTTTGAGTCTCGACTATCTGACATCATAATAATAACTGGCTAATGCAGTGACATCTAAAAAACGGTACGGTAATCTCAGCGCCACTCTTGGGCGCCTTCTAATTTGTATAATGATGACAATCACTGGTAGAATGCGTTCAAATGATCATTTTATGTTTTCAATATAATCTAATCTCGTTGTGTGAAATAGAATCTTATAAATTACATATTATGGAAAATTATAATAATTTTTATTGAAAGCAAAATGAGAAATTAGAAGTTGTATTTTGCTTGCAAATTCGAAAACGAACCCTCAGTATTTTTGTCAATACTCAGTAAGAGTATTGACAAAATATTATTTTGCTATATATCCAATACCGAAATTAAAATTAATTCAGGAGGCTTCAAAACATGAATATTTGTCAAAGAAAGACTAATTGTGCTTCGTAATAAGGACTTACGAAGCACAATCCCCGGTCATTTCTCTATACTATTCTAGATATAGAAAAAATAAAAACGATAGGTTTATTTCTAGATATAGAAAAAAAAATACCTTCTAATTATCTAAGGTTTCTTTCTACCTTAGTCTAAAAATGAAGCGCCTCAAAAAGTCTTTAACCATATATTTTATCTAGAGTTAAGAACTGAAAGTCATATTACTGAATACAAGAAATAAGAAAAAAAAACTACAGTCAAAGTTTAATTCATAAAGATGCAAATTCCACAAGTTGTTCGACATAAATGGATTCTGTTTTTTATAATTCTCCGACGGCACAAATGTTTATGTGTTAGATGAGATAAAATTATTTATAACACAGAGATGAGCGCCACCAGGAAGTGGCCCTTTGAGGGTTTGAGAATGTAATACTATAAAAGATATAAAATTTACATTTGAAAGGCCTATTTTATATCAGCAGTAGTAGCAGCAGCCTTAAAAGGTCACCATTGATTACACATCCGTCACCATGGCAATCGCTAACTCAATCTGGTAAATTCATTGAACTTAATACTATTTTGCATTCAGTCATCCTTGATAACACAAACACTACATACAATTATATGAACATAGTCATGACATTAAAATCAACCGGGCAATCAAACAACAAAGTAAAAGATCAATTTTAAAAAAAATTGTCATGAAAGAACAAGCTTCTTAATATTTATTTTAACCTTAGAATCTATGGGTTAGGTTACATTAGGTAGGTGCATACATTGCATCAAAGCGATCATCTAACATCTGTATCAAAAATATCTTCACATAAATCTAATTGAAAATATTTGTGCAAAGTTCTATAAAAAATCAGAATTATAAGTTTAAAATAAAAGTGCGGATTCTAGAACTATACTTGGCAAAGCTGCCACTGAAATCACTAACCGAGGTTAAACTCACCATGAAATTGTCAATTATAGGAATAGAAAAAGGATTCGTAATCCTAAGTAAATGTTATGTATTTAGTTTTCAGGGCACTGGAGAACAAATGGAGATTTATGACCTAAATTAGTTTAAAAAATGTTTACCAACGCTCACCCAATACCAGTCTCCCTTTGTCCAGATAAACATTCAACAATGGCGTTTTTATGTTTTCTGGTCAGCCTGAGATCTTTAAGATTGAGAGATTTGGCCGGGAGACGTACCTGCGCTACATTGACAACATTACAAAATTCTTCATGGTCTTTTTAAACATATAACCTGTAGGTTTAGTCTGAAGCTTACTCACCGCTTGCTAAGTGTCAGCGAGTGAGTCAGCTTCATACTAGTCCCATTGAATAGGTGGTCTTTGGAGATGTTTTCAGGGAGATGAATATCAAGGTGCAATGTACACAGTGGGACATAGAGCTCTAGGAGAATGGTGTTGTGGGAATGCCCACTTCTTTCTAAGCATAGTAGAATTTTACAGAATACCCAATAAATTGAACGACAAGCAGGCAATTCCTCAGTGACGTGACTTTCAGCAAGATGCGGTAAGGGTTACTATTAAAAATTCTAGGAAAAATAATATGCATCAATAGACCTTCTCAATGTTGTATTTCTCGAGTGCTTGTGTCGCACAGTCCACTGCATCCTGCTGCATCTCATCTCCCATGTCGGCATTCTTGATCACTGCTTTGCGGTCACACATTTTGCTGTTTATTGCTTTTCTGACAAAAGGAAAAACGAGACTTTAAATTACACTAACATTCAAATGCAATATGGAAATGCATTGTTATTCTTTATTAACTTTCATTAAAAGTCAATGTCACATAAACCATGTAACGTTTTTAGTTTCCATAAAAAAAAAACTTGTGGATAACATATTCGTGTGGATTTTTAATATTCGACACAAAATATTTTATATACTATACAATAATTATGACTTTAAAACATGGAATTTGGAACAAAATTTATGCCTATTAGTATTACATATTAATTGAGATAAAAATGCAAAGTGAGGTGAATCCGGTTAATATATTTTTTTACGAATAAACACGAGGAAACCTCCATATTGCAATATTTTTTCTTTATATTAATTACAAGCAACATTGGATTTTACCAAATGAATTACGTATGTTGTTAATTTTCGGAAACAAGATTACTGTAACAAATTAAAAAAATATATATTCTTTCCGCAATCAAAAACAATATTCAAATTATTTGAGAGATATTTTGTTATAATAACACTACCAAATAACGTCAATAAATTTAAGCACAATAGCATGGGGAAAGCGGAGGTGGTTTCTATTTATATCATCCCCCGCCGACATGGAAGTGTATTTATTATGAGTACCTACTAACATATAGATGACTTTATGTTCAATGGTATCGATAATAAAATGACGTGCGTATCAAGCAGGTATAAAAACTGTCAAAAGCTATCGTCGTGATAGCTAGGAACCAATAAAATGAAAATAAATTATTCTTCTTGTAAAACCAACTGTTTATTGCCGAGGAACATTATATATTACAGTTCCGCTGCAAAATGAATAGCTGGCATAGGTAAATATTTCCAATAGTGACTTACAACTAAGTCAGAACGTCAAGGTAATTTCGGAATTCATCGAAGTAAAAATATATACACATTTTAAACAGCGAAAATGTTTTATATAAAGAATAAAATCGCTGTTAATTTTACCTCTCATTTTCAAGCCTAGATTTATCCCGCGTACGGACTCTGATAGATGCGCTAACGTTCAATTCTGTCATGAAACAATTTGAAAAATGCAAACGCAAAATCCCAGCTTTCGAAATATAATGACCCTTGCTGACGAGGCAATTCTAACAAAATCAATTGATGCATTTGCTAGTGGTCCTAAACAACATATTATAGGCAATGTTTTGTCAATATTCAGAGAAAACCGCAGATATCTCAAAAAACTGGGAATATACATTCGCGAGAACCGCGGATAAAATAGGATATTTGATCGATAAAAATTATAACAAATGATTACCTGCTTACTGCCAGAAGTCAACGACGGTAGCCCGGTAAATATTACAGTAAATTTATCTGAAAAACGTGGTGCTAGCTGGAATAGTATGAATTTAACTCGACGTCCCGTCCCACAAGCTTTTGTTTCTCGTCCACAAGATGGATTTTGTTTTACACTGCTGGATAGCTATTGGTCGCGGCCAAGCGTGTCTTTCAAGTGCGTCTTTCACTGAGCTTTGCTATAATATACAGAGGGCAATAGTGTAAAATAAAACCAATATGCAACCTCCGCGCCTTTTTTAAAACTAATATTATTTTGAATTTATTATTTTCGCCTTTTAATTTGTAAGTGTTTAATTTATTTTTTTATAATAATTTGAAAGTTATTAAGAATAAAAAAGATATTTTCGATATTTTAGAAATAAACAATAAAAAGAGAAATTTCTTTTTCATTATAAAGGTGACCTGATTTAGGGGATATAGACGAAAGACGGAAAGATTTGTGTTTGGTGGGTTTTACAAAAACATAAGATGATCCAGAAATTATATCTAAAGAGTGAATCCAGCACCTTTAATATTTGATTTCATTATTGTGGCGATTATTACTTTTTCGTTTATTTATACGACGGATCTATTTTTATATCGGAGTCTAAGATAACAAAGCTTGTATGAGATGTAACAATAAAATCATTAGAAAGCATCAAATTTAGCGGGTTCGTTGGTTTTCCTTATTCGCTGATCATCTTATAAAACAAAAAACGACCGAAAAAAAGAAAAATTAGAAAATATAGCGACTTAACAAGAGGACGTAACAATAAACTACGATCAAAAGTAAGGAAAAACCAACAGGAAATGGTTGACATAGGAAGAGGTGAGGTGTAAAAATAAATTATAAAGGCTCGAGAAAAAAACCCTAACCATAGAATACATAAGTAAATAAATATTTTACATCTTGGGATGTAAATATATATTATAACCGCCGTTTGTTCTGAGCTTTATTTGGGTTCTTTCATTCGCAATGGGGGTGTTTTTGCTGCAAGTCTGTCAACCCAATCCAACCTCAACAATTATTGAGCTAGCGACCGGAAAAAGCAACGTAACGCCATTTTGAATGTTCTTCTTGCATCTTTCTTCTTGTCCTTAAAGTTGTGCTCGTGTTGTTTCGTATCATTATAAAATATCAGATTTGGTTGTGGTTTAGTATATTTTGATATCTATCTACAGTAGATAAAGTTAAGTTTTAGTATATTCTCAATTAAAATGTCGGGATCTGGAAGCAGAAATGAATGCAGAATTTATGTTGGAAATTTGCCACCTGACATTCGAACGAAAGACATCCAAGATCTGTTTTATAAATTTGGTAAAGTTACTTTTGTTGACCTGAAGAACAGGAAAGGTCCTCCGTTTGCATTTGTCGAATTCGAGGATGCGAGGTTTGTAAATGGGCATAATTTTTACTTAGCCTGATAATAATCATATTGAGCGGAGGGTTCGTTACTTTCACCGTCCGTTCGTAGAGAAAAAAAATCTTTAATAAAATCTTTATTTGTAGGTATTATAGTTGTACGGTACTTTGGCATTACATACTAAACATACAGCTATGCTTTCTGTCTCTTCAATTATGTTCAATCTGATGTGCTTACATGTTTGCTGGTCAGTAAAATAGAGAAGCGCTTGCAGAATGATATTGTTTATTTATTTAGTTTTAAATACATAATTTTATTTCTTTAAGAGATTGAATAACAATTTGGCAAACAATTTAAAGAATAAAATAGTTCATTACGTTTCATAATAATATTGGCGCTGGATAATTTCTAAGACATAATTATAAACACAAAACATACACAATAATACAGAATTCAAATAATACCAACATAACACGGATAAACGAAAGGCAGTTTTATTGTAGTAAAAAGTATAGTTATCATAATATATTAAGAGACAATTCACCAAGACAATTCTAGTCAATGTTTGCCTGGGATTAATGCTGACACTATTTCATTGGACAGTACGTTATTGATATATATATTTTTTATTTTTGTTTTGAAATAGTAATGAGCTTTATTAGTTGTTTAAATTTTGAGTTACATTCAAAATACTTAATTCCTAATTGTCCTAATAACCTACTTTTGATACGTTTGTGCCAAACTCACTATGTACTAAAGTTACATGACTAACAACATTTGTTATTGAGAGTATTATAAAATAACTGGTGACAGCGTTAAGTATGATTGGTTTATAGAGACGCAGAGGACGCAGTAAAGGCCCGTGATGGCTACGATTACGATGGCTATCGCCTGCGCGTGGAGTTCCCCCGTGGTCCAGGTGCTCGCGGAGGTGGCTATGGGGGTCGCAGTGGGGGCGACCGCTATGGTGGAGGAGGAGGAGGAGGATCTAGAGGTGGTGGAGGGAGAGGCCCTCCTGCAAGACGCTCTGAATTCAGAGTACTAGTCACAGGTGAGTTGGTTTTAACAGGTGATGACGTTTCCAGGTGTACACATATTCAAGGTCTTCAAATAATGTGTGATTTAAACGATATTATATCAAGAAATACCTTGATAGGGGGGGCTAAAAATTATTGTCCAAATTTGTTAAAATATAACAAAAATTTGGGTGTGTTTGTTTCATTTATAGGTTATTTTAGTCATTTATTGTAGATATTATAATATTTGGGAGCTAGATCCAGCACTGACGTCCGTCTGTTGCATATTTCAACTCGAAAAGTACAAATCCGAAAAAGTTGATTTTTTTTGTGTAGATTGATGCTCTCGAAAAACAACCATTGCCATTTATATCACACCAAAAGTTGATTGGATAAAATAGATATTTAACATTAAAATTAACAAATTTTTGGTCCTGAAGAAAGAAACTTGACTTTTCGATACACCGCAGAAATAATTGTATCATTCGAATTTCAGCCAGCCTTTTGGCAGCTTGGCTTGTGGGATGTTTCATTTATTAGTGGCTAGTTAGAAATAATATAAATTCGTCTATAAGCGCAAATCAAAATATGTAAAAGAACTTAAGATATTCACCGTTTACGGAATATTATCACGTATGCACGTTTTCATAAAAAATGTTAAAAAATAATTATTATGTATGCCACACCCATTACTAACCTCAAAATGTTATTGTACCTACATTAAAATGTCATTCCTATATGCATTTATTTTGTGTTTATGGAATAAAATCATTTGGTTTTGAATGTTTAGTGCCACGTTATAATTATTATAAATTGAAATATGTCGTGTTTATTTATTTATTATGGTTACCCAACAGAAATTGTATACAATAAAGGTAATGACATTTTAAAATCTAATATTCAAATATATTAAATAAATAAGTAAAAAATGTTTTTAAATTTAAAAAACTACCCAAAACAAACATAAAATACCCATATTTAAGCTTTGATGATTTATATATATGATATACAGCCTGTTTTATTTAATTTTAAAATAAATCTACAGATTCACATAGTAGTTTACATGAACATACGAAGAGAGAAAAAAAAAAATACTACATAAATTTAAACACAGATTCCTACATTATGCTACTTAGAGGATAATATAATTAACACGACACATGCTGAAACATCACTACGAAATGTCGTCAAATGTCACACAAGCGTTCAAAAAATGGCCTAATGGCCTGGCCGGTTACTAAAATGCTTATAGTAGAAAAACTACGCATGTCGTCTTTATAACCTGCACTATTTTGAATAGTTTATGAAATTCTTTAGAATATAGTTTTATTACTAACTGTAAAAAAAGCAAAAAAAATTTTTTTGCATAATTTTATTTTAGATAATTAATAAAAGAAAATTTAAACCGATGACAACCATTTGTTATTTATTACTTATGTTTCTAAATGTGTTATAAAACTATTTATACGCAATTTATATTTTTTACCATGAACAGAAAATTAAAAAAAATATATGCATAGATACCAGACTCACTGGTCACTGGTGCCGTAATATTTTTTTTTTATTGACGCTTTATTAGTTATTCTTCTACTTATTATATGTTTTTTTTTCACAGAAATTATGTATAATTATTGAAATATAAATAAAAACTAAGGCATGGTAGAAAAAACGGTTTGTTGCTTGTATGTTTGTCACCCAAAACAAACGTCAACAAACTGATAAGCATTACGAAATTCCAAATTTACGACATCAGCATCTTGGAGTATATATATTTTAGAATACCTAAGTGATTCACAATAAAATTTCATACGGATTACTTTATCTAAATGTTTATAAATACAAATGAATAATAAGATACAAATTACCTTTCTTTATTGTAATTTTGACATGTCCGAAGATGGCCGCCGCTGTCAGGATTGTGTAAAATAAAATAATTTATTTTGGCAATCCTCAAGACACTTTGATGCACGAAAACATGCATATCACATATTAGAACACTATTTTTTAATAATAGTAACACAAAATATAGAAATCACATTAAAAACACTCAAAAACAATCGTAAACACAGGAGCGGCAAACACACGCCAACAACCGAAAAACAGCCTGTAATGGCGTCAATTGACTTTGCTAAATTCGTACAACAAAGTTCACTATACAGTCAAGTCATGTTTTTTATTGAATTGTATGTCCCATCTCATAAAGAATGAAACAGCAATAGGCGACCATAAACCCCGGAGCCACCAACGTGGAATAATAATATTTTAATATGACGTCTGATGCGGACTCCGATCGGAGTCTCTACATTTGGTGGAATCATCGCAATCAATTTTAAAATATTTTTTAAGGGAGCACGGCTGTTTTGGTTTCTATGAACTGCACTTTATTGTCTCCGGCTAATATTTTCTCAAGTCCAAAGGTTTTTGAGTAAATTTAAATGTATTTATGGTAGATGAGGGTGCCTTTTTCATATAAATTTATGAAATGAATGTTTGTCATGGGATATCTAGGCCTTTTCATTTAAATCTACCTACTCTGCCAAATTTTAATAATTAAAAAGTTGTTTAGTTCCAAAAAAAAGCCATTACTTGTGTGGCAATTTATCTTGTAGGTATTTAGGTTTTACTACAATATCTTTGAGGAAAATTGCAGTTTCTCCGCAATGGGTGATACTTTTTAAATCTATTCCAATCTGACCCGTGTTTAACGGGTATCCGGTCTTGTTTGTTAAATCTAATGTAAAATATTGTTGAAAATTTAGGCGAGACATAATTTTGCTTAATATAATTTCGATTAAGATCAATACGAGTACTATATGTTAAATTTAATAATCACTTTATTAATATATAATTAATGAAATGTTAGGTTTACCGGCTTCGGGTTCGTGGCAAGATTTAAAGGATCATATGCGCGAAGCTGGCGATGTGTGCTTTGCGGATGCATTTAAGGACGGTACTGGGGTTGTAGAGTTCCTTCGCCATGAAGACATGAACTATGCCGTCAAGAAGCTCGACGATTCTCGTTTTAGGTCTCATGAGGTATGTTTTTATTTCTTCATTTTTCATAAAAAAAAACACCTTGTTATTAAATGTTCACACCTACCTCCTCAATTGTTATTAATTTATGACTAACCACAGACGTAAAATAATATAGGTATATCAATAATTGAGATGTGCTTAAACAAAACGCAATATTTATAGTGCTAACATCGGAAGTTTTGAAAGTGGTTTATGGTTTAAGTGATGTGAGCGCTGAATAGAAAAGTGAAATGGAAATCACTAACCGAGGTTCAAGGCTCATTACGAAAGGGTTGTCCGAATGAATTTATGATTGTCAGAATTGACAGGGTCTGGAGAACACTAACTTAATATTTTCTATACGGGCTAAGAATCTTTATTCTTTCCTAAATTTTAGGTTCACAAATCCGTAATTTTTTCCTTTATTGTCCTTGACCTGACTTTGGTCAACGATTTCCATGACAGCCACACACACGTATACCGCTCAACCATACAAAAAAAAACTTAGCGGTGAATTAGCATAAAATTTAAAAAATAATTGAATTACCCTAAGATATATATCTTTAAAAAGTAAACGAAACTGGAGCTTCAGGATATAAAAACGTGGTAGTCTAGTGGTTAAGGCGTTGGACTATTGACCCAAAGGTAGCGGGTTGGAATCCACACATGGTCATACCGTTTTCAACATATTATTTCCACCATCTCCCCTGACTCTTAACACAGGCACATTTGGCCTAGTCAAGTAGGGCCCGAGATAATTGTACATGACTTATAGCAATAGCATATCATAGCAATTATTAAAAAATTTATATATATTTTTTTAATATCACTGAATTCTTGATATTCTATGTTATCGCTTCAAAATGTCAAAGAAAGCTTAGAATTTTGGTACTGTTGCCGTTTAAAGATGCAAAATTAGCTGCTTGGTCTGTTTACAACATTTATTGTATTGTGACATGCCAGTTTGGAAACAGTAAGAGTTTTGCAACAAAGCTGATGTACACTGTAACTTAATAGTATATAAATTTATCCTGCCTAATGAATATATGCGTTTTAGGGTGAGGTCTCCTACATCAGGGTGAGAGAAAATTATGGCGGAAGTGGAGGAGCGAGCAGTGCAGCAGCCGCCGATCGCTATAGCGGAGACAGAGACAGGGACAGGTAACATATTATTTTTTTAAGTCGTTTAGATTTAGAGTGTAAATTTAAGTCTGAGTGTAGAGAAAACAAGCCTCTATTTAGATTTGTCAATGTTATGCCAGTGAAAAAAAATGAATCTACACAGAATCTAGATTGATCACTATTCAGAAACCTCATATAAGGATCCGGTAGTTCATGCTTACACCACAAGGCAAGTGCAAAGACAAACATTGAATGTTTTTCGTATTAACAATTACTACGGATTACATACTTTACGATACTTAATCCCTAAACTATTTATGAGTTAAAAGATGACATCAAAACCTTTAAAAACATAAAAAACAACAAAACATGTACTTATGTCTAAATTGTAATTTATAAAAATTATATTTTCTTTAGTATATTAAATATATTGTATCATTTATTAAAAACCTATTTATTACGTATGCATATGCTGTTTGTTTATTATGTATGTGTAGGTATATGTTTTAATTTAATAATTGTACATTTTTTTATATATATATTTTTTTTATTCATTTGGGTGTCTGACCCATTTTGCTGTATTGACGAAACAGTTCGTCCATTGTCAAAAATATTTTCATAAAAATGACGTAATTACGGACACTTACTAAAATACTTATATTAGAAAAACTACGTACGTCATCTCGATAAACTGCACTATTTTCAGTAGCTTATAAATCAGTTAGAAAGATGTTACAATAAATATTTTAAAATTATATAAAATGTCAATTGTTGATTGTATGTTTGTCAATAGTCGCCCAAAACACACGTCAACAAATTGACGAGCATTTCGAAATTTCAAATTTACGACATTAGCATCTAGAAGTATATAAATTTTAAAGTACCTATGTGATTCGCAATAAAATTTCGTACTGAATACTTTATCCAAATGCTTATAAATACAAATGAATAATAAGATACAAATTACCTTTATTTATTGTGATGTTGACATGTCCGCCGCTGTCGGGATTGCTCTAAATGAAATTTTTGTAATCCTTTGATTCACAAAAACACGCATATTATACAACTTAGTTTTGGTTTTGGTTTTTAGAATATATTTAAAAACTATTAGCATTACTTTTATTACAAAAATTTTATCTATCTAATTTTTAAGTATAAATCTATTTTGGTTGTATAGATTTGTAGCTATTCATTACTTATATCCATGTATGTGTTTTTGAACTTGTAAATTTGTAAAACTGTTGATTACTCAAATAAATAAATAAAAAATATTTTTACGACGCTATTGTGGCACTCCTCTCTGAGTGCTTTTAAATCTTTCTGTGTCATCTAACGCATACACACTCTGTACCCGTTGTTGGTTAATTAAGAAAAACAGAATCAATGTATGTCTAATAACATAGTTGAATTTGTATCTTTATAAAATAAAGTATGCTTTTATAGTTTTATGTTCTCGATTTTTGTATTCAGGCAATAAGATATTTACGTCTAAACTTTTGATAATATGTCTAGAAAAATACAGACATTTTGAGGCTCTTAACTTGTAGACAAAAAAAAAAACTTATTTCAATAGAAGCCTAGATATTTAGGATCTAAAACGATACCTAGTATTATTTTTCTTTTACATCTACATATAAGAGAGTCACAACATTACAGCGTTTGTATGGAGAAATGACTGGGTTGAGTCCTTTTAGGTTATTATGTATAACCAGTGGTATGGCCGCTTGCATGACTAAAAGGTGCGAGATTGGCACAGCGAAAATTTCATAGTATTATTTATTTGTTATATTATTTTACAGATCCCGCTCAAGGTCGTACTCTCCTCGTCGCCGTGGTTCTCCCACGTATTCTCCTGTAAGGCGGTCCTACTCTAGGTCTCGTTCTCGTTCCAACTACTGAACTGGATGCTCTCAGTAAGTGTCCGTGCAACATTCTTTGCCATTAAGAAAAAAATACATGGTCGACTTTTTAATTTAAGAAATGTTATATCCTGTACGTTAGCGTAATCTACTTGACAGCAAGGATCAGTCACAAACTTCATATTTGTAAGATTGACCGAGAAATTAGAATTTTTCATTAGTCTGGAAAATTAAATGAATTATTATAGTAAATTAATCTTTATTTGACTCTATCACAATTATTAATATTGAAATGCTGTATCTATTTAAAAAGTTTTAATAGGAATTGATTTGAGACAAACCTGTTTTGAAAACCGTGCAAATATGCTCAGATTAGTACTAATAATTCTTGAAGGTATAAACAAGCTATTCTACTGACATTCCAAATCTCCTATAATTATAATATTAGATCATATTATTACTTCTCCCAATTCTTCATTTTAAAATATATTCTTATCAACTTTTATCAGTACATAACTTTTTAGCAAGGCATTTGTAATATTATAACTGGCAAACTTAAAAAAAATGGCTCTTCACATAACTGAGCTATGCATCCTTTTGAGATGTAAAGCTGACTGACTGCCTTTGGAAGAATATTTGTTTAAATTAAACCTTCATTTAAAATACAAATAAGTTTCAGCTCCTCTTTGAAATAATATATGATGATGAACGTGTATGTTTAAGAAGGTACATTTTGTGTAAAAGAATTTCATATTAAGTGTACAGTTGAAGGACAGCTGCGTAAATATTCTCTTGTTTGGTCACTGTCAAATTTATGAAAAAGGAGGAAAAGTTACTTTACTCTTCATATGTTTCTTTCCTGTGATTGATTTGTAAATTACAAAGCGCTAGCGGGTTGAGCAGGAGAATGCTGCGGTGGCCTTCCTTCAAATGTTATGACAATGTTCAATTAAATATTCAAAAAATATTATTTTTCTTTGCTCAAACAGAGCAACAAAAAAAAATAAATATTGACATATTACAAGAATCTGCAATGAAATCAGACCACCATTGAAAAAATGTTTAACACTAGTTTGTGTATTTTGCTGTCATAAATGACCATGATTTATTAATGTTTTTTGTTTTTTTTTTCACCCTATGACACTTTGGATATGGATTGGATTGGCTTTGGCTGTGAGTGGAAGCGAGAGAGGAACTCGGAGGAGTTAGGATTCGGACATGATTTTGATTTTGGAAATTATGGATTCTCTTAGAAGTTTCTCACCTTGTAATGGAAACATTTGGATTGTGAATATGGATTAAACGAATGGATAGGATGGATAATATTTAACATTGAGGATGCAGGATTGAGGATCTGGTCTATATCCCTGCCCCTCCCCCCTCTCTCTCTCTGTCTTAGGATGTGCGTGTGGAAGGATTATCATTTTCGCGGGATCTCTTAGGATCCAGTCTTATGGCCGTTTTGGATAGATTAGATGAACTAGGATTACGTGAGATCTCTCAGATTTCTTACCGGAGAGGAACGATTTGAGATTTATTGATTTCTGGAATTCAGAACCCTTTCCCCATTACCCGGATAGGACTTACAATGATAGGAAGGCAATGAGGAGGAATTCATAAAAACGTGGAATGATTCAATCACCTTTGGATTCGATTATTGGCCCATAGGTTTGGATTTGCGTCGGAATTTCATTTATTGCAATTGTAACAATTTATTGGATTTGACTGTGAAACAATGATAAACTTTTAGTGATTTCAAAAATTAAATTTTGTGCATTCATTAATCTATGGCCTCTCATCGTCCATTGGATTATCTTTTCTCTTTGGATGGAAGGAAGGATTCATATGTAGAATTGGTATGCAACTTCTTGTACTTTTTTGTGGCAAAAAAGGTCCTTTTTTATAGTATATCTATTAATTTAACCTACTCCATTCTTCCACACTGTTTGCTAAATCTTGCATTTTAATATTTATGGTAAAATTAAATGTTTTTTTTTTACAAAAGCTTAAGGGAGCACACTTGGTCTACCGTACTGTTGTCTGTTATTCCCAAAAAGTTTTAGTATGATTTCATTTTTGGTGTCTGTTTTAATTAAATATTGATTATTCTTAAGGTTTTTGAGAATATTGATAAACTGTAAGCGTCGAGACATATATATTTTTTTATATATGTATTGTTTTATGTATCACATGACTTAATTATTTATCAAATTTCATTCCAGACAACCAATGCATGGCATAGTTTCACTTATTGCTTGTTATTTTTAATCATGTTTTGTTTTTTAAGGTTATATTCTACCCCTATCAAATATAGCATGCTTTGATTTACTAATTTACCCCTTATCTTGTCTATTTTGACTATAAATAGTAGTTTAGAAGGCGTTTCATGTATGTTTTTATTATTAATTGTTTTGCTAGATACCTTCCCAAGGCGTAAATTTGCGTAAACATAGGCAATTATTATCCTTTCACTCACAGCTATTGTAATTTAATTGTTATATTAATAATTTCATAAACTATCCCAAATTGTATTTACCTGCTTTCTACATTAAAAACATGAAATAAATAAAAAAAAAGATTTTTCATACTATACTAATTCTCATTGACTGTTGGTAGGAACGGGAGTATCAAAAAGTGTAACCATAAATATTGACATGTATGTTGCATTGAAATTATAGAGCAAAACTTCTTGACACAAACCGATGACTGATAAAATATTCACTGTAAATACAGACAAGCATTTATCAAAACGAATGTAGCATTTATCAAAATGCACAATTATTTGTTTTCACCGCACTAAGGGTTCAAAAATAAAATATTTGTTTCCTTGCATCTAAGCTCTCTACGAAAGGGCCTTGGATACAATGAAACGCTTGGGCATATTTTACAGTATTTAGTAGTTATATAGTAGATTGTAAAAAGAGTGCCCGCTGTTTTGAAATCCCACAATCGAATTACAAGAGTTATATATAACTATAGTTTTCGGCAACTAAACTGATAAAAATGACAGCTCACTATAGTGAGCGAATCAATGGCAGACTCTCACTGCCTCTCGTGGAATAAAAAATAGGAAACTGTTTAAAAGTTATCAGTTAATTAGCATTTGTGAAAAACCTACAATTTATTATTATTTAGCTGTTATATCATAAAATTTGGTGAGTAAATTGGTTTTAATGAGAAAAGCAGTACCTATACCGTGAGCATCTTATGTATGATAAGCATATAATGTTCGTTTAAGATATTAAACAAACATTTAGCTGTAAAAAAAATTGCATTTCATTTCGCACAACTTGAGAATTATCAAAAACAGGTTTGTGTCGATTGACACAATTTTTTTAAAAAAAATACAATCATGGTGGGTCAAAAGCTGTTTTTAGTATCCACACAGGTGATGAATCTTGGATCCTACGCGTATGACCCTGAAAAACAACAGTCAACGGTGTGGGTGTTCCAGGATGAGCCGAGCCCAACAAAAGTTATTCGTGCAAAAAGCACTTTAAAGCAAACAGTCGCCTGTTTTTTTGGTATATTCTTGGTACGTGGCTACAGTGCCACTAGAAAATCGTAAAATGGTTGATTCGGCATACACAACCATTTGCTTGCCAGAAGTCTGAAGAAATAAGAAGAACCGACAATGCAGAATCATTCTGCATCACAATGCTAGCTGTCACACATCGGCCGATACATCGGTTTGTGCAGGCATATTGCCAGTACTGCCAACCTATAATTACGCCATTAATATGACTTAACCTGAACACAATGTAAGACAGTAAGAAGGCATGTTGATTTTAAAATGTTTATTAAAGATACTTTCAAATCATAAATACAAAACGGTAAATATTTGCACTTCAAACTTAGTAAATAAATGAAAGTGAAATGTTTTGTGCTATATAAAGACTTGCACAGAAATTTAGTAAAAAAAAATAAGGATTATAATACATTTTTTATAATGAAAATAACTACAGGGAATTAGATTACGTGCTGAGATCATTCCCTGACAATTGAAATACCTATATCTTAAATTTCATAATGTTTCCCTAAGTGCACTGTTTTGGAAAAACTATATCATAACATTTTTTTTTTAAGATTTACACAAATAATAAATAAAATAATGATACAGTACTTTGTACTACATAATTAACAGGTAGATGAAAGGTAACAAACAAGAAAAATACAATATACACACACTGAATTAATATAATAATTGTGTAGTAGATCCAAGGACAAATTGCAACAAATAAAACAAGCTGTAAGGTAACGGATGAGACTGAAACATCAGGAAGGAATATATCTATAAAGTTTCACAAAGTTTGCAAATCAAGATCTTTAATGGTAATTTTTTTAAAAAAATGTGTTTACACATCACTTTTAAATTGTATTGCACAATTTGCTAGTGTCATTTTTTAAATTCAACATTTGCGTTTGTTTGAAAAGTACTTAGCAATTATATTTTTAGAAGTGACCTTTTTGTATTTAAAATAAGGAAGAATGAAGAAAACACATGAAAAGCCACATTCATTAGCGTGCCAGGAAAACGGCATATACAATTTTGGCATAACCAGAAAAACTATGAAAAAAACTTAATTTACCAAAATATTTCAAATTAGTTACCAGCGGATGCTCATGTCTCATTAGTGAAAGGGATGTCTTTCATTTAAGAGTTAAACAAGCCATATTACCATTAAGAAAATACATACTATTGTCGGAGGTAGAAGGAGTATGAAGTCAAAATTAGGAAAAATATTTTTGCTAGATAAGTTCAATACCTATAACTGCTTAACTCATTCCGCGAAGGTCTTTCACCGAACGAAATATCGCATGCGAGGCCGCCACACGTTTAGTTTCTTATTATTGGGTGAATAATAAGTACGACACTATGAAAATGTTTGTTTTATATTTAATATTATATTGACATAGCTTTTGTGAATAAAACTATTATTTACCGCCAAATCCATCAAATCTTTCAATTTAACCACTGCACTCTTCACATAAACAAACGTCAAAACCGAGCTAAAATGAAAATAATCGATTAGTCTACGCTTTTCATGAATTCAGGTATACGTTACATGCCACACTTTTAAATATTAATAAAAACACAATGAGCCGATGACGCTTTTAAGCGCACATAACTTCTGGCGATATAGACCAGCATCTGATTGGCCGGTATGAAGCGGTAAAACATAAACTGTCCAGATTATGTCTTATTGCGGATCGTTCCCTGATTGGTCAATACGACAGCAATGTGACAAATACTTAAATTTCACTCGGTATGTCGGCTCAGTATCGAGAGTGTATTTTCAAATAGATGCTCCTTCATTTGTCGACTCAACGCAACATCGGTACGATGTGCTGCGACATGAAAAATTTGTTATTTATCGATTATTCACAACATATGTTACCACAGTGTGATAATTTGATTTTTATATTGGAAATTAAAAGTACCAGTGTCTATACATATCTAAATGTTAATATACATTAGATGTCTCAAAGATTGCTTTCTCTTTTTTCCCAAACGTTACCATTCATTTTCATTTTTTACCTTTGTTTACAAAGGTAAAAAATGACAGCCTCATTTTCACTTGACGACGAAATTCTTTCAGAACTGCCGATCTTGCAATGAGACTGAATTACCAATATTGTACTTTTGCCGATAAGTCAGGATAAAATTATGTCAACATAATTTAAAAAACATTTTCATAGTTTTGTACTTATTATTTAACATTATTAAGAAACTAATGTGGCCCGGCGTGCGACCTTCGCGGAATGGTGGCACTTACGGAGCGAAAACACGTCTCAAATATTGCTTTTATGGACATATTTCTTTGTCTATGATCGGATATGATTGTATGTGTAGCATGATAAAACTGAATATATTATATTAATTACTGTAGATGGATACATTTTTTTCTCCTGAAAAATACGCTTTTTCGACTTGTCCATGTGAGGATGGGCAATTTTAAAATATTAATTTCTAAAGGGTAAAAAAACCATGGATTAGTACAAAAAATGTGGACTATACATATTTACACATGGTGGTATATATACATATTAAAACCCTAAAATAGTTTGTAAGAATAAGGCAATATAAGGGCTTTCAAATTACTTTTTTTTTTTTAGGGTGGCTAAGATCCATTTTATTAAATAGTTTTTTTAATTCAAATGGTCGGCTGGTATAACCTGCCACCTAACAAGATCCTTAACACAATATGCATAGCTCATATTTTATTTGCTACAATTTATAGTGAATGTATTGGTATTAAAAGTTAAAAAATATAAGCAGCAAAATTAAATTACTTTGTAGTAATTATAATAAACATATAAAACGGTATAAAACATGTCTAAGAAAGTACTACAGTAGAATTGTACGTCTAAATTTATAATAGTTAAAAATAATCGAACGGAAATTGTTTTTGGCACTTGCTATCAGAAGTTCGTTTTCAGTTTAATTATATTATTTTTAACATAAGAGTAAAAGATTCATAAATCACACCCAAACAGGCCCTGCCTATACTAAGGTAGTCGTTTGTAATCATTGTACATTACACTTTTTAAAACTATACATATAAAATAAATAGAGGACTCGGCCATAAACACAATTCCAAGAATCAAGAAGCTTTTAGCGAGCGAAAAACGGGACACCGATTAATGCTGCGTCAAATGTCGGAGCACTCCGTGATTACTCTAACGGGTTAAAAGAGAATACTGTTTTGGTTGAAATTCAAAAATAAAGAAACATATTACTCAATTTAGCCTCACATGTAAGATCAAACCCAAGTATAACTTAGCTGACGTACAGTGATGCAGTCTAACATTGATTATTAAATTCAATTGATTATTCAATTTAATTGATTATTCAGTTTATTTAATTATTTAACTCAATTGATACTGTGTGGCTTGGTTGTCTGATAATGTAGGTCATATAAGCCTGGGTGGCTCTAGGCCTTTATAAGGGACAATTTTAGTCCCAAAGATAAAGGTTCCATCCAGTGTCATTCCGTAAAAAAAAATGATAATTTCAATATTCAATTTTACATATTGGTACCTGTCAAAATAATTTTGATTTTTTATTTAACCCCTGGAGGGCGTAGTTTATTTTGGCGCCAAAACCCGTTGAGACTGTAGTTATTGACCTTGAAAAATCACTCACTACTATAAAATCCATAGTGCAGGCATGAGTCGTTCAATTTTTACAAATCTGGTATCATCGGATTCACCGTAAAATTTTCTATTACACCATATCACTTTGATTATGTTTGTCTCGTAAATTAAAGAAGAAAAAAATAAAAATGTTGCCATTTTTTTTTTTTTTTTTTTTTTTTTAAATTACGAAATAAACAAAATCAACACTTTTTTTACATTTTCATATATTTATAACTATACATTACAATTTAAAAGTCTTCCAAAATATGTACATTTTTCGGAAAAAAGAAAAAAGTTAAAAAAAAGTTATAGATATTGGAACGGTAGTACATTAGTGTATTGAAAATACACATTTATAAATAGTAGTAGAAACTACATTAAAATGAAAACAAAAAAAAAACAAAATTATTTCGTTAAGATTTTCAATGAAAAAAACGTCAAGTTAATGAATAATACTGAAATAATACCAAAAATAATCAAAATCAAGCAGGTATTCATGACGTCTACTCACGTCGTACGCTCTCAACGGACACAGAAATGTCCGCGCGGCATGACGTCCCCTCGCGTCGTACGCCCTCAAGGGGTTAAAATATAATACATATAAATCATCCTGAGGCTGGTGTAATTCAAACCGAAAAGATAAGCGTTGCAACATTCTAGTTTAAACCGTCATTCAGTTGCCCAATGAGCACGGGGCGAAGTCACTCCAAGCAAGTCTTTCTTCGATGTTAGTTTATAACAAAGTCAAGAAAACGGTTAGAGCTTAGGATGACTTACGTGCAGGTGTACATTTAATGGTAAATTTAAAACAGAGCAGTCATAATAAATTTGTACCTTGTCAATATACAGTAATCCCTCGCCAATCGCAGATTTCAAAGTTTAGTTTTTTGAGAACACAAAAAACGCTTTCAAATTGTTTTTTTTTTTAATTTTCAGTGTTTTAAAAAGATACATACATATATATATATATATTTTATAGGGTTACAGTATGTATATTCACTTATGTCCTTTTAGGAGGTTGATAGAGATCAACAATCAAACATTAGTCAGCATTGAATATTGGAAAAATGTTCCCAAATCACAAAAAAAAAAAAAAAATTTAAAAGAAATTGTTTTAATGTTTTGAGAAGCCGGTTGAAAGCATGAAGCGAGATCGGGGCAGTGACCTCATGCCTACGCGGCTCGCGAAGAGCTTCGAAGAAAAACAAAGTTTTTTAGTAATATAATTATTTTAGTATGATTATTTTTCAATAATCCTTTTTTTTTTGTGAGACTAGTTTAGTTGTCAATATAAAAACCCTCTAAAAGGAAGGACATCAGTGAATATAAACACACCCTGTTTATATAATATGTATTAATGGTAACTTTCAGTTTTATTTTATTAAAATAAATCTCAACAAAAATATTTATCTCATGGTAATTGAAGAAAGTTCCTTACCTTACCTTAAAAAATACCTTCTCTTAATTTCTATCTAACCTGGACATGTCCAGTCAGGTAAAAACAAACCTTTGTAATCAAAATTCGACAAGTGTTTTTTTTTTAAATGTTACTCAGTTCGATATTAATAACATATTCATTTATTTTTTTTTGCCAAAAGTCCCCGATGCTTGAAGAGTAATATTTTATATTATAAAATATATATTATAAAAAAAAATTAAAAAACAGTAAATAACATGACGTCAAACTCTCCTGGGAAATTTCGTTCGCTGGACTTGTCCAGGTTTGTTCTGCACCCCCTCAACTATTAGATCAGGGTGAAATTGCAGCATTTAAACGATATAACCTGAGATGAATTTTCAGTCACATCTTGCACAGAATGAACTATAGAGCCTTCAATCAGGCTTGAAAACAGTTTTATTAAACTGTTTTCTCAATGCGTGGCTATAATCAAAGACGCTGTTAATGTTACACACGTCAATATTAAATACATGCTGGAAAAAACTTTCACCAGAAATAGTGGTTAATCCTTCAGATGGCTGGCCCTGAAGTTGATAAAATTTTACAGGTGCAAAAAGAATAAAAAAAAAAATTAAACCATTCTTTCGCATTTAAGAAAAAATGCATTCGCATTTATTGTTTTTTACTATTATTGATATATTTTATATTATTGTGATATGTATGTAATACACCACCGCACAGTTGTGCCGCCAAGCGTGTCTTATTGCGCCTCGCGGACGTACCACGCATCAGAGCGCTAAATGACAGGTGCAAAATTAGATAATACATATATAAAATAGGTAAAATCCAAAATGTATTAAATAAAAAGTAGAGATTGCTTATTTTATTGTTACATACGTACATATATTACAACCGAAAACAATAAAAATTATATTGCGAGTGAGCTAGTACCTTGTAATTGTGGCCTTTTTATGAAACCTAACCCAGCGATTGTCGAGAGATTACTGTACAGCAAATCGCATGTCTATCTAAAGCTACAAATGTTTTTTTTTACATTTTGATTAAGAAGTGATGTCAGCCTATATTTAAAGTTAGGAATAGATAAAAAATTAAAGTTATTCCTATACAAAACGTTTTTTTTTTTTTAATATATAATAATATACAGTTTTATTGTTAACCAATAGATATACTAAGTATCAGTGGAAACATATGGGTAAAAATTTATCTAATACTAAAGAATGTTTCAAAATGTACAAGAGTAATAAATTAATAAGTGCCAATTGGGTCTACTGTCAAGTTCTAAGGTACAAACCCTTAAAATACCTGAAACAATACAAAACCTCACACCTAAGTGACAGTTTTAGTTACATTTTTTACAAATCATTTTTAAGATGCCCATCATATTTCACAGCGATGACCATAAAACATCAGATCATTCTATTAAATTGTAGATAAAGTATTTAATATAATCCAATCCAAAAAGTTCCTAAACAATCATTTTCGAGCAGTTCATTGCTCAGACAATCCACTCCCTTCTAAGATACTTTGGTCCGATTATCAGCTTATCTACATAAGAAAAGAAAGATAATATCTCCTTTATTTTATCACTTTTTAACATCGGGTGTCTCAAAATTTATTTCATCAACTTTTTCTGCATCCGACGAGAGAGTTTCTTTGAGTGATTCTACACAATTTTTGGGTATAAGAGTACCTGGAACAGAAAGTTGAATTGGTATTATACCTTCAGATGTAACCGCTAGCACCAAAATTAAACTACAGAGTCAAATTACCAAAGACAATATATGTTTTTTTTTAAATAATTGTCATTAATAAAATATTTTATGTCCTACTTAACTAAGCTGAATTTGCTTGCGTTAAAATCAAAGTGTTAAAAATGTTTTGACTATTATGTGAGGGTTACAAGGGCTTTGGTACGTGTGTCAAAAAAATGATTAAAAAATGTAGACGGTGCTATATTTTTGCTAACGAAATATTAATTATATTTTAGAATAGTTTAGTTTGCTGATTGACAATGAAGCACTGTTTTGTAAATAATTTTCAGTTCAAAACTAAAGAATATAGTGCCACCTGTCATTAAAATCATGAAACTGTGTGCTTTTTACCAATAAATTACGATGTTTTATGAATGAGTCCAATTTTTTGTTAGCAGCTCCGTAATCTAGAACCACTATATACACAGTGTCCCAAGACCATTCGCGATAAAAAAATCACATGATTTGTTTTGACATCATTCAAAATTCATCATGGTTTCAGATGTTTATGTGATAATATAGTGTTTGTCATAAGTTCATCCGCTGCGTATTGACCGGCTTTGGCCGAGCACAAGCGAGCAGACGAAAGAGCAAAAGTGAGTTTACACTAGCGCTTTGACAAAGTTAATAAATTTGGGCATGAATTAATTCCACATTTTTTTAAATATAATTTCTTACACACAATAGGGAACATAAACACCCCTCGGGAATGGTCTTGGGACAGCCTATATAATCAATGGTAAGGCCGACAGCAAATGGGTGGATGCTTAACAGAGTAAAAAAAGCCATAAATAACAAAAATGAAATTTGAATGGTCACAATAAATAAAATTGTCTGCTTACCCACAATCTTAGTGCCTTCATGTGTTTTGAGCCTGATGACTTGCATTTTATTGACAGACGATCGTGCAGTGAGAACACCCTCAACTCTCGCCCAGACTCCTAGAACTCCGCCTGACAACACATTATAAGTACGCCGACGAAGACCCACCTGCAGAAAGTGAATTTGATTCAACTTAATTATCATAATTTTAAAATCACAGTTCAATTTGTAAAACATATTATGGACACTGTTCTGATAAATGTAATTATTCCAGTATTCTTAAATATATATGTTATCATAAAAAAAAATCACCTCCGTTTTTCTCACCCCTTCCGTTTATCTCTCCTTTTTCCTTTTTTCCATTAAATAATTTTCAGAAAATGGTAAAATATGTGTTTGTTTATTTTTGAAAGAGAATATAAGTCCTTATTTTCACGACTAACATCATCGATATTTGAGATATATCTTTATAAAAAACATCACTCTCCTTTTTCATCCCCTTAGGACTAAATTTTGTCATTCTTACTATTATTAGTTTTGGCTCTGCGTTGGTCAAGTCAATCGGGACCTCCTTCTTTATTATATTAGTGTAGATAAAAAAGTACAATTAAAAGTATTTCCAAAAATTAATAAACAGTACCCATCATGCCAGATAAAAAATGTGTATTAACATATTTTTTGAGTCATTTTTTGAACTACACTAACATTATGCAAAATTATTTTAGCCATTTTCAGTTGCGATAACAAGGAAAGATTCTCGAGGTCGAAGAAGACAGATTCTTGAACACCGATCACCAGTGAGATGGGTAGATGACAGCAGTATACACAGTAACTTAGAGTTGTTGAGTTAAAACCATTACCGCAGGCGCTAATTGAAATGCCGCAGGCATACATCCTACGTTGGTGGAATGCCAGGATCCGCTACATACATAGGGAAAGTTCATAATCTACATATATAAAAAAATGACTGTTTCTTTCTTTCTTTGTTTCTTTATCCTTTACGCATTCCTAAACCGTCGGTCCGATTGCGATGACGAGTTTGGGAAGTTGTCTTAAGCACACCCGATTAGGTTTGTGAATTAAAAAAACATGAAATTCAACCATTAAGGGGGGGTAATGGAGGTTTGAAGTTTGTATGGAACTCTTAAACCGTCGGTTATAGAATCTTAAAAATGGGCATATAGCTTCTTTATATAACATCGAATGAGAAAGTTTTTTTTTAATATTCAACCAATGTATGGGGAGGTGAACATTTTTATGAAAAAATATATACTTAGGTCTAGGTACTTCAAATTTTACAAATAGCTTCTTGACGTAATATAGGCATGCACTAATGGGGGATTTTGCGAAATTCAACCATTAAGGGGGGGGGGGGGTAATGGGGGTTTGAAGTTTGTATGGAACTTATAAACCGTCGGGTTTAGAAACTCGAAAAATGGCATGTAGCTTCTTTGCATAAAATAGACATCAAATAAGAAACGAAAAATAAAATTAAGAAGAGCGGATGGCCCGAAGGGCTTAGAGATGGGGAGCGAAACGACCCATCCCGAGTGCCGCAGGCACGTGTTGTCGCACTCCGAAGACACCGTCAAAGCGACCAGCAGGGCTTAGCTGCCAACCCGGGGCAATGCTCGGGGTTGAACAGCTAGTATATAATAAATATTATACAAGTGTTTTTAAATTTAGGGCACTCCTATTAGAATGTTGATCTATATCGACAATCAAACATAAATCAGCAAAAAATGTTTCTCAAAGATGAAAAAAACCACTTCAAAATTAAGTAGAAATCATTTTAATGTTTGAGAGCGAGGTTGAACTCATGGAGTGAGTTTTTTTATATATTAATAGTATTTTTTTTTTGAGACTGGGGTTTAGTTATCGATATAGAGCAACTTACTGAAAGGAGTGCCCTAAATTTAAAAAAAAAATGTCTTTAGTTAACTTTAAAATAGAAAACTCTAACTAATTAACTTTAAAATAGAAAACTCAAATACTTTATGTCATGAGAACCTAAGAATTAAAACTAAAGGTTATTTTTTTTAAATAAATAATTATTATTACAAAGGTTTACATACGTTTTATTTATAATCGGAATATGAGCAGTATCGACTGACTTATTGTTGTTTTCATGATGAGGAGCCAGTAGTGGAGTCATCTGTAAAATCAAGCCTGGTGGTCTAGACTCAATCATAAGAACCAGCAGGTCACATTTATAGATATTGTTGCTCTGTATCATTCCCCTCGTATTTGCTATTGGTTTAGTTATCTCGCTCAAAAAGTCTGTACATGGTGCATGTAAAATTCAAAATAGATAAATGAAACATACCTCACAGTCTAAACCGGCGTTCTTGTTGCGGCAATCCCCTCGCCAGTATGCATGGCTGCAAATGGTCGCTGCAGCTGTGTGCTGTCTGCACCAGGCTTTCTCCGCATCCTCACTGGATGCTTTCTTATACTTTTTCTCAAGCTCTGCGAGAGATTCTGGTCTAACCTGCCCTCCTGTGTTGGGCCTGAGACAATCAAAATAAAAACTAAATAAAATAACATGCAATAATAGTTTTATTTCAGTATTATGAACATTGGTCGTTCAGTCTTACTTTTAATCAATATCTTTTAAGGTTCAGTCATATTCAAAGGCCTTCTTCAATTCATTTCTTATGTTATTGTAACGGCCCAATTTAGGGGTGTTAAGGGTGTTGGTTGAAATGATGAAGTGAACAGTTGAATTGTAGTTTACTTTTAATGCGGTTACACTTTTTAAAAATTAATAAAAATGTCAACTATAAAATAAAATATAAAACTCCTAATTAAACAACCAACAAGTGAACATTTCGGGATACGGACTGCTTCTGTTTTAAAAATGTGTAAAAAGTATTGTTTATTCATATTAGTATGTAAAGTTGTCCAAAATTATACTAAAGTTATCAAAAGTGGATGAAAGTTTGTGTAGAAACTTTGACTATATTTAATAAATATATAACAATTACTATATATGAAAACCAAAATTAGTGTAGTTTTTGCAAATTTCATGGAGATTACGAAGATAGTAAAACTATTCCTACAGGATTCAAAACACCTTCAAAACGAATTTTCTAATGAATCGGTAAGTTTTTTGTAAATATTGTCTAACTTTCGCCACACTCAACGGCTTTTTGAAAATTTTCTAATTTGAAAATTCAATTTTTGACAGGTTAAGTATTTCTTCGTTCTAAAAGAATTACAGGAAAACAGAAGCATGTGACTTCGCCAGATTCTTTGTGTCTGGACACCCGCAAATTATGCCAAGGCGAAGACTGGATAAGTGGGACACATACAATGACGTACGACAAATAAAATATCACGAAAGCCAAAAGACAGTCGTGGAGGAAACTCTGTAAAGAAATCAACCAGGTCACCGACAGTCCCAAACTACGCAAAATAGTGTCCAAGGCCTCTACTAATGAACTAGGTCTCATGAAAAGACCAGACAGTACATACACAAATTCAGAGAGGTAAACCCTGGAGCTGATGGCCCAGGCCCACTTTCCAGGCTCCATCGTCCAAGATAACTCCAATATACTGCTGTCCTCAACGTGGCAGAAAAAGGCCCAAGAATGAAAACTAGAGGAGGGCCGCGACTATCTTTATGCCATACAGAATAAAATGGGCTATAAATTCCTTCAAACCCTATAAGAATGCGAGGGGGGGGTATGGAATCTTTCCAGCTTTACTTCAGCAAGGTTTGGATCTTCTACTCCCAAATAGCACACTATATCCACTATCGAACATAACATAAGGAGTCGGTAGCTATGATAGTTCCCTATTATATTAATATATCATTATGTATATTCTAGCTACAAGTTTAACTCCAAAATATTGTGATAAAGTAAATTTGTACAAACATAGACATAATTATAGGATAAAAACTAATTTGTGACAAGAGCATGTACCTGTGAATCTGATACATCTGTTCTTTCTTGGATATTTTCTCTCCCTTTTTGTTGGCCGGAGGGTCGAGGGCAGCTGCCAGAATGGCCGTCTCTTTGCCATTACGACTTTGGTGTGAAATGTAAAAACCGTCTTTGGGCCCTGTCAATTCGGCCCATTTATCTATAGCTGTTTGCCAATCCATGCCGCGCTGAAATATTTATTAAATTTATTTCATTGCAAGAAGGCATTTCAAACAATATCTCATTGTTATGATGTAATCAGTTTTATATTAGAAAATGTGTGAATTTGTGAATTCTAAGTTAGGTATATTCTCTTAATTATTAGGTTTCATTTTCATATTTCTACACTTTTTTTACAATAAAATAAATTTTTGATAAATTTCTCGAATTGCAAGTAACTGTGAACTATGAGCATATCAGCTAAATAGCTGCTTGCTCAACAAACAATAATAATAATAATAATAGTATAATATTGTAATAAAATGTGGGTTCCTTAAACTCTAGGCAGTCGGAGACTCCGTAGCCAATATTCTCTTGTTTCGCACTTAACACACTCAGCGCCGATGATAGAATATTCCGTCATCTCTGGATATGCGAGGCACCGTGTGCGGGTAAATTTATCATTGTCTTACTGCATTTCTATTAATATTTAAGAGTGGCATGTCGCTTATACCGGAATTCGTGAAAGGCATAGACTAATCATTGTATTTTTTCATTTTAGTTCGGTTTTGACGTCTGATTGTTGATTGTTTGGCAGTAAATAATTCGAGTTTTATTTACAAAAGCTATGTCACACAAACATTTTCATAGTTTTGTACTTGCGGTGACGACCTTCGCGGAATTGCGGCATCGTGTAGTATGTACAGAGAAGAATGTGAACTACTATTTCTATTAGCATTTGCTACCCTGTAAGAGCAGGCAAGAAAAGCAAAAATACTTCCAAACTCGTTTGTTGCTTCAGTCTCTCCATATAATTTAATTAACATAATTACTTAATTATTCTTGCACTGTTCCCTCAACCCTTATGATGGACGGACCTAGCCATTGGTTTTTATGGCATCTACCAGTAGTGGTACTTCCATAGAAGTCCAGTTTGCCTGGACACCAAACAACTAAAATTTCAAATTCATTTTAAACATAAGCAGTTTTATAAATCATGCAGAACAGAAATTTCTAAATTTATTATAGCAGACAGCAGCTCGGTTTGTTTGCTGCCAATCAATGAATATCGGCTCAAATGTCCATGTGCTAACATTTTTTCTTATTAAGACCGCCACAAATTAATAAAACAGAGTAGTCATATTGGCTACAGCTAATTAATTAATTTTTCAAAATTAGCAACAATCAACAGGTAAGAGTATGACAAATTTAACCCAGCTTTGAATCAAAGTAAATTTCCTGTATGTTTTGTCATTTGTGATCCAGTTTTTGACAGATTGTTGAGGTACTTTTGAGTTGTTTAGTTACATACATATTTTTTAAATTTAATTAGTAACTATTTGCTAATGGTTGTTAAAAATGATATTGTTTTTTTTTACAATGAATTTAAATACGCCATTTAATACTGGCTCTCTTACCACCTTACTTTGCTCTCTTAATCGCTACCAGTTGCTACCGAACAGTAAAGAGTGTGAGGAATAACAGGTGCTCTATGTTACCTGCATATAACTTATGAAAACAATAATTCAGTTACTATATATATTAGCTAAGATAAAAGTCATCTAGAAACCTCGTGTAATAATGGAGTAGTAGTATCCAAGATAAATTAAGTAGGTGCAATACAGGAATTTAATGTTAGGTGTGAATCAAACTAATTTCTCCCCTTATTCTTTAGTTGCCTCGTAAGGTAGTGCTATGCATATCGCCGGGTAAGAACTAACACCGAGTAAGTCAGAAATGTACAAATTTGAGTTACGCATTTGAAAGGCTTTAAAGAGACACATTATTTGTTTGGTTAGTAAATTTGAAGTTGGCCAATCACAGAGTTATTTAGTTTCAACTGACAGTATATGAGTATTTTCGAGAGAAACACAGTATAAGTGAGATGATGGTAGTCTTGTGGTTAAGGTGTTGGACTACTGACGCAAAGGTCTCGGGTTCGATTCAGCGCATGGTCAACACATTATAATGCTTCATTACCACCGTCTCCCCTGACTCTAGCACAGGCACATTTGACCTAGTTGATTAAGGCTCAAAATAATTGTATATAACCTAGGTCATAGCAATTCTTTTAAAAAAAAATAGGTGTTTTTAAACGGGTAAATTCGGTCCAAATTTTTATTACTTTTGCTTAATATATTTTTGAATTAGTGTACTAAACTATTTAAAATAAAGTAGTTATGTTAATACAATATGTGTTTATTATGTTGCATCATCTGAGAACCTAGAAAAGCTCTCTCTATTCAGTTCGAAAGATGATGATATGGAAAACAAAGCATTGTACTGCGAGCACAAATCATAGAGAAGACATTATCACTCCTGCAAGTAAAATATAAACGAACCTCAACATGTACTGTATGCAGCTCTGTGGGTGCAACACCTGTAGCATGCCTCCGCATGAAACGTATCTTCTTGACCATTGTAACAGATTCCCCTGCACTGCCCAGATCCAAAATTCCCAGATCAAAGCGTCCTGATCTTCTCGCTTGCGACACTACCGCGGCCAGAGTGTCCGTGAAGTATTTGAATATGCGGTTCTGTAGCTCTACTGGCATGCCAAGGATCCTATTAAGGAACTTCGACATGTTGTTGTAGTCCTGCAATGTAAATGCATATTATCTGTTAATAGCATAATAACTTCTAGAAAAATATTTTTTTAAGACTGGTACAGTAATTGAAGTATAAAGAACAAAAACTATTATTATAAAAATTATAAATTTATGCGACTGGCCGATTGGTTTTGGATGTGTATGTTTGGAGTCATGCAAAAACCTAATTGAGACATTTTATTGTATGAAACCTGAAATATTATAATATACTCTTTTTTAATTTTATAATATACTTTACTTTTAATTTAATTTCATGATTTGATAATTATCGTAGTTTTTTTTCTAAACCTGAACTAAATACAAGGAAGAAACAAGAGTTACATTTCGATACGGATATTATAGGCAACCAATAATTCTTATCTCAAATTTCATTTCATTTCATAATTGATTATTTATTATTTTTCAACACATGGCTTAAGTTGTCAGGGAGGAGCTGGTGAGAGCAGTATCCTGTTGTCTTTATGATGCAAGTCATTTATTACAGACAGCAGTCATTACGCAAGTTTGTAATTGTATTGTAACTAAGTTGACCTCTTGATTTAGAGCTGCATTTATACCACTTATATTCGATTTGGATAAGGTACAGGGTATAATTTAAAGTAAGGTATGTGCATAAGAGCACAATATTTGAATCTATGTTGATAGGTTTATAGGAAAATGTGCTAAGCAAGTTTTCGTAACATTTTTCACAGGGCCTACCTTGTCAAGAGAAAGTACACCCGGGTTAACTTCACTATTTACGATTAATCCAACGCCAACTAATGCACTGGCTACATCCTGAAAGAAATCTCCAGAATAGTCACTGGGCGGAGGCACCAATGGCTGTTCATATTTCATTATTGCCTGTTGAGAAAATAATACACATTTATATCTTATCTGCAAAGGTGAGAAAACGCAGTGGCGATACTTTCATAGAAGCCGAAAAGCCGGGTTTGCCTAGATTTTTAACAAAAAAACTGCAAATTTAATATATTTGCAGTTTAAACTAATATTTTATTGTTTAAATTATAAACAATATCACTTATATCATAACAAAGGCCGCCGAAGGTGGGCTCTCACCTTCCTTCCTTACCCACTGTACAAATTCAGGGCACGCCATAAAAAAATGAACCATCTGGATAAGGAAAACCCTACCAGTCAGAGAATTATTTATGGTACCAATGTATCATAAATAATTCTTAAACCCATTTTTTTTTTTTTATTATCAGAATGTAAATTTGGGGCCTCAAAATATAAGGAAATTACAACAACTCCTATAATTATAGGAGGTGTAATTTGAGTATATAATCAAAACATTTCCGCTCTACATGACTGACCACTATGTGGATAATATTGAATGAGAGCATTTCCACCTCTCACCTTATTGATGAGATTGAAACATCTATATCGAGACCCTGAGCATTTTTTAGGGCTGAAACGAATTGCATTTGGCAACAGTGACACTCGTGGCAGTATAACTGTGACATTCATGAGATGATGCATGAAAGAGAGATCGTGCAAATCTGACATTTGCAAAAGGGAAGAGAGTACTGGAAAGGGATTTATTTATTTATTTAAAAATTGCATATACTTTGAAATTACCTATTTCTCCGGTGGTGGGGATGGTTTTTTTTCTTTCTTTATTTAACAGGTTTCCCCATGTACACGGTTGTATTCACTCACTATGTTACTGACATTTAATTAATTAATTATCTATCAATATATATATTTCATTTCATAGAAATTTTCAATCCTGTCATTAGACTCATAGATAAACGGTGGTGATATTTAGACATCTTAACTGTGAGTCCCGGCACTCAAACATTTTTTACCCTTTTACTGGAAGCACATTCGCATGCATGCATTCCAAAGTAGATATGTATAATTTTCATATCATCAAATTAAAAAGATGTGATGGATGGAGTAACCGAAGTGATAACAATTTGGTTCTGTTTACGGCACAGAACTTTAATAATGAAGTTCCTATTAGAATTACATATTCTCGTGGAGGGTGTATTACTATCAGTTTTCTAACATTTTTACAAAGTTTTACCTTCATAACGGCCTCCAGTGCTGTCCTTCCATACTTATTATCTATATTGAATTGTGATAAATCCCTCGTTTCAGTAGCTCGCCTGTCGCCGTGTGTCAGAGCCCCAAGGGATTCCAGTCTTTTGGCCACCGTGGAAGCAAATCTTCTCTCTCCGGCAAGGTCTGATATTAAAAATATGTATTCCGGCGCATTCACTTGGTTAGACCGGTGAGTACGACCTGTAAAGTTACAAGTAAACTTTTTGTAATATACTTATATTCTCAGCTCAGCTAAGCAAGTTTAACCTCAAAACTTATTTAAAATTTATATTTGATTTTTTTAAAAATAATCTAAAGTAGATATATTACATAAATCATTTCATAAGATCGGAAAATTCACAAAAATAACACATTAAAATTTGCAAATTTAAAATGGCAGGTTATGATTATTGCCAATAGTATATTTTGCTGGTGAATATTGCAGAAATGATGGAGTTTACTTACCAAACTGTTGTATTGCACGATCCGCAGACCATGGCAACTCTAAGGTTATGTGGACTCTTCTCCTCTGATTTCTTGCTCTGAAATACAAATACACACAATTAAGAATTTAGCACAAGGGAAATTTATTACAAATTTTCAATGAAAAGCACGCTAGATTTGTTTGGAGCATTTAGGAATTTGATAGTGTAGTAATTTGTTTATATGGAGAGGTATATTATGTGGTATTTATTTAATATTGAGTTCATGCTTCTATTTAAGCAACTCAATGATAGTCCCATGTTAAGTGGAGAACTTGAGGCATATGCAAGGGGTGAGTAGCTTAGTCTTTCTATCACTTATATGAACATCATAATAAGAACTCTAACACTTCTTTAATGATGATAACTCATTTATAAGGCTCTTTGTAGTTAAAAAATCAAAATATATAATTGTGATGGTGTTGAAAGTACATTCTCATATTAATTAGAATTATTATAGTATAATTGCTATGGCATTAAAATTGTATGTAACATTGTCATTTTGCACACTAAGTATATGACAGAATATCCAAAACTAATTACCTCCTGTCGCTTTGCAATGAAATACCACTCGACGCTGCTTCCGAAATAATAGCGACATCCTTCTCACCATCCATAAACCTCTGCTTTTCTGTCAGATTGAGGGTCTCCAAGGGTACGTCCACCTCTGAACGACTCTCATATTGAATAACTCCATCTTCAGTTTGAATTACCCTGCCTTTCCGTCCGGTCATCTGGAACAATATTCAAAGATAATATATTACAATTACCATGAACATCACAAAGTATAATTAAATGTAATGTAGGTATATTTTTTAATTAAAGAATTGTTTGGCCTAGTGGTAAAACATACATGGAAACACATCAGATTGACATCCCTCTAATCTCGGAAACACACTTCGCAAAGAAAAGCTACCTTAGTATGCCAAATTACAACTGTTATCATACAATGCAGTTGGCACTGCACATGACGGAACTGCAATACTAATAAAAACAGTGTATGTGTGATTGCTTACGCGTGTTAGAAGTAAACTTCTGTAGGGAAGTTGATTTTTCAACATTGTCACCACATGAAATCCAAGAGTGCCATGGAATAGTCTTGCTTTATTCATTTACGATATTCAATTAGCTTTTTTCATAAAGATTCTATAGTTGCTGCTTTCCTTGACATATCTGCTGCTTATGATAATGTCATTCTCCCTCTTCTAACCATATTTAAGTTTCTTTGTAGGAGAGCATAATTATAAGGGTTCCTGGTGGACGATCCATTGCCAGAATTATTTGGAAGAGTCCTTCTCAGGGCTCCTCAGTCCTCTTTTATTTAATATTTATACATCTGATCTTTATCTTTCTATAATTAACAATGACGGTCATATTTTGCAATACGCCAATGACATATTTTTACTATAGCTTATGTGACGAAGAAGATTATTTCTGATGCTGAGTTATTAGTATTTATTATCATGAGTTATTACTGAGATTATTTCTGATTAATGCATTTCCTAAATCTTTGCACAATTGGCACATAGCACATATTAAAATGAATAATAACATTAACATACCATTAATAAATGATAGGTATTACAAGAGTAGATAATAAGAAGTCGGTTATACCTCAGCAACATTCTCAGGTCCTCCCAGTTCGTCGATGAGCTGATCCAATGTGTTAGCGGGCAGCCTCGTGCCGAGCCTTTCTACTGCAGCCAGCAAACTCTCCTTCATAGTGCAGGCACGTTCTATAGCATCACGAGGCGGCGCACTAGTAGCACTTTTCGGGGGACCTGAAATGTAGGAGATTAATGTGAATCTTTTATTCCACCAAATGCATAATTACATATTTATACTTTCTCACAATTATTGAGGCAATGGAAGACAAACATAATCACACTTTGTTTTTAAGTATTTATAAATTAATCTAGAGAATATAACCCTTTATATAGACTTCAAAAAATGGTCAAAATGGATTCAGGTGACCTTTGACGAAAAAGTGGGGGACAACTTTCGTCCGATCACAATGCTTTCCTTGCCCCATGGGGTTCAGAAAGTAAAAATGTCACATGACAAATTTCTCATGATTTTTTTAAAGTAGCATGAGCTAAAACTCACAGCCAAGCCTACAGTTACAAGGTTGGTTGAGTAATGGATACACACCAGCAATAATGTGCGACTGCAAATTACATTATTGTGACGGAATATTTCCACTCCATTATGGGTTAAATTTACAGTCACCCCTTCCAAATAGCACCTGTTGTAACTGTTTCCTATATCTTCTAAGCAAAAAGGAGATCAAAGTACAATCTTTTGCAACCAGTTAATTTGCAATTGAGGCTTTTTTTAAAAAGTGGTACTGATGATGCAACAAGGTCATTACCCTTGTTAGGGTAAATGCATAAAGTGAAAGAAGTACTGATTTTTGGATTACATAATAAAGTATTTATGAAAATAGTGTCAGTCCTTTTTTTCTAAAATTAACACCCCTTAATCAAAATTCTAAAATTGCTCCTCACCGATATATATACCATTAGTACCGACTGGTGTTCCTGTTATGCTCTGCCCAGTGACCGTTTTGACAGTTATTTGTGAGCTGCTACTTGTGTTATTTGTCTTTCGTTCAATCAACTCTTGAATTTTATCTTGTGTCGTTATAGGTTTTTTTTTAATGGCTGAGGATTTCTTCTTCTTTTGAGGTTTTTTCTTACGTCCTACCCATGGCTCTATATATAAAAAATAATGATAAAAATCAATATATTATTATGGTAATACCATTATGTACATAATGTGTAACTATATGTAAACGATTTACATGTAATGTGCATATATTTTACACTTTTATTTTTATTTTTAGCCATGACGATTAATTTTCATATATCCTACATTAAACATAAGTTATCCTTGTAAATATTCATTATATGTCATATTCGTTACATTTTCACTGTTTTTCATAATTATTGTTTCTTTATAAATCATTTTTTTTACTACTTTAATGAAAGTTTGACCGTATTGCTTGACGCACAGATAGGTAGGTGAGAGTGAAAAGCTTTCATAAAATACAGGCCTGTATTTAAACCAGCGTGCATTACCTCAAGCGATGCAACTATCTGTGATTGCAGTATTAATCTTTCTTTGAACATTCTGGCTATATAATTTGTTTGAAAATGTTCAATCTGAAAAAATATTAAAAAGCATTCGAATTTTCCAAATGTCAGACTTTTGTATAAGTAAACTAACGGCGAATGCCTATTATAACATAAGGAATCATTTTTTTTTTTTTTTTTTAAACTTTATTATTATTTTTTACAAAACACCTTTACACCTCTAAATACGGTATTTAAGCATTATACATTATACAATGTTACTATATATATATATATATATTGCAACAGTATATTGATAATTTATTATGAGAGTTAAAATTGTCAAAAAAAATGGAAATAAAAAGGTAATATACAAACAGCCAACATCAATAGAAAATACTTCAAATTAAATAACGAGTTATAATAAACACAACAGAAAAAAGTATGAAATATATTTATAATACCATAAAATTCTACTCATAATGAAAGCTAGCCATGAAATATGGACTTAATATATTATTGTTTAGGTAAACTTGTACAGACTCTGGTTTTTCACCTGTAATTGCAGTCGCATCCAGCTTATGGATTAGAAAATAAACCTGTTTTTCTATAAAAAATATCTTTTCAATACAAGTCTTTGTTTTTAAATGTGGCTTAATTTGAGTTGAGTATTGAAACCTTAAGACGCTGTTTCAAATTTTACATGTAAACATCAGAACCAAAACTGTGATAAGGTTATTACTCAAAGTGCAAAAATAGGCTCACCATCGTCAGAATCACTTCCAGTTCCAAAGAATGGATTGAAATCGCTGCTCTGATCCGATTCAGACCGCCTTTCTTCCTCCGAAGCATTTGAACCTTCGTACTCTATCTCCGATTCGGATCCAGAGACCCATTCTGAAGAGTCCCGCCTCTGTTTCTTACCTCCATTTCTGCCTGATTGCCGTGCAGATCCTATAAAAGATAATAATAATTATTATTGATAGCTCATTCTTCATAGAGATCATCCACATAGACATCTTCAACATATTGGAACATGTGTGTTTTAGACACATTTCAATGTTGCTATATCATCGGAAGATACTTGTACCATGTGTATAATGTGCATAAAATTATAATTCAATAAAGACTTCTCAAATTAGTAGATGAGTGTTGGGATATCTTCTGTGTATATATTTTTTCTTTTATGATGAATATTTATTTTTGCATATTCATATTTTTTTCTTTAATATGTAATGTCGTAAATTTCTTTTAAAATACATAAACAAAACATTTCTTAGGTTGTATCTGACAGCAAATAAAGAAGTAAACAATTGTAACATGTATGCGTATGTATGTGTGTCAAATAAAGTGTTTTTTATTGCTTAGTGCTTTATCACTTATCAAGAGCATAAAGTCACACAAGTAAGTGGTCTCTTATTGTTAGAACCGCTCCGCATAAGCAATTCACACCAGTGGTATATCATCATATTTGATGATGCATAAGGGCAGTAAAAGGTAAAAATCATTGACATACTTTTAGCAGAGGTGACTTCATCATCATTGGACCCATTCTTGGGCTTATCTCCGTTTGTTATGGTGGGTCGAGGTGGTGAAGGGTCAGCTACAGTACTTTTCCCAGGGTCTAGGCCGAGTAACCTGTTTATTCGATTTCTGTCTGGAGCAGGGAAATGTTTTTCAACCAATGTTTGCATTACACCCCTGAAAGTAAAGTGATAATTTTCCATTAACAGATAATTCTAGTTGAAACAAAGTGGAAATTTATTTGTATGTATGCTGTCTGCATGAGCTATTATGGACCAATTTAATTTGAATACTTTCAGTTCTTGGTTTAAAAATGTTTATCCTAAAATCTGTAAAATGCAGGTTTACACATAACAGAGGACGAGATTCGTAGTAGAATGGTGTCCATATGTATTACTAGCTGTATAACCCCGGGCTTTACCCCGAGTTGACAGTTAGGACATGCAGGTGGCATTAACGGCACCTTCGACATGCGACAACTTGTACCTGTGGCACTCGGGATAAATCGTTTCGGGACTCATCTTTAGGCCCTTCAAGCCATCGCGCTCCTAAATTTGATTTTTTGTAAGCGCCCTTGGCACCAGACAACTCGTACCTGCCGCAAACGGGAGATCTTAAAATAGATTTGTTGATTTGGAAATTCTGAGAGCTTTCCAAAATGATAAAAACACTTTCCTGGAATGTTACCTAAATAATTTCCGTACAATTTTCCATCCCCTATTTCACTCTTAGTTGATATTTTTAAAAAAAAATAAGTCGCTTTAAAAAAATAATAATAATGTCTTTTGTCAGGGTTCAAGCTATCTCCATACCAAATTTCATTAAAATCGGTTCAACGGTTTAGCTCTAAAAACTTAATGCCAGACAGACTTTCGCATTCATAATATTATACATAAGACAGCTGATCAAAAAATACACGCAAATTGTGTATAATTAAAAAATCATAATTTATTACTTAATATTTAATATGGCCCCCTTCAAAGTTTTCATCATCGGATATAGAACGCATTTGTTGATATGGCCTTCATTTTCTTCAGCGATTCAGTTTTTATTTCCTCTATGATTGCAAAACATCGTCCTTTGATAGTTCTCTTCATCTATGGGAACAGGCAAAAGTCGCACGGGGCCGATTCCGGCGAACATGGTAGCCGAGGCATCAACGCGGTGGGGGTTTTTTGTCAAAAGATCGCGAACAAGCTACGGGGCGTGAGCGGGTACGTTATAGTGCAATAGGAACGAGTTGGTCTTCCACAATTTTGGTCTTTTTTGCAGATGGCCTCATGCAAATGGAGTAAAACTTCTTGTTAGCCGTGCAACCTGCTGTAAGAATTCGTGGTGTACAATCTCATTGTAATCGAAGAAAACATTAATGAGAACTTTGACTTTTGATCAAACTTGAGGTGCTTTGTTGGGCTTTGGCTCTTCTGAAGTCTTCCATTGGGACGATTGCACCTTTGTTTCAACGTCATTGATAAACCCATGATTCATCACTGGTTATGACCGTTTTGAGCAATTCTGGGTCATCAGCAACTTCATCCAACATTTGCTGGGTCTTTGCGATATTGCTTTTTGTTAAAGATTTAACAATTTTGGCACGAAATTGGCAGTCACTCGAAATTTGCCCGAAATGCTGGTAATGTGATTCACAAGATCCTACCAACTTCCTCTGCAACCTCTCTAATAGTGATTCAGCGATTGGAAAGCACATTTTTTTTGATTTTCTGGATGATACCATCAGTAGTCAATGTTCTTGATCGCCCATGCCTCTCGTCATCTTCAACGTCTTTACAGCCCTCTTCAAAATGTTTATACCAATCGTAAATGGCTGTATTCTTCATAACATAGTCTTTAGCATTCCAACCACAAAGTCTATTAAAAACCAAGTACGCATCCAAAATGGCCAAAAATTGATGTATTAATTAGAAACATGTGTATCAACCTAAGATAAAAAAATAGATTCGCACAAAATTTAAATATTCCGTGTATTTTTGATCAGTCCTCATAGTAATATTAGTACATTAAAAAAACTATGCCTTCCTTATTCACATTTTGTTAATGAAAGGAATAAAATAGCATGATTTGCTACTGAAGCTCTTGCACAAAGCTGTTCCTGTATGGGATTTTCAAGGTTAAACAGACCAAAAGGTTAAACGCAATAGCCTCAATATCCATTGCACATACAAATTAAATAATGGCAAAAAACCATTAACATATAATAATATAATTGTAACATACTCAACTACGCCTTGCAATAGATAATGGAATGGAAAGACACCTTATGGAATCTTCACTTACTTGGCAGTGCTGACAAAGTCATTCAGCTCGCCATCATCTCTTTCCAACTGTTCTAAAGTTCTCGCTTCCCCTGTACTTTGTAGGCCAATCACCACACATTTTCCACATTTCACAGCCTCCCTTGCAACAATCACAGCATGGTTAACCTTAAATAAAGTATGGATATTTTAAAATCCTTTCAAGCATACTTTATATAGAGCTCCAGGTGGGAGATGAGTTTGTCACCCGATTTATAAACCTAAATAGTAACAAGGATGCATCACAATTTTGTAAGTAAAACATTTCTAAGTAACTCATTTATTTATTTATTTAATCACGGAAAAACAACGGATACAAGAGATGAGAAGAAAACTTAGAAAAACTTATGATATAGGTTAGTCTTGCATCCTTACAAGTTTTTCACATATAGAGTGATTTATTTCATGTCTAATGTTAGTTATATAAGTTTACTGACAATAAGATCATGGTTAAGTGTATGCAGTTGCAGGCAATTGCAATTGAAAGCTTATGCTTACACAGTACTACTTTATAAATAAGTACACAAAAGTAAAATTAAAAATAGTGGCAAAAATAAAAGTAGAAATAGTGGCAAGCAAAGTGGCTAAGGAGGTGAATTGAAATTAATGATGAAGAGAGCCGATATTAGATATTAGATATTCAGGATGCTGTATTTTGAAGAGACTTTAGAAAAGTGAATACAGAATTCTTAAAAACTGTGGCCTTCGAGAAAACATCCACCTCTAGGAACAATTTGTTGAATGTTTGACATAATCTTTAGAGCGGTGCTCTAAAACCTGCGTTGGACCTGTTATATGGCGTTATAGGCTCAAAGACTAATTGTCGACGGGAGAGTCTCGGTGGTACATGGAAGTTGATTTGTTCAAGTAATTGAGGACAGTCGAAGTAATTATTACATATTTTGAACAGTACAGTCATATCTAACATTCTCATTATTAGTATTGAATTTTGTGACCTGGCTATTCGTACCCTGGCAAATGTGCATCATTGATACTGACATAGTAATTTGTAGTTAATTAACACGATAACTAAAAAAAAAAGACAAAGGTAAAAAGTCATTAATAAGATATATTTTAAAAATAATTAAGATTTGCAAGAAAAATCTAAATTAAATCTGCCAATTTGTTAAAAACATCTTTAAATATATGTTATTACAGTAAGAGCTTGATAATCCGGATAGATAAGAAAAAAAACCACATATGCTTATTATATGCTTATTTATGTGTACAGAGTGTATTGAAAATGATTACTGTCCCTCTAAGGTTATAGAAAGAATAAAAATATTGGAAGAATGTTTCCCAAATATGACAAAAAAAAGCAAAATTAAATGGAACTATTTCGATAAAAACATTATTTAATAACATATCTATTTTGGCATGCTTTTTTATTGTTTTTATTAGACTGGTTTACTTGCCGATATGGATCAACCTCCTAAAAGAAAGTAGTGCTTTTAAATATATTCTTTTAAATTTTGTGAAATTTAGTCTAAGGAGTTAAAAATATATTAAAAATATTTACTGACAGAAAGTTTTAAAAAATGGTGAAACAAGTGAACCCTTTCAGCAATTTCCGGTAGAGCGTGATAGAATTCCTGGATAATTGTCTTATCCTAATGTTTTTATATTTTTTATTCATAACATTAGGAGAAATGTTACCTTGGCTGCTATGCAAAGGTACTTAAAGAACCTCTGATGGGATGACCAGAATTGCCCCCACATAGTTTTCTTCATTCGGCTTTCTGCGTCTATCAATTCTGCGGCTTCAGTGAATTTCTGCATTGCCTCTACCCACTAGAAAATAAAAAATAACATGGCGGCTTAAGACATACATTACAAATTATCGAAAATGAACTTCTTCTTTGGAATTTCTAGGTCAACGCAACTATTTTCGGAGTTGTCGGACACTGAAACCGTTACGAAAAACCAAATTTAGGAGCGCCAATGGCCTAAAGATTAGTTGCAAAGCGACTTATTCTGAGTACTGCAAGGATGAGTCATCGTGCTATAAAGACGCCTTTAAAACCACCTGCAGGTCCTAATTGTCATGCGGAGCGAAACCCGCTGTCGAACAGTTAGTATTATTATAATAACTATTTTTCATTATTGAGTTATTTTACAAACTAAAACTTTGAGTCTAGATGGCGGTGTAGTTTGAACAAAGAAATGAGGATTTTCAACCTATTCACTTTATTAATAGAAAGATAGAAGAGACTTCTTCAAATCAGAAATATATAAAAATATTCATACAGTATTAAAAAAAAAATCAAAATTAATATTTACTTCAATTTTTTATGATTGCAATTCACTTTCAGTCACTAGCTACAATTTGTACAAAAGGTGTTATAGGGTGTTATATAGCTACGAAAGAAATGAAGAAATCATTTAACCTAAAAAAGGCACATACCAGTGCAACGGCCTTGTCATAAGTTTCCCTAAACTCCTTAGTAAGAGGAACTTCCTCAATTTTAAAACCCACTCCGTGAAAGGATAACTGTCTCGCAATGTACATTCCTCTTAACTTCATGTCCATTGCAACTATTTCCATTGCACCAACACCTCTAAAAAAAAACAAAAATAGTATTAATAATTATCATCCTTATCATAACAGAAACTGAAAGTGGTCCTGCAGACCCATTACTTTATATTGTCTTAGTCTATATTTTAAACTCATCTACAAAATATATAAATATTTAATAATAAGTGAATAATAATAAATATTAAATCCTTGCTCCTTACGAATAGTAGTTATGTGTGACCAATAAAACCAAAAAAATGATATATTGATTGTTTAAAAAAAATATATAAAATGATTAAAATTTAAACTAATGACTTTGTCCATCAATCGTTTAAAAGCTGACGTGTAATCCATCTCTTGTAGACCGGCTCGTAGTACTTACTCGTCGTTATGGTAATGTCTGTTTTTCCGAAATGCATTTCGTAAAGCCTCCTTAAGTTGCCTATAATATACTTCTAGATATCAGCAAATAATTACATACATTGACTTCAGCACAATGAAAAAACTGGTTTGAGGCAAGGAAATTGCTCTTCCTTGGTTCAAATAATTGTAATTGTATGTTGCGCAGTTGTGTGTTGTTGTATGTTGTTGGCGATGCTTATAAGAATGATGTTTCTAGTAAAGTCTACTTTAGTACGGGCAATGCCTAGTTAGGTAGTACTTTGCATAATATGAAATTAATGTTTTAGTTACTGTCAATAAATAAAAAAAAAAATTAAACCTGCTTTTAAAATAAATCGCTGAACTTAAAGCAAAATAAGTGGGCCTTACATTTAATGAGAGTCAAACAAAATATATTATTTACAAAACATAGAGCAATAGTAACAGTAACAACATTTTTATATAACCAGCTTTAGCACTGAAAATATACCTACAAAGTATATGTAAAAATAAATAAATATTTGATTTTCGTTCAATTTTGGAATTGCCTAGCATGTATATTACACTGTAAAAAATGTTCAAGGACTTGCGACTGACCTTTTCTCAACTGCAGATATAAAATCGTTAAAATTAGGGAAAGGTGTTCCTTTGCCCCAGATTCCGAGGCGGACCATATAAGCCATGTTCCTCGGCTCCGATGCACCAGTAGCAGATGCATAAATAACCCTGGCCTTAGGGAGCCTGTTTTGCAGTTCAAGAGCTGTCAAGCCTGTCTTGGTAGGTTTGGATGAACCCACCGGGCATAAATTCTTTGCTTTATGGCATTCATCAAAGACAATCTTATGATGGTAGTTAAAGGAAAAAAAAATATTTACCAAAAAACTCCATACATAAAGATAATAGATGCCACTGTCTTACTTAGTAATAATTTTTAAATATTAATAAATAAAAAATAATATTTGTGATTTACTGTGACTAATTATTTCAAATTCTTAGTTTCATGGAACTCCAGTAAACTACAGTACAGCAGGTCTAAGTAATTACATTTAATATTGTGATAACTCATTTACTACACACATGGTCTAGACAAAACAGGGAATGTTAAGTTTGTTTTTATATAGTTTTAGTAAGACAAAAAGAAATGTAAAAAAAAAAGAAATTGCTAAATGACTGGTCAAAAGGTATAAAACATATATCTGTCTGCAAGAATTTGTTGGTGGTACGCACCACCACCAATGGTTGAATCTAAATAGTTTGTGCTTTGCCAAAAAGTTTTAGCACAAAGACACCATGTTGAAAATAGACAGTTATAAATAATGTCAATAACCAGCTTCTTGATGTAAAAATTAACATTAAATAAACATTTGCATCATTCTTTAAAGCAATTCTAATATTTAATGTTACATAATATTAAGGATACAACGCCATCAAAATCATCTCCGAACCATTGCAGCAACTGTTTCAGCCTGGTTTTATAAGAGCCACCAGTAGACTGTGATTCTCCTATGAGGGCTGAGTATGTAGAGAATATCACTCCTTTCTTTACATTGCCATTCATGCCAGATGAGATTTTTGCATATTTTAACTGAAACATTAAATTCAATTATCTGATTTATTAAAGATATGAAAAGTCTTTAAGCATGTTAAAGCAAAACATTAAAATTGGCTTTTTACCCATATGCATATAATAAAAAAAGAAAAACCTTATTCAAGGGGTGAACTTGTATAACGTGCGCCCCAATGTCTTTAAGATCTCTTTCGGCATCATATTTGAGGTCATTAGAAACAGATATCCAGAGCGCTCTTTTGCGACCTTTGAGAAAGTTCTCAAAGATAATTCCCGCGATGGTCCTGCCTTTTCCCACACCGGCACCATCCCCTAATATCGAAAAAAAAAACACAAATTAGATGTTCGTCTATCACAGGCGTTTAGATCTTAAAATATTAATTTATGTACGGCTATCAATTTTTCCTCCAAGCTTCCACCAAAGAAAATACTCATTGATCTTCCTTTTTAAACATAAACTATAAAGGGCAGGTTTACTTTTATTGGGTCTTCTGAACCATAAATTCAGAACCTGTTCAATCGAACAGTTCTTATCCTTCTGCTTTTTGAGCTCGACCGCATATCATACAATGTCATTTACTTTGGTGTTAAATTGACAATTGTATTTCGCACCTTTCGTGCAGCATAGCCGCCAACTCCCACTTTGTGAATGGTACCACTTTTCCCACAACCGTAAGTAATGATAGGATGTACTCTGGTTGAACAATTTGGACGTCGATCATCGCAGAAAGGTGGACATAAAGACCAGAGGTAATAATATAAAATAATAGGTGCATGATCAGCAAAATCATTATTTTTAAATATATTACTAGCTGTTCAACCTCGGGTTCGTCCCGGATCGGCAGCTAGGCCCTGCAGGTGGCTCTGTAGGCGCCTTTGGATTAATAAATTATGTACAGTGTAGTAGTTGACAGAGAAAATGGTCATTAACGTTGACGTCTATGAATTTAAATATTTATTTTTGATTTGTTGTCAAAAAGCGTTCCAAACTGACTATACATACTTTTGTACTATATAGTAGATAATATTATAAACAGGGCATGGATGCTATTCCTTTCCCTTTTAGGTTCTATACATACATTCATGTATGAGAAGTTACTATCCCCGTCCTTACATACATACATAACATTAACAAGATACATAACATTAAAGTCAACAAATTTCTAGTACAATTAGATGTAACTTTGATAGTTCGACACAGCGTTCAAATATCATATTCAAATTTCAAAAACATAACAGCACGGTTGTCTAAATGTTACGGCCAGTATAAATTATGGCTATGAGCGCAAATAGAAACATACAAATTAATGTTCAGTGTCATATTAGAATTATTATAAATTGAAATATTATGTCTGTGTTACAAAACCAAAATACAAAAAAGAACATGAAATACACTAATTTAAGCTTTGTTAATTAATATATATATATAGAAACGAAAAAAAAAGTTATTGAAAAAAACATCAATTTGGGAGAGGTTGGTATTTAAAAAATTACAAATTTGGTAAATGGGGGAGGGGGTTGTTTCATTACTCAGAGAGGAAGATGCCATCAATGACACCTGTAGGGCCTAGCTGTAAGAAGTCAGGTTTTGGTTAAGTAATTTAATACTTCTAAACAATGTTGATATTATATGATGGCTACAGGGTGTCATAGCCATTTTTCTTTTTATTGCTCGGACACTCTAGAGCTAGTTTTATAACCTTAATAAAATAAAACAAACAAATATAACTCAGGACAGTCCATTTAATGCATTATTTGGCCCTCTTCCCGATCTAGTTATTATTTATTTCAAGCAAAACTTGATATAAACATAAAAGTTTTTTTCAACAAATAAAAAATAAATACATAATGTGATGGAACATTACATAAAACCACACCATGAGAAATCAATAACCCAATTCTAACTTGCACTTACCAATAGGCTCATAAATGGTGTTTTGTTATAATTACCAATAGAGCTTCACAAGCAAGCTTTGGCCCCACATTTTAACGGACGACATAAATGGAATGCCCGTTGCCAACAGTAAATGTCACTCACCGATTAAGAAGCCAGCTCTCGTGCCATCGGGCAACAAATGCTCATGAGCCTGCGATGCATAAACAATAGACTCGAGTTGCAAAGCGGACAGCAGACCTTTATTGATGGTATCGTCTGGAAGGCTGACCTTGTACCATACCTCTGCTGGCTCCACTGAAGACAATGACGCTGTCTCCACAACAGGATCTGGATGCTTTTTTCCTAGTTTTACTGTGTAAATAAATAATTTAATTTACATTTCAAACCTTTTTAACTGCGTTTAACTACAAGGCATATTAAGCCCTAAATTATTGCTTCAGACCGGTATATTATATGATATAGAAACCTTAAATATTGTTATTTTGAAAATACACAAACAACAACATTTAAATTAAGCTTAAAATTGGGAAATTTTGAGTAGCTTTGTAAAAATAATTTTAACTCTCTTCGATGTTGTTTAAAAGTGACTCGTGCAATTGAAGCGGTAAGTGAATAAGAGGGTTAACTTCGTAAATACGTTTTTTTTAATAAATGAAGAAGTAATGTGCTTTTGTACACAATGTGCTTTCACAGTCTCAGAGCAGACAAATGGATAATAAAGAAATTTAAAACGAGTAAGAAAGGGTTATTTATAGTTTTCTACTTTTAAAAATGGCTGAAAGGGTTTTAATTGCAAATATTTCCTATTTGTCTTTTTGTGAAGTAACCCCTCCATCTACTCAACGCTTCAATTGCGAAAAAGCTTTTGAAATGTATATTCAAATTTAAAATTGATAGGAAAGAAGTTTTAACTTTTCAACGGGCCTTTTACAAGGTTATCAAAATGATAGAAAATATATTTGAAATACTAGCTGATATCAGTATTGCTTATTACTATGCATAACAGCTTTGTCAAAATCTTCGATGGCGTTGTACATCACCAGAATATGCTATCTTAACTCAACAGCCAGGCCCCGTTTTCAGCTCATGCGTGGGCGTGCACTACTCACAGCTGGTTTCTTTCCTTATTTTTTAAATATCAATAGCATGATATTGTCAATCATTTGGCATAGCCTTTTAATGTCATTATTTGACACCATAGCAAGGACTGACATTTAGGGCCACCTCAGTGGCGTTCAAATGGGGAGCAAATTTACCCATTCAAAAGCTTACATTTGCCCTGTCAAACTATTGCTAAACAACTGTTAGCAATACGTCGGTGGTTCAACCAGTGGTGTGCCCTGAATTTGTACAGTAGGCAGGCCCTATTGCGGGGTGGGGTAGAGGGGGCGGAGGGAGCCTCCCTTCGGCGGCTTTTGTTATAATATAAATTATATAAGTTACGTTTATAAAATAATCAATATTGTTAGTTTCTGTTATACAAGAGCTCAGTAAACTTACATTTGGCAGGCATGTAGTCAGCGTAAGTTTCAGCAACACCTAATTCTTCATCATCAACCTCTTCCTCTTCCATCTATAAACAATTATCATATAAAGAATGTTATAATCAAGATGTATAGAAAATTAGTCTGATACTTTTTCTGTCCATCCTTTGATACGAGTATTATGCATTAACGTTACGTATTACGTTAAATAAAAATTGCAACAAAATTAATAGATTTTTTATTTTATCTTTACACCATGCTAATGACACGATTATAAGGAACAGTACGTAAGGTGCGTCTCCACATGAGCAGCCTTAGAGTAAACAGCCTTACCTCGAGGCCAATGGCGCTGAACGCATGTTAAGTTGCTTATCGTAATCTTTACACTTTTGTCTTACTAGGCACCTTCCTAAAGGACTTTATTGTAATGTGCCTGGCTCGGGTACAAAATGCTTTAGCGAGTTAATAACACTTTAGCAGTGAACTAACGTTACTATGCATAAGGCGAATGTATAAATTTGCCAGTTTTAACACTGTTCTACTAAGTCACTCCGCACTAGAATAGATTTATGTACCTTTGGCTCTTGGGCATGCCACATTTGCTTCATTCCCTGGAGGTTCTGCCAGTTGATGCCCATAGGGCCAGCCATCCCTCCTAGAGAGCCACCGAGCATGTTGGCCAGGTGACCCCCTACTCCTGTCTGTAGGATTTGGTTGAGATTCTGCAGGAGATATGGGTTCATGCCAAGGCCCATGCCCGCCATTTCCACTAAGAAAACAACCAATTTAATTAATCAACAAAGGTTTGGCAGGTGGTAAAACTACTTTAAAACCTTGCAGACACTTTTTAATGATTTTTATGAACAGCTTTTAGCAAAATATAAAAATTATTCATCAAATATTTGAGAGACGAAATACTTATCATAAAATTTTAAGCATATGATTGTAGAATGTGATTAAGGAATCTACAAAATCGATGTCAATGTTGTTCAATATATGACAGATTTTTTAAATACACATGTTTTTACTTAGGGAATCCAAATCAGGCTAAATTTGACCCCTTTCCCCTTTTTGACAGATGTTTATTTTGGAGTTTCCATTGGGCATTTTATGGAAGGATGCATGTATTGTCTGTCAATAGATAGCATGTATCAAAGCAACAAAATCTTTCAAATTGAGAATTGTGCTCGTCACACAGAATAAATTGAAAATTAATGAAATTGCCCACAATACATTCAATTAATACATGATTTCTAACTCAATGTCGTTTAATCTCGGGTTTGCATCACATTAAATTTCTCTTACACATCAAGCTGATGTTTGGCATTTTCACGTGCATTATTTTGCCTGCCCCAAACCACTCATACATTTGACATAGTAAATCTGTTTTCTTGCGCATAAAAAATACAACATGTTTATTATTTATTAATTTGTTGTTGCAATTATAAAATAAACAATTTGATTAAAATATCTAAAAATAATAATAATATTATGTTAGTTCAAATCAAATTAATGAGGATTATTATGGTACCAAAAAGGTTACTTTTTTACTAAATGAAAAACACATGATACTTAAATAAAATTTATTAGGTGCCTACTAAATAAAGTCATAAATACTATAGAAAGATAATAAAAAAAATCAAAAGGAGTATAAGAATGTATTTTAGGAATATCATTCTTTCAATAATCATTACAGTATGAACATTACTCAATATCTTACGATTTCAAAACACTAATATATTTTTTTCCCTTTGTCGGCGTTTCTTATCCCACTGGCTTGCTAATAGGAGAGAGAATTTTTAAATGAATTGTAATCAAAGAAAAGCATAGTAATTACTAGATATTTATTGCACTGTGATCAAATCATCCTGCAAATTTCCATGGTCTAGTGCAACGATACTCAACCTGCGGCCATTAACAAATTAATGCATGCAAAATTGTATTTTGCATGCATTAATTTTTTACTCGTCGCATTATTGCACTGATCGCGGTTGCATTTCAGACGAGGCGTATTGGTTGGAATAATCACAAATCTGTCCATATTAAAATTTGTTACAGATTTTCAAGTTGGATGCGGTAAATTAAGATCGTTAAATTGCATTTAAGTTTAGAATACTGCTATTAATGCTACAGAAAAAGCTCAAAATATATGATACTTCTGCAGCATTTATTAAATTACACCCAAAAGCCTGTGAGGATTCAATTAAACGAGGCATGTGAATGACCAGTAAAATATGGTTTGTAAATTAACTTAAACAAGATCTTTCTAAAAGTTTTATATTGATTTGACATAAGCATTGTTCGGATCTGCATGGACATCCAGATCTGAACTATTTTTAAAAGTGATATTTGATACACACTTAAATTTGATACACAAATACACAATTAAGACACTAATTATGCTTATATTATAATATTATAATAAAAGTAGTGGGTAAGTGTAATGTTTCAACCAAATCTGAAATAAAAGAAAAAAGAAGAAAACAAAAAGCCGTGTGAAATAGAATGCTGCTAAAATGAGTGCTGGCATGCTGGCAAATATTGCAACTACCGAATGAAATGTGTCTTACTCTGCGCGAGTATGGAGGCAGCATTGTAGGCGGCCATTCCGGGGTTGGACGCGGGACCTCTCCCACTTCCTGCTGCAGCCATTGGATACAGACCAGTCGGTGGCATCATCTGACCCATGCTTCCTCCACTCATCATGGGGCTGTCTATGGCGGTTGGACAAATTGGTTAATCGAACCGACGCTGCTTTAAATTGTTTCTCACTATTAAATGCAATATTAACCAAGTTCATCTTGCAATAACGTTAGTCATACAAGTCATATTGAACAGTCTTAAATTATACAGTTACAAATGGGGTGGAATAGTCGTAGTTCAGATATATCTATGTGAACTACATTTCTCCACATCTCCAGTTATTCAATATATTAATTTAGAAGCAACATCATTGTTATGTCTCGGAGTTCATGTCAACCATACGGTTAACGATTTTCTTAATAATATGTTTACATAGAACTACATAATATTTATGATAATTTACAGCCTGTTACAAATTTTTAGAAAAAATAACAGTCACTACTTAAAAAACAGGCCAGTCCCATTTTTTATCATATGAATGGCACAATTCAAGTTGGTGAAAGATTTTGACTGTTTATTGTTTCGTAGTGTTATGGTATTGATTATGTAAATATAACATATATAAAAACTGATTTTAAACTTTCACTGATCATAAAATAATGGCATTTCAAAAGTTGCAATATGCGAGCAGGTCATTCATGGTGGTTCAAATCACTGGGTTTTCACTACTTCCCACGAATTGTATGTTAAGCGATCGAAATCTTCAAACACTAAAATTAGAACCAGGCAGATGACTATAAATTGACACCTCTTACTCATGCAAAGAATCGGTACATCTCCCACTCAAGTCATGTGTGACGAAGCCTTAAATAAGGAGGTCAGTTGTGAGACTACCTACTGTTATGAACTCAGATCGGGAAACCAAATTAAATTAGTTGCCAGTACGTATCGAAGCCTCCCCTGAGGACGGGATGTGGGATCAACTCCGAAACATCATGATGACGAACGTGATGAGATTTGTACACATGGCATGTAAAAATCGACAAAATCATTTGTTTTATACAACATATGTGCATGTTCTAATAAATCCAACCAAATAGAGTGGAAACAGGAACAGATTAAGGACTTGCAATGCTTAAAATTGAAACAGATGCGAACTTATGTACATATTAAAATTTTAAGGGATTCGGGGAGACGGAACAGCTAGAGGATTTACAAACTCCGAAATGAGTTTGTTTAAGAATTCTTTAAATTATTAACATTCACCCCATTGATGAGTCGTCCTTTTTCTGTATACAGACGTGGAATGATGCTTCCAGGGCAATTTTAGAAGTATGTTCGAGGAAGGTGCCTATAAGTTTTCTGGTCAGACCAAGATCTTTATGAAGGTGGGGGAGACGCCTACCTCAACCACCACGTAACTCAATACTTTGAAGCCATTTCTCCTGATAGCTGTGAGGTATTTAGGTTGTTATATTTATTTGACCATATAAAGCTTTTATGCTTTAACATAGACGATTGTTTGCTATTGGGATATTATAAGTGGGTAGGTAGATAGACAAGTTGCTTTTTTTTCATCTAGGATTAATAAGACATGGTAAAATGATCACATATGTAGATGTCGGTTTGTCACTGACAGTGAAACTCTAATAAAATAACCAGTAAAATTGACCAGCTGAAGAAATGACTTGGTAACATTTTTGCAACACTGAAAACACTTAAAAGTACTTACTTGGATTCATTCTAAGAGTGTCAAATATTGGATTCATGTTGCCCATGTTGCTCTTAGCGACCATGCCCGGGGGTAGTTTCATCTGTTGTGGTCTATTGGCTATCGGAGTAACGCTATTTCCGAGCAGGCTTTTGGATGACGTCGGCAGTGGAGCGGATATTGTCTTTATGGGATTCTTCATTTTTTCCGGGAGACCTGCAGCGGCAGCTAAAGTTTTTCCCCCGCCTATAAATAATGGGTAAAAATATTACTTTTTTGTTAAAAAACAATATATTTTTTAGATCAACTTAATTTATAAATTAAAAATATCCTCATTGCCAACATAAAATGTCCTATCTAATTTAATTTGTATTACAATTCGTCGTTACCTCCATCCCCGGTCCAACCCTACTATCATAGGCTGCTGTGCTCATGTAATAGTCGGCCATGTTTAGTATCTCCTTGTATGATAGAGTTTGATATGAGTTTGGTGATTTGCGAAAAAACTAAACTATCGGCTATTGGGGGAAAATGGTTATTACTACTGAGAATTGGAAACAAGAATCACTCATCTCACAACAAGAAAACTCACTCATCAGTATACTAGACAAATGCTATTATTAATCAGACGCTGGTGACAGGCGGATGATATTGACTTTTTGCGTATTTGTACTTTCGTACGAGTAAAGCAGGATCTAAGGTAATTGCTGAATAGATTCATCTGTAAATTTTTGGATATCTTTCCCTATATTTCTAGTTTATTTTTTTTAAGAAACCTTAAGAGTAGGTACAGCAAGAATCTGCTTAAAAAAAAACACACTGTAAAAATTAAAGCTCTGAATCATGTTTTAAGTGAGAATTATTTGAAATCAGCAGACACCTCGTTACCAATTGAATGATAGATTAAAGCTAATATGATACAGCCAATGAAAGTGCTCAACAAACAAGCAATAATCACATTTTTGACGGCAGAAGTGTGGTCAACACCCATAAAGCTAGGGTTGAAATTATAGTTTTATTATAAATGAAAAGCTGTTTTCTCTTTCTTTAAAAGAAATTTTTTAAAATAAATTAAAATTATTGCTTTGACAGGAATTAGGTATTTTGAACATAATTACCTGGTACTTCTAAATTATCAGGATCATCATCGTCATCAAAATCTGAATCGTCATCGGATGCAGCGGGTGGTGAATCTTCATCGTCAGAATCAAATTTCATTTTTGATGACTGTAAAAAACAAGAATTGAATATCATAGACATCATGGTTCATAATCAAACTGAACTTTTATACGAAAACATATCCATTTAAAATATTCAAATGAACATCATACAACAATATCACCGGAACTTTTAAGACTACAAGGCTAAGGTTAGTCCTTGTTTCTCCTTTTTAGCTTCTATACATACATTCATGTATAAGAAGCTACTATCCCCGTCCTTTGGCTGCCAGTTGTATCTTTCAATTCGATAAGTACAAATGCGAAATAGTTGAACTTTTGTGTGTAGATTAATGCTTTTGAAAAACTACCATAGGCGTTTAGATCACATAGGAGGCTATCCGGATAATATAGACACATAACATTAAGGTCAACAAATTCAAAACTAATAGATAAAACTATGTCAGTTCCATACAGTGCTCAAATCATATTTGAATTCAAAAATATGATAGTACAGCTGTAGGAACGCATTATTTATTACTGGACAATTAAAATGAATACAAGCTCGTCTACGTGCACAAATAAAAACATGTAAAAGAATGTTCAGTGCCACATTATAAAAATTATAAATTAAAATATTATGTCCGTGTTTCTTTATTTATTGTGGTAACTCAACAGAAATTGTACACAATACAGGTAATAAGGTAAAGACATAAATTAAAATACCTATAAATTCTTAAACTAGGGTAGCGCCCAATTTACTAATAAAGATAGAGATAAAAGAAGAATAATATTAAACAAATTAAAAGATAAAATAAATAAGAACAAAATATTTTAAATTTAAGCAAAAATAAAAAAAAGAACATGTAATACACCCATTTAAGCTTGGATTATTTATATACATAGAAACAAAAAAAAAAATATAGGATTTTTGTGCATTGTTATTGGGTGGACTGTTTTTCTTCTTGCATTGCATGTCCCAAGTGATAAAGAAACGAACAGCTAAAGCAAACCATAAACCCCGGAATTACCAGTATGCCAAAATATTACATTAAATACACGCTTCCTGAGGGAGCCGCTCGGCGTCTCCAACATCAGACGAGTTAACCACCCCGTTGCATCGGCCGCCAACTGGCGGCCTCGGCAGACCACGTATTTAATATATTATTTTTGCCTAATAGCAAAAATTCTAATTCTGGGGATTTATGGTTTCCTATTGCTGTAAATTTCTTTATGGTGTGGGACATATAATTCAAAAAGGAAGACAGTCGACTCAATAATGACGTTTGTCATAAGAATTTAGTAGTCAGTCGACGCCATTCAATGGACATGTCAACATCTCAATAAATAAAGGTAATTTGTATCTTATTATACATTTGTATTAATAAGCATTTGGATAAATTATTTCGTATGAAATTTTATTGCGAATCACATAGGTATTCTAAAATGTTTATACTCCAAGATAGTGATGTCGTATACGTGTTTTGGGCGACTATTGACAACAAACAATCAATATTTTATATAAATTTTAAAATATATATAATTTTTAAATATAATAATAATATATTAAATATATATATAGGTATATTATAACTGATTTCATTTGTAAATATCTTTCTTTATCGAAAAAAATAGAAATATTTAATTTTTATTTACTTTATCAAAAAAATTCATTTAAAAATTTTTTTTTTTTTCTACCCAGCCTTAGTTTATTTGTTATATTTTGAAAATTAAATATAATTTCGGTAAAGTCGAAAAATAATTTATAAGGCGACAATAAATTTAAAAAAAATATTTTATAACAAAAAATATTAAAAAAAAAAAATGGCACCATATTATTGAATAATTAAATATTTAATAATATTTATATATAAATATAAGTAATTAATGTAATAATTATTTACAATATTCATAATTAACCAATTAATTATTGAATAATTAAATATTTAATAATATTTATATATAAATATAAGTAATTAATGTATATGTATCCGTTTATGGTAAAAAGTATAAATTTGTTATAAATAGTTTTATATGATATACTTATAGGAGCGTAAAAAAAAATGTTGACTGACATTTTATTTTTACATTTTTCTATAGTTGGTAATAAAACCATATTCTAGAGAATTTTATAAGTTATTCAAAAAAGGGCAGTTTATCGAGGTATTAGATATAATAACCACACGAAATAAATTCCATGTGCAAAAATTTTGCTGCGAAGAATAGAAGAAGAAAACCCATAGATTTTGAAAAGAGAGGTTTCGTTATAGTGTCCCATTCTAGACCTCAAAATTTAAGGTAGCATTAGGTAAAATGATTTGCTACCACTAAACAATGTATAGAAACAGTTGATATTATATGATAGCTACAGGGTGTCATAGCCATTCTTGTTTTTAAGTATTCTTTAATCTCAACTCAGTGGAAGACTTGCACAGTCTAGTATCACAGAATACCAGCGAACCCTGCTCAAATAGGAGCTCCAGGACATATGAGCCTGGCTGAAGGAAGGCCCATCCCTAGAAGACTGCTGGATTTGAAGCGTGGAAGGGGTCTCCAGAGGGGGTTGGGTGTTGTAATATAGTGTGAAAGTTTTTTTTTTTTTTTTTAAATAATTGCTATGACCTAGGTCATATACAATTATTTTGGGCCCTACTCAACTAGGCCAAAATATGTGCCTGTCCTAGAGTTAAGGAAGATGGTGGTAATGAAGCGTTAAAAATGGTACAACGATGTGCAGAATCGAACCTGCGACCTTTGGGCCAATAGCCGAACGCCTTAACCACTAGACTACCACGATCTCTTGTTCGAAGTTTGTTCTTTATTTATTATTACCTACTGAGGTATATTTTTCTTTCTTGCTGGTAGTAGCAACATACCTCTTTCATAAAACTCACAAATAAGATTCAATAAATATGTTGTAATATATTATCAGCATGCCAATTATATTCTTCTTGAAATTACAAAACAATAAAGTGAATCTAAATTCTTCATTTATGTTAAGTGTTTTTGTGAAGATAATACTCATATTGTATATAACACACACAACAAACAACAAACAATAAAGTTAAGGCAGTAAAAATATTTACTTTTATTGAGTTTAGATAAAATATTATATTAGTGGGCTGGATACTCTCTGTTTACCTGCAATAAATATAATTTGCATCTGGGTGGAAACGTAAATATCGATAGTTCTGTGCATTCACAAAGCAACCAAGACTGCAACGTTCATTAGTTAGATATGGTCGAATTCTAGACAAACTTTTCAAGAAAATCAATAAAGCCACACCCTGGGTAAATTATGTGCATATCGACAGTGTAATTCAAATAACACTACAAAAAATAAGAAATTAAGAAAGGCCAAGTAAGAACAACAAGCATGTGTATGAAAAACCTTGTTCATCTGACACTTTTTTTTTGGTTATGTCTTACCAAACAAACTAAAAAAATGTAAAAAAAATAAAAAAAAATACAATCTAATCACTTTTATTCACAAAGCACACCCTTATACAGACACTGTAAGACGCACTAACAAAAAATATATATTTTTATGTTGAAAACTCAAAAAAAACAATACGCAAGTTGTATCAAAACAAAAATTACTCACCATGACTGAACTTTTAATAATGCAAGGAAACACAAATCACTGAAAATGTTTTATGAAAAGCGTAACAATACGAAATACAAGAAAAACACACACAGAAGCGATAAAATAATTATCAAAAAGACAAAAAATGCAACACCGAAAACATTCCGTCAGACAGCGGTAAACGCCACCGCCATATTGAATAGTCGAAATAGTGTTCCGAAACACTCATTGCGCAGGCTTCGTGATCGATTTCCAACTTATATAAGAATTTTCCAAGAATATAAGTTTTCAGCTACTTTTCCTTAGTTGTGGTCTGTCTCTTTCCTTCGCGAAGGACGCAGGCGCAACAATACTATATTATGCGATCGATAAGAAGCCTTTATAATAACTAAGGAGTAATAAGGTAAAAATAATATTTTATTCATAAAGCTCATTTTGTAAAATTACATTTTTCTATTAGGTATATAATCTTTATTTTTTTAGGATGCCTGTTCTTTATGGGTACCGGAAAAAGCAAAAATGGTTTTGTCTATTATTAGGCAGTCACAAATCTTGGTCCCATTGTTTGTCTCATGTAGATCTGACATAATAAATAATCTCCCCAAGATTTTATTTCCATTTTGAATGGTTGGGAACAAGTCTGATTAGTCAAGTGCCATCTTTATAGTGTAGTGGCAGCAGTGGCAGCCTAAGGGAAAAATTGATCTAAGAATGGTTATTATCTCTGATTAACGGTACCTAATACAGGTTTCAGAAGAAAACATTGTTTACCACTATAAAGTAACTGGTTTCATCAAATAAAGGAGAGGTTCGATGATCTAGATTTAATCGCAGGTTCAACATAAAATGCTGTCGATGTTTCGTGTGCCTTTCATCAGAATTATTTTAAATGTTCAAAATGTTTGTAGTCATAGTTTTTTAGATAACATGGTGCGAAACAATTTTAAGCATAAAGCTTTCCTTTAATAATCAAAATTTACGAAAATAGCATAAAATCTTTAGCACATACTCAGAATACTTATAATTTACTATTAGCTTTGTAATAAACAGTACAAATATGAAATATAAGTACTCATAGTAATATTATTATGTGTAGATATTTTAACAAGTAAGTTTTGTGTTCTAATTGAAATTTGTCATTCCTATGCATTAAGCTGCCCTTGAAAATACATTTTTACTTTAACCTCTAAATACTAAAATAATTTCGGGAACCCAGCCCCTTCTCGTGTTTATGGTGCAATAGTACCAAGGTATTTAAAAATCCATTTCCTGGCATATATAGATTTTTAAGAGCTCATTCATATTAAGAAATAATTTTATGCTATATTTTAACAACAAAGTTGTAAATTGGGAACAGCGTTTGTATGAAGTTTCTGAACCTAGACGGCCCTCATCGAGGCGTAGCTTTGGATTTTTCCACCTTATAAATAATTTTTTGTGTTTTGCAATTTGTTATTATTTTTAATAATTACTCATCTTAGTCATTTATGCCACTACATTCATGATGTCAGTATTTTTGTAGCTTATTATTTTAAATGATGAGATTATGAAACATTTATTAAAAGTATTTTATTTTACCTCCTTCTAATTTTTTAATCGGACCCGTTCCAATCGTTCTAATAATAAGACCCGTTCCACACCGAACGACCCATTCCTAGTTTCACGGGAATCACCGTACTTTCAAAAGCGTAATACAAAACTTCGTAACAAATCATTACGAAGATACTAAGTGCCTATCTATTTATATTTTTTCGGTTAAATATATATTAAAAAATATAAAATTTATGAAATTAAATAAATATAAGTATATCGATAATTAATTTATTTGATTGCAATTATTAAATGTCAGTTAAAGCGGCTACTCTAACACCAGCGCAGGGGCAATTTCTGTATTTGTGATGTGATTGTGATGTGCTGTGTAGGCGTGCTGGGGCAATTTTCTAGATTGGGCCAGCAGCAGGGTCGCAGTGGGATTAGTCTGAAGTCGACCAGCCACTCGCTCCCTGTCAGTTTGACGTTTGTACAATGGATATTGCATTAGACAAACGTCAAACTGACAGCGAGCGATCGGCGAGTAAGCTTCGGACTAGGTTAGAGTACCAGGACCGCGAGACCTTCCTAGCTTCCTAGATCGTCCCAGCTACGTTGCCGCGTGTGTAGCACGATTGGGCCAATTTTCATTCAGTTCGTTGGCGACTGGCGCGCGGAGCGTACGTTTGATATGATTACAATGGATGATAGAGAGCGTGGGTTAAAAACAAACATTATTTTAACAGTGATATGAGACAGCAAACTTTGCATTAATGTTTGAAATACACTAACACACACACCCTCAATTACACTTTTCTACCATATATCGTCACTCTCAAGTCATAAGGGCCAATCTCAACAAAATCTTGATCGACTCATTTTAACTCATTTTTTTAAAAAAAATTTTGGTTGAATTATTAACAAGTGTTTAAAGTCTTTTTTTTATACTTAAATTTGTGACATCCTTGCAAGCCCCATGTGAGTAAATAAAAAGAATTTTAGGGAAACCTGCTTTGCTGTCTTCTGAATACATAAAAGTAATAAAATGATAATGAGTTCTGAAGTAGAAATACAGGAACACTGAACCCTTTCTAGCAAAATATTTTCAGAAATTTTGCTCTGATTCTTTGTAGATGTTGAATAGGCGATATGATTATAGGGCGATTAGTGGTTATGGAGAGAGGGAAGGACAACGGTTTGTGAACATCGGTACAGACACATCCTTTTGTGAATACATAAATATTGGGACCATACTCTTAAAAGATGGTTCTGCTTGGTTGAATAAGCGAGCGTTCTAGTTGTCAACTGGGTTGTGGGTCTCAAGTACGCAAGTTTCTAAGATAATAAATCTACTAAAAAGTTATTTATTTTTGTATTTTCTCTATAAATTGATTTTGCGATGAACACGAAAGAGCATGTAATATTTCATAATTTTAAAATAAATTTACGAAAATGATAATATAATATCCATCTTAAATCATGCAGAATTCTGAAGCTCCTCAGAATAGATTCTGACGATGGAAAGAGTAGATCAATTTGTCATGAGACTGGCAAACACTCGCGCTATGTGTGTTATATCCAGTGAGCGCAGTGTGGTACTCGAATATGGCCGAAATATATCTCAAACATTAACAAATTCAAACATGTCGCACTAAGTTATAAAATTCACGGATGCTAGAGCAGCTAAAGAAAATTTCTTTATACCAGGAATTGACCTCGGCATTGAAAATTTTGCCACTAATCCTTTTACCATTGACTAATACTTATTACATCACTATAATCGATAAGTCAAATTATAATTTGAATGAAAATAAACTTTATTTAAGTAGGTACCACAAAAAGCTTGCTATTACTAAAAAATAATAAATAGCTTAGATAGTTAAACAATAGCTATGAAATGAAAGTGTGCAATATTCATGAACATTTATTTTTAACAAAATATAACCACAATCACGACACAGAGCAAACATAATATTTATAATATTAAATCTTTGTTGCCAGGACAATGCTACCACAAATATTTTCTTCTCCATTGAATATGGAAAAATAAATATTATTCTCCAATTTCTAATGTAAGCTGTTCCACAATTTAATTTAAGTTTTGGTTTACTATAAAAATAATTTGTCGACATCCATTAACCAGCATGTGCCTAAAGAAACACTTTATTGAAATTTGCACCTATTCTTGAGAAAACTGGTCTTTGATAAACAAATATTTTGTAATTGGATATATATCATAATTTTTTCTTTCTCCATAGTAAAACAATGTATAATATAACTAAAAGGTTGCTAAATATATTTTTTTCAGTGATTTTAAATTGCAATTAACACTACCAACTACTAGGATACTGAGCAATAAATTTCATCATCTCTCATATGAAGATGGATGCGGGGATGTAATCAAAATCTTTAAATGGCATCATTGACATTTATGTACCACCACATATTTTTGGAAAATTTAGAAGGCTTGCAGTATTCGAAATGCATTGTAAAGAAAGAGGTTGCAAATTTAGATATTGCCTTTCTCAATGCGTCTTTTTCAAAATTTTCGTACATTATATAAGGTAGCGGTCATAGTTTCTACTAAAAATAGTTATTGCAAGAAAAATTTGTTTAATTTCGTATTTATGGAATGGATTCGCATTTTTTTTTAAATAAACTTGTAAGTGCCTAAGGATAAAGTCCATGGTTAACTAAATAATAATAGAAATATTTACAATGAGAGTCGCAATATGCTACTGCATAAAACATTTAATAACTGCCATATAGATTACAAACATAATTGTCTTTTTATACAAACACCTCATTCATCGCAACAGGGTTTTTTACACGTATCTTCTGATGGATAAGACATTACGTACTTTGAGACAAACAGAGGGAGGATTTATTGTCATCCCAAATAAGGAAGTATGTAGGTTTATACTGGCAGCCAATGAAGTTGAATAAATCACAAAAACACACTGTACCACTTATGAATCTTGTGATCGAGACATGTGTATGATGAACTACCAATACCTCCTAACTTAAAAAACAATATAATTTTGAGGACAAAAACATTTTGCAATAGCTTTATTATAAGAGAATATATTTTAATACAATTAGATGTCATTCCACCCCTATAAAAAATGTACTTATTGAGTTATTACTGTATGAAAAAAAAAATATGTTACCTTATCATAAGACATAAAAAATATACCAGATTATAATATTAACACCACAAATAAAGCTAATGTAATGTTATAATCACATTGCAAAAAACCAATGAAGTGCATACCAACGTCGAGAACGAACTGAGAATTCATCGACCATGCAAATAATTACAATTTTAAGCTAGAAGCATTCATGTTTTGGTGCCTTAAATTAGAGATATTTCTAGTAGCATTTGTAAGACGGTTAGGGTGGAGCATTATCTCATAACTTAATAGTTATGCAAATAATTAAATAAATAAAAAGATCCAATTTAGAAGAATTTAAACATTTAAAAAGTGTAAATGAGTTGAAATGTCAGGAGGTATTGATAGTTCATTGTTAAAATACCATTTAAAAAAAAAATAGAAATCTCTTTTTATTTTTGTTTGTTCCACTGTGCATCTCTACACACACACACACACACTATATATATTTATATATATAAATATATATTTTCTGATGACGCCGAATGGCGAAAGCTAAAAGATATTGTATCATCAAATGTATATATATATATATATCGTGTAAATGTTTTTTATATAGATTTGATGATAAGATATTTTTTAGGTTGTTTAAACACTTATTATTGTTAGTCAACAGATGGAGAAAAAGTAGAAGATATAGATTAGGTGAGTACCTCTGCTGGACGTTTCGGAGCTCCGTGGCCACTATATATATATTTAAATATATAAATGAATGTGTGTCATTATAACTCAGAAACTACTCGACCGATTTTGAACAATCAATAATAATGAATGCGAAACCTGAGTGAAACCTGAGTGAAAAAGCAGTTTATGTTATTACCATGTAATTTTATTGTTCTTGTTCCAGGGTTGAATTTAAAATTTTGTTTCAGCATTATTGTAACACATTCGCACAAAGTGCATCATTAAGGTTACAATTATTTTTTTCCAAATCAATCAAATCAATTGTTGATTGGTCGGTCACTCAGACGAATGTTTATAATTTGTTTTTTCATTTGATAAAAAAATTTTTTTGGTTTCACCAAATTCTCATCCATGAACATTATCTTCGGATCATATTGTAAAATTACTTCATTAAACAAAATGGGCTCTAAATATGAGTCTATATATATTTTAACCGTTGATACAAAATTTGATCTTATTTTTTTAAAAATGCTTGACATATTGTCATTAAGGCTATACATTTATTTCATGTGCTTTTGCAATGAATACAATATCTAAATTATTACATAAAATCTCAGTATATAAATATAGTAAACATTAAAAAGTGTAAGACCTATATCTACTAAAACTACATTTATAAAAAGATGTCCATAAATTGGTGACTATCAATTTATCAACATCAATATCTTATATAAAATGAAACACTGCTGTTTTGAAACATAATATTTAAATTAGGCCAGAAAACTAGGCAGAAATAGTATCATTTTTCATCGGTTTATTTGTGAGATGAAAATATATGCAGATAACACACTAAATATATTATTCGTATTTGAATTGTGTTTTTTATAAGAAAATTCAATGATTTTGTTTTAATTTTTGATTGATTAAGGATTTTTATACTATTAAGTTTATACTATTTATACATACCATATTATTGGTAATCAGATGGACCAGAGAAATATAAATAAAATAATAATCAAATTAATGTTCTTGAAGCAAGCTGCAATTTAAACTATGAATTTAACTCGGTAGAATTTCAAATAATCGAAAAAATAGAAAACTAGTAATTGCTGCGGATTAACCGTTAGTCCGTAGGTTAAATGTTGGTACTGTAAAGATTTTTTTCAGTTTTTAGGGTGTTAGTGTTATTATCCAGCCTCGCAATTTGAATGGCAATATTTAACATGTCTTATGTCATTTTTAGGATGACAAATCATTGATCTGTTTCTTAAAATTTCCTCTCTTCCTTTTCGCTATGGGTTGGCCTCAGTCAGAAAAAAAATATGTCAACTATTACGGCCATAGTATTAAAGAATTTGATGAATTATGTCAAAAAAGTTTGAAAACAACAGTGTATTAAATATAAGCTCATTAGATAAAGCAATACAAAATTAAGATATAATCATAAGGCAATATTATTATTAGCTTGTAACTATCTGCATCTGGCAACACACTATTTACCACTAGAATACATAAGGATGTTTGCCATTATACAATCAATATTTAAACCACAAATTGGCAGATAATAGAGTATTAACTATAGTATAAAGAAATTGATTATAAAATTTTAATAATGTGGGTGTTGCGAACGATATTTTTATTAATAGTTTAAAACTGAAAAAAGGTGACATTCAATGTCTTATTTTTATTTTACTCAAATCATCATAGCCAATCTACGGTTTCATCATAGAAAGTATGATTTGAAAACACCCATATAATAATGTTAGACCCAACACAATAAATACATCAATCTGCTAACACACACATTAAAATTTGACGGTCATTAAAATTTCTAGTATTTTGTACCAACTAGCACACATTTCTCAAACGATAAGTGGGAAAAACTTTGATAAGTTGTATACAAGGACATTATATTAAAAAAAAAGCGAAAACATATAAAGATTAACTCATTTTTGCCTGTACTGCTAAAATCAGATAGGTCTAAAAATCATTTATTCGTTGCAATTAAATATGCGCTAATTACGCAATTTATTGGCCTGTTGATAGATATCGCTTACTATTTTAGGCAATTTTTACTAACTCCTAGTAGTTAATAAAAACAAGATGAAGTTTAAAAAAGTAAGAGCTTGATGAAATCTACTTTCCCTTACGTGAGACATCAATTGAAGATTCCGGCCCATAAAAATAATACAATACTGACTAGGTCATACGTCACAGACAGACACTTCTCGTACATCGTGAGCGTGCCTCGTGTATGAGCGTATTTGATAAGAAAATTACCGATGAATACTTTAAACGGTGAAAGATGACCTAGCCAGTTTGGACTCCGAGTCAGAAGGAGGCTTTCATATCATTGGCCATGAAACAAAGTTTTCTAAAATGCCAAGGTTTCTACCTCGCTAAGCCAGACAGCGATGGCTATTGTCACAGTAAATATATTTAGAGCAGTAAATCAACTTAACAAAAGGATCTGTCGCCAGTCTCTGACTAATTGGTCCTTGCTCATTTTATTGTAATAAAAACAACGATGAAATAAACGCCGTTGTTGACGGCATTGAACTTGAACTTCAGATTAACCCTCGATTTTCCCCATGCAAACAGGCGTTTGCCGATACCACCATCTTGAAAAATGATGCTTTCTTTTGTGAAGAAGCGTTAAAAATGGTATGACTATAATGTGGGGATTCGAATGTGTGAGACCTCTGGGTTAATAGTCAAACTCCTCAATAACTAGTCTACCATAACCAATTTTGTATGTTAATTCTCTTCATGGTTTGTATGTTTAAAACTAGTTTCTATACTAATAATGAATCTAGACACAAGATATACACAAGATATTGAAAAAAGAAAAAATAACCCCACCTGCCTTCTTCTTCAGAATCAGTAAATTATTTTTATGTACCTTCAAAAACTACTATTATACCTATTATGTATTGTACAAAATTCATGGATAATTTACTTCAGTAAACGTCAAATTTAAAATTTTTATTTAACAAAATATGTATTATTTATTAAAATAAACTTCAGCTCATTTGTTTATTTTACTAAAACTACGAGTGAAAACCCCATTATAGGTCCTACCTATATCAGGTAATTATTTCATGGATACAGCCGAGTTGAGTTACTGCTTTAATAGCTTATATATTTACTGTGGTATTGTTTTGTGTTAACATATAAGTTCATAGAATCTCAATGTGAAGGAAATATGCAAGTTTGAAAAACTTGCTAACTATGAATACTTCTGGTCCGCTTATACTTCTTAATTGATCATAGATCCTATTTTTTTTTACTAATCAGATTGTAGCAATATATGCAAATAGATAAAAAAAATATAAAACATAATTTCCAATAAAAATATATTCATTTTTAAATAATTACTATAATATGCAATTCATAATGAAATTAAATGTGATAACCAAACTTCCTTAAAAAAATAAGAAACAGCTTAAATAGAATTTAATTATTGCATTCACATTATAGTTTTAATTTGCTGTAACACCCCAACGAGAAATGGGGTTTTCCGGCCTAGCATGCCGTATACACTAAGATGCACATGAATTATTAGGACCTAAACACCTACTCTTAAGGATCAGATTTAATATCAGCCATATACTTATGTAATTTATATAACAACATCAATATTATAATTTAAAAAATAACTAATAGTGGAGTTCCAGATTCAATAGTAATATTTCTTAGGAAGAGATTCGGAGCATTCGAAATGCTATTGCAATTTCAGTTTATGTACACGAAAATAAAAAAATAAATGTATTCGTATTTCTCAACAGATAAAAACATAAGAATGCACTTGAATTGAATCATAGACCATTATTTTTCCTTAATTGCTATTTTATAGTTGATAGATCTTTAAGGGAAGTTTTGCCTGACAAGAAACTACAGCCTATATTATATTATATATCAAAGGAGACCCATATCAGTTTCTCTTTATATTTTGAGGTTAAGTTGACAGATTGCCTGCAAAGTATGATCAGGAAATCAACGATCAAACTTTTTAATAATGGTAGGAACATTGAACGAAAGCTCTTAATAAAAATAATTCTAAATAAATACAATGTTAATATTTAGGTTGAGTGGTATGGCAAACTATGTATTAAAATAACAACTTAAAATCATTGGTAGTGTAAGTAGTAGAGGAAAACCTTTTAAAATAAATTGTATTAACGGTTTCTAATGATAGTCTACTTAGAATATTACTTAAAATCAATTGGAACTCTCAAAGATAATAACAGAAGCAACTTCAAAAAAAAATATATATTCAAGGTAAGAACAACGACAATATACCCCACTAGAATGGGCCATATTAACCGTTAGAGTGCCGATCGTCGATTTTCGTCGAATCGAATGTTCCCGAAAAGTGCCGATCGTCGATAATCGTCGATTGCGCAGGCGTCACTTCCCACACACGCTCCCGCGTACAGTGCGCATTTACCGGCCGTGTTTTTTCTTCACACTGTAAACCTAACTCGTGTTATTCTTTGAAGTAGATATTTTTTTGCAAATAATATTTTATTTTATTGATATTCAACGATTCTTATACGTAAAATGTCGCGGTCAAATACTTCGCGAAGTTTCTCGTCCGAAACTTGTGATAGTTCGAGTGATGATTATATTGACCAAAGTAATGATGAACTTGAAGATAGTGATGTGATACCAATGTTCTCTAATCGTAGAATGCGAATTAATTCATCTGATGATGATCATTCATCTGATAATGATGTATCAATGCGAGACGAGAGCATCAACAGTATTTTTACTGAGTTACCATCTGAAACAGATTTCTCCAACGAATCTGTCCATTTTTTTGCTGAACCTGGTCTTCGACATGCTCCTTCACGTGATTCCGAGCCTTTAAAATATTTTGAATTGTTTTTTACAACAACCCTTCTCGGAACAATAGTAGCGCAACAATTTATCGATTCCACATCTGGAACCTTGAAGCAAAAATCTCGCGTAATGTTTCATTCGTTCATGTTTTTTTTTTCTTTATTTTCTAAATAAAATATTGTGTTCATTATATTGTTTACTTTATTTCAATAACTACTATAATTCTTCAAAAAAACACAGAAAAAATCAAGAAAATCGGTTAATTATCGATGAAAATTTAGAAGTTTTTAGAAAATGTTTTTTTTTTTAAAAAGTCATTTTTTACACGGCATTTTGAGGTAAAGATATGCAAATTTTTGGCACTCAAATGGTTAACATGATTATTGTACTTCATACCTAAAATTACCCATGTAAATATATATTTTTATCTGAATATTTCAACATTTCTGTTTCAATAATAAAATCGTTCGGAAGCATGGAGGGGGAGGGATATATAATTGGCCAAACACATTTCCTATCTAAATGGCAAGCGACTTAACATTAGCTATTTTCACTGAGGAAGACCTATAAAGAAAAGCCCATAGATCAAAAAGAAAATGGATGGATGGAGTGGATTCAGCATCTATTTCTGTTTGGCTCCCGCCTAACTTTGTTCTAGCCATCTGCGCTTTTAGTTATTGCCATCCACAAAATTAATAAGCGAATTTAAGAAAATAGGCTTATTATTTATATCATTTTCTTTGATCCATGTTAAAAACAAGGAAATTATATCTAGTACATAACAATATCGAAGATCACCATGAGTATTAAGTATTGCACAAACAAACAATGCAAAACTGATATCATAATAATCTCTAAAAATAATATTCCAAAAATAGTAGTTTATAAAGTAACTTCAGTGATATTCTTTGGTATCAATTTGGAAACAAAAAAGGTGGTGGTATATTAAAATGTACTTTAGAGTCAATTAGGGTTCTTTTTATTAAAAGTTAATTTAGGAATTATACTTTTGATGGAAGGGTAGGAATGAATTCCAGAAAAACTAGTCCATTCAGTTTATACAAGCAAAAGTACAAGTAAGAGAGCAATACACGGTCGCCTTCTTGAAGCTGATATCGACTAACATGTGGATGTCATGAAATTGACTAGTGGCTGTGGTTGCAATCAATAAGTGCTGTAGCCATTACTCAATAGGCATCAACGTAATCTGGCACACTCAAGGATGTGACTTATCAGTTTAAATTCTGAAGTATTGAAATTGTTTCTTTTGTTCCGATGAAAAAGAAAACAAACGTATTGTGTAGGTACATTAAGCACGCATTGATTGCATAACGGTTAGTTCCATGATATCTTTGAAAAATTTAAAAGAACATAAAGGTGAATTCTTTGATTGACATATATAGAAAAAATAGCCATTATGGAAAAAACCATTCATGGCCATTTCTCAAAACTATACCTTACAAAGAGTGTCATTTACTTGGTATGCTAGCTTGGGTAATGTACTTTTATAGCTCTATTATTTTTAAATAATTATTTAATATCTGAAATACAAAATCATATTTTCAAAATGAATAAGCCACCTATCTATATATATGTTTATTGAGTACACATATTAAAATAGTATGTACCTATTAGGAAATTTAAGAATGGCTTAAATCAAAAATTATAAGAGGGCCCTATTTTATTTTTTTGATTTTGGGGCATTTCAATGCCGTTATCGTGACTAGCAAAACAATCCGCCTATTTAGGTTATCTGCAGATGCCTTTTCCAAATAGGACGGAGTTAAGTTAAAATGAATGGATATCTGCTATTGGAAAATTGCACCCTCAGGTGGCCCTTTTCAAGAAGCTACTTTAAATAGTTGTCTAAATTTTAAAATCTATAATGGACAAAATTAGAGTTTAAATTAAATTTTGTCAAAATGAAAGGGTGCCTATTAATGTTTGTTTCCAGTTATTTGACTTTGGTCATCGTACATTTTCATAATATCTACTTCAGTGAAGTCTACCTAGATATTTGCAAAGGGATTAGATTGAATTAAATAAGGAGGCAGAATGAGGTCAAATATTAACGATAACAAATCACAGTACGGTTATTAGCCTTCCGTTTGCGCGAATTTCGTCAACTGCTCTCGAGCTGATTGGCTCCGTTTGTCGTGAGTGTTGATTGCTTCGCTTGGTTGACATTTTTCTGTGTCTGCGTTTGTTTGGATGCTAGGTTATTGTCGCTGTCGGTTGAATGAACAGCCGTCTTAATTGCGTTTGCGGGGAAAAATACCTTGTAAGCTCCAAGCACCATGAGATAGAACCAGTACACTTGCGGGAGTAACAAAATTAGTATTGAAATTTGACAACCCGTCGGGAGACTTCGTGTAGCCTGAAAATAAATAAAACACAAATAAGTTTGCGCGTTGTGGTTCAGTTAGAAATGGGCACGTGGTTCGTCTAGATTGTTTATAACGATCGGAAATATATACATATTTTTTATGATCTAAAATGCTATATGAAATCACAAATGAAGTAACAAAAGAATCCACAAAAGTTTGGACGCTCAAATGTGATAAAATATAGCATATTGTTGTTTTAATAAGATTTATAGCTGTACTTGCTAAACTTTAGAAATTTGATAAAACTTTATTTGTTTATTATTAAAATAGGCTGTACAAGCACTAAACCTATGTTGTTTTCAATAAACTTTAAAATAATGGTAACTATGCATTCAAAGGTCTTATAACCTAATAAAGAAGTATGCACATATAAGAGATTTAATTCTAGTTCTACACATTTCAATTTGCCTTTAACCTTACTAATACAACTATATCAGACTAACCGCTGCTGCAGGCAGTTTTTAAAAACAAAATCTTGATCTGCCCGAACAAAGATATGGCCACTCAATATATGCGGAATATATTGGCCACCCAATATATGCGGGATATGACGGGGTTTTGTGGAACCTATGAGTGAGAAATTATAAAAAAAAATCAAAAAAAATCATCCCCAAATTTATATTTTTCAACAGTTGGTGTCAATTCAGTCAATGTGCGAATTCCAATGCCGTGATGATCGATAATGGCCTTGAGATGATCCTTTTACTATTTTCACGTAAAGGTTATATATTTTTTCTCGATAACCATGATGAATTTTTGTATAGCGTCTAATCAAATGATACTAGAAATTGCAGGACCAATTAGCTGTTTTTTTTTTATCGGGAATGGTCTTGGGACATGGTCTATATATAAAAATAAATGTTGGTATATTCAATGTCAATAGATTTCGACACCATTTGATCGATCACCATGAAAGTTGGCATATATATGTATTTTTCCACAGAGAAGGTTCTTATGCTATTTTGGACCCATCTTGAGGGCTGCAGACATGAGTTGTCCCACGTGTGGCTTCATTTTTAGGTTATTATTATTGATTTTATCTTGTCCCTACCTATCATATCTAGGTCATCTCCTCAGAATCCACATCTGCACCCCCGCGCGTGGCGATTAAGATTATTTCAGGATGTCATTTTAATCTAGTTCTGGTTTCGCTATCGCAGGATGCTATTTAACTTAATTTGTTTCAGTTTCCGGCCAATTATTTGATATTCGAGAGCCCACTTTGATTGCGGTACGTTAAATCCCGATATTGATACATTCAGCTTATATTATTATTATTAGATACAGAAAAGCAGCTAATAGTTGATTGTGTCTATATTTGCGTTAAACTTTGTGAATAAGAAATTATATTTCATTTTACCAGGAAAATAAGTTACCGGTTAGTATTCACGTTTCACAAGATGTTTATAGAGTCTGTTTGATCAGGCCAATCCAGTAACAAAAAGCACTTTGAAGCAAATGGTCGCCTGTTTTTTTGGTATAAATGGACATGTGGCTACAGTGCCACTAGAAAATCGTAAAACAGTTAATTCGGAATGGTACACAACCATTTGTTTGCCACAAGTCTTTGAAGAAATAAAAAAGAAGAACCGAAAATGCAAAATCATTCTGCATCATTACAATGCTAGCTGTCACACATCGGCCGATACAACTCAGTTTTTGGCCAAACTGAGTTCAAAAGATTAAAAAGATAAAATTGACGGGTCATCCGCCGTACAGCCCTGATTTGGCACCCAATGATTTCTATTTATTTCCAAATGTGAAGAAAAAAATAAATGGTCACCGTTTTTTGAGCCGCGAAGAGCCGTTTTTTGGCCGTTGATGCATTCAAAATGTACGTTTTGGAGATCAAATATAAACAAGTTCATCCAGAACAATTAAAATTAATACTGCAGGATCCCAACGCTAATGTACAAGCCGACATGTGTTGACATGACATTAGACGACAAAAGACATCATGTCACTGAAGTGGACGATCAGCTTTGAGAAGCTGATCGTCCTGAAGTGAGAGTGTGTTAGACAGTCACCTAAGTAATGTCAATAAAGATTCTTAGAACAATAATGGACCAATATTATATAATAAATAATATATTAAAAAAAATGACATAATTACCTCCCAAAATGGCAAACCAATAACCTTGCTATACCAAAACAATAATATTGGCATTGTTAATATTCTGCAGAGAAAGAATGTCACAACCATGATAATGCCATTCCAGACGTAAGTCTGGGTGGATTTAAGTTTCATCTTGCTAAGAATGCCCCTGATAGAAACAAAGGGTGTGGACGCTTCCATTAGGTAGACAAAGCCGAAGACACAGTCACCTAAACCACCCCGTAGATACTGTAAATATAAAATATTTAATTTATATAAATCATTGGGGAATTCATCAGGACTGATAATAATAAATTAATAAATTGAAAGGAATGGAATCACAAACTGGTTAAAACACATGAGAGACGGTAACGGACGGATATTGGAGAAACGGTAAGAATACTTCATACTTAAAGGAAATGTCAGAAAGGAGAAAGGTAAAAAAATCTCTCGAAATAAATGACATTTTTTTTTTCGTAGGGCAAGTAGAAGAAAGAATTATTAAACTATCAAGATTATTATTTTATTTTATTGAATTAACTATTTATAACTTAAAATGATAGAATTTCAATTTAGGGGGTGGATACTATGCATGTAAAATTCTTACTAATAAGATATTTATTAAATAAAAGTAATAGAATCAGTTCACGATTGTTCAACATTGTTCAGCAACAGACAAACCTCATATTAGATAGGATATGGCAACAACATTATTTTATGTTATGATACATGATATAATTTGTAGCACGAGCAAATATGGCTTAGTTGAGTAGGGTTTAAAATAACTGAGGTTGTGGTAGTCTAGGGGTTAAGGTGTTTAACCCAGCAGTAGTGGGTTCCAATCCACACAAAGTCATACCATTTTTAATGCTTCATCATCTCCCCTAACTCAAGAACAAGCTTAGTTGAGTGAGACCCAAAATAATTGTATATGACGTATGTCGTGGCAATTCTTTTAAAAAAACAAAAAAAAAGGTCTCACTCAGCCAATAAAAATTTTTGAAACTTATTTTTTTATAGCGTTCTTTAAGTAAAGCTTTTGGCTTTGAAAATCACAACTCGTCAATATTTTTGCAACAGCTAGACTGTACCGAATCTGTGCTCTGGCGTTGCGTATGTGCTCAAATTTATCCAATTTGTCATATTACATTATTAATATGCTTTTTAAAGCCATTTAAATCTATTGCTAAACTTAAAAGGTGTATATGTATATATCACTAACGTATTAATTTGATTATATTTTTTTTTAACTTGTTTACGCATATTACTTAGAGGGGCGTGCAATACTAAAAGTGACACAGTATATTGCTTCGAACAAAAATTGCTTCGCTGAAATCTGAATCTAGCTAAAGCATATTTGTAACTTAGATAATAAGTCGAACACAAGTATTAACGCTCGATAAACAATATTAACAAATACTTGCCGATATTATACAAGTACCTAAGGTAATATTTTAAGATCTATCCTCTTTCTTATATACATACTCTGAATATGTTCTACGTCAGTAGTTTCTATGGCAATGAAACTTTTACTACTTACTTTTAAAAGGGAAAATGACTTACTATTTAAGGGTATAAAGTGAGCATAGTTCTAGTCTCATCAGTATTGACCAGTTATTAATTTAAAACTTTGTATACTTTTAGCATTTTTTGTATAGATTTGATGAATTTTATATTTAAGCTTTCACCATTCGGCGTCGTCAGAAAATATATGAAAGATGATGGTTAAAATGCCTTTTTTTTATATATTTGATAATTTTTACTCCACTTGCTAATATAATACTGATTGTGGTTCATATTATCTGTTTTTTTTTTCTTCTGCTTCCTATCTTCAAAGGTCAAGTTTTTTGGAACTATTGGCCTGTGTATCATTTTATATTTTTTACTTCGAGAAAAGGCAGTCTTTAGGAAAATGTAAAGATGATGATTTTAACAAAATAAAATTCAATACTATTTACTGCATCTGAAATTATGTTACCATTGTAATCACTTTTAAGAAATATACAATCATAAATAAATTACTGAGTACTATTTGATCTAAGGAAAAAAAATCATTCGAGAAAGATATTTGGGTTTATTTAAAAAAGAATTTCTATTATTTTGGACCCTACTCAACTAGGCCAAATGTGCTAGAGTCTGGTGATATGGTGGTAATGAAGCGTTAAAAATGGTATGACCGTGTGCGAATTCGAACCTGAGATCACTCCATGATGTTTTTAAAAGGGCGAGAACCAGGTTGTTCTTAAATTTTAAGCACTCCTTTTAGGAAGTTGTTCTAAATGTATAACTAAATCAGTCTCAAAAAAAAAAATTACACAAAAAAAAATTTTGACTAAAGTAATTATATTTATTTATTTATTTAATATATTTTAGGGAAAAATACAACGTAACTTAGTTTATAAAACAGAAAATACATAGTTATAAATTTGGCCAATTATTAAAAACTTTGTTTTCCTTCAAAGTCCTTCACGAGCAGTGCGCTCGGGGCTCGCACGATGCGTTCGACCGCGCTCTCAAACATTAAAACGATTTCTATTTAATTTTAAAGTCGTTTTTCTCTTTAAATTCTCTTCTCTTCTAATAAATTAAACAATTAAGTGGATGAAGGGGTTATCCCAAAAAAATACAATTAGGAGATATTTGCAAATAAAACCTTTTTATCCATTATTAAAAGTAGACTGTAAATAACCCTTTCTTGCTCCATTATCCATTTATCCATTTGAATGCTCTGAGACTGTGAAATATGGTAAATAAGCACATAACTTCTTCATCTATAAAAATAAGGTATTTATGAAATTTTGCAGTTAACGCTTAACGCTTCATTGAGAAACATTTTCCAATATGTTTTGCTGATTAATGTTTGATTGGCGATATAGATCAATATCCTAAAAGGAGTGCCCTAAATTTAAAAACTTTCTTTATAAAAAAAAATAATAATACTCACAACTATAACTAAAAATCCAAATCCGCCAATAAACAAATGGTGCATTATTATTACAGGTTGGTCTTTACAGTATGCCAGAAAACTGACAGACTGCGAATCCATGTTAACTTTTGTCTCCGATCCAATGTCTCCGGACGAGGCATCAATTATTTTATTCTTCCTCTTGTGATCAACATTCAAGAAAGCTCCATTGCCAGGTACGTCTAAGTTATTGCCGGCCGCAGCTTTATTGAAGGCCTTCTCTGTGAAATATTTTGCAGGATGTGCCGTGGACATGTGTATGTGAACTTTATACATGGACCAGATGTCGTAAAAAAAATATGCAGCTCCGAACCAGGCGTAAGCCTCACTCATGAAATGTGAGGAATGAAGAAAGTCCCTGGTGCATGACCATAGGCAAACCACACCTCCAGTAACACAAGAAAGGGCAGCTTGTACAGCGGAGACCAGTCTGCAAACAATGATAATTATAAATACATTCCTTGGTTTAAAAATGTGATTAAACGACTAGCAGCCACAAGGCTTTTGAGTGGTGCCCCAATGGACAGGAATTTTTCATTGCGATTTAATATGTTTATAATAACCTTTTAAATCGCCACATTACTATTAAAGGACAAATGTTGTAAGAAGTATATCTAATGCTTTATCAGAAAGCAGCCAATAACTAATAAAATTATAAGACAGGTGGGGAGACAAGGGATACCCTAGTCCTAGTCAGACTATGACCCAATGTTTGGAAATCCTGTATCCTGCAACTTATATAGCCCGCCAGTCCATTGCAAGCCACAAAAAATAGCCACATTAGTAATCACATTAGTGTCTAGACTAGGGTTGCCATACGTCCCTGTACACCGGGACATGTCACCGGTTTAGAGCCTCGGTCCCGGTTGTCCCGTTTGACCCACCATATGTCCCGGTAAACGAATTATCATGGTTTTATATTATTGCTAAAATTATGCGAAAAATTCGTACGACTTTAGATCATGTTGGCTGGCGCTGAAAGTGTGGGGTCAAGGGATGTACTGACATTTACAAATATTTTTCCATATTTACAGTACAGAATGAAAGACTGAAAGACCTTTGTGAGGGAACTGATGTAATTCATGGTAATTTACGATCTTACTTAAAAACTAGGCGGTTAACCGTCTTTGTTGCCGGCCATTGAACGTATTCTGAAAATGTGGGAACCATTGAAAGATTTTGAATATCCTGTTTTACTAATCTGACATTAATAGATTGTCTTCAAGACGGAAAAGGGATAGGGAGGGTAGAGGGATAAAAAAAACAGTATTACTTAAGCGCATCACTTGGCATTGCATGTAGATAAAAAATAAGGCAGTGTATAAAATTGACAATGAATGTTTTTGTTTGGCCATACTCACTTATTACTGATATCCAAAACATCGCCAACGGTCAGTTGATACTTTTTACGTAACTTGAAACCAGGCGCAGTCTTTAGTGCCAAATGGTTTATAAAATAGAATAGCGAAAGGAAAAATACCAAACCCAACAGTGTTAGGCAGCCGCCTCGGGAAATCGATATTCTGAAACAGTTTAAGACAATTAAAAAAACAATGTTTATGACATCATCGTACATAAAGATTGCTGAATTTACCTATCTTGAGGTTCGAGCACGAGAACCGATGCGGTTGCGATCAGAAATGAACTCACCGTCGACAAGGCCAGTAATGAGAAAATACTACTCTGTTTCATCTGAAAATTAATAAATAATGAGAAAACGTTCGAAATAAATCAACTATGGAAAGTAGCCTTAGGTAATAATGTAAGGAAAATAGAAATGCATCATTATGACAGTACCTTCACGACGTATGAAACATCCGACGCTAAGGTTTTCCCGCAGCTATTTAATGGAATGTAGTTAACCGGCTGAACGCCTACAGTGTGAAAACCCGGAAAAACTAAATAACAATCCCCCCACCCTTCCTTCAAAAGACTAAAAATATAGGACTGATACGCTCACAAACGGCACGCGCGCCGCACAACAAAATCGAAATCAGCTGTTCGTTCAATTTCAATCAGTCAACCAACTTCGTTCCCCACAAATCCATTCCATTAGTCTGTTAATAATTTCGTATCTCACGCACAGTGGTAACCAACGATTCGTGGGATTAATGTTTCGAGCAGATCAGTTTAAACTCTCATTTGCGTAGCATCAAGTTCAGTTTTTCAATTGGACAAAGTCACTCACAAAAAAAAGGCGGTTATCAATTCGTAGTTTCCAATGCTCACCAGTTCAATACTATCCTTAACCGGTTTAATGTTACTTTTTAATGTTAGAGCGGAAACTCGTAGAAGCACATCCATTTATGTTTATTATTTTCTATCTTTTAAGTGGATTAGTATTAAAAATTAATAATATTTTTATAATAAATCAAATATTATAAAATAGATAATAATTAATATTATAAAATAAAATATTTCTATAAAAATTTCTGAAATGCGGGAATCAATGCGTTTTCTAAAACCTTATGAAGATGCCCTGGCGTGTATGTACTGCCTGTGTAGGTACTCAACCTTACTGCCGTACTTAAACGTGCGTGAGAGGGAATTCGTAGACATAATGTGTTAATTTTTATTTCTTATATCTGGATTGACGTAGTTATAGAAAAGAACCTCTTTTTTAGTAACCCTTCATTTGTGCATGTTAATTTAAGAAAAATAATAAAAGTAGTTGACAACAAATTTCAGAAAATTACGAAAAAACAATACTATTTACAAGGAAAACTAAAATGATGTTTTAGAGAAATAGCACAAACAAATACAATATTGCTTAATTTCGTTATTTATATAATATGCCTAAAATATTAACAAAAACCAAAAGAATAACGTTTCGAACACAATTTTAAGTAACCGAGATTTTAAGAATTAATTACTTTATCACGTGGCTGATTTCTCCCATTGAAATTAGCAATATTTTTTTAAAGTATTTTAATACCGGTTTTCAAACGTTTTTCCGGATAAATAAATTATTATTATTTTTTCCTCCAACTTTGCGAGTCAATTTATTGGGTGTGTTATTTTTTGTGACCGGTTAAATATTAGTTTGGTTGTGTTGTATACGTGTATGATAAAACAATTATAAATATGGAATTATAAATACCCAATTATACAAATACCTACACGTATGTACAAAAAAAATACATATATGTAAAACTTTTTTAAGCATGATATGAATCGTCGGTTAAGTTTTTTTCCTACGTCATGATTTAAAAGTATAACACACGGTATATCGAAAAATTATATGTTTTACAATGTTTCCTACATAGTTAAATCCAAAAACAGAGAATTACATTAAGCAGTAACGGCTTTATGCATATTCACGTTAGTTCGCTGTTAAAATAACAGTTCATGCATTAACTTATGTTCAGTAGCCACTTTTATCCTTGGCAGCGGACTAATGATTTTATGCATATTAATTTTAATCAATATAAACCAGAGATATAGTTTCCGACAGTTTCTCAAACCCACTGTGCGGCGGAGATATTTTCAGTGTTTAACGCCTCTTTCAGACAGCACGAACGTTGGTCGGATTTATGTCCGAACACCAAAATGTCATTGCAAAATGTAGTACCGTAGATGGGGGTGAATAGAAACAAATGTCTATATTCAAACCATCAACAATTTTGCAGAGCAGATGGTAACACTTTACGAATTGAATATTTTGATTGTCTCATGCTAGGTTACCTATTTCTATTCGAAGTGTTGCAAAAAAACAAGTCTTTCATAACTATTTTTTTTTGTTTTGTACCTTGTTTCTATTAGTATTCCAAACGCGGTGAATGGCAACGAGTTATGGGGTCAATCGAAACGTAAGATGGAGTGTTTTGAAACTATACAAGATAGGGTTACCTATCTACTTTTAAATCGGTATCCAACTACAAATGAATAAATATTATGCCTAACATACTATTATTTGGTAACAGGATCTATAATGATATATTTTAATAAAACAAGAAGTTTAAACGACAAGGTTTTTTTTATTAGGAACACTATAAATTACTAAATGAAGAAGAATAAGAATGTTTCACCTAAAAGACAATGTTATAATGTGGTAAAAAAAATATTCATTCATCAATTTCGTTTCAATCAACCAAGTTATCGTCGCTGTCATCACCAAATCAAACATTGAAAATTAATTACTATAATTTATCACTCATTCTGGATATTTACAACCCCTTTTAGTAACATATTTTTTTCTTCCCGGATCATCGGAGAGGTTGGTTTCATCATAATTTATGATATTATAAGCAGGAATATGTTCTAAGGTTGGTGTTAAATTGACAAAGTAATTATTTGTAGTAGAGGGTGTTACCTCAGCCCTTGCTCTTTATTATTTCGGCAAATTCTTTGTAATAAAATTTTATTATGTCTCTTTAAAAGGGTTAAAAAACTATACGCAAATCTTTGCCATTCTCGTCCGATGCCGGACGACGTATTGAGCCGAATCCAACCGCACGGTCGGATCAAGAACGTCTGTATGTACCCATACTGGCCAATGTTGCAACATCGGCGGCCAAATTCATAGCATCTGCAATGGGCCTATCTCCGCTTGGATGTCAACTTCGGTGTAAGTCCTCGCGCACATTACGGTATTTTCATTTTTCGCCGCACAAACGAATAGCAAGAAGCACTTTCGTTTATTTCTGCGGGAAAGGCGCTTGTTATAAACAACAACGGGTATGATACCACGTAGCTATCATATTTCAAAATTAATGCTTCTATAGATTGTTCAGTAGTAGTAAAATTATTTAACCAGAATTTGACGTCACAGTTATTCCCTACAGGCGTCATTAAAAACCTCTTTACTCGCGCATGTGTCGCCAACTGTGATGGTTGCTTCATTTTCTATTGTGCCTGCGGTACTTTTGGATGACCATAGAGGCGACATTATTAAAGATTTAAATAATAGCGGTAGATTAAAATAAAAAAACATACAACGATATCATGTCATTCATTCAATTTATCATAAATTTTAACGCCGTATGATTTTTGTTTTGTAAATTTTGACGTGCGGCTAGCAATGAACTAACGGCTAACCAGTAGAACGTAGAGACGATGTAAGAGGTAAGCCCACGCTCACATTTAACTATGCCTCTTCGCGACGTCGGTTGTCTACGGCCCAGTTGTAAGCAAGCAATCGCCAGAGCTCCTTCACACAGTTTCACAGCTATTGTGTTGGATTACGGCTTTAGTATGGTCAATTGTGTTGTGAAAATATGTGCAAACTCAACTAGAAATAAAAACAAAAAACTTCACGGGATTACATTCCATAAGTAGGTAAAATATTCTAAAAAAAAAAATCAATCGCTGCGTTTCTGCTAGCTATTCCACGTTTCTGTCAGTCGAAGAAGCTTTGTCGAACTTGCAGGGCTGCCGTAAAATTTCTGTAATGTTATAATAGCCGTATCATCGCAAATTTTCATGTTTTCTGTTGTTTTTAATTTGCGATTTATTGTAATGTAGGTATATTGCATAAGTAGTAAACGTAATTTAAATCAGTAATTGGTAACTTTTTAGGTGAAATTAATAAATGTAATCCTCTATTGTAAAATGTATACCTACTGTGTGATTTTCCTGTAATAAATAAAGAATGTGTTCTCATTAAGAACGTAGTTGGAAGGAAGAGATTGCTTTTATCAATATGTGCTGTGTAATATTCTCATATAATTCTCTTTTACAAGGTAAACATTTTGTATATTTTTTAAAGGTTTCCTGTGGACCATGTTAGACGAGATTTATGGCTGAAAGCTGTTAAACGAGAACTTGATTGGGCCCCAAATTCAAGCAGCGTTGTTTGTTCGAAACACTTTCCAAACAGTTCCTTTCGTAAAACGAAAAAAGGACTTTTTGTGTTAGACAATAATGCTACACCGTCTATATTACTACAGTCAGATGAGCAACTACATACAGTTACCCCTCAACTCAATGTACCTTCTAATAAACCGAAAGAGACATCAATTTTAAGAACATTTTTAAAATTACAAGATACTCCTAGAGAATTAAACTTAAAATCTGAAATATATACTCTTAAGAAAAAGTTATTAATTGCCAGGAAAAAAAATATATCGTTAAAAAACATTAATTCTAGGCTTAGAAGAAAATGTATTTCTCAGAATGTTATATTAAATAATCTACTTGAGAACCGGAATTTGCAAAAATATAGATATGGACATATCATCTAATGTAAATAATAAACTGAGCAAATTATAAAGCGACAAATAAATAAATAAATTGAAAGGAAAACACCTTTCACAAGTGGTATTAAGGAACCACTAATTATTTAATAGAGAAAAAAAAAACATTTGATCAAACCGTAGATTATTTAAGTGCACAAGCAACTAACATATTTTTTTTAACTGAATGGTCTTTTTACGAGTATATCATTATTAATATTGTTATGCAGTTCTTTTAAACTAGGATTTAAATATCAGGAATGAAATATTTATGTAAATTGTCATAGTTAATAAAACTAAAATAAACTAATAAATAGAAAGCCATATTTTTCTTTTAATGTATAAATCAAGTTATTTCACTTTAAACATTTGAGTGTCACCCCCCAAATAAGGTTTGACATATTGTCTTATAAATTACTTAATTAGTAAATATTCTGTTTTCAGGTGATGTAATACTGTAATAATTATCTAATTATTTACTGACACTGCATTGCTTTTAACATGCATAATATAAAGAATTGATTTGACATATTGTTAGTAAACGTATGGAGTGTGAATCTCTATATATTTATGTTTTCTCTTATGTAAAATTAGTGAATATTCCGTTGTCTGATGATGTAATATTACTGTTATAATTTACTGACTCTATTGCTTTTAACATACATTTAATATGAATAAATAAATGTAAGTTATATTTTTGCTTTTGTAAATTACATGCAACTTTTTTCTATTTTATAAGAAATTATTTTTGGTACGGAACCCAAAAAATCATATATGTATGGACAAATTGGGCATAATGTATCGCTATAAATAGAAATTTTTCGAATTTCAAAAATATGGTATTTGAGCGCTCTATTGAAATGTCAATGTTTCATTAATTAGTACTAAAAAATTGTTGACTTTATTGTTATATATAGATATTATTCGATATTCGACCTACGATGCAATCTAAACGGCTATGTTGGTTTTTCAAAAGGTTGTTAAATAAAAAAGTACTTTATTATTATTATTATTAAGTATTTCTTTTGTTTATGTGCAAATTATATCTAAAACCTAGAACTTTTCGCACACGCCAAATCAAATCAAATTTACGATCAAATTTAATTTTAAAAAAGGAAAAATACCCGATTATTTAAGTGTCGCAGCTCAAAATATCTTATTTTTTTTATTATGAACGATAGTGTTTTACTCAGGGGCGCACTTAGCACATTAGCCGCTTAGAAAAAATTGCCAACCTTACAGCACATGGTAGAACGATAGGTGTGTATTTACCACTTCAATTGACACGCGTCTGGTTTCGGCTTAACAAAGAGTTGATTATATCCTCATAATTGACTGCTCGCAGTAAATCTAACTCAATCCCAAGTACGGAGAGATCATTTAGCCGATCATCCCTCATCGTTATTATCAAGTTATACTTTTTCGTAATAATATACCGCCCTAAAAAATTTGCATCCCAAGGCTACAGCCTACTCAGCCCAGTGGTAAATCCGCTCCTGGTTTTGCTCATACTATTTTAACTTAAGGAAAATATTATACGTCACAATACATTATATTATGGGCACACAATACAAATTAGGTCATTATGGAAGCAGCACAGATACTTACACAATATTGCATTTTTTTTACATGTTTTCGAGTAATCATGAAAGCCACTTTGGATATTACTTTTATAACAATAACAAGGAATATAATTTTAAAAAAAAATAGATTAGAGAAATATTATTCTAAAGCTAAAAATTTTGCATTCGTTGTTACCCTAACATCTCGGAAAAAAAGGCCTTGTACACCAATTTGTTGGGTAGAAAATCTTCTAATAGCCTCTCTAATTTCAGCAACTGTAAGCGGAGGCACACCCTCTTGACCAGTTTTGATGTAAACAGAATTAACCAAACTGACGGGGTTGCAGTAATTCCCGCCATTGAGACGACTCAATGGATCCCAAGCGTTACGTTTTGAGTCTTGCCGGACTAAGAATGCTAAATCAATGAGGGCACCCAGGGTGTCTCGAGTTAAATAGTTAAGCAATCCTAAAACATCTGCTTTTACTGTTATTCCGCTGCCTAGATTTAACCACTGCTTAAATTTTGCAACTTGCTTGAGTGACTTTGATGATTTCAAAAATGATGCAGAACGGGCTTTATTAAAAGCAATGTACTTTTCTAGAGGCATATTGTCAGCAAATTTATACATTCGTAATAGCCGATCTTGGTTCATTGGATCAATGTCAGCCATATGCTTAATTTCATTAGTTTCGTCAAGTGTTGTAATTATTTTGCGCATAGCCTTCACCCTTTTAGTTACAGTTGCATCATCGTCATCTTCTAGTAACACATTCGGTATTATCTGATCACTGAGCCCTTTCGTTTTTTCAGTTGTTTCCATTGTATCGTAATAATTTAGTAATTTCTTAAGCTTAAATTTATTGCGGCGCATCAAGAAAATGACATCCTCTGAAGTCAATTTATTTGAATTTCTTCTTTCCATGTTTTTCATAGCCTCTGCAACGATCCCATGCATCTGTTGCATCGTTATAGATTCTACGAGAGTAACTGTTGCAGGATTAGGATTTGGATTATCACCAAAGCCATGCATCATCATCGCAATACATTTTTGATAAGTAAGGTTCCCGCCATCGCCAATATTTTGATCAATTGTGTAATACGCCATGCTCAGATTTTTTAATGGACTCCTTTCTATAAGCTGCTTGCAAAGATATTGCTTTAAATTGATTAATAACTTAATATGTCTTCATTAACAAACTTTACGCATAAGAAAATCGAAATAAAATACAACATAATGTGGCACTTTTGTACGGCACAAACTCTTGACAGATAGTTGTCATAATGACATTTAATTTTTTTTCTTCATAGTAGCATGGTATGCTTTTAGATTCGTGTTGCCAAACACAAATGTCTGTTACTAAAGGTTCCTTCACGTTGGCCAATATATGAGCCAATGGTCATTAAACCAAAACCCTTTGATCTGTGTTGAAAAACCGTCAACACTCGAATCTCGCACCAACTTGTAGGCCACTATGCATTACCCACAGGTAACCACAAACACCCTTCTACGTGATGGCCATACGTAGTGGCCACAATCATTGGCAAATATATCGGTCAAGTGAAGAGGAGCCTTAAACTACCTCAAAAAGAGCTCTTTTCTCCGATTATAATATTCAAAAGAAACCATTCTACATGCAGATGATATCAGCTCAGCGTAGGTGATCAAATAAGCCAAAATACTTAATGAATTTGGTCTCAGTACTGTTGAAGTCTCTGACTAGTCTAAGGCGTTTTTCATGAGAAGCAGGTTACCCTTTTTTCTGGGGACTCTGACGTCCCGAACTTAATTCTGAGGTAGTGATGGAAACTATTGATATATTATGCAGTAAATCTATTGCGTTTCTATGATGGCAGTCAGCTGCTTGAAGCAATCTCTAAATCGGCTAACTTAATAGGTAGCCGATTTCAACGTATTTAAAATTATCCTTAGATTCATCGACTTAGACATAGTCTAGACCTTTAATAGTATAAACATTCATAAAAGTATAAGCATTTATAAATGTAATGGCAAAAATCATCCCACATGTGGGTGGAAATGTCAAAAAAAAAAGAATGGTTGAGCTCAGATTATCTAATTGATTTTTACAAGATTTTATTTTAACTTGCAATGTTTGTTGGGTTGCTTAGGTCAAATCTTGCAAGGTGAATTAGAACCACTTCCTCGTATTCTACGGAGTTGAAATTGACGTGGTAGTTCAATTCCGATGAGAATGCATTTTTATGGTAAGCATGACCTGCTTCTACACTCAGGTTTGGCTCTAGAAGCAGCTCTTCAATAGTCAACAGAGCACAGACACGAATTTTGTATACCTACGCATTCAACCGCTTAAATAAAAGTTTTTTTTTACTTTAATAAAATATGATTGGCCAAAATGTCTTAATGTAAAAGCCATTAATTTTACAAAGAAGACTATAATTGTCAAATGTCAGGTATATTGTCAAAAGCAGATGTTTTCAGAGTGCGCAAAAATAAATACCAACAAATATTTTTTAACTGATCAAAAAAGTATTAGCATATATCATTACCATTAGCATCACCGGTATACCATTTATTGCAACTGGGGACTATGTCAAGTTTACTCAGGAATTTAAGAGCTCTCGACCAATTGACTGCTAAAATGTTTTCGCCTTTGTATATTGAGATAAAAACAAATGAAATTACACTTAAAAACAAATTTCAAACAGAAGTTTCAAGTAGATTTAAATCTAATTATACTGTAAAATCTATCTCACCCCGAAGATATATAACCTCGTATGCAACACAATGCTGGGAATGTGGCAAGGACTACGACTACAAGATTTCGAATCTATTCTGCGGTCATTGCAATGCACTACAACGGCCACAGCCTAAAGCAAATCTATTTAACGTAATTGGTTTAAATCAGAGGTTTGACATAAATGAAAGTGAATTAATCAGAAATTATAAAAATTTACAAAAACATTTACATCCAGACAAATATGGAAGAAGGTATGAATATCATTCCATGTAGTGTAAACTAGGTATTAAGTACGCATAAGAAGTGAATGACTATATTACAGCAAAATAATATAAAAATACCTTTCATTGTCATATAGGTCCCATTTTGCAATTATATTCTAAAAATTCTTAATGCGTCATTAATAAAAATTCAGAGACACTACAACGAACATCAATCGATTTATAAGGATCTATCTATAAAGGGTAGCTTATTTTTTAATATTATATGAAGAAAAACAATCTATTTGATAGGGTTGGGGTCCATTTATTATTCTTACCCTTTCAAAGAGCTGTGAAAATGTTACATTCCAAGCTAGCATAATTTTAGGTTTTTATTTTCTGAACATATCTGACCACGGTTGTAATGTTACTGATTGCATTAATTGCTGTTTACCTTATGTTTTTTCTTCTAGAAGTGAAGAAGAGAGATTGATATCCGAAGAATATTCATCGCTTGTTAACAAGGCATATTCCACTCTTTTAAGACCGTTGACTAGAGGTATTTGTTTTATAAATATTTTTTTATTACGAGGATTATTTTCAACTACAGAACCATGCTAAACCATGTGAAGTAGCTCTATTAACTATAACTACAAAGATAAATGAAACCATCACTAATTATTATACTGCCACTATATGCAATGGCTTTGTTTAACTAAAAGTAGAAAAATTCTGAGACTGGTCAGCAGGGTGAGCTTTGCTACCGTAAATAATTGTTAAACCCAATTCGGAGGTTGTAAATCCTCCAGCTGTTTTCTAGTCTTCCCCGTGTACCCCTCAAACTTATTCATTTCACATTCGTTAAATAAATCTTAGAACTTCAAATCTTAAACTTATTCCTATACTATGTTTTTTACCATTTTACGATGGACCTGTGGGGCTAAATGCATTAAACAAACGTCAGACTGATAGCGAGCGAGCGGTGACTAGCCCCTCTGACTTGAAAACTACTAGCTACTATCTTAATACACAGTATGAGAAAAATAACTTAACAAGATGTCTCAAATATTTTTATTCTGAGGTAAATAAGCAATTAAAACTGCTGTCAAAGCCGTTAATGCCACCCACAGGGTCTGACTTTTAATATTATTGACAACAATTCACAAAATAAACATGTATTGGTGCAGGTCTCGGCTTATAACTTTACTCTATATTTGCACAAAAAACATATTCAGTATGATTATATCGAGTCTGTTTCGTATGATCGATTGAGTTCGTCTGTTGACAAATTCAATGTAACTATTTTTTACAAATCAGTCCGTTTCCTAAAGATGGCTAATTGTTAACTAATAAAACTGATCTGATACTAAAAAAAAAAACAAAGTGGTGATTTAAGTCAAATGTAATAAAAATGATCATTATTGTTTCAGCATGTTTTTGTGAAGATTTATAAAATATCTCAAATGTCACAGTGTGTTTTTGTGACGAATCCTATTACTTCATATTTCTATATTTTAAATAAAAATGTATTAATATGAGAATATTGTTAAATCATAAATTATTTTTATACACAGGTATTTATTTGATTCAACTACAAGGCCTCGAAATACCTGAGAAGACTGAATTGGAAAGTGTTTTCCTAATGGAAATAATGGAAAAAAATGAAGAAGTTGAAAATGCTACAACGAAAGAGGAAATATTGCAGCTAAATATAGAAAATAAGAGAGTGATGGGGTTACTTTGTAAGCAACTATCTGCTGCTTTCATAGCAAATGATTTTAATGAAGTAATGAGAATACTCACACGTCTTAAATATTATGACAGTTTAGAAAATGAAATTAAAAAGGTTATCGGAAAAATGGGAATAGTTGAGTAGATTAAAAGAAATACTGTTAGATTACACCTTTCATTAAATTATTCAATCTGAGGTTCGGCCTTTGTTAAAGGAAATTCTTCTCAAACAATCTAAATTTTCTTTATAATTGTTCCACTTTGTTGAAATTGTATTTATATGACACACTCACAAAAAATATAAATGTACATTTGTTAGATAAGTTAATTAATGTTATTTGGTAATGGTGGAAAAGCATTATAAACATTGACGTGTAATGTTCGTTGAGATATTTTATGGGCAATTTTAATATTTATGCTTTTTAATATATTTTTTCTTCCGTGCGTGGTATAGAAATTATAGAAATCCTTTCTCACTTTTAAATTTCTACTAACTAGTCAACTAGGTACAGGTAGCTGGGTGGAATGCTTTTGTTAGAGATTTGTGATTTACATTTGGGTCTTGTTGCCCCAAGACCATTCCCGAAGACCTAATGGAAGGTTTGTATTCCCTACTAGAGTAAGAAATTATATATATATATATATAAAAAAAAATCTAAAAATTTATTTATTTTTAACGAAATGTGTGTAAACCAATCTAATATTGTTATGAGCCCGGCCGTCTCTCTAACAGCCCCTACATCCTTGCTCCTTCCTTCCTAAACCGAAGTCTGTTTGACCTGTACTTTATAGGCGTACTCTATAATATTTTTTTACAAAAAACATTTTTCTTCGCGGGGTTGTCACTTACCATTGTCGTACATTGATATCAGGAAGGAAAAAAAAACACAATTTTTGTGGTTGTACCTGAATATTAATATTACCTTGTGATCATTGTATCACTTAATCATTTAATTAAAATGAATTTTAATGTAACCGAACTTAGCATTATAAAACAGAAAGGCGTTTTTGTAAGGTACGAAACAGCCTAATACGGGCGGCTTAAGGTATGAATAAAAAAATTAAATATTTTTCTTGCTTTGTGCTTTTTTTTAAATTTTTAAAAAAAAAATATTTTTATGTAATAATAATAAGAAAGGTGATATATGTGATTATACTCAGTCAGCGTATGGCAGTGAAAATGAACCAAGGAATAGAAACATTTATTCAAATCGGTCTAGAAGTTTTTGATATTAGTGTCTATATAGGTGTATTTAAAATTTCTATAATCTTTTAACAAAATCAATAAATAAATCTTGAAAATAAAGGTGTCCTTCAAAAATAATATTACTTGTTCGAAATGGTGATGTTCAACCATCGCGCTCCTCTATTTCTTATGGAACATGGTTTTATGGACACTTGGGTTTAGTCATTCGTTGTTTATTTTTAGGAATATTCGCTTGCACCTAGTAAGATTAGGGTAGGTAATTTTGTTCTAATGTGCTGCTACTATCGAGTCATTTCAAATCGTAAACGCTACGCTATGTCAGATCTATGGATTTCTTAGTATAAAAAATCCAGCGTTTGCGTCTCTAAATGGCCCAAGAATCAGTGGCTTAATTACACAGTCCGAGACCCCCTTTGCCCCTGGATTTTTTTTTAACCTGTGAGGTCCTCGAACCAAACAGTTTATTGTAATTTAAACGGACCATTAAAGTAAAAAAAATTGAGACAACATTTAGAGATCCTAGTACTCTAGTAGTTAAGGCGTTGGACTATTAGCCCAAAGATCGCGGGTTCGAATCCGCACATAGTTATACCGTTTTAAACGCTTCATTACCACCATCTCCCCTGACTCTAGGATAGGCACGTTTGGCCTAGTTGAGTACGGCCCAAAATAATTGTATACATATAACCTAGGTCATAACAATTTAAAAAAATATTTTACTTCCTCAATGTAACCTATACCTACTCATAACCATTGATATATAGTGTTTTATAAACCACTATATATTTATATATATTTTATAAACCACTATATAATCAATGTCATAACTCAAGGCTAGTTCTCTGACCCAGTCGGTGCTTTGTTTTAATTATGGACCCGTGCAATAGTAGTCGTTTTATCCGGGGAATATTTAGTGCCGGGGGGGGGGGGCCAGGTACCGGGTTTTTTAGCAAAAATAAGACATTGCTTCGTAAATCTCAAACTTTTAATCGATTATGATTTGATTACGATTTTTAATATATTTTCCAATTAATGTTTCTTCTTACTTCACAATTTAGGGTTTTATTGCCAAAAATGAATAAAATACATCTATACTCATAAAAACAAACTAACTCTTTACAAAATACAATAGATTATGAGAAATGAAAACCATGTGTAGGCTAAAACTCCTGATTTGTTTTATTTATTGCTTTAGAAAAATCGTAATTTTTCATTTTGCAATGCAATTAAAACTTAAGCTGCACTAATTATTTATGTAGAATATCGTAATCCATTTTGTAAAAGTAATTTTACGTGACTGGCTTACTATAATTTTAATATTTTGTCGTTGGTCTCGATATTGGCAAAAAGTGAACCAGTCCAAGGGACGGTATTATGCTTCCAGTCTTACAGTTTATTCCTTACACATCCATACAGTTTATTCCTTCCCAACCATGGTTCAAGAAGTTTCAAATTGTAAATAACGCTTCTGTAATTTATAGGATGAGATTTAGGCATTGCCCCTCTCCTGTTGATTTATCCAAAATTCATATTTTAATTCATCTATTTGTGAATTTGGTTTAGCTGAAGGAACTTTAAACCATATATTTTTTTTAATGTAATAATTTAAATAAATACTTTTTGTTTTATAGGTACTGATCCTTGCTTCATATAAAATTCAACTTCCAGCTTCTATTCCTAATTTCTTATCAGTTCTTATATATCAATTATCAATTAATATATTATTGCTATTTTAATAAAATTTATTAGAATAAATAACTCGAAAATTTAACCTATTTTTTCCCTCTTTTTCCCTTTTTCTTCTTTTAAAGTAATTTCTGTATTATGTCTTAAAACATGAATATATTTTTACTTTATTTATTTGTCACTTAGAAGCAATAAAAGATCGTTGCTTAGAAGTGTTTTATTTTGTACGACCTATAGTTTCATAATATTATTATTGTATTTTTATTTGTCGTTTATTTTTCCGTTTTAGTTAATATATTGTCTTTAAATAATATTTTGTTTATTGTCTAAATTGAACTATCTTTGGCCGGAATCTACTTGACATTGGCCGGAATCATTCTTATATCATGATGAAGGCCATTTAAATGAAAGAAAGAAGAAGAAGTTGACGGCTTACAATTTATGTACTACATCGGCTTTTGACTATTCGAAAAGTTATTTATTATCACTAAAGTTTATACTGAAGAAAATGGCATTAAAGGTCTACATCAATTATGTTAAGGATGTATATAACGATCCTTTTATGTGGTAATCTCGTTTTTCCTTTGTTAAATTTGGTTAAAGTTTGTTCCTTTTTTCACTAATCACGTGTCTTTTGTAATTATTGATCGTATTGTACCGTGTATGTTGTGCGCAGTTAGTCTTTGAATAATAACTTGCTGCTATTATAATAAAAGATTAAAATGTTGATTTCAGGAGTGTCGTGAAGAGTTTTTGTTTTTTTGTCGTTGGCGTTGGTATAGCGAATGAGTGCGTGGGCATTGAAGTGATGACCGCGCTTCCGATGCCGCAATAACGCCCTGCACCTGGAGCGGCACTCGCCGCAATTGTTTTTAACTTTGCGTTACATTATAAAAGTATTTTTTAGTTTTTATTGAGTAATTATTGATAAACGAAAATGACAATGAAAATTTTATTCTTGTTTCAATTACTCCTTTGTCTTCTGCAATGTTTGTTGTGTCTCAAACCGAACATTGTCGTTGTACTGACAGACGATCAAGACTACATATTGGGTGGTATTGTGAGTAGTTTATTAATATTAAAACATTGTAACTAGGTACTATGTTTCAAGAAAATATCTTTATTAAAACTGATGTAATATTTCAGACCCCAATGACTAAAACATTATCCCTGATCGGAAATGAAGGAGGGACTTTCGTCAATTCGGTAATGATTACATTTTTACTTTTTCTATTTTTACATTTACTTTTTTGTTGGTTGTTTCTTTTACATTAAGTATAGACGTTGGATAAACCATTGACGTACTAAAATGTATTAGCCAATTTAGTCTTGATCTTGAAAAAAGCGGTAGTGGCAGTTCAATTTTGCTCTGGGGTCTGTAATGACGATTCTCTTTTGGAAGACACATGGGTTTTCTAACATGACGAGACACTATGTTGTACTAGGTCACTGTTGTAATCACGGTGCAGTAGCTTGTGCCTTGGTACCATGTGTTTTACATTTATCCTCAGATAATTTATTTACAGTATAAGCATTTTTTTTTGTTCATTTTGTATTTTTCTTAAGGGATATATGGGGATCGAAGCAAACACATTGTGAAGTTTAAATATTAATGCCATAATTTTTAAGATATTCCTCTAAATAAAAAAGTACGAACTCGAACAATAAGTTCCAATAATAAGTTAACAATATTTTACTTTTAATACAATATGATTTAATTAATAAAATATGAGATATGTATAAAAAAGTGTAAAAGACCACCAATCGGTAAAGTCAATTTTGTTGATTCATGTAAAATGTTGACCCCTCGGTAGATAGGTCTTCAATATCAATCGTTTAGGTTTGGTTTGATTTGGTTCACTATTTAAAAAAATGATGGTTTTGATAGGACATGATGGGGTGTGATAGGACAATTTATCTTACTCCCTTTACTTTGTATCCTTAGAGATAATTCACTGAGAGAAGCCAAACGCTAATATGGTAGTCTACAGCACCGATTAGGCATAAAACTTTCTCTCATTGGCAATTTAATAATACAGAAATCTCTGTTCAATAATATTTTGTACATTTCAAACGCCGATTGAATGTTTTATCAGTAGACAATTTTATGGTTTCTGAGATAACTCGGTTTTTTGTCGCAACCTGATAAGTGTTATAATAAAGTTTCACATTAACGGTTTTTTTAGACTTACTGAATTGTTTTTAGTGATATATTTTTTTGTAATTTTTATGATGTAGCGATTAAGAAAATGAGGTTAAGGGAAGTTAAACTAAAGTTATTGGTAATATTTATTTAAATCAAATTAACTTTCTATGTTATCACTACTAAAAATGAGTGAATTTATTAAGTTCTCACCAATATTTTAGAAATTAGTGTATCAGAAAGGACTATTTGATAAACGAGTCGTCGATTATATGCTTAAAAGTTCCACAGTAAAATTTAGTTTTTTACAGTTTTAAGAAAAATGCAGTTTACTTATAAATTTCTCTTATGATGCCTCTCTACCCTCATGATGGGCCCAACTTGCTCAGTGATTTCCATGGCTTCTACGTTTCTACCACACTAGCAATATTCAGCAAATCCTAAAGTTATAGAATTACACAACAACAAACTTCTTTCAGAACCTTTTACCTACTACTATTCATCATCTGATAGCTGATATTTTTTTTTACCACATGTTTCATATGAATGAAACATGTGGTAAAAAAAATAACATTATGCCACCTTCCTGCCGACCGAAGGAATATCTCCAAAGTAAAAAAAAATATTCAATATCAGATTTATTTTTTTAAACCTAATCGAATAAAACTTCTAGATTAGTGTAATTTTTAGTAAAATGTGGTGTTGTTTTCTATGGTTTCTATATATTCTTCACAGTTTGTGTCGTCGCCCATTTGCTGTCCAAGCCGATCGAGTATTCTATCAGGCAAATATCCTCACAATCATGGCACTTTCAACAATTCCTTATCTGGTGGATGCAATAGCCACACTTGGCGACAATTTGAGAATGAAACCTTTGCTGCAATCCTTAGTAGGGACGCAGGATACCAATGTTTTTATGCTGGAAAATATTTAAATCAGGTATTTTGTTTTTATTTGGTTATATAATCAGTAAGAATAAAAATACAATATTTTCTTCATTTTGTTTTTACCATTTAAAATGAATGGCTTAGTGGTATAAGCGCCTGCTTCTAAATCCAGAGGTCCCGGTTTCGACTCCCCAGTGGGTCAAATCCGGCCAGGTCATTTTCACCGTTGAGAATATTCAACGGCGCTTTTCTCAATACTGTTGATTGAGTTAAATACAAGACAAAAAAAAACACATTTATTTAACTACAGACTTGCGGGATGTTGTGTGCCTGTAATGAACGGCCTCGTATTATGAAAACAACGTTTTCTTGCCACTCACCCAGAACATTTAATTTTTTATCTGCTAATGCTTTTTAATTAAAATTCTGCATTTTGAACAATTATATTTGTGGTGTAAATTCAAAGTGATTTAGTTTGCGAAGTAATATTTACGGCAGCAAATGTAGTTTGGTAGTGTCATATATATGAGCTAAATTAAAAAATCGAGGTAGGTAAATACCAATTTATTTACAGATTTAAAACTGAAACGATTTAGACGTTTTGTTGATTTTTGTTCCTTGTATTAAAGCAAGATACTTATTGTTAATATTTTGTTATATATATTTTTTTAAAGTGTTAAACCTCGGAATATTTAGTATATTACATAATGGTTGTAATGTACCATTGGTTTACTTATAACTAAATATTTTTAATAAATTTAAATAAACTCTTTTTCAATTGGAATAATATCAGTTTTGTCGTTAAAATTTTCTGAATAGAAACAAAACATGAATGAGGAGAAATGTATAAATTGTTGACTCTATGCTGCATGTTTTGAAACAACGTACAGCGCATTGTTTCCGAACGGATGAGTTATGTAATCACCGGTACTAACCTACATTTTTTCCTTATACGGAGTGTGTTTTCATTCTTAATTAATTAAATAATTAAATTCTTAATTCATCTTGTTTTGTGTGTTAGATGTCAATAATAAATAATGTGGAACTTTCCAGTACGGCAAGAAGGAGGCTGGTGGTGTTCAACACGTCCCTAAAGGCTGGCACAATTGGTATGGTCTTGTCGGCAATTCTGTTTACTACAACTTCACTTTGTCTCAGAATGGTCTTGCCCAGGAATACTCACAGGGAGAATATCTAACCGATGTCATTGTGAGTTAAATGGCTTGCCTTTGTGCTTCTTCTTTATGGTTTTTATTTCTAAAGTTTACATTTCAATATTTGTCATTACTATTACAGATTATATTCGAATTAATAAAATAAGCCGTAATGTTGCTCTATTTTCTTTTTTGGATATCTGAATATCATTCAATTATAGTTAATTAACCTGCTTCACAGTTCACATAAGCAATTTTTTACAATAATAAAAAACTGCTCCACACAATTTGTACAGAGGATACTTTGAATTTCGTACCTTGTAGTGGGGCATTTACCTACAAGTTACATATTTATCCCTGGATTACACAGTCAGATTCCAAATACAAGATACAATTCCAAAAAATAATTTTTAATTATTTTTTGGAATCTCTTGTCAAATTTCTAATATTGACCCTTTTTTTTGTCTTGGTAATTTAAAAGCAAAATTTTCATGTTTGATTTCTCTTAGAGGGATAGCGCAGTGAATTTTTTGAAAAATCGTACAGGCTTGTTGGAGCCATTTCTCATGGTGCTTTCGCCCCCAGCGCCCCATGCACCCTTTGAACCAGCACCCAGGCATAAGGGTGTGTTCAAAAATATTAAAGCTAAGCGAACGCCCAACTTCAACACAGGAGATAATTCTGTAAGAATTTACTCATATTTTTTGTCAACTATCATTATTTATTAAAACACTTTTAATTATTTACACATGCTTGGACCAAATGTAACTTTTAGTTTAAATAACCATGAAAATATACACGCAAATTGATTTTATCCATGGTATAATATATGTATAGTGCTATTATAATTGGGTTTAAAATGTTTTTAGTTCTATAAAGACCATTTTGAACTAACTGCTGTATCTAAAACTAAACTTCTACTTAACCCTTAAAGACTGTATTTCACGCCAAAAGTCTTAAGGCCAAATTAATGACCTTGAAAAATCACTCATCTACTATAAAATCCAAAGTGCAGGCATGAGTCGATCAAACTTTACAATCTGGTATCATCTGATTTACCATAAAATTCTCTATTATAAAATATCACTTTGATTTTTTTATTTCGTAAATAAAAAAAAAAACAAAAAAAAGTGCTCATATCAAATTCTTCTTGTTGACCACCTAATTTTTCACTATTTTGATAAATTTTGTCAAATATTACACTTTTTACATTTTCAAATATTTATAACTATAAATTACAATTTAAAAGTCTTCCAAAATGTAGTTTTCGAAAAAAATATAAAGTTAAAAAAAAATTATATATGTTGGAACGGAAGAAGGTACATAAGTGTATTTTCAATACAAATTTATAAATAGTATTAGACCCTGCATTAAATTGAAAAAAAAAAAATAAAATTGGGTCGTTGCGATTTCCAATGGTGCAAACGTCAAGTTAATAAATAATACTGAAATACCAAAATAATACCAAAAATAATAAAAATCAAGCGGGCAATGCGGACGTATATATACGTCCGTGTGCCGATGGTGACCTTAGGCTGGCCGGGAGGCCGGACTTATATATACGTCCGTGTGCCGATAAGAGTTAACTAAAACTGATAGCCCTTATTCCATATCAACAGATTTGTAGAACAATTTCTTGAATGCAAAAGGAAAGAGGGTGGCGAGGTATTGCTGATAAACAATAATCCCCATATTCTAGAGCCCATTCTTGCAAGATCTCTTAATTCATGTTGGATAATATAAGGGTAAAAAATTTTGGTTTAGTTAGAAATATACGATAATATGGACTCGCAATACCCATTTTTACATTCAATGGCTTGGCAAAATCTGACCTAACTTGTAATAGTTCACCAAAAAATAGCCTGTGCTGAGTTAGTTAGTCGAAGTTTTGTTGCAAGAATATTGTACTCACAAGTAATTTATTATGTTTTTACTTTAATTCCTGAATACTATTTGTTTTATTAAAATTTGATTACATACTCACTCTCATAATAAAAATATTCACTTAGCAAAGCACTCTTATTATATAAATTCCATTACGTATATAAACACGCATGATACAAGCATATTTTGGATTAGTTTATTATTAAAAAAACTGTTTTTAAACTTTTTATTTATGTCACTTTACATGTTAAACTTTGTACATGTCGTTTTTGGTGTTGCTATAGTATATTTTGAAATGTTTTTACTACAAAATTATTATGTAATGACAAATACTTAAGCAATACAACACAAATACAAATACAGTACTCAGGAAAAACTATTTATAAATATTTTTTTCACTCTGCCACTGGATTGCGGAATTTCGAGTGGCGGAGTGCTTAGTCGAAAATTTGAAAACTATAAAAATAAATATTGATAAAAGGCAAATATTGCATTCATGGAGACAAACGGAGAAAACTTATCATTTGTATATCGTCCGGAATATTTAAGCCCATGCCAAGAAACTCGATACATCAGCCGGATTTTTTTAAAATGGTACAGATCTCATAACATAACAATCAAAGCCATATTATTTTATAAGTAAAAAAAAAAACTAGGTAAAAGTAATCTGGGGTTCTTAACCTTAGAGTACCAAACCCAAGTACCCACAGATCTGATGTGCAAGTTGGTTACTTCTCTAATTCCCATTGAGGCAAGCTTATAAAATAATGTAATATATGATAAAATATTTATTGATGAGTTGATTTTATGTTATATGAGTATGGTCAGTTGGTAACAATATATTTTGTTGATTAGAATAAACATTGGTTAATGAGAATGCCACCATTACCATTGCCGGAAGTGACCGTGGACCATTTGGATAAAATCTACAGAGATCGGTGGGAGACTTTACTGTCGGTTGATGAAATGGTTGAAGCAGTTATTATGGAATTGAAGAAACAGTCATTACTTGATAACACGTTTATCATTCTTACTTCGGACAATGGATTCCATATGGGTACGTTAGTTGCGTTGTTAATAATTTATTTGCGGGCTTGGACCTACTGTGGCACAAATTGAGCAGTCACAACAGACAGTATGTCAGATTATGTAGCAGAATTTCATGTAACGTGTTGATAAGACCAACAAAGTTAATACTATCACATCATACCACGATAATGTTGAAACTACGAGCGACGAGAATGTAAAAAAAAACCATAAACCGTTGAGGTTGGGCGACGTCTTTACACATCGAGCCAGCCGGTATCTCATAACGCTCATTTATTGGCCGACATGTATACACGTGAAGGTGCCGTCATTTATTCGAAAATTGCCGCTTAATTATCTGTCCATCCGATTGATTTACTGTCTATGCCATTTGATTCGCAAGTAACAAATCACTGGCCTAATACTGATAAAAAATCTTATTTATCACTAAATAATCTATAGAAATTATCTAGTGACACAGCGGCGTAACAAATTTTTCATAATTAGGAAAAAAAAATATTTTTTCAAGGTATGTACCTTTTTTTAAAAGCTTTGTAGTATGCATAAAAGGGTTAATAAATTTAGTTATTGCACAGCCATCAGTTGCATAAGGGTCTATTATTGGGTCTTTTGACCTCGAGAACAGATTATCTTGCTAATCATAGGTCGGTCAGCAGCGATGGAAGCTTTAAATTAAGGTCAAAGTATTAGCCTGAGCAGTATTGGCTTTCAGACGACTATGTAGATATTTATTTTCATTTATTTATTTGATAACTCCGCATTAGGAAATTATTTTCTCCTCTCATGATGTGATGTTGCAGGTCAATTTTCGCAGATTTATGACAAACGTCAGCCGTATGAAACAGATATCAGGGTGCCTCTTCTAATCAGAGGACCCAGCATCAAGAAGAAGTCACTCTTCACAGAACCAGTCGTGAACATAGATCTCGCTCCCACTATTCTAAAACTGGCCGGTTTACACATTCCTGAATATATGGATGGAATAGCAATAGACTTGGATTTAAGCGTTGGAAATATCACAGAGAATGATATTGTTCTGGAAGATGATGAATTTGAGAGACAGTTTTTGATAGAGTATCACGGCGAGGCAAATAAGAATTCAGTATCTGGAGATTGTCCTTGGATTTATGATGAGGAACATTTATATGTAAGTGATTTTTCTATTTACTTATAAAATCTCACATCCTGTCGGTATGCATCCAAATTATGGGGAACTGTGTTGTCTATTCTTACCCCTCTACAGAACTACATTAACGACCTTGACGCTCCGATTTACAAAATTCTTTATTCTTTAGTTTGAGGTTTGTGTAATTTATGTATTGTATTCACTACTAAAAATAACCAAAGCACAACACACAAGTCCTCACAACATAGCACACACGCTCACTCGATCCTCAATCGGAATATCATATCAGCCCGCTGCTTCTTTCTACTCTGCTTGCACGCACGCCCGTCACTCCCCGTCCGCATCTCACCACTTCACATTGCAGCTCACCCGTCAGCACCCTCTTGTCAACTGCCTTGTACCACAGTTTCAGTTATTAACACCTTAATTTATATAAACCTCTCAACTTATAATTTAAGGAAACTTATAAAGTATATATTTATTTAAATAAATAAATAAATAAAAATATATTTCATATTTCGTTAATATTTCAGCATTGCTATTCAAATTTTAACTGCAAATGTCAGGACTCGAGGAATAACACTTACTCTTGCGTCAGACACATTGATTCAACGGTTGATCTCATATATTGTTCATTCAATGATACACAGGTAATTTACAATTATTTATATTGTATCTCAGAATGTTTGTCCAGTTAGTCTGGTGTAATTCTACACAAATATCATGAAAAGTGACATTTTAATTGAGAAGGCTGATGTACTGATTATTCTCCTCGAGACGGTCCAGATAACTATGACTTTATACACTCTTATTATTCTAAGAATTAGTTCAGTTGCTCTCAAACATGCATAATGTGGTAAAACCGTAGCTACCATAGAAATCACACCCTGTGGTCATTACAAACGGGTCTGGCGGGGGAGACAACAGCTGGACAATTAACATTTTCCAAATGTGTGTCGGCATTCTTTACAGTACCAACTTCTACTTTAATAATCGGTTTCAGAAGGAAAGAATGTGCTTATATAAAAAAAAAATGTGCTTACGTTTCCTAGCCAGCATCAGAATGTTAATAGGTAGTCTTTGTGGATGATACCTAAGGCTGTTTTCCATTTAGTCTTTCCTAATAAACTGCTTTGTCAATGAAAGAGATCAAGAGGGACGTTCCATTTCCGACCAGGCAGTACAAAAGTAATGATGATTTCTTGTTATAGACGGGTCCATGCGATTAGCAAACCTCAGCAAAGTCAGGTAAAACAACCGTTATCTATTATAATATGTACTGTACTTTATAAAACTATTCAGCGTATGATGTGATTTACACAATTGACAAACTTTGTGTTGAGACACCTTTGTTGTTTCCACGGACGATGATAATAAAAAAGTAGCTGATAAGATCTGATGCTGGTTTTATGATTGTTATAATTATAATTCATACCAATCCTAGTATAGTATACTATGATGTCTATATTTCAGGAATTTGAAGAAGCATATAATCTTATTGAGGATCCTTATCAGATGACGAACATAGCTAGTGAAATGTTGCCTGCTTTTAAATATAAATACAGAAGTGCAATTGAGGAACTCATGAAGTGTAAAGGAAAAGGTTGTGACTATATCTACTAAAAAAGTAACACCCGCTTTCCCAAATAAAGAAATAATTTAATAACAGCAAAAGAAACTCCAGCTTATAGAAATAAATACTAAGAAAAAAAATATTGTGACTATTGCAGCAATATAATATATTAAATTACAATGCCTCTGTGACATACAGTTTTAGGATTTTTTGGTTTTAGGTTTATTGAGAAATTATCAAGTGAAAAATTAAAGGCTTTTTATCAAAAAACATTTCTTTTATTTTCAACTTATGCAACAAGACCAACATTCTCAAAACAAGAGAGGAGGATCACAGTCATTTTTCATCAGAAGAAATACATTTTTAGAAATATATAGTAAATACACCAGTTTAAAACGCAAAAATAGTTGGTTTAGGAGTATTTTGGTACAATAAAAAAAAAACTTTGAAGTAGTCGTCTGAAGTAGTTGTCTTCATTTGAGTTTGTTGCTGCCAAAATCAGCAACAGATTTTGGATAACCATTTTAATAATTATTTTTTTGAATTGTTAAATGATTTCGAATTTCATCATTTTTAAAAAAGTATATTTTTTTCTAGATTGAAAATTAGTACTAAATTCTGTCATGCATAATCTTTGTGGTGTGTTTATTATATACTAATCTGAAAGCATGTCAATTCTTGAGGAGTTTAGGGGCACATCTACAAGTATTTAATGTTGACGAGCAGCCCTGCTGATTCTATGTCTAAATTTTAAGGTTACAACTTCTTTTCTATATTGTTACAATTATGTGACATGAGACATATACCCGTATCATCCACATACTCTAATTTATCAAAATAATAATATTGCCTCGACGGATATAATTTGCTATAGGAATAAAAATAAATTAAACCAATTTACCGTATGTTTCCGGTTTGGTGTTTCTTTGTTTTAATATACGAGTAACCAAAAGTTTACGCTTTGCGTAGAGTTGTGAAGAAATCACTAACTCGAGTTTGAACATTCTGCTTATCATTTAGCCACGAATATATGTGTTTCTGAAATAAAATAAATAATTATGTTAGGCTAAATATTCACTGTATGCTAAGATAGAAGTCAAGTTTAACACTTAAAGACTCAACCCGGTCATTTCTCCATACAAACGCTGTAGTGTTGTGATTCTCTTTTTTGTAGATATATAAGAAAAATAATAGGAGATATTGTTCTATCTCAATTATTAGGGTTTATGTAGAATAAAAAAGGTGAAGGTATGTAGAGTAAAATAAACTTTTTCTAAGAGGGTCGAAAGTCTATTTTTCAATACATTTTATCAAAAATTGAGACGTGAATATCTTATTAAATAAATACAAGAATCGAGAAAATAAAACTGCAGTGACAGTTGTTAGAATAAATTGATTGTTCTTTAAGATTATCCTATAACATCATAGTGTTTCTCTTTCTAAAAGCTGTTAGATGAAACATAATGATTTAAGATCACACCCAAGACAATAGAGGCCCCTTAAAGTAATTAATTAGCTATTGAGTGCCTTTGGCACCCAAATTTTTGGCGCAGTATAATTCAGGCTGTGAGTTAATTCACGCTACAAACAAATATTAAAATAGTTTAGTTATCTATATAACGGTCACCCTAAAATGAAAGAGACAGGAAGAATCGTTGAAGTCGCGATGCGGGTAAAACAGAGCGATCGTAACCGGTAGATGGCAGCACCACCATCCGTAAAATGTAGATTTAATCCTTAAACAATTTATTAAAAATAAAATGGAATGGAGTTGTTGATACGTAAAAAATTTATAAAAACATTGGAACAGTTGATTAAAGAATAAAAACTGAGAAATAAGTCTTATAAGTATTTGTAAAAATTAAAATTAAGCAAGTAATGATGAGAAGAATTGAATCGCGCGCCCCGGATATACCAATATCTTAGGTAGTAGTTCGATGGTGGCGACGCGGGAAAGACAAGGAGAGGAGAGGAGTTCAAGGTCGAGAAAGGGAATTCCTATTGTAAATGAAATTACAACCGCCCCCAGCCCCTGACAAATGTGACATTTGGCATTATTCTTGATGGTGAGGAAGCAGGCGTCATCCCTACTGGCGGGGAAGGCGCACTGATTGAGGACACGGGGTTAAAATGCGTCGTGGAGTGTCAACTCCCACCCCCTGAGATTCCGAGTAGCCCCTTTAGCTCCACGATTGCGTCCTTATAGCAGTAAGGAGTAACCAGATCCCAGCCAAGGTAGTAAGATTGCAGTCTGGCCTATCCAGATTCACCGTAGCAAGGATGAGCCGAGAACGACCGACAAACACTGTGGTGATTCCACCCCGTTCACCGTAGCCGAGTGGGACGAGGTGCGAATGCGTGACGTCGCTTGGTAAACCCGTCTGGAACCCTGATTTCTTCATGATATCACACTGATTTTGTTGTACGGTGATATTACGACTGAAGGGTAGCCCGATCGAGTCACTGTTCGTTCCTCGGGGTCCGAGTCTCTGGCGAACCAGTTGAGCCCATCGAGAGCGCAGCGTGCCTGAGCCAGAATCGGCGCGGAAGGTCGTCGAAACGAATCTTACCTTCGTCGCGACCCTCCGAGGTGAAGCGGAGACCCGACGCGGGATTGGCCGCCGTCGAACGGCGATGGTCGAATAGAAAACAAACGCGACAAAGGTTAAACGTATAGTAACAATTAAAGTAGAAAAATATATTTCAAATTAAACAATTTCTATTTAAAAAAAAAAAGTTATAAATAGTGATAATGAAAAATGATTACCTGCAAGTCTTGTTTCCCAAGCGGTACGGTCGGTATAACAGTTTTTGGTCGAAGAAATTTAACAAATCTCTTTAACTCTGAATAGCTGGAGTGCTCACTATATGGAATCCCTTAAACAAGTAATATAATAATCATCATACATTTTTTGCTATAGCCCGTAGGGACACAAGGACGTATATATACATCCGGCCGCCCGGCCAGTGATGGTCGCGGAAGGCACAAGGACGTATATATACGTCCGCATTGCCCGTTTGATTTTTATTATTTTTGGTATTAATTCAGTATTATTTGTTAACTTGACGTTTTCACCATTGGAAATCACAACGAAACAATTTTGTTTTATTTTTTTTTCAATTTAATGCAGTGTCTACTACTATTTATAAATTTGTATTGAAAATACACTATTGTACTACCGTTCCAATATATATAAATTTTTTTTGACTTTATTTTTTTTTGGAAAACTTTTAAATTGTCAAAATAGTGAAAAATTGGGTGGTCAACATGAAAAATTTGATATGGCAACTTTTTTTTTTTTTTTTAATTTACAAAATAAAAAAAATCAATGTGATATTTTATAATAGAGAACTTTATGGTGAATCAGATGATACCAGATTGTAAATATTAAACGACTCATGCCTGCACTATGGATTTTATAGATGAGTGATTTTTCAAGGTCATTAATTACAGTTTTAACGGCTTTTGGCGCCAAAAGCCGTTAAAACTAGATTAAAGAACAAAATGTGAATTTGCTTGATGAGCTGCGAAAAGAACTGTCCTGTAAGCTCTAGTTAAAATTATGTATTAGTTTATCTTCTTATTCACTAATTCTTAATTGGTCCATTAAAGCTGAGAAAGATAATAAAAAAGGTTTTACGGGGTATAACCATCAAAATGCTAAACATACCGATAAGTGTAACATTTCCTCGCCTATTGTGGGTGCTTCTGTTGGTCTGCCAACCGCTGGGTCTAAATGCCACTATTTCATCAAAAGAAGTTGAAAACGATTGCAAGTGACTGGAAAGTGCCTGAAAAGGAAAGTCAATTTATTAATAATATGCTAATAGGAAGCACGGTCTTCCAAGTGGTGGTTATAATCAATACATCAGAGTAGTTGTCATTATTCTAACCCATGAAAACAGAGCTGTGACATTATTTAAACAATTACCTATACGCTTTATTCTATAACCAATGTTGATTGCTGCAGGATGTGTTCCGATCATCTTCTACCACTTCCTTAGTGGGTAGACAAAGTACTCCCTAAAGCTATTATCTATAAGTGCTGTATTTACATTTTAGATTAATTTTCATAATAAAATGTCAGTAATGTATTTTTATATTTAATATTACTACTCCTAAATAGCGTGAAATATATTTTTAATATGGTTTAATATAACTTAATTTAACTGTTGAAATTGAGATGATAAGGCAGAAACTAAGCTACCCGGGACTTTCAAATGATTTCACGTAACCTGAAATAAGGAGTGAAGCTACTCGTCTCGACTGCCACAGGCATGAGTTGTTTGGGCAAACTCTCTGCAGAAGGACGTTGAACAGTTAGTATTACAGTATAAAGTTATACACATAGTTTTCCTAAATTCATAATTTTAGCAACGCCCGTGATAGCGGTCGATATATGCAATCAGTCGGGTAATCAATGATGAATCTGCGGTACATGAGAAAGTGACTTATGAGTTCTTACTTCAAAATTAAGCTGCATTATGGAAAGAACGTGTAACTGACACATGTTGGGTGGAATTGCGTCGAATGAACGTCCCTCCACTATATTCAACACTTTATTCTTCTTGGGATTAGCCCAAATATTGCATCCCAACTCCTCTGCTATGCCTTTGAAGAATTTTTCCTTACCTAAAAATAATGTTGTGTTCGATTAGACATACATTTTAATATAGCTTACTATGAAAAAAAAAAGCGTAAGAAGAACTTTGGGTAAATGAAAACATTTAGAAAGAGTGACTTAACCCGTAACGTGGCGAGGCGGCTTTTACATAAATCGCAGTGACAAAGGAAGTTTTCAAAAAATATCCTATTACTTAAAATGCTTATTTTAAAAAAACTATATATGCTATGTTGATAAACGCGCTATTTTGAATAGTTTATGAAATTCTCTAGAATATGGTTTTATTACTAAAACTAAAATAAAAATAAAATGTTAATTATTTTTTATCAAAATGTTATTTTTGTTACTCAATCAAAGAAAATTTAAAGTGATGACGCCCGTTTTTTATTTTTTACTATGTTCCTACTTTATTTTATGTTACTATACCTCAAGCGATGCATCTATCTGTAAATTCAGTATTGATTTTTCTTTAAACATTCTGGCTATATAATTTGTTTGAAAATTTTCAAATTGTAAAAATATTAAAAAGCATTCGAATTTTCCAAATGTCAATACTGTCAGACTTTTATACAAGTAATGTAAACTAACGGCGAACGCATAATATAACGTAAGGAATCTATATATATATTTATTATAAGTGTAAATATGCAAAAACGAAACTGACTTTGCCTACTTTTCACATGCTTGCTTAACTACATTCTTCACTAGCATTATTTCATGAACTTTCCTAAAAAAATATTTTAAATTAAATCTTTTAAGTGCTTTTATCTAGAAAGAAAGACAGTACTGTATATAGTTGGTAACGCTTAGCTAAGAAAGCTATAGTTGAAATGTTTCTTTGTAAATAAAATTGTTCAAACTATACAAACCTATAAAGTATGTTCCACACGCTATCAAAACCCTTTTGAAGTCGAGGCCACATGTATCCATTCTTACTTTCTTTTCCCGCAAAATATCTATAGCTTTCCAAATACTCTCTTCTTGTGTTGGAAAGTCATATCTGGGGTTACAATATCTGAAAAAAATTGCAACGATTCAGAAAACTATTATGTTACCAGCATAAAATAGCTGATACCTTTTTTGTATATGGATAACAATAATGATACAGCTTTGTAGGTTTTGTTTTATTTATTTAATTTTTAAGAAATCAACAGATTTAATAGCTTTTGTAGAGTAGTAACATGCGAAAGAAAATGTGAATCAAGTATTGAGCGAAAGTAAGTATTGCGACACAGTTGAGTTTCAGTTTTAATGCCGTCAATAACGGCGTTTATTTTATTTTTTTATTACAATAAAAATAAGTAAGAATACGCAAGTCAGAGATTGTCGACATAATAAATATGTATAAATACATGCATTTTTAGATTCAGTAGATCCCAGAGTATTATAATGTGAATGGCATCCAGTGTACAAACAGATATGCAAATAATACATTTAGATGCATTATGTATATCTGATAATATTGTTTGAGGGTTGGCGTGAGCACCATATACAAAAGTCGTTTCAGTGTCATCGGTGTGTAAAAAAGCACCACACATTCCCATAGAGTATGCTCTAATACCGATAATATTGTTATCTTTGTGTGAACAGTTTATGGGTTGTTACAAGCTGTAATTCGGTAATATTGGGGGTCAACCATTTGATAATAAAAACAAAAATGGCTATGATAACCTGTAGCTATTATATAGAATATCAACTGCTTCTATACATTATTTAGTAGTATTATATTATTATTACAGCTAGACCCTACAGGCATTTTCCCCCCGACTTAAACACTCCTGTGGTGACTTGCTATATGTTGCTTCATTTCCTATCTTCACTTGTGGCCGCGGCACTTTTAACTTATCCGATATGCGTTTTGGATGGTCATAGAGGTGACAGTGGTTTTTTTATAGCTCTAAGTAGATTAAAATAAAAAAAAAATCATAAAATGGTATCATGACATTCTTTTAATTCATTATAAATTTAAACACCATTTTATTTTTTTTTTTTTTAATTTTGGTTAGTAATCACACAACCCCACAACCCAAAATAGACCTTTTTGTTCCGAGTTGTTAATTTGTGGAATGAATTACCGACTTGTGTTGTTACCTACAATTCAGTTAATCAGTTCAAAAACCGTTCAGATGAGTACTCATACAAAAGAGCACAACAATCAACCGGTTGCGTTTCGTCTGACAAGCGAAGAATCCTATTCCCTCAAATTCAAGCCATGCTATGATTTAAACATTAAAATGAACTTACGTCGTATCCAAGTATATGGTTTCAATGTCTTTCGTCCACAATATAGGATAGGACTCCATTAAATCGTTTGCCCGGAAATCACCGCAGTGTAGAATATTTTCACCATTTGGCAAAGAAAATATTAACATCACTGCACCTGGACAGCTGTAAAAATGGCAATAGTTAACTTCATAAGTAAGCTCATGTTCAAAATCAAGTAAGTTGACAACTGTTCTCGCAAATTTGCTATTCTAAAATGCCTGTTACAAAAAGAGTATAACATTTACAAATAATAACATTTACAATGTACTTCATATTGTTATTGTTGATGCTAATGTTAGATAATGAAAAGTTGCAATAAATAAGAGCTAAAATAAATAGTATAATATGTAGCCATAGTCATGCACATTATATATATATTTTTAATTAATTGCTATGACCTAGGTCACATACAATTATTTTGGGCCCTACTCAACTCAGAGGAGTACCTTTTGGGTCAATAGTTCAACGCCTTAACCACTAGACTACCACAATCTCAAATGTAATTTTAATATTTTTAGGGAATCATACGTGTAACTTTTCATAATAACACCAATTAGTTAAAACATGAATCCGCAGATAAGATAATGAAATGGAAATATAGGTACACCTAAAACCGATTACACAAAAAGAAGGAAATGATTAAATAGTTATGAATAAATAGTTATATAAATAAAATATGGATTGGGCAAAATGTATTCTGATGTGAACAATATTTCAAATTTGGGAAATTGTGTTACAAAATTACAAAAAATTGCAATATAGTGTTGAAAAAAATGTCAATCCATTATTTTGATAAAATAATGCAATAAAACAAATTCGTGATTGACTGTTTCTGATTGAGGTCATTGCTTTGAAGCTTATTTTTCTAGTAATACTGTGTAACAAAAACAGCAGAGGGTATCTTTTAACTTTATTATAATATTATGGCGCACTATAAAGGAAGGAAAGGAAATATGTAGAGCACCTACTGAAACAGATATATGTTATTACACTACAGAGGTTAGTATTTATGTATCATAAGAGCTCGGTTATTTATTAGTACATGTTATGGTAAAATAGATCTCAGCTAATCTCATTTGGTACAAAAATATATACTAGCTCTTTTCACAGTATTTTGAAAACAAATTCACTTAACTCTGGTGGTAATAATTTTATTATGAATAAAATACTTACTGATTGGCATCAACAGCCGTGACTTCAATTCCATTAAGAGTGATTGTTTGATCTAATTCTAGTATATTTATTATTTTACTGTTTATGCCTAGTTTCATTTTACACAGTTCCGCTAAAAATAAAAAAATCAATTTAAAATTTTTAATACATAATAGTTTATTATTTGATAATTGATTTTATTAAATTCAGTACGGATTTGCAGTATATGACTAGAAATTTCATTGCGGTATTGTGCGGGTGAGCAATGTTACTAGAAATGCTATAGGAGAGTATATTTTTCTAGAGTAGTAATTATTAAAGGTATTAGTGTAGGATCACACTAAATTAAACTTGACATTACCGAAACAAAACCGATATACATTTGTGAGTTACTAGTACTTTTAATGGGTGCCATTTTAGGAAAAATGACTTGTAGTCGATCCTGAGATTGAGGCTGAGCGTCCTCTTTCTCTCCTGACGCCCGCCATCAGTTGCCTCGGCCTGCTTTTTGTGTCTTTTATCTTAGACAACTTTGTGCCTGTCAGAAAAAATATATAATTAAGAGATCTTCCTTGCAAATATTAGATTGTTGTCTAACTGACTGACTATTAATCCCATTTATACCAGACCAGCAGTTTTTTAACTGAATCCCAAACAGATAAATTGGTACTATACAATGACATAATATTCATCCCTTAAGGCATCATCTCATTCAATCGCTTAAGATATAACGTGTATCTGTAGACATATCTAATGATTATACACTATGGGCCAAAATTTCAGTCCTTGTATAAAGTCATTCTCAGTTAGGATCAACTTAACTTTTAAGTTTGACTTTGTTAAGAATATGTTTTCGCATTCGTGGTTAGTATGCTACTAGCCGCAATGGTATGTGTATACAATATCTGTTGCCACTGTCGCATCACTTTTGACATACGACGCGTGATCAGACGTTTTGAGGTAATGCTGTAGGATTTTGACAGATATAATGCACGCATTATGCGTAATATATATAATGCTTGTTTTGATCTTCTGTTTACTGTGGTTTATTTATTTAATTATTTTCTTTTACTCTAATTGGAATTACAAAATAACAGAATTATAAAATTGGTGCATTCTGGCTGCTAATTTTGACATTTACACACCCGGCGTTAGTAAAGCCGTTTAATGTACTGAAATTGCTCCTAGCAGCGTATTTTAACACTGACTTAAGTTTGACTTAAGGCTTAAGTCGAGGTTGTTTTGATTCTTAGCTAAGGCGGACTTTAAGTTCGACTTCACCCTAAAAGTGAGTTGAAATACGATGTTTATCAGCTAAGTCTGACTTAAAATTTAGGTTAGTCTTCAGTAGGACATGAAATTTCGGCCCTATGTGTATTTAATGCGACTTTGGTGTTAAAACATTAGTACATGGGCATTAGGAATATTAACAACGATTGTATTGAACTGTTTGTGAGTTTTACACTTTTAAATAAAATTTTAATTGTTATTATGTTTGATTCATTTTTTGTGATATTTTTTAGGTTTTTTATTATTTTTTTTTGTTACATTTACATTAATGTACTTTACCTGACAAATTGGAGTCTTTGGTTATATAACACGTTCCAATAATATATTTATCGGCAAGAAGAAATAAAAAAAGGTAACAAATATTTAAAAACAATCTAGACGAACATTTAAGAAAAATAAAAACAAAGAAAAAATAATAACAATTTTGATATGGAATAAGATATAGGCTTATCAGCTATGCTGCCTGCCTATTAGGAAATAATAATAATAATAATAAAATATGTGACCAAAAATGTGTTTCTCTTAATACTCAAATTGCTCTCAAGGTATATGGGAACAGCACTCCACCAGTGGTGCATAATATAAATTTAACGTAGTAATCATAAAATTATGCGGTAGAACTCTGAAATTAAATATTAATGGCTTTTTAGCATTTCTGGACGTTTTTAAAAATTATGAAATTTATATTCTTATTACTTTTAATATCACACAACAATACATTCAATTGTCGAGAATGAACGACATTGTGATGACATATTGCAGACGACATGGTCAACTTAATTGTCTTAAGTATATATAACCTGTCATTATCAATAATATTACTGTTCTGATAAATTATCCCGGTCTAACCGACACCTATAAACTGTACTTTGGTTTTACTGTCAGATCTTCAGTACAAATAGATTATTGGATATATAGGGCGAGATGGTGTGTTATCTTATCATCATAAATGTATATCCCTTTGATAAATTAACATCTGGGTCTACCAGATTTCTATTAAAAAAGACTTCGAAAGATTGAGTTAAGTCAAATAATTTCATATTAGATTTAAAATGTGTGCAGACAAAATGTGAAAAAAATGACATTTGACAACCTGTTATCTTTGTGCAGAACAATGGTCTATTGAAAGACTTCCTTAGTCCAATGTAATGATCAGAATGAAAATGTGTCAAAAAATATATTAGTATATTTGGCAGGTCTCCATAGCAGAAGGCGTCCACCGCAAAAGGGGTCCCTGAAAAATAATAATTATTAGGAAAGTATTGATTTACCTACTTATCACATACGGAGGGTGGGAAAGAGAGGTAAGACCTTATGTTACCATAGCCACTCAACGAAACAACAAGAGGGTTCAGCTTATAAAAAAGTTTTAAAATTTGATACGATTAGCATCTGGTTACATTAACAATGCACCTCCTATGCACAAACTATTTGCTAGCACTTCAAGGGGGTGGCTAAGAGTACATGTAACAGCACTAGTACTATTTATTACAAATCCGAAATAGATTGTATTTGCTACCCATTAGAAAAACTTAAATAGCAACCTATCTTTGAACTGAACTGAAGTATTCAAGACATTAACTAATAGTACTTTACCTGACATCAAAGGACACTTGCATGGTACTGGAGAAATACCTATATAAATGAATATATATGCGTCCCGAATAGCACAAGTAAAAAGACTCAGTTAACTGTGGCCGAAAATTGTAATTCTGTTTACCTTACTCATTTAACAATTATATAATATAATAATCATAATTGAAATATTCTGAATGCAAATTTACCTTTGACAATTTTATATGATGGTACTTCTTTTTTTCTTCGAACCATTTGAGGATAAATTGTATTTGTCTTTGTTGCATTAATATTCTTCAACGGAGTAGAATAGATAGAATGGTCTAACATTGATCCCAACGATGAGGTTGGTCTCGGAGAGGTAGCATCAAAATTAGACGACGGGCTTACATTGGTTTTATCATGAGCTTCAGGAGGTATTGGTGTAGAAGTTAGATCGTTCTCGTGGATGATGCAAATAGGTACCGGAAAGTCACTATCAACCTCAGATTCATTGTCCTTTAAAAATGATACAGTCGGGCTGTGTAAGATTTGTCTCTTCGTGTTTTCGATGGAGAGACAATAATCATTGTCCACGTCATTACATTTACTTGTATTTATCAGCACAGTTGAACATTCAGATTCATTATTAGTTTCATTGCATGCAATGTTACTTTTATCAGGTGTGACTTTTGAACAGAGAAATGACAAAAGGGTACTTTGCTTTAATGACGATCTGTTGCTACTGCAACTGGAATCGAGAAGCGATTTAGAAATATTTTTGGTCTTTTGTTGTGCATTTCTTCTCGGTGTTTTAATTTTCATTTCAGAGGATGAATGTTTAGCTTGTCTCTTTTTGGCAGTCAATATTACTGATTTCCTTAATTTAGGCGATTGCCAAATTGGCCAATTTCTGTCTTTAGATTTGCAAACTTTAACATTAACTTTACCATTAAATGGAACTTTGGCTGGCGGGCATTTAGAATTTTGTGTTTTTGGAGAATCATCATCGGAATCACTTAAAGTTATTAGATTATTTTCAAGAAAACAATCAACATGCATAATGTTATCTTTGTTGGTAACACTTAAACGCGTAATCACTGTATTGGAATCGGTGTCTAAAGTAAGTTCTTTGGAGCTGTTGACGGCCATTTTTATATTGACCTTTGCACATTTGTCTGCCATTTCTTTTGATTCTATTAATTTATTAGGCTGTTGCCTGCAGACACTTTTTGGTTTATTTTTTTTGTTTTTTACTCCATTTGATTTGCTTTTAAACTTAGATGATTGAATAGTCTTTTGGGTTTTGTTAAATTCAAAATTATCAGAATCACTATTGCAATAATTTTGAACTTTCTTTAGGTTATTCGAAAATATATGTTTTTTAGTGGTCATACACAAGTGTGACTCAGCTATTTGTGAATGGTCTTTATAAATCATATTTTCTTTAGCAAGTATTCCACAAAGAGAATTATATGGGTCCTTTTTTGTTTGATTATTAATTTCATTATTATTGTCGGTCAAGGGATTTACTTTTCTCTTTGGCCTCTGTAAGAAAAAAAACAACATTAATTAACAGCAGATAAGATCCTTACAAGTGTGTTCTTGGATTTAATTTTATCAAATTAAAATACTGACAAAACAAGTTTGGTAAAATATATATCATCTTATAAGAAAATTCTTCTAATAGATTCGTAAATGGTAATTCAGAATGGACAAGGTTTGACATAAATAAAAAATCATTGTATGATTCTAATCTGCATTTTTCTATCTGTATTTTGTACTGCAGCTAAGCAAGCCAATCAATTACATTTTTATAGTTATTAATACAGTTAATTATTAATAATGATTAATACTATAACTACTATAGTTATAGTATTTCATATCATTGGTTTCATTTAAAGATTTCATTTAAAATGTATGATGTTATTACCTTAAATAGGTTTTTTGCTAAACAAGAAATAGTTTTTTTCTGGTAAGCAAAAGGTTTATTTGATAAGTAAAGTAAATGATGTACAGCGGCAAGGCAGATAACATCTCGTAAGCCTGCAATGGTATGTGTATTTGGGTATGATTAACTTCTAAATCTAACTAAATCTTAAGTTTGTATAACCAACCTTTAGTATTGAGGAGTCTTTTGTATAATTCTTCTTTAATGATAGTGACAGTCTGCTCCTGTTTGATACCTTTGAAAAATAGACAGAAAATGCTCTAAAATTTTTAAACAAAAATATAGTAAATATATAAAACCCTGAAGGTTCAAAAAAATAACAAAACTTTTAAAATTATTTTAAGAACTGGTATGACCCAGGTCATATGAGTATTCAATTATTTTGGGCGATAATCAACTAAGCCTTGGTGCTTGTGTTAGTCAGGGGAGATTGTGGTAATGAAGCGTTAAAAATTGTATGACTGAATGTGGATTCGAACTCGCGACTACTGGGTTAACAGTCAAACACCTTAACCACTAGACTACAACGATTAATTATATATCCATGGATTGTTGTAGCGAGGAGCGGTTGGCAGTTCTGCAATTGTCATAACCTTCCGCAAGGAACTGATGTTTACAAATTGTTTAGTTTCCGAATCAGTTGTCGTGGCAACTTTACAATGTCCTATTTACGATAAACGTTTTAAACATTCAACTTTTGAAGCAAGCTTACGGAGGTGATACCTTTTCTCGTACACAGTTTTGTGAATGGTTTACAAGATTTAAAAGTGGTTGAATAAAAGATAAACTTCAACCAGGAAGGTAATACTCATCGTTTTTTTCGAGTTGCACATTTTAAATTTTTACTTGAAGGTCAAATAGTCAACAGTGAGTACTACAAAGGCACTTTGATAAGGTTGTGCAAAAAAAGGATGCAAAAAGAAACCAAAGCTGTGGCGAGACAACTCATAGTTGACTCATTTGCCTCAACATCATGACTAATTTGCCAGTTTTGTGCCAAACATCAGATGACTATCCTACTTCCTACTTTACTGTTTCCAAAATTAAATTAATTAATAATTAAATTAAATGAAAGGACGCTTTTACGACTCTCTTGAACAATTTGTCACTGCTATTAAATAATATTACAAAAGAAGCTTACTAGGACTGCATGGTAAAGTGGAAATACCGATGGAATAAGTGTGCGAATAGAAGAGGGGAGTACTTAGAAATTGACAAAGACCAATAAACTGTATATTAAATAAAAATGGTTATTTTTTGAACAGCCCTCGTATATACTCAATACATATTCAATAGGATAAATGAATAATATTGCTTTTCGGGGATAATTTCATTAAATTTGTTAGGAAATTCCTAAAAGCACTATAAATAATATTTCTGACTGTAAAAGTGCAGTTATGCCTGTGTGTGACAAACTGTACAGGTACTGTAACGGCCCAAATACTCGGGACGTTGATCATCCAGGTTAATAATGCAGATTTATTGCGGGTGAAGATTTGCACTATTAACTAGTTACATATAAGTGACATCAGTTGAATCCGAAGTGGAATGAGTACGTATGAATCCTTTTCTTGAAGATGTATACTCCAGGTGGCAGGAGATCACAAGCGGGTCAAGACAGCCTATGTGTTGAGCAAACTGCGTTGAGTCGAGGCCTGATGTAGGTTTTTATACCCGTGTATTGGCCTGAAGCGGGGGAACACGAGTCTTGTCACTGGGCAAAGGTGAGTCGAAGGCAGTGAACCATAAATTTGTTTATGTGAATTTCAAGACAAATAAACTTGTGACCGACGACTATTGAACCAATGAATCGCTGTGCGTATCAAACGGGCGTTATACTCTTAATCACGTAACCCGGTTGCTAAGCATCGCTATACTACCTATAAAATTATAGTGGATAAACTTTGGCAAATGCCGATATATTTTTGTTATTTGGGTTTTATATTTTATTAATTATTATTATATTTATTTATTATTTTATTATTATTAGTTATTATTATTATTGGTTTATTTTTTTTTATGGTTCCGAGGTCAAGTGCATTGCCAATGCAGTTAACCTGCAAATTTATAAATTATTACAAAAATAATAGAGTCTGCTCAAAACTTCATAGAAACACAGTATTTTCATATTCACATTTCAAAGAAATATTTTTATGTATGAGCTATAAAATCTAGGTTTGTTTTTAACGCTTAGAGAAATTAACGATTAACATGCAAATGAAAACTATTTTTTCAAAAAAAACAATTTAGGAGACAATAAGTAATAAACTAAAAATTATATTAGCGTCCTACCGAAAACAACTTTTTAAGTCGAAATTGAATCTTTTTAAAAGGTTATTTTAAGACAGGTTTACTCATGATTTAGGTTAGGTAGTAGGAAATTAAGAAAATAGTTTTTTTGCTTAGAAAACTCAATGCTATGTAGATATTAATTATGTATCATTTATTGAAATATGTTACATTAAAAAATTAGGCTTACCTATCATTATGACTAATTAAGGGCTTAAAACTAATACTAATCTAAGAATAAGTAATAAAAATAAATATTTTTTACTGACTAGAAGTAAAGGATAACTGCGCAACGGAAAGACGAACAGTGTTACGACTGCAGTATCTGTCGGTAATCGGTCAAAACCGAAACTTTGGCAGTAAAAGACAAATATGAAATCAAGCCTTCGGTCTGACACTAATTATTATAAAAGAAGTGACACAAGCAAGCGGCAAACTTGTTTGAGAGTCCTTACCATATGTAATAAAATTCCTGGCAATACAGTGATACTTTATCTTCAGATATAAATTGTCAGTTTTAAAAATTTATAACCATTTTTTTTCTTTACTGTGACCACTACCCTTTCCTACTACCATTATTAAAACATGTTTTGGTTAATTTTAATACTTGAATTAATAATATATGTGAAATGTTATAGATAAGAGCCTTTTAGAAGACTAATAGGTTATTTTTATTTTTGTTGTTTAAAATGTAAATATAAAACAATTGCTGACTCTGTTGGTCTCGAAACCAAACTGATACTATATAGGGTTGGATTAGTTGTAGAATAACAAACTTTAGAACTCACAGATAAGTTAAGCATGCGGTCGCCAAAAATATTATATTTAGTGTGTGTGTGATCCCAGACAAACGAACAAAAAATCCAAAGTCTTACCTAATTAATGCACATACTTACCTAATTAAAATATTCAGGATCTACTTCTTAAGTTTAGTTACAGGTGGATTTGGTGACAATAACGTGAAGTAATGTGGTTTAAACTATCTAGGCAATAAAATATATAAAAACAACTCTATTTTTACCTGAGTTAAGCAATTGTTATCATCTCGTCTAAGACCTCTTGGGTTTAGCAAGGATGGAACATAGTCATTGATATCTTCAACATTTTCCATTGCGGAAGAAATTCCATTTTCTTATTTTTAGGCACTAACCTCAAAAATGTATAAATGTAGTGATTTTTAAATTACTCACAGGCATAAACTTGTCAAAACATATTTTTTCTTCTTCATCTTTTAATTTTCTGGCTATCTACCCAATTTTGGCCAACATTGAGTAGCATTATTAAGCATTTATTTGAGTTTGGAGCGGTTAGAAATACACAAAACATGACGATATTAAAAAAAAAAATCAATAAAATAGAAATAGGTACGGTCGAGGGCAAATGAAGCTTTATCGTGAAAGGCCATTCGACAGTGTGTAGGCATGTACTTATATTTTATAAATAATAACCTCATCTAACAAACTATATTGTTTTTTTTTACGCGTCTCAATTCAACATTTAATGCTAGGGGTAAAGCACTGAATACCTTTAACTGTACCTATTCTAGAAAAAAAGAGAAACCCTACATGTAAAGAATGTTAGGAGTAATGAATTTTGTAAACATTTATAGAATTACAGCAGAGAAAATGATTTATATTAACGGGCAGTTGGACCTTGACCTTGATTAGGTCAGATATGAGTAAAAAATAATTATTGTGAAAAGAACAAATCAGTTAAAGAAAAAATGATATTGGCATCCAGTAAATAATGACATAGTAATGAATAGTAATAATGAAATTTTGAAGGTACAACATTGATACAAAATAAATAAAAGTGGAGCAATGTCCAATCCGCAAACGACCCAATGATAGTATTTATTTTCTATTGAGAGGTTTGTTGTGAAATCATGGGTTTTTAGCGATATTTGGATTGATTTGGATACAAAGTGACTTTCTTTCAGTTTGGACCAAAAGCTCCAAATTGAAAGGAAGTCATCATTAGTTCGTCAGCTTAGAGAAGAAATCCGAGGAAAGTAAAATAATGTTGAGGGCAGAGCCAATAGGTGTACCTATTGGCTCTGTAAAAACACTTTATGTATAAACATACAGGTTGCATTTAAAAACAAAACTATGTTTTTGATAGATGGTACTACCAAAATAATCAGTAAAATACTAAATAATAAATATAAAAACAAAATAATAAATTTACTGGTACCAACAAAATAATCAGGAAAATATATTGGAAAAATGTTTTCCAAATACAATTTCAAATTTAACAGTTCAATGAAAAATAAGGCTGACTCTTCACCAAATAAAATCATTCTATTTCTTGTGATAGAGCTGTTTAGGTGTACTGTTTGTTTTTATAGAATCGGTTCTGTAATAATACTGTTATAAAACACTATTTCAAAATATTTTTATTATGGTCTAAAAACACTCAAAAGTAACCTAAAATTTTGTTTTAGACCTCATTTCTTTTTAAAATTTTCCGGGGGAGGTCTCCCGTTTTCCCCGCTAGAGATTGGGTGGGTGGGGGGGAACTCCATACTCCCCGGCCCTTTCCTCCCCGTGTCAGAAAAACGTCTCCGTCCGCTTTTAGTTGAAAAAGCAATTTAAAAACCTTGACAAAATGAGAAAAAAATGAAGGGTGAGTACCTACTTTTCAATCGAAAGTTTAAAGTTTAGATTTTGTCGAAAGTTTATTGATAGTCTAAAACCAAATTGTCGGCTAGATCCTGCAGGAGCTTAAATAGGTAATATTATTGTTCCTAAATATATGGTGATAAATACACACACGACCGTTTCGTTCTGCGTTTTTGTTATTAAAATACACTATGTTTAGCAGGAGCCTTATTTATATTATAAGTATTTAAAAGGTAAGTAATTTAAATTCTCCCAGATGATAAATGCACCTAGTTTCTAGATGTATGCTGTAATTACACCATCCGTCTGATGTCATTAGGCATTTCATGTTATGTAATTTGAATTGTTTTTTTATACAATATTTTATACTGTAAGGGAACGTTACATTAGTCTTTTGTGTGGTGGACTGGATCTGAAATATTATTTTGTATAGTGTAAATTCTAGGCTCGTTTGGGTTAATGTTGTATTTATAAGTAACAAACAACACGTGGCTAAATTTGAAATTTAATTAAACGTATTTGAAATGTACCTATCAATTAATTTTTCAAAAGCTGTTGGAAAAACCATTCTGTTTTCAGTATTTTAACTCAATAGCACATCACTCCGCCACGCCGTCGTGTAATTTTTATAGAGATATATTTTATATTTAATTTGTTTTGAAACTGTTCTTTTATTTATATTTTGTGTTTACTGTTTTTTTCTACGGTTTTGACTTTTATTAATAGTTACAATTTGACGGTATGTTCTCTTAACACGAAACTATTTTTTTATTCATTAGGTAGTCTTCAAAGGTAGGAAATTACCAAAGAGTTCATGTAGTGAATATCTGAAACTAACAGTTGGTGCATTAAACACCACAGCCATTAATGAATGCGCTAAAAGGTTATAAAAAGTCACAAAAGGTTTCGCAAGGGTTGAGCCGTTGCCCGTTACAAATACGACCCTGAGATGGCATTTCTATAATGGAGGCCGAGAGCAGCTAAATGGTAGACTTCACGCAGCAAAGAATTTCGATTGGCATTGCATTATGTAAGTCAAATTATGCGCGTCATCAAGTAGGTTTAGGTAACTATGAATTCCAACTTAAACGTAAGGCACTTTACCACTATTACCCAGATCACTTCGAGTTACTTTCAGGAACCTGAGGGGTTGCACTACCTAGTCATTATTTTTTTGTAGTCGAGTTATTTCAGCGTTTTAATAATAATAACAAATGTTTACTTTCATCAAACATTAAAAGTTCTAAAAGTTCAAATACTTCTTCCGAATGAAATAAAATTTACTGCCTTCTCTGACTCTGTGTATTATGCTTTATTTTTTTTTTACCTTATTCTGATTTTACTATTTTTATTTGAGAACCCTGAGAGACGAAATCCGGGGTCGTGCATCGCCCGTAGACTACAGAATATGGAGATTATAATAGTGATTTAGCTAGGTATAACGTTCTTTAAACGACGACCTTTGAATGATCGTGCTTTGTTATAGTTGAAAGCGAGCCTTTGAAAATGAAAAGTATGGTGGTCTTTGAGTGTGTTATCTTGGCGTTCGTATTGATCATCTGACAGCACACCATCGACAGCATCTGTTGATTTCTGTTTCAATTTGAAATGCTCCTTCAAGTCCTTCAGTTCCATATCATCCTAAGGATTGATTTGTCACTGAGTCTTCTAGAGCTCAATTCGCGCGGCTGGTATTCTTGATATTTCCTAATCGTTGAAGATTCTGCATCCTCTCGTTTCTCGAGGTTATGCAGGGCGACTGTCGTTATGTTCTCGATTAGTTCGTTTGTAAATATTTCAGGGTCCAATTCCCCATCGTTATACAAGCCAGTTGTACCCGAATACTTCCCCGGCCTGAAAGTTACCAGGGGTGGAACAGCGCTGACCTTATCGAACCAGGCTGAGTAGATTTTACAAGGAAACCATTTGTAACTAAAAATATTGTTTCTGGATATTAGCTCTGTGTCCGACAGGAAGGTGGCATGTTTGACGATTTGTCTGATGTAGCCGTCCTTTTCTAACTCCTGCAACAGTGAAGGTAATTATTATATATGAAAATGAGTATGTAAAAATAATTAAAACTGTTCTTAGAGTGAGAGGCCGAGATAACTTATAGTCATGAGATAGATTCAAATGATAATAGAGCTTTGGAAGATAGCTAAAATGAGGAATGTCATCGAATGCAAAAAAAAAAAAAAAAATAAAAGTAAATAACGCAAGCATCAATTGACACTTCTTTCAATTCTAACCTAGTTACATTTATTTGGTGTCATTTCCTTTGTAAGTTCAGGCGTTTCTTTTTTAATCCCGAATTGAAAAAAAAGAATCCGAAAGAAAAAAAAATAAATAATTGAAATTATAATATTACTGTGGTAGAGTTTAAAACGTTTTACCCATAAGAAACAGAATAACTGTAATTTCAATTGTAACCTAGGTACCTTGTTTCTCAGTTGATATTAGTTTCGTTTCTTTTACCTATATTTTTAGTATGTGACAGTGCATCAACCTAATTTTTTTCAGCGCTGTAAAAACCTTTGAGAGATGACTGTCGCCAAGTTTTGGATATATTGTAATACATTTATTTGACATATTTTACTCTAAATGTATTTCTAAAATGAAACCTGGATTTCGTTAACCCTAAGAGCTTTCGGTTTTCATGTAGGTACTAACAATAAATATATTTTTTTAAATTTTATTACCTTTTTGACTAATAATTCACAACGATGAACTACGTGCCATTTTAAAAAGACAACTAAAAACACAACTAAAAGCCATACACAAAAGAACATGTTTTTAGCTAAAATAAACTTCGCATTAAAAATATTTGTTTAAAAATAAGATTTTATTTAATGAATCTACTGCTTAATGGCGCTAGTTTAAATAAATCACATATTTTAGCTTTATGGTCTGTATCCGCTCGGCGTTGGTTTAAATTATTGTTATTTATTGTTTTTACTTACTTTAATTGTTCAATCAATGTATCGAAAACAAGTGTGTATAAAAAAAACAGCAAGAAGTGAAAGTGGTTGAAAAATCGATTATAAGATCTACGCACAGATAGAGGAGTTAAGTTAAATAAAATCTTGTACTCGAACTTGCGTATCTTCCCTGGATGACAATATTTTGGATTTTCTTGTATCGGGTGAGGAAATGTTTTAGAAAATAATATTTTTTTAAAATTCATTTATTGTACCTAAAAATGGGCCCCTTAATGGACTAAAAATAATAATCTGGAATGAAAATGGACAATACCGCCCTACAGTACGATACCAATGTTATATCCGTACCTTGATTAGTTTTAAAGTTATAGCCGCTTCGATGAAGGTCTAAAAAACTCTAATGCAGTCTGCAAGTAACAGTTTTGACTTGGTTTTACGTATTTTGACTTGGTCTACTGGTACCATTAGAATTATTAGCCTGTGGCATAGTACAATTATAACTTAATATGAATCAATTTATTTTATTCCTGTAAACACTTCCAGTTTTATTCCTGTAAACTGAAAACACTTGTTTTCCGAACACATTATTGATTGATTGATTGATAAGATGTCCCACAAACCTGGATATCACTAACTGCCAGCCCCACCATCAGGTTGACCAGTACGACAGCGGCGAGGATAACAAAGGCCACGAAAATGAGTCGGTCAGTAACCTCGAGTGGCCTGGCGCTTTTCAGATTGGATTTAAAAAGGTCACTGTAACTGTAATCATATTTTTTAAGTTTATTTTAATTTGTCTATGCTGGTGGCATTCTGCTCTAGTTGTGAGACCCTGCTAGTAATCATTTTTTAAGGTGTTTAAAGTTAAATACAATCACCACATTATCCCTAATCTAGTCCTTCTATCTTGTAGTCCTTTCGCTATTGTATTTAAGCTATTATTTAAGATAATTTGGAAATACACATATACATTATACACATATGAAAGAAAATTCATTGGTCACCTTTAATGTCCGTGCTAAGAGAAGACTGACCTCCTCTGTCCTTGCAGTGAAAAGCCAGACAGTTGATACCAAACAGTTTTGGCTAAAAATTCAATTAAAATAACTATAATATCAACAACTTCTGCAAAGTTGCGATTCCCAAAGCAACTTCTGCAAAGTTCACACAAACCCACAAAAAACACATTGAAGAAAAAACCTCGACATCTCAACAACGAAACATTACCACATTCCCAAACAAAGTAACAAATGTCTAACAAACTTTTTTGTGTTTCAGAACTTTAAGGGCAGGAACTTTATTCGCCTGACTTCTTTTCGTCTCTTCTCATTCGATGCTGCATGCGATTGGAAAACAACCTTTTGATTCTCCCTTTTGGGAATTGTTCAGAAAAGTTCGAGTCCTCAATTGTTTTTATACACCTTTATATTTTCGTTTATAAACGCATTTTCATCAGTGTAGTTCATTTTTACCAGTGTAGTTTTTTGTAAGGTAACAGAGGTTATTTTTAATATTTTTATTCGAAGATAATATTGTAAAGTACACTTACTCAAAGTCATTTAGCAACATAGCAATAACTTTTGTTCCGGCGTTCCAAGGGTTAGAAAAATCTTCTCTGTTGTGGAATTGTATAGAAAAACTCAAACCAAAGCCGATCAGTAAACAATTAAATATCAATAAAACCTGCAAGAAAATATAATACCTAGTTATTTTATTGATACTTTTTTGGTTAACCGACTGTTAATAAATATACAGGGTGAAAATTCAAAATGAGTGAGTAGTGAGAGCAGCTACCAGAACCGTTTAATTACACGAAAATAACTGCATTTAAAGATTTTTAAAAAATGATACAGTCACAGAGACTAATAAAATTTTTCACTAGTATGATTTCCACCATTGCTTTTTCTTTCCTACTCTCCATGGTATTTACTTTTTAGAATACTTAATTACATCTAGGTAGGTATTTTTTTAATATAGCTTTAAAGTTAAAGTATTTTTGTTAATAAAAGGGAGCGGCGGAAGATAAACTTGCCTTAATAAATATATTCTTAACACTTTATGAAGAGTAACGCAAACGAGAACCTTGTAAGAGGCTTTGGTTTTAGCATTGCTGTCGAGGACACATTTTATTTAGTTTAATATTGTGATATTATTCGTATGTTTTAAATGCAACAGAGAAAGGATAAAAGCAAATGAAATAGTGATAGCTTTTATGTGTTGTGACTGATATAACTAATAGTGATATTTTCACTTATCGGCACATTATTAAATGTGAGTGTGTTGAGTTTAGAGATTGGACAAAGTACCATCTCGTGTGGAAAGTAATTCTATAAAGCAATATCTAACCTTCAGCACATGCTTGAGAACTGCGGAAAACATTGAGACATAATGACCCCACAGTGGAAAGTATCCAAACATCAGCATCATTCCACCCCAGGCCAGGACTGCGGCGTAGCTAGAGGCATGGAGGGTCCAAAGCGGGGGCTCGCCCTTAAGGCCGGTGACCTCGTAAGGCCAGCCGAATATTCCAACGGTCGTGGAGAGAAGGGATCCTATGAGATTAATAATGACTTCCCAATCGCGGTGCCTCTGCATTAACACCAACTAAAATCGACCAATTTATGCTCTAGGGTGATGATTTTAGAGGCGTGGTTTTCAAGAAGAGATAAAACGCATATAATTTGATGTTATGGCTAAGAATTTAGTTTTATTATAAAGATAAGGGTTTGCCATTAGGTTTTAAAAATGATTTCGGGTAAGTGGCCGCCGCGGCTGACTCGAACAAATTCCAGCCGAAAGGCCCAATTTTCAACCACTTTTTGCAGCAAGTTGGGCCGTATGTCAGCAATAACGCGCCGAATATTCTCTTCCAAGGCGTTAATCATGTCCGGCTTATCTGCGTAGACAAGCGACTTCACATAACCCCACAAAAAATAGTCCAGCGGTGTTAAATCGCACGATCTTGGAGGCCACGCCACAGGCCCACGACGCGATTTTTACTTTATTTTAGAGTGATTAAAAAAAAATTTAGAGTGATTTTATCTAAATTTGCACTATTTGCAAACGTTGTTCAGGAGTAAGTCTATTCATTATGAAATGGCAAACCAAACTGAGCATAAATCAAGTAACAGCTGTCAAAAACACTAACTATGAAAAAAGTAGTGCCAGATTGAAAACCACGCCTTTAAAAAAACAACCTATATATACAAATGTTACGAAACACAAGTAAATCTGAAAGATTTATAATAAATACCTCTTTTAATCCTTTTGGCATGGATATATATAAATAATACTAAACATTAGAATTACTATTAGAAATACAAAAACTAAAATTGCAGGTTGTATTTCTTTACCATTTTAAAGTAGTTTTTTTTTACCTAAAATAATATAGTTAGGTACTTATGACTGAAAATGAGCATGAGGTATTCAACTTTATGCTCATAGTGACTTGCGAGTTGCGACATCACGCAACAAATTTTCTGAAAGTAAAAGTATCAGAATAATTCTTTCATTACTGATAAAGAAATCCTTATTATTTATGAAAAAAAGGCTTTTTTTGTAGCAAGAGTATTTTGATAAAAGTCTTCTTAATCATTTATTAATGCGTTTGAAGAAAATAACACGAAAATATCCAGGGTTGTACACGCATTTACTTCAATAAATATAAGAAGAGATATAAATACATTAAAAGAACCTACTTGCGTTAGTGTGTATAGTAGCACCATGACGGAGAAGAATATAAGAAATGTCTGCGAGGTCACTAGAAGATAAGAGTTGGTGTAGTTGTAGATCATACAGTTGATGTAAACCGAAAGAGATATGGCATAGCATGCTTGGACACACAGCATCACGAAGAAAATCAGCCTTAGCTTGTGCCACTTTATCATCACGAACGAATCTGTTGACAAGCGTAATCTCAGTTTTACTGTGAAAGCTTATTTTTTTTTGTAGGTACTTCTAAAAATTTGACAGTTGCGCCCATACCACGCCACGTGGTTAAGCGAAACGTTTGCGATTTGTTGATAATCAACTTCTCAGCTTTCTACTACAATTTTGTAAATAATTGTTTGTGACTGTTTTTTGTTTGGTGTTATGTTTTCAGCCAGGAACTTGTCTAGAATGATCATTAATACAATTTTTCATCATATTTCTGAAAGCCGTTACTTATCCTGTTTTTTTACTACACTTATAGTAAGTGTCATATCTTGGAAGTGTCCAATCTTGTTGAAATTTTGTTTCCCATGACAATATTTGCCGCCATACTCGTCGGATCAATAATAAAAGTCAACAATACAAAATGAAACGGTTGATAGTAACACTGCTACTAAAAGAACTTAGCCAAGATGCAAACTCGAATGTTTAAATCAAGTAGTATCCTCATATATCGACAGAACTAATATTAGAAAGCAAAAAATATTGGTGAAAATTTCAATAAAAAAAAAACCTTTTGAAAAACCACGCTTTTATTAAAATGTTTTAAATTAATTTATTTAAAAAATGCCATATGAAAGTTTTTTATTATAGACGTTTCTTTTCTCTTTTTCTTCACATTATATGTATTATATTTTGTGTAGGGTCCGATTTTTAAACTTTTTATTTTATATGTATAATTTAAAGGAAAAACATATAAAAAAAAAATTAACTTAATTTACCTATCAGTGGATGCTGAAGAATGATGTTGTGTTGATAGTTATCTCCAGCCGCGATCAAATCGGACAGCACAGCCATCTGCCTCCTGTCTCCTTTAGGGGTAAACATTTTATAATCTGTAATTATTCAAATGGATTATATATACATTTCGTTTTATATTTATGTGTATTTGTATTTTGATCTTCACTTATTTCTAATGAGTTGGTTCAAACTATTGAATCGATTTTGACAGAACTTTTACCAAACGAATGTAGAAAGAAATTTAGAAATGTAGGAAGCCCGCATTGGTAAGTAGAGGAAAATTAATTAATGGAAAACCTGTCTCGAATGAAAAGGTAGTAAGTATGTAAGTGTAGATTGGGACCTTTCTTTCGAATTTATGATAAATGACAATCAGTTATTTGTAATCAATTGAAAGAGAAATCATAAAATGATGAAAGAATTGAAAAAATAGTCAATTACAACTGAACTACTTAAGTACAAAAATGAAATCTCTAGTTTCGTTGTATAAATAACAAAAAGGCGAGCTTATTGCCATAAGATAATCTGTAAAGGATAGCCCAAAGAGGTAGTGTAACAATATATACAATGTATAGTCGGCGACAAAAGGTCTCGTACTAAAAGATAATACTCAAATAAAAATATACTTTACCATTTATAAGCAAGATAAAATAAGATTAAAACAAGGACAAAGGTGTAGAAATAGGTAGAAAAATAACTGCTATAGGCTAACGTCCGTTATTTGAGCAAGTTGCTATGAATTTGATGTAATCACAGATATCCATGCGACATTTCACCACATTCTTGTTTTAATATTGACTTCAAGTCGAATTAGGTTGGTCGGTGGTAATTCGCATTGCCTCCCATATTGAAGCAGTTGTTTCACTTCAAAATAAGCAAGCCCTGGTGTATCAGGCTGGTTACACTCTTAAATGCCGTCAAGCCAAATACATAATCTTGGTAGAGTCATTTGAAGAGGGTACTAATCGCAAGGGTTCTCTGAATGTCTACAAATGTTGGAAGTGCCTACTTAGCGCTAATTGAAAGTCGTCGTCGAGAAAGAGCGGCGTGGCCGTGGTGATCCGTTCGTCCATCAGATCCAGGAGGAGGAGATGGGCGCGGGGGAGTCGCGCAAACAATGTGTCCAGAACGCTGCGGCCTGTGAGGCTGGTGGCGGCCAGGTCGGCGCCGTGGGAGACCAGGAGTCGCACGACATCCCTGTGGCGATGTTGGGCCGCCCGGTGCAGCGGGGTCATACCCGCAGAGTCCCGCGACTCCAGTAAATCGATCTCGTCATGTCCTTCCAATGCTGCTAAAAGCTCCACGCATGCCTGCAACGTTGCTCATACCATAAACTACGGTGTAAATAATCAAAGTGCATTATAACAGTTCGAAAGTAAAATGTCGAATGGCAAAAAAAAGAAGAAAATTGTAATAAAATATAGATATAAATCAAAAAAATCGCATGTCATGCTCACGACTAGGAAAAACTTAAGTTCCGCAAATAGTATTTATATACGCACTAGACGAAAAATCCAAAAATATTGTATATTAAAAACAACAATAACAAATATTTTTCTTTCTTTGATTAGCATTGCCGGGTACAGTATATATTAAATTACTAAATTACTTATACAATACTTAAGAGGCAATATACAAAACTTAGTTTTCTAAGAATTAAACGCACTTACTCATAACGATTTATCTCTTATATACAGATGTGCTATTATTTACTATGGACCTTTTAGAGGGGTTGTTAAGGGGCGAAACAATATTATTTAGAAAGAAAATCATACTAATTTAATTATCTATATTATAAAAAACAACTTATATTTTAATCGCACACCGCGTTGTTGTCAGATCGGGGGGACTGTACTTATCAATTACTTAATCGGTGTTACTTTCCTCCCTCCTTGGAGTAACCGTCTCCAAGAATAATATATCTGTAATTAAAAAATATATGCCTTTGACAATTTTGGTTCATTTTAATTGTATCTTTTCGTTATTTCGTAGCCTGGTAGCACCCTTTACTATTAAATTAAATAATATTACGTTGTTTTATTTACTCCGACGCCCCCCCCACCTCTTAAATGCCCCCCCCCCCCACGGAGCATTTTGTCTGAAAAAAACACTGTTCTTCATCATTAGCAAATAATAACATTACCACCAGGAGTTATTTACACTCGCGTGAGACGAATGCATTTTGAATCATTCTAAAAGTCTTTTTAGTAGTCGAAGGTGAAGGTTCGGTGACGTATCGCTACATCGGCGATCAAAGAAGTGCAATGCTAACGGGAAAAGCTCCCGCGGCAGCGGCGACGTGAAGTGGGGACGCGCCCGTGGCTGATCGGGTCCACTTGGCCCCGGCAGCGACCAACGCATTGACCGCGGCGCCCCCCGTGGAGCCCTGCCGAGATGCCGCGCCGCTCAGGGCACTGTGACCGTCCAGAGGATGAGTGAGGTTTATGTCCGCATTTGCTGATGAAATAAAATTGACATAATACATAGGTTTTTATCTGAATTGTGTATCCTATATGACCAAGGACACAATGGTCATCCCCGGATTGAAGCAGGGTTATACTTATGTGATTTACACGCGACTGTCAAGACACGGACTGTACAGATACACGGAAATAGTACAAGTTGGTACAGAATGTACGTTAATTTACTTTGCGCTTTTCAGAGGGTTCAGCTATATCGACAACCGTTTGGTTGTTTGCTGTAGATTGGAACTCAAAAGGTTCACGTTTGCCAATATAGCCAAACACTTGGTTGCAAAAGAACTATGTTGCAAATCTAAATGCTCCAAAGTAAAGAAGCCCCACCCCGTATATAGTTTATATTTGGGCTTCTTTTTTGCATAATGGCATAACGGCCTTTTTTTCATTAAAAGTATTTATTATTTTATTTTTACATTTGCCATTTTACTATATGCCAGCCAAATATAAAAATATAATAGTTTTTTTTTCTAAAATAGATATGTAAAAAAGTTGTATATCTGCTCTCTTCTTTATCTGCATGAGATGGAAAGAGAATAGGTTAGTTAAGTACTTATAGTGTAGTCTGTACGAAAAACACATATATATTGTTTTAAACTATAACAATATATATTGTTTGTTTATTTTCTTTAAATTGTTTTTGAAGTTATTTATTTTTTTGTTGCTATGTATTTACAGTTTTTGCGTTTAAATGTCTTGTTTTTTCTCCCTATTGAAACTATTATGTTATTATAGAATGTTTTTTTCACCCACAGAAAAGGCACCGTATTTGTGAGGAAATGTAATTTGGGCTTTAAATTTGGGCTTTGCATTTCCTCACAAAATGAAAAAAAAAAATAAAAGAAAAGCCCAGTTTATCGGGCTACGTATCACATCGATGTGCAAACATATTGCATTTGTCGAAAACACACACAAACAAGAGATTGATTGGTCGCACAATATTGTACGATGCTTGCCTAATATAAGTGAAATAAGACTCGGATTTACTTGAAAAGGGCCGCTTAAGATGCATAAAAACATCAACAAACTTTAATATTGGTAGTTACCTGTTATAAGTAATCTTAAAATCTTCAAATATTTTGCTGGGCAAGGATCTACCTCCTTGTAATTATTGTTCATCAGCAGAATTGGCGAAAGACTGAAACAGTATGAAATCATTTCCACCGACAATATTAATAATTTTGTGTTACCTGTAAGCGTAAATGTTTCGATGGGTGTTAATATTGCAAGACTGTGAAAACGAGTTATAATAAATAATACAAACTCATATGTACTAAATAGTTACGGTAGAATCTAGCAATTTATTAAGTAAGTACTCGTATAACCAGACAATGGTCCTTATGAATTCGACTATTGGTCTTGCGGTTGCGGGTTCGAATCCGCAATTACGCCATGTATTGCGTTAAAAAAAATTAGATAACGAATAAATTATATTTTATTTTATTAAATTAAAATTTTAGGTGGTTGCAGTTTAACAGATGGACTGCAATACGTTAATCTTCTCGAGTCGGAAATATATCACAATACACACTTACATATTTTATTAGTGAAATACAACGCAACAACGTTTTTTATTCAAATTCCACCTTGAAACTGATTTCTTTACGGTTTAACTGGTTTAACTGGTTGCCTGGTTAACGGCAGCTTGCAGTTATACCGACTGCATGCAGTCGGGTGTTGCAGTCGTGACATCTGCAAGCTTTGACCGTCTGTACCCTATGTATCTGCCCTGTAACCTGACCGCCTATCGCATCTTGTAACAAATAAACGAATTGGTAAAATCGTTGATGGCACATGCGAAGAAGGGGATAAATTCATAATGTCCTTTTTATGTAAATCATAATTTAATTATTATATATGTAGGTAGTATCATCGCTTCAGGTTACAAATCAATATGTTTTTTGTGTAATACTCGCAGAAATTTAAAAAAAAAAACATTTTTTCCTTTTATTACACAATAAACATGTATGTATTGTGTAACAGAAATACTCCGACCAGCACGCCATAGGGAAGAAAAAATGAAGGTCTCTTTGCTGATAGTGGATAAAAAATGAAGAGCCATGTTTTTCTCGGAATATGGCATATAGACACATTCTAACAATTTTTACTTTTTACTAAACCATGTTTAGAAGTCATTTTTTTTAAAATAATAATTCCAAATGTTATACCCACCCCTACTCGTCCATCAGATCGACGGACGCCCCGCAGCCAATCAGCAATGCCACGATATCAGGGTGGCAATTGAGGACGGCTTCGTGGAGAGGACTTCTATTCCAGCAAAGTGGGAAGGGCATACCCTCGCAAATATCCGTCTCCAACGATGAGTCTGTCTTCTTTAAACTCCAATTCTTGTTCAGTTTGTAGGTGGCGTTCACGTTGGCGCCATACTCAACCTTTAGCAGTCATATTAAAAGTCATATATATAATTCTGGTCGATAAAGATATGAAAAAGGGTAAACGCTCCGACATCGACACTTCTAATCAAGCAGCATCGACATAGTAATTATGTACTAAATATTGTCTATGCAAAGTTCTAACTAGGTTAGGTACCATATACCTAATAAAATAATCACGACAAAGTCAAGGAATTCAAGCAGCATTTTCAAGCATTTCGTTTCTTAAAATAACAACCAAAACGCTGACAATTTCTTGGTTCAAAAATAACACGATTTGAATGTTGTGTTTTGGAAGGCGCAACGATATGAACATCGTCAAGTTCGTTAAGTACAAGTTCGTGGTCTGCTATTTTGTTAGGTGACCATATTTCAAAATGGTTTTAGGACTCTTAGGTGTCTTTTTAGACTTGTTTTTTTTTTTGTTTTATTTACAAAGTTGATCAAATTTATGTCCAGACTCACCATTTAAAAGGATATTGCTGATTTTAAATTCATCCTGTAACATGTGTGTGGTCCTGATGATTACTGATTGGCTGACGAACAGTTATGGAGAATTTGCTACTGTTGAAGGATTCAGTACTGCTCTGACGATGCTTGAAGCTCGTTACTCGTATGATCAATAGATAAAGGTAGGTAACGGCGTATAAGAATGGCAAAATAACAAACCAGCAGCTTGGCCGACGAAAGGTTGCCTCTGACAGCGGCATGGTGCAGTGGCGTCCTTCCGAGCTGATCAGCAGAAGACGCATCCGCTCCATTCTGCAGCAGCAATTTGACTACTTCACTGCTCTCGATACTCGGGGAGTTTGCAGCCAGCTGGAGTCAGAAAAATATATACAGAATGAAACTTTTCTCTTTTACGGGATTATTCTACACTTCATGTATGGAATAAAAAAAAGGCATATAACAAAAGTTGTTTAGTAACATAATGTAAAATTTTATTTCTAAGACATAATGCATAGAAATAACAATATTACAACGTTTATATGTTAAAATATACTGACACATAGTTATATATCAAAAATTAAATTATACGTACAGGTTTTATCTGAATAAATAAGATTTGATAAATTTTTTGACGAAAATTCAGTTGGAAGTGTATTTTTATGATTTTTTTTTACAGTGCAACAGGATGAAGATATCTTGCTGATGATGATGTTGCATTTAATTAGTTTAACCTTTTCAAGTTCAACGATGGGTTTCGCCCAGTATATTAACCATTTTCAAGTTGGCAGCTATTCAAAAAACAAAATATAAATATATACTACTTATGAAGCTGAAAATAATTTCATTTAATCTAATATAATACCTAACAAAAACATTAAAATTTTCGGTATTTCAATTCTCTTTGATATAAGAGATCAATCAATATTTATCTGGATTCTGTACGAAAATGGTAATGACATAAGAGGAAATGTTGAACCTTTTCATAAGGTAATATTGTTCTGTACTCGAGTCACGTCTAATTCCCTGATCCTAACAAAAAAATATTTTTCGCTAATGGTTTCTGAATTTATAGTGAATTCGGTGATGTGGGCACTTTTCAATATTCGGTGATTTTTAATATATAGCTAAATAACATACTTACTTGTAGCGGAGTCAATCGCAGAGTCGAAATTGTGAAGTTAACATCCGTCGTGTGATCTAAATATTTTTTTACTTCAGGCACGTTACATTCCATGATTAACTTAATTAGCTCTATGCGCGAATTCACGGAGAAATCGGCCATTTTGTGTTTAGCTCTCAATATGACTAAATAAAACTAAATGTCGACACAAATACTCTGGATATCGAATTTGCCAAAACAACAAGGTTAAGTTGCCATGCGGTTACTATTTACAAGTTTGGTTGAAGTTTTTTGCGGTTTAACGATAAATGGTAAAAAGAAAGACACTAGTACAAGAAAAACAAACGAGAATTAAAATTTTGGAGTACAATAATAATTGCTGACGTTAAAAAAATCACATCGCATGCACTCGTTTTACTTGCGGTCAAGCCGTGCTTTTTATTTGATTTTCCTTTTATGTAATTAAATTAGCTATAAATAACACTCCTAAACCAAAGGTTTGTATCTCTTATTATGGCGTGTTTTACTGATATACAATCAACATAATGATTTACCCAGTAGCATTGCCAGTAGCTTCTTATGTGGTTTAGTTGTAAGACGAGTCTGCTATTTAATTTTATAGGCTAGATTGCAATAATTTATTTATTTTTTGATGTAGTAACTTAAACATTAATTTACATATATGCATAATATATTTAATCAAATACGGCACATTCTATATAGGACACAATTATACTGTTTCATTCTAGTCTGTGACTATTTTTTTCCACAGTTAGCGAAGCTACTTACATTTCTGAATTAAAAATATAAAAAAAAAAAAAATTTACTAACATCTATAGGCAGACATTTATATGTAGGTACGTGTTTTTACCAAAATATCAATAATAAATTACAGGATAAATATCCATGTGTGTATGAATAGTTTTTTTTTTTTTTTGGTGAATTGCGCTATTAAAACACATCAGCTATTAAAACATTTATTTTTATTTTATTTATTTTATTCAATATGGTACAATAAGATGTTACAACAATAAATGATATAATAACAGTGAATGAATTAAATTAATATAATATAGACAAATTAAACACCAGTCATTTATTGTTGCTCTGAAGTAACATGGCTACTCTAACTAGGTTAAAAAAACCTGTTCTAAGAGCAGCCAAAAGGAAGTTTCAGAAAAAATGAAATATTATTACGTTCGCGAGACGTTACTAATACAAAGGGGATCATAGGATAAATATCATAAATACAAAATATAATACATATAATAAATAGTGCATAATATTATATACATATATATAAAATATATATTACATACAATATACATTTATTAAATATATAATTCTAATAATTGTGTTACTTATAATTTATGGGCTAAATATACAGAAAAAAACTAAACAAAGAAAATATATAAAATTACTTATAGTCTATATATGTTATATAGTTATGTCTATTGCAACACACTGCTCACCATCTTTTCAGATGCGTCTCTGCCATTTGCGAGGAGCCATTTGGTGATGCTTTTTGCAAGACTGAATTTAGATTGTGCTTTTTTAAATTGCTCATCTGCGCTGTTGAGAAGTTTAGGTCCAAGGAAATTAAGATGCCTTTGCCCAAAAGTGGTATTCATTTTTGGCAGTACCATATTTCCTCGTAACCTTGATCGAGTTACAATAATTGAAGGATTTAAAGTATCTAAGGGTTGTTGCTTATATAGTCGTTGATTAAGAATGACGTTTTTAATAAAGATTTGTCGGATATCAAGGACTTTGTAGTCAGAAAATAATACATCGGAACTATAACGAAAAGGTTTTCGATTTATAACTCGGAGAACTGCTTTTTGGCACTTTATCAGGGGGTTTAGTACTGTACGAGAAGCGCCTCCCCAAACCGAAACGGCGTATGATAAAATGGAATTTGTCAGGGCGTTATAAACCATTTTAAGTGTTACTTTATCTAAGCAGTTCCTTATATTTTTATAAACAGACATTTGTGAGCGTAGTCGTTTACTTAATAGGTCAACCTGATCACTCCACCGAAGATGTTGATCAACTTGTATGCCAAGATATTTTACAGTCTTAACACCTTCCAGTGGAATACATGAGCAAGTCGCAACATTGGTGCAGTCATGAATGCAGAGTCTAAAATTCCTACTAGCTCTTCCCCTATTCGTGATACTGAAGGTAACATTATAAGTAACATTGTGACGAATTGTGCTACTAGTGGCGTCGTAATCGGATCTAATCGTAATTTAGGAATGCATAGAAGACGAACACACAAACATTTTATATATATATATATATATATATATATATATATATATATATGCTAGATGCTGAATAAACTTAGTGCAAAACATTGCCAAACATTACGTAACCATCTATTTAGATTAAATAAAAAAAGATTGATATTTTCACAAAAAATATAAAAATAATGGATATGTGATTAATATGAAGGATTATGGTTAAATGAGATGATTTTATGGGTGACTTATGTATCAAGTTGATGAAAATAAAAATAATGGAAATGTAAAAATGAAAGCACGTGATTAGTGTGCTTATTATTTAGATAATTATATAATTGAGTTGAACAGGTATTTGACGTTTATTTGATGATTGTTTTTTAATAGCGGCAAATCGCCTGAAAAGATAAATTGACACAATCTTTCCCATTAAGAAATGTTGACGATTTTTTTTTTGATAAAGCGTAGAATAGCAAAATAATTATGGCCCTGTACTTAAGAGCGCAAGATGTCGGTTATTTCAATGTTGCCATAACGTTTAACGAGTATGCATGAAAGAAATATACATACTCGTAAGTAGGTAGCGGCCGGTTTCTATTGACTTGCATTGACTTACTTGCATTGACTTGCATTGACTTGCATTGTATTGCATTGCATTGCACTAGCACGGAGCGTTGCACCTACCGTGGACGTCAGTTGACTATCACTCGGAAAAGAGACGATAAATTAAATATTGAAAACAAATAAGTTAATAAAACTACTATCACAGCGTGATTCTAGGTAAGATTCGTCGTTTCATGCTATTTAGGTATTTACAAAAACGCACATCTAATAGTTTGAAAAATAATTTTAAGGGTACCTAAATAAAACAAAAGTGAAGGACTATCGCTAGGTATAACTTTGTTATTTACCATGCACATTTTATTGCTTATTTTATTATTCTTTGTTCTGCGACCAATATTTACATAAAATAAAATTAATCACGGCATTTTACTTCGAGTTCTGCTCTCTTCGCAATTTGACAATGTTATCAAATAGATAGATAGAAAAAAGTATTGCGGAATTTATCATTTGTTTGACTTCTTTGCTTGGTGATTGTACTTTCCATGATTGATTGCACTTTATTATTATTAAATAGTGAGCGTTTACTCTATAAATAAGTATCAATTAAACATTTAATTGCCGTCAACTGTTCTTTGTATGTATTGAACATATTTTTGATCCTTGGAGAAATAAATTTCTATCAGCATTTCGGACGGACCGCATTTTGATGACAATGGAATAATTGATTATATTTCTAGTTATTGATTTAAACAAAATATACCTTTCAATTTCACACTTAGACGCATACATTCACACACATTGTATGCATATAGCTTGCATTCTTATACAAAACACCCTCTCTTTCAGACTATTTTGGTGGTAAATATTTTCGTTATATTTTTTATACAAAGTTGTTAAGGTGCCCCCGATCAAAACCATACTATATCCGTATTGACATATTTTTAGTAGTCCGAAAAACCAGTAGGTTTGTTTGTTTGTTTGTTTCACAGGAATTTCTATTAGGAATCGCTAATATAATAAAAATATAATAATTATCAGCCATTGCAATGAAGTCAATGACACCAGCAAACTTATTGCACCGTATAATTTGTATTCTGTACTGTTAGAATGCCGCGTTGCATATGGCGTTATATATGTCCAGTTATATAATAGATCCAGGCCAGATTATAATTATAATAATAATCTATTTTTAATACATAAAATGAGGTTGATTTTTGAGCATGTTGATATATCTAATAGAATACCTACTTTCATTAGAATCGCTCTATTTTCGAGATATCGGCTAAAGTAAATTATTCTTAGTGGTATGTGGTTCGTGGTTTCGGTGGTGGTTACTACGAGGTATGTAATCTTAAGGTCTACCTTATATTTTTTTTAGGATATTTTTTCAAAAATTTAAATTTTTTTTTAGGGTTCCGTTATTTGGGATTCCGATCCGAAACCTTCATTGTTATTTGTAAAGAGTTTTTGATGAACTTCTTGGCCAATTTATACTGATGTCTTTAATTCTATAATATTTTTGTAGTAAAAAAATACCTCAATTATGGAATTAACCAATACATCTACAACGATTGCAACTTTAATTTAGTAACATTTATAGCTTAAGGCATTTTTAATCAGATTGGCATTTCTTTTTAGCTGAATACGTCAAAAAATAAGTCAAAAAGTCAAAACATGAAAGTAAGGCTCAATATACTAGAAATTTATTTTATTTTTTTTAATAGCGAGTGTAAAAATAAAAATAGTTTGTACTAACATCCAGACATATATTGCTGGTAAAATAATAAAAAAAAACTTTTCATAATCAGTCTTGGAACTCACGAAGATTAACATATCTGTACCGTATTCGGATACGATCAAATCTTATGTTTTTATAGGAAAAAAATAATACATATGTTACAAATTATAGTAATTACAAAGCTGTTATGTTTTTTTTTAACTCAGATTAGTATTTGCCATCATGATTCTAGGTTGTTTCTAATACCGATACCACGGATGCAAAGTTATTTTAATAACTTTTGCTTTGTAATATTCATTTATTAAAATGTAGGCCACTTCACATAAATTCGATGTTATCAATTACATATCTTTGGTTTTTTTTTAACATTTCACTTTTGTCGTTTGCACGGTGTTATTTCAATCGACGCCTCGCGTTTTCTTCGGATAAAAAAATATGGCAATCTCGCATATTTTGTCGATTCCAAGCGACGCACGCGAGACGTCCAGAGAGACAACACAGCGCTCGCCTGCCCGCTGCCCGCTGCCCGCCTGCTCGACGTCGCGACGCGAAGCGCCCGCGAGCAGACTGGCCACCGGCGCGAAATCCGTTCGCTTTCGCGCCATCCGGCGGCTGGAGGCGCGCCGGCCCGCCATTGGTGCGCGCGGCGAGCCGCAGCGATGGCCGCCGCGCGCCGCGGCCAATCACAGCGCGCCGCGCGCGATCGCAGCTTTCTCTCTCTTCTCCGCCGTCCTTGTCGCGCGGCCGCTCGGCTAACGAGGTTATGATGTCACCTCTCTATGGTTCAATTTTACATCAGCATACCGATATTTATTTATTTATTTTTCCAAAAACAAAATGTGCAAAGTTTTACCTGGTACGATAGATTCTACTATTAGGTGTTTTCGACCGTACAATTGCATCACACGGATATATCTATTTAAAGATGTCTATAAAATACATTTATATTTTTGCTGCTCACATTATTTTTAAATAAACTTATACTGTTTATTATTATTGATAATGATAAAACTGATTAAAACGGCCGGGACTCTATAAGTATGTAGGCAGGTAGGTACCGTACACTTTAATTTAATATTTTACATCCGAGGATTTATTTATATTTATAAGGTGATATTAGATATTATATGTATGCAAGAAAATACGCAATGTGTCTTTTTAAACGAATTTATAAAAAAGAAGTTATGTTTATATCTGTTTTTAATTACATTTTTGTCTGTTTTCGTTTATATAGGGGATTTTGATGATTTATTTTGCTTATAGTTTTTTTTAATGGTGGGGACGCACCATATTAATTTCGTAGAGTTACGTCTTTTGTAAACTAGCAATAAAACATGTCAGGTGTAATATTTTTGAATGAAGTTCATAATTATTGTTAAAAGAGTTTAGTGTGTTTAGAACCGGAAACATTAAAACTATTAAAATTATAGATTAGGAATCAGCGACCTCGGCGAAGTGGTGTAGTGGGTGGCTATTGCGCCTGCACCACTGCGCTATGTACGGCCGGTGCCTTTTAGATCTTTGATCGATTGATCATCTTCAGAATGACAACCAACTTGAGTCGACCAACCCACCAGAAATTACATTTTAAATTTATTTAACTCTCCATCGACAATTATTATTATTTTAACCTTTTAATTAAATCTTAATATAGTGAATTCTTATTCGTAAGTACTATAGTTTAGACTTTAGACTATATCGCAGTATTTCAAATGATTTACTGGGACGAAATGGTCAAGAACAGATTAAAGTCTAGTTGAGTAACCATCAACCCTTAATTAGGATAATTATATTATATTGTAAAATATTTCCTCTGTGTGTTATATTTAATTAAAAGATTTTTTTAATTGAATTGAAGTATATAAAAAAATTAATCGCTTTTAAAAAATTATATTTAGACCTACATAAAACCTAAAAGTAAAAGCATATAATATGAAAAATTTTGAACGGAAAATTTAGAGTTGTCCAGGCTTGGTGTTTTTGCCCTCCCCTTCTAAGGATGTGCACTTTTATTGGCACGCTCTACCTAGCCCAGTTAGTTTCCGTTCCAACTGCATTTTAAAATTATTTTTTACTTGTTTGGTAACTGCAATTTCTATTGATTGTGTGATAATTTCTACTCACGGATTTAACTATTGTTGATTAGTAAAGGAAATTATGCTTGTTTTTATTTTAGTTTTACATAGTTTTTTATCGATCCATCAAATGTATTTTTTTTTTTAATATGTACTGTGTAAAATTGTTGGTTTCTCCAATAAAGATAAATAAATAAAAATATGTCGACTGTTACATGTGTCTTTCAAATAATGTTCTTTTTTTTTCAGCTGGGTGTATTCTTAGGAATATCAGACGCGATGAACCGAATTGGTTCATAGTTGGTTACTGTATCGTGAGAACGTGTACTTAAAACTTACACTTAACCATCGTCATGAACGAGCACCAATTCATTATAACCGGTCCTCCCGACATCTATATTCCCGGAGATTTATCTTTTTCGAAATTTCTTTTGGACGGTTTGAAAAGAGGCGGAAGACGAATTGCAATTGTAAACGGTGTTACCGGAAAAACTATAACATATAATGAAATCGCGGAGAAAAGTATATCGCTTGCCTTTCATTTACGCCAAACAGGTTTAATAAAATCTGATGTGGTCGCGATATGCAGCGAAAATCGCTTTGAATTCACCATAACAGCGTTTGCTGCCATATTCCTCGGTGGGGTGGTAGCGCCCATAAATGTCACTTATACTCCAGGTGAAATTGAGCATGCGTTTAGACTATCCACGCCGAAAGTTGTATTCTGCTCTCCTGCTAATGCAAATAAAATAAAATTAATCGCCGAAAAAGTGAGCTACGTACGGCAGATAATATTGTACGGAAGTGAATTCGTCTTAGGAACTACCTTATATAGAGACCTTATAAATGACTTAACAAATACGGTCAGTTTCAAACCAGCGGAAGTTGATTCGTTTAACGACCATCTTGTCATCTTATGTTCTTCCGGAACGACGGGTATGCCGAAGGGTGTTATGTTGACGCACAGAAACTTCGCTGTATGTGCATCGCATGCGAAAGAAAACTTCAAGGAAAGTGGATTTACAGAAAGTACGTATATATTTTCCATGGCACCCTGGTCTCATGCCTATGGCTTCGTGACGCAATGCATACTAGTAGGAATTCAACGCAGGCTCGTTTTCGCTCACCGTTTCGAGGAAAAGCTTTACCTGAGCATTATTCAAGATCAAAGGATAAATGTAGCTTTCGCTGTGCCGCCGTTGGTATTATTCTTAGCGAAAAATCCTCTGGTATCACAATACGATTTATCATCTTTAGAAGAGATTTGGTGTGGAGCTGCACCTCTGTCTAAAGAAATTCAAGAAGCCGTCGTTAAAAGGCTTAAATTGAGATTTATAGGACAAGGTTATGGAATGACTGAAACTACACTCGGAGTTTTGCGCACTGATCGTAACAATAGTAAGCCAGGATCAATTGGCTCAGTCGTATATGGAACACAAGTAAAGGTGGTCAATTTAAAGACCGGGAAAGCTTTAGGGCCATATGAAGAAGGAGAGTTGTGCTTCAAAGGGCCACTAATGATGAAGGGTTACATAGGAGATATAGCGTCCACCGAAAACATTATCGACGCAGAAGGCTGGTTGCGTTCGGGAGATATCGGTTATTATGACAAGGAGAAATGTTTCTTTATAATCGATCGTATTAAAGAACTTATTAAATATAAAGGATATCAGGTACCGCCTGCTGAATTGGAAGGTATACTTTTGCAGAACGAATGTGTGGTGGATGCAGCGGTCGTGGGTCTACCAGATGAAGAAGCGGGAGAACTGCCGCTGGCCTTTGTCGTTAGGAAGCCAAATTCGGTCATATCTCAGGGAGAAATCGTTCAGTTTGTGGCGAAAAATGTTTCTTCTGCTAAGCGTTTGCGCGGAGGAGTTATATTCACCGACAAAATACCTCGAAACCCAGCTGGTAAAATCCTTCGGAGAGAACTTAGGAATATCTTGAAAAATAGTAAACATAACGTTAAATCTCATCTGTAAAAAATTGAATAAATTATAAAGTTTCATGCAATTTTATTTGACCAAATTTTGCATAGTTTATGTTTATCGAATATGTAGCTTTTATCGTGCCATGAGACAGAATGTAATAGTCAATTACAAGATAATATAAAAAATAGGCGAGTTCGAAATCCTCGCAGAGTAAAATAATTTTCTAGAATATTTATCTTTAATATAATATAATATTTTTTTATAATATTATATTTTCTATACTAACTCTTATTACTCTTATTGGCGACTAGATAAGAACAAGATAGGAACATAGAATAACGTTTCCAAACATTAGTAATTTCCAGCTATGTATGTGCGGATCTTCCATTTGGCAGCAATTATTAACATGATCGTAATAATTACCTATCCCAACAAACATTTTAGGTGAAAATAATGTATTTTTCACCGTTTTAAAGTTACTTTTCGTTTCATTACAGCTTTAAGATTAGTCATGGGCAAATTGGCACCTTCCTGTGACGTCGAATCGACATACCTATTGGTAAATTTAACCTCAAGGTTGAAAGTTAGATGATATAATTACTTGTTTGGTAATCACAACCACGATTCAACGTAAATATTACGTAGAAATTACCAATAAAGGTCTAAATTACCAACAGCTTTGCAAGCATATTTATGATCTTCCATCATACACAAATCTTTATTAAATTCCATTACTAAAATTATATTCTAACAATGGCGACTGAAATATTCATCCTTACAAATTAACACACGGATATCGTTGAATTCGCTTAAATATGCTACGCGATAAAAAAAATATCGTTTAATATAATAGTTGTTCGAAAATTACCAATGGGCCTTTAAAATATTTTAATATATTGAAATAGGTATATTATATTTTTATAAAAACTTCTCCAAATTTTAATAATATTAAATGATAAAATTATTACGGAATATGTTTTATGATATAAGTGTAGGTATATCTTAGTTTTATCAATTGAACAACAATATATGAGAGATATAAAAAAATGTCAACATAATTTTATTACATATTCAATCTCAGAAGTCTTTTTTATCTTTATAAATCACTATAACGTACCTATTTCACAATTGCAGTATTATATATTCAAAGTGGAAGAGAGGGGATTAGGTCGAGGCGTCCTCTCTCACCGAAATGTTACTAAAATACAACTAAAGTGAGCGAACTTTAATGTAACTAGGTACGATTTATTTTATTTTTATTATTATTTTTTTTTTGTTCTGTACTCTAACAAAATATTGAATAAATAACTTGTTTACATTTATACACTTAAGTAAGAAAATCCTTATCAATATTTAAATAAAAAGAGAACATCACACGCATATAAAAGATAAAACGCAGATTATACTAATTGGTTTCATATCTGAGTAAATCCGATTAGAAAGTTAGTTTAAGCTATGCTACAATGGTGTCGACAGAGACAAGCAAGTTATTACTACTTATTGGTTGAAATCTGGTGTCTCCAGTGGAGGAAAATAAACTTCATTTATGTTTAAAAATCCGACCGTCTAATAAGTTGAGTATTTGGTAATAATTACTTTTAGGGACACATAATTTCAACCGATTACTAACGTCAAATTAACCTAATTTGATAACATCAATACGACCTTATAGTTGCCTAACGGTTAACTAAAATAGTAAAAATAACGTAATGTTTCCCTAACCCTGCCCTTATTGGTCGAAATCAATAAACAAAAATGTTTACTGCGTAATTTCAACTTAAATAAGTAAATAGGTCTAGAGCTTAGAAAAACTGACCTAAAATGTTTACTGAGATGGGAGATGGGCAAACTCGATTTTCTTAAAATAAATACATAATAGAAAAAAATATAATCTGTACTAGTCGATATTTAGATATTTATTGTCAAATTGTGCAGAATTAATACATATTGGAGTAGTAGAAAAAAAAGAATTCATTATTCATTACTTCATTCCTTTCATTATTGTGTAATTGGCGTATGACTGCTTGTGTTCAGCATTATTCTGAAAAAGTTCAAATTTGGTAAATATCTCCTAAACCATAAAACTTTGTACTAAAGTAAGTATGGCTAAATATCTTCTAAACGATGTCTTCTACCGGCTCCTAAAGGGTTTGCGACGACATACCAAATACCTCTTTAAAATAAACATAAAAATTAATAAACCAAGTAAACAAGTAAGTATTAATTAGTAAAGAAAGCATATAAATTTATTAATTACTAAATTAAATTGGGTGATAGTAAAAATAACACCAGACAAAAACAAATATCTGATAAAATAAGAGTAAGATCACGCATTTGTGGTAGGTAGGTAAAAAAATATCTTTGTGTTTGTCACAGCATTACAACGCGATAACTTTTTATTTCATCCACAGAGCTCAGGCCGGCTTTTACCTATGAGACAGTGATAAGATAAGAATTCGTATGGAGAATTTCATACGTTTTGCGATAACACTGAGATTTCACTACCTACTGCAGATTAGAGACCGTTTATTATGACTTTATTGAGAGAAATACTGGTACTTGGTAGGTTCATCGTATGTGACCTGTTCAGAAAGTCACACTACAAACGTAGCTAGGTAAAAAAAATAAAAATAATCAACTAATAATCAGTTGATAGCGAAAGAGGGTAGGATACGGTGCTACTTACTGAGGTCGTCTCCCCTCAAATATCTGACTATGAAACTAAAATTGTAGCGCGTAGTAAGGGATTTATGAATTATAATATACTTTTATACTTTTTATGAGAGTTACAAAATTTATCTTTTAAACCCTAGAGTACGGTTCATGCGTAAATATGCATCCTCTACTCTGTATGGCGGCGATGTGAGAGAGAATTGTTAAATAAGGTAACCCAGAAATGAAGTACCTATCTATACTGTACAGGATACAGGGTCCTATTTTAGGGTAAATTGCAAGACATTTTCTCATCTAAGAGGTAATCCATAATCGTGATCAGATGTGATGATCTAGGTTGCCAGATTTTTATGTTGCGCATAGTGTCGTTCTTTTTTTTTTGCAAAATAAAACGAGTGCTCGACAAAAATAAGCAATAATTTTATGAAATAAAACTTTTTATGCCTACTAGGTTCCAAAATTATTATATTTTATAAAAACACCGCTTTATTATTCAGATTACTTACTTACTTACTTTTACAACTACAGTAATATTGTTTGTTTACTATTCAAAATCCTTCTATTACTTCTTTTATCCATTCTATTTTAAATATATTTTAAAAAATATGATAAATCTATTCATTTATTTATTGTAATAAAATACCACACTAGTATAAAAAAAATAGCGCACTTGTATCAATTGCTCTGTTATCAGTGCTGTCGTAAATTTATAAAAAATATCTGAATTTCAACAATCGTCGAATCATTCGCGCGCGCCTCCAAATAATCAACGGACTGGCCGGCAGACTTTAGAGTTAAGGTATGCACTCGTGGTGGATTAAGTTTATGAAGAAAGTAGTGTCAGAATGATTCCGGTAACCTTTTTTTTATCTTTTTTAGTTCCGAAGATTTAAGAAACTATCATGAAGATCGTTATCTTCGGCTCTACCGGTGATACCGGCTTGTGCGCCCTTGAAGCCTCTTTGAAAAAAGGTTAGTACCTAATTATTTATTTATTATTTGAGTTTTATGAGTCATGATTCGAACGCTTTATTATTTTGTGCATAATGTAAGCTCAATTCCCTGATAATGTTATTAGAAAGGGTGTAGGGGTCTGAGACGAGAGAAACGTCAACAGAATGTATTTTTTTTTGTTGCAAGATTTCGTAAACATAATAAATAATCAATAAATATTGGTATTTATAACCTAAGTTCGGGTTCCTTTTAGCCTACACTTCATACAAAATGCAAGATTCGGTCAAGATTTGATGCACCTGAGATGATGCTGGAACTAAAGACTGTCTTGGATGAGGAATCGGAAACTTAAACTGAGAAAGTTTAAAAACATTAGATCCGTATGTGGATGGAAGCTGCAATGATCGCAACAACGTTATTGAAAAAACTCCCAATGTCAATGTATGTACGAGTACATTTTCTTTTGACTTGGGACACCTGTTTTTCACTCATTTCCCAAATTAGCATTAAATATATTTTTATTTTTCTCCCTAACCTATAAAAAAAAACTTGTCTTTTTAATGACACCTCCGCTCATCAAAATTGGGTATGTTTTTCTAACAAAGAAACTATGCAGTCAGAAATGTGCTAGGTGTTTTGATTTTTTGTTCGTCAGTATATAAGTATGTCTAGTTTCCTCTTTTCAATCAATTTATTATTTATTGAAAATATAATATTACATTGCATAAGTAATATGCAATAATCAATTGCAATTGATTAAGTAGTGGGACAACTAACAGATTTCATTGAAAAGGGCATTTTGACAACAGTATGTACTAACGAATTTGTTCAGTAAAATGTTATCATATAATGCCCTATTGATGTACAATTATTGTTACTTAATAGTATTATACTTGTAACTACAAATACATTTTTTTTACTTCTTTATTTGTATTAAATTGCACTTTTTACAATCCCCACAAATACTGGTCTTTTCTGTGGGGCAACTTATCATAATCTTTTAGTTTATTTTTTCCGATGCCACCAAAAGCAACGTTTATTTACCATGTGATGTTAAAATAAAAAATATATTTATAAATAGTTCTTTCAGAATATTTACTGACCGAAATTTATCAATGTGCAACTCTTTATTAAATTAAAATATGTTGAAAATTGGTCAATTAAAAAAGTGAAATGATTTTGAATTTGTAGTTTTTGAATGGTAGTTTAATTAAATAAAAAAATAACTTAATATAATAATAATGCACGCTGTAGACTCTGAATTTTAATTTTATCAACGTACTTATTATATTAATTTTTCCTGGATGCTTAATCATACATTTTCAGGTCCCTAATAATATGTTTCTATGTTGTATTCAGTAGTTTTCTCATAGATTGTTGTCCATGTTGTCTACTATAAATATACCTGGGTGAAAACCGCTTCAGTAATTTCCCGCCAACTGTTTTGAATATTTTGATAGTCTCTGAAATCAAATATTGGACAGTACTTTCCGGTCATTTCTCCGTACAAACGCTGTACTGATGTGACTCTTATTTGTAGATGTAGAAGAAAAATAATACTAGATATCGTTGTATCTTCTAAATATCTAGACTTCTATGGAAATAAAAAGTTAAATTTTTGTTTTGTCTATAAGTTAAGAACCTCAAAATGTCTGTAGTTTTCTATAGAAAAATACAGATATTTTGAGGTAAAATGAAAACATTTTTGGATAAAATGTGTAAATTTTATCAAAACTACAGAATCATGGTTTATTTTATAAAGACACAAATTCAAGTAAGTTTTTAGATATAAGTAGATTCTGTTTAGATGAATAGGAAATGATTGAGTTGCTCATGTTTTTGTCGAGGGAACAAATAATGCCTTCTCTGCTCATTTAGCATGGTTTCTCTTTAACATATTTGACATTCCATCATATACTCATCAGCATTCAGGTACTTTATTTTTCTGGGCTACCTTATTGCTGCTATAACTTTGTTATCAAAGGATTTGTAGGTATGAGTGTGGTATTCAGTTGCTCTCTGATGGTAATGATGTATTTGGTGGTTTTATTCGAAAGTTTATCACCCATATGGCTAGGTTACTCATATATTTAGGGTGTTTATAACTGCACAGCTCAATTTAAATGGATATTTCAGATTATGAGGTCCGAGCATTCGTTCGTGATAAGGCTCGCCTTCCCAATCAATATATTGAAAACCCGAAATTGGAGGTTATCGTAGGGGATGTCCTGAATAAAGCAGATGTTGACAAAGCTGTCAGTGGAACAGATGGCGTTGTCATAGCTCTTGGTACCAGAAGCCAGCTGGAACCGACTACTGCATTATCCGATGGAACCAAAAACATTATTGCAGCTATGAAAACTAACAACATCGATAAGATTTCTGTGTGCATCTCGGCATTTCTTTTTTACGAATTGGATAAAGTTCCACCTAGATTTGTGGACCTCACCAATGATCATAGGCGGATGTATGATGCCTTGAAAGATAGCGGATTAAAGTATGTTGCTGTATTTCCACCACATATTGCAAGTGAGTAACAATACTTGATATTCAGGTTTTTATATAATTTTATCAATATGACACTTATTTTATAAAATGTATATATATGTATTTTTTTTTATCTGAAATATGGCTTTTTATCTTAAATGAGCAATGGCTAATTTAAACTAGTTATGAAAAGGTTAAGCGTTCTCAAGTTGCAGAGGTTAAACAGACATTAAATTATTTCTATTTTACATGGCAACACAAAGAATTTTTTGTATGACTATCGTACATACATATCGTGTTTCAGTATAATCGAACATCGCATACGGGCTCTAGTTTTAAGCATGCCTAAATAAAATGAAATATAACAAAACACTTGGGAAAACAGAATTACTAGATTAAAAAAAGTAAATAATAATTAGCAAAAGTTCTTTTTAATATTTTAAAAACTTAAATGTGTAACTTGATGACCAAGTCAAAAATTTCAATCATTTCTATAGAGGGGGGTTACGCTTATCAAAACATGATATATTCAATAACTCAAGCAGGTCAAAAACGCTAGAAAAACATTATTGAAATTACGCAATTTCTGTATTCAAGGAAAGAATGTATTCTTTAAATTTTGAGGCAATAACTAACTAACATATAAGAATTAAAATTCTTCCGATTTTATAGAACCATAACATTAAGCAAAACTATTAAAAACATTTTTTAAAATATAATAATGGTCTAAACTATGATGTTTTCCATTTAACCCTGTCCCTAAGCTAAAAATAATTTATTTCATTATGTTTCAGATATTCCAAAAGCCAAGGTGACTGTAGAATATGATAAAAGCCCTGGACGTCAAATATCCAAGTGGGACCTTGGGGAGTTCCTTGTGGACTCACTTACTCAACCCGAACATTATGGGAAGAGAGTCGGACTTGCCAATATATAAATTTTACTGTATTTAGAGCCGGTAAATCTGCCCTAAGCACTGTCATATAATAAGAAGTGTTAAAATCAAATATACAAAAAAAAAAGTTTTTTGCAATGAGTAAGAATGTGCACTAGCCATTAGTTTGATAGATTTGACTAAAAATATTAACATAAATTATTTTGGAAGTCCACAATGAACTTTAGCAAAAATTGCTTATTTTAACTGGCCATTTTGTAAAAATTTTCTTAGATTTTCAACATATCTATTACCAATTACTGCATTTTGCATCGAAATGTGGTTAACCGGTTTATTTTTTATCATTTCTACCGCGATGTACATTTATACCATTAAAAACGTTTCCAAGATTGTAGTTGTTTAGGCACCACACTGCTTTTAAAACAGTCAAACACTTTTAAAACACTTGACCCAAAGCAAATTTCACTTAGTGGAGCAGGGACCAAAATAATTAAATGTTTTTTTTCAATAGAAATATATAGGAAGTGGTTCATTTCGTAACAAAACACAATGTCTATGGAGCTATTCAGATTTGGTATTGGGGTAAATAAAATATAATCAAAATTTAGTTGTCAGTTGTTAAAGTTTTTATCAACTTATTTTTATTGTTTAATATTTTTATTTCAATTAAGTTGTATAAATATTATGAACCTAAATATTAATATTAAAGATGTGTAATTTGCAATCTTTGCATTATTGTTATATTCTAGAAAATAATGAACATTCTACTGCAAGTAGGAATAAGTCAACAAAAAAAGGCTACGGTTTTTAAGATTAATATAATTTATGGCAAAACATTGTGAATAATAAATATTTATAATTATATTTTTGACAAATGACTTTATTAAATAAAAATAAATAAAATGTCTACAAGAGTGAATTGTACCCATAATTAAATGAGTATTTTTGTGTGACTTGTCACTTACTTCAAGTTGACGGTGTTAAGAAAAATACATATTGAATACTCAGCGTTGAAAAATTACCAGCTAATGTATTGTTCGACTGTTAAATCTAACAATTCCGTATTATAACAATCAAAAGATTTGACAGTATTAAGCAATGCTATTTTGAAATGGTTTAATAGTAACGCAGCTCGCCTGGTTTGGCCCAGTGGTGTTCGAATCCGGGACCTCTGGATCAGAATTAGGCATTCATACTTTTGCTTCCTTAGGATTATACATACATTTTTTGTCTATTTTTGTTTGTATGCTCGGTTGCAGAACAAGCTGTTAATATTATTACTAATGTTAGCATAACAGAAAAATAGTAAAGCTACAAAAAATATATTTTTTATGCTAAAATATGCTGAATGGTTTTGGGGCCTCTTCCCTGGTGTTGCTATTCTCTGTCTTGCGCGTGCTTTCAGATCTTTCTGACTCATCTAACGCATAAACACTTTATAACATTCTTTGATTATGAAGAACAGAATCAATGTTTGTCTAAAAACTTAGTTGAATTTGCTTCTTTATGAAATAAACTATGCTTTTGTATATATGTTAGGTATCTATGCTTTTTTAGCCTAGATAATTAGGAGATAAACTAATATCCAGTATTATTTGTTTCTGTATCTACAAAAAAGAGAGTCAAGACTACAATATTTGTATAAAGAAATGACCGGATTAAGTCTTTTTGAAACACAGGATTGGTTTTAAAACACGAGATTTTTTCAAAGTTTTTATTAAAATTTTACCAAATATATAACAACTGAAATAATTTACATTACTTAAATTATAACAAACTGCAACGGCTCTATCTGAAAAAGAAAAAACATTTTATATTTTATGTAATGTTGAATAATATTTTTTTGTTCATACTGATTTAATAATGAGGAAGTCTTCTTTGGAACAAAAGTCTTTTTCTTAATATATAATTTGTTAGGATTAAGAATTATGATATCACAACCTTCAATGAAAAGATTGCCAGCATAGCGTCTTATGACGTCACAGCAGAGTCAAACATTTTTTTTAAAAAAGCTAATTAACTAAAGTATGCTTTCTATCACAAAGTATAAAAGGGCTCTTTTCATCATTCATTTTTACTTGGTTTTGTTTCTCACAAATTTTTTTCTTACTTTATCTTTATTTCCTTTTTCCACCCGTTAAGTTCGGGTGGCGATTTTTATAATTGAAAAATAAAAACAAAAATTTGTTTTCTGGTACACAGCCTAAACTTAAAGGTTTATTGCCACGTTAGATGAATAAGAAGATAACCCATCAAACCAAATCAAATTTTAGGTATTATTATTTTTATTTAGCAGTTTGCGTGTTGGTGATTAGATTTAAGATTATTAAATAATTTAATCTCTTTAATAATTACTTACATTTAAAAATAGTCAATCAGTGACGAGCCTTTTTCATTTTCCTTTCCATCTTTTTCTTTTTCTTGTCATCTTGGTCATCGGGTGGTGCCTCTTGGAAGAACCAAGGTGCCAATACAGATCTCCACAGCATCCAAGCACCTCTTATCGGGGCCAACAACCACAGAAACCAGAAATAATTTGAAATCAGCGACAATAACTCAGTTCCAGCAGTCAGAATTATAACGTCCTTTACGTGCCTGAAATAGAACGAAGTAAATTGATGATAAGGGAGTTTATTGAAGAAATTGTGCTGTTTCCATCTTTTGAGCTGTTCTTCCACAACAGTAATCTTTGACTGGGAGCATTTTTTTTTTGCTTTCTATTAGAGAATGTGAAGATAAAAGTAATTCTTATGAAACAATATAAGGTAGTACTAATAAGTGGAGAGAGATCAAAGGAGCAGTCTGCTGGTAAAGCGGATTATTTTTATTTAATATACAGGACGTTTTTAAATTTAGGGTACTCTTTTTAGGAGGTTGATCTATATCGATAACTAAACCGGTCTAATGAAAAAAAAAATAATAATTTGGAAAAAAAGTTTTTATTCTAAATGTTTCGAGACTTGCCTACTCAGGAGGTCACTAACAGAGCTGGCTGGCTCCTTGCGTTCAACAGCATTCTCAAACATTAAAACGATTTCTATACAACTTTGTAGTGGTTTTTCTCATAATTGAGAAACATTTTTTCAATATTTTTTGCTGATTAGTGTTTGATTGACGATATTGGTCAACATTCTAAAAGGAGTGCCCTAAATTTAAAATGCAACTGTATAAAATTCTTACGTTTATATGCTCTACTTGGTCTTCTGATTCCTGAAGGAACTGATTCCTCCACTTATTAAAGAAATTACTGCAGACAAAAAAGATTTCACAGAATTAGGTCAGCAATATTCAACCATTTTATAACAAATAAGAAATTTGTTTAAAAATACTTACTCGGCTAAACCACCTTCCATGTTCAAATCAATACCACTATCGAGAAGTTGTCCCGTTTCAGTATAACTTGCTTTGGCTATGTAAAGCATTAAATAATAACTTAGTCCATAAACAATTAAAGTTAGGAAGAACAGCACCTGCAATATTATAATAATTATTAAAATAAGTCTTATTTTTAATTTGTTTATCTGTTTAATCTGTATTCTCCCTTAATGATGAATCTTTTAGATTCATTTCATGCACCACCTTTCTAAAGTAAAGAAGAACAATTACATGACCAAAAGATAGCGAGATGTGAAGTGATCTATTTATTTGGATAATGTAATCCAAGAAAATGATGATCTAACTCAGTATATAAATCAAATTCACACTGAATCTTGAAAATTGGGCGATTAGCACCGCTATGTGAGCCCTCCCTTCTTGTAGATGTCTGTACTGAGAAACACAGTATATTCATTGTAATTAATACAATTGTTTTGTCCACCATCCAAAGTATTATTTTTACGCATAAAAAGAATTTATATACCTAATACAACATATAGCTAATAAAATTATTCGATACATAATGCAGTACACATATAATTACTACTAAAGTAATAATAGATACACTAAGTCTATAAGTACAATGTCAAATAAACGTAATCATAAAGGTATATATATATTCATACACAAAATTAAGCAAATATGTTCAATATTTTATTTAATTCGAGCCTACCCCTTCATTAGCCAATTATTTTGTTATTTTTTTCCGCAATAAAACACTTATATAAATAATAACATAACGATAATTATTAAATTGAACTAAAAAGAAAATTTCACAAAGGACGTCGGACGAAGTGAGGATGCTGAGGAGACCGAAACCAGACAGAGGTAAAAAGACTAAACAGGCTATCGAAATTTATCAAATTCTCAAAAAATCTAAAACAAAGTTAAAAGTATATATTTTTTTTGTAAGAGAATGTTTATATGCTTTTTTGATATACAAAATTAAACACCCTGATCATGTAGATCATAATTTTTTTATAAATCAAACAATTTTTCCAAATTGTGGCACCTTTCGTCGTACACTCACTCCCTATGCTTTTAGGAGGAGCTGATAAAACTTTGAATCTGCTTGTTTAGGATAAAACGTAATTTACTTATTACGTTTCTGGACGCCCGACCGGGTAATCTCGGCTTGTTTATACAGAGACCGAAATAATCATTTGTTACTTTTTTCAGCGAATTAAAAATGCAATTTGCCAATTTTTTAATTTGATAAAATCTGGGTTTTCAGTTTAACAGAAAGTAAGTTGTACATCTTTAAATACAATAATTTTAGAAATAGTTTTTTAAAAGTTTTTTACATTTTCGGAACCACCAGTCTGTTTTTTTAATACAAATTTAATATAACTCTTTAAAATAAATAATGCCTTATATCTACAACATTTTCAACAATTACATACGTCAAAGAATTGGTTGAAGGAGAATTGCTTTAGTTTTCGTTGTATTTTAAAACATCCAATCTATCGATGTATGATTTTTTCCGTATTGCCCTGTCATTTCATATCTAAATTTTGAACTCACTTTAAAAACTATGCCAATTTCGAGCTAGAATTTCAGGTACTAAACACAGAATAAATGATACTTAATAAAATATAATACCAATACACCAGTGGAGAAGGCATTGAAAACAAACTGAGTAGCGAGGAAATATATAGCCGTTGCTCCAAAAGCCATATATCTATAGAAATTAAGCGTTGATACATTCTCATCAACAATCTGCTGGGCACCCTTTGTCGCTTGTTTTCCTTTCTGTGGCTGTAAAAATTAATAAAATAACATGCTTAAAGTATCAATAATTCGTTATTTAATATTTCAGTTTATTTTAATAAAAAATAAGGGTTATATTTTACATTGCTTATTTCAGGTTCTCATAAGAATGCAATATATTGTACATAGTTGAGATATTATAGTATTTTACATTACCTACCATAAATGTCAGTAAAAATAAAAAAAACAAAATGTTTTGTCATGATGTAACTGCAAACCACTAACGTTAAATACACCAATTGCCAAAATTTAGTGTCCTTCAGGACACATTTTACATCGCAACCATTGCTCGATTTCTAACGTTTAAAAAGGATCGATGTAATATGCCAAATAGCTGCCGGCTGGCCTCAATATTGTCAAAGGAGTTGGATCAAATGCCAAGTTTTAGTTGTTTTATGCAAAGGAAGTTATGTTACGATTTGAGGAACAATATTGTTTATTTGTAAAAATATTATCTTTCTAGAAGAGCAGGCTGTAAGTTCTAAAAATTTGTTAATATTCAGGATACATATAAAAATAGAAGCATTTCTTAAAACGTTTGAAAAAAATCTTCAATATATTTATTGGTTTCAGAAAAGTGTAAATTTCCACTTATACCAGTTGTCGAAAACCCACAAATAATATGGAAAATCATAAAAAAAAATCATTTTATCCGTGTCCATGATCACCCACTTTCCCTGCAAACTGAATTTTCCCTAAAAACAAAGTGATTCGAAATTTGTTACTTAACCTATTCGGCTGATCAAACCAAAAATAAAGTAATCAACCAAATTGTCAAAACTGTTTTTTTACGGAATTCTGGTTGAAAGAGAGCAAGAGTAACTTTTGATAATGAGTGATCTTTAACTTTAACTGATAAATAAAGTATTAACACTTACTGTTTTTTGTTTGAAACTATGTACTTATGATAATAAATTAAAGTACTACCGCAAAAACACATTTTTGAGAAAACTATGTTTTTTACATTATCTAATAGGAATCTAATAGGGTGGGTTAGGCGTCGAAAAAAAAATATTTTTCTGATATCTGGTTACATTGCAATATTGAATTCTTTACTTTAAATCTAGTTTCACCTCCTGCAAAATTTGGTCAGATGCAGTTACTTTGTTTTTGGTTTGAACAGCCGTTAATTACTACACTACTTATGTCCTACTATCCTTTCATGATGGATCCTTTCATTGATTTCCATAGCAGCTATACTCTACAGACACAATATTCTCTCCAATCAAACTGAAAGTTTGTATTATTAATCCCAATTCAATGTTTAATGTATCACTTGACACCCATCTGTATCTACTTTTTTTTTTTTTTTTTTTTTTTTTTTTTTTTTTTTTTTTAAAACTTTATTATTATTTTTTACAAAACACCTTTACATTACCCCACAAAGACGGTGCCTTTTCTGTGGGTGACTTTTATCTGGTTAGTCCATCCAATACAACGAAGATGAGACCTATCTCATCTTCGTTGTATTGGATGGACTAACCAGATAAGTAGATACAGATGGGTGTCAAGTGATACATTAAACATTGAATTGGGATTAATAATACGAGACGGATGAGCTATGACGAGACGGAACTCATCCGTCTCGTCATAGCTACTTCTCATGGTAGTTGTTTCAACCTTTTCTACTTTGATGTAAAACTACGGATGTTCACTCCTCGTTGCGTCCATAATTTGGGATCAACTCTCAAACATCTTGATTTTTTTTTCAGATTTTATGAAAGTAGTCATACAGTTATCATAAGTGTCCTTATGATAACTGTAATTGTCGAGAACCTTTTTCTACTTCTGTGAATATGAAGATTTTCATTTCTCTTACCTACTTTAGGAGTTTGGAAGAAGATATGTCAATAATTTTATAAAATAATTAAAGAGTACGACAACTTATATCTAGTCAAAACGGATAAAATACTTACAGCCATGATTTTTTTTTCAAACCAGCGGAAACAAAATAGTAGTACTAGGCGAAATGGAGATCCTTACAAAAGAATCATTTTTTAACTAAACGAATCAAATACCTAATACATAACAGGATAACCTGTTTGTAGAGATTTTTCCACTTTCAGTTATAAATCATTTTCAACCTCATAAACTATGGACATTCACAAGAATTTATTACACGTTGACGTTTACCATAAATACTATTAAAAGTAAGAGTTGAATATTATTTATGACTGAAATTAGTAAAAATCAGTTTCCGGGTTTTATTAATTTCAGTCATAAATCATTTTTAACTACTAAATTAAACTTAAACAAGAATGGCTATGAAACCTGTACCTATCATTAAATATAAACTGCTTTTATACTTTATTTAGTAGTAGGTAGTAAATTATTTAAACAGAGCCTGACGTCTTACAGTGCCCTACAGGCATTTAAAGGCATTTTCTTTCCATTACATGTCTGTGGTTTCAACTTGTGGTGTGTTTGTTGAGTAGTTACAATAAAAAAACATAAATACAATGGTATGATGGCATTCTTTGAATTCATCATAAATTTTAATACCATTTCAGCATCAATATCAATAAAACAATATCGCCTGTCCTTTCTATTTATTGGATTTGTGATGTATTTAATACTAACTTCTCCCAAATTGACCTTTTTTTAATAACTCGACAAAAGTTTCGTGACTCTGTCTATTATACCAACACCATTATGAATATTACCAATGCAAGGCTTCCTAGTTTAGTTCTGTATTCAATGAGTTTTATATATATATATATATATATATATATATATATATATATATATATATATTAATTAATATGTTTAAATAATCAAAGTATAAATTGGTTTATTTCATGTTTTTTTTCCTTCTATTTATTTTATCTTATTTAAATTCGTTTAATATATTTAAATATGATTCTTTTTCACGTCATTGGCTTTACTTATTGCGTATAATATCTGTTGGGTAACCACAATAAATAAATAAACTCGGACATAATATTTCAATTTACAACAGTTAAAACGTGGCACTGAACATTCTTCTACATATAAGTACAGTTTACATATAAGTACATATAAGTAAGTAGTTTGCGCTATATAAGTACAGTTTATATTCATTCAAACTGGCCATCAATAAATAAAATATTGTAATCCCGCGCTGTCATATGTTTGAATATGATCGCGCTCTAATTTTCATACTTGAAAATTGAATATTTATATTTTCCGACCATTTTTCGATGTGATCATAACGGGTATGAAAAATTAACTCTTTCGATTTGTATTTTTTGAGTTAAAAGTTGCAACGGACTGACGAACAGAAAGCGGCCAAAAGACGGGGATACATATGTATGGACTTCTTAAAGATGAATGTATAGAAGCTAAATTGTCAATAATTATAAAAGATGTCATTAAGTAGGAAGATGTCAATGTGACAGATGTCACTGTTGACATTTTTGTATTTTTGAACGTATTTTGGCCCGCTTCGCAATTTGTCGTCTCGTTTGTTTTTTTTCACTTTCTATCGCGCGTTCATGTGAGTTACAAGGTTATGATCAAATAAATTAATTAGTTCATATTTCTGTTAGAATAGTGAGCATATTTTCCTATTTTTATGATCGCTTGGCTGTGTCTTGACTAATACAGTTATTGAATGTTATATATTTTTTAAAAATTTAATGCTAAACATTTCGAATAAGATGGAATCTGTAAAGTTTTTAGTTTTGACCGCTAGCGATTCTTGTAGTAAAGGCTTAGCTGAAGATCATTCAGGCCCTTATTTACAAAAATCCATTAAAAACACTTTCCATAATGCTGAAATCAAATATATGCTCGTATGTGATGACATTAACGAGATTTCGAGTACATTGAAAAAATATTCCGATGATGAGAAATTTAACGTCATACTGACGACAGGGGGAACAGGATTTTCCCCGAGGGATACAACTCCTCAAGCAACCAAAATGGTGTTGGATTACGAGGCCTCTGGTATTATGATAGCAATGGCCGTAAAAAGTATTCAAATTACACCTATGGCAATGTTGTCTCGGTCAGTTGCAGGTGTTCGTGGTAAAACTCTAATAATTAATTTTCCCGGAAGTAAAAAGGCAGCAGCTGAATGTTTTGACATAGTTAAGCCTGCCATTCTGCATGCGGTCGCCCTCCTGAATAATGAGATTGCGAATGTCCGTCAAGTTCACAATGAACTGCATAAAATAGAACCCAACGGCCAAATAAATGATTCATCTCATTTTAAATCCGATTGTCATCACTCTCATCATGGATGCAGTAAAGTGGATGTTACACGAGTCGCATACAGACAAAGGGAATCTTCGTTTGCGCTTTTCAAAGTAAGCGATGCCCAAAAAATAGTTTTTGATCAAATATTTAAGCATGTAAACAGAAGCAAAGGCTATCGTCCATTGAGCGAATGTTTGCACTATGTTTTGGCTGAAGACGCAATGGCAATGGATCCCTTGCCACCGTTCGCTGCATCAATCAAAGATGGCTACGCTTGTCTTTATGAGGACGGCGCTGGTATTAGGACCGTCAGAGCATCAATACAAGCTGGAGATGTGTCCAACAAAGTTTTAAAGCCGGGAGAATGTGCCAGGATTAATACGGGAGCCGCTCTTCCTCCTGGAGCCGACTCTGTTGTTCAGGTTATATTATTATATTTACTTCTTTAGGTAATAATATTTAGAGTTTTAGTTATTTACAGCGATTGGCATAAAATAGTTTCGTAAATGAATATCTCACTTTTTTAACCATAATTTTCTTTTACTTTCATCTCTATCTGATGTCAGGGGAGGGTAAGTTTACTCATCAACAAAACGCCACCTTGCAGACCCGCATTGGCCAGCTTACATACATTTTTCTATCTGGCTCCCCTTGTACAGTGAATCTTCCTTGTATTGTCTTTCTTTTATCTATTAACACAAAATAACCGGCTTCATGACTTTGTCTATACATTTGGAATGAGAATGGCTTTGAGTGGTCCTTGATTTATTTCCTTAGAGATTTAACTGTGGTACGTTGACCACAATCTAAGTAAGTTGGTTGGATGTCTGAAAGTAGACTTGAAAAAAAAAACAACCATCGTTGAATATATATTTTTGGATAGAAGTAACATGCTATTGATAATAATTCCTTACTCATTTGCTTTCTCATAATCTCAGCCAAACTCACAAATTTAGATAGGGGTTAAAATTTGACGCAACTATTATGCTGCAACAAATCTGTTACTTTTATCGGTTTTCTATGAAAAACTTTTATATTCTATGGTGCCAGACATAATAATTATTTTTTTTGTTCAAAAGGGCTCTCATTGTATAAGTGCTTAATTTTTAAATTGTATCCTTGTTCCTCACCATTTTGAAAACATTGAAGGCCAATATACCAAAGTGGAGGAAATAAAGTATAATATAAAACATTAGAAAGTGACTTCTGCTGTTAATTATTGGTCCATTAAGTACATAATAGATACAGACATGCATGATAAGGAAAAAACAAGTAGTTTTCGAAGTTTTTAAAACCTGAATAATTCCTTATCTCTGAACGCCTAATTCCTCATTTTAAAAATTCAGCACATTACGTTCGTTATCACTGCTTATGAATCTTATAGACATTTGTTTTCTGAATTTCGCTTCTATTTACTCAGATAAAGAATGAATGCAAAAATGAATGATAATGATAATACATACTTTATTTCATTAGAAACATTGATATTTATATTCTTATTTAAACAGTTGAAATATTTAATATTTAGATCATCTTGTAAAACATGAAATTGTTAATACCATGCTCGTATTGTGTTAAATTACAAAGTCAAATAGATATCAAGTAGATGTTTCCATCCATCTATAGACCAATTGATTATTTAATAGGACATTTAAAAGGACAAAGAAGGTCGGGAAAACGGTGTAAAGATGCTCTAAATATAAAAGCAAAGATGCCATGGAAATCACTTTTTGAGGCCAGTGAGAGGGTAAAGAGAGAAAATAGCATGGAAACTGATTAAGGGTACTAAAGGATAAGGGATTAAGGGTATTATAGATAGAATTGTGAACAGATGTAATGAATATTGGGGAGACTGGAGAACAGAGATTTAAGAATTATTTAAGGTACTACCGCTCACTATACGAATCAGTTTCCCCTTTTCTGTAATCAGATATTATATAGATATTATAAGTATTCTGATTTTAAAACAGGTAGAAGATACAAAGGTTATGAAGCATTCTGATGACGGACGGATTGAACTCGTAATCGAAGTTATGATTGCCCCTAAATTGGGACAAGACATTCGGCCGGTGGGCAGCGACATTAAACAAGGTCAGAAAGCGACTTATTCAATTTTTATTTGCAGATTACAAAGTAAACGAGAATCTTTGTGCTTGCAGTGAATTAACAGTCCAAAAGAAGGAGTTTGAGAATCATGTATCTATTTCAAAACTTTTATTAGTTATGTAAAGCTTTTATTAGATATCAATAAGCTAGCTGCAATAAATGAATGAATGAGCTAGCTATGGATTTGTAGAACTTGAAATATGCCTTTTTGTTATTTATTAGGTATATTATAATTCTATTTAAACCCCAATATAGTCTATAGACCTGTATTTAAAATGGTTAAATTATTTACATTTGTGTGCTGGGAAAGGCATAAAGTCTACAAAACGATTTGTATACTCATGTTCTGTGATGTTTATACTTAGGTAAAAAATATGATGTTTTAATTGTAATCAACTATTTATACTTTTAGACTCACTTGATATATAATGTTCAATAATTTCAAACTTGATCACAAATCATATTAATATTTGTAATGACAGCTATAGGCAATTACTATTTAATAACATGTGGTATAGTGAAATTTATACTGAGACGAAACTTAAATTCAGGTGTCATGATCACTCCACAGAAGTATCTAATTTTTGAATTTTGTACATAGATCTGCTATTTAACGGTAAACACTATCATCTATTCTGCAAGCAAAATAGCTTGGTTAAGCTAAGATAAAATCATTGTATATAACCGAGGGTATAAAATATTCATTTAAACAAAATATATAGGAATAATTTGGTATTAAAAATTTGAGTTTAAAAATAGTTTTTTTTTTCTTTAAAGGTGAAGTAATCTTAAAGAAGGGAACACCGATAAGTGCAGTGGAAGTAGGTCTGCTAGCGACAGTCGGAATAACAAACGTGCCAATTTATGAGCACCCAATTGTGGGAATCTTATCGACGGGAAACGAGCTGCAAAGTCCCAGCGATGCCAACCTGAAGCCTGGTCACATCAGGGATTCCAACAAATCATTGTTGGTTGCATTAATGAAGTAGGCTAATCTACATACATTTATTTATAAATGTAATAGATTATCTAACAGAATTATTTTAAGCAAGCAGTATAACCTAGCAGATGTAAATATATATATATATATATATATATATATATATAGATTTGATGATATAATATTTTTTAAGCTTTCGCCATTCGGCGTCGTCAGAAAATATATTTATATATATATATACAGAAATCTGGGTGGGCCACACTCAATCTGGTTGATCTGCGACAGACAGAAAATATTCTATTATAAATTTACGATTTTCATAGAACTATTTGCCAACTTACTCAACCCCCAATTCCCCAAATAGTGTTAGTATGTATGTGCATTGTTCTTTCTATATTTAAATGAAATTAAAATAATATATTATTATTTATTATTCACCAATAATTTAAATGTATATTAGTCGCTATGTTTTAAGTTAATTACAGAACAATAGTTTAATATTCATGTCAAATCAGAGTCCTGTTTCGCTTCATACGCTCTGTCGAAAAAGAATTCATTGTGAACTGGGCAATGTAATTTCTGTGATTATCTTCTTATATTTTTATTGTATAATTTTGTAATTGACCAATTTAAATAATTATTATGAGCGTATAATGCCCATTATAATTAGGTTTAATTCTGTTGATTTGACCTTCAGAGCCATGATTACTTGTAATATGTTATCATGTTGGTGAATATGTTTAATTTCGAAGGTGTTTTATTATTATTGTTGCCTATTTATGGGGCATGTTGGCACTTTTAAATAATTCTATTTATGGTAGTTTTATTTAATTTTAGGGAAAATGGTGTATCTCCTATTGATTTTGGAGTGGCAAAAGATGAACCATCCGAAATGAAGACAGCTCTAGAAACGGCCCTTGGAAAAGTGGACATTTTGATAACGACGGGAAGTGTTTCCATGGGTGACAGGGACATGCTGAAGCCCGTTTTGGAGAAAGATTTGAATGCAACCATACACTTTGGACGCATATCGATGAAACCCGGAAAACCAACAACTTTCGCCACTTGTCAATTTGGCGGAAAACACAAATATATCTTCTGTCTACCTGGAAATCCTGTATCGGCTCATGTCACCTGCAACCTATTTGTATTGCCTGCTCTTCGATTCTTTATGGGATGGAGTAATTATGGTTTCACTCGAATTAATGTTGAACTGGATCATGATGTGGATTTAGATCCGAGACCAGAGTATGCTCGAGCTGTAATTAGTACTGAAATAGGTGGAAGCTGTCCTAAAGCCGTGCTCACTGGAAATCAGGTATATTCAGGGCTATTAACTTAAAGCCATCTTTTTTTATATTTTTTGGTAGGTCTTTTAACATATTTTACTAAACCTATCAATCTGCCAATTATACAAAACAGATATTACGTAGACATATACCATAGATCAGCTTGAACACAATAAGTTTTGTAGTTGCCATTCCTTTAATGATCGCAATAACTTAGAAAGACTTCAACCAATCAACAGCATATAAACTAAATGTGGTAGTAATTGAGGAAAATATGTAAAAAGTGCTGGTTTTATGTAATTCAAATGCATTTTTTTATAAACTGCTCGTCTCCAGACTACGTAGAATGATAGTTATAAATGACTGTATACCTTATCGACAGAATAACCACACTATCTGAGGCTTCTGGATTTTTTTTAAGGCCTCTAGGGTTCTCAAACCGAAAAGTTCATCGTCCTGGTGCTTACACACACACTTCTAATTAATTTAAAAGGAGTATTAAAGGAAAAAAAAATGAAGTAATATTTAATTTAATTTGCGCAGTTTCCTCGGGGCCCTCTCGGGAAGGGGGCCCCTAGTATTTTGCCAGTTCTACCACCCTATGCGACTGCTTAGTGGAAACATGTGGTATAAAAATGCATTTTAAGAAATCACTTAGTTTTTGAGTGTTTAAATGACATGAAGTCGCAAAAATTGGTGATGCACCTCCCTTATTTCGATCACTCAAAAAAGAATTGTGACTGTCATTTTCAAGGCATGAGGTTTTGAGTTACACTTTGTATTACTATAGATTTAGTAATTTCATTGAACTTATTTGTATTTTCGTTTTCATTATAGATTAGCAGTCGGCTTGCAAGTGTGACAGGCACCCACCTTTTACTGGAGTTACCAAGTTCGAATGATGGCCCAAAAACGCTAAAGAAAGGAACACATATAACTGCTTTAGTTGTTGGTAGAATTTAGTTTTTAAGTAAGTAAAAAGTAATTTATGCGTAGTAAGCCAATGTCTGTCTAGATTTTGACTCATCACTGCTAATAATACATACATTCAGATTCAAAATAATGATAACATTTTAAAAAGATGACTTGTGGCTTAATACACTGCGGTGGGTCTCAGTTACCGGGCAGTTGAAATCAAAAACATCAAATTGGCTCAGCAGTTCTAGAGCCTATCGCAAATGGAGAGACAGGCAGATCGTTTCTTAATTTTATTGTCTTTTAAGTTGAACTTTTAGCTATAATGCAGAATAGGCGAACCCAACAGAAAGCTCAAAAACAGTCAAGCTCAGCAGAAAGAAAAATTAAAACTTACTTAGGTATAATTTATATTGTTGTTTTACGCTAAGCTAAATAAGGCATTATGCAATGTATAAAACATATAAACATATTATGTTATTATCGAACTAATCATCGGGGAAGGGGTCAAGGAGTGATTACAGACAAATAGATAAAAGAATGGCCTATAAATGATATATTACATACTATTGGTCCATTATAAAAATAAAATTGATTGACATGATTAATTTGAGACTCCTATGGGATATTTATAATTTAATGTTTAAGACGTTATGATAGAATCTCATTACTTCGAATAAGTGTGTTATTCTTGCGTTTTAAGATTGATTTTACTAACATAATTTGTGAAATTCCATAATATGTTTTGGAATTATTTACAATTTGTGTTGTTTTCCACTTATATTTTATAAACGCGGCAAGTTCACTACTAGTCGCACTAGTCACTTTTGTAAAAAATAAGTGTGAAACATTATAATTAATTTCAAAGATTGAATTAGTTGCTTTTTTAAAATTTTATTAAAAAGGAGCAGGTTTCAATTATTTTAATTTTATAGTATTATAGTCTAAAAAAAATTGAAAGATTTTAGTATATTCTTTATTATTATTATAAATATATAGTATTTTATAGTTAGTGGTTTTCATCATCTTCTCAGTTTTTCTTTTTCATGCACCTGCACTTTTAAAGGGAACACATTTTTTGATTTACAAATACGAATATTATGTTACTTTTGGTTAGTAAATATAGTTGAGTTTATTTTAAAGCAACGAATGATAAAGTTGATAAATCTTTTAATTAAACTATTATTTCAGAAATATTAAAGTGAGGTTAAATTAGCATGAAAAAATAATCTACCTACCCAGAATATTTTTTTGACCTGGGTAGCAATTTTTATATGGTGCAACGCTACCTTTATTTTTAATTTTATATTACAAAATAAGATCTTTTACTCTAATTAGGAATTTATTTGGTTTAAACAATAGGAGTTCATTGGAAACGAGAAATCAACTCATTAAGTTATATTCGGCAAATGTTAAGTGTTTATAATAATTCCATTACCTAATAGGCCTCACATTAATTTTTTTTTTTACAAAGCAGCGGCAATTTGTTGATGAAAAACTCGAATTAATTTTTTAAATTGAAGCTAAGACTTGGTCTTTTTACTGTTTATTTTGCGTAATGCAAATGAAAATATCATTATTTGATACTTTGTATGTAGATTCTGGTCAATGCTGATAAGACTAGAATTATGCTTACTTTACAAGTAATTTTCCCTTATAACAGCATATGGTAAAAGTGTAACTGCCATGGAAATCACTGACCCGATAGCCATCATGAAAGGGTAGAGAGAGCAGTTTAGGAACAGATTAAAGATTTATGATTCTTAGAATTAAGAAATGGAAATTAGAATTAACAAAATATAGCCAATTCGAAACATTAAAAAATCAAATGTGAAATTTCTTCAATTTATTTAGTTTGCGATTTCTTCTAGTTCTTCTGTCAGTCTATTGACATGCTGTGTTACGTTGGTTTTTAAACGTTTATAAGTGATTAGAAGCTATATTTCTAGATTATACTAGATAATTAGGTGTTTTAGTACATCAGCGTCACAGAAATGAAAAAAAATATATTTTGTTTGAGCCTAACCTCGATTGCATAGCAACATAAGTAAATGAGATAATTTGTATCTTTTGATATAAATATACATGCATTAGTTTGTTTTATATTTTAAAAAAATTCTGTTCATGGTAAAAAATAAAAAATGGGTGTCATCGCTTTAAATTTTCTTTTATTGAGTAAAAAAAATAAAATTTTGACAAATTTTTTTTATGACTTTTTTTTAAATTTTGTATAGTTAGCAATAAAATCAAATTCTAGAGAATTTCATGACTGCTTGAATGGCTTTTAGCGCCCACTTAACAATCCTGCCACTGCGACAACAATAATAATGAAAAATTTAGGGATAATCTGGAAACCAGGTGAATGACGTAACATTTACAAAGGCTTATTTTAATATGGAAATCGAATGACTAATAATATGAAAACCTTCGAAATAACTGCAGAGTTTCCAAATAATTGTTTAAAAGTATACCTGGTCTTCAAGAGAAGTATTGTTTACAACACTTCTGACAACTCTATTCCCGCGTGAATCTACGCCACAATTTCACCGAATTGGATAGGAGGTATGTACTCTAATTGCGTCAGAGGTAAGGCGTGACTCGACCCGATGCAGTGCATCACCCGGTGATACACCTGGCCACAGTCTGTCTCTGATTGCAACGCGAGCAACATCTTTACATCTCGCTGTCTGGCGAACGTCTCCCGTCAGCTATCATTGTACATTGGATGGTTATATTAGAGTTACCCAATTCAAACCTGAGTTTGTTTTCTTTTTTTATCTTTTAAATGTAACGTTAATGAAGTGAAATCTAGAATTAACATTATCTACACTCCTCACTTCATTTCAACTCACGGCCCTTAACCACTAATTGGGTTGTTATTTGAGTGATTTTATTACATAAATCATGAGGTCCTGTGCTAGGATGTAGTCTACCTCCTTCCTTTTGCAAGATTTGAGGGTTCTATTGGTAGTATTTTTTATAAAACTCTTTGGCAGTACAATGGTTTTTTTTTTACATTGATCAGTGTAGTAATTTAAATGAGGGCATATTGAGATTGGTGGATAAAAAGTAAAAGAATATTTATTAAAACATAGAAATTCAGAGGCTGAAAATATACAGAAGACGAGACTTTCTCCGATTTTATTGTCTTTTCTCTTTACACCACATTCTTAAATAATATAAAAACACAATGTCTATTTGGGTGTTCATATTTTCACAAAACATTTTGCACGAGTCTCACACACTCAACATAAAGTTCCAGTATGTAATTTACAAAACCAATCACGTTTGAGATAGTTTTGGTGAATGCGCAACGCCAGGCCGTTCACACAACACGCCTCACTTCGAAGAAACGCTTCAAGTAGTAGACTTGTCCAATTGTCATGGCTACCAAAACGCCCGCTTCGAATACTGACCATAAGACTACACGCGAATTTGTGTTCTCGTTGATTTCCCTGTGTACCCTGTCACGGACCTGAGGAATAAAAACAAATGTATTGTTGAAATAAACATTCATGACAAATTTTAAATATTAATGCAGAGGATCACGTACGAATTAACCACTCAACCTATTACTATCGCAACATTTCATTAGATTCATTGTTCTGTGACTAAAGCAGCAAATATCAAGTGAGTTTTCGACGTGTAAATATTACATAATTATATAAAAAGAGTTCGAGGACCCGCAGATTTGCTGGGCTATGTTTTATTGTTTGGGCGCTGGGGTATATATTATGTTTTTTGGTCAATAATCTATGGCAGGTTTTGACTCCGAAACACAAAGTTGAGACGAGAATGACTAATAATATTGACCAAATCAATGAGTGGTTATTACAACCACTTATAAATCGACATGGAACTTGTCGAGGGCGACACACCATAAAACTTCAATGACACGAACTGCGATAATGCTGTAAGCGACACTCCGGGTGAGTGACTCTTTTGCACTTGACTGTACACAGAAATATGATATAAAATATCGCCCAAGTGTCCTACTTTATAAATTTGCTTTAAAAAACATTCATAACTTTTTCAGGGCTTGTAACAATTTGCACTGAAAAAAAGTGAAAAAAATGATGATAAAAATGAAAAAAAGTTACAAATATTACTTTTTGCTACAACCTGGGTTAAAGCAGGTTGGAGCATGAATTATCCCTCCGTTTAGGGAATAGTTTCACTTTTATTGGGAAGAAACTAGGTCCTTTAAAAGAAGTGGTTCTACTGTACTTAGTACAAAAATAAAAATCCTAAAACAACCATAAATCTAAAGATGATTAGCATTTAATTTACGGCAAGGACTGGCCTTTGCATACTACAAAAAAAAATATTCCCGGTCTTAGTTACAGATATTCACAGCTACTGTTGCAAAAACACTTGTTCATGAAAAAAAAAGTGAACATTTGTTCAAAAAAATTACTAAAAGTGACTAAGTTTAGAAAAGTGAAGTGATACAAACCCTGTTTTTTATGTAAATTTAAGCAATTTCATAAGGATTTATTTTGGTAATATTCGGTGAATAATTTTGATAAGGGCTGCTACGAGTACCCATGGATGGATTCTTTGAAAGGAAACATTTTTTTTCTCTTAAATTGATAATATATTATTTAGTTGTTTTATAAAGCTTGATTTTTATTAACATGACAAAGCGTTGCATATTTATGTCATTATTTACATGCACTTTATGTAGTCATTTTTTTAAAAGAGTAAATTGCATATTCTGAAGTTCTATTAGACTGATCAGGGTGAAACAAAGTGCAGGTAAATTTAGGGACCAAAAGCTTCAACCAGTTTTTACACCATGGCCGACTGTTAATTGTTATATTTGGATCAATTTTCTAAAAACACCAAAGATGTCAATAAAACTGATATGTCCTTTTAATCGATATTTCAAAATAGGCAATGCACATGGAAATTGACCGGGACACCCAAATGTTGACGTTACACCCGATATGTCATCTTAAACAGATGGGTGATTGTTGTAATTTTTTTATCTAGTTTAAAAATTACTCGAGGGGTTTTATACAATCGAGAGATTTGCTCGAGATGCATCACCTCGCATAACCCGTTCGAATCGCATCACCCTGATTGTTTATCAGCAGGTAAATATTTAAGTATTCCACTTTGTCTGAAAGAATATTTTTCTGGGCAGATATGTTAATAAATGAATGCAAAAGCAGGTTAGATCCCAAAAAGTTAAATAGCATTATTTTTTTTAATGAAAATTTAAATTTATCTTGCATATGAAAAGAAATAAATAATTTAAAAAAAGGCTTAGGTATTTATTTCTAAAAATAATTTTTGTTCTAATAAATTTAGATCACTGCTTTCCACTGTATTTTTTTTTATTTTTATTAGAATGTAAAAAAGATTCCTCATAAATAGTAGAACGTTTTTCCACTTATTTACGTAATGCAAATTGTAATTAATTTTAATTCTTAAAATATAGTTACACATAATGAACACCTTCAAAGTAGCAAATATACATTCTATAAAATGTAATTATAATATTATCGTGGCTTGATAATGACCTACGTACGACTAAATTAGTCCCCGCTAAAGTAAAACTAAATATAGCTCCATCCACAAAGTTTTCTTATTTATTTATTTAACAAATTATAAACATTTATGCTGCGATTATTTGGAGATAGATTGATTTGATTGAATAATACAAAATTTAACATTGAAAAAAAATAATTACAGATAGAATAGCAGTAAAAACGACAAAACGATCAGCTGTTTCTTGTTTAAATCCCCGGCCATTTTTATTAATAATCGATTCTAGTATTGTGAGGTTATTAAAAATAATGTGAAAATATCGAGTGCAAATTATTTTCTGCTGTATAGGTTTTTGTATGTTTGTACTCCTAACCTTATTTGCTTCTTCAACTCATTTTGAGTTTACAAAAATGAATTATTAGATAATATGTTATGATGAAATTACATTAAATATGTCATCATATTGAATTTATTTATGACCAAGGTCATAAAATTCCTTCACAAAAAAAATACATTTCAATTTATAATTTTGTGTTGACATTTTTCACATTTTAAATCAATGTCAATCAATCGAAATTCCACTATAAAAGTGACCACCCATCCTGCGGTATTTATTATCTACAGATGAAACTTTCTGGCCCATCCCATTGCACCATTCGACAATTTTATGTATTTTCACCTTAGAAGTAACTTAATGCACCCCATTCAGCTAATTAAAAAAATATAGAATGAAATGACCTGCATATAGTCCTGTTCGTGTTTAACGGAAGTGAGGGTAGACGAGAGATCCCTGATCATGGCATCTAGACTGGCGTGCCCATCTTTGTCATCTTGGGCGTTTGGTTGTCGTGGCCCATCCCCTATTTCCATATTGAACATCACAACCTGAAAATTACAAATGAGACTATTTACTTAAATTTATTTATAAAAAAAATCAAAAAAGCCCAACAGTAGGTTGTAAATATTAGAATACACAGCGTTATTAAGAACTCTTAAAACACACACCAGCCAGCTGGTTACATAACTAGTTTTTTTTATATTACTATTTTATCTATATACGAACACCACAACATCCCTGAGGTGACCCTGTTTTGAAGAAACAGAAAAATATTCCTGGTAGAGGGCAGTAGGTGCTGCTACCAGTTATGAGCGATAGGCGCATAATTATTTATATTTTAAATTTATTACCTATAGAGTGGGACATAATAATCGATGTTAAATACATCTACTTATCTAGAATATTGCCAGTGTACGTAATGAACTTTTATATGTGTAATAATTATTTATGTATTTCGTAAGTGTAATCATTATTATATTCAGTAATTAATTAAGTAACTTTATTTGTGCGGAGAAAGCAAAATGAAAAAAAAAATACTGAAGCCACACAACCAATGTTTTCATAAAAAAATACTCCCGTGTTAATTACATTTGTATTAGGTATTTAAAACCGTAGGCTGCGTGTAAATTTATATTCTCGTATGAGGAACGTCTCTGCAGATTCTGGCAAAGAGGTTTCTATACGACTTTCTCCTTTAACTACATTATCAACTTTTACCTTAGGGGTCATTGTTGACATCTGGTTACTAAAGCAGTATGTATATCTGCCCTCTGTGGCAGCAGTAAACGTGTATTTTCCTGAAGACTCTCGTTCACCCTGGTAGATGCTCTTGCCATCAGGTCCTGTGATTTTCACATCAATATCCAAAAAACCACCTTCTGCTATCTCAAATGTCAAACCTAAAATTATGAATATATTGTATTAAAGTTAGAACATATTCAATGTTACAAAGCGAAAAGAGGCACAAACAACTGCTGCCATTAGTGAGATTTATGGATGTGTACAAATATTTACAAACCCATTTTTGTTCCAGCCTCCACATCATCGAAAAAACATTCTTCTGCGTGGGCATCGACTGTGATCGAGTATGCATCACATAAGTGGGTAGCATAAAGACTAAAACACAAGAAAGAAAGTATCAAATGGTCCCAAGACATTTTTCTGATATTGGATGCTAAAATTTACGTGAAAATCCAACCTAGCCCGGCCACGTACCCTCTGACAGATCTTTCTTCTGTATATTCCTTAAATTACAATGGCAATAATACGCAACGTTTAATCACATTTGGCCAGGCCCTAAAAAATACCAAAGACTTAAAAATTATTTTATAAGTAATACTTACATTATTATTGAAAAAAAATTACTATAACTTTTGTAACTGTTAAATCCAGTCGGGTCGATGGTAGTAGACTATATTGTTATATTTTATATTTTTCGCATATATCGAGCTTCAACCTCCATATAGTTAGCACCCCATCTATAACCGATTCAATTTATTTTTTTTGCAATCGTTTGATGGTCGTTTGATGGTCAATGATGGTCTATTATAAACGTTTGACGGTTAGCCATTTAATTATAATCCAATAAACAAAGATCTGAAAAAAAAGATATTAGTTAGCACCCCCACGGTAACCAATTTAATTTCTCTTAATATAAATCGATGTAGAATCGTTTGATGGTGATTGATGGTTCGTTACTAGTGCCGGAATATGAATACTTTCGCAGTAATTAAATTTTGAATGTAAGGATTCGCAGTGCAATGTCAACTTGCCTTTATAAAAAAAAGAAGAACATTTTAATCAGAACATTAAGGCAACCATTTATAAATCATTGACCATCAAACGATTCTGCATAGAATTACAATAAAAGGAAGATAAAGTGCTTCCTCAATTCCCCACTCTTCGTGCGATACGTCTCCGACCTTACTTGCAACACCGTGTGTTACACAAAAATGCTATTTAGTTGCCTTCCTGCGCAGTATAACTGGAAGAAACCTAAAAACAAACGAATGGTTTCAGAGAGAAAGGTGTGAGATTACGAATAAAAGATATAAAGTTGCAATAGTTAGAGCGAGCTAGAAATAAAAACAGTTGTAATTGTTACAAAAGTGATGTCTTGTTCTTATCATCTATACAGAAGTGTGCCGCCAACTGCCGCTTGACAGTATCTTTCATTCAATTTTGTGTTAATGTAATTTTCTGTGAATAATTACGTTTTTACAATAAGTACCGCAACTCTATCCTTTATATTAAATTTATTCTCAACCAGCCACCATGTCGAATAATGTGAGCAAATTCTATTTTATATATATTTGGGTTTTTCATGATTTTGTACTACCTGCGGTGATTTTATAATTATGGTTTATTAGGTGGAAGCTCCAATTCCCGTATCCAGAAACAGCGAAAGTGACGGAGGTGATAACTCAGAGCACGATCCACATTATGAACCCATCATATCGCTGCCATTAGTGAATGTATCAACCAACGAAGAGGATGAAATTGAGCTATGTAAAATTCGCGCTAGACTATATAGATTTGACAAGGATAATCATGAATGGAAGGTATGTTTCTTTGTATTATCTAAAAAATAGTCAAATGAAAGTTTTCCTAACCTAATACTTGGCCAATATAAGTTAGTTCTAATTCCAATTTTAATTCTAATTAAACAGTATAAAATTTTGCATTCATTTTTTTTTTTTTTAAATAATTGCTATGACCTAAGTCATATACAATTATTTTGGGCCCTACTCAACTAGGCCAAATATGTCTCTACTAGAGTCAGAGGAGATGGTGGTAATGAAGCGTTAAAAATGGTATGACCATGTGCGGAATCAAACCCGCGATCTTTGGGCCAATAGTCGAACGACTTAACCACTAGACTACCACGATCTCACGATTTGGATAGGTACTTATAATGGCAATGTATTTATTTCTTCTTAATGCGATTGCTCCATGTTTTAGGAAAGGGGAACGGGTGATATAAAGCTGTTGCACCACAAGGACCACAATTCCGTCCGCGTGGTGATGCGTCGCGACAAGACTTTGAAAATTTGTGCTAATCACTTCATCACTCCCGACTTACAACTGAATCCACACTGCGGATCTGATAGGGCTTTCAACTGGACCGTCTTCGCAGACTTTGCAGACGAAACGGCAAAACGGGAATTTCTAGCTATAAAGTTCAGAAATGCTGATAGTAAGTTCTTCTTTTATTTGAAGAGACAAGGAGTGTGAAATTTCACATATTTTAATAAAGTAATATTGTGGATACAATACTAATTTTACAGGTGGTCCTAGACATTTCTTGAAGATCTAATGGGGTGTTTGTGTTCCCTATCATGAATAATAAATTATAGAATAAAATGCAAGAATAGTTCATCCCTAAATTTATTATTTTATCCCCAACTTTATTACGAGATAGATGGTGTAAATATCAATATTTTCAGTCAGCGAATGAATTTGCGACGTGGCGGGACATTGCTGTTGCAGGCATTCACGCTCACCAGTCAAACCTGCTTCCCTTACCACCATCATTATATATTACCATTTATGATCCGTAACAAAGACATATTACAAGAACTGTATAATATTATCACGTAAAGTTTACATTTATTTTTCTCTAAAACCAAGATGAATTTTCTTATACTGTCTTCACAAATAATACTTATAATCGCAGGATCAATTAGCGGAAAAAAATCGTTCATTGCACACACAACACACGGATCTGATCTGATCTGATCTACAGACGGATCTGATGGAAATGTTTGAAGTTATTTGGTTACCAATAAAAAAGACATGTAATCAGATTTTTATTTCAGAAATCCAATGGTTCGTCTTACAAATTGGCGCTATTGCCTTGAGGAATTATCCAGGTGATGATAGAAAGGTTGACAGAGTAGCATCAAGCTGAATTTTAGTATATTTGTAAAAAATCAAAGGTTTATTCATATTATTATAATTGTTTTTTTATTCCTATGCAAAAAGTGTTTTCTAAATAGCCTAATACTTAAATGGCTAAAAAAAAACTGCGTGACTTGTAGCTGAACTTCTCACATTGTCATGTTTATCAGGAATGGTCTTGGGACATTCTAACTTTTTTTTTTTTTAAATCTTTATTATTTTTTTTTACAAAACACATTTCCCCACAAAGATGGTGCCTTTTCTGTTGGTGAAGAGACAGGAGTAGATAGAGACAGACCAAAACTGGGATTTATTGGTCCGGCCGAGACAGAAAATCTGGTTATGTTTCGACCCAAACCGAAACTGTATTCTTAATAAAAATAGTTATTTTTTAAAATCAAATTTAAAGTAACTTTTATTAATTTACCCGCAATAGAATCACAATACATTTTATTATTATTTATTACACACAAACTTTTAGGGTTTCGGGCAGTGGTCAAAGCATTGAACAATATTTTGAGCTTAGTCTTGTGTAAATCAATTTGGTCCATTTATGATAAATCAACTTGTCATAATTTGACCGAACATGTTTTTTGTGAATTGAAGTTATCATATAAAAAACATATATTTACTTATGTTTTTGTAAGCTATTGACTTTGACCAAACGATAGGGGAAAAAAAAAAAATATGTTGATTTTCATACTTAATGGAAAACTACCAATTTTTGACTTATCATGTATTGACCAAACCCCACATTAATCATTAAAATCAAGAAGGCCAGTCGGCATAGATTTACCTAGCCGATTTTAAAAGTTGGTCACTGGTAACACTGATTAGAGCGACTGACAGATATTTTTTAGAGATAGAATCCAGGTGTGAAAGATGTGATAAATTAAGATAAGTTTTTGATATGAATTTGATAGTACGTATTCTGTCCTAATGGACCACCTTTGTTTGACTAGGCAGATGGTCCACAATGTTCACTTTGAGTTCGGCCTTAACAACTCTTCCACTTGCAATATGATAGACTTTTAGGCTGTTGGAAAATTGGTATGATAAACTGCAGGAATGAATAAATTAATGGGATAAGCGCACGAGGTTTGGTTTTGGTATATGCTTAAACAAAAATGATTTCGGCGGAAACGGAAATCAAAATTTTTTGCTGTTTCGGCGCCGAAAATGAAATACGATTGGTTTCTAGTATACAGTTCCTTTCCTGTTTTTCCAGTTGCCGCTACTTGGAAATCCAAATTCCTTGAGGCGCAAGATATTGTTAAAACTAGATGCAAAATCTACACTGAGGAACCTTCCCCTGAAACAACTGACGATGAATCGGACAGCAGCCTAGTTAAGAGTTCAGATGACATCAAGTCCAACAGTTCCACGACCGATAAGGATGACTCCTCTAAAAAAGAATGTGATGGAGTTGTACTCAATTTGTCACAGTTGAAGTTGGATGCTGAAGATAAAAGTAATCAGGAAAATACTATCTTTGCAAATTTGTAATGCTATATTTTATAGGAGATTGGATATAATATAACTTGTTGGGCATGAAAATTTGACTCCAGAATCATATTCATGATATTATTCTAAAATTCTGCTACTTTCAGTATTCCCCATGCTACCATTTTCACATAAGACTGCATGCACCTTAGCCATTATCAATTTATGATTATTAGGAAGGGTTTCCTTAGTTTTGAAATAAAATTAGTCTATAGTTTTAGAAAATGTTTACCGCCCTAATTTACTTAAAAATTTTATATGAAATGTAAAATGTTACTTCTTTGTTTATTTATCATTAGTCTCCAGGCTGTCAGGTACTCATATCCTATATTTCTGTCTTAATATATATGTTTTTTTTATAGATATTTCTTTTTTTTTACATTTTTGTATTTTTATATCAATGTTTACCCTATCAGTACCCTATGTACATCCTCACTAAGTTTTGATCATGCAAACGAACGAATCCCTCTGTGATACGGATTTTGTGCGTAAATCAACATGCTTAGATACGGTACTTTGTGGAACTCTCATAAATTGGTAATATACTCACATGATAAAATTGTTCTATATTATTTGAAATTAATTAATTTATTAATTAAATTGTTCTGCTTAGAAGTAAAACATTTATATTTTGTGTATTTATTACAGTAAATTCTGAAAATCCGTGAATGGACAATGAGGACAAAAAAGACTTCTAACCGGTTGGACCAGGATGTAACATAATAATAAAATATACCCATTTTCTAAAGCTGCTGTAGAATCTTCACATTTATTTAATTGGTTTTATCAAAGTTATTAAATTAATGTTGGCATAGTACATCCATTGAGTGATGCGTATAAATGCCTTGAGCAAGAAAAAACTAAATAAACAAATATCTATATAATAATTTAGTACTTGGTACTCGGTTTAGTATGATGGTCATAATGTCTATCCTATGCTTGCGTACTTCCACCTGGATTATCAAATTTTGCATTTTTTTTATGAAATTATTGTTAAATATAGTCAGTTTTTGTTAATAATAAATTTTAAAAAAACATATTGATATACCAAAATACATTGGAAGCATAAAATTCAAAAAGATATTAAGAAATCAAATTTGATATTTTACTGCTATAATACTATTTTATGCCACCGGTTTTCTTGAAAATTGTGCAAAACTGTAATGCAAAATTAATGCAATTAGCAATGCGTTTACTCAATAAGTTTTCAGCGCTTTCATTATTGGTTTTTTGGATTGTGGAGTAATTACCAAGTAAAATTTAAATAATCGTATAAGTGAATATTGTTTGGTTATTTGGTGTAACAAAAAACAATATGAATTAATAATGCTGGTTTTTGTTTGTAATTTAAGTATATTTTTTTTTATTTTACTAGCTGCTCAGCTAGGCCAATCGACCGAGTAGTTTCTGAGTTCTAATGCTTCAAACACACACACGCACATTTAATTTTATACACGGTTGATTTGCTCTTGCGCACATCCTTTTATGGGCTTATTCTACACACCAAATTGAACAAGACTCAAGATCGTTTTGAACGAAAGTAAGAAATGCGTATTACCTTATCGAAAAACATCCTTCAATTTTGACAAATTTTCCATTCAAAATGGTTTCACATTAAATCTTTACACTATAACGATGGGTAACTATAACTTATAAACGATAAACATAAAACAGAATCTAAAATTTACTATTTATTATATACTGCGTTTTAAAGAAATAGAATATGAAATGGATGACATAGATTTAGAAAATCAGTTAAAAGAACGGCACGCTTGAGGAACAATGGTTTTCAACTAGTGTGAGATCCATATTGCGTACATTTTCGGTTCCGATCCAATCTGATTTATGATTATTCCATTTTTCTATAATCAAGAGTTAAGAATTTATTTTCAATATTTGGTTTATAAACTAAAAATATCTGGAACGAAATTATGTTATATAATCGTTTATTTTCAAGCTGTCTATTAGTCAATAATTGTCTGTGGTTATTGTTTTAAAAATGTTTTGTTGTGCTGTTGGACGAAGGAAAGTTTCAAAAGACACAGCTGTAAGTTTAACTAGATTTCCCAGTTCCATTATTTTAGGGTCTTTGTTTTTCTCATAAAATTGTAATTTATAACTTGTTTCTTAAATATTTCATGTTTCAAGCAAGTAAAGAAATTTAATTCAAACTAACATTGAGATTTTTCAATTTTACTTCATAAAAATCATTAGAAAATTTAAATTCAGATCGGCCTCATTGGAATTTTCAAATGACAATCGAAAGAGTTACTCAAAATGGTGTTTTTATATCATTGTATAATTAAAATTTACATTCATACTTACACTTTTACAATATACATTTATTGCAAAGGATAATGGTGACCCATTAGTGGTTATTAGTTGCCAAAATTATGTTCACAACTAGCTAGCAATAGAGTTGGGTTTTTAAATGGAATTGCGCTGAAGCCAATAAATAGTATTTATGTTTGTAATGGATTTTTATTATAAAGCATATTTTATATGAAGTATGATAAAAAAATATGAATCTTTAATTGCCAAATCAAAAACTGGTTTTTTAATTTGGCAATAATATTGTATTTTCTCTCCCTTTTTTCCCCAAATCCACTTCAGATGCCTCATTTGGACGCTGGTAATTTTTTATTTTAAATTTCCCACCCCACAGGGATTTATTTGCAAATTTCATATTTGTAAATGTACAGAGCTAATGAGTTAAGGTGGGTGAAATAAATATTTTGACGCACAAATCTTACCTAGTTACTAGTTGAAAAAATCCAATAACTCAATTTTATATTCAGTTGCATCAATAATATGTGAGCATATAATTGGGGATAAAGCTAATCAAAATTTTCCAACGGTTAATGGTGCTTTTCTGAAAAAAGTTTTGATTTACCTGTGTAGACCATTTTACTATTTTAGTGTAATAATTATTGTGATTTTAACTATGTAATTTTTATACTAGCTTGAAATAAAACCTTTGGAAAAACAGGCACGTTTATTTCAACAAGGTGACTTCTTTTAAATCTCAGATGTATACTTAATAATATTATATATTCATAACTCATTAAGGCTGTTTGAATAGGCATTCAATAATTTGTCACAATTACAATGGACATGCATTTATTTTTTGTTTTAAATTTTTAAATGAGTCGAATAATTACAGACAAACATAATTCCAATATAATTAATATTTTATGTTGAACCGCATTAATTGTATACAATTTCATTGTTGTGGCCTTTTATCGGATTTCATCATTCAAAAATTAGTATTTGAATGTTATTTTCATTACTTATGAAAACCCAATTTTATTTACAATATTAACAATGAAATGTTTCTTTATCAATCAGTACATAAATTTATTAAGAAAATTAAAAGATTAGGTTAACCAAAGTTTGTTTTAAATATTATTGTAATTTAGATTTAAGATAGGTTAGGCAATTTCATACTTTTATAATATGAAAATATTATGTTTTTAAACAGTACATGTGATGTTGACAATATGTATCTCGAGCATGATGGTCGTAAAACATTCCAGTATCGTTAAACAATTTCAATATTTTGCTATTAAATAAACATTGATGGATAACTTGTTTTATTCCAAAACATTTTTTTACTGTGTCAATTGTCACTGCGGCTATCGCTTAAAGAATATATATAGATGACAGGCTGGCCGAGCATAGAAATTCTATATATGTAATTAAATTTTAGCTTGCGGGAGCTACCAGTTATTCAAATGTGCATTAGTTAAAGCACACATTTCTCAAACCTTTATTTAGTAAAATTTCCTAGTTTTTAATTTTGTATACAGTGTGTACAAAAATCTATGATCAAACTAAAGAGGGGGGGGGGCGGGAAGGGGTTAGGAGACCATGTTTCTTCAACTAGTTTAATATATCATAGTAAGTGAACTTCCAGAAATTTCCAATTTAAACTGTTATTTTGTGGTTTGCTTTCGTATTTTTGGAAAGTCTGGATTTTTTGGAACCATCCAAGAGGTAATTTGGAAGTTCCGAACAAATAGTGAGCTTTTCAAATTATATAACGATATCCAACCAACTCAAATTTATTAAAGTTGGTTGGGACATGTGGAGTGGAATGAATGAATGTTGAAAATCCACCTAAAAATCTACTTGATAATATACCAAATGGTTGTAGACTTACTAGAAGGCTAAGAGTCAACAATTGGCGGTAAAAAGCGAAGTACCGGTCAAAGCGGAGGTATACCTTAAGGAGGCCCAAGGCTCACACTGGGCTGTGGCGCCATGATTTTGGTTTTGTCTATGGAAGTTTTTTTAGTTCTGTGCACATAAGATGAATCATTTTAGCTGTTGTTTTTGAGTTTCTAACCAAGGCCCAGCCTAAATCAATAGTAAACCCGTTGCAAACTAGCTTTCAGCTCGAAAAGTATGTTTCGGTCAATTACGGTAACAATATTGTGAAATTGGACAAATTCATCACAAAAGTTAAATATCACAGTTAGTTTTTTTTATATGGGATTAATCTTTTCATGTGAGGTTTAATTCGTGTGACAAAATTGTTTGACTAAATCAACTCAACTGAAACTAATACTTGCTGAAATAGTTTTTTAGTATAGCCTAAGGAGGTAGCTTGTATGTGGCGTTGTGATGAAAAATTACAAAAATACAATAAACGCGTATTGCAAGCAGTTTCATGGTTCGATTTTACATTATGATAATCCCCCAAAAAAAACACAGAAAATGTAAAATCTTTGGTGTCGAGTGGGAATACATAATCCACCACAATAATTGATAAAACAAAAATGAGTGAAATCAATCAGTTAGTGCCTCGGTTGAGTCAACCACAAAATACTGTACAAATACAAAGTAAAATATTATCGTTCGCTGAGCAAGCAGCTATTCAGCTGATATGCTCATATCTCATTCACAGTTACCAGCGATTTGCCTAGATTCAAGAAATTTATCAAGGCGGTTCTTGAACTGGTTTACACTTATAGCTTCCACCACTTCCTGTGGTAGCCGATTCCAATTGAAAAACTAAAATGGCAGCTTCATCTAAACCATTTATAAATGATTATCAGCTTGTTTTGCTTATTCCAAAGCAAGAATTTACAGATGCAGCAAATCTGTATATTGTATACTAGTTGAATCTCATCTTCGATATGGAGTTCTTACGTGGGGAACAGCCCCATATATTGAAAAAATATTCACTCTCCAAAAAAGAACTGTACGAGCCATTCTAGGTCTAAAATAAAAGAGAAACTGTAGCATCTAGTTTTACATTCATTGATGATGTTTTCTATTTTTTGATGTATTCTTTTTTCTGTTTTTTTTTTTTTTTTTCAAATAATGTAATCATTAAGTATTATCAATGTAGTACTATGTGGTAATTGAATAAATTAATTAGTTTAAATTAAAAACAACATTTTGAAATGTTACTTTAATTATCAAGTAAAATTTATAAAGGAATGTCTTTTAACATCTACAACATATTAACTTATATATCTTGTCTTTGGTTTACTTCAGCGTTCTATAACTCGTCGACTTTCCTCGTGTCCAACTCGAACGCCTGTAGAATGTTAAGTCGTAAGTTGAGTTCGGTTTTCTTTTCCGTTGATACCTTACCATCCAGTAGCTTTTTTACTCGTTTGATTTCAGTCCCAACAAACGTTTCATCTTTCTCCAACACTTTCTTCATGACCAGACTGTAAATCTTCTGCGCGTCTGTCTGGAAAAAATAAATATTTCACATTCAAAATTGAATTTCTATTTATTACGTCAGTGTTTTTACATTATAGATCTATTTTTAATAAAAGTATCAGTTTACAATCTTGACAAGTAAGAATCTTTGGTAACAATATAATAAAGAACGCTGACATATCTACATTATGAAATTGGTCACGGATAGTAAGCCGTAAAATAAGGGCCGGTGAATGGGTCACTATGAGAAAAGAATTTTCAGTGTGGAAAGAGAAAATTTTTAATCATGTCTAACCTTAGAATATAACAAAATCAAAGAAACGGAAACCTTAATAGCATACATCTAAATAATGAAAAAATACTATGAATACAAACAACAAATATTTTATTCAACAATATTGGACAGCTTTCCAACAAAACCTATGTAGAAAAAACTAAGTGCTAAGAAAGCTGACATGATTTTTTCTGAATTCTATTCCCACTATAAATATTTTGCACAAATTTAATTTGTGCACTTGACTTAAAAAGCATCACAACATCTTTCTCAGGTTATCTCATATCATATTTTATACAAAGACATATACATATAAGGTTCCTATTTGACCATTATATTAGGAGGGTTACTAAGATGGTCTATTTCTAAACAAACACTTGTTAAATATTACTCAAAGCAGTAAAAAAAAACCAGAGCAATACAAACAGATTTCGATGAGCTCTTTCATAACGAATATTTATAAATAACGATAAAAAAAAAACAATATGTCTGAAGATAATTTGCCTACTATATTTATAATTCAAAATATTTATAATACTACATATAACTCTATCAAATAAAATGCAGTGGGGCTGTAACAACATGATATATCAGAAGCAGTATTTAATGTAATGAAAATGTATGGTTTTAAGTTTATTCATTGTTTAATATATATTATATATATATATATTTTCACTTATTAAAATAAAAGTTAGATCTCTAAACTTAAGTACTTAATACAAATCCTTTAACTGCTCACTCTCAACAGTATCATGATGGGCCTGACCCGCTAACGATTTCCATGGCAGGTGCATTTGAACACACTTATTTCATTTCTTCGGTCCAGATAGGTACAGATCTACCTACTTTTTACTCAAATTATAATTTCGTATTGTTTTTTTTAAGAAATTAATTTTTAAAATGTATTAAGTTATCTTCTATCATAAAAAAAAATAATAGTACTTAAATTAAATTTATGACAGTGAAAAGGTGTAGTACCTATAGATAATGGAAAAAACAACTTGCATAATAAAATATTGTCTGTCATACTACTATACTGTACATACACATGTTGTCTGTCTATTGTTAATTAAAACTAATAAAAAATAAACCTTTTCTTTGTTAGGATAGGATTTGTTTTCCACAGTTTTCAAAATGGATTTACGTTTGTCGGCCTTTTCTTTTATAAATGCAACCGCCAGCTTGTCTAATTCTGGAATACAACCTTCGAGGCTGAGATGTACGCCCGATTTCTCTTTTAGGAACCTCCTCAAGCCTTCAGTATTGAAATCTCCATCTTTTGGGAAACTAACTGGATCAGTCTTACCCTTGAGGAATAATAGAATAGCGGGGAAATCATCCTTCGTTATTCCGTACTTTTTCGCTAATTCTTGGTTGTCTTTGTCGCCGTAATCCTTCACGCCGACCGCTGCTATCAGTATCTCATCGGAAGATCGGGCGCTTTTGGCCAACTCAATGTATGCGTTTTCCTTGTCCCCGTAAGGATACGCAACATCGAATTTCACTAACGTGGCGTCGAATTTAGAAATTATTTTATCAAAATTAAATTCATCTAACTGAACAGTGCCGGACTCCGAAGCGCATATTCGCGCTAAATACAGAATACCGGCGAAACTTAATGCGCTGAGAATCATTGCGTTTAAAAACACTGATAAAAAACTGGTGACGTTGGAGGAGTTTCTGATATAAATAAAATGTTAGTTACTCAATTAACACTGATCTAATTTACTGATATCTTCATAGTCTGACAGACTACAGTTCGTCGCCCGATCGGTATTTTAAACTACAATGAAATGACTGCAAACACCGCCTCAGCCGTAGCTAAGCTACTATCCGCCTGCTGCCTCCGAACACACCTGTCGAAATGTCATTGGTCAGAATTTGTTTATGGTTGAGGACTCTCGATGTAGTGTGTGCTAATACAAGCCCGTGATATACACGCAGTAATATTTTCACTTATTATCGCAATATTTTTATTTTTATTGTTATGTGACACACATCATACATTCCAAAAATGCAGATATACTTCCCGAAATTCAAAAAAGTACCACCCAGTGTTAAGCTTCCAACTAAATAAAATAAATAATATATTTTTTATAATTAATATATAATACGATGAGTTTTTCAAATACAAAATATCTGCTATGAATACACTGGCAGCATTTCCTGTTCCCGAGAGACACACCCCATTGCAATCAACCATGCTTCAAGCTTCGACCTTTAATAGCTATGGAAACCCCCCTCCCCCTTTATGAATTGAGTCTGGACCGCCTCTGCCTGGACCAGTATCATTTATACCTGTTTACTGATAAATTTCACAAATAATTTACACATATGAAGTACTTAGTTACTTTTATGATTGAGAAAAGTAAATTCGTAGTAACACAATGAGTCGACAAACTGAATACAGTGCGGTTTTGATCGTTGTCCTACGTCCGCAGAGTTAAATCGGCTAGTAAGCACCTATTGTAAAAAAACTCCATTATGTTTGTATTCAAACTAATAACAATATTAGCCTAAATTTGGCGTTTCCTGAAGTAAAAAAAAAAAATAAGGTTGGTGTTTCTACCCATTTTTATTCGGAACAAATTTTATTCATAACTTAGCCCGACTAGTTTACCGTCTCTTCTCTTCTTTTTTTATCTTTGTATTATGACAATACAATGAGAATACAAGCGGCGAGCTTCAAAAATGTAACATTTAATTGGTTTTGTAACATATTATATTTTAATATTTATATTTATAACGCTGTGTAGTGTACCAATGAATAAATAAACAAAGAGATATATGGAAATTGAAATGGAATGGAATTTTCAAAGATTAGTATTCAATTTGTGGTTGGTTTCATTACATTTAATAAATAGATAAATAATACGCCATCACGTCTCCAACAATTAAGTAACATGTTTATAGTTATCTTGTCATGACTGCAATAGGTAACTAAAGTTATTTCGCTACTTAATCTTGGCTATTCTTAAAAAGCTCTTTCATTAATTACCTAGTAACTCATACGGCGTACTACGCGGTAGTACAGCGTATTAAACTACCTATTTATTTATTTATTTAAAATAAATAAATAAACAGGTTTATTTTATAAGTTAAGCCTCTCTTTTTTCTACCATCTGTATTAACACATATTTGGTAGATCGATGCAAACATTTTAGGAGCTGATAGTAAACTTCATTTAAAACGTATTTAGCCATAACATTGGCCATAGGTACCTACCTTAATACAAAGTTTACTGTTTAGAGGATATTTACCATTTTGATTTTGTTTTCAAATAGTTCTTAAAACTTGTTTTATATTTTTTTTCTGTTACAATGTATTTATTCTGTACAATATGATAAACCATACCTAAATATTAAGTAAACAATAATATTGCATCATGGAAAGTTTTGGTTTTACATGTAAATTTAGTTAAATACTGCAGTCTTTTTCTAAATTCAAGTGTAGATCATTGGCTTAATGAATGCACGGCGGACGAGTGCTTCGGGCAACGATGAAAGATAACAAAAAATACATTAACACGAGATTCCGAAGAATTTAGGACAATGGAATACTAAAACCATTATTCAATATGTACGCATTACATTCAACATTTAAACCAATTTAAAACACCGTCTACATACGTGGCTTATAGCCAACGATCTTTTATGTTTAAAAGATCGTTGCTTATTCCAATGAAGTTGTTTTTATTTAATTGCTACTTTTAAAATGTTAAACAAAAAGTGTTATTTTACAAAAAAGTGTAATTTTAAAATGTTTAAATAGGTATATAACAAATATTAATAGTTAACCAATACCTGTTCACTCTGCCGTACAAATACAGGACAGTATGGAAATGCCCGCTTGACTGTTGTTTCGTATTCTAGGTGATTCATTAATGTTATGTAAAATAAATACCAAGTAGAATATTTATTTATTTATTTATTTATATACACTATTTCATCTTTGCAGAATGGGTGATTTCTATTTTGGGCCAGAGATTTCTATGGCGGCTGCGTACGTTCTTATCAGTCTATCTAATGAAAATAAAATATAAGTAGCGATCATTCACTACTAGTAATACTAGAATCGTTGGCAAGTTCGTAGTGCCTATCCTTATTTCTACGTTCTACCTGAATATTGAAAATGTTGCTATTTTGAAAGAATAATAAACGTAGCAAATTAAACGTGTTTCAATGTTTAACCACGCCGTTTTAAACCCACTAGATACCGGAAACATATGAGATATAGATACTCTCTATAGTCTATACTGTCTATGCACCATCAGTACGTAGTCAACCGTTTTTAATGTTTGTAAATAAAACCCTGCTAGCGTAGGGTTGCCATACGTCCCCGTACACCGGGACATGTGACCGGTTTAGAGCCTCGGTCCCGGTTGTCCCGTTTGACCCACCATATGTCCCGGTAAATGAATAATCATGGTTTTATATTATTGCTAAAAGTATGCGAATAATTCGTGCGACGACGTTAGATCACGTTGGCTGGCGGTGAAAGTGTGGGGTCGAGGGATGTATTGACATTTTACAAATATTTTTTTTATATTTACAGTACGGAATGAAAGACTGAAATACCTTTGTGAGGGAGCTGATGTAATTCATGGTAATTTACAATCTCACTTAAAAACTAGGTGGTTAACCGTCTTTGTTGTCAGCCATAGAATGTCTTCTGAAAATGTGGGAACCATTGAAAGATTTCCTTTTTTCACAAACCAGATTGCGGCGCTATGGTGGGGCAGTAGCCCCCCCCTCCTCCTGCTATAACTTCCCTATATTTCCACCAATATTGATATCAGTCCCGGTCAGAGCCAAAACATTTATGGCAAGCCTATGCTAGAGTCTGATGGTGCTGTGATAAGAGGCTATAGATATGGTCATGGTTTTACCATTTTTAAAGCTTCATTAACACCATCTCTTCTGACTCTAACACAGGCACATTTGGCCCAGTTGAGTAGGGCCCAAAATAATTGTTTAAGACCTAAGTCATAGCGATTTTTTTATAAAAAAAGTATATAATCGACAGAAAAGTTGTAACATTCTTATTGCCAAATGGCAATAAGAATGTTACAACTACGATTGAAATGATTGTACGGTTATAAATATAACCGTACAATCATTTCATAAAAGTTCAGTCTCTCAGACCCTATGCTCAGGCTATATACAAATTCAGTTGTATTTGTCAAAACAGAACAAAAAGAGATAAATATGTACACCTCCAGATACTCGGTGACCATCTTCAAGTCCTCAATTACAGGTTTTCAGTATGCACAGTTTGGTTTGTATGACAACCATCTTTTAAAACATATGACAGTTGCTTTCACCATCATTTCCAATAGAATATATCAAACTTAACGATAAGTTCTTTGTTTTTAGAAAACTACCACGTCAGTAGGTATCCATCAGATAACCAAGGTTAGTGAAAATGAAACTGGAAAAATAATGAAAATGAAAAAAAAATATTTTTAAATTTATTCATTAGTATTTTTATTGGTACAGTTTGTTCATTATTTAAATTAATAACATGTAATATGCTATGTAACTTTATGCATGTGTATATTACATAACTAGAGGAATACAGTTCATTACGTAATGATATCGGGATATGATGATTAATTTAATAAATATATGATTAATAGGATACAACAGCCAGGCCAGATGTAGCATGGCAGCATGGCATCCAACGGGGACATAATAATATGTACTTTATTTCAAGCAAGCGACTCGTAAGATTCAAGCGAATCAGAGCCTATAAATACACTTTCAAATCAACATTATGTAAAGACTTTAATTAAATAATTTTATAACATTAACATGATATGTGCTAGAACGAGCTGCCGTTCTCTTAATATAACTTGCTTCCTCAACAACAATAGAATTACAAGTTTTATATAAACATTTAATCTGATACTGTGTTCTCATTTAATTTAAACTAATTTGTTACATGAATATTCAAATAATAATACAGATATGACTGGAGTAGAAGGAATCCTCATACGAGTAGAAAAAATATTCTTATTTGATACAAACTTTTTGTGGTATCTAAATAGTAATAAATAGTTAATGACTATCCATCCTAACCTTGAATAAAATATAAAGTACAAAAATAAAAACAAATAAGTAATAACCTAAAATAAAAGCCATAAATACTTCATAATCTTTCTAAAGTTAATAAAATGTGTTATGGTATATAACTGTCAACATTTTTAGAATGATGCAGTATTTAAACACACTATACCAGAAATATTGACCCGGCACAAAATGCCTCTGCAGCATAATTTATAGATTTCGATATGCTTCCACAATTGCTTTCAATGTTCCAGTCAATAACCACCACCAGCAATGTCAATGTGCCACCAGCAATTCTGTCTTTAAAAAGGGTCTGAATGCGGGAAACTATGACTGCATTCACGTTCTAAACCTACCTAATGGATGCTATTCGTAAGTTAAACTATATCAAGAGTAAATGGAGTTCTGATGGTTTGTACCTTCACATTCTTTCCTAAACTTCAATATAAAACAAGGAAATTCAGTAAAAATAAAAGACCAGAAATATCCCTTTCAAAATTATTTTTTAAATCACAAATAATGACACCAGGATATTATTTATATAATATTTACATGTAACGTGTCCATAAATGTTGAGGTTGACAACCTACTTTTCCTTCATCTCTATGCGTTTCTTATCACGAGTTTCCTTGTATCCATTTTCAACATATAATTCGCATGTGAAACTTATTTTGTCTAGTTATTAGAAGCTGATGCACCAATTCTGAAAATATCCCCGTCTTGCTAGGGCCAATTTAGTGAACTGCATATCATAAAACAGGACTATAATGGGACATTTGTCTAAAAACGGGAATTTGGCACGGCTGGAGGGGGGGGTGGGTAGGGGGTTATATTGTTTTATGATTAAAGATAAATTCTTAAAATTGCAATATTCCAAATGTTTAACGAGTTCACTTGTAGTGGTCAAATTTTGAGTTTGTTTTATTATGGTATCATCTGGTATCGTCTGATATCTATTATACTTTGTTTTGGAGTACCAATATTGAAATTAACTGAAATAAAATGTCAAACGCTCGTTAAATATTGTTAAACTAGGCTGAAGAAAAAAATAAATTTATAATAACAGGCCGACACTATCAGTTTCATTTAGATTGTTATCAGATGAAATAATTTCATTTTAATGACACAATGCTCTTAAAAAATCTGTATGGTAAAATACGATAAAAAAATGTACCAATATTTACACAATGAAGAATTAAAAACACAGATAAGCGAAATTAATATGAATAGCTTGCAATATTAAAAAAATATATATTATTTAACTTTAATCGTCTGATTGTAGTTAAGTGTGTTTCTCAAGTATTGTCATCTAGTTACATAGATTTAATTTCTACATCAAAATAATTATGCAGATAATCTGTTAACCCCAACCCTTAGCTAGCAAGCTGATATACGAGTATGCACGTAAATTTAAAGCAAGCGACCATGTCAATGGATAGTTGCGTTTCAATCAATTGTACCGTATTTTACAAAAAACAACCAATCGTGAAATTGTCTACTTTAGACAGTAACATAAAATATTTAAATCAACTTTAAAGCAACGATTAAACTTTATTATTTTATATATGGTAAAAAACATATTGAATGGTTGTCATTAGCTGAAATTTAACAAAATCAACTTTGTCGTACAGAAATCAACCACTCAAACAGTAATATGAGTGATCGTTTTCTGCATATTTTTTAGACAGTTTTTATTTTTTACTAGTAAGATTGTAGAGAGTGACATTAGATTTTATTAAAGAAAATACAAAATATTAAAATGGTTGAAATTATAGGATTTAATAATGGAGGAGTCAATTATGTATTGACAAAAGCGTTGCAGTTCATCTTCTGTGGTCTTTTCCCCCCCCACAACAACCATTCCCACCATATTCATAGGGAAATTCGACAACTACAAAGGATCAAAGCAAAATTTCCAAAAATTTTTTGGTAGAAAGAGGTCAGTAGTTCCTATATTGCAATAGTTTTTGACAAAACATTATTACTTTTAATCTATTCAGAATATAGCAAAGCAGGTTTCCAAGGAATATTTTTTTTATATACAAAGTTATTTGCTCACGTGATGCTTGCAGAGCTGATGTGAAAAAAATGACTTTTCAATCGCTCAAATATTTATAAAACAAAAAAAAACACAATTTCCCGGAAAAAATCGATTTTTATGAGTTCTTTCTCATATTAAGAAATAATTTTATGCCAAATTTTAACAACATTGCAAATTGGAAGGTTCTGAGCGAAGAGAGGCTTATTATTAATGAGTTAACTAAAGTGATTATTTAATACTCAGTCCGAAGAAACTTAAAACCTCATTAATTTTCACAGCTAGTGTGACTGACTAACCGCCTGAATCAGATGGTGATTCCCAGTCATAAAATTCGTAATCGGAAACTGGAATAGAGCCAGAAATTGTATCAGATTTAGCCTCAAAAACAGTCGAAAGCAACATACACATACATTAAAATGGACATTTAAGAGAAAATGAGAAGTCACAACAGATCAAAACAGAAGCGCATAAAATGTAAAAGCATTTTACTCTTGAAAATATATTTTTTTTATTATTATTAAGTAATTACAATATTTAGGAGCTAGCTCCGGTGATACTGTTGAGTTTAGTAGGTGAGGAAAATTAATACTTAACAACTCGCAGTCTACTCTTAAAAACAGCCTTGGAAGAAGTAAAGGGATCAAATACTAACCTATGAAGAGTATTCCACTGCCAAATTGTTCTGGAAAGAAACGAATTGAACCCAATGTTCCGTTTTCTTAAGATAGGTTTTATCTTGGAAGGATGGTCATTACGGCCAATATAAGGAGGTTTAAGAGTAGTCAAACTCTTTCAACATGGAGAAACACTAAAACTTCAGTGGACGAAGGTTCGATGGACAGTAGGTACATTTTAGAGTGCTGAAATATTATATTGAACATTATTAAAAGCAGCTGACTTAAAACAAAACCAAGACTTCACCTATGATGTATCCACCATTGAAAAAATGAAACAATGCCACTTATAATTGTAAATTCTGATGATGTGGAAGGTGGTGTGTTGTCAAACAAAATATGACGAACGACTTAAATTTTAGATCTTTGAAAGGTTCTTTTTCCAGCAACTAATTAAAAGTTATAATTGTATTCAGCAACCTAGCTCTGGACACTTTATAGGAACCATTTACAAAAAGTTGGAAAGATAACATTTGTAGGGACGTGTGCATTTCACACTGGGGCCATTTATATCATTATATGTTTGAGAATTAAGCAATTGAATTAAAAGTTAGGAATATTTTGAAAACGGCGGGATAACTACAGTAAAAATTTGTTACTATTTAGTTTAATTCTCTCCAAAGTATTGATGGTATTTTAAACGAGGTCACTCGTATATTAAACAGTATTAAGCGGTTGTGTTTATCACTGTGCAACTGTGGCAAGTTCCGCATGAGTCGGTAACGCAGATAAGCATACAGTACAGGAATTCATTGTAGATTGGTTGGTCGGTTTTATATGCAATATGAAAACATGGCTTTTCATAAAACAATTTTGAAACAATGAATTGTAAAATAATAAAAAAAACATCCCTTTTACTCCAGACATGAATATGGAACTAATAATTATATATCAGAACAAATAAACAATTCTAGTTTATACATTCAAAACAGAAATAGTAATAATGGATTTGGCCATTGGAAATGATTCTTAAAGAGTTGAGTATGCAAAATAAGCTCAAAGTATCATTCAAATTTATCTATATACCTTTTTTTCTGTAATAAATCACACTTCTATTCTCCATATTAGTTATATTATATATTGTTTTCAGGGAGGTGCTGTTAATCATAGTTCCGACGGTCTGGTTATTGTATTAATGATATACTCTTCATAAAGGTTAGACATGTAGTTAGCTCTGTAACTGTGTGATTGATTTGTGTCTCGTAACTGCGAGAAAACCGCTTACGAATATTCCTACAGACCAGATGAACTGTTCGTGTTGGAGCCGCTAGAGATGGAACCTGGTACCTCTCAATCAAAAACAGTTTTAGATCAGCATCCCAACGGGCCTAATATACTCCCAATAGGATTTTTTAATGTCCCCTTTGTTAATAGTAGCGTATTTTTTCTGCAACCTTATTCTGGCCGCTCTTAGAACAGGTTTTTTAATCTAGTTAGAGTAGCCATGTTACTTCAGAGCAACAATAAATGACTGGTGGTTAATTTGTCTATATTATATTAATTTAATTCATTCAGTGTTATTATATCATTTATTGTTGTAACATCTTATTGTACCATATTGAATAAATAAAATAAATAAAATGTTTTTTAAATGAATTTTCCTTCTAGGAAATTATTATGTATTCAATGACACTTTTGCATTAAAAAATGTCATTTCTAAAAAATGTCATCTAGACTTTCATGTCACTGTGGACATGAAAGTCTAGATGTTAGGGTGTTTGACTATTGATCCAGAGATTGTGGGTTCGAAACCGCTCATTATAGTTATAGGTACCATTTTTAGAGCTTCATCACAACCGCAAGCTAAGGTTGGGGAATTACTTATGTCTTGTTATTTTAAGGACACGCCATGTTTGAAGGAAATTATGTAATCCTACTAATTGAAGATTCTCAAACTTTTAAGCAGATGTAGTTCTTCGGTTCTTGTGAAAAAATACTTGTGTGGTGAATGCAGTGAGAAGTTTTACATATTTTTATATGTGTTCAATATTTTGATAAAGTTCCAACTGATTTACTAAAGGTAACAAATTAAATAGATAAATCACTTTCGATAAACAACTAAGTATTTGTAATATAATAGTATGTATCTACTATTCACATAAAAAAGGAATAAGGCTTCCTATGAAAGTAAGAACTCAAACGCTTTCAGGTTTATGCACAATGATATTATTTTCCAAACACAACTCCAAAATTATGCAGATTTTAATAAATGCTTAGTGAATATATTTATTGTCCAAATGGGCCAAAGATTATTAAATATTTATATTAATTAAAAAACAATTTAAACATTTTCCGATGAGATGGTAGGCATAGGCATGATGCAATGATATGAAATGATACTCGGAATGAATGATTATTAATATTATTAAACTGCTCATGTTTGTTTCAATAGAAAGCATAGTAAGTCCAATTTGCATAGAACATATAAGTAATGGTATAGAAGGCACCAAACACAATAATTACCTATAATAGTTTTACAATATAAAAGAGTTTTGAGTCATAACATTAATTAAGTAACTGCGTACATCAAAGTCTTAAGATACAAATATAAAGTATTTTGTGGGCAGGTGGGTTACTAAATTCGTATGTTTAATAAAAGGTATTATTAAGGTAGGTAAGGTAGGTAAAGGATGATTTGCAAGTAGGAATGAGATGGCTTGGATTAAACATTGAGATTTTTTGATCTGCATAAGTAATAATATTCCTTTATTATGTTAATATTACCTACTAAGCAAATTTAATCCAAATCTATTAATCAGAGAAACAAAACCATATGTTTATCAAAGAATGCTATTCCAAGTACCTGTTCTCCTGACTCTACAACACAAAAATATTAACCATTAATATTGAAACAGACCATTCGACGCCACGGGCAAGTTTCTGTTTGTTGGAAGACAGGCAATAGCTATAGGTTTTCTTTCGTCCTCTGAGAGACTGATTATCAGTTTGTATAAAAAATATATAATCAATAGCATTCCTTGCTGAACTATCTAAATCAAATAAATATTTAAAACGGTCATAGTAAATAATATGAATTGAATGTCAATAAAAATTGTTTGTATCAAGTCATATATGGCTAAAAATAATTGAATAATCTAATTAAAAAAAAAGACTACAAGGATAAATATACATACATAGAGGGCATAATTTTCTTTGGAAAATTTAGTTTATTAACAATTTCCGGACATTACCGAATCAATGGGATTGTAATATTTTGAAAAATGCCCAATATAAAAAAGCATCAAAGAATTGTATATTAAGTTACCATTTGAAAAAATTAAGCTGTATCTTTGGCATTAACTATCATTAAACAGTAATCCTACAAAAGTAGATATTGGTAATTAATTTAATGTTTTTGCATCTAAATGGAAATATAACTATATTTTATATTTTTCTGCGGACAATATCTCATTATGTATTCTCAAAATGAAAACAAGGTTGGGAAAGTACAAAAATATGTCGTTCTTTAATATTTTAGCCTAACAACAAAAGAAGCATGGGTGTGTATCGATTGGAAAAAATATATAATGTTGTGCAATGAGGCATTGTGCGGAAAGTGTTAATTTTATATGACATAAATTTAGAACTTTGCAAGATATTAAAAATGGATTACTAATATATATATATATATATTACTTGTTTCTAGTTTTTTCTAGTCTAGATAAAAGCCACAGGGAATGATCGGATGTTTTCGGTATATGGCAGTCAATTATAAATTTATATTAGTTATAAATATTTTTTTTCGGCTATTACTACAAAATTTTACAATAAAAAAACTACACTTTGGGGTGTTTTAAGACAGTGATTTGAATATTGTATTAGGTACGTAGGTACACGAAAGTTACTAAATGTTTGGCATATATTTGTCTAGCAAATAAGCCATACCTTTTAAAACTGTGTAAAGGATTAATTGATATTAAATGATACATACAAATGTGCGCAAAATGTTGATCATTAATTCAAGAGAAGACAGCAAAATGCAAACAACATTGCTTAAGATAGTTTTATTTGATTCGCCGCAGATTATGTAACATTTATGTGCAAGATATTCTAGACTTGCTTCGAGATACATAGACTTAAACTGTGCTCTAAAATATTTTGTTTCATCTTACAGTAATTTTATCACGTCTGCATAAGAAAAATATTGTGTTTGACAAAAATAGTCTTGGCAAAACGTTTAGAACCAAGTAGATAATTGGACTGAATTCATATTCGATTTGCCAGAAAAAATATTTGGTTTATAGATGCTTATTTATATTATCATCGTTGATACTGCAAGAGGGTTTATATTAAAAAAATGCTTTTTCTATTTTGTTCGAAATGTATCCAAAATACCATTACACATAATATAATAACTTAATGGAGAAACGGGAAACCCACAAATCCGAAAAAAATATTCCATTTCTCGCAAAGCAATGTCGTTTGAAGTTTAAGTGTGAATGTCCTGATAATGCAGATGAGACTGTTTTTTTATTTAAAATGTGTCACGCTTTTATATTGTGGTATTAGATGACATAGCCACATAGAAAAACAACTTTACACAAATAGTGAAATTTCAGTGGGTGATAATTGAAGTAGCCTGTGACTTAAACGAAGATGGACTTTTTACGAGATTACATTTGCAAACAAGATAATAAATTGTGTAAAACCTACAGAGAATTGACAGAAGTTGTCATTCGCAGATTAATGGCTGAGAGTTATAACTTTGTTACTTATGGTATGAAAGAAGTGGTGGGAATATTTTTCCATCTATCATTGTGAAATTTATAAAATCCGAAATGATTTGAAGCGAAGGTTGCTGCTATCAAAACAGATGTACGAAAGTTTATAATGCTTTACTGGAACTAGAAATTTATAAAAACACTATTAGAAAAATATTTAATAGGAGGCCACACCCAAATGGAGGTGGACTCTATTCAGTGTCATTGAAAGGCAGTTGGATAGAAGAACAGAAGTGTTTGCGCCCACTAATTACATATCATTAGAAATGCTAGAAAGATTTCTACTCCATACAAAACCATACCATTGGCCTATAGAGATTTTTATAGCTATTCACCAGGTTATTACAAAAGTATAAAACTCAGGGAAAAAAAGGATGACCCATGCGTCACCATCTTATGTGTTCTCCAATACTGCCCTGATGGACTAATCAAATTCAAGCTTTTCTTCAATAACAACTGCGATTCCCTTCCGACTAGACCTTCAGGAAATGCACCAAATTAAATAAAATATATTAAAATTTTTAAATTTTCAGTAAAATTTGGTTTATTTATGTTACAAAAAAATTGATTTCCTTTGTGATTTGGTATTGTTTTTGTCAATTAAGCTTAAAAAATATCAATGAAATGTTATTATCACCTTTATAATAAAATATCAAAGGTTTATGTCATAATTTGTAGCCAATTATACGATGTTAAATGTCGTACATCTGTGCAATATGTTTTATGTAAAAAATCTGTAGTCATTTTTTTATTGCAAACAGTTGTATGTCATTCAATATCATTTATACATAAAATATGACAATAATATTTTTTTATTAAAATAAAAATGAAATAAACATAAAACTTTAAAAATAAGAAGTTTTTTCACATCCTTTAAAGTAAGCATTTTTCACATATGCGAGTATCAACGACGATATATAAACCTTCAAAATCTCAGCCACACTTTGAGCAACACACGTTGGGTGGTATGCCGAACCTACGTGTGACATTAAAGATTACAAAATGGTGATCAAAGATGGGTAAAAACAAATTTACACATATATTCAAATAGTTATCCGGAAAGTTCACTGACTGAAATTCACAAACGGAAAGTTTACCGATCCATAATTCAACGAAAAGATAAAATATCGATTCTACAATTACGATAGAAAATATTATACAGTGTCCGTAAAATCTTGGGTCATCACCTGAAGTTGTATGAGATATATGAATTTGTAAATGTAAAGGAATGTGGTCACTATATGAGTGTGTTATTTATAACATTGCCGAGACCAAATTTTTTATTAAATATAGTGCAGCTAATGCTTCTTGACAGTTTTTGATGTGGTACAAAATCATACGAGATAATCATTATAAAAAATAAAATATACAAATTAAGCTTCATTTTCGAATTAAGCGCGCGCATTTGTGAGGCACTATCAAATAAATACTATACATAGGCTGGTTTCAAATAGGAAATCGGGAGAAACATCACGTCGTTCAACATATTATATGTATGCCATTCTACTACAGATAATTCACCATTCTCCTGCATTTTCTGAGTTATAATATATAATATTGGAATCTAGATGAAAAATACTGACCGTTTGAAACCTGTCTATGGACTGTCAAGAAGATTATTTACATAGGTATAGTATTTTTAATTTTTGAAATAAAGTGGAATTATGTCATTTGGACAGTATCTTCAAAAAATTATTCAGCCAATAAAATTAATTTTGGTGACATTAGAAATATATTAATTATTTTTGTAATTTTATTATTATATTTTATCAGTTACTAATCGAATTTCATTGTTTTTATTTAAATAGTTTTACATTATTTATGAAGTAATTTTTTTTTATGAGTAGAGTAATAAAATATTTTGAAGTTGACCAGGTAGAGCAGCTGTTGTCTATTTTATCGGATAAATGCTTGTGAATATAATTTGAAAATGTAAAGTGACCATTATACAGCCGACTACTGGCCTGTTTGCCATTATAGTTTACTTGTGAAATGGATTATTTTCAATGTTTAAATTAGGTGTTAGTTTTGGAATGATATTTTATTATATTATTGAGCACAGAAGAATTATATTGCTACATCATACGGAGTATAAAAGGGGAGTAGTCAATATTCACAAATGTATTCACAAAAGTGCTGAGTTTGGATTGCTGTTCACAATCTGTTGTCCTTCTTCCTCTCCACAACCACCATTTACCCTATTATTTTAGGTAAATTCGACAACAACAAAGAATTAGTGCAAAATTCAGTAGTTCCCATATATCTACTTCAACATCAAATTTTTACAAAATATTATTATTTTCATCTATTTAGAATGCAGCAAAGCAGGTTTTCACGGTATTAGTTTTTTTTTTTGTAAAGGTGTCACAATTTAAGTACAAAAAAATTACCTTTTAAATGCTTGTTAATTGGGAAGAGTGTTTGTATGATAGTTCTGAGCAAATTGTGGCCTCTCAATTATTTTATGCATGTGTATTGTGAAAAATCACAATACACATATGGTAAAAATATGGTTCTATAATATTAAATTGCATTTTTGCAATTTATTATTATAGAACCATAAGCTTTGAGCTCTGGTACAAAAAACATTGAATAACCACAACCCAACTAAATACATTTAAAACATAAAAAGAACAATATACTTATTATCCAAATGACATAACATTTAAACACAAAACCCAATGGGAGGAAAATAGTGGACTAAGTAATTAGAAATATCGATTTAGATGATATTTTATGATCAAAAACATGATTGCGAGAACCGACCGGTGTAGCTATAGAAATTGAGTAGGTAAAATATAATTTAAATATGTACGGCAACTTATACTTACATTGCTGTTATATTATAATAATCTATATTAAATTACTTTATTTGTATCACATGCAAAGCTTCTCGGCTAAATCACCGATAAATGGCTTATTAAAAGCGAAATTTAATTGTAAATATCTGATCATCAACTTACATTATATCATTCATCAATTTATCTACCTAACATTTGCAAAATTGCAAAAATTTATTGCATTTTTAACGACACTTTGTTACACTTGAATTTAAGTTTAGTTTGGTTATGTTTAAATATTGGATAAGACAAAAACAGGATTTTTGTAATCAGATTGTAGTTGCTTCTCATTCATGTATTTAAAAATCTGAAAAACCTGATTAGAAGGTATTGTCTTAAACTCAACTTGTACCAAATGTTACAATTGCTATCTAAAGTGCAGTATATTCTCCCAAAGTACAAGCATTATAAACAAACATTAGGTAAGAATAAAGATTTTATCTTTGTTTAACAAACATTTAAGTTGTACATTACATTCAATTCATATTAGTTTTGTTAATAACCGTGATTGGTCAAACATAATTTTTTTAAGCAATATAAAACTTTTATTTTTGACAAGTATACAACAAAAAAACCGAGTAAACTAAACTCAATGCAAGGTGCCGCAAAGTGCCCGTCGTACAAAGAACGTCCTAACTGCGAAAAAGTTACAACCGTCAACAACGTAACTACATCACAATAAAATGACAAACTTAACAAAAGCCCGTAAGGCTGAACGATAGCAAAAAGCCGTTCACTATTTCCCCCCCAACCCAAATTTCATAAATATCAGTTCTTTGCCCTTAGAGAGTATGTCGCCGCCGGGTGCCGTGATTTCGGTGAACTTTTGCATGAGGTTAGGTGCACCGGGTTGCGCCTGTTGCGTTGCCTGTTGGATGGGTTGTTGAGAAGGCAGCGGTTGAGGCTGAAAGCCAGTAGGGGGCACGACGGAAGGAGCCCCTCTTCGTGCTCCCAACCCAGGTGATGACGGCGCAATCATACTCTGTGGCGATGGATAGAACGATGATGCCGTCGCCGTGGGCTGCTGGGGACTTTGCTCACTACCACCTTAAAAAATTTTTTTTCAGAAAAATTGTAGAAAACTTGGAAACAATCACGATTTAAAAAAAAAAATCCGCGTCAAACTGTTTTTGGCTCAATAGTTACAAATTCTTCTAAGGTTTCATGCAAAGTAAAAATTCCAGAACCAAGTTTAGTCTTTAATTTTTAAGAGGTTGATAAGACTCTACAAATGTTTTAAAAAAAAAGTGTAATAAAAAATAAACACAATCGGCTCCAAATGATTTAACAAAAAAAAAACCCAATTTGGGCCTAACAGCTAAATAGTTGTTAACAATATTTTAATTAATAATGACAAATATCCTTTGATATAAAGTTATGTTTTAGGATTGTAAATGTTATCGAGATGAAAAGTTTTGAGTTATAATTTCCGCCAAAATTTAATTAGATTTATACATCAAATTCAAATCAATAATTTATTGGCAATTGAACTCAGTTATAATTAAAGTTTTTTTAAAATAGATAAAATATAATTTATTAATAAAGAATAAACTGATTGAAGTCACTCTTTGCTGTACACCAGAAGGATATATACGGACATCTACTCTATAAATGGTAATGCAAGTAACTGTCAATAACATAAATTAGATCTATAAGCCAAAATAGGATTACATCATGGTCTATTTTGTGATATGCCTCTGACATATCAAATTAAATTACATGAATTCGTAGGTTCCAATCAAATATTGAATACCAGCTGTTTAACGTCGGGCTTTGCCCCGGAGTTGGCAGTTAGGCCTTGCGGCGGCGTCCACATATAATGTGTTAGCGAAATCTTACTGTTTTGCCAAGCAATTTTAATAAGGTTTAGTATTCTGTGATTTTGGATCCCAACTATAAGTGTTTTCAACATTTTAAATATGTTTATATCTCAAAATAAGTTTTTTAACCGTAAGAAGTTGTTACTTATGAGATCTGTAAAATAATATTAATAAAAAAATAAGCAAAACAAATGCTATCATGAAGAACAAAAATTATGTTATGTAATGGCATGAATAGCGTCATTTTGTATACTTGTAGATAGCATTTGCCATAATTTTATCGTAATTCAACAATAAAATTTTGCTCCAAATACCCATCATTCCATTATTTAATTAGTAGGTATAAACCATAACATTTTAATGAACTGTGTGCTGAACAGTACAATGTTTTCTGGGTAAAAGGATGAAATAGTGTTATTAGCATTGAAAAGGTACTTGCATTATTGGTAAACCTAATAAAGGTAATGTTGCAACACATTTTATTATTTAACGACTACTAGTAAGCACAAAATACATTAATATGTAGACATAATATCACTTTAAATATAATTATAACTTTTGAGGTGCCTACTTCTATATTAATCTTTATAAGTAAAAAATAAATACATTCACCAAATTAAAACTACTAATTTGATCTGTGAACTAAAGTAGCATAACAAGGAAAGTCAATATTACTCCTTTCAAGAGAATGTGTTTAATGTAATTACTGTCAAAACAGAGAAGATTTAATTTAATTTATTTCATTAAACTTCAGTTTTATATAGCAAAGTTCTTTTAACGTTACACTTTACAGGCATTTCAAAGAACATTACAGAATGGCTCCTTCACTGGGAAGAATAGAAATAAATACCTTGATAACATAAATGATTTTATACAATTCAATTTATTAGAAAAAAATATATATATTAATATTTTATATTATTTATGTACTTTCTCTTTATTTCATATTATAGTTATTATTATCGTATAAATAACCCCAAAAATATATATAATCATGACATAACAAAAGCGTATTGCGGCTCAGCACGCAAAAAAAATAATAATAAAAATTAAATGCTAATTTAGGCAAGTCTACCTTAGGACAGGCATTACCTAGTTAGGTAGAACTCTGCATATATGTCAGTTATGTGTTATGTTACTATGCCAATAAAACATAACACAAAAAGTAACCTACCTCTCCCTCGTACGTTCGTGTTCTGCATTTGGCCCCCCAGTTGGGGGGCCTGTGAGGTTCCCGGTTGAGGTCCCAGCGCCAACGGAGGCCCCGACACCCCCGGGGGCCCCACCTGACCCACCGCTGCGCCTCTCAACCTCCCCTGAACATATCAAAAGTTACGCAAACCAAACAAGTAAATATTACATAATATCAAACTGAAACATTCTAAGGAAATTAACAAAGCTATGATAATATATTGTAAATGCCACAGCTGTCTAAATGGCATCTGTCAAAATGACTCCTAAGTGGATGGTTGGGTACTGGCAGCAGGGAACGTAATCGTCTGTTTCAGAAATTTACAGTTGCGATGAATGATGGGTTTACGTTCATGGTAAAGAAAGTTGTTATTTTTTAGGATTTCCGTCCACTTATCCATCCCCAAACCAACCATCCTAATGCCATTATATTAGAGCATATTTTTTTACTCTAATTAGTAGAATCTAATTTACGATATTTCATAACCTTAATAGACAAAATAAATTAAAATGGCCATGCTTTTCTTGAAAATGTTATATAGAAAAATATACAAAATTATGAAGAAAAATTCAGTACGCATGTACCTATTTTGAATAAAATTATCTAATTTCTCTATGTTAGTACAAACCACAGGGAAAATTTTGTATTCTATTAAAATAGAGATCAAAGTTATTGAAAGCTTTTACTCGACTCTACTGTCTCCAATTAATTTACTTTTCAACCCATTTACTAGAGCTCTGGTCACTTCAAAAATTAGTTTGATACTAGTATTACCTCACGGTAGTCTGACACAATATAAATCGTTATACCAGCTAATTGATGGGCTGAGAAGCGCATTAACATGTTCCTTGAAAACTGTTTCAAAGGCTATTTATAATCAACTAACCGTTCAACTGAATTCGACTATTCTGTCTTCTATTATTTTCGACTACCATAAATCTTCTAACTATTCTTATTATGTTCCAACCTTTGATGGTGGGTTTGATCCCAGATAGAGGTTTCATGATTGCATTACTTTGCTGAGAAAGAAGAAAATAATAAAGGGATTTCTAATCTTTCTAAAATAATTTCTAATATTAAATACTCATGAAACCAAAAATATAAGTTGGTTATCAAATTGTGGTGTATCCCTCTCTCCCTGTTCTCTTATTTTTCAGAGATTCAATTGAAGACCAGGAGTTGCTATGCTTAAAATACAAAATATATAATTTCTAATTCCAGCGTTCATAAAAGAATAAATATTTAATTAGAGTAGCTTGACAAATTGTTGCAAGGGTCCACAATTGAAATTGGGTCTTTCTAATTCATATAAGCGAACAGAGCCTTAAACTAGGTACTTGACGGCCGAGGTGGCCTACCTCTGCCAATCCTTCTGCCACAAGCTTAAATAATCTAGGGCTGACCAAAAAATATGTAAGGATCTTTATTGAATTGGAGAAAGGAGGAGAAAATTATCCTAAACCCTGCCTGCTAGGTGGCTGTAAATCTTTCAGTCCTTTTCCGTAAACACGATTAGTGAATATTACAACTGTTATTTTAATATAAAAATTACACATTCTTAAACCATGTATAATAAGACTCCTATAATTATTCAGAATGATTTTCAGTCAGTCTCAGTCTGTGATTTTCATGGTAGAGCTATCTCTTAACATGTATAAAAAGTACTCCGTTTAAGATACCTTATACTCTTGGCTAAGTGCAATCTAATAGAATAAGCTACCAGTGGAGTATTGAAATAAAAATCAGCACTATTGCTTGTGTCATAGAAGCCCTGAGTATACTACATATCCTAAATTATACAAATTGAAGCTGTGATGGACTCTTGTTCAAATGTCACCAGGGCATGCAGTTTGAATATTTGTATTGATAAGAGCAACCAGCAAAGAGCAACAGCATTGAGTATCTCGTATGAGGAGACGAGACTGTTTCGGTTTCTTCTGATTTCCAGTGTTCTATAATTTTATTGTTGTTAGATAGTATGTTATTATATTACTAGCATCAAACCAAAGCAAAGAAACTAAACGCAAGAAACATTCTTCAAACACACATTTGCCATGCAAACAACATCAAAATGAGGAGACAATATAAACTATTGATTTAAAAATAATTAATATGTAAGGAAAACAATGAAATATAGACATTATATGAATATATAATGAAATATAGTTTATTTCATTATGTAATGAAATTACATTTTTCACATTGCATTATATGAAAATACAACACAAAGAGACATTACATACATTACAAATACATACATACATACATTACAAATATTAAATCCTAATATTGATGGACTTTATGTTAACCAAAGCTGATTATTTTTTTTTTGTTGCTCATAACTAGATGGGTTTTGGTGTCAAGATAATAACTAGACTTAAATATAATATTATGAAATAAAAATATTTTTTTTTCAAAAAAGCCTAGCTGTCGGTTGAACAGCTAGCAACAAATAAATCTCATTGCAAATATAGAAAATATAAGATTGGCACTTCTCATCACTCAATTAAAATGTGAAGAAACAACAGGTCTATAGGTACTATTTTTGTATAGCAGAAAACCCTATGAAAGAATTCAGTTCTATAGATTTTCAATTTTAAACTATAAAATGCAATAGTTATCACTTTTATTTATACCGTAAGTAATGTCTAATTACGGGGACGCTACTTGATCTAGATTAGAGACACAATCTCTATTGAAACAGATCATGAAATGAATAAGAGATTATGGTAGTCTAGAGGTTAAGGCGTTTGATTATTGACCCTGCGATCGTGGGTTCAAATTCGCACATAGTTGAATAGGGCCTAAAATAATTATATATGGCCTACGTCATGGCAATTCTCTTTATATAAAAAAAATAATCTTGTCTCACACTTTTCACTCATTGGACCATCAGACAACTAGTATAGATTATCTTACGGTAATAAGTTTGCCCTTATATGTCAAATAAAGTGTTTATTATTTCTCTCATACATTTTTAAAATTCATTATCTGGATTTAACTCCAAAGGCAGATCCTACAATATTGGACCAATACATGCAGTTGGCAACAGAAAAGCCCATTGAATCAAATATTTATGCTAATTACCAAGTGGGTGTCGAGGTTTTTTGGGGCAATATCATCAATGTTAGCAAATTTTGCTAATATTATCTTATCAAGCCGAGTTAGGCATTGAAAAGGAAGTGACTCAATATACAAGTATTTATTCAAAAGCGGGTAGTATCTACTGGACTGAAGCCATATCTAGTAGAAAGTAACAATGTAACAAGATTGTAAAACGGAGATTAGGTAATCTCTAGAAGGGTCTATATTTGTCTAGGTTCCCATCTTTGCCTAATAAGGATGGATAAAATACGTTTGTTATTTCACATAGAATGTTAAATATATACAAAAAAACCAATTTAAATTAGCTTTTGTTTCAAAAGTGTAGCTTATGTATATATATGTTACACATATTTTGTATTTCATGCAAATAGGCAAGATGCACATCAGGAAATCAAAACTACAGCATTTAAGGCTTTGGAAAATGGAAAACCAGAAAAGATAAAAAAGAAGAATGCTTGAAAGGAATTATTTACTTATTGGAAAAATATGACTTCGTTTTGCCAAGTGGAACAGCTGATGTATGAAATGAATGTTTCTTAACATGTTTAACGTACCTAATGTTAGCAGATTCACGTGTTAATAATTATCAACCGCTAATATGTTCTATGTAAAGTTTGTGATGACTCAATAATAAATAAAAAATAAACTAAATCCCTAAAATAACTCTAAAACTATTCTCAGTGCTGGGTGAAGGTCTTAAAAAAATAATAAATAAACAAAACTAGCAAAGTGACTAGATTTGTGATGAACGGCAGCAAAGCATGAGATGATTGACCGTTCTGTAAAAAAAGGCTATTAAATCAAAACAATACAATTCAACACTCTGTACAAAATTTGTTTCATGATAGGATCCTCGCACTCTAAGAAAAAAGCCAAAAGCCGGCATAAAATCATATATACAAACACTACACAAATTATCAATAGCTTGAATACATCAATCATAAGCGCGAGAATCTTTCCTTACCTAGACTCAAAAAAAAAATGAAAATCCTTTGGATTGTTTTAAGAGCATGTTATATAAAAAAACCAAAAAATGATTTATTTTACATACACATACAGAACAATTTAGCATCCGAGAAGGGAGTGAAATTACAGTTAAAATTAATTATATTACTTGTTTTTTTTGTGATTTTAAAATAGTTTTTGGTCTTTAAAATGGATCACTCAAACTATTAAGTAAAGTGTCACCGGGTTAATTTTGTTCCAAATATATCTATAATTAAGTTTGTAGCTATAGAAAAGCACCGGGAATCGCTTGCTAGTGTTTTAATCACATTGCATTGTCATTAACTTTATAATAACAACAATAAATGTAAAGAATGAATGTAGCCCAGTAACGCTTACATTTGAAAAATAAACATTTAAAGAATAACCAAAACACATAGAGAGGTGGACTTTTCTCAGACACATCCTTTAATGGGCCTTTAATCTACTTTTTCAAACAGAACAACTTCTTCTCTACAACTTTTATTAATTTTGAGATATTTTTTCATTCATTCAAAATAAATAATATCTCAGAAAAATGTTTGGTTAGCTTGTGGCGTCTCGTCCAAGCGCCATGCTTTTGTATCTATCTCAATATGTGAGACATAAAGCAAGTCAGGACCGCGACCCGGCTACCGGGCAGGAGGAGGGTAAAAATTAACTATGCGTTTTAATGTCTACTGATCAATTTACCTACTTTTTTGACACATTGTAAAACAAATGTTTAAAATAAAAGGGCGTGCATGAGAAGATCAACCTGTATATTATGGTTAAGTTAGTTGCCATTTCACACTCTTCAAGAACGCTTAATGAAACTCCTGTATATCTCAAAGGAAACGGGACATGTAGACACTGGCCGGCAGGACTACACTCTCCTCACCACGAAAACTATATACAGTGTGAGAGAGGGTCATAATTATGGAGACCAGGCAGATGAAATTAAAATATACCAGGTGCTAGGACTGTTTGTAAACAAAGTCAGTGTATATGAGGGGAGATTCATCTCAGTTTTCGTTATATTTTTTAAAAAATTATTTTAGACTCACGTATGCATCGGACATATAGGTATTTTTGTATATAAATATTGTGCAAATAATTTTTTTTTTAGTCTATCACACCAATGTATGAATGACAAAAAAACCCATCAGCAAAAATCAATTTCTTTAGGAATTTTTGACATAAATTTTCACTTTTAGTATTTAAATGATTATGTATATAATCAGTGAAGCACATTTTCTAATAGAAAATTGTCCGCGCAGCATTTCACAATTGGCTGACGTTTGGTAATTTGTCGTTTGATACCTATTCCTTTAACGAAATCAAGAGGAATCTAGGTACCAAGATAGTGGTTCAGGTAGCTGATGTTTGTGATTTTGTGTGCCATTGTTCTGTAGTTGTCCTACTCCGAGTAGTAAATTATTATCATTGTATATATAATACCAACAAGTTTATCAGAGACGATACAAGTGCAGATTTAGGCTTATCAGCATAAGGTGCCTGCCTAAAACTAATAATAATAATAATAATAACTATCAATGATTGGCAGAGAGAGCAACTTGCAATACATTAAAATAACTGAGAAAATGGTAGTCAGTCATACTTTAAGTATTAATATTAATCTGCTGTGACAAAAACTTATTAAAAATTGTCCACTTCCGTGGGGTAGAAAAATGATAATATGGCTTTATCTCTTAATGAGATAAAAAAATATAGTAAATTCAACAGATTGCTATGAAGTTTCAATGAAAGGCTTATATCAATAAGCAGTATATTTAAAGAAATTATTAATTCAAGGTGGTTTTGCACTTGACGCAAAATTGGGAGGCATGGGTTGGAACCCAGTGATGTCTATTTTTTCTAAAAATTGGTTATAAACAATTTATCATTTTTCATTTATAATAAATTGAAAATCGCATAATGCTTTGTGTCATACATTAAGTTTAAAAATTAGTCAATGGATCGGTCAATGGATTGGTCAATGGACCAATTCATTTAAAATATGAAAATAAAAAAATAATATTATACTTTTGGCAAGAAACATAAATATTTAAAATCATATAATAAACAAATTTCGTAAATATTCTGGTGTAAAAAAACAATCTTGATTCATTAATATTATAAATTTATATGATTAACAACTTTGATACATATATATTTTCCGCCATGAAGAATAGAAAAGATAAAAAGGTGCGGTGGGTTTATATTCTGATAATGGAGAATTTCCTAAACAAAAATACAATATGAAATATTTGGATGTTTCTACAAAAATTAGTCATTCAACAATTTTTCAATAAGTTTAAAAATTAATGATTTCAATTTGCTAAATAAAAGTGATCAAATTTCAATCACTGAATAACTCTTACCAAGCAAAAACAATACGTTAAGAATGGGATAGTGCATGAGATTGAATGAAGAAAAATCCAATGCAATAATTACTGCATAATTGTATTGTAATAACTAAAAAAAATCTTTTCACTTGCATCTTGTCTTCAGCTTTTCTTAAATAGTTTGAACCACGAAATTAGACAAGCTGATATATACAGGCTATTTTCATCAGACGACCCTACATTCATATAATGTCCGCCATTACTCATTATTTTCTCATTTCAAAGGACATACCTAACAACTCTACATATGTCTAAAATGTATTTAAATTTTGGTTGTTAAACCCCATTTAAAATATTCCCCACATAGGTATTCTAACAAAGTAATTTTTTACTCAATGTGATGTGGATTGTTATTGTTTAATACAAGATAATTATCTGATATTTGATAAAAAGTTAACGGTTGATCAAATGATATTATGATTTCGATTTCTTCAAATAACAAAATAAAAATATTGCACATTACAAATCATAAGGAATACATTTCATAAAATTCATCATAGCATGGAAACAAATTTTGTAAATAAGTAAGTGAATTTATTATTAAGTGCTTAAAATTGAAAGTATCATCTAAATATTGCTCTAAAGTTATCTAATTATTATACTGAGTGATGACACAAAATATTGATTTTGTAAAAAAAATATTAAATTAAAATGCCTTCACCGCATTCCTTACAGCTAAAAAAAATAACGAAATGAAACAAAACTTATAACAAAAAGTCAAAATGAATAATAAAAGAGAGAAGCAAATAAATGAAACCATCTGTCACTTGAGACTTTGTTCGTATTGTCATTTCGTTGTCTTTGGTTTAAAAGATTTTAAATACTCGCAATAAGTCAGGCGCTCGTTCTCATTGACTGTCATATACTTATAGAAATATCAATAATAGCATTCACAAACCAGAGAAAAGTATGTGTAGGTACTATTTTAGCTTATTAAATCACAAGATTTAGCCCTGGGGGTATTAAAACTTGTAACATCATGTGTAGGAAAATCGGAGGAGTTAAATTCTGCCTCAAACTGTACCACTCGGAGCATTAATTATTTATGTTTACAAAACTTTCACAATAAAAAATGTAACAGGTTTTTAAATTAAGTGTTAAATTAAGTTATTGTATATTTAGAGGCCACAATATAAACAATTTTGGTACAGTTTTTATTATATACAGATGATTATATCGTTTTGTGTACTATGAGCATGTATGCGGTCAACCACTTAAAATACTTTGCCAAAATGGCTGTTATTGTGATTAAGCGACTTCAGACTTTTCTACGAAAGTTTCTGACAGATTCAGAAGATTCAACAGACTCCACATAAATACATACTTTTTTATGAACATACTAATTTTGAGTAAACTTTTTGTTATTTAGTTAGAAGGATAATATTTTTATAAAAAAATTATAAAGATACATTTATATTACAATAATATTTATATTTTTTGTTGTATTTTTATTATTATTTCGGATTGCAACGTGCGGTAGTCATTGTTATTTAGAGACTAGCTCAAAGCTGTTTACATATATTTAATATCCAGGAGCGGTTTATTCAACTTTATCACACAAAACGAAGTATCATTATTGTGTCTACAATATATTTTAATCGCAAATTATCTAGTAAGAGTATTTTTTTTTTCAGTTATTGGATAAAAATTAAAACTTGAACTGAATAGAAAAATATAATTTCTGAGGTTCACAACTGCTTTCAATTTATAAGATTTTTTACATCCTTTAAACTCTACGCCGTAAGTGGAAAATAAAGGAAAATATAATAAAAAACTTTTCAAGATTCTTGTCTTCATGTATTTTTATTTTATTATGGAAATCATTATATATGTACAATACAAACAAAAATTTAATTACAAAAAATACACTCAAATGCATCCAGCTAATAGTAGAGGTCCTAAATGTAGCTGACTAAACGCCAAGAAATTTAGTGTATTTATTTAAGAATATTTGTGAATTGTGCGGTATACATAAAGTCCAATGATCGTACATCGATATAACTATGATATTTACAGATCCAGAACTGACGAGCATCAGACGAAAGTGCGAGGATTTAAATCTTTGAAGTTTTAAGTCGAAAATGCATTAGAATTTGCATTGTTTTTTACCTGTAGCAGCTGGTCTTGTGTGCTCGCGGATGTAGTGGTGTGGTTGTCTATTTGAGGAGGAGGGGGAGGGCAGGCATCTAGCAAAAACAGACAATACACACACAGATTGTACACAGACACATCTTATTTCGATTTTGCATCGCTGCCTACAGTGTGTTTGTATGTCAGTAGTGACATTAGATGCGGATCAATGAGACAAGTATTTATGAAATGGTCACCCTGTACCCCTATGCAATATTGTATTATTGTTTGTTAAACCGTTTCAAACAACTTAATATTGCTGAATATATTCAAATAAATATTATTAGGTAGGAAAACAAAATTATAATATTTCAGACTAAAAAACATCCTGAATTTGATATATTATGTAAGTACCTTGTCTTAAAAAAATAAAAAAACATATTCCTTCCAAATAAGTTTATAAATTAACGAAAGGATCATATATTTAACAAGTAATTCCTATTCTGAAGGAAAGATAAAATACTTAACAAATTGAAAATAATTGGATGTAGTTGTGTATTAAAATGTTAAGTATTTGCTCTGTAGAAAAATATTATTAGAATTATCAGAAATGGCAATATATTGGACTTTGAACATTTTATTTAAATCTATTATTTAAATTAGGGAGGCAATTTAAAATATACAGTAAAAATACGTAGGTAAATGGAAGTTGTAAATAAATATCAAAGTATTTTGTAATGATTTTTTTAACTATTGCTATTATGAAGGTCGTCTGTATTTTCTTTGAGCCCTGATCAACTAAGCTAAAAATGCTTGTACTAAAGTCCTGACTTTTTTTTGACTGGTGAATTTAAACCCGCGACCGCTGGGTCACTAATCAAACACTCTAACAACTAGACCATCAATCTTTTATGATTTATCTGAGGATTGCAATCTTTGCAATCTTTGCAATGGACTATTCTCGCGTATTTGAACATTTCATCAGTTCTCTCAACTTTTCATTATCTGTAAATAAAAACTGTGGCTCCTCATCTGTTTAAGTTTAAACATTATTAGTTTTCTAATTACAAGGTATATAAATGGGTCGCCTGAAAAACATTTTCTCTAAATAAACAATAAATCGGAAATAAATAGTTTTATAGTTCTGAAAGTACTCAAAAGTTATTTATAAAGTAATCTTTTACTTTATAAATAACTTTTTGAGTTGAGAGAACTGATGAAATGTTCAAATACGCGAGAATAGTCCATTCAGAAACAAGTTAAAAAATGGCTTCAAGTCGGAAGAATCTCAACATTATTATCATCTCAACGTATCAAAATAGGCAGTGTCTAGAAGACCTTATAACATAAACATATCAAATTGGTCCAATATATTGATCAATATGACATACTTTCACGCAAAAAATAATACATAATTGTATATTTTATGGGCGAATATTTGAGAACAAAATAAGATGTGTGCACACCTGAAACTTTTGAAGAATAAGTCTAATGTGCAGCAGAATAGTAAAGAAACATGCTGTCTATAAATGTGGCTTATGGATAAAGTTATATTTGTGTTGTTCAATGGTAATAATATCTTTAGCTGAACGTATGCGGGCATAAATCACTGATAAATTCCAAATAAAGAAATTATAATATATATATAATATAAACCTCGATAGCATCATATCGTTCATAGGTTGTACGCTATAGAAAAGAGAAACCCATCTGAATGATAACTTAACTATGCAAGACGGTTTCAAGAAATATGAAGATAAAGATATTCCTAATATACTCGTACAGTGAAAAAAAAAATGCTATTCAAAAATGGGTAGAATATACCCATAATGTATGTAAATAAATATTCAAGACCACTGGTGCTACAGATAGCACTTAATATTAGTTAATAATTCTATCAGGGATGCAAGTATAGCTAAAGTAAAAAAAGGTAATTTTGAGGAAACGATATTGCAGATGTGCAAAAATATTGTGTTTTTGTGCAATATATTTTTGTAGAATAATTGACTTTACCTACAATAAGATAGTAACAACTACATTATTTTAATTCTGCATTAATATTACATTATTCCGTATTTAAATATATCGATCTGTCAAATTGCTGTCATCTTATATTTATTACATTTGTGGGTCAAAAATCTGCCTGCACATATATAATTTTAGTTAAATAAAAACATTAATTTATTAAAAAATGTATTTCAAAGACCTAGAACTATAATTATTGTTGTATTAGGAAGTAAAAAATCTACAAAGCGATAGAATGTCATGAGTGCATTCAACGCTGGTATAGAGTGTCATAATCAAAGTCCAATAGATAACCATTTCATAGCAATGTGCCACACAGGAAGAAAAACATTTAATATAGGTAGTAGAGAGCACAGAGCGAAGTTATAGCGAGCGAGTCACGTTAGGAAATAAAAGAAATAAAAACAAAGACAAAAATCAAGTACATTTATGTTTATAGCAATCCAAGGTGCAGAACATTTAACACTGAAAGCCGCCATTTAACTATTGATTCACTCCTTTTAAAATACGACATTAATTTAGAAAGGGTCATTTCACAAAGACACAAAACTCAAATTGACAATAAAAAGTAAACTTATTTCCTAGGTGAATTCGGCCGAGTCACAGTGACTATTTTCGATGCATCAAAAAACACATTGAAAATTATCAATGCTGACCATGGTGTAAAACATTTTTTTTTTTAAGTATTTGGTAATCAAGTATTTGTGTAAAAATTTACCGTTAATATTACCTACATAAAAAAAAAATAATCACAGCAGCACTGGGTTATATCAATATGTAATGAGAAACGAACGACGTTAAATAAAATACATTGAAACTTATTACACAAATTAACCAGATTTTTCACTTGGCGGATACTGTGAAAGCTGACATCATTTAATAGACAAATCTTTATCGTCAACAGACATCAAAATGCTGGTAGATCAACAAAACATTTATATATTATATATTATTAAACCAAAGATTCTCAATATTATCAGACATGAAAATGCTAGTAGATCAACAAACCATTTATATATTATATATTATTACCCAAAGATTCTCAATATTATAACCCTGTGGAGCTTATAATGAATAATATTTTATGGTGGGACAAACACGAAGAGGAAATTGGGTTATAATTTAAGATCTGTAGACTTAAATCCATATGGAAATAGATTCAAAATAGATTCAAAATATCAGTGACTATACTGTCACAATCCATTCTGAAAAATGGCAAAATGTTTTCTGCCATGAAGTATACAAATAAAAAAGTTTATCACAGATTTTTAATCGGTTATCAATAATAATACTAATAAATAATAAACTTTTGTGCTGCTGTGACTTTTAATAAAATGAACCTAAAGGAGGACATTTGTTTTAAATTGACATATTGCTGACAAAAAATATACTATTTATTAATTTTCTAATAAACTTTTTTCAATGTTTTTATGTACATTTTAGTTATTAATGTTTCATCATTTTGGTTGTGAGACTATTCCAATGTCATTATTTTGCCATTCAAAAGGTTGCAAATGTCTCAGTTTACTATAGGATAAATGAAATGTCTGCAATGCAACCAATCAAATAAAAATGTCCGCCGTAAATAACAACAAACTACAGCATAGATATGCCAACATACCTGCCTTCCTGTGCGGGGGTCCTCTGCTCGGCCCAACGTCCCGAGGAGGCGGAGGAGGACCTCTCGCTCCGGGGCCCTGTCCACGGCCCCGCATTGAAATACCTCTCTGCATGGCTGGAAATAACCAAAAGGCATTAATTATAGGTGAACCTATCATGAAAATATTATGAAAAAGGGTGGCGTTCTATTAATGTACAGGTTGTCCCAGAACGATTGAGCATCCTAGAAGAAGGTGACATGGCGGCTTCAAATATGAATAGTTATTGGTTTTGCAATTTAATGCATTGTTAAAGAAGTATATATTTATTTAATATAAATTTAATCTTTCATGGAAAATGTTATAGTTTCAGGCTTAATTTCATTCATCAAAATCTTGCTTGTCAAGCCCAATATTATGGTCCCTCTCATTATTGAAGTAAGTGAGAAACAGTGGCCTAACAGAGCGCTTGCACATGCACACGACTGCATTATATATTCACAACGATGTTTATATTTTTTTCAAATGCTCAAATTTTAAATAAAGTCATTCTAGCACACGCTCCTAGGCGCAAGTAACAAACCTATTGGTTCATTTTTACAGATCAAAAGCTTGGGAACAAATAATCCATCAGTTTTTGTTCTATTTATAATCTCCCATCCAGGCACATCAAGATGTCATTGTCATAAAGCAATGACAATGTCCTGCTCTTAATTAGCGAAGCTATCAATCTCTCAATTGCCAGAGCCTAAGAGGGCCTGTCCGTCACAAATAAAAACCTATTACCTTTCAAAAGTACTGCCTCATCAGAAATCTAAAATAAAAAAAAAGCTCAATTGCAATTTATATCATTGACAAAGCAAAGGATTGGATTGTCAAACTGGCCACCCATTTCAATCTGGTCCCTCTGCTACACCATTAGAAAAAAAAGTTTTACAGGCGGTTGAGGTAGGCAGGCTCCCCCCTGCCAAATCCCTCAACCACCTTTCTAAAGATCTAGGGATGACGGGATAACATATAAACACCTTATTTGATTAAACTCAATTTTTTTTTATTTCAAAAACCACTTGGCAGCATCACTCCAAATGTGAATATTAAAATAGGGAGCCCGGTAGAGACTGGTCAGTAGGGTGAACTGTATAACATACAGAATTCCTAAATATATTTTGGGGATCGTAAATCCTATAACTGCAATCCCTCAAAAAATGAATCAGTAGATTTTACAACTGTTACTCAAATCGTTAACATATACTTATACTTTGTCCCTTTTACTCTTTCACAATGCGCCTGATCCGAGACAGTGATTTTATACCAGTCTTACCAAATATTCCGATAAGCTGCGAAATAAATTTAATTAATTGCTTAATTATCAAGCCGACTGTCAACTTTAGTTGATTTATGCAACAATACCCACAGAATAAGCCAATAAGATATTTTTATTTGGCAGATGTTCTGATAATAGTGAATACTTTACAGGAAGTCGATGCGTAGCAAAGGCGTGCGCCTAAAGTAAACAACATGGAAATTGGAGGAACATTTATCCTGGAGCAGTTCTTCATAGTTCTTCTGCTACGAACCTTAAAGCGACAGTCAGCCTTAGGTCATTATTTACATTAATATTACGCTGATGGTTTTACCTTGCTGTGAGTATTGGTCATTTGGTGGTCCAGCAGCAGACGCCGGCGCCTCTGCTAGGAAGTTGCTCGGCACCAGCCCTCGCACTCCCTCAATCTCCGCCATGTAGAACCCATCATCGTCCATCTCCCCATATACATTTATCAGTTGGCCCGTCTGGAAACTTAACTCCATCTGAAAATCAGCCTGTATATAGTGATTTCCTTTATAATTTCATAATAACAATGGAAGACAGAGCTTTAATAGACAGTTAGTTAGAACAAGTGGAAGAGTTTAAATCAGCCTGAGTAATGCCATACCTTATATTTTAATACAATTTTATCATCGAGTTTGTATAGGTACTAAATATAGACAATTTTTTAATTGAGTTGTAAAATTATTTGACAATACAGTAGGGTGGGTTTCTATAATCCAAACTTTTTGAAAACAGACCTTGTTCAGTGTAGATTAAAAAAAAAAACCCCTAAATTTATTATATTATTTAATGCATTGTGTAAATTCGGTCAGCGGGCGAATTCCGATACGTGCGGCGATCAATGCCGAGTTATCGACTTGCGGAGAAGAGCCACGGCTGTGCGCTTACAAGAAGAATCTTGTTAGTCGATTCTTTTATTATAATCAACTAAAGTATGCATTTTTTTTCTCGAAAACCATGATAAATTTTCTTCAGGAATGGTCTTGGGACACGGTGTCCGGTAACCAGAACAAACGGTATGGAATGCTTGAATGGTATATTTGCACTTATTTAATTTTATGGTTGTTTAACCTCAAATTTCCGACCTAATATTACTTGAAATTAAGATTACAGTGGGTAATCTGTAATCGAAGAAATATATTTATGTTTTAATAAATCTTTGGACATAAAGTCATATAGAAAAATAATTATAAAAAGTGCTAAAGAGTTCCTGAACTTGTATATAAGTTATTTTAAATATTTTGTTTATGATCACTTACAATTTAATATAAAAGAGGTGGTTATACAATGAATAGAGGAAGCTTAGTAGTGAATACTAGTTCGGCGTAGAATGCTACCTTCCAAATACCAAATCACCACCGATTCACTAGACACCATGTGTGTAGTGAATACTAGATGTTTACTAGGTAATATAATATGGCTCTAAGGCAATTGGAGATTTTTGTTTTTGGCTGATAACGCTGCTTGAAATATAACCATTATTTCGCAAAGCTTATTTTGCATTTCAACTATTTTTTTAATAGTTTATCTTGTATATGCTGATAATAAGCGATGAGGCTATCAATTGCAGCTGCGACCTTGACTCGTCTTTTTATATACGAGTACATACTCGGCTCACTCTCGTTAATGTTAACAAATTAAGTTATGGCGGCGTACAAGCTATTTTTGGCAACACCAATACAAGGGTTTCTTCAATTGAGTATTAAATGATGTAAATGACATTACCAGACTGAAAAGAAAGAAGCTTAGGCAGAGATGAAGAAAAAGATAGATAATCAGTTAGTTAAATCAAGAGAGCTCTTTTTTTTCATTTCTTTATTATTGAATCTAAAACATTATGTATATGTGAAATAGTATAGAATAATCCATATAAGCAATTGACCATACAAAACATTAAAACAGGCACAGTTGGTGTGGATGTTATTGCACCACTAGACAAGTATGAACTGTAATTTGATTTATCAATTTATTAAGCTGTCACAAATTGGTGTGAAAACAAATTTCAATTGTAAAATGCAAAAAGTCAGTGAGTTTCCTTTAGATCAGGCTAAAAAATAAGTAACAGTGGTAATGTTAGTCTGCTCTGAGGCAACGAGAATCCTGTTTTAGCTATTGCCTTCTCTCTCACTCACTATAATAAGCACATAACCCCTCTTCTGCTGTCCTTATCTTACTCAGACGTGCATGGCCACTCTCAACCCATGCGAATGATCCATTAGTATTGTATTATAATGGCAACAAGGGATTAGCACTCATGACACATACTTGTTATAACACATAACATGTAGTTTAACAGTATAACTGTGAATATGTTATTTATTCCTCCACATTTATATCATAGCCACTAGGACAAGATATCGAAACGATGTATTCTTGCAGAACGTTATGTTTCTGTATCATATTTACAATCGCTTTTAGGAGTTCAAACAACTTCTTATTCGAGGAGTATCTATCCAAAATGCAACTTGCGTTGTATGCATACCTAGATAATATAAAAAAATGAATACTTATCAGCATATACAAATATTGGTCTTACCACCATCTAAAACGAGAAAGTAAGAGGCAAGGGCCACCTCGCATGGAAACTCATTACTAAAGCTCTTGACGGAAGAACTAATGTTTTGAATAACTAAACATTACAAAATTTGCAGATTATACAAGTAAAATTTTTAGGTCAACAGTTGATTAGGTCACTTCTGAAATCACTTTTGATGTTGGAACAACTGTAGCCATTCCTCATTCATTTGGTAAAATTAGGATAAAATGCAAATATTGAAAAAAAAAAACAGTACTTACTCCGTTAGGGTCTGAAGAAGAATCAAGTTTAAGATTTTTAAAATTCTAAAGACATCATCCTCTTTAAAGCTGGATTTTGAGCAAACTTAGGTTTTGAGGACCTCTTTTATAATAAGACATCATTTTATGCCAAATTTTAGCAACAATGTTTAAATTGGAAACTAAGTATTTGGTATTGGAACTAAATTGGAAAAAAATGAGTGAACCAGGTCCGAGCTACTAACTAAGAAAAATACCAAATGTCTACAAATCCAAAGTCTGTCTCTATTCATTTATAGCATAATAACCACGACCCTGACATAGTAGTTGAATAGAAACAGTATAGAGCTGTATCAGAGGAAAAATCATCCATTGTAAATATTGATGCAGTGGTACTGGGCAGGGTATAGTGCTAGGATAATCACATAAACAGATGGGTATCACCCCAAAATCACTAAGAAAATGTTTTAGGATTGGCCACCGAAACCCAAAGCAAGTTGATTAAAAACGCCCAAGTTAGAAAGCAGTCGAAATGTAAAAAAAGTCTATGGTCTGTAGTGAGCGGATATAGGCTAATACTAAGACGAGAAAAATTTATAAAAGAAACCTCAGTATAAGGTAATACTTTGTCTACTTGATTAAACTATGATTAAAAAAATCGTTAATCGAATGCATAATATTATTACAAACCTCAGCATCGACATTAGGACTGAGTTCCTGAGGGTCGTAATCATAGAGTGCGACCATTCGTTTAACGGGTGCGGAGTTGTAGTTTTCGCCGACCCACCGATCTGAGCGGGTCGTTCTTTGCACCTGCGGAGCACTGGTAGCCTCGGTTTCAGACACCTCTATGACCATGTTGTGAGGCACGAAGCCACGACGACCGCGACATTCGCCCCAGTAGAAGCCGTCACCGTCTTTGTCACCGTAAACCTGGTTAAAACGAAATGGAAAATACAGATTCTTTCTTTGAAAAGGGAAAGATCTACTCATAAACTGTGGAAAACTGTTAAAGGAATTTAAAACCTAGTTACTAAAGAATTCACATTTTTAACATTCATTCATAATCAAACATATTTGTAGTGGCAATAATATAAATTAAGTAATTGGTTTGTTGACCAATTTTCGACTTCTAGCGTCAAATATCTCCTAGCTCAGGTAGGTAACCAAAAGTTAAAAAGGGCTGTTTACAACCTCAAAAATGTAAGAACATTTTTATTAATTTATTAATTTTGTGTATATTTTTTTTAATTGTTGGTAAAAAATATATGTGTTTACCGATGACTAGACCTTAAAAGTGTCAGTAAGTTTGAGGCAATAAAAAAATTACATACATAGTAGATAAATTATTAGGGTAACTTTCTCAAATCTTCGTATTATGCTGTATTTCTCTTATATATACTTAAGCATATTGAATATAAAAAACTTCAATATGTAGAATAATAACTCTCAAAATAAGTTTTAAAATAAAAATAAATTCGTTTAGATGTTATATTATGGCAAAATTAGTTATAAATAAGAGACAGAAGATATTCTGTCTACCCATTGAACTCTTAAAGAAAAGAAATGGGGCGGACGTATTATTTATATTAAAATTGAAATTTATATACACTTTATACACAAGAAAAGTGTAACTACAAACATTATGGAAATGCAAATTGCTCTACAATGACCTTTCCTAAATATGGCAACTATCAAAATGACCATTAATGTCAAAGTATGTGGTGTCACCTGGTAAATTGCTTGGAAATGTTATAGGGTATTTGCGAATTTGCTGTATACAGTAAACATCACCGCCCTCCGTAATACTGAACAGATTACTCAACAGATGTTGATGGATATTAACCTAAAATAAGAATAGACAATGATTTCACCTTATATAAATATTAAGAAATGAATATTGACATGGGACTCTTAAAGATTGTGTTATGAAAATAAGTGTAAGATTGAAACGGGTAAATGTTCTCGGTTCATACTGCAGTAGAAGCGGTCTATAATAACATATTATACCTAAAGAGTTGGAGCATATTATGACCAGTTCACCTTAATGGTATCTCCTTCACTGAAAGGTAGTTCCTCATCGCAAGCGTCAGGGTTCGGACTCATAGAGGAAGGATCATAGTCAAAGAGGGCTACAAAGTATCGCATGAGCTTATTCTGCTGTTGTCCCGCTTGCTGTTGAGCACGTTGACCCCTTTGCGGTGCGGCTCCACGCGGACCGGGGGGTTGACTTCCTCTTAGAGCCGTGCCGGCTGGGTTGTATGGCTGGTTGAGATGAGCGTTTGCGGCCTGCTAAAATATGATGAACAATTATTTGATATCAGCAAAATTTTTAGACAGGTGTGTTTGTTATACTGCTTGTTTGAATATGCCATATTATTAAAAAATGAAATTTGATAAGGTCGTGGTCTGTCGTTATTGATATTTACCACAGAATGACCGCTAATTTGAAATCATACCAATTCGCCTATATCTTATATCACAGAGCCGCCATATATCCAACAATACGAATTTAGTTTAGATAATACTTAATATTTACACAAATGTTTTTATCGTTATACAGATGTTTGAGTTTTTTGCCAATATACGAGTGCCCACTTCAAAAATGAAATGCCCAAGTTTTATTTAATTGGTAGTTGTAAAATATTAAATGATTACTTCTTCTTCGAATGAAGTACATAAACTTAGAAATATAGACTCGAGACTAAATAAAAGACTCGATAAAATTACGAAATGAGAGTTCAATAAGAGGTTAGAGCGGGGATTCCTTGGGGTCGGTCGAAATCGGTTTCCCAGGTTAAGTGTACCAACTTGTCATAAGAATGACCAATATTTTAGTAGGAAGTATCATTTATGTACTTTTAAAAAACTCAAGAAGTCGATAAGACAAGTTCTACAAGATGAAAAACTCGGCAAGTCAATAAGCGTGGAGAAGTTCGTGTAAGATAATATGTTCGAGCGTACAAGTCTATCAGGCAATATTTAACTAGTTCTGTCTTTGACATATATACGCGTTTTAACACGAACGAAATCATGATAAAGTTGTATCGATAGGAAAAAACTAGAGGTAGGATTTTTTAAGTAATTTGGCTATTGGGGTCTGAGGTATCAATCCATTTTGGGAAAGGGGTCTCTTGCCCAAAATAGTATGGGAATCCCTGGGTTAGAGAGTTTAGAATTTGAAAGTTATTGATATAGAGTTATATTAGAGAGTGATATTAGATATATCTTCTCGTTTAACCCATTGACACGAAGCAGGCGAATTGCCGGTCAACTATATTATGGTATTAAAGCACTAAAGCCGGCGAAATGCCGGTCTATTTGTAATCATTTTATGCATAAAAATCATTGACAACAACTTTATTCATGTAAATATCGCTGATAAAATAATTATGAATTATATTTTGATGAAAAAATATAATTACTTAAGTTTTTCACGTATTATATTTAATTTGTATTTTCACGACCAACAGTTTCCAAAATGGCCGTAATAAAAGTTGTAATAATTAAATAGTGTTTTTAATTAACAAATGATGTCAATTCTATTGGAGTAGATGAATAGATGGCATAAATAGTGGTGGAATGGGTTAAGTAAATTGTTTGAAGAGCGTGGGAGTGTAATGCGTGTTTCCTTTATGCTATTGTATATAAACCTCATACAAAATCATAAATCTAACTAATCGTGCAAAGCACCATTACAAATTATTTGTGGTGGTGCTTTGCATGAGTGGTGGTCCACATGCTTTAAAATATGACCCTGAGATTGACTTGGTTTTTTGAATTAACAAGTCCAGAGGAGCTCACGTGACCGTCTACATGCAATAAAGGAATTTTTGGTCTGTAAGTCATAATGTTGGTTATATTTGAGATCGCTGAATACATTCAGCGATCTCAAATAATTCTTTAATACATTAAAGAAAAACTTTATTAAAAATATTTACAAATTGCAGATGGAGGTATACGGAGTTGATGCAATGGGATATGTACAAATTTCGAGTGCTACAAAAGTTTTGGCAAGGAAAGGAAGGAGGTAGAAGACATCAAACATCCGGATCGTCAAAATATTTTAAAAGCGTTACAAAAAATAAAAATATTGTTAGAAAATCGACATCTCAAAATTAATTTACAAAGAGATTTTGCATGATGGATAATTAAACATAAATAAAGTCTACGCTGAAATGAAAATGGCACCAAGCAGTTTTTACTGATAACATAATCCAGTATTTGAGCAACCTACGTTTCCATAGAATTTGGTGATAATTCTCAAAAGTTGAAAGTGCGTTGATTTTAGTCCACAGACGAAGTAAATTGAAAATGGCAGACCTACCAAAGGACATTTTTACAATGGACTTGTATCAGCCGTAAGAGAAAAGGGAGGAAGAGAAAAAAGTTGATGGCGATCAAACATGATATTCGTAATAAACAAGATTAAGAATTATGCCAATCCACAGAGATACATTCAAACTTACTTGATGGTGCGGATTGGGAGGTCGTCCCCTTTCTTGGTGATTTCGAGGAGAGGCATTTGAATACACTTGTTGACCCTGTGCGCCCGACTGATATGGTTGGTTCTGGAATATAATAATTTTGTATAACCCCTCTTTTCGCAGATGCAAATTTTTTAAAAGTACATCTGAAAGTAATAAAATCAATTGATATTTGATTTGCAATATTAGTCTTGTATTAAATATTGAATTTCAAATAAATTTCTTATTATGGCCTTTGAAGCTATTGAGAATCAACAACACAATAATTTTAACATGATGATAAGATACTTTTTATAAAAAAAATATAGTATAACTTTTAATCTAATTTACTATGAAAGATAAATTAACAATTAGCATTGAGAAATAACTGGTTATTTTATAAAGTTTCAAAATAACTATATAAAAAAAAATCTTACACAATATGACATAAATGAATATATTATATGTATAAACTATGAAGCATATTTTTTAGAACTAGATGTTTGTAAGCACTGAAAGTGCAAATTTATCACTGAATGTTTTAGCTAATATCCCTTGGCAGGTGTTCACCGCTCTCGCTTTGTCTGCGGGTTGCACAGTAATGACACCTGCCAAAAGATATTCTCCAAAAAATCAAGGCATTATTTTGCCCTAGGCTGTACATACATACCTAAGCTATGGACCTAAAAATCTATAACTAAGCCATACCAATAAAAAATATTAATTAAATTAAAAATAACCTACCAATAGTAACTACACAGTAAATAGTAATAGTAAATATTAAATATGTTTTCGCATTCTATAAAACTCGAATAAGAAAGAATAAACGAAAGAGTAGAACTGGGAAATACTTCCGGATTCTATTGGAGTAGATGGCATAAATAGTTGATAATTATAAAAGACCCCTCTGAAAATGAGTACAGAAAAAAAGAAGTTTAATGAAAAATGGATGTACTTTAATTGTGTATTTGTTGATACTTGTGCCACGTGATGTGAAATGAAAATCGATGTAGACTATATAGGAAAGAAAGGTTGTCGGTAGAAGAGGTCTTGGCCAATGATGGATTTCTAGGTTCAAAAATTAAAAAAACAGCCCCGATGATTGTCAGAATATAACAGATAACTTACCACAAGCAAGTATTTAATATTATAACAAAGACTAGAGTTTAGAATTAACATACCTGATACTGCTGTTGTTGGTTGTGAGGTTGGTACGCCTGCTGCTGAGGATTCGTCTGATATTGCTGTTGTTGTGGGTTCTGGAATGCCTGCTGTCCCTGTTGCTGTAGTTGCTGATTTTGTTGCATTTGTGTCTGCTGATGTTGTTGGTGGTACAACGCTTGCTGTTGCTGATTTTGTTGTTGGATTTGCTGGTTCTGCTGTAATTGTTGTTGCGTGGGCTGCTGTCGGGATTCCGTACGCCGTACAACATTACCAGGTTAGGTTAGGTTATATTTAATGATTTTACATATTTTAATAATATTCAAACAATTGATTTATTTATATAAAAAAAAATACAATAGTTTTATCTGTGTTTATCACTGAAGAGTTATTCTTTTATAATAATATGTATGAACTTTGATAAAACCTTAGATTAGGTAATTATTATGGTTTACAGACACCAAAATAAAATAATTTTTCAGTGATAACAAAAACATACTAGATTGATTGATTTTGGAGGAAACTACTTTAAACTTAAGAAATCAACTACTTTGGCTGAGGGTAAATTTTGAAAAAAATATATATTATTATCTAGCGGGTCAAAAATATATAGTACTCATTTAAATAATCATATCATTAATTAAAAGGATTAATTCCAGTCTCACTTCCAGAATAATACATTCTCTAGGCATTTCAAAGATCAATACTATGAGTATAAAAGATTCACACTTTCATTTATAAATATCTTTATAACTAAAATGCACACATATCTAGCATTATTTCTATATGATCTAAATTAAAAAATATAGAACTATTAAAAGTGGGAATTATATGAACATACATGCAGTGTTGCCTATTTCATTGCGATCTAAAATAAACAAAATTGAAACAATATTGTCAGGCGTGGCAATGATTTTCAAGCAGGGATAACCTAATTATAAAAGAACTAGCATTTGGACTTATAATTACAAATTTAAATGTGTATGTAATGGTTCTCCACAGCGAATAATGGTATGTAGGTTAAATTCATATTTTTTTCGTGATTTATGATATTGATGTGATTAAATTTTATGTTCTTATGTGATTAAATGTTATGTTATGTGGTTAAATGTTATGTTATTATTCTAGGAGACTATCTTAGAGACTGGATTTCTTCCACGTAGTGTTTCCGCTGCTCATCAAGAATTTAAAAAATGATTCAATAAACCCCAATAAGGAACCTTTAGTAAAGGTATCTATTTTTTTGAATTGTCTATGACCTCATAACCATAACCAACTGCCTTAACTTATGGTTCTTAATGAACCATATAATAATAATTTTAATGACCCACAACTATTTTTCGTGCCTTGCTCAACCATCAAACTCGCTCATACTAAAGTCAGGGGAGATGAAAGCATTACATAACATGGGTCGTTTTAACTTGCAACGTCTTGGTTAGTAGTCAAATTTGTGGTCGCAACCTTGCAAAAAACGAGTGACCACGTTTCGCTGTGCCAATTAGCCATTTTCGGATAAAACAAAATCAACAATATCGATCCTTAAACCTAGATTTACACACCACCATTATGATTTAAGCAACCCATAAAGAAATATGTATTATATATATTACACCGCATTAAGGAAATTATATAATAGACAGGTTAGGTGGTGCAGTGATGTCAGCACCTTCTTCTGATTCAGATTTCCTGGGTTTGAACCCTGTAGGTTCAAAATTTTATGAACCCTGGACCTTGTCCTGACTGACGTCCAAGTCACTTTTACGAAACATACTCCCATTGCCCGGGGAGATTTTCAAAACATGGTGTAAAAATAGGCACTTACTAAAACGTTTATATTTAAAAAAATATGGTTTTCAGGGCTGTGGTTCAAAAAAAAAATACAAGTTTTTCTTTAAGGTATGTGCTTTACACGAATTACATTTTTTTATTATTTACTTATTACTTACTAATCTAAAAGAGTTTAAAATCTGTTTAAATCACTTTGTTTAAAAGTGCATTAAACATAAAAGGTGTGGAGTGAAAATAGCATAAAAAGATGATTGATATTTGCATGACCGACCAAATGGCATTATTCGGTAGTTGTTACAAATATATATTTCGTCAAAACGATCTGATTAAAATCAATTTTCTGTAAGACATTGAAACATCTAAATATATATCCCTCCTCCTAACGCTCCTCAAATAACGCTCTACATTCGCCGATACCACGGATGCAAAGTTATTTTAATGAAACTGTTAACTGCTTCGATAAATTGACTCTGAATAAATCGCAATTTAAAGTGTTCAGCAACGATCTTTTGTGTAAAAATTAACTGTTCTTAATTCGTGTAGTAGATATGTATAGATATAAAATGGTTTTGTTATTTTTGTTATTAACTTTAATACTTTTTGTTAGTAGAAACCTATTTTTAGTTTTACATAGTTTTTTATCGATCCATCAAATGTATTTTTTTTATTTTATATGTACTGTGTAAAATTGTTGGTTTCTCCAATAAAGATAAATAAATAAAATATATATATTAAAGTCTATTATGTACAATTGTGACATTATGAAGGTATGCATGTTTCATATTAGAAATAGCCATTCTGGTTATAAAAATATGTTAAAGTTGATGAATTTTGAAGCATTAAGTAGATCTAATCTCTTACAAATAATCAGTCAATAAAAAAAAACTATAAATGTTTAGGTATAAATTATAACATCTTTCTAACTGATTTTATTTTAAAATGTCATTTTTAATCAAATAGAAGTGATATTCCCTTAATTATTAATTTATCAAAAAATTACAATTTTTTAAATTATATATAAAGATAGAGAAAAAAAAAATATTACGGCACAAGTGACCGAGATCCCGTAAGCATCCTTTTAATTTTTCTTCTAGTGTAAAAAATTATAAAATATTTATAATGAGCTTTATTTGATATCTAAACACACAAATAAAAAAAACATTTAAGTGCCTGTATTTACACCATTTATGAAAACTTCTTCGGGCAGCATCCGTGCGGATGCATAAAGGCGTCCCTAGCACAGGATAGCTTAACCTAGACAGGATAAGCTATCAAGTAAAAGACATAACTTGTAACAACACTCATACAATTATACTTTGCAATATGTTGTCTACTCGTGAATGGCCTAGCATCATGACAACAATGAGGCAGCTGGATTTGCAATTATCAAGGCCTGGCTGACAACACACGACATACACATAACTATTAAAGAAATATATAGAAAATAAAAATATTTCCAACAGTACATTAATGCAAAATAAGATTAAAATTGAAAAATGAACGTCCAAAAATTTTTAGAAATTATAATTGTAATCTGTAAAATTGAAATTTCATCAATTTTAGTGGTGAACATGGCACAATTTTTAGGGAAGTTGTAATGTTAAGAATTTCTAACACATTGAAAGAATTTCTAACACATTCTGCATGTTAGGTTAGCAATAAAGTTAAGCATAACAATGCTAATACAATTGAAACATTAGAAGACCAAAAATTTTTTTTATATATTATTACACTACTGTTTAAAAATAAAAAAAAGTATTTAAGATATCAATTAGTTTAAAGTTCATCATTATAGTTAATTTATAAAAAATAAATAATTTTCGAAGGTCAAGTCATGATGCCTGGCTAATGGGATTATTTTAAAATTCGGTTGCTTGTTAATTATATAATAGATAGTTTTGTTTGCCAAGTATTCATTTTATTACTGGCAATCCATAAGGTAGCCCCACCCCATTATGTCATTTCAAAAATTTGATTAAAGTGAGACTTGAACATAAATGCAAAAATGTATTTTTAAGCCTATTTTTCCCACCTGTTGTGTATGTCGCCTACGCATGCCGCTGTCTGTCATTTCATCCTCGCTATATGAGCCCTGGTCAATGCTCGCCGACGACTCTTTCGTTATTGCGATGGCCGGTATTCCGCTCGACTGCTGGGTGGGTTTTTGTCAATTTGTCAATTGTCAATTTTTTTATTATTCGTCAATTGTCAATTAACAAATCATATTATTATCAAAATGGATTAAATATTTTGCTCTTCAATAAATGGTTATTTAATAGGTTAATTTTCTTCCAGTACGAGCAAAATTGGCGCAGCAAATGGTAGGTATCCTTAGTCGGTCGGTTGGTGGGTTGGTAATTTTTTATAATAATATATATAAAAGCAACTAATAGCCTACTCCAGAACAGAGACTATTAGGTCTATATTAATAAATCTGATGCAACAGACTATTGCCATTTGATGATACACAGATGATAAATAGTCACGGTAAGAGACTGGTGAAATGTTATTTTGTGGAGGTTTTTACCTGAAGTCAAAAGTCGGCCACCTAGAGTTTTACAGCTAAGTAGAAAATAATACATGTAATGGAGACTGAATTGTTTGTTATTTTCTTAGATGATATAAAAGTACGAAAAGACAGTCTTGCCAACAGGAGGTAAAAACTTTATTTGAAACTACAGTACTGAAACATAAACCACGTAGGACAAGTGGATGTGACAATTTGGAGAGCCATCAGGCTAGAGAGGAGATTTGCTTATCTCGCAAAATATCATTGTAGATTTTGGGTGCAGCATCCTATGAAGGTGAGGTTTGTTTGGAACACCCATGATTTGCATAGCATAAGTGGTGAACCAGATTAATATGCGTTGTACTTATTATAGTACTCGTACGTAAATTTTGGGACGGAGAAGAGAAAAAATGCGAGTTCTTGGTGACTCAGTGGATAAAAGGATTGTTTTGCTAAGAATATCATTAACTCATCTTACTGTTGCTCTAAAATACAATTGAAACAGTTAAACAAGTTACAATGGGATGACAGAATACATTTTTCCATCCCACAGTCTCCTGATTTTTAACCGTAATGGCTTGCTGTAAATTTGTCAACGGAGATCCCAAATGCAAACACTGCTAAGAGAGGTTTTTAATGGGTACTCCGTGATAATTTCCCAGACAAGGTGTCCAGTATAATTCAGCAATTTTATAGCAAGCACGGTGTACAGTGCTCACGGTAAATAGAACACTAAATGACAGCGCTTACAGCTGGGAGCAATATTATGGTATGCAACTAACTGGTCAGCTAAAAATGCAAATTTAGTCTACAAAAAATAGTCTACACAAGCTGGTCGTTCATGACAGCACACTGTAGTAACGGCGAATGGACTGACATACATAATTTATGAAAATAATATTAAAATGTTAAACATAATAGATTCATACCAATTGTAGTAATATTTAGAAATTAATCATTTTGCAGAATTGAAAAGTTATGTTTTCTGACAGCAATAATTAATATAACAAATACATATATCTGTCAGAAATTTAACAAATAATGATCAAGTAAGTAAGTACCTGACTCGTTTGTTGTTAAATATCGAAAAATGATCAATTAATAAAACATACTGATTGAAAAACTTTATTTTGTTTATTAGTATTTTCAATTTTATTGAAATAACTCAAAATGTAGATTTTTGGAAATTTATCAAAAATACCCAGTCAGATAGACATGTTTTTAAATGTACGACAGAATGAAGGAAGCGAAGCACGAAAGCGATAGATTGTTAAGAGTGCACCACAAAGTTTACTTGGCAGACGAAAATAGGAAACCAAAAATGCTTATAAGAAAAGTTCAAAAATAAATGTTTATTTCAATTAATAATATATTTTAACCTATTACTAAGTTTTTGTGATTTTTAATGTAATAAGATGTACACGGGAACCAGTTTTATATATATTTTTTGTGTTATGTATGTTTGTGTGTATGTGTGAGTTTGGTATTTATTATATTGTTTTAAGCACATGTAAGTTTTCTATGAAATATAATATATGGACTTATAGCTTACATTTCGTTTCAAATGCTAAACTAGAAAACCTGCTAAATAAAGCCAAAGGATTTATTTGTTAAAATAATAAACTAAGGAAAGGCAAATTTAAAAAAAAAACAATGCAATAAATTAACCATAGAAGTCATAAAAAGCTTTAAATCTAAATTTGTATAAAATTTTAAATTTGTAGGTCTAAAGCTATTGTTTTTTTATTCTAGCAAAAAGGTCTAAGTAATCCATAAACAGGTATCTTGGTTAATGTGCCTGCTAATAAAACAAATTTCATAATGTAATACTTTATATGTAGAGTTTAAAAATAATGACGAATAAAAAAAGAAAAAGAAGCATTAAATATATAAAAATATTTACAGAAAATGATAAAATTGTGATATTTTGGAACCGACTTCAAAGATATTATACGGTAAATAAAGTAAGAAACTATGACTACTATAAACTTTCAGTATAAGAAATTTAGTAGGTATATTTGGTAAATTTGTAAAAATTTTAAAGTTTAGCGGGTATTTATATTGGGACAAGAATAATTAACAACAAAAGCGGAAATAGTTGCTATTCTCTAAAACTGCTAATAAAAATTCAATAACAATAGAATATATATAGAGATCAATGAAATTAATTTGGGTTACTGCTATCACTTTGTAAATGGCATTTTGGGTAAATCGCACAACTCATAATTGGGACATCAGTCGGCACTCGGCCACCCAAAGACTGCGGTTGTCCGTTTCAGGCTTTGTTTTGCTTATTATAAATAAATGTGGAATGCAACAGACTGATTTACCAACATTAAAGGGTTTGAAATGGTGGCTCAAAATAAGTATTTATTAATTATTGTTTGTTGTATTGTTGTTATTAATAATATATTTAAAAACCAAATCATGTATTTATGCATAATTTTATTATTTTTCACTTTTGGTCGAAGGGCGACGTCCGTTTCCAAAGCACGTGCAATAAAACTCGAGAGCAACTGCACTCGGCTTTAGGATAAATATTATAGAATGAAGAAGTATCAGTGATGGTTGTATTAACCGTTAAAATCAATATAATATAAAACACTTATCGTGAGCTGCCAATTCACCTGTTTCAATGTTACTAAATAGTTCTTTTGCATACTGTACAATATGGGAGTCGTGTATAAGTAGGCACATAGAGAAATATATGGAATTTGGTTATATAAAAACTACCCACAGATATAATTTGCGAATCGAAAGCTGTAACCTACAAATCCCCATTAGGCCATTGTGGACATGCGATTGACATAAAACGTCTACTATGAAAATGCAAAGTGATAGTGGTAAGAATATAAACTGTTTTTATTTTAATAATCTCTAATCAATATGTAAATTTAAGTTGATAATCTATGGAGATTATTGGGCAACTGTAAATTATATGGCGGCATTCAAATATTTCAGAATAAACTTCAAATATTTATGGTAAGCATAAAATGACAAATCTGAACAAATATATATTGTAGATATGGTAATACTAATGTGTCTTGAAACTAAATTTAAGAAAAATAAGTTTTATAAAATAAATTAAGCAAAATAAACAGTAGAAGAAAAATATTTAAGACAAAACGAAAAGAAAAATATAAAGTTTTATTAAATATTTTTGATATTGTGTTGTCTTACCGAAGGATTTATTTTGTCGAAAATGCTCTTTAGAAGGCCTGTTCCGAATCCTGATGTTTGCTATAAGTTTCGATAAGGGATTCAGGTATATATGTATGACAGTGAAAGAATATGGAATAGTATTTCATAAGAAAATGACATGATATGTACCTATTAGGGTATCAAAATGAAGGAGTGTCCTTTCGTGCTGCTTAACTTTTTGATGAATATTGTGTGCTTGTAATAGAAATCAATTTGTATAGATGGCCAAGAGCTTTCATAAAAATGATAGAGAAACATTTTTCATACAATATTTATTTCGTAATATCTCATATATTTAACATTCTGAAAGTACGGAAACCTATTAATGTACATATAATATTCCGTTACAATATACACAAAACAAAAATTTCATTTTAATTCAAAATTGATGTGAAAATATTACAAATTATACGAAAATTGAATTGTTACATTGATATGAAAGCTCGTAAAACATTATAATATATCACAACACCGAATATTACCACAGTTCTGGGTACTTGCAAGAAAAAATTGGAACAATTGGCGACGGGGATTGAATTTGCGGGATAAAAAAAATAAAAACGACAGCGATAATGCAGCACATAGGTTACACATTGATTGTGATCACAAGACCAGAAGTATTTTTACGTAGCAAGCAGAGAAGACACTACAACAAGAAAATACAGGTTGTTCACAAATGAAACATAAAACTCCAGGTGCGTACACAGTTAAAAACCGGCAAAGAAAAATGTACAGAGATATATCTAATTTTTGTTTAAACCTTCATATGATTGGTCTAACAAAGTTTAAAAACTCAGATTGTAGATGGGCTCGATCACAAAATGTTGCGATGATTAACCTCGATCAATAAGTGATATAAAGGTTACAATGCTCAAATATTTATATTATTAATTAATTTTAACATAACTAAAAAAATAAAGGATTCCTCAGTTGATTATTAGCTAAGGAACCCTCAGATTTTTTAACCAAGGCAACCCTATACATATGCACCTGTAATATTGCAGTTCATTTTGAAAGCGCCTGTATTATATTAACAGTGAACAATCATTTAATTCCGGGCTAATCACACACTGAAACACACTGTTTATTTTGAATCAGGCTCATTAGTAGCAATTTTTTTAGATATGTTAATCCTTTGCTAATGCTAATTTATGATGATCTTGGAATAGATTAATACTAGAAAAAGTCAATTTTGAAGTAGGTTACGGAAATAGAGTTAAAACCTAAAGTGTAATATATTGAAAGCTAATCTGTCAAGTAGCTAATTCAGGACTATTTAACTTTGGTTTTTTCTTTTGGTTTGAATTTACTTACAGCCTCATGACTGATTTAATTCACCAGCATGATCATCTGGAGTAGCTCAGATATGAACCTAACATAAGCTTGGGGTAAACCTTGTATAATGTTACAGACAACTTGAAATATCATGTCTAAATGTTAATCTTATTCGGTTACTGGATGCTAGCACCTGGTTAGCGACCATGGGTACCACCGCTGTAGTTGGTCGACGCACAAAATGGAGAATAAAGGGATGCACACCGATCGGTCGTCAATTAGTGTGGTAGAAGTAAAATTCTCACTTTATGAATTTATACCGATTTTTTGTTTTTATTTTATTTATTAAACCTCACACACAAAAACAAGGGTGTGCGAGTTCTTTATAGACATTATTAAAATATGAGGTTTAAAATTTTAATAGTCAATTTTGCGGGTCAAGCAACATTCCTTTCCCAAAGTTTATTTGTAATCACAACTTCATCAATTAAAAACTTTTTCGGTTGTTCATTCCTAGTGCGGAAAAGAAAAAAGGTTTTATAGTGCCCGTGCAGTATTAAAACGTCTTTTAGCACCCAGTAGTATATGGAGATTTATGAACTCCTTTGAGACTATGGGTCTTCTATCGAGTCCTTTATTCCCTTCTTATTGAAGTAATCTAAGGTTTATACGGATTTATTTTTTTAATTGAGGCATGCTTGTCAAATATATCAGAGATATGTTTACTTAACGTGTCGACCATCGCATCGAGGTTAAATTGATTCCAGTCTGTATTGGCAAAGTCGTGGTTTATTTTTCCTTTATTTGCCCAAACTGCAATAGGATTTTTTCTGAATTAATTGGTCACATATTTGTTTGATTCCCATTTTGTTATATTATGCACTGTCATAGACCATGAAACAATGCTTTCAGCAAAAGCTACTGGTAATAGTTTCGTCATCGTAATTATGATTATGGTATGATTATGATTAAGATGCATATTAATATAGATAATTAGACCATTTTATGGTTATAAAAATATTATGACTCTTTAGAATTACTAATCGATTGTTCCAGTGTGAGATAGCCATCCATGGATTATTTTGTTTATTTTTTTTTTATTAAATAGAGATATCTCGTCTAGGTGAACCTAGATCTTTAAACGAGATGTTTGGTTGTCAGAGACCCCAAACAATAACTTGAGAGATAAACATTGAAATTATAGTAAGAATGCAACAAAATAACCCATGATAGTTTTGACTTACATGTTAAACATAACTTTACTCTCTAGTGCTGTCTTGAATGAAATGATTTTGGTATATCCATAACCTCGTATCTAGTCATTCTTTTTTTCAGCTGTGTTTTTTTTTCTGTATAACTTCACTAACTTAAATAGTGAAATTCAACCTTATAGGACTGAATTTGGTATTTATTAAATATTTCATTTATTAAATTTTAATTATGAAGAAGTAAGATTATTCAATTTTACTGTAAATAAAGCTAGTTGTATATAAAATATTCAGCAAGCCCATTCTGAAAAAATATATTTTGTTTTACATGAATTATGTGATAAAAGCATAGCTGAAACTATAGTCAGAACCACCACACAAGGTAAGGATTTATACTTATAGAACGTGTGTGATGGGAGCATAGCTGTTATGGGAATGGCTGACCGAGGTCAGGCCCACTGCGGGGGGGTAGAGAGTAAAAGATTTTTACTAATTGAGTTTATATGTTTTCTAGTCAGCTACCGATAAGTCTTGATTTGACCTACATAAATCTTATAAACACACTAAAATGACAATGAAAAAAAAATGTTTTCTATAACTCGTTAGAATAAGTGTACTTTTGTGAAAATAAATTTAATAAAACATATGTAAAAATTTAAAAAGACAATGAACCTTTTTTATGTTTATATATTGTGGGAATGTTTTTTATATTACAAGATCCTTTTAATTATAGAAATGACTGAAAATATTAATGTTGTAAAGAGCTAGGTTGGTGGGGGGGGGGGGAACAGTACACCAATAGGTTAGAGATTCGTGATTCTTCTATTAAACAAAATTTCTAAGGTCTGGAAATCTTCAGCGATGGAATGCTTTTTGAGAATATTTCTATTGGAAAACTGGTGGGACACAGAATTCAACCACAGTATTACAATTGTTTTGGCACTGATGAAGAACAGGATTGAAGCTCCTGGGTTCTTGCTCGGTTTGGGTCTAAGTCACAGCTTTTTAACAATGTTTTTTCAATATTTTTTCACAGAACCAAAGTTGAATAATGTCATTTTTTAAAATAAATCTTTAATAATTTATATTTCATCCGAGCAAAATAATGAAAATATTGTCAAAATGAGCTTGCTGAAGAACTGTAATTTACCTAACCCCAACCCCTTCTCTCTTTAGCTATGGCAAATGTTAGTGACGAGAGTTACTCTTATAAAACATGCAGTCGCCAAACTGTCATTCCAACCATCTTTTTCACATCCTCGCAGAAGTCCCAATACATCAACATGCCATAGAGACATCAATAAATTGTTTGATAAATATTATAGTGGTGACAGTTGCATATCCCATTTTTATTAAATGAATGTAAAGTAAAAAAAAAACCACAAAAACAACAGGGAAATACACCCAAAATGATATTTGTCAAACAGTTAAGAGCATTGCTTAAGTCTAAATTATGTATTTTGTAAGAGAAAACATTTAAATTGAGCTTATTCGACGTTTAATTTACAATCATGCACATAGATCACAAGTGAACGACATTAATTTATCAAAATCTGTATGAAGACAATTAATATTATTTCATGGGAATGATATACGTTTCTACCATGCGAGCTTCACTTGTTAGACTTGAGTTACTTCATTTTTAAGGAAAAAGTTACAGATTTAACACATTTGAGGTTAACCTAACCAACAATTTAATCAAAAGTCAGTTAAATTGAGTCAGCATAGATTAATTTGGCTGTTAAGGTATAGCAGATTCAAACAGCCACTTTTAAAAAAAATATGCAGTCTGCAAAACAGAGCTAATTAATATAGATTGTGGATAGTTTTTCACATGGATAAAGCAAGTTCCCATATAATTAATTATTTAAAATAAAATGAGATGTTTTTTTGCAATTAGAAGAATTTCAACATTATATGTAATTAGGTTTATATTTATAGTAAATAAAAATATATAAAATATTAGGTACGGACACGAAAATCACATACTTTACTTGTAAGCAATAATTGCGAGAAAGTCAACATTGCCTTGACATGCAATAGTTTTATAAGTAGGTACTACTAGAGATAAATCCGTCTTAGACAGTATAGGGTGAAGAAGGTACAGAAAAGATGACAGTCGAAAAAGAAATGCGAATAAGAAAATTTATAGGTATCCGTTATCAACGATTTTGTCAATGAACACTTTTTTACGGCAATATCTTTTTGGTAATAATAAATTTAGTAATGCATCACAATACAGAAACCTATTCAGAGTAATAAACTGGGATGTAGTTGTAGTTTTCAGTTTACACCACTTTATATTGGTGACTCGCTCTATAATTAAAAGATTATTCAAGTCATATATATATATGTATGACAGAGATAATTTGTTTTTTAATAAATTTTATCTCTGAAAAGAAAAACAATGATTATTTCTTTTAACCAGTAAAGGTTTCACAACAAGAAAGTTTGTCTTTCAATATTTATAGCAGTTTAAAGATTTATAAAGATTTTCAATATACTTTTTCAAAACATAATCATGTCATAAGACTCACAATGAGTTGTTTTTTCATATTTAGTTTATTTTCACTGTCCATTATGTTACTTAATTTCCAAACTACTAATGCTTCTTAACATACCAACTTATTTCTCTTACTGTATGTGCAATAAAGTTTTTAAAATCATGATAATACAACCAGAATGTTTTAAGAATACCCATTATTTTATGTGATATCTCGTACATAAAAGCAATGATTTAGATGTGGATCGATCATCTCCTGAGTTCATTATTTGAATTGAGTATAAACAGAAATACTTATTTGACTTCATCATAAGTATTTTTTTTCACGTAGAGCGAAACCTCATCTTTCAGTTAACAGGTATAGGTACATAAATGATGACCAGTTAATACCAGTTTCTAAGTTTCATTAAATAAATAATGAAATATATTTTTTGGATTGCTTATTTTATCACATGTCGTTAGTTTTATTTTTAAATTTAGAAATATTTAAAGAAAAAACAAAATAGAACTGTTATTATTATCCTAAATAACGTTTCATTCAATATTTAAAACAAATAAATAAATAATTTATTTCATATCTGTTGATTTTTCCTAACGGAGGTTAGAACTATTGTTAAGTAAGATAAAATAGTAGAAGTCAAAGTTCTGTTTATAATCTTTAGGTTTTCAATACTTTGTTTGGCCTTTTCAAATGATGTTCAGAATTACCTGTTGCTGGTTTTGGTCATGTCTCATGCCTGAATTTGGAAATATTTCCTTGTCCGAAAGGTTTTCATCGTGCTCTAAAACCTGGAATTAAAAGTACGCCATTAGAACTGGGACATGAACAGACCAAACTCAATCCATAATTTTTTATTTTCAATAATGTCTTGTTTTGTTTTTTTTTGTAATTTGAAAACTGTTTTCTTAACCAAACCACGAATGTTTTTTTTTTTGGGTTCAACGGAAAAAAGAAGTTCTTTTAACAAGATGCGTATCTGTCGGTCTAGACCTGCGATACTCAACCTGCGGCCCGCGGGCCGCCTAGCTTTTTTGTGCGGCCCCAAACTCATTTATTTTCAGGGACATGATTTACAAAATCTGGCATTCTATATTTCGTATATCTTGAGATTAATTTTGACTTTGACGTACAAAAAGTGACACCCAAAGAGGATTGTCGTTTCATATTTTTTTCATCATACCAGTATAGTGTTGCGGCCCGCGAGGCTTTACCAATATATGTATGTGGCCCGAAGACAAAAAAGGTTGAGTAGGGTTGGTCTAGACAGTCAATAAATGTATATATTCATAATTATATTTACTAAATTTGTTCTTTTCTATATAAAAATTGACCCTTGAAGTTGATCTGCCATTTTATATGATCTACTTTATGGAATTTGATCCTGTTACAGACTCCATTCAATTTCAAATTATGTAATGCTTGTTTTCTAAATTGTTTTAGACATTAACATACAAATAGCTCTATAAAATCCACTAGCCAGAAATCCTACCCTTCATTTTTTTCGTTTAAATGTATTTAGATTTTCTGAACGAAAAGTGGCTTTTGTGCATTGTTTAAATGTGTGCAATAAATGCAATTAAATACAAAATATATAATATTGATAATGATGACGAAATGATGAAGTCCTGTTCTATGATGGAAATAAGCAAAAATAAAACAAGCAACACGTGAAAGATAAATGGCACCTTTACTGCGACAATATAGCATTCCTTTGTGGCTGTTCTAAATTAAAATATTTTTTTTTGTAATGGTTTCATATCAGTGTACCATAAATATTGAAATTTTTGCCCTGAATATTAAGTTTTTTTTTGAGCCCCGAAAAGCCTGAATATTTCCATATATTTTATTAACATTTTAGACTTAATATCGTATTGACCGAATAAAAGAATTGAGGAAATAAAACTAGAGACAAATAGTTAATTTCATAAACATGCAAATTCAATTAATGACAGGGTCAGGGGGGGGGATTCTTGTTTTAAAATACAATGATTTTTATATGAGATGAGATGATCTAAGACCACGCACCAGACATAGAAGAGCGCTTTTGGAAAGAGGCCCCCTTAATTGTTATAATTATCATTATATTTTAATAATGAAGTACATAACATTATGTTTATTTTTAATATTTTTCAGCAGAAGGATAGTATGGAAAAAAAAGATGTAAGTAACCTGTTGCGGATGATGTGGATGATGCGGTCTTACCGTCGTCGGCCGAGATCTGTTCGACATGCGAGCGGCAACTCCCCTAAGTACAGCTGGAGGGATCGGAGTTGGTATACTGTCACTGGATTGGCTATCTCGAGATTTCGTTCGAACCTGTTAAATAAAACAATGAAACACAACACTAAGAAATGTTTGTGAATCAATATCAAGGAGGTACACCTAACACGCACAATATTATAATCTCACATTTAATTTGGCTTTGTCAGACATTGGGGATGCAGGAGGAAATATACGGCGTTTGTAAAACTACGATAATAGATACACGTAAAAATGCATTCCCATTTTCCTGGATCTGGAAAAAAGTATCTCATTTACCAACCATTTCTGCAGAGAAAGTTGAATAAATAGAATAGAAAAATTAAAAATTGTGGAAAATTTGTGGTTCATGCAGCATTAAGCGTGAAGTGGGACTTAGGGAGGTCTCATAGGGAAGTACTCTTGGACCTATGCTATTCTTAAAATGATACCAATAATTAAGGTAATTCTAGTAAAATCTAGTTAATTAAAATGATTAATATTTTTTTTTCATCGAATGTAATGAAAACGAAATGTCTCACTTTAAAATTTAATATAAAGAGTGAGTCTATATTTCCTACAATGATATAGATTGTAGAAATGCAATATGATTTTGTTTGAATCTAAAACATCTAAATATATATATATATTTTAAAATAAGCCTGTTATTTTCAGATATACTTATACACGCAATAAATATTGCTATAAATTGGATCCTAACAAACTTCCAAGCAAAAAAAAAACGCACGAGAATACGGCGGTACTTCCCTATAGGAACAAATAACTTCACTATTCACAAGAAAAATAATATAATAACAAATAGTGAGTCCAACTTTGTTGACAATGGGAAAAGTGAAATGATAAAGTAAGAGAAACTAATAAAAGTAAGCCTAACAAATAAGTGCCGCCTCCCAGACTGCCTGTGCAACATCTGCTGGCACAAATCCAATATTGGAATCTGACAACAAACCGGCAACTCCAACTGTTTGTTTATGCTAATCGAATTTTCTACCGAGTGGTGCTTTTTGAATCTGGTGGTAATTGTTAACATCAGACTGTATATATTAAAAATTACTGAGAATTGAAGTAGGTAGGTACTGAATGATTGAGGAATAAGCAAATGTACGCTACATTATTTTTTTTTTAGTAAATAATTGAAATTATTAATTCAAAATGGAGATTTCTGTAAAAGCTATGTCCAGTTTGACGTAAAAAAATCAATCAGTTAGAAAAAAAGTGAAAAAGTAGAATATACACTTACAAATATCTTAATATCAATAATGGTTAAACATTTATATTTTGAATTTCTATCTAAAAATGGGAACATAGGAATTAGAAGGAGTAAGATTCAGATCAAAATTGTTTTGGTAATGAGTTTATGGAGGAGTTATGAGTCATGCTTATGGAGAACCTTTTTTGATAACATTATTTCAGAGAGTTGTAAGGTTGCACACTGTGTGCCAATTCTGAAAAAATGATAACCCTTAAAAATATATTTGAAGATGAATGAAAATGTATCACAATCTAAAATGAAATGATAGCATTAAAGAAAACAAATTAAAAATGGCAGCACGTACACAATTAAGGTTTTTTTTAAAAATATATACTCTTGAAGTGACTAATTACTGTTAACTGTAAGTAGCCATAAAGAAAAACGAAACAAAATTCAGAAAACAATCTGTGTGTTTGTAGTATGTATATGTAGATATATCTCATGAATAAAGTAGTGTTAGACACAAAGATCTTCAAATTACTTCACTCAAAATATATTCAACGTGCATAATGAACGTAGACAAATAATTGTAAGGTGTGAAGTATGTTATAATATTGACATACCTACCAATAATGTGTTGTCCAACTGACATTGAGCTCTTTATATGTCACGGTGACCCAACCAGTATCTTCCAAAATGATTTTTACAGCTACAAGCTTTTTGCACATAAAAACACGAAAGTTCTTGGCATTTGTAGTTTTAGAGTTAAAACATACGGATGGAGGGACCAGGCACATACAGAATGATTAAATTTAGTTAACATGTATTATATTGTTACTTAAGTTCTGAACGATTTATGAATCTATAATTATTAAGATCTATTTTTATAACATTCAAAATGAATATCTTGATAAGTATGAAATTCTTTGTAAAAGTGATTATTTTGCTTATTTAATATTAGTTTACTAAATTCACATTTAAAATACACCCTGATGTGTAATCATCAGTAGAAATTAATGTAAAACGCAAACATCAAAATGGACAAGTGACGAGAAGTGTTTCCATTGGCAAGCTGATTTTACACTCCTCGTCGCTTTGCTGGATTGTTCATTTGTGTGCCTAATATCTAACGATACACCGTTTGATGGGTCATGAGATCGGTCTACCCAACTCTTAATGAGAGGCATACGGCTACAAGTGTGCGCTAGGCAAAATTCTGCTTCCTAATAAAAAAAAGGTCTAATGTTCGTCATGACTCTTGTAGTGTGGATGTGGAATGTTTTTGCCAGGGCAAAAGATAAGACGATAATTTAAAGGCATCATTCCCATGGAAGTTATCACCATCCAATTAAAATCCAGTCCTAACCTTGTCTTTTAATTGCCATTATGTTTGTTTTATTAAAAGGAATCAAATGAAGTAACAAAGGGATTAAGGTAAGTTGTTAAAAAAATATTGAATTAAAATTAGGCATTGATGTTTACACAATGTGAGCTTTATATGGTATTTTTTTAAATACGTTATATGGTTACGGTTTTTATGGTCCTAATAGAAATTAAACGGTCCCTAGACATGTACTCACCGTAACACATTTCGGATTGAGGCCCAGCAGCTTGGCAATGTCGATAAGGGCATGATCACCCGTTGGCGAATCCACGTCGGTGACTTTTTTTCCGTCAGCGTACACCGAGTAGCCGGTCACAGGACCGGAAGTCGGCTGCCGGCTGATGGGCTGCCAGGTGACAAGAAGAGTCCCATCCTGGGGACCAGCCTCCACCTAACCACGCGTTCCATTGCAATTGGGAAGGATATTATTGAGGTTTATTTAGACTCAAACATTCGCACTAATATAATTGTTTCTGAAAGAATTTGTTAAGACTGAGTTAATGCTCAATGTGAAAGGGGTAAAGGTAAAATAGTAAAGAACAAGATTTTGTATTTGTGATCCTTAGAATATATTGAGAGAAGCTAGATGCCATAGACTTACTGACTGAGGTCAGGTCGCTCATGAAAAGATAGATAGGAAATAGTATTAAATAAAGAATAAGGATTTTCGATCCATAGAATGTATAGTAAGTGCGTACCTGACATGGAAATCACTGGCTGAGATCAGACACATCATGGTAGTAATAATATATAAAAATAATATAGAAAAATAAATAAGAATTTATAATGCTTTGAATGAATGGTACGAGCGTATCTGTCATGGAAAACATTGATTCAAGGGTGATTATAAGAAGGTAGAGATAAATTAAACTATTAGAACTATTTTAAGGGACAAGGGTTCAGTAGAATATTATAGGGTAATATGATGGGGCAAAGGGCTGTAGGAAAATGGTATTACCCGTTATGGGTGATCAGTGTGCAGATAAAATCATCTCTTCTGTCGGTGAACAGAGATTTGGAGGTGGTAAGGTGGAAAAATAAATAAAACAATAGACTTTATATTATCTTTCACAAAATAGCACTGCTTGCTCTAATCCATTGCCGTAGTAGCATTATTTATTATAAAGTGTATAAAAACTCCACACAGAAAGGTCATGTATTGTATCAACAATGTTATTGAGGTTATTTCATTAATGATTTTTTTTTAAATTGTTTGCATATAACAAAACACTTTTTTATTATTTTTGGCATTTAACAGTACAAGTACTATTTATAATAAAAAGGCAAAATATTAATATTTGATATCAGAATATTTAAATGTTTTATTGCAATATTTATTAGCACTAACATTTTTTTTAATCGTTTTGGTGTGAGCAACTGACTTACAGCTCTTTTGTATTTAACTGGCTTGTAATAAGTGTGACAATATGCACTTTGAATATACAATTATGAGGAATTAGGTGTTAAAAAGGTGAAATTACGGATAAACGGTGCACAATTTTGTAAAATTGCATGTGAAGCGGAGAAAATTGCATATGTAAAATTATGTGATAACGTTAACAGCATGCAGAAAAACAATAAAACATTTAAAAATTCTGGCGGGATGATTGCAAACATCGAAAGTATGATTTGAAAATGGCAGCAATGTTGATACAATTTTCAATGTTTTTGAATCAACATAATTGTGGTGTTTTTAAACATTCTGACATTCCCTGTTTGATCACAGCTAATCCTGTCCTTCAATATACTTGTACCCAAATACATTTCATCCATATTGCGCAGAGTGCTGTCACAATACGAGTAGGTTATTAGTTATTAGTTCTACATGAGAGCAAATTAATAAATGGATTTATGGCACAGATTAGTGTATTCTCTGGAAGAATTTTTATTTCAAATGAAAAATTTGAAATACGTGTTTAGGATATCATTTTTATTTTTTTAAGAATCAAGTCAAATATCTTTCTGATAAAATCTGTCATTATAATGAGAAAATTTTCTTTTTTCTTTTAGGCTACACAAAACAAATTAAGGATATGCATATCGCCAATAAAAGAAAATAAATTTAAGATTTTTCCGTTCTTATTTATATTGGCTGACTGCTGTGATGTCATAAAATTCTACGTCGTGAGCAGACAGCGATTTCAACAGAGTGTGCTATACTGGAAATCTGCTTATAGATGGTTGTGACATCATGCAACAAATTTTCCGAGCGTAAAATAATTTCAAGCATGGATTCGGTACAAGTTGTAAATCTTTGTTATTTATCAAGATATTCAAATAATTTTTCACAGCTCAAGGAAATCCATATTCTTAATGAATATATATGAAAAAAAGACTATGATAAAGAAGACTTTCCCATTGATAGGTTAATTATAGTTAATCCACTAGGAAATTTGCTGCTTTTATTAGTAAAATTTCCTTAATAACACTTTGTATTTATCATATTATTTCTTAAATATATCTAGACCACTAGGTTTTAGCATTACTGAAAACATAAGTTTTTCTACTTATGCTGTATGCAGAGAGTCGATAAAGTACTGCATGCCTGTGATAATCTCTTTTAATCATAGTGAGCGAGAAGATACGAATCTGTGCGAGTGGGACATTAATGATGGCACTAATTTTAAATCCTTTTGCATATTGACAAATGAAATATTGATCGATTAACAATCAAACAATATGGACTGCGTTACTGAAAGTTTAGGGACTAATAGAAAGTGCTATTTTATCCATTTTAGTACTTTATCATCTCCCTGAATACTATAGTTATTTTTAGATTTATATCTTGGAAAAATTAAGTTTAGGATGTTTTGTAGACGACAATATAATAGTTGTCATTTGGGTAAATAAGTATATTAAAATGACAAGATAATTGTTACTATCCTATTATCTTTCCTAACAATTTTGAGTAGGAACCATTGTCATGATTGTTACTAGAGAAGCTATCGGGGGCTTCGAAATATGTCCCAAGTTGAGGTCAAGTAGCCACGTGTATGGTTACAACCTTCCCTGCCGTTCACCGCTCTTACAATGTGATGCATGTTTTGGGATAAGATTTGAAGCAGTTTTTTTTTAAAAATGGCTGATCTGCTCTCAATATTGCGAAAAGATGGTGAAACAATGAAAAAGTCAACCTTATATAAAAAGCCCTGTTTATAAAAAAAAGGCAGAATAGTTTCACACCTTGCTATTTGAACAAATACTTATTGGCTTCTATAGGATGTTTTTTTTAGAGGCGTGGTTTTCAATCTGGCACTACTTTTTTCGTAGTTGGTATTTTTGACAGCTGTCACTTGATTTATGCTCAGTTTGGTTTGCCATTTCATAATAATAGACTTACTCCTGAACAACGTTTGCAAATAGTGCAAATTTATAAAAAACACTCTACATTTTTTTAAAATCACTCTAAAATAAAGTAAAAATCGCGTCGTGGGCCTGTGGCGTGGCCTCCAAGATCGTGCGATTTAACACCGCTGGACTATTTTTTGTGGGGTTATGTGAAGTCGCTTGTCTACGCAGATAAGCCGGACACGATTAACGCCTTGGAAGAGAAAATTCGGCGCGTTTTTGCAGCAAGTTGGGCCGTCTTGCTGCAAAAAGTGGTTGAAAATTGGGCCTCTCGGCTGGAATTTGTTCGAGTCAGCCGCGGCGGCCACTTACCCGAAATCATTTTTAAAACATAATGGCAAACCCTTATCTTTATAATAAAACTAAATTCTTAGCCATAACATCAAATTATATGCGTTTTATCTCTTCTTGAAAACCACGCCTCTAAAATGATCACCCTTTATATACATTCATATATAAGAAGCTACTATCCCGTCATTTGGCTGTCTTATCTGTTGCATCTTTCCACTCGAAAAGTACAAATGTGAAAGAATTTAATTTTTGTGTGTAGATTGATGCTCTTGAAAAACAAGCATAGCCGTTTATTATTATTAAATTGAAATATTATGTCCGTGTTATTTCATACTAGCGTGTTAACATTTATGAATATATGAAAGAATGTTTTAATACCATTTTTTTGGTTTTGAAACCTAACAAATAACGCACTGTTGCCTCTATGGCCATCCAAAACGCACACTGCATGGGCTAAAAGTGTCGCTGGCATGAGTGGAGTTAGGAAGCAATTCATTACAAGTTGGTACCACAGGTGCGAGTGGTCTGGGTGGGAATGCCTGTAATAACACCTGTTGGGCCTATCTGTAAGACACCATGTTCTGGTTAAACAACTTACTACTACTAAACAATGTATAGAAGCAGTTGATATTATATGACAACTACAGGGTGTCATAATCATTCTTGTTTATTTTACGCATGCGTTTTCTTTATTATATGAGACACGGCCAGTGTCCTAACATGTCATAATAATTTATGAGTGCCGTTAGTACTTGAACTCTGGTCCTTCTAGCATAAATTTGCGTAGAGCAAATAACACAAAGGAACGTTTTATGCTATTTTGCAAAAGGAGCTTTCTGAATACCACCACATTAATACAGGATTTGAAAAATAATAATTTAACATTTTTGAAGGTTTAATAATTTTATAAAGTATTTTAAATTATATCATACCATTATATCCAGTGGTGGGTCTGGTAGCCCCTTGGGTAGAGTTCTGAAGTCGGTGTAGGCACCGGGAGCCTCTTCGATCGGAGCGCCAGGCGGTGGCCCAGCTCTAAGGTGCTTTGCTCTCACGGTCACGCGGTACTGGGTGCTGGGAGCGAGGCCTGTTATTGTATGCCTATAGACACCGGGTTTCACTGTCCGTACCTAGAAAAAATATAATGCCTAAACTGTTTATGAATTTAGTCAGGAGTTAGCAGTCAATAGTAGTTTGATTTGTAATAGTAATAGAAGCAGTAGCAGTAGCGGTGATTGGTAATACACCAAACAGCTAAAATGGGTATATGTTACTCTGAATGGGTCCCTTTGCTCCGCATTTGTCTTGCGCCAAGATAGAGAGACATACAGCCGAATATCCAGGTGTAATGTAGTGTACCAGAAGGCAGTGGGAAAGTGATAATTATTTTGAGTTAACAATTTTTTTTCGTAATATATAAAATGTAATAAATTGGGTTGTTTGTTCTAACAAACATAGTTGCTTAGGTTTGAGAACGTGCTCATTTTTTTGTATAAACGGAGAGGCTAGCCGCTAATTCGAGGCGAATCCCAGGGTTGGAAAACTTCTGGTGCATGAAATTCAACAATATAAATTAATAAATAACTTTACCTCAACGTTGTTGACGCAGACGACATGTTGATGGTTAGAGTTGGCCGGCAGCCAGGATATGATAGCCTGGCTGCAGGTGACGTTGGAAGCACGCACGCATGAGGGACCAAGGGCCGCTGTATCTCTCCCAATGACCATCGTACACGCAGCATCACGAGATGTACGTCGTGTCGCAGTCACAGATCTTACACTTATTCGATGTGGCTAAACAAGTGTCAAAATATACATTATTAATTAGAAAACATATAAATTTACCTTAATGGATATTTCAAAGGGGTTTAATAAGGTTTAGTGTAAAAGGCTGTTGCTTCCAATGAAGAATATTTCTTTTACTAAGAAATACCTTCATTATTCAAAAGGGTTCAAAATAGACTGATAACAGAAAGATCACTCTAAAGGCTTTTATTATTATTATTTTTTTATTTTATTAGTCTTGTGTTATGAAAAAAAGAAAATGCGTATATGGGGAAACTTTGTAAAAAAAGAAACACGTGGGGAAACACGTAAAAAAAAACAAGTAGTCAGTTACAAATAAAAATCAACCTATATAGCTTTTAGATACATAGATACATCATTAAAAATGTAATACAATAATAACCGAGGACAATTTAGAGGTATATAATCGTTATGAGACACGTCGCCACCTTCAACCGAATTTTACAGATATAAGGTGACGGATTATAGAGGATCTACAATATAAAACCTTAATTGAGAGAGTTAAACCTATAACCTATATCTAGTCTCATTCCAATAAACCAGCTATTAAATTGGATGACTAAATGTAGAAGGTGACAAGATGGGAGGATAAAATCTTGTTACTGCTCTCAATAATCTATAAAAATTGGCAATATGTCAACTGAGCCCCAGGTATGTATGCATACATTTATAATTGAACTGAGTTTCAACTCTTGTGCCTCTACTACAGTCTGAATCCTCGGGATGGGTCATGCGCCAGGCCGGTATTCCAGATTTTAAAATTGTTGGCTATTGATATATGTTTCAACCAGACCGTTCAATTATTATTAGGTAGGTACATTAGATATAATTAAACTTAATATTTAAATCTAAGCAATTTCAAAATAAAATCTAGAGAATTAAAAAAAAAATCGTATTGTCTTCAAAATATTAAAATTTGTCATATGACATTTTTAAAAAAGGTACAATATCCCAAGATAAGTTCATAATAGGTTTCTGCCTTTATCATCTTCTTTTGAACCATAATTTACTGATGATGAGATGCTTTTGTATAGATATAACTATATGAAGCACTTTTGAGTGAGATTTATTTTTGACAACCTTTTGACTGAACAAGCAATGCCCATTTGCACTTCTAAAACAGCTTAAGTAGGTTACAAAGTTAGGGTGTCACTGTGTCACAGTAAAGTATCAGTATATAAGTATAAAAGTATAAAAATTAACTGTCACATACCCTATTGGAATCAACACCTTCGACAAGGGCTCGTGTTCTTTCGGCTGCCTTAATAGTAGTCTTGAGGACTCCGTCCACGTAAACATGGTAGCTCTCGATTGGCGCTGCCGTAAAATTGGTTTCCGGTAGTGTCCAGCCGATCAACACCGATTTATTGAGCTGCCGTTCCAACGTCAGCTGCCGTGGTGCCGGAACTAGCGCCGAGAAAAACAGGTCACCATCTGCCACTTTGCTATTGCGGTGGGGACGGGGATGGGGCTTTTTGGGTCTGATTTTGATGTGAGCTCGTGGGTTTGGTCTTTTGGATCGGGAAACGAGAGTGTATAGTCTGGGCTCTGTTTATATGTTTATTAAATGTATTTGTATAAATAGTATAAACAGTGATTAATATGAAAAATATTAACAGTGTTTTTATAAGAAATCGTGAATATTGGCACATTAAACAAAAAATATAATTTATAAATATATGAAGCGTATAATTTTAGATTCAATGTATAATATTTTTTTTTTATTTAAGAGTGCATTTTTAATTTAAATATATTAAAAAAAAAACTCAAATTTAAAATAATTTTAAGAGTGATAAAAATGTGTTCCGTATGACCGATGCAATTGTGTTATTTTTTTGGTGATTAGCGTGCAAAAAATCAAGCAAAGTGAGTAAAAGTTCAAAAATAAAAAGAGTGATTTAGTGTTTTAACGAATAATTGCATGAATGGAATGTGGAGATTGAGATGGAATTTGTTAATAAGCGGTAGGGAAAGAGAAGGAGAAAGGGAGGCATGATCTATATATTGCTATTACTACATTGCACACAACACTATGAAATGTTTACTAATAAAACGCACCTAAAGAATTAAAATGCTCAAGCAACTAAAGTGTGAGATTGTTTTCATAATCAAATATGTTGAGTTAAGTATCAATTGAATGCATATTTGAAGCATAGGCAAAATAGTTTTACCTTATATTAAACCTCTCGGCTGGACCGAAAGTGGGTGAGAAATGATTTCCTAAGGTAACGTTCGGTCGGATATGATTTACCCGAAAGTATATTAAAGGCTCACTATGTACATACTATCCCCTCTAAAATGGGCTTAAAATCAAGCATTCAAATTGGAAAATAAACACTTGGACTACCCTTATACATGCATTACCCATTTACGAGTATATATGCTCGGAGACTTTCTATCGCCCTTTCCATTTTAAGAGCATTGAAATAAAGCTAGTACTAAAGTTCTATTTTATTATTTGATAATTCAAATTTACATTTTTTAAATATACAGTAGGACCTTGATAATCCGGATGGATATGAAACAAGGCACGGCCGGATAATCAAGGCGTCCAGATTATAGTATGATGTATCTGCCTGTTTCTCTTTTGTATAAAAGCGTGCATAGAGAGCGTCTTCTAAAATCAGATTTTCTGGCTTCTTTAGCGTTTTAAGAACCCTAAGGCCTGATTCTGTGCACATAACAAACTTAATAATATTTTCCTGATTCTTCTTTATGTCGCCCACAGTTGATTTTCCGATTCCATACCTCTTTACGATCGCAGGATAGCTTTCACCACAGGCAATAAGCTGGAGAACTTGCTCTCTGTCATTCAATGCTAACCTTGAGTGCTTACACTGAGCCACTTCTTTGATAAACAGGTTAGAAAAGTCAGTCATGCAGATATTTACTGATATTATTCATGAAAAAATCTTATTTGCATATTTAGAGTTACAAAGCTCGCGACTGGGGAATTCACAGGTCTTTTAGTAAAAAAAGGGGTCGGGCAGAATGACTTCATGAGTAGGTATTACCATCAGATTGCCCGCCACAGCAGTTCAGATTACCAAGGTCCTACTGTATGTTATTTTCTAATTTCTTAGTTATATTAATCATAATAATCATTTTTTTTTCATAATCATTTTAATTTTAGCCATAAATATTTGGTATAACTACCATGTATTTTTTTTGCAATTTTCACCATAATCACTTGATTGACATTTTACCTTTAGAGTCTGCATGAAACCTACTTTTTATGTTAAAAAAAAAACCCAAAACATAATTTTACATCTGACTATAAAACAATGTAATGGACACGTTGAAGCAAAAACATAAAACTCACATATCCTAACAAAAAAATTACAAAAACAATTAAAATGTCTTTTTGGTGGGAATATGAAAACATTACTTAAAAAAATATTTTTTCTCCAAAGTGTAAAAATATCGTCTACTTTACACAGTAATTAATTCTGTTTGTAACTAACATTATAAATAAAAACCCAAACCAGAAAGTATAAAAAAATCTGGTAAATAATTCGACGGAGCTTTAGAAACTTCAATTTATTGAATAATCTTTAAAAAACATAATATTTTGTCTGGCCTGAATTGTGTTTTTCGGATCGATTAAAGGTGAAATTAAAAAACAGCCCTATAGATTCATAAAGTAAAACATTACTCAGCGTCACAGTAAATGAATTCCACTAAAATGTAGGGTGCTTATACAATAATGAGCAACATCTGCTTTTAAGGTATGATTACAAAAAAAAGATAAACAGAATGTATTAAAATTCATTGATATCCTTTTAGGTGGTTAATCTATATCGACAACTAAACCGGTTTCACGGAAAAAAATATACTAAAATAATTATATTATTAAAAAGTTTTTTTTCCAAAGTACTTCGCTAGCCGCATGTTTGAGCTGTCGCCACCCAACCTCGTACCGTGCGTTTAACGGCATTCTCAAACATAACATGAATTCTATTAATTTTTCAATTCGTTTTCTCATAATTGAGAAACATTTCTCCAATATATTTTGCTGATTAATGATTTTTGATATAGATCAACCCCTTAAAAAAACATCACAAATTTAAATATGACTGTATAGCTAATATAAAAAAGTTTGATTAAAAATAGTTTTTTTTAAATTAACAAGAAACATTTGGAATTTAAAACAGATTTCAAAAACAATTGATTATATGAAAATACAGACGTTAGATAGCGATTAATTAAAATCATAAGTATTAAAGTTGATCAGTAGGACCCTCACAAATTTACAGTAGTGTTTGAGGGGGCCTTTAACTGAATGTTTAAAACCTTCCAGTGTAAAGTCGGAATATGCCTAGGTCTTAGGGTTATTGGCCGATTTATCATACCAAATTAATAATTTGTATTTATGCAATTTATAATCTTAAGAAATAATATAAAAATTGTGAATATTTTTCACAATTTTTTAAAAAAAAGTGCAAAATGTAATTATTAACAAATTCCCCCTTACCTGTGAAGGCAATTTATTGTAAAAAATATACAAATCTATTAAATAAATTGGGAAGTGTTTTAAACAACAATAATTTCAAACACTTTTAGATACTACATTTATCATACAAACCTCCAACTTAAAAATGCAACACAGGCGATCATCCCGTATCCCATATTCTGCCAATATTATGTACTAGCGCATGCGTGCTGTTCTTGGACACAATTAATGGAGTGCGACTAACAAATTTACAATGAGTCGCGTGATATGTGAAGAGCGTAGGTGACGTGGTGGCTTTTCACATAATTGAAATATCTACAAGTGTATTGAAGGTCATTGGACAAATGATGTCATTAGTTACACTAATGATTCTACTCCTTTAACCGATCTTAACCCCCATGCATTTATAGGTTAAAAACAGTGTTTAAATTGTGCAATGAAAGCGGTCAATATTCAGACTACCTAAAATATTTTTGCAGTAGTGTAATTGTAATTGTCGTGTTACGTATTCCCGCTGAATCTTTGCCACAATGGTTGCAGAAAAATTAGTTTCAATAACAAATTTTATCTATCACAGAGCAAGCCATGTAAAAGGGCATGCGATTGAAAAACGGATATGCTTTGTATTTAACAGGTCTTTTGCAATTATGGATTTCTAGATAGAAGAGAAGCACTAGGGTTCACCGGCGATGTCCTTTGCAATTGATAGCTCAGTTCTTGTGCTGGAGTTCCGTGAAAGAACTGGGAGACAGCGGAATACCCCAGAAAAGGTAGGCTGACACTATAAACGCTCTACAAGCAATGCAAACACAAATACATGCAATACCTTATCGAGTACTAACTGTAAAAATTAAATAATGACAATACACTGGACAATTAGGGAGTACATTTTTTTTAGTTGTGCATAGGTGCTACAGTGTTACTCTAAACATATTTGGCCGGTAGGTGACTGCTAATGGATGAATTAACAGCTCTATATTTTTTAATACAAATAGTTGACGTAATGCAGGTTGGTAGAGCTGTCTTGGCTGACTACTTTGAGAATTATTATAATTATCATTCGCTGAGCAAGCAGCTATTTAGCTGATATGCTCACATCTCGTTCTCATTTACTAGCGATTATCCAGATTCAAGAAATTTATCAAGGCGATTCTTGAACTGGTTTACACTTACAGCTTCCACAACTTCTTGTGGTAGCCGATTCTAATTATACACAAAGCTATTGGAGATAAGTTTTTCCTAGGATTAGTGGAAAAAATAGATTTTGGTAACTTCATTGAATGGCCTCAAAGTTGCGTGTTTTGGTTAAACATGAATATATCTTTAATGTTTGCACGATTTCACCACGATCACGTCTCCTGTACTGAGGTCAATTTTAACATAGACAGCCTTTCTTCCATGCAGCCTTTCAGCTGTTTTACCATTAATAGAATATTGCGGGGGGGGGGGAGATTTTGTAACTATTAGAATTCTAACCGAACAGTACAAAGCTAGTTCTTTAGGGCTCTGGCGATTAAGAGATACATTTCAACAATCAAAAGAGGAAGACTATCATAGCGATAGGGTTCTAAAACTAAAGAATATTAGTGGCTTTGATAAAAAATATACAATAAAAGAGAACTGAAACTGATTCTTCTTCAAAAAAAACATAATAAAACGAAACGACAACACCACAAACATGCTACACATTTCAAAAATCAAATATCAATGTTACTCCCAAAAATTGTTTTAGTGCTTTCCTTTGAATTTGAGTTGACTTGGATTTAGTCACATTTTTCCGCTAAACATGTTTTACGGTGGGTGGGTAATGAAATATATAACGGTATGATAAGGGATGCCACAATTTATAAATATAAATGATAGCTTATAATTTACCGTCCTTAGATCCCTAATTTTAATTCACTTATAATCACATTGGCACAAAAACAGAAAAGTAATCGTTCACAAAAACCAAGAACCTGTGTTCACTCACCAGAATCATCATCATCAGGGCCTTCGGCTGCATCGGTGAGGTCACTCAGTCGGGCCACTTCCCTGGAGACCATTCCGGGATCACTGCCCACACCATACCCCGATGAGCCCATTCCGGGGCCCATTGCACCATCTTCGCTGTCACGTAAAGTCGACACAACCGCCTGAACAGAAAATATATTACATTAATATCACTGGATGACTAAATAATCCCTATCTCATACCCCAAGTAATCTGTCATAATTATTATAACAGGTCTTTGATAGAGAAAATCCGATGTTTTCAGGATAGATTCACCAACAGTTCTGTGTTTGGAGAGGCACCCATCTCTCAGCTTTTTAACATAATTACCTACTAAGATAATATAGGTACTTCATCAATAGTCTCAATTAAATTCACGGAATACATAGGGTATGATATTATTATAATCACATGGCTAGTATTGTCGGAAGGCATTAAATGTAGTTCCGATAGCCCTGAGAATATCTTCATGATACAAAGCCATCCATTACAGGCAGAAAAATATCTTGCGTGTGTAATTGTATGAGTGTGTGAAGTATCTTGTTTTTTCTAAATAATTGCTATGACCTAGGTTATATACAATTATTTTGTGCCCTACTCAACTAGGCCAAATGTGCCTGTATTAGAGTCAGGAGAGATGGTGGTTATGAAGCGTTAAAAATGCTATGACTATGTGCGGATTCGAACCCGCGACCTATGGGCCAATAGTCCAACGCCTTAACCACTAGACTACACGAATCTCATGATTTATGTATGTACATTTGACAGTTATGAGAAAAGCGCCATTAAATATTTGCAATGGCAAAAGGTGTCCAGGCTTGGTTGGAACCAATGAGGATTAAAACAAACTTTGTAAATTAGACTCAACCCGGTCATTTCTAACAACACAAACTGTAGTGTTGTGACTCTCTTATTTAAAAATAATCATGGTTTTGTTTTATTTTGTTATTACCTAGAATTATATAAATAGTCTGAATTTTCCATACAATCTATCAAAACTTTAGATTTCGGAATGGGGTGGTATACAGTAAACTGTAGTCACATAAAGGAAAGTCAAATGTTGCCTCATCAGTTTGTTACCTATCTATGTTTAATAGACATCGATGTGGATCAATTACATATTTCTTTCACATTATGGGGTAACTGATCAAAACCAATTTTATACATTAAATACATTTTTGTATTTGTTTTTTCAGTGATCAGTAAAACTGAATTTTATTTCAAATAAATAAACATTTGTTTATACCTGATGGAACTCGAGCAAATCATCTCCGACGAGCCTCTGTAGAAAGTGGGATGGAACAAGACCCCTCCGACCGTCCAGAAGTTCGGCATCTAATATGGAGGCATTGGGATCGGGAGGACCCCACACGAGGAGGTAGTCGCCTGCCGTCAAACTAAGGTCGCCCTCGGCCGATTCAATGCTGTGGAGAAATTAAACAGTACAATAAAAAAAAATTGTCACCTGTAATATAAAACCTAATAGCTTAAGAGATTTTTTAAATTATGTATTCTAGATGTAGATTAAAAGTAAGCTTTGGGTCGAAAATTACTCCTTGGTCCTCAAACTGATCTACCATATAAATCTGACAACCATTTAGGGTATAAGAAAACGACAATGGTTGCTTTTCCTTGTAAAGGTCATTGTTTTACTCTTATTGGTATTTAGAACTAACTTGTTTGATCTACAATATTCGATGAAGTGAAATGGTGACGTGAAATTTAAAATGTAATTTCGGCAACGGATAGCGTCATTATCAGACCAACGCACGAAACTTTGTGTAAGTGAGTAAAAAAAAATATAAAAACCACAAACAAAAAATATTAGAAAATATTAAAAAATAATATTAAAAAATATTAGCAAAAAATATTAGGTAAGTAGGTGGGCGTGGTCAGGAGGTAGATAATTAAACACCTAGGCTTGGGTACGGAAATTTACGAATTGCTCATCAAGGAAATAAATCATCTAAAAATATAAAAATGGTTACTGGAAAAGGGAAGAGGTTCCCGTACGAAATAGTTTTACGAATATTACGTCCCGTAGCTTGCGTCCAAATGCTAAAACTAAATCTACAAATAATTGGCGATCCCTTGGAACAGCACATTGTGATCCATCCAACAGCACGTGATTACAAATTTCAATAATCTACGTACAAGCAATGCATTTATTGTGTAATCACTATTTTACTGTTATATATAAGAGTGTATGTAAATGACGATAAAAATAAATAAATAAATAAACCATTTGTTGTCTTAACCCACTGGCAAAGCCTTCTAAAGCATTAGCATAGCAATTTTAGGAAAAACAGAAAAGCCTAATTGAATTTATTTTTAGGTCGAAGTGTGTGGTTTGAATCGGTACGCTAGTATGGATATTTCACGGTACATAAAAACCTTATTACAGTGCAAGGCACACTATAATGATTATATATATATATATATATATATATATATATACAGGATGTCCGAAAAGTCGACGTCCAAACTAAAACAAGAGATTAAAGAGATCATATGCTACAAAAAATGTTAAGTACATAATGGTGATATTCGTAGCGGTTTTTAAGATATTCATGTTTACACCTATTTTTCATTTTTTTCTACCTAGATGACTGGATATTTTATTTCAACAAAAGTGGAGTTAATTTGCTAATGTTTTTTTCGTTAGTAGTATTAATAGGTAACTAAATATTTATTTAAAAATAATTTTACTAGAATTACTTGATATTTTAAGTAGAAAAAAACCCTGTTTGTTTTTTTTTTTGACAAAATAATGAATCCAGACAGAAATTTCTACAATTTGTATTTTTAAAAAAATAATCTACACAAATTTATCCTGCTATTCTAAAAACATCTCAGATATTAGTGTAACTGTTAAAAAAAATTATAGGCTTTTACTGAAATGGGTTAAGTCATTACTTAGAATATACCTACTCTAATTTTGAGGATGCATTTTTATTGACTATTGACAAAAATACACCCGAATTGATTCATTACAAGCAAACAACATCTCGCAAGTCTGTAACTGAATGAGTGTATTTTTTTGTGTATGGCTTGTTACTTAACCCAGTCGACGGTGCTGAGAAAAGCGCCGTTGAATATTCTCAACGGCGAAAAATGACCCAGCCGGATTTGATCCACCGCGGATTCGAAGCCGGGACATCTGGATTTAGAAGCAGGCGCTTATGCCGCTGCGCCACCAGGCCGTGCAGCACCGCTGCCTTGGACCTTTCTGAGACGATAACGTCGCATTTTTGTACTAAGGAATCACAAGAGTTGACAGTTAGCGGTGCGTTTGTCATTTGGACACCCTGTAGGTTATACACCGTGTCCCAAGACCATTTCAAACATGATTTATGTTCCGAGAAAAACAAAAGTCGTTCTTGTCATAAGTACGTCCGCTCGCGGGCCCGCGTCGCGCCGGGTCTTGGCCGAGTGCGAGCGAGCAAACGAAAGAGCAAAACACATAAAGGAATTTTACACAAGCGCTTAGATAAATTTGAACGTGAATTATTTTCGCATTTTTTATACAATTTCTTGCTCGTAATAGGCAACGTGAACATCCCTTAGTCTTCCGGAATGGTCTTGGGACATCCTGTACATGCATTTTGCAGTAATCTATATTTATTGGGGTTTTTTATTGAATTATAAAATTAGAATCTTTAAATAATTGGTGTATAACGAACTATTTACTATTAAAATGTTACACACAGTGTTTTAATATTGTATTTATCTATTGGTCCAAATTTAGAATTAACAAACAAGTCTCACATAATACACTTTTGGAAAACGTACCGTAAAATGATGTTTATGTCACTAATATTGTTTTTTTTTCATTTCCTTTATTACCGCTTAACCCGTAATCTACCCTAAAATAATATATATATAACCCTAAAAATAATATATATAATACAATAATAAAAATAACCCTAAAATCTACAAAGTAATGTTAACATTCTCGATCACTCAGATATACTCTCAAATTAATAGCATTTTATTATTATTTAATAACATCTGTACAACATTAGTTTAAATAAAAGTGGTAACTCACTCTGGCGGGTCGTAGTTGAACCTGGCGATGTACACACAACACCTGCCTTTGCCCGGAATGTCCAACATGTCGACCTGACCTTCAGTCAATCCGCCTCCGTTCATATACTGAGCTGTTCGGCCTGCACAAACAAACGCACGCACACATTAAATACATAGATTAAACTGACAGTTTGAAGCATTTACAAATATGAAAGTTAATTACGGGGCGCCTCTAGCGACACCCTTGACGTGCCGCAGTTAGAACGAATCATCTTAGGCGCGTGTAAAAAAAATATGTTAAGAGTGAGTATTACCCTCGCGACCAAAAACGGGCAACTTTGACGGCATAGTCTGGTTTTATTTTGTGTTATATTTTAAATAAATATATCACATTATATAAAATGTATATCAACACTTTTCCGATCTCTATTTTGGCTAAAATTCCAGTGCTACTCGTACAGACAAATAACAAAATCATAGCTTTATTCACTATAAACAATCTCACGTCGCGGTTTTTCGTTTTATTACTAAATAAAGCCAAAAATAAATTATTAGATTGGCTACTAATTGCTGCAAAATTCATCAAATTTAATATTTTTTTACGGCCAAAATAGCTACTTCTAACATGTAACATTGATACCATCATAATTAGTAGACTTTGATATGTTTTTTTTAAATGTATCAATATCCCCGGCGTATCGGCCGTTTCCCCGCTGGCCTCCCTTGGTTTCCCCTCAAATGCCCTGTTGCGGTCAAAATGGAATTCTGGCCAGGGTACTACTGACTCTTAATCGCGGGTTATCGAATGTACCCTTCGGTTGAAACAGGGTCTTTTATTACCATAATTTAAACTAGCATTTTTTTTTAAAATTTAATCGAAACTATATCTAATTGCAATACAACGAGCGCTTTCTTAACACCCGTTATAAAAAAAAACAAAAATCTTATTTTTACCACAGCATTCACAGTATACTGTTGGTTTTAGTGCTATGGTGATTAAGTTTGGATTCATCCTACAATTTGTTCACACACCATAGAGCCAATATTTTTTATTACTGTGTGTAGTAATATGTAAAAACAAAGTCGGGTTAGTTACACCATTTATAACTCAAGAACGGCTGGAGCGATTTTTATGATCTTTGATTTGTTGGATTTGCATGGAAGAATAACTAATAAAACAATGGAAATTATCTATCTCGTATTATTTATCTCGTATAACTTCAAATTTATCAAAAATTAACTCACCGTTTTGTTATGGTTTTATTTTATATAGGATTCCATTTAGTATATATTTTTTGATAGTTCAGGTTAAAGAGACTACTGTATTTTCAAATGATTTATGTAAAAAGTGCAGTGGTAAATTACCATCCAAATCGAGTCCTGCCGCAGGCAAACTCGGCATCATTCTCGACAGCGACCGCGGCTGCTGGCCGTGGAGGTATCCAGTGTTGATGGAGCCCAAGGCATCCAGCCCTCCATATTGAGACTCCAAGCCCAGAGCCCAGTTCGCTTGGTGAGGAGTCACCGGGGTCACGACTCTCGCATCGCCTCTCACATACCTTCCCACGCCGAGTTCCATTTCTTCTAAAGGCTTTAACTTGATGTTCATAGCGTTTGAGGTTAAATTGGAGAGTGGATTTGAGTAGGTATTCTGCGTTCCGTAGGCTTGCGTGCCCGTTAAGTTGGAGCTGAGGGCACCCAGTGCATTACCCAGGTTCGTTAAAGGGTTCGAGAGCCCTCCGGTGAAGGTCGACGGTAGGTTGGTTAGACCGCTCGTCGATGGTAAGCTGAGGCTCGCTATCGCGGTGGACACCGACGGAATGGTTCCGGACAATCCTGAAGTTAGATTGAGGTTATTCGACAGTCCGCCCGTGAGACCGTGCAAGTTGGTCTGGATGCCGGCCAATGTGTTGGATATTTGGCTGATGTTGTTCGCGAGCGGCGCCGTCACCGGGTTCGAGAACGTCACTTGGTGGGGGTTGGACGAGTACCCTCCGTAACTGCTGCCGGCTGAGGTAGAGTATCCTGTTGGGTTGTGCGTGACGCTCATGGAGTAGTTGGATGGATTGCTGGCGGTATGCTGGTGGTGATGCGATACGCGCGGGACGGGTGAGGGGCACGGGGAGTAGTGGTCGGTGAGCGCGTGGCAAGAGTCGCTAGCGGAGACACCTGCGTCATAAATTTAAGGAATTATTTAACAGTTATTTAAATATTACTCATTGAAAATACACGGCCACCGCTAAAGGGACTGAAAGCGCGCAGACCATATGCATCACGCGTTGAGGGATAATCGGATCGATTCCGATAAATTTTACAAGTTAAATTAATGTATAAATGCATCTTTTATGATATTGCACGGCAGTTGTCCGCTTGTGTTGTCCTAAATACGCTTTATAACGTCCCTGAGTCAATTTGACGTAGGAAAACACGTCTCTGTGTGTGGTGGTAATTCTGTCTACAGCATTACGCCAAAACGGCTATTCAGATTTACTTCAAATTGTATTTATTATTATTATTTTGTATTCAAAGTTAACTATGGCGATTCTTCATACTATGTAACAAAATATAGAAACTCGGGTAAAAAGGGGGTAAAAAAATCTATTATTCGAACATTATGTCAGGTGATTTGGCGAAAAAGGGTTTCATCACACTATTCCATTTTGGTGGGTTTAAGGTATAATTTGAGTGCTACGAACGATTATATTCTAATGTACTTATCGCAATAGATTTTAGAAATAAATATCTTTGAAGTTATAGGGCGGGGTTCAAATTGTTGCCTGGCCGGCATATTCTGGTGGCGAATATGTTTTTAAAAAATGCCACGAAATGCCTAGTCGCATAACACCAGACAACACATTCAACAGAATGGTCTTAAGACCACGCGAACCTTGGACAATATGCCATTTAGCCATAGCAGATAGGAATAGGGCGAAAGGAGACACTTCGGCGCCTCAAAACGGAAGTTACCCAACTAAGAGAAGGAACTCCTCCACATAAAACCCCTGGCCCTCCAAGTTGGGGGTTTGGCGTGGGGCTGACTACTTACATGTTACGAATACCGAAAACAAAAGAGAAACTGGACTGTCTATATCTCAATGACCTCGGCCGCAAAAACGGATAAACGATTAATAATTAGTATTTTTCAGTCTTCAGTTACTCACTGCGCTCCCAGTCGAGACTACTTCCTAGGTAGTCAAACTAATATTTATTTATTTATTTATTTATTATTGTCATGTAAGCATACAGCGTACTAATATTATATACATTTTTTTGAAGAGGTTAACAATAAGGCCAATTAAAGCTTACGCCTATGTACAAAATATTTTGAGCTTAACGCTATTTTAGAAGGTGTATGTATGTACGGTGTAAAAGTGTCAGTGAGGGTGTGTGGTTGTGTGTGAGGGTGTGTGGTTGTGTGTGTGCATGTTTGTATGTATGAACATCATATGTGTTGCGCATAGATAATTAATTTTATGCAACGCTTTTATTTTGAGTCAGATTGGCATGAAATGCTTCGGATTTTTGAAAGAAACTCGCCACGAATTAGGTCAAATACATCAACCTCGCCGAATTTCATGTTGTAGGTATTAAGTTGTAGGTAAGGTTGTAAATATACAAGTCTTTACTTATCATCAGGGCTGCCACAAACAATGTATTACGATGGGTGCGTTTTACACTGTTTAATCCACTATTAGGTATAATTGTGTAATACCCTGTGTATATAAGTGGCAAATACCCTGGAACTATTTTTAAGAAAAACGTAAAACATTATTCTGGATATATTACAATGAACAAATGGATATATTACAAAAAACTAATAGGGTTACGACTTAATACATAATTTTCTTATATAAAAATGGGCTGTTATTTTTTTTACAATACAAGTTTACTTTTACGTAAGTAAGCGTAAGTTATTTTTTTTTAAATATAAGTTTGATCTGTACATAACATCCAAATATGTCTACTTTGCGCATAGGTTAAATACCTCTTCGATTTGTGTTTAGGCATGTAATTGTAGATTATAGCCGTCTAATGGAACTAATCGTAGTTAAAAAAGTGTTTTTTTTTTAAATTTATTTCTTTAATCTTTCAGCATTCAAAATATGTTTATCAAAATAAATAGGTAGCTACTTATTAAATGTGTGTGTAGTTAAAATTTTATAAAGCTATGTAATTGTGGCATTAATTTCTTTTTATTTTTGGTCACTCCAGTCGAAATGGTTCTCGAAAAATTGTAGAATTCCTTATTTTTTCAGCGGATACAAGATTATTTAAATTGATAACGCGCAAGAAGTTTTAAATTGATAATTGGATAGCTCCGTTTGCCGTCCGAGAGCATTGTTTCGCCGTGATCCACTCACCGCGCGGCAGCACGCGCACCTCAACCCGCCGAACCCTTTCATAACGAGAGCATACTGGGATCTCTCTGTACTATATATAATGTTATTCGATCTCACCATGCGTCGTAGACCTGGAATGCTCGAGCTCCGCGAGTATCCGATTGTCTTGCTCGATTTTCGCCATGATTCGTTCGATCTCGTTGGCCGAAGCGGCGCTGGAGGTGGGCGGCAAGGCCCACGTGACGGTGGGCGGCCCGCCCGCCGACGAGGAGGCGTCGCGGCTGCGCCCGCCGCTGCTGCGGCCACTGCGCACCGCCGCCGACAGCTCCAGCTGCAGCTCCTCGCAGCGGACCGTCTCCAAGGACGCCTGCAGAACATGCAAGGTATAGGCATGGACAAAGGAAGCTATCCTCAAACGGAATTATGCGTGGAAATTTTAGGAGAGAAATACGCAGTATTTCTATTTATATTTACCTAGGTAGAAGGTTATAACAAGAATGGCTATCATAATATAATATCAACTGCTTCTATACATTTTTTAGTAGTAGTAAATTATTTAACCATAACCTGACGTTTTACAGCTAGGCCCTACAGGCGTCAATCCCTCCCCAGACTACTCGGGCATGCGGCACTACCTTGTAATGGGTTACTTTCTTTCCTATCTCCTTTTTTTCCTGCGGCACTTTTAGTCTATTATTATACGTGCGTTTTGGATGCCCATAGAAGCGACGGTGATTTATTTTTTTAGATCTGAGTAAATTAAAATAAAAAAAAAATATATGTACAACCATGATATCATCTCTTTCCTTCAATTCATCATAAATTTTAACACTACTTCAGTTTTTTATTGTAAATTTGACGCTCGGCTAGTAGTGAAACAACACAAACATAATATTTTAATTTAATAATAATTATTATTATATTGTGGCACTAAACATTCTTTTGCATATTTCTATTTGCTCGCCTAGATGAGATTGTATTAATTTTAACTGGTATGGTTTAATACGTTCCAACGCCGTGCTGTCATATTTTGAAATTTGAATATTTGAGTGCTCTATAAGTGCCAATGTTTCATTAATAAGTACAAAAAATTTGTTGACTTTAATGTTATATATCTATATTAATCGACCAGCCTCCGATGTGATCTAAACGGCTATGGTTGTTTTTCAAGATCATTCTTCTACACACAAAAATTCAACGCTTTTGCGTGAGATTCCTCATTAAATTTAGCACGTGCAAAAAATATTTTTAGGATTTGTTAAATAATTTTCGACATATTGAAGAGTTGGAAAGGAAGGAAAACATTATTAACTATCGCGACAAGTGATTAAGTGTCACGATTAATTTCGTGTAATTAGATGAATAACATAATTTATATTGTTTTATTAAAATAACATTGCTTATAAGCAATAATTTAAAAAAAAACTATCTTTTTTGCAGTAAATTTAAAGAGGAATTTTACGGTGTTAGCAAATTCAACCGATATGAATTATCCGTATAAAGTGATAAAAGCGATGTTCCTAAAAAATACGCAATTATCTAAAAAAAAAATGTTATAAAAGTGACTCAACCTTGCATGTCTACTACTAAAGGTTATAAAAGAATATAATACAATATTGTATCTAATGACATTTCTATTATTTAAAACAATGTTTCAAAACATTGATAAATTAGCACGCGACTGCGAATGTATTATGACATAATAATTTAGCATTACATGAAATTATTTAATATATGGAATGGGTTAATGTGGAATGTGGTATATTTTGGAATGTTTGCACTTATTTGCTAACAGGCAAAGTAAATAACTTTCCCAATGCTTTTCCCAAACTTTCATGTAAGGTTTTTTGTGGATAAAACATATCGATATAAGTTCTATTAGTCTATTATTATTATGGACCGTATTTTAATAGCAAAATGTAAAAAATATATTAATGTAAATGAATTAATTCATAAGACAATAAAACGAAATGTTCTATGTTGCATCTACATATTAGGATAATACATATTAAACTAATGAAAATAATAATAAATTATTGTGAGAATAAATTATTTATTTTTTAAATATTCCTTGCCACTTTAACCTCAGACATCTGTAGTAAAAAAAGTTACCACCGAATAAATAATAACAGTTCATAATGTTCATGAAAAAGTAAAGTATGTGTTTGCTATCAGCTGATTTAATATTATACTCGTATTATCTATTTTCTTACTGTTACTTCTTTTGTTGCTTTGTCTATTGCAGTCAGTATTATGTATGCATCGTCATACATATACAATGAATACAATACATGAATGAATACATATATAATGAATGATTCATATTTTTTGCCCATTCAGTTGCGTTACTCTTGAACCATCCCAAAGAAATGCAGCGTTCATTGCGCGGGCTCTACCCGTAACATTTTATTACGAAGGAAAGGGGGCGGTCGGGGGGGGGGGGGTTTAATAATCGAGGCGGACCTGTAGTGTGCGGACATTTTCAAAAACTAGAGCAGAGAGTGGATTAATTAAAAAAAAACATTTTTCTATTGTAATGTTTATACATTTTTTAGCCGGCTTCAAAAGAAAAGCTAGATTTCTGTTTTTTTTTTATGTGAGGAAGTGATAAAGGACTGATGAACGAGTCATCACTCCTCAGGGGCTTCGATTTCGAATACTTTTTTTGCATATTATAGGGTTTATCTCAGTGGCGGTTCCAGAACTTAAAGTCTCAAGTTAGACATCGTGATGGAGATCGGGGGTAGTCCAGTGGTTAAAGCTTTGGACTAATGACACGGTTGCGGGTTCGAATCCGCACATGGTCATACAATTTTTACCGCTTCATTATCACCATCTCCTCTGACTCAATGTCTGTCTCTATGACCCAAAATAATTTTATATAAAAAAAGATATGTCTAGTGAAAGTTAGCAATAAAACAAAAAGTATGTTTTCCGTTCAAAATATTTTTATATCGATGTTATGTCACGTGCTTACTTTTCAGATTGTTTGTATTTTTCGTACCAATATTTTTTATTTTTTGAAATCGGTATTTTGCCTTTTAACGAAATGTTTTAATCTAACAATTTGTCGGAATCAGCTTCCAACGAAACCAATAAATTGTAACCGACCGTCCAATTTGACTTGTAAATTGTAACTGCTGAGCGTTTTCCTCTTTTTTCTCAATTTATTATAAAAAGAAATACTTATAGTTTTATAAGTAACTTAATGTCATTTTTATTTAGAAACCTACTTATTATTTTTGTAATATTAGCGTAATGATAACTTAGTAAAAAAACTACTTACTTGAATAAATAAAAGCAAATTAATCCTCTGGGTAGCACGGGGGGGGGGGGGGGGGGAGGGGGAGGAGGGGAGGGGGATAGCCTCTTTACTAGTAATGTTAGTAATGATATTAACAAATGAATACGGCATCCTAGATTGTCTTCTATTTTCTAGCTTTTTATCACGAAATAAATGCATGATGTTTGTCTATGACTCAAATGGCACAAATACTAAGCGTCTCACTACGATGGCAAAAATGACAGGGACGTACAGAGTATCTTGTTCTCGGCCAGGTAGGCCTTCTGCCATCCAACCCGTAACGAAAATCGGAGGTACTCTGAATGCAAACAAAAAAAAACAAACAAACAAGTAAAATGAACGAAAATAGTACAATCACGAAGCAGAATTCACATTTGCATTCAAGATTGTTGTACTATTTAATATCAAATAAACAATAATAATTCAATTTAATATTTAATATCAATAGGACAAAGTATTCTCTCTAACGCAGTACATCCCATTTTTATAAATACGTACCTATGTATATATTTATTTACACACATTGACAACCATTCGGTCTATAATATACAGATATAGTCTATCCTAAAGTAGGCAATTTTGTTTGTGTGTGAGTAGTTTATACTTTCAAGTAGTGCTATGAGAACGCTGTTGTGTTATGCCTCAGCAAATACATCTCTGCTAATGAACTATGTTATGTTATCTTAGTGGATATGGGGTGGGGCTAATGAACTAACGTGGTTTTTTTACAAACGTGCATTTTTTTATATTTTTATTTATGTAAGTTCGCAATACATTTAGACAATATTAGTATAGCAAGAAAAAACAATGGTACAGCCAATTCGTATACGCGATTACCACTACTATACTGTTTCCTGCCCCATTAATTAGACTATCATCTATATTAAAGAAGACAGTATTCCACTCTTTTCAACAATGTATCTAGTATGCATCAATTCCTTCCTAAATATATTTGTAATCAGTACGTTTTCATTGTACGAGTTGTATTTATTAGTCGGTATTCAAACCATAACATAAAAATTGACCTTAAGTCTTAAGATTTTTAAAATATACAAAAAAATAAGAGTCATCTAAATGTATTTTACGCTAAATTTTTCACAAATAAGTTTTAATCGAATCTATTAAAGGATGATTCGCGAAACATGAAGTAAAAATAAAAAAATACTTCGGTAACAAAAGGTGAGGTTACAAAATTTCATTATAAAATATTTTTAAGACACGCCCCTTATCCCCTTATTTAATTATTGCTTTAATTCAACTGACTTCGCTTTGACAGTATTTTGGCCCTCAAACTAGCCGCAATATGTTAACATCTAACATTGCTATCAGCTGATAACTAAAATCTTATGTAAACAAGCACACCCTTAAGCATACGTCCCACTATAATTATATATTGATCGAAGTTGCGCACACACATACGCACCCCTAATAATAAACTTCTGCAAGGTTTTACAGATTTCCCCGATATAGTGCGGGCCTATATAAATAAATAAAGTAGGCGTGCCGTACCTTCTTGTCCAGCTCGCGCACGCGCGACTGCAGCTGCTCGAGGCGCTGCGCGTCGTCGCGCGGCGCCGAGCGCAGCGCGCCCAGCGCGTCGGCGTGCGCGCGCTCCGCGTCCGCGCGGCGCGCCTCGGCCGCGCGCAGGCGCCGCGACAGCGCGTCCGCGTCGCCCGCGGCCGACATGCCCTCCCTCTGCCGCTGCCGCTGCCGCTGCCGATGGGGGAAAATACTATTATTTTATTTATTTATTGACAGGTAAGCATACAGCGTAACAATAGTATATTCATTTTACAAAGGTTTAATTATAAGGCCAATTAAAACTTTGCTGTTGATATTAACGCTATTTTGGAATATGCATGTTTGATGTGTGCGGTGTAAAAGTGCCTGCGAGGGTATGTGGTTGCATAAATACACTTTGAGAACGGAGAACTTCCCATTGTTTTATTTTTTATTAAGTATTATCTACTGCGTTTCACATAAACTTAGTAAATAGCTTTACTTTGTTTATGCCCCGCAGTGGGTAATAAATAACCGATGATCAAATAGCTTTGCACTTTCAAAGTATTCATAATTTGTACTTATATTTTATAGTTGATTAAACTTATCCAAATTAGATAGTTACAATTTCATTTTATACCGGGCCTTTGTTACGTAGCTACAGCACTGATTACACCCATTCAATGATAATACATTGCACATATAGACATTCTTTCACTTTTAATTAAAGCGCGCCCTAATTTAATCTTTTTTTTTTATCCAAAATAATACATATGAATTAGCATAAAACAATGAATAAATCTAGTTATAAAGTAATCTTAAACTATCTCATACAAAGCAAAATAGATAGGTGGTGTGGAATTTATCACCCCACTAGACAAGGTCTGTTCTGGGGTGATATCTGCTCCAATTCTACACGTTTGCTTTACTGTGTATATATGCTTATTAATTATTTTTATTTTATTTTGATAATTAGTATACGTATGGTTATATATATATAAATATATACATATCATATATATGAAATAAATACTCATGAGATACTTATATTATAAAGTGTTAGGTTTTAGTAATAATTGTGCAAAGTATATAATATATAATAATAGTCTATATAGGAATATTTAAGAGTAGTTTTTCACATAAATATTATTTTCGACACAAATGTGTCAACTATAATGGCCATCTATTATGTTGCATACTATTATGAATAGCTGTAGTTAACCTTGTAATAAATAAAACAAATGTGCCGTGATGAAACACCAAAATAAATACACCTAAATAGATGTGCTCTAATTGAAAATAACCCTCTTTAGGTGTCGGAATATCGCTAAGTTATTATTGGGCCGCGAATGAGTATAAATATCTCGTCAGATAGTGGCGAGCGTAACTTTTATCGAGTGATCAATCGATGTCGGTGATGTAACCACGTGACATCCCTGGTCCCCATAGCAACCGCCGATAGTAGGTCCACTGTATCGGCCCGGCTGCAGCTAATCAATAGCGATGCAAAGCCAACTGTCGGGGCTGACTTGATCAGGGATATTTTCCGGATTAGCATAAAAAATATTCAGCGTACCTCGAAGTGCGCTGCCCAACAGAGGCGGAAATTGAATATTTTCACAAGCGACATTTTTAAATGAAAAAAAAAATATATTTTTGAGATTATATCGAAGTAAACCATAAAACAAAAAAAATAATATATATCTGATTTAATAACATTATAAAATTTAATAATATATATCTAATATACATATATCGGACGGCGACAGTTTGGACGCGCGGCTCGCGAAGCACTTCGATAAAAATAAAGTTTGTTAATAATATAATTATTTGTTTATCCTTTTTTTTTTGGTCAGTAAATTTAATAATAATAAAAATAATAATAATTATTATTATTATCTTTATTCTTTTCTGAATACAAGCCTTACAAATATGTTCAAGTTACAATTTTACACGATAAATATACATTTTACAATAATTGTTTAAAGTAATCTACCTTCAATTATCGTAGGTACACTAAGGTTAACAGTACTAAGCGGACTTTTTATTCATAGCGTGCCAGTGTGTGTGTGTGTGAGAGAGAGAGAGAGCCCGCTAGATGCCAGGCAACGAGTACTGTGCTATTGCACTAGGAAAACCTGTTCTGCAATAGCGACAGAATAATATATATTTATTACGAATGATTAGTATTTATATTCAATATAATATTTATTTATATATTTGATACCTTGACAGTAATTATTATTTATTTATTTATGAAAGTACAAAACAGCGATACAGGAAGATAATTCTCTAATACTACATTTACATGGCCAAAAAAATGTACTAAATATGAATATGGTTGAAAACATCAAAATTAAATCAAATCTTAAATTATTATATCTAAGTTATTTGGTGTAGTCTCATACTCATACAAAAAAATATGCAACCAGTTTAAAAACAAAAAAAGTAATTAGCACTTACTGTAGTAAATTTTATAATATTTAGTTTTAGGACGTTAAACTAGATAATATCAATTCGAAATAGTTGCGTTCGGGCTCAAAATAAATAACCTATTTCGGTCGCATAGAAGAATTTGCATAGAACCTGAAAGAAACGCTCATTTTCCGACGCGCGTACGAGGCAACTTAACATTTTCCACTTGAAAGTGCACGGAGTCTGAACAATGCAGCTTTTTGAGGGCCGCGTTGGAACCCTTCGACCTCCGCGCTGCTAAAATAGGCTTCGCTTCAAAGTCGAAGGTTCTTAATGTAAAATAGAATTCAGAATGGCTGAAAAATTGAAACACGTCAGATCTTTGAATATATACAGGGCGGGCACCCGTGACCATTTCCGAAGACTTAGCGTGTGTTAATGTTATCTAATAAGCGTAAGAAATTATATAAAAAATACGAAAAAACTTCATCCCCTAATTTACTATTTTTTTAACGAAATATGTGTAAATCAATCTTATATAATCGGCCTACTTACCATTATTGGCGACCATTATGCTGACTGTCATAGTCACGTAGTATGGCGGGTTTCAGCCAAGAAAATTGAGTATCTATGTATTAATAAGTGAAGGGAAAACTTCGAAGTCCTTTTTAAGCATATCACTCGCACGGGGGAGTGTGAGATTTGGCATAACTAAAGTTCATATGGAGAAGAAGTGCAAAAAGCTAATATTATGCATATAATATGTGTTACAAGTACATTAAATTTAATAAATAAAACGTTCGTACAACTGACATCTCGAACTGTGAATTTTGTATGATTTTAAATGTTCCACTTTCAATAGTCTGTCAATGTCAAGGCAAAAATGATTATTAATGCCATCTTATACTTTTATGAAAGTCAAATCTCATTTTTACATTAAAAAATTAAGACTGTCAATGAATTGTATCACGAAATAAATACAAATACAAGCTATTTTTTTTCGTCAACTCTTACTAACATTAAATTTTAAATTTCATAGATATTGCAGGGAATTAAGGCAAACAACACACTCTAATGACGTATTTGTATACGCTCGGAGGTGACGTAATATAACAAAATTAAAATAAAAAAATATGCAATGACTAAAAGATAAACTCACCGTATTATAGAGGTATAAGAATCTCAATAATACTCAAAAGTTTAATGAATTAGGTCGAATTTTGACCACTGGGTTACTACTAGTTATAATTAAAACTTCGTTGCTCAGATATATTATGAGATTATGGATTAGATACCGCATCGGCATACTAAAAGTATGAGACCAACTAGGTTGATTTAACCTAGTAAAATCATAACACAAATCTTCGTAATTTTGTTTAAAGTTTTTTTTTAACTCAAATATAAGTTTTAAACATTGTGTTTTTACACAAATAAGAATACCACCTACATAAATACACCTAGACATAAATCAGCGAATAATTATTGATGACGGGTTGAGAATAGAGTTCGGAGGTCAACGACCTTTTAAAACCATGGAGATATTACATTAATGCCGCCGCCATTTTATACTAAAAAAAATTAATTAATTATAATCACAGTATTTTTAGTCATGTCTTATAAACTCTATTTAAACCGCAAATAAATAGACATAACTCCTACAACTAGTAACAATGGTTATTTAATTTAAAAATGAACTGTTTTTTGTTTTCCGAATTACTTATTATAAATTCTGGTTATTATTTATTTACAAATAAAAATTATAATTGTAATACATGTAAATTGATAGGTAATATATATTATTATTACTTGGATTCAGGGCAGGAGAAAAAAACATTACACGGATAAAAGTATGGCCTGTTTCCTCGTTTTGCTAGCATATTTATTTAAGAAAATGAGAAATAAATTAAAGACGCGTGTACACCAACAGGCGAAGCCGAGAAAAAAATCATAATATACAAAATGGGAAAAACTCAACTTAAGTATAGTACAATACATTTAAATATTCATCATGTAACATATTCAACTGATGGAAGAAACGAATTGCCTATTATTATTTATTTATTATTTTTTATAAGTAACAAATTTGAGTAATAATTTGGCTTTTAGATAGGTATTTGTTTAGGTGTTCATTTTAAGCATATGTATTACACATTTCAAATTATAGCAATTTATATTTTGTTTTGCACTCAAAATATTTTTTGTCGTACAAAACAAAACGAAGAGTTAATAATTAATTAATAATAATTAATAATTAATTAATACCCAAATTAAATTATATTTAAAGTTGTTATTTAATCCAAATTAAAAAGTTAGTAAAATCGCTATGCACAAAATACTAATTTTGTTAAAAAAATGTAAATTCGGTAATCAATCAAAATATCTAGTACTTCGTCATTCTCAATATCCCTTGCCGTGGTTCCACGCATAGCTCTGTAACATTTGAGATAATAAAATATTTCGCTGTTATAGTAATATTCTGAAGATTTTTTGAGAAAAAAAACAAGTATACTACCTTATTGAGACTATCCGCTTTTATTTTATTATTTTTTTTTTCAAAATCATAATTAGTATAGTGAAAAAACACCCATTTAAATTTACGTAAAAGGTCGTGGTCACGGTGTATAAGTTGCATGTACTCGCGACGTTGACCATCAAAAGTAGATATCGATGGCATTACTTATTTTCAGCGTTCGTTCCTTCCTTACCATAAAGGACTAACCAGAGTTTCTAAAGGAATTGGAGTGTGATTTACGCGCCCTGCATGATGCGAGCCGTGCCCTGGGAGTCGAGCCAAAATGCATCGCGAAAATGTGTGAAACGACCGCTGTCGACATAAGGCGCTGTCGAACTTTGTTATTGCGTTTTACGGAGAGCAGCGAACGTTATTTCTCAAAATGTAATTAGATTCGTACGGCATACACTTGTGGAATTTAGATTTATATCGGTAGAATGTACGAAGATTTATATGGGTGCCACTATAAAAAAAAATACCTCCAGCGCGCTCAGGGAGATGTACCAACCAGACGACTCATTATTTTAAAAGTAGTATCCATGCTTTAGGGGCAACAAAAATAAATGCATTTCTTTGCTGCGAGTCGATTGTTGCGTAGAATAAAATGGTAGGTGCTTATTTGTTTTGAATACGCTACCGACGCGCGCAACTCTGATGAAACACGAAGCGATTTGAAAATGAGACAATATATCTTTTTTTTACGCGTGACATTTCTTGCGCTCTAATTAAAATGATGTGTCCCTCATCATCATCATCATCAGCCTGTGTCTGTAACTGTACTTTCCAATCTTCGCGATTTTGCGCCTGTCGCATCCGGCCGTAGCCCGCGAACCGGTTGATGTCATCAACCCGTTACATTGGTGGTTGCCCTGTCGTTTTTGTGTGTTTCTGGAGCGCCATTTCAAGACATTTTAGTCCACCGCTCTTGGGTTGGTTGTCCTTGCCCTGCGCTGTTCCATTTCAGTGTTGCTATCGTTTCTACCGCATCCCGCAACTCTCTTTTCCGGTCACAGATCTTGATGCCTTGTAGTTTTCATTGCTATATTTTTCACAACGTGTTACTCACCTCGAAGATACAACTAGATATACAACTAGAATATATCTATTAAAACGTTTGGCACTTGTAGGCTGCTGCGAACGCTCCGAATGTGATCCGAGAGAACTCTCAGAGAACATTTCAAGAGTCTCAAATCTGGCATAATCGCGTCTAGACAGTGTGATTAAAAAAAAACCGCATTTGGTCAATGTAATGGACTGTTTTTAAACAAATAATTCTTTAACAGCGAAATAACTGACGTTCACAGTATGTTTATGTGGTCGCTTCGCTTCCTATGTCCTCTCCATTTCGATTGAGTGAATGTACAGTCCATTTGGATATTCGACCGAGATGACAGGCAAACCCTGAAATTGGCGCCCAGGAACCTGCGTATACTTTGGTATATTATTTTAATTATACTAAAACCTGTCAAAAGTTTCATTATATTTATTTCACGGCGTGTATTTAAAATTACTTATAAACGTGCTTTGTTATTATTTGTATTACTGTAATTTTTGAGGCCGGTGGACATCAAACCATCTAAGAATCGCCTTAATTTATTTTACTAATATTACTTTACTGGTGTTTCAAATAATATAGAATGTGTAATATGATAACATGTATGTTGTAAAAAATGAGAAGGTTAAAAAGCGGTGATAGTTATAACCCACTAGCACTCTGAGCCAGTCGATAAATCTTTGGACATCCGCAATCTTGCCTCCTTTTGGCGCGCCGAGCCAACGCTAACATGGGAATGAGTTGAGAGTGCATTTACCCCAAGCAGGCTGCTGTAATCAATTTTGTTTAGTCAAGAGCAAAAGATATGTTCGTAACGAAAGCCTCCGACCAAGATCCGGCGATAAACTCAGTATGTGAAAAACTCCTAATTCACCAGTCAAAACGTGTCCTAAAACAGCAACGCTAGGCATGCCTATACTATATATACTACGTAGACGATGTCGGTGCGAGCGTGTCTTCAAATAGGATACGCCATATATGCGAGCGAGCGATTTCGATACTATGAAAGCGTCTGTTAGCTGTTATAGGTCATGATCGACTCAACCTATTGTTGGCAAACAACCACAACTAATGAGACATAATTTGAACGCTCAAAGACGACTTTAGCAAAACATAATACTTGAGTGTAATGCAAAAATTCATTTGCAAATACTATCAGGCTTTTAGTACGTACTCGGATGAATAATGTGACCTAATCCCATATAAATGAACCAAAAGAATTACAAAAATAGTCATAATTTTATTGAAAACTGTTTTTTTGCACTCCAACGAAAACGTATTCTTCATACCATCGAAGAGTCCCGATGGAACATAGCGTGTCAGTTATGTTCTTATAGACACGAGAAAAATAGGTGAGACGGCTGATTTCAGTCGACGGCAACTGGCGTTTTTGGCTCCTCTGGCAAATCTGGTTTTATAAGGCAAGAACAAGAAGAAAAGCGATCGTAAAGAAGACCGCGATGCCTCAACGCGAAGAACTGTAGGTCAAGGATACGTCGATAGGAGGAAATAGTTGTTAGAAAAGAAAGCCCGGGCCCTAAATTGACCGTAGTTACGGAAATAAGAAGAAGATATAAGTAATAAGGCATATTATCATTTGAAAACAGAATCAGTTGTGAATGAAATAATGATACGAACCAAATGAAATAATATAAACATGTTTGCAAAATCTGCTATTCTAAGCCTAAAGTCGGTTTTTATCTAAGGATAAAAAAAAATAAATTGAAATTATTACTTAAAGTAATGAATCTTTAATACAGGCACGATTACTTAGCCTGGCCTTCCTGAAATTTTCATGATATACTTGTCTATACTTAGTCATATTTTTAGAACCATGACTATCCTTTATGTATTATAAAAATTGTATTATACAAACCGCACACACAAATAAAGTCATAATCAATAGCATACCCCCATTAAATGTTATGTTTTTAACTCGGGGGACAGTTCGATGGTCGTCCTATGCAACTCGTGACTGAAACGGGATGCCTGGTCATCCCTGAAACATCGGGATAATTATTTTATTCACGGTATGCAATCATTCTATTTATTTATGATTATATTTGCATACCACTGACTATACGATCTATCCATCTGATGAAACTAGATAAAACTGGGTGTTCACACTATCGAGATTATAATTAAAAAGTATTTTTTTAACAAAACTACAATAAAGTTAGATTTTGAAATGTGTCAAATTTAAGATCGGCTCGGAAAGTGAATCCTCGAGAGGTAAGTACCTCTCTACACTCGGAGAGAACTTAAAGATTCAAGTTTCTGAAGAATGAAGTCCCCTTGGATCCTTTTGTACAGATGTCGCTAATGGACCGTTCGCCTGCACTTCCCCGTTTGGCGAAATTTTATTGCGAAGGATTCGCTCGAAACTTTTCTCAAAAACCAGCAGCTGGTCCTTACGTCATGGACAGCATTCAGCGTTATCCGCTACATGATTTATTTTATCTGAGATCTTCACGCCATTCATTCCACTATTTTTTTAGATGGCAGTATAATACGGGCAATGTTCTGGATTATCTACCGGTTATCTAAAAAACATTGGCCAGTAGTTGTTTGAGTAGGTATTCGTAGGTCGAAGTTAGGAATCCGTGCAAAAATGACTCGGTATTGACGTAACCTTTTTATATTGGCCACGCATAAAGGAACATTGCAACGTGGCTCGTAAAGAAGGCATGTTGCCCGGCAACGAATCGGCATTTTCGCTGTTGCGAAACTACCCGCTCGGCGCGGCGACTCAGGCTAGAAGGGGATAAGCATTCGAGTGCGAGTGGAGGACATCGAATCAGATCAATATTAAAAAAGTCGGAAATGAAGCTCTTGCAAATATTCAAGTAAAGGTTTGCTTATATAAGTACTAGCTGACAGCTGTTTATATCACCTTCGGCTGCTAGATAACTAGTGTCTACGGCACTCGGGTTGCGTATTTTTGCGCTTCACTTTTATGCCCTTACGGTCATACAGCTCCAAACCCTCTAAGAGCGCTGTGCTTCAACTTTTGCCTTTGGTGGCCAAAACCATAGGTTAATCTATAGGTAGATAATCTGTGACCAAAGGCTCTATCATCCCAGTGTATGCGCAAAACAAACTTCCAAGTTTGTTCAAATCGATTCTAACTATTGGCGAAAACTTTAATTGGAATGCACATATGCAACTAGTATAAATTTATGTGCAATGCATTAAAATAAATAAAAAATGTTAAAAAAGCACTAAATCGAGATACACACAGACACAGTATCGCAATTACCAAAACCCACCGTAAGGGTTGACTAGGCGGATAAATGCACAAAATATACATTTAGAAATTATGTTTATTTTATGATTAATTTATAAAAACAAAAGTATATTAACTTGTAATTTTCTAAGGGCTAAATAAATGTAGCCAAAAAAAGAAAGAAAACAAACACTCCGTACGAGGTTCACGGGTACTCATTAATTTATTAAAATAGTCTAATAGTCTATTTAAATAGAGAGTAATGTTTTGTTCATTTTATTTCGATGTACTTTATGTATTCATGGAAAATAATTGAAATTGAATTAGTTCGCATCGGGCGGACGTGTATATCATAAAAGAAATAAAATCATCAAATAATCATTAAAGAAATATTGATAATAATGTTATTATTTGAGTAAAAATAAATAACCTGCAGCCTTCTTGCTTTCGATAATTTCCTCTAAAATTAAGACACCGACGATATAGAGGTGTCTTCTTGACTTTTAATAATAACAATAATGTCAGCCTCTACGGTCAGATCGCATAAAAAATATTGACGTGTCAGCGAAAAAGTCTCAAAAATAAAAACGAAATTAAATTGCTAAAACATAAATTACATTGGTCATAGGTACAAGTAAATAAGCTTTGTTTTAACAAAGTTGACTTATTTGTTGATATTTTCAATCGGGCATGGCAAACTTTTTGCAACCATATTTACCTCTTCTCAAATTGAATTAAATCAATAATTGATTATCATGGTTAGGCAGAAATATCCCCCTGCTAATAGTTGCATATTTCAATATATTTTTCCTGCAACGAGGAAGTTCATAGAGACTGATGGTGGCCACGTTGGTAGACATTAAGAATAGTGAAACAATTTTAGTTAATCAGGATTATCAACAAGGCTACTTAGTAAATTACTAGGGCGCCGCTTTGCTTCGCTGCGGCATTGGAGCGGAGTTTAGTATATAAATGTATTTCTCCATAGGGATTACCATTTAATTTTTTATAATTCATTGCGCAATGAAATGTATATGTTTTTGGGTATCTATGCACAGAAGATAGTGTCATGGTCATTTTAAAAAAATAATTATCAAAATCGGTCTTGTAGTTCTAGAGCCTTAGTCCGTGAACAGAGTGACATTTGAGTCACCACATGGGAGCTTCGCTCGACACGCTCGCTCCGCTCCAAAAAATATTAAAAAATGCATATCCAATAACTTTGTAGCGAATTAAATTCAAGACAACATAATAAAAATAGTGTAGGATACATGATATGTTTTACAAATGTATAAATATGACAATATGGTAGATAATCTATGCTATTGGAAGTTCATTCTACCCACAATTCAGCCGCATGAACTGCGACGGAATTTCCGATGTTTCATCTGAAACATATCGAAAGGGTGTACTTTGACACCCTTTGCCTAAAATTTTTTAGAGAAATTATGGTATTTCGGAAGCTAAAAGCTCCAACAATGTGTGTCAGATCGTAAAAATCTCTTCGTTTTGACACGAGCCTTTAAGCTTAACCTGAAATTCGAAAACATGATTAAATTTTTCATGTGAAGGTCGGGTTTACGTTCTAGGTTGTCCAGGAGCTCTTATTTCAGGTCTAGATATGCTACATCAGCGCACTAAGTCAAATAATAGCTCAAGTATTGAGCAGACAAATTTTATATGGTAAAAAATGAAAGAAATATTTACTGTAATATTGTCCTACTTAGTAACCAGTGACTCGAGAACACCATGACAATTGTGTTTAAAGTTATTGTTATTAAAGTTAACAATATACCAAAACGCAAATGATTGTTCTCACTAAAATGTGTTTTAGATGTATTTATTTGTAATATATGTACATTATATTATGCAAGAAATAAATAATTAGGGGAAAAACGGGAATCTATTACATAGTTACAAACTTCATGATAAATATTGAGAATCCGTGCATACAAGACCTTAGAGAACAGTGTATACTTATCTTAACTTTTAAACCCACATGACCACCAATGACGATTTGAGTGGACTTGCTAAAATAGCTTGTCACGCATGTTGGTATCTATACATGAACATCGCCAAGTACCTCTTCAAGTTTATGCGATCAAAGGCTCTCCTGAAATCTGTGAATACTGTGTGGCTATTTATAGTTACTTCGTAGACCATAGCTGCGGGTTTCCTGGTTGCTTGCGGTTCTACGATCTCAGTATTGTGTCAATAGTCAAAACATAATGTTCTTGTAAGACCTGTCCATTCATAATGTATTGCGGCGACATATTTGAATGGATTGTTGCACTTGATAATAATATTTATTTATTCTTCTCTGAGTAAACGTCTTACAATATTTTACATTTCATTATACCTATTAAATCAGTTTACAATTTAAGTAATCTACCTTAATTTAGTGTAGGTACACTAAAGTTAACAGTGGTGTGTAGTGTTTCTCTACTGAAAGTTGCTTTTCAGTTATAACCAATAATTCAATCCACTATTTCTTTAATCCGCAAACATTCCATTGGTTTTGACTAATTCTACAGCAAAGCCGTTGTCTTAGCTACGTTTGGCCCAAAACGATTTAACTTAAACCTAGTGCGGAATTGTTTTCAGTTATCGAGATATCTTCACATGCGTTTCAATAAAATCGTCATTCATTGGAAACGTCGACAGCAGCTCATTTGTAATGTCTAATAGCAGCGAAATTAAAAAAACTAAATATTTAAACATTTTTTTTTATTTTATTTAAAAATTACCGGTAACTAAAGGTTAGATTATACGCATTGAGAAAATACTGGTACATATAATATATGTACCAGTTTTAGTTGAGTCATGTTGTTATATATTTTTTAATTAAAAAATAATAATAATTTGAAGTTGTAAAGTAACAGTGTAAAGGAACTATAAAAATGAGGGTGACACAAAAAATCATGGAATTCGTTTAAAAACATACATGCGGGTAAGCGAATACAAAACCCCGTTTCCATTCAAAGAATCGTAGCCTAGGTCACGAACCCACAGAATAATAATTGTCCTACCCACATTCGAGGGATTTAGCGCGAAATTCTATCGTGCCAGATATAAACGCGAAATACAAGATTGAAATAATATGATTAAAGTTTGTTTGTTAAAATTAAAGTTAATTTGGAGAATGTAGTACGATAGGGCGAAAGATCAAGAAATTGGGAACATCCGCTCACCTACTATCCTCGTTTCGACGTTTCTTCTCTAAAATCAGATGGTGAACTGAAGAATCACATATCAGCGTCATCTAAATCGGCGCCAACATTCATGATACAACCGCAACACTTAAATTTGTTCATTTATTGATAAAAAACATTTAGCGAACACTAATCGACGAAAGATCGCTACACAGCCCTCGCGCGGACATCGGGCAACCGAAGCCATTTTGATTTCATTTTCGCGAGTACGCCTACAGAATCGGCTACGCGGAACGCTAAAATCGCTCGACGAACAAACAATCTACGAAAACTTCAACAAATATATAGAGTTTAGCGGCGTATAGTAAACCCAACCGCGTTATTCACAATTCCGCAATCGCGAAACGCCAGCCAGGCTCGCGCCGTCGGGCGGACTCGTACGGTCTCGCGCGGGGCGCTGCGCCCGCTCGCTCGCTCGATAGCGAGTGGCGTGGGGGCGGCAGGGAGGCACGCGCACGCGCCCCTCCGCTGACGTCAGGCGCATCGCATTCATGGCGGACAATACTACGAAAAGCTCCCGGGGAGGGAGAGAAAAGCCCCGCTGACGTGGCGGCGTACGATTTTTCACTAGCGGCGTAACGCACCAATTTTCCGTTGAGTTTTCACTAAGTATAAGTATGTTATGCATCTCGTATGGTGCACGCGAGCGAACTGCATTGCTGAAATTCGGATATGACTTCGTACGACGATATAAAATCCCACTTCTGAAACGTGGTGCTTTTATTTTATTTTATTTATTTTGAAAGTACATAACAGCGATACAGGAAGACAATTCTATAACACTACATTTACATGGCCGAAAAAAATGTACCAAACATGAAAATGGTTGACAACAACAAATTAATAAATGAAACTTAAATAATGTGTACTGTGTGTGGAGTGCAATATTTGAAATCAAATATATCGTTATATTTTTTTGAGAAATACAACTCTAAGTAAAACCTATGACAAACCCACCAATCTCTAGCATCTATATCTTCGTAAACGAATTCATCTTTAAGTACGTTACAAGTAGACTAAAAATAACTTTGTTTTTTAAATTTTAGATTTAAATTTTGAATATTTTAGGGTGGCGTCTTCGCTTTAAATTTTTTCTCAGGATATACTATATTTATATTTGTTTGTAAAAAAATTACTAATTATTAAATTATTCAAAAGATTGTCAGGCTCTGTTTTTTTAAACAAAGGCAACATATGATTCATACAACGTTATATTTTTTCTACAAAATTACAATTTTAAAACTTTTCTTATTCATTACTCATTTTTTATGAAACAATAATATAACAGACTGCGATTTAAAAAACGATAAAATACTAATGAAGTTATAAAGCATGTTTTTAAAGTTTCTAGCAAAGTTCTGTAAGATACTTTGCTCTCCGTAGCGCAAAGCGTAGACGTCTCTACGCTTGTGAAGTTTCATTAAAATTTTCGCTTTGATTGACATATTTCGTGCATAGCCGTGTTTCCATTACGTAAGATGATCTTGACGCGAAGATTCTTTACTCTGTGGCATAGACGAGTAACACAGTACGCGAAGGGGCCCGGACTCAAGTATTTTAAAATTAAATATTTTACCATAGCGTGGCGCACTGTAGCCTAGTCTGTTATGGGAATTATTCACCTGGCTCCTTTATAGAAAATAGACATCACTACAGCTTTCAGTTTATTTCCATAGTCATACTATAAACGTAGGCAAACCGATTTCAAATCCAATATCCCAAATAATTAGAGTTTAATGTATTTGTACACAGTTTTCTCAGAATTATAAAAAAACTAGGCGCTTTGTTTAGGTCACTTTATAAATAGAATATTCATTTAAGCTTGAAATATTGCTACTTAATTGCATGCCTAATTAGAAACACAATAAATTGAAAGTATGGAATGGTATTGCCAGCATATTTTCCTAACCAACAAAGAGTGTAAATTTCGACATATTATTAATACAATACCCTATTTTTTTTTGTAAATAATCCCTAAATTCACTCCACAGCGATAAATAAAGACCTTTTTTACATAAAAAAAACTTTACATTTCTCATCCTAAAACGACTTTTCACAGACTTTTCGCACATAACGTTCACATCCTGTTCCTTACAGGCATCCTGGAATTGCACCCTCTTGAATCACACACACCACGGGGAATTGATTAATAAACCTGCCTTCTTTGGTACAGACGGCGCGGCGTCTAGTTAAGAAGGCAGGGAACATCAGTGCAATAGGTGCCGGTCGCTTGTTGGTTACATTAATTGCCATTGGACTGTTACTACTGTCCTGTAATGTGTGTATTTTGGTGTATAAGAATAAATAAATAAATAAACAAATTTCTTACTATAAGCACATAGGTGCCACTGCCCAAACTGTCCTCCGACGGACTTTCGTCTAGTTAAGACACTTTATTATTACAATGATCTCCCAGTGGTCGAAATTCGACCGTAATTCATTAAACTTTTAACTTTGAATGTTATTGAGGTTCTTATAGGGTGAACCGTATACTCATTGGACACTTAATGGTTTTTTTGATTTATAATTATTGTATTATTACATAAATAAAACACGTAATCAATATAGTTTTATGTTTAATACGTTAGATAACTAATATTCTTTTACTATCGAGCCTGATGATAGTGATTGGATATTTTACCCCCCCGGCAGAGACAAATAAAAAATAAGAAAGGTGAGTTGTTCAATCTAAAGGAAAAAATATCATTGGCATAACACAATAAATGAATCAAGATATCGACAGCGTACTTATTCGTTTCCCATTAGAGAAGAAAAAAATCACCTACATAATATTGAGAATTAATAATAGAATCGGTACTGTAAAAATACTGGTACGAAACGCTATTTTATTATGGTCTAGGACACTAAAGCTGTGTTTTAGGCAACCTTTCTTTTTAAGGGAGGCCCATCAGATCCCCGCTTAAGATGGAGTGGGGAAACTTCATACCCCCCGACCCTTCCCCCCCCCTCCCGTGTGCACACTCCGAGAAAGACTTCTGTATCCGCCCTTGTCTCAAAACACCCATTATAGCTTACGTACTAGATACGTAATTATCCAAAGTAAGTTTCCAAAAAGGAAACAGTGAAGAATGCCTTCTTTAGTATATTATGATCGGATACATGAGATGGAAGAACATGGAATTAACACTTTCTCACCTTATTAGCATGTGTACCTGCAAATCGTAAACCTGCGTGAGTTTTTTCGAATGTCAAACGACTGAGAAAGTCAAACCTGTAGTGATAAATAGCAGCCGTCAAAAAAAAAAACTTAATACACCAGTTATACTTAATACATTGGTATGGCACAGCACTTATCCGCCGTCTCTTGGTGTAACGTAGAGCCAGAGTTCCTTGGTACAAACCCTAGCTGGTCAAATCCTGTTAGGTCATTTGTTCTGACAAGATTCAACGACGATTCTTAATGCACAGGGCCAGAATTCGGACCTCTGTGGCTACGGGCGGATTTGCAAATGGGCTACCAATATAAACATACGTTATAACGTTATATATGCCACATATAACATATATAGATAATATAAACGTTTATTTTATGATTTACCTTTATTTTTTTATTCCGTAATATACAGTTGGAACTGGGCTTTAATAAATACACCGAACAAAAATAAATATTACTTTATTGACCTAAATTTAAAAACAAAAGCCACTTTAAAAAAAATAAACAATTCTAGAAACCATATTTTATATCTATAGCCAACAATATATATAGTTAACTGTGACTACGAAATCTAACAAGTTTATTGTATATAGTTAATCAAAAACAAACTATATAGGCCTGTGGCCTAGATAAGAAAGGAATGTGTATAAATATGTTCGTGTATAAACTAGGCTATATGTTTTAAGAATAAAACGCTCATTAAATATAAGGCAATGGGCTGTTTTGTCAAGATAAACATAAAACGTATTCTTTCTGTATTTCATGACCGCAAAATCGTTGATTAGTCTTCAATATCAAGCCAACGCAAAATGTCAGTTTTAATGCTTAGGATGCTTAAAGAATTATATCGAATAGAATTATAAGAATCTTCTTGTTTCATTGTACTTAGGTAACTTTTTACCAGTTTTAACTTAGAAACATATAGGTACATATAATGTTACATAAGAATATTCTCAAAGTAATCTCAATATTTGCAAAGACTGTAAAAAGTCAAACCCTAGCGTGATGATGGCACTGGCACATTGAACTCATCTTCATCGTTGCCTCTCTTTCTTCCTAAGTCATGACGTCTTCCTGGTCAAACATTTCTGGTGCGGAACCGCCGTCGTCTTTCTCTTCCTCACTGTCATCTTCATTTCCACTTACGTCGTCTTTATATTTCTCTGACAAGCGGCTTGCAAATCAACCTCTTTTGTTCTAAAAATCTAAACCTCTTCGTCATATTTTTTTGATCTTTCTCTCAGGTTATCAGAAATAATACGCCTTCCACAAATTAAATAAATTTGTTTGTCAGTTGAGTTATACACCTGAATATTTTTTTTGCAAAATGATAAATATATCATATGTCATAGTGTATAATGATAAATGAAAAAAACTCCCTACGCTGCTCGAGCCCCCCCCCCCCCCCTCGACCCCGGGCACTTGCCCCAAGTGCACAAACACGCATTTTATAACAGATATTCGAGATAACAGAACCCCTCTTCCCACTGCCAAATAGGGTAATGGTTAAATTCTGTCGTCGGCTTGTAAAATATTTTTTTTTTATTTGTTTTGTTCACAAAATTCTCTCCTGGACCGTTACTCTTGGGCCATTCCAAATCGCAAATGCATTGCTAAGTACATTGTCTTGCCAATTTTTTACACTGAGATATTGAAAGCTTTGGCAGTACGGGATGCTTTTGCGATTAGGAATGGTTCTAGAGTAGAAGTGGGGTTATTATCAAGAGGCGAAAAATGAATGTAATACTCTTATTCTTGATCGGTTATATTAATCTTTTAATCAATGAAAAAAATGCAACCAATGCCTGTAACAGTATATATTTGAAAATCATTACATTTTTTTAAAGGCCACCGTAAAAGTTAAAATTAAAATAATTTATTGAAAAATTAGAACGCTAGGAAATTTACTTACGGAAAATCGACAAACAGTAAAATGTATGTTAAAATAAAAAAAAAATACCTATAGTAATGAAGATCTCGGTACGAGGTTGCTTCGAAACTGGGAAACGCGCCCTGAAATTATACGATATTGCAATATTTACTTGCCCTTTGTGACACAGGGAATGTAATTCTTCCGAGTTCAACGCTGTAGACATTGGTCTCTCTCTTGTGGTGATGAAACATCCTCAACATCCTCGCCATCCTAAAACGGATTCCAGTAATGCAACCCCACTCTCCACTCGCCAGACCGGCGTTACTGCATCTCATAATGAAAAGTTTCAACTGTGCCCAATGAGAAATTATCTAAAGTGCGTTTTATTTTCGGTTTTGGACCATAAACTTGTTTTTTTTTATTGATTGACAACAAATTTGATTATGTCTATTTTTTGAAGGGTCAATGGTTGGTTAGTTCTGGTATCACACTGGCATTAAGATAAGAGATCCGAAAGCAGTCTTTTGGTCTATGTTCTGTCAATTGACACGATGAATTGCATTTATCTTTCTTGTGGCTTCCGGTTGCACCTAATTAAGTTGACTACCACCATAATAAATTACGTAAGTAGCTTGAAATTTCGCAGTATAAAAGGGTAAGGAACAAAAAGTGCAATTTTAAATCAAAATGTTGCTGTATATGTTTTGTAGATAGCGCCACCAACGATCTTTTAAAACATAGATACGGCAGCTGAGGGTGAAAAACACACCGCGCCCAAGTACGCCACTTTGCGTCGAGTACACTCCTCGCGTACCACTTCTCGCTTGCTCGCATATGTCATCGCGATAAGTCTCTATTATAAATGATATTTTAACTTCTATTCTAACTATGCGTATTTTTCGTTCATTTTCTTGTTAATTCGGTCATTTACCGATTTCGCCTGCTTGCCGCGACATACCAAACGTACCGTAATTACGCACTGATATTTCACACAAAACATGCAAATGATCCAAAATCAAAACGCACGTATCACATTCGTACCGAACACACAATGTCACGTCGGAAACTACTCGTATTTCTAAGTATTATTTTGTTGAATATACTTACATACCATTTCTAATCAATAACCCGATAAAGTATAAATACGAAATCATAATAAATTCAATTGAGTCAATAATTGCTAACCTTTATCAGCACATATTTTAATATAGTGAAGATCCATGTAGAAAGTACATTTGAGGAAATAAATCAATTTGCCTTTTAAGTTACCATCAAAACGCCCATCCACAAAAACTATGCCTTTTGTTCTAAAAAGCTTCAATTAGTATTTTTGCATATTTTGAACTATACTTTGATAGTATAATATATCCTTTTTTAAGTATTTTTATTTCTGACTTTGTAGTTATTTGTTCGTCGATACACGTTGCTACACGCGCTGCATCTTTTTTAAACTTATATGCCTACCATCATCACATATATGAAAATAATGTTTGTCGTTTGTTCGTCTTCAAAACTTTGATGAGTTATAGTGCGCACGCCTGGAAAATTTCCAAACAAAAATAACTCCCGAGTGCCGCAGGCATGAGTTGTCATAGACCAAAGGCGCCATCAAAGCCGCTCGCAATGCCTAGCTGGAGTTATGTTCCGAAGGGTCTACAGATGGGGAGCGTAGCGACCCATCCAGAGTGCCAGAGTCAAAGCCGCCCACAGGGCCTAGCTGCCAACCCGGGGTTCAACAACTAGCATGTAATAAAGTCCTCAGTGAGGATATAAATCTCGGGAACCTACGAATGGATGTCAATAAGGTGTTTACTATTTTAAAGAACGTCGTTCGAGGCAGGTTTAAGTGTATTATTTGATACATGGATTTCCATCAGATTTTCCCTTTCTTCTTAGAAATTGCTTCAGTGTGACAATAAAACACAAAAACAAAAGTGAAGAATGTTTTTTCCTTAACAGATATATGTGGCAATGTTCAGTATAACATCAAAAATAAAAATTTTTTTCATACCAAAAAATGAAAGAAGTGACTAATTTTGCTTATAAAGATTTTCTTTTATTAAAAAAATATCATGACAAAACTGAATGGGAATCTAGTTAAATAGAAATAAATAAAAACTGCAGTATTATATATACTCTATCAAACATGATTATTTTTCTTGAATCCCTTTTCTTCTCTTCCCCCTCGTCCTATATTATCGAAAATAGCATTTTTTTTTAAATCAGATTTAACAGCTAAGTTTTATAATTGACCCAAAAGTATTAAGAGGCCACTGATATTTTTTATGCTTACAACACAATTAGGCCTTCTTACCACTGTTGATTTTTATTTCATTCTATCTTTTCTTCCCAGACACTGCACAGGTTGGTGACCGGGCCTGCTGGCGGTACAACCCGCAGGCCCCGATGCCAAGTGACCGTGGCACTCGCAATGGTTCGCTTCTCTTTCCATCCTCTTAGCGCATGTACAATAAGATGGCGCTAAAAAGACAAATGCGCGTATTCTCATCTAATATGTTCAACGAATGTCGTGTACAAGCCTTCGTACCTCTACTCTGTCATCGCTGTGAAGGCTTTAGGAAATGCATTTCGGCAAAAGCAGACGTGGTTACCATAGCAACGACAAATTTCTATAAGCCAATCTACAAGCTATGGGTTACACGTCATTTTGAAACCAGTTGATGGACGAATATATCTTAGAAGTGTTTATTTAATTTTTGTATTTCTTTGTTTTTTTGTTTCTGAAAATATTTTATTATACCGTCAGAGTTTGCAAAAAAATTATTTTATTAGGTCTTATGTTTCACGAAAAGTAGCTGCTTCCAACCGAAAACTAACTGTATAAGACTAACAGACTGAATCAATCGACTGACGGTATAGGGTGTGCTAACAGGTCAAGGGCTCAACCAGGGTGGTCAATTGGCATGCGGCAGGCGGTATCTCTCTGCGCCTACAATTTATTCGCAAGGGACTCAGGTATTGGGGCCAAATTAGTGAACCACGTATCATAAAACGGGACATTTGTCTAAAAATTGAATGTTACATATAGCAACTGCCATGGAGGCTAAAGATATCTTTACTGACAAAGGTTCGCCCGCCTATTCAATCCGTCATGTGCATTTTCTCTATTCATTGGTTTATTTTTTGCATTAGGAGTTGAAGGAAGAATAGGTAATTAATTCATTCTCATTATATTTATCTCTTTCTCAGGAGTGTATCTTTATCTGTCAACCCTGCAAACTAAGAAGTGTAAGTTTATTTAACCATAATGAATGTTTAATATCAATGATATGGACATTTTTTAATGAAGCACTATAATTACACAGCTTACATAATAGAAATTATTTAAATTATTAAGAAAGGCAATAAATTTTAGGAGAGCTAATGTCATATCTTTTGAGCGTTTATAGTTGGGTTCTGCATGTCCAGCTGAGCCTGAGCTATGTCACTCAGAGCACCTTGGATCTTTTCCAAAAGAGTTTCCCCTTGCCGCACTACCTAAAATATAAAAAGCATACACAAATTAATTTTGATATCAATTACACATTACCCACATAATCACAAATATTTCTTTAATTGATTGGGCCATTTCAAATAAATACTAATTTAATTTTAAATTATCTATGATATATCCCAGTCTTTTCTTCCACACCAGAAATATAGAGAGACGTTTGAGTTATGGGACAGCGGCGCACGCCACCTCACAAGTACTTGTCGGTTAATATTCATATCTATATAGATCCAGCAATTCATGTTAACATGACAAGGCAAGCACAAATACGAACATTGAATGTTCCGTGTATTAAAAATTTCTATAAATCACATTCATTACAATACCTAATCCCTAAAATATTTAAGTTAAAAACATTAAATAAGAAAAATATAAAAAAGGATCTAACAAATCTAACTTTTATCAAATTTAAAATAATTCTATAGCATATTAAAAATATTGTGTAATTTATTTAAATATCTGATTTATTACATATACTTAAAAATGTTTTATATATATTTCTAATTTAATAAAATGTAAGTTTATTAATATTATTTGTCATTTAATTAATACACTAACGTGGGTGTAGTTTAGTGCAACTTAACTATATTATACGTATAAATATGTATATACACAATACGTATTATAGTTACTAAAATAAGTGAAGGATTACATCGGGATTGCTTTCAGTGCCTCAGATTTTATGTTTTAATTAATTTCCTAGTCGCTAAAAGTAAATAGTCATAAGGTGTAATTCTGTAATGTGTAATGATGTTAAAATTTGTGTTGTGTTTCGAGTGCAATAATCCATCAATTATTAGGCTACTGAGCGTTAATAGCTCATCAGTGCACCCGTCAGCGAAAGATTGGTGTATTTTAGTGTATTCTGTTATACCCTGATTCTTTCTGGTTAGATATATGAGTGAACCATATACCAAAACCAGCAGTTTACTAGTTATATCGAAAATATCTACCATTGTTCATATACCAAATATCATTCACTCGGTACAACTACCTTTCCTAAAACAAAATAATCCATTCTAAACAGATGCACTCACATTTGGGAAATTTGATTCATGTGATCGTAATTGAAAAAAAAAACAGATATTAAAGTGCCAGAATAAAAAACTAATAACACTAAACCAAGAATTAAACTCTGGGTCTCGTGTCTACGGCGGACAGCTTGCTAACCATTGCATCATAGTCTACCAATAATATTTTGGGAAGAAAGTATCCAGAACCATGTACCATGCGGAAGGTGTGTGCGTCCGCGGAAGTATGTAGTCTAGCATTTTTTTAATGCGTTTTCTTTATGGTGACTTTGTTATTTATTAGGTTATTAGGTCAGACCTAACTTTTGCGTGCATAACGAACCTGACACGAGGTATTGTAATATGCATGATTCTAATTTTTAAGTGTTTCAATTGAATAATTATCAATGTGGTATTTAAATTATTTATTATTTATTATTTAAAAAAAGGAAAATATACCTCGTTTAACACATAACTTTTCCCGGCCGCAGGCAATTGAAATCAAATGGAATATTCTATGCCTAGAGGTAACAGAAAAATACTTTTTTTTTCACACCGACATTTGAACCGCTGGGAATGTGACTGTACAGCGACAGTTTACAGTTTTGTATATTTTTTTGTATTTTATATTAGAAAATAAAAGTTGAAGTTACAGAAAGATTTCTTGTTGATAGTCACATGGTCGTTTTTTCTCGGGCGTTTGAGTTTTTATTGACACAATCAACGCTTGTCGCCGGGCGGAGGTTAGTTTTCTACTGAAACTGAAACTGAAACTTTTGTCATAGTACTGACATAGCTGCTGTTGCTAGCTTACAGTGCTTTTAGACATTTAAACTATTCTAAGATTTAAATGCAAGCTTGCATTCTAAAAAAAACAACTTTCACCTATTTATAGTGGCTCATATTAGATTGAATGATTGCAGTAGCTATTAAAACACAGTGACAGTAAACTATTATATAGTAATGGTATGGCTCCATTTTCTGCATGCAGCCAAAATATGTTCTATAGCTATCACTTTTTATCAGATTTAAGATGTTTGTGATAATTGGATGTTCTTATAATAGTTGAAGTATGTTAATAAAATAACCTCTTCGAGACGTTCTGCGGATTCTTTATTTTCTGCTTCAAGGCGTCGTAAACTCTGTACTTGCAGTTCTGTGGAACTTTCCTCGCTGGGCAAAGATTCTATGAGAGTATCGATGTCTTTCGCGCAACGAGATATTAGCGTTGCGAACAAAAAAGCGTAGTCCTCTTGACTCTGTTGCTGGCTAGGCGTTTGCGATCCACTTCTATCGAAACCGGCAAATTTACTGGGGGTCGATAGTTGCTGAAGAATTCCAATACTATTGCAAAAGTGCTCGGCTTGCTGTAAATTAATATGGATATTAGTAACACAAATTAAAATGATAATTTAGAGATGTGTAAGTAAAAATCTACCTGGTTAATAGTATCTTGAAGCTGCGTAAGACGATCTGCCATGTTATTAGGTAATAAACTGACTTAGTACCGACTAAAAGTACATTCAGCACCGGTCAAACTAAAAAATCGAATTTTTAAATTATTCAATCACGGAAATTTTTCAGGTAAATTCATTCAAATGCCTAATTTTGCTGATCTAGGTTTGAGCTTTGAGCGTTTGTACTTTGAGGATTTTGACAGCACTTTTATACATTTTTTTGACAGTAATGTCACTATGAAAAACCAGAGACAAACTTAAGTGGAACAAAAAAACTATTTATTTTATTTTATTTTATATTTATTTATATTATTTTATTATGAATATTAGTAACAAAAATTATAATGATGATATTAATTAAGATCTGCAAGTAAAAATTTACCTGAAGTGTCTTCAAGCTGCCTAGGACGATCTGCCATGTAATTAGGCAATGAACTGATTTAGTATTTGACTAAAGGTACATTCAGCACCAGTCATACTAAATAATAGTAATCGATTTTGTTAATTATTCAATCACGGAAAAACGCGGTCATCATTCTTTATAAGCATGGATTTTGAAGATTTTTACATACTGTGTAAAAATAAATAATCCCGACGTTTCGGAGATTATCACTGGTGCTGCTTATGTGTCCGTTTTAAGACATACAATAATAATATGCACATATTTAAAAGAATATGAAGCTGGCCTCAAAAATCAACACACTTCAATTTTACCTGTCGTTTAATGTTTATTTAGGTGAAATAATTCTCGGAAATATTTTATACATATATGAAAGCCGGATTTTTATAATTTTAGGTTTAAGTCACTTTTGTGGTCCACTATCAGCATGACAAATGTAGTTATAATGATTTAATATGTTGTAATAATCATTACTTAATCCGTGATTACTAAACTTATGTATATTATTTATTGTAAAACACTTACTATATCTACCTACTACCATTATAGTTATATGTAATTAATGCTACTATTCGCAACAATTTTTAATAACAAAATATTTTACAATTTTATATATTTTATTCATTACTCACTATCGACACTGTCACTACTCCATACAACATTTGTCTTTTATTTCATTTCTTTATATAATAGAATTGTTTTGATCTAGGACGTTATATTTAATTATTTTCGGCCCTACTCAACTAACCTAAATATATACATGCTAACCTACATTAAATGTTGACAATATAGCTGTCGATAGTTTAAATTTAATGCACTATTCTTGTTCCTTGAAATTTTGTGCTCCTAATAAAAATATAATATGTATGGCACCAAGTGTAATATACCTAATACCAAATAACAATAAGTTAGTATTTTTTGTATTGGTTAGGTATTTCTTGTGTTGTGTTTATTGTATGAACGCAATAAATTTAAATAATTGCCTGCCGTATTTTCCGTACGGGTACTATCTTATTGCTAAAAATGAGCCCGTAATACGTTTTTTCGGTGGATACTGTACGGATCCGCTGAAAAATAAAAGTGGCAACACTGGTCAGAACTTCAGTCATTCCGTCATCAGCCGATCATTTTGGCGTGTCGATTTAGCGTGTTTCACGTTTCGTGTCGCAAAGGACTTAAAAGTAAGTAAAGCATTTAAAAATATTCGCATGGATTTGTTTATCTTGTTTCAACCTACTCATATGTCTCCAATCGATGTTAAATTATGTCTTTATGAGTTAGATGCTTGTGGATTTTAGTACTGCATATGCCGTCGTTTACTTTCGAGCTTAACCTTTTGGTTGTAATAAAAGTTTAGAGTTTTTCACGGTAAGTAGATCGTTGTTCGTGGGTTTACAAAATTCACTTTCTTGTATTAGAGGATTTAATGTGAGAAAATTGTCAAAGTTGACATGTTCGTTTTTAGGTTAGGTCGTGGTTCGCGCGATTGTTTTATTTGCAGAATGAACATTGGTGTAACCTATGGCATGTAGTGTAAGCTATTAGTAATCACATTTGCCACGTTGTAATTTCCCTTGTACATGAGTACTTTCCTAGGTCAAATATATTTTACATTTAATATGAAGGCGTCCTGAATTTTAGTTTCTGATAAACTTCTGTTGTTTATGGGTGTAAGAGTAAATCTTTATGGGTGGATTTTATGCAGTCTTTCTAGAGCAGACAGGCTGATGTATAATGGATGGATATTCGAAGCATTGAAAGGAGAATTTAATTACAGGAATGTCTAATGCATTTTTCATCAACAGTATTTTTTGTTTCTTTAAAACTGTATAGATAGATCCCTTGGTAAATTCATACTCCGACGCAATCATATTGGTATATCGTCTAATATGTCATCCAAGTAATATGTTCATCGCAAACTTTGAAATTTAGTCATGGTTTATCTATCTAAAGAGATTAGAGCCAATACTAATATTAGATTTTTGGCAGAATGCGTTACGTGGCCGCTTACCTGCTCGCCGTGCTGGGAGGCAAGGCGTCTCCAGCATCCAGCGATATTGAGAAGATTCTCAGCTCCGTAGGTATTGAGGCCGATTCCGAGAAGCTCAAGAAAGTCATTTCGGAGCTCAATGGAAAGAGCGTCGATGAATTGATCGCTAAAGGTATACACTGAATTACTGAGGATTGATAGCACGTAAAATAACATTAAATTCTAATAGTAGTCGCTGTACAGCCTGTTCCAGGAAAGTAATGAATCAAACAAAATAAGGTGATAGAGGGGGAGAGGGATCATTTTCAATCAAAATAAACTCCAATTCTCGATAGCTTATATTCATTTCTATTTTTTTACCCCTGCCTTTTTATCACTCGTAAAAAAAGCAGTTTTCAAATTGCGTAAGTACCAAGTTTATTGATATTATTGGGGTCATATATCACTTTAATTCTTCCCGGCTGTCTCAAAATAGTGGTTCAACTTTCTCTGTATTTTTGTATGCTGGCTTCATTTAAATGCTAGGTTTGATTTTGATACCTTACTTCTAACCGTAATTTTTAAAAATATAAATATCAAAAGTACATGAATGTTCATTCATTTTTTGGCGTTTTAAAAAAACAAAATTCTTTAAACTGTTGGAATAAAAGCATTGAGCATTTGCTCTAAAAAAAAAGTAGTCTTTTTTTTTTCAATATAATTAATTTGTTTAAATTACTTTTATGAGTTAACCCAGAACATTAGAAGTTGTACCGCAGTAACACGTTCCACGTGATTTTTATGTGAACCCTTTATTAAAGGATAATCTAGATTTTGTTATGAGATTTCATGATGTTAACATTTTAACCATCTTTCGGCTGAATGACTATGTCGATATTATAACCTTACTGATGACTCATCCCAAAAACACACTTTGTGTACGTATAGCTTGTTTTATTTTAAATAGTTTCTTATCGTTTTAAGGTCGTGAGAAGCTGTCTTCATTACCAGTCGGGGGTGCCGCTGCTCCATCTGCCGCTGCCGCAGCGCCAGCTGCTGCAGTCGAGGAAAAGAAAGGTGCTTATTTGTTTTTCTTTTATGTTTTGCCCGGCAGACCCTGAACGCAGAATTATGAACCCATTTTACTTAAAATAGTAAATTTAAAAAATGTATTTGAACAGAGAACTAATAGATATTAGTGAGATTCAATTTAAATGGTTTTGTAATCTTGAGTTTCTTTTGTTTGTGAGTGAATATGTTTCACATCGTATGTTGAATGTTGTTTCAAAGCTCTAAAATATTTCTAACCACTTTTAAAGAAATAAAATCTATTTATTTTACAAATATCAAGAAGATTAAGGAATTATGTTACTAGAAATAGGAATTTGCAAAAATGTTGCCTGTGAATGACTGATGATGTTTAATACACTCTGAAGAGTCGGATCTGCGTTTAAAAGAGCCACTCTATACATAAGCTACCGAAACATCTACAATACATACGACATTAGGTTTTGGTTGGGTTCGATATACATAGCTACCAGAGATAAGAAACAGAAAAATGGAAGATGCCTTAAAACATTTTGCAAAAAAAAAACTGAATCTGTGAATGAATGTATGTAGTATATGGATTATGATGATTTTAAACAATTTACCATCTTTCGTCCGATTGAACAGTGCTGAAACAAATTTAACTGATTTTACGACTGAACCATTTCTTCTGAAGTACATTCCAATCAATAATAACATACTAATTAGTCTTTTCGTGTTCTTTTGCAGAAGAAAAAAAGCCTGAGAAGAAGGAAGATTCTGACTCCGAGGATGGGGACATGGGCTTCGGCCTATTTGACTAGATATAAGTTGATGCTGTACAAATTATTTCTATGAAATAAATATTTGTATAAAATATATTTAATAGATTTCTGTTCCTTTCATTTTTGCCCCTAGAGTGAAACGGGTCTCAAATTTTTTTACTTTACCGTAAAGAGAAAAAAAGTTTTTTATTTCTTCATTTTGACAACAACAAATGTTTACAATAATCAAGCAACAAACTTTTCAAGTTTTTAGGTGAATGTCACAGAACAATTTTCTATTTTCCTTATTTAATGAGAGGTTTGAGAAATATTGCACATAGCTCATTCTTAACTTAATAGATACTTATAGTATAAGTATATGCAGGTTGATTTCACAGTACAGGTGACACCTTTTGTCTTTACAAAAATGATTAATAAACACTTGACTTATTTTTCTTTAAATAATTGCTATTACCTAAATCATTTACAATTAATTGGGCCCTACTTAACTAAGCTAAATGTGTTTGATCTAGAGGCAGGGGAAGATGTGGAAAAGCATTTAAAAAGTATGACCGGGTGCGGATTCGACCTGCGACCTCTAGGTTAATAGTCTAAACCACTGGACTTCCACAATCTCTAATTTAGAATCAAAACTAATACAAACACATATAAACATGATACAATGAGCATAAAGATTACTTTGGCTTGGTATAATTGGTATGTAATTTGCCAGCAGCCTTCCTTGTTCCACGACCGTGACTAATTGGATTTTATTCCATATATAATTGTAATTTTATTTTATTAAAAAATTCTTATGATAGGTTTTTTGTTTCATGGCACAATTTCCTTTATGTTTTGCAGTTCAAGAGCTTTTATTCTATCTGGGTTAATTTTAAATGTTCGCTCACATGCAATGAAACCATAAAATAATATAAGGGAGGAAATTTTAAACATAACACGATAAAAGTTAGATAATAATCATATGCACTTAGTATGGATGTCCCAGTGAAAATAGTGGTCAAGCCAAGATATTTACTGGAAGAATATCACAATTGCAAGCATTTGAACCATCATGAAGACAGTTATGGCTGAGAATTTTAATTTGGGTAGATCTATTGTGGGATGAAATGTGTTTTTTTTTATAAAGTATTAAAAACGATATATATCTCTTCTACTTGTTGTTGATAAACGATGACATTTCTAAATAACATTAGAAAAATGTTATAATACATATCTGAATGTTATATAAAAAAATTGTAATTGCCGGTTTTGTTTGTCAGGTCACAATTTTAGAGTAAATAAACCACCAACCGCTGCAAAGCAACGAAATTTACATAAGCCTAGAAGCTGGTACCTTTCGCAAGTATTACGCGTATTTAATATCATTGACAAACATTTTGATTTTCAAAAAGATTTTTTATTTATGATATATGATTTTCTAAAACTATCTCTGATTCGGTTTTTTGTTATAAAACCCTACCTTACATAGTGTCTTCGTAGAAATGATGAAAAATGAAATGATTTAAATCATATAAGACAGATAGCGACACCTTCGTTTAAGACTAAGAATACTCACGTTAAAGTTTGATTTCTACATAGATGGCGCAGCGTACTTGGTAATAAAGAAAATTGAAAAACACTACAATGAACATTTAAATAAAATAAAAAAAAAATAGATCGTTTAAAAAAACATTATGTATAACGTGGTAAACAAATTTAACTATTTTTTATTTGGTATTTGCATGTTTTAATTGTCTCACTAGATGGCGCCACCGTAACCTAGATTAGGTTAGGAAACGCGGTAACATTTTCAACTTTTATTTTAAAATTTATACCAAATGGAAAAAAGTGCCATATTGGTTCAGCAAAAGAATATTTTTGCGTGGTGGGGCCACGTTGAGTACTCGGCTAGTTTCAATCTAATAAATAAGGATTTTAATGTTATATATTTATATTCGATCCAATAATAAGAACTATCAAGCGATTATGCACAATTTGCGCGAACACTGCCGGGCTTAGCGCAGTAGTTTGTATTGATAACCTGATAAGGCGATTCGGCCATGCAATATTTCGCCGGCAAAGATCCGCCCGCGCGTCGAATTTTCTCGTCAGTTCTCACCTGACCAGAGACGAGTCTGCTCGCGCCTGGCGGCATTTGAAAAGCCGGTTTGACGTCGAAATTAAAAAGCAATTAGATTTAATTTAATTTCGAAAAATCATTTTCATTGCACACAAATTACAATAATTGACATTCGAAAGTAAATTGTGCCGTCAACTCTATCGTTGATAAGTGTGCGTATGGGAAACATATGATAAATTAATTGAATAATAAGTGAATTCATGCGCTGTGTGCCTGTGATTGAAGACATTTTTTGAGAAGCTCTTGTATATTTTAAAGCTTTATCAGATTTTGTGAATGTGGAAGGATATTGTACGAGTAAAGCAAATACGTAAGTTATTCAATAATTTATTTTTACCTAATTCAAATATCACTCTAATAAGTATAGTTATTATAAACATTATAAATAGAGTAAAATATGATACAGAATAACCTGAATTTGACACTAAATACCATTCTTTATAATTTTAGCGATAAAATAGTAGTTGGACAAATTAAACACAAGCTCAAAATATTTATTCCTTAAAAACCAGAAGATATATTTTATGAATAAAATGCCAGGCCAATATAAAAAAAACATACACAGTATCAAAGTGTAGGTATAAAGTTTTAACATTTCCTAGATAATAACCATTTAAAGTAATATACTTATATGTTATCTATTATATTATTAATTTGAGTTTTTATTTAAGACATGTCTGTTGTTATTTATATACATACTAATGATTGCATTTTTAAAAAAAGGTAAGTTCATTTATAAATTGTTAGAAATTCTGTCAAAAAGTACGAGTTGTGGTATAAACTGACGATTCTCGCATAATTATTAGTTTTGCTTTTTTAAACTAAATAAACATATAACTTACAAAAATTATAAGTAATTATTATACCTAGCCAGTACTGCAACATCTCATTTGAAATTGTAGAAATAAAAATAAGTAATGTGTGCTTGGTCTAGTCTGTGCTGACTTTGAGTCTACATATCCAGGAAAACTAATAATCTCATGGAATTGTATCCATTTAAAAACAGGAGATTATTCTAAATCACTTTTAATATTAAATAAAAAGAAAAATGGATTGTGGTTGTTGTTGTAGGACTTGAACAGATTGTAGGCTGTATTTGTTTTTGTCTTAATTGTATTTATTTTAATTTTCTGTAACCTATACAAAATGGTGTGTTTTATTTTATAGCTATAATACATATATTTAGCTACAAAATAAGTCGTCATTATTTCGAAACCAAAATATTTTATTATACGCGTTGGATACCGTGCCGTATTTTGTTTTGTTTATCGTACAAGGTTAGAAGTATGCAACCTCATCGAATCCTGCATACTGCGGGTAGGATTTGGTATTTTTTGTGTGTGATGATTTGTGACAGATGTAACCAGGTTTCTGATTCCTTGTAGAATTTCATTTCATTGGGAAGCGAATCGAATTGCACTTGTTGAATGCTCAAACGTCAGGTGGGCTAAAGATAAAACAACGTCAGGTTATAGGGAATCTAACAGTGTATTAAAAAAAAGAGTAAATTTGAATCATTTTAAAATAAACAAAACCTATTTTCCTTGAATCCCGCTAGTAGAATATTTACGTCTAAGCTTCGGTTAAAAATTTGCAAAATGATATTCTTACTAAGCTTTAGAAGCAACTTTGAAACCAAGTGATTTTTTTCGATATTAATTAAATAATTGTTTCATTGCATAGGCGTGTGTACAAAACGGCGATATTTAAATCATGTTCACATTGTAATTTTATTAAAACAAAACGGCCAGTGTCGTGTACATACAAATTACCTAATTATAAAACATTAAAAGGTGAAAAACAAAAAAAAAATATTTGTATTTCAAATAGTTTGATTCTAAAGGTGTATATGTGAGTTTAATTTAGGTGCACATAATTGTGCGTGTGGGCCTGGCGTCCGTAAAGGGGTGTGTGTGTGAGTCTGAAGGTTTATATGCGCATGTGAGAGGATTGTGGATGATATATATGGCTTTAATAAATTATTATTATTATTAGTTTATTCATTAAATTTACAATTATTTTATTTTATGTACCAGCTAAGCCCAAGGCTTATCTGCTGGAAACCAGGTGTGTAAAATACAGATAAATTATTGTGAAATATTTCCAAATTATTTTTTTCTGTATTTTACACGTCCTTTACAATATACATATTCACATACATTGAGGTACATTTTTAAACCCTTATCCTCAACTCCTACTCCTTACTTAAATGAAATACGTCAATGTTATTGAAGTCGATTTTATATGTTTTCATAACTCTGTACAACCTCGTATTCGGAGTGTTTAGTATGACGCCTCGGTAAATGGAGAGTTCCCTCATCGGTACCCTCGTAACCAAGTAAGCTACCGAATTTATTATGCATGATGTTGTTAAGGAAAGACATGTCACCAATAATGCGTTTTATTTCAGAATTATCCGGAATAAAAAAAGGTACATTTTTTCTTTGTCCAAAAGTTAAGGAACTAGAAAGTTTAAACAAAATATCTCATTCATTAAATACAAGAATCGATAAATACAACTACTTACAGCGGCACGGCCAATTTGATAAAGATACAAATTCAATAGTTTTTTTTAAATAATATTCTTGTTTCTGTTTTTCAAGGTTATCCTGTAAACAGAAGTCGATTTATCATTTTGTGACGCATTACTATTTGTATGAAAATATCGTGTGTCATTAAGTCATTAAGCTTAGCTTAATTCGCGCTAGACTACACAGCCTCTAGATGAAATTGTACGATTTAAACCCAGATCCAATAGGCATCGGAAAGAGCCCCGCTAAAAAAACATAAATTATAATGATTTTCGTGTTTTCTTTTCCATTTGGTCATAAGCATCGTTTAGGACAAATCATAAAAATTTGTCTGTGGTGCCGTGAGCTTTAAAATTAAAGAAAAAAACGCAATAAAATATTTTTTTCCGGTAGGATGTTTAAACAATTATTAATAATAAAATAGCATAAGTACCGCTAGACATAAATCTTGGTAATACCAAAAGAGTAAAATTTAAACATATTTCGATTTAGTTCATGAGGTTAGTGGCTTGTTTGAACCAGCCGTCACGGTTCCAATTCGCATGTTTCCAATGGTGCCGTTCAAAATGTCTCAATAAACAACGACGGATTTATTCATAGTCGCCTTAAATACGCTGCTAACGTGACAGCGTATGAATTTTCTTATGGTTAATGGTCGCTTTTAAACTTTTTTTTTCAATTTTTACTTTACTACAAACTATAAATCTAAAAAGTATGGTTCTATTAAATATTGTTATTACTGTTTTATTATTGAGGATAATGATAGTGAGCTGCCGCACAATCCGCTTCCCGCGCGGCAGCTCGCGCACCTCTACACGCCGCCGCGCCGTACCCTTGTGCAGCGAGAGTGGGTATACTGAATCCCTCTTTATAAGGGTTGTTCACATCAAAAATTCTAGGTCTACAATTAATATTTAATTCGGTGCGTATTAAGGGAGAGATGTTTTTTTGTATGTTGAAAAGCCAATTTTTCCCAATCCAAGACCAACGGTTGGCGCTATCAAAAAAGTTTAGTTAAATAAGTTTTAGGCCTTTATCTAAGGAATAATATAAAAAATCGATATCTTATACACTAAAAAGTTATAGCAATTCCCCGCCCTGGTCTGATTTTTTTGGTGGTGACGTTCACCTGTCCGAGATTTTGTGCCCTTAAATTTTATGTATCAATTTGAAAGTGATTAGTGTAAAATTACGGCAGTTATCGTGTCCACAAGAAATTGATATGAATAGATAGATAAATAGTCGTAGATATATACACTTTTAGGCTGAGGATGGTTTTGGTTTCTAGGGTAAGTGAAACGCTAAGATTTGTCGAAATTTTCCGAAATTCTACATGGTACCCATTGCAAAAGGTAGCTTTCCTTATGAAATTCACCTAATAGGAAAATTCGTATTTCGTAGGAAAATATTGAGAATTTGCTAAATAGTTTGTTTTTAATTTTTTATCCAAAAACTATTTATACTACAAACGGTTGAACAAAGTAACTAATAATTATTAATAAAGTATAAATAATAAAATGCTAAATAATATACAGACCTCATTTCAATTTTATCAAGACTTCCGAACGACTACCCTCCGACAGAACGCAGGTGTGAAACTCAGATTTGTCAGATGAGCTAAATAAATAGTTAATAATGTCATTATTTCAAATCCTAATAAATATTCGCACTGAAGACCCCTCGCTGACGAAATCTTTTCATTTTCTTGGCTTGGTATGGAGAGTCTGTTCCAATTTTCTCCGTTTGCTCTAGAAGTCATTTTAAATACGTTTAAAAAATCATAAAATATTTTTTTGGTTATTAGATTTATATAATTAGTAATATTAACAAATGCTAGCCAAACAAATTTGAATTATTGGTAGCATTATCCAATTCATATGAAATATGTGATAAATATCACAGTTTTAGTTTATAATATTATTTTCTAGACGGAAATGTCAATAAAACAATAATGTATTACCATCACATCATTGACTTCAGTGAAATCGACTGTTGTCCGATTGATGCAAAGCTAACATTGCAAAATCGTGAAGCGACCGTACATTTTGCAACCGCTGTACGAATATTTATTTGTAACTCAAATTTTAATGTTTCGTGTGTCAAAAAATATTCTCAGCTCATTGCGAAACAAACTTTTCGACCATTGCGAGCGACGCGACAGTGAAACTTGTTATATCAGATCAATGATAAGTTAGTTGGAGCTACTATCGAAATATATAGTATCGGCCTCAATGCATACTTGCATTAGTAAGCTGCTAGCTAAGTTCAAAGATAACCAATAACCATACTGCATGCGCTATCACTTTAGTTGGCTGTTAAATAAATTATCACAAATTAGTCCTAGTCCTTTTAGTCCTGTCGCTGACCGAAGCACAAATTTAATGCGTGCCGATGGTGTGACATTTGGTTTTTCGACGTGTTTTTTCGTGGAATTGCGGAATAACTTACCGTCCCCGCTCATATTATTAGAAACACTGCCAAAATGCTGAAAATTTAACATTAGAAGTTGAGTAACTGAAAAATAATCAAATTAATTACAATTTTATATTTTGTGACAGATTAGTGTATGCATATGCTTTAAAAATAGAAGTGTGGCAATACTCTCCCAGTAGCAGTGTTAAATTTTTGGAATATTGGCAGTATTTCTAATAATATGAGCAGGGACTGTACAGCCGTTTTTTTAAAAATCCTTGAAGGTTATAATATTTAAATAAAAAAAAAATGATAGTACGTCATTGCGTTTAAACAAAGTTACATAAAATGATAATAATGAAAAATAACCAAAATAGTTTTCTTTTACCGATAGCAAATAACATCGGAAAAAACAATGGAAAGCATACAATCTTTGAGTTCTAATATTAATCGGTTTAAATATGATAATTGCATTTTAAATTGTGCAGCGTCGTGTTGATTATAAATATTTTTGGCCATAACTTCGGCGGCGGTGAGTACAGTAAGCACAATATACTTTAGTGCAACATAAACGTTACAGCAAGCGCAATTGCACATTTCATTGCCGTGACACATAAAAAGAAATGGCGGTCCTTAAAGCATTAGACGGCGCGTCGTTCGCGCTCTTCGCACTCCGGCAAAAGCTGCCCGGCGAGAGAGAGACGGCGCGAGCGCGGTGAAAGCTGTCCCGCGCTTTTTTCAAATATCTTGTTCTACCGCGTTTGGCCAGGTGCACGCTGAATAACTTTCAACCGTAAAAACACGGTATAATGATAAATAATTATATATTCATAATTTCAGAAAGAAAAAAAAACCTATAATCACATAGTATCGGTAGTTTTTGATGGTCCGTGGTAATAATGATAAGATAAGATAAAATTTATTTTCCAATATATACAAAAATATACATGGGAATGATATAATAACTTTTAACATACAACAATGCAGATAGAAAAAAAAAAATAAACGATGAATGTAATAAAATAAAATTGCACAAATAAATTTTCTAAAAGCAAAATAAAACAAATTTAATTTAACAAGTCAGAGAGATAAATATTTAAAGAGATCTAATAAAGTATACACAAAAAATACAAAAACCCAAATTATCATAAAAATAATTAAAACTAAAAAGAGATTAATTAAAACTCTTCAAAACTATATATATTTTTTTCTAGAAGTAATTTCTTAATCTCTTTTTTAAAAATATTAAATTTAGAAATAAGTTTTATTTTCTCTGGTAATTTGTTAAAGAAATCAGCGGCTAGATAATATTTTTTTTTTAATCTAACTGGCTTGGGGATGACGGTTTGTACATAATTGCTCTTATTGCGAGTGCCATGATCATGGATCTGACTGTGTTACTGCTTTGCCCTTGTTAACGTAAAACTTACACAAACACTCCTGGATATACAATGAATATAATGCTTTTTATATACCTGCCGCTACTTCCCTTCCTACAATGATCATATTGCTCAGTTGTTTTAAAACAACCTTTCTATTGAAATGGCACATAGTTAATATTGTGGGTGAATTATTTTTTTTTGGTTTTTTAGGAAAAACATTCGGAGTAAAATATGTATCAGATATCTCAAACTTTGCGTCAATTTCTCTGAAATTCTGGCGAAGTTGTTTTTTCACAGCGCTGATGACCAGCCAACTGCAAGCGCTATAGTTATACTTATACACAAAAAAGAAGATAATATATGTATTTATATAGACCGATACGGAATCATACCTATGAATTGCTCTCAAAAATATAGATAGAAGAATCAAAACTATGGAAATAGAAGATACTCTGTTCTGTGTTGAGTGATTCGTTCGACGAGTATATCTATTCCAATATGACCCGTTATTAACGGGCATATAGTCTTGTATATTATAAATCATCTGATTTATATTTGACGCAGAACTCTCACCGTGTGAACACGGGTCCTACATGACGATTTTTTTATTCGTCTTATATGCTGGTAATATGTAAAGACCGACACATTTAATGCATAGGAATGCGGTTTTACAAGCTGTGTTAATAATAATCAAGCTAAACTGTTAGACAACTTATCAGAATCGGCATTTATAGTATTACGGATACGCGAAAATTAAATCGCATGATTTTAGTAAGTTTTTACGATATTCCGTCCGGAATATTACTAATGATTTTTAATAACCTTCGAAATATTCATTTATTTTAAACGTAGCAACTGACAGTGTCTGACTTCAGAGCATTGATATTTCTTTAAAGATAAAAAAGTATATTTATAGACAAAATAAAAATGTTGAGAGTACATTCCTATAGTTCCCGTTGAATTAAAAAATCAGTTCGAAAATGCAGTCTTCCGCTTTGGGATAATAAAACATATAATGTTCTCAATTATGCATTAACCGCGCCAATCTCTAGCATTTCCAAATCGTAAACGCATCGCTTAATTTTGAACTTAGAATTCGCAACATTTGACAGTTGAGCTATGCGTTTACGATTTGGAATGGCTCAAGAGTAGCGGGCTAAAAAGTCATCGGACTATTGCCTCGTACGTAACTGAGCATTTTAACACCAAACTGATTAAATATAATGACGATTACTGTCAATTTGACCAATTGAAAAGCGTCGAGCAGTGGACGGTTGAAATTGTGTATTCTTCAAACATATTTGAATCAGGAGGTGTCCAATAAGTTTCACGCTTTAGAAACTGAAAACCTAGAAAAATTAGAAATTCTTTATTGAAAGACATCAACAGACAAATAATAGATATTAAAGATAAGTTTATATTTAAACAGTATTTGTAAAACCTAATAAAAGATTTCTATTGTTAATATAAAAACTAAGTTAGAAATTAAACATTTAAAATTTTATTTTATTTTTAACAAAACCTTTAACAAAATACTGACATGGCTTCATCTCACATGGTATAAGGTATATATAATAAATCGTTTTAAATATACATAATAATTATTCGTATAATTGACTGGTGATAGCCTTAATGGCGGCTGACTGGAAGGATAAAAATGAGGGGTTAAAAAAAAAATCGATTGACTGGTTCTATGCAGAGATGAAACATTAAATTTAAACAAACTTAATAGTTCAGGATAATCTACCTTATTACAGAAAATCTAAAATAGTTCTTCTATCCTTTAAGCTGGTGCAAAGAAATCTGCGTATAAACAGATCCAGATACTCAGAGGTTCAAAAACATCGTCAAAGATCATTGGTATCGGTACTGGATTTAGTAAAAGTGATAGCACGAGGTGCTGCGGTGGGCTTGCCGTCTCTCGACGAGCATTGGAAAGGAGATGACATCGAGAACGTCTCCCATCCTCGCCGGGCCGGTGAAAGAGGAAAGACGTCGCGGGGCCAATGAACCTCGTCGCGGCGTCTGTGGCTCGTCTGGCGCACTTGCCCAGCGCTCGGAGCTCAGCCACCTGGTGCCTACTTCCTGCACGCCACTGCCCGCAATTTCCGACTTTGCACTTTCGCCAACGGACGAGTTATCGCTAGATGGCGTTCTGTTATTACCTGCGACTAAATCAGGTAATTATTTATTAAACAGGTTTCCCCATGTACTAAAAGTAAAACAAACAACATTAAAAATCATAAACAATAACCATAAAAAATAATTAGAATTAATCAGGAAAAATACAAAGTTAAAAATGAAAAATAATGCCTCCAGGCGAACAATAACAAACAAAGAATTTGTGGCTGAAAGTAGATTATTAATCCTATTGGGCGACAGACAAAGATATCAATCTCCGTGGAAATGGAATTTAATAGTTCGAGTGCTCTCCCAATCGGACATACGTCGCGTCGGTACGACACGCTAATCGCCTAACTAAATAGCGTGTGCTTCCGCGATCTAGTCAAACGGTCCTGAGCAAAGAAACCAATATCTGAGTATTATGGGATTCTCAATGAATCCGCAAATAACTTTAAAAAAATTGATCAATGTATGGACTTGGCGCCTAAACTCGAGTTTCTTAAAACCTTATATCCCTAATACAATTACTGATGGATACGTATTGGGAAATATTTCAGGTTAATACCTCCTCCGAGTAACCTCCAGAATATTACAGTAAGTAATTTTATGAGGACTCTAGATAATGGAACTATACTATAAAAGCGAGATTGACTTCGGCTTACTCAAAGATCGGCTGGTTCGAAGCTTTAATCCCAACATTTTATCGGCACGCGCAGCTATGCTTCGCATGTGCAAATGAAATGTTAGACGCGAATCAAACACAACCCCCAGGTCGCGAATTTCGTCGCATCTGCGAATAATCTCATTACCCAGAGAGTACTCAAATTTACTTTTTCACGCAAGGCTCGTGAGAAAGATACTGCTACATATTTCGAAGCATTAAATTGTAATTTATTATCTGCAGCCCATTCGCTAAGTATGAGTTATGGTTGTTTTTAATGTTGAATTCATTTTGGGAAAAAGATGAAATTGAGCGTATGTTTTGTGTAGGTTTTAACATACATTTATTTTGCACAAACTTATTTATGTTTACAAATAAAAACTAAAGTTACTAACTTAACTAAAAACTTAAAAGGAAATCGGTTATAAAAATTAAATTAATAGAATTTATGGAAAAGAACATATTAAAAATTATTTAGGTTTTAGTTAAATTAAGTTAATTTTGTTTGTAATCACATAAGTTACGTCAACTTAATTTTTAAGTACTTTGTATTATATTTTATGCATGTTTAAATAAATTGTTTTTAGTTAAGATTAAGAAGACAATGTCTTAGCTGGATCTAAACATTGTAATTGTATATATTTGAATGATAAAAGTTGCTTCTGGCAACATTGAGATTGAATTGAAACTCAATAATTTTATTATTAACGCACATTTTCGCCATATCTGGCTATTTATTAGTCAGATGATCAAAGGTTAACTATCGGTTGACCGTTGGTTAGGCCATTTCATCACAATAAACAATCTCTCGTAACTGACTGTTGCATAATTTACTGTGCTGCCGAAAAGCTTTATGTAGTCACATTTTTGACTTCCGACTGAAAGCCGAAAGCAAGCTGCAGCCTGATCCAACCACAGAAATTGTGAAAAACAAAACGACTTTCTGACCAATGGTTAACTGTCGGTGTTGAAAACGACACTTACACAGATGGTCGAAATGGCCGTAAAACATTGCTTAGCTTGGTTAATCTTGAAAGTTGATAATTTTAGTGGTATTTCGTGTCATAACGCCGAATAAATTGGGTGTCTCTCAATCTATCAGAAAGTCATTACAAGAAAACCTCATTCATAATAAATAACCTAGCATATTAATTTAAATTTCCGAAAGAATTAACGAACTAACTGCTGTCACATTCATGCATACGACACACGTGTTCAATATTCATAGATCTTCTCTTGTTTTTATAAAAGGATATAATTTATTTTATTAATAATATCGACGCAAATATAATTTACTATACGTGCTATATTGCCATGTTATTTTATTTATATTCAATCCACACCTTCGTAATTATTGATTATTTACGAATATAAACATTAATTTATTATGATCCAACGCAATAATTCTTGCGGGTAGGCTACGAATCCATGGTCTCCGTGTTTATTTCGGGTGTAGGCTTTTTTTAGGCATTTAAGAGGTTCTCTGAAAAATACACCGCAAAACTATAATGTTTTTAATTCAAATGCACCATACCGTGTAAAAATGTATCCTAATTAGTACCTCTAAGCGGTCCACCTATGAACATACCCGTTTATTTATTATCACAAAAGACAAAATTATGCTAATTTCTCAACATTGAAAACTTGTTTTTCGCCCATCGGAATGCTAACGAGGTTATTTTGTTTCGACTGAACTCTAATGGAAGCGATCGCGTACGCAAATTCAACTATAAACATATCGCCACGAATGAGGATTTTAAACGAGTAAAATACGCATAAATACAGATCGTAAATAATCGTATTTGTACGCAATAATAATTAATTTTGTATGCCTAAGAGTCTTCCGAGCAGCGGAGTGAATCAGGTCCTCTACCGTTAGAGTCTACCTCTTCTACCAGAAAAAGTATATATTATGTTACCCTGATCTAACCTAGAATCAATCCAGCGGTTAGCAGTTGTGCTCAGACGATTTCGAAGATTGGACAGAGTATTTTGTACAACTTTATATAGGAGTAACAAAACGCAACGCAAAAATATATTTACTTCATACGCATTTATTTTATTTTTTTAACAAAACAATATAAAAATATTTGTATTATATTTGCATTAATTCTCAAGAAAAAAAAAATATAAATAAAAAATAAATTATAGATCATACATAAATTAGAAAAAAAAACAGCCGAACATTCGAACATGTTCGGATAAAATCCGCACCAGTAGCTGTATCTGTTTTGCATTGTACGAAATAACTTAAAATATGGTTAACTATATTTTTGTATAGTTAATAAGTAATATATAACTGTTGTATGCTATTTCACATCTATATTTTAGATTTAATTAGGAAAAAAAATATATACCGTCTAGTTAAAGATCTAATTAAAATAGCCACGTGATCGTCGATTAGTAAACAACTTTAGAATCCCCTTATAAATATTAGCCTTATAAAAATAGACCATTCATATAAAGTAAATAAAAAAATCAATCAAAGATTATCAGTTTTTAACTAATGGACTAACATAAAAAAAATAAAACAGACTTTAAAATTAATCCAAAAGTCCAAAAATTAAAAAAACCCTATGCAACAGCAGTATAAACCATATTGTGTATCCGCCGAATCTAATGATTTGGTGAAAGTGGGTTAAAAAATATTTTTTTCAACTCGTACATACTCAATAGATTACTTTGAATTGTTAAACCCAAGAGCCGTGATTATAAAGTTTTTTTTTGAGAAACACTTAATAAATCACTAATTATAAATTAGTATGCATGTATTGTACAAGTATAAATTGGGTACAAAATCGAGAAACAAATTAACGACGAAAAAGAAGAAGTGGCATTTGAGTGGTCCACATCTCGTACCAGGAAGTCATAAGTGATTTTACACTAATTGACAACCATATTATAATCACCGTTGATTTTGATATCGATTGCACATACTAGGCAATCAGTAATAACTTGATGCCCATTTCACACCTATGCACGCAATAGTGTATGTAATATTACATATAAAACGGAATGGCTATTGGATTTATATACCTAGGTAATTTTTAATGACGGTGCCTTACAAGTAATTAATGATTATTGTATCATTTTTAAGAAATGTGGCAGTATATTTTTTTAAGACGATTTATAAAAGTTAATATTGATAGTTTGTAAGTTTATAAATTCATAATAAATAATACTTTAATGCAACAATGATACGCCTATCCTCAATTAGTATTTGGTAAAATGGTATAACTGAATAAAAAACAAAAAAAAAACGCATTTTCGCGGTTTTATTTTATTGCTTACTACGTGTAAAATGAGTGGTAATAAATTTCACCATCGGGCGGTATATAATAATTTCGTAAATATTATCATTTATATAATACGCCAATAATAAAAAATATAGCTATTATTGCTAATAGCCTCGTTTAATATGTCCGCGCGTTAATCTCTCTTGTACATAGTCGCTGAGCTTCCTAGCAGAAAATGCTTGTAGAGCTCTGAGACGCTTCGAGCGATCGAGCCATGTATAGGTTAGTTGGAATAGTGGTATAGGCATACAAGTGATGAGTTGAGAGGCCACTTTCACGGCCCGGGGCCCGCAGCCGGGCACACCGTGCCAGCCTGTCTGCCGGGTCCGCTTCATCCGACGACTGGAGATGTTCTGTTACGATAAGCGACTCTCTAACGTCATGTAAGTGTTTCATTCGAAGAAAAAAAAATATGTCTACCGTCACGCCACGTTGTATGTTAAGGGGCGGCGCTTTCATGTGTAGGTTCCATTCAACAATTTTTCAATTTTCGCGATACAAATGTAATCAAAAGTTCAAAAACAAAAGTTTTCATTCAGTTATTTATTAGAAAAAATACTTGATGCACGTATTTAATATTAGATACGAATATTGTGCGATGTATGTATATTTATGAGGTCTTTTTTTAGATAATATGTTTTTTCTTCCTATTATATTTTAAACATTACATGTTTTTAATATTATTATTTAATTAAATTATTATTATTTTTAATTAAAGTTTTACCTAGGTATGTATTGTAATCACAAAGTCGTAGTCGCATTGACGGCGGCCGCGGGATGTTGCCACCGAGTTGACCCTTAAAACAGAGAATAATAGCCCTTTTAAAATGGAAAGTTTCAATCTTACGTTATGTTAGGGTTTTGGTCCTAAAATTCTGAAACTAGACCTGGTTGAGTAGGATGTATGTATGCATATGTCAAACCCTTACAGCGCTGCGTTGATTCTCAAGTCTCATAATTTTATCCCCAACTAAGTGAGTCAAGGAAGTTCAATTTTTCAAATATAATTATTGAAGTACGGGTCCGCCATCTATATTCGTTTAAGATGGCGGTGAGTACGGCTCTGTCTAATATTTCCATGCTCGCTGAAACTGCTGACAATAGTATGCCTCGCTTTGACTACTTTCGGAAATATTTTGAGTATTCATATGGACATAATTCGCCCCCAAGAGGCCATACCGCGGGCTTATTTTATCGCTTTTGCGTTTGCCCATTCCGCCAAAAACTGATGGTTTAATTTTGCCTACAAAGTAATCACACTAACACCTTTCCTGCTTTTAATTGTTTAAGTACCCTTTCAAAATGCAAATTACAATAAATAGTTTTTATTGTGTTGTTGTATTGTTTTATGTTTTGTTGTTTTTAATAATTATTTTTTTTTATTTTAGATGCGTTTGTAAATGCGTACACATTTTAATATTTTGGAAACCTTGTGATTCAATCACTACCAATTATATTTATTTTTTTAACTTACACATACACATTCAATATTGTCAAAAATGATGTCATTCAACTTTTCAGGCTGTACGATCAAATATAATAGGTAAAATACTTCTACAACTCAATTAAAGTCGATCGGGCTAACTGAGTGAATGCCGGACGTTTCGGCGCGAGATGCAGCCTTCTTCAATGGCGAGTTGGCGCCGGTCCTTCCGGCTGTCACCGGAACATACACAGTGATAAAAGTAAATTATCAGGCAAACAATATAATGATTTCTCTCTATATTGCAAATCGTCACACGAGAAAGTTATCGAGCCCAAAATTAGTTACTCTGAGATATTGCGGACAATGCTTCAAACATTTGCGGTGTTCTCGAAAATCACTATAAACATAATTTTACGAGGTAGTTTAATATATAACATATTATTTTAAACGATATACTTGTGATTGATTTTATATCGTAATGGTAGTGTAGCTATTGAAAATAAATAAATGTATGTGTGTGTGTAAATGTTAATATTGTCAAAAAAATTGTGATAAAATAAAAATCACCGCAAGAAATGTGCATATATTTATACATTTTTATAATCGAAATTAATTACGATATTTGTAATGTTGCTGTAATATCTTTCGGCTCTACGTCTTACTCACTCGGCTAGTATACTTCGATTGAATGTGTATAAATAATAGGTAATATGATAGCGATCGTCGTTTGCGATTATTATTCTGAAGAAAGTAAGCGTGAGAAAATTATATACGCAATTTTGAGATATTAGTGTCTTGGCATCTGACAAATTGCATCCATCACTTTGGCAGAATAAATTTATGTTTATATAAATAATAAACTATTAACGTGATTTCTTAATGCTAGCATCATATCAATGGGTAACTTTAAGTAACGATGTCCTCGCATGTTTAAAGTACAATTTTTATGTTATTTAATGTTGAGTTTCTGGCCATAACTGTGATTATTCCAGGACGATTATAAATCTGAAGAAAATCTCCTTACCATTGTACCCCTACAAATTGACAATCATGATTTGGAAACAGTTGAAAATTTCACATTCCCTGGTTCTGTAATTACCAGCACTAATGATTCTACCTACGAAGTCTAGTGGCGAATACTTTCTGCCAATAAGTACTAAGCCAATTTAATATCAAGAAAAGCCAACATTAGGATGCACAATTTGCTCATACGCCCAATTCTCAAACATGCTCCAGAAACATGGACGTTAATGAAATGAAAACCTGAACGAAAATCCCTCGCCGGACTACGCAAGCATATTAATATGCTTCTTTGTAGACATATTGTATTACTATTTATAAAACCACACAGTTACCTAAATTGTAAAACTTTCGTTAAATATAATCGAGTCTTATTGCTAAATTAAAATTTTCCTATCGATTTGCGTGACACGGTTAAATCGCTTCTTAATTTAACTAATTAGCATTTTTTTTTTCGAACTTTTATTTGTAGAGCGCGTATTTCCAATTAAAGATATTCGCCGGTGGCCTGAATAAGATGACTTATCTGTTATGAAAGTACGTTCCCATTTCGTTTAGTCTTCTTTTTTTAGGAGTCTGGTCTACCACTCCACTCGTTTCTTTTTATTTTAAATTCCTTGCAATAATTCCTTAAATTTCATGTCTAGACTCACCCCTAAAAGGATACTTCTGACTTTAAGTTCACCCTGTATATGTTTATATTCATTACATTATAATTAGTGATATAATTATGTTATTACCACGGGGTCGGAGATTTGAAAAATTACCAATCCGATATATTTGGCGTAGGTACATTAACGGTGGTTCCGAATATGTAATGTAACTTGTACTCGTTCAGAAGATCTGAAAATATAGTGCTATTATTCAATGTTGACAAAAAGGATGTAATTCAAATAGTATAATTTTATATTATACTATTTTTCAGTATCTTATTACGTCCCTTATTTCAATAAAACAGCTCAAACAGCTTCAGCTTTATCGGGTTGTGAAAAACTGCTCCTAATTTATCGTTTTTTTCTTTTCGTTTCATTATAGCTCAAGAAGATGTCACAACAATAAATGATATAATAAAATTGATTACATTTTAATGGATTGTCACGGAGACAAATGAAAAACTGACCATTTGTTGTTACTTTTGGAGTAACATGGCCACTCTAACCGGGCAAAAAAAAAGAGGTTAGAAGATGGCGGCAGAAAGATTGCACGTAGGTAATCCATACTAACATTATAAATACGAATGTCTAACCCGCTGAACCGATTTTGATGAAATTTGGTGTGGATATAGCTTGAACCCTAGGAAGGGACATAGATACTTAAAAAGGCGAAATATCGGAATAATAAAATCCGCGTCAAATTACCCGCTAAAATTAATGTAACAATACCTTATGTAAATGCTAATGCCACAATAAGGCCAATGGCCAAACATTCCTTAGGTATACACGGCTGCCTCCTTAGATGGATTCATTCATACTTATGTAATAGATCTCAGGCCGTACAAGTAAATGGTTTCATCTTCAGGTTTATTAATGTTACCTCTGGTGTCCCGCAAGGAAGCAATTTAGGCCCGATTCTGTTCATTCTTTGTTTAAACGACATTAACAATTGTTTTAAGTCATTCTATTATTTGTTATATGCCAATGACTTAAAAATATATTTAAAAAATATTTCCCATTATGACCAAACAGCCCTCCAGAGTGATTTAAACACCTTCACCGAATATTATTAATTAAACAAGTTATTTCTAAATACCAATAAGTGTAAAACGATGACCTTTAAAAGGAAAAAATAACTACTGTCGTTTTTTTACCCTGAACGGTTGTCAGGTTTATATGGTAGACCAATTTAAGGACCTAGGAGTAATTTTCGACCCAAAGCTTAGTTTCAATCTACATCTAGACTACATAATTGAAAATCTCTAAACCTATTAGGTTTTATATTACGGGTGACAAAACCCTTCTCAAACTTTAAGGCGGCTATCTTCCTTTTTAATTCATTAATTCGAAGTAACCTCGAATATGGGTCTGTCATTTGGAATCCGGTATATGTCACATATTCAGAATCGAGAGAGTCTAGCGCCCATTCCTGCACGCCTTGACCTATCGATATTTTCGTGGAGTTGAACTAAGATACATCCCTACCGCGATAAAGTTTTACAAATGTACCTCCCTGTACGACAGACGAGCGTTGCTCGATCTGCGGGTTCATAAACGCTGTTTTCAATGACACTATTAATTGCCCCAATCTTTTGAAATCCTTTTCGATCAATGTACCTTCGTCACCTTGTACCCATCACTACAATGTTTTTAAAATGTCCCATGCTCCTTTAAACTGCTTTTAAATTAAACTACCGATTCACCGATACCACGGATGCAAAGTTATTTTAATGAAACTGTTAACTGCTTCGATAAATTGACTCTGAATAAGTCGCAATTTAAAGTGTTCAGCAATGATCTATTGTGTAAAAATTAGCTGTTCTAAATTCATGTAAGTCGATATGTATCTATAGATATAAAATGATTTTATTATTTTTGTTATTAACTTTAATACTTTTTGTTAGTAGAAACGTATTTTTAGTTTTACATCGTTTTTATCGATCAATCAAATGTATTTTTTTGTTGTATGTACTGTGTAAAATTGTTGATTTTTTCAATAAAGATATATAAATAAATAAATAATAATATTGTTGACAAAAAGTTTAATTTAGATTATTAGACGCATTGGATATTAAACACATTTAAAAAACTCTGCATCTAAAGGTAATAATAGTTTTTTATTAAATATAAAATGGTTGTTAGTTAATTGACTGCCTATTTAGCTATTTATCAGCTTTTATCTTAGTGAAGTTTGAGTCGTGAAATGTAAAGAAAGTCGTTCGTTGGCGTTAGGCTCGTAGTAAGTACTTAAACATAGGTTATGAAGCTCTCAGCCTACACTTATGAAAGCTCACAGGCATATGACATTGTGACCACCAAAAGAGATGGGCGCCCGCGCCGCGTCCGGCCAGATATAATCGAAACCACTTTCTCCACTATGCCATTGAAAAGCAGACCGCTCGGGCAAGATCGCATTGTCCGCCCGATTGTGTCTTCTCGCGTGGAACATTTCAATTCGTTCGATCACACCCACCATCTAATAAATGGTACTAACCTATAGTATGGTCGCTTCGAAGACTCGAGTCGACGCATTTGGCGAACATGCTATAACTTCTACCGCTCAGACGACAGAATCTAGAAATGAAAAAAATAAAACATATTAAGTATGCCTCGAATCGACGCTTCCAATGAAAGTGTATTTTTTCGAAGTAAAACTTCTTTAGTGTTAGATTAATCACCGCGCACATTTTTTCCTAGGAAATGCGACACGCTCATTCGGCTAAACTCAGACGCTCACAGGTGATGCTTATACGCCTAAAGTCGGTTTGGCCAGCTGTCACGTTGATTTTCTCCTTATATAAATCGGAGTGTGGAATCTTCGTTGAATGTGGAATATGTGGGTGACAGGAGTAGTTCCGAATATATACCTAAGTTCCATTTAAAGTTATTTTTTTCTCAAATGAATAATACCCGCTCTATAAGGTCGCTTTTGAGTATCCGGCTATCAATGAGATCCATAAATAACAGACGAAAAATACACACACACATTTTTTTTAAAACAAATAATTGCTATGACTTAGGTTATATACAACTATTTTGGGCCCTGCTCAACTAGGCCAAATGTGCCTATCCTAGAGTCAGGGGAGATAGTGGTAATGAAGCGTTAAAAATGGTATGACCATGTGCGGATTCGAAACCGCGACCTTTGGGTCAATAGTCCAACGCCTTAACAACTAGACTACCACGATCCGTACATAAAACGTAGACAAAATTATCGCCTAGGGATGTCACCTCAACCGACGATAAAAACTTCGAAGCCAGTTGCCCGCTGTGATATATCGCATTTTTTTAGTACGAAAATTTCAAAATTTGTCACTTAAGCGATGTGTTTTGATATGGCCCAAGAGTAGTAGACCACAAGACTTATGTTGTCCTTATTTACATATCTTCGTCCTGTAGTTGACTGAACGTCAGTCTATGAGCAACCGTTATGTTCGCCAATTTAGGCGTTTACGGAATACCTGAATGAAGCTAATCCATAATGCCTGGATCCTCATATAATCGATAAAAAAAACAATCCTTTATTTCAGGTATATATTTTATGGTTATTTAACGTATTGCGTATTGCTGCTAATCCTGATTAACTTACATGCATTAAAAGATTATTTAATATTATAGAATGATTAGAACTGAGGCACTTTACAAAAGCAATTATTGCGAAAGTCAAGGTCACGAATACATATAATATATAGTAATAAGGCAATATATTATGATATAGGAATATTATACTATATTACCGGCAAAGCTTGAAGTAACGATAGTTTTATAAAGCCCTATATATTATTAACAAACAATTTCATTATTAATAGACAATATATTTATGTTTCAAAATTATTAATTATGTAAATATCTATGTAAATTCTTCTTCCAACTACTTATATCACATGTTAAAATATTTACTGTCAAAATGTAAAAATATTACATATATCGAATGTATATTTAACCTATGGTAGATACGTTCCTACTAAGTAAATTGTATGTTTACTCGTAATTTATCATATTATTGTATGTGTATGTTGAAGCGATGTATTATTGTAAGCTCTCATAGCAAATTTTGGTGTAATCACTCTTGATACTTGTAAAACCTATTTTACCCACGGTTAAACGGTATAATATTTTTAATTTGTTATCTCTTTTACGTAACACTATAGGTCCTGATACCAATTTTCATTTTACTTATTTATCATCAATTTTTTTATCTCTTTTGAAAAAATTAAGTATCATTCACATTAGGTAAACCTTTAAATACTAAATTATAGCTTCATAATCCCTTACGTTGTACGAAATGAGTTAAGTTCTAATGTTATTATTTTTAGCAAACCCTCTCAATCTTTCGGTTCTAGCAGCCTCAGAGCTAAACAAACAAACAAAAAAAAAAAAACAATTAGAAAGTAAAATTAACCATGAATTAAAATAGTTATTTTTACTTTTCAATGCTAAAAGTAAACAAAAAATAAACGAAATCGTTAAGTATTAATCGAAAACTCGGATCAAAGAAATGAAAACGTGCAAGTTAAGAGTCGCCCACAAAATTCACGCAGAAAGAACCTTTCTCCCAAATCGATTTTCTTTGTTAAATCAACATGGCGGCTTCTAGCGTCCGCTTTGGCGGTCGTTTTGCATTCGAAATTAGAATAGTTTTTAGGAGCGAAATGACCCATCCCGAGTGCCACAGGCAGGGTTATCGCGCGTCGTAGGCCCCGTCAAAGCCACCCGCAGGGCCTGGATGCCCACATTGTCCACAAACCCGCGAACGCCTAGAGATGGGGAGTGAAGCGACCTGCACAGCAGGGCCTAGCTGCCCGGGGTTGTACAACTAGTAAATATATAAAATGTACTTTTGGAGTCATTCCAAAGTCGGCGATGGCAATTACGTAGCACACTCATTATAATTTAGATCTTCCATTCCATTCCAAAGTTCTAGAGTCACCTTATTTTTGAGTTAATATGTAAGGTTAAGTTATATGGGTTAGTGGTAGGTTTAGTGGTCCCCTGGCTCTAGCACATGCGAATTTAGCTTAGTTGAGTAAGACTCAATACATTTACAGGTATATTGGCAATATTTACCGGTTGATTATAGCTTAGATTCGTTGCCTACTCGGTTATCGGTTAAGAAACGTTATTTTATGAAATATTTTAAACCTTAAAAAATGATTAAATGGTTGTTAATACCAAAAAGTACAACATCTAAATAGGCACTAGGGAAAAATTTGCAAAAATCAAATAGGTAATTATTACAAAGATTTACTAGAAAGCAGAGCCTCAATTTGATCGGGCTAATATACGAATGCTATATCGATCTCCGCAAAAATAGAATTTAACAATTCGACTGTTTTCTCAAAAGACTACGCATGTGGGTACGCCCTGCATCGAGGAAAATAAAAAAAATCTTGCCATTAGGTAATAATATTAAAGACATAAGAATTGTCTGTGTATGTTTTAGAAAATTATGTAATATGCTAAATAAATACTGTTTTTATGTCATAACATATTTTTTTGTAGATGAAATTTCTTTGATAGCAAGAAATAAATAGATAGGTGTCAATTTACTTCTAAAAGGCTGTCAACCTCGAAAAAGGTTTCGACTTATGTGCTTTCAAGCATTCACTTTAAACGCCTTACGGCCGTTTTCACTAATCCCAATTAGGACTTCCCTAACTAAGGAACTCTTAAGCATAGGTTATTTATAGGCAAACGTTTGACATATCTCAATTTAAGGGACTCTTAGCCCTAAGTGAGGTTTGGTGAAAATGGCACTTAGTCAACTTAAAGGTAGCTAAATATGATTAAAAATTGACTAACGTCATTTTAGGACGGTATCGTCTTCAAATTACTTCAATTAGCGTGCAATTGTAATTTTACACTCAAAGCTAATAACATATTGACGCGCAGTTCAATCTGAATAGAATGCTAGAAAAATACCACATAGGTAATTAAGATAAAAGTACGGTTTCGTGGGATAATTTACTGGTATATTTTACCACACTCAATCTCTCGTAAACCTGACAAAATATGAGTTCAAACTCGAAGACTGCTGAGAATTTTCAAGGCATGTGAAGAGGTTAGCTCCTTTTATTATATACACGAATTGAATCACGTTTCTTATATAATTCGATATTATTTTTGACTATTAAATAAACACAAATTAGCAATTCTGGTCGATTAGCCGTACAAATCGCTCGCGCAATACATTTAAATAATAAACCAAAATGTCAGATCGAATTCTAGAATGCCGAGTGTATAAATAATTTCAGTTTTCCTAATTTTATAGGTTAACTGCTATAGAAGCCCAAACCTTTTAACCTATACAACAAATTCGCATTAAAAATATTCTATATCTAAATACTAACTCCTGTTAATAATTATAACAATGTTTTATACAACAATAATAGATTTAATTTAATTTACATTTTATGTTACGAGAATGTTAACTTTTAGTTAAGGGTTGTCACAAGTTACGTCCGTTTCTTTATTTTTATCTACGATTTTTTAGTTAAGAAACGTATTTTTTTCTTTTCTTTCTATAAAAAATGAGCCAGCTAACTTCGTTTGACCCCGTGACCGCTGGATCGGAAGAACGTGTTAAGATTTCTGACAATATTATGATGTTGACTAAACGCCTAGTAAGTAATGTCTAATTTTCATTATAGATAAAAATATGTATGGTAAAACGAAGAGTAATGCTTTCTCAGATGAATACGAATATTTTTAAATATTTGAACGTGAAAAATGTTGCCGGTTGTTTTTTAATATTTACATAATAAAGGTCTTTACCATTCTCATTTTTTTATCGTAGTACGCTTAGTAGGTCAAACGAACTGCATTAAGCCGTAATAATATGGTTAGAGTATACTTAGGAGTTGAAAGCATTTCTTGCCTATGCCTGCATTCAAAAGACTATCAGCCCCAAAAGCCTTACCGTGAACCGTTTCCTATCACGGTCGCACAATAAAATTTAGCAATTTATCGTTTTGCAGTTTGCATCTACCACCTGCGACACACGCGAGCCAATAAAGGGACGGAACATAGTGGAGCGGAGAAATGACTATGTCTTAGATTAGATGGACCTGCGTTACAAGGTTAACAAATTGAGACCACGATGGCTCCAAGAAGCATCGATTTTCGTTGAAATGTTTCCCATTACCATTACGTTATATTAGGATCTACACAATCCTAATATAACGTTTACTCTAAGTTTCTTTCCAAAAAGTATTTTCTTGGCTTTTAGGGTATAAGTTACCTTCATTACATGCCTTTATTATAAGACAATTTTAAGTTTACTTTTTAAATACTACATAGAAATATAATTATTTATTTTTACACATTATTAAACATTTATAATTTTCTTCAACCAAAGAATTTCGTAATTTTATTTTTAAATTGTTATTCTGGTAGTATCATTAATGACAAGAGTATATTTTATTCTTATAAAAATATTACAATAAAATAGTTATTCATAAGGTCTTCCTTTGTGGCCTAATTTAGATATGTGAAATAGTGGATTAAGTAAATGTGCCAATGTAAAAGCACGTACTTATGTATCGTTTAAGTAGGTGGTAGTAAAAATAATTATTGGTGGTCATATAAATGGACACTTATCTGTTGCAGCATTGACAATTTAAGCGATTAGGTAAACGCTAACTAACATATTGAGTCACCGCCGCGCCGTCATTAAAACACACGATGAAGTCATTTAAATTTACGTCTGTCGAATTCCATTTGTAAACCGATTTTAAAGAATTTCTTTTGACATTGTGTGATGAAATTGCTGTAGAAGCGTGGCATTTGTTTCAGAATAACCCCTCAACCCTGTCCCCCCACGTTACCACAAAGAGGGAAATTTCTATTTGTATTTTGTGTTACCTTAGGGTGATTGAGTACGGACACAACTAACACAGCGACGCAATCAGCGCCTCACCCCGGACGAGCGGACATCTGCATTATTCTATATTTATTTATTTTATTTTATTATTTCTCTTTATTTATTTATTTTTTATGTTCCAGCTAAGCCCAGGGCTTATCTGCTGTATACCGTGTGTGTAAGATACATTACATATGTATGTATTTAATCGTCTTTCACTTTTAAGTATATTTCAAAAGTTGCGTAATGCGCTTTACACTCCGTTTACAATATTAAAACTACTAACAATCAGTAACATTTTACATTTACACCGAAAATACTTTACCTGATTTAAAGGCACAGATAAATGACAGAGTATACTAAGCAAATAAACCTTTCGTTTTGCATTTTTATGACCTTTGAATTTGACTGATTTCAAAACACAAACAGATTTTTAATTAGTGTAGTGTTTCTTTTTTTATATTCTATAATATATTAATGTCAACAATGGATGATATACAGGTTGTATTTAAAATCCCTTCTAATTTTAGGAGGTCGATCTATACTAACAATCGCTCATTAATCAATATAAAATATTGTAAAAATGTTTCCCAAGTTTCGACCCCCCCTACAATCATCCTATCATCATAATCTAATGACCCATTGCTCTAATGATGAATTACATTTTTAAGAAAAAATGTTTTTTTCGTTAATAATTGTAAGGGTGACGTCAATTTGGCAAGGACCCCCCACCTCCTACGCCATATACCATCATCCACAGATCAGACTCTAATAATCCCCTCCGAATTTCAAATGACGTAATTGCCGATATAGTTCAACGTCCTAAAGATTTGAACACGTTAGATTAAATTAAAAAAAAGTATTAATATTTTTGCGAATAAGGTAATCTTGAATTCACGTTGCAATGATGCTCGAGGCAATTTTTGAATTTCACGACGGCATGCTAACAGACAGATAGTCACACAAACGGTAACGATGCGATGCCAATGCAGTTACCGATTGATTGTTTTACGATACGAAATCTCAAAACGCGATCTTTAATAACAAAAACATCTAGTTTATTTTTATTTAGATTTTTAGTAATTGCTTCCAATATTTTCCGTATCGTCCTCTACAATCCAGCCTCAAGAAATTATATTACTTATAATATTTTTTTATTGTCCCTATCTACTTATTATTATTATTATTAGGTAATTACAATGTTTAGGAGATAACTCCGGTGATGCTGTTGAGTTAAGTAGGTGAGGAAAAAAATATGAATGCTTAACAACTCGCAGCCTACACTTAAAAACAGCCTTGGAACAAGGAAAAGGATCAAATACTAACCTATGAAGAGAATTCCACTGGCGAATCGTTCTGGAAAGAAACGAATTGAACCCAATGTTTCGTTTTCTCAAGATAGGTTTTATCTTGGTAGGATGGTCATTACGATCAATATAAGGAGGCTTACAGAGTTAAGAGCTTAAAGCAGACCAGGCAGCCTCATTCGTCACAGTCTTATTTAAACTAGTTAATCTGAATTCGAAACGCCTTCTACTTAGTGGCTCCCAATTAAGAGTTGAAATTAATATTAATGATTTTTGCAATCAGGATAACGGGGCATTTCTATTGTCATTTGCAGACGATACAGTCCTCACTTTCTCTGGTTATACTTGGGCATCTGCACCCAAGAAAGCAAACGATGGTTTGATTGCTGTTAAAAATTGGTTGGATGCAAATCTCTTAACGCTTAATGTTTCGAAAACTAAATATATGACGTTCAGATTAAAGGAAAGTAAATCTCGAGAAAATACCACCCAAGTATATATCCACGATAACTGTCAGTCATCTACAAGAAGCGACAGCAAATGCACCTGTATGCCGTTGGAGGAGGTTAACGAAATGAAGTACCTTGGTGTAGTAATTGACAATAAGATGAACTGGTCACCACAAATTGATATGTTATCGGAAAAAGCGAGGAAGTTAATATATATCTTTAAAAACCTTAGGAATATTCTGGACCCTCGTACTATAAAATCAGTCTATTACGCCCTGTGCCAGTCTATTCTTAGCTATGGTATAGTGGGGTGGGGAAATTGTGTCAAAACCAATCTTAAACCATTAGAAGTAGCACAAAGAGCTGTCATTAAAACGATAATGAAACTGCCTTATATATATCCATCTGATAAACTATATGCAGAATTTAATATATTAGATATTAGGCAATTATACATTAAAAGTGTAATATTATATACTAGTAAAAATATTAATATGCACGATAAGGTTCAACATAGCCACCATACTAGAGCAGCTGCGAACGACCATCTACAAGTTCCAAAAATGACTGCCACATTTGGGCAGAGATCTCTTAAGTACATAGGCCCCAAAATTCATAACATACTTCCAGAATCTCTTAAAATTAAAAATTCACACAATTTGGCTAAAATATTAAATAAGTGGTTAATGAATGTTGGACGGCAAGCAATAGCTAATCTGGTGTAGTTAAATGAACTCAGCAATTGTAATATAAAACTATTTATAATATCACGCTTACTAGAGATACCCATGGTTATCTCTTCTACTGATAACATGTATAGTTATATATTCATTTATATGTTATATATATGGTACATATACTTTTATATATTATAAATTATGTATATATATTTATGTGTGTATTTACAATCGCTTATGTTTTATATAAATATATATACCTTTTATTATGCAAATGTTTATAAATTTGCAATATTTATTCTTATAGTTTATTTACGCGTGTAACTTTTCCAAAAGTTTTCCTTTCAGTCATATTTCTGACGGTTTAACAATCTCAGTTTTAGCACAATACAACACTGCCTTCCTTGGTACAGATATAGTCTAGTGAAGAAGGCAGGGCACAAAATGTAGCAGTGCTAATCGCTCCCTGTGCATTTGCAATATTCTTTTATAACTGTGTATTTCTACTACTACATTTCTATTTTTTGTCAAATTAATTATGTACAATAAATAAATAAATAAAATAAATAAATAAATGAATTCAGATGGACTATCATATCGAATAAAACTCTTAAAGAGGGCAGACATGCTTGACTTTCTCTGAACTGCTTCTAGTTCATCTTTAAGACACTGGGTGTGAGGATCCCATACTGATGAGCAGTATTCGAGGGCAGGACGAACCAAAGTTTTATATGCCAATGCTTGCGCTTTAAAATCAGCAACTTTAAGACTTCGCATAACAAACCATAATTGTCTGCGAGCCTTTTTCACTACATTCACCAAAATGAGGATTTCGATAGTGATTTGGCTATCCATTCCGAATACATAATATTCGATCGAAAGAAATTTAGATGCTTTCTCACTATTATTCCATTTTTAGTATTTTTTTAATAATATTTTTGAGAAAAGAAATGGTCCGTGTGGAAGTTTTAGAAAAAAATCCCCCTGTTTTTATTTCTGAAAAAATAAAATAAATATATCGTTAAACCCTTTCAAAAATGTTATTTTTGAGTTATGTTCTGTTCAATGTATGTCTACCATACGGCATTCTTTGAATAGGTGCATATCGTGTATGTATGCTGTAGCCTGATCAAGCCACTCTGCATAGTGCATAGTTCGCAAGCAGAAAAGTGCACAAGCATTAATTAAACGCATAGTAAAGGTTTTTGTTTATCAATCGAAATACCGGTCTTGAGCGATTCCAGGGCCATTCGCCGCTGAGCGCTAAACCGGAACGAAGAGTCCGCGTGGAACAATAAGAAATACATTTATTATACCTTCGTATAATACCGTAGGCGGTAGAAAGAGACAAGAAGCCATCAACTACCTCTACCTTCAATATGTACACATAAATATTTCCATCGACTTCCATGATAAAATTAAGAAATTTGGAAATTAATTATTTTGGTTTTTTTTTTTAAACAATATCTTACATTTAATGGGAAAAATAAACACCCCATTATGTCTTCGGGAATGGTCTTGGAACATCCTGTATTTTTAAATACGATTTATTAAGTAGTTATTTCATAATATTGTAAATTTATTTTTGTATTGTATAGTTTCCTCGTGTTCAAATGGCTTGCCCTTGAAATTAGGTACCTATGTACTCGAACGGCATTTATTACTGACTAAACTTCTGATATTAATACCACAGGTCTGCTTTGGATAGAGTTTTTTTAAAATATATTTATTTATTTATTTATTTATTGACAGGTAACGATAGTATATACATTTTTCAAAGGGTTAATTATAAGGCAAATTAAAGCTTACGCCTATGTACAAAAATATTTAAAACTTTGTTGTTGAGTTTAACGCTATTTTAAAATATGTATGTGTGATGTGTATGGTGTAAAAGTATCTGTGAGGGTGTGTGCATGTTTATATGTATAAACATCGTATATGTTGCGTATAGATAATAGAAATATAGGTATAGAAAATAAAAATAAAGATATCTTGTAGGTTAGGTTAGGCTAGGCTAGCATGACAGATTATGATTGTTTTCGAGGACCCGAACGTCAAAATTCAAATACAGAACGCTTCGATGCGATGGAACTCGCTGTCAAGATTAAAAAAAGATAAGATAAGAGGCGTCGAGAATTCCGAACGGTCGGCCGTTGCTGGCGCCTTCGCGATTCAAGTAAAAGAAGGCACTGCGCCGGTGGATTACCTTCACTTTCGTTGGCGTGTTGCCATCCCAAGACCTGTTCCAACTACAAGCGGGGGAAAAACTCATTTTGGCGGAATGAAGCCGCGCGCATGCCACCTCCGTACGAACGAGGTCACCCTATCATGAGGTCTAGCCAGTTTGCGGCTTTTTGTATTTTATTTTCGTCGTATAATTATTTTAACTTGATTACTTAAATAAATAGGTTAAAAAAAATGAATAACCACTGAATGTGTTTTATATTTATCAAAAATTATATATATACGGTCGAGGGCAAGTGGAGCTTTACCTTAAAAGGGGATTTGACAGAGTGTGTAGTTATGTATATGTAAATATTAAACTCATCTACACTCGTACAGAGGTGCTAAAGCGGTGGTTCTCGTTGATACTATTGATACACGCACGCGTACTATCTCTTTCTTTTTTACGCGTTTCAGTTCAACTTTGAATGGTCGGTTAAAGCTGTGAGTGCATTTGACCGTACAAACAAATACAAAAAAAATCTTGTCTAAATTGGACCGTTTAATGTATTTTAAACAGCTGAACTGTACCTGATGTAATTTACAAACTAAGCCAATAATTCAAGGTAGGGCCTTTCAAATTTATTCATTTTTACCATTAATTAAAGCGACACGGGTTCTCTCCTTTGTTCTTTATAAATCTAAAATCATACAGCACATCTGCGAAATCCTTGTTTAGAGATTAACACTCTTAAAGTTTTTTCAAGCATAACTAAAAGAAAAACGTAATTTTATTTTCTTAAAAGTTATTCCAAAATTAGTTTAATTAAACAAAAACTATATATAAAACAAATATTATTTCATTACAAAATGTCACTTAATTAAAATTACTGAGCCCTTTTATGATATACTCCTAAAAATATTTTGGTGCATGTTTCATCCAGTGGTCAGATACGATAAAATGAATAGCCTTAATATATCTCGCTTTGGCACGCAGATAGATCAATTTTGTTATCAAAAACTATTAAAATTCCATCCTACAACCCTTGGGATATCATAATTTAATTTTATCAGTGCCTAAAAAGCTGAAGATGGCTATATAGCCACACTCTTCTGTATAGCCACAGAAGAGCGAGATTTTATCTGTAAATAGAGAATAAACCTGGTAGTATTTAGAAACAGTATATATTAGGTAGGTACGAAGTTTATAAATTGTATGCATGTATTATTTTCTAACATAAGGTTTATTAGAAAAAAACTCACTAATCCTTAATTTGGCGTAGAAACAACATGCTTCAATAATGGCTAGATATAAATAGTTAATTTTACATTTATATTAATATAAAAATAAACACATCGTTCTGTAGATTTTACCACAAATTAAGCTTAGTCCTATAAAAACGTCAACAAGATAAAAACTGATTTACTGGTTAAAACTGGAAATGCGTAGAAGACAGTATACAAATAAAGTGTTGCGCTTTGGTAAACATTTAATTTCAGACAAAAAGTATAACACTTTCGATAATTTTCCAAAAACTATTTGAACAGAACAGCTTGAATAAATAGTACGTTATTTAATGCTGTTTGCAACGACTATATATATAATGAATGCTATATTTAGGTGGATATTAGTCTTGTATTCGCACCAATGTAACTCAGTTTAACAAAAAAATATAACTATTCATAATTCATGCTGTTTCGCAATGAGAAACTTAAAAATAAATTAAACATTTGATTTTTAGTTCGGGTGTGTTTTTATACCTACAAAATAAGAGGAGATCTAGGATTTGTAAGTAGACACTTTAGTTATTCTATTTATATAGTTTTTAGCGTTCTATATAAAAGTTCTAGGCTCTTTCTTCGCGTGGATAGTTTAATGCCCTACTCATTATTTTTAGCAGATTATAAATATAAAGTATGCACAATATACAACTATTTGAGCTCTCCATTTTTGAGAACCTAATTTAATCGGCATTCAGTAATTTCGAATTGCGGGAATTTGCAAAGATAAAAAAAAAACAGATCCTTTAGATTTTTTCACATTGCGGTGGTTTTTTTTAAGGACTCCGTTCATAAACTTGTGTCTATGATGTTGTACTCTTTAATCGATACTGCAGTAAATGATATTAGTAACTTTTCAGGACTTTTGAAAAGTATTCGAAGAATAAAAATTTTAAAATGTCCTCGTCTATTCTCGAGAAAAGTATCGGCCTCTATAATACCAACCTTTATTATCCTCGTTTTATAATAACCGTAAGTTTGGTTTTGATAACCTAAGTATATTCCATATTATGAGCGAAACCAAAAACATCGCAATTTTGTGACGGTTTAACTATAGACAATTTATGGACAACGAATTAAATTAAATTTATACACATTTTGCAATTATTTAGAAAGCCCGTTCCAAGTGTTTGGCACGTTTGACCTTCAACTTTGAAGTTAACAGTTTAGAACATTTTGAAATATCAACCCTAACGGATAACATCGGATCCGACTTATGATATAATATGTTTAGAATTCGTTAGGCGGTTGACGCAACACGGAATACTCGTAGCGAGCGCGTTAGCAGTGTCGCGTAACACTAGTTTTGTTTTACATACAAATGTCGTACTTATCCTTGACAGATTTTGGAGCAAAGATTGTTTCCTCATGGCATTGATTTTTAACTATGAAATAAAATAATGAAGATAAATCATTTACATCTGTTAAGAAACACACTTCAAATTTACATTTTATTATTTAAAAAAATTCTTACGTTAAATAAGTAATATACAAGTTTTTTATTTACAGCTGTAAATAAAAGTTTAGCATGAAACCGGCTAAAAGAAAATATTAAGATGAAAGCACGTAGTCGTGAGTGCATAAAAAGTATCCTCAAAGGTAGAGGGAAACTGAGAGGAAAAATGCAACTTCGCTCGCTCACTCTCGGCCAAGGCGGACTTATGACAAGAACGATTTAATATTATCACGTAAAGTTTAGTTTTTTTATCGGAAACCATGATCAATTTTGATATGACGTCAATAAAATCGTGTTTGAAATAGCAGGGCCGATTAGATGAATATTTTATAAGACACGGTATATAATAGGTACTTTTAATTTACAATATTTCTACTTCTTTGAACCATCCTAGAGTGAATCTCTGTACGAATAAACAAATTAAACAAAAAATACCTCTGCAAAATCTTTAATTATATTACCCTATCAAAATAACTGTATGATAATACAAGATTATTTACTATTATTTATTATATAGGTCCATGCTGTCATATTTTATCTCCTATTTACATCAAAATATATAGAATGAATTATTGTATAATCTTCAAAAAAACTGTGACCTCTTCATACTTCGCACTAAACTGAGTGTGGTGTGGCGCGCTGTTCTAGAAATTATATAATGTTATCTTGATACTTTTCCATATCATCTATTCTATTATGAATCATTAGTTAAACCAAATTGTCCAATTATAACTCATATTTCCATTACATTCGTTAAAAGAGATAAAACAAAAAAAAATGTTGAAACCATTTATTTATTTTACCGTTATTTGGAAATCTTTTTTTAGTCAAAGTGTGAATTTCCACCGCCAATGAAAATATTATACAGAGTGTCCCAAGATCATTTCCGAAGTGTTAAGTATGTGTTTATGTTCCCAATTACTAGTAAGAAATTATATAAAAAATGCGAACCAAATTTATTAATTTTATTAAACCGCTGGATGATGAATTTTAATATAACCCCGTTACAAATCATATTTGAAATCGCAGGACCAATTTTCTGGATTTTTTATCGGTATTAATCTTGGAAGACGGTGTATGGTTTTACATACCTACCTACTTCAAACAAATAGTAAATAGTTATATTTTTACTCTTTTTAGGGTGCCGCACATAAAAGACAAAAGGAAGCAGGTAACGGTTACGCAGCTTTACTGCAAGTCAACTGGGTAACTTAAAATACCGAGTAACTAAATATCGTAAAAACATTTATCGCAAAACCCTCTTTCGTATTATTAACAAATAGTAAACGACCACAATAATAAAGCAAATAAAAAATACGCAGAATTAACCGGTCCAAACTTTCTTATATATACTTCCTATAAGGGTTCGGTACCTAAATAATTTCGTAATAGGAGGGGGGCTTCGTAAGAACATATATTTTTTATGATACTCCTTAAAAAGTCATTTTAAATATATATATTTTAACTAACTTCAAAGTGAACCCCAAATCACTGCTAGTTTTTACTAATACCACAATACAAGCTGAATACTCAAGGCAAGGCGTCTTTATAATGAACATAAAAGAATCTCTCTTTCAACATAAATAATATTAGTATTAGTATTCTCGTAATCACATACATGTAATATATATACACATTAACACACTCTTGCATTCCACACCTTAATATACACACAGATTATAACACACACTATTATCACTTATAAATGCTAGTTCGTTCTGTGAAACATATATGTTAAATTGTTGGAGATGCCTGTAGTTGTGTGATTTAATGTATTTTTATGCAACTGTCTTTCTGTATAGCTGTAAGCATTTCTAAGAAAAATATATAAATAATTACATGAAATATACATATAATATTTAACTTTATTGTTCCTAATTGTGAACTAGTTTTAGCGTCTATCTATACATTCATGAAGCTACTATCCCCGTCCTTTGGCCGTCCGTTGCATCTTTCAACTCGAAAAACAAATATTTTGATTTGATTTTTGTGTGCAAATTGATGCTCTTGAAAAACAACCCCAACCGATTAGATTAGCTCGGAGGCTGCATAGCCATTCTTGTTTAATGATTAAACACTTTCAATATTTGCGCTAATCTTTAATCTCTTTTCAAATGTGCTGGACAGACAAAAAAAGATATATAAGGATTCTTTCCCATTTTAACCATTTTGATACGGATCCTGCTGAAACTAAAACCGGCTTGGGAGTTTAATCTGGACCTCTGGCATTTAATCCCTGCGTCTTATTAAGTTCTAGTATTAGAAGGCAATCATGTATGTCTTATAGCAATAAACATACCTAATATTGATTATAGAGTGTGTACAGTGTTCCATACCAAATAGATTCTACCAATTGATACGAGAAGGTTTATGATTGCATGATATACTATGAATATGTCGTTTAATAAATATTAAAATATACTTTTGACTAGCCAGACTTACGGCTTGTAAGTTTTGTAATACAAAAATACACCAATACACTACCAATACCATATTATATACCCAACAGTTTGCTAATCGGATTGCAATTTAAATATTTCCAAACTGAATTTTACGCTAGAATGTATTTTGCAAAGAAAGACTAGCGTTTATTTTAATGGATTTTCGAAACGTTGCACTATTAGGCTGCGAAAATATATCGATAGCAATGTGGAAATGTTGTCGTTCCTCGTTTGATTGCTGTCAAAAACTTTAAAAACAAAATCAGTAGAAAGTTACACACACATGACAGGATATTATAATTATTTTTCTAATTTATTTCTTTGTAATACATTATGAATACGATAGAGAAAAAAGTCCACTGCGCAGAAAGTTGTAAACATAAGTTTGACATTATAATTATCCAATAAAGTATTAACCGAAATGTTACAGAGGATGAGTGTCAGATGTAACAACTTAAAAACTAGTTTTATCAGCAATAAATAACACGTTTAAAGTAAAACTAATAAATATTGGTAGTAATTAATATTTCTTTGTACTTATGAGACACAAATTTGCTATTATTCCATTAAATTATTTATTACCAATACTAGTAGTGACAACTTGCGCGTTTCCTCATATCAGAATATTTATATTAGAATAATATTTTATTTTATTTATTTATGTATGATGTAATCCACCAAATTAAGTACCAATTCTGAAGCAGCATATAATAATAAAATGCATACAGAATCTTTATAATTAATCGTTGAGCCCTGCCCTCTTCACAGACTTTTCACTACAAGCAAGACAATTGCATTCGGCTACATACCTACCTGTACAACATTACATAGTTAGTACTAATTCATACGTTTTTTGTTTTTGATGTGTTTTTCTTTTAGTAGTTTAATTTTTTACTTTAATTGTAATGGGGAAACCTATTTAATAAATAAATAAACATCGTGGTAGTCTAGTGGTTAAGGTGTTTGGTGTTTTTTTTAACGCTTCATTAGCACCATTTTCACTGACATAAGCACATTTAACTTGGTTGAGTATGGCCCAAAATAATTGTTTAAGACCTAGGTTACAGCAATTTAAAAAAAACTGACATCACCACGTCGAACTAAATATATTAAAAAACATACCTACGTGAAAATATGTACTGATAGAAGTGTGGGAAATGATGTAAAAAAGTAAAAGAAACTCAATATTGTTGAAAAAAAAAGTAAAAAAAACTCAATATTGTTGCAACGTCCCAAAAACAGCGCGACGATAAATCACCAGAACAGTTAGTTACCGTCAGTATCTACTATAGTAGTTACTATCGCCAGAACTATCGATTTCATGAGATATCTCTGGGGATTCTCTCGGGTGATGATGTAGGTCCCGAGACGATGATATTCATACGATTTCTTGTCGACCTGTGCCGATTTAGATTCGGCTGACCTGTCTTACTAGTAACCTTAATTTTATTCCGCGTTGCTTGCGAGTAAAACTCGCAATACCGGTACTAATAAAAATCTTCGACCAGAGCGAGATAGATGTATTCCCAAAGAGCGGTATTTTTTTATGAGGCCGTGTTTTATGATATTCGTATATATAAGTTGATTAAGTAGTTGTGAACCGTTACAATTTGTTTGCGCTCTAATAGACATACTATTTAGTATTTTCATTACAGCATATATTTCAACTACAATTAAATCCAAAATAGCTATATATTTTCAACGCAGAGCTGGAAATTATAAGAAGAATTAATTATGATTACACCAAAATAAATAAAGTCTATCTTAGTACGGGGGTAGCCCAGTTAGGATAGACTTTGAATTTTTTTATTATCATAAGTTCTGTAGATTTATGCATAAATATATCAAATCGAAATTCCACTTAATACATAGGTTCCTACCTAATTTATGTGTGATCTTTCCTGAAATTTCGAAATTTTATATTTATTTCGGTATATAATATGGTCTACGAATGATTCAAATTGAAGCTGTTTGACAGTTTATAAGCTTTTATTATTTATTTTAAAGATTTTTAAACTTCCTACCTGATGTATTTAACCGAAATGTTTTAATTCCAGCCGATCATCAAAGAAAACGTGTTCCAATGTAAATTTAAGTCCGACATATTCTGATTACAGCGCTTTAATTTGTTCTTCTACAAAGAGAAAGCGTGACGTCCCTCTTTTACTCGTATATGCACGCTTGTCCAAAAGAGATAAATAAAATAATATAATAAATATGTATTATTACATCCCCTGCAAAAGGACAGGTATAGAAGCGATGCTTCTCATATTAAAATAATTTTGAATATAAGAAATAGTACCTGTCCATTTGATTAAAACAATGTGTGAACCCCGACTGTCGAAGTATCTGTCGTGCCGTGGGTTTGATTCCCACTTCGAGCACTTGTCTTTCCAATTACAGAATGCTAATCGGTCAATGCGATACTGTATAGCATTTATCAGAATGTCCGAAATAGTTCGAAGGCCGTGTCAAGACCGTTGCATAAGACAATGTCTTTAACATCACGAAGAAGATGCCCGGAGTAATCGCTTTTCTGATTGAGGTAAAATTACGCGCAATAATAACAATTATTGTGGTGTTGCGTCAAAGGCCGCGACTCGCGCACGTAAACACAACACCCAATTTAGATGGGACGAACCGTTGATAGCGAAAGGTATCTTCCATTTACGAAGGCCCTGTCATCTTAGTTTATCACAGAATCATCTTGGAATATCTTAGATATTCATCTTACAAGGTTTAAATAAAGCAATATATAATATCAACCTTTAAACCCAGATGCAAAAGGCACTTTGGGATATAAAGGAAGTGTTTGAAGCAACGATCTTTTAAAACATATAGATACGGCAGTTCATACAAATCGTTCTTGTAAAAACACCGACACCGATTGTATACACAAATTTGTTTTTTCAACCCCCATAATCATTTCTCATGCCATGCCTACGTTATGTAAAGAAGCTACATGCCATTTTTCGAGTTTCTAGATCCGACGGTTTATAAGTGCCATACAAACTTCAAACCCCCATTACCCCTCCCCCCTTAATGGTTGAATTTCCCAAAATCCATTGTTAATGCATGCCTATATTATGTAAAAAAGGTATTTGTAAAATTTCAAGTCTATTGACATAAGTACACATTTTTTCATAAAAATGTTCACTAATTGGTTGAATTTCATGTTTTTTTTAAATCACAAACGTAATCAGGTGTGTTCACGACAAATTCCCAAAATAAAAGAAAGATAGTCATTTATATAAATAGAAGATAATATAGATTTCATATTGGTTTTATTTTTAAAATGTATTTGTAAATGTTGTTTATTGATAACAACAGTGATTAACAGTGTGATTTATACAGTTTTAAAATATTTATGTAGTATCGATCAGATGACGAAAGTGCCACATTAGGCAAACAAAACTAAGCTGAGTCTCTTGGTCCATATTCGTCTAGGAAGGGAGGCAGGAAACATCTGTACAATGCAACAGTCGCCTGTCGCTTCTATTAAGATTATTACATAATACTTATAAGTTACATGGTTATATTGAACTAATTGAGCGATGTTATATTATATTTTCAATAAATATTATTATAAATATGTTTCGAATGTTTCTTACATTACACAGTTCTATGATTAAATATATATCCTTTACAAAGGCGGTTAATTCTTTAGTAACTTATATAAGATCTCGTAATTTATATAACTGTTTGTAGTCTGAATTCATACAGTAAATTGTATTAGGAATATTTAAACGATCAGGATGAAACTTTCTCTGATGACAGATGAAACTTTCTCTGATTGCACAGATGCGCATTTAGTTTATTTCACCGACACGACTAGAGCGTGTGTTCAGACATACTCGCATATAAAGGTGAATTTATTTCCACAATTAGTGTTGAAACTAAGCCACGAAGCCTTTTTCGCAGCAACGGATGTGAGGTCTGAACAAAAGGCCCATTTCCACACGAAGACAGCTCGGTCCGTCGCCGACTTGTCCCGGTTTGTCCTTAAAAGGCGTGTCCTCAAAATTGAGTCACTTGCTCCAAACAAATGAATAAGGTGAAGGCCGATGGATTACTCACAGATTTGTTACACTCGGCTGATGCTGAGTGAGCAGGGTTTTTTGTTGAATTTATTTTAGGTTTTTAAGGTAGACTGGCAATCCATAAAATCGTCCTATGTATTTGTATATTACCGATATTATATTTAAATATACTAACAAATAAAATATTAAATATTTTTAAAAACATATATATTAAATTATGTAAATATACCTAACTAGCGAAAAAACTAAAAAACTTGCATTTCATATTTCATATGTTAAAATAAATGCTTCGTATTTGTATTAAAACTATCTATATTTAAAAAAATATTGCTTTTTTTAATGGACGTCATATTTAAGATGAGAGAGGTGAGAAATATTAATTTAAATAAAGATTCATTCATTTTATTTGGCAAGTAATTAACACAATTACGGTTAAAAAAAATATTTTCTCTCGGTAGACACTTTCCAATCATTACATCTTTTTAATGAATACTTAAAGACGAAACTGGTTGTTGAGATAAGTGTCGAGTATAAAAAAATCATTAAGGTAGTAATGTTATATTATCCGAAATATATTAATACCTGTAAAAATGAGAGTAAAACACGCGATACGGTGCGAAACCGAACATTGAAGTGCTGGATTTAGCACATTACAATCGCCTAATTATTCAATATTTTTAAAAACAAAAAAAAACTACTCAAAACATCTGTTTTAGATATGTATTTTGAAAGTAGAAACTCGTTACAGACCACAGAGAGAGAGAAATAATGTAAGTATAACTAAATAATAAGAATAATTGAAATAAGAATATTCTTTTTTTGGGGAGCAATTATACTAAAGTAATGCTATCTTACTGTAGGATTCGTTCTTTATAGAAGATTCAAATGAGAAAACATTACTACCTCCCTTAAAACAGCCGGCGCCGAGCACAGGACCGGATTTAAAAAAAATCCGCCCCTAGACACTATTCTTACAGCCGCCCGTTTTACAAAATTACCTACATACTATTTATTCAAATGTAAATGTTTTCTATAAAAAAGTTGGTAAAATGACTATTGCGAACTGTACCATATTTAATTTTGGTCATACCCTCGGACTCAATGACTCACTTGTCCGGCGACTGGCGCCTGGGTGCTGTCTTTGCTGCCCCTGTCGCTACCGCCCCTAGGCACGTGCCTAGAGTGCCTAGTCAGAAATCCGGGTGCAGAATGGCGGTGGCTTTCCCCGCCGCTGTGCCTCCCACGGGAAGCTTGTAGTATTTGGGATATTCTCCTTTTATAAGGAATGAGAGGCCTTTTGCGGGCATATAGCAAATGTTTGGTTTTTTTCTTCTTCATCTGTGAGTCCAGTTTTGCAGTTTATCCTTTTCTGGATTCTGTAATTCTCTAAAACAGAAGGTTAGGTGTTAGAATCCTTCGTTTTAACCCCCTCGGCGACTAAACCGACGCCGAAAATCCAAAAATTCTGGATTGAGCGTCGGAGATCAGTACAAAAAAATACGTTAGAAACTCACCAGATGGCACACTTCGACACAATTTTGTCAGCGCCCGTATAATTTTAACGATTCAATTTTAAAACCACCTTGATGGGATTATAATATGGCTTAAAAAGTGTGACATTTCGAGAACAATGTGACATTCACAGACGAATGACGATTTTGTCAAAATGCTTGTTACACCTGCCTCGCGCAGAGGTATCGCTTACTCGTCCTCTAGACTGTGACCAATTTGTGAGTAAGCGCTCGGCCTTCACCTTATTCACTTGTTGCCGAGTAAAAAATCTTAGTATGAATAGCGTATTGAGTATCAACATTTTAATGGCCATAAAAATAACAGGGTTTGGAAGTAGGTACCTTCCAAACAGTGTCGACGATTCTCCGACTGCTAATATATTCATGTTTACACTATTCAGCGTTGTTTACCCATATCTACTAACATAATTGATGCCTCAGCGGCACCCTAAAATATCTCTTAACTGAAAACATATTTTGTGCACATTATAACGAACACAGTTAGGTATCGTCTAAAAGACATTTCCGACAAAATGTTTCGCTTAATAAAAGTGTGTTTCTTTAATATACCCTTACGAAATGACCTATTTTGGCAAAATCGCAAAAGAAGGGCAAAAACATTTTTCGTCATTTTGCACACAAAGCAAATATCACAATGGAGAATGGTGTTGCTTTTCAATTTGACTTTTTCGCGGCCTGTGGGCAAATTTTAATCTTTCTTATCATGGATACGTATGACACCTAAAAATGCGTAAAATGCTTAGCACTTAATGGAGTGTGTGTTTTGTTGATAAATTGCTTTTATAATTTATAGTGTTTAATGAAAATTAAATTAAAACTTTTCAAAAATCTATTAATGTAACTCTAAATGAACTAAATCTTTACCTTTACGACGGTAATTATTTTTAAATTATTATTTTTGAAGCTATACTTCTTTGCGCTCGTTGTACTCATTGGGATGGGATGTTGGTCGAGAAACCGCGTCACGCGTTAGGAGTAAAATCCGTAGAGTGCCTTTTTATACGTTCTCTACCAAAGATACCCCAAGAGTCTCGGTGGGTCAGTGGTTAACGCACTCGTCTCCCGCGCTAAAGTCCCTGGTTCGATCCCCGACTGGGGCTTTTTTTTCACAAATTATACGAATATACGAACTTAATAATGATAATGTATAGGTGTATAGTATAATAATGAAGTCACTTATAATAATATATTGAAGAGAAATATATTGAATAACAGAGAAAAATGTCTTATATTTCATTTATATATCCTGTCTGTCTGTGTGTGTGAGTGGGTGTGTGCAAATGGCCAAAGAAGTATAACATTATTTTTTTTGAATTACCGTTTTTTTTTTGAATTATAAAAGTATGTTTTTACATTAAAATCATTGACGTCATTACAGACTGAATGTTTATTAAATTTATGCGAATGAGAGTATGCAAATAATGAAATAAATAGTACTCAAAACTAAAGTCTGTCACAAATCCATCTAGAACCGAAATTATTCTAAAGTATAAAGTATAACTTTGTAACCAAAAGCTGGAAAGCTAAAGTTGAACTGTTAGAAAGCAATTAAAAGAAGTAAAACCTTCTGTCGAGCTTAAAAGGGTGGGCGTTGATTGACTCGTGCGATTAGTTCAATGCCGCGCCGCGGTGGCGTGGGCGGGTGGCGAGCGGCGGGCGGCGGGCGGCGCTGCGCGATTGCGTGTCCGCTACTCGATCGCCACCCCCGCGGGGGGAGGTTCCTGCGAGCCTAGAACAATCAATTTACATACGTATATCTTTGTTTTTGTTTCTAGTTTAGCATTATATTGTGATGGTCACCTACCAAAGATGGCGAAAACTTTCTTCTTTTTCATTCAATAACGTCAACCGTAGCGTAAATTAGATATTCGTATTTTATTTAAAACAATGGTCCGTGTTCGTTAAGCTAGGAACACTTACGACAGCTCCATGACGCTTGAATGCGCTTAATGCTTAAGTTACATTTTTGGACTTTTATGGGGTGAAAACTTATTTATTTCTAGAGACAACTTTTTGCTAAAGCAAAAAGTTGTGTGCGCTTATGGAGTTTTTTACGCTTATGGAGGAAAAAACTCCATAAGCGTAATAGGAATTAAAGAGAATAATAAGAAGAAATTAATAAGAATTAATATATTTTCCACTTGAGGATCATGAATGATCCTCTATGTAGTTTAGGAATTTCAGGATACTAAACTAAAGGGTTTAGAATGTGAAAGACAAATAGAGAGAAATTTCTGCTTGGACCCTCCCTCCTAAAAGGGGGAAAAAAAAATTAAAAAAAAAGTTTCGTCGTCTATAAAAACCCAAATTATGAGCATTGAAAAATATAGAATGGCTCTCATTTGAAAACATTATGCAAAAAAAAATACTACCATGTTAGGAAAGACGATTTGTTTGTTCCTTATGAATATGGGTTGCTTTCAACCCAATAGCTGTTTAGACATTTATCTATATGGCCCTTGTGGACTGTATTAAAAAAATTGGTTTTTAAATGATGAAATATTTACCCCTGATAAAAGTCGCCTGAAAGACTACTAGTTTTTGAAAAAAAATCCCATTGAAAACTAACTTTGTTTTAGACTAATTACAAAATGGCGCGCTATTCTATCGATTTTGTGAAAACACTGCTAGCCTTATTCTATTTCTAGTACGGGTCTAGTACCGGGGTTCTAAATGTGCGTGCATCGAACACATTAAAACTTTTTTGCACTTCAAGCGAAACCTCGACCCGAACGAGCATAATTAATTTTTACGTTTTAACTTTATTTAATGGTTATTTGTCGATGAAATCTGAAAAAAGATCACTGTTACCAAATTTCAGATGTCACGGCAACAATTCTTATTCTTTGTTTAAAACATTCTAGCTAACTCGTGAGACAATGCACAAACTCTTTAATTAAAATTCAAAGTTCAAAACCAATATGAGCATTATGACCATTATAAAAGATGACGTTCATTTTTATGGTCACGCAAAATTTATTTAACGCAGTCATTATTAATAATAATAATCGTTGTATATAATACGCACATTTCGTTACTAAAGCTGTTGTAAGGCAACCCAAAGAGGTTTTGTAAAATAATGTATTTCAGTATCCGCGGAAAAAAAAATCCGAAATAAAAATTAACAACAAAGTTGAATATTTAATCATAAATGGTCTACTTTACTTTAGACTGTCCATATGTCCAAGCAAGGATAGAATTGGAACGAGGATAATGAAATAGAATTAGAAAGTTGACACGTTTATACTGACAATATTGAGAGATTCTTTAATACTGTCTGAATTACTGTCCAAATCTTCTAATATATGAACTTCCTGAATCTCACAATTCTCTGTATATAGCTGTTACTTTCTGTGGGTAATAAGATCCTGTTGAGGAGATGAATTTAGGTGTATCCTTTTCCCCCTCATGTCCCTCATCAAAGCTACAGTAACTAAAATACACAATGGTAATTTTAATTAAGTATGCACGGTAATTAAAATATTTTGAATATTTTGAGAAAAAGTTGGTCGGTCGATTTTTATACACTGATGCCTACTGTTTTACTTTGATTTTTGATTATATTTTTTTAAATTTATTTATTTTTTCTTAATTATGGGAAAGATGTGCAATCTTATAAATCGTTAAAAACGAAGATTAAAGTTACCTATTGATTGTGAAAACAGCGGTAAAGAAAATTACAAGAATGCGTGTTGCTTATTACGAATTTAAAAGAAGGAAGAAATTCTCGAATTCCGTTTAAATTGAAAAGTCCTGGAATCATGTTATTTTTTTTTTTTAATTTGTGTATTTGTCGAGGTTGTCTTGTGGTTTTGTTACATGTTGCGGACAAATTTAAACGCATATTAATGCTATTTTTAACGAACTTTAAGAAAAAATACGTTAGACCGGGTGTGTATATTTTGCCTTTATGTGCAATTAATCCATAATGTACTAGTAGTCAGTAAAGTGGCTAGAATATTTCCTTCATGTAGTATTTTAATTTTCCCGCGTGTTATTACTAAGTCAAATCTTAGCGAAAGGCTCTTTTAGAGCACACTTTTATTTTTAAAAGTTTTCTTTACTTTTAAATAATGTTTAGTGATTTTTGTTATTCTTCCGCGAGCCGGTTTCTTTCAATGGAATTAGTTGAACAATTATAGCGTTGCTAATTAACGTTCAATATCTGTCACCTGCTTATTAGCATATGCAAGCGGTGCTGTGCTTGCGAACCCTGAGGCTGAACCTCGCAGCCTTACGTATGAATTACGACCAGGTTGACCGTGATGCGACCTTTCTTGAGCTGAAATTTCATCTCGCAATACGAGTACGCTCACCTGCGGAGGTCACTCATTTGTCGACGTCCTCTTTCCAGACTTCCCTTATACTATTAGCAACTACCATAGAAATGAACATGGTTGGATTCGACAATGTCTCTTCTGTTTCGCTTGCACATCGGTTGGATGTCCGCTGTGTCGCTCTTTTGACTACCATGATTCCTAACATAGTGACCGCTTAATAATAATAATAATAATAATAATATTTATTCATTCCGTTCTGAGTACATGCCTTACAAATATGTTCATTTCATTATACCTATTAATCAGTTTACAATTTTACATGATAAATATATATTTTACAATGATATTTTGAAGTAATCTACCTTCAATTATCGTAGGTACACTAAGGTTAACACTACTAGGCGGACTTTTTATTCATAGCGTGCCAGTGTATTTGTGCGTTAGTGTGTGTGTTAATAGTTATGAAATTTAAAAAACTAGGTATCTATCAACAACTGTTTGGAAAAAAAACAAATTATACCCACCAGCAATGTTAATAAACTAGCACCATCGGTGACATCGTTTAAAAAACGATTATGCATTATTGTTAATAGGTAATTACCGAGTAATTATGATTTTTGTTATAATAATTACTTTTTTTTAAATTACTTATGTTATCTCAGTATAAACATAAATTAAAATAAGGTTTACTGAATTGGAAATTTATTGGTATATAGCCTATAAAATTTTCACGTTTAAACTTTTAAGTAGGTGTCATACATTATAAATTATATAAATGATTACCTATCGTTTTGTAATTTCACACGATTGCGATCACAATTCAAGTGAGTGTAAGTAGATAAACATAGGGTGATCCATTCATTGTTTTACAGTAACCGTATGGTTTTACTTCATAAGTTTACTTCATATCTGTCAAGTAGGTCTGGGTTAGTCTTTTCTGTTCGTGTGACATGTCGTGACGTCTGCCTGGGAACGGAGCTGTACGTAAAAGTTAGTATGTAGCACACAAACGTCACCGACTCACTCTATAGTAGCACAATATCATATCACACGGACCCACTGAGATCTTCTCAACAGATAAGAGCGACGCGTACGTTATGCCTTCTCGTATAGTACGTGCTGTTTTGATTGAAACTTAATGCGAACAATAATTCATTTGTTTGATCGGGAGGTTATTTATAAAGCTTCCCCAAAATTATTTACCCCCTCCCCATTTAGTTTCTACTAAAACGTGCAATGGCATTCCCAGGAGTGGGTGTGGTGAAAATTGGGAGCGGTGCGTGTTTTTTCTCACCGCGCAGATTGTGCAACTCGGTTCGTTAGAGTGCGATATCACTATTCCACAGTTCATCCGATATTAGCCGGTAAAAAATATAGAGAAGGTCACCTAATGTCAAAAATATAATAGTTTTTTTTTAAATATGTATTTGAGAAAATATGTAAAGGTTGGTATTAGTAATACCAACGTAAACATTTAAAACAATTTGAAAGCCAAACAATATTGAAGAAAAAATGTGAGTACATATGTGAGAATGTTATTGACTTACTCATATCGGATTCATGCATACTTCGGTTAGTATAGAAGGTGGGGGAGTAAATTTTACAACAAATTTCTGGACCAAATAATGTCAACATATTTCACATATATTAATATCTGTATACACACCTGTAACACACCTGGTTTCCAGCAGATAAGCCTTGGGCTTGGCTGGTACGTAAAAGAAAATAAAATTATTGAATACATAAATAAATAAGCACTTCGGTCCTTTCTACAGTAGGTACTCAGTTACTGCGCGTAAGTACGTAGGTTCCAAACACAAGGACTGATCCATTTGTTTATAGTTTGCATGTGAGGTTCTCCTATGGTTCTCGACTGTAAAATGAATATCGTCTAACGGTGCGATCAAACAGTAAACAGCGATAAAAAAATGGTGATAATACGAAAAACATTCCGTTACATCTATGTATTAATTTTTCAATCAGTCGGCATGACATGTGATCATATATATGAACCTGTTCATTTTAAAATGTATTTTTTATTTGTTATTAAATTTTATGCCGACGACTTCATTTCATTGCATTTATTTATTATTTTTTATAAAAACAATACATTGATACAAAACTCCCCATACTCTTCCACTGACTATACGGCAGCGACGCGCTGCCGCCAGCCTACCGAATTCAGTGTCGCAGTCTTTGCGAACAATGCCAACTACGAGATAATGGAAAATTTATTCCGCTTTTCCGCCACAATGTCAGAATTGCTAAGCAGGCCGCAGCGCCGCGAAACGAACGTGTTCCTGCCTGAGCGGAAGTTCACTCCTCACGCTATTTTCGACCTTAGCCGCCCTGCGGATGAGTCACTATCGATCTATTCCAACAATGAAAGCATTTCATTTCATTAGATGCGCAGGCGTTTTACTTGCCTTTGTAGTTCCTAATTCAAATCATATTTACATTTCTTTGTATGAAATAGATCATAGATAGCTGAAAAGCGTTCATGAGTTGAGATGTAGAAACCGTAAAAAATAGGGGAGAAAAAAAAAAAAAATACTTCTATGGTTTTAGGAAGATATTGCATAGTGTTACTGCAATTATTATAGATTCTCATAACTTTTTTCTTTTTATATATATGTTGAATATCCATCCTATTATGGGACCAGTCTTCAATTTTGTGAAATGAACAACTTTTGCTCCATTAGATTTTCAATATGTCAAAAAATAAAGAATAGGTAAAATCCTTTAAATATAATATTACATAAAAATATGTGCATGGGAATTCAATGTGAAGTCAATTATTGTATGCATACAATTAACTATTTATATTATATTTTTTATGTACTTTTTTGTTTTTTTTTATATTTTGTTTACCTATACATATTTTCGTTGAAATAGTTTTTTATTAATAAGATTTTATTCGAATCATGTCTGTTTAGTTTTTTCACTATTCTCAAGAACAAAAAGGGACTTCTTTCTTAGTTATAAATTGTTGTCTAACTAGACAACATTTGTTATCCTGCCTCTGAATTGTAAATTTGAGGAATAAACTAAATAAATAAACAATTACTAAGGGGCAGGATTACCAGTCGTTTTCGAAATTATCACACATATAATCCAGTTGAATTAATATAAAGTTAGTACCATTTTTTATGTTGATGATCCAAAATCCAATTAATAAACATAACAATTTTGCAACTTTACTTTTTATCACATTTCACTCACCACATCGGCCCTTCGGCGTTGCCATAGCTATTAATTTCAAACATGTGCAAAAAAGCGTTCTTATATTTTACAAACATGGTGCTAAAAAAGTTGCATTGGCTTTTGTCAACGGAGGTAACTCTTCGTAAATACACAGTAATTAATTATGTTCGTACCTGTTTCGACTATAAACGTAAACATAATAACTTGTTCTACGAATATCCATCGATACCAGTCGCAGACACAAAAAAAGGAACCTCTGTAAAAAAGTCACTTTTAATCATTGCAAATAAGAATCATTTAGGTATTGTTTGTTTTGATGACATCACAACTTACGCGAGGAATGTGCAGTAGCTCGTAGAACAGTGCGAGTTTTAGGTTATTTTATCAAATTGTATTAGAAACTAATAATAAATAACTTTGAATTAATTCAAAAACAAGGTAATTAAAATATACTCATCTCATATAAGTAATTAGAAGGTAAAAGTCCTAAATATTTATGTTTATCATAACAACTCTACGAGTAACAAAACACATATTCTAATTAACACATATTTTTATCAGTGTAAATATGCAAAAACTAAACTATTTTATTTACGTTTCTCTTTAATCGGGTCAAGGTGAACCTACCTTTTCATTTACTTGTTAAACAGTGGATTCACGGAATTGGCTAAATTAATAACTATATATTTACCGTTTTATAAATTAAGTTACGCTGTATGTTTCCCGAAAATATATTAAATAAATAAATATAAAGAGATGCTATAGGAAGGATTGCTATAGTGATGGTCCGTCCGTTGAAATCTTAAGAGGACACAAATCGGTGATTTCTCATACAGACCCTGGTAGTGGTGTGAGTCTCTTATTTGTAGATACCTATAGAAGAAAAATAATACTGTATACCACTATATCTATGCCTATATATAAAGTAGGCCAATTTTCGAGAATTAGAGTAAGGTAGGTAGAGTAGGTTGCGAATGAAAAGCGGCTGAAGTAGAAAATTAGAGCGAAGGAGATAATGAGGTTAGAACAAAGCTTTCACGGGCGGCGCCCGTGTCGAATGCTATTATTGGCATTGCGCTCAAATGATTCGATTAGAATAAATTTTGTGTTATTGTCTTGCTACATATTCATTATGATGGTAAGATGAACATCCTATTACGGAATAATTAACTTCGACGTTTCGGAGATGCCCACTTTCCTTAGCCCGTTTCCGCCGTCAGATGTACTCCCGGATGACGGTAGGTAATAATCCGTAAAAAGCGAATGTGAATTCCTTAAAATCATATTTTCATTTTAAATTAATTGAAGTTGAAGAATGATTACCCTATTAAATGATTATGAATGATTAGTTTAAATAAAAATTCGTTAAGAACTTGTGCGCCTGATTTTTAGGTTAGACATTTAATATCTATTGAGATTTTGTATTTTTTTGGTGTTTTTTTACATCTAATTATCTTTATGCTTATGAATTTTATTAATGTTAAACTGATATTTTTTTTAATACTGTCACTTTACTTTACAGAAAATGTATTGTGTTTATGATCAAAAAAAATAAATAATATTATGATTTTTTTTAAAAATAAGGATATTAACGATTAATATAAACGTAAAACAAGGCTCATCTATTTTTTTTATATTTTAAATTACGACGGTCGAACTTTTTGCGACCTTACCTCTTTTCAATTTAAATGAAGCATGGCCATGCTAATTGTTGCGAAATTCTGTATGATGGTCCTGCAGACTGCGACAGTTTAATACATTTGGGATATCAGGACTGTCATAAAAACCATTTAGCAAATTAAAAACATGCCACATCACGGATTAGTCAGGTCAATTAAGTATTTTAATTGCTAGTTAATATTGGATGATAAATTCCTAATATTCTTCGTCTCTTTTTTACTTCGTATTGTAAGAGTAAATTACGAATTTATTACGCGACTTATCGGCTTGCAATACTAGTTAGACTAAATACTGAACATGCGCACTTTCTCTTATAATTATAAAATGCCTTGTGAATAATATCTTTGTGTGTTTTGTTACAGCGGAAACCCCATTTGATCGCATCATGTTAAGGTTTCTTCCTTGACCCGTGAACTTTACGTAAGTAAATTTGTTTTGATAGTTTTATTTTATGTTTTCCAATACTAGTTCCCAAAAGAGTGTTATCCCAAAGTTTCAAAACTTTATATATTATATATTTTATTTGCCTTTTTTGATCTAATTTAAATGGACTAATATATTTGTAAATTAATACAGATGGTATGTCTAGTAAAGACCAACAATCTATAAATTAATAAAATAAACACAGACAATTCAAAAATGGTGCACAGTCTTATCAAGACAAATAGTCATGTGATTATTTGGACATTCCTATAATTTCTCAAATGATTTTTTTTCTTAATTTAAAAAAAAATGGCAAACCTCATACTTTAGGAGACAAAGTGGGAAAGGGTAACATACATTTTTTAATATATTTTGAGAAAATATACTATAATAGTGTATTCATTAAAAATAAAGCCGTATTTGTATCACAGTAGGTACATAATGCAAGATTTATTATTTTTTACCGCAAAGGTTAATCTTATTGTTTACGTCAAATCGCGGCAATTAATTTATTCATGTGACGTCACTTTAAAATACTGCGCATTGACATAATCAATCGACAGCGTAAGTGCGGTTTCCCATTATCCGATTTCTTTCGATATCGTACCAATAAATGAGCAGCGCAAATTTTCTTGTCGTGCGATACCTATATAATATTTCAATTATGTAAATGCGATATAAACCTATTTTTCCACGTATACAGATAAATAGTGTTATCATATTGAATTAAATAAACAAATAAAATATTTTATTTGTGTAATTAGTTTGTTATACATATAATATTCGGGAGCTAACTGAGTTGACTTTAATACACTTTAAACTACACATAGTGTGCACTGTAATGTTATTATTTAAATTAAAGTCGAAATGAATGTTTAATAACTCGCAACCTACGTTTAACAGCATTGGCAGCATTGAAATTATAAAATTAATTATAAAATAGAAAGTTTTTCTTACTAGACTCGGCAGTATTTGAGACAAAACTGTGAATTGGTATAAAAATCATGAATCTCACTTATTATAAAATACAAAAAATAAAAACGCCTATAGCGCTTATACTTACGACACTCAAAACAAAATAAATAAGAATACGATAGAAATTGTGCGTTACTGGGATTTTTTTAAAAAGTTTTTGTATTAGAGCATCCGGTTTGAATCAATCCGATTTTGGATAATGAAAAATACGCTTCATCTGTTTTCAAGCAAAATAAAACTACAAATTATTTTTAATTTTCGTGATTATGGCAGCCAATTGAAAATGTTAATTTGATTGTTTTAATTTGTCAGTAGGATTTAACAAAATTACTTAAGTATTCATGCGTTAGTTAGGTTACTTATTTAAAATGTAGAAAGAGCGAATTTTTATGAGGCACTCATACCTAAATTAACATTTACGCGTGGCTAGTTTTTAGACTTTCGACATGTAGCAACCTATAGACGGAGTATAATTTGCAATTAAATCTGTTGTTTACTGGGTAATACTGGGTAATTTAAAGAAAACCTGATTCTTACGCTACGAAGAGGCGAAAGAGGTAAAATTTATTGTATATAAGCTGCCTAAACACAATAGTTTTTATTTTACCATGCGTTTCGTAAATGAAGAAACGACCTACTTAAACAAACTTAATAGCTTTTAACTCGGTTATTTGGCCTAACGCAGAGTCACTTTAGATGAGGTTATATAACTCAAATATACTAAAATGGTGTTTTAATTGACTGCCGGTCAATGAAACGATAACGAAGGATTTAATCGCGACTTAATCACAATTTGATATACCAGGAGCGAATTATGTGGACATACTGTTTCATCAAACAAGCTGATTTATCACGTCTACCAGAACCTAATCGGGCTCAAAACTTCAAAGTCGCAAACTCGGCAACGGTTTTTCGTAGATATTTACAAACATTATCTGTGGGTAGTTATCTCGCCTGGCAGGAGTTTTTACGACCGTGTTATACGTTCATACTGATTTAAAGTGCTTTTTTCCACTGCTTTTAAAGGCCTCAACGTCATCGGTCGGTCAGCTGTTGGGGAGAGGGGCAGGGAAAATGGGGGCCGACGCCTTCCAGCTGTTCAAGAGTGGGTAGACCTGGAATAGACGTTGCGCTCTCCTTAGTCTTCAAGGAGGAAATTGATCTCACCAAGAGCGAGATGTGGGCTGGGTTAATTAATATTATAATTACCAATGAGGTCTGAATATATTTATAAAGAATTTATGAATAAAACTTTTCGTAATTTTAACATTTTGCGGACAATATGTAGGTACAATAATGATTTAAATATAGCTAATTTTATTTTATTCATACCATTAACTTTTCTAAACATATCTCGTATTATTTTTTTGTCATATAACTGATTTAAAACTTTCACGGTGGTCAAAAATATAACATATTTAGAATCCGCCAAATTATTTAAATAATTTTGTTTTTTTTTTTATGCAAAAAATGCCTTCTTACACACAATTCGTTAAATTTTAAAACTACAAATGGCTGAAACATTGCGGTGATCAAATCTTTGGATTGTGTGCTCTATAAATTATTTATTATTATATTATCCGAATATGTATTAAGTGATTATACTTTTTTGTTTTTTTTTTAACAGTTGTTTAAAAACATTTTGAAAAAGAATGATTCTCGGAATGTATGAAATCGTCTGGGTGCATTCGCTCGATTCTTCAACGGATAGATGTTACCTAGGCTGTCCTCGTCTATCTGACATACGAGTAAGCGAGAGAGAGATTGCTCTGAGCGTCATTTTCGTGACGAAAGTACACTCGGTATCAAAAACAGTACAAATTTGGTGAATAGATCCGTAGGATCCGGGTTCGGGTCGACTCCGCAAAATTTAAGAAGCCTATCTTTTAGATATCGTTTAATGGTTTTTTTAGTAATTCAAATAATATAGATATGGGTATAAACAATATAAAATAGAGATAAGTTAAAAGCACCGTACTCTGGAAAACATATGTTTCTTAAATAAAATCAAAAATATATTTAATATATTGATGCACTCGTGAAAATGTTTTCGTTTATTAGATACTAAGTTCATGCACTGGATATTGAAATAACATGAATATGTTTTATGAAATAAAATAAAATATATGTCTTTGTAAAAACCTTTGTAAAAATAAAATGGGCACGCGTAATTTATTTCTTACAACGCAACTTTACAAACGCAACGCATGCAACTTTACATATAATACTAATTAAATGCAAATCTTAAAAAAGAAAATCACAAATTTAAAACTTGAGGTTATAAAAAATACATCAGTAAAGAAGATGAAAAATACAAGACCTAGCATAATTACCGCAGAGAAAAATAAACATTTTCATAGGTATCCTAACATAAAATATTTAAAAGTGAGGTATCTTGACGATAATATTGGTACGATAGGCTACGACGATATCGTTTGCAGTAATAATGTAGGCTTTACGTCTTGAAATGAAATGAAATTAGATTGTGTTGTACAGACAAAATATTTTTTTGGTCTGTTATGTTATTTATTAACTAAAAAAAATAAAGATTAAAGTAAATTTTCGTCTTATAGATATACAGTCCTTCCAGTAAATTGTGATCAAACTTAAGGAGGGGGGTAAAAGGGGTTATTTGCAATAAAAAAGTTGCAGTGGTATATGTGGTAAAATTTATATTTTTATTCTAATGTCCTCAATTAAATGTTTTTTACTGGGTTATTAAATAGGCCACATCATGAGATATTGTTGGACAGACTCGTAAAGTTTTTTTTAAATAACATCCCAAAAATCTGTTTTTTTTGCCAAGAATGTAAGCTTTGCTCTGTTTTAAGCTAATTATAGTTATAATTTTTTTACGCGACTTTTATCAAAAAATGCATATCTCACACAAAAGACAAAAATATAAAATATATCTCCAAGAAATATATATAAAAAAAAAGTAATCACATTATTGAGCATTTTGCCTATGCAATTGTCGTTTGTCGTACTAAGGTCTGGATTCAAGGCACCATTATTTTTTTTTAATAAAGCGTCGGATGTTTTAAAGAAATATATATAATATTTTCAGGGAAGCTCAAAAAGTTGGCATGGCGATTCAACATAATAATATGTTGAATAATTTTAAGAAAGTTTTTTTAAAGAGGTTTTTTTTCTTAGAAACCAGAAAACATACCAGATGAGTATGCTCAAGCAACAGTCTAACGCTGACTTTAAAACATAGATAATCGTATATCCGTCTGTGTCGGCATATTTGGTTATGACTGTACAATAATTTTCTACTCAATAAAATGTCTCCGTCAACTGTCAAGACTAGTCTACGTTGAGCGGCGGATGCCTTCGACTCACTTCCTGCTTGGCCCGCGGTCAAACTCAACCACAGACACATACGTAGAATACGCTCGGCTCATATATACTGGTTGTCCCAAAATGATTGCGCTTTCTTCGAGTGGGTTGAAATGGCGGCTTCAAACATGTTTTTCAGCAGTTATCTGCTTTTTGTACCTAAATAAATAAAAAAAGTAAACCCGATTTTAAGAGGATGATCTATATCGATAACTAATTATATTATTAAAAAACTTTGTTTTTTTAATAATATAGTTCTTGGCGAGCCGCCTCGGGGGTCACAAATTTCTATTTAATTTTGAAATCATTTTCTTTTAATTGAAAATCATTTTTTTCTGATTGTTAGATTGTCGATATAGATCAACATCCTAAAAAGGAGTGCTCTAAATTTAAAAACTGTTGTATTTTATTTATTTAGTTTCATTAATTTATCATCTATATTTTTTTTTAAAACAACAAAAATATTTTTAAACCTTTTATATCGTATAAATATTTTATACGATTTACCCGTAACCAAGATAATACTATCTTGGTCTCCTGAACTGATATTAATAATTTGAAATGGAATGACGCCTAGTCAAAAACTTGGTTGAAATTTTATTAGTAAATGCAGTTGTTAATTTAGTGAGAAATCTTTGGTTAGACCTCACTTTGGATATATTTGGACATTTCAAAAACAAACTCTCGCTGATCACTCGCATCAGATCTCATTTCGAATCACTTTTATTATGTATAATTCATACCAAATTGATGTCGGTATAAAATCTACTGATAGGCCTGTGTCTTGTGTCAAGATCGCGCTGACATTAATCAATGTATGCTGTGTGCGACAGAAACAATTAAATCATTGTTCGTCTTAGAAAGTGCACTTTTTCCACTAAGCCTTCATCTCGATTCGAGCCGTGGGACTTTTTCACAACGACGCATTGTTAACTGGGTTCTGATAGCACCTCTTCGTTGGATGCCTTTCTTTTTACACGATAAATAAAGCCCTCGATGCATTAAATCATCATTATTACTGGACGTGGATGCGCCATGCACTTAAACGCTTGATAATTTAAACAAGGCATACTCTCATTTATTGCGTTTATCTCATTTTAGTCTGAGCTATGGTGATGGAAGTGGCGTATACATAAAAACGCCGCCCCCCCTTGGTGTGGGCAGCGTTTTTATCTATTTCTACAGTAAAGAGAAGTTTTTCACATTGCGGCGTATAAATGTACACGGTTGAGGCCGACAATCAAAGAAAATCGACTTAATGGCTTAGCTCTGTAAAACGCTTACCTTGATATTTTACCTTGGTATTTTTCAATAAAGAATAAATAAATATTTAATGTTCTATCGACGATGTAATTAAGCAATTTTCCAGGAAGAACACAAATTGATACTTTTGTCTTGTTTTTTTTCAGTTGGTTATAATTCTCGTCCAGGAAATAGTTTAAATAAAGGTTTCTTAAGCTTTAACTCGATGAATTCTTATTACAGCCATAGCTCAATATGTCCTTTAGCCCCTCCTCTCTCCCCCCTCCCCCTTGAGTTTTTTCTGTATCCGCCACACGGTAATGTCATAGCGGTCGATCGCTATACACGACACACTACCGACAGACAAGGATTCTGCCTGAGCATTATACCTACCCACACCAGTAAGATAAACTACCAGTATGTATGGAATAATATTTCAGTATTTTCATTTGTCGGTGTTTTGTTTTGTTGTTTCATCTATTTCTCCTTCATTGTGGAGTGGCATCACTACACGCAACCCTATCTTCACCGGAGTCCTGAAGGAGCAGTCTGGAGATTCAAGGAACTTTGTGGATCTTCTCCACCACAGTACACCACTCACGTAACCCCCCACCCCCCTCCACATTATCGATAGATTGTCTTCTTGATCCCTATTACATTACTGTGCCGTTTACCAAGACAATAATTGCATTTTACTTTCATACTGCCGTTTATATTTACTAATGGTGTAAAATACCTCATGTCTAATTATTTGTTTATATTAATTAATGATTGTCTATTTTCAACACAGAGCTGGAATTTATAAACATAATTATGATTTCACCACACCAAAAGAAAAACTACCTTATTACGGACATAACTCGGTTAGGTTAGGCGTTATATTTAATTTTATAAAAGATTTTATATGTATACATAAATAAAAAAACTTTATAACTATATAATCTATATAAGGAACACATTATTAATATATTTTCTTATACATTTACTTTCAACAAAAAAGTTCTTTTAATGTAGATAGTTATTTTCTTAAGCATGCCATCAAAAAAAAAACCTTATATAAGACTTCGCCATCTCCGTGTACTGCCGTCTTTAGATAGACACAGGTCTGGTTAGAACTGATTTTATGCTGATTACTGCTATTGTAGTTATTAAATATAAATAAATACACAAATAAAATAAGGAGAAGCCATTCTTAAACAAATCACAAAAAAATCGTCAATTATTATTTTGAAAGCATGTATGTAGTTAGGAGGCTTTCGTCCGACTGTATAACTGGTTGGCAGGTGAACTAATGATGTTAATTATAGGTTTTCGGCCTTATTCAAAGTTGCGTAAGTATGCTGATGAGTGCACGGATTTTTTTTAAAGTGTGAATGAGGACATATTGTTAATTCTCGGTGTTAGGTGAAATAGTTTCTTAGGAAAAGGGTTTGACATATCACAGTGAAGACTGTCTGCATTAAATTTTTTTTTTAGTTTGTTTGGACCCTTATATTTATAAGGGTTTCTAAGCTAGTATGGCTTCCCTCGCCTATGTAGACTAGGTATGTACGCTTACATATATGTATATGTAAATCGCTGAGTGAGTTATATTCTTTTGCAATAACAAAAACTATTGAAGCGAGTTCATTTCAGTTGCTATTCAGTAGTTTCGAAAAGCATACTCGTAACTATTGAAAAAGTGTTGATTACGCGTACAGAGTGATGTTGGTTGTCGGGTTAGTGTTGTATGTGAAGATTAGTAGCCATTATAGTTATGCAGTTTGAATTCACATGAAGAGCTATTTAAGCTTCCACGTTTCTTAAAGTTTCAAAGGGAGTCTGTGCGTAAAGCCTAAACTGTTGAAGGTGCAGTCGGAATACTCGCATTCAAATAATTATATTTCTTCACTTCTCGGTATATCTTCCTTGAATCGATTTCCTTGTTGCGTCAGTTACTAATCATAAACGAAATTATCAATCGCGTATCATTACGATTCGTTCAAATGCTGTAAGTTGCAATAATTCCCTAACATCAGAGCGCACGGGAAACGGTTAGTAATTGATTATCATCGTCCGTGTGCGCTCTACGATAAGGGTCATTATTGCCATGAGAAAGTTTGCACTCGCGCAATTACGTTTGACATGACACAGATTAATCATGTCGTGTCTACGACATGTGTCCTCTCGCTCTGTAGATCGTGACGATTTGCACTTAAATCTGGTTGTATTCTCGACCTGTACCTGTAAATGCAGCGTAGACTCAGAATATACAATAATAGAAGTGATTAGAAAATGCGCGAAAATATAGATTTAAAGTTATTAATGAATTAATTTAGATTATTGCTATGATGTGCAGTAAACTGCGTGCGCGATTAAAATCTCATGTGCATGCCAAAACGGCGAATCATAACATATCACTCTGTATATAATCATGAATTCAGATATCAAAATTATTTACTCTAAGATGGAAATATGTTTTTGCATAGGACCACCGATATTTTTTGTTGGTAGACTACGAAATCAAACGACGTATCTATTGCCCACTATATAAGCTGAATAAAATTATACGAATGCAACTTAAATAGTTTTATCAATACTTCATGGTACAATAAATATTATCTGCGCTGGAAGCCGGTAATGTTCGAACCTATCACGATATTATCAATCAAATTCGATAAACTAAAATTGGCCACGTTATCAAGACTTTTCCGATTATTATTTTATTGACATTTTATTTTTAACTGTTTTCTTTCTCTAGATTTACACTATTAAAAAGCTTAACTTTCATTTATATGGGTTCTAAAATTTTCTGAAACCTATTATCGGTGGCCCGATGAATTAGTTACTCTTCAAAATTACTTTTACTTAATAATAATCCGATAATAATAAATTAGTATTTCCTTGATGATATATGTAATATTTTAATAAAATATTTATACATATGAATTTGTAATATTTACGTCAAGTATTTCTGATATTTGCTATTCGAAAATGTTTACAGAACATAGAATTCTGTATTAAGCAGACCATATCAGCATACGTTAGTTGCCCCCAAAAATTCCATCAGTCATGAATGGACTAAAAGATCCAAGAGCTGTGTGGGACTGTGTGGGTTTGTGTACACTTTTAGGAAACATGATGCGTGGTCTGCGACCCTTGAACCTTGAACCCTCGGTTGACCATCAGGCTTATATACAGTAAAAGGCTAGCTGGACGTGTGTTATTTTACATTGACGTATTAAGTTTTAATGCTCGGCATACTATACCCATGTTGCTTTTTAAAAATTATGCAATTTTAATTCGGCTGTATGCACTGCACTCACTTATCCAGTTTCAGATTATTTGTTGAATGATTTTTACACGTTTCAACTCGAAAAGCCGTTGCAACTTTCAAATCGAAAAGTATAAATTTATTTATCCATAAGAACATAAGTACATAACTTAAAAAACAGACAACTTTATGATTTATATAATAAACTTATACATCAACAAGAGTAATAATAATGTAATAAAAATTACATAATAACACAGCTCATCTAAATTCGCATTTAGAGGCATGTCAGAATCTTTACCATGTCCATCTAACTAGGTGCTAAATGCCTGTCCTAAGTTGGACTATCTGTTTCCATTAAAAATGTGCCCGAATGCGAAAGACGAATGAGAAAGAGTTGAATTTTTATGTGTAGATTGATACTCAAGAAAAACAACCATAGCCGTTTAGATCACATCGAAAGCTGGTCGAATTAATATAGATATTTAACATTAAAGTCAACATTTTTTTAGTATGAAACTGACAGCGCGCGATCATATTCAAATGTCAAACATTTGAGAGCGCAGCGATTGGAACGTTGTTTGTTGCTGGCCAGTTAGAAAAAAATAATATAAACTCATCCATGAGCGCAAATAGAAAAATAACTAAAATACCAAAAATAATTAAAATGGTCCTAAAAGTTATGATGAATTGGTTGAATGTCACGTAATGTCAGGTACCACAGGCGCGAGTAGGTAGGGCGGTAGGGCATTTTCCCCCAAAATTGGGGGAAAATGCCGTTAATGACGCTTGTAGCTGTAGGACGTCAGGTTCTGATACCGTACGAACTAAGAGTTGACTTTTAACATATGCCAAATTTTGCCGTGTCTTTCGGTGGGGTCAATGCTATTTTCGTGCGCTAGTGCTAACCGTTAAAAATAAGAGTTTGCGACAATAATAATAAATCCGCAAATCAATGCATCCAAAGAAACTATAATTATTCTTTGTCCATAGCTACCTACACACACTGCGTATCAACTAGCTTAGTCAATTTGTCAGCCTATCAAGTGACACAGAGACACTTTCTCGCGTATTTAGCCGATATTCTAATATTCTGGTCTTCATGTTTGCTCGCTCGTCGATCTCTATTCAAATTGCCGTGCGAAATTGGTCCCATTGTCTTCAATGAGCAGAGGTCGCATTCGCTCGGCGTCTTCTTTGACGCATCCCTCGTTATGGGTTAATCTCTCGCCATTATATGCAGCTTTGATTAGAACGAAAAAGATAGATGCTGATTATTTGTCTCTATCTAATTAGCGCTCAAACTCAAGATTGGCAGGGACGTACTCTACATATATTGAATTATAATTAATGACCTGAAATATTCAAATGGTCAATCTATAACCAAACCAAGTTCGGCAATTAAAATATATCTTATGAACCAGTATTTATACTCGTACATAACGTTTATTGAATCGATGTTGGGTTTGTTTGTGCCATAAACGAACAGGTGCCCTTTTGTGTCGTTTTAAATAAGCTTCGAACTCGCGTGAGGCAAAGCTCGTTAATTTCAGAAAAAAAGACGTTAATAAATTTATATATTGAAAATTCACATATAAGTGAATACCAGAAAAAAACACAGAAATCAATAAAGAATCCGTGATTTGATTGCTGATTTTTATTTCGACGAAACTTATATTAGCCCCGGGCCGAAGGATACTGATTTAATGGCCTATAAATATGATTGAAATACGTCGTAATAAACCGTTTTTAATAGTTTAATTTAAGTTTATTTAAATGTACTCTTTTTCAATAAAACAAATAGAATTAAAATTATACTAAAATATAATAAAACTACCAAAAAAATACAATACAACATCCTGTATTAATTATAATTACTCATATATTTATACTCAAAATGACCATAAAATCAAATATATATATAATGAAAAGAGGTGAATCTGATTATTCAAAAGTATACCAACAAGTATAGCAACCATTTTATATATTCATAGGTAAATTCACTATGTTACAAACATAAATATTTCAATATAAACAATAGAGGGTCGATTAAGTGTTACGCATTTAAATTTAATAATAGGTAACAGTTGAAATTAAAGAAAAATTTAAAGTGAAAGTCTAAACAAAAAAGACATTGACATGGACAATATAAAACTATGAAGATAGGCACGTTAAATTAAGTCAATCTCACATCTGACCTATTTTTTCCTTAATTAGCAGGGTGTGTAGATATGAATGACAACATTACCGATTTAATTTGGCGATTAATGGAATATTTATAATTTAATATTACCTGTAAATCCTCAATTATTTATTTTAAAGTTATACATACCTAATCCCTCTCTGTCGAAACAGATTAATTAAATTCATAATTATATTGATTGCTCGCGTCAAGTTTGGGCTTACGCATCAGTCTTAATTAAGTAAAAGTAGGAAACTCGGTCGAATAAAATAAAAACACTTTCACTATTTTTGTCAAATTTCGGTGTAGGCGCACTTATATATACATACACAGGCTTGTATACCGGCATATATTATTATGTACATATATACACACATGTAATTAACCATTTTTTCGTCGAATTTAAATATTCATATTAGTTTCGGTTTTTGCAAAATTTAAATTATAACAAATTATTCACTATCAATAACGTTTCATTCAATTAATGAAATCTGCGGAACTCGTGGTCGGTTGCTTGGTGTGGGCGGCGTTTTTATCTTTGTACCCCATGTGTAGACCGATTTCTGCAAGATGGTACACTGGTTTAAATAAACGTAAATAAATATTGCAATAAAAAAAATACACGTATTGGTATATTTTATAAAGTTATTATAAACAGTAATTGAAGATATGTCATTTATTTAAATTAATATTAACATTACTTGGTTGTGAAAACGATTAAAAAAAATGAATTATCTTTGCTAGGAAATATCTAGCAATATCCAGGCGTATCCAGATTTACCCCATATTGAATTATCTTCGATGGGAAAACATATATTTGAAGGGACGCGGACGTATGAAGATCCAGGTTCGTGTGAACCGCTCAAGGAATCCCAGAAGTGAAAATATATTTCTTTTCTAACCTCGTTCCCATCAAATTGAAGGACCATTAATTATAATCGTTTTACGAGCGCAGGTTATGTGGAACGAACGATGGGATTCCTTGCCGGGATCACCGGCCCAAAGTATGCGGACATGGTAGCGCTTTGTGAAAGCAAACGAGAAAGATGTGCCGCCGCCTACTATAATCGGGATAGTAGTAAAATATTAAAACACTTCTTTCTATATTTTTTATAATAAATCTCTCTGAGGTCGGCGACAATAAAACAACCCTCTAATTGCGCATTATTCGATTTTAGAGAAAAATAATATAATCAGACATTTTTATAACAAATTATTCACAAATGTAAAACAATTATTTCAAAATATTGTCTGAAACGAACCATAAAATAATATATATATATATATTAATTAAAGTTAACAACCTTTGTTTTATATATATGACACATACGTTAGTACATAGCAAATCTTATCAGCAAAATAATTATTCTGTGCTACATGCATATATATATTGTAAATTTAATATTAAAAAATATTTTTAATAAATTATTTACTTATATTTTATTATAAATGTAATTAATGCGGGTTAGTCAAACAAAATAACACTTTAAAGGTTACTAGTAGTATTAACGCTCGTTTGTTTTTCTAGTACTAGTATGTCCATATCCTTATGCGCAGTGAATAAACAATGTAATTTTATAGGCAGTAAATGCTTAATGGTTACATTTCCGCATTCAAACAATTCGATTTATTTCACCATCATTGCGTGATCTCTTCAGCGGTGCAGGTTGACGGCTAACACGCTAGTAGGTAGGTATTACGCGATACATATTATTATATTATCAACTTTTGATATAGGATTTAGTTGTTTATTATTACGGATGAAGACAGGACTTTTTGCATAATTCTCTACCTCGTTTTATGTGCTGAACAATTTCATTTGTGCTAGATGGCATACCAATTGGTAGCGGAATGAAATACCTACAAAATAATCATCAGCAGTATGTACCTTCACCAATTTTTTAGGACGATAAGCTTTGTGAAAGATAACTTAAACAGCAGAAATCCGATTAAATGCTTTCTGAATAAAAACATCAATAATTAATATATCCTCTAAATTTAGATTTTTTACGAAAGAATGTTATTGCCCCAGTGATGACATTTCTAGTGGCTTGCTTACAAAGATGGCCCATTTAAAGTGTTAAATCCTTTAAAAAATAGGCCCTGTAATATTAACCAACGCTGAAATTAAAATAAGCATCTGTATAAAGTTGCGAACGAAAAACCCTCGTATTTTTCCCGAATTAAAGTGGTAATAAACATTTTATTTGACACATATAACTAAGTTTTGAAATGGCAAGCTGCCAAATAACCCGGTGACCTCGCATATATATATATAAACCAGTAATATTATTATATACGTTTGCAGTTCCAAACTAGCACTTTTCACGCAAAGCAAATCTGGTAAAAAGGCACTAATAGTTAATTAACTACCCGCATAACAGTGTCAGTCGTGAATTGCATTGACAATAGCCAAATAACCAGAGTCGGCTTTGACACGATTAAACAATTTTATCGTTGTCATTAGGTTTGAATCTGCCCTACTTGCGAGGCTGTTTCACATCGCGGATGCTGGCATCCGATGGACGTGTTACGTACGAAGATTTATCAAACTGTCGCCTTGCGTCAACCTCTATGCTCCATTTCGGAGAGATTTTTTTTACGATAATTAAGCAGGTGTAACAAAATGATTTCGCATAATTATTGAAAGGTGTTTTTATTTAGTAACGAGCATCACAGGGTTAAATTCAGTCGTATTATAATTTATAATATATCTTTTTTTTATATATCGAACTGGTTTCGTGTTTTAGACACTTTCATCTCGACATTTATTATTAAATATCTATATAAAGCATGTAAATGTAGTTAAAGATAGTATAATAATATGTTAATACCCAAAATAAAGACTATTCTAATATTTTATCAAATTAAAAAAAATATATATATAAATTAGCTGCACAGATGCCGACCAATCAGATGCGACGCTGCCACGGTCAAAACGATGCTGCCAGCCGCAGTCCAAATATGTAGAGCCGCTACACCACTATTGTTGTGCGATTATTTTAGGTTATAATTGTAACTTTTTTACTTGGTACACATGGAAATAGTATCTTGTATAAAAATGGAGCGTAATATAAAGGCTTCCGATATAAAAACAGATCGCTGTCAGACAAACGTCAAATTGACAGCGAGCGATCGGCGAGTCATCTTCCGACTAACCGTAGGTTAGACAGTAGCTACAAAACGACTCGCCCAAAAAGGATATCTTATGCATATGCATAATGCATGCCAGACGTGTTACCTAAGTTTACGTATTCCGACCAATTTGCGATTTGGCGATTGCGGATGGGCGTCTTTCGCTGAATGACAAACAGTATAACGGACGTAACAGATTAGCGCCGAAGGCCGCCGTCCGCAGACGACCGCGCCCAGCATACACAAATACCGCACTTTCTAGCGCCAATCACAGTTATATACCCTCGAACCATCAACTCGGAAGCCAAGTCGCTCAAAGGACAAAAACAAAAAAACAGTACCACTCAAATGCTTCACTTTGGTTTTATAAATATTTTCTAATAATATACTTCAAAATGCATCACTGCAACAAGACATGATCACTGCTAATACATCACATATTCAGTGCAAAAATATGAGCTGGTTTTCATAAACATTATACATCGTTACCTAGGAAAACATTTTCGTCTGCATAATTTAGTTTTACCTCATTATTAATCCCCAGATTCGTGTTCTGATCTCTATCCGATCTCCAGCAGTCATAATTACTAAAAAAATATTATGATTAGTCCAAATTTTCTGTAATACAATTTATTTAGTTATAATATATAAGTTGGTTAACTAGTAGATATTGCCTTAAAGGCAATAAGTTTATTAAATAAAAAGGTAACTAAATATTGTATTTTACTATCAAAATTAGAATATCTGGTTTGCATTGAAATACAGCCCACGCGCGTCTGTCAGTCCGTCAAGAAGCTATGCATTAAGTTGGTTGTTTTGAAGTGGAAATTAAATTATAAAATACTTTTCAGTTGTGACGCGGCCAATAAGAATAACCATGACTCGTTCCTCCAGAACTTTTAATGGCGCGCATCTTCCATATCAGCTATAGCTAAAAATTCCCAGGTCAATATACCTTTCGGTCATGCATTACGCTTATTTTAATATTTTATTTTAACGTCTTTTATTTAATGGATTTAATTATGTAAATTAGGTTATTTAAATTTATTTTTTTTCTTTTACTTTTCTTCCGAATAATAAAAATACCTGAATCTTATATGCATTTCTATGACAAGTGCCAATTATAGTATTCGTCGTGTGACGGGCGAAGAAATATTTTAATTTGAGCTTTATTATGAAACAATTATGTAAATTACTCAAAACACTTTGTTTCAATAGAGAGTTGGTTTAATTATGAATAATTAGTGATACTTACTTTCAAATTAGACTTAACGCCCGTTTCATGTAAAAATACATTTAGTTTATTTTATTTAATTACCGGATGTTAATATAAGTGAGTTACGAAATTTGTCGTTTATGGCTTCTAATACGACGTGAGGAAAGAAGGCGGAAGGCTGGGGGGGGGGGGGCTTGGTTCTCAAATCTTAAATGGTGACATATGGCGCCTCTTGAAATTATAATCCCTCAAGAACGGCCACTATTAACTTTTAAGAAATAATAAAATTAAGTTTTTTAGATTAAGAACATACAGGCGGTAGTTTATGAAAATATTCGATGTTTTTCGGCCACACCATGGAATAGTGTCGTCTTCCCCCTCCCCCCCCCCCCCCAGTACCAACAACTAAAAAAAACATCATATTTTTATTAACAATATTTTGACCGCATCATGTGAACTGCAGCCAATTTTGAACCAATTTGCAGTTGAGTGTTAGATATCGGGTTTCTTGAAGAAGTCTTAGCTTAACCCAGACACCCCGGAAAACAGTCAGCACTATTGATGAGCCTTGTTCTGAAATCTTAAATACGTCTATCCCTAAATAGAGGGTTGTAGCAGGAGAGATTGAAACCACATACCGCCATTCAAGCTAAAACAATTATTTCTACGAGAAAACCCTTGCAAACTGTTATTGAGACTTGGGTCATAAGCATCAAGCTATTCACTTGTTTAATATCCCGAAAACTCGTTTCCCAACATTAAAAATTTTCCTAATTTTTAACTTGAAACAAACTTTAAAGGTTTGACTGCTTCAATGACTGTTAAACCCGATAATTTATGTCTGAACGATGGTAATTTTATGTCAACATTGCCTATTCGAATGTTAACTAGCTTGCAAGTGTATTTATCTTGATACTGTTATGTGAAATCAAGTTTATTAAATGCCAACGCCATAGTCATAGTAATATAACTTGCTACACAGGAGACCATACACCAGAATAAGCATATTTACAAAATTAGTGAAATAGAATTATTATAACTACGTCACGAGCTTTTAGAATTATTAGAAATTTAATTTTCATATGTAGCGTCATGGCGCCAAAATATTTCTTGCTATCTTATTTATTTTAATATTATCAACTTACCGAGGCGTTCATTTCCAGGGCGTATAATTTTATTAATTGGTTTATTTTGACGCTTTTATCAAGTTGTTTTCTATGGATAGGTATGTCTAACGCTAATAACTCAAAAGATAATCAATCAACCAATCGTTTGTCAGAAAGAAAATCTTTGCATTTAGTCGGAGAAGAATGTGCGTCGGCAAATGTGTGCCACCGATTAAAGGAAGGTTTAGCACAATCTGCGAGTACAATGGACTTGATGCGCGCTGCGCTGGGAAGCTGCAACGCACGCGATCTTCGTTTGCCTTATGGAAAAGGCAGATAATCCTAGATCATTAAGTCGTTTGTATGTTAAGGACTACAAGTTAATCGCGAGACTGTTGTCTATTTATTTCATTAAATAAAAATACAACTCTTAAGATGATTCCCGTCGATGCGGTAATTATTTTATCAAGACCACTTGATGGGTTTAAAGATCATACACAAAAAAATGATATACCACATAATAGGTATCTCGAAATTAATAGTAAACGGATATATTGCAACGGGCGAAATAAATTAGAGAAAGTAATTGCATTGTTTAACTTTCAAATCTTTAGAATTTTTCAACATTTTAGAGCACATCTGTACTCTCATCCGAAATACTTGTTAGACGTTTCCAAAACCAAACTACAGCAGGAATTAATAATTATAGCGTTCCGGAGATAATAAATAAATTCTGAAGGCCCCGAAGATTCTTTGAGAAGGACATCCGGACATTCCAAAGTAAAGGTCCATTCAATTTTTTTTTTTCACAAAACTTACATATTTTGATGAAACTTACCAAGGAAATCTATATTGCTAGATTGTAATGTTATAATGTTATATGTACCACATGTTAGCTTCAAACCGCTTTAGAACAGCGTACCTAACAAATAAACAGTTGTCTATCTCTTTCTACGCAAAGTCAGACTCGTAGTGGTGAATGTTATGTAAATAAGCATACGAGCTCCACGTATTTGTGTTGCCTTCGGATTTTTTTTTCGCGTACTGCTATGAATTTAAGTTAATCTATTAAAAAAATATGTTTCTAGAAGTACTGAAACTATTCTCTTTAAATACTTGTTTTAAATGCCTAAATGTTTTAAGGTATAGTTTTTTTTTTGTTCAAACCGCCAAAAGCTGACCACGTTTTGCCAAAAGACATACTTTTCTTCAATTTTGTTATAACCATTCAGATGTTTCGATACAGAACATACTAGGCGAAACATCAACCATCAGATTGCTTTTCAAACACTTCAAATTCAAACAGTGACACAAGTATCATTACAACACAAGTGAGTACAAGTATCATTTTACAACTAAGCATGTGACAAACTTTATAGGGAAAAATATGCTTAAAATGATCGAAAGTCCACTTGTGAGTTAATAATGTGTTGTTTAGAGTGAAGGCATTATTCCCACGGCCCTGCGGCACTATATTCTTAACCAGAGCGGAACAATCAGGGTGTCATATATCGTTATGCAAAACCGGCTCCACATACCTGAATGCACTTGTATATACTAGTGTGGTAGAGTTGATGCAACACGTGAACCACGTTCTGTGTCGCTTTAGTTATGATTGTTTTTTTTATAATAGCGGCAAATCGCCCGAAAAGATAAATGACACAACCTTTTGACAATATTGAAAAATTTAGAAAACTTTATTATTTTTCTGATAAAGCGTAGGATAGAAAAATATTTATAAAGGTACTAAAGAGGCCCTGTACTTGAAAACGCCGGATGTAGGTTTAAACCCAACGCTGTTGTATAAAAATGCATTTTTAACTCACACCTGTCCTCTTTAGTGTAAAATATTGTCAAATACGATGTAATCATCTAATTAGATGAAATAAGAAAAATATGATATTTTAACAAAAAATATAAAAATAGTGGAAATGTGATTAAGATGAAGGATTATGGCGAGATGAGATGATTTTATGAGTTCCTAATGTATTCCTGGTATACGAGTATATATATACATCATATTGTACATATATTTGAAGAACTATCTATCTATATAATAACTGGTATTACTTCATACTAGAGAGTCTTTTGAGAGTTAAAAATGAATTTTATAAAATCCAGACCTGTATTACTAGGAACTCTTGTATTGTATTTATTTAATAGTCCCTAAATAAGCATATAGTAAATCAGTGTGTACAAAAAGTAAAAGCTAATACTATATCCAATTAAAGCATGATTTTATGTACTGTTTAAAATACGGAAATACACTCGTTAACGTCCATAAGTTTTGAGTCTGACTTGAATATGTGATGAAAGTACGAGTGATTGTTTTCGTGAGTGCTAAGATTATAAAATAAATATCACTGAAAAAATATATATAAAAAAAAAATATTCGACACAGGCTGGGCCTAATAAGGCCTAATCCATGGTTTGATTGGTCATAGTGTGAAAAATAATTAATATTCTTAGCCAGTTGCCGCCGATCTATAATTTAACATGATTTATCTATTTAGGTATTATTTATTGCATTGTTGTGAGGATATTAAATTAAGAAAAAAGAGTATTTCAAGTTTTATAAGTGCGGGATATAAAAATAAATAAAAAGAGACCGGAGAATTTTGCGCTTGAAGAACGCAGCTTTTCACTGGTGCATTAACTTTCACATTTTCTCTTTGCATAGTGGATTTAAATAAATTAATAACGTGCGCGTTATTCAGTTAAACAGTTTATATTTTAATTCGCAATTTTCTTTCATAGAGCTGGAATAAATCGAGAATGACAATCGAGCTCCATACAAAAGTACCCAAACGAGATTTTTTACTCGCTTATTCACGCGTTTTGCGCCAACGGCATAATGCTGTATGGCTGTTTGCATTGTTATGTCCTCAAAACGGAGCAAAGATTGTTTCTAGAGCATTCATTCTGTGCAAACGGAACTCAGACCAAAGTATGTTTACGACTTAGAACAGCGTACGAGTGTTTCCTCCATGAACACGGCCATTGAACAATTTTCAAACAAATATATGCACACTTCTTGAAGCTATTAACAGGCGTAAACACAATAACATGAATAGTTTTGAACAGTTTAACTTATTTATGAATGATGCTCCAGTTAGATAAGCTACATTATCACTAACAAATGATTTGTTTTCTTTGCGGCTTTAAGAGTAAAATGTTCAAAACGTCATCTAAATAATTAATACTCAAAACTCACTGCACGCGCACGATTGTGAACAGTCACAGTAAAAATAAGAGCAAATATTTACTGCGACGAAGTGCTAAATTGATAAAATAATATGTAATTAGCGGCAAATCAATGGCCTGAACAAATAAAAAAGGATTTTTAAACTCTCATATTTTATTCATTTAAAAAAAACTAATGTATTTTAAGATGAAATACATAAAGGATTATATTATAACCTAATTTATAGAAATGCAGTGAAGATAAAGGATTGTAGGTGAGATATTTTACAAGTGACTATGTAAGAAATTAATAAAATTAAAGGGAATTTTAAAAATAAAGAACAGTGTCCAGTGCATATTAATTAGATAAATATTTATTGAATGTGGAAGGATTTCACTAAATTTAATGTGACGATAATACTTTAATAGAATATCTTATCATAAAACTAGGGTTGTTACATCATATATCGATTCTTGCTCGTGATGTGAAAATATAATTTAAAATATAATTCAAGAATATTTAATAATAAATCGTTTATTTTAAATCAAAGACGTTATACAAGATTGCACAAGGACTGACTGACACTGTCCGTACTAAGGAAGACTTAAAAAAGAGGTATGTTTTTATTTAAAATAACTCTCAACAATTAATTAGCAAACATTGAGTACTACAAGTACTAAATGTATCCAATTGAAGTTAGAATTGGAATGAAATGGATAAATATAATAAAGAATTATAGAATGTAAAAATAAACAAGTTGGTTTTCTAACGTTCAAATGCCCTGCCAAATTGCAACATGAATAATTCACTCGAGCATAGGTTATAAAGGAATGTATTGTAACTAGGAGAGCTACTTAAAATCTGATACATTTCCAATTGCAGCTAGTTCACAATTGCGGAGATGCCCACGGCTGTATACTTTACTATAAATATCGCTATGATTATGTTACGTTTAATTTAGGTACATTCACTGTCCAACATTGTGTTTATAGAGTGTATCTATTTCCTGTACTGATTAAACACGGTGTCGCGTAGTTGCATATTACGTCAATGTGCCTATTTTGAGATTTTGTAGGTATATAGAGTTAAATTTATGTAATGTATCATTTAAATTGAGTGGATCGCATGCAAAGCTTTAGAGAGATAGCAGAAATTATGAACTAATGTGAATTAATAAATAAACATAAACCCAACGGAAAAGGGATTGTCGTTTTTTAAAATGAACGATTCCCCTAAACTATTTCTATCGGGGCTCCCTTATAACTTAATTTACCATAATATTGTTAATTTTTAAGTCTATTGTTTTATTTTTAGATTGAATACATTTTTAGACCTTGAATAGTTTTCAAAGAGCTGAGTTTGTGAGTTTGTTATCAGAAGTACAATATCTATGACTATGACTTATGCACTCGCACATTGTTTGGGGTGAAAGGCGCAAGGGAGGCGACGAAAGAGCGAGTGCGATAGAGATAGAAAGCAGATTGTCCGTCTCAACCACAGATCATTGAATTAGGTAGACGTGGCGTAAGCTAAATCTACGTACTGCCATTGATTAAATTCAGAACAGTATTGGTGATAACATATCGACACTACCAACACCGACGCAATCACCGCCTGATACCAGTTTCGACTGACGGCTTTGTCATGATTTTATCATATCCGCTGCAGTTCGCTTACAGCGCTTCTATGCCATTAACTATTCTATGCATCTTTATAAACCGGAAGCAAGCATTTTTTTTTATTGGAATTTTTAAAAATAAATGCTGGCCTTAAAGTTATAAGACAAAATACAAATACCATAAATTAGTAACAAACTTGTTGAAATTAAAATTATATTAACAACAGCAATAAGAAATACAGACTTAATTATTTTATAGATATATGATCAACCCCAGGTTTCGCCTCGAGTTGACGGCTAGGCCCTGCAGGCGGCTTTAACGGCGCCTTGGGCGCGCGAAGAGTAGTGCTTGTGGCACTCGGGATGAGTTGCACTTTGGGGCACTTTGGAGAACTGAAAATAGTTGCGTTGACCTAGAAATTTTGAGACCTTTCAAAACACCTCCCAGCATGTTACTAGCGTGCCATTATTACAGCCTAAATAAATCTCATACAATTTTCCTTCCCCTAATTCCCCAAAAAATCGAATTGAAGTTCGTGAAAGACCGAATTTGAGAATGTCGAAGCCGCTCTATTGTAATATTGTGTAACTAGCTTGGATCACTTTTTCGCGTCTAATAACGTTTAAACTATAAATAGTATACTATTAAGTAATTCTTTGCGAATAAAGCAGCGTTAAATCGTGAGTGGCAATTATACCAAAGGAACTTTTTTCGTAAAGAATTCGCCGACAATTTTTTTTGAACGTGCTCTTAAAAAAAATGAATAGATAGTCGAGTTTAATTGTTAAAATCAATGCATTCGTACCAACATTGCGCAATGGCATGCGATTGAATCAATTCTTTTGTACTGCTGAGAACATTGTTTAGATTCTTTTTCCGGTATTGACGTAATTTCGTATATTTCAGCTTACATTAAAAAAAAAAAATGCAATGCGTGAATTTCAGCCTCTATTTCTGCTGTGCTACTCTTGATCCATTCCTCATAAACCTTAATTTGACAAATGTTACACGATTTGACATTTCTACGTTTGCGATTTGGAATGGCTGAGTTAGCCCTGCCGAGTAGTTGTTTCCAATATCATTGAAAACTCACTTAGGTACAACAACAAATAACTCTTACGCTGATGTCCGGCAACAGAATAATTCAGACCAGCTATTATTGCGTAATCAAGGCTACACAATTGCTAAAACATATTTTCTAACCTTAATAAAAATTACTCAGATGACGAAAAGAAACATCAAATTTTATACTTTTCATTGAGTCAAAATCATTTGAGTTTTAACGTGCTATAAACACCTTTAAAAGAACTAGGTACTACAAAAAGGCAAATAATATTTTAAAACTGAATATGTATAAAGTCGCTCTTGCGTCTGCGCCCGATTTAAAAACGTAACTTTGTATAACCAGAAACAGATTTTTATTTTATGTAATAGCATTGATGGTAATAGTTAACCCCTGGCGTGTAAAAGCATTTCGCGCTTGAGTGGATTTTAATACTTAATTTTTATTAGTTACATAGTTTCCTAAAATGTTTGACCTTTACGATATATTTATTTGTAAGTATAACCTGTGAATAAACAGTTCGATACAACATATTTATGGGATATAAGCAGACAATATATTGGATTTTATACTTTGAACTTTGAATTTCTCTTCGCCGGATAGAACCAAAAAAACTGCTTTCTATTACACCTTTGTGATATAAGCGTAAATTATTTGTATATTACTTTTAATTATATTTAGTATTCCTTGTAAATCGTTGTTATTATTTATTTATAAAAAATATTGGTAACGTAATGTGCATACAAGCAGATAGCAAATCACTCACTGATTGAGTGCTAGCAGAAGGACCGCGGGCGAGCGACAAGGGTCGTCGCCAAGCGAGCATTTTGCTACCTGCAGTTCAATTGTTCTCAGGTACCATTTGGGAGGTATTCTAGAATATTAGTGTAAAAGAAGGAAATCCAGAACGAGCAGGATCTTCGCCAAAAATACGGGCCACTACAATTATAATTAATAATAATCACCGTGCTTTAAGAGCTTTGAAAACATTTTTTTACAAAGATGTCGTATGTGTATTAGGGCTGGTGGGAGACATTTTGAACCTCTAATGTAATAAATACACTCATTTTATTTATTTATTTTTGCAAAATGCATTTTATACCAAACATTAACTTCTTTTAAATATTCACCTAAAATATAATGTTGTATTCAAGACAGGCTGATGAGTTATACCTAGTTAGAAGCAGCATGAAATGTAGAAGTTTTTCCAATAATGGGGTAATTTTCATTAGTACAATTTTTTTATATTTGTTTCGTTCGAATCCCATGTTTTATTTTTAAGAAAATATTTTTTTTTAGAAAAATAAAGTTTTACTAGTTTAATATACGAAAATAGTTTATGAAAATACCTTTATTAGAAAGAAACACTATTCACGAGTATAACAATTAAAAAATATGATCTAAATTAATTGTATTTTTTTTATGAAATTTTTTTTAGATGATGTAATTGGCATTTCCATTTTTTTTTTTTTTAAATACCATATCTTTTTAACTATCAAGAATTGGATTAAGACAAATTCTTAATAGTTAAAAGTTTATTTGATTGGAAATGACCCTCCCTATCTCCTATTTTCGTTTGACCCACGACTTACTTGTGTTTTTATTTATATTTTTTTTTTTCTAATTTATTTAATAACCAAAATTATATTCAAATATTACATATCACCTGTCAATCATACAGATTGCAGAATTTGATACTCTCAAATTTCATGTTTGCAAAACATGCATGTACTCGTATATTAAAATGTTTGACATTATCATAAGTTACTTATGCATAAAAGTATAATACATTTGACTTTAATTTTATATAGTTTTTTACATTATTTGACGTGAAAAAAAAGTTAAATGTTTTTCTCCCTACGTATCTGCATTTTTTTGTTATAATTAAAAAAAATGTACATATATAAGGAAACTTATTCAATAATATAAAAGGCAAACTTGTATGTAAAATATTAAATGTAAATCACTAGAATTTAATAAACAAAAGTATTCGCCTTTAATTATGTTACTTTTAATTTGTTGCTGGAGTCGAAAATTTTCATACCAAAGTTGGTTATGAAAACACGCCGAGTTAGAGAAGCTACTAATTTATAAATGACTTTGTTTTCCCATGATAAGAGAATCGTTTCATCTTAATGTGCTGGAAGATTATTCAATGTTTTTTTTGTCATTACGATGTAATATCATAATAAATCAGAAAAATCCTAAAGATTAACGTCAATCACGCCTTCATAATGACAAAAATTAATTGCCGTCGCGATTGTATTTGTTCTCATGCGTTTTTTTTCTTCGTCGTCTATCTCGGAAGTCGCCTTCGTTCTTCTCAAACAATGATCCCTCGTTAAAGTCCCATGCATTTGTGCATCGCCTCCACTTTGACATCTTGACATGGAAGTGGAAAATGCTCCACTTCCTCGAAAATTAAATTTCATATAATGACGTCTTCTCGTGACGTCATCGTCGGAGAAAGACCGCACGCGTTAGCGAACGTGTCTCATCCGTGCTCATTCATCCACGTTACACTTTTTAATGCGATATCTGATCATTAATCATCCTGATTTTGACGGAAACTGCGTGTGTTGAATTGTGTAACGTGAAAATCTTAAAACTGCACAATGACTCTTCATGCAAACGGCGTGTCTATTTTTTCTCATCGATTTTCCTATTTATATAAAGAATAGAGCTTCCTTCTTTCAAGCGCTTTCGCAGATTCCTCGACAGTCCATATTTTTTGTTATGCTTAAAATAGGTCGTTTGGTTAACCTATTTTGGGCCTATTTCAAATTTCTAACGTGCTAAACTACACGAGAAACCTTCCTGTGAAAAACCATTAATATAAAGTGAGAGAATTTTTTAAGCAATATTTTCATAATTTTCTTTCTTCTACTATCAGAGAACAGAATAATCTAAAATAACCAATCCTTTATATCTAAAATAACGACATTCAACGTTCTGTCAGAAACTAACTTCATAATACCACTGCCAACCAGCAATCAATCAACCGACCACCAAAATAATATCTCCAAAGTAAATGTAGTTTTATGTAAAGAGAATTCTGTTAGTTTTTAGGTTAATTAGATATGTAGTTGATTTTTTTCCTAATGACCTTTTCATTTTAGACACTTTCAGGATATTGACCTTATGCATGTGTTCCACTTGTATCTTTTTCCTTATTTTTTATTTGTAATATTTTAGAATAGGATATAGGTAAATCGATTTAAGTTAGAATTAAATGTATGTATAATCAAATCGTATCTTCTTTTTATGTCTAAATTTTAAAAGTTTGTTGCGAAAAACGTCTTCAAGTAAACTAGTTTTTCTAAAGCAAATCACTCAAAATTAGGCCATTGAAATATATGACCATACCAAAACCACATCCAAATATTCTATACCCGAAATGGTTACCGAATTCCAGTGTATAATTTCCAAACATGGATATGGCAATTTCAATGTTCATTAGGCTCATTTTCCTTTGGCAGCGTGTGGATTGCATTTAGCGTCTGCCCATAATTGAATGTTTATCGAGCGACACGCTTTTTTGGGCCTTGTCGACCTGGGACGGACGACTCGTGTACACTTTTATTCGCTAACCGGTTGTGTGATGTTTTGAGAACCCAGTTAGATGAGATGCCGCCGAAGCGTCGACTTCGTTTTGTGGTTAATTTGGGACTTTTTGACTTTCTACTTTCTCTGCTTCGCAAACAGGACGCGAGCACGGCCATCTTAAATCATAGTTCATAAATTAGCCAAAATATTCTATAATTTTAATTTTTTCGAAATAATTTAATCAACAATAAATCTTACGCGCGGAATCTTTTTGGGGGAATTTGCACAAACGCTCTCTAGAATTTACTCTTTCGGAATGTTTTAAGAAAGACGCAACCAACCCATAGTTAGGTTCAATGATTTTTGACAGGATCTTATGGCATGTGGCATGATGTATGTTTCCAAAATCCCTTTTGTATATCCAACATGGCTTCAGGAAGCAACGTTTCACGACCGCCGACCGAATTTTGTATAGAACACTCTCGGTCGTAGCTCTGGATGCCGTATATGCCATGCCGTACATGGCGAAAGCATTTAATAAAATTAAAAGAGATATATTGTTACAAAATCACCCCAATATATTTATTTTTGGTATTTTAGGTGGTGCAGACAATAAGTATGCAAAACCATTACTTTTTAAAACACATGTTGTACAGATTACCACAAAGAGCCAATCTCTACAATATTTTTGGCAGCTGGAAATGATATTACGACGGTTGCTTTTTAGATGCGGATGATATTAAAATATTTGCTGTTATCAACACTATCCATTACACTCAAAAACTATAAATAGATGTAACAAACTACAATAGCAATAGCAAAACTGCAATAGCATGTACAAAAAAATAGAACTTAACATCTCAAAATGTACGAACCCTTTTAGCGATACGTAAAATTATTTATTTATTTTATTTTATTTGATATTCAGTATTTAAACATGATCATAAACTGGAAAAAAGCAATCCTTCGAACTTAGATGGGTTATTATTATATAAAGTCCATTTTGAAACAAACTTACGCTAGCCTCAGCACTCGTATAATTCTAGCTGAGTATTAATTAATATTTTCGAAACATTTCCTAATAATAAGCATAATATTAACAAAAATCTAAACATCGTTTTAGTGCCGCTTTGGCAATAATATTATTATCCATTGCCATTTTCTAAATGACATGTCTTTAACGGTTGCAAAAAAATATGTGTTTATTTTATGAGCAAATAATAATATCTTAAAGTCGTAAACGTAGACAGCGGCGACCAATTAGTATTCCAACGAACCAAGTATTTTAAAAACGAATAAAGGATCGTGTTAATTTTGGTTTTGGTTTCCTAATAATATCTATTCGCGGATTGTGAGGAGTTGGGCGTACCTTTCAGGCGAGGTGGACCACCGGATGGGTGCCGACGGTTATTTGACCAGAACCTCGGTTCCTACATCTACGAGCGTGGACGTCCCCCGTCTATTTTATTGGCTGAACCTCCAGTTTCGCCGCACGCGGACCGGGTCGGAGCATCTCGATGACTGGATGGCACCACCTTATGCCCCAAGTTATGTACCAGTTAAATTATGAAACCGTATTCTTTTGTTAAAGCTGTGTGATATTTATTAAAGCCCGAGTTAAGGATAAATAATAAAGGTATTCACTGGTATTCTGTGTTGCTCTCATTTTTCTCCCTATTCTGTTCAATGTTTGTTTTGCTATTGCCCACTCCCTGAAGGTGAATCTAAACTCAAGAACGGCTGGACCGATTTTTATGATCTTTGATTTATTGGATTTGTCTCCGTCCCGAAAAGGAAATTCATTTTCTCATACATTTTGTAAGGAACGGCTTTGTATTCTATGGAATTCTATTTTCAAACGTTAAGTTGCCTTCGAAGATGTTCACTTTTTGAGGTTATCACGTTCGTCATTGTGCGCAAATTTAATTCAGCTAATAAGTAAATTTGTCACAACATTTATAGCTTCTGAGACGGTACGAAGTTCGTTGGGTCAGCTTGTTTTAAATAAAATAAACACCACCCATAATAGATATCCAATCACACGCCACCGTCAGGCTGGAGTGATCCTGACAAAACGTAGGGAAAAATCTCCCAAAGATCGTTTCACGACGTTATTTTAGTAAATGACGGTTATATTGGTTGAAGTGGCCCGGTTTTGGTTGAACTGTTGATATGAATAAGTTTCATCGATCTTTTTCAATGATATCAACCAACTGCAAGTTAAAAAATAAATAATACACGCGTTAGCGATTGATAAATTGGTGAACGGTGTAGGTATTAAGACCTACAAATCGTTGCCTGGAATTAGAAGCCCTATATGATAAATGGAAAGGTATAAACTCTATGGTCTATATAAATGGCTTTTTGTATGAAATATTGATAGCATTTAGATTTTTTTTTAAAGAACGGATTTATTTTTCCCTCTACTTTCTTTTTATTAATAACACAAAAACATATATTTCCTGACAATGTAGAGAAATTTGGCACACATTATTATTTTCACACTTAAAAACTAAAACTTGAGATCGTGATAGTCTAGTGGTTTAGACCCAAAGGTCGTGAGTTCGAATCCGCGCATGGTCATACAATTTTTTACGCTTCATTACCACCATCTCCCCTGACTCTAAGACAGGCATATTTGGCTTAGTTGACTAGGGCCCAAAATAATTGTATATGACCCAGACCATAGCAATTATTTTTTAAAAAAAGGTATAGATTGGCGACGACAGTAATTACAACGTTTTAGGCAAATTTTGATATTTTCTTTTTATCTTAAATGGCGTACGTAAATCTCTCCTTTATTCTATTTCCAAAATAAAAATATTTTTATCATACATGTGATGGTTCTCGTTTCAGAGGTCTGATCTGATCTGTTTTTGATATGCTATTTTGAAAACATGTTTATTTTTTATATTTTTTGCATAATATTTTAATAAAATTTGCTCAGGTGATTCCCTATATTAATAAATTATCTTTGATGCTGAGTCATATCTCTTCTAAGGCCTTTGATAACCTGTAAAATTCGCATTTTGGCAGCATTCAGATATGTAGACGCCTTAAGAAGATGCGACGAAGAACAGATAAATTCAGAACAATTTCAGAACAATCTGATCGTATCGGCCCATATAAAATTTTGGTCTAGATTTACCTCTTCTAATTATTGAAACTTTCTAGAAGAATGATTTTAGAGAGAACTATCGGCCTGACGGAGCCTGTTATTAACCTCATTACGCAATAATGATGCTTCGCTTTTGATCGGTATATATTTAACGACCTACGCTTACGTTATCAACAAAAAACAGTTCGCTGTCGATATTTATTAATTAATTTTGATGGATGTTCGATAAAGAAATTTTCTTTGGAAATTGAAAAGTTAACTCTGCGGATTTTATGTTATTTTACATAAATAAAATTACAACAACAACCAGAACATAAAGCCAATAATAGTTTCCTCCAAATTTAGTAAAATGGAAAAATACATTTGAGAATGAGGTTGGGATTGGTTTAGTTGAAGAAGTTGGGCATTTACATAGCAGGAATATGAGATTTAATGTGCTCTATATAAATAATAAGGTTTTACTAAAACTACTGTAGGGTTAGAGCTAGAGTAGAATTTCTCTTGAATGTCGGGAAGGAAGTTTTGAAAATATCGATGGTGGTCAACGGGCCCAGCTCTATGCAATATATGAATTCCGTGAATAGTTCGTACTCAGATGGAATGTTTCACACCGGTGAGTAGTTCTGAACGGAACCCGGAAACTTATGAGCGCCGGAAGACCTTAGGAATCGATGTGACCATTGACAGTTTTACATAAAAGCAACAAATCAGCTCGTGATTAGGTTTTAAATTCTAAATTAATACGAAATATTCAAAAACATGTGGTGTAAATATATCGTGGAATATAATTCGAAAAAATATTTATTTATTTAATAGGTTTTCCCATGGCCGTATAAAAAGTAATTCACTAATATGTAAAAAGTTCATGGCAAGAACTTATTGAATGGAGTTTACTGGAATGAGACTTTATCGTAAACTAGTTACGGAAACATCTGCGCTTAAAACTTATATACAAGTATGCGGTTAATTTGATAAAATGACCATCAGGATCGCGTTAAGTCTGCTCAAAAACTTCGTATAGATAACATAATTTGTATCGCAGACCTTCTTATTGGCGCTATTGGGTGCAGTTCCGACAGCCTCGTTGTTGTTTTCATGATGAGAGGCCATTAATTACGGGCAAACAACATCTCGCAAGTCTGTAACTGAATCTCTGTTTTTTTTTATTTTTAGTGTATGTTGCCGTTGAATATATATGAAAAGTGCCGTTGAATATTCTCAACGGCTAAAAATGACCTGGCCAGTTTAACCCACTAGGAATTCGACCCCGATGCCTATGTATTTATTTAGGAAGCAGGCGCTGAAACCACTTCGTTACCAGGCTGTCCGATTGGAATTGTATTTTTTAGCTTAAAAGAAAAATACAAACATGTTTATAGCTATGTTTATAGTTATGGCCAACATTATATTCAATTCCATCAGATACAAAGTTAAGGAGACGATATTTATTATTTTAGAAAATAATTTCACTTATTATGATTTAAACCCCATACAAAAATATAAAAAATAATATTATAAAAAGTGCACATTGAAAATGTTGGATAAATAACCTATATTTGTAATTGGGCAAAATTTCAATTAATTTAAAACCAAAAACGCTAATTATGGATTAAAATAAAAAAAAAATGTTTTTTAATATACTGTTACTGGATTTAACCGTAATATATGAAGAATGCCTTCGGACATTTGATTCTTAACCCTTCAAGTTTCTTGAATTCTGCCATCTTAGGGATTTTTCCTACTTTTTGTTTCGTATTGACGAAACAAAAAGTAGGAAAAATCCCTAAGATGTTGGAATATTAGTTTCTCAGTACTGAGTATATAATTTAAAAAACATACATTTCATGCGCTCACAATTTGTAATACTATTACGTGCTTTTTATTAACTAAACTCGTTGTGAAATTTAGCAAATGGATTTCGAAAAGTTTGAGACTTTTGAGAGGCCGATGAATGCAAAACCCGCCGGTGGAATCCCGTCCGGCGACTGAGAGCTCTTCGCGCTGAAGTACCGCTGAGCAAAAGTGAAAAGAGCTTTTTGTAATTGGAGGCGAGTTGACCGCATCCTTTTCACTCGGCTAACACCTTATTTATTATTTATTTATATATTAATAGATGTTAGTGGTTACAGGTCAAGTAGTTATATATTAATATAAGTAGTATATACAGGTGTATTTATATTCACTGATGTCCTTTTAGTGGGTTGATATAGATCAATAATCAAACAATAGTCAGAAAAAATATTGAAAAAAGGTTTCCCAATTACGAGAAAAACGAATTCGAAATATCAAAGAAATTGTTTTAATGTTTGAGAAGGCGGTTGGACGCATGGTGTGAGATCGGGGAATGGACCTTGCGTCCGCGTGGTTCGCGAAGCACTTCGAAGTTTTTTATAACATAATTATTTTAGTATGAAATATTTTGTTTTACATGAGACCGGTTTAGTTATCGATATAGATCAATCCCCTAGAAGATAAATGACAATCTTTCACAAAATTTTAAAAAAGTTTTTCAATTTTTTGGTAAAGCGTAGGAAAGTTAAATAATTCTAAATGTAATTTAATATTTTTTTTATTAAAATATTGATGGTTACATAATACTTGATAATATTTTACACTAAAGAGTACAGGTGAGATTTAATAATGTGTTGTTATAAAACTCAGCGCTGGGTTTAAGCCTACATCCTGCGCTCTCATGTAAAGAACCTCTTTAGTACCTTTATAATTATTTTATTTTCCACGCTTTATCAAAAAAATAATAAACTTTTCTATATCTTTTCAGGCGATTTACCACTATTAAAAAACAGTCATCAAATAAAGGACAGTATATAATAGTATATATAATAATTAAATATGTATATTTTTAAATATAACCTAGGTGATATATAATTATGTTGAGCCCTACCCAACTAAGCTAAATTTGTTTGTGCTCGAGTCAGGGGAGATGGTGGTAATGTGCCTTCCTTTACTAATAGATATAGATAAACATATTCTAATGCTAGTAAATAAATTAAGTATTCTTTAAAAATATATCGCCGATTGTGCCGCTCACTAGTATTCAATATTAGTACTAGCACGAAGCCGCCGGTGTGATTTAGTTACTCCGTCCTTTTAAACATCTTCGAATGAACCGCGCGCAGAGCACGAGTAGTGCGCGGCGGGCGCAAACGAATGTTTTGACAGTTGCTAGGAAAAGATGAGTGAAAGAATAATACGCCACTACGCCATCATTGTCTTGATTAGTTCCTTCTGATTTGATTCAGTCATTGCGCGTGATTGATGGTTAGTTATGCAAAGGCGTAGGCAGACATTAAACATAATCAATTTGCAGAGAGGTAAGATTTAATACACAGGCAAATTTTCGTGAGAACATCTAGGCATAATATTTGGATGAACGTTTGATTTTGAAACTTGTTTATATGGTAATATTTGCTCGTCGTTATATTTAATTTACTTATGTTGTGTTGAAACTGAAAATATACTCCATTCTTTTCGTATACTGTAACATATAGCGATAATAAGTTAAGGTGTCTTAAGTTTTGAATAACTTATTTATATATTTATCATTATTGGAAAAACCAACATTTTTACACAAAAAAATACAATTATAGAACAAAAAAAACCTATATAAAACTGAAAATGGGTTTCTACTACTTATAAAGTGATTAATAGCATTTTATATCTATATTTATATATTTACTTACACGAATTTAGAAAAACTAATTTGCCTTATTATTTTTTCACAATAAATCATTGCTAAACATCTTAAATTGCGATTTTTATGTAAAACATTGCTCGATTTATCTGGTAGGCAAACCGTTCCAGAACATGCGAACTTGTATGTTTTAAATCGTAAAAATGAGATCGTGGTATTCTAGTGGTTAAGGCGTTGGACTATTAGCCCAAAGGTCGCAGGATTGAATCCGCACATGGTCATACCATTTTTAATGCTTCATTACCACCATCTCCCCTGACTCTAGTGCCTGTACTAGAGTCAGGGGTGATCCCTGACTCTAGTACAGGCACATTTGGCCTAGTTGAGTAGGGCACAAAATAATTGTATATGAGCAATAGCAATTATTTAAAAAATATCTGCAAAAAAAAAATCGCGAAAGCGACATTGAATCTGAATTTTGAATGTGATAGATATTTTCTTTTGTTGCAGAATTTGAATCACAATGACGGTGAAAAAAGTCACCAAGTGCAGGGGGCAGGCCGTGTTGTTAGCAAGACAGCAGGTGCCAAATGCGACCCAGCAGCTCGAATTGAAGAACCTCAAAACGGGCGCTCAGCCGTTCAGCACCGTCGTCTGTTTCAACGAACAGGACCAGCTCGAACTGCGTCCCGACTCCGAAGGCGACAAGGCCAACGCCGACGCGAAGCAGGCCAAATCGTCAAAGACGGACGCCATCGTAGACAAGGCAAAGGCGCAAATTGAAAAGTACAACCTAGAAGAGATAGTCAATTGCATAACCGCCGAAGTAACTTATAACCTTGTAAATACGCTCATATTTTACCTCCTGAAACACCACGATGAGGACGACTGCGAGGCGATTGTCCTGAAGTTCGAAATCGAGCAGGACTACAAGCGAATATTCTTCACGTACAAATACTTCAAAATGAGGAATCGCTTGGCGACCACCACCCTGAGCAGCTACGCCAGCAACGAGAATCTCCATCTGCCGAGCAGAAGAAAGGGCAGCATCGAAGGCAATCGGAAGTCGAATGGTGATCTGTCGGCGTTGGATCAGAAATTGGCTAAAAGCGAGTATGACCTGATGCAGAGAATAGACGGCGACGGCGTCACTCATATATCGGTACAGCAAAAGTACGCGCTGCGTTTGGACCAGCCCTCCAGTCTCGTGATGCTGAAGAGCGCCAGCAATGGCAACTTGGAGGAGGCGGATTCGCTGCTGTTCGTCGACGGCGAGGCGCCCGTCAAGCCGCAGAGGCGCAAGCGTCTGCTCGCCAAGTTCAAGTACCAGGCGGCGCCGCAGCCCCCGGAAATTGCCGACCCTCAGAACAAGAACATTTTGAAAGGACAAATAGTGAGGGTCAACGTGAGCATCGATGGACAAAACGCGTCGAATGGGAACGATTCAAAAGTGCAGAAGGGCAGCGATGCTACACTACCCAGAGATAAGGCGCTGTGGTCCAATATTATCTGGCCAAATAGGGGTATGGATACACATGATTTTCTCTGAGTAGCCATAAATTATACCGTTCGTATATTATATTTTCGTATATTACCTAATAATAATTAGGTATCTCTTATAACCCCCATCTCCGATAGTATGAGGCTTACAAATTTTAAAAAAAAACAGATTACAGAAAAAAATTAGCAAAATTCAGATTACTACAAAACCGCCTTTCTGTCACCGTATTCTTGTCCTAACTCGAAAATTCCAAACGTCAGGAAATTAAATTTTGGCTTGACTATTGAAACAATCGATAAAAAATCAAAACCATAACGATAGAGTCGAAAGATAGCCAGGATCTCTAGTTAAGTCAAGAGCACATACATAAATATGTTTAGTAAGTAGGTATAGATATAGCCTAATAAAGAAGGCAGGACACAAAATGTAGCAGTGCTAATCGCTCGCTGTGCATTATTAATAGAACAATGATTTGTTTTAATACATTTCGATTTTTTAATAAATTTATAATATCACAATAAATTAACTAATTAATAAATATAGTAAATAATATAAGTAAAACCGATTATATCCAATGGGAAGGATTATAATTATTAAATAAAGAAAGTACAATATAAGAGGATTGGCCCATTTACCGTTTACCGTTATAAAAAGCTGAACTAATTACGCCGATAAACAAAATTTCAAATACCATGAACTCAAAAAATTAAATTAAATTAAATTTCCGTATTACAAAATACAAAAGTTTATATGAAATTAAAATTTACAAATTAATTAAACATTTAAAAATAACCAAAATAACCTACGAGGATAATTTTTTAATCCCTAAATGCTTCTAAAAAAAATGACTTTGTTGAAAGGCGAAGATCAAAAAAACATCACGCGTTATATCACCACCGAAAATATCGTCACAATTATATTATATTATATATTTTAATAATTGAAGATTTCGCGTCGCGAAGAATTGAATCTTTTTATATTTTAATATATGGTATGGTTAAAGTAATTGCCTGCTCTTTCTATCGGCAAAGAAATAACGCCAAAGTTTTCTTGAAAGAGAGAGACATTTTAATATTCACACAGAAAGTGAAAGAAATGGAAAGAATTGCTTCTGAGCTGAGCATAAATTTTATTTAGGATGCAGATACGTAGAATTATTTATATACGTATCAATTTAATAAAAAATATCCTTTGCGTTCAATAATTGGGCCAATATAGAGGACATTTACAAAAAAATATACATTTTTCTAATTTACAATAGTTCAAAAGGTCCCACTTAAATGATTTAGGGTTTTTTTCAATATGAAATTTAATTAAATATTAATTTTTAATATAGGTGTTAGCATATAAGTCTTTAATTAACATCTAAATCTTTATGGCACTTTCTGAAACATCTACAAATTAAGATCATAATAGAAAGAAAATAATATAATTTATAATATTGAAGTGAAATATTACGTAGTTTATTAGATTTCTTCAATGATTATTGCAGGTGTGTATCTCTAGGTAGTTAAATTGTTCTGAGAAATCTCCTATACGAATTATTATGCTAAACGTAAAAATCGTCTTCAAATAAAATATATAAATATGTCATAGGACCAATGTGTACATCAGTTAATGTTTACCATATAGAAAGTACGTATTTCAAAAAATCAACAATAAGGACCCAAATTCGCATATTGCTAAAACGCTTGAGATTGCTAAACTAAACAATCATTTTACGAAATATTAGCAGAGAAGCATTGAGGCCTCTTAAACAAATATGTTGTCACTTTTTACAAAAAAAAAGATGTTAATTAATTTTTATTTAACTAGGAACTCGTCCATGTATGTTTACTTTCAAATTGGCTAACCTTTATTAATAACTCAATATTTTCAAACTGTCGAGTGTCTTCAAATATTACCTATAGAAAAGTAAGGTGGGAAACATTAATAACATATTACACATTAATGAAATCGTAACAATCTAAGCAACCACAAAATTATATTTAATATATGACATGGCACCTTTCAATATTTAATTCGTGTATTTAATATCTGTTTACTCATCTATGTAATATAAAATATTACAAGTATGCAATTATGGATTATCCTGAAATTAAACAGATACAAACCTAAATTGCTCAGGGCATATGTTTAAAACCACCGATGCTGTATTAACTCCAGTTAGGAAGAAAATGTACTTTAAGCTGATGCTCAATACAGGATTCCATGCTGACCCCAGGGTCAGCACTCAGACCAGCCCAGAAGGGTCAGAGTCGGGTCCAGACCCGATGATAAGTAATAGAGTAGATCAATAAAATGGAAATATAAAAAAAAACTTTTTAAATATAAGCTTCTAATTGTATTTACCTAAGTGTAGAAAATAAACGTAATCTATATTCGAGGGGTTTTTATGCAGGCGCATAGTCCAATAAGCAGGACCCTTTCTGCAATATGGTTTCAAATGGGATCAAAGGTAATTTGATAATATTCTAATCTAGAAATCACGTTATTTATCTTTATTGATTGTGTTGAAATAAAAACCTGTGTACCGCTTGCTATAACTTTTCGAGACTGTCAATATCAACTTTAATAAAATGAAGTTAAGTTGATAGATATTTAAAAGTTAGATTTAAATTCGAAGACCCATTTAGGAAAATCTAAAACATATTTACTGCCAAGAGAGTACCGAGGTCTCTTCATGGTAGGGTTTTGAGTATTTAAATGTATATATAATACAACATATTTTATTACAATTTATTGGAATTTTTATTCGTTTTCTTCTTATGCTATATCCTAATATAGCTTTATTTCGTGTTTATATTCGAAAAATAAATTTTAGACAATTTCAAACATGTAACGCATTGTGATTTGTTTGTGTAACTAATATTAATATTATGTGTTTTTTTTTTTCGCGATCGACGAGCAACATTTATTTACGACAGAACCGTAAAAGATTTGCGCAATTTATAAGTAATATTTTATTTGGATTTCATCTGTCCGATTGACATCTCGATATTATTTTGAAAACCAAAACGATGCGAACGAAATTGAGAAAAATGTGACGCCATTAAAATTCGCATCCACAGCCGATCATCTTCACGATAACACGCCGCAGCCAATAGTGAAGCTGTTAAGTGTTTCATCACCTTTCATTCTCTTATGCAATTATAATTTTTAGATGTCCACATTTAAATAAACTATAAAATGAAAATAGAATGTATTGTATTTTTGGACTGGATGTTTTAAGAGAATTTTTGTATTACTCATAAAACTCAGCAATGTATATTTTATTTTATTTTATTTATCTTTATTGGAGAAACCAACAATTTTACACAGTACATACACAAAAAAAAAATACATTTGATGGATCGATAAAAAAACTATGTAATACTAAAAATAGGTTTCTACTAACAAAAAGTATTAAAGTTAATAACAAAAATAACAAAACCATGTTATATCTATATATATACATATCTAATACACGAATTTAGAACAACTAATTAACACAAATTACTAATTACCAATTATTAATACTAATATTAATTATATTTAATTTATACCATTACAGTCTTGTTTCTTTTTTAATGTTTTCTATATTAGTTCTGGCTATAGTTTCAATACAAAAACTTCTATTTTCTGATTAAAATAGACACATAATATTTTTTTCCTTGTATATAAATATGTAATAACTTTTTCTATCTACATTTAAGTAAAATGGAATTTACATATTTTGAGAAAGTACTAATTTTACTAATTAATTTGTAATATTGTGAGTAATTTAAATTTTTTGATTATTTCATTAAATATTGTATCTCAATATCCCAATAAATGGGATATTATGCTCAGCTTCTTCACTCATTTAACGAGAAAATTTCTGGTTATATTTTATACAAAATAAAATAAATAAAAATAATATAAAAAGTATTTATATAAAAAATGATAAAACTAGGGAACGGAGGAAAGGGTAAGAGGCACGTGTAAAACGTGTAGAAACAAAATTATAGTAATTACATAATAATATTTACATTAAATTGACTAATTTTACAAACGCATATAGAGAGAATATATTATTATTCTATGTAAATAAATGATATATTTAAAAATATTTAAATATATATAATACTAGCTGACCCGGCCACGCGTTGCTGTGGCTAAAGTTTTTGTTATATTACATTATAGTAAACAATCTAAGAGGAACAATAAGAGAACATCAGTCACGGAGTCCACTATGCTTTTTCACACAGATGGTATTTGTAAAAAAATATGGTGATCTCCTTATTTGACTTTCTACTACTATAACCCTTTAGTACAATGAAATTATTTACGAACTAAGACGACAATGATGATGTTGGTATACAAATTCACTGGATTGAGATTGATTTGAAGGGGAAGTACGTTGAACACAATTAATTAAAATGTTCTTACACTTGATACTAAGCAGAAATCAATAGGTAAAAAATAAAAATTTATCAGATTTATTATTTCCATTTAATTTTATAACAAATATAAGTATATTACAGTATAATACAGTAAATAACATGTGACGCTTAAACTCATGAATGAGGTAGGCAAGGCAGACAGTCTTAAACTTTTAAACATTAATATCTTTTTTTTGAATTATAAATACTTTCAATTTCAATTTAATTTAACACCAATCGGTGCACGATGTTTTTGGTTAACCTGTCTTTAGCTAACACAAATAGATTCGACGGTTTCCCAACACGTGAACACGCAACATATAGTTGCCCATGAGAAAAACATGGATTTTCCAAATCTAAACCACAAATGGACATTGTTTGACCTTGAGATTTATTTATAGACATGGCGAAAGCTAAACGAATTGGAAACTGTAGCCTTTTGAAGGGTATGGTAGAATCTGATGGTATCATCGGAATACGTGGCAGCAGGACCACTTTTCCTTTAAACTTCCCAGCCAAAATGGTTGCTTCAAGAATGTTTCCGGTGATCTTTTTGATGACCAAACGCGTACCGTTACATAATTGAGGTGGATTCAAATTACGGAGGAGAATAATAGGGGAACCAATCTTTAATCGAAGATTATGTGGTGGCATTCCAGGGATATCTAATGAATTTAAAAATTCAATCGGAAAATTTACACTTTCATTTTCATCAACAACAGTATCGATTGATTTAAAAGACATCAGATCGCCTGGTAACAACTGTTGTATCTGGAAGTTAATTTCGTCAACATCAACGTTTTTGGCTGCCAAAATCGCCCGTTGACTAAGCCATTCATGATTCAAATAATTATTCTGTATATCCGGGAAAATACTCTGAATCAATTCAGTTTTATCCTGAACAACAGTGCAAAAATTGTCTGGTAGTTTAATGCATTGCGTATTTGGTTGCAGTTTTATTTTACCGTTCCCAATATCTAGTAGTTGTTCGGAAAATATTAGTGCTGATGGATCATTTTGCAATTGTACTCGCATATTTATGGTCAATCGAAGTGTTTCAACACTTCGCCATAAGAATGATTGTTTCAAACATGCATTAATCTCATCCGCGAAAGTAGAGCGAGGTATAACCGGTAAGGTCTGCCGGAAGTCACCAGACAAAAGTAAGATAGCACCACCGAAAAGTTTATTATTGCTGTTTAAATCTTGCATAGTTCTGTTTAATGCTTCAAGTGAATATTTGTGTGCCATTGTGCACTCATCCCAAATTATTATAGAACTCTTCCGCAACACTGCAGCTATTCCACTATTCTTTTTGATGTTACACATTGCATCTGGTTTATTATGAACGTCCAATGGCAGCTTGAATGTTGAATGTGCTGTTCGCCCACCATCCAGTAAAGTAGCCGCAATGCCTGACGATGCTAATGCTAATGCGATTTTTTGTTGCGACCGTATTTTGGCAAGAATCAACGATATTAAAAATGTCTTACCGGTTCCACCGGGTGCATCCAAGAAAAAAAAACCGCCTTGTTCAGCAGCAACAGCCAGCATAATCCGATCATAAATAATTTTTTGTTCTGCTGTCAGTAATGGTTCACTGTTCATGATAATTGTTGCTAAACTTCCATGGTCATATTGATTTTCTCGTTGTAAATCGGTATTGACTAAGTCGGTGGCTGGACGATTAGGTGATGGCATACCATAATGATTAAATGGTAAATTTGAACTAAGAACACATAAATCCTCGATCAAGACCAATGCTTCATTGTACATCTCTGGTGTATAATCTATGTTTTGGCATTGATTTGTTTGTCTAATTCGGTGCAAGATGTCTTCTGTCATACAATTTTTATATTTTTCCCACAAAGTTTGTGCTTGCGAGGGATAACATGTCGCCAAAATAATTGCAAACAACTGACGAATGTTATTCGGTGTTGATGTCAACGCAGCATCAGCAAGCGTTAAGTCCCAATGGTTATCGTCTTCTAGCAATTGCAGTTCACGACATGCATCCTGGTATGTATTGAATACTCGACCATTAGCTGTTCGTAAAAATTCAAAAGACGTTGGTCCGGGAACATTCACCAATAACAAACGTAAATAGAAGCACTCACGTTGCTTTGGATGTACCGTGTAAAGTCTCCCCAATGTCTTAGCTTTGAATATGCCTGTAATGGAAGGATGTGGTTTTCCTTGTTTCCGTGGCTCCCATTTTTTACTGGATTTGTTCCATGTGAAATAACGTGGAACATCACCATACACCAATGTCTTCGCGAATTGGCCAAAAACATCAGGTTTTTGACACAATGTAAAAAATTCAGTTAGAGTCGTTTTCGGAGCTTCGAACGCTCTTTGGAGAACATTTTCTTCAGTGAAGTATACACGTTGACCGTTTTCAAGATGTATTGCCAGATGTTGGACAGCAGGATCTCTTTCGTGGATGGGAAAGCTGAGAATATGCCAAATAGCTTCATTGCTGCTAATGTATCTGCCCATTTGGTATCGTGCTATTTCGTCATTTTTATTTATGTTTTTTACTTCAAATATGGCCAAATCACTGCCTTTGTTTACATATTTACAAATATACTTAATTGATTTAACAGAACTGCAAAGCTCAACATTGATATGAGCTTTGTAAGTTTTTGAAAGTAGTGGTGAGTATGGTACCACCCACTGATTATCAAACTCAACTTGATTTGGAAAGTTCGGCAGTCGCATTGTAAATGTGTGGCCACCATTCTCAGTACTTCTGCGGCGATACATTGGATAACCATCAATATCCGTGATCGTGTCATTCGTATGCGGCTTTGGGAAGTTTTTTTTACATTTTCCATTTTCCATGCACGGTGACGTCATGTTGAAAACACCGCATGGCCCATGGATCATGTGTTTGGTGACAATATCAAATAATTCTTGATCAATTAATGGGTCTGGAATTTCGGCTGAAATTATTTGATCGATTTCTTCAGGACGGATTCTATCTTTAAGCCAAACCAAAATGTGGGCATGAGGCAAACCTCGCTTTTGCCACTCTATCGTATACAGCCAACAACGTGTGATACCAAAAATTGTATATTTAACAATAAAATCAATTAAGGATTTCAATTTTTGTTTAAACACACGTGCAGTTAAATCATGACGATGAATGGCTTGTTGTCCTGGCAATAGTAAAGTTTGTATCTCTTCCCAATTCGGATTACATGTGAATGTAATAAATAAATCCGGTCGGCCGTAATGACGTACGTAAGTCATCGCATCTTGTATGCATGCATGTTCCGTGCCGTTCCGTATCGACATCTGTCAGTTTTATGACTGAATCTACCAGCATGTTCACCTAATGGTACTTTGTCGGCTTTTATGACGATTTGATAATTGTCATTTTGCAGTCGTGGCGAAACTCTTTTGATCAATTGAATTAGTTGATTGTGATCTTCTAAAAAATTTTCCAATAATATCACAATTGCTCTTTCCTCTGCTTGTTCAATAAAATTATACTGGCACCGAGTCGTCACGCGCTCTTCACAATCGCCCATAAAATAAAAAGGTATCGACATCTGTCAGTTTTATGACTGCCAAATAATAACGGACAAAAAATTAGCGATAAATTAAAATTGCGACTATAATTTGAGATTTAAACTATCCTATCTCTCAAGTGCACATCGAACAGCACATGGTGTTCAAATTTTATTATTAGTCCATTATTTTATTATTAGTCCATTGAGGACAAACATTGTGACACGAGATTTATATATATTATTAAGATTAAGATAAGATAAGATAAGATAAGATGAACAAATTTATATGTATATTTCCTTGTAGAGATGAATCCTACGGTCCAGCGGGTGCATGAAAAAAACGAATAGTATAAATATATTTTTAAAAACAAGCTTTTACAAACATACCTTTTATATTACCATATTAAAAACATATCTTTTTTTATTTGTTGATCTATTTGAATGCTTGTCCACTACAATTCGTACCCGGTTAAACCGATTTTACTAAAATTTGGCGCACTTGTTGTTAACGTCACCCGCGGACTAGCTGCCTAATAATAAAATAGTGCCAAATTATTTGCATCATCTCTAATTAATGCACTAATAAAAATACACTCTATGTTTACTATATTAAAATTTTGCACTTTATGATAAAGATATGTCATATCACCTTGAATAAACCCATAGGGTGACAGTAGCACCCTACGAAACTGAGAAACGATACTTACAATTTAGCTACACAGTGCCGTTTGTTAAATCAATACCGCGGAGAATATTTTTGAATTGAATTTTGTGTTCACATTAACAAATTATAACTACTAGGTAACAAAAGTAGCGAGCATAAATACTCGTAGTAATAAAATTGTTTGGCCTTAACACGTATTTGGTGCAATAATTATTGGCCAATCGATCGAATTATTGCTTCTTTTGCTGGGATGGGCCTCCTAATAATACACATTTTACTTCACGACGATACCTTTGCAAGTCTAAACAATTTATGAAACACCAAACTTACGTAATTTATTAGAATATTTAATGAACTATTTGCAACATTACAAAATTATACGCTATAAATAAAACATGAGATCTTGATATTTTTTTATAACACTTTTTTACCATAAATTATAGTATTAAAGAATAATTTTTAGAACAAACGACAATAATTTGATTGGTTAAATATATACATACAATTAGTATGCTTAATATATAGCACCCAAAATGCACGTCGAATGTTTTATGACCTTAAAATCGAAAAACAACGAAACTAAAAGCCTGGTATAAAATTTGTATGTCATTTACGGACACAAATCTGAAATTAATATACAATATTAAGTTTTATTTAAAATCTTTTCTTTATTATTATCAAAAATGGTTATTGTATTATATTGTTCCTTTACAGTTTAACTGCTAGCAGTTTGACAAGTGGTTTACAATAAAGTTAAAAAAAAAGTTTAATTAAAGTAGATTTTTAGTATTTTAACACATTTTAAAACCACATTTGACACGTTATAATACATCATATTAATTTAAAATGGTTAACAAATAATATAAATATAGCGCAACAATGGCTAACATTTAGCTAGGTTCGTCAACATAACAAGAACGATTATTTAAAATTTAATAATAAAATACAAACCTATTTTAAATTCCCAAAAGTATAATAAATGAAATAAAATAGCCATATACATGAGTCTTTTCGAATGGGGTCGTATTATATTATTTAGGTTTATTTTATTATTTGGAAAATACAAATATGTATTTATTGAAAATAATATAAAACTTACTGTGAAAACAAAATATTTTATATAGAAGAATATATTCCTGTAAGGGGGCATAAAACGGGGTTAATCACATAGATGGAATTGAATATAACTTTTGATCAAGCATTAATGTACACTCAGGTAAAAAAAAATGTTTATATATTAACGTCCTCGTGATTTTTGTGTGGGTTATATGTGGCTATATAAATATCACTGCGCCTTACGATGAAAGCAATGTTTATCTAAAAGTACATTCGTGGTAAGACTGACACCGAAATTAATCTCTGACCAGTTCACTGAAACTGAAACTGAAAATTAAATAATGTATCAATAATAAAGTTTTCCAGTAACGCATGTACAAGTATACTCCATACAATATATATAAAGCGTAGTCAATTAATTTATGATGTCGGTACTTACGATTTTGGATATTATAAATCGAATTTCGAAAATTACGTCTTAGTAGAGATATATCATAAATATGCTATATATAAGTATAGCTGAGCATTTTTGTAAAAAATATTTTGATCTATTCGCATTATGTTAAAGTATTATAGTAAGTAGGTCCATTTTTTTTTAATAGCTTTTAAACAATAAAACATAACTATTCTAAATTTTGATGCATAAGATTCATTTAAAATTGATTAAAGATTTATTCTGATATTTATATAACGTATTTAGTAGTTAGATGCAAAATATTTGCGAATATTTCATACTAAACAAAATAGGTAAACGTTGTGTTTAAACCTATAACTTGTGCATTCTATGTAAACTCTATAGTAGCATTTTATTATATTTATTTTTAGTTCTAATGGTAATAAAATGTAACTTTTGAAAAATTAAAAGACTTGTGTAACCAAATTTGACCCACCTAAAAGACACTCATATAAAATGTTCGATATTAGAATAACGTATTATTGTAGATATTAATCAAGGTTTTCAGAGAATCCGGCGTTCCTAATTTACGGCTAAACCGTTAAAGTTCACTTTCGCTGTTCGCGAACCTTAGACTCAAACCTTAGACTCAAAATGTGGAAAATGAATACTTAAGACTAATTTCACAAATTCAATAAAAAAACAAATAAATTTCACTCACAGGCAAGATTGCATTTGCGCCAAGATTTTCTAATAAGTTCCTACCGCTACGTTTTATTACGTGTTGACTAGCTAGGTGGGTAGAACGGAAAATCTTTTAACTACAAAAGATTTTTTTCCCTCGTGTACCTCTTAGTATAGTGACGGAACAGATTGTCGACAGTCTAAATGAGTTATTTCGTTGGTAAATAATATATGCACAGTCGGGGCCGACAGTTTACCCACTTAGTCACTCACTCGTTCTAACACAGTTGGCTATTTTTTTATTGGAGGCGTAGTTATGTTTTGTGTTTAAATGCTTCCGTCTTCGAATTTACATTTTTTTTGTAGATGATGTAATTGTCCTCAATAGTCATTAAATTGTATAATAAATACATTCATATGTATTTATTATCTACAATTACAATATGAGGGTAATATTTAATATTATAAGTAAATTCTCTTCAATTAAAACACACATCGAAAAACCCACTTGGGTATAGTTTTATTTTTCATATTTTCTAATAGTAGAGTATCTCTGCATACTAATATTACAATTATAAATATATAATTCAATACAAATATTATTATTATAAATTGTGGAAGTACCACATAATTAATCATAAAATTGATTTAATACATATTATTATTTAAAATTGTATAATAAAAGAAATATCTACGGCGTGTTTTAACACAGCATATGCATACATTATAAATATGTCTTTTTGAGAACCTCCTCCTTTTTTTGAAGTCACTTTCATTGCTAATCAAATTCCGCTCAATCGCTATAAAAGGCGAAAGACGCCCTGGTTAGAAAAACAGCAAAATACGAGAACGATACGCGAGAAAACTTTTATAGCAAGCGCCATAGAAAGCTATGTCTCATTTCACTGTCATCTGAAAATGAGTAATTGGTTCACATAAAACACTCAATGTGGTCACAATACTTTGATTTTGTTTTAGTTTTTTTTTGTTTATTTAATTTCCCTCGGGGAAATGATTTTACACTATTATCGTATATAAATCGCCGATCACGATAAAATATTTTGATTAATTTGATCTTTGATTTTGATGTTACGTGAACCCGCGTTAATGACACCTAAATAAGTCAAACCCTTATCTTAGGTTGATCAAATGATTAATTAAAAATATGCCTGTGAGATTGTTCGCCCATTTTGGATTTTAAGATTTTGCTCTTGTAATAGGAAAAAATAAGAGAATTATCTGAGTAGGTCAAGACCCATTCAGGGTTCGCAAGTCGATTATGATGATGAGGACAATAAAAAACTTATATATGATATAAAAAAAAAACGAAAATAATTCATCCCCAAATTTATTAATTTTATTAAAGCGCTGGTGTCCATTCCCTTTAGCGTCGCAAAGCGTATGAGTTCAAACGGTTTATTATTATACGGGTTACATGTTTTTTTTCTCGGAATGCACATTCATTTTGATATGACTTCAATACAAATTATGTCTGAAATCGCAGGGTCAATTAACTGGATTTTTTTTCTGGAATGGTCTTAGGACAGTATAGAGAAGTTAAGAACAAAATGGAACCGTTTTTAACACTTTCACTACCTGCGTCCGCGTCGGCGTCGGCGCCCTCGCTTACGATCTCATGCCCGTCTCGTAACGCTGCGACCCGCAACGGGAAATCCGGTTCAAACCGGTACGACACCGATGACAGATCACGTTGCATACATAGCCCTAAAGAAACACATTTAATTACACATACTAAAACCCCAACTTGTTTCCAATAGCGAAATAACCAAAATATCAGCCATTTTAGTGAAGTAACATAGCCACTAAAAAACCTTTTCAAAAAAATGCCTGAAGATGGTAAAAATATATTTTAAATTACTATTTATTACGTTTACCAGTATCGAATTAAAATATATCCTTAAAAAATAAACATAATGTTGTTTCTGTCAATATTGTCATTTCAATGATGTGGTTTCTGCCAAACAACATATTTAATTAAAATTAAACATACAGACAAAATGTTACCTTATGGTCTCCTTCTATGTATCAATGTGATATAATTGGATCTAAAGAAAGCTTTTGCGCTCTGACACCAACCGCTTTACACAAAGAATACGATAAATTGATCCATTAATAATTTATAATTAAATCGTACGAAGATGTTATATCATTTTTGAGTGTTGCATAATAGAGGAATTTTAATGGTAAAGCCAGCGTTCGTGCCTGCACTTTGACCCTGATGGTCTTGGTTTAAACTGGCATTGTGCAAAACACAACCTTATGTTCTCTTACGTAAGTATGAGTTCCACGAGAAGATGCATTTACCGATTTAAATCACCGTTGCTGGTCAGATGAAATGTCAATGACTGACTTCGATTTGAAATAACATATTTGCTGTTATCTAATAGCATTCGTTGCAGAGTCATATACGAGATACGTGTAAACTTTTTAATTACGAATTTCAAATTTGGCGCTATTATTACGTTTAGATAATGAGTTACGCAATGTGATTGTGAAGTAATACTATCAAAATTTAGATCTTATGAATTCATACAGACCAAATAAAAGTAACAGCGAATTTATTTCATTAACGTTAAAAACACGTCTTACGTGCGCTTTCCCAGATTGGTGTGTATATACACGCCAATCCTGGAAAACTCACGGGAAAAATCCGGGGAAAGCGGGAATCCGGGAAAGCGGAAAAGGGATTTTGACACTAAATTAAAAAATTCAAAAAATTCAACATCATAATTTACCAATACTTTTATTTCCATTAAAATATGTCGATTATCTTTGATGTAATCGTTTCGAAAAAAAGATTATAAAATATTTAAAAAATAACTGTACCGGCCAATTCAATTGAAAAACTGAAATGTCGCATTTCTTAAAAAAAAGTGAACAGATTCTTAGTGCCTATGCGTAACTCCATTGGTTCGCTGCTAAAGTGACAGCCCATGCATTTTTCTATGGTTAGCGGTCACCTTTAAACCTCTGCAGCGTACTAATGCGTTTATGCATAAGTGTTTTATTTTAAATTATTTTGATATTTCAGAATCGTTGAAGCATATCAAAATCTCGATGCGTACATTCAAATGAGTCTCACTTATAATAAAAATTGCTTTGAATTTGTATATTAAAATATGTCTACATAAAATTTGCCAAATACTGTTTCCAGACTTCCTATAAGTTTATAAAATGTGCGTATTATCCCTACATCGATACCCCCTTTTACCAAATTCATAATTAAAAAAAAAAATTGAAGGTTCTCAAATCTCTGAATGTTGTTAAGGTATGTTCACTCATTTAGGAAATTTCTCATTTTAGTTTATTTGAGGAATGTTGAACGTAGGCATAAATAAATAAAAAGTAAGTTTTCAGTTCAAAATATTTTCATTACGAATTAAAGTCAATAAGCTCAATATGTACAGGTCTTTGTTCAGCTTGAAGTGGTCTGTTAAGGTTCTGGCTTAACTTCAGTAGCTCAGAGAGTCTTTTTTGCGAGAATCCTTCTATGAGTCCTTTGGCTTGCTTTTGTCTGGATATTTCTTAGCAGTACTTTTGACTTTGTTTTCTATCCCTTCTTATTTTTTAAATAAATACGCCCTAATTTAAGACCAATTTGGGCAATTATGTACACCCACTCAAATAAATCTTATCCTTGTGTTTTGGTCTTGTGTCAGTGATTGCTTTTTCGTGTAATCAAACGAAATGGTTTTGGTTCCAGGTGGCGGGGGCTACGAGTCAGACCGCGAGGAATGGAGGTCTAGCCGCTCGACGTTCTCGACGAGCGCCTTCGACAGCCTGTCCAGGCCGACGAGAATGGCGATGGCCTTCACGCTCAGGAAGCCGGCGCCGAGCCGCGACCTGAACCCGCAGTACTACAGAATAGCCAACGAAAACAAGCAGATCATACCGAAGCATCAGAAAATATACAGCCACGCGTCCAGGCTGCCGGTCAGCACTTACGTCGACAGGAACTCCGTGTGGGGCGTTCCTCGACTTCCGAGGAGCGTACCGTCGGAAACGCTCAAGAAACCAGCGGACTACAGGAAGGTGTCGACCTTGCCGCACGAGAACTTCGCCGGAAGGAGAGCCGTCGCCGAGCACAACACCAACGCCAAGAAATTCCAGGACTACAAAAAGCCAAGCGCAATTACAACCAAAATCACAGGATTTACGAATAAATTAAAGGAACTCTCGAGCATTGGCAACAGTCAGAATTCCAAAGCGAGGCTGGTCGATAGTTCAACCCTTAAGCCCGTTATTAAAAAAAGCAGCCCAAAGGAGAGCGGGAAAAGGGCGATAGTCCGAACGTGCAGTGTCGAACCGCCCAAGAAGGTCACGTTCAGTGCCTTCGCCACTGTCCAAGTTGTTTAACTGTACGAGTACATTAGACTGCATAATTTAGATCGAATAAAATATTGTTTTTTTTTGGGAAACTTGTAAATATGGGATAGATTCGTAAAATATTTTATGGGTGTAAGCTCAAAGTCGCTTGGTCTGACTGCTAGTCACGATGCAAATATATTCCGAAAACAAACAATTGTATATGAATTAATTTAAAAAAAAAATGTAAATTATCTAATCAAATAATTTATTATTGTTATGCTGATTATTGTATATTATTGCTTTTTTCAACAATTCATGAACGAAGTCAGTTTGTTAGCAATAGGTTTTTTAAAGCCTAGACATGAAGCGAGTTAAAGAATATTTTGCATCAAGCTGGACCAGTTGGTGGTTAGAAAATGCTTAAATTGATTATATTATTTTTCTAAAGAAATATTTCTTGAATATTTTCATATATTTCTTTTGTGTATATTTATTTATATTCCATTTAATAATCTTATCACAGTACCTACTTATATTATTGTATAATAATTACACTGTGATAACTATTGTAATTTAAACAACTCTTTTTATTGAGGATCGCGATGTTATTCTATTATTTATGGTATTAATAAAAAGTGTTTATAACTAGAACATAGACTACATTGTAAGAACGGTTAATTCTAAAATGTGTACCGTAAAATTGTTTATGCTATTTGCTATTTATGTAATACTTAAATGGCCCACCATCTTTAGTTTTTTTGGGTTTATAGTCAGCCATCTGTCCTAACATACCTAATTGAGATTGCCATTGTGATCTCGCGTTAATTCCAATGGAATTATAATTAAAATCTCAAGCAAACACGAAAACTAAAATCGAGAAATAATGGTATTTAATAACTTTTACAGTTTTTTTTATCAGAATAAATAAAAAACCTAAATCTGAACCTCGAAATTAAATCTATTCTGCATTCGAACATTCTGTTCCAAAATACGAGGACCATATGACAAACATATATCCCTTGCTCCGTAAGGACACGTCAATCGCGAATGACTTGTATTGGTGAAAATTACGATAAGTCAATGAACTGAATTTGACAACTAGGTAACCAAAGTTCTCGGATAGCTGTCCGAATAATTGGACCTTTTAATTCGGGCCCACCCAGTCGATTTGACCTGACGTCAACAATAGGGTGCTTTGTAGGCAGGCGCAAATCGGACCAGATCACGCGGAAAACATCGGTTTTGTGGCTTTGGTCGCCGTCTGACGTGAAGTATCCACAACAAACGATCATTTCCGGATTCATGGAATATTCTATAAGCTTCGAACGGATATCGACGCTCGGAGTATTCAAATACCATGGGAATTCTAAATGACAATGATATTTTCACTTACAATGTCAAATAATTTCCTAATGCCAATAGACTAGACGAGCGGTATAGTTCTGATTTTACTTTGATAAGCGTATTTTGAATTCATTTTTGTGTTTTCAATCTCTTTTTTATATCAGTTGATCAAAACCGAGCATAGATTTAGAATTATTTTAAGTTACAATTGTAGATTTTTAGTTTGCAGATTTTTTTTGTAATATTAATAATAAAATAAACAAGGATGCACATTAATTATTTTTTATCGTTTTTATTTTTTAAACCTAGCGTGGAATATGTCGCAATTAAATAAACTGCATTTTGGAGAAAATTCATTATTTTTTTATTATTTTATTTCCGTTACTGAACATTATTTGGTTTCAGGAAGTGGAAGTCCAGATTCACAGATTTCATATTATTTAAAAAAAAAAAATGCATTAGCAGGACTCAACGCGGCCATTTCTTTATACAAACGCTGTAGTGTTGTGACTCCATTATTTGTAAATATGAAAGAAAACTAATAATAGATAGTTATATTTCGACTTATTCTAAAAGACTAATATATTTCTAAACTTAACATGCAAATTTTTTATTGAATACCAGGAACTAATAAATACCTTTTGCTCAGAATCGAGAAAAATAATGCCACTGGAGCATAGTTGTAATCATAAAGTTTTTTTAAATACATTGATTTTTTTCACTATTAACTAATTACGGTATAGTGTTTTTAATTTTACGAGCCGTTATAGATGAGATAAAATGAGAGCTGACCACGGGTGCAAGACAGAGAAGAGCGCTTTCTTAAAAAAGTTGCTTTCTATTAAATGTCTCAAAGGCGTTTACTTCTTTCGTGGCGTTTAGATTTTGGTGTAATTTCGCGTGGGTTCAGAGCCACGAGCGAATGTCTGTTCCAGCTTAAGTGTCCCATAAATAAATGCGGGTAACTGGATTAACGGGTCCGTTATTCTAAACGCTAAGGACTGCACTTAAACGCTATTTGCTATTGGCATGTACACGTATGGACATACGCCTACTAATAAAAGCTGGCATGAGGTCCCGTTCGAAAAGTGGACTGGACCCGTTTGCGTTGTGGTCCTTGTCGAAGCCCTGCCGCTTAGTGGACAATGTACACGATTTCCTATCGGAGATACGCCCACTTAAAAGCATTTCCTCAAGGAAACGTACGCGGTTTATGTATTCGCCATTTTTCCCGATTGAAAGATAAAGAGAAGAGAAAGGTAAAGATTTAAAGTGCCTTCCTAATAATTCTTAATTTAGTATATTTTTATTTTATTTTATATTTTTAATGTCCTACTGTACAGTGAAAATGCATTGGGTATTTACACATAATTAAGAATTAAATTTAACACTTATGTACTCTTTTTTTTCTTTATTAAATTCAATATATACATACGAAATAGCATAAAACATTTATATATTACGTATTGACTATACAAGAAAATAGTTAACCAGATATATCTCATACAACGCAAAACAGATATAGCTGCTGGTGTAGATTTTATCACCCCACCAGACAAGGTCTGTTCTGGGGTGATACCTGTTCGAATTTTGTTACACGGCTGTATTTTGTTTTTTAAATGTATGCATGTTCTATAATTTTTTCCTTATTTATTATTTTTTCGTTGATCATTAGTGTATAATTAATATAAGATGTCTTTATTGAAATGTGAGTGACGGTTTAGGAAGTAATCTGAAAAATATTGGGCCAACAAAAATGTTTGAACTGAGCTGCCACTAACTAATACTACAACCAGATAGAAAGTGATACATAACTGTCATTAAAATATCTGTTGTTTAAAATATCTGCTCTTTAAAATAACAAGTTTTTAATATATTTACCCAGCGCTTGTTACTTCGGCTTTGTTACTATCATTCGAAGCCCGAATTTAACCTAAGGGAAAATAGTTATAATAATAAATATTTGACGTATTATAACTTAATGGCCCATAACAGAAACATAACTGTCAGATTCTTTTTTATTTTTATATGCCATTGTTAACAATCAAATAAATACGTGAAATCTGAGTAAAAAATCTTTTACAACAAGAATTTACGAGCTAAAATACGGATGTAAATATGCAGCGAGAAATTGTATATTGTTTATCGGTTATTTGTGTAATTTGTGTTTGCCTAATCTTGATGCCAATGCATGGGTCCTTTCAAATAGACATTGAAGTACAGTTTTTAAAGTAGGTACCTACCGATCAGCGATTTATCTGTCGCTCGTTTAAATTATTCTATCGAAAAGAATGTTTTCCAACATTTCAAACATATTTGACCGAATATAACATCCTAATTTGTTTATTTATTTAATCAAATGAAAACAACGGGTTCAAGAAATGAAAAAATAGCCTAAAGAAACATGTAATCCAGGTAAGTCTTGTATTCTTACAAATTTTTCACACAGAGTGATTTATTTCATATCTAATGCTAATGAAACATTAAGTAAATTTCTAAGACCATTGAGTAATTAAGTGTTTACAATTGTAAACATAACTAAAAGCAGTAATATTTCATATACTCGTATGTAAAAATAATGAAATGTCAAGCAAAGTGGCCGTAGAGTTGGATTAAAATTATAGTTGAAGAGAGTCGTTTTCAGGGTGTTGTATTTTGAAAAGAGTTTAGAAGAATAAGTAAAGATTTTTTTAAAAACTGTGGCCTTCGAGAAAGCATCCGCATCTAGAGACATTTTGTTGTAAGTTTAGTCTGTTCCTGTCAAGCGGTGCGCTAAAACCTGCGTTGGAACTGGTCGTTATAGACTCAAAGATTAATTGTTGACGGAAGAGTCATGGCGGTACATGGAAAGTAATTTGTTCAAGTAATTTAGGGTGATCGAAGTAATTATTACATATTCTGAACAGTAGTCATAATTAACGGTATGCGCCTGTTCTTTGAACCGTAACAATCGTGTTTTTTTTCAATAAATGAAAAAAAAAACAATATTCTCAAGGTGGTTCACGGATTCTATACTGTAATGATTTAAAAAAAAAAATGAATCTTTTATATGTCGTATGAGTATTTTTCGTTAGAATTGTATTAGAATTCGTTAGAGAGAATTGTAGAATAATACATATAATTCTGCGGTTATTTATTTTTTTGACACGCGTAATGTAAATCCTAACATTTTATTCGCTTTGTTTACAATGTTTTCAATGCGAGTAATAAGATCACGAATGCTGTCCCCTGTACCATTAATATTGTAAGGGTGCATGTATTTTTTTTTATTTTTAGTCAATCCTCCCTCCCCTAGTCCCTAGTCTGTCAAGATCCGCTTGCAGGCGTAGGCAGTCTTGAAGACTGTTAAATGCGACATATATTTTCAGGTCAAAACAAAGATAATTTTTAAAACATGATATTATGTCCTTAATGTACAAAATGAATAATAGTGGTCCAAGAATCGACCCTTGAGGGTAATATTGATGTAATATTGACAATGTCTAATTTGTGACCATTAGTATGACTACCTGACTTCTGTTGATCACATAGGACACCTACCATCTCAGTAGGTTGCCTTTAATGCCATTATAATAAAGTTTGGCGAGATGTATTTTGTGGTTCACTTTATAAAATGCCTTTTTCAAATTTATATACTTGTAACTTGTAAACGATTCTAGTCCATTGATTTGAACAGGAATTTGGAGTAAAATAACAGGTTGGAGGTGGTGGAGCGATCTGGCACAAACCCATGTTGCTCAGAAATATTATTGACTTTAGGCCTGATAATTAGCGCCTGTGTACCAGTTTTTCAACATTTTCGGTATGCACTCTTATGTTCGGGTGGCAGCCGGAAGGATCCGTGCCAAATCGTCACCGAAGAAGGCAGCATCTCACACCGAAACGTCGGCATTCACTCCGTAAATCCTCTCTATTTTTCTACTACCTGTATTAAGAGTAAAAAGGTATAATTTTTTAAGGATTACAAATATTTTTTTATACGTATTTTTCTTACTATTTAAATGCGATTTTATTGCACAACCCTTTTTGATGGTTTTCGAAAAATGATTAAAAATCATACATTTATCTCTCTATCTAGATTAAGTCTTTCGACTTTTATAAGTTTTAACTTATTCGTAAATATTTTCTCATGGATAACTCTATATTTACGGACCTTTATCTATAAGTACCTTTTATTTTCTAGCATTATGAAATATATTTTAAGAAATATTTACCAAGCCTTTAAGCGATCTAAATGAACGACCTAATCGCTTGCAAAATGGCTAAATAAAAGTGGTTTGATGATATGCAATCAGAGAGGCCGCAAATAAATTTAAAAAAAATAACCCTTATGTAAATAAAATTATATTTAAATTATTAGTGTGGTAGTTGTCAAAACTAGTCACAGATAGCTTAGAACGAAGAGCCATTGTATTTCGTGGCGCCATCTATATGAATGTGAATGTATCAAAGACGACAGGGTAATTTTTAAATAATAATATATTTGTCAAATTGTCATATTTTAATATTATGTATCATTAAAGATAAAGTATATATATGACACAAAACTGATAAAATATAATATTGCTTAGTATTGCCATCTTCAGATAATATGACTAACTGATCTGGTAAACCGAAGCGTTTAAACATTAAATAATGGTTTCAATTATCTGTCATATTATAGCGTTACAAAAAAAAAAAAAAAAACAATTTTCGTCTGTTATTAGAATGGGAGAATTGAACATTTAAATAAAATGGAAAATAAGATAAAATAATATTAGATGTGGATATAAAATACAGATAAAATATTCATTTACTTGTTATTAAGTAAAAGATGCCAATAATACCAAGAGATACAATTAATAGAAACCCCCTGCCCTTCCTCAATTAAAACGCGGCTAAAAAGTTATATAAATAAAAATATCAGTTGCTTGGTAATTAAATATCAGTTCAGATGCATCGGCTCACGCATCGTAAGCGCTCGTTAGAGCGTCACGGCCACGAGCGTTACCAAATCGCAATTTACACCACATAGAGTTGCGCGTATACATTTTTACACATCAAAAATCATTGGTTTATTAGGTAGGTACAATAAACGTTACAGCAAGAAAATTTCAAAATACAGTTTCCTAGATACATGTAGTGTGTACTTTCTTAGCAAAAAGCAGAAATTTAGGTAGAAATGTTTAACATATACAGGTTGTATTTAAATTCAATATTTTTTTTAGGAGTTTGATCTATATCAACAATCAAATATTAATCAGGAAAAATGTTTCCCAAGTACGAGAAAAAAGAATTCGAAATTGAATACATATCGTTTTAATGTTTGAGAACGCGGTTGAACGCATGGCGCGAGGTCTGGCAACGACACCCGAGCGTGCGGCTCGCGAAGTGCATCGAAGAAGTTTTTCAATAATATAATTATTCTAGTTGATTTTTTTTTTCCAAATATTATTTTTCTTTCGTGAGATCGTTTTAGTTGTCAACAGTGAATTTAAATACATCCTAGGTTTAAAAAAACTAGATATTTTTTTATAGTGAATTCTCACCCGTATTATCGCTGATAGTTTAACATGCATTAAAAAAAAAATCATTACTTGAAAAAACGACAACCCATCACTAGGTTGTGTTTTCTTGGCTAAATTGGAAAGCCAATGGTTGCATTCCTAGGGAATCATTAAAATGTAACGATTTTATTTTTTTACCCAAGACAAAAGCAAAAGAAGCATATTAAATAATTAATCCTTACTTAATTTTTGTATTAATTGCAGAAAAGTGCCGATGTACGCTTTTTACAAGTGTGATAATTAAATCTTTAGGAACTTAGAATAAATAGTGTAGGCAGTCGTAGTTTGATTCAATTATTTAAATAAACGGGTGAAAATATTTTGCGATGGCACAAAGCAAATTTTAAAACGTCTTTGGTAGTTGAGACGTAACATGTGTATGCCACTCTAATAAAACATAATTTAACAAGTCCTTCGTTATCCCATTGTTATTTGACAATAAAATGTTGAAAATTATAATTCGGTTGACCTTTCTACCGAATGAAATGAACTCATATGCTCATTCCATCTATGAGATTCTGTAATTGGGATTCGCGGAAGCGATATCGCCGCCGATGTTTGCATAAGCAGAAGCATTTACACTGGAATGCTAATGGTACGGACATACTGTTAGCAGCGGGAGGACAAGCGATTTTCCCTATCTTCATCAACGTGCACTCTTCACTTTCCAGCTATCTACGACAAGGTTGGAACGCCGTGCTTTGCGAAAACTCCGATAATGCTAACACAAAAATATAATCCTACCGTTTACTTTAATTTAAAACAATATTGCTACGTAAGAGTATGTGTAATTGTTATTATATAAGCTACAAAGAATATAAGCTACAAAGCTGTGCCCTCATATTTTTAAAATTGTCTAATTTAAGAATTTCTTACAAAAGTATGTAATTTAAATAACACAATATCCTAATATAGAAATAAAAAGTATTAGCCATTAAATATTTTGAATTTTTAAAAATATTATCCTCGACGTAATTTATACCCCACCCCGTGCCTCTTATTTTTAAGCCGTAAGTTACAAAGATGCAAAGATATTCAACCCCCGTTAAACACCATGAAAACACGTAAGAGCTGTCATTACACAAGTTTGAACTCACAGATACCATTTCACCAGATTAAAAGTCACAAGAAGAGTAGAAAATCTTCTGTCAAAATCTCGAAAAATGAAAATGATATTGCAATTACAACTAAAATTCGCTCCGCTTCTGCTATCCCAAAAACAGCACCGGATATTTCATACCTATCGGCTTTTATCGCCCTTGACGAAAATTGTGATGATGATGAGGGATTTATTTATTTATCCGCTTTATGAAACACGACATGCTCATCAGATTACAACATATATTTTTAATTGTGGTTCTTTTAGGTTCTTACATCAAATCAACTTCAAAGGTCAATCCACTTCAAAGGTTAACTATTACCTATATAAAACATTATGGAATAAGAAAAATACTAAGCAATTCCATACAAAATTGTTTGGTTTTCTTTTTGATATATCAAATACTTTGATGGCGTTTCACGAATATAGCATTAAAGTTACGATTGCTTATTTGTTTCTATAAAGAAACAAATAAGCAATACAAGACTAAACATACAAGATTTTTTTACATTCTATTCAATAATTATTTATTGAATAGGATGTAAAAAAATCTTGTATGTTTATTTTAGTTGGTAATTAAACACTAATTTATTTTTTAATCTTTTTCTTATGTTATGCTTGCTTGTATCGGCATGAGCGCTAAGAAATTTAATAAAAAAATACTTATTTTAGAGTGGGAATAATGCTCAAATAATGAAATATTAGTAAAATAAATTAAAGGTATTAAAATTGTTAGACATATACCTATATATGTCTTGCGCGCGAGCGTAGTCATATAATACGGGCCAGTTGCCGCTCTAATAATAACACCAAACCGCACTTAGGGCTAAGATTCCCTTAAATTGAGATAAGTATCCCTAACGTCAACAATTGCCTAAGAATAACCTACGCTTAAGAGTTCCTTAGGGGAGACCTAAGGTGGGATTGGTGAAAATGTCCGTAAGTCGTATGCGCGCAACGGAAGAACGAAATGACTGCTGCGAGATTTGAGCGGTCATAACTTCTTACCAGAGCCGGGTCGGGGCAAAACCGAATGTTTTCCTTTGAAATGGCGAGTGATGCGGTCGAGTAACTTGTATAAAATTGCTAAATTCTGATCCTCTTGTGCACGGTGTAAATTGCAAATAGTATCTAGCAACGCGGGCGGCCGGGATTTTAGTAGAATCTCGACCGTGCATAACGAAAAATTTGAAACGAATAGAGCAAAATGTCGGGTATGCGTACGGCACTTTTTCGCGTGAAGTGTATTTTAACTATAAAATTCAAGCGCTGACGATAGCTGTAGGCTGTGTGACGTATATCCGAAATTAAGATGGCTGGCTCTATGTCCGTACCCTCAAAATAATATGAAGAGATTAATATATGTTTGCACACCGCCAAGATGGATTACCTTTTTGTAAGTTCTATCTAACAAAAATACCCGTACTGAGGTAGGTATAGGTTTTGGCAATAAATACACACGTGTATATATGTATTTACTATACAAGAAAAAAAAACATCTATTGAGAAAACATTGATGATATGTGTAAATAATAGCAGTAGAAGATAAATATTTTATGAAAGATAATATACTTATATTTTTTTATTTTATTCATTATAAATACAGTATGTGAACATGATAATAAAATGAAAAAAAAAACAGTATATTGGTCTTGCGATTTCCAATATAATTTGTGAAGACAGTATGTTAAACTTCGTAATAGTTTCAAAGAAATTAATTTGTAAACTTTACGTTATGATATTTAATTGATCGTGTAACGGGAAGATAAGGTAGAGGCGCATTTGCCGGGACAGTTCAAGTTCAAGGTTGAACGTCTGAAGGCAGTTTTTTCGTCGGCGCAGCTGTACTGAAAGGTCAAATTAGTCAACACCTGCAGTTGGTTTTGGTTTTTCAAAGCCGGAACAGCGAGCGGGTTCGCGGGTTCTCGTTTAATTTGTTAGTGAGTTAAAATGCCACGTCATAAGTTAGTTCTTTAAAATCTAGTGATATGGTATTGTAATACGAAGAGTGTACTTATGGAAAGAGTTCATCGGAAAATAGATTGGCGAATAAATGTTTTTGCCTTCTGCTGAACAGTGAAAAACGGCACGCACGACCCACTCGCACAAAAATAGCGGCGGTTATTTACACTGCTATGTACCAAAAAAAAGTAAAATAAGGCTAAAAATTATTTTTGTATTTTTTATTCTACACAGCCATTTTAAATACGTAACCAAGCGTCCACAGAACGTTTGGCAACACACCAATCACACGCATGCCTGCTCTATACGTATTATTACTCTATATAAGATTATACGAGTATCGTTACGAAATAAATAAATAATTTATTTCAGCGACCAAGAATAGTTGGATGTATAACGGCCTCTTTACCGTCCGGTAAGGAGGCCGCGGAGACAACAATCGCTGAAGTATGCAGGAGGCGCCGTGCTTTCCTTTCTACAGAAAATTTTGAATAAACCTAAATAATTATTTCGCTAACTAAAATGTGGTTGAGCTGAAACTGTTGTTAACTCAAGACTGGAAGCCCAATAATTCAACTCATTTTTAGGGTTAGGTCGAACATAAAAGTCCACATTGGCTAAGAATCAAAACTAAAAATTATAACACTGAATTATTAAAACAAAAAAAATAGAATTACAGTAGATATACAATGTATATATATTTATTTATACACACACACACTATCCCACATACACATTTATAAAAGTTTATCTTTTCACCATTATCTTTTATACCTTGTGAAAGAAATATGCATATAAATGTTTTTTATTTTGATTTTTGTAAACACCGCCAGCTGTATAAATAATTAAATTATACAGCTGTATAGCTGTATAAATAGCTGTATAAATGGTTATTGTTTATTCTGTGCAAAGATACAGAAGTTTGCATGTTATTTTTAATGTGCACGCGTCATCGCATTTACAAGTGACCACATAAATTTGGCTCGAAAGTGATGCAAGGAACTCGTTATTCAAAGGAGGTTTCTAAGAAACTTAATAAACTCAGTAGGTATAGTTTCTAAAAGTTTCTACAAGAATCCACCAGAATAAGAATCCATCCATAAGAATGTGTGTTAACTTGAGGTTTAAATACTAATAAATTAAATTTATCAAATACATATAAACAAAAAAAATTAACATTTAAGTTGTCAATTTAATAATTTACAATACAAAAAACCTTGTTTAGGTGACAGGTTCGTGTATTATTTTTTACGTAGAAATATACATTTATAGGGAAATATGTTTCCCTATAAATGTTTATTTCTGTGTAAGTTGTTAGAATTAGTTTTTGCATGCTATTTTTATTTTTCGTTTTTCTTAATTTTGTTTTTAAAAATACGTAGAAATAAACATTTATAGGGTAATATTTTTTGTATAAATAAATTAACAATGTACGGTTTGCTTGCCGAAGCGAATTAAAACGATTAGGTTTGTTACAATACATTGGTACAATGAAAGTTACATTTTATTTCTTCTGGGTGATCTGATGTATAAACAGTTTGTATGTCGTTTGGAACAATACTTTAATTAGAATCTTTCACCCGTAGCTGTTCAAATAAGTATTTAAACAACAAAAATGCCATTCTCCGCGGCCACATGTTGCGAAGTGAAAGAAATAAAGAAGTGAATCTTCGCTGATGAGCCCGAAGTCCGAACGAGAGGTTCCTTCCTTTCCGCGGTCGCCGAAGATCTGCCCGCTGCCGCCTGTCAATTCAGTGCCTCGCGACAACGCCGCGGTTGCATCAGGCAAGTGTCCACTAATAGTCTATCAGCTAGTGAGGTAAATTGACTTGATCGATGGATCTTTTTCTTCAAACCGTTAGATTATAGTATATTTACTTTTATTTATTTATCTATAGGTCATTTACTTTATTTATATTAATATTATAGTTTATAGGTTTATTAAGAAGTCCCATAGCTTGCGTCATAATCCTAAACTAGATCTATAAATCATTGGGGTCTTCTTGGAACAGCACATTGTGCTATTAAGGTGATGCACAAGACTAATCCATTGCACGTGATTACAGATTATAATAATGTGCATATAACAATGTATTTATAGTGTAAACACTACTTTACTGGTATATATTATAAGAGTGCATGTAAACGGTGTTAAATAAATAAATAAATAGTATAAAGCTCTTCGCGAAGACATAAGGTTGGGTGTGTATATATGTTCCCCATTATGAGTTAGAAATTTTATAAAAAAATGCAAAAATTATTAAACCCCATATTTATTAATTTTATTCGCTCCCACGTATCTGCTCCCTTTATAGCAATAAAGACATTTCAAAAATCGATATCCTTATTATCATTCAAAAAAGAGAATATCATTAATAGTAAAGACAAATAAAACCTAATAGTATTGTTAGATCGTTGTGTTGATAATGGTTAATTGTAACATATAAGTACTTGTAATTGCAATTACATATATAATATACATACATACTATATTTATATCACCTTCATCATAAATTATTTTAATACATACTAAAACCATACTTAATTTATTACTTTATTTTAATATGTACATACAAATGTCACACACTCACAACTACCACAAACATCACTCACAAATTACACATAACACTTCAAAAACAAAAAAATCTACTGTATACGTATATAATATTAATAATCTATATATATTTTAAGAACACTGTTCAAATTTTTATGCTAATCTTAACATGTAAAATAACCGAAATCCATAATTGGTTTTATATACTAGTAATAAGTTTTGTTTGTAATTATAAAAAATTAATACTGTGGATTTTGCAATAGAGAATAAATAAAATAAAAATTCCTGCGCTGGTGAATATCTCGTTCGCGCTCGAAGGACTCGTAGGAGGCGCACGTATAAAAACAACAGTTTAATATTATCACGTGAAGTTTACATTTTGTTCTCTGAAAACATAATTAATTTTGATATGTCGTCGTCGTAATCATGGGGTTAATTCTTGAAAGTAATCCAACAATTTGGTATGTCATTTTTAGCCTGTATTTGCATGCAAATCGGTCTAAAATCGCTTGATTTGGCATACTAAATTGTTGGATGGCTCTCAAGAATTACCCCATGTTTGAAATAGCGGGCCAATTAGCCGAATTATCTTTCGGGAGCGGTCTCCCGGGGACATTCTGTAGAATGGTTTAAGACCATGCGCAAGATATAGATGAGCTCTTTTGAGAGAGGCACCGCTAATAAAATATTTATTATACTCGTACATATTAGTCATGGATATTGTCTAAACTAAAGGAAGTCCGTAGGCCAATAAGTTATCTAAGAGAAGCTATCGGGTGTTCGATGATATTACCTACTTAGTTTCAATCAAGTAGCCGCAGTATGTAAGGCCTTCTTTGCCAAATTTCATTTATGCTTTATTTACAATGTTTACAGTTAATGATTGTTATATCGATAATAAATACAGTAATGTAATAAACTATTAAAAAATATCCATAACGTTCGTATAACGGTATTATTATGTGATAGTGAACATGTTTAGATTAAGCTTTAGGTTAGGAACAAATTATGAATACTCATTTATAGAAATAGATATAAAATTTAAATATTATAAATAAATCAATAACAAAAAGTCGAACCATAGCAAATTACAGTTTTTCTTATGATCGACATAATAATAACAAAAGCAGCATAGTTTACTTTCAAATAATAAGATTTAAAAATAGGCACATATAATAAATGTACAATTTTCAGATATTTCTAAAACTAGAATAAAATGTCTGAATATTTTTACATTTCGATATCTTGCGAAGTTATCTCGTCAAATTGTATTAGCTGACATACTAAACTTGTGGCGGCGGCTGGCTACCGTCGTGCCGGGCGGGTGGGGGCGTCAAACAGGTGGAAGGTGGCAGAGGCGGGGGAGGGGGGGGGCACGGCGCCGCCATCTTGCCCGCTTACCTGCGCCTGCGCAGCCCAGCGAGACACGATTCGATGCGCGTACGCGGCGGACTGCTCGGCGATATTTTCTTCGTCGTCCAGCTGTTTGTTCTTAAAATACGGTATTTCTTAGAGGGTTCTCAGTGCTGATTTAAGTATTTCAGAATATCATAGTGCAGTGAGTTTACTAAAGAAGTGTTTTCAGTGTTGAGTGTGTTGAAGTGAGTCGAGCGCTCGACGTGTCGGCCGGCGCAAAGTCGAGTTGAGGCGCGCCGCGCGCCGCGCGCCGCGGGCCGACCTCTCGCATTCCACAGTCAGGCGAGTTGCGCCATGCTCCTCGATCGGCCCTAGGCAGTCAGCGCGACAGCCGTCATGGAGTCGACCCCGATCTGTCGGTGCCGCGTACTGTACCTGGGCAGCGCGGTGCCGCAGCAGAGCAAGGACGGCCTGCAGGGAATCCAGGAACCGCTGCGGGAGCTTTATCCCGAGAAGGGCGCCGCCGACGTGCGCGGCATCGACTCGTGGCTTTCGGTCTGGTCCAACGGCATCCTCCTCGAGAACGTCGACGAGAACCGCAAGAAGGTGACGCGCTTCTTCCCCATCTCGAGCCTCCACTACTGCGCGGCCGTGCGCCGGGTGGCCGTGGGGGAGCGGGGCGCGCCCCCGACGGCTCGCTTCCTTCCGCTCGACTCGCCGTTCGCACGGGCGCCGGCGCCGGCTCATCCGCCGCTCTTCGCCGCCATCCTGCGGCGCACCCACGGCATCAAGGTTCTCGAGTGCCACGCCTTCGTCTGCAAGAAGGAGATGGCGGCCAACGCCCTCGTGCGCTGTTGCTTTCACGCGTATGCCGATAGTTCGTACGCGAGGCAGCTGGACGACACGGAGAGCGGTCGCGCAGTGACCCTGGACGACGACTCTCCGGGAGACTACGGGGCTGATGATGCCGACGGCAGCGGCTGCGACGGCGACGAGAACCACAAGGTGTGGGCGGGATCGCAGGACGGCCTCGCCGACGAAACGTACGACGCGTACTCTCCTCCGAGCGTGACGAGGGCACCGCGGCCCAGGCAGATCTCGCGGCCCTCGTCGGTGCCGCCGCCGCCGCCCCCGGAAGACAATAACAAAACGAAGAAGTCAACCAGTAAACGAAACAAAAAGCTCCTCGGTGGAAGCAAAGAGGACCTGTATCCTCTGATGAATGGCAGAGGCGGTCCGCCCCCGGTGCAACAGATGCCTCAAATGATGGCCCCAGGTTGGGGTCCGGCCGGCCATCAACTTCTGATGGTGCCTCGTGGCGCTTCCACCCTTCCCCACCCCAAACAAAAGCACAAGGGTAACACTTTCTCTCACCGATCGCGTGGCCCTCCTCCCCCTGCCCTCATTATCCCCCCAACCTACATGCCTTTGCAGCCGCTGCCTGCTGTCATGATGCCTCGAAGACGGGGCGAGGAGCCTCCGTACGGCGGTCGCGTCCAGTACGCCACCGTGGATCCCCGCCGATCGAAGGCGCCCCTGGCCGGTCTGAAGGCCGCCCAGTCCATGAACGGCCTGGACGAAGCCGGTTCCTCCAGCGTGTCCGGCGATCCAGGCGGTATCTACCGCAAGAAGGGCCACCTCAACGAACGAGCCTTCAGCTACAGCATAAGGCAGGAGCACCGCAGTCGTTCTCATGGCAGCTTGGCAAATTTGAAATTTGCCGCCCCACCAGAGGTAAGAATTTATTTTGGAAATTATTTTAATAACAAAAATCATAATCGGTAGATTTATTATCACGTTACAAAACACTCTGCCCTTTTTTCGATAGTTCAAATTCAAATTATTTTATTAAAATATGATGATAAATTTAAAAAATAACATTAAGCAAATTTAAACAATCTAAGTTGTGAATATACTTTAAGATACATAGGTACATATAGCACACCATGAACATTAAAAAATACGGTATCCTCATCCGTACCCACTAAAACGTACTAAAACGAAGTAGTTTTATAAGTTCATTATTACCCAATTTAATATCACAACTACCCAGCTTGTCCAGGTCGAACAGCTCGTTTATTTATGTGGTAATTCATTTTACCAGGCGATTTGACGTTATTACGAATATTAACTACTTTAATAACCAAATGTCCAAAAGTTAAAGAAATAAAATAAATACCTTAAAAGATGTTTCTATATTTATCGTTCACAATAGTAGAATAGGAAAAATTATTATGCCTATTTCATATAGGTATGTGTCTTAGAAATAACACGGAGTGGTATTCTTACTTACAAGCACGTGGAGCAATAATTCGTGTATAAATGTTGTTATAATTATAAAAACACTGTCTTAACAAACTGAAATAAATATAAATTTGAAACGCATGTATGACATATGTGTCATATTTATTGCATACATAATATTGCTGATTCCAATTGTGAATATTTATAAACCACCAGATTTGTTTTGAACACAAGGCGAGGAGCAATGAAGACTATTTTACCATTTTATAAATACAATTCGCGTCTCGAAGATGAATCTTTTTGTTTTACCGCTAAATTATACTGTAACATTTTACAACTTCAGAAATTACCCAGCATTTATTTTTAAATATACTACACATATATAATTTCTTTTGAAACATTTTATTGTATTAAAAAAAGTACCAACATAAATCTGGTTCACATTTTTTTGAGTAAAAGTTTTTTTGTTAACACTAAATAATCAGAAATATTCGATAGCCCTTTTATGCAAGCATCAGAGACGGCTGTTGAGTATGTTTTAGGACCGTACGTTTTAGGGTTCCTCTTTATTCAACACCGTGAGAACATATAAGTGCTGTATACAATATTATTTTAACAATATTTATTATAAAAATACAATAAGTAGCATCATCATAGAATTTCATTAAATTGCCGCTTGTAAATTCCTAAATTATATAATATGTCCGGTCGAGGTATAATTAGTAAGTATTATATTGAACCTATTTGTTAATTATATTACTAACTAGGTTTAACATTAAATATGCGTCAATATATGAGACCGATTGCCGGCAAAACCCGTTAAGTTCCTATTACTCAATTACTTTCTCCTCGTATTTCCAATTTTCTGTCCGTCACTTCCTACTAAGTCGGTTTTGAGGCGTTTTTATCTTTTCCGCTGTTTCCAAAAAGTAGGTAAGACGTGTTCGCCTTTCGCGTTTGAAGAATCTCATCTCCGTTTGTTGGTATAAAACACGAAATTCGAGTCCTAATTAGATTAGCGCTCCTAGAGGTTAATTAAATGTGCATATATTGAGGGCTACGTACTCACATTCAACCATACCTCTGTTAAAGAGGGAATACTTGACGCGATCTAAGTTCACTTTGCCGTGTCCTTGTACCGACGCGGCAACGATACAAAAGCTATAATATTATAGCTACATACATATAGTTACAATCGTTATTTGTTATTAAACTATGCATGAACTAGTGCATATCATTTTATTTTTGCGTGTAAATATAATTTATTTTACTTGTTATGCATATAAATATTATTAGCGGTGTTTGTTTTTATACAAAATAAATAAACATTGTGGTTTCAATTACCTAGGTTATAATATAACGCAGCGCTGGAAAGTATAAACATAATCGCCTGCGAGGCGATATTTATGAGTCGATTTTTATGCCATAAATAAAGTTTTCCTTAGTACGGACATGGATCAGTTAGGATTGACTGTAATTTTTTATTATAACTTTTGTATATGTTTGCATAAATAAATAAATAAATACCTATGTAAATAACGCTAATATAACTAAAAAAATTCAATGATAACGGATTTACTTTTTAAGAAATAAATTTGGCATAATTCGACCATTTTTCTATTACATATTTAAACATTGTTAGACATTTAAAATATGTTGTTATGTTTTAATAAAAGTTAACATAAAGTACCTATATCCTGGAACTTTCTATAAGTTTCACTCTAACAACCTATGATACCCTACCGTTATATAAAGCATTTTAAAAAAATCAGCGATAAATTCTACTAAAAACGAAGTATATATAAATGATGAATGTCAGCTAATACATGACGGGGCTAGTTCAGGAATGTTCTGTTCGTGTCGCACTCGCGCGTGGCAGTTGTTCCTAACTCTTTCTATCAGCATTTGCTATACGATACTGATCTCATTGCCCGCAGTACGTAAAACTCATTGCTCGTAAAAAAAAAAAAACATTTTTGTGTAAACAGTTATTAAAAGATAACCTTACCGGAGCATTTTCCACGTCCATAAACATAACTTATATGAATATTTGTTACGTCATTTAGGATGACATGTTTTACGGCGAGAATTCCATTATATTTTATGAGGGACCGAGGTTTCTTCTGGAATTCATTCAAACTCACATCCTGTTGAGAATTCCAATGGAATTCCAATTGTTGTATGAGTCATGATTCCAGTGTGGGATGGGATCATGGATTGGCCCTTTTTTATTATAACATGCTGTAATCACTTTGCCTTTTCGACTGGGAATGTATCCGATTAGTTAAATTTTCTTTAGATTTTGAATATTAAAAAGTGTAGTACAGGTGTCAAACACAGCCGGTTGAATGACTGCGGATTTGGTCGCAATTATGATACTAACTCGTTTTTTTTATTAGATATTGGATAATTTGTAATGAAAAAATCTGTCTGATTGACAGACAGAAAGTTATGACATAGGTCACATAAAATTACTTTTATTTATGGAAGTACTAAACAAAATATATGTTCTGAGTTAAGGAAACACATATAAATATCATTAATAAAAACTTTAAAAAGCAGCGGCCCCAAATGCGACCCTTGTGTTACCCCTGTCGGAATATTCACAAAGTTGGTCTTGAAACCAATCACGACGACTGCCTGACGGCGTTTGCTAATGTAGGATCTAAGCCATCGTAATAAATCACCATGTATTCCTAATAACTAAATATAATTTATTGATTAAAATTGAATGCTTTAGAAAAATCAGTGTATATCACATCTACCTGATGACGAGTATCCATATTGTTTGTTATATAATCAGTATACTCCCTACTGCCCTAATCTAATAAGCTAAAATTAATCGTGCTAGTCAGGTGTAATGGAGCGTTTAAAATTGTGCGAATTCGTACCGGCGACCTCTGGATTAATAGTCAAACGCCTAACCACTAGACTACCACGATCTCATTTCTACGATTTAAAACATACAAGTTCGCATGTTCTGGAATTGTTCGACCCCGGGCTTTGCAGCATAAAAAATATTTTAAACTATAATAGGTTCGGAACTTCGTTACCTTCACCTCAACATGAGGTTTTTTTATAATCTATGATAATAAATGATTGAAAAAATCCAATATGTATAATATCCGATATTTTTTTTACTCAGTGTATAGAATAAATTTACTAAAAATAGCCAAGAATAGAACATAGACAAAGGTTCAGTGTATTTAGTTTATTTATTTTTTAAATTTGGTAATTATCATCAATTACAATTCGTAATTTATCTAAAATGCAAAAAAACGTCAACTTAGACTGTATTTATTTATTTTATTTATCCATAAGCACACAAGTACATAACTTTAAAAACTGAAAACCCTATGAGTTATATCATAAACTTATACATCAACAAGAGTATTAAATAATGTAATAAAAATTACATAAAACACAGCTCATCTAAATTCGCATTTTGTCAAACCTGCACCGTGTCCATCTAACTAGGTGCTGAACACCTGTCCTATAAGATGGACTAGCTGCTTCCATTACAAATGTGCCTGAATGCGAAGTATGCGGAGCAGATTAGCAGAATTGTAGGATTCCTAAATTCCTTTTTAAATTCACAAAAACATATTATTTACGTATGTATATCTTATAAATGTATAAATAAAGCAAAAACAAAAAGAGCATAAAAGGAGATAAACTTGTGCTAATAAAAACTACAGTGTAGTATAGTGGAATATATAGTCTGTATTGTAGTGTAGTGTAGTAACACACTTTAGCGTGTTTTTTTTTAGCGTGAGAGAAAGAGTATTTTTGGGGGCACGCCCCTCATAAAATGAGCCTTTTAAGTGTTTATTTTTTAACCACTAAAAAGTTTTACCGTTTAGGTGCACCGCGCTCACACTCCCACGTCAAAGTAGAACTTTGCATCTTTGCGTCCCATATGCCGTCGCCATAAAGGTTGTCTGACCAAACCCTCATGCGAGTAAATCTGACCAATTTAATCATTGGTCAGATTTACTCGCATGTACCTAAGTTATAGTACCACACGTTACTACTATTCTTCTTGCCACACGCGAATCATCTACAGAGACCTCAACACGCGTTCGCGCGTCTCTGTGTGTATTTTCGTAATTTCCGATACAATGAAGCACTGCGCTGGTGTAAGATCAGAGAACCCTGTACATATACACCTATATATATTATATACTGCACTAACACTCTCAACAAATAAACAATCGGGTAACACACTCACGCACGAACATCCGTATCCGCGGAATTTCAGTACCTTATTGTAATTTATGTTGTTTAATGGAGATTTTTTTTTAAATTTTTGTATGTTAAACTATAAGTATTTATTTGAATTGGAAATTGAATACAAGAATTCAAGAGTTCGTATTTCAATGACGTGATCGAATAATGTACAAAATAAATAAAAAATCACATTTATCGAACACGTGTTGAACTTTTTAGCACATTACTTTCTCACGATTTGCCATGACAAGTTGTAAACAGACCTCGCGTCGATTAATTTTATAGAGGAGCCCACGGCCTGCCGTAAAAATGTGAAAACTACATGTAAGCGCATATGTACTCGTATGTCCCCATATGTGAGTACATATGTCCCCATATGTGAGTACAAATTATACGGTTTGGTAAATAGAAAGCAGCTGACCTTCAACGCTGAATGCATGAGATTGATATTCGCGAATTATCGGCGTTGAGAATTCTAAATTACTATTAGTACGTCGCTTTCATATTATAGGTAATCAATCTTATTTTTACATATATATTTTTAAATTATGTTATTTTAAATTCATTTACCAATAGCATCATACCACGTATCAGCTCCCTATATAACAATAGCGATATTTCAAAAATCGATATATTGAATACCTTTTTATTAACATTTAAAAAGGAGGTTTCCAATATCATTAATAGTAAAGACAAATAAAAACTAATTGTATTGTTATATTTTTAATGGTTATTAATAATGGTTAATTGTAAAATGTACATATAAGTACTTGCAATTACATATAGGATATACATACATATTATATTTATATTACCTTCAGTCATAAATTATTTTATTCATACTAGTTTTAACATATACATTAAGCACTCACACTTTACACATAATCATATATACTTTAAGAACACTGTTCCAAATTTCTTATGTAAAATGTCCGAAATCCATAATTGGTTTTTTAAACTAGTAATAAGTATTGTTTGTAATCATAAAAATTAATACTATTGGATTTTTCAATAAAAAATAAATAAATTTACCCTTTCTCATTTAGAGAGGTTATCTATCTAAAACAATGCTTATTAATTTCTCGATATTTTTTTTCATCAGGAACCACAGGAGGCATAGTTTAATCCACGCGACGACAATTTATTATGAATCGTTATGATTGGATTAAGAAGTTATTAATTTTGAATTACGTTATAGAGCCGATATTATTCACGCGCCAAGAAGCTGCAAGAAGTGTTTTTTTCATATGCATAGATGGCGTTGATGATTGGAGCGGCGAAAAGCGCCTAATACGTCGGGAATTATGCGCGAGTGAAAGAGCGTGACGCGACGCCTCAATTGGGGTTCTTTTTTCACGCGTCACTTGGAAATATGCAGGTAGTATCGGGGAGTTAAACGCGCGGACAATATCGGTTCGTATTTACTTTGAATTCACATTATTAACGTAGTTCATATAAAAGATAAGACCAAATTGGAATACGGGCGTGTGTGTGTCTCTCTGGCTAAATTTTGAAGAAAAACAAATTTTATAGGTGATAATTCATCACCATCGGAACAACATTGATTTAGAGCATCGGAAACAAAGCGTTTTTACTAGTAAGAACCCGTTCTTACTAAGGCCGTTGGGTAAATGCCGAATAAAATGATTGCATCAGCTTTTTACTGCACTTTTCAGCTAAAACCCGTTCGTATTAAAATATCCGAATTTGAAATAAAAATGCTATATAAAGCATCAATAGTAATTATGTAATAAATAATAATTAATACGTGTGTAGGTATGTATAAGTAAATATTAACCTCATCTACGCTCATACGGAGATGCTAAAGGGGTAGTTCTCATAGATACAGTACACATACACGTACTATCTCTTTTATTTACGCATTTCAGTTAGAGGTAGAGTTCCGTGTGCCTTTGACTGTACAATGAGTTTAAACGCCTGTTTTTTATATTACTCGTTAGTATGTTTTTTTTTGCCATAAAAAAAGCTTTTATCAAGTGTCGTAGTATTATAGGTCGTAGTATCCAAATTGCTTACAACGAACGTCGTTTTATTTGTTGCATTAAGTATTTTTTAAAATATATATGACTTTATATGGTGGACAGTGATACTAAAAATAAATCTAATAATGCGACGTTTTATTTTTTTAATATAGTGATGTTCATTTTGTCAGGTGAGCATATTTTAATAAATAGTTTTATTATTGCTATTAAATAATACTTCACTGGCGCTAATATTTCAATGGGAAATCGCTTAATTTTTTATTTTTTTATTTATTTATTGAAACAATTACATATACTTACACATAATTTTGTGAGGTTACAGATTTGTGTATACATATTAATAATACTTTTGCATTCGTGAGCGTTTCGTACCACTACAACCTCTATTCGCTGCCTTCTTAACTAGACTAAATGTCTGTCTTAAATAAGGCAGGTCATTTTTTTCTTATTTATTGAATATTTGCCACCCATCAATAACGAGCGTTTCATGTTAAAAAAAAAAAAAATGAACTATATGATATAATAACATATTACAATATTGTAATATAATAAACAGGTAAATGAAGTAATTTATAGTGTATTATATTAAAATAGTCTACATTAGATAATTAAACTGGTATATCTACATATATATTTGTATATAACAATATATATTAATTGTATAATTGAGTTGTAAAGTTATTTGACTTATATTTGATGATTGTTTTTTAATAGCGGCAAATCGCCTGAAAAGATAAATTACACAATCTTTGACAATATTGAAAAATTTTGAATAAGTTTTTAATTATTTGATAAAGTGCTGAATAGCTATTTTACACTAAAGAGGACAGGTGAGAGTTAAAAATGCATTTTTATAAAACTCAGCGCTGTGTTTAAACCGACATCCTGCGCTCTCAAGTACAGGACCTCTTTAGAACCTTTATAAATATTATGCTATCCAGCACTTTATCAAATAATTATAAACTTATTCAAAATTTTTCAATATTGTCAAAGATTGTGAAATTTATCTTTTCAGACAATATATATTAATATACATATGCCGCACATCTATTGATATAATTATGTGATGGGTGTAGTCTATATTCATGACACCTTAATTAAACAGTCATATTGTTAAGTTGTGTAGATGTTAAAATAAACGATGGCGTTATTCTAACTCCATTTCAGCACATTTTCGGGAAAGGTATAATTTAGGTAATATTTGGGTTGAACATTGTAAAATATTAACAACTCATTATTAATTACTCACGCCTTTTTATTGATTTTCATTAGATTATTAATGTAACTACTAAGTAATTAAAAGAAAATCGAAAATACTTCAAAATTTACTTTGGACCAAGCCGTTTTAGGTTATTAACGAAACAGTGTAATACTGATCCACCTTTGAAGGGGCAATGTGGGAAGAGGTATTCGTGGGTGATATGATGTAACATAAACTGTATTGGTCGGTACTCGATTAGTGACAATACATATGCAGTAATAAATTTTAGCGCCACACAACACTACACACAGCTTAGCATAAATCTGTCGTATACATTCCAATCGATTAATTATTCGATTAGATTATTTCCTATTATGAGTTTCTATCGTCAAATGCTGATTTATAAAATACGAAAAACCTTGGATATTTTATGCGGATGTTTGATGATATAACGTTTTATTGACCTTTAAACATAAACAGCTGTCGTTGATATTAACTACATAACAATTCAATATAATAATATTTTTCTATCTTTACATTCACCGTTTTTAGGGATAAAGGTACATTTCCGTGTAGAGTTTATATGAGGAGTCTACGTTTGCCGAGTATTACAAACATGCGATTGTAGCTCGGTCCATACACGCGATGATTTCCGATTACTCTCAAGTTGATTTAAGTTTTGGTGAGGCATAAATAATTAGACTATAGAAAAATATACTTCTTTCGAATTAATTGGGCATTAAAAAGGCCATTTAAATTTCAATTTAAGTATTTATTTATGCACAATTATTTTATTTACAGCTGCTATTTTCAGGAAAATGTTATTACACAAATACATCGAAAGTAATTTTTTACGAAGTTTACTAAAAAAGTTTGCGACATATTTTTGACGACTTCAATTATTGAGCCACTGATTTCGCGCTTACACTATATCTGTCTCATTCGCGTGCATTTATCACGAGTCTCCGCCTCATGAAATAGCATGCTTGAGTTTGTGCGTCCAAAAGTAACGTTCTTAGCGCCGAAATTTCATGTCCTACTTAAGACTGACCTAAATTTTAAGTCAGACTTAACCGGTGAAGATAGTATTTAACTCACTTTTAGTCGAACTTAAAGTCCGCGTTAGCTAAGAATAAAAAAAAACAACACTTAAACCTTAAGTCAAACTCAAGTCAGTGTTAAAATACGCTGCTAATTTCGATACGTTAACGGTTCTCGTCTCGTGCCTGTTTTTATTTTTTCTAACTAATTAAAATTGACTGGATTTGCATATTTTGAACATCTTTGATTCAAGCAAATATGCGCGACAATATTCTAGTAAACCTAACAAAGTCAAACTTAAAAGTAACTGAACTACACACTTGAATTTCAGTCATGCTTAAAAGTTAAGTTGAACCTAATTAAGAACGACTTTTAGCAAGGACTGACATTTCGGCCCTTAATATTATTACGTTTCGATGAAGATTTTACGTAGAAAATTAATGTACTGCGAGCGGCTATTTCCTCGAAAAGTCCGCCTTGTACAATTTGAAATATATCTTGTTTATGTTTTTATTTTATACATATTATATTATATTTTGTTTCGAGTAGATGAAACATAACCTTCAAGAAAGTTTTTATTTAAAAATCATTATGTTAATATAAAATGAATGTTGTTTTAAGGATCGAAGACTTTTGAGTTTAGGGTAATCAGTGAAGTTTAGGTATAGGAGATAAGTTATAGGGAGGGAAATGAAAGTCGGGATCGCAACGAAACCCTCATTATCTTTCACCTCAGTGAACATATTTAAAAAAAAAAATTCAAGCCAAATTATAAGCTGTTCGGAATAATATAATGAAGGTAGTCGTGGAGTTTAAACTGCAGGTATCGTGTGAACAAAGTACCCGCATAAGTAAAGGGGGCGATATCTCGCTGTACCTACTGCGAATTCCACAAATGAGGTATTTGCAAATCGGCCCGATTCTTGCAGATAGCCGCTCGTCGAACTCACTTTTCCGACGAGCGACGCGATCGTCTCGTCTGTACAAAGTTGCATGCGAGCATTCTATCGAAACGTACGATTAGATTAGGTACAGTACTGCCACCTACTTATTGCGTATTACCGCTTATGAATATTAAATGTAAACGGTCATATTAAAAACCAGATACAATGTATTCTTATATTCAGATAATAAGATATTAATACCTAAAGTTTTATTAAAATGTATTGAAAAATATATAATTTTCAAAGTTCTTAGCTTTTATAAACAAAGTAGAAAGTTAAGTTTTTCTATTTAAGCCCAGGTAATAATGAGATAAAATGATATCGTTCGTATAGAGAAATAACCGGGTTGAGTCCTCTTATAGGATAAAAGTTGACATATTTAAAATGTTGAAAAGCATGCTTAAGATCGAGGATTCGGCTGGAAGTGTACATTTTGACACCCATAAGTAGTACAACGTTGAAATTGCAGTCGAATTGTTTTTTTTTTCAATTGCCATCTGAATATCGATCCGCAAGTTGGCAGCCCGCTTGTAACTTTGTAAACTGGTCAAATTTCAATAATGTATTAACGCAAACGCCGCCGCTAAAAGCGGTCAGCTTTGAAACGGGCCCGCGATCCTGTTTCAAATGTGGATTTTAGAAACTTGTAATAAAAACTAACTACTATAACTGCAACCCGCAGTTCAATGACCCCCGAGCCGTTAACAGAACTATAACACGCATCGATTAATGAGCGGAGCGCGATATAATATCTTTTTTAAAATTAAAATTAGTTTCATCAGCCATTCAAATGACGTAGATCTTGGATTAATCTTACGCAATACGACCCTTCTTCGTTCTCATTCGTGCTCAGGCACGTAATCTTACTGGCAAAACTTGAAACTCTTAAAGTGTTGAGCAAATTTACATTAAAATGATGACAATACATTACCATATATATATATTTATATAAATAGATTTGATGATAAAATATTTTTAAGCTTTCGCCATTCGGCGTCGTCAGAAAATATATGAAACATGACGTTTAAAATGCATCTTTCATAAATTCGAAAATCGCATTTTCAACTAAAAGATAAATATATCTAGCCACTATACAATTATTATAATATAATTGCAGTTTTGCTGGATAAATCAATCGGTATTATGAAATGAAACTAATTTCTTAAAAGAATATATCAAGCATCGCGCTTTAAATTTTGTTAAGTTACTTTAATTTTGTCTAATTAGACCTACAGACCTGCAAGCGCCCAAAACATAAATATGAGAAAGTTTCCATGTTATATAAATAATATATACACATGTATATATTTATTTTTATGTAATCATAATAATCATATTTATAGTGTATGTATTATTATATAATATATAATGTATATTATTTCTATTTAGTATAATCTGTGTTTTATCTTTTAAATGCTTGTGGTGCTCTCTTTTTATTTAAATATTGATAAGAATTTTCTTACTAACGGTCTAAATTTAATGTAAACATGTTATATATTCAATATTTTATTGGAGTACCATATAAAAATAAATTAAAAAAAAAATAACCACCAGGAAGCCCAGAATAGAAAACGAGAACTAGTTTCGCGCAAAGGCATTATATTTCTGTTCGCGGCGCTCAAAATATACAATAAAGTTAAAACTGTTAAAAAAAAAACTGCTATATCTTCAAGCACAGGATAAGTAATTATTTATTATGACTAGGAAATTGTGATAAGAAAAAGATTGTGAATTATATCCCAAAATAAAATATTAGTATTATTGTTGTATATGAATGTTGTATGTTAGTATATATTCAAACTGCTGGATTAACTAAGTAATATAAGTGTGTGAGGAATCATTTATAAATAAATAACACTTTTATTAAAGCCTACCTTAGTACGGGCAGTATCCAGTTAGGTAGAGTCTTTTGCTCTCTTGTATTTTTAAATGGAAATAAACGATTTATTATTAATAATTGGTTAGCGCGCTATTTTGGTAAATTTAATAATTTGTTTAATAGAAAGAAAGTTAATATCATAAAGTTAGAAATAAAACCGAGATAAAATAACATACACATAATTCTAATTGACCATATGTTTTACATTAAAATAGGATGTAAATTAAATTAAATGATTCTATGTTAAGGAAATTCGATTTTTAATGTAAAGATCATCTAGAAGTCCACTCCAGTATCTAAAAATCTTGATGTAACGTTTGCATGGCAACTCAGAAACTTCAACTCCGATTAGAGTGATGTTTCTATTTTTCTAACCACCACAAATATAGTTACTTTCTCCAAAATGTCGAATAAACACCTCGCAAGAGCAACTTGCGAGGAAGTACAGTATCCATTTGGGGCATCCGCTTCAGACGAATCTTTTAATCATACGGATCGAGACCTAAGATCGAACAATACATCTTAATTAGATTTGTGCTTTATAAGCTCGATATAAAATATTGAACCAGTTGTAATTAATAATAAAAAAATAAACAAGAAAATAAAATTATCATTATAACCTCCAGAGAGCTTAGCGTAGATAGATTTGAAAGGTTGTCTGTGAACACGATAGTCCGGGTAAAATTATTCCAAAACCATAACCGCCCCCCTTCCCGCCACCTAAGTCATAAATCATGCATGTACCTTCGTTTCTTCGCCTCTACACATTACTTACTCTACATCCCACGTATTGTCTTGCGTAATATCCTCGCGTGAGTGCTTACTTATTGGCGAAGCCGATTGCTGGCACGCTATACCGACATACGATTTTCATTAAATCCTAATTACAATATTGGAAGATTATCTATCACAGTTGTGCAAAACGTTCTAAATATTAAATGCTCATGTTATATGAATGAACAATGTATGTTTAAGATAAACTAACGTGCCGATGATCGCTCGGGATCACGCGAGCTATCCAGTTTTCCCCCCACCCACTTTTTAATGGAAAACTTCTTTAGTCGTATCTTATACAATTTATACCAGGCATTGAATGACTCTAATGTACATTCGTTCGGCTACAGGTGCGCGTTGATTTTCTTCTTATTTAAATAAATTGGCGTAAATTTTCGAATGTATGAAGTGCCAATATGAAGCGATAATTTTAAAATATAGATTAATAAATTATTTATTATTGATGGTTGATGGTACTTCTAACACTCGTTTATTATTTTTTATTATTGTTTTAATTATTGGTTAAGAAAATATAAAATAATTTATACAATACGGCGTTATGAAATTATAATAATAAGTGAGTGCTTCTTTATTGTGTGCAATTAACATAAACTGTCGATTTAACAATAACTCATACTTACTGTCAGTAAGTTTACTATGTAGTTTTGGTTTATTATTCCATACCATTATAGAATTAAGTTTAACTTGGTTTTTTTTTCTAAGAACTAAGACGTAACGTATTTCTCCTTAACCTACCGTTATAATATACATAGTCACAACGATAAAAACCCACATAAACAAGTATTAAATAGCCTATTTCTTTTTATTTAAATTTTTTGATGAGTGATTTATGCCGCGATTTGGTTTCGGGGTTTCGGGGCCTATCTCATAAAGAAAGACATTATTGGACTGAAAGAGGAGATAGGTATTTATTTACTTTGTGACTGACAATAATTATCAATTAAAATCAAAACAAACGAATTATCAACTAATATTTTATATTATGTTTATTTCATTTCGTTTAAACTTTCAACACTCCCATTACATTCACAAACGTACGCTGATGATGAGTGTCGACACTCACACATATTTTTAATTAAGATTAAAAAAAGGTAAACGATTAAGGAAGTGCTTTTGACGATAGCGAATAGTAGTGATGTTATAATTTATATTTTTTTATGTATTTAAAAATAAGTATAACCACAATAATGATTTAAGTAGCAAAAGGCTAAAATCTATTTTTGCCACTCACAAGATTTTAGATAATAATTGCTTTGCATTGCTGAATGTTGACATAACAAAGGTAACGATTTAGGTTATGTTTAGATAGTACAAATGGGTGGCCATTAGCTAATGAACTTCCGTCCAGTTAGTTGTCCAGCCAGGTAAATGTATTTTTGATTCAAATTACGTTGTGCCAAATATTATCCAATCTTGAAGTGGATGGTGGCATCAACTTCTGACACTATGCACACACACACAAGTGCAAATATCGCTGTTGAAGAAAAGTTGAAAATCTGTTGAGGAAATCCACACCGTCGTGAATTAGGTACATATTTGGCCTATCCCTTATCATTCTAGATCTGTGTTCATCCCATCGATTTCATCCATAAAGTTACATATTTCAAACAAATCATCTCCGATCATTGCGAAAATTAAAAGAAACTAAACAATTGACAACAAACAAATCTGACAGTAAAACAGCTGCTAGCCAATATGGGCTGTTTAAGAATTCCCTAAACTGCTTAGGACGCCTTCATCGATGACTTCAAAATAAGGAGTACTTAGTGCACCTAAGGAACATAATATAAGCTTTTGTGAAACGCACATTTCTACTTTGGATACTTAACCTTTTCACCGCCACGGGCATGTTAACATGCCAGCGCTAGCTTAAACTTATACCATACCGCAGCGCCAGCGGCATGTTAAGGTGCCACCGAAGCTCCGAAATTATAATGGCCCAGACCGCCGCCGTCACATTTACATGCCAAGCCGCGCATTCAAATTTCGGCAACGTATCAATACATTTTGTACTTTAATAATGGATAAATTTGTTCATAGATAACAGTTCTACAGAACTGTAATGCAATCTGTATGCTATCATACAAATAAACATCTAAAATCACGTAATTTGCAAACTTCGATTCACATCTCGGCTAAGCAACAATTTAGCGGTGTTCTCACCGCCAGCGTCCTGTTTACATGCCATTGTCGGCCATTTTGTGCTCTGGAGCCATGCGTCGATATTCTGAATAAATATTAATAACGAGCATCGATATTATTTTTGTAATATTTCGATTATGCATTATATATAGATAAGGCTGTGTGATAAATGTTTATTTATTTTTATCGTTTTACGTGGTGAACATTTACATTTTATTTTGTTTGACTTGTGCAAAATTATACCTAAAAGTGCGATATGTACTTGCTGACAACAACAATAGGTAAGTAAAACCTAGCCCTTAGCGACAATAATAAAAGAGAAATCGTGCTTCCGACACATTCCTGTCTAATTAATATCGTAGGTAGAAAAAACCCAGAGTCAAATGGTTTCAGAATAAATTATTTTGGTTTCGGTGATAATGTGAAAAGTAATTAATATCGGTACAGCAGTTCCGTGTACAATTAGCTGAGAGATTCCAACCCTAATGAAATAGTAGATTATTTAAATTCCAATACAGCAAAAGATTTTCGGAACGTATTTGTTATTCTATTATTACCAAACCAGATAATAAATTCACTATCTATGAATATTGTATAAATGTTTTATATATATTATACATATAATCACATATCCTTTTAATATAATTATCGTAATCACATATTATTAAGCCAAGTTATTTAGTAATGTAGGTAAGTTGATTATTTTACTTGTGCCATATATGCGATTATTTGGTTAGATCAATATTTAAAAAAGTGAATTATCGTAAAACATTTGTTATTAAAAATACACAACAGTTGTTCTACCAAACCGTCATATTTGGGTTAACCAAAGTAGTAATTTATTTTTCAGATATTTCAAAAGAATAACTATAATATTTGTCATCGCGTATTATTTACATCCATTGTCCAAAGCAGTTCAAAACAATATACATAGATATTGGTTGTGTTTTCCGTTGCTCGTCATTTTAAATATTAAATATAAAATAAATGCGTAATAATAAAAATAAATCGGCGCAGAGGTCTCGCCGAAAGACTCATTTCTTCAAAAACACGCCTGGCGCTGGGAGTACATTTTGTCTTCAACAACCGCGGCGCTGGAGCGGTACAGTACTTTATACCTGGGCTGGCGGTTAAAAGGTTAAATGAATTTGGGAACTCTTAGCTCTAAGAGTGGTTTGGTGAAAATGCCTGTGAGCCTTGTATCGTGACTCCTTAAGAAATGTAGCAATGTGTAAACCACCCATCAACATGATATTAATTATGTGTGATAATTCACCTCGTATCTAAATAAAGATTCCTATGTACGCACATAGCTAATCCAACTTCTTACCGAGTTATAATATCATACCACTCGAAATGAAGAGGCCAATCGGTGACAGGTTTTGAATAGTTGCGTACAGGTCTGTTTCGCAGAGCCGGTTTCACAAACTGACAGCAATTAAAATAAATAATAGACCGGCTTAGCATTAAAAAAACAAGTCAACGAAGACGGTGCCGACGTGAAACTTGTCCCGGGCCACTAAAATCAGGTGCCGGCGCGGCGCATGGAACATGCGATCTTCTGTCAGACGCACAAAAAACTCGTCTGGTGCGCTGCGCCTGCGCGTACAAGCGGAGGGTTCCGCAATGGTTCGTAATCGTGATCATTAAGTTTAACATTATTGACCATTATTGAACATTATTGCTTAGCATACTCTAACCACACCGCCGAATTTGGTCCAGAAGCGCTTTCTATGTTAGTTGCGAAGGTTGGCACCGCCACGTCTGCCGAAATATTAACCGCCAGGGTTCCTTTTAGACAGAGAGCTGGCAGCAAAAATCTCACGTGATTTTATAATACCTAGAGTTACTTTATTTATGATTATGACAGTGGCAACTGAGCGCCGTTACGTTTGGGAGGGGAAGGGAGTTTTGAAATGTAGTTAAACTCAATAAATAATACGTAATACTATGAAGGCTATTTGTTTTAACATTAAAATAAACTTATAAATCGTCGGGTCTACCAAACTCAAAAATGGGATGTACCTTCTTTACATAACACAGGCATCGAATGAGATTTAGTGAATTGTAGTGCGCACGCCCGCGAAGGCCTAAAGATGGGGAGCGAAGTGATCTATCCCGAGTGCCGCATGCACGCGTTGTCGCGCGCCGAATGCGCCGTCAAAGCCGCCTGCAGGGCTTAGCCCGGGGTTGTACAGCTAGTATGTTATAAAATCGTGTGAGGTTTTTTATGCACCATGTATTTCTAAATATTTCTTATTAAAAGAATTATAAACAGCGAAGTTAAACAGATTTACAGATAATATTATAGATAACATATGACCATCAAGTATAATTCAAAGATTAACAGATTATTATCGTGTAATTCTTAAACATTTAGTCATGAAATAACTGTGAGTATGAATGAAGTGTGTAGGCTGGAGTGTAGAATGTTGAAATGTTAGGTGACAAGCGCACATCGCATAGTAATCTAGGTATTTAATGACTTCCGAAACAAAAGGTGGCATACAATATCACAGTCAGCCTTAATAAATCGGTTACAGCTAAGATGAAATAAATCAATGCCTACGTACTTTTTATTATAAGTATCCTGAATTCTATTAAGCATGGCATTCTGTGCGTAACTTGAATTACATTTAGGCAAATGAAACACGTAAGGAGTGCGCGAGAGACGGTACACGAGAATATGAACCTATTCATAATTATTTCATTACAGAGTGAAAAATTATAAAAGTCAATAAAACATCACTATGAACCATATAAATTACCATTCAATGCATTTTTTCCGAGTTATTTATTTTATTGATAACATGAACAGTAGTAATTTTGAACATGAATTCGCATAAATGCAAAGTTCTATCTAAATGAGCAATGCTCGTCGTAAGGTAGATTTTTCTATAGTAACACTGTTTATTTGAGCATAAACATGCAATTACAGGCAAGCATCAATATTCGAACTGAGCAACGTGCAGTTATATGTTGTATATTTGAAATTGTATATAAAATAAAACAAATACAGCTGCTCTCGCTCGCTAATCGCGTTTTGAGACTAGCCCTGCTGACTCGAAGCAGATTTCTAGGAGCCTTTTGCAAAGGTAAAATCTACGCACATTAAAACCCACATTTACATATGCACGTCACATATTTGCACCAGAATAATAAAATAAGCTAAATGAAAAAAAAACTGTTTTCGTTTTCGACGCAAAACAACCGCTATTAGAAATTTTTTCCCAAGTGGGCGAAATGATGCACAGGCGCTGTGGCCGTCAAATACTCGAATGGAAAGTAGGTATTTAATATTTATTTGACACTATGCAGATTCGTGTCTGCTATGTTGACTTTTTGTGTTATGAGTGACCTCACCAATGGTAAGGAAGGAGATATCTTTTTACGACGCAACCCGTATGTGACATATATTTTTATTTAATATTCGCATCATTCAAATATAAAATCAGTCATGATTATATCTTATAAAATAAAACAAACATTTCATTAATTTTGCTAATCCATTGATTGGCGGCATTAGGTCTAGTTTTTTTTTTAAATACCAGTATTATCTAACAACGACCAATCACACAGCCTGTATCAGGAATCGTTTATAGTATTTTTAAAAGTCGGAATATCTTTGAGGTGTCTGAATTCTACGAATACCTAAAAATAAATAACTAAAAAATATACATAAATTCAAAATATTTATGTGAGCACTACATAATTCATTAAAAATAACACACAAATCAAATATTCATACCTATCACGTATTATTATTTAATGGCAATCTACATTGATATATATATATATATGTGTTAAATATAATTGTACATTGTCATTACATATGGCATATGAATATATACTCACGTTAAGATAATGATACAAAATAATTAATGTAATTCCTATTACGTTTATTGTAAACTTATATAATATAAACGTGATTTTTGTATGTTTACCATAAAAGCAATATAGGGAGGAAGAAAAATTAATATTTATTTGTTTATTTTATTTTTTAAAAAATCTACAGATTCACATAGTGGTTTACATTTACATACGAGCACAGATGCAGATATGGGGAGGTTATGAGGCAGCACCTCCCCTTGCAAATAAATATCTGAAAATATTTGCGAAATACATATTCATATGGGTGTTTCATATATTTATTAACATGTAAGCATACAGCTTAAGCATGGGAGTCTGTCTATATATATAAGATAGATATATGGGAGTATTGTATATATATACAATAATTAACAGTGTCGCTGGTCGGTGGTCGTCGAACGCGTCACCGCAATGCCTTGCTTGAATCAACATAACGGTGTCGTTGGCGACCCCTGAGGCGACGCGACGCGCCTGACGGACGGCGATGTGTCCTCGTGAATGTGGGACGACCGCTCGCAGGTGCCGCACAGGCGGGGAGACAGCGACATTTCTAATACCCATTGTATGTATGAGGATACGCTACGCTACGTTTTTTGTGAGGATCAAAAATATCTTACAGCTGTATATTTAAATATTACAATAAAATACAAATCTTTATTAATTACTCAGTATTTAAACAATATTAAGCGTCTTTATAATGCTTATAATAGTAATAATAATAAAAATACTTAAGATTACCAAAAATAAATAATAAATATAAAAAGAGAATTAAAAATTCATTCCAAATATAATACATTTTACATACATTTTAGCGTTCCTCATTTTGAGTAAAAAATTACGTAAATTTTCAAATTATTTTCTTTCTCAACATGCTGGTGTAATATTACATGCGGATGGTAATACATATTTAATTTAATATAAATAAATTTATTTCATACCTATGAATTGCGAAATGTATATCAATTTTATATTTAAAAATGCGGCTGGCTCGTCGACTACTGAGCGCGGCCGCAACGGCGCTGTTTAGGGAAATTATGTAGGTATTCATTGACGTCCGCTTATTTGCATACTTCAAGGTGGGTCTCTCAAAAATATAAAGTGACCAACAAAGATTGAGCGCTACCTCTAGGCGTCTCTTGAGTATGTAGTTACCTACTTCTAGATTAGCTTAAGTATTTAAAATACACCTTTGCAGTTTGCGCACCGGAAGATGCCGTATTATAAATCCTTCTTGCCTAGTTATCTAAAAATATGACGATAACCATGGCATTACAAAAAATAAACTTTTTTTTGAGATGCCCATCTCACTTCCCTTTGACTGTCGAAATTTTCGAGAAAAACGTGACATACGGACGCAGGCGCAATAATATATAATCTTTTCCTTCTGAGATACAAAACTCTAAAAATAAAAATATTGTATTTCGAATATAAAAATTTACAGCTCATAAAATCTACAAAAAACAAATTTACAGAAAACTCCCTCTCCCCTCCTCCCACCAACAACCACCTGTGCAAAGGTTTATGCGGGTTATTGGAACAACAAATTATTTTTCAAAACTTGAACATGCTTCATATAAAATCGTACCTAAACAACAACTTATTTGCGTAGTTACTTTAAATACCAGTTCTGTTAAAAAACTGCTATCGGTATTTAAAACAGCATTTTGACACAAATTTAATAGAAACTTGAGGCGATTTATTATTACATCTTATTTAATTTTTATTTGCGATGATGCTTGATAGCACATAAAATCATTTTAATACAAGTAAACCTACGCAAGGAATATTGTCCTTCGTTATCCAATGTTCCCCACTCAACAAGTTTGCAAGCTCAACATTAGGCTTTAAGACAGTTTTAGTACGACTTTTGTTAATACAATAATTAGCCATACGTAACTCGGTTACCGCCTGTTCAAAGGTATTCTGTGTTTGCGATTACTACAAATTACGTATATATTGCACACAATTCAATTACTGGTAATATATGTGTATATATGATAAATTATGTTGTCATTTTATTTTATTAAATATTCGTCCAGTTCGAGTATATCAAATTACTGTTATGTAAATGTTTATTTTTTTCTGAAATAACATACAATTATTCTAAAAATATACGTTCTGGATTATTCTGTCAAAATGTGAAATAATGTGTAGTGTCATTTTTGTTTTACATTATTATTTCAATTATTGTTAAATGTATAGAAAGATTTTTGTCACCACAAATTATATACTTATATATTTAAATCGAGCAAGAGCTAATCTAGCTCGATCCTGTTGTGGATTTTCTTTTAAATTAGCACTTATTTTTTTAAATTTATCTCTACAATTAAGTGTAGGGTTTTACGGTAGAAGATTGCCAATTTAATATTGTTTGCGCAATTTTAAAAAAATATTTCTGGTGCAAATGCACCCCTCCGCGTGTGATGAATCCACATCGACTCAATTAAGTAGTCATAATTTACCGCCTGTAATTGTCGATATCGATGGAGTAATTGGTTCATCGTAATGCCAATTATGCAATCGCTCATATTGCGTTTTTTTTTTTTTTTTTTGTGCATTCGATTAATTGCCGCTACTGCAAGCGCGCGGGCGATAGAGCGACAAGAATGCGCCGTCTAATAGTGTGAATGGCTGTGCGTTACGTCATTGTTATTCGCGGCCGGCAGTGGCTTGTGCAAAACTAGAACAAAGTAAAATAGCTCGAAGCACGGACGGGCGTAAGTAAAATGCTATAAATCAACACATTTTTGAAGCGATAAATAAATCCACACAGGTATATTCGAATATATTTCTGGAGTTTTTTTTAAAATATGTGTTAAGTGAGTGAACTATATGTGCATACGGTTAAAGATTTTTTTAGCCGATATACAAAAGCTCGTACAATCAGGGTCTAATTGAGTAGGTACACAGTCTTAAGCACAAAATAATTATCACTTTCTGTATTCATCGCTTATTTTAATTTTCATTATAATTGTTAACAGTAGCCGATAAACTGTCCAAAAACAATAAATTAATTATGATTGCTACTTTATAATGGCAGTCCTTCCGAGAATGTTATGATACGCGGCTGTTTTCATTAACGTCATATAGGCACAAATGACAAATGCAACTTATACTAACGCATTAATAAAAATAATAAATTTTGGGATGAATTATTTTCACATTTTTTTATATGAGTAATTTTATTACCCATAATAGGGATCATAAACACCCTCTTAAGATATATGGTACGTTCCCTATGTATTTTTAATGAGATATAAATTTATAACTGTTATTTGCTCTACTACATTACGTTTTATTTTTGTTAAATTAAATTGGTCATAATAAATAAATATGTTATATAAACTAATAAATAATTTATTGTCATTACACGTGTATGAATGCCGCCATCTACATATGTACGCGAGTAGGGATGACAGAGTAGCAGTATTATTGTTTAAAACGACCCAGTTAATATTTATTATTAATAAGGAGGGTTAAGTAAATATATTTTTATTGAAAAACTGTTTAAACAAAATAAATGTTTTAAAACAATATTCTTTATTTTGCAAAATTTTCTTGCCTCCTGTATGCAAATAGTGAACTGTTTATTTCTTAATTTGTGTTTGCCGGTAAATGATAATCGTTAATTACATTTTACGAGTTACGTGAAAATCTACAGTTGGATAAAGGAAAGTGATGGATGACCAATCGAATCCAATTAAAAACAAGCGTCATTGGCACGTCCGGATGAGCCATAAGCTTCCATCTTGGCAACTTCAGTATATGTTGAACTGCTAGCATACCTTCTGACCTCGTTGACACTTGACTGTAGTCATGCTAGTTGAGTGGCGAATGACAATGCCAATTACCAAATTTGATGAGTCACTTTATTGAGAAACATACGAGGCAGTCGATTCTATAGAGATGTTAATTACAGCATTATGAATTTCTTCCGTGAACCGGTTGGAATTAAGTTCACCCGCCTAGGATTTTCTAATATGTCGTAGCGAAGACAAAATATATATTATAATTGAAATAATTGCATATACGAGTATACCTAGAGAAAAAAAAATTGAATTGATAATTTGTGAACGATCGTACAGTACGAACAATGCCAATATTTCCCATCTCTTTTCTACGCGTTTCAGTTCAACTTTAAATTTTCAGGGTAAAGCTTCGTGTGCCTCCGACTGTACATAGGATAGCGAAACTTTAGTTGGTTTTGGGACCATTGGATATAAAATTTAACAATTGATAGCTTTCCGACTGTACTAAATCTACTGGTTAAAGTATTGAATGTGAAATGAATTCGAGACCTATTTCAAATTATATTTGTCTATAAAAATCGTAAACTGTTAAGGTTGTTTCCTTTCGATTTATGTGTTTATTTATTTAAAAAATCACACTGCTATGCATACTTGAAAAGTTATTATAAATAATAGTCTCTCACAAAAAATCTTAAATCTAAAGAAAAAATATTTTTAGCCCAAATTAATTTTACTATTTTAATTTTTTTTAAAACCGAAAGCTCTTTTACATACGCCATATGTCCTATACGTATGTAAAAGAATGTGAACAATGTTTACGAATACGCGCACACATACATACACATACGGTATATATGTGTGAGGCCTTGAGCTTATTTTATTTGTCCCCTTCTCTGTGTGTTGTGCTTGCTGTCAATGAAAAACATCAATGGCGTACCAATCGGAAAAGTTCAACATTTTACATCGATGTAGTTGACATTCATACCGCCATTTTTAATAGTGAAAAATCTGCAATCCATTTAAAATGATATTTTAAACGAGAATGATTTAAAATTTGAACTAAAATTCAGTTTTTTTTTGTTATTTTGTTTGTGATGCTCAGGTGAGATATCGATCGCGTTTTGCCACGTCAAAGGCAATTTACACGCAATGGGGAACATGAACACCTCCTCAAGCCTTCGGTAATGGTCTCGGAACAGCCTGTATAGTTGTTTAGATTTTTTTCACTCCCGAAAGGGCGAGGAAACTTCAATGGAAGGTATCCTTAGTGGGGAACGGGATAGCTAGCATGATCTCGATCGGCCATCGGCACGTGCAGAAGAACATATTTCCCGTGCCTCTCTCAGAGAATGTGACCTTGTTTAGCTCCTGCAGTATTATGCGGTCGGCTCCGGCGCGTCTGCGCAGCGGAAATCGACGCTTTGCCAGTTAACTGCTGGCACGCCAATTCGACGGAGAATTATCGCCCGCGGTGCGCTGTCGTGTCGTTTGCAAATACCCCTCGAGTTGGGCGACGAGATATTATTTCATGTTCCCTTCTAGGGGATATCTACGGGGGTTCTCTACGGTTCTAGTCCTCCGCTCGCTGATAATCTTCGCACTTATTCAACGTTATAAAACTAAAATGTATATATTAAGAATCAATGGTTAACTTGTGTTGTTTTGTCCTAGTTGTATTATTGTATTTCTGCATTGTTTTAAACTTATTTTGTTACTCTGTGTTGCTTTTATGTTTTCTTATAATAAACCACATGTTTGTATTGCTTTTTTTATATTAAAATAAACGATTCTTTGGTTGGGCACATATAAAGACTAAGTCTTTGAAACTGCTCAGTCGGCGGCTAGTCTAGAATCTTTATAAATGCACGCGACAGCGGTAATGCTAAACCTACCGTTACTAGCTAAATTTACTTATCTACCAGTTAAATTCAAGAATAACAATTTAAAGAGCATAAAGAAGGTGCTAGAAGAGGTCATTCGCAACAAAATTTAAATAAATCTTAGTGGTCATATTTTTTTAAAAATAAACATACATAATATAAAGCAGTGTTTCCAGTAAAATCTCAGTTCGATTTGACATATTTTATACGATGTTATCGAAACACTAACAAATTTATCCGCGTTTACACATCCAAAACTACCGACTGACTATATATATTCTTATCTATATATTTTATCGTAATCCTTATTTTCTCCTATTTACATATTCAGTTATTTATAATACTGTGATTAAACGGCATTTGTAAACCGTAGTTCCGACAACAGGTTGTGGACGTTCAATAAAGTACGGGCCGCCTTCGAAGCGGAGTTTGTTAAAAAAAGCTTGGCAAAATGACCGCGAAATTTTCGGAGGGAAAGTCGACGAGAGGCTGCCTGGCGAAACCGCTCAGAAGATTCGAATCCGAGATGTTTCGTCGAGTGAACGGGTCGAAATGAATCAATCGTTCATTAGTTGCGGTCAAGCAGGGTTTTATGAAAGTTGTTCGTCGAAAGGGACAGTTAAAGCGAGAAAACTTCAAGCTTAAATGTGACACGAAAACAATGAATTTCGCACACCCAAAGTTCAGCGTCTTTGATGTGTTAAATCTGTGCATCACTTCTTCCATATAGTAACATTTTTATGCGATGACGCAGATATGTTATATCACTGAAACGAATACTGCCAATATGTCACCATTTCATACAGTTATGTACCCATTTTCCATCGAAGCCATCTCCCTTATTTTCCTTTAAAAATTTACTTTAAACAAAATATTTTTTATATCCTCCACTTAATGGTGGTCATTGTTTTCTTTTACACTAACATAATATTATTTTCCTATTTCGGTATGCAATTATGCCTTAACATTTTAAAAACAAAATTCCTATGTACGTAATCTTATTTTTAAAAATGTAATAGTTTTAGTTAGGTACCTACTGGATTGAATCCGCATGTCAATCGAATCGATATCAAGCAACTATTTTAATTTATGTAGGTTTCGTGTGTATATATTTTTAAAAACGACACATTTAAATTATATAATTAATAATTGAAACACTTTTTTAAAATTTCCTATTAAAAAAAATGATTACTTTTTTTATTTTTTGGAAAACATTTGTGTTGTAGGTAGGAAATATATTTTTAAAATTAGTTAATAGAAATTTATTTATTTATTCAAAATGGCACAATAGGAATTCACAACAATAAATGATAAAATAACAATGAAAAAAAAAATATTATAATAAGTATAGACAAATTAAATACCACTCATTTATTGTTGTTTTGATGTAACATGGACACTAACTAGGTTAGAAAAAACCTGTTCTAAGAGCGGCTAGAAGAAAGTTGCAGAAAAAATAAAATACGTATGTGAGACGTTACTATAATAAAAAGGATCATAGGATATCCATGAATACAAAATATCATATTACAATAAATAGTGCATATTATTGTCTATATATTACATATAATATATAAATTTATTAAATACATAATTCTAATAACTGTGTTACTTATAGTTTATATACTAAATAAGCCAAAAACTAAACAAAGAAAATATATACAATTACTTATTACAGACCACATTATGTTAGCTTTTCTATTGCAACACCACCACCATTGGTCACCATCTTTTCAGATGCGTCTCTGCCTATTGCGTGGAGCTATTTGGTAATGCTTTTGCAAGATTTATTTTAGATTGTGCTTTTTTAAATTGCTCATCTGGTCCAAGGAAATTGAGATGCCTTTGCCCAAAAGTGGTATTCATTTTTGGCAGTATTATATTTTCTCGTAGCCATGATCGAGTTACAATAATTGAAGTATCTATAATATCTAAGGGTTGTTGAGTTCGGTAAGTCGATCCTGTCAAAAATTGTAAGCAAGCCGAGATCTTCGGGTTCTATAAAAAGTCCACTCCCCCACTGGCGCTTGCATACGTGACGGTGAGACAAGCACGATTTTCCCATACCCTCTCCCTGCCCTCATTCCCTTCCTCACCAAAAAACTTTAGCTAAATCAGTTCTAAATATATTTGATAGATACAAAATGATTTTATGATTAGGAGAGGATAGAAGCTGAACCTTGTTCGTGAAGCCTCGGCTCCACTCGTGAGAATTCGACTGTCAACGCAAACGACGCTGCCAGTCCTTGCTAAAAATAGTGGGAAAAAACCAAGTGTTAAGGAGTTTATTGGCTATTAGAAATAGAAGAAAAAAAAATGGGATAATATACCTACTATAGCAGTAAATTAAATACATAAAAACTAAAAAAAGTGTACAACTAAATTCAAGTATAGAAAATAATTTTAAATATATACTGTTTCTTCAGGGGGGGGGGGGGTTGATCTATACCAATAGTCAAGCATTCAAAATATATTGGAAAAATGTTTTCCAATCACGAGAAAAACGAATTTCAAACAGAATAAAAACCGTTCGAACGTTTAAGAGCGTTATATGTTTGTTGCGGTGGGGCATAGCTTGTGCAAGTAGAGGAAGGGTGTGGTACTGAGTTCTGACCGGCTGATCCTGATCTTGGCCATGTATTTGGCCTAGATATGGTTAGCGTGTCGTGGCGAGGCGGATATAATAATCGTCAGCGAAAAATAACTAGCAATATGAATCTTTTTTTTTTGTCAACTTTGTTATTATAGAATTGCAACCAACCACTTTTCAGATGAAACATGAAAAGTTCTTGTTACAATAAGTACTCTGCTAGACAAATGTCGAATGAAAAGTATATTGTCGAAGGATGTATAAATACGTATGGGTATCAACAATAATTGTCGATAACCATATTTTAATTATTAAAATATGTAATACTTAGTATATTTAATAAAATACCTTTTAAAGTTGACAGCTTAAAAGAAAATCTTTATTAAAACTCAAATTAAAAGAATTTATGGAAAAAACCTACTAAAAATTATTTAGGTATCTTAATTAAGTTAACTCGAATCACTTTATGTTAACTTAATTTGTATTTTATTTTATTTCATTTTATGCATATGTAAAATTGTATTTTGTTAGGATTAAGAAACCGGTAGAAAAGACAGTGTCTTAGCTGGATCTATTTACAGTGTATTTGTATATATTTGATGAATAACAGTTGCTTCTGGCAAAGTTGAAAATTTCCCTCAAAATTTTCATTAGTAGGTACTACGTATAGATTTTACGGCGTTTGACTGTTGACCCAGAGGTCTCGTGTTCGAATGTACACATTGTAGTTATACATTTTTTAACCCAAAATAATTGTTATGTACCTACCTATACAGAATAAGTTTTTTATGGGCTCGGAATGACGAGTATCTGAAATGGTGTAAATAAGAAGTTCTAATTTTTGAGTTATAATATGAAATATAAAAAAAAATCATATAGGTTATAAAAAATTGCTAGGTTTAAAAATAGAGTTTCCATTTTTTAGGTGGAATAGTCAAATTAGTTATAATATTTTTACCTTAAACTACATAAAACTGCTAACCTATTTTCACAGTAGCATGTAGAGCTAGGCGATAATATTTTTCCAGTTTATTGTTGAAACAAAAACACGTTAAACATAAAGTGGTAAAACGAAATAAAAGAAGTTGTCTCTGGCAGCACAGATTGGCCTCCGTGTCTTGTGACTGGCGAATGATAATGGAATTAACCTTGGCTCGGCTGGTTCGTGTAGTCTTCGTCATCCATTGTTTTTTTTTTCTATTGCGGGGCCAAAAGATTCACTCGCTCGGCGCCTTCGCACGCGCCTCCACTCTCTTTAGAAGGTGACATTGATTTACAGGCCGCCTTCCAGGCGCTGGAATTAGACTTGGGCCTTTTAAAATGACTGGCCATCATGCTTTTCCATAGTACCTGCCAAGCCAAGTTTTTAAGTTACGTTCAATTACAAATTTATTTAACAGAATATTTCTGTCGTATTCGTCCTCTTATCATTTTTCTAAAACCAGAACACAAAGTTTTATAAAGGCTACATATAATGTTTATTTAGCCTTCAACTGAACTCTGCACGATAGATTATTTTGAGGAGGCAGGTACCGTGTTTGCCAAACATGTCAGTTGTAAGGTAAAATGTCTTAATTATTTTATCGCTGCGCTTAGAATATCTGAGGAAGTTACGTGATATAAAATATTCAGTTCTAAATAACTTGAAATTGTACCGAATATTCGATTATGTAGTAATTATGTCGAAAGATAGGTATATACTCGTATATAAATGAGAATATGAGATACATTATGTGTGTAAGTTTATGAAGGTGATTGATAGGGTGTGTGAGTCTGCATATGTGAGAAGTTAGTGTATTTTTACCCTTTATTTACATCATTGAACAAAATCGGTATCGCCGTTTGAGCTCAGGAGTAGAATCAATGAACACATAATTACATATAGACTGACTAAAAATTAACACCCCCACCCCTGCTTTCCCTAGAATTACGAAAATATACTTGGACCTGTTCCGTCAATTAGCAGATCGTACTGAGGTGTTTAAGTACAGTCCGATTGCGAGGGTTGTCCAATTATTAAATTATATTTCGTCTCTTCGCCTGATAGGATAAAAAACTGCATTCTAGTACACCTTTCTTGATATCAGCACGAATGTCATGCCACCTTTTTATTCGCTGTTTTTCTTTATTTTTTGTTCACTATACGGCAATCGCGGTTTTTTTATTATTTCCGGAAATTGTTATTTTTTGTTATGCACAAAAAAATAACACGAGTAAACCGGTTCAATAAATAAATAAAACTCTAGTCCGAATGGACCGAATCGTGTAAATTATAGCTCTTTTGATAATGTTTAGCAGCTCTATTGGTTACGAGATATTTCGGTTTAGGTAGAAGGTGGGCAGATGGCGCTTATTGCATATTGGCGATTTGGAAATCGTGGATAAATTGATGATAGCCATTATGCTGTTCCAGCTCCAACGTAGCTGTATGTTACGCGCGGTGTCTGGCAGCATTCTTTGCATATTTCAACGTCCCCTGACCGTGTCCGAGCGGTCAATTGGAATTCTTAATAGCTTCTCTGCGTTTTGGTTCGACCTCTACAACGAAGCCAATTTGGATTCGGAGACACTTCGGCAGTCCGAATGGTGTGGCCGACCGACCAATGAGCAACGCGGGGTGCTCACCAATTGCACTTGGTCCAAAACAAAAGGAAGGCAGGGTTACGGAAGCATGTCATCAGTTGTTATCAGGTTATAATGACCTGTGGTAATAATGTTTGTGATGCCATTTGTGATGATCAAAATTTTAGCTTGGAATTCGTATTTCTAATTGTGCTGTCATAAAACAAACTACGTTGAATGGACGCGTGCAAGAGTCAGTCCTACCTATGCTTTAGGGATGGATCCGTCCGCTGCTACTCGGCTACATAACTAAAAACAAACTACCTGATACTTACAAGCTTCATAATTTCAGGGACATGCCGCCGCTGATTTATTTTAGGATTTGATAAGAACTCCTTACTCCCAATACAATGTTTTAGTGTACCTCTTATAGTTTGGCCAGCATTTTTCTGCAGAAATCAATGCCTACTTGCTTTGTACTTTTCGTTACTATTCATTTTTATTATTGTATAACTCGAACAAAATCTAAAGTTTATCAACTACCTAAACTTACAACATTCAGACGAACTGCTTTGTTGTCTAGTAAATAGGTGATAACATATACGGAGGTGTAGGAGGTATCATTTACAATAAAGTTTCAGTAAATATTTATTCCATTCTCAACCATTTTGGAGTTTTTCATATTTCTTGGATTTACTCTTTGTTGATTATGCAATTATACTGGCAACACTGTTTTATATTTTGTTTATTTTCAATTTATTTTTTGTTTTGCTATTAGGATATTTATTTCATTACACTAACTACAATTACATAAACATAACTAAATTTTTGCTTAATGGAAATTATAAATATAATTTAGCCTAAAACTCTATTCGATTATGTTCTGATTTTTGAGAGAAGTTATTGAAAAAAAATACTCTGCAAATAGTGTGGCCAATATCTTAAAAAGTTATGAGATTGGGATTAAAAAAATATTTTTTTATGAAATTTTCCCCGAATAACATGGTAAACCTAACCTATTTTATTTCTTTTTTATTTTAAAAGTTTATTTTATCTGTACCTTCACTCTGTATACACATTATAATAGACTAGCGGACATATAAACTGATATATTTATGGTTCCAGTGATTCTACAGAACCAAACTGGACCGATTTCTTCATAGCCTTTTTAATGATTAAAATAATTTATTACCAAATTGCGCGCGTTTATGTAGTATTACTTATTTAACGCTGGTGGTACATCGTCGGAACGTGTAGGTAATACAAAAATTTAGTTTTCTAAAAAGTTGTCGTTTTGAAATTTCGAAAATTTAACAGGCTTTCCATTTGCAAGTACTCTTCTAGTCAGGCATATTTAGTTAATCTATAGAATTACATCGGAAGTAATTTGTCTGCTTTACACACGGTATGTAAAAATCCGCAAAATTAAATATATTAAAATTTAATAATGTTCGTTGCGTTTTAAATTCAGCTCGGTTCAAGGCATTGCGTTGCTGTTGCTGCCGAACTGTGTTAATTGCACCAAATATGGCGGCATTGTTGTCGAAGTCGCGTGGCCCGGCTACTGTTACTTCCGCTCTAAAATAGTTAATTAATTTATGACTAATTGGTTGGTACGCTTTCTTCTGATGGAATTTTTGAGTTTCGCCTGCAAATAGCCGGTTAACTAAAGCTTAATATTTCTATTGCTGTGTCAATTATTTTCGATAATTCTGCTCTAGAATGCCCACTTTCGTTTTGGCTCGTTTGGTAGGTGTGCCAATGTATTTTTTATATAACACCGCGAGTATTTTACTTTCCCATATAGGTAGCAGAGAAAAGGTTTGTGATTGAGTAAAAAAATGCAGTTACAACTTTTCCCATGCGACTCGTTTGGGTTTGCCATTTAAATTGACAAATGCGTTTTTCGATTCACTCAAAATTGCTAACACTTACAATAACTACTAATTCACTTAAAAGTACTAATTTGAGATACTATTTTTGACAAAGATCTTATTTTTTGCAGTTCACGTAACGATTTTTCGATTGTTTTATATGAAAAGCTGGATCAATTACAAATAATATTAATATTAATAATAAACAATTTTATATTAGTAATATAGGTAAATTAAAAATAATGATAAAAGAATGACTCATTGAATTCATGTTAGAAAGGATTATTCTCTGTATCACAAACATATCCTAAAAATAGATACAAATAATAGTTTTTTTTTCTCCTCTCACTACAAAACATATAACTTCAGAAACACGCATTTTATTCTCTAAAATTTATAACCTTCTCTCTTCCTTTATCACATTTAAACAACACCCCTTCGAAAATTCTCTTTTCAAGAACATACAAGCATATTTATATTATTTTTTTAGACGCATACATTTTTTATTGCATTTATTATATTCTTTTATTATTTTTCATTTAGAAAATATATGTATATAAAGGTTATAAAACACCATAATTCTCGTATTGAAGACACCCAGTTACTGATCATCTGACAGATCTACTCGTATAACACCTAGTTAGGCGGACATGCCAGTACATATTAATTAACAAGAGTTATTTTCTATGCACGCATCCTTTAAATATCAAGCAAGGGGTACATTCTTTATTAGTGAAAGTAACAGATTAATAACATTTCTTTATTACATTGCGTCAGTAAATAAATTGAAATTATTATATTAAATATCGTTGTATGTAGTACCGGTTAGTTTTCAAGTTTTCAATGGCAAAATATCAATGCGTACAAATGATTAAATCAATGAATAGTACTGTGTACATACAAATACATAGATTATTCGTGAATTAATTGCATTTGTTTTAATCACGCAAGTGCTGCCATCTGTCCGATGCCATGTCATCTAGCTAATTGCGAATCCCTAATTAACGAAAGGCTCGTAAATGATGTCTGTAATCACGTCATAAAAACGTGTTACACGCTCGGTGGACACAACAGCATTACGTATAAAACTGACACAAAAATGTCAGTTTAAAATCGCCTTAAATTTTTTTTTTTCAATTCCATAAAAAATAAATAAAATAAAAAAATAATCGTTTATTTATTTAATAATAATAATTCCATTTAATAAATAAATAAATAAATAAATATGTGAATATTTTTAATGTAATCATAATGTATTAACTCATTACTCGCTTGGCTTGAGCGATTTCGAAAATATTTATTTTCCATGTGATAGGGCGTATCTCAAAGGCTTATTTCGCCCTATTTAGGTTACGTCTAGTGTAAATAAAAATTTAGTATTTCGGTATAGCGTTTTCATACCGAATTTATCAATATTTATTCAATAAGATTATTATTAAGAAAATATATAAGTAGGTAAATATTAAAAAAATTAAAATAAAAAACTTGGTTGCCAAAGACATGGGGTTTGTATTGAAGTTGCATTCGGTGTGTTTCTGCACCGAATTCAACATTTTGATGGATCAGGTTTTAATTGTCAACAATAATTAGTTTTTTGTAATAAATCCTAACCTGTGTAAAAAATATTATTTTTCACTATAATTTGGCTACATTTTGAACTAGGACCGTTCGTTGATATCCCCACTACGTTGTCATTCCTAACCAATTACGATATTAATTTGTATTCAAATAATCATAAATTTTTTAGCATAAAATATGACCACTCCTAATGACTGTTTTTTTTTTCGTCGTTGGAAGAGTAAAATAATCGATTAGTATAATATAATATTTATTTCGCATATAAAATTTTGGTCGAAGTCGATTTTAGACATCATATATTGCTTTTTTAACCGCAGAAGGATATCCACCCACCTTTAACACCATTTAAGGAACAGTTGATGATAGTATTAACCAGGTTCGGTTTTCGACGGGCAAGGTTATTGTCGAGAAGTATTTCCTAAAAAAAAACACAACTGATTGATCAATCGACGTTGTCTAAATGCGGAAATTTACGCTTGATCGATGTTGCGATAAACAACAACATTTAGGCACTTGCATCACTTTAAACAATTTTATGCGGCATAATATTAGTTACTAGATTTGTACATAAATGACTGAGTTAACTAAAATTGATTTAAATATTTTTTTATTACAAATGGCATGGAAAAGTCGATTAAAAGAACTTTGGATCCCATCGGAGTACATTTTTTAAAGATTCGTTTTTAATAAAGTATTTTATTATTATAAAATAATATCTTCTCACATGCAACCAAATTGAATAACCTAACCCAGCCATTAGAACGCGAAAAAAGAGGGATTCGTCAGTAGGGTGTGAACGAAAAGAACTATTAAACCTATTTAGAGAGTAGCTATAGTATTTACGGGCATTATTGCTCTCGTATTCCTATCTATATTCACGAAGGACCCGACTTTCACTCTTTTAAATGCAAGAGGTAGTTCGCTCTCGTCATAATAGTCATTTTATAACATCACATAGAATGAAGTTTTGTAGTAGTTCAGTAAATTTATTTATAAATATATGAGTGTCTTGCCAGAAATGTATATATATAAAAAGTACATGTTTTTATCGGCTATATTATTTTTACTTCTATATACCCGTAACTATGTTTCCTAGTCTAAGATTACAAAACATAGTTTAAAACAGAATTTTAAACTTCATAGGCATTAGTGCTTTTAGCTTGATTAATCAGTGCGGCTATAATACGCGTTTAGAGTTAAAGCTATAGGTAATAATAATATTACAATAATATTATAGTCACAGGAGTGTACGGCAAACTAAACTGTCAGTTTGAAGTTTGTCTAATGCACTAAATCACCAAACAAAGTGACAAAGCGAGCGAGTGACGAGTCGACTTTAGACTAGCCCCACAGAAAATAAACAACATTCAACAATATGTGCTCGCGTGCACTCGCCGTCTGTCGGCTGGGATGCGAATTGCGAATCCGTCATGCATATCTAAGTAGTGGCATCATAAACATCTCCGCACTTACCATCTCGCACAATGAGTGTCCACACATCACCGTCTATTTGCGGATGCACGATTTATGAGGCAACGATATTATGTGGTATCTGTGCCAAATAGATAAAAGTTCTTTTTAAGCGGAAAATGTGTCGACATCAAATGAGGCTATGGTCCGACACAACTGCTAAATGCCCTCAAACGCTAAATCGTTGTGACCTGCTTGACATCTCGTTTGCACCAACGTAAAAATGTAACATTCGGTCACTAATAAATTATAAAATTGAGGTAGTATACCAAGCCCGAAAAACAAATTTAACAAAAAAATAGTAAAAAAATCAAGAAAATATATTTTTTTTTAATCTCAACCCGTGTTATCGGGTTTCAAAGTCGAGCGTATACATCACACGCATTTTTCAGTGCTGACGTCATAACTGCTGCTCTGTGATCCTCGAATCTCATACGTCTGGATGGCTTTACGCTATACGTTTGTCAAGAATTCTAATTAATAAATTAAGATAATGTGCTTCAAAAAAACAAATGAATTGGGGAAAAAAATATAAAAAAAACCATAAATTATAATTTATTATCGTTGCTTTGTTCTGTGTAAATATTTTTTGGTGTCTTTACGAAATATGTTATAACGTTCTCGACGCTGTTTTCTCTTTTAAATAAAAGATAAAACATGTCAAAACACGTGAAGAGTAAAATTAAGTAATTTTACTTACTAGTGTTTCACTTTATTTAATTTATTGTAAAATCACTAAAAATAAATCAATAAAATAAAATAAAATGAAAACGCGAAAACAAATGCTACCTGCAGCTGGTTTCATTTGTAACGCTGAGCTTGCGTCATCAGCCAATCTTAAAATTAATCTTTCCAACCACCCATATGGATTCGAAAACGCATAAACCCACAAAACGGTATTTATAATTTTTTCTTCGTTCGGAATTTTTGTTTAAATTTACCTATATTTTGTAGTACATGCGAGTTGAATTTAATGTTTATTTTCAGAGTTAGCTACAACGATTCTCAATACTTAGTAACAAAATATAAACATTAAGCAATAGCTTTTATAGCTAACACCTTTCTATAAAAATAAAAATTAAATATTATATAATATACCTGCAAAATATATATAAATTGCGCTAATGAATGTGGATATAGATATTGTACTGATATTTTTATGTGATTGTGTACGGTCACGATATGTGGGTTATATATGGATAACGTGCCTGATAATATAACCTGTACATAATATCAAAAATGTAAAATTTAATATTTCGTTCAATGAATATTCTGATTTATAAATTTAAAATTGTTATTTTATTATTTTTTTCTGCCTTGTTTCAATATTATTTTATAAAAACGTTTCGCTCTAAAACGAGATACATATTATGTTTCATGTGCTCTTAGCATACGACATTATTTGAAAAAAATAATTTAGGGAAAAATACGTTTCCATTCACGGAAATTGAATGAAACGTCATTTTAATTAACGACTTTTTTTTGTTAAGTTTAGGTATGAATATTTTGTTGTGGTGTTCTAATTTATTTAATAATAATAAACTTCCCTCAAATAACGGTACAGATATTGTTATTATGCTATTATTTTATTGCTTGCATATTGAAGGATTTATAAAATTGTCGTTTTGTAAGCGTGTGCGTTTTGGTTAAGATGCGCCCTTTTGTATCGCTGCATCTCGACAGCCTCGCAATTTAAAAGTTCCAATCGCTTTCTTTGACTTCGTCGAAAACGTCTTTTACCTTAGGTAAATTGAAGCAAATTGAATGAAATATTCTCAATATTTTTATTTTATACCCTCAAATGTTAATTGTTAACTGTATGGTTAATAAAATCTATAGAATTTGTGCATAAAACTATTAGCACTAAAAAAATATAGCGGTTTTATTATTAACCGCGTATGATTATTAAAAAAAATCTGTACGCGCCCCTAATGAGTAGTCGATGGTCTTCTAATAACGATATTTATGGGGCCTTTCCCCCCCCCCCCTCCTCTCTCTCACTCTCTTTTCTTAAATGTTTTGATTGTACCTACAGTATATTATACTCTTTATATTTTTCACTCATAGGTGTTTCTCACCTTAATTAAGTAATTAACTATTTTGTTTGTAGCCTGCCAAAAGTGTGTTTATTTTAAAATATTATTTAAAGTAAGACGAATGTAAAAATAATGTCTAAGCATACCTATACGTAATAGTGCGTAATCTGCTTTAAAAGTTAATACGAATTTTACCAGTATATAATATATACTTAAATGTTATGTATCTTCTATATGTATACTCAATAGAGTAGCGATAGATCGATTTAGACACATTGTATGTATTTCTGAATTATGTATTATATAATACGATATTATTAGAAACATTAAACTTCGTTTGAAATATAAGTATTGTGGATTTCATTTTGATGATATAATAATAATAATAAGTAAATCCTTTAGGAAATATCGAGTTATTAATTATAATAAAATAGTTGGCTAGGAGTTGGCATGCGGCCTTCATTAGATGACCTCCTTTAGTTAGAGGCCACTAGCTCGTTTTCCGCTTCTGTTCAAATCTTTCAGTTCCAAGATTCAGTTTTTTCACAAACTGAGATTACCGTAATATAATAAAAATACTTTTAAATACCTAATTTGAGTTGCAGAAGAATTCGAAGTTCGCTACCTGCGTCTATTTCCGCGGCTAGTTTACGAGTAGCCTCTGTTGGATTCTCGCGAAGATGAAAATAGCCAAACCCGTCTCGACGGGTAAATATTTTAGCCTTGGACAAGTTGACGCAATATTTTCAAAGCAGAGGCCCGTTATCGCGTTTCCCTTCTGAGGTCTCCAGGGTCACCGATGCCATGCACTGGTATTGCACGTTCGCTCGATAGGCTGCATAGTCATAGTCATAGTCAAATGTCACTACTACACAGAGTGCGGTGTGATTAACGCAATTTGAACACGTAAATGGCAATCACAAAAATACATGGACGGTGGAGTTTACAAACATATAGATACGGCAACTGAGGGCGAAAAACACACCACACCCAAGTACACCACTTTGCGGCGAGTACACTCCTCGCTAGACTTATCGCATATGTCATCGCGATAAGTCTATCCAGCATGGCGGAGTGTTGCGGCGCGCGGCGGAGGGAATCTACTGGTGTCGGGTTTTCACAAGGACGATTTGTATGACATGCCGTATCTATATGTTTTAAAAGATTGTTGGAGTTGAATTATAGCCCAAGCGAGTCTCATTCCTCGTTAGCATTTATGAAAAAATACATAATAAATATATTTTATTTTAATATACCTACTTGATTATAGCAATACTGACATAATGAAGTTCAATCACTTAAAAAAATATCTGTAATAATTGTACCGATCCAGGAGGCCTAAACCGCAGAAGAAAAGCGTTGATTATATGATCAGTTTCGAACTGATGCGATTAAAATAATAAATTTAAATTAATGGAGTTTATATGAAACCAATAAACCACCGAAATAAAGCCCATTTCAGAAGAGAATTGGCAACGAATCATCTTTAGCGGCAGCTAACAATAGAGAAGGAACATGTCGTTGGCCTAGTTTTGCTGACTTAGATCGTAGCTTGTATGTTGGTTAGCATTTGGCTCATGGGTTTTTTTTATGGTCGCTTCGCAGGTGGACGGCGGTCGCGAAGAGTTGAAGAAAGAGCGCGAAATAATGCAGCTTGTGGCCGGTCTGGACCTGGGAGGAGACGAGGTCGAAAGGCGAGAGGTTCCAGCACACGTCTACAGGTCAAGACAGCCCCAGCATCAGAACAACCATCAAGTACACGTGCCAACGATGCACAGGTCTGAATAAGGGCTTATATATCTAGTAGAACCTGAAGCAAAAATGCTAATTCAGATAGATTTTGCGAATATTGTTACTGATGAGATTTTGATACTGTTCAAATTTTTATACTTTGGCCATATCTCAAGTATCAGCAGGCAAGGAGTCTATAGAAGATCTGGTGGTTCAAGGCAAAATTGAAGGTTGATACCCACGCGATAAAGGCATTAATCGCTCTAGAAGATCCTTCCTAGATATTTTATCATTGGATATTGCGGGAATGTGTTTGATGTGGTATAAGCTCGGGTCAAAAGGTGATTCTGTTCATGCGATTCATAATATTAATGGTATTTGTCAAAATATTCGCTACGGTGTTAGTATATTATAAAGACGGATTTTCCTCAAGGATACACTTAAAATATAGACATAGATACTTAAATTCGTTAAAACTAATACATAAAAAATATAATTTATCATCTATAGTTCTGATAGGAAATCCAGGAATCTAAAACAAGTACAAAACCCCCAAAGAATCACATTAATCGGATGTGTTTCTACTCCCAATGCCGTTTTTATTTATGCAGATCAATCAAACTGCCAATCTGAAATTGTATAAAAATTAGACAATTTAAATTTAATTATTGATTTCAAATGGAATAAACCAGGTAATTATAATTATTATTAACATAATATCGTATGTCATTGTAATGTCCGGGGAAGCATTGATGGCATTGCAACTTTATTATCATTGTTAAACCTTGTTGTTATTGTACTGCAAGGCAGACAGGCAATTAGAAAAACAATAGGGGTATTATAAATATGGCGAATCTACCTGCCAAAATAATCAGGAAAGCAAATTTGATGTAATCAACAAAGCGCTGGTTCTAATAGTTATTAATAAAATTATCATTATACAAAAGTTAGTGTACACTATTTTATAAAATTTTATCACAGTATTGTCATTTATGAACAACACATAATTTAAGGTGCAAGAAAAAAAAATACTTTATTTAATGTGTATTTAGAGATGTTTGATTGGGATATTTCTATCACATCTCGCTGGGACCGAATCATGATTAGATTATTTATTATCATTATTGCCATATATAATTACGGGATGATTAAGCTTTATTAAAGGAGGTGAAATAGTAATTGTTTTTAATTCAAAGTATTTTATTTATCTTTTTAGTAATAAATTTAATAAATTTAGCAAAATAATGATTTATTATGTATTTATATAGGGTGTTTTTTTAGAGGCGTGGTTTTCAATCTGGCACTACTTTTTTCGTAGTTGGTGTTTTTGACAGCTATCACTTGATTTATGCTCAGTTTGGTTTGCCATTTCATAATGAATAGACTTACTTACTCCTGAACAACGTTTGCAAATAGTGCAAATTTAGAAAAAATCACTCAATTTTTTTTTAAAATCACTCTAAAATAAAGTAAAAATCGCGTCGTGGGCCTGTGGCGTGGCCTCCAAGATCGTGCGATTTAACACCGCTGGACTATTTTTTGTGGGGTTATGTGAAGTCGCTTGTCTACGCAGATAAGCCGGACACGATTAACGCCTTGGAAGAGAATATTCGGCGCGTTATTGCTGACATACGGCCCAACTTGCTGCAAAAAGTGGTTGAAAATTGGGCCTCTCGGCTGGAATTTGTTCGAGTCAGCCGCGGCGGCCACTTACCCGAAATCATTTTTAAAACATAATGGCAAACCCTTATCTTTATAATAAAACTAAATTCTTAGCCATAACATCAAATTATATGCGTTTTATCTCTTCTTGAAAACCACGCCTCTAAAATCATCACCCTATATTATAAATTATAAATGAACGCATTTTCTTTAGACTGAATAATTTTAACGCTGGTCTAATATGAAAAATCGATCCGTTGCTATCACTACTACTTAAAATAACGTGAGTTGCTTTTCGCGTTGTTATATTCACTTCCGAAATCACGTAAAGAATGGGGTTTTCACCGTTGGATAGATTGGTCCTTTAGTAAGGTTTTAGACTATAAATAATGCAATAAATTTGTAAAACTTCTTATTAGATGCAATACACTCGATTACACTCGATTTTTGCAACGGATTGACATTCAATAGATGATTTTTATAGGGATATTTTCTATATAGGGATTTCTATAGAGATTTTTTCAAAAATAAGTTTAAATATATTATTTTTTAAAACATTCCCGTGCGAAGCCTGAACGCCTTTAGTAATAAATGTATGTTTTCTATAAGCCATCTTTTAAATTATATTTTTACTATACTCTAACACATATTTATTTGAATAATAATATTATTCAAATATAATATTATTATGTTTTACAACTGAGTAAAGTACAGTACTAAAATGATCCTAGAGTATTAAGGACTAGATACACTTAGAGATATGAATAAAATATAAATTATTTTTTTCTTAATAAGCCTTATTCTGAATCTCTTATTTGAGCTTTCCCTTCTTAAACCTTTTAATATGTGTATCAGAGTCAAAACTCTTTTTTATGTCATTATTTTTACGTAAATTTGACCTTAATCGGAAATATTGCAAATTAATATTTTGTATTTACAGATAACGTCAGCGCGAGAGAGAGGCGCGATGCTGGATGTTACCGTTCACACTGAACCTGCGAGGAAACCAAGAACCAACAGAATTCAAAATGGCCACCATAATGGATACTAAGGGTTCATTTAATTAGTAAATATGTGAATGTTGGTATCATTGAAGCCATAATGAACATAGTGAAGTTATATTATTTAGTATAAGTAACTATTATAACTGTAAAAACTTGTCAACTTCGTGCATAATATGAACACTTCTGTTGATCGTAATGCATTTAACATAAATTTAATTAGTTTTTGGGCGAAATGTATTTACTTTGCCTTAAAAAAAAAAAGATTTACAGATGTTGACTTAACAAGTAATTATTATTTGTATATTGTTCATAACGCATGTTTATTTCATTACCAATCATTAGAACTAGAAATGTGAATGTATTGAATCAGTCTACCCACGAGTAGTTCAATAGGGATTAGTTCATTTGGATTTACCTTGTGATATATTATTTTCAATATGCCCTATGTGTTCATAAAAGAAGTTTTAAACACCGACATATATATTTATATCCATAACAAATCCAATGTTTTAAGTCAATTAGCCATAATATGTTTGGAATGGTCAACAAAGGATTTAGGGGGGGGCACAGAAACAGAGCCAACTCTTAACATCCATTAGGCAAACACGCTGTTTAACTAAATTGTCTCATGCCAAAAACACACATAATTACAAGAAAATATTCTCATTCGCCTAATGATATGTTAATATCCGAAAGGCTGTATTTTGCCAATCCAACCACGAAGAACAACCGCTGACCGTGTCCAGCAGTTGGACTGTCACGGTTGATAGTTCTGGAGCATCGCTGAGTTCGAACGATGACAGTAACGTATTATTTTCCAAATACTACTTTATACTCATAACTATTCAAGAATTCGTGATGTAATACTCTACCAGTAATACTTAAATCCGATTCAACATATTGTTGGTTTATTTATTCTATTGACAACTTTTTTCAAACATAAAAAACTATAATATAAATAAATTGACTCTTTTTCGAATATCCTCAAAAATTTTATTCATTAATATTACGTAAAGTAGGTAGGTTTGGATAAGGAGAATGGGAGAAAGAGGGCGGGGTTCTGCCGATAGGGAAACTTAAACTTCCCAAATAAACATTAAATTAAATTATAGAAACATAATTTCGAATTTTGGAAAACTGAAGCTTTGCAATTAGTCAAGGATTAGAAAAATGCAAATAATTAGTGTATGACTATGCACAATGAAAATGTGTTTTTAAAAAAAATAATAATTAGCACGGTTGCCATATGATGCGATGAAGTTTGGCGTTCAGCAATGGCAGAGTTAGTGGCCACTAAATTGTTAAAAGTGTCATAACTGTACTAAATTTGAAAGTATACTAATATTATTAATTGGTTGTTTTTTATCCGAATAGGTATCATAAACAATCTTAAAAAATGTTTTCAACAGTTAAATTTCGGGAAATAGATGCTAGGTGAAGCTCTTTTTTTTTAATATTGGTATCTATATTGTTTTTTAGTAGGTACCTACCTGCTCTCAGCTTGTCAAAATCGTCTCTGTAACATTTTAAACTCACTAAGAATTCACATGATTTTAACAATCATTTAATTAAAAGTAAATGGTGTACATGCTGATGTTTCTGAAATCACAGATGACATTTTGAGATTATTGTCATTAATTGGTGGTTGAAAATTGTATTGGCTTACTTTAATACTGTGATACATTGTAGGGTTGGAATTTATTCTAACATTTTGTTAATTTCAAGAGTATTCTAGCCAGATGTTGTTCGCTAATACAAAGCGAACAACATTTATTTATATTTTATTTTATTCCCGATATAGTATATTCAGTTTCTTGATTTTTTAAATATTGTTGTATTTTGCAATGAGAAATTTGAAGACAGACATACGCACGAGATATGAGATATGTTGTGATACACGAGCACATATGCGCAAGATTATTACTTTGCATACTTAAATCTCATGCATAAACAATCCCAGAGAAATAAATCAAATTTATTTATTTTTCATTAAAATTTAGCTTCGAATATATACACAAAGATTTGCTGAATTTAAACTACTATTGACTATTTTAGTCAAGTGAATAATATTTATTTAATTACATCATTCAATGTGTTATCCATTTTATTACTTATAAATACAAGGTTTAAGTACTTATAGATTATTTGCTCATGGAATTATATTTCTTCTTAGATATTATAAAAAATGTCCAAAATAATGCTCTAACCAATCTTCTGCAAATTCTTCAATAAAATGAAATTTCACTAGTACCTAATGTTTTTATTTGCAATTTTTACTAATAAATTACTTTGTCATAAATGCTCAAGGCAATGCTCAATGCATAAGGCTCAATGATAGCATAGCTATGGTCACCTAGGTAGCAAAATACTTGTGTTGTGTAATTCAAACCATGGAAACATAAAAAAAGTTAAGAATATTATGTTTATTAATAGATTTGACAGCTGTAAGCTAAATAAGGACAAAATAATATTCATAAGATTTTAATTATATTTTGGACTCTTTATGTTGGCTTTCATTGTAAAAATAATAGGAAGAGAGTATTTTAAAGTCATTTGTATTAGATTGCATTGAAGCAATTTTTTAAATATAACCTAAAGGCTAGATTAATCCTCTAGCAGCCATAAGTTATTTGGTAATAAGATTTATTGTTTATATGAAATTAAATATGTGGGAATATGTAAAATATTATTAATTTGAATGTTAATAAAAACATAATAATTATTTATATTCTATTAACAATTGTCTATTTTAGGAAAAATAAATTTAAGTAATTATAACTTCAGGTTATTATTTACCTATTGTAAATTTTAATTGGTTAAATATTCTAATAATGTAAATAAAATTGAAGCATTGTATAAAAGCGTATACAAATTAGCAAAATGGACTTTATGTGCCATGCTTGTTCTTAATTTACTTTTTGAATGAATATTGTAGTAATTTATTTAGTTAAAGATGATTAATGAATATATATTATCATTTTCATTTCGTACATATTATTATTGTGTATTGTATTAGTGGAGTGGGCTAAGTGGAGCAGGGTGGGTATATGCGAGTGAGAGAAACAAGGCAGTCTTATAGAAAAGGGAGCAGTCTTAATTCCTCAGACCGGTCTAACAATGCCATGTCTACACACTTCTTTGTTCTGTGGTTATGTAATCTTAAGTATACTTAAAACTTTACTAGACCGGGTCAGATGTTCAAACTGTCATAGAAATAAAATAAAATGGGTAACCAATGGTTTAAGGCAATAGTTATTACAATTCCTACTGAACAAAATAAACAAAATACTTGGTTCAAAATCATATAAAAAAAAAACTATGGTAGTCCCAATTAATATGGAATAGCTCTGTGATGTGTATTATAATATTCCTTATGTATCAACAAATGCACCGAATTATATAAAGAATGAAAAAAATATTATTGATCTCCATGACAGTTTCAAATATGGTCGCGTTTTCATTATACGTGACTGGTAACCTAATATCAACGAAACCACTCCAAAAACATATTAATTTTACAGACTGGTTACGTTCATAGAAGAATGCCTGGAAATATCCACTGGTAAAGATATAAGATAAAAATCAATTTCTGCGCATGTCACATTTTGAACCCATTTAACCCCTAAGCTTCGTAGTTTATTTTGGCGCCAAAACCCGTTGACTCCGTAGTTAATGACCTTGAAAAATCACTCACTACTATAAAATCCATAGTGCAGGCATGAGTCGTTCAAGTTTTACAAATCTGGTATCATCGGATTCACCGTAAAATTTTCAGTTGGACAGTTATATTTTTATGTTAAGTAAATTCTAGAGACATAATTTTCTGTATGATTAAATGGTATGATAATCTAGTAGTTTTAAAACATAAATGCTTTTGTCACACAATTTTAACATAAATGACGTTTTCAGTAAAATAAAGTTTTTTTTTATAAAGACAAAATCTCATAATGACATAATAACCCACAATGTTTTTTAGTGAATTAACAAACATTTTTGTTATAAAAATTTCACACAAATATATCTTGAAATGAGAATTTTGCAGATACATTATGGATGCTTATGAGGACAGTAAAATATGTCACCATTTGACACAGTTTGCAGCATCTGCCTTAGTTTGCCGCCATCACATTTCTAGAGCCCGTGTATCTCTACCGAGTGCCAGGTGAGCGCTCTTGCTTGATCACATTTTTACTGACCTGGTATAAGGCGCAGTCGGCACATTATTATTATTCTGCGTAGACTCTTCAGAGGAACACCTCTACTTTTTGTTTAAGGTTTTTCTGTATTTGTCTTACATTAATGTTCTTTTTGTGCATAACCTCTGAGTTGTAAGGCTACCATGTTAGCAAAATTGGTCTGCTTGTTCTATATCTGCATCATCAAGCAGACGGACTGCGTTAGTATACTATGCGCATTTCCCTTAACCTTGGTTGGTTGATGAGCAGTTCTGCTGCAGCAGCATTTAGTTTGAGTGGATATGTGACATGATGCATATACTATCTGCAATCTCAGTTGAGATAGGTGGAGAGACCCCATTTCATTGATTGCACAGAGAATTTATATGACCAGCGTGGAATCAGTTTTTACTGAAAGCAGCTTGCTACTCATGGAAGTTTACTTTTACATCACCTTGATTGAGGAAGAAAATGATCTTAGAGAGAACTTTACTGGTGGAATTTGAAGGCTTAATTCCTGCCAATTGTGACAATTCAATAAATATTTGGAATATTTATTTATCAGTATAAAAGTTTTCCAGCCATTTTGTTAATTCTTGGGAAAAGGAGCATATTTTGTCGTGTGGATATTTATCTGCCCTGAAGATTTCTACATTTAAGTTATCATAGCAAGATAAATTAAACACCTTATGCCTATGTAGGCAGGAGCAGATAGTTTTCGATTCTAAGTGAGGGGAATTCCTTTTCAAGTTTTATCCTTGTAACTAATTTTAGCATATTTTTTTTTTGTAATAAATAAGAGTATACACTTATGTTATTTATTTGCAAAATCATTATTAACCTGAATATTTTAACTAAAATATATTTATTGTTTTTTTGAAGGATATTATCATATTATATTTTATATAATTCAGCACGTATTGCTGCATAAATATGGTGAAATTACTCTACTTCTACCTTCGCACTTTTATCATACTTAAGATTTTGATTAATGGTCAAATAACTAACCGTGTGGTTAGTTATTTGAACTCTATCAAATGATCATTGGAAATGCACTGGCTAAACCTAAATTTTTACAATTCTTAATCGGGCACTTCAAACGCAGGTAAATGGGTTTCTTAGTGAAGTACCCATTGCCGATGCTGACTGATTATCTCCATGTCATCAGTTGAGTAACTGATTTTTTTATTGTACAGTTTGTAGCTTGTATCGAGTCCCAGGAGTTGCTCCACAGTTCCAACTGCCTTGATGTCCTCATGATGCAAGGTCATTAATTTTACATTTCTGTAATTGTATGCGTGATTGTGTATGTCATGTTACTCAATTCAGTTGACAGTGTTGAGAAAAGCGCCATTGAATATTCACAACGGCAAAAAAAAAATATTTAGCCAGTTTTGACACATTGCAGACTTTCGAATCACATCTGTTAAAATATACATTTTTCAGATTCTGTTCAGAATTTCCTTCAATTTTATTCAGACAATTTAATACACTACCTACCTAATAAATAAATCATACGAATATTATAAAAAATATTACTTTAAAGGTAGGTAACTAGTTATAACAAATTTTGTAACTACTAGTTAACAAATTGTCGTTTCTACCAATGTAGTAACTAATTATTTATACATTTCATAAATGTATAAAAGTCATTTTGAGATTAGGAGCATTTTTGAATATTGTTTTAACAATTTCTGACATGAAGGAACTTCAGAAGGAAAAAGGCTGAAATAAGTCATGTGCCTGATTTGGTAAAATACATAAGTTGGTATTTGCAAACAAGTTTGATAATTATAATAATAAGTACCTAGGTTTTAAGTTTAAATAGGTAACAAGTATATGAATATGAGTATATGAATATGAGTATATGAGTATGAGTATATGAATATTTCACCTATGAAATTAGCAATAGCATTATAAAACACTTATGTATGTAAATAAATATTTAGTGAAACATATTTGAATTTTATTTTTAAAACTGCTGCGATACCAGTAATTTTTATAAACAGATTGCATGGTGTACACTTTTAATTTTGGAGTGTTTTGCATAATTAAAAAAATAATTTGTATCTTTTAAACTAAAAGTTGCCAGGTAACTTGAAAATGTTAGTCTAGAAAAATTACACTAAATGTAGTTTATTTAACAAAATTATTATTGTTTTAATAATTTAAAATCAATACAAACCTATTTTTAGTTTAAAGAACATAGACAATTTACTTACCTTAGGTCTGACATACTTTAGGATGCCTTCTTTTAACTGAGAAATTAGCATACATATTCATTTTCAAAATACACACATTTAATGAGTTAACAAGTACTGATTGATTATAAGGAAAATATAATCTTACCGGATACATGTAAAAAAAACCTACAAAGAAAAAATGAACTTCTTCAAATCTTCTTCAAACGTTACGATACGAAAGGTTCTTGTAAAAAAAAATATCCAAGGTATAAGAACAAATAATACTATTAGGTTATTTATTATTACTTTGGTAATGTGTACTGTGGGTTTAGGTTATTCAATATTACTGTGGTTTTATTTAAAACAACTAGACGATCATAAGATGTAAGAATGTTTACGATTACTCTCTGTATGTTTACTTTATAAAAATAAATAAATAAGGTAGTGTGTCATAGCATAGTTACGAGGCAACTTAGCAGCCACCAACATATTACACCGAAACCGAAGACAAGGTTTGCTCAGAGACACTTCACTTTCTTAGCACCGCGTATTTATAATAAAATTAAAGATATTATGCGCAAGTCTCTGTCTTTGTTAACATATAAAAAACGAATTTGAGCCTGGCAGAAAGCAAACCGAGACTTTAATCAATTGCATACCAAGATAAACTTCTTTTCTGTGTAGATAAAGGTACTATGACTTGTATAGAGAATTTACTCTATGTACTTCTATGTATAAATATCCGAAATACTCAGCTTTTTATATGAAGTATTTTAGTTCATATTTATTATCAGTTTATTATTTGGGTTTTACATTTATAACATGTCATGTCATGTCATGTCATGGTCATGTTTATTCTATAACAATAGGTAATATCTATATATTAGTTTGAGTGTATATATGTATATTTGTACTATATTATATTTTTATAATAAATTATTAAAATGATTTATTAGTTATTAACGGTACATTTATGTATTATTATATTATTATTTATATATTATGGATTGCATACAATTCAATTCAAATAATTATAATTGTATGTTGCGCAATGAGATGCTTCTAGTAAAGTCTACTTTAGTATGGGCATTGCCTAGTTAAGTAGTACTTTGAAATTAATGTTTGAAGTTACTATCAATAAATAAATAAATAAAATAAATTAGTTTTGAACATCTGTATGGTGGTTGCAAAGGCTTACTAGTAGTAGATTAAAATGACCTCACATTTTTTTTATTACAATTTTAACGCCTTTAATTCACCATAAAAATCTTTCCATTGAGTTGTATTTATTGTTTCCTTTTGAATATTACTTCATTAGTACATTTTTTGCCAGAATAGGTACCAACCCTAATAAATTTATTTTTATCAGGTACAAATTAAAAAAAAAATATTTCAAAATATTTTTTATTATTTGATAAAGTTAAAAGTAAATTTTATACAGTATCAATCAAAACATATAGATACACAATTGGAATGAAATATACCTCCAGGTCATTTTCACCACAATTTCTTTTCTTTATTTAAAAATTTCTTCTTATAGAACTAAATAAATGGACATCTTATATGCAAAAAATCTGAAACGCGATAAATTGAGATTATTGACATCTCTAAAAATTCAATTTACGAAAAATACAATCAACAATAAACTTATGATTGTAACCTTATAATATTAGATTTTCAATACGTTCAAAAAAAGTGGTTTAACCTAACTTAAAACCTACTGTTCCGAAGTCTCCCTATAAATTATTTTTTTATATTTAATATTGTATTATAATATGTATATTGCAATATTCCCATTGCTCAGTTGTATTATTGGCAAGTTTTTCCTTACCACAGCTGTCAGTGTCAGTTTGAAAGGAAATAAAGGAGATACCCGCGCTTTCTGCGGTCCGTTAATCGCGCGTGCAAGCGATTCGTTTTTCGTCGCGAACATATTGTGCAATTTACGCACAGTAACTAGTTCCTGTGATTCGCGATATCCCGTCGTCTTTTCATGCACCACTCAAGGAACAGAGTGAAAACGATAAAAGGCAGGCTAGCCATCGTCGCACAGCAAAGGTTTGTCTTTTGTTTTCCTGTTAATTTCCATTTATTCTCAGCTGTGAACCTTCCCGTTCATCAAAACCTATAGTCCATGTACAACCGTACACCTACTTAAATATACATATATTCCGGAAAGAAATGCATTTCCGATAAATAAAATATGATAAGAAAATAACTGTCTCATTGATCTGTATATATAATATATGATTTGTAGTGAAAGTGGCTGCCATCAGCATCCATCACGTGAATTATTTGACTGTCGGTCTACTAAGGTTATACTCGGTACATCGATTATCATGTGACATGACATGATATCGGAAACATTTTTTTTTTTTTAATAATTTTTATGACCTAGGTTGCAATATAACCTATATTTGGCCAACTTTACACTGACCTATAAGCTATACTCGACTTAAAGAAGATAGATGGTCAAAGGGAAGGAATAGGGGCTTCTCTACACGAGAATGTACTACAAAACAATACTGGGCTTCAGTGGAAATGCAAAGCACAAAGCTACAGCTATTAGACAAGTCTGTGAAACAGACGAGGCATTCTGTACATACCATTTACCAAAATGTCAGGTCTTTCCTATATACTTCTGTAGCCTTGCTCTATGCACAGTTTGGTATGTTAGATCACAAATAATAATTATTTATTCAGTTTTAAATTTTACAAATTATATTTTATTATACTAACTCGTCTAGAGTCATCTACAACTTGATCAGCGACTGCTTAAGTTAGGAAACAAACCATTCAATTACCAAACGCAAGCTGAAAAAGTGTACATAAAGACCAACAGATGGCGGTCAATTAAAGGATATTTATATAGTAAATAAATAACCACATTTTAAAAAAATTACACATTTTAGGCACAGGTAATTAAAATGAAATAATAATTATCATACTCCAAGGATCCATCAGTTTAAATAAAAAATATTTTTTTATAGGTTTCCTGAATAAATAGTCTATTTTGTTAATTTCCTAAGTATATTTATTATAACCATTGTAAAATTTCTCTTATTACACTCCCCCTCAACACACTATTTACTCATCAATCATATTTTTATATACTTCAATTTTCATTCAATTTTAATTTCAGCGTTACCATAAGTAACTTTTATTTACAAAAAAATATGAAAATATACAATGATGACACTGTCTTTTAGGCCGATTTTCTAATCTTGTTACAAATGCATAAAATAAAATAATATACAAAAATACTCACAATCTAAGTTACTATGTGTTTTTTCGATAACACTAAATAAGTATAAAAATATTTATCAATAAAATATATTAAGTTATAGAATAATTGGTAATAATAACATTGTTACAATTTCAAAACTTTTACGTACTTGCTCGTATAGTTAATGTATCGACTAAAGAAGCAAAAAATATACCATATGTAAATGGATATTTACACCAAGTTAGATAAAAATTGTACTTACTTCTTCGGCATTACCAAGTGTGCTCAGTAACGTTGAAAGTAAACATTTTATGATGTTTTTTTAAAAACATGTTCTAGTTTTAGAAAGATGAAATTGAAATTTGATATTGAATTATCTGAAAGTTGTAAACTGTAATTAAATAAATAACTGATCATTCTGAATATATACTTAGCAATAAAATATTTATTGGTATTTTGAAAATGGCAAAAGTGTAAACTACTGTGCAAAAAATATTATAAATAAACATCAGAATAATACAGTATATGATAGTATAGTTACGTTATTTTATAAAATTATAGAATCATACGATAACTTTCTTCTAGCTTTGTTGCGCACAGGGGCTGCAAGTTGAGCGCCCTGTTTTAGCAAAATATAGTAGAAATATTTATTATAATTTTATTTTCGTAAAGTTTTTTTGATAAGGCAAGCCAGGCTTCTGAGCTTATGTAAAGATTCCGCCACCGGGGGCCCCTAGGCTGGCTGGGCCCCTAGGCTGGCTGGGCCCCTACGCTGGCTGGGCCCCTACGCTGGCTGGGCCCCTAGGCTGGCTGGGCCCCTAGGTCGGAGCCTTGTAGGCCTAGGCAGAAAGCCGGCACTGTTGACATAGACAGCGAATACATGCTAGCTTCTCTTAAATTCTGGGTTCATCTCGTTGTACATCTACATACAAATTGTTTCAACTTCAGTATAAATTCCATTGTTTATCGCCTTATGCCTATATGCAACAACGAATTTGACGGGATAGACATATTTAATGTCATCAAATCGGTACTTTTAAAACGTCTATAAACCCCCAGAACGATTTGTGGTTGTAATATGTAGCTTTAGTTTATATAATTAACATCTCGTTCTAAACACACACTTACTCACCCTAACACTACCCTCACTTCTCACACTTACTCACCCTAACACTACCCTCACTTCTCACACACCCACACCTAGTTCACTATTAACATTTTATCTATAATATATATTTTTATATATTTCTTTTAAACTATGCGTGTAAAAATGTTTATGCCATCATTACGTTATTGTTTTTTCTTTTATTTTCATGTTAATATGCTTTATTTACCTTATAAAATAAAAAATAATAATAAGACATTTATATTTTGTTAAGGCGTTTATTTGTTTATTATCAGTGTTTAAATTCTAAAATTTTACTTTGCATTTTTAATTTCAACAAAATAGATATTTGTTCAACATGTTCAATCACTAGTATGAATTACAATATCGCTTAGTAAGAGAGTTCAACGGACGGTTAAATTGAACGGGGTTATTAATTTTAATGTCCAAACAGTACGCACCAACCCACAGACCTCTGTGCTCGAATGATAAGTGCATAGGGATTGGATTTTTTTACAATGTATGTAAAATTAAGATTTCTTTTAAAAAAAAGGGGTTCAGCATTAAAAAATTACTTAAGAGTTAGGGTTAGGGATATTAAGTGTTTAACGTTTAGGTACTTTAGTTGCATTCATTTGTATGTATCGTTAGTATGTTTGTGCTTAAAATTAGTTTGCAGGGTTTTGCGTAGATCTTTTATACTCACACTGTAATACTTTATAAATAAATTTTCTTAGAACAGGTAACTCTTACTTAGTTAGAAAGGTAACAGACCTTATTAAATCGGCCCACATGACTGGTGCCTAGGTACTCGATTTTCTACATTTGAATATTTGTATTTTATTTTAATATTTGGTTTGGGTAAAACTGAAGATTATGTTTCCGATACCTTATTTTGTTTAAACTTTGTAAATGAATGAAATAAAGAAAGTAAATGCAAAATTGAAAAAAATAAATGAATCTGAACACAGAAACAGTATGTTAACTTAAAAAAAAAATCCCCTTTGATAACTATAAATTCCCCGCCTGTATTATCGCATTCATAGCAAATGATTGCTTTAATTTATAATGCTTCTTTTGTTTGCCCACACGAAGAAGTTTAGTTAATACGAGAGTAATGGCGCGGGCAGTTAGCGAATACCGTTCGATGTACATTTCGCGTAATAATTAAGGCCATACATACTCGTAAACAGGGATGACCCGAGCTAATTGCTTCCAAACTAATTCAAATTTTAAAATATGTGGTATATGTCAATTATTTTGAAAATAAATAAATAAATTTAAATTGGGTTACATTTTTACATGGTGATTGTACATTTTTCTGACAGTCCCGAGAGCCACTTAATATCTTTCCAGCGTCCAAGCCATCTGTAACTATGTATCTTCTTTCCATATTAAAAATTAATAAAAATTATGAGCATAAAAAAACTTTATTAAAAATGCTATGTTTTGTATCTCGTAATTTAGCGAACGCTTTTATGTTTTCAGAAGCAATTTTTATTTAACATATCAATGCACATAAAAGTTATGCAGATCCGGATTTCGGTTTCTTGATCTCACAATAATGATAGATCCTGTATAAAACATAATTATTGTGAGCTTAGGAGGTAAATATTACGATAATAACTATTACCTACTTCAGCATTTAAAAAAAAATACGGTTACTTCAACAGGTGAAGGTATGTTTAGGTAATTTTTAGATGGTTCTTTTAATTTTATAAGGGGTGGTTTATTAAGACGTATTAAAGTTGCCTAATGTTAAACATATACAATTTATTATGTGTGAGGTTTATTAATTATTTAAATCGAAAATATTTCAGGTAGTCAGTGAACAAAAAGGCAAGAAGAGTGCACGACCTTAACTCTCTACTCCTGTGCAAGAGGTGAGATCATCTCGATCATAATTGAATCCCTTCTCTAACCGATCATCCATTGTGATAAATGGTCAGTTTTGCGTTCAGAACCGTCGACGTAAGAAGTGGCGTTGGGCGACCTAGATGCGTCGTTCGATAGTCCGCTATAGTCCAAAGACTGTCTCGCGTCCATCCGCACGGATCAGCGCGACGCAGTCTCATCTTGACCGCGTCGCGACCACGACCCGCCCGCTGAGCAGACGAACTTAAACCGAATTAAACCGCTCGGTAACCGTCGATGGCGCGGATGTGATAAAAGTTCGCGGTATTTAGTAACGTTATCGAGCGGGAAACGTCTCTCGATTTCAGTTTGTGAACATGTTATTAATACTTAATGAGTGATTGTCTTTGTAAGAACATTATTGAAAAACTAACAATTCGATGGTTGTAATTAGTACAAAAAAAAGAATAGTGTATTTTTAAAATATTATTGTCAGGTTTAAAATGAATTTCCAGTACGATCCCTTTATAATGACCACAATAACATTTTGTAACTTACAAATTTCATACGGCAAAAAAAAAGAAAACCGACATTCTAATATAGAAAATATAGTTTTATTGCAATTATCACAAGCCTCGTACGAAATTTTACAAGGGAAAATTATTACTGAGGGCTGTTATGCGCGTGACACTGTTACGGTTTTATGAGGGATGATTTTTTATGATGTATATTTTACCTAAGGGCGCCTTTTGAGTTTCCCATAAAATTTAAAGTTTTTGTGTTTTACGATATGTTGACTCAATAAATGCACAGAGTATTGATAAGTTTTCAATGTTAACGAAAATAGCCAAACTTCAAATACCACAATTAGTGCATTTAAAAATATTTTTACTTAGAAAAGGTTTTTTGGTTATTTGTTTTTAGTATCTGTAACTGACTCTGTTCCTGCTAAGAAAGTAATATTATACTAATATAATTATTATACAATTAGAAGATGCATCCGTACGCAGTATAAATTTTTTGGGTTGAAATTATATTACGTTCATTCATTGCTTCGGTTTTTTTGATACATACATAATTTACATCTTTATGGGTCCTAAGTCAGCCTTTCGCTTAGAAGAGGTTACTTATTAGCCAACTATGCATAATGTAGATGAGGTCGTATTGGTGTGGCAAGATATTTCACACCTGTGTGTTTCTTAGAAGGTGTGATTTGGCACTGATGTTATTTCGGTTAGGCTGATAGAAATAATGAAATCGATCACAGGGATTTTAGTTTTATTTATTTTATTTTCACATATTTTGCTTTAAATACACCAAAACAGCATGTTATAAACTAGGCCTAAACCTTGATCATTTTTTTTTGAGAAGTTATTTAATTTAGTCCACTCCTCAAAATAGGACTACCTACTTCAGTTTCTCTTCTAGATTATTATTTAAAATTTGGATTAAACTAATAATATTTCAAAGCGCCTTGTCCAACGAATTAATAAAATATTAGTCCATTTTTTAAATAAAATTGTAAGATTTATAAGCTGATTAATTATGTATTTTTTTATGAACGCATAAATATTTGTACAACCTAATAAGTTTGAAGCATTAAAGTTTGCGTTTTTATTATCTCCGGGTTTTTTTATTTAATAGCTTAAACTATTTGCAATGTCCATAAGCTTAAACGATTTGTTTAATGTAGAAGATATTTGTAATCTATTAATAATTATTAATTCGAAGCCAAATGTTATTTTTTGTTTTTCGTGAGAGTCCGATGTAAATGATTTCTTTCGTTCGTGGTGTTTTTGAAGCCACTACAATATTATATTTGTATGTAGATATATTTGAACAAAATTAATTTAATTTCTCGTTAGAATTTATACTCTTTTAAGAACTTACTGGAATATTCAAGTACGAACGTTAAAAATAGTTATTTCACGCGTATGCACAATATTTAGTAATAAACTAAATTTTAATTTTCATGTTATTCGTAACATATTCTTAGTATGAAGCTAACAGTTGATAAATAAGTATTAGAGAAATACTTTAAATAATTATTTTATTTGTTTTCCTGTATACTATATGGGTTTTTTTTGCATTACACATTACAAAACATATATTACACACAATCGCTCCTCGTTCTTATCCTGATCGGCGCACAAAATCCTTTATTTTTATTGTGTTAATTAACCATGTTTGTTCAGGAAATATTTACGCATTTGTACATTTAAAAAAATGTACTCTTGTATTTTAATTGTTAAATTGTATCCTTGAATTGTAATTGTGAATGGTATTCTTTAATTTTATTCGATAGTAGGTAAAATCACCTACCAGCAGTATCAGTTTAAATAAACTCTTTATTTCTTAAATATATATAAAAACTATAAGTTTCCGACCTCTGGGGGGGTTTTTCTTGGTAAAATTTAATCTAATATTTGTCATTTTCGTTTGAACACTTATTTCGCGGACACGTATAGAGGCATTCCCCATTTTTAAAATTATGTTTTCTATACGATATACCCTTTCTGCAATATTAAATATCAGGTTTAATTGCGACTTGAACCATATCACCGCCAGCTATACACACCATTATAGACAAGTTAACAGTTCATACTTTTCTTCTAACATGTATAATTTTCTTTCTCCATTTATACTATTGTGTGCAGTGCCGATCTAGTACTTAAATATTTTCGAAATAACGGTTACATTAAGTTAGTTCATAAGTTCATTAAAAGATTGGTATTAATTTGGAAATGCCTGAAGTGTCTAATTGCAGTTTGATACTGCTGTCAGATTATGCACTGCCACTGAAGCAGGGTTTGTACCAAATGTTGTCGATAGAGGGCTCTGTGGGTAGATAATTTACATTACGCTATCATTACAGGTACCGCCACAATATAGGCACAAATGGTTAATGTATTTCAGCCCTTATTCCGTATTCTTGACAGTAGTGACGACTTTTATTTCATCTTCATTCTTAACAATAGTGACAGTGATTTTTTAATATCAAATATCAACACGACACTGACAGTGAACAAACATGCGCTAGACAAATGAAAAATGTAATTTATTATTACATTAAACGCTATAATATTTTTCAGGAATTAAATAAATAGGAAAGGTGTCATGTAAAGAGGATGTTTTATTTTGAAGAATGAATAATTATTATTAATTAGAATTAGTTACAACCATCGAAATGTTGCTATTGTTGAATTGCTATTACAGCACTACAAATAGGCACACACATTTTTTATACACACCTACGCGTTTTTATCGTGTTTTTTTTTGCTTGCCCGACACAGATACATACATTTTGACCGTCGCCTTGTTTAATGTCTGTGTTTGCGATGCTTTAGGATATATTAATACCTGTCACAGCACCGGATTTAGTGGAACATTGGATTACTAATTCATTGGACAAATTTCACTTCGAGGCGCCATTCGATGCGAGGTAAGTTTGAGATATTTTTACATTACTATAATATATTTATTAGGTTTCATTTCATTTATATATTATTTTTTAAATAAAACCATACATTTAATTTTACATCACCTTTATAGCGTATACTGCTGAACTAAGGTGATGTAATCAGGTGTAGAACATAGATCCCCAACTGACATTTCATCAACTAACATAAAAAGAAAAAATAACATAACAAAATGTGCAACTGAAAATTGACCTAGAGGCCCGCAGTGGACTTGAATTTATACAAATAATTATACAGGCTTTATAAATATTGTGCGAGAGCTAGAGATTAAATAATTTGAAGCTATGTGTGTATGGATGTGTGATGTGTGTGTGTAGGAGGAACCTAAAAAGTGTTCATTTCTATATTTGAAGTTTAGTAGGTACGCAGATGATATTTTAAAAACAAACCAAGAATGAGTACCAATTCACCAATTTGCAAACAATGTTCTAAGGTGACGAAATATCAACAACTGCAAAATAAACTAAACTATAATTCCATATCCAAGTTCGATATGAACAAGACGAAACTGCGTTAAAAAGTACTTTAAAAGGTACAAAATTTCATAAATGAAAAATTTATATATATTTTTTTTATTTATTTAGAGCCACATTTTTAAACAGAATATTTTATAGGGGGTACTTTCAGACTGACTGCTGTCATACTCTTAAGCCCTGCGAAATCGCAAACGTATCGCTTGACTGGCAATTCTTCCAATTTAGACGTAAATTGCATAAAAGCAAAAAAAAAAATACACTTTAGAATACCTTATCTTGCCAATTCATAGGTGGTGCACTGTTTTGTAAATATTTTTAAATTAAATCAAAAAGAATATAATATTGCTATTAACATTATCAAACTGTAAGCTTTTTCCAATGAACTAAAATGTTTGAGACTTAACGATACATCTGCGTCTAATTACTAAAGAGTAGTTTCCAATTACTTCTTCCAAAATCTTAAATCACTATTTAACCAAATAGTACTGCGCAAGATTTAATTGCTAGACGCGTGGAACCCTAAAATTGACACAGGATTTAGGGGGGGAATATCCAACAGGCCCGAACGAATCATCTCTACTTTATTATAAAGAACAAAAGTATGTATCGTTAGTCCGTCAAAAGTCTGGAACGCTTTTGACAGCGATTTGAAACAAATTGACAGCGATTTGAAAAAAATTGACAGCGATTTGAAAATTAATATTTAAATTCATAAACGTCAACGTCAACTTTCTCTGTCATTTAATACACTGCTGCCAACCTGGAGCAAATCCTACAGTTAAACAGCTAATTATTTATATATGAAAATCACAATTTTCATTTGGATAAGTTTGCAGGAAAGAAGAATGCCTTTTATTAGAGAATTAAATTTCATTAATGAAGTAATGACAAACTATTGAATAAGCCTATTAATTATTCAACTGTTTGTAAAATAAAGCGTCGCACTAGCAAAGCGCTTAATTTAGAAGAATTATTTTTTAAATAAAAAAACTGTCGGAAGTTTGAAATTAGTATTAGTAAACGAATTTAATTTAAATTTAAAGTCATAGCCAACAGTCATTAAATCAATATTACATCTATTTTCATGAAAACTTTAGTGGCCAATTGGAGTATTAGTCGTGCCATTTCTTGTAAATTTCATAAAAATCGCGTTCTCGCCGTGCAAGCCAATTTTCATTTCTTTTATATTTAATAGAGTCGTAACTTTTTTTTAAGAACGAGAACGAAAAAAAAAGAATTAATAATCACGGTGCGAATTCGCAGGTTCGGATTAGAATTAGGCTATGGCGTTTAGCAGCCCGCATGCTCTCGAAGTCGAACGAATTCATATTAACTCATATTAATTCAGCGTGCCGCTACTTCGTTGGCTAGCTAGGTCACTTTTCCTCAATTCTTCGCTAAGATCATTCAATTTGAGCGCGCGTTCCGTAAGGCGGGCATTACACGAACGATCGGACTTAGATCCAATCTTTGCGTATTACTAATTCTATCTATTGGAATTGGGCCAACTGATGCTGCTTCGACGAAAATGTAGGTATATCAGAACACTGTATTACGTCATATTGAAATATTTATGCTTTTATTTTCCGTCGGTAAACAACTCGCTTACACTGGTCTGACCCTCTGAAAAGTCTACGGTAATTTTATCGGAATTATAGGGGCGGCCTGTTGGCATGTGCTAGCATCTAAGTACATTCGTGTTGAATTATTCGTACTGAATTATTGTAGGTTAGAAAGTGTATATTTTTCTTTTAAGGAGTAGTTAAGATTTATTTGTAATTTTAATATTTTATGAAACGGGTTGACGATTCTTAGAAAATTATATAAAATAGCCCCCGAAACAAACCCGGATTCACCGATTACCCTCTAAGTATAACAACATATTGTATCTTTAAACCCATTTAGTCCCATGCAACACATGTTTATTTTATACACTATTTAAACTTCTAAATAATCAAATGGAATGTTATATTAAATATTATTTTTTGTATAATACATATTTCATAGTGTAATACTGGCCTAATGTGACTGCCGATGCAACGCGATGCGTATGACACAGCATATTTCTTTCTCCTTGAGTATAAAGAAGCACTTTCGTGTCTTTTTTCTGTAACCAATAAATAGGCTAAGAATATAAGTATTTAATTAATAAGCGACAAAAAAAAAAAAAATCGGTATAAGGCGCCGCTTTGCTTCGCTGCGGCATACATTGGAGCGGAGTTTAGTATATAAATGTATTTCTCCATAGGGATTACCATTTAATTTTTTATAATTCTTTGCGCAATCAAATGTATATGTTTTTTGGTATCTATGCTCAGAAGACATTGTCATGGTGATTTTAAAAAAAATAATTATCAAAATCGGTCTTGTAGTACTAGAGCCTTAGTCCGTGAACAGAGTGACATTTGAGTCACCACATGGGAGTTTCGCTCCAATAATAAATAAATTAATAATAATATTATAATTAATTATAGTAAAGTTATTATACTAAATAATAATATTAGGCTTTATATGTTTATCGGTCTAAATTGGTGACCCCCCCCCCCCCTTCCCTCCCGTTTCCCCCTTCATAGGGTATCAACTCCCCCACAGCCTATAAAATATTGTGTTCGAGTTATTACGCCTTTCGATCGTTCACAAATGCTGTAAGTGCGACTTATGCGGTTTTGAGCGTCTGTTACATAGCATCACGAGAAGAGGCCGTTTTTTCGCTGTTAAACGAATCGAACCACAGTTGAAACATTTCAAAAAAGAAAATGAAAACGCAATTTGTGGTTTCTGCTAAGGTAGTGCTTTTAATCCGAGAGGTCCCAATAGCTTCTAGTATAAAGCAACAGAAGAATATTCGTAAAAACTAATCATACCTCGCCGAGGAGCACTTTTTTTCTATAAAATAAAAAAAAATGTCTATCTAAAAAAATTTAGTGAAATAAATCCTAATTTTCTAGATTATTATTTCTATTTTTATTTTTCCATGAATACATAATGTATATAGGAATTACATTAAAATAAGATAAACAAAAATGTACTTACTATTTAAATACACAAGACAATTCAACGTAGTATAGACAAACAGTAAAAGCAGAAAGAAAAAAGAAAAAATAAAACGAAAGTAAACATATCAAATCCTGCAAATGCAGGAGAAAAAATAAACATAAAACTAGAGAAAAAATAATAATAAAATAAAATAAATAAAAAACTAAAGACATACGAAAATGTACATAGGATAGGTATTGTTCCTTCTACTCACCCTGCACAATAATAAAAAAAAATCTACCAAACTTAAATAAATTCGTGGACACTCCTCAACTAATTACACACAATGCTCCTAACACGCTCATTCTTGGTCACAAACTAGTAATCATAATGGTTAATATTTAAATCATATATTCATAGCCTCACATGCACTTTGTAGTTACTATCAGTGGCGGATCTGGGGGGGCGGGGATGATGGCAATCGCCCCCCTAGGAATCACGTCACACCTTCTCCGAGGAAGAGCTTTGTCAAGTTACAACGGGTTTTACAAAGACAAAAATACGGTCTCTGTTTTGAACTGGAAGCACTCCCCGTTCCCGGGTGACACATCCCATCGCATTTAACCATGCTTCTAGCTTCGACCTTTAAAAGCCGTGGAAAATTCACCATCCCCCCTCCCCCCCAAAAAGTGAGCCTGGATTCGTCCCTGGGTACTATCCACCCGGTAAACTCTGTAGATTTACAGTGCAAATAAATAAAATGAAAGAAGCCTGTAGAGCTGTTCACGAGCCCGACGCCTGCGACGAACACCTGGACGTCACGGTGGAATAAAGCGTCGCGTTTGGTCATTGACCGTGTATCTATTTTCTCTGCGCGCAAGTGTGAAAACGCCTTAATAACTTCTGTGGAATCACCAGAGCGTCCGATTTTATGCTGCATATCAGATGTGACTGAACGTCTAGCACAGGAAGCTATATCTAAACGTATACATCTCATCATTTTTGAAATCATCGTGTTTTTTACTTGCATCATCACGGACAAATTCTTCAAAAGCTCGCCGAAACACCGAAGTTTTCCTTTTTTATAATTAGTATATTTTTTAGAATTGATAATTCTGCCACCATTTGCTAACGCTACATTTAACATGAATATTTAAATATAAATGGATGCTTTTAAATTCAGGGCACTCCTTTTAGGAGATTGATCTATATCGATAACTAAACCGGTCTCACGAAAAAAAAGTAAATTTCGAAAAAAATAAATTTAATACTGAAATAAAGATATTATTAAAAAAATGTTTTCTTCGAAGTGCTTCGCGAACCGCGCGCTCGGGGTTCACTGACCGGTCTCGCACCTTTCGTTTTGCTCGAAATTGAGAAATATTTTTCCAATATTTTTTGCTGATTAACGTTTGCTTGTAGATATATATATATCAACATCCTAGAAGGAGTGCCCTAAATTTAAAAACACCTGTATATTTATTACTTATATTTGTACAGCATTTATTATGCCAAAAGATAGTAAACAATATTCTTTAATAATGCCAACAACAACATTTCTTAACTTAATTATAAAACATGCAAATAGACAACAATATTTTTAGGCAATGGTCACTACAATTCTTAGGTCCCAAAATGTATTATTTTTACTCCTTATAACCCTAAAAGAGGTAAAAAACTCGAAGTCTTTATTTAAAAACTAAATAATTGAATAATAAAAACGGGTAGAAACAAATTATTAAACATACTATAAAAATAATAAATGTTATTCAACGCCTAATATGCTTAATAAAAATATCGTATCTGCATTGTTGTAGTGTTAAAAATATATCTATGAAAAACAGTTGAGTAATTTCTAAAAATATAATTTTAACATTTAACCCGCCTAACCTGACCTAACCCACCCGGGACAGCAGCGGCAGGATATTGACCAAGGCCGCGTCATTTATCTCGTCCCGCGCCTCAGATGCTCTCCGAATAGCGATCTAATCTCATCAAAGATGAAGAGGTGGACCGCGTCGCGTCGGCTCATTCAATACGCGAGAGTATTGCTTGTTCTTGGAGAAATCTCCTATTATCTAGATTGAAGTAATCTTCTCTTAATTAGGCTCGAATAATATAGCGGAAACGATCGTACGTGCAATTTATATTACGAATACTATTTTATGCGCATCACTACACTAACTAAATGTTTATGGTGAAAAAAAATGACGGTAATTTTTTTTTTAGTAAATGATGGCCATGATAAATGTGTAATTATAATATTTCTATATGTATATATATTAAACAAAGTCGGGTTAGTTACACCATTTATAACTCAAGAATGGCTGTACCGAATAACTATAAAAACACGAAAAAAAAAACATTTTTTCATACATTTTGTATGGAATTTTATTTTCAAACGGTAAGTTGTCATTGAAGATGTTCACTTGATAACCTCACAAGATGTGAGGTTATCACACTTATGATTTTCCGCGCATCGATAATTAAAATATACATAATTTTGATTTTTGTACATTTATTGAACTTATTTCATTTTGAGTATTCTTATTAAAAAACTGAATTTAATTCAGCTAATAAGTTAACACAACATTTATTGATTCTGAGGCGCTGCGAAGTTTGTCGGGTCAGTTTGTAAAATAAATATAAAGATCAGTTCAGTTTTAAAATGTGCAAGGTTTACACTAATTTTTAGATTATTTAAAATTACTCCCATTGCGATTAATTTGTTGCTTGAAATCAAACATAATTCTCAGGGGCACATGTTATATACTTTATACTATCAGCAGCATAGCCACGCACTCACACTAATGTAAAGTCTCCAATTTTCAGTAATTCAATTTAATTTTTTCGTACAGTTGTTAAGTTTTATTGTATTTTTATTTTTTGTGTATTTTATTGTAATATTATTATAGTCAGCGAAGGTTTTTAATTTGATAATCTTGACGCAGTAAAAAACAAACAAAATATATGTATAGCTCTAATTCCTGGAACTCATATAGGTGAACAAGCACACCGCAATGCACCACGTAAATCTTTTTTTTATAGCCTTTCTGTATCTTTAACTAATAACGAAATATTAAGCAGCAACATATATTGAAAATAAAAATAATATAATATAAAGTAGTATTTAAAAGTATAAAAAATCGAGTACTACCACCGTCTCCTCTAGCTCAAGCACAAGAAAATTTAGTTTAGATGAGTAGGGCTCAAAATAATAGTAGGAATAAAAAAAAACTCTACTCGGTGCACTGGGTCTATCTTACTAATCTACTGCCACAGTATTATTTTCCCGCTGTGTAAAAAAGTGCGCCTTGTAAACAGGTTCTCATTATAAAAAATCGTCCACATTAATAATTTCAATAGTTATGCGTTGCAGTACTTTTGCCTTAGAGAAAAATCAGAATTTACCGTTATTCAGGTTCGATACCCGTGTTATTCAATATTTAAAATATTCCTTACAAATCACTAACATTAATTGTACCATGCAGTACAGCATTAAACGCACGTTCATCCTAGTCAATTTTTTTTAAAAAAAACGCGGTAAACTATCGTTTACAATTCGGCATTCGATTAAACTCCACAAATTTGCATTGCGAACGAACCTGCCAGATTCAATTGCGCTAAGTTAGCTCGCGTGCATAAATCAGACTCACAATTCATATATTTAGCCGATGATGCGATTTTTTGTTTTTTTTTGCCATAACCACTGAATAAGTTGAATAAACTGTAAATTATTATATAATATACAATATTTATTAAACTTTTTCAAAATGCAAATAAATTATGCATGGCATTGTGACAGAAAATTATATCATAATAACATTGACCTTTTGAAGTATTCATTAAAACACAAGGTGAAAAATACTGATATTATATAATGAGAAATATGAATCGGTTTTGAGTGCGTTTCGATTCACCTTGAAGTTATATCACAATCTAAATAATTAAAAGGGTATTGGCTATGGTTATTACGTTTAGCATGATTAATTTATTTAATAAGGGCAATTTTTGTTAAATTTATAAATTAAAAAATATTCATCCTTATAAAACTAAATAAAAAGATAAATTTTGTACTTAATACACAATATAAACATACAATAAATATTGCATAACAAAAGTCTGTACTGCTCAGCACGTATGTTTATGCATACAAATTAAATACTAATATAGAAAAAGTCCACCTTAGGACAGGCATTGCCTAGTAAGGTAGAACTTGCGTTTTTGTCATTTAATACTATGTCAATAAATAAATATATAAATTCTAATTATTGCATAAGAAATTAAGTAAACTATTTATTTTAAATAAATGTGATCATTTACTGGAGACACACCACCGAGTGAGGCAAGAGAGTACTTCCAAACAATCCACCTGAATCCACAAAAAGTTATCATGTTATGGGAAAAAATGTAAAAAAATATTTAAAATTTGCTCTCGTTGCAGAATATTACAGCAAGCGATAGATTACGGTACTTTGTCCGCGCTATGCACGAGATACGTGGTGCAATTCCTGGTGCCTTAGTGTTATATTAAACATCCACCTCAACGTAAACGGAATTTAATTAGACAACCACTACACTCATTTTGTTGTTCTTTTAAAACAATTGCTATGACCTTTGAAGGTCATATTCAATTATTTTGAACCCTACTAACTAGGTTAAATGTGATATGGTAATAGAGCGTTAAAAATGGTATGAGTATAATGCGCGAATTCGACCCCGCGACCGCCGGGTTAATAGTCAAACACCTAACGCACTAGCCTACCACGATCTTAGTGAAACGTCAAAAAGTAGACATTTAGCTATTGCTTATTGCTAACAATAGGCATAACGTACGCTACCGAATAAGTTTGCGCTATATTAATTACAATAAATGCTACAAAGAGACGGACAGAATTCTAGACGCGGAGGTCCCATCATCACCTATCACCTATCATCTCTCATCTGATACGAAATAACTGCCACTTTCCAATGCCATTCTCTTTCGAACGACCGATACTATAGAAATTTGAATATATTAAACGCCAGTTTTAATATTTAGCGAAGTTTAAATTGGGTACAAAACGATTACTGTAAATAAACATTTTTGAGCAGTAAGCAAGAATTTCGAAGAATACTTTGGTTTTCGGGCTCTGCAGTGGTTTGAGGCTGTTAAATGTTTTCTCTCTGTATTCTTTTTGATTTTTTCCTCGAAAATAATTTTGTATGGAGCGAGCGTAAGCTATGAAATTTATTTAATACTGCTTTAAAATTAAGTTTAATGGTGGTGTTTTTACGGGTTGCATTTTTTTTTCTGTGCTCAGAGGTATTGATGGTCACTACTCGAGCCCACTATCTCTATCTTCAAAAAAAGTTGCAACTGAAATTTGTGTGTGGTTCAATTAAGTACTTTTATGTAGGCGGCGAACTACATAAATCAACTTACCTACCTATGTATATATCTGTACTAACATATGACATAACCGCCTGGGGTGGAGCAACATTTAACTCTAAAGCACTGTTCAGAAAACTCTGACACGTGTCACACTGAGCTCATATTTAAACAATACCAACTACCTATTGGAAGTGAGGCAATTGGCAATTGCACCAATCATGAAACATATCATTACGAATCAGCATATTAAAGTTTAGCAGACCTTACACTTCTAAGCACTTAGCAGTACCGAAAGCAAAAAAAAACCTTCACATATTTTTTTTTTTTATGTAACTAGCGCCTCATAATTATAACAATTTAAATTGCGAATGAAATTCGAGAAGATGGAGCAATATGTTAAAAATGTCGATAAAATAATAGCTCATTAGTTAGGGCGGATTAAGTCATTTAACTTACTTTTTCCTCTCATTATCAATAATTAATAGACCATTATAGTTTATACTACTTAGTTTTTCTTAAATTCTACTATCAAAGCCTGTTACTTCGCCATCTGATAGATTTAACTATAATACCGTTCATTTTAAACGTTCATCGTTCTAGTTAGATTAACACGGTGCGTAATCCGATGACACTAAATGTGAATTTAAAACAGTTATGTGATTAAGTTACCCTTTACTCCAAAATGTTTACGCATATTAACTTTTTGGATAAAATAACAGAGATTTTGTTAAAATTTTTATTCCTAAATACCTATTACAATATTACTTCAGACGAGGAGATGATTGCCCAGAAGCTGGTACCATTTGTAAATGAGGGGCCCACATTCACCAAATCGGTGTATAGCTTCGGCTCCTGTCATCGGTCGATAAGCTGACAATGCATTAACCCTACTGTTTTTCAGTACGTCTATGACTGTCTGCATCTCTATCATATCAAATGCTTTCTAGTTGTCCTCAAATAATTGTATATTACAAAAGTTTATAATAAGTGTTTACATTGTCTTGACTGATACGAGACCCATTTATATTTAGGGCAGTTGCTGATTATGCTAGTGAATATAAGAGTATACAGCCTTATGTTCTAAAGTGCATCTTGACAGCATTGTACTTTTTACGTTTCTGTACGATTGTTGAACAATTATTCTATGATTTTCAACAATTTAATAATGTATGTTATGTCTTAATCTTAAAATGTGCCCTCGAAATAAAGATATTGAAATATTCACAGTTTTGAAATACATTTACGTTATGAATAATTTAATGTATTAATAATACTAATACTAATTAAAAAAATAATTAATAAGCAATAAAGCAAACGTGTAAAATTGGAGCAGGTATCACCCCAGAACAGACCTTGTCTAGTGGGGTGATAAAATCCACACCACCTATCTATTTTGCTTTGTATGAGATAGTTTAAGATTACTTGTAACTAGTTTTATTATTTAAATTGTTTTATGCTATTTCATATGTATTGTTTTTGGATAAAATAAAAAATAAATAAATTAAAAACAAGCTGTCAAACCATCGTCGCCATTCCTTCGCTGTCAACGACTCCGTATTAAAGTAAGAGAAGTCGTCGAATATAATACTGTATTAATTTATTCATCGATGCGCATAAGACGATTAGTCATGCGCGCGCATCGCATTATTAAGATAAATCTCCGCAAGATAAACATCAAGCATCTGTTGCATAATTTAGTCTTCGCTCAGAACCTTCAATCAAACGCTGTTCCCAATTTAGTTCAGTTGTTGCTAAAAATGATTTCCTTTTATGAAAGATAACATAGAAATCTATGCTTACTGCAAAATATATTTATTTATAATTATTTGAGTAATGATTAGCAAGCGTTTAAAAAGTACTTTAATTATGGCATATTTGCAAGCCCCATAGAAAACCCACCGTAGAAAAACCCACCACATGTGTGAAAAAAGAACTACCTAGATAATACTTACTTACATGTTATCAAACACTAACCATATACTCCATTACTCTTTATCAGATATATATCGAAATGTTTTACAAACCATAATGAGACATGATGCACAAAGTGTTATAAAAATCTAAAGCGAAACTTGGACGAATATTTTTTTTCATTGCAACAGCGGATATTTTACGAACGAAATTTTTAAAATAAAATACAATAAATTAATAGTACAAATACTTTTTTAAAGACAAGCTTTTATTTAAGTGCGTGTACTAAATTTCGCGTCTGTGCTGTTGACCGTTGAGGAGTTCCTTCATTTGGAACCGTTTCTGTGTGTAGAATTAGGTCATGCCTGCATCCAGACGGCGTCTTTAAAAATGCACCGTCATCAAAAGAAAGACAAGAGAAAGTGGTTCTAAATCAGTTTGCAAGATTTAATCTACACCGATATACAATCATTGCAAGCTAAACAAAAGCATGTAAAAATGTAACCTACAAATAATATAATTGTGGCAATTTTTTTTTCTTCTAAAAAAATATTAACAAATATTATTCCGTCTTCTAGCAAAGCAATACTTTGTATAGCCCCAGAAAAATAATTCTATTGATCCAAGTCAGAGGTCCTTGGAGGCCAACTTATTGCCCGTCCTATCCATCTTTGTGTGCTTTCATAGTGTGTGTAGTTTAGGTACAAAAGTGCAGCCCAACTACACTTTTAAAGCCGTTAAATGACCATCAGAATATATATATTTAGACAATAAAGAATTTACCACTCACTCGATCGGTGAATGTAGTGTAGTCTGGTTAAATTACCAGATATAGTTAAGGCGCCCCGGGACGCATTTGTCCTTGAGATTTGAAAGAGTAGGCTTTATTCGAACATTGACGTGTAGAAAAGAGACGGATATACTCGCCGACCGCGAATTCGTTACATTTGGAATCGATGAAACATGTTTTTTGTATTTAAATAATTATTATCATTTGAAAAAAGTGTTTTTTTTATGTAATAGCCTAGATTATTATATTGTCTATCTTTAGAAAGAAAAATTAGGTTCGCATCACTTACACAACTAAAAAAAAAATCGTTGCAAGAAAAAAACAACACTTTCTTATTTATTTATTTTCATTACTATAATAATGTGTATTTCGTTTTTTTTTAAGCAAAGGACTAAATTAATAAGAGGCTGGAATTTGTTCGAGTCAGCCGCGGCGGCCACTTACCCGAAATCTTTTTAAAACATAATGGCAAACCCTTATCTTTATAATAAAACTAAATTCTTAGCCATAACATCAAATTATATGCGTTTTATCTCTTCTTGAAAACCACGCCTCTAAAAAAAACATCCTATATATGTAGAATATTGTCGTATTTTTAGTTTTAGCCATTTGTTGAGAATAACTTCAACAAAATGCACCAAAATACGTTACAAAACACGTTTTAGGGACTGGTAGCGTCTTAAGCAGCAAATAATTTAGTAAGCGGACCGCTCGCTAAATCGGCCTGCATTAACGGAAATTAAATACAAATTCATTTGCTCTTTCCTGACTTTTATAGCTGATACATGAATAAATACAAGTTTGCATGTCGGGAAGAGTACTGACTCGTTTACCAGATATTTACCGATATTAACATAATATCTAGCAACATTTTACATGAATTATTTAAACAATACACAAATTCATCTTTTATCACGCATGTTACAGTAGTGATTTGCATTTTTTTGTAGTACCCAAGTTCCTTTTATATTATATCAATAATCAAAATTGCTATATATATATATCAAAAATAAAAGAATGATTTTTTTTTTAAATAATGTGCATTCTTATTGTTACGACCGATTCATTTTCATGAAAATAAAAAACTTGATTTTTCCTATTTCACCTGAAACATAAATATATGCAATTATGTAATCGCATAGTAATTGATGTACCCGTTTTAACAGTATTTTTTTATTGAAGTCCTCATAATTTAAGATAAAGAACCTTCGAGAAAATGAATTGGATCTACATAGTTTAAAAATAAAGCCAATCCTAGATTTTTCCTAAAGTAAATTCTATATTTCTAAACTTAAGTAAATTCTAAACTTCCTATATTAATGATTAGACTTTACACGTCACCAAAATACTTTATTTCGGTAAAAGAATTAGATACAAATATAGTTAATAATTATTTATTGTGACGACACCTTTCGGTTTCACTAGAGTTCGTTATGTTTTTTTTTAATTTATTAGTATTAACATGCCGACATTTTAATTGCTTTCAATCTATAATCGAAAACCCAATATGTTACGTCAAACTGGTATTCGACTGCAGACCTCAATATGATATTTATTTTTTGTTTACTTTCTCTGTTGATGTAAAAAATAATATATATTGACCAATTTCTTTGTTTGTAAACAGTCAATCGTGTGGTCACTTTTTATACCATCATAAAACAATGTCTCATTTTTTAATCGGTAGAGTAATTATTTTATTTAATAATGATAATAAACATAGGATACAAATATTTCATTTACAAATGTGTCGTATTATAGTAGTCAATAGTAGTCAAAATCATATTTCATTCTATGTAAAACTGAAAGCGTATGCGCACGAAAACATATATTTAAATTATATATATATAGAAAAGTTATTTATAAGCAATTAAATTGTTTTATAATATACTAAAAATAACAATAAATGAGTGATGTTTAATTTGTCTATATTATAATAATTTAATTTTTGGTCAGTGTTATTATTTCATTTATTTTTCTGATTTCCTATTGTACCATAATGAATAAATAAATAAATAAATACTTAGAGCGCATGGCAGACAATCTGCCGTTACACAATGGACAAGGACATAAGCTTGTAGCGTGTTTTTTTTTAATTATTTGGTCCGTACGGTTTTATATTACAAAGCTAAACGGTAAACAAATGTTATTATTTTTAAAAATTGCACGCTTTGTGGACAGCGAAGAGCGTAGAACATGAAATGCTTCAAAATATGCAGCTACTTTTGGAATGGATATGAAAACGGTAAAACGTGCATTAATTCCGTTACCTAAAACGAAGCAAAGGTATTTTTTATACCTTGTATTATTTCTCTATTTCACTCGTACGGCGAGGTGCCACAATATGTTTTTGTTTTACGGAAACCATCTATGACGAAATATTCGGTCAATATGTTAAAAAGGATTTCATACTTATTGTCAGACGAATTAATGCGATCGAACGCCAACTGAAGTCCTACGGTAAAACTGCTGTCAAATTCAAAACTCGAATACCCTTCATTTTAGTGGAGCTTCTCAAATTTTAAATAATTTTACTCCATTAACACAAGATAAATAAATACATATGACATTTAATTTAGGTGCAATAACAAGAGTTTTAGGGTGAGTATTGGTGTGGCATAATAATAAATTATTGAATTATTATTATTATTAAATTATTGTTTATTAAAACATCCATTTTTAGTAACAACATACAATGTTAATAACAATAACGGAAGTTAGTGTAAATTTTTTAAGAAAACAACAGAATTAAAATTATAATAACAGTTCACATAAATGGACTGAAGGAGTGTTATGTGTTATTTAAACCAATGACTAGGTCTTTTCAAAGTCCTTAAAACTATATATATATATATATATATATATATAGTAAAACTAGCTGACCCGGCCACGCGTTGCTGTGGCTAAAGTTTTTGTTATATTACATTATAGTAAACAATCTAAGAGGAACAATAAGAGAACATCAGTCACGGAGTCCACTATGCTTTTTCACACAGATGGTATTTGTAAAAAAATATGGTGATCTCCTTATTTGACTTTCTACTACTATAACCCTTTAGTACAATGAAATTATTTACGAACTAAGACGACAATGTTGTTGTTGGTATACAAATTCACTGGATTGAGATTTGAAGGGGAAGTACGTTGAACACAATTAATTAAAATGTTCTTACACTTGATACTAAGCAGAAATCAATAGGTAAAAAATAAAAATTTATCAGATTTATTATTTCCATTTAATTTTATAACAAATATAAGTATATTACAGTATAATACAGTAAATAACATGTGACGCTTAAACTCATGAATGAGGTAGGCAAGGCAGACAGTCTTAAACTTTTAAACATTAATATCTTTTTTTTTGAATTATAAATACTTTCAATTTCAATTTAATTTAACACCAATCGGTGCACAATGTTTTTGGTTAACCTGTCTTTAGCTAACACAAATAGATTCGACGGTTTCCCAACACGTGAACACGCAACATATAGTTGCCCATGAGAAAAACATGGATTTTCCAAATCTAAACCACAAATGGACATTGTTTGACCTTGAGATTTATTTATAGACATGGCGAAAGCTAAACGAATTGGAAACTGTAGCCTTTTGAAGGGTATGGTAGAATCTGATGGTATCATCGGAATACGTGGCAGCAGGACCACTTTTCCTTTAAACTTCCCAGCCAAAATGGTTGCTTCAAGAATGTTTCCGGTGATCTTTTTGATGACCAAACGCGTACCGTTACATAATTGAGGTGGATTCAAATTACGGAGGAGAATAATAGGGGAACCAATCTTTAATCGAAGATTATGTGGTGGCATTCCAGGGATATCTAATGAATTTAAAAATTCAATCGGAAAATTTACACTTTCATTTTCATCAACAACAGTATCGATTGATTTAAAAGACATCAGATCGCCTGGTAACAACTGTTGTATCTGGAAGTTAATTTCGTCAACATCAACGTTTTTGGCTGCCAAAATCGCCCGTTGACTAAGCCATTCATGATTCAAATAATTATTCTGTATATCCGGGAAAATACTCTGAATCAATTCAGTTTTATCCTGAACAACAGTGCAAAAATTGTCTGGTAGTTTAATGCATTGCGTATTTGGTTGCAGTTTTATTTTACCGTTCCCAATATCTAGTAGTTGTTCGGAAAATATTAGTGCTGATGGATCATTTTGCAATTGTACTCGCATATTTATGGTCAATCGAAGTGTTTCAACACTTCGCCATAAGAATGATTGTTTCAAACATGCATTAATCTCATCCGCGAAAGTAGAGCGAGGTATAACCGGTAAGGTCTGCCGGAAGTCACCAGACAAAAGTAAGATAGCACCACCGAAAAGTTTATTATTGCTGTTTAAATCTTGCATAGTTCTGTTTAATGCTTCAAGTGAATATTTGTGTGCCATTGTGCACTCATCCCAAATTATTATAGAACTCTTCCGCAACACTGCAGCTATTCCACTATTCTTTTTGATGTTACACATTGCATCTGGTTTATTATGAACGTCCAATGGCAGCTTGAATGTTGAATGTGCTGTTCGCCCACCATCCAGTAAAGTAGCCGCAATGCCTGACGATGCTAATGCTAATGCGATTTTTTGTTGCGACCGTATTTTGGCAAGAATCAACGATATTAAAAATGTCTTACCGGTTCCACCGGGTGCATCCAAGAAAAAAAAACCGCCTTGTTCAGCAGCAACAGCCAGCATAATCCGATCATAAATAATTTTTTGTTCTGCTGTCAGTAATGGTTCACTGTTCATGATAATTGTTGCTAAACTTCCATGGTCATATTGATTTTCTCGTTGTAAATCGGTATTGACTAAGTCGGTGGCTGGACGATTAGGTGATGGCATACCATAATGATTAAGTGGTAAATTTGAAATAAGAACACATAAATCCTCGATCAAGACCAATGCTTCATTGTACATCTCTGGTGTATAATCTATGTTTTGGCATTGATTTGTTTGTCTAATTCGGTGCAAGATGTCTTCTGTCATACAATTTTTATATTTTTCCCACAAAGTTTGTGCTTGCGAGGGATAACATGTCGCCAAAATAATTGCAAACAACTGACGAATGTTATTCGGTGTTGATGTCAACGCAGCATCAGCAAGCGTTAAGTCCCAATGGTTATCGTCTTCTAGCAATTGCAGTTCACGACATGCATCCTGGTATGTATTGAATACTCGACCATTAGCTGTTCGTAAAAATTCAAAAGACGTTGGTCCGGGAACATTCACCAATAACAAACGTAAATAGAAGCACTCACGTTGCTTTGGATGTACCGTGTAAAGTCTCCCCAATGTCTTAGCTTTGAATATGCCTGTAATGGAAGGATGTGGTTTTCCTTGTTTCCGTGGCTCCCATTTTTTACTGGATTTGTTCCATGTGAAATAACGTGGAACATCACCATACACCAATGTCTTCGCGAATTGGCCAAAAACATCAGGTTTTTGACACAATGTAAAAAATTCAGTTAGAGTCGTTTTCGGAGCTTCGAACGCTCTTTGGAGAACATTTTCTTCAGTGAAGTATACACGTTGACCGTTTTCAAGATGTATTGCCAGATGTTGGACAGCAGGATCTCTTTCGTGGATGGGAAAGCTGAGAATATGCCAAATAGCTTCATTGCTGCTAATGTATCTGCCCATTTGGTATCGTGCTATTTCGTCATTTTTATTTATGTTTTTTACTTCAAATATGGCCAAATCACTGCCTTTGTTTACATATTTACAAATATACTTAATTGATTTAACAGAACTGCAAAGCTCAACATTGATATGAGCTTTGTAAGTTTTTGAAAGTAGTGGTGAGTATGGTACCACCCACTGATTATCAAACTCAACTTGATTTGGAAAGTTCGGCAGTCGCATTGTAAATGTGTGGCCACCATTCTCAGTACTTCTGCGGCGATACATTGGATAACCATCAATATCCGTGATCGTGTCATTCGTATGCGGCTTTGGGAAGTTTTTTTTACATTTTCCATTTTCCATGCACGGTGACGTCATGTTGAAAACACCGCATGGCCCATGGATCATGTGTTTGGTGACAATATCAAATAATTCTTGATCAATTAATGGGTCTGGAATTTCGGCTGAAATTATTTGATCGATTTCTTCAGGACGGATTCTATCTTTAAGCCAAACCAAAATGTGGGCATGAGGCAAACCTCGCTTTTGCCACTCTATCGTATACAGCCAACAACGTGTGATACCAAAAATTGTATATTTAACAATAAAATCAATTAAGGATTTCAATTTTTGTTTAAACACACGTGCAGTTAAATCATGACGATGAATGGCTTGTTGTCCTGGCAATAGTAAAGTTTGTATCTCTTCCCAATTCGGATTACATGTGAATGTAATAAATAAATCCGGTCGGCCGTAATGACGTACGTAAGTCATCGCATCTTGTATGCATGCATGTTCCGTGCCGTTCCGTATCGACATCTGTCAGTTTTATGACTGAATCTACCAGCATGTTCACCTAATGGTACTTTGTCGGCTTTTATGACGATTTGATAATTGTCATTTTGCAGTCGTGGCGAAACTCTTTTGATCAATTGAATTAGTTGATTGTGATCTTCTAAAAAATTTTCCAATAATATCACAATTGCTCTTTCCTCTGCTTGTTCAATAAAATTATACTGGCACCGAGTCGTCACGCGCTCTTCACAATCGCCCATAAAATAAAAAGGTATCGACATCTGTCAGTTTTATGACTGCCAAATAATAACGGACAAAAAATTAGCGATAAATTAAAATTGCGACTATAATTTGAGATTTAAACTATCCTATCTCTCAAGTGCACATCGAACTGCACATGGTGTTCAAATTTTATTATTAGTCCATTATTTTATTATTAGTCCATTGAGGACAAACATTGTGACACGAGATTTATATATATTAAGATAGTAAAATGTATTGTTTAAATACCGTTAATTAGATGATTTCTATGTTAAAATAGGTAACCACCTTTAGTTTAACATATATAAAAGTTTGACAGTATTGACATTTGGAAAATACGAATGCTTTTTAATATTTTAAGGATTGAAATTTTTTGCAAATAAAATATATAGCCAGAATGTTCAAAGAAAAATTAATACCGAAAGCACAGATAGTTGCATCGCTTGAGGTAATGCACGCTGGTTTAAATACAGGCCTGTATTTTATGAAAGTCTTTCACTCTCACCTACCTATCTGTGCGATATGCAATACGGTCAAACTTTCATTAAAGTAGTGAATAAATGATTTAAAAATTAAACAATAATTATGAAAAAAAGTGTGAAAATGTAACGAATATGACGTATAATGAATGAGAAGTGAATGGTTTAATGGATATTTACAAGAATAACTTACGTTCAACGTAGTTTATCTGAAAATGAATCGTTATGGTTAAAAATAAAAAGAAAAGTGTAAAATATATGCACATTACGTGCAAATCGTTAAGATATAGTAAAATAGTAAAATGTATTGTTTAAATACCGTTAATTAGATGATTTCTATGTTAAAATAGGTAAACACCTTTAGTTTAACATATATAAAAGTTTGACAGTATTGACATTTGGAAAATACGAATGCTTTTTAATATTTTAAGGATTGAAATTTTTTGCAAATAAAATATATAGCCAGAATGTTCAAAGAAAAATTAATACCGAAAGCACAGATAGTTGCATCGCTTGAGGTAATGCACGCTGGTTTAAATACAGGCCTGTATTTTATGAAAGTCTTTCACTCTCACCTACCTATCTGTGCGATATGCAATACGGTCAAACTTTCATTAAAGTAGTGAATAAATGATTTAAAAATTAAACAATAATTATGAAAAAAAGTGTGAAAATGTAACGAATATGACGTATAATGAATGAGAAGTGAATGGTTTAATGGATATTTACAAGAATAACTTACGTTCAACGTAGTTTATCTGAAAATGAATCGTTATGGTTAAAAATAAAAAGAAAAGTGTAAAATATATGCACATTACGTGCAAATCGTTAAGATATAGTAAAATAGTAAAATGTATTGTTTAAATACCGTTAATTAGATGATTTCTATGTTAAAATAGGTAAACACCTTTAGTTTAACATATATAAAAGTTTGACAGTATTGACATTTGGAAAATACGAATGCTTTTTAATATTTTAAGGATTGAAATTTTTTGCAAATAAAATATATAGCCAGAATGTTCAAAGAAAAATTAATACCGAAAGCACAGATAGTTGCATCGCTTGAGGTAATGCACGCTGGTTTAAATACAGGCCTGTATTTTATGAAAGTCTTTCACTCTCACCTACCTATCTGTGCGATATGCAATACGGTCAAACTTTCATTAAAGTAGTGAATAAATGATTTAAAAATTAAACAATAATTATGAAAAAAAGTGTGAAAATGTAACGAATATGACGTATAATGAATGAGAAGTGAATGGTTTAATGGATATTTACAAGAATAACTTACGTTCAACGTAGTTTATCTGAAAATGAATCGTTATGGTTAAAAATAAAAAGAAAAGTGTAAAATATATGCACATTACGTGCAAATCGTTAAGATATAGTAAAATAGTAAAATGTATTGTTTAAATACCGTTAATTAGATGATTTCTATGTTAAAATAGGTAAACACCTTTAGTTTAACATATATAAAAGTTTGACAGTATTGACATTTGGAAAATACGAATGCTTTTTAATATTTTAAGGATTGAAATTTTTTGCAAATAAAATATATAGCCAGAATGTTCAAAGAAAAATTAATACCGAAAGCACAGATAGTTGCATCGCTTGAGGTAATGCACGCTTGACCGTATTGCATATCGCACAGATAGGTAGGTGAGAGTGAAAGACTTTCATAAAATACAGGCCTGTATTTAAACCAGCGTGCATTACCTCAAGCGATGCAACTATCTGTGCTTTCGGTATTAATTTTTCTTTGAACATTCTGGCTATATATTTTATTTGCAAAAAATTTCAATCCTTAAAATATTAAAAAGCATTCGTATTTTCCAAATGTCAATACTGTCAAACTTTTATATATGTTAAACTAAAGGTGTTTACCTATTTTAACATAGAAATCATCTAATTAACGGTATTTAAACAATACATTTTACTATTTTACTATATCTTAACGATTTGCACGTAATGTGCATATATTTTACACTTTTCTTTTTATTTTTAACCATAACGATTCCTTTTCAGATAAACTACGTTGAACGTAAGTTATTCTTGTAAATATCCATTAAACCATTCACTTCTCATTCATTATACGTCATATTCGTTACATTTTCACACTTTTTTTCATAATTATTGTTTAATTTTTAAATCATTTATTCACTACTTTAATGAAAGTTTGACCGTATTGCATATCGCACAGATAGGTAGGTGAGAGTGAAAGACTTTCATAAAATACAGGCCTGTATTTAAACCAGCGTGCATTACCTCAAGCGATGCAACTATCTGTGCTTTCGGTATTAATTTTTCTTTGAACATTCTGGCTATATATTTTATTTGCAAAAAATTTCAATCCTTAAAATATTAAAAAGCATTCGTATTTTCCAAATGTCAATACTGTCAAACTTTTATATATGTTAAACTAAAGGTGTTTACCTATTTTAACATAGAAATCATCTTATATATATATATATATATATATATATATATATATATATGCCCGCGAAATTGATTTAAAGAGATGGGAACTCTCTCACATTTGGGTTTTGGGCGCTTGCAGATCTGTAGGTCTAAATACACAAAATTAAACTAACTTAACAGGATTTAACGCATGATGCTTGATATATTCTTTTAAGAAATTAGTTTCATTTCATAATACTGATTGATTTATCTAGCAAAACTGCAATTATATACTAATAATTGTAGTGGCTGGATATATTTATCTTTTAGTTGAAAATGCGATTTTCGAATTTATGAAAGTTGCATTTTAAACGTCATCTTTCATATATTTTCTGAAGACGCCGAATGGCGAAAGCTAAAAAATATCGTTTCATCCAATCTATATATATATATATTTCTAATATGTCACTACACTACACTCACACTCGTTTTCAGCACTAAATTTTTAAATTTGTTGAATTTTTATTTATTTTGTAATGCCTCTGGTAGTAAATTATAATATGTTAGGTCTAGCATAATGGCTTCTGAAACAAATATTTCGTACACCGTGAGTAGCTTAAGTTGTTTGAAGTGTGGCCGACCCTGAGGATAATTTTGATTTAACACGATCCATATGTTTAGACCAGTTTAGTTTATTATCCATTCAAACTCTTAAAAATTTCACCTCGTTTTTTATTTCTCCGTTATGTTAAAGATTAAAATCAACGGCTTTGTATTTGGTGAAATTCAATATATAAGCGTTTTTTCAAATTTAATTGCCACAACTACAGAACTCGTATCGTCAACAAACTGGGTGTTTCAGATTCAGTTATAGACAGACTTTTGTGTACACGTTAAATAATGTTGGCCCTAGTCTGGTACCTTGCTGCATTCCCACGCATATATAAATATCGCAGCCATTCAAACATACGTCGCAGATAATATTGAAATAAAACTACCTATTCTAGTTAAAAAAAAACTTACTAACTTGAGGTTGAGCCCCACTGGTGCCTACTACTAGTGCTGGAGGTGTCTTCCTCTGGTGCTGGTGGTGCCTGATTGGTGCCTGCCACTTCAACACAGTTATGTGCGATTACTAACCCACACATATTTGTACATATTAATTACAAAATACATATCATACATGAATTAATCATCTACTGTAATTAGCTCAAATGTAATTAAGTATCATTTACCTTGGCATGATTACAGCAGAATTTATGAGCGACATTTTTTGAATTTTCTGAAAGCATTCAATTTATTCACAGTTATTACGGCCATCGCGCGTGTATTTTGTATGTTTACCATCCTCTATTTTGATTAGTTTGATTTTAATTGTCGTTTCATCCTGTAATAAAATTAACTATCATTTATAAAGCACACATTACAAACCGTATTAAGATTGCAAAAGAGAAATTATGATTAATAATTTAATAACAATTTATTCACGTTTATTTAGTAGGCAGATTATCAGATAAGTTTTGCGGTCAGAGAGGGAATAAGGCTGGATGACACAATGTATTTACCTCTTTGTCGTTAATGTCAGCTGGATCCAATGAAGGGTTCCACTTGTCCACATCTATTTTTGTTTATAAACACAATTTTGGAATCTCGCGGCTCTTGTAAACCCAACAACAAATTGTAATCTCACAAATCAAGAAATTTGAGAGGTAATTTGAAGTTTAGAGATTTAGAGGGGGGGGGGGAATCTATTTGTATTGCTTTATTGATTCTGAGGATACATCTTAGGGAGTAGAATTATTTGTAAGAATATCCTAGATGAATTTAATATATATATACATATACAGTGTGTTAGTTAGGTCGATGCAAACATTTTAGGAACTGATAGAGATACGAGTATTTAGAACCAGAAGCAACATTTTCATGTATTTCTATACTTTAGAGAAAACCTGTCATCAGTTAATTTTACACACAATTGAATAAAGGGATATCGATGTCTTGAGTACATTAAAAATAATGTATGACCAAAATAGTAAGACTTTTAAAGCTGCGTTCCACTCAAAAACGAAACATGTGATACGATATGTTGTATATATCGCGCTATCAAACGTGACAAGTGTACCGATTTCATGTTCGTATTACAGATCAAACAAAAAAAAATAGATCCGACCTATACATATTTCACATATGAATGGTGATCACTTGAGTGTCATCGCAACAGCAGGTAACTGACAAATCTTGCAATTTCTTAATAACTATGTACAATTTCGAACCCTGTTGTTATATATAGTTTTATCAACGTCCAAACCGTTTAAACGTATTTTAATATAGATAAGTCACATATTATAAGCATCTAAAGATAACATATTTATTAGTGTAAATTATTTCATATTTTTTAAGTTCAGCAGTTTATTTGAAATAATATATTATGAGGTATTCATTTAAATTTGAAAGTTGTTATTATTTTTATTCATTCGTCTAATTTGCAGATATTTAGAATCACAGCTTGACAAAAAGCCGTTTATCACTAACATTGCGGCACTGGCTTTGATGCGATGTGAAAAAATCATCTTTTAGTTAGTCACTTTCGCAAAGCTCACAATGTTAATATGCTTTGATTTCGTTTTCTTAACGGCCGTGTGAACTTTCAACTCATTATTTCCGAGATTAATTCAATATTTTTAATGTCTTAATAGCCGTTTGGCTTGTAGGTTTTTAAATATTATTTGATGAAGCCATATCTTGTTACACAATCAATAATCTCTTAGCACAGATCCCTTGGTGGGAAATATATGGTATATATGGAATACTGGTAGGTATATAAATAGGCTTACACGAATAAAAACATTACAGGATCTTTAACTACTTCATAATATTATTTCACCTGTTATTTAGTAGGTATTGTAATATTATTTCAATTAGACACATTATTAAATTGAGTGTAAAAGTAGTATATTTGTTGATAGTATATCTTAATAGAGGAAAATCACCTTAAAAGAAGAAATATCATTTTTAAAAAATATTTAAAAACTTCTATTTATTTTTTGATAAAGCATAATAAAATCATATCGTCGCCGTAGAGTGAAATTGCGTAAAAAAATCAGATCCAGATATTTCAAAATTCGGGCAAAATTACAGTTTATTCAAAAAAGGTAGCTTTGCATAAATGAAATAATAAAACCCTTTTTGTTTTTTTATTATAAAAATATTTCATTGGCATATATGTAATTTTTATTGTATTCCTACGTAGACTGATTGTTTTTTTTCTGTTAGCTTTCCTGTAAAATCACAATTTGGGTAATAATATATAAGAATAACTTTTGATTACTTTAGTTATTATGTGTTTGGTAACAGTATGTTGCGATTTTCGTGACTACCTTTTCCTTGTTGTTAATTTGCGAGTTATTAAGTATTAGATTTTCCTCACCTATTAAACTCAACAGTATCCAGCAGCGAGCTCCTAAATATTGTAATATATTTAGAACAGTTTTTTAATATTTATACCCGCGTCCTTTATATATTCGCGTCTTTGCATTCCTTCGCCATCTTTCGTTTAGTTAGTCTACTCAAAGAGATGTAACCCACATAATAAATACAGTGATTAATAAAAAAATATTACAGAAAATTTAACCAGGTTTATCGAGCGGACCATTGCCATTTTTTTAATTAAGTAAACGATAATTTTATAAACGATATCGATCTATTTGTTAAACTTTCTGTATTATTTATATGCAGATTAAATTAAAATTTATCGTGAAATTAAATCAGTAAATGACGCTCGATTAATTCAACTCGATATAGATTTCCTCGATCATGTGCTAATTTGAATAGGTTAGAAATTAATTTCGCATCTATACCTTTCTCCCAAGCCAAAAATAAATATTCACATATTTTATTTTCTACGAAACAAAGTTTATAGTCTAGACGGCAATTCCATAATATTTTACACTTTTTAAATCTTCTGAAATCATTTCATGAATACTATATTCAACGATCTTTTAAAATTTAAAGATACGGCATGGCATACGAATCGTCATTGTCAAAACCCGACATGTGCCGCGCGCTGCAACACCCCGCTATGCATGTCTCGCTTGGGGCGTGGTGCATTTTCACCCTCAGTTGCCTTGTTTTAAAACATCGTTGGCTATATTACCTTAAACTTTACGAACATGATTCGTACAAAATAGAGCTTAGTCATTTTACTATTTTTCCGTTAATCAGTAAATCAGATGAGTATAAAATACATAAGTTCAACTGGAAGAGCTAACGAACGGTTAAATTTAGTAACCATTAGTTTTGTTTGACTTCTACGGTTGCTCCCAAGATTTTCGCTTTTGAGATATATTTAGGATCGGGTAACCTAGTTGTTGGGGCGTTTGACTATTGACCCGGGTGGTCGCGGGCTCGAATCCCTAATCTATACTGACACCATTTTTGATCCTACCAAGATAGTTTTAATTGTAATTTCTTTAAATAATTTGTGTCTTTTCATTTATTTTTTAAATATCCAACATACAATTTATTATTATTATGTATGTATTCGTTTGTCATATTTACTTTTCGCATTCTTACGTTGTTTTTTTCTTGTTGCGTCACCATCCTTTTAAAGTTTGCGCCAGTCACTGTCAATCTGTTAACCTCAAGGGTTTGTTATAACTTCTGGATGTTAGAAATGTGAAGTGGGGCTGCTAATACAGACTGCACAAGAGCATAATAAATAATCTTCAATATCGGCAACTTAAATAAATACATTTCGTATATTTCGGAATATGTAAATTAATTTGGGTGTTCGCATAGCGGCTGCAGAAATTTGGTTGGCCCATCTTAAGTAGCAATCAATGACTATTCCGAGATACATGGATACAGTGTTTCCTAGAGGAAGGCATTTACATTTAATTTTGTTACAGTCATGTATTAATATTTGTTTGTCATTTGTCTTAAATCTATCGTAAAAGTAAATATTTAAAGTAAGTAAATTTTCTTATAGCCAGTCATAAGTCTTATGTAATTCAGATTAAGCCTTTCTAAATACTGAGTCCCAGGTATTGAATTCAAACAGAAATACAGTGTCGTCAGCAAAGGATATAATTGTACCTGTAATTTCAAGATCTAATAAGTCATTATAAAAAAAATTGGTCCCAATGTACTAACCTGTTGTATTACATATAATATGTTAAAATATTCACTTTTCACACATTGCGAGCGTCTTGTAATGTAGTTTTTAAACCAGTCAAGTTCAATGTCAGATTGTTTCCAGTTTTTGTTTCCCCTATTGTTTCCAGTTTTTGTATAAGTCGGTCACGCGGAACAGTATCAAACGCTTCGTCCAAATCAAGAAATACGCCTAAGCATTTCTTTTGATAATCAAAATAAGTGACAATGAATTTGTTACTTCAAATATAGCAACACGTGTTTCTATTTTGTATCCAAAGCCATATTGCCCGGGAGCTAATGTTGTATTATGCTGTTATTTATTACTTATGTATTTATTTATTTGATATTATTTTTTTTATTTTCGACCTATTTCTTGTAATTTTCATTGTAACATTCCTCTTCGTATAATTTATAAATGCAAAATAATGCGATACGACAATCTTTTATTATATTCTTTGGTATTACCCGGAATGTCGATATTCTTTTCGAGAGTAAAAGTTTTACGTTCCCATTTTGTTTGTATGAAAATTTATCAGCCAAAATATACAAGCGAATGACAAATCGATTCTATTTTCCAACAATCCGATAATCTATGCATGTGTGGTCAAAACATACCGCCATTCACGAAACTTTCACTGACAACTGGTTACCAACACTAGCAGGCCCATCTGCTTAATAATATTACCACATCAAACCAAAACCAAAACTTACAGGAACATTTAAAATATGCGATTATTTCTTGCTCAGATCACTTTTCTAAAGTTACCCTCCTGCTCCGACCATAGAATAAATAAAAAAACTGGTTAAGATTCGAAGCTGTTTCTAATGATTAAATAAAACATGCCTTAAAAATCACTTTATTTAGATTCTTTAATAATATCTATGAACCAAATAAAAACGAATCTATAAAACACGGTTTCCATTTTTCACCTATATAAAAAAAATAAAACCAGGAACCATTTGAGTATTTAAAATACAATAAACCTACTTGACCAAATTTTCTGACGTTACAATTATTTTCATATTTCCTACAAAATTAAGTTGAAATTGTAACGTCTGCGTACATTTTATTTATTTATTTGTTTATTTCATAAATTTACATTTTTTTTCTTTTGTGTACCAGCCAAGCCCAAGGTAACCAGGTGTGTAATATACAGATATTAATAATTGTGGAATATGTTCAAATTAATTTGTTCTGTATTATACACGTCCTTTACAAGATAAACATAAACATACATTTTTATAGCTTAGTAGTAAATTACAAAAAAAAATAGTATAATTATAATATCATTTTAAAACAATAATTTACACCCTAAGTTATCTAGAAGCAATTAAAGAGAATGTTTTTCGGAGATTTAATAACAAATATTTGTAACTTAATATTTATTTTTTTTAGATTAAATATTACTTTTTAGTAAGGTTCTTGGCAAATTATTAAAAAAGATTGGTATAATAAATTGCAATGCTCGTTTACCGTAAACATTTTTAAATGAATGTATAAACAACGTTTCATTTTGTATTTGCCGTGTATTGTATGTATGCTGAACGAGTGTTTTGAACTTGTCAAAGTCGAAAAAGTGACCACCATCTTATACATATTTAAACATCACGTTTGCCGATTATAACGTAACATTAATTATTGTTCAACTTCGCATGAGTAATATCACGACAATGTTTTAACGCCGAGACCAAGATTCGATTCTTTAAAACTTAGGGTTTCAAAGTTCTAAAATATTGAGTGAATTCAGCAAACGACAGCAAATGGTCTCATGATTTCGTTACAGCTCAGCGTTACACAATATGCTTTTTTGTATAAAGCTAGAAGTAAAAATGTAAGTCTACGCTATTATATATTATTGGAAATGATTTATTTAAAGTGATATTATACACACCGTCGCGGAGGGGCAACAAGTCCGTATCGGCAGAAATGACTTGGACAGCTCCAAATTTTATTTTTTTGTGCCGTGTAATGGTTACCTCAACGAAGCTCTCTAAAATATTGACGCACAGCTGTCAAATGCGGGCATCTCGCTCCGTGCTCCGTGTCAAGTTGACGGGCGGCGAAACGGAGCGGCGCTACGTTTGACGCGTAATTAGAATTATATGAGCTCGCCAGACCGGAAGCTATTTATGACGGTGTAATAAAATATTGAGACACGCACCAAGTAAAACTGTTATTTATTTGGATAAAGACAAGATAACATTATAAATTTACATTGGTAATTCAACTATAAATGGTTAATTACTAGTAATGCTACAAAACTTTGTAATACAGCGAATGTACTAAAAAAATTATACTAAACTATAGCCATTTATAAATTACATCTATATTAACAAATATAATCAAATGCTTGTAAATATTATGTTAGTAAATAGTAAAAGAATATAAATGTTTTGATTTGTTCAAAATTTTATTGGTGGATCGGTTTTTCATTGTTTGCTAAAAATAAGAAGTTAATTGTGTCTTTCCTTAGTTTTTTTGTAGTAGATATATTTTGATAAGGTTTTTTTTTATTAAACCTTTACATATGTGTGGTACCGAAGCTAGGGATTAATTAGGACCAGAGCAGAGTTGGCACAAATCTCGGTCACCGAGTCAGCTCTCGTCGCGGAGCTCGCTTGACCACTGCGACTGGATGCTGCGCCGAAACCTGTTTCGCCCGGAAAGCCGTTTCGCATCCGGACTCCGGATAAATCTTTCAATCAGCTAGAAGGACGCTTTCTCGCGCCAAGGCTGTCATTAGAATATATACCGTTTAGTATTGAATTTAGTCGAGACCGCTAAAGAAAGTATTACAAAACTGATGAACGTCCTTTGCGAAATATGTATTAAAAACGTTTTAGAGAAAGTACAACGAGCAGGCGTGGCTAAGTGATAACATTTGAAAATCATCAAACTAAAAGAAGAGTCGCTAAGTCGAGTGGTTTATAACAGGCTTATATTGTGCTTCATGGAGGCTGATATTTTAAAATGATTTTCGTTTCTGAAATATAAATTAAATAAAAAAATGTTTTCACTTTTATTTTTCGCTTCGCGTTCGATCCATCATACGATTTACCCGAAAAATAGTAAATATTGTAGACAAAATAATAGTGTAGTTCTTAGCGAAGCCACACTTTTAAACATACTCTTATTTGAGAGATCTTTGGAGCTGGTGATAATAGAAGCAGCGGTATAACAAATATATATATAATATCTAATAATCAGGTAAATTACCTGATCTAGGAAAGACACGTATAACAAATTTAATAGTCTGCCTAAACGGTTAATAAATTATTACATGTTTTTCTAAAATTGATATAGAAATTGGAGTTTCTCCTTTATAACATTACATACATATATTCATTACTCATTTTAATGTATTGTAATATATTTATATAATTTAGTTCAATTTATTATAATAATTTATATCTATGTTTGTATAAAATATCATTATTTCAAATTATTTATTTATTATAATAATGACGCCAGAAGATGACACAACAAGAAATTTGAAGAAACTTATTGTCATGAAGATAAATTTAATTCCAGTCATTTATCTACGTAATACACTGAATAAATATGTAATTGTAATAATTGCGTTACGTATAAGTAATTTACATATACATAAAATCAATATATAATTACTAAATTACTATTACTTAATATAAGTTATAGTCCATATTTTTATGTTAGCTATTTTAATATGTTGCTCGCCATCTTTATTACTTAAATATCTAAATAGTGTTATTTTTTTATTTTAAACCCATATTAGGGTTTCGTCTATACCTACTAAATTTACAAACCATAGTATATTTATAGTAGAAAAGGGACATTAACCCCCTTAGATGTCGCCTCATTAAATGTCGTAATCACTAACCAGAAACTAATTTGAGTTGCGAATTAGATTCTAATGTTCTAATTAAAATGATCTCAGTCGGTAACTGTTAGGTAAGTTTTATTGATACAATTAAAATGGCGTAACCTCAAAATCGGCTAGACATTGTTATTGGCACGATCGTTGTATATATTCTTCGAACTCTCGCCTTGACAAAGACAATCAATTGTATTGTTTATAGTTTCTAGAAATAGCGTTGCTTTATTTCGACGATCAAATGTTTTTGTTTGACCAGTAATAATAATGAACTTGAAATTCGTGATTGTTTCATTGCACCATTTCATAATCATTCTGAAAGGCATTTATTTTATCTCCTAACAATTAATTTTACTCTAATGTTTATATCCTTTTTAAAGTAACACTTCTTTATGTGCACCTAACATAATCTTTCCTGGGCAATGAGTGAATTACTATATAAATTTTACTTCTAATGTGCTTTGTGTAAGTAACCACACACACACATATTTTTTTTTGATATTTGGTTTCGTTCGTTCGTTTGTTTTGTTGTAACCACATGATTTAATACGTCCACTAGTTTTAGTTCGACTCACTTCTAAAAAAAAAATGTTTTTTTTTTGTGTACTAAAACTAAACAAGAATGACTATGACAAGTGTAGCTATCATATATTATCAACTGCTTCTATACAATGTTTAGTAGCAGTAAATTATTTAACTAGAATCTGACTTCACACAGACTACTTGCGCCTGTGGTAACAGCTTGTGATAGGTTGTTTCATTTCCTATCTCCAATTGTGGCTGCTGCACTTTTAACCTATTCGATGTGCGTTTTGGATGGCCGTACAGGCTACAGTGGGCTATATCTGAGTAGATTAAAATAAAAAAAACATATAATGGTATCTTTGACGTTCTTTCAATTCATCATAAATTTTAATATTTTAGTTATTTTTTATAAATTTTGACGCGCGGTTAGTACTGAAACAACACGGACATAGGCACTGAACATTCTTTTACATGTCCCTATTGGCGCATATAAATGAGTTTGTAATAATTTTAACTGGCCAGTAATAAACAATAAACCCTTATGTTTCCATCAGTCGTGCTGTCATATTTTTTAATTCCAATATGATATTTAGGCTTTTTATCGACCTGTTTATGTTTCATTTATTAGTACTAAAAATTTGTTGACTATATTGTTAAATATCTATATTATTCGACCAGCCTCGGATGTGATCTTAAACAGCTATGGTTGTTTTTCAAGATCATCGATCTACACACAAAAATTCAACTCTTTTGGATGTGTACTTTTCGAGTGGAAAGTCGTAAGAGACGGGGATAGTAGCTTCTTATAGTTAAATGTGTGCATTGCAAAATAAAGGAATGTTACCTACTATCTAAATCATATTTACTGCCAGGCACACAATCCACACACCGCTACCACACCACAACCGACCTACTAAAACATTTTTTCCTTAGTCACTCCATTTGAAAATTAGATTTTATGATTATTATTACTACCAAAACTATTAAAATAATACATTCTGGTTTGGTTAAGATTTTTTTTGTTACATTTGCTTATATACTTTTATTCGCTATTTACGCCATAAGTCATTGTAGAAAATAGAGCCTTGATAAATTCGCTTTTTCTTTGTATTTACTACCATAACTTTAATAATGTGTATGAGATGATAAAATTTATCTTGTAAAGGACGTGTTAAACTCAGAACCGAATAATGTTAACATTATATTTCACAAATATTAATATCTGGCTTCCAACATGGAAGCCAGATATTAATTAAGCCTTGGGGTTGGTTGGTACATACAGAATGCAAATAGTAGGTTTGTTCTAGATGTTACAATCTACAGTAAAAACTTAACCACACGATAACATTAGATTCAAAGCCGAGATTTGCACCGGCTCTGTTTAAATGTGTTACTAATTGGCTACCGAGCTAAAAATGGTCGCAATTCGTGACAAACGTGTGCAAACGATTAAATGACTCTAATGATGTAGAGTGTATTCGCGCGCATGTGCTTATCATCTTTCTTGCTCTACAAATAAACACGTTTAACCCAGATGATCGTTCAGCGTAATCATCTTTAAACAATTAAAAGTGTGACAATCGCCTAAAATATGGACCAAAACTAATAGAAATCTGTTCAATTTTATTTAATTTCCTATTTTTAATGAGTAAAATCAACATTTAGCACTCTGAGTGTTTATGTATTTAGCAAAGAAGTCAACAGTTTAATAAATTTACATAAACATCATCGGCTGTCTTTTATTTTCCTGTTAATTGCCATTTACAACCCTGCCTGTATAACATTTCCTGTACAACCGTAATACAGCATTATATTTAAATACAATATAAAAACCAAAAATAAGTTTTATAATATGATTTAAACTTTTGTATTAATTTCTTTTATACAATTTAGCAAATGTTTCTTGAAAGCGTACTTACCATGTTTCAGAGTATCGTGACAATTGATATATTTATTGTAAGTATTAAACAAACGAGATGATGATGAAAACAAAGAGTTATTTGTGGAACATTGTTATTGCGTATTAGTGTATTTGCATAAGTCCTGATAAAATGCAATAAAACTATTTTCCTATGCACTGACTCATGTGTTATTTGTTTCGCGACTTATGTAACGTCTATACCCAAAATTTCCTTCATATAAACGCTGTCTGTAACGTTTAACTCTCTTATTTGTAGATATAGAAGAAAAATAATACTGAATATGGGTTTTATCTCATAACTATTTAAGCTTATATAGAATTAAACAGTTAATTTAAAAGGTAGTGTTTCTGTTTTTACAAGCCGTTAGATGAGATAGCACGATATTAGACCAAGCGCAAGATAGAGATCACTCTCTTGATACAGCAACTTGTTTGCGTATTGTTGTTTTTATGTTGCGAGGTCGTTCATTACAGGTAAATAACATCTCGTAAGTCTGTAAATGAATGTTTTTTTTGTGTGTTTGTCTTGTTACTTAACTCAGTCGACAGTGTTGAGAAAATAACTGCTTCTATTCAAACATCAGCATTATTTATTTGATAAGATTATCTCGCCCTGCTGTTGATTTACAGCGACGAGATTTTCAATGCCGAGAGGGATTCGGATACAAAGACAAACCTATCATATACCTTGTGTTAAAAAATGTCTGCCTCCTAGTTAGGAGGACTAACTGAATGTGAACTAATTATGCGTTGAAGGGAAGTGATACTTAAAATTTTGTTTTATTATTTTCAGAATAAGATACACGATGACGTCTAAACCAAATACTAAGAAAATGCATTGGTAAGTCTTTATTTTCTTCGGGCATTCAATACACAATTCTCGTTTCATATATCCGGAATTAATATTTGTCTTACTTATTTGTCTTTAGGTTTTACAGATAAACAAAAAATTATAATTTACCGATTCTAACGAAGTAACTATAAAATAAAACAATACATCATCTGCCGCAGGAGAAAAAGATTGTCTGAATTAATTGACAATATAGGTAAGAAACGTAATAAAACCTATGCACCTACTCAGTGACATTTTTAACTCGAAAATAAAAAAAAAAAACGACTAGTACATAACTAAGTTACACGATATTTTTATTCTCAAAAAAAGCGTCGTTTTCAGGGTACGGTTAAAATATTATGTTTAAAATATTTTGCGAAATAAATCTTAGGGCTTTTTTAAATCCTTTCCTTATTTTCCTAAAACAACGCCTAAATTGTTTTTTTATTTATGATTTTTGAGCCTGTACTGAAATCAAATTGACTGATAATACTGATTATGTCGTAAATATTAGGGACTATAGCAGTATTTTTTCTATTCATACTGAGTGTAAATGTTCTAGAAAAATGACGACGCATTTTGCGACATTGCATACCCGAAAATCTGATCTATATAGAAATAGTACCTACTCAGTTTTAAAATCAATAGATTTCTAGCATTAAAGTCAAACATAACAATAGAATTTTCATGGAAGCAATCAAAAAAGGTCATTTTCACATTAGTCATTAAAAAATGTTGACTAATATTTAACATTATTATTCTGATGTATTTTTCAATTCAATAATTAACCTAATGGTTATTTACATACAAGTAATAAACATCGCATAAACTTATTGATTTACCTGTAATAGTTTTTAAAAGGGCCATTTAAATATAGGTTTTACGTACTGAAAGCAGTTGTCGTAAAAGAACACGAGAAAGTGGAGACATCTGTAGATAGATCAGGTCAAAACAATGACTCGCTCCTCCTCAGCGGCGACGTAACACATCTTAGAAGAAATCTTCATCGGCGAAAAGATCCTCCCTAAAGAGGGAAGGAGGTAGAAAATCAAAATATAATATATATCTATATCACTAAGTACTTCACTATATATAAGATATGTTACTATACTATACTATACACATAAAAACCCGCAAGGGTTTAGTGAACAAACAAAAGAATATGTATTTTGTTTATAAATAAAGAATTCACAAAAAAAAAGTATAATACTATTTTTATATTGAATATTTATTTATTTATATCGAATATTTATTCACCTATATATTTAATAATTCATTTCATTTAATTGTTTATTTATTGTTATTTGTTTTAATTGTTTCATTTATTCATTTTAGTTTTTCATATATTAAGTGTTATTGAGTAGCACTTAAATTGTATTCATGTGTGTGTGTGTATATCAGTGTGTATATTTGTGCCGTAGTTAATTTTTATATTTTCACAGGGTTTTGCGCTGGTCTATTGTATGCACTGTAACACTTCATATATAACCTTCCTTAGAACAGGTAACTCTTACCTAATTAGGAAGGTTATAGACTTGTACTCAACGGTAAAGTATTATTAAAAAAAAATAATAACCTATCCAAATTTAACCAAAAAGAAAAGTGTTACGTACAACATGGACTTAACTAGTTACATGTTGACATGGCTGACACCTTAAACGCTAGAAAGCAAAATCGCGCTCAGTTTGCGCAGGGAAATCATCTTCTTAATGAAATTCCGCATAAACAGACACAATTATCATATTATTATACAAAGAAACCGGATGATAGCAGCAATAAATAACGATTAACAAAAAATCACTATGATATTCAGCTGATATGATAGCCATACAAACATTCCTAATGACAGCAAACCAATCAAGTCGTATAAACGCATATCATTTAATTTTATTTTCGGGACACAAATAAAGACCAATCGAATTAGTTATTAAGCTAATGAACAACTTTAAAAAAAAATCTAGATAAGCTGTATTTTAAAGTCAATATTATTATTTTGATTATCAAATATTATGTATAGAACTCATATGTAACTGTCCAATATAAAATTAAAGCTTTAAAAATATACATTTTTTTAGGGCCTCAGAAATAAAATTAAAAATAAAAACACACAAAATATATATTATTCTATAGACGTTCAGCTAGGTTGAAAATCCATCTAATTTCCAAGCCGATATTATATATCTTTGCTCAACTGATGATTAATATGGACTGGGACTTAACGAAGGATTTTCGTAACAGACGGTGGTACTCTTAGAAACAGCACTGTGATGGTCGTGGTCTTCGGATCATAACAGAACCGTTGGGAATCAAACCCGGGTTGCGTCAACAGCCGTACGGACCACTGTGCCACCAGATCGGTTGGTAAATAGTGATAACCACTGAATCGAGCACATTACGCAATCGCCAGGAGCGCCAAGGTCATGAAACAGTGGCGGTCCGTTGTGAAACTTGTCCACCGTATCATTCTGGCTTGTAGTAACGGCCGCCTGTCCTAACGGGCGCTACTGGACCTGGAACTGGGTTTGGTTAATTATGCTAGTATGACAGATACCTACTAGTCTAGTAGGCACGCGACGGGCACTGCTATGGCAATATAACTTACCTGACGAACTGCTAACTTAGACTTCTCCCTTCGATCAAACCTACCCCTGCGGAGCTAATCCAATTCGCCTGTACTTCTTCACCTTAATTCAGAAGGCTTTTGTAGTCGGGGAGGCGCTATTGGGCGCAGTTCCGACTGCCTTATTGTTGTTTTCATGATGCGATTCTGTAATTGAATGAGTGATTTTTTTCTGTGTATGTCTTGTTACTTAAACGGTCGACAGTGTTGAGAAAAGCTCCGTTGAATACGGATTCGAACCTGGGATGGATTTAGAAGCAGGCGATTATAACACTGCGCCACCAGCCTTATTTGCCGGTACTGTAATGAAAAAGAATAAAATATCGAGTTGCTTATGAATTTTAAATACTGCCACCACTATCTATTTATCTTTATGATAAATCATCGGTAACAAACTTTCTATAATGTTCATAAAATTTGTAGCATTTATTAGGGAAATAAATAATTCCTCTAATGTGCCTGACTCTAGTACAGGGTCATTTGGCCTAGTTGAGTAGAGCTCAAAATAATTGTATAGGGTGATGATTTTAGAGGCGTGGTTTTCAAGAAGAGATAAAACGCATATAATTTGATGTTATGGCTAAGAATTTAGTTTTATTATAAAGATAAGGGTTTGCCATTATGTTTTAAAAATGATTTCGGGTAAGTGGCCGCCGCGGCTGACTCGAACAAATTCCAGCCGAGAGGCCCAATTTTTAACCACTTTTTGCAGCAAGTTGGGCCGTATGTCAGCAATAACGCGCCGAATATTCTCTTCCAAGGCGTTAATCGTGTCCGGCTTATCTGCGTAGACAAGCGACTTCACATAACCCCACAAAAAATAGTCCAGCGGTGTTAAATCGCACGATCTTGGAGGCCACGCCACAGGCCCACGACGCGATTTTTACTTTATTTTAGAGTGATTTAAAAAAAATTTAGAGTGACTTTTTTCTAAATTTGCACTATTTGCAAACGTTGTTCAGGAGTAAGTCTATTCATTATGAAATGGCAAACCAAACTGACATTAATCAAGTGACAGCTGTCAAAAACACCAACTACGAAAAAAGTAGTGCCAGATTGAAAACCACGCCTCTAAAAGAAACACCTATATGACCTAGGTAATTGTTTGAAAAAAAAACTTTTACCTTCGATTCGTTTTTTTTTTTAATTTAAACAAAACTTTACAATGAATGACAAACTGTCAATACAAAGAATACAAATGCGTGCGGTAACGGGTGTAATCACAGACCATAGCCATTAATAAAATAATACGTTCCAACGGCCGTGCTGTCATATTTTGAAATTCGAATATGATATTTGAGCGCTGAATCGAACTGTCAGTTTCATCTATTAGTGCTAGAAATTGGTTAACTTTAATGTTATATGTTTATATTATTCGAACAGCCTCCGCTGTGATCTAAACGGCTATAGTTATTTTTCAAGAGCATTATCTACACACACAAAATTCAACTCTTCAGCCCATGAATATATGTATAGAAGCTAAAACTATGTTAGTTATGTATCTGGTATGTTTTTGTAGCAACTTACCGATGTAAATTTATATTTTCTATCGCCACGCTGAGCAGTCAACGTTTTGTCAGTAGCAATTTTAAAGCACTTGTGTTTGTTAAAAATACATAAAATATTGTAAATTTTACAAAGGATTTTATTGTGATGAAATCCGAAATTCTAACCCGGAATGTTTGTACGGATGTTCGTAAGCTAAACCTCGAAGTCATCTAGTTTATTCATTATACGAGATATAGCTAAATACGGTCAACACTACAAATATCAGAATTGTTGTAACGCAAATTACTGTGTGCAACTTAATCCAATAGTAAAACTATGTTAACTGTTTCATACGTACATGTAAATAGGTGATATTTTCTCATGTATTTAATTACGCAACTGCCTGTACATCATAGGTAACCCAATAAGAACTAGATTTAACGGGTAAACTAGGAAATAATGGCACCAGTTTTGCGAATGGTCGACTAACAGTTAGCAACTAGCTGCGTGTAGTACTGACCGATATAGCAGACCTCAACCTGTTGGGGGATTTTCCGACCGGCGGCGCGCACCTAACGGAAGGGGCTGCTTTCGAAGTTACCAGTGGTACCGTTCACGCGTACCTACTATCGAAGAGTTTTGTTACTGTAAACAATCAATCGCATAGGTTTGCTATAATAATCGATTTACCAACAATGTAGCTCACCTAACGTTTATATAGCACATGCACACATGTATGTTTAAATATTAATACAGTGTTTGTACAAATCGGAATCCATTTATTTATAACAATAATAAGTTATAAAGATGTCATGAGAGATAAATTTATTATTACGGAGACAAATTATTAAATACCAGTAATTTTATTGTTTACTTTTAGAGTAACATGGCCACTCTAAGTAGGTTAAAACCCTACTTTAAGAACGGCTAGAAGAAAGTGGCAGAAATATTTTAAGATACTTTATACGTATGTGAGACCAGTTTAAAGCAAAAATATACAATTTTGAAATTGAAAAGATTGATATTGAAAAAATAAGAAAAGATTTTTTTTTTTTTGATAAAGCTTAGAATATAAAACCATATAGTAAAATAATTATAAAGGTTCTAAAGAGGTCCTGTACTTGAGAGCACAGGATGTCGGTTTAAACCCAGCGCTGAGTTTTATAAAAATGCATTTTAACTCTCACCTATATTCTTTAGTGTAAAATGTTGTTAAAAATTATGTGATGAATTATGTGTGTGATTATGTGAAAATTATGAGTCATGAACGATTTTAACAAAAAAATAATGGATATGTGATTAAGATGAAGGATTACGGTTAAATACGATGCTTTTATGAGTGACTTATATATGAAGTTGATGAAAATAAAAATAATGGAAATGTAAAAATTAAAGCACATGTGTGCATATTATTTATATAATTATATAATTGAATTGTAAAGGTGGTTAGTAGTGGCGGTACTGTCAATTTGCCATCAATTAAAGTAGCACCTTCGCGCCAAAACGTTTGGCAATTTAGTAGTAAGCCTTTTTTACTCTACTACCTATAATGAACCACCACCTGCCACCTGTAAAAATATAAATACATAAAAATTATAAGAAAAAAAAAATATTTGTGTCGTAATGTTACCATTCTAAATAAACATCTTGACTTCGCAAAGGAGAAATATCGCCTTCTTTTTTATCTAAACCTGCTTCAAAAGTAATAAATGCAACATTAAATCTTCTACAAATTTCTTATTTTGATTTTCGCCAGCTTACAGGCTCTGGAAATGGTCATAAGTGCCTCTATAATTTAATTTGCAATCATGTCAGATTTGCAACAAAAACTTATCTTATTCTCCAGATACAATAAAATTTATTTTATTAGAATTTTGCAGCTAGTCATATCATAAAACTAAATGTTTTAAGCGCGTAGGCGCATAAAACATTTAGCGCCTTCATCAAATTACGAATGTAGATTCGTAATTTGATTTATAGAGGTTTGGTATTTAGGTAGGTATTATATTTTATTAATAGTCATAATTGAAGTATTTTTCCAAACTGTATTTGACACTCGCCTAAAGATATCGACATTAAACGGACCTGAATAATAATCATCCAGCGTAATGATGATTATTGCTTGAAAAACATTTGCAAAAAAGGTACAAATTTAGCCCTGGCCCACACACGCTATTAACAAATAATAAAACTCTAATTTACGAAGAGTTTTCTCAGTATATAAACGCAAATTAAATAGTTTATTTGAATATATGGTTTGCGTCTCAAAATTTACCGGTACGGCGCGCGACGGTAGTTTTAAGTAATATATTAAGTATAATTTTTCGTTTTATTTTTAAGGAGAACAAATGTTTATCAAGCCATTGCTTAATATTGTGTAACCGATTTATGCATAACAGAAAATGGTTTCTGTCTTTTTGTACACATTCCCAGGATTTCCCTGTAAAAATAACAGCAGTATCATCGACAAATAGATTAAGAATGTGTTAGATATGTTATTAATGAAACAAAGAAAAAGAATAAACTCTAATAAACTCAACTGTTGCTTCATTTCTAAAATTTTTTTCCCAATGAATACTACTAATTACGAAATGTAAAACTGTGTCGAATGCTTTAGCTAAATCTAGGAAACCTATGCATTTTACTATGACCTCTATCATTTTAAAGAGTGAATTATGGAGCTAATATTCTAATTGGCTAAGATAATTCCCGCATTCCTTCTTTTTATCTTACCGTTTTTGTTGTAACACAAGTAACGTGTTACCTTCTCTACTTGTGTTACATCACTATTAAAAGAAAGGCCCTATTAAATAAAAGATAACACATATATACAGACTAATAATATACACACCAATAAACTCTTCAAAATTATATAAACTTTGATTACAAAAGAAAAAAAAATATCGATATAACCCAACTTAACGAAACTAAAATTGTAATACCCAAATAAATATCCATATAATACGAAAAAAAATATTACAGGTCAAATTAAGAACCTACATGCTTTGGAATCCGCTAAAAAAAATATTGTGTTGTAAACCTAATACGGTATGACGTTTAGAGAGAAATACTCGTAAATAAAGCTTGTGGCTATGTTATTAAAAGTAATTATAATAATTTTACCTGTAAGTATATAATATTACTATAATCGTATGGCTTGCATTGTAGGGGAGGCGTTGATGAGCGCAGTTTTCAAACGCCTTGTCGTTTTCTCCTTAATGCGATACGGGCAAGCAACATGTCGCATGTATGTTGTAATATTTTTGTTTGGGTGTGTGTTTCTAAACTCGCTCGAAAATTGACCCCCGACTGAGAAGAAGGCGGTTATATCACAGCGCTGCTACCAGACCATCTTTAAACTATTTTATACAGTTACATATAACTTTATATAACTAATGTAACCCTCGTCCATTTAATGAGCGATAAAATAGATGACTTTTCATTTTTAATACCATAATCATATGCGATTATAGTTTTACATAACGTTATGTTTACTATCCCGCACGTAATATTTTATGGCGTTTTCGGCTGTTATAAAATAAACGATAACTGCCATTCTCAAATACGAGTATATTACGTTTAAAATGTTCTAACTCAACAAAAAGTTCAAATATTTTATTTATTTATATCATAAAAGGGCTTTTTGCGATGTATTAAAGAGAAGCGTGTATCTTATTGTCTGGACACTTAAAGCTATACAAATTAAGAAATAAATGATAAATATTTAGGTATTTTATTTATTTAGAATATTAGCTACGACTCTTCTTAGTGCTAAATTACAAAATATAAAAACTATACAATGGCCGTTTATAACTACATCTTTGTGTCTAAAATAAAAATAATCTACATGCCAGCGAAGCGGATTACGAGAAAGAGATAGCAAGGGTGTTATGTTTGTGTGAATGCTTGTGCGTGCCGGATATATAAAATTAGTGTGTGTGTATGATTATGTGAAAATAAAAAAATAAATTAAAAGAATGCACTAGTTAGTATATAGGTGTAATGTTCGGTGACTATAAAAATATTAAATTAATATTGGGATAATATCAACATATTGGGATAATATAAAATCTAATTACCGATACAAAACACACAATAATTACAATTATTAGAATTATATATTTAATAAATGTATATTGTATGTAATATATATTTTATATATATGTATATAATATTATGCACTATTTATTATATGTATTATATTTTGTATTTATATTTATCCTATGATCCCCTTTGTTATTAGTAACGTCTCGCGAACGTAATAAAATTTCATTTTTTCTGCAACTTCCTTTTGGCTGCTCTTAGAACAGGTTTTTTAACCTAGTTAGAGTAGCCATGTCACTTCAGAGCAACAATAAATGACTGGTGTTTAATTGGTTTATATTATATTAATTTAATTCATTCTGTGTTATTATATCATTTATTGTTGTAACATCTTATTGTACCATATTGATAAAAAAAAAACTAAGTTGCGAGCATATCCGTTTTGCGTTTGGGCATTTGAAATACTCGTACATATATTCAACGTTTGTGCAACGCGGGAGGACGATACTTGCAATCAATTTGGAACTCGACTTTAACTCTTCACGGGGCCCCGGAGAGCCACCAGATGAAATAAATGTGTTCAAACTTTAGATTTGGGCTTTAACATAATATAGCTTATAAACATATTTAGGTAATACATATAACAATGTTCTTATCGGATTTTTTAACAAAATCGCGGAAAATTACAAATTATTAAAAATTTAAATAACCCCAACGGTATTTATGTACAAGAAGCCCTTTGTGAATTTATCCGGACGAAGGAAGATAATGACACACATACATCGGATCATTTCCACAACACAAGGAACAAAGATCATTTTATTCAGCCGGTACCTCCTCGTACGTCCACATTTCAAAAAACTAGTTTATATAGAGGACTAGAAATGTTCAATAAATTACCGGGAGAATATAAAAACATAAAAAATATATTTACTTTCAAAAAAGCCATCAAAACATATTTAATTAAAAAAAATCTGTATGAGTTCAAATACCTATAATTGAAAGGAAGAAATGTTATGTGTCGGTTATTCTTTATACTAATTTTAAAATAGTATATTTAAGCATAATTATAAAACTTCGATTTGCAATTTATATATATATATATATATATATATATATTTTCTGACGACGCCGAATGGCGAAAGCTTAAATAAATCATAATCATCAAATCTATATATATATATATATATATATATATATATATATATTTCTGATGTATTTTTAAGTTTGTAATAAGAATATGAGTAGTACAAACAAAAGAGTACGAACACTCTAGGCATGATGTATCTGTATATTATTATATCAATTTTTGTAAAACAGTTGAAAATTTAAAATTGTCATTCCTATGCATTAAGTTGTTCTTGGAAATAAACTTTTACTTTACTTTACTTTACTTTACCAACACTCAAACGGAATCGAGTCACCTTTGAAACAAAAAAATAAAATCGATTAATTCGTTTGGAAGCTACGATGCCACAAACAGACACAAATACACGTTAAACTTATAGCACCCCTCTGTTTTCGTAAAGGGTTAAAAAAGAACAGAAAAAAGTTGTATGTAAGTTGTATTAGTCACCATAAACAATAAATGTTATTTTGCTACACGGATTTGAATACACTAATATTATTATCGCCGGCCTCAATGCATTCGCAGATATGCCACCTTTCATACTAAGAATATAATGCAGTCAACGAAATGTTAGATCGCCTGCTTGGCGAGGTATAGCAGCGGGAGATTAATGTTCATCTATAAGGTAACACCGCTATTTCTCGAAAGTACCGACCTATACAGCCCCAGTAACAGTTGATACTTGAACAGGTTATTTACTGAGCGCTGAGTACTGCGCAGCTTGAGGTGAGATTGATTGTGATTTAGACGCTATCATTTACGCATTCATTCTAACCTCATGTGCGATGATTTAGTACTTTTTTATATCCCTGTGTTATTTGAGTATTAATATTGTTTATTTACAAAAGAGGTAAAGCTTGATGTGTTATTTATTTTATTTATGCATTTACTTTAATTCTTAAGTAATCTACACTCACACAGTGGTTAAAAAGTGAATACTACTTCAATTTAGAGTCAGATTTATTTTATACTGTATACTTGTTCCGAAGTCACCCTATAAATTACATTTATTCTATTTATTATTGTATCTATAATATTGTATTATTGCATAAATGTAAATTATTTATTTTAAAAAAAATAGACAAATTTTAATCATTTTTTTTAGCTGGGAAGGGGTCTTAGGAAAAGGTTTGAAGACGCTGCAGTTGAGACTATTCCACTTTCTAATGGTACGCGAAAGAAAAGAATAGAATCCGACATTCTTTCTCCTAAAAAAATCTTTTTTTGTGGGAACGGTCCTTTCGTCCAATATAGAAGGGTTTCCGAAGTTGCTCACTAACGGAGGACCACGCTCTCTAACGAGACTACCATCTGACGAACGGGCAAGTAGCAGACGAAAGCAATGCCGACTTAACAAGGATCCCGCAAGAGCAACGGAATCCTAAAAGAAAAAATCTCTCGCGTTTACGATGGTCCATTAGCAGCCTCCGTGTCGTTAAGCGTTAAGCGCCGATCAACAACTATCGTCAGTACTGTTAGATGACTATTGAAACGTAGGCGTGGCCTGAGTGGTCCATATCTGACAGGGATCCATTAGTTGTGCAGGTAATAAAACTGTCCGCGGCGCGTAGTAGCTCTCTGTATACACCTTCGGACCGCCCTGAAGAATTATTAGATATAATTCAGTAACGAATGTGTATATACTGTTAACATCAATAGTTGATCCACCGGTGGATTTAGTCCTCTCCTCATAATCGCCATATTCCCTGTCCTATGTTCTCCGTCCAACTCCCGAAGCAAGACAACTTCGTATTCTAGTCTCCATTCAAGCAAATTCCTGCAGCAAATTGAAGAAGGGACGAGCAAAGGTGAGATTTCCATAATTTTTTTCACAAATGCACCATCAGTGCTAAACACATAATTTTCAATTAGACATTTAACAATCTATCTAAAATAGCTAATTCGTGGTTTTCCAAACCACCAATTTTATTTTTTATTATATATTGAATTTGGGAAATGTCAAGATCATTAAAATAAGCATCTGGAAATGACACTCAAAATTGATACACACCAAATGCCACCTTTTAATTTAATTATTGTATAAAATTTGGTGGGAAATATCGCTATTTGATGCACTTAAAATAAAAGAAAGTCTTTTTAGGGATTTAGTGATCAGCATTATGAACGCGATTCATTCAAAAAACATATTTAGTATGAAACTGAAAATGTCACCATCCACAATTGTTTTCAGTTCTTCGGCATGAGTTCTTTGCCCATTGCGACTGAAGCTTTGGTTACTTAGCTGATAATTTCCTTAGCAATCCTGTCGCGCAAAGATACTCCCAGCATAGCCAACTGTGTTCCTCGAACTCGTCACCTGATAGTTCCGTCACGTAGACATGTTATAATAGAACATAAATGCTTCGATTGAAAACTTACGCAACGAAACTCCCGGATGTCTTTAAAAATAATCTTTCAGCAAACAAAATTTTCAAGCGTCCTCATGTTTCTGATCTATTTATCTAATGTACGAAAATGTTAAAAATTTTAATTTTACTCCCATAATATGGTGCGTTGCCATAACAGTTTGTGTGAAAGATCGTATTATAGATTTAATATTTAATAATATTACTAATAACATTGGTAATATCTTGAAATATGTATCCATCAGCATTTATTATCCTACTTTCATAAACTTATTTAAAAGTCCATTGACAATCCCGCATTATTTGGTGAGCTTTTATGACGTCAATTAACGTAGCGTCTATAAATTGATTTGTTGATCTCTTCGCCCAGTCGAAAAAGAAATCTACCTTCGTAAATAGCATTAATCACAATGCTATGTATTTTTAAGCTAGTTATCATATGTTCGTCAACTTAAAAATAAGGATTCTCAATAATATTAATTCTCAAAAATAACAATAACCTCAATTCAATATTAAGTATTTTTGATTTTTTTCATGGTTCATTTTTTAATTCCGAGCGTAGATTTAGATTTTTTTTTAATTTCTCTGTGGTGGTTCCGTATTACTATCGTAAAGCAGGAAAACTTCTGGAAAATGTCGACATATCTTAGCATTTCATATCCCCTAGAACCCAAAACCACCCTCAATTTAAAAGTTTATATACGTATGTATCTATCTATCTATATCACTTTTACCCCAATCACTTTTAAATTGATACATAAACTTTAAGAGCACAAAATCTCAGTCAAGTTCGTTAATGAGCAAAATCAGACCAGGGCAGCGGGAATAGGGGGGTTTTTCGAAAAAGTGAAATTTTGCTATTTCTTTCATAGTGTATAAGATATTGTATTTATTTAAATTTTAGATTATTCCTTTATTTGATAGCACCAAAATTGGGTGATAAAAATGTATTTTTCGAAATTAAAAAAATCATACCCCCTTTAAATCACAGGATCAAATCAGTTCATAATGTTAATTGTAGGACTATAATTTCCCTTCAACTTTTGATTGAAACGATTTTTGATATGAGCAACCCTTACGGCACAGTATAAAGAGGGATTCAGTAAACGCACTCTCTCTGCGCAAGGGTACGGCGGGTTGAGGTGCGCGAGCTGCCGCGCGGGAAGTTGATCACGCGGCATCTCGCGGAAAGCTTGATACAAATTCGTACAATTGGAGTTCGCCTATCCCTAACTTTAATTCGGTGAAATCTACATCCGCCTTCCAGCGTGCCGAAATTTAGTTTGCTGACGAAATCATTTTTTTATCTATATGGAATATTGTACTATTTTGCTCTTTAAAAATGATGCACTCTTCGAACACTTGAACCCACTCATCCATCATGTTTTAACTTCTTGGCGAAATAGTTTCTACACTTTTTTGACATACGAAAGTAAACTCCGCATTATCCGACATTTGAAATAGAGCTTGAGCCGGGAGTTTATTTTTTTTATAAAGTATGCTAAATTTGCCTTCTCTTTCATGTGTCCCTTTTAGAAGGGTACCGCACAAATATCCATCTCCACTAATCTTGCGTGCAAACGAAAGTAATTGACATAAATATAATTAGAATAGGTACTCCTAGACTATTGATAGCGTTACCATGTTAGCCGAAGAAGCGTCTCAAACGGGGAAGTAATATCCAGGCTCCATTTCGCTGCAATCGCGACATATGCAAAACCGGAAATTGGTTGAGATGGGATGGAGGCCTGCGTGATGTAATTTTACTGATCTCTACGGTCCACTGAACAGCAGTAATAATTGACAGCGTTTGCCGTATCGTCCACGGGCGGTAGTCTAGTCGCATGGCGGTTTAGCAGTTTATGGTGTTTCATTGTAACATACTCAATAGAATAAAAAAAAATGCTATTCCTATACATTATACACGTGATGGAAATAAAGAATCATATCATACATAATGATAGATTTTTGATCCTTTTCTGCGGACTCTGTTCCTACCTATAGACAGTCATTGTCCAGCAAAATCATCTTTTATTATATCTGCTCAGCGAACATGTGAACCCTGTCATGATAAATACCGGTTAATTCTTTGCAGGTTAAATAAGTCATGTCACTTTTCACATTCTTCAATTTCAGCGCATTTTGTGAGCGCCATTCAGCCTTGGCCCTTCTTAATTTTCATCGCTCCTCAAACTGTTGATAGAGATCATTTTATAAATACTCAAAGGTACTAACAGGAGCTTAGAGATATATCTAGAAGAATTAAAATTTAAATAGTATTTATAAAAAGTATGTCAATAAGCTATTTTTTTTTAAATTAAAAGCGCCAAAGTTGGGTTTAGTCTTTTCTTTAAACAATATTATTGACTTTTTTCATTCATCTTTAGAAATATAAGTTTTTTAATTTGGACAGCGATCTTTCGGTAATTAAATTCACTATTAAATAAAATTATGTAAAAATTATGAAGTTGAATTAATATTCTCACAAAATACTAAAATAGGATGTTATACTAAACCAAGTCACTATTTTCACATTTTTAATTTTTTGAACACATTACATCTCCAAGGTCACGCATCTGCACCCGCTTCTTCGTATATTTTTTTCTTATATCGAGTCAGAGAATCTGCTCTATTAATAATTAATAGAGCAGAATTGGCTCTGTTAAATCTGACAGTGCCTTTTCAGAATACCTGTATAGTTATAATTATTAATTAAAATGAAAATGTTAGTGTTCACGCAAGCGTGCTGCAAGTAGATAAGTTAAAATTCCTATCATATACAAATGAATGTTGGTATATTGAACGTTAATAGATTTCAACACAGTTTGACCGATCACCAGTTTGATCAATTTACATGTCATTATTTAGGCTTAAGATATTTTAATATAGGTACTACCTAAAAGCTTTAAAAGTATAAATAACTTAGAAACTTATTAATAAATAGAGTTTAAGCTTAGGTTGAAGAAATATATACTGGAAAACAATATTTATAGTTTTAAAGAATTTAGATAGTTAAGTGATAAATTAGGTATACACAATGCACATGTGTTTTTTTTTATTATTATTATTGTATTCTTTATTCTTGTTTCTCTACTGTCTTATTCTATTGTGGTTTTTTTTTATTTTTAATTGAAATGTAACGGTATGTACAAATATGTAATTGTCATTCGTGTACAATAAGTTCGTTCATGGAAAATAAAATTATCTTATCATAAAAGTTGGCATCTATATGTAGGTTCTTATGATATTTCTAACCCATCTCAAGAGCCGCAGGCACGAGTTGTGCCATACCGTAGGCGCCGACCAAGGTGACTGCATAGAATAGGATGGCAGACACGTAGTGGCCCGAAGATCCTAAATATGGGGAGCGTAGCGATTCATCCTGAGTGCCACAGGCACGATTTTTCGCGTGTCGAAGGCCCCGTTAAAGCCGCCTGCAGGGCCTAACTGCTAACCAGGGGCAAAGCGCGGGATTGAACAGCTAGTTATTTGTTATAGTTAAAAGCTTCATATTTGTCCGTATACAGTAAAACGACCGCCATTTTGAAGGTGCATTCCTGCTAAAAAGCAAATGGTGGCGGACTTGACTTTCTTCCCGCGCAGCGCTCGCGAGGTGCGCACAATGACATGTGCGCATCGAGAGTGACTGACGACAGATGGACATGTTTTGAAAGTGATCATTACTTAGCTGTCTGATGGAATATGCATATATTACAGTTATTTATTTATTAACAGGTAAGCATACAGCGTAATAATAGTATACACATTTATTAATTATTCCGAGTCACTGCAGGCACGAGCCCAGACGCAGATTAAATAGGGAAGTTCTACAACCGAGCAAAATATCCGAAAATATTTTGAAAGAAAGGGCCCAGTAGTTCTCGTTTTTCTATTTCAAAACGAAATGTAAATCTATTCAGAATACAGCAAAGCAGGCTTCCTCAGTTCAGTCAGTTCAGTTAAATGCAACCATAAGCGACGTTTATTATTCAAATGAATGTTATTTTTTCTACATAGCCATTTGCTCACATAAATTGTAGCTTGCAAAGATGCTACAATTTGAGTACAAAACGTGACTTTTAAAACGCTTGTTAATAATTACTCAAATATTTATAAAAAAACAACTTCCTGGCAAGCATAGATTTTGATGTTTTTTTTCGTAATAGGAAATAATTTTATGCAAAATAAACCTTGTAAATAGGGTAAACAGCTTTTCTATGAAAATTCTGAGCGAAGACGACCCTCTTAAGCCTAAAAAAATAATAATGTCACAAGCCAAAAAAGAAGTAAGGTTTTACTACCGTCAATTAAACATTTGGAAATGTTGATATAGGTAATGAAATAATTATATATTATATACAGGTGAGAGTTAAATATGCATTTATGTAAAACTCAGCGCTCCATGCGTTCTTAAGTACAGGACCTCTTTAGTAATTTAATTATTATTTTGCTATCTAACGCTTTATCAAAAAAATAGACGTTTCTACATTTTTCAATGTGGTTAAGAATTGTGTCATTATAAAGACTATATTAATCATATTATTAAATAATATTAAAATGCACCGATCATTAACGCTACGATAAATTGAGAATTTTTCGTCTCATAAAGCGTTATAATTGTTCATTCTGTCAGATTGAAAGTAAATCTTGTCTATAGCGAGATGCGCAGTTGTGGGTGGCGTGGTTGACGCTCATTAATTTTTGCATAAAATTTCGTATTGATTGGAATGCTCACTTTTACTAAATAATAGTATACTTAGGAGAATCAACTAAATGCTCGTTTACACATACAGACTGCCTATGGAATCTTTTCTTCTTTTTGTGGCTTATAGCACGATGAGAGCCTTGAGCAGGTGGCAACCCATCCCAATAGGCCATACGTATTCTCTTCTGTAGCCTTTCAATTAGGTACATTTGGGGCTCTTTCCGCAAGAGCTATACTGTCTTCGCTTGGTTATCTTACTAACGGGTTGAAGAAACTAAAAGATACACACCCCGTGACGTTATAGGATAAACTTGAAAAAACAGAGTCAATATCTTTTGAAAAACTGACCAGCTGACAAAAACCAAATTCTGTTGATCCCAGTTCTGTCTAAAATAGACCCACCTACATAAAGAGATTCACGTTCATAGGTTTGCAGAATAACAGCGTCTTGGTTAACATTGGTCAAACCAGTCCAGTACGGTGGCCGACATGCATTTTCGTGCCAATGCGATCGAGATACGTGTCCGAGAAAATGCACTGTAATTTTGTCCCGCTATGAAATTACATACTCGCGGACAATTAGCATATCAACTGGGGAAAAAAATATGGCCACCACTCATTTATGTATTTAATCTATTTAAGAATTCAACTGTTTCTTTCGTCATTATGAAATCACACGGAAATAAAATACAATTTTAATAGCCTTTAAAATGCAAAAAGAAACGATGAATCAATTCCAAATATTCGCCATAATAATACTTTGTTTAAGCCTGAATAGGAATCTATCTACATAGGTAGATATTGGATATGAACTATATATATAGATATATAGTTCATAAGCATCAAAATACAATAATTTCTAAATTAAAATTAGAATATAAATTTGGTTAATAAGTATGATTACGAGTTGCCAAATTAAAAAAAGATGTTCAAAATGTTTTATATTTTTAAGTAATAAAGAAAGTACAACAAAAAACATACATATTTAAATTACCATTTTTTTTAATAGATTTTACAAGTAGGTATAATATACGAAATTAAATGTTACCATTTTTTTAAATTTTATAACACAAAAATTAACACACTTAAAAATAATTTAATTTAGTAGACTTAAGTATGAGAGTATATATGTTGCGTAGATAAAATAATAAAAATATATAACAGTCACAATGACAATATAACAATGAACAATCTAATCTTGGAAAAAAAAAGAATTGTAAAGTACAGGCAGTATATATCTGTTATATTTTAATTTAAGTATATTTTAATATTAAACCTCACATATTAAAATATACTTAGAGTAGCAACATACTAGAAGCCGAGAGCCAATTATAAGAAGTGCTATACTGGATCTTTACCTGCGAATCGAAACGTCGTGAAACCGGATAACAAAGTTATCACAGCCGAGATAAATCTTGGAAACGCTTTAGCAAGAAAATTTAACTCCGTTTACAGTTCAACTCTACCAACATAACGACGTACTGTCGCTTGCTGTGCCGGCCTTATGGACCTTCGGTCAATGCAGGTGTCCTGCGGTGTAAAAAAGCTGCTGTCCAAGATGGCGCACGAAGATCGGCCATCTCTAAATGACACTGGCGTATATGCACCTTCAAAAACGAGCTGATTTTCTGAAGGGTATAAAATTACGAAATTAACTCTCCCGCAAAAATAATACGGCCTCGGAACAATTTCGTACGGTCGCGTATTTAACCGACATGCTCTGGTATTTCTGGGTTATTAATATTTTCAATTTATAATAATCGGCACGGATTCTGACAGATTCAGTTCACCGCATCGACTCTCATAATTTTCACGAAAGATGTGAGAGTAAAACCTCGATTCTGGGCTTCGAAGAGATGCGATATATTTTGATAAGTATTTCGAAGCCCTTGACAAAGTTGATCTTGATTTAACTTTAATAAAGCTGCTTCTTGGGTGAACTTGTGAAATATTTATACAGAAATAATCCAAGTATGTAACTGTTATTGCCAAAGTGCTATCTGAATACAGGAGTATAAATCGAGTATCATATTACGCTCTGTCTATGCCATTAATTATAGTAGGCAAAGCCTACTTTTGATTGAAAATGACGATCTGAGAGGAAACGTGGTTGAATAGAAACATTTCCCTACTAACGAGCGCGAACAGAATGTTCGTTCTACAACGGGAAGGTTTAAAATGGATTAGGTTGTGACTATTGCATTAGGTACGCGAAAATTAAAAAGATATCTGCTGTAAAGAATATCGGAATTATAAACTTTTTTTCTTGGTAAATAGGTGTAAAAAACATTTAAATATATATATGATTTGGCACTGATTAAAAATAAAAAACTCTTTATTTCTTTTTAATAATTTCATTTAACAATATATAGGCTAACTTCAGTGAATTTATGTATTAGTAATCAAACTACCGCCAACTTAAACTACAATGATATTTATTTAATAAAATATCCAATGTACGATATATATTATTACATATATATTACTTTGTAATATTTTATTGATTTTCAAGAGAAGAAAAAATTTAGTGCTTGTGTGGATTATAGTAACACTTTACTAGGCAACTGCCAGTATCGAGGTGTTAACTATTTGAAATATATACCTATTTTTATTCGAGTACTTTAAAAAGTGTAGTCTTCTGAATAAGTAGCCAGGTCGTAACCAATTGAACGACTCGAAAGTAGGCTGTGTTTTGAATCTCGTCAGGTTCCGGATGCAATCAGCTGACCCGTCCAGGCCAGCGCTACCGCTCCGCGAACCGCTGCGGCTGCGGCTGCGGCTAATTTGCGGAAGATTAAGCAGACGCCAATTCTACGCCCCCTGTGGCGAATGTTCGAGAAGCACGTACTCGTATGTGAACTCGTCTTTACACGATTCTTTCTCATTTCGTATTCTCGATTTGAAAGACGGATTAGGCACGTTATGGAGTTCATGATTACTGCATCCGTACGGGTGTGAAATTTTGATAGATGAAAATTTGATTGAACACTCGAATCGAATCAACTAGGCCAGTAAAATTACGAGTTGGGCATGCCTCAACTCAGACAAGCGTTTTTTCTTTAATAAAATTTCTTTATTTTGTGTGCACACAAAATTTCCTGAGCATCGAATAAATCTAATGCGACACGGGATCACACTTCCAAACTCTCTGTCTATAAATATGTACAAGAAGCTCTTTGCAAATTTCTTCGAACTAAGAAAGGTACTAACACACCCATACGTCAGTTTATTTCCACAACATAAGTAACAAAGATTATTTCGTTCGTACGTCTAAATTTCAAAAAACTCGTTTATATAAAGGACTAGAAATGTACAATAATTTATTTATTTTCAAAAAAAAACCATTGAAACCTATTTTATTAAAAAAAAAATGTATGAATTAAAGAGCTATAATTTAAAAAATGAAATGTTATATGTGGCAGTTATTTTTCATAGCAATTCTAAAATTTTATATTTCAACATATTTTATAAAACTTGTTATTTACAATTTATAGTTTTTTGTAATGTATATCTTTTTGCTACGTAATATAAGTAGTATAAATATGAATTCTTGGTATGATGTTGCATAAATCAATGTAACTATAAATCTGTATATTTTATTAAGTGAACCAATTGAAAATGACATTCCTATAGAATAAAGTTGTTCTTGGAAATAAACTTTTACTTTATTTTATTTTAATATATATTACAATTTTTTGAAGCGAATGATAACCTGGAAGGATTCGGTTAGGGTAGGTTAGGCTATTTTGCACGTTGCACATTTGAGTCAGAAGCAGATTTTAATAGCACTATGCTATTCAGGCAGGTATGTAATCAGAATGAGCCTGGGCGGCATTTGTGGTAAAGTGGCGCCGATAGCATGACCTTTAGCATCGTAGTCAATAATGGTATAAATTGTAGAACCTGTAAGTAAATCTTATTTACCCACAATCCCGAACCTCCTGTCGGCTATAATTTTGATTTTACTCTAACAATTCATTTTTGTTTTTTTATTTTTTCTAAAACAAAATTAATTGCGTCTTGTTCTTGTCGGCGTTCCTCTACAGATGCCGTCCTCGTTTCCCCAACGAAACGTACGAGTCATGATCAGCATTAGCCACGGCCCTCGTCTCGTCTCCGGCCCGTTAGGATGCTGCAGATGCGGCAGATGCTGCGCGGCGTCCGTCCGCATGCGGGTACTCCTCATCCGAATGGCGTTGCCTAATTGTACATTCAATATCGTGCGCCCATTTCTGCTAATGCGCTGATAATCATCGCCGTTTCTAGGGTTAATTTGTAAAGCCGGAACCATATTGGAATTTCGCTCTTATATTCCGTTCGACCGTGTCGTTTACGGGTCAGCTACAACACTCAATTAAGGCAGCTGCTTTTTTACAGTATCTTTAACTGGGGATAAGTGAAGATTTTTAAGTTTTTGGAGAAAAAAAGGCGTCGGTTTGCTGGCGCCCTTCCCCCTAAAATCTACCCAATATACCCTGATATTTGAAAAGCATTTTGACAGTTGAAATGGCTTAAGCGATTTCGATGTTTTTTTTTAATGTGAATTTTTGTGAGAGGTAGCAAACATAAAAAAAGACAAACGTTTTCCGGTTGACTCAACAACATATTTCTTTTTGTACAAACTTTAATTTACATATTATTATTATGATTTATTCTAAAGCAAAGCATGTCTTTAACGTGACATTTAACTCTAAATCTTAGATATAGATTTTTAGCGATGAAATGAAATCCAATTACTAATTTAAATAAAAAAAAAATATTTTTTACGCATAGAGATTTTTTTTTTATTTTCAATGGAAATACCATATTAATAAAGAATTGTTTGCAACACTGAAGAAACTAAATCAAGTTAAATAATAAATACACTGTCATTGATAGACATCAGACAAATGATTAGGAGTAAGAGATTTCGATTCGAGTGAAAATGTAACGCCATTTATTGATCATAAAAAATACATAACGCAAATAAACGTTCAAACTTAAACATTTCGAAAAAATATCGATATATACTATGCTTGATTAGTTTGCTTTTATTTTGATTTCGCTGTTATGTAAATAAATAATTTAATATACTTATTAGAAAAAATAAACTAATTAGGTTATATACCATGACAGAACGCGCAAGTACGATGTGGTCATTAGCAGGGCCGCATTTATACTTAATTTTTTATTTTCGGAAATAACAGCTGACATAGAAGTAAAATTACAATTAAAAAAAACAATTAAAACATAAAGCCAATGAGAGTTTCCTCCAAACTTAATAAAATATAAAATCATTCGGGAGCGAGGTTGGGATTAGGAAGTAGGAGGGGTTGGGGAATTTAGATAATTACCAGAATATAATATAAAATACAGCATAACTCCTTATAAATAATTGGTTTAACATACACATAAATAAACTACTATAGGACTATATATTAGCTAGAGAAGACACTCTCTTGAATGCCGGAAAAGTAGTGTTGAAATATCGATGTCACATAACATGTTGTAAATCTCAATATGAATCCTGTGCATAATTCGTACTCAACTGTGACAGATGGCTTGATTAGGCTTTAAGCTTTTTGAGATATGGGGAGCAACACAGGAAAATCCCCGTGTTTATAATAAAAGAAATAATATACTTTACACGTTCTATTTCTATTATAAAATAATAATTTAAAAATTTAAAAAAAATACCGAAATTACCGGCATTGCTGTTGAAGTATATCGGTAATTTCGGTAGTCATAATTACCGGTTAACCGGTTATCGGTAATGCAAAACCCTAGGCACGATCGCGCTATGTTCTTCGAAAAGACGCGCTAAAAAAATTGGAGAGTATGGGGCGTTTCGACGTGCGGCATTGGGGGTAAATAATACTACAGTATGTATGACAATTGCTCACTCGGACAAATATTTTTAGGGGCCCCCAAGAAAAGCTATAACTTGTGTCCTGTACTTCAGCGGCGTATGTAGGTACCCAAAATGACGGGCTTAAGATCAAAACCCAGCCTCAAAACAGGCAGCCTTATTTTTACATTAGCCACACTCAATCAAGTCTGATGTGCGCTACTTTCTTCATTAATGGAATGTCCACGAAATTATGATCTATCGCTGCGATCAGAGGTCGTATTGAGCGCCTCACGAGCGCGGGCATTGGTCATTATGCGAATTAGGGGCAATCCTCAAACAAAAGTACTTTTCAGTTTGGTACAGTTTTTTTTCACTTCACTATAAAGCCGTTACTGCTACATTACCTACTCTCTACTATATTTATCATAGTATCATTTGGAAATATTATTCATAGCTTTATTACCAGCAAAAAATATATTATTAAAAAAAAAACGCTAACACGGCGGTCACACGATTATGTCGTCAATATTATGAATTATTCTATAATTTTTTATTAAATAAATATCCATTTCATCTTAAGTTGCGAAAAACTCTAAATTTAAGAAACGGATTAAAGTAGTAAAACTAAAAAGTAGTAATCTTTAAACATAATTTTCATCCTTTGATAGTTTGAACCATTAATGTTTCAATATAATGTAAATTAAAAAATAAAATCAAATATATAATACACTAGTGCGAGTGTAATTTAATTTTAATCTTTCAAGTATATCTGTACTTTAGCGAAAAACTGTCATCAGTCAATTTTACGCAATTGTATGTACCTACCACTTCTTATAATTTGTACTGTTGGTTTTTCAAATAAACAATAAATAAATATCGACATAATTATGCACAAAAGCACTATAGCTAGTGCCAAACTGTGTACAAATACTCAACACCCTTGCAACACATAAGAGGGTCACGCTTATGTGAGTACCTGGCCACTCAGGCATTGATGGTAACGAAAAAGCAGACGAGCTGGCGAAGAAAGGCGCTATAATGCCTATGATAGGCCCAGAGCCAAAGAACTCATAGTAGGATTCTCCATAAAATGGCTATCTAAGCTATTGAAGTTAAGCCGAAACCAACTAAAGAACTTGACCAGAACCTTAAGAGGCCACTGCAAGCTGAATAAACATCTGCACAAATTAAGCCTATCGACCGACGACAGGTGCAGACTTTGCTAAGAGAGCCCAGAAACCCCGTTATATGGGGTGAATATGGGCCCCTCATCTACAAAAGATACCAGCTTCTAGGCAACTGTCTCCTCAAGCCAGAAGATACTTAACTTTATCTACAGTACGGGACTAGAGGGCGAACTATAAGTGGATTTAAAAGTACAATAGTTCTGCAAAGGACGCGGTACACGGGGGGGGGGGGCAAACCCCCCACATCCACTAACATACTTAACATAACATAACTATAGCTTAGGGTACCATCTCGCTGAACTCGTACATTTAAAATACCTAAATTTAAGACAAATTAAATTAAGAATAAAAAAAAAGGAGGTTTTTGAATATTGTTTTCTTTCCATATGATTGTGACATTCTCGGCGGTGATTCCGTTTTAGTTTACTCAAGCTACGTTTAGTGTAAAATGGGTCAAACAAATAAAAACTAAATTTTCCGTTCAAAATGTTTTCACACCGAATCGATCAATTTTCTTATATTATATTTTTATACTACACTTAGTTGGGTCCATAGATACATAGATAGGGCCGAAAATATTCTCTATTGTTTTTGTTTTTTAAATGATGATATCAAACTTTATAAAATAAACTTCTCTTTTTAATATTTTCTGAAGCCTAGTGTGAAATTAATATTAACACAACTCCAGATTCTTCACGATCGTGTCAAGGTAAATAATACTATAGTTATAATGATCACTGCAAAATTTCGATAAGAGCTGAACATTGTGCAGTAAGATTTTTTTTATCGTTGTTTAAGGCTACATCAAAAGTCATGATTTATATATCCCTATTCTTAAAACTAGCCTTTAATAGCTTTTACTCTAACTCGACCTTCACTACTACTTATAAATGAGGGTTGCTTTTCCCGTTGTTCTCTTCTTCTCCAAAACTAGTTGGATAGCTTGGATCATCAGCAAAGTAATGCAAATAAATCATAAAACTACTTATCAGGAGGAATATCCTAAATATCGATTTTTGCATGAAGGAAAATATTTGAAATTCAAAACAGCTTGAAGCTGACGGCTGCCATAGGGCTATTTGGCAAACAAATCTATTCAAATGTTAAGGCGATCGGTATAAAATGTTCATGCCCTCTGAAAATTTTAACATAGAAGCATAAAATAGGCTCCTGATTTTAAAATAGATCGCTCACATGTAAGAATAGAATTTTATGACGTTAAATACTTTCGTTGTAATTTCATCAAGCCCATAGGAACGCACCTAGTCTGAAATGGACTTCATAGTTGGTCGTGAAAACCCTCCGACATTTGGATCCCCCGGCTGCACCGGCATTCACGATGAAGGGCATAAAGTGATCAGCTTCCGTCAGAGGGTGAGCCTCCAAAGCACCTTCCTGTTCCTTCCACGATAGTACCACATTCTTCCGGTCACTTTCATCGGCGTCGCATACTGAATCCAAGAAGCTATCGAATGGGAGATTTATTACAGCGGTGCCATTCGGCGGAAAGGCAAAACTATTCATGTTATGATACGACATTCCCGATCCTAATATAGCAACTCCTTCGTTTCTAAACTCTATCAACGCTTCTCCGATATTCCAATGTGCTTTCGTGTCCTGGTTTGCCAGTATAGACACTTGTACGATGGGGATGTCCGCTTTGGGGTTTATTAAAATCATGGGTACGAACGTTCCGTGGTCCCAACCTCGCCGGTCGTCCAGCGTACTCTCGACTCCCTTCCTCCGAAGTGCTTCGTGTATTCTCCTCGCAAGTTGGGGATGCCCGGGTGCTTCGTATTTGAACGTGTACGCTTCTGGAACTTGATCGAAAACGTAATCGTACAAAAGCTCGTGGTGTTGGCCTGAGGATATCATGACGTCGTCATTGGACTCCCAGTGCGCTGTTATCACTACTTGACAGCGCGATCGAGGATCATCATTTTCCTTACTTCCGTGCTCAAAAATTTGGTGATGTCCCTATCGATGGGATGACCGAGTAGAGGCAATGGCCCTCCTCCGTGAGGTATAAATATTGATGGAGCCACTGAGTAAGACATATTCGGTTAGAGATATTTGAGAACATACTCTTCACTTACTTACTCTATTTACTAAATACATTATACTATATCGCGGTTTGTTTTTTTTTTAATTCAAATGCTGATATCAAATTGATGTCACAATATTTTTATGAATAATCACACAGTAATATATAAATAACATACAGGCTGCTACACCTCATTAGAAATTATTATATTTTTGTGTTATTTGTTGACTGTCTCACCTCCTAGGTCTGGTGACAAATTCGAAACGGTTGGTGACAGTTAGTTATCAATTAGCAAGAATATACCGTGTTTAGTATTGAGCACATTCTTTTTTAACCACGATTTTGGAGCGGTCAGAATAAATAAATAATATCTATTTACAAATACAAATTCTTTCTTTTTCCACAGAAATGCCGCGGAGCGAATAACACCGCCTTACAACGTCGAGTAATACCGCCTAAATGACATGAAAACAACTTTTGAAGGTAGGTGTGACGTTTTACATTGCTAACCAGATAACAAATAGGTTTCTTTCAAACGTGTAAATATATCTGTTTATTTGTGTCTCTCTCCGTCCTCTAAAATCTACCGCAAACTAACTTACCAAAACGTTGTTAAATTACGAATGTAGATAATGCCTTTCTTAGGGAGGTTGGAAAATAAAAGTAAAGGTGTTTAAAAAAAAACATAAATCAATGGTAAATAAAAAAATCATAAATCAATGGTAAATAAAAACTTCCGAAGCAAGAAAAGAAAGTTGGTTCCAAAGATTATTAAATGTATGAAATAAATAAAACGCATTTTATTATTTGTACAAGGAAAACAAAATTATTATTAATTATTTTTCTAAAAATATACCCAATATATTTAAAATACAAAGGAAACGGAGAATAATTACATAATAATTATTATTTCAAATTTTAAAAGTTTAAAAAACCTCCTATTACCAAAGATAATATTCAAAAAGAAAAATGTTTTAATCAATTACTTTTTTGACACAGGAAACACAAATTTTTCGCTGAACGCTCGATATGCGAACTCAGTTCACAATTTAGTATTTAACCCATAATAATATGGTGCATTTGAACAACCTGTAGAATGTATTTTTTTGACGCTACTGATTGTTTTTTATACAACACTGATTAGACCGCTATTAGGTCATTATATTATTACCAACTATACTTTTGATGATTTTATTTATATAATTTTATATAATTGGTACAATTTGTATTCTTTTTATTGTGGCGAATGGTAATTTTATTTGTTATTTTTTTTATGCTCACTTTATAGAATATTAAAAATTAACTCGATGGTTATTGGTGTTAATTTTAGAGACATTATTCAAAAAAATGTTTTGAACAAAAAACACCCATTAATCACAGAAGTAGATAGGCTCCTGTTGCTGGTTGCGATGGCACCTAGGGGTACTCTGGAATGATAAAACATGTTGCATTAATTGGAAATGGTAGACTATTCTGATCTTTAATTTTTAACGTTTTAATCTTTTTTATTTTTCTCAACCTCTTCATTCAATTTAAATTATTCCTATATTTTAGGTTTTAATATCATTTTATTTATGTTTGTAGATGTTACATAATATTTTATAGGTAGGAGAAGTCAAATCTCAGTGCCAGATTTTAACAAACATCCTGCGATCACAAAAAAACTATTAAGTATCTCCATAATTATTTTTCGATTTGGGTTTGAAACCAAGTCTGTTTGGTAGTTTTTTGAATTTTATAACAACATAATGTTCCTATAATTATGCTGTACGAGAAATGTCTCGTGCCGATTGCGGACAATGCTTTTGAAGGACAATATTTTTTTTAAATAATCCTAGAGCTTTAGTAATATTTTTGTATAGTCAAACAGCCGTGTATAAGCAAATAGACGAATAAAATGAAAAATATTTCGCGAGGGATCGTACTTATTAACATAACATAAAATGTTCAGATGGTAATGTGCGAGCGAGAGAACAGCGTCCGCTCGTCGTTCCGACTGTCCTCTTCTCGTGGGGGCGGCGGTGGCCGCGGGGGCGGCGACACCCCGTCGAGCGCGTCGCTCTACAAGCAGCGCATAGACGCCATGTTCGACGATAGCCGCAGCGTCGCCAGCCACGGGAACTACGGCGCCAACTTGCACTGCAATCTTCCCCGGGACCCCAACAAGGTGACAATCTAATTCTATTCATGAATCTATACAGCTTTCCCAAGACTATTCCCTGTAAAAAAATCATCTAATTGACCCTGTAATTTCAAACATGATTTGTTTTGACGCCATATTAAAAATCATCATGGTTTCCGAGAAAAATTGTAAACTTCACCAGATAATAGTAAATCGTATTAAACCGCGAGGCCACGCCGCGCCGGGTCATTGAACGGCTTCCGCCGAGCGCAAGCGAGTAAATGACAGAGCGGAATACAAAAATGAAATTTACACCACCGCTTCGATGACATTAATAACTGTGGGTATGAGTTATTTTAGCATTTTGTTTTTCTTACACGTTATAGGATACATAAACACCCCCTTGAGTCTTAGGAAATGGTCTTGGGACATCCTGTATAAAGAAATGGTTCGCATATCTAAGCTAAAATAACCATAACGACATACATACTCGAAATAATTTATCGTGTTTATGAACGATCGATATAAAAACCTTTAGAAATGCCCTCAGGACCTGATTACTTGGTCGAAATACGCACACGCTCCTATACATATAGTTCAACGTATTTGTCTCGCTCCGCCTGCCTGGACTTCGTATCATTTAGTATCTCTTTCGCGCCTGGATTGGTAAAAAAGTAATACCGCACTGTCGAATTGTATTGCTCTTCGATTGGACACTTTCGGGGCCTCAGTTCACAGCCGACATACTCGTTCTTACTATCAAAATCGTTCACCCGGACATATACCGTCAACTGTGTACCTGCTCCGAGGGTACACAGGTGTATAAGTATGCTTAGCGTGCTGTTTTTAGGACACGTTTTGACTGATGAATTTCTATGAAGTAGCGAACAATTGAAACAATAAACTTCAATCCAATAAATAATTTATTTACATACTAAGTTAAGACGAGACGGCTTCCTTGTTTAAGTCATTATTACTATGTATATACTAACATTAGTAAATAAAAATATGTATAGAAATACATATATGTCTCTAATATAGCCAACGCTCTTTAGTCCTTAAAATATAGATTTTTTTTTCGGGTAGTTTGAATTCCATGGAAATACATACTTAGCATAAATGTTGACGGTCGCAACGCCATTGACGTTACCTTATGAGAAAATAAATAAGCGCTGGGTAAACATTTATGTTCAATAATTTAGTAATGCTGACACAAATTCAAAATTTTCTAGGTTGGGTCATTGTGCGAATTCAAAACACCGTTCTTCGATAAAGACGAAAATGATTATAATCAAAACAGAATCACCAACTCCGTCCAAGACCGCATAGAGAAGATGTTCGCCGACATGGCGATAGACTCCAAAGGACCGCTGAGCGACAACATCGGAGTTCACACATTTAGCGTCGACTACCTTGGCTCCATACCCCTGCAGCAGAAAGTCACGAGTCTGTCCGGTCTCCAAGTGCCATTGAGAAGTCTCTACTTCGCCTACCGGAAAAACCTTCGCCATAAGACAGCGCTGAGCGGCCAGTTAGAAATATCAAAAAGCGGACTGAAAGTACGCTACCAGGGCGATAAGGGCGACCTGGAGCAGTTGAATCCGTTCCCGACGATAGCCGTGTGGTCGGCTGTCAAATTTGTAGTCCAAGCTTCGGAGAAAGAAAACAACATACTGCATTACGCATTCCTGCCACTTATCACTGATCCCGACAACATAGACAAACAGTCTCTCTTCAAGATGCTGGAATCGTCGGAGAAGAAATATATCTTAGGACACAATGACAATGCTCACTCTCCACTTTTTGCGGTTGTAATGAGGAAAATCGGCGTAGCAAAGCAGTTGGAGTGCCACGGTTTCGTTTGCCAAACTTCGGAAGACGCGATAGTAATTGCTGCCACATTATACAAGTCACTAATGGCACACATGAGTCAGCAGTGTCACGTGGATCCGATCAGGTCAAAGAGAAAGCCAAAGAATAGAAATGGTGTCACTGGAATGAGCATCGCGAGCACTAACCCCATCCCGTCGGAGCCACCCGTGAGGCCTCCGCGCAAGAAGAGAAGCTCTACATCGTCTGCGAGCGAAGATAGCGATAAGGCTGCAAAACGGAACCCTTCCAGCGGCACGAGGATCAAGTCTAAGAGAAATATTGCAATACCCGAAGCACCGCCGCTACCACCTTTGCCTGCCAATAACAAATTGTCAGGATTAGAACAAGTCAAAGCCAAATTAGAAACAATAAAAAATATTAATGATTCATCAGCGTCCAAGGATCAGCCTTCGAATTCAATCTATAAAGAATCGATAGAGTTTTTGAGCAGCCAACACAAGCATTCCAACACCAACAATTCCTTGTCGAGCAGAAGTACTGTATCGGAGAAGATCGAAATGTTCAAGGAGCTGGAAAAGAAAAGGGTACCACAAAGGCCTAAGAACCATCCGCCGCCGATCCCAGCTAAACCTTATGACCTGAAAAAGGATGACAAGGACGGACAGCTCGGTAGGAAACATAGTTTGAGGAAAAGCAACAGCGAGCCTGGAGACATCCTAACAAAAGTGGCCATACCAAGATCTGGAAGTTTCCTTAACGCAGGAGGTTTGACTAGATACAAATCAATAGGACACAGGTATGTTGATATTTTAATTTCTCCAATTTTTAACATTATTTTGTTGAAAATTACTAAAGTTGATCGTAGATTTAAACATTTTTTTTTATCTCCACTCACTGTTTTAAGATACTTTAATATGTTACACTGTCTCTCGCGACCATTCCCGCTAAAAAATACAGTTAATTGGCCCTGTTATTTCAAACATGAACATGAACGTCATATCAAAATTCGCTATGGTTTTCGAGAAAAAATTTAGTCCTTACGCGATAGTAATAAACCATTTCTTGTTATGCGTTCGCCAGCTGCGACGCAGGTGAATGACCCCTATCATAGCGTAGCAAAACGAGATATCGATCGCATTTTGGGTCGCTTACAATTTACACCAGCGCATTAATAAAATTAATAAATATTGGCGATGAATTATTTTCGCATTTTTTTTTATATGATTTAACAAAACAGTAAAGTTTTTTTTAAATTTAATGCCGCATAATCCTGTTTCAATTAGTTAATTTTACTCCAAACACGAACACTGTTTTTGATTATTTCATAGATTTATAATAAATTAATTCATTTTAAAGAAATTTTTAACATTCGCATACAACTTAATAAAAGTTGAGTATTTCTGCTGTACAAAAAAAAAAAAAATCTTTGGTGCATTTCAGTAATCTACAGATAGATTACTGAATTACTGATGACTGATTACTGATTCATCATTAGATATTTAACAACAAATTTAATTCTAAACGCCTATTCTTTAACATCATTTTGTACATATGATTAATATATTTTACAATATTGATTACACCTCTTTAAAAGTTGATAGTGATTTAACTATTAATAATAATATTAAAAATAAAATAAATGAAAATAATATTTATTTGAAAAAATGTACTCAATAGAAGTATGTCATCGTTAAAATAGATTTTTAATGTGACTAATTTCCACATTTAATAACTAAGTAATTGAGATTTATTTATGTATATTTTTCAAGTGGTAACGTCCTTAATAAATATTAAATTAAATATATTTTATTGACCTTTCATGGTCACAAAGTAATTTAAAAGTTAGTGTGAGCAGCTAAATAAGTGACCATCCTTATTTCTTATAGAGAGATTTGAATTAGCTAAAAAAAACCAAGTTCCATAGGTGTTTCTATTGTAGGTGATTTCCAATCACCACACACCTCACCATAGATTAAAAGCAGTTTTATGAATGTAATGTGTTCATTTCAGGAATAACGGCAAGAAAGGTGGTGGTTCACCGCTGGGATTCCATGAACTATTCCAAGAATTTCGCATACAGGAAAACTTGCACAACATGGACGAAATTCTCGGTGCGATCATAGATTCCGACGGGATGTCTTTCAACGACCTGAAACCAATTTACAAGGAGTTCCTCCTGAAGTTGGCCGTGACGCTGACGAAGGACGAAATCTTCCAGCACAGCAAGGCAATCATGAAACGTCAGAAAAAGAAAACCAGTAAGAATATGACGATGGTGGCCAGCAAGCGAAGAATGCTGTTCGGTCGCAAGTTCAAGTTCCCATTCAGACAACCGTTTGTCAAGGAGAGTCTCATGACGAAGCTGGTTGAGAGGGATAAAAGCAAAACGAGAAACGAGTATAATTTAGTACGTCCAGCTTTGAATAAAGCTAGCATTGTCGTGACATCTGAAAGTTCCGTGTCAACTTCGAGCTATGATCTGCACCAGTTCAGGCCAAAAGAACCGAGCCACCCTCCCCCCAAAAGGCAAAAGAGCCTAAGGCAGAGAAAATCCAGGAGGGAGAACTCAACAAATCTATCAAAGACGCAGGGGAAAGCCGTAGAAAGGACCAGTACCTCTGACGATTCGGACTTTCTAACGCTCAGCGGAAGGCTTGGTTGTCAAAATCGAAATAGTTCAAGTGGCTACGTGTCCTGCTCGGAATGTGAGTCCGAGAGTTGCACTGATAGGTGTTACTGCAGCATGAAGGAAGACTGCAAGTCCAAATGCTTCTACATCCCCGAATCTAAGAAAGAGAGGACTTCCAGCTCCAAACCGAAAAGTCGAAAGCCAACAAAAGAACCTTGTTGCAATGGAAGGTAAAACCAATTTTAAACCTTTTATCACTTCCCAAAAGTGCTCTTCTCTTTCTTAAACCATAATCTTGAAAAACAAAATCAATTATATGCTCAGCGCGTATGGTTATGGTTAAAAAATGCAATGCTTCTTTAAAAAAGCCTACCTTAGTACGGGCATTGCCTAGTTTGCATAATATCTAAATTAATGATTAAATTTATTAAATTACTATGTCAATAAATAAATAAATAAAAAAATCTTAACAACTTAGTTAAATTTCCATCTTTATGAAATAAATTATGCCACTGTAGTTTTATTTTCTCAATTGTTGTATTCAATAAAATGTCTAAAGTTTTGATAAAAATATTTACTTTTCGAGGCTCTTAACTATTAGATAAAGTAGAAATTTAACTTTTTAATTCCTTAAAAGCCCAGACAATATTATGAGATAAAATGTACAGTTACTGTACAATGTTTGTATGAAGAAATGACCGGGTCGAGTCGTCTAAGTTAAACAATTTGTTTCTTCGGTTGTCCATTTTCACGAAACTTTCACTGAATGTTTCGGTAGAATAACGAATATGTTGCCGTTTTTTTTTCTTCAGAATCCTACAGCTGGGAAGTGAAGTGACCTTTCAAGAATACTGCAGGGTCTTAGCTCCATTTACGCCACCACACCAATTAGAACTATATTAACCACTTTTGGGAACCATCCGCTCTATACTTTGTCACAAATAGACGAATTGAAGACGTTTATACAGAATGACTCGAAACCATTAAAGATAAAAAAATCCTTAAAGTTAATTAAACCTGCGATTTCAAATATGTTTCGTAACAAAACAAATCAGAAAACATAAAAGGATGTGCACGAAAAAAGTTTGTTTATGCTGAAACTTTATGTGTATATAAATTTTTGATGTAACAATCTTATGTTGTGGCATTTTTGTGGAATTCCATAGATTTTTTTTTTTTTTTTTTTTTTTGTTATGGAATATAAATTGGCCGATGAGTGTAAGTCAATAACCTTCCTAACTAGGTAATAGTTACCTGTTCTAAGGAAGGTTATATATGAAGTGATAAAGTGCATAGCAGAGACCAGCGCAAAACCCTGAGAAAATATAAAAAAATAATAAGGCACAAACAAATATACACACTGATATATTAAATGTGTAATCAAGAATACTTAATATATAAAAAAATAAAATGAATAAATTAAAAAATAACAAATAAATGAATAAACAATTATTAAATATATAGGTAAATAAATATTCGATATAAATAAATAAATAAATAAATTCAATTTACTTTTTCTTATTAAACATATTTATTATTCAGACAGCACCGCGGTACGTACTCGCTACTTTAACATACATTACAAAAAGATTAAACATAAAAAAAATACATATATTTATTGGTTTCTTAAACAATTTTTTTTTATTTATTTAGGAAAAACATTTATTTCATATTGACCTTTTTACACTTTCGGTTGTGTTTATTAAGCAAACAAACTAAACGTAAAAAGTACTTTTGAGATTTATTTGTAATTCTAACATACTTGTGACCCATCCCTCGTGTCGAAAGACGACCTAGCTGGTATTTTTTTTATAATGGATGTTTATCACAGAATAAAGCGAAGCGACTCAGGTCACAAGAAAATATCACATTTTTGATATTTTGGTTTCAATTGGGATTAGCCCAAAATACTTAAACCGTTGCTAACGGAGTCCTAAAATTATCCTTCTAATATCGAGTTTTGAGTCGCGTTGAAACTGTATCGATTTTTTTGAGGAATCTGTTAGGGAAAACCAGAGCTTCAGGTTAGTTTAGAATAGTTTAAGTTTAATAAACGGCAAGGATAAATAAATAACGAAAATATTAGCTTCCAACAAAATAACAACTCACTCACCTTGTCTGAACGAGCATCCTGCCTAAATAAAACAACTATTCAGGAAGAAAAAAGTTAGTTTCCATTCTTTAGAATGCCCGTCCACTTTACTCCCTTTTCTAGTAATAAAACTATATTAAAATGTAGGATACACCATGCATAAACCAGCCGCCAAACCCAGCAATATCAACGGAGCTAACTAGCTCTTAAATATTGAATAATAAAAACCTTTTTATCTTATTTCACAATAAAGAACCCCGCCTTGGCGGGTTGTTGGTTTTCGCCGACATCGAAAGTGCGCGGGCATCTGGAGCGTAAATGATAAGATGCCACTGACCAAGCAAGCAGCGTGAGTTGATTTAATCAGTCTCTCTTCTCGTTCACACTTCCACATACCGCGACTATGTTTATAGCCTCTTGCTCTTCGTTTCGCTCAACCAATTTACGATTTCATTTTAATGTCTTCGCAATCTCTCATTACATTAATTATCTTCAAATTTGTTCTATCATTAATAAAGCGCGCTGAGTTTTATTTATAACTTCTGCATTTGTATGTACTTTATACAGATTTTTCAGCAAACAGTAAAACAATAAAATATCGTAGTAGTCTAGTGGTTAAGGCGTTGGACTATTGACGAGTAGGCTACTATTGTTTTAATATTTTTTATCCTATTTACCTAATCATGTTTAATTTATCTTGTTTAGCCTATATTTTTTAGGTACAACGTAGGTTTTTATTATTAAAAAGTGAATATTATATTACTATACATAAACCAAGGCAAAAAAAATATACAAATATATAAAAAAAATGGAGCAGTGTTGTTAAATTATAAATGCATAAATAATTAGAAAATATAAATCCAATCCAAGAACTATTAAAAAAAAATCATAACTCTAAAATTACCTCAATTCCCTTACAATTCCCACAAAAATGCCATTTCTATGGGTAAAAAACAATATAAACTGCACAGTCAACTACATAAAGGTAAATAACTAAAATAAACTACAGAAAATAATTTAAAAATTATAAAAAATAAAAATATATTGGTAAATTTTAAATGGTACAGATTGTTTTTAAATTTAGAGCATTCCTTATAGGAGGTAGATCTATATTGATAACTAAACCGGTCTCACGAAAAAAAATATAGTTTTCCTAATAAAATAATTATATTATTAAAAAACTTTGTTTTTTCGAAGTGCGAAGTGCAAAACCGAAGGTCAATGACCGGTCTCGCGCCATGCGTTCAAACCGGGCTCTCAAACATTAAAACTGTAGCGACTCTACATATTTGGACTGCGGCTCGCAGCGTCGTTTTGGCCGGCGAGGTGCGATCGCCTCCAGGCACATCTGATCGGTCGGCATCTGCGCAGGCGCGCATTGGAACGTCGCACGGGCGATTCACCAGCGACGCAGGCAGTCAGTCGGTACATTGGGCTTATGCGCCGACATTTTTTATTGTACCTGCTATTTTGTTAACTGTTATCTTCTTTACTTCCGTTGTCTACTTTTGTTAATTAGTCTTAATTGTTGAAATGTCTCCCATTAGGGATTCATTTAAATATTGAATATTGCCGCGTGAGAAATAATAGGATCCAGAGCATTATTTCACCTCCATCAACACTGGACCTTTCGCTCCCGGGCTTAAAATTATTTCTATTTAATTTTTCTCGTAATTAAGAAACATTTTTCTGATTAATGTTCGATTGTCGACATAAATCAACATCCTAAAAGGAGTGCCCTAAATTTAAAAACAACCTGTATAAAAAGTTGTTAATAAGAAAATGTTAAATATAAAAAGTTGCGTAATTATTTTTTCTAGTACTTTCTAGGTAAATCGGCAGATGGCGATGAGGTGGCATTCAATCCATTTATTTCAACATAACAAAATTCAAGCCAATAGGTATTCGTGGCACTACCGCCAAGCACGGGATGTCTCTCAAATCAAAATTTGGCGTTTTACTTTCTAAACCAAATAGTATTGTTTTCGGACGAAAGTTGATTGCCTACTTTTTCGACAGAGGCCATTTTTCGTTAAACATCTTTATAGTGTATATCTATTCTGACGATCCCAAGCCTTCCCTAAAATAAATAAATAGGTACATTATACACCCACTAGATTGTGGTCGGAACGTCTTGTGGATGGCAATCACGTTTTATACGTCGTTTGGTATTTCTTCATATAAAATATATATGTGACTACATTGCAGGGACACTGACTGCTGCAAGGGCTCCGCCAACGACTACAGCTGGTGCGATTGCGACACCGAGAGCTGCGCTGACTCCAACAAGTGCTACTGCCAGGGCGACAAGTCCGCGCGGGTGCCGACACCACCAGCCAGGAAGAACCCACAGGCAAGGAAGTCCCAAAAGGGCCGCAGCGTCTCCAACACCAAAACCATCGAATACACGAATACTCTCGAATACATGAGGAATCCTTACGCGGCGCGCATGCAGAAGGCTTTCTGTCAGTACGAGAAGATGAACCCCAAAGCGATGTCCGCGGTGGACTACAAGAAGACGGCCCACGATAGAGGTCTACCGTACCACAACAGGAGTTTTAGTAGTGATAACGTATCCCTCAACTGCGAGTTCCTGCTGAACGATGGCTTGAAAGAAGCGAACAACAGACGGACCACCAAGAGGCTTTCTGGTAAGAGTACTTCATTCATTCTTATAGTATATACTCCAATAATAACTTTTGCCAGAGTAGGTAATATAGGTATATTACCTACTCTGGCAAAAGTGATAATATATATAAATGAAAAATAATACATGAAAATATTTTTAGTATGGTATTTGGAAAAGTTAGTGCAAAATTAGAAGCAGTTAAACTATGCATTTGGAACAATGAAATGGTTTAAAGGTACCACAACAGAAGGTAAAAGGGTTATTCTTACGCCCTGTGCCTACAGTCTAGGATAATTTAATGGCACTGTAGGGTTGGCAACGATGGCAATAGACAATCATTAATGAGGTCCAAAATATGTTTCCCAAATGTTAAAGTCACTCTAGTTTTAACAAAGAATTTTAATTATCAACCCAAATCTCGTAATTATAGTCACCGAAAATTTCCCACACTGTTTTAATCAGGAATTATTTTTACACAGACTTTAAAATGAATTTAAAGTTCGATGTTTTTCCAGAGATTTCTTTACAAATTACGATATATACTTCTTCTTAACTTTACAAACGAACCGCTTCGTTTATCGGTCTTTCTAGTAAACCGTTCTGACGTCAATTCAGTTTCTCACCTGGCAGTCGGGTACCAGCGGCACTTCAGGAGCTACATACTGTCTTCAGTCGCGACACGAGAAACACCTGATCATCAGTTGTCAGCCCTTTTAGCTCTGCGAGAGCAGCTGTCATCCATTTGCTGGTTGTTTTTACGGACTTAAATGTAACGCCAGTTATTGAGAAATCCATAAACCTTACCTTCAACCGACTCATTTTATTAAACCTCGGCCCGTTAACCTACAATTGGGCTGTTACAGTACCTATAAATATAAAAAATATATATGTTATTAACAAGGCACATACGATGTTCCACTTATAAATAATTTAAGTTCACATTTCACTATTTCACCATTAGCTTGTGTTTTAGGAAAGCCACTGTCAAGACTTGTATTAAACGTTTCAATATAATTTATTGCAAGTAAACAACATAAGCGTGGGCATTTGGCGGTTAAGCGATGCGTTTAAGATTTGGAATGCCTCCAGAGTCGCACAGCAGGCATTCCTGCTACCGTATGACATTAGAAAATGTCTTCAAGTGCCGTAGCTGATATGATTATTGTGTTTTAGTGTGCAGCGCTGGTGCCCACGAAGCCATCAGCGTGAAGAAAAGTGCCGAGATGGCTGCCGTCTTCGCTGACGTCTACATGTCACAGCAAACTGACATCCGGAGTTCGCGACAAATGCTGAACCAACATAACGCTGGCCTGTTCAGCGCCAAGCACGGCATCTACACTGCTAGCTATGGGCTTCAGCCGTTGTGCCGGAAGACCAGCTTAGAGGACACTCTTGGATACTTACCCTGATATTAACGAAGATTTTTTATAGTTTTATGGTCATTACATATATTTTATATGAATAAAATAATTGAATGTCCTTAAAAAACTTTGTTGGTTGATACACTACTGTAGTGTTAACATTTCGCGAGTGTTGTTTGTGCAATATTTATTATTTCTATTTTGTCTAATATACAAACATTTTGTATTTATTCCAAAGGACGAGTACCCGATGAAGATGGTGTTATTTCCTATTTTGCATGTAAAAAAAAATATTTTTTAAGGTTAGGTACCACTGGAAATGTGGGCATGTGAAATAAATGGCTGAGTCATAAATTCTTAAGTTTGCGGTAGCTTTATAAATAATGCGTAATAAATAATAAAGCATTATTTGAAATAAATAAATGAAATAAATAAACACATAAGTATGATGTCTCAAAACGACTACGAATCTTGAAGAGGGTGTGATGGCGTCTTGAATCTGTTTTATTATAAAATACATGTTTGAGTAGGAATGCATTTTTTTATGTTTAAATAATTTTCGATATAAAAACATTATCATTACAGTATTAATTTCATTCGTCGACGTCTACGCAAACCTATACAAATATGATTAAATGTTTGCCCAAAACTTGTTAATTTCATTCGTCGATGCTTTGCATCGACGAATGAAATGCGTTTTTGAAACACTGAAATGCGTTTTTATATTACTTAACTAAAAAAAATGGCATTTCAACTATGCAATTTATTGTAAATCAGACAACTACATATTTTAAGCCACCATTAGTTTTCTCGAAATGTAGATAATTGTATGGAGATAAAATTATATGTTTTCTTTCGACGATTTGAAAACTGAATTTTGGAGGGATTTCTAAGAATGATTTTCAGAGGTGTAAACCCCAAATAGGTCTTTCACCTAATATTTATAACTAATTATATTGTGATTAAATAAATACTAGGTAATAATTTTATTGTTATTTTTAGTGAGAATGTTTACTATATAACAATTATATTATTCACATACTTTTTAGTGCAATAAATGTAACTAAGTACATGATTTTGTCTTATAGGATGATAAAATAAAGCTCCTAACCTTAATTTTATTTTAAGGATTTCAAAAAGGTCATAATATGTTACTTTTCTTCGGTTTTAATATAAAAATCGTAGGAAAGGAAACACTTCAATCGCTTTGTATTGTTATTTACTATTTTCGATTTAATTATTTTTGTGATCATCTGTGAGATAGACACACTTAATCTGTGTCTTATCTCATGTGAACATGTGTGCAATTACGTGTGCAATAAATTCATCTTAAGACACGACTTTTATATTTATTAATTGTTTTAGGTTTTTTTCAATAAAAATATGTTTTCATTGTATAAACCGATTTATTATGGGGGAGCCTCCATTAACCTTCTATTACAAAAAAAAAAAAAAATAAAATAAAATTTTGTTTGTTTTGTGAGACTAGAAAACATAGGTACGGATATATAGAAGTGGAAAATAATATGGCTGTCTCTACTATTAAAGTCATATTTTTTTTTTTTTTTAGCAATATCTTTATTTATTTAATTCAAGAAATGCTTACAGCTATACATAAAGACAGTTCTCGTACATTACATTATTAGTAGACTACAAAAATATCCGTTCTATGCAACGATCTTCTAAAACATATAGATACGGCATGTCATACAAATCGTCCTTGTGAAAACGTGACACCGACGATTCCCCCCGCCGTTCCGCGCGCCGCAACACTGCCATCCATGTCTCGCTTGCTCGCATGGCGAGTAACTGAGCAAGTGAGACGTATGATACGCAAAGTGGCGTACACGACGCAAAGTGGCGTACTTGACGTGGTACGTTTTTCATCCTCAGTTGCCGTATCTATATCTTTTAAAAGATCGATGGTTCTATGTGATCATATTCAAGTTTGTCCAATATTAGAAATGACGGGACTAGGTTACTCGCCGTCCCGCGCAAGCGTCGTCGATCGCCGTTCTTCGTGGGGCTAGTCTGAAACCAACTCGCCACTCGCTCGTTGTCAATTAGACGTCAAACTGACAGTGAGCACGTTGGCTTCAGACTAGCCCCACTGGTCGCGCGCAGGCGTTGTCTGTGGCGCTGCCAGCCACACCATCAAATAGCTTTTATCTCTTTGAAAATGAACGTTTACTAAATATTCAAATCGTTTTAGCGAGATCTACTCGCGGGTGGAGTTTTTTTATTATAATTGTTTATAATATAACAATTGCATGAGAGAACTGTCATTCCCCGTAAATTATTGCGCATACTTTCAATGCTTTGGAGACTTAGATGCAATACCGAGAAAAGATCCAAGCCTTTGCTCTGTGGTTCAAGCATCTAAGAACTTAATACTGTGAACGCACTCAGAGATAAAAGATGCTGTAGCCGGTTCCAAGATATCAAATCTGGGATAGTGCCCAGTAAATTTGTATAAATTAAAAACCACTAAAGAGTTATTTCTTTACCCTAAAAGAATAAAAGCCAATGTGCTTGGTTGGGTAAGTTCAATCTTTTCGATTTAAAAACCTGTTAAATTAATAAAATTTAAAATTATGAATTTTCGGACACTGCAGTAGAGATAGAACAAATGGGAATTTACGAGCTGCCTAATCACCCTACTGATTGGTCTCCCTTTGATCATATCGTGATGAAGCTTAGCTTAGCTTAGCTTAGCAGTGTAAAATAATCCTCAAACCATTTTTTATTTATGTCTGAAGTGATGGTGGTCTTTGTGGATGTTGTCTTCCTATGGGACTGTTGTCTCAAGAGTGTAAGACAGTTTTCAGGGACACCATGGACACAGAGTACAGCAGAATATCGGCTGCAAGTATATGGTTTTGACAGTTATAGGTGTTAGGGTACCTTGAAAAAAATACGAAGAGATTTGAGAAAAATTAGAATATTTACGACTTCGCAAAGTTTTTTTAATATAGGTACATGATTTAATAAAAGCTAGAGGAATCTGCGACAAATGGTCTAGTTTATTACCATAACGCATCACAAAACTATATAAAAATCATCGCAAACAACAAACTACATTTATTTATTTATTTATAGTTTATTCGGAAAACCAACCAACCAAACCAAGTTGTTTGTAAAATTAACTGATGACAGGTTTTCGCAAAAGTACAGAGATACATGTAAAGATTAAAATTAAATTAAATTACACTCTTAAAGTAACAGTTGTATGTAAACTACCTATGAGATAAGATAAGATAATTTATTTCCAAATAAAAACATACATTGTAAATATAAGAATGACATTTAAAATTCAAAGCAGTAAAACAAATATAGCGGTTAAAAATGTATTCAAAATGGTACCTATATAAACTAGTTAGTTACATGTATTTTTATATTTTTTAACATAAAATTATTTAATAAATCTAAGTTATAATAAATCTAAAATACGTTTTGAACAATAATAAAATAATGTAAAACGTAAGAAACACCAAATAGGGAATAAAACAATAGGATATCAAAAAAAAGCAGTAAATAAATTAAAAATATACACATAAATACATAAACTAATAATGAGTTATTCTTATTTTCCGAATAATGGTTGTGAATAATAATAATAAGCTAATTTCCACCTCTAAATAGATGAAAATATTACATTTTGTTATCAGGGCAACATAAAGTAAAGACAATAAATAATATCTCATAAAATTGATCAAACACTACATAACATTTCATCAATTGTCAAATTCACCTCCTTTATTGTATTTGCGCCTGATATTTTGAAAATAAACAACTAGTTTATTCTATTTCTCCCGCCCGACCTAATTGCAACACCAAGCCAACAAGGCTGAAATTAAATATTACACACTGAAATTATTGACGTATTGTAATTTTCGCGCCTTTCAATGTCACACTGTTGACAAAAAAACTCCTTTAGCTTCCTATGCTCCTGGTACAGCCGTAAGTTATTTCTTTATTGGTTCTGGTTAAAACCTATATAACAATAAAAAAAAATATTGTACTATAAAAACATTTTATACCCTTTCACTTCGAGCTTTTAATTAGCTTGCAATGTTTATTAGTGTGTTTAGGCCAAATCTTGCAAGCCGAATTAAACCACTTCCTCTTATCATACGAAGTTGAAATTTGACCTGTGTTCAGTTCCGATGACAATGCATAAAAATGGTAAGCGTGACCTGATTCTACACCCAGGAATGGCTCCAGATGAAGGAACTCCTCAACGGCCAACAGCACGTTCACGAAATTTGCATAAGCATTCAAGTAAAAGATCGTTGCATTAAAGCACTTAATAAAATAAAAGCTTGTTTTTAAAAATGTATTTTTACCTAATTTACTTTTTTGTACAAAAAGTGAAAATCCTCGAAGCCCAACCTGCTTCTGAAAAGTTTCTGAATGACATTATGTCCCTTATTTGAGAAATGGTTTCGTTACAGCGTTGCAAAAATTAATGTAATTAAAATTTGATTTAAACGCGAATTTTTTACCGGATTTGAAAGACAGGTTACTTTTTACCAGTTATTAAATACGTAAATATGACCTCGCCCCATACCAGCATCAATGTCGAAAAATCTGAGGCGCCAAAAGCTGTCAAGTCTTCGCTCCCAAACCTACATTTGACGGAGCAATTCAAAAATAGCCTATGTTTTATGAAAGATTTGGACAACTTTTCCTGAGAACACTGACTTGATTGATTGATGCAACAAAAAAAATGCAATATTTTATGGTTCAATTAATATGGCAAGTCTCAATCTATTTGTGTAAGCTTGCCTCCAACCGCAGAGAACTAGGTATAAGGTCATTAATTAAACTTTAGTGTTCAAGTTTCAGGATAAACGCACATCTTATATCAATGCACTGCTAGAATTAAAATCCATTAACATTGCTACGTCCACCAATTTAGAAGAATGCTGCTTTAAGGCAACTAAACATTCCATATCAGACTGATTTCTACTAATTCATATTGGTTTGAAGAAAGTTAATCTTCAATCAATCCAGGCATTATTTAAAACAACGACTGCGATTCAGTGGCAATTTATGTATTATCTTACGATGTTATATTTTCTATTTTTACTATTAATACATACAATTATTACTAGTTAATGTAATGATAACAGCATCTATGGTCATGTTCATTGTTAATATAGTGCAATATTCAACGATTTGGATTCTCTGTATCGGGAGATAATAATATTTTTTTCTAAGTTTTTTCTAATTTTACGGCTGCAGTGAAATAGAAAAAAAATTAATTAAGATAAGCTTCCCCCTGCTAAGCACAAAAGTATACGAGATGGATCGAAAAACAATTATTATTCAATATAGGACGCTATTTTTTTTTGTCTAAGTAATATGAAAACTTACGTCGTCTTCTGTTTTATATTTAGCATCGCAAAGCAGCTTCTGATGGATTCTACCAGTTCGTTTTGCCTAAAATTAAAAAGTGCTTGCTTATAACGAAGTTTAGAAATCTGTTAAAATAAAATATTCTACACTGATCTGATGTAGTTCGAAGGCATATTAAAGTAAAAAAAAAGTGACATAAAAAAACCCTGGACCACATATTGCTGGTCTTTCTTATTGGTACTAAGTAAGGAACTTAAATATTTTCAAAAAGAAATCCTCATAATATTATGATTTTAATATTTAAAATATGAGCCATGAAAATGAACGTTCAATATTTGCGTAATAAGTCGGTAGAACTTACTATGAATTAAATAAAAGTGAAAGCTAATCTGAATATGAAAAGGCTATTTATTAATCTACTTTACTAGCGTACTGCTAAAATACTCACGGTAGATTATTTGGTGCGTATTGAAAAAGATTGCGGAAGAGGTATTCCACACGTAAAATAATCTTAATATATATATAGTTCTCATGATAATCATATATTAATATTAAAATTATGAATTCTTCGGATGCAGTAACACCAGGAACCAATGGATATATGTATATTTCAATGAAAATTTCACTGTTTCAGCATCGTTCGATTCAGGTTATAATATGGTATTCCACATAGAGAACTCCACTGTTTCCATCAGATTTGCCGTTTAGTTTCAAACGAGTACAATTTTTAATTAGTTTCTGCGTCGGTATGAAGATAAAATTAAAAAGCACAAAGTCAGACCCTTGGGGTAACTGGAGTTGAAGTAAGCAGAGAATCCCCTTGCGAATCCGGCAAAATTAGATAGTATTTAAATAGAGACAAATAAAAGTAAATAAAAAATAGACAAATAAAAAACTTACGAGTAAGCACGATGAATTTAGTGTCTAAAATAAAAATCATCTAAATGGGGCGTGTGTCCGTCATTCTAAATTAAAATGAAATGCTCTCCGTTGGTAAGCGTATGACTCGAGAATGGCTGGACCGATTAGCCTATTTTTTTGAAATATTCGTAATAGTTTGAATGAGGATTTTTAAAAAAAGATATATATATAAAGTTGCCCAAAAAATTGGAAAATTCAGAAAAAATTAAGTGTATTTTCTTTCTATTCCAAATTATTTTTTTTTTGTCTTATTTAAAGTCATAAACGTCAATATCAATGTACATTGACACTGACAATTGACACTACATTATCGCGGGCCAAAGGCACCATTAAAACCATCTGCAGAGCCTAATGACAAGTCGCGAAGTTACTCATCAAGAATACCGCTGGCACAACAGCTAGTGTATAGTAGTAATAAAGAACAAAAAAAGTACTGTACAGCAAAATAAAAAAATCCCTGTGTCCACATCCCACTGTAAAAAAACATGAAACTGAAAAAAAGAAAATTTAAACTGAGAAACTGAGCTGAAAAATTAAGCCGCAAAATATGGAACTCGGCAAAGCAATAATTTATGGAGAAAACAAATTTGAAAACAGGCAGGCCTTGGTTTAAAATGCTCACGTTAGGAAGAAATATATTGGTTTGAAAACTTTTTCTTTGAAAAAAATAATTATAAGTTTCTTCCCAAATGTTTATGTTTGAACTATCATCATGAACTAATTAATATAAATAATAAAACAATACCTAGTGAATGTATGATTTTATTTACGAATTCAAATACATGCAACTTATAATAATGATAAACAAATATCAAAAAAAAATTCCCTAACTCCCAAAGTTGATAATAGTATCAGTAAATGTTTTGTTTTTCCCAAAAAATAAATATTTATTTACAATACTTTACAAACACAATCATTCGAATTTTGTCATGGTTTAACTAAAAATAAAATATAGCAGTAAATTAGAGGTTATATTTGTTTGGGAATGCATGAAATACTAAATTAAACATTAATTGTCAAATAAATATGTTTTCATCCAGTGTTTGTGTACTTAAAAATCTTAACCACAAATTTATAAAATTTGAAGAGGAGTAAGCAAATGTTGTCAAGTCATCATTTTTACTACTGACTTAATTAATTTAAAATCAATATTGACAATTCAGAATTGAATATTTTGCTTACTTTATATCAGCTGCGACTAGACGTATAGGCGTTACCTAAGTCATTACTAAGCTAAATATGTTTATTATTAGAAATCTTTTCAATATATTTTTTGAAGTGCCTGTAAAAGTATCCATACATATAAACCATTTCTGTGTCATTAAAATATATAGATACAGCATGTACAAAAAAAAACAGTTTAAATATCACACTCGCAGCACTGTACCCGAGGTACAAAAGAGAGAGACTGCAATAGCTATTAGCAGTAACTAACCGCTATAGCTCTCTCTCTCCTATCTACCAGTAGTACAGTGAGCATTTGCCTTTGCCCTGCCAGTTTATTATTGTCTAGTCAGAAAACAATAAAGCTAACTATGTACCTGTGAAATGCTATTCCATCTTTTTTGCAATGCTCATTACTACTATTTTTGCATGATTTAACAATACAACAAGTTATCATGTCACTTTAGGAGTTCTTTAAACACAATCAACGTAAACAGATCTGCAAACGCTATAATACCTGTTTGTCGTTTGATAAACAATCAGCATGATTCACTTAGAGCGTGTTTTGCGATTGGTTGGCCCCTCTATATGTTTGAAAAATCGTTGATCGTAAGTCATTGGTAAATACCAAAAAAGCTTATTCTGATCTGGACCTAGGAAGTATTAATTAAGTATGCTAGACAGAAATTCTACTAAGGTGCCAATTCCATTAAACTGTTGTAATTGCTGTAACTTTTTAGTTTGAAATGGTTGATTGCAGCATTTTAAAACAAATACAAATAAATGCAACAGTTTTGTAAATGGATAATTTCTATATTTTATCAGCTCTTTTCAAAAAAAAAATAATTAATATACATTTAATTATAGCTTGATTATATCAATAGCATCATGTAATTTTAAAATTATAGCCGCTGTTAAAAATAAACCATCCAATAAAATCATAATAAAACCATAGAATATCTGCATAATTTAACAAAATTAGAACTCACAACAAAACTAACATTTTATTTTATTTTATACTTTTCAACCACATCTTCCACAGAGGTGGGAAAATATACCTATTCACTGAATTTTCACTAATAGAATGTTATTATCATTGTTTAAATATTTTAAGTTGTTTCATTGAATATTTTTCTGCCAGTATGTTATCGCATTTTATTTATATAAGGATAACATGAAAAATTATTCAGCTGGTTAGATCGTAATGTAACAAGTGAAGTAACTAAGGGAATATAAATGTATATATTTGTATTTAAAATATCCTCAAGTTACAAAATGTCAGTGTTTGCCATCCATCGCACCAGAATAACTATATATTTTTTATGAATATTTCCTAAATAACTGAAAAAAATATGCGTTTCTCTTATATGACTAGGTCTTATCAAAATTAAAGTATTACTGAATTTATAAATAAAAACATGTTGGTATTGCCTAACCTTGCCGCATTAGCAGTATTAACCTAGCATAAAACCAACAAAACTAACTTGATTACATGCTGTCCACACGGAGTAGATGGTTTTTACTTTTATGAACTTTCATATTTTCGCAAACTGTGTATTGTATATATGTTCTATGGGACTACCCTACTGCACGTAACTGATACACATACTCAACATAACTGATAAAATTGACAAAACGAGAATATTATGTTCTAAGGGTTCTGGGGAGTTATTTTAACGATTTTTCATATTGAAATTAATGTCTGCATCCATAGCGAGATACAAGAGATATTCACTTAATGTTTTTAGAAGGATACCAAATTAGGGATATTTTGTTTAGCAATTTTAACATAAGTAAAATTTTAGAAAAAAATATACTTTTCCAATTTTAAAAAAAAAAGTTTCACCATAGCAACTTATGAGTAAAAATAACGATAGTCAATTACACTTAAAAAATTCAAAGGCGTTTATGTCAAAATGAGGATTTCACAGATGCGTTAGGCATGCTTAGTACGGCAGTAGCTAGAACTATGTTATATCCTATTTTGATGATTTTTTTGCGTATTGAAGTTGTTTAGCCTTAAAATACCCGCACCGCACTGCATTTTTGTACGCAATACGGTCTTTTGGTGTTGCGGTGGTGTCAATCGTTTTACAAAATGGCTATAAAGCAATATTTATTACTTTAGATTTATTTAATACAACCAAACGATTGTTTGGGATGCACCAAGTGATGCAAGATTAAGGCAATATAGACAGTTAATCCAGAATAATTTTATTGATTCAAATTGTGACAATGAATTTACCTTAACCAACCACACAAATAACTTCTTGACAATCTGTAATGGCACACACAAATAAAAGCGGTAAAAACAAATGTGAGAATAATATTTGTACAATAACTGTGTCAATATAAAATCTATAATTGATAACTTATCGATAACTCGTAATCTAACAAATTATGTTTTATAAATATATTACAAAGACTTGGCACCATGATTCGTTTTGTTAATTCTTTCAGCATATTATATATCGGTACTTGTAGGTCTAAAGGCCCTAATTCAAATGTAAAAAATGAAAGAAATGTATCTTTGAATTGGTCACTTTAAAAAATTTTTTGGAAAACCTGCTTTTTTTGGTACTTCGGAATTGGGCCTTTAGTGTGTTATTGAAATGGGGTTAAACATCGCTTCTAAATTCTTCGTTCACAGGTTAAAGTGGCCAATTATAAAGAAATACTTAAAAATAGGGTTATCTACAATTTTTCGGGTATCACTTCAATTCTTTATGTACTTACTTCTTTCACCTTCATGTATGATGATTCGTTCCACATGCAGAACTTAAAACACAATATTGGCACAATTTTACACACAATCTAATGAGCCCTTTTGCGAGTATAGAAAAACTACCTACATATCTGTACAACCCCTTCTGAATTTGTTTAGTGTCATAAGTACGAATACATATACAATAGATAAAAATCCCATCATGAGCTTGAATGGGCAAGATTCATAAATTGTATAAATTATAAGATTTTGATAGGTATTCATTTATAAATGGATACATGTCAAATAATATAAATTTAATTATGTTCTATGAGTACGAATGTGTCACATAAATAAAGTCATTCGTAACTTAATATGGTCTGACAGGTGCCATTCCTACTCTGTTCCTAATGATTGGCTCTGCATAACTGTGTCTCACTTTCGGCGGTTCTCTATCTAATTCGGGATATCTCTCTTTTTCATTCGCATCCCTGTATCTAGCAGGACCTTCGGGCCTATGGAACCTCTGATCATAAGAATCATCGGGGAATCTTCGACCCGAAGATTCCATATCTACATATGACCTGCGGTTGTCGAAGTTTCTCCTCACGAGTACTTCTTCTTGTTCATACATGGAATGTCTATTACCGTTTGCATCTTTGAGTAGGCGCGATCGGCTGATAGGACGTTTTTGATTTTTCCATTCGTCATTTCCGTTTGCACCATCATTGTATCGCACCACTCCGTTGTCAAAAGCATCAGCCCTGCTTATTCTCTTTAATTCATTGTGTCTGTATCTCTCTTCGAAGACTGGCTCGATTCCGGGCTCCGCGCCATCTATCCTTTTCCTGTCAATCTTAGGCTCAGTTCTGCGCCTAGGCTCAAAATGTCGTTCGCCATTTGTATCGTATTTATGTGCAACCCTATAGTCAGGAGGTGATTCCCTGTTTTCAAACCTATCACTGAAAAATCGTCCGTTTTCAACATCTTCCTTCTCTTGGGAATCTCTTCTGCGCTCTACCGAGTATCGATTGTCACATCGTTCATCCTGTTGGTACTCAAAATAGCGCTGTTGCTCATTTCGATACACTGGTTTTTCCTTAAATTCGGGTGTCCGCTGTGATATCCTAGGAAGATCTCCTCGCCTCTCTGAAACCAATTCCTCATCCTCCCACTTCTGAGATGACCGCCATTTGTTGTTATCAGTCAACGAAAGAGTGGACTTACTATGATTAGATACATTCCTTCGAAGCTGAATGTGTTGTTCTAACTCCTCGTGCATTCTTTGCCGTTCCAGATTCATAAACTTTTCTTTAGCTACATTGAACCGATCCTTTGGAGAAGTGGATCCATCCAACATCTTCATACTTCCATCACTGGAGTCCCTTTGGGCTTGATTTTTGTATGTGCTATTCCTGGGAATCTCAATTTTCCTGATCGGATGCTCGATCTTGGTTTCTCTGGTCAGTATTCGTTCAATGCTCTTGCTCGGTTGTCTGATCGGTTCCTGCTGCGGCGACGATGACCTTCCACGAGGCGCGTATCTTCTTTGGTAGTTTGATGCCTCTGGATACTTGGCTGGCTGTTCGTCTCTGTAATGCCTTGGCTCCTCTTGGTAGCGATTTTCTCTTCTTGGGGGAAGTGGGGATGGAGCCCGACGTGGTGGATTAACATCAAAGCCTTCGTGCATCATATATGCTGTACTTTCATTCCAGTCCTCTTCTGTAAAAATAAAAAAATAGCTTATAAAATAATAGAAAAATAGGTCACTTTATTATCAAAACATGAATTGGACATCGTTCAGTGTTAATAAGCGAGTTTATTGCCCGTGATAAAATTACTCTCTGACAACCATAGCTGCAATTCTCGTTTTTAAGAGAATTGTAGCAAAAAAAAAATGTATTAACAGTAAATGAATAATAGAGATTGATCAAATGTTATCATTAAGTAAGTAATGATAACATTTGTGTTGTAAGTTTAATTGTTAATATAGAGCGAAAAATGTATTCACTCTTCAAATTACATAGATGAGTAAGGTCACCAAAAATTGTACTTTTGCATTTTTTTTAGTGTCCCGTTTCCACATAAAAATCAATATGATGTTGTTTCTACACTCAGTTTAACTTAAGCTAATTAAGAAACTTGAATGTTAGCGACTCTAACAGAGTGTGTCTGGTTCACAATTGTTATGGTACAATTTTTGGTGGCCTTACTCAGATTTCAAATATCGTACTAATTTGACTGATCAGAGCAGTACAAGTGTGCGAGCTGGTTTCTATAAATTAACGCAAAATACAATTTATGTGGAAGAAAAGCCCTATAGGTGGTCAAAAAACAAATTAAATAAAATAAGACCTAAAACCTGCGCCTCTTCACTAAGCGTGTAAATTTATAAAATTGTGACAATTTTATTTATAGTAAACATGCTCTAGCTAGAAGCTAGACCTAAATAACAGAAGAATCTCGACATTTCAATGAGAAAGTATGGGGTTCCACTATTAAATGTCACTAAGTTATATCCGCTAAGGATATGTAAATTAAACATTAATAAATAATAACCATGGATATAGGCATGAAGCATAGATAGGTCATGATCTCAGATCAAGTTTAAGGTGATTACATATGAAGGACACCATTTAATTGTTGTATTAAAAAAAACAATGGATGTTTCTTAAAACCATTTTTAAAAATAACACAAAAACATATATTTTCTGAAAATTTAAAAAGATACCTCCACTTTATTCTCATCATAAGACTATCTTTATTTTATACGTGATATTTCTAGTTTCATAAGCGGGTGACTTCAAAAAATGCTATTTCAAAAAGTGGTTTTGATTTATTTTTTTTGCTTAATGTTTAAAGAAATTTACTTAGGTAATTCCCTAGAGTTAGCAATTATCTTTAATATAAACAAACTAGATTACTTGTATGGATATCTTTCCTAACGTTTTTGAAAACCTGTAATATTCGCATTTTTGTAGAATTCGGGTATGTGTAGGCGCCTTAAAAATATGTTTTACATTAAGTAAAGTGATAACGACCCGTACTAGTTTAGACCTTCATTACTTACTACAGTGGAAAAAAGATGCATTAACAAATGTAATGTTCGATTGGCTATGATTGTGTTAGAATCAACGATCTTTCGATTCTATTGATTGGATTCTATTGGCAACGTAACGACAGTTACGTTCTCAACGTTGCGAAGGTTAAAACAGTAAAAACTTAAAATAGGAGGTGATTCTCCAAAATGACCCATAGTAAATATATTTACATCTAACTATCATGTGGTGCAATCCTTAATGCGCTGTCCGTGGTCCGAGGTTCAATTTCTGGCGGGTTGGTTGCGGGGTTTATTTATTCACATTCAGTATAAAAAAAATCGTTGATGTTAAGCCGTTTAATGTTTTTCATGATGAGCTGTAATATTTTAAATATGATACACTCATTAAAATTTTGATTTATCAATATAAAATGGTTAGTATTATTATTTATTTATTTATATTCTCACTTGTGTTAAGACATATACAACCCTGATTTATGAGGGCATAAGGCATTTCAAAAGAATATAGGTTATAATTAATAAGATCATGGTAGTATAGTGGTTAAGGCAACGGACTATTGGCCCAAAGGTCGTGGGTTCGAATCCGCACATGGTCATAATATGTTTAACGCTTCATTACCACCATCTCCCCTGGCTTTAGGACTGGCAAATTTGGCCTAGTTGAGTAGGGCCCAAAACAATTGTATATGACGTCATAGCAATTAATAAAAAAAAAAAATTGCTTACGGTATGTTTTCTGTATTTGGCTTAATAATTGGCTTATAGAAAATGAATGAAATTTTGCATTTAATATAACAATTGATATTATTTAACATATTATAATAATATTTTCTCTAAATAAATAAAATAAAATTATAATGTAGTTTTTATACATATAATTAGGTTAACAATATTATCTCAAATATATAAACAAGCCTTTGCAGGTGTTAAATAAATAAATTATGCAACGCTTATTATATTCTTTTGTTCAATTAGACATGTTTTTTATTATGTATTTATTTTTTTGGGTAATTTCATCATTCAAAATAACGTGTTTAGTCGTAATTTCACAGAACGTTAAAACTGTCTGTTACTATTTAAGAATTATAAATTACTCACGCGTCAGTAATAAAACTATATTTGCAAAAGAGCGTTTATGACTCGCGTGCTGACGGTAACCATTTTGAGCCTGTGCGAAGTAGCGGTTTTTTGCACATTTCCATGTTTAGAAAGTTAAAGGATTTAAAAAAAAAATGCGTTAGATATAAATTCAGTTAAGTGTACCTACATAAAATAAAATGGCGGTTTTAAATGCCATTAGGCTTAACAGCAGCAATGTAATTTAGAAATAAATATAATATTTCATTAAAATAACGCTATCAACTCCTCCTAATAGAATATAGTATTATATTTCTTTTAATATGATAAAAAACATACTAGGCACGTTTTATTATAGTTTTAAAAAACTAGTGAGTATGTTTATCTGATTTTCAAAATGGCGTAAACCAATATATAGATTTAAAATTATAAATAATATGTTTTTATATTAATTGGCTTGCTTTATTTAATAATGACAGTTATTTCTGAGAGCATTAATCTTTCTTTCAAATTGATGGGTGTTATTTTTATAACATTTCGTAGTATTACGTATGTTCTTACTGGTCGAAACGAAAATATCATAGACCCAAAGGCTTTAAGGTCAATATTCAAAAATAGATTGATGTGGCACAATTTCGAAAATGGAATGTCAGCGGCGGCCAAGTGACGTCATGTCAACGGCGTGGGTTAACCAAATGGCTCTCGCAAATTTCTCTCGATATGCCGGCGAGTGCGAAACTCAATTCGAAATTTAAATATTGAAAATTTCGTTCGAACCTTGACATTTAGGTTATAAATTTTATTCTGTCTCCGAACTGACGCGGCCAGGTCATAAACGCGAAAAAGAAGAAATAATCAGACGAAAAATAACACGCACAGAGTAAAATAATATTTAAAAAAGTACTTATTTGAAATATTATTATCCTATTTTTGTGTATTTTTGTTATTATAAAAACCCAAGTGGTAACAGGCCGATAAGATAAAATAAAAATAACCACATTTTTTTTAATGAAGTAGGTTTTGTTAAATGAATTGACTGTTGTTTAAAATGTTACTTAAAGGATAACTTGGTCTTATGTTTTCAAAAAAGTAGTCAGTTTTTTAAAATTCATTCTTATTCCGAGAAATTTAATAATTGATAAACTGTTGATAGTCCTTTTTTAGTAAAAATCGCTCTCTTATAAAAGATCTTATAAGAGAAAATAGTATTTGAAAAGCAAATGAAGGGTCTATAACATAGAAAAGTTTGTTTTTCTGATTTATATATCATGAAACTGTAATTAAATAAAAACGAACAATTCCTTCACTGAAAGGGTAAAACCTAACGCCATATAAAAATAATCCACCGCATTCGAGGTCAACTGCATGAACTTTTTGAGTTTCCATTTTACAGCCGGCGAGTTACCTACCTTCAATATTTTGAACTATAGACAAGATTCTATTATATACGGATTTGAACCCACATTATCTGGGTCACTTTTCGATCGCCCTAACCACTAAACCACTTTGATCTCAATATAATAACAAGCCTAAAACAAATTTAATTAAATGACAATCGTACTTGATTAATTAGAGTATTAAAAAAAAATTGCGATTGGTTTTTAAGTGACCTTAACGTGAATTCATGACCGACGGAACAAACGTTCATTCGACGCGCAATTTCCCACGCGCGGCATGTCAATGCGGCCCTATAGGGCGGTGACTATAGGGCCAGAAGGGCCAGGCCTTCACAACCGAATCAAATAGTACACGGATAAATGACTATAAATTCCATTTCAATCAGCCGTTATAAACTTGTACGTTTATCTGGAAGGTTTATTTTAAAACAATAAATTAGTTACATAACATAACATGATATTTATATTACGGGTAACAAAAAGTGCAGAAAAAAACTCTTTAATCTGACAATAAATCGTATCCCACAAAAATATTTTATTATATAAATCATATAAAAAAAATCTTTTCAGCACTAAGAACTTATATCAAACATTCCTGTCAATGTTATAAGGATATTTTACATTTTATTTCAAGCATATAAAAACATTAAACGATTTTTTCTTGGTTACGTGACCTTGATTCATGCCCATTTTAGGATTAGTGAGAGGTTTTAGGGGTTCGTATTTCTATATACAAAAAGATAAGGATTTTTAAAATAACAATAAACAATAAATACAAATTTAGAAAAGTTGTTCAGAAAAGTTTCAGTCGTTGGTGAGAAAGTCGACCGATTCCGGAAGATTTTGCATAGTGTATATGTTTAGCTTATGAGAAACCCAATCGATGAAACATAAGGGTTGCTCATATTAAAAAAATATTTATTTATTTATTCTTTATTGAAAAATCCAACAGTATTAATTTTTATAATTACAAACAAAACTTTTTACTAGTATATAAAACCAATTATGGATTTCGGACATTTTTAAGGAAAGTTGTAGGGAAATTAACCTACAATTAACATTTTGAACAAATTTGATATTTTGCCTATTAAGGGAGGTATGATTTTCTGAATTTTGAAAAAGCAATGTTTCAAAATTTGGTGCTATAAAAAAAAAATACTTATATAAGTTATTATCTAAGGAATTTTATAAAAAAATAAATGAATTCGATATCTTATATGAACGTTATAGCGAAATTTTACTTTTTTGAAAAAACCTCCCATTTTCTATGTCAAATTTTGTGAATCTTTAAAATGTCGATTACATTGACATTTTATAATTTACATAAAAAAATAAATAATTTATTTAGTTGTTACTGTCTCCTAAAGTCATGGTTTTTAGTATAGGAGGTATTGTTTGTTAATGGACTAATATACCAAAACACACATGCACCCATTTTAAATAGTCAACGCATGACACACATATGTAATCTGTGAAAAATGATTTATTGTATTAATTTTCAGTGCAAAGTTTTCCATAGAAAACGCCTTCCACTAAGGGTGAGCGCACACGAGCCCACGGTGTGCCACTGACACAATACTTAACTGGGACCAATGAATAAAATTAAATATACACGGAGCCTTTGTCCATTCCTGGTTATTTTTTGTAAATTTATTCTGTTTGACGAGTAAAAAAAATTTTTTTTCTTAAATATTAAAATTTATAGGTTTTTTTTTGTTGTAAATTATTTTGTGATTGGCACCAGCCACAGACCTCAATAGTAGTGTCGGAATCTGCCGTGACGTGTGCAATAGAGTGGGACACCACGATAAATGTCTTTATTGCGCCAATTTCCAACTTTTAATCGCGACTGTATCTATGCGTTGTTAAGAAAACTAAAGGCGAAGTCAAAGCTATGAGGCGAATGTGCGTCGTTCTTAATAATTTCTTGAAGCGTGAAGGTGCAAAGATCTTCGGTGTTAATTTCATTCTTATGAAAGTCTTCTCGTGAATGCGAATTTCGTCACGTTTGCATCGAAAAGCCTCTCAACTCGATATCGTTAAAAGAACCGCAATACATTTCGTGTTGCTCGAACGCAATGGTCGCACAAAAAAAAAAACACAAAATGCCTTACGCAACTCGTTACACGGGACAATAAACGTAAAAAGCCTCGCGTGCAATTAAGCTTTTGTTTGTGTAATTTAAATACAAATTGTGTTGAGTCTTTTTCAACAGGCCAATTTCAATTTTAGGTTTAACAGATAAACGCAACGTCGCGTCGCGGCGTCGATTAGATATTACGCAAATTCGATCAAGTGTGAAAGTATTTCGTGCACGGAGGGTTCCGCACCTATCATACGAAGCTACGTACTAATCGAGTACTCTGGGAAGTACCTATTTAACAACTATGACAATTACCCCCCTATTTACAGTGAAACTCAGCCCGCACAAACGTTGAAACAATTTGTGACTCTCTTATTTATACATATTGGATATCATTTTATCTCATAATCCTTTCCTTATTTCATCTAATTACATGGTTACATAATATTTGACAATATTTTACACTAAAGAGGACAGGTGAGAGTTAAAAATGCATTTTTATAAAACTCAGCGCTGGGTTTAAACCGACATCCTGCGCTCTCAAGTACAGGACCTCTTTAGAACCTTTATAAATATTATGCTATCCAGCACTTTATCAAAAAATTAAAAAAATATTCAAAATTTTTCAATATTGTCAAAGATTGTGTCATTTATCTTTTCAGGCGATTTGCCACTATTAAAAAACAATCATCAAATATTAGTCAAATGAATACAAATTTATATATATATATTATTCTGAAATAATAGTTAGCTATACACAAACAAGTGAAGTTTTCTAGGATGTTCATCAACTTTGGTGATGTAGTTAGCGGTCACAAAATCAAAATTTAACTATCGGTTGATAATCGTTGAACATTTTATTTTATTTATCTTTATTGGAAAAAACCCACGGTTTTACACTGTAAAATAAAAAAAAATAGATTTGTTTGAACAACAAATATTCACATTAATTAAAAAATATTATAATACTATTTTTTTATATATACATTTACATACCTATTTAATCAGAAATTTTGAAACGCAATGTAATGTTTATTTTTTACACAATAAAATTGATTGTGTAAAAAGTGTTTAGCAATAATTTATTGAATAAATTATTGCTAAACACTTTAAATTGCGACTTATTCTGAGTCAATTTATCGAAGCAGTTAATAGTATGATTATAATAATTTTGTTACCGTAGTATCGATGAATGTAGAGCATTATTTGTGGAGCATGAAGGCATTTAAAAACAGATTAATCAATAACGGCACAGAGTTTACAAGCCGTTAGATAAGACGGTTTAGGGACACGCGCAAGACAAAGATCGCTTTTGGGAAGAGGGATGAACGGCTAAAATAGAAAATGTCGAAATTAAATCTACGCGGTCCAATCTGAAAGATTGATCTGGAACAGGCTATCGAGATCCCATTTCCACGAAGCTAGCCTATTTAAGTTGCGAACATAGCGCACTTATCGTCGGTGACTGTACACATTAATCTATCCTCGTTTGCCGAGATTTTTTCATCGATTTCATTAGCCATCGACAGAGGAAGTTTTTTGCCTTCGCAACGGCAATTTCTTCGCCTCGACGAGGCGCATTGTTGCTACTTTTTGCTTCTGAGGTTGAATGACACTAAAGTCGATGTTTTTTTAACCGTCAAACGCGAACTAAAATACCTTTCCGGCTGATAAGGATGAAATTTCAGCTTTACCCAACGATTGTAGACATTTTTATGTACAAGCTTGCGTTTTAATCTACTAAAGTAGTCTTAAATTAATCCGCGGATCAGGCAGTACAGTTTAAAGTTACCAGTTTAGGAGTGACGTTTATTTAACATCTGATATTATGTAGGTGCAATAAAAATAGTATAAGTAATAAATCATTATGTAAGCTTATGTTTCTCAAAAATCCACAAATATTTAACATTTTTATCATACTTTTTTTATTATTTAGTATGAATTCCCTTCGAAAGTGCTGTTTTCATTATTTATTGTGTGTGCCTTAAACAGAAAGCCCTGAACTTAATCCTACGGAGGTATTTGTCACTACTGATATATTTCCTAAATTTAGGCAGGCGTCAATTATCTTGGCAGTTAAGCACAAATGTCAATTCGAATGTTTTCATACACTATCCAATTGAAAACGTGTACGAGTGAAACAATAATATATCCTCACATGCTCGAAAGAGATCGCATGATTGATTAAAGCAGCTGCTGCTAGCATTTGTGTGTAATATATTCATGAATTGGTGAAATATGCTGGAAATATTCATAGCCATCTGGAGACATAATATGATTAAACGTTTTAAATTTGTGTTATTGACCAACCTTACCTTTGTTGCGTTGTGTATTTAAACACTAGGTTGTAATAAGTTGCAAAATGAATAAATTTTGATTGGTTTAGTTTGAACGGTCACTTCCATCAGCATTTACATTTTGTGTGCTATTTTGGTGGGTTTTCATTGGTTTTCAGCTGGAGCGCGTTCAACGACTTCGAACGATCAGCTGCGGGCGCATTTCAAACGAGGTTTATTATTACCTTAGCTTGCAATGTTTGTATGTCGGTTTAGGTCAAATCTTGCGAGCTGAATTAGAACCACTTCCTCTTATCCTACTGAGTTGAAATTTGACATTTGGTTCAGTTTCGATGACAATTTATTTTTATGATAAGCATGGCCTGATTCTGCACCCAGGAAAGGCTCCAGATGAAAGAGTTCTTCAACTATCAACAGCATAGACACGAAATTTTGTATTAATTTACTATTATTTTTTTTAATTTAACTACCGTATACATGACGTAACATAAAAATACCAATTGTAATAGAAGCACCCATTAGAATTCCCTATAATATGCAAAAAAAGTCTCTAGCCAATCCGGAGTTCATGGTCCGGAGTTCAGATAATCAATCATTACTGAACATACATTAAACACTTATGCCGAATTGAGAACCTACTCATTTTTCGAAATTTTCGACTTAAAAATATATAGGCGTGTCAGAAAAAATAAGCAAGGTTTAAACTTATTCGCCCCATTTTACTCCAAAACTGTAGATTTGTGAAAGTGTCAAGATCTTATCGCAACTGTCCATCGGGTTCTCAGGTAAGCCACATGTCTGATTACGACACTTGATACAATTAAACCGTAATTCACTTCCAAATGTGTTCCGTTGAAAATTAATAACCTAAGAAGGTATTTTTAACGGAAACGTGAAAAAAAAATTCACAGAAATTTCACCGGAAATACTTGTTTTGAAATATCCCGGGTCGATTACACTACAAGATAGCAATTTTGTGACCACGTTTACGCTAAAACGGCTATTCCGAAAGATCTTGGCAGTGATTAAAAAAATAATGGTGAAACAGCTGAATACTTTTTGTGCAACCTAGATTCAACAATATATATACATAAATTTATTATCTATGGTAAGTGAGTACGTACCTGCATGTCAGCTGAAACCGTATTTAGTACGTCGTTAAACGCGTTCCTGATCGGAAAGATTAGGTCAGCGAAAAATCATCTACGTCCATTTTTATATTTTGGACTAGTACCTTTATCCTCTATGTATTATGGCATATATTTTGTCATATTGATCCCGCAGCATATAATAAATAATACGTTATAGAAGCGACATGGTAGTGTCCTGCTATAGATAGCTTCTAATAGGTTATAAGGACATGTCTAATTCAGAGCATTATATCCTTAATAGACGATAAATTAAATGCAGATTCAAACTCTTTCAAAGTTTCAAGGTTATGGATATAAGACAAACCTTTGCCAGTAGGCAGCGTTTTGTTTTATTTAAAACAATTTGACGATCATACGGTAGTTTGTCATAAATTTATTACGAGGCAACTTAGTAGCCACCGAAAGCATAGATATGATTTGCTCTAAGATTCTTTTAGCGCTGCGAATTTATAACAAAATTAAAGATATTCTGAGAATGTGTCCATCTTTGTTTACATATAAAAAACGAATTTCTTGTTGGCTACTTGAGCTCGGTAGAAAGCAAACAGATCTTTTTTGGATAGGTACTTTTTCTCAATTATTTTTAGATTTTATGTTTACAACATATGTCATATCTAATCTACAACAATAATATATGATAAATGAATATCAGTGTATATTTGTGTATTATTGCTATATTATATTATATTATTATACCATAAATTCAAATTATGTATTTCAAATTATTGCAAGTGAGTTTTAAATCAAAATTAATTTAATTGTTCTTTCTTCGACCTGAAACTTTTAATAATCTACAACAAATAAATCCTGTCTTTGTACGGGCGCTGCCTAGTTAGGTAGAGTTTTGAAAATATGTTTGTGTACTTTAAAAATCAATAAATAAAATATTAATATTAATATTTATCTAGATATGTCAAATGACGTTCGTTTCTTTACCTACCAATGGTTTTTTTATTTTTTTTTTCGATGCTACCCAGTCTCCCAAATGATTTTAACCCAGCGTCCGGGTTCCGAACGAGACGTTTCTCAATACGAGGATGCAAAACAAACGAGAGGTGGTCCAGCCAACTGTCATTTTGTTGTCTGGCAATGAGGCCTATAATCCGCTCGCCCCGAAGCTGGTCTTTCGATCATATGCCACCGTAATAGGTAGGTGGCTTCAACTCTCTCGAAAAACAACGTCAAACAAAATACACAATTTGCCCAAGTGTTACATAATGGAAATATTTTACAGCAAGACTAAAAACGATTTTCACAATGCCGTTAGCGCGTTTAAGTTTTTTTAATGCGCCGTCGGATGGAGCAACGTTCGCATGCTCGGCGACGTTTATACGATAAAAGAATCAAAATAATTTTAGTTAGTTTGTGCTAATGTGCGGAACTATTTGCTAATAAATTTGGAAATCATTAAAGTTCTGCAACATAATTAAACTAAAGAAAATTAACACTATTGTCTGGCTAGTTTTATTTCGAACCAAAGAGATTTAAAAGAAATTATAACTATTGAATAAGCCTAAAAACGAAAAATAAACTAAATCGAAAGGAAATACAGTCACACATACGTTCACACAACGGCATTATAAGTACTTTCGGTGAAGTTGAGATTAAAAATATATTTTTTTTACTTTCGTTTAGATTTCGTAAGGTGTCACTTAGCGCCTTACACAATATTTACGTCGATGGTCGATGCATAGCGCAGAAATCGAAACACGTAACACTACTGGGAAAAAATCTCACACGGAACCGCTGTTCGCCATAGAAGGGCGTTTTCGGAACAATGCTCTCAAGATGACATCGAAATACTATGGAACGGTGCCATTCCGAGTTACAAGTTACGTAATGATGTAAAGACTGACGGCGGCGATTTGATGCAAAAAATTAGTTAACCGGATTCGCGTTTGTTTGCTCGCGATGGAGATTACGAGTGGTAATTGCGATGAATGTACCAAGGTACATGTTATATTAGCCAAATACCATAAAATATTAAATCGTAATATTTTATGGTATTTTATGGTAATTTTATTTTTTCATATATTAAGTATTCTTGAGTAAACATTTAAATTGTATTCATGTGTGTATGTGTGTGTGGGTGTGTATATCAGTGTGTATATTTGTGCCTTATTATTTTTATATTTTTCTCAGGGTTTTGCGCTGGTCTCTGCTATGCACTGTATCACTTCATATATAACCTTCCTTAGAACAGGTAACTATTACCTAGTTATCAGAATGAAAGTGTTTGATGCTGTTTTCCTTTATAAACTACTCAATAATTGAATAGACTGCCCAGAGCTTCTACAAAGTATCCACTTTAGAGTACCCCAACGAACTACTAGATCAACAGATTTTTTATTTTTTATTGCATAAAACGCAACACTTCACAGAATATGTCATGAATAAAACAGTAATCTTTCCGAATTCGACATTTTTAATCGTACTTTGAATTCATTCAAAAATAAAGTAAGTAAAATATACTCGTCTCATACAGGCTATTAGGAGATAAAAGTCCTAAGTATTTATTTTTCTCATAATAACTTTAAGAAACACATATTCTAATTATTATATATTTTTATTAGTGTAAATATGGAAAAAATGTACTATTTCATTTATTTTCTTTTTTTATGTAATCAGTTCTATGTGAACCTACCTTTTAATTCAATTGTTAAACCGTGGATTCATGCAATTGGCCCAATTAATAATTATTTATTTGCTGTTTTATAACTTACGTTACGCTGTATGTTTCCCTAAAATATAATAAATTAAAAAAATAATAACAAATTTAAATAATACTTTATATCCGAAAAATTCGGAATATCGGAAGCATTGCAAATTTATCAAATATATTTAAGAAAAAGAAAAAGAAAAGAAAAAGAAATGGTACACACCACTTGTGCTTTGATTATCATGCTGGCCGTGGTAGTCGTTCTGATCTGGTGATGGAGCCAGATCGCTGCCGATTCCACTGCTGCCACCAGACGACTCCAGGGCTCTTCTTGCATTCACTCCAACAATACTCTGGTTCAGACATCTTCGAGTGTCTATACCAGATAGGTTGCCCTGCGAACAGATATATTTATTGAATAAACTACTCGGAAAACTCACGTTAGATTACAAAAAATAAATTATTCTTTGGTCAAAGGCCATGCTTTGATACCTGAGATTTATGAGTAAGTTTTTTGATTATGCTCTAAAAAAGTAAAGTATACGACAGTATTCGAAGATAAAGTAAAATAAAAGCTTCTATATCAATAAATAAAAATATTTTTGAAGTAATTTTTTTAGCCCGCCTCCACCTTGCACAATCTTTCAAAGGTAGTAAGTGAATGAATCGTAATTTGGTATTCTGTCACGCTGATTTTTTTTAAATAATTGAAAATTTTCATCAACTTCTTCACGGAAGTTTTACGTGTGTGGTGTAACCGTAAGTACCTTCTGCCTGTGCACGGTATCATAGTCTCTCGGCGGCAGCAGGATGGGTCCTTTTGTCGTGGACAGCTTCTGCTTGAGTTCTGCTGCCAGGCTGTCGTAGAGGCTCGCGACGCAGCGGTCCTCGTTGCTGGACTCCGACTCGCGGGTCGACACCTCGCTGCCCAGCGACGAGTCGGGGACCTGCATACACAAAAAAAAGTATGTATCGTCAGCTGGAACGCTTTTTGACAGCGATTCGAAAATCAATTTTGTGTCATATTTAAATTCATAAAATGTCAATGGCAAATTTCTCTGTCATTTAAAACTCCCATTTACGGACTTTTTCTTACCTAATCTAAAATCAAGTTGCGGAAAATATGGATGTATCGCTGGTTATCCTCGTATAATCTTTTGCAAAAATCTGACCAACTTTACCAAGCAAACTCTGGTATATTAATTGTCAGTTCCCTAGGAGCCAAATCACCTCAATTTCCAGATTGAGATTAAACCATTGTAGCGTCCCCGCTCATTTATTTAAAATTAATGTGGTCAACTGTACGTAGGATCAGTTGACCAAATATTTTTCACGTGTCCACAAAATTCCCTGTCCCCTGATTTATTGTCTGAATTATCCATAAATAAAATTCCATTCCCTGCAAATATGTGTTGTTTATTGTTTTTCAATAATCTCAACGTTTTTAAAATTATCCTTAGATTCATCGACTTGCATAGTCTTTACATTTAATAGTCCTAATCATAAATATTATTGCAAAGATCATCCCATATAAGAGGGAGGAAATGACAATTTAAAAACAACTACACTGTGCATTATTAATTAAAAGATGACTGTCATCTCGAGTGCCACAGACACGAGTCGTGGCGCGCCGAAGGCACCTACAGAGCCGTCTGTTATTAAGTTATAAAATGATTTTTTCTCCAATATTAGCGTCTGTATAATAAATACTCGTAAATAGTAAATTCACGATTGAATCTTTTTGAAACTCTACGGTGAATATTTATAGGTCACCTTCTTTGTCTGTGGTAAGGCTCCTTTGTTCATGAGTTTCCTCTCGATTTCAGCGAACTTCCTCTGATTCTCGGGCCGATCGATGAGTGCCCTTAGGTGGCTGCAGAGCATCTCGGCCGTGCGCTCAGAGTCGCATCTGATAAAAACAAAATAGAACGTTTTAAAATACGGTATAATCGGGGTACACGTGGGGTAGTCGAGAATTTTTGTACCCTACCAAATTGCAACACTTTAATTAACATCAATACCGCTAAACACATTTAGTCGTCGCGTTTCGTTGTAAACTCACATTATTAAAAGCGGTCACAGAAGAAAGTGATACTACTTTTGTTTTAAAAAGAACAAGGGGAAGGAAGAATGGAAAGGCCATTTGCAAAATTTGACAAAATCTTGAATGACATTATTAACTCACGGCCGTACTTCATAATTAGGTAACCCAAAAGGCAACATTCCAGATGCATACATTTTAAGACAAACAAACTGCCAACAATAATAATGAGACGTTATTCTCACACAAAAAACCCGGCACGCTCACAATATTATGACCTACTGAACAGTCGACTCGTTTTACTTTGTTTATTGCCTTGACCGTGTCATAACATAATTTGTAAATACGCCCAATACAATACAATATTAACAATAATTAAGTGCGACATTCGCAAATAATAATCAGCGAGACTTTACCAATATTTAAAAATAAACAGCAGAGGATATCAAACGGAAGAGTAAACAATTTAGAGACTACTCCTGGCAGGAACCACAAATATATCCGCAGTAATTTCACTATAATATTTTTTCTGTAACTATATAATCTTTCTCATAGTAAAAAACAACAGAAAATATTTTGTTTTAATACTTGCTCTATAGTATTGTTAATTTCACGCCTTTATACGGCAGACAATTAAAAAAATAACTGTGACGATAGCCGAAATTATATTACAACAATGTATTCTATTATTTTATTATTTAGTGTAATAATTATTTCTAAATTATTCAGTAAAACATAAGATATTTTTATTTTATTTTTCAGTTTATATTTAGCTCCATACTTGCTATTAAGTCACAAAATTAATAATGTTCATATTTACGATTTTTATAGATATAGTTATGCCTTGAATCAGATCCGGTATTGAAGTTATATTAAGATTACTCTTATGTTTAATTTTTCTGTTATAGTTAGTGTATCAATTCGGTCAAAATGGCAACATTTGCCATTTTCGATGATAAGATAAAATAAGATAATTTATAAGATGCATTTATAAGATAATGTAATTATAAGAGAATGGCAGGAAAAACTCAAAGTTTATATCTGTCCTCTGCACTTCGTTGGTTTCGCCTCACAAAGATATTTTCAAGTTGTGTATTGGAGAGTTCAAGAGATTTATTCCACATTCTGAGACACAATAAATAAATATTTTTCGCAATTTATCGTTCTAGTTAATTAATTTTTTTAGTATTATTAGGTAGTATTAAAAAAAAAACCCCGTGCAATCCAGTTACCCCTAAATTAAAAAAACGTTTTAGATATTTTTTTTAATTAAATACAAAATTAAGCCACCTGCGATGGCCTATATAAACCTTAACATTTTATTACGGCGAATGAACATTCTCTAAAAAAAAAAAAATGTCACGTAACATCAAAACAAGGACTTGGCCCTATTGACACAGTACAGAAGGTTCAGGCAAGTTATCATCGATGCAGTGGAATAAAGTGAAGTAGACTCCTTTGTTGATAAAATATTATGGCGATGGAGGTGACATTGCACGGTTTAACTTCTTAGCAAAATTTTTGTTATTTTTTCATATTATTTTATCATTTAAATTTTACCGATTTACCAATTTACCGAAAACTATTTTTAAATTCCTTAAACGATATCCCGATATCTCACAGGATATTTTTTTTTTTTTTTGTGGGGGCCCAACTCGTCTCTATTAATATTTTATTTATTTATTTATTAAAATAACCAATATACATATATATTACTTTGTAATATTTTCATTAATACCTCAGTGTAGCAAACGCTCTTTTTTAGAGATTCCACAAAAATTTTCATTTCTAATTTTACAGAATTTTGTCATTAATTTTAGATGTATTTTATTCAAAGTCATATTACTATGAAGGAATCTTCATCTTTTCAACAAATAAATATACCCTTTGGAGCCATATCATTAATTTTGGATGCATATTATTGTTGAAGAATATTCAATCGTTTAAAAAACATTTATAGCTGGTTTAAATTTATTGAAACTGATTTACAACAAATTATAGTATTTTCCAGTTTATATATACTTGTTGTTAACAAGCGACCCAATTCGCTCGCCAATTCGGAGATTGTGCACTCCTTAAAGCTATTCAACGGACGCAGTCCGCCAAGATAGCCTTACGCTTCCTGGACAATATGTTGCGCTGAGTCTGCTGTACCAATCTGAGTAAATAAGTGAGAAAGACACTTTGTTGTCCACAATGTAATTTTTATTGTAAAAACAATGTAACCAATAATATTACATTTAACTGTATATGATAGACGTAGATATAAACAAGTAAGTAGGTAATTAGATAATGTCAAATATTAATCACTTAATCGCGGCGGTATTTCTTTTGTTATTTAAATCGCTATCGGGTTTGCGACCCCCGGAGTATGTATCTCGTTTGAAATCCCGGTTACAACTAAAATTTAAAAGTAAACTTGCAAGCATCCTTCCCAGTCTGTCCACTATTTTTTGTTTTCTTTGATAAATGGTGGCCATTTATCACTAGGTCAACATTGCATTTTTGGCGGGTCGAAGGATTCTAATTGTCTCTAAACTGCTTTGGGACGCACTTAAGGACACGAGTATCCCATTCGCAGAAGAGCCCTTTTCGGCCAGTGCGCTTTGTTTCCCTTTCCGTTGCCAACACTTGTTGTTCCGTTTTTTTTTATATATTAATAATGTCAGTGTGTCCATATGCAACCTGTTTTCCGCCAGTCGTTAAATTTATGACGAAACGAATACAATATGTTATATTGTAACCTATAACTACCAAAATATGAGTATGTTCGCGTCACGAAGACCTAACATTGCCTATGTAACGTCTGTGACACGGACAGACCCAATAGTGATTTTATAAAGATTAACTTTTTATCTTTTTGAGGTACGAAACCCTAAAACACAATAGCTGGAGTGCCGCCTTTGACAAAGATAAATATAATCGATAAGTAAAGTCGAAGTGAAAGTCCGACGACTTTTGACAGCGTATCTATGGTTGTGCTTAACAGAAGGCCAAATTGATTATGTCAAACCTCGAGGTCAGAGGGACCCCAAATGGGCCGCAGACGTTTATTAATCGCACACGCGGCGGGCGGCGGGCGGCGCCGCGGCCGGCATTCCATCCGAAGAAAGCGAACTGCGTCCGCGGGGCGCAGCGGAGGAAATGTCCATATGAAATTGTACGACATATTGTTATTTTCGACGAGCGTTTCACCATAATAATGTACTAGTGAGTGCCTTCGTACGTTGCCGCGCGCGTATGCAAAAGCGTCAAGTGGACTCCGAATGAATTCCGCATTCGCTAGGCATCGACGTGCGACGACGACTATCGATATTTAAATTATTTCAAAATTATTACAATATACATATTTTTTCAAATAAAGAACTAATCATTTATTTATTGAAGTTAAACATCTTTATATATTTCGTATTTTAAAATACTAAATTATTAAATTAGCAGCAAATAATTCGATTCGTGTTCGGATATTTATTTTTACTATTTTGTCTCCGTAATTAATCGGCCGATTTTCGAAATTATTAAGCAGTAAAATAAAAAATAGGTTCTCGCGTAGTTTTAAAATTTAAAAAATGGGTGAGTAATTATTGAACAGCGAAATAACTGCCGAAAATGACTCCGTAGATGATTTCAACGAATATCAAATCTAAAAATATTAAATTAAAATAAAAACGAATTGGAAAATTGAATCGGCTAATTTCTCTTAGTTGACAATAACCATATTCAACTCTTGCGTAAGTTTGTTCAATAGATGTTATATTTATTCACTTATACAGGGATGTCCCAAGATCATTCCCATAAATTTAAGGGGGTGTATACGTTCCCTGTTACGAATAAGAAATTATATAAAAAAATGCAAAAATATTTGAAACCCAAATGAATTATTTTTTAAACTAAATTTGCGTAAAACAATCATAATATTACGGCAGCGCAATATTAGTTCGCTAGGCATACTAAACCCGCTGAAAACACGTCGGGCGCCACATCGTGAATGCAACTCAAGGTTGAGCGAACGTAAACTCGTTTTACACAATTATATTAGGTTTTAAATAGAAACTTCAACATTTTTTTTCTCGAATACCATAATGAATTTTGATCTAGTTTCTTAAATAACACTAGGAATCGTAGGACCTATTAGCTGTTTTTTTTATTGGGATTGACCTTGGGACACCCTGTATATTGTTTTCACGCATCATTTTGTCATGGAAGCTAAATCTCCCTACTTCGCCCCAATACATGTTACAGCTTGCGGTACGACAAGCGAATGCAGCGATTGTAGTTTTAATAGTTCACTTAATTTAAGAGCTTTGCAAAAATGCAGATTATATTATGCCAATCATTTCATTATTTAGGAGCATTTTTTGTTATTTATTTTTTTGCTGCTTAATCCAAATTTACTCATGAATAAACCGTTTCCTATTTCAATTGGTTAGACATAGTAAATAAAACCTTACCTGCCTTTTCGATTAAACAATACACCAGTAATTCCACACTGTTAAATCAACTGACAATAATTAACAATTTTTTTATATACTCTGCATACAAATTGTATTCAAATTAAAACATTAAAATGATTATAAGTAAGAAAAAATGTTTGATTAAATAAACACATAAAAAACACTACCTAGTACGAGTATCTAGGAAGGTTTTTTATAATAATAAAATATTTGCCAATAAACATAGTGATATTCATGAGTTTAATACGCGTCATAAAAGTAATTATGTTCAATCTGTCTCAGCCCGTACCGCCAAATACCAATCTACATGTCATTATTTAGGCTTAAGATATTTTAATATGCTACCTAAAAGCTTTAAAAGTATAAATAATTTTCGTGAGTTTAAGCTTAGGTTGAAGAAATATATTCTGGAAAAAAATATTTATAGTTTTAAGGAATTTAGATAGTAAGTGATAAATTATGAATACATCAATGCACATGTAACTTCTGTTCATATATTTTTTTTAATTTCTTTTTTTTTTGTTATTATTGTATTCTTTATTCTAATTTCTCTATTGTCTTATTCTGTTGTTTTTTTTTATATATAACTGAAATGTAACGGTATGTACAAATATGTAATTGTCATTCCTGTACAATAACTTTGTTCATGGAAAATAAATTATCTTATCTTATCTTATCTTATCTATGTTCCTAGCAAGCGCTGTACTGGAGAATACGCAGCGCCCTCTAGCGTTTAGGATCCGTTTATACCTCAGACGAACTCCAGCGAGTGTGTCTTATCCAAAACCGCCGAAAACTATCGACAGTTCATACTAAAATCGCACATCCCTAACCGGACGAGAATATCAGTGTTCGGTTGCGCCCGGGCCGGCGCGAGTCGCTTTCCTGAACAGGTTGGCCTATGGAGGTCAGTGGTACGGCGGGGCTTATCGCCGGCCGCCGACGCTGTTAACCCACAATCTCGCTGTCGGAACTGCGCTCACCTGTCCGCGCTTTTGAGGAGCCTACTCGTATGGCACGTATGCTAATCAATTCGGATGGCCGCTGAATAATGTATGGGGACATGAAAGCGGATGTGTCATTTTTGACCCGAAGTTGTTTAATCGCCAGAAGAATTTAGAAACGAAAATATTTAATGCCATCCGCTGTGAGCTCACTTCGTTGTAACTACTCGTATATTTATTATCAGGACCGGCGTTTTAATTAACGCATTCTTTGTATTATTTATCAGTCGATTATTTCGAGTCACGGACATAGGAAAAAAAACAGAAGAAAATGGATTTTTGCAATTAGGGTGTGATAATTATGTTGATTTTACCTGAGAATCAGGTTGGTATAATATAAATGAGCATGTTAGTATTGAGAGAGGTAAAGGCAACAAGCGGTTTAAAAAAAATAACTAAATTTTAAACGGAAAACACTGGACTTAACTTTACGAAACTAATAGGTTCATTCCTAAGAAATTCCCCATCAATGCAAATACTATATTCGAAATCACCTGAGCCAATCCAGATTTAAGCTTTAGGTCAATATCACTGATCGTGACAAGTGTGTCATTGGGTCGTTTCGACTGGCCCAGGCTAGACGATCGATCTGAGATTAATGGCCCCTCAACTCGACGTAACGTTCTACGGAACGCCATCCAATGTAACGATCTGGACCACGTAACTATAGCCGTCACCGATGCATAGTAATGAGAATCGATTGGAGGATATAAAAGAAGCCAATTTGTTCGTAATCCGTTTCCGGCCGAAAGTGCAAACAGATTTTTCCTTTAGATAATGGCGTTACTCGATCTACCAATCAATGGTTCCAAACCGCTTTACGCAATTTGTTTCACATTTTGTTTCCGGCACTCGGTACGGTCGACTTTTATTAGGGTTATTATTCCAAAAAAAGAAACTATCTGACATTGGAAAGGGTTGAAATTGCAGTTTTTTTTTGTCTGTATAATTTATGTAATTGATTGTAAAAGTATTTAACCTAATTATATTTTATATTTTTTCATAAATATTATACCCCTCCTCATCCTTTATCATCGTCACAGGTTGTCATATTCTTGGAATTACTCACCACACCCTCAACTGTTGTGACGTCACGCAAATTTAAAAAATGAACAATTGTAGGCTATAATACGAAATAAAAAGAAGACACTCAAAATTAATGAAAATGTCACGTCAATGAGTGTCAACAGTTTAAGACTTTAAAATATTAGATAAAAGATTCGTTTTTGGGTGTTAATGAACATAGAAAAGCATAGGTTTATAGTATTAAATTCAAAACTTAAAGATTACTAATGAACAAAAAAATATATTTTTATAAGTATATGTGATAATCGCACTTATTTTATGTGTGCAAACTTTTAAAATGTATACCTACGGGTTTAAGTACCTAAAAAAGAGACTATTATTATAGAAAGACAAAGAGAGAGAGGTTTTTGTTGTATTTGTATGTAGCTAATGAAAACGTTAAATATTTTAGCCACATTTCCCATTATTCTACCCTACTATATGTTTTTTTTTTTGAGTAGTCCCTTAACGAGTTACAAAGCAATGAACTATAATAATCTTGAACCATATTATCACGGGTGATAAATCTGGCCAAACTACGTTGTCGCCATGCTATCAGGATTGGTCATCACAGACAAACTATTTTGCTTAACATTTCAAACAAAAGTAGCATACGGCGAAAGGCGGACTTTGAGTGAAGGATAGCATGTTCATTCTGGTGCATTTAAAGCCTGTAACTACTGATGAAGATAAAAGGCCATTCTCTTTCGTGAATGATCGTCTTCATTGATTCTAAACCTTTAAACCACGTACGGCCTTTGCGCTGTTGGAGTATTAATATGAATGCCTATATGGCTCGTCTGCCACTGTGGGAAAATGACAATTTCACCTTACGCGCTGCCGCAAATTCCCGCAAAAGATTTTCTCTTTATTTTCATTGTACGCATACTGACACACATTTAATTACCGCTGCTCAATATTCTTTTAGGTCACGTCTATTGGCGTATTCTGACGATAATGTCATTCCTGTACAACTTGTTTGTTAATGGAAATACATTTTCTTGTATTTTAAAGTTAATCTTGTCTACTTCTTATTGTATAGAATAAGCAATTCAAAATGTGTTAGTTTGTTGGGTTTTTTGGCCGAAAAGGTAATTTGTTAAACTTAACATACGTAAGTTTCTGTCGCCTGTCACCTCCCCATTCTGCTTAAGTTTAATTTATTCATATTCAACTTATTGCATATCAAATGTAAAATTATTTTTTTCAGTTAAATGATCCCTGATTCTAATTTCTAAGTTACAATTAAATTCTTTAGCGCGTCCCAATACCTAGAAGTCAAGAAGAGTTAAATCTGTGGACCTGGTTGGCCATGGTATTGGGCAGTTTCTTCCTATCCGATTACCACAAAAAAAGTACTAATACCTCAGAAACCGTGAGACTTTGTATGGAGGTAAATATGGCTTAATAGGTTCCAAACGACTTTAAAGGTCTCTATTTACCTACCAAACATACTGTATACAATCAAACTTTATAATAAATATAAAACTTTACCTCTTTTCCTCCCTTCAAGCCACCTTTGGTGCTCTATAATCCTAATTTAATGGGAAAATATTGTAGAAAATTATTTATTTAGCAAATTATAACAATTAACATAATCATTAGCTTACCGGTACGCATGCACGTGGATCGGGCATTGAGTGACAGGGTTGTAGAGCAACAAAACACAGGCAACGATGTCCCCCTGAACTACGGCGCTCGTGATGCTGTTGTGTGGTATGAAGTGCTTGATAGTCTGCGGTTTCCCTTTAGGCACCACATTCTGGACAATCTTCAGGCCCTTGTGCGACACCTGGAGGGTCACTTTGAAGGGCTCCAGGTCCCGCGACCGCCTCTCCAGGTGCTCGATGGCCGGCAGCGCATACTCGTCGCCGCGTAGTCCCCTCGACTCCTGCGCGCCCAAAAACCAAACGTAGTACGATGATTTCTTCACGTCCTTTTTCATTTTTGATGCCATCTCAATTTAATGGTCCAATTACGACGAGTACATGGTCCAAGCGGATCTGTAAAGATGAGATGACTTTAGTTAATTCATAGAAAATAAAAACCGCAGCGATCTCGTGGGGCGGTTGAAACCTTTACAGCCACAAAATAACATTCTTATTTTTGCCGAGGTGTAAATATAACAACAATATTAATATAATATCGTAAAATTATGCTTATTGTTAATTAAATTCATGACGCCGCTGGAATAAGAAGAGAAGAAGAAAGAGTAAAAGAAAGAAATTGGTGACTATAAAAAATAGCTCGGAGCGCTAAACTTTGCTCGTATTGACGTAATCTTCGTTGGCGCTCCACTCTTTGATTTAAAGTAACTGATTTTATTTTAAAAAAATCTCTTTTTAGTGCATTCTAACATACTGAAGCGTAGTTTTTAAAAGTGTATTGTTATGTATTTTTAAAATTACAATCATAAATTTACATCAATATTTTTGCGTCCTAATATTTGACGTAGCTGTGTCGAAATATGATGATACTACTTACTACTTGACCTAAACATTCGAGTTTGTATTTTGGCACGTTATTTTAGTAACATGTTACTACTATCTACCGCAAGTTTAAATAAATAACATTTATATTTTTGTTTTTGAGTATAGCGGCAAATATTGTTATAGGAAGCAAGTGTGTATACAAAATTTCAGCAAGATTGGACTTATATAAAGTTAATATAAGCATGGAAGACCTTACGGTTGGAGACACAAATCCGCCTGCTATAAGTAAGGATGCGCGTATAAAGTGTCACATATTTATTTATTTATTTATTTATCTATTGTGACAATTAATTTGACAAAGAAATAGAATTGTAGTAGTACAAACACAGTTACAAATGAATATTATAAATGCACCGGGAGCGATTAGCACTGCTACATTTTGTGCCCTGCCTTCTTTACTAGACTATGTCTGTACTATATTTAATTAGATATTTTTTTTTGCAATTTCAGCAACAAATTTATACTGCCTTTATTTCTTTCTAATATTTGTTTTATCATCGGAATATATTGCAAGCGTCCTATAGTGAATGATTTTGGTTTTTTTTAAGTGACTTCAGGGTTTATGACGGCTTCCGTAAGCATACCTTTGCGTTCAAAACAATTTTTCAAAGCACCTTAAATCGCTGAGCTTTCGTGCATTTTGAAAAGCACTGACTTTCTTTGATATTCCAGAAGAAAACACAAGCAAGTGCTACCTTCACTTTTTTTAGTTGCTTAACACTAAACCTAGATACATTACATTACACCTATATAATTACAATATTTCAATTTCCCTACCTTTAGTTTTAGGCACGTGTGCTACCCATATACCGTGATTTGGGCACGTCTGCTACTCATATACTACCGTGATTTTACAAATGTATATAGCCGTCTCGCACGCACGCTTAACAAGAATTTATCAACCTTATCACCATCTGTCTGTATAACTTAGGGAAATTCATACATATTTGACAGGCATAAAATAAATATAATAAATTATTTTTACTTTCGAAACATTTTTATTTTAGTTTAAGCTATAATTGGCTAAGTTTTTATATTTTGTAACTTAGTACTTTTGTAAGTAATAAAATAGGTAACGTTGGAAATAAAATAAATAAATACAGTTACAGGCTAATTGCTTAAAATACTTTAGGCACACTACAAAAAAACTTCTTTGTCAAAACCTCATCCCAGCCCTTTCGAACAAGCTGGAGTGACACCAGTTTCCCATTCCTCCCCGCGACCTGTATCCCGTCATCGGCAACAGGTCCGCATGGTCCATAAAACTAATAATGAACTAGCAGCGGATGGGCGGCGCGCACTTACTAGTCGTGGTCGTGATTTATCACGAGCGCCGATCGTAAAGCCGAAGATTGCCGAGAAGAGACGAGTGGAAGCGCCGCAGCCTCCCGCAGCCTCCCGCGGTTTAATTAAAGTTTAATCATAAGATAAGATTGTTCGCCAAACAATATGCGCCTGACTGGCATTTGAACCGCGAACATGTCTCATATTGTGTTGAACATACATCAATCTACAGATCAATGAACATATGAAGGTTTGGTGAATTGACAATAACCGAAAATGCTCCATACAACAGCGAATGGAAATATTTCAGTTACGAAAATTTGTCAAGCTTAAGGCTATTATGGGCGTACCAAAATACCTTATGTCCATGCTATGTGTTTTTTCATAATAATAATAAACACTTTATTTAACACGCAAAAGTATGCAATTAAAGTGCGAGCTTATTGGTGCAAAACAATCTCTACCAGCTAACCTAGATAGGTTGTATAATCAATCAATCGAAACAGCCATTTCCAGCGTTTGTAACTATAACATGAAACCCTTTTAAAACTTCACACTCATCCCTAAAAGTAGATTTTTAACGCATTCGGCCTTATTACGCCTAAAACACTCTCGTCATTTATTTTTCTAGTGTAAGTATAAATTGGTTCCCACATTGAAATAAGGCGCAGAAAAATTGGTAAATAGGTATGCTTTTTTCGCAAAATCTATAGTCAGCGTATAGTGCAATGACTTAGTACACTGTCCGTTATTAATATAAGGCTCGATTCCTACTATGCGTTAGTTTTAATTCTGCATTTAATTATTTTATGCTAAAACAACAGAAGCTGTTTCTAAACAATTAAATTACATCTGAAATTCTTGTTATAAAACCCAATCTTTACGAAACTTTGATTTTACGTGTCCCTACTTATAATTTAGAGATACTTTAGGTCGAATTCAATTTTAGACGCTACCACCAAGAGTGGTAGCGTCTAAAAAAGTGGATAATAGCAAATCTACAAACTACCCATGTGGTAGTATCGATGTTGTAAAACATACAACAAACCTGTAACCTGTTAGATTAAGACACAAATAAAAGTGGGGTTAGTGAAGAGCAAACACCATCATAAACATATCTAGAATTTCCCGCGTATGTGACGTCATCGCTATTTCCTAAAAAAAAAACGATATATTTTTTGAAAAGTGAAACTTCATAGAACACCGATATAGTCAGAGAGGCCGTTTAAATATATACACAGTCATTTTGTTAGAGAGAGATGGCGAGAACTCAATGAGCCAGAGCGCCAACAAACCATTGACAGTTCAGGCAACGCAGCAAAGGCCACTGACGAACGAGACAACACGAATCGAAGAAAAGGATGGCCATTATAAGAAATCTAGTCGAGTCGAACGTGCGCATGCGAATAATGCGACATTGTCTATGCCTATGGCCTATGGCCTATGGCATGGTCGGTTTCGCAAGCGGCTAGCGGAGCGTGCGCAAAACTATCAACGGACGGAGGTAGGAGCCTTGCGCAACGCCGATGCTGGGGAAAAGATCGGTCGAATAGAACGATGGTCAGCATTCGGGGGGCGACAATGGCTATTTAATAAACAATAGTGCCTATGTATGTTAATGAAAAGCGACACTTGTTTTTCTTCAGTTATTATGGGAATTTTCATTGTAATATTAATGACAATAAGCGTTCGTGGAGTGCCGCAAAAAAAGTTTTATCTCCATTCATGCGTTTTTTTCTTCAATCTAATCAAACTTAATATACAGGATGTATGAAAACGTTTTAGGATTGAAAGACTTAAAAATTTCATTCTACGTAAATCAAGTATTCTGAAACTTGACTTGACTTGAAATATTATTGGTTGTATTATAAAAATATCTATGAAGACAAATCGAAACTTCTGTTTTAAATATGACTATCAAATATATTTACGGATTTATGGAAGTAAATCCGTATACATTAACAAATATCAAAAGTAACAAGAGGTTCGGGAAAAAAATATGGCAATACCAACAATATATAATTAAGCAACCAGAGAATAGAGAATAAAATCATTTTCGTGACCGGACTGCCTCAAAATCGGAATTGCCTAATATAACATAAGTGGATTCACAGCACGCAATATTTAGAGTAGGGCTACCTTCGTATCAGCTGCGTTACAATTCGTATGAAAAACCTATACTAAAAAGACGCTCTCGTCAATCAAGGTGTTTTAATATATTATGCATTCTATATATCTTATATCCACCGGATTACCATCAGAATGTGGCCGTTCAATATATATGCAAATCGCCAAAGATCACAGACGAAAATAGTCTTTGCGTATATGCTGGAGAAACTGATTTTCCTGCCGGCGTCGTGGTAGCGGTGATGATAAATAATGATTTTATGGACGGCTACGTACATTCTCAATGAAACAAAACAAGATTTATTTAGATAATATATTTCTAATGGCACTCGGTGTATTATTTGTTGGACGTCACAATTATTATTGCGAGAATTCTGCGTAATACTAGCTACATAATCTGTAATAATGTATTACGAGGGTAACACTAAAACAAACTAAATGCTCGTTTTTCACTTATCTGATATTATCACCTTGTATATGATTTTAAAAAGAAGAAGGTAGAGTTCACCGGATTAAATTAGGGTATAGGCAAACTCCAATTGAACGAACTTGTATCGAACATTGAACGATCCACTCTCGGCAGTTCGCGCATCCCAACCCGCCACATCGCCTAACCTTTTATACTGTGCCGTAAGGGTTGCTCATATCAAAAATTGTTTCAAATAAAAGTTGTAGGGTAATTATAGGACTACAATTTACATTTTGAACAGATTTGATCCGGTGCCTAATAGAAGAGTTATGATTTTTTAATTTCTAAAACCACCTTTTCTCACTCCTATGGTTGGTACTTACAAAGAAGTTTATAGAAATAAATTTAAATGAGAATTTAAATGAATTCGATATCTTATATACTAAATAAGTTATAGCAAAATTATTTTTTTTCCTCTGGTGAATTCTTAAATAGTTTAACAAATAACACTAGAAATCCCAGTACCAATAAGCTGTTTTTTTTCCGGAATGGTCTTGGGATACGGTGTGTTTATTATTAATTTATTGATTTTTTTAAATGATTAAATAATAAATTTAAAAATTGTGTTTAAATTACCAGCTTCTACATCCTCCGCAAGTTTTATCTACTATTTACTGGCCGCACTGTATATAAGGACGAGGTGAATTTTGTAAATAACCTACACGAACAAAAACAGTGCAAACAAAATTGTTCAGACCTCATCGAAGTTCTTCACGCGGATGTTGAACAATGTGCGATAATGATGAACTTGCGTTCACAGCCGAGCGACCGCATTTTATTATATGATTATCGCCTTCCTTATTTTTTCCTCGCGAACCGGTTCACAGTTCACACCGGCGCGGCCGTATAACAATCATCAGCCAGTCGAAGGTGTCGAAGGGGAATCGATTATCGTAAACCGGTTAAGTCCGGTCTGAATGTAGAACTTTATTGGTAGAAGCTTATTAGATTAGATAGTTCTGGTCTTCAAATATAGGGTTTGTCTCTCAGTCGATCCTTCAGATTTAGGATATTTGACTGTTAAGATGAAATATAATTTATTATGTATAAACTAGGAATGCCTAATTACTGTTAATAGTTTTGTGTTTTTTTGTTATAAATGATGCTTTGTTTCGGGCAGACATAGCGATACTAAACGTTAAAACTGCCCACAGCAGTGGCTGGTTTAAATGAAAAAGTAAAAGCTGGAAACTATCAGAACTAAGTGTCAGAATGTAATGAAACTTAAAAAGATATAGAAACGAAGGTTGCAGGTAACTTAAAGATCTTCAATAGCACGGAGCTTTACAGGACTAACACTCATATTGTTTGAGGAATAAAAGACAGAGTTGTTTTCCCCATTTTCTACATTCTTCATACGAGCGTATATGGGAACATAAATAAAATAACAACGAGACTGCAATAAGATTTTACAAAAATATATAAAATATAGTCGAAGAGAAATAAAAATATTGAGTACTTTTACTTTTGAATTCCACACTTTTCTTTATTTTTATACCTGACAATTTTCAAAGAAATTATATTTTTATTCGAATATGAATTATATTATGAATTATATTTACCAACCAAAAATATAATTCTTCAATGCCAAGTACAAAACATTAAAAGCATTGTAGAAGTCAAATCGTCACAATACATTCTGTTTTTTCGCCACAAAATCTATTTTTATGGCCTTAACCATAAATATGATAAAATCAGTAAAAGCGTTTGAGCCCACAGCATAAATTGTATTTATGACATATAATTAACATTTCCTCTTAAATGTACACAAATAATTCCTCTCACAACCCAGTAAATAAAATAAATAAAAAATAAATCCCTACTCACTCCAATTTCTTATATTTAATAATATATACATAGAAGTATATTCATTATATGAAAAAAAATATGTTAGTTTAGATTGTTTTTAAAGTCTGTATTTATTCTAAATAAAATTAGATGAAATAAAATAATCCAGCCAGCCCATCCTTATAATATACGAACTAATGACAGGTCCATCAGAACCCAAGGGAATCAAAAGAGAAAAGGTAATCCAAAGTCACTTTACAGCATCCAGCGCACGCCGAGACGGTCGATTGATCTTATCGAAGGCGTCAGCGAGATCTTTCATCCGCCGTCGACGGACAGTCACCAGATTTTTGAGAGGGATCTTTGTGTCCAAGACGCGCACCAGGTCTTCGTTTGGCAGTGTTTTTCAGGCAGTTTAGACTTTAATTTAAGACCAAACCACCTTCAAGCGCTATCGGCTGAATTCAGCTGCTTTGCTCCATTAAAACCGCTGCATAACAGTAACTGTCAGCTTCTTAATAGGTAGTTATAGTTGCTGGGTGTATACCGGACCTGTTCCGCATCCCGACGTTCGGGTACTTAAAAGCGGCAATCTGCTGGAAGATAAATTATAACCTGCTTGCCGAGGTTATTCGCGCGAAGTTAGATCAACTATAAACTTTATCGCAATGTTAAGTGAAAAGTTTCATTGCTCATCGGTCGGCGCCGCCTACCCGCTCATTCGTTTTGTGGTCATTTCCAAAATGTCAACGGTCGTTGCACACCTACTTCTCTGGCGGAAACTAGCGCATTTTGAATATCATCATCATAGATGTATGATCACTCCCTTCTTATTAGTCATTGCCTCATTACTGAGGATTGTGATTGAGATTATGTGAGGATAATTTTATAAAGCCGCCATTCATGGATGCATTCATACATATATACTTCCCTGATAAGCGCTGGCCAGGAAAGGTGCTAACATGCCCATGGCTATATCCAGAACTGGCATGTGGCATAACAAAATCACTACCAGCAGACTGCTAAAAATCTGGCAAACTTTCTGAACTACTGAAAAATTAGGCCGAAACCAACTAAGAATTATAACCAGAGCCTTAACAGGCCACTGCAAGCTAAACAAGCAACCGCATGCACATAATGAGTTTATCGATCGACGGCAGGTGCAGACTCTACCACGAGAGACCAGAAACCCCTATACATTTACTCGGTGGATGTAGGCCTCTAATTCATAAAAGATACCAGCTTCTAGGCAATCATATTCTCAAACCTGAAGAGATACAAACCATAGCACCTGAAAAAATATTTTATTTAATTTATAAGATTAAAGGGTGAACTCTAAGTCGATATTAAAGCACAATAGTCCTGCGAAGGATGCGGTACATGGGGAGTAAGTAATCTATATCTACTATCAAACATACTATAACATAACTGAGTATTATAAACTATATAATAAATAAATAAAATAAAGCTTTATGTCTTCACAACCATCCTCCGTCTTTTACGGTATTGAGCATTCCGTAATGCACACAGGATGCTGTTACCTGTTGTGATGGGCTCCATCCACAACCCCTGCATCCATCCACATAGCCAACACAGTGAGCATTGTTAGGTTGTTGTCGCTTCTACGGAGACGAGGCCGAAAATTTGAAGGATACTTTGCGAGCAGATTGTACTCTGTACACAGCCTATGCTCGATTTCCAGCGGGTGCCACATGCAAACATTGGTACGTTTTGCAGTTCATGGTATTCTCAACATCCTTTGAGAGCTTGGAGAGTCCACGTTTCAGCAACATAGAAAGATGGATAAAATTCCTGCTCTTCTCCTAATTTCCGCCTCATAGTCGCCGTCTATCGTCTAAATCGTCTGTTCTGCGGTAAGTTTTCTTGGTTATTTAACCGCTTTGCATAAAATATTTAAAATTGAATAATCTTAAAAGGTCATCCCCGTTTTCGGAGTACCTGCGTTTTAACTACGAAATACTTTTATAATAGCATTCAAATAGCATTTCCAGATCTACTTACTTCAAAATTCCCACGATGATAGCACAGATGATGGCACAAAGCGAAGCTCTCGATCGATGATAGTTCAGAAGCGCCGTTGTGAGTGACGCGACCTTGTCGCTGCGACGAGAGCGCGGCGGGCGTAATTGAGCGCGCTTTAAAACAATGGCAATTAAGATCACCGGGCCTCCGGGGGCGGAGTACCTTGCGCAAGAATTTTCCAGCACAATGGAGACGGGCAGAGCCACCTGGGTTTGGCCACGCCTTCAGCTAAAACCCTGCATTTCGGCCACCGACTGGAATGCTGTGATTTTCAAAAGCGACCACACCGTATTATGTTCATCGTAGCTGACCAGAAACTTTCACGAAGACTGAGTAGCCTTCATCCAGCAGTGGAGGCTGGTCGATTTAACCTTTAGGTCTAGGTATATATATTACGTGGATGCCATGCGGATGTAACTAACTCAAAAGAAATTGGTTTAGATTTATCTCCGCGCTATAATATAAGCCTGATAGTTTACCTACATAAATTAATATATTTTTCCACTCGCGACAATAATTTGCTTGCCCGCATCGTTCGGTGATTGATTTCTCTGTATTTTTTGGTGCAGAACAGAGACATTGGTCGGCTTTTACGAATTAAAATGTTTACGTTTTTTCTGATATATTCATTAAAAGTTACCCTTTTATAGTTTTTTTTTAAATTTGTGGTTATCATTACGTAAGTGCTTTAAATTTCACTTTGAAATGTCCGTTTTTCGCGCAAATAGGGCGCCCATTCGCGAGTTTCTTTACCCAGTTACGTGCCACACGTCGCAACGTCTTAAATACATAAAAAATGTCCAAATTAAAAAAAAAACAGATTGTATATGTACTGCCTGTATATGATTTCTCATGTTACCGTTTTATTTTCTCTAATAAAGATAAATAAATAAATAAAATGATGTCTGTGGCGGCAGTGTGGCTGGTAGCGCCACAGAAGCGCTTGCGCACAATTCGAGCAAAGGGATGCGAGGCGGCGGTCGGCAACGGGCGAGAGTTGCTGAGCGGGGCCGATGACATTCAAAGGGGCGTGCTTGCGCGGGACGGCGAGCCAAGTCGAATAAAACGTCAAAGATTTGCAACATTGCTATCTCGTTTATTAGAAAAACTATTATCATAAGCTGGAATAACAAAAAACACTACTTATTAGTTGGGTTGAAGTACGAAGAAAATATAATGTAATGAAAATGCGCTGCCGCCGGTTGAGTGGCCTTTGGACGCTCAAGGATTTTCGAAAGGTCGCTTTATTAGGCCCTGTCGGCGTATTATGGAGTCGACTTTTGGTTCGTTGCGATGACTCTTACGTAAGATATCGGACAAATGGTATTATGGAACCAAACGGTGAAGATTATTTTTGTTAGGTTATTTATTTCATGGAGTTTATGTTGGTTATTAACTTCTTAATTTAGTAATCGTTGTAAGGGATTTTTTTTATTAAAAGTACTCTAATAGAAAAAAAAACTGTTATGAAAAAAATATCTGTTATGATCCATTTAAAGCTTACCCTCTAGTATAATTTTGGGTGAGATAGCTTGTTGATCCTGAAGAGATGATTGGCTTGAAATTGCGAATTAGAAAATTATGTTATTTAGAAGCTCATAGGAACGCAAGAAATTTATGCAAATAAATAATTGCGGGATGTGAATTTTGCAAGCCATATTATCTATTAGTCGTGTGTCATTAGCATACATCAAGTTTAAAAACGATTAATTTGCGAGTAATTACAATACAAACAGTCATACTCGTAAAATACGTCCTCCAGCGTTATGAATATGTATTAGACGGCAAAATAATACATGTGGGTAGAAAGAGATAGATGACTGGTGGATTGAGTCCTTTTCTCTGTTGCACCGAAGAATGGCGTTGCAGCGAGGCGTTCGTTCTGTTGCAACCGCAAACGCAAACAGCTGATCGTGAAATGTTACCACGCGCTCTGTTGCTGTGCTGGTTAGTGGGTGAAGAACTCCAAGCAATAAAGGCCCGACTCCACTACGCTACGTAACGAATGTAATTTTCAAAACTGCATTGAAACAGATCAACATATTATTTTCTTTAAGAAAGTCGAGATTTATTGATACTATAATATAATCAAGCTAAGAGTGACAATTTCAAATATTCAGGGAACCCTTTATCAGGAGAAATTTGAACAAAAATGCCAATTATAATTTTTATTTTAGGTCTCCTGAAGCCATTATGACTATCTTTAGAAGATTTTTAAATGCATGAACGGTGAATACTATGAAACTAGAAATCGTCGCGCGAATCTATCCACGGCGTGCCCATATATTGATGAAAATATACCAATATTTAAGAGCCAGTAGATCGTGAGGTGACCTTGAAACTCGGCCTTTGCTTTGGTGTCCGCCACGTGCACTTCGAGCATCCGTCGACAACATCAAGGAATGAACATTTGTCAGTTTTTTATTTATACTTAAAATATAAGGCATCTTAAATCTAATAAATCTAAGTTTAAGGTTTTCTGTAGAATTTATTGCGGACATTTCTATGTATAAATTAGGCTTACGTCACATATATAGTTTGGTTTAAGGGAATTTTAAAAAATAAAACTTACCAATTTCAATATTTTTTTATGTAAACATAGGATTATTTATTTAAAAAATCAGATTAAAGGTTTTCTAGAAAAATGTTCAGTTAATCTAATTATATTTTTTATATATGCCTGGTATGAAAAGTTATCTTGGCAGTAGACCTCAAAAACATGCATAAAATGCAATTCGAGTGCGTTATGGCTCTTAATTAGTTGCCTCCGCGACCTCGTTAGTCACATTTTTATATATTTTTTATGCTATAAACATTTTACGCAATGTCCCTGAATTGATATTGTCGGCTTCTGAGCAATGCGCAGCCTTCTAATTTATTTCCATTCACTGCATTATCATACGCGCACTTTCGATGGTAATCAGCTGCGCCCGCGCGTTTGACACCTGTCATTTGCGCCCGGCAGAGCGAGCGAGAGAGACGCCGATGACATGTCGGCGCGCGTACAGCCGGGCACGCACGTCGGCCGATGAAAAGGCATGTTGCACATGATAAATGCTAATATATTTATTGCCTTACACTTTCTATAATAATACCTACTTATCACATTACGCACGCAGCACGGACTCAACATTGTCATATTATGCAATCGTTTAAATAAAAAAGTATAGCGTGCGTTATGTGTATTTTTATTTAATTTTTAAATGCTCGGCGCACGACAACTTCATAATATACTTGTATCGAATAAACTGCACCACTAAGAAGAAAAGCCTAGTCATCTTTTTCCTTTCTAGTCACCCTAGTGACCTTTTTATCTTTCTATTACGAACTTTATTTTATTATAAAACATAAAACTTATAAAAAATGAAACGTTAACATGAAATTTCCCTCTCCTCTCCCTCCCCTTCTTCTCATCCCTTCATCGTGCATTTCTTAGGTTAAGCACTAATTGTGTACTCACTCGGTGGAAATATTTAATTGGTTTTATTTTATATTTTTAAGTTGGTACCATTGTTTTCATTGTTTTTATTTGTTTTATTGTTATATGTACAGGCTATATGATTTTTCTCATGTAACTGTTTTATTTCCCTAATAAAGATAAATAAATAAATATCGGATGTATTTATATTTACTGATGTCCTTCGTTGATCTATATCAACAATCACACATTAATCAGCAAAATATAATGGAAAAATTGCGAGAATACTATTCGAAAATTAAAAGAAATCATTTTAATATTTGTGATCGCGGTTGAATGGCGCGAGATATGTCAGTGACTACGCGTCCGCGCGGCTCACGAAAATTACTTCGAAGAAAAACAAAGTTTTTAAATAATATCATTATTTTGGCGTGGAAAATATTAGCCAAAGGTGGCCAAGCGGCGGACAAGATTATAAAAAAGTATAAACGAGATTATATTATTTTTTACTGCGTTATATAAAGGAACGAATACTGCCATAAAATTTCAGTAGTGCCATTAAACATGTGGATCTAATTCATAAAAGGTACCAGCTCCTATGAATTGCTTTCTAAATTCTAAAGATGTACAAGCAATCACACCTCAAAAAATACTAAACTTCAACAGCAGTTTGTAGTTAGTAGAGGGCGAGCTTTAAGAGGCCAAGAATGTTCAAGAATGTTCCAATAAAAAATACAGCTAATTGGCCTTACGATTTTAAACATGATTTGTTTTGACGTCATATTAAAATTCATCGTGCTTTCTGAGAAAGAAAAACTTTCCGTGATAATATCAAAAGAGTAAGAGATACAAAAGGGAAATTTACATGAGCGCTTTGATAAAATTAATAAATTTGGGCATAAAATAATTTCGCATATTTTTATACAATTGCTTACACGTAATAGAGAATTTATACATACGCCTTAAGTCTTCGGAAATGGCCTTAGGGCACCATGTGTACTTCACCTATACATATTTGTATATGATCAGTAATCAGTCAAAGAAAGGAAGAAAATAACGGCCATGGACAAATATCACAGTTATGTTAGTGGATATGGAGGTTTATTTGCAGAATTATTGTACTTCTAAATCCACTTATAATTCGCTCTCTAGTCCCGTACTGTAGATGAAGTTAAGTATCTTTTTGGGTGCGATGGTTCTAATCTCTTCCGGCTTGAGTAAGCGGTTGCCTAGAAGCTGGTACCTTTTATAAATGAGGGGCCAACATTCACCCAGTAGATGTAAAGGGGTTTCTGGGCTCTCTTGGCTTGGCTCAATTTATGCAGATGTTTATTCAGCTTGCAATGGCCTGTTAAGGTTCTGGTTAGGATGCTTAGTTGGTTCCGGTTTAACTTCAATAGCTTTTTAGAGTCTTTTTTGCGAATCCTACTATGACGAGCAGCTAACTCAAATGTCGAAAATTTGGCCATTATTATTAATGACAACAGAACAGCCTCAACCCATTTCTATCAAAGACAGACTGGCGTGGCTTTTCTAGCCCGTTATAATATAAATTCAAATCCCGCACGGTACTATCTCCGTCTAATATAAATTGACTTGAAGGGTTGAGCAATCTATGTTATTAGACAGTTGTCATTTCTTACAGCGAGTTGTTAGATCTCAAAATACAAGACGGTCCGATTTCCAGACCTCCGCGACATTAAGCAATAAAGCCACGCGTGCGAATCTAGGTCTTAGGTCAAGTGCCAACGGTGGACCATCTCACGCTGGCGGTGCGTCAGGTCGGCACACTTCGCGTCAGATGGGAACCACAAGTCGGAACCACGAATGCGAACCACATGTCCCCGGCGAGTTTCATATTTTTTTATACAATTAACATTCATAACAAACAAACGCTCTCTACGCGACGCAAGTCTACGCTTAGTTGTATGGTGAAACTATATAATGATATTATGTAAGTACAAAATAGAACACACATAGAACCAACTAAACATATTCTCGTAATTGGGAAACATTTTTTCAATATTTTTTACTGATTGAGGTTTGATTGCTGATATAGATCAACTTCCGAAAAGAACATACATTTATTTATTTATCCGTAACTAATGACAATTATACGCCACCGAAGAAGGCAGCATCTAGCGCCGAAACGTCTGGCATTCCAATCAGTAAACCCTCTCTAATTATCTACCATCTGTATTAACAGTTAAAAAGTATAAAATCAGAAAAACAATCTAGTGATATCTATATATAATAAAATTGTTTAATGTATTACTTAAATACCGTATTTAGATTATTCCTTTCGTTATAATTGGCGTTCGCCGTTAGTTTACTTATATAAAAGTCTGACAGTATATTGGTATTTGGAAAATTCGAATGCTTTTTAATATTTTTACAGATTGAAAATTTTTAAACAAATTATATAGCCAGAATGTTCAAAGAAAAATTAATATCACTTGAGGTAATAATGCACGCTGTTTTAAATACAGGCCTGTATTTTATGAAAGCTTTTCACTCTCACCTATCTATCTGTGCGTTTATGCAATACGGTCAAACGTTTAATAAAGTAGTAAAAAAATGATTTAAAAAAAGAAACAATAATTATGAAAAACGGTGAAAATGTAACGAATATGACGATTTGCACGTAATGTGCATATATTTTACACTTTTCTTTTTATTTTTAGCTATGACGATTCATTTGCATATATCCTACGTTGAACTTAAGTTATTCTTGTAAATATTCATTATATAGATATAGATGTATTTTTTAGAAGATTATTTTTTCCGTAAAATTTATTTCTATAAAATATGTATCTGTTATTTTATCGCTTTACCCACCTATATATTCATATACGTACCTATATATTTATATGTAATCGTATAAGGTCCATATGTGTAGTGCATGTATTATATAATATATATATATATTTTTATTATTATTAAGTATTATCTGTGTTTTATCTTTCATATGCAAATGGTGTCCTCTTTTTATTTGAATATTAATAAGGTTTTTCTTTTTACTTTAGTATCTAAGATCAATGTAAACATTTTATGTATTCAATATTTTGTTAAGAGTACCGTCTAAAAATAAATAAATAAATATACAGCTACCTGACTGAGTTGGCACTCAGTTCGAGTGAGAGACGACATCGCCAGTGTCAATTCACTATCGATAATGGCAAGTCTGACAATTTATTAGTAAGCCTTTTCTACACATTTTTACTGCCTGTACTACTAACATCTAATAATAAACATATTTAGTCGTATTAGTTGGTACATTGCTATAATACTCGCTGCAAGATCTCGTAAAATCAGCAGCTTTTATCATAATTTACAAATCGATATTTAAAATAAAACAGATGCTGAATATTGAAATTAATATAAAACTAATAAACGAAATAAAACCGATAAGTTATAGACTTGATAGTGAATCCACGCCTACATATGAATGCAGAAGAAGTGTCGATATTACACGAACAAGACCTGTCCCGAAAGATACATGCGATCATCTCGTCTCGTCGACATAGACAACTCAGCGTGGCAAGAAAGGTGAAATCACTCAAAAGAAATCTCAAATCGTCAGGCGCAAAGATCTTTTAGCGTGAGTGACTCGCGGGCGAATCGTGTTTTAATAATTTACAACGAGAAAGGTGACGAGGTGCAAATTATGCGGTTGCCGTCTAAACTGTTTTTCGATTCGAAAACTATAAAAAAATTCTTAGGCACATTGAAAGCTGAAAAAAGCAATTATCAATTTAGAGAGGAATGTAAAAAAAAAATATCCCTTTCGGCACGCCGGAAGACGGAGGTATATTTCACGAGATCAAAGTAGGGGATCAAATCATATCAAAAATCGTTTTAAACCAAAGTTATAGGGAAATTATAGACCTACAATTTACATATTAAATGGATGTGACCGTGTGCCTATAGAGCGAGGTATGATTTTGAATTTTGAAAAACCATTTTTTCCCACTCTAGGACCTATGGTTTGTGCTATCAAAAAAGTTTTCTTGGATAAGTTTTAGGCCCTTATCTAAGAAATAATATAAAATTTAAATCAATTCGATATCTAATATACTAAGAAAGTATAGCAAAATTTCACTTTTTGAAAAACCTCCCTATTCCCGCCCTCTGGTCTGATTTTGCCCATTAACGAAATTGAGCGAGATTTTGTGGCCTTAAATTTTATGTATCAATTTGAAAGTGATTGGTGTAAAAGTAAGGCAGTTATCGTGTCCACAAGAAAGTGATATATATAGATAGGTAGGCAGGCAACTTATATATAAACTTTAAAACTGAGGGTGGTTTTGGGCTCTAGGGGATGTGAAACGTGAAGTTACGTCGAAATTTTTCAGAAGTCATGACATGGTACCCATTGCAATAGGTAACTTCCCTAATGAAGTCTTCCTAACAAAAGTTATAAAAAATACTCGTTGTTCTTCAGTATAATCAGAGGTTGTTAATATTCAAGGTCCCACAGACGCTAGGAGTTAACAAGTGGCCTGAAAAATTGAAGAACAGTGCAAAATAGTCATATCATTAAGATGATTCTCGATACAAATATTGTAGGGTGTGATATGATAAAACATAGTTTGGATATTGTTTTATCTTATAATTATCTGAGTTAACAACGAATTAAAAGAAAATACTACTTTGTCTATATTTAAGGCCACTCAGTATTTTTCCATACATTTTATCAAAACTTTAGACGTAAATATCATATTGACTGAATATAATATTAGAAAAAATAAAACTATAGAGTCAGAGTTGATTTCATAAGGATGCAAGTTTATCCAAAGACAGAATGAGAACTCTTGGCGCAGCGCTATGAATTTGATAGTTAGATGTGATGAAAATTCTCCCGAATTTTCTCTGTATTACCTAATTTCCGATTGGTAATCATTCTACATTTTACGATGATCATCTCTCCGCATACAAGAGAAGTGTTTCAAATATTAGACGCTAGAAGAGGTGTGATCTTATTCTAAAAATTCCAAGTCACCTTTTTTGAGGAAGTTCGCCAAACTCTCTCAGAAAACAAACGAGAAAATCATTCATGATAGCGTAAACGTCGGACCGGAGTCAAAGCTATAACCTTCACAGGCCATTGCAAGCTAAACAAACTAAGTCGAAGGAAAAAAAATTGAGAGTATTTCGATTATTTGTTAATTTAATTTAATTTTTATTTTATTTGGTAAAATATGGTGCATATGATCTTGATCTGAAAAAAATAAAAAAAACTTAACGCGTTTTTTAAGCTACTTTTCGCTGTATACCATACTGTATGCTTTGTCGCCTTATCATATTTAATAAATACCCAGAATATCAGGTCTATTACGCGGTGTGGGTCAAGGAGGGCTAAAAAAATACCATTGTCCACAGTCAATCATTAATCACACGTGTGTACCAGGTTGAAGAAAAAGACGATGATAGTATTTGAATCAAGATTTGCCCTCATATGCGTCAAAAGTTACGCGATTCAAATAAAGTATATAATTATGTCAACGTGTTAAGGCCGCCGCTCGTTAACTAATTCACCGCAACCGTAACCGTAACCGCAACTTCAACCGTGAACCGCGCAAATCAGAATTCCATTTCGGAACCGGTATCTATTTGTATTTATTTTTTTTAACTAATTAATATTTGCAATAATGCTAACTATTGTTTTAGTTTCCGCGTTCAGTCTGCCCGACCAATTCCGTGAGAAAATACGAGAAAAACGCTCGGCTATAAACATACCTTCAACGTTTAAGCGAAACAATGTGTTTCATTAAGTAAGTCGAAGGGTTCCGTATTTAAGCCCAAGGGTGTTTATGTTCTCTAATACGATTAATATATTATATAAAAAAAATACGAAAATAATTCATACTCCAAATTATCATAGAATACTGAATAAGTATTTTTTTTGACTGTCTTTTTATTGAAGATTCATGTAAAGTAAGTTTATCCTACAATGATTAAAAGTATTCATTTCGACTCAAAGCCGGTAATATCGCTTTATCCTTGTGACAACATAAAGTGAATGCAGTCTTTTCACCTAAAGTGACTTCAGATTCGAAATGTTTTGCATTGCAAAATCTGCATTGTAAATGCATTAATCCACAATTAAAAGTACTAACATTTCTTGGAATGACATTCAGTGCCCATTTAAATGTATTCCTCGAAATAATTTCATCATTTTGTATATTAAGCATTTAAACTATTTAAATTTCCATTTGGTATATTATCATTTCGACTTTCACGCGAATGTAATAGATTCCTTCTTCTTTGTCTCTCACTCAGATCAGTCGGTGTTTTATTTTGAGGCATATCGAAATGTAAAAAAATAGAAATGAATGAAATTAAAAAATGTAAAATGAAATTACCGAAACTAAGATTAGACAGGGTTTAATTTAAATAATAAAATGTACTCACTTTTTTAATATTTATTAATTACGCTCTATTGTCTTGATGTAAATATAATGACATTGACGAACTATTGAAAAGGGAACATTTGAAATCAAACAAAATTCTGTCAGTAGCATGGACGTTAGCAATGTTTGGTATTAATAAATTTAATGTATTTGTAACACAAATTATAGATAAATTTTAGCTTTCTGCACTTCTTCTCCATATAAACTTTAACTATGCCAAATTTCACACTCCTCCGTTCGCGTAATATGCTTAAAAATAAGTACAAAGATTCCTCTTCGCGTATTAATACCTAAATTGTATACGATTGACAAACCTCTTCTATTAGATACTGTTGAACAATGATTGAGATATGCATTGCAGTTCATGAACCATAACGGTGAGTTAAAACTTTATGGATCCAAGTCGCACTAATTCGACCTGGACACTTTTTGATATCCAGTAATATAAGTTAGGCGGTTTAGGAAATAGGAGACACGTGAACGAATATTGTCCGGTTTCACGACATCGAACCCCAACAAATAGTATTTCTACGATAGAGACCGTTACCAGCCTTCACTTAATAGCACCATTAACCCTCAAAGCGACACCAAGTTTGCATTAAAAACAGCCGAAAACTTATACGAAGGAATGCGTACACAATAGGCCATTAGTCGCGTCAAAATAATGGCAAAACAGAGTAACCCGTGGATGGACGTGTGGGTGTTGACGAATTTAGATTTGTTAACGGCATATTTTATTTATTTAATATGTTGCACATGTTTAGAAAATAATAGATTATTGCAAAAAACTGCCTAACTAGGTTATCACCTGTTCTAAGACTTTTAGTCTATTAATTTAGAAAGTTTTGTAGCCGCGTCGAAAATATTTGAAAAACACGTCACAAAATAACATGTTTTTATTAAAAAACAATCATCAAATATTATAAATAAGGCAAGTATCTTTACAGCGCAATTATATAAATATATAGCCTAATTAGGTTAGACTACGTGACTTATATTAATGATTTCATTTTTGTACATAAATAAATAGACTCATATATACAGATGTTTTTAAAGTCATTGATGTCCTTTTAGAGGGTTGATCTATATTTACAACAAAAGCGGTAAAAATTAAAATTTAATTCAAAAGTTATTTAATATTCAACCTTTTAATATTATTAAAACACTTTGATTTTTTTTTTTTGAACGCATGGCGCGAGCCGTCTGAAACTTTATAACAATTTCTTTGAAAATTGGAATTCGTTTTTCTCGTAATTGGGAAACATTTGTACAATATTTAAAGCTCATTAATGTTTGATTATTGATCTATATCAAACCACTAAAAGGACGTCAGTGAATATTAATACATCCTGTATATATATAACTGAACATAAACAGCTTATTGAAACATTTGTGTTACAACATAGAATGTTTTTTTTTATCCATCGAAAAGGCGGCGTCTTTGTGGGAAAACGTAAAGGTGTTTCTTTAAAAAGTAATAATGAAATATATATACGAAAAAAAATCATATCAGCTTGAGAATTTCCTTGTTTTTTGAAGTTCGTTAAAAAACACAAAACTTTCTGATATACATACTCGAAGATTCATCTATAGCAATAGCAATTATTCTAAAGGTAATTTTACGATAAACATAGTTGTTACGTGAAACTCGAGAGTACCATGCCTATTTTTAAATTTTACTCAAGAGTAGATACTCACTTATTAAATCATTCGAATGACCATCAACGAGGCACTTGCAATTTATTAACAGCAAGCAGCATTATGTTGTGTAATCATATTTTTTTAAGTGACTTTTTTGAAAGCCGTCGATGATCTTCTAAAAGCCTAATAAACACATGTTTCGTTTTTTTGGTGCTTTCAATCGAATTTTCATGATTTTTATTATAGAAAATTTAGCAAAAAGTAGCGTCAAAATCAGTCTAGTAATTTGTGTTATAATCACAAACGCGCCTATGCATAAGGCCTTAAAACCTTTCGTGTTATATATAGGTAACGTCAAACCGCAATTAAATATACGCGATTCGTATTAAATAAACGTTTATCTCGTCTTATCAAGTACGAAAACCAGATGTGAGTTTATTTATATTATTATTTATGTATGAGTTTTATATATAACTTATAATATTTGATTGATTTCATTACAAGTAAGATTATGTCGTTTCGTTTTTACTAACATTTATTTAGCTTTCAATGTTTGTATGTCGGCTTAGGTCAAATCTTGCAAGCTGAATTAGAACCACTTTCTCTTATCCCGCAGTGTTGAAATTTGACATGTTGGTTTAGTTCCGATGACAATGCATTTTTATGGTATGCATGACCTGATTCTACACCCAGAAACTCCTCAACGGTCAACAGCACAGACACTTTGTATGCGTATTCAAGCACTTACATAAAAACATGTATTTTTACTATGTATTTTTAGAGCTAAATGCAAAGTTTTTATATATATTTATATATTATTATACAAAGAAAATAAATAAACACGGTCGAAATAATAGAATTAAAAAAATATTTAAAGAATTAATAATATAAATTAAATACAATTACAATGTTTACTGGGTGAATAATATGTAAATTAGAGTACAATATTTAACATATAACAATTTAATTAATATTGTCACGGAGAAATCGTCCGAAAGACGCTATTATTTTTTTTATGATGACATTATCGCACAAAGTATGAGTCCATAATTGTATAAGTCCATATGTGTATGTCTTTTGATGTTCTTAAGTGCAACACTTACTGAATTAGACTTAAAAAACTGAATTAGTGCTATTTATTCAGTTTTTTCAATGAATCAAATCAGTAGAACGTTCAACCGACAATGTAACATGATTAATATATTTCATGTTAGTAAAAAGCAATTTATTCATGGAATTATAAATTCGCGAACATTTTGAGAATATTTTGAAATAGTATTGAAAGTGAAAATTGAACTCACACATAAATTCACACCTAAGAATCCTATAAAAAAAACCTTTTTTATTTTTTGTAATAGGGAAATACTTATAATTGGCTAATGTTTCATAAAAATGTTTTTATTGTAATAATAGTATGTCTAACTGTAAGTTTTTATGTAACTTAAAATAAATTAATAGAATTGTTTACTAAACTTAATCGAAAGTGCTGGGAAAAGTGCAGTTGAATGAGTTTAACGGGAAAATTAGAAATCGAGCAGGGGACTTCTGAATCAGAAGCGGGTATGCAAACTACGACGCACCAGATAATGGAAATGTTCAGTGCCATCAGCCATCATTTTGCACGGTGATATCTATCGTAGGGTGCTATTGAAATTATTTTAAACGATAATAAATTAAAAAGAAGATAGTTTATCTGTTTGTGACAGATTATTATGCTTTAAAAAAATGTCTTACTCGGTGAAAACTCTTAATTGATGGATTTACTTTGTAGTCCAGAGGTATTTTCTTTGTCTTTGCTTGTCATATGCGCTATGTTTAGGGGGGGGGGGGCTCTCAGTGGCGTAACAGCTAAGCAGATGCATTGGAAAGTTAATCGTATTCAATTCGATGAAAGTGCGTAATTGCGTTTCACCAGCGTGCCTCCCTTTGAACACGGCGGATTTTCAAATTTAGTTAACGTCATACGAAAAAACAATACCTCCTAATTCACACTTTGACGATATTAAGTTAGAAATTATATCAATCGGTGCTGAAAAAATCTATATAATCTGGCAATAAATCGTATCGCGCAAAAATACTTTTTTAATTTAAATCTTCTGAAAAAGAAAATACCTTTTTTCTGTCAATAAATTCATATATGAAATAAATATATTTTATAAAGTATTATATATGAGAATACTATGGAAAGAACTATGAAACTTTTAAAAATACTATGGAGCGACCGCGACGACGTTGAAAGTTGGTGCCTAAAAAATAATGAGACTTTTTGAAGAAAATCTTACTAGGAACCAGTTGTCGAAATAATACCCCGGGAAAAATCATAATTTTATCAATCAATCAGCCACGGAGGTAAAAGCCAAATTAATGCATTTTTCAAAAACGAAATATCTCATTCCATATGTGAGTAGGTGAGTTTTTGAAACCGAGTAGATATCAAATTGGCACATAGCGTGAGTATCACTCTATGAAACCCGTTACAGGTTCATCATATCCCTGTGACATATACACCGTGTCCCAAGACGTTTTACGATTAAAAAAACCAACTTAATGGTCTTGAGATTTCAAATATAGTTGTGAAGACGGTATATCAAACTTCATCGTGGTTCCAGACACGTGTAAACCGTAAACTTTATGAGATTATAATGAAATAAATGATCGTTTAACGTGGGGTGGCGCATCAGCTGTAATCAGCTTAGAGACCGAGCCAAGCGTTCAGCGACGAATCCACTCGCCGGGCAAAATAAACATAAAGGTAGTTTACACCATTTCATAAAAAAAGGATAAAAAAATATGGCCATAAATTATTTTAGTATTTTAGATTCAAAAACATACTCAGAATATGCTCATTTGATAATGCTTAACGTCCAAAGCCCACGTACGTCATATAGTTCTATTTAATATCGACATATTTTAGTTAAAGTAAAGGCGAAAATTTAAAATAAATATCACTTTAAAAGTTAAATGTTACACGTACCTTTCAAACGCAGATGCCAATTGGCATCTCTGTGGTTAGCTGGCACGAGACAACAGCTATTTAGTGCTACCGTCAAAGTCGAAATTCGCGTTTTCGTCGTGGATTACAATTTCGGAGCCTGGTATAGTCAACACCAAAAATATAAAATCGGATTTTTGTTTAAAGCGTAAGTTCTGTGATAAGTCGCAGTAGAATCTTATTCATAGGACACCTAGCATTATAATGAGTTAGTTCCGATAAATGTAATTGATATTAAATCATATTGTATGATACAGAAATGTATGAAATATGAATGAAATGACTAAAAATTATATACTTCTTTCTTCTATAATTATGTTTACATACACTTTATATTTATAAACATAATGTTCTCCTTTATACTGTGTTTACTGTTTAGCTCAAAGAGCCAAGAGAAAATGTGCTTTTTGTATAAAAAGAGAGAAGTGCATCTTTAATGTTTATTTATAACCGCGGCGCTAAAACGGTAAAATGTTAAAATGTGTGTTGTATGTAAAAAAGCAAATCTTGTATTCATTTGACGCACAGCTCTTTATTCCTAACTTTAGTTTTTTCTGATACTGTTTATATTATTCATTAATTTTTTTTTCTACATTCGACTTCTCCACCGTTGATCGTACCACGCGGGCGAGTATTAATTAACCTGACTATTTTCCTGTTTCTAAGAGACTTCAATTCGATCTTTATTCAATTTTTTGACAATGTATGTCAATGTGAATATCGCTTTATAAACTTAAAAACATTTATAAATTAAAAAAAAACTGTATGGTGGTATATCAAAGTGAAAATTATGATCGTGAAACATTATTCAAGTAGAGAGTTAACTCTCTACTTGTTTTGAGTTTATCAGTACCTTTGCGGTACTATTAGTAATTCACTACAATAAATGTTACAGATACGGATACGGATCTTTCGTCCCCCTCAGATATCCGCGGATACGGATACGGATTCAGATCTCCGACGCATCAGTCTAATTGACAATAGTAACACCACCATAGCTAATTTGCACGCAGGGCCAGCAATAACAATATCTAATGCCTTAGAGGCAGGAGAGTTGGCTGCAACCTTCCTTCTTTAAGCCCAAGACGAAGGCGTTAAGTTTTCTGCGCCGACAAACCTCAACACGAGCTAAAAATAGACCAATGTTCGTGTGACGTCAACGATGATGGTTGAAACTGAAAAAAAAACGTAGGTTAAGCAAAAAATGTCTGGGTAAATGGTGATGTCAAATGTAGGTTCCATACTCAAGCTTAACCTATATTCTAACTCTAGAGTTTCTTTAGAAGCTTCGAAGAAAAGTATCATATTTTATTTCTTTTAATTCCGTATTACTATTTTAATATTTATGTCTTATTTTTATTCTCTCTTTTGTATTTTATGATATTATTTTATGTTACTATGCCATTCCTTTGTACTTATGTGGAGAATGTGTGTTACTTATAATGGAGATAAAATCTAAGTAATCTTGATTGGTAGTTTAGATATATAGTCCGGAAAAGTCTTAAAATAGGTCTGACTAAAATAAAAATTGATATCTCAAATATTACAAGAATTTGCCATGTGTTATTTTTTTTTTCTAATGAGCACAGCTTATACAGCCGGGCGGTTGTGATAAAAGTACCTAGTTAATGACATGAGATCGTAAAACTAGTATACTTTTGTACTGCTAACATCTTGTTTGCACTAGGGCGAATTCCCTAGGCAGAAATTTCATGTCCGAGAAACGATAAATTCTCTTTGAGAAATGAACACTTTTTCAAATTAATTGTTAACTTATTAGCTTTAAAGATATCTAAAACATCTTTCAGGATAGACATATTTTCTTCTATTGTACCAGTTGCTATAAGTATGTCGTCAAGATAAGCAATTACTTTAGTGAACCTTAGCTGTCCAAGTATTTTATTAATCATACCTTGAAAAACAGATGGCGCATTACAAAGACCAAAACCTACCCTCAAATATTCATAGTGGCCGTCCGGTGTTATAAATGCTGTCTTATGCGATGAATTATCGTGCATTTTAATTTGGTAATATCCATTTTTTAAATCTAGACTAGAAAAATATTTACAGTTACGCAATCTGTCTAATAAATCGTCGATTATCGGAAGTGGGTATTTCTCCTTTATTGTTATTTTATTTAAAGATCTGTAATCGACGCATAAACGTTTTTCACCACCCTTTTTATTAACTAACAACACCGGGCTTGCATATGAGGATGAGCTCTCTCGAATAATATTGTTATCTAATAGTTCTTTCACTATTTGTCTTACGGTTTCCCTGTCTTGTTCACCTAGGCGATAAGGGCGTTGATAAACAGGTTTTTCAGTTGTTAACTCTATAGTCATTTCAACACAATTTGTATGATTTAGTTTAAGCTTGTTTTTAGTTGAAAATATATTTCCTTCGTAATTTTCTAGTAAGGAATATAAGTTTCCTATTAGTTTTGATGACAAATGCATATTACAATTAATTTCACTAATATCAATTTTCCTAACCATATACTGTGTCACGCTAAGAGTTTTATATGAAAATGTTAGTGTATTATCGACACGAGTATACATAATACTTTTGTTCTCGGTGTAATTAGTATATCACAATCCGTTAAAAAATCGACTATATACAAGTCAATTCTTAATTCCACGTTATCTACTGCTATATTGGATTTTACTTGATGATTTACAAATATTAAATCATGGCCTGCAAATCCCACTAATTGAACAGGAGTTTTCAGTATAAGTGTCTCTAAAGAAAGTTCATCAACAATATTTTTGTTTATCAGGGAACAATCACTACCCATATCAATAAATGCCGTTTTACCAGTGTCATTAATTTTAACATTTTTAAAAAACTTTTGTTTTAAATCATTTGATTTGATTACCTTTATATCTCTCGTAGGACGGTCCTCGTTTTTGAGATATTTTGTATTTGAGTTTTTTTTTTATAGCAAGATGATTCATCATGTCCCCTCCTATTGCAGAATGTGCACGACAACACTGTTACATTCGAATTCCCGCAATGTATTTTTTTGTGATTACCACCGCAAGCAAAACATCTAATCGGCCGTTTAATACTTTGATTACTTTCGTCCCTCTCTGACAATGAAGACCCTGGCTTAATGGTTACATTTTGAGTCTGTTGTTTTTCGACCAAATGAATTCTACCTTGTAAAAATGAAGCTAACTCATCGGGGTGTTTAATGGTACCAGTTTCCACCGAAGTGGTAATTGATTTATCATTTATTGCTCCTACTATGAGAGATATTATATCAGAATTTGATAGATTCAAACGTAAATGATCGATTTTGGCCTTATGTTCAAAAAAAAATTCGTACAAAGACTGCATATTTTTAGGCTTGTGCTCGATAATGTCTTTTAATAGATTATAAATATTACGCTTTGATTGAAATGTTTTTGAAATTTTATCACGCCAATCTATCCATTTCCATGACGCCCATTCTGTTTCATTTTTGACAACCGAATCGTACCACGTCCTAGCTGTATTTTTTTAATTTATTTAAAGCCTGGTATCTTATTGTATTTTCATTCCATCCAAAACATGAAGCATGCCGATCCACAATACTTAACCACACTTCAACATTATCGGTCAGTGGTTCAAATTCAGGAAATATGCTATTCAAATGGACATTTTCAATTTTTGAATTTTCATTATTGCGATCACTAACCTCCCTCCGGCGCTTACTGTTTACTCGATTACGTGTCTCAGATGAACTGGAATCGCTGGAAGATGAAGATATACTTGAAGATGACGAGCTGGGTAGACGTCTCCTTTTATGTCTCTTCGTTTTAGACTTCCTAGGCCGTCCCATACTATAATAGACTGTATACCGGTCCGCCTCAAACAATTAGTAGGCTGTGTTCTTTTTCGCCACTTCTGATGTTAGGAATGATACTCGTGTATGTACACACTACTTTTATTTACTACTTTCAAGGATATATCCACCACAATAATATTCAATACGCGGGACTCGTTTTGCCTCCACCAAACGTCACGCCGCTCCGCGGTCGCTCTCCTCCTCCCTTTTTCTTCTTTTGCTCCGTAGTTATTCCGCTCACCGTATTCCATAGTTTTCAACAAGTTGCCAACACTAGTATACTAGTATCGTAGTTTATTATATATTTATTATAGTTTATGCTTACGTTTAGTATGAATAATATTCATACTAAACGTAAGTATAAACTATAATAAATATAAAGCATAAAGAAAAAACAAATCGTAAGAAGTTGTTAAGTCAGAATTTCTTGATTGTTATTCTCTTACTTACAAAAAATCGTGTCTATGTATGCACGTAGATAAATCGTGAAAATGTATAACGACAGTACCTACAATTACAAAGATGCCAACCGGCATTTCGAAATGTGTCAAACAATGAACGTTGATAAGAATGACGAAAGTGGACCAACAGATGGCAATAATGTCAACAGACGATCGACGCGGTACGTGTCTAATCGCATGACGCTCATTTACGAAGATCCACTAGGAAAATGATTACAAAATAAAACAAATATTCAACACTTGGAACTCAGTAGTATAAAAGTAAATTAGATTCACATTCATATGCATACTTAACATAGTATAGGTATGTAATAATTATCACGAAAGATCAGCTAAACCTGATCAAAAATTTCAATAAACTGGTCATCTAAAAGTATTCTTTAACGATTTTATGTCTCTATAGATTATATGTATACGAGCAGTCAACTGTTTTAACACCAATGACAAACTTAACCGATGAACTGTTTAATCCATGGTGCATGTAGAACTCTCATCAAGTACAAGTAAAACAACGATACTCAACCTTTTTTGTCTTCGGGCCGCATACATATATTTGTAAATCCTCGCGGGCCGCAACACTATACTGGTATGACGAAAAAAATTTAAAACGACAATCCTCTTTGGGTGTCACTATTTGTACGTCAAAGTCAAAATTAATCTCAAGATATACGAAATATAGAATGCCAGATTTTGTAAATCATGTCCCTGAAAATAAATGTATTTAGGGCCATACAAAAGTGCTAGACGGGCATGCGGCCCACGGGCCACAGGTTAAGTATGGCAGCTTTAAAATAAGACACAAAGGTACATATACTGCGAGCACTGACCTTCTTGCACTCTAAATTTATTTATTTTTATTTTAGTTTTTTACATATTTTTAAGATTGTGAATTATATAACCATACCTGGACATTGTCACAATCAATTATTTAAAAATTAATTATATAACCATACCTGGACATTGTCACAATCAATTATTTAAAAAGGAAGGAAATAAATTAAACCAAAATAATGTAATCAATATTTTAGAATTGTAAATAATTCTAAAACATATAGGTGATTATCAAAAACTATTATGGTATAGATTATAGCTAACATTATAAAAGTAATTAACATAATCAATTATTGTCGTACAAAATATTTTCAAATTATTTATTTATTTATGTAAATTTTGATCCCGTGCGATTTTAGTGTTTCCAACTTTGCCGAATTCCATACATCGATCATTTATTTGTATTTATAATCTTATTAAAAATTCGAATTTTCTCCAATTTTTGGCTAGTAATTAATCCAGTTCTGATTTATAATCAAGCATCAATATTTTCAGAAATAGTTTGAACACATAAATGTTTAAACTATTTTTTTTTTGTGATTATAACTGATATATAAATATATATTTATATTTATCACATAACATTTCAGAAAACCATTGTGTTATGAGCAAAAACCAAACTAGTTACACATTACAACAATAACGAAATTAACGCACGAACTTAAAACAAAACCTAACTATTTGTTGATATTTTAATTATGCAAAGCAAACAGACCATATTGCTTCTCAGTTTGAATAAATTATTCATTAAAGAAGGCAGAAATATTATAAGTAATGAAGGGATAAACTGGTGTTTATTTTGGTTTTGGTATAGTATTTTGATTGACTGACCTCAAACTACTTTAAATGAACAAACACACAATTTCCTTAGTGCCAAGCATCACGAACCAATAAATTATGTGAAATATGGTTTACAAATATATATGAAGCTGGTAAGAACGAATGCTAATCAGGATTTATTCTTTCATTAGTCTAATTATTTATTTAGAAAACCGTCACGTATCACAATAAGCGTCAATTGCATCAAAATTCCTCAGCAAGATCATTCTAATCAGGTTTCGTAAAGTCGTTATTACAACATTTTGATCTCCGCTTACGGTCAATCAATTCGTTTCTCGGAACCATTAAGTTATTTAACTACATTTAACTGGTTCATTTCCGAATTGCAGGTTAACTTAATTGCTTTGAAGCTATCTACGAATTAATCGCAATACGAGTATTTTTAGTATCCATTCACCAAAATCATAAAAAGCGGACTATTTTTTTATTACAGTTAACTTTTTTTATCGTATTGGACGAAAAAAAATCATTATCAAACCGAAGTTTGAAGAAAATACTCGACTGACTTTTTTTTAATGACTTTTTTTAAATTAAATTAAATCGTGAGCATAGGCAAGTTTACATTCTAAATTTCATTAGCCCCTAAACCGATACCAGCGATGCTTACATTACTTTTAATTGGCGGTGATTTAGCATTTTGTCGTTTTATTTAAATTTGTTACTCGGTAACGAAAAAAAAACAAATGAAACAAAACAAACAAAAAATAGAATACACAAAATGCAAAAATAGAAATGCACATATTCCTCCTTCACTGGTTCTGAAATATATGAAACACTCTGTCAATATTCAAATCAAAGAAGATGTGTATCATAAAGAAACATGATTAAACAATTAAATAAAATTAAATCTTTTTAGTATTCTGTAAATACAATATGATCATGCCTTTGCAGTATAGTATGCTTATTGAAAGTTAACCTTAGAAATGCAGTTTTAACCTCTAGATTCACTTACACAAAAATGTAATATTATTTATTTAATTGGTTTTATATCCCGCTTGCAAAAAAATAAATAAATCTTTACTATTATTACAAAAAAAGGGTGATTTATTTTGTAAATTGATTTGCTGATAAAAAATAAATAAATAATAATGATGTCTTATAACATCGTTTCAGGGATGAAGATTGGACATTAAGCTATTTAAAACTGAATAAGTTCAAATTTACTTACCCTTTCTGTTAAATTTCAAAGAAAGTAACTGCCGTCTTTACTAAATCTTCAAATTGATCTGAAAAAAACGAGAAATTATCTTCAGTGAAACTTATTTTAAAACACCAATGTGTCTGTAACATTATAAATTCATAATTCACATTCAAAATTATTATTTATTCAGTAGTTTTTTTCACAATATCGGAAATTTCACAGTTTAATATTGCAGGTAACAGCATCAGCTCTCCTGTTTAGAGACTTTAATATATTGGTCTCAGCAACAGACCTAACATATCCTTCACAATAAACGTACGGTTAAAAATAAAAAATAATATAATATTGCGTTATTTTGGGTTTCATTTTTATCTAAAAATTATCTAAAAAGGTGCGCTCACGTTTAGATTCTACCGAGGTGTCGAATTCTCTGATCATAAAGCTGCATTATTATTTTATCTACAATCTTTGGGCGAACGTCGCGCTGTGATCGACCTTTTATTTTTAAATACCTCTTTTTGGATAAAATCGACTGTCCGCCCATTCTGTCTCATATTTATTTTCAACGTGCCAACAAAGTACAAAACACGTAATTTAAATGTATTCCATACATCAATTTGTTCCTCGAATAATGGCTCTTTAGCCACCTATTCCTCGACTCTCCATCTTGTTTAATGAATTAATTAATTATCGTGATTGACTAAGACTAGTAAATTTCAATTTAAAAAAAAAATCTTGATGTTATAAATAATTGTGAAATTTTCTTTTATACTCAATATGTTAGTTTCGTTCTTTAAATGTTTTGTTTAGACTAAGGATTCTCAAAGTGGTCGATATCGACCCCTTGGGGTCGACATAAACGAAAACTGATTTTGGGACTCCACGATATCTTAAAATAGACCCCTATAAAAGTTTAACACAAGTTCTTATTTGAAACTTTCAAGATACTGTAAAAGTTGTGTTAAGTGTACCAACTTGTTATAAGAATGACTAATATTTTAGTAGGAAGTATCATTGTTGTACTTTTAAAAAACTCAAGTCAATAGCGTGCACAAGGTCGCACAAGTCTTTCAGGCAACTTTTGACTTGCTCTGTATTTGACGCATATACGCGATATAACACGAACGAAATTATGATCAAGTTATATCAAAAGGAAAAAAACTATAGATAGTATGTTTAAAGTAATTTGACTATGGGGGTCTGAAGTATCAGTTCATTTTGGAAAAGGGGTCTCCTGCCCAAAATAGTTGCGGAATCCCTGGTTTAGACGATGTTATTAATTATATTATCATCTATGTAGCATAATGTAGGAATCTGTGTTTAGATGTATGTAGCATTAACTTTTTTTTCTCTTCGTACGTTAATGTAAACTACTGTGAAAGTGTAGATTTCTTTTAAAAATTAAATAAATAAAATAAAAGTCTGTAAGCCCTTTAATAACGGGCCAAGTTGGGTTAGGTAATGGTATCTCATGTTCAGAAACTTTTTAGTGATATTTTTTTGACATGGTTTTCATTAAGTATGTGTAAAGTTTATATGAGGTTTCATAAAGACTTAAATTATATTTACAATTTACGAACTTTATTTTGTATTTTTTTCTTAAATGGTTTAATTGCCGTTGTACGATTATGCAGTCCACCCACTTTGACTTTGAGGTAATATCAAACCAAGCAGGCTCGTTATATGCTTTATATAAAAGTATAAGTCGACTTAAGCTGAGGTAATAAATAATCCTGAGATGCTATCATATCAAATCGGTCAAATCGCCTAGACAAGTATACTTGCCTTCTTGAGACTGCCTCCAGTTTTGGATCCCTACTAAAACGATTCAAAAATGTGTAGAGGCGACACTTTTGTCTAAGCACCATTACGATCATAAATGACGCTAATACGAATATCTTCAAAATCGCACACTAATTAAACACCTACCAAGTCGAACGCGTTCTGCAAAAACAGTCCGAGATGGTTGCCTTGCGGCGCTCCAATCGTCAAAAGGTGGCCCCCGACGTGACCGAGTGATACTTCGCTAAATTATCTGTTGCGTCCGACCGTTACAAGCATTAATCGAATAGCAGATTCCACACCCGGAAACATTCAAAGCCTAGAGGCCTTAGAGAGCTACGAAAGGCGTCGCCCTTCTTCTATATCTACCAAATAAGTACACAGAACATTCCAGAAAGTGTACCCTGGGGCAAATTTAATGTTTTGAACACTGCCGAAAGAGATATCAAGTATCACAAGATGATAACTGTTATATTGACACAGACACTTGAAATATGCTTGCCATGTCAGTCAGATAAAAACTGTACTATAAAATACTAAACATTGTCAAAATTACTGATGATTATAATTAATTATAACGACACGCATTCTATAGATCAAGGTTATGTTTAGCCTTTGACGAAGCTCGGTTAATCTCCAAGGTTGTGCAAACCAAACTATTCGAACTTCTCGGATAACTATTTATTTAGTTTAAATGAAAGGGCAGAGATCTATACAGGCTGTAATTTTATATGATACCGTTCAATTGTTCCATACATAATCGGATGAGTCATCCAGGTGCAAGAACGTCGGTTAAATGACTTGTACTTTGGGAAAAATGTTATAAAAAGATTTAAAAATGAAAAGGTCCAAAAATATCAGTTAGATTTGTTTTTTTTTAAATGAAATAGTTCGGTGATGGCCAGTTTTGCACCTATGAGTGACCCTTTAGTGAGTGACATCTTATGCAAGAAGGGGATGACCGATTTTGTAACTACTAAATTCATATCTCTTTTATTGGTAGGTGGTAGTACAATAACAATTGGCATGTCAATACTTTAAATGAATAATACACTATTCGTACATGATCATTATGATCCCTTCAAATGATGCTGAATCGTTTTGTTATAATCTACATACGGGAAAGGGCTGAGAGAGAAGACACTGCCGTGAAGAATGGCCAACTAGAGTAGGTATATGTTATCAATGCGAGAGTATGTCAGGTAGCGCAAGCCGGTTTTCTTCCTTTAATTTTTATTCATAGGCATACAGAGATTGTAATTCACTTATAATTCAATACGCCAAGTTGATGGTTTACGCAGGTTGTTGGTTAGGTTTGTTTTACGATTTATTTAATAATTTTCTCATCTCGCGCGCAGTCGCTATATGTCCAAAGCTTTGATAGTATCTGGCAACTATGCTTAGTGTTACTAGCAGCAAATCGGTGAAAGGTCGAGAAAGTCGCCACAGCATCCATCCATACGCAGCTATCGCGCGTTATCGATCTGTTTCGAAGGTTTATCTATTATAAACAACGACGGACAATCCTCGCCTTGTTCTTTGTTCGCTCTAACAATGGACAGATTTTACTTTAATTATTTACAATGTAAATTATTTTCAATCACTTCTTCTACATTCCGGCATCTCTTTCTAATTTTACATTTAATTTTACAGTTAAAACCCGTTTTCCCTGGTTAAATCTAGTTCTGACTTGTAAAATGTAGCTCTTACGTAGCTTAAGTGCACATATAGCCCAAACTTGGAATCCCACAGAACGCAGCAGCGCCATTCACAGGGCCTAACTGTGAGACCCGGCCGGCCCCAAGTAATTGTTGATTTTAATCTTATTCAGCGCTCGAATTGGAAGGTATAGTGGTCGATTGGTTTTGCGGCGTGTCGAACATGCGCAGCTGTCACGCAGCGCTGCTATAGTAATCGAAGTGCGCACAGCCTCTTGCGCAACTGACGAGACGTGATCTCGGATGAATATCTCCGCTCGGGTGATTGCCAAACCTGCAACGTGCATTAGTGCGGGAGCTCGCGCTACGAATAGCATCAGTCTCATACATTGATTGGTCTTCCGATCCGCAGCAAAAAATAACACAACATAAAGTTTGAGAGCAACACAATAGAAGCTATTCTAACAACGAATTCGCTTGATCGGAATCCCGGTCTTCCCAGTTATATGTTACTAGATTTGAAGTGTCAAAAATAGGGAACACAGAAGGATCAACCCCATAAAGATTTTAACTGATCTTGAGAGATCGCAACCTGGTAATTTCTCCACACAAAATTTATAATATTTTACTGCCTTTAAATATAGTTACAGCCTTTTTTAGACAAAAAAAAATAATACTGATTATCTTTTTATCACCTAATTTCTACTTTAACTAAAAGTTCAAAGGCTCGAATAGTCTGTAGTTTTCCATTCATTTTACTAACCCCCGATGCAAACCGAGGAGTGTTCAAGTTTCTGTGGTATCATCATAGATAAACCAATTTTAATTATTTAATTTTTTTTACTTTTACATAATATTATTTCCATTACTTTGGTGGGTGATAGTGGTGGGAATCGTATTTTTTCATTATTTTGTAATCGATAATGTATACGATTTCATTCAATGTCATAATATTTTCTGAGGTTTGAATGAAATACGGCAAACAAAAAAAAAAACGATATAATAGTACTCTACTAAGCAGATATCAATCTTTGGTGCCTCGAGTGTTGTGACTGTAGATGTAGACTACTAGAAGAAGTTACTAAAATTAAATCAAAACCTTAACCTTCTAACCAGAACTTTAACAGGTCACTGAAAACTAACCGCATAAATTCGATTAAAATACATTCGATTAAAATACTGACAAATGAGAAGTGGAGATTCTGCTATAAAATTTCAGTAACGCTATTATAACACGGTTATGTTAGTGGATATGGAGGTTGATTTGCCCCCCCCCCCCCCCCGTGTACCGCGTCCTTTGCAGAACTATTGCACTTCTAAATCCACTTACAGTTCTCCAACTAGTCCTGTGCTGTAAATAAAGTTGAGGATCTTTTTGTGTGCGATGGTTCTAATCTCTTCTGGCTTGAGGAGATGGTTGTCTAGAAGCTGGTATGTTTTGTACATTCACCAACTAGGTATAGAGAGGTTTCTGGGCTCTCTTGGCAAATTCTGCACCTGTCATTGTGTTGTAAAAACCCTACTATTAGGTCCTTAGCTTGCTTTTGTTCGGGAATTTCTTGTCAGTACTTGGCTTTGTTTTTTAACCCACATTTTTAGCAGTCTAGTGGTAGTACTGTTGTGTTGTGAAACGTGCTGAAAGTTTCCTTTAGTAGTTCTTACGGTAACCCTTTCCCTTTAGATCTTCTTCCGCACTGTTGGTGAATTGCAGATAGCGTCGTCTGCATGCTGGCAGACGCGGGCACACTATACTTACACTGTGCCAGCAGCAGGGTTAGTCTGGTTGACGATCGACACTCGTAAATCGACTCAATGTAGGCGCCATCCCTGTTTTCTTACGACCGTCGGCAGCGAATGAAAGAGACGCCAGCGTCGACAGGCAGGCCAGACTGGGCCCACGAGTGCCTCCATTTCCGTTATGTCTTTCGATCCCACGATGCGGATGTTTGTTTTTGTGGCAGTGTCGCTGCGCGCGCGCACTCGACGCCGTGCCAATGAACCGGCGCGATTCGTTACAAGCCCCCCTCCCCTCCTGCCGCAGCCTCCGCGGCGCGCCAGTGCCATCCAGCATGTCGATTGAATCATAATTACAATTTCTGCGCAATACACCCGTAGTCAGAATTTAAAAATGTCCCTACTTTCAGCTCCCATACATTCACGTATAAGAAAGCTACTATCCCCGTCCTATGACCGTTTGTCTGCCCGTCCATCCTTGCGTTATTATAAATAGAAATATTATGTCAGTATTTATTTATCCATTGTGGTACCCGAACAGAAATTATAGACAATACAAGAAATGACGTAATTACCATATAAATTGAAGTGTACATTCCTTGAACTAGGGTAACCCAATTGACTAATAAAGATAAATTAATATAAAAAGAATAAAATTAAAATATATTAAACGAATTTAATTAAATTAAAATAAATAAGAAAAAACTACTAAAAAAAAACTACTAATAAAAAAAAGAAAATGATATACACCAGGGAAATAAAAAAAAACTGATTTAATACAGAATTACACTAGGATTTTTTCCGTGGTTTCCGTGGTGCATTGGTATAGTATTCTAAGACAGCGTTTTGAAACTTTTACCGAATTATTAAAAAAGTTCAGTTTGAGAGAAATTAGTATTAAATAAATCACAAATTCAGTAAATAGGGGGGGGGGGGGGGTGTCGTTTCACTTGTTGTACATCGAATAGGCTAAAAGTGGTGCAGGCACTAACGGAGGTAGGAAATGAAGCAACGCATCACAAGTTGATACCAAAGGCGCGAGTAGTCTGGGTGGCCTTTTAGGGCCTAGCTTTAGGACCTCAGGTTCTGGAATTTATTACCACTAAACAATGCATAGAAGCTATTGATATTTATTGATCATAGCTACATGGTGTCATGGTCATTCTTGTTTTTGTATCATTCACCAATGAGCCTTAAATTCACGATTAAACATTTATCTGTTAGGAAGGTTTATTTATTTAAACATGTTTACAACCAATGTTTTATTAATTTTAATTAACATTAATGAACTATTTAAACATTTTATTTTAAACAAAGCTACATATTTTCATAAAAAGATATAAAGTCATGTGCAATAACAAACTATTTACCTGTAAGTAGATGTATTTAAAAATATATTTCCATTTTTTCTTACGTATATTTATGAATGTAATGAAAATATATTGCCTTCATTCAAATATTTCGCGTTCGAGCGAATAAACCTAGATTAGAATCATTTAATGGGAAAATTAAAAAACATATCATACCAAATCTTATCGTGGCGTTGTTTTTTTTAATGTTTAATGTTACTGTAAATCACAGCAACAATAAAAATAAGAATATACTATTAAACTAATCTAAATGGCCATGATATAACAATTATTATTACCGTAATGGCAATGAAGTAGTTTAGGAGTGAAAGCACTAAGCATCAACAAAATAACAATTTGTAAGGATTTATGCCCAATTACATAATTATAAAAGAATAGGAGTGTTTTCCATTTGTATGTGTACATATTAAGTTATATTTTTTAAAAGGTTGAAGATATCAAATAAATAAAAAATAACACATGCAGGAGATCGGGTCAATTATTAAAGTTTGTCTCAACAAAAGTAAACCTAAAAATTCAATTTCAATTTAGGAATTTTCGACATGGCTATCTGGCATAAGAGTCCACCTTTTTGACACCCAAAGAATTGAATTGACACCCAAAGAGAAAAATTGACACCCACCTTTTTGTAAAAAGATGCTCACGTTTTGAGGTTTCCTTATCCGATTACTAGCAGTTTTGGAAGGATATTTTTATATTTTTCGAACTCCTAAAATCATGTGGATCCGATGTTTAATCAGATCGTGGCAGTCAAGTGGTTACATATACGGGCTATAATCAGCACATTTATAGTCAAACCACCACCACCACCGTACCACCATATTCTCTGACTCTGGCAGAAGCTAATTTAGCTTAGTTAAGTAAGTTCTAAAATAATTATATATGACCTACGTTTTTTCTTTAATAATAAACACATTAACGGCTTTATGTATAATAGCGTTATTACACTGCTAATTTTAAAAGTGACCTCTGACCATACTAAAATGCATGCGCTGTTAGTTTAGTATGTTGCTAAATCGACATTTATTTGAGTAAGAGCCCATAGATCACGACCGACTACTTCATAATGTAATGCTATTTCTTCGTTCTGCTAAGCATGAACTTAGCCGCATTGCGGGTAGAAGAAAGAATGGCGATGATGTGTTCAATCTCGCGCAGCTAACAGACGCATCACCTTGACACGGCGCTCGTAGGTGAGCATCCAATTAGGTTGGCCAACCGCACCGCACCGCAAAGTTGCTTAATTAGGAAATTAGAGGTGATGCATGTGCCTTACAGACACATACATTCATTCCATTTCGCATCAGATCTTATAGAAACCTGTATGGCTTGATTTCATCATATTCAGAAACTACCTATCAATAATCAATTTTTAAAATGATTTTTTTTTAATGGGCGGCTCAAAACGACTTTCTTGTGTGTCCCAAAACTATTCAAGAAGACTTAAGGGGATTGTAGTGTGTACCCTATTATGAATAAGAAATGCCCAATCATCCCCAAATTTACAGATGGTATCAATTCGGTCAGCGCACGAAAACTGATGCCGCACCAATCGATAATGGCTTTGACACCGTATGCATACTCGTATGTATAGAAAGGCAGCACTGCTTCTATTATTTTTTTTAAAATACGAATAAATTTCGCTGAATGTGAATTTAGCCTTAAATGTTACCTAATCGTGCTGTTACACTTTTTATAGTGAGGAGAAATGTTCATTAATATATTAATATAAAGGTGACATTATAATATATATAAATATTATTGTTTTTTTATTATATTCACCTCCTCCAGAGATGTTTAATGTTTCTAAGTCTGGGACATCCTGAGCGAAACTAACGCCTAAGTATAATGAAATTTAGAATGGCCCGTGTCATAACAACAAATGATATACTTAAATTAAACAAAATTAAAATTAATTAAAACAAAAACAAAATTAATTTATTAAAACCTAAATTACACCTTACATTACATTGCCTTTAACGCTTGGCATTAAATGTATTTCATACGGCCATTTATTCCTCTAATAATATCTAATCTCCCTCTTGTTTAATGAATTTATTAATTGCCTAAAATTCATTAATTAATATCCTGATGTTATAAGTAACTCCGAAAAATATAAGTAATTTTTATACTTTTGGTTTTTTTTCTTTCTTTTTTTCAGTTACGTGCTTAAATATTTTTTTTATTTGATGTTTAATATTTGTATTATTATTTAAGTACTAATGTAGGAATCTGTGTTTAGATTTATGTGGTATTAACTTTTTTTCTCACTTCGCATGGTAATTTAAATTACTATGTAAAGCTGTAGATTTCTTTTAAGATTAAATTAATACTATATAATGCTTAAGGAGGATAAGATTAAAACTAGGATAACTAGGTAGAATTAGGGAGAAACATGAAAATGTTTTTGAAAAGACACGCGACGCTTGAAAAATGATTGAATCCACAAAAAAAAAAACTCAATTGGAGAGGCTATAACAGCAATTGCGATACGATTCACTTCGATGTGCACTGTCAACTCGAACCCCAAGACTTTAAATGCCGCAGCGTCGACATGGCAAATTCAACCTTACGACCTTTCGCATAGGTATCATTGTGCCTTTCATATTTTTGCCAGTGATCGCAGTGCCGTGATCGAACTCTTTTGCAATCAGCGCGGTCGCTCGGTTTAGTCGCGTTGTCTAACGTCTAATTTTATTCCTTTTTAAGACTTCAAAAAATGGAGGAATTATCCAAATCGATTTTTTTTTATTTTCGATGTTCTAGGGACGGGCTTATATCAAAAAAATATACTATGCCGATGACTTAAAATGAGAACTTTGAAACTGTAGACTACTTTAACAAAGCCTATTTTAACAAATGGAGGACGGAGACGGAGTTTTACCATTGTTTCGACTGCTTTGGTGTTAGACAAAAAAAACAGTCGAAAGAATATTGAGTTTTATGAAGACTCATTTCATAACAGGTTTGTGTGTATCTCGTTACTTAACTCAGTCGAGTTGGATTTTTAAGTAACGAAAAAATAACCTCTGAATTAGTTTTAAGGGCATTATATATCTTCCTAAGAGCAATCTAATCAATGTGCTTCTATTAAGTTTTATGGAAAAAGGTACATAAGCAAATATTTATTGTCATTCTAGTAAAACGTAATATGTCACCAATAAATGGACGCATATCATTATTTTTTTTATTTGTATAACTTCTCGAGGAATCTAGTCTAAACAGTTATGTATTAAAAATTAAATCAATCCAAACGTAATAAAAATAAAACAAATGAAGTCCAGACATTCTTTGCTGATTCTGTAATAAAATGTCCTGATTCTGTATTAAAATGTATAAAAAACCTGTTGTAAGAAGAAGGCCGCATAATTTTTTTTATATACTTAGGTATACGCGACTGTATCGTAAAATCATAATTAAATTAACAACTATTCTGGTCATAGTCAAAGGACCTTCGTAATTGTAAAACGACATTCTAAAATGTTTTTTTTTAAATTCCGTATATTTTGTAAAGGCATTATCATAACAAGATTGAACATAAAATGTCACCTGAAAAATTAACGCGTGGCGATTGGGCAACTGTAGCGGTTTCACGGCCGTTATGCTAATGAGTTTCATCCAATCGTTTTGCATCCGTACCGTTTTAATATAATTTATTAACGAATCTCGGATATTCATTTTAATTTTTTAACATAATCGGTTCTATACGATCATCTTAGCAAGGTCTCTATGATGAAGCAACATCATATTTCAACAAATGATAACTCTTCAAATGATTTCAAATTATAAATTATAGGAGGACTAGCAGAGTTTAAAATAATAATAAATAATGCCATAATAAATGCAGTATGTTATTGTTTTAACCGTGACTTAAAATTTTTGATACACTATTTTTAATATATAATTATCAAGTTATAAGACATTTCATAATTTAAGTGCAAGTGCAATCTCAGCAACGATGAAACTGACAAAAATCTTTTATTCAGACATCTACGAGATTAAGCGGACGATTTTTTTTTTAAAATTAATTGCAATTATTTTGGGCCCTATTCAACCAGGCTAAATGTGCCTGTCCTATAGTCAGAGGAGAAGGTGGTAATGAAGGGTTAAAAATGGTATGACCATATGCGGATTTGAAGCCGCGACCTTTGGGTTAATAGTCCAACCGCTTAACCACTACACTATCAGGATCTCTATTTTGTTATTATATTTCATGTATGTTTTCCAAATGGCTTAAGCTATTTTGATTATTTATTTTTTTGCAAATAATACAGAACTTCTCAGAGTTAATCAAATTTTAGTTTTGTAGACATGTTTATTTATTGCTATAAACAGACAGAAATCGAAAACCATTTTTTTTCCATCCATCCATCATCTTTTCCATCAAACCATCTTTCGTCCTTCCTCTAATGCATATCCAAAGTTATTAGCAGTACAAAGGTCTTTTAATTTTAGGCGGTGCGTTGCAGTGACTTGACTTTTCTGTATGCTATCGACAGGAAGGTGTTTTTATGCGAACGGTCGTAAAATTCGGTCATAAAATTGCAAACAAATGTGGCTTAAAAACGCGTTATGTAATAGATTTTACAGCCACGTGAGCTATTGTAAAAAAAAAGATACATTTACATACACTGCCTACGGTGAAAACGAGTAACGCAATAAACATATCGTGTGTTTGTTCGTAACACGGCGTTTATGATTTTTAATGGGGGACTAAAGAACCTATTGCGATAGTCCTACATATATAAGAACTTTAAGAGTATTAGATGTGATGCAAAATAGAACCGAACGATAGAAGGCACGTTCCCACTTAAAGAGGTAACATTACAATCATTAAATACGTTCGCACTTCAAGTAGGTCTTTGCTAGGGCATCTATTGTTAAGCCAAAAACGTATCGACCTATATGGTTAAATAAATTAAATTTGATACTTTAAATTATTTTGGCAGCATATTTTATCGTCTCAGTGTAACAGTGAAATTGTATATTCAGTTCAATTCTGTTATTTTATTGGATAAAAGGGTAAGCATTATTCAGTGATACCATACTAATAAACGAAAATACAAAATTATTAGTCGACCGCCGGCCGCCAGGTATAAATACTCAAATATAGCAATAGGAACTAATGTTATTATTATTTATTCTGGGTAACCTTCTCAAGTGGGACCGTGCCTTCTATCGTTTGGTTCACTATACAAAAGAGTTCCTCTATTGAGTTCGCAGAATGTTAATTTAAAACTAGCGCTGAGTTTTACAAAAATGCACGGTTGTCTCTCACTTTGTCCTCTTTAGTATACAATAATCTTCATCCCTACTAAGATGTAATGAAAAAATATATAATATAAAGTGCGTATGATACGCTCTCTGACGCAGTTCCTGTAGTTTGGTGAGCGATTGGAAACTCACCCGCCGTACGCGTCGACTGGAATCCACTCTTGGGTCTGATACCTCGAGCGTGCCTCCGTCAAGGCCATTAGTGTGATTAACCAAACAACCTTATTACGTTGGTGTGTGATTATTTCTGAATGTTTTCAGAAATAACCACAAAGCAACACGGAAATATTATTGTTATTATTATTCTTTATTGATAAAATAATACGTGGTGTGGTGCTACTGTTCATTGAATTAGTATGATAACGGGGTATACCGAATAATTTTTGCTGCCTAGTGGATCTGTATGGTACATTTATATGAATGTTTTGCAATAAATTTGGTCAATAAAAATACAATTAAAACTTATAAAAATGTTAAATCAGCTAATTGTCTACGATATACAAGAGAATTTAATATATAAAAAGCTGAAGCATCTTTAAGGCTTTGAAATCAGCAATGAGATTTAATGTTTAAAAACCTAATAAATTTATTTTGGATTCTTGCTAATATTAAACGCGATTTAAACTAATATTAAGACACTAAGGTGAATATTAGTTAATATTAATGGCAACGATTCTGAGCCCGATCGGGAGAATACACGAATATATTAATCTCCGCACAAAAGGAATTTATTAAAAATCTTAAAATGGATTTTTGGTATAACACGCTAAAGACTGCTTACGATTTTGGTGGTAAATTACAATTCAGTTTTATCATAACATTAATGTATGTGCATACTTAAAGATAAATAAATAATTCGAGAGAGATTACGATCTCGGTAGTCAAGTTGGCGTTTGACTATTGATCCAGCGATCGCCGGTTCGAATCCACACATAGTCATAATCTCATTTCCGATATGGCATTTTTGTGTGGGGTTCGACATTGTTCAATAAAAGTTTTCAAACTACAAAAAAAGTCAGTTCGTACATTAATTAGTTAGAATAAACTCCAGTGAATCACTCAAGCCATAATTTAGTTAGTTTGGGATCTTAACTTATACGATATTTTGGTTCAAGAAGCACTATACAAATTAAATTATTAAAAATTGTTTTCGTAGTTGTTTTTCATTGTTTTGTTCTGAAGTAACTCGTACAATATTGTAAAAATTATTATGGAAATAAATATCTCGTAACTAGTATCTTGTATCATACTATTTTTAACGTTTCATTACCACCATCACCTCTAGCATATGCAAGTTCAGCTCAGTCGAGTAGGGCCTAAAATAGTTGTTAATGATTAAAGCCATAGTAATTCTATAAAATATATAAAGTATAAGTGCATATACTCGGATTTTCAAGTTATGTATTTTATTCCATATTTAATATTAGTTTATTATTAACAATAATATATATTTCTAATGATATTATACCATAAATACCATACCATACCATACCATTTATACCATAAATTCAATTATGTATACTATTGTAAACGAGTTTTAGCTCAAAAATAATATTTTAAATATTTAATACACAAACACAACAACAAATACAACAAATAAAGCCTACCTTAGTACGGGCGCTCCCTAGTTAGGTAGAGTTTTGAAAATACGTTTGTCTAATTTAAAAACTAATAGAAAAATTATTATTATTATTATATAAATATAATATTAAAGTGCATATTAAATAGAAAATTATGTAAAAAATACTCGTAAGAAATTTAGAATGCAAGCGTCAGGGCACAGAGAGCGAGATAAAGATACTATAACGACACTCGCTCTTCGGGGGCCGAGGGGGGGGGTACGAGGCCAGTTCACGAAAATGCACGATAACTTCAGGATCCTGTGTTAGATCTTGATGATCGTTAGTAGGCGCCGCAGATGTAACATCTTAGAGATGCATCGGCATCTCTTTTACCCCATCAACCTTTCTCCAATTTCTACCAATCAATCAATCTTGCACGTTGTAGTTTAATGCGCCGTTATTATTAGCCGGAAATATTTAATTACGTAGCCATTTCGAAAGTCAAGCGATTGAAAGTTTTATTTTATATCGAGAATGCAGTATTAACGTTTAGGCGAACAGAAGAACAATAAATGTTGTAGACCTTGCCAAGATCACAAAGAGGCTTCGTAAAATAATAAAGTTAGCTAACGTTATAATAAAGATGATCCTGGTTCACTGAACAGTAAACATTGTTATAAACATTGGCAATACAAAAAAAAAATGGTGTATTAATATACATTCTGCGATTTTTGAACTAAAGTAAATTAAGTAATAAATTTAGTCCAGTAAAATAGGGGGCAATCCTTCTGTAAATAGGGGGCAGTAAAAAAAACAGACTCACAGTATCCGCATCGACATAAATTTTTGGTTTTGGTTAATTTTTCGTCTTTTAAATCTTTTTAAGTCTTTCACTGCCCTCGAACTTTTTTTCGTTTGTGTTACCTTGAAATTTAAATCTAAATCACACACCTAAATCCAATGCGATGAGATAAATTTGCACTTTAAGTGGAAAAAAAAGATGGTGGTTAGGTTAGGTTAACTATATTTTTCCTCCCAAAATATTCATGCGCATTTTCAAATAATCTTATTTTTAATTAGACCATTTTTTTTCAACAACCAATATAAAATAATACCATACGTTTAATGCCATATAATACAAATATGAATAACTGTAATATAATTACTTAATTTCAAAATAGATTATAAGAAATTCCCTATTTTTATAATTTGATAATATTTTAATAACAGTAGTGTTTGAAAATATGAGAAACATTTTTTGACAATTTTAATTAGTCATATTAATAACGTTGAATATGTAGTCAAAAATATATATTTAAAAAGGTACTACGGACCTAACTATGAGTACGTATTGCATGTTAAAATGAGAAAGTTAACCTTATAAATTAACAACTAATAAAATAAAAATAAATGTTTGCTAATAATTAATAATTTATCTAGGCATACATTATTTGAATATTAATTAATATTTACGTGTAACGTAATTTTATAGAATTAGGTCCAATAATATAATAAATGTTACTTGCAACTGCACTATGTTCAAACGGGCTTCCTTGAAAAAGATCACCTCTAAACAAAAAATAAACATCATGATTTAGGAATTAATTTAAAAACCAAAAAGACCTCATGAAAAAACAAAATAACTTAGTACAACAAAGGATGCTTGTGCTTATTTTAAGCCGTCTTTGACTCTCTTGGAGGATGATAATTAATTTATTCCATTATAATGTGTTGTGTATTTATTACCCTTTTAAAAATATATATTTTATTCGTGTATTATTTTCTTTAATTAGGGTATTAGTTTATTTTTTACTCACTAAAATAATCAGGAGGTTCTCATTCGATCTGTAGGTTTTTTTTATGTATTTTTACTCATTGCTCCGTAACTGCAAATAATTCTATTGTGAATCAACTAAAAATATAACTCCCACCCCCCTTAACTTTAAAACAAATCTACGAAGAAATAATAGGTATAATAAACTTAAACTTGTTGGTATAAACGTTAAAAAAAACGGGTCTACCAAAACGTCGAGGTCGGCGTAGGAATTTAAATCTAATGTGAGGTAGTAAATAATCAAAACCTAAGTTTTTAGTTTAAAATTTCGATGTCGTATATCTTTTTACCGTCATAGTTTTTCATATATTTTTTTTTATTTTGAAGTCGGTTTTTTCATAAGGTTTTTTCCAATCGCATTTTTTTGGAATCTACTTTTATTATTTCATTGAATTTGCGCTGTAAGAACAAGATTTTTTTTACATAAAAATGTGGGAAGGTTTTATTGTCTAAAATAAAGGTTTATTGCTAAATGTAATAGCCGCCCATATTATTACGTCATCGATTTTTTCAATTTTTGACCCTCACCTACATCATAATCTTATGACACCGCCCGCCCTTCCCGTCTCGCAAAAACTGGCGTCCTTCCATTATCTGCATTACAAAGACCATATTGTTGTTAAAAAAAAAAAGTTTTTTCTAAAAATAAAACATATTTCACCTAAATAAGAATTTAATTAGAAAGCTCATTCGCGTTGCATTTAATTTACATTTGTTATTGCAAGCTTAGAAGACTTACAGCTGTGACACATCTCCAGCCTAATCAAAAACATGCAGAAAAATGAACTGCAATTTTAAGAAAAAATATCTTACAATAATAAACCACTGGGGTTTTTTTTAATTTTTTGTTAACAACTGTAAGGATGACGTCAATTTGGCAAGGACCGACTTTCCTACTCTTATCATATTACCATCATCCGCAAACGTCTAGCGTTATTTACAATCGATTCAACGTCAGAAGAAAGATTCAAAAGAACAAGGAGAAATATCAGAAGTGCGGTTTGGCGAGTTCAATTCCGTTCCAAACATCCTACCGATTTTATAATTGCAATAATAACCAAAGAAATCTTCGATTTTATAGACGGAAATGGCCGGCCTATCGACGTGATTTGCAACGCGCCAGGCAATTATCGGAACGACCAGATGTGTTAAATGCATCACAAATGGGTGTAATTTAAGATGACGTAACGAACATCAGACTTTTAATATCTTTCATTCGGCCTAATAAAAAAAAACTTTTAGATTTCAGTAATAATTTGGTAATAATTGAACATCGCAACTCATGGTCGAATCTAGTCTTCTGTTATCGAGTTAAATTAACTATTATACATAATCGTAATACGACGGTATCTTTAAGTTTAACCGTTCTACGAAATCTAGCTATGCAATCTAGAACTAAAACGTAAAATTTATTTTAATTAATTAAACATTTAAATTTTTTCTTCAATGTCACATATTTTCGATTTATTTAAAAGCAATCGGTATCAAGGTGATCAAATTTTCGAAAATCCGACCCATTTGGTTTGGTGTAGCCAATCTTTTAAAACATAGATACGGCAACTAAGGGTAAAAAACGCACCACGCCCAAGTACGCCACTTTGCGTCGAGTACACTCCTCGCGTATCAACGTCTCGCATATATCACCACGATAAATCTATCCAGCATGGCGAAGTGTTGCGGCGCGAGGAACGGCGTGGGGAATCTACCGGTGTCGGGTTTTTACGAGAACAATTTGTATGACATGCAGTTTCGAGCTAAAAATATTGTATTAATCAAAAAAAGATTTATACACGAGGGAAACCAAAGAGATTCGTGGTAGTTTTGAAATAAAATTTTATTATCGAACGGGAAATTGCAATTTGTTATTCAAAGTGCATCACTTTTATAGCCGATCAAACTTCCTTTAGAATCTGGTGTCAGTCTCCGGATAGAGCATCGTCAGAATACTGAATGGCCGGACACACGGGCTATTAAGAATCGCCACTACACCGCAAACCAAGTGGTCCTGTTGTGGTCAATGACCCATTAATAACCACCATTGTACAACAGAAGGTCGAACCATGTGCAGTTAGTTTTCATTGTAGAGTGCTCGCATAGAAAACCATTAGACCACAGAAAGTCAAAAAAATCATTGGGATGATTCAAATTGTCTGCACGCCGAAAACCATTTTCTGACTTTCATACGTTTTTATCAGCTTCCCAATAAATCTTCCTTGAATGCATAGCTATGCCTATTGAAAATGTGACCATTGGCGTATATGCAAAGACGGATTATAAACCTTGAACTAAACCAAGAGTTGGGTTATAAATATTACTCTACTAAGGCAATCCCGAATTATATGTTTTTTGAAGGTAAACAATGCGAAATGATAAATCTGACAGAACACAAAACAATAATAAAATTAATAAGTAGCCTCACTGCTAAACTGTCTGGCATTAACTGGCATTGGTTGTGTTTTATCCTGCGGCGAAAGAGGAAATATATCATATAATATTAACTGCTTCTATACAGTGTTTAGTAGTAGTAAATTATTTAACCAGAACCTGACGTCTTACAGCTAGGCCCTACAGGCGTCATTAAATGCATCTTTTCCTACTACTCGCGCCTGTGGTACTGCCAATTTGTGATGGGTTGCTTTATTTCCTATCTCAACTTGTGCGTGCGGCACTTTTAGTCCATTCAAAAAACATACAAAGGTATCATGACATTCTTTCAAATCATCATAAATTATAGCACCATTTTAGGTTTTATTTTGTAAAAGTTTTCCCCCGAGTCGAGCCGAATGAGCGTGTCGCGATTAGATTCGTTCACTGCTTAGGGAAAAATGTGTAAGGTGGCTGGCTTGACATCGACATACTTTTTGGAGTTTTTCCAAAAAGGACTTAACCAAAATTTAGCATTTTTACTTGTGAATTTGCTTCCCATTCAAGCTCAAGTTCAAACCAAAGACGGTCAATATTGTCCCTCGAGGTTTGGACGTCTGGGTCGGCGGCGCACAATACCGGTTTCGAACGCGGCCTTTGGAATGAAATCGAAACGTAGCTACGTACTCGCACCCCCCGGGATCCCTAGCGAGCACGATGTTCCCTTCCCACCCATCGCCGTAGGGTGTATCTCGTAAATATATCGGATCGTCTTTCTTCGTGTCTGTGGCATTATTTTTTTTGCACAGAAGCCGTCTTCTGACAGATAGAACACATTCTAATTGGTTTGGTTCAAAATATGGCATATTTTCTTGCCGGAAAACATTTTTAGTAAACGTTCACAGCCCATAACATTTGACTCATGCACAAGTTTATTATTTCCTAAATGAAAAAATCAAAAAACCCTTTTCAAAAATTGCAAATGTAGTTATTACTTTATTTAAAAACAAAATGAGTATGTTTGTAAATAGTTTATTTTTTAAACAACACTTTTTCATTTCATCATTATTTGCTTGATGAAATTTTAGATAAACCACTAATAGACGATAATAAATAACTCTGATTTTCTTCTATGCGATAATAAATTGACTAATACTCCGCTGGTCACTGGATTCGGAGGAGTATCAAATGTTTGACTTTTGAAAGCATGTATTTTACCTTTTATATAAAAAATGTAAATGTGTAAATGTGTTTTTGTATTAAAATGTATACTTGATTATTATATAGACAACTTCAATTGGTAAAATAAGCGCTCCACTTCGCAAGATGGATCAATTTCAATTTCAACGTTGCCAGAAGCCACTTTTATTCGTCAAATATATATATATACAAATAAATTTTAAATAGATCCAGCTAAGAGATTGTCTTTTCTGTCGGTTTCTTAACCTAACTAAAATAAAATAAAGTTATACATCCATAAAATCAAATAAAATACAAAATACTTACAATTTAAGTTAAATAATTCGTGTAATGTAAAAAAGGATTGCAGCGAGCATGTCAAGTTAATTTAATTAAGATACTTAAATATTTTTTATTCGGTTTTTTTCTATAAATTCTTTTAATTTTAGTTTTATTAAAGCTTTTCTTTTCAGTTGTTTAACTTCTAAAGGTATTTTATTGAACAAGCTGGGTATTACATATTTTTATACCGACACCCAGACGTATTTATACATCTTTCGACAATATACTTCCTTCAATCTTATTTTTTCCGCTTGCCTTAATCTGCGTTGTAGGCCCAGTTGTCATGAAAAGTTCTTGAATTAGCGTGAGTTCTTTAATAATATAATAAATTAACCAACTATAAAATATGTGCGAAAGAGATCCGATAAGCTTGCATCTATCTTCCGACCTCTATCCTTCCAAATCAACATCTCACACCAATCCCTATCCCTTGTAAATTATGATTGTTGTGTTGATTAAAAATTAAAACATATGCATATATGTATATATTTAATAATCAACCCTGATGCGTCCTCTTAACTATGTTATTATGAGCACCACTATTGCCAAAATAAATTGCTCCTTAGTCATGGATGGCAACATAAATAACAATACGTCTTACTTGAATTGTAAATCAATTACTGTATAGAATAACCCTGCGGCGGAATCTTCCATTGCGAGGTATTTGTGGCGAGTGGGTGGCGAAGGCAACACGGGAAGCAACGCTGCCTAGTCCTTGATATAGACGGACCCTTATAATATCGCTGCAGAGTCTAGCTAAACTTTGTTGTTTTTTGGCCACATTTTCGTTCTAAATCTTGCTGGACACCTTAGATGACCGAAGCTCAGAAATGTGCTGAAATTATTTTTGGCAATGCTGCCCGCTCATAAACAGGTATTTTCATACAAAAAAAAATGGTATTACAGACGCATACCTCATAAACGCAAAATGGATTATTATGACCTCGCGCCATACGTTCAAGAAAAACAAAGTTTATTTTTCGAATTTATCATTCTTTTTTTCTTGTGACCGGTTTAGTTGTCGATATAGATCAACCCCCTGAAAGGGCATCAGTGAAGGTTAAAATGTTTCTCGAGGTGGGGGTGTGGGGAGCCGCTTGGCGTGGTCCTCCCCGCATCCTGGTGGTATCCTGGTGTTTTTTATTAAATTGTTATTGGGGCCTTATTTCAACAAACATTTAGTATTACACGTAAACTTTAATTATTTTTCTCGGAAACCACGATAAATGTTGATATGTCGTCTTTACAAATCACATTTGAAATCGCAGGGCCAATTAACTGGATTATTTATTGGGAATGCCCCGGGATATTCTTTATATAACTCGAGCCCATATTCATTTCGAGAGACCTTTTCAAAAACCCTTGGGCTATTATGTAATATATAAGAAAGGTTTAAAAAAAAAATTTTTTTTTTTCATCAGAAACGTTATGTTATATTTTTAAGGCTTTTTTTAAATTTAAATAACACAATTCCTAATATTTGTTTTTATTAGATTGTCCCTTATTTGTGACCTATATTAAAGCCTTCTGCTAGTTTGAAAGGTGTAAAATAACCAAACCGTACAAAATTATTCAACGGCTATACGAACACACGAATGCTTTTATTTGGGTTTTCCGCCGTAAAATGTCGAGGTGTTTAATTTTTTTACCGTTAACCAACTAGTAATATTAGGCGTTCTCGAATCGGAAACGGTAATGGTGTCGTCCGCGGCGTCTTAATTGCATAATACGTTCGTTTGCATAAACGCGGCGACGTATCGCCCGTTACGGTAGTTTAATATTACAGGGCGCAAATAATCGTATGTGGCGCATCACCTTTCACTGGCCGATTGGCCATGAGAAATTTCCCTTAGCCAAGAATGAAATTATTAAGGTTGTAAGTGGTTGTATTTATTTATTTATTTCTTGCAAATATACTATGACAACTCTTATTTAGTACAATATAACTATGTAACATAATATAAGTATTATTATATAAGTAAATTAAAGCGACAAGCGACTGTTACCTTGTATAGATCTTTCCTACCTCCCTAACTAGACGAATCTGTACTATGAGAAGCATTTTGGGTTTGTTTGCTTAATGTGCCACTTCCGTCATCTGATCGATGCTATAATAATACCTAAAAGCTATATAAATATAATGTAAAATAAATACAGCATATCAATAAACAATAAATACATATTTAATATTTTCATTACACAAAAACAAAACCTTTTATTAACTTGATATTTTCATAAATATTCCATTAGTAATAATATATATGAACACGGTTGACAGAGACAAAAGATGTTATTGTAACGTTTAGTTACACGATAACCTTTCTACAGAAAACTGCGGTATTCAAATTTGTTATTTGTAAATCCATCCCAGTGTGCAAAAAAAACTTTTGTAATACCCTTATAATGATGGAACTGCAAAGGACACCTTTATAATAAAATAATTATTTTTAAATTTTATTTAAAAATAATTATTTTATTTTCTAGGTTTTTTGCATGTTTTGGTTTAACGTTATCTCTCCAAAATTAGCGAAAGTTACTACACAAAATTATTTTTGCTTTAAATTAAAATATATTTTATCGCATATACATATTTTTCAGAGTAATAACTAAAAATGTTACAATTTTGATAGACCATGTTTATATTAACCCAGTTTAGAAGCTAAAAACATGGATGATTCGTACTAGAAGACTTTAGGGGACGGAAATTCAACAGTAACTAGTTCAATCCATTATGTTTAAATAAAAATATTGAAAATATTTAATCGTATAAAATATATTACAAATATTCATAAAATGATGAAATCATTAAGTATTTCACTTTAATGTTACTTAATGTGTGATCAGACATGTGATGCGCGTCACGTATTTTTTATCATAACTGTCGCCAGAGGCAATTTAATAGTTCAGTAGTGCTTCTTGATCATTAACATATTATTGTATATTTTATTACAACATAATCCTGAATTGTGGCATCACTCTCCCCCATAATCCCTTCAAAGGTTTGAAGCCGCCTTTTGAAGGCTCAAGATCGTAAAATTCTCCTGGCAATCCTCGTAGGAGGATCGTAAAAATGCCTTAAAAACGTTTTTATATCGAGTGCTTTTATATGTACATTTTATTCGTGGAATTCGAAGGCAGTGTCACAATTTCGTATAGTTCAGCGATAAAAAAAAAAGTAAGGAATATCTCTCACACCTTTAGGTCCTTAAAAGTCGCTTCGACTTAAGAAAAACATTCCACAACTAAGGATAACTTTCCCGTCTTATATATACCAACTTAAAAATATTTTTTTTACAATCTATCGTGTTTTTTTAATTTAATAGTAAAATAGATTTTTTAATATTAAATGATCGCTCGTTTGTTTAAGTCACGTAATTCAATATTTTCTAGTCAAACGTGATGTTTGTGAATACTTAATCATTTTTTTTTCTTTTTTACTTCTACGTTTTACGTTAATTATAAATCAAAAAAAGTAAAGTTTTAAGAATTGCAACGTTGTTATCAATTAGGACATAACCCTGTTCCTAGCTACTTCATATTGTATTTACTGCGTATAAGCAAAAGAAAAGCCTAAGTGAGTTGTTTTGTTGGTCATAACGGAACGAGCGAATAACAATTCTTAATGGTTTTTTACAAAAATAATGTTGGTTCCTGATGAAAACGACTTGTAGATATAATTTTTAAGTAATTACTTATTGATATTTACAAAGTAGAAATAACACACCGCAAGTTAAACGTATGTTTTTTTTTTTAATTAATCTGGTATAGTATACAAATCATATTTGTATAATATAAAGGTTTGCATGGATTTTAAATACATATGTGTGAAATATTTTCTCTTATATATTGACACATACACAGAAACAAGCTTCCAAAAATGTATTTTTTGTGGCGGAACTGTCGGACGGAAAATTAGATGATGCTCTGGTCGGATTGGATTGGAAACGATAGTATATGTACATATAATTACTACTGAAAACGACATCGTTTTTTTTTTATCAATAAACCGTTTACTATCAATTCCGCGCGATTGATTCGCTGACTGTTTCGCTAGCCGAACGCTCAACGTGGATCCACGCCAATAGGATTTAGTTCGATTAAAATGCCGGCCGGCCTTTCGACCGCGCCGCGGCGCCGACGAACGACTAACGGAATATTTCGGAATATTTAACTCAATATTTAAAAATGTCAAATAAGTCTACCTTGGAACAGGCAGTTCGTCTAGTTAGACTAGAGTACGTGATTTATATTAATGATTTTATTTTTGTACTTAAATAAATAAATGACCACGAAAAAGGTTTATATCGTGGTGTCGTAGCCTAGGGTCATGAGCGCCTAGGTCAAGATTCGAATTTGGCCCCCTTAAAATATCAACGTATTTTAATATAAGGAAAAGCGATGTTAATACGCCTCTGGCAACCGTCCCTGCGCCACTGGGCCACCCTGCACACGCATTCACACAACTCTTGCCATTTCTTTCTCGTCAATATTTTGATTATATGATATTTCCTAATAATGCAGGCCCGGACCTACCCTGTCTCAAATGTAGCAGTCGCGTTAGGGCGCATTTTTCAGAACTAACTACTTGTATAAAATTTTATTACGAAGTTTGTAAAATAATTTAATTTAAGTACAAGTAGTTTCAATATAAGTATATGTACAAAAATAACATTTTTTGTAAATAGTAACATTAACATAGTAAGATGACGCAAATTTTGGCACTACAAAGCACCATATAGTTCAAAAATCAGTTTAAAATTGGTAACTAATACTGACAAACTGACATGCGCCTTTGCCAATATGGCTGCTCCGAAACGCTCGCCATGTACCTACAATAACTATACTACATATATAAATGTCTTAACCGTTTCGCCGAAACGAGACAGACATATCTGCGTATATGGTTGATATGTTCATAAGGGGCGCTAAAATGGAGAGAGACCACTGCGGTCGCAGTGTAAAACGGGAAAGTTCGATTACGAAATTCGAGATTCAGTATCCCGAAAATAAATATAGAGTAGATTTTCTGAATAGAATATTAGATGTAGCATGCATGTCAGCAAAAGAAAGGTTTGCCTTGATATCGGAACACAATTACACTTTTGGATCTGCATACTCTTTTATCTATTTTAGACGGAGGGTCCAGGGTTTTCCCTTGGAAATTTTAAAAAGAAATGAGGACTAAAACACAATTTTAGGCTACTTTTGAGTGTTTTTAGACCACAGTAAAAATATTATTGTGTTACAATATTTTTACAGTACCAATTCTGTAAAAACAAAACTGTAGACTTATAAATAGACCTATTACAAGAAATGTGATGATTTTATTAAATATAAGTATAAAAAAGCTAAAATGCCTCAGAAACAATGTTGTAATTCCACGTTTTAATCGGTGCTTGGGGAAGACCTCAATGAGATATTACTATGCTGCCGATACCTTGTTTCAGTTATTGTGTTGACAGTGAATAACTCTTTTTTCATTTTTTTTTTTGTCTCGGGTGGGGGGAAATTACCTCCAGTGCCCCCTCCGCGGATCGCCTTGACAGGGAGTGAATATCACCCCAAATCCATGGCGTTCTGAATAAACGTGAACTTAAAAACCTATTTTGACTGGACTAAACTAAGATCTAAAATATCGTGAGTGGTTAAGTTTATCGGCGCCCGTGCTTAAGGAATGCGGTTCAGTGGTGTGACGATAATCGCCGTCTAGCTGTGTTGTGCTGGCGTAACGATTTGCCTAACTATGCATACGAGCGGTCGAGCGATCGAGCGATCGAGTCAAGGGCGAATTTCTTTTAGTCTCGATTAATTGCCGTCACACTTTTAGTCCGACACACGGCCTGTTAAGTCCCTCGCAGCGATTGTGTCGGACTTTCAAGGTTCATTTGAGAACGTTTCTCTCGGCTTTGTGCGACGGAGCAGCTGATGAAAACCTCCATACAATTGTTTGGCCCAGTTTGTTTAATGAGCAATGTCGAGGTGATGGGAACCCAAATTAAAAATGGTTCCAAAAATACGAAATGCCTACATCTGACCGCATTTATAACGCACCAATATTCGCACATGTTAATTTCGGTTCGTGCTAATTCATTTTATTTATATTATTAAATAATAAATGGGAAAACTATAACAATACTGATTAAACAAAGTAGGTCAAACAATTGTATAAACGTTCCTTTTAACATTTCTGACGAATAACTCCTTGAATAACAATCGTGAAACTAATCAATTCTAAGTAAGTTTATGTATATAATATGTATTTTAGTACTATGAGTAATTACAAAAGTTAAACGTTCACATATAAAACAAATCCAATATTAGTTTTTTAGCTTTCAAAACGATATTCATTTAAATCAAAATAACATTACACTCTTAGTCAACGTCGATTGAGCAAAGATTATTCGTTTAAAATATTTGGTAAAGAGGTTTAAAGTCGTATCAAATACAAATACGTTCTTTAATTAGACAAAAAATAATAATGATACATACTTTATAATTAAAAAAATAATATGTCATATAAAGGTGGCGTCATTATCAGCAATTGTGTAGCAGCCGGCGTGTATCATCGGAAGTTATAGCATAACTCAGTTTATTGTGTATCGCACACAATATTGCACTTTACTATATCACCATGTTTGCTGTAATTTAACCAATATTTACTTCATAGTTGACCATTTATTTCATCCGAATGAAGTGAATCATAAATTTGTAATTATTATACTCTATCATAAAATGTCTTGATCGTATCAATACAAAATTTAGTCGTTTTTTAAAGATTTATATGCCTTATTATTAAAAAACACGGCAGCTATAAAATTATTTATTATGTGACTCAGTGTAGTTAGCCTTGTCCTTATAATTACATGGCATTTGATGTCGGGGAGGTGCCTCCTAAAAGACGCTTCAGTTGCGCTGTGAAATTTCTCCGCCTATTATAAATTGTACTATGAGTGTTATGTTTTATTGCTATAACTACGCAATTGTGTGTAAATGGAATATTATGATAATTTTTATTTCACTGAACTTTCAATATAATTCGCTAAATTATTATAAGAGATGACCGCTATAAAGAATGAATTCATATTAAGAGTCATGACACGCGTAAAGTCAAATTTTAAAATGAAGCACTTTTAAGCCGAAATTATTACCATGTGAAAGAAATCGCTTTTTAAAAATGACGGTTTCTAACTTGTAAGTGTAACCTTGCCAGTCATGTTAGACATCCGACGTTAGTCTAAATTTTACTTGGAAGTAGATAGTAGAAAATGTCAAAACTCAATGCTCTTTAAGGTTGTTCTACTGTTGCAGGAAGTAAGAACTTAAAAAAAACCTAACCTACCTAATTAGTATTTAAAATATAAACCTTAATGCATAAACCAAGGTAAAAACATATGATTCCTCGTATTGCAAAAGGAAATATATCTCTTAAGGATCTTCGAAATATTCCACGGATAAAAATAAAGGCTGTCAGATCACTTATTTTCCTATTTATAAGCCTATTTATTGCCGATTTTACCTTTTACATAATTGCGTTAAATGCGATTAATAAAGAACAATCGTAAGTGATTTTAAAAAAGAATCATAATTATGTGAGACCGAATGTGTCAACTTGAATTTAATTTTATTTAGGTAACATTGTATAAATAATACGTACAAGTAGGAGAACTAAAAGTTTAGAAAGGGAAGGGTCTTGATACATCCAGTAGGTATAATACATTAACAGTCGCACGTTCATCCCTCATATGTACCCAAAAACTGTAACAGTTATCGTAACACACTACGCATTTAATATATATTTATCGGTATCTGTAATACTTTTTAAAATCTGTTATGTCTGAACGCTTTCAGCTAAATAACTTTTAATTTTAAAATATTCTTCTGTACTTTAATAAATAAATAAAATCGCAGACTCACAGTAAATGCGTACAAATTTCTGTCCTTTCTGTTCTGCGATATTTAAACGTAAAAAATCCTAGAAAATTATACCCACCTTACCTAAATAGTCATATTATTATGACGTCACAATAAACAAGTTACAATAATTGCGATTTGTGTAAACGGTCTCTCTCATCGGAGAAGTTGCCTGCGATTGCGTGTGAGGTCCCATTGAAGGAGCAGTTCACATCTTCGACGGTACAAGATGGCGGAATTCAGACTACGAGCCGTTATTTTCATTGTTGAAATGGCAATGGAAGTAATGAAGTGACACGCCGCGGTCATTGCGCATTGCGCGTGCTCTCCGCTCTAGTTAGAATAGCTAAAAAAACTCAAGCAATATCACAATATTGTGAATAAATTATTTATTACAATTATTTATCACATCCAATTCAGTAATAACAATCAAACGAATCTTTCGAGTTCCCATTTCTAGGATCTAAGCACATCGATGACACAGTAATTGAGTATAACGTTTTATATCTTTACTGTACCGATGTCCGCGTAAAAGTAGCTCTACTATTGGGCCATTCCAAAATGCAAGCGCATCGCGAAGCTGACAAATTTTGCAATTGCATATAAAAATTGCAACATTTGACAGTTAAAAGCGAAGCGTTTGCGATTTGGAATAAGTCCAAGTGTAGCACAAAAAATATCGTTGAGCACAAAAGATAAATGATCTAAGGGCAGAAGTTTCAGTCCTTCTTAGGATCAACTTGAATTGTGTATTTTAGTTACTTTTTAAGTTTACTTTGTTAAAAATATGTTTTCGCGCTCGTGATTAGTTCACTACTCGCCGCTATAGTTTGTGTATACAATATCTGTCGCCACTGTCGCATCACTTTTGACATACGACGCGTCATCTGACATTTTGAGGTTATGCTGTCAGCTGTAGGATTACCAGGATGTTGCCGCGCATATTTTCTTGAATCCAAGATGTTTAAAATATGCAAATCCAGACAATTTTAATTAGTAAAAAAAATATAAACAATTATGAGACAAGAACCACAGATGACAACACTCTCACACACGGGTCACGGTTATTGTAGCGCCGTTAATGTACTGAAATCGCTCCTAGCATAGGGTTGCCACACGTCCCGGTACACCGGGACATGTCACCGGTTTAGAGCCTCGGTCCCGGTTGTCTCGTTTGACCCACCATATGTCCCGGTAAACGGGTAATCATGGTTTTATATTATTGCTAAAAATATGCGAATAATTCGTGCGACGACGTTAGATCACGTTGGCTGGCGGTGAAAGTGTGCGCTCAAGGAATGTACAAAATTTACAAAATTTACAAATATTTTTCCTTATTTACAGTGCGGAATGAAAAACTGAAATACCTTTGTGAGGGAGCTGATGTAATTCATGGTAATTTAAAAACTAGGTGGTTAACAGTCTTTGTTGCCGGCCATTGAACGTATTCTGAAAATGTGGGAACCATTGAAAGATTTCCTTTTATCACAAACCAGATTGGGGCGCTATGGGGGGCGGTAGCCCCCTCTCCCCCACTCCTCCTTCAATAACTCCCTATATTTCCACCTAATTGATATCAGTCCCGGTCAGAGCCAAACCATTTATGGCAGCCCTATCCTAGCAGCGTATTTTAATACTGACTTAAGTTTAACTTAAGGCTTAAGTCGTGAATGTTTTATTCTTAGCTAAGGCGTACTTTAAGTTTGACTTAACGCTAAAAGTGAGTTGAAATACGATGTACATCGGTTAAGTCTGACTTAAAATTTAGGTTAGTCTTAAGTAGACATGAAATTTCGGCCCTTAGAGGTCGGAAGGGGGGAGGGGTGGGATTTCAGAAAAAAGGAATGACAAGATTACTAAAAACTTCTTTATACATATATTTTAAAAAAAAACGAACCTATGGTGGATGTCAGAGTCTAAAGACTCTTTATACTGTGGAAGGGGGTTGAATTGTTTTCTTAGATTTTTTTTTTTTTTTAAGGATCCGAAGGCTTTGGTTAACACCAGTGTTAGAGAATATTGATATCTTTCACCATTTCAAATGCAGTCTCTGTTAAGAGCCAGTATATCGTGAGGTGACTTTGAAATTCGGCTGTTACAAGTGGTATCAGCCACGTGCAGTCGAAGCATCCGTCGACAACATCAAAGAATAATTATTTGACAATTTTTTATTTATATTAAAAATATAAGGCAATTTAAAAAAAATCTAAGTTTAAGGTTTTCTGTAGAATTTTATTGCGGACATTTTTATATATAAATTGGGCTTATGTCACATATGTAGTTTGGTTTATGAGAATTTAAAAAAATAAAACTTACCAATTTCAATATTTTTTTATGTAAACATTTTATCACACATTTATTTAAAAACCCAGCTTAAAGCTTAAATGTTCAGTTAATCTAATTATATTTTTTATATATGCCTGGTATGAAAAGCTATCTTGGCAGTAGACCTCAAAAACATGCATAAAATGCAATTCGAGTGCGTTATGGCTCTTAATAGATTGAAATTGAACCATTTTCGTTCTACTGAAAAGCGAGACATTTAGTTCGCCATTATATCAAGGTTCATAAAAATGTTCCTTATTTATAGAATCACTATCCGGGATAGCGTCGCCATAGATGTTTACACATCAAACATTCAACCACCATTGCGTGGCGTATCTTTGCTGGAATATCGCAACAAAGCCTCTAACCAATAAAGATCAATCCGCATACAGTTAACAATTTAATCTACTTTTGAAACCATACCATAGGCAATGTTTGATATTTCCCAAGGCGCGATAAAAATCCATTGTGCTTTGCTAGAAATACGGTTTATGGTCGGATTAAGGTACGTTCACACGAACTATATATAGTCGACTATAGTTCTTCGCGGCAATAGTAATAAAATTTTCTTTGGGCGCTCGCAACCAGACGATTTGCGGTCGTGGTTTAATTTCACTCACACGGAGCCCGTTTGCTATTCGTTTATTCTGTAAAATTAACTATTTACACACATTATTACTAAAAAAAGAGTGTCTTATTTCGATATAAGTTTTTATGATTGTATGTTGGTTACACTTATTACTACATGGTTGTTTTTTTTTAATATATATTTTTATTCTTATAAATTTAAATATATCTCTTATCATGACAAATACTTAATTTAAAAACACTAGAACTGGCATGGTCAATTGGGTATGCTTCCCAATCGCACACTAATTAGAGGGGTTTTTGTTTTCTTGGTTTTTAAACTTTATTTTTTATGTTAATTTTCTCACTACTGTCAACATAATGTTTAATTTTAAATTATGTACTTATAATCGGCCTTGTACTTGTAAAATAGTTGAAAACAAATTAAGTAACATGTATTGCAATATGTAACTGGAAGCCATTTAGGATATAAAATTGGTCAAACACACCAAAATAGCAAGATACGTAAGCCAAACTGCATTATCGCTTTAGCAACTGTTAATTTAAATATTTCATCGTATTTCATTTCAACGCTTACAAATTGGTCCAGTAATGATAATTATTACGCATACGAAAGGCTGACATTTGCATGAGGCAGTTGGCCAAACACTCACACAATAAAAATGTGTTATCGTTAGTTTCCAAAAATGAGAAGAAACGATTGAATATTCATGAGATTGCGAACAAACGTCGTAGAATTAGACTCGATCCTTGAGATGCGTAAAAAATGTCAGCGTAAAACATTTAATTAAATATTATTTTATGGACAATCAATTCTTACAAGCAACAGCAGTGTATCAATGTTGAGATAGTGTTAAGCATTAAAAAAAAGGTATCCCATTTAACTAACTAGGCAGCAGTTTAGGCCAATTATGAAATAAAATTAAAACAAGGCCCCTATAATGCGAACTCGATCATTCCAATAAAAATGAATAATATAATAATAAAATATCGAGGGGGGGGGGGTATAATAGTATTTTTTTTATAATTTCACTAATATTATAAATACAACTAATGTATAACCCTGGTAGATATTACCTTTGATGCAATCAGTTAGCCGTATACTTATTACTAAATACTGTAACTTTGTATTATATTTAAGCAGCCAAGGTAATTCGTGTCACAATTAACTCGATCCCGTTTCTTTTTATATCCTTTCGTCGGAATATTTAAACAAATAAATAACTAAATAGAATGTAATGTTTTACTTATTTTTTTCTAAAGTACAACGATCTGATATTATATAATAATATTTAGATTAATACGGGCTAAAAAAAATATTATTTACCCAAAGTAAAGTAAAAAAAAATAATAATTATGCTAATAACGTAGAAAAATACAAACTTAAGCATAATTTTCATTTATTTTTTTAACCCACCACCACCATTATTTACCAATCAGTAAATAAAGTATTTTAATATTTTTTTTATAGCAAACTTTATTTAATTCAAAGAATTACATAATAATAATTAATACATTAAACTAAACACAAAATGGCGCCGAGGAGGTCGGAGGACACTGCGTTGCCACGCGACCACGCACGCACCCAAACTGACTGCTGTTTGAAGTATCGATAGATGGATGGATGTTTGTAGGTAGTAATTTATTTCAATACATTCTGACACTCCTTATCGTATGAAGTAAGCAATCACTGCCTGTAAGCGTAATATATTCTGTTTGTTTTTGTTTCAGTGACTCCACCACCTCTTTAAGTTTTATCACCTTATTTACTGGACACTATAAGAGTATATATGCTGTACTCGTATGTCGCATGTATGAGAGAGAAATAGTGAGGTGTGCAATGTGTTTAATTCAGGAGGGTATATGGAAGAGTATGTATGTATTTATTAAAATTATATTTGTACCATAAAAAAACAGTTAAAAATTTATAAAATGAAAATGACATATATCGTACAAAATGCTTTTTAGAATGCATTTCGGGTAAATACGCTACGATTAATAGGCTATAACGTAACGCAGTTTTAGTAGCATAATGAATATTAGAAACCTTAATTAAATATAAACGATGAAACCATTATGGCGCCAGATTTAATTACATTAACTAAAAATGTAACGACTCTTTAATCATCAATTATAAATGTCGTTAAAATTGGCTATTATCCGGAAATCATTACAACTAATATAAATGACGTACCATTTTCAAATAATCTAATTTTCTTTCTAAACTATTACAAGAGAATGACAGTCTTGCAGAATGATTCAATATTATTATTTATAATTAGAATCGTCATAATTACTATTTATGAAAAAGAGGAAGAACAAAAAGAATAAGAGGTTTTATAATAATTTAAACCAGTTGTACCAAAATAATTTTCTTAAAGTATAATTTTAGACATTTACGAGTATGTGTAAGATTTGTTAAGTGTTAGCGTAAATTAATATGCATGATTTTATACACGAAGTTAGAGGGAATTAAATGAAAACATGTTACATTTGATAATCTGTATCTTTACTTTATAAATTAAAAAATAAATAATCGTTTTGCAATTTTGATTGCCACTCATCCGTTGTTTTATTTAAGTTTTACTTTGTTATTTAGTAGTAAGTATATTTATTATTTTTTAAAAATTGTAAATTTTCGTGTCTTTTTCCTGTTATTACATATATTATTGATTTACATGACAAGATTACTTGTGAATTAAACCCTTCTATTCTTACATATATATATACTCTATCTAAAATACAAAACATGTATTTTTAAAAGAGTTAGTATTTAATACTTCCCTTTGTTATTCCAGGACAATTTAAACAAGTTTTGGTGTAGGAGATTTCAGCAATATACTGAATCCTGCATCATTATCCAAGTTTATTTATTTGATTGGTTAGCGCTTCGCACCTGTTTCTGTAGTCTCATACAACTTCTGTAGTTGTATGAGACGATATTAAAATTTACGAAAGTTAGTTTAAGTTAGTTGAAAGCTTCTAGTTTTCATACAATATATTTGTTTAAAAGATAACAGTAGTGTAAACAAACATTATTAAGAATATTTATAATCACCATTAATTATCTGTCAATATCATAAGCATGTGAGTCAAATCGATATAAATTTATGATCGCTTTTAAGCAAAATTAGTTTTTGAAGTATTTAATCATCAAATATAAAGATATGGTAGTGTAAAATTATTATATGTATATAAGTTCAAATTAAACAATCGATTGCTTGAGTTATATGTTGTGATCACGAAAACGGGATTCGTGAGACAGAATTCTTTCAAGTTTTCGCACCATATCATTAGTTTCTACACTAAATAATGTGTAAGTCAAGCGACCATGACACAATGGAAAGCAACCGTTCTTTGTCGCAGAAGTAACGGTATATTCGTTCGTTAATGGAAGGATTCACGGACACAACATAAAATAAGGCTTACTTGACATGAGTGCTTACGACAATGTTACAGAACGCCTCCGCGCGCCTCGTTATAAATTTATACAAATTTCAATTCTTTTTTAAATCCAAAATCGTTCACGTAACACATCTAATAATTAATTTGCTGTATTCCATTACGCCGGATAACTACGGCTCCTTCGTTGCCGGGCGACTCGCGCCTTCGGCACACCGGATAACCAACTGGTACTTCAGACCACCCGGACACTTTATCTTACAGAGATGATTTATGGCCGCGTTAACTATTTTAACCCATTGCCTACTTTGATGTATATTTACTTTTGGTCGGTCTATAATACTAGAACAAACCATAGACTATCCTTTTTAGCTAAAAAAAAAACATTAAACTAAGCCAATAATAATAAAAACTTAAAAATAAAACTACTTTCACTTATTCTACCGATGAAAAGAAAAATATACATTTTAATTTTGGGACAAATGAAATCTAAACTACCTTAACGTTTTATAGTAGCACATTTATTTTTTTTCAATTTAAGATGAAAAACTGTATTTGATTTTGATGTCAAATGTCGTAAATCGATACGCTAAATCATCATCTAAAATGTAAAAAAAAACCATTAAATTTAAGGTCAGTAGTCATAAACAAAACGCTTAATATTCAAGCGCTGCAAAAACACATTAGGTGCGTCCGTGAACGGCCCCAACTGGTTATTTCGAAGCGGGACAATGCGTAAAGATGATATTTATTTATAAGACATCATCGCATTGGAATTTGTAATAAATTGCATACATATATAGGTGCCTATTAGTATGAACGGTATTGACCGGGATTTCGATATTCACTTCCGACTTTTACTGTCAATTATTACACGATGCCTAATTGCGATGGTAAAATAATAATTCGAGAGGAATGTGTCGCTTTGGTCCTCATCTCTAGAGGCTTTAGGTCTTCGAGTAATTATGACTCTAAACTTCGGTCCTTAGAGTAATTATGACTCTAAGCTTTTCGCCTGTGAGTAATTATGACTCTAAGCTTCAGGTCTTAGAATAATTAGGACTCTAAGCTTCTCGCCTTAGAGTAATTATGACACTGAGCTTTTCGCTTGTGAGTAATTATGACTCTAAGCTTCAGGCCTTAGAGTAATTAGGACTCTAAGCTTCTCGCCTTAGAGTAATTATGACTCTAAGCTTCGGGTTTTAAAGTAATTAATACTCTAAACTTCACGCTGACGGCGCCGACACACTATTCTGAGTTGTACTCGTATACAGGAAGTCCCAGAACGACTGAGCATCTTGGCAGCGGTGGAACGGCCGCCTGAATAATGAAAATGGCTCAACATCATCTTTATTAAGTCCAATGTTATCACCCTTTTCATTTGCCTTCATAAATGATGTGTGTAAGTGAGTAACAGTAAAAAATGTAACTTTCAAAGAGAGGGACATACACTGTTCGTAGTTAGTTACGGAACCTTTTGAGCGCGTGCTTAACCGGGTGGCTGGTTACATTATCGGCTCATCGAGCGGAAGGTTTGTTCCTCCCAGTGACCTGAAGGACGGTGGTCGGTGACTCGAGGCGGTTGGAGCGACGCGGGAGGAAGTCGTATCTAATTATTGTAAGTAATGGCGTACGCGCAGGTGAACATACCCTAAGGTGTAGCTTGTAAAACTCTCGAAACAAGTAATTTATTTTCTTTGTAAAGCTAAAAGTCCCTAAGAAACTTTGCTGTCTAATGTATCAAAAAATAACATTTATTTTTTGTAATCTATTCAACGCATTCTGAGTACACACAAAACATAATACAACGGAATATTTTTCCTATATTTATGTCAACACTCAAAACCTGAATAACTATTAGAAAGAATTGAATTCAGATACATCGTTTAACGTATGGTAAGTATATATGCATATAGAACAAAACGTATTGCAATGTAAAGCGTCATAAAGAGTATTTATTATATTAAATGTTCTTTTAAGTCGGCGCTTTCAAAAAGCACTTTAGATAACTATGCTAAATTCTAATGTGAAATCAATAAATCGATTGAAAGTTTTTCGTTTCGACTCGTTTACGAAGTAGACCAACTAAACCAGAAATGCACTAGTTTTAACGGTACTGTGAAGCGAACACTCGTTTTCGCAAAGGAGAAACATCTCGGTTTGATTAGATCTTAAAGTATCTTAGGTAAGTAACATTAAAAGCTTTACAACAAAATAGCATAGATATGTATATGATTTTCTAAATCATAAGCAAAATAGATATTATTATGTATATGATTTTCTAATCGAAGATATTTGTAAAGAATAGCAATATATTTTTCATCTAAGCTAATATATCACTAATCATTTTCCAAATTAGCTCATCTGATATTAACTAAGCAATATTTATAACACTTTTCACAAATTTAATAAACAACACATCTATGAGGAAAGGAGGGGATCTATCGGAAGGTGTCTACCAACCAAATGTTATTTGTTTACTATGCACACAAGGATTTAGTGTTTTCCTTAAAAAACATACATAGTAAAGTGTGGTTCATGATTCAATCAAAACAAGGGGCGAATTCAAGACACTTTTAGCATAATAATAGATACATTGTTGTTGCATAAAAATGCAAAAAGTTTTTCAACCGCCCTTTATGTCGTTTTAAGTTTAACACTACATGTTAATATTTGGCGAATTAAAGATTTTATCTGATACGGTTGACATGTCACCAGCTTTTTTTTATTTTGAGGATAGTTATTATTTAATTTAAACCAATGCGACATTAATTAATTATCAATTAATTAATATAACACAACTATTAGAATTACATATTTAATAAATGTATATATCGTATCTAATATATGTATGATGTTTTGTATTTATTTATTTTTTTATTTATTTATGATAGTGGCCACGTTAGTTCCAAGCAATAATAAATGGCTGGTATTTCATTTGTATATATAATAATAATTTAAGTTTTACAGTGTTATTATGTCATTTAAAGTTGTGCCATTATGAATAAATAAATACATTATTATTTCATTAAATTCGTTTTGAAATTGACTAATATGTAACGAAATGTTAAAATTGGTTGTGGGTTTTATTTACGATGGAAAATTGGCACTTTTTCACATAACGCTGTAAGTACCTATCTACCATTTTATTTTTAGCAGATATTTTAAGTTTCTATCAATTATAATTTTTACAATAAATTACATATTTTCTTAATAATTTTGATTGACTTATTTCGGTGTTATATTTACAAACATGTTTATCGCACAAAACTTCTTTTTTACGATTAAACCAATATTTATTTGCTGAAATAGAAGATTTTTTTTTAATTATGCTTAAAATTACATATTATTTTTCTGTTTCTTAAATCATTGAAAAATGAAATAACAATAATATTTATAATTTATGTATGAATACTAGGTATATATGTATTTATTATTTCTGTTTCGTTTGCCTTTAAATTACTAATGTCTTCCTAAGCGCAAAGAGCAACAAAATAAACTTATAAATTTATATAAAATTCAACAAAAAAAAATACATGGATATACACAATAAATAATTTGCTAATTTATAACACTAAAGTAGATTTCTAGAATATAAAATAGGTAAGAAAAATCAATAAGTAATTAAGATAATGCAAGTGGTTTCATCATAAAAGGCCGTTAGAATGCATGTCACCATTTTATTTCGAATATCACTGCAATAGTTTTTTTTTTGATCTATTCAAATTGTTGTAACGGAATGAGGAAACATTTCAGTCAGTTTCGTAACGTCTTCAAGGTTGTAATATATTGCTGATGATAAAGTCAAAAAAGCGATCGTCGGATGGCTACGATTCTGCGTTTACTGATAATTATAACGGTCGACATTTGACGGCAAATTGAGCTGTGGTAATGTTACGCTATTTCACTATTATTCATTTTTGTAAAATATTTCTTGGATCGTTAACATTAAAACTTCGACGCTATCTACTCGTATATCACAGATCGAAAATATTTGCAATAACTTCGGCAGATCGTGGTAACTGTGGTAAGTACCACATTGGTTGTCCTAGACCCCTTAACTAGACAAGAGTCTGTACCAAAGAAGGCAGAACAGAGTTGAGTTTTAAATAAGAGATTAACTATGCAGACATGATTAGAGTTAATTACTTTAGGTTATGTTAGAGATGTTATTACTATTATTGAAAATTTGATTTGAACAAAACTAATTTTAAAAAAACATCACTTTGTGAGGGCCTTATTCTTCGCGTATAGCATACTCTTATTAGTAAATAAAAGTATGATAGTATAAGAAGAGTATAAGAGTAAATAATAAATAAATAATTTCAATATTTTATTCTAATAATTTGATCATCCATTGTATTTCAAAGTTGACTAAGTCAACACCGAGAAGTATAGTGAACCGAACGGTAGAAGATACGGTCCCAATTATGAAGTTCACCCACAATAAACAATATTAACATTACTTTCTCTTGTTATATTTGAGTATTTATACCTGGCGGCCGGTGGTCGACTAATAATCTTGTATTTCCGTTTATTAGTACGGTAACATCGAATATTTTTGACCCTTCTTGAATATTTCGTTCATGAAACTGACTATTTTTCAATCTACCGAATCTGAGCCTTCGTTTCAACCTATTCAAATATGAAGGGTTTTTTTTAATTTGTATAAAATTTAATTTATTCTTTTTAGTTTAGTATCACGGGATTGTTACCAATGTAAATATAAAAAAATGTCATAAAATTTCTTATATATAGATTTATACCTTAATCAAATTGTCATCAAAGCACGTTTCTTTCGATAAATTCTCGTTCATGATTTGTTCTACGATCACGAGAGAAAGTAAAACTACTAAAAAATAATATAAGCATTTGAGAATTAATTATTTTTTTAGAAATAGCGACTAAAAAACACCGATTACAAATAACGGTTCAAAACGGCGGTTTGAGCAAGTTTGTATCACAATGCGCCCCGAAATAATTCAAGTTGTCAATCTGTACGGGAGAGATCTCGACGTGCGGTCACATTGGGCGTTACGTTACGTAGCTAGGCATGGAAAGATTTCGGAAAATTTTTGGTACCGCTCATTCCAGTGGGAACACTAATCCCTGCGGATTCATTACTAGAAGCATTTTATTATCAGTCTGAAAAGAAATAATTAACTCAATTTGCATTTTAAGTAAATAAATAAATAGAAAGGTTTTTATATTTTTATATAATGACCCGCGAAATATCTAGTCTAAAACATGAAATGAATTTTAAAAATAAATAAAAGGCCAAATCAGCTGACCAAGTTTTACGCCACGTGGCCCAAATATACAACGGCGAGTATTTATTATGAAAGTAATTATTTTTAAATAAATAATATGTCGATTACTATAAAAACTAAAAATTAAGTTTGAGAGACAACAAATACACGATCCTTTCATATCTATCATTCAATATCTTTTTTCGATCTCTTAATTTTTTAAAGCCATTGAAATGCTATTCTGCGTAATTATGCATTTTTCCGTTTCGCACAAGAATCATCTATAAATATGGCTTAGTGTCAGTGTTTTGGTTGTATCGATGCAAAAATAAGCAATGATCCAGTGATTTACATCGTGTTAATCTTCTAATAAAATATATAAATATAAACTGCAAGAGAGCAAGAACAAACAAATATATAAACACTAATAATAATACGACTTACGATATTGATAATGGTAATATATATATTATATTTAAGAAAATACAATATTCATAATTTACATGTTCAAAACTAAGACATTACAAAAGAGATTTGTGATCATTATAACATCTGAGTTTTAAACTCGTATTTAAACTAAATACTGTTCTTGGAGATCTTAGGAGTACAAGAATGTAATGGGTCTCAGATAGTATTTATATCGCGTTGTAAAGGCGATAAAAATATTTGAACCACTCCCCTCCTATTTACATATATAAATATTTTCACTCATTTCATAAAAATATTTCGTTTTCAACTTATTTTATTATATTTTTTCTTTAACTTAAGTGTATAAAATATTTTTTGTTGAAGTACGAAATGGCAATTATTCCATAAAATAGATTTCGTGGTATACAAATAGTGTGCGTGTATTTCTTTTTTTACCAATTAATAAAAGCGCCGCTGCCTGCGTCGAATACCGTGTTGTTCTATATATATAAATCGTGCATAATATTTACATAGTTTGAGACCGACATCCGCCCCTTTTTCGTTCCAGACATTATACGAAACTCTTTATAAAAACGAAATACACCCTAAATGTTGTAAATTAGTTAATCAATACACCTTATTTAAGTATACATATTTCATAGGGTGATTATCAAAGTTTAGTTGCAAATCTATGGTCAATTTTACCGTGATTTACTCGTATACCACCCTTTTTAACTTATTAGCAAAGAACAAGAATTAAGTATATTCGTCGAAATAGATTGTATTTTAAATTGCGGGTAGGATTACTGTGACATAATAATTCCAACGATTTACTTCTTGCACGATGGATACCACTCAATCACAAAATTAACAAAAAACGACATAGTTCTGTCACGACCTCCTGAAAAAGATGTCACGAATCGAACAATAGTAACTACAAAATGAGCTTTACTCACGTTTCGTCCTCAACGGCGACGCTTTTGAATAAACACCCAAAGCACTCACTGCAACATAAAATCGTTAGCTTTCTTGAACTGACAATAGTTTTCGATCGTAAATAGTTCACAGAAAATAGTCGCACATATAAACCGGCTCAACATACGAGAGGTTATTTTCACTGCTGGAAAGTTTTCGAGTGCTGAGCGTTTTGCCCGGACGACGCACGCGTTGGAAAAAAAACGGTTGCGAAGCACGCTTTCAAAACATTCGTTCACTATCTTCGAATAATGAAAAGCACACACCAGACGCCCCGTCAGCGGTTACCTCTCGACTGGCCGTCACTTCGACCGATCGACCGATCGACGCGAGTCGCGACACGTCACTGCCCACTGCGCTGCGAGCGGAGTCGGCTTTGGTCGGAGTCGCGACTCGAGGCTAGTTCTTCCCTTTCTCATGTTTTCTTTCTCCCTCTTTCATTCTTAAAATGGCTGCGCAGACGCAACCTACAGGTATGTCAGAATCATTTGTAAACAGTACGCGGCTGCAATGTCTTGAGACTTTGGAACGAAATTCTTAATCGTATTGCAGTTTTTTTTTTTGAAAACAAACACACCATATTATAAATTGCCTACGTTCATCCAACCTAAATTCTATGAACTTTTTACATTAAATCAAAGTACAAAAATGAAATAATTAATACAAGTCACGTAATCTAGCCTAACTAGGCGAACAGCCTGTTCCAAGGTAGACTTATTGTCATTTTTAAATATTGCGTACAGTTTCTAAGCAATGTTTTAGGATATAATATACATCAAAATAATATCAATTTTGTGTTAAAAATACGATATATATTTTTATATAATATTTTGCTAATAATTTCCAGCGCTGCTTCGAAACTACATATTTTAAATTCTAATATAAAAACCTAATATATATTATATCAATAAAGTGTTTTTAAAAATATATAATTATAATAATAAAATTAATGAATAAAGCGCAGTTTTCAATTTTTGATACTTTATAAATCCAATACATTAAGTACAGAAATTAAGAGTTTGTTAAAAAATCGGGGTGCTAAACAACTAAAAAATTCAATGAGCAAAACTGGTTTTAACTATACAGATAATAACATAGGCATGATGTATGAGAGAAAAGCAAAGTTTGGCAGATGTAAAAAAGTTAACTCTCAGTTAGAACTCCGTTAAGATGTGTGTCCAAAACGAGTTAAAACTATTCAGCAATGCGTTTAATACAATACACAGGAAATACTTTAAAAAAAAATCTACTAGTTCTGAATAAAAAAGATGATATTTTTGATTTATTTTAATTGTCAAAACTTTGCAGCCGTCGAACACATCTCTTTGTTTCTTTTTTCGTCTACCTGTTGTCCTCGATTTTTTGTGTTCAGTTCACTGTACACGTTCGGTACTTTTGCGAAAGATGTCTTTTGAACCCGGCCGAACACACAACACTAAATATTTTTAATAAAACGCGTGTAAGTTTCAGTGTACTACTAATTTTTAAGCTGTTCTGATATATTTTTTCTATTCAGTAAATATACAACTGTTTTATTTTGTATTCATGAAAGTGCAGTTACAACGGTCTGAATATAAAAATGAGGAAATATATATATACACAATGTCGTGTTCTTGATTTCTACACTCTATTATTACAAACTCGGAGCTCGCCCAAGTTCTCTCCAGCACAGAAGGGTGAGAATGCTATAGACGCTGTTTCTTCAGAAGCGACAGGTAAAAACAAACGCGTATGAATTGTAGAGCTCTCAGCTCTATAAGCACATTTAAAAAAATGTGCTTGAACTTTAATTCGTAATGGCGATTTTTTTATTTAATCGAAAGAGTATTTTTATGATCTCTGCATTAGATCTTTTGATTTTTTTTATACTGAATGAAAAACATGGTGTTTAATATTTTAGAAAGGTGAACAATGATTATAGAAAAAAATGATTAGACAAAATTTGTTGACTAACTAATCCATTTACTTTCACAGAATTTATATAACACCAGAATAATTTTAACCTAATCATTTGTATCATTCTAGTATACTCTAAAATAGAAGAAGTATAGAAGTATTACTCAAAATAAAAAAAAAAGTAACACAGAATTAGAATTCGATAATCAGTGTTCTGTGCTCAATACTGGCTTGCAAATGAACGTTCGGAAATGATTATAATTTGTTACGTGCTATCTGTAGAAACGAAGTGGCGGAGGGGGAACATAGGGTTAAGAGTGGTTAAGAGCTAGAAGGAGGATACATCTTATGAGTGCATGTAATGCAAGATAGACTCCAAACAGCGGGACTCCCACTAAGAAAAAAAAAACAAAAGAGGTTACTACCATTATACACTATCGGTGCTTTGTTGTGGTTGGGTTATTTTCATTGTGATGCAGCGTTCATTAATCTCTACGTGATAATCTACGATAAAAATTGCTCGTGTCATTGTATGTGAGATATTTTCACAGCCAGTCGTGAAGCATGTTACGGGAGAGGTGAGGGAGTGGAAGAAGAGAGGATGACGAAGCGGGGGGGGATTGGCACTTTTGGAAAATACGGTCAGGGTATTGATGTTATAACAAACATCCCTAGCTATTATATCATAACAAAAAATACGGCCATCGGAATATTCTTATTTCTATTTCAATGAATTTGCCAGTTATAGAAAACCTTTTTGTATATGATTTATTAGATTATGTGATTAAATAGAGCAAGCAAGGGAGCAAACTTCTTCACCCCTTCTACCCTTTCCCACACCCCATTTTCTCTCTCCCTCTCCTACCCATTCGTCCGCGTTCTCCATCCCTTTTCCGCGTCAACCCTTCTCTTCCTCTTGCGTTTTATGTAAATGCAACATCTTTAAGTAGGGTGTTGAAAGAACTCTTTCCGCGAATTAACCTTGGAAACTTGCTAACTAATGGTTACATTGTTAAATCCAATTTGACCATTGATCACACAACCGGCCCTAAATCTTCGTTTTGCTGATGCGCCAACACCTTCTTAAGGCGCTTACGTTGTCCGGTCGCTTTTCCGGATGAGTCGCGCGTCCGCGTGGAGTCCAAGAATTCCGCTTCTTTAGCGGGTCAAGAGCTGATCGAAATTCAATTCTTGGCCGATATCTGTCACCATGTTAAAGCACGTAGACTCGATACGGCACACTTTCCCGACACAGCCGTCGATTATTGCGGTCTGAGGTAATTTGTATCGTCTTTCTAGAATCTACTAAAACTCTAAAGCAGTAATCGAATTCACGATGGCAGGGCTACTTTGGGCCATCCAGCAAGCATTCTTGTACTAAATAAAACTGCAAGATTTGATGTCAAGCGATGTGGTGCGATTTGAAATCGTCCGAGAGTACCAGACTTATTTATGTTTTAAAAAAAGACAGTATCCTCGTTTGAAAAAAATAATAATTAAGCAATTGAGTCTTTCTTGTAACGACGTTTCGCTAACTGTTTTTCGAGATAAAATTCGAGCTAACTTTATAAAAAGATAAATGACACAATCTTTGACAATATTGAAAAATTTTGAATATTTTTTTGATAAAGTGCTGGATAGCATAATATTTATAGCATAATATTGGTTCTCCTATTTACATTGGTGTGTTGGTGGTTCCTACCAATGACATCCAACAGACGTGGATATTATTGTGACTATGTTTTTATATTATAAAAGTGCGTTATTAACTAAAATAATATAGTCAGTTCAAGCAACACGCGGACATATATATACATATCACAAGTTGATATTCGAGTTACAAGTTGATTACAAGAATTATTTATTTATTGGAATTACAAACATGCTACAATATATAGATACAAACACAATAAATTACCATTACTAAGGCCGATTAAAAGTAATCACATAATAATAAGATATATATGAACGAAGGAGTTGTAAGTTAAGAAAATAAAGTAAAAGAAACCTATTACACAACAATATTAAAACGTTAGGATGACGTATGAGTGTGTGTAATAAAATGTGCATGGGTGTACTAAGAGGTTGTGTGTGTGTGTTAAACCAGCGTACTAACTCCCACATACGCGTATAATGTTCGTTAAATTTGAAAAACATTATTAATTTATTGCTTTTTTCCACCGCCGTATCACCCTGTGAGCATAATCTTCTCGACGTGAAGTCGTTAGAATACAGATCTGTTGCCCGATTAGAAGAGGCATTCGTCACTGACGATCAGTTCCACCGATCACGCCCTTCTTGGGATGATGGACCCGGCGAACGGCTGCTGAGGCTGTGGACGCCAGATTGCGTGCGGTCGACCATCTTCATGCACCCGTCATTGACAGAATATCACTTTTAGCAGGTTCCGATTTTTTAATTTTTAAAAACAAGCTTCTAAGCGCTTGAATGCTTATACAAAATTTCGTGTCTGTGCTGTTGACCGTTGAAGAGTTCCTTCGTCTGTAGCCAATCGTGGGTATAAAATCAGGTCATGTTTTATGTGTTATGTCAGGTCATGTCTTTATATATTGTGTATCTTTTATATGTTATTTTGGTGACTTTTATATAGGTATATTTAAACTTTTTAAAAATCACAATTTAAAAAAATATCTTCGTCCTACCGACGCGGATTTTAATATTTTTATTAGATGAATTTCTTTCGCGGTTTTGTAAAAATGGTACAACTTTACGGTTGTATTAACAAAGGCAAATGCAAAAAGTAAAATGATTTTTGAAAAGTGTCAATGAAAAGACGTTCACAGACATTTGAAAGGATCTCAAAATTTATTTTCGGAAACACATGTAGGGCACGGGTTCGAATTTTCATTTTTTTCAATCAATTTTATACAAAATTGGTTTAATGTTGCAATAAGAAATAGTGTTGGCTAATCACAAATAGGAATATTGCGTTTTATTGCGTTTCAATTCTATATTTAAAACATATAGATACGGCACGTCATACAAATCGTCCTTGTGAAAACCCGACACCGGTAGGTTCCCCACGCCGTTCCGCGCGCCGCAACACTCCGTCGCGATGACATATGCGAGCGAGACGTTGATACGCGAGGAGTGTACTCGACGCACAGTGGCGTACTTGGGCGTGGTGCGTTTTCACCCTCAGTCGCCGTATCAATGTCAGTCAGATGTCAGATGTAGTCGATGTTTTAAAAGATCGTTGATTCAATCTGTCAAAGAATGACTAACACTACTAATTTGTTTTTATTATTATTATTATTTTGAAGCATTTCTTGTTAGTTCTTCGCTGATCTCTGTTCAATTGGTTTTAATCTTTCTTGATGCGCTATAGTTCATCTTTATAACCGGTTTTGCATGACATTTTGCCACGAGCGCGATGAAACTTCCGCATCTGCTATTGTGCCTGCGCGCGCATCTTCATTGCGCATGCTTCGCCGTATAGAAGAAGAATATATGTACTTACTTTCTCATGCTTTCGCAAATGGTACATTGCGTATGTGCACTGGTCCCGTCGCACTATAATAAACGGGCTTTTTACTATTACCACTAATTATGAACACTTGTTTTGTGAGAAAAGTCCTGACAGCTGTTGCATCTTATGATATATACCATAATGCATCTCCAAAAGCACTAAAAACGTTCCTTTTGAAAGCGATAAACATTCCCGTAGTAACCTAAAACAGAATCACTTATCGGAACTATACATAGACATGGTTGTAGATTAAAACGCAACAAGCGCATTGGTTGTAAAAAGCAAACAACTCGAAATAACCTTTTAATACTAAATGACAGCAATCCTATGTACAAAGTAAATTTAATCTACACGAGGAATATTTAATTACAATATCTCTCCATCAGCAAATAAAATAATATTGCATATGACGTGTTTAATTTTTTTCAAGAACACTGCATAGCTAATACAGATATCAAAAAACATAATCTCATTCCATCTGTCAACCAGCTCTGAAAAAATATATTTACAGCTGATGTTTATATAATTTAGTAACAGTAATTCGGTTTACCCGCGTACTTTTTATGTTTGCATAACATGTAAATAATAAAATTACTGTTAAAATAAAATATACCTAACTATACTTAAATACAAAGAATAACATAAGTTATTCTTCGCGTTGAAGCGTTAAAACTACTCTTTGTGGATTCGAACCCGTGACCATCGGGTCAATAGTCTAACACCCGCCTAAACGACCACGTTTGTTTTATTGTTGTGCTGATTTGATTTTTTATAGTTATAGCACATGCGATAATTTATTTTACATTCATAATTACATTAATTTAAACATAACAGCGTTTGACCTAATAGTATTATTCGAATACGATTGAAATAATTCTCAAGGAAAACAAGAGTTAAGGTTTACCGCATTCCGACTGCGCTATCGATTGGCGACAGCCAATAGCTAATAGAATCAAGAATCAAAATATATTATGATGTCATTTGCATTTCATCGTATAAATAAGTTTTTCGGAATACCAGAGATGCGACCAAGCAAGTTTTGTGTGTTACAACTAACACACAAAACATACGCATATTCACAATAAAAGCTAAATAAGAATAATCAAATTTTTTATTAGATAAACGATTTAAATATTCATTGGTGTTGTGGCTTGAAATATATAGGAACCCCATAATTCTCCACATTTAAAAAATACTAGCTAACCTAAATTCGCAAATAATATTTTATTTTATGCTTACCGTTTAAATAACTTTATTTTATTATCGTTTACGTATTTTGCTAATACATACACAAATAAAAAATTAAAAAATTAAATATTTTTGATATCATACACAAAAAAATACTTTAACTGAAGTTACTTGAATGTAGTATCTAAATACTCAAAACCAATAATTTTAGAAAATTTATGTAATCGTGTACAACAACTTTTACTTTGTTATAATAATAAAATATTTTGAAGTAGAGTATTATGACTGTAGGGGAGAAAGGGGCACATTTGAACAATTTTATACTATTCTTATATTAGAACTACTATTTTTCATTATTAATTTATTTATTTTTAGACGGTACTCTAACAAAATATTGAAATATATAACATTTTTACATTAATCTTAGACACTAAAGTAAAAAAAAAAACCTTATCAATATTCAAATAAAAAGAGGACACCACGTGCATATTAAAGATAAAACACAGATTATACTAAATAGAAACGATATAAATGTTATATTATATAATACATATACTACAAATATAGATAATATATGATTAAATATAAATATATTTATACGTATTACTCGTATATATTTTCTGACGATGCCGAATGGCGAAAGTTTAAAAATAAAATTCAACAAATCTATATATACGTATTATAGTATATAGAAGTTTTTTATTTACTCTTGAACCTAGTCCCATATGCATTAATTGTGCAGACAGTAGATCTTTTAGTTCTTTGTGTCTAATTTTTTGTGCCCCTTACAAGTTGTTCGAAGTACTTTTAAACAAGATTTGAGACACAAATGAACATAGTCTAATTATTGAGTATGATAATTAGACTATGTTCATTTGTGCTTATTTGTGTTCATTTGTGTATAACAAATATTTGTGAAATATAATAGGTATTTTTAAAGTCTTGTTACATTTTAGCTAACGAAAATTTCACAAAAGTTCACATTGAAGGAAATTAGTAACAGTTCGGTCAGTCCCTCTGTCTTTATATGGATTTACTTTCCGAACTACATATATTTTCTATGGTAGAGAAATTTCTACGAAAGAGAAATAGAATTTGAAGGCTTTTTCCTTAAAAGAAATCACCTGTAACTCTGTACCAACAATGTTTTTCCCTTGGCGTATATAGTACACCTGTTTTTTGAGAGCACAACTGAAAAATTTGCTCAAAAGAGACCCTTAGGTAAGTTTTTAAATGGAAAAGGTTATAAAAAAAAAATGATAAAAAAGATAAACCTTCTAAAATTGCATTTTATTCACTACTTATAAGCCCAAGTTTCATCTGGGACATACACAACACTTGGCAAAAGAAACAAATAAAATCCAGTAAAGAGAATCGTAAATTCAAAAGTTACAAGTGTTAGAAGTATAATTATGAACATGCCATGCTTTTATAACCTGCTTCAAACGACTGATATCTGTCAGTACAAGCAGTGTTACCAGTGCTAGAAAAATTTGGAAAATTTCTCTCAACCGTAGCAAAAAGAACTGTTCAAAGTTGTCCCCTTCTCCCCTATTCATGGTAAACTGCAGAATTTCATCTTTGGGTACATTTCACAGAACGACGCGTATTTCCAAATATCAGGTAAAATGGACTCATTAATCGCAACCGTCGGTAGGTCCTTTTAATTTATTGAAAAAGAAAAACCTACATCAGATTTATTGTATTATGGAATTCAAACGGAATTAAAAATCACAAAATCCACGCGACCAAAGCCGCGGGCAATAGCCTTTGCGTTTCAAAAGGAAGCTAGCATATCTAAGAAAGGCAGCAAATCTAAAATCTAATTATTAATTAAATGCATTTAACTCCTCGTAGGGATTTAATTTATAAATTGACCTGCCCACAGTGCCTATGTGCCATTTCGGGACTATCGAAAATAGCACGAAAGGCACATAATTCAACCGAAGAGCCTAGAGATGAAAAGCGAAGCCGTTCCATCCTGAATAGTCTAGGCCAGAGGCGTCCAAACTTTTTGCTGCGAGGGCCAGTTTGGTATTTAAATTCATTAGCGGGGGCCAAGCATTGTAAATATGTGAGTTAAAAAACCTTATTACAAGTAAAGCAGCATTGATTTTTTTTATTGTTGCCACATATATACACTATAAAAAATTTGTTATAGTAAATTACAGATATAACAATACTAAACAAACATGTCTAAATTATATTATTATAAAATTATTTCATGCAATTTTTAATGGGAATGGTGGAACTGGGTTTTTTCCTGGAGAGTTTCTTCAAAGTTGGGATTCAAATCGGAAACACCAATTATTAGCAATGATTGCAAATGATCATCCGATAAATTTGCCCTATATTTAAATTTCAGATACTTCATCCTGGAAAAAGTTTGTTCGCACATATAGGTAGTGCCATACATAGAAATAAATTTACCAGCCAATTGCTTTAACGAAATTTGCAACGAAATTTTTCAAAATCCTTGGCGGGCCGGATAAAATCGCCTGCCGGGCCGGGTTTGGCCCGCGGGCCGTAGTTTGGACACCTTTGGTCTAGGCACGAGTCGTTAAGCACCGAAGGCGCCGTCAAAGACGCCGGGTAATTTACACCTAAGATAAATAGAGTATTTACACATAAGACTTCTTTTAACACGATAAATTATAGTAAGATAACGCAGATATTACATAAAACTTTAAAATAGATTATTTATTTAATTAATTTTATTCATTTTGATAAATATACCAATAAAATGTGTATTGTCTTATTTTTATACTGGGATAAACTGGTACAACTTTGGATATCGCTATGGAGTAAGGAAACACAAGAATCCATTTCCCATAGAAACATTTATATTGTGTATAAAGGTATTTTAGTTATTTACCAAACTCAACCTACTAACTATTTTAATACCAGACTTATTATTTGTTAAAATATTAGTTGATAATGGCTTTATTACTATTTTAATGAAGGCATTTACGTAAAAGATAAAGAAGAAAAAAATTGCGATTATGGTTGTCACTTGTCACTATTTGTAGGTTATGTGATTGGTTCATAAAATAAGGTTCTTGATTAGGTACATAAAATATGCTGAGGTCTTTTATCAAAACACTAATAGTGCCTACAAGGAATTACGCGATAAAAAGCGACTTGAAAATAAAATGGATTGGACCCGAAATCATTCCCTTCTATGATTCTAGAAAATCTGGGGATTTGGCCGTATCGCCAAAGGTGGATCAAGATGAAATTGGTCTTGATTTTAAAAATATCAAACAGTTAGAAGGGTAAGTCGTAAATAATCTGTAAGAAATAAATTACTCAAAAGGCTCATCACGAATCATCTTTATAGCCGCGACTTCACCCATCCAGCAAACTTTCTCAATAGTAAGCGTATTAGATTATTAAATCTAATACGCTTATACTTCAAAGGAAATAACTAAACTAGAGCCGTCATTTATCATTATCGTTACATTGTTTAAATGCGTGATAAATACATAAATAACATTTGAATTATTCACCATAACACTTAATATTACGATTGGAGCGATAGATATTTCCAGATTTTTTATAAATAAACAATTAAAGACAGTCTGGACAGATACCGTCATGTGTAGCTCGTCATTGATAAAAGTGTTTTGAGTGAATATTGAATATGTTTTGTATATATAAATGTTATTAAATAAGTTAAATTAGGAACGAATGAGTTCACATAAAAACCCGCAAGGGTTTTGTGAACAAACAAATTAAATATGTATTTTGTTTATAAATAAAGAACTTATAAAAAAAAAAAAAAAAAAAGATACATTTCTTATGATGCACTTGTCCTCTGAACGAACGATTGTATTCGGTGGAATCAATGCATTTAATGAGTACAGTTATCCAGGTACCCATTAAATGGATGAAATTACCATATTTTCTCCATATTTATAGATACTGACAACCTCCTCATTAAATGTATGCATTTAGTATCTCAATCTAGAGCCACCTCATATTTCACAAAATATTTAATTACACAATATAATTAGCAACAATGACATTGAAACAAAAAGATTTGCAATTATGTTATGCTTAACTAAATATGTTTTATTAACTATTTGTAAACTAAATTATAGTAATGGATATGTGCTTTAAACTAAATTTTTGGTCACATTTTGCGTGAAAGCGCAATGTTAGATATACATTTTTTTTTTTCTGTTTCAGAGCGGATCCAGAATTTAGAAAATTTTTCACTGTCAAATATTTAGGACCTAAGGAAGGCGCCAAATTGGCACGGAAGGAGCTGTGGGACAAGGTGAAGAGACATAAATATGACAATATGTCCATGGAGTCCACCAGTAAGTTGCACGGTTAAAATAAATTTTATTTGGATTTATTTAAGAATTGTTTGTCGTCGAGTGGACCACGCTGATGGTCTACTTGCGTAGACAATGGCCGTGGGGTAGTTCAGAACAAAGCAAAGTAAATGGAATGCAAAAAAATCAATGCATTTGGATCTAAGATCAGCGATAAAATATGTTTTATGACGATTTTCCTCATTCAAAAATTTTGGAACTTGATTGTATATTTTTTAATCGTTTTAAAAAAAATTAGAAAAATTAATGCGAAGGTTAAATGAAGTCATTTTTATTATCCTTCAAAATCATTCATAGGATAAATTAAAACTAAGAAATTTCAGACCAGTTTTTTCAGTGACCTGAAGTACTCACCAGAGACTAGCCATAAAATATTACAGTATTTATACAAATAATCTGCCAATTCTTTTTTGTAAATATTTACAAGTGTTTTGTAGTTTATAATAGATTTAAGCGCTTCTACATTCATCAATACCTGATGTAAGTAGAAGAACTCTTATAAAAATTTTCCTAATCATCTTTTCAAGAACATAACATCGGCTAAGAGCCAAACTTGCTTCTCATTAAAATGGAAGATTTTCAGGACAGCAAAAAAATAGATGTAAATTTACACTATTCACAGTTTGTGATCTTATAGCTTCTGAATAAATTATAAATTATAGAATTATATTGTTTATACATCATTTATTTGAGAATGCGATTAAAGTTAATAAATGTTGTAGTTTTTGTATTTTAAACAAAAAGATAACAACTTTTTTCACATAGACACGATGATACTCTGTTATGTGAACTCATTCGTTCCTACTTTTAACTTATTTAATAAAATTTATATATACAAAACATATTCAATATTCACTTAAAACACTTTTAGCAATGATGAGCTCTACACATGACGGTATCTCTCCAGACTGTCTTTAATTGTTTATTTATAAAAAAACGGTCACTTCCAGTCGCGTCGGTGTAATTATAATGAAATCGGTACGAGTACATCTCACACCGGTCGCTTCCAGTACATTCATCCACAAAAATACTATTTACAATATATTTTTTTTAATTCTTTTTTTAAAACGTAATTAGATAAGTTATTAGATTGCTTTATATTACTCGGAAGGTTATTAAATAAAATTGGAACAATTCTCTCCAGCCTTCTTTTGCCATATTCATTGTTGAATTTCGCCACTTCCAAAATTCCTTTTGTTGTTTGCCTTGTTTTTATACTGTGCGGTATTTTCTGTTTATATTCCATAGAGTAAAATTGTTCCAATATTACCTGATAATCAATTTTCAAAAAAAGCTGATGGAAAAATATGAAACGACAATCCTCTTTGGGTATCACTATTTGTACGTCAAAGTCAAAATGAATCTCAAGATATGCGAAATACAGAATGCCAGATTTTGTAAATCATGTCCCTGATAATAAATGTGTTTAGGGCCATACAAAAAAGCTAGGCGGGCCACAGGTTGAGTATGGCAGGTCTAGAGTATCATGTTATTGTGATGAGTACAAATTACAATAACGTAAAATGAACTCTGATAAAAAATATATACAAAACCAGGCAGAATCAAATAATTTGTTGAAAATATTCTCACAAATTAACGCATTAAAACTATCTTGTTTTTTATAGTTTTAACTACCTAATTTTAAAGGTCAGTTGTGATGAAATGCGACTGATATGATTCGTTAAGACCTGAATAATAATTGTTTATTTTATTGCAGTTGCTCTCTACACAGCACGGATTAGAAACCTTCAGGATGAAATGATTGCATATCCACGCAACGGCAAGCTGAAGGTGGGTGTTTATTATTTTTACAGGTAATCTTTAGGAGTGCATTTCATGATTTAACCCTTTAACACACTCCGATGACGGAATATTCCATCGCTGTGTACGCCAGTTGCAGTACACACATCACCCTTTGATTGCATTTCTATTGATGTTTAAAAATGCATACCTGAATTCATAGAAGGCATAGACTAATCGTCGGTTTTTTTTTCATTTTAGTTCGGTTTTGACGTTTGATTGTTTATGTGAAAGTGCGCTAGTGAACTGAAATTGTTTTGATGGATTTGGCGGTAAATAATTTGAGTTTTATTTACAAAAGCTATATCAATATAATATTAAATATAAAAAAAATAATTTTCATAGTTTTGTATGTATTTGCAAATTATAAAAAATTATATCTTAACCTAAAAGATTGGTGGCAGTCCCCGAATGGGATATTCCGTTCAGTTAACGAACTTCGCCGATCGGGTGGCAACGCGTGGTCCACGCATTTTATGTACGGAGAGGAATGTGTTAAAAAATTTCTATTCGACTTGCTGGTGCTTCTTCATAGTTTCAGAGAGAGCTATTTGAAATATTTTATTTAAGTTTTTGTAGTTATTTACCCTTTTACCACAACTCTACAATTCAAAATTTGATTAAATCTACCGAAAGTTTGTAAATAGCGACGTAGCAGTCGTACGACTGCATCAATCTGTCTCAAACATAAACATACCGGAGTGTTCATTTTTCTCATAAGTAACTTACACTTTTTTCAATATTTTTTGCTGATTGTCTTGCTGATCAGTACTGTGGTAGTAATACAACCTGTGTATTTTGTCCTTTATATTACAGGATTACCTCAATCGAATGATTACCAAGAGGAAGAAGTTCATGGGCATCCTTCGAAGGCGTGACTATAAGCTGTATGAGTGGCTGCTGGAAAAGATCGACCTTGAGTATAAGGCTCATCCCGAGTATGTTTCATGATTAATAATTGATAAGTTCGTTGCCTTTTGCAATCAACTTGTAAATATTTAGCAACTGAGCTTTATTTGCATATTTTTGAGCACATAGGTTATTTTAAGTACTCCCTTTGAAAATAATCATACATAGGATTTTGTCACAATAATCCTTTTGAAATATGCTGAAAAAACAATTATTGTGATAAATAAATTTTATGATTTAATTATTGGCGTAGTAGCAATCCAACCAATTTTTTAGAAATAGTGGAATGTGAAGTTTAAATATAAACATATCATAACTGTGTTATACCTTAGTATCTCAAATATTAAGAAATAAAAATAATTATAAAATTTAAGGACATGAGCATAATGTAATGAAAGTTATATATGAGGGACTTAACTTGCTGCGTTTCGGCTGAGGAGTAGAGAGGTAATCGGTATCTCCTGTTTATATTATAAATGAACATCGGAATACAATTTAATGGCTCGCAATTTGCAGAGTTTACAACTCTGAAATAAAATAATTTCTCAATGGGTGTAATTTGTATTGAGGTTGGTGAAGGTATTAAATAATTGCGGTATTTTTACGTAACTTTGTTGAAATTAGTAGGTTCACTGGTAAATGTTATAGTCACAGAATTGCCAAAAATGCTGAATATGTGCATTACTAATTTTTTGTTGAAATTACGAAATATTAATCCGTTGCTGTTTCTTTTCTAACCCTCTGGTCAGCAATGTCCATGGCAATTCCAATCATACCACACACAAGATTAATTCGTTTTAGTATGATCTCGAATGGAACAGGAAAAAATTGAATTACCCTGACAAATAACCTTTTTTTTTTGAGAAATGCATTTTTCTTGAAAGTAGTTTAGTTTCATTTTTGTTTTGGTCGATCATTAAATTTGCACATGTTCAAGTTTGTCACCTGGCATATACCTTAGGATATAAGCCATTATGCAGCTTCAGTATCAAAACCATTGTAGCGCTAAAATGCTAAGTGTGGGGGATGTTCTACGGGGATGGTAAAGGATTGCTTTTTGACAATCACAGTGGTGAGCTCCCCTCGAGAGGTATTGACAACACTTCTTAGTGGCTAGATACAAAATTACACCACATACCTAATCCATGTTTCCTGACATTCATGACCATAAATACTGTCACACAACTTTTTAATGTGTACTGAGACGAGTCTTCTTCCAAGTGCAAGTTAGGAAGGTACTTAGCTAAGTTTGTGCTATAATAAATCTTAATTTATTACAGAAAATACCACTGGATCACCAGGAAAGAGTCACTGCGTAAATTGACAGATGTGCACTGTGACAACCTCAGAGCTACCAAACTAAACGATTACAAAAAGCTGTTAGAGTCACAACAAGGTCCCTTCCTCGAAAAGAAACTCGCGGCTTACAAAATGATCCGCAGCGAGCAGGAAAGTCTGGAATTACCTGTTACCATCACCACTCAGGATATAAAAGCAGTTGAAAAGCTCTTAGCCGAGTGGCAGATTAAGAATATACCACAGGAGAAAGTCAGACGTTAATGTAATAGATTAAGTTTTAATTGACAATTAAATAAACTATATGTTCAAAACATTTTTTTTTTTCATTAAAATTACTCTTTTTTTATACTAAATAAGCGAAACCTGTAAAATAGATAAATATGTCGTATGTGCGACCGGCGAGAAATCAAACAGCCTGTGCATTTAGATTGGTGGGGGATGGGGACAAGCTAACGTAGAAATGGAGAGATGTGTGGTGTCATAACGCTATCATTATAAACCAATATCAGTAATTTAAAAAAAGAAATGGCTTCAATGCATTCGAAAAATCTATGGCTGACTGGGAATATTGCTGGAATGATGGGATAAACAGTCACTTTACAATTTTCCTTAAAAACACATTTTATTCTGAAAATAACAGAAATGTGTCCTTTTTGTGTAAAGCACTTTCAATTTAAGTCTTCAATCAGTGGGTTCTTGTAATTGGCTAAATTATTGTAACTACTTGTGTTCATTATTTTTAATTATATAACGCTGTATGTTTTCAAAAATATATTAAATCAATAAATAAAATGATACTGTTAATATTGGTACTTAAAACAAGTAACTATAAATATGTAGGTTAGTAAAAATGCACGATTTTATTAAATATCCTTAATGTATTAAAACTTAAGACTAATTACAGTCAATGTTTTAGGTCCACAATTTACTAAAATGAAACATAAATATCACTGGACGCTTTATAGAATACATTATAAATAAAATTTCAATTGAGCGATTAACTAAATTAAATTCGATAAAATTCTTAACTTTTAATCTTTAACTATGTAACATACAATGTATGTTAAAAAAATAACTTATGTTCTATATTTATTGTACGTCAGTTGAATATAAACTAATATATTGGAAGCCAAATAAATTTGTACAATCTGTGTTTTCACGTTAATTTAATGAATATATTGATTTCAGTAGTGCTTCCAAATGCATTTAACATGTTTTTAACTATAACCCCTAATAATTTGTCATTACGAAATGTCTTTCTCGTCGAAGAAATAAAAATTAGATAAAATTAAACTTATTAATCGGTATTAACCCATCGGTGGTAGACATTTATGTAACAAATTATTTTACGTAAAAAATGACAAATACAGCTTTATATACCTACCATTAGGAATAGACCTGTGCCAATTTGCTATGTGGACTACCAGAGTTCTAGAACAATTCTACCTATATAAACTGGTCATCCAAACTCTATCTGTCTCATTGAGACATCACCATTATTAAAGTGCATGTCAATTTGTTTAGAATTTAATGCCGATTTTTGTAAAATTCTATAATAACTTGCCCGTGTGCTCTTGGGTTGGTGGAAAAATCGCCAAGTTTGATTCTTGGTATTGTGTGGGTTTATGGGGTGGGCCCACGTTTACCTATTTATATTGCCAAAGTGCAGTTATGGCGTTCAGCGCTCTTTCAAAACACACTTCGTTCAAAAACAATGCTACTTAATAAAGCATTCTCTGTCCCTAATCCGGGATACCGTGATACTAAAAAAACAGCCGGAAGGAGTGTGTATAACTGTGTATACACAGCCCGTGCAACTAACCAATGATATACTCGCATCACACATTTTGGATAAATCAACAGTCATATTAGTTAATCAATGTCAAGTCCAATGTGTTTATTTTTAAAAAATATACTGCTTTTATCTATATTATAATTATTGTAAATATCAGAATGACATTCAGTCTGGCACCATGCGTGGAAAGTTTTAAATTCCTCTTCAACTTCAAATAATTTTTTAAGTTCCATGGGAATGGATAAAATGAACTAAGAGAGAACAATGCACTTGGAAAAAGATATCAAATGTTATAGTCTCCTTGGATTATTAGAGGCTCGTGGTAGCAGGGGGCCTGGCGTATGCCTTTGGTATGAATCCGTAGCGCCTCGTCTTAGGAGCGTGCGCCCACAGCCAGCCTTCGACGGTTTGATGGAGGAGATCTGCGTAGATCCACTCGCCTCGTCTTACCGATAAATCATCTGGTGCTTGAGCCTGAAAACCAAAGTAGATTATATTTGCAAAGAATAACAGCATTTAAAATCTTAATAACTACTTTTAATAACAAGAATCTACTGAATCATTTTAACTATAGGTCCCTGGAAATGAGAAGAAACGCAAGTTTAGTGCATTCAAAAATGAATGGCATGCAGGTTTATACATAATTTCCCTGTAGTTTTTTTCTGTGACCACCAATCGAAAGCATCCGTAATAACGGTGTGCGTGTTTTGCATTCACTTTGTCTTTTCTTTTCTTTCTGAACCCAAACGAAATAATCGAAGAAGAGTTAGGAAAATCAATATGAATTGTAAGTCAAGTGAAAGCATTATCGCGTTAATTAAAGAAGCCACTGGTAACACTAATTCAAGCTGGAAAAAATGTTGCGAACATGTGCTGGAATTATAAAACAAAATGTGCATTTCTGACTAAACCACCTGTAATAATACAAATGGGCGATAAAGATGATTTGGATTCCGATGAAAGTTTATTGTAGTTTTAATATACTTATTTCAGTATAATTTTCATCGTATTATTCAAAAACGGTAAATTGAAATATCATTAATGGATCAAGATAATGTAGTCCAACCATATTTGTAAATCGTTTAGGCGATAGCCTTCGGCCCAGGCCTAATGAGTTTTGTCAGATAACGTTTCTTGTACTGTAAATTTAAAATGTTATTTTTCAGTTTATAACATGGAAAGATACACGGTAAAAAATAATTAACATTTTGTAATTTTCAATAACTTCTCAGCTGCTTAAAATTAGTAATTAACTTAAAATGATGTTACTAGAATTACTAGAACAATGTCGTTTCTGTCAGCTCGAACTGATGGTATAAAATATCTTTATTACACAGCTCTGTGAACCCTGCTATTTGCAACCAGGATATTTTCCTATATTTATGTATGAAACCCGTATTTCCATAATAAACAAAGTTTACAGAAACAAAAATGTTTTGCGTAGTTGATACGAAATTTCAATTACGTGGTAATAAGCTACTTACTAACAAGATGGTGGCATAGTGGTTTTGAGTGCCAACATTCCGCCAACCCGAAAATATTCCAATTAAAAACCAATATTCAAAAACGCTCACAATCTCACCTTGTAATCGTACAGCATAACGAGTTCAGTGCCATGGTACCTCGGATCGTTTTCCTGATTCGGACTGCCCGGCGTATTATTATTGTTATTATTGATATGACCCATTGCTAGGGGCGGTCCGTTTGTTATGTTGCTCATATTATTCGCATTTGCCTCTCCTGAAAGGTTACCTAAAATTAAGATTTCATAAAAAAAATGTACACACCAAAAAAGGAGAGCAGAGTCCCATAAAAACTAATGAAAGTTTGCATTAATCAAATTTCTGGATGTGGAAAAGTTGGTTAAAAAGGATTCCAAGAGGCATGCAAATTGTACCACAACTCCACGTCGGCCTCATCTAGGTAAAAAAAGAGTTTTGATTGTTATGTTGGTACTCAAAAGCCCCTTTATGTCACTCTGGCCTATCATAACATCTACAAACATTTAAGTCAAATAGCATAGAAATATTAAATGGTCATTTATATAAAAATGAATAAGACTTCTGGTGCATTTGGCGTTTGGATCATTCGTTGACGGTTGAAATTAAAATTGAGGAAAGGTCATTACCAAGGTCTATAGGTCAATTATTCCTACCCAACAGTATTTCAAGAAACTAATACTGTAAAAAATGTTTTAGAAAAGCGGCGAATGAACCTTTATCTCATAATTCAGGGAAAGATACAAATAAATTAATTCTCTTATACGAATGTAGAAACGTCTCAATAAATATCTCATTCAGACTTCAAATATTACTTGTATTAGGGACAACCTTCGAAAGGACCGAAATACATTTGGAAGCCTTTTAAGCCAAAGATAAGTGAAACTAAACCGATGGATTATCTCCATAGATCGTGCAGGCTGGGTTTAAGCACTAAGCCCTGGGCTCCGTGCGGAGAACCAGAAATAATGAGAGAGGGAGAGAACTGTCATTTAAGAGATTTAAAAAAACAACATCTACACGAAAAGTGAAAATCTACCTTGATTAACATTATCAGCCGGATACACAAAACCTGATGGAATAAACCCCTCTTGTCCATCACTCCTCACAATCCAGTACCAGTCAGGATCTTCACGATTTAATACTGAAAAAAAAATAATATTAAAAAACAGATTTAAAAAACTTTTATTGTGCTTGAAATCATATACAAAATTCCACATCTTTGCTGTTGACCGTTGAGGAGTTCCTTTGTCTGGAGCCAATCATGGGTATAGAATCAGGCCATGTTTACCATAAAAATGCATTGTCATCAGAACTGGTCATATTTCAACTCGGTAGGATAAGAAGAAGTGGTTCTAATTCAGCTTGCAAGACTTAACCTTAAATAACTAACAAAACATTGCAAGTTAAATAAAAGCTTGTAAAAATGGAAGCTTTAACAACCATAAATTATGCCGTTCAATAATTGCTATTTATGTACTTTGTCCTGTCCAAGTGCCAGAGCTGTAACCCGTCGGTTTCTGTAGCATTTCAGAGGAATGCCTTAACCGACACGTAATGTTACAGTTAAATTAATTTATTCCTATCGGAGGAAATATATTTTTTGCATGACAAAGCAACTTCTTAAATTATTTTGTCAATAAACGGTTTAAAGATATGTATTATTTGTTCTGCATCTGCTATTTCGTGCATTTTAGTAGGAGGGCCAGAAAATTTAGACACCTTCCTTAACCGAATTTTAAAAAACTGCTTCTTTGGCAGCATCATTTCATATCTGTATATGGAAATGTACATGGACTGTATATGGTATTTATAACATAAATGTATACGGACTGGTCAATGCGACGTAAAGATTTGGCAGCAATGAAAAGAAATACCCAAATGATGTACGTATGTTTTGGTAGTCCTTTTTTAAAAAATCTTTTATCGAACATGTCATTCTTAGATACCTACCATCAAGGCTGCCAACTGAATTGATATTTTTTGGTGTGCCCAGTAATAGAAATATATTCTCGGAATAATGTTACAAATAAGTTTGGCGGAAACTGACATGTACGATCGGCATCAGGGCCGAGCAATCTACGAACATAAAAAGTCAGAAAACCTACAGGTAAAGAAGAATTTGAGAATTAAGGGTTGTATTGAAGAGACAGGGGAGACAAAATTCACCAATGGTCCAATTGCTATAAATATAGTTGGCTCGTTAGAAACTGACCTGCAATCTCTACGTTATTAAAATTTATACACACCTGTAACAAACTCGCCTCTATCTACAGCGACATCATTTTCATCTCTGGCTTGGAAAGTGTAGAGAACAATATATCGTCCGGAAGGATCCTTGCTGAAAGGACACGAGTCGCAACCTTCACTGTCCACTTCTGATTGCCCATCGGCAGGGCCTCCAGACAATGATAGTCTGTAATAAATACATATCATTATTTTATAGTCAGTATTCCAAAAAATCTAGTCAGATAGTTCCACCACCCAGCACCTCGGTAGTTGAGGTAAAGATCATTTGTTGTTTATCCCGTGTGTGCGAATTGCAAATAACTAATTTAAAAAAATATGGCTCTGCGGGACCAAACATCTGCAGTGCAAACACCTTAATTACAGGACCATTATATATCTACTTTTAATTTTTTTGTCATATTATTTTTAGAGTGGCACACCATTAGGCCTCGGCAAAAATTCATTTAGTTTTTTGCATTTAATAAAATATTTTGTGATGCAAAAAAGATGCATTTGAAATGTGGTGCCGAAGATTAAAGACCTCTCCCCCCCCTCTTCCCTACCCGCTGTCTAAGCGATAAGAAATGACAACTTTCAATAATTGTGGGTGAAGTTTATGTATATAATATAAGCACAGGTAATATTAATATAATATTATGAGATGAAACAATATCCAGTATTCAAATAAGGGAGTCTCAACACTACGATGTTTGTATGTTGAAATGACTAGGTTGAATCCTCTTATTGGCTAAAACGATCCAAATACTTAAAGTGACACAACATATGATAGTGAGGTCCATATGCTAATAAAGTCACCGGTTGTTGGGCATGGGTGTATGTGGATGACATGATGATATCCAGCAGAAGAACATAAGGAAAACATAAACATAATAACTTCAGCAAACTCTTTTGGATACTTCAAAATGAGAAATGCCACATTAGGTTCAGTTAACTTGGTAAATGTCAAACAACTTTTGTGTTTCGAAATAACTTCTTCCAAGGCTCTCGCTCTCTAACAGAAAACAATACAATTTAATTGATTTGGGTGCTAAAATTTAATCTATTTCCTTTGCAACAAAAACTATATTTTCTAAAATGGTACCTTTATACAATAAATGATACAATATTTTAATATTATACATATACTTTAATATTATAACTTTAATGTTTAAACTTATGTATGTAAGAAGTGTTGTGACTATTTTCTAACTTTAGATTATTTGCGGTTGATCATTTTTGTTCATTTGTTTAGTACTAATTACTTTTCCGGCACTAATTACAATATTCCTTTGAATTGTGTAATTAGTGACCAGGTATTAAATTAAACCATATTTCAAGTGTCATTAGGATGTAAAAAGTAAACCATAATCACACTATCTCATTAATGGGCAGAATTTGCAAGTAGAATACAAATAATAATTTATTATAGATAACATTTTCAAAATTGCATTTAATTCTTACTTCAATTTATGTAAGATTGTTAAAAACATTTTAGATAATAAATATACAAATGACGATTAATAAATAAATGGTGATGTTATTTTTAATATACACGCATCATTTTGGATCTTGCATGCAAGTTGTGGTGTCGCCGTGACCACGAAAACCGCATCATGCCTTTTAGGTAGCACTAACACATTCAAAGGGTGCGGTTCTATAATAACTAACCTGTAAACAGTACAAAACCTAACGATCTTTAGATTAGTACAGTCCAGTACAGTGACAGTACAGTAAACATTCATTAAAATAGAAGTTACAAAATCACCTTAAAGGTGCTTGATCAAGGGTTAACCAGATAATTATATGAAAGTAATACCAATATTTATTAAAGAGTTGAATGGTTTGATTTACTTATAATAAATAACTTACTGGGAATGATCCTGGGAAGTTATATCAGGAGCTGCCTCGTTGCCATTCCTGGGCAATTTCTTTTTCAAGTCCGGAAGCAAATGTGGCGAATAAGGGGCACAATAAGAATGTGGTATGAAACCTTCTTGCCTTGACTCAGCTAGTATCACATATACCCAGTCGTTCTCTCTATATAGTATGTTAACTATTTGACCACGTTTTACCTGAAAGTTTCAATTTAATTTAACATTTTACTTGATTCATGGCGGTCCCACCTGAAATGCAGTTGCTTGGTTATCTCCCGGACATTCTGGCCTGCCAGAAGACGGGGAAAATTTTACAAACATTTCTTGACATTGACAGATAACTATTTTTAAATAAATATTTGTAAAAACTACCAAATATCATTTTTATTATCGCTTTATAAGTTATTCTTTCACTTATTTATTTTATTTTTACTAAAATTATGTATATTTTTTAAAGTATTTGAAAAAATTAAGGTAGGTACGTTAGAAACAAAAATACATATTTTGAAAACATATATTTTTCATACAGTATTAAACAATGAATATCTCTTCTAATTATTTCGATAATTAATTTCAAAATAAAATCAGTTACAAAGCAGACGCTTATACCACTGCACCATTAGGCCGTTATGACAACTAAATAATACTACTTTAAAACCAGCCAACGGCATTTTACGCCAATTTGAATATGATATTTGAGCGGTCTATCGAACTTTTAATTTTTCAAGAGCATCATCAATCTGCACATAAAAATGAAACTCTTCGCTTTTGTACTTTTCAAGTTGAAAGATGCAACAGACACACAGAGAGACTGTTAAAGGACGTGGATAGTAGCTTCTTATAGGTTCAAGTATGTGTAGAAAAGGCAAATATTTTAGATAAGGAATCGCATGGCGTCGATCTTATCCTATCGAACTGAAAAAAAACTATGGAGTGTGTTTTTATAGCTTTTGGACTCGCAGCCTTGCTTTGAAATGTGGCTTGCTTGTAAATATTAAAATTAAAATAAATAACCTCAAGCTCATCATCGACACATGGCGCAAAGTCGTGTAAGACTATCATCTTAGAATCGGGACTGAGGCCATGTTCCTTTTCAATCCCTACTCTCACGAGCGTTTCTATGCTAGCCGATCCAGTTATCCGGCCCATTCCAGGGCTCAAGCCGGAGCCAGGTCGCGATAAGTCTTTCTCCACATCTCCACTGAGAGCTGTGAAATTAAATATTTTGAAAAATATACAATATGTACCGAAAATATACAAATTGCGTCAATTACAATTATTAAGCTCTTTAGTCAGTTTATTACAATTTAATTATAATTAATACCTCATTTAGGTATATTAACAAGATTTTTTTTTATTATTAAATCTTTATATAACATCTTTTTACTTCATTTTATTTATTTTTTAAGCACTTTGAGTAATCTGTAGCTTAATTTTAATAATGTTTTTCATTGGAAATTATTGTCTCGGTGAGTTGTGCGTGTCTTATTGTATCAACAGTACTGACAAAAGTGATGTTGAATTTGTTTGACAGTGAAAGATAACCTATCTAAGTTGGACTGAGGTGCGATTCGAACCCATGTAAATATACCCTTCGGGTTAAATCAGATGTCGGTATTCACACCAACGTGCCACCAGTCCATCTGTTCTCATGGTAACATATTATATTTTTTACTTCTTCATAATTTCATCAACCTGTTGATTTAGAGGGTTCATTTACTTTTAAGGAGTTAATTTGCTTCTTCGAAACATCCTACACAGGAATAATTTCTGAATATCTCTTTGAATAACATAAAAAAACTATGATTGCACCAGCCCGTGGACAAACAAGCAGCCATTGTACTTAAAACTCTATACATTATCGAGGTATTTGGCAGACCAAGATTGGGACGGACGGACCGGACCTATAGTAAATGGGCCCATTTAGTGTATACTTGGTACTAAGGTACTGGTTGAACTACTGAGAAGACTGGATTTAGTCATACGTAAGTACTTTAAATACTTTATAACAACAAAAATACAAGCAATTGTAGATGCGTATTTCCTTAATTAATATTTTTCTATTTTGCACTTTATTTATAAAAGTTTTCTTAATAACGCCTTACCACTAAACGTCACCGGGAATTGGTCTTTTCGTAGTTACACTTTGTGGATATATAAATTCAAATCAATAACTGAAAATATAAACTATCTACCACTTCTTTCATAAAATCGCGAAGGCAACTGTCAAAGTCAAAACGGACGGGTCAATGACTTTATTTCTATATTTTAACTTGAACGGGGTTAACTAGTCAAACAACGTTCTAAAACAATTATGAAATGTAATTATTATACTTTAGCGTGGTGTACTCACATTTCTTTTTCTTTCCGCGTCGAATTCTCACAGGGCATAGAAATGCCATATTGACAGTCACCTCATTATTCTATAAACTATACTTTCACAAAACAATGATCAATGATCAATCTCACAGTTTCTTTCTTCTAGCACCACACCAGCAACATCACACGCACACACACAAATAAAACCACCAACTCGTTCGTCGCTCACATCACTCACAAGAAAAACCCCTGCACTCGCCCTCGCTCCCTCGTACGCTCTTCTCTCTCGCACAGTGCAGCTGCAGGCTCGCTGCTCACGTCACAACTCACACCGCTCACGGCAAATACGCGAATAAAGATGGCGGCGGTACTCTGAGAGTAGATTTTAATACGCTATTCTACAAGTGGGTTCCAACTAAACCGAGTATGAGGTTAAATGCGCAATAGCGACATGGAACATATCCATATAAGTGAGGTAACATATGGTTAAGTTGCATATTGTTATTGCACATATTACCCAATAATTTGTTTCAATTCTGGAATATCTTTTCATATTAAATTAAAAACTAATCCTTTTATTTGTTATTATTTTTATTCCTATTATATACGTATTTGTAGGAAGTTTATTTACTATTTTTTTATAAAATATAAACGATTTTCAAACGATTTTACTGTAACGGCCAGTTTTTTTTTTGCGTAACAATCGCTTAATAACGACGAACGACGTACGTCGGCATGTGTCTAACTGTCTAAACGACGTCTGTCCAAAAATGAGCGTGGCCTAAAATCCATAGATTACAAATTTGAGGCCAGCGTCAGTCGCCTCAGCCTTTGAATGCTTGAGCCGTCAAAGCCGTCAAATTTAACAAAAAAAAAAAAACGGTTACAGTCACCTGTTTTGTTGACCTTTTAAATTCCGTAGGTAGATAGATGAATCTGTAAGTTCAATCTGTAAGAGCATTTAAATAGCATACATGTAATTTTATTGCGATGATGATGATGTTTTCAGCGATAATAATATGTGAGATTCGAACCCAGTTTAGCCGTATAAAATTGACTATATTCGACTTTTATACTTCGCTTACCTATAGTGCTAGGATTGTTGTCTCCGTGCAACCGCCCCCATTTTTACCCAGCTTGTTCACCCCCCCCCCCCCCACCATAGTTGGGCGCTGATACTGCAGTATAAATCTATAAAACTTAATAGGTCAAGGGAAATGAGTAGATTTAATATCCAGGTCAGAAGATTCTCAAAAGGATAGCGTTTTTCCAAAACAAGAACGACATGTGCACTGGCAATTAGGTTATTTTTTTGGAAAAAGTCGATTATTAAAAATTAAATCTTATAATAAATAAAACAATAATGGGAAAATATAAATTTATTTTTCATTTTTGGTCCAAAAACATATAAATGTATGTAAATACAATCACCTTGAAAAGCAATAGGTAACAATATAATCGCGTAGAATCTATATTACTTATATATGTATGTATTGTGACAATAATCCAGCCACACACGGACAACACAATTAATATAAATATTTAATTAATGACGAATAGATAAGTGCGCTTAAATGACATTATTACTAAAAATTGGCGAATTTGTTGATATTTTATTGTATTCTTAAGTTTACATTTTTTTTCCGAAACCGCGATGAATAATAAAATAATGATTAAAAAGTCCACAGCTGAACGTCTGAATCAGTTTTTTTTTTAATTTAATTGAATTGTATTATTTCTGAATAAAAAAACAATAAATTTGATTTAGCTGAGAACAGAAACATGCTACTAAAATATTATTCTTATATTGCACCACGTTGCGGATAATTAATATTAAATGCTGGATTATCGAAGTAAAACTTCTTTAGAAATTTTTCATGAATAAATGCGACACGCTCATTCGGCTAAAGTCGCCCAGCTGTCGAGTTGACTTTTGGTTTTCTTTTTGCATACATAGGAAGCGGCATTGAATGTAGACGCCATTATGGGGGGGGGGGGGGGTGATCATTTTGAAATAGAAATAATAAACACATAATGTTATGCAGTTGATGACAAATTTAATCAATTTTCTTACAGAAGTTTTACTTCTAACGTTACACACAATTTTTTTTATGCATATTTGCGATACGTAAAAATATGGCCGCATTTTTCAAGATTACCATTCTTGTGGCCTCAACACACATTACAGTACTATTTACAATAATCACTATATTATTATAAATATAGTGTATACTAGCATTTCGCAAAACTGAAGATAATAATACTGAATGACTCCTGGACTTTCTTCCTGTATATTGTGTTATTATTTATTTATTTATTTATTTTTTCAAAAAAATAACTGCTATGACCTAGGTCATATACAATTATTTTGGGCCCTACTCAATATGCCTGTACTAGAGTCAGGGGAGATGGTGGTAATGAAGCGTTAAAAATGGTATGACCATGTGCGGAATGGAACCCGCGACCTTTGGGCCAATAGTCGAACGCCTTAACCACTAGACTACCACGATCTCAACGCACACACACATTCACATTTTACATAGCAGACGCAGGAGTGTGGTTATTCGCCCAGTAGTGGGATTAGTATGATGCGATGCACTTATTAAATTGTATAAACCCCCTGGCGCACACTGGCCTTATAACCACTTGTGTAATATGGTCATGGTGATGTAATTTTTCATTCCAGATATTATAAAGTATTCCAGAATTTCTAAGGGCTGTAGTTAGACACTTCAAAAAGGCGACTTTTATCGTTAATTCATACTAGCGATGTTTTTTTATTAATTACAACACTGATGGGTTGTTACCCCAAACAAAATTTATATGCGTTTTTTAATACTATCCGAACATTCAAGATCGTGATCTTCACCTGGTAGAAGAAAACCCAAAAGATTTGATCCAGTAAACATTTTTTTAGCTAAAAATATCAGTCAATAACAAAAAAAAAACACACCATGTTTGATGTTTTATTTTTACCCGATGCGAAAATGTGACAAATAATAAGCAATATAAAAAAAAAATAAATAAAATTAAGCATTGCCAAATACACAGAACTGCTTGAGCTAGTTGTGAAAATCTGCTAAGCCGGGACGGATCAGCATTAAATATACACATATATTACAATTACAATAATACATACAAGTTAGGTTAGGTACATATTAATATTCCGATCTTACATATATTAAGTTCATAAATGTTCTGTATCTGTCAAATTGTGCCACTGTTCGTGCCGGTGGTCGGGGAACTTGATGCAGTCCAGCCAGTGCTTGAGACGCTTCCCTTTGCTGGCCGCCCCGATGACCAGGCTGCCGAGGAAGTCGTTGGGCTTTCCGTAGTCCTTGTCCCAGACGGTCAGGTTGAGGCTCTGCTTCGACAACTCCGTGGGTCTCGTCTCGAAGATGAACTCCTCGTTGAAGACAGGGTTTAGGTTGCGCCACTTAATGGAGGTTTTGTGCTTGCGGTGATAAGGGTCTGGGTCCAAATGCCTGAAAAATTAATGTACGGCTTGCTATCAGAGGTTTCCCATAGAAATCTACATGGATACGATCCTCAAGGTGCAAACTCGGAACAACAATATATACAATTACGTATATAACCATATTTATAAGTATTATAAACGCCAATTTTGAACAAAAAAGCGAATATTATTTGTTTCACCTAGATTTGCTGATTTCTCATTCTGCGGGGGGGGGGGGGGGGGTGAAATTAAAAAATAATACAAGTATACCCCAACAAGGGTATACTTGTATTATTTTTTTATTACCTTGGAAAGTTACCCTGGAAAGAAAACAGGTCAAAGATATTCGCAACAAATAATATTCGCTTTTTTGTTCAAAATTCGCGTTTTTCAAGCACTGGCACCACATTTTCTATTTTCCCATCTGGCAACACTGATCCGAAGTGACTTATTATTTGCAATGGGGTTCCCGTGAAGTAAGCTAATGCTTCATAATAGAAACAGTTTAAAAAAACGACAGGATTACTGTAAATATGCTTTATTTGGGACACGCGAAATATATCACTTAGTCACTTTTTTGGTGGCAAAATTCAATGTATTGAAACAGGTTACCCTGGAAAGAGAACAGGTCAAAGCATCGTGCCCACTATAGTCTTGCCAAACGCCCATCCAGCATCCTGTGGACCCGCTCTAGTCTAGCCCAGATTGTCTAGTCTAACAATCGACTAAACTGTTTATTTGCTGCGAACGGTCGTGGGAAAGGAGGCAGATTATCTTGGCTACATCCTGGCTAAAAAAAACTACCTTCGAGATCGCGTTTAGTATTATGTGCGCTTACATTGGTGGTTCATTGCTAAAGTGACAGCGCATGCAAGCGATCGCCTCTTCCATTAGCGTTTCCATTAGTTTTTCCCGCTGAATTAACTAGATTAGTGCGGAAATTCAAAGGGACGATAGATGTCCTTTGACCTAATTATAGAGCTAATGTTTGCTCTAGCGAACTCTAAAAAGCGTTTGTTTTATAGCTGACCCTTCGTACCTTCGCCTCAGGATCAATAAATGTTGTGTTAACTGATTAGTAGAATTAAATTCAGTTTTTTATTAAGAATACTCAAAATTAATCAAGTTCAATAAATGCACAGGATACAATCCGTTCCATACAAAAAGTATAAGAAAATGAATTTTCGTATATTTTTTTACATGTTTTAATAGTTATTCTGCTATTCAGGGCTATTTGCTAGGAATCTGATAGCCGAGTATCGTAACATTCTTGAAAGGACTGCCGTTGCAAAGGATCAATCATAATTTTATTAAATTATTGCTTTTGGCCACAATCGCTGCTAGTTTATCTGCTACGGCCAACGATCTTTCAAAGCATACAGATGCGGCATGTCATACAAATCGTCCTTATAAAAACCCGACACAGACGATTCCCCCAGCCGCTCCGCGCGCCGCAACACACCGCCATGCGTGTCTCGCTTGCTCGTATGGCGAGCGAGCGAGACGTAAAGTGGTGATCGTTGGCAACACCTTACCCGGGCAAAGTAAAAGTACCAACAAAAGCGTATTGGAATATAGTGCAACCTCATCTAAAGAAGACAAACACATTCAATAGAAACACCAGAAATAAATTGAACTATATCATAGTAGGAATAAACAAAACGTGTTATGGATGCGAAAAGCACCGAGGATCGGAATTAACAAAACATACGGGGCGGATTTGAGGGTTGCTGGCGATGAAGTGGCGCGGCAGGGTAGGCAAATAACTCACAGCTTCACGAAGGGATCAGAGTACCCATTGCTGTCCATCGGCGGCAGGTTGGTGCATCGACCTATGAGAACGACGAGAGCCCTCTTCTTGGTGTTGTAGCTCAGGGACAGCAGCACCTGGGGCCTGGGCGGGGCGTCCGGTGCCTCCGGTTCGGGGCCCAGGGCCAATTTAAGGTCGTGCGGGACGTCTCCGCGGATCACGTCGCGCAGCACCACGCTGGTTGAGCCCATCACGTCGCAACCGTACCTGGACCAGTTAAACCGCTATGCAATGAGAAAACTCGTACTTCGCAATTCGGGACCGTTTGCGAAAATGCTAAACGGTTTTTTCTTAACGATTTTTATTAGCATTTTCAAACTAATTGGTATAAACTAGATGGTTGAGTGCGTTCGGTTGAACGCACTCAACCATCTAGTTCAACCCCGGGTTGGCAGCTAGGTCGTGCGGGCGGCACTCGGGTTGGGTCGCTTCGCTACTTATCTCTAGAACCATTGGGCTATTATACGTGCCTACCGTCTCATTCTATGCAAGCGGCTTTGAGGGTTGTTTCGCCGATATGGAATACACTTTCAGTTTTTCCCGAATTTTCTAATTTTTGGGGCAACTTTTTAAATTTTTCGTCGCCTATAAACCATCTTCAAACTATTAAGAACATTTAAAGAATACTAACCAAAGTTGATATGGACCAATAATAAAATTTTAATCAGCAAAAAATATAAGAAAAATGTTTCCTAATTACAAGAAAAACGAATTCGATATTTCAAAGAAATTGTTTTAATGTTTGAGAAGGCGGCTGAACACATGGCGCGAGATCGTTTGACGAGTTTTTTGATAATTTCATTATTTTAGTATGAAATGACTTTTTTTTCAAAATATTTCTTTTTTTTTTCGTGAGACCAGTTCAGTTGTCAATATAACCCCCTAAAAGGAAATCAGTGAATTTAAATACACCCTGTACATTCTTCGCTCATTCGCATCTTAAACAGTGCACAATCCGACGTTTGCAATAGATCATAAGACTGCGAGTTGAATTTTTATAAATATGTCAAATTTGGCATCTTTTTGTTGTGTCACTTTTAGTCGAACACCGCGGCTATAAAACGCGTCAACATTTTCGCGGAGGCTGGTAATGAATAATTTGACTGGGCACTCACCGGTCGTCGTCGAAGATTACTATCCTGAGGGTCTTCGAGGAGATGTCCGTATCGGTGATTCCATAAAATGTGACGGTCTCGTTAAACTCGGGGTTGCGCGTTTTATGGACAGTCTTCGTGCGGAGGCGATTCGAGCAGGTGCCTTCTGGAATGATGCAGATGTTCTGAGTCGCGTCTGAGAGGTCACAACAAAACACAGATCAAAAGGAAGGAGGCAAATAATTGCGGTGCAGAAAACAGCTCGTCAATCAAAATCTTCTTTTAGTAGAATTCATTCCTGGAGTTTGTTTTGATCTATTTAGAGTCCGTTAATTCGCTCTTGGAAGTAGATACAACATAGTAGGGAAATGAAATAAAGTATATGAGACGTTGCATTTTAATGTTCAAATCATGTGCTAACGGTTTATATCAGTCATTATTTACTTTGAAATCATAACCTTAGCTTCCACAGGTCAGATTTTAAGCGATCATTTAAAGAGTAGAACCTTATATTTTTCAACCTGGAGTAATAATTCAAAAGTGCAACCCTTAATTAACAACTGCATCTGCATATCGTATGGATATCTTATTGCCTGTTGCACTTATAGATTATTTCGAAAGACTCATAGCATGCAAATAACTCAAATTTTTACTCTCTGCTCTTAATGATGATAATGTATCTCTATATATTATAGCTATCTCTACATATTTTTTTTATTTATCAAAACTTAAGGTATTTTATAACTCATACACTGGTAGATGTTACGAGTACCAGTCTTTTAATTAAGCTTTTCAATAGAGGTACTGTGCTTAGCGGGGGAAAGGAATGAGTGAATGCATTATCAGCTTGTAACGGTCCTCAAATGGTTGATATGTACTATATCACCTCCTGGCGCCGCCAAGGAGGCGGTTGTCTTTTGATCATGTTATTAGTACTGAAAAACAGATACCTAGATGTCGGATTTTGTCAATGTTAATTGAAAATGACTACAAAATAATTCGCTTTAAATACGGCGTGTGACTGTTGGTATCCTTAGGGAGTGGTGCCGAAAGTTTCCTAAATTGTCGGAATGCGCCTTTGACGCAGTTGTGCGAAATATGATATGATGTAGGTAGCTGGAAGCTGGCCTTACACCATCTCCCTTTTAAACCTTTGTCCCCGAAATAAAAGCTCTGAGCTCATTTTAAGTAGAAGTCATAAGAATGTAATAATTTACGATCAATGTGGAATTGCGCAAAATCTAACTAAAAGTAATCAAAAAACATAACTCTGATTAGGAAGATAACCACAAGGCGGTTGGAACTGCGCTTGCCTCTTCGTCAGAACACGAGTATAGTAACAGCCTAACAGTTTGGGAAATATTCCGTTTCAATAATTCCGAAATGTTGCTGCCGCTGGGACTTTTGGCGATTAACTGACAATATTGCACGCGCCAGAAACGTCACAAAAGCAATTCCGCGCCAAAGTTTATGACCAACCGAATAGCCCATAAATTCTAATATCAACTCCGAAAATGATAAATGAAAAACTTTGGGTGATGGCTTTGGTTTGGGTAATGGTTAGGGTTTGGGCGGGTGACAAGAGATGCAGCAGATATCTAATGATCAAGTTTTAGATCGTCTAAATTTTCCCGTTATTCCGTTGAAATCCGCCAAATAATGATTGGAACTTCGCCATACTGAAAAAGTATTGCAACAGCGGTAAAAAAAATGTTTTTATTTATTATTTGGTCCGATTTCAATAATTAAAAAACCAACGTAGATTTTAGGTACTAGTGGTTAAAAAATTTAAAAGTTAACCTCGGAACAGATGGGAATTAGGTAAACATGATACCTACTTCCTCGACATTGACATCTTATGTTCCAGTTTAAGAAAATATGAGAACTCTCTGTTGAAATATCATAAATTTTTAAATAATCTGAACATTTTATATACGGAGGATTATCAAAACAGTTGTATTTGTAACTAGGGGTGTATGCATGCATGCTAACTCCAGAATGGATTGTCAGTTTTTTATTTATTAACTGTTTCTAGGCACCGTTGGGTTAGCTGATGATATTGGTGTGTGTAAATAAATCAAGGTCATTAAAATCGCATTAAATCATTAAAATCGCATGGCCCATTAGCTGGATTTCTTATCGGGAATGATCTTGGGACACGGTGTATATTTTTATTGCACAGCTTCCTGCATATTTTTGAAAATTAATCTGATTGGTTCCAATAGGGCCACGGATCAATACTTTTTTTTAGGTACACACACATATTTAGGGAGTTTACTGGTGTTTTGAATCATTTATGTATACAGTTTAAATAAAAATATGATATTTTATTAAAATTATTTTTAATACTTCTGTTTTAAGTGATGTAATATGATAATCTTGAAAAACAAAATCAAAGTATGTCGAAACTACTTCATTGAATTAGCATCTTTCAGTTTTTATAAAAAGCATATAAAAATACGAGGTTTTTAACCTTAGACAAAGCAGACATTTAAATTTTTCTTTCTATATCTATAAGCCTAGATATTTAGGAGATATAGATATATCTAATAGTATTTTGCATAAGTTTGAAAGCTACTTTAAAAATACAGTAGATTATGGATAGAAAATTATCGCAACAAATGAATGCCATGGGAAGGAGTATTTTATTTTTGTTTATTTTATATGTTTGACATATAAAAGTTAGACTCACCAGTGGGCAGGATGTCGAGCCGACAGAAGGTATCGCAGAGGCCTGCCATGTCCATGGGGGGAAGGCCTCGTGCCCGCAGGATGACGCAAGCCAGCGACGAGGAGGTGGCTTCGTAGACGAGCCTTATTTCCAGCGCGCCGTAGGCCGAGTCGGAGATCACCGAAGGAGGCTACGGAGACATCATAAAACCTTTAAATTATGCGCTTTCAAGCAGGTAGGTTCAGTTCATTATCATTTCCGATCGGAAAACGTTTAAGTTATAATAATTATTAATTTAATAGTAAAGAAAAAATTTAAGTAGACTACATCGTAAAAAAATACAAAAACATATTTCATTCAATTCAGAGCGAAATTTCGAATACACATAAATTAACATATTTCAGCACTATTCATGATTTTTTTACATTAATCATTCAATCTAATCTGTTGTATTTCTTAATAAAATGTTCGCAGCTGAGGGTTAGTTATAGAAAACACAGAGATATTAAAATCGAGCGAAGAGGTCGTTACCTTTTCCGGCGAGACGGGCGCTGGTGCGATATCCTTCTTGAAACTCCTGAGGCTGTACGCGCTGCCTCTGCTACCCGTCCTCCGGAGCCCTCCTGCCGAGGACTTCTGGCTGAGGCTCTCGGCGCGATTCAGGCTGAGGCCGCTCACTCCGTGCTGCAGGACTTCCATCTCGGAGAGCGAATCGAGGTTGTTCTCCTGCTAGGTTTCGAATATGTTTTTCAACGCCGATTTTTTATTTGGAATTATTTTCTTATTTACACAGAAATATCTAAAACATTTCTTTTATGCCTGTAATCAATATTCCCTGTTGAAGCTGCCTAACTCCAGGATATATGGTTTAAAATGCCACTACGCTTTTTGTATGATGTCTTTTGCGACTCAAATTTTCCACGTTTCTAAATGTAACACAAATTGTGCTCAAAATGCTCTGTTTCAAAGAATTCCAAATGCGTAGAATTGTGATTTCACTGAAATTGATATCCCTAACCCTATGTATATGTAAAAATCTCATTATTTGTAAAGAGTTATGCTATATTTTATATTCTGGTAATTAGGCAAATACTCTAACCCCTTTTACTTCCTAACCCCAACCTCGCTCCTAAATGTATTTTTCTATTTTATTAGGTTTAAAGGATATTCTAATTTTTTCTTTTTTTTTATTGAGAAAACATGTTGGCCGATGAGTACAAGTTTATAACCTTCCTAACTAGGTAAGGGTTACCTGTTCTAAGGAGGGTTATGTAAGAAGTGTTGCAGTGAGCATACAAGAGACCAGCGCAAAACCCAGTGAAAATATAAAAACTAACTGAGGCACAAATATACACTCACACATGAATACAATTTAAGTGTCTACTCGTTAACACTTAATATATGAAACAATAAAATGAATAAATGAAAAAACATTTTAAAAAATAACAAATAAATGAAATGAATAAATATATCAAAAAACAATTATTAAATAGATAGGTAAATAAATTTTCGATATAAGTAAATAAATATTCAATATAGAATATAGTGTTATACTACATATAGTATAGTAACATATATTTATATATAGTAAGTACAGATTGGCTTTGTTTCGAATGTTTTTTATTGTAACGTTATTTTTTGTATTAGCTGTTGTTTACTAAAATAAATAAATAAAAATAATAGCTAAAAAAACTAAGAATAGGAATGTCTTCAAACCCATCGCGATGCTTACCTGAAACGCCGACTTGTGCGACTCCGTCGAGCTGGTCTGCCTGGAGAAGGCCGGCAGCGCGAAGGCATGCGCGCCGAGGTCCGTACTCTCAGCCCTGATGAGGCTGGGCTCGCCGACCCCGCAGCCGGACACCTCCTGCAGCGAGGCGGCCAGCTTGGTGTCGCTGTACCGGTTGGTTCCCCGTCTCTCGGGCAGCACGTACTTGGGGATGCCCTTGAAGAACCACGCGCCCGACTTCTTCCACATCTCTCTGGTTTCCGCGCAGATGTTGCAGAGAAACTGATCCCTGCGACGAACGTCGATAGTTATTCTTAGTTACGGATACCGCGTATAAAATAATTAATCACATTTTTTCTCAGGTGAATTTTCGACACCTCCATCCGTCCAATAATGACTACAAATGGTGCGTTAGCTCTGTTCAAAGTTACGGCAATATGTACTAACTGGTCTAAATTCATTTTTTAACCCGGTCCAAATACCCTAGTATAAGTTGAATATAAATATAAAAAATATATGTTTATAAATAAACATATTCTCGACATATTGTTTTAATTAATAACCCGCGCAATTCATATTATGTTTATAATGAACATCGTTCGCGAAAGCTTAAAAGCGTTCACTTATTGAGTATTCTTTTATTTCCGAGTAAAACAAAGGATTAAATGTAAGGACCATACTCTATGGCGATCATATATTAGAGATCTATAGATTGTTAGAGTTTTTAGATATGAAATGACACTACAACCCTCATAAGGCAGAAGGGGTATTTCTATACCTTCTGCCCTATGAGGGTGGATCATTGTCTACCCGATTAGAGTCCTGTTACGCTGTGGTACGTAATGAGCCAATTCTTGGCGAATGTAACAGGGGGACTTGTTAACAATTAAAAATGATCAAAATGAAAACTCTATATGGGTTATTATTAAAGGCTTTAGATAACGATATACACTTGGACAGAATTGGTATTTATTTATAAAATGTACCTTGGAGGTTAATTTTATGCCAAATATTTCATTCTATAATATGTATGATAAAGGGTCTTATGATATTTGATACTTCTTATGGAAAGGTTTAAAGACATTGCAGTTATAAAGACAAAATAAAGAATACCACAGATCCATCCAGATAGATCTTTTTAATACTGTAGTTTTACTGTAGGGCACTCTAGTAGTGTTTGTATATGATATGCAACTTTTCATTCCATTACATTGTATGAAACTCAACGGCATTAAAAAAAAATGTTAATTCTATACATTTATATATGTGATGGAAATAAAAAATATTATCTTATCATCCCGCAAACACAATTTAACTATACAATTCACCAAACTTCTAAATACCTCAATATTTCCTTTAAAAAAATAACTTCCAATATCGCTGTCTAATTCTCGTCGCTAGTTTATGGCTAGCTAGCTCACTCAACCTCTAATAAGGTGCGAACAGTCTTAAGTCAACTACCAATCAACCAAATAGTACTTATAACCATTTCGCTCGAAAGACCATCGGCAAGAAATGTCAATAACGCATTATTGCCCGTGCAGAAATTCACATCGCCTCGTGGATATTGTGATTAATGTTCTGCGAAAAGCGAATCGCGACGTGAGCCCCACAATAATGCGCCGCAGGCGGTATGCTTAGGGGGTAGGGGTGGGGAGGGGGTATTACACTGAAACGATAAGAGAATTTCGAGGGAAAAAATGATAAAATTGACCACCATTGTCGGAAAACTTTCGAATTTCTCTCACCCAGACGCTACTAATCATAATTGAAAAGAAAAATAGGGCATTCGTAAAGGCCAGTGCCGCGTTGATAGGGTTTATATGACTCCACGTAAGAAAAGAAAAAGGTAAAGTAGGGTGGTTGCAAATGCTCTGTATCGCAGATACAGTGTGTTAAAAAAATAAACTTTTAACTCTCTTTAGTTTCACGTTCGTATTTCAGTTGTTCGTATTTCGTATATCCATCGCATTTTATTTAAATGTCAATTAAATTACCAAGAAATTAATGATACCAGAATTACTCAGCTTAAAAGTAATTATAATAATGCTATAAACGAAATAAATAATTCAACCTGGGCGAATTAGAAAAGAAAGATGAAAAAAATCTCTCTCATAGGGGCCGTCCATATATTACGTCATTTGAAATTAGGAGGGGGGGAGTCTGGTCTGCGGATGATGGTAATATGACGTCGGAGTAGGAAAGACGGTCCTTGCCAAATTGACGTCACCCTTACAATTGTTAACGAAAAATAAACAGATTGATTTTAGTTGATTTTTTATTGTAAGAGTTATTTTGAAATGCTATTCATTTTTCTACATTTTTTTTCAATTAACCTGTAAATGTGTCTCAGCTGTCAGTTTTCTAAGCTTGTATTAACAAATGTTAATTAAATACATCGTAAATAAGCGTTCGTATTATGCATTTATAAAGGTGGTGTTTTTTTTTTAGGTGAAATATGGTTCTTGTCCAGCAGAGGTCCTCTCCTAACCTCTTATTTATATTTTTCCATCTGTTTAATAATTATAATGAGTGATCAAAATCACTTTTAAGAGAAAGTTATTTCCTAATTTCGGTTATGTTGTTATTAAACATATTTTTTAAAAAAAATGTTTAAAAATAATTATTATTGCACCACTATACTAATCTCAAAATATTATTGCACCTAAATTAAAATGTCATTCCTATATGTATTTATCTTGTGTTTATAGAATAAATTATTTAATCGAAAACTAAGAGAAATATTTTTTTTTCGAAAACTAAGATCAATTGTCAGGTACCTTCTTTACAAATAATAAATTGCAGTAAAATACAAGAAAATATTTATTTGACATGTGAACTATGCAAGTTCACTCATGTTTGACCTAAGAATCTAGCCGACTTAGACACTAAAAAATTGAATGTTTATCGTTTGAACTTTCTGATTTGATCCAAATTTGCCATAGAGAAGCATTTCTTAAAACGGATCACACTTTATTTATTATTGAGGATTATCTAATAACTTTTTGCCAGGTTCTAGAGTATTCTGGTATGAAACCCTGACACCACTGGCGTGCAAGAATTATGAAGAGCTGTAAGAACGATGGGGTAGGTATTCTGTAAATATAAAAGATGAAACCCCAGGATGAAGCATCTTACCGGTGATGACCATTCTCAATGACGCATTTGCTGCAGGCCATGTGCCCACAATACAAGCATCTTCTGAGCGGCGACAGCAGTCCTGGACGATCGCCGCACACGAGGCACCTTAAAAGAAATCAATATTACCACATAACCGAATCCAATCGTTATTATTAATCGAGTTTTACCACTTCGCCATAGCTTATTCTGAATTTATAAGTAGCATGTTACAGGATGCAGTCTATACAGAGTGTTTTTAAATATAGGGCGTTCCTTATTAGAAAAAAATATGAGAAAAACGACTTCAAAATAAGTTTGAGAGCTTTTGAGAGCGCGATTGAACACATGGTGCGAGAACGGATAATATAATTACAGACATAATAATATATATTCCCATTTTACAAAGTTGTTTTTGAAATGTGGCAATAAAGTATTTTTTTTATGAAAGAGATATATTAAATAATATTTGAGTATTTTTTTATTATTTTTCAATAACAGGCATTTTACCCCCTTCAAATATGTTTAATCGTGTATATTCTATATTTTGTCATGTTTAAACGTCGTAGAAAGTCGATTACTTATACATTTACAGTGCATCTTCGTCATTAATTTTCATTTAAGACTTAGTTTAAAATGCAGAAGGATCACCTTGAGAATTGGTAATGGACCTAAAAGGGGTGTAATTTAATTAAACTAGGATGTATTGGTTATGATGTTTATTGGTAGCACGTAGATAGGATGTAGACGCAACGGTGGCAGATTTAAGTGCTTCTTGGATGTACCGGACCGTAAAAAAAACCTTACGATGTTTTTTATGTCCGATAAGCCCTGCCGAGTGATATTGACCAAAACATTTAGTGGTCATTTTTACTTGGATGTTTGACACTTTCCTATAACACAAAAGTCGCAATAAAAAGCCATAGACGCGGTAAAAGCACAATTATTTATTTTATTTCTTAGATTAATAATGAATTACCCAACATACTTACATAACCTTAATTAACTGGGCATTGACCGTAACGACTGATTTTATTAATTATTTGTTTGATCAAATTAAATTCATGCCCTAGAGAGTTATTATACTAGTATTTTTAAAACCTTTGTTAGTTAAAAACAAACACAGCAATGTATCAAAATGGAATATTTCCCCTTCTCTGTGTCGGTTACGAAGGTTCCCGATTTATAACAAACAGGAATGGCTATTATTAACTGCTTCTATGCGTTGTATAGTAGCAGTAAATTATTTACCCAGAACCTGACGTCTTACAGCCAGGCCCTACAAGGGTCATTAAAGGCATGTTCCCCACAACTACACGCGCCTGTGGTACCAACTTGCTATGGGTTTCTTCGTTTCCTATCTTCACTTGAGCTTTCAGCACTTTTAGCCCATTCGATGTGCGCTTTGGATAGTCATAGAGACGAAAGTAAGTTATTTTTTAGGTCTAAGAAGATAAAAATAAAAAAAACATATCTACAATGTTATCACGACACTCTTTCAATTCATCATAAACCTTCCATAAACCATAAATCCTTCCTATTAACTGGATTTTTGATTTATTTAATACTAACGTCTCCTAAATTGACCTTTTTTCAATAAAACGTCAATAGTTTCGCAACAGCTGTCTTAAAATAATGTCTTAAACACAGCCACGAACAAAATTCCTAGTTTCTCTCCGTATTAAAAACTTTAGCGAAGGTCAAACGTGTTTACTAAAGACATCCGTTTTTCATCCATCAGCCCTCACGTTTTTACCAGAATATTAAAAATGCCAGAATGAGGCGGTTTTTTTTACACTTCTATCGGCCAAGCCGCAGAATTAGAAAGACAGTATTTGTGGACAGAAGTAAACGGCTTTGACAAAATCTTAAATTGCAACCCAGATCTGCAGGGTTGGAGTGGCGGTGGTAGAGTGGTAGATCGGCTGATGACCTTAATTCGCTTGCAGGCGCGGCGTTTTAATTTTATCTGTGCACAGGCACTCGAGAACTCTCATACTTTTATATTATATGCTCGTGGATAGCTAGCTGGTGTCGCGAGATATGTAACCTCATAGTAACGAAATGCACAGTAACATAGTATGATATATTATGGGATGAAATGGAGTATAAAGTAATCTAATATTTAATAGAGGATGTACTCGTATTTAAAAACACTACTGTCCTTTTAGGAGGTTGATCTGTATCGATAACTAAACCGGTTTCACAAAAAAAAAACCGAAATAATTATCATATTAAAGAACTTTTTTTTAATTCGTGAGCCATGCGTTCTCAACTATTAAAACGATTTCTATTCAATTTTTGTTTCGAATTTCTCGTAATTGGGAAATATTCCGATTAATGTTTTATTGTTTCTAATTTAGTACCGCATTTTATTATCTGTTATACTTCAATGCATCGTTTTTATCGCATTTAGGGGTCATTTTTTTTTAAAAAAGAGTTGGTTATAGCGCCATTTTGAAAAATAATTATAAATGTACTAAAGGAGCGTTCGATTTAAGATCGCAGTTTAAACCCAATATTTTCAAAATTTGAATATCGGTTTAAACCCAATATTTTCAAAAATTTCCTTAATCAAAAATTGTTTTTCAAATTGACGGACTATTTGCTATCAAATATAATTAAGTCAAATAAATAATTAAAAAGTTAGAGTTAAAAATGAATTACATTAGACATCCGGCGATCTCAAGTCGAGGACCTCTTGAGTACATTTAAAATTATTTTTCAATTTGGCTATAAACTAATCTTTTTTTTAAATAAACTATTTTTTTTAAAAAGTGTCATAAATTATAGAATAATTAGAACCTGTGTGGTGCAATACCATGAGCACTCCTTCTCATGGACTCAACCCTGTCGACGAGTCTTCCAACTCTTCGTGCCTCGACCTCGTCGAGTTGCTCGGAGCGCCTGATGACCTCCACAATCCTGGCCTGTTCCTCCGCTGTCAGAGGGGTGGCGCTGCGGGAAACCGACCAGCCCGTGCGTAATCTGGCCACCAATAAAAAACATCTATTTTCTAGCAAATTAATAGCTACATAATGTTATATACCTACGTAGTACATACCATTTCCTTTTATTTATTTTATTTGCAGGTCATATAAAATTTCCCAACTCTAATACGCCGAGTGTGCCGGTACTAGAGCCATGGGAGATAGTGGTACTGAAGCGTTAAAAATGGTATGACCATGAGCGGATTCGAACCCGCGACCTTTAGTTCAATAGTCCAACGCCTTAAGACTACCACGAATTTATGAAGAACTTTTCTAAAAAGTAATATTAAATCTAAAAATGAAAAAATATGATGTTAAAAATTTAGCTACGAACACTTTGAAAACACTTTCTTTAATTGCTTCTATGTAATTATTAACTTAGCTTGTTAATGATTGTTTTACAATGTCATTAGTCCGTGGTCATTACTAATTATAATAATGCTTATTTTTTTTTAAATTACTACTATGCTATAAATATATATATATATAAGATTATTATATTTATCTTGTAAAGGACGTGTAAAATACAGAACTAAATAATATGCCCTGGACTTTTACCTGGACCTGGGCTGTTACGTAAAAAAAATGAAATTTATTGAATACATGAATAAATAAAAATTTACTAAAATTTTCAGAAAGAATTCTCTTAATATTTTTACCTTCCGAAGTATCTTTTTTAGCGCCCTGCCTCTCTCTCCTGTCAACCCATCACGAAGAAAAGAGGGAGGGGCAAACTTCCCTTCTGATTCCTTTGAAACCCGGAGGGGCGATTCCCTCTGGTCCTTCGGGCACAAAGGCGTTTTCGCTCGAAACTCCGTACAAACGCTATTAGAACTATTTATACATCGTTGTTGTTTGGCTAAATTTTATTTGTGAAATTACTCACCAAATCTAGTACCAACCAGTAGTAAAATATAACAATGAAAAATATTTTCCATATTATTGTCATCATTAAAATAATATATTAATGATTATTATTTGGTATAATAAATACTTAAATATGTGTTCGCCTAAAACCAATTTTTTTTTAAATAGGCACTTTCAAGGATTTAACAAATTAAACAAAAAATTTTCAAATGTTTGGCAGAAATTACCAAATCTTTAAAATTAAGGCGTTGTAAAATTACATATTCAGAAAACCCGGGCGGAAGAGGATAATTATAAGGATTAGCCTGTTTTTCAATAAATTGATCGTACAACTTTCTGCGGGCGCGTTATTTGAAGTATTGCACTCACTATGCTTGCTATTTAATTTCATGGTCAATGGTATATTGCGATTTCCTGGTATTTGAATACTTCCTGCGCAATACATACACGTGTGTGTCAAAATAAATTTATTTTTTTAACGATAAGAATTAAACACATAAGTTTTAATTAAAGACCATTTAGAACTGTAAGGCAACAAGGTCAATCATTGTGATTGTGGCAGTAGTTCCGTTTTAAAATTTTTTTTTTTTCATATTAAATATCTACCATGCTTATTATAACAGTTCTAAGCATATAAAAAAAAATAGCGCACGGTAAACCACATTTTATTCGATACTACTTTCATACAGAATATTTATTTCAAAGTATTTTTAGGCTATAAGAGTGTAACTACCTATATTTTAATGACTATTGTTTCAGTTTCATCTATCCATATTATGGACGTGGAGACAGTGGCAATTGCAGACTTTGAAATAAGTTGTTGCCTTCTGTAATGAATAGGGTTGGTTAACTTGAACAAAAATGTAGAAGTAACTCTCATCGAAGTAACTCATCAAGCAATTGTAAGGTCTCTTCCCGAAAACGCTTTTCTGTTTTCTTCGTGATCTTAAATCATTCTGTCTCATCTAACGATTTGTAAATACCGAAACACTGTGCCTTATTGGTTAGTTATAATAAGAGAATCAATTTATTTTAAAAACAATACTGAATTTGCGTATTTATGAAATCAAATATCCTTCTGTAATTTTTTGCCTTGTATAAATTAGTCAAAATGACATCTCTGTCTAAACAAACTCTTCGAGTGTCTTAACTTTTTAACTATTGAATTCTATACAGAGTGTCCCAAGATCATTCCCGTAAATTTAAGGGGGTGTATATGTTCCCTGTTACGAGTAAGAAATTATATAAAAAAATGCTCAAATTAATTATTTTTTAAACTAAATTTGTGTAAAACAATCATAATATTGCGGCAGCGTTCGCCAGGCATACTAAACCCGCTGAAAACACGTCGGGCGCCACATCGTGAATGCAACTCAAGGTCGAGCGGACGTCAACTCGTTTTACACAAATATATTAGGTTTTGAATAGAAACTTCAACATTTTTTTTCTCGAATACCATAATGAATTTTGATATAGTTTCTTAACAAATAACACTAGGAATCGTAGGTCCTATTAGCTGTTTTTTTTATTGGGACGAACCTTGGGACCTGTACAAGCCCTAATTATTACTCGTCTACTTATTATATCTACAAATAAGATAGTTATAACACTATAACGTTTTATGGAGAACTGACCGGGCTGATTAGTTTTTTTTAATGACTATTTTTATGATATGATGCAAATTTTATTTTTCCATGTTTTCTTTAATCCAGCGATACTCCTAACATAAGTGATTATATTAAACACGTAATATTTTTGATGTTTTTATTTTATATATGATTATTATTTTATTTTTGTTTGTTTATTTAAATCAGTTCAGTTCAATGCCACCAAGTGACGTTTATTTTTTCCCAAATAAACATTACAAAGAAAAAAATACATCTTGTCCTGCTAGAGCCTGAAGGGCTCATCTGGCAGAAACTCAAATTTGAATTATGTTTTTCTTAAAGCGGCTTACTCCTTAAATCCTAAACTACTAATTGTACATACATAACAACTTAAATAAAAATTATACACAATTTAATTAATTAATGTTGTTTTACTTGCATTGTATTTTTATATTTTCGATAAACCCATCTATTTCTTCTTCCTACCCGCATTGCCACAGCCGTCGCATGTCGAGTGAAAGGCGATGGCCTCCAAACGTCTGGCGATATAACTTTATCTTTCGGAAAAAAAATCTGTATTTGGTATATTTTAAAATATATTTTTTTTTACATAGGCAAACGTGTTTTCTATGTGGTGTCATACTGTAGTTCTTATGTTACAGAATAATTTATTGGAATATTAAAAATTAGTAATTTTAAAGCTTAGTTAACATTTAGTTACTGTTAAAAAAAATATATTTATTTTAATTTTATTTTCGCGGTTGTATTTATTTGTTGCCTCGTTAACTAAATATTTATATATTGTTACAAATTTACACATCTAACATTCTAAGTTATAAAATGCTTGCAGAAATATTTCCGATGCTATTCGGTGAACTGGTACTGGCAAGGGGCCAGCCAAATTCCTTGCCGGTGGAGTATGGTTGCAGGAATTTATTCCCGTTATTAGCCTTCATATTATATCACAAAAGATATTATAATAATGAAACATTACTCTATCGTGGGGAAGTTGAGCGTGCAACACTTTTATCCTATTTACTTGATTTAAACATACGCAGGTACGCGCGTCGGTGACGTCATCTGCTTTAACATGAGATAGAGCAGGGGTGCTCAAACTTGAACTGCTGGCGATCTACCTCAATATTTTTAGACTACTTACGATCGACTCTGAGAGACTGCAAGTGTGTGTGATGCAGGGTTGTCGTACATACACGATACACCCTACCTACCTAGGTAGGGCGTACCGTAGCATATATAGATATTAGCTTTCTGCACAATATAGGTACATTTGTAACGCTTGTCCTGCGATGTCCTGACTCATGACTTCAATACGCCTTGTTACAGTCGGACGAGATAACTGAAGTTCTCTAATAGCAGACATGATTTCTGTTTTATTTTCCGCTAGTCCCTGCAAACAGGACTAGAAATTCCTGCAGGCGCAACATTTATATCGGCGTGAACGAAAGTCTCGAATGTTCCCGTCAAACGCGCCGCCCGAAACTAGACTGTACTTTCTCTCGTTGTTTCTAGACTAGACTGTACTGTGTACTGACTATTCTAGAAACAACACGGCTTTTCTTTGAAAAGTGCCGCGCGTTCCTTTGATAAAAACCACCTTTCCACCTTTCCACCGTTCCACCTTTTGCCGCAAGCAGTGTTATTTTATTACGTAATACATTTTTGTAGTTTAGTTACCTGCCTAGTTATTAAAATTTTTTTTCTTCTCGAGATCTACTCAAAAAGCACTCGCGATCGACCAGTCGATCGCGATCGACCGTTTGAGCACCCCTGAGATAGAGTATGCGAATGCTCATATTAATATCTGCTAACAGTCCACTTGACAGGGTTGATTTGAATAAACCAAAGATAACAATGTCGTTAACACGCACAGTACAAGCAGGCTTACATCGTTAATTCGTTCAATTCACATATGGTTTTGGAAAAGCCGTATAAACTGAAAGTAATTTCGGTTATTTTTTTATTTCTTGGCCAAACAGGTCATAAAGTAACTGCCAAAAAACATATAAAAATAGTTAATATAAGAAAACATACAATATAATTTAAAAATGTGTTTTTTTATTTATTATACAATATTTAGTAAATAGTGTAGTAATATTTGTGTAAGAAATACGCACAATCATTATTAAAAAAAAAAAGAAACACGCATAGATTTCAAATAAAAAACAATGAAATCATAACATACTTTGCTCTCAGCGCCAGCTGGCGGTCGTTCGGGCAGACGAACTTGTTCGCTTTATAGTTGAAGCCGATCATCGCAACAAAATGGCCGCTTACACAAAAAGTACACAAAAAAAGATACAAAACTGGGAAAATAATTAAAACAAGAGCGCGCCTGTTGCGCGCAGCGCGACTGAAGGCAAACTGTTGCGTTCGTTCGTTCGTAGAGCAGGGCGCTGCTACGTGCTACTAATCGATATCATAACATTTGCGTAGCGCTACGGTCGGGCTACGCATGACTACGACGTGCAGTACTAGACGGCAGCGCCCGCGAAATTAAAGGTACGCGCTCATACAACGTTTCCCCTTATATCTTTTAAAAAAAATAAAAGTAAAGGTTGACTAACATTCATACGCCGAGATTTCTGAGCCAAATAAATCTTTTCTTTTTAAAGAAAAACCCATTGAATTGACGGCTGACTTTGAATAATGACTGTTAGTTTCGCACGAGAGCGTCAGCAAATAAAATTGAAATGTTAAGATATGGGATAAAACGTGTGAATAGACATAGCGAGCTGCAGCGCTGGTAGTGGGTCGACCAGCGCGACAGCTCGCACATCTCTACCCGCCGCCGCCAGTGACGCCGTTTGACTTGACGCATGGGGGAAACCCGTGGGAGAAGCGAGCATGTCGAATATGTGGACTTAATTTTAACCCCAGCTGCGCTATTCTTGAACCATTCGAAAATAATATAAACGCGTTATTTTACAGTCAAATGTGCATTTTCGTAATAAAAAAAACAGATTTGACTGCTATATCGTTTGTATTTCTAATTTAGAAATAGTTTAGTAAAACCAATATAATTACCACGTGTATGTAAATTTGACAATTTTATTAACCTTACTCGCTAGTAGCAAAGGCACGTGTGTGCTTTTGAACAATAACACCAGCTTTGATTGGTGTGGTTTATACAACCGAATTACTAGTAAATAAGCCCGAATACATATAATACAATATTTTAGCAAAATATGGCCAAATGTGTGGTTTTATTGTAATACTTCTCGCGTAACAAGTTTCACTCTTCAAGAGTAGTGATTCCAAAATCAGATTATTGAACGATGCTCGCTTTTAAAAAAACGAATATGATTTTTTGTGTCGAACGCCTATAAATATTTTATACATATAGTTTGGCCACAGCTAATGTTGATATTTCGCATCTTTTTATATATCAGTTCAGTTCAGTTCAATGCCGTCAACAACGGCGTTTATTTCAACATAGTTTTTTTATATGGTATCGATAAGTGGATGATATTTTATTATATAAATATACTAAATGTTAACAACGTTTTTTGAAACGACCGCGGATTGAGCCGATAGGAAATGACGTGCTACGATCGCACCGTGTCGCAAACTGACATTTCAACATTGCTTGTTTTGTTATAAAGAAGTAAAGTTGTATGTCATGTCATTTCGTTGCGATTGTTGGGCGGGTTGAGCGCATTGTTGGTTATAATTTAAGCTAGTTGTGTGAACCTGTGTCCTAAAAATAGGCCCCCTGATGCCTTACAAGAAGCGGCTTTCGGGGAGGATGTCGGACGTCGGTGCTCCAAACGATGTTTCTGTTGTGGATGTCTATGACATAGCTTCGGACATTGGCAAGGAATGTGAAATCATTATTGACAAATTCGGGGCGGATGCGGTCACTTCTCTGCTGCCAAAAGTTATAAACGCTCTAGAATTATTGGAGAATTTAGCTGTTAAGTCGGAACGGGAGAACAGCACTGTCCAGGAGTTGACTTCGAAAATTTCTCAGTTGGAGAACGACAAACTCGAAAAGGCAGAGTATCGCCAAAGATTTGAAAAGGTAAGGCTAATAATCAAGGTCAGTTTTAATGCTAAACAAATAGATGCGTAATCCATTGAGTCAAATGAAATATTTATTAGTCACTTTTGGTGCTCTTATAAGCTTTTTAGTGTAGGTAAGTAGATAGATAGGTAGGTTAGGTTACACATGCATATTGGAAAATATTACTTACTTTGGAATTTCAAATTAACTCCCTATAGTATTTAATAATTGAAGGTTAAGCACAGTGCTAAAAAATAAAACGGTCACCTTTAAGGTTATTAAATTTAATTATGTACATAGGACATTGTTAACCCAAGATATCAAATATTTTATTGTTGGGTTAACTTAGATATGCTCCTAAGATGCTGTAGTTATAGCAGAACATATTCGATGTTTGCATATTTACTATTCTTGTGTTTCCCTTAGCGGGATGTCATATAAAAATTGTTTAAAGTTAATAAACATGGCTGATGCTATTTTATCAATCTATTTGATTATCTAAACTAGTATTTAATTCAATGGTTCACATATTTCTGCCGCACACTTTCCATTGACGTATTATTGACATTTTTATAGACTCTGCACTACTAAGACTCTGACTCTGTAAGTACTATTTTGCTCTTCAAAAATGATGCTCTATTTGTTAATTTGGATGGGTAATGTCTTATCTATAAAACTTATTCGTCAATGACCTTACCTACTAATTTGATTGGTTAAGTCTTGGCTATTGATCGGAATTACAACTACTTAGTACTTACTTGTATTATATAAGAGCCAACTTAAGTAATTTACAAAATATTAATATCAAAATAATAAGATCAACAACTAAACCGATCTCATTAAAAAAAATAGTTTGAACATCGAGCAGAGGCAACCCCCCGGCCTATTCGCGACTTACTGCTCAACTGAACTTGACGTAACCCGGGTGTGATTTTTTTGTTTGAGACAGATTGATGCCATTGCGATTGATGTCAGCGATTTCCAAGCTGGTTAGATTTTTACTAAATTTTACATCTGTTTTTCACGTATTTGAGAAACATTTTTTGCTGATTAATGTTTGTTTAACCTCCACCAATTTAATTAATTAATCCAATTAATGAAGTTGATGTTTGATTGATATAGATCAACCTCCTGAAAGTAGTGATTTTAAATACAACCTGTAGATATTTAGAATGTGAATTGACAAAGAGGACAAAAGCTGTTGAATGTCTTCCCAACAAAGCACTCTGTGTTGAACATAATGTCATCTGCTTCTATTAAGAAGCAGATCACATTATGCTAATATGCATTATTATTAACTTATATACTTGTATTAACAAGTATATAAGTTTTGCGATTCAGGTATATGATTGCCATTGTTAATAGTCTCAAGTCTACTTATTTAGTATTTTTTTTTTTCAGGAATTAGAATCCATAGAAGAATTATGGCGGACGGAATCGGCAGAGCTGGTCTCGGCGGTTTCCCGTCTTCAGGAAGAAAATCGTCGCTTGCAGAAAATGTTTTCGAGCGACGGCACCTCTGTTCTAACCTCCTCCCCATCTCCCGTAAACGAAGAAGATACTGAGGTCCTTCAAAGACTCACCGCATCGGCAGAGAGACAAAGACATATGCTCAGAGACAGAGACAGGATCGTTCAAGATAAACAAACCTGTATTGACAGTGTAAGGACTTGTACAGAATTATGATTAATGAAAAACACTTGAAATATTGAAATACGCCTCTGCACTGAGGTTTCCTAGGAAAAAGATCTTTGTTTCGGCGCATTAGAATCTTCATAAATTATTTTCAAATGAAATATTCGATAGTATAACAACATGCAGTGGTGTTTATGTTTTTCATTTTTCAACTTAATTTATAATTTAATACTTAATACGGTACTCTAATTTAAAGTAGAGAAGTTTTTTTATTAAAATTGGCAAGTCTATATCAGTAATCTCTCAAGGTGTCAAATATTTTATCTAAGTGTAATACATTTATCGGATTTCTTTAGTCCCCAACACTACTAATTCTAGAGATAAGGAATTGTTATGTATTTTTTGGTAAAAAATATTTTGTTTTTATTGAGAGGATATAAAGACTGGCTTAAAATATACTAGCAAAGATTAATTATTAGGAAAGCGATATTAGCAGTTAACAAAATCATAACCTATACAAAACCAACAAAAGCATTTTGTATGATTTTTCACTACAATTTTAACCAGGTCTCAATAGCGTACTGAAATTATTCTTCGCCCTAATTCTCTTCATAATAATTCCATCTAGTGATTTACGTGTGTGATACAAACAAAGACATGCGCTGTATCAACTTTGCACACAGTTTATGATGCTTCATTTTAACTGATTCTATCATAATTACAGTTATCACATTTTTTTACGGATAAGCATGACCTAGATTATTTTTAAAAACATTCAAAAATGAAATGGAAAATTAACTTATCTGTACACTGTTGTAGAATCCAATATTAACAGTATATTTTTAATGAAAAAAAAAAAAAATAAATATATTTTTAAAAATTGCCCAGGAAAATCTTCAGCGCTGGAAATAAAAAAATAAAAACCTACATTTTCTCAACCAAATCCCATCCAAGTGTACTCCACGAAGTGATCTTTCAGGACTGCGCTGTGAAGAAGTGATATGCTTCACTGGGAATAGTGATCCAGGTTAACGAGATGAAGACTTAATCTGCACCATTATCAAATACTGCAGTCATTTATTCTAAGAGAAACCTAATAGCTTCTCGACATTCAGCATAGAGTCCTCGACCCATTAATGACATTTGCACTTTTCGCATCTTCTAGAAATACTATTGTCCCATCCTTCGAGGAATTTAAGACTGAAAGTGTCGGACTGATTAGTGAAAGTTAAAAATCATTATTCCTTTCTCATATCAAAATATTAAAATGTACTTCCCTTACACTGTGCTGTACTGCGCTGTGCTATAAATGTGCTGTACCTTATACAGCAACCAGATCAACAGTTTGCAAACTGGTCATCTGGTTTTGCTTTGGTTTGAATGAAGCTTGTTTCGAAGAAAAGATTTTTGCTTTGTATATTAGTGCCAAATTGATATGAACTGTTAGCGTTTACGTAAGCTTGCTTGAGATGTTGCCATTTAATAACTTTGATATATAATTGGTCATAATTGTTGTTAAAATGTAATCAGCAATTACCAACAAGTTCTGACCCTTCTTTCGCTATGAAATTAGCTTGCAGGCACAAGCAGCAGGCGCTTTGGATCTGCTTGGAATATTTTTAAGTACGCTGTAATAACGCACAATATGGCTTCTAACATCGGACCTCAAGATTTTGAACGTTTAAAACCATTTTCGTACTGTTTGATATTTTTCTACTACCGATTTTATACTATTTAGGCTTAAAATAAATAAAACAAAAATGTTCGTCCAATCACTCTCATTTATTAAATTAATTATGTAAAAATCTTTAATGAGTCAAGACTATATATTCCAACACACATTGACCGCGTTGGAGTTAGACAGTTATTACGAATATTAGTTACTATGACCTAGATCATATACAATTATTTTTAACCCTACTCAACTAAGCTAAATTTGCTTGTGCTAGAGTCAGACAAGATGTAGCATTAAAAATGGTATTATAATGTGCAGATACAAACCCACATTCAGTCAAATAGTCAAACACTTTAACCACTAGATTACTACAATCTCAAAACTATCATATTCAAAGAATATTATGGAAGAATTTATATTTGACTTTTATTATATTATTTTCATCATTCAACCATGACAATATTTTTGTATACCTATTTATTATTTTTTAAAACTTTAAAATTAATAACTGTTCTTCTTCAACTTAATTTTATTGAGACATTTTTTTTAACAGTTGACGTCTCAAATAGAAAAAATGACCAGTGCTGGCAGAGACCTTAAGAAGAAACACAAACAATTCCAGCAACAGGTAATTTGTTGACTTTATTAATTTTAGTATTTTGTTACTGATGTATGTTTATGCTTAAGCCGGTATTCAAGTGAATGATCATATTTTTTCTCCTTATTTTAATAAATTACTTATCGTTTTGATTTTTATCTACTCGCCAGTTTTTATGCGCCACTCGAGAGGGTTAATTTCACCATAAATATTTTGTATACACAATTTTAAAATGTTTTTCAATGAAGTGCTATTATCCTTATATAGTTCTTTTATTTTAATAGTGAGTTACATGTCCAATTAATGTTAATTGCTGAGAAAGACAATTTGAAAATAGCAATTCAGAAATAGCAGTGATGGCGAGACAAATCTTGTACATCTCATTCTCACCCACCTTTCCATCTTTAAAGATGATGACAGTGTTATTAAGTTTTATGCCTGGATATGGGTGGTACATCTCATTTGACACTTCTATCAAATATCCCATGTTCATGCTTATTGACTATTAAAAACGTCAAATGCTACTCAAAATACAGCAAAAGTAGACTATATTATTAATTATAATTTTAAATAAACCACAGTAGGTGTATAACACCTACATTTCCAAACCTACCTACCTAAAATTTCAATGGGGCATTTAAAACATGCTATTTTTAAAACAAAGTAATGTGACTTGGTATCATGTATTTACAAATAATAATGCTTCATTGTGGAAATGCGAAATTATTTTTAATTAAGTCAAAATGTGACGCTTTTATTGTAATTTTCAGCCTAACAACAAAACTAAAAAATGTTTACTTGTTTTGTATATGCAACGTTTCGTTCTTTTTTTACAGGAAGTATGTGGTGTGCCAAAACTATGTGCCAGGAAATGTCTAACTAGGCATTTAACCTATTTAATATGTTTTTTAAAAACAAGCAAATTGTATTCATTCAAGGAAAAATTGAAAGATTCTATCAATATATTGCAAAGTTGAAAAGCACAATCCAAAAGCGCAATTTTGAATTGTGTTTGATACTCAAAACATATCGTTTTCGCTATGTTCCTGTGAATCACTCAAACAGAACAGATAAACTTATGAAAGTGTTTAATTTTTCAATATTCAGACTGGGACCTCACTTTGCTTACTATACACGTTTACTAAGGTATAAAAGTATTTATACGCATTAATTAACCTAGTATGCTTTTTAGATTAGGAGCGTGTGCGAGGAGCGCGCTGACTTGAGTGCCATTGTTACAACACAACAGAAAGAGATAGCATCTCTCCAACATATCATAGAAGGGAACAATCAGGTATTCATTTATTTACACATGCAAACAATGGCTTAGTGACATATTTTACTAGGGTTATAGATGAATATATGTAATTAAGTAAAATTTAAAAAAAAATGGAACCTGTAGCAACCGTTTTTAATTTTATCCACACCTTGAAGTTTCTTTGTTGACCTTTTTTTGGGGTTTTTTTTATTTTTTCCTAACCTAACTAAAATTAAGATAAATCACCTGTTGAGATTATTTACAATATTTAAGAATGTGGTTTTTTTAAGTGGTAATTCTATTCCAAATGAATGAATAATGATTGTATTATCGGTTTCACCAACTGCTGGTGTAATATTTTTGACCATGGCTTTCAGAAAATATATGAAAGCTGCACTCTTTGTTTTAAGGTTGTATTGTATATAAGTAAACATTTTTAAACGTACATATACAAATGGTGCTGTAAATAAATCATATTTACATGTATTGAATCTTTTATTAATGTTACTTAAAAGTTCATCACAGAATCATTTTTCTCCCGTTGATATGATTAATTAAAGTATTGATAGAGTTTTTAAAACACGTACATGGAATTATTAAGCATTCACTCAAATAACTTTAAACACTAAATATGTCATCTGCTTCGGTTAAGACACTGAAAGATGTGATTGAATAAACAAAGCGTAGCACAATTTTAAATGCCCTTGAAAATTGTAGGTGTTGGTATTTCTTAAGGGATTAGTCGATAATTATGTATTCCCGAAAAGCACTGCGTCTGGACCGCTGTTTGGGGTTCTTCTCCCTCCCGACAACCACCAATCGCCACATATTCAACCTTTCAAACGCTCCCATTCAGTCCAAACAATCCATTTCTCGGCAAACAGATTTTGATAAGCTCTTTCATATTAAGAAATAATTTTATCCATATCTATACTTAATATCTATACCCATATCTATACTTAATAAGAGTCATATAAAACCACAAATTTAAGTAAGAAATAATAATCTAAACACCAATCTGACCCTATAAAACGTGTTTAAAATATCAGGTTGGATTTTTTTAAATGGAAAGTATTAGGTGTACATAAATTGTTTTTATTAAATTGCCACAAACATATTTACTGCAGATTACTGCTTTTGATTATATACTACTCAATATATAACTAATATAACTCCAGTTCGAGTATTGAATGTGAGCGTTGACTTAGTGACGCCTCCGACTTCTTGCTCCATCCACACCTATACACACCACATCTATAATGTTTGTTTGTTTACAGACTTGTGCGAAATGTTCATGTACTCTTGAAGATGAGTCAGATCGTCCACTTTTTAGTTCGAGAGAATTGAGAGCGATTCTTCATGAGAGGAATGAACTGAAGCAAAGACTTCAGGATGTCGAAGAACAGTTGGCAGCTTTGAGGCCCCAGGGGATGGAAAGGTGAAAACCAATCATTATAATTTAATGTAATACTAAAAATCTGACTGCAAAGACTGCTAGAGTTTCTAGTATAAATGAAAAATTGGTTTTTGTACTGAAAAATCATCCCCGCCAACAGCGTAATATCAATTTTTTACTTTGATTGTTTCTGATTGTTTCTTGATCGTGACAAACGGTGACTGAGATTTCAACGGAAATATGTATTTTTATGTTACATGATAAACGATTTACTTTGAATTTTATATTTTGAGCAACCTAAAAATTATATAATAAATTTTTAAATATACCTAATAATATTAATAGCTAATAATAGATACTTATGTATGAGCTATGAACAAGTCTGGTTTATTTAGCGGTAGAATATGTCCAGTTCAGATTAACATCATTTAATTCGTCGACTGCTATTCCAATCATTCTTTATAACATATTTATCAGAGTTACTTTTTTTGTTTCTGGTGCCTAAGTGCATTTTTAAATTATATTAGTTAACCTGAGTAGGCACTACTCAGGCAAAAATAAAATGGTGGTAATAGTAATAGAAATCAGACCAGAAAATCTTTGTCTGTTTTCAGTCCTGACAGCAGCGATCAAAGTAGTGAACCATTAATGGCCGACGACCAAGAGACAAGTCTGACTTTGGATGAGCCGGTCAACGATTGGGATGCTCCGGTGCAGGGTCCTCTGCCGGCGGAACCTGATGACGCACCATGGAAGAAGAACCAATCTGGAATTAGGAAGTTGTAAGTTATCTGTTTAATTTTAAGAGTTGCTAAAACTGGGGTCGCAGTGGCTCCTGGTCTATGGTCTGAAGACACTGCTGATAGTCTGCCGAGTATGTGTGAATGTTTGCATCAAAAAGGGAATTTACACGAGCGCTTTTATAAAATTAATACATTTGGGCATGAATTATTATCCGTTTTTTTATGATTTCTTGCTAGTAATAATAGTTAGTCGAATTGTATGATACAGTGCGTTTGCAAACGGCAAATTTATCTGGACCATTTACCCTGTCAAAGTAATTCCATAGGTTGCTTGTAAACTCCCTGTTCTGATTGCTACCCAACAACATGTTAAAAATAAAAATACAATTCTAAAGAAATATTTTTTGAAATAATACTTCAAAACTTATTAATAATGACTATTTAGGTCGTTCAAATACTTCTCAATCTGAAAAAAAGAACTGAAAGAGAGAACTGTTTTCTCTTTATTATACGCTATGCACACAATAACAACACACGGTCTATTAAAGAATTAGTTATCGTTTATTAGTTAAAAACACACATACACACGCACACGCTGAAAACTAACAAACAAGGCGATTAATTAAATGGCATTTTACAGTCGGCAGAACACATGTGCTTTGCGTGAACGGCTAAAACACCATTTAAAAAAATATTATATAATTACTGTATGTAAAGTTAAGGAGTGAGGGTCAAGTAACAAAATAGATGAACTGTCTGACGCCAAAACCGTCGCCATTATTTAAACGTCTAATTCTCCCAGCTCTGCAGTCAAACATGGGAGTTATTTTTCAAAATTATTTTGATTTTCATGAGATCAATTTAGTTTCTGATATAGATCAAACTCTTGAAAGAACAGTAGTGATTAACACTTTTTTTTATCGTCCCATTTATGAAATAGTTTCAAATTAAACTGGCAGCTCTTCCATTAAGATGCATAAGGCCATTAATATTTTCATTGGTAAAGATTTCCCTAACTCTCTGATAAATTGTAAAATGTTTTTGTTTGAATTGAGCCAAATACTAATAAAAAAAATACATTTTTCACAATATTTTGTTGAACGACTAATTGATTTTATTTATTTACAGTTTTCGCAAACTCTTTTCGGAGTCTGATACATTTGTGGGGCCAGTCTCATTTCCGCGGCGGTCTCTCTCCACGCTGGCCACCAAGATGGCGAGCGGAGGTTCCGCGACTGCCACCACCGCCTCGTAGGATGTCAGAACCTATCAAACCCGTCACGAGAGTCAACCGGTCGCCCGACAGGCGATATTCCGACCTTGCCGCCTACCCCCCGCATTCATCCATCGCACCCGACTTGAGAGAAGAGCTGCTCGCTAAGCTCGGCGTGGAGAACCTGCTGAGCGGAACCGATTTGAGTAAATGGCTCGGTAACAAGATTGTTTTGAAGAAGCATAGCGATTCCACAAGTTTCATAAGATTCTTATACCAGCGTCATTCACTTGCCGACACTGAAGTGTCATTCGACAGTTTATTTGCACCGCCCTTACGAAATCGACGGTTATCAACCGGTAACATTGTGTATTTAAATAGCATTGAATATCTTTTCGATCCGCAGGAATTTCCTTCTGGTGAGGGTATCCAAGACGTTGCTAGACTTATAGGTGCTATGAAAAGAGTTAAAAGTGAAGAAACGTTGCGGCCGTCGGTCGCCGGCAATAGCGGTGATCAAAATATTTTAGGTTACTCTGACCGTAGTGTAAGTTGTTGTGTAATAAATAACAATACCATTAAGCAGGATGCTACTGTTACTAGTCTTAGTAAAATAACCGATAATATCCCAAGTAATCCTCCGGTAGTAGACTCTAAAAACATAAATTATAATTTACACATAACGAGTTATAATAATCTAAAACCTGTTTATGTTGAAACAGCAAATGCTTCAATTATTACAAATCCTACCACGATAGGCGAGTTTCATTGTTTGCGCTGTTCCAATCACACTTGTAACCAAGTAAACACTCCTGAGAGGGAGGAATCATTTATTGTTAGAATTTTTAACAAGTTCTGGGAAAGATATCGCCAACGAGATGGCATTCACACTAATTCTGTCCTTGTTGTGTTGAACAATAATGATGGTGAAATGTATGTGTGCCTGACAGAAGCTCTGGTGTTTATAGCTGGTTTATGGCTGAGGCATGTTGCTGATTGATTTTATTTAGTTATTTATTTTACTACATTCATAAATTATCAAATTCATATATAAAAATGTTTTACAATATACGTAGCTTTTAAGCGGCAAATTTGTACTTTTATACACAAAAGTACTTAAAATTGCCAATTTTGTTAAAACATTTTGCGTGTAAGCTTTAATCATTTTATATCATTGACAAAAGATTTGTTTTTCTCCCATTCAACGATTTATGCCACATACTATTTTTTAATATAAAAAAACGTATGGTGCAAATGCAAAAAAATATTTCAATAAATTTCATTCTAAATATTATTTAATTTTTAATGTAGTTAATGTAATGGAATGCTCCAGACGAAGGAATTCCTCAACGGTCAACAGCACAGACACACGAAATTTTGTATATGCATTTGAGCACTTAAATAAAAGCTTGTATAAGGCAAAAATGCTCTAAAAATACTTTACAATTGTGATATTTATTTTTACTATACTACTAGACAGTATTCAAAAACTTATTTTACTTTTAAAAAAATAAAAAAAATTTAAACATATAAAAAAAACAGTGCTAACTGTGCAAGTGTGACTATTCACAAACTAACTATTTTGCACCAGCGAACATCCATTGCGCTTCACCATGACAGATTTGTGACAACACCGTATGATTCTTTGGTGAGATAAAAAGTATACACATTTAGTTGTCGTGTCGCAATTTAGGTCAGTTGCATTGCAATTTTTTCACAAGGCACGGGGGAACATTTTCATATCACATACATTTTTAAGCCACATAATGAGTATCAGTCTGTTGGCAGACATTCTTTGTTTAGGTATTGTAAGCGTTCACGGTCTAAATTATCTCTAACCCGTAGCCGTAGGGGGTGGTGGTGGTGGTCACTAACGCCAACAGAATACACACATGTTTACACACTTTTTATCGTGCACATCCATTCATGGGATTACTTTACACTTCATACTGAACATTTTTTTTCTAGAAGTTTTCATAATTTTGACATTTTTTCCATACAAATTTAATAATATCCCACGGCACTGCGTCTCGTCTGTTTCTGTATCTATCTCAATGCGAGGAAGCACATAAAGTAACTGCGTTTAAATGCTATTAGGATTTTTTCTATTGCTCATCTTACCTACTTCTTTTGACGCATTGAAAAACTTGTAGAACAATTGTTGTCCAGTTTGATGTGCTGAATAACCGTATGAAAGGATGTTCATGAGTAAAAATCATTCTGCATGTAAGTGGCTAACGATGTGTGCCAACAATTGAGATGCATAAGCTAGAGAGCGTATGGCCGTTTCAGGCCGCAATTGGAGTCTTTCAATTTCGGAGAATTAAAATATGACGGTCCATTGTACCGTGCATTTACATCAAATCTATACATATCTAGTGAAAATTGGGATGCCGTCTCTATTGGGTAATTACGTCCGCCATCGAAACAACTTTTAGGAATATAGATCACGTTAAAACATCAGGACTTATTATTATTAACTGAATGTACCCATTTTTATCCTCTATTCATGGTAGGCTAAATAATCAAATCTGAGGGGAGGTGGAATCGGAGATTGCCTCGCCCATTCTTCACGACTAAATAGGTTTTAGCTATTAGACCAGATCCACAAAGTAGAGCAAACATCAAAATAAAAATAGTTAGGTCAATTATGAAAGATTAAAAAATTATTTCTCCGGTTTTATCTATTTAATATATGTGTAATTATTTTTAAGAATATAATAACACTTCCATTGTGGTTCCTAAGGTCTATACAATATCCCCTTATCATGAAATATCTCATTTAATGGATACCTCGCTGAAAATTTTAATAGGTATAGTTAGATAAATTTTTTTCCCTAATATCGTCAGTGTTTAAAGAGGGCGATACAAATATTTTTTATATCGTTATCTTTGAAAATATATGAACAGGGTGTATTTATATTCACCGATGTCCTTTTTAAGGGGTTGATATAGATCGATAATCAGCAAAAAATATTGAAAAAATGTTTTTCAATTACGAGATAAACGAGTTTGAAAAATTATTTTAATGTTTGAGAAGGCGGTTGAACGCATGGCGCAAGATCGGGCCGTGACCTCGCGCTCGTGCTTTCGCGAATCACTTTAAAAGAAAACAAAGTTTTTTATTATTATAATTATTTTAGTATGAACATGTTTTTTTTTCATGAGACCGGTTAGGTTATCGATATAGATCAACTCCCTAAAACGACATCAGTGTATATAAATACACCCTGTATAAGTAGCGTTATTGAGATATCGGCCTTGACCTTGATCTTGTCGGGTGAAAGGGCTTGTTTTATCTTCGCTCAAATAGTTTCTTATCGACGGTGGAAAGGTAAAGTGGCTTAACCACCAATTTGACCAAATTTAGTTAAAAACACTATTTTGATCAGTTATTTTTTCTGCGTCGAATAAATTATTCTATAATGCTATAGGAAGTGTTTTTTTTTTGACTCAACCTTTTTTTTTTCAATGTGTTCTGGATATTATACCAGAAAAATGATCTAAGCAACACGTTTTCCTACTTTTGGAGATGAGTCTTTTGGTTAAAATTACTCATACAAAAAATATCACTTAAGCCAATGATAAGGCAATGCATTTATCATTTAGGTCTTTTCAACAGAATATGTTTGTGGATGGTATTGCACATTGTCATTCTGTACTTATAATTTTTTTATAAAATAAACTATCAAAACCTGGAGTTTGTCTATACTAAATACAATTGTTTACTGTTACTGTAGTTTACTGTATTGGTTAAAACACTAAAAAAATCCATTTCTTTATTAGTAAATTCAAAATATGTGAAAATAATAAGCTATTTTAAACATTAGCGAAAATAAATATGATTATAATATATAGCTTTTGGAGTGTAAGATTAAAAAAAATACTATCATTGTGCGATAAGTAATTTTACTGTATTGCTAACTCTAAAATTGGCTGAAGCGCCAAAAATTATTCAAAAATGGATAATTATTATTTTTTATTAATTTAAAAAAAACAAGAAAAATAATGTATGAATTTTAAATTTCAACCAATTGGTGTGCTCCAAGACCTTTTTTTTTTTAAACTTAACTATTATAAAATTCGCATTTTGTCATTTTACCTTTCAACCATCATGAAATATTTCTAAATACTTTGTTATTCCACTTATATTAGCTGTAATTTTTAGTTTACACTAATAAAGAAAAATAGTTTTCAATGACCCATTAGAATTAACAGATTTCCACACACAAATTGTTAAAAATGCAATTTTTTTTCCATTCAAAAAAAAAATGTAATGTAGTTAGTGATTCTTGAGAGATTTGTAGTCCTTAGATTCAAGGAAGGTTTTCATAAAGTATCTCATCAGCCCTAGATATTTGGAAGGTTTGGATCTTTAGGATATATTCGGCTGGGATGGGGCACGAACATATTTTTATGGGAAAATTTATATTTTCATGGAAATTTAATCATTCCATCATTTCTACACTTATTTATCTCAAGACTATATTCATCATATATTTATTATGTTTTATAAAATGTAATAAGTCGCCAAGCTGAACTATTTAATTGTTTATTATTCAGACAAGTGTTATTTTTATTACAAAACTATAATTTTACAGATTTTATACAAACTGTAAATCTATGAATAAATCCTGACATTCCGGAGATAACACATCTCGTCCTCGAGGGACAGTTTAATAGGTCCGTCTGATTATTGACGTGTACGCATCATCTCCTGCGATCGTCTCCCAAACTCCGGTTTATAATTAATGCATTAATGTAAGTATATATGAAATCATTAAAATTATATTTTTATAATGATGGATAATTGTGAAAGTTTAAAATCAGTTAACTGTTATTTTTAATTACAATAATTTGTTTACTGTATTTGTTGGCAGCATTTTTAAATTACAAGATAACAAATGTGCGATTAACACCCTCAGCCCTTGACGGCTGGGATGTATTAACAGTAAGAGAATGATATAAGAATGTGCTCTTACACCGCACCAGCGACAGATAGCGGTACAGATACTCTCGTTTGACGGGTTAAAAGTCTGTATTACCTGTTTCATGTTTAGAGTTCTAGGGCAAAAGTCCAAATGTTAGTTGGTTCTAGGAAAATTAAACTCGTTGGTCAAACATTACAGAAAAGATTTAAAGTTGTGTTTTCGCTTTAGTAACTAGCGCTAAAATAGTTACATCACAGCCTGAGGCAAGTTGCTCATGTGTAGGATCCTAGGGCAGCGACGGAGAAAGATGCTACTATGAACAACGCCCGCCCGCTCCTAAACTTCTAACAGTGTTGCAAATCAGCTTAGATTCAGTTAAAAAAAATAACTGTAAAGTGTATATATGTAAAATTGACAATTGTGAATATAACAGGTAAATTAGGTACGATTGCTATATTGTTTCCATTGGAAGGTCTGATTACCTGGAAGATGAGTGAATAGCATAACAAACAAACGATTTCTTTTAAATTTTCAATGCATTTTTCCCGTAATTGGGAAACATGTGTCTATTATTCTTTGCTGATTGTTTGTCGATATAAATAGTATCAAAGTAAATAAAAATAATTGTAGACAATGCCTAGAATAAACTCGAGGATGAAAAATATCAATTAAAACTAATACCACTATTTTTTCTTTTGGTACTCGTTACTCAATTGCTACTGGGCCTGCAGATACTGTCAATTTTTATGCAATACACAATATTTCTTATGTTCTTAGCTTAGGGGGAGGTTTCTAGTGTCAGGTTTTTGAATCATACTTGCTCTTTCGGCCAATGTCTTTTAAATCTTTGCTTTCTTCGTTAATTTCCTAATATTTAATTATAATTTATTGTGCCAGCTCTTTGTTTTACTTCCATTTTACACGAGCAAGCATTTCAGATTTGTATACCTACCTAAAATGCTCATAAATATAATGTTTGTCACACAATTATTTTTTTTTTTATTAAACAATTGTCTACGTGTGTATTTAGTTAAATATACATTTGTGTTAAATAGGAGTAGGTAGTATGGACCTTTGGTATTATTATAATTTTATTTGACCTATAAATATGCTGATTATTTAAGTACATTTCTTTATTATATTGATTATATAAAACATGAATATTATAGAGGCAAAAATATAACAATCAAGCTATTGTTCACTATTATTTTTTAAAGATTTCCTAAATAAAGACTTTTTTTATTCAAATGTATTTCTTAGTTAACTGTCACTATGTTAGGGACTTTATTTTATTCTGGAATAATTCTTTAGATTTAGAATGATACTAATCTATGCTATATGAATGATATCTATGATAATAAAGACTTTTTCCAACATTGTCATTTTCGTATGTAAACAATTGACTAGTGTTTTCCTTATGTTATGTTAATCAGAATATCTTAATGTTTTTATAATCAACTGTTTTTTTTTAATATAGATTGAGAATAAATATATTAAAAATAAAGTGTTTATTTTTAACGCCCGTGGACTAACTATTGTTTTTAGAAGTTAAAATACTTTATAATTCACATGTTAGCATATCGTTAATTTTGTATGTACACCCAGACGCAATAAAAACATATAAACATGACTTTTAATGTGTAATAAAAACACTGCAAGCATAGTTTAAAATAATAAAACATTAGTATGTAATGCTCGCAATATACGAGCCACATCTTTCAGTCAAAAATCGAACACATAGTTGAAACTAATAAGAGGCTTAGTCGGGCTGGAAAATGGGGGTCGCTTGCGGTCTTCGGCGACTGCACGGTGTGGCTCTTCTCGACCACATTCTCATGCCTCTGGCATCATTTTCAAAATGAACTTTAAAAGAGAAGCTTTGTTTCTCTTCGCTTTTTGCGTAGAAGAAATAAACATAGAAAATAAGCAAATTTGGAGTACATCAAGTTTTAGCATCCCGATCAAAACATGACAATTTTACAATTTATTTGTGAACATTTATGCTACAATGAACTGGCAACCGGCCTGAGGCGTCGAATGCAGTCTTATGTAAATAGAATGTATAGGCAGTTATTCTTTTCTTCGGATGCGATGATCAGTTATGATTCAAAATCGTTTTTTTAAGGTGTAAAATTTTTCTGTGAAGAAAAGCTACATAACGACACGTGTGCAATAAGGCAAAAAAAGATGACATCAAATGAGGTGGAACAGATTTCAGAAGTCTTTTGAATGATTCAGAAAGCACTCTTGTTGGTGAATTGTAGGACCCACAAAACAATGAAAATCACCTGACTAGTAATCAAATAGTCAGGGATAGTAAGTAGTAGCCAGTCATGGAGTTGGTCACTGGGCGTTCAAATTAACGGTGATTAATTTGCAATTCATATCATTGGACATTTGGAATGATTTTCACAGCCTGTCAATTTACACATTCAGTGCTCAACAATGGTAGAGTAATAATAGGGTTAGCACAGGTATGAACACTTCGTTAAGCGCGATTGAGTTCAACCGCGTCGTTTCGCCACATTGCAAGCATATCTTATCTATATATATGTAAATGAGTGCCCGTAGAACAACTGCTCATGTTTGGCAACATGACGAATTTCTAAGGGTGATGCACATGTGCATCCAGGGCAAAGGATGGGTTAAATGAGTGGGGTGGGTGGGTTTTAGGTATTTGTTTCGCACTACATTAAAATTAACTCAATATCTAAATAAGAACACACGAAAATATATTGTAAAGACATTAATTTATTTTACATTATCAGTTAAAATTCACTTTACATACACATTAACAAAATAAAATGCAATATTTACCTACGATGTACAAACAAGTGTGAGGGGATAAAAGTACCTCATATTGGCATCCATATAATCTTAATATACTACATTGACTACATTTATGCTAATCCTGTGATAACCATCAAAATTTATCTAGAAAAAACCACACCGGTCAAACTGAAAAGCGCTCACAAAAACTTTTGCAAGCATTGTTTCATTTTGTGGTGGAATAATGATTGATTGATTTCATATTTGTATATTGAGCTAAGTTTTCCATAATAAAATCTATTAATTTGAATGTGTATAATTTTAAAATATAAATTGGAAAAAATAATATTTTAGCAGGATTAGAAACTGTTAAAAACACTATGCTTGAAATGAAAAATCTTCTCACCAGAATAAAAAAAAACATTCTTGTGGAGAATAAAAATGTATCGTCCGTAACATAATTTAACAATCATCTTAAAGTTTCATGTTTAGAATTAGAAATCATTTTAATAATTGTACGCAAGTAGACGAACATTTTTTACGTAATTCTCCACGATTCCAATAGTATAAAGCGTTAAGTTCGCATATTTTATTAGATTGAAAAATGTGCAAGCAGTAACTGCACTGCGCTCGGCGGTTAATAGTTAATGTCATTAATGAAAGACATATCCAGTGTGTGAGTGTGATTAGTTAACTTTGTTTATTTCAGAAAAGTTTAAAGGTTAAGCAATGACCTATAAGTAATTAATTAACAGAAATTTTAGTTAATCTTTTATAAAATCCATGTATTTTGGATAATACGAGGTGTGTAAGCGAGAGAGCAGGTGCGATTTAGTTATAAATCGATTGTCCTGTTCTTTAGAGCTGATCATTACTAACTTAACTTACTTTTGTAACTAACCAGGTGTAAGATGGCGACAAGCATTTTATTCATTTTTAAATCAATGTAACTTTTTACTTACCAGTATGAGATTCCTCATCAAATTTGCACAAAGGTATTTTTTTTTAATTTTTTATAATTAGTGCTTGTAAGCAATGTTATTATAATCAAAATAATGTAAATGATATCAGTAATCAAATCACACCAAATTAGTTTCGTCACTAAATCGTCTGTTGAGATAAATGTTTCCTAAAGGTATCCCCCTTCCTACCAACGCATACAACATTGCATATCATGAAAATTATTCTCATGGTGGTAAGTAAATTAGGTCATATGAATCATCAGGTATAAAATTGTGCCTTATGTTCATTCTGCAACTATCACGAGAGGCCATATTTATTTCTTACTACTGGCATTTATTATATAAACACTATATAATCAATGCTACTGGTTAGCTACAAAACTATATATACAATGACAAATTATTGAATTATTCCTTAATAGATTTATTCATTAACACTTAAGCTTAAATTGAATAATAAAATGTTATCAGATTGACTAATGAAAATACTGATATTTCATTGAATTTAGATATCGAAGTAAAGTGAATGAGCAAAGAATACCGGCAGTCCAAATCCACCTTCAACACCGACCGACATGTTTGTGCATAGGACTACGCAAACACACGCAGACAAATTAGCGATAATTTTCAACAATCTTACATATAGACAAAATAACACACTTACAATAAATACATGTCTTTCTTCTATGTAGGGAAACCTTAATTAAAATATTTTCGCTATATTAACTTTATTGCCTGGCATATATATGTTCCTACATACTGACACGTATATTAATTATAAACATAAATGCAAGAAGGGAATCTTCGTCATAACTAGCTATAGGTATGTTTATGTATTAATATGTACATTATAAAAGTTTTATTTAACACCGCTGAAATAAATATATATATAATATCATTGGGTTGGAATGGACGTGGGATTTCAGAGGCTTTAATATATATATCAACCCTTCCCTTAAACTATAATACCACATGTGTAGTTTCAGTCAAACCTACTACACGGTTAAGACGTTGTGTTGATGATATAAGTTGTCAAAAAAGGGATAAAATTAGTATTCGAGTTTTTACACAAATATGTTATGTTTTTAATGTGTTTGTCTAAAACTACTCTACTAATCACAAGCAGTAGACCTTAGTAGACAACTGGTAGGGACATTAAAGTAAAATGGACGATGTGTAAACCTAAAAGAACAACAAACAAATTGTAGTTGGTTGGAATATTGATTATACAGGATGTCCCAAGACCATTCCTAAAGGCTTAACGGGGTGTTTATGTTCCCTATAACGAGTAAGAAATTATAAAAAACAAAGCGAAAATTATTCATCATTAAATTTATTGATTGTATCAAAGGTGTGAATTCCTTTTTTTGTATTTCGCTCTTTTATTCGCGAATTGTGAAGATATTATATTAAAATTAACCAAGGTTTCAGAGAAATTAATTTGTAAACTTTATGTATTTATAATGAAGTGATCATGTAACGAGAAGATTAGAAGTACATTTGCCGAGCACCGTTCAAGTTCAAGGCTATACGCAGTTTTTGGTGACGCATTGCTGGGAGGATTGTGCGAACAGTGGCGCAGCCGCACTCAATAGTCAAATAGTCACTGATCTGGCAGTTTGTTTTGATTTGCAGAAGCTGAAATAATGAGTGGGCTTTCTTTTCTCGTTTATTGTGTCAGTGAGTTAAAATGGTATTGTTATATGGAGAGTACACTTATGGAAAGAGTTCATCGGGAAATGGATTGGTGAATAAATGTTGCACGGTGAACAATTTGAAAGGACAGGCATCGTCGAAGAAGTCGTCAGAATTTTTAAACGGTAAAGAAATCACAGTAAATAAAATATCTACCAAATTCTGCTTTTAATGTAATTTAACTCAATTTAAAGGTCTTGCTCTGCGCTGCGGCGTATACGACCCACTCGCACAAAAATCGCAGCGGTTTTTTACACTATTAAAAAAAAAAAAAAAAATCTGTTAAAGCATATTTTTGTATTTTTATTCAAAATCAAATCTAGAATAGTGAACAAAAACACTCCCTTAAACTTTTGGTTAAAGTCATGGGACACGGTGTATAATCAATGGCCGAATCAAACAGATAAGTAGGTTGCAAAAATGCAGTAGTAGCTGCAAAAAGGAGAACTAATCCCAGTGATAGGACCCAACAGAGGAAGCTCAAGCCCACATTGGAATGAATCGTCCCTGATTATATGTACTATAATTTAAAGCAGCTTTAAAAATTTTAGTCATTTTTTGTATAAATATTCAATATAACAATCTGAAATTATGTATAATTCATGCGAAGTAACCTGTTTTTGTGTTTTTGTGTTAACACAATTGCGGACTTTGAGAGGTGTTGTCTACTTGTAATGTGGGACTGTCACAATTGCGCTTAACAAAACACACCATATTGACAAAATTCATTACCAATTTCTATATTTGAAGTGAACTTTAAAATACAACAAAATATAAATCCTCTTTTCCCATCTAATAAGACACCCTAAATAAAGGCTATTTTAATTCTCTGCTATAAATAGTTGATGTGGTTGGTTCATATTTTATACAGACTGTAAATATTACAAAAAAATCAAGCGAAATTAAAATTAACAATTAGTATTCATGACAGATCTGTATTAGCAGAAGCTTCAGTGGGTTTTACGAGGTTTTATTACTATTTATTTGTTTACAAAATACACAAATTAAATGAGTTTTTTAAAAATCAAGTATCCTCTTTGTAAACGTATATGTCGGTATCTAAAGACCGATCACACAATTGTCCACCATCCCTCTACTTACTACAACTCATTATCTATTTATAAACCTAAATTAATATCTAGATATTGGTTCCTTAACCTGACACTTTTTATCATGTTAAAAGTCACAATAACAAACAACATTATTGGAATATATTATTTTTATATGAACAACATCCCTAACAATTTGGTTAAAACAAAAATAATTAAAAATATGGAAAAATATAAAAAATTCAATTTAAAAAAACGTGATTCGAACGTGCGTCTTTGTACACTTGTATCATGTGTCTTAGTTGTTACTTCAAATTATCTAAACAGGATATAATATGTAGGAAAAGATATTTGTATTTTTTTTGATTGACGTGACAAATTATATTTTTGCATGAGACATTTTATGTAGTGACTATTATCCTACGACAAATATCAAAAGAGCATGCTGGGCGTTTCATCATTCCAAGTTAGTTGATTTTAAGATACCTTCGTTAATTTTTAATTGAATTTTATGCACTGGGAATTTTAGAATATTGACACAGCGAATGACAAAAAACAAATATTGCTATGCAAATAAAATCTGGCCTATATATAAGAGTATGTGCCTAAACTTTTTAACAATTTTGTATAATACAGAAAAAAAATATAATTTATACAAATACGTGCGTATTATTAACAAATTAACAATTTTGTATCTCGGGAATTGTAAAATAATGCATTTGTTTCACAATATTGGAAGCTTTCAAACTTTACAGAAAGTCTCAACAGCTGTTTATTTAGACAATAATATCAATTATAATTCGAATTACAAATATTAAAAAAAAAAATCCAAACTGAACACGTAGAAAATCATAACATAATATTAAAAGTTCGCCTTAAACATATATTTAAATAAGCCCGCGAGATTTCATCTCGTTTCATTTTTGGTATGTTTTTTATTTCACAAAAGCTAAAATCAAAAATACATATCACAGGATGTACGTACACCACAAATCTGCTTTCAGCGAATGTGTAATGGACTCTACAGTATATTAATTTTCAAACCGAAAATTAAAAGTTTAGTCATAAATGTATTTCACATGAAAGTAAATTAAAATAACGAAACGATATAAACATAATCAGGTTTAAAAAAATTAAACTTCTTTACAAGTTGTTTCACAATTACAATTTTATGTAACTAAACATTTTTGTAGGGTATGCACGACCGGCTAAACTGCCTGTTTTTGCTCCTAAGTGGCACGGAAAGGGGTGTATGGGGGGGGGACATTTGATCCATAGTGGGGTCGATACGAACATACTAAAAAGATATACATCTCCAAAAGATTTATAGAAAAACGTATAATAAATTTTGATTTACTTAACCGCTTCTACGACACTAACCGCTAAAGTAAACGGATTTATGACTGCAAGTCCGTGTCCGCGGCGAGATTTTTCATTTAATTCATATCAGAATCAATGACATATAATTTGATGCTCAACTCTTTTAGGAATATGACAAACAAATAAAATCCGATTCTCCGTGAGTTCATGAGCAGTCGCAGAATAATCTTGTAATTTCTGACGAGTTGGAATTCAGCAGGTTTGTATTATTGATATATATAAATATATTTTATACCCATAAGCTTTCCTTATCCAGTTTAATGTATAGATTTTGAGCGAAAATTAAGATTAAGTTGTTAACTCTTCTCCAAATTCGTAAAGGCGTAAATGTGTTTTAATTAATATGCTATCAACAGTTCATTTATGTAAAGGATGTTTATGCCATTATCAATATATTGACTTGTGCAATTTCATTGCGGGTAATTTTATTTTTTAATAAAAATTGACAACATTAGTTTATAATTAATTGTTTGTCTGATTCTAAACAAATAATTCATTCAGTAGTCAACGGTATCAACCCCTCCCTTCCCCCCTCAAGTAAATATTATTTCTGATGGCTTGGTATGGTATTGCAATTTTCCTGAAACTTCAAAAACCTTTGACTTTCATGCGTTAGAGTCCATTCAACATAAAAGTCGATCATAATTCTAAATAGCTAAAAAGAAGTTCAATAGAAATTCCCATATGGTTTAATCGGATTGGATACTACGCATGTCTCATTTAGCAGTTAGCGTTAGGAGTTAGCAGTATTTCTACAGTTTTTAATTATGAAAATTTTCTTCTTGAAAAAAAAAAAGATTGGTATATCATTTAAAATAATGATTAGATTTTATAGTATAGTTTAATTTGTTCAAATTCAACTATAGGTAATTGATTAATGAATGGAGAAATTATAATTTAATATAACCAACTGCAATTGAACTCACAGGTATGGATGGGGCTTTGGAAATACACTTTTAGTAATAAATTTATCAATTGTTACAATTCGCGCCAAAATTTCATACGGCACAATAGAAAATTAAGAAGTCATTTCAAATTGCCACAAGTTTAGTGTCATCTGATTCTCCGTGAAATTCTCTGTTCTTAAATGTCTATTGTCTATGCAAAGCACTTTAAAAAAAAAAAAAAATCTTTGTAAACAAAATATGTATTCACTCGTAAGGTCTAAGCCAAAACTCAATTTGTCTGCAGTCTTTGAATGTGTCCTGCGGGCGCTGATGTCAATACACGTCCTTAGGCGATGGAGGATTAAGTATCCATAATGTTCTCTTAATAGTAATACAGTCTTATCCTTAACATCTTGTTACAAGAAAATTGTTAAATTTCTGATTTTTAATAAGTTTGGGGACACAAAGTGAAAATTGGTAAATAAATGTGAATTCAGCAGAGCATGTATTCAAACTAATGTGTTTTGTGCCCGATTTAACCTCATAAGTATTGAGCATCAAATTAAACATTACATAAACTAATACATCCCTATTACAACGGGAATTAAAGGTAAAGCAACCTTTCGTCTTTCCATCATATGATATAAATTCATGTTAATTTATTATAACCCTATAAAACATACGAGTACAAAATCATTTAGTTATTAAAATAATTTCAGCTTACTGCGTTCGAACTTAAACGTTATTTTACATGAGGTGAGATTACGCATGCACTAGTTAACTAGAACCCATAATGCCAACTTAGAACTTTCCGGATATAATTTACGCAACAGTTGTAGCCTGATAGCATCAAGGCGTGTTAGCTGAAGGGTAAAAGTGATAAATAAACATAGATGAATTAGAAGGAATTGGAAATAACACAATTAACAAAGTAAACAATAATAATTTATCTATATATAACTGAAAATTAAATAGAGCCTTGGGTTAATAGTAAACAGCTGGGTAAACAATCAATAATAACCAACAATTTAGCAATACTTACAAAGATGTATTGACAGCATATTATGAGAGCTTTAATCAGTTTGAAGTTCATCTTAATTTCTCAGTTTGTGCCAACTACTCCCTATATCTTTCAGTACCACCTGGGCTCGCAATGTTTGTAGGGTTTAGTCTTAAGGGAACTCAACAGGGTCATTTCTCCGTACAAACGCTGTAGTGTTGTGACCATTATATGTAGATGTAAAGGAAAAATAATACTAGGTATCGTTTTTCCTCTAAATAACTATGTTTCTATGGAATTAATAAGTTCAATTTTTATTTTGTCTAAAAGTTAAGAGCCTCAAAAAGTCTGTATTTTTCCATACATTTTATCAAAAGTTTAGACGTAAATATTTTATTGTCTGAATAGAAGAATCGAGAAAATAAAATTACAGAAGTATAGTTATTTTATTAAGATGCAAGTTTTTAGACGTAAATTATAAGCGGTGTTTTTCATAATTTACCAACAGAGTGTTTGTGCGTTAGATGAGATAGGACGATTTAAAAGCAAGCGCAAGACAGAGAAGAGCGCCACTGAAAAGAAGCCCCTTAATGTCAGGAGTCCAATTTCAGGTCTCATTTGGATGTCGATTTGGTAGTACCATAATGCAGTTTAACAATCTTTGATGAAACGCAGGCGTATCAATATCAGATTTGGTGACCCCACGCGTTACATCCATACCAGACAAGAATTTACTAATATTTCATTTAAACTCTTTCTAATATATCCTTAGTTCGTCACTATCTGTTATGAAGTGAGTACAGTCCCAGGTACTATAGAAAGATTAAAACTTCTTTTATATTATACAATTTAGTTGTCTATATTAATCAACTTTTATATATTTACAGATCTCTCTCTCCCTCATGATGTTGGCATTGGGCCACTTCAAAAAAAAAAAACTACTTTCAAAATATACTTTATACTTAAGCATTAGTTAGGGGGAAAATAAACTGAAAATGTTTTCCCAGTATCTAAAAATTGGAAATTAGTTCTTACAGCACAATTACAGGATGCATCAGCACAATATATAAAAACCGTTGGAGACTCTATTTTGCACTAACCAGGAGTGATAGGATATATGAAGAGATACGTTAGAAATGAATAGGCAATGAGAAAATACATAGAAATGTCATTCACTATCTGCCGTCATTGAGCTTCCGAGCCATCTTGAGCTTGGCAAAACGATTGAGGGAGCGTGCAGCGTGTCGCGGCTGCGCATGACATGTCGCACGCATCAGCTTGACAGCCTCACCGCATGACCAGAGCCAGTCGGCGAGTGGATTTGCAAAGGGCTAGTCGCGCGCGCGTTTGCCTTTCTTGCCCTTGGGAGCGATACGCTTCTGATAGTTCTGCGCGAGCGAGTTAACTATCGACACAACAAAGAATGCTACCATCGCCAGCACAAATTTCTCTAAGATATTTGACAGGAATGAACTGTGTTCGCTGCCAGGCGCGTTCGAGTCTTTCCGGTGAAGTTGCGCCTTCTGGCTGCGAAGGAATTCTAGCAGGGGCGCCTCTAAAGCAGCCCCGATCCAGGGCAGCTGAAGCACCCAGTAAAGCGCTTGTCTGTAATACAAAATTGACAACATTACTTTACAAAATATATGAAGTAATCACTTTTAATTGCTCAATAAGTAATCTGTCTGTGCTCATGTCGATGTTTTCTTTCTAAAAAAGTCGGCAAAACTTATTTATAAAAAAATAATACATTCTACCTAGCATTTACCTACACCACCGAAGTAGATCTTCAAAGTGTAGATAGACCATGTGAATAAATAAATAAATTAAAAGAGCTATAATTACTTTATTATTTATTTATTTGATGAATCTGTACAGATGAATGAGTACTCTCGTGGAATCACATCTCCAATATAGTATTCTTCTATGGGATCAGCATCCCACGAAAAAGACATATTTGTCTTCTAAAAAGCAGCCATTCGAGCAGTTTTAGGTAAAAAAAGATGATATCACGGCGGATTACATAACATTACAATTACGGTATTTATCATGCTCTCTCTTTCGAACTTGAGTATCTGAGTCTTGGTCAAAAGCAGGTAAACAAGACTAGTCCCTAAAATCTAAACAATAGCGGAGCGCTACCTGTGATATTATTATTGATGTTTTTCATGAAAATAAAAAGAGTATTTTTAAGATTCATATCTCGTTCCATAGCTAATAACACAAGGTAGTTTTCTAAAAAGTTTTTAAATACATGATTTTTGAAACAAAACACAATTTTGAAATCAATTTTTTTTTTGAGTCACAATGTTTTGAATGGCATTTTCTATTCTTTAGATATTTTACATTTAAATTTAATATCATAGTGGTAATTAAATAAAACAAATAACAAAAGCAAAAAAAAACATTGAAAATATTTAATTACTAATATTTAATTAATTACTCCAGTTTTTACATAAAAAGAAAAAACTATGATGGTTTTTAAACGTTTATAAGTGGCAAGAAGCTATTATTTCAATATAATATTACACAAATATAGTGTTTTAGTGCATCAGTATCACAGAAAATATCTATTTTGTTTGCGCCTAACATCAACTACTTTGTTTTGACAAAGGTAAATATGATAATTTGTATGTATTGATATATTTCTATATAAATACATTTGAAATAAGTATTCTGTGTGAAATTTTATTATGAATAACATATTTATTCTAAACTGTATATATTTTAAAATGGTGACGTTGTAAATTTTGATGTTTTGCAGCGGTTGGTGATTTGTTTACTCTAAATTTGTCACTTGTTAAAATTGTTACGACCTAGTGTCACAGTGGTATAAGTGCCTGCTTCTAAATCCAGGGTTCAAATCCCCAGTGGGTCAAATACGGCCAGGTCATTTTTTGCCGTTGAGAATATTCAACGGCCCTTTTCTCAATATTGTCGACTGAGTTAAGGTAATAAGGCAAACACGAAAAAAACACATCCACCTACAGACTTGTCAGATTTTGTTTGCCTGTAATGAATGGCCTCACATCATGAAAACAACAATAAGGCTGTCGGAACGCGCCCAATAGCGCCTCCCCGACAACACAAGCCATACGCATGAAGGAGACTTGTTAAGAAACAAAACCGACAAATATTATTTTTACATAATGTTTAGATATAATAGATAAATCAACATAAATAGAAGAGGTATTCCGTTTTTTATTATTTAATGTTTTTTTTTTAAAATATGTATTTTTTTCTGTCGCTATTTTGTTTTTTTTATATTTTAAAAAATATAATCAATTAAAAAAAATAATATGTAATAGTATAAATTATAAAACGATAATATAATATATATTACAGCACCAGTAACAATCTACTTAATTTTTTTATTTTCTGTTCATGTTAAAAAATATAATATATTACTTATAAATAGTTTTATATGACATCTAGGAACATAATTAATAAGAAATAAAAAATGGGTGTCATCGCTTGATATCGCACGGAACCTATGTAAACTAAGTTAAATCCTAAATTTTGTTTTCACACAAGAGTTTGATTTATCCCTAAACAAAGTAACACAGGTGAAAATATAGAGCATATTATTCTTTTTTTTTTAGAATTATATGTATTCCTGTAGATGGATTTTCTTTAAGATCTGTACCTTCAACCGCTTATAGTGAACGATATGTCAAACTGTGATAATTTTTAAATAATACAAGATTTTAATACAAGAAGAAGGAAAACACTAACCCAATGAGAGTTTCATTGAACGCTATGATGACGAACATCTTCTGTATGTGCATTTTGATGATAGCCTTTCCGATGAGCGTCGCTCCAAAGAACGTCCAGAAGGGCACGAGGAAATGGCCACAGGTCAGGCCAGCCAGGTCGAACAGAGGATTTGGAATGGAAGCGCACGCGAGGATACCGAGGAAACCGACCTTCGCGACTAGCTGCTCTATCCAAATCTTCGCTCTGAAATAAAAAAATATCTATAAAGTAATAACTTGTAGCCTATTATTTTTCTTTAAAGTATGCTTCTAAGGTTAGCAATATCAATTCAAATTCAAAAATCAGATGCAAAATCGCATGAGTACATTGCTGAGCCCTAAAAGTGACCACTGATCATAAGAAAATGCATAGGCCGACTAATATGACTATGCGTAAGGCCCTCAGGAAATTGAACAAGACATATATTATATTTTTCTTAGAAAAAGTCCTCCTATTTGTCTAAATTGTGGTGAAATAGTAGAAAATGGTTAACCTGTTTAGTATATGATCCTCATCATCCTTATCTTCCCCCAATGTGGGTGTGGATAGTGCTCTGTGACTCTGAGACAGTCTCGCAGCTCTCGCCATGAAGTACGGGGGCAGCTCTCCTAGTGCAGTTCCACAGCCCCATAGCATTGCTTCAACACGCACCTATGTATAATGACAACATTTTACTTCAATGCGAACTGTTTACGGATGTAAAAGTTTTGCATATAAACAATCATGCTATTTATACACTACTAAATAGTTATAAACAAAGAGATTTAATCAATTTCCAGGGTTACTAAAAAATATACAGTTTCAAAGATGGTATGGTTTAAAGCAGCCTTGTTTCATTGTTGCAAGGCTATCATCTCCTTCTCTTTTACCCATTGGATTTTAATATAAATTAAAGTCAGGGGGGCAAGTTCAGTCGTTGGGTATAATCGACTATCCATGCAAATGAACTTTATTTATACTTGTATTGGTCTGCAATTTAGTATTCGTTAGTTAAGCTACACATTTGACCTCTCTGTAACAGAGCACATTGCACATTGAAATGTCAATCCACAGCGGCCATCTTGTTTTCTTTCGTCTCAGCTTAGTGCAAGTGAGTCATTGTGTTGTTATTCGAAATTATGTCATCTTAATAGTCTGACTGTGATATATGTGGAAAGTTTGTTGTATGATGAAAGCTTAGGATAGGACAGTATATCACAAAATCAACAGATTTTGTAGGGGCCGAATTTACCTACATTTTATATATTGGAAGAAGAAGTCCACTGTTGCCGACGGAACACTGTAACGATGGAATCCTGTGACGGACCGGCCAAGTGCTAACAATAAAATCGACCGACAGGGCGATTCTTTGTTAGCGCTAGGAAGGCTCGGCGTATGCAGTGATCCCATCGAAACAATGGTTTAAGAAAAGAGTAAACTTTCTCTTAGACACAATGCTTCGAAACAAAGGACGCTGAGGCAGTCTGAAATCTTTAGCGACCGCGAGCGGACTCCGAGTTTGTATCTATTACAAGTAGCACTCGTAAAAATGCGCGAAAACTATTTGTAAAGTCTTAACAAAATAAGGTTAATTGTGCTGAAATAAACGTTGCATATTTACCTACATTCCTACCTAATTACAAACAGATCATAAAGCAGGTTTCTCCGATAATCCGAAGAAATAATTGATTTGAGGTGATCACTTTGGCATTTTCGCAAGGTATCTACTCTAGAGACACACTATTAGCTTCAGTTCGCTGAAGCTAGAGATCTCGACTTGGTTGGCATGTTCTGTCGCCAACATAAGCTGGTCCTTTGAGCTTATGGCAACAGTCCGCCATATTCATTTAGGTAAGTCCCACATATGTGAATTAAGGATTTGACGGACTTAGCCCATAATTTAATTTGAGCACATTTTATTAATTATACTGCTAAGGAAAGGTAATTTCAATGTTTCAATTTTTTTATTTTTGTTGAGTATCCATTGGAAATACAATGCCTTCTAACTATAAAAAAAAAATCCCAAAAAGCAACATATTATACTCGGCAACAGTATCTTTGTTATGATGAACTTTCCAGACTTAAGATGAACTTTAAAATACCCCAAACCTACGAACAATAGAATCAAGCAACCAAAAAATTAGCGAGAAACTGATTTATAATGATATCAATCTGTACTATTTAATACACAAGTTATGTATTTTGATTAAAATTTATGTTTTTTAGCCTTCATTGCATCACTTAATATTAATATGGGCGAGTTATCTGTATGACTATTATCGAGTAACTATTAACTATTACTATTATTATTTTGACCTCTAGATCATAAAAATTTGCATGTCTGTTAGCGATAAAAAATAGACAGAAGAAGTTATATGCAAATAATTTAAAAAATATTCAAGAGCTCAGGACAATAACCTCCTAGTGACAGCTGTTTGACTCTTACAGCTGTCTCATTTTACAATGACATTTACAATACACTCTCATTAGTTAGTGTGTCTCTATGTGTGATAGAAGATTTGAGATAAATATTTATAAAAAATTAGCCGATAATTCACAATAAAAGAAACAAAAAAAGCCGTTTTCACAGTAACAAGTCAACAATACAATAAAACATAGAAATCTAAATTTTCAAAGATATTTTCTTATACAATGGACGTTTCCATAGACTAACTTTAACCATGATTATAATTAAACTTTAAATTACGAAAATGATTCAATAAGTTTATTAGACGTAGATTTCTTTTAGTCAGTGATGAACAGAATCAATCTTATTAATTAAATAATAAAAACCTTGGACATAATGCTCCAGATTGAAACGTCCCCTGTTGTGTCTTTGTAAGCAGGACATATTATTCTGAAAAATAAAAAAAAATGCAGGATAGTCTTAATGCGCTTACGATATGACCAAAAACATAAACCCTAAAAAGTGAGGGTAGGAAGGGATTTACGAAGCTCCAAAGAGTAGAAGCATGGTATATCTCTGATGCAGCCCCGTAGATACCTGTGATGCAATCTTACGAATAAATGATGCTATTCTAGGATATTTTGATGCGATCATATGAATATTTTGATGCCATCATATGAATATCTTTGATGCAATCGTATGGACATCTTTGATGAAGTCCTATGAATACCTGTGATGCAATCCTATGGATAACTCTGATGCTTCTATGAATATTTTGATGCAATAATACTGATATCTCTGATGCAATCCTATGACTATTTCTGATGCAATCCTAAGGATTCAGAATTTAGATTAAAATTTATTAAACTAAAATTAAAAAAAGCAATATTTACGCTATACACAGACCCATACTGTAATAATAATATTGCTATCAAGCACAATCCATTGATTACAATGGCAAACAGTGACAGAATAAAATGCCTTGAATGATTAGGACTGTACAAAATGCAAGACTCACTGACCCACTGGTCTAGGTTAAAGTTCCGACGTGTGGTTTTTTCATTATCATTTTTAATTTAACTTTGTCTTCTCTACTTTTCTACTTTTTAATTGTCACAATAAAATTTTAACAGTTAAATAATATGTTCTTATTTTGGAGTGGTTCAGCAGTAATGCAGCTGAAATTATTTTACATCCATGTTTGGAGTGGCTGTGAGTACTGTAAGTCAGAAAAATATGCTACCAAAAAGGTTAACTTACTCATTTGGATACGGTGGCTCTGGAAAATTGAGCGCCCCGCACTCGTAAGCGGCCATCGTCACCTTCGCTATGTGGGGGCCAAGATATAAGAGGAATGTATGAAGACCTGTTCCAAGGCCCACGGAGCTCAGCACTCCCAGGATCACCCACCAAGACCACCAAAGACCCATTCGCACCACTGACTGCAAAATAAAAATCTCAATGAACTTCTTAAATCATGTCAAACGCAGTTCTGAACATATACTCATGCTATACAGAGCGTATTTGAAATCACTTTGCTCCTTTCAGAGGACGGGGTTGATCTATATCGACAACTAAACTGTTCTAACAAAAATAAAATAATTTTGAAAAAAATAAGTAAAATAATTATATTCATTTTTTTGAAGTACATCTCACACTGCCCGGTCGGCAGGTTCCAGCCGAACTAACCTTGCCCTGCTCCTTTCATAACCAGGCGCGTAACTAGTTCTCAAAGAGTAAAACGATTTTGATTACATTTTGAATTACTTTTTCTCATAATTGGGAAACAATTTTAATAATGTTTTGCTGATTAATATTATTTAATTGACAATATAGATAAAACACTGAAGGAGCAAAGTGAATAAAAATACACCCTGATTTATTTATTTCAATTTCAATGCCACCATAAGCGAGGTTTATTAATCATCTGATTAATCAGTATAATGCTAAAGAATTGTAACGGAACCCATCGAGTGAGTGGGTCCGTGGGATAAATGTAATAACTTGAGAACTTGTTAAAGCGTTTATTACTGATCCACTGATCACATAAGAACTCCAATATACAATGTAATGTCTGACTCCATAATGTATGGTCGCGGACTGGCGTGACGTCAGGCAGACGAGTAGGTATTGACGGTGCGAGACTCGGATGGAATAGGCATCGTACTAGGGGGTGGGACGTGGAGTGATGTAGCGCGATGTAGATGTCAGCATAAATCTGGACGCGGACGTCATGTGGCCTTGTGACCTCCACAGAATAATAAAAAAACTGAACCCCTCATACTCAGTTCATCTCCCCTGATTTTAGCACAAGCATATTTAGCTTACTTAAGTAGGGCCCAAAATAATTGTATACGACCTAGGTCATACATAGTAATTCTTTTTAAAAAAATGCTTGTCCTCACTGGTAATGGACGCCGACAGGCTGTCTTTTAGAGTTAAATATTATGTTGAACTCTAATCATATATTTTCAAGTAAATTAATTAAAATAGTGAATGCCTACCTCCATGTAAGGTGTATGTGGTCCATCGATGAAGTGTAACATTACTATCACAGTTATTAGAGCGCCCAAAGTTGACACTGCATTTTTGTACAAAGATATTCTGAAACCAGAGATGGACATATTGTAAGAAATTTAAAATGCTGTTCAAACATTTTGTTTACACTAAATACAAATATTTAATGGTTGTTTTTAAATATTGAATCAATATTTTCTTCACAGTTCAATACATATTTTTTATGCCATGCCATTCATGCGAGGTGCATTGTTTGGTCAAAAAAAAAATTAATTAAAATCATAATAAACACATATTTGTGTAAATATTGCAATTGTTGCACTGTTAATAAAGAAAAATAAATTATATATTAATATTCTACCATGTTTCATGTAGGATAAAACAGTTTTCAACAACGTAACACATATTTTGCTTTATTTTCAATACAATGCAGGTTAATGCAATAGAGGTTTAATGTTTTGGCCATAAAGTTTGAACTTTGTGCTAAATTTAGAATTTTCCGTTGGACTAATATTAAAAAAAATATTGCTTTAAACATTGTTTACCTTTTGAACCCCTGTTGTGCCTGTATTGAGACCTCCTTAAGGAAATATTCTATAGTGGTGATGGGCTTCCGCCACAAAACCAAGGATGCTTCCATCTCCAGCATTTGAGCCGCACCAGTTCCACTTTGTGTATTGTTACGGCCTTTCGGACTGAAACAAATCAAAAATATAAAATGTTTTAAAATATAGGGGTGATCAAATCTCAATTTTACTATGCTCTTATTTATCTTAATCTCAACGTATTAAAAACGTTTTGTTGAAGCACCTCATATATCATCATGTCATTATATCAAGTGCTGCGACGGATATCAGAAAATGGAATATAATTATCTAATTTAGCCCTAACGGAATCATGAATCACACACCTGGAATGTGTGTGAAGTGTGACGCCGCCGTTCCTCTGCCTCTGCTGCGGGACGGTGGGCTGCGAGGCTGCGGTGGTGCGAGAGGCACTGTCCCCCGTTACAGCCGCACCCTCTGTCCCCCCACTCGAGGGTGGGGAGTCGCCGGGGGCTGAGGAGCCCACGGCTTGAGGTGTCCCAGCGCCCGTCAGTTTGTAGTAGCCTAGCCGGGATAGCTGGTAATCATTGGAGAAAATATTAGGGTATTATTTCACAGAGAATCGAAATTATGCCACTTCAGAACTTTCTACATGTCCTATGACGATTTACGATGAAAAATAAAGCCAATTGATCCTCCGATTTCAAGTATTATTTGTGAAGATGGTATAACAAAATTCACCAGGGTTTCAGGGGAAAAAATGTAAACTTTACATGATAGTATTAAACAGTTCTTTATAATTTGAACAACGGCTGATGCTACTTGTCATAAACGGTAGGTAGTAAAGCGGAGAGCAGGGTTGGTTTTATCCGGCCAGCCAGCCACCGCTCATTCACGGTCAACGTGCGCATAACGCGGTAAAGATTAAAATCGCCGCATTACAATTCACTCGCTAACCGAAAAGACTGGTAATTTACACCATCTCGTTAGAAAAAGATATAAATTTGGGCATGAATTATTTTCGCATTTCTTAATATCATTTCTTACACATAATAGAGAACACAAACACCCATATAGCCAACGGGAAAGGTTTTAGGACACCTGTATTATCCTGGTTAAAAGGATAAAACATATAATCATATCAGGTCGCACTGCCCCACACGATACAGAGAGCTTGGCTGACTCACCCATTCTCTAAATTCAATTTAAATTACTATTTTTATATATTTTTAAAATATATTGCACAGACTCACAATTTATAACAAAATGAAGAAACAAAATGCAAAAAGTGTCATCAGCTTAATATTATATTATTATTATTACTACTACCTATTAAACCCCTTAACACTTACACTAGTTACTCAAAAATACCGATTTATAAGATAACGAGGTTTTAAAGGTATTCATATAAATTAATAACATACACTAAATATTACCGTTAAACAATAAAATGTATGTCATAAATAATTATGTATATACAAAAACCATGAAAATCACTGTTTTAAAAATAACTTGTTCTTATAGCGCATATAATATTAATTCTATTATTTAAATAAGCTGGCTAATCCATTTTTATTATTAAAAACATGCAATAATTTATGAAAATACTGTTCGCCATGCGATACTGCTATAAAGTGCCTCGATTAATAAATTTAATTTGTGCAATTAAATATAATAGTAAAATTGAAATGTAAGATTATTTGTAGGAGTTACCTAAGCTATTAATAAGTAAAAAAAACTGTATTTAAACGAGAAACAAAAGTAATCAGATGTAAAAAAAATATTATACATTTAGCATTTATACTAGGAATACTGAAACATGATTAATACTCGTTGTCGATATAAAAAACGCCAAATGTCATACGGACCAATTTATAATAAATGTTTTTATTTTATAGCAATATACAAAAACTTAAAGACAGCTGTGGATTAGTTTTATCAGTTTAAATGGTGTCAATGTCACCAAATAACCACTTAATGACCCGGAAAATGAACTTTTGCATGTCATTCTGATCAAAATAACAATTATTTATTTGTTTCGAGCATATCTTGAATTATTATTGTGTGTGATAAAATGGATTAGTCATCCATGAAAGCATGAAACAAACGAATAACCTAAAATTAATACTGACCTCTCTCGAATCTACTATATTATAAAACCCAAAAGTAAGTATTGTCATTCCGTCTGAACGCTTTTTGACAATTTAAAAATAAATTTTGTATCACAATTAAATTCATAAACGTCAATGTCAAGTTTGTCTGTCTGTACTTAGTGCAATTATTAGAGATGAGTCTCATCCTGAGTGCAGTAGGCACGAGTCTTCGTGCGCCAAAGGCTCCTTACTGAGCCGTCTGCAGGGGCTGCCAACCAGGGGCGATGCCCGGGGTTGAACAGCTAGTATCAGTATAAAATTTGCGAGTAGCTAGGCACGGAGTAACCTTTGCCGTCAATTACTGAGCTTCTGTTTGACACCAGCGATGGGTGATTGAGAGTGAAATCAATCGAGAGTTACCAACCTCTCGAGATAATCGAGAGTTTTTGTTAACTTCTCCAGAGGTTTTCACTTCTAGAGAGCTTTTATCTTTCGCTCGGTCATTGCTCACTTCGAAAGCATCTCTTATTCGCAATCGACTGGTTTTCACTTCTCGAGAGCTTTTAGCTTCTTGCTTGGTTGCTCATTTACAGTACCCCACAATTGAAAAATTTAGAAAAGTTTTATAAATTTTTTGATAAGCGTAGCACATAAAGCCATACACCTCATGTCCTAAGACCATTCCTGATAAAAAATACAGCTAATCGGATTTCAAACATGGTATGTATTACATATCAAAATTCATCATGGTTTCAGAGTAAAAAAACAGGTAAACTTCACGTGATAATATTAAATCGCTTTTTGTCATAAGTTAGTGGACTCGCGATGCCGGGTCATTGACTAATCTTGGCCGAGCGCAAGTCTGTGAACGAAAGAGCAAAGGGAATTTACACCGGCGCTTTAAAAAAATTTAGATTGTAAGCTGAAGAACTGTCAATTCTGAACGGATTTACGTACAAGTTCAAGCTCAAGACGATCCATATTGCAGACACATTTAAAAAATAATGGTGGTTTTATTAATTTATTTAATTTTAAAAGATAGCTATAACTTTACATAGTAAGTTTTAATAGTTAATATTGTGGCTAATTTAAGGAATAAAATAAATAAAGACCGATATTGTTATATCTTTACGAATTGTTATCAAAATATAGGAAAAAAAAATCAAAATTCATATCAAACAAGAGAATAATAAGTTAGGTTATTATTAGGTAACGATGCAAATTGAAGTTACTCTGTAATGTAGTAATGTAATGTTCTATACTAAGTATATGTAGTATAACACTATTTTTATATTGAATATTTATTTATTTATATCGAATATTTATTTACCTATATGTATATTTAATAATTGTTTCATTTATTCATTTTATTTTTTCATATATTAAGTGTTATTGAGTAGACACTAACATTGTATTCATGTGTGTGTGGGTGTGTATATCAGTGTGTATATTTGTGCCTTAGGTAATTTTTTATATTTTCACAGGGTTTTGCGCTGGTCTATTGCATGCACTGTAATACTTCATATATAACCTTCCTTAGAACAGGTAACTCTTACCTAGTTAGGATATAGACTTGTACTCATCGGCCCACTTGATTTCTCAATAAAAAAATAAAAAAAATGGGTGATACATTCTATAGTTGTTCCTAATTGGCCCGTTATTAATGGGTTTCCTATGTTGTATAATATAAATATATAGGTATATAAACTCGACGAACATATATTACACATTAGGTACTCTAATTGTATTCGGAAATGTAAATGTTTTATGTTAAGAATTTGAGTTGTTCATGAACTGGGCAATCATTATAAAGTTATCTAGTTATTTACATTTTTAATCTACTATATAGGTACACTAAGAAAAATAAATATTAGCTATTAAATTATAATACCCGGTAATAAAAATAAGTGTATAATAAAACGCGTGACGATCCATTATAAAGAAACAGCTGATGAAAATTAATTATGAATCTGTTACGCGTCGAAAGAAAGAGGCGGGCGAAAATGGCACTTAACGAGAAGGAGCGAAAGTTCAAAATCGCCAAGCAAATCAGGCGCTTATTATACACCGCGATCGTACGACAATAGTCGAAATAGACCGGTCGTTTCGGCGTTGCCAGACGTACGGAATTTATTTGTTTATTTATTTAACAGGTTTCCCCATGTGCATTATAATTAAAGTAAACAAATTAAACTACCAAAAGAAAAACAATAACACGAAACATACTAAGCTAAAAAATTAAAATAATACCTACAGGCAAACATTAACAAATAAATAATTCACGCCGATCCTACAACGGCGTAATAGTAAGCGGATTTTTAATCCCTTTGGGCGAACAGACAAAGATATCAATCTCCGCCGAAATGGAATTTAATAATTCGACTGCTCTCCCAATCGGACTATACTTGTATACGTCGGTACGACACGCTAACCGCTTAAATAACGTGAGCTTCCGCGCTCTAGTACGACGGTCCGGAACAAAGAGTATTCCCTTGTAATACGTCCCGGTACACCGGGACATGTCACCGGTTTAGAACCTCGGTCCCGGTTGTCCCGTTTGAACCACCATATCCCGGTAAATCAATAATCATGGTTTTATATTATTGCTAAAATTATGCGAATAATTCTGCGACGACGAAGTGTGGGGTAGAGGGATGTACTGACATTTTACAAATATTTTTTCATATTTACAGTACGGAATAAAAAACTGAAATACCTTTGTGAGGGAGCTGATGTAATTCGTGGTAATTTACGATCTCACTCAAAAACTAGGTGGTAAACCGTCTTTGTTACCGGCCATTGAACGTATTCTGAAAATGTGGGAACCATTGAAAGATTTCCTTTTATCACGAACCAGATAGCGGCGCTATGGGGGGGGGGGGGTGCGGTACCCCTCTCTTCCTCCTATAAATCCCTTATATTTCCTCCTATTTGATATCAGTCCCGGTCGAAGCCAAACCATTTATGGCAACCCTAGTCACTGTTTGTATGACATATTGATGGCATTTAGTTTTTTTTTTTAAATAAAGGATACGTTTTTAAAGGATATTTAAAAACTAAAACAAAAATCTCCAATTTTAGGTAAGTTGTTATACCATATCTCTTAAATCGCTTAGGTAAATCCCTCCTTCACCTCGTTTTCACCATAAACCTATATTTATTTTATATATATGTTTCTGGATGTTTTTTGCATAATGATTAAGGTAATTCCTTAGAATGATCGATTATCTTTAATGTAAATAAACTAGATTACTCATATCTGTAGCATTTAGGTATGTAGCGTGTCGTGTGTCCATATCAAGCCAAGCCATTCGCGCGCGCGTTCCTACCGCGCCGCGCACGCGCCACGCGCGGGAATGTCGCGTCACTTTTGATTTTTGACCACTTTCGCTTTCGTCGCAAAATGGCGCCCGACCGTTGAAAACGCCCGCCGGATTTGAATATTTAAATTTGTGCTGCGATTTTGCATCTGTTGCTTTTAGCCATTTCATTCTGAGCCGATTGCCTAAATTTGGGAAATTAGCTAACCTCACCGCTCCGTGGCGACCTCGCTAGCTTACGCGTCGTGGAATTGGGCTAAATTAGCCAACAATCTGCGTTACTGCACTTCGCAGCCCATTATAGTGGCGTTTATGTTATAGAATATTAATACTCGCAATTATAACATTAAAATTATCGCAGCACTACTTGAATTAGACGCTATTAAGCACTGACACGTGAACCTTACCCAAAGTTGATCTACCAGTAGAGTAGCAAAGATTAGAATCCCCCACCCATGAGGAACTGTATGTTACTGTAACGGAACCTCCGAAGCTATTTATCAGATTTCAAAAATTCTTTCACCAATATTTACAATGGACCTTCAGGGGGACATAGATAAAATAAAAGGGATTTTTGTGAAGACCAACATAGGTCTTTGCAACATAGGATTTTGCAACATAGGTCGACAAAAAAAACGGTCGATCGAATGCGTTCCTTACGAACGTTGCGTTAACGGTAGGAGATAAGCACGTAAGTGGCCCGAAGAGTCCAGAGATGGGAAACGAAGCGACCCATCCGGAGTGTCGGGGGCACGAGATGTCGCACGGCCATGGCACCGTTAAAGATGACTGCATACAATATAACTTAGCTGAAACCCGGTATTTTGTGTGAATAGAAAAAAAAATAATGAATACGTATCTAACTATAATATTACTGTTTCATTATTTTTTAAGTGCGCTATTCATTTGATTTTTTAAAGTTATTCTACCGCACACCGCACTCATGAATATGTTATTTTATATCTATGTAATTTTCCCCAAAATTTTCATTAAATAACAGACAGTTTATAAGACATATTTTATGTACTCGCAGTACATCATTATATTATATTTAAAAATGACAAAATTACTCCATCCTTATGTTCGTTTTAGTACCGTCACCACCGCAATGCTTACTAATTAAACGCCTAAAAATATTTTGCTTATAATTCGGTGTCGCGCTGGTCGGAAAATTTAAACAATCAACATTGTTTGCAAAATAACGCAAATTGAATTCAACATTGCGCAATGAAAAATGCACACGACGCCAGCCGGTTTTGTTTCTATGAATATCGAAGCAGTTTATAGACACTTAACAAAAACGGGTAGCCATTAATTTAGCTATAATTAAAATCAAATGTCAGTCTCTCCATCGCAACCTGTAAAAGCTGTACATATATGAAGGGAGGTTGGGGGGGGGGGGGGGGGGGGGGTACTGTACATCTATATTAATAGGTGAATACCGCCTGCGAGCAAAAGGGGAAATTCGATAAAATTAATAAATTTTGGGGTGAATTATTTTCGCATTTCTTTATACAATTTGTTACGCGTAATGAACACTCTTTAAGTTTCGGGATTGGTCTTGGAATGTCCAGTATATAATATTATCGCGTAGTTTACAATTTTTTTCTCTCGGAAGAATGATTAATTTTTATATCGTCTTTACAAATATTACTCTAAACCGCAGTGCCAAATATCAGTTTTTTGGCACAGCAATGGTCTCGAACGACAGTATATAAGTTCGTAATTATAGCTGTTTTTAAAATGCTCCACAAAACGATGAAGGTACCACCATTCGCTTAATGGTACCGGTTGCTTCGAGTGTTATTTTACACTTGACTGATGATCATCATCTCTGGTCGGCGGAGGTCCAGTTTTCTGACCCCATTACGCCAACTTCAGTGCGTTTGCGATCAACAATCCAAGATCCAGTTATTTGACAGGCGGTCGGAACACGCGCTGCGCAGTGGCATCGATCTAAGGTGCGCGCGCCACACTTTCGTTGGATTCTTCGCTGCATTGTGCGATTGTAATCATATAGCATTTGCATAGTTGTCATGCTCGGCTGTCATCTTCTCTAGAAGATGACGACCGGCTTGAACATGAACAGGTGTTTTTCGTACACACTAGTGATGATGACCGTTAGAAATATATATCCGCGGATGCGGATACAAATGCGGATCATTGGTGTCCAGATCCGCGGATACGGTCGGTACGTGTAACCTTGACACGACAGCTGACTCATAATTTAATTAATATCTTATAACTTTCTATAATAAAAGTTTAAATATTTCATTATTTTAATAAGCACATCACAAAGATTTGAGATTAACCTCATTATAAAGATAGTTTAAATAGTATTAAAATTTAACAAAAAAAAAAAACGAATGCAATTATTAAATTCACTTAAGCCGTACGTATTAAAAAGGTTTGCTGGGTTTGGAATCGGTCGGGGGTTGTAGTCGGTTTAAACCCATCGCTGAGTTTTATTAAAATGCATATAACTCTTAACTTAAATATAATGCATACAGTTTTGTTATTTATTCACGATATTTGATCGAGATACGAGATTATAGGGTTTTGGCAACCGCTTTTCATACTTACAAGTTGTTAAACATTAACCAAAATCACTGTTATTTCTTGAAACACAATAAAAAAAATATATATATAATAAAACACACACACGCAATAAACCACCGTAAAGTTACATTTAAAAATATTTTTATAGTATGTAATCAGTGTATTTTTTTCATTTATAGAACATAAAAAAAAATAATCAGTCGAAAATAAACTGATTTTGAATATCAGTCTTTTTAGCAGTCGCATGTGTAACGCGATTATTTAAAAAGCTGTTATTTAAATTAATTATAACTTCCAATATCATTAATAGTAAAGACTAATAAAACCTAATAGTATTGTTAGATCGTTGTGTTGATAATGGTTAATTGTAACATATAAGTACTTGTAATTGCAATTACATATAGAATATACATACATACTATATTTATATCACCTTCATCATAAATTATTTTTATAATACTAAAACCATACTTAATTTTTTACTTTATTTTAATATATACATACAAATGTCACACTCTCACAACTACCACAAACATCACTCACAAATTACACATAACACTTAAAAAAAAAAATCTACTGTAATATTAATAATCTAGATATATTTTAAGAACACTGTTCAAATTTTTATGCTAATCTTAACATATAAAATAACCGAAATCCATAATTGGTTTTATATACTAGTAATAAGTTTTGTTTGTAATTATAAAATGTAATACTGTGGATTTTTCAATAACGAATAAATAAATAACACGATAAATCTTTTTTCCAATTTATCTTGGTAAAAATTTATTTTTATTATTTTGTTGGAAATAAACCACATAGATTTAGTATAAAAGAAAAAAATATACCACATTTTCGTCAAGAATTTAGTTTACAGTCTCACGTCACAATTACAACTTCGATAATAATTTATTGTTTATTATTTTTATAGACACCGTAGAGACATTTATTTTATTATTTGTATGTTCAGCTCAAAGTTTTTCTGTACCTGTAAAGCGTAAATTCCATTCAAATTTATTTAAATTAGTTTTAAACAGTATGTCTTCAGCTGACTATACACATATGACAATAAAACAACAATGCTATACTATACAATGTTAATCTGAGAACTCGGCAATTGTTCGAACAAAATGAGACTATGAACTTCGTGACAGATAATTGAAGAACTCGCTTTTAGGCCAAAATCAGGTTAAAATGTGGTCACGATTAAGAAAAATATGCTTTATTTTTGTGATATTTAACACAATATTTGCACGTAAACCTCAAAAGTTCGATTTAGAGTATTCAATAATATTCTGTTAAGATAAATGTGCCTAAATCCAAGTATGTAGTTCTTATTAAATCAAAATTTCATAAATAGCGCTTGTGACCTATGATTATGTTTGTTGTTTTGATACACAGTAAATATATCGTTTTTCACTGAAACTAACTATTAAATACAATTATTATTTTGAAATATTAACAAAAATAAAGCCGTGAATAATTGTAGCAAATAAACATCGAAACCGTGTTGTTGAAAGGGATCATACTCGTATAAAAATTAATTGTATACTCAAGTATATATTTAATACCGAAAATAGTGGATTTAAACAAACAAAAGTACCTCTCTTCACATCCGCACGGTGCAGCCGTGACCTGAACCTTTATTTATCGCAGAAGAGCAGTCTCTGAACATTGATATTTCTCACTTTATAATTATTGAACTATTTTTTAAAGGATTAAATGTTTAAGGAGTTTATTTAGCATATAAGTAACTTAATATTTTATCGCTATGGAATCGTCCGGCACCCGCATGCGCGCGACGGACGTGTAACCACAGTGCGCGGGACACGTCAGCCTCCGCGGCCGCCCGGACCGTTATTGCTGCTGGCTAATACAACAACTACTTTAGATATCACCAGCGTAACGAGACGACGAGTTCGGTTGCAGATAAATCCGTCCCGTCACTCCGACGACGACGACCGATCTGATACAAAAGACGAGATGGTTCGGATGGATGGTTGCGCTAGGAATGACGAGGCATCTTTCATTACCACGTGTGAAAGATGTGTCATATCTTGGTATTCACATTCATACTGAGAGCGATGACGAGGTCAATACGATCAGACGTTTTTTTCAATTATCTACGCTTTTATGTAAAAAACAAAAAAAAAAGTAAAATAACCACACGCTGACGAAAAGAAGCTAAGAAGATTTTTTTTTGTTTAAACTCGCTATACACTTATGATCACACATTGGTTTATTAAGCACCCAAAAGAAAATGTATTTTTTTTTTTGAAAAATTTTAACGGTTTTAATTTTAATAATTAAAAAAATATTAATGACTTATTCCTAAAACAGTTTTTATTTAAGTGCTTGAATGCATATACAAAATTTCGTGTCTGTGCTGTTGACCGTTGAGGAGTTAAATCGTCTGGGTGAAGAATCAGATCATGCTTACTATAAAAATACCTTATCATCGGAACTGAATCGACTTCGTGGGATAAGAGGAAGTGGTTCTACTTCAGCTTTGAAGATTTGACATAAACCGACATACAAACTTTTCAAGCTAAAATGCACGTTAAAAAAAACAGAATTTTTGTAAAATTAAGATAGCAACCATAGTGTTTCTTTTCTTATATTATTCATGGATGTAATATGATAAAGTAGTATTTATTGATTGTGAGGTTGCGTATGGGTGAGTGGTTTATGTATGCGTTAGTTAAGAAGTAGTAATACACATAGGTGGTTATTTATTCCCCTCTAGCATTCCCAGGACGCACTCTAGCATAGCATGCAAAGCCGATAAGTAAACCGGCTGGAAGTTTCTATGCGAAGAGAAGGTTTTTAACTATCGTTTGTCGATAACAATAAATGCGATTTGATTTTGCAATTACGCCTTGAGAAATTTTACGGGCTTGCATTCACAGATGTGGGCATTTACGAGAGAAAACTTGGTTTATGGCCCGGTCAAATAACAACCGCTTGGCACCGCTTCCAGCATTTTGAGAAATTATTCTCTAAAAGTATTTCAAAGAAAATGATCGGGATATCACGGACATTTTCATCAATCCCACCTTAGGTCTTCCCTAACTATGGAACTCTTATGCTTAGGTTATTCTTTTGACGTTAGGGATACTTATCTCAATTTAAGGGACTCTTAGCCCTAAGTGAGGTTTGGTGAAAAATGGTAGTCAGACTCTTCTCAAAGTATCCTCGACAGTATAATATTTTGCTTCCATACACCGTGTCCCAAAAGAGCTGTGACAAACTCATTTCGTGACATAAAAGACAGCTTTGAGCTTAGGCAACTCTCGACGCGACCACTTTATGTCATTAAACGATTATTTGCATAAAACATAAACAAACAAATAAATACGCTTCGAATTTGGGACTGGTTACCGGAAGAAAACAAAAGTAGTCTTAAGAACAACCAGATTATGTCACTCTCGCTATAAAGGCAGTTTTAAATACTCCAACGACTAATTCACACCACATTTCGTTCAAATTTTAATTTCAAGATTATTGGGGATTGAAAAAACCTACTCTTGATATTTATTTATTTCTCTTTTGTTATAATCTGTGTTATTTTCATATGCATGTGGTTTTCACATTAGTGTCTAAGATTAATCTTAACATGCTCTGTATTACAATATTTTGTTAGAGTACCGTCTAAAAATAACACTAGGTATCATGTATCTCCAAAAAAGCTAGGCTTCTACGGAAATAATGAGTAAAATTTTCATTTTGTCTAAAAGTTAAGTGCCTCAAAAAATTTGTATTTTTCATACATTTATCAAAACTTTAATATCTTATTGTCTGTATACAAGAATCGAGAAAATAAAACAAGTATAGTTTATTTCATAAAGATGCAAATTCAATTAAGTTTCTTAGACATCAATTTATTCTGTTTTTCATAATTAACCAACAACGGTGCAAGGTGGTAAAGTGTTTGATGAGACAGAACGATTTAAAAGCACGCACAAGACAGAGCCCCGGGGAGCGCCACTGGAAGAGGTCCCTTAAATGGTATCAGTATTTTTGAGTCATATTTGATACGAGTGTCCTCTGACCCATTTTAGGTAGATTTCATTAGGAAAGCTACCTATTGCAATGGGTACCTATGACGTGACTTCCGGAAACTTTCGACATAACCACGACCAAAACCACCCTCAGTTTTAAAGTTTATCTATCTATCTATCTACACTTTCTCGTGTCACCCACTGCAACACCTGACGTAATTTTACACCAATCATTTTCAAATTGATACATAAAATTCAAGGGCACAATATCTCGGTCAAGTTCGTTAATGGTCAAAATCTGGCCATGGGCGGGAATGGGGTTTTTTTTTGGAAAAAGTGAAATTTTGCTATAACTTTCGTAGTATATAAGATATTTAATTCATATATTATTCCTTAGATATGGGCCTAAAACTTATGTTAGTAACATTTTTTGATAGCACTAACCATTGGTCGAAAGGGTGGGAAAAAATAATTATTCAAAATAATTGAATTAATAATTGTGAGCCTATAATTTCCCTAAAACTTTTGTTTGAAACAATCTTTGATATGAGCAACTCTTACGGCACAGTATTAAGGGTAAGGGTAAGTACGGCGCGGCGGGGCGGGGAGTGGATCGCGCAATATTTGATACAAGTTCGTACAATTGTAGTTTGCCTACCCCCACCCCCTCCCCTACTTTGATGCCATTTTTCTAACTACCATAAAATCGTTTTGCGTGGAGCGAGCGATTTTTCAAGCACGACGCGTACACGTGAGAACCAATCACCGAAGCGCGCAGGAAACAATTATTTTTATAACCTCAATTTGATATTGCGGGACAATGACCTCGTTTGCACACTTAAGGCGAAAATGATAACAAGAAATTCGTAGGGAAATAATTTATCGCGTTTATTTGAATATTTTGCATACTGCATTGCGTACACACTAAGAATTCCATACGCCAAATGGCTTATGCTCTCAGCACGTATGGTAGGTCATTCAAGTCCTTATCTTGAGAAGATAAAAAATCTACAACAGAGAATTGTGCCAAAATATATAAAAGCTAGATTTAAAAATAATTACAATGGTTTATTCCAGTATTGTAAGGTCCTAAATGTCTTTCAAATGTTTAATTATCAAATTATTATCGATCACATAAAAAACGATAAATTGAATCAACAGTTATTTCAGAACCGGTATATAACTCGTCAAAAACAAAATAAAACTTTGGTAATATCTGTATTACCAAAGTACAACGATTTTTACGGCGAATGATCATTAAAAAATATTATTTCACGCCTATTTAACAAAATGCCAAAGCATTTGAAAGAGGTAACCAAAATCAAAAAACACTATAAAATCTCTCTCAAAGATTACCTATATACGCTGTGACTGATTGATTAAATATCAATAGGATTATTGTATAGTGATTGTGTCCTACTTGTGTTAATGTTATGTTGTAAGGTTAGTTATTTATTTTTCATTTTCTTGTGTTAAATGTTGCTTTTTTTTTTTTTTTTGTTCTGTTTCTAATTAAAAAATGTATGTAAATTTAGTACGTATAGTTTCTAAAACCATGTTTTTGCCAGAACCCATTTAATGTATGTGACTTTATGACTGTATGTGTGTGACTTTGTTTTTAATAAAAATAAATAATAAATAAATCGTAGGTATGTACTTTTTTATAGACTCAGGGTGCTCAGGGCCAGCTGCTAGAATGCCAAGTGATAAGAGATAGAAGTGGGCGTCAACGCGATAATCATATAACAGAGGTTACGTTACACGCGATTTCAAAATAGCCTAATACTTAAACGGCTACAAAATAACTGCATAATATATAGCTGAACTCATGACCGTGCTTCATTGTCATGGTGGCGCGAGGAGATTTGTCACTGAAGCTAAGTCTGACCGGACATGGGAAAATATAAAAGGGCGACTGTTAAAATAGTTATGGCCGGCGATGTGCTGAATGGGCAATAAATGGCAATAACAGGCAAACGAAACGACTTCGTTAAACGCGACTTCGTTAAACGCGACTTTGTAGCTGTAGCTGTGGCTGTGAATGAACGTGATTTCCTCACCACTATGAGCCAACTTCACGGTGTCACATCCAATAGGAGGTATAAAAGTAACTACATCTGAAAATCCTAACCTACACAAATAGACCTCAGACTATTCCCACTGGACCGCTGGACTGGTTCACGATCCGTTGTCCTTTCCTTTCCGCACAGCCCCCCCCCCCCCCCAATCGCGGCAAATTCGAATCAGGACGAAAAATTCCGAAAAAACTTAAAATTTCAATAAAATATCATTATTTGTGTTATTTTGACGAGCTTGTTCACAATAGGAAATATTTAAGGACAAATTTTAACAAATAGTGTTTGTTATATATAAATGTAATGAGCAAAGACGGCCCTCTTAACTAACCAAATTTTTTGGGCCTAGAAGAACACAAAATAAAAAAAAATAATATGAACAATGTAAATAGTAAAACATATGTATTTTTAAACTTAAATGGTATTAACAATATTACAAGTTATAAATAAAATAAGAGATGATTGTCATTTTGATTTATGTGAGTAATGAACGTTGTTTAAAAAAAAACTACTTAGATGATAGTTTCTACTAAAGTGAAATTCTGAAGCTTAAGTACAGATATTTATTTCGAATGAAAAAAAACTGATATCATTGGTAAATTCTTCCGAAAATAGACTCAAACGATTCTCGTAGACCATGTAAAAGTATTTTTCTTTTAAAAGTTAAAAAGAGGTATTTTACAATCATTTTAAATTTTTTGATTGAACTCAGTGAAGCATCTGGTTCCGACTTTGATGTATCATAGGCAAAAGTTCAAACATTAGGGTGGACCATAAAAATAGTTAATGGCATAGAAGCGCTGTAAGCGAGCTATAGCGGATATGACAAAATCATGAACATGCCGTCAGTCAAAAACTAAGCTCTGCCCCTCCTGCTGGTGTTAGGCAGTGATTGGTGTTAGGCTTTTTAACTAAAATATGTAGATAAACAGATATATATTTTCATAGTAATATACATTTAAAACTAGATAATTGTCATATAATAAAAGTTTGCTAAGTTCTAGATGTGCAATAGTCCTGAATAGTCCGGTAAAAGCTCAGCTTTAAATGTTACCATATCTTATAAAATTAAATTTGATTATACTTAATTAACAATGTTTGACTACATAAAAATAATATAAAAAATAAAACACGCAACTATTACTAGAAGGTATTAAAAATAAAAAATAATAAACTGGCGCTTGACAACAACACGATTGCAAAACCAGCTATTTTACTGTCGAAAAGCTTGAAACTAGTAACATTCTGCCAGATGTCTGTACCCTGATCAATTTGGAAGCATTAGTAGCAAGATTATTGAATGTCTGCGGGGCGGGATCAACAACTGACAAGTTACCAGCTTCATTCTTTTTAGTTCAGTTTTCTAAAAACACAAAAAGTATAATCGTACTTTAGAAAAACTACTCGCTTTCAGGAGCATAACACCAAAAGCAAAATAAAATTAACATCAATAATTAAAAAAAAAAACCCCAAAAAAGTCAATCAAATTAACAATTACAAACTCAAAAAGTGCTATTAAAAACTAATACTGCCAAACGTCAAATAAAAAGTGATTCAATGAGAAACAAAATATTCATGGATCTATGAAATCAACCCGCTGCAATTTCCTGTTGTTTATGAGTTCATAAAAACTTAAGATTTCACTCTCAAATTAATGTAATTTTAGATATAATTTTAGTAATATTTCACCTAATGGTCATTTATGAATTTGAAAAACAAAGCAACATCGTACAAGAAATCTCGATTCAGCTACTTGGGTATGAGCCTCTCACGAGGACTTTAAAAGTGGAATAGAATGTGCATGAAAGAGCGTTGAGAAGATAGATGTTGCGACGGGCTCTTAAGGTAGACCTTGTTTGATTGTTTGTTGACCTGATGATACTACAATATCAGAGATAAATAATACCAATATCAGAGATGTCATATATAAATGCTATGGCTTTGGTCGTACACAATTATTATAGGCCACGCTCAACCGAATTGAATTGCTTGTACCAGGGGAGCAGAAAGTATGATGTTGAAAATGGTGATCGCATTAAAAACTATGTGACTATATGCGGATTCGAACCCGAAGGGTTAATCAGTTCAACGACAGCCATCTCAAATGGATTGACCTAGGTCATATATAATTATTATGTATGCCATGCTGTGTAACCATGCTGATCAACTGGGCTAGTTTACTGGTAATAGAGTCAGTAAAGCAAGTGACGATAAAGCGTTAAAACTACTGATAATGAGTGGATTCTCAACCACGATATCTGTGTTAGCAGTTGTACGCTTTAACAACTAGACCAATAAAATCTAGATATTTTAAGATTGATGATGTCAATCTTTGTATTCATAGTCATTGCAAATGTCCGAAAAGTCTAATATTTATAAATTTCATAATTTCAAGCAATGACGAAATATATTTATTTAAACATAAGTAACATTGTTATGAAGGAATAAGTGAAAAATATTAAGATATGGCCGTCTCAATTAGTTTTACCATTTCAAAATATCTTATACGCCTCTTTAAAGTTCATAGATCCAAGGATTAAAAGAAAAACATCAAAGCTTGCAAGCTAACAAGTTGATTGTACCAGCTCGACTTTGTTCCCGGACGCTTTCTGGCCACGCCGTCGGCACTCAGCCTTCAGCTGATCTTTGGTCATGGAGGCGAGGTGCTCGGGGTTCGAGTTGCGGCTGTACGTCGTCGAGCTGGACGAGCGCTGGCTGGCCTCTTGCAGGGGCCGGGCTGGGTTTGAAGCGCCCGATCCCGCAGGTGCCGCCGCTCGTCGGAAAGTTCCGCCTGCCATTCGTGCGGGTTTCTTATTTTATGCGATGAGCGCACGCATTCGGTATCGTTCCTTTTTTTGCTCCACAATTTACAGGAAACACATAATTATTTATAAATTACCTGGACTTACAAATGCCTTAAAAATGTTATATTGCATAATAAGTATGTAGATAATATGAAACAATCTGCTAATTATGCACACCCACATTAGAAGCAGTTCATCATTTGATGGCTACCAGAAAGACAACAGAAACCATCATCTTTTGTACAACTACAAAAATATAATTCATCGTCAAGAAGAAAAGGCAATTTTTTACGAGAAATTTCAGTGTGTGCTGTAAAATGTAAAGACAAATCTAAATTCCTATTTTTTTTATACTTAATGCAATCTTAATTTTTAAAATGCGTGACTTTAATTCGTAGCTCACTATGGTATACGAGTATTTGTACGCTGCCTAATATAATATGCACCTACTTAATGGGAAATTTTTATTTACCTTCATTTTAAAAGCCTACAAAGTAATGAAGAATAACAGCGTCCCTGTTACCTTTGAGGCTTAAAAAAAAAATTTTTTTTTCTATAAGCACTACAAATGCAATTAGAAAGATCCACACTATATGACTTATTAGTAGTCATATATAAGATTTTAAAACAATAGATGCATAAATATTGTTTTTTTACTTGAAAAGTAAGAAAATTTTCAGAGGTGTTTTTGGAGTAATATTATAATTTAAAAAGAAGTCTAAGTTCTTTTAGGTATTGGGATAGAGCTGCTATTAAAGGGAATTACATATCCCTATAATGTACCTAAATGAAAAAAAATATTGGTCAGTCTAGAGTTCGTTGATAATGAACAAATATTAATGTAATGGCCTATTACGTAGGTGAACCATTAACTAAATTAAATGTCATACTTAGCTTATTCATATTACTTTCAATTATTTCAAAATCCTCCATTTCAGTACATAGTTATAACCTAATTGAGGACCCCAGTGGCAGGCCAAATAGCAGACAAATAACAAGAGTAATTTAAAGGATGTTAATGTTGCTCAATTTTTTTTTTAATTGTTTACGATTTATTTTTTTGGCACGAATGAAAAATGTACAACCTACGTACTTATAGGTGAATTGATAATATACATATAGCGTAGTCTTCAAAATTATTTCCTATTACCTCTGATATTAAATACTTAATTACATAGATTAAACTATACGTAGGTTAGCAAGATTAATAGATGTGCCTATTTCTCCCAAGTTGTCAACATCATTTTAGTTTCTAATTTTAAATGGCATATAACATCCTAAAAAAAGTTGCTTCTAGCGTGTTTTTGGAATTTCTCATAAGTATGTATAAATAAAAAAAACAGTCACCACAGTTCTAGATCCTGTTTAACTCAATTACTGAACAGTTTCTCTCAATAACTTCAGCTCAACAAATAAAACTTCCGTTTACGAAGATCTGAATCAACCAAGTCAACATTTTTTATAACCCCGAGTTCATTGTGGAACGGTTGTTAATGAGGTACATTAGATACAATAAATGTATATGCTTATCTTAAGCAATCGTAATCATCCCATTCGAAAATGCAAAATTGTACACTTTTATTTTGCATTAAGTAGGTTATCTAGGTAAATTCCAATTCAAGTGGAACGGCAGATACATAATATATAACCCACTAATTAGGAAATGCTGGTTCTACATACTTATATACAAAACATGTTGATTTGACAACAAAAATAAACTCTGTAAGTACTTATGAAATGAGTTTTTTTGCATAAATTACCTTCTGAAAATCTACTCAAAATATTTCGATATCTAAGTATGTTTTTCCTACACGTATTCTAAATATTATTTCGAAATAATAAAGAAGTCCCACTATCCACTATTAGGTAATATAACTACTAACAATGCGTAATAATGAACAATAAATTTAGAATCTGAAAATCAGTATTATGAAAGTGAGAAAGTTGTCTTAGGAAATAAGATAAGACCAAAAGTGCGTTATGAAGAGTAGAAACAAAAATATATACTAATCTTCTACCTCGTGAAATTCTTCAATAAGCAAAAGCAATGTTATTGCGACGAATGAAGTTGTATTATTTAGTTAGATATTGACAGGCATTACGACGAAACGAAATATTTTGCGGGAAAATGACCAATCATAAAATTAATTACTTTCGTATAACCCAAAAAATCGTATCCATCCTAAATCCCGCCAAGTATTTAATAGCCCCATATAACAAGTGAAATTTGTCATTATTAGCCAAAACATTAAAACGCTGTAAGAATTGACAAATCGGCTGATATTCTAACCTAGTTTCTGTAAATTGGTCGTTTTATAATAATGTAAAAGTAATAAACTACTGATTGTAATATACTTACGAGTATCAAACCGAGCGTTTCTTTAATTAAATAATATCACACACTAAGCACGGACGTATCACGAACAACTGCAATCAAACCACACAGATTTCACTTCACCACAAACTCACAGATCTAACAAAATATATTCATTCAATCAATTTCAATCAAAATTATTTTTTTCTTCTTAATCATTAGGTTAGTTGGTGTATAGATGGCCTGTAAAAATATTATTGCCATAAAAAAATGTAATTTTAAAAAATCATTCTGAAAAAAGTACTACAATCATATTAGAAAAATAAAATACATTTACGTATAAATGTTAAACACCAAATATGAAAACATGTCGCCTGTGATATCACTATTATGTATTTCGTTCCAACTCTGAATTGTTATATGATAATAAAAATACACGGTAAATATCTTAACCTTGACTCACAGTTGAGTTGAACCACGGAGTTGAACACTTATTTCAATCGATTCGTTTTGTTCGGGGATCTCTCGGGTTCACATTATTGTTATCGAATACCCCTAATCCTAAACGCAAATAATGATGGTATTTGACTTTAAAAAACTGCCATCATTATTGATTTAGTATAAAGGAAAGATTTGTATGTTAATTTGTTTGTTAAATGTGTGTGTGTTTTTTCCACTAAACAGTTTTTAAATTGTATATCTAGATTAAAACATCAGCTATGCACTCGTTTCATCTTAAAATAGGTGGTGGTAAAGTAAAGTGTAGGTTGAATAAAAACTTTTTTTTTAAATTGCTTGGTATCAATAATTTATATTTTTTTGGTTAACATTTTTATCGTTGCTGCCACATAATATGAAAGTGGTTATTTTGACCTTGTGGGAATTTTGTTGTTGACAAGTACTTATAAAAACTAGTTTTTATTCCATTTGAGTCAATAAGACACATAAAAAAGTTTCAATTTATAATATTTCTTTCTTTTACGTTTCTATTTGCACACATAGATGAGTTTGTATTAATTTTAACTGGCCAGTAATAAAACATATGTCCTCAACAGCCAAACTTTTTTATATTTCAAATTCAAATTTTTGTCAAATATAATATTTACGTTTTCTGTCAAACTGTTAATGTTTCATTTAGTTGTACTAAAAAAATGTTGACTAATATTATTTATCTATATTATTCAACCAGCCTCCGATGTGTGTGATCAAGAGCATCAATCTACACACAAAAATTCAACTAATTCGCATCAGTACTTTTCGAGTTGAAAGATGCAACAACAGACGGACGGACGGACATACAGACGGGGATAGTACGGACGGGATAGTAGTAGGGACGGGGAATCTTATACATGAATAGAAGCTAAAAGCAGTATAGAGATAGAAAACGTCGTTATTTGCCATTTGGCTAGAGACGCAATATGCCGATGTTCGTACTGTTACACCCCGTGCAATGTGAGGCAACGCGGTAAGGAGTATACGGTTATTATGTTTAAATGTTTTTTTTAGTACATTATTTGTTTTCACAAGTAGTTAATAGGTAGGTAGGTAGGTAGTAATATTCATACATGTGACAAAGTAAAGCTTATTCCGGGAAAAACAGGTAAGAAGTCCCAATGCTGTTTTTACTAGTACGGCAATTACAGCTTTACAAGTTTTTTTTATTCTAAACAAATAGTACGATATACGGCAAATATTGGGTCTTTTTTTATAATAAATACGGCAGTTAAGATTCTGACGGTGGCAACACTGGACCTAATGTTCAATTTTGAATTAGTAGAGGAATGGTGATCGATTTATTAATTATTGTGTTATTATTACATCACGTTAGTATTTTAGGCAGGAAACAATGGAAAAAGATATGTTTAAGGGATAAGCCAAATAACACATTCTATATGCACTAGTCGGGCGAATTTTGGACGAGGAAAATCTAATGGGTTGGCGTCACGACATGCTAAAGTTAATACTACTTATTAATTTTATTACCCTATTACTGTCGCCGCTCATATAAGTTCCGTAGTGTAGCGGTTATCACGTTTGCTTCACACGCCCAAGGCCACCGATTTGATCTCTGGCGGAGTTTTAATTTTTTTGAAGTTTCTTTACTTATAATTTGCGTTTTATTTATCTCATCATCGTTTCTATTTTGTTTCATTTCTTTCTTTTGTAAATATTTCAAAATATTTTTTCCCTTAACTAATTTTGTTTTGTTTTATTTAAAATATACGTATTATAATAATATATGTATACGATAATCGTATACGTTTTTGAATACGACTCACAACTAGGTGTCTTGTTATTTGTCATTTTTTCACTTTTCTGTTCATTGATTGCCTTTTGTTTTTATAAGACGATCAATGGAAAAGGAAAAAAACCTGACCCACCAGGTTTTTACGGTTTATATTGATTTTATTATTCCATTTCCTACATTTTTTTCTTTAGATTTGTTAACACACAATAGTTAATATTCTGACCATAGATACAGTACACAAAAAATGTCTATGAGCACAGAAGCGGGCATCCGCTGTATTTTGTAAGCATTATTGCATATTACATTGTTAACGGCCGATTAAACCACAATAAACCGTCTGAGGCTGCAAACAGTTTGCGCCTCAAAAACTAGTCTCGCTTTCAAAATTATGTACACAAAGTAGCGTACAGATTCCAATATGAAAATAGGAAAAAAATGTAATAAATTCCACAATAGCGCAATCAAACTTATAATGTCCAGCAGTCACTCTTTAGATGGAGTTTCTGAACATTTGTTTTTGTAAAACTCTCCGAACCCGTCGTGCCCAAATCTACTAAAAAATTAAATGTTGAAAACGTTGTTGAAGACGGCACGAAACCTGAATAAAATTTCAATTGCTTTTAAAACATCTCAATTGGCTAAAGATTTTATGTCGTCTTCGTTTAGCTAGATCTTGAGAAGATTTTTTTTTGAGACATCTGATTAGAGAAGAGAGTTCAGAATGAACAATGTGGGTTGTTTGTTGAAGAATATGCTTTTTTGGGAGCAACGGCAGATGGCATAGTTGAAATAATGTGTCCTTTGTCAGCCTACACAGGATCAGTGTTGAGAATGATGACATAGTGACACAAGCTTGAAATGGAACACAGGGGCAAAGTAGAATAGGATTCCCTCGAAACCCTTCGAACTAATTTCCTTTTCAACGCTAGCCGCAACTTGAGGTACACTGGGTGGGCATTAGAGTATGGTTTTGCATTAAAGCCTACTACAGTGTTAGTAGTGGCTAGCGTTATATTATATTATAATCTGGGGTTTGTTTTAGTCAGACTCCATGGTAACAAGATCATTATCATCTCTTTTGGTTTTCACCAAAATTGTTTGTATTTTTTGTTTTAAATATGGTTGGAATCAAATACATAAATATTTTAGCACTTGTTTATTACGTCCGAATTTAAAAATACAATGATGGGCTACAAAATATCATTTTGAAAGGAGCCACAAAATATCTTTGTCAATAAAAGTGATAGCCAGCCGATTGCCCAAAGGATAGGGCTTCACAACAGATCTAGAGCTATTTCAACAATTCTAATATACAAATTGAGAATACTAAAAATGTAGTGGACAGATAAAACCAATAATTTAAATTTGACTGATCCTTACAACAACAATTTAAATTATATAATGTTATATATAATGAAACAATTGATTAAAATATCCTTAATGATCTACTGGATTTGGCCTTCACAGCTTATTTTTTCTAGCAGAACGTCTCGGCTGTAGCATAGCTTCGTTGCCCTTGGACCTGGGGGTAAGAGAAAATCCACAATAAACTAAATGTTACCCTCACCCTAACGAGAATCATTAATGAGTATTATTTTTGTATTTTATAATTGTTTATATGCAAATTCGCAACAGATGAGGATGTTTATTCAATGTTTATTCTAGTATATCCTAAAACAATTTAAAAGGTTTTAAAACAAATATATCTTAATAAACTCTATAAAAGAAATTGAGAATAAAATATTCTGTTTCGTTGTCTATGAAATTATTAGTTACGTTGTCTATTAATATTGTCGGAATGTAAGTCAGTCGTAACAAACTTTTTTTCTGTAAGTTGTCTTGTCAGATTGTGCTTGGATGAATAAAGATCAGTTGAGATTTGTTCTTGGAAAAATGCAGATACGGATGGATATTGGTGCAGTGAAAAAAATTGAAACGAGGAGCAGTTACTTAAATATTGGGATTTGGGAAAATTCATAAGAGACAGGACGAAAGCACCGATTATATAGAGGTTTTAAATAGCATATATTATACTGTTAGTAGGCGCCCAAAAAATGATTCCGATATGCAAATGGCGCTACTTTTTTGCTAATGAAATATTAATCATATTTTGTGGGCGAATGGCCTAGACGCAACCCGCATAGAAGCATTAATGTTTACAGTTTAGAAAAGCTTGTCTTGCCAATTCACAGATGGTCCATTGTTTTGTAAACAATTTTAAGTTAAAACCTAAAGAATATATTGCAATACGTCATTAAAATTATGAAACTGTCTGCTTCTTCGGATAAATTACAATGTTATATGTATGTTTTAGACTTGGTGCGACATCTGTATTGTATTTTAGTTACTAAAGAGTGGTTTCCAATTTCTTGTAAGCAGTTGAGCAATCTAAAACCGCTATATAATCAATGGCGAAGGATAGGCGAGCCAAAAGAGAGGCGAGTGGCTGGAAAAGCCCACGAAGTACATAATTTTAAGAGGATAACAAAATAAAAGGCTAAATACTAGAATTAGGATTGGTACTTCACTCAGGTAGGATTTCGGGTCAAAGTGTGGCAAATAATTCATCCTCCGAGGAGTCAAATCTGAAATGGAAATAAGATTAGGTAACAGTTAGGGTAGAGAAACTAAATCCACTTATTTAATAAGCTGTTTAAATTCATCGGGTTGGCTACATGCACCTGCGGGTGTATTACAGGCGCCTTTAACGGCGACCTGCACTTTGAGCATTCAAAATGCTGTTACTCGTGACTGCGGCACTTGGCACCAATAAATATATATATATATTGATGCATTTTATCATTATTATTTAAGTTTTTCCCAATAAAAATATGCTAATGAATCTGTTTGGTTTGAAATGAACTCTCAGCTTGTCAAGCCAACATGTTAACATAACAGCTCGCAAGTCTGTAATTTATCTGAATGCGTTGTGCGTGTCTTGTGCTGAGTAAAACTCTCTAAAGTAAGTCAGATAATATGAAGAAATCACTTTGGTTCAATAGGATTCCTTTCAATTTTTAGATGATGATAAATTTTATGATTGATGAAGATACAATAAATGAACTTTCTTCCTACAAAGTGAGCGAATGCGGCACCCAACATGTGGACAGATAGGGAGTTGTTCTGCAAAGGAGTATATTTTATACTTGACGCCATTTTATAACTTATTAAGGTTGGCGACGTCTTTACACGCCTACCCGGCTAGCATGTCATCGCGCTCATTCATTGCGTGACATGTATACGCGCTGTCGTTCATTCGAAAGTTTCCTCTTAATTATCTGTACATCCGATTGATCTACTATCTATGCCATTCGATTTGCAAATAACCGACACTACCTAAATACTGATAACAATTTATAATCATCATCACTAAATACTCTATGGAAATTATTTAGGGACACGGCAGCATAATCAATTTTTCATCATTTGGAAAAAAAAAATCAACTACTGCACCTTATTTGGGCATGTTATACAGGATGTCCCAAGACCAATCCCGCAGACTTTAGGGGATATTTATGTTCCCTATTAAGAGTAAGAAATTATACAACAAAATGCGAAAAATTTTCATCACCAAATATATTATTTTATGGACAAAATTTGTGTAAATCGATCTTATCAATCGTTAAATCAATGCTATCTGTCGACCAATAGCATCCCTCTTACAATCCCAGAGAAGGGGAAAGGAGCTACCCCCTTTTCATAGACCGACCTCTGTTCGACCAGTGACATCTGACAGTGATCATTTAGCTCTGCCCTAATAGGGCGTTTCGAACAATGCGGCAGGTCATTAACCTCGATCGTGACTGACCGCGGCCCAGTGACATAGTTATCCGAGGGAGGAGCCATTGAAACATAGCTATTTTACACGATTTAGAATAGAAACTTTAACATTGTATTAACTGTCGAACTATTATGAATTTTGATATAGTTTCTTAACAAATAACATTAGAAATCGAAGGACCAATTCGCTGTTTTTTTTAACGGGAATGGTCTTGGGACACCTGTATATCGTAATGTATAGTTTATACATCTAACAAAAAGTGTAAAAGTGGCAAATAGTTAATAAAAGCAGCTTTATTTTAAAAACAAAAAGTTTAAGACAGATAGTGACCAGATTGATATTTTCTAATAGAGAATTTTATGGTGAACCAGATGATACAAAATTTGTGGCAATTGGACGTCCCAGGCCACCAAAGCTGATTTTTTTCACAATGGTTTTCGTAGAAATGGATCACACACGATTTGCGCGCCAAATTTTTTTGGCGCAAATCGTTTCTAAACAGTTTAAGGTAATTGGTCGGATAATCTACTATTCCGAAAAGCATGGTTCTACATATTCATCTAACATATTAAAGATAAATATTTACAATTTATTGAAAGCACATTCGTCACTGATAAATGGGGTGCAAGTAAACGGTTCATCTAATGAGTTTGATCTGCAAGAGAAAATAAAAACATGACGCATTATCCCATTACAGTTGGACAGTTGAATGAACTAAAAATTAGGAGTAGTCTATTTTAATACAAATTTTATTTTTTATTTAGATAATGGATCCATAATTTCTAAAATCATCAAGTTATACTTCGTCAACTTCCTTCTCCTTTGAATAGTGAGACGGCTTTGTTATGCAGTACATTAAATTTATACGATAAACATGTAAGTATTAAATCTACGAGTAACGTTAAGAAGATGTAACCCGGTCGTTTCTCCATACAAGTAGTGTTGTGACTTTTTTGAAGATATAGAAAAAAAAAATATTTGATATCATTTTATCACATTATCAGTTATCTGAATTGATATATAGTAAAACATACATTTTAGCCTAGAAGTCTCATATTTCTATAAATTTTATTGAAACTTTAGATGTAATTATCTCACTGACAAAAAACAAGAACTGAGAAAATCAAACTACAGTGCCAAAGTTGATTTTATAAAGATTCAAATTTAATTAAGTTCTTTAAAAAAAATTGATTCTGCTATTCATGACTATCCTACAAAAAGAAGTTGATTTATAATTTTACGACGCATTGTTTTTGTTTGAAAATATTGTTTATCTCATCAAGTTTCTAAACTAAACAGCAGTAGGATGAAATAGTATTATTTATAACTACGCCCAAGACAGCTAATAGCTCTCGGAAAGAGGCCCCTCAATGGTTAGCTTTGCTACGACTAAATACCACATCATTTTCAAAAATTCAAAGTTTTGAGAGTATTTATATATTCGGCTGTGACTATCGGTAATTAATGAATTATTTACCTTACGAATGTATATAATTTAAATTAATATAAATAGTGGAATTAATTTACCATATTTTATTTTATAATAGAATTAAATGAAACCAACAATCACTCTAAAATAGAGTAGAATAAAAGTGCCATGAGTGAAAGTCGTTCATTGTGTCGAAGGATGTAATTAATTACACAGTGTTCCAAGACCATTCCCGATAAGAAATCCAGCTATTTGGTCCTGTGATTTCGAGTATTATTGGTAAAGAAGATATATCAAAATTCATCATGCTTTACGAGAAAAAAATTGTAAACTTTACGTGACAATTTAACGGTTCCCTGAATTGCATAAATCTTGAAACTTGGTCGATCATATTTTAAGTGGTCAATTTATAGTCACAATATATTTTTATTTTTCTATTGAAATTGGTTTTATTTTACAATTTTTTTGCAAACTTTTTATATAAGTTAGTTGAAATTATATTTCTTTGTAAAATAGAATCTAATATCAAATAATGATAATGACTTGATCACTAAATTACAATTTTTAAATCCCTCAATTCCAAAATTTTCCTAACCTAAATAGAGTATTAAAAATAATTACTAAGGTTGAGATAGGGATGTCTGGATAGGTTGCAGGGCTGGATTTGCACAGGGTAAATTTTTAAGTCTGGAAACAAAGGTAGTTGGTAAATTTTATTAATTAAAACAATGAGGTAGTAAACCAGTGTAAGGTTTGTGAGATTTAGAGAAAAGTTGGAAGGATCTGCTAGTTTGCTTAACTCGAACATCTCCACGAATACTCGCACACATTTGAACCTATGTTATCAGTACATATGTAATTAAAGTTCACACGTATATGATCTTTGAAACATTGTTTAAACTGCATTTCAAATTTTTTGAAATCATCTCGTCCGCCTTTTGACTTGGGCGTTGAGAGTGGCCCAAGTGACTTTATCTTAATATCCTTTAATCCTGGTTCTGCTGAACAGCTTCTGCATTCTGTAAGTCTAGGCCTTGAACCCGATGTTTGCGTCTGTACAGGCTGACAGAGCACGTCAACAACCGAAAAACGGTCCGTAATGTCGTCAACTAACTTTGCTAAATTCGTACAACAAACTTCACTATACAGTCGAGTCGTGTTTCCTATTGAATTGTATGTGCCATCTCATAAAGAATAAAACAGCAATAGGCGACCATAAACCCCGGAGTTACCAACGCGGAAAAATAATATTTTAACGTCTGACGCGGACTCCGATCGGAGTCCCTACGATTTGGTGGAATCACCTCGGGACTACAGTCGGAGTCCGCAACATGTGACGGGTTAAGTCGTGAGGGCGGGTCCAGATGCGTGTGTACCTGCTGTAGCATATTCTGCTAGGGTGGTTGCTCGACGTGCGATCATGTTGGCCGGTGGCAGCGCTCAGTCAGTGACAGCGCAATAGAGTATAAATTGCTGTGCATGCTTGGCGTGTGCAGTGACCGCTACATATTTAACACAACACACATTTGGTTCTAGAGTTCTGAGAATACGGAAGCAGTACATTCAAGCTTTGGATGTTATTCAATTAACGATTATTGATAATGAATATTATATGTAGTAAATGAGACCGGTGAGACGTGAAAAGTGTTTATATACAGTGAGTTTTCAAATAACTACTATCTTTATCTATATCGACAATTAAAACAGTTTCATAAAAAAAATATTTAGTTTTGAAAAAACCAACTATAGTTTGATTTTCGCGGAAGCGACTCCTCGGCTTATTCGCGACGTACCTCTCAAGCGAACTTGCCGTAACTCAGGTCATCATTTGTTTAGACAGATTGACGGCGACGTCGTAATTTTCAAACTTTAATTAGATTATAATTAAATTTTAAACTTGTTTTTCTCGTAATTGAAAAATATTTTTTAGTGATTTAACATTTGATTGTTGATATAGATCAACCTCCTGAAAGGACACTAGTGATTTTAAATACAGCCTGTATAGGTTTAATTTTATTCAATTAATAGTTATATTATGAAACTTTAATAATATTTCTTTTAACTTACATTTTAGAACTGACTTTTGGTTGAGGGGTAACTTCTAATGGCACATCAAGAGCTTGTCTGTAAAAGAAACAAAAAATAAACATACAGAAACTGATATAAAGAAAAGAAAATCTGTGTCACAAAGTACAAAGAATTATAAATTTCTTCAACATCATCAGAAGCGGGACAATGCGGGAAGGACACAGCTATAAAAGTGAACGTCATTCATTTAGCTTGTTTTGTGGGAATGTAGAATTTTGTAAATCTGAGATAAATCAATAAATTTATTACGTACTTATTAATAAGCATATTTGAAACATGAAATTATGATAAAATGCAAAGTTCTCTAACTGGGCAATGCCCGTCCTAAGAACAATTGGTTTTATTTAAAAAGTATGCGTCAAGCGACATACAATTTTATAATGTCTTTAATTATATGATAATTATAGTTTACTTTAAATACCCTCTACGGTTTATCCGAGAGGACCTGTCTTTGGATAATATTTCGTAACTGAAATTATATTAAATTAAATATAATTACTTGTTCTTAGGTCGCTTGTGCACTCTTGGTGTGGCATCATTTTCTTCATCGGTGGAAGAATTCAGACTGAAAGACAAATCAAAAGTATTACAGAAAAGGTTGCAATTAACAAATTTACAACCTTAAAATTAGTGACACCAATTACGCACATATGTATGTAAGTCATATATGTTGTGTGTTGATGTTAAAATAAGTGTATTTTTTTTTATTTATTTTATAAAGTAAACATACAGAGAGTAACTGCAATCATTTTCAAATATTACATTACACAGGTTGCCAGCACTCGATACTCTCCAATTTCATGTTTACAAAACATGCATGTGTATTTAATTATTTGACAAAAAGTTAAGTTAATTATACATAAAAGTTGAATACATTTGATTTTAGTATTTTACTTTATTTAGAATAGAGAAAAAAAAATGCCAAAGAGGGAAAAAAAGAAAACCATAATAACAATTACGTGCCATTTAAAATAATGGAAGACTATTAATAAAAAAAAAATATATCTATACATGTGTAATGACTTTTTAACGTGGCAGATTTACGAGACTCTGAGTTGCCGTCTGGAGCACCGTAGAAATGATTAGGTTGTGAATTTATGAATAACAGGTTGTCTTTAAATTAAGGGTACTTCTTTTAGGATGTTGCTCTATATCGATAATTCAACATTAATAAGCAAAAAATATTGGAAAAATGTTTCTCAATTACGAGAAAAACAATTTCAAAATTAAATTAAAATCATTGTAATGTTTGAAAGCGCGGTTGAACGCATGGCGCAACAGCGTGGTTCGCAAATACCTTCGAGAATAAAAAAGTTTTTTTAATTATATATTTAATTATTTTAGTATGTTTTTTTTTTCGTGAGCACGATTTAGTCATCGATATAGATCAACCTCCTAAAAGGAGTTCCCTAAATTTAAAAACACCTGTATATAAAAAATAAATTAATAGTAAAAATATAATTTTAAAAACAAGCTTTTATTTAAGTGCTCGATGCGTATACAAAATTTCGTGTCTGTGCTGTTGTCCGTTGAGGAGTTACTTTGTCTGGAGGCATTCCTGTGTGTAGAATCAATTTATGCTTACCATAAAAATGCATTGTTGAACATCAAATTTCGACTCAGTAGGATAAGAGGAAGTGGTTCTAATTCAGCTTTCAAGATTTGACCTAAACCGACATACAAACATTGCAAGCTAAATAAAGCATGTAAATATGTCAAAACAAATTGTGTTTTTGGATATGCGATAACTGGAGCATACAGAGTTTGATTAATTTTAACCTGAATGATTTCTAACAAATGTACTTGTTTCGTTTAACTAATTTCTTCCATAAAAACATAAAACTAAATTTTAAAAATAATAAACTAACTCATTGAAACATGAGGCTTGAGGTCGAGGGGTATCTTTGGATGTCATATCAAGCGCTTGTCTGCAAAAGATACAAAATTAAACATAAACCTGAAAAATAACTCCTTTCCAATGTCACCATCATTGCGCCATTAATCTGTATCGCCTTTGTGGTGATCGGCTCTGTGATCGTCTTTTTTGGTGTGCCTACCTCCCTGGTAGGCACACCATAAGAGATCACAAAACTTGTTTTTTATTATTTGCCCAAGTGATCCTGCGTATGCTAGAATTAGCAGAGATAATGCAGATTTCTGCAGCTTCAGTGTAAGTGGTCTAATGTTACTTCAATAATTATTAGATCACCATCGTCTGTGAATACAATCTATTTATACATACTTTTTGCAGAGTAAATAATAGAATCAAAGGGCCCACACAATAGAAACAACTGACATAGTTGAGACTTGCTGAGCAGATAGTAATGTAGTTTAGGTTAGTTCATTTTGATTACTGACCCAGCAGCTGCGGGTTTGAATCTACACAATCTGACTCTAGCACAAAAATATTTATCATATTTAAGGGTCTTTTATAAAAAAAAATATACAAAAACAAAAAGACACGAAAATAACGAGTGACTTTTGAGCGATTGAGTTGAAGAACTTCCCTGACTTTGAAGAGGCTCAGTTATTAGATATTATTTTTTATGACTATATGCTGAGGTTTGAGGTTTTAGGATAGGGGAGGAGTACTATAAATTTTGTGAAAAATATGAATACTAAATAATTACTTTTTCTTCGGTTGCTTACGCACTCTTGGTGTAACTTCCAATTCCTCATCTGTGGAAGAGGCAGGACTGAAAGTAAAAAAAAAACTGTCAAACCAAAACTCAAATTTATTATAGGATTTTTAAGGAAGTGGTAATATGCTGTAGGGCCAATATTCAAGTCACCACCAACAATATTAAAACATTTGATTGTGGTTAAATTAATCACTTCTAGCATTCTGTTCCATGCGTCCACTTCTTGCTTTTTTTTTCATTTTAAATATTGTCTGTGAGGGTTTCAAGCTGTTTCCTTGTATATAGTTGTTATGTATTGTGCATTAAAATAAATTATTGTAAACAATGGTGTAATGTTATGGCGGTTCATGAAGGTCTATTAAATACGATTCACAAAAGCTGAATCTATTTAGATCTATCTATAAATCTTGCATGTTTCCGATAGCAAGAAAATAATCTACAACGAGGTAGTCTATCAAGTCTAAAAATAATGATAAATTATGATACAAAAGTGAGGTAAAAAATTTAGAAAATGATTGTTGGTATTTTGTTTTTATATCTCTAATGCAACCCAAGTTAATGAGTTTTAAAATCGAGCGTATGAAATCAAGCGCGGTTTTCAAGCGCTGACGTCACGCGACGCTAGTCCAATTTCGAGAGGGACTAGATACATACGCTTAGTTGTGACATCATCACCTAACGTTCAATAAAACAGAAAGTTTTTTAAACGCCCATTTTTAATACTATAACTTCGACCAATTTTAAGATATTGAAAAAATGATTTCACTGTCGTTATTGTAATTTTTTAAAGATTTTTTGAGAAAATGAAAACAATCAAGCATACCATGTCATTGCTGAAGTGTAATTAGATGGAAAATTACAGGTTGAGATCAGGCCTACCTTCTAAAAGAGTGGGGGAAAGTGAAAGCAAGAGACAGTCTTACAAAACGGCTATTTAAAAAAAAAACCTAGGTTTAAGAAGTCAATAAGATGCTGGATCTTTAAATGTAGAATCTTTAAATGCAAATGGAAAACATAAGGTTAGTATCATCTATGAATGGTTCGTAAAATACCAGATTTATTAACTGGAAAGTATTAATAAAAGAAATATGAAATGCTATACTTTTTTGTGGAGCGATGCTTCGGTTGTGGTGTGCCATCCAAATCAGGTAGAGAATTCAACCTAAAACAGAAGTATTAAAATAATTGTATTTAAATACAAAACCTTAACCCTATGTTCCAGTTTTAAATGAAAGTTCTATCACTTCAGCGCTGAAGGATAGAATTATTAGTAAAAAGAATAAGATTTTTATATATATTTTTTTTTAATATTCTTTATTTATAAACAAAACATAGTTTCTATTTGATTGCGGGTTTTTATGTAAACTAGTTCATTCCCACTTTTTACTTGAAATAAAATTAAAATTTATATAATATATTATATATATTATAAACCTTAACTTGTGATAGTTAAAAATGGATTGTTCAAAAGACTAGTTATTTCTAAAAATGTGAAGCAGCGGAGAGGTCTTTTCCAGACTACAGACTATAAAATCTCTAGAAAGCCCATATAAGTAAATCCGGATGGTTTATCGGCTTTGGGTTGAAATCGGGTGAAATGTCAGTGATGATAGCGGAATGAATCTCACTATAATACTACATTGATCCATAAAACATAGACAGGAAGTTATGAAAGTTTTTCGATGGTAGTGCCATTAAATGCCTACAATCTATGTGCTGCTGGGGAAATAAATTTTTGTTTTTACGTACCAAAAACTTCATAAACAGTTCGTTTGTATTTTAGACAGACTATTAAATTAATGTGTTGTTTGTTGATCATTGTCATTTGTGGTACATTCATTACACAGCAGAAATATTTCAACTACTCTTGAAAAAATCATGGTTACCACAAGAGGAGATCAAAATGTTCACGGAATGGGGGTGAATGAGGGGAGAGAAAGGTAAAGGTCACTAGCGTACACACTTGGATTGTGCGATTCATAATGATATAAATATTATTGCGTCATTCGTTACCGGACAAGACAAGGATGTGACACCTGATCAAGTGAGTCAATCGTGTGGAACAGTGATTAAGTTCCTTACCAAACAAGCATAAACAATTTTGGGAGAGATTTCTGTAGTTTATGTCTTTAGATATTATAGAAAGTTGAAACACTCGTAGCGGAGGATACTCGTTTAAAGAAAAGTCAACTAGCAGAAATGTGGTAAGAGTACCACCTAATAAAAAATTAATATCCTTATCTTTAGGAATATCGGTCAGTGCAAGACAAGTGAGAATGCTCACACCGTTTTAGAAGCAACAATCCGTTAAAGTTTGTTTTTGGACATCTGCGGAGACAACAAAGATGAAGTTTTAAACTGATTTGTCACTGGAGATTAAACTTATTATGGGCCTGTGTCGAATCTACTTTTCAAGTGGTCTGTGGTACTACGGGATCGTGCTGGCAAGGTTAAAAGGTGCTGTGAAGGAGGAAAGAAGAGGAAAACCACCAAAGGTTCTGCAAAATGACACAATGACGCAATGACTGATCTTCAAAACTGCGGTTTCCAAATGTTGAACCACCCTCCCTACAGTCCAGGTCTGGCTGCGTCCGATTATTATTTGTTCCCACAAATAAGAGCTTGGATCTTGAATTTTTAACAGCTGGACAATCAGCCCTGTCTTCTTACTTAAATAACGTATGTACTAAGGAAGTATATTCAATGTGCTACATACAATTGTTTTGCCAACCTTCAATTGCGTTATATAGTTATAACAAACGGTAAATAAAAAGATTGCTTTAAATAAAAACATATTTTAACTTACCTTTCAATTGTTGCTCCTTTTGACTGGATCGTATTGTTCATTTCATCATCTGATGCAGATCTGCATAAAAATATTTAAAAAATATATTATATGAACGAATAGACATTTTATATCAAATTGGAGTATATTTGTAAAAGAAAATTTACCTTTATTATGCGGTCTAATAAATAAAATATATGTTGGTAGAACAGTTTCAGAAATATAATACAATAGAGTTAATTGGAGCGAAGCTCCCATGTGGTGACTCAAATGTCACTCTGTTCACGGACTAAGGCTCTAGAGCTACAAGACCGATTTTGATCATTATTTTTTTAAAAAGACCATGACAATGTCTTCGGTGGATAGATACCAAAAAACATATACATTTGATTGCGCAAAGAATTATAAAAAATTAAATGGTAATCCCTATGGAGAAATACATTTATATACTAAACTCTGCTCCAATGTATGCCGCAGCGAAGCAAAGCGGCGACCTAGTATTTTCAATATGTGTGGAGAATAAATGATTGTATATATAATCTCGTCGCATATATAAATAAAGGTGATGTAATAAATGCACATATTCCTCCACACTTTTCTTACTAAAATTGTCCATCCGTTTCAACTACAATATTTATACTCGATACTTTACTTGTTTATCTTACTGTTAAAATCATTATCTCAACATAATGTGCAAATGCAAGGTACACATAAAAGTCACATCCTTGCATTGCACAGGTTAACACTCTTGAATACTGAAAAAATACTTGCTTATCACTGCTTTCTGGAGTCTGCGGTATTGTAACATTAGGTATGTTACTTTTCAAAGTTGAATCATCATCATCCGAATTACTGGCATCTTCAATAACATCTGAAACAGCATAAAAATATTAAATAAGTTTTAAAGAAAAAAATAAATTAAAAAAATTGTCTATCAAGATTATTTTTTAATCAAAAAGTTTAACAGTATTTATGGTTTATATTTACATATCAAAAGTGCAGATACATACATATACAGGTAAACTTTTTCTCATTCCTTCTTGGGACCGTTCTACGCCTCAAACTGGAAAACTTTTCTACTAAAAGTTTTAAACAAAAGTAGGTAAAAATATTTAATTGCTAATATTTAAACATATATTTAACCTTATGTGCCTAGTTGGCGCACGGGTTGATCTGAGCAATGCACCACACATTAGAGCATGCGGCGTGGACAAGACACCACACGAGCAAACCAATTTTTTTCTGCGATATTATTTGTTTTGTATGGAAAAAATAATTAATATTAATAAAATATGTAGATCACAAATTGTTCAGTTGGAAGTACATAATAATCCCATAAAAGGGTTGAGATGAGAATAAGTTCACCAGTATACGTAACGGAACCTTAATGATAATAATTTAAAGAGTATTATATATATTATCAAATAACAAACTTCAAACATAGATATTTTCAGAAAAAAAACATATAGCCACTACTAAGATTGATTGGGCTTTGCTTGCATTAATATATTATAGCTCCCATATGATCACATGAGTGAGTCCGCTAGGCATTGAGTTGTCGTTAACTCCACCCGCAGGGCCTAGTTAACCAGGAGAAAAGGATAGTCAGGTCAACAAATCAACAATGAACAAACTAACTTTTCTTATGGAGATTTTCGATTACACAGCAAAGCAGTAATTATTTTAAATGTTAAAAAACAATCAACAATAAACCAACCTTCAGGAATTACACCATGACTACTTGGGGTGGTGTCATTTTCGATCACAGTCTCCATGATGGTAACTCTCTTGGAGGATCTATCATCGCGTCTTGGAGTGTTATCTATCATACCGCCGACTGACACAGTATTCCGACTCGCCACAAGGCTGTAGTTTGTTACGGCCACTGTCAGGCCAGCTTGATAACGACCCACATTTTTGATGCTTTGCTTGTCCACGATGTCTTGTTCGATGAGTTGCTGTATAAAAAAATGCACAAAGAAACCTATATACTATAACATTTTCTTCCTAGATTAGTAGGCTATGATAGCCGAAGATAAATGCATGTGAAACTAAGGTCTTGATCCAGTAGGCAATTCGACAAAAAAATGAGTGATTGCAAGGTTTATTTTTAAACCTGCTTTTAGCATAAGAAGCTACTATCCCCGTTCTTTAACTGTCTGTCCATCTGTCCGTCTGTTGCATCTTACAACCCGAAAAGTACAAATGCGACAGTTGAAAACGCACAGCGAATGGGCTAAAATGGCCGCAGGCATAAGTGGAAAAAGGAAATAAAGCAACCCATCATAAATTGGTGGTACCACAGGCCCGAGTAGTCTGGAGGAAAGATTTAATGATGGCTGTAGGGCCTAGCCGCGAGATTAAATAATTTACTACTACTAAAAGATGTATTATATGATAACTACACAGTGTTATAGCCATTCTTGTTATCTATTCAAACTGAACAGAAATCATCGTTTACGGTTCCCTTCTTACATAAGAAATTAGTGAAGTATCTAATCCAAAATGTCAATGCTGCAATTAAAACGTATGTGGACATCAATCAAATTCAATGTTGTATTATGTATGTTACTGATTGACCGTTCTGATTAACAGTTCCAATTCTAGTTGCAACTGCAATGTTAACAATAGATGAATATTACTAGGCTATTATTCAAATTATAAACCATTATAATGTGTTGTTGATTAATCTTGCAGTCGTTATGTTTTATTTTGTGCATAAAATTAAAGAGGCGCTTTCCGTGCACACTAAAGGAATAATGTGATAAATATCACAAAATAGTAAGTGGTCTTGAAGACTTGGGCGGCGATGTACATTACCGTTTATCTATTTAAGAGCTGGTGGAAGGTTTATGGGATTTTATACTCAATATTGCAGTTAATGAATAAAAAATTGCATGCTGGTCTATCTTGCGTCCAACAAATTAAAGTTTGATACAAACATAAATACACTAGCTTACCTTGAGCAGTACTTCAACGGATGTGAGCAATTGCTTAGCGAGCGTGAGGCACTGCGGAGGGGACAGAAGGGCCATAGCCCTGCATAGGCCAGGGGCTTCGTCCAGAGTGGCGCCATTACCCATCATGCGGGCAACCAAAGCCGCACCCAAATGGCCGTGGAGGTCCAGAGACTTGAGGAGAAACTAAATCATTAACTCACATACGGTGCATATTATTCTTCGCAGAAACTATGCTTTATAATAAATAGATCAGTATATAAATTTGATAAATTAATGATGAACCTTCATCGCGATGCATAATATAATATAATGCATAATGTTAATATTATGAATGTCTGTATACATAAAACTCCATATCTCCCTCAAAGCCACAAAGTACTTAATATGGTGATGTAATCTTACCTTTAATACTATTGTATTTATCGTGTATAGGAGCTTTTGGACCCATAATTTCAAAAAAATATACGAAAATAATGATCTTATTCATCATGCACTTACATCATCCTTCGTCCTGTCCGCCCGCGTGAGACCAATGATGAATTTGAGAATGGGTTCCACGTCGATGTTCGCCAAAGGTGAATTGACGGGAGCCCTACTTAAAGACTTTAAAGTGGGCAGGAGGGCACCGGCTATCTGCTCAGCGGCTGCGGAGCCTCCGCCGGATCGAGAAGTCCAGCTCGAGAAGAATACGCCTATTGTCTGACGGAGCAAATCTTCATTTTCTTGTGGGAGAAAATAATTAAATTTAGTATGTAAATTTGGTGAAAAACCTGTAGGCCTGTAAAACTAAGGTATTAGCATTCTTTAATTCAGACTAGGGTTTTTTTTTAATTTAATCAAATGGATGTCTAATTACAATGAATATGGTGTGCTGTCAGGATGGCAAAATAAAATATTCCTTTAGCTTCCACAGTTATTATTAATCGGTCATAGACTTTAAATATTATTACATAATAACCGGCGAGCCACAGCAAGCCATCTTCCTCCCAGCTCGCACAGAGCAACAATGGCCGAGAGGCAGGATGTCACCCATCTCACTCACTCATTCAAGTTGACAACTTGCTAATAAGTCAAATTGGCAAGATAGTATGCAGAGTGGTCAACCTAGAGGTTGTTACCAATAGTAGGTGTTAAATGTTGAAAATGACTATAATGGGTTGTTTATTTAACAAATTTTATATGTGCATTTTTTTATATAATTATTTTAAACATTTTTGCATCAGATGAAAATCATATTAGGCGGATGTTTTAGAAAAAATATCCACCCATAATGAAAATGAAAATGGTCCTCAGTGGCAATGTAGTTTTTTTGTAGTATTTAGTAGTAGGTAAGGCCAGTAGGGCATTTGTACTATAGTAGCCTTAGTCGGCATATAGCTCTAAGATAAACTTGTCAGAACATAGATCAGGATTTCAGTAAGTCTTTTAATTTCAAATGAATGCTAATTAAACGTAATAAACCAACCATTTGCAGGATTGAACCAGACCAGTATGAGCCTGCTGACAATGCTCGACGAGACCAAACGACCAATCATCAAAAGGCGACACAACCCTTCCACTACTATCAAGCGGTATTCTTCCACCTGAAAAACAAAGAAACTTTTCAAAATAAGATGGTTCAGTGGCCGCTTTATTTTCGATGACTAGCAGCGAGTGTTACTTACGAGTGGGATTTTTTGATTGATTTCTGTGAGCGTGTGAATGTACTTATCCTCGTGGGTAGCGTTACGGTTAAGATACGAAAACCTCCGCAGAATGTTTCTATAAAAATGTAAAGAGTTTGCTGAAGGACATTTTAAGTTTAGTGAGCACATCAATGCAGAGATTGTTAGACAGATTTAACATATGTTTGTGTATAATTTGTTTCATAACCTTATTACTCTGTGGTCGTATAATGATAAATCAGTTTATACGACAAGTAATTACTTAAAAGTACAAGTAATTTAAAGTTTTAATTTTTTTTTTTATGTTTATAAAATTGTCAAGGTAGTAATAAAATGTCAGAAGTTAAATTCTGTATTGTATTCAAAAAATGATTAAAATAGCTTTAGGGTTTCTATATCTGCCATGAAAAAAATATGAGGAGTATAACAGCAGGGCTTTTTTCAGTAAAAAGATGGCATAATTACTACGGAGAAAGGCAATTAGATTCCCCAATTATTTAATCAAATACCAAAAGAACTCAAAAAACAAAAAATCAAGCTCAGGAGAAATTAAAGGATTTCTTTTTGAGCTTGTTGTAACTGAACAATTCTTCTATTCTTTTATATATATGTTAACTGTCTTTTTCTTTTGTAACTATTGTAAGTTAATAAGTGATAGATTTGTAAGGGATATGTTGTGGAAGAATTCATTTATGTTTAAAAGTTGTGAATTGTGAAAAATACAAGTGACTCAGGAAAAATATACCTACAGCTAAGATCTTGTGACTTTGTAGGTTAAGTGATTTATTTAATATATATAGTTAGTGTACGGATTTCAATAATTTAATAGGCTTAGGCATAGCTTAATTCAAGTTTGGAGTAATTTCATTGCTTTGCAATCTCATAATGTTCACAGGAATGGAACATGAATATAACGGAGTACTTAGAGGTACTTTACTGGTTAAGCGACATGCGAGATTCACAGATTTATATACGTGTATACATAGATAATAAAAGGGTGAAAACAAATAATTATTGCTTACATCAGAATCCAATAGTTTGAGAATCATTCCTAAAACAGTTCCAGGTGCACTGGTACTCATAGTTGTGAGGTCTTCATCCGCTGATATGTCTATCAAACAATAAAAAGTAGTTTTTCAAATGGCCATAAAAGTACATTACGTACTAACCCCCACATCGTCCGAAATATGTAAGTAGTTTGCTAACGATGTAATGTTAATTTCACAAATTTTCTGGGCTCAAACCATGCTCGGTATATAATATTTATTTGATTTTTGAACCAATCTATATGTTTTGCTTATTTATTGCGACACCTTTAGCAACTTCATAAACTCTCAATACAGATTCCCAAATTTATTTTTCGAGAAAGCCCGTGGCGATTTTTTTTGCGTCATTACTTCTGTGGATCAGTTTTTACTATTTAATTTTTAGTAATATTACACAAAAATAATGTCTAGATAAAATTTTTAAATGTGTATGTCAATCAGACATTATAAAAATGAAAAAGATTTACCACATACACTGTAAGTTATCCAAAATGTGACCAAATGGAAAGTTAATCAAGAGGCATATGTCCAACAGTGGACAAATATATGCTGAGAAGAGAAAAGAGAAGACTGTAAGTTAATATCTTCCAGACTATAAAATACTAAATATTTATTTAACAATCTTACCCGAACAATCAATTAATGATCCACTTTCACTGATTGGCCTGATTGAATTTTTACTGATTCGTTTGGTCTTGCTATTTTCCATTGAAGTTCCACCAGCACCGTTTGCTATATCTTGTTCGTCAAAAATAGTTGTACTGTGGCAGCACAATATATCGATGAGACAACGCAGCGCAGTCGACATAACTTCCTGATCGTCAACGGTTATAAGCTGAAATATTAATAACTTAGTTTAGGTTGGTCATGAGAAGGCGTTGGCATTTAGTTATTTTCATGAAGCGAAAGTTCCATCAGAAGGACTAAGGTATACTATCTATACTATTGAAAAGCCCATACCTTCTCGTTTAGGGCCGTTAATATTTAAAACAAAAAAGTATATTGTCTTTGCTGTGCTATAAGCAGATACTTGATCACTTGGATGATTATTTATTATTTTTTTTTAGTAAGTTTGAGCACTAGACTACAAACATTTCGTGTCGCACACCTGCCGGCTTTTAATTTCTTTTGTTTCGACGCTTTGTTAAAACGCTTTCGAAAGCAGGTCGGAGGTATCTTTGTTTGGGAATTGAAAGACAATTATTTCACTTTCGGTAGCTGCTCAGGGAGACATGTCGGACACAATGATGATGTGAGAACACCCTCTCCATCTTCTTGTGGTGGAGGTGATATATCCCCACACCCGAAGCTTTCGCAACAGGCGGCGTTTCCAACACCCTCTCCATCTTCTTGTGGTGGAGGTGATATATCCCCACACCCGAAGCTTTCGCAACAGGCGGCGTTTCCAAGCAGGTACTCCCGACAGTCGCACCATTCCTAGCATTTTAGCAAGCCCCCTAATTATGCCAATTTTGAAATTTTCATGCGGAAAAATGGAGTTACATTATGCAAATGGAGTAGGGCACTAGGCAGGTTAAGGAAATCAATTTTCAGCACTGTAGCACTGTTTTAAAATGTTTAACCAGAATCCTATGCGTAGGTCGATAATGAGAAGATGTAACTAAATCCAACACAAGTAATATCGCAAAGTTCCTGATAGCATGAGCCACGATAAAACTTATAACAGAGCTAATGCGACCGTCATTAGATTCAAAAGTTTCTGGGCGAATGCAGTTTATTTGATTAAACAAAAAAGGTGGGAATAAGTTGTGTACATTGGAGCATTACCTGTCTGAAGAAGAACGTCTTGTGTTCCTTTGCGAAGTTTGCATCAATCATGGAGTACATAGCAACAGTCTTTATGGCGTTCTGCCGCACTTCGTCTTCCAGGAACAAGAGTGGCTCAAATTCCTCATATAAAGTGCGGAGGACACCTGTAATTGAGGTTATGTCCGGAGAATCTAACAGAGTGTTGATCATTAATAGACATTTGTTGAGGGTCCGAGCATCGGATTTCATTTCATGATCCTGTAGAGAGTAATGGGAATTGATTTAATTATTTAGTGTATGTCGTAACGAGCCAGAGTTATTAAATCTTAACTCAGACAGCCATAGTATTAGTATGCATAAAATAGGTAGGAGGATGAGGAATAAAATATGAGAATATTGTAAAGATCAAAATGTATCTTACAGTTTCAATTTTGTCTTTCTCCGGTTCTTGAACGGGAACATACGAGAGAGCCACATTGAGTTCATCGAGCTGCGAGTGTATTCTGTCCACCCGCTTTTTACATTCAGCTGCCAGGCTGTAGTTCTGCGCCCGAACGGCCTCGTCTTGTTCCTCAATGGCCTCGTTCAGAGACACCCGCAGACGAGCTCGCTGTGGGGAAATTAACAGACAATAATCAATAATGTAGACTGACATCCATTAAAAGAAACTCAATAAACCATATTTAACTTATATTTAGCATATTTAACACATAATAACATATATTTATCCCTTTATCATTAACAGGTATTCTCCTTTTTTTAATGTTATATTATGCTGTTTTTGAAATTTAATTGTACACAAGGTTACAAATCTGATAATAATCTTTATTAAATTAAATCTTAAATATTTACATCATTACGTAGTTTACGTCATTAGTAGACTAATTTTATCTTTCTATTTTTGTATAGACAGAGCAATCAACACTATTTGAACGGCGCAAGGGTACCAGAGCGGTAGGTGTCACTCTGCATATATGGCTAGGTTTTATTTAATTTTGGGTTTTTATTTTTGATATATATATATTATATATATTATATATATAACTTATATTTGATGATTGTTTTTTAATAGCGGTAAATCGCCTGAAAAGATAAATGACACAATCTTAGACAATATTGTTTTTTTTTTTAATTTTTTGATAAAGTGCTGGATAGCATAATATTTATAAAGTTTCTAACTCTTTTTTCTGAACTTGAGAGCGCAGGATGTTAGTTTAAACCCAGCGCTGAGTTTTATTATATATATATTTTCTGACAACGCTGAATGGCAAAAGTTAAAAAAGATCTTATCAAATACACAAGTCTAGAGGCTCATCAGTATAGCTGCCTGACTAGTATCAATAATAATAATGAAAGAATTTCTCATTATGTTGATTGTTTAATCAATTATTTCTTATACACATTTTGAAATAAATCTGTATTTTATAATAATGTGTAAATCATGCCATGTACTTATTATTAATTATGCCATGTATTTATTTATTAATGAGCATATTTCAAACAGTATTTATTGTCTTTATATAAATTATAATATGAATACACATATATAGGGTGTTTTTTTTAGAGGCGTGGTTTTCAATCTGGCACTACTTTTTTCGTAGTTGGTGTTTTTGACAGCTGTCACTTGATTTATGCTCAGTTTGGTTTGCCATTTCATAATGAATAGACTTACTCCTGAACAACGTTTGCAAATAGTGCAAATTTAGAAAAAAACACTCTAAATTTTTTTAAAATCACTCTAAAATAAAGTAAAAATCGCGTCGTGGGCCTGTGGCGTGGCCTCCAAGATCGTGCGATTTAACACCGCTGGACTATTTTTTGTGGGGTTATGTGAAGTCGCTTGTCTATGCAGATAAGCCGGACACGATTAACGCCTTGGAAGAGAATATTTGGCGCGTTATTGCTGACATACGGCCCAACTTGCTGCAAAAAGTGGTTGAAAATTGGGCCTCTCGGCTGGAATTTGTTCGAGTCAGCCGCGGCGGCCACTTACCCGAAATCATTTTTAAAACATAATGGCAAACCCTTATCTTTATAATAAAACTAAATTCTTAGCCATAACATCAAATTATATGCGTTTTATCTCTTCTTGAAAACCACGCCTCTAAAATATCTAAGTATATCTATTTTTACATTCTTATGCGAAAAGATTTTGTTTTATTTTTGTATAGAGTAATTTCATTTTAGTTTTCAAATAACTAAACTCTGAGATCTTATGGAAGTGTTATCATAGACAAAATAATAGTATGATAAACACGGAATATTCGTATTATATTGAACTTCGTACTTTGACGGTGAATGTGTATTGACTGTTTACTTGATAAAATAAAATAAGATTTTGCTAACAGAAAATGATTGGTTTATAGTCGGTAGAAACAATAGATATTTTGACAGAATTCAATTTTCTACCTGCATTTTGGTTGTCGTGTCCTCTATGGGCGTACTGGCAATTATTTTTTCAGCAGGCGGATCAAGTTCGCCGGGATCCCTTATTTCTTGAATGATGGAGACGACAAAATCCACCCTTTCAGTGACATTCGGCAGCACTAACTTGATACCCGACATTAGGGCGCATACCACTTCCGGCAGGATTGTGACATCGGGATCTAATATTTAAAACCAAGGTAACATTTATTATCACAACCAAATAGCTACTAGTAACAGGTAACATTGAATAATGAGTTGACAAATTATTAATGTAGGTAATTATTATTAATTATTAATGCAGGTTCAAATTTTAATAAATGCATATAAATTATCAGTTGGATTTTAAACATTGTAACCAGGCCTGGAGCTACCTTTGGTAAAATGGAGCAGTCACGTTAGGGCACAATACTTCTAAGTTACAGGACAAATTACACGTTTGAAATTTTAATTTACTATACGGCTTAGATTTGGACAAAGTATTGTCACAAAGGCACGACTATAAAAACTGTCAGTTTCAAAAAGCAATCTTTAAACTCGGTTATCGTGACATTATCAGAGCTAAGACTTACTGGTCAAGATGTCATGTATGAGCTTTTGAAGCGCCAGCCGTCCAACTTCCTCTTGAACATCATATACCTGAAGCATGCTGGCCAACTCGTGCAGAACATACTGTTTAGTGCTGTACGACACTGGCTCCTTTTGTGAGTCAGGCCATGGCGACTCTACAATTCTAGTGAATAAAAGAAATATACTAACTTTAAAACAAATCCACAAAACAAACACATAGAGACTTTGTTGCATTTTTATACCGTTAAAGATCGTTTTTGTTTCAAGATTGTTTTTTTATTAGGTTAGTTATTAATGAACGTGTAAATCATCCAATTAGACTAAGACTTTTGTTTGAAACAACTATACTTGGTAAAATTATCGTCAGTTCGTCCCTCAGGTGAACAGGTGAAGTCATAAGTCCTCATAGTAAGCATTATACAGGCTGTTTTTCAAAATTTCTAAATTCAAAACGTCTATACACTAATTTATTACTATTTATAAGTGGTTATTAGGATTTAATAACCTTTATTTCCTTCCACTTAGTAGTTTTTCTAAGTGTAGTTAAGCTCTTTAGTTGTTTGAGTTAGTATAATGACAGTTGACTCGTAATGTGAAAGTATTTGTTGGCTTGGCAGTGAGTTTCTGCCTGATATGTATGTAATGGTTTCGATTGTGAGCTGATAAGAGATATAGGTTTTCTTTAACAAGTGCAGGCCCCAGGCTAACCCCGAGAACAGAAGAAATATAATTGGTTTAAGCTACCAGACGGCGGTGCAGGTTTAAATCTTGCCAGGGTCATTTCCATTGAGTCACTTACGCTCTTATGTAGCCAACGAAAATAACAAGATCCGGAATGATTTTCTCGAGAGTATCAATGTCGTTGATTTGAAAGAGATGGACAGCGAGGTGGCGCCAGTACCAGGCGGTTTCCTTGCCCAGTTGTTCGGCGGAAACAAGTCGCAGATTCTCCTCCAGCGGTAACCATTCCAGTAGTTCACTGACAGGGAGCCGTCTGTAATTTTAAAAAGGTTAAATGTAAAACATTTTCTTTAATAAAAGTCACGAGTATTGTGTACATTTGCGCTCACTATACATTATATATAAGACACTTATAATTAAAATATAAATATTTTTTGGTTAAAAAAAAAATTGCTGATTTGTGATACAAATAATATTATGTTGTGAGTTCATTTATTTCTACGAATGCATTTCACCATTGTACGAACGATTGCTATAGCAATTGTAAAATGGACACAACTAAATATACACATTTTGTATAAAAAATGGACCACTTGCAAAAGTGATTAAATAATGGTATCCAAAAATACAAACTTGAATAGGGACTCCAACATTTTCCCAGCAACAAACTGTGAGTCCTTGGCTCCTTGGAGATTGTCGAGTCTGACGGCCTTAAGCAACTCGAGTATATTACCGTTGAGAGACCCAAGCCAGGAGGGGATCAGCTTTTCATCCACCACCCGCCGTACTCGGGGAGAGCGCTCCGTTAAGCCTATCTGTAAATGAATCAATATTTTTATCATTGTACACATGCTTCAAATTTGTGGATGCACTCTTGCAATGCACTAAAACTATTATAGAAAACGCTTTGGAAGATTTTCTACAATTACAATGTTGGACACATATCAATCATTCTCTTCATGATATCTATAATTAAAGTCATTAATATGGCTCATCTTAAATATGAGATAAAGATTTCATTACGATTCCTACGAGAAACTGTTACACAGGAGACTTTGTAGAGGGGACACTAGTAGAACTTTTATAATTCGAGGCGTTTTTTTTAGTAGTCAGTGATATGATTGATTATGATTGGGGTTATAAACCTTGAAATCTGGATTACTTACAAAGAGGTGCTGTCAAATACAAGTTCCGCAGACTTGTTGATGCTATTTAAACTAAAAAAAACACACTAGTGATGGCAGCTTTAGGTAAATAGATTTTACATTGCACTGATATTTTTTTTAGCAATTACCGAAAAATTTTAAAAAATTATTTAAAAAAATTACAACTGTGAAGGACAGCCTTCAGTTTAATTTAGCATTTATGTGGTAAAGAAAAATTCGGTGATCAGGTTTTGCATACATGTAGAAGGAAGGGACAGAGAGCTGTAGGAAAGTGGCATTGCTAATTCTGCACGTCTATTTTGAGAATAAAATTGTCTGCTTTGTCAGTAGTAAAGCTTGGGAGGGGGCTTTTGTTGATTTTATGCAGATTTCTAACTACACATTACAAAGGCAATGAGCGGTTTCTCTGCGATGGACAAGCATTTTGGGTTGTGGTGTAGATTAAGTAGATTTAGCTTCGGAAATGAGGAATAGGAAACTGTCATTATGATATGAATATCTACATTACTTTCGAATTTACAACAAGTGTCTCTAAAGGTGTCTCTGTGTGAGATAAAAAAAAATAATTGTACCGTAAGTATTTGTATCCGCTCGCGAACTTTGAGCTGCGTAATAGCGATAGTGGATACATAATCGAAAGCAGCCCTTTTGACGTTCTCGTCCACGTCTCGAAGTCGTTCGATAACAAACTTCAGGTTGAGCGTACATTTTGCCATGCATGAAATTATGGCCCTGGGAAGAAAAAAGAGATCAATTAAATAAAATTACTTAAAATCCTCAATAGTTGGAAGCCTAAATAAGTTTTTTTTATGGTAAAGAGTTTTTAAACATAAAAAACAAAAAAATTAAATGCAGTTATTTTATTAAAGGCATATTATAGTTACTTAATATACTATGTCTCTCATTTTATTGGTGCCTTTAAAAAAAAAACAAGACATAAAAATATTTGTGATACAAAAAACATATATATAAAATAATAAAGCACAAAATATTATATAAATACAATATTATTATTAGTTTTTGTTATAAATTTTTTTGTTGGATTGTTAGTTTAAGGTGCAAAAACCGAAAGAAAGTGGTGTGGTGTTCAAAATCTGTAAACTGCAAATTTCTTACGCGTAATTAATTTAGAAATTATCATGACAGACAAACCTCCTAACGACAGGGCTGGGGTCGCAATGAACGTGAAATTGATACGCTTCGGTGATGGGATCTCGAGGGTCCAGCGGATTCTGCAATCTTTGTAGGGCCTCCACGGCCCTGGCACGTACCCCAAAACGAGAATCCTGGAGTCGTTCTCGCTAAATTCAATTAAAAAAATAAATTCTTCCACCTAGAATTTTGGCAGTCATATTGCCAATTATTGCCATTCCCAATGACTGAATTCAACCTTTAATTAAAGCATCGAAACTGGGATTAAACATTGAACAAGATATTGGACCCTCAGTCCTTCAGCAACTATTAAATGTATAAATATTATTTCTATAAAAATAAAACTGGAATGAAACTTGTTGATTATTTTTGGCAATACGTTTTCTATGGTTATGGTTTTGAAAATTTCATACGAGTTGACATAGATTGATGGGGATATGAATCAATAGGTTTATCCGTAATGATTATAATAATACAATCATCATCTATAAAGTTCAGGTCTTTGTTTGCCAGAAACAATCTCAGGTACCACTGGGGCAATTTTCCAGCATTGTTTATCATTATAACATTATTTCAGAATGCATTTATGAAGATGTGGATGTTCTATCTGTTCTCTGGTCTCCGCGCTCAATGTAAAATTAAATACAGCCTTGAAAACCGAACAGTGAAAAAATAGCCATATGGGAGCGTTCAGATAACAGTATGGAAACTATAAATAAGGTTTAAGTGCTTACTTTTACATATTTATTTTACACATTAACTATGCATGTATTAAATTTTATATATTAAACTTAACTGTATATCAAAGAAATATGTTACGTATGTATATTTATTTTATTATTTAATTATGTATTTAATGAATGCATAGCCCTACATTGATAATACATAGCACTGAACTAAAAACATATACTCTTAAATTAAAAATATAATATTATTAGATACTAAATACCAGAGGGTGACCCGATATTGCTAAATTGCCTTTTTTCAAGATCATATTAGTTATCTTACGTATCGCCTCGGCATACAAATGGTAGGCGCCGGATTTATGGAGGTAGTATTCGAATGATGATAGGTATGGGTTATTGAGGTTATACCGTACGTAAGAATTGACACCTTTTATAATAAAAAAATAAGCACATTAAAGTTTCTTTTTTTTATAAATAGATAATTTTTATCAAAACATGAACCCAAAACCCCTGGCGTATACTCTAGGGCCAGTTGTAAAACATATGGAACGGTGTATACTGAGCAATACTCTGGCCTGCAGAGTCGCAGAGTGGAATGTAGTTGAATGTATCTTTAAATATACACTGGCCTATACTGAAGTGATAAAACTGTTAATTATATTGATTATTAACCTTTAACCTATTCTTATACTATTTCTTCTCGACCCTGTCATTATGGACCTGGTCACAGTCAGTAAGTTCCGTGACAGCTATGCTCTTACTTTAGGTTTATTGCTGAAAACAATGAATTTCAGTTATTCATCGGAATTAGCCTTGCAACATATTGATGTTAGTTAATTATTTAATAAGGATTAATTTGATAAGCGAATAACTCCTAAAAGAATGTTATTTTTAAGTATCGGTAAAAGAAACGTACCAGAGACATTGAAAGTTTATCACATAATTCATCCTCCAAAGCGGCATCATCTCCAAGTGCTGACAAAATAGCTGACACAAGTTGAGTGGCTCTAAACCTCACGGCTTGACCACAAACAGATTGGCACTGCAAGTATTAAGAAACATTCTATTTATCTCATCTATTCATCTATTTATCAAGCGTTTGAAAGTTAGCTATTTAACATTCCTTTAAGTTTTACAATTATATTGAGAGATTTTTTTTTGTTTATACATGGATATAGTATGATAAACCATATTTCATTACAAATTTAAAATACGTCATGTAAGATAGGGTGGGTGCATCTCACTTATTTTCGGATATAGCATTACATACACTCGGCTTCCAGGTTCTTTATCTAACATCCACTACCATATATATCTTAGTGATAGATAACATGGTGTTCTTATTATCTTTTATCAGCAGAATTGCTGCCTGCTCATTCAAAAAAATTAAAAACGCAAGCATGAATTAACGAGATAATATATTGTTAGTGAGAAAGTATTTTGAATGCGACATCAAAAACTAGCTACCAGCCAGCCATTGCATTGCCAGGCCATTGCCAGCCAGGGTATTGTTACTTCAAGGTATGTTCAGATGTTTAAATAATGGTGTAAAAAATTCAATTGCCGACAAAAAATACTACATTTTAATTTGTAGTTAACATTAAAGAAAGAGTGATTTGATCGTTGAAAATGCTCAGTAGGATTTATTGAGGACTCATCCAATTACACTAGAGTTCTAAAAGTATAAATACTATTTCACAATTGAAAAATTTGAGACACCCAAGTGAGTACAAAAGGTATAAATTCATTAAAAAAACATTCTTGAGTCAAGTGTATATGTAACTTGTGAAACTTTGTTACATGAAACTTCTAAAGCCATTTCTCAGCATACTCTATATCAAAGAATCCTTACTTCAAAATGTGTGGATTCAAAGCCGCTTAGAGTAAAATTTTTCACTGTTAAAAAGATTGCAATATGAAGTATGATTGAATACTTTGAACTTAACAATGGTTTCAATATAAGCATGATTCGCTACTCGAGACTACTCGCATAGACTCGTGAAAACTAATTTCTCCTCAAATACTAAAAAGCACTTTCTTGAAGATCATATTGTTAATACACGGAATTATTTACCGGAAAACACTAAGAAGATTAAAAATGTAAACAATGTTAAAAGTAATATAGACACAAACCAACAGTATTCTCATTTTTAATCACAAAAATTAAAAAAAAAAGAATAAATGTGAAATGGATTAAATATAATTTTGACACATAAAAATGTAACGAAAACTAAATTTTAAAAACATAAATTAGGGTGCATAATATAAGTAATGTAATTTTACCAATGCAGTTTTATTTCAGTACTTTCTAAAAATAAAACCTTGCACATTATGATTTGGTAGGTGTACGAAATGGTACTCATTAAAGACAATGTGGCAACTTACTTCGAAGATTATCTTAAAAACAAACGCAATGAATTCTTCATTTTCGTCAACGGCTGAACAAAATTTAGAAACAAATTCAATGACCCTATCAATGTTGGGGCTCTTGTCGCCGAAAGTGAACAAATAATGTAAAGCATTCTTAAAACTCTCGCGAAAGGGTTCTTCGTCCATCTGTAAGACAATAACAATGAGAACGTTAGCCATTATCAATATTATATTCACCGATACTTCGAGGAAATATACTTACTTTTCTGTAAATCCTAATCATTTCTTTGACATATTTTTTATGTTGGGCAGTGTTGAATTGAACATTGTGAAAAATTTGAAAGATTTCAGGAATATTCCTTGGAGGCAACACATTGGTAGGCATTTTATTAGTAGGTAATCTACGCAAGAAACTTTGTTATAATTTTTGATACACCTTTTATCTTACGAGACTCGTCCACGGCACAATATGAACAAAAAAATTAATGTGTTATATTAAATTTGAAACTTGAAAAAGAATGACGAAGGAACACAAGCGAAGGAAATATTGTAACGTCAAACCAATGCACTGTGTAGCCCGCCAAAACCGGTATGCCTTATGGTGAAGGCGGGGTTTGAATTCAAAATGTCAAAGTTTTATTGCCATTCAGAAAAATAAGACAATTCAATCAATTTTATTCATTTGACGAATTACTATTTTTAAATATTAAACTTTTCTATGTAAAACAAGCAATGTGGTCTCATGTCTGTAGGTGAACTAACATGAAATTGAAGGATCTTTTTGTTAAAAGAATATTTTGTCCAATCTATGGTATCATTCTTGGTATGACGATCTTAAATTTTATGTTATGAATGTTTTAACTTTAGCGGGTAAAATGAAATCGAGTAATTAAGAGCAGTATTGGCATTTATAAACCTGAAGAAATCGGGTATTTTTGTGCTTGAAACCAGCACCCAACAGTACCCAATGCACCGGGGACGGCTCACCAAGAGATGGCGCTTGCGTTACTATATTTGTTCTTTGTTGACGTTTTGTTCTTTGACTTTTTGAAAATACCAAACAGCGGCAACCAACTTCAAACTTCGAAGTGTGATTTGTTTAGTAAAGTGAATTGTGAATTTTATAAAATGCTAAGTGATAATGGTTTTGGGGTTGATACGTTATGACTGGCAGTTTCGTTATGTGAACAATTTTAACTAAAATTCTAGTTCAAGATTATTTGGACCCAGCGATATTTTTTGGACCAGCTTAATTGTATCTGGATGCCCATCATTTCACTTGGGATAAGTAAGGTAAGTAAATTTGTGGTAGTTATTGTTTGATTTATTAACACTTTCTGTTGTACTTTTATTTTCTAAAAGGCGTTTTATTATGGTCTTTTCATGAGTATTACATAAAAGTTTACCACAGTTTTTTTCTTGAATTACGTATATTACATTCTACAGTTCTACCGTATACATTAATATCTAGAGAGCATTTCTTCCGTCAAGATGTAGATACTGAAATGAACCACATGTTTACCGCTTTACAATTTGGATGCTCACAATAAATCAGATGCCCATCTAAACAGCTTGACTGGTGTTCCGAACCCTGCCACTATTATTCTAGGTTGCTATGAGTGACTATACCTGCTTCTAGCAGCAACTCCCACATTAATATCGGCAAATAAAAAAACTATATCAAAAAGTTTCCAGCTTAACTGTTTTACTCTTGGGCATTCCAAATCACAAACGCGAGTAAACAAGGTTGAAAGTGTGAGCGAGCGCGTGAGCCGGCATACTAGCTTCATGCGAGCAAAAGTATTTGCAATTTGGAATAGTACAAGAATATCGGCATAAGTCGGAAATGCCGGACATGCGCCGATTTTGATGATTTTTTTTTTAGACACTAAATCCACCGTGCTTATTCATAATCTGCACGAATATTTCACCGCAACCGTAAAATAACTTAGAAAAAATTTTTTTTATCTCCCGATACAGAGAATCCAAAACGTTGAATATTGCACTATATTAACAACGAACGAATGATAAACCACGCTTAAAATGACCACAAATGCTGTTATGATTACATTAACTAGTAATAATTGTACGTATTAATAGTAAAAATAGAAAATATAACACCGTAAAATGATACATAAATTGCCACCGAATCGCCGTCGTTATTTTGACAGACAGCACATGACAGCAAAAGCGCAAGTGTACCAACATTCTACGTTTCGTATTACTTCGGCAATATTTCTAGGGATGTATCCATACTGAAAATGTCTTATCGTATACATACATTTGGGTAAAAATGAAAATTTCTGAAAAAAATTTTTTTTTATTAAAATTATTTAGTTTAGCATGTCGAGCAACACTGAAATTGATACCAATACTCACAATTAGTAATCTGAATCATCCGTATCATCGTCACCTTCCCAGTCGTTTCCTCGTCGTTTTCATCATTTTTCGTCAACTCGGCGGCAACTACCTCAAGCTCTTCTGAAAGGCGAAATATCAGCCATGCGAGGTGTCGAGGAGCGACGTTTCCATCAGATATCGAGTCCTTCCAGGCAAAACATCGTAAATGCCAAATTGGCCATTTTTTGTATTTTATGCAAAATTTTGGGAAATCACATTTTGCACTACGTGGCAAAAGATCATACATGTAGCTGCCATACAAGCTAAGATAATGTTAGTAAAATTTTATTGTAACAGCCATTAGCGGTGATGTTTTCAAAACTGGGCTTTTTAAATCATCGTAAAGACCTACATAATGAATCAGATTTTATCGTATGCGACGATAGTTATAGCAACTCTGACATTAGGTTTGAAATCGCCAAAACATCGTTAGTACTATAAAACTGTTAATACTCTAAACATATTTATTTAGATTGCTAGAGCATTAATTAAACGAAATCATGTATTTAAAATCTAAAAATCTAAAATCGTGTAATTAGGAAAAGTTTTTTGTCTCCTGTAAAATTCCATTTTTGCACATACGATGTTTTGCCTTTAAGGGTTCGATATGTGATTTGAATACCTACTCTGGAAATAGGAACCTAAGTTTTCAAAGGTGACTGTAGTGGTTTTATAGTTATTTATCTAAGAAAAAATATTTTTCAAGTCCTACGAACTGAGCTACTGAAGATGGATAATTTCTAAATGATTTGTAAAGGTTTAATATTTTACCAGTGTTAATAATCATTTTTATTGATTTTGTTTTAATTCAACACATCGAACACATTCAATACATCTTAACTTTTTTATTACCTCTAATGCGTACATTCTCGTTTGGGTGAAAATGTAGTTCAAATTAAATTTATTAAAAAATAACCACATTTAGTACACTTTACTTACATAATCTTGCGTAAAAAAAGTAATAATAAAGTTATTAATATTTAAATTTTAGTGGCAAAAAAGATTCACCTACAGGCCTTTAGTCCGATCTATCAGAGTGATGGATTATATTATTTTTTTAACATTTTTTTTAAATTTTGAAATGCCATACACACTTTTATAAAAATAGATAGTTTTTACTATCCATAAAATAGTATAATTCAATGTCCGGATATTGGACAAGCAAAGAAATTATTTATGTTTAGGTATGTAATTTTATTTTTATTTTTGATGAAAATCAGAAGGAATAAAATACTTATATATGTTTAACTTAAATTATTTAAAAAAAAACTACCTAAAATAAAAAGTATTTGTACAACCATATTAGAATTAATTAATATTATTTATCTAAAACATAAATACTTTCACAATTTAATTTATTTTGTGTTAACATAATAGTATTAATTGTTGTAGCTAAATAAACTTACTTAGGTAAATTCAATGTGAACATCTGTTAAAAAAATGTGGAATAAACTTTTTCTGATTTATATTTTCCTTACCTTATGGGCTTTAGAGTGTATGGGCTTTAGTAAGTAGGGATAGTATTTTCATTATAATAGGTTTTTAAAATTCATGCTTGTCATGTTTTAAAGTAATAAAAACAAGATAACGTTTTTGGTAATTTATTTTTTATAATCTTAATTGTAATATAAAACACACTAAGCCACCAAATTTACATAGTATTTTGCAATCACATCGTCAATCTACAATACCTCTAAGTAGATTGTTATTTCTAAATTTACTTTTAAGTTTCATTAGGTTATACCAGGTTACCATATTGAAATTTTGCAAAATTTTAAAAGATGAAAAACTTATTTAGTAAAATGTAAGTATAAATAAATGTTCCTATGATTTCACGTAAAAAATGTATAAAGAATAGTGAAAATATCAAAATTATGTGATTAATAAATTGTGGAGTGGCAGATCAAAAGCAGACATGTTTGACATACTTACTTACTTAAATAAATAGTATTTTTTTATTTCATTGAAAATCAGAAATTTCGACTCTTAAATGGCTTTCAGAATCCTTTTCATTACAAGAATACGATGTTTTGGTCAGCCCCAGGTCTTTACTGTGCTTACCTCGAACACTTTTAAATCATAATTGATAGATCAAGAGAGATCACTGTAAATTACCACATATTACTTGAAAATGTGGTCTCTGGGGATGTTGTCTTCCCACGGGGCAGTAAACTCAACTGTTCGGGGTTTTCGGCAACCTGATCATGATTTCGTTTGTGTTAAATCGTGTATATGCGTCAAATACTGAGCAAGCCAAAAGTTGCCTGAAAGACTTGTACGAACTTCTCCACGTTTATTGACTTGCCGAGTTTGTCATCTTGTACGAACTTGTGCACACTTATCGACTTGTAGAGTTTTTTAAAAGTACAACAATGATACTTCCTACTAAAATATTGTCATTCTTATAACAAGTTGGTACACTTAACACAACTTTTACAGTATCTTGAAAAGTTTCAAATATGAACTTGTGTTAATTAATAGGGGTCGATTTTTACACCTCGTCGACCCCCAAAATCAATTTTCGTTTATGTTGACAAAGTGGTTGATATCGACCACTAATTGAATGAGGTTGAGCTATCTAAAAACCACTATATAATCAAAGCTATAAATAATATAATGGTATATAAAATAAAAATATAACTTTAAAATGTTCAGCTCAATCCATTTTGAGTCATATTGAGCTGTTTGACTAAGTTACAAATAAATTACCTACCCTTCCTCAGAGTTTAAAAAAATACAATACCTTAAGACTTCTTCTTTTAATTTTATCAAAGGGATGTTTTCCCTTATTGATAATTCTTATATTATTTTTTTGTATTATTGTTTATATTCTACTCGAGTTCCGCTAGCAGAGAATCTAGGTCGGCTTGCATCGTAGCCGATTCTTCTTTTTGTTTGTTGACGTCGTCCTTCAGCCTATCGACGTTCGCTAGTAGGAGGGCATTTCCCTTTTTCAGGGCATTAAGTGCCGATTCGTGTTTTTTAACTCTTGGTGTTAAGTTGTCTCGTTTTTTGAGTGGCGGTGAATCCTAAAAAAATAATAAAATAGTCATAATTTACGCTGGTCGGTAAATGAAATTTCCAAAGGTATGTCTTTTATTATCATATGTTTAAAAAACAAATTTTCTATAATTTTTTTCTTTCTCTCTGTTCCAGTCTTTAAACAAATTTAAATAAATACATAATATATTAAAGAGTAAATTTATATTAAACAAAAATTTTTAGTGAATTTTCGCAATGAAAATAATACAAGCCTTATAAAAATCACATGTTACTGGGGGAATATACAATTTATTTGTTGTTTTCCTCTTATTCGTCATCATAGTTATCGTTGTGATTTTTTTATTATTTTAAAAAACTAAAGCTTTCAATATGAAGCCAAATCGAGAAAAGGTACTAAAGAGATTCTGTAGTTTAGAGCACAGGATGTCAGTTTAACCCAACGGTGGGTTTTATAAAAATGCATTTTTGTGTCTCCTTTGTGACCTGTCACATTTTCAACTCTCCTCTTTTGTATAAAATCTTGTAAAATTGATGAACTTACTCTAATGTACCCTAATTATTCGAATATAGAAATATTTGACTTAATTTTTTAAAGCATTGATGATAGAGTTTCTAAATAAGTATTTCATGAGACGGGATAAGCTATTATAAATATTTCTACCCGAAAACATCTCTCTAATGTCCTGTAACTAATATAATATGTGCCCATATAATATTGTAACTTCAATAATTTAACCCTTCAATTCTCACTTATGCAAATGTTTACTAGTATTATTTATTATATGGCTATGTGGTCAGGAGCGGATTTGATTAGATTGGAGGACAGCCAAAATGGCTGCTAAACTTAGGCCAAATTCTTGGGGCCCCGTTGTGTATACCTCCGTAGACTGCAACTGAATGAGTGTTTTTGTGTGTGTGTCTCTTTTACATAACTCACTCGACAGTGCTGAAAAGCGCCGTTGAATATTCTCAGCGGCGAAAAATGACCTGACCGGATTTGACCCACTGGGGATTCAAACCCGGGTCCTCTGGATTTTAGAAGCGGGCGCTTATACCTTTGCACCACGAGGTCGTCTTGTCAGGAGCGGAATATTAATATATGAGTTAATGAGTCATAGATATTTACAGGTGCCCTTACGTGCGAGTGTAGTAATGACATAAATACATAATACAGTTGTATTTAAAAACACTGATGTCCTTTTAGAGGGTTGATATGGATATGATATGGTTGTTGATATGGATCAACAATCATCAAACAGCAAAAAATATTAAAAAAAATGTTGCAATTACAGGTAAAACAAATTAAAAAATTAATAGAAATCGTCTTAATGTTTAAGAGCGCACAGTCAACGCATGGTGCGAGGTCGGGCGGGGACAGCTCGAGCTTGCAAAGTACTTTGAAAAAAAAAACATATTTTTTTATAACATAGGTAATTATTTTAGCACGGTTTTTTTTGTGAGTCCAGTTTAGTTGTCATTATGATCAACCTCCTAAAAATACACCTGTATATTATTACCTCGGGCTCGCTTTCACTTTCCGTTTCACTCTCAGTTTCCTGTTCCGTTTCCGTATCCTCTTCTTCCGATGTTTCTGGTACTTCTAATTTCTTGTTGTCTTCCTCTTCCTCCTCTTCGTCCTCATCTTCATCGTCATCATCGTCTCCGTCTCCCACATCCTTCATCATTGCCGCCATTTTGTCGACTTCGCGTTTCAGCTCCTTGTATTTCTTCCGCTCCTGTTTCAGCGCTACCTGCTGGTTTTTGAGCTGCGCTTTCAGTCCCTCTCTCTCTTTCTTGGCCTTCTCTCTCTTATCAATCAGGTGCTTTAATTTTGCCTTCATGACCTTCACCTCTTTCTCTAACTTTTTCTGTTTTTTCTCTTCCGTTTCTTCCTGCAAATAAATAATAATATCAAATTATTTATTACTAATACTTTCTTTAGACTATTACTTTAAACCTTATCCTCCGATATTTTACGATGTATTCTTCCTATTTTAAATTAACAAGAACTGTTTTTTTTCTAATTCTACATCAATGAGATTTCCTTGAAAATTATCTCTAACACAGTTTCGGTGTCTTCCGCACAAATCTTGGAAGTGTCAGTTAGAATACAGCAGAATCTATGACTTCGGCAGAAGGTTAAGTAACGTAGTACCCAATAGGATTTATTTTTAAAATATCTTACCAACAAATTGAACCTCCAGTGATTTAATTTTAATTATTGTAAAAGAAAGCTTCTAGATAGTTCATATTTATAATACGTATGTATATCAACCCAGTCAAATGCTACTTCAATAAAAAATGCATTTATTATAAAATTTGATTATACTTTCGACTCAAACTTACTTATAATTTTTAGCATAAGTAGTTTGAATCATTTTAATTTCATATTAAAAAAATGAAAAACTGTTATTTAAGGGGATTGAAAATTATCTAAGAGAATTAGTGTTAAATTACGCTTTTATCCATGTTGAAAGGAAATTGTCGATAATAAAAACTCTCGGTATAAAATGTAAGCAACATAAGCTCATACCCCTTCGTCTTCTTCTTCGGATTCTTCTTCCTCAAAGCTGGACTCCTTGACAGATAGCTGCCTGATAGCATGACTGGACCTCCTCGAACTCTGATTCGATTGAGGGAAGTGACCCTGAATACAAAGTAAGCTAATATTTAGTATTCACTAAAAGGTGCCATATGCTATTTTTCATAAAACTCTTTCAGAGTTAGAAAGTTAACAATAAACCACGGTCATTTTGAACATTTTATTTACAGACGGATATATCAACGTGAAACATATCTATATACACATAATTATGTTGTTTTTACAATTATTGTAGATTATTTTTGAGGCGTCAATAAAATAATTAGTTTAGCATGTAATCTTAAATGTAATATTTATTGATTTTAACATGTTGGAAGCTGAATTACCAGTTGCATAAAAGCGCAAATAAATAATTATAGCTTTACATTCTTTGCTATAATAATTCATTTTTATAAGGTATTCCATTTGTGGATATATTATTTTTCTGCGTTTAATCCAGATCTGCCATAAATATGTTCAAAATTAAGAAATGCTCATGGGAAATATTAAAATATGTGGAATATTTTAAATCCGTAACTCTTCACCATTGTACCATAATCTTTTGTTTTGTCTTCTGCGATTAGTACTTAATTTTTAATAAAGGTATTACATGCAAAATAATTTCAAAATATACAAAATGTAAAAAGAAGAAGGTATTAGTAAGAACAGGTAACTCACATAAGCAACATTAGTGTCATGCTTGAGCGTAACCTACAATAACAATGTTTTTATGTTTAAAGTCTAGTATATAAATACATTCTTATGGCGATATGTTGTCAAATGTACTCATGTTATTGAGAGTCAACAACAAACAGTTACAGCAAATAACATTACAGCATTCTCACATTATTAAGAGTCAACCACAGCAGTCACAGCAATTTACATAGGTATACCCTCTCTCAATATTAAAAGTCAACTACAGTAGGTACCTTAAGTAGGTCAACATCTTTCGTACTATCAGTAATTCGGAAGGCACAGCTTCCGTGGAAATCAATGACGCAGAACAGGTCTATCAAAGAAAGGACTGGAACAAAGGGGGAATTTCCGACTTTCACTCTATTGTTGGACCTCTTCTTTACCATATTCATCGAGTAGGAGTTTAACTAAGCTGCCAATGCGGTCCTCCGACCTCATGTTGAGAATAGTAGTTATTTTCTCCAGCCAGTTCCAGAACAGAGCTCCAATAATTGTTATGTTGTATTGTCGGATATGTATAGTCTATTTTGAATTAGATCAAGTTTTTGTATGTGAAAAGTAAATATAGGGAAACCATAAAAATGTATGATTGGTTCCTTCTAAATATGAGATACCTTGTAAAGAGTACATGTATCTTATAAAGTTTTAATGAAGAGTATGTGTACTTCAAGTTTAAATTAATGGAAACGTGTACCTTAAAAAGAGTACAAGTATAATTTACTTGTATCTGGTGAAATTCAAGCAGAGTACATGTATCTGATGAAGTTCAAGTAAAAAGTACATGTATCTGGTGAAGATCAAGTAAACTGTGAAAGTTTCATTTGAAAACACGAGGAAACATGCCAACACAGAAGTATCATATCCATGAATCCGGTTTGGTCTTTCAAATTTGAATTATTTACAAATGATTTGGGGGTTATTATAAAATATCCACTTAATGTGTATGAATTTCCAACACAATGGGAAATGATTGTATGTACACATCACTATCAGGTGAATTTCACAGGGCTTTTGCAACCAGACCTGATCCTCCACATCCGAATAATCCTGCATATCACAGGATATATTTGTCGGTGTTGCATTATTAGGACTATCTACGCCGAGCAAAAGACACTGCTTAGCAAACTCTTTCTGCCGCTTCACATAGAATGATTCCGGTTCGTTATCCTGACCTTTTGTTCCAAAAATATTCTGTAATACAATTGTAATTACTTGCATTTGAAAATTAGACGATAGCTTAGAGCAACACAAAATACTCATATAGTTTTAAACATAATGAAAGAACCCTTTAAAGAAGGCAAAAATTTAGTAGAATCTTACATATATTTTTTTTTAACAAATCAAAAACGTTAAGCTTGCGTGAGACATTTTAGAAGCTTCAAAACAATTATCATTAATTTTATTTTAATAATAATAGCAATTTTAATTTTGGTTAATGTGTGCCACATGCTCTCGTTTTTATTATTAGCGCGTATTTCTGTTTTTATAAGGCTAATTTGATCATAAAATTAATGCATTATGACTAAGTATTAAATGTCACCATATAATATTATAAAATGTTAGAACCAGTTTTCCACCAATAATAAAAAAGGAATACCTACTCAGTTTATTCTGTAAATTTTGGGTTTTGCACTTAAGTTTATATTACAAAACTTTTAAAAATTAAATATGATATTATATGGAATGTACTCGTACATACGATTTTTTTAAATTTTCTGCCAAAAAAAATATTCTATAAAAACTACCCCCATCTGCGCACTTAAATGTTATTTTTCTGAAATGAACGCTGATAAACAAATGCTAGGAATGGAACGAATTACAGGTCATACTGTATACATATATTTTTATCGTTTCAAGTTTCCGATGTTTCATCTACAGTTTGATGTCTTATCTTAAATGAATCAGTTTGCTCACCGACAGAGCCTGCTGCAGCCTCTTCTCCAGCTCTGCGTTCTTCCTCTGCGCCTCCTCGAGCGCGCTCTTCGTCTCGTCCAACTCCTCGGCCGTCTGGTGGTACATCTTCTCCAAATCCACGGCGACGTCCTTCGTCTTGGACACTTCGTCCTTCAGGCTCGTGACCAGTTTGTCGTCGTAGGCGTCCGTCACGGATATGACCGTCTTCGCCTGGGACTGCTTTATGATGGCCCGCTCCTTAGCGAGCTCCGCTTGCAGGTTTTCTATCCTCTTCTGGAGCAGCTTGTTCTCGCGCGATTGTGCCTCTTTATTTCTGGATATTACTTTCTTTATTAGTGTGTATTTGTAGATACGCGGAAAAGTATTACTTTAGAACTAAAACCTTCTCTAAATACGTGATGTCCTGACTTCCAGTTCGTAGACGTGGCCTTTACTAGGAAAGAATAGTTTATACAAAAATGCGAATCCAGACCACGAATTATTAACACGTTGACTGCCAACTACGAGATAACTCGTCCTGTGTTTACTTGCCATTTTTGTGCAGCTACGATTAAACTCGAAATATATCAGTGCTAATATCGATAGATGGCTTCTGGGAAAAGAATAAAAAATCAATTTTGGCTTGCATGAACAGAAAATTTATTAAAAAAACGAACAAAAAATGTAATTATAAAAATTAGATCGAGTTTTTAATTGAATCAAATTGTCATTTTAGGCCAGATTTCTGAACATTGCCGTGGCAGTCAACGTGTTAACAGAAATACCTGTTTCGATTATTCATAATCGGTTCTTCGCTATAAGCGTAAATTTATTTGTCTTTGTGCATTTTTTGTAACAATTTATTGTTGACCCCATGATTAAAACAATTTCCTTTTGGTTGTTTTAGATAGGTAGGAAACGAAAAACGTTCGTCAATACTCCTAATAGATTTTAGGTCCATCTTATCTTCCTTACAAATCATACGATATTAAACTATAAACATCTTTATAATTAAAGTAAGTCAATATTTATATTTCATATTTATTATTTTATTTCTTACAATTCATAAGGGTTGTAGCGGCGCTAAGAGTTAAGAGGTTAAGAGTTTTTTGGAAAAAAAATCTATTGTAAAACTTCAAAGACAAATTGTTAATATATATATATTTTTTTATTTATTTATTTATATATAACTACTAATATTCGCCGAGCAACCAGCTATTTACCAGATATGTACACATCTCGTGCTCAGTCACTGGCGATTTGTCTAGATTAAAGACATTTATTAAGGCAATTCCTCTTGTTACCAGACTATTTGTTTGATTTAAAAAATCTATAGATTTACAAACTATTTCACATTTACATACGAAGAAAAAAAAGTCAATACTATTTAAATATAGAAACAGATTTCTATTTTATACTACTTAGATAATAATAGAATTTCGAGTATGGTGCTAACGTGGCATAGCGCGCAATTAATCAAAACGCAGAGCATAGATACCTTAATTCTAATGCTAGAAGTTGTTTTGTCGATTGCAAGTCATCGCGAACCTTGTCGATGTCGTCCATTTCATCAATTTCATCTTCTTCCGGTGGCGCCTGCAACCATAAACATTTATCGGGGAGATAAAACCATCTATTTCAATAAAAAATAGAAAAAGATTAACACTCATTGATGATATTTTCAAACAAGAACAGTGCGCCAAAGATAAATAAATTTGTCTCTCCAAATCAGAATCAACATAATAAAAAAAAAATGATGCATTTGCATCTTTGTGAAACTAACTATGCCATTTTAGTTTCTTATATTCGGTCAATATATTTATATTTGTACGTCTAAAGTTTTGATAAAATGAAAATGGTAAATAGAGTCAAGAAATCAAAGTTCAAATTTACTCTTTTCATTATAAATTAGCCCAAATAGTTATGAGATAAAACGATATCTAGTTATCGTTTTAACTAACAACTATCTAGGCTTCTATAGAATTGAAAAGTTACACTTTAAAGAGCCTCGAAAAGACTGTATTTTACCGTACATTGTATATAAAGCTTAGAGGTAAATATCTTAATGACTGAATTCAAGAATTGGAAAAATACATGCAAAAGCATTGTCTACAGAAGCATTTCTTATTCCATAAATATGCAAATTCTTCTAAGTTTTTAGACGTTTATTGATTATGTTTTTCATAATTAACCAACAATAATATAAAGTGTTTATGCTTTAGATGAAACAGAACGATTTAACAGCACGTCCAAGACAGAGAAGTGGCCCCTTAAAACAACCTATCGTAATCGATAAAACGGAACATTTTTCGCGTTTTCAATATTCATTAATTGTACTGTCCTCTTCTATGCAGCTCTAGAGTCTAGAGCTAATTTTTAAGACATTATTATTATTTTTTAGACATTATTTTAAGACTGTCGGTCTAGGGTCTAGACCAACAGTCTTAAAATAATGTTCCATTTCCACGAATGTTACTTTTATAATACGATTTTATAAACTCTTCTTAATTTGATAGGAATGACCATTCTTCCAAGATAAAATCTATATTGCGAAAACGGAACTTTGGGTTCAATTCTTTTTTCCAGTCGCTCCTAAAAAATAATATTTCCTCACCTACTCAACTCAACAGTATCACCGGACCTAGATCCTAAATATCGTAACTTAATCATTATTGAGGCACCTATACTCAATAATAAATGATGACACGACTCCATTTTAGTTTTTAGCTTATTTAGCGTCTTTAAAAGCGATGCTCTTCATCATCATGCACCAAATTCTGAAGCTCTGCAAATGATTTTGACCATGGTAGGTAGTAATAGCTCAATAGTAATTAGAACGGCGAGCTCCTTGTGCGCTTTGCGTGATATATGCGCAACACGGTAGCTTCTTATTTCCTTACAGATTTCCTTAAAAACCTTTAAAAATGTCTGACGTCATCAAATATTTTAGACCTTGTATGACTAATCATGGGATGTATTGGTGATGGTACCGTAAAAACTAAGGTTCTGTGTGCTGTTTTGAACCTGCACGGTCGTTTTATACAATTTAACAGCGTTTGCCATTATAATCTCTATTTTTTAGGATACTTTTAATGCTTCGTTTAAAGAGTAAAACTGAGAATTTAGATTCATAGCCCAGTCTATAACGAGCCTGGTTTGGTACCTAAGAGTAATCCAACAAAGGTTCAACTAATAGAAATGGATTGGTTACGCCAGCGTTTAAACAATCCATTATTATTACCTCTTTAACTTCTGCCAAGTTAGCTTGTGACTGTGATTTTTGAATCTGTTCCTCTATTGTCATCTGCCTCCTAAACTTCCTCAGGCCGTCCAGGTTAGGTTTACTCCGGTCGTTCGTTCTGGTTTTCTTTAGCCGAATACCTTTCTCAATTTGTTTCAGCAGGTCGTTGTGAGCCGGTTCTTTCTCTGATTCGAAAACAAATTTGTCTTTGGCTTTTATTACGCTTGCAGTCGTAATTATGGGGCTTGACCTGCCGATAAAAAATACATTCTTTTAAAAATAATAAATGGATTTTACTACATTTGTATGATATTAAATTATAGAGGTATGACGTTATTTCGTATTAGGAGAGGTGTTGTAGTCCTCGAGTCTAATTTAGATGGTCCTCGCCGTGGTAATACTAAGGCGAGTCTGAACGTTTTGTCTCTGACTCTTAATGATTCTTGTCCCGCTCGTTAGTTGGAACTACCACCTCCTTTGTTTATATGGTGGTCAAGAAATTAGGCGACGACAAAACTATAGCACCTCTGGCTTACAAGCGTGATAATACAAAACTTCTTTGTCATAAATAATTATACCTAAAATTAATAAAATAAATAAATAGTACGTGTGTGTGTGTAGTAAGTAGAAGTAGTATTAAATGAGATTATTTTAGATTAATCGAAGTTCACAGTACAGGGGTTAGAAAATTGATAAAAATAGTGATGATAAACATAAACCCCTTGGTCACAAAACCAAGGGGTAGGAAAATAAAAGGTTACGCAAGCATTTTAAGACATTAAACATATTTTCCCCAGCGGAGAGACCCGGCGTAGCTAAGATATGCTCCGTCTAGATAAGCAACGTGTTTTATTAGTCCATTCTCAAAACATTAATCGGAAGATCCTCGCACCTGTCGTTGCAGACGACGTGTTTGAGCTTCCTCCCGCTTTCGACCTCCTTCATCATGTCGCTCCAGTCGGGGCGTCTCCTCGGCCGCGACTTCAGCGACTCCAACTTCTTGAGCTTGTCCACCGAGAGGGGATCTCGCTTGAACTCCGGCGGTGGCGGCGCTTTCGGCGGCATCATCGGCGGCGGCATGGGCGGCGGCGCTGGCTTCAGCAGACCTGCACAACGGATTGCCGAGTTGGCATGGTGAGGGCATGCAAATATCAAGTTTATACCAGCGAGCGAGCGAAGTAGATCCCCTGGCCAGTGACATCAAGGACGAAATCATACGAAGAACGGGAATGTTCCATCAACACTTTCCCTCTTTGCATCTTTTATTTAATATTTTAAAGTGCATTAAAAAATATAATCATTGCCCTCAGTTTCGAACAAGTATCCAGAATGTTTTAAAGTAAAATTCTGAAAATACACTTAAGGAGGGATCGGGTAGGCTCTACTGAAGTTTTGAGAAAAAGTAAACCTGCAAACGAATACCTCAGTGGAAAAAACACTTCTAGGAGTAAAAAAAAAAATATTGTAACCATACATACAGTCTGAAAATGCTATTTTGTAACAAATGCACATTTTTTTAATGGTTTATACATCATTGAACATAAATGTTTCTTTCCGTGTCAGCGTGACTTCCATGACTTTTTCTATATGGCATTGTTTCTCAGGATCCCTGCTTGAATGAACTATCTGTCTGATAGCGCTTGGCCAGCATGCATTGGAAAGCATTACGCAGAATGGCAGAATCTCAAAACGTGAAAAAATGGCCAACCTTGGGTTTTCCCTCTGGTCTTCAAATCCTAACTGCGCCTATACAACTTGTAACTATGACACTCGAGATAAGTCGCTTCCGCTTCTTGTAAATAACTCATACCTCTTTGTCGATCCAGATAAAAACGCGTAACATTTGTAAAGGTCCTCGACACCTGCTCAACCGTTCTATGTGTGGTAGTATCAAAAGTTCGCTTAAACGATTGGAAGATTATGAGTAGGTCCTTCTTTGCTCTATCGGTATCGTTTGATTGATGTGAGTTTCCGGCCAACGTTGATTAATCGGGTTTAGTAGGATTTGACAATCGATGTAGCAATGAGATTAAAGGGTGAGCAAGCGCGGAGGAACCCCAAGAGAAAAAATCTTTAGGATGAAACGTGTACTAAATCTCTTATTTTGTTGTCGGGTTACACCTAATCGGAGAAATTTTCGAGTAAAATTTTGTGGTTGAATTTAACGGTAAGTTAGGTCGCGACTACAAATTTATTTATCCGTTGAAAGTAATCAAAAATATCCATGAATGCAATTCCCGCGCTAATGTAGAATAGTTATAGGCCTTGATGATCGATGTCACACTGCAGGTGTGAAGGAAATTTTATAGAGTTTAACGCTCGACTAAACAATTTTGTCCACTCACCATTTTTGTAATGCACTTGTACAAGAAAACAGACTGTAGAACAAGTGGCATAACCTTATGACCTAATTAATGATTAACGTAGTCTCATGCTACCCTTTCTGCTAAACTAATAATATAGAATGGATCAGTAATATAGAATGAAACAATATTAGTACATAGAAGACACACTTAGAATAATCCTGAAAATACGTAATAATGCAAATACAGATTTCATTGAGGATTTTATATGTTTTGATGGATAGATTATTATTATACATAGATTGTAATCGTAATTATATTTGATACCTCTGAACATCAGGCCTTCTTCTTCCATCCTGCTCAATCAACTGACACGTCTTAACTTACTTGTATTTTATTAGTGTCCGTTGCATTAAACCCATCAAGAAACAACACCTATCAGCCGATCAAACGAAAGAGAAAAAAAAATACGGAGCGTTTTATGTTTTGAAATGTGCAATGTAAGAAGATCGGTGATTCAGATAAGAGTTCCGTGCACTCTAATCCAAATGCGTTTATTTTTGGCAACTCTGATGTGCGTCTCGTGCTGTCAGATAGATACGTCAGGTGATTTTGCAGAACTACGCGCGGTGCATTAAAAACACTGCACTATTTTTGTTATATTATTTTGTAGACACTTTCACAAGTCCGCGTTTGATATTTGTTTTAATTGTGCGGGTATTTATAGTGCGGAAATTTCGCGATTTATCGAACACGCTGTGCGTCGGATGGACATTTGGCAAGCGCCGTAGAACTGCCGAACCTGGGCTAACGTTTGCTGGGTATTTTTACCATAAGTTTCGCCCGTGTATCGTTCTGGGATTAATCGTTCGCTTTGCTCGCCGAACTGTTTGCGTTCCGAGGGCAAACTGTTTCGTGTATGTTATTACGGCCGTTGAAATCGTGGGCAATTCTATTCAGAGGTTAGCGATTAGATATACGAGTACTTGGGAAATTATCCCGGCAAGGTGGAAGACCTCTTTATTCATTGTCGTATGTTTTAGACTTGATGCCTCCGATCTTTATTTTAATTTCATCAGCCTTTCCCTTATTTTTTAAGCAGATTATAGTGTTCATTTCATTATGGTATTCGAGAAAAAAAATGTTGAAGTTTCTATTCTAAATCATGTAAAATAGATATTTTTCAATGGCCCCTCCCTCGGATAACTACCTCACTGGGTCACCAGGCCGCGGTCAGTCAAGATCGAGGTTAATGACCTGCCGCGTTGTTCGAAACGCCCTATTAGGGCGGAGCTAAATGATTGATAAGATCGAGTTACACCAATTTTATTACAAAAATAATAAATTTGGTGATAAAAAAATTTCGCATTTTGCTACACAATTTCTTACTCTTAATAGGGAACTTAAACACCCCCTTAAGTTTGTGGGATTGGTCTTGGGACATCCTGTATATACGGAGTTTTCTCTTACTTCGGTGCCAGTCGATGTTCAAGATTCTCCCTTAAGTTGCTCCACATGCGTGGTTGCGACAATAGTCTCCCAAGTCTACCGACCGAATAATTTGCAAAAAATGCTTACTCCTCAAGCTCTGGTTTTTGGTGAGCGTGTGTCCTTCTGGTGCGTCATTGGCCAGGGTCCTGTCGATGTTCTCCTTGACTCGTTCGCGCAGCGGATCTCGCCACTTCTTCCTGCCCCCGTCTTCGTCTCTTGACGGCTGTCGCGGTACCGGTGGCTTCTTGGGGGGTAGACTTTCTTTCATGTCCCTGGACGCTGAGCGGAGAGGCGAGGGTGACGGCGCTGGATCCGGCTCCTTGGCGGTCTGTCGAGATAAATGCATTGACAAGTAGTTTATATTGCAGGACATGAATAAACGGATTCACATTCACCCAGTTTTCAGTAACCGGGAACGTCATAGAAAAGGTTTTACCTATACCTAATTTAGTGCCCGTGTTCTCGTGGGGTGGGGTGGGGTTCTCGTGTTCTCGTGGGGGGGTGGGGGTGGTGTTCTCGTGGGGCTTTACAATTAGGATTTAGTGATGGAAAGCTAAGCGTCCCATTGCGAGTGCTAGGGATATGAGGTCTAGGGGCTCAAGGCGCCTATTAAACTTTTCTATCGATATTAGAATAAAAAAATGCGTAAAACATAAATCTGCTTATAAAATATTTTCACAGATGGTTTCAAAAAGCTCTCAAGATAACAATCACGTATCGAATACCAAACATTGACAATTAGAGAACTTATAGTTTTTTGTATCTTTATAAAAATGTCATCAAAAATTAATACCCATTTTCTCCCATTTTCGCGGACCTAATTAATAATATTTTGCGTAGCAAATTAATTCGACCTCAGATCATAGAAACAAAGAACTCGTTTCTTCTTGACCTGAGAAAACTGGGGGTGTGCATATCACGAATGTAAAGTTAGCGCTGCGGTTTTCTGCTGGATTAATCATGATATTCAAATTTCAGCTAAAAGACGTTCATATCTTAATTTCTGTGATCAGAGACTTCGAATCATCGATGCTTCTAAAATTGAACGATTCATGATAGACAATGAAAGATGATTACTCGGCTCACCTTTAAAGCAGGCTTGGATTCCTGCACGCCATTTTCTCCAGCCTCCTTTACGGTAGTTTGCTTGCGAAGCATTCCTACAATGAAGAAATGACAATTTTTAATGGCCTAAGTGAATGAGGATAAGATAATGAATTAGTCAATAACTCTTATTAAATTATAATTATTAAGAACTAGGCAGATTTGAGGTATAAGACGCTCGGTTCTATTTTAAATTGTTATCAATAAATCGCTTAGCCTTTTCTCTACCTATATCAAAAAGCATTTTTGTTGCAAAGTTGTTTTGTTTTTTTTTAAAGTAAGGCGATTCAATTACTCCGATGGTTTCCAATAAGTTAATAACCTTAGTCTCTGTGAACATGTAGTATGTATTTTTTACCGTATTTATTGAATTGCAGGGTAAGTTTTTTTTTGTACAATTGGCAAAATAACTGATGGATATTTTGTAGCCACCAATTGGGTAAATCCAACAGTATCCGAGATAACTACAAAAATCCTATAACACAAGACTGAAGACAAAGTATGTAGATTCGTATGACATGCAGGACTGGCTTGTTTATAATAGGTAAACTCAGCGATGGTCTAGAGCGCTCAACTATATCAATAGATTCATATAACACTATCATCACATCATTTCATATTACATCGTTGGTATTGAGCATATTCAGAATCTATTTCTTAAAATATTAAATTTCAGGCATTATTTGAAATTTCCTGATTCCAGAGTCTTGAGCTAAGAAGATCGCGAGCTGATATGTTGCTTTTATATAAAGCTGTCAATGGTCACATCGACTGTTCTGATCTTCTGGGGCTCATAGATTCCGGGTTCCATATAGACCCACTCGCCAGTGTGAGACATTCCATCTGTCACGGTTGAGTACGAATTATGCACAGAATTCATATATACATCGAGCATGTAAGCTTTACAACACCAACACTACCTTCCCGGCATTCAAAAGAGTGTCTACTCTAGCTCTAACCCTAGAGTAATATATGCATATGTAAAATCTATTATTTTTAAGGAGTTATGTTATATTGTGTATTGTGGTGATTATGTAAATTCCCCAACCCCTTCTACTTTCTAATCCCAACCCATTCTTGGATGTTTTTTTTCTTTTTTATTAAGTTTGTTGGAAACTCTCATTGGTGTTTTTTTTTATTGTGACTTTATTTTTGTATCAGCTGTTGTTTCCTGAAATAAACCAATAAAAATAGAATATCATATACACTTTGTCACCTCTTGGTTTGTCCTCGTCGGCCTTCGCATTCTTTGTACTTTTGGAGTTGGAAGTGGAATTTGCCTTGGAGTCTCCTTTACTCGGCGCGGGGTCCACGGCTTTGGAGACATTCGTCGACTTGGTCGACGTTTCCTTCGCACCCGCGTCGTTTGCTTTCGGCCTTACTATCGTCTTTCTGAAATTATTCAATTAACACATTTTGTTTCGTCATCGTATTGTTAGAGAGATTGTAAGTTACCATAATTTCTCATAATTTTACTGATTTTTCGTGTCGATATCTAGTAAAATGATAATTTTGCTGACTGTGATTAGTAAGATTGTATTTCTGCAGAAGCGCAAGGAACCGGCGGGAGACCTTTTAAAAAATATTTAATAGCTGATCAATCTGTCTATGATAAAAGATCTTGTTGAATCGCTCAGTACGGTAAAGTTGTATGTCCTAGAAGCATCATATTATTTATTATCTTTAAACCGAAAGAGGTCCTACCATTTTCTTAGTACATATTATAACTTTCAATGAATATTTTAGTAAGAGGTAAAGATTGATTTTACAATAATACACGTTTAACATTACATGCCTCCGTACACACTCTAAATACACAACATACCTTTTATCTACATATTTATTGTACACCCTCACCTATGTAAAAGTAAATATATTTTTTGTTTCTACAGAAAAAAAAACCGTTCTCGCACGGACGGTTCCGTACTTATATTAATATCCTACAAAGTATAGTAAAGGTATAGAACGTGGAAAATAATAGTCGATGAATAGAAGTATTATATTCAACGCAAGCTAAATATGCAGGTATTACTTTTTAGCTTATATATATTAATGTATAAGAAGCTACTATCTTCGTCTGTCCGTCTATGCGTTACATCTTTCGGTGTTATATAATAAAAAAAGCAGACGAATTTTTAGCCCTGAAGAATGAAACTTGACATATTCGAATTTCGAAAAATTGTGACAGCACGGTTGTTGGGACGTATTATTTGTTAGTGACCAGTATAAATTAATATTAATTTATTAATGAGCGCAAATAGAAATACGTAAAAGAATGTTTAGGGCCACGTTATAATTATTATAAATTGAAATAGGATATCCGCGTTTAATTATTTATGTAAATATTTATTTATTTATCGTGGTTACCCAACAGAAATTTTACACAATACAGGTAATAACGTAAAAACGAATAATATTAAAATATATTCAAAATATTAGTATTATTAAATAAGATAACGATTTTAAATTTAAAAAATAAAAACATGAAATACACCAATTTAAGCTTTGATTATTTATATATCTAGAAAAAAACCGATTTAATGCGGAACTAAACTGTCAATTTTGTTCGTGGTTGTATTATTATAGTACTTATTTTAAGTCAGCTGTTGCGAAACTTTGGACGTTTTATTGAAAAAGGGTCAATTTGGGAGAAGTTAGTATTAAATAAATCACAAATCCAGTAAATAGGAAGGCAGGGGGGGGAGGTTTTCATTACTAGCCTTGGAGTCAAAATTTAAAAAAAAAAAACCCGAAATAATGTTAAAATGTATGATGTGTTTAAAGAATGTCATGATACCATTGCACCTATGTTTTTTTTTTATTTTTATTTACCCAGACCTAAAAAATAACTCACTTTCGCCTTCATGGCTGTCCAAAACTCACATCGAATTTGCTAAAAGTGCCGCAGGCTCAAGTGAAGATAGGAAATAAACAACCCATAGCAAGGCACCACAGGCGCGTCTAGACGGCAGTAAAATGCTGTTAATGGCGCCGGTAGGGCCTAACTATAAGACGTCAGGTTCTGGTTAAATAATTTAATACTACTAAAAAATGTATAGAAGCAGTTGATATTATAGTATGATAGCTACAGGGTGTCATAATCATTCTTGTTTAATTAATAATGTCGACGTATTTGCCTTTTTTTGTTTTTGGCGTACAACATTCCTATGAGACGTGCGCATTCCCGTTGCAAGTGACACCACGGCTACGATCAGTTACAAATCACGCTGTTATTTTGTAGCCGTTTAATATTAGGTAATTATGATTATCGCGTTAACACCCACTGTCAATTCCTACCATTTCCCACCTACCGATTTTATTTAAACCTGTCTAATTGGACTTAAAACGCGTTTTTGACAATATCTCCTTCACTGACCTTATTTAGACATGGATGAAATGTTAAAATGGTTGATGGTGATGTTATAATAAATAATAATGTTCGATAAATTAAATTGCCAATATTTATTTTACCTGGGGAACTTTCACTGCAAGTGTGTTTTGTAGGTTAAATTTTAAATCTAATTTTATTCCAATTTGTACTCTTTTAATGATGGGACAGAACGAACTACTTTGTGTATGAGAGTAAAATAAGAACAAAACATACTGCTTTCCGCCCGTGATGGAAGAGGGCTTGGTGATCTCGCCGTTGTCTTCACCGCCCTTCACCCAGGGCGGGCGGAACGTTTCCCGTTTGGGCGGCGGCTGGCGAGCGCCAGCTCCTTCGCCTGTCGGCATCCTGCCTCCTTACGATCTGTTTAAAAAAATGCCAGTTTGTTATTTTCTTCGTTTGACGTCCTGCGATTGTTAAAATAAACAGGATATCAAAAGTATTATGTTGTTGAATGCTATGATATAGGTCATATAATTTTGACCTATAAACGGAATGATTTTTCAATAACAGAAGGGGTGAAATGCTGCCCAAAACAAGCATATATTATTTTACTTATTTATTCTTTTTTTAATGCGTTTTTTCTCCTTTTAAAGATTATTGCGACTCTCATATAAACGACTTCATAACAATAGTGAACTTAAAGTCAGCAGTATCCTTTTAAGGGGTGATTCTCGGCATGAAATTGAAGGACTTTTATTCATCAACTTTGAAAATAAAGCAAAAAAAAAACTAGTCTAAAAATGGCTCACGCATTACTACAAAATGACTTGAGAGATTTCCATAATTTTTTTTTTGATGCATATAATATGGATTTTTACAGGGGTGATCCTATTTTAGTTTTATCAGGTTACGTCAAGTGTAAGGCAGCAAAAATTAAATTATCTGTTCAAAATGAATGTTTTCATGTCAATTTGGTTAATTAATATTTTTTCAAAATGTACCGGAATGCTTGAAATTGATCCCATCAACGTTTCATTAAGTTCTTTCTTGTGTAGAATAGCTAAAAAAAAATATAATTAAAAAATTAACTTCAAAATAAAAATACAACCATTATTATTTTTATTATTTTATTTTATTTAATTTATTTTTATTTGTAGAGTTACATTGAGGTTGGTTTTTAAATTATTCTCCTTTCCCCCTTCCCCTCCCTTCAATGTTGGTAAATTATTTTGTCACACACTGTGTAGGTAATATGGTGTATATTTCTTATGTTACTATATAAACATATTTTGCCTCCTTGTTATGCTTTAACATATTATGCGTTAACTCAAATACTAAAAAAATACAAGAATAACATCTGTTAGCCGTCAGAAAACATAAAACAGCAGAAATTCGCTTAAAAATTACCTAAATAAAAAATAACAAGAATATATGTATAAAAAGTATAAGTATATGTATAGAGTCATGCTGTATTTTTTATTCTCCTGAAAAGTTGCTAAAAATGACTTAGGTTGTTATTCGTTGGGGGTATCGATGGTGCGGTTGTTGTTACCGCTGTTGTTACGACGACGCAACGTCCGGTGGTCGTAACTACAGCAGCAGCACTGAGTACTGACTGGCTGGGACTTGCATGCGCCGGCCGTACCATTGAATTGGGAAACGGCACGGAGTCTATACAACAGGAGGAGAAACTCGATCGGAGGGGGTAGGACGAAAAACGTCCGCTTGGGTGCGCGTGGTGGTCTGCGCATCTCGCGAGTACTAAGCCAACTTAACCTCCTTGGGCTGTCAAAGTCGTGAAACGCACCTGTTTCACTGCACATTTTTTTATTTTATTGATTAACTTTTATATTTTTTGACAATAAGTAACATATACATAACCGTCAATTCAATTTGCATTGCTTTGCATCAACTGTCAACTTTTGAACCGAACGAAAGTTACAGCGCGCTTGTGTGTTTGAGCGTTCTGTTAGTGTGTGTAATACGTGAGTTGTCTTCCCTCCCCCCCCCCCCCTTTCTGTGGACGATTTGCGTCGCATTGGCTGTCATGCATTTGGGGTAGAGTTTCTCCTCCTGTGTATAGACTCCGTGGGAAACGGTTTCGTTACAGACTATATATACTTCACTTTTCTATCTCAGCTGACAACAAAAGCCAGTGGCCGAAATTCGACCGTAATTCTTTAAATTGAGCATTTTATTTGAGCACTAATGAGATTCTTATACCTCTTTAATACGGTGAGTTAACCTCTATAATCATTCCATATATATTTTTTTTCCTGCTATATCTGTTTGCTTTAATTTCCTGCTATATCTATCTAATTTAAAACTTAATATTAGTAACAGTTGAGAAAAAAAAACACAATTCTGTTTGTATTTCTATTTATTGAATGATACAAATATTTTGATATAATTAATTCATTGTCATTTTTAATTTTTTCTTGTAATTATTATTTTTTCGTGTTCGTGTTATAAACGCTAATAACAATGCGACTTGGCATTCATAGAAGTATAAGATAATTGTTTTTAATTCCAATTGTTTACAACCATTTTCGGTAAGGTACAAAATTCAAAAACAGTTTTGAAATTATCTGTTATAAAGCTTATATCATTTTTTTCATGCATTAATTTTCGAGTAATTTGATAAATATGAATGATAGGAAAAATGAGGTTTAGCTTGGCTAAGAAATATTTAAAAAGCACGCCTATTTTGACATTTCTTTGTTATTTTTTATTGCCCCACTGACCAGGTATAATTAAAAATCGATACAAAATAAATAAAAAAACGTGCCTCGTCTTTTTTCATTAAATCATAAAAACTGGGCGGCTAAAAGATAAATGTCCATTAAACTTAAAATAGTTTCAAAGTAAATTTAGTGATTCAAAACTTCTGTGTAAACGATGTTTTTTGTAAAATTTCTTTCATCATTTGCTTTGCCATTTCAGAAATATAAAATCTCAAACCATCGAATGATCGAACTCTACTTGCTGCGGCGTACAATTGACCGTATGTAAAAATTGGCTGTCTCAATAAAATTGCAATTTTTTCGAATGTTTGTCCTTGAGACTTATTTATTGTCATCGCAAATGCAGGCATAATTGGAAATTGAGTTCTTTGAAAGTTAAATTTTGTACCGTTAAATTAAAAAGTTAAATTTTGTACCGGAATATGTTAAATTTATGCGTGGAATCAAAATTCTCTAATTGCGTGCAGTTCCAGTTAAAACTTCGCAATCAATCAACATTATGATGCATATACTTAATGCGCAATCTTGTTCCATTGAATAATGCTTCCTTTGTATTTAAGTTTCTAATTAGTAAAACTATGCAATTAACTTTCAATACTAACTTGGTGGTAAACCACTAATAGTCAAAGAATTCAAAAACTCTATTGGATAGTTATTGATTTCATTGTCGTCATCACAAATCATTTTATCGTAGCTATGATATGTTTTCTGATCACCTGGTATTCGATAAAATATATCAGTATTAATAAAAGTACAATCATCATTTTTAGGTGCTAAAATAACTGGTTCTAATATATTATCTAAGAGTATGTTTTCGGAAATATTTTCATTCGCCTCATCAATAATATTATTTTCATCTCCTATTAATTGCTGAGGTATTTCAATAATATTTTCACCAAACTGTTTGAATTGTGGGGCTTCATCATTACCAATTTTTTTCAAGAATTCTACAAATTCTACTTCACTTGGTAAGGCTCTCATATTTTGAGTAAACGTTACTTTTCGAAAATAAACAAATTTATGCCAACTTGTGACACAATTTTCAATTAAAGTTGCACGTGATCCATGTGGGACAACTGGTAAGATTAGCCGAAAATCACCTCAAGAAGTATCGTTTTCCCTTCAAATGGTTTATGTTTTTGATTTTCATCGCATAGATTCTGTAATAATCTATCTATGATTTCAACACTTGCAGTGGGCACATGGAAATTTCATCAATAATTATTAATGATGATGAATTTATGTAACGTTCATAACTACTATTTGTGGTTATATTCGCTACAGAGTTTTCCAAAATAGGTATAGGCAACTTAAACACATTGTGTAAAGTTCTACCTCCAAGTAATAGAGTTGAAGCTATGCCACTGAACGCTGTGTCAATGCAACGAAGATTAAGCGAATTTTGTGAATGATTGCTGTTAGTGCAAATGTTTTTCCACAACCTGCATGAGCGGTTAAACAAAAAACATTGATACTGGTATCATGATGCAAAACTTCACGAATCACACGATCAATTAGATTACGCTGTTCAATATTCGCAGTCTCATAATGCTCACAAAACAAAAACTTTTGCTCTGTTGGATCTATAGAATTCGCTTCGTCTGTTCTCTGTAAATATGTCGGAACTGGTAAACCAAGTTCTTGACATGACAAATTATGACCATTCAAAATATCTTCAATTTCTAATAGAGCTCTATTAAAGGATACTTCTTCGTTGTAATCTCTCAAAAAATCTTCACTGAGATATACTTTAAATTCATTCCATAACGCCAATGCTTTGGCTGGTACATTTAATGCACTTGTGTAACTAAATAAATTTCGCTAATTTTTTTTTTAAATAATTGCTATGACCTAGGTCATGTACAATTATTTTAGGCCCTACTCAACTAGGCCAAATATGCCTGTACTAGAGTCAGGGGAGATGGTGGCAATGAAGCGTTAAAAATGGTATGACCATGTGCGGAATCGAACCTGCGACCTTTGGGCCAATAGCCGAACGTCTTAACCACTAGACTACCACGATCTGTATTGGTGAATGTAATTCTTTTGCCTCATTTAAATATTCGCGCCATTCATTATCATCTGAAGCAATGCCGCGAGCATGGCACGCTTCAACAAAAGGAGTGTGTTTATTTCCATTGTATGTTCTAACATCCTCAAATGATTTTGGACCACATGCATGTAATAAAAGCAATCGTAAATGGAAAAGTTCGATGTCTTTTGGTGTAATGATATGTCGCCTCCACGCCTTCTCTTCTTCCATTTTTTTCGGGAATCTTCCCACACATAATGCAAAGGAATTTCAATATACTTATATTCAAGCGCTGATGGATCTGATTGATTCAATTAAAAAAATGCTAATAATTTTGTTTGTATTGCGTTTTCAATTGCTTGACGTTCTTGCCCTTCTCGAAAGTAAAAATTCTCTCTGCACGGTAAATAAATGTGAAGTCTGATGATGACATGTGATTGAAAATGCATTGGTAATTCATAGATGCGCCATACAGCTTCAGTTGATCCGACATATCGTCCATTTAAAAAAAAAATAACTTCATCAATTTGTATTTCTTGATCTGGTTCATTTCTCTCTGAACCAAATTCAACAGATGCACTGTCATGGCCTTTATACACGTGTTTATAAATATATATTTAACACTTTTAACTGTAGTGCATACTTCAACATTTATATGGCAAGTAAATACGGATTGTATGGTACAACATAATGGTTGTCGAGGCACACTTCAGCATTAATACCATTATCACAACTTCTGTATAATGGATATCCATTTATTGATTCACGCGTAAATTCAATAAATCGTTTTGGATAATCTTTTGTGCATTTTCCATCCTTCATACATACAGAATTTAGATTAAGTATACCGCATGGACCATGCGTCATGTGTTTTACAACATATTCATGTAATGTTGGACGTGTTTGAATGTTAGGAATCTCCGCAGATACAACTCGGCAACAACAGATACAACAGATACAGCAGATGTCAATATCGGCATCGTTAGCAATTTTATCTTGCTCGTTTAAAGAGAGTAAAATGTGAGCATGAGGTAATCCCCTCTTTTGAAAGTCAATTGCTTCAACTTCAACGCTTCAACTAAGTGCTTCAACTTTATTGAAAAGGTTTTTTTGTGTAACGTAATCTATAATTGATAGCAGTGATCATAAAAATATAATTGCGCACAACATGGCGAGCGATTATATCCAGCAATCATTGGACCTGATCTGTGATAAAAAACTTCAGAGCTAATCAGTTAGCTTCAGAGCTAATCATAGCAAATGCTGAATTGTATTTACGAATATTTTCAAAATAATTTTTTGACTTTCTTCTTATTAAAGTTTCATGTGAAGTAAGTCCACCATACAATGATTTAAAGTATTCATTATGACTTAAGACCGGTAATAATGCTTTTCCTTTATGAGAACATGAAGTGAATGCAGTCCTTTTACCCAAAGTGATTTCAGATTCAAAATGTTTTACATTGCAAAATCTGCATTGTAAATGCATTAATCCACAATCAAAAGTATTAAAATTTCTTGGAATGATATTCAGTGCACATTTAAATGTATCCCTTAAAACAATTTCATCATTTTGTCTGTTATTATTTTGACTTTCATGCAAATATATATTCCTTCTTCGTTGTCTCTCATTCTGAGCCGTCAATGGTCTATGTCGAGGCATAATGGATCTAGTACAAATCACTGAAGCAAAAATGTAACCTGTAAAATGAAATTACTGAAACTAAAATTAGTCAGGGTTTAATTTAAATAATAAAATCTGCTCACTTTTTTTTTAACCTAACAATTATGCTTTCTTGTCTTGACATTACTTTATTGACATCGACAGATTTTTGAAAAAGGAAAATTTGAAATCACACAAAATTCACAGCTCGAAACTCATTCAGTCAATCTGTCAGTTAGTATAACGTTTTATTTTATTAAATTTAATTTATTTATAACACATATTATAGACAATTTTAGGTTTCCACGGTTCTTCTCCATATGAACTTTAACTATGCCAAATCTCACACTCCTCCATGCGCGGCAATACGCTCAAAAAGGAGTCCGATGCTTTTCCATATGTTTTGCCTTCGCGTATACAGATTGCCAACTCCTCCTATTTCCTAATCTGGATGAATTTTTTCAATTTATTAAGTTTGGAAATATAAAAAATAAGAAATAATATTTTGATGACTTCTTCCTTAGAATACAAGATTTTTAAAAATTAGAAATTGTTTAACCATATTTTTAAATAACGCGAGAAATTTGGTATCTACGATTACTAACTATGCCAGTATATTCTGGGGCCGAGAACATCTAGACAGATTATTTAGGATCGTACGACTGGATAAGATCTGAATGTACTTATCCTTAACAATCAAGCCATATACGAATATTGACTAGTGCTTATATTTTTATGTGAATATTGCGTTCATATTTTTTTTAAAGGAAGTGAATCTACAATAAAGTCACACTGTGTGTGAGAGTCGAATCCAATATTGGTGTCTTGGCGAATCATCAGAAGTCATCAGAACATTTTATCGAACGTCGGTCGACCTCGGTCAAGCGACAGAAAGTGACTAAAAATAACATTTGTCTATATTTCTCAATCGCCGAGTTCAAGCGGTTACTTACGCCAAGGACGTTAGATCGTTGCCTCGATATGAAAATAAATATATCTTTAAGATCATAGCGATAAAAAAAAATGTAAATTTTGGAATTTGTAAAACGTTCCAAGTAAAGTGTATGTTTCTTAAAGGAAAAGCAAAGTGCGATCAGTATAAATGGCAGTAGCATATCATGATTATCATATTACGAGATTGAAGCCAAATTGGGTTTGGCAGCCTATCGCTTATCATCGAACCCTCGCGTTAAAGCGTTTTTGGACATACGAGTATTAGAAAACCCAGCCGTTGAAATTTCAAGTATCTGCGGGTCGGGTCTTAAGCATTATTGTAACTAGCATAAAATCATGAATATTTTTTTATCATTCCACAAGCAAACTATAGAAACCAACTGAAATATTACGAAATGCTTTTGTGGGAGAACTCTCTGCCGATACGCCTACGACGGCGAACGGACGCACGCGCAGCGCAGCATCACGACCTCTCCCCCACTCTCTGCTTCTCTCTGTCAACATCGTTACATTACACGTGCTATAAATAACAATTATACTTCATTTTCTCAGCGTCTGCAACCTATTCGGTTAATAATTCTGGCAACTATATAAAACTGATTATGGTGTCACGGCATATTTTGAAAATATTCTGATTTTCCACCTAATACCTGTTAATATTTAAAAAAAAAACATTTGCCGTCATTGAGGATTCCCGACAGAAGTGAAAACTTAAAAAAAATCTGTTTCCGTCCAAGATCGAACCAGGGACCTTGAATCAAACGTGATAAGCACTAGAATACGCGAACGGTGTCAGGATTATGGCAATAAAATAAATACTATTAACATTAGCATGTCGTGACGCCATCGCATTAAATCTTCCCCATTCAAAATTCGCTCGACCCCTGCCTATAAAAGTTTTCACTTGTCACTGTCAAAAAACTGTCAGTGGTTACACCACGCGCGTTAGAAGTAGTATCCCAACCCCGCCAAATTAGCGCGCATTAGCCTAACCCCGCCAAAGAACGTGTTCCGTGTCGCATCGGAAGCATGTCGCTAAACGGGTGTCCCACCGAGGTTACACGAATGTACCCGAATACCGTGCCGCATTAGATTCATTCGCTGCGCATAAAAATATGTGTGCGGTGCGCGTAAAGAAATTTTACTCAGATAAAATTTTATTTTATTGATCGATTTCGAATCTAGACGTACGGCCGAGTACTAAAAAGTCACTCGACCCCAAGGGTCATGGCGCAAATGTCGCTTACGGCATTTTCGCGCTTCGCGTCTTCTTTGCACATTTTTTTAATTTAACAAAATCTTCAAAAGCAAGAAAAACTACAGCGAGAAAGTTTTAAATTTACAAGAGTTATCGGTCGGAAAATTTTGGTATCTTCCAAAATGGCATTGTCTGTTAACTCTTGGTTGAAACCAAGAGTGACTTGAAAACAAGAGTGAGAAGAGTGAAAGAGAGTATGACTTTGACAACATTATTGTTTTTGTGTGCCTTAGATGACTCTCATTTTCTCGAAAAGAATAGTTTTTTTTACGAGCTTTTATTTAGCTTCCAATATTTGTATCTCGGTTTAGATCAAATCTTGCAATCTGAATTAGAACCACTTCCTTTTGTCCTAGGTAGTTGAAATTTGACATGTGGGTCAGTTCCGATCACAATGCACTTTCATGGTAAGCTTGATCTGATTCTACACCCAGGATTGGTTCCATACGAAGGAACTCCTCAACGCTCCACAGCACAGGTCGAATTATATATACGCATTTCAAGCACTTAAATTAAATCTTGTTTTTATAAATGTTTTTATCTATTAATTTTAGATTAACATTCAATTCGTTTCGTCTAAATACATTCTAAAAACATAGCTGCTTAGGCTCTAGAATAAGATGGAGTTTCTTCCGTGGTTGCCAAAAAAAAATACCAATGTCAAATGTCTATTTTGGCAGGCGAAGGGCTAAATAATTTACACGAATATAATTTAATGTAGGATGTGCCCTTCCGTACACTGCAAACATAATAATATTCACACGTGCACACACACACACACATATAAACATATTTTATACATACACATTAACACACTCCTACATTCCACACCTAAACCCCATTCCATTCCTAAATTAGATCCTAGTTCGTTCTGTTAAACGTATTGTAGTCGGCTTAAGTTGTTAATTATATATTTCTATTTAACTGTCATTATAGTTGTAAGAATTTCTCAAACAAATAAAATAAAAAAATAAAACAAGTGCAAACCAAAAGGTTTAAAAACATTTTTTTTCTTTATTTCCTATTCACGGTCTTTTTTTTTAACTTGTGATCGAACGACAGGCAAATGCAGCGTGTTCCAAGACCATTCCCGATTAAAAATCAAACATGATTTGTGCTGACGTCATATCAAAACTCATAAAAAAAAATGTAAACTTTTCGTGATAATAATGAACCGTTTATGTCAGCTGCGACGCAGGCGAATGACCGCGCTACGGGTCAAGGCCGAGCGCGAACTAGCGTCACAGAACGCGAACGCGCTTTATTAACATTTATAAATTTGGAGGTGAATAATTTTCTCATTTCTTTACTTAGTTTCTTACTCGTAAAATGAGAATTTTGTTTATGAATCTGGTGTTCACATTTTACCAATGCGTTTATAAAAATTACGAACATGCATATACGAACATAATGCTATGAACCTAAGTTCTTTACGTGCATACACCATTACGCTGTACCAGTTTGATTATTTATATAAATATAGGTAGCTTTGTTTAGCATATTAGTCCAGAGAGGAATAATAAATTTACTATCAAAACGTTAAATTACTCAAACAATCTAAATACCAATTTTCACACCTACAACATTTTCTGTTTATGATATATAGGTATCTTCTTGAAGAAATCGCCATCCCTCTTTTTATCTCCCTTAACTGCGCGACCCAATAACCGTACCTACAGATTTATTGACGAAAGTGAATGACTGGTAGTGTCCGGGCGCAAATATTATCATGTAAGCCAATTAATAATAAATGTAAAAGATAGGACAGGAACATAACAATACGCCCACCAAACGTTCAATAGAGTATATTATTATAATTTTTTTTTGTATATGAAAACTCACCCCAAAACGCATACTGCTAACTTTAAGTTCACTCTGTATATAGTAATTAATACCTTTTCTGATAAATTTAATTCGCCGAAATGACCGTTTCGACCCCATATTTGACATCGCATACGATAAACAAAAGTTTCTCTTACAGTTTTGGTCATAGATTTAACAATATGGTCATTCAAGTGTTGCATTTATTTCAATAAAAATCAATTCATTGTGGCGTGGGCCGATGGTATCTATGACTTGTGCACCGCGTAGGTGCTGATGTGCAATTTGGACAAAGTAATGTGATTTTCTTACATTGGCGGCAGTGTCTTGTGTGTAACCTGACGTGTGGCGAGTAGTTGTGTCGTTCTGTGCCGGTTGTTAAAAAAATAATTAAAAAAAAAAAACAAATTTGTAAACGCACTTTTCGTATGCAGCACCATACACGTCTGTGGGTCGCGTCGAGAGTCCAACCTTCGCCGCAATGCCTTGACACTTGACAATCACTTAAGTTTCACTCCAAATTTCATAAAGTTCCTCTCCGTCGATACTGATATTATAAAAAATATTATTTGTTAAGTGCTGAAAGTTGAAACGGCTAAAATAAAAGCGAAGAAGGGAAAAACACATATGTAAGATTATTGGTGAGTGTTTTAATCGCAGACTTTAGTGTTTTGATTGTAGACTTTAGTGTTTTCACCGCAGTCCCCATGGCACACTTAAAGACAATTATATTATTATTTTATTTTATTATTATTAATTATTAAAAGTTTAAACGTACTGTTTCACTAGATTCTCACTTTCGAAATTCTTCCGAGACAGTGAGACAGTAATATCATGTCATGTGCTTCATTTTTATGATTTATTTTTTTGTCTGTTTTTTTCATAACGTCAGTTTCTGCTACACATATAGGTATGATCTTTTTTTTTCGCCCACAGTTTTTTTAAATTCACTAATGTCATTTTAGGGATTTGATCTTTTGTCAAAGTACTTCGTTAGCCGCGCGCTCGAGCTGTCGCCGCCCTACCTCGCGTGATGCGTTCAACTGCCTACTCAAACATTAAAACGTTTTGTAATAAATTTTGAATTCGTAACCGGGAAACATTTTTCCAATATTTTTTGCTGATTAATGCTTGATTACTGATATGGATCAATCCTGTAAAAGGACGTCAATGAATTTAAATACACCTACCTGTATATATTGATTGTCAGCGATAAAAGTCAACGAAAAAATGTAACAAGAAAAGTAAAAAATTCGAACATAAAAAGATCAACTTGCGAAGATAAAGATGTGGTATTAAACAGAAACAATAATTTTGGAAATTAGTAAATATAATGCTTCTTATAATTTAAGAGAGCTTGTAAAAGAATCCTGGGTCTACAAGATCTGAATAGGAGTGATCTTAAAATTGTAAGTTACCTAGCTAAAATAATATCTTACGCGTGTTACATCTTTGAGATAATGTCAGATGTTTATTAAATATCTAACATACAAGGTTAAATGCCTCTTTTAATTTCATCTGTCCAACGCGTCGCGTTGGATGCAGTCCAGAATAGTTTATTTGCGCGTCAGCGTCGAATATCCATTATTTTACTAAGATTTACGCGATCCAATGTCAACACAATAATTTATACAAAAGTTTGGAAATTGAAATAAATATCAAACACCACGTAATTTTAGTTTCGGGTGGTTTGTTTTATTGAATTCGCTGGTCTTATTTCTTAACCGTTTTACACGATACAGGGACAATTTACATCATTCGAATGCATCCAAAGATTTTCTAATAACCTCCGTTTTATATTATCTACTACAGATTTACTTATGTTATACTGAGCACACACGTGTTCTTCCTCAATCTATTTGTCTTCATTCTACCAGTGCAAATTTACTTTATTTATTTGTATACTTTTCTGCTAAATATCTAAATTATTGTTCTTTTTAAAATTTAAAAATGTTCTCGTATTTTAATCTTTTACTGGCTATTTCCCCTAACATACTTATTTGACAATATCTCTCATGGCTGAAGTAATTTAACAAACGTATGCTTTAATTATTTGTACTGAAACTTTTATTTCTTAGTTTCAATATTTTTCACAGCGAATCATATTTAAAATAAAATATAATTTTTACTTTTCGTAACAAATTCACAAGAGCTCAAACGAGCAATCTTGCAAAACTCGTCATGAAATCGCGATGCTGTAAAGATCGCGTATTCTATCTAGAATCAATCTACCTGTAATCATTTGCAAGTGTCTCGTCATGAACTCAACTCAATCTGCTTGTAATAATCTGTAAGTATGCTTGTCATGAAAACTGTGTAATTGTCATGAACTCAATACCGCAGCCTTGAATTATAATCCTCTACCAGCATCGCTCGCGCAATTGTGAATAAATATTATTTAACCTGTCATCTTACAAAGTGTATTATTTATATACCAAACTAAGCATAATCGGTTATAATTAAATTTTTTGCATGGAAAAGGTATCGACGTTTTGATTGGGTTCTATTTTTAGCAATCTTTTAAAGATGTTTAACGGAAAAGATTAATCCGAAGTATTGTTTGTGATTTTTTTGAATTAAATATTTATCGATCGTAATATCAATGTTTCATATTAGTTCTATAGTTCTTTAGCACAATAATAACTCTTTTAACATTAGTATTTAGTTAACAGTTTGGCACGTGCATTACAATTCGAAATGTGACACACTATCTTTATTTATACGTAATAATCGACGTTGACAACGTATTATACGAAGATAAGTGTCTGTATTTTACAATTTATCATTCCACCCATTGCAATATCGTTGGTTTTCAGCAGTAGGTACCTATGGTTGGTTCCGATTTCACTGTTTTTCTCCGAAGTTGCAATAGAGACGCTCACAATTCGATTAATTATTTCCAATTTACATTGTGATTCAAACGGATCTTAGGATCACAGGAAAAAAAATACAGTTTCTACCGAATCGCGTGGATCTTAGGATCACAACTTTCCCACTGGACTGGCGCGATTCGGCGTCGTCGGCGCCAGTATCGACGGTCCAGAATCGCGTCCACTCCAAAAGTCGGGTATTTTCGGAACGGCGTCGCGGTCACAACTGGAAATATTCCCGCGGGACGCCGCGCCCGTCGAGGTGCTCCGTGGGCGGTATTTACGCTTTCCAATTGGAGCGGGAGATTTTCCCCTGACGTACGATAGAATTTAAGCAGGGTAAATATTAGTCTCGATTCAATTAGACCCTTTTTTCTATAGCTGCTATTTGGTTTACATTAGATATTTAATTATAAAACAAAAATATATTTTAATACCTTGATCATAGTAAACATAGTAAAGGCAGATTTTTAAAAGTCGATTCTGTTATGAGAAATTTAATAAATCATAAACTCTTTTATAAAAGACATTAACGTTTTAGGAAAAATAGTAATTGAAAGGCAAATGAAAGGTCTAAAACATAGAAAAGTTTTATTTTTTCAATTCCTATATTATGAAGCTGTAATTAAACAAAAAACAACAATTGCGCAAAGAGTAAAACCTGACGACCTATAAAAATGAAGCACCGAATATCAGGATATATGTGACGGTGTATATGTGACAAATCGCATATGATTATGAATTTCAGTAAATTACACTTTTATTATTGTACAGTCGATTATTGTATGACAATGTGCGTTCGAGGGCAAATGAAGCTTTACCTTTAGCTAAGAGTATTCGAGTGTGTAGGTTTGTATATGTAAATATTAACCTCATCTACTCTCACGCGGAAATGCGGAAGTGCAGGTGGTCCTCATAGATATGACACACACACGCGTACTATCACTATGTTTTTATGCGGATTAGTTCAACATAATATGCTCGGGGTATAGATCCGAGTGCCTTTGACCGTACTTAAAAACGCAAATTAGTAAGTCTTCAAAAGCAAAGACAGTGGGAGTATGTGGTTGAATTTCATGAAATGCCTAGACTTTGAGAGTGCGGTGGATACACCCAATTTAACCATAGATATTAAGATGTCAAGATTTAAAGGAAAATTAATGTGCGTGCTAAACGGACGTGAGTGTGTGGTTTGAAGCTTTGCGAATCGTCGAAGTTGCCTTGCCTTTAGACGACTATAACAGAAATTAATCGTGACCGCACTCTCCGATATAAACATCGTTTGGGGAAAGGAAAAAACCGGATGACCTGAAGACGTTCTTCCAATTCATCGTACGATGTCCCGGTTTTAGAGTCGCGTTCATCTTATTGATGACAATCTTCCTTCTCCGCGGACAATTTCGATAGCCTTTAACTTTTAATGGCTTCTGTCGGCCAAAATAACCGAAAAATACACACACGCGCGCCGTATAACTGACAATATGGTATCTATAGGCGTATGGATTGCTTAATATTTAAATAAAAAAAGTCTCATGAGAAAAATACGATAATACGAAAGATTATTTATATTTTTTGGCTGATAATATTGGTAGAAATATATGTATTTATTTGTTTATTTTTTATATCTAATAGCGGCAGATCGCATGAAAGATAAATGACACAATCTTTGACAATATTGATAAATTTAGAACAGTTTATTAATTTTCTGATAAAGCGTAGGATACCAAAATACTTATAAAGGTACTGAAGAGGTCCTGTACTTGAGAGCGAAAGATATCGGTTTAAAACCAACGCTGTTTTATAAGAATGCATTTTTAACTCTAACCTGTCCTAAATTATTACGTAACCATCTAATTAGATGAAATAAAAAAAGGATGAAACATAAAAAAAAAAAAACAATATAATTGATATGTGATTAAGGTGATGGATTATGGTGAGATTAGATGATTTAATGAGTGACTTGTGTATGTATGTATGAAGTTGATGAAAATAAAAATAATAGATATGTAAAAACTGTAAAATTAAGGCACATGATTAGTGTGCGTATTATTTATATAATTGTATAATTGAGTTGTAAAGGTATTTGCCTTATACGAGTATTTGATAATTGTTTTTAATAGCGGAAAATCGCCTGAAAACATAAATGACAATATTCAAACTATTTATATCCTACGCTTTAACAAAAAAATAATATTTTTTTCCAAATTGTTCAATATTATCAAAGGTTGTGTCATTTATCTTTTTAGGCGATTTGCCGCTCTGTTTTATTAACGATATATATCTGGCCCTGATATTATTATCAGGGTCAGATAAGTTAGATAAGATTATTTAACCAAAATATTACAATGCAATAAAGTACAGCCTGTAAAAGTGTTTTAAACTGTAAAAATAATTGCATGGGTGGCACTTCATAAAACTGAATTATTTGCATTTTCTTGTAGATTTTGGCAAATGTATACTTTATCTTTGCTATAGTTTTATGAAATTGGAGAGTATCGAGTGCTGACAACCTGTGTAAAAAAAATACTTAAGATTACTCTCTGTTTGTTTACTTTATAAAAATAAATAAATAAATAGAACACAGTGTTACAAATCGATGGTAGGTACTACACGAGAGGTTAATTGCACGCTTTGTGTAATAGAAAGGACCAAAGTAGAGAATCTTGAAAAGTTAATGTAAATTAGATTTATCAATATCAAGTCTTTGATCTAGTCAGCACACTGTCCCTGATAGATATATCAGTGATGCGCTTAGTTTTTTCTGTATTGCTCTAGTGTAATCAAATTAAGTTATGGCTCATAGAAATAGTCTAATAACGCTTGAATTTTGTGAAGCGCCCCAATTAGCGCACAATACATTAACAGCAGCTCGTACAACAAACAGAAATCCTGTGCAATTTGCGCAGGTTTAGGCGGCACATGCCACGCCTCCGGCACATTACCTTTATAGCTATGATTTACACCGTAAGTGCTTCCTTAGGTCGGGCTAGGCTGACGGACGTTTTCACCAATCCCACCTTAGGTCTTCCCTAACTAAGGAACATTCTTAGGCAAACGTTTGACTTATCTCAATTTAAGGGGCCCTTAGCCCTAAGTGAGGTTTGGTGAAAACGGCCGTAAGGCACGCTTTTATTTCGCGGAAATCATAAATAACAGACTGCGCTGAATGTTCGAATGAATGTCATCTGTGGCGGGCGGCTGAGCGGCTTACCTAATGTGAATTATTATTACCATGTCATGCGCAAGGTTTTCCTTGTATAACAATTGTATGATTTATAGTTCAAAAAGTAGCAACAATGTCTAAATTGTCTAGTTCTACAGTTATACAATAGCTGGTAGAACGCTGTTTCAATTTGAGATCGCGGTAGCACAGTCGTTAAGGTGTTTCACTATTAGCCCAGAGGTCACGGGTTCGACTCCGCACTGAGTCATACCATTTTTAACCCTTCATCCTGACTCTAAGCACAGGCATATTTGGCCTAGCTGCGTAGGGTCCAAAATAATTGTATATAACTTAGATCATAGCAATTATTTTTATAAAAAAATAATAGCAAATAATAATATTAGCGTATGGATTTATCACAGAGTGAGAGAAATATGACTATTAAAATATAAAATGTCAATAGGTAAAAAAAAATGGAGTCATAAAATTAAGGAAATAATAATAAATATATCTTAAACTCAGAATTATAAATTTATATGTAATTTATCTATCCAGCCCAGGCCAATAGCAATATTATTATTATTATTATACCTAGGTATGAAAGTAAAATTAATTTTATATAAAGTTAAAATAAAATATTTTCTTCGCATGACATCCTAGAACCGTTATTTTTTTTTTTTGCTTCATATCTTCATAAAAGTAAGCATTTCATTGTTTTAGGTTCGTATACCTACCTAAAATAAAACAAGTGATTTTTAAATACTGTATCTATTCGTTAAGTTTTAAAAATACCTGTAATTTAATGGGATTATTAAAAATAACTAATAATATGAAAAATACTACTTTTCTTGTAAGATTAGAATCAAAAATATGTCATGCTTTACTTGCGAAATGGGACATTCACTAGGAATAGAAACTAAGGAAATTCTTTTCTTTTAAAACAGCTTTTTTCCTACGTTCACGAACGGATTCGTTCGTTCACAGATTGTTTATTCGTAAAATTATCATTATTTATACGCACTTCGTCTCAAAACTCCACCATTTATGCAACTAAAATTATCGTAATACGCCCCCCCTCCCACCCGCCCCTCATTCCGTCATCCAATTTGCGTGCTTTAAATTTGGAATAGCCGCCCGTTCTATTTTTGAATGGGCGATGCAGTGACGCCATCGTTTGCGCTCTCTTCGAAATTCGAAAAGTGCGCATGTTTTCTTCGAAATTAAAATCGATTTTAATTTTTTTATTACTTATCAACAAATTTTAATTTGTTTATTACCTATCAACAGTTTTTGCTATTCAAGGAAAATGAAAGCCAGATGACTGCCAAACTAAGATTAATGTTAAGTACCTAATTAACATGCATTCATAATAGAAACTAACAAATAAAATGTTATGCAAAAAATACTAAAAAATAGGCATACGGAGAAAGTTTTGTAATAATAATTTTAATAACAAATTCCATAAAAAAATTATGACTTCTAAAAAAATATGTTTTTATCAAATAATAGGTATAAAAATCCAGGTAAATCGTGATGTTCGTGATTGTCTAAAAAATACTTAAAACAAGAAAAAAAAAATTTTTTTTTTCTGGTGCTGAAACATACTGTATGCAACTTCAGTATTCGGTTTTTTATTGTTTAAAGTTTGTTGTAGTATTTCTTATTTTTGTTTTTGTTTATTTTATTTTTCAATTGCCATGACCTAGGTCATTTATAATTATTTTTTGGCTTTACTCGGTTAAGTTAAATATACTTGTACTAGAGTCAGGGGAGATGGTTCTAATGAAGCGTTTGAAATGATATAACCGAGTGCGGATTCGAACCAGTTACCTCTGTGCTAACAGTCAAATACCTTAACCACTAGACTACCACGATCTCGATTATATATTTTATAAATAATAAAACGTATTAATATTGGTCAATTATGTAAGCACACGAAAAAAATTCTTTTACTTATTTTTCGTAACTGAGCTAAACTAAAATGAACACAAACATGAGAACATTTTTTTAATTTTTCTTTATCTAACTCTTGACTAACTAATGAAACTGAAAAGAGACAACAATGTTTATTACAAACTTATTATTTAGTTGTATTGCATACCTAATATTTAGGCATTCTTGCGCTAAAGAGTTATAGTTGTTATTTCATTTTTGAAATGCAAAATAAAATGAATTTTTGTTCGTTTTAAAATTTACTTAATTTTATATTGCATATTCATTACAAATATCACAATACACTTAAAAATACATTAAATATTAAGTAATTTAACTTATATAATGTGAACAATAAGGAACTATTTGAATCATTATTCTTTACATATTTCGTATGCGTAGTGATTAAAAGAATATTATTTTTATTATAACGTAATTAAAATATTTAGGAGCTAGTGTTAAACTACAGTGATACTGTTGATTTTAGTAGGTGAGGAAAAAAATTAATGCGTAACAACTCGCAGTCTACGCTTAAAAACTGCCTTGGAAGAAGGAAGGGATCAAATACTGACCTATGAAGAGTATTCCACCGCCGAATTGTTCTGGAAAGAAACGAATTGAACCCAATGTTCCGTTTTCTCAAGATAGGTTTTATCTCGGAAGGATGGTCATTACGGCAATATAAGGAGGCTTAGAGAGTTGGGATCTTAAAACAGACCAGGCTAAGAGTTGAAATTAATTCAGATGGACTATCATATCGATTAAAACGCCTAAAGACTTGCTTTTCTCTGAACTGCTTATAGTTCGTCTTTAAGACACTGGGTGTGAGGATCCCATACTGATCAGCAGTATTCGAGAGTAGGACGTACCAACATTTTGTATGCCAATGCTTTAAAATCAGCACCTGTAAGACTTCGGATAACAAACCGTATTTGTCTGTGAGGTTTTTTCACTACATCACCAACATGAGTTCCCAATGGAGATTAATTAGATGACAGGGTAATTCCAAGATGCTTCGTGGTAGAGGTTAAATTACTTATTCTCATTATGAAAGAGCTAATCGAAATTTATGTTTGCCGGGTATGTATTTTTTTTTTACTATTTGAGTAATAATTAACATGCGTTTGAAGATATTTTTTTTTGTACCTAAATTGTGGTATTTTCGCAAGCCCCAATGTGAACAAATGACTATGTAAAAATAAAAAAAAAAACGAATTCTGACTAAAACTGCTTGGCTGTTTTCTGTCTGAATAGATTATTTGACAATGAATCGTTTTGAAGTAGAAATATGGATATTTTGCGAATACATAAATATCGATTACCCCCCTCCCCCTCTGAAATCCGCCTGGAATCACAATTTCATCGCTAATTTTGAGAATCTTGAGTCCGTCATTTCCGATTAGGTTCAAGAGATACTGAAATGCAAATAATATTATTCTTAGCTGTATGAACAGTTGACAATATCACAATATCCTCATCACGCTATTACAAATAAATACTTAAAAACATCTAATACATTAATAACGTATTATCTTTTTAATCTGCTGATCATCATTTATGACTTTTATAGCACATATAACTTAACGTATAGCACATTAATGTTATTGTAATAGGAAACACCAGCGGTCATTAAAGATAGATATAAATATATCTACAAATTGACAAATTAAACGTACCACAAGAAATATTACCACCAAAATTTTAGTTACATTGATCGAAAATAGTTCACTATAAAGTTTAAAAATAACAATACTGGTTATAAACCGCGTTATAAATTTCTGTTCAAATTATAAATCGCATATAATTTAAGTGGGTGGTAGATTTGCACAAAATTTAAATTATTTTTTTAAATAAAAGTGTTGTTATTTAATAAAAAAATCATCTCTTACTGGCAAGACAAAAAATATATATAAAAATAAATAAAATATGTATAGCAGTGTTACCAAAATAATTGCACAATCAACGTAGAGTTATTAATTCCAAAGAATATAAAAAAACATATTATTCCTTAATTATTAAGAAATATCAGCACGTTGATTGTTTTTTTTTTGCAAATGACCTGAAGTTTTATCAACTATTTACTAGATAATCTGCAATTCAAATTGAAATCAATGATTTCAAAATCGGGTCTGTTGACTTAGGTCGTTTTGAATTAAGGAAGCAATCGAAAAGATCAGCTGACTACTCGAGTCGCGTCCGATTTCTGAAGTATACTCGCTATGAGCGCTCGGCGTTAAGTCAGTTCTTGCCCGACGGGCCGTGGCCGTGGTTCCTCCACCTCTTGACCTCCGCGAAGAGCGCATCCCCCGGGCACTCCGTGTGCCGCACCTCCCGGTGGCCGAGCAGCTGGTATCCCCTGTCGACGTAGCCGGACTCCACGCCGAAGGCGATCAGTTCCCTAACGGCGCGGAGCTGCTTTTGCGGTGGCAACACTTCTGAAACAATACAGGATACAGGGTGTATTTATTTTCACTGATCTTTTGCTCTATGAGGACTTTGGTTAAAAACTGTATAAAGAGAAAATACATTAATTAAATATTTTTATATTTTATAAAAATGAAATACATTTTTTTTACCTTATCGTCCCATCAAATATATCCTAGCAAAAAAGTACAAAACGTCATTTAATGAAAATTTTGCTACTCTAAAGCTCATAAAATAGGCATATGAAATAAATGTTATTTAATTGATATTTTTCTATAGGGCCTACTTTTTTTTAATTATCACACAAATCACAATTTAGTTTATGCGAATGCTAGAAATGGCGATTTTGTCAAAGACGAATGTTCAGAATGATCGAGGTTTATTACGCTACTACTAGTACGTACCATTTCTATGAGAGTATACGACAGATCTTGTAGATATTAATTGTCAAAAAAGACCCTTATTTCTTGAAAAAATGCCTACTCAAATTTTTATAGCCAAAAAAACACTCAGTATAGATGCAACTTTTGCTGTGTAGACAGCAAAATTCATATTTGTAAGTAAGGTTCAAGTCATATATATACGTATGACCATAACGATTTTTTTTTTATGTCAAAAATTACGACATTTTGTCAAGCGATTTTTAAAAAAATATCAAATATTTGTATTGTTTTCATTTTTCCATTGTTGTTTTCTTAGAGTATGGAAGGCGCGGTTAGAGCGCGCTACACAATTTCATACTCTAAGGTTGTTTTCATATTTTACAAGCTGACCCAACGAACTTCACACCGCCTCAGAATCAATAAATGTTGTGTTAACTTATTGCTGAATTAAATTTAGTTTTTTATTAAGAATACTCAAAATTAATTAAGTTCAATAAATGTTTAACAATCAATGATATGTATTTTAATTGTCGATGCGCGCACAAAGACAAATGTGATAACCTCACAAAGTTTAAGTTAAGTTTAACTTGTGAAACTTAAAGTTTAAGTTTCACAAGTTAAATTACCTCTTCGAAGGCAATTTACCGTATGAAAATAGAATTCTACAGAATACAAAGCCGTTCCATACAAAATTTACGTTAAAGTGAATTTTCTTCATATTTTTTGTTCGTGAATTTTCGGATGTTTTCTGCCATTCGGGGCGGAGACAAATCCAACAAATAAAAAATCATAAAAATCGGTCTAGCCGTTCTTGAGTTATAAATGCTGTAACTAACCAGACTTGTTATATATGTATATAGATTATAAATAATGTAAAAATCTAGAATAAATTATACTAAGTAACATAATTTTCTCAATTTATTTACCCGACAAAATAACTAAATAAATAAGTGAATATCCACTTGTCTATGCGAGTTTGACGTTTAAAAACAAAACTTTACATAATTTTGTAATCTACTACAATATTTGATAATGTAATATTTTATACCCTAATTATTTTTTGCAATTATGCATCTTCTTTTCCTAAAATTTTAAATTTTATTTCAATTTATTATTTTTTTTGTAGTACATAATTTCAAATACAGTACAAAGCATACTATAGCTGAATATAAATAAGATATAAAAAGATCATAAATATAAATAGAATAAGAATATAAATAATATAATTTCTGAAATATGAAGTGAGAAAAATTGTCGGTTGCCTTTTGACCGGCCGCTAATTAAATTTCTACGGAAATTTAAAATGAATCTCTCGATCGGCAAATGAATTTCAAACTGAAATCTTGCGCATCGATGACATGTTATTTAAATAGGCATTACGGCAAACATTGCGCGGCCGACCCGCGATTCAACTACACTGGGCTAAATCGTTTTGAATCTGAGACAAATATATGACAACTAATAAAAATAATTTGTCATCCTGATGTATTAGATGTTTTTAGATGTGTTAGATCGTCCTAACAGTTACACACAACTATGGTTAACCGGGTATGTTTAAAATAAGTGTAGCTATAATGATTACATTATTGAAATAAAACTTCTTTAGGCACATCTTACTCATTTTTTTCTAGGCAGTGAATGAATCCAACTGCGACAAGGTCATTTGGTTAAAGTTGGTGCGCCATGTTGATTTTTTTTTTTTTTTAAAAAGACGTGTAAAAACACTGTTAAATGTAGATGGGGGATGATCATTTTGAATAATAGGTTAATACATTATCATGCAGTTCATGACAAATTTAATCAATTTCCACACACTATTTTCTGTTAATTAAAAAACTTATTCTTTTGTGTGTAAATCATTTATTCATCATGTGACTTTTTCTTCTGCCATAGACTAGGATAGTTGACGAAATTGGGCCAATTTCTGATCTCGTTCATGAGGGCATCTCCGGGACACTCTGTGTCGGTGGCCTGTCTGTGGCCTATCATCCTGTAGTTTCTGGCTATGTAGCCCTCCCTGACGCCTCTGTCGATGATGCCCTTCAGTGCCTCTAGCTGCTGGGTCGGAGGCAATTCAGCTGGAATGAAAACAATGAAATATCGCCGAATTAATTAAAATTATTAACATTAAAACAAAATAATTACACTTAATATGTTTTCAATTGCACATTTTGCTTAATGTGGATGTATATGATCTTATATTTTATTTCTTATCCAAGTCACTTTCAGTCCGCTAATACACATCGATTGGGGAGGCGTCAATATATTATTATATATAAAATAATTATGTAAAAAAACACACATTTTACAGCATCTATTATATCTATTTATCGCTCATATTTCAAATAAAAAATCTAAATTAAGTAAAATAAAAATCAACGAAACTAGTGTGGACGTTCAACAAAAGATAATTCAGAACAGTTGCGAATCATTTTAATTCTTTCTTTACGAGGATCGGAGACCAATTATCGGAAAATGTAAAGTCAACGGAAGATAAGTTGGCTGATAATATAAATCCGTGAACCATCATATGAAATTTTCTTTATCCAGCGTTACGTCTGATGAAATACTAAAGTCGATAGATGAATTAAAACCGAGATTCTGTTGGAGTGGACGGTCTCTCGACGAATTTATGCAAAAATATAAAGTCTAATCTGTCTACCTACAGCACATCTAATTAATTTAAGCTTTATGTTTGCCCTGACATCTACAAAAAGGTTTAATAATTCTTATCTTTAAATCACGAGACAAACAGAAGGTATGTAGCTATGGGTCCATTTTACTACTCAATACTCTATCTAAACTATTCAAAAAGGCTATGATAACGCGTTAAAAGTACTTATCTCGAGAATAATAATGTTAAAGTACTAATTCGAAAATCAATACAGCTTTCGGATAGGTCGAGGATTTCACAACTCAGCAACTTGATAATGGTCAAAGTATATATATATCTGTGTATCTTGGCGAAAGCTTTTGATACGGTATCTCAAAGGATTCTATTAAAGCGGCTAAGGAATGTAGGTATTGAAGATAATATTCTTAAATGGTTTAAATGCTACCTACTAATGGTCCGGTTGAACGACTTCACGAGCGAAAAACTTGAGATAAGCTATGGTATACTGCAGGGCAGCGTTTTAGTACATTTGTTGTTTCTAATTTACATAAATTGCTTATGCAACATAAATTATGGTGGTTTCGTTTTAACTTTTGCTGATGACACGATTATCCTTTTTAAGGGAGAAACCTGGTTGGATACTTAAGAAAAAGCTAATATTGGCTGCAGAATTTCCAAAAAATATCATAATCATATCAACTCAAAAATGGTTGAGAATCAAACAAATATTAACTGAAACTTTTTTGTCGGAAATGATTCTTTCTACCACTTCTTAAAAATTTATCCACTTTTTACTGGATATCTGTAGGTATAATAATAATAATGGTAGAATCGCATTAAACTACAAATATGTTTTATTACGCCAAGAAGTTGCGTCGCTTTTATTATTTATATGAATTTTATTATTTAATATTTATATGAATAAATATTATTAATCCTACCCTAACCTTGGATTTGTCCTAACGTTTGGTGGAATAAGTTATGTTGTATATGACTAGTTGCATTAAATACACTTTTTGTCGTGTTTTGATGCTATTCATTCTCTATTTGCGTCTATAATGGAGTGCTACGGTCATTAGGCAATTCAACACTTGTAATAAGTACAATTATCACGACGTTTATTGGTAATCATGTTGACCCATCTTTGACCTCGTCGACAGGTGCTGTGATTTCGAGTCACAATCGGCTATGTAGCCATGAGCGCTTGTATAGCGAAAATTGCACACGTCGCCTTTATTCTCAAGGCAAACCCCGCAGGGATCAAATAAATACATTGCTTTTGTATGCCGGCTGTGGTGCGATTCCAATTATTTATGTAATCATTCTAAACTATTTTTTTGACGAAATCGGAACGGATGAATTATTTTTGCATTTGTTTATATAATTTATTACTCGCAATGGGTAACATAACACCCCTTTAGTCCTGGAGACGTATATATTTTGCCCAATTAAATAATTAGTAAACTGAGTTAATTATTTATTTGGTTTATTCAACAAATTTACATTTATTTTGTTTTATGTACCACCAGCCAAGCCCAAGAAAACCAGGTGTGTAAAATACAAATAACAATAATTGTGAAATATGTTCAAATTATTTTTCCTGTATTTTACACGTCCTTTATAATATAAATATACACATACATTGATATACATTTTTATCGCTTAGTATTAAATTATAAACAAAAAATAAGTATTATTATAATAACATTTTAAAACAGTAATTAACACGCTAAGTCTACAAACAATTAACGAGAGTGTTTTTGTGAGATTTCATAGCAAATATTTCTAACTTCATATTTAATTTTTTTAGATTTAATATTACTAATAAAAATATTAATTATTAATATTATTAGTATAAAAAGTAAATGCTTTTTTTATTTTATTTTTACCTGTTATAATGATAATACAAATATCGAAATGCATGTTGCCTATAAAATATTATATTAATCATAGATTTTTCGTTTTTTTTATTAGTCTTAAACATCATTATTTATCTAAATATTCAAATAAATTTAATTAAGCAAAGCACTTACCTTGATGCAGTGGACATTGAATCACTCGTATTAATAAAACACGCCACAAAGCAAAATCATATTCATAATAAAAAGCGGATAAATCACAAAGCACATATTTGGATACCGATTTTAGCTTCTATGAGAAGCTACTATCCCCCTCCTTTGGCCTTCTATCTGTCCGTCCGTTCGCCTGTTGCATCTTTCAACTCGAAAAGTACAAATGCTAAAGAGTTGAATTTTTGTGTGTAGATTGATGCTCTCGAAAAACAACTATAGCCGTTTAGATCACATGGCAAGTCGAATATTTTTAACATTTTTTTTAGTACTAATAAATGAAAATTTGACAGTTCAATAGAAAGCGTAAATATGAGAAATTCAAAATGATATATTTACGGCTATTGGTCTGGGTGGGAGATGCCTTTAAGGACGCCTGTAGCTGTAAGACGTCAGGTTCTGGTTAAATAATTTACTACTACTAAACAACGTATAGAAGCAGTTGATATTATATGATAGCTACACCTTAAACTAACTATCCAACAAACAATAACTACCAGTTCCAGTATCCATACACTAACTAATTTTATATTATTTAAGTAGTGAATTGCGATTTGTTTATCTCTACGGGGTTAATAAAAAGGTTGTGATTGTCATTTTGTTGTACAATATTTATTTACATTAGAGTAATAGTGTTTAAGTATGATTGTGGATATGCACAAAAGAATACGACTTATCGTCTCTTTCTTGTGTTCAGTAAAAAATCTAATGAACTTCTCGTCATTAAGATAACTATTAAATTTATTATCTGGACAAAAATATTGTGTTAGACGTTTCAAAACATCTCAAAGTAGCTTCATGGCTAGAATCTACGAGCTCTAATAATGACTTATATATAAGTGTATTTGAAATCACTGGTGGCCTTGTAAGGGGGTTTATCTATGCGGTAACACGGAAAAAATAAATTTGATAAATAAAATACAAAATTAATTATTAATTACTAACGAGCCGCGCCCTAGAGCTATCCTCGTTCAACAATTGAAATATAGAAATAAAGTATATAATGCTCAACCTATTTAACAAAATACTTCTAGAAATCATACAATTGAAAACATTTTTTTTAATAAAACTCAAACTAAAAGAATTTATGAAAAAAAACCAATTAAAAATCATTTAAGTATATTAATTAAAATAACTGGTATATTCTCTTTTTACATTACACAAATTATGTTAACTTAATTTGTATTTATCTTTGTTTTATTTTATGCATGTGTGAATTAATTGTATTTTATTTAAGATTAGGAAACCGATAGAGAAGACTGTCTTAGCTGGATTTATAATAATGTATTTTATATATTTTTGTTGAGTAAAAGTTGCTTTCAGCAACGTTGAAATTGAAAGAAAAAAATTGCGCCATGCATTCAACTCGTTTTCTCGTAAATAGGAAACATTTTTCCAACATTTTTTTGTTGAAAAATGTTTGATTGTTGATATAGATTAACCTCCTAAAAGTACACCAGTGAATTTAAATATATCTGTATAATTAGTTCAATTTAAATATAAAATTTACGTTTATATGTATTTTGCATGACAGAGTATTTAAGTTTTTCTAAATAAATATCGACTCTTACGTAGACCTGTGTACACAGTCGAGAGCAGTCAATGGACTCCTCAAAACTAGACAAATTAACATTAAAGGATGTATAACCGCACAATTGACATCACAACAATTGGAAACTTGTCATTGCTCGACAATACATTGAACTTCATAACCTTGACAATTATACACTATGCTGGTTGATGGTTCTAAGGTTGAATATATGAGGTTCATGACTGCGAAGCGCGCACACGGAGCAGCCCATCTCAGCAACAGTTAATAAAAAAAGTACTCACTTCTCCAGTCTCCTATGACGCAGATTCCTATGCTACGGTCGTTGTAGTTGGGGGCGTGAGCGCCCACCGCAGACCACCCTCGTCCCATATAAGCCCGCCCATCACCACCTACGGCAAAACTGGAACACATTGCAGATTTATTTATTTATTTATACACGGCATCTCAAACGATAGAGCACCTTTGAAACGGGGGTCAAATGACGGCTTCAAAAGTTCAGTATAGTTAGTTGTGATATTTATAGCTACCATTTCACCTCATTCACACACATTCTGGGACACATTTTATATGTATCAAAAGGAGTCACACCTCCAATTTTAATCATTTATCATAACTGGGCGTGGTCTGCACTAAGGTAGATTTCTTTAGGAAAACTACCTATTGCAATGGGTACGATGTCATGACTTCCAGAAAATTTCGACATTCGCGTTTCACGTCCCTTAGAACCCAAAACCACTCTTAATTTAAAAGTTTATCTATCTATCTGTCTATATCACTTTCTTGTGGACGCGATAACTGCCGTAATTTTACACCAATTACTTTTAAATTGACTCATAAAATTTAAGGGCAAAAAATCTCGGTCAAATTCGGGAATACAAGAATCGAGATTATAAGATGGCTTTACAAAGATGCAAGTTCAACAAAGTTTTTAAAATACATTGATTTTATTTTTTCATGATTATATTATGACGTTGTATCCTAGTGTTTCTCTTTTACAAGCCGTTAGATTAGAGATCACTCGAAAGACTGGGAAGAGCGCTTTCGGGAAGAGGCCCCCGTAAGCTCCAGTTTATCATATTTTAGAGCACCGCAACGCTGGAGCGTGCTGTTCCGAAGGTTATTGTTCATTAGTGCCCAACCTGTATCCGATATCGTTCCAGCCGTTGTCTACCTGGTGGAACAGCTGCATGGACCTCATGCTGGCCGCGCACTCTTCGGGCGTGTGGCAGGGGCCCGGAATGTAGCTGTGGTGGACGACGACGTAGGGCACGGGCGTGCGCATCGGGTCCACCTGGGTGGCGTTGCGGGCGCCCCACTCCTCTCGCGACACTATCGGGATACCTGGGAATTCATCCGAAAATTAGTACGTACAGGCATAGTCTGACTGCCAATCTCGAAAATCGACGCAAGGGCGAGGGGGAGGGATCGGGTTAGGGCTATCTATCTCTTTTCGTTCGTCGCGGTTGTAGAGGTAAAAACTGATGCTGATATATTCGAGCCGACAGTCGATTGGCAGCTAGGACTACGCTCACTAGTATATCCATAACAACTTAGGCTCATGAAGTACGAGATAACGACGCAAAGTACGTGTATTAAACGAGGTGTATCAAAAATAGCAAAATTGAAGGGTATATAAGAAGCATTTATTTTATTTTATTTCATCAGGGAAACCAGTAATCATTATTATTTATACATTACAGACAAAAAAAAATCATATCCCAAGAAATATTTCACTAAACTATCTGTCACTAATATTCTCTTCATCTCTCGTGCATTTCTTAGGTTAAACACTAATTTTATACTCACTTTGTGGAAATGTTTAATTGGTTTTATTTTATTATTGTCTACCGCCCGTATAAGATTTCTTAAAGTAACCTTTTTTTATTTCCCAAATAAAGATAAATAAATAACAACATAAAAAACGACTACCTAATAATAACAGAGGATTAAAAAAAAATCATTGTAATTAAAATGATTGAGTTTAGTATTAGGGTGTGTTTGTGTTATTTATTTTTAAATTATACTCTAACAAAACATTGAAATACATAACACGTTAACAATTATTATAAGACATTAAAGTAAAAGAAAAAGTAATCAACATTCAAATAAAAAGAGAACGCCAAATGCATATGGAAGATAAATACAGATTATAATAAATAGAAACAATATAAATTATACGAGTTTAATATATACACGACAAATATGGATATTATATGCCTAGTGCCTATTATGCCTAGTGAGGTGTTACTAATCCACACAAACTGTACTTTTCTTTTATGGGATATCAATAACATGCGATATATTAATATACATGTAATGATATTAATTTTTATGGATATAATAAATAAATAAATATAATATATAATATCCATATTTGTCGTGTAATATATACATAAATATAATGTATGACGTAAATATTGTACTTGTATATTTTCGGAAGCAATTCAAGAATATGTATTTTGAATTGCCTAAAGCTATCATGAAAATTATCAATGCGACTATCTTTATGTAAGGTATTATAAAGGTGTGTGTTTGTGTTTGTGTGTGAGTAAGAGTGTGTGTTTGTGTGTGCGTTGCCAATTGGCAAGTAAATATAGTAAGATGTATGGGTTTGTTGTTGTTATGAGTGTTAAGTTATCAGCATTCGCGATAATTAGTTGCCTTTTAAAAGTGGCCAATATCCAACACAAAGATTAATTTAATTAGCAAACTTAAAATGCTACACTGTATTCTAATGCAGTACACGTTAAAAAAATACCACTTAGGTGCATAGGTAGTTTGATAACATATTTTTCAGATAGTAAATAGTAACTCTATTAATATATTTACCTGTGGACGACATTGAAAATAATCGATATTTAACTGATTCAAAACGTTTTATCACAAATAAATACAAAATCCATATAATGTGTAGATAATTATAATTATGTTTTGTGTCACTCTACGTATCTGATAACATTGAAATTGATAACATGCGTCAATTGATCAAAAAACAAAAAAAAAATACTAATACGTATTATATTAGTTATATCCGGGTCGGCGCAAAACCGCCTACTGACGTTTTCATGTGAATGCCGTTCTTTATGTAGTGACATAAATCGTGTTAATCATGTCTCTGATAAACTTAAATATTTTTACTCACATCTTTTTTTTAAAGATTTCTCTAGCTCCGTTCTCCATATTCTTTTTAAGTGTTTTGCCTCGAGCCCCTCTCCCGTTCGACCAATCCCCTATGAGTGGGGAATGGGTAGTTTTTGAGGGAATATAATCGGTTACTTTCACCACAAACTACCAAAACGTAAGAGTTTATTTTTTGTGCGTATACGAGTATATAATCTGAATTGAATTAGAATATCCCTTTATAGGCCACACATAATAATGCACGGACATAGTTCGATGTCGTTTTTAGCTGCTATGCATTCATATATTGATTTTTGTATTTGAAAAACAACCGTAGCCGTTTAGATCACATCGGGGGCTGGTCGATTAATTTGGATAGATATCATTAAAGTTAACAAATTTTTAAAACTAATTTATGAAACTTTGACAGTTCCTTAGAACGCTCATATATCGTACTTTTATTACAGGCCATTACACTTATGTGCGTAAATTGAATCATCTAAAAGAATGTTCAGCGCAATATTATAATTATTATTCATTGAAATATTGTCAGTGTTTATTTATTTATTTATTGTGGTTACCTAATAGAAATTGTACACAACTTAATGATATACTGTATACTAGGGTAGTCTAATTGATTAATAAAGATAGAGGTACAAAGAATAATATTAAAATATAGTAAATGAATTTAAAGAACAAAAAAAAAAGAACAAACGCTGATTTAATACAAACTGAACTAGGAATTTTACCCATGGTTTTGTACATTGCGAAATTATCGCTGAATAGTGAAAAGTGTTTTATTTAGGAGAAGTTAGTATTAAATAAATCACAAATCCAATAAATAGGAGGGAGGGGTTGTTTCATTACTAGGCGCGCCTCAAAATTTACAAAAAAAAAACTCAAATGGTGTTATGATGAATTTAAAGAAGGTCATGTATCGTCAGGTACCACAGGTGCGATTGTTCTGGGTGGCGGGGGGGGGGGGAAGGGAGGGGAGTTGCCGCTAATGACGCCTGTAGGAACTACCTGTAGTTCAGGTTCTTGTTAAATAATTGACTACTACTAAACGATGTATAGAAGCAGTTGTATGATAGCACAGGTTTTCATTGATTTTTTTGTTATTTAAAATATTTTTACTATAAAATATTTGCAAATGCCAAAGCTACCTAATTAGGCCTATACTGTATATTTTTGTTATTCCTCACCGCAATTTCTTAGTTTTTCCTAAAAGTTTAGGTTATATCAATAAACGTGATTTTTTTTTAAATTATTATCTGATACTTAAACCAGTTAATCGGTGTGACGAACGTCATATTACGAGTTGCTGGTTTTAATCCGGTTGTGTACAAGCCGTATGTTTGCATAACGACACAGAATTCAAACCAAGTGCTCGGCGCACGGGGAAAAACAAAGAATAATACTAGTATGTTTGTTTATACTGTAATAGATATTGTAGAATTATGTTAAGTAATATTTTTTTATTTAGGTTTTTTTGGAGGTCAATGGGCACGGCGCCAAAAATTAATTTAGGATGTCATAACATATTTTCTCTAGTTTTAAAAATACGGTTATAATAAAATTATTATTATTTCAATACATTCAATATTCGTAACGTAAAGTCCTCATTTCGGGTGTTCGGGGGATTAGTCAATCAAGGTTGGCACAATATAAGATGTTTTTCATTTCACACAACGACAGAACGTTGAAACACACACATATTTGATTGGGTTATTTTTTTTTTGTGTTTTTGCGGAACCACTTAACATTCAAAACGATCGCGTCACAGCGTGAGCCTTGGCCTCGTGAGAACCTTATGTTGAAGTCACAGAACGTAGCGATGACTTACTGCCACACATTGGAATTATCAATGTAAAGCTAGTATTTCAACATATTTCTAATTCGTACCAGGTATGGGTCGCTTCGCTCCTCAGCCTACGGCCTATGGCCCCACCGTAATTCGTTGATGCCATTTTACACAAATACTGAATTGATAGTTCGCTGCATACAAAAATATGCACTTTATAACTCTAACTTCTACCTTGATATATATTATTTAGTTAAATAATTTCTGTTATAAATGTATGCAATAGTAATATTTTTTTTTTATTGGGTGCTTCTTTACTATTCTAGGTATTGGGGCGTTTGAACACTAGTCAGAGGTCGCGCGTTCAAATCCACACTACCACAATCTACCCTACAAGCCCAAAATAATTTTATATAACTTGTTAGTCATAATACTTGGGTTATGCAGGGTATCCACCATAAAAAACAACTAAAACCAGCCCTGCGATTTCAAATATAATTTGTAAAGGCGACATATCAAAATTCGTCACGGTTTCCGGAAAAAAATGTAAAACTTTATGTGATAATAATAAACCGTTTGTTGTCATATATTCTTCAGCTGATTGGGTCATTTCCGCGCTCCGGCCAAGGCTACGATATCGATCGCGAAAAACTACATTTTTTTTTTATTTCATAAACTTTTCGGCCGTGATTTTTCATTCTGACATGCGGAAGAAAAGGTCCAGCTCCGACAATCTATGCAACATGTATGCACGCACAGCGTATTTTAACTTTTTAACTTTCTTAAAACGTCCATCGAATCGCCGATTTATCACCTAAAAACACTAGGTGATAAAAGTTCGTTTTTCCTTACTTGGAACAGCTTTTCCCAGGACAACGTCTATTAATCCGGCGGCCAGAAAGGTTGCTGCAATACCAGTGTTGCTCTTCATTGTGATGGTAATGTGTCTGTAAGGAAAAATATACATTTGGTTAAGTTTCGCGTTTAGTAGCACAATATTTCATATCACTTCAAGACTGGCACCAGCCTAGTGAGTTAATAAAATCCACGGAACCTGTACTACTAATCAAAAATTGTTACATGCAAATATGTTTTGTTTAAAAGGAGTCTTATTTTACGTAGTTTAATTAGAAATAGAAATGTTTAAATAAATAAACATGACAACTGTACGATATTGTATCCGTAAGAGCGGTTAGCGAACCACAAAATATTTTATACGTACATGGGTTGTCATTTTTAATCTATATATATTAAACAAAGTCGGGTTAGTTACAGCATTTATAACTCAAGAACGGCTGGACCGATTTTTATGATTTTTTATTTGTTGGATTTGTCTCCGCCCCGAATGGCAGAAAACATCCGAAAATTCACGAACAAAAAAACATTTTCTCATAAATTTCGTATGGAACGGATTTGTATTCTGTGGAATTCTATTTTCATTGTGCGTTTACCTAATATCGAGTATCCTTACGCAATACGAGGGTAGGTGTATACAGTAAATTTACATACTAGGTTCCGTATTTTTTATATGTGTATGTATGTTCGTCGAGTCAAAAGATTCTAGAACCTAGAATATTTTTTTTTTCAGATTTGTAAAACGCAAGTTGGCGACTTGTACACTTTATTAGTTTAATACCTACTATACGAAAAATAATTTTATATATATTTTGAACCTATTTAGTACATTGATATATTATAAATTCAATGATATAGTAGTCTATTAGTAATCTAGAAAACCTACCTACTTAGTTACTGATATATCCCTTAGGTGATTCACCCTTTCCGCGTTTTAGTCTAGTGGGGCGTTTGATTATTGACCCAAGGGTTACAGGTTCGAATCCTCACATTATAGTCACACATATTTTAACGCTTCATTATCATCATCTCCCCTGACAGGCTCAGGCGCAGGCGCAGGCTATTTTAGCTCAGTTAAGTAGGACCTAAAATAGTCGAATATGATCTAAGTATTTCAATTATGGTTTTAGAGAAAAAAACGCTGCATTTTCATACCAAGAGCATACTTAAGTGAACTATAGCAGGAAGATCGCGGTAGTCTAGTGGTTAAGGCGTTTGACTGTTAGCCCAGCAGTCTCAGGTTGGAATCCGCACATAGTCACTATTTTTAACGCTTCATTACCACCATCTCCCCTGACTCTAGGACAGGTACGTTAGGCCTAGTTGAGTTGGGCCCAATATAATTGTATATGAACTAGGTCATAACAATTATTTAAGAACAAATCTCTCCTGGGCACAAGCATATTTTCGCTTAGTCGAGTAGGACCCAATATAGGCTATTGTAATTATTTAAATTTAAAAAAAAAATGAAAATTCCTAGTAATTTAACAAAATTGAAAATAGGTGCATAACTTTTAACCACATTTGTACTTAATTAGAATATACATAAAATATAATTCAAGACATTTACTAGAGATTCAGAATATATGTATTAATACCTACTCGCATATTGATTTTGCGATAATTTACTTTCAAACTAGCTCGCGCGACTTCACCTCACCTCACGCACATTCTTAGAACTTATACTCTGCCCACCTACTCTTAACATCAAATACACTTTCACACCCTTACACACAACAAAATATGTAATAGTTTTTTTTAGACATTACACCTTTGTTTTTTTTTTCCATCAATAGGTAAATATGCAATAATAACATTAAGTAACAACACCGTTTTGTTAATCAATTGAATAATTAAATTGTTCCCTTAACCGAACTTTTCTTTGATTATTGCGCGTAATTTGGTCGGCTTGGAGCCACCGTTACTAAAATGCGATAATACGAGATTTCTATCGTTGAGCAACGTGACTATTTTTTTTTGCTTATCAAAATAATCCTTCGATCGTCAAGACAGATCTTGAATTTGGATACGTGTTTGATGTGTTGTCCGTAAACGCGTGCGAAAATTAACTTTAAATTTCACAAACTGGTTCTTAGCAGCTGAGCTGATTGAATATTGGTTTGAAGCGCGCCATTTTGATCGTACAATTTTAAGAACATGCGCGTGACTCACTCTAGTTTATAGCTGTCATATGGATGGTTTAAGTTATTTATTAGTATAAATCACAATGCATACGTGTACAGAGCAGTACTTAACCCACCACATTCCCAGATAGTTGCAGCGACTTGGGGTCGTTATATCTATCCTCGCAAGACAAAGATCTTAACTCCGACGCACCTGAAGGGTGCTACGGAGCGGGTCAGAGAACACGCAAAGGACCCAAAAGGGAGACAGGGACAGACCCTCGCGCGTCTGTCCCTGTCTCCCTCTCTCGAGCCTTAAGAAAACAGGATTGAAAACACTAACACACTTAAAGGCCTAATTAAAACTAACATGCAAAGCAAGAGATAGACAGGACGGTAAAGAAAGGAAAGTCAGGAAGGAGGTAGGTGCAGGGGACAGCTTGTCTGTAACATAAAACAATTACAAGACTTATATATACAAACAATAAAACTTAACAGTAGAATGGCCCATGTCCATAACACCAGGCACAGCACTTCGAGGGGGATGGATGACACCAGCGCGCCGGGGCCCGGGTAGCGGATCCGGTTCCCACATTAAGGGAAGGACAAAACAAAATAACAGGCGATTCCGGGCGGGGAAACCGCGCGTCACTCTAGAAAAACGCTTCCACTTTCAACCCAGCTCTGGACGAGACACTTAAACGCCCCAGAGCACGTGTACAGAGCAGTAGTAATAATTCAATGCCAATATTGTAACAACAAGCGACCGCCACCTATTGCACTGATGTTCCCAGCCTTCTTAACTAGACGCCGCGCCGTCTGTACCAAATAATTCTATTTCGGTATTGAAACTAGAAGGAACTTTAATTTAAAAGGTCCTATGTGGGAGGTTTTCATTCTCTCGGTGAAATTAAAGAAAAATGATTTTTACTTCCGCTTCAAGGATTTTAATAATTTAATTTTATATATTAATTTACCTTTGATTTTAGTTTGAAGGTTCACAATCGATTGTTTACAATGCTAACACTACCGAGAGTCGTCTTCGTCGCACGGATGCCGTGACGACACTGAGCTTTTTCGAGGCGGATTCACATTTAAATAGTGCGCGATTGACTCGTGATAAGCGTGATAACGGGTCAGTTTTTTCAAAAATGTGCAGGCGGCGACCATTGAATGGGGGGCGTGGCCATGAATGAACGGGGATTTTCGCGCATTTTTTCTTTCGTAATAATTGATATCACAGGATGTGAAAGAGCGAGTTGTTTATATTAAAAGGGTTAAAATAGCTGCTCAGAATAAACATGCAGGAAAAAAATGATGATGAAAAACTATGTGATTGCAACAAAATTAAATAAATAAACCAACATTGATCCCTTTTTTTTTTGTATTTCTATGACTTGGGTCATATACAATTATTTTGGGCCCCACTCAACTAGGACACATTAACCACTAGACTACCACGATCGAATTGAAAGAATGTCATGATACCATTGTATGTATTTTTTTAATTTTAATCTCTTAAGACCTAAAAATAACCCATTATGGCCATCCTAAACCGCACATCGAATGGCTAAATACGAAATAAAGCTTTCCATCACAAGTTGGTACCGCAGGCGCATGTGGTCACGAGGAAGATGCCGTTAATGACGCATGTAGGGCCTAGCTGTAAGACATCAGGCTCTAGTCAATGTATAGATGCAGATATAGATTATATGATAGCTCCAGGGTGTCATAGCCATTCTTGTTTATTGTTATTTTAAATTTTATATTTTTCATATAGATAAATACACACGTTTTACAGTAAGCTGGTTTTAGAAGCAGCATTTTGACCTACATTTTAGTTCAACGCCCAGACCCTTAATAAGATTGCTTGGTATAATTACAAGCTAAGGCAGTAAGTTTACTTCTAACGCACATGAACCACATACTATGTGACATGTATGTGTCATCACTCAATGCGTTAAAAGAAACAGCTTACACCATAAATATACATTTCATATTTTTGTGTGAAATTTTAACACACTATTCACACAATTTCACAGTTATGGTGAACTTAGCTTAGCGTTTGTATAAATTGTCGAGCGATGGCGATCGGCACCATTCGATGAAAACCATGATAAAATAGTGTAAGAAAATACTGAAATAGCTTGATTTAGCATTCAATGACAGGCAAGGTATCTCGCTTTTCTTAGGCGGTACCACAGACCATTGATTAGATCGCGCCGTAAGCCAAAACTACGCACTGCGTAGTGTATCCATTTACAGACATCGGAATGGTATTGGTGATACCGACACAACACTGCCTGTCACCGGGCGATAGGGCGGAGCTTAGTTTTCGACTGACGGAAATGTCATGGTTTTGTCATATCCGCTGTAGCTCGCTTACAGCGCTTCTATGCCAATAACTATATCTATAGGCAGTATGTACCGTTAGTTGTGTGGCGTTGTAAAAAAATCCTAATATCACAGAATTTCCTACGTGTGGTTAAATCGATAATGATTTTTATAGTTATTTGTTGTTAAATGACAGGTATATCTATTTTTCTACATCGCGCCTAATGATTCCCGATTCTCTGGCATTTTAGTTAGATTATATGTCGAGTTTGTAGATTTCTTCAAGGTTAAATAAAAAATTTACATTAGTTTATACTTTTTTTTACCGTGGATAGTCGCAATTTACTGTATTGAAAGTAAGTTAGCAAATTTAATTATGTTACTTTATTAATATGAATGTATGTCAATTATTTATTTATTTATTAAAAGAATTATAAACAGCGAAATTGGTCAAGTTGACAGTTAATATTATACATAACATATGGCCAACAAGTATAATTCAAAGTTCAAAGTATAATTCAAGTAACAGTATGTACAAATATGTAATTGTCATTCCTGTACAATAACTTTGTTCATGGAAAATAAATTATCTTATCTTATCTTATCTTATCTTAAAGATTAACAGATTATTACTGTGTAGTTGTTATACATTTAAAGGGTCATGAAATGAGTGTGTGAAAGAAGTGTGTAGGTTAGTGTGAGTGGATTATATAGCGTGTCATTTAGTATGGTCGCATAAATAAACCTTTAACCCCTTAACTATAGCGATATTATTTAATTCCTCACCCCGACAGAAAGGGACAGAATAGTATAAGTTATTTTTTGAGTGTAGTTTTATTTTGTTATCATTGAATAACTTAGCAACGCCATTGCGTATCAACATAGCTACCTTAATTTTATTATAGCTATATTATTATCTGCGTCTACATGCGGCGCGATTGCTAGGAATCCCCTAATTTCAGGGGCTACTCTTGGACGCTTTTTTATTTTGTAAAAAAAAAACTATGATCTTTAGCTTGCAACTGGTTTCACTCCAAAAAGCTTTTGTAATTTATACTTTTGAAGTTTAACCTTCAAGCGTACTTTATATTGTATTGTTTAATATTACCAAATAGCATTTTTTTTATGAGACCATTCTCTCCTTATGATACCGGCTGAATCCTGTTCATCATTTTTCCTTAATAAGCCATTAGTGTAAAACAACACTATTTATTTATACATTTGTAAACGTAATTAGTCATTTATTTATTTTCTAATGGATTTATTTAATAAAAATAATAATTTTAGTTATATTTTGGTATGAACGTGTTCAAATTATAAATGGGCCTTAAAATTTATATTAAATATTTTCGCAATCTACGTTTGTCATTTTTTTTTATTATAGGTTGAGCTTACCGTATCTCTTGAATGATTTATACGATTTTATTTTTTTTTATTATAAAATAGCATTTGACAATATTATAGATAAATATATACATTTTTGGTTAATGGTTTATTTGTTTTTTTTTTGTGCACAGGTGTAATAAAAACCACTAATAAATGATTGTTTAAAGAGGTTGACAATCTTCAACCACCACTAAACTGGTCAAATGACATAAAAAATGGTTCATAGAAATCTAAATGAATTTAGGAAATAGTTCTGTAAATCTGTTACTCTTGAACCAATTCAAATCGCAAATCGTTGTATAAAAAACCATTTGACAATTAAGGGATGCGTTTGCATCTTGGTATAGTCCAAAAGTAGTGCTGCAGCACTGCCCTGCTCAAGACCATTTTTATGACCTGGCCTAAGTAGTCCTATGTCCCGGGAAATATTTTAAGACATCGCCTTTATGCTTCTCAAACGTTCAATCTACTTTGATTACATTTTAAATTCGTTATAACATTAAAGGGGTAACATTTTCCTAATATTTTTTACTAGTTAATGTTTCATTTTACTTCATAATTTAGGGGTTTTGTTGCGTGAATAAAAATACGATCTGTATGTAGATCTGACTTCTACTGCACAACTATCTATTTGTTCCATATTTTTTTGTCGTGGAAATACAGAAACGATCTAGAAAAATTTTCCACAAATTGGAAAGTTTGTCAATTATGCCGAAGGGCCGTGCTATTAGGCGCCGTATCTGCATCTAGAGCCTATTGTAAGAACCAACGTATTCTTATACTAGAATTAATATCTATATATTAGCTTCAAATCATGTTTTTTTTTTGCAAAGTTAGAAAAGTATTTTTTACTTTTAAATACTACTTACTTACTTTTACTTTAATATTTACTTTAACTAATATATCTTATAAAAGCAATAGGATTATAATAATTCTATTCTGTAGATATATTTGTTATTATGAACTGAATGGGTTACTGGTCGTGTCGGATGACGTCGGTGCCGAAAATCCACCAGTGAATCTCGCTACTTAAGTTCCTATAGGCGCCTACCAACCTAAAGAAATGACGTACGTCATCAATTCTAAGATCCTTAACATGATAATAGATATGTATTGAACAAATCTAACCCTGTGATGCTTGTATATTTTTTAATGCAGTTTAAAAAAAAATATATAAAGAAGCGTAGGTAATATGTATCAAATTATGCAAAATTACTTTAGACATCTGTAAGGGTATTGTAATGTGAACACATTTTATGCGTGAAGTGATTATTCACGAACACATCGGTTAAGCTATGTTTTAGATTCGGTACTCAAAAAAATAAACCATAAAACAAGCGAGCGTAATAATGGGTCCGGTTTAGTTTTCGATATAGATGTTTTGGTTTATTGATATGCGCCTAAATAGTCCTAAAACAATATATCATTATTTCTATGGGATTTGTAAATGCTCAAATTAATGTATCCGTACTGCGGGCGCTAAGTATTTCGCAGATATACGGGGCGTTCAATTTACGTAGTGGGGGGGTATACTTTTAGTTAATGGTCATCAAATTTTGTTATTTTCTGTGCCGAGACAATTATAGTACGCGTGGTAATAATAAACCAGTCAATTCCGTAAACGTAAAAAACCCGATTCGTTTATTCACAAAATATATGTATTCATAACGTAACGTTTGAATATAATGCGTAAAATCTGAACCTTAACAAGGTTATTTGGGAAAACCTGTTGATTTCATTCAAAACAACTGGTATCAGATACACGTATTAATTTCAATGTTATCTCAAGTGTGTCACTGATTTAATTCTCATAAATAATTTCTTATCACTGCTAAACAATACTTATCATGCCCACTTCTATACATCACGATATCAATCATTTTAGTTTTATCTGAGATTATCGACATAATAATTTCTTTAATATTACACATTTTTTTATATATTATTTTAATAGTTCTAATTTACGTACATATGCATGGGCTAAATATTGGTCATTGATAGGTAAATATTTCAAAATTACATCCATTTCCTATTACACACAGTCCCCCGCCCCCCCGATAACTTACTAACCATACTTAATTTATTACTTTATTTTAATATATACATACAAATATCACACACTCACAACTACCACAAACATCACTCACAAATTACACATAACACTTCAAAAAAAAAAAAAAAACTACTGTATACGTTTATAATATTAATAATCTATATATATTTTAAGAACACTGTTCAAATTTTTATGCTAATCTTAACATGTAAAATGACCGAAATCCATAATTGGTTTTATATACTAGTAATAAGTTTTGTTTGTAATTATAAAAATTTAATACTGTGGATTTTTCAATAAAGAATAAATAAATAAATAATAACTTAATCGCACAATACAAACCACCCTCGATTCCACACGCGAAACATACACATACATTAACACATCCGCAAACTTTTACTTAATTTCTTGATATATTTATTTTATTTTATCTGAAAAATCATAACGTTTAAATATTTAAAGTTTAAAAAGACAGTAGTGATTTTAAATACATTCTGTTTACTTAAATTTTTACTTCACTATTACAGTATTATGTATACTTTACAAAAGTAAATGAAAATTACTCGCACTTTTTCCCAGTTTCTATCTTGGAAATTATGATACATAACCCTGCTATTATATACACTAAATTTCACATATACGCTTTTAAAATAAAGTCACAGTAGGTGGTATGTGATGGCTCGCACATAACACATTAACAGAAAAATGTTGGACCACCAAAAACATTCTGTTCGCGAACTCCTAACGGCTTTGTAGATATAAATGAAAATAATACGGGGTATCGTCATAATCCACAATATATTATTAGGGCTTGAATTGAATGCAATAGTTAAATTTCCACTTGGTCTATAAGTTAAGAGCATTAAAAAGTCGTTTTTACAAGCCGGTTAGATGAGACGAAAATTTTTGTGTTTTGTGTGAATTATTATTATTGACTATGTAGCAAAAAATAATAGTACTAATATTACTTTTAAAATAATTGCAATTTCTTCGCATGTTTTCTACGCATATGTAAATCAGTTGGTTTCTTAAAAAATAAATAAATAAAAACTCCACTGAAACTGTACACGTAGGTATTTATTGTATTGCACTGGTCATTGTTATATCTAATGGTTTTTAAATAAAAGAAAATTATAATTGTTTTTTTTCGAGCGTACTTTATTTTGCGCTAACTCGAGGTCACCTCTTAGACGTTAGAGAAAATCCCCGAATAGTCGTCATTCATCTCAGACGTGATCTTGGCTATTATCAGTGTCAGACAAGCGACTTCTGAGTAAACCGCATACACACACATTAATAAGAAACAATAAATAATCCATACAAGGAGAGTAGGTTGCAAAATGTCTTTTTTGAAATTTACTTTTCCTCTATGTATTTAACATGTTCGCATAGTCTAATAAAGAGATATTAAACGTTATAAGAAAAATAGGTACTTAGTTACCCTTAACGACCTCTGGCGCCGCAAGGCCTTAAGGGGGGGTATCACGCTTTGAGCCATTGTGCTGGTATTTTTTTCATGGTACTTTATAAAAATATGTTGCATTTTGATTGGTGCATTTTTTTTTTTGATTACCGTTCCTACCGGAGTTCCATCGGAGTTGATAGTCCTCAGTCGTCTTTTGGAGCTATGAAAATCGATATTTGATCTTAAAGTTTTATTTCTTATCCATCTCTCGTTGACCATGTCTAAAGTATTTCATCTCAATCACTTTAACTGCTAGGTATTTTTAAGTACCTAAGCATCCAGGTTTCACTGCTATAGGTGTGCTGGTATTGAGTGGTAGATTGCATGTTTAGTTTTACTACAAAATTCCTGTTTAGCAACGACCACGGTCGCCCCCTATCCCTCCTGTCAACTCCTTCACATGCGTACTGCGTGATAATTTTGTTATCAACAAAAAATCATTAGAAAATGAAATAATTATGAAATGTTAATGTTGTTATCATCATAAATATCCGTTTAATTTGATTTTAAATATAATTCTTAATTATCATTATCTATCCTTAATTATACTTAAGTACTAAAATTTACCTATTTTTTTTTTATTTGATGCCAGTGATTTCTTTTTATTACAATGCTACGTACTTACGTAGTATAGTAAACACAGTATAGGGTGTTTTTTTTAGAGGCGTGGTTTTCAATCTGGCACTACTTTTTTCGTAGTTGGTGTTTTTGACAGCTGTCACTTGATTTATGCTCAGTTTGGTTTGCCATTTCATAATAAATAGACTTACTCCCGAACAACGTTTGCAAATAGTGCAAATTTAGAAAAAAATACTCTAAATTTTTTTAAAATCACTCTAAAATAAAGTAAAAATCGCGTCGTGGGCCTGTGACGTGGCCTCCAAGATCGTGCGATTTAACACCGCTGGACTATTTTTTGTGGGGTTATGTGAAGTCGCTTGTCTACGCAGATAAGCCGGACACGATTAACGCCTTGGAAGAGAATATTCGGCGCGTTATTGCTGACATACGGCCCAACTTGCTGCAAAAAGTGGTTGAAAATTGGGCCTCTCGGCTGGAATTTGTTCGAGTCAGCCGCGGCGGCCACTTACCCGAAATCATTTTTAAAACATAATGGCAAACCCTTATCTTTATAATAAAACTAAATTCTTAGCCATAACATCAAATTATATGCGTTTTATCTCTTCTTGAAAACCACGCCTCTAAAATTATCACCCTATATAAATATTTCTACGTACGAAACATAAATATTACAATAATTACCCTAACTGAATTTATTTATTTAATATATTTTAGGGAAACATACTGCGTAACTTATTTTATAAAACAGTAAATACATAGTTATTTATTTGGCCAATTACATGAATCCACTAACAATTGAATTAAAAAGTAGGTTCACCTAGAACTGATTACATAAAAAAGAAAATGATGAGAAACCTAAATAAAACAGTTTAATTTTTGCATATTTACACTAATAAAAATATGTATTCATTAGAATATGGGTTTTGTTAGAGTTATTATATACATATAAATAATTAGGACTTTTACCTTCTAATTACCTGTATGAGACTTGTATATTTTACTTAAAATGTTTGTATTGTTTTGAATTCATTCAAAGTACAATTAAAAATGTGTAATTTCGAAAGATGACTATTATATTCATGACATATTCTGTGAAGTGTTATGTTGTGAGCATAGTTTATGTTCGTTTTATTTGATAAAAAAACATAGTTTATGTTCGTTTCATTCGATAAAAAAACATAGTTTATGTTCGTTTCATTCGATAAAAAAAGATCTGTTGATCTAGTAATTCGTTGGGTATTTTGATTAGACGTTGCACAATTAAAAATGTCTTTTTATGTTTGCATTTGAGGATGTGGTAGCAAATTTTGATCAGGTTAAGGGCTTAACGGCTAAGACATTTAATCTTATTTTTGGGGTTATAAAGAAAACTGCAGGTCTAATCTCTGGCGCACTCGCGGTTCGCTCGCTGATGTTTGACGTAATAGTAAGGGTATTAGCGACGTTTTGGTCACTTAATTCGTCATGAGATTTGAAAATCAAGCGGTGAAATCGTTTCTAGCTCCCGTAATATAACGTCACACAGCCAGCGAGCGAGCCGCGAGTGCGTCTGAGACTAGATCCTCTGTAATACCGTAATGTTAAAGAGCAGGTTAGGTTCTGTAGTGGACTGGGTACCATGGAGGTTTATACGACATACGGATATTAGTCCAGAGATATTAGTAAAGATATCTTCACGTGATTCATCGACATAGGAAGTGTTATAATATAAATTCGTTGTTTTTATATTAAAATATAAGTATTTTAAGCTTGTTTTGTAACTGGCCGCTTACATCCGTACTAAATTATCTACGTAAATAATTTTTAGGTTATTCTATATGTCATTTGTGACAGATCGAATTCAAGGTTATGATATCCTAATATATTTTAAACACGAGCATTATCTATCTCATGCGTTTATTCTAGTATCCATTTTATACGATTAATTCCTCTGTTTGCGGCTACGTATTATCGAGGGTATATTCAGTTAATATTGATTTATTGAATTCTAATTAGCCGTTGTCGCGGGAAATGATCCGGTATAGATAATGGCCGTTTAAAATGATCTATACTATTGGCCACTTCGTCTGACCACTATGCTAGTAACAGACTACGAGTAGATCGTAGAGTCCAATTCAGATACTTCCAAAGTATTATGTGCCATTAGTTGACTTTTGCACAATAATGGTTAAAATCATGCCAAATATTTGTTGTTACTATTGCGAGTTGCTTGCCCGTTGATGTATTGATGAAAGATGTAGATTGGTTAGATGATGTTTATTGTCTATGAATGTTCACTTAAAGTTACTGTTACAAGACTTAAACAACTACATAGTTTATATTGGTAATTATTAATAATAATAATAATAGTGAAACACGGAAGGTAAGAAGAAGACTTGATGAGAGAGTTGGACGAAGACTGTAGCTGCCAGGTACCTACTTCGGTCAAGAAAACTTATCGTGAGAAAGAAATTTCTCTAGTATCTCACTGTTTGTCTCTCATGACGTCAAATGTTATGCTGACTGCAATCTATGCGAATTCGACACAATGGATTTCTAAAATATGAAATGTGAGAAACAGTCGGTAGCTTTTTGACCAGCCGCTAATTAAAATGCTATTAAAATATAAAATGTGTGAAAAGTGCTAAATTGCCTTATCCTTTCCGCCACAGATTTGAGCGGTTTCTGAGCATCTGCATTGGGCATGTCGAAACCGTCCGTCCGGCGGGCGGCGCCCGGTGGCCGGCCCATGAGCGGCCGCTCCGCAGCCTCCGCGACCACCATCCGGCCCAGTGTCTTCGACCACGAGAAGCAGGCCAGGAAGAGGAACGAAGACGCTTGGAAGGCGGAACAGAAGCAAGTAAGTGGCCTCATTATTTGTGATTGCCCTACAATACCATTCATGTAAAGAGTAGGTGGATTTTTGAGCCCGATCAATGTGGCTACCTTAGAAAAAAGGATGAACCCCTAAAATAAAAAAAATGTGATAATTAAAATACCGACTAATTACAGGATAGTTAGCCAATGCTCTGTACCGGTTTTGGCACAAATTTGTGCGTAACTAGAATTGCATATTTTTTTTTATCATTCATAATGTATGGAACGGTCCAACCCATCGTCAAATAGTTGAGCTTTGTTTTAAGTTTGTGTGTTTATTTTTGTAATATTTTGTAATGTGTAATTGTTTTTTTTTTGTTGCTCACAATTAATAGATTACCTGTTGTGTTATAAATACTAATAAAATATAAAAAATTAAGTACATAGTAAAATACGCCGCGACTAATAAATTTCCTTTTTTAATTAATAAAACAGACCTTGTCTAGTGGGGTAATATCCACACTACCTAGGTAGGTGTGGTGTGGATTTTATCACCACAACTATCTCATCTAACTATCTCATACAAAGCAAAATAGATATTTTGCTATGTATGAGATAGTTTTAGATTGCTTTGTAACTAGATATATTCATTGTTTCGTGCTATTTCACATGTATTGTTTTGGATTGAATAAAAAAAAAATTTAGAAAATTCCTTAAAATCCAAGGAAACGCGTTTCAAGATTGTTTATCTATAAACATTTTTTTAAACTACAGCAGAAGGTGATATTTACAGCTCACCTTTATGCTATGTTAATATTACCAGACCTCAGAGATGACCAGGAGGGTAAGTCTTACGTGGGCGGCATTCGGGAAGCTCGGATTTATCCTCAAGAACGGCTTGGAGACAATGTTAAAGATCAGTCTCAGGGACAGAGTGTGCAATGAGGAAATTCGAAGTCGCACTAGAGTCGTGGACATCTTGCGACGAACCGTCAGTCAGAAATGTCGCTGGGCGGGTCATGTGGCAAGACGGACCGACGCAAGGAGGCTGAAGAAGATCGTCCAATGGAGACCAAGAACAACTAAACGGGAGGTCGGAATATCAGAGGTTGATGGATGGCATCCGTTAAACTGAAGGGATGGGGGGATAGCTGGCTTCAAACAGCAACAGATAGGAATACGTGCAAAGAAATGAAAGAGGCCTACGTCCAGGAGTGGATGGCGACAGTCTAAGGAAGAAGAAAAAGAAGAATATTAGCAGTTTGTCGGAATACAATTTCCCGCGCTCCTAGTCCAGTAACTATCTTCTTGTCTAAGATGTGACACTGGTAGAAGAGTCCCCGGCTGCTGTTATTTCGGTGAAAGCCTGATGTTCTTGGCGCTTTTGGAGGCGTACCCCTTGACGTGGGCGAGCATGACCCTCTTCATCCAGGTGTAGTAGACGGACAGGTTGGTGCTGGCGTCGTTCTCGTCGAGGATGCTGATGCTGACGACTCCGACCTGCTTCCCTTCGCACATCAGCGGCCCGCCCGAATCGCCCTGGACCAAAAATAACAGATCTGCTAATACGAGTACAGGTGCATTTCGAATTACTTTTGCTCTTTTAGGTGGTGGACCAGAATGTTGCCATCTCAGTCGGTCCTTCGCGGAGAAGAATTTATCGCTGTGTTTTTAAGGTGTTTTTAAAAACTCTAGTGTATAAAACTATAATGGTGTATATTAATACTCATAGATTTAGTAATCATTCATATAAAAATATACTTTATGTATTCATACATATTTTATTCTCAAACATACTCAAATACAGACAAACATACAACTACTAAAACATTTTATTTTTTTACATTAGCTAATCGAAAGTATTTCTCTAATGTTATAAACGAAAACATTCTGAAGGCATTTTTATAATTTTAATATTGTTGATGGCTCATGATGATGTATTCAAACCATATTTGTTAATTGTTAAGTCGTTATCCCTCGGGCCAAGCTTTATTGGTTTGTAACGACTTAGTCAATTCCGATTTCGGCTACCATACACGGGTTCGCAATGCCGTACAAATTGCTCGCGCAAATTTTAACGTATCATTACCGCATAAAAAAAAAATCTTTACCATGGATAACTTCGACTCGCTACAAAATTTATCTCTGTAGGAGCAGATGCCGCCGGTAATGAGCCTCGAGTATCCTAACACTATGCGCCCGCGGTTTTGTTTATTCGTCTGGCCGGGCTGAAAGTGTCAAAAACATTTTGCAAATTTATTTACAGTTTCTTGTATGCCAGCGGTAAATATCTTCCAAGCAGATATGAGGAAAAAATCAGGATGTATTGAATTTTTATTCAATTTTGGCAACCAACCCCTTAAATTGTGAATTAAAACGAATCATTAATCAGCAAACAGTCTTGAAATAACGTTTCCCAATTACGAGAAAGCATCAGGGCGGTAACGGGTGAATGGGGTGGACCCATGATGTACCAAAGTTAGTGCTAAACTGTGTGCAACTACTTAACACACAACAGGGTCACACTTATGTGGGTAAACGCAGACGCAGAAAGTAGAACGCAAAAAGCAGACGAGCTGGTCAAGAAAGGCGCTAGCATGCCTATGATAGGTTCAGAACCGGCCTGCGGACTGCTAAAAATCTGGGTTAGAATACAAGGCCGAAAATAGGACCACAATCTTGCAAAAAGAACCACTGAGCTCTGCAAGCCGAACAAACACCTGCACAAATTGAGCCTATCGACCGATGACAGGTGCAGATTCTGCCAAGAGAGCTCAGAAACCCCTATACACCTACTGGGTGAATGTAGGCCCCTCATTAAAGGTACCAGCTTCTAGGCAACCATCTCCTCAAGCCAGAAGAGATTAGAACCAGCGCACCCAAAAAGATACTTAACTTTATCTACAGTACGGGACTAGAGGATGAACTGTAAGTGGATTTAAAAGTACAATAGTTCTACATTTCCACTAACATACACACAACACAATATGATCTACTTCAAGTGCTCAAACTATGAATTAATTATTAAACCAGTTACTGTTGCGGGAAGTTTTAACGCTTAATGTCGCTGTCTGCGCGAAGACAAAGGTAGGCCATTGTTTATTTATTATTTGAAACAAAACAAAACAAATCTTCTAACTAATAACAATAATTAACCAATCGAAATCCTTAAATCTAAGGGTAGACTGGTCTATTGGGGTGAATTGTTTACCAGTGACTCGTAGCCCCAGCCCGCCACGAGGATGTCGCGAGGGTAGCCCTCGGGAAGGACTCCGAATTGCACCGGCTGGATGCTCTCATGGTACTCGAAAGGCCGAGTCATCATCAGCAGTGCTATGTCGTGGTGCGTCGCTGGATAACGGTACATTTCGTGCAAAATCATTCGATCCACTTCGAAGTACCTGAGAATAGACGAAAATGTTATGCGTATAAAATGATAATCGTGTATCGATTACAAAAGCTTTTACCTTAGCTTGAAATATCGAATGACGTCAGAATACAGTTTTCCCGCGATGTTTTTAAGGAATAATATTGTATTCTTTAATAGAAGCCGAAAAGCCGGGCTTGCCTGGATTTTTTAACAAAAAATACTAGGTACAATTACAAGGTACGCCATTACAAGTGAACAAAAATACACATATATATTATTTGGCAGCGCATTTACCGAGATAGTATTTTTTTTGCCCAAAAATAAAAATAACCACCAAAAATCGATAAATCTCTGCGGGCTAATGTTATCTTGTCATATAAAATTAGCGAAATCTATTAAAGTTTTCATTTACTATACCTGATGGATCGATGCGACACCCTGTAGACAGAGGCGGCTGCAATTTTGAAACCAAATCTCCTGAAAATGTTAACGTTTATATATTAATACCACGTATATTATATTGAAAGACTTATTTGTTCTTAGACTTATACCTTGATGCGTGACGAATGAACGGTATCGAGAAGTACAGTCAAGTGCAAAAGAGTCACACACTCCCGAGGGTCATGGTGCTCTACTGTCGCTTACGGAATTTTCGCGGTTCATGTCAGTCGAGTCTTATGACCGTGCGATTCAGAATCGACTTATTAATGGTTATTATGCACTCGACAGTACCTCGAACAAATTGTGTATGACTGCTTGCTAGTCACCTTAGCAACATAAATTACAGTACGAATGTAGTCAGCATTTTCAAATTCTTATTTCTGAATTCAATACTCTAATTTACTTCATGAGTCTGACTTTATTGTACTTATACAAAATCTTAAATAATGTTGTTAATTGCATGGGACGATCTGCTTTAATTAAATATCGTGTACACTCTTCATTAACTTTGTTTTGTCATTTAGATCAGTTTTTTTTTTGCTTTATTTACAAAGTTACCGGACAAAAGACAAAAGTATCAAGCCCAGAATCGCCTCTTACTTTGGGCAAGAATCACATCCACACACATTCATCCGAGCTCTGTTAAGCGCGTAACACACGGATCCAGGACAGTAATTCCAGGTCCTCTAAGAATCTCCCATTTCTCTATCCGGGCAGTGGTCACTGTTTGATACGTACTCGACCCAGCAGTGCGCCGCGCTGAGCACCCACATCCTGTTGACAACGGAGCCCCCGCAGAGATGCTCGTCGGTCCAGGAGCGCAGACTGACCAGGTACGGCATCAGCTCGTTGCTCTCCGATTCGATGGGCCGGCCCTCCGCCACTCGCATCATCCTACTCCCACCTCCCTCCTCCCTGTGCATTATTTCTTCGTAGATTGTGAGATTGCGGGTCTCGTGTGCTAGACCTGTGGATAAATATAATATTATTTTCATCACCATTATTATATATATATATACACCAAGGAAATTACGCCATGAAATTAAGTGCTAGTATTTCCATCACCACCATTACATACATACGTATATAAATTTTCACACTAAACACATATGTATTTGTTAAATTAATAGCGGCTAAATTTGAGAATACTAGCTGGTTTGTTCTTTTGAATATAGTATATGATAAATTTGAGATGTCTGTATTGGGCTTAAGTTGTTGACTAATGTATTTTTCATGAAATTGACATTATTTATTCTAAGAATAAATTGTAATAAATAATCCAAAGACAGTAATGTGGACTTTCATCATTCAATGTTAGCACTTTATATAAATATGTTACTCTCGCTAGATATTACCCGTTCCGTGTGGAGCACCTATTTAAACAAATGTTTAATGTTAAGGGGACTCAACCCGACAAACGCTGTAAGTGTTGTGACTCTATTATTTGTAGAAATAAATATCTTATTATCTGCATCCAAGAGTCGAGAAAATAAAACTACAGAATCATAGTTCATTTTATAAAGACACAAATTTAAATAAGTTTTTAGACTTAAGCTGATTCTGATTTTAATAATTAACCAACAACGGTGTAGAGTGTTTATGTGTTATATGAGACAGAACGATTTGAAAGCACGTCCAAGACAGAGAAGAGCGCCATCGGAAAGAGGCCCCTTAACTCCTTAATTTACAGAGGTGTGACAAACCTCCGCACCAGTTGTTACTTCGCGACGGTCCATCAGGTCTATAATCTCTGGTGCACTCGTACTGTTTGACTTAATAGTAAGGGATCTAGCAATGTTTTCATCGTTTGATTGTTGCTAAAGCTTCCTTACTATTACGTCAAACAACCAGCGAGCGAGCGTAAGAAACTAAACTCGCAGTTGATAAGCGGGGGTTTGATTCCCACTTATATTCTCCCATGGACATTAATGGCATTTTTCAATTCACGCCGTATTTTTTTAATTAGGTTTTATTACAAAAATCCACTGTCATTTTAAATTTAGTAGGTTCAAATGTGTGATTGTACAATAAATGATCAGCTTTTTAGATAGCTGCTTCCAACTAGGGTGTGAAATTTCTGGTCAATTGGTGCGTTTACCAGTAATCGTGGACAAAAATAAACGGTCACATCGCACACAACTAACTTAATCATAATGATCCAGTTATGCGCTTAGATAACTTAGTACGGACTTTCGTCTGGTTAGGTCATTACTCTCATTACAGTTAAAATATATTTCAATGTTTTGAGTGCTTTCTGTATTTCTGTCAAGATTATTATTGTCAAATAAATAGATAAGCTGACATCGTTTCCAAAATAGCCTTACATTTAAACAGTCTAAGGAAATATTTTCATATTACCTGTTTTTCGTTTTCCTTCTTTTATCGGAGATCTTTTATTGTTCGGGTGTCGCAGTTTTCCATGTGCCGGCTCTATCGGTTTCCATAGTTGACTTACAAACGCTAGAAACATGACGTTTTCTTTTTAAATTACAATGTTATGAGTTGAAAAATATCCTCAAACTAAGCCAGGGGAAATTTGCAAAGTTGAAATGATTTTCCTCGAAGCCGTAGAAATAAAAATAAATAAATAAAATAAAATCTACGGATAATCGATGTTGCTTTTAGTAAGTCGGGTTGTTCTGATTTCAATAGTCTTACATTATGCGACCTCGGTGCATTTCCGTCGCGCCGCAATCTTTAAGTTTCCTACCATTTTCGTTTGACTAAAACATTTTCTTCGTATCAAAAAAGTACGAGCTAGTATGTACCTACACTACTAAGCCACAATAAAACTAGGTCCGCGCAGTCGCAAAGGCGAAACCTGTGCTGGCAGCCTATCGGAGCGGAGAAATGTATGCGCAAACTTCAAATAAATAAATCTTTTCCTAAAATTCGCACAAAAAGCGCGCGCAAAAATTTAACAGGTATTTCTCGTAAGGAAAATATTTTTAAACAACTTTTTTATTATTTCGAATTTTAATTCCGCCTCGGTCACCACCTACTTTTTTGAATGTAGATTCGATTAAAACTTTATAATTCTAAATGCAACGAAACAACACACTTCCCTCCTGTCTGCCTCCCGGAGGTCTGGGGGGGGGGGAGGAGAGGACACATAAAAATAAGGTTATAGATTTATGTAGGTATGTATTTACTACTTACTCCTAAACATGCCGTTCCATCCGCTGCTAACATTCTGCCACATATTCGATGGTTTCCGAGCTGATAAAATTTTATCCGTGTTTCTAAAATCTTAATAAATTAATAAAATATATTTTTTTAAATTGAGATTATTTTTAATAGCTTTATTAATATTATTACCCCCCCCCCCTCCCTCACCGTGGTTTTATGACGCTTAATATAACACCGCTTCTGGTCATAAATTATGAGAATCCCTCGAGCGTAAAGTGAAATTCGTTCGCACGTAAAGTCAAGGCTACGCGCCATTTTTTTTTATAATTTTGTCTCAAATTCTATAAACCTGACCACAGTTGTGTTTGGAAGGAAATGGTAAACTTCGTTTCGATACTTGTAACTAATTTTTCCCGCGGGGAGAAGGCATGAACTCCCTTCCCTTATATATCAACCGTTTTTTTCCTTGATTTTAAAAACAATTCGATAGGTTATATTGCTTTTCTGAAAATTGTAGATATTTCGTTTTTGATTTTTTTATTGCTAGAACACGAAGATGGACCTTTAGAACAATTGAAATAGCAATTTTTATTAATGTAAATTTCAATAATACGAAAATGACAGGTCAAAAAAGTTATTTGGCTAAAAAAACCGAATGAGTCTATTAGCAAAAAAAAACACACACACACACACCCTTACGTATTCATCAACACCCTTACGTATTAATTTCACACAGATCGCATTATATTCCTTTTTCACACACACCCGTTTTCCCACCCTCATAATAATTTTCCGCATACAGTTATCATATTTTTTTTCCACCTTCAGTAATTTATTTTTTCACTTATATTTTATGCATATCCTCATTCTTTTACTTTTGATTATCATAGTATGTTTCAATAAGATATCACAGCAATAAAATATGATATAATCAAATTCAACAAATGTATTAATAATAAATGTGTATATTGTAAAGGACGTGTAAAATGTAGAACTAATAATTTAAACAAGTTTCACAATTATTAATATCTGTATTTTACACACCTGGTTTCCAGCAGACAAGCCTAGGGCTTAGCTGGTACATAAAAGAATGATATTGTAAATTTGTTGAATAAACTAAACAAATAAATAAATTATCATGGAGGTAAATTACGTATCCATCAGTCTAGTAGAGTAACCTAACTTGACCACTCTAACTTAACATGGTTATTCTATACAGTAGACACCTTTAATTGATCAATGTGAAGACTGTATTTTTTATGTATGCACTGGTTGCTGATTCGCGACTGAAACAAAATTAAGTAAGTCGAGTATATAATTATTGTTACACAGAACAAAATATTGTAGCAAGGGCCAGAAAAATAGCGCATGGGATCCCAGGTTTCCTGATTGAGGTGTTCCTTGGGATGGGAGTGATAAATACCAAAGAGTCTCACCTAATGAGTTCGCATCCGGTATAACAAATACCGCCAAAAGTACGAATAACATTTTTTTACCAAAAGTCATTTATTGCAAACTCGCGAACGCGGGCTGAGGCTGAGGCTGAGGCTGAACGTGTTTTAATGCAATCGAGGTTCTGCAATCGATAACGTCGATAACGTGCGACGTTACGCACTTGCTCGCTCGCCACCGGAAACAGCCGGTGTTTCGGAAATTTATTTCAGTTCGCTTTATTTTCTTCAGGCTATTTTTTGAAATATAATATAATATTATTATATTACAGAATTATGATATTAATTTCATATCCGTCTCTCCGCTTATTGTCTGGAGATGTTAAGTAAGTTTGTATGTTTTTTTTTAAATTATATACCTACGTATGTTATTTAGTCTACACCGATTTTTAATTATGTTATATGGTTATCAATGGGTATAGAATATAATTTACTGATCAATGATAATCTATAGCCTTTGTTTAAAAAATATAAAGAGATTGTCAGTAACCATTTTTTTGTGATAGAGTGTTTATATGTTTATGTATTGTAGTATTATAGTTAACTATAATGCCTTACTTACTTACTTACTTAGGAGACCTCTTCCCAAAAGTGCTCTTATTTGATTTGTACATGGTTCTAAATCATTCTATCTCATCTAACGAATTGTAAAAGAGAAACGCTTTGTGAAGTTATAGGACAAACAAAATAAATGTATAAATCTTCAAAACAAAATAAATGCATCAACTATGCCTCAGCTGTTTTATGTCCTCGATTCGTGTACTCAATTTGTTTAAAATTTTGATAAAATATATGGATAAATACAGACTTTAAGAGTCTCTTAACTTTTAGACAAAGTAAAAATTTAACTTTTAATTCTTATAAGCCCAGATAATTCTTTTCAGATAATTCAATCATTTATTTTGGTTGCAATGTTTGTAGTTCGGTTTAGGTCAAATCTTGCAAGCTGAATTAGAACCACTTCCTCGTATCATACTGAGTCGAAAGTTGACGTGTTGGTTTAGTTCCGATGACAATGCATTTTTATGGTAAGCTTGATCTGATTCTACACCCAGGAATGGCTCCAGACGAAGGAATTCCTCAACGGTCAACAGCACAGACACGAAATTTTGTATACGCATTCAATCGCATAAATTAAAACCTTTTTTTAAAAATGCATTTTTACTATTAATATATTTTACACAATTAACACAAACATTATTTTTGATTTCCTTTTCCTAAAAGCACCTGAAATAGAATCAGCGATGATGGAAAAGCAAACATTAAAAAGTGTTTCAATTGGTTTGCAGTCGGTTGCTCGCTACTATGACTCCAGCGAGAGGCTGATCGGCAAGTATGGTGAATGGACCGCCCCCGAGTACTACGAGAGGATGGACCAGGAGGCCCGGAAGCTGGCCGACAAATACGATAAAGAACGGTGAATTTACTATATATATTTATATTTTTGTATTGGATAATCACAATTTTGTTTAATATTATTTAACCATGAAGTAATAATAATAATCACTGTTTCATATTTTATAAGTATAACCTTAAATACCATAATAAATGATAGATCATGGTATTGACTATTAACCCAGCGGTCGTATTAAAGTCATATCTGTTTTAACACAAATTACCATCATCTCTCCTGACTAGCACAAACACATTTAGCTCAGTTGAGCTGAAAATGCAATGTATGTGCAATTTTTTAATTAAAAAAAAATATATATTCTTACCTAGTAATCAGCTGATTGAAATCACGTTTTACTTACTCGTACCCTCACACCTCTCAGGTTGAGTAAGTTAATCTCCTGTTAAAAAAAAATGCTTGGAAAACTTATAGGTTTAAACCAATTTCAAACCTTAAGCTTTCTATGTGTACGCACCCTTGGTGTGGGTTAGGCAGTGTGGCTGCACCCTAACTTGTATGACATTGAGAATACCTACTCGATCTCTTCTCTTAACCTTCACCGAGCCAAGTAACACCTTCGTTTTCGGGACAAACTGTAATCCGTAGTGGAAGAAACTTATAGTCTCATTTCGAGTAGTTTTATCAGCTCGGGGCGAGAATATCACACCTTCCATAATGAGCCCAATTTTGATCAATGATTTCCATGTCAGCTAAATTCTTGACAAACTTGTATGTGAATATTCAATTTAAATTTTAGAAATTAAAACAAATATTATTGTAGATTTCAAAAGGCATTTATTTTGACAAATAATATGTTGTCCGTGTCAGTAATAGCAGACTCCAAGTTATTTATGAATTGCCGCTGCTGAAAAGCATAACTTGAACTCGACTCTAATTATCTTTGCAGGAAGCTGAAGGAGCGAAGGAGTAAACTACAGATGATGCTCTTTAAGGAAAACCAGGATCACATGGATGAAATTAAGCGCCTGTCCACAATGCCAAAATACTATAAAAATGGGTACGAAAAATATATATATACATACAGGATTTCCTGAGACCATTCTCGATAAGAAATCCAGCTAATTGGACCTGCGACTTCAAAAAATCTAAACTTTACATGATATATTTATTTATTTATTTATCTTTATTGGAAAAACCAACAATTTTACATAGTAACATACAACAAAAATACATTTGTTTGAACGATAAAAACCTATGTAAAACTAAAAATAGGTTTCTACTAACAAAAAGTATTAAAGTTATTAACAAATATTACAAAACCATTTTATATCTATATACGCATATCTACTTATACGAATTTAGAACAATAAACTTGCCTTATAATTTTTTACACAATAAATCATTGCTGAACACTTTAAATTGCGACTTAAATCGTTGTTGTAATATGTTATGAGTAATTAACCAAGCACCTGGTCAAGGCTACCAATAACGATCGCATGTCCGCACGCTGGGGAAATTTAAAATAAATTTGGGGATGAATTACTTTCGCATTTTTTTATATTATATTGTAGCGATGCTGGCAGCCGAGTGAAACTCATAGCTTTGTGTTAAAAATGGTATAGTTTTGGCCGGGAACGTTCGATTCACAGACTACCCAGGCGTGAATGTAAATGTTATTTCGATGTATGAAAATCATTATTCAGTTGTATTACTATAATGATTAATACATGGGGTTTATGAAAATGTGTTCGGTGGTCGTTTCATGTGCTAGTTTGTGATACACAGTTTAAATTAAATACACGAATGCCCATCTGGGTACCTTCTATCCAATCTGAGCTCCGCGTTATAAATTGAAGATATATCATAATAGGGAATATAAACACTCTCCTAAGTCTTCCGGGATGGTCTTGGGGCGCTCTGTACATTGCCCAAATATGTATCTCATTTACAATTAAAAAACTTGGTTATATTATATCAGATAGTAGAAAAATATTTTATGACACTGGTTAAATTAAAACAATAATTAAATTTAGAAAAACATCCTAAATAATGCTAAAGAGCTTTTAAGATTTTTATATGCAAATTACTAATTGATTACTATAGTTTAGTTTTATAATTTAGTTTTAGTTAGATTAATAAAACATTTCATTTGAAAATGTCACTTTAACAAAAATATTATTTGCCTAAATTTAAAAAATACTAAATATTACAATGTTCTTACCATAAAATATTATAAGGTTATACAATAAATAAAATCTAATACTTTTTTGTAGATCATACATAAGCGAGACCCCAACGCATATCCTGAAGGACATAAACCAAGGTATCAAGGCAAAGGAGCAGGAAATGAGGAAGCAGGAAGCGGAGCTAATGCTGTACCATCAGTGGAGGGCCAGTCAACCGGCGGTTCGAGAGGCAGAGAGGGTTAGCAGGAACGGAGCATTGAAGTCGGCATGGTAGGAAATGAGGGCTTTTGGTCAGTCTAGTTCCAGTTTAGTGCTAGTAAACTGATTTTGTTAGATTTTATTTTTGTTTTTATCGTCTGAGCAATTACCGAGATTTCTTTGTAAAACCTCAGGCACACAGAGGTTGTGGATTGAGTAAGTATAATAATTACCAACATATTTATCCTTTCGGGTATAAAAATCTAATACCTTTGAATAATCTTCTTTTTTAAGAATACTCTTCCTTTCTCCATACAAATGCTGTAATGTCGTGACTCTTATTTCTAGATTTAGAAGATAAACAATATACACCATGTTCCAACACTATTCCCGATTAAATAAAACAGCTAATTGGTCCTGCGATTTCTCGTGTTATTTGTTAAGAAATTATATAAAAATTCATCATGGTTACTGAGATAATAAAAATGTAAACTTTATGTGAAAATAGTAAAAAGATCATGTAATAATGTCTTTTTTGTGAGCGCTCAGCTATCGTCGTACACCATAACGGCGTCAAAGCCATTATCGATCGGCTCGGCATTGAAATTCGCACACTGACCGAAATGATATCATCTGTTAAAAAATTTAATAAATGTAAGAATTTTTAATTTGCAATTTTTTTGCATCATTTCTTACTCGTAATAGGTTACACCCCCCCCCCCCCCTTAAGTTTTTAAGAACGGTATTGGGACACCTTGTGTAAGATATTTCTTTATATCCTAATTATTTAGGCTTCTATATAAGTAAAAAATTAGTTTCTTTATCATACATTTTATCAAAAGTTGGGAATGAAAATGACCTTCGTGGGGCGTTATGGTGTTTTTTCCCCTTTATTGCCTACCAATTCTACTTGAAAAATTTATCATGATTCATTGGATAAGAAGAGTCATAAATAAAATAATCATAGCAATGTACAAAAATATTATTATTATTCGCTGAGCAAGCAGCTATTTAGCTGATATGCTCATATTTCATTCTCAGTTACCAGCGATTTGCCTAGATTCAAGAAATTTATCAAGGCGGTTCTTGAACTGGTTTACACTTATAGCTTCACCACTTCCTGTGGTAGCCGATTCCAATTATCCACAATTCTGTTGGAGATAAAGTTCTTCCTAGGATTAGTGGAACAAAGAAATTTAGATAACTTCATTGAATGGCCGCGAAGTTGAGTGTTTTGGTTAAACGTGAATATGTCCTTAATGTTTGCACAATTTTAATGACGCAAACTATAAAAACGGAAGTCGTCCGCTAGTGGAGGGCTGTTTCATCCGAGTCTCGCGCTGTCTCTACCTGCTCGTCAGACGCTATATTAATTATCGGAGTTCTATTGTAACGAGTGAATTATAATAAACCGAATTAACCTCCACACATAATATCGTATCATTATTGGCCGTTACAGTCTTTTACAAATTATGGATTCCATATTTGATACCCATACCAAGCAAAGGCCGGCAAATCGCTGGTACATATGGCTTATAGATCTTCAGCGTTACTTCAGGAGACATGTTTCTAAAAGACTTTTTTTATTAAATATTTAAAGGAATTAGCTTTCTTCACAATTCCTACAATGTGGTTTTCCCATTTCATATCGGTTGATATAATGACACCGAGATCTTTTTGTGAAGTCACAGGCTTGAGTTCGTCAATGTATGTGAATATGTATATTGTAAAGGACTTGTAAAATACAGAAAAAAATAATTTGAAAATATTTCACAATTAATAATATCTGTATTTTACACACCTGGTTTCCAGCAGATAAGCCTTGAGCTTAGCTGGTACATAAAATAAAATAAATGTAAATTTGATGAATAAACTAATAATAATAAGTTCCATTTAGGTAAAACATGAGTTATTAAACATAAAATAAATAGCAAGATGGTAATATGTAAAACTGTTAGTTGTGTTCCACATCTTTACTTTGTTTACTGTGTTGGTTTTACTCTGACGGCCAATGTGTTTTTGCACAAAAAAAAATAGTTATTATTTTTTTTGCTGTAGAAATTCTAGCCCGTGGTGCCCCGATGCGTTAAGTTTGCAGATTAATAAGAGAGAAATCAGAGGATTCCCTCGCGGAATCTAACTTAAAACAGTAAGTCAGCCTGGAGGTGGTGCGTGGTCATGTGGTAATACAGCCGGTGTCCTCGGCAATCAGCACGCTTATTTCATCCAATGTCTTCAAAGAAATTTTCTATTTAGTTTAATTTATTCATTACTGTTATGTTATTATTTGTAATAATAAATTTCTTCTAATGTTGTTATAATACTGGCCTATTAATGTTTATTTTATTGAATAATATTACAAAAGATGATTATTATCTGTTTTTAATTCCTACGTTTAATAATCTTATGTCAAACCTATTGTTGTGAATAGGCGAGACCAAATGGTGGAGAGAGCCGTAAGCAAGCAAAAGGAAGAAGATGAATTGAAGAGGAATATTAAGGAGAGAGATGCCTATATAAAGAAGCAGATTGAGATTGAAAATGAAAACATAAAAGAAAAGGAAGTTAAAATGAAGGTAAACCAAAGGGTTTTTTTTTGCTTAATTTTATTTTCTGAATTCCGGACCAAAATGATCAAAAACAAAAATGTCTGTCTGTCTATACGTCCTGCCACAGTCATGTACATTCTAAACGGCTTGTCGCACAAAGTGGTATCGAAAATTTTAAAAAATGGGGCAAATAAAGTTAGTAAATATTACAGAAAAACTATAGCAAAAGTCAGATTTTTAAAATACGTTTGTCTATCTTGTCATTATGTTCCAACTCAAAAACTTAAAGTGCCAAAAAGTTTTTTTAAGATTATAAAAACTCTTGAGAGAACCTCAAAAGTATAAAAATCTTTGGGTCTCGAGATGTCACCTCAAAATCGGCACAATTCCAGAACAAAAATGTGTGTGACGAGTACCTATACATTATTTATGTATATTAAATATGTATTTCATTATGTTTTTTTGCATTCTTATTTTCTTTTATATCAATGTTTTTTATTATTTTGAATTTTCTGGTTTACTATTTAATTTACTGGTTATATTGTATTAAATCTTTTTTATGTATGCATGTGATTTTGTATTTATTAACATTTAGTTAATTATATTTTTATTGAATGCAAAGCTTTGTATCTTCTTTTTTTGTTACATGAGTACATTTATATAAATATGAAAAAAAATTGAAATATTTTTTTTGGACAATTCCAACATATTTCAATACAAATTAAAAATATATATCTTACAAATTTTAGAACCGTTTTTAAAATGGCCCACCGTTTTGTGGCTGTTATTCGCAAACAAATCGCCTTTCTACCGACAATAATTAATAATAAAATACCACCAAAATTCAAAAATTTATTGTGAGTTTACATTGTCACAAATTAAATCATTTTCTTATTAAATGATAAATTCCATGTTTTTCATATTAACACAGCAGCGTTCCTCAAACTTTTTTACTCACAAGCATCCTTCCAAAATCTATCAAACTCTCAATTCATATTAATTGTACCCGAAAGAAAATAAATGAACCTACCTACAATACATACTTACCTATGCTCATATACTTAATTTAGGAATATAAAAACAGGTTTTAATTTGTGGTGGAGCTTTTTAGAATTTCAGTTTTCTCTGAAAGGGATGCGGGCCCAGTTTAGAAATCAATGCCTGGAATCATTTCGCCCCATGTATGAATGTTATTCGCAGAAACATTATTAAAAATCTTAAAATCAAATAATGTATTTTCTGTTCCAGGAATTAAGGGAATATCTCGAAAAGCAGATAGAGGAACTGAAACTATCTGAGGTTGAAGTTAAGAGTTTGAGACGTCAGGAAGAAAATGAACAGTCCATATTGGCCAACCTCCAGATGGTTACAGAGGTTATATTTTTTGCAAATTATAAACAACACAGTTTGGTATTTTTGCTAAAATAATTACTTTGAATATTATTTAGACTTATTTATCATTAAACTTATATATTATGTAGCTGTTTATAGTTGCTCTGCAATAAAAAAAATGGATTTGCAAAATAAAGACAGAATTTGCTTAGAAGTATTTTACCGTTTTAGTGCCGAAATTACACAATATTAAAGTTCACTGATTAAAAGTTCCGTTCAGTTCTTTATTTTCATACAAATTTCGTACAATTTTTTCTCTTATCTATTTGAGCTAGGTAGGAAAAAACCAAATTAATTATAATTATTAAAATACCAATTATAAGTATTAAATAAATTTAATGTCTATCACATCTTGTAAACATGTATTAAATAAATATTTACTCCTAATTTAATTTTTATTCTTTCCTCAAGTTCAAATTATCACAGGAATTCTTAATCCTAAGTCTACCTTAGTACAAGCTCTGCCTGTAAAAAATCATCCTTTGTTTAACTCAAGTCGATAAAATAGTGTTATTATTATTAAACATATATAACTTTATTTATGAATATTTATTAAACTTTTTCATAAAAAAAATAAATACAGAGAGCTCTATAAGTGAAACTCATAGTTTGCAGTTTAAAACTTTTAAATTCTAAACTATAGGTCTAATTTCACATATTATTTTTTTTATATGATCAAAAGGAGAGCCTTTGGATAGATGAAGATCGACTTATACTACTTAAGATAGTTATTTGGTACGTTTATCAAAATTTTACAAAGAAAAAGAAATTAATAAAGATATAGCTTTTTTCTGTCTTATCTTTGAAATGACATAATTTTTTGAAGACATTTTTCTTAACGGCTGAAGTGAGGCGGAGAATGGTGAGTGGTGTGGATGTTAATAAATAAAAATAACTAATAAATATTTGAAATGAAATGGCGGTGTTTGGGGATGTTGTGCAATAAACGTTTTAAACCCAAACACACATTTTTACAATTATGACTTAAATGAATGATAAATTATTTGTTCAGGCAAGGAATCGCGATGCGGAGAAATTATCTCAAGAACGTGAAGCCACTATCATCAACATGGGAATGCATAAGTTCAAGCTGAGAAGACGCGCTCTCGTCATTGAAAAGGACATTGAATGCGATATTAGTATGTTGAAGAGATTGGAAGAGGCCACGCTAAATGTAAATATTTTGTTTTTATAATATATTTTGTTTGGTAAGAGCGAAGCATCCATAGAAACCACTGGGGATAGAAGGAAAATAGGTTAAGTATTTGTAGTTCTTCTATAAGTAATTATAATAATAATAATTTATTTATTGGTTTTTTATATACACAAATACATTTTACAAAACTCTACCTAACTAGTCCCATATTAAAGTAGGCTTTATTTGTTGTAGATTATTAATTATAATTTTATTATACAAACAACTGTAATTTGTTTTTAATTTTCTTGGTGTGAGGATTTTTTAATTTATTTATTATCTCAGAAAGTCCTTGCAAGTCAATAACTTTTTATGAAGTCACAATAATATGGGTATGGGTATTCTTCGCTATCTTTTTGGTAACAATGTACGTCAGTTTTTTTTTGTTTCAGGAATATGTGACCGAACAAGCAACCATCGAACGAAACCGAGCAATTCTCGATGAAATAAGGGCGACGCTTCAAGCACAAAAAGAAATGGAAAAAAGAAGGCAGCAGAACATAGAAGCCATGTACGACGGAGAAGCTCGACTGATGAGTGAGAAACAGGAAAAGGTGAGTTGGCTGTGTCTATTCTTATCTTATTCTTCTGATGATATTATCAGAAACAGTCCCGAGTACAACATTAGGAGGGCTGTCCTGGCTCGGAATCCCATACAACTGTATCGTAATTTTCACCACTGTTGTTGAAATTTAGTACTAAAAAAGTATTTAAAATCTCATCAAAATCTGTTTGTTCAACTGTTTTTATTTTTTTTTTAAATGCTTTAAGTAATGTTTAACTGCGTTTGAAAATTATTCTTTTACTTGAATTGTGGCTTCTTTGCAAGCACTATATGACTATCTAAAAAAACTAAACCTTCTATGATGCATTCTGAACCAATAACAATCTAAGTATTTTATCTAAAATTAGTTTTAAAGTAGAGATATAGCCTAGCCTCTACTGAACCCTTCTTCGCGGAAATATTTACTATAATTTTGCTCAGATTCTGACATTGTCTCATTGCCTACACCTTTGTACTAGTTCATGCAAAGGGACACAGCACTTTTGGAAAATACCTAATCACGGAAGGCGCAATACGATTACTCCCCTCTAAATTGACATATTTACGTACTTTTGTGATCTATGATGCTCACCGATTCAATGACCATAAAGCTATTCATTACACAGTCAAAATATTTTGCACGGAGAATTAGGCAACATTAGACTATATGATTCCAGGATGAAAACTCAACACTAGATCACTAAGTATAACATTAGATTATCGAAATACTCTAATACACGGTCAATACTTAGTTACTGTAAAAACTTAATATGTCAAAAAGAACTTAATCATGATTAGTCCAATGTTTAGTTGATCAAAGTAGTTTTTATACATCTTCCAGGTAGTGACGACGCCACTGCTATTATCAATGGCATATTCCACTTTTTTAGTTTATCTCTGTACGGAGCAACCCTGGTTCTAAGTTACTCTAGTTCCAAGAATGATATTAAGACATTGCGGTCAATAATGTATTTCATTTAATTTACCTAATTCGAACAAATTATTTAATCTGTATAGATTTGGCAGCAAGAGCGAGAAGCCCGTCGTCTGTTAATGAAGGAGGTGGTGGAGACACTCAAGAAACAGATTGACGCTCGTCTCGAGTCCAATCGTGAACAACAGAGACAGAACATATTTGAGAGAGAGAGAATGCTTGCGGATATCGAGAGGATCAACAGGGAGATGGAGGAGGAGCAGGAACGGAAGAAGGTAGTTCTTAAATATTCTGTTGCATTTAGAACCATAAACTCAAACATATAATTTTTTACAATATACATTTTAATAAATTTTTATTATAGTAGAGAGGTATTGGTGATTTCTAATTTAATACTATGTAATTTTCATATTTTGTAAAATATTTAGAGATTGGAAACTGATAATATTATTTGTTCTACTATAATATTAAAAATATTTTTATTTTTGTTTGGCAGTTATCAAATTGAAATAGAGTTAATATAATTAATAAAAATACTCATCAATATTTCTGAAGAAATCATATTTTTATGTATTTTTTGTTTTAATTTATGTATACTGTTGTAAATAGGGGGGAGGGGTGTTGTTTCATTACTAGTCAAATTTACAAAAAAAAAACTAAAATGGGGTTAAAATTTAGGATGAATTGAATAAATCTCAGGTACCACAGATGCAAGTAGTCTGGAGGGAAGATGCCACCTGTAGGGCCTAGCTGAAAAACGTCAGATTCTGGTTAAATAATTTACTACTACTAAACAATGTATAGAAGTAGTTGATATTATATGATAGTTACAGGGTGTCATAGGCATTCTTGTTTACTTATGGAATAGTGTATATACAAACATTTAAATTGACATTAGTGTTCAAGTGCCAAGATGTTGAAGCCTGGTGCAGTACAATTAATGGCTCCTTAACATGACACCAATGATATGTTTTTTGCTGTCATGGAATTATCAGTCTGTTATATTGTAATTTTTTTTTAAATTCCAGGAGCAACTTTCACAATACGGTAAAGTGACACAACTGCAAACGGAGCTCCAGCAGCTGAAGCGTCAGGAGAGGACTTTGCAAGCGAAGCAGGACCAGGAAATGGCCCTCAAGAAGTCCATAGAGGAAGAGGACAGGCTCAAGAGGGAACTGATACGCGTCCAGAAAGATGGGTGCCGCTCACCTCTTTACAATCGGAAGAAATTTGCCTGGCAATATTAGAGATATTCAATTCATTACTTACAAATTCTTTATTATTGGGTGCTGCCATTTTTTTTTTTTTTGTTGAAAAGGGGTTGATTGAGATGCTGTTCCTTAAAATGGAGTTAAATTATAATCATGGATATTGTTTTATCTAATAATTATCTAGGCCTATATACCATGTCCCGCAACCTATTACGTTAAAAAATTCAGCGTATTTGTCTTTCGATTTCTACTAATATTATTCATCATGGTTTCAGAGAAATTAATTTTGAAACATTACATAATTATAATTAAATGACCATGTCACTCGTAGCTGTGAAGGCCTTCGCCAACGGCCGTCTTGCGCTGCAGCGCGTGTGATCCCCTTTGCGCAGAAGTTGTAGCGGCAACGACACTATTTCATAAATTTATCTAAATTATTTTAGGATTTTTTTATTCAAATCATATCTAGAGTATTGAATAAAAACACCTCATTTAAGTTTACGTAAAACTTCCCTCCCCCCCTCATAGACGATAGGAATGTGCAATATGATGCTCTCTTTTTACAAATTTCTCGGGAAAATAAATTACCTGTTTAATAATGAGCAGCCCCCTGTGCAAACTACATTGTAGATACACAAGTTTAGGTTCATGCGCTACAAGCCGCCCCACTATTCTTGATTCTAAAATAAATACTAATGAGAGTGGTCATGAGCACTTATAGTACCTACAGAACAACCAGTCTACTAATATTCTAATATTAATATTTATCCATGTAAATGGTGATTTAAAAAAAAATACATTTGTAAGAAAATAACTTAATTAAAGACTACTAAATTGTTACAATATAATATTATTATGTATGAAGATTTTTTTTTAATAATTACTATGACCTAGGTCATAATACACCTGTTGATATAATGAAGAATGTGTTTATTTTTATTTGCAGACCTAAATATATTTCTAAGAATACAATTTATATTTTTGTTATGTATGCGACAAAATGTGTAACATTTGTAATCCAGTGTATGTTATATGGGTGAGTAAATTAATGTGAGATTGTCATGATTTGTAGTGTGTTTAAAGACAAAGTAGTTATGTATGAATGTCCATAAAGTTGAGTTCTAGTAATTCACAAAACATGTATTTTTTAAGAAACAATGTATGCATTCTTTCTATTATTGTAAACAAAAACTGATAAGAATTTTCTTTCTCTTGCAAATTGAATTTAGAGATATACATTCTTCAATATTAAAAATGTGTTGTAAAAATGAAAAACTCCATAAGTTATTTTGTATTTTGGAAATGTCAGAGCAACTTATTTTGCTGTCTATACAATCTTATCTACAATCAATCTATACATACTTAGTACAGTTTCTTTGGGCAAGATTGACAAATTGAAAACACAAATTCTAACCCTTAAAACCAGTAATTATGTTCCCAGCTTAGCTTACGTTGTTTGATACTTATTTTGAGTATTCATAAACTGACTCAATTGTTTCTGTTATGAACATTTTGTTTAACGATGTAAATGTTTGTGTAATAATTATATTATTGTCTGCAATTGATTATATTTTTGATATTGAATTATGGAGGTTGTAACTCTGTTTTAATTGAAATATATTTTGTGATATGCATCATTCAATTTACTGGATATATAATATTTTTGGTAATAAAACATTTGTCATAATTTCTTGTCTTTTGAACTCTTATGAAGGGAAATATTAACTATGTATGTATAATTACATCAAGATAAACGGTAGTCCGTGTTGAGTGAGAACGAAACACGCACGGCACTAGAGATGTATGTATATGTACTCGAAAAATAATAATTCACCAAAATATTAGAAGTATCCAAAAAAACTTTTTTATGACTTTGCTAGTGCAAAGTCATAAAAAAGTTTTTTATGACTACCGGTGATCTATTTCTACTAAGACATAGATCACCGTTGTAAATAAAGTTGGAGAATTTGCAGTCTGTCCTTCAATTATACGGAACCATTTCTTTGATAAAAAGTCACAAAAGTTTGCACGTCTTATTCACCTACTACATGCACGGTTACGGTTAGAAAACTCATGACTGGGGATTTCACAGGTCTATTAGGGTAGTCACATTCGCGCAGGATTACTCGATGAGTAGATATAACCAGCACAATGAGCCAGGTAATGCAGGCAGTGGCCTTAGATTGCCGCTCTACCTATTACAGTTGTCCCCTGGAGTCCGGATTATTAAGGTCCTACTGTATTTGTAAAGAATCCAAACCCATAAAATGTTTGATATTTTTATTCAGCACAGAGATATTGCTACAGTTATTATAGGTTATTTATAAGATGACAAAAATCAGAAGGAAAGTTACATAATATGTTCTTGATTCAGTATCGTAATCAATGGTAATGCCATTTATAATCAATGGTAATACTAACACTATAAACAATATTTTGACAGATGATTCTTAGCTTCTTTCTTCTGAGTAAATAGCGCTATCAGTTATTTATGAATTTTTCTAATTATAGATCTACACGTAAAAACACAATTTGTACAAGGCTGGGTTAGGTTTTCAATTCACACACATTCAGACACATTTTGTCTGATTGGCATGTCGACTGGCATATTTTTTTTACATTTTTTAATTGCTTTCTAATGGCAACTTTTCTTTCTTGGCAAGCAACCTTTGAAACTTTAGTTTAACATAACGTACATAATATTTACAATTATCTCGGAACTTTTATTGCTTTCTAATGGCAACTATCATGACGATTTTTTTTATAGGAATAGTTAAATTATTGTAAATTCCACATGCCAAATCTGGAGACTGCTGGCTCGACGAACTCTGCCCGCAGACATAGTTACACAAAAATAATAATCAAAAAAAAAATTTTAACAAGACCACATTGTATTTATCGATATAAAAGTTTCATGCAATCATATTTTTATCAAATTAAATTTTTAAAATGATTAAGACTCCTTTAAATAAAACTAAAACATACGTAGAAATTTAAAATAAATAAATTATAGTTATGTACATTTGAAAGAATTAAAAGTGTATTTATTTTCAAAAACAATCAAATGCATTACTTGCAACTCTTAACACAACTTTTAATTGTAAAATTTAAAAAAAAACAGTTGAAATTTTGTTTATTTAACAATTAAGTGAAAAATAAAATTATCAGATTTATGTCTAAATATCGAATTGCTAATTTTTATGGTATTTTTTTAAATACTATGCAAAAGTCAATGCTATATAAATTGACCTATACCATATCACCATATACGAGGTGTGTTCAAAAAGTAAGGTGACTTTTCAAATTTCGCGGGTTACATCCGTTCGATCCTCGATTTTTTTTTTTTGTTATGTTAGTACACTTGTTTTAACATCTGTGAAAAGTTTCAAGAGTATAGCATTTTTAGTTTGTTTGTGAGAGGCATTAAGGTTAGAAGTGTTTTGCGTGCTCGGCGATTTTCTGTCGAAAAACATGGATCAAAGGGTTTGCATTAAATTTTGTGTAAAAAATGGAATCAAGTGCTCTAGAACTCTTGAAATGTTGACAGTGGCATACGGTGAGTCTACTTTAAGTAAAAAAAATGTTTACAAGTGGTATAAACTCTTCCAAGAAGGCCGAGAAGACACCAATGACGAACCTCGAAAAAGCACGGTTCAGTCAAATTTCAAGGTGTTGCTCACTGTTTGTTTGATTATCATGGCGTAGTGCATCAGGAGTTCTTACCACAAGGTCGTACAGTTAATAAGGAGTACTACCTTGAGGTTATGCGCCGTTTGCGTGAAGCGATACGAAAAAAACGCCCGGAATTATGGAAAAATCAGTCATGCTTATTGCACCACGATAATGCGCCAGCTCACATGTGATTGCTTGTTCGTAATTTTGGCCAAAAACAACACCGTAATCATGACCGCACACCACCGCACTCACCGGATTTAGCCCCCTGTGACTTTTTCCTGTTCTCGAAACTCAAGAAACCCATGAAACAATGGCGTTTTGCAACGACAGTAGAAAATCGCCAAGCACATAAAACACTCCTAACCTTAATGCCTCTCGGAAACAAACCAAAAATGCTATACTCTTGAAACTTTTCACAGATGTTAAAAACAAGTGTACCAACATAACAAAAAAAAAAACGAGGATCGAACGGACGTAGCCCGCGAAATTTGAAAAGTCACCTTACTTTCTGAACACACCTCGTATCTATAAATTCTTTTTGTGAAAATAATTTGACCGATATCGAGTAGGTCATTATTTTACTAAGCGAAGTTCAATTAATTGTAGGCAATGTGAAAAATACTCAAAAATCGCAATAACTATTTTATTACAAAAAGGGGACATAATATGGTGTGAAATGATGCTCCATCAATTATTGCAAATTTATTACGAATTAGTGTAAAAAAAAAAATTAACCCTTGTCGGCGTACGGCGCACGCCCGACTAGCAGCCCAAACGTCACGCGTGCATGGCAACGCATATATGCGTCCGAGCTAGAAAGCATTCCCCACTTAGTTTGATCATTTCTGCTAATATAACAGTATGATTAATTGACTTGACTTTTGCACCATTGGAATCGCAACGAACCAATCAGATTTTATTCACGCCAATGCAGTTACTAATACTATTTATAAATTTGTATTGAAAACACACTGACGTACTTCCGTCCCAGACATCAGTTGTACTATAATTTTTTTTTCGACAACTGTACATTTTTTGATAAATGGTACATGTAACGGTAGTAGTATATGTAACGTATATTTAAAAATGTGAACAAAAAATCGAAAAGAGCATTTTTTTTAAAAATTAAGAGATAACAAAATCAAAGTGATATTTTATAATAGAGAATTTCATGGTGAATCAGATTATACCTGATATGTAAAGATTGAACGACTCTTGCCTGCACTATGGATTTTATAGTAGACGAGTGAGTTCTTTAAATTTTCCTTAGAAATTAAACCGTTCTCAGGCTCTCAAAATTTTTTGGTGCGAAATACTACCTTAACGAGTTAAAGATACTTAAAATACAGCTTTTAATGTTAACTACAATTCTGTCACATGTTCCTGGATGCCTTCCTCTCATAATACCTCTTCAAGGCTTCTTCAAAAATGACCCCGATTGTTCTTTTCTTCCAAATATCAATTTTTGGCTTGACATCTTCAACTTTGTCATTCTTTTCCGGAGACTTATCTCGTGCAGGAGTAGACTTGCTTACAGGTTCTGGTTCTTTAAATGTGTTTTCATCTGTTTGTTTTTTCAATATTATTTTTTCTGGTTTGATGGTTTTCTTTTGTTTTTTTGTGGCTTTTATTTCACCCTCCTCTTCACTCGAACTGGAATCTATGGAGAAATCAGAATCCGCATCCAAGTTAGATTGTAAGTGCGTCTGGGGTCTATTGCCAGCTTTGAGATCTTCGAGTGTGACTTTGTTTATTTCGTCTTTTGCCGTATCGTCATCTAAATTAACATTGTCATCATTTAGATTACCGGAAGAACGCCTTTTCCGGTATGTTCTCTTTTGTTTAGCGTGCGGAGAATTAGATGGCTGAACGGACTTTCTTTTGGTACGGTTTTCTTGGCTATCGTTAGAGCTATCCGAATCTGTGGAGTTGTTACTTTTTACATCTCTTTTCTTATCTTTCCGGTCTGTCTCTATTGCAGGGTTCTGTTTGTGTAGTTTTTCATTGTATTTTTCTGGCTGAAGCTTTTGCTCATATATATGCCTGTAGAATCCATCTGCGAATACATAAACAAAAATTAAAATTCCATAGATTTTATGGACTCATCGAGTGGATGAAGTTATTCCGAAAATGAGCACCGCTAACTTTTATTATTTTAAGACTGTGTGAGTGGGTTGGATAACCTAGTGTCTATAATTTAACTATTCTGAAATCCAAAATAAAATCAAAATAATTCTTAATCTCCATTCTGGATAAAGTGATTCATAAATGGTCACCAAGTAATTATCTACATTATAAGTTCCTTTTGGCCTTTACTTAACATGTTGACTGCCAACTATGAGGTAACTCGTAGATTGCGTTCTTTTCTAGGACGCCAACTACGAGATAACTCGTCCTGTGTTTACTTGCCATTTTTGTGCAGCTACGATTAAACTCGAAATATATCAGTGCTAATATCGATAGATGGCTTCTGGGAAAGGAATAAATCAATGCTGGCTTGCATGAACAGAAAATTTATTAAAAAAACGAACAAAAAATTACGAATTAGAGTTTTTAATAATATAATGTGATAAAATAAAATTGTCATTTTAAGCCAGATTTCTGAAAATTGCCGTGGCAGTCAACGTGTTAAGTGACCATTCCAAAGGAAAGTAACATTCCCCAAAGATCACCTATACAATTTCAATAAATTAAATCGTCATAAATGATTTTAAAAGTATAATTATTGTCCTTATATAACTTAAAATATACATAGTGTATGTAAAATATACATATGGCTGCTATTGAGCGAAGTCAAGCCCATCTTAAAAAGGTCGGTGAGAACAGTACAACAATCCTTATATAGATGAGCGAGGCAAATGAAAAAAGGCGGGGCAAAAAAGATTGACAACCTTTAAAATATCAGTTTTCTTTTTTACGTACCAGATAAGGAATTAAGCTGCCAGGGCAAAGCCTGTTTGACAATGCTTCCTGGTCAGGCCCAAAGGGAGGTGGCGGGAGGAATAAGGCTCGGAATCCGCAAGAGCCTACCTAAACTGCACTAGATAAAGGGGTCATTATATTTTTTAAACTTTGGGGATTGTGCCATACCGTGGGACGGCACAGAATAATAAGATTATTAGAGAATAATAAGATTATTTTCAAGAAGATGGAGTAATGTAAAATAGGGCGTAATGTAGTTACATAAGTCCCTAGCTGAACTCTCCACTAAAGATCCTGCAAATGGAAGATTGTGTAAACATATTATAAATAAATGAACCTAGATCTTTCTGTTTGGTCACATCTCCAATTGCTTCCAGGTAATCCTCCCGCTTTTCTTTCTCCTCTTCGAGGCGTAATTCTTCCAGTTTTTTCTTGTACGCCGATGTCACAAAGGCTTCCTTATCGGCGAACTCCTCCCCCTCGGCTTCTCGTTCTTTTTGAACCTGCAATATTAAAAAAGATCTCGTCATTTTATGCATATAATCATTTTATAAAAAAAAAATCCGAGAGTGTCTAATAGTAATCTCCTGGTTGATGTGCGAACATCTTGCATTAACATAAAACACAAGTCCTATTAAATTAGCAAATGTCTAATTGTAATTTTATGTCAGTGTTCGGAACAGTTCTGACATTTCTAAATCCTATAATTTCCTGCTCCTATGTCTGCACCTTTACAATCAAAAAATGTCCACTCTATCCTGACCCTAATAGCAAATATGTATTTTATTTGGGGGTAGTTTCGAACGAAACTAAAATCGACCGCCAAACGGAGCCAAGACAAACCGCCCGCCGCCAGTCGATCCGATACGATTGTACGAGATTGTACACAGCGCACGGTCCGCCATTCCACCCCGTTGGATTGCCAGGCGCTTGATCATCGTAAATCGTGTCATTTGAGGTCACTCTGCAACTGAGTAACCAGCCGCGCCCTGGTACAGTAATTGCCCGGTTGCAAAATATACGAACATTATTGTGTGTGGTAAAAGGTGTGAAAGTGTGGCAGCAGAGCGTCGGACACAGCAGAAGCGCAAGGCATCAGCGGCGTCAAGGTCAGTGCTCTTGTACTATTTGCTAATCCTTTATTGAATTCCATCCGATGGCCTTTACTGTCAGATTTCTGTAACCCGACTTGCCGCCAATAATTAAAAGTATTTAAAACGTTGGCCTTTCGCCAACTTACGGTCCTTCGAGAAAACCGATCTGACTCGCCGTCAGATCCTGAACCCAGGCCCACGTGCCTACATGTTTTTGGCCCTTCGACGCCGGAGGTTTTATTTTGGTAAACATTTTGTTGTTGCCAAAGTTAAAATATTGGTACAGCCAACATACAGTTTCATTCGGTGCCCACGCTAGCACCACAAAAACCCATTTAAAAAAAAAAAATATCGTTACAGTAGTTTATTTGATTAAATTTATTGCACGATGGCCTTTGTAAAAGAAATGGAGTATGAATTAAATTCTAACATTTTACAAATGCAAGCAGTTTCCGATAAGGCCCACGAAGCCATGGAAAATCCGGACAATATTGAATGTTTGCATTACTTTAAAGCTATGTTTGAAGACGTCCAAGCAATTAAGAGGGCCTTCGACTCGACTTTCAAACGCCTAGTATCATATTGCTTTAAAAATAATCTGGAAGTATCTCAAGAACAACTTCAAATCACTTTTAAAGATTTTTACTACAAGGTGATGTCAATACATTCGCAATTTTATATTTCGGATGCGTCGAATTTAAATATTAATTCATCTAGTACTATAAAACAAAATAATTTTAGACTACCAAAGGTGGAGTTGCCAGCCTTCACAGGTGATCTAAAAAAATGGGTCCCCTTCGCAGACCTCTTTGACACTCTAATAGAAAAAAATACGTCACTTTCAAATATTGAAAAATTAATTTATTTGAAAACGTCAGTACGCGGTGAAGCTCTCGCCGTAATTTCAGCGTTGCCAACAACTAGCGATAATTATCAGACTGCTTGGGAATTATTGAAAAATCGTTATGACAACAAGCGCATAATAACTTCAGCACATCTCGATTCATTGTTGAACGTTGCAGCAGTAGATAACAAATCAGGCATTTCTCTACGTGATTTTCTTAACAATGTCTTAGAGCAAATAGGCGCACTTCGCAATTTAGGACACCCTATAGATGCTTGGTCAACGCTTCTTATACACCTACTGCTTAAGAAGTTAGATAACGTACTGCGAATGGAATGGGAAAAGACATTACCGTCAAACGCCATGCCTGGCATAGACCAATTTCTAAAATTTATGGAGAAACAGGTGAGCATTCGCGAAGCGCTATCTACAGGGTGTGTCCAAAATACATTTAAGGCCTCACCCAAGAACAAGCAACCAGGACAATTGAAATCACTCGTCAATACGACTAGCGAAACTGAAACGCCTACCAAAACGGTTCCTTGCACATTTTGCAAGTCATTAGAGCACCGGATTGGTAGGTGTCCGAAATATATGAATATTTCGTCTCAACAAAAAATAGCATTTGTCAAAAGAGACAAATGTTGTTTCAACTGCTTAGGAAAAGGGCATGATAACAGAAAATGTCCTTCGAAGTATTCTTGTCGGACCTGTCAGCTTAGGCATCATAGTTCACTTTGTGGTGCATTCAAACCGGCTTCAAACAATTTGAACGTGGTCGCACAACCTCCTGTGCAAAGAGGCGACAGCAGCAGTCCCCACGAGGATGTCTCTCAACGAGCTTCTATCGCCTCACTAACAAGCTACAGTCCGATGAAGACAAACGTCTTACTTGCTACAATTCAAGTGCCAGTGAAGGATTCCAACGGAGGTTATCAAAATGCACTCGCTTTGTTGGACAGCGCCAGTCAGGCCAGTTTCATATCGAATTCATTTGTGCACAGACTTGGACTCAAGCGGCGTAGAGTAAACGTTCCAGTTCATGGCCTCTCCGACACTTCCCTCGAAGTGTCAAAAGGTATGGTTGAGTGTCTACTTAAACCCACCAATCAAGGATGCGACGATATCGCACTTACAGCCTTAGTCGTCCCCAAAATCACATCAACTCAAACAGTTTTTGTCCAACCTGACTTATGGTCCCATCTGAACCACGTCAAATTGGCTGATCCTCAGTTTCACACATCTCGTCCTGTTGATATCTTAATAGGAGCCGATCTATATCCAATTATAGTGCGACAAGGGCGCATAGTCGGACCCTTAGGTACACCAACTGCTCTTGAAACTATGTTTGGTTGGACCCTGATTGGCAGAGTAAATGATTCCTGTCAAGAAGTTAGATCCTTTTGCATTACCACCGAAAATCAACTGGATTTTAACCTTCGAAAATTCTGGGAAATTGAAGAAATATCTACACCACAAGCGCTCAGTCCTGATGATGAACGATGCGAAGCTATCTTCAAATCTTCAACTATCCGTGAACCTTCGGGAAGGTATGTCGTCGCTCTTCCATTTCGCGACGATACCACAGTCTCAATTGGGGATTCTCGACAGATTGCTCATCGCAGACTAGTGTCACTAGAAAGGCGCCTTGCTCGTGATAATACTTTAAAGGAAAAATATCATGAATTTATGCAAGACTTTGTAGATCAAAGTTTCTTGGAAAAAATACCAGCAGAAGAGTTAACAAACCATAACTCTTACTACATCCCTCATCATTGTGTCATGAGGACAGATCCAGGGCCATTGCGTCTTCGCGTTGTCTTCGATGCTTCTGCCAAATCCACCAATGGCCTCTCATTAAATGACCTAGTTTTACCAGGCAGCAAGTTGCAGCAGGACTTGACAAAGGTACTCATTAATTTTCGATTGCATCCCATCGTATTTACCTCAGATATACGTCAGATGTATTTGAGAGTGAAGGTGAAGGAATCCCATCGTGATTTCCAACGCATTCTATGGCGCTTCAATGATCAGGAACCAGTTACAGATTACAGGCTTACAACCGTCACATTCGGGGTTTCAAGTTCGCCTTTTCTGGCAATGCGTACATTGCACCAGCTAGTTCAAGATGAAGGGATTAAATTTCCTTTAGCGTCAAGAGTTTTACTCTCCGATATATACGTGGATGATGTTGTGACAGGGGCTCATGACGTCAACGCCGCAATCAAAACACAGGCCGAATTGATTCAGCTACTTCAGCTTGGAGGATTCGAGCTAAGAAAATGGGTCAGCAACAATCAAGATGTTTTAGCTCTCATACCTAAGGAGCACAGAGTGGCAAAACCCGAAGCAATTCCCTTTCAAGATGGGAGTATTGACAGTATCAAGATTCTTGGAATGCAATGGGATCCAGTTTCGGATATGTTTACCTACTCCGTCAACTTAGGATCCGCTAGTTCTAATACCAAAAGAGGTATCCTATCGGATATTGCGAAGATATTCGATCCCATGGGATGGTTATCGCCCATTGTAATTTTCGCTAAACAGCTTATTCAACATTTATGGAACATCGGCCTTGATTGGGATGAACAACCTCCAGATGACGTGTTAGAAAAATGGACAGCATTTCGAAATGATGTTCATAACATCCGAAGCCTATCCATTCCACGATACTTCGACCTATCTACTTCTGCAGATGGTGCTACACTTCAACTTCACGGATTCTCGGATGCCTCAGAAAAGGCATATGCAGCCGTAGTGTATTTGAGGATCGCCCAAAGTGATGAAAGCGCAAGGGTGATGCTTCTCATGGCGAAATCTAAGGTTGCACCTGTAAAAAGGGTCACTGTAGCTAGACTAGAGCTTTGTGGAGCACTCCTATTATCAAAATCACTTCGGTACATTCGGAGCAGCACGCCATTTTCATCAAGCAATCCACCGGTGTTCGCTTGGTGTGACTCAAAGGTGGCTCTGCAATGGATTCGCTCATCGCCACATCGCTGGAAAACCTTTGTAGCGAATCGAGTATCACAGATTCAAGAGATTCTGGATCCAAATACTTTCTCCTACGTATCTACTAAACAGAATCCTGCTGATTCTGCAACAAGGGGTATTACTCCTTCGGAATTAATCCAGCATCCATTATGGTGGAACGGCCCCGAGTGGCTCTCACATTGGCCAAACGCACCACCGGATGAAGGAACCGCTCTAGAAGGTCGAATCCTCAATTTTGCTCAAAACGTTGAAGTAGATTTTGATTTAATTGAACGATTTTCTTCGTTGACTACGCTAAGGCGGGTCACCGCCTATTGTTTTCGTTTTGTACACAATAGCAAGAATCCAAACAATAGAAAAACAGGGACTAATCGCCTTGGACGCTGGCAACTTCTCCAAAAAATAGTAGAGTCTTTTTGGACGCGTTGGCATAAGGAGTACCTAAATTCACTTCAAACACGAGAGCGTTGGCACTCTTCTTGTAAAAACGTTTCAGTTGGTACAATGGTACTAATCAAAGATGACAACGCACCTCCCTTACGGTGGCGACTTGGACGCATCCACCAAGTCCACCCAGGTCGCGACGCTGTGGTTAGAGTAGCTACAGTACGTACGGCACAGGGTTTGATCACACGTTCCGTGGTTAAACTTTGCCCGTTACCAAATTTCAACTAATTTTTAGCACACACTCCCATTCTGTAGGCCGGTCTACAGTCTCGGGAGCCTAAGCCTCATACCGGTTAGTGGACAGCAGTAAATTATAGAGATCTTGGTGGGCGGCATGTTCGGAACAGTTCTGACATTTCTAAATCCTATAATTTCCTGCTCCTATGTCTGCACCTTTACAATCAAAAAATGTCCACTCTATCCTGACCCTAATAGCAAATATGTATTTTATTTGGGGGTAGTTTCGAACGAAACTAAAATCGACCGCCAAACGGAGCCAAGACAAACCGCCCGCCGCCAGTCGATCCGATACGATTGTACGAGATTGTACACAGCGCACGGTCCGCCATTCCACCCCGTTGGATTGCCAGGCGCTTGATCATCGTAAATCGTGTCATTTGAGGTCACTCTGCAACTGAGTAACCAGCCGCGCCCTGGTACAGTAATTGCCCGGTTGCAAAATATACGAACATTATTGTGTGTGGTAAAAGGTGTGAAAGTGTGGCAGCAGAGCGTCGGACACAGCAGAAGCGCAAGGCATCAGCGGCGTCAAGGTCAGTGCTCTTGTACTATTTGCTAATCCTTTATTGAATTCCATCCGATGGCCTTTACTGTCAGATTTCTGTAACCCGACTTGCCGCCAATAATTAAAAGTATTTAAAACGTTGGCCTTTCGCCAACTTACGGTCCTTCGAGAAAACCGATCTGACTCGCCGTCAGATCCTGAACCCAGGCCCACGTGCCTACAGTCAGTATTTCAGGGTTAAAAAAGAGGGATTTGGAATGCCAGTGGAGTCTGGGGTTTTCGGCGACAGTACACGGATATCTTTGGCAATAGCGGTCGGCAGATATTCATGAACATTAAAAGATTAAAAATATTAGTATAGTTTTATAAATAATATAACTATTGATAAGAAAAAAAAGATACGTGGAAATTTATAATAAATACAGATTAGCCAATTTAAAAGCAAGAAAAAACTGCAAATCAGATCAAGAATCACTCAAAAGCATGGCATGACAATATTGTACGGGGTAATAGAGACAAACAAGAGACTGGCATTAATTTCACAAGAGAATACTGCGGAGCGAAAAGTCACCTGTCTCTCCAGCCTCCTCTCGTTTTCTCTCTTCCGTTTGTCAGCAGCTTCTAACAATTTCTCAATATACTTGGGTTTCTTTTCAGCTTTGGCTTGTTTCTTTTCGTTCGATTTCTTAGTGGTCATGTCGTCGTAGAGCTCATCGTATTGGTACACCGTTGGATCTTCTTTTAAAGCTTTTTGCTGAGCTATCTTTGCCTAGAATATAATTAATAATAAAAAATATATTTAGTTAGTGGTGTTGTATGCGAATTCTATTAATTAGTCAGTAGCGTTTCAGTATTTCTAACTTAATTACAAAATCAGCATATTGAAATGAAGCATTACAATCAATTAAATATGCTTTGATGGTAGAATATTATGGTTATAAAATGGGGTAATAGCTTTACACCTGATGCGCTAGTGTTTAACCGGTAAGATTCAGATTTTTCAGTTTATTATTTAACTGTTTAACATTCTTTTAAAAAAAAATAAGTAATATTTAAGCAGTTTGCTTAATTTCAGATCGTCAAATCACCGTCGATCGTTATATATGTTGATATTTCTATGATTTCTATACATAAAAAGTATTATTACCGCAGATATTCACACATGCATAACACTAATCATGGACACTGGTCTAAGTATGCTTACGATTAGAAAAATAAATAAATAGTACAAAAAAAACAGGCTTTATGCTTTTAAATGCGTATAAAATGTTACGTTAAAATATACGTCTGTGATGTTTATGGTTATGGAGTTTCTTCGTTTGGAGCCGATGCTGAATGTAGAATTAGGCCATGTTTACCATAAAAATGTATTGTCATTGAAACTGAACCAAGTCAAATTTCAATTCCGTAGGATAAGAAGAAGTGGTTCTAATTCAGCTTGCAAGATTTAACCTAAACTAACAAACATTGCAAGTTAAATAAAAGCTTGTAAAAAATGCACATGAGCAAGTATTTTGATTAAGAATATCGGAGCGATTAGAAGAGAAAGTTTGTAGATTATAAAGACAGCAAAGGGTTTCTTTGTGATAGAATCACTTGAGATTGATAGCTTTGGTTATGTATTTAATCATTTATTACTTTTGTAAATAATTTATCTAATTATTCAAACAGATAATATTATTATTGCACTAACTTGTCTTTTAATGTTATGGCTTGGTCGCAAAGGACCTATTTGTTTTAAGCTCTGTCCTTCATCACCAGAATCACTTTCTTCTCCGAAAACATTCTTTGAAGGGATAAACATTGGAGGTTTTTTACCACCCGGTAATATAAGGCCGTACCTGGGAAGAGAAAGAACATTTATATAGGTTATGACTATAAAAGTATTAGGAACCATTTATGGTGTACTTACTGTTTAGCCATTGTTTTTTTAACTTTATCCACTTGCTTTATGAATGCTTGCCGATGTAGGTGGTTGAGTTTTATCCTATCGCCATTTGGACCTTGTTACCAATTATATTCTAGTACACATCTATGCCAATATGAGAAATTCTAGATATTCCTTTTCAGTTTGTTAACAAAATAAAAAATCCTTTTAACAAGAACTCGCTGCCAAGTGCCAAGCCAATGAAATTCTGACATAATCGAGCATATTTCTGTCAGTTTCGATCTCAGTGGCTAACTTAGTAGCTATTTCTTCTTCTTCTTTCAAATTATGGCCTTCATAATAAATGATGAGTCGCTATCCAAAGCAGTATAGGTATAATTTATGCAGTAATTTTTATAGTAATAATATAATAATCCTCAATTATGAAAAATGTTCTGTATGTTGGTTTGTTTGAACTTAGAAAGAGAAAGGCAACACTGATATGGGTAAATAATCGTAAAAAAAATCGCTTGCAAGATTTGACCTAAACTGACATACAAATATTGCAAGCTAATTAAAAGCTTGTAATAATGAAATTTGTCTAATAAGACAATCCCGTATACTGTAAAAAGGACGAAAATCTCATGCAAATTAAACAAACATAAATCTCATAGAAATTTAAATGCACGTAAATAACATCGTTACAACCCAAATCACCTTCAAAAAATATAAACAGAATGTGCACGTGATAAGAGTAGCTACAGTGCTTATACTGGGCTAAGAACGCTTTTTGTAGAGCCGAAATATTTTATGGAAATAATAAAGTTGATACCTTCAACAAAATATTGTAATAGTCAAACTAGAAAATACAAAAAACATGTAGGCTTACCGATGGGTTAAGCTAAATAATAATGATTATTCTCGTATTTACTTTTTTTTGTTTATTAGTTTCAATATGTAGATATAATATAATGGAACTATAAATATAATAAATATAGATATGCATTTATATTAAAACTTAAAAACATTACATTGTAAATATTGGCTAGAACTTAATATTTATTATTATTCTACTAAATATTCTATTTTATTATACTAATTTTTAATTTTTTCTCACTGACGCATCCATACTCACAATATTCCTCATACCTCATGGAACTAACTTCGAATTGGGAAATTATTTGCGGAATTGCAGCACAGAATTCTGACAGCTGTGGATTTAAATATTTTTCAATTCGGCAATTACTAGTTTGATAAACTCGTACATATCTAATTAATATGTTAAATATGTATGTGAGAAGGAAAATAAAGTCGGTTGAAAATTAATCATTACTTGGGAATTTAATACATTTTACGATTGCAATATAGATGGCGCTAAAAAGACGTTAATCTATTCGCATGTAGATGGCATGAACGGATGAATGGAGGATTATTGAGATAATGTAAAACTTTAAAAAAAAAGGAATAAAATGTCTCAACTTATCCCACTCGTTTTAATTTTTTTCTTTAAAATCAAATATTATAATGCCTTGGGGCATAAGTTAAAATCTCTGTTGAAAGCAAAGTCAATATTTTCATAACAAAAAAAAAAATGACCTCTGGCCATTTTGACCCATTGGGAACTCTGAATAAGAAGCCAGCTTTCATTAACTAAAGGTATCCAGTGAATCAGGTAATCGTATTATTGTAGTACGCAAGTATAATTCCGTATGTTAATAAATTATTACTAGCTTAGAAAATATTTAAAACGGGTACAAAGCAGTTTACGGCACTCGGACTGTGTTGCACACTTTTGGCGGCGGACGGTTTATGGACGGATATCGAGTGTGACTCATCTCAGCCCGATGCGGCGATGGTTGAGTTTTCTGTTTTTGAAGTAATACTTCTTTGCGCCCGTTGTACTCATTGGGATGGGATTTATATATACTGTGTATGTGAGTGGGTGTGTGCGAATGGCCAAAGAAGTATAACTTCCACCGTCTGCTCCGACGCAAACCCAATTTTTTCTACTGGGTGAGTTTTATGACCCTTACAGACTACACAATCTCTCAAGGAATTGGATAAAGCGAAAGCCTACAGGTATAACTGATTTGTCATATTCGAGCGAATTAGCAGAGGGGACGCCTTCATCGTACCTCTTATTCTTCTAAAATGTCAAAAGACGCAGCGCGACTGACCAAACTAGTGTAAATTTTTATTAATTATAGGTTACGCGTAATAAATAAAATAATTAGGTTTATACTTATTTCTGATTTAACATAATAAATAAACTCCACAAAAGCAAACGTGAAATACTTATTATATGCACAAGATGAATGACGCAATACACAATATTCGCAGCACGAGAGATTTTGATTTATCGACATAATATTCAAACGGGCTAGCATGTGAAATTGTGTGAATATTTCACGCTAGTCCCCCAAAACTAGGGACACGTGTCGTCTGCATGCCACCCCACCCCGCGCCCCCCTCACGCTTGCGCGCACTGATTGGCTGTAATCTGGTGACTTTTGCCCGCTAATTCTGCCATTCTAGCCGAAAACGATTCGATTGCCGGGCGGGTAGTTTTTTAAACATTCGCTCTCCGTCCTCCCTAAACGCGGCACCCTCCGAAGAGGAATGTTTTTGATGGGTTCAGGACGGAGGACGAACGTTCTTGATTGGACTTGTTTTCGCTGTTTTGATCTTTATGATGGTAATAATCTTGAAATGAAGTTTTCATTCATCTTTACACCAGTTATTTAACAAATATTCAATGATTTTGGCCAGCATCAATAATAAATGTGTATTTAAATATTCGTTTGTGTATGATTATAGGTATATAATTAGCTACCTACTTTTAAACAAATCTTATTTTTATTTAAGGATTACTTATTATGTATTTAAACACTTTACTGGGTTGGTACAAGTCTTAAAGTAATATTATTTATAAGGGCTTGTTGATAGTATGCATATTTATTTAAATATTCGATAAAAAACATATATATATATTTATATATATATTAAAAAAATGGCAAGCGTTGTTCGACTAACGCATCTATGCATGAGGCCGATAATATCGTTGAAATTGTTGACTATTTCAGAATGTATTACAGTTTCAACGAGCTTGCTCGTGTTCAAATTATTCAACCGGAATTATTTTCAGTTGTTCATCGCATAGACCTGGAAGGCGCTTTTCAAATTTTCTTAATCCTAATAGACTCTTTCTTCGTTATGTTTCTTCGTTCGTTTTTTCGTTGGATTGACTGGGAGAGGGAGGGGTTACAGCGGGAACGATTCCTTACTGCACGAGTTTGTTACAGCGGCACGTTACAGCTGTGATTTATAATTTAGTCATACTAATTTATAAGTTAGGAACACACCGTATGGCAACGTCAGTAACCAATCAACTTAAGGGCATTTTAAAATATAAAGAATTCAGGATGCTTTACTTTGCACTAATTGAAACTATTATAGGCTGCGGAATCATGACCTACGATCATAAATGACAAAATTAAAAAAATACAATTTTATGGAGACAAAAAAAAACGTTAGTCGTGAAAAAAAAGCACAAACCCTCTCCGCTGCCTTTACGGTTTGCAATGTTTCTTTCAGACAAGATGCTCCAGGGAGGCATTTAACAGGTTTTCAGCACAGCCCTTACATTTTTTTTACATGATTCTTTTACTATTTTCACGTAAAGTTTATATGTTTTTATTTCTCGGCAACCATGATGAAATTTTATATAGTTATTTGACAAATAATACTAGAAGTCCTAGAACCAATTTTTTATCTTTTGTATCGGGAATTTGGGACACGTGTATATCCAGCCAGACCTACCGTCTGTTCCAAGGTACAAAAATGTACCTTGATTAATAAAATAAGAAATTATAAGGCTACGTGCATATTGCACAAATTAAATTACACTTAAGAAGTAAATTCTATAAAAACTACGAAAAAATAAAATGTTTTCAATATATATTCCTTACGGTTTTATTTTTAAAAAGAGAATTTTAAGGTCTCCCAGAAAGATCCTCTGCACACCTTTTTCTGCCATCTTTTTGCACAGAACTACATTCTTCACAGATTCATTCAGCCCCGTCCACGTTTACATACACAAATTCATACAAAACATTGTAAATAGATTCAGCTAAGACATCGTCTTTTCGCCAGTTTATTAATCTTAAATAAAACACAATTAATTTACACATGCATAAAATGAAATACTTACAAATTAAGTAATATAATTCATATAATAAAAAAAATGAGTTATTTTAATTAACATAGTTAAATAATTTTTAGTTTGATTTTTTTTCATAATTTTTTTTAGTGGGAGTTTTATAAAAGATTTTCTTTTTAGTAGTCTAACTTCTAGAGGTATTTTATTAAATATGCTGGGTTTTATATATTTTAATTCTCGATACCCATACGTATTTATACATCTTTCGAAAATATATATTTTATTTAGTTTTTCTCATTTCTCAATTCTCAATTCCGAGTGTCGAAATAAATAAATAAAAATGAATTCACGCAATGGCCTACCATTTGCATGCTGCCCGCAGCAGTGGTGAATCTAAATAAAATAATATTTGAAAATGTCCTTCGGATTAGGGGCGGGGGTGAGGGTAGGTTATCTTGGCTGGCATTAATATCCGTCGTGGAAGATATTTTACGTCCATTAAATTAAGCGTTTTCGTGTGGGATACTCCCACGACGCGGCGCTTGGACATTTTGAAAATTAGTCGGGTCATTTGTGGTGTTTGGCAACGGTTCGATAATGAATTTCGAGATTGTACCTTCCTGCAGATGAAAAAAAAAAGGTTTCTCGCGCGGACCATAAATCATGGCGGCGAGCGGCGACTGACAGTGATGAAAAGTGCTCCCGGCCACTGCGATCACTGCCATCACGGCCATCACTGCCATCACTCGAGGGTCCGTTGTCTTCGTCTTCTTGCCTTCGCTTGGCTCACGGCTAATGCCTGGTTACATTGCGGGAGAAGGCCGGTGGGTACACACGAGTACATAATAACCACTCATAAATCGATATTTGATAGATAGTGGCGCGAACCGGGGAAATGCCTCTTTTGTACTTGACTGTACGTGCTGCAATGTTTGATCTTCCACTATGGCACTAAACCTAAACCATCCGAATGGTAATATAGTATTATATATATTATATATTATTGCATTCAATTTAATTCAAATAATTGTAATTGTATGTTGCGCAGTGAGATAGTTTGCTTATAAGAACGATGCTTCTAGTAAAGTCTACCTTAGTACGGACATTGCCTAGTTAGGTAGTACGTTGCATAATGTGAAATTAATGTTATTAATGTGTTAATTAATAAATAAATAAAATTTGTCGACTGAACACCAAACATTATGTATTGTAGACATTACACCGGAAAATTAAAAAAATAATCTCCGTGTTTATGTATAATAATCTCATTCTTGCTATTTTGATCGATTTCATAATGCCATAATGCAACGCAACAGTATATCAATGTGTTTTCTAGATTGTTGTTTGACGTTGAAGTAAATATGTCGCCTTAAGGCCGATTTCAATAAGAATGACGTCATTTCACACATACCGTCGTAAGTACACATACACATAAGTGTTTTTGTTCATCGCCTTATATTTTCGTCCTTTCTTGACCAGACATCAAGAAAAATGCCTCAGACTGAAGTGAGCGTAAATTCCGGTTAGAATCGATCGGCGGACTTACGATTTCGAAGGCCTACATATTATCCCCCGCCCTCGCGCAGTGCACGTCACTTGCACGTCTTGTGTTGCCGGGAAAGCGCGCACTCGCGCGCGCTGAGCACGTCACGTGCTGAGACACGCGCCTGCGAGGCGTGGCTGAGAGCCAGCGATGAATGTCATCCTAATAACAGACCTTTATTTATCTTTATTTGAGAAATAAAACAGTTAAATAAAAGAAATCATATACAGGAGGTACACAATAAAAAAAAACCTTGAAAATATATATTCAATGGTCTGGATTTTTCCGACGAATTTGGGCTAAAATTGAATGTGCTATTAAGATCATTTCATTCCAAAATTCGCCCGCGCGCGTTTGGGCAGAACTCAAAAAATAATAGTTAATTTTGAAATGAAGCTTGCAGAAAATCTTTGTACGCCTTTGTCCATAATATGTAATGCAACTTCAGTCCTAAACTATGTCCCTGCGCTAACCCCAAAGTTTTAGTGAATCAGTTGTCATATGGTTTACTAACCATAAGACGTTTATTATATCATTATTTGATAGTTTTTAGGTAGTACACTCAAAGACTATACAAAACACGATGGTATATTAAACTGTAAAATGTTTATACGGTTAGAGATAACATGGTTGGATTGACGTTCAACCAGAGAAACTGACGTTTAGGTGACGTATTTTAAACCAAAAAATATAATTTCAATTTCAATGCCGGCTCCTAAACTGCATCACCCCCACTTTCGCACCCCCTTAATCAGACGACCAATGGTACCTATTCGGATTTAAGCAGTTTCAGTATTGTTTACTAAAATGCTAGCATTAACATAAAAAGAAATATAATTTAAGATGTAAAACAGCCGGACAATAATTTTAACATAGACCTCATGTACCGCTTTTAGGCAAACGTTTTAGCTTTAGCTGTTTTAATTGCTTATTTCCATTGGTTTAAACATCTCTAAGGATGCTGCTGAAGTTATATTAAAGATTTCAGCTTTAGACGAAAGAGGACGAGAAAATAAGACGAGCGTATTATTAATATTAGTTTGAAAAGTGAAAATTTTTATTTGTCTGTAAACAATATATACTCGTACCTACTACCAAAGGAGCAGTTTCATTTTTATTATTTTACCTTGTCTTGGGTAAATAGCGTGCGGGCCTGTCGAGGACCCAGACGGAGGGCAGTCGAGCTGGTACTAGGCAGCCCAGGTTGATCGGCAGCCGCAGTCGCGTCGCGCCTACCCGCAGATATCGCGGGCGAGCGTCAGTCACGCACGGGCTGCACGAACGCGCGGACGTCAATCAAAGCGCACTGCCGCGGCCGCATAGCTTTCCAAATCTGCGGTTTTTATATCATAAATTTTATACGGACCCTCCAAAGCCTCGTTCTATTTGTCATTCTTTAAAAAAGGAAACCAATGGTTTTGACTTTTTTATTTGATTTAAAAAATATATCATTCTGATTTTAGATACGCTTTGTATAGAGCAATGAGAGGAAGAAAGGTGAGCAGAAGGCGTGTGCCAGTAAAAACACATTTTTTTTAAATCGATTATAAAATTTGGATAGGTGATGATAATTAAGCAAACAAAAGAAACATAATTTGTCTCCATCTCCAAATTATAGACCGTTACCTCTTTATTAAATCAACTACCTATACATTTTGATACATAGTGCTATCGAAATGGATTTGAGCTTTTAGGTACATTAGGTCGGCGTGCCGAAAGGGATTTTTTTTATAGAATAGTCCAGAAAGAAAAAGTATGTTTTAGTTTTCCGTTGTTTCGACGCAACAAATGCAATCGATCGCATTACGGTGAAAGCCGACCGCTGAGGCCGTCTCCCTCCAGTGTCAAAATGGCCAAAAAAATATACCCCCAAAACATAAACAAAGGCGCGAGAGATGGGAGTCGCAGAGGAGGGAGTTAACGGGAGCGTAGATAAGATAAGGCCGGCGGGGGGAGGGATTGGGGGGCGGCTTGCTTTCGCGAGCGGGACGCGGGTGACCAACCGTTCGATTCGGAAACGCAATTTAATTTGCATAGAATTGCATAAAAAAATCGACAATAATTCATCACCGAATTTATTAATTTTATTAAAGCGTTGGTGTAAATTCTCTTTGGTCTGTCGTTCACTCGCTGGCGCTCTGTTAAGGCCGGTCAGTGATCCGATGCCGCTAGCGGACTAGAACGATTAACACTATCACGTAAATTTTGCATTTTTTTTCTCGAAAACAATCACGATTTTCTGATATGACGTCAATACAAATCATGTTTGAAATCGCAGGTCGACTTCGCTGGTTTTATTTTCGGGAATGGTCTTGAGACACCGTATATACAGCACTATATACAAAAATGTCGGGGTTTCGTTTTACAAAGGTACTTTAAAAAATGATTTGCAATAGCTATTTATATTAAATTAGAAATATTTTTTTAATTATTATAGATTTGCGTGCGAGTTAAATGTGGTGAAGAAAATTTTACATAATTTGTACTGAGTGAAGTCTGTGTTTTGTTAGGAGAAAATTTAAACAAATCCTCACAATATTATATTAATATATTTGTCAAGAATGTCAATAAGTGTTATTAATAAAATATATTATTAACCTCCCATCAAAATGTGACTTGCTTATTAATACGTTTTTTTGGAAAACCGATTTAGCTGCGTTAAAAATATTATTAATTAAGTCAATCAATATTATTCGGGGTTGTTCTTTTGGTGTTTTAGTGATTATGGTAAACCAAAAACTTGGCACACCAAAGCGTTGAAATTTTGGAACAGACTTAATAAACGATGCAGGCAAGCAAATGTGATGAGATCTGAGATCGAGGAAACTGCGCTGTGCACTAAAATTGACATCCACCAGATTATGCGTCTTGTAAACTACAATCCGCAATTTGAAATAGGACTAACATTATAAATTAGCAAATTAGAATCTATAATCTAAAATATTTTCAAATTTAAGGAGAGTTTCTGAGTATATAAAATATAATTATATTATTAGTGGCTGATACCATCTGATTAGTCGTGACAATCCTTAAACCGCGAAAGAAATGCAGGTTCTTTCGGTATTTCGGTATTCTTATACACAATTGTATTTACCATTTGTTATACATATATTGTACTATTGGTTTCCTAATAAACAATAATAAATGATTTACGATTTTCTGTCAGCTGAATTATATTCATAAATTAACCGTTAAAATCCTAAAAAAATTAAAAATATCCACGGTGAACGACAAAATAAATCCATTTTGTCACGATTAATAACTAATCCCATCCCATTTAAATATTATAACAAACAAAGCATTCACAAAAATTTAAACGTGATATTAAATTATTTGTGCGTGAATCGTCCGTATGTCATAGTATTATTTACTATATTTTTTTTTCGACTAACTAAAAGTATGTTTTCGTTTGGACAATGTTTCTGTAATCTATATATATATATAGATTACATATATATATATATATATATATATATATAGTAAAATAGTAAAATGTATTGTTTAAATACCGTTAATTAGATGATTTCTATGTTAAAATAGGTAAACATTAAAATTAAAATTTAAAAAATTTAAATCCTTAAAAAATTAAAAAGCATTCGTATTTTCCAAATGTCAGTACTGTCAAACTTTTATATATGTTAAACTAAAGGTGTTTACCTATTTTAACATAGAAATCATCTAATTAACGGTATATATATATATATATATATATATATAAAAATACAACAAAATTAATTTTCTCATACATTTTGTATGGAACGGCTTTGTATTCAGTGGAATTCTGTTTACAAACGGTAAGATGTTCACTTAGTGAGGTTATCACATTTGTCATTGTGTGCGCATCGATAAATAAAATACATATCAATTTGATTTTTGTACATTTATTGAACAAAATTCAATTTGAGCATTATTAACAAAAACTGATTTTAATTTAGCTTAATTTAGCTTTAATTTAGATTTTAAATTAACATAACATTTATTGATTCTGAGGCGGCAAGAAGTTCGTCGGGTCAGTTTGTAATAAATAAATAAATAAACAAAGGAAATCTAGGTAGGTACAAGAATCTGGAAAGTAAAATGTTGAGCGGCCCTGGACATTTGCCAATATCGTCGCCTAAGCCTGCCCTGCTATCTCCCGGTAATCTCCCGCCCTACCCGCCTGCCGCCCCAAGCTGGCTGGTTTGGCTGGTGGGCGCTAACTGAAAGGGATACCGTACAAACACAACTTTACATATCGAGCGTTTTGTATATAAAATTCACTTGGATTGCGTATGATAAAGAAATACATACAAATAATAAGGCGTCTCTCTCCGTTTTGGGTCTTCTAGAAATAGTATGAACAGATTCAGCCCGTCCCCCAGCGCGCCGTTCAATTACCTACCGGGTGGCTAAAAAAATAATTAATTGAAAAGTATTAGGTTAGGTAATAAACAAAATATATCTGTTGCCAATACGTTTCTACTTATAATACCTAATCATATACGTACCACCAAAATGGTAAATACGGGAACGACACGGACACGACTTTCGTTGTGTAAACATTTATACATCGACCCCCTACGTGGAATGAATTTCGATTTGATTCTTCCGCAGAAGCGTCAGACAGTTCCTGGTCAGAGGCGTTTCTGCCGGTGACGCTCGTCGTGACTTGAGAACCTTTTACGATGGAGCCGATGGGTCTAGACGGGGATATTGTCATCCAATTACTAAGCAACTGACATCTAAATAGAGCATTGTCACTTTACAGTGCATTTTAACTGTGCAAAAGTGTTTTTTTTTAATAATTGCTATGACCTAGGTCATATACAATTGGGCCCTATTCAACTAGGCCAGATGTGCCTGTGCTAGAGTCAGGGGAGATGGTGGTAATGAAGTATTAAAAATTGTATGACCATGTGACATATAACATAATATAACTTCGAAGTTACTGACATATAAGTAATTATTGTAATCAATATGATGAAAAAAAATCTACATTTATAGACATTCGCCGATAACAGTAAGTCCCAACAAACACACATTATTTTTATAAATTTTGAAATATATTTTTATTTAGCACGTGGCATAAGATTAAAAGATGATGTACTTTCTATAAGAGAGCAAATATTTTTATATTTTTTTTTGTTGGGTTTTACTTAAGAGGTTATAAAAAAATATATATATAGAAAAAACAGGCTTAAAAGAAGCTGGTAAAATATACAGGAAAACCATAACGAAGGTTATTATTTTTTATTTTTTATTTTGAAAATTACGGGTATTTAGATTTTATATATGGTTCATATTGTAATATTGATGCGAGTGATTGAAGAGTTTAGCACCTGAGGGCAGTCGGTGGTCGCTTGACAGAAAATATTATTTGTCATACCATAGAAAGGAGCTAGAGTTGTTAAAACGCCAGGTGTTTTCATTATTCTATATTCTTCACTATGGAGTTTATATAAACTTTATGGTGAATATAACACAAAACTGCTTATCAAAAATAAATGTTAAGACATTCAGCGATTGCATCTACCAGAATTTTCCAACTCTTTTTATTATATTCTGATGTGGGAGTCACACACAAGGTCTGGACAGAGGTCGCGCGTGCCGTTACACTACCAAACATTACCAGAGAATTAAATTTTTTCGTTCAAATCCGAAGATATGAACATAAATATAATTCCTCTATTGTCAATAAATAACATTAAACTCATACAAGAAGCCATGTCGATGCCCCGATATAGTTATGGGTTTAGTAAAATTAAATTAAGAAATTTATTTACGAAAATATTGGTGCATGAAGTATTTTCCCCTTCATAAAGTCTCCAATAAAAAAATAAATAAATTAATAAGTTTATTGACAGATGGAAATGTATTATTAAGTTTATATTGATAATTACTTATTTATTTTATTTATCTTAAAAAAATAAATAAATAAATAATTACTTATACGCCATTTGTGAGTTGGCAGGATTAGATTTCCTAAACGGTAGATATTTATGCTTCTATAAGGGTTGCGTCTGGGCTATTTGCCAACGCAATATTATTTTCTGGGCCCCTACTAAAGGACTACTAAAGTTATGAGGTGGAATGCTTTCAACTAACGTCAAAGTTAAACGTAGGGTCAAATCACGCTTAAACAGTAACCGTCAAATGCGAAGAAAATTAATTTGACCGGTTGTCAACGTTCAAGTTTGGGAAATTTGCTAACAGCTTGTTTTTTTTACTTTGACGCCCTTTCCCTAAAACAAACCTTTAAAAACTATGTGAGTGAAATGTAAAATTTCTTCGATTCCTCGAACTAAGTATCTATTTCAATTACTTACTTAGCAATATGTGTTTGCTCTTTTACAACCTTTTTAATGACAACTTTGTCTCGACTGCAGTCGAAACAGCCGAAAATCTTATTAACCGTTCGTTCAAACTTGACGCTCGCTATAAGTTGACGTTAACCGGGGCTAACGGGTTGTTAGGAAATATCTGAGTTAGTTGTTCGTTCATAATTCGTGATTTGCCGACGGCTTTATTCAATGTATTCGTACCAGAGATGAAGAATAAATGAAACCAGATATTTCCTTGGCTCTTCAGCATTAAAAATGCTTCATTCAAACGAAATGTTACCTAAATAAATTGTAGGTAGGTAAACATTTTACGTAATCCTCCTTTTTCTGGGTTATCCGGCTTTGAGGAGAGCTCGGCTGGAGTGGAGGGTCGACGCGGGGCGGGTAGACGAGGTCTATTATAGTCTTTTTATGAGTTTCCTTTGTGGCGCGTAATCGCCTGTCCCGAGCGGTCGCATCTAAGCGCGGAAAAATGAATTTCCTTCATCAATTTTCTCGTCCTGCGACGTCCCCAGAAGTACATCATTTGAAGAGGTGCTCTCGTCTGGCCCCACCTTCCTCCGACTGATCGTTTATTTTGACGCTAATAGTGTTTGAGGTTATATTATAAGACCTTGTTTTTATTGTGCCTCTTGGGAAGAGTAACGTAGGCAAGGCAACATTGCAAAGACGTTCTTGGGAAGAATTTTTTTCGCGTGTAAAAATTTATAGAGTAACCTTTAGGATTCTTAGGGGTGAGATTGAGGCATGTGCTAATGACGAGCGCTAGTAATTTTACTTTTAAATATAATAATCGATGGAAACACTTAGTTCGGACTTAAACGACTCGAGTGCAATGATTTGTGTCAAACGACCGATGTCACCACTGTGACAAGTAAACTATTTAGCGATAAACTTGAAAATGAAAAATAAAAAAAAACAAAAATTTGATAAATGATAAATTAATAAAATGATATTTTTCTGACCGAATTACAGCTTCCTCGATTGATCGAATCGCCAGATCTGCGCCCGTGGGACCGGCGCGTCCCGGGAGAGTCACCCCATCGCCACCTCTCGCTCGCGCACGTTACGGTCGGCCGCGCTCTGTCGCACTCGAAATCTCGGATTTCCTATTTGAACAGTGTAATTACTATTTACACCGGGCGGCGGCGCGCGAGAGACATTTTTTTTGTTAGAGGGGATATAGGTAACCACTCTGTATAAGGTATAGGGAAAACCATTTTTAAGCGGTACTAAAAATGGCGTACCAAATAAATGTGTATAAATGTATTGTTTTAAAATCGACAAGATTAGTTAGGCGAGAACGAAATTTTAATGCCTTAAGAAGATGGTCAGGTACCTCTATTCCGAGATGAAGAAACTAAGAGACTACTTCGTGCATCAGATCCTAAGGTAAATCCTTCGTCACACGGTCCAAGCTATTTATTTATTTATTTAAAATTACATATACTTTGGAGGTACCATTCCTCCGTTGGTATAGCTGATTGGCAGGTGATGCACCTAAGTTATTTTAAAGCCAAGTTTTTTATCCTTTTTCTTAACTGGGAAAGGGTCTAAGGGAATGGCTTGAAGATGCTGCAGTTGAGACTATTCCACTCTATTATGGTGCGCGGAAGAAAGGAATGAAATCCGACATTATTTTTTCCAAAAATTTCCTTTATTTTGTGAGAATGGTCCTTTCGTCCAATATAGAACGGTTTCTGAAGTTGCTCAATAATGGAGGACCATGCTGGGTGCTTCAAGTAGGCCTTAAATAAGTTTTGAGTCGACATATTTTTCGCCTCGAACTAAAAGGTTCAAAAACCGCTTAGATGACGACTTATTCACAAGAGCACAATAATCATAGATGTGGGTTTATCAGATGTGAAGCTGCACACCTATTCATTAGAAAAAAAAACTAAGTACCCGGATACCTGGTTCTTAAATTATTTTTGAGTGATAATTAGATATTAGGTTTAAATTTCAAAGTAGCAAGAGCGAGCGGTTAAGAAATTAAAGGAAGACAAATATATATTTATATTTCAGTTATACTGGGTTATATTTATTAGAGGTCTATTAATATAATAGCGTGAAACATTAGAAAAATATATTTATTGGTTAATATTTGATTAGAGTGTCAGCAGGCCAAACAACACTTGAAGGTCTTTCTGCATTCGGGCTTGTCGCCAGAATTTTAGTTCTGAATAGATATTATAGGACGCTGCATCAGCAGTCTCAAAGGCGCCTCGCGTCGGTCATTCCCAATGTCGCCAGGGTTGGGCGTTTCGATTCCCCTGCGTAGGGTTCTGGCACCAGTGTTCACAACCTGGTCTCTTCGACATTATGAATAGAGCCACACTCCCTGCGTTCCTTTGGGATTTATCGGGATTTTTGTTTAACAAAAAGGGCTGAATCGGGCGAACATTTATTTCATTATTTTAGAATTTATTTAATTGCACAATATAAACGTTAAATATAACAAAATGTAAAATATAAATTATCATTATTAACATCATATTTTAAGTAGGTATTTTCCTTCTAGTACAGTGTCCACATTTTTAAATGATTTCATCACTATTTCAGCACAACCTATAGCAGATGTTATATAAACATCGCTTAAATATATGGTGGCATCGAAAAGTGAACTGAAGTGAGTTGATATGACAAACAATGTACTTACCTACAGCTGAAGAATTAAAATAGTGCAGGTTGAACTTGAAAATAATTTAAGAATAATTAAATACTATAAAAATAAAATAGGGGGCGTGTTGTAAGGGAGTATATGATGTGCGGGTATGTGTGTGAACTAAATGCAGGTAGACATAACATAAATATCCCATAAAAACAATTAAAAAAAAACTATAAGATTTTACCATATCCAAATTAATTATCGAGTAATTATCCAAAAGGGTCAATAAAAAAGTTCTCACCGTAAAACAAAATGACATGCATTATAAAAAATATATTTTATCAATTAATCTTATTTAACACAGGTACGCCATTTTGTATAGAAATTAGAACGTTAGTATGTATATATAGATACGAGTTTAAAAGATTTTTGTGCAGATGCGTAAGTCACACAATAGAAATGATTCTATTGTCTTATGGATTACCACAACTTATTACAAACGTAATTCTTTTTTGTAGGTCTTGTTACAGTATGTTAAAGTAACTTTACAATGTTGCACTGTCGACTAGTACCTACGATCCAAATTGGTATTTTTGGGCCACATGTTATTTAAACAAAACAATTCAACCCTGTATGTAGATCGTTTCATTACGAGGTTTGGGACTGGCCGTCGGGACGCCTTATACCCAAGGGACGGAACCCTCCATCAACGGAAGACGTTTAAATTCATACATTAGAGGTGGCAGGCGGCGATAATCAGATGGGGTCCTGCGGACTCGATCAGGTGACGCGTTTGTCGTTTATATTGGACCAATATGTGATGTCACACGATATTGCCATCACAGAATGAGGGCCAGAGATGATTAATGGATACGAAAAAAAACGTGTCAGCAAAACTATAAAAAAAACACTTTTATTTTTTAAAAGATAACAAATGGTAGGTCACTAAATAATTCGTGGGATATTGCTTTTTTAATTGACATCATAATGAGGTGGTTCTCAATTCGATCTCCGAAACGGCTCCAGTGATTTTTTTCTGGGCTGGTCCCATTGTAATTTCATTAAATCACGTCAAGTGTAAGGTAGCAAAACATACTTTCAAATTTGTTTTTTTTTACATTTTGCAGGCGATTGCTTGAGGATGATTCTATTAAAGAATGATTTAAAAAAAATAGTGTGTGGTTACTTAAAAACTGTCGTTTATATCGATCTCCCAATCAGCGGGCGCTGTGCCCCGTAATCAGTAAACGAGCTGAGTGGTGCATTAGTGTCATGTGCACGGCCGCCATATTGGATAATCCTTGGCACGCGTTGCACGCGGCGGCTGCCGGCCGGGCGGTCACGTGACCCGCGACTTTACTCGCTTTCTTATCATTTTAAACACCCTAGACAAAGGGGTTGCTAAGGAGGGAGGCAGGAGGAGGGGGGAGAGAAATGGATTTAACAACCTAGCCTACATGGGTATTAAAATCTGCAATGCAATCGCCTCCTTGAAGTTAGCCTTCCAACATTGGACAAAACATTTTCTTATGTTGATGTTAACCCCCCAAAATATTTTCCCCTGTATACTGAAATCCTTGAGATGCTGGTAATACATTCTGCTTTTTTAACAGTAAACGAATTTCTTAATTCGATTAATCACGCCACTATTTATGGTATCACACCTTGGGGCGAAGCCGGTGTAGATTTAATTTTAATTACCATATTAAAATACTTCTTGAGGCTGTGTGTATTTGAGTGTGAGGTGTGAGGCTCTAAAAATATTAGGTAGGTAGGTAGGTACATGTTTCTCCCTTTACCAGATGATGGTTGGTTGGTTCGGTATCGATCCAGACACCCAAAATTTGAAATATTGAAATCTTAGTGACCAAGTTTGGTTTACCTACATTTTAAAACAGTTATTATAGGGTTGGTCATTACTATACCATCTCGGGGCTCTTTTTTGAAGGCCCTCGAAACTCAGATGGATCGAGCCTTCGGCGCTTGAAATGTTCGAATAGCGTAACTGTAACCTCAGTATTTAGTACACTTTAGCAACCACTGAGAGCTTATTGTACAAGATAACCGCTTGTTATAGCATATCCACTTTTGCTATTCTAATAACTAAATAAACGTAAAAATATAGAGATATTTCAATGAGATTTAGTAACAATTTTAAAATAACGTCGTTATTTATAAAACTAAATAGCAATAATTCTTAATAGGATTATTTATTATTTTTATGTTCCATAATTTACACACTTAAAAAACTTTTCGCATTATCATCGTATCATGCTCCCGTTAAGGTAACAAAAATCGGTGGTCACTGTTTGTTCGAATAGACGCTTTAATAAAGCAAAACTAACGGGTTTTTTCAGATAGGCAACATTTTCCCACACTTTCTTGATTGCTCTCACTAAAACAATGCAACATTTCTGTATGAAAGCGATGTTACAGTAAAAGCATATTGAAGTGCTGGTCGCATATCGATAGCCATCGGTCACAATGTATGCAAATGAGCTTTTTGTTAACGGATTTTGTGAGGTAGAGGTGATGGGAAATGCGAAGGGGTGATGGGAATGCTACAAAGAATGCGTTGAACACAGCGCGATTATACAGTTATTGTGACCCACCAAATTGACAAATTTTAAGCAGTTCCGCCATCACATTAATGCTATATTTAAATGCATGCAGTATATGTAGCATTACTCTGATATAGACGATGTCTGTACTGAGGAAGACAACATATTCATTGTGCTAAAAAAATATATCTTTTGTTAACAGTCAATCGCATCCGTCTATATAGAAATTGTACTGTATTGTGTCAAAATGAGTAATTAATTGCACTATATATTGCGGATACAGTGATAGGTCATTACTCCATACGCTAGTCTAATATAAATTTCTGTAATTAAAACGTAATTTAAGTCAATTTAGATTAAATATAAAATAACGTAACACCCTTGTAAGCGCAATAAAACCAATACTTGAATGAATGCTCTGAACCTAGAGGTCTTTTGGAAATATGCCGTGGTGGGGTCGCAGCGAAACGAGTGGAGTGTTTGGCAACACTGGTGCGACTTTATAAATGGTTATTTGATAGGTTCTCCCTCTCACTCCAACACACCGCGTTGAAGCGAGACGGCGCGCGCGTCTATTCATTGCGTTTTGTATTTCGAACGGTTAGATATTCTAACAAAGTAAATATTCAAATTTGGAACAATAGCGAATGCCAATAACAAAATGGCAGATAGCGTCGCGTCGCCCACGGCTGCCAACATCCAAACTTAGTAAAAAAGGAGATATACAGGTTGTCCCAATGTCAATCCCAATAAAAAAAACAGCCAATAGGTCTTACGATTCCTAGTGTTTTATTTGTTAAGAAACTATATCAAAATTCATTATGGAATTCGAGAAAAAAAATGTTGAAGTTTCTATTCTAAATCGTGTAAAACAGATATTTTTCAATGGCTCCTCTCTCGGATAACTACGTCACTGGGTCGCTGGTCCGCGGTCAGTCAAGATCGAGGCTAATGACCTGCCGCGTTGTTCGAAACGCCCTATTAGGGCGGAGCTAAATGATTGCTGTCAGATGCCACTGGTCGAACAGAGGTCGATCTAAGAAGAAGGGGTAACTCCTTTCCCCTTCTCTGGGGTTGTAAGAGGGATGCTATTGGTTGACGGATAATATTGATTTATCGATTGATAAGATCGATTTACACCAATTTTATTACAAAAATAATAAATTTGGTGATGAAAAACACCCCCTAAAGTTTGTGGGATTGGTCTTGGGACATTTTGTATAATGTATTATTGAAAAACCAGATTAATATTAATTTAACATTTAATCCTTTTTTTAACATACAAATAATAAATTTAAAAGTCGGTCACTCGCTGGAAAGATGATATTATCTTCAATTTAAATAACAATATTTATGTACCTAATATTATTTGTAGAAATATGCCAGTAGTACGAGAATCAATGAGAATCTACCATTATATTCTTTAATTTATTTTTTATTTTATTTGCTAACAACTATCACTATAACTCATCAACTATAACAACAATAAAATGTGAAAGTACACGGTGTCATTTCAGATATTTTATGTTGTGATTGGAATAAGGAATTCTATAAAGAATTATATTTTTTTTACTATTGAATTAGAATATAAAAATCGAGTGTCTTTTTGATTTCGCTGTAAGCGAATAAATCGATAATAATTGAGCTGATTTAAATGCTACTTTTTTTTATAAGAAAAGAGGTATCAACATGGAACAATTTTACTCATCTCAACGGTGTCTAAAAGAACATCCCTGACTGTACAGGTTTAATCTAAATATTTAGAATACCTACATTTAACTACCAATGCATTAGTTGTCCCATAAAATATATAGGCAATCCAAATACTAATGAAAAGAATACTTCAAATTAGAATTTTAGTATTTTTGGCAACCCTAATATGAAAAGATTTATTGTTTCAGTCAACTTTGACAATTTTATTTTATTAAGGCAAGAATCTAAATACCTAAAAACAACTAAAATATAAATAGATAACTGAACCAAGAAATAAACGTTTGGTTATCTTCGGTACACGCACATTTGTTTATATGCGTCGATATTTAGCGTTGCCCAAGAGGTTAATATAAGAAAAAAACTGAATTTATGGTTAAATAATTAATGAAATCTTTAATTAAAGTGGACTGTATACGAGTAACGTACCCTGACTGTAGTCCAAGATATTGGCGTCATCCCACAGCAGTCAATCGCATTTCGCTGATAACACGCGCCATAGACCACCATTGAAGAGAGAGGGTGCAGGCCTTTGTTGCTCCCTTATCTTTGCACTCCCTTGCGTCTGCGGCGCCCCCGGAGCCGCGCCTACGGCACTCGCTTGCGTGTTACGCAGGAGATAAGAGTTTTTCAAGCAATCGCTGGGGGAGATTTTTACAAGAGACTTTTAAAGCTTCTGAACTTATTTCTGTGGATTCATGTAAACATATTAAACCATTAATACTTACTATATCATGCTAAAATATTTATATTATTAAAAAACTTTGTTTTTATTTGAAGTACTTCGCTCGGGGGGTCACCGCCTGACCTCGCGCCACCTCAACCGCGTTCTCAAATGGTCAAACGATTTATATTAAATGTTGAATTCGTTCTTCTCGTAATTGGGGAAACATTTTTCTTATATTTTTGCTGATTAATGTTGGGTTGTTGATATGCATAGAACAATACACCATGTATTGTTGAATTATCAGCTTGGCATAGTGACATATAGCACAGAAGAGAGATTTAAGGCAGATTTATAACAATTTCAAAAAACTGCGAATACCTTCAAAACTCTCTTTTAGATCACCCAAAAACGAGTGACTGTTTAAACAACTTTCCTTAAATACGTTTATTGAGGTGAAACTTCTTTAGTTTAGTTTCTCTACACATTTTTTCCTAAGCAGTGAATGAATCTAATGCGACACGCTATTTCGGCTAAAATCGGGACGACGCTCGGAGGCAATGTGCTTATTTGGCCCAGCTGTCATGTTGATTTTCATCTTATATAAATAGGCGTGCGGAAACATAGTTGAATATAGATATCAGTAATCATTTTGAAATATAGATTAATACATTAATCAAATTCAAATTTCTCCTTATTTTTAGAATATTATTATTATTATTCAACTTTTTTAAAGGAGATATTTCTAACGCGATTGGTGTAACCACATACAACTGTTTTTATTCCACTAAGATGTCTATGGGTAGACCTTAAATTTATTTCAAAGCTGCAGATATACATAGGTAGAGAATGTATGAGGGTATGGAGTTGAGTACTAGAGCGTTATCCTCTTCACTAAACTATATGGTTTTTTTTTGTTTTGTATGAAACACCATCAAGAGACCTATTAAGAAAATAAACTAGCTCAATTATTTGTAGTTAACACATTAGTAATAACGTAATAATAAAATTATATATTTTTCTGCAAATTTTGCGAAATAACACTTTTAAATAGCATTAGAAGCTTAAAATGCCATTATAGCGATCACTAAACATATATAAATATTTTATATATGTATTCATCCTTCCTAGCTGTCAGGTGACGCCCGTACCCTTTGCAATATGGTTCTTCTGGTTTAAAACAAAAGAGTTCTCCTAAGGCAAATTTGCAAAAAAGTCAGCAAAAAAGTTTGCAAAAAATTGGCATCAGCGCAGCCACCAATCTAGCCCCAGCGCCCGCGCCCTTAAAGGTCGAGGGGCGGCCAAGTGAGGCACTTAAGTTGGTACTCGCTTAGTGGCAGGGGAGGAGGGTGCAATTTTACTTTAATTTTTCTATGAAATATTGAATACCTTATTAGGATTCCCCGAAATATTTTTGACAATATTATAAATTAGCTGTTAAACCCCGAGCTCTGTCCCGGGTTGGCAAATAGGGCCTGCTGGTGACAGTTGACCTTGAAATTCGATGATTTATTAAAGTTATAATTCTTTGCGCCCGTTCTTCGTTATACTCATTGGGATGGGATGTTGGTCGAGAAACCGCGTCACGCGTGATGAGTAATTTAGCAGCAGCGAAGCTACCGCCACCTGCATACATTACATATATATTTTTCTTGATCAGTTTTGTTTGTTAGTGAGCGATTTCGAGCATGTCATACATGCTCCATACAAGCGAGTAACAATAAAGACACGCACTTTAAAAATCATGGAATTCGCTTACACATCTGATGGGCGGCAGATCGGTCGAGTTAGGTCGGCAAAAGATCGCATATGGATGATAGCGCCCCGGGGACGCGGGGCGCAGCCCCACGGAAGCCCCGGGGACCCTGCGCGATGTGATAACATGTGTGTGTTTGACGACATGTGTGTGTGTTTGATGTGCTGTTCGTCTGAGCGCGATTACAATAAAATCGGACACAAACTATCCTCGTATATTTCGAGGGGCGGCGAGAAAAAGCTATTACGGCCGCGAAATTGATGGTTATTGCTAGTGGCAACTAAATGTTTTTGAAGAATGGAAAGAAGTGTAGGCGTTTGGGCTAAATTTACTAAATTTTTGTGATCATGATAAAAAAAATACCGAAAAATACGTCAATTGAGGCCAAGGTTTGAAAATAATGAATGTGAACGTAACACAAAAAAAAAAACGTTTCATTGCGACCGAGTTCACGATATAGGAAACACGATAAACTAAAAATAAAATAAAAAAATATGGTCTTTTCTAGTAAAAACGGTGCATCAAAAGTAGATCTATTTTCACGAAATTCAAATGTCTACAAGTTATATCTAATATATAACTATGTATTTTAAAAATTCAGGGTTCATTCAGACCTTTTTAATGACGTACTCTTTTATAATTGGTCTTAAACAAAACACGAAGAAGTTATTAAATAAGTTATTGTTATTATTGAAAAGTTGGAGCAGATGGCAGAGAAAAAAATAGAAGAGTCTCACAATACAGGTTGTCAAGACCATCCGAAGACTTAAGGGTGTTTATGTTCCCTATTACTAGCAAGAAATTATATAAAAAACATGCGAAAATAATTCACCACCAAATTTATTAATTTTATTAAAGCGCTGGTGGAAGTTCTTTTGAACCGGCGTCACGAGCAAACGAGCTTATAACAAAAACGATTTAATATTATCACGAAAATTTTCATTTTTTCTTTCGGAAACCACGATGAATTTTGATAGGATGTCGATATGTTTGAAATCGTAGGGCCAATTAGGTGAATTTTAAAATCGGGAATGGTCCTGGGATACGATTTATCCAGCCAGACGTTTCGGCGCGAAGATGCTGCCTTTATCAATGTCTCTCGGGCGAAAAATAACAATTATTCAAAAAAATAACTGGAGATCGCGGATGTCGGTTTAAACTCAGCGCTGGGCTTTTCAAAAACGCATTTTCTACTCTCAGTTCCCCTTTATTATAAAACAAGCTGACCCAACGAACTTCGTACGGCCTGTTTGTTAACTTATTAGCTGAATTAATTTCAATTTTTTATTAAGTATACTCAAAATGAATTTAGTTCAATAAATGTACAAAAATCAAAATGATAAATGTGATAACCTCACAAAGTGGACATCTTCGAAGGCAACTTACCGCTTGGAAATAGAATTCATAGAATACAAAGCCACACAATGTAGGAGAAAATGAATTTTCTTTATATTTTTTTTTGTTAATTCGGATGTTTTAATAGTTATTCTGTTATTCGGGGTAAGAGATATCAAAAAAATCAAAAATCATAAAAATTGACACCATTTTTTAAAGTATATAATAAATTTGGGGATGATTTTTTTTCGAATTTTCTTATGTCAATTCATACTCATAATAGATTACACACTGCCCCTCTAAGTCTTCGGGAATGGTCTTGGGACACCTTGTATATAGATTACATTACATAGGTAAATATAATAAATATGTGATTAAGATGAAGGATTAGGTGTAAATAAGATAATTTTATGCGTGACTTAAAGTTCATAAATATAAACATAATGGAAATGTAAAAAAAGAATGCCAAATGAATGTAAAAGTATTTGACTTAATTATATTAGATATTTTATTTAGATAACACCAAATCGCTTATCAAATGAAAGACATATTTTTTGACAATATTGAAAAATGTGTTTTGAACTTTCGTAAAAAATAAAGAAATCTTACTAGGCTTACGCATTAATCCATCTATGATTAATCCTAGTTGAATTTCTCATGCGTAATGTTGATCTAGCACTTGCGAAAGATACTAGGTGTGTGTACTTCAACACTCGGCAAGTGTACTCACTTCACTTCATGAGATTTCTCCCGGGACATCGCTTGAAGCGAGGAATCTATTGAAGTGCCCAGTTTCATTGCTTACACTTCATTCATGTTCGTCGATTATTTAGCACCCTTTTACACGACCGATTACTTACTTTCACTCAACGGTATTGAAATAATTATGTAAGCAAAACCGTACCTATCTAAGAAATATCTTACAAATTAGAAGAACTTCAATTTATTTTATTTACATATTTTGTGAAAAAAAAAATATATATATCATATAGATATTACAATAAACAAAAATAAGTACAAAGATTAAAATATCTTTACAAAATATCTTTAAGAAACATCCTCAACACTAAAACGCTAAGAGGAGTTTACTTTGCATTAGTTCAGTCCCTAATCTCCTACGGTCAAATAGCCTGGGGCGGCACCGCGAAAGCGCATCTGGATTGTGTGATAAAAGCTCAAAAAGCCGTTATCCGAGTTATCAATAGGAAGCCATACTGCTATCCATCTGATCAACTCTTCGCGTCTTTTAAAGTACTAGACGTAAGGCAGTTGTATATGAAGACCATCATGGCACACTTTCATGGGGACACCAAACTAGGTATAGGCGAAATATGCAGCCTCGTATGAATACAGCCTTCGGCCAACGGCACTATACATTCCTCGCTCCAAAAATATACAACACCTTCTGTTCTTCGGTAGATGAGGTTCCAGTGCGGCATGATGTTTTCAAGCGCAAAATTTGCAATTGGCTTATGACGTTTACAAGAAACGACTGTGAAAAACTACTCTTAAATATTCCTATATAGACTATTATTATATAATATTATATACTTTGCACATTATATATATTATATATTATTACTAAAATCTAATACTTTATAATATAAGTATTTCATGAGCATTTATTTTTCATATATGATGTTATATATTATGTACGTACACTATTTATCAAAATAAAATAAAAATATAAAAACAAGTAAGGCATAAGTCCATATCTGGTATCAAGTGTCAACCTGCGAGTGCCTTCTCGCACCGCACGCTCATCTACTCTGTTCCAGGTGCCAAGGCGCAATGCAAACTATGCCAGAAACTCTGTTCTGTACCGTTTACTTAATACCTACAACACGAAATTCGGTGAGGTTGATGTATTTGACCTAAATCGTGGCGAGTTTCTTTCAAAAATCCGGAGTATTTCATGCCAATCTGACTCAAAATAAAAGCGTTGCATAATAAAATTAATTATCTATGCGCAACACATATGATGTTCATACATACAAACATGCACACACGCAACCACACACCATCTACACAACCACACACCCTCACTGACACTTTTACACCGTACATACATACACCTTCTAAAATAGCGTTAAGCTCAAAATATTTTGTACATAGGCGTAAGCTTTAATTGGCCTTATTGTTAACCTCTTCAAAAATGTATATAGTTTTAGTACGCTGTATGCTTACATGTTAATAATAAATAAATAAATAAATAAATAAAATTGGAGCAGGTATCACCCCAGAACAGACCTTGTCTAGTGGGGTGATAAAATCCACACCACCTATCTATTTTGCTTTGTATGAGATAGTTTAAGATTACTTTGTAACTAGATATATTCATTGTTTCATGCTATTTCATATGTATTGTTTTTGGATAAAATAAAAAAAAAAAAAATCTAGGATAAATAAAATAAATATTATTGTCATATTTAAATTTATTTAAACTCTTTTTTTTGAAATTAACTATTGTCGGCTTTGTTCAGATAATTAAACAGCTATATTGACACTTATTGTTACACGTTTACTAATGAGTAAACATTGTAACAATTAATGTTTACTCGCATGAGTAAACATTTTAAGTAAAATTTTTAATTATTTTTTTTAGTAAATGAGGCATATTTTATCTGATTAATGTTTGATTGTAGATATAGATCAGCCCCCTAAAAGGGTATCAGTGAATTTAAACACACCCGTATGAATTATTAAGTTGTTTTTGCGTGTTTCTATTTACAATTTCAGCTGATTCATTTTCTAATAGTGTAAATATTTTGTGGGTAAATTTATAAATAAATTAATCAGTAAACCATAAAAATAAAATCCTTATTTTTTATATGTAAAGGCAGTGTAAAGCGTATTGTCGACTGCCTCGTGGCTTTACGGTAAAAAGAAGAAGAAATAAGTACGTTTAAATAATAATAATGTGTTTACCCAGTTTTTCGAAAATATTTATTTTCACTTCTACCGCCATTGTTACATTAACAAACGATTTGTAACAATTTTGAAACAAAAGCACAAATAATTAAACAAAAGCCGAGTTGTGATTGTGATTTATGGTGCGTCTCGTAGGACTCCATCAGAATCGGCTTTGTGGGGGAGGAACGTAACGGACATGTCAATAAAAGGAATGCCAGCTGTTTACTATATTATTTTAAATATTTAATAGTTTCCTTTTAAAATTTTCATTTTAGAAATTTATAGTTTTATGTAATTTTAACATTATTTCGGTCCTGGTCATATAGTAACCTTAAACAGCACATCAAATTTAGTTTAATATATATTTTTTTTAATAAACAACTACTACCAGCAAGGTCATTTACAATTAGTATGTGCCCTAATCAACTAGGCTATTTTCTTGCGCAAGAGTTAAGGGAGGAAGAACATTACAAATGACATGAAATAGTGAAGAATTCTTGAATACTGCTCGGTCATATTTGAAATAAAAACTTGAGTTATCTTTGTACGCACTGAAATCATTCGGCTTGAACCAGTTGAACGTGACAAACGGGTGTACGGCACAGACGACAATGCGACGAACGACAGACTTCCCTCTCTACGCATAAAAAATATGCGCTCCGAGGGAATAAAATACTAATAACCTAATTTAGTATAAACGACTTGCTTTCGGATTGAAAATTTTATACCACTACTAATGAAAAAGAGCTGTTTTTTGTGTAATGCTCTTGAAAAACAACCATAGATTTATAACATTAAAGTCAACACATTTTCAGTATTAACTAATGAAACACTGAAACTTAGATAGAGCGCTCAAATATCATATTCGAAGCTTAAAAAATATGACTGCACAGCTGTTGGAAGTTATTATTTATTACTGGCCAGTTAAAATTAATACAAACTAGTCTATGTTTGCAAATAGAAACATGTAAACGTATTTTCAGTGCCACATTATAATTATCATAAAATTATTATTTAATTGAAATATTATGCCCGTTTCGTTTCATTACTAGCCGCCCGTCAAAATTTACCAAAAAAAAAATTTAAATAGTCTTAAAATTTATGATGAATTACAAGAATGTCATGATATCATTATACGTTTTTTTTTAAACTACTCAGACTTAAAAAAAACCCCCCACTGTCACCTCTATGGCCATCCAAAACGCTCGTCGAATGGGCTGAACGTGCTGCAGGGATAAGTAGAGATAAGAAATGTAGCAACCTATCACAAGTTCGTACCGCAGACGCGAATGGGAGATGCCTTTAATGAAGCCTATAGGGCCTAGCTGTAAGAAGGCAGGTTCTGGTTAAATAATTTACTACTACTGAACAATGTACCAAAGCAGGCAACACTCGAGCACAAGGTGGGTCCAGTAGGCACGATATAAAACTAACGTCAGCGCAGTAATTGATGGTCCACGAATGAGTCTGGCCGCAGCGACGCAAAGCAGTGCGCGGGCAGGAGTGGGCTTCGGTGAAATGAGCACAGATGGCCCAATTCGCTGACGGCCATGCATCTGACACATGGACGGAAATCTATCATCTCAGAGGGATGCTGCGAGGTGACATGGATCTCAAAAGATTACGCACAAAGTTAGGAAGCGTAAATTTAAATTAAGTAATCAGATCGACAACCATACCTTTATGTTATACAGCATGTAAAAAAACTATCACAATTTCATCAAAACAGTGTAACAGTGTAACATAAACCTAAAAATATTTTGTTTATATATCATAAATTCTTTAATTTTACTTCTGTAACCTTTTATGCAATCAAGTTCAAGTCAAGTTATTTATTTCCAAAATATATTATAATATACAGGGATAACATATATCGTTTTATTTATAATGACTTAAGAATAAATAAAACGTTATTTCTTATTCATATTATTTGTTTGAGCCATTAATAAAATATGTTCAAACTAAGTAATTTACTCTTCGTGGCAAGGATATACTTGTCTCTTTCCTACCCATAAGTATTCTCCCGTCTCGCTCTTCCGCACCAAACCTACAGAGACGTTTCAGCAATTGAACGGTGCGGTGTATGACCCTCTGCTCTCGCGCAGCTCTACAAGTACTTATCGGCCCATATACCGTGTCACCCGTGAAACCCACCAACGCCGGTTGCAGCATCCGAACTCATCAGTGCGCCTGTCAACTAAAGGTTGGTGAATCTATTTGTAGTTTGGTGTATTCCGTGTAACCCAATTCTTTTCTGGTTAGATATAATCCAAACCTATATACCTAAACCTACAGTCCATTAGTATATCAAAAATATCTACCATTATTATTTTGAGAAGTGTCGTATTTGTTTATATTATTAGATTTATTATTTATTTAAAAACTAAGAAACGATCAGTAAACTTTTTATTGTTACTAAATAATAAAAAAAACATATGCACCAAAATGTTGAAACACACTCTATGAAAGTTTGATTTGACACTAGAAGTAATCTTATGATGAAACTTCGATGGAATCAATTTGCAAAAATCATTATAGATAAGTACCACAAACCAATTAGATATTAAGCAATTTTAAACGTAAAACTTATTTTTTTATTCCGAACTTAACAAAACTTAAATGATTTAGGTTGGATTTCGCGTTCTTTATTAATTAAATGTTGGAATACCTATACTTATATGAATAGGAGTAGACTAGTTATGAGTTGGGGAGCAAATAAAAGTTATAACCCCAACAAAACACTATCTCAAATGTTATGTTCGCAGAATGAGTGCCGATGCACGAAGCGCCCCCGCCTAGCCAACGTGCACACTAATTTATTTCCGATATTCTCGCATTAAAAATCTCATTATTCCCTGTTTCCCCTCGAATGGTAGTCCACGTTAAAGGTCTGTCTCAGCTTTGTTAATATATTTAATAATCCTTTTTTCGAACTATAGTTCCTACATTACCATCTATTACTACCTTTAGAGTATAGCTCATAAAGTAGGCAATCCACATAGTAAAAAAATGTATGTAGTTTAAAAAAAACACAGCTCTTTTTTTTATGTCCACATAAATGAATAGACGCTTTTATATTTAATGTACTTAGATACTAATATCTTTGTATTTGAAATTCATATAAAGTTTGAAATTTACATCATAAAATATTAATATGATATCGAAATTATTAAATCTACCTGGTATCTTAGTAATGTGTATGCCCGCTTCTAATCCAGAGGTCCCCGGTTCGAAGTCAGTTTCTCAACACTATCGAATAAGTATTTGAAATATTTTCTGCCTGCGATGAATGGCCTCTCGTCACTAGAACACCGGCAAAGCAGTCAGAACTGCGCTATAGCGCCTCCTCGACAACACAAGCGATACAAAAAAAAATGACGGTCTATATTGATTTGAAGGACTTTCTGTGATAATCATGTGGCGTTGCTGTCTTATAAGATTTATAAGAGTGAGTGGATAAGCGAGTTTGTTGTCTTACTCTTATTAGCGGAAACTTCTGCAGTTCAAATCCGAATATATTAAGCATGCCAGTAAATTGAAATTACCTGCTCACTGTTATTATGACCGTCGTCGACATATATTATTTACATGTATTTTTCTATAACCTGACTTATATTACAACACGTAAAAGGGAACATAAACATTCTGTATATGATGACGCTATCGTAAAAACGACCCTTAAGGCTCTCATCCCCTCGTATTAAGTAGCCACAACATGCGATCGCATGGTAAGTCCGTTTGAGCTGACGTGCTTGTCTGACCTTCAGCGAATGAATTTCTACAAATCTCCAGTTGGGTGTTTTACTGGTTATTCGGTAAGCTCATTGCTTTTACCAATAGAAGACTTTTACCAGTAATATTGAGATTTATTAAACTAGAAAGAGGTTTCCAGACAGCCGAGATTAATTTTGCAGGGCAGTTTTTAGATATATCTTAACGGAAAAGTACTCAGACGCTATAAGCGTCTAATTATTTAACGTCTAAAGGCACCTTTTGTTTAGTATCTCTGCAGGGTGTATTCAAGGGGTTGATCAACAATCAATATTGGAAAAATATTTACCAATTATGAGAAAAACGAATTGAAAAATCAATAAAAAACATTAATATTTGAACGCGGCTGAAAGCATTGCGCGAGGTTGGTGAGCGACCCCCCAAAGTACTTCGAAAAAAAGACGAAGAAATTATCTTATACAGAATGTTTCAAGACTATTCCCAAAGACTTAAGGGGTGTTTATGTTCCCTATTGTGAGTAAGAAATTATATTAAAAAACGCGAAAATAATTCATCAACAAGTTATTATTATTTTTGCCGTAAATTGCCTTTACCGTGGCAAAACGCGGTCGATATTCCTGGCCTTGACCGGCGCGGCGTCGCGAGATCGCAGGGCCAATTAGCAGAAATTGTACAAAGACAACATTTACAACATTTATGGCAAAAAAAAGTAAATGTTCAAATGTGACTAATGTTTAAGAGTATGTGTGAGAGAGTATCTGCTTGTGCCTGAATGCTTTTTCAAAAATGCGAAAATACGTTAATAAACTTATTAAAAGCTATTTCATAAACTTTATTATTTGACAAGAGTGCACTAAATTCTTGTTGTGTAAATTCCCAACCCCTCCTACTTTTCAATCCCAACCTCGTTCTAAAATGTATTTTTCCATTTGCTAATTTTGGAGGAAACTATTATTGGCTGAAATAAATAAATAAAGATACATTGTATCTTTAATAACATATATCTATATTCAGATTCCTATATATAAATACAGAAATAAAATGAAATGAAATGTGGGTATACAGAACGCAGTGTTCAAAACAGACCGCCGCAGTTGGCCCATCTCTCCCCATCACCACTTGTGATTTCACACTCAATATGTTGATCCAATAAGAAACAAATTAATACGAAACGAGATTTGTGAATGCCTACCCGCTATAAAAAGGGGTCGCCTTTGACGAAAGCGGACCGACCATATGGGACGCGGTTGCTTGTTTGCAAAATACCCCACAAAAGGATGATACGCCGCAAGGGCGCATGAATTACCAGCGAGCTGACCGCGAGGATGTTGCCATGGGTCTGTCTCGTCCAGGAATCGGGTTTTATGCTGGTGCTGATCAAAATGCCCGTCGCCGAGTCAGTAGACGAATTGCCACTAATTTGGGCGGTTGGGTGTGAGAACAGTGTGTTGTCATTCACATAAAACGTTCAAGAAATATTGCTAATTATGCATATTACAAACGGCACGATTTTCAATGCAGATTATCCACCACTGTGGGCAGTTCTAATTATAACCGTCTTTATTTCTTGTGGCAAACGTTTATTAAAATAAAAAAATGGGTCTACGTCGACCAGATGGTGGAAGTTATATTTCTTTGGCCATTCGCACACACACACACTCACACACAGGATATATAAATGAAATATAAGACAATTTTCTCTGTTATTCAATATATTATTATAAGTCACTTCATTATTATACTATACACCTATACATTATCATTATTAAGTTCGTATATTCGTATACTTTCGTATAATTTCTGAAAAAAAAAAACCCAGCCGGGGAATCGAACCAGGGACTCTAGCGTGGGAGACGAGTGCGTTAACCACTGACCTACCGAGACTCTTGGGGTATCTTTGGTAGAGAATGTATAAAAAGGCACTCTATGGATTTTACTCCTAACGCGTGACGCGGTTTCTCGACCAACATCCCATCCCAATGAGTACAACGGGCGCAAAGAAATATAACTTCAAAAATACATTGCAATGGCATCGCAACAAACGAACTAATACAAAATAATAATATATTTAACATGGAAGTGTAACATAGTAAGAATGAAACCAGGGCATGGTATGTACAATACATGGCAATAATTAAGTGTTATCAAATCATAATTTTGACATAACAAGAAATACAAATTTATATGTTTAGGTAATATATTGATATTTTGTTATAACGGCAAATCGACTAAAAATATTTTTTTCTGAATAAAATTTAAAATTATTGAAAAGTAGACCTTTATAATTATTTTTCGTTTGGCTTTATAATCGATACTTTTAAAAAAATATATATAAACATCAATATTCCCATAAATAATTCACTTTCGTCAGACGATTTGCCGCTATTAAGAATGTATTATAATTACAATTGGGTAAAACATTTATTCGCTCAAATAAATCATTATATTTAGCATATAAATATAAATATACAATATTACTGCTATTAAAATTATTTATTTTTTTATTAGATATGAAATAAAACATTTTATATGTGAAAAACAAGTAAGGATGTATTTTTAGAATTTCTTTTCACCTCTTGTATTTTTCTTTGATTAAATAAATAAATATAGCTAATATGGCGTATATATTTATCACTATACACACTAAGAGAGTCAGTAGAGTTTACGACCAGCGAACTATATACCCAAGGGGGCGACAGCCTATAATTTCACGCCATAATCTAAACAGTCCCATCAAAATTCATCCCAAGGGGGAACAGAATCGGAACGTTTCTGGAGCGTGAAAAATATGGATATAAGCGTAGTACCCATTATGTACGCACCCTTATTCGTCGCGAAATGCGCGTGCGCGCGCGCGTGATACTTCTCGGCTTGTAGCTTCATGGTGAGTATAAAATAAGGAACTGTTTATTCTGACAAAATACTTTTTTTTTTGAAGAACTCTATGCAGTGAAAATTTGCTACCAAAACGTTTACGAAATACGAATTAAGATCGACGATTTGATCAAAAGTAGATAAATCCTTTTTCTTGTAGATGGTGTTTTCCAAAAGCGCTTTCTCCGTCTTGCGCATGGTTTTAAATCATTCTGTTTTAGCTTACACTCATTCTGTGCCCCTTATTGGTTATTCTTTTTAAGCTTTGATAATTGTGAGGTTAAATGGCAAACATTAAAATTTAACTTCTATATCAACTAAATTAAGGCAAAACACTACAACGTTTGTATAGTGAAATAAGTGGTTTGAGTCCGTCTAATCCGCACAAGCGATATTTTGATTAATAAAGATTAGCTAATTTTAATCTTAGCAATTAGGCGTTTGGCGCACGCGGGCCTGGCCATCTTTAGTGTCTTCGGCGTCTTAGAAGTGTCTTCCTGGCTCTGCCCATCATATTTCAGGTCTTCAAAATTCATCTCGCTAGACAGTATCACGTTCTTCTAGCCTCATGGCACTTTTGGGTTAAAAGATTGGGAGTAAAACAGGTTCATCGTATACCTACAGCGCCGAATGAGTCTCACAGAGCCAAGCTGTGAAATCCGTCGATACTGAGCCAAAGCCAATGGGCATTGTGTGTGTGTTTTACAACAATAAACGTCGAAATGTGGGTGCGAGATCGACTATTGCGAATGGAATCAGTGCCTAGGCATAACAATATCTCTGAACAGTACGAGAGAGGGTGCGAAAGAGAGGGGCAGAGCGAGAGGTATTGAGATATTAGTGCGGTGGTTCTAGAGATTACTTTGTATTCAAATCAGGGCTACCGGATGAACGCACCTCAACTGAACTAAATCAGGGATGGCACACAGGAGAGATGACTAAATAATTATAAAAATAATTTATAAACCGATTAAGAAAATTATTAAGTAACATTAAAATTAAAATTTATCTTACAATACTAATAATAAATAAAATCAAGAAATAAATAATCCTGACAAATAATTAATTGGTCTAGTCGAAGAAGTCCATCTTTAGTAACTATCTTTTTCGCTTAGTCTTCATACACATGTTTTAAAAATGAAAGTAAACTTTTCAATATTACCAAAAATTGTATCCCAGCCAAAAACAGAGAATATGTTTAGGTCGGGCGATTAATTGTTATTAAAATATATATATACAACCACGCTCGCTTTATCTCAGATCTTAATTTTAAATCTAAAAAGTAATACCGTCGCCAGCCATTGCTTTCTATTATTTATCATTTTAAGAACATGGATAAAATATTAGTATAATTATATAAACAATCAGTATCAGTAATCAAAATAATGTAAAAAACCAAAATGTTAAGTCTGTCAGGTTTTCTGGTCCGATTTTGATCGGAATTTTTCAATCCTTAGTGTGCGGTCATTCCCACGTTTTAAAGGATTTATTTCACAGCTTTATGACCGCCAGGAGTAATAGAACCTCGAGTTTTGATAGGTCATATATTTATGACTATTGGCTATCGTCCAATTCTGAAAACCTCTATTCTACCAAATTCTAATTTCTATCCGACTTCACCTACTCGTGAATATTTTGTTGTTTAAGTAGTATTTTCAATAGATGAACCACTTGCAACATTTTGGCACTACACTCACGTAGACGGTGACGGTTTGCCGCGTTCAACCGGTAGCACTGATTCACCGGCAAGGAACGCGCCAAACAGTATTCGTCTATTCTAACACTATTTGTCTGTTTATAACTGAAAGAGAGCAAAGGTATTAATGTTACACGTGTAACTAAAATAATTCAAAAATATAAAATAAGCTACAACATCTTGGTGTTTTTGTTTCTAATTATTGGTGCTGAGATCCCCTAAAACGCAGGGAAATGTATGTAAGGTCGGAATTCAGAAAGGGTTGGGGGGAGAAGGGGGGGGGGGGGGGGGGAAAGGCGTCAAAAAGATTTTGAATTATCTTTTGCATCTAAAACTGTAACTTATGCATAGGGCCGCTAAACACTTACAATAAAGGCTTATTTCGACTGTGACATGGTTGACCGCCATTTCGACCGAGTTTTTTGAAACCGTAGCGCAGCCCTGCAGTGCAGGTTTCGTCACATCATGACATCTCCGCACAAACAATAGTGAGCCCTAAGGTCCTCCGCCCACGCGTCACAATCGTCGACTGCCGCACTTTACATATAATTCCCCGTATTAACATAACCTAATGTTGCCATTATCAACACGATTCACGTGCGTTGGTTCTCAATACTTTCATTTACGGGAATAGGTAAGCTGTCTCTGTCAATCTTTAAGTTCTCCTTATAATGTGAGGTAATTACGGTAGACTTCACCTGCGTTTTTAAAAGGCAGTAATTGTGATGATATTAATGTAATTCTTAGTTATTTACAAGAAAAATTAAGAGATCGTGGTAGTCTAGTGGTTAAGGTGTTGGAGTATTAGTCCAAAGGTCGCGGGGTCATACTATTTTTAACGCTTCATTACCACCATCTCCCTTGACTCTAGCACAGGCACATTTGGCCTAGTTGAGTAGGGTTCAAAATAATTGTATATGACCTAGGTCATAGCAATTATTAAAAAAAAATCTTCACCTCATATTTTAACATCTCTAAATTTGAATGAACTAGCAACAAACTAGTACTTCTAAATATTTAACCGCTACTGGTTATATTCAAAAGAGAAAAAAATATTAAAAGGCTTTATACATATAGTTAAATGTGAAAAACGATTATACTTTCACGTTGAGTATAAATTCGACTTTATAATTGGAAAATTTTAAAATTGATATGTTTTAGTTTGTATAAATAAACGTTTGTGTGTTTTTCAAAACGGCAAATCGTTTTGAACTGAGGGACATGGGAATAGTTCTTTATTACCACATGTTTGACTGTACCATTAGCACAAACTGCTAAGAGCTGTCTATTTGGTTATGTATTAATATATTGTAATGGGATATTGAATCCTCATCGCCCGTGGAGTTTTAGGGTTTAAGTAAGCGTCTTTGAATTACTTATTAAAAATTGTGGACAATTCAAGAAATTTCCTATTTTTAGGATTCCATATCAAAAAACTAAAATTATCGATCGAGGTTAATGTTGCTGTTTAAAAAAAAAAACTAAGCCGGAGAACTGAGTCATGGATGAAGCGCTGAATGCGCCGAGGTGGTATGCGAAGCGACTCATTCCGAGTACCGAAGGGATAAGTTTCCTTACTTCGGTCCGGACACAAGCACCGCCCATTAGAATATTTGTTTAAAATATTAAGAACATCGGCTAAATGCATAGCTAGTTCTTAGCTCTTCAAAGCGAGTAATAGTCAGTATTTATATATTTATTTGTGTTGTAATGTACAACTAATACACCAATACAAATCTACAACAATGGAGCCAAAAAATAAATCTAAAAAATTTGACAGGTAAAAAGTAACTCGAAAGAAATGTGAAGATAAAAAGAAATAATTTACCACTCTGGAAAAAATATTTTAGCAAAACGTTTGGTTATTTAAAAATATGCAACCGCTGAAAGAAATTTGCTAATCGAACTTAAGCGTAAGCAAAACATATAGTTGTACAGACTGATTATTGTTTAATATTTTTTGGTTAGATTTACCATAGTTCTTGCTATGCTTCAAGAGATGCAATTAAAAAATATTTTAGTAAAAACATTTTGCTATGATTACAGAATAATTATAGCGTCGTTGATGAATAGCTGACGTAATGAAACGCCGTGACCACAATATTTTGTTGTTTTTACTTGTTAGGTAGCATTTTATTTTGTTGTGATTCAAATCAAAATTGCCGTGTCAGCTGATCGTGAAATTTATAGTTTGCAAAAATATTGTAGCGAAACTGCCAGGACTGTTCTATACTTTCGAATGATGAAAACAGTACAGCTTTGGCCGGAGATATTCCAATTAAAAATGATGGTAACATTGAGAAATATATTATAAAATTATAGTACCCGCAACTAAGTAAGTTTAACAATAGTCGATGTGCAACGATAACGCTTTAAGAGAGGTCGCATTATCCTATGCAGAGCTGCAGCGAAACACCTGTGAAGCGATATCTGGTCGCGCCGATCTAAATGCCTTCAGGAAATGATGATGTGTCCGCCGCGCCTTTTTCGAAAAAAAATCTCCGACTACCGCCGATCGAAATCCATCCGCGACGCGGTGACAAAAAAGAGCGATGCGAGTGGGCGAGCTGTCACAAATACGGCTACTAGTGTTCTGACGGCTACGATTTAGTTTTTGAATTCCGTAGGGGCATAATTTATGCGCGCTTCTAGACCGTCGCAGATAAACTCAAAATCCGGCCACAAGCCAAACTAACTGTACCACTGACCAAAACCCTAGACAATAAAGTTATTGTATCAACATAAGGACGAGATTTTTAAATCAATCATAGGGCACTCGATGACTACTAGACATAAAACTTCTTAGTCCTAACTAGTTTCATTTTTTTACGGAAAACCTAGGTTTTATTTAACGAGTACATTATTAATAAACATAAAAATGTACAAAATTTAAAATAAGAGACACAATTAAACAAATTATAATGATAAATCTGCAAACCTATAATTTTTCTTTGTCAGCTATTTAGATGAAAAGAATTGAGCAATTATAGGGAACGGTACGTAATTATATATATAAATTTAGAGTTGTTTTTGATAGAACATTTAAATTATGTACTTTAAAATACTTTTTTAAATTAATAAAAAACACTGCTTACCATATGACCACAAGTATATTTTTCTTAAATCGGTAATTCAGGAGAATGAGCAACTTAATCTTCTATATACTGCTTTACTTACAACCTACACGTAATATAAAAATCTGTAAATAATAAATCAGAGGGAATGAATGAATAAATAAAGTAAAAAACTACTCTTTTTTTTTTGTATCTACATTTACATGCAATAATTTACTATATTTTTAGTATACGAGTCAGGGCTGGCAAAATGCCCCTGGCATATCAGGTCCCCCAAGAATCGTTTATTATTACAAAATTGCACAAGTTAAACAATACATACCAACAATCCAAAACCTTGTCCTATAAACAATCCAGCTTATTGGTCCTACTATTTTAAACGTGTTTATTTTGACCTCATAACAAAATCCTTCGTGGTTTTAGAGTAAAAAAATTGTAAACTTTGGTCGCTAACGAGGCCACGCCGGGTCATTGAGCGACCTTGGACGAGCGCCTGTGAGCAAAAAGGGAATTTACACGAGCGCTTTGATAAAATTAATAAATGTGAACGTGATTTTTTTTTACAATTTCTCAGACGTAATAGGGAACATAAACACCCCCTTAAGTCTTCGGGAATGGACTTGGAACACTCTGTATATCTATTTTTACCGCATTCGCAACAGAATCAAATAAACACTTACGAGTATGTGGCACTTTCTTAAAGTATTTTTATGCGGAAAAATATGAAAGTTCCACGTTTCAGTAGATTTTGAATATTTGTTTAGTTACCTCTTAAATTTTAATGAATTATAAGTTGCGTAAAAATCACAGCGTCTTTTTGGTTTGAGTCCTCAGACCACATAAAACCACAGGATTTCAAAAATTAAGGCAACTGGGTAAAAGTAAAAAATAGCATTTCAATGGTTTGCCCGCCGCATCTTGGTGCCTTTTGACGAAGCTAAGGACACAATATCAATGGCTCAAAGATTGTGTCGCTGATGCCGTCGCATGCGCGGGCTTCGAAACCAGCTTTGCATACCCCTGGCGCACAAACAGACGAGATCGTATCTGGCGAGAGGAGGTAGGTATCCGCTTATTTAAACATTTTCCTAATGATTTCCATTTGTTAGTCAGGATGCACTCTCCATAAATAAGTCGGTTTTAAATGCATACATTCTGCATAAGTATTTATTAGTTTTGTTTTTATTATTTACCACTATTATTTCAATATAATGGTGATAAGTCATACCAGTGGAAATAATTTATAAAAAAAACCTTACATGTTTTTTTATACAACTTCAACTTTTTTATACAAAAAATTGTACACAAAAACAATATTCTGTACCGCATTTAAAACCAGAACAAATTTACGTCAGGTGACCTGATCAACTGCTATCTCGTCTTAAGAAAATCGGATAGAAAAAGTGTTTAGGTCATCCAAGTTTGGGGACAGCCTGTCAGTAATCAGCAGGTACCGCCCCCGTCCCCTCCCTTAACTCCACAAATGTTTAACATTCTCAAATATTCGAACGGTTTGAATTAAATTTTTAAATTCGTTTTTCACATAATGGGAAACATTTTCCTTACATTTTGTTAAGTAATGTTTGATTGTTGGTAAAGATTAACCTCCCATGAGGACAGTAATGATTTCAATTACACCCATGGATACAATATTTTAGCAAAGCGTTTATTTAAAAATTTGCACCCGGAGCAAGAAATTTGCTTATCGAACATAAGTGTAAACAAATCGTATAGTTGTATGTACAGACAATAATTGTTAAATTATTTTTGGTTAGATTTACCGTATGTAGCAAACACATATTGCTATGATTACAAAACAATATGGCGTCGTGGGTGCAATAGAGCGACGTTACCTGAAAATTTATAATATTTTGTTGTTTTACCTTGTTAGGTACCATTTTATTTCACTGTGATTCAAATCAAAATGGCGGTGTGACTGAACAGCTAATCGTGAAATTTAATTTGCAAAAATTATTTTACCGATGTTATGTTAAAAAAAAACGAAAAATTGTGATACATTGAAAATTATGGTGCTTGCAACCAAGTGAATTTAACAATAATCGATGTGTGTGTTAGAGATCGTGGTAGTTTAGTGGTTAAGGCGTTCGACTATTGGCCCAAAGGTCGCGGGTTCGATTCCGCACATGGTCATACCATTTCTAACGCTTCATTACCACCATCTCCCCTGACTCTAGTACAGGCATATTTGGCCTAGTTAAGTAGGGTCCAAAATGATTGTATATGACCTAGGTCATAGCAATTATTTTTAAAAAAAAAAAACTTCAATAAAATTATTACTGTCACTATGTCAACCATACTTTATGGTGACCAATACCAACGATCTTTTAAAACATATAGTTACGGCATGTCATACAAATCGTTCTTGTAAACACTCCACCATGTTGGATAGAAAAGACCTTATCGCGATGACATGCGAGCAAGCGAGACGTATGATACGCGAAGATTGTACTCACGCAAAGTGGCGTACTTGAGCGTGGTGCGTTTTACACCCTCAGTTACATAAACCTATTATCAGGTATTTTATCTATAATTATTGGTGTTTATAGAAAACACTTACTTATTACTTTTTAGGAAAACTAACCCAATAGAGAACATAAACACCAGGCCCGGTGGAAAAAAGTGAATTTTCAAGTATCGAATTTAGCAGTGCGGAAAAGCTATCGTTCGCATAAACAATAAAATATTATCTTGATGCTAAAAATTTACCAATAAGTTTTTCGACTTTTAATAGCGGGCTAGTATTTCATTTTTCTTGCCATATAATAATAATAAAAAGAAATTGGGTCTGCGTCAGACCAGATGGTGGAAGTTATACTTCTTTAGCCATTCGCACACACACACAGACACACAGAATATATAAACGAAATATAAGACATTTTTCTCTGTTATTCAATATATTTCTCGTCAATATATTATTATAAGTCACTTCATTATTTTACTATACACCTATACATTTTCACTATTAAGTTCGTATATTCGTATACTTTCGTATAAATTGTGAAAAATAAAATCCCAACCGGAGATTGAACCAGGGACTCGTGGGAGCGTGGGAGACGAGTGCGTTAACCACTGACCCACCGAGACTCTTGGGGTATCTTTGGTAGAGAACGTATAAAAAGGCACTCTACGGATTTTACTCCTAACGCGTGACGCGGTTTCTCGACCAACATCCCATCCCAATGAGTACAACGAGCGCAAAGAAATATAACTTCAAAAATACGCGTTACATTTTGAGTAAGTTTTTCACTCATCATGACAGATTTTGTCACTCGAATGTTGCCATTTCCGCACACTTTTCCGGGGTACTCTGTCACAAGTTTTATACATCTTTCAGGTATGGCGGTCAAAAATTTAAAAATTCAAACTTAGGTAGTGTTATTTTCCAGGAATGATAAAATAGTTTCTGTGGTCAAGCTTTCCATTATTGGAGGGGGCGACAGCTCCCCTCAATCGTGGTACTAAAATTTATGGAGGGAGTCAAAAGTTCTAACACATCTCCTCCGTCTGATGATTTCTTGCTTATAGTATCCTCCTGTAACCCAACTCTCGCATGTGTTGTCTCTCATCCACTATCATAGACAACAACCTGATTTTTTTAATGTTATCCGGTAAATTTCTCGTTGTTGTTTGGCTGTGAGAAATTACCTTAAGTACCTTTCAAAACAATCGAATCTGACGAAGTCAATATAACAAAAACTGACCTCAGTGAAGACCAGAAAGCCTAAAACATCGTGGCAGTTAAATGCCCGGAAGCGAGATCAGGATCCGCTCGGTTTCCAGTTCTCACGCCGTCCGCCGCGCAGAGCCGGTCGGGGAGTGTCACTGCAGGCCTTCGGAGGCCAGCCGCAAACAGGCGTGGAATATTTGAGTAGCGAAGAAACAGGTGTAAGTCCGATAGCGCAGTGGACATTATTCCAGCGGTTGCTCTCGGAAAAAAGCGAAAAAAGGTGTTGAATACAGAGCATTGCTGACGGATTGACTTTTTTTTAATGCATAATCATCTTGTCAAACCCTTGACGACTGTGTGTTAGATAGATTTCATTAGCATTACTACCTATTGCAATGGGTACCATGTCATGACTTCAAGAAAATTTTGACATATCTTCGCGTTTTACATCCCCTAGAACCCAAAACCACCCTCAGTTAAAAAGTTTATATATCTATCTATATCACTTTCTTGTGGACACGATACCTGCCGTAATTTTACACCAATCACTTTCAAATTGATTCATAAAATTTAAGGTCACAAAATCTCGGTCAAGTTCATTTAATAGGCAAAATCAGACAAAGGGGGCCGAAATGGGGGGGTTTTGATAGCACCAACCATTGGTCTCTGGAAGTTGAAAAAAATTGTTTTTCATAATTAAAAAAATCATCCTTCCCTTAATATGCACGGGATCAAACCAGTTCAAAATGTTTATTGTGGGCCTATAATTTCCCTAAAACTTTTGTTTGAAACAATTTTTGATACGGGCAATCCTTACGGCACAGTATACAGAGGGGTTCAGTATACGCACTCTTGCTGCGCAAGGGTACGGCGAGTTAAGATGCGCAAGCTGCCGCGCGGGGAGTAAATCGCACGGCAGCTGGGGTTACGTTGAATACAAATTCGTACAATTGGTGCTCGCCTATCCCCTACCGGTGAAATCTACATCCGCCTTCCGGCATACCGAAAGGTTTTTTTTGCGATATGACGGAAAATGATCAAACTAGAGCTATTCAAAGTTGAGTTACTCAAATAACATTTCACAGCGTGACGTCATTATGAGCATTCAATTTTCGAATATCGCATAGAGACTGAACTAAACATAATGAAATGTGATAGTTTAATATTTTAATTAAATTTTATATACTTTTTCCTTAACATACAAACCTACGTAATAGTGTGATCAATATCTGTCATCTACAGATTTTGCAGATCATCCATGACAGCGCTGATCAGACGACGGTCTGCCGCTCGCGTGGATTAGCAGCTACTCTCGTATGCATCAGTTGAACCTGATCCACATTTATGTAAGGTATTTAGCCTTTATAACGGCTACGTTATACAGAAACAGGTTGAAAAACACCTATGAAAATGATCATTCTTCTCATCACTTGTGAGTGTATAACTCGGTAATATATGTAAAGTAAAGTAAAGTAAAGTATAGTAAAAGTTTATTTCCAAGAACAACTTAATGCATAGGAATGACAATTTTCAATTTTCAATTGGTTCACACACATTGATATAATGCAATATATCGATATTTCATGCCTAGAGTGTTCGACATTTATACTACTCGTATTCATATTACATAGCTAAAAATACATCAGAAAAAATATACATATATATAAATTGTAAATAGAAGTTTTATAATTATGCTTAAATATACTATTCAACTTGATTACTATGAGCAATGTTTAAATGTCTAACAACATTACAAGAGACATGTCATTAATTTAGAAGTAAATTAAATAAACAATGAGTGTTAGCACAGTGGGTAGGTAATCATGTTTTTAGGAAATAACCAAAATCCAAATACTTTTTAATATCCAAACACACACTGCCATTTTGAATTTTCTAATTGTTTCCAACAATATAAATTATAACCTATACTAATTCAATAAATTGCATGGCATCAGACAAAATCTATCAACAAAGATATAAAATTAATTAAAATGATCGTTACCAATATAAATAAATTAATTACAAATAATAATAATCCCAGGTATTCTTGAAGAAAGTCAGTAGCGATTTTTTAACCTTATAAAAGGTTTTTTTTTATTTTATTTTATATAAACTACCAAATATCAGTAAAATATTTCAATTTCAACTAGTTTTGGTCAATATTAGAAACAATTTGAAGGAAGTAATCGTCATAATATAGAAAATTAAAAGGTTGGATCAAAAAATGCATTATTTTTCCTTACTTATATTTTTTTGTGATTGTGGTGTGGATGTCTTATTTGTCCAGTGATGATAGGATTTAAATAAACACGTTTTCACACTCATCACTGTTAGATTTATTTACATTACAATAACCGTTATTACACTCAATAAAATGTATTTTAAAGAATTTACTACACGTAAAAGACGATTTTAACTACGAAATTACGCGCGGAACCACGCAGCGTGACGTTGTTCTCGTCGAATTCCTTGATTTAAATGAATTAATTACTTTCCAAAATAGTCGCTTACATAATACAAAATATTAAATTAAATCAATTTAATTGGCCCTTAAAATATCATCAGGTCATATACAATTATTTTGGTCCCTACTTAACTAGGCCAAATATGCCGGTACTAGAGTCAGAAGAGATGGTGGTAATAAAGCGTTAAAAATGGTATGATCATGGGCGGATTCGAACCCGCGACCTTTGGGTAATAGTCCAACACCTTAACCACTAGACTACCACGAACTCTAATTGGCAATTATTACTATGTAGTCCGTCAACATTGAGTGGGATCTTCAGTTAAGATTGTCCTGCGCCTCGTTATCGAGATATGTGTGCAGTCGCTGTCTTATCACACAATTGCACGCACCTGACTGCGTTGAAGATAACCTCAAGTGCAGATTAAACATAAAAGTTACTTAATACCAGAACATTGTGGAAAGTCCAGTTTCCGCAAATTCTTCATTTGTTTAAGTCATTGGCAACATTTTCTAAAATGAACACATGAAAAAACAACCCATGTTTAATTGTATAATCTTAACAATAAATTAAAGTGTGAAAAATTGAAATTAAAAAATGTTATTGGTATTGTAGTTTTGTTTCGTTTGTTTTTATAATTAAATCAAAAGCTCCATTTGCTACAAGGTAAATATCTTAGTAAACTATAAAAAAGGGCGGCCTTATGCATAGTAGCGCTAAATGACAGTATGCAGTTGTCAAATGTCAAAATTTTGAAAATGTGTCTATGGACGTAACACGTAACATAACACAAAACACGTTTTTTCCCTGTCTACCAAAGTATTCACACGTTTGTTACCCGGATACATTTAAACCCCGTTTGATTCTTGGTCAGTTTTTGGTTGCAAAAAGACTGGGACATCTTACGTTTTATCTGGTATGTTGAATGCATTCTACAGAATTCGAAATTCTGAACAAACTGGCATCAAAAACTTATTTCAGGAAAAAAGTATAACTCACGTTTCTTTCCTGTTCTATTCATATGATATGTTTGTTCCCTCTGGAATAATTTAATATTTAAATATATTAAAAGGTTTAAAATTGTTCAATAACCATCACTATAGAAATACGGCCACCAATATCTTATCTATATTGCTTATATATACTATTCCTGACAAGTGCTATGTACACAATCGGTATTATGAATACCTATAATAGGTTCATGTTTTAATATAAATTACACGGTCTGTGTGGATATTACAATCTATTGTTAACAGGGAGTTATTGAAATTAGATTTTAATAATGTTGCGGAATCTGATATTTATCGTATTTGTTCTGAGTATCCTCAATGTGGCTGTCAGTACAAATGTTGACGAATGTGAGTTATGTATTTATTATTTTATAGTATTTTATTTATAAAGCACTTAGTCTCGAATTACATAGAAAAAATAAGAATTTAATGAATTAATTACACTTTGAATTACAAAAACATATTTGTAAAGGTACTATGTACGATAATATAAAATAGTACAATGAGGACTGAAATAATTTTTTACGAAATTCGTTGTTGGCCGTTGCGGAAAAGTTGGTACAAAGAACAATTAAAACTGTGTTCCTATATATTAACGAAACTAAATTGTTTTATACAGCCCCAAAGAAAAAGAAAAATGTAGTCAGTATTTTTAAATGAATAAAGAGCAAAAAAAATGTATTTAAATGTTCTAACCGTATATTTATGTGTGTATTTATAATCGCTTATGTATTATATAAATATATATACCTTTTATTATGCAAATGTTTATAAATTTGCAATATTTATTCTTATAGTATATTTACGCGTGTAACTTTTCCAAAAGTTTTCCCTTCAGTCATATTTCTGACGGTTTGACAATCTCAGTTGTGGCACAATACAACACTGCCTTCCTTAGTACAGACATAGTCTAGTAAAGAAGGCAGGGCACAAAATGTAGCAGTGCTAATCGCTCCCTGTGCATTTGCAATATTCTTTTATAACTGTGTATTTCTACTACTACATTTCTATTTTTTTTTGTCAAATTAATTATATACAATAAATAAATAAATAAATAAATTGTTAGAATTTGACAAAACAAGCAAAAATCTTAAAAAAAAAGATGGATAAAAAAGATTTTAAAAATGCCTTTAAAAGAGACGTTTAACGATAGCATTTTTTTTATTAAAACTGGCATAATTTATCGAAACTCCAACGGGACAATTTTTACACTCGGTTCGGCTGCAGCTAGGAAAGTTCGTAAATCTAGGTTTCTGGATTTTGGACATTTGAATCTGGAAATTTGGACAGTACAAAAGTATGAACGCAGGGAGACAAGGTCTTCACTTGTCGAGCTTTGAGTATTCAACGCAATGCCAGTTTTCATCGGCCAACATGTTTCCAAAATCTACATGCCCAAAGAATCCTTGTTATAATGACTGGATTATTAATGGCGATAATCTCACGTCTCATATAAGTGCATGAACTCCGTAAATGCAAATTAGTTGAGTCTTTACAGCAGACCACATTGACGCTTATACTTTTAATACATTATTCACCAAGTCTTCGAAATTTTTTTCAGTTCATACGAAGAAACATAATTACTACAATTCTACCTGTTATATGACCCGTCTTGAATGTACTATTTTAGGATTTTTTTCTTAGATAAAGCTTTCGGCGCTCGGTCCAGCGTTAATAGTTAGGAATATTTCGGAAAAATAACGTTGAACTATACTCAAAACACCAGGCGAGCAGAGGAAACTGCTCGCAATCTTAAAGATTTTTCCATGGGCCTTGTAAAGCTTCAAAAATAAAATGATAAAATCAACATGATAAAATGCTCACATCGACTGCTCTGATCTTCTCGGGCTCATAGATTTGAGGGTTCCATCTAGACCCACTCGCTAGTGTGAGACATTCCATCTGTCACGGTTGAGTACCAATTATGCACAGAATTCATATATACATCGAGCATGTAAGCTTTACAACAGCATGTTAAGTGACATCGATATATTTAACACTACTTTCCCGGCATTCAAGAGAGTGTCTACTCTAGCCCTAGAGCAGTATATTTATATGTATATGTAAAATGTATATTATGTTATATTTTATATTATATTGTGTTTTATATTATATTCTGGTGATTGCCCCCAACCCCCAACCCCCAACCCCTCCTACTTCCTGGTCCTGGCCTCGCTCCCGAATGGGTTTTCTATTTTTTTAAGTTTGGAGGAAACTATTATTGGCTTTGTGTTTAATTGATTTTTTTGTTTATTGTAATTACTATGTAAGCTGTTGTTTCCTGAAATAAATAAATAAATAAATAATTTTTAAAATAAAGATGTGACGCTTCAGTAATTTTATCGATATTAAATATAATTATGAAATTAATATGTAAATTTTATTGTCAATTAAAAAAGAACTGAGAACCGAAAGGAACTCAAAAGAAACAGAAAAAAGGTTAAAAAAAAGAAAAAATCAGTTCCTTTTTTAAAGTAGTAGTTTTTTCTGTTCTTAAAATAAATAGGTAACCACTTACAGTGGGTTTTTCTTGTTTTTGGTTTGTTTTTGTAAAGGTTCCCGAAATTTTTGGGTCCAACGCCCACTTATAGCAAGACAAATAAAAGTAACTTTATTTTTAATGTTAAGTAATAATTGAAACATTTTTAGTATACAGGATGTATTTAAATTCACTGATGTCCTTTTAGGGGGTTGAATAAGTGTCATGCAAAAGAAATAATAATTTAGAAAAAAAAATCATATAAAATAATTATATTATTACAAAACTTTGTTTTTCTTCGAAGTAGGTACTTCGCGAGCCGAGAGGGAGCTAAGGCACTGCTCAACCGCGTTCTCAAACATTAAAACTATTTCTTTTAAATTTCGATTTAGTTCTTCTCGTAATTGGAAAACATTTTTCGAATATTTTTTGCTGATTTATGTTTGATTTTGGATATAGATTAGCCCCCTAAAAGGAAATCACCGAAGATTAATACACTCCGTATTGAAAATTTGTTAATTTTTTAAAATGTTAAAAATGTAAATGTTTCCTTTTAGGTGACAGTAACAGCGGTGTTTTATCAGATGTCACGATTTTAGGTTGCTCTGAGCAGCCTTGCCGTCTTGTCAAGGGAAAGGACGCAGAACTAAGCATTGCCTTTAAGTCAAGTTAGTACCTTTCCATAATTAATACGACAATCTAACACATCGCAATTAAACAAAAGCAATCATGCCTGTTTTAATCAAATGTGCCCACCTAAATTGCGTGCATTTGATCTAATAACCTTTTATTAAATATTTTTATTTCATTATATGAATGTGTGATCGTGGTAGTCTAGTGGTTAAGGTGTTGGACTATTGACCCAAAGGTAGCGGGTTCGAATCCGCACATGGTCATACCGATTAATGCTTTATTGCCACCATCTCCCCTAACTCTAGGATAGGCACATTTGGCCTAGTTGAGTAGGACCGAAAATATTTGTATAGGGTGTTTTTTTTAGAGGCGTGGTTTTCAAGAAGAGATAAAACGCATATAATTTGATGTTATGGCTAAGAATTTAGTTTTATTATAAAGATAAGGGTTTGCCATTATGTTTTAAAAATGATTTCGGGTAAGTGGCCGCCGCGGCTGACTCGAACAATTTCCAGCCGAGAGGCCCAATTTTCAACCATTTTTTGCAGCAAGTTGGGCCGTATGTCAGCAATAACGCGCCGAATATTCTCTTCCAAGGCGTTAATCGTGTCCGGCTTATCTGCGTAGATAAGCGACTTCACATAACCCCACAAAAAATAGTCCAGCGGTGTTAAATCGCACGATCTTGGAGACCACGCCACGGGCCCACGACGCGATTTTTACTTTATTTTAGAGTGATTTAAAAAAATTTAGAGTGATTTTTTCTAAAATTGCACTATTTGCAAACGTTGTTCAGGAGTAAGTCTATTCATTATGAAATGGCAAACCAAACTGAGCATAAATTAAGTGACAGCTGTCAAAAACACCAACTACGAAAAAAGTAGTGCCAGATTGAAAACCATGCCTCTAAAAAAAACACCCGTTATATGACCTGATATTTTAAGGGCCAATTAAACTGATTTAATGTAATATTTTGTATTATGTAAGCGACCATTTTGGAAAGTAATTAATTAATATAAATCAAGAATTCGACGAGAACGACGTCACGATAGGTAGTAAATTTAGCGTAGCCGAAGTTCGGGTTTGAATAGTTAGTTTTTAAATAAGATCGTTTTTTATACAGGCTGTTCCAAGAGCAATCGCTTAATAGGGTGTGTATTACGTGTAAGAAATTGTATAAAAAATGCGAAAATATTCATGCCCAAATTTATTAATTTTATCAAAGCACTCGTGTAAATTCCTTTTTTGCTCGCAGGCGCTAGGACAGGACCCGGCGCGCGAACGAACGAACTTATGACGTAAAGTTTACAATTTTTTTACTCGGAAACCTTTGCTATGAGGTCGAAACAAATCATGTTTGAAACCGCAGGGCCAATTAGCTGTTTTTTTTTACGAAGTATATCTTATGTAACACTTATGTAATTATTAATAGATAATCGATTTCTATTTTGTTTATGGTATTGTTCATTTAAATTCGTAACATTAACCATCTAGGTATAGCTGTATAAAAAAAATTACAATATTAATAAAACGAAATTTGGATTATTTTATATTCTTAAAAACAGGATTAAAGACATCAATTTTTTTAATTGTATTGAAGTTTGAACCTAACAGCTTTATTTAAGTAGAGAGTTAAACATATTAGAACGATAATTGGTATATTTTTTGTATTTCTAAGGTGTGAACACGAAGACCCTGGTGCCGAAGGTTGTGGCCAAGGCCCTCGGCATCGTGACCGTGTATCCCCTGCCCGAGGACCGCCGAGACGCCTGCTCCTCCCTCAGCAAGGGAGCCTGTCCGGTGTCGGATGGAGACGATCTCGTTTACAACCTGAGTATGCCGGTTCTTAGTATATTTCCGAGTGTGAGTATCTGCCTTTACGTATGACAACACCGCGGGCTATTTTAATGCGCTTGTAGACACATGTCAATTGCAGACACAAACATTACAAATATCATTACCAGTTACTATTTAACTAGGTACTCTATTGGATTTTTTCATCCTGGTTAGGTACACGTCGCCATTTCAATTTTGGCTTGAAGGTGTTGATTTCATTATCACAGAGACAAATTAAATACCAATCATTTTTTATTACTTTTAGAGTAATATGGTCGCTCTTACTAGGTTTACAATCTTTCATAAGAGAGGGTAAAAGAAAGTGACACAAATAATTTAATTTACATACGTGGGGCCAGTATAGAACTAGATAATTTGAAACACTTTGATAATATGACATATTTAATTTATATTTTTATATGATAATATAGTATCACAATAAACGAAAATCGCCTAAAAAACTAATGACATAATTTTTATGACATTGAAAATAAATGAAAACTTATTTTTTTAATAAAAAGCTTTGGATATGAAGGCATAAACAGAATATTTATATAGCTAACAGTTTCTCGTTGTGATCGCAGGATTTAAGCTCAGCGCAGAGCTTTATAATTTTTTTTTACCTATCACCTATCGTATAAAAAACTGTAAATATATTATTTCTCGTATACTCGTACTTAAGGATATGGGAATTGTGTTGATTGTGAAAATAGAATTATTTAAAATATAGTTTTTTTATTTTATAACAGATTCCCGTCGAAGTAGAGTTCTCGCTCGTGGGAGACGCCGGGTCGAGGGTCGCTTGCTTCAGGGTGGATGCTGTGGTCGCGGCAGTTAATTGAACGCATCTGCGATCGCCCGGCTTCTGATGTTTACTCTTGTAAGAGATATCCTATATTATAACTTTCAAACCTCGAATTACTCAAATGATTTGTTTGTGAATAAAAAAGTTAAAATGTTTAAGGATTCTTTTTATTTCTTCCCAAATATACAGTGCTGTGGCCGTGGACAAAACAAAAAACGTCAATTTGACAAATGTCATTATAAAATGTTAACTTTCTAGGTGAGAAATAATTATCTACAACAGAATGGTTCTAATAACCTATAGTATTATTTGTTATTTAATAAAAACCTGTCATTTATATATATATATATATATATATACAAAACAAAGTCGGGTTAGTTACACCATTTATAACTCAAGAACGGCTGAACCTAATCTTATAATTTTGATTTGTTGCATTTTTCTCCGCCCCGAATAGCAGAATAACGATTAAAGCACCGGGAAAAATCACGAAAAAAATTTTATATAAAAAAATCATTTTCTTATGCATTTTGTTTGGAACGGCTTCGATTTTGGGACCAGTGGAATTTTATTTTCAAACAGTAAGTTGCCTTCGAAGATGTTCACTTTGTGAGGTTATCACATTTGTCATTGTGTCAAATGAAATGTGTTAAAATACATATCATTTTGATTTTTGTACATTTATTGAACTTGATTCATTTTAAGTATTCTTAATAAAAACTTAATTAAATTCAACTAATAAGTTAACACAACATTTACAGATTCCAAAGCGGTGCGAAGTTCGTCGGGTCAGCTCGTTTAAAATAAAAGTGTATATTTTTGTAATTTTCAAAATTAAACGTCAATTATTAACAGAATGTTCGAAGACGTTTATGTTCCCTGTTACTGGTAAGAAATTATATAAAAACGTGGGAGAATATTTTTAAAAAAGAATCATTAATTTAATTAAGTTTCTGTTTTTACGCTCAATGAAATAAATATTTATTAAATATGACAAGAATAAATATTCTGTCGGTAGGTACCAATATTGATTATGGGGAATGAACATAAAAGAAACATAATAACGATTTTAATTTGCATACATTTGAAGCCACCTTAAGTCTAGTTATATACAGTGCGGTGTTATATAATAAAAATAATAAATAATTTTTGGAAAAAACTAAAAGTCATACTTTGTACGCATTTTGGATCCTTTGACACGTTTCGAGTCGCCCGCGCCGCTAAGCTCTTAGCTGTCGCCGCGGCGTGAATCATCCAAGCGACTATAATCCCTCGGCCTATGCGAGGTAGAGGCGCTTTTCGCCTCTCAACCGGGATTAACGGACTGACAGCGGTCGGGCCCTACCTGTCAATTCCACCGTCGCCCTGTCAAACTGCAACGACCTTGTGCCAATGTTTTATTTTACACTAAAAATAGTATTTTACACTTAGATTAGCAACTAGATACATCGCTTTGAAACAATGCTTGTAAATACTCTAAGCTGTGCTTTCAGTAGTGGCCGTGTGAGTGATTAATGAAATATATATTGATTTAAAATATTTCTAATTGAAATTTTAAATGGCGTGATTTATTTTTACTTTATTATTAACATTCGTTAGGTTAATAACCGAAGGCATATATAATAAGTGTATATATGCGTGGTTTAAGTATATACCCCAAATGTCTGCTCTAGAACAAGTTGTTACTTGGGCACCATTTTAACGTATTATCACGGTACCTAGTTTTGCATTCATTGATTACTTTTTTATGAGTTCTTTTTATATTTTTTTGCATATAAGTTTAATCAGTTATGTTGTGCCGTGCGTTCATTAAATAAATGCTGAAACGAAGCCACTAACCACTCTTAGTTATAGTATTGACAATTTTAACTAGCAGATTACACGGTATTTAAGGGTATTTTTAATCGAGTGGCACCCTTTGAATGTGTTAGTGCGTGCGCACACCAGCGTCGATACGAACCTAACAACGCCATGTAAGGTATTTTTACAGGTATAAATGACATTTAGTATCTCGTGAATAGGTAGCGATAAATAAGCACATATATTATTTAATTTTTAGGGCAAAAGCAATGCATATTAGTTCCTGGCTTATTGTGAGTTGGAAAGAGTGAATTTTTCATTTGTTAAAATGCCCTCCGGACGGACATTCGCGCTGGCTCGTGATTCGGGAATCTCTTCCTTGTGCTTGACAGATACGGTGTTTGACAGATTAGATATATACTGCTATGCACTGGCGCAGTTTAAAAATCACGATTCATAGATAGCGCAATGTTTTCGTCGTCGCAAAGCAACCGCTGTAAAATGTCAAACCACCGAGCAACTTTCGAGGTTTATGCGAAGGCTGTGAGAGCATCGAATTTATTATCATTGTAATCATGCCTATTCATTATTATAAAGAATATTATTATTATTATTATGGTATGTATTATATATATACGGCACGAAATAACAAACTGTCTGGACGAATGCGGCCCTGCCTCCTTTGGTACAGACATGGTCTAGTTAAGAAGGCAGGGAATATTTTGTAGCAGTGTTCATCGTACTCTACCTATTTATACTTTGTAATTTATACATTTTTTAAAAATCCGCTACATACTTTTAAGCCAATGACTTTGTACAATTAATAATAATAAATTTAATGTACCTATATTGAATTAAAAAACCTATGTTTTTTTTGTATAAATTGCACAAGTAATAGGTTATTTCAGTTTTGTAGTTCTCTCAAAAATAAATAAATAAGCCTCTAAGATAAACCCAGTTTCTATTAAAATAATAAAAATAAAATAATTTAAATCTGAAATTTGATATAATAACCCCTTGTTAATAAAAGAAATATATTCAGTAGTAGCGTACCTCGTCTCATTCTGCGCGATTTAGAGGTAGAATTTAAAATGCATATGTGGAGACATGTTATTGGGGGGCGGTAGCGGGGGGGGGGGGGCTACAGACCCGTATCATGTCAACAACCTACCGCACACAAAAGCGTCGTTTTTTGCCCCTGAGGTGACTGGCAGGCGGGATTATGAGGTGTAACTGTAGACGCAAAAACCAACGCGATTTTATGCTTCGCAGAATGTGGATCGCAATGCGACGCGCGATACTGGGAAGTTGCAATCTTTGACATAACCTAAAAGCCATATTCAGCAAATGAGAACTATTTTAAAATCGGTTTTGGCTATCTAGGTTAATAATACAATCAAAGCGTGGCGCTTCAAATGCATCGTGGTAACACTAGAGAAATACACCAGTTAAAACGTGTCCTAAAAACAGCGCTCTAGGCGTCATAATAGAACGCGTCAGTCAGCTGTGATCGGCCAAACCTATTGCTGCCAACCGACCACAACTGATATGAGTATCGGCAAGCTCGCATAGATTGGATTAATTTAAAATCGATAAAATGAACAACCCGGCAGTCACAACAACATACAATCTTTAGCACTGTTCTATAAAGTCATTTAACAATTTTGATAAGAAAGATGTCTACAATTTTATGTCCTGCAAATTCCAACGAACCCATATTAATCTGTATCATATAAGAAATTCATTAATAACATAAAATAAAAAAATAATAAATTAAATAATGCTTTCATTGAATATCATCACACACAATAAATTAATTTCCGCCGTGAGTTTAGAAAGAAAGCCGCCTCCATGTTGTTTTAGCTGTCAAATTATTACACTGTTGCCGACCGAGGCTTTGACAATGTTTACCTTTATATTATGGCCAATGATATTGTTAAACTATGAACGCGTTTGACGTTAACCGATTGTTAGTTTAGCTGTCACCTTTTCGGCAGAAAGAATCTTTCGGCGGTGTATTTGTAAGCGTTTTCAAAACGGTTTTTGATTTCGCCGTCCTTAGAATATTCCGTTTCTGAAAAACGTGTAACGTTTACAATTTTAATAATAATTGTTAACGTGCCTACCTTTCTCTTGTAGTGAGAAGCAGATCTTCGGCTTCTTAGACGAACGCAATGGTGTGGCACCTGGGGAAGTACCGACGTCTGCTGCTTAAACCTATATCAGCTAAAATTGTTAGAATATCACCATATTACATCAATTTTTAAAATACATACCTACCCAATTTGCGCTGTGAATATGGGACTATGAATAAGCGGTCCTAAAAGCGATTGTATTTATTTTCCAAATCGCCTTAATTCTAGCGTCTAAGTACAGTCGACAGCAAACAATTGTATACAGTAATTATAGTTTAGAAAGAAAGATTCTAGTCATGCGCACCGTCTCATACGCAGCTACCATTTCCCCGCAAGAGGGACAAGGACAACAGCATTCATCTCTTTTTATAGTGTTTCTTTGTTTTTGACAAATGGGTACACTATATGCGTTTGTTGCGCGCCGTACCTCTAACCTAAAAAGCCTGACTGCTGGCTACAATAGTACCTACCACAGATTACAAACTAAAAGTTGTAATGTGAGATAGATTTCACTTTTAATATGTTGTGAATTGTGCTTCTCAAGCCAAGCAAATTACCGCCGGAAACGCGCGTATCTCGTTACAAATCGTACGAAGAATATCGAAATACAATCGACAACGTATGCTATTGTTGGTATATTAAAAAAGCCAAGTTATGCGTGCATAATTGATGCATAAAAATCAAAGTTACGATGATTCTTCTTCATGCGTATGGCTTGTGTTGTAGGGGAGGCGCTATTCGGGGCAGTTCCGACAGCCTTATTGTTCTTTTCATGATGCGAGGACGTTCATTACAGGCAATCAACATCTCACAAATTATTCTGCGCGCTTCTGTCGCTATTGCAGAACAGGTTTTCCTAGTGCAATAGCACAGTACTCGTTGCCTGGCATCTAGCGGGCTCACACACACACACACACACTGGCACGCTATGAATAAAAAGTCCGCTTAGTACTGTTAACCTTAGTGTACCTACGATAATTGAAGGTAGATTACTTTAAGCAATTATTGTAAAATGTATATTTATCGTGTAAAATTGTAACTTGAACATATTTGTAAGGCTTGTATTCGGAAAAGAATAAAGGTCATTATTATTATTATTATTATTAAATCTCACACTAAATGTGTTTTTTTTTCTTGTATGTCTTGTTACTTAACTCAGTCGACAGAAAGTATTGAGAGAAGCGCCGTTGAATATTCTCAACGGCGAAAAATGACCTAGCCGGATCTGACCCACTGGGGATTCGAACGCGGGACTTCAGGATTTAGAAGCAGGCGCTTATACCACTGCGCCACCAGACCCCAATTGAGACACTATTAAAAAGCTTCTAAAGTTGTATCTAGCCAAGTTGGTAGCTGAATTTATTTTTGTAGCCTATTTAATAGTGGTCGCCCAGTGGTCGAAATTCGACCGTAATACATTAAACTTTTAAGTTTGAGCAATATTAAGGTTCTTATACCTTATACCGTTAAGATGATATATAATTATTTTTCTATAGTGTATAAAATTTATCATTTTATATTAAAAATTGGGTTTAATTGGGGATTGCTTCTATGAGATTCATGTTAAAGTTTTAATTTAAATAAACATAATAAAAAATATTATTACTAAAACCTAGTATAAAAAAATTTAATAAATATTTATTCAATGTATTTATCTATGAATGATAAATATGTTTTTATCTATTTCCATATTTTAGCCATGTATAAATCTTTGGTGAAACAATGAACAATAAAATATTGCCCAATTCACACGAAATTACTGCAATGCGGTGCTCAAAAATATTATTTATTAGGTCAGTTTATATTATCCAAATATATTATTTATCGTGGGTAGGTTGGGTGAAATCTTCTCGTTTCTCGTGCAAAAAGCACAGAAATTAAAATTAACTAAATATATTAATCAATAAGGAACCATTAAAAATAAAAATCGCCTCAGATTGTATTATTGTATAGTAATCTAATACATAGAATACTCTTGAATAGTGATAATACGTTCTAGGTGTGTTAATGTTATGTTGTAAAGTTAGTTATTTATTTTTCATGTACTCTTTTTCTTTGTGTTAAATGTTGCTTTAATTTTTTTTTGGTTCTTTTTTATCTAATTAAAAAATGTATGTAAATTTAGTACGTATAGTTTCTAATACTTATCAAATTGAGTTTCTGGCAGCTAAAACCATGTTTTTGCCAGAAATTATTTAATGTATTACAATATGTCTTTGTTTTTAATAAAAAAATAATAAATAAATAAATTGCGCTAAACATATAAAAAAAATAGAAGGTTTAGCTGGATATAATAAATAAATAAATAAATAATTGACATTATTATTTATTACCAAATAATCTTCTTCTAATTTGAATTTATTAAAACGATACATTTGTGTAGAAAGCGATTAGTTGGTTGGTTACTTGTAGGTAGGTATTGTGTCACTTCGTTTTTGGCTAGTATTTTCCTAGTAGTGGAGGTAAGGCCCTTTGCAGTCGTCGCGGCCTCTCTCGCTTGCTAAGCCGTCGATTCGAACCCAGTCTCGCGGATAATCTTGACGGGCAGTACTCTTTTGTACCACTGGACCACACACGCTCGATTTCGTATCATGTTGTTCGCACCTTTGCGATTTGCCAACGAGCTTCGCAAAGGTGCGTTTACATCAGGACAGCGTTTGCTAAAATTACACATATTATTCATATTGCTTTATTGCCTATGTTTTGTAAGTGCCTAATCCTACCTATCCTTCCGTAATACCTATATTATTTACTTACACAATTATACAAATAACATACAGGCAATAATAATAATAAGGATGCAGTGGCGTATCATATATGTATAGAAGCCGAAAAACCGGACTTGCTTAGATTTTTAAAGAAAAACCCCGCCTTGAGGGTGCTCCCACCGACCCCCCCCCTACCTCACCCCTACTGTACAAATTCAGGGCACCCTATACTGCTAGGATACAGCCTGTGCAAAGACTGGCATCATATATATGAAATCAGTGCCGTATAGAGAGAGTGGGTACCAAAATATATATTTTTTTATATCAAAGACGACTGTTAGAGGTCACTCACTGGTCTTAAATTTGTGTTGAACGAAAATAGGTAAAAATATGTATACAATTATTAGATACAAAATGGATATAATGATACATTGTACAAAATTATTTATTGCTTTGCATAATATATTTAAGTCAAAGCATGGCTTAAATACTGAATATATATTTATTTTTATTTATTTGTTTATTATTATATCCATAAATATTAATATCATTACATGTATATTAATATATCGCATGTTATTGATATTCCATAAAAGAAAAGTACAGTATCAATTGAATTCTTATTTTTAAACTGTCTAATACAAACGCGCCCTTACAGAAGTCTGAAAGGATCCACCACAAAGCGTCAGTGTATCATTGGATAAAATCTGAACAAGGTCTGGAGGTAGTCCGCGCCAATTGTTTGCGCCGTGTTTGGCCTGGGCTGTCTCCAGGATCCATGCAGTCTCCTGTCATTGTTTGCGGCCTTTTTGGGGTTTCGCTTTTGGCAAAATGGCGTCGGCACGGGATAGAAGAAAGAGCGGATTATCTCCGCCGTTAAATGCATTAGAGATCTGCTTTCCTCTCAGCTGACAAACACGCTCTCCATAATAAATACACAATACAGCAAAAGGGAAACCTTCTCACTTCCTCCCGCGTGGAAAGGAGCGTAACTCTAGTAAACTGCAGTATTATTATATTTAATATAGAATAATAGGTAATCTGTGTACACTGGAGAATATGGTATTTGACAACCATAAAGTATGGTTGATGTAGTGACGGCAATAATTTTTGGTTGTCTTTAACATAATATCGCCACAATCATTTTTGCAAACTGCAAATTTCACGATCACACCGCCATATTGATTTGAATGACAGCAAATTAAAATGGTAACAAGTAAAAACAACAAAATATTGTGGTTGCTGCTACCAAATATTCAGGTAATGTCGTTTTATTTCGACAGCTGTTCAACCACGACGCCATATTGTTTTATAATCATAACAAAATGCTTTTGCTAAAATACTTTTTAAGTACACCTCTTGCTGCCATAGCAGGAAATGTGGTAAAGCTAACAAAAAAAAATATTTAACAATAATCAGTCTGTACGTACGACTATACGATTAGGAAATTTCTTGCTGCGGGTGAAAATTTTTAAACAATCAAACGTTTTGCTAAAATATTTTTTCAGCGTGTGATAGATTTTATAAGAATCTTTAATCTTTTTTGTGTCTGTTGGTAATCCACGCGTCTTAGCGTTAAAATAAAAACACTTTTTCATTTAGATTTTTTTTGTTATGACTGACTAGTGTTTATAATATAAATAAATAAAAAATAAAGATGTTATCTACATATCTCGACTATCTCTTAATCGACACTATTTTATTTATTTATTCTTTATTGAAAAATCCACAGTATTCAATTTTTATAATTACAAACAAAACTTATTACTAGTATATAAAACCAATTATGGATTTCGGTCATTAAGATGTTCAGATTAGCATAAAAATTTGAACAGTGTTCTTAATATATACGATAAATATTTTTACGATAATACGATTATTTTTACGATATATATTTTACGATAAAAGTTATTTATTTTTTCCAAATGATTATGTCCAAGATTATATATTTTTATGGTTGTACTGTAATCAGGAAAAATGGTGATACTCCATCTCAACGTGTACAAAAGAAGTCTAAACAACAAGAGTTTTTCAAATAGTTTGTCGGTTTATTATATCTTCGTATTTGAACCCTTTTTATGCCTTAATACCCATAACACAAAAATAAACTTATTGACATATTATTATGGATTAAAATTTTAATCAATAAATATCTTTTTCATAGTAGGTTTTAATTGACATAAGTCAATTTGGATTTAAAAAAAAATTATTTGGATTTTAAAAAACAAACTCAGTTATAAAACTTAGTTTTTGTTTAAAATCGAAGATTATGTAATAAATAATCGAATCGAATGAGAGATGAAATTACTGTCCTGACATACCTATTTAATAATATATTTTTATCTACTTATAACTGTTTTTTTCTTACGTGCGTAATGAATCGAAAAGAGTTTGTAGCGAAATATAATTCAATATATATATATTCAATATTTTTTTATATTCAATATAAATATATATTCAATATTTTTTATATTAATAATAAAAAAATATTGAAAGCTTTATCAAACCGCCAATACAAACACATTGGGCGGAAAGTATTAAAAACCTCATCATATGTAGTTAATCTGTTTTTTTTTTTTAAGTTTAATTCACTTTTAAAAACCTACCTACATAAAACAAAAACATTTTGAGGACACCGGTTGCGTCACCACTTGACCACGCGTCGTCTCTCCAAACGTATATGCAAGCCCTGCGGTTTGATTTTTAGGTTACATACTTTAACCTAACCTCCCTTCCTTTTACGTTAACAAACGTGGAAATATTTAATTGGTTTTATTTTATACTCGTTTGTGGGTACCATTGTTTTCTCTGTTTTTACTATTGTATATAAATTACAGGTAACCGTATTTAAAGAAACGTCGAGAACACAAACCGATTTCCCGTGAATTCTAATTCTGGAAATTCGTTTGCGCTTTCTCCGGTACAGCCTATTCAGCGCGGGAATGTATCCCGTACAGCGTTATGTACTCGTACAGCCAGCGCGCTTATAGCACGTCCGTCCGGCCGTCGCTCGAGGGTTGCTGTACGGCAAGGCCAGCTCTCCCCCCCGCCCCCGCCTCGGGACTCTCGGATGTATACGGGACCTCTCCGCAACCCTGTCATGGCGCTATCAGCAACAAAACAAGGTTGACGCGTTATCATTTATTTCTTATGCTCATATCATCATATCAAGAATCATCCTAAAACAAAACCTTCTATAAGTAAGTTCATTTAATTTGTCATGATATATTTCAAAATTATCATCTCAAAATATAATCTAGATACAATAATGTTTACGAACTCCTATTTACAGAAGAAGAAAATCGAAGTGACAGATAACCAACGAATAGGCTTGTGCTAGAGTCAAAGGAGATGGTTGTAATGAAACGTTAACAATGGTATGACTATGTGCGAATTCAAACTTACGATTGCTAGGTCAATAGTCAAACGCCTTAAGCACTACACTACCATGATCTAGATTTAGAATTCCTATTATATGTTTTCCAAAAATTATTAATACATTAGGTAATAACACGAGGTATACTAATGAAAAGTTTTTGTATAATATATGTAGGTATTTATTAAAGTAAGAGTACCATGAAACTTTAGAAGTTTAGAACTTTCACCTGTTCGTTTTGTATTTAATTTTGTCACTTGTTAAGTAAGTGAGAATTTTCAGAATTTTATATTACGTAATAATTATAAATCGTTTATTCCAAGAGGTAGGGAGGATTATGCAATCCTTGCTCCTTGTAAACATTACATAATTAGAATAAATAAAAAAAAATCGTAATTAATAACAATTATTTGAATAATAATAAAATATATATTTATCCTGTCATCGTCCAATAACCGTTTCGGAACTGACGTTTAATTCATCGCTTGTAGATCGACACACGAAAATGCAATTATTGTCGTGCCATAATATATTTGGACATAGATGTTGTATATGGTGGCATTCCCGATTATTATGGTCCATTGTTGCCATTCATTCTAAAATTCAACTTACGGTTAATGAAATGAATGAATGAATACACGAAATTAAAAATCTCGATGTTTTAATTATTACGTTACACCCGTAACGTAATAATTCGTAACTTTAAGAGTACCTTGGAATGGATAAATAAAAGGTTTGAGTTGAGAGTTGAATTTTGCCAACTTTTCTTTTAGGATTTTCCTTGGCTGCTGTATACTTATGCGCTTAATAATAATGTTAAACGTCTGCTTTAGGGCCCATGTATTTAGAAGACCCTGATCAGGCTCTCAGGGCATGACAGCTCCTCCTTAACCGGACCGATTAAAATTTCACTACCCGTCATAAAAGTTTGCGCCAGCCCTGCGCGTCCAGAGCCCCGCCGGTAATGAAGCAATTTAAATGCATGAGGCGGTGCGCGGTGCAGGGGAGGGGCGAAGGGTCCTTCGGGGCGGGGGGAGGTGCGTGGTGGGGGTGACGCGACGCTCATAGGCCGAGATGCGTCGGGACTATCGGGACTATCGGCACATTCGAGACTCTTAGTGTTGACATGAAAATATTGTGGAAAATCTGTCAGGGCGGCTGCGTAAACCTGCAAAAAAATAATAATATAACAAACATATATAACGATGAGACATTTTTGAAAAACTGTCAATTTTATTGTTACGGATGAAGGTTTAAGGAAATTCACATTTATTGATGTCATCTCTTTGAATAATCCTTTACTTTTTAACGGCAAATGCTGACTCCTAGCGTCTGTAGGCCTTTGAATACGTTGTGAAACCATCGCCTTACAGATTACTCTCAAGTACACTTTTAGGCGGATTTCGATAAACTTATTCGCTCCACGTGTCTCAAATCCCAACCATCTCAGCTCACCAACTTTGACCTGATGGATCTCGCCGTATATTTTGTAATGTTTACTATTTGCACGAATTTTCCATATTCCATTCTTTTAGATATAAGTAATTTGTCTAAATGAATTATTAACTATTTATGCAAAGTTCTAATTGATCAACGCCCGTCCTAAGTTATACTTTTCTATAAAAGCCTTAGATTTTAGAACATACGCGATATATATACAATTTTATAATGTCATAAATATTAATCTTTTAGTTTACCTATAATATATTACGATAACTTAAAACACGAAATAAATAGACATAGGTAATATATTATTATATATTTTAATATTTCTGAGCTATGTAATATTTCTTATTTATTAATCGAGAAATTAGAATACAAAAACACCGAGGTAAACCATTTAAAAAACATATGTTCATTACAATATCAAAAATAATAATTGATATAGATAGGACAACACATTAAAATATTGTCGGAAATCTGAAAAAAATAATTCGAAAAAAGTGAAAATCGTTCAGGAAATGATTCAAATGAATTGCAGAAGTGATCTATTGTATTTTTTTTATGTTAAATATGTATTTTTAACAAAAAGGACTTCTACCCAGGTACAAGTTTTAATTTGTATAACATACACTCAAAGCCCTTGATTGATATTTTGATTTGGTTGAATGGGGATGATATGATAAGCTCTCTTCAAGGCCAACATACGCAAACTTTTTAAATAAGTTAAATTTCCTTAACCGCGAATAACTTTAAATTTTACAAGTAACTAAGTAGATACAGCTATATAACACGCATACGCGGTAAATGTGTCTGTTGTAAAAAAATGCTTGTAACATTTAAAGAAATACTTGGTATAATTTTAGTTATGTGCCGTACAAACGAATAGGAGAAGCGAAAATCACATCGATTATTAGACTCTAAAAATTTGGGGGTTTAGGAAGGTACTTTATGTTCTTTTGAAAACCTTCAGGGCTCCATCGTTAGACCAACTAAGCGATACATTGTGTTGTCATTGGAGGTACGTGTGTTTGCAAAATTTTAACGGGAGTGCATCAAAATCGGTTTGACCCCAACAGACGTTTGAAATAAAAGAAGAGCTATTACCATTTATTATTTTAACATAATATAAATTATTTTATTCTCTGATTCACACTCGCAAATACCCTAATTTTATATAGCCTAAAAATAACCGAATAGATCATCTTCTGAAACTTTTTATATATACGGAGTTGAATGACAGTGCAAAACAGATTTTCCCAAAGAACGTGGTCTACTATTTTTACGTAAAGTTTATATTTTTTTTTCGTAACCACAATAAATTTTGATACAGTATCTAAGCAAATAATTATAGAAATCGCAGAACCAATTAGCTAGATTTTTTATCGCAAATGGTTTTGAGATAAGGGGTATATTGTTTTAGCTTGTATCTGTACCCTAAGGACCCAAAATATTTATAAATGAAATAATTAAACAATGTTAGTACACCTTTACGCATGATATTGCAACGTGTTAAATCAAGTATTAAGTAAAATTAACAAATATATTAATTGAATGCAATATGTAGGTACGTGGATAGAATATGTAGGGTTTGATAAATTAAATATTTTCAAATGTGACAAATTATATATTACAATGTTTTAAAATTACGAACAATTGTTAAAATGGTATTGTAAATATGGCAAATTGCACACTAAAAAAAAACATTTTAGCAAAACGCATGATTGTTTAAAAATTTTCACCCGCAGCAAGAAATTTGCTAATCGAACATAAATGTAAGCAAATACTATAGTATGTCCATACTGATTATTGTTAAATATTTTTTGGTTAGATTTATCATATTTCTTTCTAGTAATGTAGCAAGAAATGTAGTTAAAAAATATTTTAACAAAAACATTTTACTATGATTACAAAACAATATGGCGTCACGAGTGAACAGCTGATGAAATAAAATTGCGTTACCTGAAAATTTGGTAGTCGCAACCAAGTAAGATTAACTCCAACAAAAAATATTGCTGTCACTATATCAAGCATACTTTATGATTGCCAATACTATATTTTTGCTACCATTGCCGTTATTTGGTTTGTTTCTGATTACCTACCTGTATGAGAATGAGACGAGTATATGTTTGTTTTACCTTGTTTTGAATTAATTTAAACAGTAATTAAAAAGGTTTAAATCAGGAAGATGCATTTATTCGTGAATCATTGTGAAAATCATTGCGTGCTATGCCTAACGACAGCTGATATGATTTAAAAACAAAATGTGTTATATAGCTATCCACCTCACAAATGAGAGTTAATAGATCGCGGTCCATAATATGCTGGCAGTGGGTTCGATCCTCCGGCCCGCGGCCCCAAAGCCCTGAATTATTGTTATTCAATTATTGTAATGTGTTCGGTTTGTTATTGCGCGCGACGTTTCGGCTGATTTATACTGCGATGCCTCAGGCGGTGCAAAGGAGCGCGAATTGGTACATTTTTAAATGAGGTGTTCTCTCCGCGACCGACGAGTTTGGGGTTCGTGTCTATGCGTAAGACGCTAATAAAATTTCATTCTTTATTAGAATGCCCTAATCGCGCTACAAAAGGGTGAGCTTATAGCCGCCGGGCAATCTCAAAGTCAGTCTGTAACAAAGTCTTAAGTAAGTAAATCTTTCAGTAACAAAGAAAAAAATCGTGAAAATGTATTATTTTATTCATAAAAAATAACAAAACAAAACTAACAAAATTGAATTCTGATATAATCAACTCAGCACGTACGGGGATTGAGACCAGGTTAAGGTTGCGCTTAAGAGTTCCGTCACGTCAAACTCGAAATAAGAATATTTTTGTGCCCAAGTGCAATACGAATTATGCAATGAATTCAGTAATAAACCGTATTGGTAAAATATATCAGCGATATAGACATTTGCATAAAGGCGACTTTATACTGAACATAAATGAAACTTTCTTTGAACATATATAATATAACACACACACACACACATATATACAAACCATAATATACATACATATTAAGGCACTCTTACATTCCACACCTTAACAATCTCTCAGATTACAACACTCACACTATTATTACCTATAAATTTAGATGCTAGTTCGTTCTGTTAAACGTATATGTAAAATTGGAGATGCCTGTAGTTGGCCTCAGTTGTTGATTTATGTTTTTTATGTAACTGTCATTATGTGTAGCTGTAAGCATTTCTATTAAAAAAAAAGGGTAGATGCTAGTAAATGTTCTTTGAGGCGACATGTACCTCATCCAGACGGATAAACAGCAAAGTACTTCATAAAACACATTATTTCATGGTTTGGCGATAATAATAATATGATGGCGTTTTGTTAGTAAGAATTGCAACGCGGAAACATGATCAATTTGTGCAACCAAATGCAACTTATGTATTTACTATACGTAAGTTGTAATATTATATTAAAAGCTGCCTCGACGAACTTCGTACCGTTTCAGAAGGTTTAAATTTGTTAACTTATCAGCTGAAATAAATTCAGATTTTTATTAAGAATACTCAAAATGAATTAATTTCATTAAATGTACAAAAATCAAAATGATATCTATTTTAAATATCGAAAATGCGCACAGAAAATGTTTTTTTTTCGTGAATTTTCCGATGTTTTAATAGTTATTCAGGTGTTCGGGGCGAAGACAAATCCAACAAATCAAAGATCATAAAATCGTTCCAGCCGTTCTTGAGTTATAAATGTTGTAACTAACCCGACTTTCTTTTATATACGATTCTCGTATTTTGACGGTATGAGATTTCATCCAAGGGATGATCCAGAAGTCTTTCTCGGGGAGGACACAAGAGGAGGAAAGTGCCTGAAGGTATGGAGTTCCCCCCACCCCAGATTGATCGGGGGGTCCGAGGCGGGTTAATTTAATTTTCCAGGTCTCCTCCGGAATTTTTTTTAAAAAAGTACCCTTAAACACAGTTTTAGGCTACTTTTGAGTGTTTTTAGACCCTAGTAAAAACAATTCGATATGATGTTTCTAATGAAGTTTGATCCTCGCGTTTGAGAATTATATCGCCATGGTGAGAGATTGAATGAATGATTTTATTGGCGTATGTTAAATATGAATATTTAAAAGCTAAATAAAACTTAAATTAAATATAATTTCATTTTTAGATATGAGTTATTAAAGTATTGTATTTCCAATGGAGGTCTTCAAAAAAGTAATATGTACATTTATGAGTTTGGTACTTATTGTTAAATATGAGTAAACGCACGTTCAGGCGAATTTTCTTAGGATGATTATCTTTTGAGTAAGGTTAGAAAACCATGTGGCTTTCTTATATAATTCTGGTTAATTTCATTTATTGGACTTTGGTTTTAAGGTTGCGGATCAAAATGTTAAAATACAAGAAATAAAAGAGTGACATTTCGCTTGTATTTGACACAGCCGTTGATTTCTAAACGGTTAGTCACTTATTTTACTGATGTGACGCCAACATTAGGTAGGTACTTTCTACTCTGCACTCTATCCATAACTTATTTATTTCTAGAATACGTTTATTAGCGTTTAACCCGTGTTTACTAGGTCGTCTTGCGAATGGTCAGCAACCGCTTTATTACTTTGATATAAATATTTCGGTAATCCTGATTACTACCCGGACGCGCAAGTTCTTTAGAAAAAGCCAGAATTGTCCCAGTGAAAATCTCTTCTGAGGAAATGACAAGTCCATTCTAGAGTCTCGATTATTGGGGTCGTTATGCATTTTCAGAACAGGCACTAGGCACTACTGCAAATGACCAGTATAACAAATGGGCATTACACAAGTGGGCACTACTACAAGTCGGCACTACCACAAGTGGGTACTACTACAAGTGGGCACTACTACAAGTGGGCACTACTATAAATGGGTACTACAACAAGTGGGCGTTTGTAGTAGTGCCCATTTGTGGCAGTGCCCACTTGTAGTAACAAATGGGTACTACAACAAGTGGGCGTTTGTAGTAGTTCCCATTTGTGGTAGTGCCCACTTGTAGTAACAAGTGGGCACTACTAAAAATGGGCACAACTACAAGTGAGCCACACTATAAATGGGTACTACTACTACAAGTGGGCCATACTATAAATGGGCACTAGCTTAGAGAAATCGAAACTATCTCTTATCGTAATCACAGTGCATGGTTGATAAATATCTGCTTATAGCGGAACTATCTTTTCATCAATTCATAAATTAATTCGTTTTTAATCACATTACGTGTGTATGTCGTATAATGTTGAGATTTTCCGTGCAGATAGACCAAATATTTTGCCACAAATAATGTAAGTAGATTTTAAAATACCATTGGTTTTTTTTTATGATTTTTGATATTGTTATTTTATTAAAAGGTTTTTCAAAAGTATGTCCACTTCCGCAGAAAAGCAGTAATATGAATGAGATTTCAGCAAATCTATGGAAGCCCTACCTGAGAGTTCGCAGCACCCCTTTTGAAAGTCGGTTTTATTTTTAATGTGGTAATGCTCATTATTACCTACACATAAAGAACACCCACATAGTGAGTCATTGTTTTTTTTTTTATTGTATGAAACAGAAACTCATCGACAGAACCTGCGTAGTGTATTTTTTTTTTTATTGACACTCACAAACAAAAACGAATTAGAACGTTCCGAGATCCGTCCGTAACTCGCGCGCCGCTGAAATTGGGATTTTTGAAAAATTTGCACTCTCACTGGCCGACAATAAGGCGGCCGGCGGCGGCGTCACGGCGTCTTATAATCCGAAAATCGAAAAGTCACAAAAAAGCGCGCGCCTTTCAAATTCGAACCCCCGAAGCGGCCGCCGCAAGATGGCCGCCGCAAGATGGCCGCCGGCGCCCAGCTGAGCGCGGGAACCATAGCCGATTGTCGATGGCGGGAACGCATTGCGGTAGCGAATATTGATATCATTTTTAATTTGATAGGCTTTGTATTTGGCCATTCTGTACATTTATTATGAACAGCATATTAGATAGTAAATAATAATTATATTTCACTTTTTTATTTATTCATTATGGTACAATAGGAAGTCACAACAATAAAATAAATTAATGTAATATAGACAAATTAAACACCAGTCATTTATTCTTGTTTTGAAGTAACATGGCCACTTTAACAAGGTAAAAAAAACCTGTTCTAAGAGCTACCAGAATAATGCCATTATAAAGTTCCTTTATTATTTACTTCATATAAATGACACTTTCGTATATAACTATAATATTAGAACACACATATTCATTTTTTTATATTTTATAAATATTAAAAAAATAATATATTGTTTTATATACCTATATTTTTTATATATATTACTTTATATCTCTTAAATGGCACTTAATTGTTAATATCTATTTTCTTTTTTTCCTCTTTGGTATTATTTTTTTTCGCGTATACCTAATTTATCATTTAATTATCTAAATTAAACTTAAACTCACGAAAATTATTTATACTTTTAAAGCTTTTAGGTAACATATTAAAATATCTTAAGCCTAAATAATGACATGTAGATTGGTATTTGGAGAGTATCGAGTGCTGGCAACCTGAAATATTTGAAAATGATTACTGCTACTCTCTGTATGATTATTTACTATATAAAATAAAATAAAATTTATTATTAAAAACGCCAAAAACATATTATTGTTTAGGTATAACATAATATTCTTATTACGATTTGATAGTTCTTAGTTTACAGTAATAGATGTTAGATACATATATTATCACATATCGATTATGACGTGTTTTAGTATGAAGGCTTGAAATTATGTACTTATGTCAAACTAGTGCAAAGGTAATTTATATATAATAAAAAATACATATTTTCTTCGTTCTGAATTGATTATAATTTTTATAGTTTTGAGTAGAATTCCTGCTAAACTTAATTCGTTTAATAAACTAAAGGTGCCAAAACTAAAGGAAACTACTATAGTACCTACCTGTTCGATAGTTCTCGACGGCATAATTAGATCGATGTTAGCGCGGTGTTACCTACCAACTTCAATTTGGTCAGATATCATATAGGAAAACACTAAATCACTATTATCACATATATAAATGCTGCTAGTTCGTTCTGTTATGTTAATAATATGTTAAATTGGAGATATGAGAATTGGAGCCTGTAGTCGGCTTTAACTGTGCAAGCATTTCTTAGAATTAAATAAATAGCAACTATACTTTTACACTACTATTACTACTACTACTTTTATACTATATCATGTCCAAAATGGGAACTAAACGTATATTTCAAAATATGTACCTACTTATTATACTATTTTATAAGCATATTAGATATGTTATATTATTTTATCTATGATTATTGTTATAAATAGAACACTTTTTAGGTTCCTCCTCACATACGAGTACACACACAGCTTTAAATTATTCAATTTCTTTTATCTCTTGCTCTCGACAATATTTATGAAGCCTGCATAATTATTTGTATAAATCTGAGTGTCCATAGTGGGGCTCAAGGTAAATTTTCAGGTGCACATATTATTATTTTATTTTATTTTTTTTATTATGTTGTCTTTTTTAGTTTATGAATTGTCAGCTGAGGATCATCTGTTTCTGTAATTCATCACCTTAGAACAACAGTACACGCTATAAAGGTGATGTAAAATTAAATGTTTTTTATTCGCACACACGCAAACATGCTACAAATGGCTGTGTGTGGCACACACGGTACACATTGTTTAAGTTTGATTGATTAATTTGATGTTTTCAACCATATTCATATTTGGTACATTTTTCTAGCCATGTAAATGAAGTATTAGAGTATTAACTGTTTTGTACATTTATAAATAAATAAATGAAATGAAATAATCAACCTCTAGGGTTTTTACTCAAAGAAATAACACTCACGATATCACACCAAAGTTAAAGGCTCGGAGATGCCGCGAGAGGCGATACGATTTTTTCTCGCTCCATTTCGGAGTTAATGATTTCTACCGCGTTTGGCAATAGCGCCCCGTCACGTCTCGGCGCGGAGTAGCGCTCGACCGCGCGTTCGAGTAGAGGCGACACGTCCAAGCCAATCAGACAATCGACGAAAAACGACGGCTCGGAAGTAGGGTGAGCGAATGGACATTTTTATAGGGCTCGGCCCATCCGCGGCGTGGTTTTAGATGACACGACATTTACATGCAAGCGCTGCTCTAAGCTGTCAAATTTTCTAATGTTTGTACTAAGAAATTCCTAGTGGAAATATAAATGTTTATTTACTTTGAAAAAGGTTTTTTTCTTAAATCTCTTATTTATTTAATCATGGAAAAACAACGGGTAAAAGAGATAAAACGAAATCCTTAAGAAACTTATAATTTAGGTTAGTCTTGCATCCTTACAAATTTTTCATATATAGAGTGATTTATTTCATATTTAATACTAATAAAAAAATAAATAAATTTTCTTACGATGAGTTCATGATTGAGGGTTTACAATTGTAAGCATAACTAACAGCTGTAATAATACTTTACATAGATGAATATAAAATAAAATAGCAACCAACAAAGGGGCTGTGAAGTTGGATTAAAATTAAAGTTGAAGAGAGTCGATTTCAGGATGCTGTATTTTGAAAAGACTTTAGAAGAATGAGTACAGTTTTCAGTAGAGTAGAAGATAATAATTCTTACTGCTGAGATTGTGGTAGTCCAGTGGTTAAGGCGTTGGACTATTGACCCAAAGGTCGCGGATTGACCCAAACCACCATCTCTCCTGTCTCCACCACAGGCACATTTAACCTAGTCGATGAGGGCCCAAAAATCCAAGTCATAGCAAATATTCAAAATATACCATAAACAGATGACAAAACTCCGTTTGCACGATTCTAACTGCGACAGTGGCCGTTTTAAATTTTAAAATTTTGTTGTAAATGTTACAAACAAAAAAACAAACCACAAAGTTATTGAATAGGTTCGCAACGCCACTATAAAATCGACAAGAGTGTAACTTTAGATAGTTAACCTTTTATTGGATAATTGTTACGAAAAATCTTTGAATCCTGTTAACCCAAAAAATTACCACAAATCATCCCTACTAAACTGCTGGAGGTATCTATCAGTCAAGACGATTAAGCAAAAGGCCTAGAGTTATTAATTAAGAAAATATAAGAAAAATCCATTAAAATATACAGCTTCGATAGATAGGTAAGTTTTGTCATTTTTCTTACCATATTTTTATGGGAAGAGTAACTAAACCATAATTGAAATTATAGTGAAAACCCCTAATCGTTTGCCGCCGAGTTTACTTTTACTTAACGTTAAGCTTACTTGAATCATTACCCTACGTGTCGACACTTCAAAAATCAATATACCCTGTTCATTTCTATTAACCCGCGAACGGCCTGGGCGTTAAACTCCCCGCGTTTAGCAGGCCGGGGTGTTTTGCACCCGCCGCCCGGCTAACATCCAAATAATGGGATTCCGTTCAAGTGTCAAACGCATTGAGAAGCGATTAAACTTTTTAATTCAGCCCCAAAACGGCGCATTGTACGACAGACTGGGGGGCGGGGGGGGGGGGGGGAAGGGTGTGGGGAGGACTCATGGCGAAGCAGAATTGAGGTGACAGAATTACCATTAATATTAACTGAATTTTGTGATAATTGACATTCTAACAGACTTTCTCAGGGTAATATAATAATACGTATCATTTTATGCCATATACAAAATATATATTCAGTATTCATTAAATTTATTTCAAGAAACAACTTCGCAGACGTGTATAAAAGGCAGAAATGAGTACCACAACAATAAAAGTAAATATAACAATAACAATCACAAGATACATACAACAAGAGTAATAATTAAGACTAAGCATACTTACACTTTAGACACGGCTATTCAAATACAGTCACGGGCTTCGCCCTGCAGACGGCTTTGACGGCGCCTTCGGCACGCGACAACTTGTGCCGGCGGCACTCGTGATGGGTCGCTTTGCTCCCACCTCTTAGCCCTTCGGGCTACTACGTGCCTACCGTTCTATTCTATACAGGCGGCTTTGTCGATTGTTCTGCTTTCAGTTTTTCCTGTATTTTCCGGGTAACTTTTCTAAATTTTCATTCTCTAAAAATCATAATTTACAAACTATTACGAACATTTAAAAAAAAGCATTCATTTTTATATAGATGGCGACCATATATATAAATAACAAACAAATTGTTATGTCCTATAATAAGATATTATTCACTAATCTTTTTGTTGGGAAATAAACTTAAAATCTAATAAATAAAATTTTGCATAATAAACGATATAGAGATTGTTACTATACAACACATTGTTGCTACTATAGAGATTGTTTTTATAAGATAACTAGAACATTCGGATTTAACATAAAGATTTAATTATTATTATAGTTAATTAACATTGTTTTGATTGGTGTAACAAAAACATGGTTTACTTTTTAGGGTTTATGGGTTAGTAAATAATCGATAACCAGATCCAGCCCTGTGTCAGTTTTGTACTCGGCGAAGTTCAAAGTTATCATAGTGGCATTGATAGGGCGTTGTTGACCCCTCTCCTCTATCCCCGCACCGGTAGAGGGTTGAGTTTGCTCCAATGAAGACTTTGACGACGTGTCCTGCTCTTGACGTGAAAGCCTTTCATTGAATCCGCCCAGAACTGCCGGAACTGCCCTCCATTGTCCCAAATTAAAAGGCTGGCCATTTGTATTGCAGGGTTAGACACGTGTTTTGGAATATTTAATATTGGAGTAAAATTTTCATTGGGCACTATTATACTGTTTTAGTACTACATTCTAAAAGTTTGATTTGGTTTTTATCAGTTAAAAAATATATATACGAGTATATGACGGCGATAGCGCTTCTTTTTCATTCGTACGGGTTGTGTTGTCAGGGAAGCGCTATTGGACGCAGTTCTGACTGCCCTTTTGTTGTTTTTATGATGCGGGGCCAGCCTTTAATTGAATATGAATATTTTTTTGTATATGTCTTATCTTTGTGATGTGTCGAGAAAAGCGCCGTTGAATATTCTCAACGGCGAAAAATGACCTGGCCGGATTTGAGCCACTGGAGATTCGAACTCAGGGCCTCTGGATTTAGAAGCAGGCGCTTATGCCACTGCGCCGCGAGGCCGGCATTAGCACTAGAACAAGCATATTCTAATAAACTTCTTTATGAAAATAAAAAACAAATCATATTTTTTTCAATGAACAATGAAAATATTTTGTTACATTTATTTTATATTTCGTTCTATGTTTATGTTTATAAAAAATATCGTCGACTGTGCTTTGATTTATATAATGTTTACCTATAATATATAATATATATAAAATACTTTGTTATGATCAGTACTTCCGAACAAAGTAGTAAAAAAAAAAACATTTAAAACACCACGCACAATCTACAAATAAATCTACAAATATCACAATCTATAAATATTACATACTAGACTAGCCGCCGACCGAGCAAAGAACAAAGAACAAAGTCTTTATATCTGCCAACCAATGAATAGCCATAATATATATATATATATATATATATATCTACATTAAACAATACGAAAGTACGTAGGTACACAGCAATCTTTCCTACCTACCCTACTAATTCACGGAAGTCACCGACCTGAACTGCGCGTAACCGATTTCGAACGATTTGACCTTTTTCATTTGTATAACTACATCGCGGTAAAGTCAATACGTTTCGTGCGAGTGACTATAACTTCACTTCGTTACCACTGGACCAGGAGCACGCGTCCATCAGGCACCAGGCAACACTCCGGCACTCGAGGTAAGTCGCTTTTGCTTAGCGTGTCCTATCGATCCTGGTCGCTGCGTCAGTCGACGTTGATACACCGATTACAAACCTTACACGTCTGAAACGAGCTGAGGAAAATGAGGTTTCAGCCGCGTCTTTGAACCTTCTGTACAGGTCGCATACTACTCAAATATAATACTAATAAGTAAATATAATACTTTCGTTTTAGAAATCTCGTTGCAAGCGACACCGTGACGATGAAGCACGGCGACGAGTTCAGTTACAAATCGCGCAGTTATTTTGTAGCCGTTTTAGTAAAAGGCTATTTTGTAATCGCGCTAACGCTAACTCATTTTTTCTCAAATTTAACGAGCGAACAAATAAATGCACTTTCGTGAAATTGATTCGACTCTACTGCTTAGATAATAATAGAGATTACGTAGTTCTAATTTATTTTATATAGTGTTTTCTCCACATGTAGACCACTACATATAACACAGTATTAGATTTATATTACCTAACATATGTTAGTAATGCTTTAACTCAGACATAAATGTCCATAAGAACCCAGATATGAATGCTTTATGTCTGGGTTCGTTGGTGGCCAATATTGTGACAAATGGTCTAGATTCTAGACCATTTGTCACAATATTGCTCTAGAATGTGATACTTTCACTATATTAAATTATTCATATTTTATCCATACCTGGGTCATAGTTGTCACTGCTATAAAATGAGGCTTTAGGGCTGTTAGCTGTATCCTATAATAAGATATGTATATATTTTGATATAAAATGGTTTTGTTATTTTTGTTATTAACTTTAATACTTTTTATTAGTAGAAACCTATTTTTAGTTTTACATAGTTTTTTATCGATTCATCAAATGTATTTTTTTATTTTATATGTACTGTGTAAAATTGTTGGTTTCTCCAATAAAGATAAATAAATAAAGATGATCTGCTGTTGCTCGCCATGTCTCTACTGGCACCAATAATAGCAGACATCCTATCTTTTACAATCACTTAGCAACTGATCTGTATGAAATGCCCGGAAAGATTTATAGCGATCTGATGAGGAATAAAATAAACAGTCGATTACAAAACATTACGTTACACGGCGTGCCTACAATAATAGAACAAGTGAGGTTATTGGCATAGGAAATTTCTTCCAAATAACTCATAATTTTTTTATTTTAAAACCTGCCCACGCAGAAGGATTCTTGCGTTTAAGAATAATTTAAGGATAAAAAAGAATGTTAAAACTGAACCGCGGATAAAAACTCTCAATCCTAAAAATCGTAAAAGAAAAAATCTTTCACAAAAGGGGTATCTACCTACGTAGTTTTTTTTATTAATTTTTTTTTTGTAAGAAGGCTGCTACCATTCTCTGGGTTCGGCGCATCAATAAGGCAATGGGCGGGTTCGCTCCTTGGGCGGAGTTCCTGCCTGATTAATGGTTGCAGCCGGTCTGAACCCGGCACGCGAGATCGCGCACCACCGCGGTTGATAAGAACCCGGTTTTGTGGTGCCTACTGAGCTCGAAGGTACTCTCTTCCGCTCGATCGAGTTGATGTCTTTTGCAACTTTAAAACAAGAAATTCCAATTATAACTGACAATAACATGTTTATCTTATTCTCCACATACTCCTGCCGAATTCATTATCTCCCTTTTACTTATTTTATCCTTAAAATAAACCTTAAATTTCTATATTACCTTTCTGTTTTTTAGACTTAAATAAATATCATCATAATCATGTAGACTTTATCCAACTTATACACTTATCAATGTTTTGGACCTACGAATCCGTTGACTTCTGTAGCCGGACTTCATCCAACCATCTCATGTCTGCGGTTGGCGATCCACGGTTTCTTCAGAGTTATTACTAGATTACTTTAGTTTCTGATTATTCTTATTATTCTTGAGTGCAGGAGGAATAGAGGAACTTATTTCTTTATTTTATAAATAAAATTACAATAAAATAATCAGAACATAGTATCCTCCAAATTTAGTAAAATGGAAAAAAAAATTGGGAACGAGGAAGAGACAAATATTCTTACTGTACAAACAACAAGGTTTAACTAAGACTACTATAGGGTTAGAGGTAGTGTAGACATTCTCTTGAATGCCGGGAAAGAAGTGTTGAATATATCGATGGTGCTCAACATGCTGTTGTAAAGCTTACATCCGAGACGGATGGAGTCGGTCCAGATGGAACCCGGAAATGTATGAGCCCCAGAGGATCCTAGCAATCGGTGTGATCTGCATTGTCAGCTTTGTATAAAAGCAATATCTGCTCGCTGTCTTCTAAGCTCAAGACAGTAAAGTCCGTAAAATTTGGCGCATTGAGCAAAGTCAGAAAATTACAAATAATGATGTATTAAATGCATGATACAAGCATGAAATGTATAGTAGTATAAGGCATAGCTTAAGATTTGACTCATCGTTTAGTCCATTGACACATTGTGCTAATATTTTAGTTGACACCCAGCGGGTAGTTTTATCAAAGTGGTTGGTGTCGCAGGATGAGGATCTTTGCGGGTAACGCTCCGGGAGCCGACTGACTATGATAACATGAAAATGAGAATAAAATCATGAAAGAATTAATTTTTATGCGCCCCCAACCAATCATTTTATCACTGTCACGGATCTTAAATTAAAGATTTATATATAGTGAATCTCCTAACCAAATAAGTAAGTTATATATTTTATCTTTTAAAAGCATTTTATATTATGTAACCAAAATGAGGTTTTTTTAAATTATTAAAAAAACCTTATCTTATGTGTACGGTCATTTTAGACCCTACTCAACTAAGCTAAATTCACTTTTGCTTGGGTCCAGGAATTACGGTGGTGAAAGCGATATAAAACGGTAAGACTGTAACATATTAAGATGATGTCGGAATAATATGATATTAAATAAGAATAATTGATGAAACTATATTTAGCATAATTAGGAATGAGGATTGTGAGAAATTAGATTTTTTTATGAATGACTTACATAAAATTTGGTGCGTCTTTAACATGAATTTATATTATAATTGTCATGTTTTCGATTTACTCATTAAAAATAACATTAAAATGATATTAGGTTTATACATACAGTCCCGGATTTACAATTTTTTCGGACCTCACACTATATAATTAATATAGATATATTTATTTATCCCCACTATTGAATGAGTGTTTATTCGTGGAAAATCTTGTTTATTAATATGTTATATATTACACACACTATGCCCGTCCTAAACAACTTATAATGCGTTCAAAAATCATCTTAGTCTGCGTTTCAAAATCAGATAACCAGATGACAGATGAGATTACCTACCTAAGTAATATTTATAAATATCGATAATATGAAAAAAAGAAATACATCGATGTGTAAGTATATACAAGCCATCGTATGTATGTATACGTGTCGTTATGTTTATATAGCTTCTGCACGAGTGGAGGTTATGTTTCCCAATCACTTTCTGGGCGTCACCTCACGAACATTTGTAATGCTGCTTTTATTATGTACTGAGGACACCGCCGCCTCTACGGCTCAGTGGTAAAAAAAACGTTTTCTGTTGCAGTGGACCGGTTCGATTTCATTTTTATTTATTTTTTTAATTTATTCAATGTTGATTTTACTTTTATGACTGCGAATTAACTACTTCTTCACTAAGTATTCCAAATCAAGCTATACATATATTAAATTACTAACATTATTGTTTCAATGAATAAAGTTATATCATGTTTATTAAATATTTATAAAGGCAAATTTTAAATTACTTGTAAAAATAGTTACAAATGTTTACATCCTGGGTTCGTATTTACAGTGGAAGAGAAAATGTTTATTTTTTAGGTATTTTAATATCTAATATAACAATAATTAAAGCAGTGATTACATAGCGAATTAGTGGACACGCGTATTAAGGGGATTTTCAGTACTATTGTACTTAAGTATATAAAAAAAAATGTGTTAGTGCCACAGGTGTATGTGTAAACAGTGTTCGTCTGTAAATTTAATAAGGCGATTGAAAAATATACAGTTGCGTAAGAAATTATATAAAGTAAAGCGAAAAAATATCATCCCAAATTATTATATTTTTTAACAAATGGTGTCAATTCAATCAACGCGCGAATTTCGATGTCGCACCGATCGATAGTGGCCTTGACACCGTTACGGCATATGGCGACAGCTGTGCGCTCACAACAAAGACATTATCGATGATTCTTCAAGCGTTACAGCGTAACGCGCCACAGTCACGGGCGTTACCAAATCGCAATTCACTGCACGTTAAAATGTTTACATATCGAAATTAACAATTTTACAAATTACGTATTAAAACAAAAACAAGCGGTTTGTAGTGGAATTTACTTCGATAGTATTTATCTATTTATTAAAATATACAATTTATATTATAACATATGTATTAGTTTGTAATATTTTATTGGCGGTGAAGTTACCAGCAAGGCGACGCCCCCCCCCCCCCCCCCCCCGAGCGATCCGCGGTTGATAATATCGGTCCTCGGCTGGCAGCACTGCGCCGGCTCTGGTAGCGACTTTCTATTCACTTTGCGTCCTCCTTTTTCCTTATTATTTTTCGTTCTTGTCTCGGTCCGTTATTATTGTGGTGCTGCCAGCCGCTGGCAAATAAATGCCGCGACGTGCCGTCCTCCTGTATTATGTATGCCTGCCTGCAAACGCGCGGTGCGCCCTGGCTGAAACGTCGCGCTGAAAATGGTTCCGTTCAATTGTAGAGATTAAATATACATCCTGCGTAGAAAAGTAAACATTACAGCACATTGTTATACTATTTATATTGTTTAAGTTTTCATAACTAAAACTCTTACGAGACCTATCTATTAGCGATGTTTACACGGAATGTTGTACAATAAAATCAGGCCCGGATCCGCGGTATAGGGTGTAATTTACCCCCCCTTCCCCCCAATACCATTTAATAACAGTCATCAGTACACATTTTGTAATGTTCGTTCCTTTTTCATAGTGTACCATATCATAGTTATACAACCAGAAATAATCATATTAGAATGCTTTTATATATTTAGTATTTAAAAAAGACTATGCTTTTTCCATTGCACATAATTGAAAGTATTATTGTACAGTGGTTTAACTAAACCGGGATAAACTCGAAAAGTTCCAAACAAAAAAATATTTTTTAGTTTATTATTTGCTTTTCGCTGTGTATAAAAAAAAGTGGATATGTGCGCCTGCGGGAAAGTCGTCGAATTTTATTGTAATTGGTCGATTTTTCCGCAGGTTGAAATGTGTCCTACACATTTTACCCCCCCTAAGTTTTTTCTTGATCTTTCCCTGAATGAGATACGGATACATTATTATCATCTACTGCGATAATAAAAAAATATTTAGCTAGCACTTGATAGATATTAAATGTTGAATTGAATCCCATTAAAATGGAATGTCAACTTACTTTATATTGTTTTCATGTACCTAATCTTTATCAGAATTTCTACAAATTAGCCTAGTTGAATCAGGCCCAACATCATTGTGAAAGATTTAAAAAAATAAGATTTTGATTGTAGTTCATTTTAAATATTCCAATATTAAATATTTAATGAATATCCTCAATGTTGTAATAAAAATATAAGAAATTAATTGTTTAAGAAAAAAATTGTAAAATGATCAGGTTTTTTACCCCACAAATAGGGCACATACGACAAAAGTTTAAGTAGAATTCAATTTCACAGACGGGTTGTAACCTTAAACCGAACTAGAGGCAGTTCAAAGAATGCCAAGGAGACATGAATTCAGGCGATTGGCCGATTCGCGATATATACCCTAGGAATTTATGTAGCATTCTTAGTGGGATCCACTCTGTATGAGGTGTATTTTAAGTCGCTATAAAAAATGTATCGAAGGCTGTAGCCAACTGAGCTACTAGATTTGAATTAACCCGAAGCAATTCAAGCCTACAATGATCATTAAACTAAAATTAAACTACTTTCTATATCTTCTGCGAACTATTCTTGAATGGAATTCCCAACAACAATCTCAACTTCGCCCTCCCTAACAATAACTTAGTTTAGTCAAGTTAAAAACATCAACATATCTATATCAACATAGCTAACTTCAAAATATTGTTATAACTATTAAAAATAATAATAATGGCGGTTATTTAAAACAAAATATACTTTTAACACTGCCAATTTTAACAGGCGGACAGTCAGGTTAAAAAGTCCCGCTCTCCCGTTTTACTGTGCAATTTCAATTTCGTTGCGAAGTTTTATTAAGAATATAAAAAAAATCCGCCCACGCACCAAACCGTCCCCGGCAGAGGTCACTAAGTGACCCTGAATAAATTACGGCGCGGGACTTTCCCGCCACGTTTCGTATTAAGAACGCGGCGCCGCCTAATTCCGAATATGAATTTTTCAGGACGCCATTTTCTTTTAATACGGCGGGATTTTTTCTTTTTTTTCATTTTGTTTTACAAGACGTGTACCGAATAGTGCTTCAATTTGACTCTACGGTTTCATATTATTGAGTGAGAAACACACATACAATTGTAAATCTGGCCAAATTAGCTAGGCGAATCTTACACATGACAAATTTGAATAATTAACGTCAGAAGTTTTTGCAATATTGTAGGTTCTCGTACAACACTCGTAATACACTCGTTCAACATACATATAAGTACACGGCAAATACAAAATGAAATGTTGTATATACCTGCATTTAAAAATGTTTATGGTAAACGAGCGTTGCAATTCATTATACCATATAAAGTTAAAAATATTTGCTATGAAATCTCACAAAAACACTCTCTTTAATTGTTTGTAGATAAATTGAATTAGCATATTAATTATTATTTTAAAATGTTATTATAAGTATCCTTATTTTTTGTTTGTAAAATACTACTAAGCTATAAAAATGTATATCAATTTATGTGTATATTTATATTGTAAAGGACGTGTAAAATACAGAACAAAATAATTTGAATATATTTCACAATTATTAATATCTGTATTTTACACACCTGGTCCAGCAGATAAGCCTTGGGCTTGGCTGGTACATAAATCAAAGGAATTGTAAATTTGTTGTAAAAAAATAAATATATAAATAAGGTAACTTACGTGAAAATTCACTAAACGTAAAAGAAAAATCATTTAAGAAAAGTCAATATAGAATACCTACCACCACACCCTCCCCTATTCCTACCTACCTACGAGGCTTTCGAGCAATTATTATATGTACTCGGACGGTTCTTAACAAAGTGCCATACTCGATTAACATATATGACACAATTTAATATTAAAAATAAAAAATCAACCTCAAACTTAAGTTGTATGCACCTTAACATAATAAAAATATATCTCTAAATATATTACAGTATCTACCTATATTAAAACGTATTTGTGAAATATTCGTATTCTTTTTGTTTTCATACCTTTTCCATGTGTCCCTTACACCGTCCTCTATTTTTATATATTTTAAATTCATTTCTATGTTTTAAATAATATTGTAATATAAGGGTTGTGCTGAAAACCAGTGCTTAGCTTTGCAACGAGTGAGGAAGGTGAGCGCAACCCTTATTGAGGCGCATAAAATGTAATCTTATAAAATTATTCTTTAATATATATATCTTAATAAAAAATAAAATGAATGTATAGATACTTTTAAATCTAATATATTTAATCACAGTATATTAAAAGACTCTTCTAAATAGCTATATATTTTTAGTGTAAATTTGTAGTATGTGTTTAAAAATGTTTTTCCGCCGTATGGAGTAGGATTTTTGTCAACAGGATTTCAGTTTTTTTTTTAAATTTTTAAAACAGATTGGGTTGTCGATTTTTATTATAAATCTTTTATAAAACTGCATGAATAATATAGAGTAAATCCAGAGATAAAAAGTAAAATAATTCAGAACGAAACAGACGTAAATATAAGTTCCTTCGTTCCGTTTGTAATATATAAGGAAAACAAATACCGCAAAGAAAATAGTCTTTTCCTTTTGCGAAATTCGCCCTGAAGGAACCCGTGCCCTGAAACAGACATACAATTACGAAAACTCGCTCTCATCCCCCCTCCTCCCCCCCTTCCGCCCAGTCGTTTTCCCGCCCAAATTCCTCGCGGGCGCGTTCGTCTGGAACGAAAGCACTTTATTATTTTTCCATACGCGTTCGCCGCGGGCTAAGAAACGAATCTATATAATATTCATTCTCCTAGAGGACCAATACCATCCGAAAGACATGATTCTTTACGCAAATTCCATTTCTAAATAAGAGAATATGGTAATGACGATTTCTACTCCTCTTTTAATGGTAGCTCAATCTAAAAAAATTGTCCCGTCACGAAAACCAGAAAAAAACACGAAGTCTCACCAACGGGTGAATCTATTCTAAGCGTAAACTAATTTATTATACTCGCAAACTGTTATTTATCTTTTTCTCGGACCCTATGTTCGGCAAAACCGATGTTTCCGGTGAGAAATATATTTCTATCACCAAATTCAGTCTGCACTATCGCATCGCAAACCGCTTTGAACGAAATCATTTCTTAATTTTCTAGTTTCTGAACATTGGCATCGTGGCATAATGCCTGCGTCGAAGTGATAAATGTTCAAGTTTTTATTTCCGAAAACATTTTTAATATACAGAAATGACACAATGTAGATGAGTTTGAAATAGTAGAACTATTCTAGATTAAAACTAGGTACGAAGAGTACAAGTTAGATTTAAATACATTTAAATAATATCATAAATTGCTTTAAGATAGAAAAATAAAATTCACTAAAAAGATGACTGAAACATTTATGATGCAGCCCATGGTACACACAACTGTACAGATATCAGTGATAAATCAACGACTTATTACCTATTAAGGATACACTTATTTTATTTAAGAAGTAAAAATTAAAAACCCAATTTTTCACCCATACGTCAATATGTGGCCAACTTAAAATTCTGAATATGAATTTCTCCTTAATAAATATTTTTTAACGGTTTTTGTTAAATAGCCTTAAATTATTTATGGGTCAAGATCTAATTCGATGCACTAAGTGATGGTCTAAGTCTTTAATATTTTATTTACGCGTGTTAATGTTACATGGTTGACAGGTAAACGTTTAGAAAATAATAAAAATATATAATTATGGGATTTAATTGGAGGAAAATTAATAAAAATAATATATTAATTATATTAAGATATATATGGAAGATATTTTTTTACACAGAAATCTCGCAATACTAAGCGAGGCGATCAAATCGGTTTGAAGAAACCGATAGAGTATAGACCACCATTCTACTATTTTGTACAGTTTTAGGTCTTCTGAAGACAGTAAAAAACTGTTTTTAATCCACCTATAACGTCGTTGTCTAACATACTATGTTAGCCATCAAGGCTCCTGTATCTATCTCATCCGCACACGGTTGTCGTGAATATCCACCTCATGGAATAGCATGCATCTACACGACTTTCAGTTTGAAGTTCGCTGTTACGACATTATTGGTTGTTTTAATAATATGTAGATAAAGAAAAATGTAAACCATTTTCATTGGCAGATTGCATTAAAAGAATTGCGTCTATCCACTTGCATAAAACTTAAATTCTTGACCAAACCTGTAGACCTCTCGCGGAATATGGTTCACCCCAACCCGTTCAACAGACCAGAATGGTGCATAGCGCCGAATATAGGAACCAGATGGGTGCGGGTGTGTCTGTGTCGACGGGGGTCGCCGTCGACCGTCACGGCCGGGCGCAGGGCCGATTAGCCCGACATGTGCAGGGCACGCCCCGCGTTGCCAATTTCCTACATACAATTATTCGCCTTATTTTCGGCTTGGTACAATGTTGCCAGTCTGCCGCCGAGAGTCCCCTTTGAATTTACGCGACTGCGCGGGTCGGCAACATTTCATTTTGTGCTAAAAATAATAAAATAAATTATATTTAATATTTGCCGAGTTAAATTTAAAAAAAAATTGTATAAGACAATGACGTTCTAAGTATCTTCTTTATCTTTGTTTAATAGCCTCTTTATTAAATACATATTGTAGTTTTTTTTTATTGAGAAATCAAGTTAGCCGATGAGTACAAGTCTATAACCTTCCTAACTAGGTAAGAGTTACCTGTTCTAAGGAAGGTTATATATGAAGTGTTATAGTGAGCATACAAGAGACCAGCGCAAAACCCTGTGAAAATATAAAAAATAACTAAGGCACAGATATACACACCCACACAAACACGCACACATGAATACAATTTAAATGATAATATTAGATTGTTTGCCATTATAAAATATTAGAATCTGGCCTATTGATCCACGATCAAATAATTTGCCTAATCTATAGAAATAAAAGTTTAGAGATACATTACTAAAACATATTATCAAATTGATCATCATTTCTGTATTTGTCTGGGAGCAACATAACGAAATTACATTTTAAATATTATTTACGCAATTGTAGGAATATTTTTTTTCGAACGGGTCTTTCCCAAATTTGACATAATTAAAAATACATTTTCAAAAACATACTTTTATTTAAGTGCGTATTCGTATACAAAATTTCGTTAACCGTTGACGAGTTCCTTCGTCGGAGCCATTCCTTGGTGTAGAATCAGGTCATGCAACATACTATATTTCAACTCGGTAGGATAAGAAAAAGTGGTTCTAATTCATCTTGCAAGATTTGACCTAAACCCACATATAAACATTGCGAAAACTTGTAAAAAACATCGAACAATTGCAAAAAAATAAGACAATTTATTTTAGAAAGAATGTAATTCACACATTTATTGTAATCACATATAATCAACAATGTTTGTTATTTCTATGCACAGTCGAGAGCAAAATAACAACTCAATGTTCTGGTCAATATTCCTTCTGTTTGCTGATTTTGCCTCGGCCACGGATCGCAGCGAAGACACCTTAAGTGCACGTTAAGTGCTTAAAGTCAGGTTAAGATCTCGATTGAACATAAAAGAAACCTTTCGAATTAATCTCTAAGCATTTAAAATAATATTTCAAATTTTTGTGCAGTAAGTATATGCAGTATTTATGTATTTATAGGTAAGTACCACCTATGTGCACTTGAATACGTTGCAATTTATTGTATACTCATACTATATAACATTAAAACCAGCCGCTAGTAAACTGGACAGTAAAATGTTACAATTGCATATTAATGGCGGCCAGAGGTCAAATTGTGACAGAAAAGACATCGGTGGGACTGCTCCTTCCATTGATTGAAGCAGATCCACCGATATTTTGTCTCATTCGCTCAACTCGACTCGGCTGTCATTTCGCTCAATGTTACTTTGTATGATTTGAATTTTCGTGATTTTAAATAATATTCTTAAAAATGACAGAAAACAAGCAATTTTTTTAGGTTAGAATTGGATTTGGCGCGCGCATCTGCGGGATGTACCATAGACACTTCTGTCAAGATTGTAGAGTTTAACGAACCGTTTGCGATTACTAACGGATGGACCTTTTTCTTGTGTACACTACTCATCCGTTCGTTAACTTGACTTTAACGAACGGGAAAAAAGAGTAACATTTATAAAACCGTCCCTAAGAGTAAGCATTAGGCTGCCGTAAGAAATCTCGTGATCTATAAAGGCAGGGCATATAAAAATATAAGGAAGAGAGTAGAGTTAAGCATTGATAATAAATAAAATCCGCTTGTATTTCCGTTGGTTTCCGACCGCTGACAATACAATATCTTTTTTTTTTCGCTATTCTTTAGGCGCGTGCACCAGAACGAAATTACACGGCCCGCTTTGGCTAACTTGGTTATGATTATTGGTCGGTTGGGTAACATTCGGTTAATTTTGGTTGAAGCTGCGTTTGGGGGTAAGTGAGTTATCATTTCCTATTGCCTTTGAGCGCTGGTTTCCTTTGTGCGAGCGTGCGTCATCAGTCATGACGTGTTGGCATTTGTCCTCAATGAACGCTCGTTTTATTGTCATCAACAATAATATTAATTATGTAGAATTAGGTTAACATTTGAGTGGGAACGAAATCCGATATTATTGCACTCTTCTCTCACATGAGCATATACGAAGCATGGTAGTTAAATTTGTGTTTTTATGTACCTTGTTTAAACTGTATAGACTACAGATCGTTTTAAATTATTTAACAAAATTTCTTTCTTATAGTATAGTTAGGCAAAATTACATTATATTATTTTTATGGCAGAAGTCCAACTGAATTAAATAAATAAATGGTTCGAGTTTATTGGGAAACTATAATTTATAGGCACTAATCAACCTTTATACTATTAATTATGATATATGTACTGAATTTATATACGTAAGTTGAGCTCTTAAAGGTCTAATTGCGATGAACACAACAGGCGATGAACTGATTTAGGTAAGACTTGAATGCTATTCTACATTTAAGACTTTTAACTTAGCTTTAACTTAACTCGTTCATTAATTAATAGCTTAGTTATTCATTCGTCGTTCAATATCGAAAAGCAGCTGAAAATAAATCGGGTATTCTTTAAAGAAAAGTGCCGTTGACAACGACCGCGGCCACTCCAAACCCTCGAGCTAATGCTTAAAAATATTCCAATATTTCGTGGCCACTTGCAGATAACAGCTCTATTGCGCCGAATGCATAGGCATTTTAAATGTTCAACATTAATTGATTTACAAATATTGCGTTGTTAAGAGAAGCTAATGATGGCATTAAAAATGGCTTAAAGTGAAATACGACACGTCTACCGAAAGGGCACGAAACCAACATGTTTTTGATATTTTTGTATGTAAAAGTTATTTGTATTTTTTTTTTTAGAGCATTTTAAGATATTCTATTATGTGTCGTATTGAACAAATACCCATTGAATTGTTATTAAAAAGTTTGACAATAATGGTCTAGTTAACATTTGTATGTAGTAGCATTTTAAAACGTACATATTTTTGAAAAATATTAAAAAATACTAAAGTGCTAGCTTGTATATTGAAATCTTTTTTTATATGTGGTTATATACCATATGACCTTTATATCGCACTGCCCAACAACCTGCACATGTATTGTCAAAAAAACTAATAATAAATTAATATAACGCTGCAACGTGTTTATATACCGCTAAAACTTTTATATTTCAAATACAGGATGTTTCTAAATTTAGGGCACTCCTTTTAGGATGTCGATCGATATCGACAATCAAACGTTATTCAGCAAAAAAATGTTTCTTAATTACGATAAAAACGACATGAAATTTAAATAGAAATCGTTTTAATGTTTGGGTCATTGACCCCCGAGCCCGCGGCTCGCGAAGCACTTCGAATGAAAACGAAGATTTTTAATAATATTATTATTTTAGTATGAAAATGTATTTGTTCGAAATTATATTATTAAATATCGATAACTAAATTAGTTATCGATAACCTGTTTAGTTATCGATATAGATCAACCTCCTATAAGGAATGCCCTAAATATAAAAAATATTTTTAAAAGTACAAACAAACACGAAAAGTATATAATGAATGTATGTTTCTTAACCCCCTATTTCACTTTCTTTTATTTTATCTTGTAATAGATCAGTCATATGATGTTTTTATTTTAATTAATTATTATTTCTGTTTACTATGGCCTTTATGTATTCCTATGAGAATATGTAACAAGTAGTGTGCTATTATTTTAAAGTTTAGATAGTAATATTAGTGTAACAGTAAAATCGGCGCATTTTTCCTAAAAAGAATGGTGTTTTTAAGGTAGTTTTTTTTTTAAATATCATCCATAGATAGATATACTAGTTTGAAATACCGTACTATGAATACTACCCATTGGCCCGAAAGCGTCGAACTCTCGAATCGAAGTGTAATTTATGTGTAGGTTGAGCGCGTCGACAAAAGACAACAAAAAAAGAGTACAAACAATAATAATTTAGGTGGCCGCTCGGCGCAGGCGGCGCCATTGTGGCCGGGGACCCCAGAGGGGCCTCGGGCCTTGGGGCCGCGGGGCCTCCCGCGGCGAGCGCCTTGTGAGCGAGTGTCGTCGGCGGCGGGGGGCGCTTTGTTCTACGGGGCCCGGCTGACGAGAGGCGAGGACCGCAGCGTCACGAGGCTGACCCTTGAGGTATTCCATTGAGGGTAGGTACACCTCAAACTACGTTACATTATGCTGCTACTATCAAAAAATGCACGTTTACAATCCAAAAAACAAAAAACAATAATCCCTGAAGCTATCATATAATACCAATTCTTTATTCTTTATTCTCTATTGAGAAAAATCAAGTCTTACAAAGTTTATTGGCATTAATGATATGTTTACATTCTTAAAAAGTATTTGTAAAACTAATCAAAGATTTCTACTGTAAAAACACTAAAAACTAAGTTAGAAACTAAACATGTATAGTTAAATTATGCTTTTAACTCTTAGTCATATCAAATGCTGACATGGCGTGAATTCACATGATATATGACATAATAAATCAGTTTAAATATATATATTAATTATTCATAGAGTGGCGGCTGACTGAAAGGATTGCTTCTTAGCGAACAGAGTGTCAAAACAATTTATGTATTTATTAAATGCGTTCGATATGCGCGGTACCGGCGAGAACAATCCATTGTTCGTAGAGCAATAAAAAACATTCGGTTAAACAATTACTGCTTTTATACATTGTTTAGTAGTAGCAAATTACTTAACCGGAATCTGATGTATTACAGCTATGCCCTATAGGCATCTTTCCCCAGAGTACACGCGCCTGTGGTACCAACTTGCTATGGGTTACTTTATTTCCTATCTCCACCTGCGGCGCTTTTAGCCCATTAGATAGAGGCGTAAGTGACCTATTTTGTAGGTCTTAGTAAATAACACCATTTCAGGTATTTTTTGTAAATATTATCACCGCTATTTGGTATAACAACTAAAAACTACTACGAACATTTAAAAAATAGATTACAGATAGCATTGAGTGTGTGCCGCCACATGGCAAAATGTGTTAGGTGTTGTATCTCGCTTGGTATTTTCTTTGCGTTGCTTCCCAGCCTTCCGGAGATGAGATCTCGACTACACGTACGACTACAATTCGGAATACCTGTAGTAGAAAAAAATAAATGCAAAAATTATAGCAAGCGTAGAAACCTTATATCAAGTTGAAATTTGATATAAGGGCACGAAACTTAACTTCTGACTGTACAAACATTAATTTCGATTATATTTCACATACAGCCCGATAGTAAAGTGAGAGTTCATACCCACGCGAATAACTTATGACTTATCACATACCTATTCCATTGAATGAATAAATAAGCGAGGTAGTCATTGCGTAAAACAGGAAAACTTGCAAGCTGCGGTCCCCTTGAGCCCTCGAGGAGATGAGGAGATGAGGAGATGAGCTGGTGCATTCATAACTTGTAGCGGGTCCTCCCCCACCGGAGTCTGGAGTAAAGAGGGTGACTCTTGTGCACGCATAACGGAGTCAATCCGCGGTGAAATCTATAACAGATTAGCCACTGAAATTGGATATTACGCTCAGAACTGCTCTCCGCATTAGGTGCGGAATACGAAAGGCGCTCAAACTGTTGGCGAAATGAATCGTATGACAATAAAGTTCTTGCATGATTTTTCTTCTTCTATGAAAATGTATAACTAGTATTTTTTTATTGTTTCGAGAAAGTATATATTATACATACACGTTAACATACTTTTACATTCCATACCCTAATATACCCACAGATTACAACACTCGCACTATTATTTATCACTTATAAATTTGATGCTAGTTTGTAGTTTGTTCTGTTAAACATATGTGTTAAATTGGAGATGCCTGTAGTCGGCTTAAGTTGTTAATTAATGTATTTCTATGTAACTGTCATTATTTATAACTGTAAGCATTTCTTATACAAATAAATAAATAAATGTAATTTTTTTTACAAATAAAGATATAAAAAAAAATGTACAATAATTACACGATAATAATCTGTTAATCTGGGAATTATTCTTGTTGGCCATATGTTATATATAATATTAACAGTAAACCTATTCAATTTCGCTGTTTATTATTATTTTAAAAATTAAATAAATAAAATTCCGTTAAACGACCGCCGCGATTATGCAAAGTCGCAATCGTCTATGTTACAAAAACAAATTGTAATATGCGTAATCAACGCCATTATTCGTCTTTACATATAGTGTATAACGCACCTGCAAATGACACGGCTTCGACCGCGCCGGTAGCTCTGTGCAATATCGGAGGTAGGCAAATCGCAATTTTGTTAGAACGATCTAGAAAAAACCTTACAAACGTTCGGTCGTACGCATCCGGCTACTTCCTACGCAGTAAAGGTCTTCTTTCGCTAATTTTAAGTTAATTTAAGTAAAAAAAACCGCCATTCCGCTAAAGTTTGTCTATTCATTATCGGCGCGATTTCGAAACAATTCCGAGCCAAATAAAATAATATTTGCTCGCAAATACATAAAGACGAAATTAATCGAGTGAAGTGAAGTGAGATCCTGAGGTAATCGAGTTGGATCTGAACAGCGCGCAAGCCGCGACCTCCGCACATGAGGTCAGTCTTTGTTTTCGCAATTTGCTATAGTTTTGAATATAGTTTTTATACGATAATATCTTGATTTTGAATAGATATTTTTTCGAAATGTTGAGAAGCGCCGTGTTATTCTAAGGCAGGCGCGCGGGGCGTGGCAAGTGTGGCAAATTCTCATGCCTAATGTCGATTCACTGCGCCGTCCGAACCGCTCTTGCGTGATTGCGATATTAGCGGGTGGAAGATTGAGAACAACTGGACGTTGCACATCCTATGAGTGTGTTCTCAAGTAAACTAAGTTTGATAATCAAAAGAGAGGAGCGAAAAAATGGTTGCAGATATATTTTAATTAATGACTTTTTACCAAGGTACATTTATTTATTTCTTTAAGTTCAGAATCATTTTGACAATTTTGTTACTTTCTGTATGTTTACTTCATAAAATAAAATAAATAAATATGGTATAGCAATTGAGTATAATGAAACAGTAAATGCGTACAAGCGATCGATACTACTATACTCTATTTCCTGCCCCCTTGACTATCGTCCGTACTAAAGAAGGCAGTGTTCCGTACACGAGGCCAGTTTATAGCTAAAATGTATTCATAAAATTATAATACCTTGTGAATATAAATACAATGCAATAATACAATACAATGCAATAAAATTTATTTAACTTTTACTAAAATGAGTACGAAAATAATTGAGTTTTATTTATTTATTAATCTTTTTTGGAAGAACCAAGAAGTATTATAATTATCTTAAATCGAAAAATACCAATCATTTGACCCTTTTCCTTAAAATGTTGCCCCTAATATTTGTTGCCAAGGGGAGGGAGCACAGTTAAGTTGGTACATTTATATTTGAAACAGAACGATTTATCAATTTTGAAGGGGGTGATATTTCTTCTGCTTAATCATAGAATAGTTTAATTGCGTAGAAGCGTTGCAAGTCCTCGATTGTCAGCTGGCGCAGAATGCAAACGTTGGTGCGTTTTGTAGGTAAATGAGAAAGATTGAGAATTAGTTTATTTTATTGTTTTTATATGGAATCAGTGACAGCTGTCGCTTATTATAGACGCAACTTTTTGAGTTGGTCAGTTATGGCTCCTAATCGCTGGGATCAGTACCTACCATAATCTTTATACAATTAACGGTTTTTTTTAAATATTATCCACGGGAGAAATTTCACTCGCACCAATGGAGAATTAATTACAGGTACTCTTATGTAGTTTGAACTTACACCGCTAGAGAGCGCTAGTTATTTTATTTATATATATATATATATATATATAAATATATATATATATATATATATATATATATCGATTGATACAATTACCTACACTGAGGAAAAAAATGGTTAAATCTAATCAAAATAGTGTTGGCGCAATCCGAAATTCGGATAAAAAAATGACCTTCTATCTGCTTGGCAATTGGTTGATTTTAGCTACCCGTCATTTGGAAAGAATTAATATTATTTATTACATATCCTTTATTAGTAAACTGCTGATGATTTATTTATTTATTAAAATACATAACCCAATGTCTATTTATTAATCGTTTATTCGGAAAACCAACAGTATAATCCTGCAATAAAAAAAAATACAATACGTTGGTTAAAAAACAGGAAAGATATAGCATAGGAAACATCTTAACGGCTGTGAATTTGTATATTTTTTTTTTAAATCATTACCACTATTTCAAGTACTAAAATATCTGAAGACAAAGTCTAATTGTTAGTTTGTATAAATGTAAATGTGCAAAGCTCCTCAAACTAGGAAATTTCTGTTATCTATGGACAGACCCGGATCTAGGATTTTCTCAAATCGGGACAAAAACTTTCTTTCTCTTTCCGACATTGACGTTTGGAATTAATTTTGTAATTAATAATGTATTATATTAATTATAAAATTTAAATTTTATAATTAATATAATACATTATTATAAATAAATATTAAATAAAATTTTATAATTATTAATAATAATCTATTTTTCACATTTAATTAAAATACATATATTTATTTATCCCCACAATGCGAAAGTGCGATCCCTAATAATGAGTATTTATTGGTAGAAAATCTTTGTTCATTAATAGTTTACACATTACACAAATAAACAAACGATAATACGACGCTTTAATAAAATATATTTTAAATATGAATTTTACAATTGCCGCCCGAGCAATTGGCATTTAGTTATTTATTTATTTAATCAAGGAAAAACAACGGGTACAAGAGATGAAAAGAAAGCCTAAAGAAATTTATGATTTCGGCTATTCTTGCATCCTTACAAGTTTTTCATATAGAGAGTGATTTGTGTCATATCTAATGCTAATACATTATATAAATTTTCTGACATTGAGATCATGATTGAGTGCTTACAATTGCAAGCATAACTAACGCATTACAACTTTAGAAGAGTAAATACAGATTACTTAAAAACTGTGGCCTTCGAGAAAACATCCGCCTCTAGGAACAATTTGTTGTAGGTTTGACATAGTCTGTAAAGCGGTGCTCCGAAACCTGCGTTAGACCTGTGCTCAGAGAGTAATTGGCGACGGGAGAGTCTCGGTGGTCCATGGAAGTTGATTAGTTCAAGTAATTGAGGACAGTCGAAGTAATTATTACATATTTTGAACAGTACAGTCATATCTAACATTATGCGTCGATTTTTTAGACTTAACAGTCATATTTTTTCAATAAATGAGTGTATCCTAAAGATGGTCCCCGGATTCTATACCTCATCTATATATCATTTGTTGTATAACTGGCTGAAAGCTGTACTAACTTAAAGAATAAAAAAAAAGCAAAAGTATATCTTATCAAATAATTTAAACTAAATTACTACCAAAAATGCCATGTTGATCTTTTGTGTTGTTTCCTCGGTCCGTAGCCCACATTTGTCTGGTGTATTTCTTCTTTAGGCGCGGTATTCATTGGGCGCCACATTGCTAAAATTTATTTATTTATTTTATTTATTTATCATATTATTAGCATTATAATAAATAATTTAAAAATATTAAAACAAACTTCCGAATGTTTAATATTTTAATGAATGTAATATTTATTTATACATTTTACACTAAATATTATCATAACTTGCCTCACGAATTTCACGCATAAATAAACCCTTATTCGCTTGGAATATATCAACTGCGTTGAATTGTTCATTATATGCGCTCAGGACTCTACACGTCGCCATATGTAACTACATATGTAACTCTACATATGTAACTCTATCATTCGTATTATCACAGTGCTGATCTGCGGCGCGAGAAATTCCTAAAAAAGGATAAACTATATGTACCTACTATGTGCTAGCTAGACCATAAAATAACTTTCTAACGGCTAACGGCATTTGACGTACGAGACGCCATTGTGGTGTCATTGGTAAATAGCGGGTTAATTAATATGAGCGATTTTCAATAACGTTATATTAACAATACGTTCGCGGTCAAGGTCGCCATGAAGTCGGGTTTTATAAAGGTAGTGTGTGTGTGTGTGTGTTCCGGCGTCATTTGCATTAGGACCTAGGTCGCGTCATTGGGTTGCCAGACGCGCGCCGACGCCGGGCAGGCCGTAATCGCCCTCGGTCCTCGTCGCCCCGCGCCGACCAGACCGCAGAATATGACGTAGAGCTGGCAACACACAATGATACGGCGCAGTGGCGTAGAGTGGCTGCGGATTCTTTAACAAAGTCGGATATCGGAGAATCAGATTTTTCATTGTTTTAATTTTTAGTTATAAACATTAATATTCATTTGTTATTGTTTTTGTTGAGATACTTGGGTTGGGTATGCGAGTACATACTTAGTGTATGAGTAATAGTAGGAAGTATCAGAGATTGCCACTTTTGTTATTCTAACATAAAACTATATTAATACTGAATTAATTATTGATTTAATAACTACTATTAGTGCTAATATTTGTATTTTATGTATATCCGATTTATATATTGTTTGTTACGGATAAACAATATAAATAATTTATTTCATATGCATTGTGCCCCAAGACGATTTCCGATGAAAGATCCAACTAATTAATCATGGTTTCCGATAAAAAAATGTAAACCTTATGTGATAATATTAAACAGTTCTTGAAATTATATATGCATGTATAGATACTTGCTCGGACCCTATCATATCCACTAACAGAGTTACCTTACACAAAGATAACACAGTAAACACAGTGACACTTTTCTCAACGAAACCTAGTGTGCTGAGCTTAAGTAAAACGCTTATAATTCTACGTTGATACCACATTTAATTATTTTTTTGAATGTAATATTGTATAAAATATTTTATTTTTTCTCTTGTTAAAATTGTAGTGTAGGATTATTGTATTTTTTTAGAGAAAACGTATTAAAATATGTATGCAGCATATTATGCGCACGCCGGTAACGCACTCAAGGGTAATTTACATCACCTTAAAAAAAATAATGAGTATGAATTATTATTTTATTTTTTTTTATAATTTCTTACTCATAATATGGAACACAAACAACCCCTTAAGTCTTAAGTAGGAATGGTCTCAGGACACTCTGTATATTCTCGTTTCTCTTTGTGTTGAGTGTACACTGCTCAGTGCTGTGGATCCTGACAATATATTTGTTTTAAAGCGTTAGGTACATATTTACGCATTTATAATAGGATTTATTTATAAATATATAAGTGACGTGACGCCACTGAAAGTCTTTCTCGATTTTTATGGTATGATTCGGAGCTCGTGAAGCTTGGACATAAAATGTAAATTGTGTTTGCGATGTCGGCGTTCGCGGCGTTCGCGGCCTCGTAGTAGTGGCGGGCGCATCTGCGATCACTGCTCTCGAGCCTATTACCGCGCCGCGGCCGCCGCAGAATAGCGGTAGCGGCCGCGCAGCTCTTGGGTGGCGCCCACCACTCATTAGCTCTCTCCGCGAAAATTATTTCCGAAATGAGAGAATAAAGTAGCCGTGTGTAATCTCCACTCATTTCTACATTCGTGAAATGTACTATGCATTGTTTAATAGACTAGGGTTTCAATCTGCTTTTTTTTTATTTTGTTAATTTTAAAAGAAATCTACTAATTCACTACTAATTCACATAAAACATATAAATATTATTTACATTTTTAGAGTTATTTATTACATCGAGACATTTATTTTAAATTGACACTTAGTGAAGTAGCAAAAAGTTAAAAATGTTTTTTTAGGGGTTTTTTTTAACAAAAAAACTCGTTAGGTTTCCACATGAAAACATGATGAAAACCGCACCGAGAGTTCTGGGTCTGCATTTGCGACACGGGGTATCACTTTTACATTCAAAGTTCAAAGGATGCCACTCTATAAAAAATAAAATACAATCGTAATAAATAATCTACAATCTAATCCGCTATTACGTCAATCCGTAACCAGTTCCTCTATTCTTTAAAGCACTTTTTTGAAAAACTCTTTACACAAACTTGACTGGTTATACTTCAGAATATTGCCAACGGGAGCGCCTTTGCCTTTTTGCTCACAAAATTACCTAAAATTAATGTTTTTACCATTCGCAAAAATGTTAAGAAAGTGCTCATTCCTTCCTTACTTGAAAAAAAACCAGAAAGAAATTTATAAAATAGAAGATTTGGTTTTGGTACCCTTGATATTATACCCTCCATATTACAATAATATATGGCAACATTTTAAGCTTAATTAACGCATTGTGAGTACTAATGCGTAACTATTTATGCAGTAGGCACGAATGTCCATATCGTCATAATAAACCTTTGGTTATTTTATTTTCTCCGCGTGAGCGAATTTCAACCCATCGTGTACTACACATATCGTCAACGAAATCCAACACATTTTGCACGGTTAAACAGCCCCCCCCTCCGCCCCAACCCACAACCCATCTCTCCAACCCGCCCCCGGGGGAATCCTCTGCGAACTAATTTCAAGCATCGTCGAGCACGAGGCTTCCCCCGCCCACGTCCCGCGCCGCCCAGCCGCCCGCCCGCCCATCACCAAACACGCGTGCGATCGGCTTTCGCGCCCCAAATGATGGTCCCGTTTTAATTGTGGCTTGGTTTGTTTGTAGGATTAACGGAGACAACGCAATCCTCACCCTCCCCCGCCCGCACCCCCCCTACCCCCGTACCACCCCCACCACCGATCCATATAAATCGATATAATCTGCATTAATGGGTCATGTTTGAAATAATAGTAATTTAAAAATAAAAAAAAATATGCCTTAAGGGTTAAAATGAATTAAATATTTTATATACTAAGAAAGTTATAGCAGAATTACACTTTTTCGAAAAACCCCCCATTAACAAACTTGACCGAGATTTTGTGCCCATAAATTTTATGTATAAATTTGAAAGTGATTAGAAAATTACGGCAGTTTTCGTCACAAGAAAGTGATATAGATAGATATGGGATGTGAAACGTGAAAATCGGTCGAAATGTTTCAAAAAACATAATATGTTATCCATTGCAATAGTTAGCTTTCCTTAAGAAATCTACCTAAAACATTGAAATCTAATTCACGGCAGATACACTTAAAAATAAATTATTTACAAGTAGTGTAATTGAGTCCATCTTGTTCCCTATTTTTGTAGTTTATAACCAACTGTTTGATTTAATATTGTTTTGTGATACGCTCAATAATTTGCATTAATTTGTTACACTTGTGAAATGGTTAACCGGTATTATCTAATGCATAGGTGGTAGGCCACCTACCACCTACCACCATCATCTCATATCATCTCTAGTGAACTGGGGTGTTCACAGGCCCAGACCTACCACCTGACACGTGAATTCATTGAACTGGGCAGAGCTTTTGCGGGGCGCGATATTATGTAGTATTATGTTTAGTAGTATATTTTTATATATAGGTTGTTTTTTTTAGAGGCGTGGTTTTCAATCTGGCACTAATTTTTTCGTAGTTGGTGTTTTTGACAGCTGTCACTTAATTTATGCTCAGTTTGGTATGCCATTTCATAATGAATAGATTTACTCCTGAACAACGTTTGCAAATAGTGCAAATTTAGAAATCACTCTAAATTTTTTTAAAAAATTTTAAATTTTTCATTTGTTCATTCATTCACCTAAACAATCACACCAAGAACTAATACTCTACAGCTGTGGTAATAATACTTGCCTATGTAATATTTTCTCAAATGAGAAAAAAGAAACCTAGTTTCCTTTTTAAAACAAAATATATCGGTTATATGTTATATTTTGTTTATTTATCCCTAAAAATAGTATGTAGGTTTTATAGTATTTCAAATAATACCTACTGCGTAGCTAACTAACTATGCTTAACTATGTATTTAGATATTGCTGTTTTGAACACTTACCTACATTTAGTCTAATACATATACCAAGTCGTATTTAACACGCTGAGAAACTCAAGTCTGCGGGTTTTTTTCGGTGAATCTTGAGAATATACGCGTGAGATAATTATTTAAGCGCGCACAGATATTTGCTCAAGGATCTCACACACATTGGTGTAGCAAGGGGGGTCGGTGGGGGCGGACCGCCCCAGACCCCAACCTGAGGGGGAGGGGGGCACAAGATATTTTATATTATGAATAAATTAAATATAATATTTTATGGCAGCCAAAAACATGTTCAACAAAAAATCGTTTTTATTTACAATACAATTTGCTAATATTCAAGTATTTGTGGTATAAACGGTTTACCTAAAATATAATGTTGTAGTTTATGTTTATAATAAAATTTCTTTCGTAAACGTCGTATCGAGCTATCCTAAATATACCATTAGTTTTCAGATGGATCATTTAAGAACCATTCATTTCTAACAAGCAGACCCTTTGTTGCATGTAACACACTAGAGCACTATTAAGATAACTGCGCCCATCAAAATTGACAAATTAACCAGCGACTCGCGCGGCCATATTTTAAATTTCATGTCGCCATGTGACATAATGTCACCGCATCTGTCGCAAAACAGCGCCCCCCGCGGGGAAGCGCCCCTGCTCGGGGCTCCGGAGGCCGGGGGCGCGCTCAGCGAGGACCTGCTGAGATTTCGATGACAGCGGGTCAAGTGGATGACAATAATTTTCAAGTGATGATTTGTAGAGTACTCAAATTTATAGGATTATATTAGGAGAATGAAAAAATGTTTCATTTCAAAAAACTTGAAAAAATAAATAAGTTTATAATTTTCTTTATAATATCTACTGAGGTGTGAGATGTGCGAAACGACGGCGGTAACTCTATTACACTTTAGGTAAAATGTATATGTGCACATATATATTTTTTTATTGTATTCAGGAAACTTTGTCATAAACTTTTTTTGTAAGCTTATTTAAAATCAATGATTAACCAGAAGTGTTTTCATATTTTCAGACTAGTGTAATTTTTTTTTCGGAAATTAAAAGCAAAATTTATTTACGTGAGTTAATAGGTAATTTTTAAAAAAAATATATTTTTGAAATACATCCTAAGATATACGGGTTTAACAGAACCCGTATTTGTAACAGAGGGTTGTTACTAGGGGTGGGAGATGGCGGCGTTTAAAAAGCAAGTATAAGATTTTTCGTTTTTAAAAGACAAACAAAACTGTATTAAAAAAGTTTAAAAACAAATGCTTAATTAAGCGGCCATAGCACACCCACCAATGATCCAAAATCGTTCAGTACCACGATATAAATGACGAAAAGAGTTTTAGGCGATATTCGAAATCGCATTGTGTCAGTTGCGGGTCAGTTTCGGTTGCATACAGATTTAGCTATGAGAACGCGCTATCTGCACCTACATATATTTAAATATATTTTGGCCTTATCTAGTCTTTAGGTATATAGACCTGGTCGGATTAGTATACAATTTATGTTTTAGTAACTGCATTTTAAAAAAAAAATATTTTTTGATTATTGGAAAAACAGTAGTTATACCTTTGCTACAGCAGATATTAAGATATTATTTTTATAACTGGTTATACTGGTTTTTTATAACTAGTTGCTTTCTTACAGCGGTTAGTCTACACTGAAAAAAATATTTTAGTAAAATATTTGGTTGTTTAAAAATTTGCTAATCGAACATAGGTGTAAGCAAATCACATACGCTGATTATTGTTAAGTAATTTTTGGTTAGATTTACCATATTTCTTGTTATGACAGCAAGAGAGGTAGTTAAAAAATATTTTAGTATAAACATTTTGCTATGATTATAAAACAATATGGCGTCGTGGGTGAACAGCTGATGAAATAAAATTGCGTTACCTGAAAATTTGGTAGCCGCAACCATAATATTTTGTTGTTTTTACTTGTTACTATTTTAATTTTCTGTGATGTGAAACGGCAACTAAAAAATATTGCAGCGTTAGCTAGATATTATATTAAAGGTAACCAAAAAATTATGAGAAATATATCAGAAAATTATAGCACTCACAACCAAGTAAGCCAATAATAATCGATGTGTAAGCCAACAAAAATTATTGCTGTCTCTATGTCAACCATACTTTATGTTTGCCAATAGCACATTTTTGCTGCCAGTTACTATATTTTTATTATACTATTTGTTCTAACATGAACAAAACAGTTTGCGTGACAATCTCGAATTCTATATAAATTTTAGATACCGTATGGCATATTTTTATAGGCAGAAGCTATTTCCGCGTAACTATTATAGCGATAGAAAAAATAACGCAATCTCGCCCGGGTAATGACTTCTACAACTCAATAGAGTTTTGCGATTAGTTTTGAAATGAAATTTCGAAGTGTCGCAAGGCGCCTCGAGACCCCGCGGTGACTTCACTTCGCTATGGGTCGCTTAGGGCGGGCCCACACAGCTAGGAACTAACATTAAATCATTTTTTATATATTAAAATGCCTTAAAATGCAATTATTTTACACTTTGGGAGTTCCGGCGCGGCGTAAAATTGACGTAAATTTTAATTTACGCTATCCCATTTAATAATTATGATTTCTAATAATTGTATTTTTTATTGATGAGTATTTTTTATTTATATTATACAATTAGTTCCACACATATGGTTTATTGAATAAGTAGAATTGATGGTAGTCTAGTCGTGGCGTTTGCACATTGACCCAGCGTTTGCGGGTTTAAATCCGCAGAACAAGTTCAATACCACATTTAAGGTTTCATTACCACCAACTACTCTCAGTCTAGCACGATCAAATTTAGTTTAATTAAGTAGGGGGCAAACTAATTGTATTTGGCACAGCAATTTAAATAAATATTTAATAGTGAAGCTGTTATTTATTTGAATTACAAACAGCGTAATTACAAAGGCCTTGTAAGAAAGGGAAATAAAGGAAACAAATACCTATTATACAATAATAGTAAAACGAAATTGCAAATTGCATGTGATGAGCTTAAACCAGCGTGCTAACTCTCTCATTTACAGACTTCACAAAACCATCATGACTTAGGTGAAAAAATCACCAAAATTACAATTACACCTACGTATTTTGAGAATAATTTATTTACTGTTGTAAATAAATTATTCTCACAACATTTAGAACATTTTACAACATTTAGAAACATTAAAAATTTGAGTTTGACGAGTGCGACAAGATAGCACACGGATGGAAATTTTAGATAAAATATTCGGTGCGTTCAGACGATTGTGTAAGACGTTGTATCGAAATACCATATCAGAAACAGTACGTCTGTTACTAACATTAAGTTTGCTTTTAGTAAGTATGCTTTTAGTAAAGATGACTTTTGGCCAAAAACGTTAAGATCGACGAATAGGCGAACAGATGGTAAGTTTATTATAGGTAAGTTTTACCACAATGACCCACACTATTTGGTAAGGGCGCGGCGATCGATTCAGATAAAGTTTTTCTTACTTAAGTGTCAAAAATTTATGTATAACAAGTTATATATTTTGTTATAATACTTTGTTTATATGTTATGTATTTCAATATTTTGTTAGAGTACCATCTAAAAATAAATAACATCAACCTAAAATTTGTGACTTACTTAAAAACTACTTGGTCAAGTTTCCGTATGGACATAGGTGATATAAAATAATCATCATCGCCAGAAAAAGGAAAACGGGCCAAAACATGAGACCCGCAGGGCCGACACGATGCGCCGAAGGCGCCGAACGCCACCCGCATAACTAATGACACGGAGATGTGTGTCTGAACCAGCATTTTTTAGTCAAAAGTGTTAAGCGATTGGCTAATAAAAATCGTTACGTTAGCATGTGACAACCAGTGTTTAGGCGTTGGGCCCGCCAGCCATTATGCGTACGGGTTCGAACCCGGGATCCGGAAATTTGCATGATTGCACTCCGTGATCGGCATCCGTAGTGACATAAAACAGAGCTCTCCAAACTTTGAACTGACCAGAGATACGCGTTGGTAATTTAGATATTTTGGAACATTGTAAAGGTTGAAATGGCAAACTAAATTATGCATAGTATAAATATTTATAGAAAAATGAACATTTAAGTACTTTTTGAAAAAGTTAAAATAACCATAGGTTGCAAAGGGTTACAAACTAGCGATGGTTTAATGGCCAGCAAACATTCTTCCTGACTAAACTAAAAGCCCACAGTTTAACTTCGGCGTCAGAACTAACCTAACTAGATAACCACCTGGCCTGAATAGACAATCATTATTCTTTATTTTATATTATGGATTTAGGTTAGTTAAGTGTTTTAATTATTGTTTTAAGAGAATATATATTTACCTTTGTATAAATATTATACAAATTAGGGTTTAAATAACAGTAAGTAGACGCAGGATTATAGTGTATTATGTATTATGAATTACTCTTCCGTGAAAAACATAATTTGGATTGATCAAGATCTTTTGTGTAACCATATATCACGTCATTTTAACGTAGGTATTGCATACCTCCGTCCTCATTACAAGAATGGCTATGGCACCGTGTGGCTATCATATAATATCAACTGCTTCTATACATCGACCAGAACTTGACGTCTTACAGCTAGGCCCTACGTGCGTCATTAACAGCATCTTCCCTTCAAACTACTCGCGACTGTGGTAGCACACATTACATTACATTCTTTCAACTCATCACAAATATTAACAGCATTTTAGTATTTTTTGGTAAATTTTGAGACCCAAAACTGGGGCAGGGGTTTTTTTCAAACCCAAATTTTAACCCGATGTAACGGAAATATGTAGCCCCACTGTGTTCCAAGATGATTCCCGATTCCCAAAAAATGCAGCTATTTGGCCCTGCGACTATAAGTATTATTTGTCAAGACGGTATATTAAAACTCAACATCGTTTCTGAGAAAAAAAAATAAACTTTACATGTTAGTATTTAAAGGCCCTTGTAATAAGTCTTTGTTACACATTATAAACGGGAGGGCGTGGTGGGGGAAGCAGGAGCGTTACGAACGGAAACGTCCTGCGTCGCAATTTACTTGCTGGCCGAAAGACTGGTAATTTACACCATCTTGTTAAAAAAAAAACCAATTTTGGGCATCAATTATTTTTGCATTTTCCATATAATTTCGTACTCATAATAGGGAACACAAACACCCTGCACATTCGCCAGCTGGCCGTCCGCTTGCGATGCCGGTCAGTGGCAATTTACACCATCCCTTCAATAAATATAATAATTTTCGCATTTTTTTATATAATTTCCTACTTGTAATAGGGAACATAAACACTTTCGTGGGAGCATAAACGATTTGTCATACAAATACATTGTTAATTTTGGAACCAGAGCGAAAAAGTTTGAGAGACGCCACGATAGATTTGATTTACAGGTGACAGGCCGTAATTATGTTGATCTCGAAGGAAACATGGAGTGAGCAGCAGCTTTCTGATTGACCGATATGTTTGCATAGGTGCGTGACAGGTTCTCGATGTATTCAAAATAAACTACATATTTTATAAACGATAGTGCACTTAAATCTCCGCACGGCAAGTCTATGAAATCCTTCAAACGTCTTTCAAGTGCCGGAACTAAATAGATCTTACTAATAACACAAGTATCTTTTTTAAGATCACAACAATCAACAACTATTTGTCAGTTTACACAAATTAACATTAATTTTTTAATTATTTAATCATTTCAGCGAACAAACAGTTAATTATAATAAGTGAATTTCGTGATAATATTATGAAAGTACAATAATATGAAACCTTCATTATGTTTGCACAGAAAAAAAACAGTTATTTTTTTGCAACCGGTGATGTGATGGTCTCAATTCTACCCTAATAGGAAGATATTATAAGCATGGATAAGCTTAAAGGAATGTAATACAGATGCTGTTACATTAAGGAAATCGTTTTGACTACTTTAATAACACGATATTGTATAAATAGATAAATACAACACAAATTTCGGAAGCTACGATTTCTTTGTAAATTTGGAAACGACATCACAAAGAGGTCAGGTGAAGACCTCTAAACGTGAAGGAGAACGTCTAAGGTGAGGTTAAGGAGAACTTATAAAAAGTTAAATGATAAAATAATTATATTGTTACGGAAATTTTATGGAAATCAATTAAAACGAAATTGCTAGTTATAGATAGCTAATGCAGCTGGATGAAAGCTTTATTTGAAATTAAGATAATAATTTCATAGTTTTTTTTACCCTAAAACTTTGTTTTTTGATAGAAGGTGTTAATTTACGGCTAAGTGACATTTATGTACCAATGACTTTATTTAGTTGTGTATATTATGGGTTTAAGGAAATTGTTTATTTGATATATTTTAATTGAGTCATATGTGATATTTAAATAAAATGTGTAATTTGTGGTTTTAATGAATACGAGTACTTACTATGGTTACGTTGTGACAAATTTGTGTTTATCTGTGTAAAATTAAGGTGTTTGAATTTCTTAGATTATGAAATTATAGTGTTATATTATATATTTTAAATTATATATTATAGTAATATACAATTTAAAATATGTAGGTCATATGCTAAATTAAGTAAGGCAGGATGCGAATTTTAATAGGTCAAGGTTATATATGAAATTTAGGTCGATATGAAAAAATTTTTAGCAAATAGCTAATGGAATTATTGTAGGTCAAGGTGCATTGCGAATTTACAAACTAAGGTCATTGCAAATAATTATATGTCATGTGTGCAAATATTATTAGGTCCACCGTGCAAATATTATTAGGTCATTCATGCAAATATTTTAGCAAATACAAATAAATAGGTAATACAATTTCGAATATTATACATTTTAGTAAACAATAAATAACAAGTTAATAATTGAATAAATTTAGATAAATAAAGTAATTTTAATTAGATAAATAAGTTAATTTTAAGTAAAAGCGGTTCCTTCCGTTTGATAAACCTATCTTCTCGTAACCTATCAAATCGCTGGTCCATCTCAATGTTTTCAAAATATATATTTGTACTTATACTTTTTTTCAAAAGGTTTTACTTATAAAAAAATACAATAACCAACTTCAATTACTTCAAGCAATCAATCATTTGAAGAAGCTCAAATTACACTCTAATTAAATTTTCCCCGTTGCAGGAACTTTCAAAATAAATATAATAAACCTATGCCGTTTATTATACATAAAATGACACAATCGGTACATATATGTTAGTTTGATACAATTAGCTATATTACATGATTAAAAATATTATATAGTCATAGGCAGATCTTGTGTCCTTAAGTCTAGATAAATTATTTAGAGGTACTGTTATAAAAAGGATTTGAAAAAATGCACAAATTTAGGCGTTTATTGAATTAATTTAGTACACTACTGGTTTTCGGAAGCTATTTCAGTTCCCTAGAAAGCACGTAATAATGCAACCGGTTTTATAAGCTTTTTAAGATAAACAAAAAATATTCAAATAAAATTCAAATTATTGATGTTTTATACATTTAGTTTTTGGACTAAAAGAAATGAAATTATGTACGCTTTGTTCACATCTTAATATCACCCCTATAAGGTCATAATGGCTTCCTTTCCGATCTGACTTCCGCCCGTTTCCGCCCCTCGATCATCGTTCACCATAGATCCTTATAGATCCCCCACCCACATCCGGCCCGCAGCAGGGGAAGGCCTATGGACGCCCAAAGCCCAAATTACTATGATTACGAACACTCGACTCGAGTGAAATGTTATCAATCCGACGTTTAGATCTCATTCGACAGGCTGCCGTCTCATTAATACAATGCACTGTTGTTATTTTAATCGGGAAAATTTTAGTGTTATACAAATGTTCAACCAATAGAAAAGTGCCAATAATATATATGCCACACTATAATAATAATATGTAAAATATACATATTATTATACTATATCACTAATTGATGGACGTGTAGGTAAATTATAGTTTCCGGCAAATCATATCATATCTTCAATAGTCCGGTCATGCTTTAATTGTGATTTTTATTGGCTTTTATAGATTTTTTTTCTTTATTTTATCGTTTTTCTATAATATTAGTAATATGCCTACATTGGGACATCTGTGAAAATGTGACTTGAGGTTTAATATCTTCACAATAATTCATCAACGGCACGGCGACGTGTGCAATTCAAGCCATCGCTAAATACAAATTTGCAATATTATCACCTGATTTATTTTATTTATGGTTACTACTTTCTGCAGAAAGATCTTTTTTTATAAAAGCATTGTTATGACCTGGGTCATATACAATTATTTTGGGCCCTACTCAACTAGTTCTAATATGCCTGTGCTATAGTCAGGGGAGATGGTGGTAGTGAAGCGTTAAAAATGTTATGACCATCTACGGTTTCGAACCCGAGACCTTTGGGTCAGTAGATTGGCGAGCGAAAGGTGATGCCAGTTTGACGTTTGTTTAATGCAATAAAAACGTTCATATTGATAGCTCCTTACGCTAGCGTTTTGAGACTAGCCCCGCTGAACCGGCGCTTTTTGGCCTAGTCGTTGTTCTCGTAAGTTGTGACCTTCTGTGTATTTAAAGGCGAATTAGTTCTTGTACGGAGACTTCTCAAAAGGTTTAACTTAGTTCTATCTCAGCGAATGTGTGTGATGGTATTTTAACCTATTGGTAGGTGGCTGCAGAATAATTTGTACCTTATATTTACTCGTACATAACTCGGCGCTTATAAGCGCCGAGTTATGTACGAGTTATGTAAACTATAGTTTAAAGCTTTAAACAAATAAACTACGATCGCATTTCAGGTTCTATTTAATTTCAATTCAATTTCAATTTCATTTATTTTCCATGAATACAATATAATGTATGTAGGAATGATATTGAAATAAAATAAAAAAAAAAAAAAACTATTTATTTAAACTCAAAAATTCCATGCAATGAAAATAAACACATCAAAAACACATCAAATCCTGCAAATGCAGGAAAAAATATTAATCTAAACCCAGAGAAAAAGTATAAAACCTATGTATCAAGAAGAATATTAACAAGCAGTAAATATAATTACGCGTTAAAAACAAAAAAAATGTCAAGCGATTAAAAAATAAAATATTTCAGCCTAATTATTATAAAGATCAGATCTGTAAAAAGAGGTAAAAATAAACAGCGAAAATTAAGACAAATAAATGAAAGCAATCGAGTTAAATCAGCGTAAAAAGTAAATTAAAATACAAATTACAAAAACTAATAGTAATGTATATAGTAATCTAATAGTAATGTATAAGTATAAAAGGAGGAAAAAAACCGTTTTAAAAAATTAGAAAAATAATATCCAATAACTATGAAATGATTATTTCACATAAGTATTGTCATATTTTCTTCATTATAATATAGTTAATAATCAAAAACGATTTGTTCGGCGTGACCTGTATAAATGATACATAAACCTCCTATACGCTTTGATAAATATCTGGGACAACTGGTAGATAAATCCATCGATATGCACTGTATCGACTGCAATGGCATTTATTTCGATTATTAGATTTGATCTAAATAGTAGCAATTTTATTCGAATTTTAAAGGAATTAAAATATTTTAAATATTACACTTAAAGTAGACATTTCATCAGATTTGATTATTTGGATTATAGGTGCGTAGTTCATAAATACTATTATAATCCACCTTATCCATAATTCATGCCAAATCGTAGGTTAGGTCAATAGTGTTATTAGACGAAAGTTGAAGCCATTTTAGCTAAAGTACTTATTGAAAGAGATTTTAGTTGTCACAAAAATAATACCGAAAGTTTTACCTTAATATTATTAAAATATCTGTAAGTAAGAGTGTATGCGTTTTGTGATTTTGTGTTTTTTAATTTAAAACACCGATCAATAGTGGCAAAATATGTTTTAATTTTTTGTTTCCTGTTATGAGTAGGAAATTGTATAAGAACATGCGAAAATAATACATCAATAATTTATTATTTTTATTGCAAGTGCTGGTGTAAATTACCTTTTTCAACAAAGCGGCCACGTTAATTAGCTGTGGTGCCTATTACAAGAACCGTTTGAATTTTTCACTTACATTAACGATTAACTGATTATTTTTTTTTTGGGAATAATTCTGGGATACGGCGTTTACAACTTTAAAATGCCTGGAAAGATTATGGATGGAAGTTAATTCTTGGTTATTTACTATTTTTAAGAAGTCCTGCATGATGGTCCCACGATCGAGCCAAAAGTGAATGGAATACGAAAAATGTGCTAAGCGCCCCTAATTAGTAGCATAAATTGTGTTTTGATAAACTTTAATGTTGTTGCTTCGCCAGAAATCAATAAATAAAAAATAGCAGCGAAACGACGCGCATCACAGGCGCTATCTGCGCCCACGGCGCCCAACTCACCCAATTACCAAATTGTAACGATCAACAGGAAGGATCCATCGATCGGTGGATCGATGGATCGATGGATCGATGGATCGATGTGATCAATTTGGCCTAATTCCGCTCTTCCTGGAAGCAATGGCGCCTGCAAAGCACCGAAGCGACAATCGGTGTCTGAAGCGGTTTCGACGTAGGTCGGGTAGAAATAAAAAAAAAATGATATAAAAACCATTTATCTACTTATTTGTAAACTGTTCAAATTAATCTATTACAGTATGGTCGCAACGGTTGAGTTAGCTATGCACTATATTTATTTGGCAAATAAACATTTATGAAAAACATACATTTCAAATTGCTATTCTAGCTTTTATATATTTGCACTATTAAAAATATTATTAATGTGCAATTAACATGTAATTTACAAAAAACGAAAGGTAGGCAAAGAGAACAAATTAAACAATTGAAATTGATATTTGACTTTTAAACTCACTCAAATTATAACTAAATATATCAATCTCGTTATTATTATTATTAGAAAGTTTATTATACACTCTGTATATGTAGGAATTTCAGAGTAATTACTCTTGCATTATGGGCAGACAAAATAGCTCTTTATGTCTAGATAATCGGGAGTTTACACGATATTTAATCAAAGTAGTTAGCTCCATGTAATTAATTAAATTATTTTAAATTTTATATAAATATAATATGTTAGAGATAGTTCTTCTATTTATCTGAAAGACCTGTCAAACTTAACAAATGAAATAGGGTAACTATCATCCTATCAATAGATACAATTTTACAAAATGTGGACTCCATATTTGTGACGCATATTCAATCTTACTCCGAACGAGTGATAGGTATAGGATTTCGAAACAAAAAAATGAATAATACTGCCTACATGTTCTGAGAATAAATCCTAACATGCGAAAAGCTTTATTATTATTAGGTCAATATATTATTCAAAAAGTAATTATCGATCCAGTGTTACCCCTAAATCCTTAACCGATTCTTTCTTGTCCAAACCTGCGCCATTAATACTATAAACAAGATCCATATAATACTTAATACGTATTTGAAACATTTAAATGAAGTTGTTTAACTTTACAATAGGTAGCAAAACATTCGAGATCTTCCTGTAATGGAAGGCAATCATCATGTTTTATAGGATAGAAGATTTTCAGCACAAGATAAGTGTAAGGCATGATGAAAACAGCTATTAATATCATTAATATAGAATAAAAATAATAACGGGTCCAAAAGACTGCCTTGGGGAACCCCTGATATGACTGCTTGACTTCTATTTGTTATATAAGATTTTAACCACCGTAGCAAATTTCCATGAATTACAATTTTTTGTAGCTTAGCAATTAATATAGAATGGTCCACTTTAAGGTTTTACTTTACATTATATAGTACAATAGAATAACGACGCCGGTAGAGTAATACACTTCTAGGTCATCACAGAAAATATTTATTTATTTCCATTGCATTATGAGAAATATAAAAAAGCAAAAAATAAAGAAATTAATTTAAAACAAATGTTAAATATTTGTTGATATTTATCTATATACAACACTAAGGAAACTTTTTCGTATATTGAAGTACAATTTGCGTGCACTATGTTCTAAAAACATTGACATCTCAAATATACATTTTTTAACAAAGAAGAGGAAGAAATGGGTTTATTTTTAGAAAATAACAAACACCTCAACATACCATGAATTATTACGAGAATCTTATGACAATTTTTAGTTATAACAGACCAGGGCAGCAATTCGATATAATCTCCGAGATCCTGGTTCCAACTATGACCACAGAACGCAGCGCTTCCATTTTCATAAAAAAGTCAGGATTTATAGAATACCCCTTGACTAAGGAAATAATATAGGAAAACAGGATGACGCTAATAGAATAAAATTAATTAAATTAAAATTAGAGTACGTTTTTAAAAAATAAATTTCAGTGCCAGTATTATTTTTAGGAGGTAGTCCCGGGCTGTCATTCTGATAGGGACTGTCGCATCACTTTTGACATACGACGCGTGATCTGACGTTTTGAGGTTATGCTGTCAGCTGTAGGATTTTGACGAGCGTATATAATGCTTGTTTTGATCTTGTATTTACTGTGGTTTATTTAATAATTTGTTTTCTTTTACTCTAATTGAATTACAAAATAATAGAATCATAAAATTGGTGCGCATTCCCGGCGCCGATTTTGACATTTACACGCCCGGTGATAGTAAGGCGGTTTAATGTACTTAAATCGCTCCTAGCAGCGTATTTTAACACTGAATTAAGTTTGACTCGAGGCTTAAGTCGAGGTTGTTTTGATTCTTAGCTAAGGCGGACCTTAAGTTCGACTTAACGCTAAAAGTGAGTTGAAATACGATGTTCATCGGTTAAGTCTGACTTAAAATTTAGGTTAATCTTAAGTAGGACATGAAATTTCGGCCCACACGCTGTAGACCTTTTGCCCGCTTGGTTAGTTAAGGATATAATAATGATGGAACTAACTCTAACTCTAACCAGTGCCGAGGAGGTCGGGGCGGTGTACCTCAGGGGCGTCTGCTAGGCCCAACGGTCGCTTTGGATGGCGGCGCTCGCTTTTGTTTTTTGCTGAGCGACGCGTAAATGCGCCGATCTGCGATCGATCGGGCGCGGGTTCGAGTCCCGGCCGTCAATAATGGCCCTAATCGAGGGGCAATTTACGAAATCGTTGTGTCGACTGGCCAGCGCGACGCGATCCCTCTAAAACTGTCGACCTCCGATCACACGGTGGTTACAAGATCAAATCTCTCCGAGAGATTCTTTTCGTTTACGTAATTGATATTATCAATACACCTATAACAAATAAAAAAAAACCACACTATACACCGTATCCCAAGACCATTTTCGATAAAAAAATCCAGCTAATAGGCCCTGATCTTGACCTCATGGTTTCCGAGAAAAAAAAATGTAAGCTTTACATGATAATATTAAATCGTTCTTGCCATAAGTTCGTCCCCTCGCGCGCCGGGTCATTGACTGGCCTTGGTCGAGGGCGAGCAAAGCAAAAGAATTTACACCAGCGCTTTGATGAATACTACACATCGGAATGTACAGAATATATTCAATCTACTATTTAACGTTATTCTTGTTGCAGCGTTTCGGTTTTAACTCGATTCAAAATAGTTTCTAGATCTACATCTATTTTTTTTTTTAATAATGCAAATATTATTTTAATCTGCTAAGAGGATATATTTATAATTTAGATATCCAACAACTTTCATATTTCCATGCCCTATCGCATATTGTCTAGGTCCTTGGTACTGCCTTTGTACTGCCTTTGATATAAGCCTTTGTAAACCTGCAGGAAGAACAGAGTCTCCCCCCCTCCTCCCTCCCATAAATCAACCAAGAAACGCAGTTTGACGTCGCATCAAAATGTCTTAAACTATAATCCATGTCGTTGCGATAAGTTGGTACTAATGTTTTTATTGTTTTCAAATAAATAAATACAACGCAGTCCCAATTTACTGGGTACAGTGAGCTATTTTTCGATTCGTCAGCCTGGTGGCACATTTGGTGCGCGACGCCAAGTCTTCATTACACCAAACGCGAAATGCCGGGGACACTTCCGAACCAACCTCCTGTGCAGGGTGCGTCGCGGGCGCGCTGCCTCCGCCGGCGAAGTAGCGCCTGGCAGCGGAGAGGGGACCTATTAAGAGTGCCACAAAAAAGGGTCCATCTCGCGTCTAACGTTCGCCTCCGCGCGGCCCACCTATGATTACGTCATTATCCGTGAACCGGCCACGGCGTGCGTTTGCGTCGCGACCGAGCGGCTCTGACGCGGAATGCCAAGCACCTTCTGGACACGGGACACAGACACATTAAACGCTATTCGAATATTTCTGAAGTAAATCTTCTTTAGGCGCACGCTCATTCGGGTGAACTCGGTGCGTCCAGCAGTCTACCTGTCACGTTATTGAATATCCGCGGCATTAATTTTGAAATATAGATGAACACATTATTATGCAGTTGAGGACATATTTAATTTTAACTCTAACGCGATTAAACACACAGTTTTTTTTAAGTTATAGTTCTTTGCGCCCGTTGTACTCATTGGGATGGGATGTTGATCGAGAAACCGCGTCACGCGTTAGGAGTAATATCCGTAGAGTGTCTTTTTATACGTTCTATACCAAAGATACCCCAGGAGTCTCGGTGGGTCAGTGGTTAACGCACTCGTCTCCCACGCTAGAGTTCCTGGTTCGATCCCCTTTATTGAACCTCTTAATTAGATATCACTTTAAGACAGGCACCATTATAGTGAAGTAATAAAATCCATTCAAACCTATACTACTATAATATAATTTGAATTCAAATGATTCTACTTATCAATAACGTCTCGCGTATGTCGAGATCGTTGTAGTCTAGTTGTTAAGGCGTTGCACTATTGGCCCAAAGGTCGCGGGTCCGAATTCGCACATTGTCATACCATTTTTAACGCTTCGTTACCACCATCTCCCCTGATTCTAGAACAGGCCTAGTTGAGTAGGGCCCAAAATAATTGTATATGACCTAGGTTATAGCAATTATTTAAAAAAAAAGTACTTTATTTTTCTGCAACCTTCTTCCAGCCGCTCATAGAACAGTTTTTTTTAACCTAGTTAGAGAGGCCATGTTACTTCAAAATCAACAATAAATGACTGGTTTTTAATTTGTCTCCGCGATAAAATATTTTATTTTTAGTGTTATATAATTTACTGTTGTTACTTCTTATGAATAAAAAAAAACTGATTAATTAAATGAAATAAAAATAAATTAATATCACTTAATCAATTCATTTAATTTTTCATTACACCCATTACATTCACCGACGAACGCTGACCAAGAAAACTAAAATCAACAAATCAATAAAACAATCACTGATAAATAAACATAAACAATGACATTGCGCATTTATTTATGTAATGCTAATAAAATTGAATTTGGGAAATGTAATAAGATTCAGTGTACACTGGATTAATAGGCCTTTTGGATGGAGCAGTTTCCACCAACCGTGCCCAGGTCGGCGTAATGATAACTTCGGCGGAAGGAATTACGGTAATTTGATAAATGGCAACGTTTAAGGGACGGTTCACGGTTTTCGGGCGACTTTTTGTCTTTTGTGAACGTAACAAACGTAAAACGCACCTTTAACGCCCACACACTTACTGGCAAACCTATTACAGTTATTAGAGGATAAATGAAAAAAAAACAACGCCAACAAACATATTGGGCGATATTTTTCTTTTTATAAGGGAAATAATAAAAAACGTAGATTTTGCGAAAAAGTTTCCTATAGAAAGTACTATTAGAATGTTATATGTATTGTGGTTAGTTATTTGTTCCGCACACATAACGAAACCATTCACTAGGTATAAATGCAATATAAAATATACTCTTTAACTTTTTTTATACCAAAAGAAATACAATACAGAAGGTTTTTAAATTTTGGGCACTCGTTTTAAGGGTTTTGATCTACAGGAAGTTTGATAGGTCGATGCAAATCTTTTGGGGGGTGATAGAAGACGTCATTAAGAACATATTTTAGCCATATTTACCTCAGTACAAAGTTTTACGATTTAGAAGATATTCAAAATTTTGAACTTATTTAAAATAATGCTGAAAACAAGCAGTTATACGCCAATTACACAATAATGAAAGGTAGTATGTTTGAAAAATACTAGGCTAATATGTCAGTACAATGTGATAATAAATATTTAAATATTAGGTAAACAATAATACAGATATTTTAGTTTCGCTAAACATTATAGTATTTTAGTAGTTTTGGGTTTTCGGGTTTAGATAAAAAACACAGTAACCTTGGATGGTGAAGTACTTTAAGAAACATCTGTAATTTGTACACTAATCAGCAATAAATATCGAAAAAATGTTTCTCAATTACGAGAACAAACGACTTTAAAATTAAATAGAAATCGGTTTAGTTATCGATATAGATCAACCTCCTGAAAGGAGTGCTCTAACAGCCTATATATTTACATGACTTGTTTAAAATAAATAATTGGTTTTAGGCAATAATAAGTAACAGAAATAGAATTAACACAACAAAATTAAATTAAATTTTAAATCTAAAACGCACACTCTCGAGGTGTTCATAATATTTAAAAATAGTTTCAAAACCAAAACGTTGCATATTAAGCGTTAATTTGTCTAAACACAACGTGTCACACACACAACCACGAACACCCTCACTCACACTTTTCTACCACACACATACACTTTCTAAAATATAGTTAAACCTAACAAGTTTTTAAATATTGTATAGGTATGTAATAATACTGTAAGCTTTAGACGATTTAGGCTTAGGCTTTTTATTATTTACTATTTTTTATTTAAAATGTGTATGCTACTATTTCGCCATGTATCTGTTATTAAATAAACACCATCGCATAGATTCTAAACATTACTTATAAACATGCTAACAAGTTAATGGAGTTGGAATTACTTGTTTGTTTTTTTAAGAAATATCTATGATCTAGGTACCTATAGTTTGCTTGCATAAACTAAATTTGCTTATACTAGAATTATTCCTTACATAGTGTTTATAGTTAACATAACCTCATTCCGAGATGTAGATGGGTGCCAACGAAACATTAATCATATTCTATTAATATTTTGCTATACGCAAACTGCATAAATGTTTATAGTTTAGAAAATGTTATCCTGCCCATTCAAAGGTGGCACAATATTTTGTAAATTATTTTCAGTTTAGAGAAATATATTGGCATCTGTCATTAAAATTGTGAAACCGCGTTCTTCTTCCGATAAAATACGATGTGTCGTGTTTTAGTTACAATTGAAGAGTTCAGTATGGTAAACTTGCTAGCAGTTTACCATACTGAACCCACCAAGTAATCAATGCCTGCAATCAAAGAAGACGATGGTATGGATTCGAACCTGTTACCGTTAGTTCTTAACTACCATACCGACACAAACTCTTAATTTATCACTTTCATTTACCAGTTAAACAAGGAGATTATTGTTAATATGGTATTATAGCAGCGGTTTAGATTCGATGGCAGCTTTTGGCGTCTGCTGACGGACGCGGCGGTGTCTCGACGCCATATTGGAAAATAGCTCGGACTGGAGATCTAAGCATTCGGGTTTAGTTTCTCCGACTATAAAACGTTGATTATAACCAAAGAGGTTCGTAAATTTCCGTGCGGCGGAGGTAAGGCCGGTCCTCCGGCGCGTAAATCACTGATCAAGGAAGCCGACGTCTGCGCGCGCAACCGCAGCGCCGCCATTTTATAGCCTCGCGCGCATAAAAATGCTAACGTCAAATGTATAGCCATTTTACTATCGCATTTCGATGGCCAATTTTATCCCAGACATTTCTTTATATCGCGTTTTGACTATATCAGAACATAAAATATATCGTATGTATATTGTGCGAAACAAAGAAAATATTACCTCACTTAGATATTATCTGCTCTACCAATTCATAGATTTTGAAAGGTTTATATAAAATATGCCCGCAGGAACTGTTCACTTGATCGAATTACCTATATATAAAAATTGTTAAAGTGACAGTGTTATTCTGTGTTCCAATGTGAAAGGAGAGCGTCTCGTTAAGGCTCCTCACGTTGGCCAATATATGTATAGGGTAAGCGTGGGCAATATGGAAAACCTAATTTTAGGTAAACAAAACAAATAAAAAGCAACGAAATTGTTAATTTTTTTTATTGCATACTTTTAACTACCTTTACAACGTGATATTTTTACACTAAAATCGTTAACATTACATACTTTTAAAAAGTTAAAAGCTTAATTAGTAGACAGTATGTTTTTTCCATTTTGCCCTTGTATGTAGGCAAAATGGAAAGCTAGAAAGGGCAAAATGAAACCTTTTCGTACCTAACTAAAAACAATAGTGTCTTATTTATTTTTTAAGCCATGATGAATTTCGGTATGTCGTCTTTACAAATCATTTTTCAAAACGCAGGGTCAATTAGCTGTTTTTTTTCGGGACAACCTGTATACATACATACAGTGTGTTCAGTGTGTGTGTGAATGATTTTGCATCCATGAAGGATGCGTAAAGGTGGCTTAAAATAAACATAGCCTAGGTATTTGTTTTGCTATTGAACGCATGGTAGAATTCTGAAGCAAAACTTTTTTAGCACTTTACACAATCTAATTGTGTAAAATGACAACCTTTTGCATGCAACTTACTAAATGTTATTGTATAAAACCTAAGGTATTTTTTTACTTAATTTAAATAGTAGAATAACATGTCAAAATATTAACAAAAGCGACCTTATATTATTATGTATTTTTAAAATATGTATATATGTACAAATGTTTATTAATATATATTATTATATAAAAATATATATGTTGATATACCAGTTTAATTATTTAATTTAGACTATTAACTATAAATTACTTCATTTATCTGTTTATTATATTACAATTTTTTAATATCTTATTATATCGTATATTTCATATTATATAACTTGAAAAGCTTGATAGCAATATAAGCAAATATTCAATAAATAAGAACAAATTGAACTGCCTTCTTTAGGACAGATATTTAGTCTAGTTAAGAAGGCAGCGAAAAGAGGTTGCAGTGGAGCAAACGCTCACGAATACAATAAATTTTAATATTTTAATACACAAATCTGTAACCTCACAATATGGAATTGTTTCAATAAATAAAAAAAATGTGACACGCTCATTCCCGTACATTCGGGTAAACTTGATAGGTTGCTCGGAATACGATACGCTCATTCGGCTACAGTTGACGATTTTTTCGTTATCTATCACGTTGATTTTCTTCTAAAATAAATAGGTGTGTGGAATATTGATGTAGATACCGGTGATCATTTTGATATATAAATTGACACATTAAATCAATTTCTTTACCGATATATTACTTCTAACGCACGCTGATTTTTTTATATATTAATTTAATATTCAGTGGAAATTTTTATCATTTTGGGGTAAATTTCATTCATCTAGACCGTTTTTATCAAGTTTAATATTGAATCCGAACTTGATTAATCGTTGAAGTGTGATTAAAATCGATAAAATATCCAAAATGATAACTATTGATCTTAGCGGTCGACCAATTTTCACAGTAAATAATAAAATAGCAACCATAAATAATCCATCTTTGGGATTTCCGTCGTTGTACCATAAAGCACAGGCGCAACTGGCCTAACGGATACACAAACACCATTACCGTAATGGTAATGGTCTGGATTCAAATAGATCCGTCAGTCTGCTGAACGAAACATTCTGACCGGGTGGAGCGTTTATAGGAGGATAAAAGTAGATAGGACCGCGCGTCAAACTCACTCGCTATGTTGCGCTCGTTTAACATATGCGGCTTCCGTAAAAGTAATTTGAACGCACGGGCAACACGCAAAAGCCAACCCATAATTATTCATGAATTTAGTTTAAATAGATTTTTTTATTTATGAAAACACTTTTATTTATTTATCTTAATTGAAAAAAACAACATTTTTACATAGTAATATAAAGCTGTACTTTTACATTTCCAATTAAATTTAATTTAATTACAAAATATTTTTGTACGTACGTACACTGCTGTGCATAAATAAAATACCAAGTTTCGGATTTTGTTATTATTATTTAAATATGATTTAAGCAGCCATTCACAATCTAATTTCATGTGATTTCATGTGTGTAGTTGATGAGAAAACACAAGAACATTTTGTAAAATTGATCTATCAATAAACTTTAATTTATGGTAGGTTAATGTTTTTGTGCGTTAACAATTTGCGACAATCTCACTGAATTGTATAACACAACGTGGATTTATTGTGATTTTTAATGCGTAAAGCTTGACTATTACATATTTTGCTGATAAGGTCCTTTTATTTTCAAAAAATAATTTCGTTTCTCAGGTACACATGTATGCATAATTGTCGATAATGCTGAATTGTTAAAAGTTAATAATCATCAGCCATCAGCCATTACGATCCTAATATTTTAGCACTAAGCCATACTCTTATTAAATATTAATACCCATTTGTCAAATCAAATTCATTTTCAATTTCTAATTTGCTTGTGCTACCTTCATTATAGATATGTACTCGTATTATATAAAAATCAATACGTCTGACAACTTATTAACCAGATACTTACAGTTTATAAAAATTAGACAAATATTATTATATACCTTAATCTTTTACCACAAAAGTTAATAAGAATGACATAAGTAAATTTTTAGGGTTTGCACTTGTTAAAATTACTGATTTTGGACACTGACTTTTGGGCTTCGAAACATTAGATTGTATGGTCTTGGGCAATGGCATAATATCCTTTGGAGAAATTAAATCTAACTTAAATGATTTGTACACAGAAACATCCAGAGGCTGTAATTTGTGACTTGTGTGGGATGGAATACTTACAAAGATAACTCCACTTTTTCTGGCCAAACTTAAAGCTTCCAGATTTTGGTGGGTGGAATGGTTGTCCATTATAAGAAGTACGGGTTTCTCTTGCGTGGGTTTTGTTTTTTCTATGAATACTTGCAACCACTTGTTGAAAATGTGATTGACGATCCAACCTGACTCTGAGCACCATGCCTGCGCACCATTGGGTGCACAACCTAGCAGCCTTTCATTCATTCTTTTTCGTTTTACGAAAATAAAACAAGGCGGAATGAAACGTCCTGTGGCACTGCAACAGCAGACTACAGTTGTTAATTGCCCCTTTTCAGCAGATGATATAACTCCAACCTGTTTTTTTCCTTTCAGTGATATTACTTTAGGAGGTTTCTCAGAAGTTGTCTTAACACCAGTTTCATCCATATTATAAATATCATCAGGACGATTGATGAAATTATGTTTTGATATAACTTTCCAGAGGTTGTCATAAAAAATGTTGACTTGCGTCTTGTTAAAGGCTGCACAGCGTGCAATTGATGTTGCTTCTGGAACTCTATAAGTCAGCTGAGGGTATCTCCTCAAAAACCATCGATCCAGGCACGTCCAGCCTTCTCATTTTCAAAGGGGTGTTAAATATTATTTTGTTTTGCCAACTGGTAGGTTAAATTTTGCAAAGATTCTCGGGTTAAGCCATAAAAGCAATTATATAGTTACTTAGCGTATTCAAATATCAGGTTTTCTTGTTCTACCGTAAACACAGGTCGGAATCTACCTAACTTTGTATCTGGTTGATTGCTTTTCAGGTGACAAAATAGAGATCCAAGAGGTATACCATATTTTTTAGAAGCACCTGATGATATTGATGTTGAAAATGGAAAACTTAGGATTTATTATTAATTTCCATTTTGCCCTCTCCTTCCATTTTGCCCACGCTTACCCTATGCCAATAGTTTGGCACACATATTGTGCCCAGCACACACGGAGTTGTCCACACGTTGGAAGGTTGTTTAGTTAGCATCGGTTCAGGCCAATGTGCGGACTCGCTAAAATGGATATTAAGGTGCTGTTTATTTATTTGTTGATAAAAGACACTATTTGTTTCAAACAAAACGTTTTATATCGACGAAACAAAACAATTTTTACTATACCTACAAAGTAAACAAATAAAAACTATGTTTTTTTTCATATAAATGAAAATGTATTAGACGAACGAGAGAAAAATACCGCACTCGTGGTTTGCGAACTTACATGGAAGATATACGTCAGATATTTCCTGGGGGGGGGGAGGAAGGTACGCAGTATTTCACCCGGTGCATATAAGTACTACCTAAATGTGTACAGAAACAGGGTGATCAAAAAGAAATGAAAAAAAAGGGTGGTGAATGGTGACATTACATAGAAACAGACCAGGGTAAATGTAAAATTGAACATTTTATATTTATTTTGTTGTAATGTAAATGCGCTGAGCATTAATTTTAGGGGTTTTCCTTGCGTTCACGACCAGTGTGGAGAACTTGCAATACTTCTTGCCGATCTAGGGAGTTCGATAGTTTTGTTCGGATGTCAGCCAACGATTTTGAATACCTATTACAAAATATTGTTGACTGAACACAACACATGCCGAGGTGTACTGAAATCTCGTGCGGTCAGCTCGTTGCCAACTAAACGCGTGGAGAACGTGTGGACGCGGCGGCCATCGTTCCACCAGAACCCCGCCAAACCCCTTTGATCTGCGTTGAAAAACCGACATCACTCGGGTCTTGCACCAACGTACATGCTCATACTCCAATACCTAACAAGGTGCCCTTGGTGTTCAGGCCTAACCTAACAAGGGGATCTGGTTCCAAGGGGATGGGTGTGGTACTGAATACTGACTGGTTGTTCCCGTCCTTGGCCACACAATGGTCTATGCGGCGTGGTGCGGGGGAATACTAACTAAGTTCGAATAATTAGGTTTATTCTTAATTTTAATTAGAAACTTTTGTTTTTGTTAATACAGTTTTTTCGTGAGACCGGCTAGGTAGTTAAAATAGATCAACCCCCTAAAAGAAGTTTAGTAGGCAATTTTTAATACATTCTCTATATTAACATAACTAATAGTACCTACATAATTTCTAAATGCTAATCTGAAAAGTATAATGCCTATTGTTATGTACGACGAGTATTGTTAGTTTACTTGTGTTTTCAAAAATAAAAGATGTTAGATGCCTTTAGTCACCTGAGTTGCTGAAAAATGTTATTTATCATATAAAATATTTAATTAAAAAATAAATAATTATATAAAATGTGTTATTTGTACGTGTAATACTTATAATTTAACTTCTATTCCTTAATAGAAGGTTTTAGGAAAACAAAAAAGGTATTAGGGGCATGGCTTAATATCTGGCTTACGAAAAATGGTCGAAATTTTGCAATTAATATAACAATTAGTATTATCCGACACATTATTTTATTTTAGTATATTGTTTTCCTTTTTAAACACTACTTAGAGTGTAAAAAGGGTTACCATCGGGTTAAAGAGAGCTGTAAAAGGGGATTACTTATTTTATTATATATATTTAGTATAGGCTTAGTCCTATATTTAATTTATATATTTGTGTATAATAACTATGTTTTACTTAATTTTATAAATGTTGGTTTTCATTTTTGTGTAAGATGTATATTTATTTATTGATTATTGGTTTGCTATATTTCTTTTACTCATATTTATATAACTTTTAGACATTATTATAGGATCGGTCAGATGACGGAAGTGGCACATTAAGCAAACAAACCCAAACTGCCTCCCTTAGTACAGATTCGTCTAGTTAGGGTGGCAGGAAACATCTGTACAATGTAACAGTCACTTGTCGCTTTATTTAGGCTATTTAATTATACTCATATTAAAATAATATATTTACTGATTAACAATAAATCGCATATCTCTTCGCGTTTTTATTGCTTTATGTGATCCTGTAGCTAGTTTTAAACCAACCATACTTACTCGTTTTTTATTAAATAGTAAATACCTCCTCATTTATTCTGTGCTCATGATTCAGGTAAGAGGTTATATTTTATGAACAACGATATCTGTGCAATGTAACAGTCGCTTGTTGCTTTAAGCTATTTCATAATACTTATATATTACAAAGTTTTATTGTATTTCTTAAGAGTTGTAACATTATATTTGAAAAAATAAAAAAAAAATATGAACTCATTTACCCTATGCTTTCTGGTCGCATTTGCGTCTAGGACTAAAGAATAGGACATTAAAATCTCCAGATCAATCAGTTCTAGATAACAAAAAAGAAACGTTTAAAAAATATCCCGTTAATTATAACGTAGAACTTATTCCGTGCCTGTATGTATTTCGGGGGAGGCTTGTGGGGGGTGGAGCTTCATAGTACATGTATAAATCAACTTTCACATGATGCAGTAGTCAAAAATAATTAAAAAAAGAGTCCAGATTCCTTGGAACGGGCAGCTATCGTACATATATAATATAATACGATGCACGCCCACTGTGCGATAATTACAGACTACCGTCCATTGCCCCTCACAAGATCTTTTATCCTCGCCAGAATACACAACGTACTTGTATGCTTATATATTCATATACAGATACTAACTGATATACGATATTTAGAAAACGGCAAAATAAATTTGACAAAATTGACGGATATGAAGTAACATATTGGGAAGACATGGCTTCTGAAACGGTTTTAATGCTTTATATTTGGCATTAAAAGAATTATATTGCTGTTCATAAATTCGTATTTGAATAAAAATATAATTCTTGGAGAATTTTTAGAAAATAAATAATAAAATTGTAGAAAATTGATACTGCCTCTGACTCTGACTTTGACTCAACCCCTGGGACACTGACTCAACCCCTGCAGCTTTAATTTAGTCCTGTAGAACTCCGTGCTCCGTCCTGGAAATATCTTACGTGTGATGAACCTCGCGACCAAGGAGTTTCATTCCATTATAAAAAAAAGCGTCACTATATATCGAGGTGTACAGTTACTTATTTATTTATGCATGCCTATGGTATCGATTACACGCAAGGATGGATCCAGAAGTCTTTCTCGGGGAGTGGACACGGGGGGAGAGCAGATAAGGGCCGGGGAGTATGGATTTCCCCCCACCCTTAAGCAGGGCTAAATTTTAAAAATAAATGAGGTCTAAACACAGCTTTAGGCTACTAGTGTTTAGGTTTTAGACCCTGGTGAAAATAGTTTGAAATAGTGTTTTGTACCAGTATTTTTACAGTACCGATTCTGTAAAAACAAAACGGTACACTTATAAACAGATTTATCAAAGGATGGTTTTATGATGGTGAAAAGTGAGTTCGAAAAGAAACAATATGCTGCCGATACCTTGGTCCATTTATTGTGTTATTCCAACTTTACGTTGAGAGTGACAGTGAACATGCTACTTTTGTAATGGGCCGGAGGCAGGGTGGCAATAGCCCCCAGTACCACTTCTCTGGATCTGCTCTTAATTACACGCCTATAGTAAGCATTCATATCGCATCATGGTCGTTTATTTCGTTCACTGAGCGTTTTCGGTCATTGGGCGTAACATATTATGACTTAATGACTTATTAGCTGAAAAACATAATATGTCATGCTGTCATATCTCTATACTAACATAATAAATGTGTTAGATAGAAAATAGATAAATACAAAATCTGTCTGCTTGCTTGAATAAACTCCTAAGATTATGAAATAGGGGATGGAGATTGTTTGGGTATTATTTAGGTGACAAGGAAGATGTTTTTGTGCATTTTAAAGGGATTAAATCTATCCAACAATATTTAAAACGATGAATTTATTGACTAGCTACTTTTGTGCCTCTGTGCGGTTTTATGAATCAAAGGATTTATAGTGGAGTTACAGTATGTATAAAGAGGATCGACATGACCATTCTATATTGATGATTGACATGAATACGTTCGCAATCCAACGTCGTTTGTGACAGCGGAGTCGAATGAATGCCGTCGCGGTCTTTGCATTTCGGCGCGCCCTGTGTCTCCTGACCGTCTCAGCTGCTGACCTACTTGACCAGGGATACCTGGTTAGCTGCTGAGACGCCGTTTCCGATGATGCGCATATTTTATATTAAATTTACACGTTGGCTTTTGAGCGAGTTGTGAACGACATTGAAAGATTTCAACAACACTGGTTAAATATTTTAGAATGCACTTGAAACACGTTGACAGGCGCGGATACAAGGGGTGACAATATGTGCAATTGACCAACTCCCGCTTCCTTGAGCCCCGACCAAAGGACTTTATTTTGATCAATTACAAAGCCTTGATAAATAAATTGTTTTCTTTTACGTTTCTTATATAGTTTTTAAAATAGAAAACAGAACAATATTTAAGTAGGTGAAATGACCCAATTTAACATTATGCAAATCATTTCTGTCAAAATCTGTCTATACAACTAATTGCAAAGAGAAAAACTTAAATTTACATGCATCGTTGTGTCCGGTGAATGTTTAGTTCAATTTTTTGAAGGCAGTGAATGAATCCAATACGATATGCTCATTCGACTAAAGTCGGTACGCCCAGCTGTCACGTTTTTTTTTTGTTATCTCCTACGTTGAATGTATGGAGTGATAATTTTGAAATATAATACGAGAACTTTAATCAGCTTCCTTTTAATCACGACTTTGAGAGGAAATGCTTCTTTAAATTTGTTTTGAATCTGGTACAGGTCAGTTTAATTTCGTGACCTCTTAGATTAGGGTTAGGTTTTTTTTTTAATTAAAAAAAAAACAAAAACAATTTATTACCCCTATTAACGTATTACCCCTTAAATTGTCCTGGGAACGTAAATCACAAAAGTCTTTTTGTTTAGATTTAACTTATTTAATGTACGAGCCGAATTGTTCTGGAAAGAAAAGAAATTGAACCCAATGTTCCGTTTTCTCAAAATAGGTTTTATCTTGGAAGGATGGTCATTGTGGCCGATATAAGAAGGCTTAGAAAGTTGAGTTAGAAAACTATGTCAGGCACACACTAATAGACTACACTTTTTACTACATGTATATTAGATAATATGTCTATAATATATTCTTAATCCGATTTTCTATCCTCAGTTTAACCTAACTTCAATGTGATTGTCCGGGAATGGAGGTAGGTCTCGATCGTTTATATACCTAAAATAATATTAAATGCAACGTGAATTAAGCTTATTATTCGATAAAATATTGCAGATGATAGATGTTAATGGCGATCGCGTCTCCAGATCCTCGTTTAAATCGCGTACGTGTTGCCGGGCCCCGGGCCGCTTACCCACGGATGCGCGGCCCGCCCCCGCCCGTGAGTTATGGCCCCGGGCCCCGAGCACGGCCCCGCCTAGGGCCCTGATGAAGGGCCCATTTTTTACCTTTATGGCCCTTTTTGGATATGTTTCCCTTCGCCTCCGAGACGTCCGCCTCTGAGCTACCAAAAATTATATATTCGACTTAATGACATGTGTGTCTTAAGTTTCGGAACACATTCGTGTTTTTTTCATTTGCATATTATGATCTAAAGACCCGCACAACAATAATTACTTTTAACATTATTCTCCTCGTATGAATCACATATTGTACTGACAATTCAAATAACATCACTCGTTTCGTCTCGTCCGCAATTATTTGGAAAAATAACACTTGACCCAATATTTTTAGGTTATTTCGTGACGTAGTATCCATGTGTTTTCTAAAAATATAATAAACAAACAGCTAGCAGCAAAAATCTCACGTGATTTTATAACAAATAGAGTTACTTTAGTTATTGACATGTTTCTGGACTAAAACTATGGCAATCTGGCAACTGACGCTGTTGCGTTTGGGAGGAGGGGGGTTAAATTCAACAAAAAATACGTAATCCAATAAAGGTTATTTTTTTATTTGCAATTAATTTGTAAAATAAAAAATCATTTATGAGTATTCCCAGAGTATTTACTTCTTGTCAAAATAGCATGCTAGACTGGTTTAAAGCTGCCAAAATTAACAAGAAATTTACGTAATTTTATAAAAGTTGGAATAAACTATTTTTAATGTCTGAAATTATCGGGGAGAATATCATATTATACTTTTTGCGCCAAAAAGTTAAAAATATATTATATTAATATTCCTATAAATATAAATATATTCCAAATAAGAAAAAGGAACAAATTAGCAGGCAAGATGTTTACAATGCTTCCTATATTATTTATCTACTAAAATTATAGAGAAAAACAAAACACTTATTACCTATTATTTATAATTGGGTTTTTACCTTAGTACGGGAAATGTCCAGTTAGGTATGGTTATGTTATTCATTATCTAAGAAATATGTAAAAACAAAATAAATAATTAAATATGACGTAAAAGTAATTTTCATACTAGATCAATGATAATAATTTTAACAGCAGATACTTCAAGCAACAGATGATTAGCCTTTGCCGGTTTTCTATCAGCTTTCCAGGAAGGGGCCATGGAGTTCCGAAACTTCAAGCAGAGGTACTCATCTCGTTCTCTATATATTAGGTAAATTTCTTTAAGAAAACTACCTATTGCAATGGCTACCATGTTGTGACTTCCGAAAAATTTCGATATATCTTCGCGTTTCACATCTTCTAGAACCCAAAACCACCCTCAGTTTTAAAGTTTGTAATTATATCTATCTATATCACTTTCTTGTGGACACAACTACCGTAAGTTTTACCAATCGCTTTCGAATTGATACAAAAAAATTAAGGGACACAAAATCTCAGTCAATTTCGTTAATGGGCAAAATTAGACAAAGGAGGTAGGAATGGGGGTTCGAAAAAGTGAAATTTTGCTATAACTTTCTTAGTATATAAGATATGGAATTCATTTAAATTTTATATTATTTCCTGAGATAAGGACTTAAAACTTATTTTAATAAAAAAAATTGATAGCACCAACCATTGGTCCTAGGGATGGGAAAAATTGGTTTTCCAAAATTCAAACAATCATACCTGGAACGCATAACCTTCAATCATAATTGGAACCGGATCAAACACGTTCAAAATGTTAATTGCAGGCTTATAATTTCATTACAACTTTTGTTTGATTTTTTTTTATATGAGCAACCCTTACGACACAGTATAAAGAGGGGTTCAGTATACGCACTTTCGCTGCGCAAGGGTTCGGCGGGTTCAGATGTGCGAGCTGCCACGCGGGGAGTGGATCGAGCTGCAGCTCGCTTAATGTTTGATACAAGTTCGTGCAATTGGAGTTCGCCTATCGCCGATCTAAAGGGATTTTTTATCCATCTACCAGAATACCAGGATTTCTGATTTTGTCTGGTTACTTTTAATAATAGCATATCATAAAAAAAAATGCATTTCTAAACACATTTTAAAATACTGCATTTTCTGCAATGTGAATTAATTATTTATTTATTTTATTAGCGAAACAGCAGTCGTTATATACTTTAGAGATGAGAATTAATAAAAATATTAATTAATTTATTGACCGATTAAAGGAGTCCACAAGAAACTGAAACATTATTATAATTACTAACCTTAGAGCGAAATAGGTTAGAACAGCTTAATAATGTAAGACGATTTGCTCGTGAGTGCGTTTGCTTGAGTGTTTATATTAATCGCTATTAACTATTAATACTTAAATAAATAATAAATAAAGATAAATATTCCCGAATGCTTATATTATGTTTATTGCCGCTTCACTGTTAAATGTTATGGTTATAATACAATTTATGCATAGGTTGCATAATGACGTATGGGTATAATATAAAAACCACTTTTAGCCGGTTTTGAGTTAAAGTTAGCGGTCCAACATTCGTATTACTAACGTATTAGATGCGAATTCATTACTTTGTTCTGTATATATAAATAATATTTAGGAAACATTGTTGTGATTCTATTGTGGGTGAAATAAATCTACCCCGCCCACTGTAAAAGACATTATCTTATTCGTATCCGGTTCTATAGTATATGGTGTAGTACATGGTGGTTATTGATAACAGTTAAATTGAATAATGTCATTGCTAATGAGATTAGAATGAATCATATATTTAATGATTTATACCGAAATAAACGCAACGTTGCTGATTTTCCGCGAGGCCGCTTCACAGATTACGAGCAACCAACTGTTAGCCCCCCTCCCCGCCCCCCCGCCCAAGACTACCGATTTATATCCCGCCCGAAGGTGTAGGCGGCGCGAGGGCTACATCCACCTCCGCCTTGAACGCGATATTCCTAATTACAACCCACGAATGACTCCGGGTTATTGACGGACGCTACCGGTGTTGATCGCTCTGAGAGCGATAAAAACGCACATTTCACGCGTTTGAGCGTTTTATTTGGCGTGTTTTTGGAAGCGGCCGAGGTTCTAGGGGTTGGAGCCTTGTCATTGCGCCGACCCCTATTCCTAATTACATTGTAATTAGGAGTTGTGACCGGAAAGACCTCTAAAAATACTAAAATACACAATAACAAAACTAGAATTAGAACACTTACCTGTAAAGTTTATCAGATATTAGGCAAGTCATGCTTAAAAAAATATCTGAATTTCTCATTTTTTCATATAGTTTATTTCCCATTAATTTGGACTTTCAAACCTTTGTTAATTTCCCGGCAGGCATAAATTTTGATGAGCGTTTTCGTAATGATATAAATAATTTTATACCAAATGTTAACAACGTTGTAAATATTGTAAACAGCGTTTGTATGAAGGGAGGTTCTTAGCGAATGGCCCTCTTAGGAGTGAAGAACGAAAACGTTTTTCTTTTACGCCTATATTCGGAAAATTGGAACACTTGTTTGTGGGTTCGCATAAGATCTCCGTACCTTCGATAACCGAATTCTTCAGCTTCGAGAGCCATGCGCCCATACTCCGAACCATGTTCCGAGAGTTACTAGATAGCAGAGAAACTAAATATCGATCTCAATTTGGGTCAGGGCCATTTAGAACTGAAGAATCAACGGGACGTTAGTGAATATGTTCTACGATTTTTTTTTCCTAACCTCCTTTTTTTGTACATTTATCTATGCAGAGTGTTTAAGGTATCTAAAAACTGTAGATACGCTTTTTACCTCTTCGAAAAATAATAACATGTAGATACGAATTACACTCAATGTCACCTACATTGTGCCTACATGGCAACCTGTAGTTTTTTTTTTATTTATTACGAGCTTCATAAAATTTTATCAAAGATTTGGATTGTTTTTCTACCTAAATCTTTGGATTTCAAGTTTTTCTTTTGCCCGCGAGATGATCTCTACACACGATTTATAATAATTTTTTAAGCATAACGCGAGAATGCCTGTCGGGTGCTCTTCAAGCCGACTCGAGGCGATATTAAACATTAAACCTAACATACAATTTGAACTTTTAATTATATTTAAGTCCAAGCTCGGTTATAATTAATTTTATTAATTATTTAAAAATAATAATAATAATTGCTAACAATTTTAATTGGCGAATCATAACAACATTTTTTCATTTAAAGGTTATAAATGATCATTTTATCATAATTAATTCTTAAACAAACAGTATTTTGCGGACTTGTCTATTCATTATAACGTGCCAGTGAATGTGATTGCACTAGAAAACTTGTTTCGCAATAGCATCCGAAACGCGTATACTAAATTACAAGACACATTCTCATATGTATTACAATAAGTAAAATTAACAGTGTTCAGAGTTGAAGCTAATCTCGCATATCAAGGAAACGATTTGTGATTATTAAGAAATAACAGATGTACATCTTACCTTCAAAGATTGGGTTAATAATTAGATTATATTTTTGGAACAAATATGGGTTTAGAGTGCAAAATGTATAAAACAAGCCATTATTATTGTATATATATTTAATTTTTATGTATTTATAATGAAAATCTCTAATTTAGACTAAGAATCAGAAAGAAAATAAAGCCACGTATTCCCATACAAAATACGGGTCAGTTTCGATCACTGCTCACCCGCGTTACCCGGATGCGTTACCCGGATTCGAGTAATATATCGTTGTGATTATATTTATATGATATCGCTACCCCGCTGCAACAATCAGCTGTTTTGAGCTGTGATGGGTTTTGATACGCAAAAGATGCGCTTTATTCAGACCTCAATAAATCTACAGAAACAAGGGCTACGCAAAACTAAAACACCTGCATGATAAGTTGTAGATTATTGCAGTATTAATTTAATTTAAATAACGAAACTGCAAGTTGCTTGTTAATCTGCCGTCGAGGATTTTAAGCAAGAAAGTCGTTTATCACGGGAAGTAATTTTTCATACTCTTCACGGCGGCTCAATCAACCGATGGTGCCCGGGCCTTACAAAACCAGCAAGGTAGATATGTAGGTTTGTCTTTACCATAATTAGCTACCTCGTAACTGTGCAGCCTAATTATTTGGTTACCAATTTATGACGGAACACGTTGGGATTTTTTTTTAAGTTTGTAAGCCGTGTTTTTATTGAAACACGATATTACAATATTTTTAAACCGACTTCAATAAACAAAGGAAGAGGTATTAAATTCGATATATATTTTATTCAAGTTATTTTTATTTCCAAAATATATTATAATATACAGGAATATCATATATAGTACTTCATTTCTAATTACTTCATTACATAACGAAGATTTAAAAAAAAACAATGGTTTATAATACCTACATCTAGCAAACAAATAACAATTGAAAAATAAATAGAATGTAAATATATATACATATATATATATATATTTACCTCTAATACATAACACACGGATTTCACAGTAATTACATGAGTAGGTAATAATATAAAGTTTAGGTTCCTACAAGTTTAACAGCTATAACAACTAAAGTATAACAATAATAAAAACCAAGAACAATAATCTAACTGCCGTCAATTTTATTTAAATCACCGTACAATAAGAACCTAGTTTGGATAAATGATAGCGTAATATCAGAAAATGGTTATTAGTGCCAGTGTCAGTGAGTACTAGGGTGCATATCCATTAATCTAAACAATGGGATCGAAGATAGAAGGATTTCGCCACATAATTGCCAGCGAGAAGCGATCCACAAATTATGTTATTTTTTCGGTTTAAGAAACTGTTCAGTTTGAGAAAATATAATGCGAATCATATATTTAATGCGTGTACAAATAATCTAATGATCCCTTTACTTTCACCATATGGTTTCTGCAAACGTGCATCTTCGCGCATACTTGTAAATAGAAAAAAATCTTTTGTAATGAGTCTCTTTTCGATCCTAAAAACATGCTCTGCCTACCATAATATTCCTTTACGCTCACCTTAATTTTTCGGAGACTCATACCTACTCATGTGCCGAGTTCACACTAACACTTTTCAGAGGAAGTTATGGCCCTAAGTTGAACATTTAATTGCATTGTCAATGATCAGCTTACCAATGTCAGAATCCAAGTGTTAATTTTCTTAAGGTTATCATTTTTAGAAGTGTATTAAAAAAAAACACGTATGTAGTTACTGCTATATCATAGACAGCTAAACTTTTCCTTTTTTTATGGGTAACAATATCAAGGTCTGTGTATATCATGTTCCTACATATGAATTGTATGGGTTTAAAAATCCGATGCTTCAATGTTCGTTCAAAAAGGGCTATTTTTTTTTTATTATTATTTTATTTCGAAGATACGTGCATGACAACACATGTTATGTGTAGTTCTAATATGATAAAATCCCTTTCGGCACGCCGGAAGGCGGAGGTAGATTACACGGGATCAAAGTAGGGGATAGTACGAATTGTACGAACTCACCGCGCTCGCGCACCTCAACCCGCCGTCGCGCCCACACCCTTGCGCAACGAGAGATACTGTATCCCTCTAAACTGTGCTGTAAGGGTTGCTTATATCAAAAATTGTTTCAAACAACAATTATAGGGAAATTATAGACCTACTATTAACATTTTGAACTGATTTGATCCTGTGGTTATTAAGAGAGGTATGATTTTTTGATTTTGAAAAACCATTTTTTTCCACCCCTAGGACCATTGGTTGGTGCTATCAAAATAAGTTTTAGGCACTTATCTAAGGAATAATATAAAATTTAAATGAGTTCGATATTTTATATACTAAGAAAGTTATAGCAAAATTTCACTTTTTCGAAATAATACTTCATTCCCACCCCCTGGTCTGAATTTGCCGATTAACTAACTTGACCGAGAGTTTATGTCCTTGAATAAGTGATTGATGTAAAATTACGGCTATGATCGTGTCCAGAAATAAGTGATATAGATAGATATATAAACTTTTAAACTGAGGGTGGTTTTGGGTTCTCGGGGATGTGAAATGCGAAGATATGTCGAAATTTCCCGGAACTCCTGACATGGTACCCATTGCAATAGGCTGCTTTCCTAATAAAATCTACCTAAAAATGAAGATCATATAAATTTTCTTATTATTAACGATATGGAACATATATAATAGTATGTTAAACCCGTGGAAACACGTGGAAATATATAACAAAATAAATAAATAAATTTGGATTTCAGACTTAGAACCTATAGACATTAATATGGTTAAAATGTTTCAGAGAAGATGCTTCTAAGCATGCGCACTATTGTTCAGGGTTTTTATTATAAAGCATCTGAAATCTACCAACGTTGAAAAACAGACGTGGTAGAGGTGATCGTATTATGACCTTCGAAATCCTGAGTATAACTATGTATCTAAATATATATCAAAATTAATATGTGTGTGTGTCTGAAGATTTATAATTAAGAAACTACTGGGCCGATTTGGCTACTTTATTTTTTACAATGGCAACATATTGCCAATGAAGCAATCTATTAACATTAACGACTAGCAGCGAGTGGAAAAGCTTTTGCTACCACGGCATCGGCGATTCTAATCAACACCATCAAAGAGCAAGCGAGCGATTCGCGAGTGGGTTTGTGACTAGGGTCGCTTGCTGCCACTCTGGTCCGAAGTCCGCCTATGTTTGTTGAAGGGTTTACATAATTTGTATAGAAAAACTCTCAGTTTTCGATACAGAAGTCATTCAACCCTTTCTCGTACAAGGGGCGAGCGACCACATAATTATTCATAGGAAAATAATAAAATAAACAATCTTTCGCGATTTCGAAATTCGCCCGTCCGAGATCGCGCTGCGGTGCGCGAGGCGCCGCCCACTTCCCTGCCGAGCTGGACCAAAAAAAACCCCCCGAAAGCCAGAGATGGCCCATTCATCCGGGCGCACAATAAAAATTTGTTTTTGTTTTTAGTAATATATTAGCCGGCCGGCCGTATGTGGGAAAGGACCCGGTTACGCCCAGCTCGCCGATGCGCGATGGGCCTTACTCTTCAAAAGCGGTGACTCTTGGCCTCACCGCGCACCGGCGAGAAATAGGCCTCAGGGGCGGATGACCTTTTTCTTATCGGTCCGTCATAATAAGTGCTTCACCAAAAGATTGGTTTGAAAGCTTTACAACAGCATGTTAAGTGACATCGATATATTTAACACTACTTTCCCGGCACTTTAGTTTAGTGTCCACTCTACTTTACTTTAGTGTCCACTCTAGCCTTTGAGTAGTATATGTATATGTTGAATTTATTATATTGTGTTTTATATCATATTCTGGTGACTGTCTGGATTCCCCAACCCCTCCTACTTCCTGGTCCCGGCCTCGCTCCCGAATGTGTTTTCTATTTTTTTAAGTTTGGAGGAAACTGCTATTGGCTTTGTGTTTTAATTATTTATTTTTTTTTTGTTTATTGTAATTTACTATGTAGGCTGTTGTTTCCTGAAATAAAATAAAGCTGAACGAAATATTTATATCGATTATCATAATATTTATCGGAAATTGTTGTAAGTGAACGTATTGTTCGTACCGCCCCATAGAATATTACTTGACCAAGGCATATGGGCAAATGTTGCGCACCGCTGCCATACTAATCTCGTCCCAAATGAGTCGAGGCCGCTAATGAAACGCGCGCAGGCGGCCGGCGGTCCGGGGTTCGAGTCCGACGCAAGTCACATAGCTCTTTTTGTCTTCATTCCGTCCGTCGATATTTATTGTTACTTTTGGCTTTGTAAACTTCTGTTTTTTTCGATGCCGCTTAGCTCATTTTCATAATAAATGTATTTATCACGGGCCGAACGTCTCGACTGTCCGTGTGAAAAATGAATCTCCAACGGGCCGCGGCGCGTCTCACCGATCCTGGATCTCACCGATGAGGGATCCTGGTCCTGATGACGGGTCTCGTTTGTTTATTTCTGCCGTGATAGCGTCGGCTGCATATGCTATGGCGGTGCGATGAGGGGAGAGGGGAGGTGAGGGGAATCGGCTTAAAAAATATATAGTCTCCTAATTAAATATAATTCTTAATTGGGAGCCACTAAGTAGGAGCCATTTTGAATTTCATTAATTTCTACTCATTTAGACCATTTTTTTATGGCTAAATATTATATATATTATAACTACTATTATTACTATTATAACTATTTTATTTGAACATATACACACAAATCACACACACTCACAATTACCACAAACATCACTCACAAATTACACATAACACATCAAAAAATTATACTGTATACGACGTATATAAATTCATAATCTATGTATATTTTAAGAACACTATCACAATTTTTTTATGCTAATGTTAATATTGTAAAATGTCCGAAATCCATAATTGGTTTTGTATACTAGTAATAAGTTTTTTTTGTAATGATAAAAATGAATACTGTTGGATTTTTCAATAAAGAATAAATAAATAAATAAACTACTCAATAATAATAATAATCTATCGCCCTTATATTTAATAAGTATAAACGGGCACTAGATGTTTTCTTTTTCATTTTTTTTTGTATTTTTTGAAACGTTGAAACTTTTTATTTTACAGGCTGTTACAATACTAAAAGTTGTAAAACCATTCCGACAGTTTAAGTTAGAAGTTAACATTTTTATTTATTGCTTGTTCAATTGGAGAAATTTTACAACCCTGTTGTCACTTGAAAAATCATATAGATACATTACAGCGACTTTACTGGAAAACTTATAGAAACAATTGTCAGTAACACAAACAGAAACGGGACATTTTGTATAGGTTTCGGTGGTCTTTTTTATTTCTATGATCCGAGGCTTTTTCGGTTGAAAGAATTTCTAAGAACTTGACTCTTCTTCGATTGAAAATCGCTAGAAAGAGTTTGGCTGGGGTGATTTTAGATATAATGATATTATGTACCTTAAAAAAATCTGTTTGTGAGATAATTTCAAAAATTTGCAATCGAAAATACTAAACCCTTCAACCTCCAAGCGTCCGCGCTATCAAATCAATAATCAACCAGCGAGGTAGTCGTCATAAATTATCCACGACCCCGCAGGTACGGTGTTGATATGTAGTTAATAATAAACAACACAACCGCAATTGTGTGTGAAGCACGGGACAACAACACAACACGCACTCCATTGTGTGCGCGCACGCAAATGTCAAACATAGTTGATCACGTGATCGCTCCGAATTAGCCCGCCTAACGAGGGTGGATGGAGGGGGATGATTTTTTTGTTGGCCTTCTGATCGTTCCATTTCGGGAATAAGGGATCCCGACACGTAATATAAATAAACATCTTAGCAATGCATTTATTTTTTTTAAATAAAATACCCATATAAAAATAGCACACATAATAAAAAGTTTCAAAGCAGTGATTTATTCCTTCTTAACCGTAACCAATTTATCAAGGCTGTTTGTAATATTGTTTTTATTTTCATGAAATTAATTATTTTTGCGATGTGCTCTTGTCACATATTATTATTATTATTATTATTAAGTAATTACAATATTTAGGAGCTAGATCCGGTGATACTGTTGAGTTTAGTAGGTGAGGGGAAAAAATATGCTTAACAACTCGCCTTAACTTAACTTAACAACCGCCGCAACAACTTAACTTAGGACGAACCAACGTTTTATATGCCAATGCTCGGGCTTTAAAATCAGCACCTTTCAGACTTAATTAACCGCATAACAAACCGTAATTATCTGTGAGCCATATCCACATATCAACCATATGTCATATGTTATCATAACATATCAACTTTTCTACCTGCATACTTCTTTCATACACTCACTTATCTCACAGTTTAGACTTCTCTCACTCATTCGTATAAGGAATCATTAAATGTTATAATAATCTTGGAATTATACTTGTCCAAATGATATGTACAATATTACAATTAAACTTTGTATATTTTTTTTAAGAAATAAATAATCTATTGTTTTTTATTTTTCTAAAAGCATATACCAGTAGCGGAATAAGCTGACCTGTTAGCTTGTCGATATAAGGGGTACGCGCTGTAAGTAGGTATTAGCGCCAGAATTCAAGATTATGCAACGAAGTTTAGCTAAACCCATGTTTGGAAAACCTAGACTATAGAAGGTTGATCCCTGATTCCACATTCGGATGCCAAGATCATGCAACGTAACCACGCTCCTCGTATTACAGTTTTATTGGTCATTACCGCATTCGCATATTAAATGCTGTAAGTTATTGCAAATTCAATCATGAAGACTACCTTCGATTCTTTATAATATCTCCTCTGTTGAAGGTTAGAACTGTGATGTGTTTTACAACTGTAGTCATTTCCTATAGAAATTTATAAACGTCGCAGGTATTAACCCAGGCCTTGTCTAGCGGGTTTTGCTTTGTACGAGAAAGCTTAAAATATGCTTACCTATTTTCTTGTTTAGTCAGTAAGTAATATATAAGTGTGTTATGCTCATTTAAATATATATTTTGGACTCAATAATGAAAAAAAAACTATTTTAACGCGTTGAAGTGAATTAATAACTACACATGCGTGAAATATGTAAAGAAATACGTGAAATAGTATATTTTTCACGCACCTCAACAGATAAAGTAGTTTTAAGTAAGAAGTTCAGGTTCGACTGCTAGATGGCGCTGTCTATTAATATGCCGCCCGTTATCAGTCGTACTTTCTGTAAACTTACATTTAAAATATGATTTGTTTGATAAATGATATAACATTGTACCACAAGTTGCGCGTTTTATTCATACCAAACATATATATCAATGTATAAATTCGCAAATTAAAATTGTTATAGTTGGTTTTCATTGTCTTTCTTTGTTCTAAAATAATTCCTACAATAATACTATTCAGATTTGTCTGTCGTTACCGGTACTATTATGTAGGTATTCTTAGGTAGGGTTTAATTTTTTTACAAAAAAAATATATTAAGCTTGTTACTACATACACTGCGTCATTTAATGAAGCAATTACTCTGAAAATACTCAAGAAACTTTATGTTTGAGGTTTCGTCATCTATCTGTCACAAATCAGAATTTTTATCGGCTGGGCAAAAAGGACGTAATTTGAAGTGTAGATACAGCGAGTGCTATTCTCTATGTAGGTATATATATACTGGGCATCCCAAGACGATTTTCGCACACTTTGGGGGGGTTGTAGATATTTTCGATGTCGCGGTAGTCTGGTGGTTAAGGCATTGGACTATTGACCCAAAGGTCGCGGGTCCGAATCTGCACGTGATCATACCATTTTTAACACTTCAATACCACCATTTTCCGTGACTCAAGACCAAGACCTTGATATGACCAATTTGATAATTGATATGACCTAGGTCATAGCAATTATTTTTCAAATAAAAAAGTAGTGGTCTGCAGGTTTAGGTATATAGGTTTCGGATTATATCTAAGCAAAAAGGAAAAGAAAACCCAAATTGCGCCAACCCCGCGAATGGGCAAGTCAAATCAATATAAAACCGGGCCATTTTCGCCTATCGACCATTTCCGCGGACTACCCGTAACATATATATGGGCACATAGGTATATGGGTAGAGTTTGAATTGAAATGTGCTGTTGTGAAGTCGGCCTTTGTTTGAGTTTCGGCCGCTGGTTTATAGCCCTCATTATGTTTTTAACACGTGCTTGTCGCTTGTTGTCTAATAGTCACTATCTGGGGGCTAGATCCTTAATTAAATGCAAATAGACCTAGCTACAGCAACCATCTTGTACTTAAATAATATACATATATTTTAAAAGTATATTTTACGTTCGGTGCATAATATCGTCTAACAAAAGGTTGACAAATCGACACATCGACAGATTAATGTAACGATAAATTAAAAAGATTTATCCAAAACATCGATTAATCATAAGGTCGTCAGGAGAAACGACGTTAATTAGATTTTTTTAAATATCCTCATCAACTACTGGACGTAGGTCTTAATATAATCATTTGGCAACACTGGTCGAGGTTTTATTTTAACTATACAATTACGTAAACGTTTTTTCCTAGACGAGTGTATCGAATAGGTATTCGTTTATTACATATTTTACGAACGATTTGATTTATTGATATTGCTATCGGAGTAGACTCGTGTGGAGGTCACAAGGCCACATGATGTCCACGTCCAGGTTTTTGCTGATATCTACATCACGCGACATCTACATCATGCCACAGTCAGCCGATCGAGGGTGATGTCAAACGGCTGCACCTAATCCATCACGGCTGAGGTAGAGGGTTTCCCCTCTGACGCAGTCTATAAGAGCGGAGGTCGACCCCGACTACGATGCCTATTCCATCAGAGTCTCGCGTCGTCAATACCTACTTGTCTGCCTGACGTCAAGCCGGTCCGCGCCCATACATTATGGAGTCAGACATTATATTAAATATTGGAGTTCTTATGTAATAAGTGGATCAGTAATAAACGCTTTAACAAGTTCTCAGTTATTACATTTATCCCACAGAACCCCCACGCGGGGGTTCCGTTACACACGTAATAAGTGGAACCTGTCTTCAGGTTAAAACTACGTAATTTATTCAAATTGATTTTAAAATGTATCAAAGTGGAATTATATTAATCTAAAAAGGTTATTTTGGAAAACTAAGTGAATGTTTGCTACAATCAGACTATCGGGAGTATTTTGTGACGCAGGCACTCCGATCGACACAAAAAAATAATGTTGACATGAAGACAACGAATTATTTCTCAGCCGCCAACGCGTGCATTGCTTGCGCCTACCTGAAATACTTAGAAGTGTTTTTGTAATTAACGACTTTATTATAGTTTTTATCACGAATGTTTATATCTACGATTATTGTGAAAACAAGAATGTTTTCTTTTTTCCAAAATGTTATTTGCCAAACGTTTACTTTCACATTGAATCACACCCCTGACCGCTTCCCTCCCTCGCGATCACGATGAAAATTATTGTGTACAAGCTCAACTGTTTTACTATTTTTATGTGTCCCAAATTATTTTAATTAGGATAACGATTACATACTATTTTTGTTAAAAACAGTAACAGCATTAAAAGTATATATTACAACAAATAAATATTCAGTACAAAAATATACGCTTATTCTATTGACCTAAGTAAAAAAAAATAAAAAAACTCTGAAGGCTCTACAAGAAATTCCTGTAAATATAGTGATAGCAAAATGTTTTCTTCTGCCTTGGTATGCACAAACGAACGAGCCTTGTTAAGAACTATTTGGTTACCGTTACTAAAGTTTTCAGCAGGCTCAACCGCCGTTGGGTACGCCTAGCTGAACTCTGGTACACATAAACAAACTGCTGAATAGGCTGAAAGCGCGGGATGTAATCGCGAGTCTTCTACTGATAGTTTAGTTGACGTAACAAAACAGTCTTGTAATGTGTACGCAGCTTTTCATTTGAAAGCTCATCTACCGATTGTTCGTTAGACTTAACAAAACAGTATTGTAATGTGTAAAAATTCAGTAGCCACAACAGATTAGGGTTCTACTAATCTTTTCGGTTAACTTCTGAGTTTGATATTTTTTCAGTGTGTGTGTGTGTTTGTGAAAGTCAGACGAGCTCAATATTAGCTTATTTAATAGTAATAGGGGTAGAGTAACTGGTATTATTGGGTAACTTCGTATGGAATCAAACCTGCGACCAGCGATACTGTAACCTCTGGATGATCCGTGACATCCGAAGACAGAAGTTCTAGTGGACAGTGCGCGGGATAGGGAACAATTCCCGGCGAAACGGGGAATAAAGGCGTGGGAACGGACGCGTGCGAGCAACGCGCGGAAGCGATCTTCGCGGTAAATACAAAATTACGGGAGCCGCTGAGAAATGTCCACCCCCACCTCTGGATTCCCCCGCTTTGGGGGAACTCCATCATTCACTTTCACGCGCCAAGCACTGGCGGACATTCCGCCTGGCGGTATTTCCTAATGGGCAACGATTGTCAACACCACATGCTTTCGTCGGCAATTCTCGCTAGTTTTGAAATCTATAAATGCATTGGTTTTTTTCGTTTGAATATACTTTGTAATGCTTTTGAATACTCATATATGCAAGACTGGCTAATGATTTATACCTTTTTGGAAACAGCATGAAACGGCGAAGTTTTTTTAATTAGTTTTTATTTTATTAGTTAAAATACAGCACATTAACATGAATATAAATAAATAAGCAATAACGAATTTATGCCATGATCATTTTTACACACATATAATGTTGTAATGTTTGACAAATAACCTCAAAATGTGGTTTACCTATATTTGAATTAAACGTAATCCCAATGTATCCTTAAATTATTTAGGGTCTTACAAGCCCCTTAATGAGTACCTACGGGTATGAGTATGTTTAATATATTACACACGAAATTAAACCACAACAAGACCACAAAAGAACTATATTCCTTTGTTCAAACTCAGCCTAATTAGGAAGGGAGGAAACTATGTTTTGTGTTATTATGTTAACTACTCGTATATGCATGCATGCATGTTGTGCATATACATAAATTTATAGCAAAAAACATTTTTAAAAACAAGCATTTATTTAAGTGTTAGAGTTCGTATAGAATATTTCGTGTTTGTGCTGTCGACCGTTGAGAAGCCAATCAGGTCATGCGTACCATAAAAATACATTGTCATCGGAACTAAATCAACATGCTAAATTTGAACTCCGTAGGTCAAGTGGAAGTGGTTCTAATTCACCTTGCAAGATTTGACCTAAGCAGTCTAACGTTGCCAGCTAAATAATAAAACACAACGATCGAATTTCGAGGTTCCTTTTTTTTGAAGGCGCCACGAAAATTTAGTAAGCGAATCGAATGGAGCACGGAATAGGGAACGCGTCAGCTGATTACGGGGTCAGAGGCTGCAGCCGACGAAAAATGAAATTGGGAAAAAGGAAGAAAATGGCGCTCGCTCCTGCGAGATGAGCCCCCGAGACGCCATTAACGTTTTAACCTTAAAACATTCACGCGCACGTCCTAAGAGTGAAAATGTTAAGGCGAGCAACATAGCTGTATTTATTACTGGGTCTTGTGACACGGATCGTAGCTACTGTATTTTAATCGGGCTAACAGAAAAATAAACTGTGATTCTAAGTTTAATACAGAAAGTTATAATAAATACTTATTATTACAATTTTAAACTATACCACAGTAATAATAACTCATAAAACTAAATAACTGATCATTTCGAATGTGTACTGAGCAATTGAACTGATATTTTTAACATAGCATGATACAACGTGCAATAATTTTTTTATAAATAGTATACACGAACATTCGTATTATTTATTTATTTATTCTTATACACCAAAATACATACATTAAAGAACAGATTTGCATCCAACCAATTTTTAACAGCAATCAAATCATCGTTTGCTTTCTTGGATGCAGATGTATGGCTTGTGTTGTCTGGAGGCGCTTCGGACGCAGTTCTGACTGCCTTATTGTTGTTTTCATGATGCAAACAACTTCTCGCAGGTCTGTATTGTGTATGTCTTGCTACTTAACTCAGTCGACAGTGTTGAGAAAAGCGACGTTTAATATTCTCAACGGCTAAAAACGACCTGGCTGAATTTGACCCACTGGGGTATCGAACCCGGGACCTCTGGATTTTAAGCAGACGCTTATACCACTGCGCCACTAGACCGAAATTGAGACGCTATTAAAAAGCTTCTAAAGTTGGTTGCTGAATTTATTTTTGTAGGATATTTATATATTATTTAATACCTTAATATGACACATTAAATGACACATTAATATCTCTCATTAAATATGAGACGGGATGAGTGATCGTCTTCGAAACGTCAGTATTAAAAAGTAATGTACCCTTGAAATATAAGCAAAATTATATTTTGTAATATATGACAACCGTAAAATTTAATTAAATTTTCCTTAATTTTTAGTTAAACCATTTTTTTATTTAATATATCTAGATACATATAATTAGGTAAAAAGATTAAAAAGTAAATGAGTTTTAATAGTCATAATTGTGGGAACTGTGCTCATTACAATATCTGAAAATCTGCTGAATAAACTGACAGATGATATTACCCAGATAGATTCAGCTGCCGCAATCGAGAACACCTTCCACGAAGCTAAGAAGGTTTTTGCTAAAACTTCATCATCTTGCATTCTTTACCACAAGTTGAGCCTGGATGGCCCGGCCCTTAAGGTGGGGTAGTTCTTAGGGGGGGAAAAAAGGGGAGAGGTTAGGGGGGAGAATGGCGAGCCCAGATAATAAAATGAGTCGTAAAACAAAATTGAATTCCATCCGTAATCGCCGATGTCACACCAACAAAATGTACGGTGTTTCGGACACGCCTAATATTTATGTTTGCCACTATTCAATTTTTTTTAGATAAAAGCACTTGCCTGTAAAATAGCAGCTGAAAGTCAAAGATAAGAGAATGAGGGAAGATTGACCGGGTGAAATAAAATTTATTACTATTCTTAGTAATTTTATACGATATTAATCAAAGATGATATGGCTCAAAGAATTCGAAACCCGGTTAGGTACCTAAGCGGGAAAAAATAGGGTGTATTATCAATAATATGATTCCTAGTAGAAGTAAGAAATTAGATAAAGAAAAATTGAAAATATTTCATCCTCTAATTCATTATCCTTGTTAGGTTTAACATAACCTCGAGAGAGATAGACGATATGTCTCCCTCGCGGTATAATTTTTTTTATTAAAATTTTGTTATACTGCATACATATCTTCCCAGAGCTGGCTTGTCCAAAGAATCTCCCTATCCGATTTTACTATTGGCTATTATTATAAACACAAATTATTGAACAAAAAAAAACAAATAAATAAATAAATTTATAACAAAAAAAAAGTATATGAATATACTAACAAAAAAAATTTATAAATTTAATGATGCAAAGTGTTTTTGTAATTTGCAAAAAATTTACAAAACTGGACTTTCGCAAGTAACGTTTTCATATAAAATAGTGTAGGACTTTACACGAATTTGAGGTTAACGAAGTGGAATTTCGCCGTTCCGCATTGAATTGAATTAGGATTATTTAACAATCGTTTTGTTTGTATTAAGGCGATCTAAACGCGAATGTGTCAATATGTATGGGGGGGGGGTATATGTAACTATATGTATTCATGCATTTTGTATACCGTTTTTGTATCTGTTTTATATTTTTTCATAATCCATTCCTAATTAGTTTCTTTTTATCTATAAGCAAATTTAAAGACACTCATTGAATTGATATGTACATATATAGATGAAACCACCTACGCAATATCGTATAATTTCCATGCATATTATAAAAAGCTTTTGGAAATATTTTTTTTAATCTGAACTTAAGTGGATACTTGAAATGAGTACCTAAGTAAAATCTTAATAAAAGTCTTATGAAACAATTTCATGTAATTTCAACATTAAAAAAAACTGTTAAGAATAAAATGAATTGAAAATGAATGAATGAAAGATCTATCATTTTTAAGCGCGCTATAACGTTGAGCCGTAATACGTGTTTTGGACAGGGATATAACATAATACCTATGCGTCGTCTCGCTCCCTCTCTAAAAATACTTTTTCCAAGGGTTTTGTTACATAAATAGTAAACCAGAATGGATATGACTCTCGGTAGCTATTATATAATATCAACTGCTTGCATTGTTTAGTGGGTATTAGTAAATTATTTAACTAGAACCTGACGTCTTACAGCTAGGTCCTACAGGCGTCACTAGAGGCATCTCCCACCCAGACTATTCTCGCCTGTGGTACGGACTTGTAATGGGTTGCTCCATTTTCTACCTCCACAGCACTTTTAGCCCATTCGATATGCGTTTTGAATGGTCATAGAGGCGAGGGTGGATTATTTTTTAGGTAGATAAAAAAAAACAAAAAAAAAATAGAATGGTGTAATGACATTCTTTCAAATCATTATAATTTTTAACACCATTTTAGTTGTTTTTTTTTTGTAAATTTTGTAACGAAACAACGCGGATATAATATTACAATTTTATAATAATTGGCACTGAAATTTTACTACATGCGCACATAGTTGAGCTGGTTATAACTTTTTATAGATGAATGTATCTATAGAAGCTAAGAGGAAAGTTTGATTTATAATTTTTAACAATAACTTGAGTTAGAATTTTAGCCGTGGTCCATTCCCATAACTATCCCAAAATGTAAAAATGTACTCATATAAAGTTTTATATCGGATACGCTAAAATATAAAATTTTCCATAAAAAACATTATGCAAGAGTTTTTTATCAGTTTGTTTTCCAATACCTATAGAATTCATTTTTTTTTTCTAAATTAAATCAACTGATAAATATTAGAAAAACTAAACTAATAATTTAGATAACATTTATTAATACTGTAATTTAAGCGACTTTAGCTACTGAGTAAAAAATATGATTTTAGTTACCTAGAATGTTTAAAAAAATAAAAAAAAAATATGCTTACTTAGATATGTCATACCAATATGTTTATGCCCAATGTATATATATATCACTATAAGATATGTTTCTATACTATATGTAGTATAACACTATTTTATATTGAATATTTATTTATTTATATCGAATATTTATTTACCTATATATTTAATAATTGTTTATTCATTTATTTGTTATTTTTTAATTGTTTCATTTATTCATTTTATTTTTTCATATATTAAGTATTCTTGATTACACATTTAAATTGTATTCATGTGTGTATGTGTGTGTGGGCGTGTATATCAGTGTGTATATTTGTTTGTGCCTTATTATTTTTTTTATATTTTCTCAGGGTTTTGCGCTGGTCTCTGCTATGCACTTTATCACTTCATATATAACCTTCCTTAGAACAGGTAACTATTACCTAGTTAGGAAGGTTATAGACTTACATTCATCGGCCAATTTATATTCCATAACAAAAAAAAAAAAAAAATTAAATTCGATCGTTTTCAGTATAATTCTTAATCGTCTTTCCTTTAGTTTTCTCAATGATCTAGCCATATAATCCTGCTAATATAAATCAGGTAATATCAGACAAGTGTAGTTCATACAGTTGGTTCTGCTTGGTTTCTGGGTAGATAGAAAAAATACTTAACTAGTAGGTGCTACAAATAAAATTCGAAAATTCCAATGAACATATTTATTTATAACCATCAATCTGTTTTATCATAATAATATAATATACTAATAGGACACTCATAATAAAACAATTATACAATATTTATTTTCTTAAAAATAATAATGTAATATACTCTAAATTCCATTAATTACATTACCCATGATAAGGGTGACATAAAGTGACGATGTAATTAATACGATCATTCAAGAAAAGATATTGTATAACATAACAGAATGCAAAAATAGATCGATTGAAAATAATAAAGAGTACAACTTGTTACAATATTAAAACCCGCCAGATCACAGCGCTCGATCGAGAAATCTAATAATTTATAGTGAGTGTACTATACCAGGCTGCTATTTTCAGTATACTGAATTTTACTCCATTTTTTTTTAACAATTTAAGGTGTTTTAATCGGCTGACGAAAAGACATTTTTTTATGTTTTGTATTATTTCTTGCATCTTTAAATATAAAATGAAAATTATACTGGTTGCATATATTTAAAATCACTACTGCCCTTTCAGGAGGTTGATCCATATCAGCAATCAAACATTTATCAGTAAAAAATAATGTTAATATTTTTCTAAATCACTAGTAAAATATAATCAAACTCTGACAAAAGTTCGAGAAGAGAAGTCTTCGAAGAAGAAGGAGAGGAGTCCTCGGCTTCGAGGCGATTTCCAAACTATTTCAGGAATTGATTTAAAAATGTTTAACAATTTTTTTTTTCATGAGACCGATTTTGTTGTCCTACAGATCAACCCTCTAAATTTAAATCACAGTAGTGATTTTAAACCCACCTGTATATAATAGAGAAAAACTGATTTAGAAAAGTCACGAAAAAATATATATTTTTAGTAAATACTTAATATTACGCTATTGATTTGTCATTTGTACATTTTTTACAATATTAACCAAAAAATTAATGCTAGCTAAAGATAAAAAAAGGCTGGTAATAAAACTGTCATACATTAAATAATAAATATCGCTTCACGATGTAGGTATTATCAGATAATGTATTTGCATACATTTTGGACAACTCAGATATTGTTTTCTATTAATTTATACGCATTTCGTCGGTTTAGAGCATACAGTCATTAACTAACAAAAAGAAAATGTTACAAATGTCACACTTTGACAATACTTTAAACAATAGTTTTAATTATTACATTTATTGTACTCCGAAGCCCCACAAAAAATGAGCGACATCTGTAACATTTTCTTTTTGCTAGTTAATGACTTTATGCTCCAAACCGACGATTAACGTTTATGAAAAGCGAATAATTGCCTAATTCAAAAGAATTATAATGACACTTTATAAATCCCTAATTCTACATTGTTAATAAAATTACCTTGGCTGTATTACATTTTGTCATTAAGGCATATTTTCCTTTGTTTTTAATAGAAATATAATATCAAAACAAATATAAGATACAAATATGATCTCTACATAGCCGTTTGCGTTGTAGGAAAAACTATTTCCTGAAAACATATATACTTAAAGAATATGAATTAACACCTCTGAATAGTTTACAAATCTACGTACAGTAATGTTAATTAAGTATATATTTTTTTATACTAGAACTATTTACACATTCATAGTGGATAATAATTATTAAAAATGTACATATTTAATAATATGAGCTCATATTGCTTTCGCATGGTCTAATTATACACAATTTTAATTAAAGTAAACATATATCAAATTTAAATAAATAGAACATACAAGTTTACAAAACAATAAATTATCAAACTGCAAGCTATATACGAAAAATATTATCTAGTAAATTTTTTTGACAGTATTTTAGTTTATAAATATACAAATAAACAACTTATGGCATTAAAATATCTTTAAATCTCAATAATATTTTATAAAGGAACGCGAAATATAAAAATATTTAATGGCTTTTTGTGTTTTCCCACATTATTTTCTTTTTATTTACATATTTAAACTCTTATGCTCTTTTTCGTATTTACCATACGCAAGTTATTGAGTATGGTAATAAATAGGTACAGTTTGAATGTTTAAAATAAAAAAGTGATAATTACATTAATTAATCCGGATGGTACAGGGCGTCCGGTGACGGAATTACGTTTTCAAAATTCAATAAAACAAATAAATAATAGGACTCGTCTTGTTTAATGAATGATTTCAACTTAAACATAAAAGATACGGATTTTATGTTTTATGCACTAACTTATCTATTATTATGATTTTTACTTTCATACCAAATAAGAAATTGTAATATACTTTTAAATAACCAGTACCATTTGAACAACAATAAGATTATTGCACAATATAATAATTTATGTAGGCAGGTATTCACGTTCACGATGACTGTATGAATATGTCCAAAATTCTGTTGTGTGGTAAACTTCTTGGAGTTAAATAAATAAGTTCCTGTGTTTAAGTAAAGGTACAAAACACATTTACATATTGTATCAAATTAAACACAGAACAATACTTTTAAAGAGTACTGTGGCAATAATTACCCAATATAAAACTTCCTAATTTGTGTGAATTTTGAAATAAAAACAAATCCATAGTAAAGGACAGATTTGTGTGATGAATAAAAGGAATAAATAGTATAATTTATGAATTATGGTTTGATGATGATGAAATAGAATCGAGCTAAACGACATTTGAAAACAAAATTCATAAAAAAATACACGAATATTTTTATAATACATTTCACGCACAAAACGTCAATTTTCGCCAGGGCCAAAAGCTGGGCCATCACACACTAATAATAAATAAATACATGTCTTTGCAGGGCCGTCCCTTAGTACTTGGCAGACTTAAGGTATGAGGCAACAGCCGACCGGGCCTGCGCCACGCATCACTCTATGTAATCGCGCGGCTCGGCCTTCAGCTACCAAACGAGGCCCTCGTTCTGTAGGCCCGGGCCCTCGCTGAAGTTCTGGCCCATGAATTCCGGCGAGCCGCCCCTGGTCATGGGCCCCATCAGGTGCTCGGGCGGCACGTTCGGCGAGGGGCCCAGGAAGGAGCCGGGTTCGCCCGACATGGGCCCGAAGTCGCCGCCCATCGGCAGGGGGCCCCCGTGGTCCATCGGTCCACCTGCGAACAAACCTATCATTAGTTTGATTCATCTGTCCAGCACCTCAAGCACTGCTGTTCAGCTAAAAAGCCTACCACCTACCACGAATATAATAACCACTTCAAAATCTCACTGCTAAAATGGTCTCCTTATGATAATTATCAACTTCTATATCTATAGTGGTTAAATACTCGTATATATAATTTTCTCTCAAAAATACATAAAGTTAATAGTTTGACTTGATATTACGAATATGTGATTAAATATTTTTATATCATATACTCGTATTAACTTTTAATTTTGTTTGTTGAGTATTAAGGATTCTGTTGTTCAATAATAATTATTGAAACTGTCTCCTGAGGACTTGCCTTGATTTTAAACTATGTAGATAAGACCAGTAAAACTATCTTATTTTAGATAAGAGATTTTTAACAGGTAAGTTTGGAAGTAATATTTAAAGAAAATAATAGATTATAAAAAGATAGTTGTTTATTTTATTCAAGATATACACAATTATATTGATAATATATAAATTTATAGAATATAGATAGAATATAAATTTGGAGGTATTCAAGAATAAACCATGGTCCGTTTTGTCTGATATATTATTCAAGCATAACTGTGTCCGTAGGTATATTACAAAGGAAATTCAGCGCTCTAACAGATACGAGTAACAGAATAAATATATATTTTATGCAATTTAAAATAAATTTAATAGTAATAGAATTTATTATTTAATTTGAACAATCATAATTTTAATTGTTTACATAATGGCAAAAACGAGTGTAAGCTTCATCCTTTGAAATAACGTGTGGATTTAAACTAAAAAAGGTAAGAAACTCCAAGATTTTAAATAAACTAAATAATTGGGTAGTAGAAACTGGTAGACTTAAATTAGACAAAATATTAAACATACTGTATCAAAGAATATTTAGTAATGTTGACACAATTCAATACAATATCTCATGGGCTTTTTTTTCAGGTGGGTATATATATGCTTTTAAGTATATTAATTTAGACTTAATTTATGTGTCCTATAAGTATATTATGCGCGTATGTATTAGTAACATCTATGTAAAGTTGTATTTTGTGTATAGACGGATGCAATTGACGGTTTAACAACCATGTTTTTGGTTATGAATATACCTTCTGCCTTCCTTAGTACAGACACCGTCGGTAGAGCTCATATAAGAATAGTGCTAATCGCCCAAATTTATATATATTCTGTGTGGATTTAATTGTAATAATATTATGCTGCTTAGGAATTGTCGATTTGATGGGTTACATTATATATATATATATATATATATATATATATATATATATATATATATATATCAATAAAGCAACATTTTGTAAGACTGCTATGTATTGCCTATTAGGTTAGTGGGAAAGTAACAACCCTTAACGAGAGTAAAGCAGGACAAAACTAGTTGTTTGACTGTATCCATCCCTTTCTCATCGGGTAGCTCAGAATCTAGAAATCATCATCACGCAATAATGATTGTGTATTTACCGGGTTGGTTGAATGGCATTGGTCCAGGCGGATGATGCCCCGGGAAGAAAGGCCCGTCGTGCGGATGAAACGGAGGCCCCCCATAGCCGAACTCGAACTTCCCGTCGGCCGTGGCGAAGTAGGGGAAGCCCGGGGGCCCCTCGTCCAGGCCCCCCGGAGACAGGTTCATGGGAAAGCCGCGCATCTTGCGCGATGATCCGAAGAAAGGGCCTCTGCCCATGGACGTCAATTGCTTCAGACGACGTTCTTTCGAGCGCTTGTTCTGGAACCAGACCTGAGGACAAAGACACAATCAGTTCAGTATTTTCAACTAGGTTACACATTGCTGCTAAAACATGGATGGATTTTATATTACACATACGTTGGTAAACGTTAAACGTTCCGACCAGTTAGTAAGATATTTTAAACGTATTTTATTATGCAATAAAATATCCTCTACACATAATATTTTTTATTGGCATTGTTTTCTAAATAAAACTTGAATTACTATTAAATTAAATTTAATGCGCAATTAAATTTAACGTAACAATTTTCCAAATAATTTGGTTTCTTTTTATATGTGAATGCTTAATGTTTAATGAGAGCTGCAAAATTGTAGTTTTATCAACTTTGGTTCACAACTAGGTAATCAAACTAGGTAATAAGGATTTTTTTAGTGTGTTAAGACATTCCGTAAAACATCGCGGTATTAAAATCAACAAAGTTAAATAACGCTTCTGCGAATTACTGATTTCATCTCCTACTCAACTCGATGATTTGGGTAACTCCTGGATCAGCGCGCGGTTCGTTCTGCTGACAGCGGAACCCTTAAATCGCGATGAATATTAAAAACGTCAAAAATAAAAAAAAAACCTAACGGGGGTTTTTGCGAATTACGAATCGGTTTTAACCGAAATTTATACGGGCGTTTTTGTGAAAAGATTCTTTATATAGTTAATGGCGATACGGAGGTGCATTATTTAATGTCTTTTATTTTGTGGCGCTATGATTTTGATATATATTTTAGTTTAAAGGGGCCATTAGGTCTATTTTTTAACTAAACTTAGGTTGATGTTCATTTATACCTCATCGTATGTGTTTTTACCGCTATTGAGCTTAAAGTTTATTAGTTTGTTATTTACCGTAGCGTATATTTGTTTTTGCCTATAAGAAAAACAAAAATGTATCTTAATGCTGTTGACGCCATGGATATCAGTGATGGTCCACATCAAGTTTTCCGTAGGCGCCACAGGGGACACCTTTGACCCTCAAGTCATTGTCTAAATTATGACTGCGTATTGCGCTGGGGGACACATTTTTACTTATAATTTATATGGCCACACTGCGCCCTAATAAAAACTTTTTATTTGTATTTCCATATAGAACATTTTTTTTAATTATAAAACCGCAATATTCATTACTAAGTTACTTAGCTACGCTACACTACACTACACTACACTAAACGCAACTTTGCAAAAACAGTTATATTCAAGATAACAAATCCTAAGTGGGTGACGTGAAATGACCTAAAAATAGGGCTGCAAACGTTTGCTAAGCGAACTTTGACGTTCCCTTAAGTTATAGTCTATTTAACACGTTCATTAAAAAAGTGACTAGAAATGTTATCTACATAACTACAAATAAAATTATTTTTTTTTTTTTTATAATATCTTCACATTCCTTAACCTTCCACTCGTAAAAGTAATCACTTTATATCAAACATAATTATCTTGAAATATAAAATAAAAATAAATCTTTACGTAGTTGATTATGCTTATAGGTTATTAATAATCAAACTATTGGGGAAAGGTTCGTAAATTACCTCGAACCTAAAATGTTATTATATTCTCTTCGATTATTTATTTATCAGCCATTATAAAATGATTTATTTTGCAAATAACATTATCGAGCGTTTTACAATGTTCGAACAAACGCCGTACGTAGGATAAGACAGGTCCGGCCCATGCGATTTTTTTTGTCCGGGGCGGCGCGGGCGCCCAGCGGTGTCAAACATGTGTTCGGCGCGACGGGGAGCCCCCTCGAGCGCCCCGCGGGGGACCTGCTTTGGCGGCTACGAGCCGAACGGGGCGCGGGCCCATTAAGTCGCACATCCACGTTTGAAGTAGGTACCACTATACAATTAAGTTTAATGTATTTGACTCAACTACTATTCTTATTACCTACTCTAGAGTATAATAAGGCTTGCAACTGTTTATATATTTATATAAATCTACTTGATAAAATATTTTATTCCATATTAGAAAATCTGGAATTGTAATTGTATTTTTTTTTTAAAGAAAGGTACCTACCTCTTTCAAGTAATTGAGAAATAAAACTTTTTTGTTTTGTTTAATTTGTAGTTAAAAAATGTTTGTATTATTTTTGTTAATATTACCTACGACACTTTTAAAATAATAAAAAACCTTTCCAATTAATAGGTTGAATGAAATTACTTATTTCTGGTTTTGCTTTGTGAATAATATAGTGTCCTTTTTTGCCTACTTAAATATTTCGCAATTATTTCACTCCCCTCTCCACTGCTTCAATTAGGGATTATTATAATAAAAATGTCCAATTAGTTACAACGACACCACGTTAAAGAGGACAAAATGCTTTAAATAAGTTATTTTTACCACTTCATTTTGGCTATCTCTACCTTGAAAATTTATAAATAGTAAGAATTTATATTAAAAAAAAACCGAAAATAATTCTTCAACAAATTTATTATTTTTATTAAAGCGACGGTGTGATTGCATTTAGGTTAGGTTAGGTTAGATGAATTTTTATATGTCGACTTTACAAATCATGTTTGAGATCGCAGGGCCTATTAGAAGGGTTTTTTATAGGAAATCAACGGTGTACTCGACGCAAGGTGGCGTATTTGGGCGCGGTGCGTTTTTTACCATCAGTTACCGTTTCTATATGTTTTAAAAGATCGTTGTAGGGAATGGTCTCGGTACTCGGTAAAATTTATTTTATTTATTTATTTATTTATTTATTCCTATAAACCAAAATAGGATTATGCGTAAGCTAACCGTTTATGTAATTATATGGTTATTTCACGCCGTCATGTCTACCCCTTTACCGATGCTTTATTATTCTTTAACAGGCATTCGCCCTAGAGTAGTATATTCATATGTATTTGTAAAATTTATATTATATTGTATTTTATATTATATTCTGGTGATTGTCTGGATTCCCCAACCCCTCTTACTTCCTGCTCCCGAATGTGTTTTTTTATTTTTTTTCAGAAAGTTTGGAGGAAACTGTCATTGGCTTTGTGTTTTAATTGTAATTTTACTTCTATGTAAGCTGTTGCTTCTTGGAATAAAATAAGTATATATATAGATTTGATGATAATTTTTATTTTTAGGCTTTCGCCATTCGGCGTCGTCAGAAAATATATGAAAGATGACGTTTAAAATGCAACCTTCATAAATTCGAAAATCGCATTTTCAACTAAAAGATAAATATATCCAGCCACTACAATTATTATTATATAATTGCAGTTTTGCTAGATAAATCAATCAGTATTATGAAGTGAAACTAATTTCTTAAAAGAATATATCAAGCATCATGCATTAAATGCTGTTAAGTTCGTTTAATTTTGTCTCTTTAGACCTACAGACCTGCAAGCGTCTAAAACCCAAATGTGAGATAGTTCCCATGTCTTTAAATCAATTTCGGGGGCAAAGACTTCAAAACTTTTACATTAAAGCAAGCATCGAAATCCCTGCCGTGAGTTCTCGCGTGAATTGGAACGGGTAAAGCGGAAAGTAATTTATTACAGGATAATCTATGATTATTAATTCTAATGTTTAGTGGCGTCGTAGTTTCACCAACATAAAACGCATCACAAAACTTACATAGAAGCTGATATACTTTAAAGTAGATATCTAAATAAAATGAAAGTATTGTTTTGTCCGAGCGTGAATGGGACCTTTAAGGTGGAGCGGGTAACCATTTCGAGTTCCCCGCCGACGCGACGCCTCCTATTGTGTAGGAACACAATAATAATAATACTTATAATAAAATTACAATACTAGGTAGAAAATGTATAGCAAACGTTGCAATTATTCAGGTGTTCGCCAATGGCGGAGAAGTTAATAAAATAATATTGCCAAGTTGCCAAGCGACGGAAAGCGCTTTTTGTTTGAAAGCGCTTTTGGCGCTTTCCCGTGACTCTAGCAAAGCAAATTTAGAGCCAATTTCAATGATGTGTATTTTGTTGTCAAAGAATTACCTAGTGCACCTTAGAATAATTCCTTCCAGCTGCAGAATTTATAAAAACGGTTTCTTTTTAAATTTGTTGAAAATTTAAATTTGACTTCCGACGACAATATATTTTTATGATAATCATGATCTGATTCTACACCCAGGATTGGCGCAGACGAAAGAAATCCTCAACAGACAACAGCACGCGAAATTAAGTGTACGCATTTAAGAGTTTGTTTTAAAAATGTCTTTTTGATATAACGCCGGTTACTAAATTATCATAAAGTGTAATTAGAACAGCTTAATTGACCAGTTCCGTTTTCGCTCTATGGACACTCATCGAGATGGTGCACGTCCTGCTCGGCGGTATTACGATGAAGGGTTCCGTATAATTAGACACTATCATTAACTAACGTTGACTGTAATTGATCATATCCAATACAGCAGAATGTCTTTAGTGTGAAAACAACATTTAACACTCCGATCAAACATTCATAGACATCAGCCGCGCGAGAGAGTGCTCGCACCGGCGCGTGCGACCGTTGCCGAAATGTCACTTTGTAGGTGTGTCTATAGTTTAAACATGATGCTCATTGTGTATAGGATGGTGGTCCACTTTTTCGCCTCTGACAAAATCAAAACACTGGTTCAACAATCATGCAGTACGCGGCGAATACAAAATAAAACGTGTAATATCTTTATTTAAAAATGTTTAGGGTAAACGAGCGTTGCATATTTTTTAATAACTTGTCTAGAACTTTACTAAAAGGTAATATTATATAAAAAAAAATATGACGTTAAAAATCTCTAAAATACACTCTAGAGAAATTAGCTGAGCTTGATCATTTTTGTTATGCAATGTTATTACTAATTGTAAAAATACTTATGTTTTGTTTGACATTACTGCTATGCTATAAAACTGTATATAAGATTATTAATGTATCTTGCAAAGGAGGTATAAAATACAGAACCAATAATCTGAACATATTTCACAAATAGTAATGTCTGTATATTGCACACCTGGTTTCCTTGGGCTTGGCTGGTACATACAAGAAAAAATGACTTTATTGAATAAATAAATAAATTATATAAAATATATACTTAATGGTATAATCAACTTAACAGACAGCGGATCCATTTGAAAATTGCTCGTGGTCACTTTTAAGCTCAGCACCTCACTAACGCGACTAACGCATAAGGCCGATAATGTTTAATAATAAATTAAAACTTCGATAGAATAGTATAATTGTACATAATTGTATATAACACTCGATTACAACTTATTATAAAATTGAAAAAAAATCGAATGCTTGCAACCCTACCAACTTCGCGTTGTGTAAAAATGAATGTTTTCGCTGTCTGCAAGGTAACTTGATAAAAACAAATTGTTAAAATTTTAAAAACATCTGACACACAAACGCCTGATCGGATTTTCCTGAATCATAGCTAAGAACACGCTCTATCACCTTTTAAACAATAAAAAATAATTAAAATCGTTTCATCCGTTTGGGAGTTACGATGCCACAGACAGATACACACGTTAAACTTATAACACCCCTCTGTTTGTGTAGGGGTTTATTTTTTTTTAACATTCCTAACTCATATTAATCGGGTTTTGTGGTTAAGGTGGGTAAAAGGTCACAAAAAGCATATCTGTAAAAAAAACTTTTGGGTAAAATAAGATAGATATCTAATATTTAAAAAAAAACCTATTTGAACGCAATAATATCATAATAAATTAATAATTTTCCGATTATTGGCGTAGGTGGTGAGCATTTAGGCAAATATTAAATATATAATAATATTAACATAATTCGACATGTTTTTTACTCTATAGTTAAAGTGTTAACTTAATTACCACATATCGCGAATGCTTAATTACAACTTGTCACCGCTGTTAGGTCTAATATTATGCATTTTACATATTTATGAGCGGCGCGTTAATGCAAAATTAATGTAACTATTATTATTATATATGAACAGGTCTTCGCGTATTTTTTTCAGTGAAATCGCGATTTTTTCAGCATATCTCTCGAGAGACGTTGTCGACATTTATGAACCTTCTGTAGTGGATCAATATTTACAAAATTCGCCCAAGTCGCGGTGCAAGATTTTTTCAGAGGAACTTACTTAGCTGTATTTTTCATCAAAGATGAAATATTATTTTTACAAGGTAAGGCACAAACATTTTACACATTTACTTATATGCAAGATCGGTTGCACTGTGTGTGATATTTGTTACACCTGTATACCTAAGTACATGGCAATACTGCTGTTTTAAGCCGATCAATTATTAAACGATAAAAAAAAACAATATTTGATTCCCTAAAACTAACTGAAAAGTTAAAATAACATACGGTGAGAATAATTCGAAAATGTTACATAATGCAATATTAAACATGAAAGGGAGGTTATATTTGTGTGTTTCTTTATTGTGTTGACTGTACGAATATCTACGCAATCCTTTTCAGATTGATACTCATAAATATTATGAGAAAAATTCACAAATATATTACACTCAATATAAAATATCTATTCAAATTAAAGTAACTAACATGTTTCTAATAATGACAAATAAGATTTGAATACGTTATAAATTTTCGTATAATTTTACTATAGATTGATACTATAGATCAAATCTGCTTTATTTAATTTATAGTTCAATTATAAATAGATCAATAAATTTCAAGTTTTTACCTCGAATAAAGTAATGAGTTTTGGCTAAAGAATTTTTGTGCGGTAGGTAGAAACTTTGTATGTACTGTAAGTTCCAGTAGTTTTAGATGATGTGTGTTATAGTATGTACCATGAGACATGAGTACCTAAAGTATATAAATCACGAACCTATAATATAATAAATAACGTGATGTCACAAATATATTTTTAATATTCATGGCACGAGCTACCAGATTAGTTTTGGCGAATAATTAATTATTCCGTTAATATTTATTTATATGCTATGTAACTATATCAAAAGACCATACCACGAGTAAAGTATTCAACCAACATTTTCTCAGTTCCTACCGCGCGTAGCCGCAAAATAAGCTCTTGTGATACTTTAAATGTGAAGTAACCCCCCCCCCCTCCTTTCATTCCCCAGAGTACTAAAAGTGTCAGGGATTCGACACCATTGGTGTAGAACTATAAAAGACACAATAATATCGAACAGCTCACGTCTTTGAGGTGGTGGGCTATCTTACCTTATCTGTCTTATTAAACCTAGCGAGTTCAACAATACACATACATATTTTTAGGGATAACAATAAATATACAATAACATTGTAGATTATAATCTGTACGATAAAGTAGTTTTGTTTTTCGTGTCATAATAATTAATTATTGTTAGAACCTTTTCAACTAAACTAAATTTGCGTGTGCTAGTCAAGGGAGATGTGGTAATAAAGCTTTAAATATTGTATAACTATAATGTGCAGGAAGCGAAGGTTTTTTTTTTTTGACCAGTCGAGGAAATTCTTCATATCTACAATTTAAGCGTAGGCACTTACATATGTTAATAAAAATAATAATTATAAATAATTCGTCTGTATCCAGTATCCAGTAAGGTATGAAGGTACCCAGCCCATGGCGTCCGCAGAGCATAGAAATGCGGCGGGCCGGCGGCCCTGACAGTTATTTATCTATTTATGAAGCATTAAATTCAGTAATTTATTGCGAAATAAACATCGGACAACCTCGGCTCTCGTCGGCTTTGTCCGGACGGCGGTTCGAAGGACCGCCGGTTTTTTTCCGAAAGTCGCTCTCGAAATGGTCCAGCGGCTGCGCCAACTCGAAGCATTTTTGAGAGCGATCATTGGCTGGCGTTTGTGTGCGTAGACATGAAGAATAAATGCGGTTTCAATTTTATTTTTGATACACCATTAAATTATCTCTTAGAAAACAACAGCTGACATTTAAGTTAAATTACAATAAAAAAAAACAAACTAAAGTATAAAGTCAATGAGAGTGAATTATATGAAAAAATCCGAAAATAATTCATCCCTAATTATTTTTTTTTTTAAAGAAAAACATATCACAAGAACCGCTTAATATGGTCAAGTTTAAGTTTAAATTTTTTTGTCTCTCGGAAACCATGATGAATTTTAAGATACCGTCTTTTCAAATAACAATAGTTTGCTGGATCTTTTATCAGTAATCGTCTTGGGAGACGGTGAATGTTACTCTTATATGCTTGACCTGATCCAGCATTATCAGTAAACCGTATTGGCCCACGGCACTACCAGTACATCGATCATCACATATTTGGGTCTCTGTCTAACTATGTAATTATGTCCTGGATAGCGTTTTGTGTATTACTTAAACGGGTCACCCTTAAGGACTATTTTAGTCCATCTTATGGTTTTCGCATTAAACATCGTCTGCCCAGAACCCAATAGCTTCTACATCCACGTAACTTCGTGCAGGTATTGTTTTAAGCGCTTATACCACATGTGTGTGCAACGTACCTATAACTAGGAGGAAATAAGGTCTCAAACTTTTTACATATTATGGGATACTTGGTTTTGAAAATTAAGTCACTGTTGGCTATTCCTTTCTGCTATAATCGACTTAAGATATGACCATAAGGTTAATGTTTATTTTAAATTTGTACGCGCGGTGGACTTTACCCTAAAATGTCTTATTTTCCATTCGACATGACTCTAATTTACACTCTAGTTAGAGGGTTCTCATACATGCTCTGTCAGTGAAGTCCCATTAAACCGTCTTTATATGTTTTTCCATATTATGGTTTGTTTGATGGGAAATTCATCTAATATTATGTATACCTTCACTGAAAATTACAATAGCAATAATTACAGATACACATCGATAACTATACGATTTACTTACACTTATATTTGATTTTACTACGTGCTGTTTTGGTTGGTATTAAACGCGTTTAACGCATAAATAATAATAAAGTAATTGTTAAGTAAAACTAAATGCATTTTAATCCTAACGATTTTGTTTCTTTTATCGATCGATATTTTTAGAGCACAGTTAAATCTGTGTAACTGCAACGCACCCAAGTCCAGATCTGTATTCTCTCAAACAATAGGAGATTCACGGACATTAGACGAATAAGAGACGATCCGACTGCTGTTTTATGGGCTAATAATCACCGCGGCCGCAGCGCGGGTCCCGAAGGGCCCGTGACAGATCTCATATTGATGATGGGGGCCGGCCTTTGTTTCCCGGGCCCCCGGGCCCCCGGGCCAGCGCGGGCCTCGTTATTAAACAGTAGACCCGCCTGATGATCGCGGGCCAATTCGGCACCCTTTCATTAACTACGCCCCCTCAATCCGTTCGTATTATCTTAACATAACACTTTAAGTGCTTCTATACCTAAAACAAGACTATGTGTGTGAGATAGCACGCTGGTTTAAACACACCACACGCACCCTCAACCTCACAGTACTATCGTGCACACTTTATTACGCACACACTCCTTCCATGTACTTCCTTAACACTGATAGGTTAACCTTTCCTTTATTTTCCTAACTTACAACTCCTTCTCAGAGACGGTCTTATAATTTCATTATGTAACCTCAAGTCTAAGTGCATATATAAAAACAAGGATTTCGTTCAAAATCTTACCATGCATTTTAAGTATTATTTTTGCAAACTGTACCGGAACGCTCGGAAGTGAAATAGTCCTTTTTTTTATAAACAATAATAAAAAACAATTCGCCAAATCTTTGGAGTCGGTGTATGCGCTTTAGAAGTAGATCTTAATTTATTTTCAGATTTTCAACGTGCAAGTTTTATTTAATGTTTGATCGCGAGGGCAATTGAGGTTTGTGTCGCTCGCAGCGCCACCTGGCCGTTTCGAAACGAACGAAACGAAACGACACGGGCCCGGAAGTCGAATCGATCTGCGCGGCTTTCGCCGAGATGAAAGCCAATCAGCGAGATGCGCATTTCGCAATAACAGCAAACGCTCAGTGCAGCCACCCGTCAAAGACGGTTGCAAAGGGCCTAGTCTGAGCTGCCAGTCCCTGTAAAAAACAGCTAATTGATACTGCGATTTCCAGTGTTATTTGTTAAAAAACTATGTCAAAATCATCATGGTTACCGAGAAAAAAAATGTAAACTGTAAGTGAAAATAGTAAAGGGATCATGTCTGTGTTGTGAGCGTTCAGCTGTCGCCGTACGCCGTAACGGTGTCGAAGCCATTATCGATCGGCGCGGCATCGGAATTCGCGCGCTGATCAACTTGACACCATCTGTTAATCATAGGTTACTACAAACCACTCTTAAGTATTCAGGAATGGTCTTGGATCACTCTGTAGAATTAGTATAAAATCAGAGCTTCATTCTTCAGATTTTATAAATCAGAGATTTGTTTAAAATTAAATAAATAAATAAATAAAGTAGTTTCAACAAATCGATGGAATATTGAAAAACATGCGACACGGCCTAAAAATATATGTAGACACATGTAATCGGATCTTCACCGTTGTTAATATTCAATTGTGTTTTTTTAAACATTGCTGACTGAGTTAAGTTACAACACGCATATTTAATTGTAAAAATATGACGTCTCGCATTGACAACAAGGCAGTAAAAACTTTTACCATTGTCTTTACCATACTGCACGCCATATACACGATAAATAAATAAATAGCAAATTATAGTCTATTTATAAATTTACCATACTTACCTACTTACTTATTTACTATTTGGGTACTAGGAGTGAAAGTTTCTTTAGGTAATTATCGCAAGTCAGCCTGAATCAAGGTAGTACCTATGGAGTATCATAATAAGGTATTAATATTTTCTTTGATTAAGGCGCCCCGGGACGCATTTGTCCTTGAGATTTGAAAGAGTAGGCTTTATTCGAACATTGACGCGTAGAAAAGAGACGGATATACTCGCCGACCGCGAATTCGTTACATTTGGAATCGATTAAACATGTTTTTTGTATTTAAATAATTATTATCATTTGAAAAAAGTGTTTTTTTTAATGTAATGGCCTAGATTATTATATTGTCTATCTTTAGAAAGAAAAATTAGGTTCGCGTCACTTACACAACTTAAAAGAAAATCGTTGCAAGAAAAAAACAACACCTTCTTATTTATTTATTTTCATTACTATAATAAGGTGTATTTCGTTTTTTTTTTAAGCAAAGTACTAAATTAATATATGTAGAATATTGTAGTATTTTTAGTTTTAGCCATTTGTTGGGAATAACTTCAACAAAATGCACCAAAATACGTTACAAAACACGTTTTAGGGACTGGTGGCGCCTTAAGATATATTGAACAATATATATATATATATATTTCTGTATTTAGAGTGCTAATGCGAGTGTAATTTAATTTAATTTTAATCTTTACATGTATCTCTGTACTTTTGCGAAAACCTGTCATCAGTTAATTTTTCAAACAACTGTATGTACCATTCTTTTTCATATATTATACTGTTGGTTTTCCGAATAAACGATAAATAAATAAATACCTTACACTGTAACTGACGGTATACGTTAAAAATATGAGTTTTTTTTAGCTATTACCAATGAAGTCATTTTTATTTTATGCCCGGGCGGCTTCTATCTAACCCGAATTAGTTTCGGCGCAGTTCGAAGTTCGTCGACGGTTTGAATCGGTTTGTTTCGAATCACTCCTCACTCTTAAAGAAGACGGATTCAAATTTCGAACGCGGGTTAAAAACAAAATTCGAACGGGCTGTCATAATTTGGAACGCGACGGATTTGAATAATTGCCGCCATTGTTGCTCATCAAATATTTAGATTCGCCGAAAGGCCGCCGCGTAAATCATTCCATTTTCGAAATGCCAAAAGCGTTTCTTTTTTTTCCGTGCGATTTTTGCCATTTTAACGCCCCTCGGAACGCGCAGCGTCTGCCAGCGGAACCCGTAAAATTTCGTTCGGGTTTTTTTTTTGACTAAATTCTTTCAAAATCTTACGAACATAACAAATCCTCAGCATATTTAATATATATATGTTTTAACGATAACGGTGTGAGAGAATTCTATTTTTAAAATTAATTCAGGCCATTGTCCGGTCACGAGCGAGTCCGGATGACGCAATCAGGGTGTTCCGTACCAAAAAATTATTAAAGATTTAATATTTATTTAATGCGTTGTTAACAAGTTTGTGCTAGCTCCAAAAGTAACACGGTGTAAAGGACAAATTTAATTTGCACTAAATATTTAAGGTAACTAACATATTAATGTCTTTATATGTATCAAAATTTAAAAAACAAAGGGTCATCTTTAAAAGATAAATATGAAATATGCAGCAAATATGTTTTTTTTTCAGCCTGACGAAAAAAACGGTATTTTTCTCGTTATCTATGACTCAATACCTACTATCCCTGATGATATCGGAGTTTTAGCTTTAGAAACCTTTTATTGTACCAAATATAAATACAATCGTTGTAAATATTTATCAAATATTTTGAAAAAAATATTTTTGGTACCCCTAAAGGTTAACATTTCAAACGATAAACCCGATCGAAAAAATAATCTTTTTTTTTGTGGAGTATTTTTACCCCATTAAACAATTAAATAAAAATATTACTTTATCGTCGACTGTCGAAATACGTGCGCGTCACGAAGGTCTAGAAATATGCCAAATTTCAAACTCCTGCGTCACTTCGTTTTTGAGGAAAACGTCTGTGACAAACAGTCGGACGGACGCAAGAGTGCGTTCTCATAAGGGTTCCGTTTTTATTATTTTCATGTACGGAACCATAAAGTTCAATTCGCAAACTCCAGAATAATTCAGGGTCATAAGAGAAAAGAAATATATGCGTTTTTGATAAGTAGTTTATAAAGCGTCGATGTTAAAGTTGTAACGCTAAGATCTCGCAGTACAAATCAGAGCTATCTATACAAAGCACAGCCCTTTGAGTTTTCGACAAAGTTCACATCAAAGGAGACTTGGATACTTGAAATCAACAATCATACAATTATTACTTATGTAAAAATTATAACGGTTAGGGTAAAAACTGGAAAGGCTAAGGCACTCAAATGGTGATGGAGGGGTGGATGAAAGGAGGGGGCGGATGGTGATTGTTTCATGGCTACATCGAGACTATTCATCACTTTATCAAATGTGGCGCCAATAGCGGCTTTCATTACGGAAAAGGGACAGCAGAGAAATGCCTTTCGGCGGCCCTTACAAAGCCTTAAAAGGTCTTTACAGGGACCGAATGAAAAGGATGAATTTATGATTTTTATTGCGGCGAAAAAAAGGACGTGAAAGGAACACTCATATACGACAACAGTTAATATTATTAATGACATAACTACGGGCCAAGGTTGCTCGCCAACCTGTGTCCAGAGACGTGCCCCACAAAAAATAAACAGATGTATTTATCATTAGTGCGGCCAGGGTCGAACTAGGGACGCGGTATTTTATTTCTTTTAATTTTTTATTCACCTTATGTCCTAGTTAGAATAACCTGCGTTACATCTCTCAGCAGAATATAAGCTCTTAACTTTAATAAAAGTTTAAGAATGGTGACTGCTTCTCGGAACCCGGTTCTCGGTTGTTAAAACCACGAAACTGTCAAATCAAACCAGCAGGACATGTATGCACTATGATGGGGATATGACATAAATATGTGACGTCCAATATTATTACTTACCTTTATAAATAATATGTTAGATATTTGATTATTTGTGTGCGTAATTAATCCTAAACCTTTACTTTCATCAATTATTACGTACTCACGTTTTTGTTAAATTTATTTTTTAGTTTTTCATATAGTTAGCATAAACTAAGGTAGTTTTTAATCATTACGTTATAATAATCGTAGTATTTTTTACCAATCCACGTTTGAAAATTGTTTTTTTTTGATAAACATAAATTTTACCAATAAAACAGTAAAAAAAGATATTTATGTTAATTTTGTATGACGCATTGATACCTAAGGACGTTTGAACATTGCGATCAGGTCACACAAATAACAAATAACTTCTAAGCCGTGGACTTTCGGTTCAGCCTATGCTGTGCTGCTGTGTGCTGCTGGTGCTGTGATCACCAATCCCCTATCCGATAACCTATGTATGCTGTGATGTCTCCTATCACCAATTTTCGGTTTACTATTACTCTCTCCGGGACAGCCTGTAGTACAGAAAATCCAAATAGTTCAATATGATGAACAACCAGTTCCATTAAAGCATGAGAATTATTTTAAAGTTACCTACTGTCTACTGATGCGCGGTACCAAACACACGTCCTTCCGAAATGACAAATGTTTATTAGACTTGTATCGTACCTTCCTTAATGTATTCAATTTATTATTTGTCAGGCGGAATAACGCAAAGCACTTTGTGCAAAGCGGTCGTGTGTGTGGCCAGGATATCATGCAACGGTTACCTCAAACTATAGCAATTTATTCTAATAAACGCGTCTGCGCAGTTGGTTTTGTGGCAAATAGTTGATTTAGGGCGATTAGAGGCGACGAAAGTCGATTAGCTGTCAAATGGCGCGTGGCTCAAGATGGCGGGCGTTGGGACTGGAGTCATGTTGGCCAGGATGCCATCGAATCTTTATTTTCTTTTTTCAAGCCTTGCTATTTCTAACGGACTGGCCAATATTGCATAGATGTGAAGAAGTAAATACCCGTATTTTTTCCTTTAATAACTAAATAATTTATTAACAATTTATTGAAATTTATTAATATGCCATAATCACTTTTAAGGTCTATTCCACAAATAATATATTTTGTTAATTGTTAACTGTTGAATACAGCATATTCGTAACTTTATTTTGATATAATATTTATTCCACATTTTCATTTATTTTAAATTTTGATTTTTAATGTTTTATTAGGACACGACTGAGATACATAATACAACAAATAGAATTCATAATATTTTTACATTTAGAAAGTATGTGAAAAATAACCTGAATATCGGGTTCCATTTCATATTATATTTACATTTTGTATTATCAATTTTTTTATTTGTAGTTATTTACATTTTATTTAAACATTATTTACAAACCAGTATAATAAACTAAAAAAAAACAATATTTCAATGAACGATTAACACATGAAAAGAACGTCTCGAAAGGAAATTATAAATCCCAAGCAGTAAAATCCGAAGAAATTGATAGAAACGATGCTATATATACTATATTGATGATCGGGTTTGACGCTTGAGATGTTGAGGAAAGTAACCGAAAATCACCTACTAAGCAAGTCGCTACTGGCAAACTTCTCCCTCCATGAGTAAATCTTCAAAATGATATTACTATCGAAACTCAAGGCTCTGCTTCGACACGTAAAAGTTATCTACCAATACAGATGAAACGCGTGCGCTAATAATTAGTCCTCAGCCAAAACGCGCAGTGGCGCTTGAGACTTGAGGGAAACCAAAAGATTACTCAGTATATCATCAGAACCTGGACAAGTACCCTTTTGCCTTAAATCTCTAGCGCTGGAATGAGTCGTCCTTCTGCTGACTTGGCTTCAAACAAATCTGATCTTATCCAATTTATAATATCGGATAAAAAAGCTAAAATCGCAGCTCAGCTACAAACCAGTTTACAATCCATTTTACAAGAAAATGTACAGAGGAACCCCAAGAAATCTGGTGACATTGACCTGTTCCTTACATCGTTTAATGAAAAGCACAACTTCATGTGTCTTAGCAGCCAACGTTTTAACAAAGATAATAAAATCTTGCCCAAATAGCAGGTTCTACTAACGTAAAACCTAACCAAAAAAGGACGAGTCATTTCCGAACATAGAAATAGATAAAACATGAACACATTAGACATAGATATACGCCACAAATAATTATATTTATCAATAGTAAAATATTGTTGAGAAATGTAAGTATTTAAAAATAAGAATGATTGTATATGTGACAACTTCTACACTTATTTTGTTTTTTTGGTAACATGATAAAGATAATGGATGTTCAATATATTTAATTGTAAGGAATTTAATCTTGAGAAAAAAACTAATTCGAAGAAGTTTTTATATTGGGAGTGTTACACGATATTTTAGAATTGACGTTGAAAATATTTTTGAATAAAATGTTTTATATAACCTCAATCGTGCGCATTTTCTCTTTGGTGCAATCTAAGACATCCATCGTCAATCGTCACTAATTATTTCGCTAATTATCTTTAATGATGCTGAAGAATGGCACCCTTTATGAAAGCACATAAACGGTTTACAGACAAAAAAAAACTAAGGAATAATCCATCCTGCGGACATCGACGTCGAAAATAAATAAATTATTGTAGCAAAAGAGCCCATAACATTATTACAAATTCGTGTCAAATACAAAAATATCAGAGCGATAAAATACAAAGAATACATCGTAATTCAACAACATTCGCTTCAGGAAATACACCGCCTTCCAAGAACATTCCCGATAAAAAAATCCAACTAAGTAATTGGTCCTGAAATTCAAGTGTTATTTATGAAGATCGTATACCGAAAGTAGTCGTGGATTCCGAGACAAAAAATAATTAAAATAAAAGTATAAAAACTGGTAATTTACACCATCAGGTCAAAAAATAAATAAACTTAATTATTTTTCAATGAACGTCACGCATTTTTTTAAAACAAGCTAATCTTGACCTTACTTCCTAAGTGAATTATTTTTCATTATCTTTCTAGTTTTTTTTTATTTATTAAAAATGTATTTTTAATCAATTTGTAATAGCATCAAATTAATGCAAAATAACCGCATTGTCCCAAGACCAATCCCACAAACTTTAGGGGGTGTTTAAGTTCCCTATTAAGAGTAAGAAATTATGTAACAAAATGTGAAAGATTTTCATCACCAAATTTATTATTTTTGTAATAAAATTGGTGTAAATCGATCTTATCAATCGATAAATCAATATTATCTGTCGACCAATAGATCCCTCTTACAACCCCAGAGAAGGGAAAGGAGTTACCCCTTCTTCTTAGACCGACCTCTGTTCGACCAGTGGCATCTGACAGCAATCATTTAGCTCCGCTCTAATAGGGCGTTTCAAACAACGCGGCAGGTCATTAACCTCGATCTTGACTGACGGCGGCCCAGTGACCCAGTGAGGTAGTTATCCGAGGGAGGAGCTAGGAGCCATTGAAAAATATCTGTTTTACACGATTTAGAATAGAAACTTCAACATTTGTTTTCTCGAATACCATAATGATTTTTGATATAGTTTCTTAACAAATAACACTAGGAATCGTAGGACCTATTAGCTGTTTTTTTATTCGGACTGACCTTGGGACACCCTGTATGGCGGTATTACATTGCGCACGTGTGCTAGCAATGACCTAACAGCCTGTGAGATATTGTACTTACATATTAATATAATTAATATAATGATATCTTACAGGCTCTTGGGTTGTTTGTAATAAAGCAAGACTGAATGTGGAATGAAGCGGTCGCTGTGTTCGGAGCGTCACGGGCGATCGCGCGGGGGAGCAATAAATTTGCGGCGAAATGAGAGCACGCTTCTTTCCACTATTTTTTTTTTTTTATTTTCGACGTTTCGGAATACACATTTTTTTTCCCGGGGGGTAGTTCGCCCGCCCGATCGTTAAAGCTTTAAGAGTCCTTCGCGCAGCTGTGGAAAACGAACTATGACGAATCGTATGAAATGCGCCGCCCGCCGCCCGCCGCCCGCGCAGCCGCCCTGACTGCGGAAGGATTAGGTGCCGTCTCGCCCTTAAAATCGTACCCGCCTAATAAATCACGGTGTTGATGGCGACGTGGCCACAAAGTGACAATCGATAAACATGTAAAATGTGTCTTTTGATCTCTGTGGATTAATGAGTAAGTAAAGTAATCGATTCGTTAAACAAAGATAGGGAGGTAATCTGTACTCATCGAATGCTTGTCGAGAAACGAGGTACTTTTTTAGCTTCTATACATTCATTTACAAGAAACTACTACCGCCGTCCTTTGGCAACTACAAAAGTACAAATGTGAAAGAGTTGAATTTTTGTGTATAGATTGATAATTTTGAAAAACACAGCTTTTTAGATCACATCGGAGACTATTAGGTACTAATAGATGAAACTTTAACAGAGCTTATATTTGTATCATATTCGAATTTCAAAAATATGACAGCACGGTTGTTGAAACGTATTATTTATTACTGGCCAATTAAATTTGATACAAACTCATTTGTGTGCATAAATAAAAAACATGTAAAAGAATGTTCAGTGGCACATATAATTACTACAAATTGATATATTTAATCCGTATTTTACTTATTCTGGTTACCCAACAGAAATTGTAGGCAATACAGGTAATTTTCCATGAATTAAAAGAATGTCTTGATACCATTGTATATCTTTTTGATTTTAATCTACTCAGACCTAAAAAATAACTCACGGTCGCCTCTATAGCCATCCAAAATGCACATCGAATGACCTAAAAGTGCCGCAGGCGCAGAGATAAGAATGAAATAACCCATCTTGGTACCGCAGGCACGAGGGGGAGATGCCTTGATGGTGCCTGTTTTACCGAAATATAAGACGTCACTTTCTGTTTAAATAATTTACTATTATTAATCAGATATTATATAATTGGCACAGGATGTCACAGCCATAAACCAATAAACCGCGAGCCAGTGGAGATGTAACACACTCCATATTTCTATTAGAAAGTAGATTCATGCCTTAAAGAAGAAAAAGTCCTAAATATATCGTATTTAGCCTTATCCGTATGTGTTGATTTAATTAAGGGGATTTTTAGACGAATTTTAATGTGCAAATCTGGCCTTTCCATACGTTGGTCAGAACGCAAATAAACAAGTTAGACCCGCTCGTCGACTGACTGTCCATCCGAGCCCGATAAAACCGTCAACACCGCGTCGAAAGATAGTGCGATTATCGAGATACACGTAACTTCGATACGGAAGATTTTCGATACCGTCACTCATTTTTTGCCAGTCATTCATTTATTGGCTTCGCTTCATTTATTCCTCTGTTATGTATATTTTGACAGCAGAGTTACGTAAAACATTTTTTATATATAGTATTAAATAAATCCATTTCACATCTATTTACCTTCATGATTGTTTTTAGTTCATCATCGACATTCGACATTCGTACGCACAGCGGCAAATACAAAATGAAACATTGTTTATACCTTCAATTAAAAATGTTTACGGTAAATGAGCGTTGCAATTCATTATACCATTCTTTTTTAATAATTTGCCAAGATCTTTAATTAAAAGTAATATTAAATCTATAAAAATAAATATAAAGTTAGAAATATTTGCTACGAAATCTCCGAAAAACACTCCCTTTAATTGTTTGTAGATAAATTAAGTTAGCGTGTTAATTATTGTTTTAAAATGTTATTATAATTATACTTAATTCTAGTTTGTAATTTACTAATAAGCTATAAAAATGTATGTAAGATTAGTATATTTCTCTTCTAATGGACGTGTAAAATACAGAACCAAATAATGTGAACATATTTCACAAATATTAATATCTGAATACCTATTACCTACCTGGTTTCCAACGGTTTTATGTACTGATAAGCCTTGGGCTTATCAGTACATAAAAGAAAAAAATGTAAAGTTATTGAATACATAAATAAATTCAGCGAGGTTGATGTACTTGACCTAAATCGTGGCGAGTTTCTTTCAAAAATCCGAACTATTTCATGCCAATCTGATTCAAAATGATAGCGTTGCATATTAAAATTAATTTATCTAAACGCAACATATACGATGTTCATGCATACGTGCACACACGCAACCACACACCCTCACTAACACTTTTATACCGTACAAATCACACATACACCTTCTAAAATAGCGTTAAGCTCAACAAAGTTTTAAATATTTTTGTACATAGGCGTAAGCTTTAATTGGCCTTATTATTATGCCTTTGAGAAAATGTATAGGTATGCTATTATTTCGCTGTATTCTTACCTGTTAATAAATATATAAATAATTCGACGCTAGAATGATTAAAATAATCATTTTTATGATTGACAACATCGCAAAAAAACGATATATTTTAATTTTTTTAATTTTTATGGACTGCAAATTACTTACAGGACTTAATGTATATGTTTCTATTCATTATATAGTCCAAGTATCATAGATGCCAAATGACTATAATGTCAATCAAAATTAAGCCTAAAAATTAGTATTCATCGTTGTGTGTGTGTGACATGTTTTTAAATTAGTCAAGACTAATTTGCTCACAGCAATACATATTACATACTAAATATAAACGGAAGGGGTGCTTCCGATAACATAACAGATATTTTTATTCTATTTTATCTTTTGTTTCAAATCCTATAACTTTTATGTTAAAATTTAATAAATATATAAATTTCATAGTTGTATTTATGTTTGGGTTGTGTTTATATTGAGTCGGCACCTACCTATGCTGAAGAAGAGGAAAGAAGAGAACTCGGGTTGAAGAGGAGGTTCAGTTGCGTATAATCCGAAGACATATGAAAACGGACAACATTACAAATGATTAGACTTCGATTCAGAGCGAGGCTTATAATCCGCAGCTGCCAACATCGCAGCTGATAAACGGCGCATCATCAGCGCGCTGTCATCAGTGGCCTGATATCGCAGCAGTTCCGCCCGTCGCCGCCAAAGGCAAGGACGCCTCATCCGCGCCCAACTCGATAAATAATCGAATAATGCGTCCGAGTCACGGCTTTATTTGGCGAGATCGCGAACGTACGGCGGTCAAACATTCCGTTCCGCCCTCCGAGTCATATTTTCCGGCAATTATTGCGTCAGTTGACGTTTATTTGAATTTCGAATGTTGTGGTTCGCAATAAGGCGTTCGACATTTGAATGTTCGTTCTTATTGCTTTATTAGGAGGAAAGTTAACGGATATGACGTCACATCGTCATAACCAAACTAATACGTTTTCATTTCTTTAGCATTGACAGCTTATCCCACTAAGATTATTTTTAGAAATAAACTTTAAACGTATTTTTTATTAAGATTATACTTACACCATACGTAAAATTGATTAAGTTTGAAGATACAACTGTTACTCGCTCGTAAACTATTCCAATAGCTACCAAAAATAATTAATGTACAGTCGACCAGAAGAGTTAAGAATGTGTCATAGGGTACTTCAAGATCGTACCAATCAATAATCATTAGTTTTAAATCATCAAATGACATAACACAAGTCATATGTAAATTACTTCAACACAAGCGTATCACCGAAACCTAAAATAATGTGTATAGGTAGGTGTGTGCTTAGTGCGATGGGTATTTAATAATATATTTTATTATATGAATATGAGAAACCTATTAAGCAAATAGGATACTTGCTCCTGCTTATTGTTAGATGCAATATCTGTGTACATAGAGTTCCATCGTGTGTTTAATTAACCAAACTTCATGGCGCAAATAAGGACATCATATTACTTTCATTGTGCAAAACAACACAACATTCGTGATGCAAAATAAACGAGATTTATTATCCGCGTACTGCCCGCAGGCTATACAAAATGGCCGCCTGTCAAATTCAGCGTGGCGTCATTTGACGTCCCAAATTCGAAATTGTTCGTCTCTCGAAGCACGCGTTAATATGAAAATTGGATGTTTTTCATTAGAAACCAATAAACAACGCTTAAAATCTACTAACAACAATTATTATGATTAATATTTAAATAAAATTAGCGACTAAAACTGGTAGGTTCTATGCACTCGCGATTTAATAAAACCTAAATTATCGACTATGAAAATAACGATAATATCGGACTCGAAAAACATACTTCCGTTGTAGATACGCACGCGCAGCATAACAAATGCAAGGAAATATTTCACATTAATAATGTTAAGAATTCACGTTGTAAATTTTCAAACGCATTTCGCCCTCGGAATGCCAAGCATTTCAGCCAATCATGCACCGAGCTCAGAAAATCTTCGTTCAAAATTAAATTATGACCCGTCTGCAGTTTGTTAGGACAGCAGACATCTAATTAATCTAACGCACTATGGTCGATATGTCATAAATTGTAAGATAAACTGTGATTTTTACATTAAAGTGTGTAAATTATTTTGACTTCGCAATAGGTCACGTGGGCAGCGTTAGAGACGTTTTCAGTGCACAGACAAATATCCGGAGAAGAGTATTTTTGGTCTCCATTTCCTGGCCTAAACAATCTTAACAAAACAAAATAAATAAAAATGGTCGAAAAATAACGAAAAATTAACTGTGGCTGAGTTATTTTTTTTATATCAGCCCTAGATATCGTGCTGTGCTATCTATCAAAGTTCGCAGAGAAATGCCGAATTAGAAAAAGAAAAATACTTAAAAATCGATAAAATACTTAAAAACTCTAGTTAAAGTTTTCAAGTCTGAGATTACTCGCTATTTTCTTGTGCTCAGTTCTCAAAAATCGCCATTAGGTAATTTTTGTATGACTAATAGTTTTATCCGTGACATATTTAAATAGGTATACCTACTAAAAAAAAAGTCGAGTCGACACTACGTGGGTTTGAAGTAAGTTGGTATCGCTTTAAATGAGTATTTTGATGAGTAGATTGATGCTTTTAAATGAGTAGATGCTTTTAAATGAGTAACAATACAAAACCTAACATAATATGGATCATAATAGGTAATTTTATGTATTTTATTTATGTTTAGTTTGTTATATATATAGTATATACATTATACGTAACACGATTATCAGAATTATATATTTTTTTATTATTTATTTATTTTATCCAAAAACAATACATATGAAATAGCACAAAACAATTTAAATAAAACTAGTTATAAGTAATCTTAAACTATCTCATACACAGCAAAATAGATAGGTGGTGTGGATTTTATCATCCCACTAGACAAGGTCTGTTCTGGCGTGATACCTGCTCCAATTTTACACGTTTGCTTTACTGTGTATTTTTAATTATTAAATAAATAAAAATAAAATGTGATTTAATAAATGATGTTTTGTATTTATGATATTTATCGTCCCACGTACGTATTAAGCATTTAATTTTTCTACAACCTTTTTCTGGCTCCTCTTAGAATAGGTTTTTTTTTAACCTAGTTAGAGTGGCCATGTTATAAATGTATGGTGGTTAATTTGTCTATAATATAATATTTTTTTTTAGTTTTATTACATCATTTATTGTTCTGACTTCCTATCGTAACATAATGAATAAATAAATAAATCACGGTATTAAGATAAATTAAATAATTTGTCGCTTGTCGAGGGAATATAATATAACACCAAAAGCTGCTACCGAACACTGTAGACAGCTCTCAAATTAGACAGCTGACACCTCCCTCCTCCTAAGGGGGGGGGGGGAGGGGAGGCTCGCAGGACATTTGTCACATGATGACATATAATTATGCTGCAAATGCGCGGCGACTTGTTAACGAAGAGTCGCGTCGGTCTGATAGACGCCGACACGTCTTTTTTGTCCAACGGCGCATTCTACCCGCCGCCTCTGGAAAATATGTGGCCCGATATGGGACAATGAACTTATATAGTTAGCAACATACGAGAATATTATTTTTATTTTTACGCGAGTGTAAATAATACGTTCGCAAAAAAATTTGACGCCGAGAGGTCCAAGGAAATAGTTGCGAGATTCCCCACGATCTTACAAGCTTGCAATGTTTGTAAGTCGGTGTAGGTCAAATCTTGCAAGCTGAATTAGGTCCACTTCCCCTTATCCCATACGGAGTTGAATTGACGTGTTGATTCATTCCGATGACAATTCATTTTTATGGTAAGCATGACCTGATTCCACACTCAGGAATGGCTCCAAACGAAGGAAATCGGAAAAAGGAAGGAAGGAAAGGAATTATGTTCAATAAATGTATAAAAATCAAAATGATACGTATTTTAATTGTCGATGACAAATGTGATAAACTCACAAAGTGAACATCTTCGATGACAACTTACAAAAAAAAATATAAATAAAATGAATTATCTTTATATAAAAAGAATTATTTTTTTTTCGTGATTATTCCGATGTTTTAATAGTTATTCTACTATTCGGGGCGGAGACAAATCAAAGATCATAAACATCGGCCCAGCCGTTCTTGAGTTATAAATGGTGTAACTAACCCGATTTTCTTTTATATATATAGATTAATAAGGTTTTAGTGTCTAAGATTAATTGTACACATGTTGTGTATATCAATAAATTGTTAGAGTACAATTTAAAAAAAATAAATAAATATGAGTGTATGTCTACGTCAATCCGCGAAGACGTCTTCAATCTTCACACGATCAGCGCCGATCTCGTTCCGAAACGGTGATTTTTCCATCGGCAATTGCCTGTTCTAATCGCTGGAGTTCTCGCCACGGCAACGGCACAGAACTAAACAGGCGCGTGAAAACTGCCCGCTGTTACGACAATGAAGATATCAGTTAATTAAAGCGCGCACGTGAATAAATGCACTCAAGTGTGACTTAACTTTATTTATTACGGGTATGGAAGAAGCCCTCAAGTCTAAGAGAGTTTTACCGCGTCTGCTCGGATAAACAATGCGTTGCGTTGTATGGGATTATATGCTGGGGAGGTGCAGCCGCTGCCTGAATCGTATCATAAGAGTTATTAATAAAAAAACCTTTCCGATACTCATCGGAGGAACTCTTAAAAAAATATCAAAACTAACTTTACACGACATATATATCTGTGGCTTGGTAAAAGAAGTGCCTATGTCATTTTTGGCATTATTGAGTATTATGTTGCAACATACTTAAAAATCCCCAAATATATCTTTAATATTCTTAGCCCGTTACCGCATATCTATTATTTTTATTTTTGTATTTTACTAAAAGTGATTTTATTATAATGCCCTTATATTTTAAATCTATTGTAGATAATAAAAAAATCATAAGTACTGGATATGAGGCAAACGTTTTGTTAGCCGTTTATTGTATTATATTAAACAACTCGGTTAACGTAAACTAAATATCTATCTGATACCGAAAATAAAGACAAGATTTTCTCATACCTATAAAATAATAATAAGTGAATATTCGTTTGTATTTTGTCTTCAATTTTTAATAATTTTAGTACATTTTCCCAACCCTTCCTTAAGTATGGGCGCTTCCTAGTTAGGTAGGTTTAGTAAAAATACTAGTACATTTTTAAAATCAATAAATGAAGCATTAATTAATTATTATATTGAGTTTGTTAAAAAATTATAAGTTAATACCGACACTCCATAATTTTATATATGTATAGCCGTCATCTCTTTACACTTTCAAAACACCCCTTTACGAACGTATGATGCATGTTATAAAAATATGTTTATAACTAAATTTTTTTATTGTGTAAACAAAATTTTGTTTTGATTATATTTGATTTAGTATAATTTTTGACACAAAACTGTTAGTTTGAATGGACATTCTTAAGTCTTCATCCGAACTAACTTTGTAAAATAAAATAAATAAAAATAAAAAAGTCAAATATAAATATTTTAATCTATGAAATCTGATACAATAAGCACTTTATGATCAAAAGAAAGCATCATTTCTAAAATGACTTTACTATTTATAAAATTAATATACATTCTATAAGTGGGTATAAAAAATGTTAACTAGAATGAATCAGCAACAACTTCGATTATTTTAAATATTTTTAGTATTAATATTTATTTATTTGACAACGAGTCGCGTTATAGTAACTATGATATTAACAAAAACTTGAATATTTATCTCCGTGTCATAACAGTCGAATCCGCAACAATAAAAAATTGTAATAATTTTTATAAAAGTTAATATTATTTGAAATGACATTCAACACGGCTCGTCATTAAGTCTAGATGTAAACTTAATGCTAATGAACTTGACAATCCGTGCTAAATAGTGATCGGTTGATTGGCCGTTTGCTGACCTGCTACCTTTAACGACCGAGCGCCCATCACTATAAAATGAAAACTGCTCGAGATTATTGCTAATAAACATAGAAGTACAGCAAACAACCGGTTCTGTTCACAAGTTAAAAGGTATCTAATATCTCTCGTTTTCATTGTTTTACTTGGCATAGTATAATTATGCAAAGATAGTAGAAATAGTACGTCTACCGGGCGGGTGGCTTTAGCTGCAGCAATTTAGGGACAATATTGTTGTAACACAGACATATGGCAGTAATTTACACAGTCTTGACAACCCGGTAAAGAAACAATTCTCACAGAAAAAACACGTTCTTATAACAGGAGCATATAATTGTTTGCACTTACTATATTTTCAAGATTCAATCACGTTCATAATTTGGCACTCACCAGTGCGAAATTTTGTTTACAAATAACTTTAACGCTTTGGCGGATCATTTTTTCTTTAATTTTTTTCTGGGTAAGAGTTAGTCTAGATATTAAGCCCTTTCAAAATCTGAGGTAAAAAAAAATATTAATTTTACCAAGACACATTCCCTACTTTTTACACAATATTAACTTTGACATCTTTCGACGCTGTGACAGAGATTTGACACATGTGGTAGTATGTATTAGCATTTATTACTAATAAGATTTTCTTACACACAGAAGACACAAAATTACACGCCCTCTTGGCTTTCCCCTCCAACCCACACTCTTACACTAATTATATCATTATTAGTTTTAATACAAATACCACAGAATAAATAATGCAATACCTTCACATGTTTATATTTTAAACAGAAAATTAGGTATGAAACACACACACACATTTGGACAGAGATCTCTTAAATACATAGTTAAAACAAACAAATAAAATTAATAATATACTTCCTGAGTATCTTAAAATTAAAAATTCACACAAGTTGGCAAATATGTTAAAGAAGTGGTTCAAGGATGTTGAACGGTAAGCAATAACTAATCTAGTCTAGTTAATTGAACTTAACAATTGTAATATATAATTATTTAAAATATCACGCTTTACTTGAGATACCTATTATATATCTTTTATTTATTACATACATAATTATATATTGTACATATACTTTTATGTATACGTATATATGTGTGTGTGTTTATGTGGTTATTGCAATATTTATTCTTTTAGTTTATTTAAGCGTGTAACTTTTCCGAAAGTTTCCCTTTTATTTTGAACACCGAAATAAAATTAATTAATAAAAATCGTCGGTCACTGCCTTCTTTGGTACAGACGGCATCTAGTTAGGCAGGGAACATCGGTGCAGTAGGTTATTGGTTACATTAAATAGGCATTGAACTGTTACTACTGCTCTGTACATGTGTGCATTTTGGTTTATACGAATAAATAAATGTATCCTAGCGAAACTCCTAGCAGCCGGATTAATTGGCACTCACAGCGCTTAGGCCGCAAGTTGTAATAATATGACCTTTTGAAGAAGATAATTATAGACAAGAAAACCATTAGGCATAAAGGTTTAACGTTAACGGTAGCTTTAACGATGCATCTCTCGCGATGACTATACATACATCGCCTAAATATTGGCCGCTCCCTACGTTGCGCGCTGATCGTTTGTCGGCCTGTGCGCGTCACGCTCGATCTGCGCACTGCGCACTGGATGAAGAACGCGTTAATTAGTCCGGGAATGTCGGGACGTTTGCAGTTTCCGCCCTGCGCTTTTGGGATACGTGATTTATTTTAATGTTTATCAATAACATTGATTTAGTGAGCTCGTTTGTTGGCACACAAACTGAACATAATTATGCTGGAGCACGAGCCTAAATTACTATTAAATGTAGGAAACGATCTATGCTGTAGCTGCGCACACTAGGTTAGGAATATATACAGGTTGTTTTCTGCCCATTCCCGAAGACTTGAAAATGTACACGGGGAAGCCTTTTTAGTTAATAAATAAACAAACATATTTATTTCTTTGTATACAGGTATCACGACACAATTCAAACATAACTTGATTAGACGACAGGTCAAAATATAGAATAATAGACACTCCAGCTGATCGTATGATCGCAGCGCGTAGGTCATTGACTGCATTCGATCTGCTTTTGATAGGGCAGAGGTAATTTACACCAGCGCTTTAATAAAAATAATACATTTTGGGGATGAATTTTTTTCATATAAATTCTTACTCGTAATATGGAACATAAACACCCCCTTAAGTCTTCGGGAATGGTCTCTGCCTACCCGCGGAGTAAAATAGCATAGATCAAATTTATACCGCACATTCTTTTTGCGACCTAATAAATAACCCACAGGTGGCAGGTGCGCGTGTTCACGCTGGGCGAGTTTACAGTTAACACGGAAACATCTTTACAACACTACTGAAGAGTAGAGGGCAGCTTTTGAAGATCGAACGGATGTTTCTAACCTAAGCTAACGGTTGATTCCAACTTGAAACAAAACATCTGCTAAAATTTAATATTTAGTATTTGCCAATACTACTGAAACCATTTTTTTTTATTTAAATCGTAACCTATTTTTGTAATTATGATACAAGGATGTTATCAATTTTAATAGTTATTAATAGTTTCGAGAGTTACGAATAGTGTAAAATAATACATAAGTACAATATTTAAATTTGCGGTTATTTAAGGCAAAGCCAAAGGATAAACATTAATTTCGACTCATTTAAACTCTTTTTTAATGAAGCTGTAATTAAATAAAAACAAAACCTAACGCCCTACCTGATTTTCCCAACCGTTCACTAAATTGTAACGTATGGAGTTTTTGTTCTTTTTGCCTCGTTTTCGATTTAGCCTCTTGTAAGCTACATAATTCGCGCGCTCGGATATGACAAATAGTTGACAAATATGACAAGTTAACAATATGACGAATATGACAAATGTTTGTAGGCTTTTGGTCGCCGTGGGGTGGGCCTGATTGTGTCGTTTGTAAATGTACGCCAGTTTGGACGGCGCGAGACTAGAGAACCTCATGATGCGTCGCTACCGTCCAACTAAATCGGAAATCGCACTACACGGCAGAAAATGTGCAGAAAGGAATCGTTCCTACCTGAATAACCCTCATGGGCAGTCCGGTTTCCTTCGCCAGCTGCTCTCGTATGTGGCGCGTGGGCTTGGGCGTCTGCGAGAAGGCCGTCTTCAGGATCTCGAGCTGCTTGGCCTTGATGGTGGTCCTGGGGCCTCGTCTCTTCGAGCCGCCGCTGCAGTCGTCGGGCGACTTGTTCTCCGCCTGCGAATCTCGCGTCTCCACGTCTCCGTCAAGAGAGCCCTGCAACCGACAAACATACTATAACTAAACAAGAATGCCTATGACACCCTGCAGCTACCATCTTATAATATTAACTGCTTGTATACAGTAGTAGTAAATTATTTAACAAGAATTTTGTAAATTTTGACGCTTGGCTATTAATGAAACAACACGGACATACTATTTCAATTTATAATAATTAAAATCTATATTTGATCGCTCTACCGAACTGTCAATGTTTCATTAAATATTACTAAAAAATTGTTGATTTTAATGTTTATTCTATATTATCCGATGAGATCGCTATGGCTGTTTTTCAGTAAAGTTTTAAGGAACAGTACAGAGAAATGCATGGAGGGGTAATCTCAGCCGCGCAGGCGCTCTGTACGAGTATAGTACCTAATGGAGGACAGGAGGCTACAGTCTCATCTACACCTTTGTTCTATCCGTGAAAACTGTTGCTTCATATAAAGCAAGCTGATAATAATTTCGTTTTATTAAGTAGGTGTAAATGTTTAAGAGTACGCAACCCGTACATTTCTCTATACAAATGTTTTAAGGTTGTACCTGGCTCCCTTTTTCTACATATAGATATAGAAGACTATCTCATAATTATCTGGGAAAGAAAAAGGTAAATTTGTAGTTTATCTCAAAGTTAAATGCCTTCAAAAGTCAGCATTTTTTTCATACATTTTATGAAAACTTTACATCCATTTATCTTATTGACTGAATACACTATTTATTATTGCGGTACATGTATGTATTATTATTTATATATGTATTATAGTTTTATATATATTATTATTATTATTTATGTATTATTATTTTTTATATATTATGTATTATTGCATACAATTTAATCCATATAATTGTAATTGTATGTTGCGCAGTGAGATAGTTATGCTTATAAGAAAGATGCTTTTAGTAAAGTCTACCTTAGTACGGGCATTGCCTAGTTACGTAGTACTTTGCATAATGTGAAATTAATGTTAAGTTACTGTCAATAAATAAATAAATAATAATAATACAAGAATAAAAAAAAACTTCAGTGATATAGAAGATTTCGTAACATGAAAATTAAAGTTTTTTGAAATATATTGCAACGTTTTTTAAATCATCCCATTATGAGAAGCTGATTTATCATTTTGCGATGTAATGTTTGTGTATTGGAAATATCGCTTGTCTCATCAAGCTTAGCTAAACTAAGCAGCCGTTAGGTGTAATAGCATGATTTATGACACCGCCTCACAAAGACAACAGCTCCTCGGGAGGAGCCTCCCAAATTAATCTGTACCAAACAACCATCGGTCTCACCTGGTCTTCGGAGTCATCCTGGCCTGTCTTCGAGTCGCCATTGATGGAGCTGGCGAGGTCGGAGTGGTGGGAGAGCGCCGGGTGCGCGGGGGTGGAGGGATGCGCGGGGCTGTGTGCGCCCCCCGCGCCCCCGCCCCCGGCGCCCCGTTCCTCATCATCGTCATCGTCAGTACCCGAGCCCAGGAGAGAGTCAGCTGGAACAATGAAAATACATCCTTATTTACAAACGCAAAAGCAAATCCAATATTTGATTTAATCACTGAAACAAGTTATAAAATTTGCTTTCCAAAACAAAAACATTTCATTTTTATTAGTAAGTATATTTCGCAATGAACTTTAATCATATTTATCCTAATTTATTTATTTTTTTATTCATATAGCACAATAGGAAGTCACATATCATTTTTTGTTTAATTCCTTCGATAGTTAACTTTATGCTATAAAAATTATTAACAAAATAAATTCATCAGGGAGGGACAAATCAACAAATGCAATAAATGAAGTTTATCTCCTCTGAAGGTTTCTATCTGAATAATTTTTGGTTAAATTTCTTTGATTATGCATGCAATTAAAAACATTCTTGTGAGACGTAATACCCGCAATTCAATTATTTATAGAGATGCATAGTTTTCTGATCTTTTTATGTAGGTATTTAATATATTAGCGAAAATATATAACAGAAAATTAGAAATTGATTGACAGATTTTCAATCAGGAAGGATAACTGTCAACTTTGAGAAAAATAAATATAAAACCGGCATCTTCGCATCGCTTAGGGCAACGTCCCGAAACCGAACAAAACTTCAAAGCGTCTGTGCATCAAAGAACCGTTTAAATTTTCAAATTGGAATTGGCGTTTCATTTTGGCGGGAATCCTTCCTCTTCGTTCCTGGGGGAATTGCTCTATTTCTGGGGGAATTGCTCTATTTCTAAGGTATTTTCCTGCGACAAATTTTTAACGTCTATCTGCGCGTTCCAAATGCTAATTACTTATTTGCATATTAAACATTAATTTATCTACACACAAGATATACGATGATCACACACACAACCACACACCCTCACTCACACTTTCATACCGTACACATCATATATACACCTTCTAAAATATAGTTAGGCTTAACAAAGTTTTAGATAAATAAATAAGCACTTTTGGCTTAGTTGAGTAGGGCGACAGTGCGTTTTTTTTTTTAAACATTTCATTGTAATAATTAAGAATCACAAGTAAAGTACAAAGTTAGTGTCTAGCTATAACGCGCTACGTAGGTAGGTGTATGTGGGCGGTGAGTTCGCAGGCTGGTATTTGCCCAACACTTTGGGCGCGTTTGTACGCTGAAGGGGGCGTCACGTCGGCTTAATTGAAAAGGCCTACGGGCTTACGGCCAGCGCTCCCGCGAACGTTTACCGGGACTCGGGAGGACTGAAATTTAAATTACACTGCGGTTCTTGAAATGAAATGGAAAACCAATTTGTTTGTCCATATTAAGTCCGTACCTACCTTTACCTAGTTCGACACTGCAACGTTATTATACCTACTGAAATAAAAGTCCGTACGCGACTATAATTGTCTAGGTTATAAAATGAAATCATGTAAGACGAAATGCACAAGCCCTACTGATTTCCTTGCTAAACCAAAGTTAAAATAATGTTTAAATAGTTTAATATAGGTCATATGCAATTATTTTGGGCCCTACTCAACTAAACTAAATTTACTTATGCTGGGTTAGCTGGTAGATATTGTCTTACGGCTATGAGGTGATTTATCATTTGACATAAAAACAAATATATATATTTGACTTATATTTGATTTTTATTTTTATATTTGATATTATATTTGTCATTTATCTTTTCAGGCGATTTGCTATTAAAAAACAATCATCAAATATAAGTCAAATAACTTTACAACTCAATTATACAATATATAAATAATATCCAAAAAAAGTTAGTATAATCATTGAATATTTTAAACCTAGCTTTGAGTTTTATAAAAATACATTTTATCCAGAAACTCGAACCCTGGACGCTACACAATTTTTTAAAAATGTCATTTTGTGAAACAATTTACCGGTAATAAAATAAGTAGGTACTATCGTTGAATATAGGTGCATATATTAAGTTAAATCTAAATAATTCAATACAAAAACATATCCAGTTTGTTGTACCTAAATTATAAGAAACTATAATATAAAGAACGTTTAAGAACCTTCCTATTACTTTTAAAACAATAAATACGATGTCGGTTCCCTCGAAAATGCTGTATATTTTTAGGTTATCTTTCTTTATAAACTTCAGAATGTGTCCGCGGTTGCAAAATGGCTTAAGTACCTATAACCTGACCTACGCACGCGAATTCACGAAAGGCGGTTTGATTCGAAGGTAATCTCTTTATTTTGTATCGACGCCATCTTGAACGCTTCTATATAAGTTTGATATCTTCTTGGGTCATACGTGATGAACGGCGCGGTTGTAAAACTTTTATTATAATGAACTATGGTTTGGGCGGGGGGGGGGGGTGTGGGGGGAGTGGGGGAGGGGATGCGAACTGCAAACGCACGCGCACTGCGTACGATTCTATTGTTTCTGCTAAGGCGGCCGCCATGTTGGGCGTTATTGCAAATGGCGTTCTACTATCGGCGCCTTTTATGCGCACGCGACGCTTTACGATCAGGAATTCAGCTTTTTGGAAATCGAAATTGGATAAATTAAACTATCCAATTTCAAAAGCAGTAAATTTTATCGATAATGAAATGTGCTTCGATTGTTCGGAGGAATCGATTGATTCGAGCATATACCTACCTAATTTCTTGTTGCTGTGGACAGTAAGAAATAAGTACCTACCTACCTCAACTACTATATATCAACTGCTTCTACCTATTCATTATTTAGTAGTAGTAAATTATTTAACCAGACGTTAATAAGTAAATTATGTAAGAGGCCTGATGCCTTGAAGCTATGTCCTACGGGCGTGATTGTGTATAATTTTTGTTGTGTAACCACAATAAATAAATTGATACGGACATAATATTTCAATTTATAATTATTATAACGTTACACTGAACGTTGCTATATGCACATTCTATATTCTTACACATTTCTATATGCGCTCATGGATAGGTACTTATATTTATAAGTATTATATACCTATTATAACAATTTATACTGGCCAGCAATAAATAAAACGTGCCAATAGGCTTGCTGTCAAATGTTTGAAATTCGAATATAATCGCGCACTGATAATGAGCGCTGTCAGTTTCATACTAAAAATTTGTTGACTTTGATGTTAAATATCTATATTATCCGACCAGCTTTCGGTGTGATCTAAACGGCTATGGTATAAATTAACTCTTTCGCATTTCTACTTTTCGATTATATATGTATAGAAACTAAAACCGGCAAGATACCACTGTCTGAAGGTTTCTGTCTCATTAAATATTAACTTAAATATCGGTATGATATTTAACGATAATCAATGATAATAACTATATGTTATGTGTTTGCCAGTATGTACGAAAAATTGATTCAAGTGGTGGCTTAAATTACCAGTAGCTTAATTAATATTTAACTAGGTTCAATAAATCGACTAACATAATATTAATATTATGAAAATAGTTTTATTAAGTAAATATTAAAAGAGATTACTATAAATTACCTAAATACTATTAGGGAACACTGCTAAAAGGCTTAGAGTTTTTTACCCAACTGTTATTAAAAGAAATACAAATTGACAATATTATGTACTGGCGGACTATAAAGTAAATGATGTGATAGCTAATATTTTGATGTTTTTACTTATCATTTAATTTCACTGTGATTCAAATCAAAATGGCGGATCGTGAAATTTGTAGTTTGTAAAAATTATTTTTGCGATAGCTAGATATTATGTTAAGGGCAACCAAAAATTATAGTACAAAATGATTGATATATATATTAGAAAATTGTGGTACTCGCAACCAAGTAAGTTTAACCATAATCGCTGTGTAACTCCAACAAAAAATATTGTTGGAGTATCTTTTTGGTTGCCAATATCATATTTTTTTCAGCGTGCTTTTAGGATCCATTATTTATACTGACCGACCATTCATTTCAAATTTAAAATATTTCACACATGAAAAACATCTGAAATATATTATTCAGTGTGGTTTCGAAAGATGTTTCGTTTGTGCGATAATTGTTACGGGACCTTTAATGGATTCTAGGTATTTACGATCATCAGAAACCTCAGATCATTAAAAAGCTATCAGCATTCTTTGGATGGGAAAAAAAACTCTTTTTTCCGCCCAATGGAAGAAATGTTCGCGAGTGCGGTAGAGCGACAGGGTGGCAAGACCGTTCGAAGAGACGGCGTCGCGTCGGGCCAATGGCGTGCCGAGGCGGCGGCCCGCCGACCAATCGCGCGCCGCCGGGGGAAGAGCGCGCTGCGGATAGCGTTGCCAACATGCGGCCCGGCACCTACGTACGAAAAGTGTCCAGATATTTTTTTATCTACCGCGCTGACGTGATAATTCGAAAGGCCGCCAACTTCAAATTAAAATGTCCGCTTAAGATAGATGACGCCACGGCGTATAATTACTTTACCCCGTAACCGACTCACCTGTTATTTCGTGTTAGTATTTCGATCAGTTATTTGATCTACAGGCGAGTGCTGAAATATCGAAAGCTCAAAAACCCTTCAGGAATCACGTTAATCACATATACGACTGCGTTTTTTAATCATAAGCGAGAGATTAGTAGTAAATTAAAGTCTTTTCCGCTGTTCACAATGATAACAAGTATTTTATGTAAAATATAGTGAATAAATGAAACACACAATTGCAACATGTGAACACATCTCTATGTGAGACACCGGCGGATCCAGAGAGGGGGCATGGGGGGCAACCGCCTCCCCCTTTTCAAAAGAACAAATAAAGAAGCTATAATTGTTCACTGCCACCCTCAATATGAAGGAGACATTATTGGAACACAATCGGTACTGTAAAAATACTGGTAGAAAACACTATTTGTACTAGGGCTTAAAAACATTTAAAATTATTCGAACCCCGGATCCCCCGTAAATATGTGATGGGGAGGGGGGACCAGTTCCCCCGGCCCTTCCCCTCGTGTGCTCTCCCCGAGAACGACTTCTGGATCCGCCCTGGTGTGAGAAAATGATCCGCTCTACCGCTTAGAAAAATTAACTTGGGTTTATTTTAGGTAGCTGATCAGCTGTTCTGGTCAGGATGTCCACGAATGGCCATTTCTATTGAAATTAAAAATATTGAAGAAGTATAAAGGAACATTTGCCGGTATCTTTACTTGGAAAAAAATATTTTGTTGAATGATCTGTGGTTTGGCAGAGGGTTCAATTTCACCTAACATTCTTTTACGATCTAAATCCATTTTTTGGTCGTTGGATGTTGAAAATTTATGTGTAGATGAATTACTGTGGAGTAAAAATATCAGATGATGAAAATTAGTATATTAAATTATGTTTAAAAAAAAAACACTGTTTCTCGCCATTCGATATTATGTTTTTGAAGCCCGTTAACCTTCGGCATTTTTAGCCTAAGCCTTCGGCACTTCGTAATAATTTCTTTCCACTAATTTCCAAACCATCCGTCACGTACGCCATTCTCCTGCGACTCGTATACATACACAGCCGGCACTCACACAAGCACACGAAAGCCAAGCGCGGTGTGTGTAATTCATTTGGTATTTCGTAAGAGTGTGCGCGGCTCTGGACCAATTACGAGCGTGGTAAGCGGCACTGTTATTATCCTTCTACGTGACGTACCGTAATAAAAGAACCAGTAGGTAGGCAATTGTTGTGGCCGCAGCCGTGTGCGCCGTCGTCGGCGTAAGTGCCTTAGCTTAAGTCCATCCGTCCGTCCGTCCGTCCGTCCGTCCGTCCGTCCGTCCGTCCGTCCGTACCTACATTATGCCGCAGTAATAACACACAGCTAAAATGTGCTGTGAATCAAAATCGTACAACAGTGGATCAAAATGTGGCTGCCATGCGCGCGCAGGGACGGTGCAAGGACTATGCTTATTGAAACTACGTTAAATATAATTTTAAAAATATCTAAACATTTTTTATGAATGGTTTGTAATAGACCAAAATTTAAAAAATATAAAAGCAATGATTTTAGAGGTATAAGAACCTTAATAACGCTCAAACTTAAAAAAACGTCAATTTTCGACCACCGTTAGTAGAAACCTATTTATAGTTTACTATAGGTTTTTTATTATTTAATCAAATGTATTTTTTGTGTGTTAATGTGTAAAACTGTTGGTTTTTCCGATAAAGATATATATATATATATATATATATATATATATATAAAAAGAATGGATTGTAAAACGCACGTCGTATTGAAGATTTTCATCAAGATATCCGTATAAGAAAATTTCAAACATTATCTGATCTTCAATCTTTTTTTATTATTAATGTATCTAGTACAGAAGCACAGTAAAAAATAGAGTTGCATTATATTACAGTATTCTAAACAAAAAAACAATGGACAAATCGTAATATGTAACAGTATTCAGTATATAATATATATATAGCTTTATTACGATTAACCTTCAGCGAGTGACGCGCTAATAATACCGTGCAAAATATTTTCTATAACGTCAACACTAGGCGAGCCCGTTTTGTGACGGTATAAACTTATATGTAGTATATATAACGGCGTAAATGTAGCGTACAGCGTTATTTTTTTTATTATTTAAAATTTCAATTTACCTCTGCTCTAAAATTCCGAATTTCTACCAAATAATATAAGGAAAAGTATGGCGGGCCGCGACCAGTCCGGCTCTGGTCGACTTCACCAGCGGTAGGCTTATTTATCTACCTTATAATCTAAACTCCGTGCTGTATATAAATAACAGAGTCGCGCTGCTCGCTTCTCGGACGGGTAGGCAGGCGAGACAGTTAGCTAAGTGCGTTGCGATATGTATGCAAGATGGTAAGTACACTCGAGAACAAAAACGCATACATAAAGTAGAGTGTCAACTACTTCTATATGTTCTGTTTGAAGCGACATTTTATTAAATATGTGTAATAATTACCTACTTTAATATTGAAATTAAGTTAATGAAAGTTACCGACATAATGCCGCGCCTAATAGAATTCAAGATACTTATAATAAAAAGTTTCTAAACATTGATTTATTTCATCTTAGCCGTAACCAAGTTACGTCGATCTGTGATATTGTTTAAAATTATTTATCACGTTTTCGTTCTGAAATCATTAAATACCTATATTACCTACTATGCGATGTGTGCACACTTCTCTCATACTTCATTCACACTCACTTATCTCACCGTTATTCGAGTTTCTCTCACACCCAGTTGACAACTTTTTAAATGTATAACAATTACACAGTAATAATCTGTTAATCTTTATTTATACTTGTTGGCCATATGTTATATATAATATTAATTGTAATCATGTTCTATTTAGCTTTTTATAATTCTTTTTAATAAATAAATAAATAAAATCTGTACCAACTTGTCCTTATTTAAACGTAATTCAAAGGGTAAATGAAGTAAACAAATTTTCTATGTACAAAGTGAGGAAGTCAGTCTTATTATATATAGAATAGGCGCATATTTAATGTGGTTGTAGCGATGGTTTAAATTATTAAATTTTAGGTCATTGACAAATACATCATACATATTATTAAAACAAATAGTAAGGGAAAAAAAACACCTTAACTTTACAAAAAATAAATTTTTATCTACGAAGGCTAATTGAAAAGTGCAAAAAACGAGAAACAGGTAGCGGCGGTGATTTTAAATTGATCTTACATATAATTTAGACAAATTTTATGTGACTCGAAAAATCTCTGCATGCGTGTGTGACAACTTGACGAATTGGTAAAGTGATTTTTGCGATAATGGAAAAAACGAGGTTCGTGCTGACAGTTTTGCATTAAAAGGGAAGGCCGATGCTATTTCGGGCGACTCTTGGAATTTGGCGAGCACAGTTCGCGCTTAGGTGACTGATTGAAACGCGGTCGAAAGTGTGCGGTTGCACACCGAAGTGGTCGCCAAAAGTGTTGACAGCTCCAGAAATGATTTGAAAAACACACAAAATCGTTTTGAATGACCGCCCATGATATAGCGGAGATGGTGAGCATATCTCGATATCTTGCGCGAACATTTGGGGGTGAAGAAGCTGTGTGTTTGGAGTTGACGGGCCATAGATCAACTGCATACGAGAGACCAAGCAGCAGTCAAAACAATATACTTAAATCAACAAGGCCAACCTGTACGAGTGAAAGCAAAAGCGATTTTGGCAGCCGGCAAAGTTGTATGTACTGTTTTTTTTTAGGTTTCTATGTTCGAGAAGAGTAGCAAACTTTCTATATCTAAGAGACGAGTTGTATTACACAAACAAGTTTAATTCATCGACTGTACCGACCGCATCTTGTCGCAGCAACGGGTATCCACCTATGGTACACCAAATAACGAAGGTAGGAAGGCGCTCGTAGGCACATAGGAATCTATCATCACGTCGTCGATGCTATCAACAAAAGCTTGCGTCTGTGTGTGTGGGGTTTACACAGCGACGTGCACACATACGCAGTCGCGAGCATAAAGGCTTTCGTTCCCCCAAAAAGTTGCAAGTCATCGAGGCGGCCTTGCCGGAGTAGGCAGGTCCTCGGCAGGTCCTCGGCTGTGCCCAGGTTGCGGTCTGGTGAGCCAATTCGACGAACAGCTCACTTTTTGACTTCTCACTGCGTCGCGGCAGCGGCCGTTCTCGATCAAAGTGTCTTTTGGCGTATTGCCTGATTTGATGAAGTAAATGTTACTTACGACTGTCTTATCAACAAATTACTAAATAACACAATTTAAATTTAATACGCTGTAAATTTGGTTTATACACATTATGTGAAATTAAACTATTCTTTATTTTTAATGTTAATTATTATGAGCTTACGTAGGTAGGCAGCAGGAATGTTATTACAGATAAACACAAAATAAAACAATAAAGAAATATATTTACGTAAATCTACACTAACCGCGTACCAATATCGCGTAAATCATATTATTTATTTATTACACTTTTGAAATGAAGTTTTTTTTATGATGATAATACTTATACGTAAATATTTTCGTGTAGGTATATTTTGTTTTTCTTAGACACTTGATAAAAACAAATCTTTAACGTAATACAAATAATCTAAGATCGATGTTCCAGAAATTTGTGTCGTTTACGTGGCGTGATTATGAGTGTAGGTTAGGTTAGGCTACCTCTATATATTTTAAAATTATATTCCATGCCTTGAAAGTGTTATAACTTTTATATAACTTTGGGTGTTTTATATTTATTATTTATGAGTATCTATCTAACTCGCAAAATTTACCAACATATTTAGAAATTACAAGTCCAATACAACGTTCGCCTTTCGGAGTATTATATTATTGTCACGTAGATTAACTATCTAGGACGACTGTTTTGTCTCATATAGGTAGTATTCACCAAATTGGACGAAATTAAATGACAATTGTGCCAAACGCCGCAAATCGAACTTTTCCTGCGACATTCTCCGATTCGTTACTTTTCAAACGTCGCATAAGTCCTTCTGGCCGTTTTGTCGAAAGCTGGTAGCCAATGGCCAACAAACAAAATGGGCATACACATACATGCACACATATTTACATCTTCGCACTGTTAAACTCGAAATTAGGTCTTTCAGTGAACAATACACCTATTTTATATTATATAGGAGCATCTAAGTATCCCTAAAATAAGTTTCATTAGTTGTTGTAGTAGAAGTAATAGATGGACGCATAGGTCAGATTTTTTTATTACACAAAATCATAGAAAATTGAATTTAAATCCTTACGTGGAAATATAAAAAAAAAATATATTCCACAATCGTATATGTATTTATTTATATAGTCAATTTGCCTCTAATCAATAAAGTATTGAGAAAATAGCCGCATTATAGTACCTACTTACCTAATCACAGAAAAAATCTTAATGAATAGTGTTTAGTAATTTAATAGTTCGTATTCATATTTCACGATACAGATATTTAATATAGCCTTTTTACTCTTTTTATAAATAAAATAAAAATGAACTCATTTATTTATTTATACTTTTCTCTTTTATGCATTTATAAAATACAGAAGTTCTGAACGCTCCCTCCTAAAATACGGGAATGTCCTAGGAACTAAACGCAGGAGGCTGCGGGTCGCGGCGCAGGCATCTCCATCCGGCCGATACAATGAGAACAGAAAACCACAAACAACACAACAATGGCTGCCAAGGAATAAAATTAAAAATCTAACGCCGCCAAAGGCAGGGCGGGAAGATGGCGCTTTCGACTTTTTTCTTTCGATAGATTTTTTAGGCAGCGACTGCTTTCTTGGGTGGCAGGAATACACACAATGTGTTATACAATTTTAGCTATATTATATCAAAAAAAAAAAATGTATAGTTATGTTTGCCCAAGATCTGTAAAAATGAAATGTGTTGACAGTTTTGTCGACAATTATAATTTCGCCGACATCTTGAATCAGGCATTAAAAGTGCAACTTTGATCGTAATGGTATTTTTGTAAGTGTCACTCTTCAAGGTCATATTGTTTTTTTTAATGGTATATATTATACCTTTTTACACATTCTCAAACCTTTTTCTACCATGCATAACTCAAAATAAAAAGGCGCCGGTGAGTAAATATATCTTATCAAAAGTTTGACGGGGTACGTTTTTTTTTCCTATAGATAAACCTCGATTTAAAGCGACTTACTGCACGTATAAAACATAAAATATTATTCGCCTATAATATAAGTATGTCATACATACGGTTATATTTTAGATTATACCTTTTACCTTATTTACCTTTTACCTTATTATATAGCCAATTACCTTATTTATTAAACTACTATTTATTAAAAACACATATCGACCTACATTTAATATAATATTAGAAACTATTAGAAATTTAGGTATAAGGGTAAAATGTACTCGTATCAATTATATCTTTTATTTCAGTTATTCTAACAAACTTATTTGTTTTTTTCAAACTCAAACGGTGTGAGAAATAAATCAATTTAAATATATAAACGCATGACAGTCCTAATTGTCTGAAAAGCAGGGTGTTTAGAAAGTAGACAATTTTACTCCATGAAAACTCCCAGAGAAATGAAAATATATATATTTTAACCGCTATAGGCACATGCTTATTAGACCCAGATATGTAGGGAATCTGTGTTTAAATTAAAGAGTTCTCTTGTATAAAAATAAGCCAAAAATGATTCTTGTGCATCTCCAGTGTAGTTCCTACTTTAATCAATTTGCATCCTAAGTATACTGTCTGAAAATCGTCGGTACTTTTAAGGAGACATTTTTGCCAGACAGACGTTTCGGCTGTCTACTAACTTTTATCATGCAAAGCTTCTAAAAATAAAGCTGTATACCGCCCATTACCGCGTGTAACCAATAAGTCATACGCAGGAACCGATCGTGACCTCAGGGTCAGGAAGCCCTGTTCACACGCCAGGCCCCCCGGGGCCCAGGCTAGGGTCCGAGCGCTTTATTGCAAAACTGCATTTCAATTCAGAATCAACTATATATAATAACGCCATTTATGAAATATAGCGTAATTGCTATTGTTTTTTCCAGATACGAGTATGTGAGATTGAACATTGATCAATATCTCAAAACGCAGTTAATTACTTTTTGTCAACTCGAAAGCAACTAAAAAGCATTGTGGGTATAGTTCACATTCATGGCTTAACCCAAGAATTCAAGGACCCTAGAATTATTCGGGTGGGGGGGGGGGATTTGCTATTTGGTGACAATGATGTGTGACGCTTCTGTTAGTGACTCCACAGCGACTGTCAGAAATTATTTAAAACAAAATGATACCCAAAATTTCGTGTAGAACAGAAAAACCCGTGCACTCCCGTGAAAAAGCGATCGAGTTTTTTTAGGAAAATCGTATTCTGTTTCGTTTCATTTAAACTTTCGATCCTCCTATTACATTCACGAACGAACGATGATCTTTACACATCTTGACCGTGAGTCCCGGCACTCACATATTTTCTTTCTTTTTATTCGTTTTATGCAAGACGAGAATGCAGGAAGCGTCGACATTCAGGCATAGAGAAGAATTTCTCTCATGTGAAATCCCGTCTTTCTCTCTATTAGGATAGTTTTACCTTAAGAAAAATAGTATAGCTCTTGTGATTGGACTTGAACTTGTAAATAAATGTCAGTCGCATCAACATCGCGTCAGTTTATTCTCAAATAGTTACATAATAGTGTCAAATAGTGTATCGGTATATTAAGTAACCTTAAGCAGGGCAAGTCTCAGAAATGAGCCGAGGTTGAATAAAATTGAAAACTGCATTAGGATAGAGGAGTTTTTCCCTCTGGAGGACTCCTTTGGAGTTTTTCCCTCTGGAATTTGCGTATTATATAGAGAGTGAAGATGATGAGAAGTGAGATTAATTGCAATAATAAAATAATTTTCATGGCATTACTGAATAGAATTAGTTGTACGATTCTCTTTATATTTAGACTATAAAACACTATTTTATACGATTTACTAAAACAAAAATATGGTCTAGTTGACAACCATCAACCCTTATTGAAAATTAAAAAAATATATTTATTCTGAACGTTAAAACCTTCAAAATTTTTTAAAAAATATTCAATGCTCGCCGGTCAATTACATTTTAACACTAATTGAACAATATTCCAAAAAGTGAATAAATCGAAATATTCAATAAACCTAATGGTGACAATTCGCTTCATTTTGTAGATCTTCTCGAAAATAAGATACATATTTAGAAACATAACAAAAACAATAGAAATGCTGAAAATATCCGCTGGGACGATGGCTGTCGTCGCGTATGCGACTGAAGTATAGTTTTGTAAGCGTGCCAGGGCCGCAGTTTCCGAGGACCAACCGGTCGATGGCCGATATCGGGGCCCAATTAGCACCGGGCCCTGGACCCCTACTGGGCCCAGTACACGATATACGAGTATGGAGGAGTTTGAAGAATTGTTTTTGTACACGGTCGGGGCCTGGTTAGAGTAGGCAGGTAGGTGCACGGGTATGTCTTTTCATTAGTAAAATATATGCATGCACTTACAGTAACAATATTTCAACATACACTGAAAACATAAGTTTGTCTCTTTTGTTTTCCGACTTATACGACAATTATAAATACGATGTGCATTTTATGTCATGTTTTGAGAAGATTTTATGTTTGATTGCGGTGTTTGACAGGACTACCTATAAAATGTTGGCTCTCATTATAATTACCTAGTTAACTAAAAGGTATAAATAACATACTAAAGATTTGATATTTATGACATTTGGCTAAGGTGTACATATTGAAATAACAGCAGTTTTGATAATATTATTATTATGGTTGGTATCACCTAAGTTTGAAAACAGCTAGTTCAGTTATTTGTTAACTAATACGGTATTTAACTTTTCCAACCAAGCAACTACGAAAGTGAGACTACACAGGAATGAGTGGATATAATTCAAGAACTTAAAATCGTTTTAGTTTGTGGTTCAAATCAATGAATCAATGCTCGCAATTTCAAACGCTTTGTCATAACTTTCATTAACGGGACCATAGCCAAGTCATAAAGCTACTTATCAAAAACTGCAAACATTGTGGCTTTTTAGTAGTTCACAGGTTTATTATTAAGGTTGTTATTATTACAAGTCGATTTGTAAACAGATATATTTGGCAGCACATTTCAAGAAATGTAACACCTTCGTAAAATAGATGGTTAATACAATATTCAACTAAAATATTATATTAGATAATATGCTATTTAAATGGAGCAAATTTCGAGTAAATAAAAATCTCAGAACTAGTGGAAATATTTAAAAACAAAATTAAATTTAGTATACACGCGTTAGATCTGAAGACAATACTAAAATATATAATGAAAACATAGTTCATATAAACTTTAAGCTGTTCTTACTTATTACAGTACTGCCAATTTTAGGATCGAACATTTGGTTGATTGTATATATAGACTTCAGACTATCAATATTTTCTTAATATTTGTCATACCAATGTAAAAAATTCTAAGATAGGTTTTTAAACATAATCGAATTATTATTTTATTTTGTGTTTTTCCTTCTCTCAATAACTTCTTAATTGTAAGAGTTACAGAAATTATGTTTGAAATATTTAAATTATCTTACATTTAGACGTTATTTTATACGAATTATTTTGATTTCCTACGACTGACTGTATAGCCACAATGAAATCTCTTTATTTCTTTTTGATTTCTCTAAAATACTAACGGACACAGAAATAAACTAATACTAACTTATATATGCACATACATACAGACGTCAATCCAAAAATGGCCAAAAAAATGCAGGAAACCTCAAAACGTAAATCTTTCTTGATAAAGTTACTTTTAAGTGGTCAACTTTTGTCTAATAAAAAAAAATCCTTGGCTAAGGGTTCGTAAAGTAAAAATTTGATTGCCATCCACAATACTTACCTATATTTTAATCTAGTTGGTACTAACATATATAATTTTAATAATACAACTATGTTTTGCGTATCATCGTCTTTCTTGGAACAGGCAATGCCTAGTTAGTTAAGACTTTGTTTAATTTTATTGTGCTACTTAAAAAAAAATATATTATATTATTTAAAGAAATAAATTTATCGCAACTAAAAGGCTCTAAAATTTTATTTAAAAAAATCGTAATTCAAACATGCTTATTTTGAGTTACTTATATAATTTAGGTTAAGTAAATGTACAGATCTTTCGATTGATCGCTAACGCCGCCTCTTCCCAACATTTCGTTCGGACCCCTGATCTCAGATTCATCAGATCTCTTGCCAAATCTAAATTCTGGTGTTTCTATCTACAAAACCGCTGAGTTCAGCCGAATTCGTCTGTGCCATTGGATTAATTCCTTGCCTAATAGTAAAATTGTATGAGCGTGCGCATAACGAAGTTTTACCCCAAGAAACAGTGTGTTACACACGCGTGCGTTAGAAGTAAAACTACCGCGAGAAAGTTGATTAAATTCGTCATCACCCCGTACTGGTATCTACCATCAAATATACCAACAGTCAACAATGTTTACGCGCGCCTATTTATATAAGAAGAAAACCTATCTTAGCCGAAAGAGCGTTTGGCGTTAGATTCATGCACTGCCCGGGGAATGAACGGTAGCTATGTATGGTAACAATCATAGAAATAGCTAATGGCATAGAAGCGTTGTAAGCTAGCTACAGCGGATATGATAAAATCATGACATTACCGTCAGTCGAAAACTAAGCTCTGCCCCTCTGCCCGTTGTCAGGCAGTGATTGCGTCGGTGTTAGTTGTAGATTTAGCTTACGCCGCGTTTACCTAATTCAATGGTCTGTGTAACAATTGTTGGCGATGCCAGTAAACGCGACAGTCGTTTTGTAAGCTAGCTATCTTCTACCAACAAATTGAATTGCAATTTGGTAGAACCAAAAATAAATAAATAAATTGATGCGGCCTGGCATCTGGATGACGAGAGGCCGTCATCCGAAGGTCGCGCTGCCCACGGACTTCCTCCAACCCCGTTCGAACGTCTGAACGCGATCAGGCCAATGGGTACGACTGCGAGGCGTGAACAATCGAAGGCCACACGGCCGCACGCTCCGTTGGCCACCGGCCACCGTGAAGAAGCCAGGCATTCCTCTGGTCTTTGTTACCTCCGCGGAAGGTCAGCCGAATGGACCCTGACTCCTCGAATCAACCTCATTCATAAGTGGTTTCAATTCGAACGCTACAAGAATTAGCGTATGCATTTTTTGACAAATCCATTTGGATTTCACTTTACCCTAAAGTTAAATAAAATAAAATTATAACGCATGCAATTAAAAAAGATTATGAAAATTTCAAGCTTTGAATATTTTTCAATTCAAATCAAAAAATTTTACTTGCTGGATATTTATCTATACCATCTGTACTTATACATACAATATCTCTCTGTGGTCCCGGGTTTATTCCCAGGCGCGGTTGTACTCACATGAGTTTTTTTTGCGTTCATTCTAAACTATTAATTCTGTTTTCCTAATAAATCATTTATTATGTAAACGAAATGTAAATATCTTCTTAAACTAAATTGCGTCATGTATAGGTCCAATTTTTCGAGCGACTTTCATAAAAATTTAAGCTCAAAATAAAGCCTTTTTAAGCTTGTAGAATGGGGAAAATAAGTATTTTAAAAACAAATATGTTAATATTAGAATTAGCTGACTAAAAAGCAACAAATTAAAAAACATAACCAGATTATTACTGGTAAATTAATTATATTATTATATTATATAGGTAATTTTTTTTTAAATTATTGCTATGACCTAGTTCATATACAATTATTTTGGGCCCTACTCAACCAGGCCAAATGCGCCTGTCCTAGATTCAGGGGAGATGGTGGTAATGAAGCGTTAAAAATGGTATGACCGCGTGCGGATTCGAACCCGCGACCATTGGTTCAATTGGTCTGACGCCTTAACTACTAGACCACCGCGATCTACTTATACGTAACATATTGACGGAGGTATCTACCCACTGAAAAGCATAAATTACATATCTTTCTAAGTAACGGAACGCGCAGCGTTTATTTATTGTATATATCTACCCAAGTAAATATGCCACTCACATGATGACAATACATGTTGTATATTTTTAAATGTTCCATCTTTATTTCAATATCCTGGGCGCAAACAAATACATCCTCTGAAGCATATATAAAAGGTTCGTGCCCTCCTCCCCATCTCCTGTTCCTCATCCGGGAGGGAGGGATCCCTCCCGGATCCCCCCCCCCCAGCAACCTTTCGATTTTCCCGTCAGTCGTACCTAAAGCTAAGAGTACCTACCTACATGCCTACGTAAAACATCTTATATTATTTATTGTTGTACAATGACGTAAGTGCCGTTTGATATTATTTATTTTTAGTGTTTCTGAAATATATATTAATGTATATAAAACAATTAATTTTTATTAAAAACAAATAAAACAATTACGCAATCACCAAAATGATGTTCAAAAAAGGGTGCTTACTATATAGAAATAATATTCTTTTTAAATTATAGACACTACGTATAATTATATGATGTGCGTGTTATAAACTTAAAATTGAATATATTCCTTGACTTCTATCTGACATTTCGAGTTTCTTTTATCTTTTGACACTGGTATTTATCTAAGGTTATTTTATTGTGAAATAAGTGTTTCAAATTCCACAACCAATCATTAAATAATTTAAACTATGCAAATGTATCATCATTCTATGATGGTATTAATAAAACATCTACCAACATTGTTTTAAAAAAATTCTCAGGGACAAAAGCTGGTTTGTTAATATGTCATTTTATTGCGAAAACGATGAGAATAAACTTAATTAACTTTTAGTATGCTCTTAATAGGTGACGTTCTATGTGAACCTAGTCTAATGAATATAAATATTGGATTTAAGTGTGCACTGAAAACTTTTTATAATGATTTCAAAATTAACTCTTCAAAGCCCATAGGATGTCTGTGAACTTGGCAAGAGGCTAGATGAAAAAAAAAACAAGTTATAGCTATCCGCAATAGACACGAGATGCGCGGGTTCAATTCCATTTGGGTCAGTGTTTTTATTCAGAACTATTTTAATTTTTAATAGAATAGCATGTTTAATGAAAAGTTTAATAAAAAAAATTATGAAAAAACTAATGTTTTTTTAACATGTTTTTAAACATGTGATTATTTTAATTGATCAATGTGCCATTGCCAGGAAAATTAATAAAATAAAATTTCCATCTCGATACCTTCTCCATTCTATACAAACACGTATAAGTTCGTATGTTAGGGTTACTATTTTTGATTTAGAACATCTATACTGGAAAGATTGAATCAAAATTAAATTAAATTCCTTCCTGTCGCCATATCGGCGGGTAGGTAAATTTAATAATGAAATTCAAAATAATAATTGGCATTGAAAATGTTTACATTTCTTTTTTGGTATAAGGTACAATTTTAATGGCAATGGGACTTGAACCGAAGCTCGACGTCGTTTCGCGCCAATCTCACGGCAAATAAATCAAAAATGAAACGCGATTCGAGAACGAGAAATTTCGCATTCGAATTTCGAAATTGAGCCGTCAAATGCAACCCGACCGGGCGCGCCTGTGCGTGGATTTGCCTCAGCAAACAGTAAACTTCAAAATTAATTTACTAACTAGGACAGACCACCTGGTTGTACTTGAGGACTCGAGCTTACAGCGATCATGGTGGGACCATTCGCTTTTCAAAATTTAGCATGGTTGCCGAGAAAAAAAAATGTAAATTTTACCTGATAATAATAAACCGCTAATTGGCATGCGCCACCAGCTGCGACCGCTATCAGCCAAGGCCATAGCGTAGCAAAATGCGTTTTGCGACGCTTAAGGGAATTTACACCATCGCTTTAATAAAGTTAATAAATTTACCGGTAAAAGGGACATCCACCTGCGTCGCAGCTAGCGGATTCATGAAAGGAAATCGGTTTATTATTATCACTTAAAGTTCACATTTTTTATTCTCGGAAACCATGATGAATTATGATATGACATCAATACAGATCATGTTTGAAATCACAGGGCCAATTAGCTGGGTTTTTTTTATAAGAAATGGTCTTGGGACAGGATGTATAAAAATTGATTGTGAAATGATGATCACGTCATTCTTGTATGACAGTAATAACCTACCTACGTTCTTATACGTTCCTACGTACGTTTCTACAGTAGTAGGTACGTACCTATGTTCTACTAACTCATTATGTTATATTGATCAATGCGTAGATCCTGTGATCGAAACGTGATCGTGATTATGAACGAAAGATGGGCCCAAAAAATATCAAAATAGTATGCAAATGACGGCCATTGCTAGTCGCGAGAGTATTGTGAAAAAAGTCAATGTCCGTTTCATTGAAAATATCGTCGCTTTCGCATCGATCCGATTTGCTTCATTAGTGGCGATAAATTGGGTTGCATTGCATGCACTCTGCGCAGGCGCAGCGCTGCACTCAGCGCGCAGTAATACCTACCAACGAGACGAAAATTAAAACAAGCGTTTTCTAATTATTCGCTTTGGTGGCGGCAATGAAAAACAAGCCAACGACGCAAAGATACACAAAATGGCCGACTGTGTTTGATATTTGTATATGAGAATATTATATAAAACCTACAACTTCTATGTTCTCTTTTAAAAATAGGAAAGTACCAGAAGGGCCTGAAATATCAATGCTTTGCTCTTCTCTGTCTTATGAAACCCAGAACCAATACATACTAAAAAAGCTTCGCTTAATTTGCATCTATGAACTATGTATGTTGAAAAAGATATTTAAGTTTAAACTTTTGATAAAATGTAACTTTTGGACAAAATAGAAATTGAACTTTTTAATTTTATAGAAGCTTATAAAGCATTTACGACTAGAGTTTTGATAAAATGTATGGAAAAACACATTCCGAGGTTCTCCAGACATAACTTTTTAATTCTATAGGTCAGGCAATTAATAGGTAAAGCGATATGCATTAGTATTTTTCGTTTGTTGGAGAAATGACCGGGTTCCGTCCACTTAATAGAAGTAGATATCTCAATTGCATCACTAACTATATGTACTCGTATACGAGTAACTATCTATATGGAGATTTTATGCGAAAGTACAAAAGTATCAACCTATAATAGTGCACATTAGGGGCCTAAATGAAAATCCAATTGAAACTTAGGCACCAAAATGGTATCCAAAAGTGTATTTGAGATACAATGTGTTGGTTCAAAAATGAACCTATATTTTTTGAAAATGTTTAACGTTCACTTTGGTATGTAACATAAATAACTAAGGTAAGGTTTAATGAATTTATACCATACATACAGGCAATATCCCTCTGATTGTATCAATAGGTTTAGGCTATGCATGTTTGTGTATGTAAGAGCATATACATACATACCATGCCTAGTATCCACTTATATATATACTCGTATATAGGCAGGAACGGATGGCGGTATTAGGTAGCTGGTAGCAACAAGCCGTTCGATCCGGCGAAATGGGATTTTATCAAGCTCTCCTCCATTGCACGGCTTTTCGTAGGGTGGGGAAAAGGAGGAGGGTGCGGGGTGGGGTCTAGGTCGAGAAGAGAGAGAAGAGAGAGAGGGTAGAACCTCGCGCAGCCAGAATGTACTGACCGAATCAGTAGGCGAAATGATAATATTTTTTTTTTCGCAATTTTCATGCCATTTATTTATGTGCTACCCGACCTAATCAATTTGATTAAAGTTATGCGTATTTCTTTTAGACTATTTTTAATAGTACGTTCACGATTATTAGACATATAATTTGACACTACGAGTAAGTAGGCACTACGTATGTATGCATTGAGTATTCAACTGACATGCGTGTTTTAAACGTGTGTTTATAATCAGTAATTTGTGCCTACGACTTTTCCCAGACGACTATGATATTACTCGTATTATTTCGACACCCCCATCGAGTATCATCCTCGAGTCATTTTAAGCAACTTTAGAGAAGAGAAAAACTGTTATAATATCACCCTCTCGTACTTCATCTAATTAGGCACATAACATTACATTTTACAATATTTTACGCTAAAGCCGTAGGTGAGAGTTAAAAATGCAATTTTCTAAAACTCAGCGCTGGGTTTAAACCGACATCCTGCACTCTCAAGGTACAGGACCTTCTTAGTAGCTTTATAATTACTTTGCTATAACAAAATAATTATACGCTTTACCAAAAAAATTGAAAAGCTTTTCTAAATTTTCCAATTTTTCATTTATCTTTTCATGCGATTTACCGCTATTAAGAAAGTCTTGATGTTATAAATAATTGTGAAAATACTCATTATATATATGATGTTGTATATGAAATTGTATAATCTATTTAAGCAATAGATTGTATAATCTATTTAAGCAATAGATTATACAATTTTACTAGTAGTCTCAAATTAGTTTAGTAAAGTTTACTATAGCTAGGTAGCGATGATTTAGTAAAGTTACGTTTACTATAGCTAGGTAGCGATGATTTAGTAAAGCTACGTTTACTATAGCTAGGTACCGATGATTTATTAAAGTTATATTTATTATAGCTAGGTATTCAGTTCAATTGGTTTTCGTGTCGATTTGCATGTTCATTGTAGCCGAACGAACTGTCAAGAAAAGTTGTAAACTGATCATTTTGCACATTTTTTAAAGCTATGAATACCAAAACACTAAAAAGATTGAAATAGTGTGGGAAATAAACATGTTTCGAGTCACTAGGAAAACTGTGCGATAAATAAATTAAATTATTGTGTCGAATTAACTTAAAATTGTTTAAATTAAAAAAAAATGCATTTTGAAAAATATAGTTTCATTACTTGCTATTGGTCAACGTGTACGATTCATTCGGAAATAACAATGATTTGTATGTTGAACACGTGCAAAAATATTTGTGTACATAGTTAATAACTATGTAACACGTTTTTTTGTGTTGATACACATAGCTACAAATATTTAAATTTGGTGATTGTAATAATGGCCTTCTAAAAGAATATTTTGAACCCATCGACTCCAGGTGATACTTGTAGATATCACTTTGTACGGTCGTGGTATTATAGAATTCAGTTTCCAGATTTTGGAAACTTTCAGCAGTGATTCCATTAAATTTCGGTGTAATTTTTATGCTGATAAAACTATACATCGTGTCCTTTATCAAACTAATTTTGTAATACGCAGTTTGTTTAATTTTTTTTTTTCTTTTTTGACTACTCACCCACGGGAAGATGTCCTATCTATCAATTTGTGTACAAACATTTGTGAGGGGCTTAACGTCGCGAACTACCCGCCGGCTGTTTGCACAGCTCAACAATACGCGTATGAAAACGATTGCGCGGAGTGCCCGCAGGCGAGTGTTTGCAGATCGAGGAAGAAATATATATTTCTCCATTAAATATTTACGGGCGGTTAAGTGCACTTGTTTTTGAAACGGGGTGCGGTTGGTAACATCGGCGGATACATCCAGTTATAAAAACGCTTAGAGGTTGTACGCACTTATATCGATCACCGGCTGCGTAAAAATCACGGTGGCATAAATCAGTTCGGAGAAAACCAGCCAATAAAATCGTACTATTTTACCGTAAAGAGTGGGTTAAATTAAAATATATTTAAAATTAGATAAGATAAAATAATTTTATAAAACCACCAGCACTTTATTATATTTCATAATGTTATTAAAGATATCTGATTATGGTAAATACCGTTTACTGATAGCCTAAGAGATCAATCCCTTCCTGTCACACACGCATATGATGAAACATATATAAATCGTGTCCCAAGTCCATTTCCGATAAAAAAAAACACAGATAACTGGCCCTGCGATTTCGAGTACTTATTTATTATTTTATTTATTTATTTAAAAATTACATATCCTTTGGAGGTACCATTCTTCCGGTGGTATAGCTGATTGGCAGGTGATGTAACTAAGTTATTTTAAAGCCAAGTCTTTTATTCTTTTTCTTAGCTGGGAAGCGGTCTTAGGGAATGGCTTGAAGATGCTGCAGTTGAGACTGTTCCACTCTTTAATGGTGCGCGGAAGAAAAGAATGAAATCCGACATTCTTTCTCCTAAAAATTTCCTTTATTTTGTGAGAATGGTCCAATATAGAACGGTTTTTGAAGTTGCTCACTAATGGAGGACCATGCTGGGAGCTTGAAGTAGGCCTTAAATAAGGCATATTTTTCGCCTTGAACTTAAAGGCTCCCATTTAAGGTCAGATAGAAATTTCGTCGGACTGTCATTATTTGAAATCATTTACGGTCGAGGGCAAATGAAGCTTTACTTTGAACAGCGATTTGACAGAGTGTGTAGGTATGTATATGTAAATATTAACCTCATGTATGCTCATACATTTATGTTCGTACATTTTCTGATAATCCCGGATTTTGATATCACGCTACTTCGATAGACCGTTGGGGTTTTCTTCAAGGCTTTCCTTCCGTATCGACGGGAAAATTCCCGTCGGCGACGAGCCGAGCCGAGCCGAGCCGAGTGGTCGCGCGTGACAGCTGACAGCCGCAGGGCCGATTTCACGCACCGTAGATCGCTGCTTTTGACAGCTTTGCACCGGTCGCGGTTTAACACTGGCACGAACGCTCGCCAGCCTAACCTGCAAATAATGGGGTGAACAATCCCCGCGTTTGTGTATATGCAGACCCGTTCCGTTTGTAAACTTAATCGAAACAAATGAAATTTTAATGTGGAGTTCACTAGTGACACATTAATACATATTTTCCCGGACAAATTGAAAAGTTCGGTCACAATCAAAAAAGTAAAAACGTTTATTGCCTTAAATACACATTATGTTAATTAGTTACATTTGAGGGCTATACAAATATAAATTACAAAATATTATTAAATTGGTTTGAAATTCGAATATCTACATTTTGTAAAAAAAAACTACCTCTTCCAGTAGACGATTTTAATATTTAAATACTACAAATTCCTTACTTTAAGGTTTTAATGAACTAGTGCAACCATTGAAGCAACAACATGCAGACAAGCTGAAAGGAGAAATGCAACAGGCACGGGTCTTTAAGACGCCGAAAGCACCTCTTTTGTTGTCCACGAGGCTAAGCTGATTACGATCAGTGAAAAAAAAATGTAAAAATCTGGAAATATAGATAGACCGATAAAGATTTCAGGAATCTTTCTTTGTCTTTCCAAATTCTCGATGTTTTTTTTATCTCGAAAACCTAAAACACTAGGATGTTTTCTTGCCTGAAGATATCCAGGGTTCTAAGATAAGTAACCTCAAAATTCACACAATCCAAGCACATTAATGTAACATTTAATGATAGCTAATGATACTAAACTTTGTGGAGTTTCCAAATGTTTTTTTTTCCCTCACAAGAAAAAGATTTGTTTATTTTTTTTTACCAATTAACTGCTTTGTTCTAATAAAAAATATTATGGATGGAACCACAAATTCTATATATTATATTATTTTAAATATAATCATTTTTTTTTTAAATATTTTAAATGGTTTTTAAATATTGTTTATAGCGGTTCCTCGGAATAGCGGAGGAGACAGCTTCAATGAATGTACCCTCTCATCCGCACCCCGACTGTTATCTCAGCCGACCAACCTACCCGCCCGCCGGTCGGCGGCGGTCGCTATAATAGCGCAGTGCCGCCGCCCTATTGTTTGCAGTTGTTAGGCCGTGCAAACGATATGTTTATCGTGAAAACAAACCGACCCGGGCGGGTAGGTTCCCAAAGAAAATAATGTCTCGGCGTGTTTGCAAACTGATAATAAATTTCATTTTATTGATACGGACATTTTGTATGGAAATTATACACTTCTACTCTTCCGAAAGCGCTTTTCTCTGCCTTGCGTGGTTGTGCTGTTATTGGTTAACTAAGAAAAACGAAATCAATGTATTTTAAAAAAAACATAATTAAATTTGCACCTTTATTTATTTATAAATGTACAAAACAGCGATACAAGAAGATAATTCTCTAATACTACATTTATATGGCCACAAAAATGTACCAAAATATAAAATTAATCAATCAAACAGGGAGTGGTATGTAACGCGAAGTACGTCCACAGTGTGTGGTGCCATTTGTGGCATGTGTGTGCATATAAACCTACATATTATTAGCGATATAATAAATAATTTAAAATAATAATATATATTTACGAATGTTTAATATTTATAATGAATGTTTAATATTTATACATTTTACACTAAATATTATCATAATTTCACGCATAAATAACCCCTTATTCTCTTGGAATATATCAACTGCGTGGAATTTTTCATTATATGCGCTGTGGACTCTACACACAACGGCGGTATTTCCATAGAATCCGAAAAACCAGACTTGCCTAGACTTTTTAAGAAAAAAATCTAGTTACCTCAAAAAAATTACACGTCGATGCAATGACAGCAAAACTTTAGTCTTTAGTTTGTGTTTTTTTCTTGATGTACGCCTAAAGTTTTGATAAAATGTATGAAAAAATACAAAAATGCATTCCGAGGCTCTTAACTTTTAGACGAAGTGGAACATAACTTTTTTAATTCTATATAAGATTAGATCATTATGAGATAAAACGATCTTCAGAAAAATGTTTCTTCTAAATCTACAAAAAGAGAGTCGCAAAAGTTTGTATGGAGAAAAGTATCTAAATCTACGTAAATCTCTCTCAAGTATATATCGTAGATATTATTATTATTAATTAAAAATAGGTAAAATACATTTTGAAATGAATCACATATAATTCAACAATATTAATAACAAAATTCGTATTAAACCTCAGGTAGGCTTAAGGTAGTAGAGTTTATTTAATTTTATTTTTTTATTCGGTACTCTAACTAAATATTGAGCATAAAACATGTTTACATTCATAGTAAGTAAGAAAAACCTTATCAATATTTAAATAAAAAGAGAATAAACACCACAGCATATAAAAGACAAAACACAGATTAAACTAAATAGAAATTATATAAATTATATACATACACTAAATACGAATATTATATGATTACATACAAATAAATATATCATTGTGTATATATTATTTTTATTTATAGAAATAAATATATTAAATAAAATGTATGAACATAAATATGTACTTTTATATTTTTATCTCGGAAGTAATTCAAAAATATGCCGTTTGAATTGACTAAGGAAATATCTATCATGGAAATATTATATTATATTTTTTGGTTTTTTCAGTGTTGTTATATTTGACAAGATTTTTTTATTTGCAAACGGAAAGCACACTGAATGTTTTCTATGTCTAATTCAACTACAATGATTAAAAATCTTATTTTTTTTTTTATCAAGATTCCAAAAAAAAATATGTATATTTTTACTACGCGTTATTAGTGAGTGTTTTTACGGAAAAAAATATTTCGAACTACCTACAATAAATCTACTTCATTCATCATTTTCATTCATAGTCCTTTTAATATTATTGAAGTTTTTTACAACAAATCATAGTAATAATATATAGTAGAGAATTATTCCCCTAATTTCATTGTTATAAAATGAATATAACGTAATATCTCCGTATTATATCCAAGTGCTTGCCTCTAGAGATGTAGCTCTTAAAAAGCTCCTCCGAATGTGTTCCTCTACAAATATTTGCCGAAGCAATGCCCTCCATCCCCTCTCGACCGCCAAGCAGCCGGAATTTATTCTAACTTCCCTCTCGGAGGAATTAAAAAAGCACCCTCAGGGCAAATTCAACTGTTCCGGAAGAGTATGAAAGAGGGTTGTATTAATAGGATGCCGGTCTGCTTTGCGTGAAAGATTTAAGCTGTCACGGTAATGTTAAACGATTTTTTTATATAGTTTGCTATGACCTTACACTAAGTACATATATATTATAATTACTATACAACATGTAGGCGCTAGATCGGTGATAACTATTGAGTTTAGTAGGAACCTGCAGCCTACGCTTAGAAACAGCCTTGGAACAAGGAAAAGGGTTAAATACTGAACTATGAAAAGCATTGAATTGTTCTGGGAAGAAAAGAATTGAACCCAATGTTCCATTTTCTCAATGCAGGTTTTATCTTCTACTTTGATAAATATTACGCGGTGGATATAAATAAAATGCTTGGGTATAGAAAAATGTCACGAACCATTAATGGTGGGGCCTTCTTACTCAGTTAATGTGTAATATTTTTATATGTAATATCTTTAATACACGTAGTATGTAATATTATCTTTTACAAGTTATCGCCTACATTGTAAATTGTAAACTGGCGAGAAGTGAAACAAATGTTATAGTAATGGCAAAATCTCTCAATTTTTATCCTAGCACGTAACCGCTAACTTTATCGAATGCTATGGCTACATCCAGATAGACTCCCGTTGATCCGATAGTCTGTAAATGTAATTGTATTAAACGCCGTTCAATATTCTTAACGACAAAATAAACTATATGTTTATTCTGTTAATGTAGATTACTTTTGAATTCACAGCCTAATTTGGATAGAGCACTATAAAAATGTTTAATTACTCTACTAACCATATATATATTTATATTATGTGATTGTTTCATAGGTACAACTGGAAATGCTTTTCCTATTATAAAACCAGTGAAACGATAGAACGAAACGTAACATCGCGGGGGGTAGATTTTTACGAAGGGGGTTGGTTAGAAGCGAATGGATCTTTCGTACGCGATAGAGCACGAATATTCCAATGCAAACATTAGTAATATGATAGGGGATTTGTATTCTATCTGCATAGTGCTCAAGCTCAGCAAATACAATACAACAACCTCCGGGCGAATAATATTTTTGCTGTATGCATCTAACAAAGCTATTAATATTTTTATCCTTTAATATTTTTCAGTTATAAAAAAACTTTCAAATATAATATGAATGGTATGCATAAACATGGATTTCAACATTATTTTAACGTCACATATTGAATGTTGCATTAGCTTTTTTTCCCAAAGAATTTAAAATATGTCTAAATAGATTCGTAATAAAACAATGTGTAATGCAAAATATGAAATAAACTCTTAAATTGAATTGGTAAAACCCTTCTTTTAAACGTATAGCGAGCGTGTGTATGGTAAACGGACATCACAGTTAAAAAAATCCTTATAGGTAAATATCTATAAAGATTAAAATTATACATAAAAATATCAATTAATTAGTATAGACAGTTATTGACAATCTATATATAACCCGACTAATTTTATTAACTCAAATTTGATTTTAAATTTGCTAATCCTTTAGTTATTTATTTCAAACTCGAAGTTTTTAAAAGTAAAATAAGGCATTAGCAATATTACAATAATTAAAGTTAGATAGAGTAACTATAAAAATAAAATACGAATGTCTGAAAAGAAAAAAATTAAGTTGGCAACAGCCACGTTTGCATAGGTCTTAAAGCAGATTTTTTAAATCAACTTGTCGACCTTGACAGTAGAAAAGCACAGATCCCTAGATGTGGTCGAAGGTACTCACCGAGGTGCAGCGAGGGCGCCTTCCCCGCCAGGTAGTCGTCCTTGCAGATGAACTTGTTGTCGTCGAGGACGTACAGCTCCTCGCCCGTGGACAGCTGCTTCTTGCAGACCAGGCAAGTGAAGCAGCGCAGGTGGAAGACCTTCTCCCGCGCCTTGCGCACCAGGTCGGAGGGCGAGATGCCGGTGCCGCAGCCGCTGCACTTCGTGCCGTAGCGTCTGCGTTTCAAAATAAACATATTTATTATGATATGTTAAGATGAGTGACAAACGCCAATCGCAAAAATATTATACCTATTTAATGATTTCAGAAAGAATGATTTCAGGTGGTATACAGTTCTAAACAATATCTACGACAGCCTTAATAAATTGGTTACGGCTAGATGGAATAAATCAATGCCTTGGAACTTTTTATTATAAGTGTCCTGAATTCTATTAAGCACGGCATTATGTGCGTAACTTGAATTACATTCAGGCGAATGAAACAGGTAAGGAGTGAATGAAACACGAAAAAAGATTTCACCAGCTAAGAACAGAGACTATATTTGAGTGACTTTTTGACGTTTTGAGTGGTTCTTTTGAATATTATATAAACAAGGTATAATAAAAGTGCATATAATAAAAATAATATGTACAAATATGGTGGAATTTCGAATGTTTCATTTTGTGTTTTAAACGGTATAATTCGCCTGTTAGCTGATTGTTGAAGCGGCACGCGACGTGTCAAACAGTTCGCTACTATGCGTGTCACTAGTCCGAAACCTTGTCGCTCGCAGCTAAAATCTATAGTAGGTATTAAGCGACTTTTCATTACATCCTATTTTTTTTTCTCTTTTTTTTAAGCGTGAAAAGTATGCTTTTTTATTTGTACGTATAAAAAAAAGGTAGGTATCTATAAAAAAAAGTTTTGTCCGTTAATATTTAGCGTACTGTAGAAGTATTGATAGCCAATATACTGAGCGAGATATATACTTATTAATTCAGGTATGGGCAAGGCCGCTTTTGGACGCGTCGCATCGCCTTAAAAAAAACCCGAGCGAGAAAAAAGAACGAGTTTCCCGCGCCAATTTTGAATTTCAAATTCGGCTGCGAACGCCGAGGCTAATTTCTGATTTAAGAATATTGTGCGCGGGCGCCGATTATCGGCCGTGTAAACGATAGCGTCTCATCAAAACTACATCACTACATTATAATGGTGGCAACTCGCGCGAAAGAGTACGAGAGTAGAGTTTCGGATTTAGTATAAATAAGTAAATCAGAGCGGTTACACGACCGCCTGCATATTTGAGCCTTCGAGTTTACACACTATTGAGCAAGCGAGTACACATACGACTCAAGCGAGTTCTTATCGATTATTTATAATTCAAATGTTTAATTTAATATTTTTCTTCAATATGATTATTTTTTTTTTAATTTATGAATTTATTTCATGATGTAACAGTATATATATTTGTTTTCTCTTTTAAATGTTGTATTTATTATAGGCTCCATTTCCTCGCCAATTACGCACATGACACAACTGACACCCGTGCAATTGTATACAAATTACGGACAGGGTCGATAAGTCATTTTTGTCAAATATGGAAAACGGAAAACTTAAGACAATAATATATATAAAAATATTAGTGTCTAACACTAGTTTACCATAGTAAAAATATTAAACACAAATTCAGAAAACAAAAAAAGCGATACGAATCAACTTTTTTCATACTTTTTTTCTACCAGTTGTTTAAGAAAAATAAAAAAAAATATAATAAGAATTCTTCTCATTGAAATAATGTGAGAATCTGTGAAATTCGTTTACGCGTTTAAAATAATGTTATATGACCTAGGTCGTTTAAATTATTTTAAGTCCTACTCAATTAAGCAAATTAAGCTTATGCTTAGACACATGGTGGTAATGAAACGTTAAAAATAGTATGACTAGGGAATCATCTAGTGAGTAATCTGCTCACTATATTAGATGCGAGTATTCTCTCTTTACTCCTCGAATATTCAACGATATTCCTAAAATACTTTTATTACATAAATATTAGAATTATTATAAATCGTGGTATTAGTATGCAGATATATTTCTGCTATTAAAAATATTACGAAAAATAATACTCACGCAGTGGGGAGGAGGAAATCATTCCAAAGAGTGTTTGGTGAGAATATATTTAGCTTGTTACTGCCAATTTATAAAATACTATTAATGATATTGGATGTTTCTTATAAGGGGTTTTACTTAATAATGATTGTGTAATATTTTGTGGATAGGTTGAGCAGGCAACTAAACTGACAGGCGACAGGTCCTGGTCACGAGGAGCGCACTTACTTGAAGAAGTCGTTCCTGCAGAGGAGCCTGGCCTCCCGGGAGTAGCACTTGTCGGCCAGCCTCTCGTGGCAGTCGGCGCAGCGTACGCAGTCCGCGTGCCAGGGCCGCTCCAGCACGTGCAGCAGGAACTTGTCGTGGATGGGCTTGTGGCAGCCGGCGCAGGGCGCGGGCGCGGGCGCCGGGGCGGCGGACGCCGCCCCCGCGCCCCCGACGCCCAACACCGACAGCGAGTCGCCGCGGCCTAAACAGAAACATATTGCCATTCAGTTACTGTCAAACCATCATTTAAAGTTGACATTACTTCTATAGAGGAGTTATCTCTGCGTATGTAATAATGTCTGTACTTTAATATGTATGCCCAATATATGTGTGAAACAGTTCTTAATCCAGCTCTAAAGGCTTAAAAAGTGATGTTTAAAAACTATTACAAAGGTACTCTCCGGAAAAACTTTTCAAGGAGTTCTTAATATTTATTAGACAGCTTTACATTAAAGAAGAGATGACAAAAGTCTTGCGAGAAAGCCAATCTAAATTGTAAACTCAAATCACAATAAGCACGAGACAATCACTTCCACTACTCTTTCTATCCCCGAATGGTCAGTGTTTTTGGTCAACAACATTGAAAATATTAAGGACCAAAAATATACAATAACCTTTATAAAACTGTGAAATCAGTTTTTATCGGCTAGCATTTTAATATAGAAAAAGTACATAAATAACCTGCTGATAGATGAAGGCATTAATTATGCTGATACAGTACTGTGCATAAAGTACTAGTATTTATAATGTTATGATGGCTCTGTATATTTGTAATTTATATTTCATTATGTTTGTATGTTTGTAATATTTATTTTTAATGTACACAAGAAAGTATATCTATTTATTCTATAGAAGGTATTTTTAAATATTATATTAGTATATTTTATAAAAATATATGTTTTATTTTTAATTCAATATATATATTATTTTAATTGTATTGCTTAAAAACTGTACGCAATATTACAATAAATCTACCTTGGAAGAGGCAGTTCGCCTAATTAGGCTAGACTACGTGACTTATATTAATGATTTCATTTTTATACTTAAATAAATAAATAGATATATAGATCATATTTAACATTATATTAGGCGTACGCTTCCCTTACATTATATATAGGCATTATATGAAAGTCTGACAGTATATTTGGAAGATTCGAATTCTATTTAATATTTTTAGTTTTTTTTTTATTGAAATTTTAAACAAACCATATAGCCAGAATTACCAAAGGAAAATGAATACCGAAACGCACGTCTCATTCAGTATATATCATATTCGTTACATTTTCACTGTTTTTTTATTATTATTGTTTCCTTTTTAAACCATTTTTTTACTACTTTAATGAAGGTTTGACCGTATTGCATAAGCGCACAGATGGATAGGTGAGAGTAGAAGCCTTTCTTAAAATACAGGCCTGTATTTAAATTATTTCTATCTGTGCGTTTCGGACGTTTTAAGGACAGGTGAGAGGTAAAAATGCATTTTTTTAAAACTCAGCGCTGGGTTTTAATCGACATCCTGCGCTCTCGAGTACAGGACCTCTTAAATAATTAAAGAGGTAAAAATAATTTTCTATCCTACGCTTTATCAAAAAATTAGTAAACTTTCAAAATTTTTCAATTTTGCAAAGAATTATGTCATTTATCTTTTCAATTATACAATTATATTTATAATAATTTTAGAAAATATTTATAACAAAATGAAATTTATTTGCAATAATTAAAAGTATTCATGGATATTATGGACTATCTAAGATACATTGCCCGTCTCTGATTAAAGGATATTTATACATAAATATTGATAAATAAGAAGACAATTTAAAGTAAACGAAATAATTTAACTAAAAAAAAATAGTATTCATATTTTTTTTTATATAAACAGGGCCATTTTCTGTTTTCCTCTGTGAAATACCTCGATTAGAGATAAATAAATCGATTAGAATTAATACATTATATTTACAAATTAAGTTAGAGTGTTACTCTTTCTATAATACTAAGTAACAAAATATGAAAACTAAACAAAATTTAAATCTTTGGCCGTTTAAAATTAATATCTTCGGTTCGAAAATAAAAATAATATAAATGACTAATGAAAATGGAATGTAAAGGTGTAATGCATTATGTATTAATTGCTAAATTATCAACCGGCTAATATTCGGCTGACGTTAAAAATAGACATTGTTTTTGGTGTCGTCAGCAAAAACCAGCATCGGGTTGCTTGGCAACCGCGTCTGCGAAAAACTGTAAACAAATCGTAAAATAATAAAAGTGCGCGCGTCGGTAATTGCGCGCCAGCGCAGCGCTAAAGACGCGGATTAGCCGCTCGGCGCTCGGCGCTCGGCGCGGGTCGATCCCAACAAAACTCCAAAAGGGTCACTGATCCGTTCGCGGAAGGTCGATCGATTTCAAACGCCGTGCGGATACGGAAAATCATCGTATTACATATTACGTATTACGTATTTCACCCTTTATACTAGCAAACGTATACTAGTTGTTAAGAACCAGCGAAGAGTATGGAAAATATATAAGTATATGATATGTTTTGAAGTAATATTGGGATGGGATGTTGGTTAAGAAACCGCGTCACGCGTTAAGAGTAAAATCCGTAGAGTGCCTTTTTATACGTTCTCTGCCAAAGATACCCAAGAGTCTCGGTGTGGTTAACGCACTCGTCTCCCACGCTCCCACGAGTCCCTGGTTCAATCTCCGGTTGGGATTTTTTCCCACAAATTATACGAAAGTATACGAATGTACGAACTTAATAATGATAATGTATAGGTGTATAGTATAATAACGAAGTGACTTATATATTGAATAACAAAGAAAAATGTCTTATATTTCGTTTATACGTATATCCTGTTTGTGTGTGTGTGTGTGAGTGGGTGTGTGCGAATGGCCAAAGAAGTATAACTTCCACCGTAATTGTTTTTTTTACTTTTAAATACACCGTGTCCCAAGATCATTCCCGATAAAGAAAACAGATAACCGGTCCTGCAAGTTCTGGTGTCATTTGCCAAGAAACTATATCAAAATTCAACATGGTTACCGAGAGAAAAAATGTAAACTTTAGGTAAAAATAGTATAGAATCAAGTAATAATATATTTGTTGTAAGCGGTCAGCTATCACCGTACGCCGTAACGGTGTGTCAAGGTCTTTTTCGATCGGCGTGGGCGCGGTTTTAAAATTTACACCATCTGTCGTATGCTCTCAACGAATTTCGTACTCATAATTGGCAACACAACACCCGCCTTGGTCTTGGGACACTGACAATTCGTAAAAGCTTTACCTTGATACCACCTATCTATATAAATCTATACATAATATGATATTATAAATGATGTTTTGTCATAGCAAGCTTTTGTTAAAATGGTTTTTGCCAAATAAAATAAAAGACTATTTAGAATAGTGACTGTACAGCTAATAGTGGTGAACTACATTAATGTTACAAACTATAATTAATTGTTTTACGTTTATTACAGACTCAATGCTTAGTGTTCGACTCGTGCGTTGGAGTCGCCGTGAACGTTTCGAGCGCAGTTCGGCAGCCGGGCGCGTCGAAAGCGTGAAACGTGAAAAAAACGTAAACAGGTTTAACGTTAGTTGGAAGGGATTACCGCCGATGCGAAGCTTGGCTCCGGAGGGCAAAAAAATCACGTTTTGGATAGAGAGAGAAAAAAACTCGGGCTCGACGCGTTTCCAAATATAATATAAAAATTCGTTTTCAAACATTTGAGACGCGATAATTGCGTTGGATATAACCTGTTCTCGCCTTAACAAACTGCCCAGCACTGCATTTTATATATTTTCCCGTGTTAACGGAAAAGCGCGGTGCCTACTGCCTTATTGTTACGATATTTTTTTAGTTTCAACAAGTGTTTCAACATTTTTTATTCTTATGGGCGTGTTTCTTATTATGTGAAACTACGATGCAATATTTTTGCTAAAAAACAAAATAATTCAACAATATTAAATCAAAATCAATTTACATCAAAAGAAGCGTTAAATTTAGAAATAATTAGAAAAATCGATTAATCTAATTAATCAATCAAAAAAGACTAATTATTTAAACAAAGGGGAGAAATTTGATAATAAGTTAATCTTAACAATAAAATTATGTCTTATTAGTTAATAAGAGAAAATCGGAATACAGGAAATAAAAAAAAATCTCAGCGAAAATCGCGAATTTTCTACAAGATGTCTAAATGTTTTTATGTAACGACAAAATTTTCATGGTTTTTTTCTCTCGATATTTAGAGCCAAGCACACAAACTATTTAACCTCTAAGTCAAAATATAAGATTAGCTCGATTTAACTGCATCCTAATGTTGATTAGCTATTACATAATACACTTATATCTAGTATGGGAATTTCTCATAAAACAAACGCTTTATAATTTTAATGACAATTAGTGAATTTAGTTTATCAATAGGTATTAATTATTTTTTCAACCTAATTCAATTTGTTTCTTTGATTTTGTTATTTTTTAACTTTTATCCCACATTATTTTTTTGTTGTGTGTCCTAATCTTATCTATGTATGCAAATTGTACTTTCGGAAGCAAACTTTAATTTTATTAGGAATGTTTAAAATAAAGGGATGTTGTCGAAATGCTTATAAGAAATATTCTAGTTCTGAGGTCACAATTTTATTACGATTAGACTCATTGAAAACAAAAACATTAGCCCTGTATCGCAATAGCAGTCACGTGTGGCGTGCCACAAGCTACTTAAACGCTGGACGAGAAACGAGTAGGTATTTCAACGACCAAAAGGGGATAAGTTTAGAAGTTGTCGAAAGGGATTAGAAGCTATTCACACAAGTGCTGTTATTTTCTCCAAGAATATTAGGGATTGGCTAATACACAAAAGCATTGTAATTTCTAAAGCTCGGACACGAGTGCTTTCACTTTTTGAAACTTGAAGGTTCGAGACATTTTTACTTATTTTTTTTGGACCTTAGGTACTTTATCGTGGAGCGTATTTAGAATATTTATCTAGAATCTTATCTAGCTATCTTCAATCATTAATTTTAGAAAATATTTTAAACCAGTCTAACTTGTAAAATTAAAAAGTATCCAACTAAAACTCTCATTTATAGGCGCGTGTGCCTACATATGATTATTATTTGTTTATATTAAGTAAAACGTATCAGCGATTTTTTTTAATGTAGCCAATTATAGTATTCGTTGCCTATGTACCCAATTTAAGATATACAAATAAAAAATGTGGGTTGTCATTTTTTTTAATACATAACTGAAACAGAATTTGCTTTCATATAGTATTTCCTGTATATTATTTGTATTCCGATCAAATAATATTTTAAAATATATTTGTGCAATTAAATTACCTATATGTACGTATATATATATATATTAAATCGTTATTAATATTTATTTTTATTTGGTTTTATAAAAGCAATGAACTATTTTTGCACTTTAATATAAGAAATCGATTTTTTCCGATCTAGTAAACCTAGTAAATCGATCACCACCTAGTAAAATATACCAGAGTAAGTGCCTTAACTCAAACTATTTTTTCCAACATAGATAAAATTATTTAACGTTTTATTAAGTATTACGTTTCAAAAATTACATTTCATGGTTTTACGCATTTACTAATTTATAAATACAACAGGAATTACCACACTCATCAAAAAGGTAAGTTTAATTGCAAAATAATAATATTAAGTACCTTAAAAACCCCAATCATCATTCCATAATTATCGCGAAATTAATGAATGTAATCACGAACCGAATTTGCGGTACGTTTTGATACCATTTTTTTAACCGACCTCAAAAAAAAACGAAGGAGGTTTTTAATTCGATCTGTAGGAATTTGTTTTTTTTTTTGTTTGACATAAGTTCAGTCATTACTCCGAAACGGCTCAAGCGATTTCGATGATTTTTCGCTTTGTAACATGTTTTATTCTCATTTTGACGTATTTTATACAATATCAGAATTTTGGAAATTATGTCAGGATTTAACCTTCATATCGACGCCGTCGTGTTTCGAAATTATTCGAAAATTTGTTTTTTTGCGATTTTGATATTTTGATCCATAGAGGGGTGCACTGGGGGAAATTACCCCCCTCTCCCCCACCGAGCAAAAAAAAAAGAAACGTGGATTGTGGAATGTCACGCTCAATATAAAGTAAAACACATTGGAATAACACAATAATGAACAAACTAATTTAACAAGGGTCTATAAGCAATTAAGTAGCCTAAAACTATATTTTAGGCCTCATTTCTTTTCAAAATTTCCCGGACCCCCCTTTAAAATTGGGTGGGGGAACTCCGTTTTCCGTGGATTAATACGCGTTTGTCGCTTATGATACATTAACTGTATTGTTCCTTTTAAGTCCACTGGCGGACTAAATTTAGACGAGACGGACGGCAACTGCGACACCTCCTGGGAATAGGCCACGAGGAGTTCGATGAGCAGCCACCTCCTTGTTAGTAGGCTGACGTTCAGGTACATTCAGTTTTCATTTCCACTCATCGAACAAAGGCCCTTGCCTGCGGTCGAAGTCTGGTGCTCGTGCAACTGGCCCATTCGTCTTTTTCCTGGTCTCCCGAAGCTTCACAGCTTCCAAATAGAGACGACACACATTTTATTCTTATCTCATCATAGTATATTTTTTCTACTACAGAGATGCGTAATGCCCTCGACCGAGATAGGGTCGTATGCTCTCAACGAATTTAAAATCATTTTGTTAGCCGAGTTATTTTATTCTCGTTCGGTACACAGCCATTTGTGTTTGTTGTGTAAGCATAATAAAAAATATATATATTTGTACACCCAATTTATTTTATTTTAATCCTTATCTGCCTTTCTGCTATACCATTTTTTTAGTTAAACAACCATGTTACATTACATGAACGTTTATTGCACCGGTCACACTGAGGCTAACGTTCGTCAAAATTCTGTTTCTGAAGTGGTCACATTTTAACTTCAATAAGTTACGACAATTGTAAGGTAGCAAATAATAAAAAAAATACGAATATGATTCTATTAAAGTTTGATTTATATTTTTTTAGTGTAAGGCAACTAAAAATATTAAAATAAGAAACTTCAAAACAAACTTACAAACAAAAAACTAAAATATATTTCCTAAACTACAAAAAACAATAAAAACAAAGAACAATAAAAAATGAAACCCACCAAAACGTCGAAGGCGGCGATAAACTCTTTATGTCGCGATCATGAGTGGCAATCGTCGTCAAGAAAATTGACCAATTTGTCAGGATTAGGTTGATGACTCTGTGACTCTTGACCTTCCACGAATGACTCTTTATTTTGAACGGAATTTGCCGCGATGACGGAATGTTTACGACATGATTTAAGCGTTTTTTATTGTAAAAAGTGAAACTATTATTTTTTATGTTCATTGTTTTTTTAAACAAGTTTCCTCGTTTACAGTTACATTAGTACTTATAGCAGCAGTTGGTATGTTTTTGTCTTCATATAATTTAAAATAATATTCAATTTCACTTTTCTGAGGAAGCTTTATAGATAAGTCAAAGTCTCTTAGCAAAGCAGAAATATCAAGACCTGTGCTTGTGGACAAATGCTAGGATTTCATTATGATGTCATATAATAAGGATACCTACATACCTATATAAGGAAATCCTGACCAACACTTGACCTATCCCCCACAGTTTATGCCGTCCATGAAACAATTGAAATTGTATTTAAAATATATGACCCTCACCCTAATTGCTTTACAAAAGTATTGAGAAATTGAAGCCACTGGTTTAGGTAGGACGTCGATATGCCTGCCTGTTCATCAACGCAGGCGTCCAAAGTTTTATTAAACATATTAAAGACCGTTTGGATAGATACCGTCATGTGTATCTCAGCATTGTTAAAAATGTTATCATATGTTAATATTCAATATGTAAAAAGTGGGAACGAATTAGTTCACATAAAAACCCGCAAGGGTTTAGTGAAAAAATAAATAGAAAAAATATATATTTATTAAAACAAATACATACTCGTTTTGTAAGTTTACAGATTCGTGTATACAAATTAAAACTTATTATATCCGTGAGCGTTTGGTACCACTGCAACCTCTGTTCGCTGCCTTCTTAACTAGACTAAATGCCTATCCCAAAGAAGGCAGTTCAAATTGTTCTTATATTATGAATATTTTCCAACTTCCAATAACGAGCGTTTCATGTTAAAAAGTTGTAATCTAGTAAACAGATAGTTGAAGTAATTGATAGTGTATAGTATTATAATAGTATTATCTACATATATTTTTATATAGGAATATATATTAATATACATATGTATAGATGTATGTACATATGTAGAGGTGTAGATATATACTTTGTTTATAGTTTTAAGATTATATACACAACATAGGACAGAGGGAGAGAGAGGTACCAGTTGCTAAAGTATTCAAAGACAACAATATTACTATTAATTCCAAGCCCACAAATATTATTGACATTAAAAGAAATCATGCATGTGTAGAAGGAATTTTCGAAAAGAAACGTTCGAATTTTCATAAATATTATATTAATAATATAATAAAATAACAATATTTTGCAAAGTTTCATAGTACGTATTTGGACGGAAAATCAAATGAAGTCCCGTTTAACCACGATCCAAGCTACGAAGCTACGAAGGCTAACATCTATATATATCACGGCCAATAAATAACCCTAAAAGTGAATAATAATATATTAATAATTTTAATAACCTTTATTTCCTGTGATAACACCTCTAGTTCGATTTGAATATGGTAAAATCACAAATCGTTGTTTTGTTTTTTGAAATATTTTTACCTCTACTAAAAGAGACGAAACTAATTATTTTAATTTTAAATTAACCGACTAAGCCATCACGTACCAAAATCATGAAGAATATTCCTTTGACCCTTAAAAATAAATATTGACGTCAGATTTTAAGAAGACATTTTTACGCGACTCATAAAAGCAATAAACTTTATAATCGATTCAAGGACACAATCGATGTTGCATAAATCATCTAGGACCCGCACGTTTGAGCATGTCAGCAATAAAATTGACAACAGTGGCTGTAATTATGTAGATATTGCTAAAAGCATACACTAGAGGTAAAATATTATCTCGCAACTAAATAAAGAAGCAAATCTTATATAATTTAAGATATATTTCTAGGGAAAAACGCCGGGCCATTTTAAACGTAACCCATTTCAATATTGCAAAGAGATGGCTTATTGTTCTCCTGTCAATTTAGTATTTCTAAGGCCTTCAAAGCGTTGCATAAATTCAAATTTGTTATTTGAAAATAAAAGACGGTTTTATAATGGATGGTGAAAACTCAAAAAGGAAAGATGAGTTTTTGGCCCGTAACCTAGAGATGTCACATTGAATTTGATTGCAAATAGCGTGGATGGTCTAAAAGACAAACATTAATATCCTGCTACAATTATTAAGGATCACTGCCCTCATCATATTTTTCCATTGATGATGGTGGAAAGATGAAAAGATAGTTCAGGGGTTTCTTATGCGTTTTTCCTGTTTTTTTTTTTTTGTTTCTATTATAATATTTTCGAGCAAGTGATTGAAAAAAAAACAATCTAATAAAGTCTATTGTAATCCAAACAATGACAAAAAATCCGATCCCAATACGAATTATATTTTTAGTAAAGTAAAAATATAAATTATATGAATTATTACGAAACGTATGTAATGAAATATATGCGATATAAAATCCAAAAATATTTTATTCTTATTTTTTTTATCGTTAGTGAACCTGAGAGTAGGTAAAGCGTACCTAGATATTTTTCGTATTTTGTAATATTCATAATTTTGATATGTTTTTCGTCTTCATATCAATAATTTCTTCATTCACTTTGTCTTCAAACAAGTATAAAATCGTTTCATTGGCTGCCTGATCTAGTCTTCCTTGTTCCTCCAGACCCAGCATCTTTATTCCCAGGGTATATCGAAGTCCGAGATTGAACACGTAGGTTGTTTAAGTCATGATAAAATAAATTCTTTATTTGCATCTCATATATAAATTAATAGGAAGTATATTTTGTTTCGCTAATAAGTTTGATAGGTACAATGTAATACCAAAAATATTATGTAACGAAAAGCTCCATACCATATATAGGCAGCTACAATACAATTTAGAACAAATTTTACATAAGCCTTAACATAACAATAAGAGAACGTTAAAATAAAAAGAAGTCTCATTAAATAATTAGAGAGGGACGTGGAAAGATAGGAATTTAAAAAAAAATGTATTTAAAAATCTCGACTTAATTCGCAGCTATAAGGATTTTTGTACCAAATATTTTTTTCACTTCGTTTCTAAATGTTTTGCATACAGTCCACACTGCATTGGAGTTGTTTATCGTTCGGTAAATAAGATTAGTTATTGCGCAATTTAACTATCAAAATTCCTCTGAACCTACAGTCGCTGCTCATATTATTAGAAACACTGCCAAAATTCTGAAAATTTAGCAATAGAAGTTGAATTACTGTGAAATAATCAAATTAATTACAATTTTATATTTTGTGACAGATTAGTGTATGCATATGCTTTAAAAATAGAAGTGTGGCAATATTCTCCCAGTAAAAAAGAAGTGTAAAAGCAGCAGTGTTAAATTTCGGAATATTGGCAGTGTTTCTAATAATACGAAAGGCATCGTAGATTTGAATACCTACAAAACGAGACATGTTGAAAAAAGCGCGTTCTTCTAATCAATCTTGGTACAATTTCAATAACTAGATTTGGGAGGTAATCCCCAATTAATTAACGGCAATTAAGTTTAGTGGGCAAGTCATCTTGTAAAGCGGCGGCGAGTTCAAAGGGTCGCTCGTGTGAGTCGGAGAATTCGAAAAAAGCAAAAAACGGAAGAAACTATCATTTTTATTCCGTTTTGATCGACCGAAGACATTAATATATTATTTATGACCGCCATCGCAATATTTTGTCAAACTTATATTATATTATATGACATGCTCGATATAATCTACGTAGGTAGATACCGCTAGTCGATTACTATAAGGTGATGTGTTTGACTTTTATCTACATTATTTATTAAATTGGAACACTGTATGACTGACATGACCCACATCAACGTTATGTATAAAATGCCAGCAAATCATTACTGTTTAACCGTGCTTCGACCTGGTTTCACAGGTAGGCCATTGAAAATATTTCCATATATACTAGTATGTAGGTACCTAGTTTCAACATTATTAATTTTGTTTGATAGATTTCATTATTTTCTTTATGTAGAAACACATTTACCTAATTAATCATTTATTTAAAACTTTGTAGGTATACAATTAATCATTATTATGATCAACTGAAGTGCAATTTATTAAACTTCGTTTTAATTGATAATTGATTGATGTTGTTAGGTGCATAAAATGGCAACAATAATCGATAAAAGTAATTTACCCGCAATTACATATTATATGCCTCGTGTGTATCGCACATTAATCAAATTATAATTATATATTTTTTAAATATTTATACTCATCGTTGCTTAAATCCGGATTTAGTGGATAGAAATAATAAAAGTCTTCTTTCTGAGATAAAATCTATATGTATTTTTCTTTCGGGATAAGTACATCTTAGTTCATATCAGAACAATGCCTGGTATATAATATCATTATTGATTGGGAATTTGTTCAAAGGAATTCAGTTATAGCAATCGAACTATATTGGACTTCTTTTCGAACCTGCTTCAAATGTCGACAAATTATCTCTTTATAAACGATTCAAAGTCCAAGTCGGTGACAGTTTTACATGCCGGTATATCCATATAGCGACGATTTATTTAACTGTCGGTGATGACACATGTGACACCAGTCGAAACGTTCTCACGGTTTATAAAAACGGCATCTCGTTCTTTACCGCAATAGGTAAAATTTTCATACTAAAAGGAAGTGAATACAGAATAGTGTAAAATTTTCAATTAATTTTAAAACCTTTCTTGATTACTTGAATCTACAACCAAGTCAGTAAGTGCCCTACCCGAGTAACCTACAAAACGACAAAATAAGATCTCATTTCAACGAATCATAATTAGGCAATAATAATAAAAGAATAATATTTAGGTGTTTCAAAAAAATAATAAACCAATAATATATCAGTGATTTAAAATATTAATAAACGAATAATATTTAGGTGATTTAAAATAATACTAAAAGAATAATATATAGGTGATTAAAAATATTAATAAATTAATAATATATAAGTGATTTAAAATAATAATAAACTAATAATACATTGGCGATTCAAAATAATAATAAACGAATAATAATTAGGTGATTCAAAAACTAAAAATAATCCGTAGCGAGACCCTCATCGAATGTGATTAAAAAACGGTCAAAATCACAATCAAATATTAGCAAAGAACGCACGCCATAAAAAACTTTAATATTAAAAAGAAATGTTTAGTATTACTTTTTTTTTGTGTGTAGGTAGTTGCATATTGCAGGCTTCTCTCAGATTTTTAACTAAATTGACGGCTCAGCATAAAGAATTAAAATAAGTATATGATATCTACACATTAAATATAGGTACCGAATAAAATCTACCACCGTAATAGGGTACATATTAAATCTACGGTAATCCAAGGAAATTAAGACCACGGTAATTAAAGATTATATTATGTTTGCAAAAATTTCACCATCTTAAGCACCATTTAAATTTTAATACTTTGCTAACAGTTTACAAAGCGCTGGTGGAATCCATTATCGGTTATGGGCTGATAGTTTACGGCAGAGGGTATAAAACCTACCTAAGTAATTTTACTTAGGTAAAGATTGTAGAGATTGTATAGGTAGGTAGAGATTGTATTTACAATCTCTACAGTTTCGTATACTTAAAACAATTGTACCCAACAAAATAAAAATGATGTACAAAAACTCAAACGTTTAATTATAAAATATTTATGGAGTATTTCTCAAGCGAAGAATTCAAATAAGTACTCGACAAGGCAATTAGCATCATAAATACTCATTATACCGAAATTTAAAAATCTATATGGGGGAAAGGCAAACTAAGGTTGTGCTGGCACGATTATTTAATAAAGTAGCTTTATAAATTAAGAAATTAAAAAAAAATAGTGATGTAAAAAAGATCTAAAATTATACTTATATTCTTCAAATCATTCTTCTTCCTAATGTAATGTTTTTAACAATAGGTTAATGTGTGTGTGTGATCAAAAATTTGAATTGAATTTGAATTTTGAAGCACAATTTAATAATAAAAATAAGTTAACATAAAAGATCAGTAAGGGATATTATGATTTTTATGATTTTTTAAATTATATTACTGGGGACGTTTCTTTATAGATATTAGGAATATTTAATATGGCTTTTCATTTAATATAATTTTGTTTAACAAAACTAAACTAAAAAATACATTACAAGGAATAACTTATAGACCCCAGCCCCCTCCCCTGCCAACCATAAAATGAACTAGTTCTTTTATATATTTTTTATATTTATAACCCTTAAGCCTCCCCAGACTGCAAAATAAACCGGGGGATTAGGTAAAACATTTAATCCACCGATGATGATGTAGGTAGGTATAAGTGATTCTTTCGGTTACTTGTCCGGAGGGGCGCTGCACCCCCCCAGAGTAGCCCTAACGCCTCCCCCGCTACACACACATCACCAATAATAAGATTTCTGTAAATAGAAAATATAACTTTTGAAATTTTCGTTCATTTTAGTTGTATCGTTCCGTTATTTTGTGACCTGATTAAATCTTTTCTCCAATAAAATAAATAACGTGCATTTATTGATAATGAATATTACTTTGTTTTATTTATTTACTCTGCCCCCCACCCAAACCTCTTAAATGGTAGGTACAGACCCACCTGTATACTTATGTTGATTAGGCAAGCGCTGCCAATAAAGCGGGAAACTTATTCCCGCGACGGCGATTTATGGATCCATTGTCGTATCTATCGTTCCTTGAAGTCGCCTTCCAAAGCGACGAGCTGTCACTCGCATTCATATGCAGACATAATTATCTCGAAGGATTTAGGTAGAGATTTGGTTTGAAAATACAGATTCTATAGCCGATTTATTTAAACGTTTTTTTTTTGAGAAATGCTAAATATTTTCCTCGACTAAAGAAACCTACGCGACTCCGATTCGTGTAGTACCCTACCCTACACCCACAAGAATTCCAGCAATCGTGGTACAGTGAAATTCTCTTATTACGACGCATTGGGTTCGGGTATAGTCATAAGGTCGACATTTGAGATCACGGCCAACCTCCATATGAGCGCCTATTGTGAAAGACCGCTTAACGATTGAAACGACATATTTTTATCGGTTTTAGCGACGACTTTCAATTGTTTTCTTAGGACCGCAAGATTCATTTTGGCGGACCATTTTTGGCGCCAAAAAGATATGAAAACACAAGCCAAACTATCAGTTGATCTAGGATATTTTTAGAGCACTTGACGTCAGGACGAAAGTTTAACTTTTTTAACTCGATTTACTGTATTTTTAACTAATGAACATTCATATAAACATGCATTTGTTGTTTTGGTTTTCCAAAACGTTTACAACGACTACCGGTTAACAACCGCGCGGTCTCTTTAAGGTTGTTATAACCGATTTTGATCATGTATTTACAAAATCGATTGCACACACAATTGAATTATCCCTAAGGTAGATCTCCTCCTCCCTGCCTAACCTCTCATACATCACCCACATTTGGGTTTTATTAATATACTCATTTATAATTACCTACTAAGCAAAATGGTTGGTTTTTTTTAAAAAAAGTTTCATAATTTAAAAGCAACGAATTTAAAATCATCTCTGGAGCTAGATTTCCATATCAAGGAAGGTTCAATAAATAGGTACAAATAATAGGTATTATGCTTATTAAGAATTGTGTCATGTGTGACCTATTACAAATGTTAGGGTAAAAGCGAGCACGTGCGTTCTGGGCTCTTAATTATCGACTTATTTTTTTTTAAAAAGCTCTAATATATTAAGTACGTATGTACTCACATGTCTACCACTTACAAATAGATACCTAGGTACATTTCTTTCGAGTAGTTAGGTTATAAAAAACTATGGAAAAGATTTTTATTTAACCTAAATAAAATTGTGCAAAAACTGTTCGATATATTTGTTTAATAATCCTTCGAACATTTTCAGAGATAAATAAAATTTTGCGCACTTACATAGTTTTAATATATAATTGAATGTTATTTTTTAAAATATTCTTTTACTCAAAACTTAAATATGTATTTACACAAAATATAAAGTAAATAAAAATAAGGATTTGTTTTCAATTTCAAAAAAAGCAATCGAAATCGCATCGTCTTTGTTTTCTGGGCTCCCCGGGGCTGTGGCCTATTAAGTCCTCTGGTTAATGGGGGGGCCTGTGTAGGTATTTTGCTATTTACTGATTTACATAAAAGATGGAAGATACTAGGTAGATATACCAACACTCAGGTAGGTATACCAATTGGGAATAAGTATACTAGAAGATTGTATTACACCAAATTTTAACTTAGTAGACTTCAATTGGATATTTTTGATTTAATTGCCATTGATTTTTAATAATTCCAATGTTCGCCTACCTGCCTGTAGCGTAAAAAATCTATTTAGTGATTTAATTATAAGCAATAAAACACCTATAAATATCTTAAATGTCACGTGAAATTTTAGTCTGGTTACAAAAACTTTAGAGAGAATAGGCTTAAATATCGAAGGAAAAATAAAGAATCCTGAAGTTTTCTTCGTTTACTGTAAAAATTATAGCTTAGTAACTTTGTGGGATACTAAATACTATAACATTTTCTATGGAAGATAAGTCAGCGATATATATTTACCTATGCAAGTACACACTGTCTTGCAAAGCCCTGACAATTGACATTCTTCAACACTTGGGTTGAAAACTGAGCAGATAACCTTCCTAGCCAAAGGCTGGAATTTGACGAAGACAATATGAAGTCAATGTTATGTATAAATTCAGAAAACAGAATTGCCCCAGCTTGCTCCATTAGGTAACTTATGGGTCTACCTTTTATTATTGAACATAACGTGACTTCCGAACGAGGGAAGAAGGTTTGGTTAGAAGAGTGCTATATATATATATATGTGCTAGCTATGATATGTATAGAGGTAGGTATGGTCAGGTACGTACCGATGTGGTGGTGGTAGGGCGCATGCGCGCCCCGGCCCGCGAGGAAGCCCGCCACGGCTGGCGCGTCGGCGGGCGCCGTCGCCGGGACTGCGGCGCCGCGGCCGCGGGCCCCCGAAGACACCAGGGCCACGCCGCCCCTCACGGTGCCAAATTGAGAGCGCCAAACGAGGCGCTCCGAACCCAACTAGGTGATGAGTACCACCCGCGAATCGGAACAGACCATCGGCCTGCGCTACGAACGCACTAAAAGACGCGCACTGAAACCAACATTAGAGAAAACATCGATTCGATGTGAACATCCTTATTTATCGACAATTCGATTGTCGTATTCTGGAATGGAACGCGCAGCCCGATTCGATCGCAGTCCGCCGAGCACTGAGCGGACGGCGACGGGCGCGAGAGGGACAGCCGTCGCGGCCGTCGCGTTCGCCGCGGGCGTGGCGCGCCAATCGGAGCGCAGGGGGCGCGGCCATCGGCGCGGTGGGCGGGGCCAGGGCGCTCTTTGTTTTGGCTAGACTGCGCAATGGGTGACGGGCCGTCTCTTGGCGTTTTTTGTGTCCTCTTCGATTTTCCGTCCCATCAAAACAGTTAGCTTAGCTTAACAATGGATCGGTCATTACGGCCTTTATTTTGACATTCCTTCGCGCGCAGACCGCTCGCCTAGTGGACTGTCGGACATTTTTTCAGGACCCAAAAAACTACCCATCAACAATAAAATGTGGTCATGTCGATTCGCGTTAACAGGACTGCCAATATATAAGATAGGTATCTTGGAATTCTGTTAAATTAGAACTGAATCTATAATAACATTGAAGATTGACAGGGCAAGGTAATTAAATACTATTAAAATGGAGTGAGGGATGTGTTAAATATCAGCGTTAGTCTGCGATAAAACTCCTGGCTGGTTCATCGCGTATTTCATTCACAAAGAGCTAAATTCGATTTGACACATATTGTAGGTTAGAAACGTCACTAGGGGTACACGTATAAATATTTACACATCAAAAAACTTACCTACTTAGAGTGTAAACGTGCCATCTTTTGACTTACGATTGGATAACATGTTTTGCTGACGTCATTAGTAGGTATTTCTGGTTCCGAGCCGACTGCCTTCAGTCTTCAGGATGGGTCGTGTACTCGTGTAAAGGCACACACCACATGCAGAAGTAAAAACCATTTAAGGTCGTTATATCTCTTAATTGGAAAGAAATATATATTAAGATATATTGAACATGGATAGTGTAACGATTTCTTAACGCCGGACCCTTCGTAGCCACCTTTTGATCTTACGCTACCCTTAAGTTTTTAGATTTATAACCGAGGTCACATATAGACTTGACTATTATTTAATTTTATTGATAATTTATATTTTTAAATAGATGTTTTTTTTATTTAAAACATTTTTCTCCCTTTTCTCTGTTATAAATCCATCCGCTAATAATAATAAATGGTGAAACCAACTCGTTAACCTTAGAAAAAAAAAAACATTTTGGCCTACCTAACTTAGTTTCTTATTATTTCCCCTCCCCTAAACCTGACATCAATAATTGGTTTCAATTGTATTAATTTGATTTCTATATTTAACATAATTAAAGTGTCACCTTCGTTTTTAATCTAAAATTTGTTACCTGATAGATAATTGCCTCGAAACGCGTTTGTTATATACCTAAGGACTTACTAAATGTCGTAATTTTATATTCGAGTCTAAACCTTGTAAATAAATTAAATAAATAAATAACAACTATCGGAAGATAAAATATAATTAGCTCGATTCACCTGAAAATTTTGGTATTGCTGATTGGGTATAATAAGTAATAATAGAAATACATCTGAAATTATCCTGAAAAAAAAAGTTTTTGCAAATTTTTTTAGTAAAAGTAATTTTTCAATTATGTCTTGTATATTTTTAAAATAATAATCAATTCAGTATGTAAACATTTTGAACGGAAAAATAGCTTTTATTTGTTTTTCTTCTTCTAGACCTAACTTAATATAAGATGAAAAATTCTCTAGCTATCACTTTAAAAAAAAATAAATAAAAATAACCTACGCGTCGAATTAAAAACCTTTTTTTTTTAATTCGATTACTGTGGGCACTGAAACCGACCTTTGACCAAATCCAACTGCTTGCAGATCAATAATTAAACATATTTAATTAAACCAAGCAAATGATAACACTTTTCTTATGTTTAGCGAGTATTATAACGTTAAAAACTATTGCTACGAAATCTCTGAAAAACAATCTTTAATTGTTTGCAAAGAAATTAACTGAGCATTTAAATTATTGTTTTACTAATTATTATTATACTATTTGTTTTGTTTGCAATTACTACCATGCTATAAAACTATATAAGATTATTAATGTATCTTGTAAAGGAGGTGTAAAATATAGAACCAATAATCTAAACATATTTCACAAATAGTAATATCTGTATATTGCACACCTGGTTTCCTTGGGCTTGGCTGGTACATACAAGAAAAATAAGTAAATTTATCAAAAACATAAATAAAATGGGATTTTAGACGAAATGGAGCTGGGAAAAGTGTTGATTTTGAGAAATGGCGCTACTTCGACACACCTGTAGAATTTAATATAACATGAAATGAAACATAAATTAATAGTAAATATACATTTTTTATAACAAGCTTTTATTTAAGCGCTTGAATGCGTATAATAAATTTCGTGTCTGTGCTGTTGACCGTTGAGGAGTTCCTTCATCTCCAATCCTGGGTGGAGAATCAGGTCATGCTTACCATAAAAATGCATTGTCATCGGAACTGAACCATGTCAAATGTCGATGCCGTGGAATAACAAGGGCGGATCTTTCTCGGGGAGGGCACGTGCGGGGGTATAGAGTTCCCCCACCCTATCATAAGCGGGGGGTTCCATTTATGATGAAAATTTTAAAGTTTTAGGTTAGAGTTGTGTTTTTCTTGATTACATTGAGAGTGATAGTGAACACTTATTTTTTGTATCGGGGGAGGGGGGGGAGTAATTGCCCCAAAGGGATAAGAGGAAGTGGTTCTAATTCAGCTTGCAAGATTTGACCTAAACCTACGTACTCAAAACATTGCAAGCTGAATAAAAGCTTGTAACAAGAATCACCATGACACCCGGTATAGCATTCATATAATATCAATGCTTCTTAACATTGATTAGTATACTACACGACCTTTTACCTACTTGGTTAACTAACTGGTAGAGATGGTATTGCGGCAATGGGCTCGTCAATTTATACCGCATTTAAGGTACCAAATAAAGTGTTTATTAATAGATAGGTATTGTTATTACTCGACGGAGGGAAATTTTTAATAATTTACTTTATACTTTTTATTTTTTTATATTTTATACCTTTTAATGCTATTTTGTAAAATTAAATGTTGAACATGTGTCAACACCATAATATGATAAAGTCTACTTCTGCGGAAGTTTGTAATTATGTAGAGTTTACTTGCCACTCAAATCTAATCTAAGTTTCCACATATCTATTATATTTCCTAAAAAAATAATACAAAATTTGACTGGTTTTAATCCAATTCATCCAAAAATGAAATACATTTTTTGAAATTAATCTCTTCCGCATTTATCGATATAGGTATAATAAATATTTCTCTTTTTAATTACTTATAAAATTAAATTTTCAGATATTCTGAAAAATTCAAATTCAAGATGAGGTGCTTCTAATTTCATCATAGGAACATCATCAAGTAGATAATATTTAAATCATATTTTGAAGAAATAACTTTTATTTTTGGAGTGTGGGACACCCCAAAAAGAAGGTGAATTTTAAAATGTTAATGAAAAACTAATTTTGCTCGCTTCTTAAGTTAAAGAAATTGACGGGTAACTGGTATAAAACCGAATACCATTAAAGCTTTAAAAAACGTCTATGAGAACCTATTCTATCTCTAGACAGTTGCATGTATCAGTTAGTTGATATTTCTCTTTGAACTTATTTTTTGTCAGTGGTTTACCAATTTGTCGTTTTGCCAAACATTGTGCATTGCTGGCCATTCAAATCGTCCACCTACTCATATACGTTTCTTCCCAATTATAAAAAAAAGTTATAGATTTGAATCTTGTCGGGCTGGGATGAGACACGCTTTATATTAAAAAAAAACATGGTACAAAAACTCACCTGCGCCATCTAGTGATATCATTATGAAAACTAATAAAAAGCAATGTAGTTGCACTACTCACCGCTTACATCGCAAAATCAGCTCCAAATAGAATATTTTTACTAGATGTCGCTTTTTTACAAAATCTTGATTAAAAAATGAGGAAGCTAGTTGTAATTCTCTACTTATGAGAATAAATACAATTTTATAATGGCGAAATTCTTGCATATAGCGTTTTATAAAATGAATTACTGATATTAAACTAACGTGCGGTATCAGATACGCAGAGAGAAAAACTTCACAAAAAAAAAGATTTATCCCTTTTTTTATGAAAATGCTTTTTTGAAACGGTTTCATTGCTATAGGCAAACAGCTTTATTAAAGAGCTTATTACCATAACCTGACGAAGAAAAAAAGGATTTACTATAAAGCCAAGTCGTAGTCCTGTAGTACCTGTAATCATGTAGGTACCTATTTTATCCATCTTTCATTGCAATATCTCTTCCCTTCTTCTCTTTCTCTTCCACCTACAGATAACTTTGTATGTCACTTAAGTGCACTTATAAAATTAAAATATTTGTTCTATATAAATAATAATGCTTATTAAATAAAACTTTTTGTTTACGAAAATTCTATCGGTATTATTCAACTAACAAAAATGCGAACTTGGACTTGTTTGATCTGGCAGCACTGGTGCGTTTGTACGTTTTGACATTTCATAATTTTTTTTCTATATGTCTAATCGTTTGTAGGTTATGTATCTAGGGTAAAGTGTATTATATGGGAACTAAATAAACATACGTTTAAATAAAATGAACGTACTGTTTTAAAATGTCCCCAGGATATCACGTGGTCCTAAGTGTATTCGGAAGACGTTTTGTAAAGCATTTTTACGCTCTCAGGTGCATCAAACTTCCTATTACAAGTGCCTTTTTTGAAAGATACATTTTGAAAGAGGTTCCAAGAATATATTGTGTCTATGAGGTTCCAAGGAGAGTGAATTGGCGACTGCTAAATATAACTGATTAGGGTTAATTCTTAATATATAATAAATCGCTCTAAACCGGAAGGTCTTTGGGCTTAGAAAATGTTAATTTCACTTACAAAATCACAGAAATTTACTTCTTAGCTATTACAAAGGTTGTGCCATTGACAGTAGGTAGATAACTCTTAGTAGTAGTTGAAACATCGGTCTCTCAGTAGCCAAACAAATGTTTTTATGCCATGTTTGGCGACATAGCAACATCCCTTGCTCAGTACAGTCTCTCGTGTGAAAACAGTGCTATGAAATGTGATAAACTATGCTCTATATTAATTACAGAATCTCTTGAGTTTATGGGATTCATTCCACTCCTGTATACATAAAATGGAATGTGTGCTTTATGTTACATAATTAATGTTAAATAAAGCTACATAATATAATACCCCTAAAAAATTTCAGATATTTTAAAACAAACCATCAATCCAATGCGCTCAATAAAAATGCAACTCCGAATATAGTAAAAGAGACCGACACAACACACAGAGAGATAACACAAGATCTCATTAGAAATTTTAGTATAATTGCACACGTCGACCATGGCAAGAGCACTCTGGCCGATAGGTTTCTGGAAATATGTGGTTCGATAAAACCTGGCAGCGCTTCACCACAAATGTTAGACCAGTTGCAAGTTTGTATTGAATATTTTTTAATTTTTATATGTTTTTATGGTAACTTGGTGCTAAATTTGATATTAATAATTTCCACTTGATTATTTTCATTAAAAGCTGTTAACTACAGTGTGCTACAACAGGAGGTAGCTAATTTGAATTCGTTTCTTAATCTCAAGTTTTCATTTTTGGAAAATTGTGTTTGAAACAGATGTCATTACACAATGGAGCGTTATCTTAATTACCATCTAAACGTAATTATGCAAGTCGCAAATCAATTGTAGCTATTGAAATAAAGTTTTATGTAATTACCAGTCTGTCCATAAAGAAGATATTGGAACGGTCTTCTATGGTCATTAAAATGTCCTACCCTTAATTCACAAATCAATCTCTCAACTGCTAGGGCCCAAGAGGGCTATCTATCACGTAGGCCCCGATCTTTTGAAATCATTTTCGATCAATGTACCGTCATCACATCGTACCCGTCATTACAATGTTTTTAAAATACCCTCATGATAACGCTCTATTTTCTCATTTTCTCATTTTCCTCTAATGAGCCTCATTTTCAACCCACATTTTCAAATAACGCTCTACATTCACCGATACCACGGATGCAAAGTTATTTTAATGAAACTATTAACTGCTTCGATAAATTGACTCTGAATAAATCGCAATTTAAAGTGTTCAGCAACGATCTTTTGTGTAAAAATTAACTGTTCTTAATTCGTGTAGTAGATATGTATATATATAGATATAAAATGGTTTTGTTATTTTTGTTAATAACTTTAATACTTTTTGTTAGTAGAAACCTATTTTTAGTTTTACATAGTTTTTTATCGATCCATCAAATTAATTTTTTTATTTTATATATACTGTGTAAAATTGTTGGTTTCTCCAATAAAGATAAATAAAATAAAATAAATAGTAACCACCCAATGACCCAATCCCGGTTTGTGATTTCCATGGCAGCTTCACTCTGACCATACAAAATCCTTCCCAGGAACATAGCGAATAAAATTTCCTTAAAGTTGATAAAGAATTTTGAGAATGTGCAGATTAATGACACCACATCTTCATCAATTTCTTTTTTACCGTCAGAAATTGAGTGTTGTCGTATAGAGGCCCCTTTTCTGATTACACCAAACAAAGAATTGTGAAAATAGATTTTCTTCTTAAATTTACCATAAAACTATTAAAAAAAACAAATAGTGCTCTGGTTGTTATAAAAATAAAATAAGCAATAAAAACTCTAATAAATTAAAAATATTAATAAAAAACCAATTGAGTAAAGTCAGAATATTAAATAGATTAATTCACCAGGATATATATATATAACCTAAGTTCGTTCTCGAAGTACCTACGTGTCTACAAGTTTCACTGGATTACAGTTGTTCAAGAAACAACATCAAAAGTTTATTTAGGTTTATTTACCTAGTCCAAAACAATAATTTGGGCTCATTAAATGGTTTCCAAAATACATGTTTTTTAAATTTCTTTTTAGGTAGAAAAAGAAAGAGGTATTACTGTGAAGGCTGTAACTGCTTCTCTCGACTATGAATACAATGGTTCAAGGTATTTACTCAATCTAATCGATACTCCTGGACATGTTGACTTTTCTAATGAGGTATTTATTAATTTACATATTTTTTTATTATTATTTAACTGCACTTGAAGCCCGTTTAAAATATGCACTATTAGTTACAATTAAACTTAACTATTCATTTAACTAGGTACTCTTTTTTAAATTGATTTAAAAAGTAAACCTGACCGGATGGATATAAAAGTAATTATATTTTTTTTATGAATAAAAGGAAACATATTCAGCTCACAAATAAAATGTTTCCTCGTACATATTACGTATATTTCCAACGCCAGTTTAAAGTAAAGAAGCAATAAGTATCATAGATTATCTATTTTAGTTCCAATATTGAAATAACAGTTGTGTATAAATAACAAATAGATATTGCAATACTAAAAAATAATTATAAAACATTTATGTTAGCCTACAACCCAGAATGAGTATGCAGTATAAGTACCCAGGAGGTAACGAAACAATTAAAGGTGTTGAAATGCTGTCTTAAAATAAATATTATGTACATGTTTTTTGTTTTCATGAGTTTTTCGCGTCTTTTAATCACTACTTATTTAATAAAAGCCCCGCAGAGTTTCATTAATTTTAAGTACACCATATTTATGTTGTTCTTGTGGACTCATCCATCTCCCTGACTCGTCATTCAATGATGCCATGATGAATAAGTCTGAAATCTCTTTTACATATTTACATTCACTTTGCTACTTTCATATTATATGAATAAAAATACATTTGATGATAAGTCATTGGGATATTTAAATTGACGATCATATAGTATCATTTTTGATTTGTATAGATGCAACCATACTATGATAATTATTGAATGTCCTAACATTTCCTTTATCTATTTTTAAAGGTCGTCCGAAGTGTGTCGGCCTGTCAAGGTGTCATATTGCTGGTTGACGCAAACGAGGGTATTCAAGCGCAGACTGTAGCAGTTCACTCATTGGCAAAACGGAACAATCTCACCATAATTCCTGTCCTGAATAAGATTGACTTGCCAATGGCGGACCCTGAAGCGGTCGCGGCTCAGCTTTATTCCTTATTCAAGATCGAGCCAGACACTATTTTCAAAATATCCGCCAAAAAAGGTTGGGGCGTGAGAGAAGTCCTTGACGCAATCGTAACGAAAATACCACCGCCTTCAGCTTCTACCGACGGATATTTTAAAGCATTCACTTTCGACAGTTGGTACGATCGGTATAGGGGCATAATGTCGGTGGCTTACGTGGTCAGTGGTATTGCTAAAGTCGGCGATTCAGTCAAGTGGAGCTCGTCTCCGAAGCAACAGACGCTAAAGTATATATCTATGTTAAGACCGCATGAAGAGGTCGTACAAAGTGCAGTCGCGGGCCAAGTTGTAGGCTTGGGATGTGGACCAAAAAGTGGCGGTGGAGTCGGGGAAATTCTTACTGACATCAACCACCCTCTCACTGATTCCTTATCTCTACCTCCAGTAAAACACATGGTTTACGCTGGAATATTTCCGGCCGATCAGTCGAAGAATCTTGAAGTTCAAAGTGCCCTTGACAAACTAGTTCTCAATGACTCCGCTGTTACAATTATGAAAGACTCCAGGTATTTAAAAAACACATAGTATACATTTTTATTTTGTAATTAACCACAAATAGAAATTAAATACATTGAATATAAGTGTAGAAGAATGAGTTAACAGATTTTTTTATGGATTTTTTTATTATTTTTATGTAAATGCAATACATATACTTTTTATAAAGGTCTCCTAAATAAAAATCATAATTTTACATTACTTTTTTCATAATCTTTTACAGCATTTAAAGCATTTTTTAAAGCATTTTACATAACGTCTGGCATGGAAAAGCTATAGTATCAGGAACTGTAGAGGGGGGGGGGCGATATTCATAAAAATTACTAATGTGAAGATGTGTTACATTAAAATTTGACCCCCTCTTTTTCGACAGATATTCACGTTTCGAGGTACTGTAGGTATGGTATTAATATTAATTTATTTTGAAAAACATTTGATGAATATTGAGCTTTCGTCGTTCAACTTCAAAATAACGTATACGAGTATCTATTAGATTAAGATTCGAAAGAACGAAATTCGGAATGTATTGTGGATGGCGAACAGATTTTTATGAAATAATAACTTTTTCCAGTCCGGCCCTCGGTCAAGGATGGAGAGTCGGTTTTCTTGGTCTGCTACATTTGGAAGTTTTCTCTCAGAGGTTATTTCAGGAGCACAAAGCTGAGGCTATCCTGACCGCTCCATCCGTTCCTTATAAGATCAAGTGAGTAAAATTATAAAAGTATTTTTTTTATATGCCTTCTTATTTTCCTATCTTAGACAGATGTGGAGAAAATTCATCCTTTTATATTTGCATATTCTATCGCCATAAAATAAATTTGTCTAAAATACCTAAAAGACCGAATAGGTATGGGCCAGCAATATATTTGTGACCAGATGACCCTCAGCAAAACCTCCAACTAAAAGGTGGAGCACTGAGACAAAAGACGGCCAAAAAACTTAAAAAAAAAAGCCAACTTCAATATAAATCTATAACCAAAACCTAAGAAATAATTTAAAAAAAATTTTTTTGTTCGTAAACAATAAAAAAACCAATCCGACAAACCGGAAGTCGATGCAGAAACACACCGTATGCAACTTCAGTATAAACTATACTCTTTAAATATTAATCGTATTATTAATATTCATCAATTCGATATGAAAACATTCTGAACGGAAAACTTAGTTTTTATTTATTTTTCCTACCTTACACTAGACGTATCTTAGCTAAACTTAAATGGAACCACCACTGAGATATTCCCTATCATATGGAAAATATTATTTGAAATCGTTCCAGGCAATCCGGAGTAATAGTGAACATCAAAATTTACACATTGAATTAATCTTCTTTTTTTAAAGCTGTTATAAAGATATTGCTGTAAAAACAAGCAATGCGTCAGTACTCTGTGAGAATGGTAATTTCTGTGAGTAAACTGTTACTCATGAGTTTGGTTACAATTATAAAGAAATAATAAATATTACAACTTTGGAATTGAAATTTTTCAATACACATGTTTTTATATGCAGAATAAAAGGTGCAAAGAACATTAAAATGTACGGCGAAGAAGTGCTTATAACGAATCCCTCTCAGTACCCCATCGAAGAATCTAACATAGTCGAATATCTCGAACCATTGATTAAGGGCACCATCGTAACGCCCGTCGAGTACCTCGGCTCCGTCACTTCTCTCTGTCTGGATAGACGGGGGGTCGTTCAGCCGTCCAGCCTGGTGGACGAGAAACACATTCTGCTGCAGTTCATACTCCCGCTCACGGAAATTGTGTACGACTTCCACGATATGTTGAAGAGTGTCACATCCGGATTTGCTAGCTTCGACTACGAGGATCATGGTTTTCATCCGAGTCCGATGGTCAGGGTGAGTCAGCTATGAAGTTATATTATTATAGTGTAACCGTCTTTAGACATGTTCGCCCGTGAAATGTCCGGAAACCAAATAAATGTTCTTTTGTTAAGAAATTGCTTTATGTTTTAACCAGGATTACCTCTACATCTCAGAAAATTTACCCAAACCGAGTTTTGAAAAAAATGAGTTCTCAAACGATGTACTTCTTTTAATGCAACCGAAATAGAGTATTATTATTGCAGTGAACACTTATATGAAATTTAAAGAAAGATATTATGCTTTTTACTTACTACTGGATTTTTGAACATTAAATATTTAAATGTTTTTTTTAAGCAACCTATTATTCTCCAATTATTATTATTATGTCTTCCAATTATTTGCTTGTTTCACCCATTTCTATTTTTTTAGATGGAAGTTTTATTAAACTCCAAACCAGTGGAAGAGTTATGTATGATAGTTCATAAGTCGAGAATTCAATCAACAGCTCGGAAAATAGTGGAGAAATTGAGAGAAGAAATTCCAAGGCAAATGATTCAGGTATTTTTTTTTACTATAAACTGAGAATTTGTACAATGGCCTATTCTTATTATTTTTAATTTATGCTTAAATTACTATGAAAACTAGCCAACAACATATGATTTTATAAATTTGCTATTTATTGAAAACATACAAAACATTTGGCAAAATAATAAATAAAATTATAGGTCTTTGAATCAATACATATTTATAAATATTTTTTAATGGCTTTAATGAAATTTTTATAATTCTTGTCGATTTATTATACATTTGTAGCCCTCTAGAAGTTAATTAAAATGGGTATCCAAACCCAATCCTCCTTCCAAACTAACTTCCTAGGTAGCAGATACAATTTTTAGCATAGGTTTTTCGTTTAAACAATGCTTTAAATATTAAGGCAGCATTTTTTTTCTGTTGTTCTGCCGGTAAGCGAAAATAATTACTGCAATAACATTTTATTTTGCAGATAAATATCCAGGCCATGGTTAATGGCAAAGTTGTAGCTAGAGAGACAATAAAAGCCTACCGGAAGGATGTCACAGCGAAATTGGTGAGCGGTCCTAACCTATTCTCGCATGTACAAGTATTGTAGTATTGTTTTTTTTTTTGCTTCCTTTATGGTACAAAAAAAAAAATTTAATCCAGACCATAAACCTATTTTCTTGTCAAATACAAAATACAAGAGGAGTTTACCATACCTCTGTCACTGACTGCCATCTCTGCATGACCACTTGAAAAAAAAATTCAAAATTAGGATAGGATGCTTAAGAGTATTTAAGTTAACAACTGTCGAATTTCGAATGTCAAAATTTCAAAATAGCCGTCTAGTGTCGAGCAAAATGAGAAAAAAAATGAAAAATTCACAGATTCATTGAAGACATAGTTTTGAAAGTATTTTTCGACCAAAAATCTATTTTTGGTGTCCTTATAATTAATGTTAAATTTGCAATGCACTGAACTAATTTTGGTTTTAATATATAGTAATTATATATTTATAAAAAATCACCAAAGTTGGATATAAGAAGGCCAGCTATAGGCGAAATCCTTTTGGCTCTCGACATAGGCAAACGGAGGCGAGTACTATAGACGAAAGCCAAAAGGTTGGCTTTCGACAGTTGACAGAGGAAGTGTTCTAGAAGTTTTGGAGAGATTAGGAGGGGCAGGCAGAAGCTGCTTCATCTCAAAGCTCAATAAACTTATATTATCTGTTTTATAACCACTTTTTCTTATCGTTATCCAAGACTTACCAATCAACATTCAATTGTGTGATTCAACAAATACAACAGTCATTTAGACAAATTTATGTGTTTATTGTATCATAACAATATTGTCTTCTAATGTATTCTGACTATTATTAACAATAATACATTTTGCATCTGTTGCGATAGCATTGTGCTAATGCACTAGCTGTTTTAGCATAAACTGTTTTTTTTTAAACTTTATACAATGGACCACCTTTCATTGGTATTAAAATGAAAAATTAATTAAATAAATCAACATTCCTAACCCAAAGTGATGTAGAGTTTAAACAAGTATCAAAATTTGTGATTTATTTATTTTTTCTTTGCAGTACGGCGGGGACATTACGAGGAGAATGAAATTGCTAAGACAGCAGGCGGAAGGAAAAAAAGAAATGAGAAGTGTCGCCAACATTAAAGTACCCAGAGATACATTTATAAATGTCCTCAAGAGATAAATAATATAATTTAGGTGATATTTTATCTTTTAAGTTCATTGTTATGTAGTTAGCAAATGTTGCTGTTAATGTTGATATTGTAAATAAACTTAATACATTTAATAATACATTTATTACAATTTTTATTACAATAATATTGTTTATTACAATAATACAAAAATTTAATAATACATTTATTTTGAAATAATGTATTATTAAATTGCTCAACTGCGATACAAGAAGTGATAACATAATTAAAATAATGGCACTATTGCAATTTTGCGGCATCTAACGAGTTGCCACGAATGTGTGTTCGTTCATTCAATCAACATGATAAACTTCTGTTTGCCAAGATTAAACTTGCAATACCTCAAACAAATGAGCGGAAAAGCAAATGTCTAAAATCTGAAAAATATTACCAGCAATGCCTTTCCTTTTAAATGTCCAGGTTATTATTTACCATAAAAAATAAAATACAAGGAAACTTTTAAAATTTTTATTGATTTACTTTTAGGAGTTCACTAAATGTAACATTACAAATATGTTTTTCGCAACACATTAAATGTTTACTTATCCTATAAAATATACGCAATATAAATATATACTACATTAAACTTTATAATATATTTTTTAGTTTTGCTTGTATCAACATAGCATAAATATTTTAATTTCCATTTCAACTGTAACCAACGGTGATTGATTTAAAAAAAAAATAATATTTACAAATGCTTAGCTCTAATTTGGCTACGGTTTTTATAGGTTTACTTACATAAAACTATAGGCTAAAATAATATTGCTTAATATAAATGCAGTAAATGAGTCGATGATTGCAAAAATTGCTGCAATATTGGACCAGGAACCATTTGCAAACTTTGAAATGTATTATGGAGTGTATAAAAACCCTCTGTTATAAAAATTACATCTTTTTCTTTAAAAAAATGCTTGAATTTTCTTTTCTTGAATCGAAACAAAACACTAGAAATTAGGTATGATTTGACAAAATTATAATCCTGTGTTATTCAAGTTTTTGACAATATTTCAATATTTTGATTTCAATATTTTAGGATATACAAGGTCACCATGCTTTTGTAAACATTGTTAACTAGATGCCTTCAATGCGTAAAATACTGTTGAAATATTTGAATTATTTAACATGTAGCGCAGTAAAACAGATTTATTCTGCGTAGTTTACCAATTAACTAACTTTATATTAATATGACATATTTGTGCGAATGACTGAACAGGTAATGTATATTTTTATAAAACAAACCTCATTTTATCTCAGATTGCATAAAAAGAGCCACGTATCAACAGATAAAATACATAATATACGGCCAGCTATGAGGAGTTTAACTAGGTCATAGGTTTTAAACATTTCTTCAAAGATAGGGTCATTATAAAACCCATTACTTCAGGTGGGACTTCCAAGGCACCAAAAAATATAAAATTTCCGGTGCACATATCAAAAGTTTTTGTTAAAAAACAGGTAATTGCACAAATAATTGCTAAAAGATATTGTTCAACTGGTAAAGATTGAAGACAAGACTATTGCTATTTCAAATGATTTAAGCAAAAACATTGTTCGCATGTTCGACAAGAAATATGATTGTGGTGTCTATTTTATATTTTTTATTTCAATTTCTAAATATTACAATATTACAATACTCGGGTAAACAATATATACATATATTTTTTTAGATGACCCAATGAAGTAATTTATACTAAGAAAATAATAAATTTGTAATTAAGATTTCAATTGAAAAGGAAACCTGTATTGTTACTACTGTCGTGACTGGGAAGTCGCTAGTTGGTTGCATATTTTCCTTGTGAAGAAGGCACTGTAATAACATTTAAAAATAACAACACACTATAAGATAATAAGGAATCCGTAAACCAAAGTGTACCAGTGAACTGGATGACCAGTTTGAAAGTGCTCACGAATAGATAATAAAATATGATCTACTCATATTAAAGATCTGTCTGATTTATATTTTTCAAAGCCAACAATGGCGATTTTTTTCTTACAAAACTACGTAAAACAAATTGTTTATTAGACTCTTTTTTATTAGAAACCAATATAATTTTTAATTTCAAGCATATCAATATTAATAGCTGTTAAGCCTACTGAGTAAAATTAAGATATAATGGTATTGTTTATAGAAGTTATTTGTAAATTAATTTTACATATTATTTTACAAAAAAAAAAATTGTTTTATTTCGATTTTATAACTAAGGCACTTATGAATGTTATGAAATTCAAAAGCATTAGGAATTGTGTAGCAATAACTTTTTTATTCAAAATTTACATAATAAAATGAGATTTACAAAAAAATATTATTGATCCTATGATTTGTTTGTTCAAATAGACCAAAATAATTGTATTGGTTTGGGAATTCAAACATAAATTCCCAATTATGTGTACAATGTACTATTCATACATACACATGCGGAAAGGTACGTACTTTAATCACAGTTTCATACATGTTGAGTTTAAGAAATAATTTCATCTTTAAGAATCAATGTCCACCATCATCTTACATGAAAGTAATATTAACAGAATTTTACAACCAAATTTTAATATTTTTGCCAATCACATTGTTTGATGAATCATTTGACGCATACTTTCTTTATGAATAAAATATAGTGTCTATCTATTCTATAAAAAAATTTATTTAAAATGAAATATTTTTTAAGTATTAATAAAAAAACTATAAACAGAAGAACATTTGCAGAAATTCATAAGAATTACCATCTTATAAATAATTTCATATTTTCCTAATGTATGGGATGATTTTTGAGATTTAAAAAAAATATATGTGGTAAATAAAGTTTTCATATTGTCATGAAACAAAATATGTGTGAATTCTTACGTCATTGGTCCAACATGCACTGTCGTAGTAAAAACAATAATAATATAAATATTATTTATTATAATAAAATAAAGTTAAAAAATATTTCAACAACTTTTTCAATTCGACTCTGTTCAGTGCTGCTAAATAAGAATATACTATACTAAAGGAAACGCGTTATTATTACAATTATATTAATATAATAAAAAATAAATATCTTTTTGTGTACGTATGAAATAATTTTGCGAAAAAAAAAATATAATTTAAATTTCCTAGGTCGAAAGACTTGTAAAACCATTTAAAGTTAAAAATATCACACAATAGTTATACTAAGTTAATTCTAAAAGTAATAAACAAAACGTTAAAATTAAATACATATATATTGTGAAAGACAAAAATGTGGCCTCTATGACTAAAATAATAAAACTAAATATAGCTGGTACAATTGCATCAAATATTTAGAAGAAAAAACCCGTTGCACTTAGTTTGTTTTGTAAGCATTTTATTTCATTTTAGGACATTTTTAATTCAGTTAGCCGAGAAAATTGTATGCAAAGCGAATAACAGATTGGAGCAGTTAAACTGAGCAAGTTATGTCGGTAAATACTAAGCTACTAAGGTTAAACTTATTGCAAATAAAGAGTGACCCAAAATTAACGCAAGATTTGAATTTGTCACGATTAATGTGCAGTAAATTGTTGGTAACCCTGAAAAACATAATTTGACAGCTGAGAGTTATGGGTTAGCAAAAATGGAGCGTTACACGATACAACGTGGGTTCATTATTGAACAAATCTAAAAAATAATGAAAGTTTGGCAGGCAATAAAAAAATAACAATCTAAAAACTAAAAACTGTGTTATCTATTTAATTCAAATCTTGCGTTAATTTTGGGACATCTTTAGTATCATAAAAATGTCATAATCTCTTTCAAAGCAGTTCTAAATAGCTGCTTGGCTTGCTTGGAGACGCTTCCAAACAACCAACTGCTAAGAATTTTGCGGACTGAACAAACGTTCAGAGTCAACATACGGACTGTCATCATACACAGCGTGTAAAATAAAAAAGATACCAAAATTGAACTGGACAATTTAGTAATAGTGTCTCCATTACCAACCATTATAGACTCCCACTAAACATTAGGCGCGGAATGTGTTGCTCAATTATTTCTCTACATATTTAGGCATTAATGCAGTTAATTTTACTGTTTGAAAGCAACATTTTTTTTTTCATAATTATCTTTGTTTAATTATGTCAGAAACTGCACTGAAGTTCCACATACTTTGTCGTTTTCTAACATAATAGGGATAAAGAAAGTTAGCTGAAACAATGCTTTTTTTATTCTTTCTGGATATTGTTATAGTTTTATCGTATCTGTTAAATATCCCTTATGAAAGAGATATGGTTGGAGAAAACAAATTGCTGCCATCATATAATAATATGGCTCGGGTTTGTACCGAAACAAGTGGAGGCAGGACTGAAGAAAAAAAACAGAATGGCGATCGCGGGGAAATCCAACCCTAGAAAATGGCACCTGATAATGACGATTTTTGCATTCTGATTCGCCGACTGGCGTTTGAAAAGGTAACACGAACTGAGCTGCGCAAATCAATAATTGCCAGTTGTATATAAAATAATCGTCTAACACATTCTAGTATATAATTAGCAACATTGCGAAAACAATAATTATACTTACCGAAAGGCGGTTGAAAAAAGCCGCAATGAAAAATATACAATCGTAACAAGTTTTAATGACTGAATTATCATCAAATGACTATGATATTAATTATACACCTTTCTTCTGGCTGTCTTCAGAACTACTCAACGGGTTGGTGGTACTGAATTATCTGTCTGTCTGTAAGGCTCAATCGAAGAGAAAATTGTATAAAATTTTCTACTATTTTTATGATCAAACAGATGCCTGATAAAATGCAGAACCTTCATCAGAAGTCAAGCATTGCCATGCATATGAAATATTGAAGTGAAGCCCACGTTTTTATGCTTTTGATGATCAGGTATTCGCAAATGGGTACCAGATGTTAAGTAGTTGTTTTTTGAATTTTCAAAAAATGACTTAACTTTAATCAAGCCTAACCAAGCAATTATTCAAAGGTTAAATAATATCATTATTTAACTTAACGGTAAATATGTATAGTCCGGGAGTTAGGTGGAATATAATTACTTCATAATAAAGAGCTGGTTTTTAGAGAAGCAGAACACAGTAATGAACTACAAAAAAAACCACATCTGGATAAAAAGGCAGCGTTAAAAAAGTGGAGTTACCTTGTGAAACTCCACGTTTAACCGTTTCTTGTCCACGCACCCTCATACGAAGTCACTATATTGTAGTTAGTTTCTGGTCTAAGTGCGATCTCATTTTACATGTAAATCATTTTGTGATTAAAAAAGTATATGGGATTGGATAAAAAAAAGAATGCTATGCAATCTCCAAAATGCTAGAAACTATTGAGTTGCTGAGGATTCTCTTAATTCAAAATCGTCATTAAAATTTGTTACGAAACCCATAAAGCCATTCCAGGCATAGTGACTCGTTAAAGATTATGGTAAATACAATGAATGAGGACTTAGTATTGTCACTCTACTTAATACTCTATGTTTCCTGGTGGGAAGGGACAATGCAGTGATGGCCAGCATTTGTTCAGGTCTTCCGTCGGTCGACTAGTTTGACGTCCTTCACTTGGAGGTTATGTTTGGATTTGGCGGCAAACTTGATAACCGCCTGCGTTGATACCAGCGGCACATGACGAAGGTCCAATCTGAAATATACATGTTTTATCCAATTATTGGTACTGCAGCGCCCGCTCGGCAACTCCAGCATAGCGACTGATATTAATTAATAATTTATCAGGCAAATGACTTTAAAGTGGAATATGTTTACATTTATTTTAACATGAAAACTTCAGAGTTCTGAAGAATAATTGTCTTGAAGTTGCGCCTGGTCTTCGCGAGAAGTGTTGATCAGAACACTTCCGTCAACTTCGGCTCGTGCGTCAATCGACACCACGATTACACCGAATTGGACAGGAGGTATGGTAGCACTTTTACAATATTTTATTTGACAGCATCCTCTGACATTAAATATAATCAGTAAAATGTAGCAGTATGTATTGTTCCGTAAAATTATGTAAGTAATATAATAAACCAACAATGATACTAATGTCCAAGGATAAGAGAGAACTTCTGTGAATAACTCACATGACAAACTGGAGAGATAATCTGTTTTAAGACATATAACATTGTTCAGATGATTGAAGTCGTTCCCTAATTATGGAATAATTTACTCTTAGATAAGTAACAAAACAATTTTTTACCCAGATTTTAAGGCCCAGAAATCATTACATAACGTCGTAAAAATGCTGTTCTGAGAAGTTATAATATGTATAATCTATTTTTTTTATAGAATATATTTTAACTGACAAAAATATCTTCTAAAAATAAAAAAACAGTGGATTTTATAACTTCTCAGAACAGCATTTATGCACAAAATACCTTTTATTCTGGCAATGAGAATAAAGTAATTTTTAATTTATGAAACGAGATATTTTAAGAATTGTTCAATCCTAAGGACAAACTAAAAGGCTATTGAATAATTGGCTGACAGATGACACAAAATGTGTAGAGGAAACTTTTTGTATATGACAGGAAGTTAATAGTTTGCAACACTCCTACTATTTATCGGGATTTCTGTAGGTATTCTTTCAAAAAACAATATCTATTGAAGTGGTTACACTGTAACCAATTTGAATAACTGTGTATAAAGTGTAGGTATGCTTAGGCTTAATTATTACTCTTGTTGTTTGTATCTTGTTATTGTTATATTGTTCTATTTACTTTTGTTTTATGTTACTCATTTCTGCTTTACATACACAACTGCAAAGTTGTTTTTGAAATAAAAATAAATAAATAAATAAATAGGTAATGTGAAGCGTGTCGAACAACAAATGAAAAACATTTGCTTCGTACCTGACTAGTTGTGGACACTTGGCAAGGTGGTCGAGCGCTGCCTCGGTGATTTTGCGACATCCGGCCAATGATACCCTCTCGAGAGCTTCTGCGCTGGCTAGCTGTGCAGCCCCTGCGTCCGTCAGATTGGAGCACGTAGACGCGTCCAACTCTGTCAGCAGAGGTAGCCATTGCACCACATACCTACAACACACATATTTAAAGCACACAAAAAAAAAAAAAATCGTAGCCCACACTAATAAAGATTATGGTTTAATGGAATTGCAATGTATGTATTATAAAGAAATCGCTTTTTGAGCAATATCATTCATTCAATTTAATACATGATGCTTAGAAATGTATGTACAATGTATAATTTTCAAAAGAAATAGCAAAATAAGAGTAGAGTTTGGTTGAGATGAACAGTCTCTTGTATCTTGATTCTCATGCATCAAGCTGACTATCACCATCATTCGACTGTCCAATCGCCATGCCTCACGGAAAGCTTTCCAGCAACAAAATCATTTGCAGGGTAAGACACGGTATACCCTGTAACTTCATACTGTTGATTATCTGTTACTAATTGTTGGTAGGACTGTAACTTACTGTTTATGATAATATAAGTATTACACTGACCTCATAGCAACATCACCAATGTTGGTCCCAGGCACCTTGAGGATCCTTAACTGTCTGAGTGGCCTCTGGGCGTCTTTGGTGACAGCGTTTGAGACACCCGAAGATGCCCCCGGAGATAGAAGTGCACGCACACGGGCATCGTCGAGACCTCTGGCAAAACTAAAAAATAAATAATATTTTATATTTGTAACCTTTTTCACTCATATAAATTAAATGCAATTTCAAGTGGTTTCTACCAAAAAGCAGAACCTATAATAATACATAATTTATTCATAATTTAGAAACATGGCTTTCCTCCTGTGAATGGATAGAAATATTTAACCTTTGATTTAAAAGGTAATTGCAGAAGAGGTGAGCTGGGAAGATTTCACTTCATTACAGCTTTAACGGAAAATTGCCCAAAATTTAAATTAGAAATTAGGAGAATTTAAATCCCCTATCAATACTAAACTTGATCAAAATAAGTAGCAATAAATAGGATGACAGACTTTAGGGGACAATGTATTTGATGAATCCCGAAACTGCACCCGGTAGCTTTACTAAAATAATAATTTTGGTAGGGGCCCGGAATAACAATATGTTTTGAAAATAACCGGGCAATCCGCTGATATAAAAAAACATACACATAATTTATATATTAACCTTAAATCAAGCATAACAAGCGGTGGACAGGAGGACGCACGCAGCGCTAGGGCAGCATCGGCTCCCGATCCGGCTAAGGAGAGTGTTCTGAGGGCGGGCAGACGGGCCACCAGCCACTCCAGCTGACGTCTGGCCACTTGGCACCATTCTATGCCGAGCGCCTGCGGTTGGCGGCGTGCTATGCCCGCGAGCTGAGCAGCAGACACGCGCACCTAAAACAAATACACAATTGTACTCTACAAGCACAACTAACGTCAGCCTGCATTTTTTACCAATATTTCATGGATCATGCGCTTAGGATTCAGGTAGACTGTTCCTCCTCTTAATTTCTTAGTTTCACCCTGCTAACATAACTCCAACCGAGCATCACGGCGACAGGAACAGACAACACAGAACTTTAGAAGTGATCTGCTGGAATCAACCTTTACTATTCCAAATGCAGTATAAAGCGACTCATCCTTAGCATTAATTACTTTTAAATTTTGCAATCCTTTCTGAAGTATGGCTTCTAATTATGGAATCCTGTTTAACATAATCCTGATAGATAAAACGGTGAATTATGAAGATTTCCATTCGGTTAGAAAAGATTGCAATATAAAGATATAATGCTTTAACAAGATTGGGAGAGTGAAGCAATCAAGGAGTGCCCAGTTGCTCATACCGTTTTGTAATGCAAAACTTACATTCTGCCGGACAATGTGCTAAGCCTCTCGCTTACAAATCCCTGGTAGTCCATCCTTGGCTAATTGGTTTGGGATCCTCATAGGTATGTGGACGAGATAAATATTTTTTGTATGATGTTATGTAAATCCACTGGTACTTTCAAAGTTTAAAAACAATATAGTTAGAGAAACAAATAATATTTAAAAAGTATGCTCGTAACATCAACCAAAAATTATTTATGGATATTGATTAAAGAAATAAAAGTACCTGCAGGAGGGACATGCTCCTCCACAGACATGGCTCGATGGAATACTTTGCCCAGGTCTTGCAGACGAGCGCGCAGTTGGCCAGCTCGGAGGGGGTGAGGTGAGTGAAGACGGGTAGAATGGCCTTGCGCCTCAGCCAGGGTGGCAGGGATGGATCGTCGGCGTCTGGTACGTTCGCCCCGCCGCTCGCGTGAGATGCGCCCGACGCTGGACGAACCACCATCATAGGTTTGCGGAGAGACTGCAATATGACAAAAACCATTTATTGTGTATTTTTTATTTGCTCTTTTTTTTTTATTTCTTAATTTCAAGCTGTAAATTGATTTTTAGTCTTGTACAGAATCCTGAATTATTTCTATCATTATTTACACTCGAGATTAATACTCATTTCGGACTCTGCACCGAATAATCTACAAATCGCAAACCTAGAATCTGAGTTTGCCCGCAAAATTAAATTTAAGTTTGTAAAAAACATTCTGATTCCAAAAGATGCCACATCATCATTGATCATGGGTAACATGATGAATCCAAAATACAAATATGTTTTTTTTTAATTGATTGCTGTGGTTATCAGTGGAGTTGTATTAATAATAAACAAGTTGAATGACTACTTTCCTTTTAGGAGCTTAATCTATATCATTGACTAAAATAATATGTTGTTTTTCAATGGTTTTTTGCTGGTTAATGTTTCATTTTGCTTTTCAATATGCCGATAGTGAACAAACATAGACCCTGTAGAAAATAATGAGTGGATTCTACTATTATCACTATCGCAGAATAGTTTTAAATCAAATTTATGAAAACAGGCTCGAGTTAAACTTTATGAAACAGGTTTTTTTAATATTAGGTACCTTAGTGCTGTTAGAGCATAACAGCTGCGCAAGTTGGGCCCTAAAGGCGAGCTTGCCCGGCGAAGACGGTGCAGGAGTGCTTGGTAAGGACCCCCCGCCCCCTACGCCCGTCGGTGTTGCCGTAATCGCCACATCTGTGTTCACCTCCTCAGAGCTGCGGCGCTTCTTCGGCGGCAACAGGGCCAGTGGGTCGGGTTTCGCATTCTCGTCATCTTCTGATTTAAACGAGCCTTTAATAAAGAAAGTTAAATTCGCATTGTGAAGAGGCACATTTTATCAGGAATATCGATTGATGACTATTTTAAAGTACACTACCGCTTTCTTTCTTTGTTAATTATATTGTTATAAAAGAATTTTACATTTGTTTAAAATTTTAAAATTGTTGGCAAAACATGATTACGATTTCAAGGGATTTCAGAAATTGACTGAAATTTAATTCATTATGCAATAACTAATATATTATCTGTATGGGGTTGTTCTACACTTCGAACGAACAACTATTGTTCTACAAGTTTTCATAATTTTGACATATTCTTTCTCCCAGAAAACGTCCGTATTATCCATGCGCCATTAGTATGATATTTTCTACTGTTCATTTTACCTCCTTTTTTGACACATTAAATATTGCATTAACTTGTAGAACAAAAATTGTCCAGTTTGAGGTGTACAATGAACCCATAAAGGAGTTCATCCTGCATAGTGAAAAATTTAATAGCCGTAGATTGCTCTGATGCCAAATAACATCAGGATGACAGCAAATGTTTTAACATGTTATTAAATTTAGAAAACTTTTGGTAACAATTTTGAACAATGTTCTGACAACTTGTTTGTTTTTTGGCAATTCAAACAGCAGGATTGCTTTAAAATACTAAATCGCATTCCAATAAAAATAATTGTCAGCTTAATCGAATTTCACAGTACCGAGGGATGCCGCTGTTGTGTTGTTACTTTTTATATATTTACAGCGCCTTAGACAAGAACTCCATAGATTTTTTTCATGGTTACTAGAATAGTAACCTCACTTTTGAGACAAAAAAAGCTTGGTACATAAGAATAAAGTTGAATGAAATGAGAGTCATTTTGTTTTTTTCCTGGTCTTTTGATACCTTTTACGTCATGTCATAAGTCATGAGACTAATAAATGAGTTAAACTTTGTTAAATGGATGATGCTCACCATTTTGGAAAGAGGCCTCCGTTTTAATGTCGCCCCCGCTGTCCCTCTTGTGACCTCCAGATGAGCTGCGGGCTGTCATGTCGGAGCAGGATGAGAGACGACGCAGATCTGAAGACTTCTGACGTGCTCGGAAATGCCGGGGCTGCAACAGATACATTTTCATCATCGGTGGCCTTATGGAGTTAGTGCCGAACAAAAAAAATAATGAAATCATATGCTTATACAAACTTCCGTCAAAGCATACTATGATTCTCAGTTTGAAATTTTAGTTATATTTAATTGATAAATTATTTGGTCAATATATATTATATATATATATATATATATATTTCAAAAAAAATATAAGGTGAAATTATTGCATTGCTTCAGAATATTTTCATCTTGAACCTGAGTTGCAGTTGAAATCGTAACATTATTGTTTCGACAGATTTTTGGCGATTGGCTGTAAAAAATTGTAGATTATAAAGTCAGACTTTAAATGTATGGATACTGATACCTTTGGGTAGAGAAGCGACTGACAACCTAATTTTGAAAATATTTAACAAAATGTTTTCAAATTAAAAAAAAAAAAGAATTGCTATAACCTAGGTAATATACAATTATTTTGGGCCAAATGTGCCTGTGCAGATGAAATGGAGTAATGTCAGTCAGGGGAGATGGCGGTAATGAAGCGTTAAAAATTCTATTACCATGTGCGGATTCGAACCCGAGACCTTTCAGTCTCACACACTAAAACACACACACACACACATTACATACTACAATATGTATAATTATGCACAATGTAGTTATATATGTATAACACCACTTTAAGTTGAATATTTATTTATTTATTTAATTTATAAGTATATTATGTGTATATAAACAGTTAGATACTTAAATTGCATTTATTTTCATATATCGTTGGTGTGTCTGTGTGTATATTTGTGTTTAAAATACATTTTTATTAATTTTCATGGGGTTTTGCGGAAGTCTTTTATACTCACACTGTTGCACTTAGTAAATGACCTTTATAACAACAGGTAACTCTTAATCTGAATACAAGAATCGAGAAATTAAAACTACATAGGCATTGGCATTTAATTGGTTTTTCACGATTGTCCTATACAGTATATAAAATATAATAAGTTGATTTATTATTTTGTGACGCAATTATTTAGTTTGAAAATATTGCGTGTCTTATCAAACTAAACAGTCCTAAAATGAAATTGCAAGATTTATGACCACGCCTTACAAAGGCAACAACTTTGTGGGACCTTAAATTGAGGATGAGAATACATTTTGTTCGTCAAATGTTTTATAGCTAATGAAGATTCAGTAATATCTAATTATATAATATGCTCCTTATTTATGGATAATAATAAATGATTTTACATATATTTGAGTAGTACCAGTTTTGTTGATTTGACATAATTAATAAGTTATGTCATAAGTTTCAATATTTTACCTTATAATCATGGTTGAGTCCGAGATTGGTGCAATTAGGACATTCCCAGGAATTGGGAAGGTCCTCGTTGACCTGTCCACCGGGAGGTACACAGGAGGGATGCACTATTGCATAGCACACCGCACACTCCATCAGCGCAGACAGCCCCGTGCGACCTGTTGATACTAATAATCATAATCATTGTAATCATTACAAAGAATATTGATATCATTTTATATAAGGGTTCGCGTTGCCTCTTAGAAAGAGACGGCTTTAAGTCTCGAACTATGGGTAAGGCCATTTCAAATTGTGACTGTGTGCGTGGTTTGAGCTCTGCTTTTTTGCACATGTTAATAATTCAAGGAACAAAAAAAAATGTTACAAATATTAGCATTTATGGTTCTGGGTTCCATTGGCTTTAATATGTAAGCTATGTTTTCAAAAATTATTATTGTTTGCGTTTAAGAATTTATTTCTTTTCAGTTATGGCACACAGAAGTTTAGACACATATCACATACAGAAATAATTCGAGTAGTATTTTTCAGATGTTGCGAATCCTTTGAATAAGATATTGAATGTGTAATTATACTTTTCATTTATTTTTTTGTTCAATTCGAAGAAAAGATGTTTGCTACATTTGAAAATGTTAAAATAACTATGGTGTATCTATTGTGCCTGTTTGGTTACAACGCAAGTGAAAAAGTAGACAGTTTAACCTCTACATGGGTTATGTTATTATGAGGTTTGATTAAGATTATCTACTTAAACTAAAATAATTCACAGGTCCACATGATACATGAATTTAGAATACACTTTATAAACTGGAGTACAGATATTTTATATAGTGACCACAAAGCATATTCCAATTTTACATACTTCAATTTGTACACCACACAATGTCAGAGTAGTTGAATATATTACAGGGTCAAATGATGATGATCTCAGAATCAAATTAGGCTTAGAATAGACAAATGGATGGTAGTCCAAAATTAAAATATTGGTCAACTGCAGAAATGCTAGGTCAAGGCCATAAAAAAATATAGCTGGATTGAACCGGCAACAGCTAGAGGTAGAGAAGAAGACAGATTAGTGGCAGACTAATTAGATTCTTACCAGAATTCCCTTTGGCTTGTGGTGCAACTGGTGTCTGGTGCCAACCGTCTAACTGGCAAACGCCACACGCTGCTGTGATTGGTAACATTGGCTGCAATTAAAACAATATTTTTTCCTTATGATAGGTAAAAGATATTTAGTTTTTTGAAGGGTTATTATTTTGATTATAAATATACTTTTTAAATGATACACACTCTCCTTACAATTTAAATCCATGTAATAAAACAATACTTAGTATATTATTTTTAATTAAATTTTGAAGTGTCGATCAAATCGTTTGCCAGTCCTATAAGTTATGGTTAGGAAGTCTAAGTCTAGACGCCTAACCAGAGTTATGCAACTATGAAATGAAACACGCAAGTACTATCTCCTACATTAAAATGCATTCCATTTTGAAAGGATAATTGTGTCCAAGAAATATATTTTGAGAATATTCACCGGTTAGAGATTTTTATCAGAACTAATCATATTTAAAAGTGCCCAGTATTTTTTATATGAGCAGTATTTGTAGTTAAGAAATTATGAGAATATTTAACAATTCCACTGACACAACTTCTATTATTACACTCTTAAAAAAAGAATAATGTTTCAATTGACGTACGTTCAAGATTCCACTTTAAAAAAATCCAAAAATCACCTGTAGGCATTGTCGCATATTGCATGTCTGTTTGGCCCTGCCTAATCCTCCAAACTTGACCATGTCGTGACAGAAAACACATTCGCCACAGTCACTTCGCTGGCATGCTTCACATTTCTTACACCTGAAAAATATAATGAACCCATTACGTAAGCCATTACATATACGCGCTGAACTCTAATCTAAATGTATCAGTAATAGAGAAGTCCATTAAAGAACCAGGGAGAAATTAAAAATTAAATTTTAAAAAACATTGTTTCCTAGATTGAATAGTAGTTTCATTGTTTTCATAGACTGTTTAGTTTAGTTAAACGCTGATAGGCTGCAAAGTCACAACGCACCGTATTGAAGTAATATTTCAATAAACAAAATTAAAAATGTCAAATTTTGAGCTTCGGTGTTTTTACTTGATGTGATGATAATCAGGAAAAACATGCTGGAATGTTTTTTAGTCCATAACGTCCATTAGTGGAATGTTATGCATAGGTAAGTTAAATTACTTTGGGGACATAGCAATGAAGCGACAAAAGCGTGAAAAATTAGTTGTAGGAAGTATGGACGGACAGATGGTCGACATTCTTCAGCACGATAGGTGAACCAGATTCAACACCCCGACAGGGCTTTCTTTAAATGGCACTATCCGGTTATTATTATTATTAGTTTTAAGCAGGCAGCTTATGCTGATAAGCCTAAATCTGCACTTGTATAGCAGAAGAAAAGCGCAAAGTCCCTCAGAATTGAAAAATTAAATTCATTAATAATTTGTATACAATTTGATAAAAATACACCAACTTGATGCAGCACTTGCTGTTCTGGGAAAACGCAACATTTTAATTTCGTGCTCTGTATAAACAATTAGAAAATTGGTAATTGTTATTGATAAAATAAAATGCCGTTTTCAGTTTCAGTCTGACAACTTTAACTTCGATTTTCGAATAACCTAGTCATTTTTAGTGTTACATGCACTAAATTACTTTGAAAAATACAACAATGTTCATTCATATTTTATTAAAAAATATGAGGAAAAGTTACCTGTATTTCCCATGCTACATCACCACCCAGCAAATAATAGTTTGATGTTTGCACAACAGGATCCGTTAATCCTTTAAATAAAGTGAATTTATTATGTGGTTCCAAAAAAATGCCATTATCATTGAAATGAGTTATTTCAAATTTATAGAAATTTGTTTATGTATTAAACGGCGTTACCTTATCACTTTTTGTATAGAATGTTAATACTCTATTGATAAAAATAAAAAAAAAATAACAGACTAGGGATTGAACCTAGGATCTCATGCCACTGTCGATAGCAAACTTGCAACATACGCTGCGAAAAAAAAACACATTTAATCAATCATTCAACACCGCATGTTTATATGGTAGTCTTTGTTTTATGTTTGGCTGTTTCAGAGTCCTCTCGTGCGTTAGATTGCATCATTAGTAGGTGTTTTATGGTTATCAATGAAAGGTAGTTAGTTTCTAATGAAAATATAGACGGAGTGGGCACCTAGTCCGCCTGCGCCTAGGCACTTTGGTTTTGTCGGGTCGATCGGGAGGAGCGAGGGCGGGCTTAGGAGGGCGACCAATCTTTCCAGTGCGCGAGTAGCATTCCGAACCACAGAGCCGGCGCTTCTTGTCACAGCACGGTAGGACTTCCTCAGGTGCTAAAAAAATACTCATATTAAAGGAGTGGATAAACACAAAAATAAAATACACACTGAATATTTCAAAATTAACGAAGAAAGCATTGGGACATCTATTGCATCTTTAAATTGTAAAAATACGAGTTAATAGTAAATTTTATAAAATAAAATTAGTATATTGTTATAATTTTAATTAATTTGATTAATATTAGGTATAAATTACTAAAAGTAAAACTTCTTTCATTAGGCTTATAATAATAATTATGTCCTATCCATTGGCATATTGGCGAGTAAGACCAATTTGAAATATTTGCAAAAGGCACATTAAAAAGTTAAGAAATACCTCTGAGAATGGGAATGCCTGTGACAGCTTTTTCCATATTATCGTGTCGATGTTGTTCGACAACACTCCTCACATCTTTGATTAGAGAGATCGGGTCTCCGAGCAGCTCCGGAACGTTCTTTCTGTTGGCCGGTAGTAGATGGAGATACATTACAATCGCCTGAAACAATATTGGATACTTAAAATTCGATTTTATAAACAAATAAATTTAATGCTACATCCGTAAATTACGTCCAGGATTCAAAATGATAGCGTGTACTGTTTGCAGTGGTATGACATTGTAGCAATGTTGTATTCCATTGACTGTTTAAATTTAACGAATTTAAGATATGTATAGTGATGCAGGATGTAGGTATACTAATCATAAATGATTAATTGAAAAATTCCAATAATGGAACCAGAACCTTTTTAGACCAATTATTTAAATTTTTACCCTAAGCAACAAATTTTATTTTTAAAAGGAAAAAGGACCCCTAATCTTTCTTTGACGAGGGTATATGAAAAATCTGATGACTTCATTATATTACTGTTTAATATAGACCATTAGATCTGAGGTTCAATTCCTGAAGCCTTATGAAAGTTTTAGTTATTTTCACTATGGTAATTTTATTAAAATATATTACATGCTTACAAAATCCAAGAGATGAGACATTTAAAGTGTGAAGAATTTAGTTCAAATATATTGATTTTTATGATACAAGTAAAACCTATTGTTAGGTTAGATTTAAAGAAAATGAAAAAAATTAATACGGTGTGGTCTAATCTATATGTATGTCTGGTGTAGAATAATTTATAAAGTAAAAAATATACCTTTAAGCCGTGCAGTTCCACCTGCGTCAAATGCAAATGTTTCTTGTCCTTCTCTTCGACCTTCTCTTTGGGGTCGACGGGTTTGGATGCGCTCCCATCCTCCCCCAGCTCTTCTTTTGGTTTGGTTGAGTCTATCTCGTCAATGGTGAGGTGTGTGCGACCGAGCAGTTCATGAACATAGCGCTCCAGCGCATACCATAGCATCTCCGTGAAGAACGGATAGCGAAATTTCTGAGGCACCTGCCCAAATAGAACAAATCCCAATTATAACTACTAAAGATAAATAGAAACAAATTAGAAGATCAGATTCTATATACAGGTGTCCCAAGACCATTCCCAAAGACTATAATGTTTCCTATTAATCGTATGAAATTAAATAAAAAAAAAATGTGAATATAATTTATGACCAAATTTATTAACTTTATGAAAGCGCTGATGTAAATTTCTTTTGCTCTTTCGTTCAGACCTAACGCTCTGCCAAAACCGGTCAATGCACCAGGGTGCGAGCCGTCGAGCTTATGACAAGAACGATTTAATATAAGTTTATATTTTTTTTATCGGTAACCATGGTGAATTTTGATATGAGGTCAAAACAAATAACGTTTGAAATTGCAGGGCCAATAGGCTGAATTTTTTATCAGGAATGGTCTCGAGACACGCTGTATATTAACTGCAATATTATTGTAATGGTGTCAGTCAGTCTCAGTTCTTTTAGATTTATTTATTGATAAGAACGAATAAATGAATGGAAATATTTTATTTTGAACTTTCACTGTCGTCCTTCATTGTAAATATAAAATTAAGCATTTTTTACATATCTCGCTTGATCCACCGCTACAAACCCAGACCGAGATAAACCGTATGAAAAAGTGTAAATACGGTATTTAACAAAATCTGTATCTTATATGTTTATAATAAAGTGATGGAAAAAAATATTTTTTTATAACAAAAAATCGATGTAGTGGTCAAAATATGCCCTTTTCTAATTACGTATAAGGGTAAAAATATTTAATGAGGTAAACCTGATAAAAATGCAAATACCTATAGAAACATAATTAAGACTTGGTGAATTTTCAGTATTGAATATTGAATCTTACCTTGGTCGTATCTTCAACTTGGGCGATTTTCAATTGCTTCTCAATGCCGAACTGGTGCAAAAAATTACCACCAAAGACGAGGGAATCGCTTGGAGTGTACACGGCGTGAATCCAACCCGTAGGTATGAAAAATGTATTTCCCGCTAGCAACTGTAAAAGATCGTTGATCAACATTAATATAAATTTTACGCAGATTATATTTGTCCATTAATCTGAAATTAAAAATACATAGGAAATATTTGGTAGCACAATGAAAGCTATAAAAAAGTCTGTTAACTTTTAAACTTAACCCCCGATGAACTCAGATTGTATAGGTCCCGGTCAGCGGTTACCTAGAGAATGCGCCAAAACCGTATGAAAGCGACACCCGAGACGTTATTCTTATAGTCTCATTCATACTTAAGTATGCTTGCACACAAGTTACATAGAAATGGTAGATTTTGATTTACTTTTAAAATGATTTCTTGCTCAGTACACAAAAGGAAAAATATATTTTTTTAAAAAAAGAGTTGCTATGGCCTAGGTTAGGTTATTTTAGACCCTACTCAACTAATCCAAATGCGTTTGCGCTAGAGTTAGAGGATAATAGTCACCTTGACTACTAGGCTACCACGATCTAGTAATGAAAAATATCTCAACCAAAGTGCAGTTTGATTATATTATTATAGTGAAATTCAATAACAGTTGAGCGGCCATTCACTTTTCCCTCCTGCGTCTTAGCGAAAGAAGTGCTTCAAAGAAATTGGCCGTCGCGGTGTATCTAGTAGCCGACTCGAGCTAACACTTTAAAAGTTAGTGACGCCATTAGGTGTCGTTGGTTTTCGGCCAAAGTGATATTGCAACAGACGGTGATGCCTAATGACATCATCGGCACTAATTTTATGTAGTTGATCGGCATTTATTATTTATAGATACCAAAGTGTAAACTGGACATTATAATTGTGCAAACATTAAGGACATTATCGGCTACCACAGGAAGTGGTGGAAGCTATAAGTGTAAACCAGTTCAAGAACCGCCTTGATAAATTTCTTGAATCTAAGCAAATCGCTAGTAACTGTGAATGAGATATCATATCAGCTAAATAGCTGCTTGCTCAACAAACAATAATAACAATAATAGATTGTTAAGATTCCAGCACTCGTCAGAATTGTACCTGTACCATTTTCCATGGTTTTGAACTCAGTCAGTGATTTTGATGACAGCTACACTCTTACCATACCATATAAATCCACCAATTTCTAACATATTATTTTATAAAGCTGGGTTACGCTAAAGGCTTACATGTACTCTGATGCATTTCTCCACAGTGTCCCCAAAGAAGACGTCAGACTGCTTCCCGGATAAGACCCATTTTTCATAGAGAAGTAGGTTGGCCTCCGTGGGAGGAATGAGCCAAAATACTTTAGCACCTGCGATGAAAATAAAAAAAAAGTATGTCAATACTTGCATTTCACAATGTTTTCATTCATACGTTTGTCACCACAAGCTATTAAATTAAATTCGAACAAAGGAAGTAGATAATTTTTAGGCTACATATTACCACAATCATCTTTCTTAGGAAATAACAACTTGTGATGATAAAGCAATGGAGGCATATAAAACCAGTCATGAAAATAAATAATAAGAATTAGGTCGTCTGTCAAATTTAACATAATAATATCTCTTCTCTCTCTTGATATGACAATATCAATACATTTTTCAGATATCAAAGATTTTCATATTTTTAAAGAAAAAGTTTTTCTTATTATTATGTCAAATTTAAGAGAACTAACTACATCATACACACAGGCATAGAAGCATTTTAAAGTTAGTTGGCTCATTTTATTGGAAAGTTTAGCATTTTGGAGGTCAATAATTTGCCAAAGTTTGAATCCCAATTATTGTAATTTTAAGGACAAAAAGATATAGGGAGAACGAGCCAATCAAACAGTCTTTATGCGACTATCATAAACAAATAATTTTAAAAGATAGTTAACATTCTTTTTAGTTAGTGGGCGGCTAGCAATTTTAACAGAACTGTTAAAATTGCTAACCGTTGTAACAAGGCTATTTATGCTGCAGACAAGTGTTTTAGGAAATGACATTCTATAATTATTTTCGTTTATCCAGTGTTTTAATTGTAATCGTAAAATAAGAACATTGTTTTTTACTTACGGCCCCGTCATGTTAGAGTAATGCTATGTCGAAACTGGAAGAATATCCTATCTAGAGGTAAAAGTTTAATTAAAATCGGCCCAGAGGATCTATACTTTATTATGTACATACACACAGACAAACAACATCCAAATGTACAAATTTATATCATAGTAAAAATTTAAAGCTCAAAAAAAAAAAATCAAAATTTCCCGCATTTCCTTCATTCTAACAACATTCTTCGTTTCTTAAATTTATACTGTATTTAAAATGAAGAATGAAATTATCTTATTTCAATTGAAATTGTGGAAAAAAAATAATAAAATCGGAATAAAAACTCCAAGACCAAGAGAGCACACACCTTTCAAGATATGGTACCAAACGGATGTCCCACCAAAGTCAATATGGAAGTCAGTGTAGCAACCTTTCACCGACATCAGACAATATTTCTGCACTTTTGGATACTTCATATCCTCAATGAGATTAGTGGACTCGGTCTAAAAAAAGAAATTGAAAAAACAAAATACAAATTTTATGTAAAATAGCACAAAACAGTTACTATTAAAATACTTAGTGTAGTAAGGGCATATATTTATTTGCTTTTGCCCTTAATTTATATCTAACTAGTTGTCCAACCCCGGGATTCGCCCCCGGGTTGGTAGCTAGGCCTTGCTGATGGTTCGTGGCTTCGGCGCTCTGGATGAGTCACTTTGTAACTTATATCTATATAATAATGTTTAGTATATTAGATGACAGAAAATTTACATTGAAGTTTATGAATTTAAATATTTATTTTTCGAAAATTTGGATACATCCTCTTAAGACCTCTTTGGATAAGCATAATTATCTAAATGTATTCTACCTCAATTGCACACCGGATGACAGAGTTGTATTCAAGAATACTTCACACAAATTTTTTCTTCTTCACACAACTATTCACACGAATACTTCATAAGAGATATTTTCGTCCTTTTCCCTGGTCGTTTACCTTCGATGTTCGTATGTTTTCTAATATTTTAGCAACTTTACTTTTTCTTAGTTTAGTTTTAAAAGTTTCAAAAATAAATAAAATTCATCCCTGACGAATAGGTAACTACTAAACGATCTTTTTGAGCTTAGCAAAAACTAGTTGGATAAATATCTCTATTTATCGCATTCACATAGAGACAACTAATTAATAGTACATTTTTGTTGCAACTTAGTAATAAAAAGATATACATGGTAAAAATACAAATCAATTTGTTACATTATTGAGTTACCCGGTTGTAGTACTCAGGGTATATAATAGCTTCATTATTGTATTTTCTCAATGGCTATGAATATGGTTTGAGAGTCATAGCTATTATATGGCCACATTTGAGATAAAAATAATTATATTAAAATATGATTAGGAACAATAAAGAATAAGCAACATTTGCAATGACCTGTTGGTCCTTAAGATACCGCGGCCACACAGTGTCGACCCAGTCCAACTGCCGCACAACTCTCGGCGCTGTAACATAGTTCTCTAAGCGTGTATGTGAGAACTCCAAAGAAATAACGTTGAGCAGACGTTCCTTATGTGGGTCCTCGTAGTAACGCTGCCAGTCCATCATCGTCATCTCCGTGTTCTTCTGTGTGTTGACGTCCATCACGTCGAGCAAGCGATGCGAGCCAACGCACATTCGGACGTCTTTTATTGTGAAGTTAGTCGTCGGCACTCTGAAATAAGATTATTTTTGGAATATTCCAATACCTGCTCAATACAATTATGCTGAAGTTGCATACGGTTTATTGCTAACCGACTTCAACGTTTTGATGAATACGTTTTATTATTGTTCACAATAGGAAGACTATTTTATTATTTCTTAGTTTCAATGCATTACAATTATTTGTTTTATCATGCTTATATCAAGGTTTTCGGCTTGCAACCCTCTGAGGATATTTCAGAACTATAGCAAGAATTCTCTTTAGCAAGAATTCTCTTAACCAATATGTCTTTTGTGTATAAAAAAATAAAAATCACCTTTTGTGGTAACGTACGAGTCTTTATCATGAGTAAAAAACAGCAAAATAGTAATCAGGTTGATCAAATTCAGAGATAAATAATAAGTATTCTAAAATGAAATCAAGTCAATGAAAAGATGCAATCTTTTAGTTACATGTAATACGGTTATGCATAACCGTATATACGACGTGCCGTGCCACTGGAGAAAATCGAGATAAGCTTACTTATTAACTATTACACTTGGTCATATTATTAAATGCAGTGAATAGTACGAAGGATAATTATTTCTGATTTCACTTTTGATTTAGTTTTGGTTTATATCCACAGGAATCAGTTAAATTCCATAGTACCTATAAACCATTGAACCGAATATGGAATAATGATTAAAAAGTAGTATGGACTAGTGTGTTGTGTATTGTGTTAAAACTATTGAAACATATGTTGTGGGTTTAAATCCGCTCATTTATTATTATTATTATTATTAAAGAGAGACCATTAAAAATCCAATAGGCTCAAACTCTAAGAATTAAATTTAGGAAGTAACAAATAATATAATATGTAATAATCATGTGTTTCTTTTAACTGTATTACAATAAATACGAAACATTGAATTTTTTATCCTAGGCACCTTCTAGTGCAAACACACACTTTCACATTAAGTGGGGGAACCGCACTTAGGAATTATTTCCAATATTATTGGTTTAATTAAATAAGAACTGCCACTACAACCCTGTGGCAAACTTTACAGATATAACACAAATTATAAAGTTTGGCTAAGTAAGGTAATTGAGACAACCTGCATATAAAAAAACGGACACGGTAAGACTTAACGACGTTACCGGTACAGACCTCAATCCCAATCCAGTTTTTTCTTTGAACAGCAGTGGAGTATTGAAGCCATTTTTTTGAAGATGGCCGACGGTCAGGTCTGATCCATGCATTTCCTTGACGCCTCCCGGATGCTCGAAACGGCTGCTCTCGAGCTTGTCGGCGAGGGAAAAACCACGACCTCCTCCATCTGCCTCATCATCTCCTAAGGCCCATTCATCAGAGTATAGCTTGCGCTGTTTGCGTTCACGCTGCAAAACATTTGAAAATTTTGAAAATTAAAAATTTATTCAATGAAATTAATACCGCAGGCAGGGTGGCTTTTGAGTCGAAGGCCCTACCGCACACAATCAAACTATTTGTAAAACTTACCACAATATTTCTATTGAAAACAAGATTGCTGCCTTTGACAAAAATCGGCGTGCAGCGTCTAGAAAGTGGGCCGCTGATCATCAAATAAAGCGTCAGCCCGAGCTAAAGCACTTAGATAATACAGACCAGACATTTTGAAACTTTCAATCACAGACAATCTGTCATTTCACCAAAAAAATAATTTAAACAAAAAAATCCAAGCACACAAGAGAAATTAATTTCACACCTTATTCTTTGTAATGCCAAATACAGTTTAAATTGGTATGAAAATAAATTTCAAATAATTTTAAACTTAATTCTACTATATCTAGATGAAGTCATTCACTTGCTCACAAACATTGATTACTTAAGATACCGCGGCCACAAAATAACTACTAATGAATATAAATAAGCCATTAATAATTGAAACCGCTCAGCACTTATTTATTTATTTATTACAGGTTTCCCCATGTACATTATAATTAAAGTAAAAACAAATTAAACTACCAAAAGAAAAACAAAAAGCATTAAAAACAAAAAACAATAACATGAAACATATTAAGATAAAAAATTAAAATAATGCCTCCAGGCAAACATTAACAAATAAATAATTTTCGCCGATCCTACAACGGCGTAATAGAAAGCTGTTTTTTAATCCCATTGGGCGAACAGACAAAGATATCAATCTCCGCGGAAATGGAATTTAATAATTCGACTGCTCTCCCAATCGGGCTATACTTGCATACGTCGGTATGACACGCTAACTGCTTAAATAACGTGTGCTTCCGCGCTCTAGTACGACGGTCCGGAACAATGAGACTAATATCACCGAGTATTACAGGATTCTCAATGAAACCGCGAATAACCTTATAAAAATAACACAAAGTATGGATTTGTCGCCTAAATTCGAGTGTGTTAAAGCCTAACATCCCAAATACAAATGCTGATGGATACGTATTAGGAAACATTCCTAATACATTTGACTTAGTACAGTCAGGCCCGAACATACCCTAGCTCAAATAGAGTAGTGGCATCAGGGCACATCACTTCTAGGGCGCATTACTTATAGGACAAATTAGGTAGATAAAATTTTATTTTAACGTCTACATAATAATTTATCATAAATAACAGCAACATTTCTTCGAATATTAGTTAAACCGCAAAATAAAAAAATGGAGCGTTGAAGCATCAAATAGATCAAAAAATAGTTTAAAATTGGCGTGTAGAAGCATAACATTGAAATAATCGCCCGGCTGCACAACTGTTCATTTTATTATGTGCGGAGCGACGAGGTAAAATAAAAAATCCATCTCAAATTTCGCCTCATACATATACATCCAGAAACCATTTGCTTCAAAGCACCCACCATACAATGTTTTGAGCACGATAAGCGCATCTCTTGCTAGCTGTGTGCTCCATGTTCTGGCAGAGTTCTTGTAAAACATAGTTGCCAGTGAAACGTCTGATATATTGACAAAGTTCTCGAAGAAGGGTGTAGTTCTTGTTTATGCCATGTTTGTAAAATATGCATCCTGACTTCTACTTTTTTTTGTTTCTTGAAATGTGTATTTTTTCTTGTTAGTAATTCAGAATATCCGCAGAAAACAATAAACTCCAAACCTCAAAAAAAGCCTATTCACATTACGAGCTGAAGGTTGTAGAACTGGTAAATGTGAAACAATATTTTGCTGACACCCGGAGGATTTTTTTTCCAACAAGAAATGATTTTGAAGTTTTTGATGAACAATATAGGGATTCGACATCCGTAGTTGTGCAACTGGTACATTATCTTTACTATCGTTGGCACTATCAAGCTTCCTGTGTGTCAGACGGACAGCCATGATTCTAATTGAAGTCATGATTTTAAACGCTTTATTACCACCGTCTCTTCTGACTCTAGCACAAGTAAGTTTACATTAGTTGAGTAGAGTCAAAATTAATTATTATGACATAGGTGATGGCAATTCATTAAAAAAAAAAACTTTTTGTGGCATAAAATGAATCTGCTTATGCCAAAATATCAAGAAAAAAAAATCATAATATAGTCGCATAGTGAAACTCCCATACAAAATAGGTACCATTTGGTAGTTTCAGCTCCATTAATGTTTTACAACAATTAATGGCTCCGAAGATAACAATTAATCGATAAGTTAAACTCCCAACTCTTGATACTTGATATTTTGGTAAGGATTAAACTTGTTATACAACTACTAATACCCTAAAACTCGGTAAAAAAATAAGTCTCACTGATTTCCGGAGTTGGGAAACGAGTCTGGAAGACATTAGAAAATTTGCGAGATTTATAAAATATGTTACACAATTTTCGAGACAAGCAGTCAAACGTCATCAGAGATCACTCAAATCTTGCCAGGCTAATTTGGAAGTCCCAAAAGACTAATCGGCTTTTGACTTATTTACCACCTCCGGAAATCAGCCAAACTGCACATTAAGCTTTACGATAACCTCATTGGAATAAGTAGCATTCTAGCGAAAATAAGTTCAACACATTTATTTATTTTTCAGTTATTTAAACGCCCGCTATAGCTCGGGTTATTAGAACTTAATAACCTGTCCATTTGTGAAAAACATCAATTGAACCAAAAAAACCTGCAAAATAAGTACCAAAAATATTCACCAGCTCACCTATGTAAACAAAAAAAAATAATACTACCAACTGAAACCTACATACATTAAAATCTCAGTTTAAATTGATAGAAATAAAATACTACCCCGTTAAAGTACACTGCATTTAATGAAAAGGCCTTGAGAGTGTCGGATTTAGCCATATTCATCATCAATTTTGACATATTTTCTTACAATTCTATTTCTTTTTTAAAATATAATTTATTTATAGTATCTTTTGGGACATTCTTGTTTGTGTATTAATGCAGTGCAATAGGCTATGTTTGAATTTAGTTGAATGGTATGAGGTAATCACTCAACCATGCTATCGTGCTAAGTGTGTTACATGCTATCCCAATAGCACGGGTGTTATCATGAACGACCATTTGTGCATTTAAGTGTGTTATCGTGCTATCTTGCTAAGGGGAGGTTATTAGTCTGTTTTTATTTATTTTTAACCTTAACTTTTGTTTTAACAGGTAAGTTAACACATCCCGAAATAGACCCCCATACCCTATCGTAGACTGCTATGTCGTCTCAAATAGCATACTGTCATAAAAATACTGTCAATATTTTTTCTCTCGTTGAGTGAATACCCCTAATAATTAAAAATAAGTTTAATCCAACAATAATAAAAAATTAATAATAATTTTTCAATAAATTTAAGATTTTTAATTATAGATGTAACGAACCAATAAAAAGGCTCACGTTTAAAAAATTACAAAAATTGCGAAAATAAAGTCATTACATTTGAAAAAAAAACGTTTTTTAAACTACATTACCTGCGTAATTCTTTTACTATACCTTAAAATAAACCAAAAGTTATGACTTAATTTTAATTAGGTATATATTAATCACCATAACATATTGTTTTTAATATTATTAATGGGGTTGGTACATTTTAGTATCCGATTTTTTATAAAAAGATAGCGAATTCACATAAAAAATATCGGGCACCAGTAAGTTTCAAAGAAAAATATATTCAAAACCATCAACATGATAACAGCTCCAAGTGAAAAAAATCAAGAAAACGAAAACAAAAAAGGTGCAGCGGCGTCAGCCAACGTTTGTATCATAATAATTTGACCGCAGTGCCGCACGTATGGCCAAATTTGTGCAAGTTTTGACATTTCCCCGCATGCGCGAGATGCCTTAAAGGGCCGCCTCGTTTTAAAACTAGCTTCAAAGTATTTTAAAACAGAAAAACGCAACTAATCCCTAAGGATAAATAAAGATTGGAAATGATCAAAAAAAATAATACAAAGGGAACAATAACAACCCCTTCGTTCACGGCACAATCGATAAACAATGCAGCACTGCACCCTGCAATGTTTACGTGATCCCGGATAAAGCCACCATGGCGTCACCCGGGACAAAATTGACAATATCGCTAAATAAACGGCTTACCAGCTGTCTCGTGAGAAGTCTCTTGGTCGGTGGAAGTGTTTCCGACATTTTGTGAAAAGCGGGTGAAACCCCGCACAAATTTAACACAATTTTACGTAAATAATTTGGAAATATCACGACACAAAGCGACGCAGCCCACCGCTCGGCAAAGTTCACACTGATGCCAACATACACAACGCGTTGTAAAATCAGAAAATCAGACAGACGTGTTGTTCGACTTCTTCGTAGGTTGCCTCTACTTTATACGCATTTATTAAAATATAGATTGAATAATTAATATTTTTATTTATAACATTTTTATTTATGTGTATTCATCAAGCAAATATTTTATTTTTGAGTATGACTTTTAAAATTATTTTATAACAATGACAGCATGATTAATGCCGCCGCATTGGCAACAGTTGAATAACCTTCGAATGAGCGCCATTTCGCAAGGCTCAGCAGTCAACAAAATGTGATCATTAATTATTTAAGTGCAAACGGCGCGAACGATGAAATGAGACGATAAGTAGAAATGGCGATACTGGTTCCTTTTTTGAGAAAATTTATTTTCTATTATAATTAATTACTTTTTAAGTAAATCGTGAGTAAAATATGTGTTTAAAGGTCAATTAGCAATAAATAATATTATGATTTGAAGTGCTTTTTTTTCTGTGACGTGAAATGATTTTTGACGATTTACAAAGGTAAAATGTGTAACTTTTTAAACAGTTTAACATAGAGTTCATTTTCATTTAGGGAGTGTATTTTTAAATACGCTAAAAAATACACATTCATAAAAAGTAATATGAAATCTTTGTGTTCGATTATTAAAAAAATAAAAATAACTATTACATTTCGGTAGTTTGAAAACCATGGATTAAACATCATTTTCAATTGGTAATCTGATTATTTTATTATATTAGTAGGTATTACAATTCATATATTATATTTATATTTGAAGGGTATTCTTGTACTTTTATGAGTACGTGTGTTTATACTATAATGCATTTCTACTTTGATATAGTATGAAGGTATTTGTAGAGGGGTAGGGTGTATATATCCAAGTTCAAGGTGTAATTACACCATGAAGAACATACCACCCACACCGGGAATCGAACCAGGAATTTCTAGCGTGGGGAGGAATGTCTGGCGTTTAACTTTTCTATATGATAATACTAGCTGACCCGGCCACGCGTTGCTGTGGCTAAAGTTTTTGTTATATTACATTATAGTAAACAATCTAAGAGGAACAATAAGAGAACATCAGTCACGGAGTCCACTATGCTTTTTCACACAGATGGTATTTGTAAAAAAATATGGTGATCTCCTTATTTGACTTTCTACTACTATAACCCTTTAGTACAATGAAATTATTTACGAACAAAGACGATGTTGGTATACAAATTCACTGGATTGAGATTTGAAGGGGAAGTACGTTGAACACAATTAATTAAAATGTTCTTACACTTGATACTAAGCAGAAATCAATAGGTAAAAAATAAAAATTTATCAGATTTATTATTTCCATTTAATTTTATAACAAATATAAGTATATTACAGTATAATACAGTAAATAACATGTGACGCTTAAACTCATGAATGAGGTAGGCAAGGCAGACAGTCTTAAACTTTTAAACATTAATATCTTTTTTTTTGAATTATAAATACTTTCAATTTCAATTTAATTTAACACCAATCGGTGCACAATGTTTTTGGTTAACCTGTCTTTAGCTAACACAAATAGATTCGACGGTTTCCCAACACGTGAACACGCAACATATAGTTGCCCATGAGAAAAACATGGATTTTCCAAATCTAAACCACAAATGGACATTGTTTGACCTTGAGATTTATTTATAGACATGGCGAAAGCTAAACGAATTGGAAACTGTAGCCTTTTGAAGGGTATGGTAGAATCTGATGGTATCATCGGAATACGTGGCAGCAGGACCACTTTTCCTTTAAACTTCCCAGCCAAAATGGTTGCTTCAAGAATGTTTCCGGTGATCTTTTTGATGACCAAACGCGTACCGTTACATAATTGAGGTGGATTCAAATTACGGAGGAGAATAATAGGGGAACCAATCTTTAATCGAAGATTATGTGGTGGCATTCCAGGGATATCTAATGAATTTAAAAATTCAATCGGAAAATTTACACTTTCATTTTCATCAACAACAGTATCGATTGATTTAAAAGACATCAGATCGCCTGGTAACAACTGTTGTATCTGGAAGTTAATTTCGTCAACATCAACGTTTTTGGCTGCCAAAATCGCCCGTTGACTAAGCCATTCATGATTCAAATAATTATTCTGTATATCCGGGAAAATACTCTGAATCAATTCAGTTTTATCCTGAACAACAGTGCAAAAATTGTCTGGTATTTTAATGCATTGCGTATTTGGTTGCAGTTTTGTTTTACCGTTCCCAATATCTAGTAGTTGTTCGGAAAATATTAGTGCTGATGGATCATTTTGCAATTGTACTCGCATATTTATGGTCAATCGAAGTGTTTCAACACTTCGCCATAAGAATGATTGTTTCAAACATGCATTAATCTCATCCGCGAAAGTAGAGCGAGGTATAACCGGTAAGGTCTGCCGGAAGTCACCAGACAAAAGTAAGATAGCACCACCGAAAAGTTTATTATTGCTGTTTAAATCTTGCATAGTTCTGTTTAATGCTTCAAGTGAATATTTGTGTGCCATTGTGCACTCATCCCAAATTATTATAGAACTCTTCCGCAACACTGCAGCTATTCCACTATTCTTTTTGATGTTACACATTGCATCTGGTTTATTATGAACGTCCAATGGCAGCTTGAATGTTGAATGTGCTGTTCGCCCACCATCCAGTAAAGTAGCCGCAATGCCTGACGATGCTAATGCTAATGCGATTTTTTGTTGCGACCGTATTTTGGCAAGAATCAACGATATTAAAAATGTCTTACCGGTTCCACCGGGTGCATCCAAGAAAAAAAAACCGCCTTGTTCAGCAGCAACAGCCAGCATAATCCGATCATAAATAATTTTTTGTTCTGCTGTCAGTAATGGTTCACTGTTCATGATAATTGTTGCTAAACTTCCATGGTCATATTGATTTTCTCGTTGTAAATCGGTATTGACTAAGTCGGTGGCTGGACGATTAGGTGATGGCATACCATAATGATTAAGTGGTAAATTTGAAATAAGAACACATAAATCCTCGATCAAGACCAATGCTTCATTGTACATCTCTGGTGTATAATCTATGTTTTGGCATTGATTTGTTTGTCTAATTCGGTGCAAGATGTCTTCTGTCATACAATTTTTATATTTTTCCCACAAAGTTTGTGCTTGCGAGGGATAACATGTCGCCAAAATAATTGCAAACAACTGACGAATGTTATTCGGTGTTGATGTCAACGCAGCATCAGCAAGCGTTAAGTCCCAATGGTTATCGTCTTCTAGCAATTGCAGTTCACGACATGCATCCTGGTATGTATTGAATACTCGACCATTAGCTGTTCGTAAAAATTCAAAAGACGTTGGTCCGGGAACATTCACCAATAACAAACGTAAATAGAAGCACTCACGTTGCTTTGGATGTACCGTGTAAAGTCTCCCCAATGTCTTAGCTTTGAATATGCCTGTAATGGAAGGATGTGGTTTTCCTTGTTTCCGTGGCTCCCATTTTTTACTGGATTTGTTCCATGTGAAATAACGTGGAACATGACCATACACCAATGTCTTCGCGAATTGGCCAAAAACATCAGGTTTTTGACACAATGTAAAAAATTCAGTTAGAGTCGTTTTCGGAGCTTCGAACGCTCTTTGGAGAACATTTTCTTCAGTGAAGTATACACGTTGACCGTTTTCAAGATGTATTGCCAGATGTTGGACAGCAGGATCTCTTTCGTGGATGGGAAAGCTGAGAATATGCCAAATAGCTTCATTGCTGCTAATGTATCTGCCCATTTGGTATCGTGCTATTTCGTCATTTTTATTTATGTTTTTTACTTCAAATATGGCCAAATCACTGCCTTTGTTTACATATTTACAAATATACTTAATTGATTTAACAGAACTGCAAAGCTCAACATTGATATGAGCTTTATAAGTTTTTGAAAGTAGTGGTGAGTATGGTACCACCCACTGATTATCAAACTCAACTTGATTTGGAAAGTTCGGCAGTCGCATTGTAAATGTGTGGCCACCATTCTCAGTACTTCTGCGGCGATACATTGGATAACCATCAATATCCGTGATCGTGTCATTCGTATGCGGCTTTGGGAAGTTTTTTTTACATTTTCCATTTTCCATGCACGGTGACGTCATGTTGAAAACACCGCATGGCCCATGGATCATGTGTTTGGTGACAATATCAAATAATTCTTGATCAATTAATGGGTCTGGAATTTCGGCTGAAATTATTTGATCGATTTCTTCAGGACGGATTCTATCTTTAAGCCAAACCAAAATGTGGGCATGAGGCAAACCTCGCTTTTGCCACTCTATCGTATTCAGCCAACAACGTGTGATACCAAAAATTGTATATTTTACAATAAAATCAATTAAGGATTTCAATTTTTGTTTAAACACACGTGCAGTTAAATCATGACGATGAATGGCTTGTTGTCCTGGCAATAGTAAAGTTTGTATCTCTTCCCAATTCGGATTACATGTGAATGTAATAAATAAATCCGGTCGGCCGTAATGACGTACGTAAGTCATTACGGCCGATCGTAGTTTTGCCTGGTTGAATCGAAGGAATCGCAAGCGTTCGCTTTCGACCTTAGCATACATATCAACAATGTATTGATGGAACAGCTGACGATATCGAAGGATATAATTGTCTTGATGTTGTCTAACCATTATTCGGTGTGCGTAGTAGTTCATTGAGCTAACTTTATTATTTCTGTAATCACCTAAAAAAATAAAAAATAAAATGCAATACGAAATTAAAATCTATACATACAGTAAGAAAGTAAATAGATAATTGTCAAATTTACCGGTATTTGGATCATACTGATTGATATTAAGGTGATATTCATCTTGTCCTTGCCAAAATATCAATGGATATTGTAGTGCGTCATATGAACGGTGTAGATCCGAAATCGTACTGACAGTGTTGTCTCGCCGTGTAATGTTTATAGATCTTTTGTCAACTGGATCACCAACCATGATAACAGCAACCTCATCAACAGTTGGAGCGTTGAATCTACCAGCATGTTCACCTAATGGTACTTTGTCGGCTTTTATGACGATTTGATAATTGTCATTTTGCAGTCGTGGCGAAACTCTTTTGATCAATTGAATTAGTTGATTGTGATCTTCTAAAAAATTTTCCAATAATATCACAATTGCTCTTTCCTCTGCTTGTTCAATAAAATTATACAGGCACCGAGTCGTCACGCGCTCTTCACAATCGCCCATAAAATAAAAAGGTATCGACATCTGTCAGTTTTATGACTGCCAAATAATAACAGACAAATAATTAGCAATAAATTAAAATTGCGACTATAATTTGAGATTTAAACTATCCTATCGCTCAAGTTGGATCGAACTGCATATGGTGTGCAAATTTTATTATAATCGGTTAAGTGGTTCAGCCGTCCATTGAAGATAAACATTGTGACACGAGATTTATATATATTAAGAAGATATTGTTTTTCAGTGTTATTATATCATTTATTGTCGTGACTTTTTATTGTGTCATTATGAATAAATAATTCTCACTAGATAGTCGATTGCGATGTTCACTATGTCATGCCCGGTCCTATGAATCTTCAACTTCCACTATGATCCGCTTTAAGTAGGTAAATTGAGTCTTATATGCGTGTTTATAATAAAGCCATGTTTATAGCTTAAGAATAAGATTACATTTATTTTAGTAAGTATTCAACTTATTATGTACTTATACATTTTACATGTATATTTAATTATAGTGTCATCCATTACACATTTGCTCTCAAAAGCATCTTACAAGGTCCATGGTATTAGAACTTCCTCATCGTCGCGGGTGAAACGATTATGGTCAAAACGTGATCATTTACACAAGAAAATAGAAACAAACCATTGAATTGTTTTCAAATATTTTAATATTCAATGTAATTATAAACTGGTAACGTTGCAGTGGGCTTGAACCATGCGTCGCTAACTGCGACGCAGGTGAATGACCGCGCAATGGGTCAAGGCCGTGCGCGAACTAGCATCGCAAAACGCGATCGATGGATGATTTATTTTCAAAATTTTCTTACTTGTAATGGGGGAACAAAAACACCCCCTTAAGTCTTCGGAGATGGTCTTGGGACAACCTGTATATACACATATTATTTAAGAAAGATTTAATATCAATAAAAGTAATTGTTAAGATTAAATTACTTATGTATGCGTTAGTGCATCAATACAGTGTTGCAAATTTCTTCAATGGCAGATTTATGATTTTATAATAAACTTAATAAAACTGTGATTCATAAATGAATAATAAATTGACAGTCATGTTTCGTTCGCCGCTCGCTAATTTAGTTTGCCGGCCATTACATGCTCGCTAATTGTTGCGTTGCATACATTATAATTATTAGATATTGAGGCAAAGGTTTCTAGAATTCTAGTCCGCCCTATATATTTTAATCGTTGACCTTGACCTTGTGACAGATACATTCCTAATAACTCAACGTAATAATCAGACTGATAACCACAGGCTGTGGCCCTTCAATCCTTTTGGTCGTCCGTTGGTGGAGGTATGCCGTCCCCGAGACCTTCCACTGCTGTCGGTCAAGCTAAGCTTGACTATCCTAGACTGAAAGACTCCAAGTAGAGCATGCGTATACTCTTCATCCTCTACCATCTGACCATGGTAACATTTTATATAACCACGTGTTCCAAGATCATTCCCGATTAAAAATGCAGCTCATTGGCCCTGCGATTTCAAACATGATTTGTTTTGACCTTACATCAAAATTCATCACGGTTTCCGACTAGAAAAATTGTAATATGAAATCGCACTTGTCATAAGTTCGGTCGCTAGAGAGGCCGCACCGCGCCGAGTCATAGACCTGCCACGGCCGAGCGCCTGCGAGCAAAAAGGGAATTTACATAAGCGCTTTGATAAAATTAACAACTTTGGACATGAAGTATATTCGTTTTTTTTTATACAATTTCTTACGCGTAATAGGGACATTAACACTCCCTTATTCGTCTTCGGGAATGGTCTTACGACAACTGTATGAAAAATGAAAAAATATTCCTATAAAAATTCACAATTTCAAAGTCAAATAATTATTTTGGCGTCGCTATTGTCGCACACTTTTTCAAAACTTCGAGGACTTAAAAACAAACTAATATTTAAAACATTATAAAAAAGATATCAATTCACATTATTTTTATTATTTTAACTATTAATAAAATATTTTCATGTTTTATGTTTTTACTTTATAAACAATTGTTTAGATGTCACGTTTAGGTTTATAGAAACTTTATGTCATATAAAATAATGATTATTTATTAGCCGACGTAACTGTAGATATCCTTAAACTAAAATATAATATAAATTGCTTTTATACATTTTACCGTGACATTCTTTGGATTCATTATAAATTTGAATAGCATTTTATTCATTTATTTATTTTTTCTAAATTTGACGCGCGGCTAGTAATGAAACAACACGGACATACTATTTCAATTTATAATACTTAATTATAATATAGCATTCATTTACATGTTTCTATTTGCACAGATAGGTAGATGAGTTTGTATTAATTTTAACTGGCCAGTAATAAAAACAGCCGTGCTATCATATTTTTGAAATACGATAATATTTGCACTTTCTATCGAACCGTCAATGTTTAATTTATTGGCACTAAAAATTTGTTGACTTTAATGTTATATATCTATATTATCCGGCCTGCCTCCGATGTGATCTAAACGGCTATGGTTGTTTTTCTTGAGTATCAATCTACACATAAAAATCCAACTCTTGCGCATTTATTAACTTTGTACCTTTTTTATTTATATTAAAAATATAAGGCAATTTAAAAAAAAACTAAGTTTAAGGTTTTCTGTAGAATTTTATTGCGGACATTTCTATGTATAAATTAGGCTTACATCACATATGTAGTTTGGTTTATGAGAATTTTAAAAAATAAAACTTAACAATTTCAATAGTTTTTTATGTAAACATAGGATTATTTATTTAAAAAACCAGCTTAAAGGTTTTCTAGAAAAATGTTCAGTTAATCTAATTATATTTTTTATATATGCCTGGTATGAAAAGTTATCTTGGCAGTAGACCTCAAAAACATGCATAAAATGCAAAGGTAATCAAATTGATGAAAGATCAAAACAGCGTGAACGCACACACAAACTTTTATAACCAGAGAGCAAAAAATCCTCTCGGCCGCCGGAAGGCGGATCCCAGATCAAAGTAGGGTATAGGCGAACTCCAATTGTACGAACTTGTATTACTGAATCCCTCTTCATACTGTGCCGTGAGGGTTGCTCATATCAAAAATTGATTCAAACAAAAATTAAAGGCCTACAATTAACATTTTGGACTGATCTGATCCTGTGCTTATCAAGAGAGATATGATTTTTTGAATTTTTTAAAAACCAATTTTTGCCACCCCAAGACCAATGGTTGGTGTTATCACCAAAAATTACGAGGGGAAGAATGCCGCAGGCAGGAACGAGTCGGCTGTGAGCTGTCAATAAATCCACTTCGACCGCAATGCTGTCAAACTGTCACGCATCTTTGTAGACTACAAAGATGCGTGCTGACATTTTCGTATGTAAACTGCAAATCCAGTGCAAAGTATGGTGGTTTTCCAAATGAAAAAATCTTGAATATTATACGATATTACACCTTTGACCTTAGACTTACATTTATTTTATTTTTACCTAATATTAAGAGGACTTTTATGTATCAAAAGATTTTTAATACATTCTTGCGGGCGACCATTATGATGTGATTCAATTTTCTTCTTTATAGTATCGTATAATGGTAAAGTAGTCCTAAAAAAAACATATCAATTTCCTATTTTAGGTATTAACAATTACGGTATTAGCAATTAGGTATTACGGCGACAGCTGAGCGCTGATCCTTTTACCAGTTTCACGTGAAATTAATATTTTTTTCTCGGTAACCATGATAAATTTTGATATAGTTTCTCAACAAATAACACTAGATATCGCAGGACCAATTAACTGTTTCATCGGGTATTGGCTTGGGGCATAAGTTTAATGAAGTCGAGTGAATAAATAAATGGAATTGTTAAATTAGCAACAGTATATATCCCCCCCGTCACACCACAGTATATGTATATGGTCCGTTGCAAAGCTAAAGTATTAGTCCGAGGAAGGGAGGATAGAGCTACAATTAAAAAAAAGAAAATTGAAGCCAGGTACGAAAATGAGTCACACCCAGCTGCCCCTGCTATTGGATGGGGAGGGGGTTGGCACTAAGGTTTTTTCAAGTTCTGTGAGGGAACTTTACTCCGAAAAAACACACCGGAAGTGACCTTTTTGACCACTACATTTAGCAGTCGATTCGAACATTCGAAACCTCCGTGCAACCGGCTCTTAGACTATACGTACCTACCTATTTAATTTAGGTAACAAATAAAACAGTTGCTTTATCTTAAAATGTTTAATAAAAATTATCAATGGTTAAACTTAAAATAATAGATAAATTATATGTACTGCACTGTAATATTAATATTATCTTAAAGTTATTGAATAATACTTTAAAGAAATATCTTCCAAATGATTTTCACTGTGTTCTCTGTGTAAAGCTTCCATATGATCCGTGTCATTCCTCAACCAATCTAAATACAGTCGTAAGTACCTGTCGCTCGGATCTACGTCCATATGTCCTAGGCAGAAGATTCTATAAGCATCTTCCCCGTACTTCCCAACGCCGCACAGATCGCTAGCTCGCCGCCAATTGGCTGAAACAAACTGATATGACATTTTCCATATCATGTGCGCCCTCTTCCTCATGCCGAGGCTGTCGAAGTACTGCTCCAAGTACGACGGATCGGTGGCGATGACATGATAGGGCGTCGGAAAAGCCTCGAAGAACACCCGCATCACGGGCCGCGCTTGTCTGGCCGTAGTTTTGGTGAGGAAAATCGTAGCGATCAACATCGCCCAGGGATTCCGACGGAACTCTTCCTCGACGACCGCGTGAGGAGATCGCGGAGTCGCCCGCGGAGTCAGGTTGAAGAAGGCCGGGACGGGAATTGGCTCGTCGGGTCTGGGACCATCTTCCGATGGATTAACTCCTCTATCGATTGTATCGCTTTCAGACATGGTTTCATTTACCAATGTCGCTTTTTTTATATTATATTTTTCAATTAATTTACCGACGCAGCTGGGCGAAAAAAATGGAGAAAGCCTATCTTCTGGGTCAGTGGTTGCGTTTTGCATTTTAGGATACCTCGATATGCTCATGCTCTTCAATGCATAATTTATGTCATCGACCTTCGACAGGATATCCACACATCCATTTGGCGTTTTATAATTGAAATATTTGCTTACAATTTCATCAATGGAACTGGTATTGACCATTATGGCCCCATCATTCTGTAAACAAAGACACAATTATATTTATAATTTTTCAATGTGAAAAAAAACTTGTCGTGTTTTAATTATTATTAGATCGCATGTCTCCATTAATACCGAGAATTATTAGAATGAAGTATTGTGTGTTATGAAAATGTTGCGTGCGTTTGAATGAGTTGCGATATCCATCTCTCGTAGATCGAAAGATATGTAACTCTCCATCAGGACGATACACGCGTTATATGAACGATATTAATGTTTACAAATACACGTGCTTACTACTTCAATGGTAGTCAGCAAAATTAAACAGGCATGAAATTCGCGATCTTGGCGTAACGTTTGACCAATTTGGCGTCTTATCTACATTTCATTATGTGTCGAACATCGACAACGGTGCCAACTTAATTTTAGGATTCCCAATTCGCGCTAGTCCGTGCTCGTTATAAGGCGACACCGTTTAAATCACACTATTATTCCAGTGCAAGGAATAGCTGCGTTACTAAAGCTGGCTCATAGCGGTAACGAAATCGCGTCCATTCGCAGCCATAGCTACAGAGCTTGTTTAGTGACGCAACACGCACGTTTCAATTGTCATGATCACTTCGGCGACTTCGAAGCGGTGACACGGAAATCTCGTTACATATGACACCATGACAATGTAGCACGGTGTCGAGCTAAGCTACAAATCAGTTATTTTGAAGCCGTTTAAGTATTAGGCTATTTCGAAATCGCGTTTAACGTAACTTCAGTTGTATGATTATCGCGTTAACGCCCACAGCTAGGTCGTGTAAGCCAAAAATAGCATTTCGTTTGGTACCTATGTGAGTGAAATTTTAGAATATTGCTTCATTGTCTGGAGTTCTCACGAAATTCCATTTTATTACTCTTAGATTATTTAGAAAAGATTTCGATCTAATGCTTACGCTCTCCGACAGCTAATGGCCTGCCAGCTACTAGTAGTGCGTCATACTAGTTGACAATGGTTAGACATGTATCTCGTAGTTTGGGTAAAATGAGTTATTGATACCATTCGGTTATACCTTTAGTTACTAGTGGATATTAGTTATGTCGTAGTACTTGTCAAATAAATCTATCTGAAGAGATTTATTTTAAAAAAAAATCTCTATTTTAAATGTGACTAAAATGTCATAAAAAATCAAAATTCTCTTTATTAATTATACTATATAGAGGAAATATTTTACAATACAGTATGATCAATATAATTATCCTCATTAAGAGTTGATGGTTACTCAACTAGACTAATTTTTAAGAGAGACATTTTTTGTTTCAATAAATCGTATAAAATAGTGCGTTAAAGTCAAAATATAAAAATAAATATACACCTAATTCTATTCAGTAATGCCATTAAAAATATTTTACTATAGCAATTAATTCTTCACTGTGTATAATACCCAAATTTATTAATAAAGAGGCTTTCTTTAATTTATAAAAGTTTAGAGTTGATCAAGGGTAATAAATAATCGATTCTAGGGTATTCAATCTAACCCAAAAAAGAGAAATTGTGGCACCCAATTTGTGAAACCTGGCAATATGTAATATATACTAGTACTCAAATGAAGGAAGAATAAAATAAATATATGTTTTGTTCAGGAAAGTTTTATCATTAGCCACTCAGATGACAAAAGTTTCAGGATTTGCAATTATTTTCGTAAATCGCGGAAGTCAAAGGTTGTAACTTTTTTTAAAAATTATAATAATTTGATGATTTTTCAAAGGATTTAAAGAAAATCTTTTATTGTCTTCTCAAATTGTCATTCTTTTTACACGTATAACGCTTTTGTCATGATAGACCATTGTCAAATAGCATTACGCTTGGTAACGCAAGCCCATGCTCGCCATCTTTAATTTGTGTGTAGTTATCATGTTTTCTTTACCCTTGTCATTTCCGTAAATTACATATTTCAGTCCCGTAACATTTTCCGCCATCGCAATTCATTCTAATTATATCACACACGTTTCAAAGACCGCATATAATTTACTTTAACTAAGGTGGCATTTTCCTCGACTAATGCGAATTTTTGTTCTCCATGTTAATCTGTAAATAATATTCCAATATAATGAACTCAAATGCCTTTTTTGTATTTATTAATTAATTTTAAAAAAATCAACGTCTTTTTTAGGGAATTACAAAATATATAGCACTTTAAAATATTTGCAAAACTAAAAAAGTTTTTTACTGCTAAGGTAAGTGTTTAATAATATTGTGTTGTACATAATATGGAAGAATATTTTTTTAATATTTCTACGAATTTAAATATCAACATTATTGTTTATTTATCGAAACATAGGTAACAAAATGTTAACCTAAAAATAACAATAAAATAATACAACCACAACTACAAAAAATAATGGATAAATAAGCCACTACATTCCATCCACGATTCAGAACCGATTAAGTAGTGTTTCGTGCAACCCTAAATATTAAAACTTCCATATCAATAAATAGAATAGGAAACATTTTTTTAGAGTTCTGAAACAAAATATTCTAAACTTTTACAGGTTTGCTCGAAATCCGTCACTACGATTTTTTTTATTTAGTTAATAAGAAACAGTCAGATTAAGCAGCGTCAAGTATAACATTAACATTATTGTTGTTGTATGTCAGAAAATTTATATAATTTATTAGCATTAAATATGATGTAGGACAAGACTAACCTATATTATAAGTTTTTTTAGGATTTCTTTTCATCAATTGTACCCGTTGTTTTTCCTATATTAAATAAATAAATAAGTATTATACTGATATATATCTTCCTGATTTTATATAGAATAATGTGTTGCTCAGCGCGTGTGTTGCTATGATTAAAATTAAAAAAAATGCTACTATAGAGATTTCTATCTTAGGACGGGCATTGCTCGGTTAGGTAGAACTTTACATGTTAAATGTTAATGTCAACATTACTGTCAATAAAAATAAATAGAACCAAGGGGGGGGGGGGCAGAGTTTGAGCGGATGCAATCGTGTTGGCGGATATTGGCCAAATGACTGAATTCCGAAACAGCGGCTCGAAGGAAATGAAAGAGGCGTGCGAACTACGCGATTGGGCGCTGTAATAAAAAACTTTTAAGAGTACCTTTACACAGAAAAAAAACCAGATAAAAGTCAGAAACTTTTTACGCCTTCAATAAAAAAAAAAAATACCTAACATCAAGAACCAAACTTCTGAATTAGTGTGTATTAACTATGACAGCAATTTTGCATTATATAAATTGCATGCTTAGTCCGATCAAAGTATGGAACAATTTTGTTAAATTATTATTTTGTCTTCCCCGTCGTTTCGTTTTCAGAGTTAGGGAAACTATTTTAATTTTTATTATTTTAGGTAAATAAGGCATAATCGTGGCATAAAATTGCCACCATATCAAACGGGCATTTTTTCAAACCGCAGCGTGTCTTCTTCACCTTGACATGGCACTCGTTGAAGGTTAATTATAATAAAGTTATACATATATAGTTATAATATATTTATTTTTCTTTATTGTTTACCCTGCTTCTGTACTTACTGTCTTATCAATTGTATTAAATTCGTTTTTCTGTTATGTAAATCATTTTTTTTTATATAAAAAAGAAGCTATAGCTAAAATTACTCTGCAAAATTATTTTTTTACACATTTTTAAGATTCCCGGTTTCATCGCATGAAGTCAAATGACAAAACTTCGTATTTCCAAAGGGAAAGCGAAAATGTTTTTTTTTTTATTTAATTAGATTACTGAAACCAAATTATTAGGTACTCATTTTCGGTGGAATTATCAAAATATTTTTGGAGTCCTTGCCCCCCCCCCCCCCTCATATTCCCGTTTATTTGTAACTCCATATAAGCGTCCAGACATGGGAGAGATAAAACTAAAGTTTTGGCCTAGTAGGTATCCTAAAATTGGCTGACCTAGCGAACAACCTCGCCCACAAACGCGCTCTACCCGAAAGTGTTGAAACCGCGTTGATACAGATGTAAGTATGTAGAAATATTTTAATAGCATGACGAAAAATATAGTCACACTACTGCCTAAATTCGGTCTTGTTAAGATTGAAATGTGATCTGTAAATAAGATATTATTCTTTACACGTAAAACACATGTACTCGTAAATATCAGGCGTTTGTGTCCTGTTAAGACAACGCGGCCAAACAATGGCCACCAATTTCGATTCGAGTACCGAAAGAAAACTCGCGATGGCGCCAGGCGTTCGCTTAGTCAGTTCGACTTTGTAGCAAGAATATTGCTGGTGATAGTTTTATGGCAATTTGTTTACAGCTAAAAACTATTAGAAAATCCAGAGCGATTGTATTTTTTATGATTGATGTCTCAGGGCGTGCAAATTACAATAATACGATTTTTCGTAATAATTTATTCATAAAGCGAGCCGCAATACACCTTTAGGAGGAGGTGTTGAATACAATCGGCACGCGCAATGGAACAGGCAAAGCACATCTAACAGAGTTCCTACTTTTTTTTGTTAAAAAAAATATATTTTGGGCCATATATATCTAAGCAATAAGAAAAAACCTCTGACATATTATATTATAGTTTTAATATCGGCACAAAATGTTAAGAAACACCTATCGGTGTTGATAAACCATATTGCTAAAATTTAATGTAGGCATGTATTTATTGTAAAGGAAGTGTAGAATGTAGAACTAATAATTTGAACAAGTTTCACAATTATTAATATCTGTATTTTACACACCTGGTTTCCAGCAGATAAGCCTAGGGCTTGGCTGGTACATAAAAGAATGATATTGTAAATTTGTCGAATAAACTAAATAAATAAATAAATAAAAAAATAAAATCTAACATGAACGTTTTTAACTTAGTTGAGTAAGGTCCCAAAAATTGCCATACCATTTCTGTTATCAAAATTAATTAATCAAACAAAACATGTTGTCGTAGTGACAGTGACGATAGTAAGTAATGGTTAGATTGTAAAATATTTTTTATTAAAAATTATTAAATTTGTTTTGAGTTTTTGTTTTTATCAGATTCATCAGGCTAAAAACTTTTCCACTTGTGCATATTAGAATGTGATATGCAAAATATTGCACAACGTATTATATAGTATCACCATAAAAATAAATTATATCTTTGTACATTTCGTACGGTTGCTGAAAAAATTGTATCAATATGGCTTAAATAGTATGTTTGGCAATACTGAAAAAAAAGTGGATAGGAGAAGAATGGAGAGTGAGTTGAGTAGTTATGTTATGTAAATAGTGTTTGGTGCGGAACCCTCCCTTCTCCGCTCCACAAGCTTTTGTTGGCGATATATGTAATTCATAAGTCATAATAAATAAAAGTGTATTTAAAGTTGGTGGTATTTAACCATCGATTTATAACACTTTCCCAAATGCATTCAAAGTGTAGCGCTATAATTTCAAATTTGACAATGAAAATCAATTTTTGTTAAAAGTCAGTTACAGTAAACAAAATGCCAAAGTTAAGCATCATCGGACGAGGTCAGCACTCGGATGGCGGTCATTTTTTCCAATTATTGCTTTTACAGTAGCGCCCTTATATAATCCGAATTTTCTTCATTTCATTTGCTGGGGATAATTCGATATTGTCCTAATAATGTATCAGGACTACAAAAATAATTTTAGGTCATTATTTTATAGAACCTTGATTTTGATTAAAGCATACCCTTTGCCATACATACCTCCAAAATTAAGGGTCTTTTTTTTTATTATGCCAAATAACTGAGCAACGTACTACGATACTTAATACCTATATGTCTTTACAAAGCATGCTAATCCGTAGAAAAGTTGCAAAACGTAGTCACCTATATAATTACCGAATGCACACAACGTTTTTAACATAGGTGAAAGTCGGCTAACAATCATTAATATGGGTAATCCAAAAGGCGGTCATTCATCCTAGAATTCGCCCTACTGATTATCCTTAGTGACTGTCAATTAAATATAGTTGAACAGACAGATAATGATACTGTGGACAAGAGTTTATAATAATAATATTATGATTCTTTAAAGAACTTTATTGCTGATAAATGATGATAATCCCCAATCCACTCGGTTGATCACAGTTGATTAGACATAATTCTAATTTTGTAATGCCAACAACGAATGCCCAGGACCTTATAAAATAATTTTGGAATAACATCAATATTTACAGATTGTAACATTTACTTAGGTTACACGGCACTCTTATAATATAACAGTATTCACGTTAGGAAAAAAACCAATTACATACAGATTTATCAAATACATTCAAGTACTTTTATAACACACTCAAAAATAGCTAAAAACTATGAAGCCACGTATATAAATAAAAAAAATGCTTGTAGTTTTGTTAGTGGGTATTTAATAAGTGTTTGGTGTTAGATACTGGACTAAGATCCTTCGCCACGAAGATGACTTATGACTGCGGCGTTAAGAGTTTGATATTCTTTTGTTATTTTTGTTTAGTTTTCACATTAATGCATTAGAAATGAGTCTGTAATATGGTTAAATTATAAAAATTGAAATTATGATATTTTCACACAACTAACGGTGAACGTCAATCAGAGGCATATTATCTAGGTATATTGGAACCGAAATCCGGACATAGCCCTCGATCAATGACAACTATTTAATAGTGCTCTGGTCACATCCTGTCTGATACAAATGTTGTTTTCTGATTTCTTTTAGGTTGACATGTATTGATGTATTTGAGGTACAATTAAAGTATCATGATTAGTTTAAAATCATTTTTTTAAATAGTTTTTGTTTTAATTTATTTTACATTTTTACGGTTTGATTCATATAATAAACGTAAAGGTTAAGATGTAGGTACTAACTATATTTTCTCTAGAGATACTAGGTTAAAATAAAAAAAAGCACAGAATTGGAATCTGTATCAAGGTTTATGTAGTATTCACTCTTTTTTTCTTGCCTGTAAATGTAAAGCAATAGGTAAATCAGTATATTTCTTTTAATTAAATAAAAATCGCAAGTATGTACAAACCTTTTGTGGACGTTAATCAATTTAGGTAATAAATCTTCTGCATTAGCCAAAATGACAGAATGGAATATTTTCCTACTAAACGTTTCAAACAATTTCTCAAATTGTATAACCTTAATACAAAACTTGAACAATGAGAGAAATAAATGTCACTCCCACTGACAGTTGACACTCAGTCTGTCAAACTTAAAAACAACACCACTGTTTTTTTTTTTATGTAGGCCTGTTGCCATATGCTGCCATATCAATAATAATATTTCTATTTTATTTATTTTTTTAGCATAAATTTACATTTCAGAATTGCAATTTTTAATAGCTATGATATTAAACGTGATAATTCATTTGGAAACATACGCCACTCTTCCACCAGATGGCAATAACCACCGCCATCTTTATTCTTGAAAGAATCGCGTATCGTTCGACGAACGAACGTGTCATGACTATAAATTTGAAATGTCCTTATCACGTTTAGTTTTACAATGCAAACGGAAATGTTCTAAAAATAAATAGAAGTCGGAAGTTAAGATTTGGTTTGGTAGAATTATATCATGGGATTTCGCATTTAATGTACGATCAAAAAAGATTTGAAAAATTATGCTTAGTACAGGCATGTCAATGTTGACATTAGCCGTTTTAGAATTTAAACAACATAATTTGTAATATAAAAATATTTTTTTTATTATAAATAAATGTTCAAGGATCTCTATCTACTGACAAGTTTAACTAACATATTAAAAGTAATACTAGTTTGCAGTAATATACAACATTTTCACATTTTTTCAGGATCACAGTAATCATTAACGTTAGACGGAAAAAGTTTAATGTTTTTACACAAGTTTATGGTTATGGGGATAATATTATAGATTTTTATGCCAACGTAAGCAGTTGGTTTTTGTCCAAATATCGTTTTAATTTTCGGCATTTCCAGCATATTATGTGCTCTACTTGTAAATAACTGCCTATTTCCTTGTGTATATATGACGCTATAACTTTAATATATAGCTCTCAAATATAAATAAACTGGCGTTCGTAAGTAAAAAACGTGATTGCGCTGTTTAGCAGTTTTTCGTTATCTAAATCTCTATACGTAATAATGTACAGTCTACCCATCTTAGTATAAAATATCCCGAGCATTACCACCGAAACAGTGAAAACTCTACAGTCAAGTAGCAATATTATTTCCAATCGACATCCTGGCTTCCGGTTTGCGTGGTTGTATTCCACACCGGCTAATCTACTCTAATCTGCGTCAGATAATTGTAAATAGCCTATGGAGAAAAAAATAAAAATGCTATAATTTATCTGCAATTTATGTCAGCACAATAGTAATTTTGTAAGCGATTATATAGCAGTATGCCGTAAATGCTTTCAATTTAAAATTGTTAAAAATTCAAACTGCTCCACAACTCGGTTTATTCATTCCTGCTCACCGAAGTAAAGGAAAAAATACAAATTACAGTACCTACTTACGGTGGGCCACGAAATCTTTAGAGACATACCGTCAAAAATGTAGTTTTTTTTTAACATTATCCGAGAAAAAAACTAATATAGCTTAGTTTATTATTATGTAAAATGATCGTTTATTATTATGTAATTATGTATTATTGTTATGATCGTAAATAACAAATGCGAATAAAAAAACACATAAAATGGTAAAAATGTATGTTTAGAATAAAAAATATAAAAACTATACTCTTTGTAACGTCTCATTTTGCTTCGATTGCCCTCAGCATACGTTTAATGCATTTTTTTTATTTTTTATTTATTTCAGCAGTAGTTTATTTATTTTCAAACGAGTTTTATTTATCATCGCTTATTAGTCGTAAGTTCCTTGGTTATAACAAAATGACCTACCCTACTAATCAGGATTTTTTTCAAAATGGCGTCTCAGCGACCACGTGCCTAACATCAAAATATTCTTTTTAGTTTGTGTGAACATTTTTTTTATAGCGCCGGTGTCATGTTTGATATAGGGAAAAAAGAATAAATTAAATCTTTATATATAACAAAGTATTCCTGCAAATATGAAGCAGTTGATACTGGGTCAAAAACTAAAAATCATAAACACGACGCCATGAAGGCCTAAGCTCACCTTGTTGACTATGCCTTATGAAATACTTAATTTAAAAGACAAAAAACGTTTATATTCTTAGACGAAGGTTGTTATTGTTATTATAACTCGGGGTAATCCCGTTCATTGATAAACATGTCTGTTTTGCATTTATTACGTAGGAACATAAGTTACACGGTGCCGACATGATGTTTTTAATGTTGGACCTGTCAACTTTTGCAAGTCGTCGGCTCATAATTTTAGTAAAGAGTAAATATTTTGTGCATATAGCATTGGCACAGACACATTACTACTTTACTAAAGTTTCACAGTTCAGTGATAAGTTTGGATTGGTCGTGATTGGATAATAGGTAGACGGGATCCTAACCAATCACCGATCAGAGAAAATTTGACCAGCGGCGCGCGACGGTCGACGCCCGCGGTTGAAGCAAAGAACGTTTTTTTTTTTAATTGATGAAATCATAAATTATATGATCATTCGTATAACCTAACAATGATCACCCATCTTCAGTTGATTTCTGTTTCTAAGTAGGTACACTTGGGACACAGAATTTACGAATAACGCTTGACTTTACTAACAAGATCGCAGGATTTATCGACCGGCAACACGCTACTAAATCATTCCCCTATTCAATGAGGAAATGCGAAAATAATACACATTTTTTTTTAACAAGATACTGTAAATTACCAGTCTTTTCAGTCGGCGAATAAATTACGACTTTAATAGCAGAAATTGGTCGATAATTCGTTGATTGCGGTTTAAAAAATTTGACTACGTTTTTTCGGAAGTGTCCTTTCAAGTTGGTCACTGCGCAGCGTGTAAATATGGCGTCCACTGATAAACCACTGATGATTATAAATGCAATACAGCTGAGGCATTTCATGAGCAAGAAGCTATGACTAATTTTGAAATACCATCTTCAGAAATAATACTTGAAATCGCAGGACCAGTTAGCTGTTATTCTTTTAATGGGAATGTCTTGGGATACGGTATATATAATACAATCCTTGGTAATATGTATTTTAATGAGGTTATCACTATAATGACTAGAATAAAGCTTCGAAGCAGGTTTAATATACCTATAATTTCAATTACTCAGCCTGAGCGTATTGTAAAATAATAGTGGTAGGACACGTCCATTACTCATGATAACGCGCATTTTGCAATTTTTGAACTTACTGCGATGCGTTTGTCTTTTGGAATACCTCAAGAGTAGCTGGGTGGGTCAAAAAGAGAATGAAACAAACTTATGTCGCTCACTCGGACAATCGTGGTAATCAATTCGTAACACGGATTCCCCTAATCTCGAATATTAACCTAAAAATCTTCTGACTAAAATGTACAAATATTCAAATTAATTAACGGGACATCGAAATTCCAACGTTTTCAAGTAGTTTCCGATTAACTTAGCGCCGTTGCTAATTGATAAATAATATATTTTATTATAAACAAGACTAAGCAGTACGTAGATTTGGCTTCCACGTAATTCAATGGTCTGTGCCTTTATTTATGCATCCATTTTTTATTATTAAATAAACAATATTTTGATATGTGATCTTTATTATTCCTTTAGGTGCAGCTAGGTACAGGTTTGCGTGGATTTTATTACTGGTGCTCAACCTTTGTTTGGATACAAAACTACAATAACACAGGCCTGCAAAATTTTGGCTAATTAAAAATGTCTTATAAATTTAACTTCGGTATTTTTCTATCGCTAATAGTTTTTTACAAAGTTGGTATAAACATTTAGAATAAAGAATAATTTAATAAAGAAGTTCGTCATGTGCAACCATCTCCTTAAACCAGAAGAGATTAGAACCATCGCAGCCAAAAAATTACTTAACTTTATCTACAGTACGGGAATAGAGGGCGAATTATAAGTGGATTTAAGTGTACAATAGTTCTGGAAAGAACGCGGTACATTGGGGGAAAACCCCCCACATCCACTAACAGACTTAACATAACATGTGGATGTCTATCTCCCTCAATATCCTTGATGTCTTGATGGAACGCGGGCGGCAAGTCCAGGGGGGGTTGGCAATCTGGTTTCTTTTCAATGTCAACAACTATAAAAAAAACTATTTAAGATTAACAATGCACAATGTAAAGGAATTTAACTATAGGTTAAATTAAACATGAAATCTTAGACAGCTTGGATACAAGAAAATTGATAGCCGATTTCGTAAATATAAAGGTAAATAGAATGACTTTTCTGTAGATAAATATTTATACGGTTTTACACTTAAACCAAAATAAATAATTAACAAAAAAGAAATCGTTTTTTTTAAAGTATTTCCTTTCTTTTTTTACACTGATAACAGACAACTAAAGAGCCTGCCTAGCTAGCTCAGAGTAGGCAGTCGTAGTAAAGCAGGGGCGGTATAATTGGTATGGGGCCTTCGAACAGCTAGCGACGGGCCTGCTTTCACAGAACCTAACAGAACGAAATCCCTCTGAAATATTTTAGTTAATTATCACGCGCCACTAAATAGACAGCGCATTTGCGAGTGCATTTCAGCGTCGCGTCGATCAAGCCTGTCAAATTATCACAGTTCAAACAAGGCTTGTTGGCTCGTGTGCTATTTCGCTCTAGACATTGGCAAATATTATGCAAAACATGTGTACTTTATTAAATTTGTAAATCTGGAACGTCGTCTGCTTGTAGGCTTTGTAAACAATTAATTAGATGATTTTAGATATAGATTGTCAACTAATAATTGCGACTCACTCGCGACAATGCGTTAAACTTTCTGTCAATGCCGTAACGCGGCGCGTTTCGCGTACTTCGATATTTTTAATTTATTTATTTATATCGTCATTTACATGCACTCTTATATATAAAAACAAATAGTTTATACACAATAAATACATTGCTTGTGCGTACATTATTGTAATTTGTAATCACGTGCAATTAATTAGTTTTGTGCAACACCTTAATAGCACAATGTGTTGTTATAAGGACACGCTAAATGTGTAGAAGTAGTTTAGCATTTCAACGCATGCTGCGAGACTTCATCATATTTTATATTTATAATTATCTTTTATTACCTATAAATATTATAACATAATTACATTTGATTAAATATTTAAAACTAAAATAAGAGGTAATATTAATAGTTGCTTTCATTGACCATATACGCTTTGCGATATTTATTCTAATGGTAAAATTACATTAGTAGTGGTATGAACACCTGATTGGAATCCAAAGGACCCGGGTTCGGAATCCCAAATCAGGTCGGGTATTTTTCCTTCGGAGAGAATATTCGACGACGCTGTTCAATAACACAGCATCTACTGAACTTTAAGTAGTAAGTGACCTCCCTCGCAGTCGGAAATGCTCTTACAGTTCTATATCTTTTTTTAAAACCTATGAACCACCTAATCACACAGATTATTTATATTGTTATTATAACCTTCACATGTACTACTATATCGCTTTTAGCTATCCTACTGATAGTTTAATTTGCGACCTTAAAGCTTCTATTAGGCGTCATATCAGGGAAGAACTCTGTAAACTATAAACCGTCATATTTACAAACCAAGATAGTTTTTCCATGCCTGCGCTGAATTAAAAATGCATTCGGTAGGTGAATTGGCTCGTGTCGGCTCGAGTCGGCGGTGCGTTTACCTTCACGATTGTCGACCTGTCGATTGTTATGGATTGGCACGAAGCGTTGTGATTGTACGACAACGCATTCGTTGAATATATTAATTGCAGTCGCTATAGATGTTAACAAAGCTACGTTCTACAATTGTATTATCCGAATAATCGGGAATGCATCGTCGACTTTCATAAAATCCCGTGTAAAACACACGAATAAAACACGACGAGTAACATTTTTCCCGCTGGAAAACATCGAGTTTAAATAAAAATAATAAAACTCGAGCTAAAGTATAGTGCTACTGAGATTATTAAAATGAATGTTTAAGGTCTGTGATCGCATTTTACAAATGTAGCTATTTTCCAGTTCTGGACACAATGATTTTGAACTTTATTGAACCCATCCAGCCGCCGGAACTCCCCGTCCCTCTGGTGGTTCGTTCTCAGAAATCGCGTTGAAGCATTGACCACGTTAACATATACACAATAAAAAATAAATACTAAATAAAAATAAATAAACATATGTTTCAATGATCAAATTAAACCGTTTTAAAACCTTAGTAATATTTTGTATGCATATAATTTAAATTAATTAGGTCGAGTTTTATCGCCTAATCTACAATACTTATCTACATATTATAGAAGTGTTCCAAAACTCATGCGATATTTAAATTTTGTGCCATGTAAATATTGTTAACAAAAAAAAACGAGTTAAGTCATTTTTTTTTCATTTTATTGTCCGTAATATTTTAAAAATAATGAATGTTCAGCAGCTACCAGTTCAAAATTTTCGTAAAAATATAGTCGAAATAGTGATGAACTATAGTGATAGTTCTAAACTGTGAACAGGATTTAATAAAATATTCAGGGAGACTGGATTAATTGGATATCGTATACATTTTGGCCGTCTTTAAAAGAACGTTAAAACATTGAAGCAGTTAGTGAGAGTGCTGCTGAAAGTTCAGTAAAAATTCTATAACTGCATAAGTTATCTCTTGGTAGTGTAATTTCCCGTTTTGGTACCTAATCAGAATTGGCCGCCCTGTTCATGCGATTTGACGCCGTTGGACTTTTTTCTTTAAGGTTTTTTGAAGTCTATGGTTTATGCCAACGAGTCCACGACCATCCACAAACCTTTAAGGAGAAAATTGAATGCCGTATCAACGAATTTAGCCACATTTATGCAAAACTGTCATTGAAAATTCATACATAACCCTATACTTTATGAACTACAATTGTTAATTAAATAAATTAAATAAAAATGCAATATTTAATCAAAAACCTGTTTTTTCTATCGAAATTACTTCTTGGATATTTTTGGACACCTTATACACACCTAGGCTCTATAAAACAGCTTTCGCACTATCTCTTACACTAACAAATATGTGTAAGACATGTGTAATGTGTAATGTGTGTGTGTGTGTAATGTGTGATATGTGTATGTGTGTGTTACTATCTCTTACACACGCAAATGACGTCCTGGTTATTTCTCCATACAAACGCTGAAGCGTTGTGAAGAAAAATAATAATGAACATCGTTTATCTCATAAATTATCTAAGCTTGTATAGAATTAAAAAGTTAATTTTCCACTTTGTCTAAAATTTAAAGAATCTCGAAAAGTCTGGATTTTTCCATATATTTTATAAAACTTTTGACTGAAAACAAGAATCGAGTAAATACAACTATAGAATAGTTTATGTCTTAATAATTTATAAGTACATGCCACTGGATTTATAACTATTTAATGATCGCTGTTACTTCAAATGTTCATTAGAACAATGCCTGGTAATGTCAACTCACATACATATACTAGGTATAACCCAAGTGGACCAATTAGGTCCGTTATTACGACAAAGCGATAAGAAATTAACTAAGTCCGATTGATTTTTATCGTCGCGTCGCGTCGTAGCAACACGACGCCATGACATTGGCACTGCGAATCAGGGCCGGTTCAAAGGCAGCCGTCAGCCGTCAGCCGTCGACAATCGTCGGCGGACGCGTCGCGCGCATTTCCTTCCCGCCCAAAGCGAGCGTCGCGACGCCGCCTCGTCTGGCAGTTGTCAGTTTATAAGGCGTTCGGACGGCGGACGGTTACGTGCCAGCATTTTTTAAAATTATTTCAAAACATTGCACGTTTTTGTATGATTTATATTAGCCAGTGCATAGACTAGAAGTTGTTGCGAAGACATTTAAATACAATATCGCCAAACGCCAATGTATATTATATGTGATTATTTCAAAATTTTCTACAACTAAAATAGTGGTGTCCAACGGCAAAAAGTGGTGTTAAATTTAATCCAGCGTCTGTAACTGGAATGGGTAAGATAAATATTTAAAATACTTGACTTCTGTAAGATGTTATGCTATGGCTATTAGTCGAAAAGCTGTATGGGTTTAAAGGGAGTTATTTAATTTTATAAATTAATAGCATATTTAATTAAACAGATTTAATAGCATATTAATAACATATTTAATTAAATATTATAATATATAGTCAATTAATCTCAGTCAAATTTCAATAAATATGTTATCACCTTTAGTGATAATCGATCTATTTAAATGCCACATAGGCCTAAGTTGTAGGTACTTGTAACGAGTATTTAAATAAGTATGTAAATATAATAGTGTGCGATAAGCGTAATAAACATGATTAATTAAAATCGATTTAAATAATGAAGTTTTAATTTACGTTCATAATTTGAATATATGATTTAAATAATAATTTTAACATTTTACTTGAAAATGTATTTTTATTGATATATTATCATTATGACTAATAAAAAAAAAATACGCAGATAAAAAGCCACTATACATGTCGATGGTATTCCGGATATAATATATAATATTAATTTGATTAATCGAGTTGCTAGGATGGAGGATTATCAAATAAATAATGTTAGGAAATTGTTTATTTCCAAAATTGCGCGCTTCAATGTTGCTTTCTTCGTTCGAGTGGGCAAATGCTCCAACGTCAAAAGAGTGTCGTGTAGTATCTAGAAGCTCATTATTTAATCTATAATGATCTATTAAAACCTCTTTTTGTTCGAGGATGTAAGGTAATTAACTATCCTCATATCAAATAGTTGTAAAACACAGATTAGTTCTATACTTTCAAATATTGAAAAGGTATAGTTTTGGCAGGAATAATTGGATTCGCAAGGATGCCAGATTGATAGAAAACAAAATCGGATAATGAAAATACCTCGTTAATCTAATATACCGGCACCTAATTTGGGTCCTTATGCCAAACGATGAAGAAAGGGTGTGGTGTGAAGAGTGCAGGCTGAGCTATGTTGGGACGAAATAGAGAGATAGTAACATCGCGAGAAACGTTGCACAATGCCTACCCCGGCACTAAAAATAAGATAAACATTGATTAGAGCAGATATAAATGGTGCACCTTATTATTAACTGTGTATTTCTTCTGGTTAACTAACTCATCTGTCCTCTCAGCACTATGGAGTTCGAAATTAGTGTTACCGAGCTTGTGGTGAATACTTTTCATTAGTATAATAATTACACATCACATTACATCCTATATAACATATCACCTGTTTTTTAGGTGGTAAAATTAACATCTAATATTCATCAGTAGGTTTGTAAGGATAACCTTAAAACTATATTAGGTGCTACTTTGCAAAGGAAAAAATATTTTTTCTGTTACACAGTAAAGGAAATGTTTAATTTACAATGTTTTTAATGGGCAAAAAGATTATTAAAATTATGTTGGTGTTAATGTTTTTCGTTCGTACAGATTTTAAATACAAAAAAAGTTGCTATTCTTTTTTTTAACTTTAAAAATATGCAATATGCATATCAATCGATGTTTATTATGACTTCGAGACCGTAGATTTTACGTGACACATAATTTAATTCTGTAACGAAAATAAATTAGACGAAAATAACCTCGCTATTTTCCGGGTTCGATTCGATTTTCGTGATTTCTTAAAGTTTTCGTGATTTTCGTGATTTTGTTTTGACTGAGCCACGGTACCAGCTAAACCAATAACCACACTCCACTATTTTATTCGAAAAAAACGTGAGGCCGTTTGTGTTTGTTACATAGTAATACGTAATCCTAGAATGAGGAAATAATCCACAAGTCACAGTAATACATATTTTATGTAACTACATAAAATATATTACTATATATTGAAACATACATTGCTTTTTTCTCCGATAAGCATCACCATCTGTTACTATTTTATTTAAAAATATTTATATATATATATATATTAATTTTATTTTATTTCAGGAAACAACAGTTTAGATAGAAGTAAAATTACAATTAAAAAAACGATTAAAACACAAAGCCAATGACAGTTTAATCCAAACTTTAAAAAAATAGAAAACACATTCGGGAGCGAGGCCGGGACCAGGAAGTAGGAAGTAGGAGAGGTTGGGGAATCCAGACAATCACTAGAATATAATATAAAACACAATATAATATAAAATATAATAAATTCTACATATACATATAAATATAAATATACTACTCAAGGGCTAGAGTAGACACTCTCTTGAATGCCGGGAAAGTAGTGTTAAATATATCGATGTCACTTAACATGCTGTTGTAAAGCTTACATGCTCGATGTATATATGAATTCTGTGCATAATTGGTACTCAACCGTGACAGATGGAATGTCTCACACTAGCGAGTGGGTCTAGATGGAACCCGGAAATCTATGAGCCCGAGAAGATCAGAGCAGTCGATGTGACCATTGACAGCTTTATATTAAAGCAACATATCAGCTCGCGATCTTCTGATTTCAAGACTCTGGATTCCGTAAAATTTAGCGCACTGAGCATAGTCAGGAAATTTCAAATAATAACGGAAATTTAAATTTTTAAGAAATAAATTCTGAATCCGCTCAATACGATCGATGTAATATTTGTATAATAATAATAATTATTACTGTTTATTTGTTGGTTTTTAAATTATACAAACATATTTCAAAAACTCTACCTAACTAGGCAGCGCCCGTACTAAGATAGGCTTTATTTGTTTTATTGTTAAACACATATATTATTTTGGATTTATAACTCACTTACAATAGTATACATCATTTGAATTTATGGTATACTAATATAGCAATAATACATACTCATAAATAAATATAATGATTAGATATGAAATATGTTGTTAACGTATAAATCAAATAATAAACTATTATTAAATATGAAATAAAATACTTAATATTAAAATCTGAGTATTCCTGATATTTATACATATGTGCAGTCTACATGTGGTATTTTCCCAAAAAATAAATTTATTCTCAGAAGATCTTTAATTTTATTATAAATTTCTGCTTTCAGTATAAGGCGAGTATAATGATGGCACTAATTTGCCTCGTAATTAGGTAGCTTTTGGCAAAGGTTTGTTTTATATCCATAACCTTGAACTCCTTCATAATATGCCTCGTTGTAGCCTTTAAAAAACTAACCCCCCCCCCCCCCTTCCGCCACAGGACGTTTGAGTCAATAGCAAACATTCAGACGGAAATTTCCTAAATATTAAAAAAAAAACAAGTATTCGCGGTAGAAAATGACATCTCATCTGCAATGAACAGGATTTGTTGTCATGTTATGTAAATTAAATTGATATAAAAGATTTAAAGATTTATTATACCTACGCGTGGTTACATCATCTTAGGTAGATATTACTTTGAAGCTGGTATTTTTTTTCTTAGTATTTTAAAATTATTTTGAGTCCTGCTCAACCGATTGTGAGCGTTTTTGTACACCCGATAGTGAATAAAATAAAAACTTACACAATCCATCTCAATATTTTTCAACGATACAAATCACTTAGGCTTAAGCCATTTTATTCAAGGTATCCATAGTAAATATTTTCACTCATCATTGTGACCATTTGTAAATGCGCGTAACCTATGATATAAACAAGTACTGCAGTTTAAAATGTTTACAAGTGACAGTTATGCAATCATTACAGTTTTGGGAATTTTCATAGTACTGATGTACTGATGTATAGTTATGATTTATTTGGAATTTATGTTTTGTTTATCTTAATGGCGGTCAACAGTAATAAACTTAAGCCATATAGTATGATAATAATAATGATAAAATTGAATAAAACATTACGATATTCGCACCGGGTGCCACTCATATAGACACCACTGGTCTGTGGACCACAGAAAATACCCACACCCTCATATCCTCTTCTGGAATGATAATCTTTTATTTCTTTATTTTAAAATCCGACATCATTGTCTATCGGGCACTTACTGTTTTAGTTGTTAGATACAAGTCACATTACGTTGAAATGTTGTTACATTCCATCGTGTAAAAACTGCCCACGATAGAGATGATTCAAGCAAGTTAAATGTTCCTTTCTTTACAATTACTTTCATTCATTCAACACCGTATAAACATTGACAGGCCCAAGTTTGTAGACATTTTAATGGTGCATAGATACATTTTTTAAGAAAGTAAGATAGTAACTAGCAAGAAATTAAACTGTCGATACGCCAAATCACTTTTAATATTAAAGTATAGCTTCTACATTTAATAGTTTCGGTTTCCGTGCTTATAAGAATCTTTTAAAAAAACCGTTTTTACCTACCTATCATTACTTTCATGTTTTTACAAGAAGCTACTGAACAGGTTCAGCTGTATTGTTTATCAAATGACTAACCGTGCAAATTTTGCTAGAATTCGAACAGCCTAAATAGAGACCTACCATATCCATACTATATACTATAATATTATAATTGCGGAAGTCTATCTGTTACATGTTGACGGCTAAGCCGCTGAAACGATTTTGATGAAATTTGTTATGGAGGTAGCTTGAACCCTGGACATAGAACAGGAGGTAGCTTGAAAGGACATAGGTTACCATTTAAAGTTCTCCCGAGTGCACGAGTTATGGGGCGCCCAAAGGCGCCGTTACATAAAACCAAATTTAGCCGCAGGCACGAGTTATCGCCTGCCGAAGGCGTCTTTAAAGCCACCTACAAGGCCTAGCTGAACAGCTAGTATATTATAAGGAAGTGAAGTCCCAACCGTCGATTCCTAGGTAGAATAAATTGTACTCTTCAATGGAAACATAAAAAATAACGGTATTTATAAATTTTATAGATGCTGTATATAGTATATCTCATTTACTATAATATATAGTCTTTAGCGCTATGAATAAATATGGTTGGTAGTATCGTCAGACTTAAAAAAAAACAATGTGGCGTTTAATTCGGTCGTTATGTTAAATGCCGATTAAAAACTTTTATACAGCACTTAATTAATATAAAACTGATTTAAAAAACGTAAATTATTTATTTCTGGTATTACATATTTTTCGAAACAGGCCTAGCTTCGTATATTTTCCACGAAGATGGTGTTTTAGAGCATAAAGCCAGCCTATTCTAGTCGCCAGATTGGATTAGCTCGTTTGATACACATGAATATGTAGCTAGTGTCTGAAATAAAGTGTTTAGTTCTCTGATATCTATAATATTATCTTTTAATTACATATTTATATTTATAATTTTATATCATAATTATATATGATATAAAAATCGTTTCTCTGTCGCACGGATTTTCGAATGACAACAACGCATAAAATTTAATGTTATTATTAATTATTCTAACTGCTTTTGTTAAGTATCCAGCGTGGCAATGTAGCGAATAATAAATTAATAGATATTGATTAATATTTATTCTTTTAGTTTCTTGAATCGTGTAAATTCTTCAAAAGTTTCCCTTCCAGATTAATACCGAAATAATTTCAATTAACAAAAATCGTCGGTCACTGACTTTTTTGGTACTGAAGGGGGTTTTGCTCGTTTCGTTGTTTAAAAAATGCCGTCAAGGAAATGCCCCTAATTTTAGATCGACTTTCGACTTTTGTGGTCGATTTTTTATTATGTAATATTTCAGTAAATATGACAAGCAATAAATGAAACGCTCGCCGAATGACTGCAATGTGAGACAGTGAGTGTAATAATTAATCATACATAAAAAATTAAAACAATATTTATATTTTGATGTTTTATTTTTGACATTTAGATAGCTCAAAATTAAAGTTATCTATGTAGCAAAATGTAAAATTTCTTTTAGTGAAATTATACTACTGTTTAAGATTGTTTTCTTATTTTTGTAGTATAGTATATAATAATAAGGTACTTCTACTATAAAGATATCACAATAGCAGGTGTTAAGGTATGATTTTTATTTAGAAAAAAATAAAAACAAAATTAGTAGATTATTTTAAGCATTGGGAAATTTACAATTGTCTAGTTTTAACTCAGAATTTTTAGAAAGAATATAAAATGTGCTTCAATGCTAATATACTTGCTAGTTTTGGAATGTTTGATGAAATTATTTTCGGAAAAAGTAAAGTTTATAGTTTTTATACATATTTTATTTATTTTAATAACTTACGTGTACGAGTATATTAAAAACAAAATGACGTCCGCATTCAACGCATTTATATTTTAACAAGGTGTATTTATTATTATTCACATTTTAAATCTTTGACGATCCGAAATTCACATCCCTACCTCGTGGTATTATCTCCACACTGGCGATAATAAACTACATTTTCCCGAAAATCTCGTTGGGTCTATCTATCACAAAGAGTACAGGTATAACTTTCAGTGAGGTATTGCTAAATCTAGATAGCTGTTTCATAAAAATATGCTGTTTTAGTCCACGGCGACGCCGCCAACATATTCGTAGTGTTGTAATATTACCACAGTGGCGGTCAAAAGGTTAATTTTATTGCCTTTACGAATTTTAACGATCTTATTATTATTTTTTAATTTGTGCAATTTAGTAATAATACAGTCCTTCAGGGCCCTCTCGGGGGAGGGCATTTTTCCAGTCCTGCCACCCTATAGTTGCAGCAACCCGGCGTTGTCAAACATTGCATCGATGCAAATTCCGCCTGGCCTTTCCAATGAATGCATTTTATCGCCTCCGGATCCGGCTGCACTTTTTCATTATGCTCACCCGATGTCGGCAGCACTCTCGCAACAATGGTCTTCCCCGTCGCGGGTAATAATTAATACTTGTCTCGTAATATAATTAAGTACAACCGACGAACATTAAACGTATTCTTACGCAGAAACGATTGAACAGTTCTTACACAGTTTGCGCAATTGTATCGGAGTTTGATTACCGCAATATTGTGACGCTCTGATCAGATGCAACGACTAATTAAATCAATTTAACCTACCTATTTTTAACGACCTTACAATGAAGTTTAATGATTCTCTTCCTGAAGTAAATTTGTGATTGGATCACATATCAGAAATAATTTTATAAATTTATTTAATTCGAGAAATGCTTACAGCTTACATAACGACAGTTACATAGAAATACATTAATATTAATAGCCATTATTAGGTACAAGCACAAGCATAAAAACCCGATATATAGGAAAAGTAAATGAAACGCCCAAATCAATTCACCACCGCCAACATATTTTAGACTAAACACTAAAAATGGCTTTTTATTACACTGAGTTTTTCAATGAAACTTTAATGGTGAATACCAAATTAAACAATAGACAGTTACAGCTGTTCAATAAGAATGTAGCTTATAACATAACTATTGTTTAAACTGTGTTGATACATTATAGTATATCAAATTAAAAAGCCATTTTTGAAAATCCGGAAATTGCACAGTCGATATGGGCCTACGTGTAAGCTGTATTGATCTTGCAGATCTCAAATTAGACATAAATCGTATCAGAGCGATGAATCAAAGGGTCCAAGCCAGAATAGCGGTGGACATTCCTCGGACATGCCACGATGCCAAAACGCAATCAGCTGTTATTGACACAGCTTCTGTGCTACGTCCAGGTCGTCTCTACAGCATGTGACTCAAATGTGCCATCACTTTCATCCGCTGACACACAGATGCACAGATATGCGATTCTCACATACACACGCACACCAATGAACGCTTTATCGCTCTAACGCGCGGTGAAAGAAAGAGATTGTCGCGAAACGATATGTTGCTGTCACTCATCTCTTTCTTCTCTTTAATATTGCCATAGTACAGAACGTTCCAACACCATTCTCAAAGACGCAATGGGGCGTTTATATTCCCTATTACGTGTAAAAAAATCCGAAAATAATTCATGTCCAAATTTATTAATTTTATTAAAGCGCTCGTGTAAATTCCCTTTTTTCCCGTAGCGTCGCGGCCTCGCTAGCGACCGAACTTATGACAAGAGCGATTATTTACAATTTACAATACGCGTAAAGTTTACAATTATTTTATTCTACAACCATGATGAATTTTGATGTGAGGTCAAAACAAATCATGTTGAAGTCGTAGGGCCAATAAGCTGGTTTTTTTGCGGGGAATTTATTTTATTTTATTTATTTTATAAAGTAAACATACCGTAATTATTTCAATTATTTCAAAATATTCAAAATACACGGGTTTCTAGCACGCGATATTCTCCAATTTCATGTTTATTTGATTATTTGATATAAACTTATTTTTTTAGTTACATTTTTTTAATTTTAATCATTCTTTAGAATTTGAAAAAAAAATACCAAAGAGAACAAAATAATAATTACATGCCATTTAAAAGACATAAAATAATAATAAAACAATAATATTATATAAAATTTTCTACACATGTTTTAAATATAAATAAATTAATGGTCTTGGAATGGAAAGGTCTTGGAACACGGTATATATAGTAAAATAGGAAGGCATGTTTGATCAACGAATTTAATTTAGGGTACGGATCTGTCCGAATTAATAGTTAGCTCAGAAGAGAATAAGAAAAACTGTGAGGTCTTGTAAGACAACAATTATAATTATATATGTAATTCCGTTTACTATAGAGGATGTCCTAGAGACAGTGGGTAACGAAACCTTGTAATAGGGGATATCATTATCTTGCCCTTGAACCTTGAACACTACATAGGATAATCCGAAAGTCAACGGATTAAAAATTATTCTTACTTTTGTGATTTCTGAGGAATATTTTACTTTCATTACAGAAATTGTCACTACGCCATAACTACTTAGTGTATTGATCTGAAATTTTGGGTTGATGCCTTAAAATTAATCTGCTTATCAGAAAATAATTCTGTTTATCAGAAAAAACGTATTTTAAAAAATATTCAAGACCGAAGTGAACGCGGTGATTAAAAACTACTATCCCTATAACAGGACAAAATAAACAAATTCGTTTTGTAACCGTTTTTTTTAGTAATCAGAAAAAAATAAAATTTCACAAAAAATTAAGTTCCTACAAAATAGTAAATAACAAGTGTAATAAGAATAAATAAACACGCAAAAAATCGAATATTAGGAAAAAAAATAATACATAGAAACACGTCTACGAATTAACACACCGTGTCACACATTCTAAGCGAGAATATTTATTTCTTTCACATTAAAAATGGCGCCTGCACAGATTATTACTAATTTTAGACAGTAACTACTTTGGAGCAGTCTAAAGACAATTTTCTTAGCACGAAAAAAAATATAACTGCTTGATTGATTCATCACGAAGCGACGCTGGGGCTGGAATTTGGGACTTTGGAACTGGCGAAGATCATTGTAACGTCCTCACATTGGGTCAAATCCACATTAGGCACATGACCAATGCAAAGATATCTGTCAAAATCTCCATTAGTGCGTTCAATTCAATCCAATTTATTCACCAGTTCTAATACAATGCAACGGTAAACATTTATACGTTCGTTATAAAAGGCATACGCCGTAATCTTTCATTATATAAGAGTCAGACAAAATACTGATATTTAGAAAATACAAATTCTTTTTAATATTTTTATGGATTGAAAATTTTCAAACAATGTTTAAGAAAAAATTAATACCGAAACCCACAGATAGTTGCATCGCTTGAGTGTAATGCAAGCTGGTTTAAATACAGCGCTGTATTTTATGAAAGCTCTCAAACTCTCATCTAGCTATTTGTGCGTCTTATGAGATACGGTCAAACTTTCATTATAGTAGTAAAAAAATGATTTAAAAAGGAAACAATGTGTTACTGGTGCTGGTGGTGGTTGCTGTGCACGACTGTCGCCTTCGCTAGGAACCGCGAACCGCGCCTGAACCCGCTACAGTTTTGACGTTACCCATGGCTGTCTACAAGAGGAGAATTCAATGATCGCCCGTCGCCGTTCTCGATGAGAATGTGTAGCTTTCAACGCTGGGACAAGCGCTGGAACCTGGAATCCATCCACACAGTAGTAAATGATGTTGGCTCCAGCGCTGGATCCAGTGTGTTATTGGAGGCGCATATAACAAAAAAAAAGATAATTAAATATAAACAGAAATGGCTATGACACCTGTAGCTATCGCATAAAATCAACCGCTTCTATACATTGTTTAGTAGTAGTAAATTATTTAATCAGAAAATAACGTCTTACAGCTAGGCCGTACAAGCGTCATTAACGGCATTATCGCCTAAACTTGTGATGGGTTGCTTCATTTCCTATCTCCAATTGTGCTTGCGGCACATTTAACCCATTCGATATGCGTTTTGGATGGCCATAGACAGTGGATTATTTTTAAGGTCTGAGTAGATTCATTCTTTATGTTCATCTTAAATTTCAACAATATTTTTTTTTTCTAAATTTTGATATTCGGGTAATACGCCTTCAAATTTCATCAACTATCAATGTTTCATTTATTAGTATTCAAAATTTGTTGACTAATATTATATATCTCGATGTTATCCGACCAGCCTACGATATGATTTAAACGACTAGGGTTGCTTTTCAAGAGCATCGATTTACACACAAAAAATCAACTCTTTCTCATTTGTACTTTTCAATTTGAAATAGACGACCAAAGTACGGGGATAATAACTTCCTATACACGAATGTAGATATAAATAGAAGCTAAAATTAATTCAGCAATTTTGTGCCCCTTAGTTCAAGCACATAATTCTATATTGTACTTGAAGGGCTGATTGTCAGAGATCCTTGCGGTGGTAGATTTTCTTCGCGGTTTTACTTTCTTCAATTTGTCATTCGATCGGCTTCTATATAGTTGAGTGATATTTTATTAAATGATTATGCCTCTCCGAATCAACATGTAGTACCTACCTAATTAAAACAGTTCACCATTTTGCAATGCGATCTTTTTGTTGTGTCGCATTCCATTTTATTTTTAGTGAAAGTGGTCGATGCAAGTGCGTTTGGCGATCGAAAGCTTTTTAAATGTTAATCGCACTTTTACAAAATTCTTTAAAATGTGTAACTATTTTTTGTTCGTATTGAAACGTTCGTTTATACGAACCGTTATTATTGTATGGTCGCAGAAATATCTAAAATAAACAGCATTCGAAAAATCACATATATAAAAAACGCAACGAACCTAAAATATTTTTTTTAAATTTTAATAACAATGAAAGGTTTATTGTATTATTCCATAGTCTTTTGTTTTAGTTACATTTTATGGCCGGTTTTATTATTTTTTAAATTATTTAGTATTTATTTGAATTTTTCAAATATTAGCCGTATTAATACCGAGTAATTCAGTAAAAATACCCTATTCTACACAATAACAAAAATATATAAAATCTATATCGCTTAAGTTAATTAAAATAATAATAAAAAAACATTCACGTCGAATTGAAAACCTTTACCCCACTGTTTTGAAGTGTGTTAAAAATTATGTAGTCGGTCTTTGCCCAGATCCGTTGACAGTCGTGCGGAATTGCATAGACCTTCATAGTGTGTTTAGAAGATGAAAATTGTCTACTGCATTAAAATTGCACTAAGAAATTGCAAGATGTGGAATTGTCCAAGAGTAGCACTGCCGATCAGATCCAACTAAAATATTATTGCTAAAATTAATGTTACTGGTAGGTAATGCCGTGCATGGCTGCTAGCAATGCGTTCATAAACACTTAAAACAGCGTAGTATAGCAAAATATTTATAAAGCAAAAGAGGTCCTGGACTTGAGAATGCAGGATGTCGGTTTAAACCCAGCGCTGAGTTTTATAAATATGTATTTTTAACTCTCACCTGTCTTCTTAAAAAAAAAATAGGGTAAAAAATATTATGTAACTATCTAATTTATGAAATAAAAAAAGGAATGATCTTATGAACTTCTTATGAATGAACTTTTCTAAATTTTTCAATATTGTGTCATTTGTCTTTGTTCATTAAAAACCGTAATCAAATATAAGTCAATTACTAAAATTATACTCAATTATAAAATTATTTATATCGTAGTAATTCCTTTTGACGTATAAAATCTTGCTTTTCTGTTGCAAATGATTTCGTTCGTCCGTTTATTTATTATAAGGTATAATTTATCTAGACTATTTTTTTTGCCACCCATTAAATTTGCTACAAAAACAAAGCTAGGTATTTTTTTTTCATAATTATTTCATATACTTGTAAGTAACTTTATTATAATAAAATTATTAATGTAAATATCGTTATTTATCAAATGAGACCATATTAGTTAGGCCACTTAATCACCTGTCGAGATAAATAATAATGTTTCCTAAAGTTTCCTAATGTTGCCCAATGTATATATATATCACTACCTCACTATATATAAGATATGTTACTATACTATATGTAGTATAACACTATTTTTATATTGAATATTTATTTATTTACCTATATATTTAATAATTGTTCATTCATTTCATTTATTTGTTTGTTCTTTTTTTGATTGTTTCATTTATTCATTTTATTTTTTCATATATTAATGTTATTGAGTAGACACTTAAATTGTATTCATCTGTGTGTGTGGGTGTGTATATTTGTGCCCTAGTTAATTTTTATATTTTCTCAGGCTTTTGCGCTGATCTATTGTATGCACTGTAACACTTCATATATAACCTTCCTTACTCTTACCTAGTTAGGAAGGTTATAGACTTGTACTCATCGGCCAACTTGATTTCTCAATAAAAAAAAAGGGATCCCCCCTTTCCGACGCATAAAACCTCGAATATCTCGAAAATTTTGATTAAAATATGAAAATATTTAATTAATTACATATTTTGTAGCAAATTCGACGTGGAATCTCATAGTAAGTAGTAAGCAAATTCGGTCGATATGAATCTCTACCGGAGAGAGATCATTCAAAAATTTCTTGAGTAGGTAGGTCGTTACCAAAATTTCAAAAGCCCGTCACGCCGTCACTCGCCCGACGCCGCTGGCCTATTGGCCAAACGAAACAGGTTTAAGAGGTCCAACAAATAAAAAGAATTTCAAAGCGGGAAAAACCCGTTAATAACAATCAAATAGGGACATTGACATATTGTATTGGTGTTTATGTAAAAAATGTGCCTTGTGGGTATTTGCATATTTTAATATTCGACTTTAGTTATATGTCACACACTTATTTATTACAAGACTGAGATTTTGATTAAAAAAAAAAATTTTTTTTATAGAAGCAATATTTTTTCAAAGCTTACAAAAAAATGTATCTGTTACGGTGAAAATTGGAAGGAAATAATTGTGTGCAGCGAATTGTGTGTGTAATTGTGTGTGTAATTGTGTTCCTAGCGAATGGTAACATAAATAATTGAGCAGTGACATTCATATAGGATAACGCCTACCAAGCGGTTGTATGTACCTATTCGCAGTTCAAAGCCGCTTATTGTCTCTGGACCAGCAGAGGGAGATGGGATTTTTTATTCTTCTTTCTTGCACGTGATCTTGATCTACAGCTAGAAAAACCAAAAACACTTTGTGCCGTTATTGGTTAAAGTGAACCCTAAATCCAATGTATTTTAAGAATCTTCGTTTAATTTGCACCTTTTTAAAATCAGTAATATCACTATAGTTTTATTTTTTCGATTCTTGCATTCATCCAATAAGATATTTACGTCTACGGTCATGGAATAATACAGATTTTTCGAGGCCCTTAACTTTTCGAAAAGGTCGATGTTTAACCTTTAAATTCTATAGGAGCTGTAACGGGTTCCTATGGGGTGTGCCCGTTAAAGGTTGACGAGTTAGTTGATAAGACGAGTAGATTCTTTATTAGGTACTATAATTCACTTAAACTAAAAGTTATATTTGGTTATGAAAGACTCCGTAATGAATTATTATAGTATATGATATGGAAGAGTGGTCAACTGCCAAACGCACAGGCTGGACTTTTTACTAACTTTTCTATTGAATAATGCTAGAAAATATAATGTGGGAAAATGTCGACTTCTTTAGTTTCGTCGACTGCTAGGTTTCCATGAAATTCAAGTGTGCGAATTGTGTATTTAGCATTTTCGCACGAACGCATAAATGCGCATCTGGAATGAGACGCCATAAAGCCTAGATAATTAAGAGATAAACGACATCAAATATTAGTTTTTTCTATATTTACAAATACATTTTAACATTTGTATGAATAAATGACCGGGTTGAGTCCCTAAAACGACATTTACAACTAACATGACGCACTTTTTTGTTATTGTGGTCAACATAACGTCCAAATAAATAATTCCGTAATATTACTGATGAAGGAAACTGCAAAATCTTTAAAATACGTATTACTTTTTAAAACATATTTTTCACTATCATTCGTCAGTAAAATGATCAATGAATAAAATGATAGAGATAATGGTTTGTTATAATCATATTCAGATGAATATATTTTATCTAGTAGTAGAATAATATCTTTTTTTTTTAATTCTACGTAATTTATAACTTTATTGTTTACAAATTATGATTTATTAGCAAATGGCCATTTAGACATACATACATATGCTGTGACTGTCTATAAATCTGACTAGAAAAATGATCATTCATTGAAAAAACCAGAAATTACCTGGTGATATTAAATTCAATTGCATAAGCGTCGATGACACAACACAATAACTCATATTTCTCAGAAATATCTTATATATTTGATCGGTGGTTATTCAAAAGATATACATAGAGGCAGTATTATTTTATTGCGAGCGTGTAACTACAATGTCGTTTGAATATCATTAGTTTACGCGACGACGCGACGCGCGACATCTATGTTAGTTGGTTTGTATTTTCCCTATACGACTTTTAGGATTACTAAGAAAAATAAATCACATTAATATTCTTCTAATGTTGTGACGATATTAAAATTCTGCAGATGCCTCTAGTGGTAAACATCAAATAGCCGAATTTCCACTACAAACAAAAAAAAACAAAATGTTTGTAATCCTAAGAGGGAAATATTTCTGATTAAAGAGAGAGCTGCTATGGCGCGCGGTGGACCATTAATCTCATCAGGCAGTAGTACTCAAGGGTTAGGTTAGGTCATAGATATGCTGTATTTTTTTTTATATATTTTTTGTTTTTTGACTTCAATATGGGTGCCGTATTGGAATTAGACTGTTAAAAATTTAGGGCTCTCATTAATTTAGTCCCCAAACACAATGCAATGTGTCAGGCCAGTTTTATCAAGTGATCGAATGTGGTCTTCGGTTTATCCCTTTTTTTATCGTACGGCTTGTGTTGTCAAGGAGGCGCTCGCTGCGGTTGAATTCGTGATAGAGTCCATTTATTACAATTTTTATTTTTTAACATTTTTACTTTTGGACATTATTATCCAATATAATTGTTTGTATGGAGAAATGACCGGCGAGTTTAGTGCGTCGTTGAATGAGTCTAAAGCTGAAGCGACACAGTGCCTTTTTGTATTGTCTAATCGTGCAAATACAATAAGATCTACTGCCTTATGCCGTTCGTATTCTAATACCGGCACTACACAGTACATATCACTACACATCCCCTAGAGCCCAAAACCACCCTCAGTTTTAAAGTTTATATATCTATCTATCTATCTAACCAAAGAAAATCGTAATAACGTTTTTATATGCTTGCTATTTTAGCTTGAAATAAAACCTAAGATGTTTTTAAACCTCGAAAGGAATGATTTATACATGTTCGCACAATTGGCGTTTGCCTATCCGCTACTTTGATCCGGTTAAATCTACCTCTGCCTTCCGGCATCCCGAAAGGTATCCTTGATCTTGTTTCTGGCTTCTGTAAATATTTTAATTTATCTCCCACCCGTTACGTTGGTTTCTCCTTGTTATTTTTATACTTAATTGAAAAATAAACGTGTTTTATGGCACACAGCCTAAATCTAAGGGCAATTGCCATAATAAATGAAGAAAAAAAAAACATTTTTAAGCGCAATTGAAAAATATTTCCATAAACATTCGTAAAAACATTTGCGTACGTGTCTGGGACCAGCTCATTGCACACCACAGGATTTTTTACACAAAACTTTGTGTAGTGATGTGGAGTACTGCAAATTATGCACAATATGGCAAACCGTTTGCCAAATCCGTTCATACACAAATTTTGACTCTCGATCATCATTCGCATGAAGTTAGTGATATTTTTATGAATTCTAGTCAACGGGAATTCCGCTACGTTCATGCACTTGATTATAATACAAAGCGTATTTCGTTCTGACAAATGTCTCGTTTATTACCGCGACATGTTGGAACTGAACTCCGACGATAACGTTTCCTCGATGCGGTTTGCTTTATCAATGCCAGCTAGTTTGCGGAAATATCCAAGTACTTATCTGTAACAATTCTAATTTATTAGATGGCATTACTTTCTTAACCCGAAATTATTCCTCCAAGTAATTTAGACAGTAAACTGGCACATATATTTATAACAAGGAACACTTCATTTGACGAAAGGGCGAGCTAACTGCTAACCCAGAAAGGCCATGTAATAAATTTAAAATTGACGTCAGCGAAAAACTTTTACCAAAAAAATTAATAAAAATATATAAATTATTTAGTTTATGTTAGCATAGCTATAATATTTGCCTAAAAAATAATATACTTTTACACTTTCTTTTCATTTCATTCATTTTTGACATTTCATAATACCACAGAGATTTTTTTACAGAATCACACCTCCCATTATTATATTAGTGCCCAAGTACATTTTACATCAATTTTTGTCCTACCGATGATTTCTAGTATTTGTAGATACGTCAAAAAGTTATTAGATAGTGGTCGCCCCGTGGTCGAAATTTAACCGGAATTCATTAAACTTTTAAATTTGATGAAATATAACCTCTTTAATAATTGCATATTATTTTTTTTTTATTTCGTTTTATTACGTCAGCTGCGAGCGTGTACAAATACGTCATTAGAGTGTGTTGTTTGCCTCAATTCCCTGCAATACCTATGAAATTTAAAATTTAATGTTAGTAACAGTTAAAAAAAACACTTACAGTTGATTTTACATTCCCAGTTCCATAGAGTAACTTGGTCACTAGATGTTTCGATTTTACACAGATATACACCATTCTGCAACGGATGTGACGTATGGGCAATGTCGGTAGCATCTTTGAAAGCCATTAGCTAGATTTACCTAGATCTGCGATTATTTTTAATTTCTTTATCGTGAAAAATTTTATTAAACTCAAAAAAATAGCATTTAATATTAAACTAACACCTATCATGACATCAAAAAACATAATTACGTCATTGCTTATGAAATATAGTTACTGACCCTGAAAAACGTCATCAAAACTTAAGAAATGCCTCTATAAAATCGGCTCCACGATCCATAATAGCTTCGATGTTTTAATTTCCCTCTGACTCATCTCCGTCAATGCTAATGGCAACGCGGTGGACCCCGCTAACTTTTATGAAAAACTGCTTTAACTTCTCGGAACTTAACTTAAGTTGTAAGTGTACAATTTGGAGTTTGAGCAAAAGAAATATTTAAAAATATGATTGTACAATCGTTATTATTGGGCCAAAATTGTAAACATTAAAATAGACGAAACATTAAGTCACTATAAACTATTTTCAGAAGGTTATTTTTTATTATTTACTGCACTTTACCGTATTTTAACGACATTTACAAACTGGTATTGTTTTTTATTAAAAAAAAAGCGTATAAATTTACATCGGTATAATTTATACATATACGCGCTATACAAAATAGCCATTAGGTAATCATGACTACGTATATATGTATATATTTTTTATTAATATGTTTAAAATTGATTGCAAATCATTATTTATGTGTATTTAAAAAGGAAAAAAATACCGTCACTGCATGGCTTCTAAATCCCGTTTTTTTTTTTCAATATTACCCGTGATTTTGATTCAGTAATCTAAACATTGTTTCATCGTTAAACCACCACTAGGACTTTTTTTCGTTTACCGGTGAATTTGAAACTTAAATCATAAAAAAATGTTCAATTTTTTTGCCGCGGAACTTGTCAAAACTTTCAGGGGGTCGTAGCCCTGTGATTCTTGTCTGCCTTACGAGTCGGTTTCAAAATCACCAAAACAGTATAATATTTTCGTTAAAAGTTAAAAATAAAATTATAGTCCAGTCTCCCCCTACCGCCACCCACTGACTTACCCCCCTTCTCCCTCAATCAGCGTATATTATTAATCACACATATACCTATGTATACTACTTATCTATATAAGTAGTCGCAAAGAATGTCGTAGCAATAATGTATCCAACGAACTCACTCCTAACATTTCATTTGCATGATGTATTTTGATATAGTCTGTTAACAAATAACACTAGAAATCGCTGAATCAAAAAATCAACGCTATAACTCATCACCTCCGAGTGTCCTGCCGAGCTTAGCCGAATGAGCGTGTCGCAGTAGATTCATTCAGAGCCCAGGAAAATTTGTGTAAGGAAACATAAAGCTGTTTTAAGTCAATAATAATACAACTGCTTTAGAATCATATGCACAAAAACGTATGTAATCAAAAATGTTCAATTAAAGTATTGCAAGTTGACTCACCCACTTTTTCGACAGATGATCATGTTTTGAGGTCACCTTAACATATGACTCCAAACTTTGATATGGTTTTACAAAAACCAGATGAAAATAACTTAATTCTTATATACATCTTATTATGAATATATTGTAAGGCATGTACTCAGAAAGAATAAATAAAAATTATTATTATTCCTTATTCTTTTGTATGCATGTGGTGTTTGTTTAAATGTTGATAAGGTTTTTTTACTTAAGTGTCTAAAATTAATGTAAACATGTTATATATTCAATATTTTGTTGGAGTACCGTATAAAAATATAATAAAATAAAATATCAGGGTGTTGATCGGTGCACTAATATCATATTTTCGGAAGGGGGGTGAAAAAGAGATTGCGTACGCTTGGTATTTTTTTTTATTATTATTTTATATTCAAATACAATATATTTTACACAAATCACTTAACCCACAATGCTCATAAGATCTTAGCTGTAAGCTGTAGCAGTTTATATAAGTAAGAAGTGTGCATTCTACAACTCCTATTGAAATTGTTATCTCGCGTTCGTGAACTTTTTCATTTAAAATTGTTAAATTTATCTATATTGTTATTTTTTTTTTTAAATAAGTAATATTATTATTTAAATTAGAAGATACCCTGTATTTGTGACCTACGTAAATCGAAAGTTCATATAATACTAAGTTCATTAATGTCACTCCAAAAGTAACAATAAATGACTGGTGTTTAAATTGTCTTTATGATTTGTTTTTCAATATTATATCTTTTATTTGATGTGACGTCTTATTGTGTATAAATAAATAAACTATAGGATTTATATCATAAAATATGTATATATTATTAGTGTTACGCAATAAGTAATCTAGTTTAAAATTTTACATTATAAAGACTAGGATTTGACAAATTTAGCCGCTGAAGAATGTGATATTTTTGTGTAGACACGTTTTACAAAAAAAAAACCTGAATAGTTGCATTATTTTTATTCGCAATTTGTGACATTAGAGACACGACAACTCGGGATGTGTTCGCAGAAGACGTTCAGGTTTAAAAATAAACCTGAACGAGCGGATCTGTCAGTTCGACCTGCGCGCCATGACGGCCAGCAGCGCGCCGCGGCGTTATTCGAATTTCGAATTTGAATTCCATTGCGAGCGGGCGAACGAAAAAACGACCGACGCGTTCCGGATTGTGCACGACTGCGCGTGCGTCTAATAAATTTATTAAAATAATAAAATACTCAACCGCGTTTGTTGTTTAATGTGTTAATGTTATTTAAAATGATTTTATAAAATTGCAAACCGCCTCGTAAATCCACAAATCTAATTTCGACTTTTTCATAGAACAGTCGATAATACTCATTTATTTTGTATTTTGCGTTATCGGCTGTGCCGATGTGTGTTTTTCTTCTCCGGTGAAATTTGCCTGTGACTAATGTGTGAGAAAATATATAGTTGTGATTTTCCATACACAAATTCCAACAAAGGTAAAATTTAACTGTTTTTTTCTCCTTATGTTTTACTTCATTATAATCGAATATGCAACATTGAATTGAGAGAAATGTGTGCGCTAAATTAAATGCATAGAGTATGGAATAAATGAAATAAGTGTACAATATAATACTGCCTTCCTTAGTACAGACATAGTCTAGTAAAGAAGGCAGGGCATAAAATGTAGCAGTGCTAATCGCTCCCGGTGCATTTATAATATTCATTTATAACTGTGATTTCTACTACTACATTTATATTTTTTTTGTCAAATTAATTATGTACGATAAATAATTAAGAAAAAATAACTAGGCTCTATCACGAATGCCTGAAATACCTACATTACCGGTGGCCTATTCACGAAATTCCATCAGTTTCACTTCGAAACTTGAATTCAAAAAAGAATATGTATTTTATCGATGACTACATAAAATACCTGTTTGTTGCCAGGCGCCAGTTTATTAATATTGGTGACGTCCAGCAGAAAAGAGGCCATCGTAAAATATTATTTTTAATATTATCGTATGGCATGTGCTGTCGGGGAGGTACCGCGACTTGGGGTTGGCCCCGCCGCTTAAAATTTTACTATTCACTGCAGTGGACTATAATAAACGGTTTACGATGCATAACCGCGTGTGTTTATTTTAAAATATTGCAGCCGTTTGGTTGATTAATGGTTAATGGCGGATTAATTAATTAATGGTTGAGTAGACGTTCGAATATGTTTCATATGTAAAGTGACCAGTAATCCGGCTTTTCCACAAATCATTTAAATTACCCTGCTTTCGCCAAGAGATTTCAACGTCTTGAAATTCACGTGGAGTTTGAGATCAGATTATTTTGGCAAAATGGTGTGTGTTCACAAAATTCAAAGAAAATCAATGACATCATGGTCAATAAAATTTAAATTGATAATACATATACATAGAACAACAAACTTGCAGAATATTATGACGCATTAATTAAGCCATTTTTTTTTGCAGTTAATAATTTGGGAAGACTTATAATTAGGGTCACTATTAAAAATTGTATTTTAGCGAAAAAAGTAATATTCACATTATAAGAAATAACTTCGAAACTACGATCATGTTAGGTTAGGTTATATTAGGTACTAGGTTCTTGCCTAAACAAAATAAACTTGTGGTCTTCTGCACGCTAACTTCGTTCAAACACAAAAAAAAAAAAAATCATATATCACCATCTCAGACGGATGTATATCTCACTATATTTTTATATGCACCGTTTCTCACGACTTTTTACTAATACTGAAAGGGGTGTTCACTATTTTAGTTATGATTATGCATAAAAAAATACTAAAAATATATATAGCCATTTTTTTTTTTTAAAAAAAGTAGCGCGGAGATGGTGACGGCCGCCGTGCCGGTGCACGTGCACCGGCGCGCCGGCTTTCGCAGCTACGCTTGACATTATAATTACATAATGATTACGAATTAATTTCTCTGTAATCACGATGAATTTTTATATACTTTCTTTATAAACATTAGCGGAAATAAGCTGGATTTATTATCGCGAAAGGTCGTGCGACACGATGTATTTGTATATATGCTCGAATAATATATTTTCTTATTTAATAAAACTTAAAACTGTTATTCGATATTATTTGACGTCGCGAGTTGTAAACGAACTAGGTATGTATTATGAATTTTATTGCTGAATTCGAAAAATCAACGGGCGGGTCTCTCACGAAGTGGAAGTAGACTAAAACAGCTGTTGCCATCAAAAATAATAATATTATTATTATATGCAGTTACTCTACGCCACTGGAAATCAAAACTTGACCGGTCAGATCGTAAGTGTGTGACTTCGATCCAAGTACAGGCGAGTAAAATGTCACGCTTTCTATATGCGCGCGAGTTCATTACTGTCACGCGGGGAGTGCCCAAAAGTCTCCTCTAAAGAGTATCAGCCAAAGTATCCTCTAAAGAGTAAAATGTCACGCTTTCTATATGCGCGCGAGTTCATTACTGTCACGCGGGGAGGTACCAAAAGTCTCCTCTAAAGAGTATCAGCCAAAGTATCCTCTAACTAAAGAGTAAAATGTCACGCTTTCTATAAGCGCGCGAGTTCATTACTGTCACGCGGGGAGTGCCCAAAAGTCTCCTCTAAAGAGTATCAGCCAAAGTATCCTCTAAAGAGTAAAATGTCACGCTTTCTATATGCGCGCGAGTTCATTACTGTCACGCGGGGAGGTACCAAAAGTCTCCTCTAAAGAGTATCAGCCAAAGTATCCTCTAACTAAAGAGTAAAATGTCACGCTTTCTATAAGCGCGCGAGTTCATTACTGTCACGCGGGGAGTGCCCAAAAGTCTCCTCTAAAGAATATCAGCCAAAGTATCCTCTAAAGAGTAAAATGTCACGCTTTCTATATGCGCGCGAGTTCATTACTGTCACGCGGGGAGTGCCCAAGTCTCCTCTAAAGAGTATCAGCCATCAGCACATTCAAGAAGTCTACGTTTTTGCCATCGAAGCCCCGGGTACTTCGCAATCAGATGCATTCTTAATTAGGTACGAGATTGTGTGATAAGTGGCTAAATTACCCTCTACTCCAAAAAGCCTACACTTCCATCACATCACACAATCATTTTTTGTTTAATAACAGATATTACGTTTAAATTTTTAATGCAAAATTTATTATATTAACTCTAATACTGTTTTTTAACTTTTTACTTTAATAGCACAAAAATGCTAACTTTCTTCTCTACCAAACGTAGAGCTCTCAGTCTATTGGCGTTTGACTACCGGCATAGCGGTTGCGGATTCTAATCATTTATTAGACTAGCCGCTGCTGTGGGCAGTTTTAAATATTAAAATCTAATCAGAACTTCGTCACGCGATTTCTAACGCGTTATCACCATCATTTCTCCCTGACTTCTTATGACTTTCATATGTCATACCAAATATTTAAACAAAAATTTGTAAGGTAACTTATCTTTATAGGATTTCTGTATACAGAATATTTTTAAAATCGCTAGTCTTTTTAGGAGGTTTACCTATATCGACAACTAAACCGGTCGCACGAAAATAAAAATAATTACGAAAAAAAAATAATTCTTACTAAAATAATTATATAATTAACTTACTTACGATTTTGCCTGCGATTTTAAAAACGATTTTTTTTTACCTCAACAAAATTCATCATGGTATCTGAGAAAAAAAATGAAAACTTTACGTGATAATATTAAATCATTCTTGTCATAATTTCGTTCGATCACGACCAGCGCCAGCGAGCGCACAAAAAAGCAAAGGGAATTTGCACCAGCGCCGGCTGAATTCGTGGGCTGACCGAATTGACACAATCTGTTAAAAAATGTAATCAATTTTAGGATGATTATTTTCCCATTATATAATTTCTTAATTATAATTTCTTACACAAAACCCTCCTTAAACCTCTGGCTTAAGGAGGGTTTGGTCTTAGAACACTCTGTATTTAGCTATCTTCTAAATGTACATTCGATCGAAAATGATGCACGTGACAATAGTTTTGCATAGAATATAATTGGCATTATAGATCTGCTTGGCTCAATCTTAATGGTTTTGCCACTACGCTACAAATAAAAGAGTTTTTATATACGCTAGTATAAGTGACACCATTTTATGAAGTCTTACTTGACAAATATATTCATGGTAAATATTAGTAAACAAAAAATATTATAATTAAGTTTTAATAATTTATTTAATGGTATGCAAACGAGTACGATAACATTTTTCCTTAATTATTAATATTCATCTTTGTGATGTATCCGGTTTATTTCTATATTACATAAGATAGTGTATATTTACAAAGACCTAACTTGTACAGCACATTCACAAGTAACTAGTATTTTGTTAATAAGTTAATGAACTTAAACTGTAGATTCGTTTGTTTTATTAAAGTTTATTGTATGGTTCTTTTTGAGTACTTTATTAAATACAAAATAATCTAAAAAATATATATACGAGTACATAGTCAAACACATTATAGAACGGAAGTTAGTAGAATGGGTTTTTTTTTTTTTTGTAGTTGAAAACGTATCTATAGCTTTAATTAAAAAATAGAAAAAAACGCGTTATCAAAATAAATACAATTTTCCAATGAATACAAAGCTCATTAGATACAAACATGCTGACAAAATAAAAACTTCAAAAACAAATCCGTTTTTAAAACATGTAATAAATATAATTTTTGAAACGTCGCGATAATGCCACAGCACGCGAATAATAAAATTGATAATCAATTGATGAACCACGAATGCTCACCTGAGAATTCCTAATTGAGGCGAAACCGGTCGTACCACTAGTTTCGAATAAGGTATTAAGTACCCACAAGACAAGTACATTAGGAATTTGTTACTATTTATATACTAGTATTCCGTAACGATTACTTTGATAACCTGAATTTCTTTACCTACATATTCTGTCCAACCCTATGCATACATTCCAATGTTTTCCTTTGATTTTTCTTCTTCTTAGTATGATTGGCCTTCGTAACCATTTGTTTTGGGCCAGTATCGAAAAATAAACTATTTAAAAAAAATCAATATTTAAATATGCACGATGATGATGAGACTATTAAGTTAAATTAAAGATACGTTTAATTAGGTGACTTTTATAGTTAAAAAATAATTTTCATAGTGCCTAGGTCTAAACCTGTGGATTAAAACCGGCATCCTGCAATATCATGTCGAAAAACGCTTAAGTAACTCTTTAAAAAAAACTATTTGTAATAATATTCAACGTTATTTAATAATATATATATAAAAAAAACCTAGCCGGTTTTCCACTGTTATAGTATATAGCATTTACATTCTATTAAACACATAATATATGTTATATTTATACTTTAAAAAAAGCTATAGGATCGTAGAGGTGCATAGGACGAGGGCAAAATAACAAAGAAGGTTGAAATGTGGGCATTTATTAATACCTATGATTGATGGGGGGGAGGGGGGTGGCCTCCTAGAGAGATTTTTTGAGATATTTTGTGTAATGTAATACCACTTTTTAACGTCACCATAACGGCAGCAATAAATTCTGGAAGCAGTCCGATATCAGATCTGGTTCGAATCGAATAATGGACTGTAAGTAGCTTAAGTTAACCAAACGACACCTTTCAACCTGCGAAATGGTATATGTAGGTCGAATGGTAACGACCAATAGACCGACTAGTATTATCGCTATAAATTCTTCCGTCTACATTCCGATGTTGGAATGAATTGCCTGAAACCACGTTCAGTACAATTCTATCCTATAACACAGGAATAGTAAATGTAGAAGATAGATTATGTACAAACCACGTCAATCATTTCTGAACACTGACTTTTCGATGAGGGCGCGAAGGAGGCCGTGCGGGGGTTTATTATCCCGGTATAAGTAAGGTATAAGTATACACAGTGTTTCAAGACCATTCCCGATAAAAAAATCCAGGCCATGAGATTTCGCAGTATTTATTTTGACCTCATATTCATAAGTCGGTCCGCTCTCGAGGCGGCACCACGCCGCCGGGTCATTGACCCGCCGTGGTTAAGCGCAAGGAGCGAAGTACAAAAAGAGAATTTACACGAACGCTTTGATAAAATTAAAAAAATCTGGAATGAATTATTTTCGCATTGTTTTAAACACCTTTAAGTCGTCGGGAATGGTTTTTGAACAGCCTGTATATTATACGCAACTAACGCGAAAACACAATTCGTCTCTTTAATTCTCGTTGACCTGTTTCTGTAATAAAACGGCAAAATCAGATGAGGTCGCGTTTCTTCCAGATTTGGCCACCTATTTGGTATTCTAAAATCTGTAAAACAAATCTGGCTTTCGATCCACCGTACAAAGACGATAACTGTTCATCTGGGCTTGCCTAGATAGTTATAGGTAAGCCCATTGTGATTGTGATATCTCCGCCTCGGATAACGGCCCTCCGTTCAATTGCACCTTCGAAACACCTCAAACAATCCAAGCGCTCGAGGAGTGCTCGAAAGTGGACATCATTGTATCGCGTATCGACTGAGGAAAACCAGACGCGTCACCGAAACTGCTTTTGGCGGAACCGGTTTCGGTTATGCAAATACGCGTGAAAAACCCATGCATGCCATTTGAATAAACGTATCATCGAAGAGGTTATAATCAATTCATATTTATTTTTTAAAGAAAGTGGGCGACTGTGGAATATCGCTCTGAGCAGCCGTTCGCTGTACCGCGAAATCGATACAATATGATTTAGATTTTTAGAAAGATGTTTTGAAATATGATAAGATTTGCAAAAAATACACGCTGCATAGTTAAGAAATTGAAAAACCTAGTATCTGCACACGTGCCCTCTCACGCACATATACACACCATTACCTCCTCCCTTATATACAAATATTATCGCACTAAAAAATAAAATAATTCACACACAATTCCAACTGTGTCTCCGTACTAAACACCTTATTACTCAACCATTAACAAGAAATAAACATTAATAATAAATAATGATAGGGTTGATATAACTATTACATAATTTAATTAAATGCATGCATTAAAGAGGGAACGTTAATATTATGTCTGAGGGAAAAGTGGGTGAGCGCGTGTTTCTGAACAAATTGTATTGAAAATTTACTCCATAGGCATATGAGTATTTAAAGGCATGTTTTTGAAAGAGAGACAAGATACAGCGACAGAATGTAATTTTGATAAAATTTAAATTGACGTTTATAAATACGTTTTTATTCGGTCCATATTATCTGTTTTTAATTTACCTCGTATTACAACTTTCACACTATAAAATAATTACAAACTTAAGAATAGTTTGGTTAGTTTTCTGCTAAAGTGACAGCGCATGTATTTAATCATAGCCAATGGTCGCTTTTAGGTTTTATCGATTTAGCAGTTTAATTCGACGCATAAGACAATCACTTATAACCATCTTAAAAAAAGGAAGTTCTCAATGTTTGTTGGATTTTTTTTTACTATCATAATAAACTATTTCCTAATCAGGACGACGATATTAACCTTTAAAATTCGCAGTCATAGCACCCTAACATATTTAATAGCTTTTAAAATAATGGTTCTAATAAATTACAGCAATGTGATTTCATTTAAGATAATCAGATCTATAGATCGAGATACATATGCACCAAACCGGTTTGATTAGATTGATAGACCCATTATATGAAACACACTAGAATATCTGATGTTCTTTGATTTAAGAAATTAAAACAAATATTGCTGGCGCACTGCACGATTTTATATTCGAAAGTATTTTAAAACAGCTTTGAACTTCGGTGACCTGCCTAATTTGCATATTATTTAAATAAAAAGGGTATTTTGAAAACAAATGTTAATATTACAAAGTCGTTTTCTGGTTGATATTGTGAAAACAAGTCTTTTCCAACGGTAGGGATTTACCAGTATGTGATAATATCTCCCGCTCCTTGCTGTGTAGTTATTTATACCCAAGGAAAGATTATTGGCAAATCCTGTCGCTATATAGTGAGGGCTGCGTTTTTTTTTACTGGTTCATTCTAAAGGTGTCACGTCCAATTTACACAAAATATATATATATTTTTTTTTTTAATGTAATTTTTATATTTACTATTAAATATAATTGTAAGAGAAACATATCGCAGTCGTTTTGTCATCCAGTCTTAGTAAATCGATGGTGATTTTACTTTTATTGTTCCAGCTTCCCAATTGGCCCTCGATGGCTCCCACAGGTAAAATACAATTAAGTAATCCTACAATTCACCTACGAGTATGTTCCTATATTCAAATATTTTTACCACCTTTTTTTTGTCTCTTTTACCTGCAATCTATTTCTTATATTTTGTTTTTCTACCTATTTCATAGAATGGAACGTCTTTTAAACAATTTTGTCAGATAACTGAAAAATTATCGGGTATATTAATCGTACACGGCCCGTTTAAGAAAATATTCAATTAATAATTATTAATATTCAATATCTGAATATTCTTTGTAATATTAGACGGCTTGAGAACATAATAAATGAAAATTTACAAGAATTTAACCAAATTATTTTATTTTACTTTATGGAAATTACTCCTTAAAATGAATCATACATTTTTAACAGTATTTATAAACATAGATTAACTTTACATTTACCTACGATTTGGGTACGATTAAAAATAGTCAAAAAGGTCAACGTAGAAACGGCGTTGATGGTTTAAACCCAACGCGAAAAATAACCTACCTATAAAAAAAACGTCTGCTAAGAATTATGTTGAGCCCTAACTATCATCTCTCCTGACTCTAGGACAAGCAAATTTATTTCGTTTGAGTAGGGCCCTAAATATTTTTATAAAACCTAGGTTAGCTCAAATGGGTTTAATACTCATAATATACTAACCACATTCTTTTTATTTTTGCAAATTCTACATATATATTTTATTTAATAACATTGTGTTTACACAATATTATTAAAATAAATAAAATGTTTTTTTGTACATTTCCAAAACATATTATTTTAATCCGCTACCTACTTAATATTTTTCTTTGAGAGTTTTATATTTTAAAATATTTAAATTTTTAGATATTTCTGTTGTAAACGTAGAATTGCTCTGTAAACTAATTTAAAGGTTTTTAGCTCGCGACTGAGGCGTAAAAGTAAAAAAATAGTTTTGCAAATATATGCAATTAGAATGTAAAACCCGTACTTATTAACCCGAGTCGTTATTGCAAAATCACCCTTGAGTGCCCGGTCGATAAGCGAATTTCGACAGTTATTATGGGCGTTCACTAAAATTATTTTTCAATGAACTTATTTATGAATACTTATTGTAATAAGGAGTATTTCAAACAGTTTACGATTAAAATCAAAGATGTTTAATAGATCATAGCCGAACGATAACCATACGACGAAAATGTATTCTTATCGTCAGACCCCACGAGTCATACAATTCTCAATTCGCGACATTTATGAACCTAAAAAATCGCACTATACTCATAAAATACCCAATTTGAATAATTTTAAAGCGAAACTTCGCTCACATGTTTACTAGATACACTTTTTCACTCTACGAATGAATAAAAATAGCGGAATCCTAAATATCATTTTCATGGACGAATTTCATTATTTTTTTGAATCGCAAAAACGTACGGTTTTGCGAGTCTTTCGGCATTCGGAGAGACCATAATAAACCAAATAGTACGTAATAGCCGTTTACACCTACGCAATAACGACCATTGACGAAACCGACGACCTTTATGACATGTTTAGGTATATATTAAAATCAAAACAGTGTAAATGCTATACTAAACTATGCTATACTATAATATCTACTATAAAATAAACATAATGCAATATAAATGCATTTCTTTTTCACGACTAGATCGCTAAACTGATTTTGATGAAATTTTGTATGTGGATAGCATGAACCCTACGAAAGGACATAGCGGTGTTTTGGTCAAACCCACTATCTGACAAAAGTATAAAGAGTAGAATATACAGTTCGTAGCGGCTTCCCAAGCTTTTTCTACCGGTAAAGGATTTTTTTTAACGGTTTACCGGTTTCCACACTCAGCGTCACTAAACAGCTAATAGAGCTAATAATAATATTATAAAGAGGGTGTTCTACAGAAAATCCGCACCTGGAAAGGTTATTTTCGGGTAGATTCCTAACTACCCGGTAATTTGAATACCAGTCTAGGTATAAACGACTACATAAGTAACTACATATTTATCTAAAAAGGCAGATGTGAAAAGTAAGCCATTGAATGATGACGGATTTCAGGAAAAAACGAGAGGCTGTCTTGTATAAGAGCGATTTTTAGAGGAAGGATGGTACATTCTGGGATTGTATTTTTTCTTACGATGTCGTCAAAAATTGTCACTGACATCTAAAACGTCAAATTGAAGCTATTATAGATTGAAGCTCTGTCACAAATACCAGCTCTAGTCAAATAACAGTTAAATAACAATGAAAATTGAATAATATTCCACCCTCAAACTTTAAGATGTGGAAATTGCGGGTTGGGGTAGGTGAAATAGGGTGTAGGGAGTAGAGGGGGAAATCCAAATTTAAAATCATGTGTTATTATATGTACCGAAAACACTATATGTGTAGAAGTGTCTAAATAATAAAAAAAAACATGTTTCAGCCCAGAGTTTCAAACCTAAATTACCCATGAAACACAAAATATGTCTTGAAACACAAAGCTGGTGTATTCTGCGGAGAACTAGGTCCTCACGGCGGTGGTAAAGTACACTTCCGGATAAAAGGAGTGTGTTGCACTGCACACATAGCAAAACGATTAAAAATTATTGAATGCTATAAGTGAATTACAAACACAACGCGCCTACATTCGGTTAATTTTCCTTGTAGATTTTTATCAAACGCACGTCTGATACACCATAATCTCACTAATTCTAAGATATGCTCCTCTTTGTTAGTGAATTATTCTAATTGAACGAAATATTATTTCCTATGTGTAATATTTTATTGTTCATTTTTCCTACTTGGATGGATTTATATATTACACTTATATTTACGCTATAATATTTATAAAGAGTCTTATGGTTCCTGATTATTTTTTTTTTGTATTTATTATATATCAACGATAGATTTTCAAATACACAATGCGTGTATTTATATTATATTAAGGTCTGGCAACAGGGATGGCTCAGTCTTACTCGCGAACGAAAGTAAAATTGAATAAATAACGCGCCCTAATAGCTAACCACTTTTTGATAAAACTTTTAGTGTCTACGGCGGCACTATCAAACAGAGTGCCTTGTTGACTGAATGTGTTATTTTGAGGTGAGCTCTATATTTGACAGATTGTGTCCACACTTTTCATCGAAAATCTCCACCGCGTATCATTCTACCCGCTTAGTAGGTACGTATCACAGCTACTTTGATACGTCGAATAACACAGTTATCTAAATGTATATAAGAGATGTAGGTATGTTTTTTTTAAAGGTATATAAATGCTCTCAATGATGTTTAATGTAACGATAAAGAGTAACGATGTCATGAACTCATGCATAGCTTTTTCTTTGGACATGATAAGACCAAATCAATCATTCGGTTACTAATAATATCACTACCCATCACCCATTAATAATAACACGATTAGTTGTTCAAAATAAGATTAATTTAAATAAAATAAAAACTTCTTTTCGCGAGAGAAAGTTTTCATTTCAATATATCAATTTTTTTAATCAACTCCCCATAGAACTTAAAATTATTAAACAAAATAAATATATGATGTCCAAACTATTGTGTTTATGAGCCCTAGAGAAAGGTAGAAAATTTACTGAGGAGTTATTATATAAAGTAATTGAATATAATTAAGTAAAAAAAAATGTTTGTTTATAATGACTGTAATATAATTTCTTACTGAAGTAGGTAAATGATAAAAAAAATAGAAATTTTAAATTAAAAAAAACGCTATACCCTACATTTACGCCGACATGCATATATACAACTATATAAGTTTATACCGTCACAGAACGGGCTCACCTAGTGTTGACGGTATAGAAAAATTTTTGCACGGTATTATTAGCGTGTCTTGTCACCTTGACATGGCACTCGCTGAAGGTTAATCGTAATAAAGCTATATATTATATATACTGTAATATTTTACGATTTGTTTATTGTTTTATTGTTATAATACTGTAATGTAATACAATTTTATTGTTTCTTGTGCTTCTGTACTTGATACTTTATTAAAAGTAGATTAAATTGAAACAGCGTTACATATTGTAAAGGTACCCAGATGGGGCGCTTGTGCTTGTGAAAATAAATACAGGAACCTCACTACTGGAATGAAAGACGGGTTCAGATCATCCCCTGTCATGTATTCAACGACGTAATCATTCGACAAATATGAAAAGTATTACGTAAAAGTGCAAACCGCGCCTAGCCAGCTTTTATATCATTTTTCCCACTACCACTCTTTTGTTTCTTTCGTTCTGACAAACCTGATAATCGAATATCTCCGGTAACAACAAATTTTACAGTCACAAATTTTAACATATCTTTGTTTAACTTAGAAACATTAATTCTACAAGATACTTTGACAGAAAATCATGCAAAAAGTGGGCAAATCCAGAATTTATTATTAACTTATTTAATTTTCTTAGCCGCCTTTGAAGTCAAGCACGCCTAGAGGAAGTTGCGACATGGTGTTAATTAATGTGTCTGCAATTGAAGGTGTCGAAAACTATTTGCCACCGAAAATCATGCGCCGAAAAAAATGCGGCTGTGTTAATTTTACAACAAACACAGATACATTATTTTAGAGGAAACGTTATATTTGCGCATTACGTCATAACTAATATTTTAATTATGCAGAAATCTCACATATGTCTAGCAGTAAAAAAACCCATGTCAATATTTACACTGTACAAAATATTATGTATTGGAGCAATGTCATGCGAATATCAGAAGTTGCGTCTAGCGTAGGGTTGCCATAAATGGTTTGGGTCCGACCGGGACTGATATCAATATAGGGGGAAATATAGGGGAGATATAGGAGGAGGAAGGGGGGGTACCGCCCTCCCATGGGGCTCAATCTAGTTTGTGAAAAAAGGAAATCTTTCAATGGTTCCCACATTTTCAGAATACGTTCAATGGCCGGCAATAAAGACGGTTAACCACCTAGTTTTTGAGTGAGATCGTAAATTACCACGAATTACATCAGCTCCCTCACAAAGGTATTTCAGTCTTTCATTCCGTACTGGAAATATATTGTTAAAATGTCAGTACATCCCTTGACCCCACACTTTCACCGCCAGCCAACGTGATCTAACGCCGCCGCGCGAATTATTCGCATAATTTTAGCAATAATATAAAAGCATGATTATTCGTTTACCGGGACATATGGTGGGTCAACCGGGACAACCGGGACCGAGTGTATGTCCCGGTGTACCGGGACGTATGGCAACCCTAGTCTAGCGCTATAAATTCATACGCAATAGCGGGTTTTTTTTTAATTGAATCTAAAACTTTCCTTTTCATTGGCATCCCCCCCAACGAAACGCTCTTTTGTTATTGAGGAAAGTGCCCCGAATCGTCAAATAAAATACTCTCCTTTATTTTTCTTTATCTATATTTTCTTCGCCTATCTAATAATACTAAACTGATTAAAAATTTAAAAAAAAATGTACTGTATATTACCTATTATATAAACAGGTACATGCGCCAAAATGAATAGATAAAAAATATACAATACTGGCAGTAAATAAAAATGGCGTGGGTTCGCAAAAGCCTAATTTAGTATCTGAACCATATCAAATTAAATATCACAATATTTCAAATTGGAAAGTTCGCGTGGTCACGCGGACAGGCAAAGCGCATTCGCAAAATACGTCAAACATCGAAGTACTGAAGCAAATCTTACTTACTACCCAAAATAATTTAGGCATTCTCAATAAAGAACACCTTGAATGTTCACCCAAGTAATTGTCATATATTTATATTGAATGCGCATATTTTTTTAAAATGACTAACGGCGTGAGCGCTCAAATTAAATATGGCGTAAATTTACTAGATAATGATTGAAATCCTGTCAAATATTGTATACAAATGGCGAGCGAAGGTTTCAAAGGTAAATTATTTAAATACAACAATTTAGGCACATGACTTGATGACAATAAAATTGATATTGACAGCATGAGGTCAATACACAAGGTGGTTCGTACAAAAAATAAATGTCGCAAACTTGACGACGCACTGTGGACGGTTAATAAAATCGGTTCGAATTACCTTAAAGTTTGAGTTAAACACTTATGATTAACTAGCTAGTATATATTAATATTGAGAAATTAATATAGCGTCGATAGTAAGGCGGTTTGTGTTTCGCGAGCATTTTTCTGTTATTATTATTATTTGTAGTTTAGTAAAAAAATCATTATAAGCGGTACATTTTCAAATAAAAATAATTCATAATAAAAGATTTTTTTTCTTATGTTTTCAATCGGTTTACTGTTTACCATTATCGATTAACATAAGTATTATATTCCTAATATATTTTAAGCCATACAAATTTCTTGCTCCATTTTGAAAAAAATGTATTAATTACACTTTTAATTACATTACACAACAACTTTTTTTGTAGGTTCACATTTAATATAAAACAATTGTGAATGTATAGGAAAAAATACTTGATACTATGTAAACCCAACTTTCGTGAGACTTTGGTGTTCATTATGGGGAGACTAAATAGTTTACAAGGAAAACGGTTACAGTTAAGTTAAAGTTTGGCCTAAATGAAAGCCCACTGTGCGACGGTATCTATATCAAAACGTGTCTAGATGAAAGTAACAGAAATACCTTAAAGATAATTTGTAAGAAAGAACAAAGTTTCATTGCGTGAGTCGCCTTTAGCCACAAAATAAAATATACAAAAGTAACTCGAAACAAAAGGAGTGAACGTATCCAATATCAAGTCCAATAAAATTACTCCAACGTTCTCTCCATCTACAAGATGCGGTACGCGACAAGTTTTGCGAAGTGACTACTTTCTACAAATTACAGAATATTTTAAAAAAATGGCAACTGATATTGCAAAACTTTCTATGTTAATGTTGGTTCCTGTAGTCAATATTAGTATTATGAACCGCCCCTGAGGACGGAACGTGTGGTCATCTCCGTAACATTGGGCTTAAATACTTGTACACACAAAATTATATGTTTTACAATGAATGACGATCGTAAAAGTTTAAATTCAATCAACAGCGTGTCATATTCTCATGCACATCCTTTTAATAGGTATAAAAAAATCCGGGTGAGGAACCTTAGACCCCCCTGTATGCTTGGATTCCGTATTTTACCTTGAGAGTCTATGGCAACCCTAATGTGTTATATGAATATTGTAGGTTAAGGTGGACCTAGGCAGCTCGTAGATAAAATTTTATGCAAATCGGAAAAGCTATTTTTGCCATTAAAGTGGTCAAAAGATTCCAATGATAAACACAAACACAAAAACGTGGTTTTTCTTTTAATTGAGAATATATTTAAAGAATGTCGCCGAACTCAGAATTTATTTAGCGATTTTGTTCCACTCCCATAACCTGCGATGATTGCAAAAACTCAAAACTCACTAAACCCAAACAGAGTCGCTGTCAGTCTGAAACTGACAGCAAACAGCCGCAAGTCAGTCGCGTTTGAGACTAACCCCTTAGGTCGGGCGCACTGTAAAAACGTAAACCTAAAATATAACACTATTTCCAGTAATATCTATTATTTATTCTGAAAATTTGTTTATTTATTACGCCTTATTCGTAACCCTGATATACCCATTGATAAAACGTGTTAATGACATTTAAAAGCAATTCTATGATCACAGAAATAGCTTTTGACGACTATGGCCGGTTTACCCATTTAAATAATCAAAACTGGTTTACTGCCGTCAAGTGGTTTTGGAAATTCCACAAAAAAAATATTTAATCGATGTACCTCTGGAAAAAATAATCTGCGAACAAAATTCAGAGAAAGAGAATTATTTATCTATATTTCCTTGTTTTTATGTAATTACAATTTGTTACTGTTTTTGTGAAATGTCCAAAACTTCTAATTGATAGCTTTAAGTAAAACAGTAAGGAAAAGCTAACAAAATAATAAAAATGATTGGGATTTTTAGAACAGTTAAAAATATAATATGATTAAGAGTTATTATAAAAGAAGCGAATTTTCAAAATAAAAAGCCTTCACTGGTAATCGAATCAAGTGCTCGCATCCGATATTCAGACCATCGCGCTATGAGAACTTTATAAAGTTCTGAAACATTTTTTATCATTCTTATATTCCTATATTGCCTCGACTTTCAATCTTTCGTATTAGGAGTTTTCCGTTCAAAAATTATCATTGTGTTAATTAGCAATTTAAATAACCGCTAGGTACAGTTTGAAAATATAAATACAAAAATACTAGGGTAAAATACTAGGGTTCTTTACGAAATTTATGTTTCCAGTTTTTGAGCATGGTTTCAAAACGATTCTTAGGTACGGTTTCGAATAATTCTAGTCTTTCTGCTAAAATGAAGTATTCACAACTCAGACCCGATATTTAATTTGATCAAAATCACTTATGAATTGCTTTGCTCAAAAATCATAAAACCTTGGAAATTATCCATCCAATTACCATCGCAAAGTACTTCGCTGTACATACAGCTAGACTATGGAATGAACTTGCTGATGGCATAAGGGAGTCTCCCAATATTGCCATTTTCATACGTCGCATGTCGTCTCAAAGAATGCCTTATCCTCGTTCCAATCCTATCCTCACATGGCTATTTTAATTGACTAAAGTATCTTTTATGTTTAAATGAGACTTTTTTCACCGACACGATATTAGAATACCTAGTACCTATATTACACGACCTATCTAGATTAGCTGGTAGAGATTGTCTTATGGCAATAAGCTCGGCCTTTTGTAACGCATTCATGCGTGTCAAATAGTATTAATTATTAATATTGTGTCATAGGACATTTGGTTAATAAGTATGCAATTAAATATGCAAATTCGCCAAAAAAAAACACAAACGTTTGTAGAAATAACGTTTTTTTAAAGTGTCATCTCTGACGTCGTACGTTTCGCTAAGCGACGATGTCTTTTCGCGTAATGACGTCATCAGCCCATACACATAGAATTCGTGGGTGGTGCTCGAGCCTTGAGTCCAGCTGCCATCTACCAAAACATAATGTTTAGACAATAATTCGTCCATAGGCGCGGCCCTGATGTTTTTTACAGACGCATCCTTTATCAGCGCGTCCTGATTTTTTCCTAATTTTTAAAGTATTTTTGTTTTAATTATTTTGAATATAATCATCTCTAAGTGCTCCGGTACAATTTGTAAAAATAATAATCTAAAACAAACACACATGAAAACATTTTGAAAGGATTTTTTAAGGAGTTTAAGGATAAACGCCCGCCATTTGCAATTTAGTCGAGTTTAAAATCAGAATGTGTCAAAAGCAACGTCAAAATGGTCAATCAATCTACAGCCTTCTAGCGATTGCGATGTTCAGAAGAATAATACAATTATAGGTATTCTAGCCTCGCACGTTGAATATGAAACCTTTAACGTTTGAGTTATTTTCAATCTTCTCTACTCTCCCTTATGGCGCTGTAATTGCATTCAATTGTTTGAAAACATTTTCAAAAGTCGTAAAATAGTCCACAATAATTAAACCTGCACCACACCACACGCGCAGATTATAAGTCCGCGGCCTTCAACACTACAAACTGACCATTTTTGATGCTGTTCTGTCATCGCTCTCATTTTAGAGAGTCGTTGTTGCATATTGGAATCATAATAATTTACACGCTTTACTTACTATATTGTCATTGAATTTGTCATATTATATTCCCAAAATGATCACCCCATACCGGGTGATTTTGCACGTCGAAGTAACAAACAGCTCAAGGCAACGACTTGAGCCGAATGAATAAATACATCACCAATTATGTCGCAATTAGATTGATTCACTGCGTATGGGTAATTGTGTGCGGTAACTACAGAAGTTTTATATCATAATACATTTGTCACACTGTTAACTGGTTACTTTAATTAGGTAATAAAATTGACTGATTATCGACACAGTCGCGTACAAGTAAATTTGTAAGACTTTATGCAAAAGGTTTTGAGTTTTTGAGCATGGTTTCAAAATGATAGATACTCTACTATCCAGTCGAAATTTTATGTTCAAATAGTGCCTGCTGGAATAGAATTTCAAATTACTTTTAAAAATGTAACACAAAATACTTATAATTTTATTTAAAATATATTTGGCATTAGTAAGAAATTAATATTGCGACAGCATAAAAAATAGTAATAGTAAAAATAATTGTATATCTATTTGTAAATTAAGTAATTCTGCCATAAAATGTAATCATTTTTTAAGTAAATTTATATTTGAGTTAATCGTTAATATTTTCAGACATTCAAGTCTAAGAATTAGTAGTTTTTTTTATCATCTTAAAGTCATTTAAAAATGTAATACGGAGTGGCATATTATAACCTACACATTTTTAAAGTGAAACTTCTAACGAACGAAGTTTCACACTACCTACCCTACTAAACGTGTGACGAACGCTGCACGGGGAGCTGGTAAGGCTGGTAAGGCGACCGTTACGGTCAGGCGTAATAAAATCTTGAAACAAATCCTTCACTAATTGGTCCTTAATAATGTTACTTCGTTTGTGTGTCGTATTTCATAAATTACCGATGGATACAATAAATGCTGCTTCACTCCTATTTACTACTTCACAAAGAAAACATCACTTCATATTTTAGTTATCTTGAGCCTCTATCCTCTAATATAAATCTGGAATATAAATCGATGAAACATCGTAATTGTGCGGTTGTACATGGATTAGGGGGAACGGACTGTATGTTTTGATGGATGGGAATGTTCACAGCTGAGAGTAAATGGCAATCATCAAGAAAACAAAAGACCAACCTTTGCTGTGCTGATGGCCGTCTGTGGTTCGCCTGCCTTAGCCTATTTTTCTCACTGCTTCCTTGAGGTTTTTAGTTGTTTTCATCAGCTCGTTGAATGATGTGACGAAATGTCACGGATTGCAGTTCGCAGCGAAAAAGGCGTTATTTTGCACGCGCGATCACGGATTGCAGAGGCGTGGGTATACCCTCTTGCATTTCTTTTCCAACTGACACTTACCGACGGCTGTGATAATGAAAAAAGGTTGCCAGTAACAAAAGCTGGGGAAATTGGAGAATGGTGATTTTGCAATATATAATAAACATTTACAGAATAAATATTAATATGATAGAATATTGAATTAAATAGCTTAATTTATAGGGTGACGTCGGAACAGTAATAATAAATAGAAATGTCCAATAAATTGGGTATATTTGATTATCCTACCTCGTTTTTTGGCTAAATAAATGAATTTCACTTCTGTGGTGTAAAACGGTTTCGTTTTCCTAATTACAGATGTCCGAATCGAGCTACGCGAGCACTCATGAGGAGATTGTCCCACAGCCGGAGAAGATTACCCAGGGCACGCAGGTGGACTTTGCCCCGTTCCATTATCAGTACGAAAAGGGAAACGGGAAGCTGCACCGGCATCACACGTCCTCGGAGCTGCTCATCGCCAGCCAGAAGAACTGCGTACCTTATCTTAGGACATCGACGCTAAATAGACCTAAGTACAGGTAAGAAGCTTGTGAACATTTCGGAAAATGTTCTAAGAAAAAATATGTAGGTCAAGTTGGTTTCCGTGTCTTCGGGTACTGGAGCACTGGAAACCACCGGCTCTTTGTTTGCCAATTTATTGCGACTGCCTAATGCCTTGTCGCTAGTTATTGTCAATCCATCTCATCAAACTGCCCATATTGGGATGAGTGTGTGTACAGTTTATAATATTTAAGATGACCAGGCCATTTTCATACCACTGCGCGATTAGGCCAATATAATAATATTTTGATTTCTCACATCACCAGTATATGGGTTTCTGGACTCTCTTGGCAGAAACAGCATCTCTCATCGGTTGGACTGGTTTGTGTACAAATTGAGCAAATCGGCTCAATTTGTACAGGTGTTTGTTTAGCTTGCAGTGGCCTGTTAAGGTTCTGGTTAGGATTCTTAGTCGGTTCCGGCTTAACTTCAATAGCTCAAAATCTTTTTTTGCGAGAATCATACTATGAGTTCTTTGGCTTGCTTTTGTCCGGGCAGTTCTTGCCACTGCCGGTAGTGCTTTTTGCAATGCCGAAGGTTGGTTCGGGCCTATCATTGGCATGCTAACACCTTTTCTAGCCAGCTCGTCTGCTTTTTTGTTGATATCAATGCCTAAGTGGCTGGTACCCACATAAATGTGGCCCTGTTGTGTGTTGCAAGGGTGTTAAGTAGTTGAAGACAGTTTAACTTGATAGAATTAGAGTTGATTATCTATAGGGATTCAGAAAGTTAAAACTCGCGTGCGTTAACTTTACTCTTTGACTCCCAGTAAACATTAAATGTTGAAGGGAAGTAATTTACTGATGAGTTTTCTCGTCCCCCAGATTCGACTCCAACCTGACACGACCGGACTCCCTTAACGCGCTGCCGTCGCGTAGCGACAGCGGTTACGGCACATACTCCACGGCCAAGGTCAGAAGCAAAGCCACGTATGGAGATAGTCCAACGCTCTCCCTTACGCCTCCCAACAGCCAGAACTATTTGTACCTCAAGAGCGAGCACGCCAGCTCGGTGCCCAGCGTTCTATCCAACGGAATGAACTCCTCTAAGGCCAACGGGGGACTCTACCTAAACCCTAACTATCTGCAGCCATATCCTAGCAAGTATAATCAGGTATGTATACATTTGTTTTGCTTCTCTGAATCTCATCTATGTACTTACAAATTATAATATAAATGGAAATATATGTTCGTGTAAATTAAAAAAAAAAAAAAAAAAAAATAGATATTAGGAACCTTAGATTTCTGCCCTTTCTGCTCCGTATACTTCGCATTGAGGTACATTTTTATTGGAAACAGACAGATAGTCCATCTTAGGACAGGTGTTCAGCACCTAGTTAGATGGACACGGGGAAGATTCTGACATGCCACTAAGTGCGAATTTAGATGAGAGGAGATGTATCTCATTTTCTCTTTGTATGTTTATAGATAAAATGTTTTTTTTTTGTCATAATTGTATGTCTAGCTGTAAGTTTTTTCTGTGAAAAACAATAAATAAATAAATAAAAATAAATAAATAAATTTAACTGTTTACGAACTGTTATTTTCCGCCTAATACTGGACTCTTTATTCATTCATCAAATCACGATCGCCAGAAAAATTGGATGGCACCATTGAACACGAATTCGATATATTTTCCCTCAGGGTAAGTTGGTAGTAATTGCCTTTCAGCAATAAACTCGCCCTTTTAATACGAATTTACGCTTGTCAAGTAATATTCTGTTTATTTATTCACGAGTAATATTATTCACCGTACTGCCGGTTTTCTATATTTTATTTTTTTTATCGTTACTTTATTTTGAGTTTTTCTGTTGGCTGTCCCACCATTAATTTTTATTAAAATCATTTATATTAAATTATTAATCATTTTTATCTTATTATTATTTTGGACCGTCCCCCCCCCCCTTCAATGTTGCTATTTTGTACTGTAACACCCTCGTATCTTGTACTGAACTTACTTATTTATTAGAGGGTACCCGCATTTATTCTCCCTGTGATTCACATTCATACAGCAATTATTAGCTGTATTTATCGATCACATATTTGGAGCCTAGCGAATAACAATTTGTTAAATGTACCTAAACAGTAGAATCAAGTCACAATCACAGAATACGTTTTATCAACAACAATTAAATAATAATTTCTAATCAATGGCAATAAAGATATTTTCTGGGTTTAATGTGCCTATAATTGGTCAAGTACTAAGTAAACGACAAAGCAAGTGGTCGTATTTAATGACAAAAGATATTTATTTCGTGTAGGTTATCTTACAAATTTACATTATTTCACTTCTAAACACTTAAAATAAATAAAGTCAGTGACAAAAGTGGTCAGGAATAATAGGTAAATATTTTTGATATTGTATCATATAATTACAAAAAAATAATACGTATTCTGAATGATTTAATCGGCCTTCTTAAAAAGTATTATATTATAGGTGTAATACGCGAAATTAATCAACGGCAAACAAAAAAAAATATTTTGAGTTTTTAAAAGTTTTTGCAAATTTTTAAATTTAAGTGGTATGATTTTTTAAAATATATACATCTTTAACAAAATCATTGTTATAACAACAAATTGTAATACATTATTTGGGTAATATACTCGTATTTTCTCACATTCCCTTTATATTGTTATTAAAGATTTGCTTAGAAGGGCATTTAAATAAAAAAAAAATGGGATGATGTATCATTTAAAACTTAGTTATCGAAGCTTCAAGGTCAAATTTTGGTAAATTATAAAAATTATTACACCGTGTATAACATTTTCAACAGCCTGATGATAATGATGAACTTTTTAGTACTTTCACATATTTTTATTTTTGTGAGTTTATATCACTTTAAATGGTTTAAATTTAAGTAATCTCAAAATGTTAACATCCAATTTGTTAATAATTATTTTTTCCCTTAATTTGAAGTTTTTCATATTAATATCATAATGAACGGTAATCCCTATAATTTATATTCTATAAATTAATTTTTTTAAATAATATATTTTTAGAGTTTTTTAAGTCACTCCTCCATTGTGGCCACATTTTTGTATATGTAATATAGTTTGATCCATTATTCTTATTAAAGTTTTATTACTATCCATTTCTCGTTTCATCTTAGTATAATATATACTAAAAGGTGAGACACATTTAAAAAAAATCTTATGTATTTAACATATGAACTTTAATCGGTATAAAAAAATATTGTTAAAAAAATATGCTACTTATTTTGTATAGTGATTTGCCTTTATTAAAACATCTAAAATATTGCTTGATATTTTTGACCGTCCAAAAAGAAAAAAATTAACGCTGGCAAGTATTTCAATATTTCGGAAGGTAGTTATTTTAAAATGACATGTAATTTAGTTACGATCAGCTGCTATCATAACTGTCTAAATAAATTGTAAATAAATTAATTGTTCATTAGACCGTGATATATTTTTAATCAAGCAATAATCCAACACGTTGTTACATGAATTATATAGATGACATAAAGGTTTGGTTGTTTTTTATTATATAGATAAGTAATGAAGACATAATTATGTATGCTATACCAAGTGTGCTAAACTCTGATTGTTGTTTTATTGGTGTGCAAGCTTGAATAAATTTAATACCTGATAAATTATCGAAAAAACTTTGAATGAAATAAATGTTTCAGTATATATTTATAAAGTAGTGATATAAATTTTTATTTAGGATAATTTAAACACAACGCACACTTTAACAGGTATTTAATTTTGGTCTAAACTGTTTTTGTCATAAAATAAACCACATTTTGAATCACATGTTTGTAAATCGTGCTTCTAGGCAGTAATCTCAAATGCTTTCACGGTATAAAATATGTCCCCCATCCCCTATAAGGAAAGCATTAGGTACCTATACAATTTTGAAAAATATCGAGGAGGGATATAAATTTAAAAATGATTTTAGCATTTAAGCGATTTTAATTCAGCCTAGTTTATTAAAACCATTAAAAACTAATTCAGTATGCTTTACTACAAGTTAAATATACCTGTAGTTATAGTAACGTAATAATAATAATATTATAATCTTAGAATTAAAACCCGAACTTAGTCTTCGGCAATAACCTTTTGGTATGGCCAGCTATGACGTCATAGCAAGCGACTGTGATCGCGCGAGGCTAGTCTAAAGCTGACTCGCCGATCGCTCGCTGTCAGTTGACTAAGCGAGTGGCGATCGACTTCGGACTAGCCCCGCTGAAATTTAACTCTTTATTATTTTCTATGTTTTATTCAATCAATTCCCTAATTTAATATCCATATCTTTCCCCAATACACAGAGATATTTCCATGCCATAAATACAATATGTTATGTTAGAATATATAAATTTAATAATTGAATATGTTCGACCAAAAATAATATTTAGCATATATTTCTGGCCATATAAATAATCCACTTAAAAAGTAATTTTATTGTATCGCTGTTTTATAAGTAAATAAATAAATGTTTTTTTTTGTTTAATTCCTGATTTAAATGACCAATCAAATCAATTTAGTGATTGATTCGGTGATTCAAATCTTAAAATCAAATCATTATAACTGACTGTTTTGGTCGTCTTTCCATCCCTTTTTTGAGGGAACTGCCGTTTTATTCTTTTCTCTTTTTATTTCCAGCCGGACCCAGGAAAACTTATATTAACTATATTTTAGAATAAGTAGATAAGTAATCTTTCTATTATTTCTACATGATTGATCGTATAAGTGATTCCTAAAACGCAAAAAGTATTATTAAGAACGTCCACTTTGACAAGTTTTATGGTGTTATTTGCAGTTTGCAGTGCTAATGGCTTTTTTCTGCTGAGTAGCTAATAATGTGTTTCCCGCAGAGCTCCGGGGAACTGCAGGTGGTCATCGGAGGCATCTCGGGCGCCGCCTCGCGCATCGGCTCGGCGCCGTCCGGCGCGTCCTCGTGCCACTGCTCCTGCCGCGGCGTGGAGGTCGAGGGTCCCTCGAAGGCGGGCAACGGCGGCGCCCTGAACAGCGGCTCGGCCGCCGCCGCCGCCGCGGCCGCCGCCATGACGAACCGCACCACGGCCGAGGGCCTGAGCTGGCGGAGGTTGCACATGTCCAGGGCCAAGCTGAAGGCCACGGCCACCACTTCGGAATTGCTGTCCGGTAACTATTTCATTCGACTTTTTTACGCATACATTTTAACCACAGAGACGTGGCATGTGCAAACAAGATCTTAAGATTAAACATAAAATATTATGAAGTCTCGTAGCATGCGTCCTATAAGGGTTAATGCTAAACTACATCTAAAAATCATTGGAGTCTCCTTGGAACAGCACTTTGTGCTATTAAATTAAGGTGATGTTTAAAAATAATCCATTACAAATGACAATAATAACAATATATTTTTTGTGTGAGCACTATTTGTTGTTATATAATATAAGAGTGCATGCAAATTATGACACAAATAAATAAATACCTACGTACACCCCCCCCCCCCCCCCGCTTACATTAAAAACTCAAACTTTACTGATAACCCATCGACAACTAAAACTAAAAAGTCCTTTAGGAGTAGTGCCCGACCTTGCGTCGTGCGTTCAACCGCATACTCAACATTAAAACAATTTCTTTTATATTTTAAATTCGTTTTTTTTTAATTGGGAAACATTATTCTAATATTTTTTGCTGATTAATGTTTGATTGTTGATATAGACCAACCCGCTAAAATGACATCAGTCAATTTAAATACATTCTGTATAAATTATTTCGTTTGAATGTGCATTTGTACACGATACACGATAGATTAACTGGCGAACCACTCGATTGAATTAGATTAAATGTTCACTTTTAAAAATATTGTAAGGTTCTAATCATGTTTCCATGATCGATCTTTTAGATCTAGAGTATTCTGCGGTTAATTCACATCTCATCGAGGACTCGTTTGTTTCAGGATTCGCGATGGTCGCAATGGTGGAGCTGCAAATAAACGAGCCGACGAACGTTCCGGAATGGCTGTTCGTAATGTTTGCCGTGTGCACGACAGTCCTCGTGGCCGTGCACATCTTCGCCCTCATGATCTCCACCTACCTCCTGCCGACGATAGACGCCGTCAGCAAGATGGGCGACGGTCAGTACCCGGAGGGGTCGAACCACGGCCTCCATGTCATCCGGGAATCGCCGCACGAGAGGATGCGGGGATTCATCGAGCTCGCCTGGGCATTCAGTACGGTGCTAGGTCAGTATGCAGCAGTATAGATATTACTTAGGGAAAAAAATACTGCAGGTGTGCATATGGCGTCAAGGAAACTAATGAATCTGCTATGGTAATCAGTCGTCGCATGAGAGGTTTTAGAGAGAACATCACAAAATACGCTCACTCACGAACGCCCCATCTGTACACACCTGCACTCACACTATAAACAAATATACACGTAAAACGAACACACACATTCGCACCTTATGTATCAATATTAAAATTACCCTCAGAACGTTTCTATTTTTAATATGTATAGATTTCAATACTTTTAATTGGCTTGAAAAAAAATTAGCTTGAAATAGCTTCTGTGGCTAAAAATTAAATAAAATTAGACATCATTAGGGTTACCTCATATCTGTGTTTGTAGTTTTAGTGACAGATATAAAATTTACGAATTGAGTGTCATTGCGATTACCGAAACGCAATGGGAGGATTTATCAACCTCCAAAATGTGTTTAGGGGTTCTGTAGGGTACCAACATTTACCCCACTGAAGGGATCTGGCCTAAAGCCTGCAAACTGCCTACGTGGACGGCGTAAACATTACTTAGCTTGATTATTCAATTTTCTGAAATGTACCTAGAACAATTATTTTGTAAAATTACATTCCCTCTGTCTTGATTTCTCAATTCTGAGGGTCAAATTCAATTTTAGAGTGCCTCTCCTCCTGGAACATGACTATTCTTCGAATTGAAAATACTACAGTTTTGTTGTACCTATTGATAAACTTAATAATATACTCATAATCTAGTAATGATATTCAAAGAAACAAGTAAATGTAGGTACCTAGCACCTTCTATAATATTAATTATAAACAACAAAAAAATAAACTTTGCCTTGTATGATTTTGGGCCATGCTCAACTAATAATCTAAATTTAGGGTTAAAGCGTTGAAAAACATGGTCTATGTGTAGATTCGACAACCCACCACCACTGGATAGGAGTAGTTGAACGCCATATCAAGCAGACTACTACATCACATGGCACATGATTCATTTTACCCATAAGTTGAGTAATCCATCCATCTGAACTGAGATAAAATTGAATAAAAAAAGAGTAGGATGATCTTTCAAACAAATATTGTAAAAGATTTTTTCGTTTTTTTTTTTTTTAGGGCTATTCCTCTTTCTGGTGGAGATTGCCATCTTGTGCTGGGTCAAGTTCTGGGACTATTCTTTCGCAGCAGCAACCGCAGCGACTGTTATTGTTATACCCGGTAATTAATTACAATTTTTTTATAATGAAATGAACTCAATTGATCTAAACCTAGGTTAGGGCAGCCGATATAACATGGAAATGTGACATCCATCAATGCAATGAGCCTTCTCATACAGTCGTTGAATTTCTTAAATATCCTGGATCCAATTCCGGGGGAATATTAAAAAAAATGACATGTCTATCTTAGAAAGCAATAGGAATCTGGCACAAAAGAGCAAAATATTATTACGAGTAAATTGCCTGCCCTTACAGTAGGTCGTTTTTGAGGACTCAATGTTTCAGTTTCTGCCCTATATCTCATAAACGGTGCATTTCAAAAATATATGGTCAAAGTATGATAGTGCTTTTTGTATTGCTCGCCTACTAAGAAGTTAGAAACCACTTTTTAGTGACTAAAACAAGTGCATGTGTCGCATCGTCTCAAACATCATAATTTATTGAAAAAAAAACAGTCTCATAGTTTTAATGAGAGATGGCTATAAATTCTTTAGGTTTATATTGAAAATCATCACAAAAAAGTGCGCCATCAGTGAATTGTCACGCTTTTCTAAACTGTAAACATTTATGCGGTTTGCGTCTAGGCTAAATGCAGCGCCATCTACATTTTGGATTAATTTTTGGGTGCCAACTAATTGTATGAGGTTGAGCTATCTAAAAACCAGTTTAAAATCAAGGCAAAAATTCATCCAAAGATTTAAACTTAATGTTGCTTGTATAACCGGATATTTTTATTTTTCTATTATTATTTGTTACACTGAAAATCCCATCAGTTCTTACAAAAATACAACTGAATCCAGTATATATATACTTCTGTAAGGTGTTGCCATATATTAACAACAGTATTTTATTTCTTTCAGTTTTAATTGTGTTTGTGGCGTTTGCCGTTCACTTTTACCATTCGCTCGTGGTACACAAGTGCGACACATCAGAAGAGGACATGGAGCAACTGGAAAGCATGAAGCGGAACTTGGATACGGCTACTATAAATGCCAACAGCCCAGTATGACCTTGGAATAGTTCTGCAAGAGGCAGGAATTTCATTGGCTAAATTCTTCAGGTCAAAACGACTGGGACGGACCATACGAGAGACATTCAGAGACCAAACTGTTATATTAAATGCATTAACATTTTAAGTCTTAAGTGCGATCTCAAAGTCTTTGATTCCAATAGGATATAACACGAATGTATTTTTTCAGAGCTAGCATTAAATTATGAAAAAGATCTAGGCATTGGTGGCCTTATTTGTGTAGTATTTTTAAAAATTATTTTAGGAATTGCGTGCGACCTACGTAGATATAGTACTGCTTTCTGGCAGTCACCTCGTAGTAGCATATTTAAATTGATTTATTTAATAGAATTAGTATTAATAATTATTTTATAACAAAATTTAATTTTACCTGAGTCTCAAGCCACCTATTTAGCAAAAATAGTCTTGTAGTTATAAATAACAAGGACGCAACCACAAATTTGCAAATGATAACATTTACATTGTCAAATATTTGAATATGCTGTCGTATATATAAATTTAATTTCATTGCTATATATTTCATGTATGTATTTCGTTTTACAAACACATGAAGTGGTCCATTGCATAAATTAATATTTTTGAAGTCGTTCCCCTTTAAAGTAATTCGACTTGAAAAGAAGCAATCGATCTTACCTTCACTCAATGTCTCAACATCAAGTGGTCTTGGGAGCGTTTTAATAAAAGAATCTCATGGAAGAGGAGGAAAGGGGGGGTTATATGTAAATCCTCCTGTAAATATCATGCCTGGCATTTATTTGGCTATCGTAACACGGGTTCTTTGTAGCATTCATGTTGAGAATTCACTATAGCATAATAGGAATTTGATGTATAATTTGTGTACAATCATTTGACCACCATTGTGTGTGTAAATCAAAATTTAATTCTTATGTATGTAATACGCATGTGCTGCTGAAAAGGAGTAACAGTAAACACGTCCTTTTGTGAGTTTTGTAGTGCCAAAAGGGCTTAATGGCGGTCTCGTTTTATGATATTGCCATACCGTAGAACACAGGAAAGTCGTATGTTTCCTTATGACCATTTTTAATTTTAACAAAATTGCGTATGTGTAACGCTTTCACATTCAAGTTTGCATGTCACATATGCACATATATATTTTTAGAAAAGTAAAGCTTGACATCAAGAAGTGTAAAATAAGTAAATGGTGTGGATCCAAGTTATAAAAAAGATTGATAGTCACATTTGATTCGTATAATTGTAGTAATAAAAATTTCTCTTGTATTGGCCGGATTTAACCCCATATTCTAGGCCCTTCGGGTCAGATTGTACCCAGACACCTCATGCCTGAAACCAAAAAGAACATTTCCACTGCACAAATCTGCATTTCTTTTGCTACTTCGAAGGAACGACTTATGTACTGTGAATCTCTTATTTGTGGCCTATTTTTTATTAGTGTATGGTATCAAGCTGTGATGAAGTTTTAGATTAGGACAAAATTTTATTTTTTGTATACATAAATAGGAAAAAAGTCCATCAAATTACTTGCTTAATAACATGATTAACGACATTTAAAATAGGGTTTGTTTATAAGATATATATAATACCATTTACAAGTATAAAAATATTTAAATGGATATAAAATATATTTTTTAGTGATGAGAATGTTTTAATGAAATGAATTGTGATAAAATTGATTGCAAATTACCAAATTATAAGCACTCTCATCACACTAATTAAATTAAACGTATTATAATATACCCATGAAATTAAATAAACAGCGATAAACAATTTTACTGTGATCTATTCATTTCTAATCATAATTTATATGGATTAAATTCAATGGGATATTATTATCAATTGTGTGGGTAAATCTATGAACTCTTACACAATATTCCCTGATAGATAATTGCTGGCTGTAATACACGAATGTTATAAATATTTTTTTTATTTATTTAAAAAAGAAATTTTGAGTATTCCATTTTATCTAGAAATATATGTATATGTACAGGTGTATTTATATTAACTCACACTCCAGGTTATGTTTTAGTCAATGAGTCAAAATGGGGACAAAATCGTGAAAGAATAAAAACTGTATGCTCCGCTCTGCACTGCTAATTTTTAGACAAAATCAATATGGGCGGACCAGAGATGGCCACCGAATTTCTAAATTTAATATATCCTATAACCATCTCAGGGGGAAGGGAGGTATATACAATGGACCCCCAAAAAAGCTGCCCGCCATTCAAATTCAATATCTCAGGGAAAATACACTTTCATATACTGAAAAACCACTTCGAAACCGGTTGATGTATATATTAGACCAGAGGAACTAACGAGAAAATGTTTTAGTCAAACGTATAACTCGTCCCTTTTAGCTGGGAGGTTCAAAAATTCAAAAGGAACAAATGCATGTCATATATGTCAAATCGTGCTGTCATTTTATTTACAGGGCTGTGAGACTAATATTTAAAATATATTTATCAATTTTATTACGGAATATTAAAATAGATTTTTACGAGAATATTGTGTAATCTTCCTGATTTAATGGGTTATACGAAACATTTTTTTTTTTAATATTCTTTATTTATAAACAAAATATACATGTTCTATTTGTTTCTAATTAAATGAAAGACAGCAGACATTAGCAATTGGCCTTTTTTATGCTGTAGTGATAGTACAAAACTATTGTACTTAAGTGGTAAGATTTAAGAACTCCTAGCCAAATCAAACAGCTGATATAATAACGATTTCTGATTCGATGTTTAGATTAAGATAGTGTTTTGATTGTTTCCGGGCCAGTTTTCTAAATTACCTCCAAACCTGCAATAAAAATTGAACCAATCTAAATGAAAAATTTGATTGAAAACAGGGGTTTCACTCACTGAAAAATACAAATTAAAAAAAAATATCTATTACGCAGTTCGAATGCTAGGTTTTTGTCATTCCCTAAAAATTATGTTTGAGGTTCGGTTTTGTTCATCATCTCGTAATCTGCAATTAAGATTTTTATCTTAATATTTAGATGCAATAAATCTTTTAAAACCTGTGCTTTGAACGGAAACACAATGATAAATTAAAGAAAATGTGTTAATTATTTTATAATAACACATGTTTTTTATTTTTTTCAACAAAAACATTCTTTATTTTATAAAAGTCATGGATTAAACATGAAATGTAACACAAATGATAACTATAACAAGTATCATTATTCTGTATTATGGAGTCATTTAATATCGCTTTAATAGTATTTTTTCCATTAATACTTATTCGTTTGTTTTCTCAAATATTTTTGTGATTTTATTTGAATAAATAAAGTTAGGAAATTTCTCGATGGTTTTATTCAAAACCATATTATATCATATTATAGACTAAACATATTCTTACGTCAATTTTGGGTTAGAAAAATCACTAAAAAATAAATATTATTCAAAAAAAGGTGTTTAACCACGTTATAATTACTGTCAACAAAATTGTTATTTTGAATTGATTTTCTCGTTTCTTATATTTTATGTTACTATGTTATTCATACGTACTTTTGTGCATAGTAGATGGTAAATCTTAACCATAACCATCTTAACCATGACAGGGAATATAAGGCGGAAAGCAGGCTGAACAGAAAGAGGAAAATAAACACAAAACATTGAAATTGTTTAAACGGTTTATTAGAAAGATTAAAAAAAATAGTTTCTGTATTATCCAATGAATAAAATGAAAAGAAACCAATAGTTGTATATTCAAATTTAAAATTAATCGAGTCGAGTACACAATAAATGGAGAGTTCGAACAATCATGTTTTAATTTGGCTGCGCGATTCCTGCGCCGGAATTTATAACAATTGAAATGTATCAAAGATGAAGGTTATTGATAACAAACGATAAGAATATGCACCCAAATTGAACTCTGCGAGCTGTGCTTTTTAGCAGACCCATGTGAGATAATGCGTATTTGGCAAGGCGCTTTTAAGGATGTTGCCAAAATGTAGAACGGCTGTAAAACTTAGTAGTTTAAAGGTTTTTAAAATGTAAAAAAAATTTACAGCTACACAGAGATTCAGACACAAACTATTTATATAGCCTGCAAAATTAAGTACATTTATTTTATAATATGTCAAGCGGTTTATAATTGGTTAAAAAACGTAGTGCAAATATTGGTATAATTGTACTGCCTCTGATGACAAAATAATTGAGAAAAGCTTAGGAAGTGGCTTGAGCGGATAAGGCTACCCTCACACGGGTGTTTTGACGTCGACTTTTTAGTGGCCCGAACGAGTCGCAGGTTGTCGCCGAAAGCGGCCACTCTTCGATCACAGACAGTGGTGGAAAAGTGGCTGGTTCTGGCGACTACAGCCACTCGCCGGCGGCAAGTTGGTGTGCGCAGTCTCAAAATGGATTTCGAAGACGAAGGACTGTTTTTGTTATTGTTGCATTTTTTATTATCAAGTTAAAACTTTCCAAGTGTCTTCAAATCTAACCCAAAACAGAAATTTTTGTCCAACTGAGGGGTTGATTTGTGGAATGAATTGCCTACAAGTTTTGTTACCTCCAATTCAGTTAATCAGGTCAAAAACCATTTAGATGAGCACAACAATCGAAAATATAGGTTTATCAGCTGTAAAACTGCACACCTATTAATTAAAAATAATAATAATAATCAAAAGCAATACAATTTACTGGGTTTATCCCATTAACAAAGAAAAAGATAATGGCCAGGAACGAACTAATTAGCACCGAGCTGTGGCCCATGTGGACGGTAAATTGTGGACGGTACCATCCACAATTTTGACGCTGTCGCGCGTTACGGCGAAGCTTGTGGCTCGCGAATATACACAGCTGTTCCCAAGCAGCCACTGTTTTGTACTGAAATGTCGCCGGCAAAACGTTCGTATAAGGGTAGCCTTATTTTCATGAAGATAGTGAATCTCAGCATTTGAATGGAAAAAAACTAATTGTCAAAGAGCCAAGATCCAGATTCTCTATATAAGCAAAATTGAACGTGAAAAAATGAAGGCTATAAATATTAAAATACTATATGATCAGTAACACAAAATATTTTTTTTTATTTGTCATTAACAAAATGCTTCTGAACTAATAGTTACTTATTTTATAATTAGTTAATAGTTTTTGTGATAGCCTTGTGAGACATATAGTTTATTTTTTAAATCAGAGATAAGTTAAATTTACTCATGGACTAAAGATGAGTCAATTTCACTACGCATTTAACTTACATTTTGGAGAACATATGGAGCCGCAAAACATAATTGATTTTAACATTGAAACCAAAGGAAACCTTTTTAAAATTTTATTTATTGGGTATGACAATACAGAAAATGTTTAAAAGGCAAATACGAAAAAAGTAGTTAGGTTTTTTTATTATTAGGTGGAAAAAATCTTTTTATACTCTGTGGTTATAATAAATCAAAAATGAGAGATGAATTTGGATAAGTATGCGTAAACTCAAACTATCGTTATTGATTTATAGAGTTTTTCTTGAAAACAGTTTTTAGGATGTATTTTACCTATAAGTCATTTGGAGAAATCATTGATCAAACCGTGGAGATGTTCAGTATGAAAACGCCATTGTGACATTTGATAAAATATGAATAAACTAATTTTAGTTTTCATCAGAAACTAAGTGTGATGTTCGTACGGTTGAATGGCACGGAATATACACTGTTTTCTCTGCGACCTGAACCCGAAGACCCGATCGAACTCACATACCCACCTGAAGGAATTACGTTCTGACTTGTCGGGTAATCCATTCGGCAACTTAGGACATAACACTAAGTGAATGCACGTTTCTTTTTTAAATTATTTGTGATTTTTAGTGCTTGATAACCCATAAAATTAAAAAAAAAAAAGTACAAAAATGATTGCCTGAAATGACTAAAAAAAACGTTACTACGGGCTGTATAGCAACTTGAGCTTACAGTCAGCTCCATGTCATATTATGGTTTATCAATGGATAATATTTAGATGCCATTTGGCCATAACAGCCATTTTGAGATCGCCCCATTTTTTGTACGCTAAAAATAGCTTACCTAACCAATGTTACTATTGCCTAATTTTTAAGAATTATAAACGTAATATTTCACATTTATGAAAGTGGATTTTACATATTTTCTGAGGCAATAATGAAATCAGTTAATAAAGTCCAAAAGATGTAAAAAAGTTAAAATGTAGATAAATTTGAAGGTGGAGGCTATTTGGGTGGTATTTGGCTGGGAGGCTTATCAATCCATTCTTGTTAGAGGCTGGAGTGTGTAAATGACCTCAATGACTATAGCGAGGCCGAAATATTCATTTATCCTGGTCACTGCCTCACCTGGGTGTTTGTTACTTTAGTCTTCTCGATAAAGATGTTTTACACTCTTTTGAAGTAAATCTTAAGCAACGAAACTGTACACTTATATTTTTCCATAATAAAGAATGCAAAAAATAATTAGTTTAATTTTCACCAGATCTAATTATTATTGGATAACTTATCTACGGACCTTACAAAAATTAAATCAAATAATGATAATTCATTATGTTAATCCACTGGCATTTTGTGTTTTGGCACGGAGCATTAAAATATTATATAACAGCGACTCCCTGACAATACAGGTTATTTGGTAAGCAGAAAGGGACTTAACTTAGTAAGTGGACAAATGCCACTAGTTTAAGTGTTTTACTACAGTGCCACCAGATCCTGGAACTAACTCATCTACAGAAGATTTACAATCCACAAACAGAAAACAAGCACTCCAGAGATCAGGTAATACACTATTTGGCCAACCTATTCTGCCACTATCACCAAAAAATGCGACAGCTGCTTGAAGCCACATAACATGAGTAAGGCACAAAGACAGGAACGGCGATGCAAAAAAATGTTAGAACTTGTTTAGGGTAAACTTGTTGATTTATTTACAAGTCGCGCCGGTTGAACAGACACTGACATCTGTGAAGCGTACGGGGTTGCTATGACTGAAATCAGCATCAGAAAATTAGTATCGTTCAGAGACAGAACACTCTAGGTTTAAAGCTGAAATTCGTAGGTATACACATTAGGCAATAGGTCCAAACAAAATGTAACTTAAATTGCTGGTAACCTAGCTACCGCTAGGCTGCCCTCCAAATCACCATCTTTCAAACAGGGAAGTAGCACATACGCCTTGAGAATGACGGCGCATTTAAAGAGAGAGAGAGTGTATAGTTAGTAAGATTAACAACAGATATTAAATATATTGCCTCTAATATCACTTGTATGTTAAATCCTTAGTTTAAAAAATTATAATCCCAAATATCCCCTTTATGATAAATCTGACCTTGTGCTTTACATACAAGCCATGGTCACTCTTTTAAGTTAGGTATTTACCAATTTTGACAAAAAACAATTGACGAGAAATGTTTAAAAACAAATGCAAGCACCTATATTTTTTTCATTTAGAACAGGCATGTTACAACCCTTATCGTCATTGTCACCATATAGACTTTTTGTGCAAAAATGATTATATGGATGAGCAACCACTGTAAAAAAAACAAATTAAAAAAGGGGTGTCATAAATCAACCCAAATTTCTTTAAAAAATAAAACTAGTATTATTAATATAATATCAAGTATCAAAACGATGTTTTAACTAAAGTGCCATTGAATACAGGTAAAAAAAAAGTGACCATGGAGCGTAAGTCGAGAGGTTCGACTGGCTCTTCAAACTTAGCTGTAGCAAAAAAATCTAAGTTTTTTAAATTATTAGCTGTAGTTGAAGCGTAGAAAAACCTTTCATTAGAAGAAACTGCACAAAATGCCAGCGGATTACAACCTTTGTTAATTTATCTAACGTTAATATTATTATCACGATTAGTATAGGCTGACCTTACAATATCTAAATTACATTTCGATGTCCATCACATTGTCCACGTTAAGTACACTTTGTCTATGGTGTAACGATGATGATGATGTATTTGTGTCTGCATTATTGTTATTGTCCTCGTCGTCTTCTTTGATCGCACTTAGGAATTTCTCCGGAGGTTTCCACAAAACTAAAGACATACACCGTTGCTCATTCATTCTGAAAAGAAATACTTTCCAATATGAAATATCAAGAAATAAATGGATTGTACACGTTGATGGTAAAGTCAGCCATAAGTTTTATACTATATTACATTATAATACAAACTGAAAATCAAAATAACTATGATTACATAGGTTATTATTCGTTAAGGTAGATATTCATTGGTTAGGTTATCACATATTCATTGGGGCAGTTTGCAAGTATACAATATAATAAGGTTGATTGAATTTATGCAAGAAATTGAGATTGAGATAGTGGTAGTCTAGTGGTTAAGGTGTTGAGACTATTAACCCAAAGGTCGTGGTTTCGAATTCGCACATGGTGATACCATTTTTAAGGCTTCGTTACCACCATCACCTCTGACTCTAGGACAGGCACATTTTGGCCTAATTGAGTTGGGGTATATGACCTAACTCATAGGACTTAAACACGGTAGATATTTCTACCTCCATGAAAAAAAGACTGCTCCTAAGTTTATAGTCTAACTGCGTAGCTCGGTGGTATTTTAAGATTACTTTCATGTTGACTAAGTGTTAGTGTGTTTGGAGTATAATTTGAGTTCAAATAATAATTATCTTCTCATGTAGGTATAAAAATAGATAGATTTTAGAAAAAAATACCTCTTTTAAAGTTATTATAGCTTTTTTCCATATGTATTTGATTAACAGCCGTTATTTTTAGAAAATTTTACTATACGTTGAAAGTAACTTTTAAAACAACACGCTCTTCACATACTCTTTACGGTTTCTTCGTGAAAAAGACTATCATAAGGTCTCCAAATCAATTACTGAGCCTCATGTGTCTGACAGTAACGCTATAAATCTCTCAATGGGGGGAGCCCAATAGGATCTCCTCATTAAAATAACAAACCTTTAAAGATTTAACATTAACAAAACCTCCAAATCTCTATAATTGATAAAACAGATTATTAAATTCTTAGAATGAACACCCATTGTCGGCCAAACCACTTCCTAATTAATAGCCCTCTACTCCATCAGATTATGGCACAATATTCTAGTGAGCTCCATCCATGAACAGTAATAATAGAGAAAGTTAAATTGTAACACAATTGTAAGTACCTTCTTTTAGCCATAAGTGAAATAATATAAAAATCAAACAATTCAACCATAAACGAAAACAGTTTTAAAATATTATGACATGGTGTCGAGATTAACTTCCTGGTCAAATTCGTCCTCCACCTTCTCAAAGATCTTGGGATACCCAGAAAAGTCACTTTCCTTGGACCTACTTTGGAGAACTCTCCGGAAATATGAAGACTGGTCAGTAAATTAATTAAGAACAGATGTTTATATCTAGTTAAGTAAATATGGTACCAGCTTCCTCGACACTACCTAGTGTGCTGAGTTCACGTTGAAGCCAAACATTTTATGCTGCCTATTTGAGGAATTACCAGGAAATTGTAATACTGTAATGAAATAAATAAATAAAGAATGGTGGTAACCCTTATTCCGATGACCCTGACAAATTAAAATCAATAAATTCAACCTCAGTCTGTGATTTTCTTGGCGGTTAAGCTCTTACTACATAGAAATAATCAAATGTTACCTTTGTAATAAAGTGGATGGAAGCAAGCTTTCCTTGCTAATATTCTTCATCTCATCGCTTAGGATGACCTTTTGTGCAAATCTGAGTCTCTCAACGAGATCTTCGTTGCTGAACAGAAGTCGGCTGTGACCCTGGGATGTGCTCGCTTCTGGAGAACTTTCCAGTTGATGCGTCGTGTAATCGGATGAGATATGCAAACCGCTCAAATGCGCAGCCATCTTTTCATCCGTTATGAATTGCTTGTGCGGTCTGTAAATTTACAATAAATTCAATTACTAACCTAACTTAAAAAAACGCCTGACCAAAATAATCATATCCATTTTATTTTAATGTTGTTACTTAGGTATAAACTAAGTAATGTCCGATCGAAACCGACTTTTTAAGCAAAACCGCATTTTGTTATTTTGAGACATGTTTACTTAAGATTTAGATTAGGTAAATATGTAGAAGGAAATTAAGGAAATAGTTTTATCTTAAGTGAACTCAATGGACTATATACATAATCATTGTGGATCATTTATAATAATGTGGCACATTTTAAAATCATTCTTACCTGTGACTATAACTTATTAAGGGGTTAAAACAAAAGAATTATTTTTTAATGACGAGAAATGAAGGTCAACTACAACGGCGCAAAGGACAGACGAGTGCAGTTTTGGCCGTTAATTGACCGAATTCGAAGCTTCGACCGAAACACATATTTTGGCCCGAAACATAACCAACCAATATAAATAATTAAATAATATGAAAAATATAAACATAACCAACTAAAGCTGATTTTACAAATTTATTAAAAAACATTCGGTCAATAAGATTTATTTAGTACTGAACTGAAATGTTTATTACTAAGCATTCATACTCACTTTTCAAATGCAGTGTTAGTAGGAATCATGATGTGTCTATCAAGAGTGGCTGACTGGTTTGGCCCATGTCATTATATGTGAGGAGGGTAATTATCATCATTTCCGTTTATTAAGAAATCAATCTATATATATAAAACAAAGTCGGGTTAGTTACACCATTTACAACTCAAGAACGGCTGGATCGATTTTTATGACCTTTGATTTTTATGATTTGTTGAATTTGTCTCCGCCCCGAATAGCAGAATAACTATTAAAACAGAAAAAATCACAAAAAAAAAATATAAAGGAAATGCATTTTCTCATACATTTTGTATGGAACGGCTTTGTATTCTGTGGAATTCTATTTTCGGTAAGTTGCTTTTGAAGATGTTCACTTTAAGAGGTTATCACATTTGTCATTGTGCGTGCATCGATAATTGTTTCATTGTATCATTTATTTTGATTTTTGTATATTTATTCATACTGAGTATTCTTAATAATAAAAACTAAATTTAATTCAGCTAAGTTAACACAACATTAATAGATCCTGAGGCGGTACGAAGTTCGCCGGGTCAGCAATAAAAAAAAGAATAACTGAAAAGCAGGTTTTGGGCTAGGAAACGATTAAAAGAGGATAAGGATAGGGCATATTAAATTGTTTAGATTGGTTGACAAACCTTCACATTCCTCTCCCCATTCTTTCTATGATGGGCATAACTCTAAGGGGTGGATGAACAACTTACATTTTAACTTGTAAATCCGACTTTCGCTTGCAGTGCAGCATGCTATTATCGTGCGTTCTTGGATCGTGTAATGGATTCCCGGTGAAGGTGACCAGCAACGGCTTTGGAGAAGGCATACCCCATGACATACTGTGCATATTCCAAGGAGTTTCCGAGGGCAGTGGCATTGTATGCGGCATCAATTGTGATCTATTTAACATTGACACGCTTTGCTCTAATGGCTGAACATTTGCTGATTGCATATTCATATTGTCTTTATTTTGGGACCACCAAGGGGTTTCATTGTCTTGCAATGGCATTTTACCAGGACTGTAAAAATCTACAAATTCACAAAAGTTAACTACATTCACCGATTTGATAAACCAGAAAACCGTAAACAATCTAAAAATAAATGAATGGGAGGAGTATCCTGACCGGAATGAGGCATAGAAATCATGAAAGAAAGAAAATAACAACGGCGGCCACTACTGCACACACTAGGCGAGGAAGCGCTACGTTTTTATAGAAATGTTGATTTTCTTTTTAATTTTACTTTCTTCCACTAACTAATTGGAAATTAATGACCTCTCAGGTAATCATGGAACGCTCGCTCCTTTTCTTTCCTACTTTCTAACAGTGAATGAAAATTGAAACCTGTACATACGGTGTTGCCGCAGGCTTCTGAGCAAACAGCCGTACCTATATAATTTTCAAATTTGCCGTACTTAATATGTTGAACCTTTTTAAATATGTTATTATGCTATCTGCATTTCCTGTTATAATCACACACTTACACTTAAAATTACAAACTGCGTTATTATCAGTCAATTTCATATGTCTAATAATGATGTCTAAATAAATCCCTGATATTTTCTACACCGTTCACTGCTTTAACTTTAGAGTCAGGATAGAATTTATATATTTTTTTTAAATTAAAAAAATAATTTTGTTTTACATTTTTTGTGGTGGTTTGAAATTAAGATAATTATCGCACAAAGGCACACACACCTAACAAACAATTCAACAATTTGAATAGTAAGTAATGCTTCATTTATGTAGCAATGATCAAACGATGTTTTATGTAGCGATGATTTCTCCATTTTATTTTACTCACTACCACTTTACTGAAAATGCGTTTGCAATCAGCAAAATTCTTATTGGCCCAATTTAAACGGATAGTACGGTAATTGCCATACATACGGCAACACATTTAAGTTAATAAAGTTTGAAATATCTTTTTTATACCTCTCTCTCTCTCTCTCTAGTCCACAACAACAAACAATGAATTATAATCATTATCATTAAATATTATTAACATGCTTCGCCCCACCTTCGCCCGTATGTATGGTTATCGGATAAAAGAAAACACATCGATTTCATTCATAAAAATATCTCGGTGTAGTTAGTACAAGTCTTGTTTTTTTATTTTCTAAGAAAATCTTCAAAAAAATGCAATAACTGAAACTTTTACTGTATCAACGGTGCGAGACGACAGAGCAGCTGTCAGCGCTGAAAACCGCGAGCGATTTGAATGCTCGACATTATATTTTTTTTTATTTTTTACTTAATGTATGTGTTATCATAAATCATCACTTTTTGGAATTGGTATACAAGTCGTGTTACTTTTACAATTAAAAAAAAAAGAATACAAATAGGTTATAAAATAAGCTAAAAAATATGAACGTATTATTTGATATTTACTTGATTTTTGAAATGTTTGTGTTCATGAAACTTTTTGTTTTGTTTTGTTTTATAATAAATACCTGCTATTTATTTTCATATATTTAATATTTTGCGAGTTGTAATTATTAAAGTAAATAAATAACTTTTATTATAAAATACATTCTCTAATTAGTAGCTACAACAGTTGGTCATACTTATGACTGACCAGTCACTCACATAGGTGACTTCGTTCTTATCTGGACTACTTTGATATATTATCAAACATGCCAATGGAAATAAATATACTGGTAAATTTTTGTTCACTTATCTTCACATAACCAATTTGAAAAAAAATAATTCAGGTATATTTTCACGACACCAGGACACATTGTATAATAAATACTTGACGATAAAATATTCTGAAATGATCTCCTTAAAAAGTAACTAGTCAAAATGATGCTTTAGAAATTTCCTGTTACTAGCAATATAATTGTAGGATTGTCATTTGTTTGTTGACTACAGCTGTCAGCAGCACTTGTCCATTGCAATTTGCAAGGAAAGGTTACTTTAGAGGCGTATGTCAACATTTTATCAATATTCCGGCAGCCGTGTATTAATAATTACATATTTCGGTTAAATATGTCTACCAAAAAAAGTTTTAAACCAAAAGGAAAATTTGTTAACATTCCAACCAAAAAACCTAAATTTGTTCTTCCAGCGATTCATGAAAATCGAATAGCAAGCGTTCTTCGTAATCCTGTTAAATCGGAGTCTGATAGAAAAGAGTACAAGTATGTATTAAACCTAAATTAATCATTATAGCATCACATTATAATCATTTTGTATTTTTTTTATTTTCAGAGTTATTAAACTAACGAACGGTATAACCGCTTTGCTTATTTCTGATTTGGCATCACTCAAAATTAAAGACAGTTTGAAGCAAGATTTGTCATCTTCTGAGAGCGATGTTAGTTCTAGCGGGGAGGAGTCTGAATCAGATGGGAGCATCGAATCGGTTGATGGTGAAGATACCAGAACCGGGCACAAAAATATCTCTGACAATGAAGAGAAGATGGTAGATAACCTATAATTGGTTTTGTATACTTGTAATGATAAATATGAATACTGTTGGATTTTTCAATAAAGAATAAATAAATAAATAAATAATATTTTTTTTATAATATTATTATACATAGTCTAGTTAAGAGCTTAATTAGCCAATGGGATCAAGAGCTTTTAAATGGTTTGATTATATGGTTGAGACCTAGTGCCATTCTCCCTAATAATGGAGAAAGGCACTAGGTTTCTTTATTGATTTTTGTTTTTACATATTTCTTAGATAATGAATAACATAACCATACCTAACTGGACATTGCCCGTACTAAGGTAGGCTAATTTTAATAGTTATTTAATAGATTGGTTACATGCAATTGCCATAGAGTATAGAATTTTATTAAGTAGTATTTACTTATTAGAAAGGGAAACAGTATAAGAACAGATTTACGGTTTGTGATAATTAAATGTCGACGTTGGAACCAGGGTTATCTAAAATGATAGTAAATGGGGCAGTGTTTTGTCATTCAGTACTCTCTCCTAAATTTGAAATAGAAAAATTGTAATTCTCAACATCGTCTATTTTATTCTATATTCCGTTCCAATTTTAGTTCAATGTGTATAAAATTTATAACTTACGCATGCAGTTGAATATTTATGTGATTTTTTACTGGTTTCAAATATGTATTTTCGGAACTTTAAAAATAGTTACTAATAAAATTTGTAACATGCTTTCAGGCGGCTTGTGCGCTATCGGTGAATGTGGGCAGCTACAGTGACCCGCACGAGATTCAAGGCCTCGCACATTTCTTAGAGCACATGGTCTTCATGGGTAGCTCCAAATACCCAAAAGAAAACGACTTTGATTCCTTTATCAAGGCAAGTGTAAAATAATACTTTATATTTCATTTTAGGTTACTACTGCGACCTCTTTTATTTGGACATCAAAAGTTGAATCATGGACGTAAGAATACTACAAACCACTTGCAAAAAGATTTTGAGTTGTTAGAAAGGGTCTTATGAAGAACTCATCAAATTACTATTAAACGATAAAACTTAGGAGTTTTCAACTTCAGACAATTATTACATTTCAACACTAAGCACTGATGATATTTGTTTCACACCTCACATTAATGTAATATTAGCGCTAATATTGGTATAGGTTAAATACATACAGCGCAAATAAAGTTTTAACTATTATAAATTAAACTGATGACTAACAGAGTTTTGGTTCCTTAAGAGCTAGATATACTCAAAATTCATCGCCCCCTGCATATTTAAGGATGTTTTTAAATATTTCTATAATCAGCACTGTTAAGAAATTAGAATAATAATAAATATAATTATGTAAAGTACATTTTATTTTCATACGTTTTGTCAATTTTGAAAAAAGGTTTTAAAAAATGTATGAAAAATTGAATGAGTAAAAGGTTAACCTCTGGGGAAGCTTCATAGGCTCCTCAATTATCAAATTTTTTAAATTATTTTTTCGTGTGTTATTGTTTATGAAGAGAAGAATTATTATTTTATTTTTTTAATATTTTTGAATATATATTTCAATATTTTTGAAAACTTTGAATATTTCTAATAATTTAACTTTTTAATGATAATTGAGGTTTTAATTTTTAGAAAAAAGGTGGTTCCGATAATGCATCTACCGATGCAGAGTTAACGACCTTTCTATTTGAGGTGCAAGAGAAGCATTTAGCGGAGGCCATGGACAGGTTCAGCCAGTTTTTTGTGTCTCCACTGATGCACAAGGAGTCTATGCAGAGGGAGAGAGAATCTGTAGAATCTGGTAATGATCTCTTCTAATATAATTATGTATATTTTATAACACTGCTTCTCAGGATTGTCATATATCTTTCTAGATTCTAAAAAGTGAAAGTCGAAATTATTCTGGCTGTTGTGATTTTTAGGGTTCCGTTAATAAATATTTGATGCTCTTTCACTCAAATGTCTATCTTTCCGTCCATCTGTCACAGCCCTTAACTTAAACTTTTAAATAATTAGATTAAAATTTTAAATTAATGTCAACCCAATACAATATCAGATGGTGTAATTATCAATTAGATGGTTTAATTAGCAATGGAAAAGTTCATCACCTAACTAAAAAATCGAGGATTACCCAAATTCATCCAAAACCAGACATTACCGCAAACGGATAGTATGAAGTCGCGAATGGACAGTCACCAAGATTTAACTTTAAATAATTATACCGTATCATCAGCGAAACACAAAATTTGACCATCTATCCTATTTTCAAGAATTCAGAATCAGAATTGGGTGTGAAATGGAATCGAAAGCATTTGACAAATCAACAAATAGCACTATGGGTACCGAGTTTGTTTCGAAATCCATATTGTTTATTTGATTAAATATTATTTACTTCTAAAAACTTATTTAATCGATTTTTTATATTCTAATATCTTTGATATGATATTTTGAAGTGCAATAGGACACTAATTTTAGATGTCGGCGATATACTCCTAATGTTATACTAACATTAAATATGTGAAGCAGTGGTTGAATAATTGCGGAGTTAATTTTCTGTAGGGTAATTGAAGAATTTTTATCTGGACCTGAGGGATTGGTAGGTTTTAGTTCATCAAACAGTATGTTTAGTTCCTTTTAGCACACATTCATCTATGAGAAGCTACCATCCCCCTTTGGCCGTCTGTCTATTCGTCTGCCCGTTGCATTTTTCAACTCGAAAAGTGCAAATGCGAAAGAGCTGAATTTTGATGTGTAGATTGATACCCAAGACAAACAACCATAGCCATTTAGATCATATCGAAAGTTGGTCGGATAATATAGATATTTAACATTAAAGTCAACAAATTTTAATTATGAAACTGACAGCAATCATTATCAGACCATATTCATATTTCAAACATTTGACAGTGTGGCTATTGGAACGTTTTATTTATTGGTGGCCAGTATAAATTAATATAAATTTATATATGAGTGCAAATAGAAATATGTAAAAGAATGTTCATGCCACGTTATAATTATTATGAATTGAAATATAATGTCCGTGTGTATTTATTTATTGTGGTTAGACAACAGAAATTGTACACCATACAGGTAATGACGTAAAGACAATGACGTAAAAAAGAATAAACCTAAAATATATTAAACAAATTCAAATAAATAAAAAAAATTAATAAATAGAAAAAACAGTTTTAAATGAAAAAAAATACAACAAAAATGACATGAAATACGCCTATTTAAACTTTAATTATGTATATATATTGAAAAAAGTAGAAAAAACTAAACTAGGAATTTTGTTTGGTTTTGTGCATTCGCATAATATTTGTATTAGTGTTGGTATAGTATTGGTATATTAATAGACAACCATGGGAAACTTTTGCCGGGCTATTGAAAATAGGTTAATTAGGGAGAAGTTAGTATTGAATAAATCACAAATTCAGTAAATAGAAAAGGGGGGAGGGGTTGTTTTATTACTAGCCGCACCTCGACATTTATAAAAAAAACTGATATAGTGTAAAAATTTATAATGAATTGAAAGAATGTCATCATTCCACTGTAGCAATTTTTTTAAAATTTCAATCTACTCAACACAAAAGTTGAAACCAGAGACAGGCACGAGTAGTCTGGGGGACGCCTGTAGGACATAGCTATATGGCGTCAGGTCTGTTACATAATTTACTAATTAACGTTTGGCTAAATAATTTACTACTACTAAACAATGTATAGAAGCAGTTGATATTAAATAATAGCTACAGGTGTCATAGCCATTCTCGTTTTGTAATAATTGGCATATGGAAATAGTATTCATTATTTGTATGTGGAATGGAGTTCCATAAATCAGATTCATTTAAATTGTCTTTATCTAAATTTTTGTTGGCTAGTTTTTAGGTAGTTTAGTTAGTTGTTTATATTTTAAAAGTGACTTCCCGTTGAGAAGCGTTTTGAGTCGAACCCTATATTTCCATGGCAAGTGTAACCAAGAAGTAGGAGCAGCTCATAGCCGTTTCAGATGCAGGAAACCAGGATATTAAATAGACCAGTTGGGGGAAGTAGGGTATATTGAATTTGAACTGAATACAAACAGCTGGTATTAGTTTTACCTGCTCAACTAATATCTCAGTTGACAGCATTCGTTGTTCTGTTGCAGAATTTGCAATGGCTCTGCCGTCAGACGTCCACCGCAAAGACCAACTGCTGGCGAGCACCTTCGCTGCCAACCATCCGGCAAAGACTTTCTCCTGGGGCAACATGAAGTCTCTCAAGGACCTCATTTCGAGCGACGATGACTTGCATGTCAGGTTGCACGAGTTCCGTAAGAGGCATTACTCAGCGCATCGAATGATGGTCGCCGTTCAGGTTGGCTCACAGTGCACGGTTTTCATTTCTTTCTGCAACTGCTGAATATAACCTAAGCTTTTAGGTAGTAGTTGATATATACTCCCCGTGTACTGCGTCACGTGACTGTGTCGCTCTTTATTAGTAAACTTAACTGCTTACTATATTAATGTTGCAACTTTATCGTCACCTTTTCATTCAACCATAATGTGAATATAACCAAATAGGAATATATTATATGTTAGTTTTAGTATATTTTAATCGATGAAAAAACAGATTATTAGGAAATATTAAAAAAAAACTACTTGTGTACATCTAGTGTCTAAAACATTTACCTGTTGATCCCAAATATATGGTATTTAATAATATTAATAAATAAATATTATAAAAACTTGATTTATGTGAAATCGATGATGTAATTTTGTAATAATGGAATGTTTCATAATCGGCTCTTATGTGGCCGGAGAGACATCAGTTATCTGGCATTTTTATAGCATTTATTTATTTGTCTTGTATTAAGCGCAATTCTAACTGCCTTGATTGTTTGTTGGTAACAATGTATGCAAGGACATATAAATATTGCTAAAGCTCAAAGGGGCAGATACCGACTTTGTATAAACATAAGGAAATAATTAAAGTCCTAATTATTTGTTATTATGCTGCCCGTAACCTATTTGAAACCCTAAATGAGATAGCAGTCTTCCTTTTACCTCCGTGACGTGTCTACTTAACCTTTATACGTCCCTTTATCCACTGTATTCACACCCTTATGTCACCTGTCAGTTTGGCGGAAATGGGATGCCGCCATGTTTCTTCAATTGGCGTTTTTTTCTTTACCCATGGCGTGTGTGTCCAGCACAGATTCAGTGATTTAACAAAGTTTATTGTTCGTTTAAGCCCTATTTTGGTTTAAAAATTGAGTGCTGAGATTCTACATATATATTTTTTCTATACATGATTAGTGATTTACGTCCTTTTTGCGTGAGAGCAGAATATCAATGTTACCGTGCGTATTTCCACACGCGGGCGGCACAAGATGGCCGTCCACAGTACGTAGGGCGTCACCAAACAGGTGTAAAAAAGTCAGGTATTTGATTCGACGTAATGGCTACCGGTGGATCATGCCTTACATAATATTGTCAATCAATATTAGCAATCAATATTACCAATATTACAATCCGTGGTAAGTGATACATTCTACTAAATGCGGGGTCCGGACGCGTCGAGATCGCGGCGCGCTCGATTCCCGCGAATTGTCCCGTGCTATAGCGGGTGTATAATCTCCGCTCGCTCGTGAGCGAGCGGAGATTATACACCCGCGACGATTATACACCAACGTCGAGCGTCCGCTTCGCTCCGTGGAGCGAAGCGGACGGTCGACGATGACAGCAGCGCGTCGTTAATAAAATAAGTGGGCGGCCAGGGTTCGTTTCCCGGCCGACGCACCACTATAAAAGCGACCGTAGATTTTTATGTAATTTAATCTGCCGAGCAAGGGGACCTGTGGTTATTGGTTTGGTTAATTTTCATCTGTATTCCGACTTCCCAGGGCACATATCATATCTTAACAACAGTTAGCAAATAATATGTGTTATATTTCGGTTTTACAATAATCGTGCCACGGGAGAAATATTACAAATCAGGTAAAATCCGCACATGTTACAATTCTATATTTCAGTACATCATGTCAAAACTATTATATAACTAAATACCGTGAGGTTAGAACCCAGGCGCGTAATAATTCGTTACCAAGGCGTTTCAATTTGTGCGTAACAGACAACGCCCGTACCACATTGAATGGCATTAAGCGGAATGACATCCTTAATTCATTACCTCATTTACATGCCCATTCAACAGCCGGATCACAATTGGCGTTCAAGCCCTTAGTCACCAGGCGATAACAGACACGTCTCATTTAGGGTTTCAAATAGGTTACGGGCAGCATAATATATGAGTTTTACCTTACAATAAAACTCTTATTATGTTCCCTAACCTATTTGAAACCCGGCAAGGCCTGCCTGGTTGAGACGCAATTGAAGAAACATGGCGGCATCCCATTTCCGCCAAACTGACAGGTGACATAAGGGTGTGAATACAGTGGATAAAGGGACGTATAAAGGTTAAGTAGACACGTCACGGAGGTAAAAGGAAGACTGCTATCTCATTTAGGGTTTCAAATAGGTTAGGGAACATAATAAGAGTTTTATTGTAAGGTAAAACTCATATATTTTATTGTATTTATGTGTGGTTCAATTTGACAGGCACGGCTGTCACTCAATGACTTGGAAAGATACGTGGTGGCCACATTCGGTTCAATTCCAAGTAATAATCAGCCAGCAGATGACTTTTCCAAGTATAATTATACACCGCAAATCTTATCTCCAGATTTTCATGGAATGTTCTTTGTAAAACCAGCGAAGGAAGTTTGTGAGGTGAGATCCATAAAATTATTGCCTTATCAAGGTAATAATCATTATAATATAATATATAATTCTGTCATAGCTCGACCCGTACAAGTGGTGTTTTTAGATGACTTTCAAGTTTGCTAAGTTTTGTGTGTATAAAGTATAATTTGAATGCTAAGAATCATTATCTTCTAATATATACTAATAGATTTTGGAAAAAGATACCTTTTTCAAAGTTATTAGGCATTTGATAAGTCATTCTTGATTTCATCTTACAATATTTCTAACCTCACTCACACACGCTTGTCACGAGTCTCCACCTCATCAAATAGCATGCTTATTTGCCTCTCCTATTTCAGAGTCTGCTCGTCCTACAGTAGCGCTCTTAGCCACTACACCTGCTCGATCAGCCTGTCTTTAAATACAAATCATCCCAAGCGTTAAACTCTATCATCGATTTCTGTTTTCAATCAACATCAAACGATTGACAAGGTGCAACGTTGCCTACCAACTTTAATTTTTTCAGATTTCAAATAAGACCCATCAGCATCGACAGACAGAATCAGCCTAAGAAAAACTAGAAATCTACTATTAGTAAACAGAGGACTGTCAATTTCAATGTCTTCATATCATTTTCATTTATTATGCCTTTTATGTTTGTTTAGACTTTCTTCAATCACTTTATCTTCTTCGTTTTCTTGTGTAGTATTTTTTTTTAAATTATAAATATTTTTATATGTTAAATTTAGATCGTGGTGGTTAAGGTGTTTGACTTACCCAGTCCAATCCGCACTCAGTCATACCATTTTTAATACTTTATTATCACCATCTCTCCTGACACACTTGGCACGTTACAAGCACATTTAGCTCAGTTGAGGAGGGCCTAAAATAATTGTTTATGACCTAGTATGTCATTTTGATAACCTGCATTATTTTAAATGGTTATGAAATTCTTTAGAATATGGTTTTATTACTAACTATACAAAAAAATATTGCAAAATATTTTTTTTTAGCTATTTTTTTTCCGATACTCAATAAAATATTTATGTATGTTTTTAGATATTAAATAAAAGTATTTTATATTTTTGACATGATAAGAAAATAATAAAAAAAAGATACTATTAGAAGATCTCAGTAATAATTATTAGGCGTAATCATTTTTAAATAATAATTATATGGAAACTATTAATTTCATTTTTATTGTCGCTTTATAGGTTATTCTTCTATTTATTATTTATACACATAGTGTATATATTTACAATTAAATTTCTGTACAACATCTGTTGGAAAGATATTATATAAATATCTAAACATTCATATTTAAAAAAAAACACACCACCGATTTAACAAATCTATCAACGGCAGCAAAAATGTGGCTTTTACCACATCAGTTTATTTCCTGTTATAATTTAATAAGGTTATCTTTTGATTTAAATTTGTGATCAATGATTTGACAATTTACTCAATAAATAATGTGAAGATACCATAGGTGCATTTTCTGTAATAATTTCTCTTTTAGACTGTCTGTTATTCAATAGCTCTTGATCATAAGATTCTCTATGCTCGACCATGATAAAAGGAAACGAGATAAAAAGAGATAGATGATACTAGAGACCCATTGAAGGTGTTATTTTATCTCAGGTGAACCTGACTTGGTGCATGAGATCATTCCTGAAAGAGTACGAGAGCAAACCTCATCAGTATGTATCTTTCATAATTGGTCACGAGGGGAAGTATAGCCTACTCTCGTATCTTCGCAAAAAGTAAGTAAATGATATAAGTTAACTTTCTAAAGATTTTTCCAATAATTAGGATTTGTGAGTGGGCAAAGATTGTATGAACATTGATATTGATGTATTGCAATCACCCAATATTGCTCATACTGTAACCAGTGGCGATTCTCGAAAGCAACTAACAGGGTTAATTTAAAACAAAAACGCGGTTTATAAATATTTTTAAAATATGCGGTTTTTTGTTAAAAAAAATCTGGGCGAGCCCAACTTTTCGGCTTCTATTTAAGTACCGCTACTGACTATGACCTGTTCAACCATAGACATAGGTATTTTCAAATTAACAAGAAAATAGCATTTTAAAACTCAATAAAATATAGTTGGTATTAAGAGACACATTGTATAACATACAATGGAAAACCTTGGAAAAAAGTGGTTCTGGAAGGGAAAAGGACAATGGATCGTAAACAGTGGTCCAGCACGAAATAGTACAGGAGCTAGCAACGTTTTTGACATTGATTTTAGCAAGACTCATTCTTCATAGAAGATACAAGTGACGTAAACGTTGCTTGACCCTTACTATGATATCAAACAGCCACCGAGCGAGCTGCGAGTGTGCTAGGGACTAGACCTGCTGACGCAGCACTTTTTTGTGAATACATAAATAACAAGTTCTCCCCTTTTAATATGAAAAATTATTTAATATTATCATTATTAAGTAAAGGAAACATTATTGATTCAGGGAAATTTCTAGATGTGTAGGACCTAGGGTAGAAAGAGTCTACCAGATAAGGTTTTACATGGAGTGTATAGGTATGGATATAGAGGGTGCCACTGTGCACCAGCATGTTTAATAATAGTTGTGTAATTTGTTTTTCAGAGTTTGGGCTTTGGGAATTTACACGGGGAACTCGGAGAGCGGTACAGATCACACGTCAATGTATTGCCTGCTGACAATCACACTCATTCTCACTCAGGATGGCATTAAGAATTTGGAAGAGGTACATCACACACTTAAGATAATATGTTAATTCCTGCTCCTCTCTCGTGTTTTTAACTACTCTAGTAAAGGATGGTTTGTCGTTGTTGGTACTTTTTTAACCTTGTTAAGTAAGTACCACCAAAAATTCCATACAATTTGTAAGCAAATATTATGTTGAAATTACTATGGACTATATTCTCATTTCTTGTTTATTTTTTAGGTGTTGACGACTGTGTTCTCATTTCTAAATATGTTACGAAATTTGGGACCCAACGAAAGGATATACGACGAAATTAAGGTGATTTTGTGCTCGGGAAATTTTATTTTCTTTATTAATACAAATTGCTTGCGGCTAAGAGTAAGCAACTGAAAAATGCCAAAATCTCCTATATACAGCAAGAACTTAAACTCGGTAGTATCCTTTTAAGGGGTGATTCTGGACTTGAAATATAACAACTTTGTAAATAATGCAAAACACTGTTCTAAAATGACAAAAGAAAGAGTCCTAAAAATATGTATGGTCACCTAATAAACTAATTGACGACAATAAACAACGGGTGGTTTCCTGCGCTCAAATATTCTAATGTAGGTCAATTGGATATAAACATTCAATAGAGTATTTATATTTTTATATGGATTTTTTTTATTAGCTATATGAAAACTTGTTAAACCAAAGTTCAGATTCATCCACAGAATCAGCCCTGAAAGGTGTTTTTTTTAGAGGCGTGGTTTTCAATCTGGCACTACTTTTTTCGTAGTTGGTGTTTTTGACAACTGTCACTTGATTTATGCTCAGTTTGGTTTGCCATTTCATAATGAATAGACTTACTCCTGAACAACGTTTGCAAATAGTGCAAATTTAGAAAAAATCACTCTAAATTTTTTTAAAATCACTCTAAAATAAAGTAAAAATCGCGTCGTGGGCCTGTGGTGTGGCCTCCAAGATCGTGCAATTTAACACCGCTGGACTATTTTTTGTGGGGTTATGTGAAGTCGCTTGTCTACGCAGATAAGCCGGACACGATTAACGCCTTGGAAGAGAATATTCGGCGCGTTATTGCTGACATACGGCCCAATTTGCTGCAAAAAGTGGTTGAAAATTGGGCCTCTCGGCTGGAATTTGTTCGAGTCAGCCGCGGCGGCCACTTACCCGAAATCATTTTTAAAACATAATGGCAAACCCTTATCTTTATAATAAAACTAAATTCTTAGCCATAACATCAAATTATATGCGTTTTATCTCTTCTTGAAAACCACGCCTCTAAAATCATCACCCTATAATTTATCCTTAATTATCTGATCTTATATATTTAAAAAATTCTACTTTGTCTTAAAGTTAAAAGCATCTTAAAGTTTGTATTTTTTCATACATTTTATCAAAACTTCGAAGATCTTGTTGTCTGAAAACTATAATTGAAAAAATATAACTACCGAGGCATACTTTATTGCCTAAACTATTTTTCGTCACAGAGTGTTTCTCTTTAGATGAGATAGAATGATTTAAGACCAATAGCAAGAAAGAGAAGAGTGCTTTTAGCTGCATACTTTCATTAACTGCTTGCTTGTATTCTCATATAAAAAAAAAAACATTCACAATGACATCTATTAAAGTGAAATCAGTATAATGATCTAAAAAAAAGTGCCCAATTCTCCAGCTGTTCTCCTGTTAACCCTGCCAATGCTACACTCTTATTGCATTTACAATTCTTGTATTACATTTTTTGGGTTATTTTCAGAAAATATCTGATATTAATTTCCGCTTTGAGGACGAAAGCCAGCCGTATGAGAATGTGGAGTCTTTGGTGGAGGACATGCATATATATCCACCTGAACATTACTTAAGCGGTTCTGAGCTTTACTTTAAATACGATCCAGAGGTATATATAATGTTAACTTATTTTTTGTAAATAAAGACGTCTGCGGTGCAACATTTTTAAGATGTTGTTCCTATTTTCAGTTGTATGTTATCTTAAGAATAAGAAAGCAGAATCTTGCACTTTACACTCTTAAAATATCATTTTGCTTACCTTCCACCATGCAAACACAAAAGCGGTACCTATTGAGACTAAACCTTTGTTTAATCAGATAACTATTAAACATAGTTAAATAAACAAATACATATTAACCCAACTAACGCCCGTGCCGCCAAACTAAAAAATCACCAAAAAACACTAGAAAGTCATACATGGCGGCACTGCGTAAATATCCATTTATATTTTTCGTTTTTTCTATTTGGGTGTAGAATTTAATTGACACTTTTATGGTGTTGGGTCTCAAAAACCCGTCAAATGCTAGTATTAAAAAATAATCCCCATACCAGCCTACGGACGCTCATTGCGTCCTCGCTTGCTCCTCACCACGCGACAACATTTTTACGACTATGCACATAACGTCCTCGCCAGGGGACGGGTTAAATTAAAAAATGTCAGTATCACTTCTGAATAAAAGCTTTTATTTCCAGGCAATACAGTATGTTATGGATAGTATGACGCCAGATAACGTCAACATAATGGTCCTCTCCAATAAGTATGTCACCCCAGTTGAGTATGACCAGAAAGAAATGTGGTTTGGAACTGAGTACAGCCGAATTGGTAAATAGATTCAACTTATTATGACCATAAGCAAAAATAGTGTAGTTTATTTCTAACCAAATGTCGTTGGCAGACAGTCTAGACGCAAACCGCATAGAGCATAAATATTAGAGCATAAATATTACAGCTTAGAAAGGCTAATCTTGCCAAGAAACAGATTCAAATATTTGTTAGATATATACACTATACACTACCATGTATAATTTTTCCAAACAATGTAGTTGTCGAAAAAAAAAAAAATCCAAATGTTAAAAAATCTATTTCGCCGCCGTGTCACTAAATATTTTGTATAAAGTACATTTAAAAATAGTGGTGGACACTGCATTGACTTGAATAAAATTTGAGGTACTGATTGGTTCATTGCGATTCCAATGTTGCAAACGTCAAGTTAATCAATCATACTGTTAATTTGGCAGAAATATTCAAATCAAGTGGGGGATGCTCTCTTGACCTAACAAATATATTCATCATGACGTAAATGTGATGTATGGGCCCCAGCCGGGTTTGCGGATTTGTGTATTTATACATTAGTAGTCTTTCTGTTCGACTATTAGATTAAGAGGCGGGTTTTCGCTCTGAACCATCATACAAACACTTTTCCCAATTTACGTTGTTAAAATTTGGGATATTATGGGATCAAAATCTCTGTTTGATGGGAAATAGATTTCTTTATAAATCATTAACAAGTCAGGGATCTACTAGATGTATATAATAAGTTGTACTTCATCCATTTTAAATATCACTTAGTGCTACTTACTTAGTAACCTTGCAAGTAACCCCTAAAAAAAAACTTTTTCCATAAATGACGACTGTATGTTATTCACAAACTCCTAATTCAAAATCAACTTAATAACAAATAAATTTAAAAATATGTAAATTTTCAGACATACCGGAAACGCTGAAGGAACGTTGTCGCAACGTTCCTCCCTTGGACTGCTTCAAATTGCCCGAGCCCAATATTTACATCTCAGAGAACTTTGATCTCATTCCGATGCCCCAATCGGATAATAAGAACTGTCCCAAAGCCCCGTGCAGAGAGATGTCAATTGAGGTGAAAAAATATTTATTTATTCCAAGTTACCCATACTTTTCAATGGCATTACAATTTAACTGATTGCAGTTCCCATTGAGGTGAGATGTATTTCTTGTAAAGATACGACCTTCGCTACTATATGTCTATCAATAACCGCAGCTTGTTAAGAGGTGGATGAAGTGACAGGTTTCATTAAACTAAATGGTTTCAGTCCATACGCAATTTTCATGTCCGGATTTGATTTTCGGTGCAGACCTTTTTAATATATTAAAATTATTTCAAATATTATCCAATTTATCAAATTAATTATGACAGCTTTTAAGCTTTTAAGCTTTTATCCACAAAGTTGATATAAGTAACTGCTTTGTTCGAGGGCTGTTCAATGAAAACTAACATTGGTTTCATTTGAAACTTAATATAATCCAATAATTCTTCACATCTTTTTCATCCTATCGTTACCCCATCGTGGGCAATTACCAAACCCAGAAATGCAATAATAAATTGTTAAGGTTTATTGTTAAGGTTAAGGTTAATTGTTAAGGTGTGTTAAGGTTTAACAACAAACTTACGTTCAAGATGATTTCTGTCTCTGACACTTGACTCACGGTTTGTATACCACGACAAATGACCTTTTAGCGACATCTTGTCTTTTTTATCCAAATCAATATCAATCTTGATGCCTCCTTCGATGCAGACTTGGTATAGTTAAGAAGGCAGGGAACATTTTGTAGCGGTGTTCATTGCACTTCAAGTTTTCATTGTGATTCATACATGTCTTTATAATACTATTCAATGAATTTGTATATGAATACTAAGTCAATGAATTTGTACAATTAATAATAATAAATAAACTCAGCGAATACGATTTTTGTTTGGTATCAATAATGTAGGAGAGTGACACAACAGACATCTTAATATCTGGACCATGTGATGATAAGGACTATCCCATTCTACTGAGAAAGGACGATCTCATAGAGCTGTGGTACAAAGCGGACTATAAGTTCAAACTGCCCAACGCTTACATATATATTTATATGATATCACCCATCAGCACTCGATGTCCAAAGGAGTAAGTTGCATTCCATTCATTTAATATATGTAACGCCATTAAATGCGCAATATACTTACTTTAAAATAATTATGACATTTTGAGTCTTCATAGTGCTTCACACAATCTTATTGTGTGAATCTTATAGTTGATTATTTTGATTAGAGAAATGTGTAAAATAAATACAATTTGACAGATTTATCTAAATTTTATTTCAAATTAGAATGCTTTAAAATGTCTTGGACAGACGTAAAGTTCAATCAGGTTCACAAATATATAAGACTTTATTTTAGCCATTAACCTGGCAAGAAACTATAAATTATTGTTCAATATTTATTTTAACAAATAAATTGTTTGCAGCTCCGTTATTTTAGACATTTGGTGCGAATTGCTCAAACAGCACCTGGTGGAGATTGTTTATCCGGCAGAGATGGCCGGACTTACTCATTCCATATATATGTCGGATAAGGGACTCACTGTTAAGCTAAATGGTTACAATGAAAAAATACATGTGAGTAAATAACATTTAAGGATGTATTGAAAATTTACCTAATCCAACAGCTACCAACATAAAAATATTTGTACGTGACACTAGCTAAAGTTAGTGTTACACCAGTGACATGTTTAATGCTCACTTATTTTAATTCTATTTTAGTTTTTGCCACCAATCAAATTGACAAACAGCTAATTGACAAAAAAATAATAAATTATATTCCCCCTTTTTATCCAAGTCCGGGATGCAGTAAGATTTATAACTTCAATGAAAACCCTAATATAAGGGTCACAAAATTAAACTGTCTCACACAAATAGAAACACAAATAGAAAGAAACATTTATGGAATGATTTGATATTAATGCAGATGACTATTTTAAAGACAAATATTAAAAACTAAAGATATGAGCTTATCAGCTTAAAAATAAGTATATGGGAAATAGTTTGTGCATTTTCAATAATTACCAAGTTAAAGTTTGTGATTTAAACTAAACGTAAAGGCATTTTTATTTTCATTAGCTCCTAGTGGACTCAGTCACAAAGGCTATGAGGGAATTCCAAGAAACGGTAACTCCAGAACTCTTCGAAGCCATCAAGTCTATATTAGCAAAATCATACCACAATGCCATCATCAAACCTAGCAAGCTGGTCAGGTAAAACACACCATTATACTTAAAGAATCATATGACTTCTATTCTCTCATTGTCCACAAGCCCTATATTCGCAGTCCCCGTGGCCCGAATAGGATGGGCCTCATCTTCAAAAATTATTCTAATTGTAGCTGTACTTTATACTTTTACATACTGCTACTAGCATCAGATGCCTTGTTTAGCCTACGTAGCTTGCTGATTTGAAAATCTCTGCAAAGCACATTGGAATTTAATTATTAATGTCTTTACAAAACAAAGAGTTTTAAAATAACTTTCTTTAATCATTCCGGTCTTGAATTTTCTTAAATATATTTATCAAAAGTTCTGTAAACAATCAACTCACCCGACGAACAACAGATGGCTGTTCGTCACCGAAAATTGGAAGTTTATTATTGAGAAATATATTGCCAATATCTGTGTCATTCTCATTCTCGTAACTCAAAGCCAATCGGAATGGTTGCTGTTTTAAATAAATATATAAATAAATATAACGAACGGACGTTGATATATACCCTTTGTCTGTATACTTTCTACACTCATTAGAGGCTGCTGCCTGGTTGTAGGTCACATTGGTAAGTTCTGCTGTCTGTAAAATGAACACTTTAATTTACGTTTAAATTTTTTCGTAACCTCAAATATATGTCACAGATTTTAACATATCAATTGTATACATAAACTGTCCCCTGAACACCGTAGTTTATTTTGGCACCAAAACCCGTTGAGACTAGTTATTGACCTTGAAAAATCACTCACTACTATAAAATCCATAGTGCAGGCATGAGTCGTTCAATCTTTACAAATCTGGTATCATCAGATTCACCTTAAAATTTTCTATTACACCATATCACTTTGATTGTTTGTCTCGTAAATTAAAGAAGAAAAAAATAAAAATGTTGCAATTTTTTTTTTAATTTACGAAATAAACAAAATCAACACTTTTTTTACATTTTCATATATTTATAACTATACATTACAATTTAAAAGTCTTCCAAAATATGTAGTTTTCGGAAAAAAGAAAAAAGTTATAGATATTGGAACGGTAGTACATTAGTGTATTTTTAATACAAATTTATAAATAGTAGTAGAAATTGCATTAAAATGAAAAAAAAAAAACAAAATTGTTTCGTCGTGATTTTCAATGAAAAAAACGTCAATTAAATAATACTGAAATAATACCAAAAATAATCAAAATCAAGCGGGCAATCATGACGTATATACAAGTCCGGCCAGGTCATATTCCGTCGCTGAGAATATTCAATGGCGCTTTTCTCAACAATGTCGACTGAGTTAAGTAACAAGACACACACAAAAAAACACTCATTCAGTTACAGACTACGGAGGTATACACAACGGCCCCCCAAGAACGTATCTTAAGTATAGCAGCCATCTGGTTGCCTCCAATCCAATCCAAACAGTACTCTCTTTCTGACTATTCTCTCGCATGCATTATCTGCATCTCGTGCACTCGTGCGTTACCTACTATTACCAAATCACAATTCACTTTAGCCCCGAAAAATCCTTGGCATTCTGGTATAAATGTTTACACATCAAAAAAAAATGAGAACAGTATTTAGTGTGTTTCAAATATCCAAGTGCACTTTTCAATAAATCATTAAAGTTAATTGTATGCTCAATAGAGAGGTACGTCTCGCCCTGCTCATGGAGAAGTTTTGGACGTCGATTGACAAAATTGAAGCCCTCAATAGCATCACGTTACAGGATGTCCACCACACCGGCAAGGAGTTCCTCGAAACGCTCTATGTGCAGATGCTCGTTCAGGGAAACATTCAGTCACCATATGCCGTCAACATAGCTGCCAAGGTGCACCAAAATATACAATGGAGCCCTTTGAGTGAGGCTTCTTTTCCCGATGTAAGTTTCTTTTGATGCCATGACTTTTCTTGATTTAACACAATTCAGCTCCTAACGAAAAACCGGTGGACACAGCAATGCCGACGTACTGCTGTTCACTAGCGCACCTTCCACTCAAACAATCCTAACGGCCATGAAAACCGAACTGAGATGAAATTAAAACGATGATTAGTCTATTCCTTTCATGAATTCAGATATACGCGACATGCCACCATTTTAACCTGTCAAACGTCCAAGCCCATATAGGCAAAAAAACCGCAGAATTAACTTGACGTTTTCACCATTGGAAATCACAACGAAACAATTTTGTTTTATTTTTTTTTAATTCAATGCAGTGTCTACTACTATTTATAAATTTGTATTGAAAATACACTAATGTACTACCGTTCCAATATATATATTTTTTTTTAACTTTTTCTTTTTTTCGCGAACACTGTACATATTTTGGAAGACTTTTAAATTGTAATTGTAATGTATTGTAAATATATGAAAATGTAAAAAAAAAGTGTAATATTTGACAACATTTGTCAAAATAGTGAAAAATTGGGTGGTCAACAAGAAAAAATTGATATGGCAACTTTTTTTTTTTTTTTTAAATTTACAAAATAAACATAATCAAAGTGATATTGTATAATAGAGAATTTTATGGTTAATCAGATGATACCAGATTTGTAAAGATTGAACGACTCATGCCTGCACTATGGATTTTTATAGTAGATGAGTGATTTTTCAAGGTCATTAATTACAGTCTTAATGACTTTTGGCGGGAAACTACGTTTTATAAGGGTTAAGAATAATTTTTAAATACCTTTATTATTATGCTTTCTAGCTTAAAGTGAACAAAATCAATCTAGGAGAGAATAAGTGCCGTATGCTGTCCTTCAATAACTCTGACCCCAACACCCTCGTGACAAACTACTACCAGAGTGGCCTTTCTAACATCAAGGACTCCTGTATTGTTGAAGTTATCATTGTGAGTGCTACTCTTATTTTTCTTAGTTTATTTTCATTTTGGTTTAGCAACATTATTGAGAGTGTCACTCATCCTGCATAGATTTCTATGAGGATTTTGAACCTTTTGAAAAGTAGACCTCGTAATGAGTGTTGTAAATCTATGGAATACCTTCATAATAATATTGAAAGCTTCAGGGTATTAGTGAGCTTAACCCGTCAGTTGCATACACCGCCCATGGCCCATACACACCCTGTTGCATTGCCTACTAGCAATTCCGGGATTTATGGTTTCCTATTGCTGTTCGTTTCTTTATAAGATACAATTCAATAAAAAACACAGTCGACTTGCAGAGTTATTGCGAATTATATAGGTATTCTAAAATATATATACTCTAAGATAACGATATTGTAAATTTGACATTTCGAAGTGTTTTGGGCAACAAAAACAATGAGCAATCAACATTCTATATAAATTTTTAAATATATCTTTTAATATCTTTCTATCTGATTTCATTTGTAAATGCCATTCTTTATCGTAAAAAATAGAAAAAATAATCCATTTCAAACACTTTATCAAAAAATTACATTTTAAAAATATATGTATTTTTTTCTACCCTGCCTTAGTTTATTTGTTGCATTTTTAAAACTATGCATAATTTCGGAAAAAAAAAAATATTATAAGTAGGAAAATAATTTATAAAAGCGACAGAAAATAAAAAAAAAAATATATGAAAAATTATTTTAAAAAAAATATTACGGGTATGGGTATTTTTTTTATGGTAAAAAATGTATTTTACTTATAATTAGTTTTATATGATATATATATATAGAAGCATAAATAAAAAATGGGTTTAAAATTTTTTTTATTGAGGATCAAAAATAAAATTTTGCAAAATAAAAAAAAAAGTTAACTTTTACATTTTTTTTTACTTTTTGTATAGTTGGTAATAAGACCAAATTCTAGCGAATTTCATAAGCTATTCAAAATAGTGCAGTTTACCGAGATAACGTATCTAGTTTTTCTAATATAAGCAGTTTAGTAAGCGCCCGTAATTAGGCCAATACATCAGACTTTACTATTTAACTTTATATATTTTTTGATTTTATATTGGCAAAATTGGCAGAAGAAAGCTAAAAAAAATTTTTTTTTTTTATGTTGTGATGTTTTTATGTTAACTAGAGGAAATTACATAAGGAAAATTGTCTCCTTTATGTAGTATTTTTTTCCCTATTACCTTCAAACCATCATTGATCCAAAAGATTTAGTGAGCTTTAGTAATTTAGTGTTGAAAATCCCCACCAGTTAGTTGATCGACACCATTCATTTAGGTGCAATATCTCACCTAAATCATTTTCCTGTGAATTAAAAGGATTTCATCTAATTTTAGATGCTAATGGAAGAACCGTTGTTTGACACCCTGAGAACTAAGGAGCAACTGGGCTACAATGTTTTCTGTCTGATGCGATACACCTTTGGGGTGCTCGGTTATTCGGTCACCGTCAACACACAAGCTGACAAATTCAGGTATGACCAATCGTCAATTGGGTTTTGTTTTCTTTATTACCTCATTTAATTCTGCATTACTTCAAACAAAGTAAATTCACAACACACTGTCGTCATATTGTCGTACTGTCATAACAAACAGCGCGAAACCGCAAATCATAAAGATATAACATTAAGTGGTTTACTAAAGAAGCAATAAAATCAATAATATGAGAAAGTATCAAAAAAGGTTTATTTATTAATAATATTAGTGAGTAAACAATAAATTTAAATTAATAGATACACGATAAAATCTGGGTCAGCGTCGCGGGTTCGAAATCCTTCCATTTTTAACACTTCATTGACTCTAGCGCAAACATATTTAGTTTATTGAGTAAGGCCCAAAAAAAAAGTAATTGTATGTGACCTAGGTCATAGTAGTTATCTAATATTATCATATAAATATATTATAAAAAAATCTATTTTTGACTCAATACAATTAGAAACATAAAAAATTTTGTTCGAAGAAATTACGAAATATTTATATTTTTGCTTCCATAAACATGTAATTTATTTTTTTTACATCCAAGATTGTGGAAATAAAATCTTTGATTAATACTAAGAATGATGAGAAAAGTCTTCTAGCAGTTTTATTTATTTTTGTTCTTTTTACTCGTTATTCCAAAACTACTGTGATTTTTCAAAACTTATAGGATACATGATCGGGAAAACACCTTCAATAGAATATTTGGAAATATTCCTTGGAAATAATGTTTAAGGGGACTCAACCCAGTCATTTCTCCATACAAACGCTGTAGTGTTGTGGCTTTCTTATTTGTATATGTAGAAGAAAAACAATACTAGGTATCGTTTTATCTCATAAATATCTAGGCTTTTATGGAATTAATAAGTTAAATTTTTATTTTGTCTAAAAGTCAAGAGCCCCGAAAAGTCTGTATTTTTCATACATTTTATCAAAACTTTAGATGTAAATATCTTATTGTCTGACTACAGGAATCGAGAAAATATAACTAAAGAAGCTTAGTTTTTATTATAAAGACGCAAATTCAAGATAGTTTTTAGATATAAATTGATTCTATTTTTCATAATTAACCAACGGTAAAAAGGGTTTATTCGTTAAATGAGATAGAACGATTTAAAAGCACGCACAAGACAGAGAAGAGCTCCACCGGAAAGAGGCCCATTAAAGAAAGCTTGCGAAAATCACTTAATTATGTCATTGCAATCACCCTCGATGACTGGATGATGCTCGGTTATAGTAAAACTTATGTACACTGCGCGTTATTTATTCCTTTGCTATGAGAATTATATATTTCCATGTTTATCAATGACCATCATTTAACATAGTGGTTTGTATATTTGATTTAGTGCAGAACATGTGGATACGAGAATCGAAGCCTTTCTGAAATATTTTGCCAAGCAAATCAAAAAACTCTCCGAGAAATCCTTCCAACAATCCAAGATGGCGCTAATCAAGCTCAAGCAGAGCGTTGACATTGAACTGAAGGAAGAAGTGACGAGGAATTGGGCTGAAATCACTTCAATGGAATACAACTTTGATAGGTTGCCAAAAGAGGTAAGAGTGTACCAATTTCCGCATTATTTTCTCATTCCGCACGTCCTGTGTAAATCCATTTTAACTGTTGATTTCCATACTTATAATAAATTGTTATAATTAAATAACTTAAAAATAAGTAATTTTGTTCATTGTGCATTGTAAATTTTTGGAGTGGCCATACAACATACAAAGATTAAGGGTCTGTGTATGTGTATGAAAGGCAACGACCAAGTGAAACAGCTAAATCCAGAAAATGTGTAATTTCAAAAGAGCAAACAAACCTATGGACAAAATTATATTCCCAAATAACAAATTAAAGATGTAGGTCCTCAAGAGTGAACAATTTGCCATAAATGATCCACACTTTATGGGTTCAACCTGGAATACACTATCATATTTATTAAAGATTTTTTACAAGAGTTTTAATATACTAAATAAGAGTAAATAGATTAAACCTTTGATTTTATTTTTTTACAAACTAGCCCAACGAGCTTCGTATTTCCTCAGATTAAATAAATGTTGTGTTAACTTATTAGCTGAATTTAATTTAGTTTTTTATTAAGAATACTCAAAATGAATTAAGTACAATAAATATACAAACATCAAAATAAATTACATAATGATGCAATTATCGATGCACGATATCAAATGTGATACACAAAGTGAACATCTTTGAAGGCAACTTACCGTTTGAAAATAAAATTCCATAGAATATATACAAAGCCGTTCCTTACAAAATCTATGAAAATATGTTTTTTTTTATATATATATATATATATTGTTTTTTTTTCGTGAATTTTTCCGATGTTTTAATAGTTATTTTGCTATTCGGGTCGGAGACAAATCAAAGATCATAAAAATCGGTCCAGCCGTTCTTGAGTTATAAATGGTGTAACTAACCCGACTTTCTTTTATATATATATATATATATATATATATATAGAGGAAGATTTACAGCCAAAACTAAATCTAAAATTAATAAGTTATACCAAACATACACTTTTCTAAACGCTCAATACTGTGAGGTGTTCTGAAGCAGTAATTGTATATTATTCCAACTTTTATAAAGTATCCAGAGTACATCCGAGCCATATACATACAAACTAACTTCATAGTAAAGAGTCAGAACATTTGATTACTTTCATGCAATTTAACTACAGCCAAATTGTATTTCGATGATCATATAACCTTATTATTTTATTTTTTATCACGTGTTTTATGGCTTGCACTCTATTGCAGGTGGAGTGTATTAAAACGTTGAAGCACGCAGAGATTAAGAAATGGTTTGACAGTCACTCGGCTTACGGTGTCAGAGATAATTTCAAGAAGCTCACCATACAGGTAAATGTTTTAGAAAATGTAGTGATAATAATATTGCCTATTTTTAATTTGTATTATTTGCTGAATAATATTACTATTATTAATATTAATATTCCTAAAGCTCGTAAACACCTTCACTCTGGCTTGTTTTTAAGTAATGCTGAACAAAGTCCACTTGGCAATAGTTTAAATATTTTTCAAATCTTGCTGTATGAAGGTTGTCATCTGAAAAATTTCAAACCTAACAAAGATACAATATATTTTTTCTTCAAATTAATTTTTATCTTTCAAGATAATCTCCTTGTATAATCTTATATGCATTTCTCCCAGCGATGCTCCCATCTAAACCCGTCAACCCGTCCAAAAAGTATGCATGTCCCTTATAAATCAGCAAATGCACGTTTTCAAAAAGTCTAATAAATAAAATATTTTTCATCCTTTAGTTTAATAGTGTGAATATGACTTCAAGAGATTGGAAAAATGTAAATCAGAATCTTCTGCTTCAACACTTGATCACAAGCTTAGAATTTTCACATCAAATGCAATGATGACATAATTAACTAATAATTTCTCATACTTGCATCTCTTAGAAAGTGGTGGACGATCTTAAGGAGTTAGAAGATTATTAACACACTTGATATCCCAGATCAAAGCTGACGATATATCCTGAGGTTTTAGCCTGCTAGGAATGTATACACAAGCCAGTCTATTTTTACAAGTTTTCCGTTATACTGTTTCACAATATTTTTGATTCATATGCTTGCGACTATTCGTTCGCGACTATCATTTTCATGACCTTATTTTGACCTAGTAATAATAACATCTTGTTTTAAAATGATGGGCGTAGGTAGGAACATTTTCTAAAAATGTATTTATGCACTTCTCAGATTGTGGGTCACGGTGTGTCACAAAACTCCAACACAATGGACGACAATAACGAAAGTCTCGCCTCGCATTATCCTATCAAATATCTGACAGGAGATATAGTCGCGAACGGCGACAATGAATTGACTGCCAGTACCTTCATAACGGACATCAAGGTGTACAGAAGTACGCTGGATGTGTTTCCGAATCTGTCAAAGACGTTGAGAATCTGTCGGTGTAAAAATGTCTGCTGAAATTATACGACTTGTGTTAATTTCTCACGGCTAGGTAATTAATTTTTAAATTGTACAACAGTATACCTTCTTCCGATATGATTTGCAATGAAATGAAAAATGTGCTTTCTCTAGGATAAGAATTTAGGAAGAAATCATAACTTCAATTTTGTAAAATAATTTTGATTTTATTTATGTTCACATTGTATTCTGGTTGGTTGTGAAGTGTTAAGGCTTCATTCATCGAGCCTATACATAAAATTTTAAGTATTTATTGAAACTTTGTCCATCTTCTATTTTTCCTATAACTAATTATACCACGTTATAAATTATATCCTAGTTTAAGATATTCAATTCCAATATTTGTATGACACAATATTTTGCAGAATATCTAATTTTTGATGTGTTATTTCTACTATTTTGCATATCTAAACTTTAATATATATGTTTTTTTTAATAATTTGTATACAGTCTTTAATGAAGCTTAATCCATACCTGTCATAAATAAAGAGAATATCTATCAATCTACTCCCGTTTCTAGAATCTCTCCAGTCATTTAAAGATATAAAAAAAAGTGGTGAAAACTGATAAATCCTTTTATTGGTGTTTTTTTAAAGTTTTGTTTATGAAAAAATAATATAATTTTGATAGAAAAAATATTATATTTACATATAAAAAACTATAGAAGGAATATTTCTTATGTCGTTGAGAAATTTTGCATTTTTAACCCTGAGCAAACTTCCAATCAACATTTATAACCTATATCTGTAAAAAGTATGTATGTATGTAAAAAGTAAATAATATATAAATTAACAATTTACATTCATATTTTAGACTTAATTATTTGAATTATGTTAACCCCCTGAGGGCGTACGACGCGAGGGGACGTCATGCCGCGCGGACATTTCTGTGTCCGCTGAGAGCGTACGACGTGAGTAGACGTCATGAATACCTGCTTGATTTTGATTATTTTTGGTATTATTTCAGTATTATTCATTAAATTGACGTTTTTTTCATTGAAAATCTTAACGAAATAATTTTGTTTTTTTTTTGTTTTCATTTTAATGTAGTTTCTACTACTATTTATAAATGTGTATTTTCAATACACTAATGTACTACCGTTCCAATATCTATAACTTTTTTTTAACTTTTTTCTTTTTTCCGAAAAATGTACATATTTTGGAAGACTTTTAAATTGTAATGTATAGTTATAAATATATGAAAATGTAAAAAAAAGTGTTGATTTTGTTTATTTCGTAATTTAAAAAAAAAAAAAAAAAAAAAAAAAATGGCAACATTTTTATTTTTTTCTTCTTTAATTTACGAGACAAACATAATCAAAGTGATATGGTGTAATAGAAAATTTTACGGTGAATCCGATGATACCAGATTTGTAAAAATTGAACGACTCATGCCTGCACTATGGATTTTATAGTAGTGAGTGATTTTTCAAGGTCAATAACTACAGTCTCAGCGGGTTTTGGCGCCAAAATAAACTACACTGTCTAAGGGTTAAAGTATTCCTCGGATGTATCATTTACGAAGTTCGATCCATTATAGCACAAATTTCATGGGCCTTCCGAAGTTGGGTCCTTCATTGTCCCGTTTGGTTCTATTTGGTATTTCCGTGGTAAATATTCTGACGCAGTTGTATTCGGTTGTCAGATAGATGTATTCAGTTGTCAGATTATTAGGGAGAATGGCACTAGGTTTCAACCATATAATCAAACCATTTAAAAGCTCTTGATCCCCTTGGCTAATTAAGCTCTTAACTAGACTATGTTTAATAATATTGTGATAAGGGAGTTCAGGATCTTAATAAAACGCCATAGGTTAGTCTCTGTCGATCTTATTACATTTAAGTATAACACGCAGTTCAATGACAACAAGAAGTTCTGCACCTCACAACAAGAGTATTTTCACGTTAAATAGTGTAATGCTCCAATCACCAATACAAGATAATTGTCTAACTGCAGACTCGCAAGAGAAAATACATTAAAACATATTCCGCGATCAACAGCGACACAGAAACCGCAAAAAGACGCCGCACCCGTCGCGCCAACATCCACGAAGCCAGCTGTCAGAATGCAAGCCCGCGCTTCACTTCTCTTGTCTATAACGGCTGCGGCTGTAGACCTTGTTCGGCCAGTACCGTAACACTATTATAAAAAAAATATTATAGGTATCAGTTACCTACCATTTTCTCTTCATTGTCAGAGATATCTTTGTGCCCGGTTCTGGTATCTTCACCATCAACCGATTCGATGCTCCCATCTAATTCAGACTCCTCCCCACTAGAACTAACATCGCTCTCAGAAGATGACAAATCTTGCTCCAAACTGTGTTTAATTTTGAGTGATGCCAAATCAGAAATAAGCAAAGCGTTTAAACCGTTCGTTAGTTCTAGTTAGTTCGTAAACTCTGAAAATAAACTACAAAATGACTGAAAATAAACTACATAGTTTCCTACCCTTCAATTGTACCTTAATGGAAGTGCATCATCGGAGAACCTTACAAAGATACACATCAATGTAACCGCGATTTTTCAATGAGTAACAGTCAGTCATGGGTTCTCGCTCTTTGGTTATGGAATAACCAGCTAGTATTACGGCAACTGTCATAGGGGGTGATAGGCGTTCAAATTTTATTAAATTTCCAGTCCATCCCACAACTCTCTTGTACGTGTCCTCACTGAGTGACTGCTTGCCAAGGTGTGAGGGGTTACTAGCCCTGTCCCACACATTTAGGTCTGCCCCTTTGCATCAAGGCAAACTACCGAAAGCGGAAAAGCGTAATTTCATCAATCAAGTATTCAACAGGATTGGATGCTCTCTCTCCAGTTAATTTTCATAAAACAAAACGCACAACTCTTTGTTTGCGTGGCGAGCCGGTTTGGGATACTACCGTGGTGCGGCTGCCCTCACCGGCTCTATTTATTTATCTTTTGCTTCTACTTATCATGTTGGCATATCACTTGTGAGCATTGTACGACCGTCCTCCCTAATGGGATTCTGATCCGGCATTAATTACGTCACCTTGCAGGGATGACGGCAGCCTTTTGCCATTTTTTATGGCGACCTCAAAGGGCGAGTATACTTTCACCAGAGTCGGCTCGTTGGTTCACTAACTATTGCCCCCCCGAAAAGAGACGATAATTAATGAGTTGATCAATCTGCCTTCTCTATTGCGTGGTCGGACACTAAAGGGGGTAGCCCACTGACCTCTTTCTTTTTGTTCTTGTTTCGACCACCCCCACTTAGCTTTACAATCGATTGTTCCACTCATTCCGTTACATCGTTACCCATAACGGAGACCTGGAGAGAAGGGGTCGGACCGGGAGCTTCAATAAGGCATCAGCTTTGATGAGTAGTCAGGGACCTTAGTACCCATTGATAGACCGCTGACACTGCAGTTGGCCAGGGTCGTTCTGGTCTCGGTCGGAGATTTACATGCAGTCGGTCGCCCTGACACCGATCACTTCCGGAATTCACACGGGAATAGAGACCCATACCGTCTCACAACAATGGGTGCGGAAGCGGGACCGAAGTACCCGCAACCCAAACCCAGACGCCTGTTGTACAAGTACAACCTGCCGGGCGGCAAGCTGGAGATCTCGCTCCACACTTCCGGAATCCCGACCTTCCCGGTCAAAACGGGGGAGGCTATCACGGCCCCAGCCGGACGTCGAAGAGGGCCCGCAGTACCCGACTTCCGAACACGCGGCCATTAAGTGAGCGGCGTAACTCTGCCTGACTACCTTGATTGGTGGATGTACTCCAATCGTAGCCTGCCTTCCGGATTTAACGGGAAAGGGCAATCTTGCCCGCTGTACTCCAATCGTAGCCTGCCTTCCGGATTTAACGGGATAGGGCAATCTTGCCCGCTGGGTTCCGAGTGGGGTCCGAGGATCCCCACATGGTCAGTTCCAGCCTTCAATTTCATCTCATGACCCACATGGGCGAACCGAAGGTATCATGTACCAGCGTCCGGTGCCCCGACTCATGTCGGGCTTCATTATTCTGTCGGGCGGAGAGATAGGCACCACGTGCCCACATCCGTTGCCGACCAAAGAGTTCATGGAGCGATATATAGCTCGGGAGAGTTTTCTGACAGCTACCGTATACTTGTCCCAGATTCAAATTCAAATGTAAACTTTACTTGTGCTGTGCCGTTCTATCTTATCTCGTTAGTCCAGTCAGTTCAGTTTAATTCAACACAATTTTTGGGCACCGCCCGTTAAGTAGTCAAGGTCGTTTGTAATCACGAATCTATCGTACGGGTCACGGTCCACTAGTGTTATTTCTCCAACTCCCAGATCGTGGGCGTAAATCACATCTGGTTGGGGTTCAGGCTTTATTCTATGGCATTGCTATAAGGTAGGACTAGTCCTTAGGTGGATGATATTATTAACTTAAGTCAAACATGAAAGAGCATTATCGGTTATATTCAGGGATGGGAGATTATTAATCAATAGTCAGAGTCTCTGCTTCTTCAATGTCCTCATCGAGCCATATACCCACTGGACCTTGGGTTGGCTTCAGCATTTGATTGTGGAGGACATCTAAAATAAAAGGATTTGAATGATATTTGATGTCCCTCAGATACGAACGACTTCTAGCCGGTTGGACTTGCCGGCCATACTCTGGTAGGTTCCATCCCTAACACCTAGTAATAACACATATAACAATAAACATTGAAATCTTCAAAGTGTTTGTGTTGTGTAATATGGTTTTTCAAAAAATTTAAATTTTCAAAATTTTGCAAGTTTGGAGTACGTGCTTCGGTGCAGCCTGGTGAAACCTTTGTATCAGTTCAGGGATTGCAACCTGAAGTCCGAATTAAAGCCACGCTTTTTTGACATGTCAACGCTCTTCGGCTGATATGGTCAATCACCCGCTCATCACGGAAGGACACAGATCCTCACAGGCCCCTCCTTGAATTTAACTAGCCTTGAAAGGGTGTGTAATCCCCGTGTGTTATTATGAATGATGTGACACAAATGAGACAGGTTAAACACAGTTAAATGTAGTCCTACCTTACTGCTTGCAGCTGCTTGTCGAGATCAGCGGCTGAGGCGCCTCGTCCGAGCACTTTGACTTAAACTTAAATTGAGTCTTTTCTCACTATAACTATTTATCCTAAAATCTATTGTCTTTGGATCACAAAAAGATTTTGATTATTAGTTATTCAAACACTATAGCTGTGAAATGTTTCATCAGCTTTTGGCGCTTACAGACGAATATTTATTTTCAAGTTATTCGAGATGTTATCATTTTTAATTTCTAAAAAATGTTTCGTTAGGCAAGACGAAGAAGATCGCTTCTTTATTTATAACGTTATCGAACGTATTTGAATATCTATAATTTTTAGGAATGTTTTGGCTTCCTAATTTTCACGGTCTTATCAAGAGTTTACTGTGTTTATTTACCCTCAGAATCTTTCCGCGTTTCGTTATTTGTCACTCGCCTAAATGCGGTGTTACTGAATCCACCGGAAAAATTGACTATTTTAAACATTTTTGGTTTTCAATGAAAATTCGTCTATCATTTATTTTTCAGAAAAATTTCAAAGTTTTTTCCAAAGTCGTCCGATTTTTATCTGGTTAGAAGCGAATTGCCTAATCGACTGCGGCGTTAATGAATCTAGTGAGATAATTGATAAATTCAAACTTTTGAAGTTTTGCCGCCAAAACTTTAGTTAGCTATAAAAAGTTTATTTATTGTTAGATCTTTTTCAAAGTGTATTATTTTTCAACCGCTCGGATGCGGTGGTACCGAATCTGCCGGAAAATTTGATTATTTTTGAACATTTTAATTTTCGCTGAAAATTCGGCTATCATTTATTTTTCGGAAAAATTTCAAAAGTTTTTTCAAAGTCGTCCGATTTTTATCTCGTTAGAAGCGAATTGCCTAATCAGCCACGGCGTTGACGAATCTAGTTAGATAATTGATAAATTTTAAGCTTTTTGAAGTTTTGCCGCCAAAACTTAAATCAGCTATAAAAAGTTTATTTATTTATCGTTAGATATTTTTCGAAGTCTATTATTTTTCAACCGTTTTATTACGTTATCAACGAATCTGCTATAAAAAATAATTATTTTAATTATTTCCGAAATTCCCGACTTGTAATTTTTATTATCGAATTTTTTCAAAGTTATTAGATTTGCGACCGAGAAGGTGTATGTAACGTGGCCGACCGAGGCTTTAATGATTCTAAACGTAATTAATTTTGAAAGAATTTACTTTTTAGCGTTTTTTTGCGGAGCGAATTTTTCGATCCCCATCGAGCTGATCTCGAATCTGCAATAAAATTCATTATCGGACCAGACTAAAAAGATAGAACGGTTTTAGTTTTCAAAAAATTTTATTGTTTAAAAATGTTCAGAACAACATTTCTGAAAGATAATTGTATGACAATTTTGTCGTAACATTAATATATCAAAAGTTACAAGTAATCATAAGTCCAGGTTTTGTCATGCAACTTTGGCTGTCAGCATCTTTGTTGTGGTGCCTCCAGCGTAATTTCAGATAGGATTTTTGAGTCCGTCCTTAAGGCTTTAATGAGCTTCGATGTCCCCCATATCACCTCCTGCAAGATATTTGTAGTTATTCATCTTTAGAGGTTCATTTCAGCTATTTCGATAGCTCATCCTTTGTTAGAAAACTCAATAGTTTCAAAGGGTCATGTGTGCGGCGTCCGAACTTCGGACCATTCGCTAGTTTATTAGCATAGCTAGCCAATGAGTATTTTTTCAGAGTTTTAGCTCTTCAACTTGATTTTATACGAGTTTTTCAAACTCTCACTTTACTTTCATATCGCCCTGCCAGTGACTACCCACAGTTTGGCAAAAACTCAATAGTTCAAAAATGGGTCAATGAAAGTTTTCAAATTTTGACACACAGATGCTCAGTTAGCTTCTGCATGCAATTATTATTTTTCCAGGATTTTGACTCTGCAAACCTGATTTATCAGAGTTTTTTAAGAAATCTAAATTCGGCTTATTGACATGAAATTTGATGGCCGACGTCGCGCCGTCCGCGCGGTCTGTCTCTCCTTATGACCAAAAATTTGAATTGTAACGGTTTTTCTCCGGCGTTCCATTCGCCTTTCTCCCCTCCACAGTCGCCTTTCGCCGTTGCGCGGCCGATCTTAGCGGGAAATTAGATTGAGTATTGATCGTTTTCATAGTAATTCAGAGGTGAATTTATTTCGCAGGTATTTTCATACTGCGTAGTCATTTAATTGCCGAATGCTTTCAGCCGTTGATTTCATAGAATAAAAGAAGGGGGGTTTGGCTGGGGGTGCCTTATTTCGCTTGCATTTTCATACTGCGCGAACATTAGGTTTAATACATACTTGTACTCTTTTCTATCAGATTCCGATTTGACAGGATTACGAAGAACGTTTGCTATTCGATTTTCATGAATGGCTGAAAGAACGAATTTAGGTTTTTTCGTTGGAATATTAACAAATTTTCTTTTTGGTTTAAAACTTTTTTTGGTAGACATATTTAAGCAAAATATGTAATTATTATTACACGGCTGCCGGAATATTGATAAAAATGTTGACATACGTTTCTAAAGTAACCTTTCCTTGCAAATTCCAATACTTACAATGAAACACAAAATCAAAGAAAAGGCATTTATTGCGAGATGTCACAGACACAAGCCCCCCGTACCGGGTTCGAATTCCAAATGATATATTGCGGCTGTAGACCTTGTTCGGCCAGTACCGTAACACTATTATAAAAAAAATATTATAGGTATCAGTTACCTACCATTTTCTCTTCATTGTCAGAGATATCTTTGTGCCCGGTTCTGGTATCTTCACCATCAACCGATTCGATGCTCCCATCTAATTCAGACTCCTCCCCACTAGAACTAACATCGCTCTCAGAAGATGACAAATCTTGCTCCAACTGTCTTTAATTTTGAGTGATGCCAAATCAGAAATAAGCAAAGCGTTTAAACCGTTCGTTAGTTCTAGTTAGTTCGTAAACTCTGAAAATAAACTACAAAATGATTATAATGTGATGCTATAATGATTAATTTAGGTTTAATACATACTTGTACTCTTTTCTATCAGATTCCGATTTGACAGGATTACGAAGAACGCTTGCTATTTGATTTTCATGAATCGCTGGAAGAACGAATTTAGGTTTTTTCGTTGGAATAACAAATTTTGCTTTTGATTTAAAACTTTTTTTGTTAGACATATTTAAGCGAAATATGTAATTATTAATACACGGCTGCCGGAATATTGATAAAAATGTTGACATACGTTTCTAAAGTAACCTTTCCTTGCAAATTCCAATACTTACAATGAAACACAAAATCAAAGAAAAGGCATTTATTGCGAGATGTCACAGACACAAGCCCCCCGTACCGGGTTCGAATTCCAAATGATATATTGCGGCTGTAGACCTTGTTCGGCCAGTACCGTAACACTATTATAAAAAAAATATTATAGGTATCAGTTACCTACCATTTTCTCTTCATTGTCAGAGATATCTTTGTGCCCGGTTCTGGTATCTTCACCATCAACCGATTCGATGCTCCCATCTAATTCAGACTCCTCCCCACTAGAACTAACATCGCTCTCAGAAGATGACAAATCTTGCTCCAACTGTCTTTAATTTTGAGTGATGCCAAATCAGAAATAAGCAAAGCGTTTAAACCGTTCGTTAGTTCTAGTTAGTTCGTAAACTCTGAAAATAAACTACAAAATGATTATAATGTGATGCTATAATGATTAATTTAGGTTTAATACATACTTGTACTCTTTTCTATCAGATTCCGATTTGACAGGATTACGAAGAACGCTTGCTATTTGATTTTCATGAATCGCTGGAAGAACGAATTTAGGTTTTTTCGTTGGAATAACAAATTTTGCTTTTGATTTAAAACTTTTTTTGTTAGACATATTTAAGCGAAATATGTAATTATTAATACACGGCTGCCGGAATATTGATAAAAATGTTGACATACGTTTCTAAAGTAACCTTTCCTTGCAAATTCCAATACTTACAATGAAACACAAAATCAAAGAAAAGGCATTTATTGCGAGATGTCACAGACACAAGCCCCCCGTACCGGGTTCGAATTCCAAATGATATATTGCGGCTGTAGACCTTGTTCGGCCAGTACCGTAACACTATTATAAAAAAAATATTATAGGTATCAGTTACCTACCATTTTCTCTTCATTGTCAGAGATATCTTTGTGCCCGGTTCTGGTATCTTCACCATCAACCGATTCGATGCTCCCATCTAATTCAGACTCCTCCCCACTAGAACTAACATCGCTCTCAGAAGATGACAAATCTTGCTCCAACTGTCTTTAATTTTGAGTGATGCCAAATCAGAAATAAGCAAAGCGTTTAAACCGTTCGTTAGTTCTAGTTAGTTCGTAAACTCTGAAAATAAACTACAAAATGATTATAATGTGATGCTATAATGATTAATTTAGGTTTAATACATACTTGTACTCTTTTCTATCAGATTCCGATTTGACAGGATTACGAAGAACGTTTGCTATTCGATTTTCATGAATGGCTGAAAGAACGAATTTAGGTTTTTTCGTTGGAATATTAACAAATTTTCTTTTTGGTTTAAAACTTTTTTTGGTAGACATATTTAAGCAAAATATGTAATTATTATTACACGGCTGCCGGAATATTGATAAAAATGTTGACATACGTTTCTAAAGTAACCTTTCCTTGCAAATTCCTTGCAATGTTTTAAATTCTTCACTTGTAAACTGTCTTCCGTTATCAGCCGTCATTGTACACGGAAAACCTAATCTTGAGGAAAATTTCTTTCAAAATTTTAAGTGTTTCAGCTGTTGTAATAGATTTAGTAATATTAATTTCTTTATAGCGGCTGTAGTAATCAACGATAACAAAGAGATAATCTCCACTTGGTAGTGGCCCTAAATAGTCAACAGCCACGTCTATCCAAGGTTCAACGGGAAGCTCTCTTCGCTTCATCGGGTTTGGTCGATTAGGGGCTGAAACCAGAGTACATCCCTTACAGGCTTTTACCCTATTCTCTGCATCTTTGTCAATCTTCGGCCACCATACTTTAGTTCGAAGACGTGATTTCATAGCAACAATACCCGGATGTCCCTCGTGCGCTGCGTTTAAAACACGTTGGCGTAGCTTCAGAGGGATTACTATTTTACTGCCTCTCAGAAGGACACCCTCATGAAAACACAGCTCCGATTCAAATACTTTGTAATTGTTGACTGTGCTGTCCCAGTAGTTTTTATATATTCCCTTTTCCACCTTAGTGATATCCTCATCTTCTTTCGAATATTTTTTTATGTCTTGTAGTGATACGGCTACAGGCCGGGCTTGATCAATGATTTGGTTAATGTACATCTCGTTCTCAAAAGGTTTGATGAAAGTATCCTTGCACAGCCTTGATAAAGGGTCTGCTATATTAGTTTTTCCTGGACGATATACCACTTTGTAATTATATGACTGCAGTCTTAGAACCCATCTTTCAATTCTTTTTTTTTTTTTTTGTTTTTTGCGTGCCTATCTGTAATCAGTCCTTTGGACTATAATCAGATGTGTTGAGCGATAGATGGCGTGCAGGTTAACTCCTTCAACAAAGAGTCGACCTTCATATGGAGCCTGTCTGCTATTGTCTGCCGGCCCAGTCTGAAATGTCAAAACGCTTCAAACGCCTAACATTTCCAGTGACATTTGAGAGGTTAGATGCTAGTGCATTAATATGTTTTTGTAGTTTGATATTGTAGTTCTCACTGTATTTTTTAACTTCATATTTCACAAATGGCATTTCAATGTACTCATGGATCTCAATGTTTTTTGTAAACCATGGGGCGTTGACGATTGATCTCAGGACATTGTTCTGGAAGCGTTGAAGTATTTCAATATTGGAGTTACTGGCCGTGAATGCCATATGTCCAGATCGGTTTGAGGATTGTTTTATAAACGAGCACTTTATTTTCGAGTGAAAGGCATGATCCGCGCCCAATAAGCCAGTACATGCTTTTGAACTTGGTATTTAGCTGAGTTCTCTTGTTCTTAATATGGTCTCTCCAGGTGAGCCGCCTATCTAGGTGCATGCCGAGGTACTTAATGACATTCTTGGGGGGTAGGATTTCGCCTCCCAGTTTCACGGCTGGACAGTCTCCTTTACGTAGAGAGAATGTGATATGGTTTGATTTAGAAGCGCTAGCCTTGATCCTCCATTTACTTAACCATTCCTTAACTTTATCGAGTTGGGTTTGTAGTATGTCTGAGGCTGTTTGTGGGTTCGGATTACTTGAAAGTATCGCAGTGTCATCAGCAAACGTAGCTGTCATGACACCTCTGGTTATCGGAAAGTCTGCTGTGTAGATGGTATAGAGAATGGGGCCCAGCACAGAACCTTGAGGGACTCCTGCTTGGATCTCGTAGAATCCAGACCTTGCGTCCTGTTGGATAACTTGAAATAATCTGTCTGAAAGATACGACTTCAGAATGCTATAGAACGGGTGTGGTAGCCATTGCTTTATTTTGAGGAGCAATCCTTTGTGCCAAACTCTATCAAATGCTTGCTGAATATTAAGGAAGACCGCAGAGCAGTATTCTTTACGTTCCAGCGATTGTCTAACTTTATCATAGACTCTGTGGATCTGTTCTACTGTGGAGTGTGCTTCCCTGAATCCAAATTGGTGGTCAGGGATTATCTTTTGGTCTTCCAGAATTGGTTTCAGGCGTGTTAGGAGAGTCTTTTCCCATAATTTAGATAAAATCGGCAGTAAGCTGATAGGTCTATAAGAACAGACTTTGCTTGGGGATTTTCCTGGTGTGAGTATGACAATGATTTGTGATACTTTCCATAATCTTGGGAAGTATGACAATCTCATAATAGCATTAAACAGGTAGGTCAAGAAAACTAATGCTTTTTTAGGTAACTCCTTTAAAACTTTTGGTGTTATTAAATCAAACCCTGGGGCCTTTTTCATTTTAAGGTTTGTAATCTCTCGACGTATCTCTTGAGGAGTAACTACCTTTGGCAAAAGACTCATTTGGAAGTCCTTTTGTAATTCCTCGTCAATATCACTTTCAGAGGAGTTAGATGGAGCGGGATTGGGTTGAAACACCTTGAAGAGGTGCTTTGCAAATGCTTCTGCTTTTTCTTGGTCACTTCTTGCCCACCTGTTGTCAATCATTTTTATTGGTGGAATGCATTGCTGAGGTCTCTTGAAGTGTTTGGTGGCCTTCCATAAAGAATAGTCATCTTTTTCCGAGGCCGAAAGAGATTCCAGATGCCGCTTGAATGTTTCATTTTTAATGTCCGCAATCATGGTTCTTAGTTGCTTGGCCGATTGATTTAGAGCAGTCTTGTCGGAAGGATGGCGACTAGTTTGCCATACTCGTCGCATTCTACGCTTCTCTGCAATCTTTCGCTTGACTTCTAGTGGATAGTTTACTCCTTGATATTTAGTATCGGTGTTTGGGGTAGATCTCCACGCAGCCTCTTGTATAAGGTTTGTGATGTACCCTGTGGCACTTTCTACGTCATCCTCACTTTTGAGCGGGAGTTTCAGTTCAATATTAGAGCATAGATACCTTCTGAAGCTTTCCCAATCGGTCTTTTTGTTGTATAGGGATTCGTGTTTATCGCGTTGGATTACCGTGGTACTGAAAGTGGCTATCACTGGGGTGTGGTCAGAGGAGGAGTCAAGGCATGAGTCTATGCAGAAATAGAGGTTAGAAACTCCTTTTATGATGAAGAAATCAAGAAGGTCTGGAGATTTATTGGGGTCTGACGGCCAGTAAGTGGGCTGCCCAGAGCTCAAAGAGTCAAGTGCATTCTTGTCCATGCTCTTTTTGAGTTCCCTGCCTCTTGTCACTGTTAGTCTAGATCCCCAGAAGGTATGCTTGGCATTCCAGTCTCCACCCGCTATAAATCATTTGCCGAGGCTATTGAAGAATTGTGAGTACATTGATTCATTTATCTTGTATTTGGGCGGACAGTAGATCGATGTGACTGTAAGGCTTCCATGCAAGTCAAGTATTGAGATCGACGTTGCCTGAATTTGATTACATCTGTATTCCGAAAGTTCATGGTGTTTAATTGAGTTTTTTATAATGATAGCAGTGCCTCCGTGGGCAGTTCCATCTGGATGATGAGTACAGTATATAGAGAAGCCTGCAATTTTCACACAGCTTCGCTCTGTGAGATGTGTCTCTGATAAAAGTAATACATCTAAGTTGTTTGTTTTAATTAGAGTCTCTACTTCTTGTCTTTTTGGGGCTAACCCATTAATGTTGTACGTAGCGATCCTAAGATTGGCCATCACGAAAGTTTGCTTACAAGCGTTGTGATCAGACTCATTAGGGTGCTTAGTTGTTGGATGAGAATGTCGATCTTATCGGCTTGTTTTATGAGAAGCATTTCTAGTTTTTCGTTTGATTTATCTTTCAATTCTGGCACACGGTTTTGACCTTCGTCCAAAGATAATTTCTAGTGGTTTATGATCGCTAATTAACTCGAATTCTCTTTTCCCAAATAGGTAAATTTTAAAATGTTCTACAGCCCACACAAGCACTAAGGCTTCCTTTTCAGTTTGACAATACCTCTTTTCACAGTCAGTTAGGCTTTTGTTTCCATATGCTATTATTCTAGGACCACTTGAGTCAAACTGTATTAAAACTGCACCCAGGCCAACAGGGCTTGAATCTGCTAAAACCTGTGTTTTATCATCTGGATCATAGTATCCTAGAGTGCAGATGTTGGTCAGAGAGTTTTTTAGTTCCTGGAATGCTACTTTTTGATCAGATTTTCAAATGCTTCAATATTGGCATGTTTTCCCAATTTCATTCGCAATAGTTCCCTCAACGAATCTGTTTGTGTGGCCAAATTTGGAATCCATTTTCCAACGAAATTGACAAGGCCCAGAAAGCTCTGAAGTTCGTCAGTTGTTTCTGGCAGCCTGAACTTCTGTATTACGTTAATATATTTTCCCAAGGGTTTAATGCCCTTTGGAGATAATTGATGACCTAGAAACTCTATTTGAGTTGTCTTAAAAATACATTTTTCCATATTTAGGAGGACGTTATTTCCTCTAAGCACATCTAGTGTCATTTCTAATCTTTTGTCGTGTTCATTTTCATCGGAGCCATAAACTAAGATGTCATCGATAAAATTAACAGTGCCTTCACAAGAGATTAGCATTCTTTCCATGGTTTTTTGAAAAATCTCAGGAGCACATGATATTCCAAACATCAACCTTTTATAACGAAATAGGCCTTTGCTTGTTATAAATGTGGTAATATAACGAGAGTCTGGCATAATTTCAACTTGGTGGAATGCATTTTTTATGTCTAGTCTTGAGAAGAACTTTGCCTTTCTAAAATTTGGTATTAATTGGTCCATCGTTGGAAGAGGATGGTTTTCTCGATGTATAGCTGCATTAGCCCTTCTCATATCTATACAGATGCGTATGTCTCCTCTTTCTTTTAAGATGGGTACCATTGGTGAAACCCACATAGATGGTTCATTTACTTCTTCTATTATGTCTGACTCAATCAGCTCTTTTAATTTGATATTGACCTTTGCTTCAAGAGGGATTGGAATTCTTCTGTATGGCTGACATACAGGTTTAATTGTATCATCAATTGGGATCTCTACCAAGACATTTTTAAATTTTGGAAAAGTACTTATGGCATTCACTCTACTTCCAAGTTGTAAGACTCCCAAAGCTATAGCAGTGTCTTTTCCCAAAAGATTCTTGGTACCTTCCTTTACTACATAAAATATTGCTCTTTCTATTTTAACACCAGTGGCAACATCAGCTTCAAATGAGCCAATAACATCCAAGGGTTTATTGCTACCATATGCCATAAAAGTTTTATCGGGATTTTTGATTTGGTTAAATACCTTTACTTTTGATTCTTTTAAATATTTCCATGTTGTACCGTTAAGCAGGTTACATTTACTTCCAGAATCGATCAGCATTTCTACTAAGACTCCACCTATAACGCAGTCAATAACAGCCTCGTCGTCAATATGAAACACATAATCAACCTCTTCCTTGTTAATTTTGTTGCTCTTTTTCGTCAAGTATTTATGTTCATATGAGGTTTTTCTCTTTTTGACTTGAGTTCTACAGTACTCCTGATAATGTCCAATGTAACCACACTTTATGCATCTCTTAGTCTTTGCTGGGCATTTTGTATCTTGAGCTAGGTGACGATCACTTCCACATCTGGTACACTCTTTTTGTTTTGGTGGAATTTTCTTAGTCTCGAGAATGTTCACCTCTTGAAGGTTTTTACCATAGTTGAACTCTTCCAATTGCCTGTTAACCGCTTCTAGCGCATTTGCCTCGGCTAAAATTATTTCTAATGTAATTGTGTCACCAATCGTTAAAATCTTCTTCCGTAATTTAACAGAACTGCATTTCTCTGCTATCTGGTCGATCAAATGTTCTTCTTTGCTCAAAAATTTACATTTTTCTGCTTGATTTCGAAGCCTGACTAAGAATTTCTCAATTTTTTCCCCTTGTTCTTGTTTCATTAGTCGAAATAGGTGTCTTTCGTAAATTTTACTTTGTTTCGGGGAAAAGTATTCATCTAATTTTTTTAATGCTACATCATAGCAATTTATTACGGTGTCGTCGACCTCGTCCACGTGTGCTCCCGGGATATTATAATATATCTCTTGTAAGCCCAAACCACCGGTGTGAAGGAGCGTGGCCCTTCTTTTTATAGGTTTGTCAATATTTGAGGCCTCTAGAAATATTTGGAAGGCCCTTTTCCATTTTTCCCATCTCAGGCCTACAGAGCCGGGATCACCTTCACAATCGAAGCTCTCCAGCGCCGGAATCGATGTCATGTTGCTTCCGGGGCGACCTATAAAATTATTTTCAGTTATTTTTTTTTTTTTTGGCATGGCCATTGTTCAAGTAGGTTTACTTGTATGACCCTTTTTTTTAATGCAATTTAATGACGTGGCTCTAGTAACTTGCATGGCCCTTGTTTATTAAATATATTATTTATTAGCATGGTCCTGAACAATTAGCAAAATTGTATGCTCGACCTTTGTAATATATTAAAGGCATGGCCATTGTTCAAGTAAAATTTACTTGTATGACCCTTATTAGATGTCCAAATTTATATTGCATGGCACTAGTAACTTATGCACGGCCCTTGTTTATAGTACTGGTTTAATTCACACGCTTGGTTTAATACGTAATATGTGCATGCTGGTAATGAGAGATCATATAAATATTAACTTTGTGTTTTGTTGGTACTTACCTATCGTTGTCAAAGCATGCACGCTATTACATAGAAAATGACATGTTCATTATTTGTTTGCTATGCTAGTACTCACTCTTTATCCTCGTCGCCACTTGTACAATGCACTATTAGGATGTATTTAGGTGTAGTTAAATACAAAGATCATTTATTCATGGACCCTCTACACTCCGCGTGCTCGTTGATTGCCCGTGACAGTTGACAGCAGTGTTGCCACCACCTGCACCTCTCGCGTCGTGTAGTGGGGATATTTATTATAAGGTATATGCATACACTACAATTAGCATGTTTTTAAACAACGACAATACATAAATCAATACAATGCTGGCTTCTCACGACTGAACAGCTAGTAACGGGAAATTTCTAAAGGATCATTTTGACTAATTACTTTATTATTTCAGAGATTATTTCAGAATATTTTATCGGAAAGTATTTATTATACAATGTGTCCCTGGTGGAGTTGATTGCCCGGTGTCGTGAAAATATACCTGAATTATTTTTTATTTATTATCTTGTATTTCAGTAGCCGTTACAGTTTCATTATCTTGTGATTCGTGTATCTTCTTACATCTCTTGATAAAACTTCTGCAATATGCTGTCACTCTCAGAAGTTTTGTTAACGATGAGTATCTCTCGATAATTGGGTTATCCTGTTCATGGGTAATTATTGCACACGAGACAGTTCTTTCTTCGTCATTCGTCTCTTCCCCTGTTCGATTACTTAGGTGTAAAAGTCGTTCGTGCAGGAAATTTGGTCCTATCCACCAATTCTTGCATGTTATCAAGGCATTGGGAGTGAGACCTCTCGATGCGTGGTCCGCTGGATTTTGTTGGGATTCAATATGAAACCACTGTTTTCGTTCTAATGTACACTGTATTTCTCTGACTCTGTTGGCCACAAATGTTTTCCACCGTCGTGGATGCGACTGAAGCCATGCTAATACCACAGCAGAGTCTGTCCAAGCAAACACATTGTTCGTAGATACTTAAGATTCTTTCTTATTTGTTCTAATAGTCTTGTCATTAGTAAGCTCCCACATAACTCCAATTTTGGTATAGAGATTTGCTTGATAGGGGCAACCTTGGTTTTTGCTGCTATTAGTGTAACCTTTACATCTCCATTTTCTTCAATTACTCTTGAATATACGACCGCTGCGTACGCGTCCATGGAAGCATCAGAAAAACCGTGCAGTTGCAATGATTCTTCTGTGGTCCTAGAGGTGTGCATCCATCTCGGGATTTTTATCTTTTCCAATTGACAAAGCTCATTTCTAAAATCCAGCCATCTTACGACTATTTCTTCGGGTAATTGATCATCCCAGTGTGTAAGTCTAGTAGCCAAAGCCTCTGGAATAGGAGCTTCGCTGTTACTGTGCAGGGTGCTAGCCAGCCTAAGGGATCGTAAAGCTTTGAGGCGTCAGATAAAAAACTTCTCTTTGTCACAGGTTCCTTTAAGGCTGGTAGATTTACCTTGAATTCAAAATAATCTGCACTAGGTTGCCAATGGATACCCAATGTCTTTATGCTTCATGCTTATACATTTCGAGTTGTCCTTGAGATTCACGTTCTTGTGGGTCAATTTGCTCCAGGATCACTATATTGTTTGATGGCCCATGAAATTTGTGCTATAATGGATCGAACTTCGTAAATGATATATCCGTGGAATACTTTAACATAATTCAAATAATTAAGTCTAAAATATGAATGTAAATTGTTAATTAGGTTTCATAGGAAAATAATGCTCGCAATGTAATCACCGTTTTGTTGATGACCCATCATAAACACAGGTGTATTTTTATTCACCACGGAGTATTTTAAAGTAAAGTGAAACATTAAACAGGAAAAAATATTAGCAATAGCGTTGTGGTCGGTCTTTGAAAAAAAAAGTATTTTTCAAGGCAAATCCGCCCGGTGTTATACAGCTAGTTAAATATAAAACTTATATGAGTAAACAACAATTTTGAAGATCATTTAGAACTAGCTACCGAGAGCATATAAAGCGATAGAAACACGAGCAATGCGGAAAGATACGCAATTTTAAAGTTAATAATAAAATGTAATTAATGTGTAATTAAATCATAAAGTGTAAAAGGTTAGCAAATCATATTGAGCGTATGTCAATGTTGTGACAAATCAGTAGTTTAAATTAGCCTCTTACATTAATACAAACTTATCAGGAGCGTATAATGAATGGGGAAGTATTAAGTATTTAATTTTGAGGTGATTTGAATGTAACGGTGATTTATTTATATTACAAATTATAATATAATTTAGTTTTTTCTAGACATACATATAAATAAAATTGAAGTGTCTGTGATTTTGAAATAAATCCTTTTTCTAAGTTCATATGATAAGCATTATGTATTGCAAAGCGATTATAGAATATAACAGTTTATCATAAAAAGCGGGCTGTTGAGTTTCTTGAAGCACGTAAATTTTATTTGTAATTAATATAACTAGCGTTAAACTCGACAGTTACAATTTGGTGCACTCAAAATTTAAATGATTTTTACTATAAACACAAGATAAATGCATATAAAAATGACATTTTAATTTAGGTACAATAATATTTTGAGGTTAGTATAGTAAACGAATAAATAATGTGAATAAATGAATGTGTCTTTGATTATTTTGTGATTGACTCAATCGAGGTACTAAACCGATCGATTCGACTATTTTTTGTTTTGTCAATTATTGCAGTGGATTATGTTTGCCCGTACGACGCCAAAGTTTTAAATTTTTGATGTTTTTTTGGGTAATGTATGTAAACTTCACTAGGTTTTTTTTTTGTGAAAATGGTTGTTGTTGATTAACCTTCTGAAAGGACAGTAGTGCTTTTTCACTTTTTATTTAATTTGATTCAGAATGTAATGCAAATATTAATTGCTTAATATTTATTATTTGTTACAAATGAGCCTGTCTCATGTACAAATGAACTTCTGTCCCTTGTTCCGTATGATTCGCATGATTTTTGTCTCATTTAAATTTTGCAACAGCCTAACTTTTTTATACACTTATTACAATAAAATTATAACCTTTATATAAATGAAAAGTTTTAAATGCCATAAATTTGTTCCTTATTTCAAACAACACTTCCCGGTGAAGTAAACTTTTTAGCCCTCCTTAATTTCCTCGCTCTTCTTTCCTCCTTTGCCTCTGTTTTAAGTACATACATGTATCCTAGACAGGGTCTTACTTGTACGTGCATTCTGACTTGCTTTCACATATTATAAAAAAACCTTAACCCAATAAATTATTTAATCAAAATGCATCATTTTATTTTAAACAAAGCTTTATAGATTAAAAAATAACAAAAAATAATGTGTAAATTGCACACATAAAAGAACTACAAAAATAAATGGCAACAAAGTAAATAGTTAATGTAATATTTTCATAAAAGCCTATTTATATATTTTTGGTAACTCTTCGTTAACTGAGATCAGTCATGGGTAACTTGTTTTAAATGAATGAGCTAAAATTTTCCTATGTATTTCTCAAAATTAATTAAAAATTGACAATAATTTTTCTAATATCAAACCATATGAAAAATGAATAAAACATCGATAATTTATAAAAATTAAAATAGTAAAATGCACAAGTGAGATTATCAACAAAGTGCTCATTTTTTTTCACAATGTGCTTCTGTGACAAAACTAAAACTATGTAACACATTAAAAATTAATGTTCTGTGCATTATGCTAACAGAAGATGTGTGAGATTTATGGTCATTATAATTTATTATACTCTTATTATGATATAATTGAGTATAGTTTTAGACATCTGAAAAGCAACTGTAGTAATGCTTTAACGCAGGTGGATCCAATCTGCTTTACAAACCAATTTTTTTTAATCTCGTGAACAAGGCAATTTAAACATATTTTAGTAACAGAGAAAATATTGATAAAAGAACATCTTTATAAAGTCCATAAAAAGAGATTGCAGAAATTCTGCAGTAAATTCTTCGGAGCAGGTGGCAGAAATCTCTGGTTTGTTACAGAAACGAAGAACTGATTGCAAGGCAAGTTGAAAGCAGAAAGTCAATCATTTATACTCGGGGAGTATATGCGATTGAAATACACGAATGGTTATTTTTGACAACTCGACGTGAAAATAAAAGTAGTTGCATAAAAACGCTACAATTTTCCCCACTCAAAACAAAACAAACCAACATGTCAAAACAATATTTATCACGACATTTACATAGATACATCATTGCCTTTGGAAAATACTTAAAATTATTAGTTTAACAATGAAATATGTAAATTATTAAGGCATTCTAGTGACAACTAACACAAATTTCGTATACCCTATAATTTGATGTGCATATAATTGAAAACACAACAAGAACACTCATCTTATTCCACATTTATTAAGAGATTTATTAAGAAATTTTGTGTTCACAAATGTGGCAAACCATATAATATTTAAAAATACGTACATTTTGTGAAATGATAAATAAAATAAATAAGAATAAAGGTTGGGTCGAGTAGTAAAATTAGTTTTTTTTGCATAAATTTATTTGATATTCTATTTAAAAATTATTTGGTAAAACGAGAGGCAATTGGGACAAATATGACCCTGGCAGTATTCGAACCTATTTTTAGATTCAGCACCATTCTTTTATTTGACAAGCGATATATCAAACTTTAATGTAAAAAGTAAAGAAGGATTTTAATTAGATGAAAATGTACAAATTTGTAAAATTAAGGCTGGTACAATGGTTTATGTGAGTAAAATGAAATTGTAACAGTACACGTAGGTTTTATTGGCAGATGATTTTGTTTAGTTGCAAAGTTGGCAATCTTCTTTTGCATATGTAAAGCAAATTCAGCATAATTAAAATATGACCACAATATGACGTCCCATTTATTTCAAAACGAATGAAAAAGAAGTAACCCGTAAAACCATAAAACCATTACTAAAGAAAGACGATATAACACAAATTAGTTACAAAGCGGCAATAAATACCATTTAAATATGGTAGTTGTTAGCATTATAAATATTTATGAAACTTAGAATATTACTCATTTTCATACTATCGCTCTGGTTACACTTAAATTTACCCTTCAATTGATCTCAAACAGCTGTTGGAAATAAAATTAATTGGCTGACTCATTTGGATCTAATATTTTCATTTAATTAGGTAAAATATTTGGTATTAAAATAGGGTATTTTTTTTATATGTACAATCCTAAAGTTTTAGGTAATTAGACCAATATTAATACCGGAGAAACTCCCATAAATGCATAAATAACTTTAGTTATCGACCCCGACATAAAATATAACTGGTCTGTTATAATTCAATATTTATTTATCTTACTTTAATTTTTTTAATCAAACAGATTAGTTAGATTTATTTTTAAATATGTATTAACTGACCAATTACATGAAGTGACTTTTAAAGCAAACCAAAATAACCGAAAAGTAATGTATAATTTATAATAAATTGTGTGTGAATAAGTTTGCCACATTGTGAACAGATACAGATGAAAAATGCAGTAGAGATAGCGTATCAGTATACGATTGAGTTACACGGAAACACCTCCGTTGTAGGCGTAGTCAGCTTTGTTGTGCATGACGAGTTTGTTGTCAACAAAGTAAAAACTGTCTGAGCACGTCTCGAAAGGTTCCGCTATCATTTCATCGACTGAAAAAAAAAGTAACATTTATTAACCAAAGAAAAATTATAACTTGGTTAAACAAAGTATATGTAAATGTAGTAAAGGGATAAATTTTGCGATTTGTGTTGTAACTTAATCGTTTAATTAATTGTAAATTAAATCTAATTATAGCAAATCAATCAATATGTGAAAAACTTGTAAGGATGCAAGACTAACCTAGATAATATTATGTTTCCATAATATTTCTTTTAATTTTTCATATCCTCTGTTGTTTTTCCTTGATTAAATAAAAAATAAATAAATAAGTTTTTCCACCAGGCGCTAATAAATATAAACTCTTTCTGTATGTAATAAATAATAGACATAATGTCTGTCAAAACTTTGAACTTTTAAACCCAATTATTTATCTTAAAACTTTTGATGGTTTGATGTGGTTCATATATTAAGTATCAACCAATAAAACTAACCTAAATCCGACGGCAGTGTGGGAAATTCATAAATATGTTCGCAAGTGTTCCTCGAGAATGGCATGCAGAAGCCAAACTCAAAGTCGAAGGTTTTGAGTAGTCGATCCCTGAAGAAGTGACGCTCAATCATCCTAAAGTGGTCGACTGGACGACTTCCGACTGTAAACTCAACCCTGGAAAAAAGTAAAGGTCAATTATTATACGTGCGATGGCCACAAAACAAATGAACCTACAAGACAGGTTTCGTTAGACTGTTCTGTAAATATTGCTGTTTTCATGTCATGTGAAAAATGGGAGGACATTTTACTTGAAAACCTTTTCCATTAAAAAATTTCAGCAGTATAATTCGAAACGTACCCGATTTACTGAATGCTGCTCATCTCCTAATTAATCATATAGTTTTTATATATAAGTTACATCTTATTTAATGAAGGTATATATTACAATATTTTTGGTACTGTATAAGGATAAACACTACTATACTCTGCATAAACATATGTACATAATATCAAGTATATGTTATTTTATATATGTTGCAACAATTATTTTTATTTGTTATAATACGTTTTTTAGCGTTATTCATAATACTTAGCGTTTGTCCTGAGTGGAGCAGGGCGTTTTGCGGGGTGTGCGCGTTTGCGCAGCGGCGACCGCTGTGTTTTAGGACTGGCCTCAGTGCACCTCGAGCGTCCAGCGGCGGTGGTGACGTTTTACTAGCAGATTGCGTAAATTCATAATAAAAAAATAATGTTATTGGAAGAAAATGTGTTTCTCAAGCTCCCTCTAAACTTTCACCTTCACCATCAAATCAATCAAATCAATCGATTTCTAATCAAATGTCTTCCTATTCAGCGTTAAAGTTAACCAACTTCAACCTTCTTGGAAATCTATTGGCTATCAATGTATTAGATAGATGTGTATCTAAATAAAATATGGTTTATACTTACGTTGCACCAACTGTCTTCAGTTTGAGGAACTGCGGTGTGAACTGGTATCTCACAAATCTTCCAGCATTTGGATCGGCAGCTTCCTCGTGAGCATCTCCTTCCTGCACATCGCTCTCAAGACCAAAATCGCACGGCGGTTTAGCAATTTCAAACAGAACCGTGCCAGTTTCCAAGTCCCTGATCTTGAACCTTGTGAAGTCTATATCGTATACGTTGGCCTCGGGACTACACAAATAAGTCTCCGTGACATGGTTAAGTCGCAATACATAGTCGGGAGTTATGTTACAGTCCGTGGACGCTTTTTGTCCGTCTACGTGAGGACCGGCCGTAATAGGGCCACACTTTTTGCCCACTACACTCATTTCCATCAAAGTTGAAAACGAAAGAAACCTCTTTTTGGTTAACAAGTTTACAAAACCCTGGCTTAGACTTAATTAGAACAAAAGGTCATTCCTAAACCTACTTTAGATTTATCTGATTGCATAGGTTACACAAAGCTTTATAAATATACAAGAGCACTTAATTAGTTAAGAATGAGTACGCAAGATAAAGTAAGCAAAACTATAAGGTTTAAATGGAACTTTGAAAGATCATAAAATGATTTCTCACCAACAATCAACTAGGGCTCAACCAATTTAAAATGTCAATAAAATGTCAGATTGCTTTTTTTTATAATGTCTTTAGTCATTGAGACATTTCTTTCAAGCCTATTTTAAATAGGATCATTAAAATCAGGCGTAACAATTACTAATAAAACTAATTTAATTCTTAATAATGCAATTTTCCAAAAGTTTCCTTGTCAAAAACTTAGTAGTTTTTTATAACATGAATCGCTAGCTGCAGAAACGGAACGATTACATTTTTTAAAAGTTTTCAGGAGAAAAAAAACTTTATGTTCTTAAAATTCCAAGACAACTCTTTAAAAAATAAAATAAATTGGTAGATATTTGAGTATTATTTAACCTAGCTTTTACTTTGATTTCTAATGTCAGAAAAGTAAAAAAAAAACAAATTTTTATTTTTAAAATGTTACCGTTTTACAGTAAATACCAAAAAGTTACCTTTTGCGGTAAACGATAATGAAATAATAATTTTGCAGTAATTCTGGCAGTTTTCCATCTCTCTTATGTGCAAGTGATAATATGTAGTTGTGTAATGGTATATGAATTTGAAGTAGTGTGTTTATTTTCATTAGCACATTTTCTACACAAATCCCATTTTATTCTCCGTAAAACTCTTAACCCTTATTAAAAAATCATAACCATTGTGCTAAAGAAACTTGCAAATTCTCATTTTTTTCTCCTCTCATGTGAAGATGTCAAAATTGAGTGATGATTTTATCATTATGCGTATAAATTAAGTCGATGTAACATTTTTTTCCATAATACCACTCATTTGTAACACTCGCAGTCGTAACTGGACCTTTATTTATTTCAGGAAACGACATCTGATACAAATAAAGTAAAAATATGACAAAGCCAATGAGAGTTTCCTCCAGTTTACTTAGAATACCTTTTAAGGAACGGCCATAAGGCCATTGTCAATTTTGACACATTGTTAAAGTTAAGCTCAACAAAGTTTTAAATATACTATTTATGTGTATAGACGTCAGCTTTAATCGGCATATTATTCAAGTTGGCCAGAAAAAATGTCCGTCTTTATTTGTCTCAATGCTGCATGTCCAGGATGCCCCATATTCTTTACCCAATTTTTTATCTCGTCATTTCGAAGAACAAAGTGCTATTGTGCCTAGGGTTTGCATTACCGATAGTCAGTTGATCGGTATTACCGGTAATTATGATTACCGAAATTACCAATAAATTTCGGCAGCAAATTCCGGTATTTTTTTAAATTATTTCATTATTATTTTATAATAGAAATGGAGCGTGTAAAGTATATAATTTCTTTTACTATAAACATGGGGATTTCCCTGTGTTGCTCCCCATATCTCAAATAGGTTAGGGCCCTTTCAAGTCTAAATCCGGCCCTGTTTGCTTCATTTGGTCCGAAGTAAACGGGAACAAGGGAAGTAATGAAATTGGCCCAGCATGCATACTTGAATTCGTAGATTACCTCAGTCAGTCAATGAAATTTTGATTTTTACAGACACATGCTCAGGCCAAAATCACAACCAATACACTGGAAAGAGCTTTTGTCTTTGAGTCTTTTCTTGGCAAAGAAAAAAGATTTACTGACTTTGTGTAAATTCAATGTTATACTCAACGAACACCATGCTTGGTTTGAGAGAGATATATTACATTTAAAGTAAACAGGATGTGCTGAAAATCATCAACCTGTGTCAGAGGAGGGCATCTGAGCAGTCCTTTTGTTGAAAAAATGCTCATCAAAACGTAGATACCTAAATACCATTTATTTTTGTTTTACATTTTTCTTAATTTGTAAGTAATATGACTTCAAAATACAGCATAATTTTAAACGCTGCTTTCCTACCGTGATTTATAGTGACTGAGAACACAGTGAACTGATCTTCGACCGAAAAATCTAATAATATAAGATTTACGGCTGCAAGAGAGAGAGACAAGTTGACCAACCTTATTGAATTTCATTTTGAAGGTGTATTAAAAGTACTTTTCAACAGTTTCCTCTTTTTTATTCAAATAAAATAAAATTTAAATAAATTGAATAATATAATAAATATGGAATCAAGAGTTCGCAACTCTCGCCTGCATTCTGAAGCAAGTTATAGGTTCAACGTCATCTATAATGCTAAACTCAAGCCACACTTGTACCTGTGAAAATTTACAAAACATTATTTATTTATTTAAAGAAATATAGATTTATGGAACTTCTGCCCGGGAATTTAATTGCTGGGGAGGTTGTAGGTTATTCAATGAACCTGATAGACATAGGCCATCGAAGGGATTCGGGCGTATTCCCCAAGGATATATGTCATACGTGCATAGCGAGGAGGACCTGAGCCGTGTAATAAGTAGAAGATCAATGTGTACGGGCCAGTAATAAAAAACAATACTTACAGCTGGAAACTCCATGGCGATTGGAAACAAAAGCTGATATTGTAAAACTTCATTGGTTACGACCGGGCAATATCCATTTTGTATAGAAAGACAAGCATTCCCTAGCTCATCTGGGAGCGGATAGATTATAGGAACGGTACCTAAAAAGGCCGTGACTCCAGTGCTTAGCGTCTTACTGAACTGTTCTGAAAATGTTATAAAATATTTATATTGGTGATATTGCGAGTATTTCAGTCACTTTTCATTTGTCTTTGGTGTTTGATTTAACTGGGATTTTGTATTTTTACTTGATTATTTAATTGTAAAATTACATAGTCCCTTGAATGTAATAATAAAATGATATTAGGAAAAATCTTTGTCAACCCCACATACCCCCCCCCCCCACACATACCCGCATACCCTGACTTACAAAATCACAATTAATAAACATTGCATTGTAATATACAATCAATTGTAATCGATTTTCAGCTTACTGGTTCGAAATCTGAAATCCATAACGACGTCTGTTCCTTTGACTAGGACGCATGGCAATTCTTCACAGCCGTGAACGTTTGTCGACAATGGAAGTGGCAGATTTGCATTAGGGGCACCTGAGAAACAATAAAGGAAACTTATGATTATAGGCCATTAAGCAGTCCTTGTTAAAAAACCCTACTAAAGAACACCAAAAAAATGCCAAATGGGTATTATGATTCTAATTTCATTTAACATTATTACCCGCACAGACCTTGCAACTAAACACGGATCTTGAAAATGTGATAATAAAATAACTTGCAGATTCTTCCTCCTAACTGATAGCTGATAGACGAAATTCTGGTCCAAAGCGGTTTTCTAAGAGGCCAAAACAAATGTTTCATAGTCTACCGTGAAGACTGGACCATTAAAATTAATAATAAAAATATTCCCAACGGGTACTTTGAACTATCTAATAAATTTGCATATTTTCTATTTTAACTTTCTAAATAAAAAAATATTAGATTTAGAGTTTTACGTTCGTCCTTCAATATAAACATGTAATTTTAGTGATTTTTACATACAGTGTTATACACTGAGGTTCCCATCATTGGTGCATATAGGGCGGAAGTGTCGAACTCTCGCCTGAGAATGGAATGTGTAGTCAAACACACTAAACTACATACTAAACACACTATTTAGGAAGAATATATTTGATAAGTTACTCTTTTTAAAAACATAGGCAGCCGAGCAAATTAAATTATTCGAATGAATTACAATAAATCAATTGAATTCATTATAAACATGTAACATTAGGGTAAGTACACAATTATACAGTTGTCTAAATGAAGGCGGTAATCATATCAGAAACTAAGAAGGACGGTGCCAATAGGAGATTCCGCATTTTACACACATGCGACTCTAGCACAGACAACTATGCCCGACCCCTAATCATTCACTGTAATTATCCTTAAAATGAACACCAATAACCTCCAAACATTACACTTTAATAAACATTTCCCCAAAGACCACATCTTCAAGACATACAAATATTATGGCCTCTAGCCGTGTCAGCTGGGTTAAAGTAAAAAGTACTCTTCTGTAAGAAAATGCTCGTGACCAGCTATTAAATCTACGAAGTGCTGTGCTTTGAAGGCTGCCCATTTTCACATCTGGATACAGAAAATCGACAACCGAGGATGGGTTGGGGTTGAGGGGACGGGGATGGGTAAAGCCGGTTAATAATCTTCAACCCGTTTTAAAATTCATAAATTCTCTATCTGTTCTAATTCCTACCATCTACCCCGACAAAAGAATGGAGAAATGTGAACCAACTTAGGATAGATAAAAAAAAAGAAGTTTAGATGATATTGTGACCGCGGAATAAAAATATATAAATAATATTATACATACTTGTGCAAGGCACTACGGGAGTTTCGGCATAAACTGTTGAAATAAGTGCAAGGAGTAAATACGCGTGTGATAGCATTTTTCTTTAAATAAATATTTATGACTCTCTCTTAAACTAGTTACTAAATTAATGAATCCAAGGATAGTATCTCAATATATTTAATATTGGTTGATTGGTTCTAATCTTATCAATAAATAATCCAAAAACAAGATTTTGGCTGTGCACCTGGCTATTTTCCGATTAAATGATTACTTTTAATAGCTGATAAATTATAACACCTGGTGAAATCACATTGATATCGCACTTTTGTTTTAAATGTTTCATACATTAATCAACTATACTTACCTATCTAGATAGAATAAACACCAACTTCTAGATAAATATCGGTTTGAATTATGTTACAAAAATTGTAGGCAGAATCCAGGAAGTCACAAGGAGACTGCCCAAATGCGCTAAGATAAAATTTGGCTCTAAACTGGTCTACGTAAATAGTATTTTAAAATATTTGTCCACCTTCTTCTGGCCTCTCTCAGAACAGCCATGTTACTCCAAAAGTAACACAGAATGACCGGCATTTCATTTGTATCCATGATATTAAATTTGTCAATTTGATTAAGTATAGGTGTTTTTTTTAGAGGCGTGGTTTTCAATCTGGCACTACTTTTTTCGTAGTTGGTGTTTTTGACAGATGTCACTTGATTTATGCTCAGTTTGGTTTGCCATTTCATAATGAATAGATTTACTCCTGAAAAACGTTTGCAAATTTAGAAAAAATCACTCTAAAATAAAGTAAAAATCGCGTCGTGGGCCTGTGGCGTGGCCTCCAAGATCGTGCGAATTAACACCGCTAGACTATTTTTTGTGGGGTTATGTGAAGTCGCTTGTCTACGCAGATAAGCCGGACACGATTAACGCCTTGGAAGAGAATATTCGGCGCGTTATTGCTGACATACGGCCCAACTTGCTGCAAAAAGTGGTTGAAAATTGGGCCTCTCGGCTGGAAATTGTTCGAGTCAGCTGCGGCGGCCACTTACCCGAAATCATTTTTAAAACATAATGGCAAACCCTTATCTTTATAATAAAACTAAATTCTTAGCCATAACATCAAATTATATGCGTTTTATCTCTTCTTGAAAACCACGCCTCTAAAATCATCACCCTATATATAATTTATCATTGTGACATCTTCTTGAGCCATTTTATAACAAATAAATAGTGGTGATCATGCATGCCTATTGTAATATTGATTATTTTATTTAACTTTTTCTAAACTCTGAATATTGTTACAGTTGTATAAATTTGGTGTATACGTAGTTCTCCTAAATTTTTCTTTACCTATTTTCATGTCACTAATTTTTGTTGCAAAAAATAAGATAAAATTGTTTTGTTGATAAAAATAACACCGTAGGTCTGTACGATATTTTATCACAGCATTTCGAATCGTTATGCCTCTACAACACCCTGATCGTCCCGGAAACTAGAAAAGTACATACCTAACATAATACTAATCGCGGAAACTGATATCAAGCGTAGAGCAATTTAGTGACCCTGACTTCGGATATCAAATTGCATTGCATCTTAATTACTTAATTGATAATTGTGAGACATTTCATTTTAAGAACTTCAGCTATTTTACTTATTTACATACCAGCAAATGGTTTCTCTTTTATATTTACTGCAATGAATAAATTGCATTATTTTGTATTTACACTGATTGCGTTTGATTCCTAACCCTCAGTTAAATCACATTGACAAGTCACCACAAATCTGTACAGTCTTTCTCTCATAAGAAAGTGGCATCTCTAATAAGAACAGAACTTACCGTTACTGCGTAAATTTATGTGGTTAAAAGTTTTGACAGCACAATGCACACGTATTAAAAACATGAACTAAAAATTCAATTTAGTACGGGCATTAACCCAGTTAGGTTACGAGGGCTGCTATTTATGAATCCGGAACTGGCCACTTACAGAACAACACCTAAAAAGTAATTACTAGATTTAAAAATGAAACTCTTTGGCTGTATAATACATTTTGTTTCATATAACTGTTAATTGTTTTTCCATTGTGGCGTCATTTTGAAAATTATGTGTCTCATTACCAAGGTTTTAACTCGTGAAAATTTTCGTGCGATGATTTATTACGATTTGACTTTTGGGGATGAAGCACCATCGAAAACCACTGTGTATCACTGGTACAGTGAGTTTAATCGTGGGCGACGGTCTATGCTCACGGAAGAAGGTCGCCCTAAACATCTAATCACAAACAACATCATGGGTAATAACATCTGTTCTATGTGTCATGTTAGGTTTTATATTATTTCTACTGTTCTGTGTTTGTTTTTCATGTTCTATTTTTGTTATGCCATAATCTACCTTATCCAAAAATGCATGTAATTATACCTTTTAATTATGTATGAAATATTATTAGGTAAGAAACTTAACAAAAGGACCCGTCGACAATCTCTGACTAATGGGTCCTTGCTTATTTTTATTGTAATAAAAACAATGATGAAATAAACGCTGTTGTTGACGGCATTGAACTGAACTAAATCGGTTGTTGTATCACAAAATATCGATGCTGTGTGGGAACTAATAATGCAAGATCATCATGTTACATATCACGAGATGGTGGCGTCCCTGGGCATAAGTATGACGAGCATACATAAGATATTACACGAACATTTAGCTGTAATAAAAATTTGTTCTCGTTCATCAGCATGGCGAATATTTTGAAAAGCAATAAAACCATATTAAATAATATATGCTTGTTTCTTTTTGTTTTTCGGATTCATAAATACCAGCCCTCGTAAAAATAATTGAATAAGCTATTCGAATTTCAAATAAATAAATGTGAGAAACTGGTGACTAAGTTTGCCTGAGTTAAGCAACCACTTTTTCAAATCGGCAAGGTCCGTAGGCAAAAAGTCACTCCATCCAGTCGGGCACCCACCCAGGCATAACTCTGTAAAAGACCCAGCTGGCATAAGAATCAATAGCAGATGTGTCAAGCCCATCATAAATAGGTGCAGTGGGATAAGAGTGCTACCGTTGAACTTGAAATGGGAATTGCACAAAAGCATTAGCAGTGGGCGTTAACGTGATAATCAATAATTGAGGCTACTTTATACACTACTTCAAAATAGCTCAATAAATAAAAAAGCTACAAAATAACTGCATGATTTGTAGCTGAACTCGTCACTTGTGCTTCATTGTCATGGTGTCACTTGCAACGATTTCTATGTCACTGAAGCTGTAATCTGGCCGGACAGGGTAAAAAATAATAGGGTGACGGTCAAAATAGTTACTGCTGGCGATGTGCCCGAATGTCCATGTCCTCTATGTAACTTGTGGAATGTGCAATCCAGTTACCGCTATGAGCCAGTTTCATTAACGCGACTTTTCGTTGCGCTATATTAATAGGGTTAGGTTAGGTTGGTGTCACCTTATAACGAGTACGTCTAAAAAGCATGCTATTTCATGAGGCGGAAACTCATGACAAGCTTTTGCGGATGAGATAAAAACATTGCAAACTGAATAATTGCTACAGACGTTATTTTTATTTTTATGAAGAAACTGTAAAGAAAATATTTTGTTTCTCTTTTCATGAAATTTAATTGATAGAATATTATTGTGGTTTCTACCAAATTGTGATGAACAATTTGGTACAATAAATAAATTGACCCACCACAATCTATATTAAATTAATTTCACAATTTTGAAGAACTTAATGATTTTGATAAAATTATTTATCTAAAAGCAATGTTTTCCACGGAGCAATGTTTAAACTATTATAAAACATAATAAAAAAATGTTAGTCATATTTTGTTAGTTTATTACATATTAAAACTATATTAATTAAATTATTCGCTATTTAAAAAGTCAAAGTAGCATAAAAACAGATATGATTAATATAAGCATCACATAGTATAATGTTAACTTGTAATTTTGTTTGTATCATGAATATAATAAAAGGGTAATGTGAATTTTAATTGACCCGAGTTACTATAAAATTCCACAAAATAAAACTTTTTTTATAAAGCAAATTTAGAGTTTGATACAGATGTTTCGTTTTTAAGGTTTTAAACTAGTATACTAAAAGGAATGCAATATTTAGTGAGGTACTATTCTCTAATGAAAATCTCTAATGAAAATGTATTTAGTTCTTCAGTAACTCTGCCAAGTACTTTTGGTACACCTTCTCGGATCCTTATTTGACATAAGAAAATGGAAAAAGTACACATTTATGAAAAAATTTAGCCGACGTCAAAAAAATATAATATATCAAATTAGCACCAAAACACAAACAATACAGAACAAAATAAAATATTATTATTATTTAAGTGTTACTTTTACGACAAACAAACACAAATGAGTATATTCTAAAATAATAATCAATATTTTTTCTAAAACACACTTCTAATTATTGTAACTTGAACTTCACTTCAGCATTAATGTACCCGATTGTCACTATCAATTTCGTAACTAGTTTTTGCCAATATTCTGTTGCTGTTTCTGTTACGACACCTTTTCTTCAATACGAATAGCAGTAGCATAAACAAATACATTTCTTAGTAGTATGCTGCTAATAAGTTACCTCCTTTTTTATCTCTGCTGATAAAGAGCTATTTTTTATTAAAGGACTGTACTATTATACTTTCGGAAGTCCATTGTATATCATTCTAGAAATGGAGGTGTTATCTTGCCTTAAAGTGCGTCTCAGTTGCAGTCACTCTCTTCACAATCACTGACATATTGACATTTGTAATGACCGCAGGCAAGTGTCCAATTAAATATCGGCGAAAAGAAGCAGAACATTTCACTTTTTCCAGTTGGAGAAAGTAATTTTTATACCCCCAGCAGCTTAGTGCAATACCGGGGGTAGTTACTTCTACCAGCCGGGCGTGGTGTTGGCAAGACGTCGCATACGTCGCGTGTTCCTGTCCTGGTCGCGAATCTTCTTTTCCATCTCGGCGTCGGTGAGCGTCTCGAGGAAGGGCGCCCACGAGTCGGCCTCCGACGGCGGACGGAAAGGCACCTGAATAAGCATGGACAAGCGTTAACAACATAATAAAAGTGTTGAAATCAATATTTTTATGGAAGTTACAGTTGACTATTAGACCAGTCTGGTTTCCCAACTTGGTGTTGACTCCTAAATTCTTGGCTCTTATATTCTATTAGTGACATTTCATACAAAGTTTTAATTTTGTGAATATTGTATTGACTGAATATGAGAATTGAAATAATTCTGTGTGTTTCTGTCTCCACAAGCCACTAGAAATTACGCTAGAAAGCTCTTTTGTAAAGGATGCACCACGAAACATGCTTTAAAAGAGACCCCTTTTAATGTTTATGAAAATTTTACATTATGGAAAATTTGGAAGGGGTCTTTTTTCTATAAATTAGCAGATAATAATACTTGCCACTCAAATTGTACATCAAAACATTTTTAATCAGAGAGAAATGAGGAAACACCACTTTTATGGGCTTGGCTGCGAGCGGAGCGCTCTTAGTATAAACCGTAATATTAAACTTTATACTAAACATCAACAGCAATCAATTAAATTATCACCGAAAGTATTTAAGTATGTTTAGTGGTGACTTAAACTTGGCATAATGCCACAATGTTAATGATGTCATACGTACATCAATTACGGGAAGCGGTGCCTCACTAAAGGCATAAGTCCTCTGATGCCAGCTGATCTGGCCGCGGATGCTGTATGCAATGGCCGTTATGAACTCCCCACCGAGGCCCAGTTCGGCACATAGCTTCATCGCAAACTGTTCCGGATTGTTATCCGGTTCGGACATGTCCCATTCAACCTGTTGGCATAATAACACGGTTACAAATATTTCCAGGCCAATTGCTTTGTGCATTAGGCTGGTTCAGATAAGAGCAAATGATTTAAAAAAAAAACTATGAATTAGATATTCCTACATATTCCCTTTAGGTCACAATGGCGAGCCAAAATTTTACCCTCGAAAGTTATTTGAGCCACATTTACCCATTAAGAAAGCAAAGAGTCACCCATCTACTGTTAAATCAGCTGTGCAGGCAATATGTGTCAAATTGCAAAATTTTTTTTTTACCTGCAGGTCTAGTCTCTGGCGCACTTACGGCTTGCCCGTTTGCTGTTTACCGTAATAGTACGCGCCTAGCAACGTTTTCGTCACTTTCTTTTGGCATGACTCATTCTTCATAGAAGAATCGAGTGACGAAAACGTTGCTAAAAAGCAACGAGCTGCGAGTGCGGCAGAGACTAGACTTGCTGAATTGCCGACTGACAGCGCGTCAGTCATCGGCCATTCTTAATTGGTCATTCAGAGCAAAGAAAAAACACTAGGAAAGTTATGAGCGTGCACTTTCTGTAGCAAATAAAATATGTAATTGTTAAATATAGTGGTCACAAATAAATGTTTTGTCCATATTTATATATTTTTTTTATTATTGAACTTTCGGACGCCATAATCGACTCTGCCTTGAGACATACACACAGCCTTTAGATATATAATTTTTGGAATAAGATAATTAAATAAATTATATATTTATTTATTTATTTCTACGAGTACATTTTTGAGCCTCAAAGTTAAACAATTTTTGGTAAATGACATTTTTTACTTTTGTTGTCTTGGTCATACAAAAAAATTGCTGCTTGTTCGTAATAATAATAAATATATAATATTGTAATGTAATATAATAATTTTAAACAGTTTTTGAGCAGATAAAAGTATCCATATCAGTTCAAATGCGATCGCTGAGTGACAATTATGTAGATTTTAATTTCATATTAAGTTCCTTGTAGGCTATCCGTATCTCTTCGTCTAATCTTAGATATTCTAGATATTACTATTAATGAGATATTAATGGCAAGCAAACCTGATCAACCAACGATGTATTTCCGACGTGAATATTGAGCTTGATGATGACACGCTGATCGCTGTGCTCGGTGAGCAGAGCGGGCGGTTCGCTGGGAAACGATTCGAGCTGTTGGCGTATGGCCGCGGAGATGGCCGGCACAAACGTCACCGGATTCAGGTCCAGATCGTCACAGAGGATCTCCGCAAATTGCTCGGGCGTTATTATTGACTCTGGATACGAGAATTGAGTTTCAAATTAAAATGATTACATTACATTATAATGAAATTTATGTATCACCTAGATATTTTTAATAGCATTTAAATGTACAAGTAACAACATAAGTAACGTTAATAAAAGTCATATTTATAAAATGTTTTTTTTACTTCAAATAGTGATTTAAAAATAAATATGAATGACCATATACAAATGAATAGAATGACTCCATAAAGCAACAGAAAGAGATGAAAACTGTGACGGGAAGATAAACACTTTAGCATCTAAGAAGAAGTCAAATAGAACAGGAATTATTAAGGGGCCTCTTCCCGAAAGCGCCCTTCTATATCTTGGGCATGGTTTTTTTTATCATTTTGACTCATCCAACAGCTTGTAAAAACAGAAACACTCTGATTTGGTTGGCCATGAAAAACTGAATCAATGTATTTTAAAAAACTTAGTTGAATTTGCATCTTTATGAAATCAACTATGCCCTGTAGTTTAATTTTCTCGATTTATGTATTCAGTCAATAAGATATTTATGTATTAAATTTTGATTAACCCGTCATATGTCGCGGACTCCTATCGGAGTCCCGAGGTGATTCCGCCAAATGTAGAGACTCCGAACGGAGTCCGCGTCAGATGTCGTATTAAAATATTATTTTTTCTCGTTGGTAATTCCGGGGTTTATGGTCGCCTATTGCTGTTTCATTCTTTATGAGATGGGACGCACAATTCAATAGGAAACACGACCCGAATGTATAGTGAAGTTTGTTGTATGAATTTAGCAAAGTCAGTCAAAGCAATTACGGGCTGTTTTTCGGTTGTTGACCTTTAAAATTTGAAAATTAACTTTGAGATTTTTTTTTTAAAATACTTTTTTAAGAGTTTGTAATAAAACGATATTCTAGAGAATTTCATAAGCTATTCAAAATAGTGCAGGTTATAAAGATGACATGTATAGTTTTTCTACTATAAGCATTTGCCATTTTTTGAACACTTGCGTGACACTAAACGAGATTTCGTCGTGACGGTTTAGCATGTGGCAGGTTAAAAAATGTATGGTAAAATATAAACTTGTCAGAGCCTTTAACTTTTAGACAAAGTAGAAACAAAGTAACTTTTAATTATAATGTTTGTATGGACAAATGACCTAGTTACAGGGAGAAAGGATCATAGCTGATGAACCCACTAACTCGGCCTTGAACATGACTGCATAATCAACAGCAGAAATTGGATATCTAAAATCAAAGAATAGAGAGCTAACATCTATAATTTTATTACTATATGATTTATAGGATGAAATACACGCTAGATATTTCAGAATCAAATAATGTCAGTTTATTAACGTTACAAATGAGTTTTAATTTCACCATTTTTATTCCAGGTGAAAGTATCTCTCAACTTCTGTCCTTCGATTTCCATGTCAAGCCTAATTGGCACCAGCACCTGCTTTTGGGTAGAGTTCTCCAGGTTGGACGCAGCGTCAGTGTCGTCGAAGCACAGAGGAAATGTGCGAATCTGCAGAGGAATAACATATTATTATTAAAAAAAAATGTGTAAACATAAAATAAACAGTAATAAGCTAAGAATGTGGTTAAAATATTTAAGTTTTTCTTTATTTATGAAAAAGGTTTCGCCATGTATTTTTTTTGTTTTTCATAAGAACTATCTAAGTTAAGTAATTTTTTAAATATCTAAATTAAAAATTCATTTGCCATGTAGAAAAACATTCATGCTTTTTTTTGATCAAAAATACTCTTGATACTTTACAACCATCATAAACCGTTGCCGTGCCGAGTAGTGTAGAGTGCCGAATCATAAAACAACCCGGTGGAGAAGTGGTATAAATACCCGCTTCTAATCCAAAAGTGCGGGTGCAGTCTCCACTTAATAATAAATTCAACAAAGTTGTGAGACTAGCAATTCGTGAGTCATCCTTATGTTTATTTTTATATTATTAAAGAAAATAAATATCTATGCACGCATATACCTTTTTATTGTGTACCCTGGTTCTGCTGATTGGAGTTGCTTGCGGCACAGCATCCAAGTGCGAGGAGTTGGGCAAAGAAGGTACCCAAGCGGCTGCATGGTGAGGCTTCTTTGACTTGCTCTCTCGAGGAGTGGATGGATCGGACGATCCAATCGACACTGCCTTGTATCTGAGCACAAACAAAAATAAATATAACTTTATATTAAAAAAATAAGGCGGCGAAAAGAGGGTTTGCTTTTATTACCTCTTGTTGAGGCATTAATATTAATGTCTTTTTTAAAAAGAATGACATTTACCTATTATTGGTCTTTTATATAATAAGGAACATAGCACAATTTAATTAAGAACTTAACTACCCTATTCAAGTGTTAGATGAGTAGAGTATCTTACGAAACTGGCAAAAAGAAATGCAAAAAATATCTATCTCCGCAAGCAGTGTTGAATAAATTAACCATTTAACCTGTAGGTCCCTGTTAGTATGATGTGTCAGCAGATTAAAAAATATGAACTTTTAAAAAACACAGATTAAATGGAAAATTATTCTTTCACAAATTCTCATTAATATGAATAATTCAACATATTATAACAAAAATAAAAACAGGTTAAAACAAGTTAGGAGGAAAATGGGTATATTTATCATAACAATTTTAAATATACTAAATACAAACCACTAGACCAGATAATGCATATATGAGCGTTTTTATTTATCAATTAAATAAAAATATCACCTGTACATAATGAAAATATATAAACACTTAATTTAATAAAATTATCTACGCACTATTTTATGCGTATATTAATAATATTCAACAGTTTTCAATACATAGACTTATGTAAGATGAAATGTAACAGCACACCTCATGGAAATAAAAACAAATGGGCCAGAAGGCAAATGAACTTGTAACAGAAAAGGAGGTAGTTTATTTTGAACAGAATAAATATTGTTTAGATGAATATCCTATGAGCAGAGTTGGTGATGGGTGAAGGGGGAGGTGGGTGGAGGGGGAAGGAGAACTTGGGGAAAGGGGGAGGAGAGGGTGGGGATGATCAGAGGCAGACAGAAGCACTGCACGCATTAACAAGTTAACAAGTGAGGAGATGATAACTGATTTTAACTTTCACGGTCATTTTTCATTTAATATTTTGTTCAATATTTTATTTAGTCACATTCCTGAAACGACAAGATGCTCCCAAAACGACAAAGCGTTCATTGAATACCGAAATTGTTAAATTGAACAAAAAAAAATTTTTTAGGCAGAGAAGAGGAACACCCAATAGCATAAATAAGATTCTGATCAATGTATGTACAAAAAATAATTAAAAAAAACAAATTGAATAATTGACACTCGGACAACTTACTGCTGCGGCTTTGAAGATGGGTACAAGATACAAGATGATCAAGATATTTTATAGTAAAAATTGGTAAGTAAGCACCTTCTAATATTCTTCATTCTGTTCTAATTAGATTGGTTGACTGATTCAATCTATTCCTTGGACGGGTTTGGCATATTACATTTTTCGCTTGCAATCCAAAAAAGAATCCAAATTTAAATATATATATATATATTAAATCATTATACTCAATTATAGTTAGACGGATTGATGGTTAGACCCTGTTTTTGACCTGACATTTTGGAATGGTTCATGAGTAACGCTTCTGGAATGTAAACAGAACCGGAACATCCGATACCAAAAAATCGTTTCTATTTTGACGGACATGAATCCATTATAAATTTTGTTTTGTAAGATTTATCACTATTTTACATTAAAAGCAATAAACAAAGTATAAGAAACAGTTATTTATTTAATTGTTAAGTAGTACATTTAATTTATTTTCAATAAAAATACCTAAGTATGTAAGCACAATATAAGAGGCCAAAGAATGTTACATATTTTTAAAAATGTTCTACGTAGAAAGGTGGAAAGGATTATATTATTGTTGCAGAACTAACTTGTCGTCGTTTCCTTCGATGACGTCCTCGACTTCCGTAGACCTGAGTAGAGAAACTGAGCTGGAGAGCACGTGAGTACCAAGCCCGTTATCCACCAACCGTTTTCTCTCTTCGTTGGTTAAGGTTCTTCTTACCATTCCAGGATATTTCTTATACAAGGAGCCCCTGAAAAGGCGTAGATAGTTCCCCACCTCGGATCCAACACAGTAGAACTCACCTCCATCTTCAACTTGAAAACTAATTGGCTTGTCTCCATACGTGCGTATCGCCATCGTTTCACTTTTATTAGTTCAACTAAACAATAAATCTCTTCATAGCTGCCTAATCTGACGTTCACAATTAACTAAGGACTCAGAAATAAAAAAAACTAAACAATGAAACCAAAAAACACTTGCTTTTAACACGGATTACTACACACATGACACAGATAAACAATTTTTTAAAGGAAGTGTAAAATTAAACAAATAATATTGCGACATGGACACCAAGCAAAAGCTAGCAAAAAGGATTGCAGAAGCAGAAATGCAGAGTACAGACAACTAATTCCAACCAAACAAAGCAATCCAGCGAAATACCGGTGACCGACGCTACACTCTGTAGTAGTAGTGGGCGTTGATGCGATAGTCACATAACTGAGGTTACAGTATACGCGATTTCAAAATAGCCTAATACTTAAACGGCTACCAAATAACATCGTGACTTGTAGCTGAATTCGTCACCTGCTTCATTACAATGGTGTCGCTCACAACGATATTTCCGTGTCACAGAAGCTCTAGGCCGGACGGGGTAAAAAATAATAGGTTGACTGTCAAAATAGTTACGGCCGGCGATGTACCTGAAAGCACCATACGGTGTCTATCTATGTAACTTGTGGAATGTGCTAGCCAGGTAATAAATGGCAATAATAGGCAAGTGAAACAACCTCGTTGAAAGCGACTCTGTAGCTATGACTGTAGATGAACGCGATTACGTCGCCGCTATGAGCCAGCTTCTGTAACGCTACTATTCATTGCGCTAGAATAATAGTGTGATATAAACGGTGTCTATAATGCCTACTCCCACGGAGTCTATACACACTCCGTGCCAGGCGACTGAACCTGGCCTCAAAAGTACCTCCCACCCTACCACCCAAATATACCGAAAATAGTAGTTACCGACACGATTTTGTTCTTCCGTCTCCCTCTAGGTTACGTCGCTCACTCATTTGACGTATGTCGATAAAATGATGAAAAAATGGACCGAAGCTGTCACTTTGACGTTTTGTCTGTAATTTGTCATATTTTATGTTGCAGTTTTGCAGACGTGATATGTACGGATATTTCGCGTTACGCGAATATTTATGTTACTTCGTGGTTATTTAAACCCCAACAATACGAAACATATCCATATAAGTGAGGTAATATATGGTAATATGTTTCGTATTGTTATTGCACATATTACTCAATAACTTGTTTAATTTGGTTCATTTCTGGACTATCTTTCCATATTAAATTAAAAACGAATCCTTTTATTTGTTATTATTTTTATTCCTATTATATACGTATTTCTAGGAAGTTTATTTACTCATTTTTTATAAAATTTAAACGATTTTACTGTAACGGCCAGTTTTTTTTTGCTTATCAATCGCTTAATAACGACGAACGACGTACGTCGGCATGTGTCTAAACGACGTCTGTCCAAAAATGGGCGTGACCTAAAATCCATAGATTACAAATTTGAGGCCAGCGTCAGTCGCCTGAGGCGCCTGCCAGTCGTCCTACAGGCGTCATTAACGGCATCTGCCCACTAGGCTATTCGTGTCTGTGGTACCAATTTGTTATGGGTTGCTATTTCCTATTTTTACATGTATCTGCGGCACTTTTAGCCCATAAGATGTTCCCGTTGGATGGCCATTATAGGTGATAGTGGGTTATTATTTTTTTAGGTCTGAAGAAAAGAAACATACAACGGTATCATGATATTCTTTCAATTCATGATAAATTTACCGCCATTTTATTTTTTTTTGTAAATTTTGACGCGCGGCTGGTAATAAAACAACACGGGCATAACATTTCAATTCATAATAATAATTTGTCACTGAAGATACACAAAAATATTTACGTACACATACAAACACATAAATACACATATATATGCATTCATAAAATTTGCTCACGTAGATATATGTTTATAAATATACAGACCTACATAAACATATTTATAAATATATATATTAATTTAATTAAATGTACATTTATTATTATTATTTCATTTTTTTATTTAATTGGTTCACTAATATGGCTATTGGTTAGTGCAAAATCAATTGTGCAACTTAACTATAGTATACAAGGAAGTTTGTATATACCCAATAAGCATGACTAAAATAGAGAAAGGATTACCTACTTTGGATTACTCTCAATTCTCACAACTTAAGTTATATTTAAATTCCTAGTTGCTAAAAGTTAATAGTAATAAGGCAATGTGTAATTTTATTGAAAGTTGTGTTGATATGTTTTACTCATACCTTTGTCTTATTAGTAGTGTTGTGATATGGAATGTTCCTTCCATTTTGAATGGTAATAATTCTATTTACCTAGTAAGATACCTACGGAAAAGGCACCAGCTTTCGTGGGGTTATGTATATGGTGCATTACTCAAATAAATAAATAAAAACAGAAAGGCATGCCGTATTACTGTGTGTATTAATGTTAACTGGCCATATTAAGTTAAGTTAATTACTTACCCCTACCTACGGTATCTAACATACTAGTTTCTTTTTGAGTAAGGCGATGAATGTTACGAATAAACGAACTTGTGCATTTAATTTTTTTTTTCGGCTAATTAAGCCTTTTTCGTTGTGCATGTCGTATTTATATAGACGAACTGGTCATGATGCGGGGTACTAAGTATTGCCTTTATATTTATACTTTATATAAAAAACGAATAACCTTTGCTAAAACTCGATGTTCATGCAAGATCACTGCATAAAAATAACACGAAAAAAAAATATAGTCTAATTCATTTATAAAATACTAAAATTATGAAGGTCATACGAATGTAACGGCCGGTACTGTCAGCGTAGATTCCGAAATAAAAAAAGGAATAGTCACCGATTGAACGATGACAGCTAGGCTACGCTTACAAACAAACAGCTGATCATGTTCTTCCTGTTTGTTTCTTCTTTTCCTTCCATTCTATTCTAAATAATAGGCCAAACAAAACGTTTGCGTGTTATTTTTGAATTAAATCAATTTTGCTTTTATACTTTTTTTGTCGGGTGTAAAGCGTGATTATCATCTGTGAGTTGTGCACGCGTTTCTCAATCAGCCAGAACCGAGACTGATCTTGTAGTTGAAATGAGGCGTCGCTTATCATAATCACGCTTACGTGAAATTATCAATTCGTTCAAAACACATAAATAATCGCGCGACGCACGATTGACGATTCCGATCACATGTTATCAGGTTGCTTTGGGGGTCATTTCATGGTAACAAATCCCATTCCAGTCTCGTGAGCCGACTTTAAGCGAGCGGGTGTCGCGCGCTCGCAGTTCGTGTGTTTTGTGAGTGATCCTATTAAAAAATGGAAATAGGAAGAATAAATCCGTTCACCAGTCGGCCTTGGATGGAAGGCCAGGGTGCCGCCGCCGCTGCCGGAGGTGGAAAGGGCCTTAAAGGGATAGTGGCTGGTGGTATCACAGGAGGAATCGAGATCTGCATCACCTTTCCAACGGAGTATGTGAAAACGCAGCTTCAGTTGGATGATAGAGGTGAATGTCTTCTATATTATTTGTTTTGGGCGTTAGGTTAACGAAAAAGTTACAAAATGGAAATGAGGTCTAAATTGGTTTCCAATAAGCAAATATTTTTTGCCAACATCTGTTACGAACATCCATACTTAATTGATTTCTTCGAGGATAGCGTAATCTGTCGGATTGCAGAAAATGCTCCATTTATGGGTCATACCATAGAATAAATAATGCTCACACCTAGAGCTAGCACGCCATTAAGTCAATATATGGTGCCTTCTGTCTCGACCTTCGGGTAACCCACTTTTAGGTACATAGGCTTAGGTAACCTAAGCCTATGTACCTAAAAGTGGGTTACCCGATGGGTGGATGGGTGGTAACTAGGTAGTTCAAATTCCATCTTAATTATTTATTAGTCCTTAGAGAAGTCCAAGCAAAAAAAATATTTTTAAAGATAACTATTGTTTTATTACATTGTTTTCCCACTTATTTTATTTCGGAAATACAATTTGTTAGGTTAGGTAATTGTCTTAGGTATAATCGTATAATATATGAGATTTCATAATATTAACGCTTACATAATTAAGTAGGTATATGTACACACCTAAATTATTTGCGTGTTTTGTTACCTTATTCTTAATTATTTTTTTCCCACAAAGGCAATAATTTTATAGGTGTGTGTCAATTAAAAGTTTTGAGTAAAGTAGGCGTTCATTCGACTTTGCCACTAGGTCAGTAGGTCCCCCTATTGATAGGTAGGTACCAGAGGTAGAAAAGTAATTAATAACTACTTAGTTGTTAGTAATCGTGATGTAATTATTATGAAATTTACTAATTACTTACTCATAAGAAATGGAAAAGACGTGTTGCCTAGGAGGTATACAACTTGTTTATACGAAAAAAGTATTTTTATTCAAATTCATTAATTACCTATATCTGAAATGAGTGCAACTAAAGTAAGAAAATGGTTTAATTTAATGATTGATACTTATTACTTATGATAAGGTGTCACTATACTAATACTTGTCCCCATGACTAAAAATAAACATTTAATTGATAAACCACTACTTAGTTATTACATCAATATTTTTTTTTGTGGATTAATTCTCTTTAGTGAGTAGGTACCGGGTAAATTAGTATTTTTATCTATTTGATATGTTTTTTTCGATAACAAGCTCATACTAATTTTACTTTTTAGGTCAAGGTTGAATATTATCGTGGTTGTGTCTATGCTATTTTCGAACTCTTTAAAATCAGCTGTTGCTACCACCTCTATTTTAATATTTACGCTTCCAATCACGTACTTATTCATAATAATAATATATTGTTTCAATTTAGTATAATATTTGACGTCACAGCTTCCTTAAAAGGGAAAATGGCGGCATCTTTTGCATTTTAGCGTTTTTTTTAATCTTTTGCGTAAGTATGTTCCTAGTGTACACATTTAATCTTACACTTACGTTGTTTTTGTCGGCAAAGCGTCATCCCTGCGAAGGAAAGATAAAACCTTCCTAAATAAGCACACAAAACAAGAATAATATTAATTACCTATTTTATGCCGCCTATTTTAATATGTAGGCCCGATCATGTCAGGTGGCGCCTTGGTGCATGTGGCGTTGCTCCCCCCCCCCCCTCCCGATAGCGTCGTCAGCGTGGACCGACTAGGGTTGCGATATTGGAAAAAAATATCGATATATCGAATACCGATATAATATCTAAATAATCCAATATTAGAAAAAATATCGAAATTCCTATACAGGTTGTCCCAAGGGCAATCCCAATAAAAAAAACAGCTAATAGGTCCTACGATTCCTAGTGTTATTTGTTAAGAAACTATATCAAAATTCATTATGGTATTCGAGAAAAAAAAATGTTGAAGTTTCTATTCTAAATCATGTAAAACAGATATTTTTCGATGGCTCCTCCCTCGGATAACTACGTCACTGGGTCACTAGGTCGCGGAAAGTCAAGATCGAGCTTAATGACCTGCCGCGTTGTTCGAAACGCCCTATTAAGGCGGAGCTAAATGATTGCTGTCAGGTGCCACTGGTCGAACAGAGGTCGGTCTAAGAAGAAGGGGTAATTTCTTTCCCCTTCTCCGGGGTTGTAAGAGGGATGCTTTTGGTCGACAGATAATATTCATTTATCGATTGATAAGATCGATTTACACCAATTTTATTACAGAAGTTTGTGGGACTGGTCTTGGGACACCCTGTATATATCGCAATTCCGAATTATCAATATTGATTATTATCTTCACTACTATCGAATTAAACTGCCATTTGGAAAGAAGAAATTAAATGTGATTCTGTCTAAAAGAAAGGAGACAATTTGAAACACCAAATTTTTCAAATTTGTTAATAGCTTAAAATCTGAAATTCCATTTGCGTTTCAGGACTTCTAGGATGCTTTGAGTTGTAACACACCATTGCAATCTTTTGACCTCTAGCTATCAGTTTTACGTTTGTTTAATTAGACGAACGTCAATCTGCCTGCCTCGCTCGTGTACAAGAATTTACAGGATTCTGCCTCAGACCGTAGTTAGTATTGTGCAACGATATTATCGCGGGAAAAATCTGGATATATCGGTATAAAATACCGATATATCGACCAAAAAATTATATCGCTTACTCTAGGGCTAAATCAAAATAGAAATTTTTCACAAATCAAAACCGGTTGGCGCGTGATAATAAACACTGTGGGACATTGATCGCAATAGCGCGTAGGTAAGATATAATGAATGATCTCAGACTTAGTATGTAGGTGTGTATGTATGCACGTTTGCAAAAAAAAAAACAAGCATATCGACATAAATATCCGTCCAACGCTTCAAACTTACGACCTCTCTATTCAAATATTTGACGTTTCTTTGTTGTAAATTATGTCGGGTTTCTATCGTCTATGGGCGCAAAAAAGTAAGCCATAACCAAAATGGCCGGTGGAATGCACGTTCATCATACTGGCGACTAGAATGTGAAAAGGAAATGTTAGCGAGAGACAAATGTTACGTTTTGTTTTTTTTTTCGCTGGCGTCCTTGCCTCGCGGCCTTGCTGTGACCGACTTTTCGCAAATATGTAATCGACTTGACGGAAATAGAAAAGATGGCGTCCGCTTACGTTCTTTTTGTTGACACCACCGGGCTGGCGGAGTCATAATTTTAGCTCCTCTCGCTTGCATAATATTATCAGGGTTATGAAAAGGATCTAGCTAAATTATTGTTTTATAAAACACGGTTTTTAAAGTTTGCGGGCTATAGGCTCTTCTCTAAAGTGACTCCAACTCTTCAACGTAACCTATTCAAATTTATAGTGAAATAATATGCGTAGTATATTCATTTAAATTAATACAGGTAAAATAATGCATTTTGGTATAAATGCGTCAATGCGAGATGCCCTTTTAGCTGCCCATTTTGTTTCAATCACACCCGTCGGTTAGCTATAGCGTTATCTCGCTCTTCTGATGGCTTGTTTCATCGCGTCAAATCGTAACGCCTCATCCGTACCAAAAATGCATCCATAGGTGTAACGGAGCGACGCAGCAACATTAGCGGATGATACGGGCTCTCAAAATAAGCAAGCTTGTTTTTGCGCTTTAAAAAATAAGTACACTACTCTTTTTTAACGATTATTAAAAACGTCGCTGCCTACGACGCGTCATTCTACATTTTGGACAGATGGTACTTATTCCAAAGTAGTGGAATCCGTTTGCAACATATTTGACCCCAATGTGCCGTTCATAGTTTTCGAGATATTGAACTTTTTTTGTTATTTTTGATACCTAATTTCAAGCAATTCAATTCTACCCTTTGATAAATCAAGTTTTTACTGTTCAAACAGCTAAAACTGATTTTTAATGTTTCTTCCATAGGAAACAATCATAAGTTATTCTCAAAAAAAAAAATATGTACTATAAGTACTGCCACGTCCGACCACCGGATGTGAGAAGGGTTTACCCACGTGACGCTCTCGCTGATTACTGATGACCAATAAAATCAAATTCAAACGAATTTTTCAACGTTAACATGGCTTGTGAAGATTATTTAACGGAATGGCTAAAACCTTTGCCATTCCATTAAATAATCTTTTTAGTCTGTTCGGTGTCATCTCTATTTTACCTCGCCGTGATGATTAATTAGGATGATGAATGGATATGAGTTGAATGCTTGAGGAGTTGAGTATATTTTATCAGTAGCTTAATGATTATCTTATGGTTTTTTTCTTTTATTTTACGATGTAATCAGGTTACTTACAGTCTGATGATAAATATCTTGTTATCTTCAAAATTTGATAATAATTTATTATAGTAATCTTAGATAGGGTTAAATTCCCACGGATATTTTTATTACGTCGTAATAAGATTCATGGCATATCATAGCATTTGACGGCACGGCATTTGACAATATCAGTTATCAAATGGGAAAAATCGAAATTAAGATTTTTTCCCATTCGAGTACTTCTGTACCTACTTTGATTAAATATGATATATTTTTAAACCTATAAAATATAAATATGTACATCTAGGTACTCAAGGACATGGTTTATACTGAAGTTGTATTTAGCTGCGTTGACTTCAACGTTTTGGTTTTATTATATTTTATTTATTTATTGGCATGACATAACACATATTGACATATATGCAAAGTTCTACCTAACTAGGCACTTCCTGTCCTAAGGTAGACTTTCTATATTAATATTTAATTTTTATGCATAAGCATGCAGAATACATATTTGTTTTATCGTGAATATGTATTTTTCAGGTCATTTTTAGGATAGAGAGATGGTACACAAAATGATATGGTTTTTTTGTAATAAATTCAATTGTATAATATTACTTAAGTATGTATGGTATATGTTATCAAGGTATATTGTTGGTATTTGTTATTTGGTTTTAGATTTATTTCGGAGTACTTTTATTTTTTTAAATGTAATTTCTTAATTTAAAAATATAAATAATCATTATCATTATCATTTTATTTAAACCAAAAGATATATCATTAAGTACAAGATAGGTAACGTCGCTTTAGTGTACATTTCAGGTGTCACACTTTTTCAGCACAAAATATAATCACAACTGCGATTTTTACAAAGCGTGTCAAACGCATGTACATAAAATGTATTTTATTATTACACAACAAATACACTTTCTTTAACAGCAAGTGCTTCATAATAGGGGTAATAGGCTTCAGGATAGGAACGTCATAAAAATAGGTTGTTCATTTTTTAAATGAACGGAATGAGTTCTATTAGTTATTATAATTTATGATTTTCATAAGCATCGTTAAAACCAACGATCTTTCAAAACATATAGATACGGCAACTGAGGGTGAAAAACCCACCACGCCAAGTACGCCACTTTGCGTATTATCCGTCTCGCTTGCTCGCGGGGGGAATTGTCGGTGTCGGGTTTTCACAAGAACGATTTGTATGGCATGCCGTATTTCAAAGATCGCTGGTTATAATGATCTATGCCGTTCGCAATGCGCCACATCGCGCCATGTGGCTTTTGATTTTGACAAAATCTACGTTTTTTTTTATATAAATACGTAGTTTCATCACTATAATTCGTAGTTATCCGGTGAATTTCTTTCGTAATTAGTTCATAAATGTAGTACTCATATGTCGGTGTTAATTTCATGCGTTAGCAGATCCGTATCAATCCGTTTCAACACTTAATTCCAATTTATGTAATGTAGGTAGGTATAAATAATCTCAATCTACATACTTATGCCGGCATGCATCCAATCACAAGCAAGGTTGATTCAAGTGCATAAATCTTGTCATTAGTGTTTAACCTTGTATCACCAACAGATGTCGGTGTCGATATTATCGAATGGACTTTAATGGATTTAAGTACCTATTAATATAAATAGTTTATTGTTTTGAAATATTTAATTTTTAATGTCACTGTCATAAAATCAAAAGGTAATTAATATTTTTTTTGTTTATTTTCAGGGTTTGATACAATTAAGTAAACTTTTCTATGAGCGAAGTTACGATACCTACCTATAGGAAAATTAATATAGACACAGACTAAATTACTTTCATCTTACCAGACGATATAAGCCTTCATTGGGTACCTACGAATATCTGAGTAACTACGGATATTATGTAGGTTTTAAAATTTTAGGGTTTCCGAACCAATTTGGTAAAAACCTTTAGGGTGAGATTCGGTTGTACTCATGGGCACCCCATACTCACTCACAGGCCTATAATTTCTAAACGGAGAGTCTTGAGTGAGGCAGTATGACATATATTCAAAGAGTCGAATTATGAAATAATTTATTTTGCGTCCACAGTGACCAATACTAATATATTAAATGCCTACCAAATAAATAACTAATGAAGAGTAAAATAACTGCAATGTGCTTCTCTTTGATTTTTTTCATAAAAATGAACTAAAAAATGCCTATATTGGGGTTTGATAGTTGATATAGAGGAAGATTTTTTGAAATAGAAATTGGATTACCAAGCATTATAGGTACGGACTTCTATGGTATAGAGATTTCTTCTGATCTATCCAGTCATGACAGTCAGTCAGTGAGTCAGTGAATTTTGGAAAAAAGTATTTACCAATCTGTACTTAGAACAACCAACCTCAGCATAATATAGAACGATTGCTATTTCAAACATTTAGTTACATATTTAAAGAAATTGCATTATGTGGAAAAAAAAAATTGGTTTTGCTTTATTCCCCATTTTTAGCTGACAACGATTTTCTATTTATTTAATTTCATCAATAATTTCTAATTTAAAGGTGTTACTTATTTCGATATTTTTTGAATTTGCAGGAGCTAAGAGGTATACCGGCATCGCTGACGTCGTTAAGCAAACTGTTCGAGAGAGGGGATTTTTTGGTTTATACAGAGGTCTCAGCGTTCTACTCTACGGGTCGATACCCAAGTCTGCTGTGAGGTAGGCATGGAATTACTATTGCATACAGGCATTCAATAAAAGGCCATCCATTATTCATAGTGTAACAGCACGCAGCCTACCCAAGCTTTCACTTCTCGAGTAACGTTTCAGTGACCTAATGTCAACCTAAGTGATAGTCTATAGTGTCAACTATAAACCTACAGTTTATAACCACAATAAAATTATACTTTATAAAATACTAGCTGTTCACTCAGGATGGTCGCTTCGTGAGTCAGATAAAATTGACTTTGACGTTTATGAATTCAAATATGACACAAAATTTATTTTCGAATCGCTGTCAATTGTTTTCGAGTCACTGTCAAAAAGCGTTCCAGACGGAAAGACAATACATACTTTTGTACTTTTTATAATATAGCAGATGTTATAAATGCTCGTAATATGTTATAACTTAACCAAAATCATGTTTGGTTAGAAATATCGATTTAAAATTTATCAATTTATTGTAAGATTGGCTCATTTAAACAAAAATATGTATAGTTTTTAATACTTATGCTGTATCTATTATGTGTGTGTGTTCATTGTGTATAATTTAATTGAATTAATTCATATTTTATATGTCTAAGTACCTAAAGTTTCCATCGTTGCCGCTTCAAAGTAAAGAAATAGTCAATTGCTCATAATCAGTCAAACTGTGAACAAAGGCTTTACTTGTGGCCTTTAGGAGCAGTGGGAGGATGTCAGGAGGGGGAGGGGGGGGATACAAACAGAATCGACAGAGAGCAAAAACATTCTTACATTTCGCTTCAATATTCTACTTATATCATGTTCCTGAAAACATTTGACAACATCCCAATAGAACACTTATTTAGGTGAAATAAAATAAATATAATAACCTCATTTCAGCGATCAAGTAAATATACTATTCTATGTACCTAGTTGAGGTATGCTCGCAAGACCTCCTACACAAATCCTTCCAAAGGTCCGGGACTAACCTGTTTGCATTTAAAAAAATGTGCTTCGAAGACCTCTAACAGCCTCACACCACATCTGGATACGGAAAAAGTGAATAGTGCCGTAAAATTCCTCCAATCTCCATCTCTTCAGTCTTGCCAATTCTGGAGATCTCAATTCCTTAATCTGCCTCTCTACCGTCTCTACAGGCTGTTTGATCATGGGCGGGAACTTTGGTTTTATTTTCAAAGAATGTCCATTGCAAACAATATAAGAAGCATAAAAAAAACTAAAATCATATGTATTCAATTTTGTGTATAATTAACTTAAGTTTATATGAAATAATCAAATACACGTGATGTTTTATAAACATGAAATTGGAGAGTATCGAGTGCTGGCAACCTGAAATATTTGAAAATGTTTACTTTATAAAATAAATAAATAGCTTCTTAAAAGCATAATTAAAACTAGACATGTTCATTCACTACGAGCCGTATTTTTTAATTAGGTAGGGCTAGAGGTGTTTTAACTAAGTAAAGAAGCAATCTTTTTTATGCTATCGAAGAGTTTATTATGCTATCGTGCACATCCAATAAAGAGGGATAAATCAGCATCTTGGTCTGAAATTCTTGATATGTCGGTTTTTTCACCTATTTGATCATGTCAGGAGGCTGAAATTATTAAACAAATATTTTTGAACATTTTTAAAAGTTAAATACCTACTCTTTTTTTTTATAGATTTGGATCATTCGAAACTGCCAAAGGGTTTATGGTCGACCCCAATGGTTTATTGACCCCCACCAATAGTTTACTATGTGGTCTCTTTGCTGGTGTGTCGGAGGCCATACTCGCCGTGACTCCTATGGAAACCATCAAAGTGAAGTTCATCAATGACCAACGCAGAGAGAATCCTAGATATAAAGGATTCTTCCGCGGCGTCGTTACTATTGTAAAAGAGGAAGGTGAGAAGTAGATTGATCATTAAAATATTATCAAGTAAAAGAACTTCTAGTGAAGTTCGTATAGTTTAAGTGTTATGGTTCTAGAAACAAGTATGGGTCAATATTTGATAAGTGGGACTCCGCCTACTAAAAAGCGATGTCCGCACTATTAACTTTGGTCTAATAATAAACTTTTATACTTTTGAAGGACTATATAAAGAATTGATTATATTCGTAATCGACCAGGCATTTTTTTTGTAATTTTCATTTTATTGGACTTCAGGTTAATATATTTTCTGAACACACTGTCCTTTGCTACTACTGCCCACATTATAACGTATATTATTTATATTTACATATATAATATTTATAAATACTTAATTTTATCAGCCTAATAAGCTAGAATGACTTTTTTTTGTTTTTCTAAATAATAAAAAACATAGTTAATAGTTTTAGTTTCACCTGTTAATTGTTTGCTACTGGTAAATTTATTAATTTTATCCGTTGTCTCTTGTTTAATTTATTTTTCTGTAAAGTTAATGATAATTGTAAGTGAATTAATAATAAATATTAAATTAATTCAGTTAATATGTCGGTTCTATCCGGACTTACGCGTGAACTGTCATGTTATGTAGTCCATAAATAAACCCCTAACAGTGTAAGGTTGAAATGATTTTAACGAAGACCTTAATGTACATTTTTATTTTTTAGGATTTGGGGGCATTTACAAAGGATTGACAGCTACCATACTGAAGCAGGGTTCCAACCAAGCAATAAGATTTTGGGTTATGGAGACTATGAAGAATAAGTATCGCGGCAATGATCCTAAGAAACCTGTGCCGAAATACCTGGTTGGAGTGTTTGGTTTTATAGCCGGTAAGAATGTAATTAATGTATTTAATCCTTATAAAAAATCTTACTGGAAAATTAAAAACCCTATATATAACTGCTGTGATATATGAGACCTTCATTTGTTAATTACTGGTGGGGAAGGGGATACGACCGATCTTGTAGCCAGCGAGTGGCAGACCGCCGCCATGATTAGGTGAATACTAAAGAGAGTCCAATTAAAAACGATTTGCTTCGTCAGTTCAAGGGTTTAATGACAACAAGTGGTATATCAAAAATGTGTGAGCGGTGGGCTCAAGGTTGCAACGCAACGTGTCGAATCCACTCACTGAGCGAAATAAAAATAGAGGTGATTTACACCATTTCATAAAAAAACTAATCTATATATTATTTTAGTATTTTTATTTCAATTTTGTACTTATGAATAAGAACGCCTCTTTAAGGTTCCGGGTTTCTGGGGACACATTTGTCATTCGGACTTAATATTTTTTCAATGATGGAATTAAATATTAAAAAAAAATTGTTTGACTTGTAAAAATAACCTAGCTTTGCTGTTGCCGGCATACTGACTCGTACAATTCTATAAGTCTTTGTTCGCCATGTGACGAGGCAGAGTTACTCACGATGCGCGACAACACCAAAGGGTCAGCAGTTAACCTGTTAATAAAAAATGCTACATTTAATGTTAAAAGTGACATACACATTTTCGAAGTTATGGCTAAGGAGTTCATATTATATTTGCGTGTTTGTACATTTTTCTTTTAATAAAATATATTTGATTTGATTGATTTCTCTCAGGTGGCGCTTCCGTGTTCGGCAACACTCCAATCGACGTGGTGAAAACGAGAATGCAAGGCCTGGAAGCATCTAAATACAAGAACACCTTGGACTGCTTCGTGCAGATCTGGAAGAACGAAGGTCCTCTTGCCTTCTACAAGGGAACCGTGCCAAGGCTCGGCCGCGTATGCTTAGATGTCGCTATCACGTTTATGATTTACGACTCGGTTATGGATCTCTTCAATAAAGTCTGGCCATGAACGTGACAGAATAGTTTTTAAAGTAGTAAATTGTGTTGGTGGCTCGGGTCGAAGAAAAGATACGGCGGCGCAGGCCCATAGGAATGTTAAGACATTTTTGATGAGAAACCCCTCTTTTCTTTGACCCCGTGTCATATTTTTAAAAGTCATCGAGTATTTGTTGGTAGTTAAAGCACCATAATACGGTAGTCTCGCTCCAATGATAGTCATTGTTATATTTAGGAAATCAAATGAAAAGCACTTATACTAAAGTTTGAGCTGCTCAAAAACACTGCAAGGTTTTTACAAAACTGCAAGAAACTTCTGCAAGAAGATTTTTGCAAAATGCTATTTGTAAAACTAGGCGATCTTGTATTTGTGTTTTTTTTACAACTTTAGAAAATATTTTACTTTTAAGACGGACATTCTTACTCTAATGGGTTATGCATTTATGTATATATCTATTTTGTTTTAATTTGATTTGAAGGTTGTGGCGTCAAGTGTCAGTTGTGATGGCTTTCAACAACAAAAAACATGAATTATAAATATACCATGCTCTACGGTTATTTGGAAGATTAAAACAATAAACATATATTTTTTGTTTGTATATTAAGTTATTGTATAAACAATACATCGTTAATATATAAAGAACACTTGTGATATTGCAACATTATAAATAAACTGAATATACCTAATTGTAGTGTAAACCTTCAATTTCACTTTTCTGTTCATGTTTTTAAAAATGCTTCTGATTATTTTTGTCATTAATATAATGAAGGTTAATTAAATTTGGCTAAAAAGTAAAAAAAAACATACTCTGTTTTTATCTACATAATAAACTATAATAAAGTTTTTTTAATTAGCTTATCTGTTGAAGATTATTTTTGGAAAATACAGAGATACAAATTTATTTTGTAAAATATTTTTTTATGTATTTTGTAAATTGTAAGTGGTCGTACATTTATGCTTTTAAAAATACACTTATTTTAGAACTTCACCTCAGTGAAGTACTTTTTTATAGTAATTTACACAGAATGTTATAGTTTATTTTTATAGTAGATATAAGTAGGTAATTACATGACAGGCACGGACTAAAGATGTTTTAAAATCAATGGAATGATAAATTGTTGAATATTGGAAAAAAATGCACTGCAGTGTTTAAATTTGACAGTAAATTATGGTGTTTGACTGTATTTTTTTCATTGTTTCAAATAATCATCGTAATACATTTTTGCGTTTTTAGAACGTTCATTACTCACACTTAATTTTTTGTTTTAGTCAAGCTTTTTATTTCTTTACACAAGGCTAAGAATACTTGTTCATATTTTCATTTATTTAGTTGATCATATTATATTTTCAATGTAGATTTTAAACATATTTCAATAATTTGTAATAAAGAGATTTTAGTACCACTGCACCTGTGTTCAGTTGCGTCTGTCCTAAGGAAGGCACGGTCAAAGAACACTTGCATTTATCGCTAATTAATGAACTTTTGGCACTTAAATAAACGAACTAGAAATAAACTTTAATACATACAAGTACATATTTTTACGGTATAAGACGTCACCTTTAAGGGCACGTTATTTGTTTGTAACATATGCTTTCTGTTCAGGTTCATATACCATAAATAATTCTATTAAATTTTGTGTTTTTAGAGTAATAAATTGAAGTATATTCATTATATAAATATACATATAAAACCTATATTTTTTGTTAAACAATTTGACATACTTCTGTCGGGAAAAAAATATTTTACACGAGATGAGAACTAACCATTTGTTGGAGTTTAATATAATTTGGAGTGAAGGAATATGTTGGTAGAACTCGAAAAATCAATCAATAAACCCTAATATGCCAAGAAATTTGAATATTTTCTGATGAAGAACTCATCCTCATATGAGTGTCGTTTGGTATTTAGTGTTTATCAAATTAGTTGAGGCTTCAGTTTGGTTATAATGTAGAAACAAACTGAAAAAGTAGGTATAATAGGACTGTAATCCATCAAGTTAAATACCATAGATAGTTCTTGCTCATATGCTTCCAAAATTCTAAGACTGCCTTTATTCGTCTTCATTTAAAAGCCGTAGTTAAATTTAACAATTTTAACCTTTTAAATAAAACACATTACTGATCACGCACAGTAATATAATATAAAGGTTTCTCACATTAAGAGAGCTTCAGTTGCGGCCAGACATATTAATAGATGATATATGACAACTAAATTGTACCTCAAATACATCAAAACATTCTCAACCAGAAAGAAATCTGATAACGCTATTTATATGGGCTTGGCTGGCTGGATTGGAGCCCTCATAATCATGGATCTTTACTAGTTTAAATCATGGATGCATTTAGCTATTTGGACAAAAGCCCAACATTTTCTGGTCGGTACAATGTTCAAAGCCAATTTCGTAAACAAATGCCACTCATACCTCTCTTTTTAAAATCACTCTTAAACGAAAATGTTATTTGCGTGTGAAGGTTAATAAGTTCAAAGATCATTGTGCTTTTACATGGTGCCTTGGAATTTTCTGACTTTATTGGTACTCATTGATAACACCAGGTATTATTCATCAATGTTATGCTTAATAGCTTAATACATTAATTTATTGATTTGCCATCCCCTGTTATGTAGTTTATTTACCTGTATATTTAGTTAAAGAATGAAAATAATTATATTTTTATGTTGACACTGGGCATAGGCTTTATTTTAGTTGGGTGATTGTCATTCCTTGTACTTTATGTTTGTTAGTTAGCGTACACCGATGTATATAACCAAAAACTTTTCAGTCCAGTGCGGTGCACACGATTGAATAAGTATATGCTTTGTGCGTTTGCACAGAGTAATGCAAAGTTTTGGTTGATAATCTTTGCATGAAAATTGTATGTAATAAGTAATATATTAAAATATTATTTATTTTTTTGTGGCAATGTAGACTTTTCCATAGTGTAGACTTATTAAAGTGACGTTAAGTTTTTATTATGTGTTTCATTTTAAGATACTTATAATTAAATGAAAATTAATATAAGCTGGTCAATTCAGCTGATCTAATTTTTACCTTACTATGATCGGAAACGATGATATCTGATGATGATATTTGATGATTTGTTTTTATTATACTTAATGACATAGACAATGTTGAAAGATTTGACCTTCCCAGCTAGTCTGCAACACCTTCACAATAGCGTACCGACCCCTGTCTTAGGCACGTAATGTTTAGACAGAGTTATACATGTCAGAAGCAATTTTTAATAGTAATCTCCACCATAAAACAAATTTAAAGCAAAAAGGAAGAAATCTAACAAAAGGAATTAAAATCATCAGACAATTATTACATTTAGAGCACACTGGGAGAAGTATGCAAATCCGGTTGAGTGTTGTTTTATATCACTGCAATTTTTTAAATTAAATTATGGGTACAATATTATGTTGTTTTTATTAAACAATGTTAGTGCCAATGGTGGTTAGCATTCTGCATGAGATGTTTTTTTCTTTGCCTTCAATTTTGCCTTTTATTAGAAAAATTCATTACCATAGAACAGGTTTTTACTAAGGAACATATAAGAATATTAAGGTCTGTATCAAGTTCTACTCTTGAGCCCTTTCATAAAATACTAAAAACCACCTGAAAAATATTAAACAGTATATTAAGTTAAAGTTTCTATACTTACTGATATTTCAACATTTTATTTACATTTACATTTATGGCGAAGTAAAGCTTTTACTAATTGGCAGTCACACTGTGGATTTTTTATTTATTTAATAATTAATTAAAGAAATCGAATTAGAATTAAGTTCTTTTATGCAATTTAGCGCATGTTGCTTGAAAGCATACTTACCAAGTTTTAGAGTATCGTGACAATATATTTATTGTAGGTATTAGATATATGAGGTAATGTTGAAAAAAAAGCGGTTTTGTGGAACAATGTGGGATAGGTATGAGTGCGGTGCTTAGATGGAACATTAAAATCAAAACAGCCAAGCAATTCGGGGCAGTCCAATCTGTGCGTAAACAAAGTATTATGAATACACGTCTGTTACTTAAATATTCATAATTATAAAACTTAAGCATTGAATCATACTTAGTCACTGAATTCAACTCTTCTGAATAATTTATAGGTATTGTTTTTAATATCAGTTTTTGAATTCTTTCAATTTGATCATTGTAAATGAGTAAAAAGGATTCCAGATAACGCATTCATATTCCAATTTTCTCTTAACAATTCCCTGAAGGATCATTATGATAGATTTAAAATTAGAAAATAATTTTGTTATTCTTCAAATAAATCCCAACAGTTTTGGATGTGGTGGTGTATTACTATAAGATTACCCAGAGTTTATCTACTAAACCACCTCCAATTCCAGAAGACATTCCTTTCAGATACTAGAAATGACCGCAATGGCCTGAGCTACAGACAAATACCAAAATCTAACAAGCAGTTGTTGAAAACTTTAAATAATGCAGAGTCTATGCTGTGGGTCTCCAGTGACAAAATGACTGGACTACTGTGAGTGAATTCTGTTATCCTTCGGCTCTCCAATGGTAATTCTGCACAACTGGTCACCAGAAATACTGAAATTCCACTTAAAAAAAATCCTAGCAACATTTTTTTTATTGAAACAAACAGTCCCATAGCTGGTTGTCTACTTTACAATCTCCGATCCTGAAAATTCAGACATCTCACCCGGTAGTAAAGACATGTCAAGGTAAGGATCTTAGTAAATATTAATATTGCTATGAAGTGTTTGAGAACTTGTTAGTAGTTGTGGGTAGCATACTAAATTAATAATTAAATAAAAAATCAGTATTAGAATCATATGAAGACAAAGGAGGAATCTATAAAGGAAAAAACAAAATAATTACAGTCAAGAATATATTTTTACAACGGGCCGGCGACGTGTTGCACTGTTCCTGAAATCAAATATATCAAACTTATATTTCGAAACCATGAAATGTGACCATATTTTTTTTAGTTTTCAGTCTGAAAACAAAATATGGCTATTGTATATTTATGGCACGAATTTGAAGGTGGGCTAAGTACTGATGGGATTTCTTCCGTAATATGCGACTTTATTACCAGCGCGATAACCAAATGAGTGACTGATGCATATATCAAAAGAGAAACAACATTTTTGGTAATGCGCTATTGAACACAGCGATAATAAATAAGATAACAATAACAAAGTTATGATAAAAGGGTGGACCCACCCAGATGGAGGTAGGCTATGCATACTGTCACTGAACAAAGGATCCGACATTAAAATGTATTTTTATAGTTTGAAAATATAACTGAAATAAAAATGATTATTCTACTTATAATTGGAAAAATGGAATTTGACTTGTACATATTAAAAACCCAACTTTATACAATGAAAATGTGCTTTTTTAAATTGACAAATCAATAAAAAAAAAAGATGTTTAAAAACTTTGTATCCATGGTAGGTGCTTGATTTATTTTTGTATCTCTAAAAATCAACATGCCCTATGTATTAAAAATAAAATTATTTAATTGTATAATCCTTAACACACATGCTAAATTAGAGTTATTATATAATTTTAGAAACTGAAATAAGGTAACATTCAAAAGGATTAGTTAATTTGTATTACTGTAATTGAAATATTGAAAATAATTGAAATGTCTAATAAAAGCATGTTACTTAAAATTACTTTAAGTTTAATATCTTTGTTTAACACACCAGATTCATTAAAAATATCGCATTAAAAATATCGCAAAATAAAATATTTCCTCACGATAATATTGTTCAGTAAAAGATAATAAAACATATACTTGAGAATATTTCGACTTGTAAATTGGAAACTTTTATCTACAATCCATTGGTTTAATAAAAAAAAAAACAATAGTTTTGAATGATCATTTTAATTATCAGAGTGAGTATTGTTACTTTTCTGCAAGGGGTGAATAATAATATGAGTATATATTAATTCTATCTGGCCAGTAACAAATAAAATATTCCAACAACCATTCTGTCATATTATTTTTAAATTCGAATATGATCGCTCTCTGATGCTGGAACCCATCTGCTAGTAGTCGTTGGCAATCGCTGCCAGAACTACCTTCGTGTTTGTTTATCTGAAACCATTGGAATGTGATATGGATCAGTTTTTATTAAAATTGTTCCAACAATGATTAAAACCAGTGTTAAGCCAGAGATTTACTAAATAAAATTACTTATAACATTCCCTCTAGAACTACCAGAAATTACAAGTTATTTAAAGTAACCATAACCAATGCACCTAAAAATGGATTTTTACCCTGAATATGTTCATTTTATAACAACAAATTATCAGATATTGACATTTTTAATAATACACCATTTTTCTACTACAATCTTTTGCATACGTTTAGACTTATCTATATCTATTAAATTTACACATAAATCTATATCTACAATCTGACCTCTATCCATTCACGTATTGTACATAAACATACCTAAATTAAACTTAATTAATTTCGACACAATATATCACCCTCTTACTCACACACAACACACCCTCTTCATATAAATCTTTTACCTACGTGTTTGTATTTAAATATTTTTATTTAGTTAGAAAACACAGTGCAACAATTTAGTTTGAAATCCTACTGTTTGTAAATAAGAAGGAAATTCAAAATCGGTTTTGGTTATCTGATTAATTATTATTTTTTTTAAGTATAACTGTGTTTTCCCATAAGAAGAAAAAAATAAATAAAATAAAATCAGTATAATTCCGTTTATCCTTCAAAATTAAAGAAGCCGTTTTAAATAACTACATTTACCCGTAAAAATAAAATTTTGAACGGATATCTAAAACAACAAAATATCGACAATTTCCGATCGATTTCGATTCGTCGATTCGCATTTTGAGTAAATAAATTAAAATACGGTTATTAAATGATAACAGTTTTTTTGGTGGGAAACCAAAATACTTGAAATCCTCGGATCCCCCACGTTGTTGATAAATAAGCAAAATGCTTCAAACTGCGAAAAATTCTGATGAGAATAAAATTTTATAAAAATTAACTGTCGAATTTTCGATGAAAAATAAAAATATAAAAAAAAACGTTTTTTTCTAGCACAAGCATTAAAGCAATACGAGCGAATAAACTAATATATTCAAATTGCGTGATAAATTCATTACAGGCAATTTTTGATGAACTAAAATATGGTCGACATATTTACAAAGTAAAATTTTGCACACAACTTTAAACGCAGTCTGAATAATTCACAGGAAAGATGTGTGCGCGTCTAAAACTCATTTTTTTTTGTGTTCCAAAGACAATAGATTTTAGAATTGTTTACAAGTGAGATATTAAAGCATTTATGCTACAAAGTGCATAGGTTCTGCAAGGCGCAAGAGATTCTACAAGCTGCAAGGTAGGTAACTAGAGTAACTATTTTCACACATGGGGATTACATGCCCTTTCGAGATATTTAAAATCATTGAATGTACCTAAATATATATTTTATTTAGGTTTTTTTATTACTTGGTAGTTTTAACTCTGATATAGATGTATGTATTATTAAATGAATAATTAACATACTCTATTAAACGAACATAACATATATATACGGCTTGTCTATATCGTGTGTCTGAACATCAATATATATATATAAAAAATTAAATGAATGTTTGTTTCAAACCTAACCTAAACTAATATTGTTAAAATTAGTTTAAATGGTTTTATGAAGACTTGACGATAATCAACTTTTTCCCTGTCATCGTCGACATCACCACGCATGCCTAGATTTTAACCAATAAGTAGGTATTCAAAATGTTCGCCGGGTGGTATACGCTCTTGCATTAGGGATGTGCAAATTATGTGGCAATGTCGACAGTCGATCAGACCGGGAATAACGATCATAAATACTCTCAATAAATTGTAGCTATAATCAATTGGTACGAATGTCTTATTTTAATGGCCCAAATGTGACTTGCAAGTGAGTCATTTTCCATGTTATGTATATCTCACGTTTTTACCGCTCGATAACAAAATGAGCGATCACCGTATATATTATGTATGCACTATTTTATTTTATTTTATTTATCTTTATTGAAAAAATCAACAATTTTACACAGTACACACCAAAAAAAATAATACATATGATTGATCGATAAAAAAACTATGTAAAACTAAAAATAGGTTTCTAATAACAAAAAGTTTTCCCACACACAAAAACACAGAACTCAGTACTATGTCACAGAAATCCCGAGTATCGACGTATTATCTCGAAGACGTACCTATATGGCAATTGAAGATATTCGTCAATTGAATCAACTCGACGTTAAAATAAGGCTATCTCCGAATATCTACATATTTATATAACTAGTTAGGAAAATATTTTTGTCTACATAATCTTAATCTCCAGGTCCGTTTTCTGCTCTATATCCTAGTCCATTGGTTATAATTACTGAAATATTATGATTAGTCTAAATTTCATAAGTTTGTGTCTGTAATTTAATTTATTTAACCCGAAATGAAATAAGATGTATCGACGAGACAAATAAATATTATAAATTAATAGTAAAAAACATTTTTAAAAATAAGCTTTTATTTAAGTGGTTCAAAATTTCATGTCTGTGCTGTTGACCGTTGAGGAGTTCCTTCATATAGAGGTAATCCTGGGTGTAGTAGAATCGAGTCATGCTTACCATAAAAATGCATTGTCATCGGAATTAAAAGTAAGAGGAAGTTGTCTACTTCAGATTGCAAGATTTGTCCTAAAGCGACATACAATCATTGCAAGCTAAATAAAAGCTTGTAAATATATATCATACTGATAATCAGTTAATTTGAAAACGTGATAATTCGAAACCATGCAAAATAAAAAAAACAATGTCTGATGTAAACTCACGTCAATTACGGACAGCGGAAAAGAAATCCGCAGAATAACGTGACGTCGTTTAATGAGTATAAAAAAAAATATGTTACTGTTTGTCACTTTTATAGAAGAATAAATTAAATAAAAGGATCGATTTCCGCTAATTAAAAAAGCACCTCCCTAGCGGCCGCCCGCGAAGCCTCCTGGCGTTTAGTACGTTTCGGAACCGCGACGCCGCGCGTCTCTCCATCGGCGGCGTCCAGACGCCCCCAAAATTCAAACTTCGAACTAATTTCAAACGCCGAACGAAACCGTTAATCGAACGTTGACAGTTTAAAAGTTTCATCTATGACTCTACCGACTTGAAAGAACCGAGGTGTTTATTGTGAGTACAATTTTACGATTTGATAAATTATATTTCTAAATATAAAAATACGGTTTAAGCAAAAGTTTGATTCGCCGAAAGAGGACATAATTATGTCAATTCTATCTTTAACACATTCTTGTATTAATAACTAGATCTAATTAGCAGATTTATTTTGCCCCCCTCTTAACGCGATGATGATGTCATTAACGTTAAACCTGCTTTCTACGGAGTCGCCATCTTAATAAGATTTTTAGCTGTAACTATATTTACGTACTTATTTATTACTTACTTATTTATTACTTATTTATTACCTCATCCCGAGATGAGAATGATCTTTCTCAGTTATGATTATTCACTTCTAAGCTATGATTTTTGCGTAGCGTATTTATGTCGACTTACATGCGTTTAAACGTGGCCCAAAAATAATAAAATGTATTTAGGATAAGTTTATTATATATATAATATATATATATATATATCCATTCGTTTTCTTCGTTTTTTATATATATATATATATCCATAAGTATATAAGTCGAATTTTAAATATTTTTACTTTTTTTTTGAAGAATAAATTTCTTAACTACTTAGATTTTTTTTATAATAACAACTATCGACTATATTTACTCTGAAGTATAATTATGACTAATTCCAACGCGACAGAATCAACGGCCAGCGTAATATTCCAGTCTGAGTATTATCTGAGTCCTATAGAATCTCGTATTTTTATTCAAATACGACATCTCCTTGAAGCAATTTTTAGGAGGGCTTTATTATCGACTCTTATTACACTATTTGCCGTAAAAATATTAAATTATTATATCGTAATATTTGAAAGTTGCAACGGACAAACGGACAGCTAAAGGATGGGATAGTAGCCCTTATACATGAATGTATAGATTGTAATATTATAATTACACCACCCGATCAATTCCCAACCTATATAAATTAATTTAATTCAGTTCATGAGGAGCACATAAAATAATGTTTAGAAAGTTATTATTATTATTAGTTTATTCATCAAATTTACATTTATTTTATTTTCTGTACCAGCTAAGCCCAAGGTTTATCTGCTGGAAACCAGGTGTGTAAAATACAGATATTAATAATTGTGAAATATATTCAAATTATTTTTTCTGTATTTTACACGTCCTTTACAATATACATATTCACATACATTGAGGTACATTTTTAAATCTAAGTAGTATATTACAAACCAAAAGTAAGTATACTAATAATACATTTTAAAATAATAATTAACACGCTAAGTCAATTTACTACAAACAATTAAAGAGAGTGTTTTTGTGCGATTTCATAGCAAATATTTTTAACTTCATATTTATTTATTTTTGTATTCAATATTACTTTTAATTAAAGATCTTCGCAAATTATTAAAAAAGAATGGTACAATGAATTGCAACGCTCGTTTACCGTAAACATTTTTAAATGCAGGTATAAACAACATTTCATTTTGTATTTGCCGCGTACTATATGTATTTTGAACGAGTGTTTTGAACTTGTCAGAGTCGAAGAAGTGGACCACTATCCTAAGTGTACACATAAAGGAAACGTTTCCTAAGATACGTGCACACAATAAAAATAAATAACCATAAAAATGACGTCAGGAGCCAATCTTACTGGTAGATGCAAATGCATCTTGCGTTGGTTGGCACCTAGGGAATAAGAATTTCATCCGAAACGCGTTATTCGATTGCACGCGAAGTCTCCGTAGAGGCTACCGGGTATAGTGCATATTGTGCGCACGAATGAGTAAACATTTAATTTTATCTCTGCAATATTAAAGCGACGTGACGTGACGTCATGGAGAGAGTTCCTTTGTATCCTGGTGTAGCGATAGTGTATGTTTGACCAAACGTGACGACGGCGACGTGGCAGCGCACTTTAGACGGTGATTTCTAAAGTTCGAGTCACTTGCAAGGCTAGTCTCAAAACGCGAGATACTCCCTCTGCGAAAAACACACGTCATTACGTTTTACACACGTTTTATGTCACTTTTTCAAAAAAAAAAACCCCTATTACCCGCCCCCCGGTCTGATTTTTCCCATCAATGAACTTGACTGAGATTTATTGCTCTTAAATTTTATGAATCAATTTGAAAGTGATAGGTGTAAAATTACGGCGGTTATCGTGCTTGGAATAAATGCTTTTAAAAAGCAACATTGCAATTCTTCACTGTGAATGTTGCCCGCCCTCATTTCGCGAGGCGGATGCTCTCGCCACGGCCGCCATTCGGGATCAGAATGTCAGCGTCGCTCCCGAGATCGGTCCAGCGACTTCCATCCGTAACGACAATTCATTCAGCGTTGTAATCCCCTCCGCGTATGTCCGACAAATTGGAGCTATTCAGCATTCAGTATATTTGTATTTCAAGAAACAACTCTGCAGTTGTGTATGAATGACAGAGAAGATTAATATAGATCAATAAAAGTACACATAACAATAAATAATATAACAATATAACTACACTTTATACAAAGTAAGTCGTGTACATAAGTAGAAGAGATAGTATAATAATATTATAAAATTAATAAAACAACAAACAGTGAATGCATTAATAATCATTTGGAGTGATCGAGACTGTACAAAGTTTTCTCAATTATATATTTTATTAATTCAGTCTTAAAGCTGTGATATTTTTTTAAATTTTTATATAAATGGGGACATTAGTGAATAAATCTACCCCTATAAATACTTGTATTCTAAAATGAAATTGTACGAGCTTTAATTGGTTGATTATAATTGTTTTTAAGTTTTGTGTCGTGAGAATAAATATTGTTAGGTGTAGAAGCACATTCTTTCTTTAGAAAAAAAAATCACAAAAAATTTCGTAAATATATTTTTTGAGATTTCCTAAGTTCCGAAAATGTGATTCACCTGGCCCTAAACCCAGGATATACCTAACAGCACTCTTTTGAAGTACATATAAAAATTTCTTGAATATATGCTGCCCCCCCCCCCACAAGAGAAGTCCATAGCTAAGGTGAGACTATACAAGAGCATTGTGTATATTATAAGAGTAACATTATGTTTTATTTTTAGACCTTTATAGACGGATAAAAAGTTTTCCGTTTTTTTTTCTTTTATTCAGCTGACCGCGAGGCCACTGTTTCATTCTACTTCTTAACCAGACTAATATACTATTTATATCCAGAGTGGGGGTACAGTCAAACTCGCGCATCGGTTTTCTCATTTCTTTTTGGTACACTATATTTTCGCATATTTGAGGTACAATTTGAGTGTCGAGTACACAATACAGTATACAGTACAGATCAAAAACAGCAATCTACAAAACAAACAAACAACAAACAACAAACAAAACAAACAAACAATAAACAAAAAAACAATAAAAACAGTTTACATCTAGAAAAAGTAATATCATTAATATTTTTTTTTATTCCTGCCGTTTTTACAATTGAGTTGTAAATTGCTGTTTTTGTTTCCAATATTTTGCTAATGATACCTAAGTAAACATATTTTAATATCGGTAACATAAGTAATTCTAACATGGCTACAGATTGCTTGTTTTGATTCCAACACGATTAAACACGTTTTATAGGGTCAGATTACTGTTTTAGAGTTCTAGTTCTTACTTTAATTTGTGGTAAAGTTGAAGATGTTTCAAAATCGATACAAAACATTATAATTTTGGCAGATAGCTACTTTTGATTTTATGACTCCTGTAACAAAACAGAAGATTTTTGAAAAGAAGCCTTTCACATTTTATATTAGTGCGGGGAACTTCAAAGGCTATTTCCCCATATCTATTAATATTCATTAGTAGATGATACTTGAACTCAAATACACCAAAACACAGATTACCAGAAAGAACTTTTGGTAATTGGATGCTAAAAGATGCTCCGGCCGAAAAACTAACATACTCAGTTACATTAATGCTTTATTAATAATATCACAATTATGTGATTTTACTCATTTGTCCTTTTCTTATTTTAATTCCTAGATTTATTTGTAAAAATGGGCGGAAATATCTTTAAAATTATCATTATTGGTAAACATTTAAATATGAAAAAAAACCATATAGCTAAACTTGCTAAATGCTCAGTAAAATTAATCCATATTTAAGGCGCATTTCAAACATTCCGCTTTTGATGATTTATTCAATTATTCTCAGATTTTACCTATAAATTATTGTATGGGAAGCGCTTCAAAAATTATGCTTAAACCATATTTAAACGGTTAAACAATATTGACGTGTTTAACCACACGGTTAAAGCATATTTAAACAGAAAGTAAACGGTATGTTATCTATAATGCACCCATTGCACTGATTAATTATGATAAGTGGTTTACTTACACAAAAGTATTTATAGGGGTTAGCTACATTGATTTTCTTCTTTATTTATCGACGTTTCAGTGTATGCGATATCTTTTTTTATTCGTGATGAGAAGTAAAAAAGTTATATATTTATGGTGAAATCGGTGCCCATTGATGTTATTCCAGGCACAGGATTTTTCTTTCTGTTTTAATGGCGTCGTTCGCGGACAAGAGAAGAGGTTTTCCTACTAGATTATGAGCCAGCGATATGCCTTTATTAATTTTATCTATTTAAATGCTTACTGTGGTTTTATTATTATGAAATTATATACGCTGGAGAATACTAGATTGTATTGTAACGGTTTATTCAGGCAGCCGGAGCAATAAACAGGTCAGCATCCCAAAAATAAGGCGCTATGAAGTAATGGAGGAAAGCTAATATTCGCCACGAAAATACACTCCCAACTAATGAAATTATTTCACTATGCATGCTTTGTTATTGATCTTATTTAAATATGTTTTGAACAATCATACTTTATCAAACTTTGGAAGGGGAAACTTTGGTATATATATTAGATACATTATATATTAGTTAAGTCGGAACAGGTAGACAACAATATATATATATATATTTATATCGTTGTCTACCTGACCTGACTCCCGAGTAGCTTCTTTAGTGCGAAAATCTGATTGAGTGAAAAAAAATGTTAAGTACTTAAATGGCTTGCTAATAAAATAGTATGCATTGCACTATTGCATCAAAATTAATCGAGTAGTCATTGTAGCTATTTTAATATTTTGATTATGTTTGTTTTAAACTTATTATTATTAATTAGGTATTTAATCAAAATATTTATACTATAGTGTATTAAACTCAACAATTCTAAATTAAAAAAACATTTGCTTAAAAATTTTAGATATTTACGGTTGCGAATGCATTAAGAGTGGAAATGGCGGCCAAAATGAACATTTATATTTTCTATTTAGTGCTTTTTAACAGTATTTTTATGTTTTTTTCGACATTTTAAACATGATCAAAATAACTTTAATTACGTCTATTTTAAACACCTTTGTATTATAATCGTGATTATTGTTTTTTATTATTATCCACAATATTATTAACTAGTTGTAATGTGGTATATAAACCCTTAGTTTATATTGCAATTTTAGTTTTTTCTTTAGTATTTGTATTATGTGTTTTGCCATTATTTTTAAATTTGATTCAGTTTTATAAATAAATAAATGCTTAGCTGACACGCTTGCTTGTCACTAAACGTTTCACCGATCATTGAAATGTAATAAAATAAATATCTGATTACGTCGCTGACTCTCGGACTGCCGCCCATTTTCAAATAAAGTGGCCGCTTTGTCAGACTCAGCCGAAATTATTTTTTTTATTGTTACTTCAAACGTTATGGAGTTCGACGTCCTGTTAAGATTGCGGGATTCCTCTGGAAGCAAAGGAGAGTCCTTATACTGCCACGCCCCCTCGCTCGCCTTTCCAACGTTGCTTAATATATATACCAGTAGTATATAAATTCTATTCAGACTACCGCACATCTGAAGCCCAGGAATCATTCATTATCCTATTCTACGGCGGATTTCATATCCACCTTCGACATTTCGCTTATACAATTTTGTAAAAATTAGTAAGTTATACATAATGTCCGGTAAATAGTGGAAGAGGTGCTAGAAGGGATCTTTTGCGTTAAAAAAGTTTCAGTTAATATGTGTTCGATTCTCAACCATTTTGGAGTATATTTTTTGGAAATGATACGCGCATGAGTTTAGCGGTCACCCAAATACTTAGCTAAATTTTAAGCTGTCAGTTGCCAACGTTTTAGGAACTGATAATTGAAAATTTGTTTCAGTGTAACTACATTTAAAAAAAATATATACTTTACAAAGAGCGTGCCCGATATGTAAAAGTGGCCTATTTAATAAGACTATTTAAAAATGTTTCATTTTTGACATTATAATAAAAAATATTTTGTAGGTAAATTTCTGCGATAGATATCATGGTTGCATACCATTTCATAAAGCGATTTTTCTTATAGATAACGTCAGTTATTATTTTACCTATTTTATATTTTGATTTTAAAACTGAAACTGATTTTAAAAGCGGTTCGAGGGCACTCATACAGAAAATAAATGCAAAAGCGACGATCCAATAACGCTCATAATCTGTGAAATGTATTATCTAAAAGCGTACAGGATATTGAATACTGATTTTTCATGGCTTCTTCATATTTATTATCCACGTTGTTGCGAAACGCAATTATCACGATTCATTTGTTTTCTTGTCATCCGTTTGATTATCGATTTTCAAGTGGCAATAAGGTGATTCATGATTACGTCAAAACTGCGAAAATAGGTTATTTTCACAAGCGACATAAACCTAAAAATTCAATACACCTCTGGCATAAAAAAACATGTTATTTTTGTGAATATACTGAAGTAAATTATAATGAAAAAAAAAACACAAAATATCTGCTTTATTATTAATATAGTAAATTACGTCATTTTAATCATAGTAAATTATCGAAAAAAATCTTAATTGCAAGTATTAGTAAACGGTTGGAGAAAGGAAAGTTTTGAAGAAATTTAAAGAGGACAGGTGAGAGTTAAAAATGCATTTTTATAAAACTCAGCGCTGGGTTTAAACCGACATCCTGCGCTCTCAAGTACAGGACCTCTTTAGAACCTTTATAAATATTATGCTATCCAGCACTTTATTAAAAAATATTCTAACATTTCAATATGTTCAAAGATTATGTCATTTATCTTTTCAGGCGATTTGCCGCTATTAAAAAACAATCATCAAATACTTGTTTTTTATGTGTTTTTTTAATATTAAATATTAAGAAATGTCATGTCATGTCATGTCATACCCGAAAGCGGAACCCTCATACTTATAAATCATATAATAGTGATATTATCCACACACAAACCGTGTTAGAAATTTGTGTGCTCTTAGATAGGTTATTTCGAGACCATATTGATAGGATTGATTACTTTAGAAGCATTAGTTAATCGATTTCAAAATAAGGAGAAGGATCTTAAACTCATAACGGCTCAAGCGATAATGATTTTTTTTCGGTGGTGGTCCATTTTAATTTCATTAAGTTGGGTCATGTGTAAGATAGGAAAAAATAAAAATATACGTTTCTTTTCAAAAATGTTTCAAATTAAATTGGCTTAATTAAGATTGATCTAAGTTCACAATTTTTATGAAATTTTGAAAATGTTGTAACAATATCACAATAATTTTTTTCCAGATAGTGTTAAAGGAAAAATACACCTTAAATGTTCAAAAACGTTGGAAAACTTCTCCATTTTGTGCCCTTTCGATAAGATGTTTCAAAACAGCTATTCTTGGATATTTAATTGCAACACAGTCGAGTGTTCCTAGCAATGAACGTTACCGACGCGCGCAATTGATGACCTGCGCGAGGTTACCTCATCACACCTCGTCTTGGGAAAAAGGCAGTCTACTGCGAGCCTACCATCAGCTACAACCATTTCCCTCTCGTGACGTCGAGCCATACGCTGACTAAAGTAACCTAGCTGACATTTCTTATGCTTAGTAATTATTTGTTAAATTAGTTTCTAAACCAATTACTATACCTCGTTATATTTTCAGTCGACTGATCGAGAGTACATCTAAATGGAGTCAAATATATGTTATTGAATGCAAGTGCAACAATAAAACTTTAAAGATGAATCTGTGTTCCATTACTCGCAGCCACTCAGCCTAAGATCAGCCTAAGAGTCCGTTACAGACCTATTCGTCATTACTGAATATTTAAAACTAATACCGCGCATAACTCCTTCATTCAAATGCCATATATCAACATAATATATTAATAAATATAAAATTATATTTCTTATAAAACATGTTTTGCCATATTGTAGTTACACGTTTAGAATTTAACATATTAGTAAGATTCTATGTAGGATCTTCGTTCGCAGTTATTTTCCTTTATCCTACTAACATAATATCCGCCGGCTTTTAGAGCACCTACAAACACCGTTTTCATTTCTTCCTCTCATGATAAAAGTACTCATAAAGTTTATATTTGTATGAACAGATTCAATGTGTATTTTTAAGTAACCATTTCGAATAAAAAACCTTTTTACAGTCACCACATTGAAACTTTATTTTACTATGGATAGATTCAATGTGCGATTAAGCCCTATTTATGACAAAACAATCTTACTCACTTCATAGTTAAACTTCTTTATATTTTTATGAACAGATTCAATGTGCAATTTAAATTTACTTTTACCACTAAAATACAAATTACATTCACCACATTGAAACGTTATTTTACTATGGACAAATTCAATGTGACGATTTAAGCCCCATTTATGAGTAAAATACTTACTTCACTCTCCACAGTGAAACTTCTTAATATTTTTATGAACAGATTTAATGTATATTTTTAAGCACTAACCCATTTAGGGAAAATATTTCTTACATTCAACACAACGAAACCTATTTTTCTTATGAGCACTTTCAATGTGCATTTTCAAATAGCTTTTTAACACTACAATAGTTATTTTATTCACCACAATGAAAGTTTATTTTTCTATGAACAGATCAAAGTGCAATTTGAAATTGCTATTACTACTAAAATACAAATTGCATTCACCACATTGAAACTTTATGTTACTATGGACAGATTCAATGTGACGATTTAAGCCCCATTTATGACCAAAATTCTTATTACATTCTCCACAGTAAAACTTCTTTATATTTTTAAGAACAGATTCAATGTGTGTTTTTAAGTAACCACTTCGAATAAAAGACTTTTTACATTCACCACATTGAAACTTTAGTTTACTATGGACAGATTCAATGTGATGTTTTAAGCTACATTTTAAACCAAAATTCTTACTACATTCTCCACAGTAAAACTTCTTTATATATTTATGAACAGTTTTAATGTGTATTTTTAAGTACTAACCCATTTAGGGTAAAAGATTTCTTACATTCAACACAACGAAACCTATTTTTCCTATGAGTACTTTCAATGTGCATTTTCAAATAGCTTTTTAACACTAAAATACTTATTTTATTCACTACAAGGAAAGTTTATTGTTCTATGAACAGATTCAATGTGCAATTTAAAATTGCCATTACCACTAAAATACAAATTGCATTCACCACATTGAAACTTTAGTTTTCTATGGACAGATTCAATGTGTTGTTTTAAGCTACATTTAAAACCAAAATTTTTACCACATTCTTTACAGTGAAACTTCTTTATATTTTTATGAACTGATTCAATATGTATTTTTAAGTTACCATTTCGAGTAAAAAACTTCTTACATTCAGCACAATGAAACCTATTTTTCCTATGAATAGTTTCAATGTGCATTTTCAAATAGCTTTTACCATTAAAATACTTATTACATTCGCCACACTGAAACTTTAGTTTACTATGGACAGATTCAATGTGGTGTTTTAAGCTAAATTTAAAACCAAAATCCTTACTACATACTACACAGTGAAATTTCTTTATATTGTTATGAACAGATTGAATGTGTAATTTTAGGTAACTATTTTGACAAAGAGACTTTTTATATTCACCACAATGAAACTTCTTTATATTTTTAAGAACAGATTCAATGTGTGTTTTTAAGTAACCACTTCGAATAAAAGACTTTTTACATTCACCACATTGAAACTTTAGTTTACTATGGACAGATTCAATGTGATGTTTTAATGTATTTTTAAGCACTAACCTATTTAGGGTAAAATATTTCTTACATTCAACACAACGAAACCTATTTTTCCTATGAGTACTTTAAATGTGCATTTTCAAATCGCTTTTTAACACTAAAATATTTATTTTATTCACTGCAATGAAAGTTTATTTTTCTATGAGCAGATTGAATGTGCAATTTGAAATTGCCATTACCACTAAAATACAAATTGCATTCACCACATTGAAACTTTATTTTACTATGGACAGATTCAATGTGACGATTTAAGCCCCATTTATGACCAAAATTCTTACTACATTCTCCACAGTGAAACTTCTTTATATTTTTATGAACAGATTCAATGTGTATTTTTAAGTAACCACTTCGAATAAAAGACTTTTTACATTCACCACATTGAAACTTTAGTTTACTATGAACAGATTCAATGTGATGTTTTAAGCTACATTTTAAACCAAAATTCTTACTACATTCTCCACAGTGAAACTGCTTTATATTTTTATGAACAGATTCAATGTGTATTTTTAAGTGACCATTTCGAGTAAAAGACTTTTTACATTCACCACAATGAAACCTAGTTTTCCTATGGGCACTTTCAATGTGCATTTTCAAATAGCTTTTACCACTAAAATACTTATTACATTCACCACATTGAAACTTTAGTTTTCTATGGACAGATTCAATGTGTTGTTTTAAGCTACATTTAAAACCAAAATTGTTACCACATTCTCCACAGTAAAACTTCTTTATATTTTTATGAACAGATTCAATATGTATTTTTAAGTTACCATTTCGAGTAAAAGACTTCTTACATTCGCCACAATGAAACCTATTTTTCCTATGAATAGTTTCAATGTGCATTTTCAAATAGCTTTTACCACTAAAATACTTATTACATTCGCCACACTGAAACTTTAGTTTACTATGGACAGATTCAATGTGGTGTTTTAAGCTAAATTTAAAACCAAAATTCTTACTACATTCTACACAGTGAAATTTCTTTATATTGTTATGAACAGATTGAATGTGTAATTTTAGGTAACTATTTTGACAAAAAGACTTTTTACATTCACCACAATGAAACTTATTTTTTTTATGAGCACTTTCAATGTGCATTTTTAAATTGTTTTTACCACTAAAAGACTTATTACATTCATCACAATGAAACGTTATTTTTCTATGAACAGATTTAACGTGTGTGTTCAAGTTACTATTTTGAGTAAAAGACTTCTTACATTCACGACAATGAAACCTATTTTTTGTAGTATCACTGTGGTTTACTTTAGTACATCGATAACAATTAAGATAGATGGACGACATCTTACCGCTTGTTGTTAAGGTAATAGACTCATTTTGGTCCAGGGATATCTTGCAAATATTGCATGAAAGTGCAATTCGATTTATAATTAATTTAACATTTTCGGAATTGATATTTAACTCATCTTTCCAATGATTGTGTCTAGTGTAATTGATTGAATTTGAAGGAAACGAGGATATGTTTTCGTATGCTGGAGATTCTTGTTTTATATTTTGATTTTTTTCTATTTCAATTTTAAATTCAATCGAATGAGATTGATCAATTATGCAGGCCTCTTCATACATTATTACATCTTTGGAAATGTTTAATTCTTCCTTTACTTTTTCCAATTTCATATTTTGACTAAGTTTTTCATCATTATTTGAACACATTATCACATCATCATTGATCATTATTTCATTATTCATCATTATTTCGCACATCTTGAGACTATCCCAGCTAGGCAAGTTGTTTTGCATTTAATCGTATTTCGATCAATATTTTTATCATATATTACATTACAAACTTCATAATCTATCGCATTCATGTTTCTCTGTCTAACATTCAGTCCAAATTCAAGCTTTATATAAAACACAGCAGAGAACAAAAAAACATTTACACTGACTTTTGACTTTTAGTTCGTAGCGACGAGTGCTACTGCTAAGTCAATGTCAATTATTGTCAATGTGACACAAAGCACAAATGTGCCTACACCCTCACCACTCTGGCGTCAACAGTAGGTGAAACCAACGATCTTTTGAAACAAAGATCGTTGGGTGAAACAAAGAGATTTCGCTAACTTCACGTTTAATGACGTCATTGGTATCAATTTTATATTGTAATGTAAATTTGTCTCTAGGTACCTACTATTAGGTGAAATATAAATTTAAGCTACGTCTTTCTCAGTTAATCAATAGTTTTATTAAGAATTGTAATTTATAATTTATTTTATGCATAACTACTTAATGATCATTCCCCGGTACTTAAACGACGGCTTCAAATGCCAGTGCAGTAGATCTATCCCTCGTTTCTCCCTAATCTTTCACATTCTATCCTTATCCTCTCTGAGGAATTACATCGGTGACAGCATTTCACACCGTTCCTCAGAGCCTGCCAAAGTAGGAGACACTCCCTTAGTGGGAATTTCTTTCTTTCGATTAAGAAAAAAACAGCGTGTTACCGTTTTGAATGTTAAAAAGTCATATATATTCCGATCGTATATGTAGTAAGCGATTTCGTTTGTTTACTTAAGCAGTGTGTGAGTTTGCACTGTGTTTTGGATAGATTTATTGCTATTAAAAGTGAGTACAAGTTATTATTTTTTTTAAAATAGTGTTTTTTTTTGCATCGGAGTGTCATAGATTTTTTTTCGTTGTCACCACGATAGTTTAGTCGATATTTGTCAACAATAGAAAATTGGATAACTCATACGTATGATATATAACTTTAGTGGGGAAAAAAATATGTAGAAGAATAACTTATAAAGCGACAATAAAAACGATATCTAATCGTTCTCATATAATTATTATATAAAGATAATAACGGCACAAGTGATTGACATCTCCCTAAGTAGGTATCTAGGGTGGTTCCTTCTTTTTATAATTTTCTGTTCATGGTGAAAAATATATATTACTTATAAATAGTTTTCTATTGTATCTAGGAACTTAGCTAAAAATAAAAAACGGGTGTCATAAATTCAATTTTGTTTGTCAAAAAAAAATCAACTTTTGCACAATTTTAAGATTTATATATAATAGCGAAAGTTACGTTTCAGATCGATACACCTGTTATGGATGGGTAAAATATTTTTTAAATTGCATTAAAAACAATAAAAACATGTTTGTTTCCATTAATAACAGTTTCAAGTTTCCTTGATTTATGGATGAATAGTGCGTTTAAGACTGCGTAAAACTTGAAAGGACAGCGTTAACGGAATAACTAATACAAACGCTGTCCTATGCGCTCGTGACATAAATGAGATAAAGTCTTCGATGATCTATCACCTCCATAACTCTTGCCTCCATAGAAACTATTTCCTTTTTATGGCATATTGATATTATAAAATCGGTTGCTTGTACATATAGAAAAGCACTAAATTTTGTCTGCAAACTAAATATTAAAATATCTTTATTCTGATGAAAAGGACCCAAGACCTGTGATTACTTTTCCAGAACGTTGATTATAATATTAGTAGTTTAGATTGCTAGAAGAAATTGAAAACCACTATTTAGTAACTAAAACACGATGCACCGAGTCTAAATCATCATAAAAACTCAGTGTTTTACTGGAAAAGCACACAGTTCCAAAATTTTAACGACAGAGCCTTTATGTTTAACTGCAAATTATTTACAAAACAGTCACTTGGCTTGATTTTTATATAACCGCAGAGCTTAGGTCTAGTGTTGGGTCTAAAGTGATGCAGGTTTTGAAGAACTGGTTTATTGAAGGTTCAGAATCGCATTCGTAACATCGTTAAATATATTTAAATACTGATTCATTGTTGTTCAGCCTACTTCACGACAGCGCGCGGTTGCATGGCTGGATCTTACAGGTGTGATGGTCTGTACCGGACTACTTATACGCGAGGCGATGTTCGTCGGATTGCGCTTGTGGAGGTCACAAGTCCACATGACGACCGCGCCAGGTTTACTCTGACGACTACATCACGCCACATCACGCCACCCGTACACAGGCAGTCGAACGAGAGTGACGTCAACCGAACGCACTTGAACGGCTGAGGTAGAGGGTTTCCCCTCGGACGCAGTGTATAAGAGCGGAGGTCGACCCCTAGTACGATGGCTATTCTACCTGAGTTCTCGCGCCGCCGATACCTACTCGTCTGCCTGACGTCACGCCGGTTCGTGCCCATACACTATGGAGTCAGACACTATATTGAATATCGGAGTTCTTATGTAATCAATGGATCAGTAATAAACGCTCTAACAAGTTCTCAAGTTATTACCTTTATCCCCATGGGACCCACGCGCAGGGGGTTCCGTTACACGCTATTCCAACTACTCGTAGATATGCGGAAGATCGGTCAGTTATCTGTTGGTAACTGAGTTACATAGCCGAGCTGTAGAGCGCGGTGGGCTGCCTCGTGTCGTTGCTGATGACGCAATAATCCGTACAGTGTTCAGCCTGCGTTCGCAGGAACATCGACTTGACCTGATCTGAAAACCCAATTGTGGCGCATCCCGCCGTCTAATAAACATCTGTGTCAGCGGACAATGCCCTATGCAGGTTTAATTAAGCACGGAAGAGCTGCGAAAAGGCATAGTCGTTTCTAAACTCTGTAAACATTTCCTAAATTTGACTTCTATGCGGTTTGCATCTAACCTTATCCCAACGAAATTCATCTATTAGCTATCTACATCTCGGCATCATTTCTATCAGCATCAAACCTATAGCACACAACAAACTTCAGTCAAATTTTTATCCTTGTTTCCTACCCCGCAAAAAACAAATGAGTGTAATGAAATTACTTCTCTTCCCTCCTGATAAAATAAAAGTCACCTCACAGCGTTTTCGGACTGGTTTTCAGTCGTGCTCGAGAGAGTGGCTATGGCGCTGTGAATGCGATTTCTGAGAATTAGACGGAACTGCGTTTGCGTTTTCCTGTGCATTTTCCGCGTGACTGAATAAATCCTCTTAGCCTTCGACTGACCCAGATTCTTTGACTAAATACGCCAAAGCCAGTACTATTTGACGTGCTTCGTTCTAGAGCTAAAGATGTCGCTGTTCGTGCGATGAGGGTATTTATTTTTAGATTTAAAATTACCGCGAATACGAAAACATATTGTTTCTGTAATTTGTTTGACTCATATTTTTATTAAATGTAAATATAAATCAGAAAAATTGAAATTAAGCAGAAAAGAATGCACAAGGAATTAACCTCAGGTCTCACGTCTATCTATCGCAGATCAAGATGCGATATACATTCTATCCTAAGTGAAATATTCCTGATTCTGCATGATTTTATTCTATTTTTCAGTTTTTCAATTACCCTTTTATCAAGACGGTATTTATATTCAACAAAAAAAAAAGTAACGCCTTTAAATGCGTAAAAAACGTAAATATCTCATATCTCATATTTAATGTAAAAACCTGGAACTTAAAAACTGTTTCATTTTAGGTTAAACAAACGATAAACGTGATGCGTAATAAAATAATATTTCAGTCCTATTTAAAAAAAAAACAAAAACACATACAAACTAATAAGAACATTTTGAACGGAAACTCACCTCTACCATTAAACTGGAAAATATTTACCTGTTCAAACCACTACGCTGTTAAGATGTCGAATTAAGAATCTCTTCCCTTTAAACTGGTTTAACAAAAATGATTTTTGTAACAGCTAGTAAATATTAACATAATCTTTCTTTTATAAAATATACGATTCATTATATTGACCAAGTAATTACTTGCATTGCATTTAGTATATGTGAGTTTTGTTGTGGTGTTACCTAGAATAAATTAAAGGTAAAAAAACGTTTTTAAAAACAAGTGTTCGAATTTAAGTGATTGAACGCGTATACAAAATTTCGTGTCTGATCTTGACCGTCGAGTATACCTAAATAGGGCGTGCGAAAATAAGTTCTTAAAAATGTTCACTAGCTCCCGGGCTATTAGCTCTAACATGGGCTAAGATATTTTGTCAGCAAAATATCTGCTACTCCTCATGTCATATTTGAACTCCGTTATCTACTTTTTCTATATTTAAGAGTGTCTCTTTTATTGAGACGTCTCTAAAAATATTGAATTCAGCATTATTAGATTGTGATCCAGTTTTACTGACAAAAGTATTAAATCGATGATGCCGATGGTCTGATAACGCTATGGTAATAAGTTCGGCGGAATAAATCAAAGAAACTTTTCATCTTTAGAAGTTTATAGCACACAAATCACGTTGGATGCTACACAAATCAAAGGTGGCATAATAAATATGAAAACCCAAAAACTAGGGAAAAGGATGTAGGAATTTTATTTTGTACTTCGAGCCTGCTTTGCGGAGAAATACAGTTGACCCTGCGGGTTACTTCGATGCCCTATGTGCGGTTATGTTCCTAATGTTCTAGGTACTTTGATACGAGTACATATGATAAGGAAACTGAAACTGAGGAATTTCAAGAATTTTGACAAGGCATTCTATGAATGGATTCTCTCTTTGAGGGTTTTATATAGTAAAACGGAATACATTTAGGATTGCTTGGTTTACCATCTATCTTTGTGTTTGTGTATTCACAAACATTTCCTAAACTGTTTAAAATAAAAACTTGAAATATATTAATTAGTTTGTTTCATTGTATGTAGATGTTACAAGAATAACGTGATGCACAATATCTTACCTAAGTAGACTTTTGCCAGTTCTAAGGAAATTTTTTGCCAGTTCAAATGAATACTTCTTTACTTTTTCAGTTTTTCTGTTACCGTGGTGGCAAAATAGATGCCAAAACACAGATGAACACACGTTAATAATATTATTTAAATGCGTACCTACAACTAAATTTATATACTAATCTTACTTAACAACTTGTTATGCTGCTATATTTATATTTAAATTCTATTTTTAAGTAGATACTTGGTTTAAATTACTTGTATTACATTACGTGGTAGTGTGATATTTGTGTTAATGTGGACCTCTTATAATAAATTTTCAATAGGTCTCTCTATTTTTATGATCTCTTGATATTTCCATAATATTTTTTTCTCTACTATATAGAGGATATTTCTGTGATATCCTCTGCCCAAAAACTATCGATTTTTTCCAATTATTTTTATTTTTAAATTAGTCTTCTTTCGCTCTCTTTGTCTGATTTTAAGGAAATAAAAAGGCAAAATTAACTACAGGGAGGTAAAAATTACCTAAAAAACGTTATTGTAAATATCATGGATTGTAATATGGACCTGCTAGGTTTTATGTTAACTTACGCAACGCAGCATTTACATTTCTTGGCTTCAACTACGCTCCTACTATGTACTATTAAAATAATGTTATAAGAAATGTTGTGGTAAATTATTCTATTTGATAAAAAAAAATTATATTATGATTATTAAAAATTATTGAACTTATTATGATTATCATATTATTAACTTATCAGGATGCGACCGTTCAAACAAATTATTGTAATATTTTTCTGTGGCCAATAATCAAACAGCGTCATCTGTTGGTAAAGTTCGACAACTACGCAGTAAGAAGCCCTCTAATTGTAATTAAGTCGGCGAGGAAAAAAGTGTCTCATTAGTACTAACGTAAAACGTTAGTACTAATTAAAACTAACTAAAAAACGTAAATCATTAGTAGTAACCACAACATTTTTAATTTGAAAAAAAAACATTTAACCTTTTTGAAATAGGTAATTCACGGTTATCTAAATTCGCAATTTTATTTTGAATTTTGGAAATGTCACCCTTTGAAGCAATCGGCCACAATATATCCCTCAAACAAAACGTAAAAAATAAAAAATGTAAAAGTTTGTTTGAAATTTAGAACAATTTTGTTGAAAATAGTGGAAAAGGTCGCTTTTTGATGCAATTTTATATAAAGTTATTATTTTTGTTAAAAGTATGTTTCTACATGTGGAAATGTCATCTTTTGAAGCAAACGGTCAATTTTGCACATTTTTTCTCATAGAGAATTGATACCATTTGATAAAATCTATTTAGGAACACTGATACGAGTAAAAATAAGTATGACAAACACGATTCAACCAATAAACAAAAATCGCGTTAAAGTGGAAATGTCATTATTTGCTCCCTTAATTGCAATAGCGCTGCGGAAACAGGGACATTTTTATTCGCGATTGCTGCGTTCTTATGAAATATACATAAGTCAATGCAAAAACCCATATATTAGAAATGATACCCGTGTACTGTATTCAGACACACTGTATATTTATTTAATACTTCCAAGGATGTATATAATATATTTATTAGCAATTAAAGGTGATTATTTACGTCTTTTTTTTATGTGATTCGATGTAGATTTGGCGGTTAATGATAAACATTTAAGGGTTAGCCGTTTAATTATAAAAACCCATTTTCGACAAAAATAATATTATCAGGCCAACTTTTGAGTAGATGTGTTGTTATTACTCAGTTATGTAGATATTAGCAATAATATTATACTGAACTATACATAAATAAATACGGAAATTCTTGCTTATTAAGCTGATTTAATGTTACATTATTTTATATTTTGCCTGTGTGATTACAAATATAGATAAATCGTTTTGGTGAGAGTTTTCCTTAGATCCCATCAGTTTAATGAAAGATCTAAATGAGATCTAGTAAAAATTCTTAAATTATGGACAACTTGGCTGTTTTAGTCATGGCGATTCCGTAGCATACTCAAGGTTGCCGATCAAAATAATATTTTTGACAAATTATGCAGAAAGCTGCCTTTACGACTCAAATGATCCATTTTAATTTACAAGAAAATAAAAAATAAGTCGAAAAGATTCTCCGCGGATGAGACATAATTTAAAACAAATCGTAAATTGATCGGAAGAAAGGTCCTTCGGCCCGCACCGCCATATTGATTTCGAAAACTTCGCGAATCAAGCTCAATTTGGATAACAAACTTTGCTCCCCCCGGTGGTAGAAGTTTTTAGACTTTCGCGAAATTGGTCTCTTGATGATAATGAATTAATTAGGATTCGAAAAAATGGTTCGAAATTTGATATCATCAAAAGGGTAAAATGCATGTTCTAAACAAGGTTATTAAATGATGGCTTGCGGCGTAGGTTTGTTAAGAGTGGGCATCTAACATATTATGTATCTCAAATCTCAGAGTAGTTTGAGTGCAACAATTGGAAGTTCTTAAAAAAATGCGCAACGAGAAGCCCGCAAAAAATATACTAAAAAGCCGCGAGTTATTTATTCATTCGTTTGAGTATATCCCCATTTTCAGTATAACTCTAGTAGAAATAAACGTGAACGTTGCTCGTTAACCTGGGAAGGTGAATTATTGTCTTTTGACCTCACTTTCTTTCTGGAGCGCTTGGCGATTGACCTAAAAAGCAACTGCGACACCAGGGCGAGAAATTTCGTATCCAGGCCTACCGTCTGCGCTTATCTGGCAGACAAAACGATTTGTCCGATAAAACGGCGAGCAAACATGCTCGTTTATTTTCGTCGACTGGACTGAGGGGCACTGATTACTGTGATGCTTCTTAAAATGCTACTAGATTTCGATTACTTCAAAATAGTCATAATTTCTGAATTTAAGAATTGAGAACGCGTTTTAAATTTACACAACATGCAAACTTATTTACGCAAAATTTACGTAGATATAGCATTTAATCTTATAATTACCGTTAATTAATGCTTTTATGTATGTTCACCTGTTAAAAAAAGAATGCCTATCATATAATATCAACTGCTTCTATACATTATTTAGTAGTAGTAAATTATTTAACCAGAACCTGACGTCTTACAGCTAGGCCCTACAGGCGTCATTAACAGCATCTTCCCCTGAATATCCGCACCAGTAGTAGGTACCTGATATTACATGACATTTCAATTCATCATAAATCTTAAGAACATTTTTTTTTGTAATGAAACAACCCCCTCCTTATTTACTGAATTTTTGATTTATTTAATTTCTCCCATATTTATCTTTTTTCAATAAATCCACAAAAATTTCGCAATACTTTCTTAACATACTATATCTATGCGCAAAGCCACGGATAAAATTCCTAGTTTAGATAAAATCAAATTAAATCAGTTTAATTAAGTCAGTGTAAGTCAAATTAAATTAGTATTAAATCAGTGTATTACACGTTCTTTTATTATTTTGGTTTAAATTTAAAATCGTTTATTTTATTATTCTTATCTTAGTAAAATTTGTTTAATATATTTTAATATTGTTATTTTTTACCTCTTACTATTTTTATTAGTCAGTTGGGCTATTTTACTTTCGAATGTATAGGTACTTTAATTTATATTGTCATTACGTCATTACCTGTATTGTCTACAATCTTATTGGGTACCCACAATAAATAAATAAATACGGACATAATATTTCAATTTATAATGTGACACTAAACATTAATTTAAAAGTTTCATCAAAGCTGCAATATTGAACACACCTAACCACTGAACACAACACTGCCTAGACGAGTGGGACAATATTTTATTATTATACAGAGAGAGGAATTATTATTTCTTTCATTATTATTTTTTTACTTATTAATAAGAAACTGCCAAACTGAAGAACAAAATTATGGCACTTTACTAATGAGGAACGGTTCTTTATCCGTAAGTTAAGTTCTTGAGAATGAGCAGATACCAGACGGGGGAACATTTTAAGAGAGCGATCTAAAAGTCCTCCTACAGTAACAATAATTAGAGATGAACATACTTTCGTAAGTATTAAGGGTGATTCCTGGCGTTCAGGTATAAATTGACTCCGGCAATGATTGATTATTTAATTTAAAAAAATAAAACAAACGATTATGACATATTTTTTTTTGATAATATTGCAAACTAATGTACATCCAGGAATTTAATAAATCTTAAGGCCAAAATAAAAAAAAATATTACTTAAAAACACCTAGTTCATTCCACTTATATAGAATGTAAAATACTTACGATGCGACGATGCGTTTCTCACAACACTAACTCAAGCAACATGCTCAAGTCAGTCTTTTCTGTCAGAGTTTAACTAAGTCCATCGTAAGATAAGCGTAAGGAAGCGAAACTAAGCGAGGCACTTAGGTTATAATCAGTTCAACAAATTCGGCTTTGTATATCGATGGAGAATTCACTCATCAAAAACACTTTTTTTATGGCAATAGGTCGTGTTAAATTATGTTAACATTCGAGGAAAATTACAGCTTATATATATAGAATAAATTGAAATTATAAAAGTCACATTTTTCTTACCAACAACATAGCAATAAAAAAGTACCTTACTATGTAGCTGGTTTCGTGAAATTAACCTATGAAATGTGTTTTTATATATGATCGTAAGCAATAAAATCGTTTTTCTTTCACAGATATATAAAATCAACATTCATGATTATTTTCAACTACTAACTGTCGCATTTATTTTAATAACTTTATTCACGACTGAAGTGATTTTTAAAATATGATATCATGGATTTATATCTGTAGTACTGAGTGGTCACTGTCCATGTTATTTTTACAGCAAGTTTTTCTTCTAAGGGTGATTTATAATGAACGTAGTCATTTACCTTATTTAACCCCAACTTCTTGACTTAAAATATGTGATATAATAAGGCTCTCGTCAATGGATATTCTATCCATAAACAAATAAAAATTTTACGAGTTTTAGAGGCAATCGGACTCTAGAAGTAATTTTGACCTCATTTTGAAAATGCTGTGGTTGCTTCATCTTTAATGTAGGAAAACAAAAAGTGTAAACTTCATAGAGCGGATAGTTTTGCAGTCTTCTGTGAACTTTTTAATTACATATCCTAAGTTCATATTGCCAGAAAAAACATTTTTTTTGACACTCCCTTTGGCTTTAATATTAGTGACAGCTATTTTATTTTTACGACCGTATATCTATGTTTTCTAGAAAAATTTAAAAAGTCGAAATTTTAAATTTATCTCGATTCAATTGTAAAACAGACAACTAGACTGACTATGCATATTTAAAGCTCCCATTTCAACACATTCAGAAAAAAAAAAATGTTTATATATTTTTTCCTGATTATACAATTCCTGAAATAGGTTGAAAATCACACTGTCCCTATTCGCGTCGAGCCGATCAACTAACCTTGACATAACCCAGGTTCAAATTCAATTTTTATATTAATCAAAATGAGGTATCGGCAACATAATATTCGGTTTTGCTTAAAGTAAATATTAAAATAAAATATAAATATTAATTAGTAAATAATAAAAAAAAAATAGAATGTCGAGTACCAGCTATGTTGGTCGATTTATAAGGCCACCTCTCTAACTAGGTAAGAGTTACGACAGAACTGAATGCAACTTACGTTTCTAACTAACCGTTAAATACACTCTTTAAATAAATATTTAACATAAAGTAGTGTAATATATTAAATTTAAATTGTTACGATTAACTCGTAATTGAGAATCATTTGTTCAATATTTTTTTGCTGATGTTTTATTGTTGACGTATAAATCAATTTCCTGAAAGGACAGTAGTGCGTTTAAATTGACCTGTATAGCATGCAATAAATTTAAAAAATACTTTTCACTAGTTTGGTTTTACAATCCGTTTCCAAAAACTCTAATAGAAGATGTTTGTGGAAGGTCCTGTTACCATTTTGGTCTCGTGTAACGTATTTCCATATTGCGGTTTACACACGGGAACGTAGGCGGACTAAATTTATTCTGTTTCTATCGTAGGTCGTTTTTGGGCAGTATCCGAATTACCTTAATTCAGAAAGTAGTATATGGTTAATAATATCGAGATCGTGAAAACAATCTAGAAACTGGGACACGAAGATAGTTGGCACAGGGTAATTTGTTTCATCATCCGAAGCACATATTGAATTGATATACCAAAATATATGTTATGATACCGAGAGACCTTCACAATATGGACACATAACAAAACAAATCCTGTGCATATTATGGGTATATTTTTATACGTTAATGTTAAAAACTAATAAGTAATCATTAGAAAACGGTGGATTGAAAGCCGAAGGATCCATTTTTTTTTCTTAGAACTGTGCCGAGTTTGCTGTCATATATTTCGAGACTAGACTTTTTTTTATTTTCTAATATTATTGAGATTTTAATTTTTAATATTACGATATATTGTATACTTAAGTATATTTGATGATTGTTTTTTAATAGCGGCAAATCGCCTGAAAAGATAAATGACACAATCTTTGACAATATTGAAAAATTAAGAAAAGTTTATTAGTTTTTTGATAAAGCGTAGGATAGCAAAATATTTACAATGGTATTAAGGAGTTCCTGTACTCTCAAAGAACGCAGAAAGTCGGTTAAAACCCAGCGCTGAGTTTTATAAAAATACATATTTAACTCTCATCTGTCCGTCTTTAGTGTAGAATATTGTCAAATATTATGTAACCATTGAATTCAATGAAATAAGAAGAATATAAAAATGTGATTAAGATGAAAGATTATGGGGAAATTAAATGATTTTATGAGTGACTTATGTATGAAGTTGATGAAAATAAAAATAATGGATATGTAAAAGTGTAAAATTAAAGCACATGATTAGTGCGCATATTATTTATATTAATGTATAATTGAGTTGTATATATATTAAAATATTTTTCTCTCTTTCTCTCATATTGAACAATTAAAGGTGTCCACAAGAAATATTTTACTAAATAATAATAAATAACGCTTACCTAATAATAGCAATGATCATAGAGCGTTGATGTGTGTGCGAAAATTTAGTATTAAGGGTTAGGGTGTTTTAGTGTTGCGTGTGAATGGGAGGGTGAGAGAAAGGGTATGTGTGAAATTATAAATGTGCGCGCGTGACCAATTGGTAAGTAAATTTTAAAGGGGGTGCTTACATGAGTGTTTAGTTTTCAGTAGGTATTCATGATTTTTTATTGCCTTTTGTGGTATTTGCCTTAAAATGTAGTAGTTTCTGTTTAGACGATCATCATAGCATTATTATTATTAATAAATATTTTATTTGACACTCATTCATACGATGTTATAACCGTAAGCCAAAATAAGCTATAAGTTTTAAAGCTGCAAGTTGATTGAACAAGAAAATCATGTTTTTTTCTTACTCCGTCTAATCAATTATTATGCGTATCTTGTTTCCGACATCCCTCTCTATTGATGCAACCAGTACGCGTCTACGAAGTTTATCGCCCATTTAGATACCACTTCGATTACAGCTCATACACCGTGTCCCAAGACGAATTCAGATAAAAACTCTAGCTAATTGATCCTGCGATTTCTAATATATACTATTTGTTTAGACGCTTTCTAAAAAATCATTATGGTTAGAAAGAAAAATGTAAATTTTAGGTGAAAATCCTCCTTAAGTCTGGGAATGCACTTGGGACAACCCTGTATAACCATTCTGCGACACGTGTCCAACTCCGATTGTGACATCCCATGTAAGTTTGGATTATTCTGCAGTGGAAAGTCAACACGAAAGTGTCGTCTCGTAGGTGGCGCATCGAGATAGTCAATCTTTGCTCGCCGAGAGCGGCTAACACGACCTGACAAACGGAATGACGTCATAAATATGGAAATGTCTCTCTCCGTCTCCTTCGCACTCGTCCCCCGGCGCTGCTCGCGCACGGCTGTGCTTCTCGCTCATTGATCGGCGAAAGCTCATCTGAGTAGGTTGCTGCCTTTTTTATTGACGAGAAGATAAGTACCTGCATTATTCATAGGCGGGCGCCTCCGTTCGTTTCCATTGAGTGCAGTGTAAGCCCTGCTTTACAATCATTGGGTATCGCGTGATCCGAACAAACCTACATCATATATTTGCGATTCATGAGAAAATTACACCCCAAACGTGTTTAAGGGTTGTCAAATGATCATTAACCGAATGCGTTTTTAATGTGTAAACATTTATAGCGGGATTCGTGGCTGGGGTGAATTGCGATTCAGCAACAGTGACGCCGCGCCGCCGCTCGCGGGGACACGTGCGAGAGATGGGCCGGGAGGCTTGGCCTGCTGAATTTAGTAATAATCGATAACTATCAACCTGACATTTTTTTTTAATTAACCAAAGGAGCAAAGTGTCCTCTTATGCCAACAATGAAACATTAAACAGCAAAAAATACGAGAAAAAAAATCACATTACGAGTAAAACGAATTCAAAATTTAAAAGAAATCGTCTCATGCTTTAAAAACTCGATTGAACGCGCGGCTCGCTAAATACATCGAAGACATGCGAATACACCGAAATACATGCGTGTTTTAATTATATGTATATTTATTTTAGCATGAAAATGTTTTTTTTCGAAATAGAGATTGATGCCCTAAATGGAAATCAGTGAATTTAAATACACCAGTATATTAATTAGGCAATTTTATATGCAAAAGTATCTAGGTTGCTCTTTTTGTACCTTTCGCTGTTTATTATGTAAATAAATATTAAATTAAATTAATATTAGGATATTTCACTTTTAAGTTTTCGTATAATCTAAACACCTAAACACCAATTCATGTTGAGTATGATTTTAATAGTCAGTCGTTGTATTTTAAGAAATAGTGTTAAAATATTTTATAATCGCAGGACTTTCACGATAAATCTTTCACGTTTGACTGTATCAGGATATTGCCCCCTCATCCGCGGCGAGTAAAGACAGATCCTCGGAACGGTGCCGCAAATGAACCGCAGGACTGCGGACCGGGCATTATTGCCCCGGGCATTATTAGGTGCGAGAACGCTCTAAGTAATTTATTGCTAAATTAATAGCTTTATTGAGTTCGGCCGCTCGCACAGTCGCGTCGCTTCCAAGTTCCAATACGTGCCCGGGGCACTAAAGCGTCACTCGATAATCATGGCCAGCGCCGGGGAATTTACTGGGATCGGTGGCTTTCAGCTGTATTGAGGAAGGACTTTGTATTTTAAATTTTCGAGAAGGACTTTAAGGCGACGGGAATTTCAAGCGTATTATTCTGAGGATTATTGTGCCATTTTTGCTTCGGTGTAGATTGTACCAAATAACATAAATAATTTATCTTTTATGTATATAAATTTAATCCTATATTTAATTTCTAACACAAATACACTCTCCCACACACCCTTTCGCACACAACCAACATCCACACATACACACACAATTTTTTGAATATATTTAAGAAAATATTTTAATTTTTGGTTAAAATAGTAGAGTAGTGTAATATTATTGTATTTTAAAGCAAATTTATAAATAAATTAATAATGTCATTGTTACTATGTTATTATTTATTATGTATATTGACTCGCATTTACAGTATATAACTGACCACAGTACATTATACAGTATATTGAACTTGAATTATGTATTTCGTCGGTTAAGTATAAAGTCATTAACTAACAAAAAGAAAATGGTACACTTAATTTTTGTGGGGCTTTTGGATAAATGTAATAATAAAAAACTATTGTTTAAAAATATGTAGATATTATGTACAAAAGTTTAAAGAATTTAAATAGTTTAAACAAGATTTCTTCCTTTGTTGATTGTTTGGACTGATTTTTTTTTATTGTATCTAAAATTAATAAATGTGAAATAGCATAACATATATTGTTATAACTACTCTTTCATAACGAGAGATCGTTATCTCCGGGATCGAAGATTTTCTAATAGCGGAGGTGGATAGTCGCTTGTCTAATGGCTAGAATAATGCTGCTGTTTTGAATCAATGAAATGCAGATTTGTCATTTTTTCTTTATTGATCTCCGAGGCATACACATGTACTTTTATACAAGAAAAATATAAGGTAGCTTTTAAAATATAAATATGAAACCACTGAACCTACTATTTACAAATATTTTTTACTCCAATTTTTCCCGGCAGTTCTTTGTTATATCTGACGCTTCTCAAGAATTACATTTTTAATATATAATATGAGTATAAATATCGTTCATCTAAGCCCAAGTAGAGAATATTAGATCTATCCTAAAAGCCATGTCATAGTTACATGTTTAGTAATTGACCATATTTTAAGCTATCTCACACAACTGGTGTAGATGTTATCACCCCACTAGACAAGGTCTGTTCTGAGGTGATACTTGCTTGAATTTTGTTACACATTTGTTTTTTTTTATGATGATAATTAGTTAAAATAAATGCCTATGAAGTGTTAAATACAAAGTGTTAAAAGTGTAGCGTTTAAAGTGTTAAAAACAATATTCGCGCAAGGTGTGTTAATATATTATCATATAGTAAGTCTACGCAAGAGTACTTTGGCCGTCGCATATTCAACAGAGGGGCGGTTTGTAAATGTATTTATTTTACTTATAAAAAGCTATGCAAAGTACAAACATGTATGATCTTTACTATAAACATTACAATAACTGGACGCCACTGCACTGGACTGACGCTGGAAAAAAGGACGCCTAGTTTGTGGCGGGCGTTTTTCTGTGCCTAATGATCCCGACCGCTTTTCTGTAGACACACCTGAAGGGATGGTAGAATAGGGGCGGTAAGAGCGGTAAGATAACCAGTTTTTTATTAACAAAGATGGCCCCCGTGGTAACTGTACAAGAGGGTTATGTCGTAAAATATAACGGCTTTAATTAGGTATTAATGTTCGCAGCCGTATTAAAGAAAAACATTTCACCCCTTTGAATGATGATTAAACCTTATAAGACTTTTGAAGAGGCATTAAATGCTATAAAGTATGATTTACATTTTTCCAAGTGCTCTTTTAGGTCATAATATATTCTATTATTAATTGAATATTTATTATTTCATTTATTTTTACAAAATATTGTAATTTTCGTGGCAAAAAAACGGTTTTAACTGCTAGAAGCTGAAAATTATACAAATTAATTATATAGGTATACTCACAATACAGTTTTATATAAATGTTTAATTATAATAAAATAGTTTCATATCTAAAGTTCTTTATCAACTAATGTATTCCCACTATAAAATATATTTTTTTTTATTTATTATTATTCGGGTACAATTTAATAATATTCATGACATTCCATTAATTTATGCATTGTTTCATCATATGGTTATGGACAAATTATAAACGCATATGGTTGTACTGATATGGTTGTATGGCTGTATGGTTTTATGGTTGAACTCATGTACAGTTTTACCTTTATAAATAAAACGAAATGTGTTTTCACGCAAAAAACATTTTGGAGTGGTAATTAACTTAAGTACGAATCACATATCACATAGCTAATCTAAATTCGCATTTAGTGGCATTTTAGAATCATCAGCGGGTCCATAACTAGGTGCTAAACACCCTTCCTAAGGTGAACTGTCTATTTCTGTCCATTAAAAATGTGTGAATGCGATTTACACGGAGCAGAAAGTAAAGTATATTGTAGGATTATTTACTAAGATTATTTTTATTTTTTTAAATTCACAAAACATATACGTATGTATATTACATAAATGAATATTAGGGTTTAAAAAATAAAAGTAAAAGGAGATAAACTTATGGTTATAAATAGTACAGAGTAATATACTATACTATAGTGTAATTAAGTGGAATATATAGTGTATAGTGTTGTGCAGTGTAGTAGTGAATAAATAATAATCAGCGTGTCTTAAGAAGCAAAACTATGGTAAGAAGTTGATTTTTTTTTATTATATTTTAAAATTATCATCCTATACACATCAACAACCAACATCCCCCCCCCCCTACATCCCTACATCCCTAGATTCAACATTGTTGAATCTAGGGATGTAGGGATGTAGGGGATGAGAAGAAAATCAACATGAATGATGAGTACATCGCTTCCATGCGTCCCCCGAGTTTAATCGAATCCTCCCGAGTTTAGAGAAATGAGCTTGAAGTGGGCTCAGGAAAAATTGTGTAAGATACGCATAAAGAAGATACGGATGATTTATCCACGGATAATTTTAATGTAATATCAATTTTTAATTACCGTGAAAGCTAAGTTTTAGATTATAAATGCGAAGGCACTAAACTGGTTTGAGTCACTTAGCTTGGCGAAGTTTCGAGCGGAAAATATCTGTGGCAAAATGAACTTTTGGTTACAGGGTAGGGATAAGTGATCACGAAAAATAGTATCTTTAAAAACGTATCCCTAAAACCGGTACACCTAAAAAACACAAGATTCAGAATCCATTCCGAAGCTATCTTCTATTTTCATAGAATTTTCCGTAGACCAAATTATAAATTATAAAAGCGTATTCTTTATTGCTACGGACTGAGTAATTAATAATTAAGACGGCTCTCTCTCTGATTGATGCTGAGGTTTACACGATCATTGGAAGACGAGTTTGTCCCAATTCGGTGGGTTCGCCGCGTCGCGATGAAGATGTGGGACGGAGCGAGAGAGACTGCGGCAGACCCTCCTGTTTGCGCTCGTCTCTCTAGGGCCTTCGAGCATCCTAGTCCTCTGGGCTCTTGAGGCGACCGCCTCAGCGAGTAGCCGAGACCAGCCTACTTAGGGCAATCTAGCTAGGCGGTCGGAGCGTCTGTTTTACAGTAATATGATATTCATTTTTACCAGTGTTGCGGTTTTAGGTTATTAACATTACACATTCACTAATAAATAAATAACTATCATTGTATGTACAACCTCGTAAATGGTTCAAAAAACAACGCTTTTACCTGTATTCGGGCAAAAGCTGGGCAAAACACAAACAAGTACTGACCCATTTATTTTATAATCTGTACCTAAATGAAAAATGTTTCGTCACCTCATTTAACCATAATTCTTCATCCTAATAACAGATCCATTATTTTTGTTAAAATATCATCTTTTTGTTACCTATTTCATCTAATTAGGTAGATTCATATTATTTGACCACATTTTATACTAAGGAGGGTAGGTGAGAGTTAAAATGTATTTTTCTAAAACGCTGGGTTTAAATTTATTAAGTACAGAATCTCTTCAATACATTTAAAATGATTTTGCTGTATGGTTTTATATCCAACGCTTCATCAAAACACATAAAAGCATTTAAAATAAATAATAAAATAGTATCAAAAATGGTAGTAATAGTATCATTTATTTTATTTTAAATAAATAAGTTATCATAATCAACATCGTGTTTGAAAGTAATTTGGTTTGGTATTGTCCCAGGATAAACTTGGTCTAGTGGGGTTTTATTTTCTCGAAAATATAACAACTTTATTTTAATAAAGCAATTTTTTTAACACCATTCTAAAGTCAATAAAAGCCTTTTATCCGGTCAATCATTTCTGAACAATACATTTCGTGTAAAGCGACTACTATACGCGCCTTATTACAAGAGGGTAGGTAAGTTAATTGACAAATAGCGGCAAAAGATCCTAAAACAGATAGAGAATTTTAATTACAAAATAAATTATAAACAATCTAAAACACAGTGGCTATCACATTGGTAATATCAACTGTTTCTATAAATTGTTTAGTAGTAGCAAATCATTTAACCCGAACCTGGCGTCTTACAGCTAGGCACTACAGCCAGAGTACTCGCGCCTGTGGTACCAACTTGAAATGGGTTATTTCATTTCCTATCGACAATTGTGCCTGCGGCGCTTTTAGCCCATTCGAAGTGTGCCATAGATGTGCTTTGGATGACCATAGAGGCGACAGAGGAATGACATTCTTTCAATTCATCATAAATTTTACCACAATTTTACCAGTTTTTGTAAATTTTGACGCGAGGTTAGTAATGAAATAACACGGACACAATATTTCAATTTCATAATATTACTGCAAATATTTTAATATTTCAAATATACACCACAATAAATAAATAAACGCAGACATACTATTTATGTTTATAAAAATTATAATGTGACACTTAATATTCTTTGACGGGTTTCGATTTGTGCACATAGATGAGTTTGTATTAATATTAACTGGCCATTAATAAATAATACGTTCCAACAGTCCCGTGCTATCATATTTTTAACGTAATTTACCTTAAATTTATAGGTTTTTGACCTATTTTATGATTTCAAAGTATGATAAGGATCATCAGATGGCGGTTGATGAAGGTATTGAGGCACCATATCGCCCTACTTAAAAAAAACACCATTTTTCTTTAGAGTGCCACAATTCGAATGTGTTAGTAGTATAACTGCCAAATCACGGGTCCAAATCTACTAATCGGTGTAAGTGGTATTAGTTAATACAAAAAAAAAACTAACAATAAAATAACCGTAGATTTCATTTAAACTGTCAGTTAATAACTGACTAAGGAACTAATAAATAACTCTATACTGTTATTTTTCTAGAGTGAAAGAATAACGTAGATCAATTTAATAAACAAAAAAACAATGAATATTTTACCGTCGTTTCTTATAAAAAATTAAGCGATTAAATTCGAATTAACCTCGAAAGGGCAAGACCCGCAAAAGGGTTGAAAACATTAGGTAAGTCGAGAGTGATCTTTATCGGACATTGATCGTTCTTAGCCAGCAGAACTTTATCGGCTCGCTTTACATTTAAAATGTGTAATCCCCTTTACCGCTCGGTAACTGCGAAAGTTGGCCGCCATTATTCGGCGGTGTCGCGCGTTGCGAAAAGAATTTGCCGGGTTGCCAGTCTAGCATCCGGGTGTCGCCAGAGTCGCGCGACCGCCGGACAAAATGCACCCTATTTGGTTAGTGCGAGGTTTTCTTCATTTATATTAAGCAGTACTTAAACGATACGGCTAAAAATAAGAATAAACATATTTGGTGACAATTTCTTAATAGCGGCCAATCGCCCAAGAAAATAAACAACAATATTGAAAAGTTATGTACACCGCGTTCCAATACCATTCCCGTTAAAAATCCAAGTAATTGGCCCTGAGTTTTCAAACATGATTTGTTCTGACGTCATATCAAAATGCATCACGGTTTCCGGGGAAAAAAATGTAAACTTTACGCGATGATATTAAATCGTTCTCGTCATAAGTCCGTCCGCTCGCGAGGCCGCCTTGACCAGCCTTGGTTAAAAAGGAAATTTACAGTAGCGCTTTGATAAAATTATTATTTGGGCATGAATTATTTTCGCAATTTTTATACATATTCTAAAATAGCGTTAAGCTCAACAAAGTTTTAAATATTTTTCTACATAGGCGTAAGCTTTAATTGGCCTTATTTGGGAAAATGTATATGCTACTATTTCGCTGTATATGTATATGTACCTGTTAATAAATAAATACCCAAATAAATAAATATTTTGAATACTTACTTTATTTAACGCATTAAATGCATATAAAAAAAATATTATCGACATATTAACAAGGCTTTAATCACCTATAACCTGAATAAATCTTAAAAAAATACCTACTTTCTGATATTTAAGCATAAGCTCCTTTATCCTGCATTTCTTAAATTACATTTAGTTTTTAAATTTGTGCTTGGTTGTAGGTGATGTATTTTTATCGAGCCTTTCTTAAACATTTTTAGTTTATAAATATTTATGTAGTGGCATATTATAACATATGTATCGCTCCCAAAGCAAAGTAATAAATTAAATGTTGAGTTTTTGTTGACACAATGTTTTGTAGATCGTACGCTTCACATAAGTGAATATATTCCTTTTAGTTAGTTAACCCTGTGATATAAAATATCTCAGCTCGTTAAGGTCCCTGGTCGGAATGACCATTCTGCTTAGATAAAACAATTATTTAGGAAAAAACATTCTTTTTTTTTCTAGAACAGGGCAAGATTGGAATGCTCTACGTGGGTTCATTTTGCACATACTCTCCTGGTACTTTATATAAAACGTGGGTTGCAACAAGGGGAACCACCACCATCCCAGCAATATCACCGGAACAAGCTCTCAATATTGAAATAATAATAATAATAATAAATAATATTTTATTTTTGGTTTCATTAATTGCTTGGCCTGGCAAAAAAAATAAAATAATCGGAAATTCATAGCGACCACGAACGGACTCTGAGTTTGCCGAATTTTCGAGTTAGTATGTAATACGCAAAAGTACGAATGTCGTGAATTAATGTCGTGATTACTGTCCTTAAAAAAAAAATACATTTATAAAAACAATCTTTTATTTAAAAGCTTGAATGCGTATACAAAATTTCGTATCTGTGCTGTTGACCGTTGAGGAGTTCCCTCGTCTGAAGCCGTTCCGGGGTGTAGATTCAGGTCATGCTTACCATAAAAATGCATTGTCGTCGGAACTAAATTAACATGTCAAATTTGAACTCCGAACTAAGAGGAACTGGTTCTAATTCAGCTCGCAAGATTTGGCCTAAACCGTCATACAAACATTACAAGCTAAATAAAAGCACATACAAGAAATTTTGTATACGCATTCAAGCACTTAATAAAAGCTTGTTTCAAACTTTATTTAAAACTGCGGTCAATGAACTATCGAACCGTTATTTTAAAAAAAAATATATTTATTTAGTCATATATTAAAAAACAATATCTAAAATTAGATTATATTCAAATTAAAAAATCTTTAATTCAAATTAATCTATGCCTACGCCTTCTGTTTACGCCTTAATGTCAGTGAGTTTAGGCCAAGCATGCCTAATAATACAACATAGGAAATGTCCTAAATTAACATTATTAAATATTTTAAGAAAGCCGTCTTCGCCCAGAACCTCCATAGAAACGTTGTCCTTAAACGAGATTTTTGTTGAAATGTGGGTTGAAATTATTTCTTATCACGAAACAAGTTATCAAAATCTATCTTTGCCGTGTATTTGAGTGATGTTGAAGAGTATTTTTTTTTGTACTATTTGCGAGCAAAAAAAAAAACTTCTTAAGAAACCTGCTTTTCAGAATAAAAATTATATTTCCTCAAAAATTCGTTTCGAAATAGACGAACCCTTTCCTTTGAAATATTTTCGGAAAATCAATACAACAATGCTTAACATTGCTTAGTACAATGGATCGTGAACAGCGATTCAAGAGCAGAGATTTTTGTGAAAATATAAAAATCGTGGCCGTACTCTAAAAATTAACTTCTAAAGCTTGCTTTATATAAAAGAAGGTACTATCCCCATCTGTCCGTTCGTCCGTTGCAACTTTCAGCTCGAAAAGTACAAAATGCGAGATCTCTGAATTTTTGTGTGTTGAAAATCAACCATTTTTCGTATACATAACCCGAGACTGTTCGGGTAAAATAGGGTAGTACTTTATTGTAATCATTAAAGTCAACATATTGTCAGTAATAATAGTTTGATAGCTCAAATATCATATTCGAATATCAAAATATGCTGTTGCGAGGTCTATTAATCTATTAATGGCCAGTTACATTAATACAAACTCATCAATGTGCACAAATCGAAACCCGTAAAAGAATGTTTAGTGCCACATTATAATTATTATAATCAGAAATATTGTGTCCGTGTTTATTTATTTAATTATTTTGGTTACCCAAATGAAATTGTACACAATATAAATAATGACACAAAGACAATATAACTTAAAGTACCTATACATTCTTAAAGTAGGGTAACCCAAGTGAATGATAAAGATATTTAGAGGTTAAAAATAATAATATCAAAATATATTAAACAAATTCAAATAAGATTATCTAAATAAGAAAAAAACGATTTTAAATTTAACAAAAATACAAAAAGAGAACATGAAATATATTAATTTAAGCTTCGATTATTTATATATATATATCGAAACAAAAAAAATAGCAGAGATAGTAAATGAAGCAACTCATTACAAGTTGGTATTACAGGCGCTAGTAGTCTGAGGGTAGTGGGTCAGGTTCTAGTCAGAATCTGGGTAAATATTTCAGTACTACTAAGGCAGTTGATATTTAGCTACAAGGTGTCATAGCCATTTTGATTTTTTGATGTGTTCGTTCAATCTGAACCACCATAATTTGTCTGAAAAATGTTCACGCATTAGAGAGGAATAGGTTTATTTTAGAGAAGGTTATTTGGATGTATGTATTGTTAGAGAGCGGGTAGGCGTCGGTTGCCCTGCGCGAGACCGTGGCATCTTAATGTAGGTGTTTGTTTGTTTGTTTGTGAAGCTGGCGTATTTCCGTAATAACTCCCTTGCCCGGAACGGCGGGAGAAGTGAGGTTCTGAGGGAAGACGCGACGGGAAAAAACACGAGACGCGGGAGAATGACAACGTCTACTTCGACTTAATTAATTTACTACCTTCTTTCAATTGGCACTCGTGCTCGCCTAAGTAAAGACGTCAAATTGGTTTCTTAACGACTTTCTTTTACAAATGCAAATTAAAAGTCCCTCTTAATCGAATAAAACACATTCTTAATTGCTTCGCACGATATGGAATATCTTTATATACAGATTTTTATACTAAAAATAGAAAGAGTAGTATCTACCTTTCAACTTTCCGAGTGAGACTGCCAACTGTCGTGCGAGCGAAACAGAACGTGCACCTAGAACGCACACACTGCCGCATACATATATATACATGGCTAGTAAATATAATAACATACATGGTTAGTAAACTGTCCGGAAATTGACCGGAAATCAAAAGCCGTTCGACCTCACATTTCGCGGGTTCGCCGAGCATACTCTATCCATGAAGGTTCTTAGCCGTACCACGCTGTAAAAGAAACTCCCCCTTACCGAAATCCGTCTCTCGGTTTAGAAATCGCTAACTTCTAAAATGTAATTTTGTAAATTTTTGGGTATACTGAGATTTTTCTAGTTTTCTAGTTGTGTTAACTCGTCTATGCGTAAAAATAGAAAAAAAAACCGAATAACCAGCTTGCTTGAATAATTTAAGATTTAACCTAAATATAAATTCATATATGTATTTCTTTTGCCACAAGCATTTTTTAATAAATCAATACTATCTATTTTATTTAAATACACATAGGTAACCAAAATGTATGCATAAATATACATATTTTTAATTTAAATGAAATGCTAAATATTTTGAATCGATAGTTTGCTGTTATAAATTTTGTTATCTTTTTATTTTATTTTTATTTCCATATACTTAGCAAATATTTAAGTTTTATTATTTTTACACGAATATTAATAAATACAATAATATTGCGGCCAATATTAATTATAAATGTGATAAACACTATCAATAATGTAAAATAATGCAAAATATATATATAAATATATTTTTTTCAAGCTAAATAGGTATAACAAGTTTGAATAGGTATTTTGTCGAGCTTATGTCTTATTTATGGCAATACTTGTGTTAAATTAGTTTTAAAGATTTTTCGTAGTTTCTAATATTATTTTCAATATTTATTTCAGCCAGGTAAGAAATAATAAATGATGTTTCACACAGAATTAGAATTTCCTGGTGTGTCGCATATTTATACAACGTCCAACAAATAATATTGGTTTCCATTATTTTACTGGTTGTAATATATATACAGGTTTCGCATTTTTCACTCATTTTTATGATTAAAATAAAATATTACAATTATTATCTTTCTTTTAAATGAAGCGAGTAAAAATATTACTCTATTTTCAGTTCGAATAATCTGACTGCGCACTGTCATTCCCTATGAACATATGCCGCCGCCAAGAGTTGGTAACGTAAGCATATTTCACACCTGTGACATTGCAAGATACACAGTTCTCATGTCCAGTTTAACTGGAAGTTTTGTATTGACTTCAAATGCAACTAGAATTAATAAGTTTGCGAATTCCTTCTTGAAAGACACAAGTATTTGTTTTATGTGGTTGCTAAGTTGCATCTCACATGTTGTGACGTCAACTATAGTTGACGTCACATATACAGTTGATATTTATATTTATAGTTTGGTATATAGTTGATATTTATAAATTCCTTTCTCACGGTTCAATTTTCATACTCAAAGAAGGAACTTGACTTTTCGCGCTCTCCCACTAGGCACCTCTCTAGGCGGTCAACTAAACTACAAGTCTTTACATTGTATCGAGTCGAAGCTATTCCTGTTATTTATTAATTTCTGTTTGTATTCCTACTGAATCAGAAACTGATTAGAATAAGTGTGTAACTTCTATAAACTACTTGTGACATTGGCTTATGCATCCACCGTTACAAACATAATACATATATTATGTGTGTTGGACGGCTGTAAAGTGAAAACAATTATGAAAAACGCGCTTCTGCGTCCTGAAGCACATTGACCGAGGAAATTGAAAGTACCAATTTATTTTCAATCGCCTACCTGCCTTTATGCTATTTAATTTTTTGTGTTTTTTTTCACATCTTTCAATTTAAATGGTTCTTTTGTGAAACTGTTCGCATCAGGACCCTAAACTGCCTCTTTTCCCGAATGGCTTTAAAATCCTACCTCTCCCTTGACTCTAAAATATTATTTACTTAAAAATACCTCAACCAACGGTAATTAATGAACGTTTCGTTCGAAGTAATGAATGTTTTATTCGCGGGAATATAATTAAAATTAATATTAGAGACCATTATCTTAATCATGTTGTATAATTATATTCTGAGTTTGGTCGTATAGAGACCCAAATTTAGTAAAAGTAGTTCTTATTTGGGTCTTAAATACTACAACAAACTACCCGAGAACATTAAAGAAAAACGTGAAATAGGCCAATTCAAGAAGGCATGTTACATTTGCTGAACATGAATTTATATAATATTAATAAATTTTGATTCTCATTCTTCTATTTGTATTCAGGTAAGTTTGTATGAATGTACAAATTCGCAAATTTAAAATTGTTTTCATAGTTTTTTGCGTTGTTTTGTTATCGAAATAAATATCTTGTATCTTGTATTTTTATCCATTCATCTTTGGACACCAGAACATTGATCTGAATTCTGCCAACGTAAGATAGCCACTCCAAATCTTATACTCCTAGGTACAATCCATCTTGAGCCATCAGGTGTCTTTTTTATACCTTGCCTCCCTTCATCGGGCGGTGCTACAAATACTGCTTACAATATTGTATGTATAAAATAAATCTTATATTTTTATAATTCTTCACCTTTTAAGGACATATTTTGGCTATAAACTGGTCTAACGTAATAAGTAAATAATTAAAAAGAAGATTTATGCATTTTAAATTTGCGTAAGTAATAAAAATATTTTTCTAGTTACGACTTGCATCAGACAACTTTAACGTATAACGTTTTTTTGTATAACTGCCACTTATAAGTTAGAAGCCTTCTAACGATTTATTATTAATATGAAAAATCACATAAAAAAAACTAAGGTAATGACAGCAAAAATATGGTTTTAGCAAACATAAAGTATGGTTGATATAATGACAGCAATATTTTTTGTTGGATTTACGATTATTGTTAAACTTACTTGGTTGCAATACTTATTTACATAATGCATAAACTTGCAATATTTTTTGCTAACTGTAAATTTCACGATCAGTTATTCAGTCAACCGCCATTTTGATTTGAATAAAAGCAAATTAAAATGGTAACAAGTAAAAACAATAAAATATTATGGTTGCTGCTACCAAATTTTCAGGTAACGTCGTTTTATTTCGTCAGCTGTTTACCCACGACGCCATTTGTTTTATAATCATAGCAAAATGTTTTTTGCTAAAATATTTTTAAACACACACTCTTACATTCTTACAAATTTAAATACATTCTTATATACTTACATACAAAAAAAATACATTCTTAAAAAAACACACTCTTACATTCCACACCCTATTATATTCACAGATTATAACACCCATACTATGTTATCACTTATAAATTAGATCCTAGTGTTTCTGTTAAAAGTATATGTTAAATTGGAGATGCCTGTAGTCGGCTCAAGTTGTTATTTATCTATTTCTATGTAACTGTCATTATGTATAGCTGTAAGAATTTCTCATACAAATTAAAATATATATATATATATATATATATATATATATATATATATATATATATTTTTAACTAAATCTCATTCTGCCATAGCAAGAAATATGGTAAATCCATTAATTATTAGCCTGTACGTAAAACTATATGATTTGCTTACACTTATGTTCGATTTGCAAATTTTTAAACAACCAAACATTTTGCTAAAATATAGTTTCCAGTGTAAATGTGAAAACATAGTACAATTAATTAATTATAGCAAGATTATTATAATTCTACATCAACGCCATACGATAAATACATGTTTTACTAACAGCGTGATACATTCCTCATAAGGATCTTGATGTTTCGCATTTTTATCTATAAACTTTATAGCTAGTGCGTCCAATATTTCCTGGGGCGAGTCGCCCGCTAGTTTCCGCAGTGCGCCCTTTCTATTCGTATGCAAATTGGTGGGGTGGGTCGTCCTTTAATCACACGAGCCCTGTCCAAATTAAGCTTTGAATATATAAGGTTTTTAGGATTATACGCCTTACAGCCTCTTCAAGCGCTCATCTGGCGATATTAAAAGTGATATATTTGAGTGTCTCGTTCGCTCCTGAACGAGATGATGCCTTCAAGTGCCTCCTTATTTAGGATTGTATGGTAACGTTGCCAAAGAAAGACTCATCACGATTCATACATAACACAAAATTTAAATGAACACGAAATAAAAGAATGTAAGAATAGAATCCCTTCTATTGAACTTTGATCGCTACCTATTTGCATCAGTCGCGCCTCACTCAGAAACAGGTAGGTAATATAAAAAAAAATATTTATTCCGAAAGGTCGAACTGACGGCACCTTAAGAGGACTCAACCCGGTCATTGCTCCATACAAATGTAATGTTTTGACTTTCTTATTTGTAGATATAGAAGAAAAAAGTGCTAGATATCGATTAATCTCCTAACTATTTTGGACAATAAAAAAAACTTTTAGGTCCAAAAGTTAGATGCGCTAAAGTTTATATATTTACATGAATTTTATCTAAACTTTATATGTAAAATATATTATACTGACTAAATACAAGAATCGAGAAGCTACAAAGGAATAGTTGATTTCATGAAGATGCAATTTTTTCAAAGATGCATTGATTCTGGTTTTGAAGATAACCCTCTTGTTGTGATTTTAAATACACCTTTATGGTAATACTTAACCTTTATGTATTTAAATTGTTATAATAACTCAGTTTTTATGGATCCAGACCAAAAACATTATGAACAGAAACCTGACCCGGTGAGATTGTTGTCTGACACTCTGTTCCAGTCTGTCCGAAAGGTTTTTGCCGGAAGGCGTGGGTAGATTTCACCGAATCAAAGTAGGGAATAGGCAAACTCCAATTGTACGAACTCGTATCAAACATTGCGCACACCTCAACCCGCCGCCGCGCCGTACCCTTGCGCAGCGAGAGTGCTTATATTGAATCCCTCTTTATACTGTGCCGTACAGGTTACTCATATCAAAAATTATTTCAAATAAAGGTTGCAGGACTACATAGGGCCCACAATTAAAATTTTGAACGAATTTGAGACTGTACCTATCAAGGGAGGTACGATTTTTTGAATTTTGAAAACCCATTTTTTCCCACCCCTAGGACAAAGGGTTGGTGCTTTCAAAAGTTTTTACTTAGCTTAGTTTTAGGCCCTTATCTGAGAAATATAATAAAATTTAAATGAATTCGATATATTATATACTCAGAAAGTTATAGTAAAAGTTCTCTTTTTTGAAAAAACCCCCATTCCCGCCCCCCCGGTCTTACCATTAGCTTACTAACCCATTTGCCCATTAACGGACTTAACCGTGATTTCGTGCCCTTGAATTTTATGTATCAATTTAAAAGTGATTGGTGTAAAATTACGGTAGTTATCTTGTCCACAAGAAAGCGATATACATATATAAACTTTTAAACTGAGGTTGGTTTTGAGTTCTACCCATTATAATAGGTAGCTTTCCTAATGAAATCTACCTAAAATGCGCACAAAACACGCCAATGGCGTTTGATAAATGAACGGATTTCACGCTTCGAGGTGGCAACTAAGTACGGTCAAATCAAAAAAGGTACTATCTAGGTTAGAAATGTAAAGCTGTCACGTTAAAAGTAAAAGTTCAGTGGTGCATTCTTTCCTCGGCGGTCTCTTGTTCTGATGTGAATCGAATTACTTTGATTGAAATCCGAAGCAACTATCTTTGCCGAATAATATCCCATTGGGTGTCCTAAGACCATTTTCGAAGACTTATGTGGGGTGTTTATGGTCCCCGTTACGCGTAAGAAATTTTATAAAAAAATGCGAAAAAAAATCATGCCGAATTTATTAATTTTAGTATTTTCGCTCGTGTAAATTCCCTTGTTGCTCGCAGGCGCTCGGCCAACGACCGGCGCGGCATATTATCACTAAAAGTTTAAAATTTTATCGCTCGGAAACCATGAGAAATATTGACATGTGGTCAAAACAAGCCATGTTCGAAATCGCACGGCCAATAAGTAATTTTTTTATCCGGAATGGTTTTGGAATACGGTATATAATAAAGTAAATTATGTATCTTTAATATGGAAATATAATTTTATTTAATTACAATAAAATCTTTGTCTCTCGTCGCATTTTGTGTCGCGTTTCTCCGGAATAAAAGGCAACCACGGTGATGCCTATTATATATTGAACGAACACAACAGATTTCCATCGGCGGTTAGAGGGAAGAAAGGTTTGGGGAGAACGACAACGGATTTATATACATAACGAATAATAAACGAGTGTTTTTATTTAAATAATTATTATTATGCACATAATAAATTACAACTGTATAGAAATAGTACAAGCATTCTAGAACATCAAAATTAGGTATATTACTATTTATATAGCAAGCGATATTGTTGAATTCCACAGATCTTTAGTATTAAAAAACCTAAACTTAAAAAATATTTTTTTTACACTAAATTACTATGAAATTATTGAAAAAATTGGAATTTCCCCTTCATTCAGCATATTCATCTATCTTGCGTCTCTATTACGTGTGTATCTAATTAAGCTATCTTTGTCTGTTAGCTGCGTGACAAACAGCGTTGTCTTGACCATAATGTTATGCGATAAATACAAGTTTTTTTTAAACCTATGTATTTGCTATTGGATTTTTTTTATATAAGCAGCACCCAAAAACAATACTCATATATAATTAACAGTTTAAATTATATAGTTAAAAAATAAAAAGATGCTCATAATTTATGTTATATTTAACTATTTATAAATTAATAAACATTATAATAGTTTAATTATACCGTTACACATTAAACACATATGTTATATTTTTAACATATAATGAACAACATACGCAACAAAAAGATATGTAATAGATTTACAAGTTCTACCCCGGGCTTTGCTCAGGATTGACAGATAGGCCTTTAATGGCGCCTTCGGAACACGCCCAGTCGTGCCTGCGGCACTCGGGATAGGTCACTTCGCTCTTATATCTAGGCTCTTCGGGCCATTCTATGCAGGCAGCTTTGTCGACCATCAAAGACGCCGCAGTGCTATTTCAATTTTTCTTTCAGTAAAAACTTCATTCACTGTATCCGGAACGAATAAATCTATCATGTGCGGCTACGCATTCCACCTGACGTACTCCGTCCGACGTATTCAACATTTTCGACGGCCTTTGAGGTTATAATTTCTACATTTTTTTCAAATTCTACACAGGAACCCTGAATATTTCACGATAAAAAGTAGTCTATAATAATATCTCAAAAGTCCTCTACCTGATAATGAAAGTTTCGTAAAAATCGGTTCAGACATTTCGGAAAAAAATATTTGTTTCGAAATCACAGACAGACACTTCAACTTTATTTATATGTATAGATAACATTATTTAATACGATTTCAATAAATATTAAAAAAAAAACATCTTTTAGGTTATTGTTCGGATATTTTATGCACGGCGATTAAAGAAGCTAAAAGTTTACCTTAGAACAGATGGTTCTACCTAGTTAGGTAAGCATGATACCTACTTCCTCACAATTACGCAGTGCGCTGAGGTCACGTTAAAATTAAACATTTTATGGTGGATTTATATACGGTAAGCGAAGTATCGTTAAAATCTGCTTTTTCTGAAGGCTTAAGGTAAGTTTTCATACAATGATTCCCTCACTCTATCGCTAAACCGCTGTCCGGAGCCTCATTTACAGGCTGGGCGTCGCCCTTCAGCAATCACTCATTCGTTCGACGCGCGGCGGGGAAAACAAGTCCGACAATACTCGAACATAGGTCGTGTTCTCGCCTCGGCGCGTTGCTGTTTTACATGACCGCTCGTCGAACATTTTTGAGATTCTCGCCCTTTTAATCTCAAGGCAAACAAAGGAGGTTTTCAATTCGACCTATATGATTTTTTAAAAAATTTTACTGTACTTCAAAGTAGCCCAAACGATTTCATTTTTTTTTGCATATGACGGGGTATACCTCAGGTTGTTTCCTTTTTAGTTTCATTGAGTTACGTCGAATGTAAGGTAGCAAATAAAAAAAAATAACTTTTAATTTTTTATATTAATTTGATTTAATATTGCTGGTTAATAAAATTAAATAAATTAAACATTACGTATTACACAGAAGAGATATCTTCTCAAATTTTATATACCGACCCCTTTTATATTGGTAATTTGGCCAAAATTCATAAATATGTGCTTTAGAACGTGTGAATATATAATATCCCAAAGAGAAACCTTTTAAAAGTTTTAATAGACTAAAATATAAAGTGATATTTTAGATTTTATCAAATTATTAAAAAGGCTGAGTTTCTCTTTCATTAACGTTTATTATCGCTAGGTTATGATGAAGAGAGGTGCTTTGAAGTGTAGTTTATACTGCCTTGTTACCAACATGAAATTAACAAAAAAGACCAAAATAGTTAATAAAACATATAAATAAGTAGCTATTTAGGAAAAGCTATACAATTATTTACATTTTTTTTCAAACTTCAGCCAAATGGACCTCAGAAGAGATAGACCTTTTCAAGTAATATTTCGGTCGTGATTAAGTATTAATTTCCCCTTCAAAATAAATCATTTATGGGTACAAATACTGATGGTGTAAAATGGTAATGATGGCATAAAAATACGCTCAGGCATTTATAAAATGTATCGACCGCTCAAATTTGAAATCCTTTACAAATAAATGTTTGAAAATAACAAGCACGTTTTGAAATGAATGTAATCCTTGCGGGAAGGAAGCCATTCCTTGAATATTAACACAACAAGCACTCGAGATGCCAAAATGTAGCAATAAGGTCTATTATTGCTTAAAAGCTTCCGCAATTTACGCCGCGGGCACCGATCCAGGGCTGATCGTAAAACGACAAATAAAACAAGACGCCTTCAAGGTAAAAACGACCTTACGCAACGAAAATACAATATTGTGATTGTCAATGCTCATTGAACACAATGCAATCAACTTTGAGGTTAAGTTTCCATGTGATTTTTTCAATGTTTAAACTAAATAATTTGGCAGTAAGGTATTTTAGTATAGAAAACGATAAATTTTGGTAACGGTTTGGATTACCAAAATTATTAGATAAAATAATTGGACAAGTAGCTATTATTTTTTTTTATTTACCAAAATAGGTTATCAACAACATAATATTCAGTTATATTTAAAGTAACTATTAAAATAAAATAAAAATAACAATTGGTAAATTAAAAAAAAAGTTACCTTCCTAACTAGGTAAAATTTACCTCTTCTAAGAAATATTATAAGTGCAACAGTGTGAGTATAAAAAACTATGCAAAACCCCGTGAAAAATAATAAAAATAAATTTTAAACACAAAATATACACACTGATATACGCGCACACACACTAATGTTACACACAAAAGAATGCAACTTTAGTGTAACTGTTATATATGAATAATGTACTTTTCTTTCGCTATGTGTGTTTATTGGCCTTATGCATAATCACTTTAGTTTGCTGCTTCTAATGGCTGTTCGCCATTTTCTAAATGGTTACTGGTTAAGTTACTTTTAAGGTTAGCAGCGATCTAACGAGACTATGCATAGACCTTATCTGCCTTTCTGGTTGAAACTAATTTATCCTTCATACGCTGTCTCAATAATGACATTTGTTGTTGAAGTTGAATCACATACTTCTTAACTTTTCGGTGATTTTTTTATACTAGGATTCTTTAAAATATGACTTACAAAATATGATAAAGATACTTTATGAAAGGTTTTTTACAGTATGAGATGTATGTGGATTCCAAAACCCTGCTTTGCTTATTATTCATAGCAAAAAGCATTACCCGAAACTGCACGTATTCATTTCGCTTACTGAAATGTTTCGACTTTAAGCAGTATTGACTGTACCTTCTGGGATCATGTTTTAAAAATCAAGTGAAAAATTATTTTATCCCTAAATAAACAGCCAATAAAGCAATAAATTCGATACAAAATGTATCAAAATCTTCATCGTTTCATTTAATGATCAATTCCATTACTGTTGAAGCAAATTTAAAGTAAAAGTGTCCGAAATTGACTGGATGAAAACCCAAAAATAAAAACGCAGTGAACCCGATTTTAGTTTAACTTCGTCTATGGTACCTGCATATTGAAAATTAATTATTTTTTGTCAAAATATAACAGACTAGAAATGTTTTATGATTTGAGAACTTTGTGAATTAGGTATTTCTTTTAGTAAGATAGTGATACTATTCCTCTATTTTCGGAAGAACGACTAGTGTTGACACACACACATCTCAAAGCGTACACATCTCAAAACATACACATCTCAAAGCGTGTGTAAAGTGTGGTGAGTGTGTCTTGTTTGATAAAAGCTAAGATCGTTTGGTTAGAAGCGACGTTTATACCAGGCCAAGAGCTATTACACGATTATTTCGCTTACTTCCTGCCATTCAGAATATTTTCTGTGTTAAGCGTGCGTTTAGGCCGATCGGCGATTGGTCTATCTATATATCGATAATATATCTGGTCTCATGTCATCGGTGAAGAATTGCATTTTCACTGTTCGATTGTCCTTTTGTGAGGCGTTTGACACGAGGCCCGCCAGGGTCGAAACGGGCGAGGGGGGTTGAGGGGGAGGGGAAAGAAATACCGACTAGACTTGAAGGGAGGGAACACGCGACATTTATTTTATGTCTGCCAATCGGGAACAATTTTCCCATTTTTCATCACAACATTTGGTGCTTCTGTACTTATAGTAGGTACTAACATTTTGTGCCACACTTTTATGTTTAGTATGTTTACCTATTTATATAACTTTCATTCAGGTTTAGGAAATTTGTGAGTGCACACCTCTGAAAGTGAAAACTCATATAATCAAGCTAAAGGAGATTTATCGAGCTTTTTTATTCATGTTAGTTTATATATGTTTTTTTGTATGTTTTGCAACAACTTTGTAAATACAGCAAAAACTGGTCTAAAACGACGAACTAAAAGAGTCCTAAAAACATTTTAAAGTATGGTCATCTAATAAAATACGCTCCCAGTAACCGTACCTACAAATGTATTGATGACAGTGAACGACGGGTAGTTTCCAGCTCGCAAATATTGTAATATAGGTCAATTGTATAGGTCAGGAACACGACAATACCCGCACCAAACGTTCAATAGAGTATTTATATTTTTATATAGATTTTTTTATTAGGCTTGAAAACTTGTTGAACAGAAGTTGTTCAAATTCAACACTTAAAATGAAACTGCTGATTTTAAGTTCACCTGTATTTAAAAATAACGTTATTCATATATCATTTATTCATAGATCGTGGTAGTGTAATGGTTAAGGCGTTGGACTAGTGGTCCAAGGATTCGAATCCGCACATGGTGATACCATTTTTAACGTTTTATTATCACCATCTCCCCTGGCTCTAATGAGGCACATTTGGCCTAGTTGAGTAGGGCTCAAAATAATTTATATTAATTAAAAAAAAGAACTCTTTAGGGTAGGTATAAATTGCTTAAAGTATTAAAAGATAAAGGTTTTTTTAAGACATTCAAAGATAATTATCAGACTTGTGCCGACCATTGCTGACACTTTAAATCTACTTTTTACGTAAATCGTCCGTAAATTTACGTAAATAAACACGGCAAGAGCGTGCGTGTCCTGATGAGCGTAGAGGTGTGAAGTGAAAAGACTCATTACGGGTGCCGGAGCGGGCCAGGTAATGTAATAATACGCGTTATTCTATATGTTACGTACCCCGTAGGAGAAATGATGGGCTTAAAAAATGTTTTATTCTCCTCTCGCTGTCAGTTAATTAACTAAGACTTAACGAAGTTAGCCTGTATTTAATGAAGCTGGGCTCACGGCGAGCTTAAAAGCATGAAAGCAATGTTAAACCTGCTTTGGCGAGGCCGTTTTTTCGAGTAATAACAATGTTGGATTTTTGTAATTTCGTAACATCCTTTATCGCTGGATTTTTTTTTATAGATATTATATATCTGGACCAGAGTATAGCTGCCACGACGATTTGGCGGGTAGAAGTATAGCTAATTCCGTTGAAGCTCATGCTGTCTTTGTTTGCCAGTTTGTTTCACTTTATTTGATGAACATTAAACTTAACGGCTAACTTTACGACAGCTTAAACTTCTAAGAACTGCCATTGGATGGCTGCATTGTGGATTAAGTTACATCGCAGTGGCTCGTAAAACTGACATTGCATATGACATTATTTTGCCTTTGTTCGCATTAGATAATATTATGTTATTCAGCGAGGGCTTACTTAACTTGCATTATAACTTATCATTGACTGTATTCATATATCATTGGGTCAGAATCTGTGTTGCATTTCTATTCCCATACAAGTTTTCTTAAAAGAATGTATGCAGAAATGCTACATTATTTCGAGAATATACAATATTTAGGAGTGAAGAAAAACAAATGTTTAATGGCTCGCATCCTTCGTCCTACCCTTGAATACTGCTCATCAGTATGGAATCCTCACACCCAATGTCTTAAAGACGAATTAGAAGCAGTTCAGAGAAAAGCCAGCAGACATATCTTTAGGTGTTTTAGTAGGATTGAGAGTCCATCTGAATTAATTTCAACCCTTAATTGGGAGCCACTAACTAGAAGGCGTTTCGAATTCAGGTTAACTAGTTTAAGCCTAATGACCGTAATGGCTGTAATGACCATCCTTCCAAAATAAAACCAATCTTGAGAAAATGGAACATTGGGTTCAATTCGTTTCTTTCCAGAACAATTCGCCAGTGAAATTCTCTTCATAGGTCAGTATAGGTATCCTTTTCCTTGTTCCAAGGCTGTTTTTAAGCGTAGGCTGCGTAGTAGCGTAAAATAAAAAAAATCGAAAATGAGATATATATATATATCACGCATTCTTACGAAATACTAGGATCGATAGTCTAGTTAAGGAACACACCATAGTAGTGCCGATCGCTTGTACGTAAGATGCCGTGCCATTATTATTTGTTGCTACACTAACATATTGTGAACCTAAATAGATATAAATTTAAAAAAAAGTTATATTAATTTTCATCTTCGTATAAGAATATGATTGTAATTTAAATATGTAGATTGAACTAATGAACTCAATAGGAAATGTGTTTAATCATTTTAGAATTGACGGTAAAATACTAATGTTACAAGATCACGTCGCCGTGTCGGAGACTGCAGTTACCAAGCGAATAAAGTTGAGCATTGAATTCGAGTGAATACGCGAGGAAATGAATTTTATAGCTCGTATTCGTTAAAGATCTTATCTCCTTAACGAAAGCCGTTCACAGCTTCATTCAGTTAATAGCATCAGACGCGGAAGGGAATAATTATCAACGAACGGCCAGGGCGGTAGGAAGGCTTCGTAATGAGCCTGCTAACTTCCCCATTGTGACGATGATAAACAGTCATTGTCCTCCCCTCTCGCTCTCGCAGCAGCCGAATGAAGATAATGGTACGTATCTCAACAAAATGTGACGATATTATGGCGAGTGGTAGGGTAGGCCTAGACTTACAAGTAATTACACTTTTGATGTCCGCTATTAAGGAAATATAAGAAAGGAAAAAACATACCTTCAACGTTTGAGGATGGAAATGTTGACCCTACGCCCTACGACCGGCGCCCCACCCGGGGGCCTGCCGATTTCGCGTAGTAATAACAAGTTTGCGTAGGTAGTGTTGTTTTACCAGGGAAAGTAGGTTTCCTACTTGCCTTTTATAAGAAATAGCTTCGTTAAGGTTCAAACTTCACACTAATTATAAGTTAACAATATCCTAAAATATATAAAATAAGTTAATGGTTGTCCCATTTGTACCACTATTTGTAATTCTGTTTTTTTTTAAATGTATATATGAACCACACGAATGAATATGCTTCTAAGAAAATAAATGATGGTTATTCATCGGTTGGGCAGTTTTAAGGACTTTGGTCTTCGAACTGCTCGGTCGGCGGCTAGTCTAGTATTTCGTGGGTATTTGGTATAAAATGCTGTCGTTTTGAAGGGTTAATCATAATTACACGACGGGATTCGAGCGCTGACCGAATTTATACTATTTGTTAAAAAAATATATAAATTTGGGGAAGAATTATTTTCGCATTTTTTAAATATTTATTTTTATATTTATTTAGGAAACAAAACAGTTACATAACAAAAAAATCATATACAGTAATAAAAACAATGGTACCAACTTATAAGTATAAAATAAAACCAATTAAATATTTCCACCGAGTGAGTACAAAATTAGTGTTTAACCTAAGAAATGCAAGAGGGATGAAGAGAGTGGGAGGGGAAGGCAAGGGAAATTTTATGTTAAAGTTTGGGTTTTGATTAGTTTTTTTGAACGCCACATTAAATATATCAATTTTTGGATATTTTAAATTTAAGGTTGAACGCTTTCTATAAAAGGTTTCATTTTGCCCATAATAGGTTCTACGACGTGGGATATCTCGCAGATCGTTTGTTTTTGTCACATAGAATTTCCTAATCATAGTAGGGGATATACACACGTAATTAGGTTTTCAGGAATCCTGTATAATAGAGCACGAGAAAGTAATCCTCTGGGCTCATTATTTCTGGTTATTTGTGTTTCCTGTGAAAAACGTTATTGTTCCATTCAAATGCTAAGCGAAGCAGTCGAATGCGCCGTTAATGCCTTGCGCAGGGCGAAACTTCTAACCCGTGGCTTTGGTAAACATCTAAAAGGCCTTAAGGCACGAGGAGCAAAGCGACTTTATTATAATTTTCAAAATTATAACACTTCCAAATCCCAACAATATATTCTAAATGAGGTTATAATTAGTTTGCTCTAATACATACACCCTTATCTTGACCATAAATTACGTTAACCTTAACAATCTGACAGCCGGGGTGCTCAGCGCTCATAAAGGAGCATTTCCATTAGGCGTTGCGCAAAAAACGACTAAAGGAAAGTCATAATTTCGTCTGGGAAATACCACGGCCTCGAGGCAAAAACGCCGTTCTCTGTACACGTTTAGAGTTTAGACGAAAATGATTGCTATCTTGTGGGTGAGGAATGAGGTGGGTGAGTAGCTTTTCGTTTATTAATCATCTGCTTCAAAACTACTAAATGGATTCTGATGGGGTTGTTAGGGTCGGATATTCGAAATTTAAAACGTCATAGTATATTGAAGATTATTTGGCATTCGTGACTAACTGTCTTGTCAAGGAAAAAGAAATAACTTATAAAATTTTATTTATTTACAGTAACTTAACATTAATTTCACATTATGCAAAGTACTACCTAACTAGGCAATGCCCGTACTAAATGCATCGTTTTTATAAGTATAACCGTCTCACTGCACAACATACAATTACAATTATTTGAATTGAATTGTATGCAATAATACATAATATATAAATAATAATAATATTACATAAATAATAATAATATTAATATATATATATAACTATATACTATATATATAAATAATAATACATAAATGTATCGTTAACAACTAATACGTAATTTTAATAATAATTTATTTATTATAAAAATATAATATAGTAATAATACACATATATACACTCAAACTAATAAATAGATATTACCCATTGTTATAGAAAATACATGACCTTTGTTGTAAACGTAAAACCCAACTAATAAACTAATATTAAATCAATACAAGATATAGTATTTACACAGAAAAGAAGTTTATCTTGGTATGTAATTGATTAAAGTCTTTTTAAAGTTGCTTAATTAGAATAAATAATACGTTTTGGTAATTGCGTAGCTAAACTTCAGGTTTTTTTTAAATTACAGCATACTTCAGTCATGCTACGCCGAAAAGTAACACATTTAGGGCGCAATACTGCTGAAAGAAAGAAAGCGATTGACTCGCAACGACGAGTCAGAAGAGGTACCAAAGGTCAGACGAAAAAAATCACCTGTGAACCAACAAAGAATATTCTGCTTTATACAACTACCCTTCTCTTGATTACAAGAACCACCTCATGGTAGCACTTGGCCTAATGTGTGTAGTGTGCACATTTTGTTATTTATTAGGATGAAAGGAGGAGACGGAGTGTTTTTCCCATGGCCGGCTATCTGTGGAAATGCCTCGTGTGAAATCAAAATAAAACCACTTTGTATTAGCACATGAGGGAAAACAACCCCGCGATCTAGGGCGGGACAGATATTTCGGAAAAATAAACGAAAGATTATCTATAGTCTGGGATCGGCCATATGTATACGGATGTCCCGAGACCATTTCCCGAAGTCTTTAGGGGGTTTTTGTGTGGGAAACGATATAAAAATCATCATCCTTAAATTTATTACATGTTTTAACATATGGCGTCAATTCGGTCTGCGCGCGAATTCCGATGCCGCCGTTACGGTGTAGGGCGACAGCTGAGCGCTCACAACAAAAACATTATTACACGATCCTTTTACTATTTTCACGTAAAGTTTACATTTTTTTTCTCTATATACACTATAAGACAACGAATACGATAAATTTGTTTAACGTGTCTGTCAGATTGTTTAAAATAATTTCAAATTCAATTAGTAATAATTGCCTTCGTAGTAGTTTTCCCGTAAGGTCTCTAGAGGTCTCTGACTTTTTCAAAACTGTTTACAAACCTCGCACTTTCGGAGATACGGGGGGGGGGTCTAGTACATCACTAAAATACAATAAAAACGTATTTCAAATCTCTTAATTGAGCTCTTTTCAACAATATAGCCCAAATAAATAACGATGTGAAGTTCGACGGTGACGAGTTGCTGCCGTTGCGGGCACATGCTATCAACTTCGGAATGAGCTTTCACATTAGCAGATGGAAAAAATATAGTTAAGCGAAAGGGAGCGCGTTATGAGAAACGTGCAAGTCACTGGCGCTATCGGCTATTTGAGGGTATTCTCTTTGCCTTACATTCAGCGGAACCAGAATTTTGCGACAACAATAAAAAATCGTGTTCATCCACTGAGCAAGGGCGGATTTAGAGGGAAATTCCTCCCCTGAGACGAAAAAAATAATATAAGAAGCGTTAGCTGTTCATTAAAATAAAAAAAATAGCATCATTGGAATAACGCAATGAATGAATGAAGGTATCGGCAGCATATTTATTTCTCATTGGTGAAGAAACGATCAACAATATTGAGAATAAGGTATTTTTTCACCAAGTTGGAAAATTTTGCGTTACGAATGACAGGTTAACAGCACATGCCTCATTTCTTTTTAAAATTTTCCTGGTGAGGCTCAAGGAAAAGACTTCTGGCTCGCCCTTGACACTGAGACATAAAATAATGTTATTATTTAGAATTCAGAAATATTTATCCTAGTATTTGTAGTACGCGGCGATATTACACTATATTATCCACACAATATTACAATGCGGAATCATCAATAAGTTTACCCCTTAAAAAAAAATAAAAATATGTGTGGTCCGGGATTATGTGAAAATGAATCAAATCAATGTACTGTCTACTTTAGGCGATTTAACATATATGTGTATCAATTGATTATTATATATATATAAAAATAAAATTACTAGTGCTCTTTAACGGTAAATATTTCCACATATGTGCTAGCGTCACTGAAAGAAGCGTCACCGACAGATACGTACCAAATAAAAAATCACTCTACACCAAAAAATCCCCGAAAACATGATGAATTTTGATATGACGTCAAATCATGTTGGAAATCGCAGGTCCAATTAGCTGAATTTTTATCGGGAATGGTCCCGGCACATGCATACAGATACTTACTATCTTTTAACCTATACAATTGTAGTTAGGTATGTACCTAACTACAATTTATTGATTTGCGTCATTTTCGTAATGTTATCCTTTACTCTTAAAATTTTCCTCTAGATTGATCAAAATTTTTTCTTTCTATCTGTTCGGAAATCGGGTTTTAAACGTTACATAATATTATTGTGTTTATTACGCCAATCTTAAAGAAAAAATACATTCCCCTTTCGCGGGGTTTTGTTTCATCTTGAACAGTTTTAACACCGACAAACCGAGAATAATTTACAAGATCACTTCAATCTCGTTCTGACAAGTAATAGCGGAAAACGCCAGAAGCTGGGCTACCCTTTCGTGATTTCCAAAAGCCTGCTCTATTCATTTTGATGGGGTGTGTTAAAGTCGCAGAGACTTTTAATAATCCTTTTTTTTTTTGCAAAAATCCTTAGTAATTTTGCGAAGCACAGAGTTATCAGAGAATAGGTGCATTATTTTATTACTAAAATTAAATTAAATAATACTTTTATGCACGCAACCTAATTTATGCGTAAACGGGATAATTTCTTAATTTTCTAGTTGCTGAACATCATACCTACATACATTTAAATTACACCTATACAATGACATACATTACACCTATAACACTAGTAAATTATTTCATTTTCAAAATTCAAGCACGTGCACTCACGCAAACCCTAATTATATATAGACGCCACAACTACACGCACGAATTTACTAGATTTCTCTTAATCATATATTTTTTGCTGGCATATAAAACACTTATTTTTTTTCGACACAAAGGTGTCAGCTATAAATGGCCATGATGCCAGTAATAATAATGGCTGTAGTTAACCTTGTAATAAATAACGAATATGGTTGGGAGTTTTGCAAATTTACTAATTTTCAAAATTTAGTAAAAGTCTACGACGTATATATACGAGGATGTATTTTAATATGAGTGAAAATGTTTTTATTGTGGGTTTATTTCATTATTTGTTACAAATTGAACCATTTCTGAAGTACAAGCGCATCTTCGTCACTCGTTCATACTTTTAAACCTTCATTATAATTTGTGATTATAATAGGAAAAAATAATCTCCTAAATACAAGCACATATACCACCCAGCACAGTATTTATGTGCATATATAAAGACTTTGTTACTCTCCACAATCTCCTTCTACACTCAACTATTATTTTAGTTGTTACTTTTTCTTTTTATATTACGAGCATGTGAAAAAAATTAATTAACTGTTATTAACAACTTAACAACTGTACTTTGAAAGTTTACTGTATAAGTTTTATTTTAGCTACGTACATTTGCTTCGATGCGAATTTTCATTTGCAACCTTTTCTGATGGCTGATTTTTTTCATGGTTAATTTTTCGTATTACTATATTTATATATTTATGCAAAAATCATGCTAATGTGTTAACACTATGCCGCCGCTTAGAGCTCGTAACGTTAGAATATTTCACACGTGTGAAATTGCCAGATAGACACTTCTCATGCAGTTTAACTGGATGTTTTCTATTGACGTCAAAGGCAACTAGACCCATAGATGAAAATCACAAGCTTTGTTTGGAAAAATGCTATGTTGCATTTCACATAACGTGAGTCAATCATAGACTGTCTAGAGATGATTTATAATTCATTTTATAGTCAGGTTAAACACAAGTCTTTACCTTGTATCGAGTCGAAGCTATAACCGGATATTTATTAATTTGTTTTTGTATTCCTACTATATTCCTGGGTCAAAAACTCATTAGGATAAGCGTGTAACTTCAAAAAATTACTTGGTGACCCTATCTGAACTCTACCTTATCCTTACCACACGTTAACGAAGGCATTTTATATCTCCTGTCACACTTCCAATACGGCTTCAGGGCTTCTTTTGACCCCATAACGAAATTATAAAGAAATATTTTACAAAAAAAATGTATAAACGGAATACATTAATTACTATTTTACTTATTACTGTGGCTAATTTGTTTACGATTTAGTGCAAATTTTGCAGTTTTAAAAATATATATATTTTTTTGTTATTTGCTTGCAAACATCCACATGTGAACTCAATATCTTTTTCCATCGAACAGGCTTTTGTAAATACCCAACGTGTACGGCCGTTGTCGGGCCAAGCCCACAGAATCACGGAAAGAAAAAGTTTTTTTCGAGAACGATAAAATGTATCATTTTCCGAGATGAACGAGTTAGGGTGTGAGGGAGGTGGGAAAAATAGAATGGAGGGTAGGGGATTGGGTTAAACGTAGAGAGGTTAGGATCAGACGTGAATTGGGGCACGAAGGAAGAGTCGACAGATATTTGTTTAGGTTTTATATAGTTGTTTGATAGTTTTTGTTTATAATTGTAAATTAAATATTTTTCAATAATATATATCTATATATAGGGTGATGATTTTAGAGGCGTGGTTTTCAAGAAGAGATAAAACGCATATAATTTGATGTTATGGCTAAGACTTTAGTTTTATTATAAAGATAAGGGTTTGCCATTATGTTTTAAAAATGATTTCGGGTAAGTGGCCGCCGCGGCTGACTCGAACAAATTCCAGCCGAGAGGCCCAATTTTCAACCACTTTTTGCAGCAAGTTGGGCCGTGTGTCAGCAATAATGCGCCGAATATTCTCTTCCAAGGCGTTAATCGTGTCCGGCTTATCTGCGTAGACAAGCGACTTCACATAACCCCACAAAAAATAGTCCAGCGGTATTAAATCGCACGATCTTGGAGGCCACGCCACAGGCCCACGACGCGATTTTGACTTTATTTTAGAGTGATTTAAAAAAAATTTAGAGTGATTTTTTCTAAATTTGCACTATTTGCAAACGTTGTTTAGGAGTAAGTCTATTCATTATGAAATGGCAAACCAAACTGAGCATAAATCAAGTGACAGCTGTCAAAAACACCAACTACGAAAAAAGTAGTGCCAGATTGAAAACCACGCCTCTAAAAAAAACACCTATATATAAAAGAGAGTCGGGTTAGTTACACAATATTTTATAACTCAAGAACGGCTGGACCGATTTTAGCAGAATAACGATTAAAACATCGGAAAAAACACGAAAAGAAAAAATATGAAGAAAATTCATTTTCTTATACCTTTTTTATGTAACGGCTTTGTATTCTGTGGAATTCTATTTTCAAACGGTAAGTTGCCTTCGAAAACGTTCACTTTTGTGAGGTTTGACATTTGTTATTGTGCGCGCATCGATAATTGAAAAACATTTTAATTTTGTCCATTTCTTGAACTTAATTAATTTTAGGTATTCCTAATAAAAAACTGAATTTAATTCGGCTAATAAGTTTACACAATATTTTTTGATTGTTAGACGATACGAAGTTCCTCGGGTCAGCTTGTAGTATAAACCTATATATGTTACGGTCAAAGTAATTAATTGGAAATGATATATAATCTCCAGTATATAATTATCAGTCATTCTTTAAAATTCCCAGAGTTGATAACACTGAGAGGTTGAAGGGATGTAAAGGACTTTTCTTTTCCTCCCAACCCCACGCCGCACCCCGCAGTTGTAACGCAAGTGAGCGAAGTGACCAAATCAGTGTCTGGTGTATCAATTTCGCCAAGTGATATCTATTTATTCCGAGTATATTTGTTATAATGGCAAATACAGAGGCTATAAGAAACCGTTTTAATATCAAAATAAATTAACTTATTTTAAACAAAAGATAAAACAATCAGTTATTTACCAACGATAAATACATTTCGTTATTATCGAAGATAAAAGAAGGTAAGGTCAAGATATAGAAATAAGTACTTCTTAAAACAGTTGATTATTAAAATCAAAACGTTCTAGAAAATGATGAAAATCTTCAGGAGGTTATAGAAAAAAAATGTAATATAAAATATTTTCAAAACTGGTGCACACTATAAAATATAATATTTTGTAGATATCTACAAATACATATTAAACTAAGGTTCGTGAACACCTGCCATACTTCTATAATTTATATTCATATTGTATTAATATAAATATACATAATTACTTTATCTCATTATATTATGGGATAGTATAATTCATATTCATAATATTGTTAATAATGCCAAAAATGGATCTCTCATAATTTCCTTTCGATAAATTATCTATTTTGTCACTTGTTTCATAAATTGGTACTCTATAAGTATAAATCTTTACAAATCTTTACCAATCTTTATCTTTATAAACTTTATAAGCAGAAATCTTTACCAGATTTTCCAAAGAAGTTGTGTAATATAATATATTCACTTAGCGTCGTGAAGGAAAATCAGTCTATATAATGGGAAAATTAAATTACTTGAACATAAAATATTTACCCGTAATATTCAGTTGTACTTACCAGTAATGGGTTAGTCAATATGCCAAAGCAAGGATAGAATTAAAAAGACGACGAGGTTATCGAATTAGAAGAAAACGAGATGTTCTTTGAGTCGTCGTAACAATTTAAGAGTGATAAGAACTCTCTGTGTGAAAATAAAATTCTGTGTGTGTGTTCTCTTTTTTCAAAAGTTTGTTTTTAATAATGTTTTTTTATTTCATTATTTTTTAATTGGTGAATTTTTTCGTCGTAGCTAACTCACATATATTTATTGTGAATATAAATTGCTGTCGATATTAACTGACCCCCGCCCCCGCCCCCGCCCCCACTGACCACTCTCGCCCCGCTGCGGCGGCCGCCGTATCTACTTACCCCGCGGTTATTACTTGTCACATTCATGACACGTGTTCACTGTTCAGCCGAGTCGGTTGTTTTTTTGCTGAAAAATAATTTGAGTTCGATCGCCATTCATATAGGAATATTATTCAAAAACTTAAAACATAATTAATACAACTATAATTATTTCTAAAAATTAAATAAATCTGCGGTTCATTGCTAAGAGACATTTAACTCAACATAATATAATATAACATAATTTAATATATTTTATTCAATTTTAAAAGTATGTAGTTACGCCCGTGTGTCATTATTTTACTTTTAGCTTCTGTACATTCATGTATTCTTATTTATATATTTATAGTGACATATATAATTTGACAAAAAATCGAAATGTAGTAGTAGAAATACACAGTTATAAAAGAATATTGCAAATGCACAGGGAGCGATTAGCACTGCTACATTTTGTGCCCTGCCTTCTTTACTAGACTATGTCTGTACTAAGGAAGGCAGTGTTATATTGTGCTACAACTAAGATTCTCAAACCGTCAATGCACCTATAGAGAAATATGAAAAGGCAACGCCATTAGCTTATATAAAGTAAAGTAAAGTAAAGTAAAGTAAAGTTTATTTCCAAGAACAACTTAATGCATAGGAATGACAATTTTCAATTGGTTCACAAAAATTGATATAATGCAATATAAAGATATATCATGCCTAGAGTGTTCGATATTTCTACTACTCGTACTCGTATTACATAGCTAAAAATACATCACAATGTATATATATATATATATATATATATATATATATATATAAATTGTAAATAGAAGTTATATAATTATGCTTAAATATACTGTTTTAGAATTAGCATGAAGAATAACTGCCACATAACATTTCTTCCTTTCAATTATAGGTCTTTGAATTCATACAGATTTTTTTTAATTAAATATGTCTTGACATATAAAAGTCTGACATACAAAAGTATTGAAATTTGAAAAATTCGAATTCTTTTTAATATTTTAAGGATTTACATTTTTTTTTAATAAATTATATAACCAGAATGTTCAAAGAAAAATTAATACCTAATGCACAGATAGTTGCATCGCTTGAGGTAATACACGCTGGTTTAAATAATGGTCTTCTCGTTGTAACGAGAAGTCTTTGGGACACTCTGCACACCATAATCGAGTTACGATAAGCTCAACGTTTTATTGTGTTATTTTGTATTACAAAATTATACTGTTCTTGTATGTATTATATTTTTATGCCTAAATGTAAATATGTATGCTTGTATTACATTGTAAGTAGTGAGAATATGTTTTGTTTTATTTTAATAAAAATAAATGATAGCTACATCGTAAACATCAGTAATATTGTACTCAGTAATCAGTACTTAAGTAATCAGTACTTATATTAGAAAGTTTATTGTAATATTTCTCAGTTTTTGTTTCGTTTGAAGTTATTTTTTTTGTACTTTTGCTAACAAGGGATGTACCATCTATTAGTATTTTGTTGAGGGAAATGGAGGAAAATATTAAACACGTCAATAAAATTAATTGTCGCCGCAGTGCAGACCGCACCTTATTATTGGCAGATGAATATTGATGAAAACACAAAATTCTTCATAGTTTTTATTCAGAATATTCATTCCAATCTGCAGATACTGAATTCACGTTTTCATTGCGGGTTTTGCTATGAAATTGAGTTTATGTTGAATAATGAATTTTAACGAGAAAAATCCGATAGCGGGTGGTACACACTAATGGTGTTATAATACGAAATAGCAATAGAGAATATCGGATAAGTGAACACGACATTAGGAAAAAACGGAAAAACTTTACATTCTAATGGCACTATTGTAAATAAAATTATTATCGACTATTGACCCAAAGGTCGCAGGTTCGAATTCGCGCATTATACACGTAGTCATATCATTTTGCCGCTTCATTGCCACAGAATCCGGTGGGTCAAATACGGCCAGGTCATTTTTCGCCATTGAGAATACTCAATGGCGCTTTTCTCAACACTGTCGACAGAGTTAAGTAACAAGACATACACAAAAAAAAAAAACACTCTCAGAAACATACTTGCGAGATGTTGTTTGCATGTAATGAATGGCCTCGCATCATCCAATAGCGCTTCCTCGACCACACAAGCCATACGAGTGAAGAAAAACCCACAATCTTATCTGACTCGACCACAACCATATTTAGCTTAGTTGAGTAAAGCCAATAATAATTATTTATGACTTAGGACAACCAACAATAACTCAAGAATAACTTCTTGAGAGTTGGTTAGGTTGGTTAGGTTGGTTAGGTTGGCAGTTAAGCACACCCCTTATTGGCTTCGTGTTGCCTTATTAATTACAGGCATATTTATTTTAAATGACGTTACTTTATTAAAACGTTTTTGTTATCAAAAATACTTCAAAGTCCATAAATGTATTTCCAAGGTACCTATCAAATAATCCAGGTCCTATCTGCAATATTATTATTATTATTCCACAAATAATACTAATAATATCATAAAAACAATGCCAACTTGCAAAGTTTCATACTGTAACAGATCTGACAGACAGATCCGCGCATTATGAGTCGCGAATGTACTCGTAGATGGCATTCAGAAGCGCCGGCTTTCGGCGTTCGCCGCTGAAGGCTGTTTTGTTTTCAGCGCTGTAATCTCTGAAACGTCATTTCAATCAAAACGAGCTTACTCCCGTCTGCAGAGGATTATTCCCGAATGGGGTCGCGGGGCAAACTTTTATTGCATTTAACGGAACGTAAAAAATCTACAGAGCGCGGCTTTCTTGATAGAACCTTCTTGTGAATTGATATATTATCATAAAACAACACAATAAAAATATAATAATTTCGATTGTTAGTATTATATACTATAAACTAATTTCTTTTAAAACATTAAACACAAGCGGTTAAGCCTTTGACAATTGACCCAGCGGATTCGTGTGCGAATTCCATTTTTTCATACCATTTTTTCCGTTTCGTTCAGTATATCTTACCTGTCATTTATATTATATATACTTTGGAGGTATCTATTCCCCCGGTGGTATAGCTGATTGGCAGGTGGTTTTTAGCCAAATTTATAATTCTTGTTCTTAGCTGGGATGGAGTCTTAGCGAAGGGTTTAAAGACGCTACAGTTGAGACTCTAGCACAGGCGCATTTAGCTAAGTTTGAGTAGGGTCTAAAATATTTGTATATGATTTTTTTTTATTAAATCCAAAATATACATATATTGCCTAAACTGGTACAAGAAAATAGTCAAGTATTTTTTAAGCTATCTTGTATAAAGCAAACCCGATAATACCTGCTCGAATTTCGTTACAAGGCTGTTTTTTTAAATGTATGTTTCTATTCGTTTTCTTAAAAAAATGTAATCTTTAATCTTCGGTTGCGTTTTAAATCAAGAAGTAAGGGCAGAAGAGAAATCTTAGAGTAATTTTTGGAAATTCAAACTCAGTTATGGAACTAATATACTTATTTATCTACGACAACTCTTGAAACATCACATTCCCTTATGGTAATTATACCAGCAACCTAAAATAGTGTTTTATTTTGACAAAAGTTATCAAATGAGACCTTTTAATGTCCTTAAAAAAACATACTTTAATTAATCGATAACCTTAACCTTAACCGTTATCAAGATGAACCACTGTTGCACTCAGCGAATGTATGCTGTGTTTTTATTTTTGTTTAGTGACCAAGGATACCATATAGATAAGTATCAATGTTTCAAAGTTATGTCTATAACACAAATCATCTCATATTACTTCCAATAATACCAGGTACGAGATATCTCGTATATCTAGATTCGCGTGAAAGCCAGATAACGGAGTTATATCCAATATTCATGACACGTTCTTACGCGCACGCGTGATATTCTCTGTCCCAAAGCCAGACGTGATGTTAATTCGTAACTATAATATTGGTTTAAGAGGTCAATTCATGCATGTAAATATGACAAAAAACTACACGAGTAACTGCCGAATTCGTGAAAAAATATCTAACATATTGCACAGCGCCTAAAAAAATATACTAAATTTCTACTCCAACGCAAATATCTACAACAAGCGTAATGATTATTATTTAATAGTGAATAAATAAAGTAGTAAGGAAAATAACGTATCAAAGTATGTATTTAAATTTGATCATTTATACTCTACAGACTTTTTTAGGTCAGTTCTACACCATTTTAGTTTTTTTATTAAATTTTTCAATTTAATAATAATTATCATGTGGCACTGAAAATTATTTTACATATTTCTATTTGCGCACATAAATGAGTTTGTATTATTTATCTGGCCAGTAGTAAATAATACGTTCCAACAGCCGTGCTGTCATATTTTTGTAATTCAAATATTACATTTGTTTTATATATCGAATTAATGTCAATGTTTCATTAATTCAGTTTAATGATGGACGGTAAAGTTAAACTATAACGACGTTTCTATAACGTATGTAGATCATTTACAGCAGTTTTGGGCCTGTTCGACTAAGTTACGTGTGCCTGTGCTTGAGTCAGGTTAATGAAGTAATGTGGGTTTATATGGGTAACTATATGGTGCGGGTATACGAACCCATGAACCATCAATAAGTAAAGTTTGTTTTATTTAAATACATAACTGTATGTGTGTATATAAATAAAAGTGAATTTTTTAATTAAAAAAAACAATTGTATATCGTATTTTTTATTTCATATTCTACTTATCAGCATATAGGAAAACCTAGCACTGCATCTACCTAAATAGATTTGATTGATCTGTTCTAGGGAAGATGTTTGTCTCGTTGTACTCGAATCTAGGGTTTATTTTCCCTATAAAACTAATTTTGATGAATTAAAAATAAAAGAAATAGCAACTAAATAAAAAATAAAAGAAATTCATCGCGGTAGTCTAGAAGATAGAGGGCGCCGGTTCGAGTCCGCAGATTAATAGTCATACGATTTTGTCCATCTACTACTCTGACTCCAGCACAAACACATTTAGCTTGGTTAGGTTGGGCTCAAAATAATTGTATACGACCCAGGTCAGAGCATTGGTTTAAAATAAGAAACTGATAAAATTACTATTTTTTTTGAAGTATAATAAGCGAATATAATTCAATATATATCTATATATTTTTAGTTTATGTGTGTGTGAATATTTGGTAAAGATGGAAAAAAGCCGTATAATGTGTTCCTTTTGAATTCCAAAGCTATTTACACTTGTGCAAAGCAAAGAGATTGTATTTTGTGTTAGTTAGCAAAATGTTAGCGGTCGTCATTATAGCAAATGACTAACGATAATAAATTCTCCCTTAATTCTAACTTAGGGTAGTTTCTTTCAGATGAAAGAACAAACGTGCGATAAAAATGCCATTAAATCCCGCAATGTTTTGTCGAATTCGATGCTTTATTTACCACAAAAAAAATTGTGACACTAATATTTTTTTTATTACTTTCTATACACCACACTTTCACACAGTTACGGTTGTTCTAACATCATTCTCGAATAATATAATATATAAAATACAACAAATTTCAATGTCGCGTCAAATTTTAAATGTTATTATATAATATAAATATTGTTTTCATACCCACTGTTTTAATATTCAATCGAATGAATGTGTAAAATGCAGAAAAATAATATTTTAAAATATTTATAATAAATTCAGATAAACACATTTCTGAAATGACGATATAGATAACTTAATAATAATTTTAATTAAACTCCTGTGCCGCGAAATGTGTAAGGTAGTGTGTAATTCTGTTGAAATTTGTATCAATATTCTTATATTCTTATATTATATTATATAATATATTATTACTTAAATAAATAAAAATAAATAAATTACCCAACCATTCACTTTTCCCAACTCGCACCTTTTCAAAATAAACACCCACCAAACACACACACAAACATATTCATACTGAACACAAAATAGAAGCACCACACACGATAATACACATACACAAACACCCATACACACATTTTACATACACCATTTTACACGTTGTTTTGAATTATTTTATATATTCAACCATCCATATATGCAAGTGTATTACAAGATCGTTATTATAATGTCTCGCTGTTGTCTGTTTAAATAAATAAAATAAAATATTATATAGGTTAATATATTTAAATAGGTATATAGCGTGTTCCAACACTATTCCCAATAGAAAATCCAGCTGTTGGCCGAATTTACCGTAATCAAAAATTGTAAACTTACCGTAATAATATAAAATCACTCTTGTCATAAGTTCGGTCGCTAGCGAGGCCGCGCCGCGGTGGGTCATTCCCGGGCATGCCGAGCACGTGCGAGCAAAAAGGGAATTTACACGAGCGCTTTGATAAAAATTAATAAATGTTTATAAAATTCTTCCGTGTAGTAGGGAACATAAACACCCGCTTAGGGAATGATTTCGGGACAAGCTGTATACAGCTCGAATAGAGTCGAGACAGTTTAAAAACTAAATATATGGAGAAAATAGATTTTATTTAAAGTCATTGTGAAGAAATACCTTTTTTCGAACCCTTCCAATCAATCCGTTGGCGTGGCAGGAAAACAAAATGGTCGCGAACGAGAAAAGGCATTAAGCTAATCAAGTGTTTGTGCGGTGAAATATATATTTCTGTCTCCTTTGCTCGTCCTCTTTTACAATTGATTTATTCCGCATTGGCGCCGCTCCGTCCGCGGGCTTTCCGTTGCCTAGCAACCGACAACTACAGCCTCACTCGATACAGGGAGGGATTCGACGCGGAACATGATTTAATTATCATTTTACGACATTTACCCCTCCGCCCCTGTGTCGCTGCGATGAAACCCCCTACTAACAAAAATATAATTGTATTTATTACAAAAACATATAATAGAAAGTAATAAGAGCATTTAGACTGTAATAATGATTATGTGAGGTGCGTTATTCGATGTTGTCAGAATATTTTAATATAATAAATTACGATTAAAAAACCGGCCCCTTATACAATTGTATTAGGTATAAATTAAACAGTATTTAAACTAAATATATGTTTTTTTTTAATATGTAAAATATTTTCACAACAATGCGCAGAACTAATTACTAATCCTGCAAGTTTTTGGCAATATTTTTCCACGAAAGAAATTTTTAGCTTTATACTCGTACATTCATCTATAAGAAGCATTTTCAAAAATATGACAGCACGGCCGTTGGAACGATTTCTTTATTAATGAGCAGTATCAATGAATATAAACTCAGTGTCACCTTATAATTATTATAAATTGAAATATTATGTAATTCAGGTAATGACATAAAGACAAAGGTAGGGTAGCCCAACTAACTAATAGAGATATTTAGAGGTAAAAAAGAATAAATTAAAATATACTTAACGAATTTAAATAAAATAAAATAAATACAAATTAAACAATTTTAAATTTATACCAAAATACAAAAAAAAGGAATATGAAAAACACGAAAATAAGCTTTCATTATTTATATATAATAGAGATATAATATATTATCTATAATTTAAATACAAAACACTGATTTAATACGAAACTAAATTAGGAATTTTGTCAGTGTGTTTGTGTATTAGTATAGTATTTATTAGGACAGCATTACAAACTTTTGACGAGCTATTAAAAATAGATCAGTTTGAATAAACCACAAATTCAAAACATAGGGGGAATGGAGGTTAACTCATTACTAGCCGCGCGTCAAAATTTACAAAAACAATAAATAAAATGGTGTTAAAATTTATGATGAATTGAAAGAAAGTCATCTAATATCAGGTACCACAGGCGAGAGTAATTTGGGGGATGATGCCTGTAAGCGGTTCGGTTCTGGTTAAATAATTTACTACCACTAAACAATGTGTATAAGTAGTATGATAGCTACAGGGGTCATTGCCATTCTTGTTCCTTAATTTCCCCATCTATTACACCATATGAAGCGGTAAATATTAATGCTAATAGTATAAAAGGTTTTATGACTATTTGTAAGACCAACTAACTATAATTAGACAGACCTACGACTATACCTAAAGTTAATATCACCAACCAGAGACAGAGTCAAGTGCTATGATGCAGTTTTCGTTCTCCAATCTTCGTTCTCGAAAACGATCCAGCGTTTTCTATATTATGTATAGAGAATGTCCCAAGACCACTCCCGAGTGTGTTTATGTTGCCGATGCGAAAAGCTCGAATTTATTAATTTTATCAAAACTTATGACAAAAACAAGCTTACATTTTTTTTTCGTAAAACCTGATGGTTTTTGTTTGGTATGACATAATAGTATTTGTGCGTGCGAAGGTGGCGATTTTTTCGGTTGCAAATAAGTTTTACATAAAAAAGAAACCGCTGCATGAGACGTTTCTGTGTCACGTTAATCAAGCGCATGGTGACACGACTTCGTTGGCAGATCACGTCTCTTCCCGTATAGTATGCAATTTGATTAATATTCAAATTGCATGACAACTCAATAGTTACGAGAATAATATCGCATTCAGTGAATACAGAGCTGTTGAACGTAACACAAGACTGCAATTGGCACGCATGCTTTTCAACTTGCATTTGATTACCCTTACTTTCTCAAAAATGAAAATTAAGACTTAAATTATTATATTTTTCGACGTAAATACGATAGAAAATCCAATCATATCAAAATCAGGGTAGAGAGTTTTGTGTTGCAGCTCAAAAACCATTATTTATTTTGAAAATCTAAATGTGATACCTAAAGAATCAAAGGTTTTATTGCGTGGCGTCACATGCCATTTTGGATTTTTTTCCCGCCCCATATGGAAACTTCTGCTAAGTAAATATAACTTATGATTGGCAGCTACGACGCTGGTTTTGATCTCAATCGACATTTTTTTTTCTCAGTCTCTATGATGATTTTTTATATAGTTTCTTAACAAATAATACTGGAATTCGCAGGACCACGGGACCATTAATCTTGGGACACGGTGTATACACACCAGCGAAGGTTATAGTTGAAGTTGTATTGAGTTGAGGTAAAAATCACCTGAGTCCGATTCTGGTCAAAAAACTCTGGTGACATTGACTTTTAAACAAAATCTGCCCATCAGATTTGGGTTTTTTTTTCCATTTTGAATTTTAACACAATATATCTAACTTTTAATCGATACCGACGTCATGCTTAGAGAATGACGATCAAGTAGAATATCGATGAAGCCAGTCGGAAGCCACGCTTTCAGATTAATATTAGCATAATTATGGTAAACCCATACAATTAATAACAAGTAATGTAGATTTATACATACGAAGTGTAATTTATATAAACACACAACACACACCCTCGCACACAAACATACACACACACGCGCACTCATGCGTATGCCACAACATGCACAGTACACATTGTTTAAGTTTGATTCATTAATTTGATATTTTCAACCATATTCATATTTGGTACATTTTTTAGGCCATGTAAATGTAGTATTAGAGAATTATCTTGTATCGCTGTTTTGTACTTTCATAAATAAATATTTTTCCGATAGTGGAAACATTTAGTTTGCAATAACTTTAATCAGTGGATTTGGGAGTCATTCATAATTAGATTAGATCTCCGCGACGCGGATAAGCCCTCGCTTCGTGTGACATGAATATTTTATTTTATCAGCGCTTCATACAATTCCGCTGCAACTTGTATAATATAAATGTTATCCACAGGCGAGTGGACCGGTAATATATACTTTTTGTGTTTCGAAATAAATTATCTTATGTTATCTTATCTTTGATTAAATTATTAGGTGTCAAATTTTACAAAGCAATTTCGGATGCCAGAAAAAAATATAAAAACATATTGTCAAAAAAAGATGTGTCATCTTAGAGGGAATTGTTAAAAAATGGTTTTCAACGAAGCGCGTTTTACCGTTTCCGCGTTCGTTCATCTCGTTTTACGCGTTTTATCCCCATAATATGTCATGAAACCTCCGAGATCCTCCTAGGATGTTAAACCAAGTGTCACTAACAAATATTAAAAAAAACTCAATTGTCTGGAGTCCTTGTGAGATTACTTATTGTATTACTAAGGTTATTCAGAGTAGGTTTATGGATAACAGGGTCCTACGGCAGGATATCCTCATATGTTTCCCAATACATATCCATTAATCCATTAGAATTTGTGTTGGGGATGTTAGGTTATACCTAATACTCGGGTTTATCGATAATAGGTTAGATTCGTTTTTATGTTCCGGGTCATATTGCTAGATCGCTGAAACACATACTTGGTTACCTTAAGCCAAAACACAGTAAACGATATTTTTATCGAATTTTATTGTAAAGGACTTACTGTGTGTGTCGTTGCGTACAAATTAAGAATATTTATGAGAATTTAAGCCAAGGTTAAAGATTTCTTAAACCTTGGGCGACAGCGTATCTAAGCTTGAAAAAACACATTAAACGCCCTATCAGTTTATTCACACTACTTCAAAGCCACGTAAATGCCACTCCACATGTTAAAACATACCGTGATAAGCAAATACCTTATTTTGAAAACTTATTTGCTAATGGAGCAAGAGCCATTACCACTCCAAAATACCGTAAATAACACTTGATATACCAATACTGTGTTTTAAAAATGCATTTATTATTTTTATGATTTCCATATTTCATTCAATGAGAGCTTTATTCACCATTGTTTCATTGGTATATTGAATATAATTACTTATAAAATATATTTTTTGAAAATAAACTCACTGTAATTTAAAGTGTTTTGTATAGCAATGCAAATATTAAATATTTATAATAAATTTTCAGCTTTTTTAAATCAATACCCAGTCGATATTATAATGAACAAAAATATGAATAATATTAAAAATGGTACTTTCAAAAAAAAAATTCATTCACCCGTAAAAATACATTTGCCGCTTTCTGTAAAATTTTGCCAAAAGCGCTTAAGTTACTTTCGGAATAGGACAGCTACACGCAATACTGCTTCGTCAATTTATTTATCCAATTTACAATATCAAATATACCATGAATATTATTACATATTATATATTACTTTGTAGTATTTTATTGATTTCCGTGAGAAGAAAATATACAGTTTGTATAGATTAGTAACACCTCACTAGGTAAATGTCTGTATCGAATTTTTACTTTTATTTTCGCCTGAGAGCGTTATTTTTATTTATGTATATAGTGTATAATATTTTGATTTCTTTGACATTCACAAAATTAGTACTACTGTAACCTATTCGCTGCCTTCCTAACTAGACTCTAAAGATGGTCCTAAAGAAGGCAATCGTTGCTTGTACTAATACTTAGTTGCTATGCCAATTTTTTTTTAATTGTGGTTTTTTTTTTTGCAATTCGAAAAAAAAATCATCGTACGTAATCATACTTGTTTAATATAAACATATATAAAATGTCACTGGTTAAAACTCGATTCGATACTCTAAAATTTTCCACACCTCTGAGAGTGGTTTCGTTCGGCAAACGAAATGCGAAAGAAGGCGGGCGGCCACCCGCCGTCACCCGCGCGTCTCTGCCGTTTCAGCACTCAGAAAGTTATGTCAGGTGGCGTTTAGAAGCATTTCAGCACGTCGCTTCAGGACGTGTTCGAGTACCCATCTGCCGAATCAGTTTTCCAATTTTTTTTTAATGGTGTCTACTAGTATGAAACGTCATTGCTCGTGCCCTCTGGACAATAACATATTTCTGAAGTGGTTGTTTTTCTCGTACGGTAGAGTATCTTGTACCCTCACTTCTAAGTGCCGTTGAGCTAGAGTGCGTTGAAAGGCATCACCGTAGGAATCCTTAGAGGCAGCGTGTGCGTTTGAATAGGTAAAGCCTGCTAAAAACCCACTTACCACTTCACACCAGCGCTTTAATAAAAATAATAAATTTGGTAATGGTTTATTTTTGGTAAATATTTGAATAATATCTTGTACAGTTTGGAGCCAATGGAGTTTGAATAAGGGCTATTCCCAACACTATAGTCCTACCATTATTGCTCTATTCTCATACACATTTGTTTATATATAATGCACCCAAAACCTTTAAATGTATCAATAATTTTCGCGAGTCAAGCGTAGGTCAAAATATTTAGTTATAAAGAATTTAGATGTTAAGTAATAAATCAGTTATATACGATTATTGTCCTCCTGTAAAGCGATTGCTGTGCAGGTATAAAATATACACTGTAAATAGTTAAAGGTGCATTAATTTAGATCAATATTAGCCTGTTATCTCCCGTTGAGTTCTGTTATGTACCAATAATTTATATTTGTAATTCCCGTAAAAGTTTGTTTATAGAAATAAATGGTCTTATTTTTATTATTCATATGCGTGTTTTTACAATTACATATAATATATAAATAATTAAAAATACCTTTCCTTTGTTTCAGATAAACGGAAAAAATAAAGTGTAATGATTAGTTTTTAACAGTATACGTACGTGTAATCTAGTTAAATAATAACAAAATAACGTCCATGTGATAGACGCAGTGTATTAATAATTACTTTTATTGTATACAAGTCGTGATTAAATTAACCATTATAAAATTAAGTCTATATTTGGATAACCTTACTGTTCTGTCATTTGGACTGTTTTCACTTCGATTTTGGTGCCATAAGTAGTTAAGTTTGTTATTGAAGTATTTGGTTCAAAATAAAAAAAATATTGAATTATATTTATGGTCGATAAATACACATTTACGTTTTAGTAAAATCGGTGAGTGTAACCGTAAACATAGTGAAGTGTGTCGTGTCCCGTGGATTAATATATTTGTTATAAAGACATGAAGCTCAGCGTATCCGCCTACCGCGCCCATGCGGCCGCCCACAAGAAGATCCTGTCTTCGAGCTACCAGCATCAGCTCAACTATGGGAGCACTTCTGCCGCATCATCGACGCCCTGCCCCCAGTTTACGGTAGGATTCAATTTTCGGTCTTGTTAAAGTAGAAAGATTTACTAATCTATAGGTATGTGGCATTTGATATGGTTTGGTGATAATTTTTTTTCGCATGTTTTCGTCTAAAAATGCACTCAAATTTTCACAAAACAGCATTAGTTAGTGGATAGTGCATAAGTATTTAAAATAGCCGCTAATGATGTCGGAAGTCCAGCATATAGAAAGAAAACTCACACATAAAGCGCGGAAACTCCTAATGAAGAGAATGAGAATGCGGATAAGGTGATTCTTTCTCTCATAGCCAGAAGAAAAGCAGGCAGTAAGAATTTTAATATCCACAATTATTAATTCAATTGTCTAGCTTATGCATTTTAACCACGTTAATATTAGCGAATTTATTATATTTGTTATTTATTATTTTTTATATTATGATCTATTTTGTTGTTATTCCTCTTGCCGTTTTTAGGGTTCCGTAGTCACTATGAAACTCTTATTCGCGAACCTCACAAATAAAAATATCCCGGTAGTCTAATATGTCGTTTGACACGTTTCATCTGATATTTCTAACTCATACATACCTCGTAAGGCGCGGTGGAGATACATTTTTAGTGACCCACAATCACCAACCTCTGTCTATGTTATTCTGTCCACAATGAAATCATAAACACAAAAAATCGCCAAAAAATTAATTTGATGGAAGCTTTACTTATATAGAAAAATTCTAAAAAATTGAATTGCTTGTTTTTTATGGAATTAAGTACGTCCGAATGTATAAAAACTTTTGTATTTTATTGAAGCGAGTGAGCTAGCGACCAAAGCTCCCATGCGATGACTCCAATAGCGAAATGTACCTGTGCGCAATTATTAAACATTAAAATAAAACTAGGTTCTAACTAAGCGAAAATTAAAAAAAAAAGGTCATAAGTATTAAACAGCAAAAAAAAACTAACGAAACCATCATGCCAAACGAAAATCGAATCTAAAAATTTTAAATTTAAAAAAAAGAACGGATAAGAATTTTGGAAAACGTCAAGAATTGGATCGGCTAATTTCTCTTAGTCGCGAATAAGCTCCATATTATTTATTTGTTCAATGAATGTTTTATTTTATTACTTATATATTGTTTTAATGCATCAAACTGTCTGAGGAAGCGACTGCAGTGACCTACTTATATTGATTACTGCTTTTTATTGTTTTGTCAATTTTTGGTAGATTTCATAAAGAAAGCTATCTATTGCAATGGGTACCGTGTCAGGACTTCAGGGAAATTTTGACATATCTTCGCGTTTCACATCCCCTAGAATCCAAAACCACCCTCAGTTTTAAAGTTTATATATAAGTTTATATCTATCTATCTATATCACTTTATTGTGGACACGATAACTGCCGTAATTTTACACCAATCACTTTCAAATTAATACATAAAATTTAAGAGCACACAATCTCGGTGAAGTTCGTTAATGGGCAAAATCAGACCAGGGGGGCGGGAATGGGGGTGATTTTTCAAAAAAGTGACATTTTAATATAAATTTCTTAGTATTTAACATATCAAATTCACTTAAATTTTATTTTATTTCTTGGATAAGGGCCTAAAATTTAGTAAACTTTTTCGATAGCACCAACCCTTGGTGGTAGGGGTGAGAAAAAGTGGTTTTTCAAAATTCAAAAAATCATACCTCCCTTAATAGGCACGACATCAAATCCATTAAAAATGTTAATTATAGGCCTATAATTTTCCTACATCTTTTGTTTGAAACAATTTTTGATATGAGCAACCCTTACGACACAGTATAAAGAGGGATCAAGTATACGCACTCTCGCCGCACGGGGAGTGGATCGCGCAATGCGTGATACAAGTTCGTACAATTGGTCCCCCGGACCCCCTACTTTGATCCGGTGAAATCTACCTCTGCCTTCCGACGTACCGAAAGGGATTTTTTATCACCTTACTTCGAATAACGTGATATATATTTTGACTGTGTCGGTTAGTTCCAGAAAATTTTCCGACCATTAACAGACGACTTCAGGCTTATAGCGGCTTAGATAAGGAGATGAGCGCGCGCTCTTTGTCAGGCTATTTTCTCTGCCCCTTTGTCTCGCCAGGCTAGGAGTTGTTCCAATTCCCTCGGGCTCACGATACCTCGCCCAGATTGCCAACGAACTCTCTTGCGAGAACGAGAGGGTGATAATTATTATCGAGTGTAAATTGTCTTGCTTCGTTGGTGATAAAATCACCCGCCTCACTGTTAAGTCAAACTTTTACACGATTTCATTATTTAATTTAATGTTTTACGCCAAAAAAATCGTACACGAGTAATGCTCTTCTTACAGACGACACGATTTGTCGGATTCAAATTCCAACAAAACCGATAAATTGGAACGTCTATGCTAGCTGTAACACAAAAGGAGATCTTCATCCACGTACCATTATACAATATTATTAGAATTCAAAATAATATATTTAACACATAAAATCACGTATAAAAATAATAATAATTCTTTTACACGATCACTATACATATGAGTGCTCCATCCAGAAAAGGTATCCCTAGTGGTTTCGGTATAAACTAGTTATAAGGATTTAATTGTTCAATTTAGTAGGTACAACATAAATCTTGTAAAATCTGCTTTGTACAACGACTCAAATAAAATAAATCTAATTGAATTAAGTAGTCCAACTTAATTACTTATTATTACCCAATCTTTTAAGTTGGTTGGGCGGACCATTGATAAATTGTAATGTGTGGAGATTTTCAACTTTGAAAAAAAAAATCCCTAATTCTCAAAACTAATAAGCTGTCAATACCTTGATTAATTTATTGTGTTTTACATTGTAAGTGACTTTTTGTGTTTTTTTTTATCCTGGGGGGGGGTGAGTGGGGGGTGGGGCGATTGCCTCCAGTACCTCTGGATCCGTCCTTGAGTAGAAGGCCAAAAGTAATAGAGAATATAAAAGTCTATGAAAAGGTTACTAAAAAAACATACATTCACAGCCATATTCCATTTTTCACACAAATATAGACAACGCTTCACTCAAAAATAATATCGTTAAAGATCTTTATACAATATTATTATTTTATTTACACGTTCGAATACGCGTCCGTTTAAATATCGCGAAGTTAAATCAGCAGGAGTGTCCGCGTACCCTTCTAAATCAAGCAAAGTTCGCGATTCGCCGCTTTGACAACGTCCCTCAGGCGGTGACACCTTTTAAAAGAGCTTCTCTCGATCCCCGATAGATCCCGCTTCCACTTTCGGCCTCCATTAATTAGCTTGAGTGTCAGCCTGCCATTAGATTCGCGGGAGGGGGGGGGGGGGCGGGCGCGAGGGGCGGAGGGTTGTAAATGATCCCTTCGAGATCGCTTTCGAAGCTCTCTCAGCCCGTCGCTAACAATACCTAAGTGCAGATATTTTTATTCCCTCAAATACAACCGATATATCATGATTAATCTCCGAATTTACAAAAAAAAAACTTTTATTCAATAACATCAGGATACTCCCTTGTATTCTGGATACTTGTTCCAAAGCATTGATTTATTCCATCTTAGCCGTAACCAATTTATTAAGTCTGTCTGTGATATTGTTTAGAACTATATGCCACATTTTCTATCTGAAATCATTAAATACCTATATTACTTTGCGATATGCGCTTGTCACTCATCCTAACATATCAACATTTTACTCTCCTGCCTACACACTTCTTTCACACGCTCGCATATCTTGCAAATATTCACGCTACTCACACACTCATTTCATGACTTTAAACGGATAACAACTACACGATAAAAATCTTTTAATCTTGGAATTATGCTCGTTGGCCATATGTTATGTATAATATTATTTGTAATTATGTTCTATTTCGCTGTTTATAATTCTCTTAACAAATAAATAAATAAACATGTAATACCCTGCAGTATATAAATAGTAAATAAGCTGTATCGCTTATAGTTACCAACATTTTCAAAACCTTTTAGCCTACTAAAGGAAATCGGCGAATTTAAATACATTCTGTATAAGTATAGACTTATTCAAAAATGGTCGAAATGGCTCCAAGGTAGGTCAACTTGTATCTGAAAACTTGTCAGTGAGTTCTGAAAGTAAACATGTAGTTGTTTTTAAATATAAATCGTTTAGCTTCAGAAATCAGGTTACCTACAAATTGGTTGACACTATCGTTAAGATATTTCAGCGCAACTGTTCAATTAGTGTACCTGTATAGGTACTGGTTATTGTTAATAACAGCTGTTGAAGATAAAACATTTTAGTGCTGTGGGTCTCTCATTCATTCTACAGCCCTTGGAATATTTAGCTCATTCGGGAAAGCTTCTTCAGTACCTTTTCTTCTTCAGAGCCTTTTTGTCGTCAGATCTTTGTCTCCGAAGGACCGCTTCATTTGATCATCTTTCGTCGTCGCCGCTGGGAATTACGTTCACCAGTTGGAACTAACACAACACGACCAAGTAGTGGAAAAGTTCACAATAATCGATGTGAAAATGCGATTGCCAGTCACAAGGCTTTCCGAACTTCGTTCGTTCGAACCTGCAGATATATCTTATATAATAGATTTCCGATCCACTAAGAAACCTAACGGTTTTAAAGGATTACAAACCTTACAATTTCTTCTTCTTTTTTTGTTTGTTCTTGTTTGGTTGTTTGTTTGTTGTTTTATTTAGATTTTGTTTTTTGTTTGTTTTAGGTTTTATTTTGTTTGTTATATCTTGTATAGCTTTTGTTTTTGCTATATTCTACGTAGGTCCTTTATTAGATCTCAATAACTATTATTATTCGTGTTACACTAAACTTGTTTATTTTCTTTTTAGAAAATTTATTTGTGTAATTTTTCTATTTTCGCGTGTATTTTTGTTACTAAACTATTGAATTTTAAAAAAATAATATGTCGTTCCTATGCACACTTTTGTCTCTTTCGGAAATTAATGATCCTACCTTATCTTATCTTAATGTAGTAGATTTATTATATATTTATTTATTGAATTCATTAACTGTTTTTAAATTGAATGATTATAGTGTTGTAAAGTCCATGATTTTTTTACACAACAGATAAGCAAGCGTATGCAAAGATAAAATTATTCCACCCTCCGTTCTAAAACATTAGGCACTGGTCATTGCTCAGGTATTTGAGTCAAGAATTCATTTATTTATTTTTATGAGCTATAAATTGTCAATAAAGATTACCAACCTATGTATAAAATTTAATATATGGATACAATTTAATGTTGGAACAGTAGGTTTAAATAAAGGACGATAAAGAAGGATAATTAGAGGAGGCTTACCAGTGAATGTCAAACGTTTCGCCTCAAGAGATGCTGCCTTCTTCGGTGGCGATTTGGCGCTGATTCCTCCGGCTGTCAGCGGGTAGAATTAGAGAGTTACGAAAAGAATGCGCAGAATCTAAAGTAAATAAAAACCTAAATATTAAAAAAAACTATAAAATGGAAACCAAAAAGAATGCAGGTAGATAAAATTAATAAAAACTAAGTTGAAATATACTCGATTTATTGACAGCCTTTGCTTATTACCATTATTAAAGATTACCACTTGTGTCCAATTTGTATTGTAGGGTGTATATTTTCTAATGGTAACTAGAGAATTTGTATTACTGTTGTATTCAAACGCAATAATATTCTCATGTGCTTTGTATTTTTTCTTAGGTTTAGGGAGCTCTGTATTTGAGGACTACACTGTAATTTATGCATTAGTTTTATGTACATTCATAGTACAAAAATGTTTATGTAGAAAACTGATCACTTATGTATTTAATAGTAGAAATTATATGGTTAGAATGAGAAATAAAGGCGAGGATACGAACGTAAACATGTTTGAAAGATTACAACAGCCGAAGGACTTCGATGACATGGTATGCGACGCTTTCGCAGGGAGCTTTTGCGAGGGTATGCGACGCTTTCGTCACTTCTAAACGGCAAATTTGTACCGAATAAAGAATTTTTGAAAAGAATCATCATAAGCACAAAAAATAATCAATAGAAACTACTGACATATTGTAAACGATGTTACAGATAATTCTAGGAGCTGAAATCGTAATTCATCTACACCATAATTAGGTAATTACGGACAATATTCCTAATCGAAGGAATTATTTCAAAATGTGATTATATCCCTAATAAATAAAAAAATATACGAATAACATAACAATGCAGTAATCATTTTTAGATACCTAATCCATTTGTTAGATCATCATATAATATTGTTGCAACAACATGGTTTCTACCACGGCAGTAATACGGATTATACCAATCACAATAATAGTTGATTTATTTGTCCTATTTATTATCATAGTGAATGTAAAATCAGAGGATAATTTAAAGGAAGTAGGTGAATTCATGAGGAACAGTAATGTAACGCTAAAACCTATCCCGGCGCCCGGTTTTGGAACGTACGCGTCGGAAATGTTGTCGCTCACGTTTTGTAGAGGTTTTAAGAAAAACAATGCTACTGAGCATAGAATATATATGCACGAAAATGGGTCCCTGTCGGGAACAGTAGAGGTTCTGCACGACGTGGGTCCTATACAATTTGAACTTACCGTTAAACAATTTGACGCGGACGGCGACAAGGTGATTCTCAAATACAAACAGCCAAAAGTCTGCGAGCATTTCCTTTTGGCCAACTATATATCGCAGGTTTATAGACCGGACAAGCGCTGTTGGATTAAGAAGGGAGTTTATATATTGCAGCCAGTAGATATCGCAACCAAGTCACAGCAACTTTTGGGAGATAAATTTTTCTACGGTCGCTTCTTTATATTGTTTTCCATGTACTCCCGCGATTTTGATTTTTCTTGTACTGTGGCTACTGTGGATCTATCACCAAAATAGACGCTTCTAACAAATGTTACTTATCTGTAACGTCATTTAAAACCTGTAAACATTTTGTAACTGTAACCATAATTTGAAACCAATTGTGACTCAATCCGCTCAAAATATAAGGTTGAATAAGGACGATAAAAACTGTAATAGAAATTCAAGGGCTTCGACATTTTATATATGCTAAAATAAAATACTTGTAACTCGCTTTTTTATCATTTAAAACAATAATTTGTTAGGCCTTGACGATAGGAAGGAAATATATATTAAATTTTGTAAAATCTGTTTTACTTTATGTTTTATTTCAAATTGTTGAACAAGCATAAGTTAAATACGACAAAGTGCGATATACTACTCTTTATTTGATATTTCGCTAATTATCGATACCAACTTGACATAATATTCGAGTAAAAATGTGATTTCAGGGTTGAGAATGAGTTCCATACATTATTTACATATTTATTTTATTTTTTATTTATTGTGACAAAGAAATAGAATTGTAGTAGAACAAATTACAGTTACAAATGTATATTAAAAATGCACATATTATGTATGTGTAAGTCTGATAGCTTGAGATTTTACATTTTAGCTAACCGTCTCACGCAGACAGTAGACAAACACACTCAACGCCGATAACGGTATATCCCGTAATCGCCGTGTACGACAGGTGCCTTTTGCAGGTAAAAACGTCCTTAGCTCACTGTATTTCTTTTAATATTTAAAAGCGCGGCATGCCGCGTATGCCTAAATTCATGAAAGGTATAGACCAATCGTCGTTTTTTTTTTTCATTTTATGGTTTTGATATTTGATTGTTTATTGATTAAAAGCTATGTCAACATAAAAAAACTGTCATTTTCATAGTTTTGTACATATTGTTTGCCAATTAAACTAAAAAAACGAGTGTCAGTCCCGCGTGGGATATTTCGTTCGGTCAATGTACTTCGCCAATCGGGCGGCAATGCGTGGTCCGCGCGTTTGACGTACGGAGCTGAATCGGCCAGTGGCGTGTACATACAAATCACCTAATTTATTTAAAATTTAATCTATTTTTGGACATAAAAACGTGGAAACATAAAAAAAAACTATTTATGTTTAAAACACAGTGTGTTAGTATACAAGCGTTTGTAGTGTGCTGGGAGTGTATAAAGCCTAAGGATGTGTATGTAGGTCAATATTATTTGCGTGTGATGAAAACGATGCGGTTTGCGCGAAGAAGGACGTGTGTGTGTGAGTCTGAGGGTTTATGTGATTAAACTGATGTTTCTTAAATCTGATTTCATTATAGTCTAGCTGGGTCATCTTCCCGCAACTGCATTTGCAGTCGCAATGCAGTCACAAAAAAAAAACGTTCACCTGATACTAAGTTATGAAGGGGCGTTTATTGAGATTAGCGGAACAGCTCAGTACAAATTCAATTTGAATTTTTCAAATCATTTAAAATTCATGTTTAGAACAAACCATCCTATTATCATCTTGTAATTAGAGACATTTTTATAATGAAAGCAATTATTACATCATATAAAATAATTGGTATGATTGACAGGCAGAATAATTTAGTAATTAAAATAAAATCAGTTTGTTTGAGAGTAAATCTGAGTTATATCTAGCTGTTTCAAAATGGCTTTTCGAGTGATTTTAATCGTGCATTTTACAAAAGTGCTTAATATATTATTAATCTTACTTCTTTTCATAACAAATACGATAGCTGATGGTAATAATTTGAATTTACTAACTAAAGTCACCAATACAACGGACATTGATTTGATGGAAATACCCATTCCAGCTCCAGGTTTTGGTCCGTTCGTTACTAAAGTTCTAACATTCACGGTTTGTAAAGGCAGGAAGAGAAATTGGGCTACGGAGCAGGAAATGTTCCTCCATCGCAACGGGTCACTGACTGGAAGAGTTGAAGTTCTGTACGACGTTGGCCCGATACAATTTGAACTTATCATTAAACAAATATACAAAGACAGCGATAAGTTGATTCTTCGATATAGAATACCAAAGGTCTGTGATCATTTCTTCATGGCGAGATATGTATCTCAAGTTTACAACCCAGATGCGCGGTGCTGGATTAAGAAAGGTGTTTACAGCATTTCATACATGGACATAGTTACTCAGTCTGAAAGTATCCTAGGTGATAGTTTTTTCTACGGCCGTTTCAATTTAAGTTTTATTTTGCAAACCCGCGATTCTAATTTTGGCTGTACTGGGGGAACTGTGGATCTGTCGCCAAAGTGAATATTCTGTTTATTTTCACTATGAAATAATAAATAAACTAATGTCAAGTCGTCTGATAATTTTTCAATGGCTGTAAACCTGTACCGTTTTTTTAAACCTCGGTGAAGCAAGATGGCGTTGTTAGAACTCTCCGATTTCAGCTATAAGTTTATTAAAACTATTTATTTTAAGGAGGCCTCTTTCCGATAACGCTTTCCTCTATCTTGTGCGTATTCTTGAATCTTTCTATCTCATCTACGCTGAAAAAAGTATCGAACTCTGAGGTAACCGAAAAGTTCAGTAGAATCATAATTAGTCGTGGCTACTGAATTTTAGTAGGCTTAACCGAAGTATATTGTAGTGTATACAATCTGTTTAATAGTCTGTTCATACTAATTACGGTAGATTGATAAATCGTACACCTAACAAAACCTTCTTTAACCTGCACCAAACAATCTTGTAGGTGCAGCATTCAAATGAGAAGTTGTGATTACAATCCAGTTTTGTTGAATCTACCAAACAATCGGTCGATGCGCTTTCAAATGAAAATTTGCGTACACATTACAAGACTGTTTTGTTACGTAAACCGAAAAATCAGTAGTTGTAGTAAAAAAAACTTTTTCTCTTTTGCTTTACCTACCAAAAAAAAAAAAAAATCTTTGTCATATTACGAATGGCCCTTTCTGATATTTCCCTCTATAGAACAAACAATTAAGATAATGTTGTGGGGGTCACGAGTACAAACGACACGTGCACCTGGATTCCGCTGACGACATCATCAGACGTCCGGTTCAAAGTCCTTCGACCGAAAGTAACGCTGTTCAATAGCCTTACGACTCAGGCGGAGGGTCTCCCGCCGTCTCACCTGGCAGGCTATAAGACCGGAGGACGGTCATCAGCGCACGGCCTTTCACCTGAGTTCGCCGCACCGCTAACACCTACTCTCGTCTGTCGTCGCCATGCCGGCCCGTGTCCTTACATAATGGAGTCCTAATATTGTGTCGAATATCGGAGTATTTATGTAACTATGAGAGGATAGAGTGATAAATCTTCTAACAAACTCACAAATTATTACCTATCCTTCGAAAAGATCTTGGTCTAAATAGTTTTGCAAACAAAGATATTATGGCCTATTATTATAAAGGTACTCAAGAATATTATTGACAATAAAAATACCTATAAAAATGAAATAGGTAGAGGTGAGTGTAAACAAATAATCAAGTACTCATACATATCGAGTACTTGTTATTCAAATACTTATCACAGATCTGATAAGATTCAAACTCAAAGTATTTATTACGTTAAATCGAAAATCGGCGATATTTCAATGTTCAGTATTACCAAAAATAAATATTAATATAAATATCCTTTTTCCAATATTAATTTCTGCCGATTTTAAAATAAATAAAAATACATCAAATTCAATGTCACTTTCGCGAAGTTACATCACTATTTTTTTTTAATTTCTTAATTTCTAGAGGTACCTTATTTAATAATCGTGCCAGCACAACTTTAATTTGTCTTTCTCCATATACATTTTTGAATTTTGGTATACTTATATTATTTTCATTTAATAATAATATTATTTCCCATTTATTTTAATAATGGCACAATATATTTTATATTACAATAATTTTAACACCTCATAATCATTTCTTAGCATTTACTAATTTTTAAATGATGTAACGCTTTGATGTAATGCTTTCTATGCACTCTCGCGATTCTATTTTTTCGTGATCTTATTCCGATATAAATATAAATAAATATAATTAGCTTTTATGTAACCTATTGTGCCGATACCATTATTTAAAACCTTTTTTCTATAATTTCTTTATTTAGGAACATACATGATCACACGAATGAACCACCAAAGTTTTTAATGTTGCACAGCATATTTTATTGTAACCTACTAGTATATTTGGCCGTTACTTTATACAGTCATCAAATGAAATGTTTAGCAGTTTTTAAATGATATTGTTGGCTTAATATCTTACATTAGGTCAAAATACTGTTATTTGGTCCCTTATTATGCGAAATAGTTGGGTAGAATGACAGAAATAATCCAAAAAAACCACCAAAAAAATAAAGGAAAGTTAGTGTTTCTTCGACTTTTACCTTTTTTTCGCAATGTACAAAAACACGGACAAAATTCCTAGTTTTGTTTCGTATTATATCAGTTTTTTAAAATTTCTTTTTAGATGATTTTTCAAAGTTTAAATTGGTATTTTTTACGTTTTTTTTTGTATTTTTGTTTAAATTTAAAATCGTTTTTTCTTATTTTTGTATCTAATTAAAGACATTTAATATTATTTTTTTGTACCTATATCTATATCTTTTAGTCAAGTTTAAGGAATGTATACTTCAATTTATATCGTCTTTATATCATTAACCGTATATTCTACAATTTCTGTAACCACAATAAATTAATAAATAAACACATAATATTTTAATTTATAATAATTATAATGTGGCAGTGACCATTCTTTTACGTGTTCCTATTTACGCACATAGATGAGTTTGTATTAATTTTAACTGACCAGTAATAAATAATACGTCCCAACAACTGCACTGTCATATTTTTGAAATTCTAATATGATATTTGAGCGCTCTATTGAATTGCCGATGATTGATTATCTGTTAGTACTAAACATTTGATGACTTTAATGTTTTATATCTACATATATTATCCATCCGGACAGCCTCCGATGTGATCCGTTTTATGCGCTATGGTCGTTTTTCAAGAGCATCAATCAAATTCAACTCTTTCGCATTTGCACTTTTTGAATTGAAAGTTGCAACGGATGAAAGAACAGAAAAATGAAACGGGATAGTAGCTTCTTTTAGATGAATGTATAGAAGCTAAAAACCGCTATTATGCTTTACTGATTTTTTGTGTTTGACGAGGTAGATATTTTCAAAACTAGATTGGCTATGACACCTGTAGCTATCATTTAATATCAACTGCTTCTTTACATTGTTTAGTGGAAGTAAATTATTTAACCAGAACCTAACGTCTAACAGCTAGGTTTTACAGGTGTCATTAAAGATATTTCTCCCCAAACTACTCGTGTCTAGCTGTAGTTTCAACTTGTGATGGGTTGAGTAGATTAAAATAAAAAACAGGTACATTGGTATGATGACATTCTTTCAATTCATTATAAATTTTGACACCATTTCAGTTTTTTTTGTAAATTTTAAGGCGCGGCTAGTATTGAAACAATCCCCTCCCCACTTCCTCTTTTCTATTTACTGAATTTGTAATTTATTTAACACTAACTTCTACCAAATCGACCTTTTTTCAATATAAATAAAAATTAAAGTTTATTTTGGCATATTTCACATGGTGCACCGTTTGCCAAAATTAATTGGCCGGAAGGGTCATTGCTATGTCTTCAGCCCCAATAACTTTTTTTTATTTTAAACTTTTTTTTTTTGAAAAATCCCAGATTTCAGAATATAAATTTAGATTTAAAATAAAGTTATTGGTATAGCCCCCTGATTTAATTTTTATTTTTATGTGTACTGTTTTATGGGTCTATGAAATTCTGTATTACTTGTTTTATTTTTTATTAAATCACAAAGTTGTTGGCAGAGGTAAAAGTAAATTTAAGACACAGTTTTACATTGCAATTAAAAATAAACTTAAAGCGACCAAGATTTTTGAATTCTTTAAAAAAGTTCTTCAGTTTATCCCCTTTCCGACGGTATGCATATTATGCCATAAAACTTGCTAATAACTTTACTAATTTACTAAATTTGCATATCGGAACACATCAGGTTGATATTCGATATTCCGGCATGAAACTTGTTTAAATTAAATGTTAAAATAAAAAAAACCATGGGCCTATAAAAAAGTTATTTAGGCTAAAGACATAGCAAATTACAGCTAATTTATTTTGGCAAACGATGCACCGAACACCCGTATATTAAATGCTTAAATGCTTACAAATTAGAAATATCTACAAATTTAAAATGCCAACAAAATAGTTACCGACATGTAAATCTCATTTTGAAATTTACTGAAAAGAATAACCACCAATTTTCATTAAATAGTGATGCATGTCATTCAAACATTTTTTACGGATTTTTTTTTCGGGATCTTCGAGGTTTAAAAAGCTACCTTCGTAAAGCGAACGTAATAATTTACCTCTGTAGGTGATTTAGTGACAATTTTGGTTGATATGAATCGCCTACAATTACATAATATCAATAAATTTTTACACATACTCTGGGTCCTTGAAAAAGGGGTTTGTCATTAGATGCAAGGTTGGAACAATATATTTCCGACTTGTCTCATTAACTTTAGTAAAAGATCTTTAAATATTATGAACACTTGTGACATACTTTATTTGAAAAAAAAATTTTTTTTTTTAGGAACATTAAATAAAACATTCTTCAGATTTATTGCCATTGTTTTGAGACTAAATAATAATAAAGTTTGGTTTAGTTTAGCATAATGTAAGACGTTTGATCAACGAAAAACGATTTACATAGATCTAAAAATATTTACATTTATGTGTAATTGTAACTACGTTTAAAAGCGATCAACTGAGTGTTATTTCAGAACTGTAAAATTAGTTTTTACTCTTCTATCTCAAACATCAGTTCAACTTGCCACCCTCGCTAATCATGATTCCAATTTCAGACTAACAGTACATACTGAGTATTTATCGCAGAGTAGTGGTTACCACAACTAGGTCAACGCATCTTTGTTATAATAGACAAAATCGTAATCGATGCAATTATTTCGTAATTGTTTATCTAATTATTTATACATTAATATATTTGAAAGTAAGATTAATATAAAGAAATCATTTTGAATCCATTTCTAAAATCGAACTAGCAATAACAAAATGATTTCTAAATGTGAAGTAATCATATTCACGCTTTTCAAAATAGTAGTGTATATATTAATCCTATTTATTCTCATAAATAATACAAAATCAGAGGATAATTTAAAGTTAATTACTGAATTTACCACTACAACTATAAGTGATTTGACTGTAAAACCCATCCCGGCAGCTGGTTTCGGAAGATACACAACTCAAGTTCTGTCGATCACATTTTGCAGAGGTGTCAAGAAACGAAATGCTACCGAGCAAAATATATACATTCATAGGAATGGTTCAATTTCTGGAACAATAGAAGTTCTGTATGACGTGGGTCCAATACAACTTGAAGTTATTGTTAAGCAATTAAACATAAACGATGAAAAGGTTATTGTCAAATATAGAATACCAAAAGTTTGTGATCATTTCTTTATGGCGAAGCTCGTATCGCAATTGTATAACCCAGACAAACGCTGCTGGATCAAGAAAGGCGTTTATTATTTACCACTAATAGATTTGCTGCCGAATGCACCACATCTTTTAGGTGAGAATTTCTTCTACGGTCGCTTTGAGGTATACTTTTCTATGCACTCTCGCAATTCTATTTTTGCATGTACTAGGTCTTTCGTAGATTTGTGTCCAATAAAAATGTGACTTGTTTTTATGTAACCGAATGTGTCTTTCCTATTATTTGCAACCTACTCGTATATTTGAGCATTACATTGTACAGAATTAAAATGCTTAGCAGTTTTCAACTTTTTTGTAGACCTTATATCTGACATTAGGTCAATACACGCTATTGTTATTTGAAAAAAAAATACGTTGATATGTATTTAGTAAAATTTTCCGAGCAATTAAAAATAAACTAAAATCTATTTTTTTTGTATTAACTAAGGACTAAACAATAATATGGTTTTATTTATTTTGGTTAAAGTAAGAAATTTGGTAAGAATTTTTATTTTTTTGTTTATACGGCGGGTAAATATTTGCTTATATTATCACCCTCCCTCGCTAATCATGATCCTAATTTATGACTAAACAGTTCTAGTGACTATTCAAGTTTCAAGTGATTATTCTATTTTTATTAGAACGAAAAACATTACGACATTGTTGGCAACTTGTAATTATAGACAAAGTCGCAATCGATTCAGATAATTGTTTATGTTAATAATTATACACGAATAAGGTTGTAATACCTATATTTTGTAATCATCTTTGTATACATTTGTATAATATAATGCTAAGCAGAATACATAGTGGATAAATAAATGCTAATTACTGAATTTACCACTAGAACGCTTAGTAAAACCTACCTCTGCACCTGTAAGTGACTGAAGTATAGTCGATTACACTTGTAGTGTCTAAAAAGGGAAATGCTCTGAGCAAAAATTCTACAACGGGTAATATCTGAAACTATAGATGTTCTGTATGACGTTTGTCCAATACAACTTGAAGTATCGTTAAGCCAAAAATGTAATTATGAAAAACAAATTACCAGAAATATATATTTCCTTTTTATTTTATGCTTATTTATTATATGTCATATTTAAAATTAATTAGAATTATTTGGAAACATTCGCTACTTATTAAAAGCCAATTAAAATATGTAAAAATACATATATGTAAACGTATACGTATATATTTGTGAGTGTATATATACAAAAAAAACTATATAAAATATATAAAACTATGTAAAAAAAACTAAAAAAAAACTATTGAAAATTGAAACCACCCAGTAAGATGATAACCTTGAGATTCCACCCTAAATTTGATACGAAAACCTAATTAGATACCTATTTATAGATTTAACATATTCTTATTGGGAAATTCGAGGTTTTATACGTGGGAAAGTGGTATTTTAAAGTTATAATTTTAAATATTTGTTTTCCATTTATTGAGGATCAACTATTATTCATTCAGAGAATTTTGATTATTTTGGACTTAATATTAGTTAAAACATGCAAATTTTGAAAAGATTTTTTTTTAGTAAAAAGGTAACAAAATATTTACATTCTGACTGAATGGGGATGATTGAGCGTAATTTCAAAACAGATAATTGGATATTCGATTTGTCTCTCGAATTTTATCGCGCGTCAATTTTTTCAGACTAGGCAGCTTATACTGAGTAATTATTCCTTTATTTAATCCACATTTAAAACAATACAGCAGTATTGGCATCGCGTAATCATAGATAATGTTGTAATTAGAGCCATTACTTCATAATTGTCTGTGTCATAAAAGCAATAATATAATCGACTTTAAAATATTTAGTAATTATCATTAAATCCATTCTTGTTATAAAACCATTAAGGATATCACCAGTCAATTATGTGAATAAATATTATATATATTTAAAGTGATTTATTGTGTCATATATCATGTGAATTCAAGCCATGTCAGCATTTTGATATGATTAAGAGTTAAAAGCATAATTTAACTATACATGTTTAGTTTCTAACTTAGTTTTTAGTGTTATATTAACAGTCTTTGATTAGTTTTACAAATACTTTTTAAGAATGTAAACTTATCATTAATACCAATTGTTTGTGAGACTGTTGATTTCTCTTAATAAAGAATAAAGAATGTCAAGAATTGTCATATTTCTGTAATAAAAAATGTTTTTTAATGGTACATGCAAAGAAATAATATTCATTACAGGTTAGTCAGATCTCAATGATTTCACCGCCGTTTTTAGAATTTTAAAGTTTTAATAGAATCTACATATAAAATACTAGGTCGTGTCGGAACCGGAACTTTAAAATTAGAAATAATAGAAAAGATATGTTTAAAAATATTTTCTTTTTAGAAAATCCCACGTTAAATGTTTTGGCGCGCTTTTTGTTTGAATCGAAAAAAAAAATGTATTTATTTCAAGTTTACATTTCTCCGCTCCAATATGCTGCTAGCATAATTTTCACCTTTGCGACTGTGCCTGGGTGTTAATGTCGGCCATCAGTTGAGAGCTGTCAAACGCCAAAACAATGCGAATTCGAGACCTACTTTGTCGCTATGTGTCGTGTTTTTAATTTGGATTTTAAAATAGTTGCCGCGTTAAAAAGTAGTAAAATTACGATTCTACAGTTACAATTTACATTAAATACATATTTTAGGATATTACATTGATAAATTTAGCTTTATCTGCAAATTATTATTATTTTTATAATATAATTTCACTCATTACTCTGGATTAGTTCAGGCGATTAAAAATATTTTTTGTTTGCTATATGGGGTTTTCCACGCCGCAGAGGTATGGTTTATAGTAAAATTGCATACAGCGGTTTTCTACGTCGATTACAACGTATTAGTGGATTGTTTTTTTTTATTGTTTACTAACAATAGAAAATTTGTTGTATTATTTCTTATTTATTTATATTAAGTATATATTTTGATAGGTATTTTATATTTAAACCGCTTTAGGAACAATACAATATTGTTGACGTCTTGTAATGTTGCAATCATAGCAATTATTTCATAATTTTTGTATACAATAATATAATTGAGAGTAATATATCAATAGTAATCATCATTAAATCCATATTTAAAATAGAATGTCAAAGCTCACCATATTTTAGCAATAACAAAATGACTCTTAATGGTAAATGTAAACAAAATATATTCACGCGTTATTTTATGCATATTATATTTATCGTTTTTCTTCACATAACGAATACGAAATCAGAGACTAATTTAAATCTAGTTACTGAATTTAACAATACAACGTTAAGTGATTTGATGGTAAAACCCATCCCGGCGGCTGGGTTCGGAAGGTACAGAAGTATTGTCGGTCACATTATGTAGAGGTCTTAAAAAGAAAAATGCTACTGAGCAAAATTTGCACATTCATAGCAACGGATCGATATTCGGGACAATAGAAGTTCTGTACGACGTGGGTCCAATACAATTGGAAGTTGTCGTTAAGCAATTATACACAGGCAGCGAGAAGGTAATTCTCAAATACAGAAGACCAAAAGTTTGTCATCATTTCTTTTTGGCTTTTTCACAAAAATCCAGACAAACGCTGCCGGATCAAGAAAGGGATTTACCATGTACCGCCGACGGATATACAAACTAACCAAGTACATATTCTAGGTGAAAATTTCTTCTACGGTCGCTTTGAGATTTTTATTTCTATGTTCTCCCGGGATTCTATTTTTTTGTGCACTAGGACTATCTTAGATTTGCTTTCAAAATGAATTTGTAAAATTACCCATAAATATAATATGCATATAAAAAAAAATACTATTGGTTTGTCAAAATAATGTGAAATACCTTTATGACCTGAGCCTGAATCCTAAATTTACTTGAGAATTTTAGAGAGCTTTTACCCTATTTAAAGTGAAAAGGGCATTTTTGTCTGTTCAAAAACCGTATGAAATGCTATTATTAAAAAGCAGTTTTATATTTATTTTTAAAAGTGTCTTTTCTATGCCTACGAAATGATATTAGGTAAAGAATATTTAAAAAAAAATTGAGAACGTCATTTACCGAAAATTGTGCTTTTTAAAAGTTTAAGGCTTCTTTAGACTTTTTAAAATCGACTCCGTCTTAAATGCGAACGATTGAGCCTAAATTCAGAACGTTTGAACACAATAGAAACAACCATTTCATGGCGTCAATTACACAGGTGAACTTTTCATGGGGTATATCCCTTCATGACGCCGTTCTATACCTCAAATTAGCTTACAGATATTGTTTACTCCTAGCTTCGCACCTGCGAAGGGCAAGACATTACGTTTATTATTAAGACAATCTGGAAATTATACCAACTCATCAATCCCTAGAACCTCGTACTTGACCCTCACACTTGGTGCCTTCCGTCTTTAGAAAGCCATCATTCAGCTGTTCTATGTGCTTTTCGATAAAAAAATACCCACCTGCACCATATAAAGCGCATTGTCCAAATTTTTAATGATTTTAGCGTTTAATTTTATAATCTCGTGTCATCACTACGTTTCCGCGGTGGAAGACCCTTAGTCCCCCCTAGAATTCCTACAACTCAAAATTAACAGTTTTTTTTATATAACAAAATATATATTGAGGACGAAATTCGTAGGATAATCTGACATTCTACCACCCAAAGAAATAATTACTATCGCATTGCGATCACTTTTTAGAATAGACACTACTTACCGAATAATATTCTAATTATTTCAAATTCCATTTAAAAAAATAAGTATTGTTGCATGGTAATGGTGCAATATGATTATTTCACCATTGTTTATATAAAAATATTATGTGTACATTATTGTAATTGACAATAGTATATTAATAACCATCATTGAATTAGTTTATTCCGCCTATATTAGACGTTTCAAGCATATCATATTCCTGCAACTATCACAAAATGACTCTTAATAGTAAACTTAAAGAAATTCCATTTATGCAATTTACAAAAGTAGTGGATTTATTTATATTATTTTTTTTTATATCGAATTCAAAATCAGAGAATAATTTTAAGCTAGTTACTGAATTAACTGATAGAGATTTCGAGGATGTAATGTTAAAAACCATCCCGGCACCTGGCTTTGGGAAGTACGCGACCGAACTTAAATCAATTTCACTTTGTAGAGGTCTAAAGAAAAGAAATGCCACTAAGGAAACTTTTTTCGTGCATAGCAATGGGACATTTTTTGGAAATGTAGAAGTACTGTATGACGTCGGTCCTATAAATTTCGAACTTATCGTTAAACAATTAAGCATAGACGGCGAAAAGGTAATTCTCACATACAGAAAACAGAAAATATGTGATCATTTTTTTATGGCTAAAATTGCATCACGAGTGTATAAAACAGACAAACGCTGCTGGATTAAGAAAGGCATTTATAATATCCCATCAAGGGATGAGATAACTGATGGACAATATCTTCTGGGAGACAATTTCTTCTATGGTCGTTTTACTATCCTTTTTTCTATGCACTCTCGCGATTCTAATTTTTTGTGTACCAGGACTATCGAGGATCTGTTTCCAAAATGAATTACTAAAAATATGTAAATAAAACATAAAAAAAAATACAAGTGGTTTGATTACTGTGATACTTTTTTTTGTAAAAAAAAAGGTTATCGGAGAAAAAACCCGAAACTTTGATTCTTGGAATACATTTAAGTTATAATCACATCTGCATACCAAAGACTCACGGAGAAAAACTGTTTTTTACTGTCAGAATGCTCACTCTAGTGCCGCCGTTAGATATAAAGATATAATGATATTCTATCAGTGCATTACGTGAACAATAATTTGTTATGGTATTTATTTTAGTAAAGTAAAAAAGATGAGAACTAATGATATATGTTTATATACTTTTATCTATCCTTAAAGTGTACTTATGACAATATTTACAATACTTAAGTCAATATAAAAAAAACGCATTAAACTTTAATCAAATTGATATATTAGCGAAGGATTTAGAGAAAATCATTTACTACAGTAGAGCAGCAGTAGTTATTTAGTTCACAATAAGAAATAGCGTTGAAACTAATATTTTGTCAAATGTACACCACATTCACCTACAAAAAAACATTTACTATTATCAAGGATTCGAAAAAGTAACATTCAGTAAAAAATGTCGTCACCTTCTAATTATTCGTCTACGCTTTAATTTTTGACTTCCATAAATCATCATCATCAATCGAACTTAAATCGCGGTTGAACTTCCCTCATTCTCTAATCGCGATCAAACATCCAGGCTAGACCTGCACTAATTACCGAGTAATTGTAATTCAATTTTTTTTAATTAACCTTTGGAACAATAAAACATTGTAGTCATCTTGTAATCACAGGCAACGCTACAATCGAAGCAATTATTTCACCGTTGTTTATATCAAAATATTATGTACACTTATTATAATTGATTTTAATATTTTAGTAATCATCAATTGACCTGTTTGTATAATAAAAAAATTGAAGCTTACCTTAATCGTGCGATACCAAAATGACTTTTAATAATAAACATAGAGAAATTTCACCTGTGCGATTTACACAGTTAGTGGATTTATTTATCCTATTTCTGCTTATAGCAAATACCAAATCAGAAAATAATGTTAATCTAGTTTTTGAAACAACCGATACAGGGGATTTATCGTTAAAACCCATCCCTACACCTGGGTTTGGGAAGTACGAGGTAAAGGTTTTGTCAGTCTCACTTTGTAGAGGTCTGAAGAAAAGAAATGCTACTAAAGGAAATATGTACATTTATAGCAATGGGTCATTTTCTGGAAATATAGAAGTACTGTTTGACGTGGGGCCTATAAATTTCGAAGTTATCGCTAAACAATTAGGCACAGACGGCGAAAAGGTAATTCTTAAATACAGAAAACAGAAAATATGTGATAATATTTTTATGGCTATAATAGTATCAAAAGTGTTTAATGCAGACAATCTCTGCCGGATTAAAAAAGGCATCTATAATATACCATTAATAGATACAACCGTTGATGGACTACACATTTTAGGTGACTATTTCTTCTATGGTCGCTTAATTATCATTGTTTCTATGCACTCTCGCGATTCTAATTTTTCTTGTACCAGCTCTATCGTGGATTTCAATCCAAAATGAATAAAAACCATGTTAATCAATTGTTGTAAAACAAAACAAATATGATTAGCATTTTCTGATATCTGTACTAATATTAATCGTACCTATAATTTGATAATTTGAGAGAGTTAATGAACAGATGAATAAAATTGTTTTTTGACCTAATTCCTTTCAATTATTATTATCTATGCGATGAAAAAATATACACAACTACAAAATTATAGGAAATGTTTGTGTAGCATGCCACAATCACTTTTCATGTTTTCACTAGGAAAAAATAGTATAAAGTAGAGTCTTTACGCTTCAAGTAGTTTTGTTTAGATAGTGAACCATATAAAATTTTAAACGTCGCCAGCTTTCGATCGTTTTTGTATGGAAGTTAACCTATGGTTTATGAGATGTCTATAAAAATATACGAGCGAAACCATTTTATATATTCGGAACGGCGCATCATTTAACGAATTAAAGTTTTGAAAAAATCTTTGTCAAAATCTTTTGTTTATTTTTGCCTAATAAGAAATTGCAAGATTTTACAGTTTGGATTTTACAAATTTTACAGATTTTACAAGACCAAGACAGAAAACGCTTCTTTTTTATGTCTCATCGGACAGATGCATGATTTAGGCGCGGATTTTCAAATCAGGTCACAACTAAAACCTCTTACAATAAATAGCGTTATACTAAACCGGCTAAACGCGCTGTTGAATATGTCGCTCTTAAGAATTTCTCGTTATTTAGCGTTTCTCGCTATTTAGCTAGCAAGCGAAGATTGAACATAGTCGCATTATAGGTCGATGCTAACGTGATGGATTTGCAGGTAATGGATAATGGTCAGTGTTAGGCTTAGCGGCATACTGACACGACTATATAGATCATTAATATTTTTTTTTTAAATCAAAATCTATTGGCAGCGCCAACCCTAGAGGATAGTCGAATGAAACCCAATTCATTTTTCTTACATCCATTAATTAATTAATATCCATTACATACGGATGTTAAATAATTTAAAAATAATTATGTTTAATTCTTTTTATATTTTAATCGATGTAATTGAAATAACAATCGAGATGAAGGTATCGTAATTCTCATCCCACATATGCAAAAATACAGCCTCTTGGTCGAAGAGTTTTTACATCTTACAAAATGCTCTATAATGATGCTGCAGAAAACTGGATGCTAAAAAGGAATGCTGGATGTAAATTAAGAAGGCTCCTCTTAGTGTATTTACACCACTATATAACTGGTTTCAAGACAACGAAACGACCTGACCTTTCGTAGTCGAACATCGGAACTTCCAATGTCGAGTCTAATGAAATACCTCAAGGACAATCCATTGATATTGTTGACTCTTCAAAGCCATTTTTGAAACAGCCTGAAGGAACAAGGAGAAACCTAGAATATTGACGAATACCCAGAATTATACTGCTAATTATTTTTACCCCTAACTTGCTTGCTGGCTAATCGCAATCATTTTTTTATGACATGACTAATTACAAAGTAATTGTAATTTTATTTTTTTTAAATTAACCTTTGCAGTCATCTAGTAATGACATACAATTTTACAATCGAAGCAATTATTTCAACGTTGTTTGTATCAAAATAGGACATTATTTATAGGGGCATTATTATAATGGTCTATAATATATTTTAGTAATCACCATTGAACCTGTTCGTATAATAATAAATTGAAGTTTACTAATCCTACGTTAAAAAAATGACTTTCGATAGTAAAAATAAAGAATTTTTATCTGTGCGATTTACGCAAGTAATACATATGTTTATCATAAATCTGCTTATAGCGAATACCAAATCGGAGAATAATGTTAATCTAGTTTCTGAAATAACCGATACAGGGAATTTATCGTTAAAACCCATCCCTACACCTGGGTTTGGGAAGTACGAGGTAAAGGTTTTGTCAGTCTCACGTTGTAGAGGTCTGAAGAAAAGAAATGCCACTAAGGAAACTTTTTTCGTGCATAGCAATGGGTCATTTTTTGGAAATGTAGAAGTACTGTATGACGTGGGGCCTATAAATTTCGAAGTTATCGTTAAACAATTAGGCACAGACGGCGAAAAGGTAATTCTTAAATACAGAAAACAGAAAATATGTGATAATATTTTTATGGCTATAATAGTATCAAAAGTGTTTAATGCAGACAAACTCTGCCGGATTAAAAAAGGCATTTATAATATACCATTAATAGATACAGCCGTTGATGGACAACAAATTTTAGGTGACTATTTCTGCTATGGTCGTTTAATTATCATTGTTTCTATTCACTCTCGGGATTCTAATTTTTCTTGTACCAGGTCTATCGTAGATATCTATCCAAAATGAATTAAAAACATATGTTAAATAATTGTTGTGAAATAATACTAGTTTGATTTGCCTTTTTCTAACCTGTACTAATATTAATCTTACCTATAATTTTAAAATTTGAGAGATTTAATGAACAGTGACACTAAATAATTGTTTTTTGACCTAATTTCTTTCAATTATTTTATTATCTAATGCAATGAAAAATACACAACTATAAAATTATAGAAAATATTTGTGCAGTATGCCACAATCACTTTCCATGTTTCCACTAGGAAATAATAATATAAAGTCTTTAACCTTTAACTAGTTTTGTTTGGATAACTGTTGTGTTTTATGAATTTGTTAATATATTTTTAGGAAACTAATTAAAAACTTAATTCGATGTTATGATTGATTTTAATTTTCGTTTAGATTCAATCATTACTCCTTTTTGGTTAAGGTTATTATTTCAAATATTGTCTTTGATTATAGGAGATTTTTACGTGTGCTACGATTGCAATAAAATAAAAGTAAGCCTTGCTCTGAAAATACTTCGTGTCGATGTCGTTTTTTTTTATTTTTTTAATATTTATGTTGTATGTATAAAAATATACAAGCGAAATCTTTTTTTGTATTTCATCAAGAGACATATACGAGTATTCATGCTAGGAGATGCATATATTCGAAACGACGCATCATTTAACGAATTAGTTTTAAAAAATCTTTGTTAAAATCTTTTGTCTATTTTTACCTAATAAGAAATTGCAAGGTTTTACTGTTTGGATTTTACAAATTTGTCAAAAAAAAAATGTGATCATGGAGGAATTTAAATTTAAATAAAAAAATAAATTAGATAAAAATAAAACCTAACTTTGTCGGTAGGTAAACTAAAGTCTCCAAAAGTACTATGTATAACGACTGTCCACAGAAATAACCAGTGTAAGTTTGAAGAAAACAGACAATTTTATTTAAATATAAGCATAAATAAAAATATATTTATTAATTAATTAAATTAATTGATATATTTGCTTAGTATTTTCAGATGGCTACAGAGGTTAATTTATTAGATTTTTCTATAATATTTTTTATTTTGACACGGAAAATAATATTTTGTCTGCATAAAGGCACACCAAATCACATTCCACTACAAAAAAACTTCCAGTATTACCAACGGAACCAAAAAAATCAACTTTGACTAAATATCTTAGGTAGGTATATAATCTGGAACAACTAAACCGCAGATAATGTACGATTATGTGGAAAATCTAATTATTTGAACTGGCCATCGAAATCCGTCTGTTTCAATTTTTGACTACCATAATCGACTTCGGTCGAATTTGCATCGCGCCTCGCCGTTGCAATTGCCTCACTCTCTAATAGTGATCATTTTTTTTAATAGACCTACACTAATTACAGAGTAATTGTTTTTTTTTCTAAAATTGTTTTTTTAACAAAAATGCATTGTAGTCATTTCGTAATCACAGACGATGTTGCAATCGAAGCAATTATTTTAGCATTGCTTATATCAAAATATTATATATAGGGACATTATTATAATAGTATTTCATCATACAGACCTGTTCGTATAATAATAAATTAAAACACACCCGCGAAATTTCTTTATCCTGCGATATAAAAATAGTTTTAAGATTTATCCTGCAAAAAAAAATGACTTTCAATAGTAAAAATAAAGAATTTTTATCTGTGCGATTTACGCAAGTAGTACATTTGTTTATCATAAATCTGTTTATAGCAAATACCAAATCAGAGAATAATATTAATCTAGTTTCTGAAATAACTGATACAGGGGATTTATCGTTAAAACCCATCCCTACACCTGGGTTTGGGAAGTACGAGGTAAAGGTTTTGTCAGTCTCACTTTGTAGAGGTCTGAAGAAAAGAAATGCTACTAAAGGAAATATGTACATTTATAGCAATGGGTCATTTTCTGGAAATATAGAAGTACTGTTTGACGTGGGGCCTATAAATTTCGAAGTTATCGCTAAACAATTAGGCACAGACGGCGAAAAGGTAATTCTTAAATACAGAAAACAGAAAATATGTGATAATATTTTTATGGCTATAATAGTATCAAAAGTGTTTAATGCAGACAATCTCTGCCGGATTAAAAAAGGCATCTATAATATACCATTAATAGATACAACCGTTGATGGACTACACATTTTAGGTGACTATTTCTTCTATGGTCGCTTAATTATCATTGTTTCTATGCACTCTCGCGATTCTAATTTTTCTTGTACCAGCTCTATCGTGGATATCTATCCAAAATGAATAAAAAACATATGTTAATTAATTGTTGTAAAATAAAACTAGTGTGATTTGCCTTTTTCTAACCTGTACTAATATTAATCTTACCTATAATTTTAAAATTTGAGAGATTTAATGAACAGTTACACTAAATTTTTTTTTGACCTAATTTCTTTCAATTTTTTTATTATCTAATGCAATGAAAAATACACAACTATAAAATTATAGAAAATATTTGTGCAGCATACCACAATCACTTGCCATGTTTCCACTATGAAATAATAATATAAAGTCTTTAACCTTTAACTAGTTTTGTTTGGTTAGCTGTTGTGTTGTGAATTTGTTTATATATTTTTACGAAACTAGTTAAATAAACTTAATTCAATATTATGATTGATTTTATTTTTCGTTTAGTTTCACTCATTATTTATTCCTTTTTGGATAAGGTTATTATTTCAAATATTGTCTTTGATTATACGAGATTTTTACGGGATTTTGCACACATTGCTATGATTTTAATAAAACAAAAGTGAGCTTTGCTCCCAAAATATTTCATGTCGATATCGTTTTTTTTTATTTTTTTTTTAATATTTAGGTGGTAGGTATTTATTTTGTTGTCGGATTTTTTTCGTTAAACTTCAGTTTTTAGATATTTTGGTTTAAAAAAAAGGTTTTGGAATTTTTGGTCAGGATAACTCCAGCACCATTTAAAGGTTTCGTAGATCTATGCCCATGACCGACATAACCTAGAATACTGTGGGTATCAATGAGGGCTAACGATGCAGGTTCTATAAACATATCATTAATAAGACTGTTTGAAGTTCGTCTATGGTGATATATGATAAGTAGCGATCGAATGGACGTTATTCGCTATTTAGCTAGCAAGCGAGGATTGGACTTTTGACTTCCTTCTTGAATGACCATCGCTCGTGTCTCGCTCGCAAATCACTATCGCGTTTAGTTACCGGACCTTCAGTATTCTGTGCCTGCAGTTTATTATTTATTCTGTGCCTGCAGTAGTGACTCATCAATAATTATTTCAAATCCATAATTTAGATACAGCATTGTTATCATCTTATACCTAATCATCGATAATGTTTAGATCAAAGCAATTTAATCAAAGCGTCGTTTATGAACTTATAATTACATTGTTACCTTTATAGTTGAAAGTAATAAAGGAATTAAATAGTTACCAATTAATCCATTTTCTATAATGAATGTAAAAGTTTACAGTATTTCTGCAAAAACAAATTGACTTCTAAGGATAAATGTAGTTAAATTGTAATCATGCAATTTACAAAAGTATTGGGTTTATTTATCCTAATTCATCTTATAACAAATTTAAAATCGGAAGATAATTTAAAGTTATTAACTGAAAACACTAATGCAACTATAAGCGATTTGACTGTAAAACCCATTCCGTCAGCAGGTTTCGGTGATCATTATGGACCTGTTTAGTAGGTAAAGTATAAATTTAAATTATAAAAACTACATTAAATTTGTTTTGCCTATTACACATATTTCAGAATTGCAAACAGACCGTTTCTTTTTAGGGTGCTTCATTGTCAACGGACCACCTCCTTCCTAACAATGCCTTCTTTTTCTCAGCCTATGTCTATGGTAGATAAGGTTTTTTTATACACATAAAGTTTTATACATAGTCGCGTTTATAGGTCGATGCTAACGTGATGGATTTGCAGATTATGGATAGTGGTCAGCGTTAGGCTCAGCCGCGTACTAACGCAACTATATAGATCATTAATAATTTATTTTCATACATTTTTTTTAAATCAAAATTTATTGGAAGCGCCAACCCTAGTAGATAGTCGAATGCAACCCAATTCATTTTTGTTTTTGAACGGTTCATTACATACGGATGTTAAATAATTATGTTTTATAATACTTTTTATATTTCAATCGATGTAATTGAAATAAAAATAGAAATTATGGTAACGTAATTCTCATCCCACATTTTTTTTGGAGGAGTTTTTGCATCTAACAAAATGTTCTATCATTATCCGAATCTGCAGAAAACTGGATGCTAAAAAGGAATGCTGGATGTATATTAAAAATGGCTCCTCTTAGTGTATTTACACCACTATTAAACTGGTTTCAAGGCATTTGGATTTGACGTTAATATATTTAAGGAGGAAGATTTTTTTCTCTTTAGTAACAGAACTAACTGACCTTTGGTAGTCGAACATCGGAACTTTCAATGTCGAGTTTAATGAAATATCTCAAGGACAAGCCATTGATATTGTTGATTCTTCAGAGCCATTTTCGAAACAGCCTGAAGAAGGCAGTTTAAAAAAACTAAATTTTGTCGGTAGGTAAAATAAAGTGTCCAAAAGTACTATGTATAACGACTGCCCGCAGAAAAAAACAGTGTAAGTTTGAAGAAAACAGACAATTTTATTTAAATATAAGCATAAATAAAAATATATTTATTAATTAATTAAATTAATTGGTATATTTGCTTAGTATTTTCAGATGGCTACAGAGGTTAATTTATTAGATTTTTCTATAATATTTTTTATTTTGATACGGAAAATAATATTTTGTCTGCATAAAGGCACACCAAATCACATTCCACTACAAAAAAACTTCCAGTATTACCAACGGAACCAAAAAAATCAACTTTGACTAAATATCTTAGGTAGGTATATAATCTGGCCCAACTAAACCGCAGATAATGTACGATTATATGGAAAATCTAATTATTTGAACTGGCCATCGAAATCCGTCTGTTTCAATTTTTGACTACCATAATCGACTTCGGTCGAATTTGCATCGCGCCTCGCCGTTGCACTTGCCTCACTCTCTAATAGTGATCATTTTTTTTAATAGACCTACACTAATTACAGAGTAATTGTTTTTTTTTCTAAAATTGATTTTTTAACAAAAATGCATTGTAGTCATTTCGTAATCACAGACGATGTTGCAATCGAAGCAATTATTTCACCATTGCTTATATCAAAATATTGTATATAGGGACATTATTATAATGGACTGTAATATTTAGTATTTCATCATACTGACCTGTTTATATACTTAACAAAAAGTTGAAGTTCGAAAAGTTGAATAATCTGCTATAACAAATTTACTGTTTTTTAGTAAACATTCATTTCGTCTGTGTTTTGTTTTTGTCAGTCTGAATAAAAGAAATGCTACTAAGGAAGCTATGTACATTTAAAGCAATGGATCAATTTCTGGAAATGTAGAAGTGCTGTATGACGTGGGTCCTATATATTTCGAAGTTATTGTCAAGCAATTTAACACAGACGGCGAAAAGGTACTTCTCAAATCCCGAATACAAAAAGTTTGTAATCATTTTTTTATGGCTCAAAGGGTATCAGGAGTGTTCAAGACAGCCAAACACAGACAATGTTCAAGACAGACAGAAAGGCATTTAGGCATGTATAGTATCCCACTAAGGGATATGAATGACAACTGATGGCCACCATCTTTTAGGTGATAACTTTTGCTATGGTCGCTTTATGACAATTTTATCTTCCGTTTCGCAAGTTAAAATATATATTTCTATATAAAATATATATATCTTCGTATATATTTACGTTTCGGAGCTAGTAGGGAGATTTAGCGTCCAGATTTAGCTTCCAGACGCAATAATCTGGATATCTGAGTTTGCTCGCCAAAGTTGAGAAATTGTTAGGTCCTCTTAAGCAGTATGGTTTAGAGCAAACAGTATATCTCTGCATCCGGTTAAGTAGTTGTGTAACTTGCAAATTGTTAGTCATGTTTATCTCATCATTAAATATTTTCGATGGATGGAGTGGATCTCTGTCTGAAGTGCATAAGGGATTCCAAGCACTGACGTAACTATCGTAAAATTCTTTTGCACGGATAAGTTCATCACTATTCAATTATATGAATATATATTAGTAATTAATTAATTTTAGACTGTGTTAGGTCATGTCAGCACTTTGTTATATGTTTAATAATTTAAAGTAAAATTGAATTATTATTTTTTATTTCTAATTTAGTTTTTATATTTACAATTATATTTTATATTCGTCTGTCCGTTCAACTGTCCATCTTTCAACTCGAAAAATACAAATACGAAAGAGTTCAATTTTTGTGTGTAGAAAACTACCATAATTTTAGACGCCAAAGCCAAGCGACGTATATTTTACATTATTAATCTTACCTTTAATTTGAAAATTTGAGAGCGTAATGAATATTCACAATAAAATTGTTTTTTGACCTAATTTCTTTTAATTCTTTTATTATCTAATGTAATGAAAAATACACAACTATAAAATTATAGAAAATGTCTGTGCTGCATGCCACAATCACTTTCCATGTTTCCACTAGGAAATAATAATATAAAGTCTTTAACCTTTAACTAGTTTTGTTTGGATAGCTGATATGAAGTGTTGTTTATAAATATATTTGTAGGAAACTAGTTTAATACATTTAATTCGATATTATAATTGATTTTATTTTATTCTTTGTATGCTTTCATTTATTTATTTTTTTATTAATTTTATATAATTTTATTCTATTACTCCGCTGTGGCTAAGCCTATTTAAAATATTGTTTATGATAATAAGTTTTTTTTAAGGGTGGTCCCAAATTTGCTAAATAAGCTTTGTTTTCAAAATGTTTTATATCATGTGTCATGTGATTTTGATGCTTACATTTTAGGCGGTAGGCGAATTTTGTTGTCGGTTTTTTTCGTTAACCTTCTGCTTAAAAATATTTTATTTAAAAAAAAAAGACCATGGAAATTTTGTTCAAGATGACTCCAGAACCATTAAAAGATTTAGTAGAGATATAAAATAAAAGAACACATTTGAGATAGAAAAAGGAATACAAAATTCCGAACTAACCTAAAATTCATCTTTAACATTAGCAGCTGTACCATTAGGGCATTTGGCATCAGAAATACCCATTAAAGATATCGAGATAAATTTAAATCGTAGGTGAGAAAATACTAGACTAGACTATTTTTACTTTATTTATAAAAAAAGAAAAGAAAAATAGTTTTACAATAAATTATTATTATTTTTACAATAAATTTGCATAAATTGAAACAGATTCACTAATTCAAATATCTACATTTTATTGTAGCCTGGGAATGTTTAAGTACAGTGCGTGTTCTCATAGCAAGTAGGTTTTATAAATTTTAGATAGTAGCTTGGTTTTGCATAAGACAGCATTTTTATAAAACAAACAGGTAAAATTACTGCTCAGATTATTAGTTTTTAAGTTTAATTTAAAAAAAAAATGTTGGAAAGATTAACATGTTAAAAGATAAAATTTATTTGTTGAACGTTAGTTGACCCGCAGTTTTAGTTCTGCCCCAAGTATGTCAATCTTAAGAGTTTTTCTCGCAAAAAAAAAAAACGTTCCTTCACAAAAACCTTCTTGTTATTTTCGCTCGAATCCTATTTTTTTTAATAGCGACTAATATTGGAATATGTTTTATAAATTATACGAATATTTTTACGGAATCGTAAATATATCAAAAAAAAAAACATGTAAGTTTTAGATTTAATCAATTTAAAAATAATACTAATTTTACAAAAGATATTTTACAGGGTACCCTTAGCTCTGCCTTAAACCCATCCGGAAAAGATCGAGCTTAAAGCAAAAATTCTCTCGGAGATACAAGTACGTTTTTTGATAAAATTTTATTGTTATAGCATTTTGTTTTGTGCCTTCAGTAGTGACCCATTAATAATTATTTCAAATCCATATTAGATACAGCATCTTGTCATCTTGTACCTAATCATTGACAATTTTGTAATCAAAGCAATTATATCGCAATTGTTCATGAACTTATATTACATAGTTACCTTTATAGGTAAGTATGTAATATAGTTGTCAGTAATAAAGGAATTTAATAGTCACCAATTATTCCATTTTCTATAAAAGAATGTACAAGTTAACATTTTTTCTGTAAAAACAAGATGACTTCTAAGGATAAATGTTAGTAAATTCTAATCATGCAATTTACAAAAGTATTGGGTTTATTTATCTTAATTCATCTCATAACAAATTTAAAATCAGAAGATAATTTAAAGTTATTAACTGCATATACTAATGCAACTATAAGTGATTTGATTGTAAAACCCATCCCGGCAGCTGGTTTCGGAAAATACAAGTCTCAAATATTGTCGGTCAAACTTTGTAGAGGTGTCAAGAAACGAAATGCTACCCAGCAAAATATATATATTCATAGCAATGGTTCTGTTACTGGAACAATAGTAGTTCTGTATGACCTGGGTCCAATACAACTCGAAGTTATCGTTAAGCAATTGAACATAGACGATGAAAAGGTAATTGTCAAATATAGAATTCCAAAAGTTTGTGATCATTTTTTTATGGCAAAAATCGTATCTCAAATCTTTAACCCAAACAAACGCTGCTGGATTAAGAAAGGCGGTTATAATTTAACAATAGATAAACCGACAGATGGCCAACATTTTCTAGGTGACAAATTCTTCTATGGTCGCTTTAGTCTTACTTTTTCTATGCACTCCCGCGATTCTGATTTTTCTTGTACTGTTATTATCATGGATCTGTTTCCAAAGTGAATATAAAAAAATATATAAGTAGTTAAAGTATTAATAAAACACTTAAGCAAAACAAAATTGTAAAAAATACAATTTATTTGATAAATGAAAGTTGCCTTTATATAAAACCTTTACCATCTATTTTACCATCTGTACCATCTAATTGAAGAATTGCTAAGAGATCGTTTTTTTAGAGTGCCTTTTTTAAATGATCTTACTAGATCATTTACAATTACAATCGAAAAAAATCCAAATACAGGCGCCAACCCAATGAAACCGTCGAATGAAACCCAATTCATTATTGTTTTTGGACGGTTTGTTAAATAATTTTAATAATGCTTCTTAAATTTCAATCGATGCGATTGAAAATAAAAAATATAAATGAAGTTATCGTAATTCTCATCCCACATCCGCAAAGATACAGCTTCTTGGTCGAGGAGTTTTTGACCTAACAAAATGTTCTAATGTAATGTATCCGGAAAAACTTATATCCCTTGTCAGTGTGTAATATGTTATTATATATATTAGGAAACGCTCTCCTTAGTGTGTTTAGACCTCACAATATAATTACTGGATTCAAGGCATTTGAATTTGACGTTAATATATTTAAAGGGGAAGGAGACCTTTAGTATCGACAATCAGAACTTCTAATGTCGAGTCAAATGAAATATCCCAAGGACAAGACATTGATATTGTTGACTCATCGCTGCCGTTTTCGAAACAGCCTGAAGAAGGCAGTAGCAGGAACAAGGAGAAACCTAGAATATTGACGAATACCCAGAAAACATGTGATCATGGAAGAATTTAAATTTAAAGATAAAAAAAAAATCCCTAAAACTGAAATTAGATGAAAAAAAATATGTTAGGTGCTAATTATTTTTTTTCATAATTGCTATGACCCACTTCATACACAATTTTTTTGGGCCCTACTCAACTAAGCCAAACTGTGCTAGAGTCAGGGGAAATGGTGGTAATGAAGCGTTAAAAAGGGTATGACAATGTGTGAATTTCAACCCGCGACCTTTGGGGCAATAGTCTAATAGTCTATCACAGTACAAATTTAACTGAAAATGCTTTACTTTGTCGGTACTTAAAATGTAGTGTCCAAAGGTACTTTGTATGACGACTGTTCACAGAAATAACAAGTTTTAGTTTGGAGAAAAATTACAAATTTATTTAAAGAAACATAAACGTAAATGTATTTAATGTCTAATATTTAATTAGAATAATCGCTTTGTCGTTTCAGAACACAATATCTGTAGGTTAGTTTATTATATTTTTTCTATTATATTTTATTTGATATAGAAAATAACATTTTGTCTGCCTATATGTATACCACACTATGGTGTGGTATACATATACCACAGTGGTATGCCACTACAAAAAACTTCCAGTATTGCCAGCCGAACCATAAAAATCAAACATTTGACAAAAATTTCGATGTTGAGCCAACATGACTGTTAGGTAGTTCCGAAATCAGTCAATTTTTGACTACCATAATCGACATCGGTCGAATTTACATCGCGCTTTGCGGTTGTACTTGCCTCACTCGCTAATCGCATTCAAAATTTAGGGCACTAATTACCGAGTAATTGTAATTCTATTTTTTTTTAATCGATTTTTTAATAATAATGAATTATGAATTATAGTCTCGTAATCACAGACAATGTTGCAATCGAAGCTATTATTTCACCATTATTTATATGCAAGGACATTATTATAATGGACAATTATTTTAGTATTTCAACTTAAACCTGTTTATATACCGAATAAAAAGTTGAAGCATACCATAATCCTGCGATAACAAAATGACTTTTCCTAGTAAACATAGAGATATATTATCTTTGCTATTTACAATTTATTTATTTATCATAATTCTTCTTATAGCGAATACCCAATCGGAGAATAATTATAAGCTAGTTACTGAAATAAGCGAAAGAGATCTCGAGGATTTAATGTTGAAACCCATTCCGGCACCTGGTTTTGGGAAATACTCCGGCGAGCTTTTGTCAGTCTCGCTTTGTAGAGGTCTGAAGAAAAGAAATGCTACTAAAGGAAATATGTACATTTATAGCAATGGGTCACTTTTTGGAAATGTAGAAGTGCTGTATGACGTGGGGCCTATACATTTCGAAGTTATCGTTAAGCAGTTAATTACAGACGGCGAAAAGGTAATTCTCAAATCCCGAATACAAAAAGTTTGTGATCATTTTTTTATGGCTCAAATGATATCACGAGTATATAACCCAGACAAACGCTGCAGGATTAAGAAAGGCATTTATGATATCCCACTAAGGGATATGAGAGCTGATGGCCAGCATCTTCTAGGTGACAACTTCTTCTATGGTCGCTTTATGGCCATTGTTTCTTTCCACTCTCGCAATTCTAATTTTATGTGTATTAGGACTATCGGGGATCAGTATCCAAAACGAATATAAAAAATAATATGAGTGTGTAAATATATATAAATATATATTTAAAAAATACATTCCGTGTGTGAAATGTGATTTTCCTTTATATAACTTTTACCTTTAATTACCCATTACCAGTTATTTATATTATTTTAGTAAAAATTCACATTGAATTAAGGACCTCTTCCTCTTTTTTCAAATTCGGTTAAAAATTAAAGAAAGCAAGCATTATATAAAATATTTTTTTAATCGTTCGTTTTGTTGAAGTCATTTCTAGCAATTAAAAATACCCTACTTTTATTGTGGTACCTAATTAAATAGAAAAATAGTAGCAGGTCAAAAACTTAATGTACATTTTAAAAATAAAATGTATATTTAAAAAAAAAAAAACAAATGTAGTATATTTAGCTACATTTGTTTTATTTCTTACCGCTCTTTTATTTCGATAGTTGCTACCAACTTCCATTTTTTTATATAGTAGTTATGGAAACTAGTTTAATAAGGTTGAGGAAATTCTCAATTCTATGGAAATGTTCATTTTTTAGGGTTTCATACTTTAAAAGGAACAACATATCCCTTAAAAGATCACTCTTGCGTCCGTCCGTCCGTCTGCCACAGACGTTTTTCTTTAAAACTATGTGAGGTACGAATTTAAACATTTGTCATAAGGTTAGCTTTTCGTGACGCTTATATGTTCCGACAATTTAAAATTATGATTTATTAATTTTATAATGAGATGTTGATGTTGATCACTCAAAAACCAATTATTTGCCATATTGTGTTGGGTAACGTTTAGAAGGGCTACTTTTAAGGACTCGAAAAATATATTTTTTAAAGAATTCGTATGAAACATATAGCTTAAAATATGAGATACTATGCACCCCTCTCCTCCTTTATTGCCTTTATTATTAACCCTTTTATTATTATTACGATTTGTAAGTATTGAGTCACAGTTAACAAGAAAACTGCTGATGTGTTCGTTAGTCCTATTATTTGCTGAAAAAATAAGTCGAGTGCTTGTATGGCTTACACTGACCATAAGAGTGCACCAAATTAGTTTTCCGCAAAATTGCAAATCTTAAAAAGGTTGCCCCATCATATGTTTTTTTCACCAAATATCACTGAAGAAGACTTCGTAAACAACGCAGTATTTTATTCCTCATCACAGTAAATTATGTTAGTTACCTTAAACATTTAGTTTAAATCATATTTTTTTTTTTAAATTCTCTTTCAAAGTGTGGCATACCTGTTCCGAACCAATATTTTCTTTTTCTTATTTAATTTTACTGATAGTTAATCTTATTAATTTTCACGTAACAATTAACAGCCTATTTATTTTTAAAACGATGCACGAAGACTTATAATTTACAAAAACTCATCATTTTTATTATTTTTTTATCATAGGCGCGGATGTTAAAATGTCTAAATTCAAAGACAGAACCAATACCAGGAGAAAGGGGGAAACTGGGCCATTTTTTTATTTTTATATATTTATTATTATTAACAGGTAAGCGTACAGCGAAATAGTAGCATATACATTTTTCAAAAGGGTTAATAATATGGCCAATTAAAGCTTACATCTAAGTACAATAATATTTAAAACTTTGTTTAGCTAACTATATTTTATTTTTATATGTGATGTTTACGGCATAAAAGTATACACTAAAACAATCAAGAAGATATATTTACATAATTTAATAAAAGACACAAAAAAAAATGCCAAACGTTAAGACAAAAACTACTTCAAAAATAGATTGAATTTCAACACATTTAGTAAAGCAGCGTGTAATCATAATATTTGTTGATAAAAATTTGCAAAAAATAAAATGATATCACTAAATTTGCCAATCCTACGTCACATAGTTTTAGAGAAACAACTGTGATAGAACAGACCTTTTAAGGGATATGTTTTTCCCAAAAAATGAACATTTATATCGAATTGAGAAACTTTTCTACATTTATTACTAGTTTCCCACAAATAACAGGATAAGGAAATAGATGATTGTAGCAACCATTTTAATCTGCTACTATTTTTCCATTTAATCTTTAGGTTTTACCTCCAATATAAGCGGATAAGAAAAGATATCACCTGATGACTGCGTTCTAACAAAAACGCTCACTTTTTCAAAAACATAAAAAAAGAAAAGGTTCTTAATTCAATGTGTATGTTTTCAAAGAGTAATATTGGTAATTCGTAATAGGTAATTAAAGGTAAAGGTTACATAAAGGCAAATCAATTTCACACACCGAATTTATTTATTTTTTATTATTTTTTACAAACATTTTCGTATATTTTTTTATGTTCGTTTTGGAAACAGATCCCCGATAGTCCTAATACACAAAAAGTTAGAATTGCGGGAGTGGAAAGAATTAATTATTATAAAGCGACCATTGAAGAAGTTGTCACCTAGAAGGTGTGGTCCATCAGTTGTCATATCTGATAGTGGTATATTATAGATGCCTTTTTTAATCCGGCAGAGTTTGTCTGTCTTGAACACTTTTGATGCCATTTTAGCCAAAAAAAATTGATCACAGACTTTTTGTGTTCGGGATTTAAGAATTACCTTTTCGCCGTCTGTGTTTAATTGCATAACGATAAGTTCAACATATATTGGACCCACGTCATACAGCACTTCTACTGTTCCAGAAATTGACCCATTGCTATAAATGTACATATTTTCCTTAGTAGCATTTCTTTTCTTCAGACTTCTACAAAGTGAGACTGACAAAAGCTCACCGGCGTACCTCCCAAAACCAGGGGCCGGGATTGGTTTTAACAATAAATCCTGGATCTCTGTATCATTTACTTTAGTAACTAGCTTAAAAATATTCTCTGATTTGGTATTCGCTATAAAAACAATAGGTATAAATAAATCCATTACTTGTGTAAATTGCACAGATGAAATTTCTCTATGTTTACTATGAAACATCATTTTGTTATCGCAGAATTATGTTAAGCTTTAACTGTTTGTTATACATACATACTACTAAATAATTACAGTCATATATATTAATGTGTAATATTATGACAATAATAAATATGAAATAATTATTTCGATTGCAACAATTACAATTTATAATTACAACATGACGACAAACAATGCTGCGTTGTTAAAATTCGAATAAAAGAAAAGCCTACCTAATACCAGGTCTTTAAAGTTTGATTGCGTTTTCAATGTCATAGCTAAATTAAATAATACACGTATTTCTATGTACATTTAAAAGTACAGTGGTGCGACTTTATTGTACTTTTGGACAGGATGTTTTAGCTATAGACAATATAAAGTATTTTGAAAGAAATATGTACATATTCAAATTTTTATTATTATAATATATTTTTATTAACGCGACATTGACGAGACTCTGTCTCCCGCGAGCAACCGGCAGTTTGGGTTCGTCAACGCTTTACTTTATGAGCATGACTGGAGTAGGTCCAGTAACGGGAAATACTGCCTTGGCGTTTTTCTTGATGTTTCGGTAGCCTTCGACAATGCTTGGTGGCCTGTGATTCTTTTCAAACTCCGCCAACGGCAGTGCGGACACTGCCACAAACAAATCTTGTTCGCCTAATACGTAGCTACTTTTATGAGTGCTCAGTTTCCATTGCGTACGGTTCCACTCTGGTCATCAAGCTGGCGAGCATGGGGTGCCCCCAGGGATAGATCCTGGGCTTAAATTTTTGGAACGTTCTTTTTGACGACCTACTAAGCTTACCCCTCCCAGACGGATGCAGTATCACCGATTATGTAGTGATGGGCTGCTGCTTATCAGTGAGAATAGTCATAGGGAAGTGGAGGGAAGCCCAGCTTGTTGCTTTGAGATCATTCTTGAATGTGGTCGAAGGAACAAGCTGACCTTCTCCAGGATGAAAGGCAGACTCGCCGGTTTCGTTGCTTGTGCTTCGACGGTTCCTCGATAGCGTTCCCTGATACTGTCAAGTACACGCCAAATTTGTAGTAGAGAAAGCTCGTGATTTTTTTATGACTCTGTCGCGTTAGTCGTACCAATTGGGGTCTTCGCTTTCCAGCATTGAAGCTTATCTACCGAGCTGTTTTTTGTTTCGCAAATCACGTATGGAGTGCACGTTTGGAGTCATAGAGTTGGTTCTTAATAAAGAAGTACTTGAATCCTTTGCCAGATCCCGTGTCAGGCGGGCCTTGCGGTTGAGTATTTTTCCCTCTCCGTTGACCCTCCTATCCATATCTGTCACTCAAGCCTGAGGAAAGAGAGTCCTAGAGTGTGGCAGGATCGTTGAGACTCTGGAGGAACGGGTCGTCTGACTCGCTGTTTCTTACCATTTATCGCGGAACGCATGACTATCAATTTCCTGATGTTTGATCACTTCTCCAACCAGCTCGTTGGAGGAGAAGTGATCTCAGTTATAGCAGATAATCTCAGAACTGTTTACGAATTTCGTACCTTACCAAAAATTAATGTAAGCAATTGGAATTATAAACAAGAACCTCAATAATGCCCAAACTTGAAAGTTTATACGGTCGAATTTCGACCACTGGACGACCTCTAGTAGTATATAAAACCAGGAAGAAAGAATAATATGCAGGAGTTAGAAGATAGGAAAGTCCCCGCAGACTTGCAATATGGCGCAAGCTGTATTGCTATACATCAAGAAAGTCACGCTGAGTAGATTTAATGCTGTAACATCGTCGAAATCTTCGGTTTTTTCTTTGTATCTTTGATCTTCACACCTGCAGAGAAATTCGAACAACATATGAAACCAACACTTCCGTCAATAAAACTTGAAAAAAAAAACTTTTTTATAAGACTTTACAGGCCTCTACCATACAATGCACTGACTGACATTAGCGTCTACCACTTTGAAAACAATGGCATTTTACTGTTGCCATATTTTCAAAACGGACTCATAAGATGCAGCTAATCCACAAATCATATAATCATTCAAAATCATGTAATATCCATATTTATACTGTATGTGTAATATAATATATAATTTATATTGTTTCTATTTAGTAAAATCTGTATTTTATATTTCATATGCATGTTTTTCTCTTTTTATTTGAATATTGATAAGATTTCTCTTTTTAATTTAGTGTCTAAGACTAATGTAAACATGTTATCACTTTTTAATGTATTTTATATTTTCTTAGAGTACCGTTTAAAAATAAATAAATAAATGAAGAAAAAATTATATTATTGCATTAATACATTCATTACAGCAAAAAATATCATGATTTTCTTTTTAGTTTAATAATTTGGACTCCCACAGCCTATCACAATGAAACACAATCAAACCAGAACTGTTAATTATTTTTTTTTAATCACATTTAACACAACGCACAATTGTTTGTTGTAATTATAAACAATGTTACAATCGAAATAATTATTTCACAATAATTGATGACAAAAAATTATATATACGTACATAATTATAATAAAATGTGTATAATAAAAAGTTGAAGCTTACCACAACTAGTGATACCAAAATGAATTTCAATAACAAACAGAGAAAAATTTCTTTTGTGCGATTTACACAAGTATTGGATTTATTTATCCTAATTCTGCTTATAGCGAATACCAAATCAGAAAATAATTTTAAGCTAGTTACCGAATTGACCAAAATCGATATCCAGGATTTGATGTTGAAACCCATACCGGCACCTGGTTTTGGGAGGTATGACACCGAAGTATTGTCAGTCTCATTTTGTAGAGGTCTGAAGAAAAGAAATGCTACTAAGAAAAATATGTACATTTATAGCAATGGGTCAATTTTTGGAAATGTAGAAGTGCTGTACGACGTGGGTCCTATAAATTTCGAAATTATCGTTAAGCAATTAAACACAGACGGTGAAAAGGTAATTCTCAAATCCGGAATACAAAAAATTTGTGATCATTTTTTTTTGGCGAAAGTCGTATTACCAGTGTATAAAACAGACAAACTCTGCCGAATTACGAAAGGCATTTATAATATCCCGCTAACAAATGCGACAACTATGGTACAAAATATTGTAGGTGACCATTTTTTCTACGGTCGCTTTATTATAATTAATTCTATCCACTCCCGCAATTCTAATTTTATGTGTTTTATGAATATCGGGGATCTATTTCCAAAAGGAATATAAAAACTAATAGAAATATGTTTGTAAAACAACATAATAAAAAATATAGGTAATATACAATTATTTTGGGCCAAATAAACATTGAATTACGAATAAATAACACACTCAGAGTCACGTTTGATTTTTATGTGAAAAGTGAAAGTGAAAGTGCACTAGTGAATTGAAAGTATTTTTGATGGATTTGTCTGTAAAAAATCTAGGTTTTATTTACAAAAGCTGTCAATATAATATTAAACACAAAAACGGACGCAGTCATAAGATGAAATGCTTTTTTATCCGTTTATCTTGAGGTCATTACTTAAAAATCAAAACGCTCAACTGTTATTGTGGTTATTAATTAAAAAGAAAAAAAGTAGCAGGCCAAAAAAATATACAAAGGAAAAATATACTTCATAAAGGTATATTTTTAAAAAGAAAAAAAAACGAAATTAATACAATTATTTTAGGCTACAACTATTTTTTATAATTTCTTTATTTCGACAACAACAAAAGTTTACAATAATGAACCACCAAACTTTTTTAAGTTTTTGGGTGGATGACGCACAGTTTATTTTGTTTGTAGGGTATGCACTCCTTATTTAAGAGAGGTAGGAGAAATGTGTATCCGGTTTCCAATACGCGCACTACTCGTTCGTATCTTCATAGATATGCAGCGCTCGTTTTGTTTCACGGTACAGGATGATATAGTTCGCCTTTACATAAATAATTAACGATAAAAATTTACACCATAATAATCCTAACTAAAATCAAATTAAATAGAAAAAACATGGTAGAGATAAAGATTTGAATATAAGCCCGATGTAGTTTAAAACATTTGTATGAATAAATATAGAAGTTAGTTAATATTTTAAATAAAATATTTCTTTAAATTCTCTTTAATTGATTGAATTCGCTTCGGATTTTCTTTGGAGGCGTAGTAGAAACCGCGTGTCGTGGTGTCATGCTAATAAAAAATGTTACTGCTTAATTTAGTGTAGGTTAATATTTCTTTGAAAATATTTCAATTTGCCTATAAGTAAAATATTCTGTTCAAGATATAATAAGTTGGACCACGGTGCTTTCAAATGTATATCGTAAATCAATCTATTCTTTAATTTAGACGGTTTTTATGTATTTTTTTGCCCACATTTAAAACAACGTAACATTGTTGTCAGTTTATAATTGTTGCAATCGAAATAATTATTTCACATTATTTGATGTAATATTATAACATTAATATAAATGACCCGAATTATATACTAATCATCATTAAACCTATATGTATAATAAAAAGTTGAAGCTTGCGATAACTAAATGGCTTTTAATAGTATAACCAAACAGAGAAATTTCATCTGTGCGATTTACGCAAGTAATGGATTTATTTATCCTAATTCTTTTTATAGCCAATACCAAATCAGAGAATGATGTTAAGCTAGTTACTGAAATAAACGAAAGAGATATCAAGGATTTGATGTTAAAACCCATCCCTACACCTGGGTTTGGGAAGTACGAGTCCAAACTTTTGACAGCCTCACTCTGAAGAAAAGAAATGCTACTAAGGAAAATATGTACGTTTATAGCAATGGGTCAATTTTCGGAAATGTAGAAGTGCTGTATGACGTGGGTCCTATACATTTCGAAGTTATCGTTAAGCAGTTGAACACAGACGGCGAAAAGGTAATTCTCAAATCCGGAATACAAAAAGTTTGTGATCATTTTTTTATGGCTCAAATGGTATCAGGAGTGTTCAAGACAGACAAACGCTGCTGGATTAATAAAGGCATTTATAATATCCCACCAAAGGATGGGACAACTGATGGCCCCCATCTTCTAGGTGACAACTTCTTCTATGGTCGCTTTATGGCCATTGTTTCTTTCCACTCCCGCAATTCTAATTTTATGTGTATTAGGACTATCGGGGATCTGTTTCCAAAGCGAATATAAAATAAAAATAGGTTTATGTTTGTAAAAAAATATAAAAAAAAAATACATTCGGTGTGAAAAATGTGATTTGCCTTTATGTAACTTTTACCGTTTATTATCTATTACCTCTTACCTATGTTATTTTAGAAAACATACACATTGAATTAAGAACCTCCTTTTTTATAGTCTGTTAAAAATTTAAGTAAGCGATCATAACACAAAATGATTAAAATACGTTTAAGGATTCGAAAAAATATTATTTTTGAATTGATAAAATATGCACGCTACGAGTATGTCATTCCCTCCTAACCTTTTTGGTTTCTAAAGATAAATCTTTATTACTATAGGAGTTGAGTTATAGTTATCAAGAAAACTGCTGCTTTACTCGTCAGTCTAGAAAATAAATGTCATGTATTACATGTCAATACATATTTTATTCATATACTCGTACATATCAATATATGTCATGTTGCTGAAAAAATAAGTCAGAAAATCGCTGTTCGGGCGCTTGCATGGCTTACGCTGACCATAAAGTGCACCAAATTAGCGTTCCGCAAAATTGCAGATCTTATAAAGGTTGCCCCGAGATTTGTTGTTTATCTCATCAAAAATAGGAGTTCACTTACGACGACTTTTAAACACAGAATTTGAATCCTTATTAAAGTAAATTATGTTAGTTATCTTAAATATTTAATGTAAATCATATGTGTCCTCTACAGCAGGCGATTCAAAAATATATTATACTTTAGGTGCTAGCACAGGGTGCATTAGGGCCCATAATAATAACCCCTAGGATTTTAGGATTCTAACCTAGGAAATTCGTGCTCAGTTCCATTCTATCACAGCAAGTGAGTTTAATCAATTTTTCAAGTTATTAGTTAGGTATCGCATAAGGAGGAGATTTTACGAGATAAAACTAGTAAGTATAATAACTGCACGAGTCATTAGTTTTTAACATGAATTTGAGAAAAGAATAACACATTTAATGTAAATTAATTACGTTTTAACATCAAAATAAGAAGACTTTAACTTGGGAAAATTTTGCACTCAGAATGACGAGGAAAGTTTTCTCTATTAGAACAGTTGTTTCCCACTCTCAGAAGGTCCACTTTTTGATGCTTGTTAACTATTTTTTTTTTAAATGACATTCGACTAGCGCGCTAGAGCAAAAATAATTTCCAATTCTATTTTATTTTAGTAAAGTAAAAAAGATTAAATCTAGTCTTTAACCTTACATTTTTAATACTTGTATCAACCTAAAATTAAAAACTTGTGATTGCCTGATTTAGGTTTATTCAAATAACGTTACGATAAAAAAATATATTAATTATTTGATAAAGTTTATACTGTCCATAAATAAAACGTCCTGTCCAAAGATATAATAAAGACCAACCATTGTACTATTAACTGTACCTACATTGAAATAAGTACGTCTATTCTTTAATAAAGACAATCGTATTGAAATGGCATTCAAACTATATAGACCTGGTAATTATGGTTTTTTTTAATTCACGTTTAAAACGATTTATCATTGTTGTTATTATTTTGTAATTATTAACAATGTTGCAATCAAAATAATTATTTTACAATTGTTAGTTTCATGATATATATAGGTACAGTAATATAAATGACTAATATATTTATTAATTATAATTGAACCTGTTTGTATAATAATAAGTTAAAGCTTAAAATAATTTGCGATAACAAATGACTTTTAAATTGGAAAAATAAAGAATGTTTCTCAGTGCGATTTACACAAGTAATGGAATTATTTATCATAATTCTGCTTATAGCGAATACCAAATCAGAAAATAACTTTAAGCTAGTTACCGAATTGACCAATACCGATATCCAGGATTTAATATTGAAACCTATCCCGGCACCCGGTTTTGGGAAGTACGGCACTGAGCTTCTGTCAATCTCATTTTGTAGAGGTCTGAAGAAAAGAAATGCTACTAAGGAAAATATGTACATTTATAACAACGGGTCGATTTTTGGAAATGTAGAAGTGCTGTACGACGTGGGGCCTATAAATTTCGAAGTAATCATTAAGCAGTTAAACACAGACGGCGAAAAGGTAATTGTCAAATACAGAATTCAAAAAATATGTGATCATTTTTTTATGGCTCAAATGGTATCACGTCTGTATAACGCAGATAAACGCTGCTGGATCAAGAAAGGAATTTACAAAATCCCACTAAGGAATATAACAACGTTTGGAGGACATCTTCTAGGAGACAATTTCTTCTATGGTCGATTTATTATAATTTTTTCTATGCACTCTCGCGATTCAAATTTTTCGTGTACCAAGACTATCGGGGATCTGTTTCCATTATGATTATTAAAAACTACATATAATTATATAAAATTGTAAAAAATACATTTGGTTTGACAAATTTCCTTTATGTAACCATCATGTATGTAACCACCATGTATTAATACTTGAAGTTTAAGCATATATATTGCGCGCACGGAGGAGTGTGAGATTTGGAATAGGTAAAGTTTATACGGAGAAGAAGTGCAGACAGCTAAAATTATCTTTAATATGTATTATAAATACAACAAATTAAATTATGTAAAACGTTCATACTAAGTACTGACAGAGCTTTGAAATTTGTGTGATTTCACATGTTCCTTTTTTAATAATCAATCAATGTCAAGGCAAAAAGGTGTGGTCATTATTAGGTTTCAAAAAGTGAGCACATTTTATTATTTCAATTAAACCCTGTCTAATCTTAGTTTCAATAATACAATTTTGTAACATTTTTAATTTCATTATTTTTTTTTACATTCCACCGCATTTTTGATTTTTTAAATTCGCACCTATCTTCAATTATGCCTCCACACAGAACTGACGTGAGACACAAAGAAAGAGGAATATATATTCGCGTGAAAGTCGAAATGATAATAGGACAAATGCAAATTTAAATGTTGTAAATTGTATTGCAAAATGATGAAATTATTTTGAAGGATCCATTTAAATGTGCACTTAATGCCATTCTAAAAAATTTGAATACTTTTGATTGTGGATTAATGCATTTTCAATAAAGTTTTGCAATGCAAAACATTTCGAATCTGAAGTCAGTTTAGGTGAAAGCACTGCATTCACTTCATGTTGTGATAAGAGTAAAGCAATATTTTGTAATATTGCTTTACTCTTACGAGTTAAAGTATGAATACTTTAAATCATTGTAGGATGCTACAATGATACTACTACTTTAAAAACGCAGTCAGAAAATTATTTGAAAACATGCATAAATACAGCATTCTGTAATTGAGTTTTTTCCCAAGTGTTACTAATATTAAATTTTAAATTCATGTCTCATTTGTATACGCTCGCAGCTGACGCCATAGAACAAAATAAAAAAAATATATAGAGGTATACTAACTTCTTTATTTATTTATTTATTTATTTATTTTATAGAGGGATAAGAAGCTTAATAATGCTCAAACTTAAAAATTTGACGAATTACGGTCGAATTTCGACTACTTGGTGACCACTAGTACCTATAAATGCTTAATACCTATTCTGTATTAATTATTTGAAAATTTGAGATAGAACGTTTTTTATTAGGGCGCAGTCATAACAAGAAATGTTTACAAGCGTTTTTAAGCGTTTTGTTGATATTTCTTACAATTTAAAATACACAATTGTTTTTTTAATCGTGGAAATGTGTGTGTTAGACATGTCAAAAATATATTTCATATTTTTAAAAAGAATAAAAAAAAACGTTATTTGTAAATGTAATGTAACGTTTCTAGACTATGTCTAGTTTTATTCAGAATCATCTGCAAAAAATAGATATTTGTAGGAAACTAATTAAAAAATAATGAGGGTTATGTATTTTTCGTTTATTTTAAAGTCAGTTTATTCTGTTTTTAGGTGTTTCAATAAATTTTGAAAATGTTTTTTAACTCCAGCGGTAAATATTTCAAAATACTGATAAATAAAATTAGTCGACTCATACAAAAACTGATACAAATTTCAGCACGACTATCCCTGCTAACAGCAGTTAAGTAACGTTAGGATTTTTGAAGTCTGGAGACAGTTTTAAGAGCTGTAACGACATTACCTTAAAATTTCAAAGGGCGGTCTTCGTCCAAAATACTTTTATGTCTCAAAGGTTTTTACGACTATGTGATCTAGTGGTTAGGGTGTTTGGCCAATTACCCAGCGGTCGTGGGTTCGAATCCGTGCCCAGTTTTACTATTTTAAATGCTTGTGAAACTTTCTTTGCAGTGTATTGCAAATTTCTAAGAAAATGATGAGGACACTAAAAATGGATCGGATGTAAAACACCTTCAAAGCGAAATATTTTTTTTTTAATGAATTGGGAGTTTTTAAATTCTCTATGTATGAAAATCTACGTATGAAATCGAAGATAAATAATGGTAACTTAGCTCAGTTTGACCTTGAGTAATCCCTGAGAAAGTATGAACTAAGTATATTAGTTTCTTTATATTATTGCATCCACAACTCGCGATATTGCGTACCTTTGTTAAAAAAACTGCCAATATTTTCAGTCGTACGTATATTTTTTTTCTGAAGACGGCATTCACGTTTGATGCAGTTCCCCATGTAAGTGTACCATATCCGATGTGCAATTCAACGAGTGCATAATATAACGACATTATCATCATTCTACCGTTCGGTTCACGTTGCAGAAAGCGCTCATGTGGAGTTGACCGACGTGATTTTCAACGAGATGAATTTTCAAAGTGTTCGTTTATCAGTGCAAGAACAAATGTAGTTACTCTTAGAGCATGTTTCGATTTAATTTTAAATCGGTGCGGCCTAATAATATTAGATGCATTGAAAGCATGTTTACTTTGGGATCAGATCCATCATGCTTTTCACACACACAAAATTGTTATCACGGGTGTACATAGAGGCAACTACATATAAGCGACCATAAAAGAATTTTTCACCGAGTAAATTCTGCACGTCGATTGTAAAATCAAACAGAGGCAAGTTATAAACGCCTTTTTTAATCCAACAGCGCTTGTCTGCATGGTAAATTTTCAACGCGTACGTTGCCATAAAAAAATGTTCGCAAACTTTTGGTATTCTCTGTTTGGTAATAATTTTTTCGCCGTCAACGCAAACTTGTTTGATAGTCATCTCCATTTGTATCGGACCAACGTCGTACAGAGTTTCCACTCTTCCAGTCGCCGTTCCGTTGCTATGCAGGTACAATTCTAGCTTTGTCGAGTTCTTCATCTTCGGGCCTCGACAAATGTCCAATGACAGAATTTCAACCTCATAATTGCCGAAACCAGGTGCCGGGATGGGTTTCTTTATCCAATAATCAATAGTTGTATTGGCAAAACTTTCCTCTGAACTTGTATTCGTTACAAGAAAATGCAGGATAAATAAACTAACTACGTTTGTTATAGGCATTAGCCGAGTTTCTATACATTTAATATTGCAAGCCATTTTACTATACCAAGAATGTTTAAAACTGTGACGATCTATCAGCGATGATTAACTAGAAAAATATTGCCAATCATGAAATAATTTATATACAATTATAAAATAATTATTGCGATTAAAATTGCTTGTATGTGAAAACAATAGAGTTGTATAAATGTTATACATTTAGATAGAAAAACGTATGATATAGCCAATCGTTGTTTCGTCGCAGACTGATTGTATAATTTTTACAAGCGCTTAGGCGAATTATATTTTTTACCTGCTAGCTATGAGCAACGTGGCTATTCTTTGCGCTAATTAATAGGGTGATTTAAAGTGTGTCACGTCTAGTTTCTACGCCAACTTCGACGTTTTGTAGAATCATTTAGAAGTTTATTGTTTTTCTTCTTACTTTTTTGTTATAGGTTTATTTTGATGTCGATTACCTTACTTTTTTTTAATTTTAATATTTTTAGCTGCTTTACACTTGTGGTAAATGAATAAAATTTCTATCATATGCAAAATCATTGTAATCGCTTGAGCCATTTAGGAGTAATTATAAAAAACATAAAAAAAAAAAACGAATTGAGAACGTTCTCCTTTTTCGAAGTCGGCTAAAAATTGATTGCATAAATGTTACAAATATAATTCCTATGCATCACCCAAAAACAATGACTTGTTTTATAAACTGTCAAATCTTTTTCAAAGTGTAGCATGTCATTATTAAAATACAATTCAATGAACCAAATTCTGTTTTACCAAGTACCTATTTAAATTTACGCGTTTAAATACTGCCTTTTTTACTATAGACGCTGGTCTAGTTAAGAAGGTAGGGAACAGCAGTACTGTAATGTCGATCGCTTCGACATAATGATTTTAATTATATTGATTTTATTTATATTGTGTATTTTAATAACTGATTTTTATTTACAAAATATTAAACATAAAATTACATCTCTTAATATTATTCACTGATCACTGCCACACACGGTAGATACTCTAGGTGCACAGCTCTGGTTATTTTAGACACTTTTGGTCAATTCAGATCGCGGTTAAAGGGATCGGAGTCCAAATTTTTTATTTTAGAAAATAACAGTCCAAATCTCTAGAAAATTCTTTCTATTAACATATTTGTTTCTTTAGTGGGGACTCGGATGGACCGAATGATCTAGAGCAGGGGTGCTCAAACGGTCGATCGCGAGTGCTTTTTGAGTCGATCTCGAGAAAAAATTGCGTTATAGATCTATTCACCAGTTTTGTTTTAGTTGATCCTTAATTAGGCCAAAATAACCCCCTCGTCATCACTTTCTTTTATCGTAATAACTCCCTAGCGGTGACAGGCGGCTTTAACAAAGGTCCCTATATATGTATACCACATAATGTTATAAAGGTATTACCCGAGCACCCGATCAACTAAATAGCTAGTCAATGTTGTGTCGATACCACTCAACAAAGGTATCCCTTTAAAGAAAGAATTATTAAGGTAAAAAAATATACCGAAAAGAAGTAGTCTAAACCTTTTTTAGGCCATTACAATACATTGTTATATGTATCATTTGTAGTCTACTCAGTACTGTCATTATTTTAATTATGTAAATATATCGCGAATGATTACGAGGTTAATAATCATCCGTTGATTATAATCTATCTCATTATTTTTAATAATTTTGAAATATGTTATGGATAACATAAATCACACGAAAATAATTAGTTGAGAATAACGAACAGTACGAACCCAACTGCTTACAAAATAAAATGACGAAATGGCTTATAAAATCAAAATTATTACAAAAGTTCTTCAAATTACAAGAGTATTTAATTTATTTGTTTTGTTTTTCTTTGTGACTAATACAAAATCGGAAGATTACCCGAAGTTAGTTGTAGACGTCTCTAATATAACCAACCGGGAGATTACTAAGAAACCCATTCCGCCACCCGGCTTCGGTTCGTTCAAAGTAGAGCTTCTATCGGTCACTTATTGTAGAGGACGTAAGAGGAGGACTGCTACTATACCGACGATGTACATCCACAGAAATGGATCGTTGACCGGCGCAGTGAACGTCCTGACCGACGTGGGACCACTGAAATCTGAAATAATCATTAGTCAGCTGCACGAAGGCAGCGAGGAGTTGATCCTAAAATATAGGATACCGAAGGCGTGAGAGCACTTCTTCTTGATGCAATTCCTGCCGAAGATCTACAATACAGATCAGCGCTGTAGGATCAAGAATGGCGTTTACGCCTTGCCAACGGTGGATCTAGTGCACGATCTCTCATATCTCCTAGGGGAGAGTTTTTTCTACGGTCGCATTAATATCATCTTGTTTTTGCACAGCCGCGATGCTAATTTTTCGTGTACAATTTTCATATACGATTTATCACCTAAGTAAATATTTTTATTTTGCTACTGAAAAATTTATTACGTTTAAATATATATTTATTATAATCAATGTAAAGTTACAAATATAACAATATATGAATAATAAACGTAAAACGTATTTTTTTTTTATTCTACAGTAGTCGAAATCTTATCAAGCATGTAAGTCGTGTAAAAAATAAATAAATTACACTTAATCCTAATGAAAAACAATACTTTCAATCGTTGCTTTCAGTAATTAATATAAAAAGTATTATCTAAATTATTATTGAAATATTTATCGTGTAAAATACACAATCGTTTCGGCTATTTGAGTGTAAATAGGTATTTTGCAGTCTAACGCATTGCCGTGTTAAAGTGAGAGCGCATGTATTTTCTTATCTTTAATTTCAAGCATAGCATCTTACGTATCGCTTAATTTACTTTATTTGTATTTAAACACAAATTAATACAAATTATTAAATTTTATTTTAATACAAATAAATTAAATTAAGCCTTGTCTTGCTTAATATCTTATCAATTGAAAAGTTGCTGCGCAATAAATATATTGAACATTTATTCCATTACCGCCGTTATAAATAAATAAAAAAATCTTTAACCCATCAAAAGTCGCATTCTCAATACTGAAATAAGCTGCTACGGACGTTTTTCTAAAAGTCGACAAATTGAAGTCCTGATTGAACTGTCACTGTCTCGGGCATGTCCTTGGCCAAACGTCTCTCTATTCTCGAATGAAATCCTCCAATCTTGCTTGCGGCGAGCATTTTATTGACGTTAAATACATATGTGAGCCTGATCACAAAACTACATTATAAACAATTTATTAAATTAACAATAATAATAATAATTACATTATAGCATTGCGAAAATATTGCCATAATTATTTGTCACTTGATATTTTTAGGATTTATTTATTTATTTGCATGCATTCCATATACATACATGTGTACATAAAATGAACGATGGACTAGAGGTATTTCCATATAATATGTACCTATGTATCTAAAGTACAAAAAGGGGGGGGGGGTAATGAGGCACCCCCTCCCAGACCTTGTTAGGGCCCCCTCCGGGAGAAAAGTGACTATTCTAACAGAAAATTAAACTTATTTAAAATCTACGTGGTATTTTTTTGTCATTTGGTTGATAGATTTTCATTATTTATATAAAAGAAATATAGTTTTTAATTGTTATCCTTGTAGGTATAGCAAAAAATATTTTGTTTAGTAGATACTAAACGTTTTTATCAAAACATTTGGTGTCTTTTATCATCATCATTCATTTTACTTTTTAAAAGATCCCAAGTCGCCATGACAGGTCCCCTAGCCCCCCTCACCCCCCCCCCCCCCCACCCCTCTTGATAAACGACCACAACGCGTTGATATGGAAGCGGACATCAAGCGATGTTGGTTATTAGGTGAATATAATATATAATTTGGTTCCCAAATGCGTGATTTAAATCGACCGGTTTGTATGAAATTGAGATACCTACTGCTCCAAGCTATATTTTTACAACTTTGCTAATGGTCAGGGGCGTCCCTAATCCAGTAATTCCCAAAACCATAAAGTGTTCGCAACAAATCCTTTATTCTCTTCATTTTGTGAACGACTTCTAGGCATACATACTTGTTATGTCACCAGTGTGAAATGGTGTAAGTAAGTAATTACAAACCCGTTACATTAAAAATAATGAGTAATAGTAAATATAGTAATCATTTATTAAAAAAACCGAGTTTACCTTTAGAGAGAGTGCGTAATTAACCCTAAAAGTCAGGTATTTAGCTCGAATTATAAAGAAATCAAGTTTAGCTAGAAGCGTCCTCGAATCTCCCTCGAGGGAGGCTGCGGAGTTAGGGATTCATCTCATTCGTATACATTAAAAGGCAATTACAGCTGCCAAAGGACGACCTTTTAAATCGCGGTGGAAAGCTCGAGAGCGTGACATCTTAGTATAATAGCTGGGTGCTTAGGGTTCCGTAGCAATTTAACGATTTTACGCAAGCAGCCAATCCTAGTTGTATTGGACAATTCCTTCTGGATAAATGAAAAGTTTATGAAATGATATCACACATTCAACCTCTTTATAAATCTGTTTCTTTGTTTTTAAACTATTTCTAATATAATCTGCGAGTAATTATTGCTAATTACCCGCCAAAATTTCGGGACTATCATAGAAGTAATAAGCAAAATAAATTTTTAAACAAAATATAAATCACCACTTCTAAGGTAAATTAGCTGTAACGGAAATGTGGTTCTGATTACTACATATCTGGAACCATCATAATCGGCATAAAATTGTCTATACACTTATTTATGTCATTGAGATCACTATACGATATATATTGATTGGTAAACACAGTTTTTTTAGAGATAATTTAATATAGGTAGTAAAATATACGATTTATTTCTTGTTGAATCAGCAAGACACACAAAAAATTAAAAAAAATTGAAATTAGAGTATACGAGTATACTTACAATATCTCGCGGATAGATACTTAGTTTTAATATTACGAAGTTTACGAGCTAACTTCAGTAGTAATTAAAGATATATTTATTGTTTATTATCTATCTAATAACAATATTTTCATATCTTTTGAAACATACTTAAATTGAACCAATCACGTGCTTGAGTTTTTAGAAGTGAACTGGTTAATTATTTATATTTACACATACATTAGAAAGTGTCACAAAGTCAAATCGTTCATAAAATATTTATCTTCTGTTGTTGGGTATTTAAAATATGTATAAATTTTTATATATATGTTTATTTATTTTTCGATAGTGTTTCCTGCTGATGCAACAAGAAATCAATCGTATATTGTACTACCTATATTAGATTATCTCTAAAAAACTGTGTTTACCAACCTAATGACTAAACTAACTAATGTAACTAAAGTATATTTAACAGAACTATCCGATTATGTTTTTTAAATTAAAGCTAATATTGGTCTATTTCTTATATAGTTAATCTAGAGATGATCACGTCCTAAAACGGCGTTGGAGTATGATTTTCACGAATTGCCTCGAGTGTCATTATTTGTCAAGTATAAAAAGAGACAAATAAAATTATTTCCTTTGGCCAAATTGGTTGTAGCATTGTATTTCTACTGTTTACTGACTGCCTTGAATAGTATTTATACACCGCGTCCCAAAACAATTTCTGATAAAAAAAATCAAGTATTAATTGTAAAGAAATTGCTCAGCTGTCACCGTACGCCGTAACGGTGTCAAGGCCATTGCGTTTGGCGCGGCATCGGAATTCGTGCGCTGACCAAATTGACACCACCTGTTAAAAATACAATTAATCAATTTGGGGAAGATTTTCTTTTGCCTTATTTTATATAATTTCTTACTAACAATAGGTCACACAACACCCCCCTTAAGTCTCCGGGAATGGTCTTTTGACATCCTGTATATAGTGTTATTTATGCATTTATGCATTGCATACTGCTATAAATACACTAGTATTTGTACAATGACTTCATCACTTAATAACATAATACGTAATACATGCAATGTAAATATGCTATTTGATAAAAATGTAATGTATTAATAGTTTTATTGCCCCTAAAAATGCCACTTATGAACGGACCTGGATTATTGCCCTATACTCGATGCTTTGTCACGAGGACAGTACCAAAATAAACTCTGGTGCATTTGCGTCCATGATTGATGAGGTAACAGCCCGGTAATATAGGTCACCGCAAATCCTCGAGACTCGTTATTGGAAATGAGAAAACTAATCGGGGCGGTTAACGTTCTTCGGTTACCGCCCCGAGAAAAAATATAAATATAATATAAATGGAGGCGTATTTAGAAGTGAGTCTACAAGTTGAATCAGCCAAATTAAATCACACTAGATATACATTCCTGTCATAACACAATATTTTGTTTTTAAATCGATGACACGGAACTTTTTCAGTGTTTTTTTTAATAATTGCTTAGACATATGTAGGATTAATTCAATTATTCACATACTTAACTAATATGAATTTGCTCGTGCTAGAGTCAGTGAAGGTGGCAGTGATAAAGTGTTAAAAGTGACTATAATGTAAGGATTCGATCCCGCGACCGCTGGGCCTATCCACCGTGTCCCAAGACCATTCCCGATAAAAAAAAACAGCTAATTGGTCCTGCGAAAAAATGTAAACTTTACGTGAAAATAGTAACAGGATCAGGTCTTTGTTATGAGCGCTCAATTGTCGCCGTACACCGTAACGGTGTCAAGGCCCTTATCGAACGACGCGGAATCGGAATTCGCGCGCTGACCGAATTTAAACCATTTGTTTAAAAATATAATATATTTGAGGATGTTTCTTTTTTTGCATTTAACTCGGCACACTTATTATTATAAAAATATTGATAATATAAAAAATAATAAATCGATTTCCAAAGTACACATTTCCCGATTAGACTGTGACTGTTTATTAAATTCATTTCAATTTAGGCTTACTCTTGAAAAATCTTTTAAATATCAGTTTTGTGATCTGGATTGGGGTGTGACATTATTAATTTATCGGGGATTACCCCAGCCAAAGCCCTCTCTGAGCTTTTAGAGCTTTTAAGCTCTCATAAATATCATCCCAAGAAGAGCGCTTAATTATAAACGGAACTGAAGATGATGGCAAATAACTTTTAAAGTATTTTTTTCATTTGAATTATTTTATTATGCTTTAAAACGAATCATCGAAATAATGAAAAATTAAAACTAAAACGAGAAATACAAGAAATATCACTAAAGAAAACATCTTTAATTAGGTGTCAGTGTAAAATTATAATAAAAATATGCATTTTATGGGAAAAAGGATTGCATTTTCAGGGTTTAAGGGTAGTACAAGGGTTTAACAAGATTTTATAAAATATATTATGAAAAAAAAACCCTATTTTTGAATTTAATTTAATTTTACTATAATTTTACTATAAAATAACTTGATCGACAGTTTTTTTTTATAAACGCCTATAATATTAGGTGTAAAAATATGTGTATTTTTTTCTGGGTGCCTAAATAGTTTTTCGCCTGAAAATTGGCCCTTTTTATTTTACCGGGATGTTGAAGGAAGGTTTCGTTTCTTATCAGGGCTGCTTTTTCCAAAATTTCGTTAAACATTTTTACATTATATTTTTTTTTTAAATATTTCGGGGTGAGTATTTATCACTGATTAAATAATTAATAGTCAAACTTAGACTAATCACAGCACCCATCAAATAATTGACGTTTTGTTTGTTGGTCATTTTTGAGAGTACGGCGCTTTTTCTGCCAATTTTTTCTCCCAGTTTTCTCCCTTTTTCTCCCAAACACCTAACCTTATTATATCAATAATATCTTTAAACAGATTCAATATACATATGATTAATCCACGCGTCCAAAAAGAATAAAAAAAAAATAACAACTTAAGCTTTATGTTTATATTAGGTTAATATTTTTGATAGTTTTATAAAAAGATTCTATTGCAGTTTAAAATGAACCAATACTATCTTTTTGATGTTTTTTCTTTTGCTTCTCTTTAATTATTTTTTAATTATTAATTGGTGTAAAGTGTTTCTTAAATAGTCGTTGATAATTCTTTTTAGGAAGATTCTAAAACTTAAACATAAAGCGCCAACGTGTATGCCACGGTTAAATCAGTAGGGTTGGCAGCACTATAGTCAGTCATCTCTAAACCAAATAAACAAGCTCGACTGATAGGGCAATATTTTACTTAGCTGGGTTTGCAATAGGGCGATCGAGCGAATACATCTACCCTACTAAATTTGCATGGCCAAAATTTGCATCAAAACATTTTTGCCCATATAAATGTGGTTATTATTGAACCATCTTTATATTTACATTATTTTATGACATTTTTTTAAGCATTCTACATTTGCCCTTTCCTCTATATACTTATTGTTTTATTTTTATTTATTTCATTATGTAATCGACACATTTATTTATATTTTACCTGTACGGTATAATATAAGAAGTCTGTTTGAATGAATGCAAATGTAACGGGGAATGTATATCTCTCGTTAGCGTGTGGTAAGGATAGGGTTACCACCAGAGTTACCAAGTAGTTTATTGAGTTTCACACACTTATCTTAACTAATTTCTGACTCGGTAGAAATACAAATAGAAATGATTAAATAACCGGTAAAAGTTTCGACTCGATACAAAGTAAAGACTTGTATGTTCGTTTGACTACCTAGGAAGGTATCTAGTCCGGGAGTGCAGTGAGTAAAGGCTGAAGACCGTCTTCGATTACGAAAATTTAACCGTGAGAAAGGAATTTATAACTCTTCTTAGGACGGTCTGATTTGACGTTTAATGTTCGAAATGCAACTTAGCATTTTTCCAAACAAAGAAAATGCCTTTGACTTTCAACTAGGAATTTGCAAACTAATTAAGTCTAGTTGCCTATGACGTCAATAGAAAAAAATCAGTTAAACTGAATATCTGGCAATTTCGCAGGTGTGAAATATGCTTACGTTACAAAGTCATGGCGGCGGCATAGAAATATAAATTCAATAGAAGCGTGATAGTCTACCTAGGGTATGTATAAAACTTCTGTACGATTGGTAAAATTTGCCAAAGTAATGAAAAATACATGCGTTTTACGAAAAATATTTGTTTGCTTCCACCGAGTTAAATAAATACAATATTTATTTATTTATTTATTTATTTAATCACGGAAAAACAACAGATACAAGAGATGAGAAGAAAACTTAGAAACACTTATGATATAGGTTAGTCTTGTATCCTTACAAGTTTTTCACATATAGAGTGATTTATTTCATGTCTAATGTTAGTTATATAAGTTTACTGACAATAAGATCATGGTTAAGTGTATGCAGTTGCAAGCAATTGCAATTGCAAGCATAACTACACAATACTACTTTATAAATAAGTACACAAAAATAAAATTAAAATTAAAAATAGTGGCAAAAATAAAAGTAGAAATAGTGTGGCAAGCAAAGTGGCTAAGGAGGTGAATTGAAATTATTGATGAAGAGAGCCGATATTAGATATTAGATATAAGATATTCAGGATGCTGTATTTTGAAGAGACTTTAGAAAAGTGAATACAGAATTCTTAAAAACTATGGCCTATTAAATAAATATTTATGGAAAGTACGAGCAAAAGATTTCCTCTGAGAATATTAAGCTAAGCACTGAAATAAGTTCCGATCTCCAGTGGCGTAGCTGTGTAACCTAGGGCCCCGGTGCAAAAATTAAATTGGGGCGGTGAAAACTACTTCATCATCGCTCACTGCCGGGCATAACAAAGCTGAGCTACTTACTAAGTATATGTGTAACGGAGTAAATAATTGTTTTAAGGAAAATATGACTTATCACACATAGTAAGTGCATGTGTGTTTTTGTGTGTTTACAGTAGTTAGAGTGAAATAGATTACCCCAACTCGTTGTTGCTATTCTACTCCTGTAAGAAGTAGAATTGGAAGATTATATATTCTGTGTTATGATGAAGGATCATTCGTTTAGGCGAAATCCCTACAAATTTTAAATTTCTTTCAACCGAGTTGATATGCTTAAAACCGTGTCAAAAACATTTATATTCTGAAGTTGGGAGAAATTTTCCCGAAGTCAGTTCGAGCCGTTCTAGGTTTGCTGGCCAGGGGTCCAAAAGTCAAAAAATGTTTATTCGATTAGGATATTTAAATAACTTTTTCGAACGTCGCTCAGGTAGCTGGGCGCCCCGGGGCACTGCCCCATCTAGCCCTATGGTAGCTACGCCACTGCTGATCTCATCGATACACCCATCTGAAGTTTCAGCCCTGCTGAAAACTACTCGCGGAGGGAAGCGAGCGTAGGGAAATCCCCCCTAACAGTTTGTCTTTCGTCAACATTTAGGCTGAAAGGTCGCGGGACCTTTTTCGAGATAACCTTTCGCGACGGTAAAAAGTTGGATAAAAGCATCGGTGTCGCATTCGCTCTTACGGCGCTGACAGGGATGGATACATTGTGGCCCGTTTTCGCATAATGTCACATTGTAATTCAACGCTCGGGTGACAGTTCGAGGGATGATCGCGGGTTAGATATCGTAATGGTAAATATTGCACGTGTTACCTACCTCCTATTTATTCAACAACACAAGCATTACTACGTTAAACAGTTTAAAAAAAATACATTTTTTTTGTAATATTTTTTTGTGAGTAAAACAACTTTAAGTTTGTTTGATTAAATTGAGAAGAAATAGATTATTATTTTTATTGAATCGATACAAAAAATATCATGTAATTCATAAAATAGCCTTTTAGCTAGAAAAAGATACCTCTGTACAATAACATCAAATCCTTGGCCGATAATTGCTAACCTAGGTAATACACAATTATTTTAGGCCCTACTCAACTTAGCCAAATTTGTTTGCACTAGAGTCAGAGAAGATAGTGGCAATGAAGCGTATACAATTGTATAAGTATAATGAGCATGTGCGAACCCGCGATCTTTGGGTCAGTAGTCAAACGCCGTAACAACTAGACAACCACAATCTGTTTAATATATTCTGTGTTGTATCAAAAGCCATTAATTGTACCATAGTCACAATTCTTGCCAATGTAATATAAGATAAACAGTGAAAAGTAACAAAATAGCTAAAACAACTAAAAATAGGATCTAAAAAAACTATAGTTATTGGTATATAAAGTATGAGGGCATATTAAATTTGTATTGGAAAAATGCACCTGATAAAATTATGAGACTATAGGAACAATTAAACCGTACAACCACTAAAAAATAGTTCAGTAGTAGTTCTAGGTTGAACTACCCTCCAATATATTGTATTGTAAAAATAAAAATTCTTGTAAAACTTACGAGTATTGTATACATATAAGAATAATTATTGTCGAATATTTATTTTTTGTAATAATTATAATTATTCATTCTTTTTCCATGTCTAATATATTAGTCATAGAGCTACAATGAACGGGCTTATATGGAGAGGTAATTCAAAATTGAATTAGAACCTGCTGTGAAGTGGAACACAATCGTCCAGCTCTCACTTCGCCAAGGTGTATTTCTAAGCGTAAGCGAGACAGGTATAAGACATGATCTGTGAACATTATGCACGAGTGTGGATTCAAAAGATGGCGACGAAACGAGGCTACGAAGCGGTTTCCCCTCGGGCCAAGTTGGCGGCGGAACGCACTGCAGTGTGACGTCATTGATGAGACTCTCTCGCTTCCTTGGCCTGATGGTGGATTGCATCATCATCACTTTGAGCATCATCAGCGACAGCCGGCCGTCATCAGCGAGCGTCAGCGGGATTCGTCGGCAGAGCATTGAAATATTTCACAATTTTCAACGCGTGTAAGGGTGCTTGCTCTGATATTTTGTAATCTCCTCAGGAATTAGGACAGCTGGTATCTTTTGCGAACTAAAAGTCCTCATTCACTGAGGCACTGAGGCACACCGCCAGGCGGAACGAAGCGCATATAGTAACTATGCGTTTACCTACTTTTTCTAGCACATCGAAAAACTCGTATAACAAAAGTTGTCCAGTTTGAAGTGAGGAACAAACCTATAAAAGAATGTTCGCGAGAAATAGTACACTCTGTTTAATTATAGCGTATTAACATTTTTCTAAACCCAGTGGAATGGCCACCGTTAAAAATATTATACACATTCGTGTTGCTTTATTTTGTACATAGCCAAAAAAAAAACTAAATTACACTTACATAGAGCGGACAATTTGGTGTTGGTTTGTCAATATTGGTAGAAAAAATATGTTTTTATTTTTTATTTTAAAGACGGCCGTGTTATTTTTACTTCTGTGTTTTTTTATTATTCATATTATTTTTATCTCCATACATTAATTGATTAAAATGATTTCTTACATTGGATAAAAACAAAATTTTAAATTAATTTTTATGGGTATTTTTACAATTGCTTTTAGCTTAAGTAATCCGTGCCCGTAGAGCTAATGCTTCAAACACTATTAGCGATTGTAAAAATACATAGGGAGACAAAATTGGAATTCTGATCTCAACAATCTAGACCATAGTTAAGAATATAAAGAGGAAAAGAATAAATGGCCGTCTCCAATATTAAATTAACGGTAGAAAAAAATGTAAATATTAAACAAGAATATATATATATATATATATATATATATATATATATATATATACTTCCGAGAAAGGACTGTGCCTTAAGGTAGCGTTCACACTCTCGTGTGCGTTTAAGGAATGAAGTGCATTACTATAATAATAAAATTTAATAAGGCTTTGTGGCTATGAAGTCAGTTTGAATTCGTTTTAAAATCCTTTGTTTTGAAAGCAAATATATAGAGAACGCCACTAGCGAAAAACTGCACTAACTTCGTTTTCATCCGCGACATTTACACTTCTCGTATTTTCAGAGAAAACTTCGCTCAGAACATTCCGGGGCAATATTATTGAGTGTGAACGCAAAGGAATACCTACCCGCCTCTCACAGCCCGTTGGCGCTTTTATAATAATAGTAATAAAAATGCAGCGTCGTACTTTCTAACAGATTTAAAATGTGAGGCGATTCTCAATTGAATTCAATCTTTTTTTATTAAACAATACACAAAATGTAATATATAAAAGTTATATGCAGTTTTGTACATGGCGTAAATGAAGCGTACGGTTTTTTATTATTATTTATTTATTTATTTTATTTTATCTCATCCACTTCAGTAAGAAAAGATAAAATATATTTAGTCATTATAAATAAACACTTTTTTTTACCTAAGTTATTTCTTTTGTATTTTTTTTTTGCAATGTCTTTCCTGTCACCTTATTTATAAAAAATGTACTGGAATTACTTTTGATACTTTGTATATATCTGGAAAAACACCATAGAAATAAAATAGTAAGTGGTTTAATAAAAAGGTCCTCATGTCTCTTTAAAACACGAGATAGTTATCTAAGCCTGTTCACTTTTTATTTTTAAGGCTTTCAATGAATTTCCTTACTTCTTCCTCGTTTGTCTTGTATATAAATATTGAATGTTCATTTTTACTGCATTGTTTTAATTTATTGTATACAGATGTATTCGATGCTGGTATAGATAATGCAAGCTGCTGTGGTTTATTATTGAAGTGATTATTAAAAGCTTGACTGATAATTTGCGGATCATTAATATCATTGCCATTTAATTTGAGAGAAAAGGATCTAGTCATGCATTTGTGAGATTTTCCGGTTTCTTCGTTTATGCCATACCGTCTTAACTTTGTTGAGGTTGACATTTTTTGTTTATTGATTTTACACTTTGCTTTTTTTATTTCTATATTAAGTAAATAATATTAAGTCTATGTGGTTTCGAATATAGGGCTTCACTTTTATACATTTCTTTTACACATTCTTTAATATTTCGCGCTTTAATTTACATTTCCTTAGAATATCATCGTTTATCAGTTTTTTTGTTTTGTATTGGTAAATACTTTTTTAATTATAACAGGGAAAGACTTTTCTAGGCAATTGCCTAATGTATCATGAAACCAGTTAAAAGCCATATTTGTGTCCTTAAAATTGTCTAAGTAATTCCGATTTACCGTTTCTATCCACCTTTTAAATAAAATATGATTTTGAATATTACATTTTCTTATCTTTTTCATCGTGTAATTTTGTTTAAGTTTACAAAGATCTGTAAGTTCAACAATGTGAAATGCGTTATTGGACAATCCAGGATCTACAGTAACAGTTTTTGTAAACTTTTTAGAAATATTAACAAAAAAGTTGTCGAGTAGTGATCTTCTACCAGTTACAATATCAACAAGACTTGGTTCATTTTTAATCATTATATGGAAATTGTATTATTTGTTTTTATTTATCAAAGTATGTTTTTCTCTAGAGTCTTTTAGAAAATCAATATTAAAGTCCACACATAAACAAACAGTCCAATTTCTAAATATAGAATTTAAAAGTGCATCTTATTTCAACATAAACGTGTCGAATTAGCCACAAGATAGTTATTAGAATAAGTGACTTTTTTTTATAACAATTCATTGTTACAATCAAATTTATATAGCAGTGTTAGAAGCAAAAAGCGTAAATTGGATTCGTAATCCGGGAGCTATTGAGAAACTTCAAGGTAAAAATCAATATTCGTGCTGAAACTTTAGGCTAAAGAGTACACTCGGTGATCAGAGATAAGGCTGAGTCTGGAACGCGCTCCTATCTAGTCGTAACGGCTATCACTCTATATCACAGACACGTAAGAAGTAAAAACGCACGCTTCATGTTAGCAGTAGGCGTTAACACGATTATCATATAACTGAGGTTAAGTTAAACGCGATTTCAAAATAGCCTAATACTCAAACGGCTACAAAATAACTGCGAGATTTGTAGCTAAACTCGTCACCGCGATACAATGTCACTTGTAACGAGATTTCTGTATCAAAGAACAAGCTTTTTCCTCGCTTCCGACTTCGTTGGACGCTACTCTGTAGCTACGACAATCGAATGCTTAGGCGTGACCGCGTGGTATGGTAACGAGATTTCCGTTTCACTGAACGCGACTCTGTAACGCGATTTCGTCACCGCTATAACGCGCACGTCTACTCAATGTAAAGTAGTTTAGTTCGCGTGTCGCAGATGGTGGCAATCAACTCTTATCGTGGGTGGATGAATTTTCGCTGCGAGAATCCAGCAGCCGCCTGGTGGTGCCTTTGGATGGTGTCATGTTCCCCAGGCCCCGTGCCTCTCGCGGGTATTCACAAGCCTTTTCCGTTTTTTTTTCTCGACTCTCTCTTGTCTGAAGACAAGAAGAAGTTTTTTTTCCGCTGTTTAACTGACTTTAAAAAAAATCCTTGCGGCACGCCGGAGGCAGAGGTAGATTTCACCGGCTCAAAGTTTGAGATATTTTGGTCATCCCTTACCATAAGGGTTGCTCATATAAAAAAATGTTGCAAATTAAAGTTGTAGGGAAATCATACGCCTACAATTAACATTTTAAACGGATTTGATCCTGAGGTATGATTTTTTGAATTTCGAAAAACCATTTTTTCCCACCCCTAGGACCAATGGTTGGTGCTATCAAAAAAAAAATACTTACATAAGATTTAGGCCCTTATCTAAGGAATTATGTAACATTTAAATGAATTCGATATTTTATTTACTAAGAAAGTTGGTGCAAAGTTTAACTTTTTCGAAAAAACGCCCCCCATTCCTGCCCCTGATCTGATTTTGCCTATTAACGAATTGGACTTAGATTTTGTGCCCTTAAATTTCATGTATTAATTTGAAAGTGATTGGTGTAAAATTACGGCAGTTATCGTGTTCATAAGAAAGTGATATATATAGATAGATAGATATATAAACTTTTAAACTGAGGGTGGTTTTGGGTTCTAGGGGATAAGAAATGCGAAGATATGTCGAAATTTTCCGAAAGTCCCGTGTACCCATGGACCCATGTATGGTACCCATTGCAATAGGTGGCTTTTCTTATGATATCTACCTAAAAGGAGGACTTGGATATGGTAGGAATTTCGTTCAAGGGTGGGTTTTATTTTAGTTTTGTAAGGTTACGTTTAGTGTAAGGTAGAAAAATCAAAAATAAAGTTTTCCGTTCAAAATGTTTTACACGCATTTTACGGTTTCCTCGGACCCGTTCATTTGTGAACAAACGTCGCGAATGATAATTTTTTGAATATTCCAAAATGGCGCTCCACCGCGCGTGCAGACACGGCATTAGTATGACGTAAGGTTGCCATGCGCATTGCAGTGGCCGTCGCTCAAATAACCAAATCTAATAATCCCCTTCCTGTCTCTCTCGGGCTATCTCACAATGCTACTTACCTACTTATCTATTGTGTACAGTCTACCTTGCAATGTTGGTACAGTCGTGAGTAAAATTATCATTTATTTTATTTATAGTTAAGAAACCTATTCGCGAAATTAAAAAATAACAGAACTCTACTGTGAAATAAGAATAAACGTCATCTGTGTAGAAGGCATGGATTTTTCTCTGCATAAATAGTAAAGTGAGCTTCAAAAATTTTTCGAAATTAGTAAAGATTTTCAATAGATTCTTATACGACCCAATCACCGTTCCTCTAATTGACACTCTTACTCTTTTGACACTTAATTTTTAAAATATTTAAACATTTTTTGTTATGTATGGTAAATACCAATATCAAAACATACGAGTGTTTGCATAATTTTGTCCGCTGAATCTATGAACTATCAAATATTAAACATATATTTAAAGTTGTACCGGCATAGGCGGTTGTCCAGGGACAGGTTCGGGACAAAAAACCTAATCATATTCGAAAGCATTCACCGTTGAATTAAAACTTTTTGATGTTTAGGTAATACGTATAAAAGAGTTCGTGTAATATGTTTCACATTACCTGTGTCAATTTTCGAATGTGTAAAACACTTTTTTTTCACGATTAAAAATGATGACTTATCTGGAGTCACTAATTATTGGTAACCGATTATTTAATAAATCTTTAAAGTATGCATTTTCATATATGCAAATATAAAACGTGAATTTACATTCACATAAAATATGCACAACGTTTCCATTCATTGACAGAAAGGAGGTATTTTACCGATTGATTTACACTTTAAAATAAACTCATTATCGTCGAAATATATTTTGACTTATATTATTATGGCACCGAATGACATCAAAATATGCTTTATACTGTATCCGGCCGACAGTACGTGCAATGGTGAGTCAGCTGGAAGAATTGATCGAACATTCGGGAATATTTCAAGACGCGATTGAAGACATGTTCGGTCTGCCGTGTTTGCTTTGCATATAGTGACGCTGACATGATTGATATATGGGATAATATTTCAGGATATAACTGCGCAAATCAATACATTCCCGTATACTTTGATTTATTATATGTAGAGGGCCGACGGCGCATATCCGGTTAAATGGGGTTGACTAAAACAAATATTTTGTACGACACATGTGAATAACACGTTATTTTGATATTTTTAAGTTAATTGGATTGGGTGCTATATTTTTCAGTTTAAAGTTTCAGCAGAAGTAAAATTACAATTAAAACATAAAGCCAATGAGAGTTTCCTCCAAACTTAAAAAAAAGCAAAATACATTCGGGACCGAGGTTGGGATTAGGAAGTAGGAGGGGTTGGGGAATTTAGATAATTACCAGAATATAAAATACAGGATACCTCCTTAAACATAATTGATTTTACATATACATATAAATATACTACTCTAGGGCTATATATTAGTTAGAGTAGACACTCTCTTGAATGCCGGGAAGGTAGTGTTGAATATATTGATGTCACTTAACATGCTGTTTTAAAGCTTACATAATGGTTATAATTGTGTGGCTTGTTATAATTTTATATAACTACTGTAACTGATAAAATGTGAGCTGTGTTACAAATACTGCTCATATTTTAACAGATGATTTAGAAACAATATTTTTTTTATGCTAATGTTAATATGTAAAATGTCCGAAATCCATAATTGGTTTTGTATACTAGTAATAAGTTTTGTTTGTAATTATAAAAATTAATACTGTTGGATTTTTCATTAAAGAATAAATAAGAATATATTAATGTTAGGGAACGTATTTTAAATATTTGTCCAAAGTTAAAACGACATTTACATTATGCTATTCACTAAAATGAAGGTAGGACACGCAAAAGACTAGAGTATTCTTTGTCGCTGCCTGGCGACTGTCGAGTAATGCCTTCGTGGCCTGTACCAGCACTCTGTACCAGCACTCTGTACCCACCTCCTCTCTAACGAAATGCTCGCCGAGTCTATTTTTAGTCTTACTTTAACTCGGCCTCGGGCGGGCTTGAGTCGACGCACATTAGCAAAATGTACACTATTTCGGCACCCGGGTATTAAAATCGACCTCCGATCCTATTATTTACTCCTGACTGGCTTCTAATAATACTGATAAACGGTTCACCGTTTTTCTACTTTTAAGGAAATCAGGCAGCTTTCATTCTTATGGTCGATATTCATGTATTCACAAAAAGCGCTGCGTCCGGACCGCTGTTCACGATCCGTTGTCCTCCTCCCCAGAACCACCAATCACTCCATAATTATAGACGAATTCGACTAGTACAAAGAATAGAAGCAAAATTTATTAAAATTCGGAAGAAAGAGTTTAGTAGTTCCCATATTTCTACTTCAAAAGAAATTTAAAACTTCAGAAACCCTTCTATATTTGACTAAAAGACCATTCTCAGAAAATAAAGGATTTTTTTAGGAGAAAGAATGTCGATTTCATTATTTTCTTCCACGTACCATAAGAGAGTGGGATAGTCTCAACTGCAGCGTCCACAATTTTTTCCCTAAGACCCCTTCCCTGCTAAGAAGAAGGATAAAAAACTTGGCTTTAAAATAACTTCGTTGCACCACCTGCCAATCAGCTATACAACCGGAGGAATAGGTATCACCAAAGCAAATGTCATTTTAACTAAAAATAAAAAAGTTTTAAGGCGCATTCGCAATAGGTCTTCCATTCGACACAGAAAAAAGCGTTCGCGATCGTGGTGGACTCTTAACTTCATCTTGAAAACACTAAACAGCGCAAATTTAAGCAGAGCAGGATTTATATTGCGTAAATCAAAAAAATGCAAACAAACGGAAACTGTACTACTGTACTGGTATTACTGTACTATTACTGTACTACAGTATTATCTCGTAAGATCTCAATTGGAATATGCCTTCATTTTGTGGAATTCTTTTTATGAAAAACATTCAGATGACATAGAAATATACAGAAAAAGTTTTTTTAAATTATCCATAACCACTAAAAATAAAGCGAACAAAGATAAAATAACTTGTGAGAGGTGACTGTTCCTTAGCTACGTAATAATAACTTAGTTGTATAGAGTCAGGAAAGATACGTTTATTATTCGGGTTACAATCTTACAATACAATACAACGTTTGCCCTGAATTGACATCGTAAATGAAGAATTTTGGTTACTTTGTATAAGGGATGGCTTATAACATCTAAAGAATTTAAAATTTTCTGTCCAAAAAGTCCAAAAACTATTTAATGGTTTGTTCGGTATGGTACAAAAACAACTGTTTACTGTATAAAATATTTTATCTACTATCACGTGAAGACTATAATGAAGAGATTTTCTTCTCTGGGCTTGTGGCTCGTCTCAAAACGCAAGCTTTAATTAAGTGAAATTTAGCAATGAGTCCTCAAAATATTTATATGTAACATAAGCGACCATCCATAAATGACGTCATACCATTTTCAAAGTTTTTTGAATCCCCCTCGTCCTAGCCACAGGTTGTCACGTTCGTGTAACCCTTCCCCCGTTGTGATGATGACACACAATTTAAATTACACAAATAATTTAGATTAAAACAACATCCATATTAATTTTATATATTTTCACATTAACAAGTTTAGGTTTCGAAACAATGAGTAGGTAATCAAAATCGACCTAAATTTGAATTGCCAAATGTTTGATTTTTAAATGTGACGTTTAATGTGTGTGTGATGTGATGTGACTCCTCTTGTCACAGCTCGTCATACTTAGTGGATGACCTCCCTCCCTCTTAAATTTTGACGTAATATGTAGGTAGATGACTCCAACATAGTCAAGACAAAAAATATTTAAGATATTTTTCTCAATATAAATTTTAGTGTTTGGCAGTTTTTTTTTATATATATATATAAAAATGCACATTCTGTATTCAATATAAAGGTATAGGTTACACTCGCCAAATTGTGTTTCGCTGATGGTTCGAGTGCAATATCAGCTCTGCGTAGACGCAATTTAAAACTCATTTAAAGGGAAAGCAAACACAATCTCGCCATATTACGCCTCCGAAATTATCCCCTTAAACTGCGTGGAATTTTCCCACAAACGTCTGGGGCTTATTCTGAACCTCCCCTAGTTACGAACGTCTACGAAAAATACAATTTATTGAGAGGCGCGTCGCCCCGAGCAATTTGAAATTTCAATTGTGAAAATCTTTTAAATGTTTTTTGATGATTAAATATGACTTTAAATGCATGTTTAAATGTATGTTTGCATGGATTTATTTTAGTCATTTTTTCACATCCTAATGATCAGTTTAAAGCAAGATATACTTCCACTCGTAGTTTTATCTCATTTCTTAACAACTTTATCATCATCATTAATGACCAATTTAGCTGATAGCAGATTCGCAACAGTCACTCTGCAGCACTCGTTAATAATCCTTACGTAGATAGTACTTATATTTATCACTGTAAACAACAACAAATAAAGAATTGCTATTACCTAGGTCATATACAATTATTTTGGGCCCTACTCAACTAGGCCAAATATGCCTGCGCTAGAGTCAGGGGATATGGTGGTAATGCAGAGTTAAAAATGGTATGAATGGTAAAAATGGTACAGATTCGAACCCGTGGCCTTTGGGCCAATGCTTTCTATCCCCAAATTTAAGAACTTATATGGCAAGCGGCAATCATGCGTGGCGGTCCCCACTTTATACAATAATTTGCCTGGCGATATTAAAGTGAGTGCTACGTTATCACTGTTTAAAAATAAATACCTCATAGAAACGAATGTAAAATAATTATTATGATATAATATGTTCCACTAAAATATTAAAATTTGAAAATAATATCAGCGATATTTTAGGTTTTATATTATTTCTACTCTTCATATTTTTGTTTATCATGTTCTATTTTTGGTTATGCTAAATTCTACCGTTTGAGAGCAGTTTTTAACTGTGTTTAGATCATGATTTTTATTTAGAACTCATAAAAATAATAGATTCCATTTGCAATTAACTTGGATTAGATAGATTCATTATATTCTCTAAAGGACTTTGGGAATTAAACATAAGTGTGATAAAAACACGTGAAGTGACCGGTTAATATACATAATCACCAGTGATAATGGTATGAGTATTAATATGGATTTTTAAATATTTTTATAATTTACTAAATGGCTTTGATGATAATTTGTTTAAATTATTTAACTTTACTGATGTCTATCAACGTGGTCGCCTTCAGAGCTTCTATGAACTTCCTCGTTGCAGGAAAAACGTACGGATATTAGCTACTATTAGCAGGGCAATATTTATACTTTTTTGGTGGGCAAACCGTTTACCTAGTAATTTATTTCCAGAAATAAAAATGAAAACCCAGCATTGTAAAAAAAAGACATGTTTGGTGACCTGGGAAGTCCAATTGTCACAAATGCATTGTCATCTAGGTTATTAAATTTTCTATTGCAAAATATCACTTTGATCATTATCTGTCCTACATTTTTTTTTTAAAGAACACAGACAGCTTTTATCGACTTTTTCTTGTTGGACACCCAACTTGTCACTATTTTTGAAAACTTTTGTTAACTATTTAGCACTTTTACTTTTAGCACTTTTATTTGTTAGATATATACACTATACCTTACTATTTATTACTTCAGAATAGGTACAGTTGTTGAAAAATGCTTTTTTCTAAATTATGAAAAATTATTGAACATAGATTATGATGTTGGAGACGGTGATTTTTAATCAGTACCTAGTATTTTCTTTTTGTTTGAATATACTGTGAGCTCTAATTTATTTTGATATACTTTTGATGTATTTCTGAAGTTCACAACTTTTTATATTAATGAATAATATTTTTTTCGATTTTTTTTTTTGTTAGATCGGTTAAGCTGTCGATATAGATCAACCTCCTAAGAAGACAGTATTGATTTTATATTTTATATCCTGTATAAAATAAAAAAAAATTAAGGCTGTATGCAAGAAGAGCGTCTCAAAACATTATAAACAAAATAAATTAAAGACAGCCTAAATCTTTTTTTAGTGTTGTATTGTCATGGAGGCACTCGTTGGGCAAACTGACTGCCAATTCTGTTCGGGTGGCTTCTGCTCACTCTGATGTTGCCATTGTTTGCCAATCCAAATGAAGCTGGTCCTCTCGCAGCTTCCGGTCTAGGAAACTTCCGGTCAATTGTGTCACCGCCATTATACTATTTCAGCGATAAGATACGTTCCATGCACAAATATATATTTCGCTACAATAGTGACGAAATATTTGGAAGTTGCGAGAGACTCCCCGAATCAGTATAGCTATTTATGTAACAATAGATGTTCATCAACTTGAATTGAGCCTTAGGTCTCTCCGCGCATACAATCGACTCATGACCAAGAGTCGACGTAGATTAAATATGTAATTAAAAAATCCCTTTCGGCACGCCGGAAGGCAGAGGTAGAAATCACCGGATCAAAGTAGGGATAGGCAAACTCCAATTGTACGAACTTGTATCAAACATTCCTTTCGATGTTTTAGAAACATTTTACATTTTATTTCAAGCTACAATAGTAAGCATATTAAAACGTTATTAAGATTTTTCTTTAGATTCATGTCTATTTCAAGATTAGTAGGAGGTTTTAGGGTTTTGTATTTCTATATACAAAAAGATAATGGTTTTAAAAATCTTTTATATATGTTCTACTTATACATGTAATGCAGGATTACAATCTACTGCGCCAATGTGCTACTTTTGGTCGCCTTCAATTTAGTTTTTTTGTTTATTTTCATTTTATTTTGTTAAGAAAAAAAAAGTAAGCTACGAATAAATAAAATAACATTTATAAAAGTTTTTAACGATTTTAAATAAAATAGCATTTTCTAACTGTTATAATATAGTAGCATTGTTTATTATTGTTGTATAAATAAATAGTCAAATGAAGACATATTAATTCTACGACTGATTTTATTTATTTATTGTTTATTTAAAATATACACTTTGAAGGTAAAGTTGGTTGGAAGGTAATAATGTGTATTTTTCCAAATGTTCAAATATCTTCCATCCATCCATTACAACCCATCTAAGAAACCACCTGAGATTAGTTCTTAAGGGATGTTTTTTTAAGACGCTGTCGTTAAGCCTTTCATTCGCTGTTACTCAGAAGAAAAGAATAGAAACCGACAATCTTTCTTTTGAAAATACTCTTTATTTTATAAGAATAGCCTTTTCTTCCATTATAAAAGGATTTTTCGAGCTATTCACTAATCAAAGACTATGCTAGAAGTTTAACGTAGGCACCCTTAAAACAGAACTTTTACGTTAAAGGTAATTGAAGAAGCTGTGCCTGTAAAAAATAATATTTTAAATATATATAAAAATAATATATTAAAAATAATAAAACAGTGCTGGCAATTATAGCAGAATTATTTTATTTTATTTTATTTAAAATTAAAAAATAGTTTTGTAAGTTACTAAAATAATCAATCTGAAACAAGTTTCTCAGTTGGGAGAGAGAATAATGATTTTTACTCGGGTTCGTATATTGTAAAAGAATCAAGCTAAGAATAAAAAGAATTTGGTACATAAAATAAAAAAAATATAAAAGTATTATAAACAGTTATATATATTATTATAAAAATCTATAGTAAGCATGCCTAGTATCTTGAATGTAGGTAAGTAAATTCCATACCACTAATGAAATGGGGAATTTTCAGACCAAGCAAATAATCTAAGAGCCTGCAAAATGAAAGCTGTTTTCAGCTTAGAACCGACTTTATAGAGCGAATAATATATTTAAAAACTTGAAAGCATCCTCAAGTTCCAGCTGAACTGAAAAAGTGTATTTCTTTAACGTTATTCGAACCCGCGATCTTTGGGCCAATAGTCCAATGTCGTAATCACTAGACTACCACGATTTAGTACACGGTTGAATTATATTTCAGTTGAAAAAGAAAGCCTCTACAAGCTAGGTACAAAACACGGTAATTTAATTCAGTTTTATTCAAAGAATGAATTTAGTATCTCGAAAGAAAAATTAATTTCAATTAATTAGGTTCCAGAAACCATTATCTAAGAGAGTTTGCTTGCAAAGAATTAAATTTGGTTGGACAAAGTTTTCAGCATTGCAGTCTATAGTGCTGAATGCAATTCAAACTGCTGCAAATGTAAAAATTACCACTTCTTTTCTATTCAAAACGTCATAAAAGTCAATAAATAATCGATTTAATTTTAAATCGATTATTTATTTGTTTTTAAAACTCTTGATTGATTTTTATACAGAGAATTTTAATTGTTTTCTTGCAACCCTTATAAAAATGTATTGTCATACAAATTACGATATTTAATTACTTTTACTAAAGAAAAAAAAATATTATTTTCACAATAATAATTAAAATTATCAAATGTTGCAGTTATTATTAATACTAACCGGCGATTATTTATTTATTTATTAAATTTTTAATACTAACCGCTTTTATCACTCTCACCGTGACACACCGTTGTACCTACGTATTTAATATTACCAACAAAACTCATAATAATTTCATTAATAGGTTTTTATTTTAATTTATAATATTATATTAAGATTGCTGGCTCGTACTCTAACTACGAAACTATCAAGATGGGAGGTCGGCTTGCGGTGAAGCTTTGTGGTAGTGAACATCAGCTGATGCTCCCGACGCGACCAGAGAGAGGGAGGGAGAGAGAGCGATTCGCGGTTTCTTGTTTCAGTCACAGAGAAACAGCTGACAAAAACTGGAATTCTACGATTCGCAACTAAATAGCAGCTCATTTTGCAAATGACATTTAATTGCAAGTTTTTGATCTAAAAACGATTAGTTTTGAAGCAAAACCTCTTTACGGGCGGTAAAGTGACCTAGATTCAATAGATTGGACGTGTAATAAAACGCTGCGCCGCGGCGCCGTCGAGCTAGAGTGCGGCGCTGCAGCAATAGTTACAAGCAGCTTTGGCTTGTTAAATACATTATATTTCGATATTACTTTGTGCATAAAATTATGAATAATTATTATAATTTATTTTAAATAATCAGTGATTTATCAACAATTAACTCAACGTGTTCGTTAGATATGATACATATTTAGACACAATATTAGTTATCACAAGCCGAATTATTCAATAATACGAGTAAGAAAGTAATTCATCCCCAAATTTATGTATTTGGTTTAACAGATTACCTAATTTAGTCAGCGCTTGAGTTCCGAGTTCCGAATCGCGCCCGGATCGATAACCTAGCCTTGACCGCGCTTAGGGTAGCACAGCTGTGCGTTCACAACAGAGACCATATTACATGTTTTTTTTCGAAAACCACGATTAATTTTGATATACATTCTTTACAAATAATATTCAAACTCGCAAGGCCAATTACGTGGATTTTTTAACGGGAATGGACACTATGACACTATACAAAAAAATATATTACAAACCTCACTCGTTTTCTACTACGCTACGTAGATTTTGCGTATCTCACTGTTATAGTGTGCATTTAAAATATACGGTTTGTTGTATGCATTTAAAATATATTGCAACAGCCGAATACAAAGTACAAGGAATCCTCTGGACAATGTAGATAGCTGCATCCAAATGTCGCATTTTCACCATATGCCACTTCTTTATTACCGACCTGCGTTTAAGTTACTTTAAATGTAAAATCGTTCATAATCACTGTATTACTTTCAGCGGGTGGGGGGGGGGGGGGGGGTTAATCTTTATAGACAAATAAACCGGTAAAAAACAAATCATAATAAAATATTTGTTTTTTGTTTTGTTTTCAAGCTGTATTGCAGTTCGTATGGCAGTTTATTTCCCTGAGTGTACCTACACATTTCTACGCATTGCCATTACGAGGCTTTGAATAAATTATCATGACAATACGTGGTAACTTTGTGTCTCATTATTGTATTCACAGAGTCGACAATGTGACATGTTTTCCTTTTGGCGAATATCAGAATGTATGACATGTGTCATGTCTGGTTGCAAATGGTTCACACCAACAGCTGTCGTGTTATTTTGTGGACCGAATGTGTAAAATCCCCTACGAACAGATTACCGACTTATAATTGAACATAAAATACCTACCATTTCGCGTCTTGATAGTCGAGGTAGAATCAAGAGTGAAGTAGATACTTTTTTATTATTTGGGGAAGTGGTGAGTGTAATGCGGAGCAACGTGCAAAAATATTCTCAGTAACATTGACATCTGACAGCTGATATCTGACATCTGACAGCTCCCGGTCATATCCCATACAAACGTTGTGTTGTGATTCTTATTTAAAAAAAAAACATTAATGTTAATATCGTTTAATATCTCATAAATCACTGAAATTCTTTAGCGATGAATTAGATATATCTGAACATTTTATCATACCAGTGTATTCCGTTCGTCTAATTAGTGGTTCAATAGTGATGAATTATATTCTGCGTAATTAGAAGGTTTTGCCCTTTTGTGATTTGGTTGGTTCGTACAGTAGCAGTTTAAAGATATGCCTCTATATGCTGTTTATTCAATTTCGCCGGTAAATCTAACCCAAACTAGGTTATCCTTCAGATAATTGAATTATTATTGGTGGACTAAGGCAATATCGAAGCGGGGGGGGGGGGGGGGGAGGGGAGAGCAGAGTACTAGTCGCAGTAACTAGCTCTTAGATTCTAGAACGACTCTATAAAACGGTCTTCCCTTAACGACCGCTACTGCGCTGTCTCCGTTCGAATGGCAGCTACACTGACGTAGATGTGTTACATGGGTGCTTACTAGGTACTATTACATTAATTTCAATTAGATTTTTGTATGCAAAATGACTTATAAACGTTAAAGGATACTATTACTAAATACCAAACTTCCGCTAGATGGCTGTGTTAAACTAAAAGTAGAAAGGAAAAAATATATTGTAGCTCTCTGCTTATCAGAAAACAATAAATAAATTTTCTATAAAATATATTAGAACTATTATTATTATTATTTGATTATTTTATAAAAGTTGCTTCTGGAAACGTTGAAATTGAAATTGAATTGAGATATTAAAATAATATACAGTATCAAAAACCTTTGTAATGCTTTTCACCAGTTTAAAAGTACTTCTCTAGTAAAACACGCTCTCCCTAAACCATTCCCGCCTAAGACCCCGTGTTTATGTTATTATTACGAGTAAAAAAATATATAAAAAAAATGTGAAAATACATCCACAAAAATACTTTTATTAAAGCGCTAAAAATTCATAGCTTCACACAATATGTGGTGAATACTCGTAGTAACGATTTAATTATTTTAATTTTCTAATCGACAAAGTCGTCAATTATGTAAATACCCCCCCCCCCCTCCCGTTCCTCCGGCCGAAAGTTATCTCAAAGCAAATCCCCTCAGATAATAATTAAGTTATTGATGGCCGTCGTCTCCGAGGTAATTCGGGAGGCTGCGTTGCAGGGAACAAACAGGCAGTTGTAGGTCGCCCTTAACGACTCAATAAAAGCTTCTTTCTCGGCGACCCCCGCGACTGTTCGGGAGGCTCACAGCCTCCGGGTCCACATCTCTCACGTCTTCGCTTTATGAGCCATTTCGGTTAATTTGAAATTTCTTATGCAAAGCGCACCAACTGTATTTTGATTTAAACTTTTTAAAATTACTACTCCTGAGTTACGGATTTAATTTTAAAGCGATCTAAATCTAAGATATAACTTATTTTCATTTTAGGTAGATTTCTTTAGGAAAGCTATTGCAATGGGTACCATGTCATTACTTCCGGTAAATTTCGACATATCTTCGCGTTTCACATCTCCTAGAGCCTAAAACCTCGTTTTTAAGTTTATGTATGTATCTATCTATCTATCACGATAACTGCCGTAATTTTACACCAATCACTTTCAAATTGATGCGTAAAATTTAAGGTCTCAAAATCTCGGTCAAGTGGGCAAAATAAGACCAAGGGGGCGGGAATGGCAGTGGGTTGTCGAAAAAGTGAAATTTTGCTTGGTTAAAATTGGAGTTCGCCTATTTCCTACTTTGATCCCGTGAAATCTACCTCCAGCTTTCAGCATATCAAAAGGGATTTTTTTTATTGATATATTTCCGGTGGATTAGAGCCCTCTTTAACGGGTGTTAAAGACAAGGTGCGGATAGAGATAGAGATCAGACAAGGTCACCAAGTTGTTAAATGAAGTTACACACTTATCCTAACCAGCTTTTGACTCAGTAGGAATAGGAATAAATTTATAAATTAATATAGTAATTAGCTATGACTTGATACAAAGTAAAGACTAACGGCTGAAAGCTGCCACTTCGATTATGAAAAAATAAACCGTGAGAATGGAATTTATATATCGTCTCAAGACGTTTTATAAATTCACACCGTAGTGTCTTAAATCAAAAATGCTCTCAAAATGTTTATTTTTGTTCGTAACATGCAAAGAGGAAATATTGGCTAATGCTTTAAAAATAGTATTATGTCAATAATTGTATGTTTAGCTGTAAGGCGAAAGAGATTTTCCCTGTCTTGCGCGTGGTCTTAGATCATTTTATATCATCTAATAGCCTGTAAAAACAGGAACGTTTTGTGCCGTTATTAGTTATTTATGAAAAACAGAATCAATGTATTTAAAAGGACATATTTGAATTTGTATCCTACGAAATAAACTATGCCTCTGTAGTTTCATTTTCTCGATTCTATCATTCCTTCAATGTTTTCGTCTAAAATTTAGATAAAATGCTTTAAAGATAAAGAACGTGCAAAATATGTTCAATCAAACTGGCACCCGGCTGACATTTCCGATTCAAAATCGAGTTTGTTCTTCATAAACGGAATACGCGACGAAACACAGAAACTGAGACACACACTGAAACACAGAACTGAGATTCTGTGTTTCTGTGAAGAAACACAGAATTTCTCAAAATCAGAATAAAATTATAATGCCCGCTTTGCACGACGAACGCCAATGTTTACACATCTTAACCGTGAGTCCCGTCGCTTGCACCCAGCCAATTTTAGATTTTATTATACAGCATGTTTCGATAGGCGCGGCACATCGGAAAATCCGTCCTTTTATAAAGGTGCTCATAATAGCGCACAAGATGGGTTAAAATGTCTCCTTTCAACTTTCCGGGAAGGGAAGGAAGCCTTTGGAGATCGGCGCCCGGCAGTACATATTTCACTTTGAGCGCTAACATAGAAAAAGTGGCGTGGCCTCGCATAAATCAACCGCCTTTTTGGGAACACAAGACTCAAAAAAAAAGGATTACTTTAATATTCGTACATATTTAAATTCGAAAAATACATTTCAATTTAAATAATGCCTCCGTTTCATTAAGGTACATAACCGAACATTTTGCTCGTGAACTCTAGGCTAATGCAGCCGAACTTATTACAAGAGCGATTTCGTATTATTGCGTAAAGTTTACAATTTTTTTACTCGGGAGCCGTGATGAATTTTGATATGAGGTCAAAACAAATCATGCTGGAAATCGCAAGGCCAAAAAGCTGTTTTTTTTTTCGGGAATGGTCTTGGAACAGGTTGAAAGAGACGCAACCCGCCTACCGCGTGTATGGTAACCTGACATCCATCGTTCAGTGCACTTTAATGGTCGCTTTAAATGTGTTTTAACAGTGCCATTTATGAAATGGTACTAAAAGGTAAACTCGAAAAAAGAGGTCCAGGAAAATTATATATTTATTATTTTATACAGGATGCCCCAAGACCATTCCCGAAAACTTCAGCATGATTTTGTGTAACCTATTATGAGTAAGAAATGTTCAAAAAATGCGAAAAAAAAATCATCCCCAAAATTAAAATATTTTTTTAGCAATTCGGTCAGCGCGCGAATTCCGATGCCGCGCCGATCGATAATGACTTTGACACCGTTACGGCGTACGGCGACAATTGAGCGCTCACTACAAAGACATTTTTTATTTAGGTACTAAAATTAAATCATAATATAAGTCATTTATCTAGCCTAACTAGGCGAAGTGCCCGTTCCAAGGTAAGATACTAATATAATATTAAATAATACCTTCTATAGAATAAATAGATATGCTTTCTTATGTACATAAAAAAATAATAATAAAAACATACAAACATAACGAAATATAAATTACAAATATACAGAGCTATCATACTTGTAATTTATATTTACAGTATGCACAGTACTGTACAGCATAATTAATGCCTTCATCTATCAGCTGTTTAATTATGTACTTTTTACATATTAAAATGCTAGCGGCTGATTTCATATTTTTAAAAAGGTTATTGTATATTTTTGGTCCATAATATTTATAATGCTGTTGACTAATGCACTAACCATACGGGAGATAGAAAAAGTAATGGAAGTGGATTGTCTCGTTACATGTTACTACATGTTCCTTCTACTATTTTCACGTAAAGTTTACATATTTTTTTTTCTCGGTAACAGTGATGATTTTTTTATATAGCGTCTGAACAAATAATACCAGAAATCGCAGGACTGATTACCTGGTTTTTTATCGGAAATGGTCTTGGGAAACAGTGAATACTTACCAATAAGTGGCGTCTGTACTTACCAACAGTATACAAATTTAATGGAACGCATCTCCACTATTTCTAGTATCTGAGCTATTGATATTTTCAATTGTATCTGATTGTATTTGATTGATATTTTCAATTGTATCTGATTGTATTTGATTGATATTTTCAATTGTATCTGATTGTATTTGATTGATATTTTCAATTGTATGTAGTAGACTGATTTATCGCAAAGCGCTTCTCGCCGCATTCGGTCTGTGTACGCTTTGTAGCGGACAATGTAAAAGTATTAGTTCTTCGCTTCATTTGTTCGTTTTAATGAGCGCCCGTTGGCTGGCGTTGATAGAAACGTACCATTAATCGCTCAGCTGACTACGACATCGCGACACACAGGACCGTATTAGAAATGATAACGATTAACATTTTGCGTTAAAGACTCGTATTTATATACATGTTCATTATCGGACCCTATTATAAACACTGATGAATTTACTTACCTTACCTTACCTTATAACAGGCATTTACAGGCAGTTGAATAGTCGTTACTAAACTTCCAGACTATATTTCAGAATGCTGAGTTTTACACACTTCTACAACCGATATAACATATATTGTATTTTCTATTACAAATAAAATAAAAATATATATACAGGTTGTCCCAAGGTCAATCCCAATAAAAAAAACAGCTAATAGGTCCTACGATTCCTAGTGTTATTTGTTAAGAAACTATATCAAAATTCATTATGGTATTCGAGGAAAAAAATGTTGAAGTTTCTATTTAAAACCTAATATATTTGTGTAAAACGAGTTTACGTCCGCTCGACCTTGAGTTGCATTCACGATGTGGCGCCCGACGTGTTTTCAGCGGGTTTAGTATGCCTGGCGAACGCGGCCGTAATATTATGATTGTTTTACACAAATTTAGTTTAAAAAATAATTAATTTGGGTATCAAATATTTTTGCATTGTTTTATATAATTTCTTACAGTAACAGGGAACATATACACCTCTTTAAATTTACGGGAATGATCTTGGGACATCCTGTATATTTTATACCTTCATATGATAAAATTATAAAAAAATATTTTTATAGCTTTCACGTTCGTAAAAGGATTATTTAACATGTGGTTTGTATTAATCTCTATATTTTATAAAAATACCTATTAATCAATAATAATAATTTAGGTTATCTTTCGATTTTCAACGATAAACTCTGCAAAAATGACTAACCTAATTTTGTATAATGACATTGCTGTTGTGATGGTATAATTTAATATATATAAGAATAATAAAATATATTTACAAAATTTAATCCTGTATTACTCACGAAAGCGAATTATTAAGTTTGAAGTTTTGAGTTTTCTGGCATCTTCTTATAGATCACATGCATAATTTTAAAATATTAACAATATTTACTTTTAACGTTGTCTCTGATGGAACATAACAAAAAGAGGATATTTACCTAATGTTGGCGCGGTTGACGGTATAGTATACCCCTTTCTATGCTTACAGGCCCGAATTAAATTATAATGAAGTGATGACACATAATTTCTTAATTTGCCAGTTTTTTTTACCGATGAATACAGCCCTGTCGCAACGGAATACGTATTTCGTGACGTCATCAACTCGTTTGTTCCGCAACGGTAGTGCCATCTTGCGGATAGCCAGACAAACCAAGTCGGATGAAATTTCATCTTTTTTGCTCCGGATGAAAAATCGGTTGCTGAGAGCGATTGCGTCGCCTCGCCTGCAAAGCGCTCTTGACTGCGGGTAGGCGGAAATAATAAACCGTTCATAGGATTTATCGCACGGACCCTTCTAAATGCCGTTCTTGGCATTCTATCTAGACTCTAGACAGTTAACAGTATTTGTATTCAGTTAAAGCGATCATCATATAAATGGGTGATATTTTTAATTAATTAATTTACGCTGGGTTGGTAATACCAAATCAATGTATCATTTTAAATGCTTCACACTAAAATAAATTATTCCCCATGGTCTAAAACCTTTACCGATAAAAAAAACCAGCTTAATGGCTTTGCACACATAAAATTCATCATGGTTTCCGAGTAAAAAAAAAATGTGACCTTTACGTGATAATATAAAATCGCTCTTAGCATAAGTTCGGACGCTAGTGAGGCCGCGCCGCGCCGGGTCATTGGTAGCCTTACCGACCGAAAAGGGAATTTACACGAGCGCTTTGATAAAATGAATACATTTGGCATAAATTATTTTCGCATTTTTGTAAACAATTTCTTACACTTAATAGGGAACATAAACACCCCCTTAAGCCTTCGGGAATGGTCTTGGAATGCCTAAATTAACATAGATAATTCCGAAATATTTAAAATATCAATGCAATAATAATTATTACTAGATGCGTTACTGTGCTGTCTGCAAGCAAGTCGGTACAGTAAACTTTAACAAGGTAAACTTAACAGTAAAAAACGATCCTTAATCAGAGCATAAAGAACTGTATTGCATAAAATATCAGCTAAATCTGCGTTTTTATGCCTAAATTCCAGTGAGTTTATAACCAAGCATCCCCAAAATAAATCCTAATGTATCCTAATGATTTTATTTCTGTATTGGTTCAATCATCTGGAGATTTTTTTTTTAACATTTAATATAACGTGAATATAAAAGAATAACGAAAACATGCCAATAGAACTTAGGTATATTATGGCCCGGACCACGTTTTCTCAAGTGCAGAAGTTAGATATCATTAAAAAGGTCTTCGCTTGACGCGCCTTTTCAGGCATTCAGACCCCCCTCCCCCCCCTCCAGAATATAAGAAAAGTTTTACTTCAATAAAACAAGTCTTATGCGTACAAAGCTAAATTCAACGTGATTGATATTCTTGAACCGGTCCGTAAAAAAAATATTCTGTCAGCAATTAACGCTATTTTAAACCCTATGTAAAAAAAATGAAATCCCAGTACAGATATGCACTATGAAAATTCTAAATTATAAAACTTTCAAGAACAACAAAATATATTAGGTTCCGTTATCTAAAACTATGTTTTCACTAAACCTAAAAAGTGATTTGTGCGCGAATCGTACGTGCGTTCGTATAGGGTGTTTTTTTTAGAGGCGTGGTTTTCAATCTGGCACTACTTTTTTCGTAGTTGGTGTTTTTGACAGCTGTTACTTGATTTATGCTCAGTTTGGTTTGCCATTTCATAATGAATAGACTAACTCCTGAACAACGTTTGCAAATAGTGCAAATTTAGAAAAAATCACTCTAAATTTTTTTTAAATCATTCTAAAATAAAGTAAAAATCGCGTCGTGGGCCTGTGGCGTGGCCTCCAAGATCGTGCGATTTAACACCGCTGGACTATTTTTTGTGGGGTTATGTGAAGTCGCTTGTCTACGCAGATAAGCCGGACACGATTAACGCCTTGTAAGAGAATATTCGGCGCGTTATTGCTGACATACGGCCCAACTTGCTGCAAAAAGTGGTTGAAAATTGGGCCTCTCGGCTGGAATTTGTTCGAGTCAGCCGCGGCGGCCACTTACCCGAAATCATTTTTAAAACATAATGGCAAACCCTTATCTTTATAATAAAACTAAATTCTTAGCCATAACATCAAATTATATGCGTTTTATCTCTTCTTGAAAACCACGCCTCTAAATATAGTAATGTTTATTATTACCGATTTTTATTTTGTTATACACGATTGGATATATTGGATGGATTGGATTGGATTGGATAGGATCGTCGCAGCAAGTATTGGAGCGAAAGAAATCGATATTTCTTATATTCGATTTTCGTTTTAAACCATCTACAGTAATCTACATTTTCCCTAGTTATATTAACGACCCATTTTTTTCGCTTCTTTAGAACCTAGTTTTTATTTTGCTGTTTAATAATTACCAAAAATTATAATAAATCGACGAATAATTACTTAGATGTGCGTATAGGTACAACCTCTTTAATTAACCCATACTTTTTTTTTCTTTTATGTCAGCTGTGAGCGTGTACAAATACGTCATTAGAGTGTGTTGTTTGCCTTAATTCCCTGCAATACTTATGAAATTTAAACTTTAACGTTAGTAACAGATGGATAAAAACACATTTATACCTTGTATTTGTATTTATTTTTTGATACAATCATTGTCAGTTTTATTTTTCGGATGAGACTTGACATTCATAGAAGTATAAGACGGCTTTATTAATTATTTTTACTTTGACATTAACAGACTATTGAAAAGGATCATTTGAAATCACACAAAATTCACATTCGAAACTCATTCTGTCAATGAGCTGTCATTTGTATAAATGTTTTATTTATTAAATTTAATTTATTTGTAACACATGTTACAGATAAATTTTAGCCTTCTGCACTTCTACTCCATATAAACTTTAACCGTGCCAAAACTAGCAATAGTTTTTTTTTAAATGAGCGTTTTAATTTATTTTTTTTGCAATGATTGCAATTTTTCAGGAGTGGTCCCATTTTAGTTAAAATAAATAAAAACCAACCTTCATAATGTTTTCAAGTTGATGTCTTTTTCTAAGTCGTTTAAAAAACTTCTATAACCCAACTAAATAAAATGGGATGTCGCACCCCGTGGTCAATATGGTATGGTGGTCAATTAGGGACAAATGGTCAAACCTCCTAGGCCAGACAGATGGAAACAGAAGCGACACATCTACAGTTCCGTAGATGCGACTCAACAACAAGTATGACCATTTTGTGAATGTGTTTTTTTATATGAGTCGACGCAACATTAAGTTTCTAGCAAAGGTTATGTTTTAGGTGCCTACCAACGCAATTGCGACGAGTCGTCATCCGAGTGTATGGGCGATTTTGTACGATAAAATTAAATTAACCAAATGTATTTATAACGAGGTCTATTGAGAATTGAGATTGATTTTCTGTTTAGAAATGTACTGATCCTTTTGATCCCGAAATTGCCCCAAGATACGTTTATAAAGCAACGGCAAATATACAGGAACGCGCTCGCCCGTATCGCGTACGTGACATTCCGACCGGCGCGCGGTTTAAAGGCATCGCAGCGCCATCTGGCGGATTACAGCTGCGAAACTAGCGAGGAAAAACAACTACTGTTTTTCCCTGCAGTGGTTGATTTCAAAGGTTGTAATATTTTTACCTATGGAGTGAGAAATTTCTCGTTTTTTTTTTTAATATTGCCCGCATTTTCATGAAAAGCAAAAGTATCACTCACTTCTGGAACGAGTATTGCGCGCCCGTCGCCAGGCAGTCTTATTTGTCTGTTCGTGGAGTACGTTCACTATTTTGTTACCGCTTTTTTAATTTATCGCGGCAGTTTAATAAATGCACAATTTCAATAAACGCCAAATTGCTGTTTTTAATTAGATTATTTAAATTTGTAATTTGGCGTCATAATGCCTGTTTTATTAAGCCGTTGATTAAACCCAAATTGGCGCTTAGTGATTGGTATTCAATTAGCTGATCGTGCGTGCGTCATCCGCCACTGTCCTTCTTGATTGGAGGGGAACAGGGTGGGCGATAGGAGGATGGGAGACGGGGTGGTCAGGTGATTAGGCACACATTGAAACGTCGGGCGGAACATCCTGTAGGGTGCCTTGATTACAGAGATTGACCCCTCACTAATACATACGAACCTATTTGCAGCGTCAAAAAAATACAGCGTAAAAACACGTTAAGGGTCTTCTTGTATTGTAATTTAATATACTTTTTATTGTAATCGTCTTTTTACGAAACAACTTAATTTTAGGGGTCATGTGCATTTTAATAATTACGAAGAGAGTTTAAAGCATCATAATTTAATATCGCTTACTAACAGGCAACTGTTTCTGATATGGTATTTCTTAATGACATCTTACACAATCGTCTGGATGCATCGAATAATTTATCTAAAATTTCCTTCCGAGTGCCACCTTGTCTCACTCGTCAAATTCAAATTTTCCATGACTCCAATATAACACAAATTACGCTCAAAATGCTCTGCTTCACAGAATTCTAAATAAGTAAAATTATAATTTTAGCGAAATGGGCATTTTTCACCTAAGTCGTGATAGTTTTGTGAAGTCTTTTATTGAGAGAGTTAGCACGCTGGTTTAAACATATCATACGAACACACACCCTCAACCTCACAGTAAACTCATGCACACTTTATTACACACACTCGTACCTACTTGCTATTTCGTTCTAATATTATTCGTTCATATTCTCTTATTATCATGTAATTACTTTCTATCTGAGTTAGTCATAGTCACTTATTGTGCAGCTGTTTGTAATTCTAATAAATAAATAAATCTATATAATTTAAGAGCTACTTATAATATTGTCGGTGGAGCAACCGCCATTCCTCTGTTTCTACTGCCAAAGAATACATTCTATATAGATTACGACATGACATTAACTTTCTCCTTCACTTGAGCAAGGTCGAAACGTCTAGGTCTCCCCCTCTTTTCCCTTCGGTGATGTTTTTTAAGAATCTGTCATGTCGTATCAAATGCCTTATCATCTTCTATTTTCAATGGTTCTTAATATACATCTTTTTCCCTCTACAATTCTCAGCACTCCCTCAATAGACCTTTTCTCTGTCCAGCTAATCCTTTCTATCTTCCTCCAGCACCACATCTCAAACACACGTTTCATAGCCACACAATTCGATACTTAACTGTAGACTTTTATGAGGCGTTCCCGAACTTTTCTTGATATCTTTATACGTCAGTGGTGTTCGAAATATTGATAATAAAGATATTCTATCCATCTTCTTAAATCAGACAGACCCAGATAAGATATTCTTGAAACCGAATGGAACGAATTAAAAATGCCGATCATTTTTCAGATGTGAATTAATAAAAGCGTTTTTAAACTTTTCCAATATAGTCTTCGCGCCCGCATCAACAAGCCACTCTGCGCGTAGTTTTGAAATCAAATAAGTTTCATAGCGCAGACGTTATTAAAACCTCTACTAGTTTGTAGAACAAATAGCGGCGTTTTCAATGAGAATTTATAAGCTGCTACCCACCCACTCATCTATCTATTCATTGGCTTTGACCAAACGGTTCAAGCTTCGTGAACCTCTTTAGTAAGTACGATATTATTTAATGTATTTGTAGGTATAGAAGTCCACTACATAAAATATGAAAGATTTACATATAAACAATAAGCTCAATATTAAAATACACATAACTATCAAAAAAGTACATATATATATATTATTAATTTTCAAAATGCTTAACTATTCATTATTCATTGTTTGATTTTTATTATTTTATTTAATTTATATATTCAAAATATATTTAAATAATCTACTCCCAGAGATATAATGGCATGATTATCCTATGTACAGAAACAAAAATCACAGAATTTGTTTTCCAGAATTTATCGCATGTTGTTTTATGTTGATTTTGTTTAAGTTTCTCACTCCTAGTACTTTATTTTTACTGTCTTCTTACATCTTTTCTTGTGTAGTAAAATTTTTAATACTTATTACTTAAGCACTAAGTAATTATATTTTAATTTATTTTTTATTGCGGGTTCTTAAAATTGAAAAACTATATGAGCCTTTTTAGAAATTTTAAAATTAATTAAAACCAAAGTTTAAATAAAAATGTTAAGTTTCCATTAGTTTGATAATTTACAATCTTTTTATGTTTTTTTTTTTAATTAATCCCGTAGCTAGGAAGAGTAAGTGTTCGCATGCGGAACCACTCGTAATTATTAGAAAAAATATAGTTTTAAATTATTAATACCTGAAAGTCTTTTCAATAATTCACACATAAAATATTTTGTCGTGTTTAAAATGCTATGTTCCTAGGGCAGAAAGCACAACATTTAGCTTTTATTGAAGACACATTGAGCATTTCCTCAACATGTCATGTCACGTGGCACGACTCCAATTCAATTGTGAAAATGTCGCCACTGATAACCTCATTAAATTTAATATTTTACGTCGGTTTCCTGATGCGTTCGTGCTGTATGGGGCAGTTTTAAAATAAAAGAAGCTGATATTTTGATTAGGTTTCCATTTATTAAAATAAACAATGTTATGATATTCTTTATTTTTAACTAATTTATTTGTTCAATAACGAACGGAGAATAGTTTATTTTAATCATAACAATCAGTACAAAGTACAAGACATATGTATTATATCCATTATAAGTATTGACATAACTGGAAACTAAGTTTATTTGTTGGAATTTGTGTGAATATGCGATGTTGTACACACTAAAAAAATCCTGTTCAGTGTGGAGCATCCGTTTGTTATTTACCTGGCTGAAATCCGCACTAATTTAGAGAAATTAAAAAAGAAAATAAAGTTAGAAACAACCAAATATACAAATTATCAACTATTTTAAATAACGTATTACCGTAAATAGTACATCAGCTTAAAACAATCTTATTTAATCATCTTATACCTATTTGAGTTATAAAAAAAAGCTTATAAATATTTTGCATTATTTTACGGCTCTATGTTACCTTATTTTTAGGGTTTTTAAAGTACATAATCTATTATATTCTTTAAATATTGAGATTAACCTATTATTTAATCAAATAATAGTCACATTTGAGTAATAAAAATATGTGACGAATAGGTAGGTAATTATAATAAGTATGCTTTATTTTAATAGTATTTTGAACATAGTTAAAGAATAACTGCTTTACCATTGTTTGAATTTGAAACAGAAAATGAAAATTAGTAGTCCATCTACTTTTTGAATCACAAACTTTAGTCAATCATCCATTTTTTTTTTCTTTATAAATTCTGGCATTTTCTTTATAAATTATAGAGTCTGGCATTTGTCAGGTACCTCGCGCTCTGAATCCAGATATTTTAGTAATCTGATACTCTGCTATTCCAAATTTATTACCTATCAGGTAAGGGCGCTGATAAATGTGTGTGTTCTCGCATTTTTATAAAATTTTAACTGATTGTGCCATGTTGTAGTTTTTTTTCCACCTTTGTGTTGTCCTAGTGAAAATGGTTTAAGGGGAAAATACGTAAATTATCTCTAGGTCGGCAGGCAGCCCCATTATACACGCAAACTGTGATCGTAACTGTCAATATTAAATATGATAAAAAATAAAATATTAGTATTTAAATATCATTTTTAATTTCATTATAATATTTTTTTGACTTTTAAGCAGTATTTTAAGGATTATTATTAAACTAATCATCGTTCATAGACATGGATATACTCGTAGAACGTTTCTTCCCCTTTTTTTTAAATATATTTTTCAATACATTTTTTATAAATTTGTTATTATTAGTGAAGGTATTTTTTTCACACAAAATTGAATATTACATTATAAAATTAAATTATGCCTAAAAGACGTAACAAAAAATATTTCAATTTTTCGATTTAGTATCATTTATAATATTGCACTTTACTCCCCTTATGATACAGATATAAAAACAACAAAATGAAAAATTTCAAGATTACACTTACGAACTAAAACAATTTAGGGTAGAAGTTATTATTGTATTGGATGGGTTTTTAGCTCAGTAAAGATGTCTGCTTTCATTTTTTATGACCTGTCGCGAATATACTCGTTCTGTATATTATGATACTATAAAATCATTGAAATTATACTTAAGAGCAATAATTTGCGGTTGAATGTTTGCCCCCAGGCTGTGTCAGTTTAAAATATTATTGGTACACTAGAAATCAGAATAGTTTCAATTTTAGATCGAGCTAATTTATTTGCCCGACTGTAGCAACTCTTGCGTTCCGAGACTTTGCAGTGGAAGCTGGCGTCATGATTTGCACCCGGCATGTTTTATTCAACGAGCTGGCGATCTTTTTCTCCAAACAGTCCAGCTGAACATTACACCCCGTCTCCTCAAGGTGACTCTCTTCGATTTCGGTACCAGCGTCGGGTTTTTGAACTTTGCCCAGTCGAAGGTTTTTTTTTATTTCTTATTTACCTCATCTTGTATAACATCAAACATAAATCACTTCGATATAGGCATTATTCCCAGTGGAGTGATTATAAAAATAAACTTTGTTTGTAAAAGCGTACTTATTTGTACATTGGAAGGCACTCGGAGCTTTACCCCGTGCATTTAAAGTTAAACTGAAACGCGTAAAATAAAAGAATGTAAGCGTGTGTGTACTGTATCTATGAGAACTACCGCAGCACCGCTTTTGAATCTCCGTATGAGCGTAGGAAGAGGTTAATATATATACCTACAACTATGTCGAATCGCCTTTCAAGGTAAAGCTTCATTTGCCCTCGACCGTACATGATACCGTACTCGACCGTACTCGATTTTTAATACTCCCATACGATTTTACACAAAGTGACTGGGAAAATTCATATTGTCAGCTGCAAATCATCAGTACAGCAGTACACGCTATAAAGGTGATGTAAAATGAAATGTATTGTAATTGTAAAATAAATAATAAATAAATAAAATATAAGAGTGGAACGCGTCTGTTTATACAGTGAAAAAACATTTGACTTAACCAAATATATTCACCAAAGTGCGTTTAAATTATATCTAATATATTCGCAAGTGATCTAATTAAATGGCTGATTTTGTATTTTACATTAATGTTATGATTACTTTTCACTTTTTAGCTTATTTAAATTCTACTGTCATCTGGTAAATTAATTGAGTCGTATAAAATCAAAAGCAGCAATCTGCAGTAAATGTGTTTTATGGCAATTTAATAAAAACAATTTATATCTGAATAAGTAATATCATCTTTTTTTTTCATTCTTGCTTCGATTTGTGGCAAATATGAAGATTCCAAAATCGATACAAAACCTTATAATGATAATTTTGGCAGATAGCTGCTTTTGATTCTATACGACTGAATTTTCATTGTGTATTTGGATTAGATCGGTATATGATTTAATATTCTTTTAAAAGTTTTATTTAAGATGCTTTTGTCAAAAAAACTCGTAATATTTTTAAAAGCAGCGTTATTTATTTACCTGTAATCTTAGTTAAGTTTATTTCTATGCGTCTGTTATCTATAAGATCACATTTGTTCCTTTATCCGCCGATCCCGTCGTTATAATTTTTGCTGCAGAAAAATCCTTTATAGTGTTGAAAAACTGTGTTGAATGTAGTTTTGAAACGCATAAATATTTTTAGAATTCCTTTTGGGGAGTTTCTTGTATTCGGTCAGTTTCAAAACAGTTTGGTGTTAATATATATATATATATATTTCCCCCAACTTTATGACACTATTCCGTAATTACCCCCGAATTCCTCAAATTCCCCGAATACAAATAGAAACCAATAGAAAATGGCTCCAATGAAACAATTTTATTTCGAAGATTTCCGCTTTTTTAAAAAAAAAGTAAATTCGAGCACTTCAAAGTTCTATAAAAGTTGAGCGATAGGTGCTTCTAGGAAGGGCGGGCGAGACTAGGGCGGCTGCAAGGAACGAAAAGAGCTCGATATCGATAATTGAAGTTTTAGAGCTTTTCTAATAGCACGACGAAAATTAATCTTAGGAATGGCTATATCTTTCGATTGTAATATGACATCACTAGGATTTATATATTATTCCATGATAAACTCTATCTTAAATTATAAATGACTTTAATAAATAAGAAATATATATATATTAAGTCAATCTCAAGTCGTTTCAAAGAACATCTTATATCATTCTAATTTTACATGTCTTTCTTTTTTTTATCTCATCTTTGCTGTGGCATATTAAGCCGCTATAGGAAAGTCGAAACGACGTTTGAATATTTTACTATTGCTAAAGTAAAATATTTTACTTTATTGGCTGGTAGACATCGCCTCACGTTAATAAGATCGCCCTTTTTTACGACACAAACATGTTTCACATAGCAACCCGATAAATAAGTGGTGATACAATTTAGATATGATCGGACTAGGCATGAGGCCTTTTCTGAGGTATCTTTATAGAAAAATAAATATTCGCATAGTAAAAGGCAGTACCAAAAATACAAAACACACACTACACTACACATTTACTTTTCAAAAAGCTTAAAAAGCATCAAAACGAAAAGTAAATGTTTATTATTTAAGTTTATTTTAACCCGCCATTTTAATAAATTTAATGTTGCCAATCGTTTTGTTTTAAAAAAAAAACATATTAGTTGAATAATAATTGAGTACATAATTGTACTCACAATTATATAAAGGCCCCTTTTTTTCACACGCTTATACTTTTTCTTATTATTTATGATTATTTAAAATTACATTTACTTTGGAGGTACCTATTTCTTCGGTGGTATTGCTGATTGGCAGGTGGTACAACGAAGTTATTTTAAAGCCAAGTTCTTTATCCTTTTTCTTAGCTGGGAAGTGGTCTTAGGGAAAGGTTTGAAAACGCTGCAGTTGTGACTATTCCACTCTCTGATAGTACGCGGAAGAAAAGAATGGAATCCGATATTCTTCCTCCTAAAAATTTTCTTTATTTTGTGGGAACGGTCCTCTCGTCCAATATAGAAGACTTTACGAAGTTGCTTACTAATGGAGGACCATGCTGCGGCTTCAAGTTGGCCTTAAATAAATTATTAAGACGACATATTTTACTTGTTTCTGATTTTTCCAAATTTGTGATTTTTTACTGTATAATATAAACTGTTTTTTCTAAAGCGACTTCAAATTCTTAAATGATTTCGTTAAGGCAAATGGAAGTTACGGAGCAATATAGCAAGAATGTCTCCGAGCGAACTCCCGAAGTGGGCATGCGTGGAACTTCGAAATAGTTTTCAACTGCGAGCCTGAACCTCGCAAGGCTCACTTTTGTAATCTACGAGATGTTATATATTAATCCTTACACGACTAAATGTATTAAAAGAAAAAGCTTACTGGGTGAATAAATTATGTTGACAAAACGATTTAGCCTTAGTATTACAGGCCTTTATGTTTAGAATTACAATGTATTCATTGTAATCACAACAATATTTATTTATTTATTTATTTATTAAAAGAATTATAAACAGCGAAATAAAACATGTTTACACATAGTTATTATACGAGTCCATAATATATGTCCAACAAGTATAATTCCCAAATTAACAGATTATTATGGTGTAATTGTCATACATTTAAAAAGTCATGAAATTGAGTGTGTGAGAGAAGCATGAATAACTGTGAGCGTGAATGAAGTATGAAAGCAAACCAAAGTTACAACCTCGTTACAAACACAATACGAGATTGTGGTATTCAGGTTCTTGACTATTGACACAGATGTAGGAGGTTCTTTCCGTCTTACCTGACTCTAGACAAAAAAAAACTACCTCAAAAAATGATCGAAAGAATTCATTTTAAGCATCATTAATAGTACGTACTTAATTACAAATATAAAAATGTAATAATAATAATAAGGCCATCGCATTTTTGGCAAAAAAACTGCATAAACGGTTATAAACTTTATAGTACAGTATATACAAACATTTGCAAAAGTACAAAGATATTTTGTCACAACCACATTATACACCGCTCTGTAGACCATTCTACACACAGTAACACTCACTTATATTCCACAACTTTCTGGCCATGTAAATGTAGTATTAGAGAATTATCTTCTTGTATCGCTATTTTGTATCATTAAATGTTTAATTTATTTATTGCCATTATTTGTAGGTATCTTAAATATCAGATCAACCTAACTAGGAAATGCTCGTCCTAGTGAAAACTTTGTTTTTAAGTTCGAGTAAATTGTCATTTTTTTTTTAAATTTTGGTTCATAAAATTCATATTGAGTTCCCTCGCAAGTGATATGAATGCTTAGATAATTTAGTGACCTTTTGTAAATTTTTCACTATTGTTTTATTTTATTTTTATAAAAGCATAGCATTTTATTTTAAAACCATGTCGTATTAAACTGATTGTGTCCGTTAAGTGAAAGGCTCCGATGTTGTATTTCCTCCGGTCGTGGATCTGCAAACCTAGTCTCGTTGAAGATCGACACTCGAAAATCGACTTGACTGTGCGCGACGAGAGAGAGAGACGTCAAGAGTCGAGTTGATTATCGACTGGTAACCCAGACTAGGCCCACTGTTTACATTCCGCTTTGCTCCCTATTCCGCCTTTGTAATATGATCCCCGCCCACGCAGATTGATTGATGCATTGTCATATCGCAAATGTTCACGGCACCCACCAGAGTAGGGTTAACTTATACATAAGTCTCCAGCACACAGAACCCAATTTATATATTTGAGGAATTGAGCACCCGCCCTTTAAAAAACAAAAAATCAATTTATTGGAGAGGATTTTCTTTACATTTATCAATTATATTAATGTGTTGATATTTCCAGAAAAAATATAAACATTTTATTTATTCTGACACTCCCGTGACTTAAATATTAAAGACCACCATATTATTTTTATTTCTATTTAATCTTAATCTTTAGAATTTTTATTTTAATTGTATTAGACAACATACTTATCATACATAAAATTGTAGAAATATCAGGAATACTTAGATTTACATATTATTTTACGTCATATTTAATAATAGTTTATTATTAGACTTATACGTTTACAACATATGTCATATCTAATCTGTAACAATAAAAAATATTTATGAGTATGAGTGTATGTATATGCATTATTCCTATATTATATTATATTGTTATACCATAAATTCAAATTACGTATAACATTGTAAGTAAGTGAGTTTTAAATCAAAAACAATATTTCTTTCTTCGACCTGAAACCTACCTTAGAACGCGGGCACTGCATGTTTTAAATATGCAGAGTTTTGAAAATATGTTTGTGTACTTTAAAAACCGATAAATAAATTATTAATATTTAGTAATGTTGTCTAATAAAATAAAATAGAAATTCTTTTGGTATTTTTACAATCAATAATTGTGCTTTTAGGTTAACTAATCCGCGTGCGTGTACGCGTTTGCGTTTTTATGTGAAAAGAGATACATCCGGCCGACGTGCGAGCAAGACGGAGTGGGTAAACCTAACTGCTAGCATTTCCTCTACCCATAGCAATAATATATTCATATCAACTTACCTTACATTAGATGTAACATTGCGAAACTAATATGTGAAAGTTTGATCCTGAGAAATTGCCTTTTTTTTGGTAATATTGTTTACTTATATATTTAATACAAAAACATACGACTTTTCTAAACCGTCTATTTTAAGTGTATTTTTGTTTTTTGGCCAAAATTAAAAATTTAGGCGAAAAATGGGAAAAGTGTGTCGAAAATGGGGACAAAATGACTCGCTTATTTTTCGCGCCCTCGCGAAACCTCAACGAAGGAACACTGTTTCTCCTCATTTTGCGTCGCGTCGCGCATTTTGATCGAAAAGTAAGTTTACCTTTCGAAATATTTTTATATCGATTTCGGTTGTATGTAACATAACCTAACCTACCTTTTAGGTTGTATATTTTTTTATTCTTTTTACGGGAAATGCCGATTTGCGCCAACAGTTCTTTCTACCAGAACCGTGTATACGCCCCCAAATCTCCAACCGGTTCAGGAAAGATAAAAAAATCTCGTTGCCATTTTCGGTTATTTATTAGCATAAAATGGTCTGTCTTCCTCCTTTGGGGGACGTGCGGGGAACGCGATGGCATTTATCATTGAGTTTCGTCGGAGATGGCAAAAAGCGACTGACAACAATCTAGTCAGATTTGCATAATAGATTGTTGGGGATTTGCGAAACAAAGGAACAGGGCCGGACAATATTTTTGCTAAAGCGATCCACAATTCAAGTGTCTCCGTAGCGTCATAGCTACCGGTGGGGTGATGCGCTTGTAACGAAACTTAACAGTTCCCTCCCACGCACGGAACAATACTTATGCACAGTCGCGTTAGTACGCCGCTAAGCGCAACCATACAGTGTATAGTGTGTGTGTGTGTGTGTGTAGTAGTGGTAGTAGTATAGTAGTGTGTGTGTAGTAGTGTGTGTGTAACACGCTTTCAAAAAATGAGGAGATTCTCAATTTGATCTGTATGTTTTTTTGTTTAACATTCCGCTCCGTACGTAAAATGCGCGTATCAAACAATGCCACCACGAAGGTCGTTCACTGCACGCGAAACCACCACCAGTTTTTTATTATTTTCAAACAATAAGTACAAAACGATGAAAAAGTTTGTTTTTTATAATTAAAATGTAAAAAAAAAACGACGATTAGTCTGTCTTTATGAATTCAGGTATACGGTGCATGCCACGCTTTTAAATATTATTTAAAATGCAGTAAGACGATGACGTGTTTACCCGCACATGGCACCTGGCGTATAAGACGATGGCTAAATAATTCGCGCATTGCTTCGAAGCGGCTCAAGCGAATTCTATGATTTTTTGGAGTGGTCCAATTTTAATTTAAGGTTGCAAAATTAAAAAAAATATGTTTCAAATATTGGCAATCCTCAAGCAGTTCTGCGGGGCAGCAACTCCAGATGAATGCTAGTTTTAAACTTTGACCATACTACCCGACACGCAGTCCTCCTGCTGTGGGGCACCTGGGTGTTAATGGCAACGAAAAAGCAGATGACCTAACCAGGAAATAATCAAATGTTCTTCATACCTAAAAACAGCACTAAAAGTGAAAATGGTCCAATTTAAATAATAAACGAAATACGTTCATTTGTCCGTTATCCATAATAGTGAACTTTAATAATTATACCGAATTATTTTTTTCTCGTGCGCATTCTTTTTTTTATGGGGTCATTCTATATTTCAACCTGATCAACTTTCGTTTTACAAATTTTTCAATGAATCAAAAAAAGTAAGTAAAAAACAATTTACTATTAGCGTTTAAACGTATTACTCCTCCTGACTGGGGCGGCGTTTAATTTTCCCGCGGCGAGCGAACCAAACTTTTCCAGGGACGTTATTTATTTCGTATGGAATTCAGTTTAGTGTGTAAAATAACCCCATAAAAGGATGTGCTCGAGAAAAAGTTCACCTTGTATATTTATCTGTAACAAGTTGATAAAAAAAAAAAAAAACTTTCCTTTTTTAATAAAACACCTAACGTTGATTATGATAATAAAAACAAAAAAATAGACTGCTAAACTTCAGGGTAAAACATCAAAGCGACACTGGTAAGATTTTTCCAGCGTTCAGCTTCTAAAACAAAATATTTTCGCTAGAATGTGAATAAACCACTACAAACTTAACAAACATATCCACTTGATTAAAATACTCATATCAACACACTCCAGATTTTGCAATGAAACTCCAGAAACCCCATCAGACATCCATCCTCATTAGCATCTAATTCGTAGAGAACATCAGCTTCTAAATTTGTATGAGATTCAAGTTATCGCATTTAGAAAGATACTATAACTCTATCAGCAGTTAAGATGTCTGCTTGTGAAGCACTAAAGTCTGGAGTTACAGTTAAATAGTTCTGCAAACACGGGGAGCGCGCAGCATCCTACCACTACTACGGAACATACATGTATGTCTTTTAAAATAAATATTATCAACTACTCATATCAAATGTTTTTCAATTAGATTCATATTTCAAAAAGTTATTCAGAATATTTAATCCGCCCCTTTGAAATTGAATTTTACAAATACACTTTTCTTCAGTTATGGAACATAATAAAAAAAAACATAGCCAGTCATTGAGGCCCCCGCCAAAAGCGAAAACTTAAAAAAAAAAAACTGTTTCCGCCCGGGATCGAACTGGGGGCCTTGTGCGTGTAAGCAAACGTGATAACCGCTTTACTACGGTTACCGATATAAACGGCGAAAGGACCAGGGTATTAAAATGAATAATGTTTAAATTAGCATGTCGTGACGCTAGCCCATTAAGTTTTCCCCATACAAAATTTGCCTATAGAAGTGTTCACTTCAAAAATATCGACACTTCCATCGATGGCTTACTCTTAAATTATACAAGATTATTAAATTTAGTTTATTACTTTAATTTTGCTTCAATTAAAAAATGCATATTTTTATTGTGTTTTTTGACACTTAAATCAGCTGATTAATAAGGCTTTATATTTATTCCTTAAATTTCCAAAAACGTATTTTTCCTTTCATCCGCCCCCGCATTTGAAATATTAGGGTGATTAAAATTTGAAGCCATGTCGGCGTTTTGTGTCCATCAAAATCAAGCGAGTCATTATAATTGAAGTGATGTATTGGCGCGTTGGGACGTTAGGCAAAAATAAATTAGATTGGTATGCTAAAATACACAACTAATTACTTAATGACAATAATTAAACAAATAAATGATATATTATAATATATTAAACTCGTTTACTCCTTTGGGCGGAGAAACATCCGAGCAAATAGTTTCAGAAGTATTTTTTTGAATATAATAATAATCTTTCTAAATACATTGCTTTACTAAAATTATTGATGTGCTAGGAATATCATTGATAAAATTATATTATTTATTTTTTCTTCTTATTTGTATAAATAGATACTTTATACCTCATATAATTCATACATAATGTTAGGCCTAAAGTATTTATATATGTATAACACCATTAAATGTTGAATATTTATTTAAAAGTATACTATGTGTACTTACAAAATGGTTAGATTTTTGAATTGCGTATATTTGTATATGTTTATTAATTCGATTGTGTATCTATCAGTGTCTATAGGCTGCATTTAAATTCACTGATGTTCACTGATTCATTTAAATTCACTGATGTTCACTGATTCATTTAAATTCACTGATCAAACATCAATAAGGTTGTTTAGTTAAACTGCGATGCGAAAAAATAAAAAGAGTCATTTTTACCCAAGTACTGTGGTAAATAGAATTTATTACCTCGACCCAACTAATTGGCCCGTATATACGAGTCGTGTATGAAAATAACGAAGAATTAAAAGTGTATTTATTTTTTTGTTTATAAATATTATAATGTTGCATTATATACAAAATAGTATTGAAACTAGTTTTACGTGTATAGGAAGCTGTACCCAAAAGTTGTATGATGAATTTGCTAAAATAACATGAAGCCATCTTCGCTGAGATGTTTGTACCTAAAGTAACGTTAATTTACCCTGGGCTAGTGGGGACATGACACCGACTTAAAAATAATATCTTTATGCACTAATATTCATTGTTTGTGTGAACTTGACCAGTTTGTAACAAATAACAGATTATGCTGTTATTCGAAACGAGGATAAGACTACGGCGGGAAAAACTATCTAAAAAAAACGTAACCTATCCTAAAAGTATAACAAGTTTTTTACCGCTCCATATGAGAAAAAATAAATACAAGTTATTTATTTTTACTTTTGGAATAACATGGCCACTATAACTAGGTTAAAAAACCTGTTTTAAGAGTGGCCAGAAGAAGGGGGCAGCATATTTTAAATAACTTGTGAAACCATAATATTTTCAATAATAATAGTAAAATATATGTTCTGATGTAATATATTTGTTTATTTATACCCATAGTAAACTATAGTCATAGAAATTAGCTTAATAATAACCACTTAAAATAATATAAAGTGTCTGGGAATAGATAGCGCATTTTTTCGTTTTTTCAGTATTTTACATTCATTATAGAAGGTTTGTAAGTTTAAATATCTAAATATGCTTTAAAGCCCTTGTCACCGACTCTTAAATTTTAAGCGGCTCACCTTAAAATTAATACAAGTCACGCCATTTTGCTGAGGAAATTTCCCTGCGATCTCGCAGCATCCACACCGCCGACAGACGTAAAATGCCACTCTAATTAACTAAGATTAAGCCATATGAGTATGCAGACAGAAATTTCCAATTATGATTAGCATACTAGATTTAATGCTATATTACCGTTATAATTAATATAATACCAAGGAATTTTTCTATGCATTATTTTATTTAAACATTAAAAGAAAAATTACACAGCCTGTTCAACGATAAATTACAAATTTACAAAAAATATATTTATTTAAAGATTTCCAATAAAACACTTTATCTTTACTAATATTATTTTTATTTTTATTTTGATAGGTAAAAAATACAACACATTAACGTGAACATAATTGAAAAAAAAAAGAATTTTAACACACATAGTTAAAATTAAAGTTAGTGAAGAAAAGAGGTAAAGAGGTAAAGTTTGTATTTTTGGATGTTGGAGCTAATCTCCGAAACACCTTATCCGATTGTTTCACTAATATTTAGAATGGACCTGCAGAGTGGGCATAGGTTGTATGTTATCGCGAAAGCGACTCATTTCGAGTGCCGCATGAATGAGATTTCGTGCGCGAAATGCGCCGTTGCGAAAAACCAAATTTAAGGTGGGCCTAAAGATGAGTCGTAAGGCGATTCACATCAAGTGCCGCAGGCACGAGTTCGCGCGCCGAAAGCGCCGTCAAATCAAATCGTATTTTCTGGCTAAATATACGAGTGTAATATTTGTAAAAATATACAAGAAATGAACTCTCCTTAGGAGAAGAATCAAATGTATATTTTATTTGTTATCAAATAAAAAAGTGTGACTTTTGATGACTTCGATTCAACTTAGATTAATACAATTAAAAGGTTCAAAATAAATTGATTCAAGTTACAAGGTTATGAAAGATATTTTTAACAAAACTGTAGGGTTTATGTAAATTTTTTTTGGAAATATTACTCTTATTTTTGACTTCTTGTAATTTTTCTAATTTAGAAATCGTAGCCAATGCACTATACCTAATGTAGTACAAGTTGGTTATTATGTATATATTTTATGCTATATTAAGGAAAATAATTATATAAAAATCGAACTTCACTCAAAAGTATCATTTAGGTAAAAAGCAACATGAATACATATTTAATATGGTAATATGTATTTAGTCAATGGTATTTTTTGATTTATATTTGATTAAAAATGTTTTTGTTTATTTGAGGAATAATTTAATTTAAAAAGACTCTCACCTCAAAAACAATTTACGTTTAAAATTCCCTAAGGGCATAATATTTTATGTCAAGAAACTTTAGAGATTTTTCTTTACCCGAAACTCAGTCTGCTGAAAGCAATCTTATAAGACCGCTTGAATGGGTGTTATTATTTTTATAAAATAATAACAGTTATACCATTGTTATAGTGAAAATATTTTTACCTTATTATTTCTTGAAGTTTTTTTTTGTGAATTTACTTTATACACAGAGTAACTTAACTGTATGATAACTGTATATATTCGTAAAAAGAGTATATTGTGAATAAACCGCTTGATTGTTTTTTTTTAATTATTGTGTTCTTAAAAGCGCTTAGTGTGTGTAACCTACATGTGTTGAAAATTTTGTGTTAAATAAGTGTTAAGATTCTTTTTCTCAATATCAATTAAAACATTTTTTTATTATTTGAAATTCATGCATTAAAGTTTACTAGTAAATTTGGTATTTTTTTTAATACAATGTAACGATAAAGTTTTCCACCTAAAGCATTTTTTTACCTAATGATATTTTTTACTGAAAACTGGAATGTTTTAAATTAAAAGCACATTAAATGTAATTAATAATAATGATGATGAGCATGTGTGTTAATATAATGACGTTCATGTATTGTGAATAGAGAACGTTATCATGCGAATGCATTTTTACCCGGTTCGCAGGTCGTTTTTTTTTAATTTTGTTAAAAAAAGGTTTTGTCTTTTCACATCTTTACTTTTTTTACAGTGTAGTTATTGTTTTTTTAGGCAGACATTTAAAATTACTGCAATATTTGTACTAATAACCCAATGTTAGCTTTATGTCGTCTAAATTTTTCGTTTAAACTAAAACACTTATTTTATTTACAATTTAGGAAAATACTTTTACTACTAAAAATATCTTTATTATAGAATATTCTTTATTTTTACAGGTAAGTTGACGCTGGAAGGCTACACATTTGACATTTAAAATGTATCTGTAACATCAAGGGTAAGTACGTAAAAATAAATATTTTAATGAGTTGATGTACCGCAATTTATTTATTGAGGCCAATCATATTTTTAACTAACTTCAAAAATAAAATAGGAGGACTTTCACAATTCAACTTGTAGGTTTTATTTTTAATGTATGTTTACTCATTTGAACACTCAGACGACACAATTTGTCGTATCCAACTTCGAACAAAACCGGTAAATTGTAATGTCTGTAAGTAGGTTAGTTATCCAACTTTATTATTAATACCCGATATTTTCAGTTCCATCCAACTTGACCCAATCGTCTGATAAATTGTAATTGTAATTATAATTGTGTCCAATTAATTGGAGCTTTCCTCATTTTTTAAAATTATTATGGGTAAGAGAATGGGTGTGAGGTAAAATACAAATCTCTCGAGTATGACAAATCGGCTTTCTCTAATTTGTTGGTTCCGACAGATTGTGTCATCTGTAAGGCCCGAATCCGGATTGGCTTGAGCAATTTCTATGTTTTTTTGCGTATCTATAATTGAAAAAATCAGGAGTGGTGCCATTTTAGTTTCATTAAGTTGCATCAAGTATAAGGTAGCATAAAACAAAAAAAAAAACGTTTTTTTTCGATAAATTTTCATCTCAAATTGACTTGAGCGATTTCGATTAATATTTTTGCTCATTGTACTGTAAAGCTATGAGTTGATTTCATTAAGTTACTTTTACTGTAAGGTAGCTGAAAATTTTAAATTAATAAAACTTGTTTTACAGTGAACGGTATACGGTGTATTTCTGCGCCGACTTCAACTTCACTTTGTGGATCAGTTTTTTGATCGTTTACTGAGTTAAACATTTTTTTTTTCATTCCCTTGATCTAACACCTGTGCATCTTTGCACTGGTGTTAGATCAATACCTATACATGTGCAACGATACTATTCGATACTCAATCGATTAGGCTGCTACCTAGTCAAAAAATGACTGGACAATAATTGGCGATATTAAATGTAACATAATAAATTAAATACGATAAAATATTTTACCTCAAAATACTTTTTTTTACAAACTTTAAACTAGGTTACTCGCCACTGTAAGTTTAACAAATGAATATTGTAAAATATATATATATAAAAAAAAAAAAAACTATAATGGAATGCAAACAAAAATTAGCGGCGTGGTAACGCATCTCTGCATAAGACTAAAAATGTTAATAATCGAAAGATATACTATTAAAGAGTTCTTTTTGTGATAGAGTGCCTAACTTGGTGATTAGATATCTCGTTTTTACAAAGGAAACGCGGATTTGTTATACAACAATTTGCACGAAGTTATAAATGCTCGGGATTTGGGGTCAATGAGACGTTTTGTCATCCATTGCACGGTGTATCGTTTCGCCTACCTCACCCCGACGCACACGGCCAATGGTAGACAGAGAATACACAGAGGCCACGCCCATTCGAGAATAACGCATCTTGCTTGCGACGATGTTTAATAAAGTGTTATCACGGAAAAACTTAAAAGAATGCTAAAAACTGGTGCCGCTATTATTTTGTATGTCTTCTCAAATAGTTTTTGCACTTTTAGACGGTATATTTTCCAATATTGTCGAGCTGCAAACGGCAAAAAGTACGAAAAAGCGGATAGTAAAGATATAATAAAAAAAATACATGTTTAAATTTATAAATACAAAGTCAGCACGGTGTTGCCTTTGTTTCAGCCAGGCCCTGAGTTTATAATCACCCATAGCAAGTCCGAAAAGTGATCCTAAATCTTAAAGATGATGAGAAAGAAATTTATATCTTTAATGCAGCTTAGAGTATTTAAGTTTCAGAGTCGAAAATCTCAAATCAAACGCGGTTTCCAAGCACCGACGTCATAGTAGCTGCTTTGTCACCTCGGGTAGATACGTGACGTTAGCAGTTGTAATGTCATTGCCAAATGGGGACGATTTTTAAAACGTAAAACTTTGAAAATCAATAACTTCGTCCAATTTTAAGATATTGAAAAAATGATTTCACAGTTAAAATCGTATTTTTTTTAAAAAACAAAAAAAAAATACGTGTACATCGGCACGTGTACGTGTGCATCGGTGGCTCAATTTTTTGAAAGTGACCCATTTGGGACCACGTCTACGCTGCAAGTTTTTTTTTTTAGAGAAATAGCCACTGTATTTCCGAGATTTGTCTGTTTGGCTACGGCGCGGCGGCGCCGGGAATAATATTTGACTTGCAAATTGGTCGCGGCCGCACCGCTACGAATTGATGTAGACTTTCCATAACCAACTTTCCCTTTTCTCGAGCGTCTTTCTCTCGATTCTGACTTTTCCTTTGGACGACTATTATATTTCAATTTGGTGAAAACGCTAAGTCGCTCAACAATGAATCATCATTATATTTGCAGAGTGGTAACTTCGGAAATGATTAAGAAAGCGAGATTTAAATACATTATTATGTCCTAATTCATTACCAATTTGGATGTTTTAGGAATAGAGTACTTGTAATTTTAAAACATTTCAGACATCCTTCGGGGAAAAATCATAGGTTTCAACTTTTGATTTGCCGTGCCGTGCAGGAGGAATCCGTACACCGCAACCCACCTCCTCCCCCATACCCCTTATAGTAACTGTGCATTTGAATGTTTCTAGAATTTATTCTGCCTACTTTTTTCGACACTCTCAAAGCATTAATTGTCCAGATTGAAGTGTAGAATTATCTCGAAAATGATGTGCATTAGAAAAAGGTTCACCCCGCTTAAGCACGTTAGCCGAAGCCGTTTTAATCATGTTGAGTGATACTTAATACATAGATAATCAGAACCTTTAGCAAATACGTATCCTTAAGGCAGACGCATAACATTTTACATTTATTAATATAAATAAATATAGTAAATTAACCAGAAATTTTATATTAACAACAAAATTTACCCAATAAACATACACCAGGTGTCGGCTTAATCCCGAACGTATTCAGCAGTTCGATTTATGGATTTCAAAAAATCCCTTTCGGCACGCCGGAGGCGGAGGTAGATTTCACCGAATCAAAGTAGTGAATAGACGAACTCCAATTGTACGAACTCGTATAAATCATTGCACCTCAATCCGCCGCCGCGCCTCTTACCCTTGCACGTCGTGCGTGTACTGAATCCCTCTTTATACTGTGCCATAAGGGTTGCTGATATCAAAAATTGTTTTAAACAAAACTTGTAGGGAAATTATAGGCCTGCAATTTATATTTTGAACGGATTTGATCCTGTACATATTAAGAGGGGAGGGGTATGGTTTTTGAATTTTGAAAAACCACTTTTTCCCACCCCTAGGTGCTATCAAAAAAGTTTACTTAGTTAAGTTTCAGACCCATATTTAAGGAATAAAATAAAATTGTAACGGTTATCTTATATACGAAGAAAGTTATGGCAAAATTTCACTTCATAGAACCACCCCTCGGTCTGATTTTGCCCAATAACGAACTTGACCGAGACTTATAAATAAACGTTTATTTGAAGGTGGTTTTGGGTCATAGGAGATGTGAAACGCGAAGATATGTCGAAATTTACCGGAAGACACGACATGGAATCCATTGAAATCTACCTAAAATACACCATTCATATGTATTTTAAATTCCAGTCAAACAATGGAATGGTTGGTGTCGTTATGTGCGATGATAATGTAGACCGAACGCGAGATTCCTCCGAGAATTCATCTCCCGGTCCTCGTTGGAGCCCCACTCCTCGGCAGTCTGCAGACGTGACCTGCCTGAGAACACGCTTAAATCGAGCTGAACCTCACTCGAAATAGTTACGCCCTGAGGCCTACTTAAACACGCCCATAATCACTTCCTACTTACGCACATCATATGATTATAACTTGAGCAACTTGTAATATTAAATATATTTAAAGATGTTTCGTTATTAAAATAACGTTAATGTAACGCTGGATGGTTATCTCTCGTTAAGGTGTGGTAAGCATAAGGTGAGGATAGAGATAGAGTTCAGATTAAGGTGACCAAGTAGTTTATTGAGTTTCACACGGTATCGGTAAAGATTTCTAAGTACAATGGCATCGAACCGGCTTACCGCGGTCTCTTCGTTGTTATGAGATGGTCAGGGGGTTGGGGGGGGGGGGGGGGGGGGGAGGGTAGCCGAGACGGTTCGGAAGATATGTTTTTCCGACTTTACCCCAATTTCCCGACTGGTCCGTACGTGACCGTTTCCGGTAGCATCTGAACGCGGCAAAGTAGTCCCTAATGCCAGGTAGATTAGAGACTATCTTCGCGTTCGACTTTTATACAGGTTGTGCCAAGACCATTTCCGAAGACTTAAGAGGGTTTATGTGTAACCTATTATGAGTAAGAATTGATATAAAAAAGACATCCTAAAATTTATTATATTTTTTGACAGATTTTGTCAATTCCGATGCCGCGCCGATCGATAATGGCCTTGACACCGTTACGGCGCGTACGGTGACAGCCTAAACATTCCACACAAAGAAATTATTACATTTTCATTTTCCCGTAAGGTTTACATTTTTTTTTCTCGGTAACCATGAGGAATTTTTACATAGTTTCTTAACAAATAGCACTAGAAATCGCGGGAACGATTTGCTGGATTTTTTTTTTCGGGGATGATTTGGAACACGGTGTAAGAAGTGAGGAAGTTTGACAGGTACCCATTTGCTAATTAAAGGGTCTTACAATTAATTTAATCTTATATGAATTTTGGCAATTAATTACTTAATTTATTAATTTTACTAAAGCGATGGTGTGAATTCCCTTAAACGTTGCAAACGTGCGATCGATATCTCGTTTACTACATTACAGCATTGACCGATAGAGATTATTAACCTGCGCCGCCGCTGTTGTACGCAATGACAACAAATGGTTTATTATTATATTGTAGTTTACATCTCGGAACCATGATGAATTTTGATATGACGTCAATACAAATCGTGTTTGAAATCGCAGCCAATTAGCTGTTTTTTTTTACCAAGAGTAGTCTTGCGATACAATGTATCAAACCAGCCGCGTTATCAAATAATAAAACTTTTTTAAATTTTGAATTCTTTTTTTTCGTAAATCATAAATCATAGAATTGTAAAGTGACATTTTTCAAATCGTCATAAATTTTAACACATATTAATATTAACAAATAACTGGTCCGTAAAAATAAAATAAGACGTTCCAATAGCTGTGATGTCATATTTTAGAAATTCGAGTATATTTTGTCGCTCTATCGAAATGTCAGCGTTTCATGAATTAGTAATAAACATCTATTGTACTCGCATTTGTACTCGCTAAACGTGCAATAGAAATATGGGGACTGCTGAACGTTTCTTCCGAAATATTTTCAGAAATTTTGCTCTGGTTTTGGTTGAATTTGCCTATGAATATGGAGCGATTGGTAGTTGTGATAGGAATATTTAAATACCGACTGCCCAAAGAGGGAAATCTAAAAATGCGCTCAAAATGTGACCCTTTAATGAACAAAGCATTTTAAGGCTTCATAAAAGCAATTTATTACAAATACTAAGCTTTTGGCTTTGTAAGGGACTCGTAGCTGATATGATTTGAGGGTTTTTCCATTCGAGCGAGAAACATATCGCTACCCGCTAGCGAATGAATTTATCTTTCTGTGTAGCGAATAAAGTCGGCTCTACGTATTCCGTAACTATGCATATTTCTAGCAAATTCGCATCCATGTATCATCTGCGTTGAATTATTATTGGCATTTGCCAAGTATAATATTATTCTTTTGCAATTTTACTGCTGTTATTTACATAACATGATAGATACTATTTTTGTGGATATGAAGAGCATATCCGAACCGTGTGAATATTTTTCAATCGATTTAATTTTTTTTTCTCACTATTTTCTTCGTTGATCGTAAACGAAAAATTTACATATTTTTATACGATTGATTTTTTTCCCATTTAAACGCTTTCATAAAAAGCTTCTCAATTTCTATAAACAAATAAACCGCATTGATCCAGGAATTTTATTTTTTAATTTTAGTTGAATAATAACGGTTAAGCCATTTAACTGGTGGTACAAAATATCTTAGATTTTATGCTTATGTGAATAACTATTAATAGTTTAACATTTATTAAATTTCTCAAAAATAGAATTAAATTTTAAAAATCTGCCTTTACTATGTTGGGGACATAAGATCAAGGTATATATGATTCAACACATATGATTCAATATCCAATGGTTATGAATTGCCAGCAAAAAAGGGTCTAAGTGAATCAAAATTAATATTTTATAGTTTTGGTCACGAGAATGCATTGAATCTGCCATGATATTTATGTAAAATTGATACCTTAATAATTTTGGCATTATATTTGTTTTTTTTAAGTTGGATTCGAATTTATTGTATTTTTTGTGTTAAAATAACCCTTCGCTGCAGCGGCGGATAATTTTTCTGAGCGCGTTTGCACGCGGGTCACGCGCGACCCGTCGCGTCTCTCCGCGACACGCGCCAATTCAAATTCGGACGACTCGCGAGCATCTGAAAGTGAAATCTCCGACTGGCGTGAAGATCACATATTGACGTTTACGTCGCTGAGCGAGAAAGAATGTTCTCGAACCACGAGGACATCTTGAAAACAGATTCCAGTATTCATCCCAAGGAATGGGGGATGTTTCTTTTAAATGTTAAATAGGCGGCTGCGAGCGGAGTGCTTTTGAAAGAAATATTTTAATGTTAATTTACTAAATTTATTCATTATGTTTGACATATGCCCCTGTGTAGAGAATTGTTTATTTTTTATTTTATCGTTAATCAGGTAAAAACACTTTTAATGATTTTAAAATAAAACATGATAAGAAACAAATACATATCAATATTGTCCGTGGTTTTGTGCATTGGTATAGTTTTTAAGTCAGCGTTGCGAAACTATAAAAAAAGAACAGTTTGGTAGTATTAAATAAATCACAAATTTGCACGTTAAAATATACAAAAAATAATTAAAATTTATGATGATTGCAAGAACGTCATCTAATCTAAGGTACCACAAGAGATTACTCCGAGGGGAAGATGCTGTTAATGTCGTCTGTAGGGCCTACCTATAAGGCGTTAGTCCTGGTTAAATAATTTACTACTACTAAACAATGTATAAAAGCAGTTGATAGTTATAAAGTGTCATAGCCATTCTTGCTTATGTGTATAATAAGGTAATTTTTTTATGTGTACTTTACTGGCTATTTTTTTTTTTAATAATAATTCATTGCAAAATTATTTTATAATCGCCATGTTGTACATCAAAGATATAAATATAATATCGGCTCTAATATTGTTTTATTTATTCTAACAGAAAAACCTAACAGCGTTTGCTAAACGAATTTTTAATGTCATAAGGGTGTAACAACAAAAAAAAAACTATTTAGGGTTGAATACACGCCTTATCTTATTTTTTTTTTTATTATGTACCACACAGATGTATCTACTTATAGGTGTCATGACGATCAAAAAGTTATTACGTATTTATAACTCTTATCGTCGAAGTCCTAAAAGTCAAGCGAAATAGGTAATAAATATTTTTTTTTTGCTCTAACGTACGGTACGGTACGGTTTGCATAGGGGTTATGGGCCCTACATTTTTTTCCTATTATTAATTATATCCTCATGAAAATGTTTTAGCTATGGCTGGTACTAGCCAATTAAAACATTAGGATAAGGATATCTTTGTATAATAATTTAAACTAGTGGTTGCCCAGTGGTTGAAATTCGAATGTAATTCATAAAATTTTTAGTTTGGGCGTTATTAGGATTCTTATAATGAGGAGGAAACCTCTATAATCTCTGCAATACCTATGAAAATTTAAATTTAATGTTAGTAACAGTTTGAAAAAAATAACACAATTACAGCTTGTATTTGTATTTTATTATCAGTTTTAATTTTTTCATGTAAAAATGACACTTGACATTCATAGAAGTATAAAACGGCTTTATTAATTATTTTTACTTTGACATTAACAGACTATTGAAAAGGATCATTTGAAATCACACAAAATTCACAGCTCGAAACTCATTCTGTGAATCAGCTGTCAGTGGAATGAACGTTTTATTCTATTTAATTGAATGTATGTATTACATAAGTAACACATATGTATTAAAGATAATTTTTGGCTCTTTGCACTCCTTCTTTATATAACCTTTTACTATGCCAAATCTCACATTCATCTGTGCGCGCAATATGCATAAAAAGAGTTACAAAATTTTCTTTCCACGCATTTTAATATATATATATATATATATATTTTAGATATAAGATGACATTTAACCTTGTATTATTAGTAAAGTAAATAGACCTACCCCATTTCGCCCCCGTGCATTTACTGTGTACACACACAGGGCCCCCTGTCGGCGATCGATCGGAGAACGGTCACCAAATCTCGGTCTAGTTATAAAAACAGTCCCGAGATGCGGAAATAACAAGATTCGTCTCTCCTAACTCTCTTAACTGGATTTCCCGGGATGGGATGCTGCGCGTGGAGGCAGTCCGTCTGGTAATTGCCTCGATACCCCCACCCCCTCCCCCTCGCACCCGTACCCCCCACCCCCCTTCCCCGTTCGACATTCGAATGTCCCCACTATGAATCACAGTAATCCGGTATCTCATAACATCAAACTTATTTCCTTTTGCCTAAATATACTAAATGTAGTTAATACACATTGAACGGAAAATTACTTTAACAGAAAAAGTTTTTCATTGCATTTCTGAGTTTGAATAATTTACATCGCGCGTTTAACCTGTAATTACTATATAATAATCTTAATATTACAGCGTTAAATTTTTTTGTGTCGTGATAAAAACTTTAAAGTTCAAAACAGAGGCAGTAAAATTTACAAATATAATAAAGTATTTGTTTTGATAAAAAAAAACCCCTATTTCGGCTATTATCCCTTTCAGTTACTTCTTTTATCTTCTCATAGATTTTTTTTAATTTAGAAAATAAAATGTAGTTAAAGGCACCTAATTTCCAGGGAAGGCACTCTATAATCTGAGTTAGAATCTGATTTTGGTGGCTCAGATAAAGATCCTAACTTCATTTATATAAGGAAACCATAGGAAACGTTGTAAAAAATTATACTAGTAATATTACTGATAGAATTGATAGATAGAACCATACCCCGAATAAAAAAATAAGAAAAACAGCTTATACAGGCGTTTTTAAATTTAGGGATCTCCTAGGATGTTGATCTATATCGACAATCAAATATTAATCAGCAAAAAGTGTTGATTTTTTTTTTTCTATTACGAGACAAACGAGTTCAAAGTTGTGTAGAAATCGTTTTAATGTTTGAGAACGCGGTTGAACGCATGACGCGAACTCGGTCAGCGTTCCCGAGCGGGCGGCTCGCGAAGGCTTCGAAGAAAAACAAAGCTTTTTAATAATGTAAGTATTTTTTTCGTGAGACCAGTTTTAGTTATCGATATAGACCAACCTCCTAAAAGGAGTGCCTTAAATTTAAAAACAGCCTGTATGTAGGATGTTTGAGAAAATTTACAGGTTACATTCGTAAGTAAGTTCTTAATTTTCTTTATAGGTTTTTTCTGAAAAAAAAGGATATTTATTTATTAATTGCCATTTGATTATAAATTCGCCAGGATACTATCCTATAGTACCTTAGAAAGCGAAGTGTCATTTTGCATAGTGCCTGTTTTCAGTAGAGGGTTAGTATGAAATGTTAGGATAGTTAAGGTTTAACTACATTTCATAATTAAATGATCATAAATTATAGCTTACCTGAGATGTGTTAGCGATGGAAAGATAAGGTCTTATTCACACACGCACGTCACAGTGCCCTATGGAAATTGCTAGAACACGACATATCCAAAATGGAGTGTCGTTATTGATATACTTTATAGTTTTATTTAATAGTTTAAGAGTCAAACTATACTATTATGTAGGAATTTTACATAAGTTATATAAAAGAAAAGTTTTTTTACTGCCGCAAAGTTTATTATTTTACAGATGTCTGTGTCAAGTCACTTCACCACTTTGAAAGTTAATTTCTTGATAAACTTTGTAAGATGAGATATAAAATATAATATATTTCTGAAAGCATACCTTATGGAAATTTATAACAATTAATGTTTTTAGTTTTATTTTTACGTTTACCTTTAAATAATTGCACAATAAAATAAGGAAATTAAAGCTTTTTTCTAAGTTCATCGAGGCTTTTGACAGCCATCCACGTTTGCCTACGTTTTAGATTTAGTATTAATGTGTAGCCTAGGTATTCATTAGAAACATTTATAAAAAATAGCTGCGAATATTTGCGGTTTTCGAAGTTATTAGGAAAAATTTGACAAAAGTCAGAAAACGGAAAACCGTTTTTTTATAGCGGTTTCAAGTAAAGACTGGGTACTCATATCAATAGGTGTAAAAACATATTATTATTAGGGCTTTCAAGTGTTCTAACCGTGAAATAATACTTTCTTATATCGAAGGAGGAAAAATGAAAGTACCTAATTGGTTGGATTCAGAATATTCAGCAACTTTACCGAACTCGAACTTTCAGAAGAAGGCCAAGAATCCCGTATTAAGGGTTATAAAAAAAAAGCTTTTATCATGCCAGAAAAGTCTTCCGATCAGCTGCAAATGAGGATTTATTTCATACTCTTCTTTATACTTCACAGATCCGTAAAACGTGTACGCATTTGAAGAAGATACTCTATATCTTTTGAAAGTGAACTTATAAATCTACTTAAGTATATAAATTTTCGATAAAAATTCTTACAGTATAAATTGACATAAATTATTTAAAAAACTTACAATTATTTGTTAAAGTGTTTGGTAATAATTAAACTCATTTTAATGCATTTATTATATATTTTTGTAATATTGGTAAAGTATATAACCATTAGTATTTGTACACATTGTCAGTTAAAAATAAAAAAACCCCTTTTTTAATCCTTTTGATTTTGATTTTTATTTTTAATATATTGTATTAATATAAATCATAAATAATATATCCCCATTTGAAGTCTCGTACATTATTTAATATTTGTGCAAAATTTTAACAATATATCTTTAGAAACAAAAGAGTTATCGACTTTTGATCCGAAACGGACCAAAATTTTCCTTAAGGCGGTGTCGCACACCTTGGAATTTCGCTCTAAACGCGCGAAGCCATTTGATGGTAATTTACTAGCTAACCCTCCAATGCCCTCCGGCCTCCGCTACCTGTCCGTTCGTTCAACCCGACAATGGACTTTATTTATTAAGTGGCCTCGAGGATTTTTCTGCTAATTTACAGCTTCTTATAAAACCATATCGAGATGGAACTCGTTTTCAGTATTACAATATTTTTTATTAATAATTTTATTTTCATTTCCATATAAATGGCAATAACTTTGATAATTAAATTTGACAATTTTTTTTATCTTATATATCTTAAGTTATAGAACTTATATATCTTAAAACAACTTGAACTTAAAATAAAAACTAAACCAAGCTGTAATTCAAATTCAAAGTTTTAATTAAAATAAAGTATTGGCAATATAATGTTTAGTTTTACAGTAAATATCAAAATAAAATACAATATACAAATACATAAATTAGAGCACCTGGGTACCTTTCATGTTGGCCGATTTGATTAGGTCTGTTACCTTTCTAACTAAGTAACTGTTCTGTTACCTGTGATCTCCGCTAAATCCTGTGAAAAATAAATTTAAGCACAAATATACACACATGCACACTAACGATACACACAAATAAATTCAACTTTAAACACTTAATATACTTTTTAAATAAATAAAGTAACAAACTTTTTAAATACACGTATTAATAAATATTCAACATAAAGTAGTGTTATAGTTATATAAATACGTTGGACATTAACATATTCAATCGATGAACATATTCGATCGATCGTAATCGAAGTTTTGAACACACTATAGCTCAGAAACAAAGCAATTGCTTTTGTTCTTCTAATAATTTTATTATTTCGTTACATCAGCCCCTGTGGTTTGGCCCACTATAATTCTTCTTCGTATATTTCGCATTCAGACACATTTTTAATAGAAACATAGATAAAGGTGTTTAGAGCCTAGTTAGATGGACACGATGAAGATTCCGATTTGCCACTAAATGCGAATTTAGATGAGATATTTATTACCTTGTTTAAAAGAATAAAGTGACCTTTCGGAACACCCTGTTGGTTGTACGCACTCAACGGAGCGCCCATCTCTTATCGTGTAATTGGTATAACAATAATAATAATTCTCTTATCACTGCTAATAGCGCGGGCAGAACTTCTTATACTAAATCTCGGACGCCATTAACGGATACACGACACAAGACATCCAGCATCCGTCATTTACTTAGCAATTTGGTCCACCAACCCGATTACTTCGCAAAGAGGCGAAGCATTTGATAAAATCACAATCACATGTTGATTCTTTTACGGCTTTCTACCTAGAAAGCCGTAAAAGACAATCATTCTAAAAGAACGACACAGAATACCTAATCTGTGTCGTTCTTTTAGAATGATTGTCATATAAGGGCTGAAGAGAAAATTATTGCGTTTAAGCGGTATTTTATTTTATAGTATCATATATATTATTATTATTTATATTATGTATTATTACATACAATTTAATTCAAATAATTGTAATTGTATGTTGCGCAGTGAGATAGTTATGCTTATAAGAACGATGCTTCTAGTAAAGTCTACCTTAGTACGGGCATTGCCTAGTTAGGTAGTACTATGCATAATGTGAAATTAATGTTTAGTTACTGTCAATAAATAAATAAATAAATATTTTCAGTTTCATTTACCATGACAGTACATTATACTCGTATTTAGTTACGTGGAATGTAGTAAATAGATAAAAAGATACTTATCTTTTAATTTTAATGATAATAAACCAAATAACTACATAATATTTTTGATTAATCACATTAATACATTGTTGTTTGCTTAGGCTCTACTAAATTAATGGTTTCATAGTGGTTATAGTGAGTTCGTCTGCGATAATTAATGTGGATCAAAGTTTAATTAATTTTGCCTACGTTGATGGCGTCGATCTATTAACGCTTTACGTGCGTCGTGAGCAGGGGGGCAAAGTGGGGGGGGGGGGGGGATAATTGTATTTGTATGGAATTGTTTTCGAACTAACCAAATTAACAAGGGTTTTATTTTAAGGTTACTTTGTGAAAATTATTCGAATTAATGTTTCCCGATTTTCACTGCATGCCTTGTCATCTGATCTTGTCACCTATCCAGAATCCTGTAACTGATAAAACATTATAGAATATCAGGTGCCTGCTCATTTATTGGGAATATCGTAAAATAAAGCTTTCAACTGTGTTAACAATAAATAAAAGTGCTTTAGAAATATTAGGAAGTCCTACTTGCATTTGACTTTGTTTGTAAGGTGATACCTATGTGCTATACATATGTGAGAGTGAAAATAGTTGAATATTAGGAAACGTTCAAGAACATCTGTACGCACACGGAATGTTTCAATTCTTTCTTCTTATTTTTACATATCTGCAGAAAGTTTGAACAACTCGAACAAACTGCCTACTTTCAACCGCCCACCACTAGCCTTAGTGATGTAATTTAAAATGTCGACAATATTTTCTATCGATATAATATAAGTTTAATGTTAATATTTTTGAGCGACATAGTCTAGAGATTATTACCAATTTGAGAAAGAAATTATTTCATACCTTTTAAATTGAAATTTGAGTATATTGAGACAGTTTGAGAGTGTTACACCTGTACGATTTTATCTACTTAAAGTTTCATCACACAATCTTTATTAAAATGAAACCTTACTGAAAACACTTGCTTTATCGTTTGTCTGATTATTTTTCACTAACTTTTTCTTGTAAAGAATATATACATATATATTATTATAGTATCACTGCATAGTATTTATTAAAGTTCTCGATTAGCGTATGTTTGAGTTGATATGTTATACAATATAAGATATTTTATATATATATAACATACATAGATATAAGCTGCCCGTGAAACCCATGTTAAAATCCATGTTCTCGAGATAAGCGACCCATTATTAAGTAGGTAAGGTACTTTAATATAAAAGTACATTTTTTTTTCATTAAAATTCATATTAATTATACGCTAAATAAATAATAAAATATTATAGAATAACATAAATATATAAAATAAACCTAGTTTTTCCTTATTTCTCTCCGGAGACAAGATTTTGTGTATTATTTAATTTCATGTAGAATTCGTAATTCAGAAGTTCAAAAGTTACTGGTAGATATATATCTATCCAAATGTCAAAAGTGTATATTTATTTATTATAGCACCACAATTGTTCCATAATTATTCCATAATTTGTTAAGCGTTAAAAAAATAAACAAGAATGGTTATGATATCCTGTAGCCATCATATAATGTCAACCATTTCTGTACATCGTTTAGCAGTAGTGAATTATTTAACCTTAACCTGACATTTTATATTTAGGTAAAACAGGCGTCATTAACGACATCTAGGCGCCAGAGGCTCAAGTAGTCTGCGGGGACTAGACTACTCGCGCCTGTGCTACCAACTTTTGATGGGTTGCTTCATTTCCTATCTGTACTTGAGCCTGCGACACTTGAATGTTCTTAGAGGTGACAGTGGGCTATTTTTTTTTAGGTCTGAGTAGATTTAAATAAAAAAAAATTAAATAGTATGTATCATCATGAAATTTTGAACTCATCATAAATTTTAACACCATTTTACTTTTTTTTGTAGATTTTGACGCGCGGCTAGTAATGAAATAACACGAATATTTCAATTTATAACAATTATTATACTGTGGCACTGAACATAATACGTTTTAATAGCCGTGGTGTCAAATTTTTGAAATTCGTATATGGTGCTCAAGCTTTTTATAGAAATGTCAATGTTTCATTTATCGGTACTAAAAATTTGTTGACATTAATGTTTTAAATCTATATTAGCCGACCAGCCTCCGATGTCGGAGGATCTAAACGGCAATGGTTGTTTTTCAAGAACATCAGTCTACCCACAAAAATTCAACTCTTTGCATGAGTTAATGTATTGAAGATAAAACGCGCCAAAGCGCGTGGTAAATCCGTTGACTTACGACCCGTCACCTAGTAACGCCAGCCGTGCGAAAAACACAGCGAAAAGAGCGGGTATGTACGAGCCCTTATACGCCCTTTTGCTCCATACATGTCGAAGGGGCGAATAAAGCTTCGATTTTATCAAGCAATTGCTTCAGAGGAAGTCTATCAAAGAAATTTTGCACTCTAACTTATCCCCGGTATTTATTATTTTATCAGCTTTCACGAAAATTTTCAGGCAAAGGGCCCCGTAATCTTACATAATCGTACAAAACCATTGATATTTATTTAAGAAAATAACAGTTACAATATAAATTTATGGTTACCATGGTTTTGAATGTCTAACAAAAAATATTCCATTATTTAATTAATTTACTTATACACTTATGATAATTACATTTTTAGCCTCGGGGAAGGGAGATATTCAAGATTGCGTGTATGAGTTTCTTACAACCTACTTAAATTGATATTAAACGTCTGATGGGTGTTTTGTGTTCGAGGTTAGACTTGAGGGTTAATTTTGTCCATTATTATTTCTACAAAGTAGGCTGCCCAGTAATGGCACTTACAGACGACACAATCTGTCGGACCAACAAATTACAGAAAGTCGTATTCGGCGAGCGTGCCTTTTATTCTTTTAAAATGTAGAAAAAAAATGTGCTTCAGATCAAACTATTCTCCTACCTATAAAAAATTAAGAAAAGCTCCACATGTTACAATTTATCGGATGCCTGAGTCAGGTTGGACAGCCGGCCCAACCGACCGAAAATATTGGGTAGTAATAATAATTAAGTTAGACAACTAACTTACAGACATTACAATTTATCGGTTTTGTTGGAAGTTGGATCCGACCAAAATCTGTAAAATCGTTTATTCTTGTCGCTCATGTTACAGATCAATTTAGCAACATTGACAAAGGGTGAAAACACTCTGTTGCACTTTGTATAAAGCATATTAACACTGGCAAAATAAAAATCAATCTAATCAACTATTTTATGCAAACAAAGGTAACCTCTACTTACCTGTAGGAACCACTTTATGTATATATTTCTACCATTTTTTTTGCCTATACCCCAAAGTAAATAATTGTTTTTAGAGAAAGGTTCCTTTGCATATATATTTTTTTAATATTCACACAATATTACGGTTTAAAATAATTTGTAAGTGTACCTATGTAAAATTCATTCGTTACAATAACAATAATAATCCATACATTGTAGCTAAGAATATTTGGATACAAATGAATAATCAAACTATGAGTTTTAATTTCAAAAAATATATTCTTTTAATATACAAATACCTCCACCTAATCATTTTGGATGTAATATAAGTAAATGAATATTTTAGAGTACTTACTACATAAATCTATATATACATACTAACTTAACATTCCAAATGCTATTTATTAGTAAAAATGTGTTTAATTTACTTATCTATCTTATCTTATCTTATCTACGTTTCCTATTATCAGTAAGAAATGATATTACGAATAGACAAATTAAATACAAATGAAATATTAGACAAATTGAATTATTTTGTTATTAACATGTATTATTGCCAACAATGTATTAACAGTTTTTTTAGATAAAATATTTTTTTATTTTATATAGTATGTGTTTCTTTATAGCCGCATTTTATTACCTCGTTTGACGTTTCTTATTTTGTAATGAGTCAATTAATTAGAGGCAATAGGGATTATAAATTACATTTCCACCAAATAATGTCTTCAGTATTTTCAGAGCCTTTTTTTTTAAATCAGAATTTAAAACCAATACAAAATTATTTTATATTTACAATTTATAAACTTCGCCTAGGGGTAGAATTTTGGAGTAAATAGCTTTTCCCCCTTTCAAAAAAAATGCTACGAAAGTCACAAATGTTTGGATAAAATCACGCATTGTTCCCGACTTGCTCTGCAACCTTGAGGAAGCTTTTAAGAAACTTTCAAGCACAGCGGATATTGCGTAGCATGGCGCTATTTTTTTTATCGCCCTCTATCACTGGGGGAACTTTCAAGGTTATTCGAGATTCGTCCTAATTTTGTCTCACGACTCTTCTGTCAAGCTAATGACAGCCCATCTGATAGTTTTAGGAATACATTAAGATAGAGATCGTGTTCGATTATTGACCCACTAGTAGCGAATCCGAAAATCTAACTGTTATGCAGTGCCCAAATCAATTGTGTATGACAATTGCAATATTAAAAAAAAAGTTTAGGTCTTTTAAGATACCTTAAGAATATTAAATACTCGTATGTATCTAAATCCTTAAATAAGATAGTGTGAATGAAGGTAGGTATTTAAGTGCAAACTTATAGTGTGCTTTTCTGCCACTAGATAGCGCCAATGGGTGTTCCATATCGTGCGCTACCGTGTGCAGTCCTACAAAATAACTTTCAAACTGATTGAAGAATAAAGGTGAGTTCTGTTTGAAAAAGTTATGTTTAAATTGGCAGTAGGTATTTAAATATTTTATTAGTATTTATCACAACATTATGAGTGAAAAAAAAGAAAGAGTTACGCATTACAAAATAATAACCCTAATTAAACGTTAACAGGTAGACTTAAAATCTCTTTATTAATTGGTGATTTTTGAGGAAAACTAGCCCGTAATCCGTATTGATTTCCTCGATTTTAAATCTAAAAAACCTAAAATTTACTGTAGATTATATTTAGTAAAAGATATATAATATTTGAAAGTACATTCATTATATTTCATTTTGTTTTATTGAACATTTAAATAATTTCGTATTGTATATTAATAACTGATGATTTTTGACGAGTAAACATCAAACCATACTGATTTTTTTCAATTTTAATTTTTTACAATTCACTATGCACTGTTCAAATATTATCACCACTTTTTTTGTCGAATGATCACAATTTGGTTTCTGCCTCCTTTGCTTGACAAACTATTCTCAAATTTTATTTTTCTGTATGTTTCATAGTTAGGAACGTCTATTTAAATGGCATCGCGTTTATTAAACAATAATACCAAATTTGCCAGATAAGTGGAAAATTATCCGCAATTAATCGTACGTGGCCAGCTAAACAAAAAATATTCTAACTATCCTTCAATGTCTGAATAATCTTTACTATATAGTTAAATAAACACTATTAAGCTAAAGTATATGTAGTTTCAACCTAATAGGTCTAGAGCCACCTCTGGAAAACATCGTAAAAAGACCTAATATTTCAAATATGGCGCTGGCCCTTTGGCTAAGATACTTAATATAAAAGGTGCCTACGAATTCAATCCGCTAAGCATTTCACGAAATTGGAATTATATAAATACAATGTTCGTACGACTCGAAGCGTACAGACGAACTCTTCGCAAACACGCTTATAAATTCAGACGCGCTCGATGGCGATGGCGATGGCTTGTTGTGTGCTTATAAAACCTTTTGAACAACTTTTTCGGGTACTTTATTGAGCGCCGGAGACGGGGTTGACCACCCCACCCTGCCCCACCACCCCACCCCACCTTACCACGCCGAGGTCTCCTCACCGTGAGGGGACTAACCCCATATACCCCAGAAGACTGTGCGTCATCAAGTATGTAAAAAAAATATTCACATTATTATTCCGTTAGCGTAAAAAATATAAAAATATATATAAAATGTTTTTATTTTAGTTTTAGGAAAAAACTAATTTACCTGCCTAACTTTTGAATTTTATGCTATTGCTTTATCATTCTTCGTTAGGTCTCTAATGCCTAATATGCACCTTAGTACTCTACTATGTTATCTACTGACGTACTAAACGTGCGATACACTCACTGGTGGCGGTGCTAAAAAATAATTATTAAGGTCAGTTTGCAGTTTTAGTGTTCCGATCTATTTTGTTAGTATTTTCTACTGCTTGTAGCTTCAAGTATTTTTAATATGCATCGGTGGTAACATTTTAACATGGTGGTAACAAGTGTCTAAGCATACATTTTTTTAAAGCACCAACCATTGGTTGGCTGGGAAAAATTGGTTTTTTTAAATTAAAAAAAAAACATACCTCCCTTAATAAGCATCGGATTGAATCAGTTCAAAATGTTAATTGTAGATCTGTAATTTCCCTACATGAGCAACCCTTACGGCATAGCATAAATAGAGATTTAGTATATGCACTCTCCCTGCGCAAGGGTACGACGGGTTGAGGTGCGCGCGGAGTGGATCGTGCGGCAGCTCCCGCAATGTTTGATACAAGTTCCCTACTTTAATCCGGTGAAATCTGCCTTCGCCTTCCGGCGTGGTTTTTTTATTATTATTATCTATGTGTTTTCACTGCAAATTATATATATCATGAAATTTATTTTTTCAGTTTTCTGTTTAATATAGTCTTCGCTATATATGAACATGTCTGTTGTTTATAGCTGGTTAATGTTCATTCATTATTGCACGGCATTCCCGTATACTTGATCTAAGTATTTTGGAAGTAAAAATATTTTATTTTATCTATGCAAAACTGTAGGATTTTTAAAAGTGCTATAATCATATTAATTGTATCACAGAGATATCTTACAAAACCTATATCCATATAAATTTTATAAGCTGTATACAGTCTCCAGTAGTGCAAATGCACTCAAGAAACTTTGTCTTCATTCGCAGGGTCCTGAAATTTGTTTCGTCTGTTTAATCCCCGTAACATAGCCTTTACAAAAACAGAATTAAACATGTAATTCCTCCTATAAATATCTGAGTTTAACAGTTGACCTTAGTAGAACAGTTGAACAGGCAACTTAGTAGTCACCACATACCGCCATAAACCGAAAGCAAAGACAAGATTTGCTCAGAAACACTTCACTTTTTTAGTCCCGCGAATTTAGATATTCTAAAAATGTCTCAGGCTTTGTTTACATAAAAAACACAAATTTGTTGGCTACTTAAGCTCGGTAGAAAGCAAACAGAAATTACAAACCGCAATTATTTTTTTTTTGTTTAGGTACTTTAGGTAATATTACACAGATCTATATATGGATAAATATCAGGAAATTTAGATTTTCTTATTCAATATTTTATTTCATATTTGAAATAGTTCATTGTTAGATTTATACGTAATATGAGTTTGAGTGTATGCATGTGTATTATTGCTATATTATATTTATATTATTACACTATATATTAAAATTATTTATATTTTTGAGAGTTTTTAATCACAAATAATATAATTGTTCTGTGTTCGACCTGAAACATTTAATAATCTGCAACAAATAAAGCCTACCTTAGCACGGGCGCTGCCTAGTTAGGTAGAGTTTTGTAAAATATGTTTGTGTACTTTAAAAGCCAATAAAAAAAAATATAATTATTATTATACACACCCTTGGTCTCCTTACACTCCCGGAACATTACACACACTCTTATACGAACACAGTTATTTGAAACAATAGTTTTTTTATATTTTTCACGTTTTTTGACTTATAATTAGGTATGTGTATGTACACGCCACTGGCCTTTTTTTATAAAGAATACAATGAAAAATGATGAAATATTTGCCGTTTTATAAATCTATGAAACAAATAAATCTTAGCAAAGAAATTTCATACATAACAAATATATTCACTCCCTACGGTGACACATTCAGTCTAGACACTTTAAGCAAATAAACATACACGTAAATTAAAAAAATGCCCTCAAAATGTTTTTGCTTGTAACATGTCGCATGCTATAAGATGCTAATTAACAATACTTGTAGGTATATTACCTAATTATATTGTACCTACTGCCTAAGTGATGTAATTTTTATATGTAATGTATAGTGATTAAGTTCCATGTTTGACTGCTTGGCGCTGTCTATTAATTTATCGCCCGCTACCAGTCATAGTTTCAATAAACTGACATTAAAAATATGATTTGTTTACAACCGCACCCGATCGGTTTTTGACTTTGAAAGGAAAATGACATCTGATTTTTTTCAGTCGTCTCAGCGCCATAATGGAAGAGGAACTTTCAGAAACACGTTCAGAGCGATCTGAATGATGATGTCTAAATATGAATTTACCCAATAGACCTTGAATACCCTTGAAATGAAGAATACCCTTGAAAAACAATCAAAGCCATATCAGAGTCGACAAATTTCTAGTACTAATCAATGAAACAGTGACAGCCCGATAGAACACTCAAATATGATATTCAGATTTCAAAAATAAGGCAGCACGGCTGTTGGAACGTGTTATTTATTATTAGCCATTAAAATTAATACCAACTCATATACATATATAGGGTGATTGATGATTTTAAAGGCGTGGTTTTATTTTCAATAAAAAAATTAAATTGTATTAAAGAAATTCTTTTAATAACTAATGTTTTTTAAATGAGTTGGTTCTAATTGTATGTTTATCATTATTTGTTTGACGTAAAAACAAATAAATAACTTTTAAACTACTCCTTATAATATTTAAAATGATGGAGATAAAAAAAACAATAGTATTTGATATGAAAAAAAAGGCTTTTAATAAGTGAACAAATATGATTTGTAGCTAATTTCCACGTGAATGCATATATATATATATATATATATATATATACATAAATTTACAGTAATGATTATTCAAACACATAAATGCATTGTGAGACAAAAATGAAAAAGCTACTTTTTGAATTTATAAATGAATATGGCCTTATCTGTATGACGCTTGTGTGTAAGGTTCAATGTGTTCATCTAAGGCAATGTGTTTCAGTTGATTGAACCATTTCATTCTGCCGAAAGCTTTCGATAGGGTTTGCGTCATTGCCTGTGACTGTTCGTCTACTCAAAATCTGCTATAAACGTGTGGGAATAACTTTATCGGATTGTTTTTTTTTTATATTACTATTATTTTATTTATTACGGCTTAATTAGGAAAAAAATATAAAAGGGAAAGGGTGTACATATTACATGTTTTGTACTTATCCTATTTCACCGAAAATTTTCAAACTGAAATTTTGTTTATATATATTTTATTATAAGTATTTATTACATAAAATTACAGGTAACCGTTTGCATAACATTTACACGTTCCAAAATATTACAAAAATGTACATAAAAAAAACTTAACTATTTGTTCATAATATTTTCAAGTAAGCAGTGCAAGCTATCGGCGACCTTACCTTTTTTCAAATTTGTATTTTTTTCCAAAAGTTAGAACTGCAAGAATTCTACTTACTTATTCTATCTACTTATTCTATCTAATTCTATCTACTTATTTTTTGTAGTATTATTAGTAATAAAAAATAAATTAATAAAATTTACTTAAAACAAATTAGGTAACATAATTATATGAGTAAGTTTACATTACTTATGTAAGTATAATATATTTTAATTCAATATAATTTACAATATTTTAAAATATTATTTTTGATAATCATAGACTAAGAAAGTGTTTTTGCGAGTCATATTACTTCTTTTCACAAAGTAGAGCAAAATGTGTTACCTATGTACACCTTTGGTGCAAGGAATAAATAATTTAAATTGGAAAAGCGCGAATGTTTTTGATGTGTGATAAACCAACGCTATCGTCTTTCATAATATTTCGTTTGTAAATATATTCCTAGGTATTTTATGTTGTTTTTGAGGTACAGAATTCTTTGAAGAAACACAAGAGGACCATTAGTTGAGATATCACATGTTTCCCGGATAAAAGTTTCTCTCGGTATATTTTGATACACCTAAATCAATCTCTTGTCGATTGTTTTCGTTTCAAAATAGCCACACGTGAAACATAACCTCATCATTAATATTAACACTTTCACGATGCATAATTTATATGATATGCATAACACTAATCTCTACCTTTGGTCAATGTTTTAGATGTAAGTATTCTGTATTTTTTGATTTTTGCTAAATATTATCGACATACTTTGCTATCCATTGTATATAATTATTTCTCCATTGAGGTGGTTTTTGGACTTTTTAGTTCTTTCAAATGGTCACCGTACAACATTGATACTATAAAAAAATTTAGTAGGCTGAAACAGCTACTCACATTAAAGAAAATATTGAACAATTTGAATTTTTAAAGTATATTTATTCGCTTTAGAAATGATTATAGAGATTTTTTTTTCAAAAGAAGTTTAGTTGAAATTATAAAAAAATATATGTATTAACTACATTAACACTTTCTTCTCATTACTTATTCTGTATTTTCAAAAAATATACATTTAGGAAATAATATATCTAAGCATAAAAACAATTCAGTATAAAAACTTTATTTTAAAAATGCAAACACTTTTTATTCAGAACCTATATTATTTTATTACAAAACAAATTCAATTGGGAGTAACAAAGTCATTTTTTTTTTGTAAAACCCTTCATATGTTAGTCTAACCGTTAAGGGCTTTTTTATATCGTCGAACCGTGTTCAAAGTGCGTCTATTTCACCATTGCACCATGAATGGTAATATTGATTGCGTAGGAAAACGTTTTAATAATAATAAAAATGTTTATACTTACTGTTAATAAGTATAATAATTTAAAAGTAAAGATAAATTTTAAAAACAAGATTTTATTTAAGTGTTGAATGCGTATACAAAATTTCGTGTCTGTGCTGTTGAGCGTTGAGGAGTTCCTTCTTCTGGAGCCATTCCTGGGTCTAGAATCAGGTCATGATTACCGTAAAAAAGCATTGCCGTCGAAACTGAACTAATATGTCAAACTTCAACTCCGTAGGACAAGAGAAAGTGGTTCTAAATCAGCTTGCAAGATTTAACCTAAATCGACATACAAACATTGCAAGCTAAATAAAAAAACTTGTAAGTATGGTTGCAAAGACCTGCTAAATTGGTATGAATGCGTGTACTGAATAATATAAATATACGTATATTAATTGATGTTATTTTACGGTGCTATAAATTTCGTATAACTATGACTCGTAAATTTATGGCATCGTTCCCTAGACACGGGAACAAGATAAAGTGCCAAAATTCACAGGTGAACTATCCATAAGTTATAATCGTATATAATTCCTCAAAAGTTAATTAGTTTATACATTCGATGTAATGGTGTTTATATAATATTATATAGCTAAATGTATATTTTTAGTAAAATATTGTCCTTTTCGTATTTCATTTAGTTAGATAGATTTATGGCGCCTCGTAGACGTCCAGTTAGATTCAAGGGTTTAAAGTCCCGATGAAAGGATGATTGAAACTCAATGAACGTTTATAATCTTTCGGCGTCATCGTTTTTATTTACGCACAACTCAGATGTGGATACTTAGCCCCGGATCTAGGGGAAGGGGGCGAATCAGGCACCTGCCCTGGGCGGCAATTTATTTAAGGGGATGCAAAATCCATATGTTTGATTGAAGCGCTTATCGATTGTTTATTTGATTTTGAAACAGCCTAAGATGATTTTTGAACGCATTAAACAAAGATTTTCTACCAATAAATACTCATTATTAGGGACCGAACTTTCGCGTAGTGCACATAAATAAATATAGGAACTTATATAGTTTGACGAATATATTAATAAATTATTGATTATAAAATTAATTCTAAACGCCAATGTCGGAAACAATGTCAGGTTTTTACCCTACTTCGAAAAAACGTAGTTTCGGGACTGGTGATACTTCAACAATTTGATTGTACTTAAAATAAATAATAACAATAAAATTCAAAATTAACAAAGTATAAAACGAAGAATATAGTATATGGAAACAGGTACAATTAAGTCGTCGGCGCACAATGCGCGCGGTGGCGTGCAAGCGCGTTGCGTCAACTGCACGCTTTTATTTTGAATAATAGATATTAAATATGTTTACATAAAATTCCCGCGTTAGACATTTTCTTTTATATAACTTTTTTAGTTCTGAATGTATTCATGAAGGAAAATGAGAATGAAAAATTGTGTAACACATTTACTGATAGTCTTGACTTGACATTTACCATAGATACTAGAGACAGATGAGAATGTAAGTCCATACTATAGACATTTTTTAAAATTTGACACTGAAATAGAAGTCGATGTACGGATTATGGATTTAGCCACATTACTACTAAAATAGTAAAAATGTGAGTAAAATATTACTCACCATAATTTTTTTTTTATAAAAATCTTGAATCATTCGAGCAGATTAAAAAAAAACGGAACCGCGTTGGTCTAAAGCGGAAAGCGGATCCATTATCAAAATGGCGTTTTTTCAGAAAAAGGCATTACATCCTCCCATTACAAACATTGCAGGCGAACACTAATGTTACACATCTTAACAGTGAGTCCCGGCACACACACAATTTATTTTACCTTTATTTTATCTTTCCTCAAATAATCCAATGTTTTATTGTCAACTAACACAAATTGCATATAACAATTTAAGTTAATTTTGTAGACCAATTTCACTCAAATATCTCGGTTGATCCGGATAAAGTCCGGAATATATTTCACAATAATCTACCTAGCATCGGACTTCACCCTAAGCAATTGGATAAATTACGGTTCATCCGTATAAATCCAGGTTTATTTCTATGCGGCTTTCGCTGGTAATAGACCAATAGATAGATAGATAGACGTAGATAGGTAAACCAATGCAATTTCCTTGAGAATTTCAATTATTTTATATCGGGACTTGATCTTCGCGCGTAGGTATGCTCTCTCTAGTGCATTAGATATATTATTATTTTTAATGTTCAAGATCTTTCAGTTTAAGATCAAAGAAAAATATAACCTTTTTATATACTTAGCTAATGGCTATAAATGTTCTATATACAATTGTAATTAATTAAACAGTTAGTAATATAAACCTACAGAGATTTATTTAACAACTTTTTTTTTAAGTTTTCGTTTTCTTATTTTTATTGTTTTTAAGGATATTTATACAAAAATCAGTAATCATAACGCTACGATTGATTTTAACTTAATTTATTTTAATAAGTTATTTCATGTTTTATAGTCTGAAAACATTCTAAATATTAGATAAGATCAAGTAAAGTTTAGATTTTTTTGTCGTTTCCTGCCTCCCGACGGATATGTACCAAGGAAGGCTGTACTGTGCGCCACTTCAGTTCATTTGGTTGGTGATTTATTAATATGTAAAATATAGGTTACATATTTGAATAGGTTATGTACTAGCATACAATAATTATAATGATAATTATAGCTGTAATTAGCTCAAATAGCATCACCTTAAGAAAACACAGTAAAATAATAAATTATGTACGAACCTGTACTTACTTATCTAATATTATTGGACGTTTAAATTGTAATATCATTCGTTTGAAACTAAATAATAGATTATTTTAAAAATAGGTAGACTTATAAATTATTACTGCTGATTGAGTGGACGAAATGAAAGCTGTCGTTCCTTCCAATAATGGAAAGTTTGACAACAAATACTACATATGTGCAAAATAACACTGTCTAAGTTTGTATTTTTAAACTTTCCCTGCCATACCGAAGCAGGTGAAAGGCGCGCGAAAATCGTGACAGTCAGCCGGAAAAGTGTGCGGACAAGAAACAGAGATGCAAAATTGCACTCAAGATGCCAAAATTCGACCGAAATTCGGATTTTTCACCGAAATGCGCGAAGCCAAAATGTAAAGAGTGATTCTCCTGTTAAGAGACAACAAAAATAAAATACGATTTGCTTTGAAAGTAAACAAAAAACTCAATTGGAAACATTTGAGCATTAGGATAATATTTTGTCCTTTTTTTTCAAACAAGCTGAAAATAAAGATAAAAAAAAATTTTTTTTATATTTTTTCGGTTTAGTAACGCTACTGCGTGGAAACGCGCAACCTTTTTGCACTTTCGTATAATTTGTATAATCGTAGAATTCGAAAATCGAAAAATTGCTTTTTTTCACCTACTTTGTATTGTTATTTATGTTTCTTAACTTCGTTGGTTTTATATTTTATAATTTATTTTTATTTATTTTTATAAGTTGAGTATAAACATGGTAAGGATTGGCATTTTTAGATACATATCGTTTATGAAATTTTGAAATAGATAATAAATAAAATTGATATTACAGTATCAATATCAATTAAATGAGAAGTTAAGTTTAGGGTTAATTAATGACACATTATGTTAAAAAATATATAACAACAGTATTAAAACACGAATGTTTGAAATTTTATTGCAAAAACGGAAAAAAATATGGCATTTTACTTCCATTCAATCCAGGCATTTTTAATACACTCAAAAAACATATATACAATTTCTGTATGTATGTAATAACAATAAGCCTAGATAATCAAATTAGAGCCTAGATAATCAAAGTGACAATTGAGGTGACGTGACTTTAGCCGAATGAGCGTGTCGCAATTCTATTCATTCCTGTCTAGGGAAAAATGTGGAAAAATGTGCTTAAGGAAGTTTTACCGAACAATAAAATAGGAAAGAAGAACATTTAAATTTATTTAATACTATTCAATGATTTTATTTTAATGAACTAATTATGAATTTATTTTCGCCATTTTCTATTTTAAATCCGCTTGCTATGTGGCCGCTCAGGCGTATTATCGGGTGTTGAATACGACAGTTGAGAGCGGACCGAGCGCCGATGCCTGCCAGCACGTTCAGTCTTCAGCGACGCCTTACGGGTCACATACGTTCACGTGGCGTCCTCACGTCTACGTCTACGGACGACGCGACGCGCGACGGTTGACAATTACGTATTTGTCCCTCTGCGTGACAGCCAGTGTCTCAAAGTTTCCGAAGTGAAAATCTCAGTTCATCATATATAAAGTAAATGCATCAAAATTTAACAAAAATCTATAATTTATGGCGTATTTTTAATTGTATGCACTATAAACATTCATAAATAACGTCTTCTATTAAAATATTATCGTAAAACAAAATACCTTTTACTTTTCTGATTAATAAAACTATGTAATATTAAACGGTGTAATATACAAATTAATATAAAGTTTAAAACAAATTGAAAAAAAAAAACATTTCACATTAGGAGATACCGGTTAGATTCTGTGCGTGTGTGTTTGTAAATCTGTTGTAAATAATGATACAATGTTAAATGATATATCCATATTAAAATATCGAGATCAATTAATTATAATATCTGAAGGACATACATACAGGAACATATCTTAATGTAAAATAATGCTATAAACGAAATATATACATTACCGATCTTTATATTATATTAATATAATATCATAAACAGAGGCTATAGTACATTTAGGATGGCGAGAGGGGGGAGGGGGGTGAATTTAAAAAGGGACAAAATTTCGGCTTCGAATTTTAGAAAAGTAAATCTGTGGTGGGTGTAAAGGGGGGTTCGTATCTCAAGGCGCCGTTTGGGGACGCCTCTGGCACATAAAAAGAGGGTAGGGAGGCAAATTCACATCTATTGGGGGGAGGGTTTCGATGACAAAGTATAAAGAAGCTGAGGTGGTTCGGGGCCATTCTTCATTTGCGATACAGAAGAAGGTGAAAAACGTCATTGCAAAAAAACGAGAGTTACCATTACGTATAGTGCATCTGCATAGATTATACACAGCTACAGCTAGTATATTTCGTTATAATAACAAAACATATTGTTTTTAAACTTTAAGGTTTGTCCTTCATTATAAACATATAATTTTACGGACTTTATAAATACCCCCCCAACCCATCACCTGCCAATACCAGCAATATTATCACTAGATCTAGCTCCAAAATATTATAATTACTAATAAAATAGTGATACTTTGAATGAATGCGTAGAAAGAGTCGCATTTATTGTTTTTCTCTATTAAGTCTTTATTGGAGTGCGTTTATCGTGCAGCTAACAGACAAAGATGGATTTATGGAAACTTTTCGCGCGAAAAGGAGACACAAGAAAGAATGGATGAGCTGGACACGTTTTCACAAATAGTAATTTTAGTTTATTCAGTAATTTAAATGCAAGGGATTATCACCACAGCGATGTTGTCGACTGCATAATTAGTTCATCACAATCTCTGTTACTCACTAACAAGAGGCATGAAAATATTGGACACGATATAAAAGACGCTGAGGAATAAAATTAACCCCGTAACGATAAAAATTATACAAAGTGACCGCTAAATAAGTGTTCTGCAAAAATGACAAATACTAGACTAAATTTCATCCAAAAAGCCCCCACTTTGGGGGTTGGAAACTTTCGGTTATTTTTTATGGCATCATAAACGTTTATGCAGCAGGAAATTGACACAACTACGGTCTTGACTCATAACTTTGAAACCGAAGGTTTTAGAGGAATAAAATGAACTGATTCAGGCTACAAATGGTACCAGTCAGTGGTTATACAAAAAACCTCAAACTGTTACTTGTAGATGAATGTGAGCGTCTTTCAGATCTTTATCGAAACATCTATAACTTTAAAACTAATCAAGATGCGAATATAAATTAAAATTCAACCCATTCCATATGTATTAGTAGACTGGTGGTACTAAACAATTATCATTGAATACTATCATATTTGATCACCCCCTTTAAGGATGTTTAATCTTACTGAAACATTTTATATATTATACGGAAACGTGATGTTGATTCACAACATATTATAAGTATAAGTTTTTCTATTTCTAAATAATATTTTTTCTTTTTATATTAGATTCGTCCTTATTGAATACCAGTAATATTAAATTAAATTACCATTTTATATACATATGTCACGGCGAATGCCATAATTCAGCCGCTATATTAATTTTATCTATTCGTTTTACAAATATTGAAATAAAGTTAAAACTTATAAAAAAAAAGAACTAACATCGAGCGTACAGTGCCGATTGCCTGATACGAAGTACCTAGGTGTACATCTACTCGTATATCGGTATGTATATGCACATACTATGCATTGTACGAGTATATGGTTCGCCTAGGTGAGCTTGAGGTAACTTCATAAAATCTCGTTTTTCAATATCCTTCCGCTTATAATCCTTATAATCCCCCCGCTAAAATTACATTTAAGATTCTTACTTAAATAAATTGTTGAATCGTGAATTAAATGTTTGTTATCTTTCAGCTGAGTGTGTTAATTTTATCTATTTGTATTTTTTTAATGTTGTTATTGTTGTATTAACATTATTCGTACCTGTCCATCTGTCCAATGCGAAAGTATTATTGTATTTATAACTAGCTGCATGTACCGGTTTTAAAACGGAATATATTTTTAATCTTAAAAAAAACTTTTTTAGAATATTTATCGTATTCCCCTTTGTTACGAACACCGTTACACAGATCAGAGCGTATGCATGCCAGTCTACAGCGTACAAAATAAAAAATATTACCCAGGCACTCTTGAGTTTTACTGGATTCAACATGATAACGGTGACATAAACACACATCATAGTAAATTGTTCCTGAATCCTAAACCAATAGATAAAACGTAACGGTGCCCCTCGTAGTTCCGTCTCCTTCCTTCCGCTACCGAATTCTTAAAACTATCTGTCGCACGCGAGCAATTCTGCCTCTCAGTCTATTTTCATTTCCTCCCCTTCTACCCGCCGACCGCCGAGCACCTCAGGGATAGAGACATATGTAGAAGGATAATGCTTAAGTCTAGGGTTGACATTATTCGGAAACATTTAATAGAGTATATTCTTTTATTTTACCCCAGCAAAAAAAGGTCAGTAAGAATCGCGTATCTCTGTACCGCAATGAGATTGTAATTTATCGATTTTATGGTAAATAAAATATATATCTGATGATATGTCCGCGGTTACCAATCTAGAGCAAAATTACTACTCAAGTTGTTGATTAATTTCGTATAGTTATTTTGTGAGTACATCCACACAGGTGAGTACAGGTGGGTGCATATATTCTAGGATTAAGAACTTTTGGACAACGTAGAATGTTGTTGATTCAGACTAATTCATGCTTCCCATCAACTGAAGATTCGGTGTAACTAAAAATATTTTATAATTACACGGATTTAATCAATTAAACTCACCAAGTTCGTCACAAAATGGGCAATTAATTAAATCAATATTTCATTATGTTAGGGATAAATGACCATATTAAAGTAACTAGAGGTCCGTCCAGTGGTCGAAATTCAACCGTAATTCATTAAACTTTCAAGTTTGTGCATTATTGAGGTTCTTATACCTCCATCATATGGTGAGTATACCTCTATAATCATGCATATATATATTTTAATTTTGTTTTTTTACGTCAGCTGCAAGCGTGTACAAATACGTCATTGGCTTATGTTGTTTGCCTTAATTCCCTGCAATGCTTATGAAATTTAAAATTTAATCTTAATAACAGTCGAATAAAAAATACACAATTACAGAACACGCGTAAAGTTGCATGCGTAAAAAAACTATAAGAATAAATATTGCAAATTTGAACGAGTATAAATACATATATACATTATTTAAATATTTATAAAATATATGTACATATAAAGTATATAAAGTACTTTAAATATATATCAAGTATATATATATATACATATAACATATAAAGGAATACATAACATATGTTATCAGTAAAAGAAATAAGAAGGTATCTCTAGTAAAGCTTGATATTTTAAATCTAAACTTTTGATAAATGTATGAAAAAATATAGACATTTTGAGGCTTTTAACTTTTAGACAAATTAGAAATTTAACTTAATAATTCCATAGAAGCCTAGTTATTTAGGAGAAAAAACGATACCTAGTATTATTTTTCTTATTATTCTCCTTTTCTTGTGTATCCTTCTTTTCTCTTCTCCACAATTAAGAGAATCACAATACTAAAGCCTTTGTATGGAGAAATGTGCGGGTGTCTCGTCAAAGTTTATTCCTTTGGTATTAATGGATTAATTACGAAAATGAAAATATAAATTTCAGCCATAAAAAATATTTTTCCATTTCGTTAGCTGTCGATAAAAAAAAATAGCTTTTTTGACTATATTTGTTTGGGATTAAAAAAATAATTTATTTTAGATTCCACAAGAAAGAATATTATCCTCCTCTGCCTTTTCATTTTGTCTCCGTATTCTTGAACTCCCCAAGGAAAACTTAACCTAAGTCTAAGGGTAAGTCGAGATGTTTACAATACCACAGAAATTATTAAAAAAATAATTTTATTTAATACTTGAGGCGGCTTTGAATATTTTTTTAAACTGGCATTTGAGTATTTATTATAAATAATCTAAAATTCAAAATAATGAGGATGATTCCCTTATTACTGCTTATATATACAACCTATATAAGAATATTATATTTATCTTATAAAGTGCGGGTAAAATACAGAACAGAATAATATTATATAGTTCACAAATATTAATATCTGTAACACACCTGGTTTCCAGAAGATCAGCCTTGGGCTTGATTGGTACATAAAAGGCAAAAAAATTAGTTAATTGAATATATAAATAAAATTAAAATTAATAAAACTATTGTCGTAAATCTATTCAATTAACGGAGTGTGCTAGATCCAGAAAAGTTGCTCCCCATCATAAAAAACGTGTTTCGAATCCGCACATAATAGTCATACCATTTTTAACGCTTCTTTACAACCTGACTCTAGAACAAGCAAATTTAACTTTAATCAGTACATACCGATTACTGATTTTTTTGTCTATTTTAAAGCATTCAATAAATTAAACTTAGGCGACAGTTACGATTTACATTGTGTAGCTATAGATTTTTTTCTATTTATAAAAAAAATAAAGGTATGACGACTCAATCCTAGACTTACAATAACTAATAAGGATAATCGTACAAATTATTGCCTTTGCAATCTGTTGTGTATATAATTACTGGCATCATCATAATTTCTGATAAGAAATAAATAACATTTTATTTAGAAGAGTGATTTACTTAGCGCAATATTCGCACACACTAGTAAAGTTACGAGGCAACAAAATGTTTTGTCGTTTAGTAATTGACATACGATTTACGAAGAAAGTTCACATGTGGATAATAGAATATACGAGACTATAAGAAAGTTGTAATAAATGGCAAAGGGCTGTAAAAACTAAGCTCTGTCACACATCATTGTTTGATTTGTCGTAGGCAACAGTATAATAAAGTTACGATAATAGTTATTTTCATTGCCCTAGGTAACGTATTACCCCATTGAAATCTGTGTTTAAAATCTCTTGTACTTTTTTTGTGAGAACGGTTTAATACCGGTATATATCTACGTCCTTAACGGAGTGTCCTTAATTTAAAAAAACATCCTGTATAGTTGGTGTTTCAATTACTTTTTAGGAAAAACACATCAATATTTTTCCTAATATTTCTAATTTCATAAATATTTCGTGACGAAAACATTACAAACTTTCCTATTTAAAATTTTGTATCTATTATACATAAAACCTTGTATTATATGTGCCTACATATAACTCAATTGTACATAAAATGTTAATATGTATACATAATCTTTATAATGAATCTCACTTAATTGAAGAATCAAAATGATGCAGAAAAACACATTACCGACACAGTAATTAATGTGTGTTTAACCATTGCACTCACTAACTACGCATGATATTTTCCACTGAAAGAATGTTTAATTATTTTTTTTATACATTTTTCTTTCATTATTACTTTGATTTTAGAAGTACCCTCGTGACCCTCTAGAAGGTAGAAAGTCTTATTTAAACTAAAGGCCTGGTGGTTCATTAGTATGAGAATGCCTTTTACTGACCTAGAAGTCAAACAAGACATACACAAATACAGATTTGCGAGATGTTGTTACCTTTAAATGACCTTGCATCACTAGCACATTAACGAGGCAGGCCAAAATGTCCTTAGTAGCGCCTCTCATACGACAAGTGATTCGATATATATAAATAAATAATATTTACAGAAGTATCTGCATACTTGCTTTCAAACAATCTTGGGGAACAATTGTGTGTTTTTTTTTTAAACAAGTATGTACACGGATAGTTATGATAATCAGGTTATAATAAGTAGGTTACTTTGTTTAGAAGCAGGTATAGAAAATATACCATATTTTTTTCTGCATATGCCTTTCCAATGTGCCTTCAGAGCTATCGCATGAAGTATAGCTTTGATAACTTGCGAGAAAGAAGTCGTTCACAGACCTACTGACCTAGACATACAATTCTGACTTTAAGTACGGGGATAAACTACTGAAAAAATAATACAAAGTTTTATGTATATATAATGGTGATTTATGTATAAAATGGTGATTTGAAGAGATTACAATGTATAAGGGGTAAGAATGGTTTCAAAGCCGACCAAATACCTAAATAGCGTACCGCTTTCGATCCGAATGTAATTTTAGAATGGATCATTCTCTGTATTCGAAGCCAAAATGTCGTTCATAAGTTCAAGGTATTACTTTTAGAGCAAGCATCGATTGGAACTATTACCAACTACTACGAGGCAGCTCACATTGTAAAATGTCTGGTTCAGTTTTTTGTGTTTAATGTATAAAAAAAAACAATTTTGTTAACGCTATGTTGTTTTTTTGAAACTTATGTGTTATCTAGAGTGTTTTTGACTGTTTTTAATACCTACCCAAAATTTTGAATGTAACAAATGTACTTTTCATTTATTTTTAATTCGAACACATTTTGTGAAATTTTCCTCCGAAATAATTTAAATCACTTCCTTGTACATACATATTACTAATATATTTATTTAATTTATAAAAATCTTACACGAGCAGAAATATCAATATTTACAAAATCATGAAACTAGGCCATTCTCGTACTAAAAGAACTGTTTTTTTTTAAAGCTGTTTTTTTAAAGTGACAATATACTTACTATATGTGAGCGTTATAAGGCGACACCATTTAAATCACCCTATTATGCTAGTGCAACGAATAGCTACAGAGTCGCGTTTAACGAAGTCGTTTCGCTTGCCTGTTATTGTCCATTGCTTGACTTGCAAATTCCATAAGATGGACACCATATGGTGTATTGCATCGCCGGCTGTAACTATTTTGCCAGTCGCCCTATTATTTTTTACCCTGTCCGCCAGACTCCAGTTTCAGTGAGACGGAAACCTCGTTGCATGACAATGAAATACGGTGACGAGTGTAGCCACACATGTTATAGCCGGCTATTTTGAAATCGCATATAACGTAACCTCGGTTATATGATTATCGCGTTAACACCCACTGCTACGGTTGAGGTGTAAACGTATTATCAAATAGTAATTGAATCTCGAGCTAAAGCCGTTTTCATTCCGTGTACCTGAGATCCCAAAAGAGCGGACGAAAGCGCTAATTTAAGATCAAAAGCACGTGCAGTACTGGATCGTTGAGCCGTAGGGAACTGATCGTGTAGTTTTAACGGCACCAGCGATGGATGTTGGAATAATATTGACATTTCTTCAATCGGTCCGCCATCATAAAACTGCAATCACATCCGAACGCTATGTTTTCGTATTGAGCGCCGTCTGATGGCTTCCGCGGCTACTCCGCTGACCTATTTCGTACCGAGACTAAAGTAAATAGGACTTGAGATTTTTATCCGTTCGCTCATTTCGAATTGATCGTAATAGCGAATATCTCTTCAAGCGTGGTGCAATATGGACTGGTATTAAAATAATAAATTAATAGTAAAAATACATTTTTGAAAACGAGCTTTTATTTAAGTGCCTGAATGCGTATACAAAATTATATACAGAAAATCCCGAGACCGCTCTCCCTTCCCATTCAAACACAATTTGTGTCAAAATGCATCATGGTTTCCTAGAAAACATGTAAACTTTATGTGATCTTAAATTGTTGTTGTCATATACACCAGCTGATCGTTCAATCGCGTGGGTCGTCGCTACGACGTATCGATCGCGTTTTACTACGGCGAAGGCAATTTATAAGATTTTCGCATTTTTTATATAATTTTTTACTCGTAACATAAACAACCCTTAAACCCTAGGGAACGGTCTCGTGACACTAAATATATTTCTAGATAAAGATAGGCGATGTCGTTTCCGTATGAGACGAGAGGCCCTGAACCAGATCGAACGGGGTTTGTTAATCAGTTCAGACCGATATAGCTCGGTCGAATAATGATTTTTCGTCACCAAACTTAGCCCGTAAAACCTTTATCGCCGTTGAGTTGGAATTGAGCCCAGGCCGAGATTGAGAAATAAATACGGAAGGCTTCTATGCTTCAGCTTGTCTCTGCTTTATCTGCTCATCGATCGCAATTTCGTCCCCCGCTCGTCCTTTGACGTTTCCGGCAGGCCGCCATTTTATAATCGAATGTCAATTTATTCCGCCGAGAGATTGTTGGTTGACAGTTTATCACTACGTTTTTTTTCTAAGAGCAATTCGATTTTTGTCAACATATTTATTATTTCAAATACCCTAAGATATATATATGCCGTGTTCTCTTATAATATTAAAAAACTTGATTACAGATCACAACTTTTTATACATAGTAAATCGAATAGCTTCGCTTTTTTGATTTTAAGTGATTTTTTCTAAGTCACACTAAACGAATAAAAAAAAAAATACTACTATTACGCAATTTAAGGTGGCGTAAGTGGTATAGTTCCGTCAATCTCCCTACACAAATGCGCACCCGAAACCAAAAGTAATCATTAATACCTTATAAAAGGTTGAATATTTTCTATTATCGAGTAATTTTTATACTTATTAAATGAGTATCGACCCTATTAAAAATCGATCAAAAAATATTTAGGCAATAAAAATATTTTACTGTGATGTTTGTGTTGAAATATAATCCTAATTTGGGTGCAAATTAACTATTTACCGTCCGTCCGTGATTTTTTTTTTTGTTGAAATTTAAATATTTTTAAATAAATATCTGGGTAATTTTGACGGTTTCTAGCCTACTGATGTTTTTTCGTTTTAGATAACATTTCTTATAAATTATGTGACATGGCTGCTATTAAAAATGCGAACGCACGCGCAAGTCGAACATAGTTAAATAACTGTATACAATTTTCCTAAAATCCCTCGTCGTCTAGCCAAGTAGACAACTTTTTAATCAAATCCTAATTTATTCCCGTCGGCCCGGCCTCTACTCTAGAACAGAGGAAAAAACAGATGTTGACAATTTGAAGGGCTGTTGAATATTTATCAATGGGGTTGACTGCATTTTAAATAGGTTCGAATTAACGAACAAAGCAGTAGTTTAATTGTATATTAGAATAGAATGGTGAGTTAATATTGCCATTTTCAAAAATAACTCCATTAAATTTATTTCTGATTTGCACGATTTAATGCCAATCTAAAATAGGATGTAAATATAAATAATTAATAACTGCCTGCCATCTGGTAGTGCATAGAGTACTTCCAAAGTCAGCGAAAATTATAACCAAAATGGATTAAATAAAAGCTTACGGTGCAATGGATAGCGCGCCGTGACGCGATTTACGGTTTTTTTTGGATACTCCGATTTACTAGTTTTTTAATAAAATCACTGAATATTATTATGGTATTTACATAATAATATTCCATAATTAAATTTACATAATTAAATTTTAGGCGAAATTTTAATTTCAAATCAAAATGACATTTTTATGTCGGTAATTTTATAAGTGGTAATAATTGGTTAATTATGTGGTAAGTAATATAGGCAAGCAATAAGCAATTTTTTAAGGGAAAAAAAACAAAATTACCAAACTGGGCTAAAACTGGTTAAAATAATGACATTATCGGCAACTTAAACTATCATTGTGAAAAAAATGCACGCGATATGCAAATACATATTTATTTATTTAATTTTGTAAACCAATAAAGATTAATCAAATTCGCACAAGCGAATGCCACTCAGAAGAAAGCTTCATTCCGTCCTGCTCAAGTTTAAAATACTACGCGATACATAAGACAGTTTTTTTTTAAGTTTTAAAGAAGGTTTTTTATGTAATATTTGTATTAGTTTTTTTTTTGTTAAATAATTGCAAATATGTTTTCAAAGTGTGTTCAATGTTGTTTTTAAATCGTGATTGAAAAATCTGTCGCATGACTTCCTGTGAAAGTGGTGTGTTTTGTGAAAGTAAATACCATGCAAGCCGACAGCATCCCAATAATCACCATAAGTGTAAGTAAATTATTCGATATCTTAAAGTTGATTATAAAGATAAAGTGTTTGTATTGTATGATTTACTTATAAAAGGCACTTTTTAGGATGCGTCTGCCTTTTAGAACCACCCCTAAACGGAGAGGAGGGGTACCTTAGGACGAATGTAGACGACACACAGATTCGCGTTTTCTTCAATACACGCCGGCGCTAACAAAATCGGGTAGATTTTTTTCGGTAAGAAAAATCCAACAGCAACGGCTTTATTTAGAAATGTATGACGTACCCGTGTCGGCCCGTCAGAATCGATACTACATAAATGCATTATTTATAAGAGTCATACAGCCCAGGCAAGAATATCATGACCGCGCTATTCTTGTCTCTCTCTATTTTCTCCGTCATATTTTAAATAGAATCTCCCACTCCCACTACCTGTCTAGCAAAATGCAAGATAGTCATCTCGCGACACGAAATTGTGTGCCCTTATTATTTTAGTGTTTTCGTAGATTTCGGAGGCTGTGCCGATAAGCAAAACAAACTCAACTATTATTATTCAAAGCAACTAATAAATCAAACGAATTGTCCAAATGCCTGTGTTGCTTACTATGACAAAAGGCGTTGTTACCTTCTCAAATCTTTCGACTTCGAACTCAGGTCTCTAGATCCCGTGCTGTTAAACTAAATAGATGTTTAGTGAATACTTTTGAACGTTTTTCTTTACACCTGATGCAAAAAATATGCGTAGATGCAGCATTCAAATGAAAAGTTGTGTACATCTTACTAATACTGTTTTGTTACGTGAACCGTTTAACAATACTGTTTTGTTACGTGTACGTTTTGTTGTTGTCTGTTTGTTAATCAGTAGTAGACTTGCAAATACACCTCGCGCTTTTTGCCTATTCCGCCATTTTGTTTTTCTACCAAATAGTTCGCAGTAGCGCTTACAAAACAGTTTGCGTATGTGTACCAGAGTTCAGTTAGACGTACCGAACGTTAGTTGAGCCTACTAAAACTTTTCTCAATGTATATAACATACAAAGAAAAAACTTTTATCGCCCTGAAAAGTAGTCTAAACTGCGATATGATGTTACATGTGACTACCCACCGACAGCCTCTGGTGAAGTAATCAACAGACCAAAAGTGCATCTTCAGGCATCACTGCTCAAATACCCAACACCTACTTACAGGTTTTTCCAACCTAGAGAATAATTTAGTACATTTTACCTGTAATTCCGAAGGTAATTTAAGTCCGTGCGCCTCCGTAGCTTTGTCATGTCACGTTCGTATGTATGGCTTCTTTCAGACAGCATCTACAGCGCCTACTACTAACATCAACCTACTCTACACTTGCATATTTGGACTTTGACCCTTAGCTAATACCCACATGCGATTGCGCAAGTGGGCACATGAGTAATGCGACGTTGCCGTTGTTACGATTAGAAATCTGCGTACATTCACGTTTATTTATTTATTTATCGTATGGCGAAGATGTACAAATAATCTTCCCATACATAATATTCATCAAATGTTCACAAGTCAAAAACTAGAAATCAATAGCATTTAATGCAACATTATAGGTATCTTGTTAATTTAATGTCCATTCCAAACGTGTAACTTCTAAAGTTGATTATATATATAAAGTCGTAAAAATTTTTAAAAATATTACCTTTAGTTTTTTTTTTATAATATGTTAGAAAAAACTCTAAGAAGACTCAAAACTTACTTTTATATTGCTTTTGTTACCAATGTATGTTATTTTATCAAATATTAGATTAATAAAAGTTACAGAGAAACTAGAGATGGTCAGATTGTTCTAAAAGTCTAGTACTTAGAATAATAAGTATTCCAAATTACCTACACTGCCATATTTTAAATGCGATCTTACCAGGGCATTATTTAGGTACAATAATATTTTGAAGTTAGTATAGTGGTGTAGCATCAACGGTTCAGTTCAGTTCAGTTCAATGCCACCATAAGTGACGTTTATTTTTCACCAGATAAAATTACAAAGAAAGAAATCCATCTTGTCCTGCCAGAGCCTGAAGGGCTCATCTGGCAGAAACTCAAATTTGAATTATGTTTTTCTTAAAGCGGCTTACTCCTTAAATGCTTAAAACTACTAATTGTACATACATAACAAACTTAAATGAAAATTATACACAATTTAATTAATAATTATGTAAATAAATAATAATTTTAATTACTAACTCGATCACTCAGCGCTATAAACTTTTTCAGCTCTAATTTGGTTTTTTTAATAATAATAATAACGATAATAATAATAATAATAATAACGATAATTGTCATAATAATAACGATACATAATATTTATTTATTTATTTTTTTGTATGGAAAACATGAATACATGATCATCCATGTTTAATTACAAAGTTTAATATAACACGAACAGAAATTAGGACATAGTTCTTAAAAGAAAACCAGATTTAATTAAATAACACTTCACTAAAACGGGCTTATGGAGCTAAATCCTATTCACCTAATCGGGCAACCTATTCGAGTTGCATTAGGGAATACCAAGGATTATTTTGTTTAGATTGTTTATAATTAATTGTCAAATTTCGAACTCATTGCAATTTTCTGCAAGCCAATCACCATGGCCATTACCAAGTGCCAATATTTAAGGTTACATTTTTGTCATCCAGGTGGAGGAACCGGATCCCACTCGTCAGCTATCGAAGCTGACGTCAGACGGCGATGACGTCAGCAGGGGCGTCCTCTCGGCGGCGACATCGAGAGAGGATGAGGCTGATGACGACTCCAGCAACAGCAACAACGCGAGCTCCGACACCAAAAGCCCGGGACAGAGGTACAGCCCGCGCTCCGTCTTACCTATGACTATGACTATGACCCTATGACGCTTAAAACATTGGCATACGCTCTAGTGATATAGTGCTAAAATGAAGTGACGTTACAACTCCTTCTACAACAGTTTTTAGCAGTTGTTATAACCTGTTATACAAGTAAAAACATCTTTTATTAGTAGAAAATGACCGTTTAATTCGTCAACCAATTAACAATATTTTCTTCAATGTAATATTGTTAAAAGTACGTTTTTTTTCACCCCTTGAGTATAAACCATACCCTCCGCCTCATTCTTATGCTGTAATTATGCGGGTACTTCCAGTATAATATTAAAGTGTGTTACCATTTTCAGGAAAACAATAAATTAAATTCTACACTCCTAAGGCACATCCCCAGATTTTTTGGCTTTCCAATGATGCATAATTTCTGCTTTTGCTAATGTCTTGTCTTATAAAAACCTAAAAAAAGCAAAAACAAATATATTTCATTGTCCTCGATTAATGAGATAAAAATAGAAACGCCAAAGTTTTAGCATTTTATAGAAACCTTTACCGCTTATACGGGAATTCATCTCTCAGCCGTTTACGATAACTAAATAATTAAAAATCTAAATTATGTCCCATAGCAATGATTGTTGTTTAAATATCTTCAAATCGCAATTATATAACATTTAGCGTGTCCTTGAGTTTGTAACTTGATTAATTTGAACATTGATAAACCCACTGGTACGTCACTTCATTTTCATTGGTTACGCACAAGCTCGACGCACACATTGTGTGTTAAAAAATATATGACTTCATATAACTACTCTACTAGCATTTTAATCTATACATTTTAGTTGAAGCTTGTCCAAAACATGTTAATTTCCAGGATTTCAAGTGATATTATATTTTTTATTTCTTTTCAGATACATATATTATATAAAATATGCTATTCTGGTATAAATTAAAATAAGATTTTTTTTATCTGTCGAGACTTAGGTACTCGTGTCCTATCCTGGAGTGATGCACATATATTTTTAATCGATTCCCAAAACATTTAATCGATACCCAATACATTCCGTACAGTAGCACCTGGTGACCGCAGGACAAACCACTAGTATACAGACTTAACGACTTTACTTCGTCGATTAATATAAAAAAATAGCAGCTTAATGAAATGTAATTTTAATTACAAATACAACACCAAACAAATTCTGATCAACTCAGACTCTTGCCGTACGTTCATACGCAGACCTTTACAAATACTTGATCCGCGCAGAAGCTAAGGCAAATTACAATAACATATTACAAAAAAATATGTACTCGTACACATAATATTTAGATTATACGATTACTTTATGTCCTATCTAATTGAGAATTTCATCTTATTTCTTGCACTGAAAAAAATATTTTAGCAAAACGTTTGTTTGTTTAAAAATTAATACCGGCAGGAATTTACTAATCGAACATAAGTGTAAGCAAATCGTGTAGTGGTACGTAGAGACTGATTATTCTTAAATAATTTTTGATTATATTTACCATATTTCTTGCTATGACACCTAAAAAAATATTTTAGCAAAACACATTGCTATGATTACAAAACAATATGGCGTCGTGGGTGAAAAGCTGACGAAATAAAACGACGTTACCTGAAAATTTGGTAGCAGCAACCACAATATTTTATTGTTTTTACTCGTTACCATTTTATTTTGCTGTGATTGAAATCAAAATGGCAGTGTGAGCGAATAGCAGATCATGAAATTTGCAATTTGCAAAAATGGTTGTAGCGATAGCTAGATCATATGTTAAAGGCAACCAATAATTATGGTACTTATATTGAGAAATATTTTTAAAAAATATAGTACTTGCAATCAAGTAAGTTTAACAATAATCGATGTCTAGCCCCAACAAAAATTCTTGCTCTATATCAACCATACTTTATGGTTGTCAGCACCATAGTTTTTTCGCCATGACCATATATTTTTTTCAGTTTGTTTATGAAAATACGATCTCATATAAGAGTGTATAGTTGCTAGACGCAGTCATGATATACTCCACACAGTTATAATGATATAATTAACACTGAGTAAACAGTAACAGTAACAGTAAGTAATGTTATCACCGCTGTACGACGTACAGTCATGCCGTCATCGCTAAACAGATTATCCCCCATTGAAAAGTCATATTCCCTACCGCTTCATTGACCCACGGGCCTAACCACAAATGCCCGGTTCCGCCCAGGTGAAAGGTGACAGCAGTCCGCCCTCCTCCGTCTCCGCCCTTCCCGCCCACCGAAGAAGACGCATGCGGTGTCGAAACATCTGGAGTGTCCGTATTCTTCTCTTCTATAATGTAAGTTTTTACACATATAAATATACACACATACATGACATATACATACATGGTAATTATACACAGCATATATCATATGTAAATACAGCGCTTATAATTATTTAATATTTATCGATTATCTGGCTTCTATGGGATGGTCAAATTCGTAACAAGGGCGGATCCAGAGAGAGAGAACTGGGGGCACCCCCCCCCTGAGATAAATAAAAAAATAAGATCATCATGAGTCAAGATATTCAAGATGAATCAAGATATTCAATTCTCCTTAGGGATGAAATATAAAAATACTGGTACAAAACACTGTTTCAAACTATTTTTACTAAGGTCTAAAGACACTCAAAAGTAGCGTAAAACAGGGTTTTAGGCCTCATTTTAAAATTTCTTTTTGCGGGTGCCTCCCCCCCCCCCCCCCGAGAAAGATTTCTAGATCCGCTCTTGATTCGTAATACAGCTAAAATAAGAAATAATAATTTGAGTAACCCTAAACTAAGTATTTATTTATTTGTTTATTCTTTATTAAGCGAAGTCTACAGTCTTACAAACAATTGTATAAGTATTGATGATATTGTTTAGTAATGTATATATTATTTTACGCCTTAAAAAAAAGTTCGCTCAAAAGGCTGCCCCTCCTCTTCTACTTAACAGCAGAAACTTTCTCAAATAGGCGTTCGAGGGTTATTTTTTATGATTAAAAGCAACGAAAATGTTCATTTTTATTTTGAAAAAAAAATGAAGGTAAATAGATGCCTATTTAGTACTTTATTTTCTATAATCGTAATATTAAAAACAGGTTTAAAAAAGTGTAAACGGAAATGTATTTGTAGTACAAAAATATAACATACACTTTCACTTTCAAAATATGTTTTCTGTGAGTATGTTCTCTTTAATTTTATTACCTTAAAATACATTTCTACGGTTGAGGGCTCTCAGTCTTTTTCTGTAATGCCGGCGCATCTAGACCAGAGAGCGTATTAAGAAGGCTAGCTAAGTTATTGTGTTTATGCTACTGAGGACGTTAAGTGCTTAGTTAGTCCCGGAGCACTTAAACTAAATTATTGACGAACGAATAGTGTCTCCGTAAGGAAATGTCTACTGCGGGGAAATTAAATAAAGGGTTAGAAGTTTCGAGACGCCTTTCAATTTTGCTCAAGAGCATGTTTGTTTTACCCAATAAATTCTCCACTCTTCAATAATAGCTGTATCTTTTGAGCAGCATTATCGAACCTTCGGTGTCCAACTCACCGGTACCTTTGCCGCTAAGTAACCACATAGATAAACAGGTATATTAAAATTGAGCTCCTAAGCATACTCTTTTAACTGAACGTATCGAAAAAAATCTCTTTGGGGTATTTGAAAAATATGTGAAATCAGTTAAAATCTATTCGAGCAACTTGAATAAAGCTTTTAAATATTATTTGGTATGCGAAACTAAATTTTCATTAGCATACATGTTTTACTGAATTAAAATTTGAAATCCGCCATCATTTAAAATAAAAAAAAATATTTTTCCTAACATCAGTATAAATCTTTTTTTTTTTGTATTTCTGTAGCTACTTTTTTATAAGATTTTATTCAACTTACTCCTTTGTCTGTCTTTGCAATCGGTTTTTCAACCACTTCCAATGCTTGTTATTTTTTTTATACACACTTGCTTTCAATAACAATACACGTTAGATGAAAAATTAAAGTAAACAAATATTAAAAAAAATAATAACCATCATCAAGTGGATACAAAGCACAGAGCTGCAAATATATATATGTGATTTATTTAAACTAGCGCCATCAAGCGATAGATAATAACATTGCTACTAAAAAACTTCGCCATGAAGCAAACTCAAGTAGTAACGTCAAATTTCGCCGAAAAAGGGTGAAATAAAAAAAATATTTTTTAAAAACAAGGTTTTATTTAATGATTTAAAAAGTAGAAAATATATTTTTTGCCTTCCAAGTCACTTATATGTCACTATAAATAAAATCTTGGGACGCTCAAAAGATATACACGTAGTTCTTGAATAAATAAAATAATAGTCCATTAAATAAAATCTTTACAAAAAATATATTTTTTTATAATACTATTTGTCGGCAGGATGACATTAGGCTTAGAGAAATGCGTCAGTTTCAAAGGTAGTGTGGTGTGGTGTGTGGACTAAACAAAGATCTTTTAAAACATATAGATACGGCATGTCATACAAATCGTCCTTGTGAAAACTCGACACCGGCAGTTCCCCCCGCAACACTCCGCCAGAGACTTATGGCGATGACATATGCGAGCAAGCGAAACGTATGATGCGCGGGGAGTGTACTCGGCGCAAAGTGGCGTACTTGGGCGTGGTGCATTTTTCACCCTCAGTAAACGTCATGTTGAGAAAAAAATCAAAATGGCCTTTAAGTGCACTTAGCTGCCAATTAAAATAAAATAAAAAGATGTTCATAATATCCATTGATATATATAGCAATATTTGTCCAAACTGCGTTTGAAGAAAAAACATTCGTTTCAAAGGTTGATTAACACTGACTAAACGCGATGTTGGCATAAAATTCTTCAAAATGGCATCCGGGCGCTAAAAAAATCAAACCATTTTTCTCGTGTCATTGTGCGTTATTACGACATATCTATATTCTTATTAAATCTACTGTTTTCCGGTTAATATTCGACCAGCTATTAAAACTGGGAACAAACCTTGCATCATTATTACGCCCTACCAGGTTCTTATTAAACCCTCCATTCAGGTGCAATTCAGTTCCATCCACTCAAATTATTCAATAAGCGCCCTCGAGTGGATAAAAAATGTATTAATAAAACACGAGCGCGTTTTTCAATTATGTTTTCATCGTGGCCTTAAACCCCAATGCGCAAGCGATGTATTCAGTATACATACACTGTATACACTGCGGTGTATATATGGGAATATTTTATATTATAACGATCTAAGCCCCCTTATTAAGAAGCGAACGATGCTTACGCAAAATGTGACGTTACGGCGCTGTCAGCCGGAAAAATAGGTTCCTGCTTAGGGATGGGCGCGCCTTGATCAAATCTATTAATATCATCGATTGAAATATCGAACAAATTGGCTCAAATTCGGTCTGTGTTGTGAGATTTTGATAAAATTATAATAAATAAATGGTTAAATGGTTAATACTTTCTCCGTTTTTTTATGATGGCACATGGAAAGCTCTTTTTGTACAAAGACTTTTTATTTTAAGCATTAGCAACATAAGTCATATGTAAATACAGCGCTTATAGTTATTTAATATTTATCGATTACCTGGCTTCTATGGGATGGTCAAATTCGTAACAAGGGCGGATCCAGAGAGAGGGAACTGCCCCCCCCCCCCCCCTTCCTGAGACAAATAAAAAAATAAGATCATCATGAGTTATTAATCAATATATCGGCAGCATATTAAATTCTCTTTAGGGATGTAATATAAAAATACTGGTACAAAACACTGTTTCAAACTATTTTTACTAAGGTCTAAAGACACTCAAAAGTAGGCTAAAACACGGTTTTAGGCCTCATTTTAAAATTTCTTTCTACGGGTGCCTCCCCCCCCCCCCCCCGAGAAAGATTTCTAGTAAGAAATAATAATCTGAGTAACCCTAAACTAAGTATTTAAAGAAAATGTTATTAAAGTGTAAAATTTAAAGTGTTATAAAGAAGATGTATTTATGTGATTTATAAATAGATCCCATTGGTGCAGTTTTATATAAGAAAAATATATATCTTCTTAGTTATTGAAATTCAAAACAGTAATAACATAAATAAAAGAAGTAAAAAATGCCCCTTTATAAAAGATACCACGACACTATCTCTATATAATACAGTCGTATCGCAATCGAACTCCTAAAGATCAGCGAGTGAATCGATTGCTTATATCGCATTCACTAGCTATTTTTTTTGTAGATAAGATATGTTCATCAATATAAGGGGGGGGGGGGGGGGTTATCAGAGCGTTATCCCAATTCAGCGGTGATCGTATTTATAATGCTATCTAAGCTTTTGCGAGAAAACTTACGTTCTCTACGAGTTTCGCCTTTCCCTTCATCAACGTGAAGTCTGTCAAAAAAATAATCTTTATACATAACTACAACAAGCATAAATCAAAGATTACCAGTTCAACTTTCAACCTATTAACATAGTAAGGTAGATTTTGATATGAACGTTGAAATGTTAAAATATGTAACTTAATTAAGAAAATAACAGATACAAAATAAAGTAAATTAAGAAGCACTTTTATAGTTATTTATAAAACCATCTTGTTTTACCGATCACATTCCACAGTCAATGATTATTTTTTTTCTTTGTAACCTACAAATAACATATTTTTTCTATTACACATTTGTGATAAATTATTAAAATATTTAGTAATATTGCTTGAAAAAAATATCCGAGATAACAAAGGAATTTTTAATACAAATAAAAAATGCATTATTAATAATGCAAATAATAAATTTGATGGTGAATTATAATCGCACTTTCGTTTGCTCGCTCGCACTCGGCCAAGGACGGTCAATGACCGCGAGCGGACGAATTTATGAGAACAACTATTTATATTATTACGTAAAGTTATATATATAAGGCGTTAAGTTTACCATAAATTCTTTAAACCTCAAATATATTCAGACTCAAATATATCTTTAATTTAAGACGCTAGTCCTCAAGGAAGTATGCTTTATCTCAGATGTGAGTTAAGCAGCTCCCTTCCGTTACTTCGTTTTTATATGTATGAATTTAATAACAAACAGCAATACACTGTAGTTTTATCACAAAGACATTCTCTGTTAGCTGGGAGAAACATTCTCTCTTAGGTGGGAAATAAAACACTGAACATCTTATAAGAAATAATTTTAAATATTAATAAACAACATAAATTTCTTAAAACTGAATATTGTGTAGAAAGAAAAGGATATATTTTATTAATCTATATATTATTACGGAAGGGAAAACATCAGATTCCTTTTTAAGAATATTGCGCGCACAGAGAAGTGTGAGATTTGGCATGGTTAAAGTTTATATGGAGAACGAGTACAAAAAGTTAAAATTATTTGTAATATGTGTTATAAATGCATTAAATTAATTAAAATAAAATATTCATACTAACTGACAGATTGACTGAAATATATATTCTCGTGAAAGTCGAAATGATAATAGTGTAGATAATTGCAAATTTAAATAGTGTAAATAGTATTACAAAATGATGATATTATTTTAAGGGAAACATTTAAATGTGCACTGAATGTCATTCCAAGAAATTTGAATACTTGTGATTGTGGATTAATGCATTTACAATTCTGAAGTAACTTTGTGTAAAAGGCTGCATTCTTTTGAAAAGATTCGCAAATATTTTGAAAAGATTCGTAAATACAATTCAGCGTTCTGTAATTGTGTCTTTTTTCGAATGTTATTAAGATTAAATTTTTTAATTTCATAAGTATTGCAGGGAATTAAAGCAAACAACATACGCTAATGACATATTTATACATGCTCACAACTGACGTAATAAAACAACATTAAAAAATATATATATACGATGATTATAGAGGTATACTTACTGTATTATAGAGGTAGGTATAAGACCCTTAATAATGCTCAAACTTAAAAGTTTAATAAATTATGGTCGAATTTCGACCACTGGACGACGTATTAATTTATTAGTTTACAAATTTAACAAATTCCTACATGCAGAAAGTTTTCTGACTTGTATAAAATTCACTGTGTATTTATTACATTAAATATAGGTGCCTGAAGTTATTACCAGTTGTAATATAATGAATATCTGGGGTGAACCTGTTTCTGATATAACATCAATCAATTTTCTTTGGCTGTATGAGTGCCAAATATTTTTTCTCATTAGTCGAAAGGGAATGTTCCTTTGACGGATCTGTGCACCGATTTGCCAATCGCCAAATGCGCAAAATTGCCAATATCCGTCTGAAAACTTTCATTCATTAAAAAAAAAGTCGAATGGCTGACGTCTAACAATTAATTAACTCTTGATATTGAGCGCGCAGTATCTTAGTTATAATTAAATCATTGCTAATTTTTAATCTTTCTGACGCGACGATTTTTTTTAAGCGATCGACATTTCTACTTTTAGAATCTTAGATCTTGTGTATCGAAATCAAGAAATTTTACCTAAAACATTTTATGAATCATACAAATTGCTGGATTATTGGATTTATGGAATCGTCTTGAATCAATTTATTTATTTAAAAAAAATAATAACAGTATGTTCGCCATAATTTGAAAAAAAAACATCCATCCTGTGATGGTAAAAAGAAGTAAAGAAACTAAGATAGGTAATGACGGCAAATCGCCATTTAATTCCGTATGAGATAAAAGTTAAATTGTCTATTTCGGGCTGGATCTCCTATTGTGTGTGTTTCGTATTATTGAAAATGAAACGAAGACGAAAGTAAGTCAAAAGTGTTTAATATTAAAAAATGCACAAATCTTCCGAAGGAATGAGTCAGTAAACTGCGCTCAGTGTAATAAACTTTGGGATTTTCCATGCACTTCACCGTAAAACTAACGTCATTCGGCGGCAGTGAAGCTAGGTTTTACTACTTGGGTCGGCGGTGGGAATCTTTATCAAGCTGTAATTTTCGAGGCTTTTATGATCACCACCATCTACGACTCTGTTACGAGCAAATTTAGCTTTGTTGCGTCCGTCCCAACACGGCGCATTTGCATACTAACAATATTATTTGAAATGTTTGTGCTTAGCCTAGTAACTAGCAGTACTCATACATACCCTGGCACGTTATGAATAAACAAGTCCGCAAAATACTGTTTGTTTATCAAGGTAGATTAAATTGTACCTAAAATTTCGCGACTGTACTGTTGACCATTGAGGAGCTCCTTCGTCCGGGCCAATCCTGGGTGTAGAATCAGGTCATGCTCATCGGGTCTGAACCAACATGTCAAATTTCAACTTCGTAGGATAAAAGAAAGAGGTTCTAATTCAGTTTGCAAGATTCGACATAACAAACATTGCAAGTTAAATAAAAGCTTGCATAACCTAGGGACAGGTAGGTTTTTGCTAGCTACGAGAACCTAGCATACCTTATGCTAGTCCTAGAGTACTAGCATAGTAGGTTTTCAGGCGTATACTCTTCCCATTTGTCTAAAAAAACTGTCGTCTGGCTCCGATAAACTTCTCATATATTATCTGGTTTCCGCCATGTCGTCAGGCGATAAATTTCAAGAGACAATTTTGACGATTGACCTAGATCCGAGTATGCTAAAATGAACCGCCTATGCGGTGATATTTTTTATTTGGGATTACGTTTTTATCTCAATTTATATATTTATTTTAGTATTGTGCAAAAATATATACTTAGTTAAAATAAATAAGTTTAATAAATCGGTTTACCTTTAATACACATGAAAACGGACCTACCGACCTAGAATAGAAACGTTACTGAAATAAAAATATAGATATGGCTTTATAAAGATATTATTCCTGTATAAGGTAAAACTAATGATTTTATATTTGTCCTTTCAATATTCTACTATTTAATATAGATATTGTAAGAGTATCGCTTGCTTTCGCGACCCTGCCAGTATTACACACTATAAAAATATAAAGCTAGACCGATATTTTTTCAACGTTGCCAGAAGCAACCTTTATTCATCAAATATATACAAAATATATGTATTATGTATGTTATTTTCAATATGTAAAATAATATTTATTTTACATGCATAAAAAGAAATAAAAAATACTTACAAATTAAGTTAACATAAATCGTGTGATTCAAAAAAAGAATACAGTAAGAATGTAGGAGTTATTTAATTAATTTTTAGTAGGTTTTTTTCATAAATTCTTTTAATTTGATTTCAATTAAAGATTTTATTTAAAGTTGTCTAATATCACGTGATATTTATTTGTACTTTATTGTTTTTAGTGAAAGACCCGAAATTTTCAACGCCACAACAGTATTGTCGGACAAACTGTTCTTGACCCACGGTCAATCTGCGAACTAAACTAAAGACCTGTCAATTTTATAACTGCGTGGACCTTCTTCATTATTGAATTATACACCGTTTCCGTGACTAAGACCATTCTCGATAAAAAAAATCCAGCTAATACCATTTTAATACCATTGGTTGCTTAATACCGTATAAAACATTTTGCGGAAAACGGGTCATATGGCAACATCGTTCTCGTAGGGCGATATTTGGTGGTCGGATCCAGGCTCAAATAGATCTTTTCGGATGTATGTGTAGTACATGCATTGTTGCATGTGTTGACATGCTTAAAAATTGGTCAAGATAGAAAGCGGGAAGTGCACCACGTTCCCTCGTTTAGTGTCACCCCCCCCCCCCCCACATCCCCCGCCCACCGCTGGTCGGAATTTATTACCTCAAAGACTGAAGGTCCATAAAAGCGACGCTCACTTCAGACGGACGGACATTAGAGCAATGATACAAAGTCGAAAAGAGGGTAGCGTTGGCGTTGACATAAAACAAGGTAATGGGGCATTCAATTCAATGTTTAATAATTTGTGGTGGTAATAGTTTTAACTAAACAGGAAATAGGAGGGGATTTTACAAAATTACAATAATATAAAATATAGTATAACTCTTTACAAACGTTAAGATTTAGTTATACTACTCTAGGGTTTGAGCTAGAGTAGACACTCTCTTGAATTCCGAGAAGGTAGTATTGAATTATATCGATGCTGTTGTAAAGCTCATATGCTCGATTTATATATGATTTCTGTGCTTAATTCGTACTCAACCGTGACAGATGAAATAGTTTGAGTATTTCGAACGGTATTTTACATAGAGAATTACAATTCTATAAAATCTATTTAGGAATACTGAGAGAAATTAGCATTATCCTTCTTATATATAAACGATAGCAAGCGAAGGTAAGTTCGGGTCGGATAGTAAAAATATAGTATATTAAATGTATTTTTAATAGTAGGGCCCAATACCTCCATCACTGCAAGCAAATTGAAGAGCACTCTTGCGGAAAGATAAGTTTCCCGACGTAGTTCATTATTGTATGGCCGGCGGCCAAAGGCAGACACCAGGCTAAATTCCTGGCTGTCAGCCAACGGCGAAAGCGGATATCCGGGGGCTGCTAACCACTTTCCATCAAAAAGCAAGCACTAACAGTACGCTAAGGCCATCTGGCGGGGATCACTAGGGTTTGAATAATAACATTGTATTCGATTTTTACCATTAAATTTATTACTGATCTTTTTCTGAAGTTTAAACACCGTGTCCTAAGACCATTCCCGATAAAAAAAACCGCAAATTGACCCGGCGATTTCAAATATAATTTGTAAAGACGGCATATCAAAATTCATCATGATTTCCGAGAAAAAAATCTTTTATGGGATAATATTAAACTAATCCATGCGTCATTTCACTCGCGACGCCTAGGTGACTGAACTCTGATTGTAAGCAACTCGGATAAGGTTACGAGATATCGACCATGCATCGCCACACCCAAGACAATTGATACCAGCGTTTTAATAAAAATAATAAATTTGGGGAAGCATAATTTAGCATTTTATTTTATATAATTTTCTAATTATAATAGGCAACATAAACACCCTATTAAGTCTTCGGAAATGGTTATGTATAACACCCGTACACGAAGCGTGAGGTGCTTGATCCAAAACAAATTTGACAAAATTCTTGGGTTATGTATGTAATTCAAACATTAGCTTTGTAGCGTCTGTATTTTTAACCTAAATGACGAAGTTTACAAATATTTAATTTAATCGAAAATAGATAGGTAGGTAAACTGTATAACTTAAATTACTTATTTCTGTTATACCTTTAAAAAAATAATACGAATTTTTTACGAACTATGTAAGCACGACCTGTGCTAACGTGTATATTTTTCGTTTTTTTTTTTCAAAAAATCATTTCCGCATAGCGCAAGGTTCAACTGCTAGGCGCCTAAATTTCCAGCGCAAACAGTTACATTTCTTCATTTAAATTCGTCTTCTCCGCTGAGCATCTAAAGCCCACAATTCGTTGTGAAACGAGACAAGGCTATAAAATTTACATACAATTATACTCTTATGCTTTTCTTTTCTGCCTTAAAGTGAGTTCTTTGACACAAGGAAAAAATATACAAACGGCTGTGTGAACATCTGATCTATCAGAAAATGGCTGATTCACTTAGCCAAACTCGTTCGGTAGCGTTTTTGCAAAATAAATGATATAAGGAAGATCAAAGTTACCTTTCAGAATATCATTCATAGCTAAGTTAGATCATTCATAGCATGACAGACATTCACGCCGACAGGATGTATTCACTGATCCTTTTAGTGGGTTGATCAACCTATATAACTTGACATTTTCCACGAAGAAATCAGGCTTATGAGAAAATGGCTAGTTACTGATTACTAATTTATGTAAAACAATTATTATAATAACGGAAAATATTAGGCAAAATAAATGTAGCCCAAGGGCCTATTCTACGAATTTGTTAAAATTAATAAGCAGGCTTATTCGGTAGAATTTAGAAGAATTATTTTGGTTTATTTATTTATTTATAAACGTACAAAACACCGATACAAGTAGATAATACTCTAATAAATCATTTATATGGCCAGAAAAATGTACCAAATATAAATATGGTTGAAAACATCAAATTAATAAATCAAATGATTAAACAATATGTGATGTGCGTGAAGTGTGCGGGTGTGTAATGTGAAGTATGTCCACAGTATATGGTGATCTACTTGTGGCACGGAGATGTCTGTGTGTGTGTTTAGTGTGTGTATATAAACCTAAATATTACAGTATCAGCGATATAATAAATAATTTAAAAAATAATTATAAATATGCATTACGAATGTTTAATACTAATAATAATACCATAATGTTTATTTAAACATTTTTTACCTTTACATCAAATGCTATTATAACTTATGTTACGAATTTCATGCATAAATAACCCCTTATTTCTTTAGTGTTTAGTGATTTGTGAAAGTGAATTTTTGTAAAAATGTTCGATTTACCCCTCGTGTGTTGAACCTGACTAAACATAACACATAACACATCAAAAAATTCTACTGTATATAATATTCAATTACGTATATAATATTCATAATCTATATATATTTTAAGAACACTGTTCTAAATTTTTTATGCTAATGTTAATATGTAAAATGTCCGAAATCTATAATTAGTTTTGTATACTTGTAATAAGTTTTGTTTGTTATTATAAAAATTAATACTGTTTGATTTTACAATAAAGGAAAAAAAAACATGACACTCAATGGGTTGTCGGCCAAAACTCTTTCTATGTACTTGTTTTTGTGCTTATTGCAAAGCGTGCCAGTAATAATAGCTTGAAGTTGGCATATACAGGCTGTTCCAAGACCATTTCAGAAGACTTAAGGGGTGTTTTTTGTTTTTTATTTGAGTAATACACCATATACATAACCCTACGAAAGCTGGTGTCTTTTCCGTTGGTATCTTAAGCAAAATACACTATTAAAAATATATACAAATTAAAGAAATTAAATGAATCAAGAGAATTTTACATTGCCTTATGACTATACGCTTTTCGCTACACATGAATTTAAATAAAACACTGTATGCACTGACAGCAATTCAAAGTAATCTCCTCTATTTTATAATATTATTTTATAAATATTTTATAAATTTCTATTTTGTTCGCGTAAAAAATTGTATAAAAAATACGAAAATAATTCATGCCCAAATTTATTAATTTTATCAAAGCGCTCGTGTAAATTCCATTTTTGCTCGCAGGCGCTCGGCCAAGGCCGATAAATGACTCGGCGCGGCAAGGCCTCGCAGCGACCGAACTTATTGACAAGAGCGATTTCATATTATCACTTTAAGTTTACAATGTTTTTACTCAGTAACCATGATGAATATTGATATGAGGTTAAAACAAATCATGTTTGAAATCTCCGCGCCAATAAACTGTTTTTTTTTATCGAAAATGGTCTTGGGACACGGTGTTATGAACGTCCCATCGAAATCGGTTTAGCATTTAAGGCTCCATGCGTACGGACACCACATAAATATGAAGAAGCGTATGCACCTGGAATCTAAGTGCATTGTCACTCCTTATCTAGAAATCGGATGAAATGACCGATTTCAAAATAAAAAAAAACGAAAAACCTAAGAAGTAGTCACATTTACAACAAAACATTACTTTTTGCTTTATTACTTACCTTACGCTACACTTTTACTTTGCGAAACTAATATAGTAATGCGAAACCAACCTTGAGGAATTTCTTATATTTATGAAAAAATATTTTAAATTGCTTTAGCCACTATGTGTGCTGCACAAATCACATATGCATGTTCAGAAATACTAGTCTAAAACGAAATCGTAATTAAAAGAAGACATATTGAATTATAAAAATAGTTTAACTATTAGTTAATCACTTCACTAAGTGACTAAATAATCTGTGAGTTACACAGAAAAAGTAGAAAAAAATAGTTTTACAATTTTATTTTATTTAATTACTATACTGTTAGCAACACAATCGTTTTGGGAATCGATTGAAGAGATTATGTGCAATACTTTTAGATAGTATCCTAAATAAATAGGTAAAATAATTTTCAACCTTTAATTTCAGAGCACGGCGTGAATTTGTGTGTAGAATTGGGCGATACTCGTCGCATTGGTGTTTCTGATTTGTTGTTTTCCAGGATTTTTGTCTGTTTCAGAAACTGCTTAAAGATTACTTACTATGCATATTATTAGATTAAACTTCTTGGTTATCTGCTCGATTCGCGAGAGTCGGTCGTAAAGTCGCCATTTGTGGCATATGTGGAGGGAGGCAATTTACCTCGCCCTCTTACATGCTCACATACCGCCATTTCCCATCTCACGCGTGATCCATCAGAAACTGTATTTTTTTTGGCAAAAACTTCAATGTAACACCATTGATTATATAGTTGATACATTGATTATATACAAAACCTATATAATCAATGGCAAGACGGAGGAAGTTAAACTATTTTCAATTACATAGGAGTTAAACTGTGACGCGTGCGATACTCGTAATATTATTTAAAGATAACGATGTCTACAACCATCAGAAACGTCCTCTAAATTGAATTCAAATCATAAAATAACAGCGGACTTTAATGGTTATCTCCTTATGGTTTAAATTACCAGTTCATAGTAGTGAATTGCCTATATAATATGGCACGATGTGAAGATTTTGAAATGTCAATTACCGTATTTGATTTTGATCTGTCATCGGCACGATTCTTGTGTTACGGTCGTCATAGGAACGCAGTTTATATAGGCCAGTGACGGATTGGATTAGAAATATTATTAATACTGATGGGCGCGTATGAATAATATATATAAAACAAAGTTGAAAAATATGCGATGCTTCACATTACTTTGTTCCCGATTTTTGTTTAGCAAGGGCTTTCAATCGCGACAATACTTCAAGATAAAGACACACCTTAATGGCATGTTCTTGGGCGAAAGTTACCTTACTCCGTGTCTGCCCCGACGTCAACTTTCAACCCAACCTAACCATAAAACGGGTAAATCGGCTATTCGTACTGCCTTCAGACCATTAGCTATCTGATATTCTCCAACGAAGTAGCCCCGTTATTTTCACAACCGTATACAAATTATGCTACTCATTTTAATTAACGATTAGGAAAATAAATTACCAGACCCATATTCGAAGGGATGTTGTCAAATTTATTGTAAGCAAAAAAGAGTCATATCCAGTAATATCCATAGCAGATGTATTGACAACTAAGAATGTTTTTTTTTCATCTAAATACCAGATCTGAAAAATAAAAAAACTGAACAACTTTTGTTTTACAACATTGCTTAAATTGACAAAAAAAATCCATACAAAATAAATTATATCCAAAAAAACGTTTAGTTTTCTCGCAGCGCGGCAATTCGGGTGTAGAGGCATAAAAAAATCCGCGTTTGAATGTGTGTAGGATTTTTCTACTGGTCATTTTACGCACTTATTTTGACAGATTGAAAGCCTCGTAAAACAAAGGTGGTTCAATTCGAAGTGTAGATAATCTCATCAAGCTACAAATGATTAAAAATAAATTGGTAATATGAGATTGCGTCGTTTAGTTTTCCTAGGCTGTGAAGCTTTACGGCTAACCCTCATAACTTTTCAAATGTTTCAATTTCAAACAATAACTTCGTATTAGATGTTAAAATTATTTATAACATTGGATATTGTGCTTATACCATAGTACGATTTTCATACAAAATTCTAAAACTTACACTTAGTAAATAATATAGAATGTTTTACATCTAAAAAAGCCCACGATAGTAACACACAGTGATAAATACATTGTGCATTGATTAGTAACATTAAAATTATTAAAATAATGCACCTAAATTCAAGATTATTAAAATGTGACGGGGAATAAATAATATTAAAACAATGAAATAATAAAAACCATACGAACTCCTATCGAAAAGAAAATTAAATTGTGCCTTATTATAAGGTATTATATTATTATGTACCAAATTAAAAATTATGAATCGCTCTAACGATAATTAAGAAAAAATATTCTTTGCAACTGTCACGGTAAAAGTGCATAGTTTTTTTTTAAATTTATACCCGTGTGTATTCAGATTTACGATTGGTTTTTGTCAATTACACTCCGGTGGTAAATTATTGCTTTTAACCACTAATTTCTTGTAAGGTAGGATATATTAGGATGTGAAATTAATAATTGCCACACAAATAACTATTGCGATTTTCATAAAATATAAAATAATTTCACTGGTTATAAATATGAATAATTGCACTATCTTGGGCTTTTATTGAAAAACATAATTTTCAAAGTTGTTGTGAGCAAAGTTTTTTTTTGTCTTATTGTCAATAGATTTTTGCGCGGTGTAGCATCGCGGTATCAATGACAGGAGGACACGTGAGTGAAAGAGACACAATGATGCAATGATCACCTTCGCTTCTCGCACACATCCTTAACAAAAATAGTAACCTCTTTTTTTTTGTTAAAGCATTTTAAAATTGTAGCATATTCAAAATGTCAGTATATTCATATTTTTATAGATCTTTAAATTTTGAAAAAAACATATTTTTCAAAAATGCTTGTTTTAAAATGCATAACAAATCAGGCTTGTAAATATTTAGAATACCCACACCAATTATTAGATTTTTATAAATTTGTATTTTTTTCATATAATGTTATAATCGTTGAGGTCGTGGTGGTGTAGTTGTTTAGGCGCTTGGCTGTTGACCCAACGGTTTTGAGTTTGAAGTCGCTATATTTTTACGCTTAAACACCACCATTTCCCCTGACACTGTCACAAGCAAATTTAGCCTTGTTGGGCAGGATTAGTTTACAACCTAGGTCGTAGTAATAACATTTATTAAAAAAGGATTGTTTTAAAGTGAGTTCTAACTTTAATGTGGTTTCAATTAATTTTAATCACAGGTTGATACAATAATCTGTTTTTGACGAACGTTACGCATAATTTTAATAGCCTCACTAAAATCACGCTTCAAATCATTTAGATTGTAAAAAACATATTACATAAATATAATTCTAGATTTGGCTGAAAGAATGGTACGCTTATCAAAAATATGTTCATACGTACAGCTTAACATAAAATTATATTAAACACTTGTAAAATAGTCTGCACAGCTTCCTGGTATGAATACAGCTGTTGTATAATTTCATAAATACATTATTAATTTTACTTTTAAAAATTGACAGGAGGATCAGACGTTAACTGCTTACTTTTAGGCATGCTTCTATAATAACCGACCTAATTTTATATTCTGATGAGAAGGTTAATTTTTAAATATGGGTAGTAACTCAGTAATAACTAATAACATTTCTAAAGCGCACTTTATAATTACTAATTATATATACAATTGTTATTATGATGACATTGATCACAATGCATGTTATTATGATCATTCAAAAAATCACTTATCAAGATATTAGACATAGACTTCTTATTGTATTACAATATGCAATTGACATTCTTAGCTACGTTCAAGAAAATCTTTTTTGTCAATGTCAAATACATGTATGTTTTTTACCGTTCATACAGTAGAGCATCAAAAAATAACAAGAAAATAAAAAAAAGAATACAAACAGTAATTGTGCCCTTCATAAATGTTCGAGATCACTTTTTTTTACCTATAGTTTGTAAGTGCATTGATTGTTTTAAGTTAATGATTTTTTTGTATACTAGAATGTTACTTCCCGTTTGTGGTTGTGTTGTAAATATGTCCAATATTGTGTTTTATTTTTATTGCCTACGGCTACATATAAAAGCGTGCATCGACTGATTTAAATGTTCACAGACAGTTCGACGTAGCCGTCTCAAAGGCTGATATCCTTAATCTGCATACCTACTAAATATTAGGACGACAGGGTTTTAGCGATAATATAATAATCTCATGAAGAAATACACAACGAGGAACAGAGTAATGAAGCAATAATATTATATTAAAATTTTCAATAATGGTTAAATATTCAAATACATAAAAATATCAGGCATTAACTTCAAAATTAAATAATATATGTGTATATCTATCATAATCGTATCAAGTTTGAGTTTTATTCCGTCATTTGCGAGCAGTCTTTTACTCGTAAGTACAAGAACGTTCACACTAAATTACTTACTCCATCATTCTCAAAGGCTCAGCTGTTGAAAAACAACTGAATTACTTTTTTTTTGCGTTGAAAGTTTTTCGTCGAGATTCTAATTTATTACTTTTCTTGTGTGGTACTTGTGAGGTAATTTTGAGACTTAATATTTTATAACGATTGTCACTCAAAATTATACGTAACAAGTACTAAGATGGAGTACTAAAGTGAGTTAACTGGTTATACACATGAAACCCCAATGAAATTTCTAGGCGCCATTTGTCAGCGTTGGGAGAGTCCATGTCGAAGAAATTGCTGTCCGGCGAGAAGGACCGGGAGACCAGGTCGAGGTATGGAGCGACCGACGCCGGCGGGCCGCGGCCGGGCGGCAGCCAAAAGTGGAAGAATATAAGGGCCGTAATGACATACTACAATTCGCTCAGAAAGATCAAAAGGTTCGCCGAGAGAATGTAATTCAACTGGAATGTTTTGTTTGACCTTCGCGTGGAATGGACGTATTGCGTGGATTTTGGTGTATTTAACTGTTTTAATGTTGTTTGTTAACTGCAATAAATACCTGAGCGTATAATATATAAACTTATTAATTATCAAGAAGTAATAGTTTACTTCAATTTTTCATTCTAAATTAAAATATCTTTTATAATTTTGCAATAAAAAGTAAATATATAGGTACCAAAATGTATTTTTTTCAAATTCAAGTAATTTCAGAGATATTCTATAAGCTATTAGACTAGCCACTGCTGCGAGTAGTATTAAGACATTTACGTAACATTTTAATAGTGGTTTATGTATCTTAGGATTCGATCTTAGCGACCGACTGCTCAGTTTTTTGTAACCGAACTCTGAAAGCCGCGCGGGAGAATTCCAGGACCCTTTCCCTACCCATGATATTACGGGGCGAAAAGTTCTTTTTACCCCGCACCAGGGTCGAAAACCATACAGGCTAAATTTCGCCTAGCTTAGTTTCGAGAGCAATATTAAAATTATTTATAATTTTTTATATTTAAATATTATATGCACTGGTATTTATTTTGGCAATTTATTGTCAAAATGGTCAAAATTATTGAGTAAACAATGGCCAAAATTATTATTAATAAATATAGTGTCTATTTCTAACATATACATTGTAGATCTAATGACAAAACTACTCTTTATAAATCTTTTTTCTTATAAAACTACTTTGAAATGCAGATATTGTGAGAAATAAAAAAGATTTGAAAATAAAAGTAAGATTCCAATAGAGGTTTGTAATTCAAGAATGTCTTATCGTGAATTTAAAAAAATGCTCTAGTTTTTTTTCTGTGATGTAATTAAAATACGTTGAAATTTAAAAAGATAAATTTATTTAAATCGTAATATGCTTTATTATAAGGCTTACTCTAGTTTTATTTATAATTTATTAAATACTAGCTGTTTAACCTCGGGCTTCGCCCCTGGTCGGCAGCTATGCCCTTCGGCGCACGACAACTCTTGCTTGCGGTACTCGGGGTGGGTCGCTCGACTCCCCATCTCTAGGCTTTTCCAGCCGATACGAATTGACAATGCCCTGTGTACAAAATACAAATTGACAGAATAAAAATTTTCTGTTTTTTGAAAAATGTCTAAATGCACATTATATCCGCCGTTAATGCGATGGAATGCACGAAATAATTATTTTAAGCAAATTAAAATGTTTTCAAAATGTACGCTAAAATTCGGTTTTAAATTTTATCAAACGTCACACAAGCTTTTTCCGAATTTTCCAATTTTCCGGACAACATTTCTTTATAGGCACCTGAAACTACTGATATTTTTTAAATATATATCTAGTTCTGTAAATAATACACCAATGTTTTTTTTAACGATTAGTATGCATAAAAAATAAATAATATAATGCGGTATTTAAATGTTTACCAATAATATAAGTATTCGCAGTATAACATAACTCATTTTTTTTATTTCTTATGATATTTTCAATATACTTTAGTTTTTACAATTACGGCTCGAAAATAAAAAAAAAATGTTAATTTTATTATTCTTTTTGAAGAAGATTGTAACACGATATTTTAATTTCGCTAAGAAAAAATAAATTCCAATCAAACAGTGTTTAAAACTTAACTGGCGTTGTTTCAAAAATAACAGAATTATTTTAGTTTGTGTGATTTGATATTACTTACATAATTAGTCCTGGCGGTTTTCTTTTATTAAATTTGTAAGTATAATAATTATTATTTCATGTTTTTTTTTTATTTGCCTAAAAACGAATATGACCACTTAAGTAGATAAGCATTTTTGGGTATTCAATAATTTTTCTTATTGTTTTATAGAATAAGTATGTGTGCAAATTAGCCAATTACAATTATTTATATTCTTCGTACTTCTAAATGTTATAGTACAATTTAAACCACGTTTCAATTTTCTCATTGGTGCAAAGCATTCAATCCGATAAGATGAAAATATTCAATAATTTACAATATAAAAAACATACATTGAGCAATATTTAATGTTATTAGGCGGCGTTATTGTTATTGCAATAATATTTAAAAGTAAAGTTAAATTATTATCAGTGGTACTATCTCCTTCAAAAGAAATACCTCTAGTCTACTAATCTTTCTAAGAGTATGTTTTACGTTATATTTTTAATTTTTATAGTAATTAATTAACAAACTAATTCTTGTGTTTAGGTCTTGATACTCGTACATCACTATCGTAATGTGAGTTTATAATTTGTTAAAGTAGAGAAGTCCTTAATTAGCTTGTTCTTCGAGATAGTAAGTAAAAGGTACGTTTTTTTTTGTAGTAACCATAATGTTATGAACGTGTGTAACCTTGATTGCAATGAGGCTGTGTTCAATTTAAAATTCTTTACTGCTTCTAAACTACAAGCGATATTTTTACGGCTCTTAAAGTAAAATAAGTATTTAAAATATCATTACTAAGTAAGTATTTAAAATATAGGTAAATTTTGTTTTAACTAGTGTTTAACTAATAGTAAAAACGGTCAACTTATCGTTACCCAACTGTACCAATAATACTTATTAATTAAATGGAAGTGTTGTTTTGAGGTTATCAAACTTAAAAAACAAAACTTTATATCTGCGAACCATTTATACGTTGACCAACATTTCGCCTGACATAATGAACAAATTAAATAAAATAACGAACATGTTTTTTTATTTATTTTAATTCGAGCCTGGTTATTCCAAGGATACAAATCAATTTTAAAACTATCATACGCATATCATAATATCGATTACAAATTGTTAAACTTGTTGTTTACTTACTATCTGTTCGTGCGAAGTCATAGAATTAATTTATCTACCCACATTAGATAAAAACTAAACGTTCAAAATTTAATTGGTAATTGAGGCCTTTTCTGTCTCCTAAGTTTGACCTTCTTTCTTTTTAGCTTTTTCTAGATCTAATTAGGAAATTAATTTTCTGTCTCTCTGTATAACTTCATCTTTACTTGTCTAATAAAGAATCATGAGTTTGTTGCATCTTCTATTTACTTAATATTAATACTCAATAATACCTACTACTCTATAAACTGTCTTAGTTTTGAAATTATACTATAGATTAAATTAGATCTGAATGCAATTATAAATTAGCTTTTAGATGCAATTAGGTAAAACATGTTAAGGTTTAGAAAATCATGTTTTTAGACACTATTGTCCTAAGCAATTATTTTAGTTTTAATTGTTTTGATATAATATTAGCAATATTATTCAAATCAATTGTTTATTTCGAAAGCTAAAGCATCTTTTTTTTTCTTATAGTTCTTGTGTAAATTATTTTTAAAATTATTTCACAGTTATAGGTTAATAAATATGCATATGATGGAAAAAAATCTTAAGGTTTTTATTAAGAAAGGTTAAAATTAATATTATACAAATTAACAACATACAGTGAAGAGACGCCAGGAATACTGAAAGGTGATTTTGTGAGGTAGCAGTTACAGTGATTTTGTGAGGTAGCAGTTACAGTGATTTTGTGAGGTAGCAGTCACTGTGAAAGATTTTTAATTATTTTATAGTTTAATTCTCTTTATAATACATGTGAGTTATAAACTATAAATATTGTTTAGGTATTTAAAACGCGTTGGCTTATGATCTTGTTAAACTTTATGTTTGCAAGAAAGTACCAAATTATAACATTTCTTTTTTTATAGTCATAAAATTTATTTAAAGAAGTTAAAATGTGCTATTTTTTTATTATGTGATAGCTAGTAACCTAATATTTTTCGTCACCATAATGGGGGTTACGCTATATTAAAGTTAAAAATAAATATAATTTTCGAAACCTATGCGTCTCTTCTCCCATCAAAAGAATTTCTATTATTGGTTTGAAATATTAATTAAATATTATTTTATTGGAATATCAAAACGTTTAAAAATAATTTTATGAAACGTCTAGTCTTTATTAAACGGTTACAAAATTTTAGCCTTTTTACAAAAAATAACCTAATTTATGGGTTTAAATTTTTATTAAAATTGTTCCTGTTGCCTTGTCTTGGTATATATTGCTACGTTTCGATGATCTCACAATCCATCCTCAGGGTCGGGAGTGAAATTCATTTTGGTTTTGTATAAAATAAAAGCGTGGCTTTTTCGAAAAGGTATTTTAAATGTGTGTTGAGGTTCCACGCCCGTCTCGCTCGAACGATAATAAATTAATAATAAATAAATAAATAATGATAATAAATAACTAAATTTATATGTAATATTGGAGAGCCTTTCGTTTATATTTAAAAGTCAAATACATATAGAAACAAATCGTTTTTTTTTCATCTTACCTTACACAGTTAATTTTTACAGCGCCTACGCGATTTTCAACTTGTTTACGGTTGTAAAATACCTGTAACCAATTTTTGTCTGCCAGATGTAGCGAAACAGATATATTACTCTATGAAGATCACATGTTCATAATTTTTAAACTTTCTAGTATCTATGCCATTACCGTTCGCGTAATTGAAAAACTTTAAACGGCGGTTCACATTTTATCACCGCCTGGAAAAATCCCCTATCAGAAAGTTTCAAGCCATCAACATCATTGGTATGAATCTAACTTTTTTATATTAGATTACCTTTGCGAAATATCTAACTTCAAGTTCCATATATAATTTACTAAATAATTATTCTACTTGAATTAAACTAAAATAAATATAATTTATTGTTTTTGTTTAGTTTATATTTTGTGAGAAGTATATTTTAATGGTGGGGTTTGGGGGGGGGGGCGGCCTTTGATTAAAACGAAATCCGTTTGTAAATTGCTTATCGCTAAAGTCGCGAGTATACAGTTAGTTCTTATCATAGAGTGTTCAGTACAATGTTTTGTTTATTATAGCCATCTCTTACTTACTAAAAATCAAACAAAAATAAAAACTGTACATTTTACTCCTAATCTATGTATAATTGTATGCATGTTATACTTAATTTTTAACAATAGTTTATTGATTTATTTAAAAGAACAATTTTTCATATATTTTATCTAGGTATAGTGTAAAAACTTTCAAATAAATAAAATATTTATATAAAGGTTCCTTATTATGTAGTACAGGTTTGCATGGATTTTATCACATTACTAGGCTGGTGGCTATTATTACCCCGTTTCTTCTTATTTAATATCTATGTGTGTCATAAATTATTTAGCTGTCTTGTTAACATTAATTGTTTTTCAGTTAATTACAAACTTTTTTTTAATACTTAATTAATGTTTAGGGGCATTGTCGTACTTTGAACCTTGTTTTAAGATATACGTTTTATATACCTACTAGAATGAACTTATTATAACCATATAATATTAATTAGATTAATAAATACTAATTTAGATTTAAAATACAAATTATTAAGTGTAAACGAGTGTAAAACAGGGTTAGACAACATTATAAAAATATATTTCGGACACTAAAACGTACATAAGAGTAGTTATAAATAAAAAAAAATACAATACGTTTTATAGATGCTTGTTAGTTATAAAAACAATACTTATTTAATAGTCCAACACGCCGCAGCATGATTTTTTTTTCCTTACTGAAATTAGGTCTTACTGGTCTATTAGGCATGCATTTGGGAGAAATTTTAGAAACAGCACTGCATGATTCATTTAACTCCTTCGGTTAACTCAATGTGAAAAAGTCTACGCACTAATTATTAGTTTCGCAAAAAATATACCTAACACACATGCATTTGATATTTAGCAAAAAGTATTTATGTACTTCACCTAGCACTTTATTTATTTATTACTATACCCTACCTTAGTACGAATACCCTAGTACCCATTTAAGTAGGGTTATGTCATTAATTATTACAATAAAATTAATTATTACAAAAAATTTCTATATATTTTTACATTTTCGTAAAAGAATAGCCACAGGATGTTAAATACTAGAAATAAAAAAATCATTTTTAATGTAAACGGCATAACTTAACACAGAAATAATATTCAAATATTTAATGTTGGTGTTAACTATCCCGTACTGTTTTTTTAAGTATTTATTGTTTATACAATAATCGATAACTGTCCAATGTTTTGCAAATCGAACCAAATATTGTTAACATATAACTTTATAAAAACTTAAAATATTAATTTTATGTTGTTTTTATTAACGATAGATGTGGCTAACGACTGTGCATGTTTGAAAAATAAAAATACAACTCGTTTGTTTTTTTTTTGCGGCATAAACAGGACTAAGTCGAACCAAAGATGGATGAAACTGAGGACTACCGTCCAGCTGAGCTCTGCCATCCAAAAAAAGCCGCCACTCAAAAGGGAGGACTCCTTCCTGAAGAGATTCTCCACGCGACAAATTCCCGAAACTCAGGAGACTGTGAGTGTGTGTATAGTTTTTGTTTTTTTTTTTGCACATCACCAACCATGGATTAGTCTAAATTTCGAAGCAAAAATACAAACTGCAATCAATCAGTATTCTTTTTATACGAGCATATACAGTCAAAGGCACTCGGAACTTTACCCCGAGCATTTAAAGTCGGACTGAAACGCGTAAAAAAGAGATAGTGCGCATGTGTACTGTATCTATGAGAACCACCGTTTTCGCATCTCCGTATGAGAGTAGATGAGGTTAATATTTACATATATATACCTACACACTCTGTCGAATCGCCGTTCAAGGTAAAGGTTCATTTGCCCTCGACCCTACATACTTTAAGAATATTCTGTATAGTATTTTATAGTCAGTAAAAACAATATATCAGGATAACTTTTTACCCCGTATATCTAAGAGCGCTCACCTATTTTTGACGGTTACTTTAAAAAATATACAGAACATATACAGTTTATTCATTAACTTAATACAAATAAACATTTATATATTTCTATTTAAAAAAAACTAATACTATAGACAATTGTTTAAAAATCTTTAAACTTAAAAAAGGGTTTTTTTTTAAACGAGTAATATTATAAACTAGAACAGTACGAAATCTGCCTTCCCTAGTACAGATGATAGTCTAATTAAGAGGGCAGAAGATACAGATAGTAGTTTAAAACGATTGTAATAATTTTCTTTGTTGCTATACTAATATCGTCAAAATGCATTGTGAACATAAATAAATAATTAAATAAACTTTTAAAAGATTTACATCTATAGAAAAAATAATGATAATAAAAAAATATTTAACAGCTTAGAATGTTTTTATTGTAAGGATATTGCGTGTATTATATTGTAAAATAATTATTTTAAATTCGCAAACGTAGTTACAACATTAATTGTAAATGCGTTGACTGAAATGAACGGCTCCCTAATGGGGTAAGTGTTTTTACTGTTTAGTTATATTAATTGACGTGTAGTCGCTTCTGTAAAAATCAGATCCGATGACGGCCAAGCCGCCTACTACGTAACCTCAAAAATACAATCTTTGTGTCGCCTTGGGCACAGAATAAATATACCCAACCGGCACCATTAATCCGCGGCATTTGGCACCATTTTCGATATCGAAGATCTGGAACGACTTGCCTCAACCGAAAGGAGCAAAACAAGCCCGGCCTCCTTCAGGACTAGGTGTCGACAATGGCTTCTGGAGCTGCAAACTACCAACACTTAGTTACGTATTACTATGCTGGTCATACATTTTGTAATTTGGTTTGTATATATTATAATCATAAGAGCATGTGAGGATTACAATTTACTGTAAATAAAAATAATATGTTTTACGTTAAGTGTAAATTATATATTATAATATAATAAAACGGGACGTGCTGAAAATCAGCATCCCCCTCTCTCAGAAAGGTGGGTAGCCGAGCACACTCCCTTTAATGGAAAATGTTATTAAACTTATGTACCTACCATTTATTTTTGTTTTACATTTTTCAATAAAAAAATATTTTCTTTCTTCCCATTCCACAGAAATATCTGTGGAACTAATGGCATTCATACCTAACTCAGACGGAGATGACTTTGACGGTCTTGCTAATTGCACTGAAAATAATATCGAGTGCTGAGTCAACCGAAAAGTTCCATAGAATCATAATTTGTTGTGGTTACTGAATTTTAGTATTGTGTACAATCTGTTTGATAGACTGTACAAGCCAATTCCTTTAATTTGCAAAAATCCTTTCTTGTAATCTGCGTAGATGCAGCATCAAATGAAAAGTCGTGTACACCTTACAATACTGTTTTGTTAAATCTACCTAAAAATCGGTAGATGCACATTCAAATGAAAATTTGTGCACATTTTACAATACTGTTTTGTTACATCAACCAAACAATCAGTAGTAGACTCGCAAACACACCTCGCGCTTCTCGCTTATTCGCCATTTTGTTTCTCTACCGAGCAGTTTGTTTATACCGGAGTTTAGCTAGGCGTACTAAACGTTTTGATTGAGCCTACTGAAAACTTTAGTAACGATAACTAAATAGTCTGTTAAGGCTACAAGACTCGTTAATAAATAAATTCTAGCCGGAATCGAACTGTAGGCGCAACAAAACGTTTGCTGTCACTATTATCTACAGGAATTGGTAGTTGGCTCATCTTTCCTTTTTTCGTTATGATTGTTCGAATGCCTACAAACCTAACCTAACCTAACCTCCGCTATTATCGATAACGAAAATCATAGCTATTTTTAGAGTACACAGCTACTGTACTTTATAGCTTATCCAAGCACTGAATTGTATTGATGAGATCGAATGCGATCTAGTGGCTTTGAAAGCTATTTCTAGGTAACGTGAAAAAAAATCATACAGCAGTCATTTAGATTTACATAGCGACGACGGATCAAACCTAGATATAATATTTCTGTCGCAGAATATAAACGTCCGTCTGATTGATTATACAACCTAAAGTGATTTTATAAATCTACTTAAAGAAGAATACTTTTAAATTGCTTTTTTGTACACTTCCAATTTCCAAAGTTTATAAGATTAATTCTAGCTTTGCCGTCGCTGTGGCAACACAGTCTATTCTATAATATATACGAGTATATATAGTATATAAAAAAAAACAATGTCATATTTCTTCGCATTCTATCTAATTTGTAATTGATATAGTATTACAATTTATCATTTTGGTCCGGCCCGCTGAACAACATTGCCTTCGAAACATAATATTTCGGTTACGAAATATTGTCCATAACAATTAAATGGCGAGTCATATTCTTGCCGAAAATGAGAAATCGATATTTTTACACTAAAAGTCGATTATACACAATGATTTTAACAAAATACATAAATCTTATTTGTTATTTCACCCTTGGTTAGAGTTAGACACCAAAATTATGCTGTTATATCTTATACATTAGATTTATGTAGGTTTTATGTAGAGAATTTTCAAGCAAGATTCTTATACCTCCTAACTCTTTCATTTTATAATAGATCTTTTTTTAAATCTTTCATCTCCTTAGGTGTGGTTCTTATTAAAAACCAGCCCTCGGTGTAAAGTCTAAAAATAACATATACGGGATATCCCAAGACCATTCCCGTTAAAAAAAAACATCAAATAGGTCCTTCGATTTCTAGTATTATTTGTTAAGAAACTAATCAAAAGAGCTTCAAAGAAATACAATGTTAATGTTTCTATTCTAAATGTCTATTTACTCGTATAAAACAGCTATTTTTCAATGGCTCCTCCCTCGGATAACTATATCACTGGGTAACTGGGCCGCGGTCAGTCAAGATCGAGGTCATTCACCTGCCGCGTTGTTCGAAACGCCCTATTAAACCGGAGCTAAATGAACGCTGTCAGATGTCACTGGTACAACAAGAAGGGGTAACTCCTTATCCTTTCTTCAATTTGGTCAGCGCGCGAATTCCGATGCCGCGCTGATCGATAATGGCCTTGAAACCGTTTCGGCGTACGGCGACAGCTGAGTGCTCACTACAAAGACATTATTACAACCTTTTACTATTTTCACGTAAAGTTTACATTTTTTTTTCTCGATACCAATGATGAATTTTAATATAGTTCCTTAGTTACACTAAAAATCGCAGGACCAATTAACTGTTTTTTTTTTATCAGGAATGTCTTGGCACATTCTAACTAACTTAATCAACTTAACTAAGTTTAGCACATAACTAATAAAATATATTTTTGTTTTGTTTAAGTTTAGTAATGTACCTATGTAAGTGTGAAGCATTTTAAATATTTAAAAACGAATAAATAATAAGGAGAGATCTATCTTTCGTAGGTACATTAAATAACACTATTTAAATAAGTATATTTAATAAAAACAAAAAATTAAGAGAAACAACAAACAACTTTGTTTTTTCTTTTCATTGAGTGTATTTCAAGTAAGTCGCACGAACTTAAAGTTTGCCTGAAAAATAGCTGTGGCAACTTATTACAAATGATAGATTAAGTGCTTCCGAGCGAACTATGCTTGTTTTATAGTCAGTCCTGTGCATTTTGTAAAGTTTCTTCAAAAGTATTCTTAGACTGCATCTTTCGATATGCTTACGATAGTGAAATATATTGGTATTTCATCTACCGTGCATCAAACGTTTGTTGTTAATATGCTATCATGCCATAAGTCAATATGTAACTGTACGCTACAACATATTAGACTTTTTCAAAAAATCTAGGTCAAGATAAAAAAAAAAAATCATTATAAAAGAGTGGTTTTCAGATAGCTCAATCTCATACAATTGATGTATTAATCATATACTTGGCAGATAGGTCAGGCGCAAACTGAAATAAGTCGGACTTAACTAATGTTTACAATTCAGAAACACTCATCTTGCCCATTCATCGATGGCGTTTATGAATTCGTCGATTTGCAGTTTATACAGAATATATTGCCATCTACATCGTGTTGTGGATACTAATGAGTGTTGTAAATACCTATAGTGATAAATTAATTTTATAAATTCAAACTTTTTCCAACTAAAACCTTTTTACATTTTGGGCTGTCACGGGCCCTTTAATGTTTTATAATCGTTCTGTTTACAACCTATATGTGTATTATGGAAGCACTAGACCGGCATAATTATGTACTAACCCGAAATGAGCGTAACTTAATACGGATGTTAATTTTGTCTGTGGTCTCGCCAAGGTGGAGGACACGGGGTCAGAGTGCGGGGGTGGTGACGGCGCCGGCGAGGGGGGCGGCAGGGGCGGCGGGGGCGGGCCCCGGCGGAGACGGCGCTACCCCCGTGCGCCCCGCACCGTCATCAACCCGGACGAGAACTTTCACTTTTACTGGTGAGCGCATAATATAATTAATATACAAATTGACTTTTGTCCAAAATTTGTTCAGTTTGAGGTGTACAGCTAATTACACGCCTATTTTATAAGTACCTCCTGGTAACCTAAACCTTTACAAATATTTTTTATTTGTTTGTTATAAAATTAATATATCCTTTCCTTGTAGCTAAAAGCACAAGAAATTTGGAAAAATTGACATGTCGTAATAATTTAACATTTCGTATATATATTCCTTTGTTTACTTTGTTATGAAATCAAATAATATTTAAATCAAAACATTAAAATTTATTTATTATTACATTTTAGGTTGATGTTTACACAAAGATTAATTTGATTAAGTAATTAATGACATAAACGATTGCTAAATATTTAATTTATTACTAAAACAACTATAATATTTTATCAACTATTTTACAATAACTAAATGCTTGGCATTGTTTCAAATAAACTGTATAGGCCTGTCAAACTTTTAGAGGTATAAAAAACATACTTAATTAATATGTCTGCCAGTAATGTAGATATCATATAACAAAGACAACGGCGGATATTTGCTGTAAATAATTTTAAATGAGAGTTTTAGTCACGTCAAAACCGACCGCAGGGCCTCTTGAGCCGAGATATGGGTGAAACCTGTGGTTGACATTTATAAGTAGGTATATAAAAGTATTAATTAGATTTCCGGTCAACCTTTCTGCTTCCATGCTCATTCGTCAATCTTATCTTACCAAATGGACCGTATTATGTTTCCTTTTCATTTATTTTGGAGAATTGATAGAATATGGCATGAGTCCGACACTGGAGAACTTGGGGGCGGAGGGGGAATTGTCCAGCAGAGGACTGCCAAGGGTTAAATAAGGCATTGTCAACATAAATATCACTAACATATATCTTCAAAATATACAATTAATATAAAAAATAATCACACGATTAAAATAATATAATTACTTTAAATTGTTACTTCGGTGTTTGATCTGTAATGATTACAGTATACTTTATATAACAATTAACTTTGCGTTTGATTACACAGCGTGTGTATCTATTTAATACCGATGTGACGCTTCGGAGATGATCACACTTTCGGGAGAAAGTTCTAACAGCCGTCAGAAACGAAAAAAATGCACTATTTCGGTTCGTAATGGGGGATAATCTTACAACCAGCTTCTGTATTTAAAGCGCTGCCACACATGACTCCAAAATCGAATGATAATATATATAAATAATGACGACCGTGAATCATAAGTTATCAAAAATCAGTTATTTAAGTAAAAACCACACGCATGTTCATTTTACCTTTTTTTTGATAAACACTATCCCATTAATATTCGGGCCAAAATTGAGATCAACGGCTCCAACGATCAAAAGGTTTCCATTAACCATGCCGTCTGGCTCAACGATAACAGATGAACTCATCTGTTAAAATGATTATTAGTTAAAATGTTATTTAATTTTGCAGGTTATGGATGCTCACATCTTGTGTGTTGTACAATATGTGGACTTTGATTGTTAGGCAGAGTTTTCCAGAATTACAGGTATTATTTTTTTTACTAAATTATGTAAATAACACACTTTGCCTATGTGTAATGAAACAAGATAGACAAGTGAGAGTACTATATGTATTGAAGATTCCCTGTCGTTTTACCAATCTAGGGATAGGATTTTATACGATATATACCTTTTACACCACCTGAAACGATTAAAATCTGATATGTCTTAGTAATTAATTAAGTATGTATTAGGTACAGTATTCTAAAATTCAATAATTATTGTTTGTATCTTTAATATCTTGATATACGAAAATTTTTCATCAATAATTTGTTTGCTCTCAAAAAACTTTTCTAAATATTAAAAAATAAAACGCTAAGATATGTCAAATATGTTTTAAAAAATAATACAAATAAAGACAGTGAAAGTGTAATAAGAGCGATAAGGCAGCTAGGCCCTGTAGGCATGTGTCGCTCATCTTTAGACCCTTCGGGTTATCTGATATTACCTAAAAAAATCCCATGCAATCCTCCTTCCCCTTATTTGTAATCAAACTTTGAAAAATCAAAATAGTTACCCACAGGTCATCCTTAGAAGATGGAATATGCCAGGGACCTACAATTCTGTAATATATTAATTTGACTCTAATGGTTTAGTCAGCGTATAAAAAACCTAAAAGCAATAACCTATATACTAAGATATACGCTACCTAAAAGCGTCTTTTTACGACTTTATGACAAAACATCTAAATTTCCCTATAGCTCCCATGGATCAACAACCTCAATAGCGAAATGTTTGTGATGTCTGATCTCAATGATTTTACCACTGATTTTAGAATTTTAAAGATTTAATCAAATCTACATGAAAAATACTAGCCATTGTGTATAGAACCCAGAAGGATAATATTTCAACAATTTAATTTGTCTTAAATAACTATTAACAATTGTATATTTAACGAAAAATAGAAATAACGGTGAATAAAATATAAAGTCAACTAAAATAATAATGTCGCCGACGCGTAATGCACGCGGTGGCTTACGAGCCTGCCGACCCGACTGCCTGCGCCGTTCCAAAGCGCGCCTGCGCAGGTGCCGACCAATCAGATACGCCCGGCTGCGATCGCCCGTCGCCGGCCAAAACGATATATATACGAGTACATTTTTTATTATTTAGTTCAGCCGAATGGCATTCACTCAATAAGTAATTGAGGAATATTTTTCGCTGATTATTGTTTGATTGTTGATAAAGATAAACCCCCAAAGTAAACACACAATGTTTATGAAATTAATACTCGTATCTACATATTAGTAGGATTCGTATAAACATATTATGTGACATTTGTACATGTATATTAACTATAGATTTAAAGTTAAAACTTATATAAAAAAAGAATTTAAACCCTTAACGTTTCCACGTCACAGACTGTTTCCTAGAGTATGGAGAAGTTTCTCATGCAAACATGTGTAGATTATCCTGAAAAACACTAACTCGTAGGTGAAAACTCACTGACGCGAGCAAAATGAATAAACTTAACTCGAGATATGATAATTATTTCTTTTTCTCAGAAGTTTTTTACTGTTCTAACTCGGAACAAAACTCGCAATTTTAAATTTTTTATTGATCGCAATTTCGACATTGACCCTATTATAAAATCTGAACTATATTGACCACAAAGCTAATATTTTGAGAGGGCCGGATATCCTCTTTGAGTTCCTAATCCCCCATCCCCCCTCCCCGTCTCTTCACTCCGCTGACTGCAAATCCTACTTAATCTGCGATCCACACTTTAGGATTAACTTAATCCGAACCCATCTGTCAAACGGATCGTTCGTTCTCGGTAATTGGTACATGTCACTATAAGTATTCATTTCATAATATTTTATTACTTTAGGACAATAATATAAAATCATAGTTTCCATTTTACATTTCCACAATAACGTTTTCAATGACCTAATGACGTCCACCCAAATGTGGGTATAAAAACTTGTTTTTATGTTTATTTTATACTAAAAAAACTTACAAGCCATATAAAATATGTGTATTTATTGTAGTATTTGTGTATTTTTTTAATGTAGTATTTGTGTATAATTATATTTACTTATATATTATTTATCTATTGGTTATTTACCTTATTTATATTATATTTATAAATATGTTATTACAATTTAATGATTAAATATAAAATATTATGAAGTCACGTAGCGAACTTCTACAAATGATTGCTATTGCTATTAAGGTGATGCACAAAACTAATCTATTGCACGTGATTACAAATTACTACAATGTATTTGTTATATATACGTATGCATGCAAATTACGATATAAATAAATATGTTTAAAGCTGTCAAAAATTGAATACTCAAATGCGATTTTTCTTTGTACTTCTTGCATGGTTTGCATAATTAAAAAAAATCATACCTCCCTTAATAAGCACCGTAACAAATCCATTAAAAATGCTAATTGAAGGCCTATACTTTCCCTACAACTTTTGATTGAAACAATTTTTGATTTGAGCAACCCTTACGGTAAGGGATGACCAAAATGTTTCAGCACTTTGATCTGGCGGAATCTACCTCCGCCCGCGGCGTGCTGAAAGATTTTTTTTTCATGTTACCAATTTGAGCGTAAGCGTAAGAAAAGGGAAACAGATCGTTGAATTTAATATAGATTTAATGAATTATGAAAGAGGGTCGATGACCTCGTCGCCCACGTAACCGGATAATCCCCCGCTCGACTCCGCCAGCGTATAAAACTTCGCTTAGCTCTTTTTCATTAATTGCCAGCAAACGGCAGCGGAGGCTTTCCCGACGGGTAGTTGTATTGAAAAGGGCCGGTTTTATTAACGTTCAGGCAAGAACAAATTAATCGATAAATAACTATATAGAGGTTGTTCCAAGACTTAAGGGGATGTCTATGTTCCCTATTACGTTTAAGAAAAAAATGCGTAAATAATTGATACCTAAATTTAATCATTTTATCAAAGCGCTTGCTGTAAATTACCTTTTTGCTCGCAGGCGCTCGGCAAGACCGACCAATTACTCGGAACGATGCGGCCTTGTTAGCGATCTCATTTTATCACGTAAAGATTACATTATTTTTACTCGGAAACCATGATGAATTTCAATACGAGTTGAAAACAAATCATGTTTTAAAACGCAGGGTGTCTCCAAGCGATGTTTCCGTGATATTTCAGCAAAATAATGTTTCCTGATGTATCTACCATTCCCCGATAAAAGGATCTATGTAAATTTTTAATTTAGGTTAAATATAGGATTAACTTAATACATAAATATATAATGTAACATCATTTGCATCAACCTTTTACCCTTCGGCAGCACCTTTTACGCGATAGGTAGTGTTTAAAAGGGAAAAAAGGTATTATAATAAAATAAATTGTGTTAATAACATACCCACCATCCGAACGGACTGGCAAAAAAAGCGATACCCACTAGCGAATGGTATTGCTTTTCGAGGCGTCTAGGCATAATAAAATATCTCTTTATCACATATAAAACAGTCATGCAAGTACATATATTCGTAATAATTTTGCAGACCATGTGCGCCAATTTTTGGTTCGCTTGCGACTGCCTCAGTGACCTGGTCTTCGTTTTGGATCTGGCTGTTCAGCTGAGAACAGGCTATTTGGAGCAGGGTCTTATGGTAAGTCATAAATTATAAATATTTGTGTATGAAAGCCTCTCTTGGCTTTGTTAGGCGGCGGTGGTTGTGGTAGGTAGTCAAGCCACAGCTACATTTCAGTAAAATCAAAGATATCGATACCACACACAAAAAAAATATCGATACCACACACAAAAACCTCATAAATTTATAGATTTAAATATAATTTATTTTTCGTTTTATTTGAAAAATATCGTTTAATATATCATTATTTCTAACTAAATAAATCAAAAATAACTATTTTTAATCATTAGAGTGCGGTGTTACGTTCTGTTGTACAAAAAATTAAAAAACTATGACACTTTGATCCTTGCTATGTATGCTCTTAAAATAATATGATAATATTGATTTTAATTTTTCATTGTAGAATAAAATTATTTTTTAAAATTTGGTTTTTAAAAAAGTTATCAATCATTTTCCCATGTTTGTCGATTTTTTTAACAGATATATATATATACTAGCTGACCCGGCCACGCGTTGCTGTGGCTAAAGTTTTTGTTATATTACATTATAGTAAACAATCTAAGAGGAACAATAAGAGAACATCAGTCACGGAGTCCACTATGCTTTTTCACACAGATGGTATTTGTAAAAAAATATGGTGATCTCCTTATTTGACTTTCTACTACTATAACCCTTTAGTACAATGAAATTATTTACGAACAAAGACGAAAATGTTGATGTTGGTATACAAATTCACTGGATTGAGATTTGAAGGGGAAGTACGTTGAACACAATTAATTAAAATGTTCTTACACTTGATACTAAGCAGAAATCAATAGGTAAAAAATAAAAATTTATCAGATTTATTATTTCCATTTAATTTTATAACAAATATAAGTATATAACAGTATAATACAGTAAATAACATGTGACGCTTAAACTCATGAATGAGGTAGGCAAGGCAGACAGTCTTAAACTTTTAAACATTAATATCTTTTTTTTTGAATTATAAATACTTTCAATTTCAATTTAATTTAACACCAATCGGTGCACAATGTTTTTGGTTAACCTGTCTTTAGCTAACACAAATAGATTCGACGGTTTCCCAACACGTGAACACGCAACATATAGTTGCCCATGAGAAAAACATGGATTTTCCAAATCTAAACCACAAATGGACATTGTTTGACCTTGAGATTTATTTATAGACATGGCGAAAGCTAAACGAATTGGAAACTGTAGCCTTTTGAAGGGTATGGTAGAATCTGATGGTATCATCGGAATACGTGGCAGCAGGACCACTTTTCCTTTAAACTTCCCAGCCAAAATGGTTGCTTCAAGAATGTTTCCGGTGATCTTTTTGATGACCAAACGCGTACCGTTACATAATTGAGGTGGATTCAAATTACGGAGGAGAATAATAGGGGAACCAATCTTTAATCGAAGATTATGTGGTGGCATTCCAGGGATATCTAATGAATTTAAAAATTCAATCGGAAAATTTACACTTTCATTTTCATCAACAACAGTATCGATTGATTTAAAAGACATCAGATCGCCTGGTAACAACTGTTGTATCTGGAAGTTAATTTCGTCAACATCAACGTTTTTGGCTGCCAAAATCGCCCGTTGACTAAGCCATTCATGATTCAAATAATTATTCTGTATATCCGGGAAAATACTCTGAATCAATTCAGTTTTATCCTGAACAACAGTGCAAAAATTGTCTGGTAGTTTAATGCATTGCGTATTTGGTTGCAGTTTTATTTTACCGTTCCCAATATCTAGTAGTTGTTCGGAAAATATTAGTGCTGATGGATCATTTTGCAATTGTACTCGCATATTTATGGTCAATCGAAGTGTTTCAACACTTCGCCATAAGAATGATTGTTTCAAACATGCATTAATCTCATCCGCGAAAGTAGAGCGAGGTATAACCGGTAAGGTCTGCCGGAAGTCACCAGACAAAAGTAAGATAGCACCACCGAAAAGTTTATTATTGCTGTTTAAATCTTGCATAGTTCTGTTTAATGCTTCAAGTGAATATTTGTGTGCCATTGTGCACTCATCCCAAATTATTATAGAACTCTTCCGCAACACTGCAGCTATTCCACTATTCTTTTTGATGTTACACATTGCATCTGGTTTATTATGAACGTCCAATGGCAGCTTGAATGTTGAATGTGCTGTTCGCCCACCATCCAGTAAAGTAGCCGCAATGCCTGACGATGCTAATGCTAATGCGATTTTTTGTTGCGACCGTATTTTGGCAAGAATCAACGATATTAAAAATGTCTTACCGGTTCCACCGGGTGCATCCAAGAAAAAAAAACCGCCTTGTTCAGCAGCAACAGCCAGCATAATCCGATCATAAATAATTTTTTGTTCTGCTGTCAGTAATGGTTCACTGTTCATGATAATTGTTGCTAAACTTCCATGGTCATATTGATTTTCTCGTTGTAAATCGGTATTGACTAAGTCGGTGGCTGGACGATTAGGTGATGGCATACCATAATGATTAAGTGGTAAATTTGAAATAAGAACACATAAATCCTCGATCAAGACCAATGCTTCATTGTACATCTCTGGTGTATAATCTATGTTTTGGCATTGATTTGTTTGTCTAATTCGGTGCAAGATGTCTTCTGTCATACAATTTTTATATTTTTCCCACAAAGTTTGTGCTTGCGAGGGATAACATGTCGCCAAAATAATTGCAAACAACTGACGAATGTTATTCGGTGTTGATGTCAACGCAGCATCAGCAAGCGTTAAGTCCCAATGGTTATCGTCTTCTAGCAATTGCAGTTCACGACATGCATCCTGGTATGTATTGAATACTCGACCATTAGCTGTTCGTAAAAATTCAAAAGACGTTGGTCCGGGAACATTCACCAATAACAAACGTAAATAGAAGCACTCACGTTGCTTTGGATGTACCGTGTAAAGTCTCCCCAATGTCTTAGCTTTGAATATGCCTGTAATGGAAGGATGTGGTTTTCCTTGTTTCCGTGGCTCCCATTTTTTACTGGATTTGTTCCATGTGAAATAACGTGGAACATCACCATACACCAATGTCTTCGCGAATTGGCCAAAAACATCAGGTTTTTGACACAATGTAAAAAATTCAGTTAGAGTCGTTTTCGGAGCTTCGAACGCTCTTTGGAGAACATTTTCTTCAGTGAAGTATACACGTTGACCGTTTTCAAGATGTATTGCCAGATGTTGGACAGCAGGATCTCTTTCGTGGATGGGAAAGCTGAGAATATGCCAAATAGCTTCATTGCTGCTAATGTATCTGCCCATTTGGTATCGTGCTATTTCGTCATTTTTATTTATGTTTTTTACTTCAAATATGGCCAAATCACTGCCTTTGTTTACATATTTACAAATATACTTAATTGATTTAACAGAACTGCAAAGCTCAACATTGATATGAGCTTTGTAAGTTTTTGAAAGTAGTGGTGAGTATGGTACCACCCACTGATTATCAAACTCAACTTGATTTGGAAAGTTCGGCAGTCGCATTGTAAATGTGTGGCCACCATTCTCAGTACTTCTGCGGCGATACATTGGATAACCATCAATATCCGTGATCGTGTCATTCGTATGCGGCTTTGGGAAGTTTTTTTTACATTTTCCATTTTCCATGCACGGTGACGTCATGTTGAAAACACCGCATGGCCCATGGATCATGTGTTTGGTGACAATATCAAATAATTCTTGATCAATTAATGGGTCTGGAATTTCGGCTGAAATTATTTGATCGATTTCTTCAGGACGGATTCTATCTTTAAGCCAAACCAAAATGTGGGCATGAGGCAAACCTCGCTTTTGCCACTCTATCGTATACAGCCAACAACGTGTGATACCAAAAATTGTATATTTAACAATAAAATCAATTAAGGATTTCAATTTTTGTTTAAACACACGTGCAGTTAAATCATGACGATGAATGGCTTGTTGTCCTGGCAATAGTAAAGTTTGTATCTCTTCCCAATTCGGATTACATGTGAATGTAATAAATAAATCCGGTCGGCCGTAATGACGTACGTAAGTCATCGCATCTTGTATGTATTCCTGCATGTTCCGTGGACTGCCGATGTAGCTTGAAGGTAAAATGAAAGCATTACCGATGTCATTGGGATTTAAATTTCCATCGATGTTTCCAGCAACAGCATCTCGTAAGTGAATATATTCTTCCGATCGTAGTTTTGCCTGGTTGAATCGAAGGAATCGCAAGCGTTCGCTTTCGACCTTAGCATACATATCAACAATGTATTGATGGAACAGCTGACGATATCGAAGGATATAATTGTCTTGATGTTGTCTAACCATTATTCGGTGTGCGTAGTAGTTCATTGAGCTAACTTTATTATTTCTGTAATCACCTAAAAAAATAAATAATAAAATGCAATACGAAATTAAAATCTATACATACAGTAAGAAAGTAAATAGATAATTGTCAAATTTACCGGTATTTGGATCATACTGATTGATATTAAGGTGATATTCATCTTGTCCTTGCCAAAATATCAATGGATATTGTAGTGCGTCATATGAACGGTGTAGATCCGAAATCGTACTGACAGTGTTGTCTCGCCGTGTAATGTTTATAGATCTTTTGTCAACTGGATCACCAACCATGATAACAGCAACCTCATCAACAGTTGGAGCGTTGAATCTACCAGCATGTTCACCTAATGATACTTTGTCGGCTTTTATGACGATTTGATAATTGTCATTTTGCAGTCGTGGCGAAACTCTTTTGATCAATTGAATTAGTTGATTGTGATCTTCTAAAAAATTTTCCAATAATATCACAATTGCTCTTTCCTCTGCTTGTTCAATAAAATTATACAGGCACCGAGTCGTCACGCGCTCTTCACAATCGCCCATAAAATAAAAAGGTATCGACATCTGTCAGTTTTATGACTGCCAAATAATAACAGACAAATAATTAGCAATAAATTAAAATTGCGACTATAATTTGAGATTTAAACTATCCTATCGCTCAAGTTGGATCGAACTGCATATGGTGTGCAAATTTTATTATAATCGGTTAAGTGGTTCAGCCGTCCATTGAAGATAAACATTGTGACACGAGATTTATATATATTAAGATTGCGTCGTATGATTAAAATTTAATCATACGACCGGATAAAAATTAATGAGGTAGTTTAGTGGTTAAGAAGTTGGACTATTGACCCAAAGGTCGCGGGTCGAATCCGCACGTGAACACACACACACACACGCACGCTTCTTTCTTTCACACACTTCATTCACACTCACTTATCTCAGACTTATTCACGCTTCTCTCACACACTCATTTCATGACTCTTTAAATGTATAACAATTACACGATAATAATCTGTTAATCTGGGAATTATACTTGTTGGCCATATGTGATGTATAATTTTAATCGTAATTATATTCTATTTCACTGTTTATAATTATTTTTATAAATAAATAAAAAAACGAAACATCTACACTGAATTACTTCCACATCCTACGGATAATCTTTTGTATTGTAAATGTTTTAGAAGCGATTGCTTATAATAAAATTATCTATTATATAAAAACGTAATTTGGATCGTTACAATCGATCGATCAAATTTCTTGTAAGTAAAATACTCAATAAGGAATAAAGAAGAAGTCCTGTCTTTCTCATTCCAGGTTTACGATTCGCGAAAGTTGGCAAAACACTATATCTCCTCTAGAGCTTTCCTGCTGGATATTGGATCTCTGATGCCACTGGATCTACTTCAACTTAAATTCGGCACCAATCCCATGCTGAGGTTTCCACGGTTTCTTAAGGTGATACTGTATTATTATAATTGTTTGTTTAATACAGGCATATTTTTATTTGCGTTGCTACTTTGTTGATCCGTATGTGACACCAAACCGGTATATTTTTTTCGAATATCGCTTAACAAGCGCGCATTCTTGATTCTTAAACATTAAAAAGATTTCGATTAAAATTTTATTCGATTTTTTCGTAATCAGGAAACATTTAATATTGTTTTGCTGACTGATATAAAAACTGATAAAGTTGATATAAAAAGTCAAGTGAATAAAAATACATCCTGTATCTGCATATATATCCAAACATAGTTCATAGGTAATTTGTATCATTTCATGACGCTATAAGCTATACGCCATTGTGGTTTCAGATGCCTGCGAGTGATATCAGACATTTGGCAAGCTTTGACAGCATAAATTGCGGGTAGGCAAGAGAAGCCGTGTAATTCTAAATTCGGATATCTATAATATTTTCTTTATTCTTTTTATTATTTATCCTGATTTTTAATATCAATAAAAGTAAGAAACACATAATTAGGTAGGTAGATAATTGTATTTATTACATAGTGTGTCTCCGAAGAAATGTGTGTAGATTATAATTTTAATATAACTAGGTTCGTCACTGAAAAAAAAATAAAAATATGAATAAATATACCTAAAATAAATACATGTATGAATAAAAAGAAATAAATAATAAAAGTTTCGCAACCCTAGTAACACTCATGTTTGAATAACTTTCTTTCTAATGTAAAAGTTCAAAACACACATGTCCAAAAAAACCAGGAGAAAAAAAACTAATTCCAGGTCGATTCAATTTTTTAGGTTTTTTTTTAATTTTTAATATTTTATAAAAAATATACATTTGTTTTTAATAATTTCTTTATTTCGAAAACAACAAATGTTTACAATAATGAACCACCAAACTTTTTCAAGTTTTGGGTGGATGGCGCACAATTCATTTTGTTTGTAGGGTATGCACTCCTTATTTAAAAGAGGTAGGAGAAATGTGTACCGGTTTCCAATAAGCGGAATACACACTGCATATATATTATATTTATAATAAAAACCAATAAAATAAAAGCAAGTACATATTATGACATATGTACGAAATTACAAATTACAATTATATACTTAGAAGCAATGTATTTATTGTGTAAACACTATTTTGCTGTTACATATAAGAGTGCTTGTAAGTTACGATATAAATAAATAAATAAATAAATTTTAGTTATTTATTCATTTTTCCGAATTTTCGGTTTCAAAGCGACTCGTTTACCGATTTAAGTGCATAATATTTTACCTTTCAAACTAGGTAGAAAATAATCTCTTTAGCATATTATTTAGGTTTGCCAAAAACAATAACGATAAACAAGGTAAATTAACAATAATTTTGCAAATGGCGATTTATAAATATTTATTTTTTCTATATTTATCGTTTTTCAGGTTTACAGGGCAGTGGCTTGCTACTACATAGTCGAATCGCGGACAGTTTATCCCAACTTTTGGCGGGTGATCAACCTGATTCACATACTTCTAATCCTGGCCCACTGGTTCGGCTGCTTCTACTTTCTACTGTCTGAAGCTGAAGGGTTTCAGGTATGCCCTCAATACATCCCACGAAACGAAACAATGCTCCTGAAGGCTGTAATATAACCTGTTGGAGGCAAATATCTTAATTTCTATGAAATTTTATTTGTGTCATGGATAAGAAGTAGCCAAATATATATATATATTTATATATCGAAACCGATATTAGAAAAAAAAAGACGAAATGGATGACACAGAGAGCGAGACATCAACAGAAAACTAGACCAAGAACTCTCATTCTTGGGGAAAGAAGACGGGAGGGAACTGGGGGTAAATAAGATGGAGCATTAAAATAAGAAAACAGAACGCAACAATAGCATCCCAAGCTGATCCAATATCCCATATTCCCCAGTGCTAATTACGGTGTCCATAACCGAGTGCACTCTCACACGCCTTCTATCCAAATCGTCACACAAGTATTGCATCCATTCGTCAGATACCCTAGATTCTAGAACCTAGATTTTTTTGCCCGAGATATATTCCTGCCAATTGAAACTATCCTGTTATCATTTGCCGTATTCAACTTTCTCGTTCGAACCGACCAATATAATATTAAATTTGATTAGTTTGTATTATGTATTTGAAAAAAAATATAAATTAAAAATAACAGCACAGCGCGACAATATAAATAAATAAATAAAATGTGTTTTACTTTCAGGGTGATTGGGTTTATCCGCACAGGCCGGGAGACTATGCCACATTAACTAGGAAATATTTGGGGTCGTTGTACTGGTCAACTCTGACCCTCACTACAATAGGAGACTTGCCAACGCCAGAAACGAATGCCGAGTAAGTCACATCTACAATATATTTTATAAAACCTGCAATAAAGTCTAGCATTTACAATAAGTAAATCCTTGTAATTTTTTTAAGAATTTGCTAAATATTGGTATAAATTTAATTGAATAAAATAGGGTAGCGCAAAGGTTAGTTGATTGAAAAGAGTGCCTGTTAAGTCAAAAAAATATATATGATAATGATATTATTAATAAATAATTGCTGCAGGGGAAAAATATTTCAACATTTACCAAATGTGTTTTGGGCAAATGCCAAAACTGTGTTCAAGTGTTGTGATAGCATAGTTCATAGAAAAGATGTCAGAATAATTAAATGATGACAAATAAATAAATCTCAAACAGTCCCGACAAATTTAATTAGGCATAATTACAATAACAAAACGGTAAAAACTTAAGTTACAGTGATTTATGAAAGGAGTGTTTAAGAAGACTCAACCCGGTCATTTCTCCATATAAACGCTGAAGTGTTGTGGTTCTCTAATTTGTAGATGTAGAAGAAAATTAATACTAGGTGTCGTTTTATCTCCTTAACATAGAGGCTTCTGTGGATTTTTTTTGACTTAAATTGATTCTGTTTTTATAACTAACCAACAACGGTACAGAGTGAATATACCTACGTTAGATGAGATGGAACGATTTAAAAGTATGCGCGAGACAAAGAAGAGCAATTTGTCGTGATTTTAACCTATCCAAGGTCCACTTACAACCCCTCTAAAGTCTCTTAAAACTCACTTTACTTCACTTGGACGCAAGATTATTAGGAACCTAAATAGTAACTTAAAATCTACTTGAATCATATTATTTTAGATTTTTAGCGCCACGGTTTAAACTATAAATAAGTATGCAAGATGGTTGGTTAATTAAGAAACCCGAAAAAAGTAAAATTAATCAATAATGAGGGATTTATAAAAAAGATTTAACCAATTTTTTTTTTCGAATAAAACTTAATCTATATTTTAGTCCTAGCCGAAGACAATAATCGCATATCACTATGGAGTAGGTACTACCTACCGTATTTATAAATAAATAATAATATAGTTTGATTGAATACTTTATACTTTATAGTTTGTTTGATATACTTTAGTTATATTTTTTGTTATATTGTAGAATTATTAATATTATTATTGCTATGTGATTTAAGATCACAAATGATGAGTAATCGTAACAATACTTATAATTAATTAATAGTTCTAATGATTTACTAATTATGCTAATCATACTAATAGCGGCCAGTCATCGGAACCCAAATTCCTACCACGAAGGGGACTTAAGTCCAGGCTGCTGCAATTTAAATCTAATAAAGGGTACGTCTAATACACAAAAATATATTATTTTATATTTAATTTTCCGCCCTAGAAGTCGGACCAAATTTTATTTATTTCGCTAAAGTTGTAAAACAGCGATTATTGCAAAATGATGAAATACGTCAACAATCTATGTGCTACAGTTTTTTTTATTTTTAAAAAATATGCGGTGGAAACCCGTTTTATAAATCATAAAAAAAAATACATAATAAAAAAATATTACAAAAGGATTTAGACCGAACGACGCGACACGTCTTTGTAATCGAGTGACAATATTTCGCGACTGAAACGTCAAAGTAAAAAATATCATAACATGAACAAATTCCATCGAGAGTTCCTCAAGGTAGTTCCATACATGTTTTACCTAATTATATAAAAAGTCTCCAAGTGTATTATTTTTGAACGAAATGTGTGTAAAGTAATATCTAATATTGGTATTATCCGGCCGACCTTGGCATACGTTATCAGCGTACATACGTACACGCCCTTTATGGGCGAGGTTAGGTATCTGTAAATGCATATACGTGGCGGGATAGAACGTCCTTATTTCACAAAACACGAATAGCGGGTTGCGTCACATTAGTTAAGTCACCTAATGAGGGGGGGACGAACGTGGTAATGCAGGTTTCACAAAAGCTAATTAACTATTAGAATAGAAACAATCATTCTTTTTCTTTGAAACTGTGATGAATTTTTATATATCGTCATTAAATAAAACTACCTGAAATCTCCGGGTCTATCACCTGACTCACTTTATCGGGAATGGTCTTGGGACATCCTGTATTTTAATATTAGAAAGTCATCCTTTTTACCTTTGGTTCTTGTAAAATTACTTATAAATGCAAATATTACCGACCCACCTCAGATTTCAGCCACGGATGTGGGAAACAAAAGGTGCATTTCCATTTTCATATTTTCCACAAAAAATAAAAAACTATCCTAAACGCAAATCATAAAACATATCACTTTAATTAGAAAGAAACACATTTATTAATTTATCTGAAATAGGCAATTTATAGTTTTTCAAACCCTCATTTTATTTTGAATTTTGGAAATGTCAACCTTTGATCATCGTGACGTGGTTGTTATAATCCGATAGAAACAGCAAATTTGACACGCACACAAAATATATCTAAAAAAACTTAAAATACACGAAAATGAGAAGTTTTGATTGAAATATAGAATAATTTCGTTAAAGTTGGTGTGAAGTGTTTTGCGATGCACATCTAAAGTTATGAACAATATTTTTCAACTCAAACTGAAAATGTCCATATTTAATTTTTCTCCTCACCTCAGCTTAAATCAGAGCCTAAATTAGGAAATCGGTATATGGACTTAATTTTAGTAAACCTCCAAAAGAATTTTCCGCAGAGCTCTAATGTTATAGCGGCGTGTTTTAAACATAAGAGATAGTTGCCTCCTTTGTTGTTAGCGAACCAGATAGTACCTACTCTCGGTGGCGGTACTACCATAGAAGCCGAAAAGTCGGGCTTATGGTTAAGTGGTAACAACCCCCCCCCCCCCCTCCCGCGCGATATGATTTGCAACTTTTAAATTTATGCGGATTTTACCAGCGTAGAAACTTTGTTCGACAGAATACATTTTAATTTAACTTTAAACTTATATACTGACCTAAATTTAATTTGAATCACATGGCACTCGCTCTATATTTATAGGTACATATGAATACTTACTTATTTTATTTTACTCGCGAAACTAGCGGTCAATTACATTGATAAAATATGAAAATAAAAATGAGTTCACTTGATTAAAAATATACTAAAAACAGTAATATTTTTAAAAATTGTTAATAATATGTAAATACAATGAGTTTTTAAAAATCTATAAAGAATTATGTATGTTTGTTGGTAAACAACTGTTTGAAATTTCCGCGGTTAAAACTAATTACATTCCTTATTGACACTATCATTAATTTAACTGGGCGAGCTTGTAACAAGTCAAGCGTTATGCTGTTAAACCGTTTGATGTCCGAATTCCGTATTGGATTAATCGTCTCGGAAAAATCTCTGGAGGCCAGATGTCGAGAGCTTCAATAGTCGCTAGGCGCAGGGAATTTGGTCTGACTTTTAATTTAAGTGCAACACTATCACGAGTTTAAGCACATCTCTGCACAAACGTTTCGGTGGTTGGAATTTGGAGGCTGTTCGCTGACTGACTGATTAATTTATAAACGTATTAGTTTTTGTTGTATTACACGATCTGATGCAATGCCCTCATATGTACATTTCTTAGTTATAACTTTTGTATTATTTTCATGACATAAGACTTTTAGAAATATTTACAAAGTTTTCGAACAGCCTTCATCTGTCATCGCCGCCTTTTCGATTTTGTTATGTTTATTTAAGTTGTTTTTTTTTGTTCTTTATTTCTTGCATTGTTATAACGCGTAACATAAGTGAACAACGACTGTTCGAAAACTTTGTTATACAAATTAGTAGTTTGGACAGTTTCTCACTTATTTTAAGTATCCTTTTACTTGATTTTTTAGTTATTTTTGAACACACTAAGACAAATCTTTGAGCACAGAATTATATTAGTAATATTTATTTATCTGCGATTGGTTGAAGATGATAAAGGTCACATGGTTAATATTCTTGGGAGGAGGTATCTGCTGAGCGCATTTATGACAGTTTCTTAAAAATATTTTATTTATTTTTTTCGCCAACTGGTCTCTAATCAGGAGGAAGTTAAAGTAACGCATAGGAATTATTATCATGATTATCGTGATAATAATTTTTTAACACATTAAAGAGCTTGTCGAACAAAAATTGACAAGCTCCGTGTAAAGTAAAGCCACAAAAGAGTGCAGACGACAAAAAATCTTCCTGTTATAGAGTTTATATAAATTTTACTAACATTTATTTTGTAAATATTTTTTTTCAATGCTGATAAATTATATTATGATATTTATTTTAATAATACTACTGAACAATGACAATATGACGATTTGATTAACATTTTGCATTTTATCCACAGGTACATATTCACCATAATAAGCTATTTAATAGGAGTTTTCATTTTTGCTACCATCGTTGGCCAGGTGGGCAATGTGATTACCAACCGGAATGCGAACAGGCTGGAGTTCGAACGTCTTCTGGACGGGGCCAAGACTTATATGAGGCATCATAAGGTTAATTAATTAACTGTTTATATATTTTGCATCATCCGAAAATTATGGCGCTGGAGTTACAATCCTGGAAAGGACATTTCGGTTAGGAGTTTCAAATGGCAAAACACCACGTCCTTCGATTATGCCTTCCATCATCGACCGTTCTATATAATACCGTAGAAATCAGTTTTGCGATATTTAAGAAAATGGTAACCCAACCTTTACCTCCTAAATAATTATAGATAGGTATAAACGCGTGAAATTTTAAAGCGTGACAGCTAACGGAACCTTTATAGGCTACACGAATTTCAAAATTTCAAAATGGTAAACGTAAATGGTAAAATGGTAATTTCAAAAAAAAAAGTATTGAACGCAGGGCATGTGTGGATTACATTTCTGCTCTAAATAATAATAATAATAAATTTCTGCTCTAGGTTATTCGGACCCAACTTAACAGATTTAAAAGGCACGGTGTCAGGCAAAACCGGTCACTGTATAATCTGAGATATATAATTATTATTTAATATTACCTCTTACGTCCAATACTCACAATAAATATATCAATGTATTTATTTATTTATTGTGACATAATTAATTTGTCAAAGAAATAGAATTGTAAGAACAAATCACAGTTACAAATGAATATTATAAATGCACCGGGAGCGATTAGCACTGCTACATTTTGTGCCCTGCCTTCTTTACTAGACTATGTCTGTACTAAGGAAGGCAGTAATTGTCACGTAAGTTCGCGTTTAAGAAACATGCGCTAAATTGCATAAAAGTATTTGATTCTAAAATATTTTTTATAATATATTTTAAAATATTAGCATTATTTTTAAAACGAAAATTGCAACTGAAAAAAATAAATAATATGTAATAATAAATTTATTTTAGTTTTATTAATTGGTAACTTATTCATTGCTTATATCCATGTATGTTTTCTTGAACTTCGTGCAAATTTATAAAACTGTTGATTTCTCTAATAGATCATTTTTTTAAAAATTTATATTAAAAAAATTTGCAGGTGCCTGGCGGTATGAAGCGACGCGTTTTAAGATGGTATGACTACTCCTGGTCCAGAGGCAGGATTCAGGGGGGCGGAGATATAAACACGGCTTTGGGACTCCTTCCCGACAAGCTAAAGACTGAATTAGCGCTTCACGTGAATCTTAGCGTTTTGAAAAAGGTAACTTTCATATTATATCGGCCAGTTGTGTTTATCAAATATCGATACTTTTTCATATTCTTCAGTAGCTTATTACAAACCAGGCGGTTGTGTGAAAAAAAGTAGTACGTAGATTCCCACAGGCGCGAGCGCATCTTCGCGCATCGCGTTTGATGGTATGGACTCACTCTAATGTCACGAAGGACGCTTACACATGCGTCAACCAAATAGAAAATCCCTCTACGCCGAAACGCCCTGGGATCCTGGTATAAATGTTTACACATCAATAAACGCCAGTGACCCATGTTTACGGTTTCCACACCCAGTGTCTTTTGATTGCAAAAGAGATCGTCTAGTAATTCCGGGATACAAACATACTTCTAAGAAGAGCTGCTTTAATATTAATATCACTCAGCGCACAATATTTTGTTTCACTCGTATTATTGAGTAGGTACCTCAAAATTTTCTTGAGGAAGATCTCACCGTTATTCAAAAATTCAATTGTAGAGTTTTTAACCATTACCTTACGGATTGTAAAACCGAGGTCTTCCTTCCCTTTGGGCCGTTACTTACAATCCTGGTAAATCTCAACCAGTAAATCAAATGGCAAATCTCAATAAAACAACAATCCTGTTAAATCTCGAAAGGCGGTTTTCTCATAGGACTACAGATCAAATTTAGAAAACATAGAACACGCAGTTTATATGTATTTCATACACTCTTTATAAATCACAAATTTTTTAATCTGTATATTTCTTCAAAATTAATAAAATAAATAAAATAGTAAATACAAAAGGCACATAACTTTTAACAATCACTTGAAGGTGTCTTAAAATAAGGTGCCACGTTCGAGGTCCTTGTTTCTGCGATTGAAATTGAGGGGTAAGTAATTGGGTATCTTAAATATTTCATCAGCTATTAAGGTCATAACTCTGTTCACTTATCCACTAAGCATAAGGATACTGGACAACTCATAAAAAAAATACCTTGCCAGTTGGTTTCATAACAAAATACACTTATTCTATGATTCTACTGTTTCAGTTTATGAAAATGCTAAAAAAATCCAGATTTTCTAAAACATACCTACTAAACGAAGCGCACTTCTCCATAATTTCTATTCGTTTGATTTCAAACAATTCCAAATTCTAATAATAATCAATTATGGTCATCATAATGATGAAACAAATATTCTAGATTAAACATTTTAGTATTCCATGCCAAGTAATCTACCTTTTTTTCCAGGTGACCATCTTTCAAGAATGTCAACCAGAGTTTCTACACGATCTAGTGTTAAAAATGAAAGCCTACATCTTTACACCTGGCGATTCGATATGCCGAAAAGGTAATAATTTCCTGTTCACGCTGACAACCTGTCGATTGTAACAATTTTATAATAAATATTTTTAATTTTGTTTCAGGCGAAGTGGCCAGAGAGATGTTTATAATAGCCGATGGAATTTTAGAAGTTATATCAGAAACGGGAAGGGTTTTAACCACCATGAAAGCGGGAGACTTCTTTGGGGAAATCGGTATACTAAATCTGGACGGATTAAATAAGTAAGTCATTTTAAAGACGTAAATATATTTTACTTAACAGACAAATCATTTATTTATAAAGTGCATTCGGGACACCATTTCCTCACATAAAAATAACACAGTTTTTGCTCTGCTACTCTCTCTTCACACATCACAAGCATTAACACAATTATTACTTACACCTTCAACATACAGTACCCTTCTATTGTAATATTGTTTAGTATTTAGGCTATATCAATTAAATCATTTTTGAAGTTATATTTCTTTGGGCCCGTTGTACTCATTGGGATGGGATATTGGTCGAGAAACCGCGTCACGCGTTAGAAGTATTTATTACGTTTGTCGAGTTGTAGAGTCCAATTGCCTTTTTACGTCCGTAGAGTCCTTTCCGAAATTTGAAGCTAGTTATCTGTATTTTTTTTCACAAATTATACGAAAGTATACGAATATACGAACTTAATAATGATAATGTTTAGGTGTATAGTGTAATAATGAAGTGACTTATAATAATATATTGAAGAGAAATATATAGAATAACAGAGAAAAATGTCTTATATTTCATTTATATATCCTGTGTGTGAGTGGGTGTGTGCGAATGGCTAAAGAAGTATAACTTCCACCGTCTGGCCCGACGGAGACCCAATTTTTTTTTCATTTTGTCTTTCCTACTTCATTTTGTTTTAACTGTCATGTTAGATTTAAATGTGTAACTCAAAGTCGACCTTAAAGTTGTTAATATCATAATTTCTATTGACATAACGCTGTGAGTTTACCGATGAATATAAATTAATAAGTAATTATATATTGTATTGATTACATTGCCTTATAAGCTTGGTATGTTTTCTGATAAGTCTTATTATGACAAATAAGCTATTAATATTAAAAATTCAATACCATCTCTGCTGGTATTGAATTTATGATCACAATTTTTGAGTCGAATTTCATTTTAAATTAAAAGTACAAACTCCGAAAATAAAATTAATTTTATAAATAAATAACCGAGCCTTAAAAACCAACCAAAATAATTAAGTGATATTCTTAAGTTACTATCTATTGAATAAGACCTATGTAGAAAAATAAACCTATGTAGACCTTCATAGTTCAGCGTAGACATAATTTATTGCACGTATAATAATGACGTCTGAATGCGTCGCGTCTATTACAAAAAAAAGTGTAATTTATTGTAATTTATACAGACGCACAGCGGACGTTCGCTCGGTGGGCTATTCAGAATTATTCTCGCTATCGAGGGAAGACGTCCTGGCTGCCATGAAGGACTACCCTGAAGCACAGGATATCCTCCAAACTCTGGGCAGGAAAAGGCTGCAGGAGGCTAGAAACTGCTCGAGGGCTAGACCATCAAAGCGTAAGTATATTTGTTATTTTAGTATAAATACGATGCAACGTCCACTAATTGATTTGTATACCCCAGATAAAGAAGATGTCATGTTACCACAAAAACGTGATTATTTTAAAATGTTATAATAGGACATAAAAAACCAGAAACCATTAAGTTTATATTTGCTATAATAATATGCATATCAGGAACACTTATCGGTTGTGAGTGAATCAGTTTGCCGAAAATATTTTTATTATGGTATACTGTAGTGTAACTGATATTACAGATTGTTATCTCCTGAACCGGTGCGGATCTAGGGAACCCCTCACCCCGCCCTAAGAATCCTAAATTATCCAAAAATTGCAAGTTGCACCCTCTCCTAGAAAGAGCAAGGGTCCTTGCTTCGAACACACTGGCAGCACTCCTCGTTTCCGAGAGACACATCCCATTGCAATTAAGCATGCTTCTAGCTTCGACCTTTAATGGCCCCAGAAAATCTCTAGAAAATTCGCCCCCACCTAAGAATTGAGTCTGGATCCGCCTCTGTCCTGAACTCTAATTTCTCTGTCCAGCTGTAGACATCTTAGTGGTTTTACATACTTTCAGGATTTGATATTTCCAATTGAAACAAACAAATTACAAAATCTGCTAATTTTAGGAACCCGGCATGAAATAAATTTTTATCTAATGAAAATATATTAACTGAAGAAAAATGGTCATCATATTATTGCCGACATATTATAATCGTACAAAACCTAGATCGAAAAACACTTTTTTGATTTAAATAATCGTTTATTTCACACCAACTTTCATCCGATTTATTTTGCTAAATATTGTTGATCTTCCTATTGTGTAAAATATTTTATATGCATACATTTAGCTTAGCATGTTACATTATAATGCTCACTGCCGTTCTCTTGCACTGTTTCCTTTTTTAGTATCCAGCTTTCATCTTTGATTTTTCTATAATTTCATCAACTTTATATTCAAGTTTTCATATTCCAAAAACATTTTTTTTTTTTTTTGTTATGGAATATAAATTGGCCGATGAATATAAGTCTATAACCTTCCTAACTAGGTAATAGTTACCTGTTCTAAGGAAGGTTATATATGAAGTGATACAGTGCATAGCAGAGACCAGCGCAAAACCCTGAGAAAAATGTAAAAATAATAAGGCACAAATATACACACTGATATACACACCCACACACACATACACACATGAATACAATTTAAATGTTTACTCAAGAATACTTAATATATGAAAAAATAAAATAAATAAAGGAAACAATTAAAAAATAACAAATAAATGAATAAACAATTATTAAATATATAGGTAAATAAATATTCGATATAAATAAATATTCAATATAAAAATAGTGTTAAACTACATATAGTATAGAAACATATCTTATAGTGATATATATATATATATACATTGGGCATAAACATATTGGTATGACATATCTAAGTAAGCATATCTTTTTTTTTATTTTTTTTTAAACATTCTAGGTAACTAAAATAATATTTTTTACTTAGTAGCTAAAGTCGCTTAAATTACAGTCGTATTAAATTTTATCTAAACAACTATTTCAGAAATTAATTTCTCAGCAGCATCTCTACCCAAAGAGATTAACCATTTTAAGTTAGATTTAGCGAGGCAAGCTTTAGTTTTAGCATCCCTAATTTCATCGCTTATCTGGTTATATATTTTTGGGCCCAGAAACATCTCATTAGATGTCTCTGTCCAAAAGATGTTTTCATTATTATTTAAACACTTATAATCGATGTAGAATATCATTTAATTAATTTATAGGAGATCCAAGCGTGGACGCCTCTGTTGATGCCGACAACAGCGCCTCTAAGAGAATCGTGCATAAACTGAGAAGCGATGTCAAGGTAAAGATTGGAACACAAATACTATGAGATTAAGGCCTAACGGTATGCCTTGACGGTTATTTTTTATTCAAATTTGGGCCTAGAACATTGGCGTAGGTACTTAACCAAGGGCTCCGGTGCAAAAATGGTATTGGGGCCCTATCTACAAAAGGTGCAAAGCTACTTAATTATCAGCTCTTTATTGCCCACTGTAGGGCCCAATGAAGCAAAGCTACTTACTAGTGTAATGCAGTAGATAATCTTTTTATCCAACACACGAAAAATCACACATAGACGTGTGCGTGTGTGTTTGTTTACAGTAGGTATAGTGAAATAGATTACTTCAACTTGTGGTGGCTGTTCTACTTTAGCTGAGGCCGCGACGCAGAAGGAAGATTATACATCCTGTTATGTTAGTATGTAGATCTATGATGAAGGATCATTCGTTTAGGGGAATTCCCTACAACTACATGTGTGCGTGTGTATTATTTATGTTCAAAGAGTTTCTTTTATGTTGAGTATAAAGTCGCATTTATGCAAATGCAATATCGCTAAAATTGTGGCTATATGTTTTACCAATGCGGTTTATTACTGAATTCATTGCGTAATTCGTATTGCACTTAGGCACCAAGAATAAATCTTTATTTCGGGTTAGGCGTGACGGAACCCTCAAGCGCAAACTGCTTAGCAAATAGGAGCTGTCTGTATTTACCCCTCGGTTCTCCAGGCTCAGTAAATTGTGATGGAATAATGAGTCCTCATAGTTATCATACTGAAAGTAGTCGAGATAATAAAGCGACGCTGTATTCGTTCCAACTTACGAGTATTAGAGATACAGGGATACCAAACAGGGCCTAGCTACCAATTATCTAGCAAACTACATATTTGTACTTCAAACTGATGGCCTGATATAATTTGGTAATATCATGTTTTTTTTATTATTTTTAAGGGCCTAAAAAATGCATTAAGGAATCGATCCCGCGCTTCCAGAAGATCTGCCGGGGAATCGATAGAGCTGCAGAGTTTGGCTGCTTCTGGGATACACAAAATCACAGAAGGACTAGCCCCTAAGGGTGTTCTGAGAAGGATGCCAAGAGTCGAGAGCGACGAATACAATCATGTTGCGGAAGTAAGAGGGTCTTTAAAATAATATTTCCGTGGACTTTTTCAATTTCATACAATTCAAAAGGGAAAACAAACCTAGTACGTGTGTTTGTGATAGAATTAAACGACTCGAGACGAATATATACGCTTGTTACAATGTATCCCGGAAACGAAGGTGTTGCTTGCGCAGCAACAAGGAAGGGACGCACGTCACAGGAGCACGTCGTATACCCGACGCCTGTACAGGATATCCTAAGACCATTCCAAGGGGGTATTTAGGTTTCCTATTATGAATAAGAAATTATAAAAAAAGAATGCGAAAATAATTCATCACCAAATTAAAGCGATCGATATCTCGTTTTCGATATAGGTCATTCACCTGCGTTGCAGCTGGCGACGTATAAAATACACCGTTTTTTATTATCATGTAAAGTTTACATTTTTTATTTCTTGGAAACCACGAGGAATTTTTATATGACATCAATACAAATCATGTTTTTAATCGTAGGTAAGTTTTTTTTATCAGGAATTGTCTTGGGGTGCAGCCACACTGCACAACCCGCACGAAGTGTATCGTTCTAATATCAGTCCCAGATATGTACGCAAATATTTGCAAAGATGTACAAATACATAGGAGGCCATTTGTAAATATTTGCACATTTTTTTGTTTTTTCTTTAACGAATAACAAAGAGATCACAGATAAAACACAAATACTTAACAGAAAAGTCTAGTTAAAATAGGTTTTAACACGTATTTTAAATTTAGCAAAAATACAAAAATACGTACCTTGTTAACATTTTTATATTCAAAATAGAGTACCTCGTACTTCGGAGGACTTTTATTTTTTAATAATACAAATATTAACTTTTTTTGCAAATTTTATAATTTTCACCAATATGAAAAAATAAAAGAATAGAAATAGCTAGCAATCAATTTAATAAATTTATAACTAATTTTTAGGACGAAGGCGGGGGACCAACAGATTCTGCAACAGCAGGTATCAAGGAGGAAAAGAATGTATCTCCAATAGGAGCTGGCCTTCCTCTTTTAGCCAGACTAAAATTGCTCAAAGAAAAGCAGGTTAAAAAATATAATAATTTATTAAGAAAGCATGTTATCAAAATATGATTTTTATTCTGATTATTCCTTGATTTTTACAGTACTAATAACTAACTAACCCAGTTGACTAATACTTGATATTAAATTAACCTCACAGGATCGAGAGGAAAAAGAAGTTGCAAAGAAGAGGCTGTCGTGTGGTTCACTGTTAACATCACCACATGCACCACCACAGACAGCGTCGCCGCCTGTTCAACTTATTCCATCAGATTCAGAAGTAGTTGGAGCTGGATTACCATTGATACAAAGGCTGCTACTACTCAAGGCAAAAGAAGAAAAGGATAAGACACACGTATTGACAATAGGAAATAGCAATCCGTCCAGCTCAGATACCGTCAGTCCATGTTCACTTAAAAGTCCCTTAAGCCCAACGGTAAAAACACTCAGTCCAAACAAAAAAAGTTCTGGATCAAGCTCTCCTGGAAAGTCACACAGTCCTACAACTCGAATATCGAGGAAAAACTCGTCTGGTTCCAGCGACGGAGCAACAAAACCAAAAGTTAGCTTTAAAGAAAAAATTCTTCAAGTTCAAGGCGATGGCACTTCAATAAGTCAACCTCTTGCTAAAGTTGAAGACTCGATAGATGATAAAAGCATCATAGATACAGATAAATTGTTACACAAAGAAACAAAAGTTGAGCCTATTCAAACTCAGACGATTACAATTCCAACAAGTGTAGTCAATAAAATAAAATCACCAGCTAAAGCCGTTGGTTCCACATTTAGAGATAAGTTAAAACAATTACAGGGTGGCACTAGTCATAGAGAAACGCCTCAAATAACTAATATTGTGCCAAATAAGATTGAAATCAAAGGTGTCAAACCTGTTGTTAGCGACGACATTAAAGTTGAAGAAGAGAAATCAAAAGAAGATAGGACGTCTAAGAAACCTTGGTTAAAACTAAAGAAGGCTGCTATTCTCAGCGTGGATTCAACGAACTATGAGAACAAAGTTGTAAGAAAAGAAACTAAGAAGATCGGTAAAGCACAATTTAGGTGTATTACTACATCAACAATTGCTATACCGTCTATTAGTCAAGCAATATTCGATAATTATAGAGATGAAAATAAGGGTGAAACTGAACATACAATTAAAAATATTAACAAAATATTTACAGGTCCCTTACAGGGCCCATCTTACAGCACAAAAAGTTATGAAAATATTGGTGAACCTATGTCACTACCATTACACTCACTTAAAGTTTCATCATCTATGTCACCATATCGAAAAATTAGTAAATCTTATATGTCAGTTGATGATTTATCTCCAGAATATAGTGGCCTTCCTTTTGTTAAGAAACTAAAAATTTTAAATGAAAGACAAAAATTAGCTCAACTTGAAGAAGTTATTAAAATAAGGAGTTCTAGTTTAGACTACTCAACTACGAGCCGCGATGAATTAATATGTCCGGAGACATTAACGCGCAGCCATTCGGAAAACAGTACAGTTGGTAAGAGGAGGCTGACAGCTCCGGTCGTAATTCATTCTCCCAGCAGCCCAGAATCAAACGAAACATTGGAAAGGAGAACGCTGAAGTCAATATTGAAAAAACTATCCGAAGATATCACGCCAGCGGAATCGCCGGAAATTAAAGCATCCGAGTTCAAAAAGTTAATACGGGCCCCTACTATAGAGGGCTATGCGGCTAGACATTCAAAATTCACCAAAAGCGTTACTTTTAACAGACACACGATAACATCCCCTCCCAACAGTGCAAATGCTAATAATGAAGCAACTTTATTTCCTTTGTTGAATCCCATATCAGAACCGGATACTCCTCTAGAGTTTGTGCAGGAATCTGAAACGCAGAGTGATGCAGACCAACCCATACGCGATGCTTTTGATAAGAGAATTGATGTTAGTGATGTCATTTGTGATATAAGTTCTCCTGTAGATGATTTATTTATAACGAAAACAATAGTGGATGTCGAAACTATCGACCCATTATATGCGATAAAAACTAATGGAATCGATGCTCTTAGGCCTGAAGAAATCAGAGTACCGGTTGAAAAACCAAAGCTCAATCTCATATCTGCTGTTGCTAATCAGAGAAAATTATTCAGAGGTATTTCGATTTTGTAACACTAATATGTAGGGGTTAATATTGTAAAAAAGGATCCATAAAGCAATATTTCCGTTTATATTCTAGGGTCTTTGGAAGAGCAGGAATATTTTGGAGAGGTGCTACTAGGAATTAAACAAGTTATACAAGGTCACTTACACGAGGTACAGGGAAAATTTCAGGAAAGGTAAGTAAATACTTCCGCCAAAAGATAAAAGGTGGTAATCCGTTGAACTAGTGGCAAAAAAAATGTATTTACAAAAAACAATATTATTTATGTGCAGGTTCAATAACTTAGAAATGGAAGTTAAGAAGAGAGATGAAATCATATCACAGCTTCAAAATAGAATACAAGAGCTGGAAAGGCTCGGCTTATCAGTTGCAGCTTTACATCCAAACCTCGCCGAAGGCAACTCAATAATCGACGATGACAATACGAGAAATAGTTCATTGACTGAAGATGGTATGCTTGGGAAAACTTTCAGTTCCGGAAGCGACGAAGCTTCAGGTGTTGAGGAAGGCTTTATGGTTAGTCCCACTTCAAATTTCGTGGCAAATTATTTTATTATTTAGCAGATGAATTTATTATTTACTTCAACCACTAACAATTTCTCGGTACCTATAAATAATATAGGATGATAAAAAAAGGGTTTATCACCCTTTTTTTGTAACATTCAGTCATACAAAAAAAAATAAAAAAATTCACATCTCCTAGTGAAGTTCCTACTCGTGATGGTTCCGAGAAAAAGTTCCTATAAACTCCCCCTTTATTACGTTTTAGCGGCAAAGGCGTTTGTGTCTTATAAACTTTTTTTCAATTTTAATAACATTTGCTTTCTAAATAACTGTTTTAGTTTACTTTAGAAATATTTCAATTTTTATTTATTTAAGACATAATTTTTAATTCCGACATAAAAACCAAATAAGAATGCAAACGCGTAGCCTTAAATTCTAAAATCATTATAATCTTATTACAAGGTTATTTCTTGTGGTTTAAAAATACAGATAAACAAATAACCATTTTTGTAACACAAGTCATTAACAGTAAATGTTTTGATGATCTAATTATTTTTTAATCTAACCACATACAAAGTTTGATTTTTGAAAAAAACGGACACAATGCTTTTTAAATTTCGCCTTCTCATTTGAGATTGGTCAAAATAAAAATGCATTTGAATGTTATTAATACCATATAATTATTATTAGTTCAGGACATTTCCACTGTTTCAAATCTTACAGAAAACGAAAACAATATTGAATCTTAAATTAAGTATTTATTTGAACTTGTGCTATTTTTATTTACCAAAGAAATTATTTTATAGTAATGTCATGTAAGTTCCTAAGAATATTTATTTTGAAATATCTCATTCTGATTCTAAAGGATTGAAAATGTCATTTTTATTATGAAATATATTAGAAATTTGATCTTATCGTGGCACATTATACCTAATATTTGAAACTTTTAATTATTTATTATTTATTTAGTTTTGCCGTGATCAAAAATAATCCTGTATCCTTATTTAATTTTATCTTGTGATTTATGAAAATGTCAGTTTGTTTGAAATCTGTTGATACAGTTACTGGAGTTTGTATGGGAAATGTCACGTTTTAAAAGAGTTATAGGTACATCTTATTAGTCTGACTAATTTATTGAAATATGATTTAAATGTCGCTTTGAAAAAAACGATGAATTTGAATTTATTTTTTTTAAGGAAATCACTTGATTCTGTTCATTATTTTTAATTAACAACAAAAAAATAGTTAAAATAATGTATAACCGGTAATATCAACATTAAATATTAGGCTTTTTATCTTATACTCGTAGTAGTAATATATTTAAATGAAATATTAAGGACCGACCAAATTGAAGTAGGTTTAGTAACTAAATTGAATTCAAATTTCCCTTTATTTTTTATTTTTATGATCTTAATTTCATCTATTGTTCCTATTTAATGTTATGCTTAAATGCCTACTGACTCCCTTACTGTCAGAATGCTTAAGTACTTACTCCTGTACTCTTTTTAAATTATTCAAAAAAAGTTGTAATGCTGAACATCAGCGCCTTCTTGTTTTTACAATAAGAAAAATTACACAGCACAGCCTATTTATTGAGATACTATTACTGTATTTAAACTTTTGTATTGAATTTATAATACCTCAATAAATGAAATGACTCGAACTTGAGATTCGAGGACTCCCGATAAAAAAATCAACATTTCAACTCAACGTGTTGCTAATTGAGTTTTTATATCAATGTCTACAGCGAGGTGATTCTATCGACACAGTCTTGGCATCATCCCCACCAAATGCAATGACCGACGATGAAAATGACCCGTTCGATACATACAAAGAACCCGAAACGGGATCTTCGCGATCTCCGATAGAATCAGATCTGTCGTTTATAGACATGGGGGCGCTGACTCCGTCCGAATTGTGCCAGTTAGCCGAGTCCTCCTGCGGTGAAATCCAACAGAAGGTCAAGTCCAGGGTTAAGACGCTTGAACTAGATTTAAACAGTGCACTTCTGACTTACTCCAAGAGGAGAGCTGCCAAGTTAAGGGACATTGAGTCGTGGGAAGATCAAGAACCTACAGAGCTATCTGATCCTACAAGGTAAGACCTATTGAATTTGTAAGTATTTTCATTTGATTAATTTCTCAATCACCCAAAACCAAGGATTTTTCAATAAAATTTTGATCGTATTCCCTCTTTCGATGAATTCTCATAATTCTCTATATTTATTCCAGATCTGCATCACCTCAGAACATATCCGAAGACAGCTCCCTTCTGAGTCCGTCGGGTAAGGTGACGAGAAATAAGAGGCCGCATCCCTTCCATTTCTTCGGAACTCACCTCGACTCCACCAGGTCGAAAATTAAAAAGACGTTATCTGTTGACGCTGGAATACACCATACTGGAAAGAAAGGTAGTCTCAATTATTGTAATAAAACTGCAGTTGTAGTTTACTAGTAGTGCTACCCTTTAGAAGCTGAACTACTTCTGAATTCTCCTCCTCTTGTCTCCTAGACTCTTAAAACTATTTTGCTGCTAATTATAGTAATTACAAAAATTTATACAAATTTTGTAAATATTGTTAGTATATTTTATATTATGTATACTACATTTTAAAATATACTACGTAATACATGCATAGATCTAGAAATGATATTAAGTTCATTGCGTCGTACGTTAGTATAAATACGTCGTATATAAAAAAAACATTAACCTTTAATAAATAGGCTTTATAGGCATAACAGCGTCATAGATTCAAAAGTGGTTAAGCCTAAAATTAAGGTTTTAGTCAATACTTGACATTTTAAGCTGACGGGTATAACGCGATTTTAATTTCTGTACTTTGTAATTAAAGATTATGACCTGACTACTTTTGAATGTGGACACTTTTGGCTAATTTTAAAAAGTATTTGAGCAGTTTTCATGCAGCGCAAAATATCAGGAATCACTCGTAGTAGGATTCTGAATCTGGAATAATGAATAACTAGGTAGGGTTATTTTTTCTTTTCAAACCGCTTTAATTTATAAATTGTCGTATCGTGACTCATTTTCAAGTTAATAATGTATAGTGTCATCATACAAACAAAATGGACGTTTACAATTGAAAACTTTTTTATGGAGGTCAGAGGACAGGTTATGTTGACAAAATAGTAGGTCCCGGAAAAATGGCCCTGCAAACCGGTGGTCTATCCCCACATACATCTGAGGTGTGGATTCGATAGCAGCTGCAGCGGTGCTTTTATTTATTAAATCTTTCTTCCCCATCTCACTTCAGAGCATCCGCGTCGCGACGTCAAGCAGCGAAAGTTCAGCCTGGGTTCCTTCTTCGGCTACCACAAGTCGCACCACAACAGGCGCGACCTCGCCTCTGTTTTGTGTGGGTCACCAGCGAGCACCAGTCAACCAGACCAGGACGTAGTCTTGGACATAGGAAACAACAGCGACTACAGTTGGAGCGATAATGAGAGGTTTGATGATTCATTTGTTTTTTTATATAATTGCTATGACCCAGGTCGCATACAATTATTTCGGGCCTACTCAACTAGGCCAAATGTGCCTATTATAGTGTCCGGGCAGATGGTAGTAATGAAGCGGTATAATTGGTATGACCATGTGCGAATTCGAACCCGAGACCTTTGCGTCAATAGTCTAACGCCTTAAACACTAGACTACCACGATTCATAAGTAAACTTACTGTGCTACAGGCATAAAGAGTGCCTATAATATCTACAATCTCAAGGCCGATTTAAGGTGAAGCCAAAGGATAAATATTAATTTCGATTCATATAGACGGCTACGGCTGGCATTTGGTAGCCATTAGATATTTAAACTTATTTATATTTATTATATATTTATAATATTTAAACCATTGCTTACTGAGCGCGCAAACAGTAAAACCTGACGCTCTATAAAAATAAAAAACCGAATTTCAAGGTCAAATGTCTAAAACCTTTATACAAAATGCTGTTCCCAATAACTATGGAGAAAAAATCAAAAATGGCTATGACACCTGTAGCTATCATTTAATATCGACTGCTTTTTTACATTGTTTAGTAGTGGTAAAGTATTTAATCAGAACCTGACGCCTTACAGTTATGCCCTACAGGCATTATTAAAGGCTAACATGGGTACAATGGTATTTATTTATTGTGACATATTTAATTTGACAAAAAAACCAAAATGTATGATGACAATCTTTCAATTTATCATATATTTAACACCATTTCATTTTTTTTTGTAAATTTTGAGGCGCGGCTAGTAATAAAACAACCCCTCCCCCTTTCTTTTTACTGAATTTGTGATTAATTTGACACTAAACCTCTTAAATTGACCTTTTTTAAATAACTCAACAGTTTCGCAACGCTGTCTATTATACCAATACTATACCAACACCAATACAAATATTTTACCAATGTACAAAACCACGGACAATATTCTAAGTTTACTTCCATATTAAATCAACTTTATTTTATTTTTTTAAATATACATATATAAATAGTCAAAGTTTAAATCATGTATAAGTAGGTATTATCCCCATGCTTTAGCCATCTGTCCGCCCGCCATAAAGCTAAAAACTACTCCCGAAAAATCCTGGTTTGTTGCATTCTGAATATATAAATGTAATAATATTTTGTCAAAGTATTGTTTTGAAGTAAAAATATGGGACTTTCTTCCGAAATATCTTTGGAAACTGCTTTGATTCTTATGTGGTTGTTGAATTCGCCAAAGATTATAGGGCCATTAGTGGTTGTAGGAAGGGGGAGGACAATGCATCGTGAGCAGTGATCTGGACGCAGCGCTTTTTGTGAATAAACTTTGAAAAGCTAAAACAAACAAATTGAAATAATACTAATTGTATTGTATTGGCGTTGGTGGAGACCCACGTAAACCTATTATTAGTTAGAAATGATATAAAAATTCACTCAAAATTTATTATATTTTTTAAAAGATAGTGTAAATTCGGTCAGCGCCCGAATCCAGATACCTTTCGGATCGATAATGTAACCTTGACACCGTCACCGGCGTGCCACAACAGCTGAGCGCTCACAACTCTTTTTACGAGATTATTTTAATATTTTCACGTAAAGTTTACTTTACTGTTTTCACATAAAGTTTAAGTTTCTATCGCATAGTTTTTTTTTTCTCGGAAGCCATAATGAATTTTTATATACCATCTTTACAAATAATATTAGAAATCGTACGACCAATTAGTTGGATTTTTTATCGGGAATTCAAGAGGTATCTGCTCAATTCTGATGTATGGTTTCCGCAGTTCTACGCCTTCAAGCAGTGACTCGGATTCTGTGCCGCAAACGCCAATCTTCGAGCATTTTGTCGAGAGTCAAGTTCAAACGCCTCATCAGCGAGCCAACGTGAGTATGGAATTATATACAGTTCACAATAAGATTTGATTTAAGGCATAAACTATTTCAGGCATATCCTATGTCACCCTCTTAATGGTTGATTTAAAAAAAAAGTACTTAACCGGATTAGCGGTTTAGCCGTGGAAACGTAACAGGTATACAGACTTTTACATTTATAATATTAGTATGAATTCAAACGCTTATTCTGTGGTACAAAAAAGTTCCCGAAATCGCGGTAGGATGTATAAAAATTGCTGTGATTTAAAATGTATGTAATGAATTTTTAATGAGCAGCACTCTCTCGAATGTGGAAACGTGTAATTAGTGCTGTGTATTCTTCTTCAGTCGCGTGCGATCGGCGCACCCAGCTCGGCCAGCAGAGACCTGTCTCTGTCCGGGAGTGGCGGCGACTGGGAGATCATGATGCTGGCCGAAGTACTCGACAAGAGGGAGAGAGAAGAAGAACATAAAAAGAAGGTGAGAAATCTTTGAAATATATTTAATTTGAAATATATTTAATTTGATCATATCACACACAGTTTAATTTACGACACATTCGATTTAAATTTCATTATCATGTCAAATAATTCCTGTATTAGTTTTGTTATTAAAAATTTAAAGTGAAATCTTTGTGATGTCTGATCTCAGTGATTTCACCACCGATTTTAAAATTTTAAAGTTTTAATCGAATCTACATAAAAAATACAAGGTCGTGACAAAGCAGGAATTTTAAAATTCAAAATAAAACAGTCGTTTAAAACATATTTTCTCTAAGCATAAGTTTCACCTTTGTGACTGTGGCTACCTAGCTATGTTTGTACCATGGCATACCTATTACAATCACTTACTCATATCTTTTTTTTTTAAATAACTAAGTGCCAATTCATTTTCAATTTATTATATTTTATTTCTTTCACAAATTAAGTTCTGTGCTAAATCAGCACATTAGTCATCATTTTACTTTGATTCATAAATAATATTTTTAATTTATTTTAAATCGCCTTTTCATATATCATTATTTCAAAATGTATAATTTGCCATTGGTAGGTTGGACGAAGAAAGGACTCACAGGAGGACATAGGAAGAAGAACTTTGACCGAAATCCACGATAGGATGCTCAGGGATCTTGAAGAGGTAAAATATATGTTTTACCTTTTTATCTAACCCGCCAAACTGAGGGAAACGCGACACCGCATTATCTTTTGTATGTGTATAATAAATAATATTTACACTGCTTAACAATAAAGTAAGACATACACGTCTCATACAAAATAATTAGAAAGTAAAAGTTCTAAATATTTATGTTTTTCATACTATTTTATTTGCGTTTCTCATCATTTTCTTTTTTATATATTTATTCGTGTAATTAGCCAAATGAATAACTATGTATTTACTGTTTTATAAACTAAGTTATGCTGTATGTTTCGCTAAAATATATTAAATAAATAAAATACATGCATAAATAAGGGGCCTTTTCCCGAAAACGCTCTTCTCTGTCTGCGGCTTGTAAAAACAAAAACCCGTTATTTGATTATTTTAAAATACTCGAATTTGCATCTATACAAAATTTGAGTCTTTTACTAACATAACTTTTAGACAAAGTATAAATTTAATTTTATATAAGATTAGATATTTTATTATAAGATACAACGATATCCAGTATTCATTTTCTCTACATATACAGGTGTTTTAAATTTAGGGCACTCCTTACCCTGTATAAGAGAATTATAATGGAGAAATGACTGGGTGAGACCTCTTATTACATTGTAACGGGTAACGTGATGATCGAAGCAAGTTGTAAAGAAACGTTTATGGACGGTGAAGGCTCACATATGATAAAAAACACTCCATAGAAGTATGCTCGAGGAAGGTTCCGATGGCGCATGTACTGATGATGTTACCAGCGCGGCGATGAACTTGATGAACAAGATGAAACTTGCGTGTCGGTGGACGTGAAGTGCGTGTCAGGGTACAATGTCCTGCTTACGACAGCGTACAAGGGGTTCACCCATTCATTGGACTCACCGTTACTAAGGCCAAGACGTTACGACACGTTACGTTGATGTTACGTGTTATGTTATGTTAGTGAATATGTGAGTAAATATGGGGGTTTATTATACTTTGAAATCAACTTATAGTTTACCCTTTAATCCCGTACTGTAGATAACGTTGAGTATCTTTTTGGGTGCGATGGTTTTGATCTCTTCTGGCTCGAAGAGATGGTTGCCTAGAAGCTGGTACCTTTTGTAAATGAGGGTCCCACATTCACCCAGTAGGTGTATAGGGGTTCCTGGGCTCTCTTGCCCAATTTTTACTATGTTACAAAAAGTATTTAAAGTATTGTACTATTTTTCAACAGGAATCTGACACGCCGACTACACCGCGGAAGTCCGACGAGCAACCGACAACCTCCCAGAGCGGGGAACTGGTCGTCCGCGAGCCGCCGATGCCGTCGACGAGGATCACGCAGCCGCAGCCAACGTCCAGGAGCGTGCTCCTCAGGGCCGCGAGCCTCGACCACCAGCACCCGCGGTCCAGGCGCGGCCAGCATTCGGGGTCCGGCGCGAAGGGGCGCATGGGCTCGTTCAAGTCGGCCAGCGCCGAGACGCACGAGGAGCTTTGATGGGCATTGGCCGTGTCTTCCGTGGCGCTCGCGCTCGTGTCCTCATTCCCGCCAGCATTCCTCTCACTCCTGATGAGCGTCTGCAATATCTTCCCAGGTGGTACCATTGACGGAGTGCTGTTACTGCAACTCCTCCCGACCGATTCAGATCGGAATCACATAATAATAATATGGTGCCTGTTCATTTGACAAATGGACTCTAGAAAAAAGTACAGGACTCACGGTTAAGATCCAGAAAGGGGGCTACATGTTAGGTTGCTGCCATTTTCAGGTAACCAGTTTCCGTTGATTGTACAATGTGAGACATTTTAGAAGATTTGTCAGTTTGTCAACATACAATTGACCGCTAAAAATGTTTTGTAAGGTAAAAAAATGTCACGAGATCGCCCAATACAAATGGCTGTTTTTATATATGTATTTTTAGCTTGTATTTAATCAAAAAACTAAAAGCGTATTAAATAAATAAAATCAAAGTCAAAGGAAAAGCCAAATTCATTGTTGTTTTTGAGGTTAGGTTATAAACGCACAAGACAAAAGATCTAATAATTATATTAGTTATTAGCATGAAACGATTTCTTGAAAGTGACACATGAAAGAGAAGGCAATCCACTCGCCCCTTCAATCTGTTTCCAACGTTGTCGCATTGAGGCGCCTGTCGCATTGCGCTATGTTTACTTGTGAATATCTACGTGCGTAGAAAGTTTTCGACAAAGAAGTCGAAACTAGATCTAGGGAGAGCGTTCAACAAAATAAATAGTGCATCATTTTTGAAGAGCAGAATAATGCGTCGATTCCATAAACGTATTACGTCATTTTGGTCAAAACGCATTATAGCATACAAAAAACATACGATTAACAAACATTGCATGCGTCTATGTTCAATATTATAAGACACATAACAACAGGAAATTCAACACAGACGAATAAATATATAAACCATTTATGTGTCTGTATCTTTGAAATGAAATGTGAGTAATGTTTATATTATCTAAGCCTCAAGTTAAAAAAAATAATCCCGATGTTTAACAGATGATCACACATCTCGTTTTTAGGGGAGAGTTCGACACATCCGTCCGATGAGAACTATTGAAATAATACTTTTATTTCATATTTTTGGATTTTCCTATTTTTTCATAGTTAATATTTAGTGACTTTAAGTTGCGACTTGCGAAATTTTGTCCGATAGTTTTCGCTCTCAGATTAATTATCATTTATAAATTTTTTTAGTTTTATAAGTGCATTATATATAAGAGAAAGATGTACTTAATTGTACCTGGGATCACAGCAAAAATAACAATTTTATTGTGAGATTTGGCCGTAACTACAGTATTTCTATTCCAGTGGGGTAGTTAAAGGGTGGTCGGAATGACAAAATTCCCCCTCCCCCCCCCCCCCCCCCCTTATACTTTTTGCGTCCTGTAATTGTGGTATAACTGCAGACCGATCCTTCCTTTCATACCGTTGATAGTATTTTTCATATTCACAGCTAAACAAACAATGAAACACATAATTGTGTTTCATTTAGGTTATGTCCAACTACATTGGCCAAACTTTCGAACATTTTATATTGTGTAAATAGAGGAAAATAGTTTGCCAGGAAAATCAGTGTTAAATTTGCCTAGGTTAGGTTTAACAGTAACTGTGTTCAGAAGTTGGTGAAAAAAATACATAATATATGCAAAATATATATACAGAAAACACACATGTTAATAATTGATATTCGTAAATACATAATTGGATTTAAACAATAATAATAATAATTAATAAATGGCGAATTCTAATAGAGTTTCTTCGGTGAGATGCAATTTGAACGTCGAATTATGATCAAGTTTAAAAAAAAAAGGTGTTCATTAATTACAATTAATTTTGTTTAAGTACGTGCGTTTTATTTTATTTTTAACCTAAAAATATGGAATTAATTTTTAGCTATGTAGCATCGTGGAAGGTGCCCCTAACACTGACGGTGCTAGATATGGGTATAATTGGTTTAAATCATATAATATTTTATTAATTTTGATATTTCGCTAGCTATGCCCATCAACGATCTTTGTAGAACATATAGATACGACAACTGAGAGTGAAAAACACACTATGCCAAGTACGCCACTTGGCGTCGAGTACACTCCTCGCGAGACATGCATGGTGGTGTTGCGGCGCGCGGAACGCCGGGCTATCGTCGGTGTCGGGTTTTTACGAGGACGATTTGTATGACATGCCATAACTATATGTTTTAAAAGATCGTTGGTTTCAATGCACTGTAGGCATAATAATACAAAGAGGTGTGACTTCTCAAAGAGGCTTATTTCCATACTAACAAAATTTATAGAAAACACCAAAAACTTGTAGCAACTTCGTGTTAAAAAATATGAATATTTTTTTCCCAATTTATGTTTTATAATAAATACTACATGTTTAGTTTTGAACATAAACCTATTTATTTTGCATTTAGCAAGCAATTTTGATTTGATCTAGACGGAATCTATACAAAAACGAAAATATTTCTATTTGCCAAAATTACAAGTATTTGTAATAATCTATTATATTAAAAGTGCATTCACAAGTACACAGGAAAAAAAAATCTTTATAGTACCTAGCTAGTCACAAAAATAAAAATGAAGTTTTTTTTATTTTATATTTATTATGCAATAATTCAAATAAGTAGATAAAAATCAAGGAAATAGGTAGTTTGGTTGAGAACAAGTATATTGGAATGCTAAATTGTTTATAAATACGGTATAAGAACCACCCTAAGACGGTAAGACGGTAAGAAGGTAAGACGTAATTGATAGTTTAACAGATTTTCATACACAAATCGTATTCTTCCAATACTCGAAATAGGCCTTTCTGAAAAGACACTCCATATATTTGCCAGTGAAAAAGTATATATATAGGCTGTCCCGGTATATGTAGAGGTTAATGACTCGTTTTCGCGAGCTGATCAGCTGACGGTTTTATTACAACAAACGTTTAATATTATCACGTAAAGCTTACATTTTTTTCTCTGAATACATGATGAATTTTAATGTGTCTTTAAAAATCATATTTGAGAAATCGTAGGACCAATTAGCTGGATTTTTATCGCGATTGGTCTTGGGACATCCTGTATAAGCAATGAGAACTAAGCTGTATTCAAAACAATGCAGTATGATTATTTCAGTGACAGATCAACAATAAGTTATACTATTATAAATATGTTACCGCAGTCCCGAATCTACCGAACCGGGGAAAAAACGACACGGGCGCTTTTTCCCTCTAGCGTTTGAGATTAATGATTTCGGAAAACTCACAAAACAATTTTATTGAGTGAGATTTTTTCGTTTACTCGTTTCAATAATAAACCCAATCAGCCCCTAGATCCGGGACTGTGTTACTGTTACACATCATATATGTGGTTTAAATCATCATTTGGTTTAAATCTTTTTTTCTTTAGTGTAATGATTATAGTGTTGTATAAATAATAAACCTGAAAGCTTTCACATTAATTATAATTTACCGTTTCAACATTTGTTCGTAAATACAAATAAATCAGATTGGTAATAAAAGCAACGCATAAATTAAATAGAGTTTATAAATGAATATAAAAATGAATATTTGCGACGTGCTTGGCTGCTAATTTGTGAATAACATCTTATGACGTTTAGATTTGTACTTAATTTGTAATTATATGTAGTTAGGCACTAAGTAATTTCTAAATGAATTATAAGTTTAGTAGGTATAACAAGTAAAAGTATATAATTAAAATGGTTGAAATAATCCAATATTTTGCATAATATCGTGTACTTTTCTTAACAAGTAGTTATTTTTATTGTGATAAAAATATTCGAAGTTGGCTGCACAAATTATCCATTACAGTTATGTATTTTTCAATTAAAATAGATAAATAAATAAATAATGTAAATTCTACGACACTACGATAATGTAGTCAAATTATAATATTAACATTTTTAAATTGAATTGTATAATATTATGTATGTAGTTAGGAAAGAGATTTATTTGTAATTATATTATTTTTTAATAAATCGACCACTGGAAAAAATATTGTGTTTAATTTACGTATAATCCAATGTCCCACGACCTTTTACGAAAACCTAAAGAGGTATTTTTATTCTGTATTCTAGTTATGATTTAGAATAAAAAAAAGTTCATGTATATGTATTGATATAATTTATGTTCTAATTATTAATATAGAGGTTATTTTTCTTAAAGACTCGATGCTATACACATTCTGCTTTAACAAGGAAAACGTTCATGCGTAGTGCCTGGTAATTTAAATGATTTGTATTGAAGATTTTAGAGAATAAAGATGTAAATTTGTGGCAAAGTTTGTAAGAATTTAAAGACTGAGTCCTTTTCTTTTATACTGTGATTGAGATTGAGTACCTGGCTACATTCGTCTATATACATATAGTCCTGGTTTGGAAAACTGATGTTGGAGTTGACGCAAACAATTTCTCAGCTGTTATTCTAGAAGAATTTTAATTACTGTAATACTTTTGGATTTAATTTGTTTCTTTTTTTTAATGAAAGCGTAAAAAGTTTCTCCGAATCTTCTGTGACTTCTGTTACTGCAACCCATGTATGTCATTTTAATGTGGAGGTAGACTTTGACTGTGAAGGTAGACTGGAGGTGATCTCATTCATGAGACCATAAGAGAACTCAATAATAGTTTATATATTAGCCTTTATAATATAGTTGTATTTTGTTTCCTATTCGTCAAGTATATATGCATTGTAAATATTTATATCCGACTTTTATTTCATCACATTCAATTTTTGTACTAATTTTGAACTGTGTTTTCAAAAGTAATGATTATTTACCCGCCTAATTATATTGACACATGGTTGGATTTTATTTTAGGACTGAGTTTACATATTTTTAGTATTCCTTATTACTTATGACTGGTGGCGCGAGAAACACCCATTTCTACCATCAAAATATAATATGCACAGCATACGCTTCTTAGATTGCTAAATTTACAATGACTCTCTTATAATTTTATTGTTTCGACCGCAACATTCGTTTGCCGGAACGGGAACACCTATAATGGGAAAACTGCTTACCTCGACTTGTTTGGTGGTTTTCGTCTTACTATATTTTTGTCATGGACAAATCGCAATAAAAACATGAATTATTATAATTGCATGTTATATATAAAATGTTCTCCCGCGTTACACCCCGTCGGTTCTTCAAATCCTTCTTTTCTAGACTCGCCGTTGAGGAGCGACAAATATGGTGTTGGTCACACTCGCCGTTCCTCGCGCGGCGGCTCACATTGTTAGAACAGACTTACTCTAAGTAGTTTGGTAGTAGGAACCATCGAGGATGATTAGGAAAGACACCAACAGTATAGACTAAGAGTAATTCTGGTTACAATAATGGTCTCTTTATACATATGTTCGGAAAACAACACAAAACTGCTAGAAGTTGATAAACATAATAATATGAGTAGCTATGTATATTATTACCATATACCATATAATTACCACATACCATAAAAATATACCATAGCTTTCATGATATATTAGGTCTGATTCCAAATATAGTTATTCCGTCCTCACATTAGTATTTAATTCATTTTAATATTATACAAAAAAGGTAAATTCATACATACATTATTTTTTTTTGACATTGGCAGCACTGAATCTCATGTTGGTGCTGTCACCTTTAAGCTCATCCGCAGACCGGTACATTTGAAATAAAAAATAAGAGAACTTGTGGTTGAAATATCGTGGATCCCTTCCCTTTATGAACCCTTATCCTCTGAACTATGTGCCTGTGTAATCTGCCGTATGCGAGTGGTGCACCAGTGGAAACCAGCACGCAGATTCAAATAAAATAGTTTGGTAAGTGGTTCTTTTCTTTGTTGTCCGGTTGTGTACCCATATTAGCACCATTTATTGCACTTAGCACGCTTTTGGCCAGGTTGATAAAGAAACCGTCTTTTCAAGCTAGAAGCAGCATGGTGAAATATTGTCACGTTTAACTAATTACATGTTTTATTGTAAAACACCGCCGATGAAACACTGATTATTCAGTTTTTATTTTTTTTTCACAAACAATGATTACTATTTGTGAGATTTTAAGAAAAAAAATGTTATACTGACATGATGAGTATTATAGTTGATACTAACAATTTATACCTGATATTATTACTTTTTGATATATTAAAATAGTAATAATAATAAATAATAATACCATGTTCATACCATACCATAATATTAATATCTATATCTTAAGATTTTTACAATATTTAAAATATTTTTTTTATTTTTAGCCTGTTTCTGACTTCATGGTCTAGTAATAAAGGAATTAATTATGCTCCATGAAACAGTATAATTTTTTGAGATAATTTTATTATGAAACAAATACGCATTTCAAACTTGATTTACAACGACAATAAACAATATTTGGTACGATCTAAATATAGTATCATGAAGGATTGAAGAGTTTGGATTAGGAAGAAAAAAAAAGACCAGAAAAATAATCACGTTTTGAAATGGTTCTTCTCATATCATCAAATTTAAAGTTTTTATTAATAACAAAATACAGTATCAGCAACATAATCTTCGGTACTAAATATAAATAATAAAACTAAATTACAATATCCAAACATGGGAAATCGAGTACCTAGATAGCAGTCATGCTGGCCGATTTGATAAGATCTGTTATCTTTCTAATTAGGTAAGAGTTACTTGTTCTAACAAAGGCTATTTATAATGTGTTACAGTGTGAGTAGAAAAAACCTACGCAAAACCATGTAAAAAATAATTTTAAGCACTAATACACACATTGATATACACAATACTACCAATATGATGAAATACACTCTCAGCTTATTTCATCATTTTATTAGGGTCGGTTTGATCATACAAATCGTTCGAATGTTCGAATGTAATTCGGATTGAAATATTATGTAAATAATCTCAATTTTAATGTATCTACGTTTATTCAGTTTTGTAGGTTTCTGTAAAATTATGTGTATAAAATAAGAACTATTAATTTTACCAGACTACACATTTTATTATAACAGATGAAGAAAAATTGTTTAAATTGCGAAACAAATTGTTTAAGTACAGTAAAAATAATTTAATAAATGTATAAAACAAAATGTTGTCCTATTTGTCTTCTATCCTGGATTAGCTGCAAAGGTGATCAGGAGGCTCAACAGTTCTTCTTCAAGGCTCATTAATCTTCTGCCATCCATGGATTAGTCATCATCAGTAGTAGTAGTTCTTTCTTCCTGACGTATTCATCTTCATACCATGGGTGACTGCTAGAAGCTCCCTGGTTCTTCTTCAGAGCCCATTCGTCTTCTGGAATTTACTGGTTTGGAAAAAAATCGGCCTTCGTTTAGTTCTATTTTAGAAATATTACATGATCGTGGTTCTACAAATTTGCAGGATATGCATATAGAATTCAATTATTATTATTATTTCAATTATTATTATTATTATTATTTATCATTTGACTACATAAAATGCGTTCGTCTGCTTTCGCAAAGTTAATGGGGAGTTGCACATAATATTATGATGATTAAGGCACCTCTTACTTCCTATTTGACATCAAAAAAATATAATGAAATCTGTTTATAAAATATACCTCTATTGCTTCGAGTTGGAATCATAACATATAATTTATGTTAAATGGGCATCCATAACTTTGAAATTTACAGACTAGCGTAAAACATAGGCAGACAATAAAAGTTTCCAATACGATAGAAATATTATTAAAGATTCAATCTGGCAAACCTGTATATCTGCGGCCGTGCGTTTGTTGCCATTTGACATTGCCACTACAGAGTTGTACATGAACTATTATAAATTTTTATGTCGTAGCTTAGTAGAGGTAACTAAATATAGGCTAATAAAAACTTTTCAATATAACAAAAGAGGAATCAGGTCAGGTCAAGCAAAATAACAGAAGATGTCGGGTCATCTTCTGTCATCTCCCCTAGGCATCATCAGCAATCGTCCTTAGGCTCCATTATCTTGATCAATTCCCTGGATTAATCGTCTTGTTTTGCAGTGTCTGGTGGAAAAGTCCCTCACTACAGCTCGTGTGTATTTAAAACGGGAGTTAGCAGAAGATAACAGATCATCTTTTGATATTTAAAAAGAAAATTAAGAGCAGATGTCGGGTCATCTTCTGTCATCTCCCCTAGGCATCATCAGCAATCGTCCTTAGGGTCCATTGTCTTGATCAACTCCCTGGATCAATCGTCTCGTTTTACAGTGTCTAGTGGCAAAATCCATCACTACAGCTAGTGTGTATTTAACTGAGGATTGGTTGAGGCATTAGTAGACTATCGAAGTAAAGTGTATGCTTTGCTGATAATGCTGGTGCTACTTCATGGCATAGCATGACAGCGTTCAAACTGTACATCCCATTTCACACCCGCACTAGAGACGTCTCAAGTTTCAGAAATAGAGAAGACGTCCACAGTAAGATGGTTTTCATCCAATTGTTTTTTGTACATATCGTATTGATCAATAAACACGAAGGAAAGGTCGCCAGTCAGCATTGGAACCAGGGTAATCGCTATTAAAAGATATTGGAACGCGTCATCGTAATCAGTTCGACTATAAGGATGGATCTTATTAAATTGGTCCCTGAAATCAATCAAATAACAAATAAACCGTAATTTTAATTTCAGTAAACCAAATCTTTAAGGCCGAAGCCTTGGAAGGTTTGAAGACAATGTTTCCAATTTATTTATGTGGTAGATCACTATTTTCTGAAATTCTTTGTTATCAGTACGTTTTGCAGGAGTTTTTCCTTTAAATCAAATTCCTCCACCAACGTCAGCATCATTTGTGTTTAATTTTCCTGGACCGGAATAACTTTTCACTCTTTCCATTCAAATTCCTTATGGCTTGAACTTATCCCCAATTTATCTGTCTTCTTGCCTTCAATTCTTTCGCTCTTAAGCACTACAATGGCAATTTCATCCATTTTTATATTCTGTCAATCTCTAATATATCGAGTAACATTTGAGCGACGAATAAATCGTTATTTTGTGGTTATTATTACGTTATTTTAAAAACGCCTCCATCTTTTATTTACACCATTCAAGTGGCAGTTACTCGACGAGGAAAATAATAGTAGGAAATAAAATACTAATACAAACCCAGCCAGTATAACATTTATTTTATTTCAAAAACAGTTTACTTAGATTTGTAATAATTTATGTACAAATTAATTGTGGGTTAGAATGGGAGTTGTTAAAGAAAATCAAAACACGAACCGTACAATATTTTGTTACATACATAAAATGAAATCTTGTATAACCTACACACATAAATGACTCGCATAGTGCTCGTATAAAAGCCAATATAAAAAATAAAACAAAATATATTATGGTTTTTTTATATTCATAAGTACAAATACATAAATGAACAAAAGTTATTAATTATAAGCCTGTCTTCCGCCTTTCGGAATGTGATCAAATATTCTGCCTGGATAGTACTGATTCCTGACAATAAAGTGTATTTTAACGATTGTATTCCTTCAATTTCTAATCATCATGTTTTCAACTAAATGTCTGCCGCATTTTGGCAACTTGATCAATCAAAGTTTGAAGTGTAGGTTGTTTTGATGGCAAATAAAAAAAATATTATGGACCAATTATTATTGATATTCGTAATTATAATAAAAACAAAAGATAGATGATATTAAAAAAAAATACAATTAATTATTAGCCCAAAAATTGTGTATCTCTTTGCATCGCGTTTCTGTCGCTTTATATGCTCCCGGTAGCTAGTTTTAAAGTTGATAATAAATGTATTTTTTTAATATAATCTATCAGGAATACATAAATCGTAAGAGGTCAGCAAATGTAATGTAATAATTACTTCGACTGTCCTCAATTACTTGAATAAATCAACTTCCATGTACCGCCGACACTCTACCGTCGACAATTATTCTTCGAGCCTATAACGCCATATAACAGGTCCAACGCAGGTTTTAGAGCACCGCTTTACAGACTATGTCAAACATTCAACAAATTGTTCCTAGAGGTGGATGTTTTCTCGAAGGCCACAGTTTTTAAGACTTCTGTATTCACTCTTCTAAAGTCTTTTCGAAATTCAGCATCCTGAATTCGGCTCTCTTCATCGTTAATCTTAATTCACCTCCATAGACACTTTGCTTCCGCTATTTTTATTTTTATTTTTGTGTATTTAAAGTAGTACTGCGTTAGTTATGCTTGCAATTGTATACACTTAACCATGAACTTAATGTCAGGAAATTTATATAACTTAGCATTAGATATGAAATAAATCACTCTATATGTGAAAAACTTGTAAGGATGCAAGACTAACCTAAATCATAAGTTTTTCTAAGATTTCATCTCATCTCTTGTACCCGTTGTTTTTCCTCGATTAAATAAATAAATCACAATTTTACTAGTAGTTAATTTATGTTATGAAATAAGTTTATTTATGTTGCAACAGACGGCCAAAGGAAAGTAGCTACTTGAATCCATAGAAGCTAAAAGTAATATTTTTGTCTTTTAACATACGAAGGAAGTATACCTAATAACGACTACCACACTACCACGAATAATGACCGTTAAAACTTCAATTAGTATACACGACTAAGACGTCAATTTTTTTTAATAAAGGGTCCGAGAAGAATAGCAAAAAGAATTTTTATTTTGGTAACTGTTGAGATTTTTGTACCTTGAATAAGAGTCCAGACTTGTTTCAGCTATACCACCCAATTTAAGTTGTCATTACAAGACGAGCAAAATATGATCAAATTCCCCAATGTCTGTTTAATATAGATATTTATATTTAGATGTAAAAATTTCGTCTAAGGTGGTACTTTGAAGGGAGTATTGTCAGTAATTACACTGTAAACCAGCGAAAAACCATCATTCAAGCTTGCCTGTATTCATAATTCTGTTAAAACGCTTGTTCCGATGGGTGACTGCTGGAGATGGCATCTGTAACTATGAGACCACATTTACCCATCAGCCATTTTTGTCCTGAGGCTGACCAATCAATAGAAACTCAAAGTTTTGTAAGTTTTGTGTTTTGTAAGTTTTGTAGTTTTGTGTTTTTTTTTTTTTGTTATGGAATATAAATTGGCCGATGAGTATAAGTCTATAACCTTCCTAACTAGGTAATAGTTACCTGTTCTAAGGAAGGTTATATATGAAGTGATACAGTGCATAGCAGAGACCAGCGCAAAACCCTGAGAAAAATATAAAAATAATAAGGCACAAATATACACACCCACACACACATACACACATGAATACAATTTAAATGTTTACTCAAGAATACTTAATATATGAAAAAATAAAATGAATAAATGAAACAATTAAAAAATAACAAATAAATGAATAAACAATTATTAAATATATAGGTAAATAAATATTCGATATAAATAAATAAACATTCAATATAAAAATAGTGTTATACTACATATAGTATAGAAACATATCTTTTAGTGATATATATATATATATATATACATTGGGCATAAACATATTGGTATGACATATCTAAGCATATTTATGTTTTTTTTTTTTAAACATTCTAGGTAACTAAAATAATATTTTTTACTTAGTAGCTAAAGTCGCTTAAATTACAGTCGTATTAAATTTTATCTAAACAACTATTTCAGAAATTAATTTCTCAGCAGCATCTCTACCCAAAGAGATTAACCATTTTAAGATAGATTTAGCGAGGCAAGCTTTAGTTTTAGCATCCCTAATTTCATCGCTTATCTGGTTATATATTTTTGGGCCCAGAAACATCTCATTAGATGTCTCTGTCCAAAAGATGTTTTCATTATTGGTGCCACTAATTGACCTCTATCGTTCGATCTTGTCTTCATAGCTTTAGTGCACTGTATATTACTAATTTTATTTTGCCAAACATGTATGACTACTTTTTTAATAAAAGATTGTCTAATATCTAGCACCCTGTAACTTGAGGAAAGGGATTTCCGAACTAAACCTAAAAGGCTTTTTATTGATCACACGAAGAACTAATTTTTGAACTTTGATTAATGGTTCAAGGGCTTTTCGAGTTGCACCGCCCCACACAATTAACGCATAGATGATTAAAGAGTTAGTTAAGCAATTGTAAACCATTTTTAAAGTTTGGGAAGATAAACAGTTTCTAAGATTTTTATAAACTACAATTTGCGAACGAACTCTTTTAGCAATTGAATCAATGTGATGGTTCCAGCGAAGGTGCCTAAGTATTTCAAGTCCTAAGTATCTAATATGGTCAACATTCTCCAGAGGAAGACAATCACATTTTATTCGGTTCTAACAGTCATGGATGCGAAGATGAAAGTCCGTATCAACTAAACCGGCGGTTTTGTTTTGTAGTTTTGTTTTGCCTTGAGTAACTAATGTCTATCAAGCACATTTTTAAAAAGTTAGCCTTGAATAAATAAAATAAAATAGGTATATATCTAATGTTTTATTTCAATTAAGTTTATTCCTAAAACTAAGAGGTTTGCATCTGCTCTTGCAATTTCTTTTGGTTTGCTTTTCTCGGCAGTCCGGGTATTCGGAAGTTGATGGGTCGCATGTTGTCAGTTGTCTCGAAGAACTCCTGAAGGGCAACTCTTGCGGCCATCTCGTGTGCCACCGCCACCGTTTCTCCATAACCTGAAAGGTTCATTATTTAAAACACATTAAAGGAAATTGTCAAGTTGCGATGAATAATTTTAGTCATGTAACTATTAAAAGTTGATTAAATAACGCTTAGGTAAAGTATATGAACTTTGATAACTTCATAGGGTTTATAATGAATTTTTTATACGATTCTATGTTTATGAGAATGAAATTTATGGTATTATTTCTTAGTGTTTTGGTAGTACTTATTTTAAAATCAGTGTTATTTTATTTTTTTTAATTTTTAGCTACCTTACATTAAAATAACTTAATGAAACTTCGATGGGATCAACTCTTAAGCATTCCAGTACAATTTGCAAATAAAATAATCCAATTAGCCCAAACCAATTTAACATGATTTTTTGTTATTATGTTACCTAACATTTGCCATAACTTAATGAATGAAATGGTATCACCCATGAGAAATTCCCTACCGGTACCGTACCGGTGTGGGATGGACGGTAGAGGGGTTAATCTGTGTAACCTGAGTAGCTAATAAAACCCTTTTATGATCAAACACGGCGCCAATATACCTGAGAATTCTGGGTTACGTCTGTTTAGAAAAGTCACGTATATCAGGAAAGGTGGCAGCAAGGAATTAGTCATCTTTAAATTTGCATTTATTAACTAGGATATCAATATGAAAACAGTGTCTGTATTAAAATAGAATTCCAGCCAATGCAGTATCTGCAGGGTTTAGAAGAAAGATGATGATACTAGCAAAATCAAACCTGAATTCAAGAAGAACCTCCATAGAGAACAGAAATGTTAATCTTAAAGGAGCTCGGAAAGGAATGCTAAAGTTGATTTAACTAGAAGAATTTTTTCTTTTAAACAAATAACATGTGCGTTTTGTGGTGGTCATACAGTAAACAATCATGTAGCCTAAAAGATGAGGGGCGAAGTGACTCATTCAGAGTGCCACAGGCATGAGCCTTTTGGGCGCCAGAGGTTTCAATAATGCCGGCCGTAGGGCCTAGCTGCCAACCCGAAGAGAAATCGGGGGTTGAATAGCTAGTAAGTAATGACATTCTTGCAGTTGCAGTGGTGCAGTGAATACTCATTCCTGTATCGGAGACTTCGGATTCGAACTGATTTTATCACTGACAAAATTCAAAAACACTTTTCTTATCACTAATAGATCTGTAGAAGACCATTCCAATACAATTATAGATGCTTCAGATAAAAGTGATTAATGTTTGATGATCTCCATAAATTTAGCTAAAGCATTTGACATGGTGTCTCCTAACAAAATATGTTAGGAATTATTCCAATATTGGAATAATTATTTAAAAAAATACTATAATTATTGTACTCAAACTACTTACTTTTCTAGTCATAATTAGTCTTTATCAGTAGCGCTTTTCTCAGTCCTGTCGACTTAGTTAAGATTTACAGCTTTGAGGCTCATTATACTGATATCAACAAACATTAAATAAAAATATTACTATAAAATAACAACCTTCAGAAACTAGTTCCTTATCAACAAATATACCGATGGCATAGCATGGAATAACAGTATTCATTCCGACTTGTCCTATGAGTCTCGGTTCGGGCTTCTTTGAGGACTTGTTTAAAATATCCGCTAGCATTCCGATGGGATCTTCAATTGGCCACAGCTCATTTACATCAAGCCCATTTAATTGCGTGATGACAAAGTCCCGTACGAAATGTGCAGCCCTTTCAGTGCCTGAGGAGTGAACCAAGGCCGCAACGATAGCCTTGAATGTCTCAGCCAGAACTGGATTACTGACAGGATGTTCCTGAAATACAATTGCACATATTTAAATCAATTCGGAATACAAGACCAGAGCTTTATGAAATGCAAGAAAAAATCGGCAAGTCGGATGTTTGACTTCTGTTTTTAATTACGATTCTTATCAGACAGGGTGCCACCTGTGTGTGTGTTACAACGTCAGTTGGAGTGGTTTTATGTTTAAATGTGTGTATAACCTGCTTTTAATACACCGTGTATTTATTTATCCTCAACTGTATTTGAAAAAAAATAACAAAACTTTTTTTTTTAACTTTTACTAAAAAATAATCACTTACAACGGTCAGTATTAAATCGTGTGTTCCCAAAAATCTGGAGATGTATGCGAGCTTTTCCTCCGTCATTAGGTAATTGGTTATGGAGACAATGCCTGGTTCAGGAAACTTTGGTAGTGCTGCCTCCAAATACATGTGAATATAGTCACGCATGAACGATTCACCTATAAGAAACCAAAATATTTTATTGGTACAGAAAAGTTAACTGTTTAGGTTTTTATTGCTGGACATATGAGTAGGTAAAAACGTTTATATGAACTTTTGTAGTATGACATTTTCCACGTTTAAAACAAATGTTTGTTTGCTTTCCGGATGCTGATGCTTATGCATCCGGAAAGAAATCTTAACTAAATATGGATACCTACACAACTAAAGTTTTATTACAAAAAATAGACCCAAACAAGTAGACGGGACTAATCACTAATGATCAATTATGATTTGGTACGTAAGTAGTAAAAAAATCGTTATAGTGCTTTGTCTATAATTTATTCCAATATAGACAAAGCATTATTATTATTATTATATACACTAAATTATTCTACGAAAATCACTGAAAATTTATCACTTACATCACTTTTAACTGTACCTAAACTATAAACCTATGTTTCTTGTGCACATATTGTAGTGCTCAGCTACACTACATTATTTTTTATCGTTTTAAAGCGAGTCAGCTTTACATTATTTATTAGATACCAGTATAATATTTTTATTTATAAAAATAAAATAAAAGGATGAACGTTAATGTTTGTGTGAAACTGTGCTCTTGTTTTTTATACATTCAATCAGCTTTACTATTTCTAGGCATTGCTTTTACTTTGTATATTTGTAGTTGAGCCATTGTAACGCAGTAAGCAGTAAGTGGTTTTTTTTAAAAAAAAAAAAATTTTATACTGGTTTGGTCGGTAGGCCGCGGACAAATCGTGCCTATTAATATAGTTTGATTCATTTAAAATGCTAAAACTATTGTGTCTATTGTGGCCAATGTCACAGATCTGCAACCAGAATTTCCCATCCTGCCCGCGAATCAATCTCTAATGATACTTGCCTTCTATACTCAATTCCCTGCAATCCCTAAGTTGTATCTCCGGATTGTCTATGCCGACTTCCTTCTGCCGTTCCTCCTCCTGTATTATGTAGGCCCGCTGTGTGAAGGCCTGTTGCAGCAGCGACTTGTCGAATTCTTCATTTAGCCGCTTCCCAAAAGCAAACACCTCCGAGTCATGGTTCCAATCCAGGAACGTGTTCCTCTTCGGCTTAGGAATGGGTCCTTTTGTTCCTTTCAGAATTTGTCTGCGCCTCTCGTACTCCTTCAGGGTGGGAGATACGACTCTGCTTATGTACCTCACTGCAAAATCAGTAAAAACCGTTTTAAGCAAAATGTATTCTACAAAAGTATAGAGACCACTGACGTGAGTATAGGGTAGCAGGACTGGTAAAATGCCAAGAGTCCTGAGGTATCATGTATTATTAGAAAACTGCCCGAGTTAAACAAAGAAAAACTATATTTTTAACATATTCATAAGAGAAATAAAATTAAACGCATTATGCAAAGGGATCCTCGCTTTCTGTATTTATGCAGTAAAATATGAAACCTCCATTCTGAATTCACCCATTTCAAATTTGTACATTATTATTTATTAATTTACTTATAAAAAAATATATTGCAAATAAAATTGTTATTTCTAAACATAGAAATATTGTACATAAAAAAAAATATTACTTAATTTATTTACTTTATTACTCCTCACAATAAACACCGATGATGAGAAATGTGTTCATTGCTATCTACCACCAAATGCCGCATCATAGTCTTACTGAATTTCTATTAATATTTAAAAGTAAATAGTAAAAAAATTGGCGGTAAATAATTCGAGTTATTTAAAGTATGTCAATATAATTAATATTAAATACAAAAAACAAACATTTTCATAGTGGTATACTTATTATTTGCCAATTATAAGAAATTATTACTTGGAAACTAAACGGGTGTCAGACGTGCATGTGATACTTTGTTCGGTAAACAACCTCCGCTGAACGGCGACATTGTGTGGTTCACATGTCTTACATGCAGAGCGGAATGCATTAAAATTACAAGTTGTGTAAGTACCAAAGCCACAACTTTTTGGTTTAAGGGCCCCACAAGCACCCACAGGTCTTAAAAAGTTGCCAGGGGCCCCAGACATTGTAGTTATACCACCAAATAAACACACATGCTATAAAAATCGGATTGGGGAAGAAGACTTGGAACTCCAGACAGTCTGTAATAACTTGGCTTTGACTCGTTACATACCTGGCCCAAGATTCATTAAATACAATAGTCCAAATAACACAATAGTCTGAAACTGGATAATTGTCCAGATTCAGTTCTGGAATAAAACAGCCAGTGCGATCTTGGTACCAAATTTATCATGATAAAATCTGGTTTAATTTAACTTGAAGAGGTCAGTCATCTTTGGGAAAGTTCTCTGTTTTACCACGGGTCCAATTACATCCATTATTAATCTGATAGAGTACACACGACCGATAGGGACTAAATGACCTAAGAAAGAAAATGTGGTATACTTTTGTTGTGTATAGTGAGATTGGTTACTCGCCACGGACAACATGAAACACTCAATTAAGGTACATGGTTCTATATACCCATCATTTCTTCATAAATTACCAAACCAATAAATTGTTCCGTTTGTTTGGCTTGGCCACTTCCTATTCTGTCTGGTGTCTATTTTCTATGATGTCGATTGCGAGTATGAACCGATGAGGCGTCAACAAATTTGCTTGCCCGGTAATGTTTAAGAAACAGATACCATACCCAATATTCAAACATTACGAATACATTTACATATAAGCTTAATTATAAAGAAATAAACACGTACCTTGGGTATGGTTGCATATTCGCGATGAGGTTAGTAAGACAGTTTTGAGAAATGACATGTCGAATAAAACAGTCTCGTAGCGTGATAGTTTTACGTAAACTTCATGGATGGTATTTATATCAATAATATCGCTATAATTTATGAAAGATAACAATAGAGAACAGTATAAAATATAAATTGCCTGTTGGTCTAGCAATCCGACAAGTCTCGTAAATTTTAGGTTATATTTTATTAAAATAATAAACAAGTGTCTATATTCTGCTTCTTCTAAACTAACGGCCTTTATACAGATGATTACGGCCAATGTCAAATAACAATTATAACTAATAATTTATAAAAAGTAAAGACAGATCAATTTAGACAATAAACAAAATATTGAAGTAGCAAGAAATTAAGTAAAAACAAAAAAAAAACGGCAAATAAAAATACAATAATAAGTATTTGAAGCTCACATCTCCATCGCGACAGCAAAAATTAATATAATACATTTAAATTCATATTTCATACATAATTCAGAAATGACATCAAAAGAAGAAAAAAGGAAAAGCAAAAGAAAAATAGAAATATTTTAAATTTTCAGGGTCTTAAATCTATTTCTTTTACTTTTCCTTCGAATTCCTTTCATAGACAAAAGCAAGACTAAATATGTTTGTTTTTTTTAAAAAATAAAAAAATACTGGGGCGTAAAATATTTATTATAATATTTATAAAAACAAAAAAAAATATATGTACTATATAAGTTAAAGAAAATCCAATTCAATATAAGACGGTAAAATTAAAAAAAAACTAAGTAACTTTTGATTATCTTCGTAGGTATACTCATTTCTCATTCCTACTCTAAAATACACGTGAATATCCTGAAACCATAATATAACAAAACAAGTATGATTTTATACATTCTTTAGTAGCAGTAAATTATTTAACCAGAACCTAACGTCTTAGAACTAGGCCTTACAGGCATCATTACCGGCATCTTCCCCTTAGACTACACGCGTCTGTGGTTAGACCTTGCAATGGGTCGCTTCATTTTCCACTTGTGCCTGTAGCTATTTTAACCCTTTGATGTGCGTTTTGAATGGCCATAGAGGCGACAGTGGGCTATTTTTTAGGTTTGCGTAGATTAAGATAAAAAAGCATACAATACAGACATTCTTTCAATTCACAAGAAATCTTAACACCATTTTAGGTTTTTTTTTGTAATGGACATTATATTTCAATTTAATAATAATAATAATATTGTAATGTTTTACCTGTACACCAAATATGCTTTTATATGTTTCTGTTTAGATAAGTTTGTGTTAATTTTAACTGGCTGGTAATTTATAATATTTTGCGATAGCCGTGTTCTCATATTTTTGAAAATCCAATATGATATTTGAGCGCTCTATCGAACTGTAATGTTTTATTAATCAGTACTAAAAATTTGGTAACTTCAATGATATATATTTATAGTATCTAGACAACCTTTGGTGTGATCTAAATGTCTATAGTTGTTTTTTAAGAGCATCAATCTAACTATACACAAAAATTGACTTTAGCATTTGTGCTTTTCGAGTTGTTAGTTGCAACGGACAGACAGGCGGTTAAAGGACGGAGATAGTACCGTCTAATACATGAATGTATATATTGTAAGGAAAGGGCACAAATAATCAATAAAAGTTTATTTGAAATAGAGTTTATTTGATTTTAATTTTATTAATTTAAATTGCTTCCTTATTAAATTCGTTAGGCTATATATATAAGAAGCTTGTGAGGTTTTCCAGATAATCAAAACGGATTTGGAAGCTATAAAGAAAGTTCGAAACCTTCTGAAATAAAAATAATGTTCTGATGTAAAAGAACTAGAAACAAAATTAGATGGAGTATGGAGTATGAAAAAGGGAAAATGATAGGTTGACGCATGGAGATGCTTACTGTGTTTTCATTTAAATAGACCCTCTGTGTACCCTTATCCTGCTGTGTTCCTGGTGAATATGTATCTTATTTGACCATATTTTAGGATGTTTTTAAGACTTTTTATTTTGTCATTTTAGACCAGTTTGTTTGCTTTATAGTTCCTGCCCAGAATCATCCCTTAAAAGGATACTGCTGACTATAAGTTCTCCGCGTATGACCGATTAAAAGAACAGTCACCGTGTTATATATGTTCAGCTATTTCTTATGATAGTCGCAATATAATAATGTATTTAATAATAATCTTTAAAAACGTAATGTCAAATCTATTTAACTCATTACAATGCGTAGGTGGCATAGTGGTATGATCACCCGCGCCCGATTCAGAACTGCCCCAAGCAGCGAATCTAATCGCATCATACAGGCAACAACAAGGCAGTAGACGCAACAGTTAATGCACTCAAAATATATAACAATACAAAATAATAAAAAAAACATTTCTATCATAATGACGCATTCTTCAGTCGATATTATTTCCAACATTAAACATAGTGTGGTCCTTTATAGCAGCCAAGTTTTAAAAGAGTCCGAGAATGAAATCGATTTGCCTGAAGTCTTTGATTGCCTGTTAAAACAAGTGAGTATGTGATATGAGTGAGTGATATATGGCTTATAAGCCCACTTAATCAAAATATCGCCGACTTGGCAAAGATTAACAAAGGTACAGTAAGATATATTTTACAAACGCGAAAAAGGTCTGTGCGGAATGGTTCCGTAAATTCTTACCCAGGACACAGTTTAGTCTTTATGCTAGTCATTTAGCAGTTTTTAGATGATAGAAGAAAATCTTAGTGCTCGACTACCTCCGTATCTTTAACCTGATCGCAAAAAAAAAGTTCGTTGATAGAAAGCCATTTTACGTCCGTGGAGGAGGTGAAGAAAACATGACGGACCTAACTGAAGGGCGTGACAGCTGATCAGCTGCATCACTGTTCTGAACAATGGAAGACACGTACGCAGCGGTATATTTTTAGAGTAAAGTAAACTTATTACACCAATCTCGTTTCTAATAGCCACACCTATAGACCAGAGGAAAATATATTCATCATCCATCCTATATATACTAAAATCATCACTTATCATCTAAAGTATAGCAAAATCTTTGATAATAAATATTATGAGATATCGTGGTAAACGGATATCCTTCGCCATATTTTTGTTGTTGAAATTTCTATCGTATGAAAGACGCGACAATGGTTTGATACGATCTCGAAGATACCCGCAAGGAGGATATCCCAATTGATATCCCAATTACATATTATCAAAATATGTCCCAAAAATATGTTCAAATTGATATCCCAATTACATATTATCTCCCCGCTATTATATTTCTCAGTGTATATAGCTAATCCATCCTATATATACTAAAATCATCACTTATCATCTAAAGTATAGCAAAATCTTTGATAATAAGAATGAAGATAAGAATTTTGATTGAAAAACGTAAGTTTAAAAAACATGCACATGAGTGGGGTAAGAGGGACTTGAATGATAAGTGGAGTAGACTTTAATGACAATGTAAGGGAACGTCTCTGGCAAATCTGGCTAGATGCGAGCAATGACACAACCTTGGAGTGATCAGGGGAGCTTCAAGGTGGGTATACTTATCGGCAATACGTAACAACTATAACAGAATGGTGGGTAGTAGAAACGAGATATACAGCTACTAGTATTTGTTGTTACGAAATAAAAATTATAAGTAAGCCAAGATAAAAGTTATTAATAAACTTTTGATTGATAAAAGGTACTCACTGTTTGAGTTTCCAGAGTTGCTGCTGAGTGCGCTGGTTTTGGATTTACCGCGTTTCTTATTGCCCTGGTTTCGACTCTTTCTTTCATTTTGCCTAGAACTAGCCTGGGACCCGGAATCGCTCGAGGTGATGGAGGCAGTATGCGAGATGGTCTTCGGCCGTTTCTTATACGTTTTTGATTTTTCCTCTTTCGACGGTGATTTGTTCTTCTTGATTTTGACTTTAGAGCCATTCGATGATAATTTTGACCTACTTCGAATTCCGTCATTTTTCGATTCTTTGATGCATGGCTCGCAGCCTTCTCTTTCCTGACATGATACTCGTTTTGGTTTTACACTTGAAGTTGATTCTTTGAGTCGCGAAGCCAACGAAGGCGCATTAATATTGCGTTCTTGTTTCATTCTAGTTTTTGCAGGTGGTTTCCTCACTTTTTGGTTGCTGGAATAGATTTGGGGATTTTTCGTTTTGGTATTTTCTGTTTTTGCCGTTGTATCACAAAAATCGTTCAACTTGTCGTTATTATATTTTGCTTTATTTCCAGTTTTATGTTTTTTTGGGTTGGATTGAGCATCCACATCGCTTCGCAAATATTTGAGGTGGGTTTCACTTTCCATTCTCCGTATGTTTGTTGCGCTGTCTATTTTTAGTCCTGACGCAGGCGTAAAGGCAGAAGTCGGCCTGGTTGTTCCACTTGCAGGCTTGGCGACAGCAGTGCTTTGCCTTTTAATTTTTGAGCTAGAGCTTAAATTATTCTTTTCCTTGCCCTTAGCATCCAGATTCATTCGTAGCCCTGAATCGATACTATATATTGAAAGACTCTTTCTGCTACGTGATAGTGATCTACTTGTATTTTTTATTGCTGATCTGGAATTGTGAACTTCATTTAGATGATCATTTGTACGAACACCGCTATTCCGAAACTGATTGAGGTTTCTATCTTGGGGAGACAGTTTATGGGATATGGTTGCCTTTTTTCTTTTTTTGTATGACGGTAAGGATGGTATAGATGGTTGTTTTGCGGGGCTCTTTTTAATATTGTTACGGTTTTCTTTTACAAAGGAAGGAGTTCGCCTGTTTTCCTGTTTAGATTTATGACTACTTGTTAGTCTTGCGTATCGCCTGTTTGACTGTTTCATGGTTGGATCATTTGAATGTTTTACTATTCGTTTATTTGCCGGTTTTACATTTGAAATATTTGGCTGTTTAGCTGTTCGACAAGCGATGCTTTTATTAGTAGCCCAATTTTTATTCTTTACGCCGAAACGCTCATCACAAGTTACCTAATGTATAACATAATTATTGATACTTTAAATTTATTATTTATGCTGAAAAAAAATAGTAGCTATTCCAAACAAGTAGGTATATAATAGACACATAAAGAATAATTAAAATATATTTGTCCTCATTACAAATAACAATGTTGTATTCAAAGTCAAAATATCCTCGCTTTTCGGAAACTTTCGCTTCGAAAACAATAAAATAATAATCAATATTTACTACTCAGTTAAAAAACTTTATTAACTACTCTATGTATTACAAATGTCTGTATTCTAAATTTGATGTCGAAATCCCGTAGGACTGTTTGATAGTCTCCGCTGTTCGATAGAAATTGACTGTCACTAGTCTTACTTCCTAGCCGTGACGTAATTGTATTTACTTTAACAGGAAGCGCAGAGGTTTGAAGATTGACTCAGCAAAACAATCAAACAGAAGTGAGAAGCACTTGAAAAATACGAAGCGGGAAACATAACTTCAGGATCAATTAATAACCATCACTAACTTCATAGACCAAGTTTTTTTTTAGATATAAATAAATATAACGTCAAACCGGTGACAAGAAGACATAAAATATATTCAGACTGGCCGCAACCCATATTTCTCAGTTTGCAAGTCTCTCTAAACCAAATAAAAACTGGGGGACAATCTTAAAATCATTTCAGGACTGGAGTGGATTATTACCCTTCTGATAATCAACAGCATCTTATGTCCAATCCTAGTTTTTTATCCATTCTCAATCACGGTTAGAAAACAGTTTAAATGATTGTGTACTTATAGGTTAGATTACCGCTGGCAGAAGAGGTTCTTTGATGTTCTCTCCTGGTTGTTCTGGACAATTGACATGCTGAGTGTCGACCAAATTTGGACAGGTCTCACATTCCGAACTCGATGAACCTGTATTCCTTTCGAAGCATGAACGATACTGCGGTGGATCTAAGAAATTGACAAATGGTGTTGAGCTATTAGAATGTGGGTCCATAAGATTTAATTCGGGATTTAGAATGGACAGCAGAAAATCAGGAAGAGATTTGTTTGCCTCAACAAAGCTCCCTCCTCGAACTTACGTGGATCTGTTAGAAAGTACAAAAGCCAATTGAAGCACTGTTTGCTATGATTATTACGTAGAGCCATTGCTTATATAGTATTCGTAGTATTATATAGTGATTATATAAAATACTGTATAATCAATTGTATAGCTAAAACGAAATCTGAGAAATCGTGGGTCACTGAAGTAGGCAAGGGTATCCCATGCGGTGTAAACGTTCGTGTTTAGTTTGCTTTCTAGCATTGTATTTTGAAAAAGCATTGTATTTTGAAAAAGGTAAGGGGGTAACTGGTACTGTTTTTGCCTAATCGTTGTTTTTGATACGTATATAATTCACGCTTTGTAATACAAACACGTTATTAAAATGATTTCATAGTTAATAAATATTACTAACTTTGTAGTTGGCTATAGTTGCATTTCTTATCCATTCTCCATTAATTAAGCCTGTTAAGAAAAAACTTGATAAAATTTTAGTATTAAACAATATACTTTGATAATCTGATAATATTTTGAAGAATCATCAGCCTTTTTTTAGTTTCATTATACTTATTGTATTCTTAACGAATGAAGCGGAAATTTAGAAAAAGCAATAAATAATTTAAAACGTCAAATATATAGTTTGATGCATCACAAGTTTTAAAATATTCAAAATGTTCGCGTTTTTAAAACGCACACCATATTATTAACGACCAGAACCATTAGCAAACATACACATGAAAAGCCTCCTAATTTTAATTACATTGATGTAATAAACATTTTAATTTACACTAAGAAATAAATAATTACTAATACTGCGTTGTTAACTATTTACAGTAAAAAAAACTTCAAACCAAATACTCTGATTACAAGGTACCGGGTAATTTATAAAGTTTTTGTAAGTAATATTTTTTTTATGGCTCAGAATAAAGCTTATTTATGATTTACACATTTTTTCTTTGCATTTCGAAATTTTGAGTTGGACTTACCTAACCCTATTGATCTATAAGTCCAGCCAGAATCTTCGTCTTGCATGCTCCGTGCTCCAGAGCACGGTAGCACGACGTTTAAGAAATATTTTTTAAACATTTGTAAGAAAATTCATATAATATATGTAAAAAAAATACATAAACTTATTTCTTTTTTAAATCTGTATTTAGAATGCATATATATAATATTAATAATATTATAATGAAGAACAGAAAATTATTGTAGAAAAAAATTAGAACCAGAATCTTCTATAAACAAGTATTAATTTACCTTTTATTTTCTGACCCATTTGAATGTGCTTTGCAATGTGGGTATTGAACATACGAGTACATTCCCGCAGACATCTCAAACACAACAGTGTTGCAATAGGCAACAGAGGAAATCCAAATAGAGATAACGCATTCCCATGCGCTCTGGTACTGACGGGTAGAACCCCACAGCAATCTTGATAGGAGCAGACATTGAGAATACCAATAAAATAAACTCTTTGACCACCGCGCAAGCAGCTACTTAGCTGCAGACTCAAGAACTGTCAGATCGGCAGGAATTACGTCATCCACTTAAAACCAGTATTGCCAGGGTAGATATAGTATAGCATAGGATATACAACAGACAAGCTTTGATCACGGAGTAATGCTAACCTGACCGCTGAATATAAACTAAACCTCACACTTAGTGAAATTAATTATTAACAGAACGAGCTACTGTCAAAAAATTTGATTTAAGAATAGCTGATAAGGAATTCGAGTTGGCTATAGAAATTCTGTCAAACCTCATGACTTTTCCAATGTCAATTTAGTTTGAGGAGGATACACGCGCGTATTTTATAGTACCAAATTGAAATAATTCGTTTTGAATCATGCTAAAAAATTGAATAAATTACCTAACCATAATGCCTATTTTTGAGTCGGGAAAAACGGTCACGACATATTTTAATATCCCCAAAAAGGAAGGGGCGATGAAAAGAATGGATTACGATATGCTGTACCATCCGCCAGACTATAATCCGAAGGCCAAACGAGATGATAGGCGACAGCAGAGCATATCTTGGGAAAATATCTGGGAGCAGGTTAATTATTGGACACTGTTAAGAATTTCGTAGCCCTATTTGTGGCCATAATACACTATTATTATTTTACAAAAAGCGCGCATACGAGTTTTGATGAACTAAGCCGTAAAACCTAGAATAACACAAATAATAATAATCATAATGTGTGGCAATACAACAAAATCTATGCAATAAACATGAAATAAACAATGCACCTTGCGAGCTCAATAGAATTAATGATATGTGCCACATGCGTTGTCCTAAGCAAACTACATTTCTGTTTGTGCACGAGCTGCGAGGCTGTTATAAAATATATATGTGCAATTAACCGCTAGAACTCTTTTTTAAAATATTCTTTATTTATAAACAAAACATACAGTTTCTAGTTGATTGTTCACTAAACCCTTGTTGGTTTTTATGTGACACGTTTGTAATGGTATACAAATTTCAAGCGATAGAACGTTAATTTCTATGATCTGCGCTTTTGATCATCTTTAGCAGTAACCCTAACCTAACCCTATATATAAAAAATATACATAAATATATAAAAATATTGCGTCATAAATTCGGTGAGCAAAGTTCAGTATGTCGCGTCAGTCGCGTGAACGATTACGGGAGACTAGAATTTCCTTCGATTTTTCGGCCTTAGTTCGCAGTGGGCGGGTAGTTTATGATGGATATCGACCATTGTAGTTTACATAATATATGATAAATAACATAAAGAAAATGAACATAAATAAAATAAATTTGTGAACTTACGGAATATTTTTTTTATGCGAATGCAATTTTACATTGACTATAGATAATGTTTTGCACGTAGTGTTAAAAATATGGTCGAAAGAATGGAAATATGGTTTCTTATGAAATGGGTGTAAAACATTCCGTCATCGTTATCTTTTTTTTTTTTAGGAAAAAGATAAAAAAGTTCCATCCACATCCTATTTATGTTACGGCAGACCGTGGCTTAAACCCTATGATCTCAGAGATAGGAGCTGGTGCACAGGAAGAGGTATTGTATTCCCTATTTTTTTTTACAACCTTACAGATAAAGATAATTAATAATGAGTACCTACATGTAATGCGATCTGCGATAACGACGTACTCTACTCTTTTGCAGTTCAAATATTACGAACTATTAATCGTTCTGTTGAACTCATCTACTTTCATGTTCATTGTTGATTAGGTTTTGTTAGATAATTGTAAACGCCGCACAATCAAATAATATCGAAAAAGATCTTAAATGGCGAGTTGACTTTGTTTACATCTGCAAAATTTGCCATCTCTTTTATGCGTCAATTTTGGAGGGGTAATGCCGCACCTTTAAAACTTAATACGTCAATGCGGGTGATACGTCACGTTTAATGACCGGCGTAACGTGACGGGCAAGCATTTCATGTTTTTTCTTTAAATAAAATTGTCAATGAAAGCGATATTATAACGAATGCAATATGTAGATATTGAACGGATTTTGTTAAAATGCACGTAATTTAGTTACAGCCGACAATCTTTCAAAACAAAGATGCGCCAACCATATGCGTAACTAGCCATCTGACCTGGAGGGGGGGGGGGACTAGGGGGGGTCTGTCATTGAAACTTGGGATCTTTTAAAAAGTGAAATGAATGTTGATGATAAAAGATTGAATTTTTGACCATGACAATTGACCAAATTTTTTGGTCAAATTTTTAATATCGACGAAACAAAACATAACTACAAATTATTTTTTAGTATACCTACTACTTCTTTCTCAGCCTGTCGCCATCCACTTCTGAATGTAAACCTCGTATTTTATACCTACAAAGTAAACAAATAATATCTAAATTTTTATATATAAAATGAAAATCTATTAGTCAAACGACAAAAGAAATCCGCGTGGTTGTTTTATATAATATATGGGCTGTTTTATATAATACTCGTATTTCGGAAGTCGATAAAGGTCAGCTATTTCCTGGGGGTGAGGGAAAGGGGTAGTGAAGTCTGGGTCCACTGTGGCTCCAACTGAGCACGAAAAACGAACCACGCCAATTGCGCTCCATCACTTCAATTACGCTCCTCGCTGACTCTCATATTTCATCGCGTTCGATTACATGGCGCGTGTCTTTACAGTACTTAAATTATTCTGAAATCCTGAAACATTCAGCTCGCCGGCATTATAGGGGTGTGTAAAACGTGACGTTTTTATAAGCGTTAAAAATATCGAATGTATTCTTACCGAATTTAGGTTGTAAATAAACTACAAAATGAACGCCTCGAACAACAAACAATGTTCTCCATAAAACCATTAATACTTTCAGACTCCGTGGACCGGTGGTTGTACAATCGAATTAAGGTCGAAAATGTGCTTCGGTGGGTAGTGCCCCTTAAGGTCAAACCCAACCTGTGCGACATTCCAGCGGACGAGAAGGAATTCCAGTGAACAAAAGCTATGTAAGACATAAAGCGTTATTTTGCACCATTTTGCCATTTACACTAAACTTATAAATTTGACAATATTTTTTTAAGATTATTTTGTCCATAAAACAATAATAATCAGATTGCAGTCTTATATTATGGCCATGTATGTTAATCAATGCAGATGCATTTCATCTAGGTATTTGGAAATCGTGACCTAACAGGCAATTTGGTGACATAATAAGTTTTGCTGATGACACTGTCATAATAACCTCCCATAATACCTGATCAGGATTACAAGAGAGTCTGCAAAGCGACTTAGGATAAGTTAAATTATGGTTAGATAATCACCTATTGACGTTAAATAGCAGCAAGACAAACAATGTTACCTTCAGTATCACGAATAGGGGAAGAGCTAGTAGGAAATTTAGACTCTGCATTCATGACTGCACTAATGTAGCGACTTGCTCATGTATTCCACTGGAAGGTGTAAAGACTGTAAAATATCTTGGCATACAAGTTGATCAACATCTTCGGTGGAGTGATCACGTTGACTTATTGAGTAAACGACTTCGCTCACAAATGTCTGTTTATAAAAACATAAGGAACTGCCTAGATAAAGTAACACTTAAAATGGTTTATAACGCCCTGACAAATTCCATTTTATCATACGCCGTTTCGGTTTGGGGGGGCGCTTCTCGTACAGTACTAAGCCCCCTAATAAAGTACCAAAAAGCAGTTCTCCGAGTTATACATCGAAAACCTTTTCCTTATAGTTCCGATGTCTTATTTTCTGACTACAAAGTCCTTGATATCCGACAAATCTTTATTAAAAATGTCATTCTTAATCAACGGCTTTATAAGCAACAACTCTTAGATAATTTAAATCCTTCAATTATTGTAACTCGATCAAGGTTACGAGAAAATATGGTACTGCCAGAAATGAATACCACTTTTGGGCAAAGGCATAACAATTTCCTTGGACCTAAACTTCTCATGCAAAAAGCATCACCAAATGGCTCCTCTCAATAGGCAGAGACGCATCTGAAAAGATGCTGAGCAGTGTGTTGCGATAGAAAAGTTAACATATAGGTATACGCTATAAGTAATTTTATATATTTTCATTATGTTTAGTTTTTTCTGTATATTTAGCCTATAAATCATAGGTTATATATAAATTATTAGAATTATATATTTAATAAATGTATATTGTATGTAATATATATATTTATATATATGTGTATAATATTATGGACTATTTTTTGTATGTATTATATTTTGTATTTATGATATGTATCCTATGATCCCCTTTGTTAATAGTAACGTCTCGCGTACGTAATAAGTATTGTATTTTTCTGCAACCTTCTTATGACTGCTCTTAGAACAGGTTTTTTAACCTAGTTAGAATAGCCATGTTACTTCAGAGCAACAATAAATGACTGGTATTTAATTTGTCTATATTATATTAATTTAATTCCTTGTTCAGTGTTATAATAACATTTATTGTTGTAACTTCTCATTGTACCATATTGAATAAATAAATAAATAAATAAATAAATGATACAATATATCGTAGAGATAAACTGAACTAATTAAACTGAAGGTTGGACGCCATTGGTAAGGGCCAATTTCAAGAAGAAACTGATAGCGTGACGTCAGACTTTGTAATGTCTCCCAAACTTTTGAAACTTGAAACATTTATATGGTATAATAATTTAATTAAACCAGCCACCGTTGCGCGTAGTTGTAATGATTGTAAGTAATAAGTTGTAAGTTGTAATGCAGTTTAATGCTATGCAAAACAAAGGGTAAGCCATCGTTTATTAAGTACATGGATCATTATATGATCTATTACATATTTCTGTATTCTATTACAAATACAAATACACCGTGTTCCAAAAAAATCCAGCTTATTGGCCCTGCAATTGAAAATATGTTTTTTATTGGCGTCATATCAAAATCATCATGATTTCCGAGAATAAAATGTACACTTAACGTGATATTAATTAACCGTTTTGTCATGCAATGCAGGTGAATGATCTTAATCGGCCAAGGCCGTAGCGTAGTAAAACGGTCACTTTATTGAATTATTTTCGCATTTCAATTTTTTACTCGTCATAGAAACATAAACACCCCCTTAAGCCTTAGAGAATGGTCTTGAGATAACTCGTATATGAATAGATTTTGCCTTCATAATAATATAGATACCAAATAGCGTGAGAATAATAATAACAAAAATATATGGCAGTTGTCAAAACATTCACAAGTTTCATGAAGCATATTTTTTTTAATGTTTCAGGCAAACCATAAATCAATGCAGTAATAAATGAAAATTGCTTCATTTTATTAATTTAAAATGTTAAAAAAAAATACAAAATAAAATGACTGCATTAGAATAGTCGTATTATGAAAGATGGCTGTCCTTGGATTCATTATTGCGCCACGATGACGCTACTACCTGGATCACCAGCGACGATGACGTCATTACTCCCTGCGCCGTTTATTATTTGTTCTGTTAAAAAATAAAACATTAAATATTAAACGTTGTATATCTTATATAATTATAAATGTACATTGTACAATCGAGGACAAAAACTGGAGCTTTTACTATGAAAGGCAAAGCTCCCAATTTTATTTCGAAGACGAAATTATACGAATATTTTCTGTCTCTTTTTTACGCGTTTCAGTTCCACTTTTAATGCTCAGGGTAAAGTTTCGGGTGCCCTCGACTGTGCATAGTTAAAATGTAATTATTTTTTTCTTTAAAAAAAATAATTGCTATGACCTACTCAACTAGGCCAAATGTGCCCGTGAGTCAGGGTATCTACACACACAGTGTGGTATTCGCACACTGTAATCAATTTTTTGCATTATTGAATCAACTCGAATCTGCGCTCCTTGAGAAGGGACGCGATCAGAGCGAGACAACGCCACAGCGAACGGACGTGCGAGCGAGGCAAATTGCTCGTCTCGAAAGCACGATGGTCAGCTCGTCTCATTACATCAAATAAAATGGTTCTGGATCTCCAGTTAGACCAAAAGAATTTCTAATATGGTTTCACTTGCTGTTTTACGGTACGGATGTTATACGCATATTAACCGATATTTGCGTTTATTGTATCATTTTTTTTATACCTCCATCATCCCAACTCACCTTATCATTTTGAATTGATATTATTAATATTAATAAAAATTGTCCTTAGATTAACAAAATACACCGTGACCCAAGACTATTCCCGATAAAAACATCAGCTGATTGGTACTCCGATGTCTAACGTTATTTGATAATAAACTGTTACCATTATGTTTATGTTTGTTTACCAAGAAAAAAATGTAAATTTTACCTAAAAATAGTAAAAAAATCATGTGTCTTTATTGTGAACGCTCAGCTGTCACCGTATGCTGTAACGGTATCAAGGCCATCGAAATTCGCGCTGACCGAATTGACACATCATTTCTTACTCATAATAGGTTACACAACACCGCTTAAGTCTTCGGGAATGGTCTTGGGACATACCTGTATGATTATTTTTATTGTAAGTTGTTTTTCTCTTTGATAACATCACGTAAAAAAAGTGATATTATTAGTGTTATATTGATATAACACTAGGTTTAGGACACTTGTTATCAAAGCGTCAATTCATACGCAATCGTAAGGAAGAAAACTTCTCTCAAGCTCAGCTGACAATGCTCAGCTCAGCTGACAATGCTGATTCGTCATTAGGGTATCACAAAAACGGTAAATTTATGAAATGCACCTTCTTCGCTGGACGCATCTGGTGGGTTGACATAGCCCTGTGTGTTCTCCACGATCCATTGGGAGTATTTGGTGACCCGCGCGTACCCCACGGGGGCCCCCACCATGCAACCGTTGACGCTGCCGAAGCTGACCACTCCGATGACACGGGCGTTTCCTTGGCTGTCGTAATGGTTCAGGGGGCCGCCGCTGTCACCCTGAAAATCATTTGCGAAAGACGTTATTAATACTAATTAAGTTTATTATTTCGACTTATTAGAACATTATACGGTACAATTTCAATAAATTAAAAAAAAACATAACTCTTATATGCACGGCGTTTAAAGAATCAAAAAGTTTACCTTAAAATATTTAGATCTAATGAACATGATAATGATCTAATGATAAACATGCTACCAGCTTTTTCGGTATTATCTAATGTGCTGAGTTCACACTATAACTAAAGAAATTGTGTACTAGTTTTTAAAAAATCCATTTTTCCGAGAGGAAGTGATATGAATTATCAATAAATTGTAATTATAATAAATAATTAAATTAATTGTACAAAAAGTGCATACCTAAGTCTTATATCCTTAGTATAAGCGTATTAGAGTTTCACCTTTTTTTTAAATTTCCGAGCCTTTCATAACATAGCTATTTATATTGGAAAAACTCGTTATTGAATTAAAAATATTATTTTTTTCAATACAAGATATTTATTTCTATAACAATTTGTACAACAAATGTTGTAGGAATTATTTTAGCAACATCATAAATATTGTTTATTTTATAAACAACGAAAAACCACTACGAAAACAATTATTAATTGGCGAATTTGTACATTTATACATACTTACTTGAATACAAATAGAAGGATGAGAATCATAATTCAATAATATTATATAAATTCAAATTCATGAAATATAACTTAAGATTCTTCTTGAATCTCTATTACACGTATTTCTTTAAGGTTCTCGGGTAGTTTGTTGTAGAATTTAAGACCTATATAAGAACTACTTTTACTAAATTTAGTTGAGTTTGGTCTTATAGTTTGAACATAATTAATTTTATTTCTGGTGTTATGATTGTGAATAGACTCGTGTGTCATTAAGCTTGATTTATTGGTAAAGAAATAGCACAGTGCTACTTGAACCAAAATGTCGTATAAAGTTAAAATCACAAACTAACTAAAGTATGGTTTACAAGATTCACCGAAGCTTATTTTAACTAATGTACGAATTGCCTTTTTTGTGGTCTGAAAACTTTTATTGCATATGGCGTCGAACCCCACATAAGAATACCATATCAGAGATGAAATTCAAAGACGGCATAATATCTGGAGATCAGTGCTGACAGGTCTAGGATGCTGCGTAATTCTAGCAGTACGTACCAAGAATACAATAACTTTGACATAACATGTACATATAATAATAATTTAATATGAAAAACGATTCATGCATTTCTCTGGATCCACTTTTGCTCCAAATTTGCTGATAAATGTTTTAAATAGACCCTGGACATGTTTTCGAGCTCGATGCTTTACCTGGCAGCTGCTCTGCTGACTGTTGTCGCGTCCTACTGCACAAATCGTCTCATCGATCACTACATTGGGATTGTAAATATCGCGACACTCCTGGTTTGAGATCACTTTGAGATGGACGTAGCGGAGGATTTCAGATGCGCCGCTGGCTGAAATGCAATCAAAGCGCACATTTGGTGATTTGGTAACTTTTGTAAGGAAACGCTCAAGTGTATTCATTTCATTTATTCTATTTTATTTGTATTCATCTCATAACATTACAGGCTTTGCGTTATGACCAACAAATAAATTAATAGTAAAAATATATTTTAAAAAACAAGCTTTTACTCAAGTACTTGAATGCGTTTACAGAATTTCGTGTCTGCTATTGATCGTTGAGAAATTCCTTTGTCTGGACCCAATGTATTTTACCCATACCCATTTTCGTTCTAATATTATATTTTTTTCAACCTAATGATTTTGTATAAGGTTGTATATACTATTAACAAGTACCTTCTTTTTGTCATTAGGAATTTGAAATTATGTTATTTTGAATTGGAGTTTTAAATTTAAACTCCAATAAAAAAAGAAATCGACATTTGAAATCTGTAATATGATATTTATGTAAATAAAACCTAAGTCTTACTGTCGTGTGTTCTTCCCCATCCGACGACGGTGGCTTCCTCACCCACATATTGCAAACCATCATCGAAAGCCAGAGCGACGGGTTGAATGTATTCTGTTGGGAAAAAAAGCTACAATCAACTCAATCATGCGATCGAAGGATCGAAAGTTTATAATGCTCCATCACCACCATCTCGTCTGACTCAAGCACAAGCAAATTTGGCTTAATTTAGAAGGGCCTAAAATAATTTTAAAAATGAACAAAGAATTAAAAAAGTGTCTATTCTGATTATAGACCGATTTTCAAAATGTTCGTAGGTTGTCGTATTTGAAAGTTCAGGTAATTATACATTTAATAACATGACTAGATACCCGGTTTCGTACGGGTATATATTTTTTGAATCAAAAAAAAAATCGGATTAAATAGTGCGCAGCGAGGACTCCTGGACGGAGAACCGTTGCAGACTGCGTGGTGAATCAAAGACGACAGAAGTTGCCAGGTACTTCGGTCAAGAAAACTTATCGTTGGAAAGGAATTACTTGACTATCTCACTGCTTGTCTCTATTGACGTAAGACAGTGTGCGAACTGCAATCTATGCATTTTTGACAAAACGAATTTCTGAATTATGAACTGAGAGAAATGGTCGGCTGCCTTTTGACCAGGCCGCTAATTAAATTTCTATGGAAAATAAAAGCGTGAGAATTGTATATTCAGCACTCTCGAACGGCAAATGAATTCGTAGCCGGAATCTTGTGCCAGTCGGCACAGGTGATATCATTATATTAATAATAAAAAGAGGTAAGTATTCTTTTATGTTACATTGAGTAGTGTCATTTACGAGAAAAAGATACTTTGTTAATTTCAGCAACGTTAAGGGTTTGGGTGTCAAATATATGGGAAAATTGGGTTTCTGAGATTAACGTGAACGTACGTTTATTAACGGCGTTATTATAGACGTAGAGATAATTCTCAATCTGTGTTTATTCGACGCAATGTTAAGCTTGCTAAGTACACTTAATCATCACACAACACCAGTCAATTATTTATCTGTTCCGAGGAATTTATGTAAAGAATACAATTAAGCGACAGCTTACCTGACAGCTGGACCTCCCTCACCAGATCGACAATGGCAACATCGTGGTTCAGGTTATTGGGATTGTAGGCTGGGTGGTCGTAGAATATCCTAGTCTCTATGATGAGACGCGGAGTTGTCACATTCGTCGAGCCCAACCGGACCCACGCATATGTTTTACTGTTAACAAAAAAAAAACAAGTTTACTATATACCAGATCGCGTTACGTAAACTAGAATAATAAACCAGGGAAAAAAGGAACATTCAATACACAAAAATATTTAGGTTAATAATATATTGACGAATGTCTAATTGAAACCGTGTTAAATAATGAACTTTCAAAGATATCTTACTCAAGTTTAGGATCCGGTGTAAGAATAACCATTGAATCAAATAGGTGATGAGGTGGTGGTGATGAGTATTGATACAACAAAGTGATGCAACTCTTACTAGTGACACATACTCGTACATAGGTAAACAGTGCCAATGTTGGCATCCTCCCTTTGATTGGCACTCTCTCACACTAATAATATTTCCCATACGTAAACGGAAACTTTTTGCATGAAATATTGAAACAATTTTACAGTTAAAATCTAAAACAAAAGAACTCTAATTTTTGGCAAATTTTGTTATTTTATTTCTACGTTATTATACCATAAATTCTAAATCCCTCCTTATTATATAAAAATATTATGTTTTTGGTTTCAGAGGTTTCAAAAGAGCCTATTTCAAAAATATAGTGGTGTTGTTTTTATTTTTATATATTTTTTTGCATAATATTTAAACAAAATGTGTTTAGGTAGTTCCTTAGAATAATCAATTGACCTTCACATATATAAACTAGAAATCTGTAAAAGTCACTCTTTGGTAGCATTGGAGTAACTGAGCGTGCAGTAGGTACTTTCTTGTAGGAAATTCAGCGCTCGAAACAGACATTAAAAAAAAATCCATCCCAAAAAACATTATCGCCAGGTTCGACTATTATAAATATCAACAATCAGCTGCGGTTCCGAAATGCGAAATTGTATTGATAAATGGTGAGTTACCTGTTGGTGCAGTGCGCAGCGGTGAGGACATGTCGCCTGGAGATGAGCGACCCGCCGCAGACGGTGACCTGGCCGCTCTGTGTGACCAGGCGGAGGCTGGTGGCGTGCGCAAACTGCTTGTCCTCTGCCTCCCAACCGCCGATGACGCGATCTACGAACATTTAAATCATCAACGACCATTTTCAACATCTTTGTTTCAGCTTGGTTTTTTTATATTTTCAGGTCAGAAAACGTTCGCAGAATAAAAAAATCCTTTCGGCATCGTACCCTTGCGCAGCGAGAGCGCGTATACTGAATTCCTCTTTATACTGTACCATAAGGGTTACTCATACTGTGCCATAAGGGTCATAGGCCTACAATTAACATTTTGAACTAATTTGACCCTGTCCCTATTAAGGGTGGTATGATTTTTTGAATTTTGAAAACCCATTTTTTCCCATCCCTAGGACCTATGGTTGGTGCTATCAAAAAAATTTACAGAGTTAAGTTTTAGTCCCTTATCTAAGGATAATATAAAATTTAATAAATTCGATATCTTATATACTGAGAATGTTTTAATATAATTTCACTTTTTTGAACCCCCCCCCCCCATTCCCGCCCCCTGGTCTGATTTTTGTCCATTAATGAACTTCACCATGATTTTATCCCTTAAATTTTATGTATGAATTTGAAAGTGATTGGTGTAAAATTACGGTAGTTATCGTGTCCACAAGTAAATGATATAGATTGATAAATAAACTTATATATAAACTTTTAAATTGAGGGTGGTTTTGGGTTCTAGGGAAGTGGGGTTGATTAAAGATATGTCGAAATCTTCCAGAAGTCGTGACATGGTACGCATTGCCATAGGTAGCTTTCCTAATGAAATCTACCCAAAAACAAAGAAACTAATGAGAAATATTAGAAAGAAAGAAAAAGACGCATAGTCCCTCTCTCTCTCTTTCTCTTTATTCACCTTAGTTTCTTTGCTGGCATATTTTTATAATACATACTTTGGAATAGGCCAAGTAGGTAAATTGCAATAGTTATATCATCCCAAGTCATATTAGTTTCATACAAAAGTATGTGAACAAAAAATACACAGGAAATTAAATTTAAAATTTTGTTAAAAGTCATTTAGGATGTAATAAAAATAGTTTGTAAAGACCCCATACATCTGAGTTCATCTGGAATCTCTTCAAGTATGGCAATATCGTACTTCAGCGATGCCGCCTGGAAAAACAAAAAAAAAAAATGTTATTAAATGCAATATATAGAACACAATATTTTTCGTGACTGGCAGAAAAGGATTTTAAATAATATAACATTCAACAAAATCGTACTCTACTAATAACCGTAATAAACGTTTAATGGACGCCTGCGTTATTGTAAAAAATATGAAATATTCGTCGTTTGAACCACACGTCACGTTTGAATCTTATTACTATCTCAAGTTGGTATTAAATAGATAATAAATTAAAATATTACTTATATGTAGGATCACATGTTTAACGTATTTCAACGAGGATCAACGTGATGAATTATTTATTCATAATGACAATACCAAATTTACTAGCAAGTTTATAGAATAAGAAAAAAAAAACAGAAATAAACAATACTTTATTATGAAAATAAATTTAAATATTAATAATATTAAATTTAATTATTATTTCAGTAATAGCTAATCGTTAACAAAATTAATAATACTGGTAGGCACTGTTAGTAATTTAATATAGTCAGATAAAAATGAAACTACATGAGCGAATATAACTTTTTTAAACATTTTTTTCCTGCTAAACCCAAGCACAGAAGAGTGAGAGAGCAATAGCTGCTTGTCCCAATTGATTAGATTAAGAGTAGATTATATTTAACAGGTTTTTTTTCTTCTAAGCCCGAGTGATAAGTGTAGATTTTATTTTACATGTATTTTTACCTGTTAAACCCAAATGATAAGAGTAGATCGTATTTTGTACGTATTTTTTCCCCATCGATTAAATTCATGTGTATTATATATAATAATATACTAATATAACATATAATAATATATTTAAAAAAAAATTGTTTTATATTCAAGGATAAAAATTAATAGTTAGGTCCTAGTATATTGTTTTATATTATTCCTAATACATAGTTCTTTAGTTTCTATAGAAGTATATCAAATCGTAGCTCATAAGAGTGTATCTCATGTTCATTTTTTTTTTTTACATTTGTAATCGTTTTAATTTCTTTCAATATATATTTTAACGTAATAATTCTTTTAAATTTCTAACTCTATCTTTAGTTGTCAATTGGCCTACTCTAGTTTAAAGATTGTACACATTAATTTATATTGTTGTCTAATTACATTGCGCACAATTATTGTTTTGTAATTACAGTAAATAAAAAAATACACAAATAGGATTCCAAAATTTTATGATAACCTCAATTATATTTTTACTACGTTTTATTTAATAAAATTATATATATTGTCTTTACCAACTAAACCTATCCACTTACCCACCCTCACACATACATAGAACTGATTATAAATATAAAATTTGCAATTAGAATCATTTGAAAACAGCGCAAGCAATCGCAAAAACGTATTTTGTATCATAACAAACTACAGATTTTTTTGCTTAAAAAAAAAAACAAAACACCACACAGGGTGTGTTTTTACATTTACATTAGAAGACAACTTTGTGAAATGACTTTTATTATTTTTGTTTCAAAGTTTCCGAAGGTAATTCTCTGCTAGTAATCCAATTAGATATGATCTATCCGTACTAATCGAACATGATAAATAGGTTGGTTTGATTTGAATCTCAAATGTATTTTTTAATCTTCTCGACTAATTCTGATCTATCGCCTATATAATCTTAACGCCTAATTCTGTAATCAGTTTTTTCGATTTATGCCATAGCCAACTGTTTGATTATTAATCACGAAAACGCATCGTGGTTTTGTTGTTTGTCACAATAAAATTACCTATTAACTATTAACAGACCTCGTCAAATCGGCCAACATAGTCATGTACTGGTACCCAGGTAAAAAAAATAAATAAGACGTTCTAATATTGAATTATCTTCAAGGTCATTAAATTTCATTGGAATAGTAATCTTCAAAATTATATGTTTATCAATAGGATAGGAATATAAATATTAAAAATCAATAATGAAGAAAACTTAATCTCAATTATAAGTGGTTGTAAGTAATATACGTATCCGCTTTTACAATAAAAAATAATAAAAAATTTTGTAATAAAAAAAGGTGCTTAAAATATCAAATATAAATAGCGCTAAAAGCAACTCGTATTTCACCTTTTTGGTGAATATATTTTCTGTGTTTTTAGTAAATAAAGACAAAATTAAATACAGTTTAATCTATAAACACATTTGAGAGTTTTTACTCCTTATTATGAGTAGGTACTTAATTAGATTATTAAAATGCAATATTTAATTAAGTTTAGGATTTTTTTTACGTTATTATACACCTAAATAATTGCAATGCATATCATAAACTTTAGCTGAAACATCTTATTACTCGTTCAAAAGTTCTTTCTTGAAACCTACTTAGTCGCTAATACTATTTTTCTTACTCTGAACTACCTCTGGTTTACAATTATTTAACCATCAGACCAGATTCCAGAGTGCATTTTAACGCGGAGCAGTGAAAACGAACTGAACTGGATACTAAATCTTCACACAAAGAAAGGAATAGTTGGAGTATTTTGAAATCACAAACCTTCACAAGCCCAACCACCAAAAAAAGCGCCAACAACCTAAGACGGAACATCTTATCAACGATAACTAAATGCAATAGACGCCTAGCGGCTTATTGTAATATGTATAAGTTAATCAATAATTTCAATCACGATCAATCTTAATTATTTATCATTTAATCTCACATGCCGAATTCTTATCATGTGACAATTAAATCCGCAGTCTGCCCTATTTTATCCAAGCTATTTTATATATTTTAACATCCTGTTAATAGTATGTGTTCGTGGTTAAAACCACAAATCCACGATTGAACGCACAAAAACCACGTTATATACCTAATAATGAGAAGTCGGCTTTATAATCGGCTTTATCATACATATAATATCTTAACACTTACAACCCGCAGATAGGCCCGAAAGAAAAACGACTTTTTAAGCCGACACAGAAATCAAATTTCGGCCAATGAATATAAAATACATTAAAAACTTTGCCAAAAAGGAAAAACATGCGCCAAAAAGGAAAAAAATTATATCAATAAAATCTATAAAAGCGCGAGCTATATTACATATTTTTTGTATATAGGTATATTTTTTTATACTACTTAAATTGAACATTCAAGTTTGCGTTCTTCGTCAGCAGAGCGCTTAACCGCTTGTTGGCACTAATTATTATTATTTTTTTAAATTTTTGTATACTTTAATTTAAGTCCCACGTGTATTGTCATCGAAAGTAAGTTCGTATAAAAAAAACAGCATTATGAGAAGTGGTTCCAAAATCGATTATAAGATTTGATGTATGAAACAACTGGATTAACGAATATAAACGATGTAAAAAAACATGAAATGTGGTTTCTATCATACTTAATAAGTAATTTTAATATTTAATTACAATTATTAAGTGAAAAAAAGCCGTAACCGAATCAGACTATACTTGAAATAGGTGCCGTGTAAATTACATATTCTAATTTATTAGGGCACTATATTATTTTCGTCAATTTTCATATAAATCTATTTAACAGTGCTAAAATTTACTTAAATTTTATTTAGAATATTAACTTATTTTTTTATGTACTTTAGACGAATATGTGATACTTTAGACTTCCGATCCGTCATATTTTTTTTTTATTTGCTCATTTATATATTTTATATTTATTTGTACGTTTCCTAAATAATTAAAAATAAAAGTATTTTTTCCATATTTATTGTCAATAGCTGCCTCGTTTTTTTTTTAGTAAAAAAAAGTGCAATTACTCCATTTTTAGGATAAACCACTGATCGTTATTGTAATTAGACGTTAGTCTTTTTAAATCATATTCAATCACCAGCCTACCAAAGGAACGAAGCTAGGATGTCAGCCTGTATAAGATGCACGTCATATATTGATTAGGTACATTTTTTTGCTCTTGAAACTTTGATTAATTTTGATATGTCGTATTTTCAAATATAATTAATCATATTTGAAATCGTGGGGCCAATTAGCTGGATTTTTTATCGGGACATTCTGTATAGCAGTAAATTTTCTATGTTAACCTTAAGTATATATTTTTTTATCGTAGGTATCGTTGTATCTTTTACCCTTACATCGCGGCCTTAGGGACAGTTGGCGAGTTAACAATATACAATCAAAACCCTACTTACATCAATCAAAATGTAGTTGAATGTAAGTACTATACATAATTACATAGAATACGATAACTATCGCATTTAAACCCCCTTGGTCGATTTTACGAGTGTGAAATGGTTTCGAATAAATGCTCATACAGTAAAAATCACTTTAACTAAGCGCGTCTCGGTTGACAAACATTTACTGAGAGGTGCGTAAATCGTAATCTTGTGAATGTTTACCTATAAATCCAATTTATATAATAAACATTATTGATCAATAAACCAAACTGCTACTTTTATAAGAATGGTGTGCGGCTCTTTTGTAGAGCGACGTAAAAGTGGTTTTTAAATAAGTAAAAGTTGAAAGCAGATTTCGCACTTAACTTAACTTAACTTATTTATGAAAGAAGGTACCTATATTACTGTAATAAATTAATAAATATATAGTCGGAAAAATCGATTACACCCTATTCGATTATTTGGACAAGTTCGATACCTCGTAGCCAGTACTGAGCGCGGCAACGACCTACGGGTTGCGAGCAAACAATCAGGTGACGCATGTATAAATCGCAGGGCTAATTATCTGAATGAAAAATTTAGAAAAAACTGTATTTTACATTGGAAAAATCGTCAAAGCCGCCTGGCCCGAAGGCCCTACAGATAGGGAGTGATGCAACCCATCCCGAGTGCCGCAGACACAAATTGTCGTGCATCGAAGGTACCCAATGGTTAATTATTAATACAAAACGCGTTCTAAAAATAGGGACGCTATGCATACATATTATATTATACACGTAATTGATGTCGGGTAAACTCGTTAAGTACGACCGGGCACACAGGTGTCGTCGTATGTGCGAGCGAGCGATTTTGATAATAAGATTGCGTTGTAACGTTTGATGGATATATCTCATTAACGTGTGGTAAGTATAGAGATAGAGTTTAGACAGGGTCACCAAGTTATTTATTGAGTTTCCTCCGCTTATCCTAACCAATTTCTGCCTCAGTAGAAATACAAACATTAACTAATAAATGACCGATAATAGATTCGACTCGATACAAAGTAAAGAGAGTATATTTGTTGATTGCGGGGAGCGCAGTGAGTAAAGACTGAAAGTTTCGTTTTCAATTATGAAAACTGAACCGCGAGAAAGGAATTTACAATTCGTCTCATGACGTGTGAAATGCAACTTTGCATGTTTCAAAACAAAGCAAATGCTTGTTACTTTCAAAAGGAATTTACAAACTAATCAAGTATAGTTGCCTTTGATGTCAATAGAAAACTTGCTGTTAAACTGGGTATTAGAACAGTATATCTGGCAATTTTACAAGGGTGCACAATGCTTATGTTATCAACTCGTGTTGGCGGTATAGCGTCGTTCAGCTGTGAACCTTTAAATCTACTAAACATATTGCCGACAAAGAAGAGTAGTGATAAGACATAATTTGAACGCTCAATGGCAACTCTAGTGAAACAGCTCAATATCAATTTTTTTTTTTATTATTTTCGCAGGCACCTTTAATAACTGCCATTCATTATGAAAATCAAAATGAAACTTAAAAAGAGCGTCAGAAATATGGCGGCATATTCAAAATACGAAATAAACGGCGGCTGCGCATTCGTTTTGTTCATGTGCCGCGCAGTCGGCTTGGCGCCATTCGACTTCCGCCGTTCCAACGGCTGTTTCCGGTGGACTGTGGCGCCATCTGCCGTTGCGCACCTGTACAGCTGGATTGTTTTTATCTTGCTAAGTATATAATATAAATATTTTTGCACAACACATGAAAAGGATCATAAAATGTGACTTATCAAAAAAAATAATAAAACAAATAATCGTTGATGGCTAAAGCATTCAACTTATGCTAAGACCGTTGGTTCTCAACTCAATATTACTTATTCTAAAACTTAATAATATTACCAGCGGGCGAAGGACCAGCGACTCTAGTCACAAACCACTCGCGAATCGCTCGCTGGCTCTTTGGTGGTGTTGCTTAGAATCGCCGATGCCGTGGTAGCCAAAGGTTTTCCACTCGCTGCCAGTCGTTAATGTTAATAGATTGCTACTTCATTGGCAATATTTTGCCATTGTAAAATGTTTCCATTGCAAAATTTAAATTATGTGTGTTATTTTTAGGTTTATCTTCACGATTTTTTCGTACTCCGAAAGGAAATATACATACTCCGATATCGCCATATGTAAAGTCCCAGTCGCCAGTGTGTGTGATGAGGTTGTAAAGTCCCTTAAAATAGGCCAAAAAAGTTATACTAGCAACTTACAGCTAACGCTAGAATAAATAATTTTATTTAAAATGAGATTTTTTTAATGGGTGATATGTTTCATTTCAAATGTTTTTTCAGTGTCATGTTTTGACAGTTGCATGTATAATAGTGTAAATGTTTAGTTGGATTAAAATAAAAAAAAACTTTCTCTGCCTTTGAAGTTTGATTTTTATTGTGCTTTATAGTAATATCAAAATACTATAAAACGAATAGTATTATTTTGACTACAAATGTACAAAATTAATTTACCTTTCTTATATTTATTTCTTATATTTATTTAATTCGAAAACAAAAATGAATTATTATTTACGTAACGTTCGTAAATACGAGAATTTATTTTTTTATAAATCGTCAGCCACTTTTACTAATTTGTATAAAATAAAATTTAGATTAATAATATCTAGAATACCTATTTGAAACCCTACCGACCTAATGAATAGTCGCGTTAGTAGGGTGCTAAGCTCAAACGGACCACTAACTATGTCAAAATGCATGCGCTGTGACATTAGCAGTAAACTAACGCGACTATGCATAAGGCCCTATCTGTTTATTAGGTGCTTCTACTGGCTGGGGCGGCTACAAAGAGATCGTATACCTTTACGTCGCTGAGACAGGGTTCAATGGCCTCCAGACCTTCGTTATTGTTGCTGACGACCTGGTTATAATAATCCTTCCATTGGCTGCACTGCTCACGGCTGCGAAGAGAGTTCGCAACATATTGAATCTTTTAGCCACCCTGCACCAGGTACCTTTTTACAAGCTTTTATTTAGCTTGCAATGTTTTTAAAAGATGGCTAGCATGCGTATCCATCATTTTTAAAAATCGTTTGAAAATCATTGTTTCAAAATGCACTTTGAAAGAAAACAAAAATTATAGCAAGTCCATCGATTCTAAAATAGTCGAATATAGTCCATTATTTTTGCTACAACTTTCATTTTAATTTCCATCCTTTGGCCTTCTGTCCGTCCGTCCGTCCACCTGTTGCATTTCCAACTAAAAGAGTTGTTTTATTTGTGTAGATTGATGCTCCGAAAAACAACCATTTGGATCACATCAAAAGATGGTCGGATAATATAGTATTTAACGTTAAAGTCGACACATTTTTAGTACTGAAGATTAAATATTGACATATCGATACAGCGCAGCGATAATATGCAGAGATATTTGTTTATTATTGGTCAGTTAGAATGAATATATATTCTTCTATGATAATAGAAATAAGTAAAATATTCAGTGCCACCTTATAATTATTATTATAAATTGAAAATTAAATATACCCGTCTTTATTTATTGATTTATATATATATTTATCGTGGTGACTCAACAGAAATTGTATACAATACTGGTAATAACATAAAGACAATGACGTTAAAATGAATAATAATAAAATATTGAATAAGATGAAAGAAGAAAAATATTAAACATTTAAAAAAAAATAAAAAAACATGGAATTAACACAAATTAAAGCTTTAATTATTTATATACATATATAGAAACAAAAAAAATAATAATATGGAATTAAACTAGAAATTTTGTCCGTTGCAAAACATTTGCCGAGTTATTGTAAAAAGGTCACTTTGGGAAAGTTAGTATTAAATGAATCACAAATTTCGGAAATACAAATATGAAGGGTTGTTTCATTACTAGCCGCGAGTCAAAATTTACAAAAAAAAACTGAAATGTTAAAATTTATGATGAACTGAAAGAATGCACGTGTTTTTTTATTTTTCTCAGGCCTAAAAATAACTCAAAACGCATATTAAATGGGCTAAAAGTGCCGCAGGCACAGTGAAGATAGAAAATGAAGCAACCCACCACAAGCTGAAACCTCGGACAGGCACGAGTAGTCTGGGGTGGAAACGTCTTTAATGACGCCTGTAGGACCTAGCTGTAAGACGTCAGGTTCTGGCTAAATATTTTACTACCGCTAAACAATGTATAGAAGCAGTTGATAAAACCTATATGATAGCTACAGGGTGTCATTCGACCAATGATCCTTTGCTATAAAACATTTCTTGGTTTAATGGTTTAAGTCGCTTATCTCCAGGTGGACTCGCTGGTGGGAGGTGCGCCTTTCAAGAAATTTGAGGCCCGATATCTCGTTTACTACTTGGCTGGTACAGGATTTGCCATCCTCAACCTCGGGTGGGACTTTCGAAGGCAGAGAGATGACGCCGACCTGCATCTGAGTATTTTTTAAATTTATTTTCGCTAATCGACTATTCGCATCTACCACTTTCGTTGTAAATATACCTTGAGGTTTATGGCCAAATGGTGTCAATTTTTTGCAAGCTTTTATTTAGGTTGCAATGTTTGTATCGGTTTAGGTCAAATCTTGCAAGCTGAATTAGAATTAGAACAAGGGTTTTTTATGCTAAGCATTATCTGTTTCTTCATCCAGGATTGACTCCAGCAAAGGAAACCCTTAACGGTCAAAAGCATAGACACGAGATTTTGAATAGGCATTCAAGTACTTAAATAAAAGCCCGTTTTAAATAATGTATTTTACTGTTAATTTATTTAATATTGAACACAAATGTTCTGCGTTAAGAATTTCTTTTTATTGTCAGTTACCCTGAGCCAAGAAGGTTTTTTGAATACCGCTCCGGATTCCTTCCCGTAATTCCTCAGTAATCCGGATTGGATTACTTCGAAGTTGACTTAGTAATACATATTTAAGGTATAATTTAAGGGATAATAAGGTCATTACATTCTAAAGCGCATAGCATAATTTTTTTTTTTAGAAAAAATGCCGTTTTCAGAGTTTTTGGGCATTAAAAAATATTTTTTTGGTTGAATTTAAATTATTTACCGAATTTTATTAATTTTATTAACGGTGGCTAGTTATAGAAATATCTTATTTAATTTAAAAGTAAATTTCATTAGGAAATCGAGTAACGAAACTTTTTCGACGTATTCTTTAAGGTGACTCAATAAAAAATAAAATTACTATGTAGCAAATTACTTAATCTGTTGATTTCGTGCTTAGAATGTGAGTGTGTCATCCGTGTGCCACACTCTTGTTGTGGCAAGCGTTTGCGGATGACTCCACCTCATGAAATAGCATGCTTGCAGTTACTCCCGCTTCAGAGTTTGCGCGTCCACTATCGATAATAGTTATTAATAAAAACTTGTTTTTTATAAAAAAAAAAATACTTTAATAATTATCATGATATTATTTCAATAATAATCGATGCATTTAATATTTTAGCTGAAGTATTCCAGGACTATTTGACATATTACATACAATATCTCATTTTGACGATTATGGAAATGCAATTTATGGTGTTTGCAAATGCCATTCAGTTGCGCTATCACGCTCTGGCAGATGAAATAGAAAGAGTGGGTTGTAAATCTAAAAAAGATGGTAAATACTCCACTTATAATAATTTCGATAAAAGGCCCATATTAGAACGCGATTGGAAGACCGTTAATAACAGATCCGGTTAGATTAAATTTATGTTATAATAGCTGTTGAAACCAAAATGAAAAATGCATATAATAACCGCAATAGATTCGAAGCACAACAATATTTAAATCAGAAATATATAGCTTAGCGCGTTCTAACAGCAGATGGCTAACTGTGATAACTACTGGAGTATTAACTGCCGTGATCGGAAACCAGATATGACACATACAACAGTTACTTTTTAATGTTTTAATTTACCTTAAATATTAAAAATAGGACTTCGAAGTCCCTTAGAAGCCTTTCTTGTTTTTTAAGGATCAAAAATAAGTTTTTTAATGTTAATGTTAAGTTTTTTAAAATAATGTTTTTTAAGGTTCAAAAGGTTCACACGTAATAGGGAACTCTAACACGCCCTTGAGTCTTCGGGAATGGTCTTGGAACATCATATATTTATGAATATATTATGTTTATATGATTTACACACATTTTCTAATAATTTTTATCCTTCCCGATTTGTTAAAATAAATGTAAAAGGTAATTTCCGATAAAATAATTAAGCCATTGGTCCTGCGATTTCAAGAAGTATTTATAAAGACCGGTAATCGTTATGGTTATTGAAAAAAAGAAGTGTAAACTGCCTGATCCTGAAACTGTGATTAAATAGATATTTTAATAGGTATCTATTATAGCACGTGGAAAAAATAGTGTTGTTATGCGTCTCGCTAGTAAATAGTGCCAATATAATAATAATAATAATATATACTAGTGCTAATGTTTTTTTTATATTTAATGTGTACACACACACCCACTCATAACCACACACGCAAACGAAAGTATCTTTACTACGATGTATGTTTTTAACACCTTCGTTATCCGTTACAAACAATACCCAGCCAAACGTGACGGCCGACTCTGTCTACAGTCATACCAGGTGGGGTATGACTCTGTCTACAGAGTCATACCAGGTGGGGTTTTAGGTGTAAATAGATATATCTACATGTATAAAGATTTAGATAGCAAAGTAAAAGTGTACCCGGTTATATACACCGTAAACTAGGATATTGGAGCATGTCGGAATGCTATTATCCTTTATTATTTTCGTGGTCCAAATGGCTGTCTTTGTTTCTATCCGCCTTTCCCTCTTCCCGATTTACCATATTATTTACCCACTCATTTCTGGTTTTAACGTAATTATTTTAAACAGCTCAGATACAATAATATCCCGCTATTTTGGCATTCGTCAGACCTCTCGCTATTATACAAATTACGCACTTGACGTTTTGCTTTTTTTTTTCAGTTACGAAAACAAATTTCTACGGATTTAATAGCGTAACGCCACAAAACTACAACCGTGAAGAAATATTGACCAATACGGCAATCAACAGTAAACCAAAAGATGGTATGGGATCTTCAGCCTAATGCCAAATTAATTGCAGTAAAATCTTTAAAAAAAAATGCAAACACACGAATTCCTTTGTACTCGTTTTTCAGTTGGCGGTACTCTTCAAACCATGCCACGCCACGAGAGAGTTAGGATAGTAACCAAACTTCGGCTGACTATGTCCGAGACTATAATGTCGCTTAGTGATGGTTTTGGTTACCCTATGCTAATCATAATAATATCGTCTTTTGTGCATTTAGTCGACATTCCTTATTTCCTTATCATCGATCTTACACTAGGTATGTATGCGAAAATAAGTCAAATATTTTATTTTTAAGAAAGAACTAAAATATCCACTATGAGAATAGACACTTTTTCTATAGGCATACAATACAATGTCTTTGTAAGTGTACAGTGGAGGGATGTTGTTCTATGAGGGGACTATTTATTTTATTATATTATATCAAAGGATTTAACACGTTTATATTTTTTTTAAAAAAACCTTAAAAGTATCAAAAACCTAACTATATTACACACGACACTTTGTAAATGCAAATAAGTGTTTTTTCTTTTCTATGTAAAAAAACAATAAAATCATTAGTTTAATTAGACATTGTTAATATATTATAAACTATATTAATAGTTGATTGAAAATGGTATTTTATGTGATAGCAACGATAGAATTGTTATTCCATATTTTTATACCATAAACAATGGTTAAACCATAAACAAATCAAGTTAGATTAACCCCTGTTGATAATTGCTAACATTACAAAAACATAGTTAAAAATATATTGAAATAATTAGAACTATGTACCTAGAAACTAATACAGTAATAAATATGGTTCGCAATATGATGAACTAACATTTTATTTATAGTATAGGTTTACATTTAATACAAAGAAACTTAGAATTGGCTTTTGTTCCCTAAGTGTAAATAATATTTATTGATTTATGAAACGTTTTTTCTATATTAAAAATACAAAAGTTATTACTTTATTGTAATAAAATAATAATATTTTGCAAGATCCGGAGAAGGAAGTGTTCAGTGTGTTCCAGCAGTTTGCCTCATTGATATGGACATATCTTCGATTGGTGTTCCTAGTGGAACCATGCCACCAGTGCGCTGTCGCGGTGAGTAGCTACTTACACTATTGCACACTCGAAGCCACCTACCAGTCTTGTAATTATAAGATATTCTCTTTCAGGAGGCAAGAATAGCATCCGCTGTGAATCGTATGCTAGAGCAGGACGAAGATATCCTCGTGAGGAAGGAACTGAAAGAGATGTGGAAACAACAAAAGCTCAAAAGATCATTTGCTCCCTTTAGCGTCTTGCATATCGCCTACGTAAACAGGGGTTTGATATCAGCTGTAGGTATAAAGTTTTAATAATTACTTCATCGCACATGAGTGATAACGTCTTAACCCTGCGATACGCGCGGGGGTACCTCGAAGACATGTTCGCACTTTCGGCGAGCTCTGAGTTCGCTGTAGCGAAGCGCATCTTCGTCTGTTTGGCTAGCGTGACAGTGGGATTAGTACCCATATTCGTCACTAGAAAAACTTAGATGTTAAGTCTGAGACGCAATTAAATCAGAGTAATTTAAGCATTCCCCCTTTTTTACGTCATCTCGGTAATTACGTTTAAGAGTAACTAACTACTAAATACTGCAGAGTCGTCCCAACACCGTTTGTCCACTAAATCTCTTCTCTAAATTGCAATAACACTTGAAGTGTAAATAACTCTTTCTTTTTTTTATTATTTCAATAATTTTCTAAAGAATCCGAAGACTACTTTTTTAAAACAAAATTCTTTCGTTGAAATTCCTTATATAAATAACTACATTGATATTACAGCAATGGTTTAAGATAGATTTTTTCAGCAATCGACGACTGAAAATGTAGTCGAATTTTACAGAATTATGATAGAATACAGGACGCACTCGTATCCTATAAGCGAGGCGTTGGTAGATTTAAAATGATAAAAAAAACGTAGATCTTAAGTATTTATTGAATATTATGCACCGTCCTTCTGTGGGGTTATACGCAAACCATTCAGAATATTATCTAATAACAAAAACCAAAATATAGTTCGAATAACTTTGAAGTATTGAAAGTATTATTTACTTAAGTAGGAAATACATATTTTGAGCTTTTCCAAGTCGATTTGGCTGAGATGTTCAAACGTTTGTGTATGTATGTACTAACATGCGGTGGAAACTTTGTGACCGGACACACCAAATCGGCTCCTGTGATTCTCAATTATATTATTTTGAATATAGGTACTATGAGGGCCCACCAGCCAACGAGTCATGGCAAACTCATCTGAGTCCAGAGTTCAACTCACGAAGTAACTACGTTCAAACACGTAGTTACTTCGTGAGTTTTTTTTGTGAGAGTGAGGGAGTTTTCGCCGTTTCCTGAATTCCCCGCGAACGCAACACGTCGTCTAAAATCCGGATTTTTTTTCGTGAGTCCGGATTGGTTATCGATTAAATCATCCTCCTAAAAGGAGTGCCCTAAATATAACAATATCCTGTTTGTTATTCTTCCAAAGTGACAGTAATAATAGTGTGGCCATTAATGGTACCTAGTGCATGGACATCGGATTGTCTCGGAAAATAGATATTAATAAAATTCTCACTCTATTTTTGTCTGTGAAAAAAGAAACGGTTCGAGAAATACTTAAATTTTGTTGTTATTTGGTTTTTTAATTATGAAAATGCATGCACCAAATTTGGTGTACTATAAAACATTATTATTGTATGTTGAAATTTTAAATTTCATTGTTTCAGATTACGGCAACGGTGTGCACATATCTGGTCATACTTATTCAGTTCCAGTCGTCGTCATAAAACAAGACAATCCTAGCGCGAGTCATGGAAAGCCACCATCATCTATGGTTGGATGCTAAACAAGATAATCTACGTCAATCTGTGACATGTTTCGTGTTGAGATTTATTTGTGTCATTTTCGATGCGTTTCACGGTACAGCCAAGTGGAAAAGTGTCGCTTAGGGCATTTTCGCCGTCACGCGATTCCTAATCAATTTATGAGCGGCTATTATGCACACGGCCGTACTCGATGCAAAGTGATGGGTTTGGGCGCGGTGCGGTGGGGTGGTGGCGGTCTAAATTTAAATAAAGAAAGAAAAATGTATGTTTACATATTTATTTCACAGAACATTTTGTAAATGGTTTTTTTATTTATAAACTATATTTAACCCCTTTCCTCTTTGGTGTTTAGGACGTATACATACGTAAAGGCAATTTGTGGATAAACCGAAGTAACATAAATAATTAATAGATATTTTATTATATTCTCACGTTTATATTAAATATTAAAAATATTTTATTTTAAAATAAATATTTCAAATATTAACCCCTTAAATTTCGCTAAACGACCTGCATTAGCGACCTTTCCCATTAACTGCCTGCTCGAAACCGTTGACTTTGGGTGACTTTTAGAAATGCTACAGTTAAACTTGAATCTGCGGACACGCTCGGCCTGATCGTAAATCAAACTTAAATACGGTTCAGTCCATTTGACAAATGACTGGGTAAACACAGCGGCAATCGGTCAAATTCTCTGTTGACAGTATGCTTTACTTGGCCCTTGTATACAAATCGGCGCCGAATAAATATTGGCCAACGGTTGTCTGCGTCAAGTAGCTAGTACGTTTTAATCCATTCAGTGAGGAGTAATTCGCTCTGAGTAGCGCACTCTGGTGGTGAGTGGCGGAATATTCATTAAGTTAAATATATATTTTTCAAAAGCCGCCAAACTAAGTTTTTGTTTTTTTGAAGAAACGTTTTACCTGTCGCCAAATATGTAAATATATCTCATGATCCAAGGGTTGTGGCGGCAAATAGGGTGTATATTCTACAAATAGACCATTCTCCATTGCTTGCTTGCGGAGACGAGGGTCATTTAAGACGTGCCTCGAAATTCACCCTGCGCGATCAAAGAATTGACATAATTTCGAAACGGAAAAAAGTTAAATAGATATCGAGTTACTCAAAAAAGTAGCTGAGCTGAAAATATTAATAAATTGAGTGAAAACTTGTGCTGGGTGAACAATATTTGATTTTATTCATTCAGATTCACCACGCCAGTCAGCTGTTTAGACATTTTTTTAAAGAGTAGAAAATACTTTTGTAACAGAGATAGATCCCTGGCTCCAACTCCAGGTCAAATCCGGGTAGATTACTAACCAACAGTACTTTCGATTTGCATTCGATTTGCATTGCGTAAACGAAGAATGCACACATTCTGAGGGATGGTTTGTTAGGCACCTTCGAGGGTTGAGGTCTTGCTTCTGCTAGTACCAGAGTTGTATCGTTAATTTTGCATTTAAGTATTGCTTGAAATTAGACAGCTCAACGGCCATAGTTTGGTTAGGATATCCCTCTTTTTACAGGCTTTTTACAGCTTGCAATATTTGTATTTCGTTTAGGTCAAATCTTGCAAGATGACTTAAAACCACTTTCTCTTATCCTATGGAGTTGGGATTTAACAAATTGGTTGAGTTCCGATGACAATGCATTTATATAGTAACCATGACCTGATTCTACACCCAGGAATGGCTCCAGAACGAAGGAACACCTCAACGGTCAACAGCACAGACAAGAAATTTTGTATACGCATTCAAGCACTTAAAAAATAAAAGCTTGTATTAAAATGTATTTTCACCACTAATTTATACGAATGTAAAATTATAACTTATATTTATAGTTGTTCATCTTTAGTAAACGATGCATACTTTACTTTTGATGGTTGTGAGATAAGGAATGGCAACTCTACAATAATGTTTTAGACTTAAGTCCACAAATTTCTTAAGGGTGAGTTAGGAATCGACTCAGCATATAGGTGAGACAGACACGCGTGCAATTACAGACTTACTACACGTTGCCTGCCTCCCGTCATAGGTACGGTACAACCAGTTGTGACCATACCTAAAAGCTATTCCTAAAAAGGATAAATAAAGCATAATATCCGAAAATAAATGGATCACCAATGCATTATACGATGTTTAACGATTATGAAAAAGCTTTCGACAGCGTAAACCCATTGTAGAGTTTGTAAATCAGTATTTAGAATATTGGTAGTTCCTTAAATAAATATACTCGTATCACCACGATAATACGTATAAAAAAAAGAAAAGGTAAAATTTTTTTTCAGTCACAATCGAGTTACCAAACAAATAAACTGCTCGCGAAAGATTTTAGTATATGACGTTACTATGCGTTTTTAGACTAGGCTGTTCGGTCTTAGTCGCGTTAGTAAATATGACCACATACCATACTAAAATTAATGCGCTGCTAATTTAGTTAGATGCTTACTCGATTACAGTTACAGTTATGTGCATACATTTAACAAAATATCTAACTACTTTTGTTATTTCTATAATATAAGTAGGAATTATAAAATAAGATTAAGAATCTAAATGTTAAAAGCATTGAATCATCTACTTTTTTAAGCCTTGTTAAATTATTTATTTAAAAAAATATTTCTATGAGGTTTTTTAAAACAAGTGTACTGTTTAATGATAAATTAAAAGTTTTTTCATATCATGTTATAATTATCAGTAAGTAACTAAGTGAAAAAAAAACGTAGTGCATTTTTTTAAAATAAGTTTCATCAATTGAAGCAATGCCCAAAATCACTGTACAAAGTACAGAGTACAATGGTCCATCAAAGAAAATCAAAATGGCGCCCGGAAATCCATGTTCGAAATTGGAACTGAGCGGCGCCTCCGCATTCGTGCTGTTCTTGTCTCGCACCTTCGGATTGGCTCCTTTCAACTTCCGGCGGTCGAGCGGCTGCTTCCGGTGGACTGTAGAGCCATCTAACGTGGCCCATCTCTATAGCTGGATCGTTTGCCTTACATTAAGTGAGTACATTTAACTAAGTTTTTACCAAGGACAAGATGTATATTTTCTGTGTAATGTTATCTGGTGAAAAATAAACGTCACTTATGGTGGCATTGAACTGAACTGAACCAGATTTTTTGCTGATTTTTACATACCGTGTGTACAAGGCTAATTGATTTTGAAGTCATCTGTGAGAGCGCTTTAAAAACGGAGGTCGGTCATAAGACTACCTACCATTACGAGATCTAACGAAACAGTGCATCCGTCTCCGACATTATTTCGTATCGGACAGACGTATCGATCTTTTTCCTGCTCTTAAATAGTTTTGTAGATACACATTGCATGTAAAAGTCTGCATAATTTTTATATATTTTATAACAAAGTATTTGCTATGTTTCTTCCATTTTTTTTTATAATTTCCTACGGTTATTTTACTCTTTTTTTTATTTTTACTTATCACATTAGTATACAGAAATATCCAAAACAAATAAAATAAATTATCTACTATATAATTAAATTAATGAAAAAACTGAAAACACTCTAATGAATTTCATCTTATCGTGCCTTTACGCGTGGAACGTATCGTGGAAAATCGTTGACAATCTGTCATCTGCGTTACAAATGGCGTTAGCATAGCCTAAACTACTTTCTGTATTTTACTTTCTGTATTTTTGTTTTTAGCTACTGTCTCTATTTGTATTCTGGCTTCAAAATAATGTCTTTGGCCGATAATACATGCTGTGTTATCACAAAAACAAGTCCACAAGCTATCTCTGTTGGGGGCGTAGATCTCGATGCCAAAAGGTGCATGCGGTATTCTTAACATTTTTAATACCGACCAAGCGATTTTAATCCTTTTCCTTATTCTTCTGACATTTTTTTTTTGTATTCCGAATAACAAAAACATAATAAGCTATCAAGACACCTCCCCCACTCTCCCTCTTCCTCTCCTCTCCTCTGAGCCTCTCTAACACGACCACAATGAACACACAATATTAACCTAACCCAGGAAAGCGTGATGTGATCTGGTTTTTGGAAACAAATTATTGATTAACTAATCTAATAATATATGTTTTCAGGCTGTATGACAGGTTGGGGAAGCTATAAAGAAATCTTATTCCTCGCTAGGACACAGTCAGGCTTCAAAGCTATTCAAACATTTGTCCTGGCGGTGGATGACCTCGTTTTGATTCTGATGGCAATGGTAGCCGTGGTCACGGCACCAAAACGGGTACGCTCCATAATGCGAGTATTCGGCATACTTCACGAGGTAATATCAACCGAAATCCTCTTCATTCGTCGGGGAGGCGCTATTGGGCGCAGTTCCGACAGCCTTATTGTTGTTTTCATGGTGCGAGGCCGTTCATTACAGGCAAACAACATCTCACAATTCTGTAATTGTTTTTATCTTGTTACATAACTAGTCGACAGTGTTGAGAAAAGCGCCGTCTCAACGGCGAAAAATGACCTGGCCGGATTGACCCACTGGGGATTCTAACCCTGGACCTATGGATTTAGAAGTTGAAGCTAATACCACTGCGCCACCACGCCGTTGAAGACCAAAATATGCATATACATATTTTAGTTCACTTTGCTCCTTTCATGGGCTGATCTACACGTGTCCCACACTATTCTGGATAAAAAATCCAGCTAATCGGCCTTGGGATTAAAAACATGATTTGTTTTGACCTCATCAAAATTCATCAGGGTTTCCGAGAAAAAACATAATAAAAATAATGACCATGATTCGGTTATTTAGATAAAGGAACGTTTATATTTATAAACGTTCCTTTAAAACGTTCCTTTACGTTGGTTAAAATTTAAAATAATTATGTTATTGCAATAAATTAGTGTTAAAAAATATCTCATAACCACAGGAGAGTATGTCTCTAATATACTACTTACGACTACCAGAACATGTCTCTCATTTTGTAGTAATGCCAAAGAAGATGATCACTTAATAGAAAGGTATGATTTTGTCTACAGGTGGACCTAGTTTTGGGAAAGTCAACATTCCAAGCAGCGGATCGGCGTTCGCTACACTTTTACACGATTGGTTATATCATTGCTATATTGATGCTCGCATATACCTACTATATGGAAAGAGATGATGCCGACGTACATCCTAGTAATAAAACGAATTTATATTTATTTAACTATTATTATTTTTAATTATTTTAAATTTCTTTACCTTACAAATAGACAAACTTTTCTTATTTCTCTATAGGTGCAGTAACGGTCTGACATTCGTAGTTGTAGCACAATAAAACAGTCCCTACCTCAGTACAGACATTGTATAGTAAATGCAGGGAAGAAACTGTAGTCGTGCTAAGCGCTCGCTGTGTATTTTTAATAGGATATACATTTGTAACTATACCTAATTGGCTCTACTAGATTTCGAGTTTATTTTTTGACAAATTAAATATGTCACAATAAATAAATTAAGTAATTGATACGAAAACTATCGTGAAATTGGTCATAATATATTTTCTTTTGTTATAGCTGAAATATTCCTAGATTACTTCACGTATTACTTACAATACATGATATTGACAGTTATGGAAATGCATTTTATGTGCATCGTGAAAGCATTGCAGATGAGATATCACGCGTTGGCAAACGCCCTCCAGGATGAAAAATTACATAAAAACGGTAATAATAAAACTATTTTGTAATCATTAGGTACTTATTTTGGGTTCCGAAACAAACCATACTTAGATTTCTGATAATACAGATGTCCCAAAACCATTTCCGATTAAAAATCCGGCTAATTGGCCCTGCGATTTTTAATATGATTTGTAAATTCGTCATGGTGTCCGAGAAAAAAAATGTAACCCTAACGAGATAATATTAAACCGTCGTAATGCCGTCCGTCCGCTCGCGGCGCTAGGCTAGGACTGGTGTGAATTGCCTTTAACGTCGCGACGCTTTGGCGTCGACGAAAATAATATATTTGGGGATGAATTATTTTCGCATTTTTTATATAATTTATTGCCCAAAAATATGGAACATAACCACCACTTTAAGTCTTCAGGAATGCTCTTGGGACAACCTGTAAAGCCTTCATTCATAAACTTAAATGCTGAGATCTTCACTATCAACAATTTTGCATTATGAGATGTTATGTAAAGACGAAATATCACTATTGCATGCAGCTGGCTTTATTTTACATATCCTCATCCATAATTCTTAATTGCAGTCACGGGACTCTACTTTTATTTCTTTTTTTTTGTGCCACCTTGGAATATAGCTAAATTTCTTATAGGCCTTAATTAAAACCACCACACCCATACCTCCTTTTTTGTATTAATACTTCTTTAAGCCATACACCTCATATTAAATTAAATTCCCCTTCAGCGGCAGATAATTTAAAAGTTTTTTTTCCAGTCCATGAAATTTCTTACGTGTCCGAATTGTTTGGGTTTTATGAATTGGCGGTAGCGACCTCAACGGTATTCGCGAAGATAAAGGAAAATACCAGTAATTACCCGAAATGTATGTATTTTTTTTACAAATTATCTAATAATGTTAAGAGCAATCCAACTGGTTACAGATAAATATAATTTATTAATTACGTAGCTGTTTTTTTCTGCAACATGTATGTTTCTGTTAAAGTTTCTGCAACATGCATGTTGCAGAAACTTTATTTATCTACGTAATGACAATAAAAAATAGTAAATGTGGGGGTTTGTGTCGGGGGTTAAAAATATGATAGCTCGGCTCAATTTCAACGTTGCCAAAAGCAACTCTTATTCAACCAAATACATTGTATATGGATACATAAAAGACACTGTCTTTTCTGCCGGTATCTCAACCTTAACTAAAGTACAATTAAGTTACACATGCATAAAATGAAATAAAATAAAATACAAAATACTTACAAATTATAGGTAAACATAATTCGTGTATTGTAAAAAGAGCGAGAATTTTTAAAAAGAGAGTTAATTTAATTTAGATACCTAGCTAAATAATTTTTAGTTGTTTTTGTTTTTCATTTTTAAAATTTGAGTTTTAAACGTTTTACGTATTATTAATATTATTTATTACTGGCAAGTTATAATTAATATAAACTGTTTATGCAGTAGGTAAAAGGTATTATTAAAGATGTCGTACTTTTATCTATTAAAAATTCGTATCGAATTCTTACCGCTACATCTGTTTTTTTTTTTAAAATAATCTTGTATTCTTTTCCATTTACAGGTTGTCCCAAGACCAATCCCATAAACTCTAGGGGGTGTTTAAGTTCCCTATTAAGAGTAAAAAATTATGTAACAAAATGCGAAAAATTTTCATCATCAAATTTATTATTTTTGTAATAACATTGGTGTAAATCGATCTTATCAATCGATAAATCAATATTATCTGTCGACCAATAGCATCCCTCTTACAACCCCAGAGAAGGGGAAAGGAGTTACCCATTATCTTAGACCGACCTTTGTTCGAACAGTGGCATCTGACAGCAATCATTTAGCTCCGCCCTAATAGGGCGTTTCGAACAACGCGGCAGGTCATTAACCTCGATCATGACTGACATGTAGTTATCCGAGGGAGAAGCCATTGAAAAATATCTGTTTTACATGATTTAGAATAAAAACTTCAAATTTTTTTTCTCGAATACCATAATGAATTTTGATATATTTTCTAACAAATAACACTAGAAATCGTAGGACCTATTAGCTGTTTTTTTATTGGGATTGACCTTGGGACACCCTGTATAATGACTCTGGCTAACTATGTTGGGTGCGTTCCTTCATTAGCATTTGTTTCAGATGACGGCCTCATTCACTCTTTGCCGCGGCACATGCGAGTGAGCAAGATAGCGGATTTGAGATTGCGTCTTTTGGACGCCATACACACGACGTGCGAGGGATTTGGCCATCTCCTGCTCATCATTCTCATTTCGGCGTTGGTGCACCTGATAGATGTGCCATACTTTCTCATTGTCGACATCAGCGCAGGTATGCTCCTCGCCGACTTCAGAGTTCAGATCGATTTTATCCTTTACTGACAAAGAGTTTACTGTGACGTTTTTTTAGTTTTCTGTTTTAGATTTATTTCCTTTTTTTTTAATGTTTTTCACTACACGATCTCTTCGCAATAATTGTCGAATTTAATATTGCTAAGACCATGTTAGTATTAATTGCCGATTGAAATAACGGGCTCTAGTCAATTTCAAGAAACGTAGCCTATTATTTAACAATATATTGTTAGGTACTTAAACTAAATAGTAAGATTAATCAGATTTGAAGAACTTTTCTGCCTGACTTATTTCACTATAAAAACTCACGGTTTATATTATTTTATCAGAATCCGAAGAATTGCGACCATGTAATGTAATCCAGGAATTGAGTTACTTCTCCTGGGCTTTCGTGCGACTGATTCTTTTGGTCGAGCCATGCCACCAGTGTATACTAGCCGTAAGTACTAAAATTTATACATTAGTACTTTTAGTTCGAATGGACACGAATATAAAACGAAAAATATGACCCAATATTTTAAAAATAATTAAAATAAAATCAAAGGACTTACATAGTACCTATTTACTGTACACCTACCTATAATAGAACAACTGTTTAAATCGTGTCACTTCTGAAATAGATCTGGGTATCATTTTTGACAGATAAATGCATTTTCATCAACATACACCTGAATAATCTCATACCAACGTTGGTAACGTAAGCATATTTCACACCTGTGAAATTACCAGATCCATAGTTCTCATACCCAGTCTAACTGGAAGTTTTGTATTGATGTCAAAGGCAACTAGAATTAATTAGTTTGCAAATGCCTTCTTGAAAGAAACAAACATTTACTTTGTGTGAAATGCTAAGTTACATTTCACACGACTTGACGTCAATTATAGACGATTCATAAATTCCTTTCTGGCGGTTTAGTTTTCATTATCGAAGAAGGAACTTTTAGACTTCAGCCTTGATTCACCGCGCTCTCCGACTAGGCATCTCCCTAGGTGGTCAACTAACAAACAAGCTATTACTAGTTATTTATTCATTTCTAATTGTATTCCTACTGAGTAAGAAACTGGTTGGGATAAGTGTGTAACTTTAACTCTATCTCTATCCTCAACATCCTTACCGCCTGATAACGAGGACATCGGAAATTCCCCGTTAAATTGTTTGGAAATGTAGATAAAAACACATAGATGAAAGCTGGGTCGACTATGATACAGTGTTGGAACAATTTAATATGTTACCTATAAGAAACAGGCCTTATGTTAGACTAAATTTGTGTTTATAATTTCTTTTCAAATCGCATCGATTGTCCGTCACAACTTGGCGCACTTGATTGTGGGCGGCAGATAAGGAGTCTTGCTGTAATACAAAGTGTAGCATCGTTACCGTGATTTACTTTCAAAGATTGTATATGTTACCGACGTATTTCATGATAATGTCGGGAGAAATGTGAAATCATGTTTTTTTATATCTCATATGACAATACACATAATTGAGGTTATTGTACAGCAAGTAATTTTGAGTTTGTTAATGGTAAATGTGTGTGGTTTGTGGTTTTTTCACTTACGGGACATTCTCTTTTGAGGGATGGGACGAGGTCCTGTGAGAGTATATAATAATAACAATAATAATATAAATAATATATAATATTATAATAACACATAATAATTCTTTATCTCCACCTATTCAAGCCTATAACTCTTATATTCAGGTCTGAACACACGATAGAGTTTCTAAAAGGCAATTTAATAGATTTTTTAAATTTTAGATTTAATGATTATACAAATCAATGGTATATATTTTTTGTATTTAAGACATGGGAGATACGTGTGCCGAAGTTTTTTTTTTTTAAATTTGTGTTCAATAAAATCAATATACATTAAATTATAGTACATAGTTCTTGCCAAACTGCAGGACAGCTGGCAATAAAAATCTCTCGTATAGATACATATTTTGTAAAAATAGTTATAAAACAATAATTAATTAAAATTTAATTTCAAAAGTTATTAAGTGGTTACAATGTCTAAAACTCGAATAACTCAATTATTGTTAAGTTGTTTGTTTTCTTAGCATATTTTTAAATTTATAAATGCGACCAGTTTCCTCGCTAATCTCTTTCGGTGAGTCATTGTGGTAAATCATTATTTTAATATATCCCCTATAGGAAGGCCGGATCGCTATGCTGATCTGCCAAATTGCTGACAGCGAAGAAGATTTGCTGACCAGACGAGAGCTGAAGCGACTCTGGCGCCATCTGGCCGGAGGATCGACCGTCGCCTTTCCCGTTCTCAGCGTCTGCACCATCGACAGGGGGCTGATAACCGCTGTAAGAACCGATCTCGATGACAGTGAACGACCGTATATGGCCAGAGGCCGCGAAAATGTCCTATTGAAAATCAATTCCAATCGCCAGCGTGGTATTGCTTTTTTGCCAGTTCAGATGAAAGAGATCGATTATCAGTTATACAAACGGGCAAAGCAAGACAACATATTGCTTTCATTTAGCGCATTGAAACGCAGAACTGCGCAGTTTACTTACGACGCTCTTCTTTCACGTTGAAATACATTAATACTGTCTCTTTCACATTGTCCATGTGTAGCTGATTCTACCCCACGCTCGTTGATAATCTGCACACTAAATATTCGCATTCCCTCAGATTCAGGCTACGCACAACCGGTAGAGTTCAAACACTTCCGACACGACGCCTCGTCATTGGTTTGTTATTGCAATTGGCCATGACTAATAAATGAAACATAGGCAATCCGTCCGCCTGTAAGTTCAAGCATCATAAAAATGCTCTAGCAAAAAGCTTGATTTATTTATAACACGCGCCGCGTAAATATTATGGTCGAAGTTTGCAACAGCGTTTAAATGTCTATTTAAAACTTTTACTTTGAAGTTATTCCTCTGGTTGTTTTACTGCCCTGATAAGCAGAAACCCTGATAGGATTATTTTAAGCGCCTATTTCACTTTCTTCAATAATGGTTCTCTAAGACGCGGCTACTAGAAGTCAAAGCGAGTGTCCACTATTCATGGCTTTTGTACATAAGTATATAGACAGATGTTTATGTAAGATTATTTACCGCTATGTAGTAAATATGTCTGTTTTTTTTATTTCAGATAACTGGGACCGTAACCACATACCTTGTCATACTAATACAGTTTCAGAATCAAAAATAGAAAATAGAGAATTAACTTAAAATGATAAACGCAAATGGGTACATTTAGAAAACACCCACTAAACTGCATAATAATCGAATAGATACAGTACAGAGAGTTCTGATCGATTCTTTAAATTGTATTGTCTAAATACTGATGTTATTCTTTTTTCTTGAATTATTTTTAAATAATTAATAAAATAGAACATTTTATCCAAAACTATACAATTCTAGCAACGAATTATATCTGACACATAAATATCTTAAGATTTGTATGTTATATCATTACCCTTAATTAAAATATAAAATGTTTTATAATGTAGGGAATTTACCTTATAATATAATAAATGACATATTAACAATGAAAACGGTCAATATGATAAAATTATAACTGTGTGAGCTATCAGCAGACATATACCTATAAAAACAGTGATGCCAGATTAAGTTTTATTCTAATCTTGTTTTAAATCTTTTATTTTTGAATAAAATATTTACATATATTACTTTTCGTTCGATTTTAGTTTCAGTTCCCAACTTTCTTAAATTTAGTTGGGTGAAAACATTATCATTACTTAGTAATTAGAATAAGAAATTATTAATAATAACTACATGTTATTGGAAATTGATTTAAATATTTTAACTCATGGAAACCTCATTTAAGAAAGTATAGGTTTGAAAATTATTAAGATCAACCACCAATTTTTAAGATCCAAAATAATCTAATAATTTTTTTCTTGCTAAACACTAACCCTTTCATTTATTATGCTCTTTTAGATCTCACTTTACTTGCCAAACACTCATTTTAATAATCTTTAAAGCAAACTTCTCTTGCTAAACACTCAAGCCCTCTATTTTAATAATATTTATAGCAAAATTCTCTTGCCAGACACTCAAGCTCTCTATTTTAATCTTTGAAGACTCACTTCTCTTTCCAAACACTCAAGCTCTCATTTTGTGTACTCATAAGAGACTCGCTTCTCATGGCAGACACTCATATTATGTTTTACAATCTTTAAAAATTAACTTTTCTTGGCAAACATTCAGGCTCATTTTTCGTTCTCTTATGAGACTCATTTTTCTTGCCAAACATTCGAGCTCTCGTACTTTATGCTCTTAAGAAAGTTTTTAATCGAGAAGAACTTAGATCCGCCAGAAGGCCAGGCCGCCGGCGTGAAGTATAGGATTATGAATAGTGTTGAATTGTAGTTTGTAACCAGCACTTCGGCAATTAAGTATATTTTCTGGTACTTAAGAGAACTAATCTGCCGGGTCGAGAAAAATACTGGAACTGAATTACAGGCTTGTTTTTACCTAATTCGTATATCGTGCCGATAAACATTTCTGTTCTCTTCTGCAATTAATTACGGAAACTTACTAAAATGAAATAAAATTGATTTGCCAGAAAAAAAAAAATCAATTCTAAAGTGGTTCTTGATTCCATTTCCAAAACGTTTACTTTTTTGTAGTCTGGTAACGCTACACCATTTCACATCGAAGCGTAATGCCCACGTGAACATATCATATCAATGTTACAAACATTTTTGTTACAAAATGGAGTAAATAAATATTTCTTCGAAAACTACAGTATGGTTACGAACGCGTTTTAGTTAGGATATCGTTCTTTGTTGAAAAAATAGGTATTTACATTACCGAGTATATTTAAAGCAATATTTATATTAGCAAGCGGTGATAGGTTAAAATTTCTTGATATTTAAAAAAATATACAAACATATTTCACAAAAACTGTTGCTTATCTCGCTACAAGCTTTAGTTATATTGTGCTAAATCCCATAAGTACTGGTTCGTTAATTTTTTACTTTTTAAATTACGTACACCAGTACGTGATGGCACAATAGAATCGCGTAACACATTAATAGTGTAACATTCATTTTCTTATTTAAAGTTTAATTTAAATAGCTCGTTTTTAATTTATTATTTTAAAACCTTTATTTTATTATTTCGATTTTAGACATTTTATTACGTTACATCTACACTCGTATCTGTAGCGATGGTAATGTTGCCATACGTACATCACTCGCATTTCCCTAAACATAGACTTCATGCCGGACTTCGTGTCATTGTAGAGTTTCTGTGGCCACCTTCCGGGCTCATACTCAGGCCGCCTCAGAGCTACCACAACATTCATAGGAATATTCAGTCAAAGGAACTGAATACAGCATTTCAATTTAATTGGATTACGGAAAATGGATCAAAACCATCTTATAAGTTTATACTCAAGCAAAATAGAAGCGTCATAAGGGCCTACAAGCGTCATAACGATAACTTCTCCCTAAACTACACCCGCCTGTGATACCAACTTGTGATGGGTTACTTCAATTGTGACTGCGAAAGTTTTAGCTCATTTGATATAAGTTTTGGATGGCGATAGAGGCGACAGTAGATTAAAATGGTAAGGAGGTTTAAATTGGCTGTGTTTGTGATTCAGTTAGAAGATTGCGCTAGTTTTAACAGGTAATTGGTAGTAACTATCTATGTGTGGATTAGATAGACACCACAGAACAAAAAAAATGTAGAAGCGGTAATGTCCTGTTCGTACCTAGTTGTTGCGGAAACCATATTCTTTTTAACAGAATCTAAAGCTTGTTTTATTGTGAAGGCACTAGTAACAACTTTAAATTTACGGCCTAGGAAAGAAATTCTTTTTGGAAATATTTTTTACTCACCTTGTTTTAACAGTACCTACGCATATGTGCATTAAAACGAATTGTTGGTTAGTATGTAGGAGGCTCATATTATTATGGTGAATTCTGTCACGCAGTTCGGTTGTCACTAGCCCAGCATTATTTGTAATTTGAGTGACCACTCCTGCGCATTTAACGAGACCAAAGTTCACATTTTTGTCATTATCAGCTAGCCCGGAAACGTCATACTGTTTCATTTGAATTTTTACTGTCAAGTTATTGTAAGGCATGGATCCACACGAACAATAAGGTGAGTAGGTATACTCGTATAAATAAAACACTATTTCCTTTTAACTGTTTATGTTTCTATATTAATTTTTAAATGTTTTTTATGTTTATCTCTTTTATGTCGCCGAAGAGGGCTGGCTTGCGGTCGAGCGCAGTTCCAACCGCCTACTTAGTACGTCATGTAACAGCCTGATTTTTTTTTAATACTATCAGCCATTTTACTAGATCGTGGAATCACACACTGTTCTTTCAATTAGCGTATCGTGCCCGATGCTATTCTCAGCACTGTCGACTTTGCTAAGTGTTATCTACATGCATTGTAAAGATCCCGGAACGCTCCTCTATATAAAATAGGTATCTTTAATTCGACAACACACTTTTTTTTATTCTCAATAACATTTATATACATTAATATTACAATAAATTAACAACAAATGAATTTAATGAGTTCTCGGCGTGTATTCAAATTGCAAAAAAAAAATACACCCCGTGATTGCACTGCTGAATATTTTTTTTCCCCTTAAAATAATATATTTTAATCAAGGACAGTGGCATGATTATTCTATTGTAAATATAAAAAAAAAATGAAATGAAAGTATTCGACTCTAAACTATCAATGCCAATGACTCTAAACTCTAAACAATGGAACTAGCAATAAAATTATTGTATTGTAATTTTTCCGCAACCTTCTTTTGGCCGCTCTTAGAACAGGTTTTTTAACCTAGTTAGAGTAGCCATGTTACTTCAGAGCAACAATAAATGACTGGTATTTAATTTGTCTATATTATATTAATTTAATTCCTTGTTCAGTGTTATTATATAATTTATTGTTGTAACTTCTTATTGTACCATATTGAATAAATAAATAAATAAATAAATTACATTCAAAACTAAAGCTTGTAGAAAGTACTTACAGAAATCGGTCATAAAATATTGAATGTTATTGCACTTATATTTTGTGTGATTGCTTAGAGAAAAACCACAGTAGTCTATGCCTTAACTAAAAAAATCGGAATGTTATTGGTTGTTATTAAAGGTTAATAAGTTACATTATTGTGATAAATTTACCTAAATGTGATAAATGTAAAACTAACATTTAACATTTAACATTTAACATTTAACATTTAACATTTAAAAGATAACACATTTACTTTTTTTTGAATTTAATAACTGTTAATAAGAATCTGCTATACTAGAATATAACCTGTCCTTGAAAAGACTTGAATTTATTAAATATACGGAACTGCATTGATAAAATTTGCAAAAAATGTATTAGAAATAAATAAACATAATATAATCTGTAAAATTTAAATATTTTTTTAAATTACACGCATTATTCTCTAAACTAAGGTGCATACATACTAGCAATATGCTTCTTTAATAATATTTTATAGGTTGTGTATAGGTTTGTATTTATATAATAAATGTACTTACATGAAGATTCAGTTTTATTATGTTATTATGTGCTAGTGTGTGTGTGCGTGTGTGTGTTATTTTATGTTTTATGATTTATATATTTATGTTAATCGTGGATCTCTCAAAATATCATCTAAATTCAACCTGAAAATCTATTGTTTCTTTCTATGGTTATATCGGTTTTTAGATTGTTTATTTATCGTCTCAGATTTGAACATTTATAAAATGTTGATTGTGTTTATTATTATTTTTCAAACTATTATTATTTTCCAGAAATCTATTTGAAATGGAGGCTATAAAAATTGGTAAGCCTATAATCATTGAATTGTTTGGAAATTTATATGTTTATAAATGTCGATTTATGTTTTATTTCAAACTTTAGATTATCGTTATAATTATGTTTCATTATTGTTACAGGATTTATCGTCACTGCGCTTATGTTGGCTTCTTTTGCTGAAAGTCTTCGTTTAGTATTGTCTAAATATGGAATTGTTACTAATAATTGTGGATACTCGAATGTCGATGATTCATTAGACGTTATTCGGTGTGTGGATGTAATTAACAAAAATGAATCGTTAGAGGAAATCTCTTTAGATGGTTTTAACGATATACGACTATCTAAGTTTGAACTGATCAACAGCAGCATTACTGGGTTAAAGGATGGTGCACTGAACAATATAGATTCTATTACTGTTCTTAATCTTACTTTAAATCGTATAGACAGGCTAAGTTACTCTAGTGGTCCTTTGGACGAAGATGTACCTACAAACCCGTATTCATTGGAACATGACTATGTAGGATTTACCTTATTATCACCAGCAATTTCCAGAGAACCTTCCAGAGTACTACCAACCAGCTCCGAAACAAATGCGTCATTTGATATCGCTCGATGTCTCTCTGAATAATATGATTTATATAAACTGTGAAAATATGTCACAAATCCAATATCTAAATTTATCTAATAATCGTTTTTTCGACATTGCAGAGATCAATCTTTCAACTATGCCCAATCTCACATATCTTGATCTTAGCCATAATTTAATTGAAAGTGTACCGGGCAATGAACTTCAACTATCTAATTTGAAAACACTATTTCTAGATGACAATAAGATTTCGAAGCATGCTATAAACGCGTTCAATGGAGTACCGCAACTCGAAAGGCTGAGTCTCAGTCACAATCAATTATTACAAATAGGCAATAATGTATTTTATCAGTTGACCGTGTTGAATACTTTAAACTTGAGTTACAATATCATCAGCGAGACTATCGATCAGCAGTCAATTTCGAACCTAAGGGCCAATGTCGATTTGTCGCATAATCGCATATCTCAAATAAGTAAAGGGGCATTTGAAAATTCTTTAATTGAAAGCATTGATCTCAGTTGGAATAGCCTTAATACATTATCTGACAAGAAAAATATCTTTAGCGGTTCAAGAAATTTGTCCATCATCAATCTGTCAGCCAATAGAATTGTTTCATTTCAAGAAAATGCTTTCGATGGAATAAATAGTTTGCTAGTACTAATCCTCACAAATAATAGTCTGTCAAATATTACGTTCATAAATAAACTCAAAACTTTGAAAGAATTGGACTTAAGTATAAATAATTTTAAAACATTTGATTGTATTAACCCTTTCATTCTTTTCTCACTTAATGCATTGGACCTACACAACAACAAAATTAAAAGCTTATGTCCTGCAATATTTCATGCATTAAATGTTGTTAACGTTAAATCAAATGAGTTAACAGACGTTATGTTATCTTGCGATGATGGATTAAGTTTTATAGATATCTCTTATAATCGCATTACCAATTTAACATTTCAAGGTAAGTGCTCCATTTTAAAAGTTCTGTTTGCAAAAGCTAATAATTTGCATGTTATGTCGTTTATAAAAGACAATGAAATGAAATCTCTTGAATACATTGATTTCAGTTCAAATAACATAGAAGTTATATCCAAGTCAACATTTCATAATTCGCCTCGTTTAAGAGAAATTAATTTAAATAGTAACTTTATACTCGAGTTATTTCCTAGCACCTTTGTTAATCTCACCGAACTCTTTTCGTTGGATTTATCTAACAACAAACTTTCTATATTACCTTATGGAATATTTACTTTTTGCGGTAATCTGAAATACATAAATTTATCTGTTAATTATCTGAAAGAATTTGATTTTCGTCTAATTTTTAATCTTAATCAAATGAAAAATTTACTATTGGATAATAATGAATTACGAGAACTGAATATTACTGAATTTAAAAATTATTTAATTATTCGGAAAAATTACTGGCCTCAAGAAAAAATGATTTTAAGTATTGGAAATAATAACATTAATTGCAAATGGTTGGCTGATTTTTATCACATGCCAGAATTTAACAAATATTTTATGTTAGATGCAATAAATAAATCATATGATTTAAATAATCATCAAGGCATCTCTTGCAATACAACTGAAACCAACATGATAGTCTACGCAGACAAAATGAATTCTTCAATGTTAAACAGTCACATTTTTATTCAAGGTAACGACTCCTTTAAGGAGTCTGCTCTATTCAATATTACCAAACAACTTGATGCAATTTCGGATCGAGTTAACAACATGTCTATGAATGTAATGAAAATATCTACGCTATATGTAAACGAAGGAAATATTGAACTAAAGAATAGAATAGTAGAAAGATTAACACGCCTCAATGATACCTTGCACAGAATTAAGAATGCTGAGAACAACGAAACCAGAAAAAATAATATATCCGTTGAACAATTTAAAAACTCAAATACCGAGGATGACAATTATAAAAACAAAGATATCAGCAATACGATGCAGGAATTTCGTTTGGATATGATGGAAATAAAAATGGACGTGTTAAAAGCGAAGGAACTGAACGGGGCAATTCAAAGGCCAAGTGAAAACGATGCGTACATGAAATCTATAGTAATATGCTTAGTAATAATTATACTCTTGGGAACGATATTTATTATGTATTTTGTTTACTTGAGCAAACCCAGTTTGAATTTTGTGTACGGTTATAGTTCTTCAAGAAGAAATCTGCCAAATGAAATAGAACTCGAAAGACAGAGTTCGAGTATTTCTTAGAAACATTCCAGAATTATTTACCCAATACGGTAACTGTAAACTTTATAGAAATGTAAATATGCACAGTATTATTGAACGAAATGTAAATTAACCCCAAATCTAAAAGAATACCGAAAAAGCAATTATTCGGGACCTGTACAGCAATTCTAAATTTACTTTCGCAAGAGGTAGACTAAATTTCGGTAAATATGATATTACCCGCATTTTTTGATAAAATCCCTCTAACTATGGAGTAATCGAGCACTTTCACAAGACTACTCACGATCTCTCAATATTTGTCACGAATATCTCTAGAGAAAGAAAGGGATGAAGATTATCTGTTGGTAGTAAAATCATGTTGGTTGTTGTGAACATTTAATGTCCAACTTATATGTCCTTCTTTAGGTTTTAAGAAAAAATAAAATAAAGTTTATTATTGTAAATGTTTTTTTCTCATAGTATACGAGTATAAGAAATAGAAGATCAAAAAATGTTATAAATTATATTTTTTTTCTGTTGTTTAAAATATATTAATCTTTTATCGTGTACATATTGCTATTAACCAATAAAATTGTAATAATTACAAATAACAACGAATTATTTTTTTCTCACATATACCTAAATACTAATATTTGAAACAGTGTTGAATAAAACATGGTGAACAACTATATTGAAAGTATTTTTAATAAATAATTGGGGAGATTTAGGAAAAAGTACCTTTTAGAACAAAAAAAATGGGAAATGTGATTTATTTATTTATTTATCGTTTATTCGGAAAACCAACAGTACAATATACCACAGTACAGTACAGTACAGTTTTTCAGGATACCTATGTGTATTACGAACCTACGTGGGGTTTTTAGATTTCCTTATAATAATTAATTATTTTTTTTTTTGTGTTTCTATTTTCAGTTTAAGTTCAAACTATTTTACTTTGTCCATTTTATGTGTATTTCTTTGTATTATCATTTTATAATTTTTCTTTAATGGCAAATACGTAACTATAGATACGTACAATTATTAAATTTCTATAAAATCTAAAAAAGAGTACTTATGTAAAAAAAAATATTTAAACTTACACAATTTTAATGCACAGAATATGTACGTCTAAAAACTTAGTTGAATTTGCATCTTTATGAAATAAACTGTGGTTTTGACGTTTTATTTTCTCGACTCTTGTATGCAGTCAATAAGATATACTTACGTCTAAACTTTTGATAAAATGTAGGGTAAAATTTTAGGCAGGGTAGAAATTTAACTTTTTAATTCTAATTATTTCTTTTTAATTTAATTCTTATTTAACCTTATATTTTTTTGCCTAGGTAATTAATGATAACATAAAAGGATATGCAGTTTTAGATTTTTTCTATTCCTACAAATACGAGTAATTTAGCGTTTGTATGTTAAAATAACCGGGTAAACAAGATGTTGACGTCGTAGACGGATTAGATAGATTGATCTTGCAGCCTCATTCGTCTAACTAAGGTATATTTTAAGCTTTTAAAAGATACCTAAAAAGTTAGGAGTTACAAAAACAAAAAACCGATACTAGAAGTTGAAAACTGGTATCTATGTAAATAAATGTATGGATAGATAAGTATTTTTTGAAGCCACAACAAAAAAAAATCATTTGTATATGTGGTTACACCACGCGCATTAGAAGTAAATCTTCTGTAATAAAACTAGTTGGTTAAGTCATATTGAATTTCAAAATGTTTACCCCATAGTGGCATCTATATTTAACAATATTTACGCAGACAAAAATGTTTTTTAAAAAAAAAAAATCAACAGCAACGTCGCATCGCAACGTCGCTCGACAGAACGACATTAGACGAAGCCTCTCGACGAACGTGCGCAGTGTCGTATGGGGAGCTTGTCGCATTCGATTCGTTCACTGCCCAGAAAAACGTCTAAAGAAGTTTCACTTCAAAATTTGACTTTTAACGGCTAGCGATAACGCACAAATTTTAAGACGACGCTTTTAAAATGCCTGTAAATATTATTGGAGCGGAGCGAGCGAAGCTCCCATTGTGGTGACTCAAATGTCACTCTGTTCACGCACTAAGGCTCTAGAACTACAAGACCAATTTTGATAATTATTTTTTTAAAATGTCCATGACAATGTCTTCTGTGCATAGTTACCAAAAAATATATACATTTGATTGCGCAAAGAATTATAAAAAAATAAATGGTAATCCCTATGGAGAAATACATTTATATAATAAACTCCGCTCCAATGTATGCCGCAACGAAGCAAAGCGGCGCCCTAGTTAACAAAGTAACAAAGTACCCAATGACATTTTGATTAATTCGGACGTATTGCCGCGTTGTTAGCCCCCCTCCCCCCACCCCCATGCAAGTGCCCTCGTCATCCAAGTATAAAGAGTTTTTGTTAATAATTTAAAACAATTATTGCCTTGTATTTTATGCTAAAACGATAAATCGAAACCTTATTAACGCAAACGTTAATTGCGAGAAAAAAATATCATCGACTGCGAAATTATTATTTGTCATTCCAAATTTTTCACTGAATTAAGAAAATAAAACTACAAAATAAAAGTTTTCTAAAGTCCATTTTGCTTCTGTTTTTCACGATTATCTATCACGATTCATTAAGTGTTTGTCTTATCGCAAGAGTAGGACTATTATGTAAACTATATGTATCAGTACGTTCCGATTTAAATTTAAGAGACAATTTAAACATAGTTCATAACTTTATTGTAAATCCATTCCACATTAATATAGACGATAGCATCCGTGAAAAAAATCTTTGAATTGTTTTTATTAGTTGTAACTTGGATTCCTAAGTACTGTCCCAAACCGTATTTATTTATACTGTATTAGTATTTAACACTAGATTCTTGTCATAGGTATAACTTTTTAGTCTATGATCTTGATCCAGCTGTCGCGGGTTCGAATCTGCACATTTTAATTATTATACAATTTGCCCTTCATCGGCAACATCTGTTGAATCATGTGTAAGCAAAGTTTACTCAGTAAAACAGTCGTAAAATTGTTTTAGGTATATTACCTAGGTACTACTTAACAAATATTACTTAACTATTTCTAAGCATCCCAACATTATTCTGAACTGCTTGCGCAACCAAGCCTGTAAAATAAATAGTGACACGTGTTTGACGTGTAGTTATGTTTGCTTTAACCTTTAATTAATAGCAGTTTACCTTGTATTTGATAACTAAAATATAGCACTATGATCACTGCGTACAAAATTATGTTCATTTTTAAACAAAATGACAATTTAAGATAAATTCTGGGAAAACCATAATTTTATTTCTGCGAGTTCGAGCGAAAACTATATATATTAAACACTATAAACATTTTATTATTTGTAACCAAAAAAGGGGAATACTTGGTAATTCCTTGGTATTTTAGAGCACGTAACAATTACTTTCACATAATTTAGGAATGCTGACAAAAAAACAGCTTATATCTGCTTTGAATAAATACATATTATGTTGTATTTAATATTTTTTTATTCATTATTTAAGGCTCCTCTGCCAGCTGAAAAATGGGAAGGATACAACGAAACAGAGATCTGTATTATCTGCAAACGAGTAGTTCCAATTTTGGTCGGCAGTGAGAACTGCCTGCTCATACATGTGTATGTGCCTCATCGGAGAAATGATGACGGGCTACTTCCGGTTATGGTTTATATACACGGCGGTGGCTATACATCCGGGTCTCAGCTTCATTGTCGATGGTAACGTTTTTGGATTTCTCTCTCTGAACTCGAGCGAAGTTCCCGGTATTGCAGGAATCATAGATTTTTTTAATCCATTTCAACGCCCGTAAGTCTTACACCTTCAGTTACCATACCCCAGGAAAAAAATATTAGGGTGGCTTGGATTAACGGTAACCAATAAATATTTTGCAGTAATATATATTGCAATAGTGCAATATTATGGGTATTCTTTGATTCTTAGGTATATTCTACATATTTATCGTCACGACACACACACACACACATACCCTCGCATCCCTCGTATCGTCACGAACTTGCAGAGGACCTAGGGCAGATGATTTATATATTTTTTTTAAGTTATTGCAAACTCAGCGTTATAAATTTACGCAATAAAATGCAAGTGCATACATCATTATTTAAAAATAAATAATGTTCCCTTATAATTGTTACCAAATATTAGCATCTAAAATATCAACCACTAATATTTTACTGTTATATTCACAGTTATAAGGTAGGGGGTATGAACTGATGTTATACGCTATATCCCGTTTGAAACGCGATAATTATCTAAACTAATAATATTTTAGCCAGAGCTTAAAAGCTAAGGTGTGTATTATCGATTATCCAAACTCTTGGTTAAACTGAACTCTTTGCATATTAATTAATTAAATCTGATAGGTATTAAAAAAAGAATTCACCGTTAATTTTTGAACTATTTTTAATATCATCGTGTAACTTATCCGACTGACCATTTTGAAAAAAGCAAAGAGTAACCCTTATTCAACTGACTTTCATTTTAGCAGACGAAATAATATTGTATTTGATATTGGCTATTAAAGCGAGCCGTCTTTCTCTATTTATAGGATTTACATATGTTTACCACCTTTTTTAATATCATGTAATTCTGAAAGGCATATTTATAATTTTTAAGAGCGCTAATTGATATATGTATTCGAGTGTGCAAAAGTGGTTAATAAGGCTTTATACTTTGAAAAAAACATTTTTCTTACTACCATCTCAGTAATAATTTGAATTTGATTCGAGTTTTGAATAAATATTAAACATTACAAACAGGTCGTGTTTTTTTTTAGCGTATAATTAGTGTATTTTTTTACAAATACACTTATTAAATCTGCTACTATCCGTCATGTCGTTTCCCGACGTACTTCCGTCCGATTTCCCAACAACTTATGACGCAACAATAGCGGAATTTATTTGTGTGAAAGCAGAAATATTTAATGACATATATATTTCGATTAAGTGTTAATTAGATGTTGATTTATCCTGCAAACGTGACAACTACAATAATGATTTCGCCGTGACGTCATTGCAGGTCGTCCCCCCCCCCCACGAGCAACGTCACATTTGACAGCGCGCGCGCAAATTTGAAAATTGAACAGTCAGTTATCGATTGGAAAATTGCAGAAGAGGTCGCGGCGCCCGCATTGCTAGTTGCCAGGCGAACCAGCGCCATTGCCGCAATCTTTATTTATTATTTCTTTTTATTAACATTGTTTGACGTCGGAGAATAAAAAATATGGAGAAATTACGTGGCCCGACCCCCAAGCAGTGTGAAGCGATCGCTTCGGAAATTGGCGAGTACGAAGGGAAACTGGAGGCCAATGTTGCCGCCCTGAGCACGTGGCTGTCGTACCAACCGCATCTGCCCAATGTTTTTGGTAAGTTGCCCACTACGATGCAATTAATTGGGATGTACAACAATGCATGTTTCAAAAATTGCTGTACTTAGATTATGCTGTAGGTAAAATTATGGATGGAATTATGGATTATGTCGTATATTATCGTACGTACGCGGTAAATTAAAAAAATTAATAATATAAATTCACAAGTGTTAGGCATGTATGTACTGGATGTTAATAAATATACTTTATTGTTAATTCGGCTATAGTAAATTCGCTATTATTTTAAAAAAGAAAACCTAAGGTAACGAAAAAGTTACCTTTCCAACGTTCTCAGATTTGTTTTAGCACTTGGGTTAAGTTGCTCTAACCGATGGTCTAAAATATGCTTGAAAATTTAATAAAAAAGAGGTTATGCTAAACAACAAAGGTGTTTTCATCATTAAAGCCTATTTTTAAGCGTTCTTTTTGTTGATACGGAACCATAAACATAAACAATTTTAAATGTTGTTTTTAATGTCGACAAGAAGAGATACAATTTCACTTTTTGCGTTTCCTTGTGAAAGCCTTTGCGGGTCTCAGTCTGCAGATTTACAAGACATCAATTTTATGTTCTACTTAACACTTAATAAAAAACTCGGTGACCTCAAGAGATAATCTTCCAGTAAGGAGCTCTTAAACGTAATTTAAGTTGAACTGTGATTGTCTCTATGATGCGAGGCATTAACCCTTTAAAGAATATATTTTCTTTGACGAATAACATAAATAAATATTAGTTTTAATTAAATTATACAAGGTTTCATATTAGTTAGCAGTATCCTTTTATGGGGTGATTGTGGGCATAAATCTGAATAACTTTTGTTCCAAGACAATTGTTGTGTTCCTGACCTATATGACAATATTTGCGTGCGGGAAACTACCCGTCGTTCACATTCGACAAGTCGTACGTTTGTAGGTACGGTTACTGGGTCGCGACGTCGTGACGACGCGCGGTCTGGTATTTTGTTAAGTGGCCATACTTAAAATGTTTACAGGACTTTTGTCATTTCACACCAGTGTTTTTTTTTACTTTATTTACAAAGTTGTTAAACGAAAGTTGTATAATCTCATGTCCAGAATCACCCTTAGTATCCAGAATCACCCTGTATGCATACGTAATTTTGTTTCCATTGCGAGTCACACTTTTTTTCTCACTGTTCTCACATTTCAAATGCAAATTTCCTGTCTATGACCTTGTTTGTGTTCTTTAAATTTATTTTTGAGTTACGTATTGATTGAAATTCAATGATTATTAGGTCCCGCATAGATACCACAAAGTCGTACTATGTTTTAAATCCTAATTCTCGTCCCCAGAATAGTAAACGGTAATAGTAGGTTATAACCTGTTTTTTAAATGCAATAATATATTTCGTGTCCCCTGTAAAGTTGTTGTTTTTAGATACGATGTAGCGTCAGAGAAACCACGAATATGCAGTCGTCTGATAATTATCGTCTTTGCCAGAATCAAACCAGAGCGGTCCTGGTCAATAGCCAAACGCCTCAACGACCAACTACCTCGTCGATTTTTCAAAGCACAATTCCGTTTGAGTACTTAGCATAATAAGTATTCCAAATTACCTACACTGCCATATTCTAAATGCGATCTTACCAGAGCTTATATAGGAGAATTAAACTTTGAAGTTCCTAAAGGGTTTTGTAATTCTGAAAATTAAACCAAGCGCTTTGTTTGCTTTCGTTATTAATTTTCTATGTATCAAATATGAATTTCGAATCTAATGTTATTCCTAAATCCCGGTCCTTGAACTACCCTCGTTTTCATTGCTTTTGAATTATAGTATGCGCATATTTTAAAAATTTTAAACAAATGAATATAAATATAAATGTCGACGGCTTACGTGTTTCTACAATTATTTATTTGTTTAATACATTTACTTTGGAGGTATGGCTGATTGTCAATTGATGACATGACATGACGTGAGGTGACCGCAGGAAATTAAAAAAGTTTTTTTATTTGTTTAGTTTTATGCAAATTATATTTCTTCGCTGCACCGATAACTGCTTTGTAAGTTGAAAGCGTGTCATAAAACACAAGCCTTAATTATTAAATATGTAATGCAACAGAAAGTAAATCATAACTGTAGTGGTGTAGTCGGTATGTATAACTTAAAAAAAATAGAATAATGTATGGACTTGTCACCTAAACTCGAGTTGTTAAAGTCTGACATCCCTAATGCAAATTTATACAAATTATTTGTATGTTAAGGAACTCAGTCTCAAAATTAATATTATGCATGGTCATTGCTCTGAATAAAAAGTTTTAAACTTGGGTATATCAAATGCACGAGGGTCTCTAGTTTGGCGAAGTGTACTTTATGATCGATTTTACACAGCAAAAAATGCAGCCCACTATTATACAGAATGCACTATTATACACTATTGCACTATTATGCACTATTATACACTATTATACAGAACTGCACTATTATATAGAATGTTGTTAAAAAAAAAATTGTATGTTGTTATTATGAACAATATATAATAGGTTAATATGTATTTATGAATAACATTTATATTTTGTTATTATGAACACGTTGCAACGCTATCCATCTCGAACGTACAGTAGTTTATTTATATTTAAAAATAATGTCTTTACCGAATAATAAAGGTGTTACAAAAACTCCTATAAATAAACATTAAAACAAATAACATCTAATGTAATAATGTCATCTATGTAATGTGTAATTACAGAGCTTGTTTATTGAGCTGTCATTTGAGTCAGTAATCACTATAAAAATATGTTACTCTATGCACACGAACCTAAAAGTTATCGAGAAGTTAAATCAACTGCCAAATTAATTCAACAGATCCCTCCACATTCTTATGTCATGTGAATAAATTAGAATTGATTATAATAAACGCGTCTCACTTTAATAGTAAAGATATGTAATATGCAATGCATGCACATGACAAAATATTGTTACTTCTATTGAAATCATTCATCTTGGACAGGTTTTCGATTTTCACTTACGAATTCAACCTGCAGAGATCTTCAAAATAGTTAATATAATACGTGCTAAATAGAGTTACAATGAAAATAAATCTGCATTTTAGAATGCAAAACATAATTATTTTATTACCAGCACTCGTGCATTTTACTGCATAGTCCTAAATATGTATTAAATAGCTTTTCAAACATGTTACAATTATTATTATTAGGTTCTAAGTGAATATCAATCTATTGATTGGTTGTTGTTTTCTAGTTGTGGTTGTAGTTGGTTGTTACAAAAAAGTCAGTGTGTGTATGTGGTTAAGCGCATTAGAAGTAAATCTTCTGTACGAAAGTTGATTAAATTCTCGTTTCCGCATAAGAAGAAAATCAACATAACGGATAACCAAAAATTAACATGACAGCTGGGCGCACTGAATTTAGGTCTGAATGAGCACATCACCTTCGAACGCCCTCCCGAGTTTAGCCGAATGAGCGCGTCGCAATTAGATTAATTCACTGCCTAGGCACAATTGTTTAAGGGTCGCCTAGAAAACTTTTACTTCATAAAAGTGCACACGGTGTCTTAAATGCTACTATGACATAAATGAAAAATCGCGGTGATTATAATGCACGTTCCTTGCAGGCGCGTGCGATATACGCGGGGAAATTTAGTGTTTAGATGGGATACTAGTTTTAGGGGACAACCAGACGGCAATTAGCAAATAGACCAAGGAAGAGATGGGAAGACTGCGTTAGAGAACCCTCTCTACGCTTTGAGGAACCCTTGAAGGGAATAGGGCAGACTACTTGAGGAGAAGGCCAAGGTTCTTAACGGGCCACATCCACTGAAAGAAGAATAAGTGAAAAAAACAAAATAAAAAATAATGCAATATTGAAAAGTCAAATTACAACAAATTACCAATATAGAGCATCGAAGGTTCTGATCAAATATCTATTTATTTGAGTTATTTCCCTGGCTACTGAGGGCGAGACTTTTAAGTAAGGTGTAGTTATTTTAAACCTGTATATTTTCGGTGATTAACCTTAAAAATAATAATAAAAATTAATGGTCGGTTTAGGAGCGGAGATGAGAAAGTATGGAGACGACTTCGGCAATTGTAGTTTGTTTTTCTGTTCAAATTTCAGCGATGCCTTACGTGCAAAGTATCAGGGTCCAGAGTTCATAGGATGCGATACTTGATCTGGGCTATGTGTATAGAGGCGTTAGGTTGTTACTAAGCCCAAAAACCTACGTTTTAGAGTGACTCTCATCTATATAAAAAATCAACACCTCAGAACTATGACTAAAAGCTATGTGATCAAAATTTCCTCGGCATTATTTTCATCTTATCGCGTGTATTGGATAGAAGCAGAAGCTGTTGCCTTCCTGCTGCAAGGCCATAATTATCCAAATCGCCTTAGAATGTTTTTTTTTACAACGACGAAAGCAGATCGTAATGCGCCCGTTCAGACTGCGCTAAGAGACCGATTCCAAAATGTGGGTATAAAATCAAAAGGTAGGCAGGTATGTAGATTCCAATTGCACGTTGCGTCAAGGTGCCGTGCGAAAGCACGTAATAACACGAAAAGCAAATATTGGCTCCCGAACTCGTCTCGTTTGTCAATCGAACATTTTTTCTAACCTCTGAAAAGCAAGGCGGACTCTTTGCTAAACATTGACCGATCCAAAACCGATCAAAGAGACCTTCAAATAATTATAATACAACGCGGCGATTTCAATTCCAAGTCTGTTTGTTTTTCAATTATTTCACAATTTGTCATTCTTAAGTTTCATATTTAATAATAGTTTAAATGAATTACTTACTGAAGTTTATCTGAACCAATGACAAAAGTTTATCTAAATGACACTAATTTCTTTTTTGAATCATTAAATAAAATTTATCTGAATGATTTGGGCATGTCTGTTTCATTCGTCTTAACCTAAATATCTTATCTCTGAACCTAAATATTCGTAAAGGTTTCATACGGAACGAGTAAGTCCTGGCTATTGTTTTTAAAGTTAAAGAATTTTTTTTTCTACAGAAATTACAGAAATTTTTAAACTATTTATCGCTCATACATTTGATCTCCTAAATGTTTTACTACCAAACCACTTAAATTACTTCATTATAACTTAAAAGCATCCCTCAGATGAGAGCGGCTGAATTAGTGCAACTTTTTTGCAAAGCCGTTTAGATCACATCGGAGGAGACATTGGCAATTCGTTATAAAACCCAAATATCAAACAACCCATTACAAGTTGGTAGCACAGGCGCGAGTAGTCTGGGGGTATGATGCCATCAAAGACCCCTGTAGGACCTAGTAATTGTTCTGATTCTTACTACTAAACAGTTAACAGTATAGAAGCAGTTGATATTGTATGACAGCTACAGGTGTCATAGCCATTCTTGCTATGAACTAGGCCCTATGTCACATCGCGAGTATACTTCAAAATAAAGGAAAGGTGAAGCATTAGTATGACGCCATTTTGAAAAATAATTTATACTATTAACGGTAATGTCAATGTTTCTAAGAATGATATTCTTAATCTAGTAATTATTAATATTTCATTTAGGGCCGAAAGTTCAGTCCTTGCTTAAAGTCGTTTTTTCGTTAGGATCAACTAAACTTTTAAGCATGACCTAAATTGAATTGTGTATTTCAGTTACTTTTAAGTTTGACTTTGTTAAGAATATGATTTCGCACTAGTGACTGGTTCTTGCTACTCGCTGCTATGGTTTGTGTATACAATATCTGTCGCCATTGTCGCATAACTTTTGACATATGACGAGTGACCTGACGTTTTGAGGTTATGCTGTAAGTAGGATTACTAGGATTTTGCATGCGTGTTTGCTAGAATCCAAGATGTTCAAAATATGCAAATCCAATCAATTTTAATTAGTTAGAAAATATAAAAACAAGTATGAGACGAAAACCACTGATGACTACACACTCGCACACGGGTCACGACTACTGTAGCACTTTTAATGTACTTACGACTTAAGTCGTGTTGTTTTTATTCTTCGCTAAGGCGGACTTTAAATTCGACTTAACGCTAAAAGTGAGTTGAAATACGATGTTTATCGGTTATGTCTGACTTAAAATTACGGTTAGTCTTAAGTAGGACATGAAATTCCGGCCCTTAGACACCCCCTCTCTTTAGGGCATGTAATATCATGTTGTTTGCTTTATCTTGAAGACTTTCACATATAAGCTAATTATTACCTATAGATCATTACTATTAGGAAGTTAAAAAGTTTAATTGAAAGACATAGTAAAGCAAGCATTGATGCTAGGATAATATTGCAAGACTGCGGGACTTTTCTCCTACTCTGACTTCCACCTCCAGCATCTTGTTCGACACTTTCTCCCATGAAAATACACTTTTTCCATTATCATATCGTGATTTATTATAAAAATATAAATCCTTAACAAAATACGACAGCGTATTGTTTATTTATACTATTGGGATGTGGACACTGTAACTAGCCACTACATCGTTACAATATGTTGGTCCAAATTTACATATCAAGCATACTAATAAATACCTTTAACGCGATGTGTGCATAATGTGATTTAATCAGCGAATGTGTGAATTGTGCTTTAGTCGGGCCATATGTCCTTGGGAGCTAGACTTAACGCATTAAAAAATATTTGACAAGCTATTTTAGAATATATTTCAGACGTTTAAAATCGAAATATGCTCGAGACAAATATTGGGTTAAAAAAATCAGTCAATTTTTTTTATTTCTGTAGGTATTCGAACTTTAATTCTCTCTCTCAAGACGCTTGTTATGCTAATCAAAGTCATGACCAAACGCACAGTGGTTTTATGGGCACAGTTTTATTTTTCAAATGTTTATTATATTTTATATTTAACAGCTTCAAAACGGCAAAGGGGACAAGATAACGCTGCCATATCGAAACGGAGACTTTTTTTTTATTAATCCAAAAAATTTAAAGAAGAAAGACTGTTTTGTTAAGACGTTTCCTAAAAAACTGGTAAAAACCTATTTGGCGTTTTACTTGTTGAGTTTGAGGTTATATCTCGAGTACCTGGTTATCTGTCGACTTGTTTTTTTATGGTTTTGAGTTATCATCGCGAGTTCTTCTAATAATCATACAATTCAATTTCCTTATGTTTCAAATTTTCGAATTAGAACACAAGAACGGTCGTGTGATGATAATTTTACCTGTGCTGTAGTTTTCCTACAATCTTTACCGACATCTGTATTTGATTTTCCTAATTTTTTATAAAGCTGGCATCAAAAAGAATGCATTGGAATTCTTCTAAGAGAGCCATTCCCACCAATACACCACGCGTTATTTATATAAAACGTATTTTTCTTATGTTTCAGGACAATTTTTTAAATATTAAACTAGCCAAGGACTTAGCTATTACAATCACAATTTACTGAGCCTAGAGCTCCGAAGGATAATCAATGATATGACCTTATTGCACAACGTGATACAGCTCCTATTTGCTTAGAAATTTTGGCTTGTAAGGGTTCCGTCACGTCAAACTAGAAATAAGGAATTATTCCTTGCGTAATGTAAAAAGAAATACGCAATGCATTCGGCAGTAAACCGAATATATTAGAAAAACATATAGTTTTCATTTGCATAAAGGTGCAACATCATAAAAACTCTCGTAGAACAGAAATAATATTAGTATTATTATTTTCGTCATACACCATACACTAACAAGTAACAACACTAACTAATAATTTAAAAGAAATGTTGCAACGTTACTTCTACTTAACGATTATTACATAATACATATTTATTTTCATGGATTTAAACGTTTATATTTAGCTTATATAATAATCTTATTATGCTTTATTGTAATTTTCCCGATATACGAGTACACATCATTTTGATTTAGACTGACCCGTTAGTCTAAGGTGAAGCATATTGAAATTCAGTGCTTTATTTTTATATGGCGTTAGGTTTTGATCTTTGCGCGGTCAGAAAGCAATTATTGGTTTTTATATAATTACAGCTTCATTATATAGAAATTAAAAAAAACAAACTTTACTACATTTTAGAACCTTCATTTTTCTTTCAATTGCTTTTTTCCTAAGGCTCTATAAGAGAGCGATTTAACTAAAAAATAACTACCTATTAGAAGTTTATCATTTATTAAATTTCTCAGAAACAGAATTAAATTTAAAAAATCAGCCTTTACTATGTCGAAGACATAAGGACAAGGTATCTAAACGTATGTTTTTTTATTATTAAATATCTAATGGTTACCAAAAAAAAGGCCAGTCATAAAAAAGGGTCTAAATGAGTCAAAACTAATGTTTATCCTTTCGCCTCGCCTTAACTAGATCTCGCTTTTCCCATAATCTTATCGTGGTTATTGTGCATTGTTACAATTCGCAGAAAGGCCGGGTTGAATGATTAGCCGTCGCCGCGGTGACGTAAGCAGAGTATCGGCCCGCTCGTGCGCGCGCTCTACGCGTGAAAAACCATCGCACAGCGACATATTTCACACGCTTCGATACGAGCGACACTCGCGCGCGCACGTAACGATCTAAGTTGCTTGGTTAGCACGTACGCCTGCGCAACCGGCGAAATCTGTTAACTTTCCGCACGCACGGAATAAACTATTACATCTCATAGTATATAAGGCCAAAGAGAATTCACACCCGACCACTGCTGTTTAATTAAAAAGAACTTCCTGACAATGCTTTACACTTTATACTTTATTACATTATTAAACTATATTTATAGATAAATGTAGATAAATAATAAGGTAATAAAAATCATATAAATAAATAGAATATTCACCGTGTACATAACTGGGTACTATGCACCCCTCCTAAGGATAATCTATCTGTTTCCATTAAAAATGTGTCTGAATGTAAAGTAAAGGACAGAATTGTAGGGTTTCTAAGAAACTAAGACTTTTTTTTATAAATTCACGAAAGATATACGTATGTATTACATAAATTAATAATTAAGGTTAAGAAAAGAAGATTAAAGGGGTTAAGCTTATTCTAATAAAAAGTACAGAGTAATATAGTAGAGTAGAGTAGCTTTTCGTGTTGGATTTTTGGGGCTATATATTAATTACTGTGTTGCCAATTTATGATAAGGTAGATTTGCCTACCGCGGATTGTTTGAAGGCCTCGCCGAGATTGTTTGCCTCCGGGTCGTGGTCATGTAGGATAAACATCGACTGCCGCAGATCGGAGGCTGCGGAGATGAGACCTGCTGCGGCCTGCACTAATGGCACTGCCGTTCTGCATTTTATATAAAACGTAATGAATTCCAAACTCTCTGGTTTCCTGTGCCACGCTCACAATCAAACTAAACATAATTGGTGCAATGCGTTAGCATATTTTTAAATTCTTTGTTCCGGTAACAAAAATATTTGTTTTATTTTTTAAATATGACATAAAAAAAATATGAAACTCGAAATCAATAAAACGAGAGATATTTATTTTGAATTAAAACAGCTGAACGATGACATACAAAGCTAAATATGTACTGTTAACTCTTTAAGTAAATGCACTAGTTATCTTTTTCTTATTTATTTATTTTAGGATAGGTATATAGAAAATAAAAAAAATGCATTAACCGTTTGCAAATTGTAATGCAATTTCTTGGTAGGAAACGGCTCTCGTAATACACTAATTATTATTTATTTAGTTTCTATAATAATATGCCAGGTTTATAAAATTTTAAAATACACACTTAGCGGTTGATCGTACACTCATTACTGTCACACTTAATTATTTTGGTGGAAATATCCACCGCTGAAAGCAAGACGCCATTTGGACTTTATTTCAAATTTCTAAATTGTATAGAGGAGCTTTTAAAACGACCTAACCTAACCTAACCCCGAGCCGAGACCCTCGGGGTACAGTCAGTCGCACAAACAAACAGTTAGTCGTGTTTTAGAAGTTTTACAAAACCCCAAAATCGCAAAAGTAATTGAATTGCCCTAAATAACTTAATACGAAAAACATGACTTACATAAACATCGTAACTGTGTGTTAAAAATAAAAACCTAAACTTTTGCGCTAATCTATATATTTTTATATTTTGTTGTTCCACTTAACCACATGACCATTGCGTTATGAGCAAAAAAAAACGATTTCACATTAGAAAATATTAAAAATGTTAGCAACTAACGCACGAAGCTTAATTATTCCGTCGTATTTTCAATTATGCAGGGCAAACTTTTTATAACCCTACTTAAGCAGAAATATCTCTGCATTGTTGCAATTTCAGTGCGTCTGTACTTAAAACTTCGCTCGTCGATAGACCAAACGTAAAAGTTAAATAATCTTAAGCCGGTCCCAGACATGTGCGCAAATATTTGAAAAGATGCACAAATACTACATATAGGGGGCCAAAAATATTTGAAATATTTGATATTTTTCTATGTTATTTCATTTAGGAAAATAAGAGATTGCGTGCAAAAATTTACAAATGACCTGTATTTAAATAACACAAATGTTATATGTAATAACATTAACTCGTCATAATAAGGTATTAGATAATGAATTATACAACAAATGTGAAAAAAGTAATTGGGCTGCATTTACTTATATTAAATTGTAGTTATTTTTTTTTCCATTGCAATTTTTGACATCGTATTAAAATCGCCTTGAAGTAATAAATGATCATTCAAAGACGTAATCGCAGTAAAAAAAAAATTACGTCGGTAAATTTTGTTATTTTAAAAATATTGTATCAATGAAGACAAACTAACAGTTATAATTGCACATAATTTTGTAAAGTACTTGTAGGTACTCTATTTGGTTGCTACGAAAATCGGCGCTTACGTCTAGAATGAGTACAAAAATTGCATAATTATTCTTTGAAGTACCCATCAAGTACGAGCTGGAGCACCATCGAAATTTCCGATTTGAAATTTAACCCAGTTTTAGGAATTCTCTAAAAGTGAGAGTTGACTACTTATACTAGTTGACTAGTTGACTAGTTGAGTTGGGGTACTTATCTATACATATAGGTAAAAAAAAAAATCGGGTTGTTGTCCGTCTATTTGAAATTCAATTATATTAATGAGATCATGCTAGTCTAGTGGTTAAGGCGTTTAACCCAGGGGTCGAGGATTCGAATGTTCACATTACAGTCATACCATTTTTAACGCTTCATAATTTATGAAATCAATGCTTCGTGTAAACCGCACAATCTATCGTTACCAGGAAATAGCTGGTACATTTTTCTAAACTGGTATCAATAATCTTTAAATTAAAATATGGAAGAAGTGAAGTGGATATTACCTTGCGTTGTCTGTACATTAAAGTCCTTTGCGTGTTTGCTAATCGTCTGGGAAAAATCTGTAATAACCTCTACCTTGTAATAATGAAGGTAAGGTGCGTTTATGAAGGTTAGGTCATTCCTTTACTCACCAAGGCCTCCATTCAATAAGAGAAAACCCCTTACCCAAGCGCATAAAAGTGTCCAACCCGACTCGATATTAGGGAGTAAGGAATTCCATTATTTTTCAATAGATTTCTTGAACACACGACCCTAAAATAAATGTAAGTCCGGTTTTAAAAAAAAAATGTTTTCAAACGAATCTCGAAACTGAGTTCGATTTCCAGAGATGAAAGCGTAAAAATAACTACGTCCATTGTTTCAGACGACAAATTCCTAGCGCTATTCCTGCGCGGCTGCAAGCACGACCTCGGGAGGACCAAGAGGAAGGTGGACCACTTCTTCACGGCGCGCGGCCTCTACAGGGAACTCTTCGCCGAATGGGATCCCACGCACCCCCTCATATCGGACGCCACCAAAATACTGTAAGTCCTTCCTTGCATGTGCGAAAATGCGCAAATTGGAACAAGTTTCAACGCGAATTTCAAGATTTTAACCTTGGGTTAGCCTCTAGATATTAAAAGGAGTAAAATCTTCAAAGATATTTATTGTTGTTAGACTGGTATTAAATTACTAAGTAACTGACGTTTATTATCTAAATAGAGCGTTCAGCTGTGTTTTAATTAGGGAAGGTGAGGTTGGTATTTATTAATTGGAAAGAAAATATAAAAAATATATTTTTTTTGTGGGAAAACACAGTTATATCAATATTAGATTAGCAAAAATAAGAATTAATTAGATAACAAAACCGATTATAGAATTCTTTATACTTACAAACATATTAAACAGTAGGTTAATAACTATTTTGTTTCAAAATGTTTTCAAACTAAAATAAATTATTTAAATACAAACAAGTATGTATATGATTTGTAAACATAGAGGATGCATTATGTGGTGTATGTGTGTGTGTGTGCATTTTTAAACTGTTTTACTCGGTGAATTATTAAAAATGCTGTTCATATATCTGCAGGTGGTATAATTGATATCTATGTATCTAATTGCTTTATTATGCATTATATATGAATTCAAAGACATTATTTTCACACCTAAAAACAATCTTACACTCAATCCATTCGCGTATAGTACATAAACATACCAACATTAAACTTAATTAATTTACGGACACACAATATCTATCTCTCGTACACACACACACACACACAGTGCATTATTAAAATGCCAACATTCGATAATTTGTTATAAAAAGAACATACGAGTATACGCGCATATTGTAATATTATTATTATATTATTATTAACATAATTAATTAATGTTAATTAATTATGAATTAATTAACATTAATTATTCATAATTAATTCATTAATGTGAATTAATGTTCTAAATTCAGATTGTCGACATTATATAAGGCTGGTTCCAGTAAATGTGCCATGCCTGTACTGAATGAATATGCTCTCAGATTGCTAAAAGCCTTCCTATATCCATTCCTCAAAATAGGACCAATATTACCATTCTTCTAAAACGCACGCAAAAATAAACAAAAATAATATTATTGATAGTTAATATCAGAAAGTTTTTTTTAAGCATCCTTTTAAAGATAATTTAGGAATTAAATATATCGCACCGTTAATAAAACTGTTACAGCTTCCGGTAAAATAGCCATTTTTAAATACGCAATTCGGATTATTTTCCTAAAGTGTTAGGAGGCAATAATGAGTACAGTGAGACAATGAGACAATGTTTTCCTATAACGTCACCTGCGGTGAAAACACCTTTACATTTCCTCACAAAGACGGTGCCTTTTCTGTGGGTGAAAAAATAACATTCTATGTTACAGTATAAAAGTTTCAAAAGGGTTACATCAATAAGAAAAGGAATAACAAAAAATTATATAATAAAATGCAAAAGCAATAAATAGTTTTTTCTTGCATTTTTACATTTTTTGGCCATGTAAATGTAGTTATAGAGAATTGTCTTCCTGTATCGCTGTGTTGTACTTTCAAAATAAATAAATAATCTCAAACAAACTTGATTTTAAATTCTATTGGATAGGACGCATTCTGTACGATGTTATTGACTTTCTTTTAGTTATAATATACACACAATAACAATAACAGACACACAATAAATGACACTGACAGATAATATAAATTCGAAATTCACCCCACCCTGGAGATGTTCGCGTATAAATGTGTACACATTAAAATGTCAGTATTCAAGTAAAGCTATTTTACTATACACCGCCCAAGGCTCCAAGATAGTTTGTGCTCCGTCGGAGAGAGTTTCACGTGTAAATGAAGCGAGATAGAGGGGACCTCATTGAGACCTACAAAATATTAAAGCCTCACTATGACTGCGCAAAATTGAGAGAAATATTCACCTTTGATAAAAACACCCAACTACTGTATGAAGTTAGTTAGGCATATATATAGGGCGTCCTTTTTAAGCAACCCCAGGAAGAACTTCATAAGTAACAGAGTCGTGGAAGCATGGAATGGATTACCAGAAAGTGTCATACAATCAAATACACTTCTTTGTTTCCAGTGAGATTGTGCCTCTGCCGCTGCTCACCGATGACGGCTGCCGTGTCACCATCCACAGAGTACTCAACTACGACCATAACATTGAACTGAACATTGTCTTTATGCTGCGGTACATCTTCATGTTGGGTGAGCATCCTTTTGTTTCCCTTGGAAGTTTGTCAGGTTCAATAGCCAGCTGTCCACAGCGTCCAGGACTTCTTCGATCGTTGAAGCCAGAGCGCTTTAGATCTTTTTGTGTCCATTATACGAAATCCTATATCGTCCAGCTGTGATACTCTTGTCTCAAGAGGACTCAACCTTTCAGTAGCCCGACTGTCATAATGGTAGTCAGGAAACACGTCAAAACATAACTAAAATAACTATATGTTATAAAAGCACGTGCCAGATCTGTGTCTAGTGGCATTTATGTATCTTTGCAAACATTTGCGCACATATCTGGGACCGGCTACTTGGTTAGGACCGCGCGCTGGTCTCCCGGAGCAGGCACATAAAGTAACTGCGTTTAAATGCTAATAGATTTTTTCTACTGTACTACCAACCATTAATCTATGAAATTAACGCTCTTTCAGGTGACATTCGAATCCGAGAAGAGACCATGATATCCGGAGACATCTTCATTTTCGATCTAGAGATGGCGCGCGCATCGGACTCATTAAAGGTCGTCGCTCCGTGGGTGAGGAAGGGACTAGTCATTACCCACGAAGGCTACCCGCAGAGATTGAAGCAAATCCATCTGGTGAACGTGCCCAAAGCCGTGGCCAGCATCATTCCAGCCTTCAAGATGTGCATGAAGGAAAAAGTTAGAAATAGGGTATGTACAGGATCCCGTGGGGGGAGGGGGGAAGGAAAGGTAGATGTGTAGAAATAAAGTTTTGACTCGAGCGCACGAAATGCACAGCTTAAAACACTATAATCTGATTTACGAGTAGGTAAAATGCAGTAATAGCGCTAAGAATAGCCGCGTTACTGAAGCAGGCTCATAGCTGTGACGAAATCGCGTTCATTCACAGCCATAACTACAGAGTCGCGGTCAGCGAAGTCGCTTCGCTTGTTCAGTGACGAAAATCTCGTTACAGGTGACACCTCGTGAACACACCCGAACATTCGATTGTCATAGATAGCTACAGAGTCGCGTTCAACGAAGTCAGAATCGACTTCGAAGCGAAACGAACACTTGTTCAGTGACAGAAATCTCGTTACGAGTGACACCATGGTAATGTAGCACGGTGACGAATTAAGCTACAAATCATGCAGTTATTTTGTAGCCATTTAAGTATTAGGCTATTTCGAAATCGCGTTTAACGTAACCTCAGTTATATGAGTATCGCGTTAACGCCCACTGCTAGAGCCATTGCGTTTCTATAAAAAGTGGTAATGCAACGATCCATTGATCATAGTCTGACAAAATCAGGCCTGTGCGTTGATTTAGTACGCATATTCACGTAGAACACGTATTAAAACCTGATACCAACGAACCTGATAACAAGGACCTCAAAATGGGTGGAATATCGGGATCGGTTTTATCTTACTTTCGACGAGGATGACGTAAGCAAGCGCACCTTGGATCGGATTGGACACATTTTTTTTATTTATTATACCATGGTATAAACCGTGTCCCAAGACCTTTCCCGATAAAAAAAACAGCTAATAGGACCTATCTATCAAAATTAAAATTCATCTACGCTACGGAGAAAAAAAAATGTAAACTTTGCATGAAAATAGTCAAATGATCATGCAATAATGGCTTTATAGTGAGCGCTCAGGTGTCGCCGTACGCTGTAACGGTGTCAAGGCCATTATCGATCGGCGCGGCATCGAAATTTGTATAATAGGTTACAAAAAACCCCTTCCTAAGTCTTCCGGAATGGTCTTGGGACACACTGTATATTAAAAGGTTTTTTTTTTCTTTTTAAGTTCCATTTCCACACGTCGCCGAAGACGCTCTGCGAACACCTGCAGACCAGCGTCCTGCCGGCGGATTACGGCGGCGAACAGCCCAGCCTAGCCACCCTCGCGAGCCTCTGGTTGCACAAAATGAGGAATTCCAAGGACTACCTCAAGAACCAGAGCACAATCGTAGCGGACGTCGGCATTAGGAGCAGCAAAATACCGACCTCGTGTTTGAAGAGCGAAACCTACTATGGTTATGAAGGGTCCTTTAGGAAACTGAATATAGACTGACGACTCCACTCCACAACAGAAATGATATTATCGTTAAAATAATATAAAGCAAAGCGTTGTTAATATAGTATCTTTGTGTTATTTGGTATGTATCCCAAAGACATGATGCATAGTGATTATTGTATAATAAAATAAACATATTTGCAAAATAATATGACAATATTGAGTAGGTATGACCTTTGTCCTGAGGTGCGGCACCATGTCGCAATTCTTATAAAACGCCGATTTTTCCAATGTTCTCCGGAAACGTTTTAAAAAGAGCAGGCTAAAAAACAAATAGAAAACTTAAATAATTATAACTGTCCATTCTTGAATTTGTGTACTTTGGATGCGTTTCTATTTTGGAATGGTTCATGAGTAGCGCAGCGGCGAGCATTTAGCAGTTGTGACCGTTTTAGGACAAAACGCACTATGAGACGTAGAAGGCGGGTTATTTTGTTTTATAACAAATTACGGTACATTTTCTCGTCAACATGATGCGTGGTAATTAATTTGTGGTAATTAAATACTGTCTAATACTTGGCGCAATGTTAAAGTATTGTACTCGTATATTTGTGTTTATCTTCAATATATCAATTTATACATCAATAGTAATTTTAAGACAATAGTTTTTTGATCTGTAAAGGCGTGTTAGAATTAAATTGTTTAATACATTATTTTTTTAAAAGTTAGCGTTCATTATTTCATTTTAGTAGAATTTATTTCAACTGTTTGTTTTTTGTATTGGTTTAATATATATTTGGAAGGAACAGTCGAGTATCGCGGAATTCTCGTAAAGGCTGTCGTTATTAAGGACGAATGATACTTTATTGCTTTTGACCATTGTTAGTTCGGGCGGATAAGTACAGTCAATGGCACAAACAAAGTGAGACGACGATGTTAATCCTGCTTTATACGTCACGATCAGCGCATTCGGCACGAAGGACCACAACTTTGCTTATTTTCTTCAGACCGTCTGCGTTCCAAGTGCACACGGTTTTCATAACGAATCTATGTAGGGATGATATTCAGCAATTTTCTAAAAATATATTTTTCTTTTTAAATGGTGGTAATGAAGCTTTGTTATGACTACAGACTCGAACCCGCGACCTTTGGGTCAATAGTCCAACACCTTCAACACTAGACTCCTCATAATCCTAATTCCACATCCTCATAATTCTAATATAAAAATTTTCCATCAATATTTTTCAGTTATACCTGAAACCTAAGTTTACTAATAAAATACTATACAAAAATATACTATAAATGATTATATACAAAATACTAAATAAAGACGATCTTTCTTACAAAATGTTGAGCAGTCCTTTCAAAGTAAAAGATTATTAATAGATCTTAATTCTGATTGCTATACTTTCCTCCTCATTGCATCCTTATCGAAAATTGTCCAGTGCATCTTCTCTCCTTGAACTGAATAAGTGTGTGACTGTTTTTTTTTTTATTTTTTTCCAAAATTCTTATCATTGTTCTCTTTGAAATGTCAGTCACTTTATTGTTAAATCTGTATAGCGGTCACTAAAGAACTTTCGAGTATAATAATATATTTCGATTGAGACGATAATGGTTTGCCTCTACCAAATTTAATGTTTAGTGTAAAATTTATTGAGGGCATTTTAAATACACCAAATATTTACACGAATTTTATCATTCTAACGATCCATATCGCCAGATGATAATGATTTTTCGATATGATATTATGATTTCGTGTTTTAAACACGAAAAAGACATTTAAAAAAACATAGTGTTATCTCATTCTTTCTTTCAAAGCTAGAAGGCTAGATAGCTTCGACGTCGTACGACCTGTCCATTCTCTTTTTCGCTGGTCTTCCGCCGAGGACCTGCCTTACCTCTGCTGCCCTAAATCACAAGGTTGTGGTATTTCAGATGAAGTAACCGCAGTGAACATTATTTTGGTCATGGTCGAAACGAACGGAGACGATAGAGGTCACCGTCCTCTATTAAACCCTAGATATGTGGTTATCAGATTATGGTTAGTTTAATAGTAATTGATACTTTTATTTTTTTTTAATGTAGAAAAAAATTGATAAATAAATATTTTTTAAACCTCTAGTCTACATACCAGTAAAATAAAAACAAAATACTTTCAATTATTGTGTTAAAAAATATGTGCTATATAAAGTTGTCCAATAATTTGAAACACTGCAAGGTTTTATGCGCTTTCTAAAATGATATAATTTATTATACTTTAGTCAACACCTCATTTATTTTTTAAAGGTAAACTTATCATAGCCGTATATCGTTTCTAAAACATTAAGAAAGAAAGAAAGAAATCCAGAAGATCTGATACAGGTAACCTTATGTTTTTAGCTAGAAACAAAGTCATTTTTATTTATAGTTTTTAGTTGCAAATATTACACTTAGCTAATGTTATGGCTATCTTAATTTTATAGATATTCAATAAAAGGTAAATGAAATTATATATAATAAAAAAATAAAAAATATATGTATTTAAATTTAACTACATAAAACCGAAATTTCGTACGTGTAACGATATAACAAGATGCAGTTAGGTTTCATTTTGAAAATGCATTTGAAGTAAAATAAATATATTTCATTATATTATATATAAAACTTTGCGTCAGTCATCTCTCTGAAATTCTGGCACAGTTGTTTAAGAAATGTCTGGGCCTGTACCAGGTGATATGAGGATATAAATTATATATAAATATTTAATAGAGAGAGAGAGTTCGAAAGCCTAAACGCTTGAACCGAGAAAAAAAATGTGAAAAATGATCATTTATGGTTTGGAATTTTTGAGCAACATAAAATTAAATAAAGACAAGTAAAACATAATTTACAAAATGCTAAGTTAAAAGGTTTTTATTTTAGGACGAATGCAGGCGGGTTCGGAAGAACCGGGCAATGTCTCCCACCAATGCACAAAGTTTTCATAGATTTTAGGTTTGAGATTCGGCTTCCTGAGCGTCTTGCACATTTCACAGAACGGGTGCATGCTTGGCTCGGAAGCGGGATGAAACGTGAGCAGTCCCTTCCACCAGAAGTACGCGGCGTACTCGTCGGGATCACTCGCCAGGCTGTCCATGAGGGACGCCATCTCCCGGGGGGCCATTACATTGGCGTCCAGGTACGAATGCGGCGGAATGAAGTTCGTGTAATTCGCCCGACCGAACAGCAGCGGAATGGTGTCGTGTAATAGCGCGCTGTACGCCTTCTCGGTCATGTAATCCATGCAGTGAGAATTCTCGAAAGCTATATAGAAGAAGTAATCGCTTTTGACCATTTCCAAACAGGCGTTTTCGTCTTTCTTGGGGCAGTCGAGGGACCCGCAATGTCCGTAAATATCGACTTCTATGTATTTTTGAAGTTCTTTTACATAATTTGCCCTCGAATTGTGTGCCTGACAATTGGACACGAACCACGCCACCATTTTCTTCTTCTTGGCGAAGGTCGGGACGAGACCTTTGTTTGATGCCGAGTAATACTTACCCCAATTTGGCTTTTTACTCGGCGAAATGACGTCTCCGTTATTATCTTTCAGCCTGTAATATGGCCAAAAGAAATCTGAGTCGGATCTGTAACTGACAGTCCAATTGAAGAAGTTATCAAAGGAGGTGTCGATTTTAAACGTGTCTGGAGATTCCAACGATAAATATGTGTAAAATTGACCAGGGCTTCTTTTACGCGGAGCGCTGCGCCTGCGAAATTGCCAGGCATGGAAGACGACGGCATCGTAGTCTTCGACGCGTCGCAGTGTCCTGTCGCTGGTGACGATGCAGTTCTCCGCCGGGCATCCCGCGGACCTCGAGCCTTCTCCTCCGTACATGTAATTATAACCGTTGAAGAATTTGTTCCAGAGCAAAATGATTATCTTCCGATGACTCGAGTTGACGCCGCCGACGGGACCGGATACTTCTATTGTGATGGGACGTTCTGAGACGGACTCTATGTAATTTATGAACATAACAAACGTGACGAGCATAGCCAACACGAATACCAAATTTCCAACTGATGTCTTTACAAACTTCACGATCCTCATCTTCATATTCAATGATTCTGATGCAATGAGACATTTTACGAATTTCTGAATTTGCCTCGAGTGATTCACCGCATCGTCGAACGACTACAGTGCAACTACTCTGCCATTATCAGCTCACCGGTGCCGGTGGATAAATGAAAGATAAAGTGGTTAAGCGTCACTTATCAACCCCGTTTTGGTAGAAATCTTGTTCAAATAATTACTAAACGCCCGATAGGCATCTGCACCGGATACCTTCAAAGGTTTACTTTATCGATTGTATCAGACAGTATTGTTATTTAATTCCAGCAAGGTTTGAACACATTCAATCGAAGTAATTTTAGCAGCGTGTTAAATTCTTCTGCGCGCGGAAAGAAATTTTCCACCACCAGTTACTAAAACTTTGGCATTTGACCCAAAATTTAGCTATTTGGGTGAAAACTTTTAAATAGAATAAAAACGAAAGACGCCATAAATCGCCCCCGCGCTCTACCCATTCGCAATTATTGGTTAACCTCAATCACAGAATAAATAATACTCCCTTAATGTATGCACATAATTCCACGTTTCATGATCATGCGGCTTCATAATATTAATAAAAAAAAATGAAACAGATGGGCGTCGCGCAATGTATTAAATGAAACACTAGATTAGGGTAGCCATACGTCCCGGTACACCGGGACATGTCACCGAATTAGAGCCTCGGTCCCGATTGTCCCGTTTGACCCACCATGTGTCCCGGTAAACGGGTAATCATGGTTTTATATTATTGCTAAAATTATGCGAATAATTCATGCGACGGCGTTAGATCACATTGGCTGGCGGTGAGTGTGGGGTCGAGGGATGTACTCCCATTTTACAAATAATGTTCCATATTACAGTACGGAATGAAACACCTTTGTGAGGGAGCTGATGTGGTTCGTGGTAATTTACGATCTCGCTCAAAAACTAGGTGGTAAACCGTCTTTGTTGCCGGCCATTAAATATATTCTGAAAATGTGGGAACCATTGAAAGATTTCCTTTTTTCACAAACCAGACTGAGGCGCTATGGGGGGGAGGGGCGGTACACCCGTCCTCCTCCTATAACTCCCCTATGTTTCCTCCTATATTGATATCAGTCTCGGTCGGAGAAAAACCATTTATGGCAAACCTGCACTAGATGGTGTTTTTTTTCCACTGATTACTTAAAAAACGAGCAAGTACCTACCCGACCTAGATATCATGTGTAGACAATAAGAGTTTAGAATACAATAGCAACGGCTACAATATCCTATCGCTGTTTACACAGCACACCCTGTCTCGTCGGATAGTCTCGTAGAGGATGGCCCAAACAAAAAAAATAAAATTTTACGTTTTTTTTTTCGATTTTAGCTACCTTACATTAATTGAACGGAATCGAGTTCAAACATTCTGTTCAATTTTTGAAATTAATAGCAAATATCGCTTCAGCGAATTCGAAATGATAATATTTTGAACGGAATACTTGGTTTTATCATATTTTTTTTCGACCTTAAACTTGATGCAACGTAACTAACCTAAAATGGGACCACCATTGAGAAATTCTCTATCATTGCAAATAAAAAATCAAAAATGTTCAAGCCGTTATAATATAAAGCGGTGAGTGAATTTGCATAAAAAAACCACTAAGTGGATTCGAAAAGGATTTTTACTGTTAGATAGCTTAGATATTCGACAATGTTTAAGGTTATAAAATTTATTTATTAATTTATTTGTTGACAGTAACTTAACATCAATTACATATAATGCAAAGTACTACCTAACTAGGCAATGCCCGTACTTTACTTTACTTTAAGTAGACTTTACTAAAAGCATCGTTCTTATAAGCATAACCGTCACACTGCGCAACATACGTTTACAATTATTTTAATTGAATTGTATGAAATAATACATAATATATAAATAATAATATGTAATATATAAATAAAACTAAAAATAATACTGAAATAATAATAATAACAATAGATAAATTACTATATAATATATATATAAATAATAATACATAAATGTAGGGTTAATAACTAATACATAATTTTAATAATAATTTATATATTAAAAAAATATATAATATAATATAGTAATAATACATATATATACACTCAATATAAAACCCAAATAATAAACTAATATTAAATCAATAGAAAAGAAGTTTACCTCGGTATTTAATTGATTAAAGTCTCTGTTTGCTTTCTGCCGAGCTCAACTCAAGTAGCCAACAAGAAATTTGATTCCTACATTGCTAAAGAAAATTATGCATTTGAATTTACCTCTATCAACAATTTTGCTGTTTGTTAATAGTTAATATTTATCGAGTTTTCCTTCAAAAGATGATCATAAAAAGTTCTTTTATAAATATAACACGGTTAAGGTTAGGCAAGGATAACAAAAAAAAATAGTGCAGTAAAAATAAAACAAGAAATTTTATAAAATTTCACAATATTTACTTAACTTTACATAAGTACATACTAACACATAATAATACAATAAAATAATTATTATTAATTAACAAACCTATTGATTAAATTTCAACACAGAGAATAATATCCAAAATGTGTTTTTATTTATATCTAATAAGCTATACAAAACAGGCACATTAATATATAATACTTGTAAAATACTAATTAAAATGCTATGTTTCTAATCCAAAAATAATTAAAAGTTTCAAATAATTAAAATAAATATAAAATGAAAAATTAGTTACAAAGTATTTTTTTTTTATTAATCACGTTCATACTGTATAAGCATAATAGTGGTTTAAAAAAAATTGCAAGAAATTTTTAGTCACATTTTAATTTATGCAATTTTTGTACTGAGAACAAGATTTGACAGTTAAAAATTTTGCATTTGCAATTTGGAATGTTCCAGATAAACCTACCTACTCTACCGAAACACATGTCTATCTATGATCATTAACTAGTTTTGTGTTTTTTAATAGGGTTATATCCGGTTGCTGCAATCGATCTGTCTGAATCAATTTGGATGACGGGTGAACGATCACAGCTAAACTAACTAATCTAAAGTGGCAATATTAGTAAATTACTGTTAATATTGTTTGATTTTGACGGGATTGTAATGAAATTACAACATATTAATAAAATTGTGCAACCAGAACTATAAATTAATAAAACTAATATAAAATTAAAAAGTGTGCTAAAGTTCCATAAGTTCAACTAACAAAAAATAATCTATATAACAATACTGATGTAGTCAAATTAAAATGTATTAAAATTAATAAGTATAGACTAATAATTATATTGGTAGGATTATCATAATACCGAACTTAGGAAGTTTTTAAAAATGTATAAAAGCATTCACCCAATTTTGTTGGCAGTATAAATTGTGAAAAATTATGTAAAAATGTATTCTGACATAAATTTTGTAACATAACGCAATCATTTAAACCCTAGGACTCAAATAAATTTCAGCCTGCTGAAAATTACGATTTTTGATTATTGTAATTATGTAATTTTTTTTTTTTTTGCAATTGGCAGCAAAAATTTAAAAAAGGTATGAGTAAATAAAGTAATGTAATATTAGGTTTAGGTTAAAATATAATTATTCAATGTAAATAACATTTATTTTTATTATCCAACATTGACGAGTTGAAGGTTTCGGTTTTGTCTGGGTTAACGCAAAGCAGAATCTCGGAATAAATTGTCAATACTAAGAAATGACAAGTTTTGACAGTTGAGTAAAGCGTTTGCGATGCAGAATTGCCCAAGAGTAGCGCAGCTGCACAAGAAATGGTGTAATCAGTAGCGAAGGGATGGAAGTGCAAAACCTCTTACGATTAAAATGGATATTTCCTACATCAGATTGACATTCTATGCGAATATACTGCCAATTAAAATCTTGAATGTGTGCATGTCTATTTTTTTATGTGATATACCTGAGGGTAGACATAAGGGCTGGTAATATAAATACAAATACTGGAAATATTTACTACTATTTTAGTAATAATACTGGAATATAGTTACTTTCAATGTATGAACAAATTTGCTCTATTATCTGGGTTAACTGGTAGATATTGTCTTACAGCAATAAGCTCACCCTTTTATAGCAAATAAAGTTTTTCCTATTATCATTTTTACTCCAGCACAGTAGAAACTCAACCAATAGGGGGATAAGAACAGGTGATGTTAAGCGATTGTTTCCAATAGCAGTGGGCGTGAGCGCAATAATCACATAACTGAGGTTACATTATACACGATTTCAAAATAGCCTATTACTTAAACGGCTACAAAAAAAAATTGCATGATTTGTAGCTGAACTCGTCACCGTGCTTCATTGTCACGGTGTCACTTCCAATGAGATTTCCATGTCACTGAAGCTGAAGGCTGGCCGGACAAGATAAAAAATAATAAGGTGACGGTGAAAATGTACCTGAACGGACCATATAGTATCCATCTGTGTAACTTAGGAATGTGCAAGCCAGGCAATGGGCAATAAATGGCAATATTACTCTATAGATGTGGCTACGAATAAAGACGATTTCGTCACCGCTATGAGACAGCTTCAGTAACACGGTTATTCGTTGCGCTATAATAATAGTGTGATTTAAACCGTGTCGCCTTATCATGCGCAAGTCAAGTTTCCAACTTGCACACTTTATAATCACGTACATCTAAAATCTACTGTGTGAAGTAACCGGTGACAATGGTCGATAAGACTGATCTTCACTAAGTTGAGTTCTTAAATTAGATTCAATCTTGTCTATTTAATGTCCACTATTATACTGTCCTGATAAAAGGAGTTTCAAATTATGTTTATTTATTTATTTATTTAACAGGTTTCCCCGTGTACAGGAAGATGCCATTCCATTGAACTGGGTAACTATATTCTTTTTCATTTGACCAGAAATTACTTTAAATTTAGGATGTGCAATAATATATTTTTAAATTTGCAGCAACCTAAAATAAAAAAGAAAAAAATTAATGAATAAATAAAAAAGCTGTCTTTAAAACTCACAATGGCGAACTTCCTTTTTTTTCTCCATTCTTTCTTTCACTGTTCTTTTTAAGATAAAACATTTATAATGTGCGAATCTAGGAACCTTTTTTAATTAAATATTGCCTTAGTGGTTCTAATATGTCATGGTGAGTTTTGAGGACAGATTTTTTATTTATACTTGAAAGAACCACACATACAAACACAATACATATAAAATATAAGATCTCCATCTTTATAAAAACGCTGTATGTAACTCAATTTTACCCTAATTGCAAACTTATTATTCAAGAGCAAAATACAATATTCAAATCAGACTTTTCCGTAAGTATTATTACATTACTTCATAGGGAATTTATTTCAAATGGTGAAAGAGCCTTAAGAGAAGCCGGTGCCGAACCTCACTTGCTTACGGTCGGCGGCGAAGATTTCGGCACAGATCTCCGCCGATGTTTTGTTCGCCGACCCACTAGTTGAAGAGTCCGAATCGGACTTCCCCTCCGGCTCCTGCGTCCTTTTACTCTGCAGCATCATGGCGCGCTTCCGGATCGTCAAGCTGAAGTCGGTGCAATCCGATGATGTTTCCGACCCTGCATCCACCTCAATGGCTCCGTCGATTTCATCGTTCCAACCCTCGTTGGCCTCATCGTCGGCCGTATCGAGAGCTTCCATACTAATGGCGAGCGCTCTCCGGAAACATTCGGCACCATCAATTTCAACAACGCTCACGTTCTGTCCCTTTGAGGACGACACGAGTATGCCCACGCCCGTAATCGAGCTGCCCATGTATTTTGGGGACTGTATGTCTATAACCACTTTGTCCTGAGTGACAGATATTGTCGAAACGCTGGACGAATCGCAGTTGCATTCGCAAACGGGCAGTTGACAGACTCTCTCGTCTATACCTGGGAAATGGAAAAATATTATGAAGGTTTTAATTTAATTCTATTTCAACAGCTATTTTTTTACACTTATCTATAAATGGAAATCGCTGACCAAGGTCGGCCCATTATAAAAGATAAAAGAAAAATAGTATAAAAAGATTTTTATTACATTTGTGTTTATGTAGAACATAAATTAAATTTTGCATTGTAAAAAAAATACCATGTAAAATCTTTTATCCGTCATTTTGCTTAAAACTGTTTGTTTGGGCTATTAAGCAGTTTTTAACATGTTAACCGCCGTGCATTAGCAGAGGCCATACTTGCTTGGGTCTATTAATTAACTTGATAATAAATCTTTTATTTGTTTATCGATAATGCCTTTTTTTTCAATACCCTGGTAGTTTGATTTTAAATTTTTAGGAACCTATAGAGTCTAAATAGTTTTTATTTGAATATTTTTTAAAGTTCTGACATAATTCAATTTTAAGAAAGCGGTTCACTAGTAACCCTCACGGCACCATGGACAGAATTAGGTTGAACTTTCACCTGGCACCATGGGGGTCACAATGTCGCCCACTATGGATGTGGCTGTAAGTTCAAAAATATTATTGATTTTTTTTTGCAGTTATTATGAGTTAATTTGATTTAGATTTTATTGTCTTCAATTTTTATCTTCTTTATGACTATTTTAGAAAAATTGCGTAATGTTGTATAGTGGAATGCTGATATTATTTTTAGACGGATTGAAGTAACGAGCAATTAAAGCGCCGCTCCGCATCACTTGCAATTCTAATAAGTGAAATCATAATTACTTGAGGAGCGATAATTGAGGAGGATAATTTGTTGTGGCCCAATGCTGACCCCCAATGGCAGTAAACATGTTAAACTAGCAAGAGTAGCTTACTTGAGCAGGATCAACAATTTAAGAATAATTTATAGAACTCATTAATAAAAAAAATGTTAATAAATTACTGTAAACGATGATTTATCTCTAAAGTTGCTCAAATACTTAAAGAATAACAAAACTAACCCAGAACATGTACACTATTGTAGTAGATTACGTATAAGAATGGCTGCCTGAAGGTGATTTGGGTCGGCAATCCTGACCACTTGAGATCTTCCATTCTGGATCTCCGGCCGCACTGATCCACAAAAATACCACATTCCTTATAGCAGATGAGGTACTCTGCGTTATGCTCAGCCTGCAAAGAAACAATGTGTCGTAAAATGTAGGGTGAGGGTTTACCGCAAGCTTAATATTTGATATTCTTGATATTCCATATCAATTTCGACGTATAGCCAAAGCATAGCTAAAAAAAAATACAAAGTCTTGATCATGGACTTCATTTTAAATATTTTTTAATAATATCTTTGATATTCGTTTAATTTTCTTTATTTTGTTGTAGATTTTGTAGGTGTTTAACACAGTTAGAATATTGTTTTGAGTTTTGTCTATGGTATGTAAATGAAACTTTTCACATAAATGTTATAGTGGTTTCAGACTCAATCAGCACCTTGGGAACTGCCAAAACAATTCCTTACAAAAAAATAAATAAAAAACAGGTGTCATCACTATATAATTTTTTTTATTGGGTACCATAAACAAAATTTTGGCAAAAAAAATATTTTGCAACACTGAAATATTTTATTTTTTGTATAGTTAGTAATAAAACCATATTCTAGATAAATTCATAACGCAATTAAAAATAATTCAGGTTATATATATAGTTTTTCTAAAATAAGCATTTTACTAAGTGCTAAGTTTGGTATTTACACCGTTTTTGAAAATTTCGCAGGACATTTTTAAGTCGCCCAGGCAAGATATTTTTTTATTCCTTAAAATTTGGATAATAAATACCAAAAGTAACTTCAACAATATATACATACTCGTATTTTTAACAAACTGTTTTACTGTTCTTTTAAAATGGCGGGAAAAAATTGAAATGGCTTACCCTTTGTTTCTTAATGTAGATGATATCTATTACGTTTCTCTCTCCGAACTGCCGTGTCAACTCCGGCTCCAGGAACGCGTCTACCTGGTACTTGAGCAAATCCAGATGGTAGACGGAAGGTCCGGCGGCTACAAGAAGCGAGCGGGCGGAGAGAGAGGAGGCCGTTATAGAAGCCACGGTCTCGACGCGTCGCCTCGGCAACAGACCGCTGCCTTCGTGTGAAGTGTCTTTCACCAGGATGACCACCGCGCCGGTAACGTATGCACACACTATACATTCCGTGTCTACCATCACCTGCAATAATAATGTCAATGATAATTTTAAGTGGTGCTAGGACATTTGTCTTTTCTTCGACTCTGAAGGCGACGGAATAAAAAGTAACAATAAAAAAGCTAAATAAATGTCTTTCTTGTGCCAATTTCCAAATTTTAAACACGACTGTTTAAGAGGGTTCTTACCACACAAATGGTGTTTTTTTATTTCTTTCTTGTTTATAATGTTTTGGTGTTTTAAGGTACATTATCTATTAATTTATAGTTAAAGATTTTAAAAAAAAAAGCAAAGCTAATGAATGAAGCCTTCAAAGTTAATGAATACATTACTGTGAAAGCTTAAAATCAGGTATTGTATACTATTATTCTAATCAATAAAAGTTTTCGATAAAGTTCAATGTATAGAATTTTCAATATTATGGCTATTGTAGACATTAGGATATGTTACGGAAAGTACTTACATCAAACCGTCTGCACAGCTCATCGTTCGGCAGAGAGACCTTCCTCGGCTTGACTGTGGGTCGCATCGCAGCGGTCCGATCTGCCACGCTGGCGGTGGATCGTAAATCGCACCACCACAGCGTGCCTCCAGAGGCAGACAGATGAAGACCGGCACCATTGGTACCGCCGACAGCTCCACACAATGAAAGTAACATGTTCGCTTGTTCCACGGCCTGGAAGAAGTACAAAATAAAGATATTAGCAGCATAATAAAAAAAAACATAAATAGTGGTGAGGGAGTGCGAGTTAATTTGGCTGTAATGGTGATGGTGACAATATCATTATCGGATGATCCAGTTTAGGCAGGAAAAAATGTTATCTCACTTGATATGGTAGATGCGCTCTTACCAAATTATCAATGCAGATAGTAAGACTATGCAAAACAGTGACACTTACTGGCATGGAAATCAAATAATTAGGTCAGGCCAGATTGAGGATTAGTGACCTTAAGTTGTGCTTTTCCTGCCCAGTGCCAATGGCACAACGTTGGCGTCATACACAATTGAGCTGTTCGATGTCCGCGACACCACATTGGAGTCATCGGCACCTGATGCTGTAATTTAATTTAATTTCCTATTATTGAGAAAAAAATCTTTTCTTGGTTATACCAAATAGTAGGTTTTTAAATAGCCGTTCTGGCTGTTTGAGTGAGAGAGAAACTACCATAGATAATATATTTTATAAAAGATGTCAAACTTGAAAGTCGATCCTTCTGCGATTAACGCAAAAGTTGGCAGTGTCATGTGTCAAGTGAAAAAATATTATAGAGTTTATTTCTGGAAAGGTATTTTATTCAACAGCATAAAATTAACAAAAAAAAAAACTATCAATTTATCAAAACTTATTTAAAATAAACTATGTATTGTAAAACTAGATAACAAGACTTTTAGATTTTAGTCTTACGTCCCTATAACGGTTGATGATAGTTTTCTTTGTGACAATTTTGTGTGTGTATTTATTTATTTCCCTCATTTGGTATACAAAGAGGTTTTATTTTGATGTTACAGGGTTTATTTTTTACTCATCTTACTATCTTTATGAAGAACAAAAAGTGCACATTTTAATAGTATCAAATATTTTATCTTCATCAAATAATCTTATAATTTGCAAATGTTGTTAAAATGTTTGCCAAATAACCAGACTGTTTCGAATTTTAATCGTATCATAAAAAATCTTGCTCCTTATAAGAAATTTTATGACTTTGTTACAGTATTTTAGCTCAAAACCTTGCCGAAGATCCAAACTACCCAACAGTGAAAACCCCATTAAAATCCATTGGGTGGTTTTGGAGGAGAAAAAAGTAAAAACGCGATGTGTCTCTAAGGGGGCAATTTATAAGTCTTAGTGGTAGAATGTTAATTGCTTACCTTCATATTGATAATATTGTCAAGGCCTAAGATTCTGACGGTTTCATCCGGTCCATTGAAAGCAGATTTATTATCATCCAGGGTCTCACTAGAAGGGGTGTGGTATGAGAAAAGACCCTGTTCAGCGCCTGTTTCGGAGTAAAAATAAGTGATTTAATATAAAACTGTGATACAATTTAGGAAAAGATCTCGCTTGGCTATCGAGCAATGTAAACGTCAACAAATAATAAAAAAAAAAGTTGCATTATATTTATAAGAAAAAAATGCTTCATTCATTAACAGCAAAATGGCCGTCATAACTAGACAATTATTGTTTATTCCAAAGTTGACAAAAGACAGTAACATAAGAAAGTAATATATTTTGTATATTTTGATATATTTATACGTAAACTATTTGGATTAACGTAACATTTGGATAAACTATTTCTGATAAAATTTTATCGCTAATCCCATAGGTATTATAAAATGTATAAGCTCCAATATGCTGATATAGTAAACATCGCGATTCGGTGTAACCTGGCAGAGATTTGTTGTTTACAAACAAACATAAGCAATTCTTTTTTAAAATATAAATGTTTAAATATATATTACATCTTTCTGATTTCATTTAGAAATATCTTTATTAAACAATAATAAAAAATACGTATCACATAAAACGAAGTGTAAAACAGTATAGGACTACTAAAATCTACTATCAATGTAGAATTTTAATATATCGAAGAATGGTTTCGACAAGGTTTCAGTAATTTCACATTGTTGGCGGCATCCCTCAGAGTCTGCGCCATTTGATTATTTGCGCCGAGAACTCAACTCGCAAGCTCGCAACTCAGTGGTGCACAAGTCTATCCCAATGAGGATGGTTAAAAAGATTAAAATTAAAATGAATGATTTATAAATACTGTACATACCAACAAGGTAGACATTCTTCTTGATTTCAACGATGCATCTCGGCTGGACTTTAGTTCGTTGCACATTTAGAAATGTCCTCGGTGCGTAGAGAATATTCTGAGCTCCAATTTGGTTTCTGGCAATTTCAGTTTCCACCGTAGAGTACGCTGACAATGCCTTCAGCCATCTTTCTCTAATGGCGTCCGAGGGGCACACAACCAAGATTTGCCTCGAGGGCCAGCAGGTTACCAAGCCGGGGCATTCCAACTGTTCAAATTATAATAAAGTTCTTCATTGTATTTTACCATTTTCATAGCATAGATAGAAATAAAATACACATTGATACCTATAACTTAAAATATGATGGGAATATTTACCTACAGGTAAAAATTTACAAGTAATGGGTAATGTAACTGTAAAATTTAATCACATTATGAAATAGTAGCCTAAAACAATTTTAATTATTTTGTTTTATTACTTTTTAATGTTTTTTAACTTCTACACATAATTAATCTTAACTATTATTAAAAGCGCCAGTGGCTTACTTTCATACTGTAAAAATTTATAACTGTGTAGCTATAGAATAGAAAGGTCGGAGCGCTGTCAGTTGTTTCACATATTTTTATCTATTTTTTGAGTAATTTTGCCTATGCTTTTGATTTGTATTGTATTACTTTGTAATATTTCGTAAGTAGTGAGCATAAAAGAGGACACGTCAATGACTCGAAAAATGTTTTATTAAATTTTGGCTCACTATTGTTCAGCACGAATAGAGATTCATATATTTGAAAAGGCTCACAATAGAAGTTAATCTGAACTACTGTGTAATAATGGAGTAAAAATATAATTGAAGGAGAAGATCGATGACGACTCGTTTTCTAGGTTAGTTAGGTACCTTATTCTTGATTGAACTTGGCGGAGTTCGACTACGCTAAGTAACAACTTTCAAATCGTATAGGATATAACAAACTATTTGTGTAGTAGGAGTCCACAGGAGAGATGATGTATATAGGATATGTCTCGATGTGCAAGATCGAAAATACAAGCACAAGAGCTGCTGCATTATTTATTTATTCAAATACAATATATATTACAGAATTCGTTACACATTAGAATCCGGATTACAATGAAGACGTTATTACCTAAATTAACATTCAATAATTTCGGATATTAAATAGAGCTGCCCAGGCAATTGCCAGAGAGAAAAAAAATTAATGCTGTCTGGATTAAACAATTAAATTATCACCTTTATCACACTTTTTGTTCGAATATAAGAAAAATAATTATTTATTTAAGGTTTGAATTTCTTCGCTCCAATATACTGCTAGTATAGGTTTCCCCTTTGCGACTGCGGCTACCTAGTTATTATTCTGACACTGGACCCAACTGTGATTTTGGCCAAAGTTCACTTCAATGTTTCTACCAGATATTGGCTTTTGTTCATAATTTAAACTGCAGTTATATATGTGTGTCCAACTGGGACTGGAAACAAAATTAAAACATAGCTGACATGGAAGTAATAGTATTCACATCTCTTTGCCCTCTCATGTAGTTTGCCCCAAGGTTGATCAGATGATCAACCATGATGATGATGATGACCTATGAGCAAATCCAGATGGATTTGCTCATAGGTATCAAAGGTTTGAGATATCTGGTTCTTGGTTAGCCATTAAAAAAATAAAAATCTCTAATATAAGAAAGGTACATTTTATGTTTTTAAGAATGCACTGCACGCTCGAATCGGTAGGTCGGATTCGGTTCGGTTGGGTACACTTTTCTGAGCTTTACCATCCAAACACGATTGCCACAATTTGCAAACGCTAACACAAAAAAATCAGATGGAGAACAAGAGGCTCGTTCAGTTAAAATCATTTAAAAATACTGATGTGCGAAATAAACCATACCATAAAAGCAAATGTCCGCTCGGTCTCGCTGAGGCCTGGTACATTTTCAGAAGTCAGATTTGTGTGGAGCCTCACCGAGCAATGACCGCTTTTGCCATTCTCAACTGTCCCGTTGCTCCTCGCCTTCAGCTGGACTTCACCAATAGACCGAGAGCTAGCAACGGTCGGCAAATCGCTGTGCCATCTAAGCCAGCCGTCAGATAATGACATGTAAGTGCGTTCCGTGCTCTCGCCTCTGTAAAAAGAAATTTCGTTCATCCTTTCTGTTTCTGCTCGATGCTTAAATCAAGCTAACTAATGAGATTTGATCTTGAAAAGATTTTAAAAAGTTACATAGATAAAAACTGTATATAATATAAAACATATTGAATTCAAAGATTGTTCAATTCTATAAAGATTTAGCGAATGGGTTCTCACAAGATATGCATACTATGATAGGACACTATAATGAATAATAGTCGAACTGCCACTATAGTGAATAATAAATCTAAATGAATGGCTTCGTTACACTTAATGTAATATAATGGATAAATAAAAAAAGAATATTTTTTTTTGCCACTATTTTTCAATAAAATAATCTATAGCATTAGAAGAACATATCAAAAAGCATTTATATACAACGTGTTCCAAGACCATTCCCGATAAAAAAAAACAGTTAATTGGACCTGCAATTTCAAACATGATTAAATGTTTGAAATCCTGCGATATCAAACATTTAATCTGGAGCGAGCTGGAGCGAGCAAACGAAAGAGCAAAATAAAAAAAGGGAATTTACACAAGTGCTTTGATAAAACTGCCGTATAACTACCTATTCATTCGATTGCTCTACTGTCTATACCATTCTATTCGCAAATAAGCAATCACTGCCTAAATACTGATTTAAAAAAAACATAATCATCATCACTAAATACTCTATGGAAATTATTTTGTGACAAGGCAGAGAAATCAATGTTTCATCATTTTGAAAAAAGTTTTTTCCACTACTGTACCTTTTTTGAACAAGTTATACAATGTAATGTATAGTTTATACATCTAACAAATATTGAAAAGTGTAAAAGTGGCAAATGGTTAATAAAAGTTATCAAAAATAGTGAAAAGTTGGGTGGGTATCCAATGTAAAAAGGTAGATAAAAAGTTTTTTTTAAAAAAAAAAGTTTAAGATAGATAGTGACCAGTGTGATATTTTCTAATAGAGAATTTCATTGTGAACCAAATGACACCAAATTTGTGGCAATTGGACGTCCCAAGCTGCCAAAGCTGATTTTTCTCCACAATGGTGAGTTTTCATATTTATTTATAGATATAAATCACTGCATACGCGGTTTGCATTCCAAAAATTTTTGACGGGAATAGTTTCTTATCGGGTTTCTTAAGTGAAGTTTATTTTTTGTATATATAGAAGAAAATTAATACTGGATATCGTTTTATCACATAATTATCTGGGCTAATAAATTGTAGAATAAAAAAGGTACATTTCTACTATCTAAAAAAGTTAAGAGCCTCGAAAAGACTATTTTTTTCATACATTTTTGAAAACTTTAGACCTTAAACACCTTATTGACTGAATAAAAGAATCGAGAAAATGAAACTACAACGATATAGTTGTGTTCATAAAGATGCAAACTTTTTTTTTTTTCAGTTTCAGAATAATTAATATCAGTGAAAGTATCACAATAAAAATACAAGGAATGATGTAGTATTAATATAAAAACTTACTTCATGATCCTGACCCATCCTGCAAGAGTATCAACACCATTGATCTTTGCTCTGAAAAATAAAATAAAAGTAAAGTACCTGGATAGACCATGGCTTAACCCTAGTGTACTACACATACCCTTAATAACATCCGCGCAACGTTTATTGAGAAATTTATGCATTATTTTTACGATAAATAAAAAAAGCTATAATTTAAAATCTACGAGTAGATCTTTGAAACACACATATCATTCTACTTCTTCAGGGCCATACTCTTTTCATTTAACTTTATTTCCACATTTTAAAGTAGTATTATAATATAACATAACAGTGGACTCTATTTTTCCCACAGTTTTAAGAGCCTCTTGTTATGACCGTGATGTTTGAAGGCGTCATCGTAAAAAAAAACTAACACAACTGAACGTGTTCACTTAAAACAAAAGTAATGGAAGGCAATGGACACACACACACACATACACGTATATTTGTTTAAAAATATGTTAGGTTTAATGTTTAAATAAAAATCACAGAATCACTACCGATTTTCCTGTACAGGAGACTTGTCGCTTTCACCGGTGGAACTGAAAAATAAAATATTCGATGAAATCATTTAGTATCATTTATGTAATAAAAATAATATACCTGGTGCCTACAATTTTTTTAAATATAAAAAAAGTAAGCCAGAAAGCTTAAATTTTCAGCGAAGGCGAAGTATTAAATAAATTTTTACTAGACAATATTTAGAAGCTAGCTCTGTGATATCGCTGGTCTTGGTAAGTCGATTGTTTTTCAGTTTTATTTAAATTTAAAAATAATTTTTATTTTTAGGAAAGTATGTAAATTCATTTTAATAAACAAATTCTGTTTGAAATTCATTTTAATAAACAATAAAAAAGTTCCACTTTTTAATTTATTAACCACCTACTTTGAACTTTTTTATTTATTAACCTAACCTACTTCGGACAAAACATATTCATTAATTTAGCATAAACTATTTCCACAAGGGAAGAAGACACATTAGGAAGTCTTTCTAGGTGCAAAAGTCTTATTCTTAAAAAAACCCTAAAAAGAGCAAAAAAAATAACATAATTGCCCGTGGTTTACTTACTCATAAGCAGACAAGCTGTTGCCATCGGTGCCAATGACGCCCTCCAGTGCAGCGAGTTTATGTTTCAAAAGCGATAGTTGTTCCCTAAGTTCTCTGGAAAATAAAAAAAATAAAAATAAATCACCGCACGCAAAATGTCGCACACTCATTCACACACTCACTCGCAGCAGTCACTAGGTTTTTTGGTTTCTTATTATTGGCAAATAATGAGTACAATACTATGAAAATCTTTGATTTATATTTAATATTATATTGACATAGCTTTTGTAAATAAAAGTCGATTTATTTATCATTAAATCCATCAAAAACATTTTCAATTCACTAGCGCACTTTTAACATCAAAATTTAATGTCTAACGTGAATTAGACTATACCTTTCATGAATTCAGGTATAAGCGACATGCCACGCTTTTAAATATTAATAGAAATGCAGTAATACGATGATGTTTTTACCAGCACACGGCAACTGGTGTATACAGCAATGACAAGATATCTTGTCATCGGTGATGAGTGTGTTAAGTGCTTGAATGCATATACAAAATTTCATGTCTCCTGTTGACCGTTGAGGAGTTTCTTCGTCTGGAGCAATTCCTGGGTGTACAATCAGCTCATGCTTACCTTAAAAATGCGTTGTCCTCGTTGGTCCTAATTAGGCTTGCAAGATTTGGCCTAAACCGACATACAAACATTACAACCTAAAAAAGCTTGTAAAAACGATGATGCGAAATTGTCAATGAAATCTTTTCTTACTTTTAACCTAACTATGATGGCTTTAGCATTGATGTCTTTCTCCATTCTTTATATTTTAACTTTTAATTATTTGTTTTTTCTTTATTTTTTAATTATTTACCTATTCTTCTGCCTCTCGCGATGAAGTGATCGTTCCGTATTGGAGGTGTTGACAGCTGGAGTTGGAGAACCTGGAATTGGTGTGTCACGACCAGATCGGAATAAATTGCCAAGGCCAGAACGCTTGCGCCGTGTTGATTCTTCAACCTTTAAAGCAATTTGCATGCATTTTAAAAATAAATAATACTTACAACCAAAGTTAGCCAAATGGCCTTAAAAAATATAAAAAGAAATTCCACCAAAAAGATATTATTAAGTAACAGGGACACAGAAGTAAGTCGGACAGGGCCCTCGACGGACGTTTGCCTTCGGCAGAGGCGAAACCAAATGTTACAATACAAGTACAATAACTTTAACTTTGTCAAAGTTAAAAAAAAATACCTTGGCCTGCAGGAAGTCAATGAGCTTGGTGTGCTGTGTGATGGTCGCCTGGGCCCTCAGCTCTCTTTGCCGGTAATGCTCGCTCCTCGCCGATGCCTCGGCCTCTGCTGCTGCAGCTGCTCGCCTTGATGCCAACACTTCGTCCTGCGCAGTTCAAAAATTACTTTAATGAAAACCCAAAATCTAGCGAAGATGCGCTCATCCGTCATATCTATCAAGTAAGCATTATTAATTGAGTTCAATATTTTATTTTGAACCTAATTACTTTTAACACCTGATTGTTAATAGAGGCTGATATTACCCGCTAATTTATTAATAGCACTTTATCTAAGTTATGAATGTAAAAAATACTAAAAAACATAATTACACACCTAAAACGAAACTGTTTGGTGTATTTTTATTAACTTTAAATGTTGTGAAAGTTTGAGGCTCGGACTAACAATCTATCCTACTAATAGACATTTCAAACAAATGGATGATACTGACAGAAAGACGCTAACCTGAAGATGCCTGACGGTTTCGGCGAGCTTAGCGGCGTGATCCCTCGACGAGTACAAATTGGTTGCCGCCGACGCACATTCCTCCTTAACCGAGCGCAATTCATCGCAGAGAGCCTTCATCCTCGCCATGTTCTCGGCCATCATGGAGGTCGAGTTCTCTTCTAAATTCATTACTCTGGACTCGGCCTCAGAAGCTGCAGCCTGCATGATACTGAGCTCCTTCTGATATATGAATTTAAAATATTAAAGAAATGATTTACTGAAAACATAATAATAGGTAATGATTAATTAAGATGCTGGCAGATATAAAATATCTAACATTCGAAATGCTAATAATGGAAAAACCGGTGAGTAATATTGATATAGAAATGGCAAAAAGACGAGTTAAAGAATTGAGAACATTACAAATGGGTTTAAAAAGGACAAACCTCAAGCTGGTCTGCTCTATGGCTGTGATGGTCGATATCAGCTTTGGCTCTTTGCATCTTCACCCGAAGCGAATCTCTCTCTGCCTTGAGCTGAGCAGCATTCTTCTCAGTTCCGCTTATCCGCAGCATGGATGCTTCGGCCGCAGCGCGCATTGTAGATAACTCCATCTAGACAATGAATAAAAATATACAGGATAACCAAAAATATGCTCACATAGAGGCGATGAGGTAGTATACCAAGAGGTAAAAATTTAGAAAATAATGGTTTATCTCTAATGCAACGCCATATTGAGTTTCAAAGTCAAGCACCTCAAATCACATACGGTTTTCAGTGCTGACGTCACGACTCCTGCTCTGTCGTCTCATTACGCTAGTTTTGTACGAGTAACGAGAGAGACCAGATATGTAACGTTAGCAATTGTGACATCATCCACTTAATTTCTCAAGAGGTCCATTAAACATTTAAGAAATTTGTGAGTACAAACCTCTTGCTGTTTCTTAAGACATCTTAAATAAAAAAAACCTTTATACAACACTCTGACAATCAGCAGTAATAAAAAAAAGTTAACAAAAAAGTTACCATTTGAAATAAAACATTACATAACAAAATGTACTCGTAAGCTGTCCATGATAGACATGTGATCTGAGTTTTAATTACTGATGCGTTGGTTTTAAAGTTTATGGTTTAGATTTTCATTTGAATGATTATCAAAATGGTATTTACATGCAATAGAAGAACAATGTAATACCGTTTCATGGGTACAAAAACAAATATTTGAATACCTTCAGCTCATCAATCTGTTTCTCCTGAGACTCTGACAATTTTTCAAAATCCATCAGCTGATCTTCAAGTAGACTGCATGTATCTTGGAGTATTTTGTGGTTCTGTATAAACCAAAAGTATTTTGCACTTTCATTAATTGCATATTTTTTTAAAAATAAGATATAAATAAAACCCAATATATAGAATAAAAACTATAACCACTCAACTCAGAGGGATAACTCAGAGGGATATAAAATAATCAGATTGTGATAGTTTGTTAGGGCACTGTCTAGTTGTACGGCGACTATTGGTCCAGCGGTCCCGGGTTCAAATCTGTTCATTTAGTCATATTATTTTTAACGCTGCATCACCACCATATCCCCTGACTTGAGCACTAGCAAATTTAGCTTAGTTTATTGGGGCCCCAAAATAATTATAATGTAGGTCATAAAATATGCAATAAATATAAACATGCCAAAAAGTAGAATCAAAACCTTTAGGTTAGTTGCTTAACTATATTTAAAAATAATATGTCAAAAGTTCACTCGTCATTTAGAATTTTCCCTTATATAAAGTCCCCATGCCAAACTAGTCCCTAATTATCAAGTTGATAGAGGTCATTGGTATAGTGCCCACAGTACTTCTGCACTCAGAAGTACTGTGGGTACTACTCCGAGGAGCATTCCAGCGAGGGGCTGGTCAGGCCCAGGCTCACTTTGTCTGTGAATTCTGGTGATACGCCTCCATGAGCCGACCTGCGTGTGGTTGATACAGAGATACTATCAGGTAAAATTTTGGAGTTGGTGAAATAGGGTATAATATCACTTTTGAGTGTTATATAAAGACTCGAAATAATCTCTGTCATTTGTTAGTTAGAATTGAATCATTGAATCAATCTCGATAGGGATTGAAACATCCGGTTAATTGATATGGATAAAATTCTCACTGCGTGCAGTGTATCCAAGTCCCGTGTCTTCTCTTCCAGATTGAGATTAAGCTTAATGTTGTCCTCCCGTCCACTGCTCTTTAACTCCTCCGCATTCTTCAGCTGCAGCCGAAGCTCGTCTACACACAATTCGGCCTTCGTGCGTCGGCTTTCGTTGTGCTGCAGCTCTGTCTTCAAGTACTGCACATCATTTCTCAATCTAAAATGATTATAAGATATTAATATATTAAGACAAGCTGCAACTGATGAACCTAGTCTGACATTAGCTTACAACTTATTAAGCTAATTCAGCTTGGTCGGAATGACCATCATAATAAAATTATTTAGGAAGAAAAATTGGTTTCCGTCCTTTTATTCCCGGTAATAAAACTGTATTTTAACGTAGGTTGCAACAAGGGAGACAACCACCTTCCAAACTCAGCAATATTAAGTTTGAGGCAGCTTCCTTTTAGGTAGATAAATGCCTTCCTGGTTATACTTTTTAGCAGGCTTATTCTACATCTAGGTATAAAAAAGGCATTGGGTATGTAAAGACATCATATGGGATGGAATGGTCATAAATTCTCCATTAAAATGCTGTCTCATCCATTCCTTCTGTCGTGGGTTTGCCTTTGGTGACCGGCTTACTAAAACGCGGAATGACATTTGCAAAATAATCCCATGAATATATGTTTTCCTAATGGACTTTCCTCGCCGATTTGACTGTGCAGTGTGTTTACCTGACCATGTCATCGATGGCTTTGGCGAGGGCGTCCTCCTTCTTCTCGCATTTGTTCTGCATATTCTTCACAGTTTCCTCCGCTTTTTCCAGCGAATCGATGGAGCTATCAATTTCTTTTTTGAGCGCATCTATCATTCGCTCCTTTGACTCAAGTAGATCTTCGTGCTTGGCTTTTTCATCCATTGCTCCCTGAAAAATATATTTAGAAGAGTTTATGTTATGGCTGTGAGTATGTAGTTGTACGTAGGAAGATACCAAACTGTTTTTTAATTCCAAAAGATGTTTCTAAGATAGTATTATAAGTAGTATACGTAAAACGCGCGTACCACGCATTGTCGCCCGATCGGTGAAATTCATTGACCGAACGGAATATCCCAAGCGAGGGCAGCCACCCATTTTTTAGTTTAAGTTATAATTTCTTATAATTGGCAAATAATATGTACAAAACTATGAAAATGTTTGTTTTTATATTTAATATTATATTAACAAAGCTTTTGTGAATAAAACTCAAATTATTTACCGCCAAATTTTTCAAAAACACTTCCAATTCATTAGCGGACTTTTCACATAAACAATCAAACGTCAAAACGAATTAAAATGAAAAAAAATCGACAATTAGTCTATCCCTTACGTGAATTCAGGTATAAGCTACATGCCGCACTTTTAAATATTAATAGAAATACAGTGAGCCGATGACATTTTTAAACGTCACACTGCAACTGGGGTATATATCAATGACGAGATATCTCAACATTGGCGCTGAGTGTGTTAAGTAGGTACAATAAATGTATATAAAATAGTAAATACTTCAACGAATCTAGTCAAAACAATAAAAGAATTTCCCTATGTTTCGAAGATGCCTATTCATGTGGGCTGGTTAACAAGATCGCTTTTTACCTGAAGTTGTTCAGTTAGAGTTTTTACTTTAGCTTCCATCTGTTTGAGTTCTCTCTGCGCTATTCTCCGGTCCAAGTCACAGTCCGACAGTTCTTTCTCCTAAAAATAACACACACCATAACAAGACAATCAATTTTGTAAGTTTTTTTATGATTAGCAGTACTAGTATTTACAAGTATCACTTGTACTAGTACCAGTATTTAGAAATGTTATTTATGGTAATAATTAAATAGTGCTAAGTACTACAAACTTAGAAATTTTCTAAAAACGATCAGTTATTTTAAATTTTTCAGTGTAAAATAATGTCATTGCTGACACTAAATATACAAGTCTAAAATATTTACCATAATATATACTATGTTAATCCTTACAAATTGATTTTTCTTCTAGAGGAACAAATATGAGATAGTTACAAGTTAAAGAATCAGAAATATACAGTGAGAAAGTAAGTCATATCTCAGAACTGAAGACCTAAATGTTTCGGAATTAGGGAGTCATCGTAATTAATAGTGATCCATTCTCATCAGACTTTGAGCGAAATAAAAAAAATATGCCACACAAACACACGCACACTATTTGGACGATGTGATGAAGCGGTGGTATCCTAAGGGTCACCTGGAGACATGGAGATATTTGAAACAGATAGTTGGTTGTTAAGAGGACCTAGTCATTTCTCCATACAAAAGTGTAGTTGTCCCTTTTGTAGATATAGAAGAAAAAATAATACTGCGATTGAGACTACAGTGACATAGTTATTTTCATAAGATACAAATTCAACCAAGTTTTTTAAAATAAATTAACTCTATTTCTCAAGGTTAGGTTTGAAATGATTGCGTGTCTTATCGAACTTAGCTAAAATGAATAGCCGTCAGATGAAATAGATCACTCCCAACACAACAATAGTACTAACTCAAAGCTTTATTTACGTTTATTGAACTGACATAAGAGAACCCAAACTGGTTTGCTATGAAAAAAAAAAACTAAAATTAGAAGCTGTTGAGTTCAACATTATTATTTTACGATGATTATTTTAGAAAATCAATACATTACCTTTTTCCAGAGAGCCGTCGCATTTCTTTTCGATTCCTCCTTAACAAGGATGGACTTTTCCCGACTTCTAGACAATTGCTCTTCCATCTTGGAGAGCTGATCTTCCAACAGTGATACCTACAAAAATATTATGTTATATAAAAATTAAGTATTTTATTGCTACAAAAACGACATGAAATTGCGGTGTTATAAGGTAAAAATCCTAATGATGCAAATAACCATAAACACAGTTCTTGAGGGAGAGCACCAGACGTCCTTTTGGCTTGACATAAACATGGTGACATCTAATCGGAAATATGATGGATTCAATTTTCTTTATGCACTTCAAACAAGTCTTTATTTCTTTTTTCTGACCCTTCTATCTTTCAGTAAAGCAAAAGCGTTAGTAACAATATTCTGAAATATTCTATAACAAACCTCCTATTTTACTTCACTGGCAAAACAAATTACTGGTTTCAATTCATTTATACTGGTCCAGAGGTATGAATCAAAGGTATTGAAGGGTCCAATTCAGGAGGGTTATTTTTTGCATTAAAAATATGCAAGGGTGCTTTTACCAGCATTCGACTGAATAAGTAAGCAGTCACTAAGTCACTAAGTCACACTAAGCTCGTGCAATGAAGGCATTTACCAGCTAGTTCTCATTCTTTTTCTAGTACTCAGGTTTCATCACAGGAGACAGTGTTTTTAGCATACCTACTAAAAAAAACAAGAGGTATTTCTAAAAAATAACCTTAGCAGCATTGGCGACGTCAGTATTAGAGGAAAGCGAGGATGCACATCCTTCGAGGCGAGAAACATCTTGCTCCAATTTTTGTATTAGGTTCTCCAAATCCGTGACCTGTAATAAAATTTGTTTATTTCAATAGCAATTCAATTATTATGTTAATGTACAAAGTTAGCTTTATTTTCAAATGAAATAAATGTTATGCATTAGCTGAACGTTTTGAATTTTTAGAATATGTTTGAGTGTGAGAAACTAGGAAAAAAGAAAGAATTATGTAACAAAAATTCTTAGTAATTAATTTATAAGATAAGACATAATTTTTGCCTTTGATTCTTGATTAAAACCAAAATCACAGATTGTCTGTCTACCCTTAAAATTTGGCAAGAAAGGAACTTACATATTATATACATTGAACCATGCACCTTTTCCCAAGAGAAAAAAAACAAAAAACAACTATCCATCTTGTTCTAAAAACAGCTACTTCAACCGCGGAAATTAAGTTACACACTACAAGTTATAATTTTTAACAGGCAGACAGCAATTACGGTGATACCTGGCGAAATTAATAAAGCCAAGTGCTCAAAAAATAAAATACTGAAAGAAAATTTCTACTAAAATATGTCAACTTAGAATTAGACTCAGAATAACTTAGAATAAGAGCGAGTACAGACTATCCAATTAATGTCCTGCCATTCAAGCATTCTTTATTTAATCTGTAAAGAGCTTAAAGTTACGCTCTTCGTAACATTTTATAAAAATTTTCAACTTAACTTAAATAGTACTCGCTTAGTAATACTCGCCTTGTCTTTGTGCCTCTCTTCAGAGGTCAGCGTCTCATCGAGTTTCTTCTGAACCATAGCATTCTTCTTCTCAGACGATCGAAGTGTCTCTTCCAATCTAGCCACGGTGAGAGCCGATCGCTCCGCCTTATCATTTTCATCCGATTTCCTGGTATCCAACGAACGCTTGGTATCGTTCAGCTCAGATTGAAGTTTCTAAAGATTAAAATACAGTAGCATAATAAAGTAAGAAGGTTTTCGGCCTAATATAGGTAGTGCCATTGATTATACACCGTGTTAACTTCCGTTTAAAGTCCATTTTACAAAAAAAAACTTTATTAAGAAAGGACTTTAGCTGTGATCACCTACAATCGGAGCATCTGGAAAGCCAGGGACAAGCGCTGATATCAAGAAGAAAATCAAACAGGGCCATGTCCAAATGTGAGTGCGACCCTCAAGGAATGAGTTTAATATTGTAACAACCTGGCGGTTTTACTTGATACTTTATACATTTCAGGGGTTTTAGGATGAGTGAAAGGGAAGATAAAGTTAAATGCACTCGCTGCAGTAGTCTATAATCACTGCTTTTATCTAGAGAGAGATCGTACTAGTTGTACACTACGTCTCGAGTTTACCTCACTAGAGCTGTTATGACAGATTAAAAAGATTGTTTTAGGCCCCAAAAGCAATCGTTAGAGCCCATTTCTTATGCAACAAACAGTATGGCCATAAATTAAAAATAATAAATTCATACCCTTATCTGACTTCTGAACTTAGCCGATTCGCTCTTTTCGTTGAGAACATTTTGACCGAGTGTAGCGATTCGTGCATTGAGTTTTTTCTCTTGATTTTCGAATTCCTCCAAAAGCTTAGCGTGCTCATCTTCCAGCAGCTTCACTTTATCATGAACGTCCGAAACTTCAGATCTCTCCTTCTATAAGAAAAAAATGCATGTGATAAGGGATTCTATAACTATCCAGAGTTTAAGGATATTTTTACCTTCATGCCCACTTACGTGGGCATGACTTAAAACTTGCCAAAAGTGTCTTCAAATCTAACCCAAAAAGGAACTTATTCTCCAACCGAGTGGTTGTTTGGTGGATTGAATTGCCTGCCTACTAGTGTTGTTACCTCCAATTCAGCTAATCAGTTCAAAACCCGCTTAGATGATGAGTACTTATTCACAAGAGCACAATAATCAAAGATATAGGTTTATCAGCTGTAAAGCTGCACACCTATTAATTAAAAACAATAATAAGAGTGAGGTCCGGCCCATCATAAGAGGAATGAACACGGGAGAAACTGGGAAGCCATTACAAGATGTATGATCTTTTTAAAAAGGTTTAAGGATTCTTTATTTTATCAAAGTTCACTCTACTGACCTGACTGATGATATTTATTCATATAAAAAATAATCACAAGTAGCGATGTTCATAAAAAAGTTAATCTTATCCATCTATCACAAACCAAATTGTTTGGTTTCCAAATTTTGCAAAATATATTACAATTAGAAGGGTAGAAAGTAAGTAGCGTCATATGTATAAATTATAAAATCTTCTAAACCTTTCTGGAATATGGCTTTACGGTTTGCAGGTTTTATTTTATTTTAGACATATATTTTCTAAAAAAAAAAGGGTCAACGCCGAGCTATGAAACTTCCTGTAGGATTCTAAAAGAAGCGACGAGAAACTATACTTACTGAAGCTGCCCAGTATGAAGGAACAATGTGAACACGGAGATCCCATTGAGACTAAGATTTTAAATGGACTGTCCGGGATGCAGTCAAATGTACAAAAACATAAAAAAAAATGTAATTTGTACAAAAACCCTAATCAAAGAGTCACAAAATGAAACTATCCCGTACCAGATTCAATACAAATAAAAAGAAACATCCTTGGAACAGTTTAACATCCAATGTGATTAGTGCAGTGTTAGTGAATCAATTTAAGGACAGATAAGATGTTTATTTTAAATACAAACACGCTGACTAAAAAAGTATGAGCTTATCAATTTGATACTCGCTCACTTTAATAAATAATAATTAAATTAAATTGACTGTATTCTATTTAAAATAATTTTATTTGAAGCCATCGCAAATACTTCAGAATGTTTAGGAGCATTTAAACAAGGCACAATGATAAATGGGCGTTTGAAAATACAATAAAAAGATTAATCAATACTTTGGCACTTACAAGCAGATCTGCATAGTCTTTCTTGAACTCGTTCAGCTCGACCAGTAAACTTTTGTGGCGGTCGTCGGCGGACCTCAGTTCCTTGGCGAGGCGGCGGGCTCGATCATCAGCCGCGGCCATTTCCCGCGCCGCAGCCGTCACGCGTACTGCGTTGCTGCAGTCGTTTGTTGCCGTGGACTGGCGTGACACCAGACGTGCTTTCGCCATGCTTTCCTGAAAATATCCAAAGATGCTGTTTTTTTTATATTGTAAATAATCTCACACTACAGATTTATTCCATTTACATAGATGTTTTTAAATACGGAAGACGGTTTTTAAATATTTAATCAAAAATATACTTATATAGTGTGTACAGTATACCGTATCCCAAAACCATTACCGAAAAAAAAAACAGCAATGTGGTCCTGAAATTTCTAGTGTTATTTTTGTTAAGAAACTATAATAAAAATCATGATGGTTTTCGAGAAAAAAAAAGTAAACTTCATTCGATAATAATAAACGAATCATGGTCACAAGGTATTTATTGTGAGCAAAAAGCTGTAACTTTGGGTGCGAACCGATATCTCGGCTGAGGTCAGGTCATTGATCCCCGCGTGCATCGGCAAAACGGCCAATGACGGGCTAACTAAACATTTTTTTTTTTTTTATTAAGAAATCACCTTTACCATTAAACTTCACCTTTAACTTTAATCGTACGCTGTGCGATTTGCATGACTGACTTCTGACTGACTGGCTGACTTCTTACACACAAATATGTGTGTGTAAAACGAATTCGCGGATTCGCGGAGTGTACCTACAAAGCTGTGTAGTCCGTGCGTTCAGCGTTAAACAATTTCACAGCTAGTTCAAATTTTACTGCTGGTTGTTTTAGGTAAAAGTGATTCATTTCTACGTGCAATTTATTATAAATTCTAATTAATTGTAATATATTCTAATTAATACATATTTTTATTAATCTAAATATGCAAAAACTTAACTATTTTCTTACGTTTCTCATTTATTTTTTTTTTATGTAATCAGTACTAGGTGAACCTACCTATCAATTCAATTGTTAAATTCAAGTAATTGACCAAATGAATAACTATGTATTTACTGTTTTATAAACTAAGTTACGCTGTATGTTTCCCTAAAATATATTAAATAAAATAAATTATTTTTATTACTTAAATGTGCCTTTATTTACATACAGATCAGACAATTTAGATTAAAAGGAATATTAAAAAAAACATCCTGTACGCACTATGAAACAGGAATGAAAGTATCTAATACATTATTGAAAAATTAACAATAGATCTTTTTGTTGAAAAGTATTGTTTCATAACAGAAAAAAGGTCAAAATGACTGATAAACACTGCAAAAAATCAACAAACATACCATATTAATTTTCAGAGCTCCTCACATATTTAGAATCAGATTAAAATAACTTGGGCCACTCTCCTATTACACAAAACACTAAATGCTTGAGTTTGCAAACTGGTTGCAGTTCCGGTGTCACCGTTCATAATAAAGTTGTAGGAAGTCTGCTTCCAGTCGGTGTGCAATAACATGCAAGCAGGGAGGAGTCTAAGTCACAATAAAAATTTGATACGTTTATAAACATTCGCTCCGAGTTATTATACACAAATGGAGTTATGAAAAAACAAACAGACCAAACTAAAAAAACGCTAACGTATGATTAAAAGTATTCAAGGAATTCACTGACCAAAGAATGCGATAGACACATCACAAAAGGCTATTTAAAATTATTTTAATATATTTCTTAAGTACCTAGCTGCACAGTAAGATTACAGAAGGTAATTTGTCATTAATCTATATATTAATACGTGAAGAGAAAACTTTGTACCCCATTTTAAGCATATTGCGCACACTGAGGAGTGTGAGATTTGGCATGGTCAAAGTTTATATGAAGAAGAAGTGCAGAAAGCAAAAATTTATCTATAATATGTGTTACAAATACATTAAATAACAGAATGTTAAGATACGTCTCTGAGATTACTAACCGCATTATCACAGTAATTTGATAAATCCCTATTAACTTCATTCTATAAGGGATGTAGTAGCGCATATAATTATTTTGAGCTATTCATACGACAATTGTTCACTCCGATAATTCCAATATTAAAGAAGTGGATAAGTAGATCCATGATGCGATGCGAAGCTTGCCGTTTGCAAAACACCGACCATGTAGCACTCCAGCACTTCACGGTAAAAAATCAAAAAAATATCATGAGAACTGCCTACCATGTATACCAAAAAACAGTGTGCGAGAAATAATCTAATCGAATGGCCATCATCTTAGCCCTTAGCTGGCTTCCATTGTTTTCAGTAGAAAAAATAGTAATTAGTAATGAAAGAATGTGCATTGAAAGTTCCGCGTAATAGAATGTAGTAGACATTAAGAAGAGGAAATGTGCTTACAACCGGTTTAATGTTGATTTCCGAGTACCTCCTGTGGTTCAGTTCGTGCACTTTCAGCAATACTTCCTGTAGAATAAACGCACACACACACCGTCACATAAAATGCACATGCATGGGTATTATACACTTGTAGCTCCATTTATTAAAAGCTGACCTAGGCTATTTGCATTTCAACCAAGTTAAAATTGCTTGCGTTGCATGCCGCATGGATATAACTAAGGAAATATATGGTTAACCCACTTTTGTACATTAAAACTGACGATTGCCTGGTGAAATTTGCAGATGATGTGTGAATATTATGCATTAATTAAAAACACAAGTTTTATAAAAATAGCATAATTTTTATTTGTACTGATTCCCTGAGGCAAGATTTTATTTATTTATTTAACAAGTTTCCCCATGTACACATAGGGATAGGGAGTAAGTAGGAGGGCTTCAAATGCCTCGAGATGTACGAGCGCTTCTGACAAATAGTATACCTAACCAAATGCATCAATAGTATATTGGATAAATACGTCTTATCCCCCATTAGAAGCAGGGAGTAGGCCGCTCCTAAATATTGATACGTCTACAGAAAGTTAAATCAGATAAAGGTCAATCTGATAGAGAATAGTGAAATAGGAATAGGTTGCTGCATAAAAACGAGACATGTGTCTCATAAGTAAACCCCTGGAAAAGCGCCGCCATACACCAAACACATTTATTTAACGGAGCATGTCATCACGTACTTGACTCTGACAAAGCTGTGAGTAGAAATATACAGTACAGTGGTCAGTAATCCAATTGTATACAGTAAATGTAGGTATTTGATTTGAGCGATCGAGTCGTTCTGTCACTATCAAAAGAGGAACACGGAAACACAATTTCATCTCTTTTTATTAAGTTTCTTTGTTCCTGCATAATAAGTCAAAGTAGAAACTTTATCATTTTAAGAGCTGTTGTGTATACAAAAATCTATGGAATAAATTGTCTTAGAAAAGTAATATGTTCTAGGTTGGAAGCAAAATTGCTGCATACACCAAAAGAAGCATTGTTGAACAATGCATATTTCTTCATAAACTGGAACCAGTGGTAGTGTAGGATGATCATGAAAGAAACTCTAAAATAATGAATACCTAGAAATAGGTATAACATTTGATGTTTCACAGACTAAAAGTTGCCCCATTTATTGAAAGCCAGGGATCAAAAAGTGGAAGCCAAAATCTCCTCACAGAGACCTTAATACACCCAAGGACAAATACAAGAAATATGTGTATAAATATATCAATAGTAAAATTACATTTAAAAGATATAGATTAATACATTTCTTTAATTAATATAAAAGTGTTGGGACAATAATAATAATAATAATATTGCATTCACCGAGGTCAACTTTTATAAATCTAACTCCGTCAACCAGAAATAAAATATCCAATACCAGCAAGCAATGAATATAACATCTTCAACTGCGCTTAGTGGTTTTATGAGGAAAGGTGCAAATTAGAAAGATGAGAAAATTAAATATATTTTACAAGATAACTTCTAATAAAAAAACAAATGATTCTGACTCTGTATCTATTTCCTTCATCATTACTAATTTTTTATTTGCATTGCGTAAAATCACGTCAGTACTAACGCATTTATGCATAAAACCAAGCGTCTTTAAAAATATATGCATATATTAATAGTAAATAGATACCTATGCCAGTGTTGATAATAACTGTACGTTTATAAACAGTAACTACTTGTAGTTATGCTGAATAATGCAAAATGTATTGTTTGTTTCGTAAGATCACTCTGAGTGCCACATCAACAAGAGACAGCGGTCAAAGAGCTTTGTGTTTTATTCTGCGGTTTGGTTAAATTAAGAATTAAATATTATGTCGTAAGGGTGCACTGACCGAGGTCAGGCCCAATAAGAAAAGCGTAAAGGGTACAAATGGGTTACTAAAAAGTGTTAAAAAAAACAAAATCTATAAGACCTATTAAAAATGGCGCACCATTATGGCAGCTGTTAAAGACCCGCTTATGAGAGTTGTAAAAATAATTGGTGAAACCCAATATTTGCCTTCCCTAATACTTAATTTATTAGGTGAGGTTTGGTGAAAATGGCTCTATAACTGACTAATGAATTTCTCATTTTTGAAAATAAAAAGTTGTGGTATAATGCTAAATTTTACGTTGTGCATAAAAAATAGTGCATGTGAGTGCAAAAAAGCATGCTACTAGTCGAGGAACCATGAGATTTCAAGGTAATCAAGACATTAGTTCAGTGCTATAACCAACATGCATTCTAATTCCCTGCTAATTGAAATCACACACACACAATATTAAACTTCAAGAGATCCTCATTCGCATACAATATGGAACATGCAAACCTTGTAGTTAATTTGAAGAGCCTTCATGGAGGATATCTCGTTGCGGGCCTTTTCCAGATCCAGAGCAAGAGTTTTAATTTTACTACCAAGCATTTCCTTTTCGCATTCCAGTTCCTGAAAATAATATGTTAATAATACTTAAATACTTTTTTTGAATGGTTTTCAGTCTCCGTGAGATTTTCGAGAGATTGAATAAGTTCTGATTATGACATGCAGTGACCATCATTAATTATATTATTTAATGTGAATATATTCGACGACCTCAGAAGCAAATGCGCGTTTTCAGGTTAAATAAGGAGTGCCTCATTTCAATACGTAACACAAAGCAATTGATATTAAATGGGATGCCTGGATCGACTCTCTATGACAAGAGAACCTGAAAGTATTTACAATTTTTTTTTTTGTATTTTTAATCATTGTTTATTTGTATGTTATATTTGAAAATAAAACTAGCAATGTCTTCTTCTTTCAAATAATGGTTGTTGATAGTCCGTGCAGTGGCTTGTTATTACGTGGGCTTTTTGTGTTGACATGCTCGTTCTGCAAGGCATCTGGGAGTTTCATTTCTCCGCGTGGACAAGTTAAAATAGTAAACGGGTATAAGCATCATTTATACTAATAACTTGCATTTTGCAGATGACGTCATTATTTGTCATGATCTTCGATGTAATTCCAACATGACAATGTAAGCTAATTAATATTTATCTGAAGCAATGTCGAATTGGGTAGTGACAGAAAAATTGATGGATTTTCTCAATTGAAACTTTCGTAGTTTTCATCTTTTATGTTGTAATAGTGTTAAACAGAGTTGTTTATCAATTGATTATTCAATTTTTAGTAATTGAATTAAAAATGCTAAATATTACACCTTAATTAACCTCGGACTGAGATAAACAAACAAAAATTGGCTGGCAGCTACCTCACGTTACTAAAACGTACATTAACACTTTCGACTTGTCTTGACAATCGAGTGTCACTCGTATACCGTGATATGCCACTGGTGCAGGCCTTGAACAATCATTGCAGCGTCAAAACGAGAGATACTCGTTTGACATGACTTTAAATTTGTAGATAGTTCATCTGGATTGAATCTGGTAGTATTGTTGTTTTACATTGCCACTAATTTTTCATAAAAATTAAAAAGTAGTATTGCGCCACTGACCATTAATGATATTTTGACATTTCTCACTGTCATTCTTTGCCATTTTTGACAGAATGCTACTTAGCAGGATGAACTAAGATATAAGTAAAATGCTTTTTATACTTAAAAAATGTTTTATTTTCATAAAAAAAATATTTGACTTTTTTCATTCACTCGACAACATGCCATTTCAAAAATTTAAGAAATATACAGGGTATATTTATAATTCACTGATGTCCTTTTAGATCAACCTCCTAAAAGGAGTGCCCTAAATTTAAAAACATCCTATATATAAAAAGTTATTAATCTAAAATTTAATAGCAATGAGTTGTTTTGTGACTTTCAGAAAGAAGTGGAAAACAAAGTAAATTGTAATTAATTTTAAATGCAATAAAAACCTACTTCACAATAATTATTCAATCTAAAGACTAAGATGAAGATGATTATAGCGCCATAAGTCCCAATCACCCCATCCCGTTGTTTGTGTAGTTGCGTCTTGTCACTTAACGCAGTTGACAAAACTGAGAAAAATGTCATGGAGATTATCCAAAAGAAAGAGTACCTGAACAGGTTGAACTCACTGGAGTTTGAACCGGGGCATCCGAGTAGAAGCAGGAATCACAAACAGATCATATATTTGACCTTGAGCAGATTCTTTAAACCAACCGCAGCAATTAATAATTAATGAATACGAAATTGTGGCTTTTAAATAAAAGACAGCAAAGTATTTTACGTTTTATTTTAAGCAAATTCTTAAAACAGTTAGCGTGTTGGAATATTTTATTTAATTGGATGACTGAAGAAGATGCACTCTCTGTATAAATTAATCATACCAAAAGAGCCAAGAAAATATATTACCATCAAATAATCTGTTGGAGAAGAATAATGTGCATAGTGAAACATAATAATCTTCTTCATAATAATCTAATAAATCTTCTTTTGTCGAAATTATTTAAATTTGGACAAAATAATATGGATACTTCATATTGCTCATTGTTGTCAGTTTAAAGTAAACTAGATTTTGAAAAAACAGTATAAATGACAAAAACAAAATAAAAACATTCACAGTGATATATTACTGGTCAGTGGTAGGCCCAATCGGCATAAATAAACTAGTCTTAATGCTGTCAAACTACAATTTGATCAACCAATGAAAACAATTTAGAAAATTGCAAGTTTACTTATTGACAAACGAAATTAAACATATTTAGCTGCCAAAATAAATGAACAACTTAAAATCGTTTGACTGAATAGTGTAGAAAAATAGTGACAAACTATAAACAATCAAATACAATGACCGGATTACATCATTTGCATAATTATTCGCGGCCATCATAGAGGTCAAACAAGGTCGATGGGCGTTGCCAACCCAGACATTTGACAACGAATCAACTTATCATTGCCTTCAATAGAACTATTTAATTTGATAATTTTATCAATATTATTTTGCTAATAGATGTTTAGAATAAAAAAAATGGTGACTGCACTGCAAAAACATTACATGTATGACTTTTAGTTTTGTTATACTAAACTAAGCCCAAGAGTGGTATCTCAGTTAATATGCTGAGATCACATAACCCACTTTCAAATAGCAGTGACAATACTGATTAACATAATCATAGTCATTTTTAACTCCAATTCGGGAATACTCTAGGACAAACACAGAACACTCTACAGTCTATTCTGAACTCTAACACACATAGTAATGATTTTTTGCACCTGGCAGCAAGCAGTTCATTTTATTGTTGAATCTCATATTAGGAAACAATTTTATGTTAACTAATTCTAAATGTTCACGGTCATCATTCATTATTAATTTATAATTTCGAGGATTTTTTAATACCGTGTGTGTATATACAACTATTTAATCCTGACGTTTCGAAGATAATCAAACTGATTTGCAATTTTGAAGTCATGTGTGTGATGGCTCTTTAAATACAAAGGTCAGTTGTGAGACTACCCACCATTACGAACTCAGACTGAGAAACCGAATGTTTCCGTGTATCCGTGTTTCCGTGAACAGTGTATCCGTGCCTGCAAGCTGAATAAACACCGACACAAATTGAGCCTATCGACCGACGACAGGTGCAGACCTTGTCAAGAGAGACCCCTTTACACCCACTGGGTGAATGAAACTAGGTGTGATATCTCCAAAAATCTAGATTAAATGGTTTTGTACAAATCCGCGAAATTATATGTTCATAATTTTATGGTAAAGAAGTAAGCAACTTAATCTAAATGAATTTTCGAAAAATTTCGCAAACATAAATGCTATGCAATGATTTGTTTACTGTAAGGCTAGGTTTAGAAATAAATATACACCACTTGCCTTATTTTTGAATTCATATTCGACAATTGTCTTGTTCATGGCTTCCTTTTGTGCTAGAGATTTCACCTCCCATTTCTTCTTGGCCAGGGAAATGAGCTCTAAGGATTTAGTTTCCAGGTCTAAGCGATCTTTGTGCTCTAGGTCAATTTGACGTGTGAGTCTCTGAAATAATTACGGATAAATTGATTGTTGGTTTGAAATGAGAAGTCACTTTACTAATGTCTCTTCTTAACTAATATGTGTGCTTAGAGTATTTCCGGACTACCAATGTTAATCTTTTATAAATCTTTGGTTCTGGCAGATGTTAGTGGGTTACCTTGAGTCATTTTAAAGTGCAAATGCATTGCTTAAATTTAAAAACTCACAATTTCTTCATACAAAAATATCAAGATTTGGCAGTTAAGCAATGCGCTTGCAATTTGGAAGGGTTTAACAGTAGCACGGCTGTACCTTGTAAACACAAGGGGACTGTTACTTTTGGGGTCTTGATTGACAAGCTCATGTCTATGGCACTCGGGATGAGTCACTTCACTACCCAGCACTGCCAGTGGATCGTGCATGCGATGTTCTGGATATTGGCCAGATCTATTATAGAGCCTACGTAGAGTCTTCATGTAAGACCAATAAAATACTACTGAAGCTCGGGTTAATCTACAGTTTGAGACCTTTCATAAGAAACCTCAGTGTAGAGGTGGTGATGTCATAACCTTATGTATTGTTTGGGTATATATTTTAAAAAAGAAAAACTATTATTAAAAATTATTTACGAATGCATCATCTACCTCAACAAGGATAATGTAAAATTTGACCATGGGAACCCTGATGAATTTTGTTTTATCCACGGTGAGCTAGGTTCTATACACAGAATGTTTTTAAATTTACGGCACTCCTTTTAGGAGGATTATCTATATCGATAACTAAACTGGTAATTTTGAAAAAAAATCATATTAAAGTAATTATATTAAAAAAATTGTTTTTCTTAGTGAAGGCTTTACTAGCCCTATGAATAACAAATAATTTTACTTGTCACTGTAAAATAACTACAACGAACAAAATAATAAAACAAAATGTACCCCTCCAACAAATATTTAATTCAAGAGGGATTTTGATTTTCAAATCCCATTTAAAAAAATCTTCGGTCGAGTCAATCTTTAATCTTTCACATGTGGGTGTTAAATTTATCACAAAATGAAAATGAATTGCAACCATTTCTGAACTTTATTAAAATTACTCTCATTTACCTGCCGAAATCTCGACCTTAATACATTATAGTGAATCTGTGGAACTCACCGAGACAGCGGCGAGGGAATGCGCAAGGTCATGTTCCAGCGATGACATTTTCTCCGTCCGTTCAGTCATCAGACGTAACCGGTTTTCCGCATCGGAGAGCATCTTCTTCAGGCTGACGGCCTCCCGGGATCTCGTCTCCAAGGCTCGCTCCAGTTCCCTCCAACAAACAGTGCACGATGTAAAATCCATTTTCACTTATTTACAATTAAGACAATAGTCAATTCAATTCAAGAGTATGATGTTTCTCATGACTATGGTTTTAAATTGTCTAACAGAAGATAGGTATTGTTTTTATAGGAGCTGTCAATTCATAATTTACTCCATTGTTGTTTAATAATGCTATATTATAGCATTGAGACAAACAAGCATCAGAAATAATCTTACAATTATTTGGCCAATTGCCAACAATGCAGGAACTCACCATTGTAAGAAATATTTTTTATTTATATTTGCCGTGTATAGTTCGGACATGCAAGACCCTTTCTAACCTCATCTTTTCTTTGCCTTGTTTGTATGTATGTATGTAGAGAAAATTTCATACATAAATTTATTAAGGTACACAATATCTTATAGATATATCTTCCTATAGATATATCTTTTTATAGATATATCTTCTTATAGATATATCTTTATAGATACACACGTACAATCACTAGTTATAAAAAAAACACTAAAAACACTATAATTGATAGTTATAAAAGTTATAAATGTTAATAAAAGAATAAATGTAATTTTATCCTAAAATGCACCAATGAAACACAGCAGGTTATACAATATTTCCAAGACAGCCAAAATATTCATAAAAGTGCTCAATTTAACATTATTAGATTATTACATCAGAGCCATGCATATTTACAAATTTTGTGAAAGTCAATAAACATAAGCAAGAAAATATGAAGCGAGAAGCGAGTATTGTTGATGAAAAAAGTGTAAACATCACCAATGGTGAGAAACAAACAAAATTTAAAGGCTGGACCATTGAGAAAATATGTGCTGTTCAACTGAGAGATTGCCAGTAGAGATAAACGATCAGGTATGGGAATTTAGCTGAATAACTGTGCTAACAAATTACTTTAAGGGGCCTCTTTCCGAGGAGCGCTTACCTGTGTGTGTGTGTGTGTGTGTAAGCTTAGCTTGAAAGGGAATGCGATGTTCTCGAACAAAAACAGGACGACACAAAATAATTCAACTTCTTGAAAAACCGAATCAATTTATTTAAAAAAATTTAAATGTGAAATTTTATAAAATCTTCTGTCACTGTCGTTTTATTTTCTCGATTCTTGTTTTCAGTCAATAGGATATTTACGTCTAAAGTTTTGATAAAATGGATGGAAAAATAGACTTTTGGGGGCTCCTAAGTTTTATACAAACTATAAATTTATGTTTTTTGTGATACATAAAACTGGATAATGATATCAAGTATTATCTTTCTTCTATATCTACGAGAAAAGGAGTCACAACACAATTTTTTTATGGTGAAATGACCGGGTTGCGTCCTCTTAAACCTTAACGTGCTTAGCCATTTCACCTATGTTTATCCATTCCTGGGTGAATACCTGGGTCCGCCCGAATGAAAATTCTTCTTTAGTTAATTTCTTGTTTAAATCATATCTACGAACTTGTTGCAATAACTGCAAGTTAAGCGATGCGTGTGCATTTTGGAAGGGTTCAACAGTAGCACGACTGTAGCTGTCAAATACAAGGGGACTGTTGCACCCAGGCTATCAGCCTTTTTGGTCCTGGTGTAATTAACAAGCTCATACACCTGCTTAAGAGCTAAGCAGCGCGGTTGCTCTTTGTTTGCAGAGCTATCAATCTCTCAATCGCCAGAGCCCTAAAGAAACCCTCATCACCTTTGTACTGCCTGGTTAGAAATCTAAAATCCAACACAACCAACCCAACACAGGACCTCCTTACTAATTTCAATCATCGACAACACAGATCGCACCTGCAAAGTTAAATAACACATACAAACTCACCTGACACTTTTCATATTAATGGCTGTGCTATTGTAGCTGCTGTTCATGAAGCCGTTTACAATGCTCCTATCGTGGCTGCCAATCGAAGAGTTGAGGTCCTCGGGCGTCGCAAAGGAATCTCCGCCGGCGCCACTGTCGCAGCAGGAGCTACGCTGCGACAGAGGTTCGCCCGCCTCTGTGTAAGTGAAACCTATGAAAGGCAGATTCCTGCCGCTGAATTGATTCCGGTTGAGGAAATTCTCAAGGCTTGGCTTCGGCAGCTGCTTTTCAAACTCGACAAAATTCGATGTGTCATCCAAAGCACTGACTAAAGGTACAAACGGAGGAACCTGAGACACAAATGAATAAGTTTTTGAAATTTATTTAAATTTTAAGAAAAAGGTTAAATTAACTTTCTTAACTCGCAAAGGCATGGGCCCGCTATATGCATGGAGCCGCCGCGCGGTGTGAACATTGCATTCGTATAGACCCGCATATATGCGGGCAAGCGAGAATGCACTTTCCACTTCATTTGTTCATTTCTGCCAACATAACAGTATGATTAATTAACTTGATGTTTGCACCATTGGAATCACGACGAGCCAATCAGAACATCAGAATTTATACAAGTCAATGCCGTGTCTAATACCATTTTTAAATTTGCATTGAAAACACACTGATGCACTTCCGTCCCAGCCACCAATTGGGTTTTTTTTTCGACAATTTTAGATTTTTTGGAAAAGTTATTCCATAGTAGTGTATATATCTAAAAAATATTTGAAAGTGTAAAGTGATAAATATTTGACAAAAATTGTTTTTTTGTCAAAAAAATTTGAAGATTGGACGACTCATGCCTGCACTATGGATTTTACAGTAGACGGTGAGTTTTTTAAATTTTCTTTATAAATTAATCCGTTCTCAAGCGCTTTTGGCGCAAAATCCTATCTTTACAGGTTAAAAAAAAAAAAGCTTTAGGGTCGTCAGTTTAATACGTCACATTATTAAGGGGGAGTGGGGTCACACAAAACGTAGTTATGTGTGATAATGGAAGGAAGTCAGTGGTAGTGTGAACGTACACTTAAAAAAAATATATTAAGAGATATACTCTTGTACTACCTAAATGGAACTCAACTTAAACCTGTGACTTCCCAAAAAGTCATTATATCAGCCGATATGAAATGGGAGGCCCACATTGTAGCAATTGTGAAGAAAGCCAATTCCTTCATATATTTAATAAAAAAATCTTTTAGAAACATGTCTCCTCAAGAATGCTGAAGATCTATAAGACATATCAGATATGGAATCCATACTTTGTAAAAGACATCAGTTGCTGGAAGGAGTTCAAAAGAGATTCACAAAAATACTCGCACAACTAAAACGCTTGGAATATGAAGAAAGGCTGTCTGTGTTAAAATTGACCTCATTACAGGAGCGACCTGATCGTGGTGATCTCATTGAAACTTATAAAGTGTTAACTGGACATTACAATTGTGCAAACATTAAGGATATATTCATGTTTAACCAAAACACGCAACTTCGCGGCCATTCAATGAAGTTATCTAAATCTCTTTGTTCCACTAATCCTAGGAAGAACTTTATCTTCAATAGAGTTGTGGATAATTGGAATCGGCTACCACAGGAAGTGGTGGAAGCTATAAGTGTAAACCAGCTCAAGAACCGCCTTGATAAATTTCTTGAATCTAGGCAAATCGTTAGTTATGAGCAAATCAGTTAAATAGCTGCTTGCTCAACAAACAATAATAATAATAATAAGATGTGCGGTGTACGAGTATTTTTATTATTATTTTTTTTTTATATAAATAAATGCTGCATTGTGTAAATGCCATTAAACAAAAGACAACTCACGAAAAATTAAACTAACATAAAATATAAATATTAATATAAAATATAAATATAAACTCACTGTAACACTTCATAAGCAACCTTCCTTAGAACAGGTAACTCTTACCTAGTTAGGAAGGTTACAGACTTGTACTCATCGGCCAACATGATTTCTTAATAAAAAAAAAACCACATTACTGGCACTCCAAATAAGACAGATTGGTGAATTTTCTAGTAACTTTACCTCATTTCTCAGTGTGATCCAATGGACATTTTTCAATGCCGGATGCCTTAGCACATCGAGATAACCGTATCTCAATTCAGGCGATGGATTCAAGAGGCACCTGCAAAAATATATTATTATTTCAGCTGCGCCTGTCAGTGATCCAAAAATATTAAATAGAATCGGATCTTATGTATGCCCACTAGCGAGGGAGATAATACTAGCTTTAAAAGGGTTACCATCTTAGTTCCACCTATTATCGTTTCATGTGTTGAAGAGAGAGGCAGATTTTTGTACTAATAAAAGTTTTCATGGGCGTCTACCACTGCATGTATAATATCTTAGATTGCAACTTAATTAAGAGCAAGCAGTTTGCCTGAATTCAGTACAATCGCTATAAAATACATTAGAAAAATCTAAAGTAGCCATCCATATGACTTTCAGATGGTTTGTTTAAACTACTCTGTTCGCCTAAATACAAAGATGCAGACATCCTTAAAATGGTTATAATTGTAGTCCCCTAAATCTATATTTAGTTTAGGTGACTTTATTAATTATATGTGCTTTTAAAAGTAAAAAGTTTGGAGTGATTTATTCATTTATATGTTCCGAGAGATTATGTATATCTCCGTTCGGTGTACGGACATCCTTCTAAAATAGATTCAAATTACTTCAATGATCCTCAAAACAAGAAAATTTTCTCAAAAAAGCGTTGATACCTAAGTGGTTCGAAAAGTAAAAACACCACGTACAAACAATAGTATTGATACATTTTTGTCTTGTTGAAAGTTGTATATGTCAATTTTCATTGGCTCAAAAGCCGTCAGGTATTTAAAATTAAATAATACTTTGATTGTGCAATGAAATTACCTAATTAATTCTTTGTATTCTGTTGATATTGTTTTCTCCACATCAGATGGGTATGTAATTTTACCCGACCTCATTATATTACCAAAAGTGTTGACAACCCTGTCGCTCTGGTCGCAGTACGGTGTCTTCAAGGTTACCAACTCGTATGCGACCACCCCCAGCGACCAAAAATCACAGGGAGGCTGTAATCAAATACAACAAAAAATGTTACAATGAGATGCCCATTGGGACACAAAAAATAATGGAAAGAAGAAATGTCAAATTTCCTGAACTTGGTGGCCAAACAAAGCTGAAAATGGTGTAAAGTTCAGGGTGATCCAAAAAAGCCAAAGGCACTAAATAGGCTTGAATGGGGCAATTTTTATAATTGTTAAGTAGGTTATAATTAGAGTGTTCTAAATGTATAATAATCTCGGCTCATATCTACCTGAAATTTACTCTTGGTAAAGGTGGTTATACTTACTATTTTTTCTGGGATTGCATAAACTCCTAATATGAAAAGTGCCCAAAGAAATATACGAGGTGTGTTCAAAAAGTAAGGTGACTTTTCAAATTTCGCGGGCAACTTATTTTCGGTTATCGTTTTTTTTTTGTTTTGTTATGTTGGTACACTCTTCCCGAACATCTGTACCAAATTTCAAGTGAATGGCATTTTTTGTTTGGTTGTGAGAGGCGTAAAGGTTATAAGTGTTTTGGGTGCTCGGCGATTTTTTGCTATCGAAAAATATGGATCAAAGGATTTGCATCAAATTTTGTGTAAAAAATAAAATTAAGTGCTCCGTACCACTTGAAATGTTGACAGTGGCATACGGTGAAACTGTTCTGAGTAAAAAAAATGTTTACAAGTGGTACAAACTCTTCCAAGATGACCAGGAAGATGCCAATGACGAGCCTCGCTCTGGACGCCCAAGCACGTTAACAACTGATGAAAACGTTCAAGCAGTGAAGAAAATTGTTTTGGAAAATCGTCGAATCACTATCAGAGAAGTTGCTGAGGATGTCGGTATATCGCTTGGCTCGTGCCATGAAATTTTTTCTAACGTTTTGGGCATGAGACCTGTGTCAGCGAAGTTTGTTCCGAAATTGCTAAATTTTGACCAAAAGAACCGTCACATGAGCATCGCTCAAGAGCTGTTGAATGACGTCAACGTCGACCCAGATTTACCACAATCATGCCTCAGCCACCATATTTACCGGATTTGGCCCCATGTGACTTTTTCTTGTTCCCAAAACTAAAGAAACCTATGAAAGGACGGAGATTTGCAACGATTGAAGAGATAAAGACTGCATCGCTGGAAGAGCTCAAGGCTATACCGAAAAGTGCTTATGAGAAGTGCTTTAAGGATTGGAAAAACCGTTGGCATAAGTATATTGTATCTGAGGGGGATTACTTTGAAGGGTACAACATAAATATTGATGAATAAATAAATATTTTTTCCTAACAATACAAAGTCACCTTACTTTTTGAACACACAGCGTATGCGGTTCCATTGTTCCGAAAATTGTACATCCCAAGTAAAAGCATATCTCAAAGCTGACTCGATTATGGAGATTGAATATTTCAATAGTAAAATGATACATAAATTAGATGAAAAAAATATTTTTGATGCCTTCTTTTATTAGACAATTTCATATTCTATGGAAATTCTGAATTCAGATGTTTATACATTTGTTTGTTTTTTTCAATATGAACAACAGAAATTAGATTGTATTCTTTATTTCTTATATTTTTTTTTTAAATATTTTGAGGTAAAGCTATCAACTAAACTATTTTGACGGTGTTCAAATTTAAAGTAAGATTGTAAAGTAAGATATACTGGTAGATTGAGTGTAAAAAAAACGTAGGTGCCACATAAAATTTAGCTGAAAATGATTGTCCAGCACCTTCAATTATTACATTTGTAAAATTTGCAAATCGGCTAGGCAAACAATGGTAATTTGCAAAATTGGCACTGGGCTAACGGCAGATTAAGTAGACTTATAGCATTTCTGGAGACCAGGTGTTTCACGGCGTGAGAAACAATTTCTCAAATTTTGGCTTTTGTCCATAGTCTATACCATTGTAGTCACTTTTGTAGCACGTATAAAGAATTGCTTGAACATAAAAGGATTGAGCATAAAACACATTTCTTTTTTTCTTCGAGAGATGCATTGCAATCAGGTTTGCTCTACTGGACCCCCCCTGTCGCCCAGCCCTGAGTGTAATAAAGAATTTATCTCAAAATGTTGTCTCAGACAGACAAACTATTGCATTCACTTAATGTATTTTATGCAGAAAAATATGAAAGGCCTCACTGTAAATTTTTGTTTTGAATTAGGTACATTAATATAAGACACATTGAACAATTTATTTTACATCTATACATAAAAAAAAAGATAATTGCTTGTTTTTTTACTTTTAATACTCCTTTTAAGTTGAGTAAGAAACCTCATAGATGAAATTTTTGGTTCGAGGCCCCCACAGTCCTTAAAAAAAATCCAGGGGGTCTCAGAGAGTTTAGTTACACCACTGGCCTCTCATTAGTTGACTTTTCAGCTAGCCTTTACAAATAAATCAGAGTTACACAGATAAATGTATTTCCTTAAAATCATTACACCTACCCCGTGACTTTCTGAATTGGTCAACTCCATAGATTTGAGGAGTTCAGGAGCGATGTAATCTGGTGTGCCAACGGGCATCACAGCGGTGGCCCTACCCTTCGATGAGATCTTGGCAGCCGAACCGAAATCGGCCAATTTCAAGTGACCACATCTATAAAAATACGAAAATAAAATTGCTATATTATTTAATAAATAAAACCATCTATTTATTTTTCATACACATACTTTATCAAAACAAACCTTTTAATGTTAGATGAGAAGCGCTAAAACATTAATACCTCAATTTGCTTATTCTTTAATTAAATATATAAATTTGGGAGAATCAAATTTTTAACAATAAATTTCCGTTATTGGGTATTACAAAAACTAAATAAATTAACATTTAAAAGAAAACTAGGTATTTATTGACATTTTCAACCATGCCTCTTATTATATTGAATAAGTTATTATGTTGAAGTATGGTTAAACAGAAATTTCACCCTGCTAATAGTTGTGATTTCAGTATATTTGTCATACAACAAGGCCAAGGATAAAGATAAAGGGGACATGAGCTAAATAATTTTAGGATATTTTTGGTAAAACCAATAATTAACCTAAAAAAATATTTAAAGTTGTATATCCAGTACCTATATTGGTAAATGATGTCCATTTAACCAATTTTGTTTTATCAATGATGACATTTAAGGGGGAAGTTCTGTTCATTTTGTTAAGATTAATTTAGTCAATAAAAAGGTTATAGGTAAAAGAGAGGTCTTGCTTAGTAAATGTCAAAAAACAAGAAAGAATCAAGTACCTGTCAAGTAGGACATTGTCGGGCTTGACGTCCCTATGAACGTATCCCATTGTGTGTAGGGCGTTCAGCGCTTGGCACAGTTCCGCCGCATAAAAGCATGCCTCATTCTCCGTCAGTGGTTGGCCTCTTCTATCGAGCAGACCAGCCAGATCGCCACCCGGGCAGTAGTCCATAACCAGGTAAAGTTGTGCCGAATCCTACAAAAATAAATCAAATGCAAAGGGCGAAGCAAAATTGAGAAAAGGCATTTTGTGATAGTCATTTCATCAAATAGATCATACAAAAAAAAACATATCTACGAGTAAAATTAAACAATATAGTATCTTTTTTATCAATCTATTTCTGAATATAAAACTCACTTGAGATTCTCCACTCATGTCGTTCATGAGCCAACAGAGCAATCAAAATTTTGTATATATGCCAAAGTCATAAATGGCACACCTTATTGCGGAGGAACAGGGATAAACATCATCTGTGGTAGGCGACTGAGCAAGTGTACCTACCTGTCAACACACGCACAAAGCGTGAATGCAAGCACTTAAAGTTAGGTAATTAAGCAGCAAAAATATAAAATAATATCTAAAAATTTGTCGCTCTAATGTCAATAAATTATCAGCTGATCGATTTAGTTCAAAAGCTTGATATAAGGTGGCAGATGCTTGTTTGGATTTTCAGAATAAGGAAGTCAAAATCAATATAGTTTGACCGTGAATGCAATGTATTCTTTTCAATAAACATTTACTTGAGAGTTGGCATTCGTACCCCAGAGTAATTGATACTGCTCACACATTAGATCATACTTGGTTAATTTCTATTTTATTTAGAAATGAGTAATATAAACAGTAAAACTATATAGGGCACCTACTTGAAATGCAAAGTGCAGTTTGATGAGCCAGTCTGACTTGGACAATGCCATAATGTCCTTCTCTTCTTCGTAAAATGTATTGTCCTTATGCTTTAGAGTTGTCTCTTTTCTTAAGGTCTTCATGGCGAAGACGTCACCTGTGTGTTTCTCTCGAACCACCTATTAAAGAAATAACTTAACATCGACTTGCATTTTTTCCATTAGGATCGACCTCCATTTCAAAGGAAGAATTTCTAGTCTTAATTGAACTCTCTCTCGCATCGTAAGTGGGTTTAATATTTAAGGAATGAAGATTATCATAAATAATCTGTTAAATACGTTTTCTTTTCATTAGTTGAACCCATTGTTTTTCTGTGTTTTTATGTGTTATTAGTTACAGCAAAACATAATGCAGTTAGTTGTATGTAGCATTACATACTTTTTTTTTATTTTAAAAAAACAATTTCACAGATCTGGCCTCACTGTGCAGTAAACTATTTTCAAAACTCTTAACTCTCAATAACCGGGTTGAGTCCTAGGAATTAATTAAGCAATCTTCTCATTTTTAATACAGTACCATAGAAACAACGGAAATAAAAGCAAATAGAAAGCATATTTTAAATTTTCCATTGCAGATGAGCAATTACAATATTCGCCTTCCAAAATCTTGGTTATCTATTGATGGCAAGAAGCGATCGGAGAGTTCGTAACTGATCTGATTGTGCTTTCCGTCGTACGTCATCTTCCACGAAACAACTCAGCCCTAATTTTCAATGGCCGCTTCAGGCCCGATAGGATATGGAAAAATTGGTTGAAAAGAACTCCATGCAAATCCCGATCATTTCATCTTATACATAGTCGATTGGTACAGGACCTAATTGATTTCTATTGAATCATTCCAATAAACTCAAAGCAATCACTAGTAATACACAATATTAACGTTTTGATGCATACTCACATGAACTTCTCCAAAGTATCCCCGACCAATGACATCTTTTACTTCAAAATCAGAAATATTCACTCTCAACCGTTTAATTTCTGACAAAATAACACGATCTGAAAAGTAAATGTAACATTTATTGAATATTTTACTATAGCGTGAGAACAGAAAACAAATGCATTAAAATTACAACGAAGCTTACACTTGTCCACAAACTTAGCTACGTGCTCGTCGCTTTTTTTCATTACTTCATTGTTGCATTCGTCGTAGAGCACGACCAATGCGTCCAAAAGACCTTCCGTGTTAAGCAAACGCCGTAAAACATTGCCAGATCCAATACTAATCACAGATTTATCAAATATTTGATTGTTCATGCGCGCTAAGCGAACACTTATCGCTTCCTTCGAAGGCTCCATCGTAGCTTCAGTCCGTCTTCATACAATTTATAAAACACAGGTTTTCGTCAATATTGCAACATATAGCTGCATTCGTGAAATTGATGTTTAATACTTGCATTGCAAGATAATGGTTTTGTTTTCATTCAATCCATGTAGCAAACAAAATAACAGCAGAATGAGAGAAAGAACAACACGGCCAACGACACCCGTTACGCTGAACTATTTCAAATTTTAAACTGACAGCTGATTGGTATGTTTTTTTTTTTTTTTCATTTTTTAGTGGGTATAAAATTTATAACTACCATCTATAAATAAAATACTGGAAAATTGACATACCTACATAATTTTTGGAAATTGTCATACTTTAAAAAATTAATGAAATATTTTTTTTTCACTAAAATCATAAGTATAGATTATTCCCTCAACCATCATCATCATCATATCATGTTGTCTCCTATGCTATCCCAATAGCGCGGGTGTTACCTTGTGCATTAAAATGAAAGTGTGTTATCGTGCTATCTTGCTAAGGAGAGGTTATTATTCTGTTTTTATTTATTTTTAGAGGAAATATTTGTGTATTGTGTGTGTTCTTCAATCTTTTTACTTGAATCATTTATCTTCATATTTTATTTATATACATCTTTGCTCTTCTATCTAATAGTAAAAGGTTAAAGGAGCTTCTAATTTTTCTAAACGATCACAAAAAAAGTAAAAAAAAGGTAACCTATTGAAAATTAATGTTTTTTTTAACACGGCTACCAAAATCAAACACAAAATACAGAACAAAACATAACTTTAACTTTTATTTTGACAGGTGAGAGTGCACGTTAACACATAGCTGACCTCATACCCTGTTATAGACTGTGTCGTCTCAATTAGCATACTACTGGTACCTATCTAATATTTTTGCTCGATTTTAACGCTTTAACATGATCATGGTTTATTATTTACTCTTAATATTTAAATATCGTTGGACTAAAACATGTATTTAAATTGGTTAAATTCGCAAGTATTTTTTTTTTTAACTAAATCTACAAAAAACATTCTTTCATTTCAAATTATTGTTTATTTATTCGATAAAACCCAATTATTATTTAATAAATAAAGTATTTTGTAGCACTTCGTAGCTAATTTTATAAACATTGAACACAAAAATAAACAAGGTTACTACTTTTCTTTATTTTTTTTTTATATTCTAAAAATAGTTCGTCAATTTGTCTTTAGGATTCTGCCTTATAAAATAATTCCAGTATTCCAATTATTTTTTTATTTTAAACGACGTTAACGACTACTTTAAAATCATCGCTGTTTGCATTATAGGCTTAAATCCATAATATAAAATAAAATATTAACAAAACAAATTATAATATTTACTACGCAATAAATAACAAGACACCAATTAATAATATACTGAACCTTTTATCAATTTTATCAAAACTTCCGAGCGACAACTCTACTGCTCGGACAGATACTTAGTTGGTGTGAATCTTTCAAATATGCTGGAGATAAGATACTGCTCTCAAATTATATGTTTCTTCTGTGATCGGGTTTCCATATCACACGGTGCGAGTATTTGCTACAAATAAAAATTGTTTGTAGCTTATGTTTCCATAAAAGCGATGCTAAATGCTAATAACGTCGTGGGATAAAATAAGTTCAAAAGAGTGAAATACTCATGCTTAAAATTTTAATTATAATTGTATCTTCCATATAATACAATATTATTTACTTGTTTAGCGAGTAACTCATTTTAAGTACTTTAACGCTTTATTTTTATTCTCTTTCTAAAATGTATTGTTATGCATAATCTTTTTTTTTTTGTAACATTGAAATATTTTTAAACTAGTATAATTTTCACTACTTTTGATACTAACATTAGTGGTAGGTATGAATTTTTCGTAGGCGTGGTTAAATGCTCCTAATAACATTAAAAAATATTTCACAAGTGACAATCAAACATTTTTTTTTTAGATTTTTCGGCAATTTTTGTTATAACAACAACCATCAAATTGCTGACTGTTACTACTAGAAATAACTTAATAGGTACCTATGACAAACAACGACCAATAAATACCCGTACCCATACCCGTTGGTGTAAAATAAATAAATCTACCGATGAATCTATATTACACCATTATCCTAACAATCGTTAATATTCAGATACGAACATTGTAAATCGAATTTCAGTTCAAAACGTAGACATTTTTCTGACGAAGAATGGTTACGTTATTCACAGTAAATCTTTTAGCATAGATACTCTAGAAATTGTAAAGAAACATACAATTATTTTCTATGATTTTTATTTTATAGACTTATTATTTTATTATTTTGTTAGTACCATTTTTTTTCCAGCGGAAAGTATTTTTAGTAAAATGGAAAACAATTAATATTGAACAATTGAGTTTTTTGCCTTTATCGGAGTAACATCGTAACTCAAAACCGCATAAATTTTGCATATTGCGAGTAATCTAGGTATTTAGTTATTTTAATGACAAATTAAATAGTTTTTACTTATGTTTTTAAATACATACTTATCTACTTTCATTTCAGTGTTTTATTGAAATTGGCAATAAATCTATTTTATATCTGAAATGGTCCCAAAATAACATTATGACTGATTTGGTTTCAACCAAAACATAAGTAGAAACAATAAATAAAAAAATAAAATCTATCCCGTCGTCATTTCATTCAATTTACTAATGCTGACAATACTGTCAGCCGAGTATTAAGTACCAACTTGTCCGGGTCATAGTATAATGATCTGAGTCATGGAGTCATGATCCGTGATCCGAATATTTAACGTGTACAAATAGTACAACGAGTCAACCTCTAGATCAGAGGCGTCCAAACTTTTTGCTGCGAGGGCCAGTTTGGTATTTAAATTCATTAGCGGGGGCCAAGCATTGTAAATATGTGAATTAAAAAACCTTATTACAAGTAAAGCAGCATTGAATTTTTTTATTGTTGCCACATATATATACTATAAAAAATTTTTTTATTGTAAATTACAGATATAACAATACTAAACAAACATGTCTAAATTATATTATTATAAAATTATTTCATGCAATTTTTAATGGTAATGGTGGAACTGGGTTTTTTCCTGGAGAGTTTCTTCAAAGTTGGGATTCAAATCGGAAACACCAATTATTAGCAATGATTGCAAATGATCATCCGATAAATTTGCCCTATATTTAGATTTCAGATACTTCATCCTGGAAAAAGTTTGTTCGCACATATAGGTAGTGCCATACATAGAAATAAATTTACCAGCCAATTGCTTTAACGAAATTTGCAACGAAATTTTTCAAAATCCTTGGCGGGCCGGATAAAATCGCCTGCCGGGCCGGGTTTGGCCCGCGGGACGTAGTTTGGACACCTTTGCTCTAGATTAATGGCAATGACGAAATGTTATAAATCTTCGAGTTCAAAGCGTTAAGTCAACACAAAATACCTACGATTGTAATTAATATTAAACTTAGATCTAAAGATTGTTTTAACAGACGCTCTACCTAAATATTTGCAAACAAATGATATAATTTAAATCTAAAATACATATTTTAAAGTTATTTTAAACTAACATTAAAAAAATACGCTTTCCACTTATGCAGTTTACTATTCCGATTAAACGTATTATTATACCATTAAATTCAATTTAAGTATAATATTGTACTTAAGTGAGTTTTAAATCAAAAACAATATAATTGTTCGTTCTTCAACCCGAAACATTTAATAATCTACAACAAATAAAGACTACTTTACTTACGGGTGGTGCCTAGTTAGGTAGAGTTTTGAAAATATGTTTGTGTAATTTAAAAACCAATAAACTTATTATTATTAAAAAAAAACTTTAGTACCAATTTGTACACAGTGTTTCAAGACCATTCCCAATAAAAAAAACAGGTAATTGGTCCTGCGATTTCTAGTATTATTTGTAAAGACGGTATATATAAATTCATTATGCTTACCGAGAAAAAAAAGTAAACTCTACGTGAAAATAGTATTAGGATCATTTAATAGTCTTTGTTGTGAGCGCTCAGCTGTCGCCGTGCGCCGTAATTGTGTCAAGGCCATTATTGAACGGCGCGGCATCGGAGTTGACACCATCTGTTAAATAATATAAAAAATTTCGTGATATTTTGTTTCGCATTTTTAAATATCAATTCTCACTCATAATAGGTTGCCTAGCTAGGTACGCAATACTTGTGTCTGAAAAGATTATTGATAAATGAAATGATAACTCACATCACCTACGATAACGTATCAACCAACAGAAATATTTGATAAGGAATAATTACACCTTGGACACATTGGCTTAAATTGCAATGTATCAACGATAGCCGTCTGCTTTGATATCAATGTCTGAACCACCGCACTGGGCGGCGCACCATGACTGTTAAAACAAGAACAAAACAGTTCATAATATACTCACATTATTTATTACATATTTTTTTTATTAATGTTTTGGACCACAATGATACGAGTGAACGGTAGAACGATTAGAAATGTAATATTTGTGATTTGTGTAGTGTATGTATTTCTAAAGTTTATTAACTACATCGAATATGATGACAGGAAAGCATTAATAAACGAGCACGTAAAAAAACGGTCTGTAAATTATATTTTGCTATGGACCACATTCTTCCACAATTACGACTATATGTTCGGGACGACAGCCGATCAATTCGTCGGCAGAAATGCATGCCCCGTTGACAATTGCGTCGTGACGTACGACAGAAAAATTCTACCGATTGATAGATACGATGCGATCGTGTTTCACGCTTGGGATTTCAACATACGCGACATACCAGCGCGCAGAAACCATTCCCAGTATTACGTGTACGTATCATTGGAATCCCCCAACACGTTCAAAATTCATAGTTCCTTTGACAACTTCTTCAATTGGACCATTTCATACAGATTTGACTCCGACTTCTACTGGCCATACTACAAACTAAAAGATAATAATGGGGATGTCGTATCGCCGACTGCTCATCCTAAATGGGACCAGTACGCGTCAGCTATTCACAATGCGAGCAGATCTCTCGTTCCTACCTTCAAGAGTAAGAAGAAAAAGGTTGCATGGTTCGTATCCCACTGTATAACTAGCAATTCTAGAGAACAATATGTACAAGAACTTCAAAAATTTATAGAAGTTGATGTCTATGGAATGTGTGGCTCTCTCGATTGTCCAAAGACAAGGGAACATAATTGTTTGGATATGGTGAGAAATGATTACTTCTTTTACATAGCCTTCGAGAATTCTCACTGCATAGATTACATGACCGAAAAAGCTTACAAGGCGTTATTACACGATACTATTCCCGTAGTATTTGGTAGGGCGAATTACACGAATTTTATTCCTCCCCATTCATACCTGGACGCTAACGTGCATGATCCGCAGCAGATGGCTTCTATCATGAACAGGCTTACGGAGAACCCAGACGAATACGCCACATTCTTCTGGTGGAAAGGACTATTCACGTTTCATAACCTTGGCGACGAATACATCCTAGCCGAGCCTGACTTGCACCCATTCTGTGATATGTGTAAGGCTCTTAACAGACCAGATCTAGAACCGAAAACCTACAAGAACTTGGTGCATTGGTGGGAATCAGCGCCTGACTTTTCTAAGCCAGCGTGCATTCATCCTGATATAAAACATTAGTAGAAACACCTTTTCATACAAACAATACATGTTATTTTGATTATCACTTTACGGAGTGATAATGAAAATAACATTTTATTTAATAAAGAAAAAAATAGTAATTTAATAGATATATTTTTATATACTCGCATTATTGTTTTAATTAAGTATGTTCACTGCTTTGACGTATCAAAATATTTAATATAATTATATGTTATACCAATTATATTTAATGCGTCAAATCCATGAGCTAAGATCCTAATTTAATTTAATGCTGTACCTATTATATAAAGTATTTATTTAAATTTACCGAAGTGATATTTGTAGTATTTTAGATTAATATTTTTGTATTATATTATGGTCTAACTATTTTCTAATCTAGTTTTAATTTACTGCGGTTATATAATTTTGATAATTTTATGAAGAAAAAAATACCTTTTCTTTAAAAAAGTATTTTAATATAGAATGTATTTTTCTTCTTTTCACTTTACACCTTTTGGGATTGATCTATATCGACAATCAAATATAAACCAGCAAGACTATTTTTCAAATATATTTCTTAATTAGGAGAAATACGAATTCAAATTTTATTGAAATCGTTTTAATGATTGGGAACTCTGATGCCACGGAGTTGGCGCGAGCCGGGAACTTCCAGAAGGGTCCAACCGCATGGCGCGATGCCATCGAAAAAAAATAAATTGTATTCATAATAAAAAAAATATTGCATTTTTTTTCCGTAAGACCGGTGTGCAGTTTCGGTATAGATTAACTCCTTAAAACATACAAGGCGGAGTAAAACACACCTTGGACCTATTAAAAAAAATGTTTCGGTAGGTACGTACCAATTTTAAAACTTTGGAAATTCTCTAACTATTAGCACGTTAATAATGGCATTTTTAATTGAACGTTTGAAATACTGAAAACCTTGAAGTACTGAAATTTTGCCTGCCTGTAATGGGTGTGGTTTCAGCTCTATATGAGATGTATAAGGAGGTACTATCCTCGTCCTTTGGCCGTTCGTCCGTCCGTTGCGACTTTCAACTTGAAAAGTACAAATGCGAAAGAGTTGATATTTTGTGTGTAGATTAATGCTCTTGAAAAACAACTATAGTCGTTTATATTAAATCGGAGGCTGATCGAATAATATAGATATATATAAGATTTAAAGGCTGCTGGTGTTTAGAACATTTTGTGAGCTCAAATAATAAAAAATAAATTATGACAGACTCAAAACTCCGAAGAATAAGTGGACACTTTAAAAATTACCTATATATCAGTTATGAATATTTTAAATGGTTTTACATATTTTCTGATTTGATTTGAGTTCCTAATAAAACATTTTTTATTTGGCAATGGCATTTTTATTATTTTGCAGTCTAGCAGGGATTGTGTGACATTTTAAAATCATTATTTAAAATGACATTCAGTTATTTTGATTTTAAAATGATAATGAAAATGTTCTTTTTTATTTGTTAGATAATACTACGTAAATTAATGCTAAAAAACATAAACAACTGGGTGATTTTTTGGCTGAAAACTTAAAAAAATGTATTTTTTATCAGGTTTATTTTTTTTTTTCTCTTCGTTAGGTCATTAAAATTTTAATATGCTAATTATACAAAATGTAAGAATATACCACATATTTGTTTATCCACCAAAGCAACAAAAAATAAGTTATTGTAAAAAAACACTATAAGCTACTTTATTCTGAGTTTCTACAGTGATTTTTCTGGTCTAGTTTAATCTGTTTTTGGATGTACACCTCTCAATGCGTCATATCATTATATGTCCATCATTACCACTGTTGCAGCGCCCAAGTCGCTAAATCGCGTCCTGAAAAAAAAACATCCGTAGATTGCCCAGGGTTACAGCAGCCTAAGTTCCATCCATTTGCTTTTTTTGTTTATTAAATGTTGATAGCAATGATCTTTTCGTTTCCAATCCTATAATAATCTCCGTTAAATTTTACACATGATTTTAAGAACAAAAACAGTTTGTATCTGCTTTTAAATGTCTAAATAAATCTCAAACATTTTCAGTTAATCTAGTATACGAAAATAGCCGTTTGCGGGATATCGTGTTTCGTTTTGGTCTGTGTTTACGAATGTTTTTTAGCGTTTATAAGTGATTAGAAGCTATTATTTCTTTATAATATTGCATAAATATAATGTTTTTAATATATAATAAAAGTGTTTTTGTGTATAAAAGTGTCACAGCAGTGAAAAATTTAATATGCTGTTTGTACCTAATCCGCTGAGCGAGCCGCCATTTTTTCACAAAAGGTAAGAACATTTTGATAATTTGTATCATTTATTACATTTATATTTAAAAACAATTGATTATAGTATTCAGTATAAAATTTTATTACGAATAACATGTGTATTCTGAAATGTTTATACTCCAAGATGGTATATCATAAATTTGGTATTTCGGAACGGTTCTCTCTTTGTTTATCTGTTTATCTGACACACAAACAATCAGCATTTTTTTCTTGATATAAATTTTTAAATATATATTATAACATCTTTCTAACTGATTTCATTTAGAATATCATCGTTTATCAACGTAAATAGAAAAAATATTCCGTTTCTTATTACTTTACGAAAAAAAAAATTGAACATGTATTTTTTTACTGACACTCTTTAGTTTTTCTTTTATATTTTAAAAACTATACATAATTTAGTGAAAAAAAATATAAATCACTAAAAGAATAACTTATAAAGTGACAATTAAACAAATAAAATAAAATGTAATTAAAATTATTAAAAAAAAAAATACGGTACCAGTGACGATCTCTGTTAAGTATATATATATATACTTAACGGAGATTACCGTACTTATTTTATTATTTTTTTAGGTATTATATTGTATGTATTTTTATATCAATCCCACCTCCTCACTACGAGCACTAACAGGTAAACCAACGTGTAGGTACTTCAGGTGACAGATGATGTACCTAGACCAGTCTTCGTTTAGCTGTTGAAGAAGGGGCCACGGAGCTCCGAAACGTCCAGCAGAGGTACTCACCCGATCTCTATCTTCTTCTACTTTTTCTCCATATGTTGACTAATAATAATAAGTGTTTAAACAACCTAAAAAACTTTTAAAGTAGTATATATATTTGATAAAGTGCTGGATAGGATAATATTTATAAAGGTTCTAAAGAAATTTTCAGTACAAGTGCATGAGAGTTTTAAAATATTTTTTTCATTTCAATCCAAATTAAAATTAAGCTAAACAATTGGGAAAAATTCAATTTTGGTTAGAAACATAAAATTTGCCAGGAGGCCGCTAAAACAATATATAATACCGTTTAGCGACCTCCTGCTATAAGCTCGCACAGTCGGGAATATAACCTCAGGTCTGCCCTGTTCACAAAATAATAATACAAATCGGCTTTTTTTATTACTATTATTTAGTAATAAAAAAAAGCCGACAATCTTACTAAAGTTTATTTGCAGTATTTCAACAACTCAACCAAAAAATATTATTATTATTTCGTAATAGGCAGGCAGCATAGCTGATAAGCCTATATCTTATTCCATATCAAAATTGTTATTATTTTTTCTTTGTTTTTATTTTTCTTATATGTTCGTCTAGAATGTTTTTAAATTTGTTGACTGTCTTTGATTGTATGACACTTTCTGGTAATCCATTCCATGCTTCCACGACTCTGTTACTGATGAAGTTCTTCCTGGGGTTGCTTGAGAAGGACGTCCTATCTAACTTCATACAGTGCCTACGTAGTTTAGGGTTGCCATACGTCCCGATACACCAGGACATGTCACCGGTTTAGAGCCTCGGTCCCGGTTGTCCCGTTTGACCCACCATATGTCCCGGTAAAAGGGTAATCATGGTTTTTTATCATTGCTAAAATTATGCGAATAATTCGTGTGACGACGTTAGATCACATTGGCTGGCGGTGAAAGTGTGGGTTCAAAGGATCTACTGACATTTTACAAATATTTTTGCATATTTACAGTACGGAATGAAAGACTGAAATACCTTTGTGAGGGAGCTGATGTAATTCGTGGTAATTTACGATCTCACTCAAAAACTAGGTGGTTAACCGTCTTTATTGCCGGCCATTGAACGTATTCTGAAAATGTGGGAACCATTGAAAGATTTCCTTTTTTCACAAACCAGATTGCGGCGCTATGGGGGACCGGTACCCCCCTCCTTCCTCCCTCTATATCTCCCGTATATTTCCTCATATATTGATATCAGTCCCGGTCGGAGCCAAACCATTTATGGCAACCCTAACGTAGTTGGGTGTTTTTATCAAAGGTGAATATTTCTCTCAATTCTGCGCAGTCATAGTGAGGCTTTAATATTTTGTATGTCTCAATGAGGTCCCCTCTATCTCGCCTCTCTTTTAATGTCGATGCTATTGTGTTATATATAATAGAGAATTTCCGAAAAAGCTAAAATCGGTAAAATTATATATATTTTTATATTTTTGTTTAAATATATTTAGAAAAATTTGTAAAGAAAAGCGCAAATTAAATTTCCCCAAAATTATCTAAATTTAGATAACTACAGTGAAACTAGATTGAACCTAATATAATGAAAAAATATTAATTTAAAATACTATATAAGTATATCACTTGGGTAAATAATTTAAATAAAGATTTTCTAAACTATTAGGTACAGCATAAAATTAAATCAGTATTATAGACAGATTTTAGTGCATGGATATCACTCATTTAAATATGGCTAATCGGTAAAATATATTATTATATTAAATATCTTGATGCCTCGAAGCAGCCAACATACCTAAATAAAACAATAATACGAGTACTTAAAAATACACTTCTTAAATTACTATTCTTTTCTTTATTCAAAAAAATGTTCTCATTCTCACTTCGTAAAGGGGGGTAAAGTTGTATTGTTTGTATGGAAAGATTTTCCTAATAATGTTTTATATCAGGATGAATGCACGCTGGCTTAGAAAAGTCAGGCGCTGATTCCCACCAATGCACCAAGTTCTTGTAGGTTTTCGGTTCTAGATCTGGTCTGTTAAGAGCCTTACACATATCACAGAATGGGTGCAAGTCAGGCTCGGCTAGGATGTATTCGTCGCCAAGGTTATGAAACGTGAATAGTCCTTTCCACCAGAAGAATGTGGCGTATTCGTCTGGGTTCTCCGTAAGCCTGTTCATGATAGAAGCCATCTGCTGCGGATCATGCACGTTAGCGTCCAGGTATGAATGGGGAGGAATAAAATTCGTGTAATTCGCCCTACCAAATACTACGGGAATAGTATCGTGTAATAACGCCTTGTAAGCTTTTTCGGTCATGTAATCTATGCAGTGAGAATTCTCGAAGGCTATGTAAAAGAAGTAATCATTTCTCACCATATCCAAACAATTATGTTCCCTTGTCTTTGGACAATCGAGAGAGCCACACATTCCATAGACATCAACTTCTATAAATTTTTGAAGTTCTTGTACATATTGTTCTCTAGAATTGCTAGTTATACAGTGGGATACGAACCATGCAACCTTTTTCTTCTTACTCTTGAAGGTAGGAACGAGAGATCTGCTCGCATTGTGAATAGCTGACGCGTACTGGTCCCATTTAGGATGAGCAGTCGGCGATACGACATCCCCATTATTATCTTTCAGTTTGTAGTATGGCCAGTAGAAGTCGGAGTCAAATCTGTATGAAATGGTCCAATTGAAGAAGTTATCAAAGGAACTACGAATTTTAAGCGTGTTGGGGGATTCCAATGATACGTACACGTAATACTGGGAATGGTTTCTGCTCGCCGGAATGTCGTTTATGTTGAAATCCCAAGCGTGAAACACGATCGCATCGTATCTATCAATCGGTAGAATTTTTCTGTCGTACGTCACGACGCAATTGTCAACGGGGCATGCATTTCTGCCGACGAATTGATCGGCTGTCGTCCCGAACATATAGTCGTAATTGTGAAAGAATTTGTTCCATAGCAAAATATAATTTACAGTACGTTTTTTCACGAGCTTATTTATTAATGCTTTCCTGTCATCATATTCGATGTAGTTAATAAACGTTAGAAATACATACACTACACTAATCACAAATATTACATTTCTAATCGTTCCACCGTTCACTCGTTTCATTGCTGACTTAACCATTACGTATGCATAGTATTGCTTGTGATAAACATGGTAATAATTAAAATAATGACTCTAGATAACATTTTGTGCAATAAAACATACCAAAAAAGAAAACTGATAAATTCACGCAGAGGTTGAAAATATATATGTAATATATATGGCACAATTGAAATTTTAAAATAGCCCTAATTATAGTTATACATTTTAACATATCAACGTTTTTGATTTAAATTATTTTGCGACCTAACTGTAGAAGGATTTTTGTTTATAACTCAAATATTAATAAATAAGAATAACACTGTTCGTTATTCCAGTGTGAATACGAACGTTAAATAAATATTATGGTTTAAATTCCTAGAGAGCACAATTGTTTTTTACACGACTTTTAGTCATAAAGCAGGTGATTTCCATTCATTCGTGACTATGCCATTCAAGTATTTAAGTGTTGATTTTACTATCTTTAGTTTGAATCCAAAAGACAAACTAAGTCCTTTAACATTCATATGCTTCGTTAAGCAATTGTGATGATAAAACATTTATAATTTGAAAACGTACGAAACAAAAAAAGATGAAACCATTAAGAAGTGCAAATACAACAATAAGAAATATGGAATTTTTGTTTAGCGTCCTGTATATATATTTAATGTTTATAAATTACACAGACTCAGATGCTAAACGATCATTACCAAAGCACGAGAGACGCGTTGGGAAAAGTGATAGACAAATAGTTATATTGCTTTGGAACCAATTCTTCAACGGCTATAACTACATGTTCGGAAAAGGTCGCGAAGGATTCGAGGGCAAAAACGGTTGCCGAGTACGCAACTGCATTGTGGCCAACAACAGGAAAATGAGGCCAATCGAACAGTACGATGCCATTGTGTTTCACGCTTGGCAATTCCAAAGAAATGATATTCCACCGAGAAGAAATCCTAGGCAATTTTACACATATTTATCGATGGAATCACCAGACACGTTTAAAATTAACAGATCCTTTGATAACTTCTTCAATTGGACCGTTAGTTACAGATCCGACTCAGATTTCTTTTGGCCATATTACAGACTGAAAGATAATTACGGAGACGTCATTTCACCGAGTACAAAGCCAAATTGGGATAAGTATTACTTGGCTTCAAACAAAGGTCTCGTCCCGACCTTGTCTAACTGCAATGCAGCCAATTCCAGACATCAATACGTGAGAGAGCTTCAAAAGTTTATACAAGTTGATATCTATGGAAAGTGTGGCGATCTTATATGCCCCAAGGAGAAAGAAAATGCCTGTTATGATATGGTCAAGTCCAAGTACTTTTTCTTGGTAAGTTTCGAAAATTCTCACTGCATGGAGTATATGACCGAGAAAGGTTATCGGGCGCTATTGCACGATACCATTCCAGTAGTATACGGCCGCGTAAATTTTATGAATTTCATACCCCCGCATTCTTACCTGGACGCCAATGTAATGGCCCCCCGGGAGATGGCGTACGTCATGAACCGCCTGGCGAATGATCCCGACGAGTACGCGGCGTACTTCTGGTGGAAGGGACAGTTCACGTTTCATCACGCTTCCGAGCCGAGCATGAACCCGTTCTGTGAAATGTGTAAGACTCTCAAAAGACCAGACTTGAAGCGTAAGACACAAACCCATTTAGTACGTTGGTGGGAAACATTACCACACTCTTCCGCACCAGCGTGCATCCATCCTAAAATAAGAAATAGAGGAATACATATTTTATAGATAAAAATTACTCTAATGTTATTAACCCAGAGTTTTGCCCCGAATTGGCATCTTGCATGGGCCTGTAGGCAGCATGAAAGGCACCATCGGGGCCAACCACTTGTGCATCAGTCAGCCAAGATAGGTCGCTTTGCTCTCCGTGTCTAACTCGTGCCGGCGGCATAGCAGTCTACACGAATTAAAACAAACACGCTGCGAGAGAGCGCCCTTCGGCGGCCTGTGCCTGGGCGGCATGAGCGTTTTGAGGACGCCACCATCAGTGCCTGGCTGTGGCGTCGGAGATCCCTGACGGATGAACCGATTTTAATTCTTTTTTTTTATACGAAAAATTGTTCAACCGTTTATCATTTATCAGGAGTTTTTAAAATTTTTAATAATTATGAGGAGGTGTTCGAATCGATGTACATTTTATTATCATTTTCATTATTAATGTATTTCACTCATTACTCTCTTATGTTCAAACATTACTCTGGTTTGGCTTAATCGATTTTTATTACAAAATTTAAAAACATTTATTTAAAACAATAAATTAAAAACATTTCTTTTGAAATTTCATGGATATTTGAAATAATATAATAAAATTAAAATATTATGTTCTTGTTATTTCATTAGTAGCGGTATGACAAAATTTACAAAAAAAAACTTAAATGATTTTTTAATTGCGCGAGTACTGCACCAATGTTGCGACTTGCTTATGTATTCCACTAGAAGGTGTTAAAGTTTGTAAAATAATCGCGCATTCACCTTATGTACGTAATTTATTATTTTAACAAATATTAAAAAAAACAATAATAAATAAATATTATTATTTTTATGGATTTGTGTAAATCAAACTAATATTGTTAATAGCCTGCCTTGTAGCCTCTACCCCCTTACCCATTCTTTCTAAACCGAATGGTCTAGGGATACCTGTACATTATTTAGGTACATATAGGTACATTATTCCATTAAAAAAACTAAAAACATGTTTTTATAAAGATTTTTTAACGAAAAGTTAACCAATAATTTCACCCGTAATATGTAGGGCAGATGGGGCACTTTGATAAACAACCGCCCGCCCGCCCGCGTTTGGAATTAAACGCTAAAGTTTTTTTGCTTATAGGTCAGTGAAACAAAGTTTGAACATTATTTTATTCAGACTAGCGATTTTTGGCCACAAGGCAAAAAAAAACACGTTCGTATGCAACCTTAGTACGTGTGCCCGTACTAAGGTAGGCTAATTTTATTAATTATTTAAGCTGAGCTACAATAATTATATTATTGAGGAATATACGAGTACTCCTAATTAAACAGAGTCTCGCTGTCATTTTTACTAAGGTAAATTAAGCAGTCACTAACATTTTAGAGCTCATTCGACGGGTAAGCTACATTTTCGTGTTTAAATGAATCGATTGATGTCATCGGCGACATATCCTACGTGAGCTGATTACAGGTGATAATATATCTTATCTACGGTTACCATGAAAAAAGCATTAACTCGACAGTACAGGTTATTTTTACTCATAAAATCATAAAAATGTGAAAAATTTCTATTTTTATTTTTTGCACATTATGTAATATTTATTCATAATTTCATCAGTATTAATACTGCTAAAAACCGTGTTTACGCGGTTTAGTTGATTGCTAACTGGATTGTGCATCTGGCTGATATCCTCTTTCAGAAATATTATTATTTCGTGTATTGATAAAATTAACTTTTTGGTATTTTATTAACATAAGTTTTAAAGAATAAGGTGGTTTTACATTAATACCGTTATTAATAATTATTTCAAATTTAATTTTATAACATTTTCTTTATTGGTTTTTTAACACACACACAAATATATCCACACTAAACACAAAACAGGTGCACTGCACACTACACATATATCACAAACACACAGACTAAACATTCTAATATTTTCGACTATATTTATATCCATATAAATGTGTAACTGAAAAATATTTGAATGTATTGTAAAAATAAAACAATCAATTAAATAAACACTACTCTCATACGTAATTAAACATAACTTTGTATTTTAAATCACTACTGTCCACTTTGATCAATAAAACCAGCTTTATTTTATATTTAACTAACTATTCAACCGCGGGCTTCGCCCCGAGTTGGCAGCTAGGCCCTGCGGGCGGTGTTGACGACGCCTTTCTCGTGCATACGGTACTCGGGATGGATCGCTTCGCTCATCTCTAACGTTTAACCCCAGGATCATCTTCACCTCGTCGAAATCAGTCAATCCGTTCTCGAAATATCATGGAAAACACCGTTCCATACAAATTTAATGTGAAAATGAATTTTCTTCATTATTTTTTTTTTTCGTGAATTTTTCCGATGTTTTAATAGTTATTCTGCTATTTGGGGTGAAGACAAATCAACGATCATAAAATTCGGTCAAGCCGTTCTTAAGTTATAAGTGGTGTCACTAGCCAGACTTGTTTTATATATATAGATTACAGATATAATACATATCTGTGGCGAAGGTCGGAAACAGTTAGCCAATATTCAGTACCGCTCTCGGTACTCACCGTGACATACATAAATAACGTTCTCAAAAATTCGAACGGTTTTAATTAAATTTGAAATGCGTTTTTCTCGTAATTTAGAAACATTTATCCAGTATATTTTACTGATTAATGTTCAATTGTTCGATCTACCTCCAGAAAAGACGTAGTGATTTAAACACTCTATATTAGCCGATATTATTTATCATAATAAATAAAAGGGGTTTTGGTTTCTTTCTTGGAAATGCAAAGTTTATAATTTTAACGCACGGTAACCGTAAATACTCGTAGTACTAAAAGGTTCCATTAGAGGAAATGGTTACACAATTTACTGCCAGAGGTCTGGACGAAACTTTAGGGATTCTATATACTACGAGGAACTATAAATAATTAAAAATTAGATTTATATCGTTATGCTCAGGTGTAGATGTAATTTTGGTTAAGAAACAAAATTTTCATCAAAAATAGAGGTATAATGTTTTTCACGGCGGCCACATTTTTATCTCCGGGATTATCTCTCATAAATGTTTTTTAATAAAGATAAGTCATTCTAGTAATACATTTGCAATGTGCTGCACCTTTTTGTGTCAATAATATATACACAATGTTAGCTTTAAGTAATAAAAACAATTATGGAATAATTACAGATAAGCTCGCATTTAAGAGACCCATCATCTAAGAGACCGCGAATATTAAAGAATCGAATTTAAGAAAAGATGATAAGATATCAGTCAGAAAAAAATAATGCGTATCCAAATTGCAAATATAACCTTCTTTTATTTCGCGTGTGTGATAATGGTTTTCTTCATTTTGTTCGTAACCCTTTCGGGGGAAAAGTGCGCAGGGGAGCAATGCGAAAAATATATAATCCCGGAATTTAGCACTAAAACAACACACGTCCCTGACCTAAAAATAATCCTGCTGTGGAATAAGTACTTCCACAACTATGACTACACATTTGGCACGGACGGAAAGCAGTTCGCAGGACCTAACAGATGCCCCGTTGACAACTGCATGGTGACCTACGATCGAACTCTGAGGCCAGTGGAAGATTACGACGCCATCGTAATGCACGGTTTGAGTTTCAAGAAACGCGACGCGGTTCCGAAAACGAGGAGTCGGAAGCAATATTACGTTTTCGTCTCGATGGAGTCTCCGGCTAGGAATAAAATTAACTCATTTTATAATGACTTCTTCAACTGGACCATGACTTACAGGTTCGACTCGGACTTTGTTTGGCCGTACTATAAAATGAAGGGAATCGACGGTTCTGTGATTTCACCGAGCCTCAACCCGAAATGGGGGCCTCATTACGGCGCGGTGAACTCCTCGATCGTGCCCAGCCTCGCGAAGAAGACGAAAAAGGTGGCCTGGTTCGTGTCGCACTGCAACGCCGACAACACGCGGGAGCAATACGTGAAACAGCTCCAGAAATACATCCAGGTGGACGTGTACGGGGGTTGTGGACTTCTGAAATGCCCCAGGAAACGCGATGCGGAATGTTTCGCGATGCTGAGGGATGATTATTTTTTTTATCTCGCATTGGAAAATTCGCATTGCAAGGACTACATGACGGAGAAGGCATACAATGCGCTTTTGCACGACGCGATACCGGTACTGTTTGGCTCCGCAAACTATACCAATTTCATACCGCCGCATTCTTACCTGGACGCAAACCTACTGGACCCGCAACAATTGGCTTACGTCATGAACGGACTTACAGAAAACCCCGACGAATATTCCAAGTACTTCTGGTGGAAAGGAATGTACACATTTCATAACCTTGGCGACGAATACAGGTTAGCGGAGCCGGAACTGCACCCGCTGTGCGAGATGTGTAAAGCCCTAAACGACCCTGGCCTGAAGCCCAAAACCTACAAAAACTTAGTACAGTGGTGGCAGGAGGGGATAGAACCCGCGAAACCTGTTTGTGTACGGCCAAATACAAAGTTCTTATAGAATATACAACTAAACAATAATTATTTATTTACTCAATACAGTATGTATTAGCTATAAAGTTAAAATCAATGTGATATGATACAATATGTATTTATTACAATAAACAATATGTAAATTAGATTTAATAAAACTGTTTTATTTTTACGAGAATTCCCAATAGAGTTTTAAGCAGTAATCGACATAAGAAAAGAAACAAGTTGTGCAATTTTAATTGATAATGCATGGGAAAATACAATATTGTTTTCTACTATAAATATATTTTTTTTGTCTTTTTTGAAGTGAATTCGTCTAAAAAAAATTGGTGTGCAGGAGCATGATAGAAAACTGCTATAGCTCAAAAAATATTGTTTATAAATTTATCACGTGATAGTTAAAAAAAATACTCAAGTTAATAGTTCAAGTTGTGTAAAGTTGAAGTTATTTAACTGACGATACTGGTCAAAAACCCAAGTCGAAGTATAGAAATCACACGCGGTTTGAAAGACCGTCTAGCCGGCAATCTAATGATAACCATAAAACTATGAGCGAGTAAAGCCATGTGGGGAACGCAATAAAGCGTCGACAACTGCTTATCTGCCCTGATTCCTCGACTGTAGAGACTGACACAGTCAAACCCGGTTTCACCTTTTATTTCCGCCTTGATTTCTTCTCGATACCATGACAATAGAACAATCGTTATTGTAGACAAATTCACGTCACCTCTCCCAGCCCCTCCACACAAAATCGCACACTTTTTCTAGGGTCTTTTATAAAAAAACCCTAGATAATAAAATGGTAGGTAGTTGATAAGAAAATCGTGGCAACAATCACGATAAAGCAAACATTAATTATTTGAAACCAAATATTTAGATTTCACTCAAGGATTGCATCAAAAATAATCAGGCAATGACCAGGCATCATAGACACAGTGTAAACGAATTGCCCAAATGTCAATAATAACATCTGCTGCGGGCCGTTTCGAAGGTCAGATCTTTGTGTGTGATTTGATCTGCGGCAAGAAACAGGGTTTATAAGTACTGAAGCTACATAATATGGCTTAATTCTTCGCTTTGATAAATTCGTTTATTTTTTTTTTACTGACAATAAGAAGTTTATTGTACATATTATTTCTTAGTTTTTTTTTGTTAAAGTTTGTTTTTGTTATTTTTAATAACAAACTTCTCGGCGCTCAATATTTTTTTTTTACATTATTGTTTTTAACCCCTTAATTAGTTACAGTCATAGTCTGTTTTTAAATTTACTACATTATAATAGATATATTATTTGCATTAAATTCCTTCACTTCCTTCTACATAAAAAATAGCCTAAATTTTGATTAAACTTGCCTTTAAATGACCTTATAAAATATTCGGTTTCAGCCAAAACTGGAATGAGAACGGAAATTCGGTTTAGGCTTAAAAATACGATTTCGAACGGACACTATCGTCCTTTACAACTCTCGCATAACAATCATTGGCAAAAGTAACCAACCCTTAACGTGAGGTCTGACAAGCGACTCTAGAAACTTTTAAACTCGATACAGTATTCCTCTATATATTTTTTGCAATGCATAAACCCGCGTGTATACCAGGAAATTCATATATTTTATTGATTACCAGGTGCTGGCTTTTTAATGATTATGTATGCACCACTTGCTTAGAAGATTAAAATAATTTGGCAAAAATTTATGGGGGATATGTTTTTTATTCTGTAAATTAAAAGTTGTTAAGAATCACACTTTTCGGCCCCTAATTAGCATTTTCCTAACAAAGCATATTTTAAAATATGCATGGTTGAATTTTTGATACATGACTAGCTGGTTGATTTTATAAAGTAAACTAAACATTAGATTTTTTACTTAGTGATCAGTCGTTCCTCTGACTGATTGTCTCCTTTTTTTTTTAATTTTTTACAAGCTTTTATTTAGCTTGCAATGTTTGTATGTCGGTATTGATAGCTGAATTAGAACCACTTTCTCTTACTTTACGGAATGTAAATTTAACGTGTTAATTATTTTTTTTAATTTTTGTTCACACGGAGAGATTTTTTCTAAAAGTTATATTGATATATTGAAACATTGTAAAGAAGGATTAAAAGTTTTAGAAAAATAACAACGATTTGACCAAAATGTAACGCAGAGGACGGAAATATACTAGAAAAAACGTATTCTTGGTTAAATTAAATTGCCTCCTTCATAATAAAAACTTATTTTCAGAATTAGTGTTTAAAAATTGTCTCGCATTGTAACCATCTAGCTGTTCAGTGAAATTTTAATTGTAATTTAGCAAAATATAACGATATTTTTTATATTTATCAATAAATGTAGACTTTAATGAACATAATAGTGTAGTTTTTTTTTTGTTTTGCCTATTTTATTTTGTAGAAACGTTTTTATGAGAGGTACAAACTTAAAAAATATGCCCAGGTACATCATTGTAATATAGTCTAAATTTCCCCATCTGGGGTTGCTATAATCCAAAGAAATTGCCGAAGTGGGATATTATTTTATTCAGTTTTCATCGTTCTATACCATACCGGTACTACTTCGTTTTCACTACTATTTATTCTATTGCATTCTTCGCTAATTATCTCGAGTTCCGATAAACGGACACTAATATTTTCTTGACGTAAAATATTTTTTCCAGAATTTCTAATACTCCTTTCCGGTAGGTTTATCAAAACCACAGTCTTTACGCGGAATAGCTAATTTAGTTAAATTCTGTTGTAAAAACAATCTTCAAGTTCGATTAATAATCTGGGTACACGTAATTAAAACAACTTGCGTAAAAATATTTTATTCATATAAAAAAAAAAACGAAACAAAACATTTCTTCCAAAACCTTGGACACTGTGAGTGTACCAAGGACACTGGCTGCGTTCCCACGCACCACTTCCAAACTGACTCGCTGAGTAAAGGACGAATTCGCACGAGATCCCCCAACTTCTCTCTCAAGAGTTTACCAAGCTTATCAGCAAACTCTAGCGGATCGGCATACCGGGCACGCGATTTTTGAACACAGTCTTCCTGTAGCGATTGGTCTAATCACTCCAACCTTTTTTGATTATTCTTTCTCAATACCGCTTGTGGAAATAGCACGGATTTTTATGTTTTCTACATTTCTTTTGATTTTAGAAGTTAGCGAACCTTCCAGATATTTTAAGCCCTTCCTCTAGATGAAGTACTCTGTGCATATTATATACCTATATGTATCAAGTGACGCGACATAATTATAATAATGGAAAAATCTCCCTGATTGTAGACGTTTCTTAAGGACGGACGTATAGTTTTAAAGTAGATTTTTTTTAGTTCACCGTTTTTCAACATTCATACAAATAACAAATCCCTCAGTATTGAAGGATAACCTTAGATAGGAAGATTCAAGTTTGATGTATCGTTTTTTTAGTAAATTGGTTTATATTCAATTCGATTAATTTTGATCGATTCAAATAAATAAATTAACGAAAGAATATCTAACTTCCACTTCACCCCAATATTTCTTAAGAAATATTACAAAATGACTTGTCAAAACCGCTCTTGGTTACCAGCCACTTTTAACGCACTCGTTTAAGTACGAAATTATTTTAAGATCAATTAAATAATATTATAATGAAATTATATTTTAATAAAATACCCTTTTATGTCTCCGCACTTTGAGTTTCAAGTAATTTAACCGATAATCCCTATCAGACCCATCATCAAAATACATTTTTAGTAACTTCAAAGTAATGATGTACCTACATATTTATATTTTTTACTTCTTTGACCCAGTCAACGCTCAATGCTAACCACCAGTTAACAGTTTATAACTTTGGGGGTCTATGTAGGGTTACCAGATGGTATCTATGAATTATCCTCCCGTCTATAGATAGATATAAAGTAAATTATATGATAAATCTCGTTTAATTGTGAAAGATTTTTTTTTTTTTAGAAAATCCTTATTTTTAGACCCATCATTCCTCCTTTCTCAAATTATCATCTGGAACCCTAGGCAACGCAACGCGGACATGGGATTCGATTTTACAATCATGGTGCGGCAATCTACAGACGAACGAAATTAAGCATACCCGGATATGCGCATTAAATCTACCTCAATAAATTATTTGAGACACATACTGAGACCTTATCTATAAAATTTATGGCTCTGAAAGTCGACTTTATGATGCGTCGTTGGTAATATTGTAAAATTTAATCTATAAAAACAATTATTTGTCTAATTATGACCAATTTAAAAAAAAAACGAAATCGTTTTAACGGAACTCCTCAGTTTCTTTTAGATCATTTGTTGAACTTGAACTGTTTAGTATCTAATGACACTGCAACGGTTATTTGGTAAGAGTAAAAGTGCCGAGTAAAAAAAACGAGATTGTAGTGTAGTGGTTTAGGTGCTATGAGCCCATCTGTCGCGGCCATGAATCCACACTCAGTCATACAATTCTCTATCTCCTCTAACTCTAGTACAAAAACATTTAGCTTTAGCGTAAGGCCTGTTATAATTATTTATGACCTAGGTCATAGCAATAAACGATTTCAGCTCTACCTTTTCGAATGCCTGGGCAATAACTAGAAAGTGATATTCAACATTTTTAGCGTATTTAAAGGAATTTAAATGTATTAAACATTATATAAAATAGGTTATGTAGTTTCATATTGTAAATAAATAATTGGAGATACGAGTGACTGAACAACTATACAAAACGATTAAAAATTTAAATTGGGATAGGAAATTTATAAACTTGCCGATTTTTACATACGAAGCAATCAACAAGAAAAATACATCGGCGCTTAACAAAATATTTAATTCAGTATCTAGGTAAGGGGCCTCTTTCCGATGGCGCTGTTCTCTGTCTCGTGCGTGGTTTTAAATCGTTCTGTCTCAACTGACGCATAAACACTGTACCGTTCGTTGTTGGTTAATTACACAGAATAAATTTATGTCTAAAAACTTACTTGAAATTGCATCTCTATAGAATAAACTATAATATGCTTCTGTAGTTTTCTTTTCTCGATTCTTGTATTCAAATAATAAAATATTGGTTTCTAAACATTTGATAAAATGCATAAAAAAATATAGACTTTATAAGGATCTTTTAGATAAAACTAAAATGTAATTAACCATTGGCGGTTTTAATCGTGGCGGTTAAAGAGTTTCAAGTTTAGTAATGAAATAAATTACACATTACGGCTTTTACATTCCAGCGAACGCAATCTGTGGCGATTTTATCTTTTATCCGTCGATTAGCGTTGAAGACATCTTCTATCTTCAAATCTTGAACCTTGAATCTTGACCCTTGAATCTTGAATCTTCAAATAAAGACCAATTTCTAAAATTAGCGAAATAAATCAAGAAAACGAAAAACAAAAAGATTAAAAAATCCTGATAGGTCGTCCGGTGCATGACAGGTTGCCATTTTAGGTAGATTTCATTAGGATAGCAATGGGTACCATGTCATGACTTCCAGAATACTTCGACATATCTTCGCGTTTCACATCCCCTAGAGCCCAAAACCACCCTCAGTTTTAAAGTTTATAAACTATCTATCTATCTATAATACTTTCATGTGGACACGATAACTGATACATAAAATTTAAGGGCACAAAATTTCGGTCAAGTTCGTTAATGTCTAAAACAGACCAGGGGGGCGGGAATGGGGTTTTTTTTTCGAAAAAATGAAATTTTTCTATAACTCTCTTAGTATATAAGATATCGAATTCATTTAAATTTTATATTATTCCTCAGATAAGGGTCTGATCACGCCTCAAATCAGTTCAACCATGAGCAACCGCAGCGCAGCGAGGGTGCCTTGAGGTGCGTTATGTTTGATACAAGTTCGTACAATTGGAGTTTGCTCCGGAGAAATCAACCTCCGCCTTCCAACTTCTCGTTAATGTTTCTGTGAAAGTTTGCCATGTTTAATCCTGAATTAAAATTCTAGATTATTCCCATTTAAATTTCCATTTTTGCCACATTCAAAATTCATTTTTTTTCAAAAATTTCAGATAGATTAAAAATTACTTTTATCTTATACTACTCAATTCTATTTCCTTGCTTCCTTGCCGAAATACATTACCTTAGGTATATACAATTATTCCGATATAGTTAGAGGTAAAATTCTATAGAATTAGTTTAACCGGTTAAATTGAATAGATTTTAACGTTAAGTTAAATAATGTTAAGTTGTAAATAGGCCAGTGACACACATACCCTATATTTTTCTACTTTTGGTAATAAATTAGGTGTAATGATTACCTCGTTAAATGATTTATAACCTATAATGCTTATCAATAATTAGGCGGAAAAAAGATAAAACGCTCGCGGAGATTTCGACGATAACATTATTCCGTTTTATTATTTTTCGATGAATGTAAGCTAGTGAGCAAATGTCTGCGACTTGAGATAATTCACAAACTCGGCAGCCCAAGAACGTGCCAAGGAAAGATGAAAAAAAACGTTAAGTGTTCAATGTCAATATTCGTTAGAGTTATGGTGTTTGTATTTTGCGTCATATATTTCTTTGTAGTATTTATAAACATTGTAGAACCCGTTGAAAAAAAAAGAAATGATTTGGTTAATACTATAGAATTAAGCGTTCAAAATGTCGACGATGCCAGCGATACACCGGTAAATATTTTGCTCTGGACCAAATTTTCTAAGGGGTACAACTACATGTTTGGATCAAACGGCAGACGATTTGACGGCGAAACCAGTTGTCCAGTCAAACACTGCACTCTGAGCAGCAACAGAACTTGGCGGCCAGTTGAAGACTACGATGCCGTGGTGTTCCACGGCCCCCAATTCGACGCCAACGACCTGCCGCCGAAACGAAGCCCTTGGCAATATTACACGTACGTGTCGATGGAATCTCCGAGTACGTTCAAAGTGAACAGCTCCTTCGACAACTTCTTCAATTGGACGGCTACATACAGATCTGATTCGGATTTCTTTTGGCCATACTATACCACGACAGACATGAACGGCAACGCGGTCTCGCGAACCACTCCGATAAATTGGGATAAGTATTACTCTTCTTTAAACGTCTCCAACAGATCTGTCGTTCCGACCTTCGATAAAAAAACGAAAAAGGTTGCATGGTTCGCGTCAAATTGTGAGGCGCACAATTTCAGAGAACAGTATGTGAAAGAGCTTCAAAAATATATAGAGGTGGACGTCTATGGGAAGTGCGGCGTTCTGAAGTGTCCCAGAAAAGACGAAAACGCCTGTTTGGAAATGGTCAAAAGCGATTACTTCTTCTATATAGCTTTCGAGAATTCTCACTGCATGGATTACATGACCGAGAAGGCGTACAGCGCGCTATTACACGACACCATTCCGCTGCTGTTCGGTCGGGCGAATTACACGAACTTCATTCCGCCGCATTCGTACCTGGACGCCAATGTAATGGCCCCCCGGGAGATGGCGTCCCTCATGGACAGCCTGGCGAGTGATCCCGACGAGTACGCCGCGTACTTCTGGTGGAAGGGACTGCTCACGTTTCATCACGCCTCTGATGCTTATTTGCATCCGTTTTGTGAAATGTGTAGGACTCTTAAGCGGTCATTCCTTCAGCCTAAAATGTATGAGAGTTTGGAACGTTGGTGGGAAACATTACCCAACTCTTCGGAACCAGCGTGCATTGTTCCTAAAATAAAACTGGTTTAGACTAAAATCGACATTCACCGAACGTTTTTGCTAATTTTTAATATGTAAACAAAAAAATCGCGTTTTAATGATATCAGTTCTAGACTCACCCGTAATTGAAAATAATGTAATTATAATTTTTTATTTCACACATATTTGTTTTCTCAAAAAAATCAGTAACAATCGAGAGTACAAAGCATGAAGAGTAAGGAAAATTTAGGTTGACTATTTTTATGGGGCCAGTCTGAAACTGACTCGATGGTATTAGTGATATTAGCTTGACTAATACGGAGAATATAAAGAATACGGAGTAAACAAATAAAATAACAACTCATTTAACTTTATTCGGCCTAAATATATAATAATATTCGCAATAAAATTATCGTTATTATAATATTTCAGCAAGACTGAAAGCCCATCAATAACGGGCCATATTGGAATAAATATAAAACGTATATTCATAAGGTACGGAGTACCTAACCGCAATTTCCACTGTAAGTAACATTAAACTAAATTGTTCTCTTGGTTAATAAGAGTTTTGATTCTTTTTCCTATATTTTTGAAAACAATTCATAGAGATATGAAAGTATCGGTCTATATTTTTTATAAGTATAATTCTAGCGTTCTTCCAGCTAGCTGATAGCACATCAGCGCTGTGAAAACATTTGAAGCGGTCAGGAGAAAAACAACTTTTGCCACATTTTACTTTTTTTTGTCCTGGCAGTGTGAATGAATATACCCGTCTCTATGTTCTGCCCAAAGCAAACAGGACATAATCACATTCATAATCATTATCCTGTTTTTAAAATATCTATACGGAATCAAAATAATCCATGTCTGATTTAATTGACAGACGAAGAGTGTGACGTTCTAAAATTGTGCGAAAAGTCTAGTAAAAAAAGAAAAACTCGGTTGAATCGGAAGCATACAAGAAGAACTACAAAGTCACGAATCAGGTAAAATGCATTACCAATAAACATATTCACAATTCTTATTTATTTGGCTTTAATTAATACTATTTTATTAAGATTTTAACCTTTAATTGGCAATATCTCAGTTTGTTCATAGTGTGAAAAGCGGTTTTTCCCCTGACCCTTTTATTCGTTAAACAACATTACCAGAATTAAATTAAATTGTATTATTTTTAAAAACGCTATATCGAAATTCATCGTGGTTTTAGAGAAAAAAAGTTAACTTTACGTAATAATATAATAATAATATTTATTTACTCTATTAATTATTCTATTTATTTCCTTATCGCACTAGGAAAATTTGTTCTGCATAGCAACAGAAACGCGTACCTATACCAAGTTGTAGTAATGTTGGCGTTTACCGATTAGGAAACATCTACACGCAGTATTGTATTAATAAACTATTAGTGTTACTATTTAATTTTATTATTAGATATATATTATTTAGTTTATCGAATAAAAATAATAAAGTATATTTAGACCTTAACGATTGTTTTAGTTTTAAAGTATGTTTACCTACTATTGTCCTAATTGAAGATTTTTGATGTACAAAAAAACAATTTTAATCTATTATGTTTAAAAAAATAACTACGGGAAAATGATGATACTAGGCTAAAGTATGTTTTTTAATTATTAATTGTTTCTTTTTATTGAATTATTTTAACGTTATTTATGTTAAAATAGTTTTATGCTTATTTACAGCATCATTTATAAAACAATATGAGCGGCATTTGTGTTGTATATACTTAAAACTGATTTCCTCTCTTCGTTGGCTTCTCTTCGTTCACTCTTTAGTTGAATCAAAATCTATTCGTTCCGTCGTTTTCGTGTAATATTTACCGGAAATTTTGGAAAAGTTAACTGATAGAAACGTCATAAAGTTTTTATAAATAATGCTCTATACACGTTTCTCCACGTGGGGAAAGCCTTTATTACAGATTGGAATCCATAATTACTCAATAAATAGTTGTAGTATAAGGTTGCCCGGCTATCACTGATCGGCTATCGCCCGATAGTAGGTATTATTTAATTTGTAGGAATGTAAATATATCAGAGCGGTTTTAGGTCTCCCAAATAAAATATCTTGTAGACCTTATTTTAAAAATCTAAGCATACTTACAATTTATGGTATATATATATACTAGAAGCAAGTTACCTTTTTTATAATAATAAAATATTTGCCAATAAACATAGTGATATTCATGAGTTTAATACATGTCATAAAAGTAATTATGTTCAATCTGTCTCAGCCCGTACCGCCAAATACCAATCTAGATGTCATTATTTAGGCTTAAGATATTTTAATATGCTACCTAAATGCTTTAAAAGTATAAATAACTTTCGTGAGTTTAAGCTTAGGTTGAAGAAATATATTTTGGAAAAAAATATTTATAGTTTTAAGGAATTTAGATAGTCAAGTGATAAATTAGGTATACACAATGCACATGTAACTTCTGTTCATGTATTTTTTATTGTTATTATTGTATTCTTTATTCTTATTTCTTTACTGTCTTATACTGTTGTTTTTTTTTTATAATTGAAATGTAACGGTATGCACAAATATGTAATTGTCATTCCTATACAATAACTTTGTTCATGGAAAACAAATATCTTATCTATATATGAAAGTGAAGTCACAAATGGAGATACATCAATAAAAGCCGATAAAAGGTCAACAATATTTGGTTTTTGAATGAAATTTCTACACAGTTAACCTCAACGATCGTTAACCTCAACAATCGTTAACCTCCTTTATGTCAAATTCTGTATGTTGATTTTGTGTAAACGACAAGTCCGCTATTTTGATTAATGTGTTTTTCAGTATAAAAAGTGCCATAGCCGATAATATTTTATAATTTTTCTTAATCTCTTGCAATGTCGACAGTTTTAAAATTGAGTCTTCTTCTACTCGGGGTGGTTTTAGTTTAATTAAGTTACATCTTTAACGTACCAATAAAATTTACGAATTATTTTTATTAAAATTGTTCTATGAATCACAGAAGTATTTTTGTATAAGAAGCTACTAACACCGTCCTTAGGCTGTTTGTCCGTCCGTCCCTTTGGGGGAAGTTAATGACGCCTGTAAGGCCTAGCTAAAGTACGTCAGATTCTGGTGAAATAATTTACTACTACTAAACAATGTATAGAAGCAGTTGTAGTATATGATATATATGCACGGTGTCATAGCCATTCTTGCGTCTTACGTCGCCGTCTCATTTTCTTTTTTTAATCTCACCTCATTAAGGTACCTTTTATATTTTACCTCAATGCCTCACCCACATCCTGATACTTATCCGATCCGATATTTATAATGTATCAGGATGTGGGTACATCCTGATACATTATAAATATCGGATCCGAGGTTCTATTTTACCACAAAATTCTGAATTATCTGAGAATAACATGGACTTAAATTTAAATTGATGCCTCTTTAGCAAGTGGACGGTTGTTAACGAGCAGTCCAGCAAGGTGGCTATCATTCTTTTTTTTTAGGATTTCCCTGTGATGTTAAACCACATCACATGGGAGTATATTTAAGAAATTACCTTGCCTTACCTACGAACTTTTCCTAGGCACTAGGAAATAAGGCATTATACCCCTATATTTATCAATTTGGTTTTAACAACTAAGTGCACAAGAAAGGTGAGGAACAGCTCCGAGGTGGCTTTCTGGCGAATTACTTGCTTAAAGTTGGCATTGTGTCATACCATAACGTGACCATAAATTTTGAGGTCCAAAACGCGACACTATAACAAAATAAACCGCCACCACATATTGATGGGAGGGGGGGAGGAAAGGCATATTGATGCCTTTCCTTCTTTCCTATGCACCGCAGGTGAATTTTACAAAATGCATGTCAAACTTATTTAGTCTAGTTATTATAGATAGTACACCAATTCCCTTATGAAATGTGTAATCTAAGTTGTTTCCGAAAATCTTATATTATAGCAATAGTGTTACCAAATGTACTTAAATGAAACGAAATGTCTTCTATACGGTAGGTATCTTAAGTATTCTTAAAATTTAAATATTCAAATTTTTTATACTTTATCACTATAATAAAAAGTTTTAAAAGGACAGAAGAATCATTTATATAATTTATAAAATGCAATCAGGTTTTATTTATATTTATTTTACAGTAAGCACAGCTTACTGTAACTTGTAGCTTACTGTATTAACATGTTGCTAGATAATGTCTAGTATCTGTATCTTATACTCTACTTAATTTAGTAGAGTATCTGGTAGACGAGTCGGCAGGCTCAAGACCAGGACATGTAGACTGCTTACTTAAAATATATGAAATAAAAGTCGCGAAAGCAACATTGAAATTGAATTTGATTTTTAGGACAGACGTTTCTAATTGACACTCTGAATTCTGTTCAACATTTATCCATCGAACATTCGTTTTTGTGTCAATGATTGATGGTTTAATAAATGGAAATTAAACCTGCGAATCCGCATTAAATGTGCATTTGCGTTTAGGCATTTTATATTTGTACAACTCAGTACAAAATAACTAACAAAAATAAAAGAACCCACACTCACAGCCCACACGACCGAAAACTAATTAATGACTGACTGAATCACAGTATCGGGTGTGCGGGCTGCAGCCTAGCTGGGCGATCAGTCGACGCACAGGAGGCGGTCTCGCTCGGCATCTGCACCCGATTCGCAAGCGACTCAAATGTCTTGGCCCAAATTAGTGAACCGCATATCATAAAATGGGACATTTTTGCATCCCCAGAGATAATCGGGACAACGGGATATCATCCTGTAAAGCGGGACGTATGGTCACGTTAGTCATACGCCGCCGTTGGCGCTATCTATCCATCACAAACATTTTCTTCCAGATTTTGCAGCAGAAACCCAGCATCCATTTGAAGCTCGTATCAGAAATAGTTTTGCTGCAGAAGCTTCAGAGAGGAGGAACACACAGAGAGCCCTAGAATTGCAGCCTCTTGGCTGCCCTGCGAATCATCAATCGACATCAATTAGTATTGCTAGTAGTCTCAACTTTTCAAATACTTTTCCAAGGATGCCGGACTGATCCACGATTACCCAACATGGCTGACGGCCATATCAAAACGGAGGTCTAGCTACTTTTCAAAACATCCACATGTACGAGTATATGAGCACGAGCTTTTATTTCGATTTTGGTGGTTAATATTTTAAACATACAAGATACATTATGGTTGTCTAATTGTACACTAAATAGGTCAAATAGGGTATTAGTTTTAAAGTTAACACAAAAAAAAAAGTTTTTTTTTTACCTATAATCATTTCAATGATTTTCATTTTTTGAATTACCTGCAAATCTCAAACACACAGGGGCACAGGTCCACAATGCAGCTCACTCATCTCTGTGAAATACTGGTCATCCTTTAGCTTTCAACCACTTTGTAATGGACGTGGAACTCCGCAGGAGGCTAGGTATAGTTTTAACAGATCAGTAAATCACTCTGGAAATGTGCTCTCAAACGTCAGGATAAATAAAGATAAGATTCAACCCAAAAGTAAAGAGGACAAGATTTCAATTTTACAGAGTATTAGCCGTTATCGCTTTCTGTCACCATAAGAACAGAATGCCTTCTTTGGATCCGTGTTCTTTTTTTTAATAATCTTTACTTCATTCAGTAAATATGTTTCCCAAGAAGACCGGTAACTTTGCGAATGGCTGCAGCGTTTAAAATATTCCACAGGGCTTTCTCAGAGTACTGAGAAAGCCCAGGCCCAGGCTGGGCTTTCTCAGTGTCCGCAGTAGCGGACACTGTTAAAATAATACAACTATATTTTAGAATGTTTTTGGCGCCGTCAATTTTTAGTTTTGCAAAATTTAGCACTCCGGGGTTTTTAGACCTAATAAAAGAAATTTCTTAAAATTGATAGAATATTTGTCAAATTATGATTCAGTAGTGAGCTATGAGTATCAAGATGGAGAAAATATATTCAAAATTAATTAGTGCTTTATATCCGATATGATTTTTGCTAAAATAGTTTCAATGATTAAGAATGTTTGATAAGAGATATCGCCAAATAAGAGATATCAGGCACAGCTTAGATTGGTAGTTCGATTTATCCAGCGATATAATAATACTTATGTCTGTGGAAACTAAGTATCATTCGCATTATAAGTTCAACAGAAAAAAATTGGCATGGGTATTATTAAAAAAATTTAAAACATTGGACTATTGACAGGGCAACTTTGGCCAACCTTATTTATTTAAACCTTTGGTTTTATTCATTCTCATACAATCTAGCAGCTTGGACAAAACAAGGCCGATTATAAGATACACATTTAAAAGTAAACATTATGTTTACAGCAGTTGTGAGCGAATAAACATATTTTTTTTTGAACTCATCGGATTTTACCTTAAGTGGAACTAGTCTCATTTAGAGTAAAATAATATCTTCAGAAATAAATAAAACAAAAAATAATTTGTTATATATATTTAACAAAAATAAAAACACGAATAAGTATGTATCTCATGTTTAAATGCTCATCGGGCGGTTAGTCACAAAAGCTGATAACATTAAGGTTTTTGGAAAAAAAAAAATCACTGGGTTTTGAAGTTAGTACAAGTGGCATAGAAAGACAATTTAACAATTTAGAAATACAGTTTAACAAAAAAACGTGTTTGCTTCATAAGAACAGTAAGAACCGGTTTCAACCACCAAACACTTCATAGCATACAACACCTTCTTAGAAAGTAATATTCACACAACCAAATAACCAAATAAAGTCTTCTAATAAAATATATTTAAAAAAACAAGAAATAATAAATATAATATTTATTCATAAAACATGTTCCCCTTGTAGGTATATCGTATACTTACACTAGTCATATTTACATGTATAAACTATAATATCAGTAACATTTCAATGTATTTTTTTCTTTATTTACTCATACATTAATATAATACTATTGTTTATTTTCTGTTTATGTGTGAATTTTAGGTACTGCATACTTATGAAATTATGTAATATGCTAATATTAAATTTTATATTTATTTTTTGTTGGAAATATTTTAATTCACATGCAATTCAATTTAATTTTTATGCACATGCAGTTTTAGTTGGATGTTTTTGATTTTTTAAATTTATATATTGTATATAATAAAATATACATTACTCAAGTATGGAATTTTGTTAAGAAACGTTTACACATATCGAATGTTGAAACGCCATGATTAAGTCTACCTTAGTACGGACGCAGCCTAGTTAAATATGACTTACCATAATATTCTATACTTTCTAATTTACTAAATGATTAAAATTACATTACCTTTTAATGGATCGTTTCGTGTCTACCCTCGTTGAGTGGGAAAGTGTAATAACCCAACGATTGGTTGCGTACCTACCGAAAAGGAACTTTGTAGATTAAAATAGTGAATCAAAAATATAATGTGAGAGAGCGGGACAAAATGCTTCTCTATTCTCACCCACTTTTTTTCTAATGTCTATTATTAATTTGGCATTCCTACTTTGTATGGTGATAGGCTACTAGTATGTACAAGGCATAAAGAAATAAAAATATAAAAAGTGAAATTTACCAAAATAAATGTTTCCAACAGCTCGTGTGCGTATTTTTATAGTAAAATAAATTTATACTAAATGTAATTTTCTAATAAAATTCAATATATATTTTTTTTTTATTCGGCTACCACATATTCTACAAACTATAATAACAATTTGTTAAAGAAAAAAACTAACAGTTTTGTTATTTAAAGAATATCACATAGGTTGTCATCGGACGGCCAAAGGACTTTTATTTAACCCTTATAATATAATAAAAGTTAGAGGAGATCTGTGTACTCATAGAAGGAAAACTTTGCAAATGATTATAGAAATTGGCCGTCGTTTCAGATATGATACAATATCACCAATTGACAGTGCCACCAAAGCCACAAATTAAATAATATCTAATTTAAGCATCTATTAAAAATGCAGAGAGAAATATTTTATGATGCGGCAAGATTGCAGTAAAATAATAATGGGGCTGTTATTCTAGTGTCTAGGTAAAATTTAAGAAATATGTGCCAAATTGATTAAAAATTTTGGTTTTGGAGATTGTTGGCCTCGCAAACATTTGTATACACTGAATTTATTTTGGTTTTTTACTTATGGTAAATGTAATTTTTTAAAATACTCAAATTGATATGCAAAATGTTTTATTATGGATTTAATTTCAACTATTTGTTTTTGTTTGCAGTGCAAATAAATTATAATCTATGTAAAATAATTTATACTAATATCGTTTTATTTTTATATCAAAAATGTAACTAACCGTAATAACTAATGTAGGATAAATTTCCTATCTAATGTAAACGACATAATGCAAATAGTTCAAGACGAATTCTAGAGAGCGCCAGCGCAAAAAAATATTAACACTTACACCTTGTGCGTATTATATATTGCCATGTGACAAAATGGCGAAGAATCGTTGCAACAATATATTGTCGCGTGACAGTAGAGTGGTTAAATACCAAAATAAATTATTTTTTACTGTAAAATTCCATAATTGGCAAACATTGATGAAAAAACTGAATAACTAAAATATGAATATGGATAAATGGTCCTAATGTAAATTGCATTTTTAATTTTAAATATTGTTAATTTTTTGTCTATTTTTTCTCAAGGAATGCTACCAGTGCGCCCTCGTTCAAGGAAGATGTTTGTATGTTCAATTGTAGTTACATGAATTATGTACTGTGAATGTTTTTTTTTTTTTATTAGTTTGATCATTCCTTTTATTTTTATGGCTGAAAATGTAGTTTTATTATTCACTGCAACAGAATGCCACTGCATTCTGCTAATAGGACAGTTAGAAAGCATATCTATGATCACAAAAGAAATACGCTACATTTTATATGAACATTGTCAATGGTTGCTTGAACTAAATGGTCTGAGGCTAACCTCATACAACACGAACATATTGTTTTATTTAATTCATCACATTGGAGTTGGTTGTTTAATACACACACACACACACACACACACACACATACATTCTTGATGTGCGTCTGAATCAGTTGTGCGCCACTATTTCTTTGGCACATTCAATGTTTCTATGGTATTTCTCTCGGTGGAATCTATCTTTATTTCATTGCTTGTTACAAAAAATGTAAAATCAAAATATATATTTAATTACCGAGTAACTGATATTTAATTTTATCAATTGGAATCAAAATAAGTAATATCAACATACAATGTATTCACTAACGGGATCTATATCGACAACTAGCCTCTGGAGTAATGATTGCTTTAAAATGTCTGATATGGGTCCCGGATACTTATGATTAATTAGAAAATTAATATTAATTTAAAGATAAGTTTCCTATTATCAACTTGAAAACCAGATAGCAAAATATATAAGGCTGAGATAATACTGAAACACTGACCATTTTTATGTCTGGTGCTATGATTTTATTTTGACAGTATTGTAATTTCATTTTTATATTATGGAAATTTATCAATGTTAAATATTACCTAAGAATAAAATAAATATCTGGTATAAATGCTATGAACAAGAATGATTAAAAAATTAAATTGGAAAAAAGTTGTAAAAGATTGGCTTGGCCATAACTTACTCCTAAAAACTTGAATAAAACAAAACACATGGCTTATAGTTTATGTACAAAGAACAATCAAAACGTAATGGCAATTGTACGCCGCTTTAATTAACAAATCAAATATCTTGGAAGTTATGTCAACAATATCCTAAGACAGACAGAAAATATTTGAGCTACAATAAAAGTGTTTCCCATTTTAAAATACTATGCCCTAATATAACTGCACGAATATCAATTTTGAGTAATTTGCAAAAAACCATTGCATTACTCTATTAATCTTCTTAGGAGCACAACACCAGACAAAGTAAACCTGCAAACATGACAGCCATCTTGACCGAAAGTAAGTCTAAAGCAACCCAATATTTACATTTATATTTTCCTACCTCTCATGTACAGGACATTAAATTCCTAATGCTACAAATTCTAATTATTTAACACCTTAATTATTTTTATGGAAACACTTTTGTGTAAAGAACCTTGACATTTCTTAAACATATATATTGTCTTCTCAATTCTCAACGATATAAACTCTGAATCGAAAATCTTATACATTAAAGTTCCGATAATATTATAATGTGATTATTATTATTAAGACTAATAATTGATTTTCACACACAAATACAATAATTTTCTGTACTCAGAGTGATTGATTGTTTAATATATCAATACTAATGGGGGTTGCATGCACACTACATTAGTTTAGAACTTTTGAAGTGTGCTATTAAACTACACCACACTTAAGTCAGTGTTACACGCACCGCAGACCAAGTATAGTGGATACTATATTAATAGCAAAAATATTAGTTCATTCGATACCTTTCTATATACACATAAGTCACTCATAAAATCATCTTATTTAACCATAATGCTTTATGTTAGTATCCATTATTTTTATATGTATTGTTGAACTATAATCCTCTTTTTATCTCATATATGTGATTAGATAAATATTATTTGAATACATTTTATACTGAAGTGTTAAAATTGCATTTTTATAATAATCACCAGTAAATTTTAATATTGTCATAACTATGTCATTCATCTTGTCAAGACAATTTACCGTTAATAAAAAAAAAATATACATACACAAATACAAGTAAAAACACAAATACAAATACAAAAACAAGTACAAGTACAAATACATGTAAATATACATATGTTAAGTATATGATATATATATAAAATAAAGTAAATTTAAAAAAGTTATTTACATGAAAAAAATAAGTAAAGTATAAAATACTGCCTTCTTTAGTACAGACAATAGTCTAGTTAAGAGGGCAGGGAGCATAGTACGGTAGTGCCAATCGCTTGTACAAATTTACCGTACCATTACCCTCTTTTACTATACTAAATATTGTTGAAATTTATTGTGCGCCTAAATAAATAAATATATTTTTTATCCACTGAAGTTGCTGAAGTTGAAAACATTCGATCTATGGGCCAGTGACAGTGTGTGCATTAATAGGTATTCATCTGTTCTCCGGATCAAACAGTTGTGATGAGAAGCGTCAGTCCGCGTGCGTTGTCATAGCAAAAAATCAGTTTGCGCACCGAAACAGTCAAACTAAGTGCATTTGTTTTAATATTATTTTAGTTGTAGGTAAACCTCCACCTTAAGAAAAAACCCAGACCTAAATTTTATTTATTTTAGCATGGTTAACCTTGATAGTTTATACAGCGAAGAAGTTTATACAGAGATATTGATTACACGTGTGATTACTCTGATTATGAGCAACCATCTAGAAGTTCATAGACATGATAATAATATAAGATATTTTGAGTATCGGTGTTAAACACATATATAGATAAAATCAACATTTCTAAAAAATACTATAAGCATATATTATTTTGTTTATGTTCATTAAAAAAATCTCTAAACAGGACAGAGAGCGGATGTAATTAAGTTAATATTAACGGTATGTGTAACACCGGTTTAAAAAGATGTGTCAATCATAATGTCCTTATACTGCAAACTTCACTCTTTATATTATGACCTAACAGATGATGTCTGTCGTACGGCTTGTGTTGTCAGGGAGTTCTGTTGTCTATGTGATGCAACGCCATTCATTACAGGCTTGTTATTTAACTCAGTCGGCAGTGTTGAGAAAAGCGATTTGGACAGTTTGGAGTACTTTGTCTACCTCGTTTGGATGGCTTCAGGTGACATCAAAACATGGAAATATGTTTAACAAATGAGAGATCAAATTTAGCATAATTTCAAAACTTTCCTTCCCAAGAACCGAGTGTTCAATTGTATGAGGTGCATAATTGTATTTTGCCAATAAATAAATTATACAAGTCCAGCATATTTAAGTACACCGCATTAAAACTAAATAATGTCCTACTGTCTTTGTCTAGTCTATTTCACCGCCATTAAAGACGTAGTTGCTAGTTGATGTGGTGTTTGCCTTGGCTTGCTTCCGCTGTGCATATTCGGCCTCAAAGTACGGAATGATTGCTCTGATCTTCTCCTCATTGGCTTTATTGAGAGTCTGGCTGTCGGGCAAGGTGCCTCCAAAGTCCGGCAGCAGGCACTCGACGGGCAATACTTCCTTATGAAATTTCAACAAATCCATATTGGGCAGATTTAGGTTAATCTGAAACATTTCAAAAATGATAATTACTTTATGTTAAATATTCTGGCAATTTTTTTAAAACGCGAGCGAGGGTGCTTTGCATCCATGTGCCAAAAACGCGCATCAACCCACCGCTCACTTCGCCCGAGTTTAATTGCCTATTATATTATCCTGAATTATCGCTTTTTAATACTTGTAACACAAAACAATAGCTAAAAAATTGGTAAAACCTAATATTTGAATATTACAGAATAACTCTGACAGGTCATGTCATTGTATTCCATTGCAGCCAGTATAGAAAGAATCATTCAAGTGTTTTTTTTTCCATCAGAATTTCATACGAAAAATCATTACTTTTCAAAACATGACTTTTTTCCCTTCCTCACATTGTATTTTTAATTTTGTTTTTAAATAAAAATAGGTATAAATATGTTTTCACGGTGAAACCGCTGAATCGATTTTTAATGAAATATGGTATGAAGGATAGCTTATTACCTTATTTAAAAAAAAAACAACCACTAAGAGGGTGAAATAGGGAACGGGAATTGATTAGGTAACATACCAGAAACCTGTATAATTCAAAACCAGACCATATTTTAGAGAAATTCTTTGAAATAAGTTATTTGAAATGGTGCATTTTATATATGTATAGTCACACACATACAGTATATACATAGTTTATTATATGTAAGAAGTTTTTTATATGTAAGCTATTTTAATAACAAAAACATGATAAATTAGTTTCATATGTGATTCGAAATAATTTCTCGGTGCATATATTATACTGGCCGCAAATAACAACAAAGAACAAAGTGTTATCTTATTTATTTGATTTCAAACAAATTAGATTATAACCCAAAATTGCCTTCACGGAAATAAAGAGAAAAATTATACGGGAGTTATAAATTATCCCTCGCAAAGTTCATTTTTGAAATGTCATGTTTTTGTTTAACCCGTCTATTATATGTAATATTTGCCATATCCGGTGTTAAGATTTCCATTGCCACGAGAAAACAAAGAAATTAGAAAGAATACATCTTGAAAATAATCAATCATAATCGATCATATGAAAATAATCAATAATAATTTGTCAAAAGGGATACCCATTTCCCGGATTTGACGCATCTCAGTGGTCATTATTTCGAAGTACTTATGGTTTTTTTAGTAAATTTAAGACTAATCAAAAGTGAGTACATGCTATTGTTTTTTTTTATAATATTACATAAACATAGTGTGAAAGTATTATACAAGTATTTTTTTGCAATGGCATGTCATAGAATTGAAAACAAATTTAATTTTGTTTCGTGTCAAAGGCGTTTTCTCTCCATCTTGCTATATCTAAAAATATAAATAGATAGAAGAATTACTTTTGATTTGATAATAAATAATTAGGGTAAATAATTGCTGCGCCAAAAGGAAAAATGGATGGTCGTCGTGGATGGCAAGTTCATGCAAGTGAACTCTATTTGAATGCAAAGCATGTAACATCTATGGGATATCCACAGATGACCCAACCTAACGTGGCTACCCCTTCCCCCCCCCTCCCCCCGCATCCCAAAATTTTGTTTTGTTTGTAACTAAAACTGCACTCACATTTGACGTTAAAATTAAAGGCCTAATAGGCTTCATAATTTGAGTTCACCATTTTTGTTTTATGTAGGTTAACAAAAATATTAATAATAAAGTAAAATAAAATAAAAAATTTTACTCACCATACGAATGAGTTCTTTTTTGAGGAACGGCTTCAACAACGTGAATATGGTGTCGTAGTAGGACGCAGTGTTCATAACTTGAATGCTCTTTATGCGTATCGGCAGTGCGTACTGCACAAAATAGAAGAACTTTCTCATTGCACTGGAAAAAGGGAATTTTATTTAAATTGAGTTAACAGAGTAGTGAAGTTGTCCATAGGTTTGTTTTTTTTTTCAGAACTATAACCGTTTTAGCGTTTATCTACAATTGTATAACCCAGGTACTTCTAATGTTGTGCCTGACGACTATACTTTAAATTTGATTAAAAGATTAAAAATAAAGTTTCTATTGAAAGAGCTAGGTTCTTTCTAGTATTACATTAAGAGAATGCAACCCACTCATTTCTCCAAAAATTGTAGTGTTGTTTGTCTTTTTTAAAATTATAGAGGAAAATAGTGAAAATCGTTTTATCTTATAATAGTTATATAGCTTAATTCGAAATGAAATGAAATGAAATTATTAACATTTTATAAAAAAAGAACATTTAAAGTTTTAACCTTTATTATGAAAATATAGGTACTTTAAAATCCTGGGTATTTCCATTTCAAATATTCAATTATCTAATTAAGTCCAATAATCGCTGGTCATCACTATAGTACCCATTAATGCTTATTGCTTTATCAGGCGACTGAATTCACCACTCCACTCCAATTCATTTAAGCGAAATCTCAACTATCAACACATAGCAAAACAAAGCTCTTATAAACTTTCAAGTTCGTTGGATAGAGTTAGAAAAATTGATTACTATCTAGTGCAATAGCACAGTACTCTCTGGCTGACTTTTATTTAGCGGTACTCGCGCATACATAATGCTGTTTGTTTATGAAGGTAGATTAGTTGAATTAATTATGATTAGAAGTACCTAAAGTTGTAAACTACGATTACCTCATTTTCTATCTTGAAAGAAAAAAATGTTTAAGGTACTAACTAATGAAAAAGTAAAAAAATATATGATTATAATATAATTATAAAGAAATGGTTATATCTATATATTACGCATATGCCTCTACTCATGGCTAGAATATGCCATAACACTTTGGGGAAATATTACAGATTTTGAGCGGCTTTTTTTTTAGCAATGCGATGCCTGTGTACATACAAAATTATTGTTTATAGTTTATATTATAGTATATAGTTTATAAGTATATCGATTGACCTTGCAATACCTAGAAATGGCAGAATTATGTATTAAAATGTAAAATTTATTATGTAACATGATTCATTGCAAATAAATTATCTATCTATTATTTAACATTCGCGCTTGAAATGAAAAACTATTGTAAAAATTTTAGGTCCTTTTTGTAAAATAAAAATGTGCCTGTTCTAATAAAATGATTTGTTTTTTAAACCTTTAAAATTAAAAACAAGGACTAAATACTAATAATTGAATAATACTTCTAAAATATTATATTGTTATAAGTACTTCGAAAATAATACTTTTAAAATACATTATAATGCTAATTTTACAAATTAAGTAAGTTTCTATATACAGGTAAACACATGCCGTAAATGCATATAAATGCAAAAAAAAATCAAACCGAAACTAGTATCTATTTAAAATATTAGCATGTTCGTTCTGACGGAATGGAAATGGCGCCATCGTGTAATTGAAACGCTAATATTATATGCATTTTCAGTTGAATACACGACATAGTAGTGGTCAGAACGCAGCTTTAACTGAGACGCTATTAAAACCAGCCTTTTAAAAGAGATTGTGTTTTTCGCATTATGTCGTAAAACCTGCATCTGTTCACCAGTCTCCCCCTTGTCTTCAGTAAATTATCTCATAATGCTAAGAATGATATATCCTCAATCTGTTCGTAAACTATACCCTCTTAACCTTTTTTACTATAGGTTTAATCTCGGTCAGCAATTTTTATGGCAGCTACGCCGTTAACACACAATAATAATACCTTAACTGCATATTTACAAGCTGAAATATTTAACAAAAAATATTATCATGGCGACAAATCAATTACCAGTCATTTATTGTTAATTTTAGAGTGACATAGGTTAAAAACCTGTCACAATAGAGGCCAGAAGAAGGTTGCAGAAATAATTGTATTACTGCTAAGTTCGTGTACATGAGACCAGTTCAAAGACAAAATAATTTCTTTAAAATAAAAAAATATATATATATTAATATTCTACTTTTCAATCAATCATTGCAATCATTTTACATATAAAATGTTTAAGTATACATATACACATAATATATAATAATTACACAATTGTATATCGTACATACTCCTACTACACATAAAACAAAATGGATGTTAACTACAGGAATACTTTAACATACAGAAAACAATCATTACCTGAGATTAATTTTGGACATATGGGCGAGCTTAACTCCCTCCATATCGAAAATAAAAATGATTCCAGGTGATGGGCCTCTTTCATACAAGCAGGTAACTGAAAAAAGTAATCGTAAGAAAGCTTACTTTGAAAGCAATGCATGGCGATAAAGCTGTCAGCATTGAAGTAAGCTAAAATAGTGTCTGTAGTTGTGCATTCTCTTTTATTTGCACTATTTTTTTTTAAAGAACTGCTAGGACCTAGGTCATATACAATTATTTTGGGCCCTATATGCTAGAGTCAGGGGAGATTGTGGTAATAAAGCTTTAAAAATGGTATGAAAATGTGCTGATTCGAACCTGAGCCAATAGTCCAAAGCCTTAACCACTACCACAATCTCAATTTCGTTAGACCACTCCAAACTCATTAGGGTTCTATATGAATCAAGAATCTGAGGTGAATACAAAGCACTGCTCTTAAGTTATATAACCAAATAGGTATTATTAACATTAAACATTTTTTCAGTAAGCTCCCGCTATATACAGGAATGTCACAAGGTTCAGTGCTAGGTCCAATATTTTATCTCTTGTACACAAACTCAATGGAAAGTCTTTTTAAAGCCAATGAAGTTCTCCAGTTTGCGGATGATACTGCCAATATCGCGATACATGAGAATTTAAAAATGCTTATTGAAAATTTCCTACAGATACAGCGTTGGGCCGACAATGGTTTAGTAATAAATGCACGTGAAACTAAAGTTTTACATATAACTTCACCTCAAAATAGACATGGGAAGGTCAATATAAAAGTGCATATAAACAGCTGTTTGCATTCACCAGTGAATATCTGTGACTGCAACCTTCAAGTAATCGATACTTAGGTCTAACTGTAGATAAAAGTCTAAGCTGGGAACACACATTATATCTTCGCTCTGTGATAAAATGAGATTCTTCTTGAAAACTATGTACCATATTAACCCGTATAGGTTGCGCGACATCTTTACACGTTGAGCCAGCCGGCATCTCGACATTGATTGGCTGACGTGTATACACGACAAGGTGCCGTCAATCATTTGAAAATTGCCACTTAATTATCTGTTGATCATATTGCTCTACTGCCTATGCCATTCGATTCGCAAATAACCAATCAGTAGTGATCACTGATAAATATTCAAAATCTTCATGGAAATTACTATGGAAATTATTTAGTGACACGGCGGCGTAATCATTTCGATTTTTTGTTTTTTTCATTAACTTTACCTTTTTTGAACATGTTATACACAGTAGTGTATAGTTTATACATCTAACAAATATTTAAAAGTGTAAAAGTGTCAAAAAGTTAATAAAAGTTATCAAAAATAGTGAAAAGTTGGGTATCCTAAAGTTGGGTTAAAACCTTTGCTTGTTAAACCTTTGCTTGAGTATAGGTATCAAATATGGAATCCATACTTTATGAAAGACATACAGTTGCTGGAACGAGTTCAAAGGAGATTCACAAAAATACCAGCACAACTAAAACGCTTGGGATATGAAGAAAGGCTGTCTGTGTTAAAATTGACCTCATTACAGGAGCGACATGATCGTGGTGATCTCATTGAGACTTAGAAAGTTTTAACTGGACATTATAATTATGCAAACATTAAGGAAATATTCATGTTTAACCAAAACACTCTTATCTAAATCTCTTTGTTTCACTAATCCTAGGAAGAACTTTATCTTCGATAGAGTTGTGGATAATTGGAATCGGCTACCACAGTAGTGGTGGATGCTGTAAGTGTAAACCAGGTCAAGAACCACCTTGATAAATTTCTTAAATCTAGGCAAATCGCAAGTAATTGAGAATAAGATATGAGCATATTAGCGAAATAGTTGCTTGTTCAGCAAATAATAATAATAATAATAATCCAATGTGAAGTTGATAAAAGCAGCTTTTTTTTAAAAAAAAAGTTTAAGACAGATACTGACCAGAGTGACATTTTCTAATAGAGAATTTCATGATGAACGTGGACGTCCCAGGCCACCAAAGCTGATTTTTCTTCACAATGGTGAGTTTTCATATTAATTCATAGAAATAAATCGCTACGTATGCTGTATATGGGCCAAATATCACTCATGGAGTATTACGTCATACGAGGTTCGCAATTGAAGCGTTAAGTTCTTTGTATGAATGTAGATTATTTTTTTACTTATCTTTTTTTTTAATTATTTAAATAATTTTTAGATTTTTTTGTGATATTTCTGTAATAAAATGAACCATTTTAAAATTATTTATACAGTCTACATCACTCCAAAAACAAGCGTCAGTAATACCTGTCAGGTAACATCAGCAGCTTTTTGAATGAGGTAGCAACAACTATCTCAATTCGCACATGTTTTCATCTACTTTGACCTTTATTACTTCTATTATCGTGGTTTGCTTGCTATATCGTTGAATCAGATTAATTTATGCGATAAGAAGAAATTAATTTGCCATTTTATCTAGCATATCAACTAGTTATCAGTAACAGACAATCACTCACCAAAGAACAATAAATATTTTAACAAACAATCACCAAAGGGTCATTGGTCAAGGGGCTAGGGTCATTGGTCAAGGGGGTTAGGGTCAAACTATATGGATTATATCACATATATGGATTTAAACCGTACTAAAAAGTTTGGTATATGAAAATACACAATAAAACAAATTGCCCTACAAAGATTCTATTCCACAAGAAAAAAATAACTTACGAAGTAAATACAGTCTCTTAATGCTCGGTTAATATCTAACATCGGTTATTAGAAACGTGTATATATTTTTACACACAGCTTATTGAGATGAACCACCATAGTAACATTTAAACTAAGTTAAAAGAACTTTTTAATGACGTGATTCATCACTATTGGTGAATGGGCCCAATTACATATCGGTTAGTTGGAAATCTATATATCTTTTTATACACCGATTTTTGTTATTAACAGCCATAGTAATATTTAAACTTTGACTCGTGCCTATTGTTGGATGTTGGTGGTGAGACCAATTTGTCCAATCTTCCTTTAGTACCCACTCCGTAAAAATGTGTTGTGTTGGTTGGATTGTACCATGGTAGAAAAACGAATGAGGTGTATGAGGTACGATAATAATACTGCAAATTTTATTTATAATTCTCCAGATTTATTATTTATACGAAATTAATATCACAATATTCTCCAGGAAATTTCCCTTTTGTGGATAGTGTGTGCTTGAAATGCGTCAATATTATGTGTTATCAGAGTGGAGTATACCTATTTACTTTTTTCACAAAGTTTTGTTTTAAAAAAAAAAGTTTAAGTAAAGTTTTAAGTTTTTGTTTTAGTTTTCCTTCATTATTTTTCTTTTTAAAGAATTGCTATGATCTATATAGCATGCAACTATTTGGGCCCTACTCACCTAAGCTATATTTACTTGTTCTAAAGTTGGGGGAGATGGTGATAATGAAGCGATAAAAATGGTATGACTATAATTCGCCAATTCAAAGCCGCAACCATTGGGTCAATAGTCAAGTACTATTAATTTAATAGCAACAGGGTAATAAAGTATATTAAAAAAAAATAGCTTCATACAAGGCACAAAAAAAATGTACTAATGCAATTATAAAGCGTGAATGCAAAACAAAACTTGTCTATTAAATATCTCTGTTGGGTTAATGGAACGATGATCTCACTGAACAAATGGCATGCTTTATATGTCTAAAAGGTGATTGTATTGAAAAATAAACGAACAAAACAGGATTTGAAGGTCAAAACAAATTGGCATGTTGAGACGAGATGGTAAATTTCAATTTAATGTTCCAAATGGCCATTCATATTGTATAACATGGTTGTAGTACAGGAGTACATGTTGTTTGTTAAATGAAATTTATTTATAATGCACATATTTATCTGCCTCGCCCTAAAAGGTATGTGTATTAAATACCTTTCTTACGAGGTCTTCTTTCACCTTCTTTCCTATTCTATTTAACAAGTATATTAATAAGATTTTTTCCAATGTAGGTATCTAAATATAAAGTTAGACACGATAAAAAAAAATATAATAGATTTTTTTTCTGAAATAGGTATATAAAAAAGTTGTATACTCTTCTTTATCTGCATGAGATGGAAAGAGAGTAGGTTAGTTAACTACTTTAGTGTATAGATCTGTACGAAAAACATATATATAAATATAAAAATATATATTGTTTGTCTATTTTCTTTAAATTTGTTTTTGGTAGTTGTTTACTGCCTTTGCGTTTTATTATCTTGTTTTTTCCCTTTCTCATATGTTATATGTTAACCTATTGAAACTATTGTGTTATTATATAGAATTTTTTTTTTCACCCACAGAAAAGGCACCGTCTTTGTTGGTGAATGTTAATAAAAAATAATAAATGGAAAAAAAATAAAAAATGGGCACTTGACAGAATGAAGACCAAGTATTCTTAACCAAGAATTGAAGATCAAGCCTGACCCCTACCCGATTTGTATGTGGTGATTAAAATTAAAACAAATGACCTGCATTTATATAGTGCATTGATATAAATATATTTTCAGGATTCCATAATACAGTAGCAATCATTATGCTTATATTGTAATTAAGAAATTTAATAAATTTGATCATTTTATTAAAGTGCTGTTTTAAATTACTTTTGCTCTTTCCTTCGCTCGCTCTTGGCAAGACCCGGCTCGCAAGCGGCGGATTAACATAAAATTTATTCTCGGAAACCATTATGAATTTTGATATGAGGTCAAAACAAAAAAGCTGGATTTTTTTATCAGGAATGGTCTTGGAACATGGTGTAACTCCCTAAAAGGAGCAAAGTAAATAAAAATACACCTGTAGATATCACCTGTAACACCTGTAGGTTTCACCGTACTAAGAGCCATAAAGACCCTATTTGACACTTGCACTACAGGTTCTACTTTTAATGGCGTTCAGCATTTATAGGGATCATGATCGATAACACTTTATTACCACCACCTCCACTGATTCTAGCACAAGTACATTTAGCTTCGTTGAGTAGGGTTAAAAATAATTGTATATGACCCAGGTAATAGCACTAATTCTTTAAAAAATATTTGGGTTACAGTACCATTTTCCTTTCTTTGCCTAAAAGCTCTATTTGGTAGTCAAACGAAGGATACGAGTTACTTACATAGAGTCATAATCATGATCCTGATGCCGTAGAGCTGATTGTACCTGGATGTAGAGAAGTCGTGCAAACGATGAAATATTATATCGTCTCCTTCCGGACTCTTGACTGGAAGGAAGGAGTGCTCCCTGAAATACAATCAATATGGAAAATAAAAATCATTTTTCTGTCATTGTGGCATGAATTTTAAGCCAATTCAACTTATATTGCTATATCTAGCAATATAATAGCAATAATAAAAAAACTAAAAAATGGGTGGCGATATTGCGTTATTTCGTTCGGTGAACGACCTCAGCGTCTGGTCTGCCTGTTTTACGTACGGAGTGGAGTGTGTTAAGTTTTAGGAATGACCTTAGGACACCTTTATATATTTATCTTGGACCTAACTTTTTTAAAAATGCTTCAATTTTGTAACTAAAATGTGGCAACATTACAAGCCCCCAATAATTCGATACAGATACCCTCGGACTAATGATTGATATTTTTTATCACTTTGCGCTTCAATTAAAATAATTTTAGTTTTAAAAACATTATCGCAATCGAATGACATGCAAATCGATAGTGGATTAGCGTTGTTTCAAATGCATATTCGTAAATTCCTTACATAATTAATAGACAAAAAATACATTTGTACTGTACAAATTGAGGTTGGTGAGCCCAGGTTTTGTTCCACACATATTCTATCTATATTCTCTTTTTGACCTTTTAAGATAGTGCAGCGTTGATCTATACAGTGTATAAATCTGTACCTCCGAGATAATGGTCGCCATGTGAATATGTGCAAAATTATATTTTATTGTGGTTTTGCAAGTATTTTCATCTTTGCTCTCTTATTACCATTTGAGTATGCATATCCCATATTCTATTGCAAAAAAAATATAAGAAATATGTAATGATGAGAATATTTTACGCACTTTTTTGTTTGAGGTGTATATAAAACTACTTGGGTTTGCATACTCCTCTATCTTTAATTATTCTCTGTTTTTATACTCAACACACTGATAAGGTTTCCTCTCACCAGTTTACGCAACATAACAATGCTTGGAATAGCTAATTTAATTGTTAACGTTATGTTTTATGGGTAATAAAGAGAGTGAGGCCACCGCCCGCTTAGCAGTCAGCTTAGCGACAGGCTAAAGTCAGTGAAATAATAATAATAATAATTTATTTATTAGTTTTTTAAGTACACAAGCATATTTTACTCTAACTAGACAGCTCCCGTACTAAGGTAGGCTTTATTTATAATATTATAATTGTTTAATATGTGCTGGATAAACTTACATTACTTCCAGTTGAACTTGTTCCTCGGGAGCATCCAGACGCAACCCGTCGAATATTTCTGGGCCATTTGCGATGCACTCATAGTAGTTCTTTATGCACTGCAATGTATCATCCATTTTATAATGGCAAGAATGGTAAAAAAGAAGCAACTGCTGATCGGTAATATCCTTCGGCACGATTCCATTTTTAGTAGGATCCTTTTGAAGAATACACTCGCGGAGCTTATCTATATCGGACTGCTGTACGTTCGGGTCGCGGTTTAAAGCCGCAGCGTAATCGAAGCCCATAGAGGGACCTTTATTAATTAGTGACATTTTGTAATTCGGAAATTCGCAATTCTTTGTTCTACGAAACGGAGCACGTCCACGAGGTAAACGCCGACCTAATCGCTCGCGTCTAACCAAACAGGTTTTTTAACACGATTACCAACATAGTTCTTTTTTACCGCAGGGACAAATATTTCACACTCTGTCGATTCGATAGTAGTAGCTAAGCGCTAACAACCTCTTCGGATACATTGACATTGACAGTTGACACTGTTTTGTAAACCGGCTGCTTATTGCTTACCTACTCACATGTCATCCAGTTTTTGTGTTATTTCTTTTTTAACTGGCGATACGCCTATTAGGGTACACGCCATCCTCAAGTTCATTACTATTAAGAATGACTGTACCGGGAAAATTATAAAAAGGGCATTTAGAAAAGAAATAAAAATACATCGAGTAATTTTAGATTAGAACTAAAACAAAAAAATAGTAAAGGATACAAATACTTAACTGAAAAGTTAAATCTTTGACAATATTGAAAAAAAATAAAAAAAAATATATTTTGATGAAGCGTAGGATAATTATGAGGCCATATAACAAAATAATTGTAAAAGTATTAATAGTGGCAAATCGTCTGAAAAGATGAATAATGAATCTTGACCTTATTGAAAAATTAAGAAAAGTATTATTATTTTTTTGATAAAGCGTTGGATATAAATTCATACAGAATAAAAATTATAAGTTTGTACTTGAGAGCGTAGGATATCGTGTCGTACATAAATCTGTCGTTTTCTGGCCCATACGCTAAATATAAAGGTTAATTGGCATAAAATAAGAAGATGATTTCAACCAGCATGTTATTCCACAATTCGACGACATAGCGTCAGTGTTGCCGCAATTCCGGCAATTGCCGTTTTGTCCGGAAATCAGCACAAAAAATGGATGAAAGTACGGCGTACGACGCGCCAGTCGGTGCCGTACGCAAATATACGGCAATGAGGCGAATATGAAAAAGAAATATCTCATCAAGTACGAGGAATAATTCCATCCCTTTTGCCTTTCATGGAAACTTTGCTTCGCCTGGTTTACGATGGTCTAGAAAAACAGGCCATTGATAATGAATGGAGACGCTTTTCAGATACCGATTTTTCCCGCGTCCATCACTTCTTCTGACTTAATGAAGATATCTTCCAACCACAATCGGACATATTTTAAATTAAAGGAAATAAAGAATGCGCAGTATTGACGAGATTCGTACTTAGTACATTTTCATTGCTACATTCAAATACTGATTGCAAAAGCATTTTTAGTACAATGAACAACATAAAGACGAAATCGAATAATCTTTTGATAACTCCTACAGTAAATGAAGCATTACTTGCCACTCAATGTTTTAAATTAAGTAATAAAAACGGTAATTGTGTGAATTTTAAATCATCGTAAAAATGTTAAAATAAATTAATATTTTTGAATAGGCGCAAAAATGTATATTGTTGCCCTGACTAATGTTGAAACAGTGAACGTAGTAGAAAATATTCGCTGATGATGAATTTGACTTATACCACGATTTTTAGTATTAAGTGTGTACTTTTATCTATGTATTGTGATTATAACAGAAAACGCATAGCATTACTCAATTATTTAAAAAGTGTCGGCAGCTCATATTAAAATACGCCACTTTAAATTTCATCTACGGCAGTTTACACACAAGCTCGTGGCAACACTGGTCACAGCTCACACTCACTGACAGTCAGCCAGTAGCACGAACGTAATGACATTTGGCGGGATAAAAATGTATAGCACTTTACAGTGATCAAGAATGTGTTATAAATGCCTTAAGTGTTTCAGCTTATTTTTTTTAAAAAATGTCTTGGCGAAAACTTCCTTGTAAATCTTCCGAACTCCAGTTAACCGGCACTTTGAACGGAGGACAAAGTTTTAGGTTATATTTACATTGTAATGTTTCTTTTTAGGTAAATTTACCCAAAGTAACCTAACGTCCGTGTTTTTTTCTTTACCTCTAGATGGTTTCACGATAAGCTAACAGACGAATGGCTGGGCGTTTTTGAAAAAACTGTATGGAGACTCCGCCAAGATGACGATTTCTTATTATATCAGATTTTGGGCTCTCAACTTGAAACAGTAGGAGATGAACCAGCGACGAAGAAACGTAAAGCTACAAAGGGTAAACGAAATCAAGAAACCCTCGAAACCGCCAACCATATAAACGGTGAAAGTTTGTTGAAACAATATTTTCGTCTGGACACGGAATTGTCCCCCCTATACAAAAGCTGGTCCGATAATGATGAATTGTTTGAGGTGGCAGCGAAGCACTTCTACGGGATTCGTATTCTTGCACAAGATCCGGTCGAAAATCTGTTTTCTTTCATTTGTAGCCAAAATAACCACATAAACAGGTAAGCATAGCACATTACTTTATCAAGTTATAATCTATAGATAAATGTAACAATCAAACATATACATCTCAGGTGCAGTGCTGTGGTTTAACGGACCTCTTACTTTTAATCTAACCAGATGTTTTAAGCCGCTACAGCAGATTTACCTCTATTGCATGCAACTATTTTGAAGGTTGATCTCATCCTCTCATCTCAATACATTTTTCTGGTGAAAAATATGTTTTCAAAATTCATCCCCGATAAACTTAAAAAATTCACCACCCTAGCGGTCAAGACTTTATTTACAATTTTTAGTAGCACTTCCTCGACAACAATAAAAACTATGTAGTCATACTCTTTTAGGATATCCGGAATGGTCGAGAAGCTTTGCAAACACTACGGGAATAAAATATGTGAAATTGATGGGAAAAGCTTTTATGCCTTCCCCGAAGCCTCCACTCTGGCTAACAAAGAGGTAAAACACAATGACCTAATTTCTATGAAATCTCTAAACTTATAAAGTGAAATGAAAACATAAAAAAATGGCTTAGTAACCATCTGGGAATGTATAGTTTGATCAGTTTTCTTTTATTTATCCTTATTGATTTTATAAGAAACTCTTAAGTAAAAAAAATTTAAAAATTTTTCTTCACAAAAACTAAAAGAAAATATTTTATTAATTTACAATTTTTAGCAACCATAAGACTACACTTATTTCCGATTTATTCTGTTTTTGGATGAGCATATTATACAAGATTCCATGCCATGGAAACCATTGACCTCGAAACTAAAAACACGATAATGAAACTGGAAATGAATGGAAATACTATAGAGAAAATTGAAGACGTTTGGATAGTAGTAGATGGTATTTTTGGTATGTTGTTTGTTTGTGGAATAGACTAGAGAACGGTTGTTTAATATAAGACAAGAATATTTTTTTTAGTTTTTGCTACGAGTTCTCTACCGTAAATATTGACCAATCTCCTTTTTCCCGTGGTTAAATGGTGCTACCAGAGTGATTTCTGGAGTATATTTGAGAAGATGTTTATATTTCCTGGTCAGCCTAGATAGTTCTGGTAGTGGATGAATTTGATCTACCTTGATCACGTAAAGCCATTTTTTACTATTTAAATTGAGCTATTCAACGATAAACATAAAAACGTATTTTAGGCATAAGCATGTATTGCAGTGGCGGTCTTCATAATAAGCAATTACATAGTTCTTCACCAAAAGATGGATTTGAAAGCTGAACAAAATATTTATATCAATTATAATATTTCATTGTATCTACACATTTTAACTGTTTAAGTTATGAACGAATACCATCATATCATGCGAATATGGCAACCTGGCGACCATGAAAGGAATAGCGAGTGTTGTTAAGAAATCACGTACATATGACAGCATGTTTATAGATGTTTTTCGGTTTTATAGAGAACAAGGTAAGCACATTAATTATGCTTCACGCTAGTACATGATACACAGCGACTCGACGGTCACCGGTGTTAACTGTTGCTGGCTGCGTTACACGAACTTTATTCGATTAAATGTTTTGACTTAATGGTTATGTGTCAGCATTGTTTTATTTTCTTTATATAATTACTGATCACATGCATATAATTGCAAATAGTTGATTTTTGTTTAGTACTTATATTGTTTGTTTTGTATAAATATGAAATAATAGTAAATCCCCTCTTACCCCCTCTCCCCCCGAATGTTGTTTGACCAAGGCATATGGCACTGCACGCCACTGATGTATCGGTAATGATTCTTCTTTTCATTTCGGTATAAAGGTTGAAGGTGAGCTGCGAACTTTGGGTTTCGGTTATCGGGCAAAATTCATCCAACAGTCGGCGGAGAAGATTTCCGAGTTGGGAGAAAGAAAATGGTTCGTTTCCTTGGCCAATCTGCCTTACAAAGAAGCCAAAATAGAACTCATAAAATTGCCTGGCATTGGCCCAAAGGTTAGAAATTATTTTAAATTTTGGATTGTTGTTTTTATGTACCTGTGTTTTAAATACTCATAACATTGTATGTATCATAGGTGGCGGATTGCATTTGTCTCATGTCCTTGAATCATCTGGAGGCGGTGCCTGTTGACACGCATGTATTTCAAATAGCTTCACAGAACTACCTTACGCATCTCAAAGGACTAAAATCTGTAACTGATAAAGTCTACAATGAAATCGGAGATCATTTCCGGCAACTGTATGGACCTTTGGCAGGTTGGGCTCACACGGTGAGTATTATGAAGTTACTAACGATCTTCCAACTATTTCTTTTAGTTTTTATATATTTCATATTCATGAATAAAGGCTCTGATAGTTGAGACAGAGTACTTGTTAGTCATTATACCCTCGAAAAAGCCAATAGTCTTAGGAAAAGAAGCTGTATGTGGGTGAAGTGCCTTCAAAGAATGCAGAACGGACGAATTTGCAGATGTCACAGGAGGCAGGTCGAACCAAAAGGTACATTCCTGTTCTTTTCCGTTTTGTGTTCCGATATTGGGTGCTGCATCTCGTCACCGATTAATTATTTTTAATAAAAATTGACAGTCCACTTGACTCTATCGAACAATAATACCTTTCAGTATTTTACTAAACGATCATCTGTTCCTTGAGCACTTCGAAAGCGTATTGATAAAATGTAGTGTTTTTAGTGAAAGCATGTAGTCCAATGTTTGATAGCGGTTGAACAGACGATTGAGAGTTTTGAATAAATATATTTTTTTTGTTAAAATTTATTAAACTTGTCTACAGGTATTATTTTGTGCAGATCTAAAGAAGTTCCAAGAAAATGGTACAGCAGCAGCGACAAAAAAAACAATTAAAAAGAGGAAAACAAAGGTTGAAATTCACACAAAAAAAAAAGTTAGTTGAAAAGCTGATCTCAAACTCTGCAAACTCTAAATTAGCCAACATTTTTGCCCTGCATTTAAACATTGTGGAGCGAGACCCTGTGGCGAGCAGACTCTAAGGCATAAGTAACCTGTGTAGAAATGTGTCACTGTGCGTACTCTGTGAGATGTGGAAACCTCAAAAAAAAAAAAATGTAACAGACCACATCATTCATCATATAAGTTTTTCTAAAACTTAAATTAAAATAATTTCATGATTAAAACCAAATTAATTTTGTAAGGCGTTTTTATTATTTTAACTCATTAAAATAAGTACAGTTATTATTTGTAAAGGAATGTAGATCATAATTATGCCTATTATTATTGTTGCTACCTACAGTAATATGTTTCAAGCACGCAACTATTCAAAAATCTTTTTTTTAATCATTATGCTTTGAAAGTGGAACTACATAGTAGTAAGTTAATAAACAATTATAATTGACAAATACATGATTAATATATCTTATACCATGGAGTCTATATTAACAGGAGGTAAGCCGAAAAACGTCCGCTTGGGTTGGAGCCGCGCAGTAGCGTCTGCGCACTTTTGAGCCGCGCAGTAGGGGTCTGCGCAAGTCGAGTACTAAGCCGAACCGAACGAAAGTTACAGCGCGCTTGTATGTTTGAGCGTTCTGTCAGTGTGTGTAATACATGAGTCTTCTTCCCGCCCCCCGCACTCATGAGGACGTTTTGCGTCGCATTGGCCGAGTTGATCCTCCTGTGTATAGACTCCATGTCTTATACCCTTATAAAGTATGTTTTTTTTTTTAAATGACCACTATGACGGATACCTTAACAACTATCATTTCTACTTGATGCCAGCATACATAATGGTATAGTTTGTGTTGATGGAAGGCACTGTACAGTTCAAATCACCTGGTTATTATGATGTAAGAATATTCATAATCAACATTAACAATGTTATAAAATTAAATTATAACAAATAACATTTAATATAAGTAGGTAATTAAAACAATATCAAAACAATTTATTTGAGGGTTCCAGTTATAGCATACCTAAAAATAGAAATAAATTAAACATGGTTTTTTTATATACCATCAAATTCTAATTTGAGTGATGTCATTAATGTACACTGTTTTACTCGTTTGTTTTTTTTTATTTTAGCACTAGTGCCATTTTAGAGGTGAAGGAGTCCATGACATTGTGTCATAGATTATTAAGTTATCTAAAAATAAAATTTCCTTATTTGCCTTGCTACTTTTTAATAAATGCATAATACCCACATTTCTCGTTAAATCTGCAAAAAAATATTGCGCCTATAGCTTGTATGAATAAGATTGTAGAACGCTCGCTAAACAGTGACCACTAACATCACTATTCATTCATTCAATTCATTGGAATTGTACATTAATGTAGTTTTTTTTTAAAATCATGCAGAAATTAAAATAATTAATAAAAATTCTTACTAAAATATTAAGTACATAGGACATCTTTTAGATCAAATCGTTTTTCACTTTCTCATAGGAATCGAGAAAACTTTTTAAGGAACCAAATATTATTAAATAAACAGATTTGACTCTTAACAAAAAGAGTCAAAGAGGTCAAATGTAATTGTGAATACTTTAGCATTAAAATCCACTTTCAGATCTGTGGTAATGATAATTGCATTTACATCTGAGGGATTTATTTGTTTATTACAACTTCATATTTCGACACACAAAACAAGGGACGTACGAGTGTGTCGAGTGCTCGTTTGTATTTTGTGATTTCGCATTAAGGGTAACATTAACACTATATCAATATTAAAAATATGCCATCAATTTTAAATTACTGACAATATTACTGATGGTGTATAAAAGGATATTGAGGTTGTTATTATATTTGACTTAAAGAGCAGGATTTTGGGACAAACATGCTTTTAAAAGATTTGAAAATTTATGTTAAATATTGTTTTTCTATGGGCTCCGATACAATTTTTGAAAATAAAGTTTAGGTGGCAATATTCTTTGACTTGTAAGATGCACGCGATTGAAACTCTTCCTAAACAATCACATGCGCCTGTTTGCACTGAGCAGTGCAAAGTTTTGTATACGAATATCATTTTTAGTCTACAAAGAGCCCCAGAAATGTCACATGGGACTGACCTATGACGTTGGGAGGACTGGGATCAATTTCTCTTGGATATAATTAATATCTTGGAGAGCAAATTTTCAAGTCAACCGTTACCACGGCCTAAGTAGGAATGGAATGGAAAGGTTATAATCGAACTTTTGCATCTTTCACAAAGATGAGGATCACATTATGAACAGCCAATGAGCTTGGAATTTTTAAATGTAATATACAACATACAGTATTTTAAATAAACTCAGTCTTAAAGTACGCTAAAATAACATTGCAAAATAAATGCTTACGTATGAATAACCTAAAATATTAAAGTGAGATTTAAAACCTCATTGAGCTTTCATAATTTTTTTAGGAAATTACAAAACCATTGGCTAAACACTGTAAAATTATTAATATTAAAAAGTAAATCATATAAACAATTACACTAGAGAATAAAAATTGCCACATCTTTAAATCTGAGTAAAAACTTATACTTAATTAAAAGGTTCTTCCCTTTACAAAAAAATCTTGGAATTTGAGAAGATTTTTACAAAAAACCAACTGAATCATAAAACTAGCGATAAAGTAGGTCTATCAAATAATATTGTTCAGTTGAATTTAGATAATCAGAAATGTGAGCAAAACACTTTTAACACTTAGATAACTAAAAGAAAATAATTATGATCTCTTATTTTAATCTTATGAATAACATTTTCCTGCTTTCTTTGCAAGCAATTTGAAGATAGGCTTTATTAAATTGACATTTTGAATGTGCCTGCGAATATATCGTTCTGTAAAAATGTTGACTTTAGTTTTTCCCTTATGGTCTGGTGCCTCAAATGGATATCCATCACAAAAAAAGAAGATAAGAAATCAATTCGTACATTTTCTGCTCTGACATCTGTCGATTGGTCAAATAATTCAATGTCGGTGGTGCCCAAATAGCAAAACTTCAAAATTAATGTAGGCAACTAAAATTTTGGATCTAGTTTTTTGTAATTTTATTGTAAAAATAACATTTTAAAAATCTTTTTCTATGAAATTAATTACAAATGACATTTTCATAAGATGTAATAAGCATACATTTACTAGTTATTTACATTCCAATTCTTCATAGTGCTTGAGAATCGCTACATAATTCATATAGAAAGTGTTAATCATATTGAAGCAATATTATTATTTTACAGCACCAAATACTCTACTATAATCATATCAGTCTGGGTAGGTTCCACTATCGCCTAATCGATCTGGGGTCACCTGGAAGCTGATAAACTAGCATATTAAACATGCTTCTAAAACCTTATTTCACATCATTTGAATACCGAGAGTGGACAGCAGTAATATTGGATTCCCACTTGGAATATTTTAAGGATCTCATGTACATGTCATGGACCTGACTTTATTTTATGATCAGTGGATACATACCATGTTCCAGTCAAGTGCAATAAACAAAGGAACTTTATTATTTAAATACCATAAATCTTTGGGCAGTGCTCTATTAAGACGGAGAGTGTTATAATTTCAGAGGTGATGTCGGTGGACCCTGGGGGTGTAGCTACGAGGGTAGGAGCGAACACGGTGCTAATGTTGTGCGCTGTCATTTTGTTCAATTGAGACAGAAGAGATACCCTGCACAAAAATAAAATTAACATTGTACTTAATATACTCACCACTACACTTATTTTTTAATATAAATCCTCCAGCTGTTTTCTAGTTACCCCGATTGATAAGGACCACAAATCCTTAATCTATTATCACATTTTTCTAACTAACCCTTCCCTAATGAAAAATATTCGCTAACCATATCCTAACGAGAATTATTCACTGACCCTTTCTCAATGAGAAATATTTGTTAACCCCTAATGTCTGTCTGTCTCCCCGAACAATCGGCGAAAGACTTACATAAAGGGCTCGGGCGCTAGTCAGGTTAAAAATAATGATTACAGCACACACAAGTGACTGAGATAAGTATCGTTAAGTATCCTTTTTTTTTCTTTTAAATCTTTTCTTATGTAAAATAATAAAAATACTTATTAGTTTTAATTGACATTTAAAAACATAAATAAAAATTATTTTGCAACTTAGACATTATTTTTTGTATAGTTAGTAATAAAACCAAATTCTAAAGAATTTCACAAGCTATTCAAAATAGTGCAGGTTATCACTAAAACAATTCTAAACTAATTTTTCTAACATAAGCATTTTACTTTGCGTCCGGTTTTAGTACATTTTTGAAAATTTTCGCATATAGTCGCTCGGCGGTGAAAGGTGAAATAATGCGTTTCTATTTTGAATGGTTTAAGAGTAACGCAGCTTGGTATGTTATGAGTCCTTTATTAGTTATTGATTTAGTTAGTATCAGTATCAATGTCTCATAGTCTAACCTAAATAAATGATGTTTTAAATGCTACGTACCTATACAAATGCTGGATCATGTATTGGAGAGTGATGAAGTGAGCGGGTGGCAAGAAATTCAAACTCTCCCTTAGAATGTCCACTTGCTCAGGGCTCGTCTTAGCATCTACGAGGAATATAGACATTATTTAATCATATAAAATACACAGCAATCTCAATTCTTAAATTATAAAATAGTTTTCAAAACAAAATTATTATTATAAAATCGTTGTAAATAATTACAATTTACTTCATTGCAACTATATTTTATAAAAAATCACTAGTTGAAGCCTTGTCCTAGGTCAAAAATTAATTATAGCGCTAAGTAGGCATATATAATTTCAAAAGGTGGCCAACAAAGTAAATTGTAATTAATTTCAAACTTTCATATAGAAATCCACAAAATAATTAATACGATTATAATTTCATATCTATTTTCAATACAGTATTGATTTAGTTTTTATAAATTTAAGTTTCTTTGCGGTCATTCAAAATATATTATGCTTATCCGTCCATTTTTGAGAACACATCTTATTTTCTTCGGGCGTGATCAGTTAATTATCTGGTCTGAATGCCAGAAAAGCTATTGGTATCTTGAAATTATTCCATTCATTCTGTATTCCATGTCCAGATGAAAATCACAAACAATCCGTAATTGGGAGTCATTGTACTTATCTTGCATTATTGATTTATATTAATAATACTGATTGTTACCATTTATTCGTAAAAATCCAACATCTTCTATAGAAGTTTTCCCATAACTAAACTTATGGTTTATGATAAATTATATTTGAATATATAAAATAAAATATAATGTTTAAGTGTCAAATAAACGTTTTATGACTCGATAAACTTTTTTAAACTAGGTGTTGTTTATTAGAAAGATAGTTTTTCTAGTGACATAATCTTATAAGGACATCGAGAGTTTGAAAGTACAGTGGCAGACATTAAAATTTAACAAAGCGCACTTACATGAGGCTTTGATAAAGTGCGGATGCGCTTCGTATGTTATCAAAGGCACAGGCAATAATCTCAAATAAAGTTTGAGCACTCCTGCAATGACATTTATATTCGTATACACCGATAAGTCAGCTGCTTCTCCATCTGCAAATAAACAAAAATTAATTCATAATAGCTGCCAACAAACGCTTGAGAAACATGATAAAAAATATCTACAAATATGTGAATATAGAAGATATAGTTCCGTATAGTACCGTGAGTTAAAAAAAAAATTATTACGAGAGCCAAATATAAAACATGAATTCTTGTATAGTAACAGATAACAAATTACCTTTATCAAATGCAGTCTTGAGAGCCTCTATTTCATCGGCAAAGCCGGATACCCTGTAAATGCCTTCTTGCTCCACTCCTCGAGCTTCTATTTCGACAACGCACTTTTTTACAACGAAAGGCAGAGTACTGCTGTGGGCATTCAGTAGTGTCGTCAAGTCAATGCCGAAAACACCCCGAAGTCTCTTAAGATCCGGCAAGCAAAGACTCGGTACCCGCTCCGAGCACTTAGAATGCGCTATGAAGCCACAATCTGCAATCATTGAGAAACATTTTCTAATTGTTAAATTTGTAAATAACAGATGGTGCTGCTAACCGTAAACAGAGATAAATAAGAAGTTCAAAAACTTGAACTTTGTGTTAAAACCAAAACTTTCCTTCAGTTAGAAGTTTATTACTATCTGGCAGAAAGTTTTTTTTGGAATAGTTACAGATCATTCGACAGTTATCTTCACTTTGTTCTTGTTTTATTAATTTAAGTAATTATGAACCACACTTACAAACCCACGCAAAAATTGCACAACAAAATGCTCATCACTTACTCGCCACTTTCTTGCCGATACAAATCAATACGCCTCTTCAGAAAATTTACACTTGAGAAAAACAAAGTAAAAAGCAGATTAACATATAAACTAAATTAAAATTTAATGCATAACCTTATCACCTGTACCTTACATGTTACTTGTACCTATTTCATTATTTTCCCACATAAGTATTGTATTTTATTCTCTATACTTTTTTATTGTTATATTACATCAAAATATGTTTTTACAATCATTCTTATATTTTTTGGTTTAGTATAACAGTGAAGATTTTTAAATGGTGTTTTCATATTTTATGCAACGTTTTTTTGTAAAATTTCAACTCTTAAGGTTTGCACTCCAAAAATTTTTGGCGGGAATCATTTCATAGCGAGTCAATACCTAAAAGTAACTTGAATAAACAAAAAACACACCTTCACATTTCATTCCCTGTGCAGTGAATCCCCAGAGGAAATTGGCGCAGAGCTCACACCAGTTCAGGCCCTTGAAAGTGTGCACTTTGAAGGAATGGGCCTTATTGTACTTGCCTACCAAAGGGTTGTCTATGAAACTGCTTCTATTGCTAGCGTCCCATGTGGTGTTGTCAGTTGTTTGGAAATTTGACTGCATTTTGTTAGCCAGATTATCTTTGACTTCGTTACAAATGTTGTTGTTGGCAGTACGGGGCATAGCGTTCTCACAAATCTCTCTGTAGAGAAAGGGGGTTTAATGAGAAAAACATATTTTGGAAATTTAATAAACGAATATTATGGAAATCTAACATTTAATGCCCGAAAGGGCCTGGTCATCACAAAAAACCACCCATTGCTTTGGTATTGCCTGGTCAAAAAACTAAAATCAAAAAAAGCTGTCATCCCATCAATGAGGATTAGTAGGGTATAGCTACTGGTCCGGGACCTTAAAATGACCACCTATGTCCGGCAATATCACTTTCCTGTAGCCCTCTGCCCCGCTACATTATGCCTTGATATTCTGCTGTACTCCACATACCTAAAAAGTTTTAATAGTTTATTTAACCAACATTCCCAAAGACCACCTTTTCAAGTCAAATATATTATTAAATAATGATCTCACTTCAGCTATTTGGAGAAATGGTTTCAAAGTACGCAGTTAATATGGGTGCTTTTTTAGCTCCCTGCCAAACCCTTTCACCATCTTCTTGAAATCTAAGGCTGACCAGAAAACTTATAAACACCTTCCCTGAACATGCTTCAAAAATCGCTCTGGCAACATCATTCCACATCTGGATAGGGAAAAAAGGAGAATGGTTTCCGATGGGCCTGACTTCGGTCAGTGATTTTCATGACTGCCACTCTCTTACCACAAAATTACCCTTTCTTTATTTAAGGTTAAATTGGTAGTTTGTTTGTTATATATAAATTAAAAAGTTCATTGCTTTACCTAAAGTTAATGTAAAAATACTTAAGTTGTATTTTTTTTTTTAAATAAACGCAAATAGATCGTTTATCCCAGATAAAGTGACTTTGTGACTTAAAACTTGTGAAGGGTATTAATGTAAAAACAATTATTGTTAAATTCAATTTGAAAATGATTAAGTATACCGTAATAACAAAAATAGTGTCATAAATGAGAAGAAAAACATCAAAATTGTATCAACTGAGATCAAAAGTAAAAATTAATTTGAAATAAGGGTTTTCAATCTCCAATAAAGTTTGATAAATTACACTTTTGATAATATTAAGCTAAGAATTCATATGAATCAATAATATCATCAACAATCTTCCACCGACCTGTTTTTCTTGGCACTCAATGCCCTTAATTTCCTCCTGTGTAGCGTAATGTAAGGGCTTTCCTGATAAACTGACTTTGCGTGCATCATATCTATGATGTGCGAGGCTTTCAATTCCATGTGCATTGTGACGAGTCCATCCGCCACCAGTTCGTGTATGCTTTTGTAGCGTTTCTCTCTCACAAAATGCTTACCATCGTAATATAGCTTATAATGGTGTATTTTGTTATCAAATCTATAAATAACAATAAACAAAAGGTCTAAATACCACACTGTGTTATATTAGAGGCTTTTGTATTCACAATAGTACTCATATTTAATTAATGAACAGAAGATATTTTCTCATTTTTTATTAATTTTAACAATCATATACCCCATACTTAAATAAAATATAAAAAGAAACGTTGCTATTAGTTTAAATATATTTCATTGCAAGCTTATGTGCTTTTGGCAACTGAGCAAACATAAATTAGCAGCATTATATGTTTATTGTTGATCAGTGCTATGTTTTTATGGTCAGCAAAGTTAGTTTGCCCTTTATGAAATATCAGGCTGCTTTCATGAAATTAAAGCATATACTGAGATCTAAGATACCACAGTGCCCGAAGATAAGTCTTCAATCAATGCTTCCATTCTGTCCTAAATATGGAGCAGAAACTTGGACTCTTGGACCTTATCCATAAATTAAAGATCACGCAGTGAGCCATGTAAAGGGCATGTTTAGAATCTCTTTGAAAAGATAGTTTTTTCTTAAAATAATTGGTATGACCTAAGTCAGGGATTCCCAAACTATTTTGGGCAAGAGACTCCTTTTCCAAAATGTAGATTAAAATTTCCTTAATAGATTAAAATAAAACACATACAATGGTTTCATGATATTCTGTTAAATCATGATAAATTGTAACACCATTTTAGTTTTTTTTTTTTAATTTTAATGCCCGGCTAGTAATGAACCAACATGGAAATAATATTTCAATTTAATGATAATAATAATTATAATTTGACACTGAACATTCTTTTGCATAATTTATTTGTGCACATAGATAAGATTGTATTCATTTTAACTAACCAGTTATAAATAATACGTTCCAACAGCTGTCATAATATTGTTATTTAAATATGATATTTGTGATGGTATCAAACTGTCAAAGTTTCTATTAGTACTAAAAATTTGCTGCTTTATGTTATGTATCTATATTATCCGGACAGCCTCCGATGTCATCTAAATGGCTATAGTTGTTTTTAAACAGCATCAAATCATCATCATCGACACACAAAAATTCAACTTTTTCGCAATTGTACTTTTCGAGTTGAAAGATGCAACAGACAGATAGACGGTCAAAGGACGGGGATAGTAGCTTCTTGAATGTATGTATAGAAGCTAAAATTGACATGAGCAGGATCCTTAGAATGTCTCCTATATTGTCTCGCCGAGAGTAGGTTACCTTATTTGCAAACCGTAGTGCAGATGTAAACCAAAAGCACTAATATACATAGAAAAAACCAATAGGGGCTCCACCATTTGCTAAATAGTATCTCAATTTGGTTTATTTTAGAGCTAGAATACTTATATATTAAAGGGTATTTATTATTTTTGGAATAAAACACATCTCACCGCCATGTAAGAGTATAGAAGTCATTTTCCGCAGCACCTTTCCTAACCAAATAAGAGCCATTCGGTTGGCCTTCCAAAAGGGCCGCAGCATCCTTATGGCCCAATACTCCATGGTATTCATCACCATAGAAATTCGGGTGGTGCAAAACATCTAAACTTCCGCATGGTATTATACGCGCTTTTGGCGCCTCCATCTGTATTCTATAAACTAAAGAGAAAATCGCTTTCAATACCAATTAGACGGTATTCACATTCTTTCTGCATAAGTTGAATGCACGAGCAAAATAACTTACGTTCCGGTTTCCAAATTTTACGGATGGGTGAATTCTCGTCGACAGTAGTCATTTCGATTTCGGACGGATAATATGGTTGGAATGTCAAGATCTATCTTAATTATGCGAAACTACATGTTGATTCCTTAATAACTGCAAAACCCGATTATAATTTATTATCCTTAGTACGTTCAAAAAAACGATTTCTTTGTAAATAAGTTTGACAGTTCCTGTCTACCTCGAAGATCTTCGACCTCGTTCTTTTTTCTTCTTTAAAAAGGTGCAATTGCCAATATCATGTTTTTAGTATGGCTAGGAAAAATGAAATAATAAAAACTTAATATATATTAAAATCTAATCGGTAAATTTATGACAAACAAAATTAAATAAAAAAAAATGAAAACTAACCATATAAGTATCCCTATTTAAACATTTATTTTATTGTCCTTTAATTAATCAAAAAAAAAAAAAAATATTTATAAAAATATTAGTATGAATATTAACTGACGAGATAAAATATAATATTTCAATGAAACCATCTTTATTTAAAAAAAAAAAAGTGTTCAGAGAGCTATTAAAAAAAACATGGTTCACTTCATAAAAAAATATGCTACACAAGCTATAGCTTAGGGCCTCCACTTTCTTGAGGACTCCCAAAAAAAATTGTCTGGGCGAGCAATAATTGTCATATATACTTAAAAAATCAAAATCAAAAAAATTGTAAAAAGTAGAGCGTGAGACCACATAAGACCAGTATTTGGTAAAGACTTAACAAATAGTATAAATGCCTAACCATTAATGGCACGAAAAGCAAAAATTGAAATAAACAATAAAGAATGTGTAGCTGTCAGACTTCTGATTTTTATTGGTGCACATTTCATACAACAGATTCTATGACAGGTTAGGTACACAGAAGTGTCGTACCCTATAGCATGATAGTCTCTGCACCTGAAGCACAATCGGTAGGTGTTAGGTTCGATTCCCGGTAGGTTCGGGGACTTAATGTTTTTCTGAATGTTCAAATTTAAAATCGTTTAAAACAAACCAACCAAAAAGATACGTAGATCAATGTTTCTTCTAGAATCTCCTAGAAACATCTGGAAGATAAAAGATAAAAGAATCTCACATTTTGCAAACAATAGACTTTTTTTTATTTCTCTTGACTATAGGCCAGAAACCGACAGAACAGAGTTAGTCTTATTAGTAAGCTACTTCCTTCGAGTCCTCTTATCAGATTACACTTCAAATTAGAAAATATGAACCGGCACTGGAGTAACTAGCATGTGTGACTCGAATCAACTTGAATATTATTGAATACTACTTAGCTCTGTTGCGGAGGACGATGGAGCAATTATTGAGTGGAAATATGTAAACTGAGAGCTCTGTCGTTTAGCAGCAGTTCCAATGATGGAACTTCACAGATTTAATACTTAACAAGGTATTAAACTATACAGGACCTAGAACTGCTGCCTTTAAACTCAGTCTGCAGGACTTTAAAGATATAAAGGCCTATAATGATTTGTGATGCATAGAAATTTTAAATTATTTCCTACCTAAGATGTGGTTTGTGTTTCCATATTTAGTGTGATTATAACATTATGATTGCTTTTATATCGTTTTCTTAAAATGAAATAATAAAAAATATTAAAAATTGTCAACAAAATGTCACTTTGAACAATGTAAAGATTTTACACACCACTCTCAATAGCCTGGATAATGTATCCTAATATGTTAAATGTTATTATATAAATTGTTAATATGATAAATTTCGAATCAAATATAAATATTGAAATTCAATCTATTGATTTTGATCTAAGGCATCCTGTAGAATACAATTTATCTTCAATAGATAGGCTAATTACCTCCATGCAAATATTGTAAATATAAATTTCCTGTTAAACCATTTTTGTATTTGTGTATTAGAAAAATATAAATTACAAACCCAAATTTATCATACAAAAAAAAATATGCCCAAATTTTAACTTTCACAGTTAACATTATAAACATGAATTTCACGGATTTTCTAGTTACTTTTTATAACCGAATTAATCCCAACCCAAACAATTAAATTATAACCGGAAAGACAGCTACAAATTGTCACTCCTTAATTGTGCAAAGAATCAGTACGTCTCCCACTGTCATCCGGTATTCAGCCGGTACCTCCTCGTACGTCTACATTTCAAATAACTAGTTTATATAAAGGACTAGAAATGTTCAATAAATTACCGGAAGAATATAAAAACAAAAAAAATATATTAATTTTCAAAAGAGCCATCAAAACATATTTAATTTAAAAAAAAATCTGTATGAATTCAAAGACCTATAATTGAAAGGAAGAAATGTTATGTGGCAGTTATTCTTCACACTAATTCTAAAATAGTATATTTAAGCATAATTATAAAACTGTTATTTACAATTTATATATATATATATTTTGTGATGTATTTTTAGCTATGTAATACGAGTACGAGTAGTATAAATGTCGAACACTCTAGGCATGATGTATCTATATATTGGCATTATATCAATTTTTGTGAACCAATTGAAAATTGTCATTCCTATGCATTAAAGTTGTTCTTGGAAATAAACTTTTACTTTACTTTACTTTACATCTCTGACACAGTCGGGATGTCGAAGTCATGTGTCTTAAATACAGTACCTTAAATATGAATGTCGGTCAAGAAACTACCTACTGTTATGAACATAAACTGAGAACCGATCAAAATAGTTCACCAGTCCTGTCATTTAACAGACGGACAGGTTGAACTCTACCTTGAGGATTGAGATTCATTCTTATATAAACAGTTTGTAAAAATTCTTATGGTATTTATAATAAAAAAAAATATATTGTTATTCTACCCAAAAAGATATGTTCTATTATTAATTAATACAATACGATTGTATGTATATTAACTATATATATTAAGATGTGATGATTATTATATGTATTTATGAGAGAAAAGGTTTAAAACTACTACGCCTAAATTGAGGACATTTATACTGAAATATGTTATGTATGTTAGTGGATGTAGGGGGTTTTTCCCCCGTGTACCGCGTCCTTTCCAGAACTATTGTACTTTTAAATCCACTTATAGCTCGCCCTCTAGTCCCGTACTGTAGATAAAGTTCAGTAACTTTTTGGGTGCGATGGTTCTAATCTCTTCTGGCTTGAGGAGATGGTTGCCTAGAAGCTGGTACCTTTTGTACATGAGGGGTCCACATTCTCCCAGTAGGTGTAACGGAGTTTATGGGCCCACTTGGCAGAGCCTGCACCTGTCGTCGGTCGATAGGCTTAATTTGTGCAGGTGTTTGTTCAGCTTGCAGTGGCCAGTTAAGGTTCTGGTTAGGATCCTTATTTGGTATCGGCTCAACTTTAATAGCTCCGAGAGTCTTTTTTGCGAGAATCCTACTATGAGTTATTTGGCTTGCTTTTGTCCGGGCAGTTCTTGCCAGTATTTTTGGCTTTGCTTCCAAACCCAAATTTTGACCAGCCTACTGGTGGTGCTTTTAGCTATACTGCAGGCCGGTTCTGGGCCCATCATAGTCATGCTCAAACCTTTCTTTGCCAGTTCATCTGCTTTCTCATTGCCATCAATGCCTGAGTGGCCTGGTACCCACTTAAGTGTGACCCTGTTGTGTGTTGCCAGGGTGTTGAGTATTTGTACGCAGTTTAGCACTAGCTTTGACTCAATGGCGTTTGAGTTGATAGCCTTCAGAGCCGCTTGGCTGTCTGAAAGTATGTATTTTTATTCTTGTAGGATCTTTCGATGCTCTCATGCGCGTCTCAATGATGGCATATAGCTCTGCCTGGAATATAGTAGAGTGCAATCCCAGGTTGATCGATTTCGTGAGTCTCAGGCAACTATTATCACAATATTTGTTAAAGATTGCATATAAATAGGCTCTTGCCTATTTATATGCAATCTTTAACAAATATTGTGACAAATAACACCTATTTGAGAGTGAAATCAAAATGGTAGTACTTTTAGTACTTCCATTGAGTTCTCTTCTCGAGGTTCGATCAGATATTCAACTTAAGATATTCTGTCAAAAAAAAGGAGGGAATAAAAGAACACAGGCAATTTAAACATTTATTTTTAAATAATTTTAAATCAATATCACAATTCCCTTCCATGTTTATCTAGTATATTTATTTCGCTATGGCAACATTCACGACATGCAAATAAAATTACTATAATACACAAGTCATTCACTGCTCAACTACAAATTCGATTCGCCTAGAAACGACGCTAACACACTAGTAGCCTCAAACCGTATTAAAGAAAATAAAAAATATTTAACGGATTTTGCATGTAAAACAAACAAATCGTAATTTATACGAAATCTTTTGAACACACTTATGGCCTACTTAAACAGAAGCCTTCTTACTTATAAACTTTGCTTAACATAAGGTAATTCTGCCAATCACCCTCAGGTCTATATAAATCAGTCATATAAATGAACAGTTCAAAAGTGATTACATTGAAGAGAACAGGATGAAAGCCAAAGTCTTATAATTAGGTACATAAAAATTTAAGCAATACTTTACTTATTTGAATCCCGGAATAATGAATGTAGCGACATCTCATCGTATAAGAGGATCCAGATTGTAGTAAATATTGTCTTAAGGTGACGGAACGCTGGATGTATTTACACCCATGACAGGTCACCAGAACTTGCGTACTACTCAATGAATCACTAACAAGAACAAGTCCAAATGAATGTTTTTTTGACAGTAAAAGAAATGTCAAATCTGAGAAGCTATAGATTTTGAAAGTCTTATGGTTACTATCAAATAAAGGAATAAAGAATTATGCGATATGCCATTTTCTCTGGATACTAGGGATAAAAATTAATGTTTAGGAGCTAGATTGACCAAATACTGAGACTAGCCAAGTCCGGCAGGAAAAAATAACAAGACTAGACCAGACGAAGGGTAGATAGCACGAAAAGAAAAACTTATTTTATGCAAATTTTATAAGGCGAAAATAGATTAACATTTTGATAAATTAATAAAACAATAAAAGTGTAAAACAAAAATGTCCTCTTATAAATTGCAGCTATAACTGAAAAACATAAATGTGAATTAGATTCTGAAATATAAATAATTTCATCAAATGCTCTATTAATGCACAATCTGATAAATAAGATAATAATTAATAAAAAAAATGTATTAAAAATACACAGGTGAGATTTTTCGTACAGTCACATAAATAAATAACTATCACTAATTTTAGCGACAATGCTTTAAATTGTTAAAATAATTTTATTTATTTACTAAAATCTATTCGAATGGAGTTACTCCAATTGCTTATGCACGTGCTCAACGTGTACTATTTTCTTACGTGTCAAACCACCTAACCTAGCCTCACTGCACCTTGGCAGACTTTCAAAGATTAATGCAATGATCGATGTATCACTATTTGAGTCGAATCTCCGTACCCGAAATGCACACTTGCTAGATAATCAAGCAGCTTTGAGACTCATTGGCATTGGGTGATGGAATCAATCTGAACATCCCACCATGAACTTATACCCACTTAATCCAAACTGGTAACCATTCAACTGAAAATTAAAGCGGACAGATGGAATAGTTGAATTACCGAAGTAAAAATGCGAGTTTGTATTGAAGTTAGGGTGTGGCATCCATTACAATTTTTTACGGTGCTTTTGAGGGCGCCGTGTGATTTATTTTCATGCACAACCAAAAGCCGTTGTCGGAAAAATTGTAGTGTAAATGAGAATGACCCTTTTCATCTAATACTATTCACAAATTATGGACATCTGACATTAATAGCGATACAACGAACATTGTAGCCTCTAAAAAAAATTTAAAATAATTATTATAATATCATTACATCTTTTCTAAATTTTTCTCATTGGACACTATGTTTATTTGGACATAATATTGTAATATCATGGCAGATTTGTAACTTTTTGCATTCGTTATACAAACATTTATTTTTGTTTTGTACTATATTTATTATAAGTTTGAATTACCTGGATAGAAGTTGTTTTGAAAATCTATACACAAGTGTAACATTACTACTTAACGCGCAGCCTAACATCTATCAAGCATATTATGAAATGGTGGGTTAGCGTAATAAGCATTGATCTGTTCTCAGCCATAATGTTACAATATTATAAACACAGTATTACACTCCTAACCCTTCTAGCCTCACGGAGCCAACGCTAGATCAAACGAATCCATTGCAGTAAGCATTTATTTTTAAATGTAAATATTGCGAGGAGTTTATATTTCACTAAACAGTGAATACAATGCGGCTAGTCAACTTCATTGCAGTGAGCATTCATTTAATAAAATTGCCAATAAAATACATTTAGCATTTAAACACATTATAATGCGTTGTCGAAAGCAGTCTACCTTTCTCCTGCGATGCAATAAAAAGTTGATATTTAAATTCATAGTCAAAAGTGATTTTTCCTCTTTACAAACACGAATTATCGTGACTTGACTATTGTGAAAGTAGTAATATTAGAAAAATATTATAAAATGTAAATAAAAAATATGAAAATATAAATTTCATTGTAAAAAATACTCGTTTTTCTTATCAATAAAGTGAAAAACAGATGTAAGATATCGGCACTTAATTTTACATATTGTTGAGGTAGATCGTAGCTGAACACCTACCATATTCTTTATTCGCAGTGGCCTTATTCTAAGAGTGTCGGTGAGCTGATTGTTTTACTAATTGTTTTCTTTAACCTAAGTTATATTAGCATATCTTTTTGAAAAATAGTTGCTTCATCCTAGGTCATATGCAATTGATTTCAGTTTCCCAAAACTAAGCTAAATGCGCTGAGTCTGGAGAGATATTGGTAATGAAAGATTATAAATCATACGACTATGTGTATATCCGAACCCACAATTTCTAGACCAAAAGAAGAATTTTCCCAGATAAAAATCCATTGGCGATGAGCAGCTTATCTCTATTTGGGATTAAGTAGATAAAACCCGGTATTCATAAAATGTACGGGAGTATCATGAAACTTCGTCGGACTTATTTTCAAGACTGTTAATGTGTTTCAATGCCGATTACAAAAAATGTCAATTGTCATTGAAACCAATCGTCAATTCGATCACTCTCGGAACAATGCTGCAAACAACAGTATAAAATTTTATCATAGATGCAAGATATGATTTATCTGGCGCTATATAATTTCATGGTACAAAATAAAGTAAAATACATTTAGAAAATATGTAAAACGGAATAATAAGTTTAGATATTATAAATATATAAATAATAAAACAAAGAAACATTTTCTATGATAACCAGTGAAGAAAAGACTTGCTACATCTACAGGTTAAAAATGCAAAAATGTTATTCAACATTCGGTTTTACAATTAAAAAAAAAATGCTAAATTTTATAGATTCACTTTTTTAGAAACTCACTTTTATTAAATACTACACAGAAACTGGACAACGCTGCATTATTGTTTGGCCCATTCGGGGAACCCAGCCGTTTCTGGGAAAATGACAGTGCCGTAAATTGGGAACAATCCCCACGTTATGATAGTGGACGCCAATGTCGGTACTATGCCACCAATTGCCTGAAAAAAAAATGGTTTAAAAATGATAGGTAACCCTCTATTTCTGCATATAATAAGAGTGTATCAACAAATGAAGAAGAATAAAACAAACAACAATAACAATCAAATATAAAAGAAATAAAAATAAATTGAAAGCTTATTTAAAACAACACTATTTAGTGATGACAACACTGCCATATAACTAGGTATTTATATAAATTGAATGTTAATTTTATGTTACAATAAGTATGTTAATCATAGTAAGATGGGTTTTTGTATTTATGTATTTTGTGTTGGTGTTTGGTATTATGTATGTATTATGTAGTTTGTATTTATGTATTCACAAAAAGTGTTTTCAAAAAAAAGTCTGGACAGCTGTTCACGATCCGTTGTCCTTTCCCCTCCCCACAACCCTCGTAATCATAGGGAAATTCGATAACTACAAAGAATTAGAGCAAAACATCTGAAAATATTTCTTAAAAAGTGTTCATTAGTTCCCATATTTCTACTTCAAAATAAAATGTTGACGAAATATTGTTACTTTAATCAATTTGAAATTCAGGCTTTCTCGAAATTATTTATTTTCTACACAGCTTTTTACTTAGATGGCTAGCTACTATGACACAATCTATGTACAAAAAAAACGACTTCAAATGCAGTCAAAACTATGTTACTATTAAAACGTTACACGGAATAACAGTGTACTGTAACAAATAAATAATTTTCTAAATAACTTTTAATTTGAATTAGCCAAAAGCAAATTTAGTCCGTATGATAGTCCACCTGAATTCATTTCAACTCTTAATTGGGAGCCACTTAGTAGAAGGCGTTTTGAATTCAGGTTAACTAGTTTATATAAGACTGTGACGAATGAGCCCGCCTGGTCCGCTTTAAGATCCCAGCTCCTCTCTAAGCCTCCTTATATTGGCCGTAATGACCATCCTTCCAAGATAAAACCTATCTTGAGAAAACGGAACATTGGGTTCAATTCGTTTCTTTCCAGAACAATTCGCCAGTGGAATGCTCTTGACCCTTTTCGGGTTCCAAGGCTGTTTTTAAGCGTAGTCTGCGAGTTGATAAGCATTAATTTTTTTTCCTCACCTACTAAACTCAACAGTATCACCGGAGCTAGCTCCTGAATATTGTAATTACTTAATAATAATAATATTGAAAAGTGTGTGCAGATTGTAAGCAAGAAATCAGTGATTCTGTAATTGCTACAAAGACCTCAGGATTTTCTTTTTTATACATATGAAATCATCAAGTAATACAAAAATTACTGACCATTTTAATAGTAGGTATATTGGCGACTCCGGCAACTATGGCATTAGGCGGTGTTCCGACCGGCATATGGAAAGCCATCGAGCAGGCAATCGCTGCTGGTAGCATCAGGTACAAGGGATGAATCTCGATTGCTATGGCCTGGAAATTTTTCAATTACTTATCAAAAAATCCGCATAAAAAAAATAAACTTCTTCTGAAATTCATTTTCTAGTATTTTTTTCTAATATGAACCACCATGGAAACGCCCATATATTTTTTAAACAATGTACCGTTTTTGGTTTCAGACAGGATTAATAAATAAGGGTTACATTATGCTTTTCTCGAAGTTGCGAGAGTTTCAACACATTCAGTTAGATGTAATGTGGCTGGGTAGAGTTAACTTTTTGGGTTTACAACATTATATCTCGCATTCAGTATTACGGAACAGTTTAAGAGTATAATTAAATTTAAATTTTCATTAAAAGCGGTAAGTACAGAATAAATTACCTGTAGTAGTAAGATTTTTTCCCTCTAACATCGCGAAGTGAACTCGAGGGTTTTTTTTTAATTATCTATTGGAGAATGCAAGAAGTACACCAAATAATATAATTAGCCTGTTAAACGAGAGTGACACATGCAAAACAAAGTAGGAGTTGAAGTGAGTGTCCTCCGAACGTCGAACGTCATACAGGCAAAACAGAATAATTCAGATTCTTTCGCCTGAATCATGCTCGGGCAAATCTCTTGAGTGGATAATATGAAAGGGAAAGCTTGTAGCAGACTAGTAATGTTTTTATATTTAAAAAAACTATCAATTAATAAGTGCATCAATATGACTATTTGTATCTAGCTTTAAAATAAAATAATATCTACATTGAAATAAAACAGACTTACCATTTCTGCCAAAACAGGAAGAATGATATTTGCTATGGCGACGTTGGATGTGAACTCTGTTAGGAACTCGACAGCAATTATGACCACAAGCAGAATGACAGCTGGCTGAAGGCTTTTGAGGCCAATTAATGAGCTACCAATCAAACTGGACATACCGGAAGCCTTGCTTCCCTCAGCCAGAGCAAATCCGCCGCCTGGAGAAGAAGGAAAAAAAGAAAATAAAATGTGTTTGTAAAAAAGAAAAATCTCAAGAAACTTTTCTGGGGACATTTAATCCAATGTTAAATGTGATCAAAATCGGACACTTTCTTAGTACAATTGATTATATCCAATAATAATTATATTATTGAATATAGAAGCTGCTCTGTGCTTCCCGGGTACCGCCTTATTTGCAGAACTATTGTACTAATATCATCTACTTTAATTTTGCCCTCCAGACATTTCCCGCTAATATGTTTTAGTATCGTTTTGGGTGTGATGCCTTGTACCTCTTTAGGATTTATGAGGTTGCCTAGAAGACGGTATAGTTTGAGTGAGTGTAATGTAGTTCTGAGATTTTGTGGCTGAACCTGCACTAGATGTCTTATTTTCTGACTACAAAGTCCTTGATATCCGACAAATCTTTATTAAAAACGTCATTCTTAATCAACGGCTTTATAAGCAACAACCCTAAGATAATTTAAATCCCTCAATTATTGTAACTCGATCAAGGTTACGAGGACATATGGTACTGCCAAAAATGAATACCACTTTTGGGCAAAGGCATCTCAATTTCCTTGGACCTAAATTCTCAGCAGCGCAGATGAGCAGATTAAAAAAGCACAATCTAAATTCAGTCTTGCAAAAAGCATCACCAAATGGCTCCTCGCAATAGGCAGAGACGCATCTGAAAAGATGCTGAGCAGTGTGTTAACATATATAGACTATAAGTAATTTTATATATTTTCTTTATGTTTAGTTTTTTCTGTATATTTAGCCTATAAATCATAGGTAACACAATTATTAGAATTATATATTTAATAATGTATATTGTATGTAATATATATATTTATATATAATATTATGCACTAATGGATATAATATTATGCACTATTTATTATATGTATTATATTTTGTATTTATGATATTTATCCTATGATCCCCTTTGTTAATAGTAACGTCTCGCGTACGTAATAAGTATTGTATTTTTTCTGCAACCTTCTTCTAACAGGTTTTTTAACCTAGTAGCTATTTTACTTCAGAGCAACAATAAATGACTGGTATTTAATTTGTCTATATTATATTAATTAAATTCCTTGTTCAGTGTTATTATATCATTTATTTTTATAACTTCTTATTGTACCATAATGAATAAATAAAAATAAAATAAATATTTCCTGATATTTTAATCAAGCATAGGTGTTTGTCAAGCTTGCAGTGGCCTGTTAAGAATCTGGTTACAATCCTTAATTGATTTCGGCTTAGTTTTACTAGCTCAGATATTAAAACTGCCAGCGTAAGCATTGTAAATAATGCAATAAGTAGTGTGCACTTGTTATCTCGCATTTTACGCTGACATCACTCTACTTCTGGTTAGTTCTAAGCGCATCCTTTCACTCCCATATATGCGAAAGTGTTAAATAAACATCTTTCTAATTCCCGTTAAGTAGTAATTAAGAAAATTTTGCAAAAGTAATAACAATTTTTTATTAGCATGTTTTATTATTGTTTTTAGCTAAAAAAACAAAAATATTTTCCGGATTAGCTATTTAGGATTTTGTTATACTAAGTAAAGATCACGATCTTTATTGCTTTTAGAAAAGAAATCCACTTATTATGATTTACCCGATGTGAAAAATAATCATATAAAAAAATGCACCTTCAAAATTTGTAGGATAAATAACACAAGTATTTTAATTAGGCACATTTACGTACTTTCGATTAAATTAAAAAAAAAACGCTACTCAGAATTAAAACAATATTTTGTAATATACAATATTGTGTATATACTGGTCTAATACTACAACAGTTTGTAACAGCATTTTATTAGATCCACAACATACAAGTAGGTAACATACCCAGGAGAAACAGTAGACCCCATGGTATTTTATCCTTCAGCACCTTCCAGGTCACAACACCAGAGGAGGGTTTTGTTGGGAGATCACTCACTGGAATAAACAAGGTATAAATTTTGGTTGGAACTGACTTGAAAAATATAAAATTTGCTAGGTTAGGAGCAACAGCATATTATTTTAACAATGAAATTACCACTCATTCCAGTATTTGTTAAAAATTAATTATATGGAGGTTGCAAGTATGACAAAATAATACAACATTAAACAACTTGTCATTTGGTGCTCATTTTTTTTAATGGGTTTCATCCAACGATCTTTTAAAACATAGATACGGCATGTCATACAAATGGTCCTTGTAAAAACCCGACACCGGTAGATTTCCCCTGCCGTTCCGCTCGCCGCACCACTCCGCCGTAGACTTATCGAAATCACATATGCGAGCAAGCGAGACGTATGATACACGAGGAGTATACACGACGCAAAGTGGCATACTTGGGAGTGGTGTGTTTTTCACCCTCAGTTACCTTATCTATATGTTTTAAAAAATCGTTGGTTTTATCACATTTTGAAAAATAACAGTTTAATGCGATTTTGTGTAGGTACTTAAAGAGAGCTGGAAGCAAAATGCATTAAAACTCGTACAAATGTATTATAACCTCTCTAGCAGCATCACTGCACATCTGGATATTGCAACAGAGAGATCGGTCAGAAGGATAAACGTTAACACCGCAAGCAATATTAATAATCTCATTTGGGAGTTCGTAAACTGTTATTTACTCTATTCATAAGTTTTTCTTTACTCATTATTAATTAATAATGAATTACTAACCCGTTTTACATGTAAAGAACTTCACGAGATCCAAAGACATTGGGATCATAAACATGAGAATGATGACCAGCATTGAGGTTACAGAGTCTTTTATTTTCCTGGAAAAAAAAGTATGAAATTAAAAGAATACTACTTGCAACAACCACCTTTGATTTTGATCCAGGACTCAAATAAAAATATAAACTGGTTCATAACAGATAGGTTCTAAACATTTCGAAATGTGAATGGCCATATACGTGTGATATGTGAAATCCATATTTGGTATTCAATCTTTAGCATACAATTTTTTTTTTATTTTTTTTTAATTAAATATGTAAAAAGGTTGACTCCTTTCATAGTTCTTATTATATGAGTCTCTCATTATAAGTAGACAAGATGATGAGGCCCCTGTTTGGACATGGTCCAAACAGGGACAGTCCATACAACATAGTCCATCCTGTATACATTTTATTTTTCAGTTTGTATAAAAATCTCTGGGTTTTCTTCAAACCTCAATGAAGACCTTATTTTTATTTAAAAAGAGGGAATGTTTTGTATTTGTTACGAAACCATTACTGTAATAAAAAATACAAATTATCGCATCATTTCATAAAACACAATGACTTCAGAGGTTGTACATAAATAATTATAATCTTCGATTATAAGTTTCAATTATTGTTCCGGTTTTTATACTCTTCTCATATTGTCAGTTTTACATCACACAGCATTTTTTCTTTCAAAAATACATTATTAGTCTTGACATGACACATTTGAACAGGATTTGGCTTTTATTGAAAAGAGATAAGTATACTAAAGTAAAGTCGTTTTAAGCGTGTTTCCTTAAAACTAGGATTCTTTCTAATATTCCCATTAATTCTCCCAAAATGAGCTTCGTTTGATAGACATCTAGATTAAATATTTCTAACAAATTTTTGAACTTACAAATGTGTATTTTTGTTCAGTACATCCGCCCAGCCATACATAAACCCGGGACTTCTCAGGAAGTACAAGAATACAGCCAAAATGAACAAAAACCCAGCAGCCTGAAATAAAAATATTTTATGTAATTAAATATTTCTGATTATGTGTATTAATTAAGTAATTTTGTTTATTCATTTAACAGGTTTCCTCATTTACACTTTTTTATACATATCCAACAACCGTGTTGCCATACTTTTGAAATTCGAATATGACATTTGATATTTCTACCGAACTTTTATTTATTAATTCTAAAATTTGTTGACTTTAATGTAATATATCTATATTATCCGACCAGCCTCCGATGTGATCTAAATGGCTATGGTTGTTTTTAAGATCATCAATCTACACACAAAAAGTTAACTCTTTTGCAGACGGACAGACAAACATATGGCCAAAGGACGTGGATAGTAGTTTCTTATATATGAATGTATGTATAGATGTTAAAAGTAACAGAGAGCAGACGAACATATCAATCTCTCCAAAAATGAAATTAAATAATTCGACTGTTATCTCAATGGGACTTTACTTATACACACCCTTGCGACACACTAATTGCAGGACCAGTGTGTGATTCCGCGATCTGGTAAACTAAGTACAAAGTACTTACTTCAAAGACATTCTTTTTATAGATGAAGTTAGGTTACTATATTAATATGACTCGAATATGTGATCGTTGGGGATGATCTATAAAGATTAGCTGCCCCAATCAACCTGTTTTCTGGGACACGGGGTTCGGTAGAATATTGGTGGCATCAGTGGGTAGCAGAAAGGGCTGTAGGAAAGTGGTGTTACCGATTAAAACTACCAAGAGATCATAGTAGTCTAGTGGTTAAGACGTTTGACTATTAACCAAATACACATATTACAGTCATATTTTTTTTTGCTTTATAGTCATATCTCCCATGACTCTAAAACAAGTATATTTGGCTTAGTTGAGAAGGGCTCAAAATAATTACATATAAAAAAACGGTAAAGTAAGAGTATTTTCTCATATTTACCACTTCATGGAATGTAATAGGACCCAAGGCGACATACTGCTCATTAACAACTTTAGCAGCGACATTCGTTCCCACGGTACCGATGTCAGCCTTTTTGGCATCTTCACTTTTTGGCCTGAAAGTAGCAAATAAATCGATTGAATATTTTATGTAAAATAATAACCTGCTTAATCCAGCTTTGCTAGTTCTCTCACTGCCATGAACCTATAGATATTTTTAAAACTACAAATGGCTCTTTGTCCACATAGATATTATATATTATCTACAATTAATATCTACTAGCCGCATTCGTTGGAAACTTTCTGGGTGAAACACGTTAAATAAAAATATTGATGACCTTTTAAAACATTACTATGGTCATAATTGGAGAGGTGCTCGGTAATATATAAAGTATATTATTAGTCAAAAATAAATTAATAGTAAAAACATATTTTTAAAACAAGCTTTTAAGTGGTTGAATGTGTATACAAAATTTTGTGTCTGTGCTGTTGATCATTGAGAAGTTCCTTCACTTGGAGCCAATCCTGAGTGTAGAATCAGGTCATGCATACCGTAAAAATGCATTGTCATCGGAACTCAACCAACATGTCAAATTTCAAATCCGTAGGATACGAGGAAGTGGTTCTAATTCAGCTTGAAAGATTGGAACTAAACCGACCAACAAACATTGCATGTTAAATGAAAACTTGTAATAATGTAATTTCAGCGACAAACCTGAACATTCCCATGAACAGGACTTGCAGCCAGACCCAAATGATCAACTGCATGATGAGCATGGCGGGAATGTTGTACAGCATCCAATCCGGGAAGTTGATTACTGGTGCATTATGGAAGCGACTAAAAAAAATATCAAGGAAAATAGTGTTAACATCTATAGTTATTGGTTGGTTTTATCATTTTTATTTTTATCAGAAAGAGTTGACTGATAGGGGTCAATACTTTAAACTAAGAAACCCAGATGATCAGTCAGCGCCTCATTAAAAATGGCATTGTTTTACAGCAGAATTATAACCCTCAAATTATTGTATAAAATATAATATTAATATTTAAAATCTTAATCTTATCTTGTATTTTCTCAATGCCTCAACTGGACATATTGGAAAAATGATAAGTAAAAATAAACACTGCCACCTGTCTCTCTACAGTGACCGGTTAAACAGGTATTAATAGTTATAAAATATTTGAGCTTAAAACGTATTGTATAGCGGTTTTTACACCACTGCACCGAGTCGCACCAAGTCTCAAGCATCATAATTTACTGGGGAAAGCATACAGTTCGACAGGCACCATCTATACTGTAAAAATTTGTTCATGACTTCTATGCTGTTTGCGTCGAATGTATGCTTTCTGCCAACGAAATGTTAATGTGATTAATATTTCATTGACAAATAAATAGCGCCATCTATATCATCATTTCGCTTTAAAAAAAAAACAACCTAGTTTGGTCTAACTTCATGCAAATAAATGTTGATATTGTCTGTATAGAAGAAGAGTTAAAAATAAATAAACCTTTCGTAAATTCCCTTGAAGGTGAGGTTGGTAGCGGAGCCAACAAGGGTGCCAATTCCACCAATGGACGCGGCATAAGCAATACTTAAAAAGTAGCATATGGTCACATTGCTTGGGACGGGTGGTCTGAAAGAATAAAAATATGTGTTTGTAATAAATGTCCACAGAGATCTAAAACGAACAAAACCTCCCCCCTAATCTCTGTCATTGACAAAGCAAATGAATGGATCTTAAAAATGGACATCCATGATGGGCAGTGAAATTTCTCTACAGCCCTCTGCTCCACTTCATTACTTCCCAAATTTCTACTATACTCCTAATTTGTGTCTTATTTCACTGATCCATGAAAAGATAACATCCAAGAGGTTACAATTAGCAGTCAGATAAATACATAACCTCACTCCAGCCATAAAGAAAATCATTTCAAATGAGTATCATATTCAGATCCGGGGCTAACGAAAAAGTATAATAAAAACGCCTTCCTTGAACCTACTTCTAAAACAGCTCTGGCAGGAACTCCACATTTTTTTTTAAAGAATTCCTATAACTTAAGTCATATACAATTATTTTGGACCCTACTCAACTGGGCCAAAATGCCTGTGCTTGAGTCAGGGGAGATGGTGGTAATGACGCTTTAAAAATGGTACGAGCATCTGCGGATTCAAACCCGAGATCTTTGAGTCAGTAGTCCAACGTCGATTATGATTTGGTAGAGTTGATGTTGTACTGAAAAGAATTTTTAAACCCATTTAAGAGTTTCTGTATCCTTTAGGTGTTTTACAGTCCTCCCTGTGTCCCTTACAAATTCAATATGTAATTTCCAAGGACCACAAATGCCTTAACCTATTCCTATACTATCATGATAGGGCTGACCTACATATTTTCATAAATACAGTTTGATCCTATTTATATATTTTAAGTTTTAAAACCATCTTAACAACCAGATATTTACATAATATTTAGCAAGATTTCGTACAGAGGAGATCAAAATTAAGCTTAAAAATGCATTTTTATTAAACTCACTGCTATTTGCTAGGAACACTTTATTTTTGTTATTTTTAAGTGTGTTTTTATCATTCTAAATGTCCAAATTCATGTTATTCGTTATTAAAATGTTATTATAGTTTTACCATCCTAATGTTTAGAATTTTACCACTTAGAGTTTTACTTTCATAAATGTCACACCTAAGTTACACAACAAAAATAAAAACTATTCTTTACATAATATAGATAATTAAAAAGGTCAATTTTTTATAATTTCATAATCTGTATATTTCTTTAAAATTAATCATACATATTGATTAGTGGGTATTCAAAAAATTAAAACTAAATCTTATTATTACTAATTATACTGCTATATGATCCTTTATTTGGGTAGTGAGGATTAAGATGAAAAAATAAATACTCACTCATCATCATCTGCATCGGCAGGATCCACCTTGCCATTCTCAACTCCTGGCTTCTTTTTCTTAACGTACATGTCACCAAGACCTTGCTGCAAAAACATCAAAAACTTTACATACGCGTTTTCTAATATGGGTTATTGCGTTATGTTTATTTTATTATTTACTTCAGAGAAATCAATACAGCATGTAAATCTAAAAACCGTCATTCACGCAGTCATGGTTATACATTTTGTAGAATGACAGATATTTTATCATAAAAAACTGTACATTCACAAATACGACTAGCTGCGAGTTTTTTTACCCTGTAAAATCCATCATATATTAGAAACGCTTTCAACTTGTAGTCCGGAGTACAAAAATATTTGCTTATTTGTTGCGTTGAAATATGAAGAATATGCACTCCGAAGAGTATGCATATTTATCTCGCTTCATTTTATAGTGTTAGATTGCTCTAAGTAAAAGATTAACAGCTTATGCTTATACCTGTTCTAAAACCTCTAGAACAGCTTCCACGATCGGCACCATCATTGTGGTAGCTGCAGCATTCGATATCCACATAGAGATGAACATGGTGACCAATGTTAATCCAAAATTCAATCTGAAATTATTAGAAAATTATGTATATTTTTGGATTGGAATAAATAGGTACTTGGGTTAGACACATGGCAGGCGGCATGGTGACCCATGGCCTGTCCATTCGCTCACTAGCATCATGTGGGTTGTCACAAGTCTTAAGGGGGCTCTTTCCGAAGTGCTGTTGTCTTTGTGGGGCGGAGGGTAGTCATAAATCATGCGATTGCATCTAACGGCTATTTAATTTAGCAAGACTTGATGTAATATTTACGGCGTGAAAGAATAACATTTAAAAAAAACTTAGTCAAATTTGCATGTCTATGTAAATCTTATATATCACTATCGCTTTATTTTCTCTATTCTTATATACAGTTAATAGGTTAATTAACATTTCAATTTATGGTTTCTGCGAAATAGCAGCCCGAGTGACGCAATGATGCAACTAACGGGGTCTTTGAGTAATGTGTTTATTGATGTGTAAACATCTTTAGGAGCACGGCACCCTACGCTCGAGTGACAATGTTACGAAATACATCAAGCCATCAAGCACAACAAACAGTTTTGAGGGCGCTCGTAGGCCATCCCTCATAGCATATTTTTGGGTTGAGTTGAGCATACCTCAATAATCATTGTATATATTTTTTAAATTTTCTTCTATTAAGTAAGCTGCGAGTGTGTACAATACGTTATTAGCTTGTGTTGTTTGCCTTAATTACCTGCAATAACTATGAAATTTAAAATGTTATATTAGTAACAGTTTTAGCTATTTTTTTATACAAATTTTTAATGCAATTCATTACCAGTTTATTTTTTTCATGTAAAAATGATACTTGATATTCATAGAATATAAGATGGCATTAATAATTATTTTTGCTTAACATTGACCGACTATTGACAAAGGAACTTTTGAAATCACACAAAATTCACAGTTCGAAATTTATTCCGTCAATCTGTCAGTAGTACGTTTTATTCTATTTAATTTAATATATTTGTAATACATATTCTGCACTCCTACTCCTGCGCTTATACTCGTGTATATTTTTTGGATATAATCTGAAAAACCACCGGACTTTAGGAATTAGAGAATGTTTTTGTCATTAATAGCAAAAGGCCCCTTTAATAACTGTTTTTTTTTTTATTTCACTAAGCAACTTTCAAGTCATGATTAGCCATATTATCATAATATTGCTTTTAGAAATAATCACCTTCTGTGTGAGCATCCGACTATCCTGATGGTGGTCAGTGCCACCCTCTTGTGCAGCTTGGAATGTTGCACACCCGCAGCGATCATCAGCCCCCCAAGAAACATCATGTTGGTTTCCTTCATGTAGGCCTGACATGTCTTATCCGAGTCGAGGATGCCCAACGTTGGAAATAATACTATTGGCAGCATCGACGTCACGGGCAATGGGAGTGCTTCTGTCACCCAATAACTCGCCATTATCAACACTATGTACATGCATTTTGAAATCCTAAAAAAACAATAAGTAATTTAAAGAATGTACTCTGATATTCAGCGGAAGGTCATACTCTTACAATAGAGACCTTATTATTATAAGGTCTCATTGAGAGAATTTTATTTTATTCGCGCGCAGACCGAATTGACACCAACTAATATATTTGGTACCAATTTAATATATTTGGGGGATGATTTTTTTTATATTACTTCTTACTCGTAATACACAACACCCCCGTTAAATCTTCGGGAATGGTCTTGGGACACCTGTATTCATTGAGCATGTTGAGGACATCACTATATTCAATACTACGTTCCCGGCATTCAAGAGAGTGTACTCTAGCTCTAACCCTAGAGTAGATATGTTTATATAAAATCATATTATTGGCTTTTATGTTTTGGTTGTTTTTATTGTACTTAATTTCTATAAAAGCTGTTTCCTGAAATAAATGTTAAAATTTACATTTTCCTCTTCTTCCTACCATCACCAGCACTGGCTTAGTAGCCATGTTTCTAAATCTACTCCAGGTAAATCTCCCAGTCCAAAGTCGCCAGTTGACTAAGCCAAGACTTACAGTATCCTTATTAAATATGCATTTTCCACTAGTATTGGTTCACTATGCTAATTTTATTTTTCAAATAAATTGAAAATATCTTACCGCTGTTGGATTTACCAGTGGTATTGGTAGTAAGAGCAGGGGCGTTAGCACCACTACTATGGATTTCCAATATAGTTTTAAGAAGAGCTTGACTCTGTATCCCACCGACGGCAGTACCGCCCTGAAAAAAAAAACCACAATTACAGTATAACAAATAACTTTACTGGCTTAAAGTTTCTATAAATTAAAAAGCTGCTAATAGACAGCTGATTAAAACCAGTGTTATGTTAGTGGATGTGGGGGGTTTGCCCCCCGAGTACCGCGTCCTTTCCAGAACTATTGAACATTTAAATCCACTTATAGTTCGCCCTCTAGTCCCGTACTATAGATGAAGTTAAGTATCTTTTTGGGTGCGATGATTCTAATCTCCTCTGGCTTGAGGAGATAGTTGCCTAGCAGCTGGTACCTTTTGTGAATGAGGGGCCCGCATTTCCCCAGTAAAACCAGTGTGTGAATATATGTTAGTAGTATATAATAGTTAGTATGCGTTTCTCCAGTACGAAAGAAAAGCAAAATATACCCACATACGGTTAAAAATTGGAAAATTTCCATCCGTACGCTTACATCAGCCCACTAGCGTTGGACTGAGTATTTTAAAATGACTTTAGAAATATTAATATCTGAGAATAATAAAAAATAAAAATGACAGTATTCCAATTTTATTTTTCGCCTATCGGTTCAAGAACGGATTAATAAATGTATCCTTTGCATATGTTTAATGTTCAACAGTTTGGGAGTTGCTGTAATAAGCTTTTTCGTTCGTATGTACAATGTCCAATGCCTCTCAATACATAGTGAAAGGTGAAAATAGATGGCATTTTTTAAATAGTTTAGGCTAGGTTTTGTCTGCTGTGAGACTAAATTTAATCTAGAAATAAAAACGCCTTCAAAATAAATCTATAACCAAAACAGTCAGAAATATGAGAGCTAATGAACTATAATAAAACCGATCCACCAACGCGTGGTAAAATTAAATGCCATCTGAAACGTGCATACCTAGCCTAACCTAACCTAGCTGACGGAAGTAAACTCTACACAGCGAAGCGAGAAGTAAAAATTACCAAATAATTACTTCATTTTATTTCAACTTACTAAATTTAATTCAAATAAAAAAAGTAACCATCGTGTTACGAAACCACGTTGAAACGCACGCGGCTCAGATGCTCCTTGCTTGATTTCAGAAACAAACAAAGCAGCTCTGGAGTCAGGAGGCAGTACGAAACATATACGGAGCCCCCCTCCCCCTCCCTAGGGGGGGGCCTATATCAGGAAAATTAAAGAGCGAATTTTTGTATGAGAAAAAGTTTTTGTGTGGGGAAAATGTAATGGATTCGCGTCACCGGCTGCGATATGCTAGGTTAGGTTAGATTAGGTTAACTCCGAGACTACTTCCACCGTTAATTCTTTTCTTTCTTTCAAAAAATTCTTTCACCAAAATTTAGAATGGATCTTCAGGGCGGGCATAGGCTGTGTAGCATCCCGTTAAAATAAAAGGGATTTTCGTGGAAACCATGTTTGCAACGCAAGTCGACGAAGAAACGGTCGAGCGAATGCGATTCTTGCGAACGCCGCCTTAAGGGCACGTATGTGGCCCGAAAGGTCCAGAGATGGGGAACGAAGCGACCCATCCTTACATTAACTTAACTAAACTAAAATGGTTAAAAAGGCTAAAGAAAAAGTTCTTTCGAAATTATTTAAGATTTCAAATTTCCTTTACAAATGTAAAATGTCTAATAACCTTGAAAGCGTATTTTTTTTCTAAAATCTATTACTATTAATATAGATGATACATGACACTCAAATATACAAAAACATAGTCAACCAGAAAGAAATCAGATAAAACGGAGCTGTGAGACCCGTTTTGGCCTAGTACACTTACCAAGTACATTTTTTTATTTTTTTAATATGATTTCTATAGCGGTCACAAAAATAACAAGTTACATTCAAATTCATTGTTTTTTATTAAACAAAATAAGATATCGACATTCATTCAGGACATCATGTTAAGTTGTACTCAAAGTAAATATTAAAATAAATACAAAAATAACCATTAGTAAAATATTGAAAAAAATATCAAATCGAATATTCACGTACTACCAGTCATATTGGCCGATTTTTACCTTTCTAATTAGGTAAAATGTACCTATTATAAAGGTTATTTATAAAGTGCAACATTGCCTTACGCATTTTTTTTATAAATAAATAAATAGGGTTTTACTCACGGAGTGGTTGCCACGGGCCCCTGCTGAGCACTCATCTCGCCGCCCTCCCGCGTCGGATTATCGAAGTAATATGTCCTCTCGGGCATTAATGCTGCTTTCGGCGGCTAATGCGGCCGCGCGTTACGTGGATTCTGCAACAAAGGAGATAATTCGCTGTTATTACTGGCGACGATTTGCTATCATATTCAAAGCCATCCAATTTGCACGCCATTAGAATTAGAATTAGTAACCGTTTGCGTCGGTAATGAAGAAAACAACCGCGTCTGATTGTTCCTAATTCCGTGGATAGCATTTGATTTGGTCGGTGGCCATGCGAGATAAATGCAACAATACAATGCTGAAACGGAGACCTGCAAAGGATACCGCCAAAATTCTTACTTTACCGAAACAATCTGTTGGCGGCCGGCATTGTGTGTGATCTTTGTTGTTTTGTATATAAAGATCGTTGTATGGAATACAAGATTTAAATAATCAGGGTGACGTTTGTGTTGTGCTTTAGTGATGCTATATTTAGATTTTTTTTTGAGGTTAGAATCCACGAAATGGCGAGAGTTGACGGATATAAATCTAATAATACAGCAGAACGCAACCGATTACTACTATTGTAATCAAACAAACATCGTACAAATACCATAAATGCTTTTTTCACTATATTTTTTATCAATATTCACTCAACTTGTGTGCAGAATCAAAATGACATCGGATAAAATTTATTATTTTCTATGTGGTTGTATTTTCTTGTTTCATTATTTCCAGTATAATTCAACGCGTTCTAGACTTGTAGTCGTTAAAAAAATCCCTTTCGGTACACCGGAAGGGGGAGGTAGATTTCACCAGACCAAAGTAGGGGCCCGGCACCGCAACCCGCCACCGTACCCTTGCGCAGCGAGAGTCCGTATACTGAATCCCTCTTTATACTGTGCTGCAAGGGTTGCGGGAAATTATAGACCTAAAATTTACATTTTGAACGGATTTGAATCTGTGCCTTTTAAGAAGGGTATGGTTTTTTTAATTTTGAAAAACCACTTTTTCCATCCCTACTACCGACAGTTGGTGCTATCAAAAAAGTTTACTGAGATAAGTTTTAGGCCCTTATCTAAGGAATAATATACAATTTAAATGAATTCGATATCTTATATACTAAGAAAGTTATAGTAACATATAACATTTCCCGCCCCCCTGGTCTGATTTTACCCATCAACAACTTGGCCGAGATTTTTTGTATCAAGTTGAAAGTGATTGGTGTAAAAGTACGGCAGTCATCGTGTCCACTAAAAGGTGACATAGATAGATAGATAAATATATAAACTTTAAAACTAAGGGTGGTTTTGGATTTTAGGGGATATGAAACGCGAAGATATGTCTGCATTTTCCAGAAGCCATGACATAATACCCATTGCAATAGGTAGCTTTCCTAATGAAATCTACCTAAAAATATGCTTAGCATAAAACTTGATATATGGCGTAAAATTTCTTAATTAATAAAAACACGCAGTAAAAGGAAAAATAAAAAAAACTGTTATAAAAGGTTTCTCTGATCTAAAATAATGAACCCTTACTTTTTTTGTAATGGTGTGGTGTAATTCCCGAATCATCTACATAGTTTGTTCTTGCATTATTATACACTATTATACAATTATTCGATTGACCTGTTTTCATGCGATTATATTTTATTGTTGTATGCTGTTTCAATTGGCATGTGCAATATGCGTTTCTCGACCCTCGGTATATTTAGTCTTTAAGCCTCGGCCGGCAATCTAACACATCTCACGAATTGGAGTCAAAGATTGAATTACGCTACAGTTAAACTTAAACCTCGGTTATTCCAACTGTGGCCGATATTTGCACGAGAATATGGTAATGTTATGAACATTACAATTCCCGCTGAAGCTCCCAGCGCGCCCGGCGCCATGACGCCGCTGCCAACGCACTCTACACTAAGTACATGTGTTTTTACAGCCCGATCAACCTGAAGTTGGGTTTGGGCTGGCATGTAAAATTAAATTTTAGTGTTTTTCTTTTTTTTTTATTAATCCCCGGACATTCGCAAGGTTTAACAGAAAAATCCCAATAACTTAATCCATCAGTTAAGGATAGAGGCCGTAGTTTTGATTTTTTTTTATTAAAATACAAACATTTTTAAATAGTAAAAAGATTTTTTGATAGTGAATGTACCGGAGTACACATTTTAAATTTTAAATGGCACGAATCTTCTGGCTAAAAGCAGGAATGACGACGTATGGTGCTTCCGGCACTTGAGATAGGGAGCGAATCAACATTCGGGCTTCCGTATTTTTTATTCGGTTTTTTTTTATTGAATATATTATTTATTATAATATATTATTGTGTATATTTTTTATTGACCGGAATTTGGATAAAACAAACTGAATCAAAAATACATTATTACATTTTAGAAGTTAAGTTTAGGTGTTTTAATTCATGTCGCGTAAAAAATCAGAACTCGCTTACAATATCTTTGCCTATAAAATCGATATACCTATCAAGGGGATACCGGAATACTCATTGATAACTCTTGATTAGTGGTTATTACGAACTTCAACAATAATGGTTAGATACGTGAGCATAATATTTTGGATATTTCTGTGGTAAGTATTACAATAAATCGAGATCGTGGTAGTCTAGTGGTTAAGGCGTTGGACTATTAGCCCAAAGGTCGCGGGTTCGAATCAGCACATGTTCATAGCATTTTTAATGCTTCATTACCACATTTGCGCATTTGCATTTGCAATGCGCATTTGGCCTAGTTGAGTATGGCCCAAAATATTTGTATATGACCAAGGTCATATACAAATATTTAAAAAAAACTATATAAGTTTGTATGAAAATCTGGTAATTAACCTAAAAAAACGTTTAAATCATTAAAATATTTTTTGCAAAAATGTCTAATTCGCCTTTGTTACAGAGCACCGTCAAATCACTAACTAGTATCTACAAATGGATTTATTTTTTATTTTGAAATCGATTTAAATTACTTTAAAAAAGTCCTAACCGCTCTTGTTATGAAAATTTAAAAACACGGCCATTGCGAAGTTTGTCAGTAACGGCAGCCTGCTCGTCGCCATGTGAGGCATATGTGTAAGGTCATTGACAAATCGCGGGTTAAAGGCCGCGGGTCAGGGTTCTTATCGAAATTTATCGGTTGATATAAATTATTTTAATTGTGTGCGTGCTACAATCTCTCGAATTGTGCATTTTCAATCCGGTAATTTCTCCATACAAGCGTGGTAGTGTTGTGACTCTTATTCGTAAATATATAAAAAAAAAACGTTCATCTGGATACCGTTTTATCTACTAAGCTTCAATAAAATTAAAAAGTTAAATTTCTACCTGTCTGAAAGATAATACCACGAAGTATTTATTTTTTCAAACATTTTTTTCTGCATTTTAGATGTTAATATCCTATTGACTGAATACAAGAATCGGTAATATAAAACTACTGAAACATAGTTTATTTCAAATAGATGCAAATTCAATCTACATTTTAGACATATATTGATCGTGTTGTTCATAATTAATCAACAACGGTAAAGAGTTGTTATACAATTATTTTTTTTTTTTTTATTGATTTTTGTTTTACATATTTCTTAGATAATGAATAACATAACCATACCTAACTGGACATTGCCCGTACTAAGGTAGGCTAATTTTAATAGTTATTTAATAGATTGGTTACATGCAATGCGCTGAGCAATTAGACGGGAGAAAGATTTAAAAGATTTATATTTTAAATTTTACCTGTGTTGTATTTTTCCTTGAACCTCTTTTGAATTAACTATTTTTATTTTGGTAATTTATGCTAAAACCGTCGGAGGCAGAAAAGTTTAAGAAATAATTTTGTCCAGCTAGCTTGTTCTGAACGAAACACTGTGCGGCACCGCGACGCTGAAGGAAGATACACCCCGATTATATACTGTTAGTATGGTTGTAAGTTTAAACTTTTTAGGTTGGCGGAGACACGTCAAGTTCGCTCACAAAATGCCAAAGTGATCACCTCAAATTACTCCCTTCGAATTATTGGAATAGCTTGCTATCTGGCCTGCTTGTATTTAAGTAGAGGTGTAGGTAAATAATGAAATATTGTCTTCAGCAAGGTGAACTTTATTTTACGATTACTATACAAGTTAGTTGCCGCGCGTTTTGTGGAGTAGGTTATGGCCTCAAACTCGCGGTCGCCATGGATTTCCAACTGACTCTCAAAGTAACTGTATTTCAACGGTTTTCAGTGCCCGTTTTAAAACCATTATTTCGTTGAAAGCTCTGCATCCGTCCCTTTCAAGCGCTAACAAAGAAACGACCCACCGGTCGTTTTTTTTTTTTGCTAGCGTTTCGCTGGTCCGTCGCTGGATTCCGTCTTCGCAGGGTTCCGTCAGAGTTAAATCGTCCTTGTCATTAGTTCATTGACCGGACTGCGTGAGCGCGAGCGAGCGAACGAAAAAGCGAAATACAAAAAGGGAATTTGCACGAGCGCTTCGATAGAATTAATAAATTTGCACATGAATTATTTTTGCATTTTTTTTATACAATTTCTTACACGATGGGGAACGTAAACACCCCCTCAAGTCTTCGGGAATTGTCTCAAATTACCTAAACGCAACAGAGTGGGGCACCCTAAAACGCGGTCGAGTCTATCCACATCTCTCTCATGCCATAAACGGGGAGATGTAAGAAATTTAGGCCAATTCACGACTTATATGTAGCACTTGAATTTAAGGCCATGTCAACACTGTTAGCCAAGCAGCAAAGGGGATGGCCAAGTCTAGCTAACGGAAAAAGATAGTTTTATGGATGGGCATTTATACTATTCATTTGTAACTGTGATTTGTTCTACTACAATTCTATTTCTTTGTCAAAATAATTATGTCACAATAAATAAATAAAACAAATAAATAAATACGTTCCACGCGCAAAATGAATGTGGTGAGCGTCTGTTCACAAAAAGTTATTTCAGTTTTTTTTTCAATAATATTATAAATAGTAATGTATATATATATTCACGCTTCACACTATATTTAGCTCTAGTTTTTTTTTACGAGGAATATTATGGTATATTATTTTTTGTCGCACATCTTTGATTCTCATGTTGTTGATGATTAAACATTATAATGACCCTCTTTTTATTTTATGTTTTTATTGTTTCTTATTAAAGCAGATATTATGATTTTTCCTCTATAAATTACTAAAGTATTTTCTCAAAAATAATGTTTATTTTTCAATGTCAGACGTCTACCGAATGTAGTTAAGTAGTTTCAATACCGCCAGTAATGACGTTTATTTCATTTTATTATACATTGTAATATAAATAAGTAATAACCTGAAAGCCAAAGATTACCGATAGATCTTTTCCTTTGGATAAGTTTCTTATCTAATACTATTAAATAATAATTAGGTATGAGTACGTTCATTTCTACACATGGTAGATTTTAGCACAAAGAAAACAACTGATCTGTAGAAATATTATAAACCCTAATAAACACATAAAACTGATATTATTCGTGAAATTTAATATTTTATTATTTTACTGGTACATATTATATCATAATGATTATTATACATATGTTTCTAAAAGGTAATCTTATAATATATTTTAAAATTGTAATAATCTACTTAAATATCACCAGGAAAATAATTTGTATAAAGTGGGGGACCACGCATGATTGTCGCTTGCCATATAAGGTTTTAAAGGTACAAAGCACGTTATATTAGTGTTTTACCGGGATTTTAGGGGCACTATCAGCATGGTAATAAAGGGCGATGTTATATCCACAGGCAGAAGGTTGAAGTTTTTAAAGATATTTTTATATATTTATAGTGAAAATACCCAATTTTCGCGGTTCTAAAGCATTAATTAATTTTCATTACTAATGTAGTTGCCAGTTGAATGAATATCGACACAACAGAAAGTCCATAGTGGTGGGCTCGATCAAGCGGAAATGCTTGGGAAAAAAACGTTGTAATTGTAATAGTAGCCGCTATTTCTATTCTATGATCGTGTCCCACCGCTATGAGCACGGTAGGTACCTCTAATTAGGGTTGCCACACGTCCCGGTACCCCGGGACATGTCACCGGTTTAGAGCCTCGGTCCCGATTGTCCCGTTTGACCCACCATGTGTCCCGGTAAACGAATAATCATGGTTTTATATTATTGCTAAAATCATGAGAATAATTGGTGCGATGACATTAGATCACGTTGGCTGGCTGGTCAATGTACTGGCATTTTACAAATATTGTTCCATATTACAGTACGGAATGAAACACCTTTGTGAGGGAGCTGATGTAATTCATGGTAATTTACGATCTCACTCAAAAACTAGCTTAACCGTCTTTGTTGCCGGCCATTGAACGTATTCTGAAAATGTGGGAACCATTGAAAGATTTCCTTTTTTCACAAGCCAGATTGCGGCGCTTTGGGGGCGGTACCCCCCCCCCCCTCCTCCTATAACTCCACTATATTTCCTCCTATCAGTCCCGGTCGGAGCCAAACCATTTATGGCAACCCTACTCTATATACGACACGCATCATTTGTATTAAACGTTCATCACGACTTTAAGCTAGGTTTTTGTTGTCAGCTGAGATAGAAAAGTGAAGTATATATAGCTATAGTTGCAAATAGCCACCATTAAACCCGCCTCCAGGGTTAGGCAGCTAGCCAGAAGGGCTAGTATAGTCCATCAGACGCATCGACCAAAGGCATAAGGCCTGATTCGGTTGCCAAATGCATTGCGCATGCGCATGAGATATACTACCACCACCGAAAGTCGAAACCGTTTCCTAACTCAACGGTACGGTTGCGGCCGGCGCGCGCAAGTCCAGTCCAGCCAGTGTCACCGCCGTCGTTGCGCCGGCCGGACGTGGCACTGCCGCAACGGAGACGGTGACAGTCGCACCATCGACTAACACCAACCAATAACACCCAAAGTCATTTTTAGCAACTTTTCAGCAGAGCCAAAACAAATTTTAAAAAAATCTCCATACTTTGTTTTTTTGATAATTACTTAGAAACTAATATTGTACTCGATGAATTAAAACAAAAAGAATATAATTTTAGAAAATTTCTTTATTTAATTAAAATGCAATTTAACATGAATACAATACTTAGGATTTTATTCCGTTTTTTTTTCATATAATCTTAAACATAATTCAGTGAACACAACTTAACTAAATATAATGTTTTTCCATGGTACATTTTAAAAAATCAAGTGAACGACATTTTCCAAATGCACCTATGTTGTCAATACGATCAATATTTTTTCGATTATAAAATATATCAAAATATAGTAAAGTTTAGTAGGTATTTACAGTTTTAATTGAATAATATTAATAATAGGTTATTATAATAATATGTTTAATAATTCTTATTATTATAACATTGTTATTGTTATAATAACTCGTAATAATAATAAGATCTTTATTGCAATCTAAAAAATGGTACTACAAAATAACGAAACAAGAATATGAATTAAATTAAATGTCGCCTGTTTTAGGACGATGTTACCTCCCAACGAATCGCTTTCGTCAGATGTCCACCGCCTGCCTATCAACGAGACAATAATATGTTATGATGAAATATTTTCACATCGTAATTTAATGTAGCATCAAAGTCACGTTGAATAAACCGCTTATTAGATAAATAACACATAATTTATTTCAATGTCAATTAATCATCGGGTGATAAGTCATTAATGTTAATCTGTTATATACACAGATTCCGTCCGTTTTTTATTGTAGCATTACCTCTCTGTCTATATTAGTATAAGATCACCAAATCCAAATCGCCAACGAAAAAGGTAGCATTTCACGCCGAAACATCTAACATTCACTCCGTAAGCCCTCTATTTTTTACCATAATACTGAAGTAGCTAAAATTTTAAGGTTTTAGTTTTAAATATCAACCGTATTTTGTGAAAAAAAATAACTTTCACTTATAGTACTACTTGCCACTCTTGTGTTGCATTAAGCTATAAAAAACATAATTTAAAAAGGAACATTAATAAACAGTGAAAATGAAACGATTAAAATGTGTAATGAGTGAAGTACTAATTTAATTAATATTTACAAGAAAAATAACCTACGTTTAGATACAAATGAATCGACGATGATTAAAATCAAAATTAAAGTGTAAATTAAATGCGCATTATGTTCATTCCCGATAATTGTGATTTCAACAATTATTTGTTAAGACCGCATATGAAAAGATATAGAAACGAAGATATAGATATGGGTTAATAAAGAACGAAAAAAAAAAGACAAATTTCTAATTCTTCAAAAAGTTAAGATCTTCGAAATATCTGTATATTTCCATACATTTTATCAAAATTTTGACGTAAATATTTTATCAAACGAATACAAGAATCGAGAAAATAAAATTAAAGAGGCTTAGATGATTTCATTTAAGCTAAATGTTTTTTAAGTATATAATATTAACGTCGCAGGGTGTTTCTCTTTGTACAAGCAATGTAATAAAATGTTTTTCGACCACGCAAAACTCTCTCGGGTAGGTATTTTAACCCCATTAGGTTAGGTATTTGTTTCTCCTGCAGCTGTTATCCGTAGTTTCTGTAATTTAGGGTCACTGGTCGAAGAACTAAGTAGGTACAAAGTTCTCGGTGGCAAACATGATACGTGTTGATTCGCATTCGCAATAAATCTCCATGGCGAGATAACAATTAGGTACATTGTCATTGGGATGTAAATTGATCAAAGTGTATGCGCGCAAATTGAGAGCAATACTTTAAATCATTAAGCACGATCAAGGATTTCTCATTGAAGACTTTTGATCGCGTGTCAACCCCGCATTACATACAAGTACTCGTAAATGTTAACCAAATATATTTAGTCGCCTTGCAGGACCTCGACCACGTGTAAGATAATGATTGTAGCATTCAGGTATGTAGGCGTCTTAACCACTAGTGGTCGCGTTTAGTGGCCGGCACCAGTGGCCAAGTGTAGGGGCTTAAGATTGCCCCCCTCGGGGCGAGTCATTCCTTCGGGTTGAAAAAATGTCGTACGCCGGCAAATTTTTAATGAACCACAAATTCGTGTTTAATAATACCACAAATTGTGGGTTCGCCTTTGCTTTCTTCTGCCTTCGCGTGTGGTAATCATGCTCCGAGTGTGGGAAAGAGACATGAACTGAGGTTCCTCTAAAGTAGAGGGTCAATGACCGTCCGCAAGGTCAAGCTGAGTGTGTAAATTTTGTTTAATCGTATGTGCAAGATCGATTATCGATTGGCACCCAGACTAAAGCCCCTGCCTCGAACGGCGATCTATAAACTAGTAAAAATCCCCGAACAAACATTTACTGATGACTTTATGTTGTAGAGATTGAACCAAGAAATTGATTACCCATCCTAAACCCTAAGTCCTAAACAGGTATACGTATACACATAGTGTCAAACAATTCTGAACACTAAATTTCTGCGTGAATGCTTAGAAAGAAACTGCCGTTTAAGGGGCTGTTTTGTACGCGGCAAGGTATGTAGATAGGGTAGATATAGTATCTCACGCACGCATTGATGTATATACAAAACAGCGATTGTTAAATATTTTTAACATTACGTTTTATAAATTATATGTGCACATATAAATTACCTTTTTATAGACATACAACATAATATATAAAAACAGTAAAGCAATTCGTCATCCAAAAGTTTCACAGCATAGATCGCAAAGGTGGATTTATCACAGAAGTGTGTGAATGTACTATGTACAATAAAAACAATGCATTTACCCTCTAAGTGATATTAAAAACATTCAGTTTGCCCTTTCCGGGCCAATCGGGTACATGGTCTCCTCCTGATTATAATGGATCATTTAAAAACAATATTCTAGAACAAACCGTTCAATGTTAACATCGTGTTCTTGGCAATTCTCGGTCACGCCCGACTGATTTTCATTTCACGCGGCTTAAAAGATTAACTATGATTGTGGTCTAAAAATAAATAGGAAAAAATCCTAGATCGGCTGAAAATTCATCGCTATAAATACAGATTGTTCATATTACTGACTGCTGTTATATACGTCTAAGAGCGATTTTGTTTCGAAACTACAGTGTGTATAAAAAATGTGATAATTTGTACATCGATCGAAGGCCAATGACGTAATTATAAAAAAAAATTCTAAATCATAAAGCAATTTTGATCTTTCCCTTGGAATGGGCAATGCTTAGTTAGGTTAAGGCAACCAAAACAATCTGGACATGTTGCTAATTTGGTGGTAAAACCTGGGTCCTAAAGCCCATAATGGCCCTTTGGCTATACATCGCCGTGATTAAACCCATCATCACGTCTGGTGGTCGAAAACCTTACAACATACCTGCAGTAAAAAACTGAATAGTCTACAGGGCCTAGTCTGTAGAGTTGTAACCGGAGCCATGTGCTCAACCCCGACTGCGGCACTGGAAGCCCTGCTAAACCTAACCCCGCTCCAGTTACAAGTGGAAAAAGGGGCGATGGCGGGCATGTTGCGAGCAAACACGTCGAATGGTGCAAAGAATTGGCTCTCGAGTACTGTCAAAAGACCCAAGAACAAGAACTGACAACCGAGTACAACTTCGTCAGAACATTCACCACAGAAATACCAGATAGGACCAGATGGGACAATGCAGGACCCAACTTCGAAAATGAAGCAATTATATGGCATACCATTGACTCTAATAACGGGAACAATATAGGATCAAGCATATGTGGGGCGATACCCAGACTCGAGAAATCGTTCAACCTGGGAATCCACTCCACTATATTCCAAGCAGAGTTATATGTCATCATTGAAAGTGTTCATAAAAGCATCGAACGATCCTATAAAATTAAAAGCATATACATACTTTTAGACAGCCAAGCGGCTCTGAAGGCTATCAACTCTAATGCTATCAAGTCAAAGCTAGTGCTAAACTGTGCACAACTACTCAACACCCTTGCAACACAACAGGGTTCACATTTATGTGGGTATCAGGTCACTCAGGCCGAAAAGGTACCAGCTTCTAGCTAACCATCTTCTCAAGCCAGAAGAGATTAAAACCATCGCACCCAAAAAAAATACTCAACTTTATCTAAAGGGCGAACTATAAGTGCATTTCAAAGTGTAGTGTTCTGCAAAGGACGCGGTACATAACATGTCTTTGTTCGAGCAGATATAAAGATTTAACTCTTTGTCTTTGCCCGCAGCTGCGGCTAGTCCAATATCCCATGTTGGTTAAAATAATAAACATGAAAAAATCACCAGCTCCGTAGATAGAAGCGTTTTGAGTTATTTACAAAATTTGTCCACCAAATGGTTTACATTACCACCGTTTCGTTTATTGAACGTCATCGTTCCAAGACCAAGCCATGTCGCACAACAGTCGTAATATTTCCAAAACTTACAAAGCCTGCGTCCGTAACAATGGCGCTTCTGATAATGCTGACAAGAACAATTATACGCTCAGAGCATTCGTTTGACAAAACAAAATTGTTGCATTTTGTTATCCATCACACCGCGCTAGCAACAGCAAAACAATGCAAGTTTCGCACCGCACAGCCGTGCAAACATTGCAGAGCACGTTGCGCGCGTAGTGCGCTAGTACTTCCGTTTTAAATGGTCTTACGTGATTGTTTTGCGGATTACCAAGGACTGCACGTATTTAATATATATAATCAAATTGTACCTTGTGACTAAGCAGTAGGTATTTATGTATATGGCAACAAAAAAAAAATAGTTTATGTCTAGAGAGATTTTTAACGTCGCTATTCAGCATTAAGGGACCTCTTCTTTTGTTTGCGTTGGGCGTGGTAATAAATCATGCTTTCAGTGTCCTGTTAAGATTCTGGTTAGGATCCTTAGTCTGTTCCGGCTTAACTTCAACAGCTCAGAGAGTCTTTTTTTGCGAGAATCCTACTATAAGTTCTTTTGCTTGCTTTTGTCTAGACATTTCTTGCCAGTATTCTTGCCAGGGTCCATAAAAACCCTCGGCTCGCTCAGTAAACCCCATTTACCTACCCAACTCCCGATGAAGCGTCTAATAGCCGCGAAATTTAAAAATACAATACAATAGTCGAAGGCTGCCTGCGATAACGGGGTGGAAACCTCCAAATATAAAAATAAGTCAGTGGCGTGCCTAGAATTTTTTTTCTGCCTCCCCGCGGGAGGGGCATTTTTTTTCTGAGGTGCCTAGTAATTTTTGTTAAAAAAATCTAGGCAAGTCGGCTGTTCGTCTTTTATGGAAGCATTGCCACTGGCCATAGCATCCAAGGTATTGGACGCATTTGAAGTTTAAAACTTTCGCATAGACGTTACCACTAAAATAAGGTTTGAGCATGGTTAAAAGGGAACATCAGCGTTCGCCTGTGAGTAGTTCTTTCTCTATAAGTGACACTGTTACCAAATCGCAACCAGCCGCGAAAAATCCTCGGTCTATAAATGTTTACACTTCAAAAACTATTTAGCATTGTCGGGTAGGTCTAAGGTATCTTTTTAAAAGAAATTATTATAGAATAAATTGCGCCACACTTAGAGGAAGACCTGCATTTAATATAACGAACAGACTATTCACGATTTTGCTGATCTCATAGAAGAAAGATCTGTGGTTAGGATTTAATTACAATAATGTGATCGTTTTGCATTTCATTATATCACAATGGTCTTGTAATCAAGGATTTTTAGGATTAGAGTCTACTCAACAAAATATTCTTGTAACAGAGGTAGGTATGCCTTAGAATTGACGATTGAGTTGGGTAATAAGATACACACCTATACTCTCTTTACAAACCTTCGAAATTTATATTAATTTTTCACATTTTGTTTCTCCATTTGTATAATTTTCAGAAAAGATTTGCCAAATACGAAATGGCTATAAAACTCCTTGACACACTACTCTATTTACTAAAAGAAACCGCATTAAAATCCATCCGTTTTCGAGTTACAATGTACCAGCACACAGTTCAAACAGGCCAGCAAAAACACATAGAATAGCTATAACACCTATAGCTATCATATAATATCAACTACTTTTCTATACACCAGTTTTACGAGTAAAATGTATGCACAACATAATCTTTTCGTTTTAAAATTATTTTTTTTTCTATACGCTAGCAAATTCGAATGTTCATTTAATTAAAATGAATGTTTTTTAATGGTTCAGTAATTTGTAAAATAAAACCAGGAATTCAATTTCAGATGTTATATCGTTTGAATAAACAAATTAAATATGAAGTTAAAGTAAAGTAAACTTTTTAATCTATGCATTTTAAAATTAGGTTCAGTTGGGTGACCCATAAGTCATAGTCCAAACTAAAAGAGATGATAAAGTTGATGATTTTCACATAAGTGGTTATCGGGCTTTGATTAGTTTAAATGTAATTGATATTTTTGTAATTTTTCCAAAAACACTGGCGGTTTATCGTAACTGACACATAAAAGAATGTTCAGTGCCACATTATAATATTATAAAATTATTATTATCATTATTAAATTGAAATATTATGTCCGTGTTGTTTCATTACTAGCCGCGTGTCAAAAGTTACAAAAAAAAAACTAAAATGGTGTTATAATTTATGATGATTTGAAATAATGTCATGATACCACTGAATGTATTTTATTTGAATATACTCGGATATAAAAAATAACCCACTCTATGGCCATTTAAAACGCACATCGAATGGGCTAACAGTGCTGCAGCTACAAGTCTTAGGTGAGATAGGAAATGGAGCATCTTATCACGAGTTGGTAGCACAGGCGCGTATAGTGTGGATGGGCCTAGCTGTAAGACGTCAGGTTCTCATTAAATAATTTACTACTACTAAATGTATAGATGCAGTTGATATTATATGATAGATACAGGATATCATAACCATTCTTGTTTAGAAATATAAAGCCATTCCTATGTATTAAATTACTTATGAAAAAATAAATAAATTAAAATTGAATAAAAATAATTGCGAATTAAATGCTAAAACATGTGAAACAAAAAAAATTTCTTCCTCAATTCGAGATAATGATATTATAGATTTCTGTTTTTTAAGATAAACCCGAAAGTAGGAATAATTTCTGACATTTATTTATGGCATGGCTCCTAGATTGTCTTTTATGCCAAAAATTAATATCAGTTATGATAAACCGTCATTCTTTTGTAAAAATCACAAAAGTACCAACAACTTTTAAACTAACCATAGCCTGATAACCAGATTGTATGGCTATTGATAAAGAATCATCTCTTTTCGTTTAGACCATGACCTACGGGACATCTTGTACATTAATAATAGATGAGAACTGTTCTGACTGTTCTGTTGAAGGTTGGGTTAGACATTCAATTGACTAGAGTGTTAATACCTAAATTAGTATTAATGTTATTAGACAATGTTTTGATTTTCTTTTCGGCGTTAGTTTTATAATATAACATATTAAGTTGGATTTCATTTTTAAAATTAATTTCTCATACACAGTTTAGCGCATGTTTCTTGAAAGTGTACTTACCAAGTTTTAGAGTATCGTGAAAATTGATATATTTATTGTAGGTAGTATTATTTATAAAACAAAAGTTAATTAATGTACTTAAATATTCATAATTAACTTAAGCATTGAATCATAATCACTGAATTCAATATTTCAAATAATTTATAGATATATAATTGATTTTAAGAACAGTTTTTGATATGTTCAATTTTATCATTATAAATTGAGTGAAACGGATTCCACATAACGTAGCTATATTCTAATTAACTGCTAACAATTTCCTGAAAGATCGTTATAATAGCTTTACAATTAAAAAATGGTTTTGTTATTTACTTTTAATCAGGCAAAAAAAGAGTGTGTGTGTGCTGTGGTAAGAAGTTCATTAAATTTGTCATCAACTGTATAATAATAATAATGAAAATTTTCAACTCAAACTGGTATCTATAATCAACAATGTTTTCCACAGCTGAGCGCATCGACTTTAACCGAATGTGTAAATCACTTCCGATCGTCCTCCCGAGTTTAACCAAATGAATGTGTCATATTAGATTCATTCGCCGCCTAGGATGTAAAGAAGTTTTACTTAAAAGCATGATCAATATCTATTGAAATGAACTACCGGCGAATTGTCTGCGGATTTCATCCCAGTCGCGTGGGCTGGCCATGAAACGCATTAACGTGACCTCCCACGCAAATTCAGCGAACTTTTTGCCTTAGAATTTGTTCGAAGTAAAAATAAACGTCTTTCCGGGGAATGTCTGCTCTAGATTTTTTTTTGTAAATTTAGAAAAAAAATACAGCTTGCCAAACTTTATAAATTTTATTTCGCTAGTATGATGAAAAAACACAGAAGTACGGTAAAACCGAACTACTATTCGAAAGAGTTGGTTAAAGACTGAAAATTAAATAATTTCCTAACGCATTTCTGCTAAAAACGATATACACCTCCTATATAAGATAAATTTAAAAAATATTATATATGTCTATGACTAAAAATGTGACCTATTCTAATATAACTGAATTTAAAAATTGTGTAGTTTTACGTACAGCTGTATGTATGAGTGCTTGTAGCATGATATCTAAAGAAATACGTATGTATAAAATTAAAAAAATAATATTTAGTTATTATTTAGTTAAATTATTTGGTTGTTTGTACAACCAAATAATTGTACTTGTAATATTGTACTTGTGTACAATATTTTGTACTATTAGGAGGTTAATAAAACATATGCTAATACTATTTAGCTTTATATTTATTAGTATCTCTAACACATTTATTATAGATGCTAAAAAATACAAAGTTAAAAATTAAATATTACTCATTATCTATAGAATATTTATTCCTACATGATTTCATTTATTCCCTTTTTTGAATTGATTGATTATTAAAGGCCACCTTCACTCAGAACCTTCATACAAAACGCTGTTCCCAATTTACAAGTTTGTTGTTAAAATTTGGCATAAATTATTTTTTATCAACAAGAGCTAAATTTTCCGGGAAATGAATATGTTTTATAAATATTTGAGTAATGATTCAAAAGGTCATTTTTTTGTACTTAAATTGTGGCATCTTCGCTTCGCGCATCAAGCCCCACGTGAGCAAATAACTAGGTACTAAACTAATTCCGCCGAATACATTCTGAATAGATTGAATGTAATCAAATTTGTCAACATTTATAGTAGAATTATAGGAATTACCGAACCCTTTTTATTACCTTTAATTAGCTTGCAATGTCGGTTTCGGCCAAATCTTGCAAGCCAAATTAGAACCACTTCCTCTTATCCTACTTGACATGTTGGTTGAGTTCCGATGACAATGCATTTTTATGGTAAGCATGACCTACTTGCCGAGGACTGGCTCCAGATGAAAGAATTCCTCAACGGTTAAGAAATTTTCTATACGCATACAAGCGCTGAAAGAAAAGCTTGTTTTTAAAATTGTATTTTTAATATTAATTACTCAGAGGTATTTTGGAAAAAATTGCTCGGATTCATTCGCCTATGATTAGGACATTTGTTGGTTGTGGGGACAGACAAATGGATCGTGGGTCGCTTTTTGAATATATAAATATCGACTACTCTTTTTATTTAATTACGTAAATGATTTTACTTACCGCTTTGAGTCCATTATTATTGATGATATTTATAAATCCTATTATGTGTATGATGACACAGATTAGGGTTGCACTTTTAGGGTTAAGTATGCTTTTCACAGAAAGCTTAGATTCGTATGGATTATGGATGGAACGCGAACTCCGTCGTGCTGTTTGTTGCGCTGCGCGGACTGATGCTGTGAGAGCATGAGAGCGATCTTCGCGTACGGGGGTTGGCGCGGGACTAACGCGCTCGCGTCGCCCGATCGATTTTTATAGCGCGTCGCGGCGCTCTTTGCCAGGTTTGTTATGATTTTTTTTGTTCGTGTTTTCATTTCACCTCGATCGATTGTTACGTGTTTTTCATTTAAACAAATGCGCGGTCAACAGTGCGCATGCTTGGAGCGGCACAGCAACAGACTCGATTCATTTAAATCGCGGTTAAATATGTTCCGTATGCGACTCGATTAAAATCCAATTGTATAATAGTTACCGATACAAAATGTCCTGTGGTTTAAAATAACTGTTTATGCAAATAACAAAAAATATTGATAATGGTTTAGTTAAAAAATCAAATCATGCGAAAATAACGTAACGTCGTTTAATGCGCAGACTAAACTAATGTATTTTTTTTTTATTATTTTTTATCTTCATTTACATGCACTCCTATATATAACAGTAAAATAGTTTTACACAATAAATACATTGCTTGTATATTATTGTAATCTTTAATCACGTGCAATGGATTAGTTTTGTGCATCACCTTAATAGCACAGTGTGCTGTTTCCTAGGACACACCAATAGATTTAGTTTAGTATTTTGACGCAAACTACGGAACGTATTAATAAACCTATAAATATATAATATTAATATTATTTATATAATTGTATAATTGAGTTGTAAAGTTATTTGACTTATATTTGATGATTGTTTTTTAATAGCGGCAAATCGCCTGAAAAGATAAATAACACAATCTTTGAAAATATTGAAAAATTTTGAATATTTTTTTAATTTTTTGATAAAGTGCTGGATAGCATAACATTAATAAAGGTACTAAAGAGGTCCTGTACTTGAGAGCGCAGGATGTCGGTTTAAACCCAGCGCTGAGTTTTATAAAAATGCATTTTTAACTCTCACCTGTCCTCTTTAGTGTAAAATATTGTAAAATATTATGTAACCATCTAATTTATAGATAAATACATAAAAGCAAATATAAATATTTATACATCATACGTCACATGAATCTGTTTTAGGAAGAATAAACTTACAAGTTATGTACATAAATCATGGTCTTAAAAATGTTAAGAAATTATTTTAATGAAGTCATACTATGTTACAAATAAAGAATTTATATACAATGCAATTTAACCGATTGTGGATTTTAAACAAATTACTTCTTTAAAAATAAATGTGTACCCGCTATAATAACTACTCTAATATCAAACGTAGAGAAATTAATAAACTCAATTACAGGACAAAAAACGTTTTTCTTATCAAATGACACTTGTTAAAATATCCGCATCGATAATGTTGCTATTTTAAATTTTGGTTTTGGTAAATAAAATTTAAAAGATGGAATTTCCCGTAGATACAATACATCCAAAACACGATAAATTGTTATGTAGAAATGTATTGGTAGGTACTTCCAAACTACGACAATATACAGCGAAGATATTCCAAAGCTTCGTCATATGTAGCATATTCTTAAATAATAGATTTATTAAGAACTTTATTTGTAAATACTTAAATTTACTTAATATTTATATTTTATAATAATTTAATTTTAAATATAAAAACATACTACATTATTTATATACATAGCAAATAGTAGTATGCATACCTCGGAACAGGCGGTGGCCTAATTAGGAATGACTTAAATACAAATACTGCTTTGAAGATATACATATAAATAAATAAATAAACAAAATGTGTGAATAATGCATGAAATAAGTGCGAATGTATAGCAATTTAAAGGACAAGAGATCTAGACTTTAATATTGATTACAATGTGAAATTAAATTGAGATGAAATTAAATCTGAAATTAATATTTAGTATGTTATTTATTGTTTTTTTTTTAAGTGATCGTTGATAAAATACACGGGTATTGTAATAAAGTACATAAATAAATATGTTTAAATTTAAAAACTTTTGTGACCACCGAAGTAAATATTAAATGGCCAATTTTAATTTACAAGTATAAAAAAATTCTATTGGAGCACGAAAGATATAAAAATTATGTTGATAATTCGTTTCTTCGTGATTACGAAAACATAAATTACGAATACCTACTAAAAATATTACAAATAATAGAGATACTAATGTAATATTTAGTAGTTGCCCATTCCAAACCTACTATAACTTGTTTTATTTCTTTTAGTGTTAATATTATTTCATTTTTAGTTTATATTTTTCATATATTTTTTTTGTTGTTAATGCTTTTTTTCTTTTAAATCCAACTTTAAAAATATCATTTATTTGTTTTCGAACGTAAATTTGGTTCGCAATTTTGCAAGATTTGCCATAAAGTTAGTTTCTGGCAGCCAAAATCATGTTTTTTCCGTAACCCATTTTATGTATAAAAATAATTATGGGTAGATTTTAAACATTTTCCGATAGAACGGCATTACATTTTACATTTTGAGAATTCGCGACTTTTGGAGACATGCTGCTAAGCGCAGATAGACAATAAAACCTTCAAAATAAGAAAATCACAAAATTATAAGAAAAAAAATGATTTACTCATCATGGACTAACTTATTTAAACAAAAATCGCTGTTCGCAAAATATCAGAAAATTGACAACCATTGACGCATAGAGAAAAACGATGCATTGAAATTGCATGCATCCAGTATGTGAAATTGCGTCACCGAGTAATGTGATGGAATGGTCAGATTGCACACTTTGAACCAGTGAGTAACTAGTAACAGATCGGAATAACAGCTTGTAACTCATCTATAAGTTAGCACCTTTCTAGGAGCTATATAACTATGGTCCGGTATCTAGAAACTAGAAAATCTAAGGTATCTAAAGGTATCTAGGTATCTAAAGACTAGAAGTTCAATGAAAACAATAATAATCATATCAATTTCTCTATCGTTCCATCAAACAAAATGACAACTCAAATAGCAAATTTATACACAATGTTCTACACAACTAGGCTATAAGATTTCTTTTTATGACAGCGCATTTGTGTCTGGTAAAAATGTACAGAGTACTCTCGCAAATGCATTCAAACATGCCTCTGTTGCGAGCCGTTTCAAAGAATAAACCTTTATGTCACCCCGAGGATCAGTCGCCATCTTTATTCTCTCTTAAACCAACTCTACAGCCACTTTGCTTGACACTATTTTATTTTATTTTTATGTATGTCAAATAATATTGCTGTTAGTTATGCTCATCTCGTAAACACTCAATCATGATCTCATTTATTTCAAACTATTTAATTCTTTGTCCAATGAAATCAAGAGAACCAAGCTTAATAAAAAAATAAATAAATTAGAGCTTAAGAAGTTCGTAGCGCTGAGTGATGTGGCGGGTAGATAAATATCATTTGATAATTGAATTGATTTTTTAATTTTAATTTTTTTTTTTGAAGTATTATTTGTATATAATACAATAACACAACTGCATATAAATAAATAAACGGTATATTAAGAAATGACACAAAAAAAAATGTACAACAAACCACGTAATATATAAACCAACAAACAAAAGCATACTGAAATTATGAGTTGCATAGAGACGGGTCAGACTATCGGGGCGAAAAGTGTGCGACCAACCAGCAGCACTAGAGGGCAAGCGAGCAGCAAAACTCCCGCGGGTAAAAGGCAAATAAATCCAGCAGGAAGAAGCACCGGCATTCGCCTTAGGGAAGCAACTTTCCCGAGGGAAACTACAGCAGATCTAGTCCCTAGGTACCTACTAAGGTACGGGTGCTAGCAACGTATTCGTCACCTTGATTCTTGAAGATTACATAGTCTACGAGGAACAAAGGGAAATGACAGAATAAATGTCCAAAAAATCACTCAGGTATCAGTGGAAATACCGGAGTCACCGATGTCGCCGTAACAGTAACTAAAAAACTCACGTCATTTAGCAGCGACCCATTTATGCAAAAGTGGTGTACAAGAAAAATCCACGAGGACTGGCAATCTCTAGGGCGAACCCTGAACGCGCAAAAGCTGTTTAGGGATTATTTACGAAAACGGGCTGTACTTCCTCCACAAGGCGACACTTCCTCCAATGAGTATTTTGTATGGATTGCTTTGACCGGAAAGTTATAAGTCACAGCTGCTAATGCGTGATATATTTTTTAATAGTAATCACGTTCGTCGCTTGAGGTCGTTTAAGACGGCGAAGCGCGTGTCATCTTAACTTGTTTTTATCATATTCATTCCTCCTCCAGATCCGGTGGTAAAAACCAGCGCCTTCTTGTTTTTACATTTGAAATCGCACAAAAGTTTTATTTAATTTAATTTAATGCATTTAATTTAATTATAGTTAAATTTTAACTTTCTGCACTTCCTCTCCATATGAACTTTAACAATGACAAATCTCACATTCCTTCGTGCGCGCAATATGCTTGGGGTACAAAGATATAAATGCCTCAATAAATGAAATGTACTTGACTTCAACATGACTTGACTTGATAGGCTATAGATAATAGGCATATTCCATTTTAGGCCAACATTGGCCCTTATATGGCTAATACGTTGTGATTTGCACAACTTTGTGCTAATCCGGTACAGCAGAACGACTAGCGGGGTGTTCTTACGTTGCCACTATAATGTCACGTGTTCTCATCTAAAGGTTTATCACCAGGTCACTAGTGCATTTGTGATTAGATATTTCGACGCTCAGTATTAATAAATGTTAGATTTAAAACATTTTTCGACACGTGATTATCATTAGAAATCAACGTCTGCCTAATCTGTAGGTTATTTATTTTAATATGTTTCCAAAATTAATTGGCTGTACTTTTTGTCATTGTAACCCTGAATCGCCATTAGCGGAACTCTAGGAATTGTTACAATATTTCGCTGTCCTGTCAGCACAGACGAGTTTTCACTCGATTTGGGGATGAATTATTTACGCATTCTCTTTTTATTTTTTTATTTGTATGAGAAATGCTTACAGCTATACATAATGACAGTTACATAGAAATAGATAAATAACAACTTAAGCCGACTAGAGACATCTCAAATTTAACATATATGTTTCATAGAACGAACTAGCATCTAATTTATAGTGATAACATTGTATGAGTGTTATAATCTGTGAATGTAATAGGGTGTGGAATGTAAGAGTGTGTTAATGTGTGTGGGTGTACGGGTGTGTGTGTGTGCGTGTGTGTGGTGACGAGTATATAATTGTAATATGGGTAATATAATTGTAAATTGTAATATAACATATGTGTAATATGTAATATGTGGTGACGAGTATATAATCCTTATAATTTATTTCTCGAAACAGGGAATACCTCCTTAAGTCTCCGGGAATGGTCTAGGGAGAAATTGAGAAATGCATTCTAGTTATTGTAATTTTAATATTACATTTTGGCTATTATGTTGAAATTTTACAAAATTGGTATGTTTGTAAAACTCGTACATAAAATGTGTATTTAATACGGACCAATATATAAGTTGTATATAAAATAAAACCGAGTTGAAGAAACCGCAGTTATCGGAATCAATATTATCTCACTGAATGGCTTTTCTTATCAGCCAATAACCCGCAAAGCTCCGACCAACTAATTATGTTTATATGCGTAGCATCAATACTGGTGTAGTTAGATTTGATGAAAATCTGTAGACTTGAATATTTAAACCAGCCACTGTTGTGGCCAGTTTCAACAAATTAGCATCGCTATATGTGTGCCCGAAACAAAGGTAGGCCATCGTTTATTCATTATTTGAAACCAAAGATGTTTTAAAATAGATACGGCAACTGAGGGTGAAAAACGCACCACGCCCAAGTACGCCACTTTGCGTCGAGTACACTCCTCGCGTATCAACGTCTCGCTCGCATATGTCATCGCGATAAGTCTCTGGCGGAGGGGTGCGGCGCGCGGAGCGGCGGGAGGAATATACCGATGTCGGCTTTTCACGAGGAGGATTTGTATGAAATGCCGTATCTATATGTTTAAAAAGTTCGTTGTTTGAAACAAAACAAAACACAAATCTTATAACTAATGAAAGTAATTAAGCATTCCTGGTTTACAAATAATACATTTTATTTCATCTTAAAAAAATCGACAAGTTTAAATCTAAAGGACAGACGGATGATAGTATAGACTAATAGACAACCCCTAGATTTGAAGACCAGAACGTGTCTAATCTAATAATGAAGTAAAAAAACGTTCCCTGTTTGACTAAAAAATTGATTGGACTAAATCCCACACACCGTAATGAATGGTCTCGTATCATGAAGGCAACAAGGCAGTCATAACTGCGTCTATCGTTTTCTCCTACGATAGAAAGTGCGGCTTCTTAAAATATATATATTTTTTTTGTATGGAACCGTAAAAAACATTTATACATAAGTATTTGAAAAAAAATCACCGCTCAAAATCTAAGTTACTATACATACAGCAAACAGCCCACTGTTCGTAGACTGGCCGACATGATATCTGTAACCCCATTAAAATGCATTATAAACAATTAAAACCATTTGACTTTGTTCAGAGAGGCAACTAATTGTACTAAATGAGTGTGTAAGAACAATGCCTCATTGGACCATAGACTGTCTCTTCAAAGGGAACAATGAATAAATAATTATGATAAGCATTTATCGCAGTCAAAGAGTTTTTTTTATATTGTCGTTATAACATAATATGCGTAGGTATGTACTCGTACATTATATCATTCTCAAATATACATAATACTTTTCTGAAGATTAGTAAAATATAATAAAAGAATATGATGGTGTCGTACAACACTAATGCAGGTGTGCATCTTCAAAGATCGCGATACGCGGCCGATACGCGGGGTTAGGTTAGGTTAGGTTATGTTATCGGCCGTTTCCCCGCTGGCCTCCCTTGATTTCCCCTCAAATGCCCTGTTGCGGTCAAAACGAAATTGTGGTTAGGATAATACTCACTCTTAAGTTCTTATTGAGTAAATATAAAATGAGCAAATGGACAGATCTTTTTTGTGTATTTCCGTCCCGTCAAACTCGTAATGCGTAATGCGCCTAACGAATTCAAAAATAAGTTGTATTGTATTGTGTATTACCACAATTTTACCTATGTAGACATTTTTCATTACCATTAGGGTCACTTTATACTCAATATTATGTTATGTTATGTATGTTAGTGGATATTGGGGTTTATATGCACCCCTTCTACCGCGTTCCTTTACAGAACTATTGTAATTTCAAATCCACTTATAGTTAGCCCTCTAGTCCCGTACTGTAGATAAAGTTAAGTATCTTTTTGGGTGCGATGGTTTTAATCTCTTCTGGCTTGAGGAGATGGTTGCCTAGAAGCTGGTACCGTTTATAAATGAGGGGCCATTCACCCAGTTCGCGTATAGGGGCTTCTGGGCTGTCATCGGGCGATAGGCTCAATTTGTGCAGGTGTTTATTCAGCTTGCAGTGGCCTGTTAAGGTTTTGGTTAGGATCTTTAGTTGGTTCCGGCTTAACTTTAATAGCTCGGAGAGTTTTTTTTTGCGAGAATCCTACTATGAGTTCTTTAGCTTGCTATTGCCTGGATAATCCTTGCCAGTATTTTTGGCTTTGTTTCCAAGCCCAGATTTTTAGCAGTCTCATGGTTGTGTTTTTGCTATGCCGCAGGAAGGTTTTGGACCTATCATAGCCATGCTAGCACCTTTCTTGGCCAGTTCGTCTACTTTTTCGTTGCCATCAATACCTGAGTGGCCTGGTACCCACATGAGTGTGACCCTGTTGTGTTGTAATGGTGTTGAGTAGTTGTACAGTTTAGCACTAGCTTTGACTTGATAGCCTTCAGAGCCGCTTGGCTATCTCAAAGTATACTTTTATTTTTATAGGATAGTTCGATGCTTTTATTACTCAATATTATAGAATCTCCAAAGTCACAGAAATAATATCAAACAAAAATGGCTATGACTCTGTAGCTATTATATCAAATTCTTCTATACATTGTTCAGTAGTAGTAAATTATTTAACCACAACCTGAACCTTTGCAACTAGGCCCTACAAACGTCATTAAAGGCATCTCCCCCCCCCCCAGACTACACGCGCCTGTGGTACTAACTTGCTATGGGTTACTTTATTTCCTATCTCCGCTTGTACCTGGGCCACGTTTAGCCCTTTCAGTGTGTGTTTTGGATGGCCATAGGGGGGAACAGCGGGTTATTTTTTAAGCCTGAGTAGATTAAAATAAAAAACACTATCTTTCAATTCTTCATAAATTTAAACACTATTTCAGTGTTTTTTTTTGTATTTGTGATTACACCATATTTTTCCTAGACAGTGAATGAATCTAATGCGAAAAGCTCATTCGACTAAACTCGGTGAGCGCAGCTGTAACGTTGATTATTGGTTATCTGTCACGTTGCTTTTCATCTAGTATTTATAAATAGACGTGCCGAAACATTGCCGATTGTAGATGCCAGTATCATAGTGATAATTTGTGATAAGTAGACTAATACATTATTATGCAGTTGGTTATAAATTTAATCAACTTCCGAACAGAAATTTTGCTAAATTTGCCTATTCTTTCGTGCGTCAGTTATTGGACTTTAGTCGACTATTAAAATAACTGCACACGCAAGCTTAGCACGAAACTGCATCGCGTCGCCTGTTCGTGACTTGGGCTCGATGTCGCCGTGCATAGGTACTTCCCGCAACCCGTCACCAATTTTGCAGCTGCACGTGCAGTTTCTGCTGATGGCAGATTATACGCGTCGGCGATTGTAGGCATTGTTCGTGGATAGGCTTCCGTGAATCAGCAGTCATAACCTCAAACTGACCGCACGGCAACAGCGTAATATTTACACCCGACCTCAATAGACGTGACTACATATTACGCGAACGAAGGATTCTGACGTGCAAATTATTGCTGCGAAAAGAAGTCCCTGCACCATAAACGGAAAGGTGTAAACTCTATGACGGGTATAACGGCTGGTGGTTTAAAAAAAATGTATATCTAAACTTTGTATGATAATATTAAATTAAAACACACCAGGCAACCGCAAACAAAAGAGCGAAATATAAAAAGGGAATTTACACGAGCGCTTTGAAGAAAATAACAAATTTGGGCATTAATTATTTTCGATTTTTTATAAACTAATAGGAGATATAGACACCCCTTTATTCCGAACACCCGGCTATGGTCTTGAGATACCCTGTACTTTAATAGATTTTGGAAAAAGCCTCTTTTAAGGTCATCATTATGGGGAAATTTCAAGAGGCAACAACGTCAAAATGCATACTGATGACGTTTCCAATCCTAGGACTGTACATCCCGCCACAGTCACACCCAGCAGAAAAAAGCAGTGCCCATGCCATAGGAAGGTGCGATTCAACCATTGCTAAGTTAGAAAGAAGTCACCATACTTTGGAAATGCAAAAAAAAATCCTAGCAGCGCGTGCTTTTGAACTATTAGTGATTTGTAATGATATATCTACTTTATATTGTGCAATTTGTTGTTGATACCAAAATGTAACATTTTTAGTCAGAATCTTGAGCGAGAGCAATAAATAGAAGAACGCACGAGACCTTAAATTGCATCGATTTGTATACAGAGTATATTTATATTCACTGGTGTCTTTTTAGGGGGGTTGACCTATATCAACAATCAAATATTAATCAGTAAAAAATATTGGAAAAATGTCTCCCAATTACGAGATAATCGAATTCAATTTTTTTTTTTGAGAACGCGTTAGAGCGCATGGCGCGAGTCGGCCATTTACCTCGCGAGAGCGCGGCTCGCGAAGCACTATGAAAAAAAAAATGTTGATAATATAATTATTTTTGTATGATTTTTTTTCGATATTAGTTTTTTTATGGGACCTGGTGGGTTAGTCGGTTTGACGATCAATACCATATCATAACTTCCGAAAAATTTCGACATATCTTTGCGTTTCACATCCCCTAGTGCCCGAAACCACCCTCAGTTTTATTTTAACGTCATTTACATACACTCTTATAATATAAAACAGTAAATAGTGTCACTTATCTATCACTCTCTTGTGGACACGATAACTATCGTAATTTTACACCAATCCCTTTTAATTTGATACATAAAATTTAAAGGCACAAAATCTGGTTAAGTTCTTTGATGGGTAAAATCAGAGCAGGGTGCGGGTCAAAGTGAAATTTTCGAAAAAGTGAAATTTTGCTATAACTTTCTTAGTATATAAGATATAGTATTCATTAAAATTTTATATAATTCCCTAGGTAAGGGAGATAAATAATATCTAAGGGTGGGAGAAAAATCAAAACCTAGGGATGGAAAAAATTGGTTTCTCAAAATTCAAAAAATCATACCTCCCCAATAGCCACAAGATCAGTTCCATTTAATATGTAAATTGAAGGCCTATAGGGCCTCTTTCTCGATGCGATGGCCCTTAACAGCACGAAATGCCAATTTGTTACTGGAAATACGGGACATTGCAGGAGAAATCGCTTGCGCACTCCTCTGCATACCCGCGGGTCAGATGACTCCGTCATAATTTGAGATCATTATCAACCGTTGAACATTTTGCGAACTACAGGACCGAACGCCTCCGAAGTCGACGCGATACCTGCAGAACACAGTAACTACAAAAGGACCTAAATCTCAAAAGAGATTCGATAATTTCACTTTTTTTATCTTTTTTCTTATCATGCATTTATTAAATTTTATTAAAAACAAAGTTAACTAAAATACAGTTTATTGTTACACGTGTAACAGATATTTTTAATATACACCATGTCCCAAGACCATTCCGGATAGATAAACCAGCTAATTGGCCATGCGATTTCAAATATGATTTGTAAAGACATCATATCAAAATTCATCATAGTTTCCGAGAAAAAAAAGTAAAACGTCATAATATTAAAGTTTTGTTATAAATGATCGACGGCTCATCGACGATTATAAACGCCCTAGTCCCCTCGGGCTGCCGAGGTCATTGACCGCCGATTGTAAACCCAAAGGCAAGCTTTACACGAGCGCTTTCATAAACAAGAATGGCTATGACACCTGTTGCTATCTTATAATATCAACTGCTTCTATACATAAGTATATTATTTGAAAAGAACTTGACGTACTTCAGCTAGGCTAGGGTTGCCATAAATGGTTTGGCTCCGACCGGGACTGATTTTAATATAGAAGGAAATGTAGGGAAGTTATAGAAGGAGGATGGGAGGGGGGCACCCTCCCACCCAATAGCGCCGCAATCTGGTTTGTGAAAAAAGGAAATCTTTCAATGGTTCCCACATTTTCAAAATACGTTCAATGGCCGGTAACAAAGACGGTTTACCACCTAGTTTTTGAGTGAGATCGTAAATTACCACGAATTACATCAGCTCCCTCACAAAGGTATTTATTTCAGTTTTTCATTCCGTACTGTAAATATGGAAAAATATTAGTAAAATGTCAGTACATCTCTTGACCCCACAGTATGATTATTCGTTTAAACCGGGACTTATGGTGGGTCAAACGGGACAACCGGGACCGAGGCTCGAAACCGGTGACATGTCCCGGTGTACCGGGACGTATAGCAACCCTAAACTAGGCCCTATTGGCGTCAGAACGGCATCTCATCCAGGCTACTCGCACGTTTTGGTACTTGACATTGGTACATGACATTGGTACCTGACATTGGTACATGACATTGGTACATGACATTCTTTCGATTCTTTATAAATTTTAAGACCATTTTATGGTTTAATGCGAAAGAGTTGATTTTTTGTGTATAGATTGATGGTCTTGAAAAACAACCATAGCCGTTTAGAAAGCTGGTCGGATAATATAATATTAAAGTCAACAAGTTTTTAGTATGAAACTGACATAGCGCTATTTTTATTTTTATTTATTTTATTTTTATTTATTTATTCTTTATTGAAAAATCCAACAGTATTCATTTTTATCATTACAAAAAAAACTTATTACTAGTATACAAAACCAATTATGGATTTCGGACATTTTACAATATTAACATTAGCATAAAAAAATTGTGATAGTGTTCTTAAAATATACATAGATTATGAATATTATATATGTCGTATACAGTAGAATTTTTTGATGTGTTATGTGTAATTTGTGAGTGATGTTTGTGGTAATTGTGAGTGTGTGATTTGTATGTATATGTTCAAATAAAGTAATAAATTAAGTATGGTTTTAGTATGTATAAAAATAATTTATGGTGAAGGTAATATAAATGTAATATGTATGTATATTCTATATGTAATTGCAATAACAAGTACTTATATGTTACTATTAATCATTAACAACATAACAATCTAACAATACAATACAATTAGGTTTTATTTACGAAAATTATTTTTTATAACATATCGCTTCATACCTATATTGATTTATTGATTGTGGTTACACAACAGAAATTGTATACAATACAGGTAATAACACTGGCGTAAAAAAGAATAATACTAAAATATTTAAAATAGAAAAATTAAAAAAAAAAATACAACAAAAAGGACATAAAATACACCAACTGATTTAATACGGAACTAAACTAGGAATATTGTGCGCGAATTTGTAGTAGTAGTTTTTTTTATTTCATTATTTAATGTATTTGTTATGACATCTTCGCGAGCCATTATTGTAATAAATAATAAATAAATTAAAATATCTATGTGATTGATTGCTTTCAACGGTTATATAAATCATTTATTAATAACAACGCAAATGATTACTACTATAATTAGTGATTTAGTGATTATTTGTATAACAAACGAGAAGTTATAAATATAATGATATTTAACTTCAAAAGAATTATGCATATACTAACAAAGCAATTATTACGTGAAATAAAATAGCCACTAGATTGGTGGATTAGTATTGTTTAATTCGATTGAGTAATAATTAATTAGCTATCATAATTTGTGTTCTAATTCAGGCCTTTAGGTACTCCTAAATAGTGAGTAGGATGTTGGAACTTGGCATACCGATTGTGTTAAGTAGCAGAGATATTTTTTTTTAATAAAAAAAATACTGCTATCACTAGGACCAACAAATTATTTTTTTTTAACGCATGTACTTATTTAGTATGTGGTACATTCTTGGTCAGGCACTATTTTCAGATACTAAGAACATTTCTATAATGTGTATGTATTTTAACAAAAAATGTACTTTGTAATATGTTTTATCTGCGAACGCATGAGGTAAAAATTACCAGAAAACTAACTCATAATCCTGTCCAGAGGTCTGGAAAACAGTATCAAAAGTTTTTCCTTTAAATTTATAGTTTATCAACCTTCGATGAATGTGTAATTTGAGCTTATTTGTTGTAAATGCCGCAATGAAAATAATATCGAGCTCTGATTTAACCGAAAAGTTCAGTAGAATCATTATTTCTTATGGTTATTGAATTTGAGTAGGCCCAACCGAAGTATATTGTAGTCTATACAATCTGTTTCATAAACTGTACAAACCAATTCCTGTAGATTGATAAATCGTTCACCTAACAAAACTTTCTTGTAACCTATACTAAACATTTAGTAAATACAGCATTCAAATGAAAAGTTCTGTACGCCTTACAGTACTGTTTTGTTAAATCTACCAAACAATCAGCAGTTACGAGCAGTTTGTTTATGAGTACGACATCCACAAAATAATTATGTTAGACCTACTAGAAATCGAATAGTTCGGTAGCGCATACAAAGCAGTTTGTTTAGGCATACCAAACGTCGGTTGAGCTACTAAAAACTTTGGTAAAGTTAACCAAATAGTCTGTTCTTCATTCGTATGGCTTGTGTTGTTAACTATAGGACGCAGTTCCGACTGCTTTATTGTTGTTATCATGGTGCGAAGCCGTTCATTGCAGGCAAACATCGTGTCGCTAGTCTGTGACTGAATAGGTGTTTTTTTTTTGTGTATGTCTTGTTGCTTAACTTAGTCGATAGTGTTGAGAAAAGCACTGTTGGATATTTTTAACGGCGAAAATTGACCTAGCCGGATTTGACACAGTGGGGTTTCGAACCCGGGACAGAAGCAGGCGCTTATACCACTGCGCCACCAGGCCGTGCGTTAAGGTTTGAGCAAACAAATAACGTTCACCATTATCGAGCTGTGGGCGCAACAAAACATTTAGCTGCCCCTATATATACAGGATTTTATATATTTCTCAGTGCCTGCTTTCACCTAGGTTATATATACATAATTATTTTGAGCCCTTCTCTGAATTAAATTCGATTGTGCTGAACTCAAGGCTGATGTTCGCGATTTAGAGTAAAAAATGAGCGAATTTAAACTCGTGACGTCTGGGTCAACCACACACTCTGTGTATTTATTTATGTATGTATAAGTCAAGATGATTATTTTTTAATAGCGGCAAATCGCCTGAAAATTTAGAAGAGTTTATTAATTTTTTGATAGAGCGTAATACAGCAAAATATTTATAAAGGTTCTAAAGATGTCCTGTACTTGAGAGCGCAGGATGTCGGTTTAAACCCATATATTATATAGTCTTCGTGCGGGTTAACCTCAGTTACATAATATATACACAGCTGTTAGCCGAAATTCGACATGACAATTGACATGTGACAAGCCTTCATGATTTGTTCTACTCAATTATGAAGACAGACAGACGCAAGCCCTTCGGCTAATTTCATCGAGTAGATTGTGTTATTTTCATTGTTTTTTCAGCTGTTTTTCAGCTGTTTTCAGCTGTATTTGAGGGGGTATATTTAGTATAGTCACTGTGTTTACGTTCTTTGTGATATATTTTCGAAACTGTTTTGTTTGTCTAAAATAGAAAAGAACTTAATATTATAGACATCGGATATAATAAGTGTAAGAAAACTTATAGAAATATATTATCTACGATTATCTCATCCTTGGAAATTATTCACGTATGAGTGATTTATTTCAACAGAAGCTAAGATCATAGATGATTGAATGTTCACATTGGTAAGTATAACTTATAATTGTAACATTTTAAATACTTAAAAATAATGACACGCAAAGTGACAGTGAAGTCCAATTAAAATTAAAATAAAAAAGTCGGCTTTAAAATGTTTTAATTTTAGAATAGTAAATAGAGTTTTATTTTAAATTATGGCCATCAAGAAAGCACTACTCACGAGTTACTAACAACATCCGACTCTGGTTATTACCGATATTAATCCTTTAACGCTGTCCGCAGGGCTTGACTGCAAATTCAAAACGAGAGGCCGCAGTGTTTTCTCTATGTACGGGTTTTTGGTAAACCGGAAATCAATACGAATAAATTAATATTAAAAATACATTTTTTAAAACGAGCTTTTATTCGAGTGCTTGAATGCGTATACAAAATTTCGTGTTTGCTGTTGGCCGTTGAGGAGTTCCTTCATCTTGAGGCATTCCTGGGTGTAGAATCTTACCATAAAAATGCATTATCATAGGAAGTGAACCGACATGCCAAATTTCAACTCCGTAGGGTAGGAGGAAGTGGTTCTTATACGACTTACACGATTTAACCTACACCGCCATATAAAAATATTACCAAATATTAGCAGTGGTAAATAAGACCGACTCGAAAGGAAGGTGCATCGATTATCGATGCAATTTACTGTCTGATTTGTGTAATCGGCTGCGGACTTGACGTATACGAGAGGAGATCTCTCGGCTCGTCTTAAAATACCCGAAGAACGAGGTGACGCTGCGACCTCTATCGGCTCGGCCGTGGAAATGGACCAAAGTAATAACAATCGCTAGGTAAACAGATCTCGCCATCTCGCCTTTCTTCGACAGGAAAACTACTTATTAGAATACGTTCTGTTAATACGCCAAAAAGACACGGTGGCCCAAGTCACCATTCCCAATAAAAAAATCCATTGCAAGTAATTGGTAGTATTATTTGTTTAATATATAAACTTTACGTGAAAATAGTAAAATAATCATGTTAATGTCTTCGTTGTGCGCGCTCTATTGTCGCCGTACGCCGTAACGGTGTCACGGTCATTATCGATCGGAGCGGCATTGGAATTGGAGCACTGAACAAATTTAATTCATCTGTTAAAAAAATAAAATAAATTTGAGAATGTTTTTCGCAAATAAGTGGCGAGGTCAGCAGGTCAGCAGGTCAACTAGAGCAGTGCGCGCATTCGCATATGTTCGATTTGCTGTATTTATCTTACTACACTACTTTAAGACATTAACGACGGATCAGATGACGGAACTGCTTCCCTCAGTAGGGAGGTACAAAGGGAGGATCTGAAAAAATCTTAGGAGGGGAGGGATTACATGTTAATGACACCCATTTTCGATTTGCGGAAAATTCGTCTATTTACAATAAAATTCGTTTAATACAATTCTTCTAAAGCAGTTCGTCTAGAACTCTCTCGGAAAACACAGCAAAAAACTATAAAAATAACTTTGTGTTTGGAATTAAGGTTGATTTATTCATTTTTTCGAATTTATCCCACTCATTACCCCCTTTCTTTCCCCCCCCCCCTCCCCGGGGATCCACGCCTGGGGAGGTAGGTACAATGTAACAGTCGCTCAGCGCTTTAATTAAGATGTTTAATATTACTTATATTATATTACATAGTTATATTGTACTACTTAAGAATTGTAATATTATATTTTCAATAAATAAATAAATAAAATGATGTTGGGAACTCTGGTAGAATAGTCGAATAGCCACACACATCTAATCTATAAATATTTCACACATAGGTATGGAACTTAGGAATCTTTCGTATCGAATTTCAAACTACGCATTCGCTGGGACAACCGAACGCGCCTCAGCTCAACCTTGAGAAAGTGCGTCAATACTCCACTCCACCCACGTTCTCTACCCCCAGGAGCACTAAAGGTCGGTCGCTGGGGTCAACGGAGAGGGGTGCGGGGGAGGGTTAGAGATGACGACACTGAATTTCATAAAAGGCACGGATTTGCAATCAGCTGATTGATTTATTATGCACTCGGCGTCTAGATCGAATGGGGTCAGATTGGATAAAACCAAGCAAAGTGCGCTTTTCAGCCTTACAAAACCTTACAAAAAACCTTACAAAAAAACCGTTTTAAACCTTACAAAAAATAAATATGCTTTTATACAAAAATTAAACTAAACTCAACAATACATAAATATATATTCGGTTAATTATATAACCGTGTCCTAAGACCAAGACTATAGAGGGAATGCCTTGGTTATGTGACGGTATGGATATAAAAATGTCCTTTTTATTATAATAGTATATAAAGCTTAAATAAAATTGGGGATTATTCTCAATGCAATAACCATTTTCGGCATTTCGACTAGGCGCGCCTGACGAATTATTGAAAAAAAAATCACATCTGCCTTATTTTTACAGTAAATTTAGTTTAAAGTGATGTTTACCTAAGATCATTCCCGAAGACGGGCATTTGTGCTCCCTATTATAAGTAAAAAATTAAAGTAACATTATATTATTATTGTTAATATTATAAGTAGCGAGTGAATTGCTGTACGCGTTGCGTTAAGGTAACCTTGATTCAAAGGTTTTGGAACAGAAAACCAAAGTGCGTCATCTTTAAACAATTTATAATTAGTTTACACACATCATAGAAGTGAGTTTGAATAAATATAGTAATTATATTTATATTTCTAATATTTCAATATATCTAAAGTGGTTATACTAAAAAATAATTTACTTTATTTATTTGTTTTGTATAGCTAACATAGGTCACAAATATTGTAGCCAAAACATTACTTTTACAAAATTGACTCGGTGAATAGTAAAGAATAACTACTTTAGATATATTGAGCAGTACCAAAATAATAGTTTTGACTAAAAACAGCCGCACGATGTTAATTCGATACTAAATCTACCCTAACGTTATTTTACATACTTAGTTTTTCACATGTTATTCTTGTATATTTTAATTTTAGATTTTGATATTATATTTTAAAATTTTATTTAAATGTTGATAAGCTGTTTTTATTTACTTCTGAGGTCCGAGGTGGTTTTTATTTAATCTTGGTATGAGTAATACTGAAGCAGCGCCACCTCTTATCGATCGCGTGAACAAATCAAAGCAAAGATGCAAACCGGCCAAGCGGATATAAGAGAACATATACTAAAAAAAACATAGATGGACATCAAGTGAAAGGTAAACGCACCTTTATAAAAAATAATTAAAAATCATTTAAAAATATGCCTTAATAAAATTAACATTATATAGGTATTTATAATGTGACTTGATTTTAACAGTGGCAAATCGTCTGAAAAGATAAATCCACAATCTTGGACAATATTGAAAAATGTAAAAAAGTTTTATTAATTTTTTGATAAAGTGTAGGATATAATGCCGCATAGTAAAATAATGATAAAAATACGAGTGTTAGTAACGATGAAACAGAACGATTATTAAAAAATATTAAATTCCCGGTGCGTTTCTTCTTAAAAACATATTTTTCCCAAATACGAAAAATAGAATTACGTATAGACTTTACTCCGATATGTTTTGAAAATAATATGCGATATCATGTTATAAGTATCGCATATTATTTTCAATAATTATATTGAAAAAAAAAAAACACAAATAACTTTCTTAAAAAATAAAGTCTTGTGTATCCCGTAGCATTATAGACCTGAACAGGACGAAATACTATCTTCTTTAGAACAATCGATAGTCTAGTGAAGAGGTATAGGCAGAAGTGTTAATCGCTTGTAGGGATTTGCGTTAGCAATACTAATATTTTTTTTTACCTTTATTATTATTTTACTTTATTAATGTTGTAAACCTAAATAGATAAATAATATAAATAAAAAACAACGAGGTCGCATTGATTACAGACCTCGTATACTAGTGGTCGCCATGTGCTCGAAAATCAACCATAATGCATTTTTTTTTTAAGTTAAATTAAATTTAAAGTTTTAAAAGTTACTTTAAATTATCTTTTTTATGTAAAAATGAGATTTGACATTCATAGAAGTATAAGATGGCGTTAATAATTATTTTTGCCTCGTCATTACTACATTGAGATTGACAGACTCGTGAAAAAGAACTTTGAAATCACACAAAATTCACAGCTCGAAACTTATTCGTCAATCTGTGAGTTGTATTTTATTTAATTTAATGTATTCGTAACACATATTATAGATAAACTTTAACTTTTTGCATTGAAAACTTTAACTATGCCAAATCTCACAACCCTTCGTGTAAAGTTTTCTCTTCGCGAATTAACATATAGATTATAAACTTACATCACTTTTCATTCTCTTTTTTATTTATTTCAGAATACATACGGTTAAATAAATCACACGTATGGTTACACATTTGGCATAGTATTCAAGAACAAACCATCGCTGTATTTGATAAATATTCAAACATAATTCATAACTGTGTGATGTAAACTATTCATTAATTTAAAATAGATCGCTAACAGTGGCGACAACAAAATGATTTGACTTAATACTTGTATTACAGACTGCTGATACAACCGTACAATAGTTAATAAATAATAGTTAATAGTTTTTATAGCAAATTGTAGTAGAATTTGTTTTATGACGTATTTTTATAACAATGCTGCCTGCTTCGTTTTTTTTCTAATAATAAATGAAATCGGAATAGAGACTCGGCATTCATAATCCAAAACACTTTGCAAAATAATGTAAGCTTATGACAAGTTTTTCACGTGTCTGAGAGTTCATTCATAATGTATCACCTCGGAATTTATCAAAATTTACACAGCTGTAAGATTGTCTTCCACAAACGCTATTAGACACGGTCAAAACTTAGTGCAATACTCTACTGTTTGACAGGGAAAGAAAGACAATTACCGTATTCGTAAGACAAATAAGTTTTTTAGGAAAATTCTCAACAGACCTCGAAGGCCATTATGTTTTATTTACAATGTTGCCAGAAGCAATCAAAAGCATAGGTGTCAAAGAATTGAACTTCAAACTGTTTAAACTGACAACGCACAATGGACACTTTTAACAGTGAATACTTGCGTTATGTAACTATTACACTGAATATAACGACGTGCCAAAGTAAATAGAAAACACATGAAAGCAAATGACACCGGCAAGGGGTTAAGTGCATTCTTAATTAAAGAATAGGAGGGGAAGGGGGTAAGTTAATACACAGAGAACACGGCAAACTTTACTGATCAAAAAAGAATTCGAGAATATAATACATACCCACAATCGAAATTAAGTCTTCCTATAAACACGATTAAGTGACTCTTTGCCACAAGGCAAATTTCTTTCTTGTCAAAACAAACATGTTTATTTGTGGTTCACGTGGATTAGAAAGTTAATCTATATAACATTAAATCATCGTCTTTCAAATAACATACCAAACCAAAAACTATACATTAGATTAAGTACTCGTATATCGAGTAAAAGTAGCATGAAAGTAAATAATAATACACATTAAAAACAAAACGACAATAGACAATATTAAAAGAAAACGATTTAAAATTACTATATTTTTTACATGACCACCACGAATGAGAACTATTAATATATACTTCAGTAATATACTTCTTTAAGGCCCCTTTAAATTGTTTGAACTGAGTTATTTTTTTAATGTTTTTAGGCAACATATTAAAAAAAATTAGGTCTAAATACTGACTATTGTTTTGGAACAAAGTTGTACGGGATAGTATGGTTGGTACATAATGTTCCTTGAAACGCGTGTTGTGACGTGAATGTTACTGTGTGTAGATGCATTTCGCATATTTAAGAAGAAATGACGTGTTGCTTCTAATATATACAGCCCATAGTATAATAGCTTTTATCTCGTTAAACAAGCGGTCTAAATCAGATGGAATTAATTGCTCAGCCAGCTGATGAATCGACCGTACGGTAACAACTTCGTCTGTATTCGTAGATCTTTTTTCTTTATCGTTTTATCTCCTAATTATCTAGACCTCTGTGTAATTAATAAGGTAATTCGTTATTTTATCTAAAATAACAGAGCCGCAAAAATCTTTATTTTTGATACATTTTATCAAAAGTTTAGATGTTAATATCTCATTGTCTGAATACAAGAATCGAGAAAATAAACCTACAAAAGCATAGTTAACTTTATAAAGATGCAAATTTAAGTAAGTTTGTAGACATAAATTAATTCTGTTTCTCATAACTAACCAACAACGGTACAGAGTGTTTATGCCTTAGATGCGACAGAACGATTTGAAAGCACACGCAAGACAGAGAAAAACGTCACCAGGTAGAGGCCCCTTATGACTTAAATTTGCTGGATTCAGAAATGAGATATAGGTAACTAACAAACTTCTATTTTATTTTACCGATCATGAAAAATTATTGTCACTGGTTCCACAGTATAAATATAATATTTAATACTATTCGGAGGAGAGGTCAATGCCGGCGATAAATATGGGTATTTGCGGACCTTGAAATGAAAATATTGAGAACCGCTGATCTAACCGGTTGCCATCGATAGTCGTGACACCCAGTCGATTATTTATAGGCTGACGTATTTTTTATGCATTTCTTGTGCATTGCAAACTGCAGCGCGTTAGATAATCAAGAATGCCCTTGTAAGATCGATAACTACCGCAAAATGGCAAGGAAACCCTAAGGAGGTCAGCTACCAGCCGGCTGGAAGAGGCTGGCAAAGGATTTATACAAATTGACAACCAACATGTAATATAAATCTATAGTTTTAAACCGCTAACCTTATTTTGAGAGTTTCCTTGAGCAAGTTTTGAATTAAATCTTAAACGCGCAGAAATAATACTGCCGTACTAACATATGGGAAATATGTAAATAACAATAACTTAATCACGCAGAATATATAACGAAAGAAAAAGGAGGATTGCTAGGTTAAACCCTTTAATACCTAGGTACTTGCATATGAGTTATGACTGTATAATACCCGCTGGTTAAACAGGTAAAAAAAATATTTATGGACAACCGTCGAGAATGGCTTATTTATGTGAAAAACAAATTACTTTCAAGGATTAGGCTAGTTATAAGATATGCCTAATATTGAAATATAAACAAATATATAAATAAACACACAAACCTATACAAGTGATTTATATCGATCGAATTCGCTCACCACCATGAGATTCCTCATTAAATTTGCCAAAAAAAGGGGGGAATTTCCTTTTGGAAACATCATTATTTATATCGACAGGTGAATCAGCGTAAACGGATTTGATGTCATCTGATAACTAACATTATTTATGATTACAAGTAATGGTTACAAAACTTTTTTATAACAAATGTAATGAGGAGTCTCATGGTGGGTCGATATGAATCTATTCTGTGTGATAACTTATAACAATTAGTATGCCGGGGCAGCTATGGAGAGTATACTCCGCGTCCGTCCAACCTTCGTCGCGTCGGAAAACCTGACAGAAATTGGCACGGCCGCAGCATATTTTTCTCGACAGAACTTCTACAAATTACATTATTTTTCGGTGCTATTTGTGGGCTGGCAAGACCACAAATCACATGGCAATGACGACAGTGACACGCCCTTGTATTGAGAAGGCGCTGTCGGCGTACAAAATTCGACACGCCCCCCCCATCGATACGGCCGGAGTATTACGTCAATGACAGATACCACTGATTCCACCTTTGAATTGATAAAATTAGACATTAGATTATTCCTTTAAAGTTTCATTTTTTTTTTAATAAAGTATTTATTCAAAAACGACACATTACATTGAAGAGATGATTTTGGCTGCCAGAAACTCAACTTTATGGCTAGTCATACAATCTTTAGTTAGACCCAAAAAAAATACATGAACAATAAATAAGTTAAACGCAAAATAACATTTACACAAAAAAAAAACACAATTCACTATCCAAGAAAAAAAAACAAGTTTAAAAAAACAATGTAACATTAGTATATTTCTTTTATGTAGTATTTTATATAGGTTCAACAAATGTGAACAATAAATGACTGATGTTTAATTTGTCTATATTATAATAATTTAATTTCTTATTGCAATGTTATTATATCATTTATTGTTGAGCCTTCCTACTCGCAGCCAAAACTCTGTTTTTACCAGTACAATTATAATGTTTTTACATTGAAATAAATAAAATAAATTCAGTCAGATTTCGGCGGGGCTGCTGTAAGTTTTTCTTGAAAAAAATATGTTTAACCAAATTAATTATATTTAAATGCTTTTTGCGTGTTGACAAAAGTGCAAATCACATGGTTGTGACGCGGCACGACGTCGTGGCTTTGTTTTGAGAAGGACCTGTCGATTAGAGAATTCGATACGCCCCTCCCCCCACCAGCATATCTACAGCGTGATTTTATGCATGACACCTGATATTCAAGAAAATGAGAGATTGCGAGTACATTTGAAAGAAGTACTTACAATTAGCCATACATAATTAGGCTGCCGTCTGTTCCAAAGAGTACTATATTTGTTATTTCACACCAGATGATTAACGCGAAGTAATGAGATTACTTAAATATCATACATAAAAATTATGTTATGTATGTTTAATAGTCAATATATTATATACACATTTAAATTATAAATAATGTAATTATAGTTACTCTAAAGCAAATAAAAACATCATACAATTTTATTCTCTTCTATTCACTCCCATCATTATAGAAGAGTGCCGATATACCTCTACATACACACGTATATAAAATCTGTGGTTCTTGTGAAAAAAGTTATAATTATAAATTAGTAACTTCACTGGACTTCACAAAAAAAAATTGCACTCTATAAAGTTATTATTAAAAATTTAGGATATTAGGTGGGAGATTTTATTATTTAAACTTTAATAATTTAATACTTTCAAAAAATTTAAGATAAAACTGTCTTTTTTTGAATTTTATTTTTATACTTTTTTCGCGAAAAGGGTACAATGGCAACATTTTATTTTAACAGAATTTTATTTTTCTATTTGGACTGAAAGAGTATTGATCAACTCCCCCAGGATTCCCACACTGTGATAGGTGTTTTTGTACAGTGGAATTATTTGTTTCTTCCTGTCAGGGACTCCCTGGCAGTGTGGACCACTTTGGGAACTCTGGTCTAGCGACTCTTATGACTTTTTATTCGCCAGCATGAATGTATCAAATAATGTGTGTTCATAATTAATATAAAAATATATTTAAAATTAGTCGAAAAAATAGCCTCTGTGTGGTGTATAACCAAGGTGACGTTGTCTAACTTTCATTAGAAGATGAGCTAGTAAAATATTAAAAGATATTGAGGTGCATTTGATTAAGAAAAACATTAAAAGGTTTTTAAATTTTAGGTTAACATTTTAGAAAAAAATACACGTAGGAAAATTTCTAAATACGCGTAATTATGTTAACTTTTTTTTTTGACTGTTTACTGGTATTTTCGCTGGACCAACCTTCAACTCGCGGCATTCTCTCAATAATAGAATATTCGTGTCATGTGCTTTGAACTCACCAAAAATAAAAAAACTGCGACGCTTCGTCGCTGGTCGGCTATTATCGGCGGCCGACGCCCTCCCCCCTCCCCCTCGCGTCTTCTTTCTCCCTCGCGTAACAGGTAGACCACTGCTTGTGTCACCGCAAACAGCTTTCTGGAACAAAATAAAGGTAAATGTTGTTAATTCATGTTGGGTCATCGGTACGTTGGAATGCTCCAAGGATCTAATCTAGGACTGTAATTTTTTCCTTACTGTAAACTTTTACTGGGTCACCGCCATTATTTAATAAATGTATTTATTGAAGTAATTCATTATTATATACAGGTCTCCCAAGGTCAATCCCAATAAAAAAAAATCAGTTAATAGGTCCTACGATACCTAGTGTTATTTGTTAAAAAACTATATCAAAATTCATAATAGTTTCAAAGAAATACAACGTTAAAGTTTCTATTCTCAATTATTTTTCAATGGCTCCTTCCTCGGATAACTACGTCACTAGGTCACTAGACCGTAGTCAGTCAAGATCGAGGTTATTGACCTGCCGCGTTGTTCGAAACGCCCCATTAGGACGGAGCTAAATTATTGCTATCAGATGCCACTGGTCGAACAGAGGTCGGTCTAAGAAGAAGGGGTAACTCCTTTCCCCTTCTCTGGGGTTGTAAGAGGGATGCTATTGGTCGACAGGTAATATTGATTTATCGATTGATAAGATCGATTTACACCAATTTTATTACAAAAATAATAAATTCGGTGATGAAAATTTTTCGCATTTTGTTACATAATTTCTTACTCTTAATAGGGAACTCAAACACCCCCTAAAGTTTGTGGGGTCGGTCTTGGGACACCCTGTATACATAATGTCCCAAGACCATTCCCGAAGACCTAAGTGGGGTGTTTCGTAACCTATTACGAGTGAGGAATGATATGAAAAAATGCGAAAAAAAAACATTCCCAAATTTATTATTTTTATCTAACAGATATTAGCAATACGGTCAGCGCGCAAATTCCGATGCCGTACCGATTGATAATGGCCTTGACACCGTTACGGCGTACGGTGACATCTGAGCGCTAACTCCAAATGCATTATTACGTAATCCTTTTACTAGTTTCACGTAGTTTCTAATTTTTTTCTCGGTGACCGTGATGAATTTTGACATAGTTTCCTAACAAATAACACTAGAAATTGCAGGAATGGTCTTGGGACACGGTGTAAATGCAAATTATTGATTTTAAAAACCTTTTAGTCAAAAAAAATAAAGACAAAAAAATACCAATTTTTTTTATATAAGTATATTTTTTCACGATTTCATATTAGCCTCCTATCGCATAGATCATAACCAAATTTTGAATTTAACAAGATTGGATATTATAGTTTTGAGGCCAACATAATTATAATTTTAACTGCTTATGTAATCAAAATATTATAATTAATATGACAACATTTATAAATGGGTTAATGTGGGACAAGATGATAGAGAATTATTGTTATTGAATACTTTACTGCGTTTATATTACAGAGCTGTTTACAAATACATAAAACTGAGTGAGGTATAGTAGGAACAACAAGTCCTGACACACCGGATCATAAATCACTCTCCTGATAGGGGTGCAAATGCATTAGGGTTCGACAATTGAAAAATAACAATTGCGTACGCGTGTGATAAAATAATCGCACAAACACGCAAACAAGCTAATTTATTACCAATAATTTATTAAATACTAAGCGAAATAATTATTTTATATACACATTATTGGACGTGTGCAAGTTTATTGAAAATATTCACTATAAATACAGAGTGTGTTTTATGTGGTACATACAAATAAATATTGTAAAAATATGTTTTGTTTAGTTCGGTTTAACTTCCCATGCTGTAAATATGTCGTTCACTTTATTAAATAATTTGTATGGTATCGTAATATAGTATTGAGATAAAATGAATTTTGTAAAACAATATTATTGATTATGCCAATATTTATGCATATCACTAAGTGTCTAAGATGCTAACCACTTCAAACGCTACACAGCCGATCTGCTAGGAGTGGTTGTTCGTACCATAGGTAACGTGAATTAAATCATACCACCAGCTAACAGCTTGGTCTTAGGAGGAGCGCGGTGTTATGTGTTATCTGTCGACCATATTATGCGATTAAAGTTTTTAGCAATGTCGCAGTCGAGGTTTCGCATGCGATATAAAACACTTGTGCCAACACCTTATAAACGAATGATTATTATAGCGGCACGATAAGGCAAAATGGGGGCACACCATCGAAGATTCTTTTAAGGTCGAATCAACCATAAGGTCGCTTCTTGCGGTTAAGGCGAAGCCCAAGTATAAATATTAATTTCGATTTAATTAATCATGAAAAAATATGTTTAGATACCGTGATCTTACGCACACAAAGTCCTTCAGGAAACGACATTTACGTCAGTTCTTAGAAATTTGCAGTGGCATATTGCTAATACGTAATATCACTTAGGACATCATATTATTATTTCTAGTTTATAAAATAACAAAAATTGAAAAAAATAATTAACTGGGTGTCTTTTGAAATAAGGTAGGAAAGGTACTGGAAAATATTAAAATATATGGTATGCTTAATTATTATTATTATGGTATAACCAGGAGGGTGGGTCTTACGTGAGCGGCATTCGGTAAGTTCGGGCTTATCCTCAAGAACCCAACAATGCCCATCAATCTGAAGGGGAAGTTGTATTACTGTATTAATACATACATTAAACACTACACTATGTATTAATACATACACTATGTCTTCAACATAGTAAAGGCAGATTTTAAAAATATAATTCTATTTCTGAGAAGCTCAATAAATAATAAACTGCTAATAGTTCTTTTTTAGTTAAATTGCTCTTATAAAATACATTAGTAGAGCCTTAGGAAAAATAGAAATTGAAAGGTAAATGAAGGGTCTAAAACAGGGGTGCTCAAACTTGAACTGCTGGCGATCTACCTCAATATTTTTAGACTACTTACGATCGACTCTGAGAGACTGCAAGTGTGTGTGATGCAGGGTTGTCGTACATACACGATACACCCCACGGTACAACCTACCTAAGTAGGGCGTACCGTAGCATATATAGATATTAGCTTTCTGCACGGTGCTCAAACGGTCGATCGCGATCGACCGTTTGAGCACCCCTGGTCTAAAACATAGAAAGGTTGGTTTTTTTTAACTTCTACACTATGAAGCTGTAATTAAATAAAAACCAAAAATTTCTTGCTAACCATGCAAATAGTAAAACCTGTCGCAACAGTTCTAAATGGTTTCGGACCTGCGACCTTTATTCCGTGCTGCGACCATGCTGCAATTGTCTATGATGATCACCCAGAAAACATAGTCTATGACCAGGGATGAAAAAAGGATAGGACGACGACATGCATTTATTGATAGTCGCATTGATAGTTATGGAATTGTGCCTGCCTTGTTTGAATAACATTTGCAATTTGTTCAGATTGTAAATAATATTTTTAGTTTTAAAAATATTATGCAAGCAGGTGCACTGCGCAGTGCTCATGATCCGCAGTTGTGAAAATCCGTAGCGAATAAAATAAAATTTATTACAAATACACTTATGTGGGTTGTAAGAAGGAACGACTAATACTATGTATGTCCATTTTTAGATAAACCGATTTTAAACTTAGACTTGGAATAACATGTTCGGTAATTATGTTTTTTTTGTTATAAATTTTGAATTTGATAACTACTTTAAAATTGAAGAAATAAATAAAAAATGTTTTGCATTAACTTTCGTTAGTTTTGGTTTGGTTTTGGTTTTCCTTAAAATCCTTGAATGTAGCAATGGATACTAAATTTTCTTTCTCTGAATTACGTTCAAGTATGTAATCACTTCTAGGAAAAAAAACAAGAATGGTTATCACACCCTGTAGCTATCATATAGTATAAACTGCTTCTATATATATTCTTTAGTAGTAGTAAATGATTTAACCAAAACTTGACGTCTTACAGCTAGGCCCTACAGGCGTCGTTAAAGGCATCTTCCCTACACGCGCCTGTGGTACCAACTTGGTATGGGTTTCTTCGTTTCCTATCTTCACTTGAACCTGCGGTACATTTAGCCTATTCGATGTGCGTTTTGGATAGTCATAGAGGCGAAAATAAGCTATTTTTTTAGGTCTGAGTAGATAAAACAAAAAAAATATAGGTAGAATGGTATCATCAATTTTAACATCATTTCAGTTTTTTTTTTTTGTAAATTTTGACTCGCAGCTAGTAATGACCCACCCCCTCCCCCCCCTTCCTATTTACAGATTTATGATTTATTTATCACTAACTTCTCCCAAATTGACCTTTTTTCAATAACCCCCATAACGGCTAGTCCGAATACAAACTCATATCTACGATTGTAGTGCATTGAGGATTACAAATATTTCCTTTATACATAATTTTCAATAAAATTCAAGAAAAGTATTTAAACCTTGTATATTTTTATTATTATTTAAAAAAAAACTTTAAAATCGTTTCGTGCGTGTGAAACGTGGAAAGGAATGTTTTCTCAGACTTATTGCGTCAGCTGTGTGACATATTTCAACTTTAAACGTTAGGAAAACTCAAAATCTCCAACCAAAATATAAAAGCGTCGAATGTCAAGTCAAGTCCATTTCGCATTCTGGCAGACACTACGAGTTAATCAGAGCATCCATCAGAGCTATCCATTTGCACGGGAGCCAACTCGCTCTTCGGGTTTCATTGTTGCTGTTAGAATGAATATACACCGTGTCCCGGTATAAAAATTAATCATGGTTTCCGGAGAAAAAAAAAATGTAAACCTTACGTGAAAATATTATAAGAATCTACCAGATCTTTATAATATTTTTTAATGCGTTGCCTTCATAACTTCAAGTCTAGTCAAGCCCGGCTTTTCGGTTTCTATGGAAGTATCGCCACTGCTGACGCGTCTCAAATGTGACAGTACTTAGAAAAGAGTTCGCACAGCTTAGTTGGTTTCTAAATGGCGAATGTTTTTAATATGCTTATATAAACATCCTAGGAAATACCTACCTCGAGACATCGACTAACAAACGGTTTGCAGTCAGCAATATGATAATTATTCGCAATGCTCACGACTTTATGCTTAGTCGCAAACCGTTCTAAAATGCGCGCACTATCGTTTAAATTGTTAAAAATCCAACTGTTTTCCAGGCAGTAAGCGATCAAAAAAGTAGGTGTCCTATCGGCATAACCAAAAATACACACACATATATATATAAACTAGCTGACCCGGCCACGCGTTGCTGTGGCTAAAGTTTTTGTTATATTAAGGATAAGGATTTCAATTTTTGTTTAAACACACGTGCAGTTAAATCATGACGATGAATGGCTTGTTGTCCTGGCAATAGTAAAGTTTGTATCTCTTCCCAATTCGGATTACATGTGAATGTAATAAATAAATCCGGTCGGCCGTAATGACGTACGTAAGTCATCGCATCTTGTATGTATTCCTGCATGTTCCGTGGACTGCCGATGTAGCTTGAAGGTAAAATGAAAGCATTACCGATGTCATTGGGATTTAAATTTCCATCGATGTTTCCAGCAACAGCATCTCGTAAGTGAATATATTCTTCCGATCGTAGTTTTGCCTGGTTGAATCGAAGGAATCGCAAGCGTTCGCTTTCGACCTTAGCATACATATCAACAATGTATTGATGGAACAGCTGACGATATCGAAGGATATAATTGTCTTGATGTTGTCTAACCATTATTCGGTGTGCGTAGTAGTTCATTGAGCTAACTTTATTATTTCTGTAATCACCTAAAAAAATAAATAATAAAATGCAATACGAAATTAAAATCTATACATACAGTGAGAAAGTAAATAGATAATTGTCAAATTTACCGGTATTTGGATCATACTGTTTGATATTAAGGTGATATTCATCTTGTCCTTGCCAAAATATCAATGGATATTGTAGTGCGTCATATGAACGGTGTAGATCCGAAATCGTACTGACAGTGTTGTCTCGCCGTGTAATGTTTATAGATCTTTTGTCAACTGGATCACCAACCATGATAACAGCAACCTCATCAACAGTTGGAGCGTTGAATCTACCAGCATGTTCACCTAATGGTACTTTGTCGGCTTTTATGACGATTTGATAATTGTCATTTTGCAGTCGTGGCGAAACTCTTTTGATCAATTGAATTAGTTGATTGTGATCTTCTAAAAATTTTCCAATAATATCACAATTGCTCTTTCCTCTGCTTGTTCAATAAAATTATACTGGCACCGAGTCGTCACGCGCTCTTCACAATCGCCCATAAAATAAAAAGGTATCGACATCTGTCAGTTTTATGACTGCCAAATAATAACGGACAAAAAATTAGCGATAAATTAAAATTGCGACTATAATTTGAGATTTAAACTATCCTATCTCTCAAGTGCACATCGAACTGCATATGGTGTTCAAATTTTATTATAATCGGTTAAGTGGTTTAGGAGTCCATTGAGGACAAACATTGTGACACGAGATTTATATATATTAAGATATACAGATTACGGTTTTGGCTATATATTATTAGTTAATTTCCTATTTTTTAAGCGAACCTATACTTTGAGTGAACGTTAGAACTGGCGATTTCGTTAACCGCCATTGCAAGGTCGGCATTTGTAGAATTCGCATAAAATAAATTGAAATTCATATTTAGGTTCATACTTATGACATTTTTAAACTTTTTATTACCTCTACCAAAATCAGACCTTTAACTTTTGATCTTGTTTTTATGAAAATAAATGCACTAAATATCTCCAGCTTGACCTAGACCAGACCACCTCAGGCGTATTTTCAAAGGTTATAATTATGTCTCTAGGTCACACAAAACATAGTCTTATTAATATAATTTATTACAGGTATTGTATTTATTAAATCCTATTATTATCCTATCAGATCCTTCAAATTATATTATTTTTCGTAGTTTAAAATATAGTAAATATGTTGCTGCAGTTATTAAAACATAAATAGCATTCAAACTGATGGACTGGATTAGGTCAAAAAATCGCAACTTGGTAGGAGTTTCAGACGACAAGGACACCTACAACGGGCGGCTTCAGGCGAGATATGCGGATACTCGGATCACATTCACCCTAGGTCTGTAGGGAGGAGGATTCCAGGTCCTCCAGAAACTTCTGTTTCTACATTACAAAACACTGGTAACGCATCAGAATATCTGTTTAATTATCTGAATATAACAACGATTTATATTCAAATTTTATCGCTGAGCCCTTTCCAACGATATTCCACACGTCAAATATCTTAAAATAATTGCAGTACTCAACACCTTGACGGCATGTCAAATCTCAACTACCTATTACTAACAATTTTATTACAACGATTACGGGAACTATATACATAGAGACAGACAACCAGGCATGTGATTACGATAGTAATGTATTAAAACTTAGATGATTATTGTTATACCAAGAATGGATGCATTGATAAGCGGTTATATCGCGTGCCTATCATGCAATATCAATTGCTTGTTCTAGATTCTATCGAGTTTCATAATGAATAAAAGATTTTTAAAATAATATTTTCTTTTGTTATTTAATCTTTTGAATAGTTAGGTACAGCGATTCTTAATACTAGGTTACATAATATAAACAAGAATGGCTATGATACTTGAAATATCATTTAATATCAAATGCATCTATACATTGTTTAGTAGTAGTAAATTATTTAACAGACCTGACACCTTATAGATGTGTCCTACAAGTGTCACCTACTCGTGCCTGCCTGACCGTGTATTTGAGAAGATTAAAATAAAAAATACCATTTCAATTTTTTTTTTTGTAAATTTTGAAGCGCGGCGAGTAATGAAACAACCCCCCAAAATATTATTTATATATACATAATATATACAAATAATTAAAGTTTAATTTGGTGTATTTCATGTTCTTTTTGATGTATTATGTTTTTTTATTAATTTAAAATCGTTTATTGTTCTTTTTATGTATTTTTTATTATTATCTAATTATTTAAATATGTTTTAATATTATTCTTTTTACGTCATTGTCTTTACATCATTACCTGTATTGTGTAACCACAATAAATAAATAAACATATAAATAGATAAATAGACACGGACATTATATTGTAATTTATAATAATTATAAATAATAAAACCTATATAATGTCATTGTATAGGTTTAATGTAATTCCATTGTATAGTTTTAATGTAATGTCATTATTCTCGTATAGGTTTAATGTAATGTCAGTGTATAGGTGTAAAGTAATGTTATTGTTTAGGTATAATGTGTGTAGGTGCACATTACTTGGCAGTAAAAAAATATTAAATGTATATGTAAATATTACATTTTGAGAACAAAGTGTTTAATTATGTGAAGTAAACAAAATTTACATTAGATTTACAAGCATGAAATTAATTTAGCTATGATGCAGTTTTATCTCGAACTTCTGTCCGAATCAATCGCTTATCAGAAATGTAGTAAAACATAGGGTGACGCTCTATACATAGCCACATGAATGTTCTCTAAATTGTTGACCAACATTTCTAGATAAAATCATTGACATACTAAGTTTTATAGACTCGGCATAGTGTACTATTTTTCTTTTCGAAATGCACTCACTAGCCGTTTGGTGGAACACACCAGTTATAAGTGTATCATTTAATCGCGTTAATCAGATAGCAATTTCAATAACAAACCGATTTTCCGATGGTCGATGACCGTTGATTGTTCGTAGAAAGCCTCTCCATTATTTTTATAATTATTTAATATGTTTTTCTTAACCCACGCCTTATCAAAAAATACAAAAAAACTTATTTAAATTTTTCAATATTGTCAAAAAGTTGATTCACCTTTTCAGGCGATTTGCCGCTATTAATATTTTTAAAAGACTATCATCACTTATAAAGCAATTACTTTTATATTCAATTTAATAATATTCTAATTTTAAATATTTTTATAAAATACTAAAAATAGAAATATAATATACACATTTATTTTTAACACAACACAAGCCACGTCAAATTCATTATTAAAGTAAAAAATATAACACACACGAGTACATTCTTCCCAGCTCTTGCCGAGTAACTAGCTTGTGACAGACTGTTTAAATTAACTATTACGCTATCTCAACGGCTACTTTAATGTGTTACATAAAACTAAACAGTTATGTTTGTTATTACAAGATTATAACACACAAAAGTAACATTACCGCCGGGCTTCGAAAATGACCGGGAGTCGTATAAGTGGCCACCAAAAGATTACTGGCCCGGGGTAGATCTCTTGGCGATCGAACCTGGTACTTTTCAACCAGGTGCAGGCGTTTATGCCGCACTGCCATCACTACTACCATTACTTATTTATGGCAGTGGGTATTTACGTCCAAGTTTATTTTAATCGTATGGCAGTCTCAAAAAAATCGAAATATTTGTACGTACGGCGTGGATAAAAATAAATAAATATATCTACCATTATTAGACTAGCCGCTGCTGCGGGCAGTTTTAACGTTAAATTCTTTGTATCTTAATAAGTTATGATGTATCTTTAAATTTTATTTATTTATTCAATCAAGAAAAAACAACGGGTACATGAGATGAGATGAAATCCTAAAGAAACTTATGATTTAGTTTAGTCTTGCATCCTTACAGGCTTTTCACTTATAGAATTTAAAAAGTTATTTATTATAATATACTTATTTATACATTTATTAAAAGGAATTATAAACAGCGACATAGAAACAGGATTACAATTAATATTATACATAACATATGGTCAACAAGTATAATTCTTATATTAACAATGTTTATCGTGCAATTGTTATATATTTAAAACGCGAATAACTAAATAACTTATAGTAAATATGTCGTAGTATCAAAAAATAAAACAAAAAATGAAAGGTAGAAAAACTAGAGTATAACATCTCCATAAGGGCGACTTCGGGCGAGAGGCGCACGTCTTCAATCACAGCTCTGAAGGCTTCGAGGGGGAATTCCAAGTCCTCTAAGAATCTCTTATTGTCTGCCCATGACGTCACGGAAAATTTAAAGGCAAAGAAGTTCTTTTTACTCCCCACCAGAAACGAGAATCACACAGGCCTAATGTCGTAACAGATATGTCATCAAGTATTTATTATATTTCTTTCCTTCTCGCGACAGTGCGAGTCCACACAATATCTCACCACCCCAGGTGTCATCAGTAATTCATATTCCCGATTATTCCCGATTATCCGAGTAACCTGCTATTGCCGATGGAGGCGGACTGTAGGGTCTAATGAGATGTCGAAGGACTCGACCTTCTGAACCTTCCGTAAATTACTCCAAATCACAGAAATATACCGACTCACCCTAAAATATATTAAATAAATAAATATAGAACAATAATTAATGTTAACCATGTGACTAGTAGTAATATGTATATTATAACTACGATAAATCGCCTACCACCTTGCAATTAAACTAGATACTTCAATGTAACGCATAAATAAATCATTCGCGCAACTGGTTGTTAGCATATAACCTGCTCCATGGTCGATTAACACAGTGACTACTATTTATCTGGTTACTGGAGTAAGGGAAAGTGGTATCTATTACTATTATGATTATTTTCCGCGTAAGTAACTGATATTATTTTTATTTTATTTATAAAGAAACGGTTAATGGTGTGAGAAGGTTTTACCCACGTGCAATTTACTGTATTGACAATCAAGAGTGCCAACTCTAACTCTGGATTTTACCACTTCAGATTTATTTTAAAATTACCCTTATCTGCTCCACCTTTCCAATACCAGCACTTCTCCCTTCCAGGTTTCGTTTAGTTTTCAAATTAATATTTGTTTAAGCCTCTTTGGTTTTGGGTTTAGAATTATGTTACTTATCGTAAATCCGTTTACGGATCCATTTAATTCCAAAATTTACCTTTGGTTAAATCTATCGTTGGCTTTGGGTTCAACATTCAACTCATCATTCGACTCATTTCTTGTAATATCTGTTGTTTTCAAAATAATTTTAAGTTAGTGTTCATCTAGAAACTAGTTCTTCCTGTAGATTTGACGTTCCGCGTCCGGATTACTTTTCTAGATCTTTGGACACATCGATTTTGTTATTATAGGCAGATATCTCAGACCTGTGACTGCACAAGTTCTTGGGCCAGAGACACTCAGTCAGCAGAGGTAATAACAGTGCTGTTAGAATTATTGACATTCAATTCCGTTATTTTTGAAAAACAACACTAAATTCTACCAATATTTTATACAAAATGGTAGGCCGCGGTTTGTGTTAAGTGCTGTTTATGCCCGTCATAGAGTTTACACCTTTCCGTACGTCGTACAAGGCTTTTTTACGGAGACATAACGATTTGTAAGTTAGAATCATCCAAAAAGTATTCTGCATTCATGTATGTAATCGCCTTAACTATAAAAGGGTCTGTACCAAAAAAGGTAGTTTCGTCTTGTTTTTGAAATGAGTTAGTAACTTTTCAGACATGATTAAAGTGTTATGTTATTATTGTAATTATTATGTTGCGTAAAGGCCGATAAATGAAGGTGCGCTGCTATATCCGCCATTTTTGGAAGGATGTCTGTAAAAGGAGCAACGAATTCTGAGTCATGTGGACCATCCCGCCTGCTTCAATCTTGACCTTCTTGATCCCAGTGACGTCTGCAGCTACGAACTCTCAACGTAAAAGCATGTTCTGTGATGCTGCTCATAGAATTTAAATTTAGCTCGGATGTTTACACGCATTTTGCTAAGCCCACGCTGACAGATCGCTATTACGCAACCAATAGCGGTCTAAATGCATTTCGCGCAAGTGCATAACTTAGAGGAATAAATTACTTCGCGAAGTGTTTCTAAACTTGAACATTCAAAGAACGTGGTATCAATACAAAATTATTAATTTTATTTTCAATTAATTTGCTTCTTAGCTGGGATGGATTCTTAGGGAAGGGTTAAAGTCTGATAGCACGCGACAGAAAAAATGGGAATAGACATTCTAACCCTTGGAAATTTTCTTTATTTCTTAGTAGTATGCCTTTGTATCTTAGTAGTTGCTTAGTAGTCTGTAGACGGCATGGAGACGTGATATCGACCCACACAAAAAAAAACTATTGACGTTTATAGAATTAGAATTTATATTACAAGCTAGCTCTCAATCGCGGACTTCGAGTTATTAGTAAGAACAGTACGAAACAGCTAATTTTAGATCGGTAATCGGTATCTCGATAATTAAACGAAATGTAAGAATTTTTGAAAATCTCCGATTTCACAGATTTGTACGTTTGGCTAATTTATATCAACCCTGAAAAAAATAATTGAATCTGTGTTTGAGGCATAAATAAGTATCTATCTGCTCTGACATTTCGTATTTTCGCAACCTATACCAGGTGGTTAATAAACATAACTAACATTATTTTATTAACATTGCTGAATGTAAAAAATCGTTATAAAAATATAAAAAATCCTAACCAAACCTTAGCTAATGGGGAATCTCATTGTGCTACGCAAATTCTGTCAAGACTGCCACTACCTAATAATTATAATATAGATCATTTCCCCCTCTTAACTAATAAGAACGTATAAAATAAACAGTTGCATTGTAGCGTTGTGATATGAAGAATAAATTACATCGTAATCTAGACGCAGCCATAAAAAGATAATCCGAATAAATAATAAAGATAATGTGAATATGGCACGTATGTGTGTATTTCGAGAATCTTTGCCGAAAATACCAGTTCTGAAAGGTGGATTCGTAGCCCTCATAATTTCTCCGTCACCCCGCTATATATTTGTATCAAGCGAGCATCCTAATCTGTTACTTCCTATGCGTATTCAAGGATTGCGAGAAGATCGGACTCCAGGATTGTGCCCATCGGTTCCAGAAATCGGACACAACATTCGTTTTTTGTTCATCAATCCTCTTGGTATGGAAAAAGCTTGAAGGCTCCTTAAAAAAACATCCCTCGAGAAAGAGGAATAGAGGATGGGAGATATTTACCTACCATGCTAGGAAGGTATTTTTGGGCATTTTGGAAAGGTCCTAGTTGCCAGCCCGGAGTTGACAGCTATGTTGTAATTGTAGAAAACAGCTAATAACTTTTGCTCCTAAACATGAATAAAAAACGCTTTACTGCTCAAGATCTGCCTTGAATAGGGTTCACAAAATTTTGAGTCTCTTAGTTGTATAATAGGTTCCAAAGACTTCTGGGAATCGCGGGATTCCTATAAACCTAGCTTAGTCACTTTTCTTTCACCTACTGATGAAGACATTTGCAGTGCTATAACTTCTTTCATTCTATGGGTCTTTTTCTTATAAAGGTAATATCATAACATAGATAATTGTTCTTTGATAAATTAATATATGTACGTATGCTCTTATATATATATATTAATATTAATCTCGCAACCTCAGTAGATAAACAAATTCTGCTAATAACTAATTTAAGGAATGTGGAAATGTAAAAAATGTGTAAAAAAGAAATATCAAGACACGATCATCTAACTACACACTCTTGAGTCGATGACCTTTGCAGTTCGAGCTTAGGCAGGAAGTTGTGAAGTGGGGACCAAATGGTTGATACGAGCAGAGGCTGCTTATAATGCCTCGATCTCGGCTGAGGCTGCTATAATGCCACCCCTCGCGTTTGGTGCCCTGTGATACAAGCTCGAATAAACCAGTTACAGGGATGACCTGGCCTTCAGGTTGAATTGAATACAGAATGATTTAGACTGAGCGAATTTGTTTACTACCTTGGGATCCTCATTCAATTTGCTATAAAATCGTGGTAAGGTAATTGCTATGATCTAGGTCATAAATCTAGATTAGTTTTGTCACTGAATTACACGTCGGGATATAATATTTTCTAAAGGTATCAACTTCCCCCCCCCCCCCCAAACAGAAACCAAAGAAAACCAGTAGTAAGTAGTGACAGTAACGATAGTAGGTAATGAATAAAACAATGTAAATTATTTTGATAGGTAATAACATTTATTGTGAGTAATAGGTATAGTAAGTGGATTATAATATTAATATATATATATTTTAAAGAATTGCTATGATCCAGGTCATAAATAATTATTTTGGGCCCTACTCAACTAGGCCAAATGTCCCTGTCCTAGAGTCAAGGGAGTAATTAAGAGAATGATATGATCATGTGCGAATTTGAACCCTCGACGTTTGAGTCAATAGTCCAACGCCTAAAACCTTAATATAACCTATTATAATATAATAACGCTCTATTATTATGAGTCAAAAAGTACGAACCCTAATAGTTATTTTTTGAAAAACAAAAAAATATTATTCTGTCAAATAATATCGTTATTTAAAATTTAGAACGAAATATCCATCGGACAGTAATTCCGACTGATAATAAATATAAATATACAAAACATTCGTGTCACTCTAGGCATGATGTATCTGTATATTACATTATAACAATTTGTGTGAACCAATTGAAAACTGAAAATTGTCATTCCTATGCATTAAGTTGTTCTTGAAAATAAACTTTTACTTTACTTTACTTTACTTTACTTGTGTCGAGGTGTACTCGTATGTAGGTTTTTGATCTGTGGCAGAAACCGACTCAGCACGGTAAGACGAGCAGGCGACGGAAATCGTGGGCACAGTATAAAAAAGATACAGTAAGCGCATTCTCGCTGTCGTTATTTATCTTATGTCTTTAATATACGTTTAGCTGTTTGAGGAGGACATTACGACATTCACTGACACTTATTCGCTCATTTGATTAGTAAATTGCCATTAGCAATTTACTAATTGGTATAGAATATAATATATTACAATAATATAATTATGTTTAGTTAAGTATTGTAACGAACAGGATACAATATACTCAGTTCGATAGCTTAGTTCAGCCAAATAAAAAAAAATGTTTTTTCTAATAGTCATATACTACCGACTGCATAACTGTATAGAATTTAAAATGAAATTTAAGAAATTATCTGAACATATTTTAATATCAAGATAAACGGATCGATTATCACTGTTGGGAAATACCGCAAAGAAACCCAACAGGATTTGTTATATTTAGAAACGTGAAATAAAAATTACAATATCCAAGCGCCCCCTAACAAACAGTTATTTTACTTTTAGAAAAATCTAAAACGCCTCATAGTGGTGTTAGTACCTAGTGGGTGTAACCTTTCAGTAAGTACATTTTTCAGTACATGTTCAACGAATAAACCCAAAGCAAATTTATGAACACTTAAAAATTTCCTATGGCTAGGATAAGTTTAATATATTATATAAGATATGTCACTTTATAATGTAAAATATTTCATAACATTCATTATTATATTGCAAGTACTTATCTATTGCTGAATAATACACATAAAAATATCAAGGTATCAATTTTATATTAAACTTTTGTTTGAATGCTGTAATTTTTGCGAAATAATATAAATAAATGAATATGAGTATAATATATTCATTTATTGACAGGTAAGCATACAGCGTAACAATAGTATATACATTTTTCAAAGGGTTAATTATAAGGCCAATTAAAACTTACGCCTATGTACAAAAATATTTAAAACTTTGCTGTTGAGTTTAACGCTATTTTAGAATATGCATGTGAGATGTGTACGGTGTAAAAGTGCCTGTGAGGGTGTGTGATTGTGTGTGTGAGGGTGTGTGGTCGTGTGTGTGAGGGAGTGTGATTGCGTGTGTGCATGTTTGTATGTATGAACATCGCATATGTTGCGTATAGATAAATTAATTTTAATATACAACGCTTTTAATATGAATCAGATTGGCATGAAATGATTTTTGAAAGAAACTCGCCACGGTTTAGGTCAAGTACATCAACCTCGCTGAATTTCGTGTTGTAGGTATTGAGTAAACGGTACAGAACAGAGTAGATGCGCGCGTGGTGCGAGAAGGCACTCGCAGGTTGATACCGGATACCAGATATGGACTATCTACTCTGTTATGTAATAGATCGTGCAGAAGTGCCATATCCGCTGTGGTACGTCGGTCCTCGAGAGTCTGCATATGACAATAATTAACCATCTCGCGGCGTGCGATATGTCTAAGGAACCTTTTTTTATTGCATTCCACTCTGTTCTTGTACACATCATATTGCGGAGACCAGATAGGAGACTGCGAACGTACGCAAAGTATAGGGTTATGTGTGCCTGTGTCCCCGAAAAAGACTTACATGACCTAAATATGAAGCCAAGTGTTTGTATGCTTTGTCAACAATATAAGATATATGTTGATCACGGACACATGTAGCTTCAATTATGTCGTCTTTAGTCGCACCGATTGTATAAGTGAAATTGGTTTTTATAATATTTCTCGTATAGGATATCTTGTTGCACTTAGTTGAACATATATAACAATATAAATAAATGGCGAGAAGGCGCATACTGTATCTTATTTAAACTGTGGCAACAAACGCAGGCAAACGTCTGCGAGCGACCAACGTGTGAAGGAGGCGTTAGTACGGATCGCGCGCGTTTGTACGCACGCGCCACTCGATTCCTCGCTCTATGGAAATAATCAATCCTTCGTTTATTATATTAATCAAATAGAGTATTTATTACAATGATGGCGCTCATAAAAATATCAAATTTATTATCGTGTAGCCAAATTAAATATCAGTCATTGCTATTGTAGTAACATGGCCACATAATTTGTTTGACAAAAATGCAAATGCTCTAAATATAAACACATTCAAAATTTAGTTTTAGTTTTAATGGATTCTTAGGTAGCAAAATATTATCCTTGTGTTTGTGCCAATATTTCGTCGTTTGTCCGTAAAATACCCAAGCTTTAGAGTAGCTCACGAAATTGGTAATTAAGTACATACTAGTATGTGAGCGCGCGGAGTGTAGTTTAATGCTTTGTTACTTTTCGATATTTTTTATGAGGTTTAAAATCATAAAAGGTTTAAATTATAACTCGCCTTTATTGTAGATTTTATATGTGTTTTTTAGGTTCGGAAAATATAATTTTCCCGTACTAACAGTACCTGAGTACCTAACAGATCGATGTTGAACTTGGGAACCCTTTTTCAGCTACTTAGTAGCAGAATCGATCAATCCGGGGTACCTTGGCCGCTATAGTTGCTGTCATAGAAGTGATAGGAAATGAACTCTGGCCTTGGAGACTGAAGTAGACATTTAATTAACATCATCGTTCATTCGCTGAACACAATTTACTATTATCCTATATCCAATCCAATCTTATAATAAATAATAAGACGCAAAGGGAATTTAGCGTAAATTTATAAACAGGAAACGCTATAAAACCGTGACTCTTTTTTGTAGATACAAAAGAATAATATACTAGATATCGATCTATCTCCTAATTATCCAGACTTTAGAAAATTTCAAAATTAAATTTGTACTCCTCCGAGCCTAGAAAAGTCTGCATTTTTCCATACATTTATCAAAAACTTTGGACATAAATTTCTTATTGATTAAATACAAGAACTACAAGAATTGAGAAAATAAAAAAAACAAAAGCATAGTTGATTTCATAAATATGCAAATTCAACTAAATTTTTAGACATTAGAATCTAAATATTACTTACAGTTCATTAAAGGTATTTTCATAAGGTTTGACAGTACTGACTGAAAGTGTGAGTTGAAAATTAACCTCTGAGAAAACTATAGGTTTTTCGATTATAACATTTTTTACAACCTGTTTACATAGGTTATTGTTGAAGTAGATAGGATCTAAGCTTTGTTTTTTTGCCTCTTTTTTTTTTAAGCATTGATGTTAAAATTAATCTATGAAAATAGAAAAATATGTATATTTCATTAGTAAATTTTAATATACATTACAAGCACATCAAATTTTAAATTTTTGTCATCTTAGTTTTTAAAAATATGTACAAGAATGTTAGAAACAAATTACCTAACCAAAAATCTAAAATTATCAATTAGTAGTTGTACAATAATCAAATTATTACTTTTCTTTTGCTACACATAAAATAATTTATAATAAACGTAGCGTTACATTTTCACTACGTTTATGTTAAATTGCTGTAGCTATTGTATATATAAAAAAACTGTAGAAAAAAAATAGATTCCTACATTGTTTGGAAATGGAATAAATCGTAGCAAAAAATATCCAATATTTAAATAACAAATTAAACAATACCCTAATATTAAATACTAATGTGGTAAAATTCAAAATGCCATCTAAATATTATGGATTTTTTTTCGCACGAAGTCAAGATCGAGATGGTTACGATAAAAATAGCATGCTTACTTACTTAAATCTCTAGTAAACGAAGCAGTACTTACCGGTAAGTGAGCCTTCGATCTCTATGGCACACCACAAACACAAGCACTGTCGCCTCTATTCTAATGTTTATTATCCTCACTCGCGCCAAAGACGCGACGCGGCGACGCGACGAACTGTCGGACGGCGAGCGAGCTTCCCGCGCTCTGCAGTCTGCGAGGTGCGTTCGCCGAGCCGACCGGTGCCCGACAGAGTCGGCGGCCGAGACGGAGGAGAGAGCGGGACGGAGCGACCCGCCGCGCCGGCCGGCGGAGCGAGACGGCGCGAAGGCGCACGAGCCACGCCGAACTCTCACGAGCGGTCACGACGGCGACGGACGGGATAGGGGGAAATATCGAATTGGAATACAGGAATAATACCTCCTAACCTGCGCTCGGTCGAGTGAAGGGAACAATTTGAGTTTTGTTACTTCACTACTATATTTTTTAAACCGATATTTGCGGCCTGCGGATTCAATGTGTTTGAACGGTCACCAATTAACCTTATTCCACACACACACACAGCTAAATACGGCTATGCAATCAATTGAACCCTTAAACAGTGTTTTTCAACCTTTGAGTCGCGGTCGCAAACAGGGTAAAACTAAAAAGCAAGGATAAGTCCTTAACGGTCCTACACTACAATAAAAATACAATCATTTTAGTGAGAAAGCTGTATCTGATTATTTTTTAACAATTTTTCTAATCATGAGACGCATTTTTGAGACGCAAATAACCAAATCATTTTCTAACTGGAATCTATTACACTTTTTAGTGTTTATATCTACCATTAAGGAGAACGTTACTTCACATAGGTAGGATGTGGCGAGTAACACTAATAATTTCAAAGCTTCCCTTGCCGGCTCTAGGTATTTTCTCTTCATCCGGAAGACGTCAATCTTTTGCGAATTAAAATCCATTTTAAGCATGCTGCCAGCCGCCAGATCTATAAGATTCTCTTTCATATTGGTGGTCAGATTACTGGTTGTACTAACTCTGACCCAAAATAGAATGGTTTACGCCTCAAATGGTGTCAAGAAGAAAATTAAATACGTCGTCGTTAAAATCACTAACATACGAGTAGTATATTAAAAATAAGATACTGAGGGTTCGTCGGATTTTTTTACTAATAAAGGGGTTGCGAATTCAAAAAAGATGAAAAAATACTGCCCTACCTACTGCCATACTGCCCTGCCGTGGATCTGGGTTATAGCCACGGGCCTGGACTCAAGGTACGGCTGGGTCACGTTGTCGTTCTAACACTATCCCGAAAATCCCATAAAGGTTATTTATTCATTAAAGGCTAATTATTAGTTTTGTTAATTGATTTGTGCAAATTGATCACACCAGTAAAGTTGCGCTCTATTTGACAGTACGTTAGAAAATTATCATGACCTAAAAATAAAAATAGCAATCCAGCAAAATTAGCGAATAATTACGATTACCGTAATATTATAAGAAGTTAATTTGTAAAACATAGCCTCAATTGAATTGCTGATTTCAAAAACAACACAAGTAACAAAAACAATTTTTTTTTCAAAACACCATAAAGTAATTTACGTAAATTACATGCAATAATAGTACATTACATTAAATTGAAAAAAATAATTTGGCTTTTAGATGTTTATTTAGGTGTTCCCGTGGTTTTAAGCATATGTATTTATTCATTTCGAATTATAGTCATTTATATTTCGTTCCCATATTTTTGCAAATTTTGTTGAGATATATTGTTTTGCACTCAACATATATTAATTTTTTTTCATACTTCAAAATATTTCACTAATACTTATTCAAATTAAAATCTAAATTAAATTATATTAAAGAACTTATATAATTCAATTTAAAGTTAGTACAATCGCTATGCACAAAAGATTAATTTTGTTAAAAATAAGTAAATTAGGTAATGTTTTCACATCAATCAGTCATCGTGCACGGATATGTTGGGATTTCTTCGTAAAAGGCTTTATTAAAATTCGTCAGACAAATAAGAATCAAACTTTTTTAAATCTGGATTTATGTAACTATGGGTTTTCTGTTGGAAGTTCCATGACTGGGGTGTTACTTCGCCGGTAGATGAAGTGTAAATTCTAAGGGAACTGTCTCCGAAATAAATTCATGAGCTTGTCCAGGTTTGTCTGAAGTACATATAAGTAAATTGTAAAAAATGGTAAGTGAGAGCAAAACAACACATGTTTGAAAGATGTGTTTTTCATACACTCGATCTAGAATAGTTTATTATAAATTTAGCACTTGTTATGAAGATAAGTGTTTTTACAACAAATTATGTAGTTTGCCCTAAAGAATCGATTAGAATAATTTAGTTAAAAAAATGGGGTTTTAGAAATCGGAAATTCAATTGGTCCACGGGTGTGTAGATTCAAAAAGAAAGTTAATCCATCCATCATTTTATCATGGACCCTTAAAATTGCTAGGGCTTTGAAAATAAGTTTGGTTTTGAGTTTTCAGTGCGGTTCTATTTGACTTGGCCGATTATTGAAGTAAAGATTGCGAGAGCCGGACAAACAGACGAGTGATCCCTAACCTATCGTTAAATATGCACATTTTTGTCATCATCTCTGAAGCCAATGACATTTTCATTGTCTTTTTGACTTCACATTTGAATGTAAGAGTATCTACGATGCATTTTATAGCATCAACGGTTTGCAGCTATTGTATGCTAAACATGCCGTAGCCGTTTGGCATTTACACCACACATTATGAAAAGATACATACGTAGTCAACAGTCTGGTTATAGCATTTTTATTCAATAACTTTATTACAAAATTATGTTATTACATATACGTTGTTATAACGGTGATATATAACGTTTTCTAGCCATTTTCATGAGTTTATTTGTCAGTTTTAACAGTTTTGGGAATATCAAAAACCTTTTAGCTTCTAAATTACTATTATTTAGCTTATATATTCATGTATAAGAAGCTACTATCCCCGTCCTTTGGCCGTTTGCCTGTTGTTTGTTTGTCTGTTGTAACTTTCAACTCGAAAAATACAAATGCGAAAGAGTTGAATTTATGTTTGTTGATTGATACCCAAGAAAAACAACCATAGCCGTTTAGATCACATCGAAATCTGGTCAGATAATACTTATAGATATTTAATATTAAAGTCAACAGTTTTTAGTATGAAACTGACATAGCGCTAATATAGGCGCGATCTTATTTAAATTTCTAACAAAATATGACAACGCGGCTATTGGGATGTTTTATTTATTAGTGGCCACTATAAATTAATATAAATTCGTCTATAAGCGCAAATAGAAATATGTAAAAGAATGTTCAGTGCCACGTTATAATTATTATAAATTAAAATATTATGTCTGTGTTTTTTTATTTATTTATTGTGGTCACCCAACAGAAATTGTACTTAACACAGGTAATGACATAAAAAAGATTAATATTAAACGTATTTAAATAAGATGAAAAAACGATTTTAAATTTAAAAATCGGTACAAAAAGTATATAAAATACACCAATTTAAACTTTAATTATTTATATATATAAATTGAAAAAATAAAAAAATAAACTGATTTAATACGCAACTAAACTAGAAACTTTATCCGTGGTTTTGTGCGTTCGTATAGAATTTGTATTGGTATCATCATACCATTGTACCTGTTTTTTTTTATTTAAATCTATTCAACCCATCACTACTTGAAGCGACAGATGGGCACAAGTAGTCTGGGGCGAAATGCCTTTTATAATGCCTGTAGGACCTAGCTGTAAGACGTCAGGTTCTAGTTAAATAATTAACTACCACTAAACAATGTATAGAAGCGGTTGATATTTAATGATAGCTACAGGTGTCATCGCCATTCTTGTTTTCAAGTTATTAGCAGTTTCACAGCAAGTTGCCATGCGGGTGCTATTTCTTTCCGTATTAAACGCGAAAAAATAGTTACTTTCCGACCGCTATGAAAGAAAAAAATGGGCGAGCTGTTAATTTTAGAGACTTTTATTAATTTAGAGAATTTTTGAGAGAATTAGTTTTTGAAAATGAATGCCTGTACAATAACAGTATAGATTGATCTTCCGTTTGAAAAACTAACGGAAGCCTAGTGCAAAGGTGTACAATCATCTTAAATTCATTAAAAAGGCAAGTCCTATAAAATTAACTACCTATGTAATATTATATTTTTAACCTTGATATCTATTGACATTAGAAACTGCACGTTCCATATATTATTTTGGTCTTTTTTTGTATTTGGTTTCCAATAGTGTGCGATGCTCTAATGCCGAGCAGAAGAATGAAGGAGAGGTGATCTTCCAAGGGGTGTTTTGGAAAAATTTCGTCATCAGGTTACGAGAGAAGAGCGAAATAGCGTTTGAAGCATAAATTTAAACCCAATCCGGTCAGATTTCAATGGCAAAGTTTGAGGAATACCTTTTTTTTTATTAACACCGTTTTTATCGTTAAACGGTAAGTAGTATATAATAAAATATAACACAAAACTATTGAAAATAAATGACATGGATGATTCGAGTTTCAGAGATACTCAAAAAACGTTTTTTTTCTCTGACGATAACTTAGTATGAAATAACGTTTGTTTTTACTTAATTGACATGCCGTGTCAAGATCTTTTGTTCTGATATTTTAAAAACAAGACGTCTGTACCGACGTTATACGCTTTTACAAAACGAAGTTATTGTAGGATTAAGATGTCAACACATGAAAAATATCATTAATCCAGCTTTATCTACTCGAAAATGCTATACTTCCGTGACTGATAAAAATACGACGTATCCCTGTATATGAATGAATGGCCATACGCACTCGTCAGCTGTTTGTGGTCTTCAAACCCGTTTCTTGATATTCGTGCTGCCAAAATGTCATTGGCCGTCCGACTGAACCCTTGAAATCCTTGAAATAGCGGCTATACTTTTCATTATTTATTTATAACTGACACATAAACAGAAAATAATGTATGTATTACAACTAACCTTATTCCAATTGCTTAAATGAATATAAACCCATAACTAGTTGGTACCACAGACGCGAGTATTCCTGTAGGGCCTAGTTGTAAGACGTATCTGAGTAAATAGTTTACTACTGTTAAACAATGAATAGAAGTAGTTAATATTATATAATAGCTACAGGGGTCATAGACATGATTGTTTCAATGTGCTTTGCTGGCCTATTTGAACTGTGTAGTGTATTTGTAATATTTGCATTGTAACTGAAAAACGGATGGATTTTAATGCTATTCACCTCGCTTTTCTGACTGATTTTATGAGCACGGCAACATTGTTAATTTTATGATGCGTATTTCTCGGTACTGTTTGTTCGGTGGTAATCAGTTTCTTTACACACGCTGTTGATCTTATCTGGCAAACTCCAGCTAACTTCGCTATCGGCGACCATTTCTAACTGAGCAGTCAACCTTACAACACCACAGAAATAATAAACGTTGTCACCCTTATTTCTGGATATAGAAGAAAAGATCGTTCATCGTGTTATCTCCTAATTATCTGGGCTCACATACAATTTTATTCCACTTTGCCTAAATTCTATTATATCTAAATTTTAGACGCATACACAAGAAACGAGGTAACAAAATACAAAGGCATAGTTGTTTCTAAGGATGCAAATTCAACTAAGTTTTCAAGACTATTTTGTAGGGTCACAGAGTGCTTCTCTTTCTACAAGCCGTTAGATGAGATAGAATGATTGGCGCAGATCGCATGTTTTCACATTCATTGAATAAATAATATTTTTGCGGACTATCGTATTCCTTTATTAAAGAAGTAGCTATATTAATCCGATGGCGATAAATCGCTGTTGGAATAATCCCACTTTTTTGTCTGGATTCTTTTTTTCAAAGCTGACTCTTTGACTAACATCGACTCCTGACCCTATCTTAATTCCTCCTCACGTTCTAATGCATATGGCTTGAATTACAATTGCGTTTGAATTCATATTTTTCGCTCAGTTCGAAAGAGTTATTTGAATATCCTAATCGAATTTTTGACTTTCGACTTTTTGGCTCTTGGTCGGAAAACCTCGAACAGCTCGAACTTTCTCCCATCTTCGGAACATAAATATAACAGGTTGCAATACGACTTTAAGCATGGCAACTCAGCTTTAGGAAATTCCCCTAAACGAAACATCCTTCATCAGATCTACATACTAACGTAAAAGGACGTACTCGTATAATCTTCCGTCAGCGACCGGTCCCGGCTAGAGTGGAATAGCAACAACGAATTAGAGTATATATTTCACTCTAACTACTATAAACACCCAAAAAACTCACACAAGTGATATGCCATGTGTACATACACATACACTTTGCTTTGTTACGCCCTGCAGCCGGCGATAAAGAGCTGATGATGAAGTAGCTTTGCACCTTCAAAGTATTTATTTAATAAAACTTGACCAGTTTAGATTGGATCCCAATTTCACTTTTGAATCGAGGCCCTTGGTTATGTAACTACGCCACTGATTGTATTGTGTTTCCTACCCCCTTAACTTACACTAACGTCTGAGCTAAAGAAGACAAGATCTCGCACTGTATATTTACAGTGCTTCAGTTTTTCGCTTTATCGCAATTTCTTATACTCGAACGCTAACGTGAAAAATAGCTTTCAATTCTAATTGTTGTAATGTATGAGGTTTGATAGTGTTTATCATCATAACCTAGAATCCTGAAAAGATTGAATTTATTACCCTTATAACAGATAATAAAGTATACCTATTATAAATACTGACTACTTAAAGCGTTTGCCAATACCTAGTAGGCAGTAGGTTGGTAATCTAATAATAAATTAACTTTTGTTTAAAACATTTTACTATTCTCGATTGTATGTAGTGAATGTTTTATGGTAATTTTTATTGGCATTTCTATCGTAGGTCGTTTGTAAGTGCATCGTATGCGCCCGTCAAGTTTTTTTATTAGAGCGAAGCGAGCGGAGCGAGCGAAGCTCTCATAAGACGACTCCAATTAGAACTTTGTCACGGGCTAACTTGGTCATTCCTTGACCGATTTGAAAAATTTTTGATTTTGAGAGAATCTACATGAAAAAGTGAAGGTCGTGACGGAGCTTGATTTTAAATATTGTCAAAAATAAAATTTTTGGGGTCAAAAGAAAATTGTCTATGGGAATATCCATTATAAAAAAGTCACGCGCTTTTTTGAAAATTTTTTATTCGAAAATAATTAATCGAATTTTATTTTAAATTGTACGACAATTCACTGACAATTACGATATGTCAGTGAAGGAGAAATAATGACTGATGAACTTGAACAAGATTCATTGAATGAAAATTGTGTTCCTGAATTTTATATACAAAAATGAATTTCTCTTTTTGTATATAAAAGATTTCAAGAACCTCATTTTAGAAAATTATCCATTCGTTGAAAAGTTATGTTTTCAATTTCCCGATGAAATTCTCTTGTACATTAGTATTGAAGATATTTTAAGTACCTCATTTTAGAAAATTATCAAAATCTATCCCGTCGTTAAAAAGTTATTGTCACAGACTAAATTTTATTTAGAAAATTTTAGTAAATCGCTTCGCTCTAATATGTGCTGCAGCGAAGCAAAATGCGAGCGACTGCGGCGACCTAGTAACTTGTAACTTTGTGCTCGATTTGTTCTGATCGTGATAAAAATATGTATGTTGTATAGTTATTATAGCACGGGAGCTACAGGACTTTTTTTTATCAATTTTTTTTATTATTTTATTTTATGAAAGTTTCAGCTCCAATTTTTCAACAAATAAAAACTCTCCCTATTAAATTCTCATTCTACTTATGTTCGAAAATAAGTAGGACGAGGAAACTTATACTATTTACTAATATCCTTAAGCTCAGCAAAACACGAGTTCAGCTATTTTGAGGGTGTTTTTTTTGAAAGAGCCAAAAATCTTGCTTTTTTGTGGATGTCCAAAAATTATTTTTGCGTACAACACAATAAAAATCGGTAAAAAAGCAAGCATCTGGCGGATAAATAAATCTGGCAGTCATTAGAAAATTGTTAGAAAGGTAACCTCACGGAGCATATTTTCGCATTTTTGAAAATTTATATGATTGTAAAACGCGTTTTGCAATCTTGTAAATTTAAAAAAAAAGTTACTGATAAAGCCGTCTGGTTATAATTAATTCGAGATTACTTAAACCTTAAAACAAGTACAATTACGACATTCTTAACCAGGTTACCTTCCATTCCAAAGTAGAATATACACCGTGTCCCAAGACCATTCCCCATAAAAAAAACAGCTAATTGGTTCTGCGATTTCTAGTGATATTTGCTTAGACGATATGTAAACATTAATTATGGTTGCTGGGGAAAAAATGTAAACTTTACGTGAAAATAGTAAAAGGATGGAGCGGGGTGGGTTGTTGGGAAGAAGGTTGTTGGGAGCACTCAGCTGTTGCCATAATCATTTCTTACTCATAATAGTTACACAAAACTCCCCTTAAGTCTTCGGGAATGGTCTTGGGGTATTTATAATATAATTTCACAATAAAAAAATAATATTATAAGAAAATATTATTGATATTAATATGATCTTACAGTGCGCCAGAATGACGTCAACACTGAACGTGGCTCGTTCTGGTATTGGCATTCAGCGCTGGACCAAAATGGTTCTCTCGGGTTCTGCCCCATAAGTCTGTGTGAACTTCGCCACAAATTATTATAACCACTGACGTCTTCCCGTTTCGTGTTGCGCAATCATTTGTTTTGGCCTTTATCTTCTTAATCAAACAGAATTAGATCACAACGCCGACGCACAAGGCGGCGCACTAGACAATGAGGCCGATTTGTCAATCATAAAATTTGAGTTATGTAGACCACACATTATAAATTTTTGGCGTCACAGCAAGAAACAAAATATCGTGCATTTTCCAATATAGCAATGTCAATCATTATTATTACCAAGAAGGTATCTTTATAACTCCTTTGTGCGTTATAGGATAGGTCTGCCGTGGTCCCAAGACGAGCATATATACTCTTAAAAAATAAACAAGATTTCTCTTTGGTTATATTGTTTTACCTAAATAATTACAACAATGGCTACGATACCCTGTAGCTGTATCAACCGATTCTATGGATTGATAAGTAGTAGTAACTTATTTAACCTGACGTCTTACAGCTAGGCCATACAGGCATCATTAACGGCATCTTAGTACAGATATAGTCTAGTAAAGAAGGCAGGGCACAAAATGTAGCAGTGCTAATCGCTCCCGGTGCATTTATAATATTCATTTGTAACTGTGATTTGTCCTACTACAATTATATTTTTTTGTCAAATTAATTATATCACAATAAATAAATAAATCTTGCTCCCAGATCACTCGTGCCCTTTTGTTTTCAAGTCAATTTGTTGACTCGCGTTATATATCTATATTATCCAACCAGCCTCCGATGTGACCTAAAACGGCTATGGTTGTTTTTCAAGAGCATCGATCTACACACAAAAACAGCCCCCCTCCCTCCCCGACGAAATAGCTGATTTATATCGACTTCCGAACTAGGAGTATTATAAAATCGCGATGTAAGTTGCGGTATTTTTTCTGGCTATATTGGGACTCTAATATTAGTGGATGGAGGGAGAGAGGGGGAATAACGTAAAATTTAACCCATTCCATTTTAATTAAAAAAAAGTATTTTGGTAAAAAAAAAGATAGCAACGCTTCTGGCAGAATTTTATATCAGGCATACAACACTTCCGTCACACAAAATGGTAAATAGCGTATCTGTGTTATCGCATAAAAGCGAGACATCTAGTTTCAAATACCGTATTTCGTTCATTTTTTTACCCAATCTACCATTCTGCGTTTCCATACAATTCCATCTACTTTGGCGATGGGACAGAAGGGGTCCATAGACCGCATTTTTTTTTTAGTTCTTCGTGCGTTCCTCGACTTTTCGACCTACCAATTGAAGCCAACCTTCGCTGACGTAGATAATTCATTTACTTACATTCCTACAAAGATATTTTTTCACTTATTCGCTAATAAGCCAATTTTCAAAACAAAGCTGCCTTTTGTTTTATTTAAAACAACTAGACGGCCATAAGGTAGGTTGTCACAGAATAGTTACGAGGCAACTTAGTAGCCACCAACATATTATCATACCGAAAGCGAAGACAAGGTTTGCTCAGAGAAAATTAAAGATATTCTGGGAAAGTCTCTATCGTTGTTAACATATAAAAAACGAATTTCTTGTTGGCTACTTGAGCTCTGCAGAAAGCAAACAGACTTTAATCAATTACATACCAAGATAAACTTCTTTTCTGTGTAGATACTATATCTTGTATTGATTTAATATTAGTTTATTATTTGGGTTTTACGTTTACAACATAGGTCATGTATTTTCTATAACAATGGCTAAAATATATTTATTAGTTTGAGTGTATATATGTGTAGTATTACTATATTATATTTTTATAACAAATAAATTATTATTAAAAGTATGTACGGTACAACGGTACATTTATGTATTATTATTTATTTATATAGTATACAGTATTATGCAATCTAAATAAACACCTGCACAAATTAAGCCTATCGACCGATGATAGGTGCAGGCTTTGCCAAGAGAGCCCGGAAACTCCGTTACACTTAATGGGGGAATGTGGGCCCCTCATTTACAAAAGGTACCAGCTTCTAGGCAACCATCTCCTCAAGGCAGAAGAGATTAGAACCATCGCACCCAAAAAGATACTTAACTTTATTCACAGTACGGGACTAGAGGACAAACTATAAGTGGATTTAAAAATACAATAGATCTGAAAGGACACAGTACACGGGGGGCAAACCCCCACATCCCCTAACGTACATAACATAACACATAGTATTATATATATTATTGTTATTAATGTATTATTATTATTTATATATTACATATTATTATTTATATATAATGTATTATTGCATACAATTCAATTCAAATAATTGTCATTGTATGTTGTGCAGTGAGACGGTTATACTTAAGAACGATGCTTCTAGTAAAGTCTACTTTAGTACAGGCATTGCCTAGTTAGTAGTACTTTGCATAATGTGAAATTAATGTTAAGTTACTGTGAATAAATAAAATATATTATATAATAAACTTCTTTGTACTAAATTGTACTTTGTAATAAATTTCTTATATATAATACAAATTTGTGCGAAGTAATCAGTAAATGTTATCGCATTGGCAGTAGCATTCGCCAAGTCGTCAATTGGACAATTTGATTCGTTATTCCTTATAGCATATTTCCATCGCCGGTTCACACAATTTATCGCATATTGCTTTGAGTTCAGATTGAGTTTGCGCCTTGGAACGCTGACCTTTGTTCCCCTTTTTCTACGCCGTTTGAATTATTCCTCAATGTTTGAGTTCAAGTTTTTTCCACCAAATTGGGAGCCATCCCTCATCTACCCTTGCAAATACATCGCTCTTTATTAATAATATAATGATTATTGTTATAAAGTGCCAATGCAACGTGTGCGAAAAATAATTGTTCAAACGGAAATGATAGATACTTGGCTAAATTTTATCAACAATAAACTATTTTTTTATGACGTCATGTAGCAGGAAATTGACACAACTAACTGTAAATGTAATCAGTTGTACACAGAATACTAATACGAATCAGTTTATTTTATTCCTGTAAAAACTTTGGTTTCGAAGTTGTGCGTGACAATTTAGTCAACTTTTTGTCAATTTCCAGCTGCAGAACGTCATCAAAATAACTGAAAGCGATGAAATTTAGTCTAGCATGCCACTTTCGTTTAAAGACTTTTTCTGGACAGGACGTTTCAAGGATACAGGATGTTTCAAGACCATTCCTGAAGACTTAAGGGGGCTTCAATGGCTCGGCGCTGCCTCGCTAGCGACCGAACTTATGACAAGAGCGATTTTATATTATCACGTAAAGTTTACATTTTTTTCTCGGAAACAATGATAAATTTCGATATCAGGTCAAAACAAATCATGTTTAAAAACGCCGGGCTATTTTTTATCGGGAATGATGTATATATTTGATGACTTTTTTTTCTGAATAATGAAAAATTTTGAAAAGCTTCATTTATTTTTTTATAAAGCATAGGATATGACACTAAGTAGCAAACAATTAAGTAAAAAGTTCCAAATTGCCAGAATTAAAATGCATTATAACTTTAACTCTCACCTCTTTAGTATGAAATATTATCAAATATTATGTACCTTCCTAGTAAAATAAAACAGGAAATTAATTTAATAAAATTTAAAGTATAACATAACAGATGATTGTAATTATAAGCTATTTTTATGATTGACTTAAGTGCAAGTTTAGTGTAGTGTAAGTAATGAAGTATGTAGTTGTCGATAGTTAAATAGAGGTTGTCCCAAGTACCTTCTGAAGTCAGCAAGCGCATCTTTTTTTAATCATCACTATGCAATAGTGCCGCTTTTAAGATGCAGTGGCGTCGCTATCGGAGGATTAGGCCCCTCAGTGCCTCGGGGCACTAGGGGGCCTAGTCAACCTCACAACCTCAGGCGGCCCCTCGGCCTCCTGACCAGCAAACCTCGAACGGCTCGAACTGACCTCTTCAAAATATAAATATAACAGGTTGCAATACGGCTTTTATAAGTATGGCAACTCATTTGAAAGAAATTCGAAAATTGTAGATAATCCTCCTAAATCACAATAAATCTATATACTAACGTAACTGCAGGATGCTTAATCGGGGGTTCGGTCAGCGAACCCATATATTTAGCAGACCATAATATTAAAATATTATGGAAATTCATTACCTTTATAGTAAACTCCGAATAAATTGGACTTTTAATAAATTTAATTACGTATTTTTATTGCAATATTGAACATTCTCAAATATTCATAGTGAATAAAAAAATATTACGAAGATCACAAAATATAATTTCCGTAAAAAATCTTTACTGTGACAACACTGCGCAATGTACAGTAGCTAGCGTGTAAACGTGTGTGAGTGTGCGTAGGTCGTTGACCCTCGTTGAGCTTGTTTGTATGCAAGTGGATGTAAGTGGGTGTGAGCTATCATTGATTTACTGATTTCATTAATTTTCATTGTGACCTTTTCATTAATACTGGACCTCCACGCTAAGTGAAAATGCGAGAGAGTTAACACTGCCTTGCTATATATTATATATGTTTAAATGTATTCGTTAATTATACACGCTCAGAAAGAAACACAAAGTTTTACCTAAATAGGTCATAGATGTACTAAGGTAGTCTCTTTCTGTTTATCACTAATCTGGCTATAGTTTTATTATTTATCTGTATTTGTAGGACTAGAATTTTAGCCGAAATAGGTCCCGGAAAAGTGTTGATTTTGAGAAATGACGCTCTTTGACACACACTGTTGGATGTGGAGTACTTTTATAATATACATTTTACATAATGAAATAGATTTATTAAAAAAATACGACAGGTACTTCCTAATATTTCCTTAAACCTAATTATTTACAAGATTACCCCCTAGGTACTAAAGCCAATACCTCAAATTATTTCTAATGACCAAATCTCAATGTGAAACCCTGTTCACACATACAAACATATATATACTAAACACAAAATAGGAGCACTACACTATTTACTTTATATTTAGTGGGTACAGTCAAAGGCACTCGAAGCTTTACTTAAAGGTGAACTGAAACGAGTAAAAAAGAGAAATAGTACGTATGTGTACTGTATCTATGAGAACCACCGCTTTGGCATCACCGTATGAGAGTAGATGAGGTTAATATTTACATATATATATACCATCTCACTCTGTCGATTCGCCGTTCAAGGTAGAGCTTTATTTGCCCTCGACCTTAGTACATATTGCTGGCCATTTGAATGTAACAATAGAAAAATATTTTAATGAATCGCTGTTTTGTAAATAAAAAAATATGTACCCATTCTTAATATTTTATTTCTTGGTTAATTTATTGTGTTATGTATATTATATTTATTAATGTAAGCCGTACTGATAAATAACTGTTTTCATCATTATCATGGTCTTATTTAACTTGAATAACCGCGTTTTTTTTAGGTTCAATTTGTAAGTCATTACCGTGGACTCCGTTTCTCTAGTTAGACTAGTGCATAGTGGTACTAGATAGTGCCATTTATATTTGAGTTGTCTGTGCTCTGAACTAAATTAGCATGTTTATCATTACTGTGGATTTTGAGGTTCTATATCCAAGTCATTACCGTGGACTACTAGTCATTACTAGGTAAGGTTATTTTGTTAAATCAATTTTTAATATTTATCCTGAGCCGTTAGGACGATATTAAAATAATAACAGTTCATCATTACCGTGTTCTAATTAACGTGGCGATCAATCAAAACTGCCGGAGTCAATGAAATGATAATTTTAATTTGGGTATAGTTTATTTCATACTTACATTTTAAATTTAATTAAATCCACCATTTCTTAGTGGTTTTTCCCGGTGGAGATAATAATTTAAGTGATTTTCTGACATTCTCTGTGAACATGGTCATTATTGGTCACACAACGTGATACGTAACCTAACCTAAAATCACGCATCATTGACAATCACGGAACCGCGACAAATATTAACAGAGGGCAAATGTCAAATGGGTCGATTCGTTTTTATGGATTAACTACTTTCGCTTACTCTCAAAGTTTACTAAAACATTAATAATCATAAAACTGTGGAGTCGTATTATCGGCGACGATCTGAGCGAGGGTCGCACTGCTATCGACATATTTTCAATACTAATTGGGTATTTTGTAACAAAGTCGCAGAGAGCTATGTCACAACGTGTTTATTAATAAAATTATCACACAGCGATACAATACATGAATGTTTTATTCCAATATCATAACAGTTTTCCAAACGCGTTCCTTCACTACCACCCCCCCCCCCACACACAGCGCCACACCTCTTTATTATTCTTTATTAAGAGAAATCAAAAGTCTTACAAACAATTGGTATTAATGATAAGTTATATTCTTAAAAAGTATTTGTGAAACTAATCAAAGATTTCTACTGTTAATATAAACACTAAAAACTAAGTTAGAAACTAAACATGTATAGTTAAATAATGCTTTCATTACATTTTTCTATTTTTCCCCAATTAAATAAATAAGCAACGAATAATTATCATGTTTGACTGTCTCTTTGACATTGTCGCGATCGCATCGCGATAAATGAAAACTTTTTTTATTTTTGCATCTTATGTTTGCTGTTTGTTGCTGGCATTAAATAAACACTCTACCGTGATAGTTGGCCGTCTGCTGCTAGGTTAGGTCCTACCTAGCCTTCCCTCCTCCCCCTGAAAATGTTGTTTTTATGCTTTAATTGATTGCATTTCTTTATTCAATTAATTTAAGTTAAGTTGTACTTATTTAAATTGGGCACATTTAAATAGCTAACTATTGTTTAAAACGGCCCGCCATTAAGATTACTCTGAAATTTGACTAAATTTAACAACTGCTGCTTGGAAGCTGACATACTATTTCAAAGTTTCGCGGGCAACCAGGAGCAAGATGGCGTTGTAACTATAGCAAAGTGATTTACCATAATTGGAAAATATACGTACTTATTCATTATGCGATGTTGTGAAAGAAAACATGGCTATCGCACCGTGTAATCAACGCCTAATTATTCTTTTTAGGATATATTTTTTAGAGTATTTAACCAAAAACATAAATAATATTTCTGCAGTTATTTTGTATAAATAAATTTTAGTACCTACGCCATTTGGAAAACACTGTTTTATTCGTTAAATTAATAATGTTATTATTAGTTTCGTTCTGTATTAACGGTCAAGATAAGTGCATTTTTTTTTTTAATTAAATGGTGTAATAATGCGTAATTATAAAGGTGACGTGATTGTTAATATATCTAGTATTACTTAATATATTATATGAATATCTGTCTTATCATAATTTGACAATCAAATAAGAAACATAATTTGTTGCGCATGTCGTGTAGTTCTCCAAAATTATATCAACATTATAATACACATTTTTCTGAAATTCATTTAACATGGACTTTAGTCTATGGATTTTTATTTCCAGCGATAAGAAGAAGTAATATAATTAAATACATTGACGTATTAATTATTATAGATGGGGCATGACCCTCTGAAAGTGACGCATGAAAGAGAAGGCCATCCCGCGTTACATGATCATTTCATTATAATCACTTAAAGTTTACAAATTATTTTCTCTGAAACAATTACTTTACTGACATTGACAAATTATTTACAAAGGAACATTTGAAATCACACAAAATTCACAGCTCGAAACTCATTAGTCAACCTGTTGGCTAGTATGAACGTTTTATTTATTAAATTTAATCTATTTATAACACATACTATAGATAATTTTAATGTCCTGCAATTCCCCTCCATATAAACTTTAATCATGCCAAATCCCAAAGTTTTCCCTTCGCGTATTAATATACAGGATGTCCCAAGATCATTCCCGTAAATTTAAGGTATTTTTTAAACTAAATTTGTGTAAAACAATCATAATATTGCGGCAGCGTTCGCCAGGCATACTAAACCCGCTGAAAACACGTCGGGCGCCACCACATCGTGAATGCAACTCAAGGTCGAGCGGACGTAAACTCGTTTTACACAAATATATTAGGTTTTAAATAGAAACTTCAACATTTTTATATCTTTACTAACTTTAATATTTAATATCTAATTTATTTAATCTGCTTTCGGTGTGGTCTAAACGGTTATGGTTGGTTTTTTTTTATTTGGTATCTACAAACAAAAATTCAATTCTTTCGCATTTGTATTTTTCGAGTTGAAAGTTGCAACAGACGGACGGACAGTCAGACGTCCAAAGACGGGGATAGTAGCTACTCATACATGAATCTATAGTAGCTACTTATACATGGTATGTAGCAGTAACGCCGTCTAATAAGGGCGTGCACACACTACAATTTATCTAATCGTGTCTAACCTAGATAATATTACCGACCGAGGTGAGTGTTGTCATTATATTAATATGTAAAACTTATCCGTGCAACCGGGAATAATTACTACTGTCGACGATTATCAAATGCTGACCGACACCCGCTAGGTACTTTAGAATGCCAATACATATGCTATTTCTTTGTTCATTATGCTTTAGCACAATCTATTTGGTCCTACGGTAGGGTTGCCATAAATGGTACATCCCTTGACCCCACACTTTCACCGCCAGCCAATGTGATCTAACGTCGTCGCACGAATTATTGGCATAATTTCAGAAATAATATAAAACCATGATTATTCGTTTACCGGGACACATGGTGGGTCAAACGGGACAACCGGGACCGAGGCTCTAAACCGGGGACATGTCCCGGTGTAATGGGACGTATGGCAACCCTATCCTACGGCATACTTGAATGGGGTGGATGTGCTGAAAGATGTATAAACTCTTTAAAAAAAAGTACAAAGTGCTGTTATTCAGAATATATTAAAAAAAAACATTTAAATACGCTACCGAGGTATTGTGTATGGCTTTACCATTTGACAATTATACACTAAAAAGATAATACTAATGTATAGGAAAATACTACATGAAAGTGTAAAGCCCAGATAAAACTTTTAACACCCACAAGATCTTTTAACTCCCTAGACACAACTATAAAGACTGCGAAAGAAAATCAATTCAATAAAACTTTGGACAAAATGGCTAATTTTCCAAGGTAGAGGTTATTATGAGAGATCTATTATTAATACGTGTTTGCAATTGCAATATTTTAACAAAATATAAGAGTACTTTCAGATCTCAATGTCTTCTATTGAGCATACGTAGATAAAATTAAAAATAAAGAGTAATCTAAATGTTGCACCTATTTTGGAGTTATGATTTTTTTTAAATATTATTTTGTTAATTAAACTTTCCGTTGATTATGCAACTATTCTGGCAACACCGCTTTCTACTTTATTTATTTTTATATTGCTGTTAAGATGTGCATTTATTACTATTAACTAGATTTTTAATTATTAAAATTTATGTTTAAAATTAGCTTAAAACCGCGTGCAAGTGATTGCAATTTTGTTTGGATTTTTAGGAAAAGTTATTTAAAAAAAACGAAATCTTGGCGCCCTATCAACGGGCCGGCCCTGGATGCAACGACCACGCCAGGAGTCATCGCTTCATCAATCGTCTGAGAAATATTTATATAACCTTTTGACGTTATTAGCCAACGATCTTTTCGCTGGTGGCGTCGAAAATCGAAGAGGCATTGATTCACTATATAATCAATGGTTGTGGTGGCATATTTGATTTGTTGCTCGGAATTATAATTATTTGTTTTCTTGTTTGACGCAGATCGTCGATCAGTCGAATCAAAATTCAATGTTTAGTATTTGCGGTCTAGAAAATGGGGTACACCGGCTACATTTTATCAATGCAACGACAATAAAACGCTTTTTAAGATTTTCACTAACCCGGGTCTCCCAAAACAATGTCAGGTTTCAGAAGCACCAACTTGAAGTAAAACTTCTATTTGCGCGGGTTCAGGGCGAATTTTTGTATGAGAAAAAGTTTTTGTGCGGGGAAATGTTGAAATTCGCATCACCGCGTCACGTCCGGCATTCAGTCGAGGAGTCAATGAACACTTTTACTCTTTCTTTTAAAACTCGTTTTACGATTGCCATCTAGAAAATAATCGGGGAGCCAGTTTAGCTCAGTAATAATATATATAATTATATATATGTTATTGACGTAACATATTATTATATGTTAATATAATAATATATAATATTGAAGTGAATTCTTCTATATTCACGAGACGGGCGAGTTTTGTTAAAGCAAAAAATATGCATGGGGAAATGTAATAGAGTCGCGTTACATCGACACAGTCACCAATATGCTAGCTTAGGTTAGGTTATCTTTGAAATTACTTATCCGATTTAAAAAAATCTTTAACCAATATTTAGAATGGACCTTCAGGGTGTATATTCCCGTTAAAATTAAAGTGATTTTCTTGGAGATCAATTTCACTAAGTAAGTCGACGAAAAAACGGTCGAGCAAATGCGTTTCTAACGAACGCTGCCTTAACGGTAAGGTAAAAGTAGGCACGTGAGTGTCCCGAAGGATCTAGAGATGGGAAGCAAAGCAAATCGTCCCGAGTGCCACAGTATATCTGTAGCTATGAGTATGACGTGTTTTATTAGTTTTTGACGATACATAACGCAAAGCTGCAACCTAAGCGACACTGCTTGGTCACATTTGAATAACAAATGATCAACTATAATTAATTTGAATATCAAAAAAAAAAGTGCTATTTTCATAGTTTTAAGGCTGCCTAGTTTTTTTTTTATTATTTTGCAGATTACACCAACGGTTTTTATTGCCAAATCATGGCTATTAAGCGATGTTTTAATAACAGAATTCAGAATTAACCTTGCCCCACACCAAAATTATAAAATACATATTAACTGATTACGGTTTTCTAACTAATTATATTCGTAAATGTATACATAAAAAACCTAAAAGGTTAGGTTTTTTATTACATTTTCTACAATTTCTAAAACTTAAACCTAAGCCCTTTTTTACTTTTGGTAAAACCTTTTAATCGGTTATCTTACTCTAAAGATTAGTGCTATTTGCAACTGATTACGGTGCTCTAGCTAGATAGATTTAATGGGCTGTAAACATACTTTTGAGTCAGACGAGACGAGCACCCTTCTGTCGGGTCAATGGCCTGATCGCGCCAAAGGAGTCCCTCTTTAATTTCACAAAAGTGTTTAAATACAACGCCAATGTACAGTAGATACCATATACTAGTTTCCAGAAGGCATACTGTGAGTAATATGTTTATAGAAATAGAAATTTGTTAAATATGGTATCAGAAAAGTATCACCTTTGTTAAACAAGGTATCATAATAGTATCAAACTTCTAACTAGAGAACAAAAAATAAAAAATCAGAAAAATGCCAAACGAACGATCCCCATACACATAAAGAAAACAACAATATCAGTAAAAATAAAGAATAATAACAATTTAAAAAAAATAAGTACATGGCAATATAATATATAAAATAATGAAAAGTAACGCATCCTGCGTTGGCAAAAACTCCTTGTTGAACAAATACAGGATGTATTTGTTCAACAAGGAGTTGTTACGGCGGGCGACTCGCTTCCCTTCGACATTAATACAATGACTTAAAGAATTTGATAATCCATCATTGTTTATTTTTGCCGACAACGTAAAACAAAAGTACGCAAAAATGCTGAGTTCAAACGACTCGTCGCTAGTTGTTATGTCTTGAATCAGATTAATGAAAAAGCCGCAGAAAGTTCATATTTAAACTTTTATTTCAGTCCGTTACACAAAATGTGGATGGCTGTCAAAAGCACTAAGTTGCAATGGTTAATACCAATACACTCAGATGGAGAATAAGAAACGAATAGTTAACAACTGACATTACAAAGAAATAGAAACCACATACGATCCGATCAGGCTTAGATACAAATATAAATCTCTATATATATAAAAATTACTAATTTATAAAATATGATTTTCCTCTAAGCCACATTGTTTGTGCGCGTATAAATAATAGCACAGCTTTTGATAGTAAGATGATGAAAAAGCATATTATTTACTATGCAGAATAGCATCTAAAAGATAAGAAAAACAATATTTCTTTAGAATTTACATAGAAGTCTTTACAAAGAAAACAATGTACTTAATTATTCTTAAAATAATACGTCAAGAAAAAACATTAACAAATATTTTTTGACGTCAATTACAATTACACCATCTAGATAAAACCGGTTATTTATTCTTTTCTGATTTACTTTTTATTAAGTCAAGTTGGTGGGAGTTTTTGAAATTTGTTTATATAGTTATATAGTTTATCTATTATTTAAGATTATATGCACATTGCATCTAAATAAAAAAATATGGTTTGTCGTATGTATTGCAGAATAACTAAATAAACGTCTAATATTTTGAATAAATATTCTCTCTCTCTGACTACAAATTTTAAAAATATTTTGCTAAGACAATAACAGGCGAAAATAGTTTTGCATTTTAGTGTTAACTATTGAAAAGCATGATTATTATTTTTTTTTAATATTTAACACCCCTTCAAAAATTTAGTCATAATACTAAAAATATCCGTTTATATTTCCTATGAGTTCATATTCGTTCTACGGGTTAGTTCTACTAATATTTTGTTCTAGCGATAGGTACGTGATGGTCAAAAATACTTAAGACCTAAAAAAAATATATAAAATAATTAATTATATAACTTGTTAAAAATATGAATTATATTTATCTCAAAACATACCTGTACTTATCTTTATTTTTTGTTTATTTAACTCAATTCGTCATTTATTTTTTAAAATACATATTCCGTACAATATTACGATTTTTTAACAAAAATTTTAACACCACCCAAAACGATGCCAATGTAGTTATTTAGGTGCCGACCCAGTTACATGCTTTTAACACATACAAAATCTTCGTAAAAGCACATCCATCTAAAAGTCTGGCTTTAGCCCACTATTGCAACTTGGATGGATTCTTATTTATTTCTTGGAGTGTACATTCGGGGTAGAATATAGCACAATCATTCTGCCTGGTTAGTCGGGTCGACGATCGACACTCGAAAATCGACTCGACTGTACGCTTTATCCCCTTTTCCTTACGAACGTCGACAGCAACTGAGAGACGCCAGCGCCGAGTCGTTTATCGACTAGCGGTCAAACTAAGACCCCCGGTTTCATTCATTCACACATAAATCACATTTTGCCTTACCACTTTCCATGCATCCCATGGTGAAGAAGCCATCGTCATATTAAGTGCCGTTACGCGGACTATAAAAGTACCTATCCACTGAATACATCAATTCTTCTATAATATCGTGACGATATGGCTTCTAGAATAGTTTATACTTGGCATTAAAAGAATTATATTGGTGTTTATTTATTCATATTTGACTAAAAATGTAATTCTTGGGAAAACTGTCAGAAAATAAAAAATAAAAGAGGATGTGGAAACATTTGTATTCTGCTCAACGTTCTCTAGAAGTCAGATCACTTCAGTTTGCTGATTAAGATTTAACCATTGTAGCGTCCCCGCTCATTTATTTAAAATTAATGTGGTCAACACTCCTATGTGTGTCTGTCAACTGGAAGTAGGATCAGTTGACCACAAAATTCCCTCTTCCCTGACTTTTTGACTGAATTATCCACAAATAAAATTTCATTCCCTACGAATATGTGTTGTTTACTATTCTCTAATAATCTCAACGTTTTTAAAATTATCTTTAGATTCATAGACTTGCATAGTCTAGACATTTAATAGTCCTATTCATAAATTTGATGGCAAAGATCATCCCATATGAGGGTGGAAATGCCAATAAATGGAAAAAAAACAAAAAAGGTTTGTATATTCATTTTAGTTCGGTTTATATTTACATTTAAATTATTACTATAAAAGAATTATTGAGTTGTATACAAATCGTAGCCTTAAATATAGAGAATGAAACTGGTGTTTCACTCACTCAACCACTGCAGCTATAACTTAAATCCTGTATAGTTCCGTGCTATATAGATAGATCCAAAAGACATCTCACCTTTGATGAACCTCGGCCAAGCGAGTTTCTTTAAAATATTATGCCATTTTTAAAATTAAGGTAGGTATACCATAGGTAGGTACTTTGAAATTATTTATTTAGTAATATGAAGGTATAACATAGGTATATGTTTAAATATATTTTTATTCACATACATATATAAATAGGAAAATATATAAATAGGACAGATCATTCTTCTATACTCTGTCTGTAGTATATATATATTTAAACTCATTCTAATACATATAATATAAATAAGATATTATACACTTATGTAATGCACATTATTAAATTAAATTATACTATTCACACAAACGCACAACAAGTACAGCCATAGTACATATATTCGGTTTCTATGATCTAATACATTCACTATAAGATAAGAATGTACTGAAACAAATATAGAGCTCTGAGTTAACCGAATAGTTCAGTAGAATCTTAATTGTTTGCGGCTACTGAATTTTAGTAGGCCCAACCGAAGTAGATTGTAGTGTATTCAATCTGTTTGATAGACTGTACAAACCAATTCCTGTTGATTGATAAATCGTTCACCTAAAAAAAAATGTTTGTAACCTGTACCAAACCATCTCGTAGATGCAACATTCAAATGAAAAACTGTGTACGCATTATAAGACATTATAAGAGTGTTAGCATTCCACTTGTTAACTGCCCAGTTGATTTTAGCAAGACTCATTTTTCATAGAAGAGTCAAGCGACGAAAATGTTGCTAGCTCCATCACTATTAGGTCAAACGGTTAGTGTAGGTATTATTCATAGGTGGTAACTATTTTACCCTAGCTGCTTGAATCATTCCAAAATAGAAACGCACTGTTCAAGTTCAATTTTGTAGTAACAAAACAATGGCTAACCTACTTTGGAACGGTTCAAGAGTCAAATTCAGATCGGGCACTTCTCTACTAGGGTATCCATTGCCAGAAAACAATTTTCTAAAAGTTTAGCCCTGATGACCTGTTTATCTGACATAATCTACATTCATTTTTGGCATTTTTCCACACTGACCAGTGGGTCTAATCCTGCCATACTCAACCTGTGGCCCGCGGCCCGCCTAGCGTTTTTGTATGGCCCTAAACACATTTATTTTCAGGGACATGATTTACAAAATCTGGCATTCTGTATTTCGTATATCTTGAGATTAATTTTGACTTTGACGTACAAATAAATAGTGACACCCAAAGAGGATTGTCGTTTCATATTTTTTTCGTCATACCAGTATAGTGTTGCCGCCCGCGAGGCTTTTTAAATATATGTATGTGGCCCGAAGACAAAAAAGGTTGAGTAGGGTTGGTCTAAAGCAATAATGCAACAAACGCCAAATTGACAGCGAGCGAGTCGCGAGTCGGCTTCATACTAGCCCCACAGAGCAACTGCGCTAATTGTCGATAGTGAACAGCGTTGGTATATTTTGATGAGCTGTGGCTGTGTGTGTTTTTTTGTGTGTGCAGCACGCAAAAAAAACATTATTATTTTAATAAACCAAAAATAAATTAATATTTACTTGTTACTCCGAGTGGGTGGGTAGGAGCGACCTGTGGAAATTCCGTATTTTTGTGCAATTACCGGAACGCACGATTTTTTTTTTAACTTTTGCAGTCGTTATCCTATAATAGGTATGCTTTGTCGTGATTCTTTCTTAATAAAACGCCACAGACAAAATATAGCTAGATAAACTCGAGCTAAAAATCATTGGGTTAAAACTAAAATGCGTAATTATTACGTCACGTGGACACACTCATTTTATTAATACGCCAAGAACAGATCGGAGCATGTGCAATGTTGCAATCACAGTTGTGACACCGAAAACTTCCGAAATCGAACGTAGTGTGGGAATCCCTTCCATAGGTCTGTTTTAGCGATGGTCATATTCTAAAGAATTCTCCATTATTCACTTCGCTATGGAAGTAAAGTGAATAATGAAATAAAACCAGGTTGATTTTATTGTATAGTATAAGTTTAATTTACGAAATACATGAAACATATAAATTAGAATCCTAATTCCTTTCATTCTTGGGAAATACCTGGTGGTCGTCTATTGATTACCATGTTCGAGCGCGGCTGTTGCGGGTTCAGCCAGACACTCTCCTACGTTGCACTCTCACAAAAACCATTGCCTTAAACCAGTTACCTATTTACCAGTTAATTAAATTTTGTTTGTCGCAATATGAAGTTTCTCCCAACACGAGAAAATGTAAGATAATTTTCACTCTATTTAGAAATTCCAAATACCTTATTTTTGATTTGAACTTGACGTGTTGCCTGGTAAGTAATTATTTCATATCGTTTTTGTATATGTAATAGGTACGTACTTCCAACGACCTTTTAAAACATATAGATACGGCAACTGAGGGTAAAAAACGCACCACGCCCAAGTACGCCATCATAATGTGACAAGTCTCTATCCAACATGGCGGAGCGTTGCGGCGTGGCGTACGACATGCCGTATCTATATGTTTTAAAAGATCGTTGCGTACTTCGTCGTATTTGGGAACGAGATCAAAACATTTTAACAAAAAACCCCAAAAAAGATTAGACAAGCGTTTTAAAAACGGTGATATTATAATCAATGGTACTGCCAACAACTACCTATGTTGGCAATACGCTCACAACTCATAACTTAAAGTTGTGGGCAGATAGAAAGCTCATTTTAAAAATATTTGATCCTCGTATTAGTTATACACTATATAATCAATAATTATAAAAAAAAAATGGTTTTTTGTTGTCAATTTGGATATCTAATCAATTTAAATTATGATGTATTATTTACATAGAAAATTGAAGCATTTTGTTGTTATCAAAGCGAATACGGCTAAATCAATTTTTATTTTGTGGCGGGATAACCAATATTAAAAAATATGTTTATGTTTTAGATATAATAACTTACCTATAAGAACTAAAATTATGAAATTAAGTAATCATATAATCAAAGTAATGAAAACCCGCTATGTTCGTATAAGGTCACGCATATTCGTAAGTATAAGTATGTTTGTATCTATATTAATATAAATAGGTATTCACAAGCTTTTTTTTAAGAGCCATAACGCACTCGAATTGCATTTTATGCATGTTTTTGAGGTCTACTGCCAAGATAGCTTTTCATACCAGGCATATATAAAAAATATAATTAGATTAACTGAACATTTTTCTAGCAAACCTTTAAGCTGGTTTTTTAAATAAATAATCCTATGTTTACATAAAAAAATATTGAAATTGTTAAGTTTTATTTTTTGAAAATTCTCATAAACCAAACTGCATATGTGACGTAAGCCTAATTTATACATAAAAATGTCCGCAATAAAATTCTATAGAAAACCTTAAAAATAGTTTTTTTTTAATTGCCTTAAATTTTTAATATAAATAAAAACAGTCAAATTTTTATTCTTTGATGTTGTCGACGGACGCTCGTAGTGCACGTGGCCGACACCATTTGCAAAGGCCGAACTTCAAGGTCACCTCACGATATACTGGCTCTTAATATTCATTTTTTTAACACACTTCCATCGTAGTGACCTTTCGTATATACGAGGTTTAATCTATATAATGAATATATCGTCCAAAATATCTCCCAAGTGTTATTTATACCCACCACGGTTCTACTTGATTATTTTCCTCCTTTTTACGAATACAGAAGATAGTGGGATCAGTTTTGATGGTTAGGTCATCTCCGTATTTATCGATCATTCTTTTTGTCACGGTTCTCGGATCCGGATGTAAATCATCGTCGTCGAGCAATTGCATCAACCTATAAAGCGTGAATCTGCATTTATCTTGGCTCTCAATGTGAGAGAACATTTTGTTCATGGAGGAAGAAATGTCTTCGTCTACGGGACGACCCCTTTTTTTTTTTAAGGAGGGAATGTTTCTTCGGAAATTTATCGCGCAGCGCGAATGATACCTTGCACTGACGTCTTCCAAGTTCACGCCGAGAAAACGTCGTTTGATTGCCATCGCTAGCGCGTCATCTCGATCCATCGCAATCTTTAAAACGGATTCCAGCTTGACCGCCGTGGCGCGCGTAATGGGGCGGCGTTTTCTCACAGGCTTCATTTTTTCCTTCTCAACATTTGCTTCCGCACCACAAACGCAACAGTGCTCCGAGAAGCTGAAATAAGCGTCTTCCGAAATAACTTCTTTCTGACGGTTTTTTACTTCTTTTGGTAGACCAATGTGATGACAATTCAACGGGTCCGTATTCGCCGTGTATTTCTGTCTGCAATATATGTGCACTATTATAGATTCGAGGTGCCTGATTTGTTTTAATTTTCCGTCGTTTCTGAAATAGCTCATCCTTTTTAATTTGTTCATGCCAAACTTCGATCGAACCAGCACGGTTCGATCATCACCCGATAGACTTTTTTCGCAGATGAAACAAAGATCGCTCATTTCTACTTATAAAAATAACACGTTACAAACAACAATCACGATGCTAATAATCTGTCAGAAAATAAACTTTAAATCCCACATTTGTCGTGTATCGAAACTCTAGAAAAAAAATATTCCTGGTTATGCAGCCCCAGTTAGTACACTCACTCGCACACTTTACAGAAGAAATCAGGTAGGTAACAGCACAAAAAACGCATTAATACTTTAATCAACTTCACTAGTAAGTAGTACCCTGTGACAGTACTACCAAATTTCTTGCTTGTATGCAGCAGCTGCAGCTCTTCCACATTCAGTTCATTACGGTCTTAAAAGTGACCGTACTCGTAAATGATTTGTAAGAAATCCCCCCAAAAAATCTGTCAACTACTAAATCAGTACGCCGAGCACGTACCTACATTGTACACGAAACGTGACCCACCCGGGGTCGCGTAACGAAGAGGGATCAGTGTTGCCAGATTGTGAACCCAATATAATCGTACAGACTGCTCAAAATTATCAGATTACAGACAAAATTATCGTACACTTTTAATATTTTCGCATTAAGTACCTAGTAGCACATTTTTTGTTTAGTTTTTTAATAAAATATAAACATAAAAGACAAACCAGTTATAAAAAATATAATTAGATATAGCAAAGCTTTAAAAATAAGTTTATTAGTGGAATAAATGAAAAATACAATATAAGAAGAAATTAATTAATAATAGAAATAACGTTACACAAATACCCTCACACATAAATCCACAACTTCCACATAAATTTGATGTCGACATGTTATTTTTACTTGGTGAAAAGGTTTCGCAAAACTTTACACTATCTTTCGCATGTTGCCTGGAAAACATAATCCATTTATAGTGGAAGGTATGAGACGATTACGACTGCGTGTTTTAATATTGTTTATGCTTGAAAAAACAATTTACGGGAAAACAATATACTCGAACTTATTATTAGTAAATTATCAAAGTATCTGAGCTTATCGTAAGTACCCGGATAGAAAGCGTTTCTCAGGCCTTTTAATAATGCATAGCTGCGACTGGAACGCAGTTATATAAAAAACAGTAAATTAAATAACTTACCATTTGCTTTCTTGCCTAAAGTAGACGAAAAATGACATAGTTAAAGTGTCGTTAAAAAGCAATAAAATAATTAACGATTCTCAACATGTTCTAATCGTCTGGTTTACTATTGACTTTAGCTTAAATATGGTTCAAATGCGCTCTGAATAGTATGAAGAACGCTGTAATTTCTATCAGTCACCGCTTCATATCGGCGTCTACGCAATGTTGAACAAAAAACCTCTTGTTTATTTACTTAACTCATTTATTTTATTTTTGTATTCTGAACCCAATTGAACTAATGTGGAGCAAATTAAAAGAAGGGTTAAGAAACGTTATACAAATCCTAAATTAAGCGAAAGGGTTAATCAAGGAAGCTAAAAAAACTAATTCGAGCTGAAAAAAATGTGGCGAACAGTGCTGGAATTACATTAAAAAAATATGTGCATTTGCGACTCATCCACCTGTAATAATAGACGTGGGCGATGAAGATAATTCGGATTTCGATGGAGTAGCAGTTAACAAGTCGTTATCCCTTAGGTTATGATACTTCGTTTTTCTTTTACTATATACATCCTTCAGAAGTTTTACTTCTAACTAGTTCTAACGCGCGTGGTGTAACACCCACAAAAGTTTTTTTTTTTATTCTACATAGTTTAATGACACAGTAATGACATAGTTTAATACATAGTTTAGTTTAGTTGATGTAGTTCACCAAAACAACACTTGTATCTATACAAAAATGGACTGTAGTCGGTTATTAGAAATTATAATTATATATGAGGGTATCTTTATTACAAGTGTGATAATGTTGCCGTTGTAAATGTTGTAAATTTCCATGCAAATTTTGGAGCCCTATTTTTTTTTTATGTATTTTATAATCGTAATTTACATTTTTTTTAAATATGATTGCAAAATTATTTTATTAAATAAATGTTCTTTATGAAATAACTAACTTGACGTTTAGTTGAGGAAGTTAGAGGCAATAATTCAAAATGGCAACAAAACCAATGAAACTACAATGTCAAACAAAATGTCAGTGTCAACGGACGTTAGCACGTCCGGTAAGTTATCAAACTTTTAATTCACTTGCGTTTAATCAGGATTCTCGTATCTTTATTTTTATGTACCATTTTACCAACTCCCACTTTCCTAATAATTTAACTCAATTACTTTATACATATTATTTTGGAAGGAAGGGGAAGCTCGGTATAAGATATAGTGTAAAGCGTTTAATATGCTATGCTTTTATTTTGCTAGTTACACATCTTATCTGGTTGCAAAGACGCACTCGGACAATCTAGGTAAACATATCCCAATTTCTGCTCCTTATTCGCGAGGCGATGAACCTTTCAAAGAAACCTGTCCGTAAGAAGAATTCCATCATTACCTTTGCCTGATCAGAGATCTGAAATCAACAATGCATCCCTTCCAATCTTCTATTTATTTTATTTTATTTAGGAATCATACATACATATGTGCAAAATTAAAATATATGATAGACCAAAAACGTTTCATATATATGCATCTTAAGTACAAAAAATATAAGACTAAAATTTAATATTGTCAATACAGTACCTTGTAAAGAAACAAAAATATTATTACATAATACCCATTGTAAGTAAAGACGGATTCAGTTACAGTTTGCTTTAATTCATTATTTGGCATTTCATTTCAATCAAAATTTTAAATGAATATTACATAAACTACATGTTTGGAAAATATATTTTAGCATAATTAGTGTGACAACGATTTATATTACGATGGAGATTATTTAGTTCCATTTATTGTAGTATAATGGTTTATAGATTGTTCAACCACTAAGAAAAAATAGAAATTGGATTGGAATTAGAAGTGACCAAAACGAGATGCAGATGTTGCATCAAGTCTCAAACTTCCTTAAATTATCGTAATCTATCAGAAAAGCACGCAGTTTCATCATTTTAATGACAGATGGCAAGATATTCTTTAGGTTTATATTGAAAATAAAATAATAGTAAAATACATGTTTAAAAACGCTTTTATTGTTGCTAACTCTGTTGAGCGTTGAGGAATTCCTTCATCTGGAGCCATTCCTGGGTGTAGAATCTTACCATAAAAATTCATTGTCATCGAAACAACCAACATATCAAATTTCAACTCCGTAGGGTAAGAAGAAGTGGTTCGAATAGGATTTACAAAATAATGAATCATTTGTGTATTGGTAGGATAAGCCTTTCTAAGGTTTGCATCTAGGCTATTTGCCAATGAAATATTATTTTTTGGGTGCGGCTGGAACACCGGAATTGTATGCTATCAACTAAATAGCTAGAGTCAATGTTACTACACAGTATACCTTGCATCGGCTGTAAGCCTGCATATTAATGTCGTAAAAATATATTAATAATCTATTGATAAGTAGTTGTACACTTTTATTATATCCTAAAAAATGGATCATGATCGGTAATTCACTTTTCATCTATACTGAAAAGTCCATGAAATACAGTCTAAATCAACTGTCAAATGGAAAAGAACAATTCCCCAGAGATAACATTTTAAGGGCATAAAATATAATTACCTCATATCATACATCAAAAAGAATGTTAGTAGGTTTTGCATTACAAAACGCAATGAGCGCCCACTTGTTTTAATTACTTCGCTTGCCCCCAATGTAGAGTATTAAATATGTACTCTGAGATATCTTAAGAGCGATTTATTCGGGGTTAACTGGCCAGAAACGATATAGTCATTATAAAACAGAAGTTTTAGAAAATATTAGGGTTTATATTGTCTAAAATTCAATCAGAAATAAAGTTGAGATCTTGTTGATGAATATTGCCTAGTATCCGAAACCCTCAACTGTCTGCAGATTACTGAAGTGCAAAGCTGATTTAGAAAACACGACACCATTGCTTGTGGAACATTGATGAGCCGTCGAGGTCCAAGAACTAAGCTCAAAAGGATCAGTGTTTATGATCAAGCCAGAATGAGACACCAAAAGTGGTTTCTAAATCGGCTGCACCACATACCCTAATCCGAATTTATCTTTGTAACCAGTTTAACTTATAGAAATAAACAAACCGGCACCCCACCGGTTACATATTTTGTTTATTTTTAAATTTAAGCACAAATTTACATTCGCAGGTATGATGCGAATGTATGCCATTGTGGCTTACTTCACAATAATTGTGGTCATCGGGGTGCCTCTCTGGTGGAAGACGACTGAAGTTTACAGGTGGGTTTCTTCCAAAAATCATGATTATTATTATTTTTATGACCTTACCTGCTACTTATTACTTTTTGTTAAATTTAAATCAATAAGCTGGCAAAACAAAGTGTATATAGAAAAACAGGCAGAATAAAGTACCACCAATTCTATGTGTATATATTTTTTTATATATATTTACGCATTACTCTGGATTGGCTCAATCGATTTAGAATATTATTTTGCATATGATAGGGGTGGTCACACCTAATTTAACCGAACTAAAATGCACAAGCACAATGTCTAGGAAAAATAAATAAAAACTATGTTTTCCATCCAAAATATTTGCATATTGCATTGATCAATATTATTATGATTATTATTTAGAAAATATGCAATTAATTACTAAAAATTTTACATAAAAAAACCTATTTCAAAATAAGTATAACCAAAAACTTAAGAAATAATAGTGCAGAAATGGTTTATGCTGAAGTTGCATAATATGGTGTATTTCTGCGTCAACTTTGACATTTTAGTGGATTATTTTTTTATTATTTCCAAACATGAAAAAATTATTATTAATTATTATATTAATTTAAAACTAAACTAAAAACAAAAAACTAAAAAATTATTATGTTATTTTTTAGTTTTTTGCTTTAGATTTTTTTTTCCTATATAATTTTTTTTGCCTTCTTTTTTCTATTGCACATTTTTTAGTATTTGTTACTTAGTAGTTCCCGAAACCACTGCATGGAGAGGTCTTGTTTGTGGTCTGATCAGAACGATCCCCTCTTTTATCCGCACAGGTTCGTATTGGTTAACTTCCAAGCATAAAGAATTGTTACCACTCATGGTTCGCTGAAGATTTTGTAACGGATATTGCTCGCTTAAAATAATAAATAATTGCAGTTTCGCTCTGGATACCTCTGTTTTACCAGACGCCTTAAGCGATGACCCCCGTTATCTTTTTAATATACAATAAATATTGGTAATTGACAATCCTTTATCTGCATTATCTATCTATTCATAAACATCTATAGGTAAAATTTAAATTGCAAAAATAAGTAGTAATCCATGCTTTTGTTTCAGAGTTAGTCTCCCCTATTCCCGTATTGAAGAACTGTCATCTTCAAAGACAAAAGTACGACTGAGAATTTTTATTTTGTCTGAGAAATATGTGCAATTTGAAAATGAACTCAGAAAACACCTTTCTGTTTTTGGTAAGGTAGTTTTCCATATTATTTATTTATTTAATATATTTTACCCTATTTATAACCTATTGATTACATAAAACTTGGGACCATTACTAATATTTTTTATAAATAATTGACATGACCATCATTTTCAATTATTTTTGTGCTAGAGTCTGGTTAGATGATGGAAATAAAGCGTTAAAATAATCGTAAAAGCGTTATAATCTGCAGATTCAGACCCGAGACAGCTGGGTCAATAGTTAAATGCTTAAACACTAGGCTACGATAATCTCAAATTACGTCATCTATGATTTATTTGCAAATAATTATATGTAATACAAGTTGATGACAGTAATTAAATAGAACTAGAAACTAGACCAGAAATTTTCACCTGACCAGAACCACTAGACCAGAAATTTTCACCTGAAGCTAAGTTGAAATAGCCAATTGAAGCCCTTATCATGATGTATTTTATGCATTGTTAGATTAAATAGCAGAAACATTTTGTTTTTAATTTTATCACATTTTCAATTAAATGGTTTATAAAATATATTATTCTGTGATTTATGATTAATATTTATTTAGAAGCTCCAAGATCTTAAACCGAGTAGTTTAAATTTAAGTTGTTTTTTGCTGTCCTGAATCTCTTCTTTTTCAAAGATAAATTAATTTGGTTCTTAGTTGACGTATTACATATTTCGCAAGTCTAACTGTATTTGTATGAATATTATCAATTTCGTTGATTATTCACTTCTGAACTAATATAGTAAAATATTTTTTCTTTTTACTTCTCAGATGAGTGCAATTTTACCTACCAGCGATTCGCTATCTCCACTGCAAAGTCCGATCAATTGAATTCAGCCTCCACCAACCAAGAAGCAGTGGATATCTTTGAAAATGAAGTAGATACCAATCAGCTGCTACTCATTGAGAATCCTCATTTAAATGTTCACGTCTGGTTCGGTAACGGACGGACCATATTGGTGAAAGAAGCTTCAGGTAGTTTACATTCTCTCTTAAATGGCTCTCGAGTAAAGTTCATTTTCTTATTGTCTTGACTATCTTTTTCTGTTAATTTGAGGCAAAGCATTTCTCAGTATTCAGAGCATTTTATTGACCTCATCATCATCATCAGGCCTCCCTAAGTGCTCTTCACGATTTTGTGTGTTTTGCGTCCAAACTTGGCCCTTGGTCGTCTTTGTGTGGTTTTATATTGGCATTGTAAGACTTTTTGTCAACCTAACCATTATAAAGCATTTCTATGCTCATAAGAGTTACCAACGGTCGATAAAACTGTAAGATGATATAAGCGACATTCTTTGACTTTTTAAAAGAGAAATCATCAATGAGATATGCCGGGGAGGTTCTAGGTCCAGGGTTAATGGAAGCGAAATAAAGAAATCATCTCTGATATTGATACAATTGTATTTTATTTTTTTAAGATATTATATTGTTGGAAATAACAAGGCTTCGTAAGTTATATTTTTCATGTTTTCAAGTTTAGATAATTTTTAAGTTATTCTAAAAGTATTTTGAGCTTTGATAATACTATTTCTTTTAGTAGGTATACTCATAGTCTGAAATGAGCACCCAAATTACTTTTTCAACAATATTCCATATTTGTATTACAGCACAGGATTGCAATTTATTCTACGTTTCCACCAACGATTTTTTAAAATATATAGATACGGCAACTGAGTATGAAAAATGCACTACGCCAAAGTATGCCACTTTGCGTCACCTACACTCCTTGCATATCATACGTCACGCTTGCTCGCATAGGTTATCGCGATAAGTCTCCAGCATGGCGGAGTGTTGTGGCCCGCGGAATGGTGGGGTGAATCTACCAGTGTCTGCTTTTTACAAAGACGATTTATATGACATGCCATATCTATGTTTTAGAAGATCGTTGGTTTCCACAATTCAGATTGTCAAAAATAATTCCTTAAGATTTGTGTTATAACAGCTCTCCTTGGACAGATGTTTATTAATATATGTATTGTCTTCATCAGAAAAGACCATTGCAACATTGTCATCAGCACTGCAGTCGTGGTTGCTACTTCAGAGGTCTAGCGGAACTGCTAAGACTCTGTCTGATTCTGCTCTACACATCCTCATGACCGTGGTCGTACCGAGACCAGATGAAATAAAACTGGAATGGGATTCGAGGCTAGTCATGGAGCGTCAGTATTTTATATTCTTCTTTTCTTTTTAAGGTAATTTAAGTATTAATATCTTTGATTTAAGACTGATTCTTTCAATCACCAGTTAAAAGGTGACAGATTGCTAGCGAGTCTGTGTAAAATAACATGAGATTATTGCGCTGATTACATGTTATAAAACTGTGATATTATATTATGGACATTTTCTCACTCATACTTACCGCAATGACCTAACGCCGCCCGTTAAAGCTACAACTAAAGGTTAAGATAATTATATGATATATATATAATTAAAGGTTAAGATATATCTTTAGTCAAAGTCGCAAGTTTGAAACATACAGGAACAAACAGCTAATTGATTAGTATAAGGATGTTATGCCTTAGGCCATATCAAAGACCGAGACTTCCCGAGTGCTGAGTGCTATTTACATATATATTGAGGCTAACCGTTTTCTGCAATGAAATATATTTAAAACATAATAAGAAAACAATAAATTTATCAGATTTATGTGATGAAAGACAACACATGAGAGTTGGTTTACAGGAGGACACTAAAAGCAAAAAATCAACAGACTCAATAAATTTTAGTGCCATGGACTATACTGAGATGATTCAGTGGACGAAATGTAAGCTGTCGCCCCTACCAATAATTAAATGCTTGAACACAGAAACTATTTCATCATTTCTGCAAAATAACACAAGCAAGCAGTTGAAAGATGCATAAAACTTATGGCGGAGTCCGCCAGAAAAGTTTGCAGGCATGATAATAGAGATGGCCACATTAGAGCAACAAGATCTTCTTCGATGCCAAAATTTGAGCAAAGATCCGATTTCATGATAATGACCTTGATTGATAATGGCGATAGTATATAGGATTTTTCACCAAATTTCACAAACTTTAGGCCTTAACATAAGGAACTCAAAATGTTTTGCGTATTTTTTTTTTTTATTAGGCAATAAAAATTAAAATAAAAAAAATATTAGGTAATATAGTTTTTTTTACACACAATTTTAGTTACCGTCTAAAAAGATTACATAAATAAAAAGACCGTCTTATTCTAAAAAGAAAATAATTACATAAATAAATTAACTGCATGCAATTTTGGTATCATTATTTTGTTTATATTTCAGAATATATCAGACCCTTAGCTAATGAACTTAGCAATATCTACAACTTCACGTTAAAGTCTCAGCGGTTGTACCTCACGGAATTGGACTTCAATGCAAAGCAAGTCAGTATAAACAAACAACCGAGTGGTGGTAGTCTTTAGTAGTTAGGACGTTTGATTATACGAATTCGCACATACCTTTTTTAACATTTTATTACCACCATCATCATTAGTTGAGCGGAGCCCGAAATTAAACATGAACCAATTCTTTTATAAAAAAAAAGTGTTATATGAAGAGTCCATTAGTAAGTTTATTTTATTATGCTATGATCTCACAAAAACCCACCCAATAGTATCAACAGTCAGAGCAGTCACCTTCTGCTTGAGGAGTCTTGATTTGTTAAAAACCTTTTGCCATGAGTTAAAAACCTAACCTAACCATTCTGCCCATAGGGTTTGATAGTGCCAGTGTTTCGCGTTTCGTGTGTGAAAAAAAGAGTCAAAATTTTAAATAATAGGAAATTTCTCAATACAGGCTGTATAACCATAGTGTATTCATTTTATAGTGTAGTACCTACTCGATATCTAAATGAATTTGCGCTTTGAAACTGTCAAAAGAGCGCACCTGCCATTGAATTCACTGACTAATCAGGCCCATGATGAACGGGTCAAAAGGTAAGAATGTAAAAACAAATTAAAGATTTAGATTCCATAGAATGATAGACAAAATTTACATATTAAATTTGCGGGGGACTCTGATGTGACTAGAGGTCTAGTTCGCTAAGTCTTCCTAATTGGATTTCTCTAATCGGAAGAACTCTACTTTAAGTACCAGTCTTCCATTTTTCATATCCAGACGTAAAATAATACTACTAGAGCGGTTTTCAAAGTAAAAACTGAAAAACCTAAGAATTTGATAATGTATTAAAATGATAATAAGATTGTAAATGTGTGATATTAATAAATATGCGTTTTTGTAATGATAAGTTTATTACCTTAATTAATATATTAGTTAGTCTTAAATGTGTATTTATTATCAAGTCTCAAACATTTACTAGAAAAAAACACAGTTTCATAATTAAATGGCGGATCGCAATATATTCAATAAGTTTAAACTGCAAATTAATGAAGTAGATTAGCTTAGAATATGCAAGATTATCGTTTCTAAACTGTAAACATTTGTTAAATCTGACTTCTATGTGTTTTGCATTTGGTTTATATGCCAACGAAATGATAATATGTAATATTTCGATGGCGAAAAAAAAAGTGCCATAAAATAATAAACAACTACATCTCGGCATCATTTCTTGGGAACCTACTGGTTGTATGAGTTTGAGCTCTCTAAAAATCTTTATCTATTATATAATCAATATATTAAGGAAGTTATAAGGGCAGATAAACTCACAAGCCTGAAAACAAAGTTCCAATTTTTCAATGCCTCCCTAAAAATATGAATCAATAATAATATTTTTCAGGTTACCGATGACACGGAATGGGGACGACATTACGCCGTATCGGAATCACGACTCACTCACGTCGTGACGCCCTTGGAAACTAAGCTAGCCGCTCAAGTAGCACTTCCACCCAAAAATGAGGCCTTAGCTTTGTTGCCAGCTACGCTCAACCTAGTCATGTACATCCCGCCTTGTCAGACAGCACCCATTGCATTTTATAGTAAGAAAGGTCAGTATAAATTTAATTCTTTTTATACTACAGTTATCTCAAAAACAATTTTTATAACTAAATGCAGTTTGAAACAGTGCTCCAACAAAGTCATTTCAGTCCAGTGTCTCAAGACTGTCATATAACAAATGAAAAATAGCTGCAACTTCTCGAACTGAACTACCGAAAGTACATTGAGCCAAAATCCTCATGCTGCCTACAAAGTGGAGATTATGAGCCATTCCATCATAAATAAATAACCTGAATAAATTCTGCTATTTTATAAGAAATAGATTTTATTTTTTATAAGAAGTTTTGCAATACAGTCACTTATTTATGCGAAAACACATTTTATATATACTCTTACAGATTATACAGTTCAAATTCAAATTGTTCGATCAATTATTTGTTCTGCCTGTATTCACTTATAAAATGGAAACCGAGGACTTGGAGAAACAGCCTTTTAGGAAATTAAAAATGGCTGAAAGTACCATGGAAAGAATAAATCTTGGAATCACTTATCAATGAATGATGGCAGAAGGGAGAGAGTATAAATATTTGAGTTCTGTAGCAGGCCGATATAGGCTGATAAGGAAAAGAAGATGACTTTTACTGGAACGTGAATATGTAGTAGATTAGAATTTGGTTCTATCATATAGAATACTTATTCTGTTCATTTTGACCGCATAGTGTGCTCACCTTTAGATTCTACAGAGTTGTGGAATTCTTTAATCATAAAGCTACATTATCATTTCTTCGGCAACATTCTTTGAGCGATTGTCACGCTGTGATCGACCTATCATTTCTAAATACTCTCTTTTTGCACAAAATGGACTGTCTTACCATACTGTCTTTTTTATTACAGGTTTGTATTGTATTCCATACACAAATTGTTCCTCGAATAATGCTCTTCACTCTTGAATCTCCACTTGTACAATAAACTAATTAATTGCCATGATTGCCTTAAATTAAGTAACTTTAAATTTTAAAAAAAAATATAGATATAGGTAATAAATAATAGCGAAAAATGTGATTAATATAAAAGTTTTTGGTATATTATAACCAATATCTAAGTTCATTTGTATTGTAAATGTAGTATGCAGGCGATATTTATTATTATTATTATTTAACTAGTATAAAATAGGAATCTGTTTCTATATGTATATAGTATTCACTTCTTCTTCGCATATAAATCTGTAGATTTCTTCAAAATATACAGACTGATTAACCTTAAACTAGGTTTGAGCTGGAGCATCCTAATAATATATTTTATACTATTAAATTAAAAATATTCTGCAAAAACTAACGCCTTCTTTTCACTCACTTTTCTCATATTTCTATAACTTGAATATCTCTAAACGCAGTTTCTAAAAGCTTCTTGGTGCAGAACCCACGAAAATAGTACACTGGTCATCTGACCCATAGTTGGCTGTGAGTGAACGAGCAAATTAGGCTGTCTCTTCATTTGTAGGCAAACTAATCGAGAGCATCATGCCTGCTTTTATATCGCCCAAATGGGGAGGAGTCTTGGTGATGAATCCTTCGTACGAGGCCTGCATTAACTATATGGAGAATGTGGACATTGCCGGAGCAAAATTACCCGTCTTCAAACCGAAAGCCATTCAAGTTATGGGAATTTTCCTCACTCAGTTACGTACGCTTTTGGGATTGAAAGATACTGTAAGATTTTTGTTAAATAACCTACAATAACAATATTATGTAAATATTTATTTATAAGGAAATTAACACATATTACTAAACCACAATGTTATTCGTTGCAGAGTTTATTTCAACCGCAATACAAATAAATATCAAATTTAATGTTATTTGAACAAGCATATTTTATGAGACAATTTATTAATCAAGTAGTATCTATTTATTTTTTTTAATCCAGAAAGAGCCCATCAACCCTGTTTTATGTATATTTTCACAGACAACACAAGAATATTAACTTGAAGTTATCTTATCTCAGAGACGCTTTCATTGTCGTTTAGTATCATTAGGTATATTAATTTTGTAGCCTAGTTTGACTAGGTTACCCCAAAATTTAAGATAATTGACCGTTATTTAATTGTCTCCGTGATAAAAAATTTGGTTTAATTTCTGTATAAAATATCATATATTTGTTATAGCATCTTCATGAGCCATTAATGTTGTAAATAAATAAATAAATAATAAAAAATAGTTGTTTTTATCTAGAGATAAATCTTTCATTATGACAAGTAAATTGAAGTTTTCTGTCCGCTTAAAATTAAATTTTTTTGGAGTCAATAGCGATGTCTTTTTTATTTGAAAATGGGAATAAATATTAATAATACTTTCTATCACAAAAAAGCTTATAAAGGCATATTTTGTGAGTTCCAGTTTTTAAGGGAGATTCTTCTATTCTATTGCCTAGAATCTAAGTTTCACCTATCTCCATGGAGTGGCATAAAAGCATGGTATTTCATGAGGCAAAGAACTGTGACAAGCATTTGCGGATGACAGAAACATTGTAAACGCAAGGTCAAGAGGCTCAATAATTCCTACAGGATTTTCCTTTTTATGTAGAATCTGTAGAGAAAGTTTTTTTTTAAAACTTTATCTCTTATGCATTTTAACATTTTTCTAAAAATAACCGCTATTAATAAAATATTTATACTCAAAAAGTGGCTTAAATTTTACAAAAATTGGCTTTTTAAATGCCTAATAACTTTGATGGGATCATTTTTTTAAGAAGGTTGGGATTCTTAGCAATCAAATTATTCCTTAAACACACCAAAATTTGATCAACTTGCACGTAATCTGAAAAATCCTTTCGTATGGGCCGAGTTACGACAACTGCGCTCTTAAGGGCGGGCGGCTTCACTATCTCATCACATAGAACCAAAGTTTTGTCCATCCCTATACCAAGGATGACTAATCTTCGAGCACCTTTAGTCTTAAAAAGTATCTCTGAGCACTTTTAGTTTTTTTTTATATAAGAAAATATATATAGAAAATTTGATACGGTTTATTTCAGAGTGGTATACAAGATGCTGATATAGCACCACTAAAGTCCATCTTGCCTAGGAGATGGGAACTGGATGCTTTAAAGAGGAGAATCACACTGGAGCAAATCAGCACTGCGAAGCTAACTCTTAAGTCTCTAGCCAAGTTATTAGGTTTGTTTGCTCATGTGCCATCTTCTTTGTATGTTAATAGTATATATTAGACAGATCTTTCTAATCAAAATAAATAGAAGAGATATTCCATTTTTTATTACTTTATAGAAAAATTACATTTTCCAAATGTTTTTTTTTCTACTTTCCTTTATTTTTTTATATTTTGACAATTGTACATAATTTTTGTAAAAAAAAAACAAGTAGAAGAATAACTTATAAAACAATAATAAAAATGGAATCAGGTAGTTCTCATATAAATAATTAGGTAATATTGTTTTACCCTCAAGGTGGTCGTCAGTTATTATGAATTACCTTGAAAAAATTTAGGGTGTCTTGCAAGGAATCTGAATAAATAGAAATCGATGGCGGAAGCCAATCCAAATTTCCATTAACTTTTAAATGGAAGAATGTAAACTGCAAGAGCATGAACAGAAATCTACCAAACAACTTAAAAAATATTTGTACGGTTTATGAAAAGCTATTTACGTTGATTCATTTCTTGTTTTTTAGGTGAAATTTCCAATATAGTCATCAATGACGAAATCGGTGAATTAGTGTACACTGCATTGGATAACATTGAGAAATCTTCAAAGCTTCTAGACGAAGGGCAACTGGATTTAGCCTTAAAATGTTCTAAAAGAGCCTTTCATGCTGCCGAAACTGCTTTTATGGATCCAAGTCTTCTGTCTCTTCTATACTTCCCCGATGATCAGAAGTTAGTTTCCAATTTATAGTATATGCAAATAAAAATGACCAGCGATCAAGGAATAATTTTGAGCAATGCACACATACTTAGATACAGGCTCCCCTGTTAGATACATTTATGCCCTAAAATTTTTAACCATTTGTAATGTGATGTAATGTGATAAACATTATAAATGTTATTGAGATTGTAATAGTCTAGGGGTTAAGGCGCTTAACTATTGACCCACCGGTCGTGGGTTGGATTATATTATGCACATTAAGCTTGATTGAGTAGGGTCCTGAATAACTGTATATGACCTAGTCCATAGCAATTATTTAAAAAAAAAAATGAGAATTTAAATCGCTATTTACAAATATAATGCAAATTTATAATTCCAATTTTCGGTTGTTTGAAAGCAGTTCGGACAGATATTGATTTTTCTTTTAGTGTTTTCTAGAAGAAAATGGAAATTTTTAGGAAAACTATGTGTTGAATGACATCACAACGAATCTGTAACAAACAAATCTGTCTATAAATAGAATTTAAAATGTATAGATGTTATAACTAGGTCATAATTTATAATAGACAGTCATAATAGTAAAAATCATCTCTCTCAGAGTTGTCTTTCCAGATTACACTTGAAGGTACTAATATCAGGTTGAAGGTAGAAACAGAACTTATTACTAGTATATAAAACCAATTATGAATTTATGACATTTTACATTATATTATCAATATTAACCACGTGCCCGCACATTATTATTTGTGATAATCGCCCTCAAGCGGCCAAAGAACCGCGGTTTGCCGACCACTGACCTAGGTCATATACAATTATTTTGGGCCCTATTCAATTAAGCCAAATGTGCTTGTGCTAGAATCAAAGGAGATGATGGTAATAAAGCTTTACATGAGAGGAATAGAACCCGCAACTGCTGTTCTGTCAAACACCGTAATCACTAAATAGACTCTGAAAATTGAAGTTTTGTTTTAAACTGGTGTTTTAGTGTAGAACTATTCCTTTGCTTCAAGAAAACGTACAAGCGCACGAGGGATTCTTAAGTTACCATGATTAATCTAAGGGTCTTATTAGTCAACAAATTAAACCCCACTACAGGCATCTCCAATATAGCATCTACATTTAAATGAACTAGTGAACTTGAACTAACATGTAAATTTGTTTTGTCTATTGTTATACAATAATTAAATTATACTCGTAATATTGATGTTATAACGTCACAAAGTTAATTAATTCTTTAACTGATCAAAGTCAAACGTGGTAGGCGGCAACATGATCTCTAGGTCACCAATACTGCCACATATGGCATGTCTGTCGCAATCAAAGGTCTAAGATAAATCTACATGAGAAGACTCATTGGCCTGAAATTAAAACTTAGAATCAATTGAAAGTGTTGAGAACTTTGAATTACATTAATTCATACATGCACTCGTATTTCATAATTTCTTTCCTTTTTTCAGGTACGCTGTCTACATTCCTTTATTTCTGCCAGTAATGATTCCAGTTCTCATGTCCATGAAGGCAATGTTTACATATTTCTTCAAGATTTCAGACAAGCAAAAAATTGACTAAAATTTTAAAATAATGAATGCATTTATAATTAGGAGTATAGCAAATTGTTTGTTAACTACATTCAATGTTTCTTTTGATCAAATTCAGTGTTCTGAGGTTATAATTTATTTATTTATTTTTAATTGTTGTTCAGGGTGAGTTGTCAAGGATGGGATGCAGCAGTCGTAGGATTTAAAAGCGGCATTTCCACATTGTCTCCAAAAATAATGGATGATTAGGAAATGTTACCGAGGGCCGTTATTTCATCAAAATAAATTAATATTGTAGTATTTTAGTTATTGTTTGCTGAAATAACAAACTTTCATTAGATAAAACTACTCTCTAACCAACTCATTTTGGACAGATATTTAATAAATATTCAAGGTAGAATAATTTATTAAATGTTTACAATATTTAGGTTCGGTGTTCGGTGATACTGTTGAGTTTAGTAGGTGAGGAAAAAAAAAATAACGTTAACAACTCGAGTCTACGCTTAAAAACAGCCTTGAAAGAAGGAAAGGGATCAAATACTGACCTATGAATAGTATTCCTCTGCCGAACTGTTCTGGAAAGAAACGAATTGAACCCAATGTTCCGTTTTCTCAAGATAGGTTTTATCTTGGAAGGATGCTCATTACGGCCAATATAAGGAGGCTTAGAGAGTTGGGATCTTAAAGCGGACCAGGCGGGCTCATTCGTCACAGTCTTATATAAACTAGTTAACCTGAATTCAAAACGCCTTCTACTAAGTGGCTCCCAATTAAGAGTTGAAATTAATTCAGATGGACTATCATACCGACTAAAACGCCTAAAGACATGCCGGCTTGCTTTTCTTATAGAGTAGTTTTATTTAACGAAATTTGTTATTCTGCTCATTTTGGACAGTCATTTAATAAATGATTCAAGGCATTTGTTATATTAGTATTGCTAATTTGTGGGTGATTAAAATATTTATCTTCAAATTCACAATTATTGTCCAATAGTTGGACTGTCCTTGCAGTATTATTATAATCTTAGGATTGAGGCGGATTTGCTTGGTCAGCATTTATGGTGGTTAGGGGAATCAGCGATTGATTTGTGCAATTTTACAATTGACCGCATTCGTTCTTGTGATGGCAAAGAAAATGTTATAAATATAGACGTGTTTTTTGTTAATAATTTGGTTACCAGAATCCGATGTGATGTGACTGCGTCCATTATACGTTTTGAATGACTTAAACGAGGAATCATTTTTATAGTAACAACTGTATACACTAACAAAACAATACATAACTAACTAATGAATTACCACACATAAACAACTCAGCAATGCATTCGACGACACATGCGACAGTTAAACCAATATTGATTTATCGACGTAGCGAAAATAGTGGGGTGATCCTAAGCTAACTACAACTATCTACCTATCTACAACTTGCGATGCAAAAGTGCCGTAATTACATCTTAGTTGCGGCGTTACTTTTATCTAGAAACAATACCCATAATTTGTACATTCGATATATGATTTTTATAGGGTTTAACTCCTGAATTGAAATTCAGTATCTTTATGATGAAAAGTGGCTCTCAAGTTTACCTTACGACCAAGTGGACCTTAGGTTTGAACCTTATTGTTTTTTTTTTTTTAGAACCGTTCAAAAACATACCACCGCATGGGAAATTGAACCTGGAACTCCCAATTCCAGATATTGAACCTAAGCCTTACAATATCTTGTTTATACGTACTAAACTCAAATTGTTGATTGTTTAACTAAAAATCCAAAATGGTTAAAAATGCAAATAGATGTGTACCAACTAAACAAAACAAATGAAACTTCGGTCAGCTCAGCCAAAGAACTAAAAAAAATGCAAAAACGTTTGATTAAATAGTTAAGATTTTAGGTTCATGTTAAGATTTATAAGAATACTTTAAAACTGTAACCTAACTATACTGTCTCTGATGCCCCTGGATTTTTTTTAAGGCTTGTGTGACCTAAAACTAAAAAGTTTGTCACAGTGGTACATTTTATTTTTTATGTATAAATTGCATTATGTATTTCTATAATAATCTACCTAATTTGAAACCGGTGAAAGTATGACTGAATGAACATTTTGCTGCTCAAAAATACAAAACAGAAAGACCTGTGTTATTTTCTTTCAAATGCATTAACAAAATCGTTTTTTTTTCTGTTTGCGCATTTTTTAATAATCTACGGTTACTTGGATACTTTCGGGTTGGGGATCCCTGGCATTTGCCAGTTATGCCATCCTATAGAATAGCTTTCAACAAAATGCTGTAAATTTGCCCATATCAGAGGTAATTGCTTATTTATTTATTTATTTATTCAACAGGTTTCCCCATGTACACTTTATATAAACTACTAAAAGAAAAACAAACAAATCAAAAATAAAAAACAATAACAATTAAAAACTTATAATAATGCCTCCCGGCACACATTAACAAATAAATAATTTACGCTGATCTTACAATGGTGTAATTCTATTACACCATTTTAGCAGATTTTTAATCCTACTGGGCGAACAGACGAATATATCAATCTCCGCGGGAATGGAAAATTAATAATTCGACTGCTCTCCCAACTGGACTATACTTGTATACGTCGGTATGACACGCTAACCGCCTAAATAACGTGTGCTTCCGCGCTCTAGTAATACGGTCCGGAACAAAGAAACCAATATCTCTGAGTATTACGGGATTCTCGATGAAACAGCGAATAACCTTATAAAAATAAAACAAAGTATGGATTTGCCACCTAAACTCGAGTGTGTTAAGTTCTCAAAGTAGTACGCTGTGTGACTCAATTGGTTGGTCAAAAGAACAAATGGTTCTTTTGACTTCTTCAGTATGGGCAGTTTTATTATTCTAAGGTTGGTGGACAAAAGTAAAAGGTGCATTTTTTATAGGCCTCCATAATGCATATAAAATGATTAGCCTTAACGGAGACCGAGATACTGGTGATTGAAGTACTCCCCTTATTTATAAAGTGATAAAAGTTAGGTTCCATATTATAAGTTTTTATTGATGTTTAATTTCATACTTTCATTAAAAATACTGTTCTTTCTCTTTCGATGCATTTTTATTTATAACAAAAAAAATTTTTTTTTTCAAATAAATCGGATTTTATTATAATAAAAATTTGTACAATTGGTACTTCTGATAATGTTTGATTACTTTAGGAAGTTGCTTAGTTCATATATTCTAAGCTTAATTTATTTAACTAGGTATATGGAATTGTGTGCACATTACAATTTTTGAAACCAAATTTAATTTTGTACTCATAAAAGGATAGCTATTTTTTGTTAAATATGTAATATTGTAGGTATACAATTAGCGATAAATTAAACCAAGCATATGTCATTGCAAACAATTCATACTTTTATAGGTTATTTTTCCATAAAATATGTCCAATACATTGATGAAAATTATTTAACACAAGTGCTAACATGAAGATTAAGTTTGTCTCTTTAGAAATGCTATAACTGAAAGAAAAATGATGCTTAAAGCAGTGCTTACCTGGAAGTTCTTTAATTATGAATTAATTAAAAGCTCTTAGAAAACCAGTTATCGCAAAATGACCCATAGCTGTTTATTTTACTTGCTAATTTGACCCGATATTTCCGGTTTAACACCAAGACCTCTGTACGATGTACCAGTATAGTATAGTTTCATTATGCATAACAGCTTAAATTTATAAGCAAGGTTTTAATGTTAATTGTTTTGCAATCAATAAATGACACTGAAATATTTGTGGTTATTTTCATTTTATGAGTGGGTTAGAACATAATAAACATAATATTCTATACCTAAATATATAATATGTTAACTTGGTAAATAATAATTGAACCTTAAATCTAGAATTTATTATTTTGTAAGAGTAAAAATGTGTGGGGCTCGTTCAAATGACATGACCTCAATTATTTAAGGATTTTTATGGAAAAAATGGGCTGTGTAGAACTGTTTAGCTGTTTTTAGCATGAAGAGCTGAAGCGTTAATTAGAATGTGATTAAGTGAAAAAAACAAAATACTTTCATGGTCTAAAACTGCCATACTCAACCTGCGGCCCGCGGGCCGCATGCGGCCCGCCTATCTTTTTCGTATGGCCCTAAACACATTTATTATCAGGATTTACAAAATCTGGCATTCTATATTTCTTATATCTTGAGATTAATTTTGACTTTGACGTACAAATAAATAGTGACACCCAAAGAGGATTGTCGTTTCATATTTTTTTCGCCATACCAGTATAGTGTTGCTCCCGCGTAGCTTTACAAATATATGTATGTGGCCTGAAGACAAAAAAGGTTGAGTATCGTTGGTCTAAAGGCCTGATATCAACCTGATTCAACATATTTTATGAAAAAACAACTTTGTCTACATACTTGTGTGGTTTGTAAATTGAAGTTTAATTAATGGCTAATATTATTCTGTAAGTAGCTTTTTAAACCTCTTACATGCTCGCAATAGGTGCAGAAATGTGATATAATAATATAATTAAACAGGGGTATAATATTATTTATAATAACTTTGCTAATGATCCACGACAAAGCAAGTTCTCCAGAAAACAATTTGTTGAATATTTGCTATTTTTATTGCTATATTATTTCTAGTGAATTCCAAGGATGACTTAATCTTTAATTATTATATTTTCTAAATAATATAAATGACAGATGATCAATTTTTCCAAATAGAAGTTCCAGTGGATATAGAATTTTATAATAATTTGTTATATTTGATGCAAATATTTATATTTAAGTCTCATATTAAATACTTGTGGATTTGATTGAAAAACAAAATCTTACAAAACAACCCCACAATATTATACCCGTAGCTTTGAAGGTGGACTAGGTGGACTAGCTTTGAAGTTATCTATATTGAAGGACTTTGAAGTATCATCGCCTAGGAAAGTAACCGCTGTCTTTAAGGAAAAAACTAAATGCATCTAAATGCATACAAAATCTGTTCAGTTTTGATGGGTGATGGATATGAACTGCTGAGGCTGATTTCTATACCTATACCAGGATCCTATCAGGTATAAAGTATGTGGCCCCGACGCATTGTGAAACCAGACCAACTTACAAACAATCAAATGAAGTACTTATTTTTAATCCACTTTTGTAATATAATAAAAATTGATCATCATGCCAGTTTTTTTTTTTTAAATTGCACCAAAAATCAAGTGCAGTATAGTAACACATTTTTAAATAATTTAAATCTATACATTTTAAGTAATAAGTTTTAAATAATGTTTTATAATACTTATCATTTCAATTAATACTGTTTCGATGTTTGTATTTACACATTTGTAACAATAAAAAGCTCTCATTCGTCTTCAAGTGCTGTTTCCGTTAAAACGGCGATATTTTCACTGTTCTCATCAGGTAAGTATTCAAAATGCCACATGGAATTTTCAAAAACAAGTGTTTCACCTTGCGAAACCTCAAATGATACAACAGAGCAGAGGTCTTCACACGGCGTCCGCGGAATTAGCGTAATAACATTAGAGCCTTTGAGTTGAGATAACAGAATCAGCCCTATATCCAATTCCAACTGTTTCGACTTCGGCGCTGTATACTTCTTTGACACAAGGAGCCAATTAAAGTGTGCCGGTCGAATGTGTGGAGACAGAAAATACGGTCTAGGTGCCAGCACCCTTAGGGATTTCACAGCTTCAATGTCACAGTTCTGGAAGTGGATAAACCATTTCGGTATCTTTGTGTTAGTAATGGTTGTCAGGAGATAGTGCAGTTCGGTGGGTTGTCGTCCCGTTCGAAGGTTGGATTCCAGGACACAGGGTACGGAGTCTCCCAGTCGTTCGTCGTTAGCAAAAAGCTGCGTTAAATTGAGGCTAGGATTCTTGGTCGAAGACCATTCGTAGTAAGCGTCGGTTACGATCACTGGAGCACCTCTGATCAGGTACTGGCTTTGGATACTGTCAAAGTCCGTGTCCGAAATATGATCAATTGATTCTGCAACAATTTATTATACACTTTATTTTTACTTTTTGTATTTATATGAAAAATTTAAATGGATTGCTAGTACAGAAAAGTGTAAAATACAGACTGATGCAAAAATGATTTCTTTTTGTGTTACAGTAGAACCTTGATTATTCCTCAGGGAACGAAACCAAAGAGGCGACAGATATAAGAGTACAGGTATAAGAAACGAGGAACCCACTACAAACTAAATATTTTTTACATCTATGTACATTTTTTCACACACAAATGTAACACAATCAAGTACAACTTAGTAGCGATACTGATCACTTAGCAGTGTGTGATGAGTTGTTAAACTTTAATTTAATTTAATTTTTAAGGCTAAATTACAATTGAAATAGAGAAGACGTTAAATATTAACCATCAACCATACCTATGTAATGACCTATACAGGTGAACTTTTCTCATTCACATCCTTTTATGGGCCATTCTATACTTCAAACTGATCAACTTTTGTTCTACAAGTTTTTCAATGTGTCAAAAAAAGAAAGTAAAAACGGTAGAAAACCAAATCCATGAGTAAAGTTCATCCTGTATAATAAGTACACGGTGTCCCGAGAACCATTCCCGATAAAAAAATCCACCTAATTGGCCCTGCAATTTCGAACATGATTTGTTTTGTGCAAAGTGCAATCGGAAATGAACATGGCGGGGATGGTGGCATGGCTTTTATAGAAGAAATAAGAATAAGAATTTTTAGACAGTTTTAATGCTGTTTAAAAAAGGATATGGTTTACTAGGCCAAGTAATCTGAAACTGTCCATCAAAAGAGTTCCGAAATAAATAAATGCAATTAGTCAACTTTCTCTAACTTTTACTCGGTTAGTTCTTTACTAGTTAAAATTGACAATGTTAAAGATATAAATAACAGCTGCAGGTGCCAGGGCGATCCTAGCGCCTAGCTGCTAATCTAGCGATAAACAGGTAAACATTATAAATTTATTAAAATAAACTACGTCACAAATAACAATGAATAACTCCATACAATGTGTAGGTACTAGGTACCTATTTCAGCCAAACAAAAAAGAATAAAATAATAACCGATTTTATATTATAATAGACCCACAAAACCACCCATAAAAGTGGATTTCAATGTTTTTCTTTGGTATTCAGAATACCTACACATTTTGAAAGCAAAGTAGGCTATAGTTTTCTATTTCCTGTGCTGGGATAATATAACAAACGGCTACACTGATTATTTGCATATCGTAAAAAAAATATTATATTATAATTATTTAGATCTTTTATTAAAAAAAAAACAAATTAACACAATTAATCAGCATTAAAAAAATAATCAGAAAATTTAAATATCCAGTTGGGCTCTATTTTCGCGGGTTTTTTTTATAGGTACACCTAATATAGGTTATATTATTTTGATTCTATTTGTGTTTTTGCTTTAGGTAGGATTATGGGGTAAAATATAGTGACGCATTGGCAATCGATAGTTACAACAAGATTGAATTTTATCGTATTAAAATTTACCTTTTCATTTCCGTCTGGAATTTACCTTTATTTATTTCTTTATTTGAAAAAAAACGTGAAGTAATTAGTTAAGTTGTTAATTTGATTATAAATTGATCAAGTATTTAAAGTTGATTGATTATGAGTAAAATTGATTAAGTATAAAAAAAGTTAATACCCAAAAAATTTTTTTCTGGGGAAACTTACTTTAATTTATAGTTAACCTTTCATTTAAGAAACATATTACTCTAGTTAAATGGTTTTCCTACTGGGAGTTGTAATTACGTAAGCTAATTCTATTTTTTATGTAGATACAACTAAAATTTTAATTAACTAATAACATTTTAAAATAACACGCAACATAAAATGTGTAATATTAGTGTCATATTTGAACGGTACATAATATATACCGTTTCTTACCCTATATCTCGTTGGAGTTATGAGATGCGTTAATATATATGTTTTAATACTACTCGTATGTATATTTTTTTTGATACGTACTGTCGTCGCCTGCAATATGAAAATGTAAACCGTTTGTTAATATTTATGTGCGGTTTACACATACTAGAAAAAAAATACACTTTTAATAGCAAAGCGATCAAGAAAAATGTGAAAATAACTGACTCATATATTTAAAATTATTGTTTTTTTCTTACCAATGGATTCACATATAGCACAGTCGGATTTTGTAAGAGTATAACGATCATGGTTATCTGACAAGTCCACCATTTGTTTCTCTATTAGACATGATTTAGAATTATAGAACAAAGATGTCCAGTCCCAAAATGGTAGCATTCTTATCATAAATATTCTTCCAACTGCAGAGGCATGCCATATGAACAATTCGTGATTGCTTAATATGTAAATTATGCTGATGATGACAATCATCACTGCGAATAATCTCAGCCATTTTTGAAATGATGCTTTTTGCATTGCGCTTGTTAGCGGTTTACATATCATATCCATTTCTTCGTCAGTAAAGCCCGCTTTATTACAATACTCATAAAAAGATCTCAGTTCTGATTCAATTATTTCAATTTGTTCTTTTTTTGACATTGTTGTTCCAGTTTCTGGTTCCATTTTACTCGACTGACCTAAAAACAGCAGCAGGATCAATACACAAGGTAAAACATAAATAATAATAGATCGTATTTTTGCAGTTCACTTTTCCTAATAAATTAAAAATCACACCAAATATACATAGAGGCAATTATTTTAGGAAACTTAATAAACACGATCGATATTTAAACTGACCTAATAAATTATTTTATTACAATGCCAGAAATATAGGAATGCGCCATAGTGGACTATCATTATCGATTTTGGCGCGTTGGCACTTCTATTGGTATGCAGGAATCTGTTTTGCCTGTGGTTCGAATAGTAGACGCCATTTTTAAATAAAAAGTTTCTACAGGAAATGTGGAAACGTCAGTTCCGTGCGAAAAGCAAGAATTTATTTTAATTGTATTTCAATTCACCTATGCTGATGAATATACAGTGTTATTCTATTTAAACTTAAAAAGTTTGATAGCAAACAGTGATTTAATTTAACAAGTTTTGAAAAGCTCGCCATGTGTGTTGATAATCCATTGGCCTCTTAGATCCGCCATGTTGTATTCCTGCGCGTTTCGCAGGCACGAGAGATCTGCCAACCCGAATAGTTTTCGGGAATCCTCCTGAAAACATTCAATTGCGGATTTTTTTACAAGAATATAATTTAATTTATATTTGTCGAAGGACCTAACTTAGTGTTAACGGTAAATGCATGTCGGTGCAGAAGTTGCTAAGTGTCGTTTGATTTGACTGCATTTTTGTGCATCCGCGAAAGTTGAAAGAACTGTGTTGAAAGGGAAGTGTTAGCAATCAGCCAAAATTCCGGTCCCTACGCGTAAACGAGAAGGTGCCTACCCACAGGGGCCGTCGGGCGTAGAAGATAATATGAACAATAAACGTAATAAAAACCGGGCAGGGCCCCCGAGGTACGTCAGCCTCTCACATCTTAACCTTCTTTGCAGATTCATCCCCTTTGTCCTAATTATCTTCCCCTTGTCACTGTCATGTATGATGAATTCAAAATCTACTATCTAATCCGAACCCATCATCTCCCATTAGAATTGTCATTTTATGCAAGCGGCGAAAGTTCTTATTTATTTTATTTGAAAATGTGGATTGCTTGTCCCATCCTCAAGCCTTTTTCTATTTGAAAATTTTTATTACATTTTGAAAGTATAGATCTCCACTCTTAAATGTATTTATATGGGCTACCAAGTTCCACTCACTCCAGTCTGCAGAATATGCTCTATTTCAATAGAAATCGTATTTAATTTACTGTGATTAGTTCCATAGTCCGTTGATAAGCACAGTTGTTATAACAATCACCAACATTCAGGCACAAGTCTTATCAGTAAAGGAAATACTAAGTACCAATGCGAGCCCTATCTCTTAACTAGATGAAACATAATTTCAATTAAACTTAAAAAAAAACGGAATATTTTTTCCCAGTTTTTTTTTTACAAAAAAATATGTTTTTTTTAATTTTAGTGTTGGCCGATTTTATAGAAAATATTCAGAAATTACATAATTTTCTGTGATTCTGCAGATATAAAACTAAAAAAAATTAAAGTTTTGTTTTGAAATTCAGTAATAATATGGTTTGAAATGTTCATGCGAAGTTTATCCCATATAAGTTGAATCTTCTTTTTTTTTTAAATCGTCAAATTTGTCTATTTTTGAATAAGCAGTAACGTTCTTATAAGATGTCAAGATTACCAAGCCATTCATCCTGCCATCTATGTATACTCTATCTGAGGTTATAATGTACAAGTGTCCATTGCTAGTTTCAACAAAACAAATAAGCATTTTATTTCCATTAAACTGGTTGATCTTCTACAGTTTACCAACTACATAAATGGATTAGTGTGGAGTCTACAGTCTAGTAATTCAGTATAAAAACAGACTAAAGGTTTGCTGCCTTAAGTGTAGTTGTGTTAGTTTGCTGCTAAAGTGACAGCACATGCATTTTAGTATGGTTAGTGGTCATTATTTAACCTAGCAGTGTACTAACGCATATATGGTCAATTAGCTGGAAGCTTCAAACTCATTACTTATGACAGAATAAAGAAGACCAGAAGTTGCACTCCTTTGATTTTGAAGAAAGCTGCCTTTTTAAATGTTTACGAAATTTCTTACACCTCGCTTGGTGAAGAATTTTGTAGTTTTCTTATCTCTCGTTATTACTTGCAGAAATACAATATGAAGGTGAATATATTTAGTCAGTTTTTTTAAAAATTACTAATGGGAAAAGTTCCTAACTATAGTTAGATTAATAGTTATGTTAAACTAAAAAATAAAAATCGGTCAGTTTTATTTTTTTAGTTTTTCCTTTCTTTATATGCTTTGTTTTAAGTTCTTATGTTAATTTCTTTAAATGTGTAAATGTTTTTTTTACTGCTCATAATGCAATGGTTTCCCTGTAATGTTATATGACAATAACTAATGAAATAATAAAAGGTAGTTAACGGTTTTTGGTTACACAATTTGGTGAATTCAATATTTCTAAGCATTACATCCTATTTTCACTAAATAAGGCTGCAAAATCAACCTGAAAATGAGCATAAAGTAACATCATATTAGAATCAAACCTATTTTGTTGTACCTCACGGGATGATCTGGGCTACCAATGCATAGTCAATATAAAAGTAGCTGCTAATTCAATACATTAAAATTTTTCATCTTTGTAGGTCTACGCGGGGGCGAGTTGCGGCAGAAGGTGTGTACAATAATCCCCATTTTATGTATGCCGCAACATCGCATGTCGGTGATACAGTACAAGTGCGCACTCAGTCTGGTTGCATTTGGGAGGGAGTATTTAAGACCTTCTCGCCATATTTTGATGTAAGTTATTTTATATGGACTTATTGAATGGATGATGATTGTGATAGATGGCAGTGAAGTGGTTACATACTATTCTACTATAGTTGGACACTGGAGTTCCCGTGGCAATTAGGTTTATGTTACGAGCCGCAATACATCTGATATTTCTGCTGTAGGTTATGGTGACTACAGCTTAAACTTCTTTTTGATGTAAAGGCTGAATATAGTCTCTAGCAAACTAGGATACTTTTTCTTGAGCACTATGTGATTACTTAAAGATTTTTGACCCTTTCCAAACATTTTCAAATATGCCAACCAGTTTTTTTATAGAAATTACTACAATTTTTATAGACTCAATTCAATTTTGTTTGCCCACTCATATGGTCTGCATTATTATTCCGGAGTTCGTTTTGTATGCTAGCCTTACATGTCTTTTTATTTAACAGTATTTAATAAAATAATAGACTTTTAAAAAGTTTTTTTTTTTATTTTGACCGAAAGGAATTTAATACTAATAAATTTAACTGGAAAAAAAGTATGGAAATCAGCACAGAAATAAGATAAGATTGAATCTTATTATTAACAATCACTTCATTGAATCATTTGTTAGTCTAGTCACATTTGGTGTGGCTCAACTTATAAATGATTAGTATTTCATTTAATTTGGTTGTTTAGTTTGGATTGAAGACATGAAAAAAAATTTTTTTTCATAGTAAAATGTTAGTAGATTTAGTGTTACAAGATACCAACCACAGCAACTATAAGAACATATCAAAAAAGCAAAAATATTCTCGTTGTTTGATTGCAACATGGTATAAGGTTCTAATAATATTTTCAATTAAGCAATATAAATATTTTTTGGACATTGATTTCCTTAAAAACTTTTCAATACAATTGTCTTAAATATAGAAACCTTACTTATCCATGCTAATCGAGGTGTGGTATCGCCTGATAATCCAACTAAGTAATAAAATACGAAAATACTTTGAATGTTTTTCGTGATGTCAATCCTTTAAAAACATCATATTATGATAATATGAATCTTGTAAATGAATTTTTGTCACAAAAAATATTACGCATTACTTTGCTTACCAATATTAGTTTCACAATATCTGTACATCCCACTACTCAATCATATTGCACAACCCTTATTATATTATGCTATTTATATGCCCACTTGGTCCTGAGGCTTGAACAGACAAATTTATAAATTAAATTATTCTTGACCCAAGCAGTGGCGTGCAGGTATAATCAGGTAGCACAGTTGTTCGGATGCCGGATAATTGAGGTTCTACTGTATGTAATAAAAGCAGCTATAACATTGATATGATTCATCATGCACTATGATTCATCATGGGTCCATTAAAAATATGAATTAAAAATACATTTTATATTATTATTATTGTTTGTTGAGCAAGCAGCTATTTAGCTGATATGTTCATATCTCATTCACAGTTACTAGCGATTTGCCTAGATTCAAGAAATTTAATAAGACGGTTCTTGAACTGTTTTACACTTATAGCTTCCACTACTTCCTATGGTAGCCGATTCCAATTATCCACAACTCTATTGGAGATAAAGTTCTTCCTAGGATTAGTGGAACAAAGAGATTTAGATAACTTCATTGAATGGCCGCGAAATTGCGTGTTTCGGTTAAACATGAGTATGTTCTTAATGCTTGCACAATTGTAATGTCCAGTTAACACTTTATAAGTTTCAATGAGATCACCACGATCACGTCTCTCCTGTAATGAGGTCAATTTTAACACAGACAGCCTTTCTTCATACTCCAAGCGTTTTAGTTGTGCGAGTATTTTTGTGAATCTCTTTTGAACTCCTTCCAGCAACTGATGTCTTTTACAAAGTATGGATTCCATATCTGATATGTCTTATAGATCTTCAGCATTCTTGAGGAGACATGTTTCTAAAAGATTTTTTTATTAAATATATGAAGGAATTGGCTTTCTTCACAATTGCTACAATGTGGGCCTCCCATTTCATATCGGCTGATATAATGACACCAAGATCTTTTCATACCCATTAATACAAAACTTGATATCCATTAATAATGGACCAACCTAATACATTACGAATACTCATAAGTAGTGGGTTTTATTAAGGCTGGAAACCTTGTACTTATTCAAATTTCAATGCACAGCTTGCTGTCAAACCTAAACATAACCAACGTATACGCTTGCCCGACGTAACTCCGACGTAACTCTTGCCCGAGTGACTTAATAAATTTGTATGTATTCTGCCCCAATAAATTTTCAAAAATGGTGTAAAACAAGGGTTCTTATTAAAATGCTTATTTCAGAAAAACTATGTTTAAAACCTTTACTATTAATAAAATAAATAAAATTCTAGTTTTAGGGGTCATTTTTCTTTCTTCTTAGTAGTAAATATTTTGTTGTAAAGGCGATGCTTAGTTAGAGTAGATAATGTGTGGAGTAGGGGTTTGATAGTGACTCATATGAACATTGTATGTTCAAATCCAATGCTTGATTAATCACAATATTGTGTCCGCCCATCAGAATTCTACTATTAATGTATTTTATTTAAAATGAGGGAAAATTGACACAATTCTTGAACATTTTTGTATAATGAAAATAAATCTATTGGAATCTACCCCACATTATGTATTTATTTAGAGTAATTATAAATCGGCTACGTAGTTTCTTAAAAAATAAAGTATTTAATTTTTTTATTAATTAATTGTTTATACTTTTCAGGTGGTTTTGGAAGTAGCTCATAGGATAGACCAAGAAGGTGGTTTTGCACCAGAAGCCGTACATGAAATGTTGATTTTTAAACCAGAAGATGTTATTTCCATTAGGGCAAAAGACTCCGATTTAGAATCTTTAACCAAAGAAACATTCCAAACGGATAGTGCTATATCTAAATTTAATGGTAAGTTAGTTATTGAATTAATATTACTTTTTATTTTTAAATCAGTGAAATGCATTTAAAGCTCGTCCTGGTATATTTTTGAGGTAATTAGTATTTTTTGTTAAAAAACGTAGGCAAGCTCGTCTTTTCGGCTTCTATAATGTAAAATTTTTCTAACTGTCTCTTTATCATGCTCTACCACAACGCGAATGAATTTATGAATTTTTCCAATGTTTTATCAATTTTTGAGTTGTGCGGCACCCTCTCCCAACTTTCACTAAACCTGACATGACATCATCTTAAACAAACTCAGCATGATTCCGGCAATACAATTAAGCAGTGTCCGCTTCCAATGTGTGCACCCTATCTGGCTCACTTTGTAATTATGATGGCCAATCTCGTTTTAAATAACCGCAGCTTGTACGTTGCACTTGCTATTTTATTTTTAAAGATATAACAGGCGAGGTATGGGATTTTAAAATGATAATTTAGTTTAATTTAGATTGAGTATACATTTTAGCTTCTATACAATACATTCATGTATGAGAAACTACTATCCCCGTCCTTTGGCCGTCTGTTTCAGAAAAATACAAATGCGAAAGAGTTGAATTTTTGATTGTAGGTTGATACCCAAGAAAAACAACCATAGCCGTTTAGATCACATTGAAAGCTGGTCGGATAATATAGATATTTAACATTAAAGTCAACAATTTTTTAGTATGAAACTGACATATGACAATAATATGACATAGCGCTCATCATTAGGGTGCAATCATATTTGAATTTCAAACATACGACAGTGCGGCTATTGGAACATTTCATTTATTACTGGCTAATTAGAATTAATAGAAATATGCAAAAGAATGTTCAGCTATAATTATTATAAATTGATATATGTCAGTGTTTATTTATTGATATATTTATTTATTTATTGTGGTTACCCAACAGAAATTGTACACAATTCAGCTAATGACTTAAAGGCAATGACAAAAAAGATTAATATTAAAATATATTAAATTTATTTAAATAGATCAAATAAATAGAAAACAACAATTTTAAATTTAAAAAAAAAGATACAACAAAAGGAACATGAAATATACCAATTTGAAGTTTAATAATTTATATACATATATTAAAAAAATAAAAAAAAACTTATTTAGTACGCAACTAAACTAGGAATTTTGTCCGTTTTGTGCATTCGCCTAGAGTTTGTATTAGTATTGGTATTAGTGTTGGTATAGTCTTGATATAATAGCCAATGTTGCAAAACTTTAACCGCGTTATTGAAAAAAGGTCAAATTAGGAGAAGTTAGTATTTAGTAAAGAGAAAGGGGAGGGGAGGTTTGTTTCATTACTAGCCGCGCCTCAAAATATACAAAAAAAAAACTGAAATGGTATTAGAATTTATGATGAATTGAAAGAATGTCATCCTACCATTGTACCTGATTTTTTTTATTTTAATCTATTCAACCTATCACAAGTCTAGGTGGAAATGTCTTTTATGACGCCTGTAGGTTCTGGTTAAATAATTAACTACTACTAAACATGTATAGAAGTAGTTGATATTAAATGATAGCTACAGATGTCATAGCCATTCTTGTTTATGTTTTGAAAGAATCTCGCCTAACATCACTTTTTAATGGTTGTGGTGTCTCTAAAAGAGATACCCTCATTTGGCTAAATCATTTTGGAATATTATTAAGCTAGTAGGTTTATCACCTCCCTGAACTGCAATGGCAAATTATTTTTCGTTGATTCCTTAATGGAAACTTCCATAACTCTTAGAATGTCTGGAGGTTAAGTAGATGATAAGAATAACCCCTATATATTTATTTTATAGGTACCGGAAGTCGATCAGCAGAAGATCGACAGCTTGAACCTTGGGACGCATCAGAAGAAAACGCAATCAGCAGTGGGTTAGGTGTAAGTGCCGCCTTAAATGGAGATGCTTTAGAATCATTAGACCTCGAATTGGATCACCGCGCCAATGGCTGGGATGCCAACGATATGTTTAGGAAAAATGAACAGGTATTTTATGCTGAATTCGTCTTTCCACTTCTGTCCCTTATGTTTTTACTGCTTGATGTGATATACAACAGTTCTGAACGACAAAAATAAACCATTTTGAAAAAGTGTGCTTGCGATCGAATGCTTTTGAACTGTCATATTTTTTGAAAAATAAACAAGGTATGTGAAAAATTCTATATTCATCCGTGAATTCATTTTGTGGTAGACAAAAATAAAAGGCAAGGGCTGTCTTCCTGTTCGATGGGCAAATGACATTGGCACCATAGCTCTTTAAGAATCAAACAGTATTTGAATGCACACAAAATCCAATTGATTGACCCTGCAATTTCAAGTATTATTTGTTGAAACGCTACATCAAAATTCATCATTTTTTGAGAAGAAAATTTGTAAACTTTACGTATTACATGTTCATGTAATGGGTACCACAGCTGATTGACTCGTTGTAAACGACTTTGTCCGATTGCGCATTGTACTCGAACAAGGCCAAGTTTATGCTATCTATCGTACCGCTTATAAGAAAGGTAATTTACACTAGCGCTTTAGTAAAAGGAGTAAGTTTGGGTATATAATAGGGACCATAAAAAACCCATTTAGTCTTCGGGAATGGTCTGGGGACACCCTGTATAAATAAATCTCCATAATGTAATGCATATCTTGTTTTTGTTCTCAGATTTATGGTGTGCATAGTACCTTTGATCATTCCTTAGCGGGATATACTGTACAATTAGAAAGAAAAAATACCCAAGATTACAGGTTAGTGGAAAGCTCTTAATATAGCTAACAAATGCATAAATCATATTTTATTGTGGCATCTATGATTGTCGACTTTCGCTAGAAAAGGGCCTAAGTCGATTCTAGTTTCTGAAACATAAACGATTTTATTATTTTTGATAAATAGCATTTTTTTTAAATATTTCATAAAATTATTTTCTTATGAGTTATTCTATATAAGAATTAGTTTTATAGGATCACAATAAGTACATTAAAAGAGAATTGGAAAAACGTGAAATGGACCCACTTCATCAGTACAAAATATTTTCGACAATAAATTGATAATTTCAACAACTTATTACTTATTATGTATTACTTATTTGTATTATGTATTGTATCGGTAAACATTTGAAAGTATTTAAAATTATGTATTTTAAATACTTTCAAATGTTTACCGATACAATAGGATCGATATTTTCTCATTTACATTTTATATTTAGTAATGGACATTTCTTCTATTTCATTAGAAATAAGCCCACTTTGTCAAAAATTTTCATAATAGAAAATGAGTTAAGATTCTTTATTTCCAACACATGTATAAATGTATTGGAATGACATTTTTTTTATATTTTGTTTCCATATTGTCATTAAAAAGTAATAATTTTATAATGAAATAATACACTTAATTTTTTTAATTTGTCTACCCAAATAATCAACAATTTTAGATAAACAAATTAAACTTTATAGGTGAAATTTGTGAATTTAGATGAAAGTTTAAACATTGTGTCTTAAAAAATTAAATTTTTAAACTATCGACTAGTGTTTTTTTAATTAGATTCGAAAGAGTGAGCCATTTGCCGACGGACAACCACAATTCTAATCATTAAATAATAAAAGATTTTGCATGAAATATCCTTTAATCACTTTTAGCATCTATCTGGAGACAGTATTTTGGACCTAGTAAAAAGTAAAACGAAAGTTAATTTCTTATTCATTTTATTATTTTTCAATGTGCATGTTATATTATATTTAATAATTTAGCGTAACTGCACAGTAATAAATCATTTAAATGCTTTACGCAATAGGAATTTGCTGTTTTGTGCAGAGCATCTATTTATTAAGTAAGTGGAACTAGAGGTCGCCCAGTGGTTGAAATTCGACCGTAATTCATTAAACTTTTAAACTTGAGTATTATTGAGGTTTTCAATGCCTCTATTATACGGTGAATATACCTCCATAATCATTGCATATATATATTTTTTTTTTTTTTCTATTACGTCAGCTACGAGTTTGTACAAATACGTCATTAGCGTATGTTGTTTGCCTTAATTCCTTGCAATAATTATGAAATTTAAAATTGAATGTTAACAGTTGCTAAAAAAAAATATACACAATTACAGAATGTTGAACTGTATTTACGAATCTTTTCAAAATATTTTTTTGACTTCTTTTATTATTGAAGGTGATAAAGTATTCATTACAGATAAGGCCAATATACTTTACCCTTATAACTACATGAAGGGAATGCGGTGCTAACTTCAGATTCGAAATGTTTTGCATTGTAAATGAATTAATCCACAATCAAAAGTATTCAAATTTCTTGGATTAATATTCAGTGCACATTTGAATGTATTCCTTAAAATAATTTCATCATTTTATAATACTATTTACACTATTTAAATTTACAATTGGCTTATTATCATTTCGACTTTCACACAAATATATATTCCTCCTTTTACTTTATGTCTCACATCAGTTCTATGTGGAGGCATAATGGAAGATAAGTGCGAATGTCTGGATATTAAAAAAAATTGAAACTACTGAAAATAAAAATTTAACATGTAAAAATAAATTACTGAGAGAATGGTTATACAGGGTTTAATTTATATAATAAAATGTACTATTTTTTTTTAACCTAATAAATATGCTTTTTGCCTTGACATTACTTTATTGACATTGACAGATTATTGAAAAAGAACACTTGAAATCACACAAAATTCACAACTCGAAAAGTATTCGGTCAATCTGTCAGTTAGTATGAACGTTTTATTTTATTAAATTTAATGTATTTGTAACACATATTATAGATAATTTTAACTTTCTGCACTCCTTCTCCATATAAACTTAAACCGCGACAAATTTCATACTCATCCGTGCGCACAACATGCTTAAAAAGAAATCTGAAGTTTTCCCTTCTTGTATTAATATATAGATACTGGACTCTATTGTTTTTAAGAGAAAAAAAAATAATAAAAAAAGTAAATGACGATAAAAAAACAAAAATTCTTTTGATAAGAAATTACATATACATACTGCATACTTTCTTTAAATAATGTATCAAACAGATCACGAACGATAAAATAATTCCCTATTGTAACTCCTTGAATGCTTGTCACATATGAAGAGCAAATAAAATGTGCGATGTAGTTTTTAATTTATTATTATGTTATTTAGAGAAGCAGAAGCAAAAGCTTCAGAAATAGCTGCCGAAATAGAAAATCAACCTGCATACAAATCGAGGCTGGAGCTGGAAAATGGAGACGAGGAAGAAAGGTTTGCAGCTGTGTCTCGACCACATCATTCACACCATCACAGGCCTGAGTAATTACATTGATTTTCTCCTTAAAACATTTAAAATTACCAATACGAAAAGTAGCATTGTTAGGTTAAAACTATTGGAATTTCGTGGAATACTCCGTTCGACAAACAACCTTCGCAGAAAAAAAATAAAGAAATGTAATTTTCAGTTTTTAGAAATATATCAGCTGTAAGAGTTTGGGATGATTTCTAATTATGTATATGACTCTACTTGCTTTCTTGGCAAAATGTGTTTTTTTTTAAATTTTAAATCTACTAATTTGCATTTCAACGTCTCTTTCCTTTTCTAATTCCTTTATCATACGCTCTACATTTAGCCCTAACAGTTATGTTTCTGTCCATAGTTGTATTTTGTGTAGGTCATTTGTCATTTGCTAGTTGTCCCTTGTTAATTAGAAGATGTGCAAAAACCTTGCCTGTCGGCAAGGTTTTTGCACATCTTCTAATCGACAAATGCATCTTCAGTCGACAAATGCATATCACGATATGCATTTATCGACAAGGGACAATTCTAATTAACGAGGGACAACTAGCAAATGACTGTATTTCTTCAATAATGCCGGTAATGAATAGTGTCAAAAATGTAGCGACTAGCACCGCTCCCGGTGAGACACCACTTTCGGTTTACTTTGTTGTATTCAAACTTGCATGGTGCGGTTTGTAAGAAATGCTTTACATCATTCTGTTAGCTTTCCACGGATACCATAATTTTACATTTTAAGTCGCAGTCGGTGCTTTAACCCGAGCTTTCTCAAAATCAAAATAAATTACATCTACTGGTTGATGGCTGTCAAAACTATCATTAAAATTGTAGGGGCACGATAGTAAATTGGAACAAAGTGACAGAAAAAAACATACTTTTTGAAGTTACTCTCATTCTAAACAGATAAAATTAAGTTTTAAATGAAAATGTATGTTTAGTAGTTTTTTTACTACTTTATTGCAGCGGACCCAGAGATAGGTATTTAGGTAGACGCGGAGACAGTGACCGTGATCGAGGGAACCCAAGAGGTCCAGAGGGACCCCCTCCACCTCCCGAGCAATCGGATTCCCAGAGCAGCGCCGGGAAATACATTCATCCTAACAAAAGGAAAACCATGCAGGTAATAAAATGGTTTTTAAAATTTGCCTACTGGGGTGCACGGTCAATGTTTTTTGTAATTCCCATGATCACGAACATGATTCTGAACATAAGCAGCATTGTTTTAATGGTTAGAACCTCAAAAGTATTAATAATTTAGAAAAATATACCATGACTACATATTTTTAACCGAATTCCATCTCTTAAACATATTTATTTGCAGTCAAGGTTATTTATTTAATTTTGAAATCTACACATTTACATAGTGATTGTAACGTGCAAATGTTACTTAACATTCCTATTCTATACTAATTATATAATTACAATCTATTATGCCTAAATCTACCTTTACAACACAAAGTTAGATATTTCTTATGAATATTAAAATTGTAATTATATTAATCACTTGTTTTGTAATAATTTTTTATATCTAAATTTTGTGAATTGAAATTTACTTAATTATTTATTTACCTAAAATGTCTAATAAAAAAAATTCTGCGGTGAAATGGCAATCTCGTTGGAGTTAAAAACTAATAAAACTTATAAACTTTTTGGTTCAAAGTAAGCAAATGTAGCTTCTTAACGAACGGGTAGATTACACATGCCCAATTCTATGGCAAATATGGTCTTTTCATATTTTCGCAGTCTCTATTTTCTATCTCTCTAATATTCGATGGTCATCCAGTACCAATTTTCAATGTTACCGACATTAATCATAGTTTTTGGCCATCCCAATGCCCATCACTGGCCGAGCTGATACAACCATGTTTAAATTAAGCTGCCCATCTTTTCGCGGTGGTAAATGATAAGGTAGACTCCTCATGAACACAGTCTAATTCAGTTTTTCTTGACACAGGGGTATTGTCAGTCAAATGCAAGAATTTAATCACTGCAGAATATTCAATTTTTTCCATTATTACAAAAACACAACTTCGACTGTCACAAACTGGCTGAAATTTTGGCAGGTATCTTTCAAAGCATGTACAATTGTAATACTAGAATGGTTTTGACGAGGAACGCCATCTTCACGTTGAGTCTCAAAACATTTCAGAACTCCCTCATTGTTAAGATAATTTCACAATTGAAGCGTTAGTGGATGAAGGGGTTATTCCACAAAAAGACAATTAGGAGATATTTGCAATTAAAACCATTGCATCTATTATTAAAAGAAGAAAACTCTGTAAATAACCTCTTTTTGCTTGTTTTAATTTCTTTATTATCCATTTGTATGTTCTGAGACTGTGAAATATGCTACATAAGCACATAACTTCTTCATCTATAAAAGAAACGTATTTACGTAATTTTGCAGTTAACCCCTTCATCCACTTAACGCTTCAATTAAAAAACAAAAAATGTAATTTATTTGAATTCTCATAATTTACTTCCCGTTTTTGTTTTGCTTTCAGCATCCCACGGGTAAGCTTCTCAAGGCATCAAATGCATCGCCCAACAACACCCTTCCACTCAAGGATAGAAATCCACTTCCATCGAATGCAAACTTACCAACCATATATGGGGGTCAGGGAGGAGGAATTCATCATTCGTCTCCACAGGTTGGCAACTATTTAACTATCATCCCCCCCGCCCATCCTCCTTTTGCAATCTATGAACAATTTTAAGAGTTGTACTTGTTTGCTTTTTTTATATCGTAAAACCTACCTCTTTACATAGTACATACATAGTATTTTTACATAGTAGGGTGTGGCAAGCAATGTATGAATTTTATTATGAATGAATGTATGAAATAATAATATTTATTATTCTTATATCATATAAAAATTCAGCATGATGTTGTCTTCCTAACAATAAAAATTGTTTTTATTTTGATGAGTTAATTGACCAAATGACCTAAATGAAATAAAAATAAAATAATTATTTTATTTCTTGGTATTTTTTACTAATAATGAACATTTTAATATTAGGTTTTTGACTGCGTACTCTCGGCCATAGAGACGTCTAAGCTCCTAATTTTAATAATGCTTTAAAATTTGTATTATAATAACCAGAAAATTCTGTAATATAATAATCACGAGTAATCAATTTAGAGAATTTAAAAAGGATAACTGGTATTTACTTTTTAATAAGTTTTGCCAATCCGAACCCTAATACATCCTTTAAATGTAAATGTATTGTTCATTCCTCACAGCAAATTCCGGTGTCCTTAAATTCATCGGGACCGCCAAATGTTCCGTCGGTCGGAGCTATCCCCAACAGTGGACCGCCTCCTCCGACTAAGACATATGCGCAGGCGGGGGGTGCACCTTATCAGCACAGCGCGCATCACGCCGGCGGGGCACCTCCCCCGCCATTTGCCGCTGCTCCTACTGAACCTAAGCCGGGATCTCAGCAGCCCTTGGGTCAACGGCCTCCGAGACATCCTCAGCCGCCTCCGCAGCAAACGGTTCTGCATCAGCATCAGACAGCGCCATTTGCTCAGCATCAGGAAGCCAATGTAAGTATTGTTTTACAAAACAATATGTGAACAGGTGTATAAAAATTTTAAATGTTTTAATCTTACAAGTTAGTATTTACTCAAAAGTTTTGGATGCCTAGCGTTTTGATTGAACCATTGATAATACAACGTGTCCTAAGACCAGTCCTGATAAAAAAAAACCAATTAGTTGGCCTTGCGATTTCAAATATGGTTTGTAAAGATGACATATCAATGTTCATAGTTGGCCCGAGAGAAAAAATTATAAAGTACGCAATAATATTATACGGTTGTTGTATTCCCTATGCCAGCTGATCGTCCGCTAGCATATTGATCACTTGTCGCCACTCCAAAGGCAATTTACATAATAATAAATCCGTGGGTGAATAATTTTTGCATTTATTATATTTACGATATTATTGCAACGATATTGCTCAACGATATTATTCGTTATTTCAATATACTGGTAGTATATAGCCAACGTAGTATAAGCCATATGTAGTATTTTAAACTATGTGTAAAAATGTTCATGGCTTCATTACGTTATTGTTTTTTCATTTATATTCATGTCAATATGCTGTAATTTTACCTAATAAAAAAAAGGGAAAGTAAATGGTATTAATGCACGGATATGCTAACCTTGATGCTTTGATTGTAAAGTATATGTGAAGAGCTTGCATATTTACAAAATTAATGTCTGTGAGCAGGTGTCAGCAGAAGTGGCAGTCCATCATATTCAACAAGGTCAGGTTGTCCAGTTGCAGCAGCGCTTGGAGAGTCAACCCCCACCACCTCAGCCACAGAGGCAGCAGAGACACCACCATGATGCTAAACGGCAGGATGATGTGCAGGTCTCTTTCTAGTTTTGTGGTTTACTATTTTTTTTGTCACAAAAGGCTGGCTTGGGATGGGCTTGCAGACGAGTTAACTCCATTTGTTATCTTGACTACTGTCCGCGGGAAGATGACCACTTGGTATACTACAACTATGATTTGTAAAGGCGATGAGCTTGGATTGAAAATCATGGAGAGCCTAAAATTTTGCAAGGGTCAAAGGCTACTGAATTTAAGTACACAAGTCAAATTAAATTTCTATTGTCTAAAGCTGCTGCATATATCATAGGAAGATCTGATCTATTTTGCACGAGAAACTTTTATGATTCTGAATGCACATTATTATTATTATTTATTTAAAAATTACATATACTTTGGAGGTACCATTCCTCCGGTGGTATAGCTGATTGGCAGGTGATGCAATTAAGTTATTTTAAAGCCAAGTTTTTTATCCTTTTTCTTAGCTGGGAAGGGGTCTTAGGGAATGGCTTGAGGATGCTGCAGTTGAGATTATTCCACTTTCTAATGGTGTGCGGAAGAAAAGAATGAAATCCGACATTCTTTCTCCTAAAAATTTCCTTTATTATGTGAGAATGGTCCTTTCGTCCAATATAGAATGGTTTCATGACTTTATGGACCACCTTATGTCCAGAATGCAGTAGTATAACCTCAATAAAAAAGTGTAATAATTATAAGAGGTAGCGAAATTAAACTGTCCCATACTAGATTCAACACAAATGCAAAGCATTTTCTTTCCAACACACTTTACCAGTTTACCGCCAATATGATTATTGCTTTGTCAGTGAATCAAATTAAGAGCAGAATCATGACTATTTTAAAGACGCAATAAAAACAAAAGATATGAGCTAATCAGCTTGAAGCTCGTTCAATATATGAACGATTCATAATATTTTAAATATATTTTAATCTACTTCATTCGTATGGCTTGTGTTGTCAGGGAGGCGCTATTGGGTGCAGGTCCGACAACCTTATTGTTATTTTCATAATGCGAGGCCGTTCATTACAGGCAAACAACATCTCGCAAGCCTGTAACTGTTTTTTTCATTTTGTGTCGCTTGTTACTTAATTTAATCGACAGTGTTGAGAAAAGCGCTGTTGAATATTCTCAACGGCAAAAAATGACCTGGCCGGATTTGACCCACTGAGTCTCAAACCCGGGATCTCTGGATTTAGAAGCAGGTGCTTTTACCACTGCGCCATCAGGCCATCGTTTAATGTATTTTCATCTCTATAACTTCAATATTCTTCGATTGGACAACCCAAGTTTATTTTTTTTTTTCAATTTTTGCATTACGACATATATTAACGATAACAAAATAATACATTTTATTACATGTCAACCCAAACCCAGCTTCAGAATGAAACATTTCAATATTATTAAATGAATTGACATCTCATCTTATATTATTTATGTACTCATACTATAATTATGATATATTTTTTGTAAAGGATCTGCGGAAGTTTGGCCAGGATTTTAAGTTGCCTCCTCAACAACAGCCAGTTCCTCAACCGCTTCAGAACCAGATAATACCAAATCCACAGCCATGTCCCACTCCAGAGGTGATTATTTTGTTAATATGATTAATTATTAATAAGGACTTCATTCGGCAGGATAATAAATAGTGTGCAAATGGACAAACTTATTTCAATAACCAATCTGTAATCCAACTCATAGAGGTTACATAAAAAATATGTGCCAGCTCCCTGTGTGAGAGATTGGATCTCAAAATGGACACCGATGACCAGCTATACCATTTCCATACAACGGCCCTCTGTCCTATTTAAAATTCAACCTTACACCAGACATTTGAGATGTCCAATGGATGACATTTTAATTTGTATTGTTACATTTTTACAAAATCATTTGCTAATATTTAACCCCTGGACTCCGTAGAACGCATATATGCGTTCGACCGCTCGGACACCTCTGTGTCCGTTGACACCGTAGAACGTATATATACGTCCGCATTAGCCGCTTGATTTTGATTATTTTTGGTATTATATCAGTATTATTTATTAACTTGACGTTTTTTTCATTGAAAATCACAACAAAACAATTTTGTTTTTTTTTTTTCCATTTTAATGCAGTTTCTACTACTATTTATAAATGTGTATTGAAAATACACTAATGTACTACCTTTCCAATATCTATAACTTTTTTTTAACTTTTTTGTTTTTTCCGAAAACTGTACATATTTTGGAAGACTTTTAAATTATAATTTATAGTTATAAATATATGAAAATGTAAAAAAAAGTGTTGATTTTGTTTATTTCGTATATTAAAAAAAAAAAAAAAAAATGGTAACATTTTTATTTTTTTCTTCTTTAATTTACGAGACAAACATAATCAAAGTGATATGGCCTAATAGAAAATTTTAATGTGAATCCGATGATACCAGATTTGTAAAGATTGAACGACTCATGCCTGCACTATGGATTTTATAGTAGTGAGTGATTTTTCAAGGTCAATAACTACGGCTCATCGGCTTTTGGCGCCAACATTTTTGGCGGAAACCACGGAGTTTAAGGGTTAATAAGTATTTGGTTTATTCTGATAATGATAATTTATTTATTTTCTGATTTGTTTGAAAATGATATTCCTCTTATATGTTAAATTGTAATTATAATAACTTTAAAGAAATTGAATAGCCTGAAAACAGTCTGACTAAAGTGGTTCCTATTAGATTTTATTCACGAGGTTAAATTTTACGTTTGTGAATAAGTCAACTTCAGAGTTATAAAACTATTGTAATCAATTTTTTATCCCTATAGGTATCAGCAAACGCAGGAGCCCCTCCTTCGGAACCCCAGCATAAGGGTCATTACCATCACCACCATGACAGGCGGGAGGAAAAGGAGAGAGAGAGACCTACTAAGCAGCATAGTCCTCCACTTCAACACAAGGTCGGATACTATATAACGTTAATTCCTGGATCCTCTAGTCTAGTGTTTCTAAAAATATGTAATACGGTTTGGTGCACGACAGACGTAATATTTAAACACCGGCTAATCTCTACATACAGGGTTGCTATAGTTATAATATATACACAATTGATTTATTCATATCAAAAAGTAAAAATATGATCTACATAAATCATAATTATTAATATACTTTATTTCCAAAAGATTTTTGTTGAATATAAAAAAATATTTACGCAGCACATTTATTTATTTACACTTCAATGCAAAATTACAGCATTTAGTAAAAAGTATATGGCGAACTTATTGCCTCAACGGTAATATTAACAAGTTTACCAACTTTAGATCATTTATTATTAGTTATTATTTAGATAGTGAAACTGTGAATAAATTAAATTATAGAAACAAACTTACTGTAATTTAAATTAATCACAATATTTTCAGTAAGGACATCTAATGGAAATAGGACAGAGCAGAAAACGTATCTGGGGATTAAGAAATGTAGTTATGTGAAGTAGAGATGCTAAACTGAGCATCGGTTTGTGAACGAAGAGAGATTTCATGTTCATTACAAAAGTGAAAGCATTCAAAAAGATAGGATGGAAAAACTATGATCAGTGCTACCGGTTGAACCGGTTACAACGAAACATAGTTGTTAGGACCAAAAATATTTGTATAGATTTTAACCCACTCAGCACCGATAACAGTATATCCCGTAATCGCCGTATACGACAAGTGCTGTTTCCGGGTAAAACCAATATCGTCTTAATGCATCTATTAATATTTAAAAGCTTGGTATGTCTCGTATACCTGAATTCATGAAAGGCATAGACTAATCGTCGATTTTTTTTTCATTTGGTTCGGTTCTTACGTTTGATTGTTTATGTGAAAAAAGTGCTGGTGAATTGGAAGTGTTTTTTGCGGATTTGGCCATTAATATTTTGAGTTTTATTTACAAAAGCTATATCAATATATATTAAATATAAAAAACAAACATTTTCATAGTTTAGTACATATTGTTTGCCAAATATAAGAAATTATAACTTAAAGAAGTTCGGTCAACGTACTTTGCCAATCGGGCGGCAATGCGTGGTTCGCGCGTTTGATGTACGTAATTGAATGTGTTAAATGAAAGAAAATAATATAAATGAACTATTCTGTTTTTAAGAAATCACTGAGAAATTAAACATAAACCAACTGCCTTATGCGCTGAACTGAATCAAGAAGGTTTGCTTGTTATCAGCAGGAGTAGTGGTCCAGATGTGGCTGCAGTAGAATCAGTATTTTCCTCTAAAGCGGCATTTACTTTTGTGAATAGAGTAAAATTAGACTACTACTCATATTACATCATTTTTTTAACAGCCACCCTCCCGACCGAGCTCCTCGAGCCCCGAGGCACCCCCTCCTGTGATATCAAGCTCTGCTTTACCCGTTGCGCCCCCAACGTCCCCCCCTGCAGACTCGCCCCCCTCTTCAGCGACTTCTTCCACCTCCTCAGTCGACCGTCTCGCCGTCAATTTCAAGAAGAGCACCCTCAACCCGGAAGCCAAAGAGTTCAATCCTGCTGCGAGACCATTCGTACCTCGGAGCCCCAGTACTCCCAATCCAAGCAGGTTAGCGTTGTATATTTTTTTTATAAACTAATTACGATTGTATTTAATAAAAGATGGCCATAAATCACTGTTTTTTGATAAAGTATTCTATGAACAAGTTAGCCGATAAATCTAACAATCATCCTAAATTTAAATATAGATACACATCCTACCAACCATAAATTATACCGTTGCATTATTTACAATCGTTTTTGGAAAGTACACAACTTGAAAAGATTTATTTGATTTTTTCAGAGGTGCCTCTCTTGATAGAAAAAAATTTAGATACTAAACTTGTTGGAAGAAAACCTGACTAAAAATTAAATAAAACTTACTTTTTTGCATGTTTTTTATAAAAACCAATATTGGAATTGAACATTTGCAGGAAAAATGTTATGAATGTAGTTCATACGCTAAAATATGTTTTTTTTAACAATACTGCCTGTAATATTTGTTACATATCTAATGCTCATCATAACATATGTTTCCAAAACATACAGTATGCCCATGAGATATTTTTTCTTTTGTTTATAGATTTATCATTTTGTTGACTATGAAAGTTTATCTAAAATAGTTCATAAAGGCTGCAATTATTGTCCAGTCTAAATTTGACCTTTCCCTGATAATTTTACCCAGTGCCAGTCGCTCTGAACCATAATAAAAATATTTTGTTTTATTGACAGGCCTCACACACCAGGTACTCCGGTAGCCCTTGGCGGAAATGTGTCTTCCATGGGTGGAGGAGTGAGCGGTGCATTTGGGGGGGGCGCAGTGGGGTTGGGGGGAGGACCTGTTGCGGTATTGCCGGCCGGAGTCAGTTACTTGCCTGCGGGAATTGCCCCTCCGCCACCTCATATGGTAAGCAGGAAAGGAGTATATACGCTAGCTACAAAAGTGTACAATTATAGTAAATTGTTCTGAATCTACGTTTCTTGCAAATAATTCTAAGGACTCTTTCAGTTTTACTTTTGAAGATATATTTTTTGTATAACTTGGCTTTCACATTTTGGCTTTACAAGCCAAGTAGATTTGTTATTTCATTAGGCTCATTCTAATGTTTTTTGTTGACGGTATGAAATTGGTACTTTTAACTCATGCTGTTCTTAGCATTCAAATAATTTATTTTACCATTAACTTATCAGGCCAGTAAAACTTATGTTTTACCGTAATTTTATATATACTAAGGTTTTTTTTATTTAACCGAATGTGTGAACCAAAAAATTTTGTATATGCATTTATTAAATTAATTTTACATTTCGTATCAGGTAAAAATTATTATTTGGCTAATCTCATTTCTAAAACATTTCTAAAAGACCCGGTTTTTCACCTTGTTTATTTATACCAGGTCAAAATCCTAAAGATGATCCAGGAAACATTTTTTTATTGGCTAATTAACGAGTTAATTTTATTTTTACTAAGAAAAATTGAATTTATTTGGATTTTTACTTTTTTTTATTAAACGGAGAATACGGTCTTATAATGTTTTCAAATAATTATTATAATTTTTACTGATGCAAAAACGTGAAAAAATAAAAATAAAAAGAATGTTCGTACATACATTCGATAAAGACAGCCTAACAACAATTATTTAATCGGTATAAACATATATTCTAATACTATTTATATGTTTTTTTGCTATGTTTAAAACTCAATTGGTAATTTACTTCCGGGCATCTCTTATCCTAAAAATCTTACATGGAAACTTTAAACTTTAGATCAAGCAAGTCCTATCAAAATTAGTATAACACATTTTATATTTGTATTTAATTGGTTAGGGTGTTTTGGGGATAAGCTTTTCTTAGCTGAATAGAACTTTGCAGCATTTTGACAATTGTCAATGTTTGTGTTTTGTTATATATCAGTATGTATGTCAAGAACCTAAATTATTAAAATAACGACAACTGACTTCACATATTGACAGAACAAAATAAAATGTATTATTCTAGTCTTAGTCAGTTCTGACCATTTAGCATTAAGGATATGTAACTGCGAAAAATCGTACAATAACAACTTTACATACAACATTTTTACATTCTCAAATTATTAAATTGTTATAAGGGGCAAGGATTGCACTATGCTTCTTGAAATAAACGATTTATTCTTATTATTTCCAAACTTGTAATTAATTTGTTTTTGTTTTGTGATTTTGTTTGCATCATGAAGACAGTTTACAATTAATGCAGTTAAAAGTACGACCCTAATACGAGCCAAACAATAATAAAATATCAGTAAGATTTTTTTTTAAATATTTGATTTGTATTCAATTGATTTATTCTTACAGGTCATGGCGCCTACTTACATGGTTCCACAACAACCACAGGCCTATATTGCTCACCAGGTAATTCATTCATAGTTTCAGTGCATTCGAATTAATGCAAAAATGGTAACTATCTCATGATACCAGGTTAGCTGTTTACAAAGTTGCACGGAATTAAAGGTCACATGCCGAACGGTATTTTCCATCGACCTAACCTATTAAACAACATGTGGAGAGGCCAACAGAATTTTACAGCCGTAAAATATTTGTTGTAAATGTATAATATTGTATTTATTTGTCTTTTAAAGAATAAAAAAAAATATTTTCATTTTCAACTGTCAAACACACGCACTTCTGTCAACTTAAGAAATAAAGCAAAAATAATTGGACTAACAAACGAACATGTTAATTCTGCGAAATGTCAACATTTTAATTATCAATAATGCCGTTTGCATAACGCACAACCTCATCAACGGCACACATTGTAACAGTATTTATTACTTTGTACAGTATCTGAGTAATGTGTTAAGCTCTTCTGGGTCACGGCTATAGCATAATGAGATAGCTGCCTGATGTGTCAGAATGAAATTATCACACCCAGTGGCGGTAAACAAAAAGCTGAGTTTTTTATTTAACTAAATTTTTTGACCAAAAAATATTCGCATAAATTATTTTAAAATTTGCCGTGTGATATATTTTAGGTGTTGGCGACAGGCGAGTGCTGGTATGCGTAATCTATTATTCAAAGTAGGATCTTGCTTGTTTCGTCCCGCAGTCAGCAGAGTACGCGACGCACATACTCATGGCTAATAACTATCTCGCTTACTCCTTAAGACTTCATATTCGGCTTCGGTTACTCCATTCGCACGTAGGCATAATCAAAGACAAACATATATAGATGTACCGGTACATATATGCGTCTTTAATGTTGCCTAAAAGCTGAGCTTGTAGACGAAGAAACAAAAGTTGCTAATTTCACTTCAGTTCATGCGGAATCAAGACATTGTATTCGTTTTGACAGAGGGTTTTGATGGTTATTTTTTTACAAAACTGAATTTAGTTCGGTAGTGTGAAAAATTGTATAATAAAATGAAATGTGTCTATCAGTAAATTTAATAGAAGTTGGGTTTTGTATTAAAAAAATAAAAATATTCGATGGGGTTGGTAATTTACATATTTTAATTCTTTAATTTGTTAATATTTATGTGAATTCATTACAAAATAATACCTCCTACACCTAATCTTCTGAAATTAAAAATTTACGAATAATATCAGTCGAATTTTCCTAAAGATGAATTTTCTTTAGATAGATATTTTGGAAATAATATCGCAGGAAAAACTGTTGAATTTAAAAATATTTACTAGAATTTTGATAGCAATGAGGAGTAATGGTCTGCTGGATTTATATGCAAACCACATGGGAAATATCGGTAAGTCTTATTGGACCATCATGGTTAAATCCAGCAACCTATCCCTCAATGAATAAACTTTCTTTACAGAACGGTGTATATGCAACTCAAGAGGTATATTACCAGCGCCAGTTGGCATACTCGTCAGCGGCGACCGCAGCGGGGCTCGGCGGCGGTGCTGGCGGAGGGGTAGGGGCGGCAGGAGGAGGAGGTGGTGGCCAATCGGGCGGTGTCGTTCCTGGAGGGGGAGGGGGTCACCATGCCCCCCACCACCCTCATCATCATCAGCCCCATCACTCTGCCCACCCACAGCATCAGCCGCAGCAGCATCAACATCCCAGTCAACATCATCAGCAACAGCAGCATTCCAGGTTCAGAAAAGGTATACCACACCTACTTTACTATTGCCATTGCACCTTGCTACATATTTACTACTCACTCTGAATTGAAAACGTTCAGAGTCCAGCTCTCGTCATAATTCGACATCTCAGGCAAAGGTAATGTAAAACTGTAAAACCTCATAAAACTTCACCTCGTAACAGATTCAAATTTCTTTGTATGACGCAAGAATTTACTGTCATGAAATACAGGATTCTCCTACAAATCACAATCCAATCTGGAACTGAAGCTAAAGGTAAACTGCTATCTCATATTTAAGATTTCAAATAAGTTGAGAAGAAGTCTTACTGTAAGGTAAAACTCATATATTATATGTAACCTTCCCAATCTTGAATCCATATACAAAAATATTACAAAATTTGTACTTACATCATGATAACTTGGAACTCTATTCTAAATGATTTCTTGAAACAAAATGGTTAATGCGTGTATCCAAAACTGCCTGCCTAAAACTTATGTGATTAATAATAATAATCTGTTTCAGTTGTGCAAGCCTCCCACATGCAGGTAGCAGCTGCTACTGGTCAACCTTTGCTGGCCTCAGCGCCTCTGCAACAGTTTGTGCCTTTCGCTGCTCCCCCACCGCACCAGCATCCTCATCCTTACCACATGGTGAGTATGACAATGAAAGAGCTCTATTATCTATCCGACAAGCAGGTTATCGACCTAGCTTTTTGTACTGCTTCGGAGATAGGTGAAAGTATTTTATAAATGATTTTTAACTACAGTAGGACCGTGATAATCCGGATAGAAATGAAACAGGGCACGGACATATAATCAAAACATCCGGATTTTAGCATAAAAATTTAAATTACTGAATATAAGACATGTTTATTATTTTAAAAGAATATTTTTTGGGTAACATTGTGTATTATTTTTTTATGAAGGTATGAAGAGTCTTCTAAAATTTGATTGCCGGTGTTTTTAAGCGTTTTGCTTATCCGCGTTCCGTGCAGGTACCAAACTGAGTTTTTTTTTCCGTTTCCATACCTTTTCGCGATCGTGGGAGAGCTTTCGACCACATTGTCCTTCAATGCTAAAATTAAGTGCTTACGAGAGTTTCAAAGTCATAAAAGTCTGCTATGTTACCTACATAGCAGACTTTTATGCTTCTTAACATCTTATTTGCTTACTGCATGCACATTTAGGGTTAGAACTATGGCCTTGGATGGGCTGCCACAGCCGTCCCGAATACCATGTTGTACGGATTACCTGGCGTCTAGATTATGAAGTCCTACTGTATTTATATGTCTAAAAAAATAGAAGTAAAACAGTCAAACTATTTAATATAGAACTGATATTTAACTTACTGCGCCTTAAACCATTGGCAATGTATTAGATATTAAAAAATAGTTTTGAAGTCAGTTGTTTTAGCTTTATTATTTATTAACATAGTAAATTATATTCATTAATTAACTATATACTCTGTCTAACTACAAACTAAAAGTTTTTTTTTTTTTTTTGGGATGGGGGCAACCTTGCAAAGTTACAAACAAGATATAAAATAAAGTGTTCAGTGTTAAATAAAACTCGTGTTGTTATATTAATTCTTGGAACTTGATTCTCTTTTCGTGTTAAGTGTGATTATAATTCTATATAGACTAAATATATATCTCTAGTAACTTGTACCGGTATGTGTTAGGATAGGTGGTTTCTACGGCTGTGGCCGATTTTGTAGGATTCACCTAAAAACTCAACTAAACTCAAACTAAAAGTTTTATATATCTATCAGGAAACATAAATTTATTTTAAGGAGAAAGTAAGGTATTTTTATTTTTGGGACATATCGTTTAGGTCGGGCAAATATTATAAATTGCCTGGAAAACTTGTGGATTTTTTAAATGTATGATTAATGTAATGTAATATTACTTTTAATTTCAGGTGCGGATGTACCCGCAGGAGATGCCTGGCATGCAGTTTGTAGGCACGGCACCCCCTCCTCCCCCGGCGCCCTCGACACCCTCCCCCTCTGTTGGCTCTGGAGGGGGTGCAGGGGGCAATGGGGTTGGTCAACAACATTACCTACCCCCTCCCTCCCCCATGCCTCAGCAGGCCGCACCACAGACACAGGCTCCTCCCCCAAATCAACAGCAGCAGCCTGGACCCCACCCATATCACCAACCACAATTTCAGGTATTTTTTTTTACATTGAACTGATTTACGTGGTAAGAGCGTGGTTGCCTTGATAAGTACACGCAAGGGTTAACCCTTATACACTAATTTTACGCCAAAGGCGCTCGACAGCCAATTAATTACTTAAAGAAAAGAAAGGAAATCTCACGTGTCTACCGTGAAATCCGTTATGCAGGCATGACGCGTCCAATCGCCACAAATCAGGTGTCATCTGATTGCCATGAAATTCTCTATTAGAAAATATTATTCTGGTTACTTTATGTTTTGCACTGACGGGTTTGGACTAGATCGACATCAGTAAAATTTAAAAAAATAAAAATAAAAACAGATCAAAAAAACCTATGGCCTAGCTGGGAAATTATTTTGAGTTTGGGTTTGACTTTTTGTTAATGAGTATTTTTTAATTGTTAACAGTTTATTATAAAGATTAACAATTCTTTGCTATATAAAAGTTTTAGTTTAATTTCTTGTTCACAGTTAATGCGGTTCACGTAGATAAATCTGTTTCATTTCGGTTTGTGATTCATTGTTAAAATTCCACTTACCAAAATATACGTTCCAGCCCCAAAAAAATTCGATCTTTAGGCTGCCGGCTGGGTTCCTGGGTATAGTCTGACATGGACATATAAGGGTTAAGCGGGAGTAGCCTAGGAATAGTTTACAATAGGGTTACAGGTTTTAAGTTGAATTATTTTTTTGCCTAAGGGCATTTTTTTTCATTATAGATAGTTGTTTTGTATTTTTTATGATCATAAGTAGTTATTCTTAGTTATTATTATTATTGTTTCTTTTGTTATTTTCCTTTTTTTTTTGCTTATTTTATTATTCTTTTAATATCCAAAAAGAAAACATGTACTTGGAAAAACTTAAAGTTATTTTATTTATAAGAGACACAATCAGCAATTTCTTACCTAGAGCAATCAAACTCTAGTAAATTATAATGTTTATAGCTTTAAATATAATGGCTCGCATAATGCCACTCTAATGACCGTATAAAATTAAATCAAAGTTTGACGCAATCTGAAATCACCAGTTCCCATTGTATTGTGTACACTAAACTCCCTTTATTTTAAAGATTGGATGATTTTCATGAAACTAATATATTGATATGGTTGAACAACTCAGACTAGACTTGACTGTTCAAAGATCGACCTAGTACAGCAAGTAGATGGACTGTTCATATGATTTTATCTACTGAATCTATACGTGAATTCTGTTTGCAGGTGCTATGCCTACCCCCTCCGGTGGGTGGAGGTGTAGCGAGTGTGAATGCAGTAAACGCAGCAGCGCTAGCCGCACATCATGCGGCAGGGGGCCACCCATCCGCCGGCCAGCATCACCACCCCCACCATCACTCTCATCACCATCACCAGCACCATCATGCGGCCGCACTCTACCACATGTCTGCAGTGGCAGCACAGCCCCCACAATCAGCACAGCAGGTGGCTGTGCAGGCGCAGCCAGGGGGCGCTCCCCCCTCACAAGCTCCGCCCCCACCCCCGCAGCATCAGCCCCAGCAGATGCAGGTTAGTCACTAACAATAGACACTGAGAAGTTTAGGCAATGCTAATCTGGCAGTCATTTGAAACTTCATACCAATGTGACTTTTTGGCAGTGTGTGATGTGAATATGTTAATTTGATACTTGACAAAATATGTGTCATATGTTTTTTTTATTTTTTAAGGACAAAAATCACAATTGGACCACAACAACGCCAGGCAACAATTTATTGCTTTATAAGATGCCTGAAGGTCACTGTGCATAACCATGCTGCTTTTAAAAATATTGCAGCTTTTGTTACAATTTGGGACGAGCACATTACAATACAGTAGTAAGGTTGTATTATATGCGCTCAACCTTTAAGTAAAACATTGTCATTTATAAGCATGGCAGCATACTAAAAGTATAATTAATTATGTACCACAACAGATACTGTTCAATAGTACACGGATTAGTTGGCTTTCAAAGCATCTTACTAGAAACTGTGTTTATTCATTCCATTCGAAATTCATAACATTAAAATTTTAAATAAACATTTTTTAAAAACGTCTCGAATAGAGCCTTGAAATTGAATTGTTCTCGCTTAAAAAACATTTTTTTTTTCTTTGATTATTAAAACTCAAGTAAGTGGCAAGTCAAGTCAAGTATCAGTAGAACAAAAAAAAAACCTATTTAATAAATAAGATGCACTGGATTTACTGATGTTCCAATTATTTTTTTTTAGTTTATTTATTAAATACACTTCCCACATTGTCTACCCTGTTAAGTAGTACATTAGATAGTATCTAACTCTTATCCCAACATGTGTGGTAAGAATGATTTATGTTTTTAAGAATGATTATTCAAACAAAACTTATTTAACCTGTATCCATTTCAATCAATCCCATCCTAATTATGCAGCACAGGAAATCCTTTCCGAGTCTATGCCCAAATACCATTTGCACTTGAACCCTTAAAAAAATTTCACTGAATATAGTACTCGTTTTTCTCAGGTAATTGCATATCAAAAACTTAAATTACTAACAGCCAGTATAATATTTGAGATCCACTTCATGCCTTCCTCATAAAAAAAAATATTTTTTTAGTTATTGTGGCCGAATACAACAAATACTCCTTTAAAGACCAATCTGCGAAAATTGTCATTTTGCATGATTTTATTTTAAATATCTTATGTTATGAAAGTTAATTGTAAAAGTCTATTTTTGTATCTAAGTGCGAGAGATATAGATAATGCTGTTTGAATTAACAAAAACACGGGCAAAATGTTTTGATTTTGCAGTTAATGGCAAATATATTTTTTGCACTATTTGGTGTGTCATAGCCAAGAGGCAGGTGTAATGGTTTCTACCGTTCTACACCCTTTTTTTTTTTAAAAAATCTAGTTTAGTATTTTTTTAATGCATATTTTTTGGCATATTTTTAATGCTAAAAAAAACACTTGCGTGGACCGCTCTATGGTATGACTTCAATAACGGGAGTTAAAAAAGTAAGTAATATAATTTAAATATTATTTATTTATTAATCTGGTTTATCCAATAAAAAAGTTCAGATACATTACAAGTACACTTCGCAGTAACAAAACCGTTTAAACGCCACCGTGTGCCTTCTTTGCACTACTAAACAGTGTAATGGATTTTTAATATTTTTTTTAGTATTTGTGCTTAGGGGATTGCCTATTTTTACATCTGTATATCAAACTAAAAATATTTTCAATTTAATTTAAATATATTTTTATAGTAAACCTACTCGTAGAATCCTCTCATTGCGTCTTCCAAGTGCACATTTTTCTTTTTTAATTTACATTTTTTTTTTCACCATTTCGAATACTAATGCAATATTTTCGAGTTGTTCCTTTATTATTAACGGCAAGTGTATTTCCTTAGATCATTGGTTACTGGAGGGAAAACGAATACGACCCTCGGTGGCCCCAATGAGGGAAGGCCCCCAATCCATCTGTGCATTCCCCCCGCTCTCCATCCCCGAGACGTTCTACCCCCAACACAACCAAAGCTCAGCAAGCGCATTAAAGGACTACGGTAGATTTATAAACCATATTCACTTCACTTTTAGTGACATTTCATTAACATTATTTTATTATTTCGCTTGCAGTTGAAACCCTTTAGCTTAACGATAATTTGATAATAACTAAAAACAAGTTATCGAAATCAATCCAATCCAAATTTTAATATATTTACTTATATTTTTTTTTATACATGACAAAATAGATATTTTATTATTATCCAAAAGTATAAGCATGTAATAACAATTTAATAAAAAATACACTTCTTTCTTTTATGGAAAATGCATCATTTTAATCAAATTACATAGATTTTTTTGTAATATACAAGGCCAGTAACATAACATTTTCTATTCATATAAAACCTTCCTCAAATCTTAATCATTTTTTTTTCATTCTACGCTTTGCGGGCTCTTAAGAAGGAATACAATAGAAGATGAATTTCCGAAACATTGCAATTCCCTTTAATGCGTTGGTAAAGTTTTAACAAAAGCAGCTTTATAGCAAATAACCTTTTCGCAATATATTAGTGGCAAGCGGCCTCTGAATAAAAGATTTCTTATTAAAAATTAAGAAATTAGCATATTAAAATTTAAATTATTCCTCGACCACTCATTATTAGTAATTATCTCGTAAGTTCTCTTAAAGATCCTTTGTCTTCACAAATAGCCTACAACAGCATATATTTTTTTATAAAATTATTTAAAAAATCCTCATTTTCCTGCTAGATTAGAATTAAGTTTTGGATATGAATAAATTTTCCATTGTTTTCCTTCTTAATAAAATTTGAGCTATTTTACGTGCATGAGCTGTTTTTCTTTTATTTTTTATAAAAATGCCAATTGAACTGACGATACTTTTGATCAGGGAGCTCTTATGACAAACCAGCATTCGCACAGAGATCAGGTAAATGTGGGCTAGAAGTATTCTAATCTATCCATATTGTTCACATACTCAACCGCATCTTCACTGTCAGTTTGTTCACTGAACTCAAGATGCCGTTTTGTCATTTTTAGAATGCTTTGTTATCTTTTGCAATCTAATAATAAAAAAAAAAATTGTTTTTTATTATTAAATTTATTTTATTTAACAAAGTAATTATTTGTTACTTGCATACGAATAATGAAAATTTCAAGTTAGCATTTAATATTATTATGTTTGTTTGTTGCAGGTGTTAATGGCGCCCCCGCAAAATGCGGGCGGTGCACCAGTCCAGCAGCACCCTTAACCGCTTGGAGGGTGCCTCGCCCGCGTTGCACCTTACCTATCCTAACTTATGAATGTCCATTGCCAATGTTCCCTTCACACTACGACTGTGGAGTGAGGTGACCATAGAGGAGAGTGCTGCTGTAGAACTAAACGCTGTAGAGCTAGTGCTCACTAGGCCGTGCAGTGTTACCACTGTTAACGACATAAAGCGACGATTTCTCTTTCGTTTTGATTGCTCTAATATATGCATGACGTAAAGAGTTCCGCAGGTGTGTTCATTTGAATGACCAAAAACTGTCTTCATCGCGTCCTCAATCTGTCATCAATATTCATATGCAGGCTTACAGATGGTCATCCTTAGCGAAAGTCATTCGTAGGTCATGGCTATTTAATTTTCATGGCATAACTATGGAAATGTAATATTGAGCGTATGCAACCGCAGATCTTACAGCACCTAAGTCTGATACAGAGAATTTATTGACAGTGAACTCAACTATAGTTATTAAATGTCCAAAATCCTCCAAATTTGCATGGTGAAATGGTATTATTTTAATTTTCAATGTACGCAAGCTAGTAGTTTTTTTCTCTTTACTATTGCTTACAGACCATATTCCTTGAATTACCAGAGTTACAGAGACTTCTCCATACACTGTTTCCATCTAATGGTGTGACTTTGTTACGTTTGATAGTTCACTTGCCGAATTGATGGGCTCAATTTTTGATGAAAATTTAGCAGTACCTCCAACGGTTTTGTGTGTTTGTGTGTGACATGAAATTATGGATCAGTTAAATTCATTGTAAATATACATACGTTTGATTGAGTTTATGAAACTTATCAGTTTCTTCATCGAGATTTGATTTTGTGGGATATTGACAAAAAATATATCTTTGTTTATTAAATGTTCTTTGAACGATATGAATATAAAGTTTATTTTGTTTCTAGTTTCTGTATGAAGACCATACTTGCAAAAACCATAAAATTTCACAATTTTTCATTATTTTCTAGCTATAACCTAACCTTTACATTTTTGAGGTTGTAATTTACTAGAGTAATAGAAATACTGATTTATTGTTTACATTCCTCGTATGAAAATCCTCTTAAAACTACTTTTCCTACTCAATCTTTTAGCATTAGTTTTGCATTTATAAACATGCATTTAATTCTATTGTTTTATACATTAGCAAATTGCACGTATAAAGTGAAAAAATTTGCATGTTTTTTACCAAATCGTAAATATGGTAACTAAATTTGATTTAATGTGTAATCATCCGTAACAGTATGTAAGCGAAGTATAATAAGTATGCGAAAATAAGTGATGAAATGTTTACGTTTATAAATTATTATTTATTGTGAATAATTTACAGTGTGAATGGATCAATTTATGTTGTTTGGTTTTTAATGGAATATGTGTATGGGTCGGCTTTATGTATGTTATAATGGTAACATTGCTTCAGTTTTACTGCAACTCTCTCCTCAATGTTAGTTATTAGTTTTATCCTGTATATTGAAATTTTTATTATTGGTTAAATTTATTAGTCAACTTTGAAATGTGTGCAAAGCGTTTTTCGCTCCTTGTTTACCGTGGACTTTCAATGTGTTTTTTTTTTATACTTTCGGCTTTTGCTTACCAATATGTATGATACAATGTATAGAATTTGTAAATGTGTATTATACTATAACTGTAAGGTAAATTTTCGTTTTGTTTTCCCCGTATGAAGTGTCTTTATTAAAAGTGTTATGTTTTTTGTTGTTTGCAACCAAGTATTTCAAATAAGTATCTCGTTAGAATCATCATTGATTTCCAACCAATTTCAATTAATAAGTCCAGATATCTGTTTTATTGTGTGCTCAGCTCTAAAGCCCCGCTCACACGGGCAGTCTTATTGCTGCGTTATTTGTCTCCATCATATCCGGTCACTTGAGTTGATATATGCAATCTGTCAGTTGCTCATAGACCGTGTGCACAATACATCATGTACTAAAAATGTCTCCTCAAGCTAATTTAATATTTTCATAGCTTTTAAAAGAATTAATAATAATTTTGTAATAAAAGAACAATATCATAGACAAGAAAATGTATATCCATACTGCACGTCATATGGCACTTTTACCGTTTTCAGGTCCCGTTTTCAGGCCCCTAAGGAATGTTTATGTTACTTATGGAATGTCATGTTTATTATACGTTTACATTAAAAAAGTGAATGCATTCTTATATTCGCAAAATTGTAGATGGCCAATATCTAAATCAATTAGCATGCACCCGGATGCAGCGTTGACAGGCGCATAGCATCCGTACAAACGATGCTTTGTGTGTGTGCACAGCTCACCACCATATAACCAATTCAGAGTAATCAAAGTTGAACATTTTCAACTTTGGCATTGTCATTTTGATTACAGTATTTCAATTGTTGAATTTCAGCAGTTTGATTGTTCTGTGTGACTTTGCTTAATCTGTCCAAATCTAAGGAATTGGACAAGCGGCTTATGCTGTTGCTGAAAGTTTTAACTAATCTATTTTAATGGGTGCATCCAATACAACAATCTAATCTTTGAACTATATCAATTTGTTGCTACTACAACTATCCTTTTTGTTCCTTAATTTGAATATTTCTGCCTAAATTATTTTTCACTCGGATATCTTTTAAATTGGATTCATATGAAGACATATTTTAAAAGTGACTTATTTTCAAGCATGTGGGTTTTATTATGTTAATTTTCAACATTGTACGCATAAGGATTTAGTGTGGGTAGACTTTTATACTGATCCTTTAGTTTATTCTACTATTATTTCTTGTTGACCTAAAAATGCAAAATTAACACTTAACATAACACTGTTGTTTTATTTTCATTGAGTTTTAAATTTATGTGTCAATTTACTATTATTAAAAGACAAACTCATTCGACATAATGCCAGTATGTCCTGTGACTTGTCTATGTTTTGTTATCTGTATGAAAAAAATATATATTTGACGTTTAGTATTTATTGCAGGAATTGCAGCAATTTTAAAAGAAACAACCTGAAACCGCTATTTGTTTAGTTTAACTTTGAATAGATGTATCTTGTTGATGATAAATATAGATATGTATTGTTTAAAGTTGAAGTCGGTGCTGGGATGGTTGTGAGTTTTCACTCTCGAATGTTTGTGTGTAAGGGTGTCCTGCTTATAAATACAGATGAGTTAGGTAAAGTTTAACATGTACATTTATTCAATACAAATTTCTCTATTGTAAATGATATTATTATGGCATGGACATTAGTTTTATAATGCCATCAATATATTATTATACTGTGTTAAGAACAAAACTCATTTAATCAATTTTATAAAAATGAGCAAGAAGTTTAGACACAATATTTAAAGTCAATAGAAATGTTTGAATTTACATTCACTACCTGGGCACCCTTTGAAAATTACATTATTTAATTATTTTTTTATGGTAATGAGTAACATGAAAATTGCATAAAATTGTATTAAATCATTTCATTGTATATATGTTTAAAAGAAACAATGAAACATTTCAATTGCTATTATTATCAGTCGCAATTACACTCAGTTACATAAAAAGGTGCTACCTCTACTTAATTGCCTGCAGAGCATTACCTACGGATGGAATTCATAATAATAATTAATATCATAATATGTAATAGTATTTTTAAAAAAATTAGCAATAGTAATTTTCAAGCGTTTTATAGAGAATTTCCTATCGTTGGACATTCCCATTTTGCAGGCAGTACCTTGGATACTTTAGTATCAAGTACTAATAACAGTGTCTTCAATCTATTTTTTTAAACAATAGAAATTTTTGTCAATCTAAATTTGACTTACCGAGTGCCTAATTTGTAGTTCCTATATGTTCACAACGAAGCCTAAACACTTAAATCACACTGCAATGAAACAATAATGTCCATCCATACTCCGCTTGATGTGCTAGACATTATTTGGATAAAGTCGGTATAAAAAAAATCTAATGGCCAGCATTGTGAACTTCAATGACTTCAATTGTTATTGAATGTGTTTAGGATACCTGGGAAAATGTGTAGATATCTTTGATGATCACATCAAAATCGCTTTACAAATAATAGAATAATACAAGTTTCCATAAAAGGTTTTAAAAATTGATCCACAATACTGGCAATTACATAAATAACTGCAATTTGTTGTAATACTCGTAATTGTAAGTTCCATTTCTGTTAGGAATTGTCTTATGCATAAAATAATAGTTTTATTAATAAAAATCTCTGCAAATGTCAAAAACTCATTAAAGTGTGAATATTTTTGCAAACAAACCATATGGTTGGTGACCTACATTTTTTGGGACTGAGTGTGTTTGTGACAGCCTGTACCTTTGTAGAATTTATTTGAGTGAAGTTCACTCTCGTTTCTCCCTTTTACTGTAACATTGTATGGCTTTTATTCAGGTAGTTTTGTTGTTTGGACCAACCTTGATGTAGTAGTGTATATTAATTAGGCTTGCGTCGTTTCGGTTTACCGTGTCAGTAATTTACAAGCTCAAATTGTGTAGATGCAATAAGAGTATTAAAGACTGATGTACTGGATCTTCCCCGGCTTTTCTGCATTTTTGTTCTTTGCCATAAGTTTAGTTGAAAATTTACTTTAATGGATGCAAATAGTTCTCGCGCAGGAAAAAACTGTATTTCATTAATATTATAATGTGAAAATCGTCTTCTTTAGATTCAAGGACCTACATTTTGTAACCCATCGTTCAATTTTCATCATTTGTCCCCGTCGACGTTTCATATTGAAACATTTGAAATGTTGTATTTTGGAGATATTGTTTTCCCATGGGACAGTTGCTTTTTTCGGCTCATAGAAATGAAGTAGGCCAGAGGTCTAGCAAAGAGGTAGTGCCGACCATTGCCGGTCATGGTCATAACAAAATTTTAATTTTGCGACCTATCACGGGTGGGGATGACACATTATCTCAGCACTGAGTTCTTGTGACTTTGTAATATTGTAACATGAAAGGCAAACTCATAAGGATCCATTGAACGTCCATTGTTTTGTATTTTCCCATTTTTTTTCATTCGTGTTCTGTATCCTCTTAATGTAAGGAAGATTCATGAGTTTTTTCCTAATTTTAAATTGAGAAACTAGTCTCCTCAATACAGTGGCAGTATTTTTATCCAACTTGAGCAATACGGTTAAAATTTGCAGAATTCCACCATAGACGCATTTGAAATTGCTCAGTATTCTTAATCCTAAAGATTTTTTTTGTTAATTAGTTGCCGGGGAAGACTTACAGATCTGCCATTCTGTTTTATTGTGGTTCTGATTTGGCAGAATCTTATTTTTTCACGGTGGTGTACCTTTGTCTGGGGCCTTTTTCGACATTAGAACCACATAAGACTTGCTAAATATCCTGATAAGCAATATTACTATAATCATTTATATTATACAAATATGTGTCTGTGAAACGATCAGTTTATTTAAAAAATTGTTTATCTTATTGTTCATTGTTAATCACATTTCGCCTCATCAATGTCACACTCATAACTTTTCATACCTCAAGGTGAAGTTCAATTTATAGCCTAAAAAGTGCCTCATACTTTGCTTGGAAATATTAAATGGAGCAATGGCATATGATTATTCAAAATAGTTTGCCACTGTTTTGCTATATGAGTACAAAAATGGGGATAAATCGAAAATCCTTTAGTCTTAGATTTTACCAAAAATTTCTCTCATTCGAGCCACAATCTTAACTTCACTAAGATACATTTTATTCCTTACGAATGCAGATAAGGCAATAATTATTTAATTTATCGCTTTAACTCTGGACATAAATGATAAAATTAGTGAATAAATGATAAAAAGATTTTTGAAATCTTTATAAATCCAGCAGAGTTATATACATAATGTCTGCGGCCTCTCTTCTCCCCTTTGTGCCCTCCACAATCGGTCCAGCTAAATTGCAGCTATTATACCCACACCTGATGTGTTTCGTGATATACAAAATAATAAACACGTCCACTGCTGTACATGACTCCTTGGGAGATGATTCTCAATTGAGCGAATCTCATTTAAAATCTAAAGATCCGATATCAACGTAAAAGAGCAAAAAAAAAAAAACTGGCAACTGACTTGCCCTGTTTTGTCATTTACGAGAAGACTTAACCTTGAACGTCCGGCAAAACAAAAACCATAATGAGATTTCAGATTTTCACAGATTTCACCACCCTGGACATTTTAACTTTTAACGATCGCTTCATTTTTTATGGGAGCATATTATCGAGAGATCATCCTACTTGTTTTTTTTTTTCTGAGCAAAGCTGAGGCTACTTTCAATATGATGAAGGGCGAGAATGTCATTTTTACATAAGGTGAGAAAAAAAATGTACACTACATTTGTATGATTTCGAGCCTAAAGTTATGAGATTATAGAAACAAATGTTACTGTCATTTTATTTTTGCATTTAGAGAGTTTTCTGTGGATATGTTTCTGTGTATAAAAATTGCCCCTCGGGCTATATAGTAATAATTTAAAATGTAAGTAAAAAAGCGTTAAGGAAAGTCTTGTACTAAAAAGATATTCCAATTAAGCAAACTTATGCTGCTTCAAGGTGAGTAATCAGATACCTGCTTCTGATTATTTAAGCAAAATAGCTAAAATTACATTTTAGCAACATCGCTCTTATTCATACGAGTGTCACTTTGCCTTATATAAATAAGCAATATGAAATAAAAATTGTACAATATACATATTTTATATACTGATGTTTGGTTTGCATTATTCACATTTCTTTTGAATTAAAAAAAATATTTTTATTAAAATTTAAATGTAAAATGTAATTGCCCCCAGGGTGTATTTATTGATTTCAAATGTATTGTTTTTTTTTTCACACTAGTTGTGGCTTATTTAAATTTTCATATACATAAAATATTATAAATAATATAGAATATAAATATTATAGTTGCTGTAAAAGGGCAAAGATAATTTTAAGGTTATGAATCTCTTGATAAAATTTATAAAGCAGTAGGACACTCGATGATGCGGTGGATATTTCTTGGCCACTGTGTGGTCTAATTACCTTATGTTTTAAGTGAATTTGTAAAACAGTATTCAGGGCACACTCTTTTCAAGGGTGCGATCCTATGGCGCAGGGGCTCAACTAATTAGTAGAGGTTTTGGCCACTCAAATTCTGTTGATGCATGTGAAGTTTTTAGGAAAATACTCAGGTGTGCATTCTTCATTGGTTTACTGGAATTGTTTTGAACTTTAAAAGACCTAAAAATTGAGACTTTGGATGATGGTGTGGCTTTCTATAAAGTGACTTCGCGTTTCCCATAAAGTTTCATGTCGGGGCCATTTTCATTTTTTTCCTCAGAACTTTTAGCAGGGAGGCAGTAAATTACTGTTGCCTGGCTGTTAAATTGCCCGGCGCGACGAATAGAAATTTCCATTATTTGTGTATGAACGAAAAAACTCAGCCACAAGAGAAAAAATCATGGCATTTGACTATCAAGAAACAAATTATTTAAAAAATATATACATCAAGTTTTATCTTGAAATATTCATTAATTATTATTTAATGAACTCCGCGCGGTAACTAACTTTAAAGCATCGTAATTTTGGGATAAATACCAGACCGAAAGCATTTTACATTCAATATTGGAAAATCTTGCAATCTTTCATATATTTAATTTGAAAATCAAAATATGCTGTTTAAATTATTGCCTCTCTAATAGAAAGTTTCCTATCAATAATACCATTGTCTCTAATTTCTCTTGACTGTTGATTTGTTGCAATGAAATTGGTGGATACCTAATTTATTTATGGTTCCGTTTAAAATTTAAGGTAATTTTTTTTTTAACCAAGACTGCATATTTTTATTGACTGACAATCAGTCTGAAAAAATACACACTTCATAATAGAAAACGTAATCAATAGGATAATCGCTACACCGTTACGTCAAACTGGTTTTATAAAATAATTAGAGAAAAAAATTGTAAGGTTTTGGAAAATTCTAAAATAAATCAAGAAGTAATTTTCTTATGGTTGCCACTAATCGTAGGCACTAAAAACAATCATTGAATGCCTTTTTTGAAAATCACGCGCCAATATTTTCTTTTTGCTCATTATTCATAATGGATATGGAATTTACGTGGTGTGATTCAGTGCCTAATCATTTTTTAACTTTTTATACACAAAGCTTTTATAAGCCCGAGATTCAGACACCACTCGCATTTTGGTAAATATCCTCCATTTTTTGTTTAGATGGCTGAGTCTACATATATAGGTTTACAATTAATGTGGTTCTGCATATGAATATGGATATTCATTTTATACATGTGTGCCAGCAAGAATATTCTCTCTAAGATTTCATTAAAAAATAGTATTTTGAAAATCTTCATATTATAAAAGGATCTTTATGAAATTACTTTGTTATTTATGAAATAGCCATGTTTTTTGTGAAATGCAGAATTCACACATAACTATTAAAATTCAAACATGCCAAAAATTCACGGTCAACAAAAAAGTATTCATGTAAAATTGTAAACCATTGAAATATTTTAAACTTCAACAAGAATGGGTTGATTCTTGATTGTATAGTATCTGCTTAGACCAGAAAAGGTTTATTTGGCCAGAAACAAAATTACTAATCTCTCTGAGGGTCCAGCCGGTTTCCAATTTCTGCCGTCCCGTACACCTTCCAGGGCAGCTTGGAGTAACCCGAAGATTCTTGCAAGAAACCAACCTCTAACATATTTAATTGGCCTTCATTTGAGAAGACATACTTGAGTATACTGTGTGATTTTGCTCTTTATAAAATTATAGCGCCACACTTTGATTTTAAGCTATAACCACACTAAATTGTCACTCACACAGACAACATTCGAACAAACTCCTTTATTAAATATAGAAAGAAATGTAAAGCAATAAAGTTTACCTTAAAAAAAGTTCAACTCTTAATTGGACATGGTGGTTTACATATTTTACATTAATATTTTTTCACGTAATATTATATTTAATTCTGACTGGTAAAATATGTAACTTATGTTTTCAAATTGAATGACCAGCAGAATTAGTCCTTGGTTAGCTCACTGTCAGTTTGACATATGTATATTTATGATGATGTTGGTACCGCTCGCTTATGTCAATAGATTAGTTCTAAATTGGTAGTCCGTAGCGTCTCAATTGATCCTGCTCGCTCGTTGATCTCTGCAGAATCGTTAAAAATCAGAGTGGTATCGTTGCACGGCTGGTATTTGATTTGTATTTTGTAAACCATTGAATACATTCTGCTCAACACAACAAAAAGGACAAAGAATAAGCTATTTATTACTATGTTTTATTTACCTATTTCGATTGTCAATGAAATTAGTTTTCCAATTTATTACCGAATTCGATCATCAATAATATTTAAGTAACTTTTCTCCTATACTATATCTTTTTATTTTATTTATTTATCTTTTTAAAATAAAAAATAAATGTTGTTTTATAAAATCAATATAATTAATTATATATTTCATATTTGTATGAATATGTAAAATATAACATACCATTTGTTAAAAACAAAAAAAAATACAAACAATATAAAACGTTTGAGGTAACAAATTAAATTATCATAATTTTTCTTAGTGTCGCAATTAGAAATTAATAAAAACCTTAATATGAGAAATACGCGTAAGACTAGCGCTATCTGTGTGTTACTGGTATAACTTTTTAGGACTTTCCAACCTCATCACTAGGTGAAGATAAAAGAAATATTTTTTTTACAGGTTAAAATAGTTAAGTAAAACCTTAAAATAGCGTTTCGTCTTTTGCAAATGCTAAATATTACGAATTTAGTACTAATCTATAGACAATAACGACGAGCCAAGCATTGGCTATTAGCGATCTGTGCCAATACTAGCAAAGAGCGAGTGCGCTTGGTAGGTAGGACTACTGCTGGAGTGCTGTTAGACAATGGTACCACTCAAAATTGTATAATGTATACATCCATAGCACATTTTTTTTTACAATAAAATCTTGAAAATGTGTTTTTTAAACACAAAAAAAATGTTTTTGGCTGTTTATTATTTAACCAAATGTTTCTTGCAGACTTTGTTTTAAATTTATACTAAGTGCCTTCAAGACAATCTTTACCTTCATCGTATAAGAACGAAATTGAAGATATGAAATTAAAAATCTCAGCGTACCTTAAAAGCAGGTATCTTAAATGTTTGATCTTTAAGAAAAAAAATATATACTCCATATTTACAGAGATAGTGCCCCCTCTCCTTACTTTTAACTTCTATACATTCATGTATAAGAAGCTACTATCCCCATCCTTTGGCTGTCTGTATGTCCGTTCGTCCGTCTGTTGCAACTTTCAACTAGAAAAATACAAATGCAAAAGAGTTGAATTTTTGCATGTAAATTGATACTCTTGAAAAACAACCATAGCCGCTTCGGTCGCATCGGAGGCTGGTCGAATAATATAGATATATAACATTAAAGTAAACAAATTTTCAGTACTATTAAGGCAGAAAGTCATTCTTAGTTAGGATCAACTTAACTTAAATAAAATTGTGTGTTTCAGTTACTTTTTAAGTTTGACTTTATTAAGAATATGATTACACACACTGGCAAATCTACTACTAGCCGCTATGGTATATGTATACAATATCTGTCACCACTGTCACATCGCTTTTGCACGACTTGTGGACTGACGTTTTAAGGTCATTTTATTGATTTGCTAATTTTGACATTTGCATGCCCGGAGATGAAATCGCTCATAGTAGCTTATTTTAACACTGGCTTAAGTTGTGGTTGTTTTGATTCTTAGGTAAGGCAGACTTTTATGTTAAACTTAAAAGTGAGTTGAAATACAATATTTATCGGTTAACCTGACCAGCGCCCAAGTGGTTATTCAGCAGCCTGAAAAAAACATCCGTAGATTGCCCAGGCCGCTAAACAGCGGTTTAAGTTCCATCCATTTGCTTTTTTTGTTTTTTAAATGTTGGTAGCATCGATTGTTTCGTTTCGAATCCTGTAATAATCTTCGTTAAATTTTATACCTAATTTTAGGAGCAAAACCAATTTGTTTCTGCTTTTAAATGTCAAAATAATTCTCAAACATCTTCCGTTAGTCTCGTATATGAAAATGGCCGTTTGCGTGGTATCGCGTTTCGTTTTGGTCTGTTTACACAAATGTTTTTTAGCATTTATAGGTGATTAGAAGCTATTATTTCTTTATAATATCGCATAAATATAATGTTTCAAGTGTTTTTTGAATAAAAGTGTCATAGCAGTGAAAAATTAAACATGTTTGTGCCTAACCCTCTGCTGAGCCGGCCGCCATGTTTTCACAAAGGTGTAAGAAGTAAGAACATTTAGATAATTTGTATCTTTTATCATATTTATATTTCAAAAACAATTAAATATAGTATTCCGTATGAAATTTTATTGCGAATAACATGTGTATTCTGAAATGTATATACTCCAACATGTTAATGTAATAAATTGTATGATTAATTGACTCGACATTTGCACCATTGGAATCGCAACGAGCCAATCAGTACCTCAGAATTTATTCAAGTCAATTCAGTGTAATACTAAATATTTTTCAATTTGTATTGAAAACACGCTGATGCACTTCGGTCCCAGCCATCAGCTGCCTCGTAATTCTTTTTATTTAATTAATTTTTTTTCGACAACTACATTTTTTGGAAGAGTTATTATACATGTGTAGTATATTTGAAAAAAAATTATAGTGTAAACAAAAAAGTATAAATTTGTTAAAACTTGTCAAAATAGTGAAAAATTGTGTGGCCAACAGGAAAAAAACAGCAAAAGCAGTTTTTTTTTTGTAAAAATTGCTAGATATAAAAAAATCAAAGTGATATTTTATAATAAAAAAATTCACGGTGAATCAGATAACTGATATCAACATAGGGTTTCATTTAAAAAGTGTATTTGGCACATAGGATAGGTTTAGACTATAGCGACAATATGACGGCTTAAAAAAGCATAATATTTTGTAATATATTTTACTGCCCTTTTTACCAAATAGCCTTTCGACCCAAATTACGTTACCAAATTTTGATGTGGTGTTCCTTAAAATTTACCTTATAACTAAAAGTAGTAGGTACATACAAAGTAGTAGCAGCAGTACAATTTTATTACTCTAATACAAAATTTAAAATATTTGGTTAAGCTAAAACTTTAAACATTAATACGGAGTTATTATAAAAGCTTAGTTCAAAACAAGGAAGGATTTCTTTTTTAAAAAAATCGTAGGTAATATAATCATTAATTTTGATTTCCATTTTCCTGTATAACTTTAAATATCGAGACAAATTTGCAAAATTACTCTTTAACCCATTTGCTACGGTCAACATATTATATCCTTGAGCCGGCCAGTATCTCAATAGCGTTCATTTAGCGATCGACGGAAATACCCGTGTTAAGGCACCGTCACTCATTCGAAAATTGCCACATAATTATCAGTTCATCCAATTGCTACTGTCTATGCCGTTTGATTCACAAATAACCAATCACTGGCCGATTTTTTTAAGAGTTATAAAGCGACTAATAATATTTTTATTTCATTATGGAAAGTACATTGCGAACTTCCGTCTCTGCTTGAGCGCTATTGGGCGGGTCAACCAACGTGCTTATGGACCTGGAGTTGTTACTTTCAATTCTGACAATTCTCAACTCCAAGGACGCGCCGATCGTGATTTTCGTTAATAATCTTGTTATTATTTTATCGATTTTCGTCGCTTGTGGCCAAAATATATTGTTGGTGTGTTACTTTGGGGCTCAATCGCATCTTTACTTAATCCATTGTATTTTTGCAATATTTAGCAAGATTACAAAAATGGAGACCGCCAGAACATTTTTTCCAAATCTTTTTTACCATTTTTTTTTGTCTGCTTGACGATTCCTGCATCTGGCGCTCTTTTTCTGGCAGCAAAAAATGATGTCACCTTCAATTATATATATATATATTTAAAATATGTGCAACATATATAGTATATATACAAAGAATGATGCATTCTGCGTAGAATTTCATGGAGAACACTTCAGTTTATCAAGATTCCTGATCAACATCATCATTAGGGAGATTCAAAAATATGAATGATGTGAAAAACCTGTGAACTTTGAATTTTTGACAATTGGACGTCCCAGGCCTCCACAGCAGAATTTTCATCACAGGGGCGAGTTTTCATATTTATTTGTAGAATTTAATTACTCCTAATGCGGTTCTCTGCCTACAAAAATTTTTGGCGGGAATGTTACAAAAAGGGTTAAACCGTGAAAAGGTGAGGGGAAAAAATATCCCCTTTAATGTTTCTTCAGTAAATCTTCAGTAACCTTGAAATTACCATTAAATTAACTAATTAAAATATTACGCTTTAGTGTAACTTTGAATATAACAGTTTTTGCTATATCGATCTTGTATAAATAAGAGTAACTACAACTATAATTAACTATATTTGTTTCTCGTACAAAATTACGTATAAATAATCAAATGTATGTATGTAGCATCAAATGAATTACACATTTCTAAATTGCCTTGTGTGGAAACGAGGGACACCTTGCGTGCCGGAACGCACTTCCTCGAAGAAGCTCTTTGAATTGTGAATGTTTGTGCCGCCGAGTGTGACTCGCACGCCCGTATATGTCTGGTTGATGTTGTGTACGGCCAACGCTTCCTCGTAGGTGGCACCACCCACCATAAAAACTATGATGTCCTGTGGTCTTCTGCTTAGTGAAAATTCCTCTCCGCCGAGCGAAGGGTATAATGAGTCCCTCAATTTTCCTCTTATAAGTTCTTCTAGGGTTTCTTTTAGAAGAGGGCTGTGCTGAGTGTAAATATTTTCAACGCCGTTCAAACCCTGGAAACAAAATAAAATCTTGATGTCAATGTCTTGATTCTAGACATTGATTATAATTATAGTGAGTTTTAGGTAGCTCATTTTTTTTTTTTTGCATCGGTCTTTTTTTTCCAACTCCACAAAAATCTCCATTAAATTCTACACCTGATTTGAAGAAGAAAAAAGTTTTTTGCCGTTTTGTGATGTCAAAAAAATACCAAATGTTTTCCAATCCTATAGTATATGATAGTAGTTGTTTGTTTGTTTTTATCAGTTTTCTATTTTCTATTGATTTGTAGCATTTTACGATTGGTTTTTTTTGTATGTCCACACATACAATAAAACCACTTTTATTTGACAGGAAAGAGTTATTAAAAGTTTTTCCCACAAAGGAATTATAAGTGTCATTTGATAGCTAATGTTGAGTCAAATTGAAAAACGTTTGTTGCAGCCACATCCTTGTTGCAACGATCGTGAGATTGCGGTAGTCTAGTGGTTAAGGCGTTGGACTATTTGCGTACATGGGGAAACCTGTTAAATAAATAAAGACCAATAAATTTATAAAGATTTATTATCCCCATCTTCCCTGACTCTACCACAGACACATTTGGCCTAGTTGAGTAGGGCCCAAAATAATTGTATATGACCTAGGTCATAAGCAATTATTTTTTAAAAAATTATTCTATTTGAATCGAGATCAAAAATTACAATGTCGCCAAATATACTCTGACTTGTTAAAAATGTTTCCGTATGCAAACAGCTATTATAAATACCTACCAGCAACAGAAAACGAAAAACCCGCTGACAGTTTGAGCTATATTTCGCAATACCAATCTTGTATCAATAGATTGTATTAATAAAATAATTTGGTAAATATTTTATGAAAAATGTCCAAATTCATTTGTAGAGTAAACCATTATTTGAGCATCATATTATTATAAATTAATATTTGTAATTTTAATAGTCTGCAATTCTCATTTTATACCTTAAATAACCGTTTTGTAATTTTGACAGCATCCTGTAATCCAAATAGATCACTCTGTCTGGCATGTGATCCTGCATACTCTAAAAGCAGAATGACATTCTTGACCATTTCATCATTTATTCCCCGTTTTTTTAACGTCTCTATGAGGCTAGCTATCTCGTTGTTTGCATTCTTCTCGTGTCTTAAAGCATAAAGCGAAACGAGCTTGACAGCATCTTCGTTTCGCGTTTTATCTGATGCAAGTAGTTTCTTGATGTGCTGGAAAAGATATAGTAACTGGATGAGCAGAAAAAAATAATGGAGCAGGTTAAATGCCACATTAACCAAAACCGCTATTCAGAATACCATGTTTTTTATTTAATAATTTAAAAAAAAAATGTGACCACAACTGCCCTAATAAGTGTAAAGTTTAAGAACAAGAGTAATTTCCCAGACTAGCAAGCATTTTCAATAAATTCTGTTCTAAGAAAAAATCTACTTCTTAAAAAACAAATACTCTTCAGAGAGCATCTTATACCATTTTTCTCTAGCCCATTAGTGGTCTTAATTAAATGGCTTTTTTGTTTCTATAATCTATTATCTAATATATTTATGAGAAACAGGCACAAACATACAAACTAGACCGCAAAATAAATATCCGTTTTTTCCTTTGTATGATTTTACATCGCCATATTCTTTTATGACACTTATGTATTTATATAACAAGCATTGCTAGGTTTCTGAAACTGCTGGTATTGTAGTTTTAAATATTTTAAAACATTTTTTTTAATCCGGACACGACGGCCATATTCACGCAAAATGAAATGTTTTTTTTCTAAATAGATAAGATACTGAAGTGGCCTTAATAACAAGGCTTAATTGATATTATTATGTAAACCCATAAATTCTTCCAATACTATGAAGATGCAGCAAATCGCTCAAGGTTGGTATAGGAAAATGCAATATGTTCAATAATATAACGTAAGGTACTTTTGTGGTTCCTTTCTTAAATAAACAGCTATTAAAACCAATTTTTTTTCAGTTTTGACGTTTTAGTTAAAGAAAACACTAATTAAACCAACTTAATAGAAAGCAGGCTCGTTCAGGCTGCGGGCAGAATATAAATATTTGTTCGCATCCATGACATTTGACAAAAATATAGCGAATCCTAACTATTAAACTTATCAACCTAAGTGATAATCAGCTAAAAAAAATGAAGTATTCATATACAGACTTGTAAATGTTTGGAATGTTCGCTTTGACACGATAACTCTTGCTCCAGTTCGGACACCTCAAGGAGATTATGTTTGGACACCAAAGAGGACAATTCTCCTACAACGGTCACATGCTTCGATACAGTACCAGACATTTTCTGGAAATCAGATAAAAAAATATTATAGCTGCAGTGTGCCTAAGCTATATATTTTTTTGATAATGCAATATGGAAAGTGGTCTCTTCAATAGATGTTGGTAATGTTTTAATGAAACCATTTCCGTTGTTTTACCAATACACTTATGAAGTACGCGGTAGACCAAGACGTTTAAAAATGACAAATTAGTAAAATGATATTGCGAAATTCATTTTATCCTAATGCTGTTTGTCAGCCTTTTAAAATTTGAAATGAAAATGGTATTTCATTATGTACCTACATTAAACATATCAGCTAACATATAACTACAAGGATAAAATGTCAACAGTCACCATGTTAACATTTATTTTCACAAAATCATTTCTAGAATTTGCAGAGCTAAATATCTGACATGGGGAGGGGGAATTTTTTAAGAAAAAAAATATACTAGATTTTGCTCTAAGGGCCATTGTTATTTAAAGAATGAGACAGGTACAAATAATGGTAAAATACATAGAACTAGTTAAATGGCATAGAAGCGCTGTAAGCGAGCTACAGTGGATATGACAAAATCATGACATTACCGTCAGTTGAGAACTAAACTCGGGCAGTGATTGCGTCGGTGTTAGTTGTGTCGGTATATTATCACCAATACCATTCCGATATCTGAAAATGGATGCACTACGCAATACATAGATTTGGCTAATTCAATGGTCTGTAGTAAAAATGGTCAAAAATACTGAGCACTAGTAAGGCCAATATGACTGAAAGTAAAACTACCCTGAATTTTTAAAACAATTGGTTCATAGTGTACCCGTCCACCTCCTCTACCAACATATATTTTTTGTAATCATTACTTAATCATTTTACCTTAAATTGGGGATATGTCTCTACAAAGTTCTTCATGTCGGCAATACTGTCAACTTTTTGGTGACTTTTAGCTTTTTTTTGAAATTCCTCCATAAGGTCCTTTATTGTCTGGCCAATTTCACCAAAATTAAGGTAAAGGCTCTAAAAACAAAAATAGTAACAGAACACATATTTTAAAGCTTTTATTGTAATATTGTAGACTATGTATTATGATAGTTTTTTTAATTATTTACCACATAAGGTATGGTAATTTTGAAAAAATAGACAAAGTGAATAACCCGAAACTAAAGTAGTCCATGTAACAATTTTAGCCAAATTGAGTTAGGCTCATTTTCGACCTTGCAACATGGTTTTCTATCAGTGTTATTTATTTATTTATCTTTATTGGAAAACCCAACAAACACCACAGTAGCATACAAAAAATATATTTGACTGAACAATAAAAATCTATGTAAAATTAAAAATGGGTTTCTACTATCAAAAAGTTCATTAATAACAATTAATAACAAATATTACAATACCATTTTATTACTATATTTATATATCTACTTACACGAATTTAGAAAAACTATTTTGCCCTATTATTTTTTACACAATATATCATTGCTAAACACTTTAAATTGCGACTTATTCAGAGTCAATTTATCGAAGTAGTTAATAGTTTCATTATAATAATATAGTTTATAATGTAATAGTTATAGTGATCGATGTCATATCTTTATTGAAAATACCTAAAATAATCTATCGACGAGGTCATGGCAGTAAAGAAAACGCTGAAAACGTATATATTTACTCTATATAGAATTATAACTACACTACACACGGAAAGAGAACACAGATCAAAGAATAAAAAACACCATGAGTTTTATTATCACAGAATGTTCATACCTTGTTTGTAACTTGCAAGGTTGCCCCTAACTCAAAAAAAAATTACCTAAAATAACAAATGTATACTTTAAGTTTTTAAAAAATATTAATGCTAAAGTAATCTATGAAACAAACTAACATAAATAATGATAGTTAAGACTAGTTTTTTCATAAAATAAAAGTAAATGCTAAAGTGATCTATGTTACATTAATTGCTGTGGTAAGACACAATTGCCATAAGAGAATAACAGGAAAGTACTTAAAGCGCGTATTGTCATTTCAAAATACTATTCCAACCATTAATCAAAAAGTTGATACTTTTTCTAACTCCTGCTGAGGTCACAACAGGAACTGAAATACATTGTTTTTTTTATATAGGTAGATAGTAAACAATATCGAACATTCAGATAAATTCAAGGTATGTTTTCTTGGGTCACTCTTTCGTACCGAAGGACTAAGGGACTTCAAGATGTTGCGATACAACCAACCATCAGTACAAATGGAAACAATGATTATAATTCTAAAACAAAGGATTGTTTTTCGTAAAGGATTCATTAAAATTTACTTTATGACTTCTGATATGTGTTATAGTGCAGAACTTTGTTATCATAGTAGCTGTCAGCAAAAATCTCACCTGATTTTATAACATATAGAGTTAATTTATGTTTACACATGTCAGTGTTCATTGGATTTTAAGCTAAAAACTAGATAGTGTTAAATTTCCTAATGTATTTGTAAGTAATCTACGAAACTTTTTTTTTACTTTTTTCTAAATAAAAAGGTTACTATAACACTTGCATTCCAGATGTCTTTACAGTAGCTATACTTGATTATTATTATTATTAGTTTTAGGCGGGCAGCTTATGCTGATAAGCCTAAATCTGCACTTGTATCGTCTGATAAACTTGTCGTCTGTTCTTAAATTCGTTCACATTTCCGGCACTTATCACTGCACTTGGTATCTTGAGAGTTTTAAATGATGTCCTCGCAAGTGCGAATTTGTATTAATTGTGTATATGGTTTCAAGATTTGGAACATCATAATAGTGAGTTAATATCTTGTACTTTATATATTATACACATGAGAAAATAATTCTTAACACTAGTATAATATCGCTAGAGGTTACATTTTTTTACATTTTGCTCATTTACTAACAATTGTATAAGTGATTGATTTCTGGGCTATCTAAATATGTACTTTGAGGTTCCTTAGGTCAGTGGTAGGCATTTTGAGACCACTTTTATGCCAAAATGGCTATTCCAATTTACTAAAATTTAATATGCAAGCATCTTCATCGTTAACTTCCAAAAACCTGCTACTCATCGGTTGATTGTTATACATATTAAAGGTTAAAATCATGCATGCAACGTAAAGCAATCGAAATACCTTTGAGTAAAAGTCATCCTGTTCAGCCGAAAGAACAACTTCTTTTAAATCCTTCGATATTCCTGGTACATTGGCTAGATTCACTCGATTGTTGTGAATGTTTAACAATTCATGCACCATAGCCTGATATGTCCACTGGAGAAAAAGTATAGTTGTAATATAATGTAAAGAAAAGCCAGATCTATAAAAAAGGTGTGATTTTTTAAAAATAGTATCAGATATTTTCCCCGGTGCATATAACCTAATTAATAATCTTGCCACAGGTTCGACGGTATGTTTCGGAAAATGTTTATGCTTAAAATTTGTTATATTATCATAACGGTTTGCATAATTTATTTAGGGAAAGATTGTTCAAACAATATTTTATTTTTACAAGCTTTTATTTAACTTGCAATGTTTGTTAGCCGTTTAGGTAAGATCTTGCAAGTTGAACTAGAACCATTTCCTCTATCCTACGGAGTTGAAATTTAACATTTAGGTTCAGGTCCGATGACAATGCATTTTTATTGTTGATATAGATCAACCTTCTAAAAGGACATCAGTGAATATACACCTGTATATATTTTTGTAGCATAAATAATATAAATTTATCAAATTTAATAGAATTGTGATCAATTTCATACAGTACTTCTAATGAATGAGTCACTTGGTTGGGCAGACTTCCAAAATGTCCCTGTCCTTATGGGTGAATTCTTTAGTTAGAACTTATAGTATAACGCTGATGAGACATTTCCTTTCTAGAAAGTATATCTTCCGCTAGCCTTCTCTTTTGATGCATTATTATTCCTATTTATTTATTGAACAAGTTTCCCCGTCTGTGAATATTTTATCATAAATGAAAATATTATTTCTAAAATAGTTTCTTTTGATAAATATTGTAATGATTTTAAAAATAATATTTTCATTTATATTCCGACAAAACATGTAACTGGTGTCCACCCTAGATAGTTAATCACACTATTTAAAACTTAAGGAAATACACCCATGAGGTTTACATTAATTATTGTTAAATATATACTCTGTTTGATTTCTTTAAAAGCATAAATGTCCATCAAATTTTTATATTTTTCTTATATATTAAATAATTTACTATGATTACATAATATTTAGAAACTAACTCTAGTAATATTACTGATTTTGGTACGTGGTGACTTATTTATTGTATTTATTTATTTAATATACATAACGAACGTTAAAAGCCTGCAATATTTCTTAAAATAAATAAATAATGGCAAGACACTTTGTTAATGAATGTTGTCTAACCTGATTGAGGAGTGGAGTAACAGGGTCATCTTTCCTGTCTAATATGAGAAGCAGAGGCGGTGTCATATCGGGAACATTTGCTGGACTGCGAACAGTTTCAAAGAGCGCAGCTTCTCTGCGCATCAGCTCTCGCACTTTCTCACCGAGTCTTCGGCATGATTCCGAGTTGGCTTGATAGCGAATGGCCGCGTATCGCTTTAGAGATAACAACAAAGCCAGTAGACCCTGGGCACATCTTTGGAGGTGGTCAAGGTTCCACGCAGTTCCTAAAAAGAATCAAATTAATTTTACTAACAATAAGCCAGGCGCTTCAGAGGCAAAACATTTAAATTTTAACGGAAATGGCCTATAGTCAAGTTTTATGTGGTCAAAATTTTTTCTTTGTCAATGTCAATATAATATTAAATATAAAACTAAAAAACGGGTGGTGACCCCGGGTGCGATATTTCGTTCGGTGAACGACCTTCACCGAATGGCTGCATCGTGTGGTCCACTCGTTTTACGTACAAAGCGGAGTGTGTTAAGTTTCGTTTGCTTTGAACTTGTAAGCTACATCCCTGAAACTGCTCAGCGTACAGTATTAATAACTAATAATAAATTAAGTCACCTTGTAAACACCCCACAATATTGAAGGAGAAAAGATGAGGATTAACAGCTAAATAATCTCCAAAAAACTCCTGCACCTCACGCACCACCTCCTGCTCGTCACATTCTGCTAATGTTTTCACATCCGCCTTCGATATTATGTTACTGAAATCTGCACAGCAAAACATTATTTAAATAAACTTGCATAGTAAGATTAGTAGGCTGCCTAACTTAAAATTGATAATTAACTATGCTAAAATGCATGCACTCTCAGTTTAGTTTGTTGATTATGCATATGATTGCAAATGTTGAAAATAGTTATAAATGTAATGCTAATCAGACTCACGGGAAATTTTGATAATTTTAACTTTACCAGGTAAAGAGATTGGTGAATAGTTATAAAGCAAAGAATCTTTCTCGGAAATATAACTCGTATTCTGAAGCTCATCCAAAAAACTATTATATAGTATGAATTTATTTAATTAGGAATAGTTCTCTAAAAGTACATTTAAGTACAATTGGGTACAATTGAATGTAATCAACAAGTTCTGGCACTTCTGGATAGCTAGGCCCTGCAGGCGTCTACCCAGGATTGAACAGGTCTTTATATAAAATATAATTGACTGTAAATATACAAATATATATCCAATTATTAAAATTAATTAAGTAGATATTGTGAAAATAAAAGTGCTTTTCTCGTGTTTTATTAGACCTGTTTTTTTTTTTTAAATTTAAATGTTTGTTTTTTACTATTGGCTGTTCCTAGAAAATTTATTAAAGTAATCTTGTTATAAGGAAGCTTACTTCGACAAAAATCCATATAACAATGCAAAGTCAAAGGGAATCCTAAATGTCACTACAGAAGCGGCCCTCTCAAACTACAACAATATTTACTGTGATCTTCACTGCTCGCAGACCTATGGTCCACTACCTACTGTATCATATCCACCTTCCCCTTATCTATTTCGCATCGGAGCCACCTTTATTAGATCAAGTATCAGCTCAAATAAAATGCAAGTCATCGGGATGCAAATAGTTTTAATCCAGTATATGTTGATTTAGTATTATTTGCCATCTTTACGCTTCTCTTTTTATTCTAATTATTAGTTTTTATTTTTAGTAAAGAGGAATGGAAGGTTTCGCAAACTATCTTCCAAATTTTGTTTAACACAAATAAATTATGTGGCAGTTTAAATTAAATTAAACAGAATCTAGAAACCCTTTAGCGGCAGACAGATCACCAAAATGATTTTCAGTATCAAATCCCTTTTTTTTAAATAATACATAATTACTGCCTTTAATTCCAACTTACATATGTAATAGACTCCGTACTTGGGATATCTTAATTCTCTGGACAGCAAAGAGATGTTCTCGGATGTGGGTCGAAGGAAAACAATGCATTTGAGGTGCTTCAAACCCTCACCTTTATTGCCTCCATCTATTCTTTCAAACAGATATACTTCCTTTTGTGATATCTCAGACTGTCCATAGACCATGCTTACAATACTTGTCTAAAATACAATTATTATATGATAAACCAATAATCATAGATAGGATAGGTATCTAATTTAAATTTTGTATACAGCAAAAACAAAAAAAAAATAAGATATACAAATATTGAAACAACAAAAATAAACCTTAAATACCTTTACAGTTTGTTTTAATTCGTTCCTTTTCTTTTCTTTATTTACTTAGTGAGAGAAAGTATTTTTATCACACTGTCTGTGTAAATTACCCTTAATTCTGTGTAATGCTATTTTTATATGTAGTAAGAATATATCATATTTTTATTTAGGTACATTTTATTTATTTATCGTATGGCAAAAATGTACAAAGAATGTCAGAAGTTAAAGAAAATAAAAATTGAAGTATTAAACATAATAATCTATAGGACTATATGCTTATGTCCAGAGAGTATATCCAGTCGGTTACAATTTAGGTACAAAATTAATTGGAAAGGACTTATACAGTCTATGTCTAACAGGTGGGTCCTTGTTATTTCAATATTTAATATTATTGACAATATACGCAGTTTTGTTGCCACGAAATGAAACTGAAAATATATAATAAATTTATATATTTAATATATTTTTTTTATAATTGTCATTGTTCTTATAGTTTGAGAGATATAGGCTTCGGGAACTCTAAGATCCGATCTTTATTCTTTATTGAGAGAAATCAACAGCCTTACAAACAATTGGTATTAATGATACGTTTACATTTTTAAAAAAATATTTGTAAAACTAATCAAAGATTTCTATTGTTAATATAAACACTAAAAATCTGTATATACTTTGGAGGCAATTCAGAAAAGGCCCTAAAAATTAAGCTTGAGTGTAAACGGCTGCTTGACTGCCCTCTGATCCATCATCATGATCAGAGGGTACTCCACTTTCCGCAATCGTTTATCGTGGACTGACATGATATTGCTTACAGAATATACATGCCAGTCTTTTGTTCAAAGTTATTACGATCTATGAATTAAATTTAAAAGATATGTATTCTTTAATTAAGCCTAAAAAAACAAAAATGAATGTATAATGTGTGTAATATAATTAATGTGCAATATATATTAAGGGAGAACAAAAATGTATATCTGAATGTTTTCTAGAGTATGTTTTACTTAATACTAAAAATAGGCCATTGTAGGTAGTCAAAATGCTGTAGAAATTACTTTCATAGGATAACTGGTCCTGAAGTGTAGCAATCCATCCAAATCTGACCAGAGATAAAGAAACAAGATCTATAAGTGCAGCATACGCGGTCTGGGTTCGGCGGACAAAGACGCTGGCAGTGTAGTAACATTATGTATGCATAGGTCGGAGGATGCGTAATATGATGCAGTCATAATAATAAATGTTATTTCATATTCATCGTGACTCTTTTCCAGATTTATTAGTTTAAATTAATGTTATTGATATAGATAACATGATTTATTTTCGTTCTAAAATGTTTTATTTACCTATTATGGGTGAGAGAATAGAAGAAATAAACCTTTGTTTATGTAATTTAACACAAATGTATCTGAATAGTAGAATCAATATTAATACCGTTTCTTTATCCAATAGTAATATTTTCATTCCAGGACCACTCTCGTCGGTCATTTTTGTTATGTACATCTTTACCGCTTGAACCACATTCATATTGGTTAATATATAATTTACTTTTAATTTATTAACAAGACAAAATCAGGAGTGCAAGGTGTTTATTTTAAAAAAAGGTCAGAACCGACTTTTACGTACAAAACACGGAAGATGAACGTCAAATTGACAGACATTGATTTTCTTCTTCGGTAGATTGGAGTCATAAAAATGCTGGTCACAATAAAAAAAAACAACGTTTTTAAATTTTATTATTATATTTATCAATTATAAAAATCGACTAGTTCAACTCCGCAGGAAATTCCTACAAACTCGGACCTAATTTAATGATTATGGAGCTAGAACTGCTCTCAAATACTACTTTATCAATATTTCATCAAAAGATAATAATATGTAAATCAACGAATACCGTTTTGGGTTTGCACTCATGAACTAAAGAATGTCTGTTTGTGGTTATTTTTTAAATTCAGTCGAGTTTCGATTACCCCGTCTTCCAGCTGTACCTACTCTAGTTTATAGTTCGCAGTTAATTTTGCACAGCACTTAGAATACATTTATGAGTGAAGAGATCTGCATGTATAGTTATTTCCCATTGAATACGACACGGGGTTAGATACCTTTCACTCGGAATTTTAAAAATACTAGTTAAACAATACTTTAAACTATTTTTGATTTACTTCTATTTACATTTGAAAGGATATATATTTTTGTTAGTGTTTTTTTTAAACAATAATTTTATGTTTGATTAAAACCTATGATTATTATCGAAAGCTCTAAAAGTGTAATTTTAGATTTTTGAACTACTTTTAAATAAGACTTAGGGGAGTGGGCAATTTAAAAAAAAACTAACATTAACGTAAAACAGAAAAAGTTAAAAATAATGGGCACCACATAATACTGAGTAAACACTTAATTGTTGAATAAAATCACAAAATTACTTCAGATAACTTTAATTTCAATATAAAACAGTTATCATGTGGTTATCAAAGTGGTTCCCCAAAATCTAATAAGAATAAAGTACCCTACAACAAGCCAAAAATCAATCCCTTTGTTCAGCAATAAAATAAAAAGGAACTTACCGAAGTAATGTCGGAACGGAAGAACTGAATCTCTAGTGAGCAAACTACCTCGCTAGTTGCAGAATTAAATACCTAACAAAACAAATTCAGAAAATTAGAAAAGCCCCCGACACACAAACGGCTAAGCAGATTTTTTTAAATTATAGCTAAGAACACTCTCGATCAAGTTACATTTCAAACAAAAAAAATATATATTAAAATTTCAACGGTTCATCCATTTGGGAGCTATGATGCCACATTTATACACCCACTAACTTATTACATTCCTCTCTTTGCGTCGGGGATTAAAAATATGAGAGCTCGGATGTACCCACGAAATGGGAAGTTGAATAAAAATAAAATTAAATATTGCATTTTTTTTTTCTTTTTAACTAGATAGGTAAGGCGATTATAATAATTATAATGAGTATGGTTTTCATTTCATATACGTATTACTTTCGAACAATATGATTACCGTGCTGTTAATACAACCCACCAAGCCTAACTATAGTATCTTTAAATCGGGGCGTATTGTTATATTTTCTAATGTAGTATTTATGACTGGTTGAGATATATTTCTCTCTTTTTATTAAAATGGAATTTTCATCTCCTTTCTGGTAATGACGGTGGCTTGTGATAGCAGCTTTGGCTTATAATTTATTTTTTACCTAATTGGTTGTTATTTATCGGTTAGTTTGGTAGCTCGTACTTCGTAGCCATTGCTTGCTTGTGGCTGCTTTCGTTCGCAGTACGCACTTCTTTCTAAAAAAATATTCCAAAATTTTAATCCAAGATGGAGTCGTTGGTTGGTTATGGTAGTGATGATGAAAATGAGTACGAAATTCCTAGTGCGAAATTGGTGAGTTTATCCTTTAATCTATAACAATATTATTTTTTTTTGTTGCATTTCCATGTTTCATAAAAAATCTGTACTTTTAATTTCGATCAAATTTTTTTAGATTCTTGTCAAATAACAGATTCTTTTTAGTTCCCTAAAGACTTTAGTTCCTTCGTAAAATTAGCGTCTATAAAGACGCTAATTTTGATTTTTCGTACAAAACTTATTAAGACTTTATAAATTATTACTTTAGTTTAATAAGGACGAAGTGGGAGGACAAACCGACGTCATGTTTTTTCACTTCCAACTTACTATACAGGCTATTTTATTTCATTGATTTGCCTTATGAACGCTGACACCCTTTTGTCTGCAAACCGTTATTACAACTTACTCCATTAGAAAAAGAATTGGAAGAATTATTCACTAAGATCCCATGCATATGTTAATTTCGAGAACGTGAGTTACTTTATTATTTACTATCTTTTACCAGCTGTGAAATCTGCATTAAGAAATGCATGAAAATGAAGTTCTATTAATTTCATATCAGTATGTCCTTACACAGGATCTTATTACGTACGGAAAAACCAAGGAATAGCTAAATTACAAGGCCTAAAAGGCTGACACGGCTCCGAAATTCTCAGTTAGTAGTAGTAATAGTAAGTTAGAATAATAATAATGGTTAGAATAATAACAGATGTATTAATAATCCCGACTCTTTAGGCCTGGCCCGTAATTTTAGGCTTAATAAGTTATACAAGATATTTATTTCCATAACAATTTTTACAATGGTGTAGGAATTATTTTAGAACTAGAAAGAACAAAACAATGAAAAACAACTACTAATTAAATTTAAATTTGCGATTTTGTACATTCATACATAAATTTATACTTAATGAATACAAATAGGAGGATAAGAATCGAAATTCGTTAATATTATATAAATTAAAATTCAACCAATATAACTTATTAGCCTTCTTGAATTGTTCTATATCGTGTACTTCTTCAAGGTTCTCGTGTAGTTTGTTGTAGAATTTAAGACCCAAATTAAGATTTAAGAACTAATTTTACTGAATTTAATTGAATTTGGTCTTTTACTTAACACTATTTGAAAAAATATTCCTAAAACTGTATATTAATCAATGCTTCCGTATTCCGGTGTATTAAATTCTCATATAGCGTCAACTAACAGGGACACCAGTCTTGGGGTCGTTCCGGGCACACACAAACGCAACCTGCTCGGCCGGAAGATGACACAAATTACGAAGAAGTCAATATGGACATGAGTGAGGTGAGTTCCTTTTCATTCCCTATTCAACATATTTGATTGTATCTTTATCTTAATGTTCTTCTTGATGCTTATTTAAAAATCTATCAAAGAAAACAATATACGGATATGCCCTTAGTTTTGTTTCATTGCCAATACACAGTTTAAAACAAATCCTAACCAATCCACACTAAAAAAGAGAAGGCATATCATGCAATATGTGAAAGAGAAGGTGCAAGACCATATTGAGGCCTTTTGATTATTTTATGATTTACACGGTATTTAAAATAAAAAGAAAGATTATTTATCGATCAACCTCCTAAAAGGACAATAGTGATTTTAAATACATGCTGTATACAATATGAAGTTTAAAATTAATCTGGTATCTTTCGTACTGTGTCACTATCAATTTGTGTAATCGGTGTATTGTTTAATACCATGCATGACCAGCATCCATTACGCATGGATAGGGAACGTGTATATTATTTTCTTTGATCCTGATATATTATATTCTCATGCGTGCATGTAGGTAAAGCGCAAGCACACACTAAGTATGACTGGGGCCCCCATAGTATTCAAAAAAGATTCTCTATCTCCAGTCGTATATCTCTATATAAGATTCGTAATCTCTATTTTTATATGCTTGAGTAAACCATTCGCTCCATAAGTACATTGACTTTTTATTACTTAATTTTTTTTCAATAAAATTCTCTTTTTTTACTAAGGTCGTCCCATCCTCTCACCTTGGAGACATGCATTACAATAACGTTTGGCTAATTTACTTTATACTTTTGCTAAATGAACCAGAGATTTTTTTTACATTTTTCTAAATATCACTAATCTTTAATGTGTTCCTAAACTGCTTATCAACCATTTAATGATGCCCCTGGCCTAGGTCGGTGATTTCCATAGCAACTATGCTCTTACCGCATATAATGAATGTTTTATTTTTGGTTAAGAACATATTGTTTTTCGTCGAGCTTGAACATGCAAATATTAGGGCTAGATGGGTGACCAAAGGGCTTGAAATTGGGTAAATTACGTTTTGGAGAGGGTTAACATTAATGTTTAAAAATATAGTAACAAAATCAGTCACCATTTATTTTATATCATCATTATTCTTATATCCTTACATTAATGTCCAAACACTGGAATTTGTGTTCAGTTATTACAAATTTAACAAAAATATTTATGTTAATTTTAATAAATTGTTACTGTTTTTCTTGTATAGAATTACTGTTATTATTAGTTTTTAATTCATTATTATTAAGTAGGAAGATATTATTCCCATGTATCTTCAATACACACAGCATAGAGAGCTATCAAAGTCGTAGATAACTTACTGAAAATGGAATACCTATGTTATATTTTTATTATAACCCGAATCAAAAACATCTGCTATAATAATTGAAAAATAACTGTTTTAACAACAGCTATGCCATTGGAAGTATTTCTCAATTTAGAATTTGTTTATCCATTAGAAATACTCATTTCATAGCTTCTGAATTATGCAATTATCACAATTATTATTATACCCATATTGTTTTGTGCTAAATAGCTTTAATAGTGTACTTTTAATGATGACAAATTTAAAATGATCAATGATATTAATACATTTATTATTGTTGTATTTACGAAAGTACCCCCAAAGCACAATATAAAGATAGCTATAAAGCTAAACAAACGGCAGCTAAAGCCACCCCCCTCCTTAAGTCAGCGTCAACGCAGTCGCCGCGACCCATGCAGCCTGCTTTACTCCTTTACTTCAAAATAATGTGAGTACCAACCATTAGTGTGTAAGTGTTCATTTCAATGTTACAACATGAAAAAAAGGTTATCCATATTGTTAATTCCCGAGTGAAATCTACAAAATATTCTCACAGTGGCAACACAGGAGTAGATAATAATCGATTTAATAGTTTACCGTTATTATTGTTATTCATATTTACACAAAATATTATTCTCCTTTTATGATGTATTTATTGCGTCGACTACCGCACCATACTAATGAAAGATTAGTATAACCAATTTAATGTTATAACCTGCTATATTTTTGTATAATTTTTGCAGCATAACAATCAGTTACTTTAAAACCATTAGCCGTTAATAAAAAACGTATATTTATTATCTAACAATGAAATGTGGCTCGCGGTGCTAATTCCTCCCTGTTAATTGTATTATTTTTATTAAATTACTGCTACATTATTGCCAATATTAATGTTTTTTTACATACATATATAGGGAGGTATATATATTTTTTAAATGTTAAAATCTGCTACTAAGCTCTTTTAAGAGGCTATTCTGTAAGCTAATATCGGTTGAGGTTTGCGACCACCTACTCCAGGTCACAGTCATATATTCTTATATTAGTGTGTCACAGCGGATGTCCATTTTTGCCCAAAATGACTTTTTAAGACATCTCATATTAACAAAATTCCGCACACAATGTATGAATAGCCATATCATACTAGAAACTGAGATGATAAAATCATCCTTGCTTAAGTCCTCCAATTGGTTGAAATAATTTTAGCAGGTTTCCTACTTGGCTTTTTGAGTTTAAATGTAGTTACCATAGTGTAAGTCCATATATGACATTTATGAAATCGTTTCAAAATATCTGATATGCTGATATGTATGGACATATGCTGTTTAATAGTTACTTAATAAGAATTCAGGACAAGAGCTAATAGAAATCATAACACATTATTTTTATCTGTTTTTTTTTATTTCTTTGAAAAAATTTATGGTCTGATACTGGCCAAAATGAAAATATGCACCTGATGCTGGCTCACCTTGTCTTTATGATGGCCAATCTTTAGATTTTTAAATAGCCACCAAGAACCATTATAATATTATGCACACGTTTTTAATTGTCATGTCATATTGAGCGTAATCGAATATGTAATCAAATTTAACCATAGGATCGTCCTATTGGGATAGTGGTAGGTAAAGTTTAAGACTTTTAGATAATGTACTTCATGTACTATATTTATTACTACGATGCATTTATACAATCTATGTAAAAAAAAACTAATTTGTACTAATTTGCGAGCTGAGGGTTTCCATTAAAAATGTGCCGTCTCATTACTTTATGAATGAGAATGTTGTATGTCATGTTATATTTTGATAAATTAGCATAGCATAGGCCAAATTTAGTTTAGTTGATTAGGCCTAAGATAATTATGACTCTAGGTCATGGCATGTTCCTGAAGTAAATATTATTTCAATATGTATTAATTCAATTCCTTATATTTTTTTTAATTACATAATCAACCTCATCAGCAGTTAAAATTAGTCAAAAACCTATGTGCAAATTTGCAAATCATGTGATCATTATTTTTTAACATGTCTAATTGAAGTCTTTATTCCGTTGTTTCTATAAAAGAGTTGTGGGTATTGGAGTAAAAGGGTATTTGTAGGTACATGTTTCTTTAGTGTTCATTTTGTATGATAGTGATTAATCATGACTACAAATATTTTTTCTGTCTGATTACATTACTTAATGGACTTTAGACACTGAATGGTTTTCTTTTCCTTTGTGAATTAATAATGCAGATATGAAATAAGGAATCGCACCCCATTGATAGTAAAAGTCTCTTTGCAACCTTTATAACAAACACGTACATCTTATGATGTTATCACTATTCACATGCCACCTTCAATATTTATTTCTTTTGTTGCCTTATTTGTCCAGAAATTTTAAACCGATACTAATTCTGCACCTCATTCCGGTGTCTGTTTTGGTCATCCTTCAGGACTCGAACAATGATTCAGACAGCGAAACCCGAGAATCAAAGTCGCGAGACACGTCGGGACATGCAAGAAGCGATGCGTCCCGTGACAGGGATTACCGCAGAGAGGACACGGACCTCAGGCGACAGGACAGGGACTATAGGCGAGAGGACATAGACTACAGAAAACATGACATGGATGATAGGGTTGCAGAAAGTAGTGGTGAGTAATTTGTCTGTTTTTCTTTGTTACTATTCTTGATTTTATAATTTGAGCAATTATTTTTGCTTCACTTTGGCTACTAGCAATGTTTAGACAGAAGGTTGTCTGTGATATGTGAGATGATCACAAAAAATAAAATAAGACTATTTCAAAGTATGGGTTATAGAAAATTGGTTATTTTTCACAAGTGAAAAAATAACGATGCTTAGGATTTTATTATTGTATTTTATATTAGATTATTTAAGGTACCATAGAAAATAGAAACCTATTAACGAGATACACGTGTCTGTTTGTATTTACAACTCTTTAAACTTACCCTAGCAAAATTGAGCAGAGTATTACCCAAAATCAATAAAAATGAAAATCACAAAAGCTTTGCAATAGCTGAAAAATTGAGTTCTGTTAATATTAGTAGTTTACCCTTCGTGAAACCTAAATTTTAATTCCGAAGTACTGTCCATTACCTTCATTTTTATTATACGGAAACTATTGGGCCGACATTGTGTAAAAGCATATATTTCATAAAACATTTCACAGATATTTATTACTAATATTATGGTCGGCGATAGAAAGAGTTAAAAAAATATATTTTTCAGGAAAGAAAAAAGAGATTTAGTTTTTCTTACAACTTTTAAATGAATTGTTCAATAATTTTAACTATTAATATATTATTCTGCTTAATCATATAAATACATACATAAATTAAATTATGTTTTTAAACTATTAAACTAAATTAAAATATAAAAATAAAAAGAACTAATATAACATTTTAATTGACTGTACAACTAAAATCTTATTCTATCGAGACCATAGTCAATTTTGGACAGTTTCACATATGACTAGACTACTATACTTAGTTCTACTTTTCAAGATCATTCCAATATAAACAATATAGTGATGGATGGATTCGAATGATGTATAATTTAATTATTATATTTGTCAATGTTTTCATCTCAACACCAAATATGGCAACTAAATATTACTGATTAAAAATCATTCACAGCATTTCATACAAATATTAAAGGAATTCTGTAAATGAAAATAATGATCTCATTATATATGTAGTTTATATATGTATATATGTATTATATATGTATACATGTAGTTTTTGATACAGATTATGCAACTATTTACTTTTTTTTTCATGTTTTACTACACAAATTTAATTTAGCGGATGAAATCACTTTTATATAGAAAAAAAAATGAAAAAGTTAATACAGGTCTAAAAATCACCTTTATTTGAAACAAATTATTGTTTCAATATTTCCCCTAAACTTTTAAAACAACAGGTCATAAAACCAGTAAGTTGTTGATTTTAATTTGATTAACTTTTTTCCACCAATATTTACAATACTGTAATATTAGTAGTAAGATGTATAGTTTATTTATTACCATAAAAAATATAAGAATGGGATGTGTGATCATCTATATAGACGGTAATTAATAATTTGTAAAATTCATATTTTCATAATATTTATAAATATTACTTTCAATGTTGAAGCGAAGTCCATACTTAGCCCATACTTATACATGTATTCATTTTTATACATACTCACTCTTCGCAGAGGATACATTTACTCAGCTGTTACACCACCATATAGACTGCGCAAATATTTTAAGATAATCATCATACTAAAAATCGATCAGTTAGCTGGATTAGCTGGAAGGGATTGCCTTTAGGCCATTTTGTGTCATATTTATGTGTGAAATAAAGCCTTTATTATTATTTTCAATGAATAAATTGAATACGCGCTGACATGAACACCGCCGCACTGGAAATTGAAACTAAGATATCATAAATGTTACAACTTTACCATTTTAATTAATGGAACTCTTATGGATATTTTGAACTATTGATAAATCCGAAAAGGTATGTATTTCTATGGACCATTTATTACACTAGTAAATTATGTTCAATAAGTTTTTGTTTTCTTGCAGAGAACCGTGATCGTGATAGAAGATACACCGATCGAGGGGAGAAGAGTAACAAGAGGGACCGCAGCTCACCAGACGGAAGATCTTCAGGACGAGACGCTATTGAACGGCATTCCAGGTTCGAGTTGCGGAATTAGTCCTATCTTTTTTTGGTGTAGCTATTCACGAGTTAAGCAACTGCCACTAGAAACCTACTAACTGTTTTCTAAATTAATTTCTCGCTTTAAAGATTATCAGCATGCGGCCACCCTGCCAAATCACTCCACCATCTTAAAGATCTAAGGCAGCATCATTCCACATCTAGACACGGAAAAGGGGAGACTGGTCATTAGGGTAACCGTTGGTAGCATAAAAAATATTGCAGCCCATCTAGGAGGTTGTAAATCCCCCAACTGTTTTTCATTCCCTTGGGTTTTCAATTATTTTTAAGGACTACACCACAGACTTATAAAGTGTGTTGCTGTTGCTTACTTTTGTTCGTATAGACTGAGTCCTGACCTTTTATTATGTTCTAACTCAGTCAGTGATTTCCGCAGCTACGCTAATATCGCATTAGAAATATTAAACAGAAAAATATTAAGAAACAGTTGATTTAAAAATAATATTACCATTATATCATTGCTACTCTCATTTCTAGGTTTCTTTATTTACCTTTGATTCATTGTTTTAGTATTTTTGACCAAGTACGATGTCGTAAAAAAATAAATTTTTTGAGAGACCAGTGAATTCTTTAATGTTTATATTTTCAAATAGGAAAATCTCATGATATAAATCTTCTCATGGTATAAATCTAATTATTTTATATGTTTTTTTTTATTAGGCGATCGGACCGTGATGGCGGTTCTAGGAAGGGACTCGTCGGAGAACATCCTGCTTCCTCGGATTCACATGATATAGATGAGAGAGAATCGAGCAAGGTTAGTTTTTTAATGTTACTGTGAAAAATTCTCAGCTATTGTTTTCCAACTAATCAATATTGCTACATGAGACTGGAAATGTTATAGTTAGTTAGTTATTTAATGCATTAAACAGCATTGCATTATGTAATTATTTTAATTTAACCAAGAAGTCGGGTGAGACTTGAAACGAAAAGGTGTAAAATGCTTTTGTTGCAGAATTCTACTAGCCTATGCTGCAATATCTTACCCCGCTGTCCACTTAATTAATTTATTCCTATATTGGAGAAAGTAATTTTTGTTGCTGGGTACTCCAAAAAAATCCTGGTTAGTTTACAAAGCAACTTTATAGATGATTTCGTAAAAAAGACTTTCCTCCAAAATGGCATGTTTTTTTGTACTTCTGTTGCCATTTTATGCATTTTAGTTAAAGGGCTTCTGTGCATTATTTTGAAAAATTAAATTATTAAAAAAATTAATGAATTAAGATCACACTAAAATACCTTTATCACAAGTATTTCTTTGCATGCAAGGTATAAGATGGATGAATGCTACTTGTTTGGATATTCTCTAAATAATATCTGCTATCATATCTATCTTTTGATGACATAAGTGTTCATAATACATTTTCTTCAACTACAGTTAATTGAAGAAAACTTATATTGAACACTATTATATTAAGGTTCTATCAGTATAAAACCTTAGTGCCAGAAAAAATGTACATAATTTCTTTGTTTCTAAAATTATATGCATAGCTTAAAGGTCAAAAGTTTTAATATATTCTGTAATTTCAACAAATTTAGGCACATTTTATTTGATAAAATATTCTCTAGATGTTGACTTATTATAGATGTTTACATATATATATATATTTCGATGGTGAATTGCATTTTAAACATTTTTTTTTATTGTCAAATTTTGTCATTTGACATTGTTTTTACATATTTATAAGGTACGCCCATAATGCCTATTGAATTTTTTAATCGGCTGGGCGCTCTAACAGTAATTTTGCAATGGTAGTGTGAAGGAAAATAAGGTTAACTTTATGGCATAACTTTGCAACTTCAATTATAAAAAACAATTTTCACTTTAGAAATATTACAAGCAAATTTAACTTAGTTTGAGTAGGGCTATAAAAAAATATGACCTATGTTATATCATGATGACCCATGTCATATTAATTATTTTATAAAAAATATATATTTACCATTGTATCATAATAATATTTTTTTTTTTAGGTGCCGGCTTTGATGGAATTGAAACCGTTTGATGGGGCCCCTCCTCCTGGTGCTTTGTCTATGGCTCAAAACCGAGAAACTGATCGGTAAATATTTATCTCTATAAATTTTGAATATATACATTTTTCATTTTTATTCTCGATAACTTTAATACCACAATATGTCTATAAATTAAACATTATCTTTGTTGAAATCTTTTGCCAAATGCAAACATGCATAATACTCCAACATAACTTGTAAAAACTATGCCATTATTTTTTTTCAAACGAAAATAAACAAGTTTTATTTTTTCCTGTTTGGAATAAAACTTTAGACAACAAAAAGTCAAATGATTTTCAAATTATCGAGTATTTTTTGCTTTTGCTCAGTGGCTGAACTATGATAAATAGATGATTCGGGTAATTATTCAGTTAACTGAATCATACAAATGTATCTCTAAGTTTTCAATGCCATAAACTTAGTGTTATTTTATTAAAAATATGAAATATTTCTATATAGGCCAGTCAAATAGAGGGTGACAAATATATAATTTAACTCTAATTGCAAAAGTTTTCAAATATTGTCTACATACAAAGTATTAAACCATTGTTTATGTACTAAATTTGCAACTCATTTACTAACCCGAAGTCAATAAAATTTTATTATAAGTGTTTATTTTTTACAAAAAAATAAGTCAAAGTTTTGCAAACTATAATATCAATTCAACTAGAGTTTCGAAATATAAATATAAATTTGCAACATGCGCTTACAAACGGAACCAAATCAAGAATCGGTAAATGCGACTGAACGAAACTACGCATAAACGAAACATCTCCCTGCCCGGTTGCGGCTGTCCGTACGCTTAGCCAGGCAAACGGAGAACGCTGCCGGAATGAGGAAAAATTTAATACCTACCAAACAATACAATCTTTATTTACCTCTCTTCTTAATTTTTTATTCTTCCGATGTCTCAATCGGGTTACATATTTGAAAATGAGTAAAATTGTAAGAGCTAATAATCTTTTTTCAAAATTTTTGCGATTTTTGGGTTCGTAAATGAGTTGCAAATTTATTAAGAGAGTGAATACATGATTCCTAATAAATTAGCTAAGTTTGGAAACTTTTGCTTTTTTGTGAAATAAATTTTTATTTTGACTGGCCTAATAAGCAGCCTGTAAGACGCAAAAATGTTTTTGTTTTGAATATCCATCGTACCTATCCATTCGAGAAAGTAATTAATATACCTAGTTTATTTGGGAACCTGTCAAATTTAATACTACTTCACGAAAATACCAGTAAAACATAAAAACTTTGAATAAATTAGTACAAATAATTGTTAATAATTGACTCATAAAAGGCAAAGGGATGTAATTCACAAAATGGAGACAGATGGTGAACCAATAATAGCGGTATTGTGCTCTGGATAAAGGTGCCAGGAACTGAGTTTTGCTTTAATATGTGAAGTTATCAATCCTTCAAATACCAGGTCCGGAAAGCCTCATTACCTTTGTACCTGGTCAGAAATCTAAAATTTGAATAACCTCTCAAACGTTATCATTGACAGAGCAGAAAATAACCACGATCATACCACTTCTTTAAAACCCTATGTATCACCACATTACACTCCAATAATTATACATGTACCCTCGGTGTGGATTTAGGATGCTATTCGTTCTCTGTTTACCAACCTTTTTATAATGAGTCTGATCTAGGTTGGTGATTTCTGTTCACAGTTCCAACTGTTCACAGAAATCACTGATACTGAAATATGTAGTTTTAACTCAACTTTTTGCACTGTTCCAATAGAACGTTCCATCTTCACACAGGTCAGACAGAGAGAGCACGAGTCGTCGCGACAGAGACAAAAATGGAGACAGAGAGCGAGATAGGAGCGACAAGGACAAGAGGGACCGCAGAGACCGAGACAGGGACTCCGACAGAGACAGACATAGGAGAAGAGACGATGACAGGTAAAAAAAAACTGGAGAATATTTACAAATTGTGTAAATGGTAGTAACCAACTTAATTTTTTTCGATTGATTGCCCATGAAAAGTAAGCCTAAATTTGCAATTTTGAGTTGAGATAAGGAGAGATAAGGTTGCAATTTATAAGGAGAGATCTAGTGAAGTAAACCTTATTGACTTGGTTAAAACCAGATAAAATGAAATTTATTGAAGATTTGATAAACTATTGACCTTTCAAATATTAAAAAGACAGGTATAATAGGGATGGTTATATTATGTTGTTTATAATGTTGTTATAAAGGATGAGTAAAAATATACGAAAATAATTCATCCCCAAATTTATTATTTTTATTTTTTTTTTTTTTTTTTTTTTATAAGTTCTTTATTTATAAACAGAATACATATTTAATTTGTTTGTTCACAAAACCCTTGCGGGTTTTTATGTGAACTCATTCGTTCCTAATTTAACTTATTTAATAACATTTATATCTACAAAACATATTCAATATTCACTTAAAACACTTTTATCAATGACGAGCTACTCATGACGGTATCTCTCCAGACTGTCTTTAATTGTTTATTTATAAAAAAAAACGGTCACTTCCAGTCGCGTCGGTGTAATTATAATGAAATCGGTACGAGTACATCTCACACCGGTCGCTTCGAGTACATTCATCAACAAAAATACTATTTACAATATATTTTTTTTAATTCTTTTTTTTAAAACGTAATTAGATAAGTTATTCGATTGCTTTATATTACTCGTAAGGTTATTAAATAAAATTGGAACAATTCTCTCCAGCCTTCTTTTGCCATATTCATTGTTGAATTTGGCCACTTCCAAAATTCCTTTTGTTGTTTGCCTTGTTTTTATACTGTGCGGTATTTTCTGTTTATATTTCATAGAGTAAAATTGTTCCAATATTACCTGATAATCAATTTTTTTTTCTATTGGTAAAGTATTACAATATTTAAATAACTTATTTTCCTCACTTTTTAATTTATTTTTAATTTTTTTTGGTACTATAGTTTTTATTATTTGAAGCTGAAGTTTTTTAATTTTTAGAATGTATGTTTTAAATGTTAGACCATAAGTACTAATTCCATATGTTATTCGTGTTTCTGCAAGTGATATATATAATAATCTTAGTATTTTATAGGGTACTTTATATCTTAAAACCGATAGTTTGCTTAGTATTGCACGTAGGTTTTTACATACTTGTTCGATATGTGGACCCCAATTAAACTTTTCATCAATGGTCAGTCCTAAATATCTATTTGTAGCGACCTTATTTAAGGAGGGACAAGAGCAAGGCTTTTGTATGCTATGTAGACACGCGTCGAGGTGTGATTTTATTTCTATACTGTGGTTGCTTTTGTTGTGGGTGCTGTGAATATGAATGTAATTAGTTTTACTCGAATTTATGACTAATCCACTATCGTGAGCCCATTTACATATTGAGTCGTATGCATTTTGCATTTTTTTTTGTGCTTCTACGATATCATTGTCCGCTGTCACTAGACAAGTGTCGTCCGCGAATTTTAGTATTTCACATTCTTTAATAACTCTGGCCATATTATTCACATACATAAGATATAAAATCGGTGCTAATACTGCACCTTGCGGTGCTCCATATTTTATTATTTTGTGATTGCTGACTTTGTTCCTAATTTTTACTGATATCTTACGATTATTTAAGTAATTTTTGAACCAATTAAATAGTGGTCCTCTAATTCCGCATGTCTCAATTCTGTTTAATAACAAATCATGTTCTAAAGTATCGAAAGCTTTAGAGAAGTCAATCATGAGTACTATTACATGTTTTTTATCATTAAGACATGTATTGACATAGTTCCCAAATATCGATAGGAGTTGCGTTGTACTTTTATTACTTTGAAATCCAAATTGCCTTTCGTGCAATATGTTATTTTTACTCAGAAATTGTGCAATTTGGTTCCCAATATGTTTTTCCATAATTTTGTTAATGGCTGATAATATTGATATCGGTCTGTAGTTTCCATAAATTTTATGATTCCCGTTTTTGTATATAGGTCGAACAATTGATATCTTCAATTCGTCTGGAACGATACCTTCGTAAACGGACATGTTTATTAATTTAGCGATATCGGTGGATATTTCGTTCTTAATAATTTTTAAATCGCACATTCTTATTGAGTCAAAACCCGGAGATTTTCGTGAATGAAGACTATCTATAATTTTAATAATACTTTCTTTATTTGCTTTTTGGTAAAATATTGACATGTTACAATCAAAGTCAATGTCATTATTTTTTTCAATCTGAACGTTACATATTTTTTTAATTTTTGTCGTTTCACTTATGAAATTTTCGACAAACTTATTTGCTATCTCTACGTCCGTGTTATTACTACCCATGTATTGGATTATTACATCATCAACATTATTTTTCGATTTACCCATCATCTCATTAATTTCTGACCAAATTTCCTTTCCATTCCCATTGCATTCATTGATCCTTTTTAAATAGTAACTATTCTTGGCCCTCTGTATTGATTTATTTGTTTGATTTCTTATTTTATTATATTTTACTTTATTTGTTATATTACTAGGATCCTTTTTTACTCTTTGAAATGCTTTATCTCTATTTTTTATTTTTACAATTATTTCCTTTGTAATCCATTTATTATTTACATGTTTTGGTTTAATTGTTGTTGTATAAGTAGCATTGGAATAAATATTTTTGAAAGTAGATACTAGGTTATCGTACATTTTTTGGGAATTATCACAGTTTTTAAATATGTCATTCCAATTTGTAGCTATTAAATTTAAATCACTGGTGTAAATTACCTCCGCTGTGGCGACACTACCAATATCTCATGACTTTGATTGATATTTGTGATATTTGAAATTGCATGGCCAATTAGCTAAATGTTGTATTGGGAATGGTCTTAGGACATAGTGTATATTGATTTTGTGTCAGCGAAAAAAGTTTTAATAGAAATTAAATTATGTAAACATAAAAAAACTACTTTACTTTGACCAGTTAATACGATAAGGATGTAGAATAGTTAGAAGGAAGCAATAGGATGTTCTTTAAGATGACATTTGAAAATGGCCTTTTTGGAAATTGGATGCCAGATTTCTAGTTGAGTGTAATGGAGTATTATGAAATTATTTATTCAAATTTAAGATTATGTTTCAATGAACTTTGAATATAATTTTGGTTTATAGGCATCGTCGCCGATCTCGCTCACGTTCCCGTGACAAATCGCGTGATAAAGAAAGAGAAGGAAGGGGCTCCTCTCGCCGGTCCAATGAATCTTGGGATAAGGATAAAGCAGGCTCATCACAAAGGTAACCAATAATTTAAACATCTCTGCCTCAAAATGATAATCTGGTGTTCTAGTTGTTTTAGTTATGAGTGAATTCAACTGAAACTACCAAAGTCTCCAATTACACTTTTCACTAAACAACAAAAGAGTTCTTTTGGAAAGTACTACAACTAAATTGAATAAGAAATAAATCATTATAATTTTTCAGATATTGTGTAGCAAGAGTAACAAACATTTATAAAGCTGTGTTATTTATATTCCAATACTGTGGACTCATTACAACCAATTATATTTAGTGTGTCATAAGCTGAATATTATTATTTATTATTATTAGGTAATTACAATATTTAGGAGCTAGCTCCGGTGATACTGTTGAGTTTAGTAGGTGAAGGAAAAAAAATTATGCCTAACAACTCGCAGTCTACGCTTAAAAACAGCCTTGGAAGAAGGAAAGGGATCAAATACTGACCTATGAATAGTATTCCTCTGCCGAACTGTTCTGGAAAGAAACGAATTGAACCCAATGTTCCGTTTTCTCAAGATAGGTTTTATCTCGGAAGGAAGGTCATTGCGGCCGATATAAGGAGGCTTAGAGAGTTGGGAGCTAAAAGCAGATCAGGCAGGCTCATTCGTCAGTCTTATATAAAATAGATAATCTGAATTCAAAACGCCTTCTACTTAGTGGCTCCCAATAATGAGTTGAAATTAATTCAGATGGACTATCATATCAACTAAAACGCCTAAAGACATGTTGCATGGCTTATTTCTGAACTGCTTCTAGTTCACCTTTAAGACATTGGGTGTGAGGATCCCATACTGATGAGCAGTATTCAAGAGTAGGACGAACTAACATTTTGTATGCCAATGCTCGCGCTTTAAAATCAGCACCTTTAAGACTTCAGCCTTTTCACTACATCATCAACATGAGTTCCCAATGAAGATTAAATAATAGGGCAGTTCCAAGATGCTTCGTGGTAGAGGATTTCAAAAGATTTGCCAGCTAGTTCGTATTTGAAATCATTATGGATTGAACCGAACTTTATCAAAGCTAACTTGTCTGAATTTAATCGCATGCCATTTTGATTAACCCATTGGATCACTGCATCTAGATCGTTTTGCAGAGTTTCACAATCTGATTTATTCCTAACTATCCTAAATATGACACTATGATCTGTAAAAAGTTGCATGAGTGAATTAACACAAGCAAGTCGGTCCTTCATAAGAAATAGATAGGAACACTACCTTAGGTACTCCGGATGGCACGGAAACTAAATGGGAAAAAGCCTTTCCAACAGAAACCTGTGGACTCTTTTTAGACCAAAATGACACAATCCATGAAATCTGCCTCTAGGATCTAGAGGCAGATTTCTAAGTTTATTCATTAAACCTGAATGAGGGACGACGTCAAAAGCTTTTGCAAAGTCTAAAAATATTATCAATTGAAATATTTATTTTACATTAATCAACTTGAAATTAAATAAAAATGAATAATAAATTAAGTTTTACCATCCCCACCCACACACACCCACAATCCATGTTAGTTTTTTTTTAATAGTCGACGCATCTAGAAATAATTATTTGTCAATAAAACTTCACTGGCAGGTTTAGTCTCAAAGGATATAAAATAATAAATCATAATTTCTCTGTCTAAACCTCATTACTCGATTTTTAGTGGTTTAAAATATTTTCCTTTTAAAATGAAATAATAAATGTTAATGCTGAATCTCATTATTGAATCAAGAAAATAAAATCTAAGAAAAATTTACGAACAAAACCTATGTTTTTTATATAACATTATTTTATTATATATATAGTTTTACTTCCCGAGTAATGAATGGTTTTGAGATTAGAGGTTGAATGAATATCAAATAAAATGAAAATAGGTCAAGACAGGGGACAGGGGGGGGATGACAACAGGTGTTGTAGTTGTCAATGATCGAGTTTATCAATCAGGATGATTTGTATTTATAAGGTAGGTCGAGCAGGTGTAGTGGCACCTTTATTGCTTTCTGTATCATAGGAATAATGCAATTTTAATATCTTTACTTTAGATTGTTTAGCTTGATTTTAGATTGTTTTTCAATAATGTAATTGAATTTTTCATGATAAAAAATATTTTATATTTTGGGCCCTGCTCATTTAGCCAAAATTCTTGTAATGCGAGTAGAGTCTGTGGATTTAGTGATATGGTGACTAAAGCTAGGAGGGACTATGCAGATTAGAATATAAGACCTGTTACAAGTTGACGGCTTAAACCACTGGATCGCTCGGATCCCCACAAACATTTTTCTTCGAAAACCTTGAAAAAAAATAGATTTTCCCAGCTTACCAATGGATTGACTGCTGCACAAAATGTTATTGTACTAATTAATTTTACGACATAACTATAAATAATATTTCAATTATTGATATTGCAATGTAATTTATACATTTTGTTTGTGAATAAATTTATATACTCTATATACCAACTATTTGGAATTAATCATTTGTAGATTATATTTATTAATATTTTAAGGTCATCATCCCATGAGAGAAAACATAGCCACGGATCTACTTCACCCAATTCTGGAGAGTATCGACCTTCATATAAGGTGTCCAAGAAGCTTCAAGTCATGGAGAAAATGGGTATTATAAGTTATATTTCTTTTCCTTTATTAGTGTTTAAAAAAAAAATTTGTGTGGTTAAAAAAAATAAATTAATGTAACAGTAATTTAAACATAGATAGTGTCCATTAACAACTGGATATTTTTAAAAAGTTTAGCCAAATGATGTAATTTTTTACTGTAATTTACACTAATAGCACACTTGTAATCACTATATTTTGTCGGTTGAGTCTTATTTGACTCAAATCTTGATCCTACATTGGCGCTCATTCAATTACGGACTTACAAGTCTGTAAAAATCGGTAAATATACTTAATATGCACGGAGAAATTGACAATGTATTGTCACACTATAAAAATATTAAAAAACATTTTTTTTCTTTAGTTTATTTAATTTTCAATATTATTTTCAAACTGTTGAATCCTCCCTCGTATATAGATAAATATTATAAATAAATTATACAAGCTTATCTTCAAAATACTTTTTGCTCTTTCCAATAATAATATTATTAGGTGAAATTTTGCTGGGTTTGATGGATAATGGGTTAATGTTTCACGGTTCTTAGTTTCGGAACGTGTTTTTGAATAAAAATATTTTTTATTTATTCTAAAAAAGTCTTCAAAATCTCCCTACATGAGAGCTCTTGCATAAATTGAAACTTAGAATAGCCTAAATAAGCAAAGATGCTTGTTTAAAGAGCAACAAATTACTTGGAAGTTTCTAAAACATACTAAATATTAGAGGTAACTATCTTTTTTACAGGACTGCAAATAAAAACACCCGACGGTTCTATGGCCACGGCCCAAATGCTCTTGCAACGAAGCGTGGCCGAGCAAAGAGCGCCCGCCGCCAACACCAGCAACAATACTTTGCCCAGCTACTACAATCCCTCCGCTGTCAACGCAGCCAGATATGCTGATCAGGTGAGAATGATTCATTCAAATAACCTTGAAATTTGGAGTCTTTCCACTTTTTATGACGGTTGACTTTGGTTTCCAGTGGTGTGGTTTCCAGTGGCTCATTTCAGCTTTGTATTGGTTTCAATGACTTTTTGTTATTATTGTTTACAACAAAAAATAAGCAAGGACCGTTGGTCAACGACTGTCAATAAATTTCAAAATAATATTACAGTATTAAAAAAATTAAGATAAAGATTTTAGCACAAAAAAATCAACTGATATTGTTAGAATAGTTTTATTATTTTCAATTTCTTCAACTGAAATTTCAATATTTATTTTTTTACTGATTTTTTCAGTTAGTTTGTTTCAGCTAGCAGGCGAATACCTGCTAAGAGATATTCACCAAAACATTAAATGGTTATTTTGCACTTGGCTGTACTGTGAGTTTCCAGACAGCGTTCATATTATATCAAAATAAATCATGATAATAAACTAAATACTTTTTCTTAAGGTCCAGAAACGTAAGCTGCTCTGGGGAAATAAGAGTAAAGAAGTCACACCGGCCGCCGAGGTTGCTCCAGTTGCACCCGCACCCAACCCTAATGTGAGCAAGTGGACCGGGGCGCGCTTCTCGCAAGACAATGATGGAAAGGTTGTGAACAAATTCATGCGACTAATGGGCATTAAAGACCCCGGTAAGATGGTTTTTGTAATTTTTACCTTTAACGTTATCCGAATACAGAAGTGTTTTTTTTGTATTAGAGATAGTCTAATCTAGGGTTATTTATATTTTTTTGAGATGTAACTAAGCTTCAGAAGCCACAATTTTTAATATAAAAATAATCTTTTTAGCACATAATGAAAAAAAATAAAAATGAAATGCTGCCTGTTGGTAAGCTCTTAACTCGAGAATAGCTAGACCGATTTGGCTATTTTTTTAAATGAGCCGCCTACAGAGCCCTAGCTAATAGCCGGGGCGCAGCCCGGGTTTACAGCTCTATAGCAATTTTCCCTGTCCTTTGGTCGTCTGTCTGCCTGTCGTTTAACCTTATGTTTCGGTACATTGGAAAGATTCTTATATTCGTTAAAAAGAGTAGGTATAAGAAAACCAAGAGTGCGTTTGCCGTAATAACACCCCCTAACCTCCCCTAGGTAACTGCCTAGGTACCACTAACAAGCCTCTACTTTTTTGTCGGGTGGTCAACTGGTGCCCTATGGGTCGTTGAAAGATTTACTATGTAAGTGATCAAGTAATATTTTATAATGAGCTAGATATTTAGCAGGTAACACCTTGCAGTGCGCAAATAACAATGACGGATTTTTTCTACTTTTAGCCCTAATAGCGGGTACCACTAGTTTCAAAATTCGTCGCCATCCTGATCCGATCCTGAGTTCGATCCCACTTTTAATCACAATCGCAGTTTTAGATGGCTAACAATCAAGCAAATTCAATTTGGGTGTCCAGTTTACGACAATCAACTTAATACATAGTGCATTGGTATACATTAACGTATTTGCTGACGAATCAGTACACTTTACGTACAATTTTATTACAGAGTTTTAATTTAAGCATTTTTTGCTCATATTTCAGAAGTGGTTCAAGCGACTGTATCTAATCCCGACCCTAGCTCGAGTGATGTCGTAAAGAAGCAGGAAGAAATGTTCCAGGCTATGCAGGCGCAGTATGATGTTGCCAGGGCTACCACACACACAATGCGAGGAGTTGGACTAGGATTCTCCAGTTCTGGCTATAAGTTTTAGCGTGTCGTCGATTCTGAGCATGAAAAAGTGCTACAAGAGATAAAGAGAAAGGGAGTGAGAGTTCCTTCGAGTGAGATTGCAAACACTCGGTCATAAGAACCGATTTTACGTCCTGAACATTGTTGACGAAAATTATTAATTATGAAGTGGTGTTCCTTGAACTTTAAAGATATTCAGACTGTAATTGATTGTGTTAAGCATAGTATTGTATTGTGTTATGGCTGTTTTTAAACAAATGAAGCACATCTCCTGCAATTTATTTTTTTTGGTAAGTAAAATAATTACTATATGGTAAACTTTGCTGTTACCAAAAATGAAAGTAAGTTGCTGGCAGATAAAAGTTTTGTGTTATTCGATCAATAAAAGTTATCCGTGAAATTTCACTTTCCGCTGAAAAGTATGGGATTTGGAGCGGTGACCAATTTAAATTTTTGTTTATTTCATACATACATACTATATGAAAAACATACATACTGCCTATGTCAAAAATATCATTTTTTTTTTTATTTTACTTCCAAAACTAAATAATTTTTGCACTGTCGCTCGGCACACTACATTTGGTATTTATTATTCATCTTTGAGGGGTGAAAACTGTCCAATTTACAACAAAGGGAGGTTAGTTGTTATTATTGATGTATTGTGTCAGTGATTGATTTAGTCACTCAGATTTACTTGAACAATAATAGTATATTTGTTTGTCATACATACTTAAGTTTATGAGAGAAAAGGCCTCATTTATTTATTATTTAAATAGGTCTCTAAAAGCAAAAGTCTCAACAAAATATTTTTAATCATATGCAGAATATTTCCTGAGTTCTATGATAATTAGTTAAATAATGTAATATATATTTTTTTATTTTGAATTAGTAATCAACCAGGAACCCAGGTTTTAAATTTGCAACCCGATTATATAAAAAAAAAAAATATAAAATGTTCATTATTTATTGAAAATATTATTTATGTTCATCAGATAAAACTTTTTTTTATCGAGTCTAAAGAGATATGAAATTTGTGTGTGTGTTTGTGCCATTATCAAGGGACGGGCTAGTTGATGTTGTTCGCGTGATTGCAATATTGTACAGGAGTGGTCCGCGAAATAGCCGTCTCTCATTTTTGTCATCTTTCTTAAACTTCTAAAATGGACATATCATTGCTCAACAACATTATTGGAATCTGTCATGCAAGCTTAATTTAAAATCACAATGTGAGAGACAAAGGAACACAAATTCCAAACTCTTTGATTGATTCTATATTTATGTCAATTTTTTTTGAAAGTGAGAAAGTTTCAATATTTCAGTTTACAAAAATTTTGGGCATGTAAATCACAGTACTCATTTAACTGAGCGACACTCAAGTAATAATCTGTTCTCACAGTAAACGCCTCATGGTTAGAAACTCCATAAAAATCAGTATTTAATTTTCATAGTCATTGTTTAAATTTGGCAGAATAAAATTGGTTTTTATAAAAGAGCTCTAGTTTTTCTAAACATTTTTTTTATTTACATAGCATCTTTTCAAACGATATTTACGTGCAGCAGCCAATGATTTCCACACTTATCACACCAATGATTTCTGATAGCTCAAATGGCGGTATCCATGCTTTCTTCTTAGACAATTTCAACGCACAACTAATCGAAAAACTTAAGTTCTTAAAAAAACTTAAAGATACCTACATATAGTTTTCAGAAGTGATCTTATTGAATTCTTTTTAACAGGGAGAAGTTTGCAGGTTGATGGAGTCTGCGTTTATCTAACTTCGCATTTTGATCAATCTTATTTATCATTTTATATTGTAAATAACATTTCAATTTTTTAAAAGTAAATCCCTGGAAAGTTTTTTCTGAATTATTTCTTAACAAAAAAACAAAAATAATTTCTTTGAACAATTTCCACTCTAACCAGATATGAAATCAGGTCTTATGAGCTTATACATTGTTTGCTCTGGCTGAAATTAAGTAAAAACTCGATTGTAATATTTTAAGTCATGCATCTGCATAAAAATCAATATTTATTATAGCTATTGAATGGGACTAACTTAATTATTAAACATAAGCACTTGAAATGGAATGCAAAGGTTTCAAGTCCTGTATCTATCATAGAATATATTAAATGCTATTTCCAAAGTTATATATTTTAGCACTCACCACAGATCTCACCATAGTGCTAAAGATCTCTCAGGTATCACTTCTATGGATATCTTATGTAGAACTATTTTCTCTCATTACTCCTACCCTGTTCGCAACCGATGTTTCCTCTGAGATGTCAGTCATAAATTAATTAACTTTATAATTAATCCTTTAGTGGCCTGTCTTTAAGATCGAGTGATGATAGTTTAATTAGTAATTATTCATTAGTAACTATTCATCAGCCAACATTCTATTCTAAAAAATGCTCTAAAAATATGTATAAAACAAGAGTTAGTAGGAAATATTATCTCATTTTCGAAATTCTAGAATTTTGTCCGTTCGAAGAATCTAAATACCTACTTAAATAAATTTTATCAAATTATCTCATTTAGCTTTTAACTCTTTTTGTGTCACTTGGACGATAAAGACAATCTGCCTTTGTTACATTACATATATTCTGTATCGAATAATGGATACAAAAATACAGCCTTTTCAGCTATGACCCTGTGAATGATGTAATTTGGAATGTTGAACAAAATGACATTTATGCGTCACAAGCGCTCCACTAAATGCAAAATTAATTTACAAGGGACTTGTTGAGTGGCAATTTGCACTAGTCAATTTATGATTCCTCCCATATTTGATTTCGTTACCACTGCCCTTCAAAATATAACTGTGTGCTAACAAAAATAAATCTATGTGTGAATCCAAAATATTATGCTCCGGAAATGATTATAAAATATTTATTCTACAATGTCATTTGTTTGTAGCTAGAGGAGGATCCCTTTCAAACTTTTCAAAATAAACATTTGTCACCAAAAAATTGGCTTTTGAAAAATGGGCATATTTTGTTTACCTTTGTCAGTATCAATGGCTCCTTCTACGCGAGAACTTTTCCTAGCTTCATTATCAATTTGGTTTGTATATAAAACATGTAATAATAGAAAGTGAGAAACGACACTATTTTAATTATGTGACGTGATGTTGTATGTTAATAAGGTTTATGTAAAATTAGTTTTAAGGCAATAAATATTTGAGTTCAAACTTCCTGTTTTCATATCCTAGACAATAATTATATAAAGTCATTTTTACACAAGTAACATGTTGTTTCACAAGTAACATGTAATATTACATGGATAAAGAAAGCTAATGCTAACGCTATCAGAAAGATACTTCGTCTGAATGAATAGCATTACTAATTTACCTATTTTAGTGCATACTGGGAACATGTAATAAAAGGTTTGCTGTTAAAGAGCTCTCCCCAAAACTCATAGAATGTGAGATCCTTTCCCTACATCTACGATGATTTATATCCCCGAGTCTTAACCCGCTAATACTTTTGGCGCCAAAAGTTCTTAAGGGGTAGGACGAGCGGATCTATCTAACGCTTGGACGTTGACTTACGCACGGGACAAGCCTCTTGGACTGTCGATAGGTTAAAAAGGGAAAACCTCAATAAAGAAAGAGTAAAAAAATTCAAAACTTTTAATAATATATAATATGTATGTACAAATTGCAAACATGTAACAGCAAAATAAGAGATTTTCTATAGTTGACAAATTTAAAAAAAAATAAATAATGGTCAGCTGTGAATCTTGTGCACTCATATTGTGCTCTGTACTTATATATTACGAACATATTGCAGTCTTATATTCAAATATTTCTCTTACTGTTATTAAGAATAAAGTAAGGAAGAGATTTGTGATTCATCATTCCTCAGATCGTCATAATATTGAATGTTAACACGCTATATTTAACCTTTTTCAGCTTTTATGAAACATTCTCAAAATAAATTTTATTACAAAATGCAAATTCGGGTTACGTTCACAGTTTATTATATTTTTAAAGCCAGTATTTAAATTAACGAATTGATATGTAAAATAGAAGTCAGTAGCGAGCAATAAAGTTTAGTTATTTATATACAGAACCTTAAAAGGTGATAAAAATTCAAAACTTTGTTGCTTTATGTTAAAATTAAAAGTGTTTGTCATTTTTTACAGTTTTTTAACATATTAACACGCTCAACGCCGATGACGAGATATCTCGTCAATGCTGTATACGCCAGGTGCCGTGTGCAAGTTGTGCAAGTAAACACATCATTGTCTTACTACATTTCTATTAATATTTAAAAGTGTGGCATGTCGCGTATACCTGAATTCATGAAAGGCATAGACTAACTTCGGTTTTGACTGATTGTTTATTTGAAAAGTGCGATACTGAATTGAAAGTGTTTTTGATGAATTTGGCAGTAAATAATTCGTGTTTTATTTACAAAAGCTATGTCAATATAATTTATATATGTATATAAAACAAGGTCAGGTTAGTTATACCATTTATAACTCAAGAACAGCTGGACCAATTTTTATGATCTTTGATTTGTTGGATTTGTCTCCGCCCTGAATAACAAAATAACTATTAACACATCGGAAAAAATCACAAAAAAAATTATAAAGAAAATTATTTTTCTCATACATTTTGTATGGAACGGCTTCATATTATGTGGAAATCTATTTTCAAACGGTAAGTTGCCTTCGAAGATGTTCACTTTGTGAGGTTATCACATTTATTATTTCATATAATATAATAATAATATCATTATTATATTATTTGTCAATTATAAGAAATTATAACAAGACAGACAAATAATATGTGCATTTAGGTTTTGGTTACGTGCAAATTATGAATATATAGAAGGATTAATTTCGAAATCAGTCAGACACTTAAATTTTATTTATATCTAGATATTACTATAATTATTAATATTTAATTAATCAGTTGGCGATCTGTATATTTTAGGTGGTAGTAGGAGCGTGTACCGATTGCCTTTGTTGTTATGACCAAACCATTTTTTATTCTAGTGTCATTTTGTTGTGCTAGATGGCGGATGATGATTATTTGAAAATTGTTTAGTAATTAATAATTTAATACATTATTTAAAATAATGGCACTATTGCAATTTCGCGGTTTCTCATATAGGAGAAAATAAAATTTGGTCAGCTGAAATTTTAAAGCCACGATATTTCAAGTTTTACATTGGTTTTCCCATATTTACAGTGTTCCAAGACCATTTGTTTAAATTGTATAATAAAAATAAATAAATTGTGTTTAATAAAATTATACTTAAATGGTAGTGAGTAAATCTTTGGTACATAATTACATATTCAAAGCTTATATTCCTAGTTTTTGCATAAAGTTAGAGAAATTGCATAAATTTTAAAAATTATTACAAGACAAATCAACAATTTAGTATAATATGTATGAAAAACAATGCTAATAGAATCTAAATATATATTATGGAGTGGCTTTAAAGATACTATATTTATTTAATTAACGCATAGCATTACATTGATAAATATTTAAAATATATACAACAAGAATAAAGAACACACCTATAAAAAAAATAATCATCAATGAGTGCAAAACTAGAAACCGTGATGTTTAAAATGTTGCTCAACTAGGTAAGATCTTGTTCTAGGGCAGACTATGTGTGCATATATACTTAAGCCACGCGTACGGTTACTTCATATGCCTTTGGTTATTTTATCTAAAATAAATAAAACAGGTAAGAAACCATGACCTAATAATAACAAAATTTAAAAAATCAAAATCTTCTATAGAAATTAAAAAGACAAACAAATTTGTCAACAAAACCGAATAACAAAATATGTTAAACTAGCAAAAAAAAAATGCATTAATAAAACTATTTTAGAATGGCTTTTACTTTGATAACCAATATTTCTTTCCTTCTCGTAAAGTGTGCAAAATTTATACTTTTTTGCAATTTAAATTTAAATGTCAAACAATATCACTGCAACAAAGGACTCTCAACATAATAAAACAATCGCCATACAAATAGTGTTAATGGCTGTTAACCATCAAATTTTCCCTTATTGTTTAAACACACCAGTGCTAATATTTTCTCAGTAAGAGTTAAATATGCGTATTTGTAAAAAATCAAATCAGAATCAATGAACAGATCCAGCAATATTGCTAAAAAAAAGTATGATCAGTCTATGAAATGCAACACAATTTACCCAAAATTCAATGTCTTAGCATAGTGCTAATTGTATTTTTTTATTGAATCAAAATATCCATGCATCTATGAAGTATGTGAATAAACCTTTGATATGCTATTAGGATGATACAGGGGTTCAGAGTACAGTGGACTTTACAGACAGAGTACCTTTCTGTATGAACGGCTGTAACCGAAGCATAAACTTTTTTATGACAGGCCCATAAATAAAGGTTCAGTGATGACAGTGTTTAAAACAGTTAAATTGACAAGAGATTGTATGACAATGGTTGCAGGATATGGGAAAGGAATCATTCATCGTATCGGTGTACCCATTCCTTATCCGGATGTAGTTTATTTTTATTCTATTAGAATACATCCCCAAAGCAAGTGACTTATTATGACTTCATTTCCAATATTTTAAAAAAACAACAAAAGATAAATATTATAATCTAGTATTTTGACTGTTATAAATTATAAATTTTCTACAATATCAATAAAAATACAATGAGACGGGATCGTGAGCAAATTGAACTAAAGTAATTTATAAAATTTAGTATCAGTCTTCAATGAGACATTACAACTTATTTGTACACACTATTCAGTATTTTGTTCTTGAACAGGCACCTACTTTAAACAAATTGCATTTACTAGTTGATAAACTAAAAGTTATACTGCAATACAGTATACTGTGACGATAAAAATAATACAAACATGTATAAATGTAAAATTTTTGACTAGAGAAATGTATCAACAAAATTAAAGCTATGGTAAGTACTTATGCACTTTTGGTAAATTTTTGGATTTTGCATCTTAAAGTGGCTATCGGGAAAGAATTCTTTTGAACGAGGAGCCATCTGGTAAAGACACGGCCCATTTTCTTAGTCCAACCACAAAAACTGAGCACAAAACCAGGATTGCCCCTGTTATAGAATACACATTGGGCACTTCCCCAAAAAATATCACCTGCCAGACAAACGCAAACACAATGTCAGCAGACCTCGCAATCGACACGGGACCAGCCTGCTCCAGCTGCAGAGACGTGGTCAGTAACATCTGCCCGACAAAACTGAATGCTGCGAGGCAGAGTACCAGCACACGATCGGTTCCACACGCTGGCAAGCATAACCCACCGGCGATCCATGTCACCAACACCGTTTGTACAAGTGCAAATGCACCGAAATTCGTCAGAATCACAGAAGAATGCAGGCCCTTTAACGCCCGCAGTAAAATATAAACATTTGCCCCGAAAAGAGTCGAGCAAACGGCGGCCACTGGACCCCAAACACCGTTTTCCACTTCAACAAATACACCTTCTTTTTCCAGTTCTTTTTCTGTAAATATTATGTTTGGCCTTGTTATCAATATAACACCGATCAGAGTGAGAACAATAGAGGCGACGTTAATGAGACCGCACGGCTCCTTGAGAAAAATCTTGGCGAAAATAGCAACGAAAACGGGCACTGAAAACACGACAACCGAAGCGTCACCGAGGGGCATATACCGAAAGGCGTAGAAGCTTAACATCAAACTGGTCGTGCCGACGAATGATCGCAGGATGAGCATTTTTCGCTTGCCAACCGGAAAGGGATCCTCGTTTTTGTAGATAAGAATAGGAATTGCGGGCAGCAGGACGCCGACGAAACGAAACGCCGCCAACTCAGCGGGGTGGACACTTTTCATGCTTTTCACGATGACCGAAGATAACGAGAAGAACAACGAAGACAACGTGGCCAGCATTAAACCAAGAAATGGGCATCTCCTTAAGAGTGGACGTTTGTTTTTGAGTAAATTCGGCGAAGTGATGTTTTCCATGCTAATGGTTCTGTTGACGAGTTGCTGTAGCTCCAAATGTTCTGCCATATCTGATTCTTTGATTTATAATTACTGAGGCGGCGGATAACTCATTTTTAATTATCACTGCTATTAAACTATGCAAGATCGTTGATAACTGAATGCCGAATAAAAATATATTTAATCCTAAACTATATCGTGACCATATTCAAACGGGCTAAAAATTGACAACTGCATGACAGACAGTTGTCAAAAATTAAATAGACAATACATTTTGTCATTTTTCTTCCTCTACACACTTTAAAAATAAATATAATTATTTATTTTTATAAAAAAAATGTGTTGACAAAACAAATAAATTATAATATTAGCAATCTAAGTAATAATGTAATCTTAGCAAATAGGCGTTGGTACCATTTTCCAATTTAGCATTTAATTTTAAACATTAGACATTTTAAAAATTCAAAAAACGGGTTATTAAAAATGTTTGGCATACCGGCATATTTCTTGGGCCTGGGCACGGTCTAATTAACATGGACAGAACGTGTTAGACAGAATGTATGAACCCCCTCTAGGGTTCTCTAGGGATATATTTTTATAATATTCTTTATTTATAAACAAAATATACATGTTCTATTTGATTGTTCACTAAACATGTTCTGTTTGATTGTTTGTTGTTATTTAAGGGCTATCTTTGAGATATCAATACAAATCTGACGAGGATTCACATAATTTATTAGTATTATAGCGGAGTTATGCTACAGCGACATTTAAATTATTGATATTTAATATGTGATTTTTTTACTAATTTAATTATTTTTTTTGATTATCCTTTGAATGTCAAACAAAAGCTTTTATTCAGCTTGCAATGTTGTTAGTCGGTTAGGTCAAATCTTGCAAGCTAAATTAGAACCTACTTTTATCCTTTTATCCTACGGAGTTGAAATTTAACATGTTGATTTTGTTCCGATGACATTACGGTATTCGATCTTGGGTTACATAATATTATATTAGGTTAAGATAAATAAAAAAAACATAAAAACACAATAAAATCGATTTCGAAATAAACCTACAACCAAAAAAGTAAGAAATAATTGGCACAATAAACTTCTTCTCAGCATATATTTGTCCACTGTTGGACGTATGCCTCTTGATTAGCTTTCCATTTTGGTCTGTTTACGGCGGTTCTGGTCCAGGTCGGTCCTGCCGTCTTCTTGATATCGTCCGAACATCTGGCTGGTGGTCTTCCAACACGTCTACTTCCCGCACGTAGGACTCTAGTGCATTATCTCTCATCAACTCTACGGCATATGTGTCCTCCCCATTGCCATTTAAGTTTCGCAACTCGCTCCTCAACATCGGTGACTTTGGTGCGTTGGCGAATGGCAACTTATTGTTAGTAAATAATGAAAAAAAAATCCCTTTCAGCACGCCGGAAGGTAGAGGTAGATTCACTGGGTCAACTCCAATTGTACGAATTTTTATCAAGCATTGCGCAAGCTACCGCATGCAGCAGCCCCCACAATCCACTCCCCGTGCACCTCAACATGCCCGTGTCGCACCGTATACTTGCGGAGCAAGAGTGAGCATACTGAATCCCTTATAAGCCGTAAGGGTCTTCCCCCCCCCCGTAAGGGGCTTCTTTCTGCTGTAAGGGTTGGTCATATCAAAAATTGTTTCAAACAAAAGTTGTATGGAAATTGTACGCCTACAATTAAGATTTTGAACGGATTTGTCCTGTGCCCTGTTGAGGGAGGTATGATTTTTTGAATTTTGATAACTAGTTTTTCCCACCCCTAGGACCAACTGCTATGAAAAAAAATCCTGAGATAAGTTTTAGGCCTTTATCTAAGAAATAATATAAAATTTAAATTAATTCTATATACTAAGAAATAGCAAAATTTCATTTTTTCGAAAAAAAAACCCCCATTCCCGCCCTCCCCTAGCCTGATTTTAGCCATCAACGAACTTGACCGAGATTTTGTGCCCTTAAATTTTATGTATCAATTTGAAAGTGATTGGTGTACAATTACGGCAGTTATCGTATCCACAAAAAAGTGATATAGATAGATAAACTTATACATAAACTTTTAAACTGAGGGTGGTATTGGGGTCTAGGGGATGTGAAACGCGAAGATATGTCGAAATTTTTCAGAAGTCATGACATGATACCCATTGCAATAGGTAGCTTTCCTAATAAAATCTACCTAAAATCCACATATTTGGATATTAATATTGTAATGGGGTGATTTAGTTGATGAGATGAAGTTGAATGTAGTTGCATATATTTATTGATTCACAATTGTTACAGAATAACCGTTCTAGAGAGAGAGGCACCTTTCGATTTGGAAGAAAATGTTTTAAATTTCTTTCAACGCAATCCTGAAGTGAGCATTAGGAGGAGCAGCGCTGTGTTTCCAACTGTGAAATATAAAAGTTTATAATATCTCAAGGAGAGAAAGTAACCATCTGTATCACTTCACACCAGTACATGAGTTATTGGAGAGGGAGAGACTATATTAGGAAAGTTTGAAGAGAGATAATCTGCTGAAACATGATATTGCCTCTCAACATGATATTATCAGCATGTTATAGAAGTATGGATATTTACATGGGCCTTGTGATCATATTTTTTTTATTATAATTAATATTTACAGAATTAAGGTAGCCCTGTAACACTTAATTATACCTACGCTATTTTAAACTCATATTCAGAAACTTTTTAGCGCTATTTCATTTATTTTTCGATTAACATTGACATAAGTATTTTCTTTTTTAATTATCAAAAAATATGTTTCATTTTATCATAATGTTATCATCAAATATAAATTAAGTTAATTACATATTAGAAACAATATAAAATTGTGTTTTTAAACTTCAATAATCAATATATCAAATGAGACGTATTATATTATATACGTACATAGTTCCTCCTTCATCACAAATAAACGGTTCTATAAGATATCTTCACTATGAATGAAAAAAAAGTTTAAACCTCACCTCACCTCCCACCAGTTCATACGTCCTAGTAGTAGTATTTTAGTATTTTTTATAAACGAAGTGAAAGCCGAAAAATTCCTTGACACCGGAATTACTAAAAGGTAATTTATTTTATGTAGGTACCAAATGTAAAAAAAATGCATAATTTGTTTCAATTAAAATATCGTTTACAACTGACTTGGATTACCAAAATAGAAAATTTTAATTGTAAAACTTAATGTTTGATGTATTCAATTAATGCAGATATAATTTACTGCCTACTACAACCTAATTACTATTATCATGTTAGAAAATAATATACTAATAATGTAAAATATTCTTATTGAACACAAGAGAGCGCACAGCACTCAGGCGTTGAAATATTGCAATACATTTTTTTGTTAAGCGTCAAAAAATAACAAAGTTGATTGAAATACATAGAACCACTTCCCAAAAATATAATGTATAAGTAAGTTCCTACCGACCTACCTAAACCTATTTTTCGGTCAAGCATTAGCTAAGATCAAACAATGTGTACCCAAGTACTGAACCTTTGGAGGTAATTTGTTTTATGAAATTAGTACTTTGTACCAAGTAAATGATTAGGTATTTTATAGCGGTATTTAAATATGATATTAACAAATAGATATATTATTTGTACACTTATAAACAAATACGTATGTAAATGCTTATCATCGAAGGAAAAAATCGATACTTGCTTATGCTTGAAGTAGGTACCTTCTTATTTGGTTCGAATTGACCAAAATGTTATGACTTTGATTTATTTGAAATTATTAATAGACCGTATAATTTTTGATAAACTGAATACTCCCTATCGGTAACCTACGAACAGAGTGTAAGACATACTTTAGCTGGAACGGGAACACTAGGGAAACTTCCTCGGTTTAACCATCAAGCATTAGTAACCGAAAACTTTTTCGGTTTGCCAAACAGAATTGTTAAAATCTCCTAATCTGACATTGTTTTCATTCATAATTGTGTTGATCCATAAATAGGAATTGGAATTGTATTTTGTAAGCAATAAAAAACATAATTAAGAACAAATTCTTTAATAATAATTTTACAAGACAACTAATAATTATAAAAATTTATCTTAGGATGACTGAAATACAAAATAATATATTTAAATGTGTCACCTATATGATGACACTTTAGGCCATAAAATAAGGTTTTCCTTAGTAAAACTGTATGGATGTATAAAAACGATATAAATAAAGACATTTACAATTTTTATTTGGATATTTGTTGAAATAATATATTACCTAGTGTTTGAGTTCGTTTGGCAAGGCCATATAATTCCTATAGCATCATTACAATATTTATAAAGGTCATTATATATATAAATGGGAATGTTTCCACTTATCAAATAGAAAAACCACGACGTTTAAAAATTCAAGCTGCTTGCCTTATGAATGCAAGATATAATGAATTATTTTCGATGACTATATTGTAAATATTCAATTTCTACAGTAGGTAGGTATATTTTATTTAATATTAGTTAGAAATATGTTTACTACGCATTTGCTTGTTGTTATTTATTTTAAAGGTTTATTATATGTTGAATATTGCTCCTATCAAATCCTGATTATATGAATTTCAGTTATGTATGAACATTTTGCAAAAAAGTGTGACTCTAAAACAATATAAATATTACTTTTATTAATAATTATTGTTGTTATAAAAAAATTGAGTTGCCAACACAGTAATTTTTATTATTTTTCAATTTTAAAGTGTTTAAAGTCTTCGCAGTCATCATGCATTTTCAGCCTCACATGATAAAAGAAGCCCGCATAGCTCTACCAATTATCATAAAAACTGATAGTTGGCTGAAAACTGATACTGACTGGGAGTTGCGTAATGGTATTATTGATACAGGGTAAATATTTAAAAAATGGCAAATCCACAAACTCCGGTAAATCAAGCTGAAGGTTCTATGTAGCAGAATATCCGACATGCTATATGGTGAATTATATTTCAATATATTTTTATGATGACAATAAAAATGATATTATTTCCTTTCGATCACACAAAATTTAAAAATGACAAAACAATATTCGAAATATCTCAAAAATTAAATAGATGGTTCTAAAGGTTATTTTATTTTGGTGCCAAATTTACGAATTATACAAAATAAATAATAGGTTAATATTGATATATATTCAAAAAAATTGAGATAGATTTCATGTGTATGATTGTGAAAAATATCTTTAAGATTCGATATGCAATATTTGAATAATAAACAATGTTAATTAAATCAACTATTTGATATGTTTTTATAATTAATTACAGTTTGCAAATCAGAACAAACCAAATATTTGCATTATAATATAATTAATATACTCAATGATTTCCCTTATGCAACCCAAACATGATATAATATAATACCATTTTAAAATTAAAATTCCTAATATTATACAATAATGGCATAGTTTAAAAATGCTGACAAAGCCTCAATCGAGGTGATTTTGATATTGAAGTCATTGGCAGCATGGCAACAATGATTATTAATTAAAACCGAAAAAAAAAACCATATCAAGTTTTAGGGCAGGTTGGTTCCAAAGTGAACTGCAATTACAAGACTGTGTAAATCACCTGGGATAAGTCTCAGATATATATTTTATTTTCAAACCTGCTAGTTTATTAACCTTGATGTATAAAATGTTCAAAATTAAGACTTCAGAGCAGGGGGAAGCCTACCATTTCACGGTCCATAGACCGTGAAACGGTAGGACTCGTTAAGATCTCCACTAAATAAATTATAAGGGGCAATTGGACAGATATCTGTTGGCTCGCAGCTACAAGGCAGTAACGATAAACTTCCTCCAAGTTTTAAAATAATGATTTTATGAACTAAAAAATGATTATATATTAGTTATAATAATAAATATTATTTGTTCGTAAATTAAAATCACATAAAATATCGATCATAAAATTCTTTCCTACATACAAATAAAATAAACACACCTTTCCTAAAACGCATACAATAACTCTATGGTACATTAGCCGCATTTATATTTACAAATAAAAAATATTTTAATAGAGAAAGCAAGGTAGTGTTTCGGAGCCGTATACAAATTGAAGATGTAATCTATAAATTTTATTTATCAGTTATGAGAATAAAAATGTTGTTTTTTTTGGTAGGGATTACTATCTAATTAAAAATGTAATTACAATAATTGGTTATTTCATAATTTTCACAACCGCCTCAAGTAAAGAATTTATTTATGCATTTTTTTGGTAGTTGTCAATGATAATAAACTACAAAAATATCCTGTAGATTGCAATCCGTCAATACCAGAATGTTCATATTTTGTCTGATTGTCATCTATATTAATATAATAATTTTAAATTGTCTTTAATTATAAATATATTTGAGAAAAAAAATAAAAACTGCTTTATTATCAGAAATTACAAACTTCTTAAGATTAGCGTGTGATTTATCTTATAGTTTATTTTCTTGCGGTGGCGCCATAATAATACATTTTTACCGCGTTACAACCAGTAGGTTGTAACACTGAACCTGCCTAACTGAGTATACTTTCAAACATCAATGCTATACAGACAACACTACCATACGCTGCTAATATTATTCTCGTTGGCCGGATCGAAGACAATCAAGCAAATGACTCTTTGACAGGGCTCGATGTTTTCGTGGATCCCGCACTCGAACGACTTTGTCTGCTCTCTGTTGACCTACAGTTCAAACAAACATGATTAATTTTAAGACAAAGATAATGTTCAGATTTTCAACCCATCCCTGTTTCAGCCCTGTATACAAGAGGCCAAATAACCACGCTCATTAATATAACGGCTGGTGCCGATCTCGAAAATAATTGATACAAAATATGCATTTTGTTTAGCAGATCGTATTAGTACTGCACTGCTCACGCAGAAAGTCTGTGGTTCATCACTCGTATGAAAAGTCTGTGGACCCGGATCGTTTAAATATCAACAAATTAGTTTAGGTTTTCTTTTACTAAGCTACTATAGAAGTTTTAGATATTCAGTAATCATTAATTAATTTTAAATTGGAAATTTGTCAGTTTCCTTTGCTTTACAGACCTTAGAAATACGCTTGATCAATGACAGGGTTTCCATGAAGGCTATTGCATAGGATTTTTTTTTTTTGCATGTATCTGCTTAAATTTCGTTTAGTTACACATGTAATTATTTAAATGTGCAATTAATTACCTTGAATTGTCACTTTGGAAGTTGTGTTTGGAGGGTGTTGACGGACTGAGTTTGTGATTCGCGAGGAATGTTTCAATGGATTCATCGGAACTGTAGCTATCATTTTCGCTGAAAGAAAATAAATACATTATGAGAGAATGAATTTAAAACTTTTATAAGAACTAATAAAGTAAAAAAAGAATTTAAATATTTTTTATGTTAGTTCTGTGTGATTATCACAAAATTTAACCTATAAAATAATAGCTTAAACAGGCACATTTGGCCTAGTTGAGTAGGACCCAAAATAATTATATATGACCTAAGTCATAACAATTCTTTAAAAAAAAAAGATAATTCTATTTAGGAATATTGTTTTATCAAATAAAACCGGAAAGTATATATATATTTTTAGGTGGTTATTGCCTATCAAAAAAATAATTTTAATTAATTAACTTTACTTTATCAGAACACACAGTATACCAATTAGATTTAATAAAATCTTTACGAAGTGCAAAGTTTCTTAACGAAGAAAAATTTGGAAAACAAGAAAACTTTAAATTATATATTTTTTTTTTAATGCAATTTTTAATTAATACAAGCATAAAAAAAAGCAAAATTTATATTCGGCCATTTTTTTTACATAATCAAATGGAGCTTTAAGAAAACTTTTGTTCGCTCACTCCTCAGTTATCATAATATAGTGCATTAGACAGTGGACTGCTTCAAGCATTTACGGAAAAGATGAATGGTAGGTTGAATATAAATAGTAAATGAAATAAATACCTATCTTCATGGCTATTATCGGTATTTGGACTGAGGTCAGCAGCGAGCGCAGCTTGCAGGTCCGCGGCTCGTCTCTGAGCCGTACGAGCGTCACGTCTTGCAGACGCAGCTTCTGTTGCGGCAGCTGAAGCTCGCGTTTCGGCGGCCGCTCGCGCTCTCGTTGCTTCCTCAAGTCGACAGCTCAGCGAAAGGACCTCTTCTCGCATTTCCCTACAACAGAATGAGATAACGGTTAGAAGCATTTTGAGATTTTCGAAAACATATATATACTACTTTTTGCTAAAAGCTACATAAAATAAAATGACAAAAAAACAAACAAATACAAATTGACATTTGATTCCTTAAGAAAAATAATGGATGTAACTAAATAATTATTATAAAATGTTAAAAAAAAACTACTTAAGATGACTGATTATTGATCCTAACCTCAAACAAATGATCAAAACTGTGACAAGATAAATCTTGTTGTTGTTTGAGGTTAGGATCAATAATCAGTCATCTTCCTTTAGGAAGAAATTTGGTAAGTGGATGCTGTTAAAATTATGTATTTTATAAATGCATAAAAAGCATGCCTTATAAAAAAGTATGAATTGAATCAAAATTTATCAAATTGCACCTTGCTAACATTTTCACTTACACAATTTTATTACAAAATCGCAAAGACTTACTTCATTTGCCTTTGAAGTTTCCTCAGTTCGTCTTGAGCCAGCTGTTCCTTTTGCCTGGTCGAGCTGACTTCGCTGTTCACCTTCTCGATGCTGTCTTTGAGTCGAGAGATTTGACCTTCCAGTCGTGTCCTCGTCGTTTGCTCCAGCTCCAACTTGGACTCCAGTTCTTTGGTTTTTAGTTCAAGCCTGCAATGAAGCAAAATAAATTTACATTGAATACGAACCATTTTATTGTTGTTAACTTATGGTTTGGTTTAATGCAGTTAAAGCGTATATGCCGGCAGTCACTGACCGAGGTCAGACCCATCATGAAACTGTTGAGACAGCAGATTAAAGATTTGTGATGCTTAGAATTATAGATGTAAAATCTACATTTGAAAAGATTATGAATGTGTGATCTATCCTGAACTTCACTCTTGCCTCTGTCACTTTGCCTTATCAGATAGGTGCAATAAACTTTAAAAAAAAATATTCTCACAATTTATTGTGTTCAGCGGCATCCTGCTCCTGTCCGGCTTCCAGTTGTGTGAGCCTTTGTTGGGCATCGGCCAACCTTTCTCTTAGCGAACGGGCCTCGTCTTCGGTGGCCTCCCTCGCCACCTCCAAAGCACGAGCAGACGCCTGCTCGGAGGAAAGTGACGTTGCACATGCGCGGTACTTCTTCATGAGCTGTTGAAATAAAACAATGATGCAAGCATAAATTATTATCACAGATACTTTTTTTTAACCGACTAATAGAAAAGGAGGGGGTATCAATTCGATTTTTTTAAATCTATGTTGATTTATTACTCCAGATTGGCTTAAGGGATTTGGAATATTTTATTTTTGACAGGGAATTTGTTAGGGGTGGTTCGATTTTATTTTAGTTTAGTTATAAGTCTAGTGTAAGGTAGGAAAAATAAATAAAAAGTAAGTGGTCCGTTCAAAAATTTTCATATCGAATTGATCAATTCGATGACATGAGTAATATTTTAAAAATATGTAAGTAAAATTGAAATTTATGAAATTCAAACATTTAAAAAAAACAATCAAACTTCAAAAAAAAATCTAAAATAAAAAACTAAGAAATAATAAAATAAATCTCTCCACCGATCTACAAAAACCGATCCACCAAAACGTTGAAGTCGGTGTAGACATGGTTAATACTGAAATTGCATATGGTGTGTTTCCGTGCCGACTTCAACGTTCAGGTGGATCAGATTTTCTTGTTATTCTACAAAAAGATATTGAATTATTTCTTAGTTTTTTGTATAAAGTTTTTTTTAAATATTTGTTAAAATGAAAAACATAAAAATGCAGACGGAAAAATGCATAATAAAATGTAAGGGCCATGATAAAATTAAATTGACAATAAATGTAAATGCAAATGCACCTCTTGAGCCTCCTCGTCCGCGTCATCTAAGAGTGACTTGGTGTGCGCTGCGTCTCTCAAGGCTGTCGTGGCTCGCTGGTCTGCCTCACGGCGTGCTGCCTGCGCTTCATTTGCCGCCGCTGATGCCTCGCATGCCTCCTAATAAATTAAAAAACGAATTAAATAAATTCCTATTTAAAAAGTAAGATTTCCTAATAATGAGTCAGTAATAAGATGGCATGCGAGCGATGGCCTTGCATATGTATTGTGACCATGTGAAAAATCGGACAGGGAAAAAAGACCAGTGTGTCTTATTAACAAAACCGGTCTTGGGTGCATACATTACAATGTCATTTTCATTTGGAAGATTTGGTGGTAGAATTTTCTAATGATAAAGTCATTTTGAACGCTACTGGCTTAAAAGGGTTGTGAACTGGAGATGCACTTGAGTTTCGTCAGGTAAGCTTTTATAAAAAGATCAATCTTAAAATAGAGTTATGGGAGAGGGGGGGGGGATTTGGATAAACCATATATATTTAGTAGTACATACATGTTATGGATATGGTATTTTGTATACAAAGATAGAAAATTATTTAAATTTACACTAAAAAGGATGTAAATATTACATATAATTACTTTTTATATAATATTATTTTATGCTCTTCCTATTCTATAATGGTATTAACATAATTTATAGTTATCATTGCGTACAATCTAAGATTTTTCTTTTTAATTAAGAAACCGGCAGAGAAGAAATTTCAACAAGAGTTACTTTTGGGCCTCACCCAAACTCCTTATACCCAAAGGCTACTAAACCGGCGAGTGTATGGAGATTTTTACATTTTCAGGATACTTCTAAGCGATGAATAAGCAATGTTTTTTGTACTCTCATTTTTTGAAACGTTTCTAATAAATGATGCAGCAAATATCATTGTTATTTTTACCAATTTCATTTTTATAATTTAAGGCGTTGTGTAGTGTGTTTTCTGGGATAAAACTAAGTATCAAAAATATCTAGTATTTTTACAAATCAGTTACATGGCGGTTTCGTCCTCCTTAAAACAGAAACATAGAACATATTTTAATTTTAGATTATATTACATTTCACTCTTTCTTTAAAAAAATAACAACAGGATTCATAGCAATATTCAAAAATGTAAAACCTGACCTTAATTAGAGATTTCGATGCAAATTACACAATTAAACTACAATAATTATAATTATTAAGTAATTATTTTTGTTTTATATTATAAACAATAAAAACGGCATCACTTGTATTGTCATTAAATTTACCTGTTCAGCAGCTGCTCGAGCCCTCTGTGCAGCCCTCACAGCAACCTCGGCCTCTTCAAGCTGGGCTTTCAGATCTCGGATCTGGGCTCGAGTTCCGGCATCAGAGTCTTTTTGCTCAATCATCGCCTGAGCGTCACGAAGTAGTGCTCGGTAACGTTTCACATCCCTTAAACATAAAAAATATTTATATTATTCCTTTCAAAAGGAAAGTTGGCCGAAAATTGTATATACTTTAGCAGGAGTTGACGTTTTTAGTGAAACCTGAATTACAGCACATTATCATTTGAATATTAGACACATTTCAAGGTGTTTCATTATGTATAACATAATGCATGTGTGATTTACAGACAAATATTCTTCGGAATGTACTTTAACTAGACACGTGACTCTGACGAGCCGGCTCATTACCATCGCCATAAAATTTTTCGCATGATTAAAAAAAACAGAAAATGCCATTTTGAAACATTAGGAAATTAATAAATTTTCAACTCTGTAACAACGCCTTTTGTTTGTGAGATGTAAATATTCTTTTAAAAAAAATCACCCCCTCCCTTCCTCTTTTTACCTCTCTTTACCTCTCTAATCAGTCTCTCAGTCAGTCAGGACTTGTCATTTTATATAGATAGATTATATAATTTGAAACAGTGACAATTAACATACCTGCGTAGCCTCTGCAACTGCTGTTCCATTTCGGAGTTCTCTGATCTCGCTTGTTCCTCAAGGGAGGCTAGCCTGCGCTCCAATTCGTGTCTCTCACGTAGCAAGAGCGTTCTCTCGCCATGTTCTGTCTCCAGTTGCGACTCCAATGCTGAAAAAGTTAACCAAATGTCTTGTTCCAAAGAAAATGACCAAATATTTTCAGATTATATAGCCTGATTATAGTACGGTTCTAAAGATGGTATAAACAGTACATTATTATTAGATTGTTGAACGTCTTCATGAATAGGTGTGAATAATCATTTATTTCATAAATTAAAATCTGACAAATGGAAGTAAAGCTTTCTTGTACTATTTTATGTTGTGCAGTTTGTGAGAAATTTTAAGGGATTCTTATTTACTAACATAATATTTCAATGAAAATAATTAAACTTAAAGTAAGGAAAAGAGAATAAAGGAAAAAAGAAAGGAGGGAAGGTAATAATTAAGGTATTAGGGTATTAGGAGGTATAATTTGGTGATTTTTTCATAGCTTTAAATATTTTAAGTGTTAAATCGCAAACAATTAGAAATCAAGAGACATTATTTCTTATTCAATAGGTGGTTTCTTCAAGAATGGAGGATAAAGGGTCGAACCCACCGGAACTTGGAGAAGGACAGTAGGAATAACTGGAATACCCGAGAGCCGATAAAACTTAACCTGAAGGCGAGATTTAAAATAAAAACAAACCTTTGACTTTCTTAATCGCCTGGGATCGGGCTTCGTCCAGCTCTTCATCTCTCTGCTGAGCCTCAATTCGGGATTCTTTACGTTGTTGTTCAAGCATCATTTCTAAACGAAGCTTCGAACTTTCCAAAAGCTGTAATCAAAATTTAAAGTGGTCTATTTGTTTATAGAAAAACCATATATATAATATCTATGTGTTAAAATTGTCATTTGTTAAATTACTATTGATAATAGCCGAATGCAAAATCTAACCTAGATTAACAAATTTAGAATGATTGAGGTTCTCAAAAAGTGTTCAGTCTACTTATTAAGATGCAATTTGCCTGATGAGCCTTGCATATCTTTCTAACGAAGTTAGTTATCGTCGGTGGTTTGACAGAAATATCAGTTAGGTTAGTGGAACTGTTTGCCTATAAAAAATGTCCGTTTTGTAGTCAATATTTTCAAAATTTGCCGCCTACTATTGGTAACAATCTCAAAATTGGCCACTCTGTAAACTATCTTGTCTATTTGACTCGTCGACAAGTTGTCAATTTAAATGAGTGAGTGAGATGGCTGAAAGGAAGATGGCTTGCTCTCTGCTTGCCGATTGTGTAATTTAGTTTAAAATCTGTGTGACCGAATAAAATAGCTGTGTAAATAGATAGGTTTTATTTCGCCCATCTTGATACCACAGTTTAAAAGTTTCTTTGTGCGTGGGATTTAACAGAAAAACAGTGGATTGCCCAATACCTGAACTTGTCCAGCCATTTCGTCGAGTTCTTCTTCCTGGTCGTGGCATTTCTTCTCGAGATCCGACTTCAATTTCTTAAGCAAAGCAAGCTCGGAGTCGCCACCGTTTCCTCCTCCAACTTCATCCAACTCCTTTTGCAGGGACTTAATCTTCTCATCTTTTAATTCCACTTCCATGCGAGCATCCTGAAATAAAAAATATTTATTTCATGACAGTTTTTACGAGAATTGAGGATAAATGATACAAAAACTTGGGTTTAATTAAAAAAATATTTTATAAAAATTCTAAAATTCTATGCTACACCCACACGACTCTTCATAATCATCTCGATCAGAGATTCCCATGGCAGCTATGCTCTTGTCAATAATAAATATCAACTTAAAGCATTTTTTTTTTGCCAAGTCGAGAACGTAAATTAAAGTCATACAAATTTAGAATAATATATTGGTATTACTTAAATACTAGGAATAAATTTATTTAGTGGCATTATATTATTACGTTTTAAAATGATCATAGTAAAAATTGGTCAAATAAACCACCACTAATCCAATAATTGGAGACCAACAGAGATGGAGAAGATTGTGGTAGTCTAGTGGTTAAGGCGTTAACTATTGACCAAGCGGTCGCGGTCCGAATTTGCACATTAGGTTCATACCATTTTTAACTCTTTATTACCATTATCTTCGCTGACTCCAGCACAAGCAAATTTAGCTTATTAAATGGGGCCTAAAATAATTGTATTGCAATTAAAAAAATAATAAACTCTAATTTCAAACGGGACATAAAATTGTAATCATTTTTTCAAAAAAAAAGGGTAATTTTACTTGAAATATTATTATTTAATTACTTCATGGAGCCTATTCTAGTATAGTCATACCCCAACTTGTAATAATAATAACAAACAATTCTCACAGTCAAGTTCTGTTCAAGGGCATATTTCTCAGCTTGTGCAAGATCACGCTCCCTAGATGTACGCTCCTTGGCAGATCGCTCTCTCTTCAGTTCATCCTGAACAGAATGTAGCTCAGCATCGAACTTGCGCTGGCGCTTCTCCAGCAGATTGTTCCGACAGGTTTGCTCGTCGAGGAGAGACCGCAGATCGGCCATGTCGTTGGTCAGCTTTTGTAACTTTCGCTTCCAGCCAGCCGCCACCTGGCGTTGTTCGTCAACTTCCTCATAAGCGTCAGCGAGCTGCAAATACATACTCATATACCAGACAGTTCTTGAACATATTATGTACAATTTACAGACGTATTGCTAAGAGTGATCTTTCTCAGTGATCAATGATCAATGTTGTGTACAAGTCAAGAAAACAAGTTAGGAAACAAACATTATCAACAACAATCGTAGTCTCAACATTGATCCACAAATACTCAATTTATCAAATTTAAAAATAAACCGCTATTGATGTGATGAAAATATTGTAAAACTTAGAATTTTAAGTGTGCAAATATCAGGGTATAACCTTTTTCTCAAGCTGTTTTTTAACAGCGACAATCTGCTCAAGGTCATCTTCGTGCTGTCTCCGTAGCTGAGCACGTGCAGCATTGAGCTCGCGGGAGGCGCGTTCGTAGCGGCGGCGGTAGCGGTCGGCAACGTCTCCGTCGTCACCGGCGCCGCTCTCGTTATCTGACGCCACAGATGATGCACTTTCCCCACGTGCGTGAAGCACCTCCAATTCCAAGCGCTCCGAGGTCTACAAAAAGAAAATTGTAGCATAAGTAAAAAGCACAAATTATTATATTTCAGTAGTATTTTGATATATTACTCTATATTTTTAAAAGAATTATGTTTTTTACTGCCTTTTTTCTTTTTGGGGAATATTTGACAAAAAATATTTCAATAATACAATATCGGCGCTGACAAGAAAATAATTAGAAAACGAGAGGCTGTAGCAACGTCAGGCTGTGGCAACACTGCCGCACCACACCCCACCCCGGATAGATAATCTCCTTGATCAATAATGTATAAATGATATTGGACCTGTTGTAGTTTATCATTTTTGGAGTGCAGATCCCGGAGGTCCCGTTCTAGCCTCAGCCTCTCGGAGGTCTCGGCGTCGAGGCGCTGTGTAGCTAGGGCAGCAGCCCCGCGTTCCTCCGCTAACTCCGCACCCGTCTCCGATAACTAAAATAAAATTCAAATATTATATAATGGTTTCATATTTTTATAATTACTCACTAACATGATCACTCCTTTAATGATAAATTTCTCTTCATAGATAAAGCACTTATTAAATAAATAAAATATATAGTTTTGGAATGATCATTTTATTGATTCACAATAAAAAACAAACACAATAAAAATATTTTCGATAAAATGGTTTATGGTACACATATCTGCGGAACTCTACTTTATAAATCAAAAATTTATATGAACAAGAACTAAGAGGTTTTAGGTTTGGGACAGACGGATAGAAATATACACAGGCAGATAACGGAAGGGCATAGGTCATAGGGTTTCTTATTTTTGTTTTGTTTGTATAAATAATAAATAAATAACACATTGATTGTTTAATATAAATAACACAATGTGGAACCAATATTTTATAATGTATATATATATAAAAAGAAACATTTGGTCGATACCTTGTATCTAATATGTTATTTATTGCTTGAAAATTAGGTCTTCGATTACAAAGTATGGAAATTCATTTCACACAAACCGTTTGCGGGCTAAATCATGACGCGAGATGAACGCAGCCTTACGTCAATAATGAGACATGAGTGCGCTGTACATCATTTATGTCATATTGAAAAAATCAACACATTTGTATAACCGAAACATTTGTATAAGCGAGATATTTTTAAAAACAAAATGTTTGTAATTTGTAAAACGTTTTCTAAAATGAAAATTTGTTTGTTATCTTTATTTTTTTCATTCATAGTTACGTATAATGACTTATTTGGTAAAATGAGACATTTGTAAAATAAGATATTTATGAAATTGAGACACTTCTACGTTGTTATATTTTTTTCTCTATAGTTATTACTGTAATTATAATAGTATAGTAATATTATCTGGGACCTCTAGTAAAGTAATAAGCATAAACTTTGGATTAATTCAGAATATTACCACACTAAACAAAGGTCGGTTTTGTTGAAACTGAAAAAAACTAAAAAAAGACCTGACCGAAGTCTTTAGAGTGGGTCAAAAATTGAAGTAGTCCATTTCAAGTCACTTCACAATTATCATTTAGAAAATATAAGTTATGGGGCAATGATAATGGTTATGGGTAGATGGTTTAGTATGCCTGACTGATATATAAGAATGTGAGCGCCGGGACTCTCGGCTTTGATGTCAAAACATCAGCTTTCGTCTGTTAAATCATTGCTATAAAACTGTGTTTCCTTACGCAGGCTGGTTCGTCGCGTATACAGCTAATAAAGAGCAGACATGATTTTAAAACCGAAATGTCAGCCGGGCGCGATTTCGATTTGACACATTTAGTAAGTGACACAGTTCGTAATTGCATTATAAATGTTTTTTTAATACATCTCAAGAACACGATGGCTACATATTGAGTTTTGAAAAATGAAGAAACAACGAACCTATTTGTATATAAATCTAGCACCGAGCCTTAAAAATTTAAAAATCATAAAATAAGTCCGTGTTGTCAGTCACACGAGCAGTTAGGTGGACAAATTATATGCGAGCGACTTTAAGCTATATTTATATCTGACGGAAATGTCATGATCTTGCTCATTTTTAGTTCATCCCACTTTTTTACTCTCTTTCCGTTTGCTTGATACACATCCATGAAGTCACACACAAGTGCCATTTGAGCACTGAGAAAATGGGGAGAACAGTTCGATATTTTAATACCTTATGTATTTATTGTATGGTTTGCTGTTTGTGGTCTCCGTGATGCGAGGTCTTTCATCATAGGCAGAAACGTCTCGCAACTCTGCAATTGTACTCAGAGGAGGTTCCTAAGATACCTTTATCTCCGTAGGTATGGATATTATCCACAACTTTTTTCCAATACGCATTTGTATTAGGGATGTGAAGCTTTAGCAAACTCGAGTTTAGGCGACATTAGTCTATTTATTTAAAGTTATTCGCGGATTCATCGAGAATCCCATAATACTCGGAGAGATTGGTTTCTTTGTTCCGGACCGTTTGACTAGATCGCGGAAGCACGCGATTAGTACGATTGGGAGAGCAGTCGAATTATTAAATTACATTTCCGCGGATAATGATATATTCGTCTGTTCGTCCAATAGGATTCAAAATCTGGTTTCTATTACATCTTTGTAAGATCACGTGAATGATTTATTTGTGTTCGCTTGGGAGCGTAATTTTTTATTATAGGTAGTTACTGTGTATTTTTTCTGATATTTTCTGGTTATTTTTTTTGGTTTTTAATGTTGTTTTGTTTGTATTATTATAATTGTTTTGCTTGTATGTTAAGATTCGAAATGTGTGCATGAGTAAATAAATAAAAAAGTATATTCTGTTACTAAACTCATTAGACGGCGTTGATTTGGCCGGGTTTGACCCGAAGACAGAATAGATTGCATCAATGAAACAACCTATGTTGCAAAGGCAAGGTAGTCTCTCCGGGATAACCAAATGGGTACTTTTATTCGGAAATTGAATGAAATAAAAATTACTGTAATCCTTTATGCATTGTTTTAGCAGTAAGTTACAAAAATAAAACGTTTACAATACTCGAGCGTCCAAGTATATATACTGCGAGGCGCGAGTTTCGTGAACCCTATATTATCAATGCTTCTAGATTCCAACATATTTTTATAAGTCGAAAATAATAGTTGGTTCTTAATAATTTATAATATTTTTTAGTTACGCATATTAATTACATGCGCTTTTTTTATTTACTGATGAATGTTTTATATACTATATAAGTATGAAACGGCCAGTTTCATGCTACTTTAGCCATTCGTCGGATTAACCTATGTAACTCGTATCGTTTTTTTTAATTACCTTAAATATGGCTATATATGGCGTCACGATATAACTTTTTTTAAAAAAAACAAATAAATAGTATTTCCCCAAGCGTTGTGTTGCTTCTGTGGTACTAATTTTCATATATTAGAAAAAATTAGCAAAACAAAAAAATTAAAAATAATAGTAATTCTTTGGACATCATTTTCATTTTCTTTCCTTTGGCCTCTGACTATTTTAAACCCACTATTATTTCAGAATAATATATGTATATATATCTGTATTTAGAGTGCTAGTGCGAGTGTAATTTAATTAATTTTTATCTTTACATGTACTGTACTTTAGCGAAAACCTTTCATCAGTCAATTTTACACACAATTGTATGTACCATTCTTTTTTTAAATATTGTACTATTGGTTTTAAACAATAAACGATAAATAAATATAGAATAATCGTATGGAGGGCATCATAGTGCTCTGTGCTAATAATGCTTATGACTTGTAAACCGGACCGCGCCTAAATTATTTCTGCAACGAAACGATCTTTTCGGAACGGAAGCGATCTGTTGAGAGCTCGCCAAACGATCGAAGCGACGAGCGACTCGAAACGAGATCGGTTTCTCGACGCTCAGGTGTCCGACATAGTCGCGCGGCGCGTCTCGGCCGCGATCGCTATTCGGTGCGATTTCGTAACATATCGTGTTTTTATATGGGCGACAACTGCTTTGTTATATTTTATGAAGTAAACAATATTCATCATTATCATAAAAATATATTTGAAAACTTGAAAACAGAAAAACAGAAGCAAATTTTATTTGATTGGGCGTGGATTGGGTTTGTTGTTTTTGTTTAAAGTACTAACATTATAGAAAAAGATGGCGGTCCGCTTTACTACGTCTTGAATAGTCTCGATAGCAACTGAACGAAACACGAATCTTCACCGAGACCCGAGATTATATGATAGAATGGCGGCCATTTTAATAAAAAAAAAACACAGTTTAACATTCGACCACGAGCCGAGAAGTTGTAGTCGGAGACTATTGTGGTTTACCGATTTGATGCCGTACCGCAACTATGTTTGTAGTCTAATGTACTATAACTTAAATATCGCCTTTGATCTAGGTTAGAATCATCGGGAGCAGAGATCTTAGCATAACACAACCTTGTCATTGGGATAATGGACGGTTTCGCTGTCAACCTGCTTGTGCAATTGCAACTGTATTACATAAATGGTCTTATATCTCAAGTAAGGTGACACACTTTCATAAAATGCATCATTATGACTAGTATGTAATCTTAAATACGACTTATTAAATTACAATATTTATGTAAACACTACACTATTTATTTAACTATGACAAATAAATAAACCTTATATCCTAGTAAAAAAATAAATAAATAACCGGTGGATTAATGTAAATCAAACCATTATTTATGATGATATAATTTAAATGAACACTTTTTAAAAAATACAGATAGTCATCAAAAAAGCTCATTATAATCGAAAAAAATGCGTCTGTCAAGAAAAGGTTGGTGAATCTATTTGTAGTTTGGTGTATTCCGTGTAACCCAATTCCTTTCTGGTTAGATATAATCCAAACCTATATTTACCTAAACCACTAGTAAATGGAAAATATCTACCAATACAATTAAATTACTATTTTTGGTTGACAATTGTGAACACCTATATTCTTTGTATAAAAAAACTCTTTGTATTTTTTTAAGTACACTCTATTACTTATGTTATCGTCGGTTTATGGAAAAAAGTCACTAAGTGTCATTTTGAACAAAATTGAGTAAACGCTCAGTATCTACATATTTTCATAAAATGTGCCATTTTTTAGCCATGAAGTCAATAAGCGCAAAATTACGTCAGTAGTGCTAAAAACAGTTTAGCTTAAAGTCACTAAGTTTAAATTTCTATCAATTATAAACTAATTAAAATCCCGTAGGTGTTTTAATGTTCTTTTTAAAATTAAAATAAGATTTAAAAATGGGAATTTCCAAGTAAAATTGTGATTTTTCCCCAAATTATATAGATCAACGTCCTAAACGGAGTGCCCTAAATTTAAAAATATTAATTTAAATTTAAAAGGATAACTCTAACAAACACTACAAAATTCTCTTTTACAAACATCCTTTAGCGAACTCAGCTAATCTGTTTAGAGCGACGACGAACTCATCAGAAACAAAATCATCATGTTTGTTATATGATATCATCCATATAATTTTATTTGTTTATTTACAACAGTTTATAATTCGAACTCTTTTTTACGAAATGAATAAATATTTCTCAAAGGTAACTGGTATATTATAAACACAATTAAATTTGCAATGGAATTTTCAGATTTATTCATAACAAATAAAAAAATCATTTCCTTCTTCATGATATGTTGTTTAAAATCGTTGGCCATTATGCTAATTTAATAATGGCGCAGTTGTATGATATTGAAAATAAAATAAATTTACATATCGCGATTAATTTGCATATATTATGTCAAATGTTTTTAGGTTATTACATTGCATGTTATTGACACATAATGACGCTATAACGGCTATTTCCGTAAACGTGCCCTTTCTCGGCGGATATTGCTGCTATACAATAAAAATCTGAGATAATGAAAACCAATTATTTTATTGAGGTTGTTGAGGAGCGCTGTCTACATTTTTTTTTCACTTTCGAACCCCTTTTAGGTAAAGAAGTATTGTTATAGGGGTAAAAATGACTGCTCGTGTCTGTATGTATGCGCAATATATATACCCAATACCCATGGACATGATACAAACGAAGCGATGAGAATATACCAAACTTTGATTTAATGGCCTGGCGAGGAATTACACGGAAAATAATTGAAATCGCCCACTGGGATAGGGTGCTTTTTATGTAGTGCGCCCTGTAAAAAAAACCCCAAAAGTACAATTGCTTTAAATACTTCACATTGCAGGGGGAATATAACGTAATAATAATAATTATTGATCAATGGGTAAAAGTAGCATGACTAATTCATATTTAGTAATATTACTGTCAATTTAGAAGAGCAAATATGATTGTATTAGAACAGATTCTAATCTGAAGAACCAGTAAGTACCAAATATGTATTACCTACTCGCAATAGTATTAGAAAACAAATAATAATAAATTATGAATATGTGTGCGTATGCATTTATGCAATTAGTAATTTAGAAGCGATGTCAATTTGTTATACCAATGAGAAGTTTACCTCGTCCATTTCCGAAACAGTAGTTCTATCTTCGGAGACATCCCTCGTGATACTCGGCGACCTAGCCATGCTGCTGGCACGGCTGGTGGCCCTGCTATTCGACCTGCTGTAGTAGGTGAAGCCCTTAATCATGATGTTGGCAGCGCTCTTAGACCGTTCCAACCTTCGCTTCTTACTAGCGTCGGCACCAGAGCAAAGATAGTCCACGTCGGAGTCATCCTTGTGACCGAGCTTTCTCCATTCTTCCATAACATGATCGGTCCTCTTTAGGAATTCCTCTATTTTAGATGATAGATAGTTAGACGCCGTATCCTCGTCGAGATGAGCGGCCACTGGTTTGAAGCTTTGCCGTATCGGTTGCTTGTCGCAGCCTAAGACGAACGTGAGGTTCGCATCGAAGACTACTGGCGACTGTTCTTTGGAATTCAATTCGTCCATATCCAGTCCCAAGTCTTTATCGCAGCTCTGCGGAAAGGTGCGCCTCGGAGTCGGCGACTTACTCATTCTCGTGCTGCAAATACTCACTGATCTGGACGGAACGAAGGTGGCATCGCTGCTGCAGGTCGTATAGTCGCTGGTAGAACTTCTTATACTACTATAGCACGAAGCGGGACTTGGGGATCTAGTTGGCGTGGAAATATGAATGGAGTGTTTTTTAGCAAGTTCTGCAATTGAGCCAGTTTCTATAGACACGCTCCTTCGGTAGGAAGGACTCGGAGACCTCGACACTATCGATTTTAACCTTGTTATTTCAGGGTCAGCCGATGTCTGCCTTGACATAATGTGGACTTCCCTCAGCGGCCTCGCCTGGAAAGTATTTTTTCTACCCATTATTAGAGAGGGAATCCCTATACCTCTGCTTCGTTCCGCTTCGAGCCTGAGCGGCGCCGTCTTCGATTTCTTCAACGGGAGTATCGAGCGAGCGAGGGGAGCTATGGGAGGCTTCCCGGACGGAGATTCGAAGGTAGGTGAAGTCACAATAGGCGGGGAGCGCGCGTGATCGTTGTATTCAACGAGGGGCGCTGGTATGTTGAGTGTGAGATGACTTCTCGTGGGCCGGTTGGCGTTGGGCGCTCCGATGCTGGTCAGACGCGACGGAGAGAGGGGCATGGCACTCGATCGCTTGACAACGTTTATACTTCGGTTTATTCATTTCTAATTCACATAGTGTTGGTTTATATCACTTCACTATGAAGTTCATTGACAACTGACATCACTTATTAACGAAACTCCTGATTATAATATAGGTAAGAATTGGATCGCGTGACACAAGTTTAGATTGCGGGTTTAGCTCCCAGTCTGTGTAAGAAGGGGACCGAACTACTTGGACGTCAGTCTGAATAGGTGTTGAAACATTGGCGCCGTCTGCACGCGAGTGAAACCCGCTGGCATCCGTTGGATGGACCGCGAGTTAGATAATAAAGTATATTAGACGTGCAAAGTTGGAAGGGGCGCCAAGATATCACATCCGCCCAGGGCACTCGAGCTGATGGATTCTTTGAATGTTTTTTAAAGTTCAAATTTAAATATTTTTTATTTATTAATTCGGGCACCTATAAGGTACCATAAAATGTTTAGTTTCAACGTGAACTCAGCACACTAGGTTATGTTGGGGAAGCTGGTATCATGGTAGATATAAACATCAGTTTTAAGGTAAACGTTTGCTTCTTTAGTCGTAGTTTTAAAAAAAATATTTATTACATACTCTGCTAACCGTGCAAATATAAATTGAGATACATATTTATAAATACAACGTAACATGTTTCAATAGCTCATCTGGCAACATTCTGCCAATAGATGCTTTCCCCCATAGAAATATACTAATTAATATTTTATCACAATACATATAATAAATAAAAACTCTCACCAAACAAAAACATAAAAAAAAAATGTTGGTCACTACAGAATGGGCACCACGAGTTCCGCAACTGACCGCTTGTGTTACGACCGCAACACATGCTAGTTAGTGAACGTTTACGTTTAGTTAGTACGTACGTTTATCACAATACATATAATAAACCCTTAAGTTTAAGAGCAGAAGCTCTTAAGCTGTTCGTCTTAACCCATTCATCCGTACTCTACGATACCTCTTAACTCTACCCTATATCTCTCTGTCAATCACGCGAAGATGTAACCGTGTTTAAACGAGAGATGGAGAGAGGTGAGACGACATGGGCTCTTTAAATTTGGCTCAGGCGCATCTTTTCGGTGCGGCAGAAAAAATAGTTTTGTGTTTTAGTGTAAGAGGGCATAACGATTTCAAGTATAGCAACTATTATACTCTTGGTCCGCAAAGGATAAAGTAACGTTTATACACTCTCAGTCTGGACAACTTCCACGCAGCTGGAATCGTTGCGCGGTCCGCAATTTTCCCCCAACAGGAGTAAGTATGAATCTGTGGACGGGTGGTGGTACACTATGGAGTCAGACGCTATATTAATTATCGGAGTTCTATTATAAAGAGTGAATTATAATAAACCGAATTCATCATTCGTCTCATTATTGGCCGTTACAAATCTATCTCCGGGGTGCAAATAAATTTGAGATACACACTCTTATTTTTGTCTAACAGTTGGGGTGAACGCGTCATCCCGTGCGGAACTCCCGATTTTTAAGTACGCAATCAAAGGTTAATGATTTCAATGAAATACTATTGGCATTAGGTGTAACGATTGAACCAAACAACTCTCGCTAACGCGTTGAATTTTGGTCCCATGCTTCTCACCGCACCCCATACCACCCATGAGAATGGCATCGCATGCTTTAGTAATGAGTAAATGCGTGGCACCAGTGAGGGGATGCGATAATGATTTCTAGCTTCATGGGACAAATGTTGGAGCGAAAAAAAGCGATAGCCCTATATGTTTCAAAAGCGGAAAACAAGATATTTTAAGTAAGAAATAGTTTATAAACATTTTTAAATTTCCCTCAGCGTATAGATTCGCTTGAAGCGTCGAGTGCAGGCTCCCGAAATAGACCGCTGCTAAGCGCTAGCGACGATCTTCTGACAGGGCGGTGATCGCGCATCCCGACTAATGTCGTCTTTTTAGCCCCATTTCAAAAATAACATCTTTAAAAGATGACCATATATCATAGGATCGCGTAGATACGCCCTTGTCACCCGTCACAAAATAATACAAATTAATATGTGAGCGAGAGGAAATTAGGAAGGCGACCGTATGCATAATGTGAGCGAGAGAAGGTCAGCCGCTAAAAGTGCCGAGTAATATTGCCACCTTTACATATTACTTTGCACCGCTTACAAGTCGAATACAAACGAACTGAGGCTAAAATCAATATTTAAACGTATGAAATTACTAAAGGACGACTATGCAATGAAATGAAAGCTTGTTAAAAAGGTAAAAGTAAAAGTAGCTTTTTTGTTTTCCTCGAAAGTCGAAGACGATTACAATTATTCTCGCTTACAATAGTTTGAAACACAAAGGAAAGTTTGGGAAGTTAACGCATCAAATTGAATGACGGCAACAAATCCACATCCTTGGAATATTCTTTTCCTTCGTCAGCTCTTTATAACACCAATTTTATATTACCACAAATTATACAAACTCAATACTGAAGAACGACGAAAGAATAACTAGATCCTCTAATAAGGGTATGTCTAGTGTACCTAAACAGAAGACTATTTTTGGTTAAAAATATTTTAGCTTTTTAGCACCAAAATTATATAATTTAATATTCAAGGAAATAAATCATCCTAAAAATATTAAAATTAGGTCTGGTGTAATAACTAAATGGTTACTGAAAAAGGGAGTTAAAAATTGTGAATCGCTATTTAGGGGTTCTTGTATGAAATAGTTTAGTGTTTCTATTGTATTTAAATAATAAAATATGTCTATGCATGTAGACGTATATTTATATTTACTTTTATATATTTATCTATAGGTTATTTACTTTATTTATATTATTTATTTATAGGTTTATTAAGAAGTCCCGTAGTTTGCGTCAAAATGCTAAACTAAATCTATTGGCCTCTCCTTAGAACAGCACATTGTGCTATTAAGGTGATGCACAAAACTAATCCATTGCACGTGTTTACAAATTACAATAATGGTCGTATAAGCAATGTTTTAATGTGTAAACACTATTTTACTGTTTTATATAAGAGTGTATGTAAATGACGATATTAATAGATAACGCACCGCACCGCTGTCACATTTACAACCACCTTTAGCACCATAATAAGCAAAAACAACATCATAGGAAAACTACAAACAATTAGAGCAATTAGAGGAAAGTATTCCAGAGGTTTGGTCACAATTTTGGCCAAAATATTACAAATTTTATCTATTTAGAACGCAGCAAAAATATATTTTTTTCTACATAGCTATTTTTTGATGATATGGGGCTTGCAATGATGCCACAATAAAAATAAAATACTTTTTAAATGCTTGTTAATCATTATTCAAATATTTATAGAGACATCCATTTTGCGGTAAGCAAAAAATTCGATCTTCTTCTTCATAATAGGAAATAATTTCATAGCAAATTTTAACAACAATTTACGCAATGAATACAAGAAACTCGTAATAAATAAGAGAGACGAAGCGACCCATTCGTCGCCGGACCGCGCTCCTCCAGATGCTCCTAATCCCATCTGGGTCGCAGAGCAGTGCTCCTGGACGCCCACCAGGTCCGCTCCAGCAATATCATTCGCGTATTCGAATGCCATAAATCAGCGTCGCTGGCGCTGGCTGTCCGTCAAGAGATTTTCATTCGATCTATAAATTGAGCCAGATGCTCTTGTCCATCTATCCATCTATCCATCCGTCCATCCGTCCGTTGTCGCCATTCTAAATCGAGCGGAAAACTTTCTCCGCGATGCTTAGCTATCCCATTTTTTTACTTTTACAATATTTATTAACGATTTAGCCCGGGAATTAGCGGTGTTGCGACTTGGCGTGGCCCGTGGCTTTTAAAGAACGTAACATCAATTGAATAGTTTAATTTGTTTAAATAACGCTCATTATTACTATTTTGTTTAAAGAAGTAAACATTAAAAGTTAGGTGCGGTTTTTAAAAAGTAGATATAAGGAAGTACTTAAAGGTATTTCGTAATTACGGTGTTTTTGCTAAGCACGGTCTTACTACTTATATCTGGGTACATCTGATACGTAAATATTATAATCAGAATTCATAAATACATTTATTGAGAGAAAATCTGGTATTTTTAAAAACGCCCACAGTAAACAGTTGAAATATAAAAGTCAATAATTAATCATCTCTTAGTTATTTCCATTATTACTGATTGCAGTTTATGTTCACCGGGCGGCGGGAGGGACTTGAATCAATCGTAAAGCATTTTTAAAGAAATGTAGGCATGTATCGAATCTGGTAAAGTAGGCATTAAAAGTATTAAAATAGGCATAATGCCAACTAATCATAAAACAGAAAAACAAAGTCAACAAATCGGTACCAGAGCCAAACATTTCAATATTTAATAAACAGTCGTTTAGAAATGTATTTTGAGATGAAATAAATGTTGAAAATTTTTCAAGAAATGTGCGAAATATAATACGAGGGGTGTGTGTGTGTGTGTGTGTGATGCGTTTTAGTAGGTGTGTGTGTGTGTGTGTGTGTGTGATGCGTTTTAGTAGGTGTGTGTGTGTGTGATGCGTTTTAGTAACAGCCGATATTCATAATCGCGGTCTAATGTCTGAGACGCTGTTAAGACACTGCACTTTATTTGCTTAAAATAAAATTGAAATCAAAATATTTTTGATTCTTTCTAAAAATTATAAATAAACCTACTTACCTAAAATTATTTTTTTAAACGGCAAAAAAACGACTTATGCCCGATCAATAACAAATATAATGATGTTTAAACACATTGATAACATTATTCAGAAAACAGTCGTTTTATATTTTCTTATTAATCATAAGTAAAGAAGGTATCGAATGAAGTACGAGTATAATTAATTGTCAGGCAAATTTGTGGCACAGGCCTGCGCATTTCCTCTTCATCTGTGGTGCTTTCCGACGGAAGGTTTGTTTTTATTTTATGATGTTACTTAACTCAGTGGATGGTGTGATAATTTAGAGCGAGTTATAATTTAAAAAATACATTTTTTAGGATACAGATTTTTAGGATCAAATGGTTTTCTCTTTCGCCAGAGCCTACTTTCGGAAAGAAAGGAGGGGAAAGCAGTCTTATAAAAAAAAACTAAATATATTTAAACACCAATTAATCTAATAAATTCTTTCTCTTTCGATAGAATAAAGTCTCAGCTTCAAAAGTTGCTGTTTAGTGTGTGAACGACGGACAGGCAAACGGTACCAAGGGTTCCAATACGGTTCTTTGGACATATATCGCTATTCTTTACGAACACTTAAAACGTACGGGTATATATTTAGTATACCAACAAATTCGACGGTTCCTGAAGCATTGTATTTCTTACGCAAATATTACGTTTTATTACCAACGCAATTCCTAAAAATTAATCGCATATCAAACTGATGTATACATCTAACCAAAATATAAATATAAAAAGAGATAACGGCAATTGTTTTACAACCTGTGGCTATTATTAATCCTATAACTATACAATGGTTGATTGAAATAAGGTGACATTGGTATTGAAGTGATTGAATAAAAGTACAAACACTAAAAAATGCAGACGAAACTTATTCACAATTCCCTAAAATAAGGTTCGAATGACGGGAACTGCGACACTCCGTTCGAATTGTGAATTCGATTCCGTTGGCCGTTCGATTTTCAAAATCGTCGATGCATTCGCGCGTCCGAACGCTCGCTTGTTCGAAATTCAATTGTCTATTAGCGGCCGTTTGAATTTGTATTTCGAACACGATTCGGCTGCCGACTGAGCGAGCGAGCGACTGAGCGACTGCGCGCGCGCGGCGGCGCCCGGACTGAGCGTCGCGACGCGAATGTTATTTTGGGCGGCGACTTGAACCGAGCTAATTGTCTCGGACGCGATTTGCGCGAACAAAAGATAGTTAAAAGTCTCTTGTGAGCCATAACACACTCGAATTGCATTTTATGCAAGTTTTTGAGGTCTACTGCCAAGATAGCTTTTCATACCAGGCATATATAAAACATATAATTAGATTAACTAAACATTTTTCTAGAAAACCTTTAAGCTGGTTTTATAAATAAATAATCCTATGTTTACATAAAAAAAAAATGAAATTGTTAAGTTTTATCTTTTAAAATTCTCATAAAACAAACTCATGCGACGTAAGCCTAATTTATACATAAAAATCTCCACAATAAAATTCTACAGAAAACCTTAAACTAAATTTTTTTTTAATTTCCTTATATTTTTAATATAAATAAAAAAACTGTCAAATGTTTATTCTTTGATGTTGTCGACGGATGCTCAGTGCACGTGGCCAACACCATTTGCAAAGGTCGTCGAACTTCAAGGTTACCTCACGATATACTGGCTCTTAAGATGTTGGCAGCTGGTTCATCTTTGGTTGCAAAAACTGTTTTAGCTGCTTCTTTAAAAATTACCCCTGCGCCTGCACCTAAAAAATATTTCTGCTGAGTAAGTTTGCCGTGATCTGTATTATTAAAGGCTTCTCAATAAGCCTTTTTATCTACCTCAACAAGCCTACATTTCCCCGCAAAAAAAAAATACAATTATGGGGTGAATTATGTTACAACCACTAATAAGGTAACGTTCGAGTAATTTTTGGAATGATCCAATTTTGGATAATCTGTCACTGGATAAATAAGACTTAGTTTAAGATTATTTATTATATATACATCGCATGTTTGAAATGCAACAGAACTGTTGCCATTTTAACCTCATTTTTGACATACTTTGGTTGCATTATTTTTAATCTCGGTCAAATAATAAAAATAATTTTTCATGTTGCCAGACAAAAAAAAAAAATAAATAAAAAAACACCCGTGACTTTAATATTACAGACGGCCATATTGTGTTTTCTTTTCTAATCTTATGTAAAAACAGAATATTTAAATTTGTCATTAAAGGTTATTTTTACAATCTAAAATAGTGTTTTAATATTATCTCTATGTACCTAAAAGGATTGCGTATATTTAGCATAATAAGAAGCGCATAATAATTTAATTTATTTAAGCAAAGGTATATAATTAATTATTTATTAATTTATAAATAATTAATAATTTATAATAATTTATAAATAACATATATTGAGTGTTTTTTTTAGAGCCGTGGTTTTCAATCTGGCACTACTTTTTTCGTAGTTGGTGTTTTTGACAGCTGTCACTTGATTTATGCTCAGTTTGGTTTGCCATTTCATAATGAATAGACTTACTCCTGAACAACGTTTGCAAATAGTGCAAATTTAGAAAAAATCACTCTTAATTTTTTTAAAATCACTCTAAAATAAAGTAAAAATCGCGTCGTGGGCCTGTGGCGTGGCCTCCAAGATCGTGCGATTTAACACCGCTGGACTATTTTTTGTGGGGTTATGTGAAGTCGCTTGTCTACGCAGATAAGCCGGACACGATTAACGCCTTGGAAGAGAATATTCGGCGCGTTATTGCTGACATACGGCCCAACTTGCTGCAAAAAGTGGTTGAAAATTGGGCCTCTCGGCTGGAATTTGTTCGAGTCAGCCGCGGCGGCCACTTACCCGAAATCATTTTTAAAACATAATGGCAAACCCTTATCTTTATAATAAAACTAAATTCTTAGCCATAACATCAAATTATATGCGTTTTATCTCTTCTTGAAAACCACGCCTCTAAAATCATCACCCTATACATATATGAGTTGGCAAGGCTTATATTTGATGATTGCTTTTTAATAGCTGTAAATCGCATGAAAAGATAAATGATAAAGTTATTCTTTATATTCTTCGCCCCAAATAAACGCAGAACGCAACCATTTAATAATTCATTATCATCCCAGAAAAAAAAAAGATTTCGAGAATGGTAATAATTATTTTTCTAATTGATATTTAAAAAAAAAACAATAATATTAACATTTTCATTAATGAATTAAAATTATATTGACCTATATAATAGGGCAATTAAAATACATCATAAAAACTAACATTTGCGTTTCCAATAAATCGTTAAACAAATATCAATGCTGCTGCACACTCCAAAAATAACTCTAAAATGGCATTTAATTTAAAGCTGCTATTGATATTAATTTTCAATGCATCATTATTAATTACCTACTAAAATGTATAAATTATATTTCTGAGAATAATATGTAATACATTCCAAACACCAATTTGAGAGATAAAGACACTATTATAAAATGATATTTCTAGTAAGTGATTAATTTAAATGACATTAGCTCGATAGCCTGAGATCTACTGTAACCTATTTGGCCTGTGAGACTTAAGTTTCGACATTAATGATTTTACTAATAAAATGACAAAATAAAAGTGAAGTTAACGAAATAAATATAAATATTAGTGTTGAATTTAGTATACTAAAGTAAATCTTTGTAAAATTGTCACAATAATACAAGTATAAATGCATAAATCTATAGATTTATTTAAAAAAAAATCTCAAAAAATGCATTAAAACATTTATTGTTCAGTTGATTTATTATATCTAAATACTTTTGTTAATACATACTTTATATGGATTACTTATTGTTTGTTTTTTTTTTGCGCGTGCATTGGAGTGTGTAATAACTGATTTTAAACATTCACGGTCGTTATTCGTTATAAACGTATATGTTAGCGGTTTTTTACATACCGTGTGTACAAGGCTAATCCGGACGTTTCGAAGATGATCATAAATCCCGTCCGCAGGGGAGAGTACGAAACGTCCGTCCAGAAGCGCCGTTTAGTTCGGTTTCTCGGTCTGAGTTCGTAACGAACACGCGGTGTGTAAAAATCCATAAAATTATGTTTATAATAGCGTATAATGTTTTTATCATAAATAATATCTACAGGATGAATATTTTTAGTTGTTATCACAGTATGACTCACCGGATCTGTAAAAATGTGCAATGAAGTAACAATCATTGCCCGGTCGTAATCTTGGCCTGTTACAGCGATGTAACGACCTGCTGCGAGATGAATGCCAACGAAACTGGCTTGGATTGTAATGTAATGCAATGTAATTGAGAGGCAAATGCGAATTCGCAACGCGCCAATTAGCTTCGACCCGAATGCCCGAATGCCTGCTTGCATGCGTACCCACTCACAAGCAAACATGACAATTTCGTAAGGTGATAATTATACTTAGCCTATTTAGAATTGCAGCCAATGCGACCTTATGCAATTGCGCGTTAGAAATTGTCACCCTGATCTCTAATAAGCGAACGAGTTTTCAGTTATAGCCGACGGAAAATATTATGTATAACTTGTAATACTATGTATAACGACACTAATATGGGAAACCACACCGTAGAATTTCCATCTATAATATATATATATTTTTATAGGAATCGCCTAATTTTAATTTCAATGTGCCAACAAAATGGATTGGCTTAGATTAAGTAAATTTGAAATTAAAATGTGTGTAATGTTGGTTTGTAATATATTATTTAAGCGATATTTGGTCATTTTATTATTAACAAGTCGTGTGAAATATAAACCTGTTTTTATTCATTTATTTATTAGATAATTATAAACACCAAAATTGATCAATTTAGTTAATATTGGCCACAGGTATAATTCCAAGATTAAGAGATTTTTATCGTGTAATTATTATACATTTAAACAGTCATGAAATGAGTGTGTGAGGAGAGTTAGAATGCTATATGTAAAAAAAAAGAATGGTTAAATTTATATATGTAATATTCACTTGTTTTTTTTATATAATCGCTATGTTAATTCTCAACATAAGGGCAATTTCCGATGGTCCATCTGTAATGTCTAAAATAAACACCATATTCGAAAGGCAGCCCTGGACTAGGTCCGCGTAACATACGAGTATGTCCTTCAAAAAGAATATTTCTGTTTCTAATAATTAAACATGAACACATCTAGCCGGAACTGCGCTCGCAAGTTCCCTCTGATAACACAATCATACGACAAAAAAAAGATTAAATATTAAGTAAAACAGTTAAACCTTTAAAACTTATTAATCGTTGAATTATTTAACTTCAAATTTAGTATTTTAGTAACTGCATACTTATTTGGCACAACCCGCAGGCCGTACTTCTGTAAGAGTTACACGTCGAGCCTGGTTATTTGAGCACCAGGATAAACCTCATCAAACCTTTCCCAATCTACGCTTCGTGCATGTTGAATGATTTAGTAAAATGACTTCACTGACTTTTTCAATTGGTTCTGACGTGTTTTTTTTTTGTGCCTATGGCGAATTGTCGTAATCTCTATTTAATTGCGTTCAGTTGCTTGATTGACGGATCGAGTTGACAATGCGTTTTTGTAGGTATTCAATTGAACAAAATACCGCAAATTATATCGACGGTGTCAAACGCGGATTATCGCGGTGTAGAGATCGCGAAATAGACTAGGAGCCAGCACTAGAGTAATTTGATGTTTTTTTTGTTTTAAGAAAAAATACGTTTTTGTTGTCGCCCACATTCAAAATGCCTCTCTGTCTCCCGAAATTCTGCTCCCTACAATATTTGAGAAACAATAGAATTGTATGGATTAAAAGAGAAGATGAAAGAATTATGTCAGTAAATTTGAAAATAATTTGTTTTTTTTTTGCATGCAGGTACAGTCACAAACACAATGTAATTTAACAGCCAATTGCCTGTAGTATCCGCAATTAACTGTATATATGTTTGCTTTATGAACTAAATGTTTTACCACATATAAAAAATATAATTAAACTACATTCATTTGGTATTAGGCTTAGAAGGCTTTGATAAGGAAGATGCTCTATAGAGCATCTTCCTTATCAAACGGTGGCAGTAGTAAACATTCGCATTATTGGTTAGTTCTGAACAGAAATAAGGGAACGGCGGAAGGGGATGTTTGTCTCGTTCCATCGCAGTCTGTTGTTTATGCTTTTCGAGAATTCTCTCAAATATGTGGAAGCATGTAGATTAACAAAATTATTTACGAAAAAGCATATTTAAATTAATGCATTGTTAATAGTCATCATTGCGTTAATAAAGGAAGGGAAAAAAATAGTAATTATGTAAATTATAAATAAATAAAAACATATCGTAAATTAAAAATATATTTTTTTTTATAAAGTAATTGCTATAAATATACAATTATATTTAGCCCCACTCAATTAAGCTAAATATGATAGTGTTTATTGAACTACAGTCAGGAGAGATGGTGATGATGAAGCGTTAGAAAAGGTGTAACTATAAATTGCGGGTTCGAACCTTTAGCTACGGGATCAACAGTGATACGCTTTAACAACTAGACTAGTCCTACATATAACATAGATATTTAATTTATTTATTGTTTATTTGGAAAACCAACAGTACTATATATAAGTAATGATTCATAACATTGTGTATAAAATTGATTGATGATAGGTTTTCGCTAAAGTAAAGAAATTTATTTATTTTTATTAAGAAATACATGTAAAGTTTAAAAACTTGCAATAGTTGTATTACATATACCTGTTTAAAAACCGATTATTAATTAAAACTTAATAAACGGGTTGCGCTCAGAGAGAGAGATGGTTTTCAGCATAACCTTTATAGAAATGCTATATTATTTGAAACATAGATGTCAAGTTAAAAACAGGAAACAGAGGAAGGGATAAGTCAGTAAAATGTGTAACAACAAAAATATAATAAAACAATGTAAACAAACTGTTTGAAATATAACGAAATATTTAGAATTATTTTGTAATTGCATTAACCATTTACGACTGGCTTCAAATAAATTCTTTAAATGGCTGTCGATTTTACTTTCGGTGAGGGTAAGTCGTTCCCTTACTTTTTCATTACTAAGCAGCAAACAAAATGAAACTACAATGGTATTTAACATCAATCAGAATATAATTGAGAAAACCTATCAAATATTTTGAAATATCCTTAAGATTAAAAAAACAAACACTGGCTCTAGTCCATATTATAATTTATGGACCAAAACAAACGTAGATTGGTGAGTGATAGTGTTTTATATGCAAAATATTGCAAAATATACAACATTCAAAAATAATGAAAATATTCTCAGTGTAATTATATGATAGATAAAAATAATATTTATGCGTAGAAAGAGCGGTTCAAAGAAGATTCGATTCATATTTTATAATAATAAATGTGACACACTGACATGCATTTTATGCATAGATAATATTAAAAAAACGCGGAAAAACGAATAAAGAAAGTATTTATTAAATACTATGGCCATTTTGAAGCGTATTAAAGAGTGTCAAATAACGTAATTTAGAAGGATATTTGTTATTTTGACAATAAAGTAAGCAAGGATATTTATTATTAATAAAAAAAAGATTTAATATTATATTTTAATATAAGTTTGGAGGAAACTATCATTGGCTTCTGTTATTATTGTAACTTTATATTGTAATAGCTGTAGTTTCATGAAATAGTTAAATAAATCGCTGAAATATTTCTTACATACCTTTGCTTCAAGTTTTCCATTTTCATGCTTCAGTTGTGACCTTTCAGTCTCCAGTTTTTCGACTTTGAGACGCAGGCCTTCGAGTTCTTCCTGTAGCAAGGAAACAATATAAAATTAAATATATTTAATGTAAGATCAGATAGTATGTGTGTATTTTGTACAGGCACAACGGACGTTCAATTTTAAGCGGTCATTGCGCCAAATATTTTGTTAGTGTAGCGAATAAAAAATAAAATAAAATAACTGCACAAAGTTTCTGTTTTACAGGGCGTTAGCTAGATAAGATAAAAAGATCTACGCGCGGACAAATCGATTAGACCAACATTGCGAACGTGTCGCATCTGTGCGACGCACTCCGCCGGCAGCACTTTCATACAATATCCTAGAAAATCGAGCATTAAAAGTGCGTTGCATTGCAATGCTATACAAAATACTTTTGAGGCGACGATTATAGTGGTCCAGAAGCCAGGCCAGTGGACGGAAACCTAATGGCGGGAAATTGTCGACAAAATGGCGGACGCGGGGTAAAACGCGGTAATAAATACATCAATGTGGAAATGTGCCGACGCGTTAGGGTGCGAACATAGTGATGAATTTTAATCTTTCAGTAGATTACGCCTACGCAAACCCAGTGATATTAAGACACCATATACATTTTTTAGTTACGAAAACTTTTTATTTTCGCGGATATCCTTTTATATTATTTATATCGTCAACTCGACCAGTCTAAAAAAAAAAAAATATTTAATAAGTTTTGGTAAGTTTCAAGGTTTTTTTAGAATTTCTTCACGAGTCGCGTGCATAAGATGTCGTCGCCAGATTTTGAATTCATACTGAAATAATGATATTATTTAAAAACTTTGTTTTTCTTCAAACCGCGCGGGCGTTAGGTCATTCCCCGATCACGCGCAATGCAGTTGACCGCGTTGTCAAACATTACAACAATTTCTATCAAATTTTGAATTCGTTTTTCTCTTAATTGAGAAACATTTTTCTAATATTTTTTACTGGTTAATGTTTAATTGTTGATATAGATCAACCCCCTAAAAAAACACCGATAAATTTAAATACACCTGTATTTAAATTATATTTTTAAGATCTTATAACTTAGTATCAAGAATCGCTGTAACCATGTACAATAAAATAAGTAAATAAAAAAAATTGTTACGTATTTTTCAAAGCAACTATTCAAAATATATTTTATTTAGTTTATCTACTATAGTTTAAAATCGACGTCCTCTCGGGCAGAGACTCCACGATGGCTGTGCCCTTAGAAGTGCGCCAACGCAGCATAGATACCCTTTTTTTGTCATAAGATATAAGATAAAGAAAGCCGCATTACACTGGAAGTAAGTCATTTAGTGGTTGCACAGCGATTACGCTGTCAAGTAGAGGAGTTAGATTTATATTACACTCGGGCCACCGTAACTTACCAAGAACTATTTATAAAGCGAGTCATTTATCGAGACACATTCAAGCGGTTCGCTTTTATAGTAGGTACTTTGCAATATATACATTTATATATACATTTAAGGATAAAAAAAAGGCCACTTCCTCATAGAACTTATGATTAAAACTAGCATCAGCCGACGGAGGAGGGAGGAGGAAGGACGAGTACTTCAAGGCGCCACCAGACGAGTACTCCAATCCTGCCAGAAAAGGCATCAGAGACCCATAAATGTGAATCATTTCCTTGTTTGACTTCCCCATTGAGCCTATGTTTTTTTCAATCCTTATTGAATATGAAAAAACCGGGATGCCATCGCTGGCCTTGACTAATATTGCAGCGAAATCTATCGCACAGAGGTCTAGAATTCCCCGACTTCTCTTCCAAGAGTTTGCCAAGTTTATCAGTAAACTCTAGCGCATTGGACGACCATGGACCCAGTGAAATATATAATTTTACATACCGTGTAAACAAAAATTCATCCCGACGTTTCGGAGATGAATTAGTCGAAATCAGTTGTCTTTCTAAAGTACAAAACATAGTAGATGGCTAATGACGGTTTTGAGCGGAATCAGTAAATTAGTTTGATCGGAGCTGTTCAGGTGGCAGGAAGTGTAATTCAAACAACGATCTTTTGAAACACATAGGTACGGCATGTGATACAAAACGTCATTGTGAAAACGCGACGCTCCGCAACACTCCGTCATGGCGTCATGGCGCCATGGCAACACACGAGGCGTACTTGGCGTGGCACGTTTTTCACCCTCCGTTTTTAAAGATCGTTGAATTCAAAGTATTATATCAGAGGATTGTACAATGTAAAAATATGTTGAAATACATTTAACCCAACATTCGTTCTCTTGAATACGGTATGGTTTTTTTAAGGGACAGAAATGACATAAAGAGACAGAAAGACAGAAAGAGAGATAAGTTAGGCTACGCATCTCAAGTGGGTGAATACCTACTTATGTATGCGGGTTAAGTGGAAACATCGATTGATGGATTTCGACGACAGAGCGAGAGAGCACGTGACTTGTAGCTAATTTTAATTTACAAGCGTCTCACTTTCTCTCGGACGGAACGGACACATACGACAGGCGGAATGCAGTTTGGTGCTATTACGGACATATGCATGTGACACCGCCTTAAACAGAGTTTCACTAACATTCCAAATGCATGACACGCGCGCGTTTAACAACAAAATGTAAAACGAACAAAAAAAAAACAAAATTTAGGTCTTCTGCTACGCTTGTGTTCTCGGAGGCAGTACATTGTTACCGCATTGGACCCGCAAAAACTATATAACTTGTGTCCTTGTTTAGAACAGATAGAACCGTTACATATTAAACGGCCATGGCCATGACCCGGCTTGTGGGAATTCACCCAGGCTCGGCCAATAATAGAGCACTGCTGGTGGAACTTTTACGGGAGTACTCGTATAGTGCCACTGTTTGCTGACAAAACAAATATTCCACAACATTTGTGTTCAGGGGAAATATTGACACTTTCGATGGGCGATTGTGTTGTTTAGCAGATGGCTTTCAGCACAAAAAAACTTACTATATAGAAGAGTAACGAGGATTTACAACTAAACCGAATGGATATGTTTTTTCGTCTGAGTAGGTATACTTCTTCTATAAATGAAATTTCTGATTTCTGAAAGTGCTGTTTTTTTTTTATGTAAACCGTAAAGATTATGCCGGTTTTAAAATCATCTAATTCCTATAGAGAATAAAAAATCGTTAACCGCAATGACATACGACATCATTATTTATTCCCAATACGTATCCATTAGCATTTGTATTAGGGATGTTGGGTTTTAACACTCGAGTTTAGGCGACAAGTCCATACATTATTCTATTTGTTTAAAGTTATTCGCGGTATCATCGAGAATCCCGTAATACTCGAGATATTGGCTTATTTGTTTCGGACATTTTGACTAGATCGCGGAAGCACACGCTATTTAGGGGATTAGCGTGTCGTATCGACGTGTAGTCCGATTAGGAGAGCAGTCGAATTATTAAATGCCATTTCCGCGGAGATCGATATTCGTCCCGTCTTTTGCTGGATTATAGCCATCGCGTGACAGACTTTTATTCAATTCATGCTGCTCAGGCATTATTTATTTATTTCATTAGCATTTATTAGTCATTTCCCTTACTAGAGTGAGTGAAAAGGGTCACAGGGTACTCACGGTGGTCATGCGCAGCCTGTCCTCCGTCCGGTTGACCTCCAGCAGCGGGTGGACGCGCACCAGCAGGCGCCACCAGGGCCAGTCGCGCACGGCCAGGAAGGCGCGCACGTTGCGCTGGACGCAGCGCGCCGCCGTGTGCAGCACGCGCAGGCGCGCGGCGCGGCGGCGCGCGAGCACGCCGCGGCAGCACGCCTGCAGGCGCGCCACGCGCGCGACCAGCAGCGCGTCGCGCGCCGCCTCCAGCGCCGGGAGCGCTCCGCCGCGGAACAAGATCTGGGGAAGAAGGAAGATGCTCAAATGGTCTGTCAATTATTCAAAGTAGTATCTAATGTCGAGCAAAAATAATTATTAATGCCATCTTATACTTCCGTGAATGTCAAGTCACATTTTTACACAAATAAATTAAAACTGACAATCAATTATATCAAGATCGACTGATTCGAAGCACGAATCTCAACATTTTATTGGCACGCGCAGCTATGCTTCGCATGTGCAGACACGAGTCAAACAAAACCCCCAGGTCACGAATTTCGTCGCTTCTGCGAATAATCTCATTACCCAGAGAGTACTCGAAGCTTACTTTTGCACGCAAGGCTCGTGAGAAGGATACTGCTACACATTTAGAGGCATTAAATTGTAATTTATTATCGGCAGCCTACTCTAAGAGTCGATTGATATCATCTTGTAAAAACTGCGCGTCAAATAGTGAAGTCATTGATCGGTATATCTTCACATCGTCCACACAGACCAGCAAACTACAATTCTTTACTGCGGTAAAAATATTGTTAATAAATAAAATAAAAAATAAACCACTTAGCCTGCTAAACCATAAACCCTTGCTGGATACCAGAAAACGTATTAAACGCATCAGAAACTGAGTCTCCGCAAGATACATATTGCCTTCTATTCCGAAAATAGCTAGCAACCAAGTTTAAAAGATCGATTGACAAACCAAAGTCAAACAGCTTTTTCAATAATATATCATGATCTATTTTATCGAAGGCCTTCGAAATATCAAAATAAATCGCAACCGTTCGAAAATTTACATCTATATTGCGGGCTACTTCATTAGTAAAAACTAGCAAGTTTGACGTTGCGGATCGACCAACGCGGAACCCATGCTGATTCGTGCAAATCTCATTATTCAGCTTAAAAGATAGATACTGATGCAGAATTATCTCGAAAACCTTTGCAAATGCGCAAGTAATTGCCACTGGCCGAAAATTCTCAATAATATCCTTGCTACCCTTTTTATGCGCCGGCGTTACTTTCGAAATCTCCATCTCTCAGGAAATGTGCTTTGAGATATACAGAGATTGAAAATATGCATCAGCGGCGACTTAAGACTTACTGCACAGTGCTTAACTACTAGTTTTTTTTCTGAAATCCTGAAACACACCCGGGTGAAGTCGGTTCAATCAATATATATATGATCATAATATGCGAATCTGAATAACCATGAGCTTACATAAAGGTAGACTCACTCACGTGACGTGCGGCGCATCAGGGCGTTGAAGCGAATCAAGTCGCGAGATCGAACAGGAGATGCGTTTGCGCTGGTAAAGGTGGATGCAGAGCAAATATATGACTAATGAGTAAGACTAAATGGGTAGTAAATAGTATACTTAACTATCTGCAGGAGAGGTTGCGGTTCTTATTATATTTTATTTTATTATTTTTTCTTTTTGAAAACCTGAAACACCTGGGTGAAGTTGGCTCACTCGATATATATATATTTAATTGTTAAAATACGAATCTAAATATCCATGAGCTTACATAAATATTAGCAGATATATTCCTAATATGTCTGCTTTAGGAATTTAGCTGGTAAATGATTTTATGGTTAAATTTAGCTAAATAAATTTAGGAACCATGATCACAAAAATAAATAAATAAAATCTTGTGTCCGGCAGGTGGTCACGTCCAGCGAATAGCCGATACGAAGCCACCTGAACACATCATGGAGACAAGCATGAAGAAACTGACAAGCATGATGTATAGGCATGCCAAACTGGAATACCATCGCTGCCGAGAGGAACAGATGGAGGTCCAAGCCATCGGGCAAGCTTGAGGGGCCAGAACCCATCAGGGCTGTGTCAAAATTATTGACGTTTACGTAAAAAACAACAAAGCGCAAAAATAAAACACAACTTGACACACACACGTAAAATAACAAACCATCTTTCTTTTTTTTATCTTTATTTGGGAAATAAAAAGTTATATGAGAAAGAAATCGTATACAGGCAGTACACATAAAATAATAAAAACAATGGTACCAACTTACAAGTATAAAATAAAACCAATTAAATATTTCCACCGAGTGAGTGTCCTAGGAAATGTAAGATGAAGAGAAGGGAAAAAAAAAGAAAGGGAAGTATTATGTTAACGTTTCTTTTTAAATAAGTTTTTTGAACGCCACTAAATTAACATTAAATATATCAATATCTGGATATTTTAAATTTAAGGTTAAACACATTCTATAAATAATGTGAGTGGACTGAACTTAGTCCATTCATCTATCAGCATACAATGTGACGCCAGCTTAACTATATGCTTCTGATTACTCGCCGATTTTAATTATTGCTTATATTGCTGGCAATATCATTAATGACCGATAGCAGCGTTTATCTAGCGGTTGGTAATTCCACGCGTTGATGAATCCCAGGCGAAGAAATGCTAGCGTAGCTTGGAATCGGATACGGACGGAGATATGCTGGCTGCATTGGAACGAGGTTAAATATTCAGTAGTTGGCAATTTCCTCAATTAATTTCCCTATAAGAGCAAATCATTCTATGTCGAGGTTGTACATACAAAGTCTCTTTAACTCTGGACGGATTCCAAAGGTTCCTTCACCTCGAATCCCTACTAAAATCCGGCAAGCATCGGGCTGTACGTAATGCTAACGTTATTCGTTCCATGAGCTCAAATTTATCAAGAGTACCCAACCTTCCCCTTGAGGATGGGTTGGTTAAACCATTCCAATTTGTTCTTTTCGCGAAACTACGAAGGATAGAAGAAATTGCATAGCTTTTTTTGCAATAAAAAAACCATATCCAAGGCACCGCCGTGTATCTGGATAGTTACTCGAAGTTCTGGATAGTTCTGGATATGCCCTGAAGTGATTATACTTCGATAACTCATAGTACGGAATTCTCGTAGTAGAGTAGAGTAGAGTAGACTAGATCTAGCAAAGAGAGTCCTGCGATGACTGACTATTCAATTTTTCGTAAATAGGTTCTAATACAGTGCAATATATATTTTATTTATTTATTAAAACAATTATAAACAACGAAATTGATAAAGTTTACATAATACTTTATGTATAAAATTGTTTTTGAAACGATACTGAAATGATTGACACAGCAGAATTCCAGTATTGTAAAACCTTTTATAAACGTTTATAAAAAAAAGTTTTTTTACGTTTTTGATATTTAGCTGAGAGCAAGTTACATGTTATAAGAAGTCCACGCCACTGATATGGTTTATCAGGTAGCTGTAAACGTTAGATCTTTTAAGAATCTTTTTTTGCTACAACATGCTATATATTTTTTTTTTACCTTTGAGGCCGCCTTATAGGCCGTGAATTGGAAAACTATTTAGGTATTATAGCCAAAAAGACCTGAATTTCATTCGATAGGTCTCTTCAGCAACTGGCCACGTCTTGACTTGGCCTGGACTAGAGAAGGCCCGAATCCTGCAATATCATCTAAATAGAACGCAGATGAACCTATTAAGTCATTTTCAATAGGTTCTGTCACAAAAAGTTTGATTTCTGATAAACATAATTTACAACAGAATGTATAGAAGATAGTAACCAATTAATAACAGCGCTTATATAAAAAGCTTGGAAAGATTAACGCAGGCCAATAAAAGCACTAATTAGTAATCTCTCAGACGGGTTGTCGAATAAAAACGAAATACAAACAGGTCGACGTATCGATTTCCCGTGAGAAATTATTTTTTTGCGGAAGATCCAATCGGTCCTACGGGTCTCGAATTCGAATCAATTTGTTACTTGTACAACGCGACGGGAAGATGCTAGATCATACTTATAATATACCGACTCTTAAAACGCGTCTAGGCACTACTTAGCACCTCTAAATATCCTAAGGGAATTTAAGAAAAAAAAAAAAAAAATTACGGTTACTCAACTAGACCTTAATCTGTTCTGGAGTGACCATCGTTTTGTTCTAGTAAATCGTATGAAATCGTGCGTTATAGTCTAACTATAAAGAGAGTATACAACTAATTCTATTCAGTAATGCTATTATAATTATTTCACTATTGCAATTAATTCTTCAAATTAAGAGATCGTTTTATTAATACCCATTTTATGAGTTCAGTTCACTGCCGATACATAAGTACAAAAATTCCCTGAATAATTTATCAGAGAGAAATTAAAAAATTTCTGTCCAAAAGCAGTTTTCATTTTATTCAACCTCGGCTCATTCCCAAGACGGGTCCTGGTTAAGAACGTACTTGTATCCTTCTCTAAAGCATTTTTCACATAATGAACTATATACTCAGCTATTTTGATGTAAGTTTTTTCTGATTTTCATTATTCTTAGAGGTTTAATGAAAAGTCAAATTATCAACTAATTTTAAATTATTCACGCCAGTAACGCATCAAACCCTGTGGCTACACGCAGACCGATGAAAAAGGAGCATCGTTAAACTGTATATTTTTAATTTGATAAGTTTATATTTTTATGAAAAACATATCCATATATGTACTTTCATCACAAAAACAAATGTCCCAAAATGCCTTTTTTCTAGTTACACGATGATGCCTTGGTTTTAAAGAACTCGCATTAGCATACTACTCTATAATAACCGGTACTAAATCTTACAAATGATTGTGTTTTATTATTAAAAGTAACAATTAGTTTCGTAAATGAGATTGCCACGGTTGGCCGCTAGTCGGCTCGGATTTCGACCTTGAAACCTCACCTGCGCGTTGGCAGTGCAATTTTACACGCAACCGCTGCAGCGCAGGATTTGCGGGTAGGTTTGGTAGGTAGTATCTATTACAAAAAAATACTTTCAGCTATGATGTAATATTTTTAGAAACGTGTGTGGACAATGTTAGACACGCACACATACCGAGACAAGATGTACGGCCATCTATGCACAACCAGTTAAACCTCGTACTGCAAAATATCGTAATATAAGTGCGTACTTGTGCTTACAATCAACTTCCAAAAAAGTTCAAAGAAATTGAAAATATACCTCAATTCAAAAAAGCCATCAAGACGCATTTACTTTTATAAATACAACGAACCGAGTGACAATCAATTCTGGAAAGAATAAATTTAAAATAGGTTTTCTTATATAATAATATGAAAAAAATATGTTTTTCAAAAAATAAACTGTGAAGTATATTTTAAATATTGTATCAAATGCTCTTGCCAAATTAGTTTATTTATATAGGTACTTTAAATATGCAGAATAAAATGTTATTGTAAATACATTGTTTAAAAAAATGTAAGGTCATTCCTATCTATTAAATTACTCATGGAAAATAAATATATTTTTAGGCAAACTTTTGTAGTATTTTCTATTTCCTATTTCCTCCCTCAAAAGCCTTTGCAGAGTCGACCGCAATAAGAAACTGATTTCCGTTATAAAAACTCGAAAGATGACTTTCTTCGGTCAACCCTCGAGGGACTCTTGGGGGGAGGGGGGGGGGGGGTCAATTCGAGGGTCAGGGACTTCTTTTAGAAGGCCGTCAGCGCAGAAAATGGTTCGGCGACCTTAATGACCGGTCACATATGAATTAAGGAGACTTGCTCAGAATAGAGCTGAATTTAGGTTGTTGATAGCTGAACTCCACAATGGAGATGGCACTTAAAATAGAATATTTCTATTATAACTTATTAGTGTCAAGTAGCTACAACTTTAGAATGTATGTGCAAGTTTTGTTACAAGCGATTAAATAAATAAATGAAATATGCGAAAATATGAAATAAGGAAGTATCGAGTGCTTATGTGATATCTTACAAAAAAAAATGTTAACTTTTTCTATTCTCACTTGATAAAACATTATAGACAAATGAATGTGTGTGACTTAAAAATATTCTAATAGATAAAATTTTAAATGATATAAATCGATAAATATGTATTATAGGTACCGTGCATCAAGGCATTCATCTTAGCATTTTATTCTTCATTAAAAAAAAAATATAGAATAGACCTAAACTGAAAAATTTTATAAAAATTATTTTGTAGGATTTAGTTTTTAGTGTGGTATGTTTGGTCGTGTGTGAATTCGATAATGTACCAATGCATATGGTCGAGTCTTATAAAATGAATCTCCTTGTTTGAAAGTTTATCCAGTGCGGCACAATTCGTAACCACAGACCGGAAGTTCTACATTCCCGCGTCTGTTGTATGCAGCGGGCATTCTTGAATGGTGCCCCAGTGGTAGTGGTAGGTGCATGTTGCGGGCGTATCTTGAACAATGGGAAAACAATCGGAGATACGCGGCCCCCTAATAACGGGAAATATTGCATCACGGCAATTTGCCGGCGCGGCAGATAGCATCCGAGCGCCGGAGACGACAGAAGGGGGGGGGCATTCACCTATAAAGAACGCAAGTATGTAGACACCAGCGGGTCAACAATCGACACTATGTATTTATTTACTATCCACAAAACCTTATGGTGCTTGAATGCGTATACAAAATTTCGTATCTGTGCCGTTGACCGTCGGGGAGTTCCTTCGTTTGGAGCCATACCCAGCTGTAGAATCAGATCATGATTATCATAAAAATGCACTGTCATCGGAACTGCATGTCAATTTTCCGTAGGATAGGAGGAAGTAGTTCAGTTGACATTGCAAGCTAAATAAAAGCTTGTAAAAATATCAATATTTTCACTGTGGCCTGCGCATTAAACTACACAACTGGACACTGTCTGAATGAAGGCGGCCTGTAGTTATTTTGAGAGATGTTCAACACCTTTGCATGTTTTGCGTATCCAATGGGATTTTAAACGATACGTAATATCATACAAAATAACAAGCAAAAATAATATAAATAGAAGTATATTTAATATGATAATTAACCATTTTATTTATTTATCAAATAGCACTTTTTGTTTTACAAATTTTTAGGAATAAATTTCATTAAGTAATAACTCTAAAAAAATACGCATTAACTCTTAAATATAATTTGCTCAAAAAAAAGAGGTACAAGTACATTGTATCTGTATTAAAAGGTTTGCGTTAATATGTTTTATATTACATTTTTAGTTCTGCTCACAAGTTACACAATTCTTTACTTATTACGTTGGGTATTTTTTATTCTGAATTCTAAAGTCTATACCTTAATAAGTGTGTATTTAAAATAAACTTCTATAATCTAAAGCAAAAAAAGCACTAAAATATAAAGGAAATATATATTAATAAGAAATATGTACATGCTATAATTTGAAATAAAAAAAAACAGTCTGAAACCAGATGGAGAAGTCAGAGTAGTGAAGAGAGTGCTGGAGATGAAAAGGTTACAATTACGCACCAGACATTAGTGAGTGCAGAGTGAGTGTTGCCAGTGGACGGATCTCTCGCCAATTATCTCATGCGAGTGCCGCTTTCGATGGAAAGTGCACGGAAAAAAACACGTTCAAATGTGTGATGTAATTTGGCTTGAACCGCATGTCGTAATATGACCCGCACATGCGGGCTGGCTTAGTTCTAAAATCTGCACTATTTCCGTTGAGGCAAAACTGAAATTACAAACAGGCGTGTGAACAAAAACCATACAATACCAACGTGGCATTGAAGAGTCCCCCTCCTGGCATGAGGGCTCATCGATCGATTTGTGCCGGAGCACCTGCACCGGTTTCATTATAGAGTTGGCAGCAACAGGTTAATTTGATCATGACTCGTCACGGGTAACTGACACGTTCTTATTATCGAATTCGCTCGCTCGCACATTATGACACACCACTGCAACATCGTCTACGTAGGTAGATAGTAGCTGTATATAGGTATGCATAATATAGCTGTTTTTAGGACACGTTTTGGACACGAATATTTTAATGGCGATGCCATGCAATTTGTCGGTAGGCAACTTATTACTTTCAGTTTCTATTAATCTCGTTTGTAGGTTATATTTCAAACTAAGAAAAGCCTGAGGTGACCATTGAGGTATATATAGGCATTTCTGCTCACGTAGTGTTACTAGATGTTTACATAAAAAGTACATCTTTTTAGGGAAAAATGGGACGATGAAGTTAGTAGTATTTTTTGTATGCAAATGTCAATGCATGTCGTGTCATCTTTGTGTGGTTACTTTCGTTTCCGTCTCGCATTGAATCTTATTCGATTGATTTCGATTTCATTCCCTCCTACAACTAATAAATTCGTCAATTAACCTTTCGCAAGATATAAAGTGAATCGATCGCTGATTGACCTAAATAGCGATAGAGAAAACATGGAACATCGATCATCAACAAAACAATAAAGCAACACCTTACCTCTTTTTTCGCGTCGACTCCAATGGCGCCGGCGCGCGCAGCACTTTCTCCAATCGAGCCGAAGTCGACGACGTCGCCAATCGATCTTCTCTGCACCGGTTTGGTGGGAACAGCGGCTGCCATCTTGTGAGCTGGCCGCGTCTCCCATCCGGGCGCTTTTTCCGTCTCCGACGCCGAAGAATCCAAGAGGACGCGTTTCGCGTATGAAACTTCTGCATCTATGGCCACGCAGTACGTATCTTTAGATTTATCTCTGCCGACATGGCAATCGGGAGCATCTTTGGTCTTCTTCGCGGGCGATTCTAAGCCGTCGGCTGTTGGTTCGTTTTCATTAGAAACGTGCCCGGAATCGTCACTGCAATCCGAACTGCCGTCATACTTTTTACTTGCTAATTTCTTACTTGCAGCGAAAATTTTAGTCTTTTCAGCGCCGATTTCACTTTTTGTCAATTTAAGTTTCGGAGCGCTGCCCCAGAGGGGATTACAATCGGTTTTGGGTCCGGTGGAAGACTTCATTTCTAGTTTGTTCACTATAGACTTTACAGGCGATTTGGGCGGATTATCAGTGAGAATTTCCGCTCTGAATGTTTGATTGGGGACTGGGTTAGCGATAGTTTTATGTTTTTTACTCTTTTGTAGTTTGGCGCGGACGAGACTCAATTCGTTAGCGTAATCTCTAGCACACTTAACAGCATTGTCTTTAGGATCTAAATCTTTATCAGATCTGGATTCTAGTTTAATTCGATCGTTTTTTTGCAAGACTTGTCTTGAACGCATAGACACGATCGAGGGATCTACCTTATCGACTGACTTCCTTCTAATGTCATCGCCTTTTCTTTTATTTCCGCTTTCCTTCAGTTGATCTGATTGAGTCAGATTACCGGGAGTGGAAGAAAAGATAGCTCGCGTACTGCCGAACCTATTTTGGGTTAAAAGCTGTCCCCTGATTACCGGAATCTTACTCGGAGATCCAGATATAGAGGTACTAGATTTCGTTCTCTCCAGTGCTTTGGGTTGCGCGGCGTCGTAAGACACCTCCCACGAGCTTTTTGCTTTCTGCATTTTATTTTTAGGCACAATTTTAGGTTTTTGATCCAGATTCAAATGAAGCTGAGTTTGGCGACTTACTTTTTTTTTAGGATCGCTCGATCTTCTCTCCATCTGTTTTGGCGTTTTGTTAAATACAGGTACTGGGGTAGAGGGTGGGTTGGATAATGTTTTCTTTAATATTCTAGTTTTTACATCGAGCCGTTTCAATTCAGCGGCTGGCAAATCAGCCACGTTACTTGACCTTTGATGAGAACTTTTTGAAGTAACTTTATAGGTGGCATATTTTTCTTTTTTTCTATCTAACGTTATAGTATCTAATGGTCGAAGTGATGGGGTTTTAGAATTTAGCTGCATCACCTCCATATCGTCGAGATTCCACAAACTCTTTGTTCTATCGAGTGGCTTGTGATTTAGATCGTCATTTGTAGAAGATTCTTTATGCTGCTTCGACAAATCTGATTTCAATATACATCGTGACTCAATGATGCTGCATGTTTTTGATTTTTGTAGCTTCGGCGGTACGAATAATTTAGAAGATTTAGTTCTTTTAACCTTGGAAGTTACTAATATAGGCGCCGGTACAGAAGGTAAAGGCGGTGGAGGAGGTGAATATTCTTTTAGTATCTGGTCAAACGACTGCAATACCTTTGAGATATTTCTAGCATCGCTTTCGATAACGCGCTCTTCATAGGGTTCCGGCGAACTGCCTATTTCAATAACAGTCACATTTTCTATGAGAGAATAGTCATCTTTACACTGTTCAATCGTACTTCTGAATGAGTCAGATTTGCTAAGGATGGAACATTTACCGATGTGATCAGCAACATTTTCATAAATGTGTTCCTCGAGTTGTCGTCTCTTCTCCCTTTTCGGCGGATCCGGGAATGACTGCGCATTGATCTTAGACAAAAAGTTTTGCACATTTCGTTCATTTAGTTTCACGTCAATTGTCGGATTTCTATCTTTCATAGACGATTCGCCCTTAAAATTTGCCGTGAGATTCGAGATTTTCGTCGATTTTCCATCGCCATTCCCCGCCGAGAAAGCTTTGTAGAACTTTTGCATTGTGTTCTTATCTCTCGCGCTCGATTCTTTTTCCTTGCTAGATCGAGAAGTTGAGAACGCACTTATCAACCTGGCCGTTGACATCTTGGGCTCACATGTTAAACAGACTTCTTTAAATTCACTTTATCTGTCATTACTTCAGAGAGAGCACCGCGCCGCATACCACGAAGCTGTTAATTCACATACGAACCCTTTAATAGCCCTCAAGACTGAAATTCACTTTTCGAGAAGGCGCCGAGAACGCATCCGGCTGTCATTAATTGAACCACTTGAGTGAGTTTTTCTCACGGAGCATGTGATCTTCGGATGGCTTTAATTATGTCGCAAGGTTTCTCGAATTGATTCACACGAATTTACTGAGTTAATGAATGCATGAATCGAATGTTTGTGCATCTAATGTAAATATGTTTCAAATAACTGTGGCATTTCTTGTGATTCCTTCATAAAATGGAAATTCTATTAATCGAGACATTAAACGGTCTACCTAGAGCAACATTTCTATTTTTTAAATTATGATTTTAAACTTTTTTTTTAAATAAAAGGTCAATTATAGAGTTTACATGCCGAGGGTTTAGTGCCGAATATATTTTATCTTCTACAAAGATAAAACTGATTCAAATATCTTTCCTTAATAGAAATAAACGAATTGACGTAATAAAAAAGAAAAGGAGGACGCTCTGCAAATAAATAAATAAAAAAGAAGTATCCATTAAACTGCATTTTAAAAAAATATATTTAAAAGAATAAACAAAGCACTATATTTCGCAGTCATCTTACAACCGAGATAAAAATGAACATAGTGGTATAAATTACGAAGATTCTTTGTACAGATTCAGAATGATTTAGCTATATTTCGAATTAAAAAATAATCTTACATGATTGATTGATCTATAACAATATTATTCGATAAATTATTACTTAAAGGGTGTTTTTCCAAAATAGTATAATTTTAGAGGCATATGAAGTTTTAATTGTAATGCCACCAAGCATAAAATCGAATTTAAAAATAAACTAACCGCGGAATTTTATTATAGATTTGATTACCTACGAACGCTACTATGCATAATGCCGGTAAACTGTAGCCAAGTATAAAAATGACCACTGAGTATAAGAGAATGCTTAAAAAAGCGACAGTTGACAGATTAATATGTTTCCCTAATTTAGGACGTTCGATCGTCAGATCTTCGTCGAACGCCTTTCCATGATGATGATGGTTAATGTGTACTATGTGGACATTTATTGCCGGGACCATTTTAGAACTTGCCCGAGGCATCAAATGAGGGGATCCTTTATAGACCTTTAAGATTGAAGGGAGATTTCCTATGTGCATTTGTTAATATATTCCTCATTTGTTTCCCTGAACTGCAACAGGTGGGTTTCCATCAATATGGGCGGCATGAAGAACGCCTTTCGTTTATCTCGTTTACTTTATTATAATTTCGGTCAATCATCCCCATTAATTTGAATTATAAAACGAGAAAAATGATTTCGTTACACATTCATATGGAAATCAAAGTGGCGTCGCGTAGCCCAAGAGCCAGCGGCCTAAGTACGCGAGAGAGTGGCTTTGTTCGGTGAGTCGGCGGTTTGATTTTTATTTGAACTCTTCCATTAGCACGCGCGCTCGAAAGCATCGCGTCACGGTGAAACGCCGCGGGCGCCCGATCTATTTTAATTACGATCGAATCGCCGAAGAAAGAGAAAATGATGTGTGGACGGATGATGGTGAGGTCGTTTTAGAAAGCGAACAAACCGTCTAAAAAAATTCACTCTTTTATATTTCGGCTGGATAGAGAAGAGTTAAATGTCGGGTCGCGACGAAAACATGAGACCTTAACATCTCCTTAGTATTTCACGACGAAACAAATTGTATGCAGTTAAAAAAAGACCAAAGACCCCAAGGGTCTGAAAAGTGAAAAAGCATTACCCGGATCGAGGGTTCAACGGATGAAAAAGTGTCATTTTTGTCACAGAACTGAAATAAATATAGACAGAAATGTCACATGACGAATGTTTCCGACCGTCTCTGTCATGTTCATACTCGAATGAGTTTTATTTAAGAAATTTATTTGTTCGGGAAACATCCGGTAGGTTTAATTTAGTTTTTCCACAAACCCATATGCTTATATTGGAACTTGCACAGATGCGCAATTTATGCATAAAAAAAAAGTCTAATATCCAATGCATTTTTATAAAAAAATAAACTTTAATATTCGTATTAAAAATATATAAAGAGAAAATAAGCTCCTATAAATAAACAGTGTCCCAAAATCGTTCCCGATAAAAAAAAATATAGTTAATTGGTCCTTCGATTTCAAATATGATTTGTAAAGATGACATATTTAAATTCATCATGGTTAACGCAAAAAAAAAATACAAGTACACGATAATATTAAACCGTCGTTGTCATACGTTAGTGTTCAAAGCGTAGGTCATTGACCGGTCGAGGCTCTCGAACAAACGCGAGCGAGCGAACGAATTCCAAAGGGAATTCACCCGCCTGGGTAAGCAGACAAAGAGCGTGATATCAATATCTATTTATTTTCGAAAAAACCATATATTTTCCCCCTGAAAGAATAGTGGGGATTTAAAACACATCCCGTGTGCCTTCATTTTGTTGTACTCATGAAAATAAATTGAAATCGCTCGAAAAAACGAATTACAAATTTACTTTTATCAGCCGAGAACTGCACATCAAGAGATCAGCGTGAACCCGGGCCGCCCTCCGCCCCTCCGCCCTCCAGTGAGATCAGGCGTCAGGCAGCTTTATCGTCCAGTACATCTCAGTGTCGAGTGCATTGAAAATAGCCTAAAAACATCAGTTTTTTCTGTGACTCAACGAGAGTGAAGCAGTTTTTATATCCCGTGATGGTAAAAAAAATCAACCTTCAATAAATACATTCATAAGAAACTACTATCCCAGCCCGTTGGGTGTCTGTTGTGGGTGTGTTGGGTTCAACTCGAAAAGCACAAATGCGAATTAGTTGAATTTTTGTGTGTGGAGAAAATAACTATACTAATACATTGACAGTTCGATGAGCCCAAATGTCATATTCGAATTTCGAATGATTCTGGCGCCCTATCAAAATTCTTCAGCATTAAAAACAAACGTTGACTTTAATGTTAAATATCTATATTATCCGACCAGCTTTCGATGTGATCCAAAGGGCAAAGGTTGTTTAGCGTGAGCATCAATCTACACACAAAAAATCACCTCTTTCGCATTTGTACTTTGTACATAGTAGCTTTTCATAAATGAAAGCACAGAAGCTAAAGCAGCATTTTTACGTGCGTAATATACGCGAGTCGATGATGCGACCCATATTCGACGCATAAGTGTCACAAAGAAATGCGAAATTGCCAACCAGACAAGATATGCTGCCATGCGCTTTCTCTAGGTCAACTATGCTGCTATGCTGCAGTGGAGACATTCGCATCGTGGACTTATCCGTGGCAACATCAACAAGAATTAAGACCTAAAGTCAGATCACGTAGCGAAAACTGAGAGCGTTTTACAAAGAATAGAGAAAACAACGCAAATGCGAGTGGCGTACGATCAATTAAAATTAAATGTCCTTCAACATTGACACAAATATTTATTTAACGATGTTCTGATGTTTCTGATGATTGAAAAACACAATTAGGTCGACCCGCTACAAAAAAAAAATCCCTTCTGGCACGCCGGACGGAGGAGGTAGATTTCACCGGATCAAACTAGGGAATAGGCGAACTCCAATTGTACGAACTTGTATCAAAGATTGAATGAGCCACCGCGCCGTACCCTTTTGCGAAGCGAGAGTGCGTATACTGTTCCGTTGCTCATATTCGCTCATACCAAAAATTGTTTCAAACAAAATTTGTAGGGAAATTATAAGCCTATAATTTACATTTGAACGGATTTTTATTAAGGGAGGTATGATTTATTGTATTTTGAAAAAACACTTTTTCTTACCCCTAGGATCTATGGTTGGTGCCATAAAAAAAGTTTACTCACATAAGTTTTAGGCCTTTATCTAAGGAATAAAATGAATTTGATATCTTTTATACTAAGAAAGTTATAGCAAAACTTCACATTTTCGAAAAAAAACCCCCATTCCCGCCCCCCTAGTCCGATTTTGCCCATAAACAAACTTGACCGAGATTTTGTACTCTTAAATTTTATGTATCAATTTGAAAGTGATTGGTGTAAAATTACGGCAGGTATCGTGTCCACATGTACGAGTAGATACACTTATAAAAACTTTTAAACTGAAGGTGGTTTTGGGTTCTAAGGGACGTGAAACGCGAAGATATGTCGACATTTTCTGGAAGTCATGCCATGATAGCCATTGCAATGTGTAGTAGCTATCTACTGAAATCTACCTAAAATGAAAAATAGCATACTCAAACATGACGTTCATTAAGTGTGTAATTGAGGGACTCTTTTCCAGGTAAGGCTATAAAACTATAAAACTGGATTTTTGTTTTTATGGCAGTTTCGCAGATCGCTCCGAATCGCAGAATAACCATCATAAAATCATAAAATTTCACAAAAAAAAAAAATATACAGAAAATTCATTTTCTTATACGTTTTGTATGAAACGGCTTTGTTATTTCTGCGGAAACGATAAGTTGCCTTCGAAGATGTTCACTTTGTGAGGTTATAAGATTTGTCATTGTGCATGCATCGATAATTAAAATACGTATCATATTGATTTTTGAAAATTTATTGAACTTAATTCATTTTTAGTAATTTTAATAAAAAACTGAATTTGGTTAATAGATAACTTAACATTTATTGATTCTGAGACGGTATGACCTTCGTCGGGTTAGCTTGTTATAATATATATACATAAAGAAAAATAAAAATATATAATTGTTTTTGAGTCCTGCTCGAGTGAGCTAAATTCGTTGCTGCAGTCAGGAGAGATGGCGGTAATGAAGCATTAAAAATGGAAGTACATAAGTGCGGATTCGAACTCAGGACTGCTGGGTCAACAATCAAACGCCTATCAATCAAACTAGACTATCGCCAATATAAATCTATCACGTATGTAAGTTCACAAAATAAACGCCTTCAGCAACTCACCACCACGGATTAGGTACCAGTCAGTCAGATATACTAGCATAGCTAACCGCTGATCTGTTGCCCTATCAAGCAAATGTATTTGCAGAGATTTGTTGGTTAATTACACATTAAAATAGTGATAGCGCCCCTACTTGAAGCGATCTGAAGCTTGCAAGAGGAAACTACTTAAGTACTGACTGGTTGGTAACAGGCGAAAACGCTAATACGCTAAAATACGAAAGCGTTCAAGCTATAATTGCATTTGTAAATTGTACACATAAAAGCATAATGGAAGTTAACTTCCGCTATACGCTTTCACGTCATCAATAGTGCATTTCTATTAAATATATTGAAAATATCGGGTACAGGTATAGTCATTATATAGATTTATTTAATAGCTATTACTTTTCATTGAGAGCTATGCGTTAAAATCCCTTTCGGTACACCGGAAGGCGTAGGTAGATTTCACGGGATTAAAGTAAGAGATAGGCGAACTACGATTATACCAACTTAAATCAAACATTGCGCGATCCACTTCTCACCTCAACACGCAGTACCCTTGCGCAGCGAGAGTGCGTATACCCCTTCCCTACTTCTCCCCTCTCTAGAATCCCTCTTTATACTGTGCCGTAAGAGTTGCTCATATCCAAAATTGTTTCAAATAAAAGTTGTAGGGAAGGGAATAGGCTGTGCCTATTAAGAGCGGTATGATTTTTTGAACGTTGAATAACTATTTTTTCTTACCCCTAGGTTAGGACTAATAATTTCCCTACAATTTCTGTTTGAACCAAATTTTGATAAGAGCAACCCTTAAGGTACAGTATACAGGTGGATTCAGTATACGCATTCTCGCTGTGCAAGTTTCGGCGGGAAGTGGATAGCGCAGTAGCTCGCACGATGTTTGATACAAGTGCGTACAAATTATAGTTCGCCTTCCGCCTAATGGATCATACTGCCAAAATCTTTTTTTCACCTTTAGAGTACTACATCAGATCCTTCTATCCATTTTGGAGGATTTTTTATGTATTTATTCATAATATTGTCATTTTACATAAAGTAAATAGTCGTAGTCAGTTAACAGTAAGATTTTATAGCCTTGTGCATAGCCGAATTAGCAAACAACTAAACTAAGAGCGCAGGCATAAAGCCGTCTATCTTAGAATTCTCTTGCGTATCCGAAGAAATCTGGCTAGCTTTAAAATAATATCAAGTCATATAGAGACCACGATAATTAGGACCAAATAACATTATTAAAAAAACATGTAAAGCTTTCCAAGACAATAAGATAAAAACGAGACTAACTGAGCTTGACCATTCGAGGCAGCTGGAGATTTATCGGTGCTTCTCGAGAACCTACAAACTCACCAGAACTACAAATTTTGGGTTAACAATCAGGTCATCCATCAGCCAGTTCGCACATTAAACAGATCGGCCAGACGCCCAACCTGTCGGGTTGGGCAATCGGTCTGCGCTGGTGTCAGATCAAATGACATGTGAAATGTCAAGTGGACGCCGGAGGTCAGATTAGACATTCGCCTCGAGCTTTCAAGTCGTTAAGGCTTCCATTTCGTCGGAAGACAGCAATTGAATGCAATCTGCAGGATTGTCAACGATAACACGACTAATGTGACATTCAATTAATATGTTAATCAACTGAGGCACAAAAAAAATGTTCGAAGGCTAAAAATTTAAAGGGCGAAGCTTAGGAATTTGAACTTTTTGAGATAGGGGCAGGCACTATTGTATTCAAGCATATTTACTACTGTCAAGAATAAGGATAGAAATAAAACTCGTTGTCACTACTGTTTATCTATTTGGACAGCGGCAGTGCTAATCTGACAACAGTATCAAACTGCAATTAGACGGGTTGGCAGCCTTCAATATTGACACAAATATTTATTTAACGATGTTCAATAATAGCCACGAATCCCTTAGATTAGGTTAAATGCATAGTCAATATAATAATAGTAGTAGTAATAATATCGTTAATATTAAAGTTATTGTTATTCATAAGAAATATCTAAGTTCCTATTTAAAAATAAATATTACAAGAAAGGAAATTGGTAAAAATAGTGTTTTTCAGTTGTTTTTTAGAAAATATCGTGTATCGTAAACATATTTCATTCATATAAATGCCCGTGATGCTGTTTAATATAAAAAATATTTATTGTTAAAAACAAAAAAATTACTCCAGTCCTTATGTCTGTCCTCCTATTCCACAGTTGCTGCTAATTCTGGCTAAAAGAATGAGATCCAACAGGGAAGCGTGATTCACGGGTTAAACGAAGACGACACGATTTTAAATAGGTTTGTAACTTAGAAATAAAAAAATAATGATTTTTATAATGAAACCTCTCGTGAGAAGTCCAAGTCCAAACACAAACGTGCCATCATTGTGAAGAATAATAAGTTCGCGTTTATCTAAATGGAGATCGTTCATTGAACCTACATTCAAACTTTGTTCACCAGACATGTTTACATTGTTAAAGATGACTCCTCAATCTTTATACCGAGAAACATTACAACGGTATTTTCTCAAACAAAATATGAATTGACATCAATATGAAAGAATCAATCAGAACCTTGCACAAAAAGAAGAATGTCTATGATATTTAATAGAAAAAAGGATGACAAAGAAGAAGGAAGAAGAATTACGTTATTTGAAAGAAGTATATGTTCATAATAGTTTTTGGTGTTCAATAACGGCGGATTAAATTAATTTATAAATTTGTTTTTATCATGTAGGCAAACTTATGAAACAATTTCAGTAAGGGAAGTCATTTTAAAATATTATTGATGGCAGTATAAATAAATAGAAATATGCAGGTAGCCTGTAGGTTATAAAACAAAACAATTTTTTTTTAAAAGTCTAAGATGAAAAAGAAAAATCTAAGATGGTTAAAAATGACGTAACGATGACACGGTGTGAAGATGTTGATTTTGTAATTGTTTCGTCGAGATCAATGTCTCTCATCTTCAGCTTCATCATAATTTAGTCTCTCAAATGTAGCCTGCAAATTATATCCTAGGTCAAAGGATAGCAAATTATATTCTTTTTATGGCAGTAACGGGATAAATGAACTGGGATAAATAATGTTCCATTTGATTACTGCCTACGTACTTGCTGTACACTGACAAAAGAAAATCGGTAATAGGTAATATGGTCTCCATCTGCACTTAAGTTATCACGGTATATTAACAGATTGAGAGCTACTGTATTAAAGGGCACATTATACTGTCAAGCAAAGAAAGTATACGAAGTGCACTCCGACACAAAACGCAGTGTTCGTGATAATAGCATCATTAAACAAGGCGATCGCGACATGTTCAAGTGGACTGATAACAGCTTAACTCCCGTTACGAGAAACATTTACTGTTTCATCGTTCAAGACCGTTCCTCAGTTCATCGGCGGGGACACGAGATACGATAATTGACTGACGGAATGATGAAACCAATTAAAAGGAAAGTTTAAAAAATGGTGCACATTGCACAAGGCTCGTTTTGTACGATCGTCAATATATTGTATATTATATTATGACAAACAAAGAGGACGATTAAATACTCTTGAGACAATTCATTATAAACATCACTAATTTAATATACCTATGTAACTTTATTTATTGACGGGTTAATTAGACAATAACTTTCTTTTTTTGCAAGTATGAAATAAAGTATAATGAAATGTGGTGTTTGATGGTGGTCTACCTTATTTAAGCTTTGGCTTTCGAGTGGTATCAGATTATCCTGAGGTATGCAATTGAGCATTGAGAGAATTGTAGCTAAAAAAGATTACCGTAAAACTTATTTTTTAATTCAACAGTGCTCTAAAATATGCCATTCACTACACATGATAAATACGCTGGCTTTAGACTGTAATTGCTTGGAGTAACTGAATTGATCGCACTTGTAATTGGAGAGGTTAAATGATAATACGAGTATGTTCGTATGGACGAGGGCACATCGAGACGCATCTGAAATCAATCATATTTGATAAGCGAAATAAAACATTCTGACATGTGTATGATTATGAAACGACTGAATTGGACACGCAATTAAACCAATAAGCAACAATAGTTAGGTAACATTAATAAAGTAAAAGAAAGGATTCATAATAAAAAAAAGTAACAGTCAAAAATGAGAAATTATAATGCAGGACCTCCTGATTTAGGCAGATGATAAAATAGCACAATAACTACTCGTTCCTGTTCCTAAAACATCGTTACATATTTGATTTGTACGTGTGATATATTTTAATGGTCCTGGATTCCTAAAGTGGTCGATATCGACCCCTTAGGGTCGAAATAGGTTTTCCAGGGGTCGACATAAACGAAAACTGATTTTGGGGGTCAACGTAAGGTAATAATTTTGGGGGTAAGTATTTTTACATAATTTGTATTAAAAATTATTAATTACACTTCATATTTACTGAATTTCATGCATATTTATTGTGTTAAATTTTAATGAGAAAATTATGTCAAGTTTACTCACTTAACCAACCAACCGCAAGTTTTTAAATTGGTAATTATTTTGTATTAATAGGGAAAAAACTAGAGATAGATTTTTTAAAGTAATTTGGCTGTAGGGGTCTAAGGTATCAGTTAATTTTGGAAAAGGGGTCTCTTCCCCAAAATAGTTTGGGAATCCCTGTCCTAGAGTAAACGCAACCGTCGCGAGTTTTTGCCCCGAAAAGTATTTTAAAGGCATCTAACATTTGACTGTTAGAACATTTGACTGTTTGACTGTTGTATATAGGTGAAAGTAAAACACATTTAAAGGTTTTGAAAATATTAGAGGGCCGTTAATTTAGATTCAGGCAGATACCACAGAATAAAGAAGCCCATACGCTGATACTTCAGCATGATGTCGTTTATCTAATTTAATACAACCAGTCTTATAGAATATAAGACAAGTCAATTAACGGACATAAAAAAACCAAACCCATCGTAAAATGGACGCAACGTTCAACTGGAATTCAGATGCATTTTTAGAATGGACATGAATGAGGCACAGACGAAATGTTGAAAGTTTCTCTTAATGAAAGACGAATTTTAGAATATTTAGCTCGCACGCATTGAATACACATCCCACGTACGAATTTGCATATTTCTTCAACAATTTGGTAGAATCGGGGAAACATGCGATTCAAAAGTATTTAGGCATATTTGGGTGTGTTTAACAACCATCGGAAAGTAGTAACGTCCGCTTTCTAAGATGGCAAAAGCACGAAAGATCAAAACCAATGATTAAAATTGGTGGCTTTTCAAAAAGCTAAACTTGATTTCACACATGGTGAGATAATAATCAATAAACTTAGATGTTGTGTTTCGCCTAATCTTTTATGCAGATCTAAGACTTAGTAAAACATAGCTTATATAAAGAGAAAGTGTACGGAACAGAGCAGAAAGAGAAAGAATTTGGCAATGAGCACAATCTATGCCTTTTAACTTCTTTCTTATTCAATAAAATAGCCGTATGTTGCCCGAAAAAGAATCACATAACTTTTGATGATGAAGTAACTTCAAATAAATCTAAAAAAAGCGCCGGTAAGACATTAGAGAGGATGCTCAATGTACCAAAAGGTCACAGCGAGAATAGGCCAAAATAGGAAAGGCCAGGAACAGGACATATAAACAGAAAGAAGAAAATAATGTGGAATATTTAAATAGTTTTATGTATTTATACAGTTTTCACGTACGCGGTCACACGTTTTTTATTAATACTAAATAATAGCAATATCTTATTAGATTAGAATACCCAACGAGAACTATCGGGACCGGAAAAGCATTCCAGAAATTAATTATAATTATGTTTGTCGAAGATACTATGCCGACAAAGTTGTCGCAAGAGCCGACCGAATGTAGAAACACAACAGAGTTAGTTGTCTTAAAGGTCACACAAAAATAAGATACTTAATGAGACTGCCTCGCGTTTACATCACTCGAAACGTATATTTTTTGTTGACGCTCGACGCACCTACAATTGCGTAATAATTACTATTATTAAAGCCATTGTGTTGTTTTAGATACTAATACATGTGAAAATTAATATTTAATGAAAATACAATAGCATCTTTGACTACCTACCCTCAGTGATTTTTTTATTATTGTTATTTTACCTTTATTGTTATCTTTGCTGCTTTATAGGCTTAATAATTTTCACAATGACAAAAGAAGATAAATAAATTCATAACAATAAAAGAAAACATCTAAATATTATTATTATATAAATAAACGATTCTTTTATCAGTTACCGATCCCATTGCTCGAACTCATACTATCAAAACATCCCACTACAATGATTATTACAATATTACTGTTACGGTTAAAACAAAACCTTTGGCGATAGTATTGAAAGGAAAAAAATATTTGTACACGATGTCCAGTAAATAGCGGATAAAACTTAAGGAGATGGTGGAAGGGGTAATCTCCAAGAAAAATAAAAAAATAAAAAAATCTCCAAAATGGTTGAGAATCGAAGTTGTAGCCACTATTAACTGGACAACCTGTATATTGTACGGACATAACAATATAAATAATGGATCGGTAATACCATTCGAAAGCTTACATTATTACATTTAATTTTAATGAATAGATTTTTTTTAAAAAAGGTTTCAATCATATGTAAAAGGAAATATGCAATTTTTGCTACAAACTTATAATTATATAATCTGTCTAAGTGTTCATTAATTGTACTATATTCGCGGCAGTGTTTTTGATGGTTTTCATCTCTCTTTCGCGGTAATGTCAAAATGCCTCTTTTTAACAGCTGTCAATATGAGAGTTTTTCTGAAGATAGATAAAAGATCTATTATTACGTGTTTTTAGTTTAATGTAATTAACCGCCTGTTAAATATTCCAAGTTCAAAAGTTAACGTGTTCGAATGATTTTAGGTTATCAAAAATTTGGTTTATGATTTCCTAGTTTTATGTGAGAATGTGTACTTAATTTTGACTCAGCAAAAGAAAATAAATCGTCAACGTTACGTAAACATCCATTACACCTAGTTAGTTATATTGGCGGTGATTAAACACTGTTTGCGTATAACTCACATTAGTTAATACGTAAAAGTATTCATTCGCATACCGAGTGAATCGTCACTTATCAATTGAAGAAGTCAGGAAAGGCATTGCAGTATTTAAGAGTTGTCATTCAAACGTCTTGTTAGTGACCGTTTGCTGTAATCTCTTCTCGCGTGTCTCGGGCTCTTCGACTAATCGCTATAAAAGTTAACTTATGCGCTGTGAACCTAGTTAAACCTGTCTGCCTAAAAGAAATATCCGACTATACTAACAGAATTGGACACGACCGGAGTGACGGCTTAGTCGTTCGCATCTAATTAAGCTGCTTATTTTGGGATCTCGACCCAAAACATTTAAATATTCCAAACATACTCCTTCCAAGACATATAGAGACGACCGATGTCATTAGGTTTATAACGCCATTAAAATGGAACATATAAGATACTAGATGTTCAAACACAGAAAGGGTTTGAAAAATTTTCATAGGGATTAACCATCAACAAGAAATGCCACTTCCTAAATTATCTTTATATTAAAATTTATATATTTCGCGAACATAATTTCGAAAGCCTTTCGTTTGTAAATTCTAAGTATAAATACTCAAGATGGATACTGAATGAAACAAGACATTTTATGAAGCATAACAAATATTAAAATAATCATAATGAAAAAAAAAAAGAAAGAGAAAACTCGTTAAAGATAAGGAACTTTGCAACAAAAAGGTACTCTAAAGAAAACAAATGGATATCCAACATTAAGAGGACTCAACCCGATGATTTCTCCATAAAAACGATGTGTTTGCAGATACATACATGCGCCATACAAGTATTATATTTGCAGATATATGGAATAAAATAAAATTCTACATCGTGTTATCTTCTAATTATCTGGGTTTCTATAGTATCAAAAAGTTATATGCTTACTTTGTCTAAAAGTTAAGTGCTTCGAAAGTTTATACGTAAATATGGACTGACTACAAGAATCAAAAAAATAAACCTACAGAAACCTACATTATTTCATAAATATGCAAATTCAACTTAGTTTGTAGATTGATTCTGTTTTCATTTAACCAACAACGGTACAGACAATTTATAAGTTAGATGAGACAGAACAATTTAAAAGCACGCGCAAGACAAAGACGAGTGCTACCAGGAAAAGGCCCCTTAAGGTTGGTTCCAGTATTTGATATTTCAAGTCATAAATTGAATGAGGACAAAAGTTGAAATAAATGCTGATACAAACCATTTATTTTTTCTGCGTCCGAATATTACCCATAAAATGAATAAAAACGCGAAACACCAATGCAGCCACTCGGACATTTTAATGATTATCGACTAGAAAAAAATAGAGCATGTTAGAACTAGAATAAAAATAGAGTAGTTATAACTGCTCTGATGAAGCAAATATAAATAATACGGTCGGCCGTGGATCGAGAATAGGGTGTGGGACTTACTAGATGCTCTGATAGATTACTAGTTTCTTTTTTCAGTAACGCTTGCTCTCAATAAGGCACCACAAAATTTTTAGCTCAGCACACTAGTTAGTGTCGAGGCAACTGGTACCCACCCTGTTTACTTAACTAAACATCAGTTCCAAGTAAACTAAATATATTTCTTTAATCGCCGTAAAATCCACAATTTGGATAAATGATACCATAAAAGGTTAATTTTAATTTGAAATATACTCGTCGGGTAGGCAGGTGCTAGCGTGTTAATCGATGTTTTTAAAACATAGGTCAAATAGTCACTGAAAACGTTTTTGAATTGTTTTTGAGTACGTCACACCGCAATATCAACAAAGGAAGAGCCGGTTTGCAGTTCCAGGCGAAAACATCCGTTACGACGGCCAGGCAAAAAGCGGTCTTCGCGACGACCACACCAACTCGACCACACCAACTCGACCACGGCACACCCGAACCGCTGTCCCACATCGCTTTTTTGGATAAAACCATTCGAGCACAATACGGTCACACAGAAGGCTGGTCGAATAATATAAAATTAGCCAACAAATTTTTAGTACTAATAAATGAAACATTGACAGTTCGTTAGAAAGCGCAAATACAATATTCGAATTTCAAAAATATGAGAGCACGCTTGTTGAAACTTGAAGACGTATTGCTCATGACTGGCCAGTTAAAATTAACAGGCACGAGTAGTCTGGGTACATACCTTTAATAACGCCCGTAGAGCCTAGCTGTAAGACGTCAGATTCTGGTTAAATAATTTACTACTTCTAAACAGTGTATAGAAGCAGTTACTATTATATGATAGCTAGAGGGTGTAATAGAAATTCTTGTTTATTTATTAATAAATATAATTTTATAAATTTAATACAACACGTTGTTAAGGGGGAGGTAAGGTGACGCTTGAGTTGGGGGAAGTGCGCAGTGTTAACGTAACGAAACGTAGTACATAAACAGTACACACCTAATTTTTTTTTACTAACATGGAAACTCAAGCGTGACGGGGTTGCAAAGATCGTTGAAGTGTAACGAGAAAGGCAAAAATAGGTGATAAAAGCATGACATATTAAAAGACGACCTGACAAAAGGGCGAGCTTAAAGACAATCTCTGCCAGCTAACGCCGAGAGGTCTTGTAATATATTGATTTCGTGTCGGCCAAGGAAAAGGTATTAAATAAAAATGAACGGGGAAAACAAATTATTTGAACATAAAACACCTACTTTAATTTAGTCCATAAATATTCCCAAGCAAGGATATGATTGGAACGAGGATAAGGATGGAGAATTAGAAGGAAGCAAGAGATGTCGTTCGAACAGCTCTTCAATGCCATCAGGGCGTTCGTTCCACAATCTAACCGGACTTTGTGGAGTGCGCTGATATATGGTTTGGGATTTCCAAGGCTTCCAACAAAGCAATCAATTTCCAATCAGGAATAATGTCATTACAGAATTTTTATTATTTTTTTTTTAATTATTATTAAGTGATTAATGCTTAGTTTCAAAATTGTATGTGGGTATACGAAAGTTTTTCTTCTGACACACGTGACTCTGACTTAATTGAGCCAATGTGTGTCTGTGACACACATTGCCTTAATTAAGTTTGCCCAATAAATTGTCTCTGAAGCATGCTTAATAAAATCAATATTAATATATAATTTACTGGTAGTTGTGAAACACGCTGATTTATCATCTATTCAAATTCGTGTTCAAAAAAATAGAAAAGAAAAGTAACATTTTAAATCAAATATTTTATTTTACTCGCACGAAAGAATTAAATTGGAAAAAGGGTAAACGAATCCATACGAATATGTTGTATAAGCAATGTATCGAAGAGAGCAAGGCACAGGTATTCACGAAAAAATCTTGCCGAAATATACAATAAGTAATTCGAAATGGCTTACTTTGTTTTGTTTAACTATAGTCGAAAATGTGTACCACAATAAATAATAATATAATTGTGGCTAAAACGTTAAATTTAGTCGAGACTAATGATGTTACACCATGAAATTATTAACTATTTAAATTAGGCGATTTTGTAAATATATTGTATTTATTAGATAAAAATATGGGGTGGTAATTAATGATTAATTGTTATAAAATAATGTTTGCAAACTTTTGTTATACAAAACGAGGATTAAAAAGGAAACTGCTTTATAATACACATACTTGATTTGAACCTGAACTTTACTTCAGGGTTTAGGTAAAAAATAAAATAATGGAAAATAATGGAAACAAATGGGTGTATAAATGCTATCATAGTTTTATCATTACAAGTTAACCTCAAATCACTAACGGTAATCACTATCGTACTGTCGTTCATCCCGGGCCATAAATTAAGCTTTCTGGTCACGGGCTTTCGTACTGCGTCAGCGAGCTGCTTTCACATTTCTAAGTCGGCGTCGGCTACTTAAACAAATTGGTCTGCTTTTGAAAACGAGGCGCCGCGCCGAAGGCCTAGTCTCGAAGCTAACTCGCTGCCGGGTTAGTCATTGGCTCGACTGTACGCGCCATCTCTTTTTTTCTTAGGTACAATCGTCGGCAGCGAACGAAAGAGACGTCAGCGTCGAGTCGATTATAGACTGGCAGACAGACGTGATTGTACGGGAGCTAGTAGCGTTTTCGTTACGCGCGTTCGCCAAAGACAGAACATACAACCTGCAGGTTGTATGAAGAGGCAGAAAATATTTAATAACTTCTAAAATATTAAATATATTTTGATCAATCATTTTTTCTTTATGTGTATAATTATATATACATAATATCGTTACAGTACCACTTGCACAATTAATAATTTAAAAAAATATACCTATTCACAGGTGCATACCTATTCGAATTCAAAAGTCGGTTTTGGGCTATGTACTAATTATAATTAGCATAAGGGCTTTCATAACACGACATACATCAGAGCACGGAGGAAAATTGAGCTAAATTTGTGTCTTTGACATCAGCTGTTTGTCACCCAGTGGATGCTGGACCGTTGATAAGGCGACCATTAAATACCTACAGCGCTTATCATTCTTCATATCTGTGAATCCTGCGTTTATATTTAAAATTTCGCAGCGAAAATAACTATACATTAAATGCCCACTTTGGGTGCGATTACTTCATACTTCGGGTGGGTTTAATTGGTGCTAGAAAGCCATTAATCGATTTCGCACCTCATAAATATGACAATACAATATATTATGGTTGCAGAGGACATTCAATGTAGTTTCATATTTGGTCTTAGACGGCATTAATTCATTAAAAGCAAAATCACAAGAAGAAATAGGAAAATAAAGCATTAAGTTTATTAGATAAAAAAAATAATAGCCTACACACATACTCGTAATATTACTGCTAATAATAAAATTATAACCACGGAATACAATATTAAGTACATTTTTTTTTAAATTCAAATAAAAAAAAATAGAAATATTTGATGAACGCACGAGACAATTATAACTGGTATTTTTTATGTAAATTTGTCACTTTTGTTTTGGGAGTCCTAAAGACTCTCGAAAATCATTAAACAAACAGGTGTTGATGTAGAATTAGGCTTTGATAGTCAAGTGTTCACTGAACAAAGTTCATAGAAACCAGTGTCAAGTTTGCTGAGGTCATATGCACTTATTTGGGATCGACTCAACTACGTTAATTTACTTGTACTTGAATCGGAAGAGATCATGGCGATGAAGCGTTATATTATAAACTGCGTAAGGATGTGAACCCGCAACGTCAGGGTCAGCAATTGGATGCCTTGTCCACAAGACCATCTGGGGGGAAAATTTCTCCCACGTATTACGCGTCAGCCAATATAGTCTAAATTACAGGCGCCAGAGAGCCCGATATTTGTTACAATTCTAAGCGACGTTCAGTTTGATAACAAGAATGACTGTAACTATCATATAATATCAACTGCTTCTATACAGTGGCGTAGCAAGGGAGCGGGGGCGGTGGGGGCGGAACGCCTCGGGCCCCCCCCCGCCCGAGGTGGCCCCACAAGATGTATTTTTTAAAATATAACAAGTACAATTGAATTTTTATTTTATAAACAAACTAAATATAATATTTTCTGTAAATATTTTATGGTAACCAAAAACTTGTTCAACAATAAATCGTTTTTATATACAATTGCACAAATTTTGTAGAAAGTCCATTGGTAAGGGACTGTGTGGGGACTACATATATATATAGTAATGAGGAAATATTCATGGGGGGGGGGGAATATTCCCACCCCAGGCCCTAAAAGGTGTTGCTACACTAAACATAGATTGTTTAACCAGAACCTGACGTTTTACAGCTAGGCCCTACAGGCGTCATTAAAAGGCATCTCTCAGCCAGACTGCTCACGCCTGTGTTACCCGACTTGTGATGGATTGCTATTAGTTTTGTTAATAGGCTAAACTGATTTTGCTTACGAGTTAAGGAATAGCTTTAGAAAAAAAAACAATCTAATTGAGAACCTCCTTTTTTTGATGTTTGTTATAAAAGCCACGCGTGATTGGTTAATTTGTTGCCGTCTGGCCTGAAGAGTAAAGCGATCCACGTCGAGTGCCGCAGGGCCCTAGCTACCAACTTGAATCATAACCTGAGGTTGTATGTATATTTAGCCATTTTCCTAATACATTTTTTGTTACATTTGCTATTTCTGAGTTGTATGTATACATACAAGTGACTTATCTGTCCAAAGCTAATTTTCATTTTAGAACTGTCGAGATTTTTTTGCATTTTGTTAGCGTGTTTAGTGTTTAAAATAAGTATACTCGGTCATAAATGTTTCTAATTAACAATGGCTCGTCCATTTTTATATTCAGAGTTTAAAAGTAAAAATACACTTGCTAGTTTTTAAGATGTATAAAGATGAGGATAGTACGTAACATAAGGATGATATAAACAATGATTTTAAAACTATGTATTTGGAAAGCAATAATAACATTTTATTTTTTTTATGTTCACGTTCAAAGGTTTGCTAATTTTTTTTATTGGAACGTTAGAATCTGATATATCAGTTAAATGATAAATATTAAATTGTAAGGAAAAAAGTACACCGTTAAAAACATTGGCATTTAGATTCCTACGTCGTTAAAGGTAATCTGTTTCATCTCATTATAATTGAACAATGAGATAAGTAATTTTCTTTTTCGGCGTTGGAATCAGCGTTTCCATTCATCCTTATCAGAACGGATTGAGCAAACAAAACCAAGGACAAGACTAAACGCTTAAATGTCAACAATTCATTGAAATATATCTACCTTTCATTGTTTCACAAAGAAAACACATGCTCGAGTGTATAAACGATTTATTGACCAGTTTTTAACCGAACCACGCGAGTAAAACATTGTCAAATAACAAAAACACGAGTCAAATTTGAAAGTAACGTTAATGCTTCTGAAAGCTTATATGATTTTGATATGCTATTTAAAAAAAGATGCGACGTGGCACACACATTAGAGATAACACAAATGCTTGTGATTTAAGAAATAAGTCGAAACCGCCGGAAAGACGGTAGGTAGCTCAGCGTTGTTAGAAATCAGCTGTCAAAATCAACGAATATTCTATTCTATTTCTATTTTCAAAATTAGTAACTTATGGCGGCGGCTTATAGTAATTTTTTTTTAAATCCTAAGCCAAAAGAAAGTTGGACAGTAGAACCTCCCACAAAAACTCACTAATACGAATTCTCACTCCCATACGGAACCCTATAATTGATATATTCATCTACACTCAATGGTAATGAATTACATGATACAATAACAATGATTCTGTGTTCAAGTTCACAGAAACGAGGGTTTAGTTCGCTGAAGTGAACGCACAAAAAAGACTTATACGTTAACTTATCTTTGCGGTAAAACTTGTGAAAAATATGAACTCATTATTGATTGATATTATATCACTTGAAATGCATTTTTTTAATTATTTATTACTCTAATTTGCTTGTACTAGAACAAGAAAAAAATATTGCGATGAAGCGTGGATAAAACAATGATGAATGTTAAATTAATAAATTCGCTAGCTACATTAGAAATATTAGAAAAGTTAAATTTAAACTTAATGTTTCAGCTTCTATAATGCAAGCGATCGCAAAAACCAGTTACTGTGCGGAAATTTAGTCTTCTGTTCGATTAGACCACTTAAAAATTCAAAAAAATACAATAAATAAAGAGAATTTATGAATATATTTAAATGCAAATCTGTTATTGCATCCATTAATAAAAAGTGTGTTAAAAATATACGCCAGATTCAGACCTGTTATTCAAACTAATGTATTTTATTATTGACAAATTAAAATGATGTTGGCAGTGCAAATTATGAATGTCTGTCTTCACATTCTGATGGCATTGAAGAGGATGTGGATTTTGATAAAACGCTGATTTCGACGCAGTATGTTAGTTGAACAAATCCGGCATAATATGGTCGTTCGATTGTTGATAGCCGTATAGCATCAACAACCAAGAAATACCTGATGACCTGATGAAAATGCCGAAGAGGTAAGAAGGTCGTGTGTTGACATTGTCTGTCGAAATATTTCGAATTTGGTCGGATTCCCACCAGAAAACGACCATCGCGGCAATCAACGGAAAGGTTACATTTCTAATTTGCGGCAACACCACGCGATTTAGCGATCGACGTGTGAACTATTTATCATTGTCGATGGACTAAATAATAGTTAAAAACTGTGCAAGGCATAATGTGCTGTACGAGTATGTATAAAGCATATTCGTTTAATATCGCCGTTGTTTATTAGTAAAAAAAACAGAAAATTATAGTCAAAATGATGTATTTCGTACTATAGTAGATACCTACATGAAAATTAAGTAACTACCTACGAAATAAGTGTATATGTAAAATAATATGAAAAATATAAAAAGTAATAAAACAAACATACACGAGAGTATGGAAGTACCTTTACCTTTATTTAAAAAAATAAATAGGTATCTTTTTTAATTTTAAGCAATATATTCAATCTTCGTAACGACAAAGTACAATTTGGTAAACATGGCTATCGATACCGATTGTGTTAGTTTTATAAACATTTAAAAAAATATATATTTTAAAAGCGGAACATCCTTATAAGAAATAATAAGTATTATTTATTATTTTGGGTTAAACTTTCCTTTACTCTAAGAATAACTTTCATTGTAGTATGTTCGAAAACAACATGGTTTGAAGTGGACAGTTTTAAGAATGTAGTATCTGCCTAAACAGTGAAAAAATATTAACGGCCTATGTATAAGTGAGTTGCTAAGATTAACCACTATTAGAAAATGCGCGCACTGCCACTTTTGCACAGAATTAACGACACTAAAGGCCATTTTCACCAATCCCACCTTAGGTTCCCTAACTAAGGAACTCTTAATCTTAGGTTATTCTTTTGAAGATAGAGATACTTATCTCAATTTAAGAGACTCTTAGCCCTAAGTGAGATTTGGTGAAAATGGCTGTAAAGCCGTGAATGTTTTTCTAATAGAGATTTTTAATTTAAAGTTGTGTTGCGATATGCAAAAAAAAAAACAATTTCATAACTAAATTGTTGTTTTATGCTTGGGCAATGTTACAAAAAAGATTTTTAATGGTGGGTTTTCGTTAAGCTACAATATGATGAAAATTTAAAACGAGTGGATGTAAATTAGGTTATAATTTAAGTTCACGGCTACTTTCCATTAACGGGAACGAACACGTTTAAGGTAAAAATCTAAAACAATAAATAGGGAATGTATTCAGGTGCAATGTTAAGTAATTCAAAATTCTTAAAGTTGTAGCGATGCCTATACAACATGTTTAAAACCGTGTTTTCCCAATATCGAAACGCACACATATCACACTTTCCACAAGATTTAAAAAAAAAAACTCAGATGCGTTCTCACTATGTCCTCGAAGAGGTGGTTTTGACAGTTCGTTCGTAATTATTTATCCGAAATTGGATTACGAACGCGCTCGACCGTCGCGCGGAGGCAGTCAAACTGACACTGCCAGTAGGGTGGACTGGACTGCCTTCGCACGCCACAACGAAGCAGCGCTCGCGCATTACAAAAGCAGCTTAACACAGAATCTTGTTTAACAATAAAGAATGTCCACCTGCTCGATTCATAATTATAATAATTACTGGCCTCTGTGCTATTATATGCACGATACTGCTGAAATCGTACTCATGCCTCACCTAAAATTACTAATAACGTCTTTAGTAATTAAGGTGGGTGCTTTTACTTTGTCTAACGTTTCTCAAAAATTATACATTCGATTACGCGAAAACTAAAAAAAAATAATAATTGCGAAAATTGTATGTTATTTCATATGTATTATTTTGGATTCAATAAAAATATATATATATTTTTAGTAGACTTTAGATTTTATCAGCTCTTGCGATAGGAATGTTGAAATAGAAGAAAAAAATGCTGATTTGGCTTGCATTTTCTACCCTCTTTTCTGGCCCTGCTTATGTCGAAGTAATTTATTTGTAGACAAGGTTCAAGAACATGATAATGTTTTCTCGTTCAGAGTTTTTACATTTTTTTATTCAGAAACACTTTTAAATTATCAAAAGCTTATTTTTATAAATTGAACTTTATCTACTATATAGATAAAGTACAAATATATCTTCATTACATTTGTTTAAAATTTTCAAATAATAATTTCATTGGTGGGTTAGGTTATATGCCGGAGTATTTTAAACGACAGTGCTCTGTGCTCGGACGGACGTAATCCGATAACAGTACAATGTGCGTGCGTTCGCATAAGAAGTAACTCATCTGACGGGAAGGGCCGCCGCCTGTCCCTGTACTGTACGAAGATTCGAATTTCGAATGGCCGCCCAACCCAGCTGCTGGTCGCCCCGACACTACAATGCGAAGTGCCGTTGGGCGACGTCAGCATAATGATAGCGGGTAACGCTAGCTATACACGATGGGGGTGTACCCGTGTTGGATTACCCTCCAGCGTACGCCAAACGCATTCACAACATACCGACTTGGTTCGAAGCGTACCAGGCAAAGATATGGCTTTAAGAGCCATAACGCACTCGAATTGCACTTTATGCGTGTTTTTGAGGTCTACTGCCAAGATAGCTTTTCATACCAGGCATATATAAAACATATAATTAGATTAACTGAACATTTTTGTAGAAAACCTTTAAGCTGGGTTTTTAAATAAATAATCCTATGTTTACATAAAAAAATATTGAAATTGGTAAGTTTTATTTTTTTTAAATTCTCATAAACCAAACTACATATGTGCCATAAGTCTAATTTATACATAGAAATGTCTGCAATAAAATTCTACAGAAAACCTTAAACTTAGATTTTTTTTAATTGCCTTATATTTTTAATATAAATAAAAAAACTGTCAAATGTTTATTCTTCGATGTTGTCGACGGACGCTCGAAGTGCACGTGGCCGACACCATTTCTAAAAGTACTATAGTAATAGGAACGACATTTACATACGGAAACCCAATCTTCGGATTATTACATTTAAGATGTGTGCACCCTGATTTACGTACATAATTATAAAAGTAGATAAAACACCATCGATATTTTAAAACATATAGATCGGTCGTATGAAGTTTCGGAATTTTAAAAAATTATTTTCTAAATAACTTTGAATCAAACAAAAAAAAACAATGGTTTCGTGACCCTCAAATAAATAACTTATGTAAAAAAACGAAGGGATTCAATTTGACTAATATGAAACTTTACTGTTCTTATCAAAGGGGCTCAGAAAGCGAAAGATCCCTGTGGTAAAGAAACAAATTTTGTCCGTCTATGGTCGAAATTAGTGAATAAAAATAATCGGTTGTGTTTACCCAAGAAATATTGCAATATATCGATAAATCTGTTCAGCAAAGTCATCGCGTGTCAATAATGTCAGGAACAGGTGAATACCTACATAGAATAGGCATTAACGCGATGCGGCACGTCTGTGACGAATTTATAATTGCCTATATTATAACAAATGGCTACATGCTGGTACATTTTTTTTTATTATTCTTTAGCAATGCGGACTTCGAATATCACAGCTGTGTTAAGTGCGCTTTGAGGTGAGAAAGTGTGTAGTAGTTAACTTAACAAGCCATACTTAACATCATCTGCCGAAGATATATCCTGCATTTCATATGTTTTTTTTTTAATAAAACTTTGGGAACGTTCAACTGCGCTTTCCTCAGCAATGTCGACTGGGTTAAGTAACGAAACACTCAAAAATGATTATGATTATACGCATTAATAAGATTATGTAATATCCGAGTAACGGTCAATATAATATAAAAATAACCATATTAATAAATTATCAATTTAATTAATAATACATTTAAAGGAACAGCGTTTTCTTTTATACTATTAAAATTGATTAAATATATGATTAAGCGATTTTTTATATTTTATAAATTATGTATTTTTCCTATATAATCAAAAATAAATCTTATTTTTTTTAAATATCAAATATACGCAGCATTTACAGAGCAGTCATATTAATCATGTATAACATTATATTAATATTATCAACAAGTCTGTACTAAAGGAGGCAGAAAGAATCGTATTTATAAAGTTTTTCGCGTATTTCGGTGTTAGAATAAATTAAAATAATAGTATGAAAAGTAGATTGGTTCACATTATTGCATGTTAATTAACATATTTATTGTTTATTTATATCACTACATAATTAGTTGTAATGAATGTGGCTTTTAAAATACTAATTAGGACTACTTTAGTACAAGCGCGGTGTAGGTAGGGCAATATAGTGTAAGAAAGAAATAAATTTACTATAATTTATTAGAATGACCATATTTTTTAATATTAATAGTATAATGAGAGGTTGTTTGTTGCAATTATCTTATCACGGTGAAAATGCTATTCAGTCATATAAAATGTAGTTCTAGGCATATTATTTACTAAATATATATATTTTTTTACATTTTCCTGGTTGGCTTTTATTATGTGGTACCTGCGACACTAGTACCATATGCGTTGCATTAAAAAAAGATTTTGAAACGACGATTTGCTTAAAATCGCGTTATTAATGTGACCACAACGGAAAATAATATCTCATTCCGCAATAAAATTCGTATCTATTATTGGAAATCCTAATTTATTGCAAAATATCCGCACAGCATCGAATTTATATGTCATTGATTGCATAAAATGTGATATATATTAAGTCAAATTGATTTATGGACACCGTATACTTTCAAAATATAAAAATATTTATATTGTAATGTCAATATTTGGAAATAAAAATGCAATGGGAGCGAATTTCCTAAAAATACTGATTTCCCACAATATTTACGTCATCTCTTCACATCATATGACGCATTAACTATGTATGTTTGATTTTTCACATATGACTTGATTTGGTTACTATAACAAACTATAACGGAGCGAAATATTTCCGGAAATTTTACTCAGATTGTCGAATTTGCCTATGATTGGTTGTTGTAGGGATGATGAGGAAGGACAGCAGATCGTGAACAGCGGTTCAGACGCAACGCTTTTTGTGAATATATAAATATTGACTACGTCCCTCTTAATAGGTCGCATCCGTTCAATTCGCCGATCCACTCACCCTGGGACAAAGGGCCATTAAAAATATCTCAATTGAATCAAGCTAACGAAACTGGAGAAATCGCCACGGTCATAAATCATAATTTCTCCGAATGTGATTGTCCAAATGGTTGAGGCAGGTCAAGTTATTTATTTATTTTTTGCTTTTTTTCCCTCCACAAACAGGCCATATTGAAATGCCGTCAATATTAACATAGCAATCGATCTTCAATGTGGACATTCATTTTTCGTTAGATTGTAAACTCGTTTGGCGAATAAAAGCAATAATACATAAATTACTGGCAATTATGTCATAATTTCAATCAAAAAAACTTGACAATCTTATGTGCACTGGCAACCCACATTGTGCCATTGCCATAAAAACATCTCACTTCCATCTCAGTAAGAGCGCGGGATCAGTGTTGCCAGATACACCGCAATTCCCACGAAGGGGGGAATATTCAAGGGGGTCTTAGCCCGAAGGACCCCCGCGAGTCCGTGCCCATTGCTCTCTCTGTCTTAAAAAGGGGTTCCAAAGACTTTAAGGTAGACTTATAACTTATAGCTTATACTAACAATGGCAAGAAAGAGATAATATGGTTGATCGCGGCAGTCTAGTGGCCAAAGTTCGGCTGCTAACTTTGCGAAAACTGGTTTGAATCAGTACATAGTAACGAGGATTTTAACGACCCTGTTCCCCGACTCTAGTACGAGAAAATTTGGGTTAGATGAATAGGGTGAAAAACGCACCACGCCAAGTACGCCACTTTGCGTCGAGTACGCCGAGGTGTTGCGGCGCGCGGAACAGCGGGGGAATCGTCGATGTCACGTTTTCACAAGGACGATTTATATGACAAACCGTATCTATATGTTCTAAAAGATATATAAAAACTCCTTTTTATTGACCGGAAAAGTTGCGAGGGGCACCGAAAGAACCGAACGGGTTCAGCCCGGTCGGGTTTCTGCCAAATATTATTATTTGGTTGCGCAACGTAAGCCAAACGCAGGTGAATGCACCGATCTAAAATAAATTGCCGTAATAAATTAACAGCGTCGCCCGAGACCTTTTAAGTTTACTGTACCCGAAAAAGCGACGCGATCGATCGATCGATAGATCAAAATCGATGATTAATTAACGATCCATTAAGTTGAATTAGACGCTTATACAAAAGGCAAATAGATGTTAACATTGTAATGGCGATTAATTTACATAAACCAGTAATTAATACCAACCTGTTTAGAATTAATATTATATAAATTGTGAGACTGTTCATTTTCTAATTAAAATAGTATACTGCTTAACAAAACAAAATGCTTCGAGATACATTAAACGATAATGTATGTAACCCTTTTTACGAAAAATATTCCGACGATATAGAAATGATTCAGAAAAAGTTTTTTAAATCATTACAGTATAGAATCCTTTAGGAAACACTCATTTATTGAAAAAATATGACTGTTTAAGTCGAAAAAATCGACGCATAATGTTAGATATGACTGTACTGTTCAAAATATGTAATAATTACTTCGACTGTCCTCAATTACTTGAACAAATCAACTTCCATGTACCACCGAGACTCTCCCGTCGACAATTAGTCTTTGAGCCTATAACGCCATACAACAGGTCCAACGCAGGTTTTAGAGCACCGCTTGACAGATTATGTCAAACATTCAACAAATTGTTCCTAGAGGTGGATGTTTTCTCGAAGGCCACAGTTTTTAAGAATTCCGTATTCACTCTTCTAGTCTTTTCAAAACTCAGCATCCTGAATTCGGCTCTCTTCATCGTTAATCTTAATTCACCCCCATAGCCACTTTGCTTGCTACTATTTTTATTTTTATGTTTGTGTATTCAAAGTTGTATTGTGTTAGTAACGCTTGCAATTGTAAGCAATCAATCATGATCTAATGTCAGAAAATTCATATAAATTATTAGCATTAGATATGAAACAAATCACTCAAAATATGTGAAAAACTTGTAAGGATGCAAGACTAACCTATATAGTTTCTATACCTAGTATACCTATATACCTACCTCTATATATACCTAGTTTCTTTAGGATTTTGTCTCATCTCTTGTAACCGTTGTTTTTCCTCGATTAAATATATAAATAAATGTACAAACTACACACCGGTTGTTTCATAGGTTGAGGATTCGAGAAGAAAGGGACCAACCACCCCCCTTCCTTCCCTCCCGAGTAGGGAGGGAAGGAAAGGGGGGGGTTGGTCCCTTTTGAGTTTTAGAGTCGAGCATATTAGCGCTGACGTCACAGCTGCTGTCCTGCCGTCTCGCGCCGCTAGTCCAATACGAGAGGGACCAACAGGGCTAGTCTAATTGTCGATCGATACACGAAAATCGACTCGACTGTACGCGCCATCCCTTTTTTTCTTACGAGCGTCGGCAGCGAATGAAAGAGACGCCAGAGTTGAGTCAATTATCGACTGGCAGCCCAGCTCTAGTCTGAGCTGCCGATCGACAATCGACTCGATTGTGTTATCACGTTTATCCGCTACCATCGCCACGACGAAAGAAAAGGACAACCAGACTAAGCTTGCGGATATGTGACGTCATAACCAAACGTTCATAAAAAAGAAAACGCTGAACTTTGAGAATACAACTTCGTCAAATTTTAAGAATACCATCTGTATTATAGTTTGATATAGTCCTTTAGCACGTTTTGAAGTTTGGCTCCAGGTCAAATGCATTGTGTGAAGGCACGGATGTGGACGCCAAATTCTCCACAAAATGAAAAGTTGCCAGACGTTGGATGGTTCGTGCGCGTGTTGCAACACAATTTCGATGCTATCGACGCCGATAATCTCTTCAGTTGATCGACACTCGCGAGAAGAAGCGATTTAATGACTTCGTGTGTCACCTTTGACTTTGCATGATAAGGCAGGATGGCCACTACTCGCCAGCTGTGCAATATCTTGCTAGGCAAAAGAAAAAAACGAATGTGTACAGCGTGCCACTGTTCCATATACATCCATCGTCGAAAGATACCGGAAATTTAACAAATAAATAAAAAAAGCACCTATTAGTTTGATTTCGAGTAAAATTGAAAAATGCGTTTTAAAAAAATCTGTCATTAAATGGAGATTTGAGATTTTATGAAAAATAATATTTTTCATATTGAAGTAAAACGTTGTTCGAGTAGAGAAGAGTAATGGGGTAACGAGTCTGATATTTTTGATGAAATCGTGGTAGACTTAAAACAATCTAGAAATAGATGGAAGTCATCGCATGACGGGGAAAATAAAATCAAACAATAAAAGTTCAGTCAATAACAAACAAGTAACATCACATTTTCTCTTTGTATGTTTATAGATAAAATGTTTTTGTGTAATAATTGTATATCTAACTGTAAGTTTTTTCTGTAAAAATAACAATTCATAAATAAATAAATATATATACTAGTCTTGACAAAAAATAGTTCGCTCGTGTTAGCGCAGGTGGCTCAAATTGTTCAAAATTACATTGATCTTTAAAATGCGTCGATGTGTCGCCCGCTTTATTCTAGGCAAGTGTATGGTGATTCTTCTGTATGAAAGTGAAGTGATGTTGAACTTTGGCAAGACATTCTTCTGGTGACAGTTGATTTTTTAAGTTAACCGCCTATATCGCTTAAAGTTGAGTAAACTATAAGTTAATTATATATTGAATTATTTTGATTGATTTTTTAAGTTAACCGCCTATATCGCTTAAAGTTGAGTAAACTCTAAGTTAATTATATATTGAATTATTTTGATTGATTTTTTAAGTTAACCGCCTATATCGCTTAAAGTTGAGTAAACTCTAAGTTAATTATATATTGAATTATTTGTTATTGTTATTACAATATACGTAGTATAAAATCAAAAACTTTTTTTAGGTTTACGAAGTATAATTCGCTTTTTTATTGTTCACATATCACCATCACTATGAAAATCTGTAGATTTCTTTAAAACGAAATAAATAAACGAATAAAATTATATCCAGTTTCCCTTTAAGCTTTTTCGATTTTACCTCAATTTGACAAAAGTTCAATGTAGCGACCAAATTTTCAAAACCCAAAAAAAAAACCAAAACCCCACAACCATCATCTCGGGGAATTTATTTTCACATAATGGTAAGAGCGTTTTGGAATTAATAGCATTTATGCGAGCAAAAAAAACGATTAAATCAATCAAAGTAACGGTTTATGATAATCATTTCGAAATTTAAATGTTTTGTCAATTTGTTTTTTGTGTTTATCACGAGTCGCTGTCTTCTATCGAAGCGTTTAATTAAAGGCTGCGATGCGATTTTCTATACAGGATGTCCAGTAAATAGTAGATAATCAGGGATGGTAGAAGGGATTATTTGCGACAAAAAAAAAACAGGTAACCTTTGTTCGATTTTCACCCATTGTGGAGTTTTTTTTAATTTTTGGAAATGATTCTGGCAACACCGTTTTTAATTTTGTTTAATTCCCGGTAATATATGCATTAAATACTGTTAATTACATTTTTACTTAACAAAAATGATAATTATAATTAGCGTAAAACCGAGCCCAAGTGACAACCTAGCAATCTAGTTTAGATTTTTGAGAAAAAATACTCTATTAGAGTGCGTCAAAGAGATGATTCTTGATTTTTCAATTTTAATTGAACTACTTAGTTATTATTTTAAATACGTTATGTAACTACAGAAAAAACGTACTTTAAAAATAAACATATTGTAAATAGGTAAAATGACGATTGTTAAAAAAAAATGTTACAAAAGTTTATAAAATCGCTTTGATATCATTTTCAATGATCAACATCAACATCGCGGAAATTTTTCTAAAACACATGTTTTTTTTTAAATGATAAATTAAATATTTTGAAACAGTCTACATAGGCCACTTTTTGAGATATTGGATATACTCTTTTAAGAGTTTTTATTAAAAACTTTTCCCAAAAATCGGATCAAAATTGGAAGGATGTGACTTCCACTCGGTTTTAAGATAATTAAAAAGTAAAAATGTAGTTAATAATATTAAATGCATATCTTACCAACAAAACAATAAATAAAATAAAAATAAACAAAATATAAAGCTGCGTTTCCAGAATTAACGGAGCGTATCATTTCCAAAAAATATTAAATAAAAATCATAATTCCAAAATATTTTTTTGTTGCAAATGGATCACTTCTATTTATTACATCTTAAAATTTTATTTAACATTTATTGGACATGCTGTATAGCCAGATGTCATCGAAACAAATGTTAGACTCTTTATCTTTAAAAATTGAGTCGCGTTTTTTTTAAATTTAACGGGTATCACTCGCTTGGCGTTAAAAGCTAAACAGACGGTGAATTTAGGAAAAAGCATAGATAAATGTTTCTAATTGCCCAGTGCGATTATTTATAAACAGGTGACTCTTAGTTCTATAAGATGCAATGATGCAATATAAGTATATATTGCATTATTGTTGATATTAATTTCAATTATTTATTTTTTTTCTTTAACATTTGGACACTGACAAAATTAGGGTATAAATAACAATCTGACACATACTGTAACCTCCTTCTTAACTAGATTTTAAAGTCTGTCTTAAAGAAGGTAACGGAAGGAAGGATTTTATTATTGTGTGGGTTCATAGTTTGAGAAACGTTTGTTTTTCTGTGCCAAAAATGTCGCTTCAAGAGTTTTCGCCGGCGGACAAAATATTTTTTTTTCTCAAAAAATTCTCGTTCAATTCAATTCAATGTTGGCATAAGCGACTTTTATTAAAAGAGAAGTGCATACTCGTGTAACTACATAGATCCGGCAAATAAAGGTATATATAAATAAAGGTTAGTATAAAAAATATAAGAATTTTATATCTAAATTCACCGATGTCCTTTTAGGCGGTTGAGCTATATCAACAATCAAAGATTGTTCAGTAAAAAATATTGGAAACATGTTTCCCAATCAGTGAATATAAATCCATAGTGTATAGTTATTAACAATTATATTTATATAATTATATTATGTTTCGTTGTATATATGGTCACATATTATCTTTATATTATACAAGCTGACTCGACGACCTTCTTACCGCCTCAGAATCAATAGATGTGTTAAATAATTAGCTGAATTAAATTCATTTTTTCATTAAGAATACTCAAAATGAATTAAGTTCAATCAAGGTACAAAAATCAAAATAATACGTATTTTAATTAACAATGGACGCACAATGACAAATGTGATAACCTCACAAAGTGAACATCTTCGAAGGCAACTTATCGTTTCCGCAGAAATAACAAAGCCGTTTCATACAAAACGTATTTTCTTAATATTTTTTTTTCGTGAATTTTTCCGATGTTTTAATAGTTATCTGCTATTTAGGGTGAGGACGAATCCCGTTCTTGAGTTATAAATAGTGTAACTAACCCGACTTTGTTTTATATATATATAATATAGATTATTATGTAAAAGTAATTATAGTTCCCCAATTGGATTTTTATTTTTCAAATAATATTATTTTGTGCGTATAGTACGAAAGTTATGTTTGTGTTTAAATACGAATACGTTTTTTTAATAGCGACCGAAACCACTTTAGAAACGGCATCCAGCATCTCCATTTTGCATCATTTTGGACATGCTCTGCGGGGTTCTAAACGGAGCCGTCCCCAGACCATTCCCGGTAGAAATTCAGCTAATTGGCCCCGCGATTTCAAAAACCGATTTGTAAAGACGACATATCAACATTCATCGTGGTTCCAGAGAGAAAAATGTAAACTTTAAACCGTTGTTGAAATACGCCGCCAGCTGATCGGATCATTTATCTCGGGAGATCATGCATTTAGATTCACACTTTTGGCGTTTCCGTATTTTCTTCAATTAGCGCAATCTTATGGAGTGAGAATCTCAAAGAGACTCAAAAGAGAGATCGATATTACGGGTACGGTCGGATTCTTTGTCGACCCAGGTGAAAGAAGTTCCTACACGGTCGCAAAAAAAAAAGTGACGCAACCCGCGGAGAGTTCCGAAGCGAAAGTAGTTTCGGGGTTCAGTTCTCGAGTGCGCTAACACGACAAATCTCCGATGGTGTAATCGCCGTCGACGAGAAAAGTCACACACGGCCCGCAGGGCTAGGCTAGTCCGGTCGACGCTCGAAAATCGAGTCGATTGCACGCGTCGAGTCGATTATCGATTGGCAGCCTGACTAAGGCCTGTCTGTTTCTATTATTTAATTTAACTAAAGTCTCACCCACTAATAGTTTGTAATCCAAAGTTGGTTAAGTGGTAGATATTGCCTTTAAGGCAATACGTTCGCCATGTAGTTATAACCTTGCTGGGATAGTTCCACTGGGTAAGTGACAAACATCTTTGTACTAAAAGTCTTAATAAATCATTTTAAAACAAAAGTTTTTCTTATGATTACTATTAATAAATCATATGAAACAAATTTCTTTAGAAATTACGGAAAACCTGAGATTAGACATTGTCGAAATTCCAAAAAACATTCAAATTGAAATAAAAAAGATTGTCGATTTATTTTTCTTCGGCTTAATTGTCTTTGCGTAGGGTCATTTCGCGAACAAAGATTCCCAACATAGTTAATTATTATCTAGTGACCATTGTAGGTTGCTCGTTTTAATTCAATTAGAAAAGACGTCCTTTTGTTACGTTGGGTATAGGACACGCTCTATAGTCGCTGGATTCAGTCCGTCTCTCTCTTTCCCCTTGGGTCGGCCGGTGAGGTCTCTCTTTAATTGAGTCTTCCGTCTTACCAGTATGTTAGTATAGATATGATAACTATTCTTGTTATGTTCGATTCGTTGATCCGTAACTTTTTAATCGACCAAAGAAGGAAAAGATTCTCAATACGGTGTGTAGGTTTTATTTAAATTTGTATTTATTAGTTCGGATTGACTCGAGCATTTTTTGAATATGATAGATATTTCGGGAGGGTCACATTTCACGCACATCAAGTTAAGTCCGGTCGAAGATGGGAAAAAGAAATAAAAACTAAGTTTTACTTCAAAATGTTTACAAGTCGAACTGGTGTAGGCGAAAATACAAAATAAAAAAGTAGGAATAATACAATAAACTTCTATTTTGGATAATAAAAAAACCCGATCCATCAAAAAGTTAAAATCGGGGCAGAGAATCTTATAGTATTCGCGTATGAGTGGATAATCAATGTAACTAAGCGTGTGTGTATGTCTGTGCCATCGTACCTCCCAAACGGATAAACCGATTTTATTATTTTTTTGTTTGAAAGGTTTTTTTGATCGGGTGTTCTTAGCAATAATTAAAAAAAAGCTTTCAGCCGTTTTTGGGTCAGGATTTTATTTATTTTTAATAATTTACGTTTTATTCAATTCAATTTTCAAGCACACGATAAACAAATTGTAATATATTATAGTTTTATAAATATATATAACCTTACTATGACTAACATTCAACGAGTGCCATGTTAAGGTGACGAAGACACGCTAATACCGTGCAAAAGGGTTTATATACCGCCAACACTAGGCGAGCCCGTTCTGTGACGGTATAAAATCATATGTAGTTGTATGTCGGCGAAATCAGTACGAAATGATATTCAATTACTATATATAATTACTTCAGTTACAGTTATTTATTTATGTTATTTATTTCAGTTGTTTGTTTCTCTCAAAATATAAGAAAGTGTAGATAAGAGTGCCTATATAAGTTTTAACGCGTGCATTACGTCGTCGCTATGTAAATATATTTTTAATCGGCGGCCATTACGCCTCGTAAATAATCCCTCTAGTACGCACATATTTATGGTACTTATCATCAATATTGTGTCTTGTTTTCAATGAACGGTCAAATGCCTTTAAGAATTTCTCCATTAATAATACTCGCAACGGAGTATTGCCTACGCAATTATAATAACAAAATACTGTTAATCACGTGATAAATAAAACATCACTCATCGGCGGCAGTCAACGGGACTTTGACTTGCCCATCTTGAAAATTGTTTCACACGAATGCTTCTATTTCTAGAAATTTCTCTTCGTGAATCGTTTATAAATTATATGGATAGAATTAGTTCTTATTGCCACTTGTTTAGTATACAGATGTTCCGAGTTCCGAAATTATATAGTATATAAAAAACAAATTCGAAAATATTCCATCAATAAATTGATTAATTCTATTAAAGCGCTAATGTAAATTATCTATAACGTAGCCTTGACCGCGTTTGGGCACAACGCGCGGCCAATGTTACGACGCTTTGATAAAACCAATAATTTTTCGCATTTTTTTATATAATTTTTTACACGTAATAGGAAACATAAACACCCCCTAAAGTCTTCGGGAATGGTCTTGGAACAACCTGTATAAATATTGTTGCTTACCTAGTTAGAAAGGTTAGGAAGGACCATGTTAAATCGGCTAACATGATGGGTACCTACTCAATTTGCTAACCTTTTTTTTTTTACATAATAATGAATATTTTTATTTTATTAATAAAAACTTTGAATTTGAAATTAGACTTTTAAGAAACTCATAACTCTAGATTTTGAAGTGGTTATAGGCTCTTTGTTTTTATGCCATAATGCTCTTAGAAACGTGAAAGAAAAGAATAAAAACAAGGGTCATTTTTGCACATTTTTTTAAAGGATAATTTTTTATTGGAATAATACCGTTCTGATCAAAGGTTGTATTGACATAATAATTATGACCCTTGCAGAACTATTTACGGAGTTCAAAAATGTGTCTGCCATGTTGTGTCAAACTATCACAACCATTGTTTTTCAAACAGAATAAAAATTATTTTGAATTTTAGCTGTTTAATTAGTCGTTATTGTTTTAGAGTCATGCCTTTACGCTTTATTTTGTTTAAAAAATAAGTTTGATAAAACCAGAAAATATTCTTCTGTGCCTCAATGTCAGAACTACAAATCGAATTATATTATTGTCCATCTTTTCCAAAAGATCTAAGGCAAAGTCAAAGGTGGAAAAGTGCATTAACAATTTTAAAATATGCGTGTGTTTGCTCAAGCCATTTAAAGAAAAATGATTTTTATCAAGCGGGCACCACATAACATAAAAAACGTATTGTTTTTATTTTGATGACGGACGACGTGTGTCCCCGCTCTGCCCGCAGAAAACAGCCTCATCTGTTATTGACCAAAAGGTATTTTTTATTGTCGTAATGTTTGTTTAACCCAAAAACAAAATTTGGTTAGTAATGGGGAGCGGAAGTGACCCACCTCACAATGTCAAACAATTCGAGTGGGCGCCAACGAAAAAAAAAAATTTTTTTATTCTTATTACAACAACCTGTATGTTTCCTTTGCTTGACTTTTATAAGTCCTCTTTGTTGTAAAAACATTTATACCAGGATCCCAGGATTTGTAAGTTGAAGATGGTGTAAATTGCGATTTGGTAACAGTGACACTCGTGTCTACATGAGCCTCTGAGCAATCTGAGATAATAGATCTCAGACGGGGAGGCTGGGTATCTAAATAACTAATTAGTTGGAGAAGGGAGGTAGGTATTCAACCACTTAATGACTGATATTTATTATTACAATTGAAACCAAAATAAATGAATCATTAATATATATTTCATTTAATGTAAATTTTCAATTTTGCCATTAAATTCGTAGATGAATGCTAATGTTTACACATCTTAACCAAAAATCCCGGCACTCACACTTTTTTTTTAGATTGTTTGTATCTCTGTCTGTAGATTTTTTCGATCGTTACTCGGAAACCCTAGATTATCATAATATTTGGTACACATTTTCAATATGCTAAAGTCATCTGGTAGCATTTTGGAATAAATGCCTGATTCTGATGCATAGGATGCGGGTTTAATGGGTCAAATCCGACCACCAATAATAACGTTTTTTTCAACAGTGTCGACTGAGTTAAGTAACAAACACAAATTCAATTACAGACTTAGACGTGTGAATTAGACATGCGCATTATAAGGCGACACAGTTTAAATCACCCTATTATTCTTGCGCAACGAATAACCGCTTTACGCTGGCTTTACCGAAGCTGGCTCATAACGGTGACGAAATTGCGTTCATTCACAGTCACAGCTAGAGTCGTTTTTAAAGAAGTCGCTTCGCTTGCCTATTATTACCATTACCAGGCTTGTACATTCCACAAGTTACACCGTATGGTGCATTCAGGTACATCACCAGCTATTTTGTCAGCCACCCTATTATTTTTTACTCTGTCTAGCCAGACCAGGGACGTCGTGTCGTGAGAAGTACAGTGACAATTTCCGCTACAAATCACATAGTTATTTTGTAGCCGTTGCACCCACTGCTAGTATGAATGGCCTCGCATCAAGAAGACAACAACAAGACAGTGGGAACTGCGCCTAATAACGTTTCACCGACAATACGAGCTATACTTTGATTAAATAAAAATTTAGAAATGGAGAGCATTTTTATTGCCATTTTCTGTTTTATTCGTTTATTAACTGAACAACCCCAGGTTAGCAGCTAAGCGCTACGAGTGGCTTGAACGGCGCCTTCGGCGCGCAGCAACTCATACTTGCGGAATTCGGGATGGGTTGCTTAGCTCCCCACCTCTAGGCACTTCGGGCCATGACATCCCTACCGTCCTATTCTATGCAAGCGGCTTTGACGACCATCAAAGACGTCCAAAGGTCGTCTTCAAATTTTCTTTCCGTAAAAACTATATTCAGAATATCGAGAATGAATAAATCTGTCATGTGCAGCTAGGCTAGGCTCCACGTGATGCATTAGTCCATCGTATTTTGCATTTTCGATGGCTTTTGAGGCCATAATTTCTAAATTTTTTTCAATTTTTACACAGTAACCCTGAATATTTCCGCAATAAAAATTAGCCTAGATTAATCTCCGAAAAGTCCTCTACCTGATAATCAAAGTCTCGTTAAAATCAGTTCAGCCATTTCGGAGATTAGCCCGGGCCAGCAAACAGAAAAAAAAATGCATGTTTAGGTTTTGGTTGCGTGCGAATAATCACATGAACTTAGAAAAAAGGATTTATTTCAAAATCACAGCCAGACACTTCTATTTTATTTTTATTACATGATTGTGCAAATATCATTTTAATACATACAAACTTCTCATACACTGTCACAAATAAAAAATATTACACACCTCGCTCTCTCTTTTCATACATGCAACATACTGTATACGTATATGCCATTGAGTTATACATACGATACAACAGACAAGTACAATGCGATCCAAATAACTTCTCTGCGTTGAGTGTAGTGGTGGACGCAGACCGTTTGTCATAAAACTAATGTGATGACAATAGTCCGTCAATTGTCGTTTACCACCATATCTTAATCGCTTACACACATATACCACTACACTCAACAGCGAGAAGATATCTATGTACAAACACCATACGAACTTGACTTTTTCTTGATTCCCTTCTATATCGATGGACTTCTACCTATAAACGCAAATTTCTCTGATTTTCGGTCTGTATGATACGTTTTTTTTCAACCAGTGAGTGGTCTCTGTTAGTTGAGTTGGCACATTCAACATTCACAAAAATGGCTATAGTGTATGTATTAAAATTTTAAAAGAGCACACGGAAAGGTTTCAAAATTTAAAACTTTGAATGAATTCATAAACGAAAACTATTAACAGTGATTTTGGTTCGATGAAGTTAAAAAAAAAGGAATGAAATAAATATAGTTCTAAAAGCCTACCTGCGTCATTCCCACCCTGTAGGTTGTTGCGTCGAGATCCAAGGCGAGCAGCATATCTTCGACGAGTTGTCTGTCGCGTTGTATCATATCTGTAATTGTGGGGCTGGATGCATCACGGCTGCTGTCCGTGTCGCCATGTGGGAACGCCAGTATCCGGAATCTGGTAACAAATAAAGATTTTTTATATTTGTTGCAGGATCGATATGTTGAAAATAAATAAAAGCAAATCTCAATGCACATAATGATATAAATGAAAACAAATGCTAACACACTAGTTAATGTGGTTTGATGGTGTCATTTAAAAAGAATGTAATATTACTACATCTAGCTAAGTCAGTGTCCGTACTAAGGTTGTTACCTAAGGCTTGAGATTTAGAATAAAATAAATTAAATATGATATAATGAGTAACCATTTTTTTTTAAATAATTGCTATAACCTAGGTCATATACAATTATTTTGGGCCCTACTCAACTAGGCCAAATGTGCCTGTGCACTTATTATATTTATATACTTATTTATAATTAATATCTAAGACGTGTGCAAAATCTGATAAACATAATAATTATTGGGGTATGTATATTTTGATCAATTTCAGATGTTTCGTACCTAGATCAAATAGCCAAGAGGCAATATGATTTTTGTTTAAAAAGAAAGAGTTGCATTTAATCGTGAATCTTTATTTTTATAGTAAAATGGCGGTGTTAGAATGGTAAAATGCCTCTGAACAAATCTTGTTGTTGGGTACTAAGCTGCCATGTACTTATTATTTTATGACTAACTACTTTATGTTGATTAAGTTGTATATCTATATATATAATCCTGTAATTTTCTCTTTTCGATGACATCCTATAATTTGTCTTTTGTCAGGGTAAAAATTTCAAAGATGAATTAAGCCGCCAAAAGTTAAATACCATTTTGTATTTAACTGTATTAATAATCGAGTTATCAACGCATATTAGTAAGGTTTGTAGTCACTTTTTAGACTAGTAGATAACTAAAGCGACTATACATAAGGCCAAACGAATTTAGAAAAATCTATTTAAAAATTCTATGAATATAACGTATGAAATAGAATATCATATTTTAGATAATAACACACAGAAAAGTAAAAGGTATTTCTAGATACATTTTTTTTTTATTTGAATTTTGAGACCTTTGTATCGACAGTGACATGTATATGGGAAACAAAAAAAAATCTATATAATATTGTAATGTGATATTAAAAAAAAACAGGTTCATTTACAGCATGGTAAAATTATCTAGTTCAATGATAATCATCATATGAAAATGTATAAAATATGAAATTTTCACCTTCGAGCAAATTCTCCAAGGGGCATATATTCTGGGAATCCTTGCTTATAAAGACGGGCGACATCGAGAAGCTGGAAGCCACGAAACTGTAAAAAAATATGCAAAGATTATTATATAAATATTATTGGCAACTTGTGATGTTAACAAGTTTAATTTTTATATATAAAAAGATTCCTTATGTATTAGGAAATTGAGCCTAATTTTGTAATCCTAAACTAAAAATAATCTAAATATTTTAGTGCCAATCTTTTATTCTTATTCACTAAAGACTAAAATTTTTTTAATAATTATATGAATTATATGAGCTAGTGTTCAAATTCAACACCAAAACAATGATCTTTCATTATTATTATTAATTACTTAATCACTCACCTGTGACCTGAGCAAAGGAACATTGACATCTTCGATGACCGTCTCTCCTCCACTATTCAAATTGGCATGCTGAGCCAACATACAGCAGATGAACCGAATACCACCAGGGCTACCACATCTTCGGAGCGAGTCCAAGAGGGCATCGCTTGCAAACCGAGCGTGGAGCGCCACTGAGCCTCGCTTCATACCGGCTGTGCCTGTCCAAATATAGATTTATAAGGGTATTAAAAAAATATAGATAATTATGTATAAGGGTAAGTGTGGGAATTTATTTTCTTTAGACCGTTAAAATTCATTACTATTCATTGGGTTTTTTAAATATTTAATTATTTATAATTATTTAGATAGTACATTATTAGAAACCACCAACACTTTGATTACTATATTCCACGTATCCATTGCATAGAATTTATGCAATGGATACGTGGAATTTGACATTTTCCTGTATGCTGTAAATTATTATAAATAATGGTTAAAACATTATATATATTTGCTTCAAAAATAATCTTTAAAATTTCAAATAAATTTCTGCTGTTGGATTTTTCTATTTAATCTCTATTTTTAACTACTTCAAAATCTTTTGTCCGTTTGTTAAACAAATCTAAGCCCTTATAATATAGGAACTTTTATTTTGATTCCACCACAATGCCAACTTTTCATAATATGTAAATGAAATTATTAATTTCTGTAGATTAACAAATCATATATTTCATATAGGCAATTGAAGAAATATTATTAATTTAAAAAAAAATACTTTTAAAAATTTGGAGAAGTTTCCGTTATAATGGAAAGTTTAATTAAATTATGATTTTGTGGAAGACAAAAAGACTTCCTTTGGACAGAGATGTCATTTTCTTGGGCTCAAAATTAACCCTAACTGTAGTTGTACTATATTATAAATATAATATTAAGTGAAAAACTTATTTTAAAATAACACAAAATAAAATTGGAGTTACCAGTTGTTGTTGCGAAGCGAATACTCACTTAAATTTGCTATTTCATAGTATTAACCAACCTTGAGTGAGAGTTCTCCTTATGCTGGAAGCTCTCCTAAGAGTGGCAGCTGATTGTACATCCGGTGTCGCCGTTTGCATCAGACCCGAGCCAGCCCCTCTGGACCAGACGACCAAGCGCGATAATGTTTCACTGTTGGATTAGAATGTTTTAATAATGTATTTAAAATAGACAAACAATATAAATAACATTCAAAATCATTAAAAATTTTACTAGGACCTATGAGTACTCTTAGAAGTTAAAATAGAACTTGTCTCATATTTTCTAGTGGTTCCAAGTGTCATACGTGATAGTTTCACCTCCGAATAGAACTATTGCAGTCAAAACATTTCTATCAAAATATTAGTTTTTACAAAAGTTTAAAGAAGGCATCATCCAAGTACCATTAAATTATCAGATAATAAAATGATCATATTGTGTATATTTTGCACATACAAATTATTATAAAAAAATATTCTTTTTTACTAAATAAAAAGTAGGTACTTAATTTAATACATAAAATATTTTACAATAATCTCTGAATTTCATGGGTATTTCCAAAAGATGTCTGATAAATTTTTCACCTTCCTATAAATTTGTCCATTTTGTTTGTAAATCTTTTGGTTGAATTGGCACAATATCGCCAAAGTGTAAATTAGACAGGCTTCCAGGTTCTACATAAAAAACAGACTCTTCCCCTACGAGAAAACCAACTCAGTGGTACAATCTAAGAACTTTAAAGGAAAGACGAGAACTTATACAAACTTCATTTTAATTGGATTAAATTTATACTATGATAGGAAGAAATGTATTACAGATTTACATTTTACATTACGTTTAAAAAATTTAAAAAATAAATAGGAACCAAAAATCAAAAATCAGCTCGCAATGTATACTACAAATTTTTCGGCCACGTTGCCCGTACAGATGACGACAACTTGAAAATGGGTAAGGTGATGAGCAATGTGGATGGATGCAGGAGTCGCAGAAGGAGCTAATTGCGGTGAACCTATCGGTTAAATTGATATTGGGGTCCTCTGTAGTAGCTGCGTTCCCGATTGCTCATCGCCGTGAAACATAGAGGAACTTGTGAAGACAAAGTTGTCTAGACGATCACAATCCTCAGTAACGAGGCAACGACGAGGAGAAAAAATTTTTTTTTTTTTAAAAACGAATCCCTGTGACTCATATCCAATTATTTTGAGCCCTACTCAACTAGATAAATTTACTTCTGCTAGAGTCAGATAATTTCTTACTTTGTGCTTTCTTGCAGCAATCCAATTGCTTTTTTTATGATAGGGTTTTCTCTGCTTGATTTAAGCCAGCCGGACACATTGTAGAGGACAGGATTTGTGCCCTGAAAAATAAAAAAAGATTATATATATTAAATTAAGGGCAGAACTGTTTTGATATAAGGACTGCGAGCGCAAAGCAATGAGCCCATACATCCATCCAGTACTGCTGTACATTCCTTGGAGTATTGATAAAGGCTGACGGATAAAGAGATAAAGACTTATTGATAAAGTCCATTTTCAAAATTCAATCATTTTCTTTGTTAAGAAACCTCTTTCAAAAAGCGCTATTCTCTGTATTGCGTGTGGTTTTCTATCGTTCTATCTCATCTAACGGCTTGTAAAAACAGAAATACTCTAAACCTCTTTAGTTAATCATGAAAAACAGAATCAATATATTTAAAAAAAACAATAAAATGAATTTGCATCTTTATAAAATAAATTGTATTTCTGTAGTCTTATTTTCTCGATTCTTCTATTTAATCAATAAGATATTTACGTTTAAAGTTTTGATAAAATGTATGGAAAAATAAAAACCTTTTAAAGCTCTTAACTTTTAGATATACAAGAAATTTACTTTTTAAATCTATATAAGCCTAAATGATAATTAAGTACAATTTTTGTATGGACAAATGGCCGGGTTGTGTTGTGAATTTAGTTATGATCGAAAGGCCCTCTTAGGCTCGGAGGTCGAACCCTGCATAAAAGGCAGGCATTATTACTGCGTCCAATCCGTTTTAAAATTACCTGAAAATGTTGAATGATGAATTGGTTGGCGTGCGGTGCTCTCTTCACGAGGTGGTGGTACTTGGGACCAGGCGTCGGCCCATTTGAGCTGTTTCCGTTTGTGGCATTGGAACTACTGCTAGACGATCCATAGTGCAGGAAGACTCTTTCCAAAAAACTTTCGTCTGAAGATCCTGGGTACATTGATTCTTCATCAAGAAGCCTGCAAAATATTGTGTTTTCCTTTAAATATATTACTACGCTAGTCAGCCAGTCTATTATGTTTTTATTATTGTATAACTAACATTTTACTAAAAGTTTTATATTAGGGTTTTTCATTAACTCCGCCGTTACAACTATGAGGTCCACTATTTCACCTACTAATGTATGATCTAAACTGGTAGATATTGCCTTTGAGGCAATAAGTTTCCCGTACACTTATTACTAAATACTGTTATTTTGTATTGAAGTATAAACAAATAAATAAATAAATATGCAGACTGTTAACGACTGTTAAAAAATAAATTAAAAGAAATAATTTTTACCAGCAATTTTTATAAAACCTTACCATCAGATAGGTCAGAATCATCTGAATTAAGATAAGACAAACAAAAAACCTTCTTAGGTAATAATCCATCACAGTTAAACACACATAGAACGTAAAAAACTATGATATTATTCTATATAAAAAAGTAAAAATACTTTCGCTCACCATAATATACCACGGCGGTCACAGTCACGCAGATCAGCTTGTGATGAATGGACTATAGCATTCTGAGGTGCTTTATCTAACAACTCTACCATGTGAACAGGACTGATTGCCTCAGAAACCCAATCTGTAAAAATATAAAAAAAATAAAGAGTTATTTATTGGTAGTAAAGATATAAAAAGTATCTTTCGCAGTGTCATCATTTCCTTTGAAATCCTGTCATATTAGTTAAGATTTTATTCCATGTAAAAATAGTCTACTCTGATAAAAATACTGTACTTAAGTAGAATTGGGATCTTTTCCCATTAAATATTACTTGAAAAGCTTACTTACGATATTCACACGCATACAATATATTTGCACGTAGTAATGATAGAGATAAGGTGAATATACAAAAAAATAGCCATTTTTTTCTGATCTGGAATAACATCCCAACTCAAAAACGCCAAAGTGACATAGGATGTTATTCGTTGGGGGTGTCGATTAGATGACATCTTAAAAAAATTAACTTAAAAAATCACAAAAGCACAAAAATGTTCTTGGATTTCAAATTGCTGTTGAGATAAAAAAAAAGTAGAGTCTGGGTGAAAACGGAAGTCACTGCGACACCAAAAGTCGTCCACTGGCCCTGGCACTGATTTATATATTTTATTACATAATTTAAAAAAAAATATGTATTTCTCAAATTGCACTATTGAACACAAGAAATGTATGTTTCGATAACTTAGCAACATTTACTAATTTGAGACTAATAACTATAACGTACTAAACGCTGGCTACACCTCTTTTTAGGGCAAATTAAAGACTAATGAATAATAAAAAAAATACTAACATGACAGTCGGAACTGCACTCCACAATACTTTCCCACAACTCATGCTATACCATAATAATAATTGTCATTATATTAAAACATGTTCTTGCCCATTTCTAGTTTCTGACGTAAGTTTAATTATAATTTCAAATAGAGAAAATGTTATTGTCCTTAATTTAGACAACGTAATATAGTCAGTCCTAAGAGGTCTATAATAAGCAAAAGACGATTCCCCAACGACCAACGATACATGTATTTGAAGAACTAACCGTGATCCTCAAGATCTGCCAGTACGATGCCTTCCTGGCTATATTTCTCCCTGGGTGCGACAAGGAGTGCATCGTGCAAAGCGGCTTGCAGTCTCTCCTGGAGGTAGTTGTGAGTGAGCCGCGGCAGTGGGGCTCCCCCCTGCTCCCCGCGGCCCAAGGGATTGTCGGCACCCGGAGTGTCCAGGATAAGAAGGGATACCGTCGTACGAGCTGGAGTCATCAGGCACCTGCACAATTTACAGGAAGAAAAAAATTAAAGTTAGATTCGGAGAATAAATATCCTTGTAAAGTTTGAGTGATGACTTAATGTAAGAGTTATCTACATTGAGCCATATGCTATGTTATGAATAGCATTATGAAGTAACTACTTTTTTTGTAAAACTATCATTTTAAGAATTATAAAAGCAGCCACTGTATGAGGTAACAATCAACTGATATTTACTTCGCTTTACTTTATTTTTACTTTTTCTCCATCTGTCTTAATAATTACATTTTAAATATTAAAATAAAATACAATACATAGTTCTACCAAACTGGGTAAATGCCCGTCTTAAGAAAGACTTTTTTAACAATATTGATTTTTTTTAAACTTGCGCTGAACAACACGCTATTTCTTATTGTCATAAATACATAACTTTTAATTATAGTATAAAATTAAATTATAATGTAATTAGAGAGATGATGTACAAAATTATTTGTCTAATATGTGTAGTTTGAAATTTAAAATATTTCTATAGTTTTTACCTATTGATAAGCGCTGCCACGCAGTTGAAGACTTCAGCATATAAGCCAACGACCAGGCCTTCCAAAGCCTCCGAGGCAGTGATGTCTCGGTCTCCTCCTAGACCTGATCCAATAGATCCAGTGGGAGACGGGCTCCTGTTGAAAAATGAATCAATTTTTGAATGTAAAACACCCGTTATAAAATATTTTTTTTAATAAGTATGAGATATTTACAAATGCTACAAAATACCTTTAACGAATTACCTTTACAACTTGATTAGTATATATATATTACTTATTTATTACATTTTATGATTGTTTTTTAATGGCAGTAAATCACCTTAAAAGACAAATTTTGTCAATATTGAAGAATTTAGAAAAGTTTTTTACTTTTTAGATAAAACGTAGAATAGCAAACTAATTATAAAAGTACTAAAGAGGTCCTGTACTTGAGAGTGCAGGATGTCGGTTTAAACCCAGCACTGAGTTTTATAAAAATGCATTTTAACTCTCACCTTTAGTATAAAATATTGACAAACATTATGTAACTATCTAATAAGAAAAAGGATGATGTTTTAACAAAAAATATACTTATGTATGAAGTTGATGAAAATAAAAGGAATGTAAAAATGTAAAACTTAAAGTGCATGATTACTGTGCGTTGAATACTTAAAGGGGGTGATTATGTTCCCCATTAGGAGTAAGAAATTATATAAATAAAAATGCAAAATAACCATCACCAAATTTATTAATTTTATCAAAGCATTGGTGTAAATTCCCTTTACTCTTTCGTTTACTCCTCGCTCGCACTTGGCCAAAGCTGGTCAGTGACCCGGTGTCGCAAGAGGACGAAAATTACGCCGTAAAATTTACATTATTTTTATTGGAAACCATGATGAATTTTGATGACGTCCATACAAACCACGTTTGAAATCGCAAGAGTCAATTAGCTGGATTTTTTAATGGAATGGTCTTGGAACAAGCTGTATATATATTGTGTTAAATTTAATTTGTATTTTAAAGTATTATTACACTAATTTTGTATTTTATCTTGGCCTCCAATTAACAATAAAAATATTTACCCAGAGGGTGGGATTGGGTTTGTGCATAACAAAAAGCTTGATAACTATAAACATGCAGGCATTTGTTAATTATAAAATATGTATATTATTCTTACCTGTATGAGTTCTTTTGTCCATTGGCAGTCGGCGAGAGTCCTCCAGAAACAGAGCTGAATATGATCCTGGCCAACTCTTCAGGAGAGCAACCTAGAAGTTGAGCAGCACGATTTGCGGCGACGGGACTCGCAAACTGATATTTTAGTGTACCTCCCGAATTTGCTGTGAAAATATAAATTCACATTTTCTTAGCACAGAATGTGACTTTGACTTGTATGAGTTTATACACTAACACTATAATTTAGGATCCAGTAGATTTTGGCCTATTTACTGGTCATCGAGTGCTATTTCACATCCACAGTTTGTAATCTAAATTTTTGTTTAGTAAAGTTTGGTAAAGTAAGGTGGTCAATTTAAGTAAGGTGGAGCACATACACACAACACCAGAGCACAGATTCGGCACAGTGTTCCAAAAATGTTAACGAGGTTTGGTAAAAGTTATTGAAATATATAGGGCCAAAATTTTTGAATTCTCTTCCTAAGACCTGTTATAATTTAAAAATGAAAAAAATTATCGCAAATTATTTATAATTGGCTAAGTGAGAGAGGAAGACAGGAATAACTATTTTCTAAAATGTTTTTATATATGCTTGAATTATTGTTATATTATTACTTATGTATGTTTATATTAAAATGTATGTTATATATTACAGAGTAACTTGTGCCATACACTCTCAACAATCATTAGAGTGCAAATACGAGTATGTCAACTCAAGCGAGTGTGACAGGATTGACTGGTTGCAATTTGCGGAAATTACACGTTTCATATGACTGACTTCCACAAGCCATCATCATCGATCATTGAAGTGACATATCAATCGGATGCTCTTAATTCCACACCAAGATGGATAATCAAGCCATACATTTAGATACATATACATTTTATTAATTCCATCAATATAATGTTGGTATAAAAAGATAACATTATTATTTTAAATTATAAAATTAACTGAAGGAACCTTCAAGGCATTCGATTACTAACCCTTCAATTTACTCGAATATTAGCAAAAAAGGAACTGTATAACTAATATCATATCGTTAATATTTTCAACCTAATATTGTTAATAAATAGACTAAAATATATTATGAATAATTTTCTGGCAATTCCGTATAATTGCTGTCAAAATCAAAACTATCAGGAAAATATGCGTAAGTTTTACTCATACTATATTAGTAAAATAAACTTCCTAATGTCACTCAAACACTACGTATACAGGCTTTGATGAAACCACGTATGATATTGGAGACAATATCATTAATGCATCTTGTTCTTTCGCCACATCTGTATCAGATTTAAAAGCTAAACAGATTAGAAATGACTTTAAAATATTAAACCTAAATATCCGCAGCATAAACAAAAACTACGATAACTTTCTTCTCCTCTTGCACGACCTTTCCTTTCTTCAATTAGACGTTATTATTTTAACAGAGTGCTGGCTAGGAAACAATTACAATAACAATGTGTTACCCGAATATACTAGCTTCCATACATCCATCAATTTCAATCAAAACAGTGGTATTGTCGTTTTTACTAAGAAAGATCTAAGTCTGACAGTAGTTGAAATAAATATGACTAACTCTAATTGCCTAAAGCTAGTATTACCTAATGATCTGTGCATTCTGTGTTTTTACAGATCTCCGTCTATTCACAATATTAATTGCTTCCTAGATGAATTGGAAGATATTCTAAAAAACGCTAATAGTCACAAGGAACTCGTTTTGGCAGGTGATTTAAATATTTCCATAACACAACCTAAACATTTTCAAAGTGATGATTATACAGGCATGCTAGCTCAATATGGTCTGTCCCCTGCAATAAACATTCCCACTAGAGTTGCCGAAGGTACAGAATCATGCATTGACCACATATTCATTAAAACTAAGAGTTGTTATAATGGTATTGTATTTTCGTCTACAGTGACCGACCACTATTCGACTTTACTATTTTTACACGCAATTAATCCAGAACCAAAAATTAAAATTAAAATAAAAAATATATCTATAATTGATCATGTCGCTTTAATGAATGATGTTAAAAAAGAGTCATGGTCTTCGGTGTTAGCTATCCGTGATGTTGATAAATGTTTAGAGCTATTTAATAATATATTAACTAACTTTATTAAAAATAATACCACTGTTAGGCATTTATCTCATAAAAGACTAAAACTAACGCCTTGGATTACTCCTGGACTCATTAAAAGCATTCACACTAGAGACCATATGCACCGCACCCTAAGGAGAGATCCTTATAACATAGAATTGTGTCTAAAATTTAAGAAATATCGAAACACTTGCAATGCTCTGATTCAAAAAACTAAAAACTTATACTATAAGGAGAAAATAAAAAAATCTGATACTAGTAAACAGCTTTGGACAACTATTAAAGAGATCGGCCATCTTAACTCAAAAAAAGCATCCAGCATTGACAAAATGCGTGTAAAAGAATCCCTAAAGAATATGGAATCAGATGGCAAATTAATTGTAGACTATGCAAATAAATTTTATTCCACTGTAGGATCGGACCTGGCGAGTAAAATCCTAAAACGTCTCAACAAAACTGAAATGCAATTAGCTTTAGAGTCTGACTCTCTTATCTCACCATATAGACTAATATTTAGTTCAACAAATCATTTAGAAGTCTCTAAAGTTATTGATAGTCTTAAACTTGGGAAAGGATCCGACTTAATTAATGCTGATATAATAAAGAGATTAAAATCCAATATTTTAATACCCCTGTGCCATATTATAAATCTTAGCATGTCAAATGGTGTTTTTCCTAATAGCTTAAAGAAGGCTGTCATTATACCATTACATAAAAATGGTGATATGGCGGAAATAAAAAACTTTAGACCCATCTCATTGCTGCCTACATTCTCAAAGATTATTGAAAAAATTATCAAACATCGCTTGACAATGTTCCTAGAGCAAAATAATTTATTATCTACAAACCAATATGGATTTAGGCAGAATCGAGGTACGCAAGATGCGGCGCTTGATTTAACAGAATATATAACTAGAAACATCGACAAAGGGAAAAAATGCGTTGCCGTGTTTCTCGACCTGGCTAAGGCATTTGATACTGTCTCGTTTAGCATTCTTCTTAAAAAATTAGATTGCATAGGGATCAAGGGTAGCGAATATGATTGGTTTAAATCATATCTAACTGATAGAAGTCATGTAGTCAGGATTAATGAGCAGGAGAGCGATACTGAAATAACAACATTTGGTGTGCCACAGGGTAGTGTTTTAGGGCCTCTTTTGTTTTTAATTTACATTAATGCATTATGTAACTTGCAACTTAAAGGAAAAATTATAAGTTTCGCAGACGATACTGTGATTGTATGTTCTAGTGACACGTGGACTGAGTTACAATGTAAGATGCAACATAATTTGGAAACTATTACCAATTGGCTGGACAATAATCTTTTAACTCTAAACATTAGCAAAACTAAATATGTTACTTTCAGTATTACTTCCGCCGGTTTAGTTGATACGGGCTTTCATCTTCGCATCCATGACTGTCAGAACCGAATAAAATGTGATTGTCTTCCTCTGGGGAATGTTGACCATATTAGATACTTAGGAATTGTAATAGACAGGCACCTTCGCTGGAACCATCACATTGATTCAATTGCTAAAAGAGTTCGTTCGCAAATTGTAGTTTATAAAAATCTTAGAAACTGTTTATCTTCCCAAACTTTAAAAATGGTTTACAATTGCTTAACTAACTCTTTAATCACCTATGCGTTAATTGTGTGGGGCGGTGCAACTCGAAAAGCCCTTGAACCATTGATCAAAGTTCAAAAATTGGTTCTTCGTGTGATCAATAAAAAGCCTTTTAGGTTTAGTTCGGAAATCCTCTTCTCAAGTTACAGGGTGCTAGATATTAGACAATCTTTTATTAAAAAAGTAGTCATACATGTTTGGCAAAATAAAATTAGTAATATACAGTGCACTAAAGCTATGAAGACAAGATCGAACGATAGAGGTCACTTAGTGGCACCAATAATGAAAACTTCTTTTGGACAGAGACATCTCATTTTTCTGGGCCCAAAAATATATAACCAGATAAGCGATGAAATTAGGGATGCTAAAACTAAAGCGTGCCTCGCTAAATCTATCTTAAAATGGTTAATCGCTTTGGGTAGAGATGCTGCTGAGAAATTAATTTCTGAAATAGTTGTTTAGATAACATTTATTAATACTGTAATTTAAGCGACTTTAGCTACTGAGTAAAAAATATTATTTTAGTTACCTAGAATGTTTAAAAAAATAAAAAAAAAAATATGCTTACTTAGATATGTCATACCAATATGTTTATGCCCAATGTATCACTATAAGATATGTTTCTATACTATATGTAGTATAACACTATTTTTATATTGAATATTTATTTATTTATATCGAATATTTATTTACCTATATATTTAATAATTGTTTATTCATTTATTTGTTATTTTTTAATTTATTCATTTTATTTTTTCATATATTAAGTATTCTTGATTACACATTTAAATTGTACTCATGTGTGTATGTGTGTGTGGGTGTGTATATCAGTGTGTATATTTGTTTGTGCCTTATTATTTTTTTATATTTTCTCAGGGTTTTGCGCTGGTCTCTGCTATGCACTTTATCACTTCATATATAACCTTCCTTAGAACAGGTAACTATTACCTAGTTAGGAAGGTTATTGACTTACACTCATCGGCCAATTTATAGTCCATAACAAAAAAAAAAAAAAAAAAAAAAAAAATTACTTAGGAAAATTACTATTCTATGTTTTGACATATGGGTTTTTGGGCATTATAAAAAGTTTTTTATTCTTTTTTAATCGTTTATGGCAAATATTGCCATTATTCAGGATTAATTGCATCAGTTATAGAATGTATTTAAACCAGCTTAAGTCAATGAAATCTTCTCTGGAATCTATCAATATTCAAACTAATATGACTTTCCTTTATTTTATGACTTAATCCCATATATTAATTCACAATAGCCGCCGCTAATCACTGCCGTACCAACCTTGATAGCTTACATTATTTGATATAATTTTAACCATCTTTGTCTCCAGTTCTATATTTTTAATCTGGATTATATCATATAATGTTAAAATGATGATATTACATAATTAAAATAGTAAAAAGTGCAGGAGCTTATACCTCTGGAAACACCGGCCCAGCCGAGGTGAATGATCGCAGCCAGGACATTCCAAATCACTTTCTGCTCCTCTTCACTTACTCCAATGGCGCTGAGGGAAGATCGGAGCTGACTGAAGGCTGTCAAGGCGTTCTGACGTTCTTCTAGACTTTCCGGGATGGTAAGGAATGGGTTGAAGGCTTGTTGGTCAACAGCGTCCAGGAAAAGATCCCGACGGAGACGATTATCACAACCGCAGAATAACCTACAAAAGATATTATTATTTGAAACATACTAAATAAGAAGTTAGGCTGTCAAAAAACATGCACAGTGGAAAACATGAAATTGTTAAAATAACGGAAAATACCTAATCTTTATAAAACGGTAAGGGTGGCAAACTATGGAAAAAATCCAACGGAGTGTTATTTATTTAAAAAAAATATTGTACACACAATACTTACAAATTCATGTACAAAGGTGAACTTACTGCCATTGGCAATATCTTCCATTGAGTCCTGAGAAAATTTGTGAAGTTTAATTATGGGTACTGAAAATAATAGTGTTAATTTCTACTAATACACATTACAGACCAAAAAGTGGTCAAATTAAAAAATTGTTTTGTAATCCTTGACATATGGAAAGGAAAAAACCTCAAACCTGTATATGACGTGGAAAGTTGATTCAGTTGTTGGCCTCCTGCCTGCAAGAGTTTTCTCCAACAACAATGTTTGGACGCTGGCTGAAGCAATGAGCCCGGCTTGATCAAAATCCAATGAAAAAAGTGACACAAAACGCGTTGCATTTGAATTGGCGCCGGTTCTGAAACAGAAACAAATTTGTATTAGATATTATTAATAACCTAAAATTTAGGACTTCTTATTTTATAAGATATTAATTGGTTATAAAGCCATGTTAATTAAATAATTACATAATAACTTACACCTTAATACATTTTCCTTCCTATTTTAATCACATTTTTTTTCTTATTGAAACAAGTTTTTTTATACAATTACAATTAACTTCAGTAGTGTCCGTGCCGCACTAGTGTGGGAATAAAAACCTATTAGCCGAGTGATCGTGCCAACTTAATATTTTTTCTTTAATGCTGGTAGCATTGGTCTTAGCTTTTACAACATCATAAATATCTCCATTAAATTCTACATCCGTTTTTAAAAGGGAAATTGCTGTATTGAAACGTCAAGAAAAAAAATGTTACAATACAAATAGTACTAGTACACTTTTTTGGTGTTAACAGTGAGGTTAGCGTGAGTTTGTGCTTGATTTTGGAAGGATTTTTGGCCATAAAAAGTGAGTACAATAGTTTTTTTTTACATCAGCCGAACCACAAGATTGAAAAAATTAATTTTTAGTGTCTTGATTTTGTCTGACAGCGGCCGCCATCACGATAACGGCGTATACACAAGAATCTTATATTTTTTTATTTATTTATTTAATGTCATTTACATGCACTCTTATAATATATAACAGTAAAATAGTGTTTACATAATAAATACATTACTTGTACGTACATTATTGTGCATCACCTTAATAGCACAATGTGCTGTTCCAAGGAGACGCCAGTCATTTATAGATCTAGTTTAGGATTTTGACGCAAGCTACGGGACAAGCTACACAAAATAAAAGCTATGCTCCAAATTTCACCTTGAGACTGCTTGTAACTTTTAAAATATTGCTGATAGTGTCACAGATTACTCTTAAATATTGCAATTTTAAATGTCTCGCACGATACAAGATTTACTTTATTACTAAATTCACACAAAATAAACCAGTAAGAGTATTAAAAAAAGCTTTTTTGTTTTTAATTTTAAAAACATAAACTAAAAACAAAAATACCAACGTTTTAAGCTATAAAAAAATGTTCCTTGGAGTAGATCTTTTGGATTTTCTTATAGAAAAAATGTAAAAAATAATATTATACAAAAATGCATATGCAAAATTTGTAGGATAAATGACCCAAAAGGATTGTAATTAGACCTTTTGGTTAAATAAAAAAATGGTATGAATTAAATCATACTAAAACCTTAGTTTTAGTGGTCTAAAAATGAAAACAAACAGAAGGCCAAAATTAATTACTTAGCTTTTTTCCTACCCGATGATAGAGTAATCGAATTAAAACAATAAATACACAAAAGCTTAAAATATTAACCGGCAGTTTCCGAACGCTTCCAGTACTGTGTGAACAGCTCCGAGCTTCTCCACAGTAAGATAGCCTCCCGCAGTACCGGCAGCGACAGCTAGATACTGCAAGGAATGCTTCAAAACGGTGGTTTTCCCGGAGCCAGATCTGCCGAGCAGGACGATGGCGCGGTCGCGGCGGGAGGTCAGCATAGATCGGTAAGCCGACTGCGCCGAGGCATAAACGTGTGGAGGCATATCTTCCTGCTTGCAACCTTTGAAAAGTGCTGCGATCTGAGGAATGATATACAAAGTTTTTAATTTGCTTAATTCATCTATATAATAATTTTGTAAAGTTGACAAATTTCAAGTAGATTCATAGTTAACGCCTGTTGCAATAATTGCACAATATCCGTCGAATATTCGTAAAACTTTTCAATAATGACATTTAAATTTAAACTTTTATGGCCTTAGAGATTGTGGTAATCTAGTGGTTAAGGCGTTGGACTATTGACCCAAAGGTCGCGGGTTCAAGTCCGCACATGGTCATACCATTTTTACCGCTTCATTACCACCATCTCCACTGACTCTAGCACATTTGGCTTAGTTGAGTAGAGCCCAAAATAATTGTATATGACCTAGGTCATACCAAATATTTAAAAAACAAAATAATTAAAATTAATAGCATTCAAAAACATAAATAAGGCAGTGTTTAAATCTGTTGAAATTTGTATTGATATGTTTTACTTGTATTTTAATATTATTGTTATATAGAATGTTCCTTCCATTTTGAATTGTCATAATTCTCTTTAGTTAGTAAGTACCTATGGAAAATACACCAGCCTTCATAGGGGTCATGGAAATGGTGCATTACTCAAAAAAAAAAAAAAAAAATACAGGAAGGAAGTAATTTTGTAATATCATTTTGAAATGTGTCCTATAAATTAGGTTTATACTGAAGTTGCATACGGTATTTTTTGCGACAACTTCAACGTTTTAGTGGATTGTTTTTTGTTTATCAACAATACCAAGTTTATTGTATTATTTCTTAGTATTTTTGGTTGTACCTTTATTTTGAAGTCGGTTTTATTTTTATTCCCAATTTTTTTAGCTACACGGGTCACTTGAAGTAACCTAATGAAACTCAGACGCACAAAACAATACGGGTACAATTTGCAATAATATTGATCGAAAATGACTAATCCAATTCGACACGTAAATTATTTATTGCTAACGCACACTTGACATAACTTATTTAAACTAAGATGAGACCAACCCCGAGAAACTCCCATCATATGAAGAAAAAAACACCCCGAATAAAAATGAAAAAAATGTATAGATTGATTTGCGGATACCCTCTCATTCGCTCACCTTATCGGAGTATATGGGAAGGTGTGTTCTGGGGTTGATTACGATGAGAGTATCTCCGGAGTACGTATGCGGCAGACCCGCCGCCAGACGCGCCCTCAGAACATCCAGGGCCGAACTCTCGTTGAGGCATCGCAGTCCGGCTATGTCCTCGGCTCGTTCGAACTGAGCTGGATTGGCCTGAAACAAATTTACACCGTCAACGTCGTCCGCAGGGCCTGCGTACTGACTAAGAGACAGGGAAGATTGATAGGAATAAATCTATTTACTTATCGTTATGTCGAATTCTCCTGCGCTCCCATAGTAGAAATGTTAGAAAAGTTTCAAGTATTTGTTTTAGTTTCTATGTATAAGAAGCTACTATCCCGTCCTTTGGGCTGTTGCATCTTTCAACTCGAAAAGTAGAAATGCGAAAGAGTTGATTTTTTGTGTATAGATTAATAATACTCTTGAAAAACAACCATAGATAACACCAGAGGCTGGTTGAATAATATAGACATTTAACATTAAAGTCAGCAAATAACATTAGTACTAATTAATAAAGCATTGACAGTTCGATAGAAAGTTCAAATATCATGTTCAAGTTTCAAAAATATGACAGCACATCTTTTAGAAACTTGAGAACGTAATAGTTTAAAATTAATACAAAATATCTATCTAAATAGAAACACGTAAAAGAATGTTCAGTGTCACAATATAATAATAATTATTATTATTTAGTTGAAATACATGTGTTGTATTTGTACATGTTGTTTCATTACTAGCTGTGCGTCAGAATTTACAATAAAAATTAAAATGGTGTTAAAACTTACAATGAATTAAAAGAATGTGATGAAACTATTGTTTTTTTATTTTATTTTTTATCAACCCAGATGTAAAAAATAACTCACTGTCGCCTCTATGGCCATCCAAAACGCACATCTAATGGGTTTAAAATGCTGCAGACACAAATCTTTGTGGAGATTTGAAATGAAGTCCCCATCACAAGTTAGTACAAACATAATAGGTTACAGTCCCTTAAGTCTTCGGGAATGGTCTTGGGACACCCTGTATAGATTGCAATTCGTAGTGCAAGAGATAAAACTGTCACTGGCGCGGCCGTCGTATACATTGTGAAAGGCTCTTGATAATAACCAACCTTTTCGAGGTCGTCTTCGTCCACGGTGACCACGTCGCCTGTCTGCTGGATCCTCACTCTGACCTTGCCGTCGTCGAAGCCGCGCTCCGACGCGAGGCGTCGAACGGCCGTGAACCCGCCGCGGTGCGACAGCCACATCAGCTCGGCGTCCAGCCATTCCTTCTCCTTGGCCAGCTGCTCCTCGGACCGGGCCTGGAGACGAAACAAAATTGACATTGTTATATGAGGTCTTTTTTTACAAGTACACTTTTAGTGTGATCGGAAAGGGTGCTATGACCTAGGCCATATATAATTATTTTCGGCCTTACTCTTGACTCTAGATTAGGCCAAATGTGCCTATTCTAGAGTCAGGGAAGATGGTTGTAATGAAGCATCAAAAATGGTATGACCATGTGCGTATTCGAACCCGCGACCTTTGGGTCAATAGTTCAACGCCTAAACCACTAGAATTCCAATTAAATCCTTTGAATTTTTAATGGGAAAAATAAATAATAGCTGTTATGGTGTCCGCTTGCCTACCGTTTTTACAATCATTCAAAAACTACTAAATTTATTTATTCATTTAATAATGGCACGAGAATGTGCCAAAAAAAAATATATAAAAATAACTAAAATCCCGAACGGTTTGATCATCGTATCCACAATCACTTTTGGGGCTTTCTGACATCTACCATTACATGGACATGTAATGACATGTCGTGTGACATGTCCTACTTTTTCCGTGGCCTGTTAGGCGGTTCAGAGTGCACCAAGATTTTTCTGGGAAGGTTAAAACCTGGAACGAATTTAGTTGGGTTTTGAATGTACCCATACTTTTCCATGTATCTGTCATTCACTTTTACTGTTATATTCTGTGAAGTGTTGCATTTTGAGCATAGTTAGTGTTTGTTTTATTTAATATTCAATCATTAACTTATGATTGCGAACAGTTGAAACAAATTTTTGGACATAGAATGAATCCCTTTAACTATGCCAAATCGTATTGGTACACGATTTATATGGATAAAAAAAAAGCGTCAATAAAATCTGCAATAGGTTTTCATCGTCGCAATTGAATTTTATTTATATATCGATGTCGATTTTCAAATTTGGATAATATGGCGTCTAGCGTCCGCCATTTGCATATTATTACGAGACGTCACGAGCGCAGTGTAAGTTGCAGTAATGACGCTTATATTATTGTTGTTATATATTATTGTTATATATGTTCGATTATATTATTGTTGAATTTGGTCCAGTCATTTTAAGCGCAGCGGCATGTCCGTGTAAATTGTCCGATCAAAAAACGCTAAAATAAGCAGTAACCCAATCATTAATCAACTCGCCGATAAAATCTTCACAGACAAGTGTAACTTCCTATTAGTAAATATGTTTTGCAACGAATCCAACAACATTTCTATTGAAGGTTAGATATTTTGTAAAAAAACCATAAAGTACAATAATTACAATTTATCGTAATGTGTAGTTTTTAAGGACGACCTATTTTTCGAGCAAAGTTTACTGGTCCAGTACTTTTATGGTTTTTGACAAAATACCTAACTTCCAATAAAAAAAATTGCTGGATTACGGAAATAGCATATTTAAATGAAATATATTTATCGTAAATGCTTTTAAGGACGACCTATTTTTCCAGAAAAAGTTATTGTACTTTATTGGTTTTTGACAAAATACCTAACTTCCAATAACAAATGTTGTTGTATTCGTTGCAAAACATACTTTCTATGGATAATACTACCTGCTTGCGAAGGTTTCATGGGCAAACTGGTTAGTGTATGGGTTGAAGCCTTCGTTGATCGGACTAAAATGTAATATTGATGTTAGACCGCGTCTAAGCAAACATAAACCTCCGCAGTCCGGTTCGATTTATAATACGCCTGCCTCGTTTGAGAAACATATCGCGATGCGCGTGACGAAAAGTGCGCGGACGCCATTTCGGTGCATCCGGTCGCGGCCGTGCATCGGACGAGATAAATAAATAAATAAATGGACGAATTGATTAATGACCGGTCGTTGAACTGACGACTTCGTAAATGCAATTGCCATATGGTTTTTTTTAATGATCTCTAATAGGCACAATAAATAACAAACACAGTGTGAATGGAGAAATCTCGACTATTTTGATACACGAGTATGCCGAGAAAATCGAGCATGTAAGCTTTACAACAGCATGTTGAGTGACATCGATATATTTAACACTACTTTCCCGGCATTCAAGAGAGTGTCTACTCTAGCCCTTGAATAGTATATTTATTTCATATGTATGTGTAGAATTCATTATATTTTATATTATATTGTGTTTTATATTATATTCTGGTGATTGTCCCCTACCCCCAACCCCCAACCCCTCCTACGTCCTGGTCCCGGCCTCGCCCCCGAATGGGTTTTCTATTTTTTTTAATTTTGGAGGAAACTATTATTGGCTTTGTGTTTTAATTGTTTTTTTTTTATTGTAATTACTATGTAAGCTGTTGTTTCCTGAAATAAATAAATAAATAAATAAAATAATGTTAATAATTTAAATTTATTTAAATCATTTTAACTAACTATGGTATGCGATTATAATGATTTAATTGGCTCAAATTTTATTTACTATTCTTAGGGCACACCCACATTGGCCTAATACATGAATTAACAGATTAGATAATGAAATGCCGAATGCCTTTAGGTTTATCTAAAAGTAAAAAAAAGCTTTTGCCTTGTACACACAGGTACTGCTCGATAGCAAATTTGTTTAATTGAATTTTAATTCTGGAGAGTTCATCTTCTGGTACCATATCTGCTCAGGGGACGTTGGTGATCATGTTGATTAAATAATCTTGTTGACTGTAGCTCTAAAAAGAGATTCAAATGTTGCGATTAAAATTTAGCATAACCTTAGCCCCAGGATTACAGATACGTTATTGCTAAGTCAATTAGTATACACATTGAATAAAAATGATCCTTGGATCACCCCATTGGAACTTCAAGAGGCTCTGATAACCATTTATTTTCTACCAAATTTTCATCTACAGATCTAATCTCAACGACTTGTTTTCTGTTGTAGAGGTAGAACTTGATTAAGTCATTTGCAAGACCTCTGACTCCATAATGATCTAATTTAGCTATAAGAATATCAAATTGTACACAATCAAAGGCTCTACTCAAATCACAAAATAATGTTGTACGGAGTTTATTGCTATTTAAGGCATTATGATCGCGATTGCAGCAATTGAGTAAGACCTGTTAATTTAATCTCATTTCATTTAATTGTAAGGAACTAGATTTTTCTTAAGTGAGATTAATTTAGGAAGGACGGAAGCTGATTTTATCATTTACTCAATTACCAAAATATATTTAATTAAGAGTCACGCCTTTATCTTAGTTTTTTTTTCGAAGGTGGTTATTCTCAAGATGGTGTTGCTGTGGCATATGAGGGAGGGGAGGTGGACTGGGGACTAGCTAGCTTATCGAATATAATATGTGCGCACGTGATAGGTTATGAAAGTAACGTCACGTTGAGGTTAGATTAATAGCATTTGCTGCTATTGACAGCTAGGTGTTTGAATCTTTGTTAACTGTGAGTGAGTGAAATAGTCCGTTGCTTTAAGTCACGTCACTTAAATTTTTATTTGTTTTAGAAATCTGCTCTGAATGCAAAATAACATTTCTACAAGAAGTATCAAAAAATGTTTTTTTTTTAAATTCATAAAGTCTTACTTCCCTTAATAAGCACCGGATAAAATCAGTTTAAAATGTTATTTATAGGCCTATAATTTCCCCATAACTTTTGTTTGAAACGATTTTTGATATGAGCAACCCTACGGCACAGTATAAAGAAGGATTCAGTACTCGTATACGCACTCTCGCTGCGCAAGGACACGGTGGGTTGAGGTGCGAGGGCTGCCGCGCGGTGAGTAGATCGCGGCCCGCGGCGAAACAATACCACGGTATAGAGAGACAATGCTGTCTACCATTACGACAAAAGGGGCTATCTAATTATCAATGTTAATAATTTTGTAATCATTCAATAATTTTACGGGAATCATTCGAAAAAAATCGTAATAACGTCTTTATATGCTTCCTATTGTAGCTTGAAATAAAACGTAAAATGTCCGTAAAACACCGAAAGGAATGTTTGATATACGGTGAAATCGACCTCCGCCTTCCGGCGCGCCGAAAGGATTGTTTTTACCTTTCAAACAGTTTTTACTAATGTGAAATCTATGGCGCTGAAACGAGGAGGAAAAGCAAGAGATTTTCGACTAAAAAAAGCAGAAAGCTAATGTTCAAGCAGCCCTCAGCAAGAAATTGAGGTATCTAATAATATTGAAAATATCTCATAACCAAAACAAACTTATAATTTATCGTGATTCTCCTCGAAATATAATAGCCGAGCCATGTTGTCTCTTATGACAAATGCTTGTAATATTGCAGGAAACGAAAGCAGTAGAGCTCTGATTATCGCCTGGAGAAATATTTTTTGAAATAATAATTTTGTATTTAAATGCTAAATTAATTTAATCACTTTAAGAAATGCTTTATTATAGAACTAATGAAGTTGTTATTCGCTGTTAATAGTTTCACGATTAAATGATCCTAATCACATTATTAAAGTTGTGATATTTGACAAATTGTTTTTTTAATTTGGAACTACGAAGCATTGATGGTGCACAAAGGTAGATGATGAAGAAAATTATATCGAGCAATATAATTCAAGAATTATATGAGTTTTATTGTATGAAATGTCTCTGGCCACTGTCGAGATCTATAATTTATTGGTTATATATGTTTATAGTTTTTTTAATTTTTACTATTTTTAATTTTAATAATTTTTTTAATTTTAATCTACTTGGATCATATTTATAGTGTACCTAAATTTTATTTTTTCTACAATATCTATGGAAATTGCAGTAACTGTAATAATAAATTTAACATATATTACATTCTGGCTCGTTAAATATATTATTTTCCCAATCCTCTGCATTCAGACACTTTTCCTTCCAAGAGTTGAGTTCGCTCCGAGCGATTCATCCGCGCGGTCGAGTTCCTTGACTTTTATTGACCGTTGCACTTTATCTAAATTTAGCATCTCATAGGCGCAAGCGCATTGGCATTGCATTTAAATGTGAGGCACATTTTAAAACGATCTATTTCTATTGGCGCCGTCGACCGCGGTTGTAAACGAAATGGATCAAATCTATATTTGGGAGCTGATCCAAACTCGCCATGCGGAACTGCACGCGCAGTACCTACTAAATATTAAGGGCAAGTCAGATAACAACCTTTGTTTTACTTTAAACATAAACTGTCTCTATTTTGAGGTATTCCTCTACATCTTATCGGACCAAAAATTAACCTTGAATACAGACAATGACTTTTATCTCCTCTGGCCTGTCATACTCACTCAAGTAGGGTCGCTTAGGATTAACATGTGGACACACCGGACTAAAGCTCCATTTTTTTTCCAGTTGGGTACTTTTTGTCCAGTTGACTTTTCATTTCCTGATAGGAACGAACTCCTCCGTCGGCCATATTGGATTTTATAGCGGCCACTTTGAAATATAAGTGTACTATCAATATCTCGGCTCCTAAATCACATTGGACCACAAATTGGACAGTGCATCATCGGTTCCTGTATGGAACACATTGCCTATTGCTTCTAAACCAATTTTTATATAAAAAATAACTACTACTACTAATAAGTACTACTGCGAATTTAAATATTTTCATAAAAAAGTATATATTTACCTTCATACTACAAATTACATAAATTTATATAATAACAGTTTGGTATTCATAAAAAATAAAAACAACGAACAAAAACTAGACATTTTGTTATATTTATTAGTATCATTATTAAATTAATTAGAAAAACAGAAAAGCTGTCTTTAAATTAAAATGTACTTTAATATCAACGTTGTATTATTTACGTTTGTTATTTTTAATTAATATAATTTGTTTTTTAAAAAATTACAATTAGCACAATTAAACATGCCAATTAAAAAAACGTAGTTAGGTAACGACGCAACGCGACGCCAGAAAACAATGTTAAAGATAAATTTATGACAAGGCGAAAACACAAAAGTGACGATTTAATAAGACGCGTTTTCGTGTGTGGATCGGATTTGAGACTAGGTCAACTTTCACCGGCGGCGGGACGTTCGATAGATTCGAGCAAATTCTACCAAAAACGGATGCCAAGTGTGCGAACTAGACCGGCAGGCAGAGCAAATGTTGGCTTTTTTTTTTGTGGTTTTTAGGCGAGAGTTATACGAGTAATATAGATAAATCGCCCGAAACACATGCGGCTGAAAAGATTTTCTTGAATCATAGCTAAGAAAACTCTCAAACAATAAGGTTACCTTTCAAACAATAAAAAGGAATTAAAATCGGTTCAAGCATTCAGGAGCTACGGTGCCACAGCAGACACACATAACATTTTTTCTCTCTCTGTTTGCGTCGGGTGCAAAAAATGTAATATTGGATAAGAAAAACAAAAATTTTAGAGAAACTTATTTAAAGATCATTTTTAGCAGCACCCAAGATTTTTTTGTCGTTAAATATTATATGAAAGATGGAATTTTCATCCCCGTAAAACCATTAGAAGTTCATTCGAAATTGTACGAGAATGTCAATAATATCAGGTTATCATACTTCTCACGGTGAAAGCCTTTTAAAATAATAATTCAGCAATCACGGTATATTTTAGGAAATATGTTTTTCACCAGACATACTATGTTAACAATACTGAAATTGACTCTGGCGAGGTCTCTCTGACAACAGTCCGTGAGTCAGTAGAATTTTAGAAAGTAGTCAGTTGGAAAAAAAAACGATGTTAAAGATGATAACATATCAATTTCATTGGACAAACAAGTCATAAGTATAGTATACTATTATGAATTATGGTAACAAAGCCCCCTTTTTAATATAATTTTACTTGGCTATCTGATTTTCCTCAAATCATTCATTCATTACTTAAATGTTGTGCACTGAACATCAATTTTGTAATAGCTACATAAATAATTTTGTAACGCAAAATAACATGGATTTCCTGGGTATAATTAGGAAATACCGCATTAAACTCGCATATATTCACGCGAGTGACGCCATTATTTTTCTAAGCGCGTTTTCACTGATTGATTGACTTAAATGGTTCAAGTAAATATAGCTCTGGATTTGTCGTTTTCGAAGAATTTCCATTCGGGAATTCTCGACCATTCGTTGCTAGACTGAACACGACTTACAGCCGGCGCTTCGATCGAGGGCTTAAGGCTGGGTTAGACACTCGTATGTATCTATCAAAACCAAAACATTATTAACGATCGCACAAACAAACCGATTTCAAAATAAATTTCAAACAAAAAAATTAACAAATAAAACACTAAAGTAAACAATTAAAACAAAAAACCGATCCACCAAAAACGTTGAAGTCGGCGCAGAGAAACATTTTTTTCATAAAGTTTTCATTTTAAAATTTTAAGCTACCTTACACAAGAAGTACTTGAAATTAACTGCGTAACCTTTCACGAAATAACTTAATTTTAGGGGTTATATGCATTTTGAAAATTTTGAAACCGTTAAAAACATCATAATTTAATGTCTCTTACTAACAGGCGTACTGTTTGTTTCTGATATGGTATTTTATATTACACAATCGTCTCAAAACTCAATTTTTTCATATTTTTAAGTGCAACACAAATTATGCTCGAAATGCTCTACTTGACAAAATTCTAATTTGTGCAATAAAGTCGTGAAAGTTTTGTTCGTTGGTTTAAACAAATACACGCACAAAAACGCGCACACACACACCCTCACTACTCTCAGTACACACTTTATTACAATAAGTAATGAACTAGGTTCCTTTTACACTTGAAATTCGTTTTACTCTTATTGTATAATAGGTTTTCTTTTCCTTTATTTTTCTAATCTACAACTCCGTTCATATATACCTTATTCTTATGTAATTACTATTAATACGACCGATTAAATTCTGTTTGAATCTATTAATTGTTATGCTGTTTGTAATTTTTATAAATAAATAAATTTACAAACATACTAACCGAAATCTCTTATACCAATTCGACATGCAGATATAACCGGAAAATTTGATATCACTTGACGTCACTTAAACCATCCCTGAAAAATCCCCTATCGTATGCAAATAATCATCGAAATCGCTTTAGCCATTTCGTAGTAATGAGTGAACATTAATTAAAAAAAAACATACAAATCCAAGTGAGAATCTTTTTTTTTGAAGTCGGTTAAAATGACACCTTGATCAATCATCTATTAGTTAAACTTAGAATGCTCTAAATTGACATACAACGAATAGAGATTACAAGTTAGCTAATATTGGTTTATTGGTCCATTATAAATATTTATTTTTTTAATTATTAAAATATCTAATATACAATTAATATGATTACATATGTATTTGTAATATTTTATTGATTTTCAAGAGAAGAAAAATAGAGTTTGTGTGGATTAGTAACACCTCACTAAGCAAACGCCTGTATCAAGGTGTTACCTATTTGAAATATAAGGGCGCGAGGTCTATATTAGAGATCTGAAAGATTTTTTAAATATAAATATATATAGATAAATATATTTAATATATACATACATACACACACACAAACATATATATAGGATGTTTTTTTTAGAGGCGTGGTTTTCAATCTGGCATTACTTTTTTCGAAGTTGGTGTTTTTGACAGCTGTCACTTGATTTATGCTCAGTTTGGTTTGCCATTTCATAATGAATAGACTTACTCCTGAACAACGTTTGCAAATAGTGCAAATTTAGAAAAAATCACTCTAAATTTTTTTTAAATCACTCTAAAATAAAGTAAAAATCGCGTCGTGGGCCTGTGGCGTGGCCTCCAAGATCGTGCGATTTAACACCGCTGGACTATTTTTTGTGGGGTTATGTGAAGTCGCTTGTCTACGCAGATAAGCCGGACACGATTAACGCCTTGGAAGAGAATATTCGGCGCGTTATTGCTGACATACGGCCCAATTTGCTGCAAAAAGTGGTTGAAAATTGGGCCTCTCGGCTGGAATTTGTTCGAGTCAGCCGCGGCGGCCACTTACCCGAAATCATTTTTAAAACATAATGGCAAACCCTTATCTTTATAATAGAACTAAATTCTTAGCCATAACATCAAATTATATACGTTTTATCTCTTCTTGAAAACCACGCCTCTAAAATCATCATTCTATATATAAAAACATACATACTTTACTTTATAATATACTTATAATAATTGTAACTCTATCAATTTTAGTTAAACTATAATATACAATATGTTTTTGTATTTGAAATGAATCGGTGACTTCATTCACACATCAAACACAGCCACACACAAGTGAGCAAAGCGGAGGCGCGCCGTGTGCAACGCGACCTGCAGGCATATTAAAATGTCGACAACGCAATGATGCGAATGAGGTGAAATACTATGAAAATGGGTAGCAAACTTATCGGTGAGCTGAAATTTTAAGATTCAGCATCTAAGTAATTGTGTTTGTGTTTTTTTTTTAATTATTTATATAGCAACATAATAAATAATAAGCAAAATAAAAAAAAACATTACTTTTTATCATGCGATCTCAAATTTTAGAAATTGGCATCATATCGAACGTATTTAAAAAATAATAAAAAACAATATGAAAAAATAAAAGTTGTAGAAAATCATGTCATCAAAGTCAAACAATTTGCCGTTACTAAAATACTATGATTTCTAAAATATAATATTAAATTACTATTTATTTATTATTTTATTTCGCAAAATTTGTGTCTTATACGCTTTTACAAACACTAGTTGAAGTGAGTTCATATAATATTATGATATTAACTCAAATAAAAAATAATGGCTCTGGATTATGTGAACATAGGATGTTGTTTTGTCATTCATAAAAAACAGTATAAAGTATATACAAAACATGCGTATCTATTAATAGAGGCATTATTATTCAAGATTTTGTATTCAAAGGCTGTAAAGTCGCACTAATTTAAAGAAAATTAAAAAAAAACCTAAAATATATCTTATTAAATAATTTAAAGCAATTCACCACAAAAATGTCATTCAAAGTTTATGTAGAAGACTTCTTGTAATAGTTCTTCTAGTTACACCTCAGGGAATAAAACCAAAATAACTAAGCAGACAAAACAGTATACTTAGTTTTAAATAAACAAACTCCATGCAGTATACTCCACTACTAAAAAGCAGATATTTTAGTAGTGTACAGTTTGAAACATGGCGGCGAACCATTCGTATCACAATCAAATAGGTCTTAAATTATTCTATCATAGATTTATTTTATTTTATTTCTCGAAGGCTACAGTTTATAAGAATTCTGTATTCACTCTTCTAAAGTCTTCTCAAAATTCAGCATCCTGAATTCGGCTCTCTTCATCATAAATTTTAATTCACCCCCATAGCCACTCTGCTTGCCACTATTTCTATTTTTATTTTTGCCACTATTTTTAATTTTACTTTTGTGTACTTAGTTACAAAGTAGTACTGCGTTAGTTATGCTTGCAATTGTATACACTTAACCATGATCTTAATGTCAGTAAATTTATATAACTTAGCATTAGATATGAAATAAATCACTCTATATGTGAAAAACTTGTAAGGATGCAAGACTAACCTAAATCATAAGTTTTTCTAAGTTTTCTTCTCATCTCTTGTATCAATTGTTTTTCCTCGATTAAATAAATAAATAAATACAGGATTATTAATTCCCGGCACAATATGTTAAGCCTAAAGAACGTGACTAAATTATCCGACCGACTACCTACATATTAAGCAATTTCTGAATTTAAGAGCAAAGCAATGATATTTGCGGTTAAGTAAGGATTGAGATAGAACTCAAGCGGTGTCAATAAGTCAAGGATAGTTAATCATACAAAATCGTAGTTATTTCGAAATTATTGCGCCAGCATGAATACTCGTATGCGTATTATCACTAGAAAATATATGTATATAACTAATTCTCAGAAACCAAATAGTAAAAAAGTGTATTTTTTTTAATATGTCCATACCTTTATACTTAACATACCCCAGTATTAAAATCACGTTTAATAAAAATAAGGGTGCTCTCAATTCGATATGTATGCAAAATAGCTTAAACGTTTTTATGTTTTTTTTTATATGATTTTTTCATGAATGATGAATTTTTCAAGGGTAATCACTCAATTTTAGTTTCTTTGAGTTACGTCAAGTGTAAGGTGGCAAAGAAAGTTTATCTTTTAAAATGTTTTATTTATTTATTTCATAAATGAACAAAAAATGTACATAAATGCCTAGTTTTTTTAATACATACTTTATGCATAATATATACAGGCTGTTCCCGTTCCCGATGACTTAAGGGGGTGTTTAGTTCCCAATTACGATGAAGAAATGATATTAAAAAAAAATTACGAAAATAATTCAATCCCGAATTCATTATTTTATAATAAGCGCTGATGTGAATTGCCTTGAGCGTTCGTACAATAATCTCGTAGCTTTGACCGGGTGCGGTTACTGACCGGGTCGTCGTGAGCGGATCAGCTGGCGTTCTTATTACAATAAACGTTTAATATTATCACGTATTTACCTTTTTTTCTTGTCGTCTTTACAAATCATAGTGTTTTTAGGTAGATTTTATTAGGAAAGCTACGTATCATAACTTCCGGAAAATTTCGACATATCTTCGCGTTTCACATCCCCTAGAACCCAAAACCACCCTTAGTTTAAAAGTTTTATATAAGTTTATCTATCTATCTGTGGACACCGATCACTTTCAAATTAATACATAAATTTAAGGGCGCAAAATCACGGTCAACGCAAGTATACGCTCTCTCGGGGCGCGCGAGTTATTGCGCAAGTTCGTACAATTGGAGATTGCCTATCCCCTCCTTTGATCAGGTGAAATCTAACTGCGCCTTCCGGTGTGCCGAAAGGGATTTTTCTTGTCTCGTGACATCCTGTATATTGAAGCAGCGAATGAATCACGACGTATAGGCGTATTTCGAAAACAATATGGCGGTAGAAATGAGCAGAAAAGCGCACAATGCGGCGACAATTTGTCACGTTCGAGTGGCGTAATTGTATTGCAGGCGTGTCGAGGAAACATCGGCTGGAAACGCCAATACTAAAATATGCCGGACGCTAAGACGACACATTTTGTCTATGCACAATTCCATAGATTTATTTCTTACAGACGACACAATTTGTCGGGATCCAACGGCGACGACTTATTGTGTCCCACGAATTGCAGAAAGCTTAAAGGCAAAGCCGATTTGTCATATTAACAGATACGTTACAATTTAACACACGTTACAATTTATCAAACGAAACCAACCGAAAATATTGGGTAATAATAATTATTGGTGTAGCCAAAGTATATAAATTAATTTTGATTTCTTATACTTATACTTATACTTCTTTGGGCCCGTTGTACTACTCATTGGGATGGGATGTTGGTCGAGAAACCGCGTCACGCGTTAGAAGTAATTTTTACATTTGTCGAGTTGTATAGTCCAATTGCTTTTTTACGAAATATGTTTGTCGCGTTGTAGAGTCCCTTCCTTCCGAAATTTGAAGCTAGTTGTCTGTGTTTTTTTTTTCACAAATTATACGGAAGTATACGAATATACGAACTTAATAATGATAATGAATAGGTGTATAGTATAATAATGAAGTGACTTATAATAATATATTAAAGAGAAATATATAGAATGACAGAGAAAAATGTCTTATATTTCATTTATATATCCTGTCTGTGGGTGTGTGCGAATGCTTAAAGAAGTTTAACTTCCACCGTTTGCTCCGACGCAGACCCAATTTATTTTTTTTATTACTGTCATTTGGTAACCATTGGATATTTAATCATAAAAAAAATAAGTTTAGATACCTCGATCTTATAAATGTCTTCAGCATAGTAAAAGCAGATTTTAATTCAATTCTTTTTATGAGAAATTTAATAAATTATATAATACTAATAGTTAATTTTTAGTTGAATTTCTCCCTTATAAAAGACATTGAGCCTTAGAAAAAATAGTAATTGAGCGGCAAATAGGAAGGGTTTAAAACATAGACAAGTTTATTTTTTTTAAATTCTATATTATGAAGCTGTAATTAAATTGCCTACTGATTGCGCAAAGAGTAAAATCTGACGCCCTATAAAACTAAAGCACCGAATTTCAAGGTCGAATGACAATATGTTGGACAACTAACCTACAGACGTTACAATTTATGACTTTTGTAAGAAGTTATATCGGACAAATTGTGCCGTCTGTAACGGCGCGGTAGAAATAAGTCACATTTTCGATTGTAAATCAAACAACATGATTTAATATGAACGATATGCGATAAGAACAACTTAGTTGTACTCATTTCTACATATGGAGTCGCTCATCTTTTGTTTGAGGAAAGTTCAGCCTTAATTATAAGTATATTTATTACCAGCAACACAAATTAAAAAAAATATGGAAAGATGTTTGTAAAGTCAAGTAAAACATATCTAGGCATATGAAATTAGGCACTATGTCTCAGACATGTGCGCAAATATTTGCAAAGATGCACAAATATGGGAGGCCATTTCAAAATATTTGGACACATACTTCGTCATTTCTTAAACATAAGTTTTAAAAATATTTTCTCTATGGGAAATCCCATGTTAAAATTTTTCGTGCGCTTTTTGTTACAATTTTAGAAAAAGAATCATAAACCGCTTCAATATGCGGCTACCTACTGTATGTTTTATAAAGAGGATGTAATTTTTATAGTGTAATATTTATAGATATTAAACTGGATATATATTTTCTGTGACAATTTTTTTTTAAACTAATTAATTTTTGTTTTTTAAGAAGAGCATTATAAGATTTTTGGGACCACAACAACCTACCTACCTATTACAAGCACATAACCAGTATAACACTACCGATAATCCACTATTAACTTAAGAATGACACTTGGATAAAAGTGACATGTCCGCAGCTTAAAATTCCTAACAATATGGTTTCACCATTTCACGCTCCAAAACTTATAGCTAATAGCTTATAGCGCTCGGAATGTTCACAGACTTGTCGGTTTTTGTTTATAGCCGTCGGCCGATGTCATTGAAGAATGTCGCTCGAATTGTTTGCCGATTAGGATGTGGACATATCCGCTGCATCGATAGTATAAAGGTGCGTTTAGACTCTCTAGGCTGTAGAAAAACAAATTGTGCGAGTGCTGGGATTCACGGTTGAAATATTGTATAAAGACTTATTTGTGTAAAGATCAATGTTCGTATATGGATGTAATGGAGGAATTGAAAATTTAGGAATGAAACATAATGGTTACATTTTTAATCGGTATATAGGGAGAAGGTACGATAAAACAATATATAAGGCAACCAAGATAATTGACTAGAACTGTTTCTAACAGTAGACTACCACTGTTACTGTTACTAACATTGTAGACTAGAAAGTAATGTTTGAGCGTCTCGATAAATTTAAAAGTCGCTTACTTTCACATCAAAAGTCATATCAAACAGTCCATTGAATTATTATACATTTAAGCGGTAGTCCGTGGAACGATTTCCACTTTCAATAAAATCATCAACTGTTGAATTCAAGATACAAAAAACAGAAAGATGTTATCTGCCAGTAATTAATATCCTGCCGTCAATAGAACTTACTTGATAAAATAAGCATTGCAATAATAATAAATAATATTGCAATACTATATCTTTTTTACATATCTTATTATAATATTTTCATCCCCCGTTTATTTTGATTTTTGAGCACCCTCATTTATTATTGTTTTTCCTTTTCTCCATGTTATCTGGAAATAATATCTAGCGAATTGATAGATAATTTATTGGTAAATTACCTACAACTACCATTACACAAAAACAAATATATTTTTTTAAAAATTAACTTTTCATAGAAAGTATCTTTACGAGTGTTCGAATTTACGGAGGAATTTAGTGAAATTTACCAAAATCAAATAATTATCACTTAATACGGTTTAAAGAGCAAGTATGTGGGCACACTAAGCTCCCGTGCCATGTGGCTTTGATGTCTTAACAAACGTATTTAGAAATAAAACCGATTGGTGTTCAACAAACATGCGGGCCGCGACAATTGACGAAGAATGTGTCCGGTTTTTAGACTTCGATTACCAGTTTATTTACAATATTCTTACGCTTAGCGTAAAATATTTGCTTAGATTACAAGGAATACTGCCTTCTTTAGAACAGACGTTGTACGGCAGGGAACAGTACAGTAGTATAGATCGCTTGTAAGAAATTAAATAACATGCTTGGTTACATTACACATTTATTCTATTTACTGATTGTATGTCATATTGTATAAAAATAATAATTAATTAATTACTGACGGGTTCGGTGTTAATTAATGTTCGCTTTGGTGATACGGGGTTTTTTTTTTTGAAATCCACGAACGCCTCTGCAACGCGACGAGTTAAAGCCATCAAGGTTCTTCTATGAAATTGCGTACTCTAGGTAATTTTTTCAGTTGCACATTTCATTTTATTTTTTGATTTGTTATGAAAATGTTGTCTTTTTTATAGTTTATGAATTGTCAGCTGAGGATATTTGTTTTTATAACTGATTACATCACCTTAGAACAGTAGAACACGCTATAAAGGTGATGTAAAATTAAGGTCTCTATAGCAATAATTATTCAGCCTCTTGATTTAGTGGTTATAATGTTTACATCTCATCTCACGCGCATGTCACGAGTCTCCGCCTTACGCCGCTCCCATTTCAAAGCTCGCGCGTCTGACAGTGGCGTTCTAAAGTGTCCATTTATCGCCTTTTTTTAATCTCTAAATAATAATTTTAATGATAAGGAAGGTAAAAGTGGCATTTTATGTGCACGTACCTAATCATATTTTTTGAAAATTTATTTTTTAATAATTTACTACCAATCAAGGTCATGCGAATGCAGACACGCTCGATATATCATCATCAGCACTCATCAGCCTGTATGTGCCCACTGCAGGGCACAGATAGGTTCCCGAGTCTCGTACTTTCCGATGTTTTTGTGATATGTCCTGCCCAGTTTCCAGTGCCGGACTGGCAGCTTTGTGGGCCATCTTATTTGTGTTGTATTAAACATACACTGCAATTTTTCAATGACTCTAAATATTGACTAAGACGTTATATACATATATAATTAAAACAATACAATGATTATAATACTTTATAGGAATTCACTTATTACTTACTCAAGTTTACTAAAAAATCTAAATTAGAGCTTAAAAAGTTTGTATCGCTGAGTGAAGTTACGGATAGATAAATTGTTATTATGGTATTGTGTATAATTTGACTTATGTTTTGTTTTTATTAAGTTTTTGTTATATTAAAATAATATTAAGGCCGTTTTATAATAAATAGTTTAAATTGAGCTTCTGCCATATAAGCATTTTAGGCTATGGCAGGACAAGCTATATTTTCTTTATACTATTGTCAGATGAATAATAAACGTCGCTTTGAATTGAACTGAACTCTGAATAAAAATATCAGTCTGTGTGGTCATTCGCGATTCGTAGGTCAAAGAAGGCCCGCGGTCCCCTTCAGGGCTCGTGGGCCCCGGCAATTGCCGACATGCCAATATGACCAGTATTCTGTCAGTTTCATTTTAGTGCTGCCATTGTTTGTAGGACATCTCGCATCTTCGCATTAAAAAAAAAGACATATACTACATTAAATGGGTTCTGGCAAAAACATGGTTTTGTCTGCCAGAAACTCAAATTCATGGCAAGTCATAACTTTGTCTTAAATTTACATACATTTTTTTAATTAGATGAAAAAGAACCAAAAAAAAGAAACATTTAACTAACGAAAAAGAGTACAAGAAAAATAAATAACTAACTTTACAACATAACCTTAACACAATCACTATTCAATCACTGTTGTTATATTCATTCATTTCGTTTTCGGTCACGGAGCTATTATTTCCTATTATTTCTGTACCCTTTGTGCCGGGCATGGTTCCTGGACTGTATGCCAGAACTGGGAGGACACAATGCTTGAAACTTTAGACTTCAGATTATTTGGTATTTTTATCGACATCTACATACAGGTGGTTCCAAGACGATTTCCGAAGACTAAAGGGGTGTTTTTATTCCCTATTACGTGTAAAATCGAAAATAATTCATGCCCAAATTTATAAGTTTATCAAATGCTCGCGTAAATTCTTTTTTGCTCGCGGGCGCTTGGCCAATGCAGGCCAATGGCCCCGCGTAGGGCCTCCCTAGCGACCGAACTTAGGACATATTATCACGTAAAGTTTACAATTTTTTTGCTCGGTTTCATGATGAATTTTGATATGAGGTCGAAACAAATCACGTTCGAAATCGCAGGGCCAATAAGCTGGATCTTTCATCGGGAATGGTGTTGGGACGCGGCGGCGGCGGGGGTTACTTAACCTTAAAGAAATTTCAATAAAAGCGAAAACATTAAAACCCGTTTTTTTTTTAACGGTAGGATTTTGATAGCTCCGGCCACTTAGGGAGGCGAGCATCGTTTATAATGCGCAAGATAACGAAGCGAGAGCAGACGATCAGTGAAGCTGTGTGAGGGGCGGGGTGGGGAGGGGGGGGGGGTGTAGTGGGGGGGGGGCAAACCATGGGTGGAACTCCGATGTGTGTCTATCACAGGCCTGTAGCTAAACGGTTGTTTGTAGCAGAGACTACTAAAATAAACCCAAACAAAAAATGGAATAAAGTAAACTTCATAGACGGTAAAGTATAAAAAACCGATCCACCAAAACGTTGAAGTAACACAGTAAAACACAGTATGCAACTTCAGTATAAAACCACGTCTTTGGGCCGACTTCAATGTTCTGCCAACCAACAAGGAAGATCACTTTATTATTTCATAGTATTTTGGCCGTATTTTGAAGCTCGTTTTATTAATCTTAACAGTTTTTTTAACTTAACTTAAATTTTGAACGAATTATTTTATGGACAATTAAATTTTCACGAATACAGCACAGTTTTTATAATATGAGCAACACAGGGGAATCCCCGTGTTTAAAGTAAAAGAAATTATATACCTTAAACGTTAATAATAATGACTTAAATAATGAAATAATTTTAATTTAACCGGCATTTGCCGTCGAAATTTATCAGCAATTTCGGTAGTCATAATTACCGGTTATCGGCAATGCAAACCCTAGGCAAAATAGCGCTTCGTTCTTCGAAAAGACGCGCTAAAAATATGGGACGTTTCGGACGTGCGGCATTGGGACGAATAATGCTGCAGTATATATGACATATTTAAGTATATATGACAATTGCTCACTGGGACAAATTTTTGGGGGGCCCCCAAGAAAGTGGGGGCCCTAAGCTATAGAACCTGCAACAGTTTTAGCAGTATTTCCCACAAAAGACATGTCGTGCCGCGGTCGCAACGCATGACGTCGCGGCGTCGCGTCGAGATCTAACGGGCGAAACCAGTCCTAGCGGTAAGCAACGCAATGAATAATGATAGATAGCTATACCTATTATAATTAGAATATTATTAATTAACATTCAAAGCGCACTCGATATTCAATAATCTCCGGTGGGCTTCCGATCGAAAGAGATACAATCTCTCGTGCTATCCAGCGAATCCAATCGACAGGAGTTCAGAACAAACCATTATCGATAAAAGGTTTTTTTAATGGAAAACGCATAATATCTGTACATTCAGTGTGTTCATAAATAGACGTTATTTAAGTTATTATTATTATTATTATTAGTTTATTCATCAGATTTACATTTATTTTATTTTATGTACCAGCTAAGCCCAAGGCTTATCTGCTGGAAACCAGGTGTGTAAAATACAGATATTATTAATTATGAAATATTTTCAAATTACTTTTTTCTGTATTTTACACGTCCTTTACAATATACATATTCACATACATTGAGGTACATTTTTAAATCTTAGTAGTATATTATAAACCAAAAGTAAGTATACTAATAATACATTTTAAAATAATAATTAACACGCTAAGTAAATTTACTACAAACAAATAAAGAGAGTGTTTTTGTGCGATTTCATAGCAAATATTTTTAACCTCATATTTATTTTTTTGTATTTATTATTACTTTTAATTAAAGATCTTGGCAAATTATTAAAAAAGAATTTAAAAAGAATGGTACAATGAATGGTACAAAATGGTACAAGTTCAGGAGGTAAGCGTCAATTTCATCTGAATTATCTTAAATAATATTGGTTTTAGGGCCGAAATTTCAGTCCTTGCTTAAAGTCGTTCTTAATTAGGATCAACTTAACTTTTAATGATGACCTAAATTGAATTGTGTATTTCAGTTACTTTTTAAGTTCGACTTTGTTAAGAATATGTTTTCGCACTCGTGATAAGTTCGCTACTCGCCACTATGGTTTGTGTATCTGTCGCCACTCACTTTTGCATCACTTTTGATATATGACGCTTAATCTGACATTTTGAGATTATGTTGTCAGCTGTAGGATTACTAGGATTTTGCCATGCGTGTTTGCTTGAATCCAAGATGTTCAAAATATGCAAATCCAGTCAATTTTAATTAGTTAGAAAATATTAAATCAAGTACGAGACGAAAACCGCAGATGACAATACACTCGCACACTTGTCACGGCGACTGTAGCGCCATTAATGTACTGAAATCGCTCCTAGCAGCGTATTATAACACTGACTTAAGTTTGACTTAAGGCTTAAGTAGTAGTTGTTTTGATTCTTAGCTAAGGTGGACTTTTATGTTTGACTTAACGCTAAGAGTGAGTTGAAATACGATGTTTATCGGTTAAATCTAACTTAAAATTTAGGTTAGTCTTAAGTAGGACACGAAATTTCGGCCCTTAGATTGCTAAACTGCTAAGAAGAGAATGGACATCAGTTGTTAGTAACTTAAACATGATGAATTAGTTAGTTACAGTAATTTACTGGAAAAGGAACATATTTCATAATTTTAATGACAGATGGCAATATATTTTTTAGGTTTAAACTGAAAATTATTTACTAAAAGTGCGCCATCTGCGAATTGGCAAGATAAGCTTTTCTAGATTCTAAAAAAAATATTACGATTTGCGTCTAGGCTATTTGCCAACGCAAAAATTGTAAATTTTACGTGATAATATTCAACCGTTCTTTTCATTAGTTGGTTTGCGAGGAGCAAACGGAAAAGAGAAGTAGTAAAAGATAATTTACACGAGCGCTTTGATAAAATTAATATTTTTTTTATACAATTTCTTACATGTAATAGGGAACACAAACACCCCCTTAAGTCTTCCGGAATGGTCTTGGAACAACCTTTATACGTGTTTAGTGGAACGCAGCGTAGGCTCGGAAAATGTACGGAACCCCCCGATCGTTCCACCGAATGCCGACGAAGCGAACTGTGCTCGATCCCTGCGAAGCGCGGCAAACTCTCGCCTGACTCAACTCAAACCTTATCATAGTCTTGTTTACGACTTATTCTAACTCAAGAGTTTCCTCTTACTATGAAAATCGGATGGCGAGATTACATCTAAACGCAGCTGCTTTGCAAATTATACTCAGTTCTGTACAAAGTGGATAATCAGGAACGCCATGTTTTTTTAAAATGTATATTATACTTGAGTGTTTAAATTATTTATACTAATATAATTTGTAGGTTGGCGTTGTAACTGCCTTAGGACCGATTTATATTACAGATATGCCATAAAATGATGGTTCCACGCGATACTATAACTTGTTTTTTAACACCATAAAATATAAATTCGTAAAAACTAACTTTAAAAACAATTCGCATTGTTTTGGTAAGAAACATAGAAATCACAGTTATAGTATATTGTTTATTTGTCATTTGTTCGTCTTCTATGCGCTCCTAACTAATTCATCCAATTACAATAAAACTTTGGTGAGTTGTTGCGCGCACACCCGCGAAGGTTTCTGATAAAATAATGACATGAACTTTTGTGTATTTCAATATTTTGTTAGAGTACCATCTTAAAATAAATAAATAAACTATTATTTATCGATTCTTTTCTGCATATGATCATGTTCAAAGTATAAGTGATTAAGGCGTTTTAACTATTAAAGATATTATTTTTATAGCTTAATCACCCTACCCTAGCAAAGGATTAGTTAAGAGCCCAAAATAATTGAATATGGCTAACTATGGACAAATTAAATAGTACTAATTTATTGTTACTGTTGGAATTACATGGCCACTCTAACTATATTAAAAACCTGTTCTAAGAAAGACCAAAAGGTGTCATAAATATTTCATATAGGTATTTATTTTACAGGTTTCACCGTGTACACATTTTATTGTTTCATAACAAAAGCAAAAAATGATAAAAATAAAAAAAAACAACAATACTAAAACAATAATAAAAAAAGAATAACCACATTTAATTACGAAAAATACACGTCAACCAACTATAATTAAAAATGACGCACCAGGCGAAAAAATAACAGATAAATAACTCACAAAGGCATAATAGAAAACAGATTTTTGCGCACATGAGACCAGAGAGAGCCAAAATTAGTTCCTTAAAAAAAGGAATTGTTGTTTGAATAAAGGTATGAGCGTTACAATAATGTCGACGTTACAGTGCAAATTCTTTAAGTCGCCGTATTTACTCGATAATCGTAGTTTTATGTTGAACTAATATATAATATGAAAAATATTCCTTGTTTCGGTCTCGAGCCGTTTAAGTTACGATAATTTAATTTAGAAATGAAATAAAATTAAATGTAGTCGTTGTGTTTCATACGAGTATCAATCGTACTGAACATAACGAGAGTCCGTGGGCCCGCGACGCAAGCTACCACGCTGTGTAATGACTACATTAGTATAAAATATGCGAGCTTCGCAAGGAATATTACATCCATTAAGGCATACTTAATTGCTGAGACGGGCACTACAAATTCTAAATGGTATAGCGATTTGTTCGAAATGAATAAGAAATAGTGAAATTTTAGTAAACTTGTTCCGTGTGATGTCGAATCTAGGCCAGATACAATGAAAGACTTAATTCATATAGAGCAGTTCGTACACACGTGACGCACACATATTACTTCAATATAAAACTAAAGGCAGATTTTACACATAAAAGTACACATTGGAATTTACTTGCCTCATTCTCAGAAGTATGATGCGAAAGTCTCCCCTTAGGACGTGGATACACGTGTTACAATGCTAATATTTCCATTCTATTCCATTCAATCGAGCCACCAAACTAGTAAGCAATGTGTATTTTATTAGTTAATTTAAAAACAATTAGACTTATGTGACACAACCGTAAGATTACAAAATTTCGCGAAAATATTAAAAAAAAAAACATATTTTATTAAAAGGTTGACTGCTAATTGCAAAATACAATATTCAATAAATACATAATCAAAATTGGTAAATTGTTGCCAAATAAGGGAATAATTTACGGAACTATTGTGTCCATAAAATTGGTCTCAACTCCGTTACTCTATGAGAGAATATAAATATTTTTGTTATGTGTATTTTTGTGATCGCCTATCATAAATGTTGCCAATCATTGTCGCCATTTTAACTACGGGTATGCTCACGCTTTTACAATTAACAGCTGGACACTAAACGTAGGATCTAGTTCAAATATAGCAAAGAAAATTTGTCTTCTCAATTCCGTTACTCTTTGTGAAAGTAAAATTTTATTCCTTAATTTGTACAATAAACTCCACAAATAGATTATGTTACAACACGAATAGAACCTACCCCCCCATCAAACTTAGTTTTCTTTGATTTGGTTATTTGTTTAACTCTATTTTCGGAAATATCAACTCTATTACCATTAATTTAGTGAGAAACAAATGTCACGATCCACCCCTCGTGACATTGACCCACTTCGAGGTAGTCAAGTAAGCTACATAAACCAGCTAAATATTCAATACAAAGGACGTCTCCTAAATCTCTCATCCTTTATATTTGTCGTTCATTGATTATTAATCTCGTTTAGAAGATATTGAGTTTAAGGTAAAAACGTAATTGACGGTGTTGGTACAATTTAGAGCGTAAAAACAAATATATATTTAGGATATTTTCACGGTATCAAATCTTCATCAAAATTTTAAGCTGTCCAACCACGGCCAACTTTGACATTACAATTAGCGTTTCTCACAAGTCTTCAATCTAATGCCATCGTGGAATGAACTCCCAATGGTATTAGATAATATCCCAATATTGCCGACTCAAAGAAGTTCTTGCTTCCTCCTAATTCTACATTCTTATCCACGTTCTAATCCTATCCTTGGTTGAATAAATTAAATGGTTAAAGTAAATTAAATCAATTATATTCAAATTATTTCAATGCGATTTCAATGTTTCATTATTATAAAATCTTTTATGATATAATATGAAGGCTAATAACGGGAATAAATTCCTGCAACCATACTCCACCGGCAAGGAATTTGGCTGGCCCCTTGCCAGTACCAGGCAAGGCATTTAATTTTGCTATTCATTTTTTTCGCTATACGAACATATAACTTTCAAACGACCTCTGGGTTATCTGGTGGAATTGTCTTGCGGCAATAAGCTCGCCCTTTTGTGACCGTAATTATGCTGTTTACAGTTGGACAAATACAGACCGAAAAGGTTCAGTCTGTTTTTGAAACCATAAGTATAGTAATTTTAATAATTTTTTTGTCTATTCCACCAGTATTTATAGATCGACCCTACACATGTAAACTTCTTCCTATCTTGGGTCTCGAAGCCACTTTCTTCCAGCACAGATCTCCGAGCCATTGATGGTTGCAGCTATATCATCGGTGGTGGTGCCAAGAAGCAGTTTGTCGCTATTTAGAAATCTGCCTTTCCTATCTATCGCCGATATACTCGCACATTAGCGCCCTTTCCCACTATTGTTATAATTCGACGAAAAAATTTCGATCATAAACGCATTTACGGCGATTATAAGATTGACTTGATTATCATATTGACGAGTGACTCGGTGCAACATAATGTAGTGGCGTATTCGAATTGACACATTTAGCTAATTTCGCAAGTTAGGTTGTTGTTTTACAACTTTTAAATGCCACAGTTACATAAATATTACGTGCGAAATGATGACACGGTTATCACAAAAAAATTGAAAGTCCATCGCGTGACACAACGCATCTTGCAAAGTTTAAAATTAGTAAAAGTCAATGAAAAGTGAGTTTTTAATCTATACTTTAATTTTATGCTTATTATCATTCACCAAAGAGATTTCCAATACTATTAATAGTAAAAACAAATAAAACCTAATTGTATTGTTATATTGTTAATAGTTAATTATTGTAACACATGAGTGCTTGTAATTGCAATTACATATGAAATATACATAGATATTATATTTATATTACCTTTAATCATAAACATATTTATACATACTAAAATCATACAATTTATTACTTTGTTTTAACATACACATACTTAAACCACTCAAACATTACACATTCTCAAATAAGCACGGTTACATCAATGAATTCGACTGTATATTCGAATATTCATAATCTATATACATTTTAAGAAGGGAACTTTGTTCTAAATTTCTTATGCTTATGCTATGTAAAATGTCAGAAATTCACAATTGGTTTTATATACTAGTAATAAGTTCTGCTTATAATTATGAAAATTAATACTGTGGGATTTTTTAATAAAAATAAAAAAAATGGATTACGTACCTAAACATAAGCTAGCTAAATTAGCTAATCCCGTTAACAAAGTTTCAAAATTCACGTTGCAGTTATTGTATAAAAAAATATATTTGTTTTTTTTAACAGCAAATTGGCCTGACAAAATAATTGACAATAATTGACTATTTTTGACAATATTATAAAATAATTGTACAGGACTTAGGCATATTTATTTTAATAAAAAATAAATAATATAACAAGAGGACGAATTATTATGAACTCCAAATTAAAATGTATTGTATTGTGTTGGATTTTGAAAAACAATCTGGAACGATCGAGGAAAATAATTTGTACGGTAAATTTCCAAAAAAAAACCTAACGGTAAACGATACCCTTTCTGCGGTGCGAAGATCTCTCAGTTTTTAACCGACTGCAAGAAAAGGAGGAATTCCTCAATTCGATGTGTAGGATTTTTTATTTTTTTAATATTCGCTTATTATTCCGAAATGACTTAAGCGATCTGTACTTCCAGGGGTACTTCCATATTAATTTCATAAAAAAGATTATTTTTGTATACGAGAGGAGATTTCTTATAGGTTGTCCGGTCCTATTCATTGCGTTTAGTGTAAGGCAGGAAAAAAGTAAATACTAATTTGTCGATCAGTATATAGAATTATATTATATCAAAACGATTATTATTAAAAAATATAAAAATAAAAACTATGAGTCTAATAAAAAAATAAGTCCTCAAAAAAAAAAAACATAAAATACATATATAAAATAACAAAATATACTTTTAATAAAACAATAAAAAAATCGATCTACCAAAACGTTGATTTCAACGCGGAGACATGGTTTATAGTAAAAAGAATGCAGCGTTTTTCTGCGTCGATATTTTTATTTTGATAGTTTTTCATGTTGTCCAAATTTCAAAAAAATAAAAATTAGTAATTTACCTCCATGAGACAAGCCCGAGAAATGTTTATGTATAATAAACAAAGTCAAATGCAGTATACAAATCAACACCACAAAATGTATGCCATAAATTATCCGTTGAATTTATACATATTTTCAACTTTGCGCTATTCAAAGGCAAATAATATTAAACTAAAGAACTGCAAAAAAATCACCGGATAATCGCGTACAGTTATTTCCGAATACCAATACGAACGCCATATTAGGTTTTATCGTAACAAATCGCCGTGAAATATGGGCGTAGCGAGTCGACAAACGGTATATTATTTGGCGTGTGATTTGTATCGAGCGCGATCATTTACGGAGGCGCGCGCAGGCGCCACGAAAGTGCTATCAACATAGGTCGAATTGTCAAGATATTCCGTTCGTACAGAGTGATCCGAAACCATTGGGTAATTTCCCGAAATAACTAAGGGTCACATCAGATTTAATCCTATTTTTTTAGTAAACAAGACGTTCTAGATACGGAAAATGGGAGACTGATCAGTAGGGTGAGCGTTGATATAATTTTTTGATGCGTGAGGATTCTTAAAGCCGTTCATATAACAGTTATCCTCACAGGATCATAATTTTAATCTGTTCCCACTGATACACGGGGTGGATCAGAAGTGTGCGGGGCGACAAAGCTTTTATTATAAGTGCACGAAACGGAGTAAATAAAAAAAATAAATAAATCGGCCTTCAAAAGAACAAATCCATTATTGGTCTTGTTTTTAAAAACAAGTTTTAAATAGTTAAATCGAGTGTTTTCTATGTATCGAAGTCTCGACGGTTTATATCTATAAATTTCGATACTTTTAGGGATAACTTGGATAAAATTGTAAAGTGTAGATTATTATTAAAGGTATCTGGTAGATGTTAGGGGGAACACCACCAATCTGCTGGCGTTACAGCTCCGCAAATTCAGGTTCAGACGGAAGATTGCTAGTCCATCTTCCGTCTGAACCTGAATTTGCGGAGCTGTATAGGATAGAATGATTAAATCTTACCGTTCTGATACTGTTAAGGTGCACCAACATTTACCAATCCATATATTTCTTAATAGAGCATTTTATGTTACAAGTCTGAAGAAACGGCCACATAAAAATATGCCAAAAGGTAATTTAACATCTCCGAAACATCATCGAATCTCGTAGGTCCATTAGATTCGAAAATTTACTGGTGATGTCCAACAACCCACAGGTAAATAATGATAATATTAAACTCATAGCGAAATTGAGATAAAAAAACGTCTCGTTTATTTTGAACGCAGCATCTTAAAAATGCCCATAAATTATCCTAATCTGAGTAAAAAAACACGCCGGAAACAACAAAATAAAATCATAAAGACAATCAATACTTGATAACTCTTATCTACTGATAACAGCTTTGTATCTCATCTCGGTCTGGTGATATTATTGGGCAACACGATTTATCTAATATATGCGGGATAAGGCAAGCTAAAATTGAAATATAAGTTGTACAAATATAGAATAATGTGATATCACTAGGGCTTAAGTAAATTGTTTAGAAAAAGGTAAGATGGTAAGATCACGTTTTTTTTTAAGTTATAACCAACCATTATAATATTCTTTACTTGTTATAATATGAAAGATACAAAACTTAATAACACGCCTAAATCATCGAGTAATTATTATATTAAGGTACGATTATAAACCATTTATCGTTTTGATAAATGCCTGAAGTAGGTACCTCATTTTTATAGAAACTTTATAATATATTTGTATAAATATAAAAAAAACGAATGTCTGGTGATATGTATATATCTTGCATTCATTGAAAACGCAATTCCTATCAAATTACCGAAAAAGAATGAGGGAGAGGAATAGGAATTATACTTTGTACTACCTGTTTAATGAGGGGCGATATAAGGGAAAGTATATTTTTACTTCAGAACTTCGAACTCGTATGCATAGCGTACATTAAGAATCTATTTATGTATATAATATAGGTTCCATCCGTTTAAAATTTTAATAGATTATTCATAGTGATCTTGCCTTGAAGTGTTTTGACAAGCTAGCGAGAGAGATCTGACTGATATGTTTACGCCGGGGATGCTGCCTGTTAACGAGCGAGATAAAACATTTCACGAATGAAGACTTACTTGGAGATTAACTTGAGAGGAGTAGACATTTGTAAATTAAACGACATACGTACCAATGCTCTTTTAATACTATCCTTGTCTATTATTTTTAGAATTTCCTTTTTATGGTGACATTGTCTATGATTAATTTTAAACCGTTTATTAGTGTATGTATTTATTGTACCTACGTTAGTATATTACGTTAACGGACTATTAAAAAGCTATAAAATATACATTAATATATTAAAAAACATTTAATATTATTTAACCGTTGGGCGACTATAAAACATTTGCATTCAGTGTCTTTCTTGGAACATACATTTTGCCTATAATTAGGAGACATTATAGTGTTGAAATAGATTGTTATGTATGGCTGAATTTGACACTATTTATACCACAATTCTAATTTTGCTTATCTGGTAATATTTAATAGTAGACTTCACGTTATTGTTTTATTAATATATTAGTAAGAAAATAAAATATATTGTACACCTGATATATTTTGCAAAATATATATTAAGCTTTGTATGTTCGTGACAAACAAATACATTTTATTATGAATTTGTAGAAAATGAATGTCTCTACTGTACTTACTTGTAAAAATATATTTCTTAACTTACAAAAAAATGGCGAATAACATAAATAAATTGCAGTTTGTCTAATAGTAGAATTTTTAACTGATATTAAAACAGACACATTTTTTTCGAAATCTTAGGGTTTCGTTTATGGTGGCATCCTAAAGTGTTCCTTGAGCCTCAAACATACTCTATACTTTATAAATATTATTAGCTTATGGCATCTCCCGCGTTGGCGCAGCGACCAGACACCCGATAGCGCGTCGGTTACTCAGAAGATCTCCTGAGACGCCAGGCGATAAGTGTCAAGCGAGGCTTTTATCTCGACATATTGACGCAAGGCAACGCCAGTGAGAGACGTGACATGTGATAAACGATTAGCATTTTAATAATACGCTTACACGAGACACTCGACTCTAGTCTACAAAAAAAAAACTAAATCTTACAAATTTCTAATATTTAAACAAAAAATCCCAGCTAGTTCACACATGGAAGATATGTAACCAGTCATAACTACTCGTAGTCATTATTTTGTTCTAAAAAATAATCTCGATTCGATTCTTGTTTAAATCGATGTGAAAATATTTTGAACGGAAAGCTTAGTTGGTATTTTTTTTAACTACCTTACACTAGACCATACTAAAAAGAGAGCACCCTTAGAAATACTTAGAAATATCTGAAATCGTCTAAAGCAATTCGGATTAATGAGTGAGCTAAGCATACATTAATAGTAAAAATAATAAAAAAAACAACATCGAAATGAAGACTTTATTTTTGAAAACAGTTAAAAATATGATTTTATTATTGTTTAGGGCATCAATTACAAAAGATTAGTAGTAAACATTTAGATTATAATAAATTATGTGAAAAATAAGTAACTCCCCCCCTTCCCCTTCTACGTTTATAACGTTCCCTATACTTTCCGACGTGAAGAGTATATGATAAAACTATATGATGGAACGGGATGAGAGTTTTTCATTTTATTTTTTTTAAAAAAAAATGTATGAGCTTGAAGTTAACTGTGATTTTCCCCTTCGTTTGGTATTTTTACGCCTTTCTATATATTTACATATAAAGATATTTTTTATTATGCCTATGACGAATAAAGCACAAATAAAAAAAATATTATTAAACAAGTGTTGATAAAATAAATTTATCGAAGTCATACATTTTGTCTCTTGCAACATACTTGATATAAGTATGTTATTGTTATTACTAACACACCAATATATTAGAAGACCGTACGTTTTTGACTGTTTGTTATCTTTATGGTTTATTATAAAAAAAAAGTATTACGGTGGATTGGTAACTTATTTTCGGAATGCTATTTTCGTGTCGAAGTTGTGTATTCACTCAAAATGCAAAACGCTGTCAAAATTAATAAATAGTTTAGCATGAATTATTATTATTATTATTATTCGTTTATTCGATTATGCGTTAATACCCAATATCGACGGCGGACGGTGTGATGAACTTTCAAAAACAAAAGGTTTTTTTTTTAAGAAATACGATCACCTGCAAAGTTAAAACTAAATTAAATCTTCGTATAGTTCTTCTCCGCTCAATACCTCATGTCGTAGTACTTTGATAGTCGATACAAACATTTTCATTATTTTTCTAGAAAATTGAAGCTACTTTAGAATAAAATTACACACCTAAAAATTTACATTTATACATTACATTACACATATACATATACATTCGATGTTGCCACGATTCTTACGATATACACACACGTGGCCTAATTTTGTATATTCACCACCCCTACACGCAAGCATTTGCACAAACAATTCATCTCTACCATCTCTTTTCAGTATATGCATATTAGCGTAATTCATATATATATATATATACCGTATTTAGATGATTTTTTACATTATAATAGGCATACGACGTAACCGTACATTATATGAAAGTCTGACAGTATATTGACATTTAGAACTTTAACGTAATTTGACGACATTTAACGTAACTTCTTCTTGTAAGTATTCATTAAATTATTCACTTCTCATCATTCTTAATTATTATACACTATATTCGTTACATTTTCATCATTTTTTTATCATTATTGTTCCTTTTTAATTTTTTTTTTTGCTATTTTAATGAAAGTTTGACCGTATTGCATAATCACACAGATAGATAAGTGAGAGTGAAAAGCTTTCATAAATTACAGGCCTGTATTTAAACCAGCGTGCATTACCTCAAGCGATGCAACTATCTGTGCTTTCGGTATTAATTTTTCTCTAAATATTCTGGCTATATAATTAGTTTGAAAAATTTCAATCCTTAGAAATATTAAAAAGAATTCGAATTTTCCAAATGTCAATATACTGTCAGACTTTTATATAAGGTAACCTAACGGCATTTGCCTATTTTAACGTAAAAAAACATCTAAATACGGTATTTAAGAAATACATTAAACAATTTTACTATATCTGATGCTATATATATAATTGTATAATTGAGTTGTAAAGGTATTTGACTTATATTTCATGATTGTTCTTTAATAGCGGCAAATTGCCTTCTATTCTATTTGTTTGTACCTAGGCGAAAAATATGCTCATACACGAGAAAGGCTAGCTAACCATAACAAACATCTAGTAATTGCTTCGCAAACCGTCCTAAATACTCACTTGAATGACGCCTTTCATTGGATTCCTGTACCAACTACACCAATCCTCTTGAATGCATCAATCAAAGTCGATTTGATGGGCCATTTGCGTATGTGGCGTCGCTATCGGTTTAGACCCACCCAGTCGGATATGTTTCATTTTGAAATACAAGGAAATCGATCGAAGCCAGCGATAAAACTATCACAATATTGTGAGACCAAATATGGGCAAACCTAACTATCACTCAAAATCTATTTCGCGATAGGTTATATATTACCTATATTATGAAAATATTAAAAGCTCGTGTAAGTGTAACATAAAAGCGTATTGCGAGAGATAGAACTGTTGAGATTTTTGAGTTCGACGAAATTTAACAACTCGACACATTTCGCAACAGTTTTGCACCGTCAGGAAGAAGACATTGCGAAACAACACTTAAATGCAGTATTAGTTATTATTTATTTTCGATTCATTGGAAAACGGCAGCTGCCCGAAGATGAAGTCCAAAAGATCTCTTAGCAGAAAATAGTGAAATGGACCATAAGACGGGCAGCGAGCGTCGAGCGTCGAGCGTCGAGTCTCCGCCGCGCCGCGATTCGTGACCGGACGTCAGTCGCGGCCGCACGAGGCGCATTCTAATGCCGACCCGACCACCTCCACCCCCACACGGTCACCCCCACCTCGTGCTGCTCATACGAGTACCTTCTTTTAACAGACTTCAATAATGGACGAGGTTCTCGATTCGACGAGTTCACCGCTGGTCCGAATTGGTTTGGAAATTTTCGAATATTTTATTGCATATAATTCTCATTTTAGTTTCAAAAGTTAAGGTAGCTAATCTCTATACGTATATTCAAGATCAAGACGTCCATGTCTTGTCTGATAGGGGTCTCGAGATATGAGTGATATGTAAGAAATATTCAATGGATGAAATTGACACTTTGTGATGTATTGTTTTTTTTCAATTTGACAAATTTATTAGCGGTATTAGCTTTCAGAATAAAATCTCTATTGAGAGAACTCACGGCGAGTGATCGTGATAATTAGTCGGTGGAGAAGGGGACGGATTTTTTTTTAAATTTTAAAATTAGTTAAATACTAACAGATTTGATCTTCGGAAACAAGACATATATTAATAAGAGTATTAACCTTTTAAATTATACATTAACTTATTTCCTACTTCAAGCTCCCAGCATGGTCCTCCATTAGTGAGCAACTTCAGAAACCGTTCTATATTGGACGAAAGGAAAATAAAGGAAATTTTTAGGAGAAAGAATGTCGGATTTCATTCTTTTCTTCCGCGCACCATTAGAGAGTGGAATAGTCTTAACTGCAGTGACTTCAAGCTATTCCCTAAGACCCCTTCCCAGCTAAGAAAAAGGATAAAAAACATGGCTTTAAAATAACTTAGTTGCATCACCTGCCAATCAGTTATACCACCGGAGGAATGGTAACTCCAAAGTATATGTAATTTTTAAATAAATAAATAAATTTCAATTCAATTTCCATGACTTCACATAACACGGCAGATAAATAATTCAGTCCATCAGCAATTTGCCACAGAAACGTTAAAATGATTACCCTTTGTGTATAACACAAATAAATAAACAGATAAATTGACATATTTTTTAGAAGTTGTGTAGAGGCTACACAACCAACCGGGTTTTTGGATCCGGGTTGTTTATAATACCATTATAAAGATACAAAAATATTTATAATTTATAATAATAAAATCTAATAATTTAAAAAAAATGTTTCGACATTACAACTTAGGTCAGAGACTGTTTATAGAATAATTTGTAAGTAAAAGTAACGATTTTCTATAATGTAAGTCATTGTGCCTTAAGAGGCCTCCTCTTTCTGGTGGCGCTCTTCTCTGTCTTGCGCGTGCTTTTAAATCATTCTGTCTCATCTAACGCATAAATACTTTGTACCGTTGTTGGTTAGTTATGAAAAATAGAATCAATTTATGTCTAAAAACTTACTTGAATTTGCATCTTTATAAAATGAAACTATGATTCTGTAGGTTTATATTCTAGATTCTTGTATTTAGACAATAAAATATTTTCTAAGGAGTTAATAATACTTATCAACTCCTTAGATATTTAGGAGATAAAACGATATCCAGTATTCATTTTCTTCTACATCTACAAATAGGAGAGTCCCAACACTACAGCGTTTGTATGGAGAAATGGTCGGGGTGAGTCCCCTTAAAAGCGTTATTGTCGAAACGAAGATTTCGCAGACGCAGTGGCGGCCGAGATGAGATCGCTAAGGCCACTTTCAATTTTCGATCGATTCACTTTCCTCGGCATGTGTCCCGAGGTGTGTCGCCTCGCCAGCCCAACGCGATAGGATCGTGACCCAGCCGAGCGCCCGGAGTCATGTCGAAAACGGTGGCCTGACTGCGCGTCCATCGGCACCACATGGGTATGCTGGTATGGGCGGCAGATCGCGCCGAGGCCACTTTCGTTTCTAGCCTCGTGCTAAGTGGCCGATGCATTCAAAATTGCCAACCTCTTCTGGATGGGAAACGTGACTCGGAATTATGGATCCTAGAAGGCTGCCATGTACTTTTATTATTACTTTCCGTGAATATTACATATGAACGGCGTGACAGATGACAGATTATAATTACTGAAAGCCCGTGTTTGATCATTTATTCGACGTAGAAATATTATCAAACATTTGAAAAATATTTATTGAATCGCATGGCTATTTAGGTTAGGTTAGCGGCGCAAGATGACTTGTACGGGTTTGACGACAGGGTTCCAGTTCATCCCTGGATCTAAACGCAGCGTTTATTCGGGCGGATCTCAAACTCACAAGGGGAAAGGACTCCACCAGGCCATTTTCTCCACACAAACGCTGCAGTGTGACAGAACGATTTGAGACCACGCGCAAGACAGAGGAGAGCGCTCTCGCGAAGAGGTCAATTAAGGTTTAATCCTAAAAACAAGATTGTGTAGAAGATTTAAAAAAAAACGTGATTTAGTGCTCGTGGTACATTTTATTGGTATTGGTACATTTTATTCGTTATAGCTTGCACGCGTAGGCTATTTCTTTTTAAAATTGATTAGGGTTCAAAATAAATATTTTTTGGTATTTTTTTTTATTTAATACGATAGTCCTTGTCAAACTGCAAGACAGTTTATTAGCAAGAAAGAGCTATCGTATACATATTATGTTCAAATTATGAACAATAAATTAAAACAAAAACCAATAAATGGCTAAAATGTCAAAAACTTCTAAATAGACCACCGAAGAACTACGCACAAAAATAAACAAAATAACCTACAAATTGCTGTTGCTATAGGTATAAAACTATATATGCACCCTCTAACGGCGAACGCCCGCAACGAAACTTGTCTAATGCATTTCATTATAATGTTCACCCATAAAGGGAGCTCTCATGAGGTCTGGCGGACGAGAGACGGTGAAAGTAGATACCATACCACGGCTTACAGCAACACAGGCTCACGCGTGCGGATCGGATTATTTGCCCTGCGATTTGAAACACAATATATTATCCATAACTTTTTTGGCGATTATGAAACTATTATAGACGCAACTGAAAACATCCGCGCTGTCCTCACCTCACAAACAGGAAAAAAAGTACGATTTACTCATACAAACTTTGTGTAAAAAAAAAACGCTTACTACTAGAGTGTGTGATGCGTTTGATATTTTCCTAAGCGATATATTGCTGAAATTCATAGAACTCTGGCATTGAAAAAAAATATAAGTGTTATTTATATTTATTTCATAGATGTACAAAAACAGCGATACTTAAACTGTATTCACATTGCATTTTATATAAAAAAAAAACGCCCAGTGGGTATATACAAATTACCTAATTATACGACATAAAAACATGAAAAACAAATAAAGAACTATTTGTGTTTCAGATAAAGTATTTCTACATAAAAAGTGCGTAGTGAGGTGGGACGGTAAAAGGTTCTAAGGGTTTAATGTAGGTGTAGATGTTTGTGAAGAAAGTGTGAGGGGAGTGTGTGGATGGGAGGGGAGGGGGTGTGAGTAAGAGATAATAATGATTGTGGATCCATGTTAATTATTTTCCCTGATCTGTTTATTAAATAAATCCTTACTTAAATGAAATACGTCAGCATTACTAAAGTTGATATTGTATGTTTTCATAATTCAGTACAATGTTGTATTCCGAGCATGTTTAGTATGACGTCTCGGTAAATACCTCTTATAGGTATCCTCAGAGACCAAATATAAACTATCGAGGTTATTGTGGATAATTTTCGAGTAAATTATGGAGAAAAAACGAAATATCTGCTTTTATTTTAATAAAAACAGGCCGTTCAAAATGTTTAGTTATTAGAAAACACGAGAACCGTTAGTTAAAAAGTTAATTATAGAACGAAAAATAAATATTCATATAAAATGCTGGCTTCTGTAGAGCTCGAGCTGCGAATGTTGGATATCGCGGGTACAACCTCTAACAAATTATCGCTCGGCCTCTACTTCTGACCATTGCGATAAATTTTTAGAATTGATTCTAAGATTGGTGTATTTTATTTTTTTGATTTAAAATTGCTCTTCCGTGTACGACTGTATACAAAACCGCACTTACTACAACAATAACTAGGGAATAAGACGGAATGAATCCAGGAATAAATAAATAATCTCCGCGCTTTCCTGCTCTGTCGCACGCGTCGTCGCCTCTCGCGCGCAGATAGATCACGCGTCGAGATCGATAAGTGACGCGCGCATTACTGCGCTCGAAAGTGACTCCTTTCAATTGTTAAAATCAAAATCGATCACTCCTTGTCATTTCAACGTATAAATACTGACTTCATATATCATTCAAATTTACATAACCCAAACGGTTAGATACAAAATGTAGATTGGATTTCAGCGAGTATTGTTTTGAATATTACGTAACTCCAGTGCGATGTTAGTCAAAAATTTGAACTACCAGAATTTACGTAAACATTTATAGCGGAACCCCTACGACTTTTCGGGGTGGAGTGATTTGCTATTTGGTCACAGCGAGGCATGTGTCGGTGACGTTTAATTCACTTACCAAAAGAGGCATTGATTGGCATCAACCATTTGACGACAAAGCGATATCGTACTTTTATTATTCGTGTAGCTATACAAGGGTTCGAATATTTCAATGGAATGGATATTTCAATACTTCTTTAGCCATTCGCACACACCCACTCACACACACAGGGTATATAAATGAAATATAAGACATTTTCTCTGTTATTCAATATATTATTATAAGTCACTTCATTATTATACTTTACACCTATACATTATCATTATTAAGTACGTATATTCGTATAATTTATGAAAAAAAAACCACAGACAACTAGCTTCAAATTTCGGAAGGGACTTTACAACGCGACAAACATATTTCGTAAATAAAGTAATTGGACTCTACAAACGTAAAAAATACTCCTAACGCGTGACGCGGTTTCTCGACCAACATCCCATCCCGATGAGTACAACGGGCCCAAAATAGTCAAGGTTTTAAGAAAATTGCGTTGACAGATAAGATTTGTTATTTCCATCACATTACAGAAATGACTTTTTTTTTAATCTTTATAAATTCTCAATCCTTCTATATGTGACGTTTGTGTTCTTTCTCTGCAATGTATTAATAAAGAATGATCTGTTTTGGATGAGATGTTTCGATGAGTGATCTTACCCGAAAGCATATATGGGGAATGCGATGCTAACCCCTATAAATATGTCGGCGACTGACAAAGCGCAAGGCCCATGAGCCCACATGAGCCCATGAGCCCATAAGTGCATCGCGCGCCAATCACCGCTTTCCATTTCATATTTAGAATGCGCGCCATCATTGCGAGCCAATCAGGCCGCGCGGCTTATCGCGATCCGCCAATCGTGACACGTCGGCGGTTATGGCCACTGCACTCTGGCTGGTGGTGATCCTGATGGGATCCTCGGCGCTGAGTGCCTGTAAATCCTTGTAGATTAGAAATCCCAAAGAACTTATGTGTATGGTTGGATAAAATATCTACATATCTGTTCTATAACATAAATAATAATAATAATATTTCTTTATTCTTTTTTTCTGAATACAAGCCTTACAAATATGTTCATTTCATTATACCTATTAATCAGTTACAATTTTAAACGATAAATATACATTTTACAATAATTATTTAATGTAATCTACCTTCAATTATCGTAGGTACACTAAGATTAACAGTACTAGGCGGACTTTTTATTCATAGCGTGCCATAAATATTTTTAAAAAATTTCGAATACCAGACTTCAATGCCAGAGTATGAGGCTCTAGCAATTTTTTTGGGGCTCATAGCTTTTTGGGTTCCTACTAAGACTACTCGTCACGTTTGAGTACGAACTATGCACATAATTCATATACACATAGAGCATGCTGAGCACCATAGATATATTCAACACTACCTTCCCGACATTAAGAAGAGTATCTACTCTAGTATTTTAATCAAATTTAGAGGAAACTATCAATAGCTTATGGTTTGATTATTTTTATTATAACTTTATTTTTGTAATACCTGTTGTTTCCTGAAATAAATAAAATGAATGGGCAGAACAAAAAATAATTAGAAAATTTAGTTCAAAAAACACAAATGTGAACAATTCAAAAATATTAAATAAACACCACACTAAGTTTACTCATTAAAAAAATCACACACGAGGAAAACAATTAAAATAAAATTACGTACATAAAATAAACAAACAGTATTCAAGCAAAAAGATTATGTTTAGAGGATTGCATTTTGAGTATACTTGGTTCATGTTTCTAATGAAAATTGTCAGTAAAATTCATTATATAAGTCATATCGGTCTCACTTACAATCCATTCTACGTGGAAAGGCGCCGCCTAAGATGCTTTCACGTGGAAAATAGTAGTCAAAATATTTAGGTAATTTATTTTAACGGTTATTTGTGATAAAGAGTCCGATCTATCACGAACTAGACGCAATATGAACGGGAGAATGCAACGGGCGGACAAGCAGTGACGGATTGTACAAAATATTCACATTTTTTTTTATTCTGAACTTTTTGTCCTCTAACTGCATTAAAAGTAAAATAGCTAATTTTATTGAAGGGTGAATGCGTAAAAACGATTGAATTAATCTAATTGCGACACGCTCATTCGGTTTAAATCGGGAGAACCCCTGAATTAAAGCTCGCGTCTTACGGCATTATGCGCTCGTAGCGAAGTGATTTCGGACGAAGGCGAACCACAAGTGGGGAATATGACTAACCGAAGTACCCATTCCCAACGGCGCCAGAGGAACCCGAAGGACATCGTCTCACTGAAAACACACAGATTGTGCGATCTGGCACGGGTGTAATTGCACGTCAAATAAGGTATCTCCGCCGGGAAGGAGCGTCATTCTCCCTTCCTGTCATCTCTGATCTCTTCGCCTTTTCACAGCTTTTCATGAAAACTCTTATTGTTTAGCTGAAATTTATTTTCGAATTGACAATTTTACAATTATGCATAGGATATTGGTGTTGCGCTTGTTCTTACAAATTTTCGAAGTAATCGTTAAACCAAAGTTAAGTGTTTTGTTAATAAAAGCGTACAGTCTTATCATAAACTTGAATTGTACACACGCGGATTTGATATTTATTTTAATTTTTTAGCGCTGGTAAATATAACCCCAACGGCGTTACAAGCACCACCGTTCTTATAAAAAAAATCACTTAACCAGTATGTTAAAATAAATATCTACCCCCGATCGGGATCCACCGCGGCTTAATTTACGATCGATTGCTCGCCGGGCAACGCAAGCGGTCGATATTCCTTATACGCGCCGGCGCACTGCTGGTCGCTATGTTTACGACGTCGATAAAAATCCTGCGAATATTTCGCCTGCGTCGCCGCGTTGTAACGAGATGAGAGGCGTGAAATCGCACGCTGCAGCGAAAACCTCAAGGATGCAGGAGGCAGTTCGCACGCTGCAGTGGACCGCTCCGACCAAAGATGCGTTAGTAAGCATCCATTGTATGTACCCAGCGCAATGATTATACAACAGCGCAAGAAATATACAACAGGTTTTCAAGCCAAGTCAAATTGTATATTAGTATAGTTGTAGTGTGTGTACAATGTCTATGGGCCAAGAAGCTTAATTTACTTCAAAATGAAATACAAAGGAAAGTGTTAACTGCGCAATTAACGTCTACCTTATTTTTAAAGTCTGTAAGCATCGTTATGTGTTGTATCCTTTACTTATTCTATTGTCTAGAATAGCTGATCCTTTGTTCATCTCATGACAACCATGTATTTAGTTTCCCCTTCACATGTCGACATTTGAGAAATTCGATAATGTTATTCAACATGGTTCAGGGCTGCCCCAAGACAATTAGGCTTGATATAAGGTAATATAAAATAATAATACTAGGCACACATTTGAATAATCAGAATTCGCTTGTATCGTGTGTATAAGCAATGGTAATGGTATGTATGAATGTACAAATTCACAAAATTAAAATTGTTATGTAGTTGTTTTTCGTTCTTTCGTTCTTGTTCATTCTTGTTCTAAAATAATTCCTACAACATTGTGTAAATTGTTATGAAAATCTTGTATTTGTATATTTATTTATTTATTTATTTATTCATTATGGTGCAATAAGAAGTTACAACAATAAATGATGTAATAACACTAAAAAAGGAATTAAATTAATATAATATAGACAAATTAAACACCAGTCATTTATTGTTGCTCTGAAGTAACATGGCCACTAGGCCAAAGGCCAGAAGAAGGTTGCAGAAAAAATACAATACTTATTGCGTACCCGAGACCTTACTAATAAGAAGGATCATAGGATAAATATCATAAATACTAAATATAATACATATATTAAATAATGCATATTATATTCGATGTGGGTTAATCCTTGGTGCGAATGACCGTTGAAAAATATAACCAGCGGACAAAACGCTTCTTAATGACAATTCGAATTTCGTTTGGCTAGACCATCTTATTTTTGGCAATAACAAAAATCACATATGAATGAAAAACGAAATATATTTTCTCGTAGCAAGTCTCTCTATATTTTAAAGCCATTCACGATGATCGCAGTTAAAGTGTTGGCGAGATCTACGTAATGATATTTTACGATCAGAGCCTTCTGTACGGAAGAAAGGCGAAGATCTCCAATCGATAGTGCTCTCGACGCCGTAAATTCGCCTTAAATCAAACGAGATTTTATGGCTTTGATGAAGATTGAACTGAGTTTAATTGTAACGTTGCCGTTGCTACTAATTTAGCTGGACTTCTTATACGGCGGCAGGTCAATCCAAGTCAGGAGGTAATAAGTCTTTACTTTTCAATTTTTTTCGAACGATTCCTAACTCTTTCAAACATTTCTCTATCTTTTTTTATAATAATAGAAAATGTTTATTTTATAGGTATAACAACATTACAAAAGGGTGCGCTTATTGCCACGGGGCAATCTCTAACAGAAACCCACATCTTTCATTTTCAACCACACATATCGCTATAGCCTGTATTGAAATTCATTGCGTACATTTTTTATAAATTAGAAGACTGATGTACGCAATTTACAGGGATTAGCCTCCTAATTTTGGAATTCATTTATTTACTTTGGAATACATTTATTAAACTTATTGGAACTGTTACTTAAATCCACTTTTACATTTAATTTTACATTTACTTTTCATGTATCATATATATATTATTCTGTTTTAAAATGGTATATGAAATTTCACATTTATAAAGAATACAGATAAATATTTTATTATTATAATTAAAATTAACTAAAACTGATAAAGTTACAATTATTACAAGTGTATTATGAATTAAAGTGCGTTTCTAATATATATTAAATGTATTTATCTATATATATATTTATATAAAAAAAACAGATCTCTAATATAGACCTCAAATAAATAACACCTAGATACAGGCATTTACCTAGTAAGGTGTTACTAATCCACACAAACTGTATTTTTCTTCTCTCGAAAATCAATAGAATACTACAAAGTAATACATATTATGTAATATTATTAATTGTATATTGGATATTATAATAAATAAATAAATTTCATCTGGCTTCCTGCGAAGGCGTACGCAACATGCGAGTCTGCTGTTACCGATATCGTAAGACGGCGAGCTACAATTCATCACAAGGCAGGAACTTAATTGAGTCGACGCTAGAGTTGAAGAAAGAGTCGTATACACGTTAAAATAAGGTAAACAAGTGCTTCTTTGACCTGAAGACTTGTTTTGTCTTCGACTCCCGTTGGCAAATCTCCCCAACCCCTGAGCTGAGGGACGAGATATCTCTCAGCACCTACGCATTCACGCGACTGGATCACGATTATATAACCACAGCAAAAAATAACGACTTTTTAACATGAATTGAAATATGTACATACGGCAGTCAAACGACTAGGACCTAGTTTTCTATATATACACGGATGCATATAGTTAGAAACTGAAGCTTTGAGACAATAAAACTAATTCAGAAGTACAAACAGCCAATTAATTTCGCAAATCTGAATAACAGTTCAATTAGTGACGATGAAAGTAAACACATTAGAATCAATCGTTAGAAACTCTCGAATACTAGTTTACATCGAGTGAAGAAATGTCACAGAAGGCGAAATGGAAATTCGAGCCTAGTTAGACGAAAATACCACAGAACAGTATCGCACCCAGCATGAATCTCAATTAAATTGAGCTAAATAGGTTATAATAATTATTTAGGTTGAATTAATCAGTGAATTATTTAAGCACAAAAATTATTGTATTGTCTACCATGGTATAAATAGCAAGCTAGAAAACCCAGTATCGAAAGGTAGCTCAGAAGAAAATAACGTTTACGAATGCGTCACATCGCACTTTTTATTTGTATTGTATTTTTTAAGGTACAGAAGTTTAACACAATACAGGCAATAACATAAAGATAAGGTAGATTGAAGTATACAATCCTAAATACGGAAGCTGTTCTTATTTTATTCGTAATATAAACAATATTTTAGGGTCACATTTAATTTTAATTAGGTCAAAAATTTTTACTTAACCCAACCTCATAGATAAGGAAATTGTTGTTACATTTCAGAAGACATTTGAACCCCACTTTTTTGATAGGTGTTACTTTATTTCTGTGATCACAATAGCGTCTAAATACAGTAACGAAATTCCTTCAAAAATTTGGATTTAGGCTTTACAAAGAAATCAGATAAAAATAAATTAATTCTACAATCAGGGGACTAATTGAATAAAAAACGAAACAGCTCTAACTGGATGAATTGCGAACGCTTACTAATTTAGATTTGCACGATGCCTTAGCAAGACCAATATCGCCACAAATCCGGCCACCTCTACATTATGAGGCCACAACGGTTAATTCAAATTGAAGGTAATTCAACAACAGATGGTAAATATAAATAAGGACAACATTTACGCGTATGCAATTGTATTAGTTGTAAATAAATAACTCCGTTGATTGAACCGAGCTAAAACCTAAGAATACAGTCAGTGCCTTAGATGGAAGAAATCCTGTTAAGGCGTCGTCGCCGTTAATACAAATTGCTTCCTAAACCCATGAGAGCATTTTGAATGAAATTATGTCTAAATTGGAAACTGGTCAATACCGCGGGGCAGTGTTACGATATGTATTTATATGTCTCGCCATTAGTGTTGAGGTCATAAACGTAACCCACGCCGCATCGCAAACACATTCTTATTGCATCGTAAACGAAGATGCTTTGGAAGTTCAATCAATAGCTGCAATGTTCGATAAGTGCGAGGAATGATATAAATGTAAATAGATGCGATCTTGACCGCGCTCGAGTTCGTTTGCATATAGAAAGTTTGCTTTTTTAACAGACTTCAAAAAAAAAGAGTAGCTTCCCAATTCGAAGTGACCTTGAGTAGGTTTGTTATTTTTTTTTAAGTATGAGTTCCGTACACGGAACTCATACTTAAAACAAACACAGCAAACAAATCAAGAAAAGGTTTTTCGTTCAAAATCTTTTCATATCTATGTCATTACTGTAATGTGCTCATTTTAAAGATTGTATGCATTTTTTGTAAATTTTGAGGTCGGTTATTTTTTTTCTATTAAATATTATATTATTTTTATTCACTTATAGTTCGCGAAAATTATTGAATGAATTCTTCTGTAGTATGAAATCGATTTGTATAAATTATTATTATTATTGTATTTACACATTTATAAGAATGAAAAACATTTGAATAGCTAATTTGGAAAAAGACTACTAACGTAGTAATATTTTTGAAAATAACTTTTATTTGGCCTTCTTGCCCTCCGAGTCATTCGCGTCATTCGTCATTTGCATGAAAATAATCAAAATATGTGTTGCATACCAAAATACCAAAATCAAAATCCAGTGAAAAGTTATTTTCAAGCAAGAGTCCGCTCGCAGGACCCTACGTTATGTGTTAGGAGTTATGTGACGAGACGACACAGAAATCCAGGCCCTGGAATAGTCTGGCGAGAAGACTATTATCCTGTTAGGGGGTTCGAAAAAATATTTTATATAATATTCGGCCCAAGGTGGCCAAGAGATATTTCAGCAAAAGCATAAATTCCTTGTTCAAAGATACCGCAATAATAGTTAAAATTGATTGTTGACCTATAAAGAGGAAATGACATGAAGTTATGAATGTAGGCAAATCAATGTGATGGAATTGCGAAACTATTCCGACCTCATTTTTTTTTATGGTAGTACTAAATTCTTATTCGCTTATGTATGTTTTTAACAAATAAAACCATTTAAAAGAAACGGAAAAAAAAACACTCACCTCAGGTCCAGAAGATGCATTTAGCGCTTCCGCAACAATAGTTTTCCACTCTTTCAGCAAACCAGGTCTATTAAGGTTGATATCGCCGATATTGTAATCATTAAACCTTCGCCTTAGTGACAATTCATACAAGACTTGCCACGACACAGTGGCGTGGGAATTCCTTCGCCTATTGAGGATACTACTCCTAGCCAGGTTGTTTCTGTTGAACGAATCATTATTCGAGGACGCTTTCTGGTAGACTCCCCGCCAAGGGGGTTTGATTTGAACGGGCGAGTTTTTGCCTTTACCAATCGAAGATGTAGACGAATTCCTTCGAATCAGCGGTGTTTTGGGAGATTGTCCATTTGTACTGATATTCTCTTCGCCGTTTTCGGAGGGTAGTTTCTTGTTTACGTTCAGTTTTAGCTTAGCCGCTTGGCGTTTTCTATTGTTCTGTGTGTCTAAACTATCGTCGTAGCCTGAATCTTCAAATACTTTCTCCGAACCATTAGATAAGTGACGTCCATTTGTTTGGTAGGGATTCTCATCGAAATGCGGTCCCATGTGTAGTTTTGGACACTGGTCTTTAAGACTATTGCAATTGTCGGCCCAGACGTTATCAATATCGTCATCTGCATATCTCATTTTAGCCGTTTTGGCATGGGATGCTCTGGTGGAGGTGGCAAAAAGACGTTCGCTGGCATCTATATGTCGTCGACCAGAGGCGTTGTTAGAATGGTTTCTATTGAAAGCTTCCACTATCTTACCGTCTGGTCTAGTAATTTCGGAGTCCGTATCGCTATGATCATCATACGAACTCGTACTGTTACTGAAGCTCTTTAAATATACGCTGTCTCTTTCATTCTTAATAGAACCATTGCCGTTTTTGAGATCCAAAAAAAAATCATTCTTAGAACTAATCGATTTTCTAGAGTGTATCGATGCGCTCGAATCAGACTTAGATAAGTCCTTCGAGGAATGGTCGACTGCTCCGTTCGCGTGAGCTTTTCCCGTGCAATGTTTGTGTATTTTGGCTAGAAACGATTTGGTTTTGGGGCTGGTATTCTGGTCGCCTCTTAATGACTGCTCGAACGTTTTAAGATGAAACATCGTTTTTGGTCTCAATATTGTTTAAAATATATATATCAGAGTTTATATTTTCAAGTCATCACAATAGTTAATATCCAAACATTATAACTACACAACAAGCCTTGTATTTATTGAACACACTGTAAACAAATTAAACATAGCGACTAAATTATAACGTCTAATTTAAATTTATATATTTAGTTTAATGATAATATTGACAGAGATTGTATAGAATTTGAAAAATACATGATTTATACAAGAAAAATGATTTTACATTACACACAATTAATAGTACAATTAATATAAATTTTTTGATCGATTTTTTAACAATTAAAATACAAAATTTTTAGATAATAATGTAATATAATTAATAGAAACAAATACATTTCGCAATTATGGTCTTTAGAATTAACTACTGATAGCTTAAAATTCTTATCTTACATCGATTGGAGATTAGGAGATTTTTTTCAATAATTGATTGTTTCCAAGAAAGAAAAAACAGTAAAATTTTTATATTCATGAATTCATTAATAAGGTTTAAATTTGCCGTGTGATAAAATAGTTTCTGAATTCTTCGAATACGAGCCATTATTACTAATCCATACGACATTTAAGTGCAATTAGCAAATTCCTAGATTTGCAAACAGGAAAGACGACTTATCTAGTTTCTGTATGTTAGCGCCGCCAATAAACGACAGGCGCGGAGAAAGTTTATATTTTATGAATTGCCATATATTTTCAACAACAAAGCTATGATTATTGTTACATCTATTAATAATAAATCCAATTTTATTTATAGACCCACATTCGTACGCGAAATAATTATTATTAAAAGCAAAATATATTACGCGGTTATGTTATCCAAAAAGTACAGTTAAACTTTTGATTCTCATATTCGCCGAAAAAAATTAGAGGTACAAAAATTTAATGTTAATAGATTTGTATGCCTATATTTTGGATGTCAAAACATATCTTTTTGAGGAAATCAAAACTCGAGATTACCGTTGATGTTCGATTTATCAAACAATCCTATAAACTATAAACACTGCTATATATATTTATTTAACCATATTTTGAGAATTGATTAACATGCGAGTCAAATGTAATAATCGCTATTTTGGTTGCCATGTTTAAAATAAATAATAAAAAATGAATATTTATTATTGGCGGGAACGAACCATATGCTCCGTAAGCATTTTTGCAAATTTTATAATAAACCGCTTACAATTTTCAATAAATAGGATAATATAATGTGTAATAGCTAGTATAGGCTCATTATAAATAAATTATTCTACTTAGTTACAATACAATTTTGTTAAAGCTCAGATAGAGCTATTAAAGCCCTACGTATAATCAAGAGTTGGGTTTTTTAAAGAGTTAATTGCGAAAGAGATTAAGTTAGGAAGAGATTTGGAAAAAAAAAGAGTTAATTTTTTCATTTGTTTCCAAACATTCTGGATAGACTAAGGATGATATAGGTATAGCTGGATGTACGCATGGTGATGGCGAATTTGATTTTCAATGCGCACCATTACTTAGTACTGGTTGGAGTGGCCATGTTACTGCAAAAGCATCAATAAATTACTGGTAATAAATTTGTCTCTCACGATAAATATTTTTATTCGATTTAGGTAAACATTTATAATTATGACATATTTATGGGCCATTATTGAAATAAATAAATTGTGTATGGTTTATATTCTCTATTTTTTAAACAAATGTTGGAATATTTGAAACTAAGATGTTAAAAAATCCCAGTCAATTAGATTTACTCGTAATAACGTTGCAAATTGATTTCTAATAAAGTGCAGGAAAGCTTACAACCAATTAAATAAAATCAATCTGAGATGAAAGTCGGTTTTTTTATAAATAGATACACCGAATTATTAAGTAAGTAAAGAATAGAAGTTTACAAGTAAAAGTTGTTCTGTTATCGACATATTAGATGAACTGATATGCAAATGAATATAATATATATTTACATATAATGCCACTCAAATTTGGCATTCATGAGATATATATCTCTAATCATATTCAGATGCACGCTAGCGACACTTTGACTAGTGACGCTATTTATGTTAAACGCTTTCGAACCACTTTCTATATGCCAATATCTATATATATTTCGATCAATTAAACATTAATTTTATGATGTGATATTTTAAAATAAATAGATAAATAAAAAAAAATGTGATCGGTGAATGCAGCTGGGGGCCAATTATTGAAATCAATCTAAAATTTTAGCAGGTTAAAAATATCGCTAACAGCGCAAAACCGAACTAAAATCGCTTTATTTGGCATACTAAATTTTTGGTTTGCTTTCAAGAATTGCCCCCCTGCATTCGTATGCAGAAATACGAACGTGATGGTTTGTTGATTTGGAGTTATTAGTACGTGTCCGAAAACGATTCCCTGCTATAAATGATGCAAAACCTACTAAAACCCCACTCAGTTTTTCTTGGGCATTGAATGAATTTAGTGCGACGCGCTCATTCGACTAAACTCGGAGGACGTTTAGAAGTGATGTTCAGTTAAATTCGGTGCGGTTAGATGTCACGTTGATTCTTAGTTATGTGTGACGTTGATTTCCTTCTTATATAAATAGAAACATTGTCGAATGAAGATGTCAGTTGAAATATATATTATTACATTTTTATGCAAATTTGACATATGACAAATTTAATCAACTTTCTTGAAGAAGTTTTACTTTTAACGCGCAACTACACATTTGTTTTGTTTATTCTTAACTTTGTATGACCTCCAACTGCCATAAAAATAAAATAGCCAGTTTTATTATTATACCAACAATTGTTAGGGTCAGGACAGAGATCGTTTGTAGGTTTCTATGTCAAAAATACCAGTCCAAAAGAGGCCTTCCCGATGTACTACTTAAATATTTTCGACAATAAAGCAAAAAAAAAAACGAGTAACCCCTGTATACCTATCTCTACGGGCGACATAAAACATAATATATATTTTAAAGCACATTTTTTGATAGAAATCACGTAACAATCAGTTTTTATGGATGGATCTTTATTATATCAAAAATAATTTTAGTGTTAAAATATTGAAGCTAAACACGTCACGTTTGAATAATAATTAATTAAACATGAGTTAGGAGTAGATGTCAATGTTCATATTTATTCAGTAAGCATTGCGCAACATGCATAATATATTTCATATAATTGACGGTTGAAATGCTTTTAATAATGAATTCGATTGTATGCAATTAGGGTTACGTATTGAGGAGGTGGTGAATGGCACGCTTTGAATTCTTTAGGCACTGAGAGAATTTTTTTTGCAGTAATTAAAATACCATTTTGGAAATGTTTTATTACTAATTTAAAGTAATTTAAACATGTGTTTAGCTTATACTAACGTCATTTCTTTATTATTACAATAGTTCAGTAATGTCAAATTGCAATACCAACAAATAGGTTTAGTTAATGTTGGGAATAACATAAAATTGAATTATTTATTATGCATTTATAGTATAAACATATTTTTTTGTATTTACTACAAATATTTTAGTAGTGAGCATGTCGGCCATTTTGTGACGCCATTGCGATTACAAATTAGTTTACTAGTTTTAACAAAGTTATCTAAAAATTACCTTTATATATAACTACGAGTATTACAGTGGTATGGTAATGTCAAAATGTAACCGTAACATATTGGTTTTAGTAAATACTGAAAATTACATAAATTAGCACTATTTGCAATGCATTTTGTAATTAAAAAAGTTTTATAATTCCTACAGATTCTGTATATGTTGCTTTCTTCCTGACGATTACAAATAAACTCACCAATTAAACAGTTTTAGTAATAATTCGATTTAAAATTACAAAGTTTAGTATTAGTTATTACAAAACGTCTTAATTTCAACAATGCCAATAGTAGAATTTACAAAGTTCTGTATTCTATTTCATAGTTCTATTTTATTCTATAGTATTTATTAGCACCATCTACGTATACCGTTAAAAATGGTATAACTTTAATGCGCGGATTCGAACTCGCGACTACTGGGTCCGCTTGCGATTTTATCGCCATTATGTTCATTTTTCAATTTTTTCATTTTGCCTTTCTTTTTCATTTTGTTTTTTAACTGTCATCTAATTGTAAGATTTAAATGTGTAACTCATAATCGGCATTATAGTTGTTATTATTGTATTTTTTATTAATGTAAGGATGTGTGTTTACCGATGAATATAAATAAATAAATAGTCAAACGGCTTAACCACTAGAATACCACGACCCTACGTAAGTGAGTGATGCTATTTGTAATTAATTAATAGATTATTAAATAAAAACTTTTAAATAAAAAGGGATTGCCTCCATCGCCCCCCCCCCCCTTAGATCCGCCACTGCCCCGTCGCCTGACGTTGTGTAGTGTTCGGGTGTCCGAAAGGGTGTGTATGGGAGGGTGGGCATGCGAGGGTGGGGGCGGGGACGCATCGCAATCTACGATCGCCGAGAAGACAATAATTATACTATTGGTATTGGTATTGTATTGGTGGTGGAGTATTGGTGCGCAGACGCCTGCTGACGAAGTGATTTGCATGGCAATCGAGCAAGGCCGCGCCGCGCGCATGCGCGGAAAAGGTGTCGCTGTGACGACTAATACCGCGTACAGATTTAGACGAAAAAACGCTTTCTACCCGGCTCTAATCGATATTCTTCTTATATAAACGTCGGGTCAAATATATACCAGTGTTCGCATCAGATTTATAAGATGCCGGCCCTTGCACTCTCCAATTTTTATATAATTATTGTAGTAAGTGAATGTACAGAGAGAATATTAAATTCCTTGATAATCTAAGCCAGTCGACGCTAATTTATAAATTATTAATTTTCAACTGTGTAACAACTTTGAGTTCTGAGATATTTTCAACATAAAAATTTTGCCACCTTCTTTTACTTTTACCTTTACCTTTTTAAAAATCCTTTCTTAGGACATGTCTACGTCATAAAGAGAATATACCTTCGAAATTTGATGATGAATCAGTGTTATTTTATACATATAGATTAAATTATTGCAATGTATGCTTTCGTTTATTTTTAAGAGGTTTACTTATCAATATTTTGGGAAAATAAACTGCCATTCCATATATTCACTCAGCTCAGTTTTAGGATATTTTGGAACTGCCAATACCAGTGTTGCCAGTGTGTACGCGACCTGAGCGCGGGTAGGCGAAGACACGTTTCGAAATGAAAAGCTCGCAAGAGCTTGTTAGCAGTTGACGATTTATTGAAGCGAAAACAATAGATATTGGAGTCACAAATTGGAGGCGCCTTGCTAGGCGAAAAGCATGAATGAATAAGTTAAAACCAACCCAGCTTTTAACCAATTTTACGCTAAAAAGAAAATACAACAAAAACATCGAAAATGTTATTTTTATACTTTTGATGTAATGGCAGTGGGGGCGGGGTAGATTTTTATATAAAACCTAAAAACAATATCTTTAAAGTAATGTGAGCTACTGATATTTTCCTACGCACTGTCATCTGCATTTCTATATACTTTAAAATGCACAATTTATAACTTTCGCTTTTTGACCTCAGTTGATTTATTTTTGGCATTTATTATTAGATAAATAAATATATGTACCTAAATTATCTGTTATTTAATTTCAGTGATAAACAACTAAGAACTTACAGGCTTTATTAACAAAATGTTCGTATAAACAAATTAGCATAAACGAATTTTATCATTTTACACCACATAACTAATACGGGCAAAAATCATGATGGGTAAAACAATAATTAAATCAGGTTTTTTTTTAAAAAAATATATTTTAAAAAAATAATTCCACGTAATAAATGTTAAATGCCGAATAATTAGTAGACCGGACGGTTTTTTGTTTTTAACGAAGGCGTTTGATTCGGTTAATTTGATCGCGACGAAATCTCTGACGGTTTGCAGTGAGGTAGTCTTTCGTCATCGGCTGTGCTCGAGTGCGACTGCGACTGCGCAATCCTCGTCTCGCTAATATTATATTTAGGTTATAACTCAAGGTTTGGAACGATTGACAGAGATTTATCTCAATTGGGTGCCACTTTACAATGACGGCTGTGACTACACTGAGTAACTAATTAAATCTATCATTTTAAACCGCATATTATCTTCATAATACGTAATCTCGCAGCACTCCGTGAGATTTCTTTACATATTCCGGACAATTCGTCATATGCTTCGTCAAATTAACGTGTAAATAGTCCGTTCCGTAACGAAGTATGTTTTCTCATACGTAAAATATCCGATCGGATTAGGAATTTGCTGTTTTTTCTTTCGTTATTTGATAATTTGTTGTGTGTTATGCCATTTTTATTTTTTTTCTTTGTAACATAGGGTAACCTTTTTAAAAAAAAATAAATAAATAATTAATGGCAACAGTATCTTGGAGAGTTAACCATTGAGCCTTTGCTCTTTTACTAATTCCTGTTCCAAAGTTTATGGAACATGTAACACATTTGGCTAATGAATAAAACGAGGCAAGAATGTGAAAAGCAACTTATTCAAACTATTGCTTGAGTTCACCTTTGATTTTACATTTACTTTTTATACATTAAATATATATTATTCTGATGTAAATTTTAGGTATACAGAAATTTCACATTCATTAAGTCTACAGACAAATATTGTATTATTATAGCTAACTAAAATTGGTAAGTGTATTTTGAAGCTCTTATTATCTCCTTACTTATATATTTTAAATAGATAACACCTCGACACAAGCATTGGCTTAGTGAGGTGTTACTAATCCACATAAACTGTACTTTTCTTCTCTAGAATATCAATAAAATGCGACATAGTAATACAAATTTAATGATATTCATTTGTATGGATATTTTAATAAATTTAAAAAAAATGCCCATTAATTCGATTGTCTCATTTGAATGCTGAAATGCGCTTTTAGTTATTATTTTAATTAATGATAACCAATGTAAATAGAAGAGCCACTGTTGCTAGTAGCTTGCATAGGTGTAAGGTTGCCCTAAGCAACTGTCCTGGCGATGAGGCAGGCACCCACCTCCTTTTGCAACAACCACGTTGATATGGTAGCGAGGCATTGTGTTTGCCGCGAAATGCCAAAATAAATCATAGTAATCCGTTTCGCTCACAACGCACGAGGCCGGATCAGCTCGAGCGAGGAATGCATAGAAACGCCGACAAAGGACTATGCATAGAAAGCCTTTCGCTGGCTTTATTTTAGACGCAATTAGTTGTAGCAACATGTATGACCCAGAGAGACCTCATTCGCCACATTCGAAGAAATCACGGAAGAACGTGCAACGCAATGAAAAAGTATCCAATCACATACATATCGCTAATACTAAACTTCCATGCTCAGATTAATATTATTTAGAGAAATATTTTTTTGTATTTTTTGTGGTCTGTGTATTTTTATTAAGTTTTCTCTATAATGTGTATTATAATGACCGCTGGTTTCCCTAATAAATTAAAATAGACACGTAAAATTTGCTTTTTTGACGCCGTTCGGTGAAATTTTTAATGCACCTTACCTTTGTCTAACCTGAAATCCAAGTGTTGAAAGATTTACACACAGAATCAAAGGGCAAAAAGGGAAAAAAGCATCAAATTAAAGAACTGGCAGAGTGCAAAGGAAAACATCGAAGTAAAACGCTTTATTTACGCCGAACAATGATCGAATGGGTGATGTTTGGGCGGGTAGGAAAAAAATTCCGTACAAGAATAGTGTGTGTGCATTTTTAAGCTGCATGTTGGATACTTGAAAGATGTACAAATCATTTACATTTTTAAACTTATTTATTACATATGGATTGAAATTTATTGGGGTTTTTGATTAATCCCTCGATGTTTGAAAATTACTTTCTTTATTAGGCTTTGAAAGGTTTATTTAGCCTAAAATAGCTGTTAGACAATTGCATCAAATGATGGTGTTTATGTCGGCAATTTTGATGAAAATCCGAGATCCAGCGCGGTCCCAAAAACTCAGTAACTAACTGTATTGTATTGTAACTAAGTAACGCGAAAGGTTTTGCCTAACTTTCTGCATAAAATAGTTGCGTAATTGACGATGCAATCGAAAAAACGCGCGAAAACAGTTTAAATGCCAAAAAATGATGAAAAAGCGAAAATGTCGTCATATGTGACACGTGATTGATTTTCGCGAATACGACTGCCTGACGTTCTTATAGTGGAAGGCAAATCGCACTCGGAAATGTATTCTTTTTAAACATTCTAAAAAAATATAAAAAGGCCATTTTAGTAAAGTTAAACTTGCCGGTCTGTGAGTCGTTTCTAACAGCGATAATCCTTGAAACGACAGACGGCGAAAGGTGACAAATCTTCATTGATTTCAACCTCAATTATTCGACATTTAGATTTGGCAATCATTAATTGATGATATTCTTATAAATCCAATTGAAATTACATAACATGCGAGTCGAAAATTTATCGTTAGCAGCTACATCTATTAAATATATTATTTATATGATTTTTTATTATATGAAAGAACGTTGCTAAATCGTAACATATTTGTTATAATATAGACACTGTTTTTCATTTCAAAAGCACGGCGAAGAAACGGTATACCGCAAACATAGATTTAAGAACTTGACATTTATTAAACCTTTAACAATAAGATACTCAAAATTTGTTTGATATTTAAGCTACTATAAAAGCACCGGAGTCCAGCAGACAAATCGGAAAAGTATAAAGTAAAGCAGGTAGTAACTGTTTACATTATGTCTACTATAATGTTAAAAACAATAAACGATTTGTGTTAGTTTTAGGAGTCCTACTTGTTGTCAATAAGAATACCCATCTTTACGGTAAACTACCTATCTGCAACAAGACATAAACATAATATTTATTCAAAAAAAAACATTATTTCACGGCCAAGTTGAAACGTACTGAATAATGGTTGTAATTAAAACAGGGAAAAATATTCCAGGTTTATTTAAGCGGTCTCTGTTAACTCTACAATATGCGACTGTCGTACGTTTAATGTACCTATATTGGCTTCATTAAGTTGGAACCCTACTTCAACGTATTTAATCCGTTTATATGCCATAGTTTTGTAACATTTTATACGACCAATAAAAAGTTTTGTTTATTAAATTTCTGTATTTTTGTGCAATAAAATGTTTCTAATGCAATACAAAATTGTTTTTAAAAATGTATGGCTATTCCTATGGATTAAATTAGTCGGGGATAATAAATAAATTGAAAAATGCACGGCCGACGAGAGTTCAAGTGACGTAGGTTGCGGTACGAAGTGTTACGAAATTAAAAGACACTCAAGTTTGGTGAGGTCGGCAAAGGTCGGCAAAGGTCGGCAATGGTCGGCAAAGGTCTGCAACGGTCGGCACAAGGCTTCGGGGCTGACGGAAGTGGGCGAAGTCCGGTCGCGCGAAATGACACAACGCGAGGTAAACGAACCCGCGCATATTCGGGACGATGACTCAAAGGCTAAAGCGAGCTGCGTTGAGTATTCCTTTAGAGTTGTGACTATACCGTCTCTAGCTCCTGAATTCAGATAACGCTGCTTGAGGCGACGCATATTGACTCTCGACCTTGAAATTCGGGAATATGATTACATATCCAATGGTTAGCAAATGCCAGCCTTTTATGGCTGGCAAGGGTCATGGAAATTAATATTTATCCTTTGGCTTCGCCTTAACGCGGGGAAACCCCTGGGATGAAGCGAAAAACTGTGCGAACGTTCCAACCAGTGATTTTAGAGTCGGCAATGATTGTGTCGCGAATGAGGATTTTCGTCATTTTGCGTAAGAAAAATAGTAAAGTGCGATTCATACAAAACAAAACTGAACAAATCGTTTAATAGTTTCTAAAAAATTCAACTCTCTGTTAAGGGGCCTCTTTCCGAGAGAGTTCGTACGTAGAAAGACAAACACTCTGTTACGTTATGCAATAACTTTGAAAAAAAGAATCAATGGACTTAAAAAGTCGAATTTGCATCTTTATGAAACCAACTATGCCTAGTAGTTGTATTTAGTCAAAAGAGCGCAGAGGATGCATCTTCTCGTTGTGTGGCTTGCATTGACAGGAGGCGCTATTGAGCGAAATTCCGTCTCCTGATATTATCGTCATAACAGATCATTCATTTTAGGCAAACAGCATCTCACAGTGCGGATAAATGCGACCGGGCCGCTATGGGGTATAGACTTTCAGATGGTATAGTCACAAAGATAGTATGTATCTAACAGAAAAATATATATTTGTATTTTGTATTTATATATAGATACATTTATACATGTGGCTTAGTGTGTTAAGAAAAACGATCTTGTTTTATCAGTACTGCAATTTATATAATTTATGCTCATAGAGATCGTGGTAGTCTAGTAGTTAATGTGTTGGACTATTGACCCAAAGGTCGTGGTTTCGAATCCAAACATGGTCATACCGTTTTTAATGTCTCCCTGACTCATAGGCACATTTGGCCTAGTTGAGTAGAGCCAAATATAATTGTATACGACCTAGGTCAAAGCAATTCTGTATAATAATAAATAATATTGATATTATTTATTGATATCATTTTTAAACAGATGGAGAAAAAGTAGAAAAGATCCTTCTTCAAAAAAAGTTGATTTTGCATCTTTATGAAATCAATTAAACCTCTGTAGCCTTCTTTTATCGATTCTTGTATTTAGTCAATAAGATATTTTCGACTAAAGTTTTGATGAAATGTACGAAAAAAATACAGACTTATCCAGGTTCTTAACTTTTAGACATAGTAGAAATGAAACTTTTAGAGTCTATATAAATTCGCTTAGAAAATTAATTATGAGATAAAACTGGATATATCCAGTGCTATTTTTATTCTTTATCTACAATAATAAAAGAGTCACAACACTGTAGTGTTGTTTGTATGGAGAAATGACCCATGTTGAGCGCAATTCCGCAAATTTACCAGGTATTGTTTTTTAAAGTATATCGTGAGGTTACCTTAAAGTTCGGCCTTTGCAAATGGTGTCGGCCACGTGCACTTCGAGCGACCGACAACATCATTTGACAGTTTTTTATTTATATTAAAAATATAAGGCAATTAAACAAAAATCTAAGTCTAAGGTTTTCTGTAGAATTTTATTGCGGACATTTCTATGTATAAATTAGGCTTACGTCACATATGTAGTTTGGTTTATGAGAATTTTTAAAAATAATACTTAACAATTTCAATATTTTTTATGTAAACATAGGATTATTTATTTAAAGCTTAAAGCCAGCTTAAAAGTTTTCTAGAAAAATGTTCAGTTAATCTAATTATATTTTTTATATATGCCTGGTATGAAAAGCTATCTTGGTAGAAGACCTCAAAAATATGCATAAAATGCAATTCGAGTGCGTTATGGCTCTTAAAACGACTCAAAGTCAAAAGAGTCAAAACATCGCTCTGCCAATAGTTTATATATTAAGCGACCTTGATGTCGAGATTGATAACGATAAGATTATTATAACAAATCGTAATATGCAAGCAGGTAACGATTTTTTTCCTTTAACCACAAGCAAAACCTGTTGCCGAGAGGCGCCACTCGTCGCGTTCGTCGAAAAAATCTGCTCGCGATATTAATCCGCAGAGAAACAAACAAACACTCCGACGCAACTAATTAGCCCAATGAAGTAACCTTTTTGTCGAACAACTAATTAGCGTCGGGCAATTTAAAGAAACTGTCACGGCGATCAATCGTTGAGCAATTACACTCAATGAAGGTCGAAATTAATTCTAAAATATAGTTTCATTTATTCTGACAACAGACAGTTTTTAATATATCAAATGTCATGTTTGTGTACAGTTTTAAATTGGTTTCTAAGAAAACATTTTTATATCTTGATAGTAACAGATGCAAAATCCTGGCTATACTTGTCACTTGTATTATAAAAAAAATGGTTCGCGAAAACGAGTAAAGAAACATAATTTTATTCCATTTGCCCTCGACCGTACATATCCATATTTATAAAATACATTAAAATCATGTGATTAGTTTTTAAAATATGTATAAGGTAATAATTATCGTATACATATAGCACTTATAGTTATAATGAGAATTAAATTTACGCTAAGAATAACTGGTTTTAAACTTTCATGGTCGCCTTTCACGATAAATGTAGTTATAACTTTACTGATTATTACATACCGTATATATTGAGAATATTCAATCTTGACGCTTCGGATATCACACGTCCCGTTCGATACAAACTAATAACGGGAACAAGATAAGATAAGATAAGATATTTTTATTTCAAAAATACAGTGTACATAAGAATGACATATAATTTACAACAATTAGGTAAGAAAAATACATTATGAAGATAGAAATTACACAATCAAATTTTCTAAACGTAAAATAAACGAATTTAGATAACATGATAATAATTGTTAATGACATTGAAAAACCTACGCAGAAAATAACAAAAACAAAAGAATATAAAAATACATGTAACAAATAAATAATCACAAAAACTCTTTAACACTGTATAAGTTAAGTTCCAATAAATATTCCTTAACCGCTTTTTTGAAATCGTTTAGAAACGTCAGGTTTCTTATGTGGATCGGTAATCTATTATAGAAGGAAATACTCATATAATTACTGATATTTTGGAATTTAGAAGTTCTAGGTTGTGTAGAATGAACAAAAAAACCTTTGAACCTTGTATTGTGTGTGTGTATATTTTTATGTTTTTATTTTTCAAGAAATCACAAAGTGCTTCCAGGGACGTCGGGATTATGTTCTTGTAATCGCGGTATGTAACAATCGGTGAACACATATGTTTATAATTAATCGAAGAAAGTGGGTTAAAGGAAAGTAAAAGCTATCTACAGGGGACGTCTATAATAAATTTTCTTATTTAGCTGTAACATGCGTTCATGTGGACACCTTCAATTGGTCAATGGGTGTATTATTTCTTTTTATCCCCTATTATGTAATGAGTACTGGTTTCCATAACGAAATATAATAAAAATACGAACCAAACTACGAAATGTCAACGCATTGCGGAAACGCCCCAGAACTGCTATCCATTCTCCCGTGTATAGAACATGCGAGCGTACTTAACTATTCGAACAAAAGATGGAGGCGGCGATAGTCAGCCGAAGAATAGAAGCTTTGTCCTGAATTGGCGAGAGAAGAAACTTAAAGACAAGAGAACTTAAAGCAAATGAATGGATCGGGGACACAGCTGGGCTCGCGAAGGCAGGCCGCGGATACTCCTCTCATTATGGAAGCTTACGAGAACGAATTGGTAAACCAATTAGGAGCATTCTTTTATTCGACATATTCATTTATTTTATATAGTACTTTTTAATAAATAAATTTTCAAATATTACAGGTTGCCAGCACTCGATACTCTCAATTTCATGTTTACAAAACATGCACGTGTATTTAATTATGTGACGTACGTCATATATTTTGTATTTCTGAAATCAACACAATTTTATAGTTACAATATAATAACTGATCATTAAACATTAATATCAATGCAAAAGTAAAATAAATTTTTACTAAAAATTAACTACTTGCATCGGTAATAAATGATTATAAATTTATTACATAATAAAATATTGAATGTGGTACATTTTGTTTTAATTTAATTAAACTCAATCAACCGTATTGGTAAAACACATTACCACAATTAAGTTAAAAATGCAAACATTTATTATATTTATACGTAACATTGAACATTCTTTCCCGTTTTACTCTTAAACTATTAGCAAAAAATTTTTTTTTAAATACTATTCGAATATATTTAGAAATGTTGAACAGGAGATGCCTTTAGTCCGGTTAAGTTGTTAATTAATTTTATTTTATGATGTATTAGTCTTTTCTAAATTTATTGGTTGTGAGCAATTCTAAGAAATCAACGAATAAATAATATCAAATTCTGGCACACTGTAAATAATATAAAGGTACATATAATAAGTAAAAATATACATTTACTTTAGCAGATTACTTTAATACGGAATGATTTTTTTCTCGTGCACATCCTTTTGAAGGGTCATTCTACACTTCTAACTAATCAACTTTTTTAATCTGTCAAAAAAAGTAGTTAGGAAAACAGTAGAAACCAAAATCCTACTAGCGTATAAACGCAGTTACACCTCTTGACTGAGGCGGCCGAAGTACCGCTGCGATTTTGACCTAAATTCATTAAGATATTATTTATTGTGTATGGAAAAAAATATTTCAAATTTAAAAAGTTGTAGAACAAATGTTCGGTTTGAATTGTAGAAAAACCCTGTAAAAGGATGTGCATGAGAAAAAGTTCACCCCGTATATTTCTTAATTACTACTAAATTTCATTGACAATTCGATTAAAATCTGGTTGATTTACGCCATAGATAATATGAATCTTAATTAGAAGGTAATTATGGAAGTATTCTAGGCCATCGTGGTCATTATTCATTTCAACACGAAAATATTTATTTTAGTAAATATTAATTAGAGAACCCACGAACCCACGTTAAGTAACGATAACCCATAAAGTCTTTTGACCCAGAACCAACCCAGCCGCAAGCAGGAAATAATATAGTAACTTTTCTAAGCCTTATAACCTGTGAAATCCTTTTCTATCTTGGGTATGACAAATCCCTCGACCTGCAGGGGATGTAACCTGCCACTGTCGACACCGTATCACAAACCGAATCCCCATAAATCACGGATGTCAGAAAAGTACGATCGCTCAGTCGCCTGCCACGCGCGATGTTTATTATTGTTTAACCCCCCCCCTCCCTCTCCCGTTCCTTGCGGTGAGAGGCACCAATTTTCTACCTTAGAGTCATATATGAAATTGTGAGCATAATCGCTGTTTTATTTTGCTTAGAAAACTGATAATATTTAATTAAATAATGCAATAAAAGAATGTTTACGTTAAAAAAAAAACACATAAAATTAAAACTTAATTACTGTTTGCATGAAAAACGATATATTTTGCTTTTGCCTTATACTTTATTAATATTAAAATGCGTTATTTCGCTTGATATTTATATTAAATATCATGGAAACAATTATTCTTGCTCTTACACACCATAAAACATACAAAAAAATATTTATTTATTTATTTATTCTTTATTGAAAATTATGTAATTATGTAATTACAAAAAGCTCAGCGCAATTGCATGTAACCAATCTATTAAATAACTATTAAAATTAGCCTACCTTAGTACGGGCAATGTCCAGTTAGGTATGGTTATGTTATTCATTATCTAAGAAATATGTAAAAACAAAAATCAATAAATAAAATAAATAAATAAACCTTTTGCAGACTGGGAATTGTATACCTGTGTTTATATTCACTGATGACCTTATAGGGGTTGATCTATATAGACTACTCAAACGGTCTCACAAACAAAAATAAAAAAATAAACTAAAATAATTGTATCATTAAAAAACTTTGTTTTTCATTGATGTACTTCCCGAGCCAGCGGGCGCGAGGTCACTGCCCGATCTCGCGCCGTGCGTTCAATCGCGTTCTCAAACATTAAAACGTTCTCGATAAATTTTGAATTAGTTTCCCTCATATTTGGAAAACATTTTTTCAATATTTTTTGCTGATTGTTACAAAGATTGATACAGATCAACAAAGTATTGCTCTTTTATTTAATTTTATCAGCAATTTTTATCACCCACGTTCCTGCCAGTACCCGCACCGAGTGTTGTCATTGAAGGATGCGCCACCTATCGGCCGTAGAATGTAACAGCTATTTGCCACGAGTGAATCGATGCAAATCTCAGCTCGTAGGCAGAGGTGCTTTGTGAATGCGAAACACATGAATATGTAATTCCTGGAATGTTTTAAATAGATGTTTGTCCGAAGGTGACATACAGCGGATGTACGCACTTACTACTAGTAGCTTAGAGAAGCATTTAAAATATAGCCGATGGGAAAATATTTGAGGTCATTTGATGCACCGAGGATAAAAATCTTGCCGCGTTTAAAATGGTATCTGGTTTTAATAGATAACATGTCACGCTATCGTACGATCAATGGACAATACATTACTTGGGAACATTTAGAAATAGAGGAGAATAAACACAAGGCAAAAAAGTTACTTGAAAAAAAAAAGAATATAATATAGAAAAGAATTTATAGACGTTAATCTGAAAAACTTGTTTTAGAAGTAAATTTTTACTATCTATTTTTTTGCTATTTATGGCTTTCGAAACTTCTTGTCAAGAACTTTTATTTGATACCCGTAAGTCCGACATTGTGACGGGTTACCTGGAAGAACTGAATAAAAAAAAATATTTTTTTCATAAAAAATATTATGTTTAACTTATACAAACAAACTATACTACAGGCAAAACTCATGTATAACGGTTAATTTTTAACGATTATTTTTTTTTGTCGGTGAAACATCATGATTTTCCGTCAAAAATGTACAGGAAAAATGATACGTTAACCATTAAATTAACAGTATTTAATTAGCTCCACAGCTACTTCCAACCAGTTAGAAAAAAATAAATACTGTTGGTGCGTAATCGTGGAACAAAAACACAAGACACTCTATATTCATATAAAATGGTAAAGATATTTTTTTTATGAGCATTCAAAAGATTTTCCTATTTTATACGAAATAACTTTCCGTTATTTTTTTTTAAATACGACCCAATAGAAGACGAAAAAATAAAAATATATCTCATAAAAGGGCAAAATTGAAGGTAGTGTGTGATCGGAATGAAAGAAAAAACGTCATCGATCGTCCCACTCGCTCGCTCGGCGCCCGCGCAGCGCGGAGACCAATTTCCATACACTTTCATTGGCGTGTGCGAGCGAGACGCCCACTGTGCTGCGCGGCAGGGTGACTCCCTGCGAAAATGTTACGTTAGCCTAATCTAGTAGCCGCCTAGGATTGCTTCTATGGGATGACCTCGCGTATTCTGTGCTTACAAAATCAGGTGCCGAAACTAAAAAAGCATTTTCATCCTTTTCCTGCTCATGTCGGAAAAATATAGTAAAGTAAAGTGAAAGGAATAAATGGGGTGAACGAACTTTTTCTCATGCTCATCTTATGAGGTTCTTCTACACTTCAAACTGATCAACTAATGTTGACATTTTTTCCATACAAAATAAATAATATCCCAAAAAACGTTTGGTTTGTTTGCGGCGCACGGTGATCAATTTCGGTTTTTTAACTGGAAAAAAGTAATTCGGTTCAAATATTTCGCTTATTTACCTAAAACGTATTTTCTGTTGATTGCCTTTTGATGTCAGATTATCTAATTTTAGAATTCATTTTTGAACTCTATATCGAATTTCAATATTGAAATAAAAAATAGTAAGTTCTTTAAAAATATATTTATTAAAAGTTGAAGCACCTCTGCGGATAACGATATCTTATCTATTAGTAGGAAGGGTCTTATATCATACATGGTTTGATGAAATTAATTGATTATCATGGAGATCTTCGTTAGTCTTAATTTTAGAAAATGTTCTCGTGTGATTTGGCCGGTCTTTGTAGCGGAATTTTAAAACTTTTTTTGGATAGCTGACATTGAAAAACATTGATTCAATTACATCTATCTCATGTATTAACATTTTGTGAACTGCAGCTGGCACAGGATATAATTAACGGCGGTAGTAACGGCACAGAGAGTTTCTGTTTTTATAAGCCGTTAGATGAAACAGAACGATTTACAGACACACGCAAGACAGAGAAGAGGAAGAGAAAGAGGGAGACAAAGCCCTGGCTTGCACAGCTATGTTGTCGTATGATGATTGTCTGTTGGCAATACCATATCTCAACATAGCGGGGTACGCTTAACGTTGCGTTATACGTAGAAAAGTTGGGTTAACTCAGTGTGTATCGTTGGGAGTTGGGTTGCAGTGCGTCGCAACCTTCTCTATTTGCATTAGGGGCATAGACACCTACTAAAATTAACGAAAGTCTATCAAACAGACGAAATTTCATATGAAGGCCCTTTTAGACTAGAAATAATGTAAAAAGATTTTAATGAAGCCAGAGAATCCACGCTTATCTATGGCACAATCAATGGGGTACCAAACTCTCGTAATTTGGATAGTATTTGATTGATACTGCATTATATACCTACCTACTTTCCTATTATTTTAACTTATAAAAGTTCTTTTTTAGCTTGCAATGTTGGAATGTCGGTTTAGGTCAAATCTTGCGAGCTGAATTAGAACCACTTCCTCTTATCCTACGGAGTTGAAATTTGACCTGTTTGTTCAGTCCCGATTACAATGCATTTTTATGTAAGCATCACCTGAATCTACACCCAAGAATGGCTCCAGACGAAGGAACTCTTCAACGATCAACAGCACAGACACAATTTTGTATACGCATTCAAAAAGCATTACATAAAAGATTATTTTTAAACATGTATTCTTATTCATTCATTGCCTATAGAAATGTGACGCGTTTATTTGTCGTTTCTAGGATAAGATAATAATGGAGTTTTATCAGAATTATGGAAGGTTTATATTAAATTTAAAAATATTAGAGAAATCTCGTTATTTTGTAATAAAGTGTATAATATACCACACCACTGTAGTTCCTTAAAAAGCCTACAGAAAATTCTGCAATAGCATATGCCTTTTAAGGATGATTACAAATAAGGGGATGGAAGATTGTATGCGAATTTTTAAGGTAACATTCTAGGAAGGTGTTTTTGGACAGCTCTCGAAATTCCTAGGTCAACACTATTTTCTCCGATTGCAGAGTTAACTATATAAAATTAATATTGACGAAAGATAAGCGCTTTCAGGGAGAGGCCCCCTAGAGAATGCATGCGCTGTCACTTTAGCAGCGCGACTTACCACTGTCAACGATTCACCATCGCGACCAACCGATATTAAAAACCTACCGATTGGGGTCCAATTATCTTAACGAGCTTCGAGCGGACGACGCTGTGAGCGCCACTTTCTAAACAGATTTATCCGAATGAGAAACGAGCGATATTTTATTAAAGTTTGTAGAATTGGTCGTTAGCATAAAATGGCGCGGACCGCGGATGGCTGTTTGCGACATTCATAGCGGAGGGAAAAAGTATTCAAATTAGACGCGATTAACATATCTATATTCTATTTACTTAATAGCTTTCTCAATGTTACCAATCATGCACTGAATATCAATGAAAATTTCACGTCAACATTTTGCTAGTGGTGTCCCTGGGTTACGGTTCATAGGTTATAACAGTCTCGATTTCAAGATTATTTTTCAGCAAATAATCAATCGCCTGGCTTCGTCCGGACCATTAATTTTGTAAAGCGCTTTATAGGTAGTTTTGAATGGGGTTAAATTATGACCTTCTGTCAAATGAAAAAAAAACCTAAGCAGCAAAATTACCTAAACATGCTAATTCCATGCGCTTGCAAAAAGTAAACCATTTAGGAGTGATGATTGGACAAACATAAATCTATTTTGGGAACCTGCGCAATTTTTAAAGGTCGGCTTAAAGGAACGGAAAAGAATTGAAGATTTTCAAAGAAAATGTAATTAGCGCTCAGAGTTACTTCAGACTAGCGTTTTCACATAAGGCGGTCGGTGGTGTAAAGAAAGATAAATGACTCACAAACGGACATTATCACAAAACGACTCTAATGGGCGCATTAGAATAATGTTAAACCATGAAACCATGTTTTGTTTTTGTGAAACACTGGGTTATTAACAGTATATATGCTGACAAGATATTTGAAAAGTTAAAAAGGTAAGAAAAGCTACGGACAATTAAAACGATAAACCAGATACCTTTTTTTTAAATTCGATTACCAAACTTTCCTTTTATGTATATTTCTCTGATTCGCATTAAATTCGATGCGTGTTAATAGTACCTACTTCATCTTCATTCGTATGGCGTGTGTTGTCGAGGAGGCGCACTATTGGGCGCAGTTCCAACCGCCTTATTGTTGTTTTCATGATGCAAGGCCGTTCATTACAGGCAAGCATCTCGAAAGTCTGTAACTGTATGTATTTTGTTTTTTTTTTTGTCTAACTAACCTAACCAGTCGACAGTGTTGAGAGAAGCACCGTTGAATATTCTCAACGGCGAAAAATGACCTGGCCGGATTTGACCCACTGGGAATTCGAACCAAGGACCTCTAAATTGAGAAGCAACCTAGCCCACTTACTCCCACCTATAAAAAACATTCTGTAGAAATTATGAGAGCCTACTTAATCCCATAATTGCGAACTTACCTATCCACGAGATAGCTAAAAGATAAGATGCGTATCTTCATTTCGAAGGTGAAGAAGCGAGGAAAAATAGCTACGTCCTGTTTGTTCTTTGATAATTTCCATGTACTTCCAACATCGGTGACGTCATCACATCCGCGTGGAAAACAAGAAACGCGCCGTCACTTTCGCGAAGACTAGATAAGTTGTATCTCATAATGAAAATATATCACAATGTGATTTTCGATGACTCTTTTGTGCGCATGATTTACAAGACCAATAGTCGTTTTCACCAATCCCACCTTAAGTCTTCCCTAACTGAGGAACTCTTAAACATGGGTTATTCTTAGGCAAACGTTTGGCGTATCTCAATTTAAGGGACTCTTAGCCCTAAATGAGGTTTGGTGAAAACGGCTCGTAATCTCTTAACTGGAGACAAATTAATACCAGTCATTAATTGTTAATTTTAGAGTAGCATGACTACTCTAGCTGGGTTAAAAATCTGTTCGGACCTCCGTGCTGATACTTTAACTACTAATTTTTTCAATCTAGTATGTAGATTCTGCGGTAAAACCAACGGATATAACTGTATAAGTGTGGTATTTTTATGACTCTTAATAAAAGTAAATTAATCTCAGGATTCGTTAAATTGATTTTGACGAGGTTTTTTTATACTAAGAGGTCGTAGGGTACTTTCCATTAATTTAGGGTTCCGTCACTAGGAACGGCGAGATGCCAGAGAGAAGGGAAGATGTCAATTTTATTATAATGCGTTTTCGTTCAATTGATGGCCAGAGTCGATACATACACATAATATGGAGATGTGGGTGTGATAGTTTTGGGAGACCTGACCATCATGATACCAGTTCAATCATTCTATATTATTTATTTTCATTTCCATATTACAAAAGATACAAAGATCTCATCTGTTCTAAGATAATTCTTACTAATTATAAGTTTAAATATCATGAATTAGGTGTAAATAATATAGTAATGAGCAGAACTACAAATGCATGTCCGCTTTTATTTACGTAAATAGTTGTTGAGATATATAGGGTCAAGAAAAGCAATTAATATTATCATTACGTTTGTTTGAACATTCTGTTTTCATAAAAGGTTACTTCGTTTTATCCGATTCAACGAATTCATGATTATTTTATTTATCTTCAAACGTAAAAAGCGTAAAATCGCAAAATATTCGACGAATATATTGCTTATTTTACGCCGCTATTGCACACCCTTCAAAGAAGCCAAATCGTTCTGTTAATAAAATATTTAAACCTAATGCTGGGAGTATGTGTGTCAAAATTAAAACAAACCACAGGCATATTCTTTCGGTTTAAATATTAGCTAAGCAGCATTTATTCTCTTTTTTCTTACGACCGTCAGCAGCGAATGAAAGAGACGCCAGCGTCGAGTCGATTGTCGATTGGCAGTCAGACTAGGGCCCCAGGGCCGGAGAAATTAATGAAAATGCAGATCAAGTCAACGCATTTATTTATTTCTTTGTTATTTTAACTTTCCGGGCAAACATTTGTCGGTACGCTAAACAGCGTACGCGCGAGTTAAGAGGGAGGTTGGATTCTAATGTCCTAAAAAAAGAATTTCTGTGATTAATGTGATATTTATTTTTATTTGTATGAGAAGTGCTTACAGCTATACATGATAGTTACATAGAAATAGATAAATAACAACTTAAGCCGACCACAGGCATCTCCAATTTAACATATATTATGTTTCATAGAACGAACTAGCATCTAATTTATAGTGATAACATTGTATGAGTGTTATAATCTGTGAATATCATCGGGTGTGGAATGTAAGAGTGTGTATTATTATTATTAAGTGTGATTAGTGTGTTATATATACGAGTATATATATTATGTTTGTTTATACACGGGAAGGTTAGTGGGATGATGAAAAGCATAGTGATATAATTTGTTCACATTAATATCCGCGGGACAAAAAGGAAGAAGTTATAATTATTTTGAACCTTAAAAGCAAAGATAAATTAGTTCGTGGCATAAATACTTCTTAGCGCCATCGAAACGTGTAAATTTCTAATATTTATGTACGCGATTCGGGACTCGCACTTGCGCAAACAGAGGAGATCGCTCTGTTTGTTTTAAGTGCCGATTTGCTAACTGCTAACTGCTGAACGACAGTATGGCGTCGAATCGAAACTCCTGAAAATACTGAACATTAAAAGGAGTCGATTTCGTTCCATGAAACTACAGCTGAACTTCGGTGGCTAATTCTGACTAGGCCATTTCTCATATAGAAACACCGACCAATGTTGGTTAACTACCTACCATTTTTTTATAATCTTCAAACATAACACCACGAGAAGATATAATATAACTGTCAATTTCGCCGATGTGAATAAAATGCAAATAAAAAAAAAACATAAAAAGTGAACTCAACGCGGTCATTTTTCCATATAAACGCTGCAGTGTTGTGACTATTATTTGTAGATGTAGAAGAAAAATAATACTTGGTATCGTTTTATCTCCTAAATATCTAGGCTTTTATGGAATTAATAAGTTAAATTTTTATTTTATTTAAAAGTTAGGAGCCTTAAAAAGTCTCTATTTTTCCATACATTAAATCAAAAGTTTATACGACAATATCTTATTGTCTGAATACAAGAATCGAGAAAATAGAACTACAGAAGCAAAGTTTATTTTACAAAGATGCAAATTAAGTAAGTTTTTTAACATAAATTGATTCTTTTTTTCATAATTAACTAACAACGGTACAAAATATTTATGCGTTAGAGACAAAACGATCTAAAAACACGCGCAAGGCAGAAAAGAGCGCCACCGGTTAGAGCCCCCTCAAGTAAATAATCTTACATGATAACATATGTAAATTATTTCCGATGATTGAGACATATAACTATAGTACATAGCCATAAATATGCGGTCTTAGCTAGTGAGTAATAGTTAAGTATTTATAATAAAAAAAATAACTTCAATCTCTCCAATGACTAAACACCCGTATATTTTGCACAATGCATACTATAACACATCACATATATAATAAATCACAGTTCTATTTTTAAATTTATTTAAAAAAAAAAAGAACACACTGGCGAACGACGCCGGAAGAGATTCAAATTCAAATTCAAACGTCGAACGAATTCGTAATTCGCGACGCGTTCGACGCGTGACCGTTGGGTTGGGGTGCGCGTGCGCCGCGTGCCGTCGCGACTCTGCGCGGAGACAGACTAGCCAAGCAGCCGAGCGAACTGCGCGCTCTGGGCGTGGATCCGAACCCGCGCACTCGTCGCGCGTCGCTTCCGGGCCCCTCTTGTGCGCGGACGGAAGCCGGAGAACGGCACCCGGTTCCGATCGCCGATCGTGTAGCGATTTACGCGCACAATCGATCCTAGTTCACAAGCATTTCTGCTTTGTAGACCGGAATCGTTAGTTTTATCACCGAAATTTCCGTTTCGACGAAATTTAGATCGGCGAAAGTAAATCAATAGGAAACTCTACTAAATTTGAATACACGATGCTCGCTTTACCAAATTATATCGATAATAAAATCACAGAGATGACACGAATCATTTTCACAATAAAAACTGCTGAGTTTAACATTATAAACAATATTTTTGAAGTAATTCAAATTAATTGAAGTAATTCGCTCTATTGCTACTTACAAATATAGTTTCTTTTTCCTTTTGTATAATCTCATTACAACCCTCTCTCTATCTCTCTCTTCATTTCCACAGCGCGCCCTCATAAATACCCTTTCACTCACATTAAAATTTTAAAATACATAAAAATGTTTTTACTACACTACTTTACGCTACACTACATTACACTACACTACACGACACTAAACTACATACTACATGTTTTACTATTCTACACAATAACAACACTGTATTTATTTTATTAGCGTTAGATATCTCCTTTTATGTATTATTTCTCTCTTCTTTTTTTTTTTGTTTCGTTTCTCTGAGTCTCATCTATGTAGTTTGCCATTTCATAATGAATAGACTTACTCCTGAACAACGTTTGCAAATAGTGCAAATTTAGAAAAAATCACTCTAAATTTTTTTTAAATCACTCTAAAATAAAGTAAAAATCGCGTCGTGGGCCTGTGGCGTGGCCTCCAAGATCGTGCGATTTAACACCGCTGGACTATTTTTTGTGGGGTTATGTGAAGTCGCTTGTCTACGCAGATAAGCCGGACACGATTAACGCCTTGGAAGAGAATATTCGGCGCGTTATTGCTGACATACGGCCCAACTTGCTGCAAAAAGTGGTTGAAAATTGGGCCTCTCGGCTGGAATTTGTTCGAGTCAGCCGCGGCGGCCACTTACCCGAAATCATTTTTAAAACATAATGGCAAACCCTTATCTTTATAATAAAACTAAATTCTTAGCCATAACATCAAATTATATGCGTTTTATCTCTTTTTGAAAACCACGCTTCTAAAATCATCACCCTATACTTACAAATTATAAAATAAACGGAAATATATGTTCGTGTAAATTAAAAAAAAAAAAAAAGATATTAGGAACCTTAGATTTCTGCCCTTTCTGCTCCGTATACTTCGCATTGAGGTACATTTTTATTGTAAGCAGATAGTCCATCTTAGGACAGGTGTTCAGCACCTAGTTAGATGGACACGGTGAAGTTTCTGACGTGCCACTAAGTGCGAATTTAGATGAGAGGAGATGTATCTCATTTTCTCTTTGTATGTTTATAGATAAAATGTTTTTTTTTGTAATAATTGTATGTCTAGCTGTAAGTTTTTTCTGTGAAAATAACAATAAATAAATAAATAAATTCATCTTCACTGCGACACGCTCATTCGGTTAAACCCGGGAGAATGCTTGAAAAGAAGTGCTCGTTGGTGTAGTTGCGGTGCGCCCGTCTGTCACGCTGATTTGTTCTTATATAAATAGGCGTGCGGAAACATTGTCGAATGTAAATGTTGGTACGGGGGGATAATTACGCAGTTGTAACAAATTTAATCGTCTTAGAGAAATTTTACTTATAACGTGTGGTGTAACCACACACCAACTGTTTTTTTTTAATTTAACGCGCTGTAATTCCGATTAGTACTGGCCGTCAACAGCGTTGTAGCACATGGGTGCTACTAAAAACATATTTTCAGGCTATTTGCCGTTATTAAAAAAAAAAAATAAAAACCCAATTCGTGATAGAAAGTGAAAAAACGTTCCGTGCTTGTGTTAGGAATGGAAGGGTGGGAGGAGGGGAGATAACTTTGAAAAAGATTAAAAAAAAAAATAGATACCTCACGTGAGAGCTAATTAAATGAGTAACATTTTCCAACGAAGTGTATATAAACTGCATGTTATACATTTTTTTTTGAAGAAAATTCCACGAAATTTCGAATTATTCTAAGATTTTCACAATGGCCGTCACGTTACTAAGTATATATTTTTTTTTTGTAAAATAGATTTCAAAATTATTTTCATTTCCTTAAATAAATCTATACTATAATTATAGCTTACAGTATAATGTTAGAAACTGATGACGAAATTAATCTATAAGTGTTTATTATTCATGATTTTTTTTTTCTCGTTTATTTGGAAAAAAACACAAATTAAAATAATTCGATTATTAATAAATTTTGAATATAGGTTCAAATATATAGTTAAATAAATCAAAAATTTATTTTACTGTGATATCATAAAAGGAATCTAACGAATTACCAGTCATCCTGTATATGTATACAGTGAGTCCTGAAACCATTCCCTTAAGGTAGGGTTGCCATAAATGGTTTGGCTCCGACCGGGACTGATATCAAATAGGAGGAAATATAAGGAAGTTATAGAGGAGGAAGAGGAGGGGGGGTACCGCCCTCCCCCCCATAGCGCCTCAGTCTGGTTTGTGAAAAAAAGGAAATCTTTCAATGGTTCCCACATTTTCAGAATATGTTTAATGGCCGGCAACAAAGACGGTTAACCACCTAGTTTTTGAGCGAGATCGTAAATTACCACGAACTACATCAGCTCCCTCACAAAGGTGTTTCATTCCGTACTGTAATATGGAACAATATTTGTAAAATGGCAGTACATCCCTCGACCCCAGACTTTCACCGCCAGCCAACGTGATCTAACGCCGTCGCACGAATTATTCGCATAATTTTATCATATAAAACCATGATTATTCGGTTACCGGGACATATGGTGGGTTAACCGGGACAACCGGGACAACCGGGACCGAGGCTCTAAACCGGTGACATGTCCCGGTGTACCGGGACGTTATGGCAACCCTACCTTAAGGGGCTCTTTCCGGTGGTGCTTTTAAATTTCATCTAACGCATAAACACTCTGTACGAAATTATGAAAAACTTATCAATTTATGTCTAAAACTTACTTGAATTTGTATTTTTATAAAATAAATTATGCTTCTGTAGTTCTATTTTCTCGATTCTTGTATTCAGACAATAAGATATTGCCGTATAAACTTTTGATTTAATGTATGGAAAAATAGAAACTTTTTGAGGCTCCTAACTTTTAGATAAATTAAAAATTTAATAATATTTAAGAGATAAAACGATACCTAGTATTATTTTTCTTCTACATCTACAAATAATAGTCACAACACTGCAGCGTTTATATGGAAAAATGATCGGGTTGAGTCCCCTCAAGACAAGACCTTAATTAAGTGTTTATAAGAAATTTCTCCGAGTCCTAAAATATTGCATTTCAAAAATATTGATATTTCGAATCACTAACACCAATAAAGCAATCTACGTAATCTAATCTCGGTAGCTTTTTGTGTGCGTGGGTGCGATAGTACAAGAGCCCACAATAGACAAATGACTACTTTTTAAATTTATGTTTTTATTATTTAATTGTTTATAATTATAAAGACAAAATATGTATACGGGGGTTCTTTTTTGCCAACTAAATGTCTTGCGAATAAAAAAACATGCTTTTATTTAAGTGCTCGAGTATACAAAATTTCGTGTCTGTGCTGTTGACCGTTGAGGAGTTCCTTCATCTGGAGCCATTCCTGGGTGTAGAATCAGGTCATGCTTACCATAAAAATGCATTGAAACCGGAACTGAACCAGCATGCCAAATTTGAATAAGAAAGCACCTAAATACTGCATATATATATTTTTTTAATTTTGTAATTAAAAAATCAGAACTCTTTGACACCGTTTGGAAGGTAGTTATGAAGTGTATGTATTTGTATAATTTAAAGTGAGCTATAAAAAATTGATAGACCGTTTTTACGATATTTCCATCAATATTCTTAGAGATATTATACAGTGGCTAGTTAAGAGTTATGCGTAATCCTTTGATGTAAACCACTTTTTGTCAAAAAAAAAAACATACAAAAAAGGATTATACAGTATGTATTTCAAATCACTACTGTCCTTTTAGGGATTTGATATATTTAGATAACTAAACCGGTATCATAAAAAAGAAAAATATTCAAAAAATAAAGTTTAAATAATTTAAAATCAATTAAAAAAAAAAAAAACACCCATTTAACCGAAACGGGTTGCTTCGCTCTATGCGCAGTGTACCGCTTCGTGACTTCTCGTTATTTAGGTCATGGTTTGTTTATGTTTGGGACTGCGACATCAGCGATTTCAAAACATTTGTTAGATTTTGATTAAATTTTAAAATTATTTTTCACATAATTTAAGAAACATTATTCTAATAGTTTTGGCCGATAAATGTTTGACTGAAAGGGCAGCAGCGATTTTAAATACACACTGTATATAGTATTAAAGGTTTATATATATTAAAAAAAGAGAGGAATTGGAGTTTGAGATCTTTCCGTTGAAATTGTATACCAAAGAACTTCAACAGCGCTTTCGGCACACGGATGACTCGTGCCCGCGGAATTTGGAACTGAATCGTTTACAGCCCGTTACTTTGGAATAAAATTTCAGACAAACAAAAAAAAAACCGAGGAGGTATTTGATCTGTATGTAGTTTTGGATGAACTTGCATAATAAACATTAATTACAATTGGAGATTTTTTTTTTAATTTGTATTTCTGAAGAGTTAAAATTAACATCGTAATAGTTCAGATTTTCTAACAAATAGACTTTTTCCATATTTTAGTTGACTATGAAAACCTTGGAATACTTCCGGAAATGTTAAAATTTTATTAATGATATATTTAGTTACTATTATGATGCACAGCATTTTATTTAAATACAAATTGGTATCAATAATTGTAGTCATTGGTACTGGCTATAAATAATTATGTAGGTACATACAATGAAATGAAAATCAATTATTTACATTTTTTTGTGGTTTTGTTAGTCTTTTAAATATAATTATAATATAATACACTGAGTGTATCTGTATCAATAATATGAACAAAATATCTTATGGCATCTCTCGTTGCTCGCCATGTGAACGAGATAGTTACGAGTTAAACATGACAGAAAAATATGCCAGTGATTCTCGGCACATTGCTATAGCTACCTACATAGAGTAGAGCGACATATGCTCGTTAGCTGTACGGTCATTTACACAGATTCAAATTCAATCCATACATTTCCTCAAATAAAAAAAATATTCATCTTTGGCTCTGGGTCTAAAAGTGCTGTGCAATAAATGTGCCAATCCAAAAACCGGTCAAAGATGATAAATGTTTGCGTTAATCCTGACATATAAGCCCCACTCTACCAGTAACATGTTATCAGTAAGATGCTGACATGCATATCGTACTGATTATTACACGCCACTGATTGCTACGCAGATGTAAAGGGAGCTATCTGAAATATGAACAAAAATTTGAATAAAAGCACGGGAAAATGCTTATATACATTTTTCATACGTGGTATGGGGGCCATGGAAATCAATGACCATAGTGAAATTAGGTGTTAATATAAAATATAGTTTGAAATACACATTTGCATATCACTAAGGAGCAAGGTGTTGTTAAGTGTACCTTTTATCAAAAAGTTGTTCACAGTTTATAAATTTCGTTCCATATTTTTTGTAACTATGGAGGAGCGAAATAAAAATAAAAGGCAAATAATAATTTTCAAAAAATTCACAAGAGGCTAAATTTAATGATAAATTTGTGAATACGAGAGTGAAATTATTAAAATATAAATAAAATACTTTGAGAGTATAAAATAAACTATGCACGGGTACTAAACGAGTCCAACGCAAAGATAATCGATTCTAAGTTCTTGTAGGCTTATCGGAAGCGATTGACTTCAAATATTCTTTATGGTCGAATGGTTTGGTTGCTCGGGTTGCTAAATTTTCTATTTTGTACATAATTTTGATAAAATAATCAATTAAATGTATGCCTTCATAAATTGTAGAAGCATTTATTTTATTAATTTCATATCGAGATTTGAGTTCTCAAGATTACTATGTTAAATGTTATTGCATTTTTATTTGAGATATTTACAAATTAATAAAATGATTTTAAATACTCAAATATTTACAAAACCAATTTTGGAAACTAAAATTTTTTTACTATTTTATTTTTTGCTATCAAAATTGAATTATTTAAAGGTAGTAAGTAGATTTAAAACGATAGTGTTGGAGGCTAAGTCAGAAATTTTAATCTTCACACATTTCCTAATACCTAATTAAAGCTTCTTGGATTTTATTAAAGTTTGCTTGATTCTTAAAATAGAGTTGTGAAAAAACATCACCGAACCATAACCGTAGCTCTGATTTCACTATCAGTAAAAGTAAGTTCATTAGCATGATTTTGTGCTGAAAAAAGAAATTTGTAATGTTATATAATATTTACATTTGACACACAAACTTCTCAAATAAAACATTAAATTTAAATAAATTATTAATGCAAATCAGTTATAGCCAAAGAGAAAGAGAATAGCATTATAATAAACCATAAATCATAATTAAGATTAATAAATGTATTTAACTTTATTTATATATATATGTTATAGAAAAAGGCGAAACAATTGAAAAAATATAATGTAGGATGGTATTTTATCATACCATTTATAATAAAACAAGATAATACAATTATAGCTATTGTATTAAAAGTTAGAGTATGATATGTTTTGCAGAAAGAGGTAATATGTTGTGTTTAATTTATCTATATTATTATAATTTAATTCCTTATTCAGTGCTATTATATCATTTATAGTTGTAACTTCTTATTGTACTATAATGAATAAATAAAGAAATAAATAAAATATACTTTTAAGTACTAAAAATTTATAATATATAATAAACACATATATATTATTGCTTCTTAATATGGCTTATTTTGTTTTGATTTTATTGTGAACACCTGAGTGGCCAGGTTTCTATTTTTCCAACAATTAAATAATATTATTTAAAGATTTTTCGTAGCACATTATGCACTCTATTGGCTGATAAGTGAGTATGAGAAGCTGTACTTATTATATAGCCATATTATTTGTAAATAATTTTAATGCCCTCTATTGGATACAAAGTAAACTAAATTCAACTGTAAGCATAGTGGCCTCTGTCATCAAGTAGCTTGAATACGCCATCTACGGTTACTGGCGAGTATTAACGCATAGTTTGCCTACTAGCCGCAACGACATTAATAAAACAAAAGTAGCGCACCGCAATAATATGCCATGCTTGGGTAAAAAAAAAAAGTTGGTAAAATTTTATTTCTATTCCAAATTATTTTTCACGTCAATATTAAGTGTATTTGCGATTTGTTTGTAAGCACCATTGCTGTATTTTGCGTATTCATAAAATGGTATTTGGTACTATGACAAAAAAAAAAGTTACGCTGAAAACGACATATTTTGAATATGTTTATGAAGGTACCGATAAAATTACTTAATAATTAATAAGACGTAAATGATTTCTTCTGTGGTATTAAAAACATACCTACGCATGCAACAACGTCGCAAATTAATATTCGATAAACTATCTTCAGAATGACTAAATGATTATTAATACATATTACTGGCGATTCTAATCCAATTATAAGTCAGCTGATTCATTAATTGATTATCATAATATGCTAATATTATAATTTTATTAAGTTGTTATAATTAGAAACCTATAAGGTAGAAATATTAAGAAGTACTTCTATTTGTTAATATTATAAAACAGAAAATAGATATTTTTTTTTGTGGGTACTATTAATGTTTTATTTCCTTAGGTCAGTCGAATTAAACCTAAACTTTATTTTAAGACCTCTTAGTTTTGGACGTGAGCCAAATATTTATTCCGTCCACACTGTGTAGCAAGAGAGAAATTTAACAATTTTATGCTACCACCTATGCGCTATTATCTCGTAAAATTAATTTTAAAAAAACATTCTTGTTTTCCTTAGTTAAAACATTCTAGGATTAAAAAAAGATATTTACCAATGCATTATTTTTTACTTCTTTACAGTTCTCAAGAATAATTTACGTAGAAAAGTACAAAGATGTTTACTGTATATTGTGAAACTTGCGTCTTTGTCGTTAAAATAAAGTGAATATTAATTATTTATTATTATTAATATACCATTAGATTTATTTTTTATTAGTAGGTAGTAAGGTATAATACAAAAACGTTTCTATTCATTCTTTTTCTTTTTTTTTTGTACTTTCTTTAAGATATTTTAAATTTAGTAGGTACCTATCAATAAAGTGCTCCAGATTATTTATGAAAATATTTGCCATATTTTGTATATAAAATAAGGGCATACAGGATAGCTAGGGCAAAGATCATATTTTTACCAGATATCTGCGGGTTTTTCTTTTCAGCCTTAAGTATAGTACAACAGGTTGTCCCAAAACCATTCCCGAAGATTTAAGGGGTTTTGGTGTAACCATTTATGAGTAATGATATTACAAAAACATCCCCAAATTTATTATATTTTTTAACAGATGGTGTCAATTCGGTCAGCGCGCGAATTCTGATGCCGCGCCGATCGATAATGGCCTTGACAATGTTATGGCGCACGGCGACAGCCTAAGCATTCACACAAAGACATCCTTTTACTATTTTCACGTAAAGTTTTCATTTTTTTTTTGGGTAACCATGATGATTTTTTATATAGCTTTCTTCTTCTATATATTATTATCCGCGGAAATGGAATTTAGTAATTCGACTGCTCTCCTAATAGGACTATACTTGTATACGTCGGTACGACACGATAACCGTCTAAATAGCGTGTGCTTCCGCACTCTAGTAAAACGGTCCGGAACAAAGAAACCAATCGAATCAGGACTTGTCACCTAAACTCGAGTGTGTTAAAGCTTAACATCCCTAATACAAATGCTGATGGAGACGTATTGGGAAAAAAGTCAGGATACTATCTATACCTACGGAGATAACGGTATCTTAGGAACCTCCTCTGAGTAACTCCAGAATAACTGCCCGCAGCAGCGGCAGGTATAAGGGAGCGTCAATTAATATAAAATGCTGCGCAAAATCTTTCATAATAAAGAAAGTTCAAGAATAAACTGGACAAATACACTAACGATAATACAATATGCATTATTGGTGATGGTTGGCCACCCTGGCGCAGACCTGGCACAGACCTGACGAGAGTCCATCGAAAGTCTTCCTGACTAAAAAATCCTGCATTGTTTGTGTCTTGATATAGTTATGAAATATAATGGGAAAATAAAATCGAAAGCCAACAAAAAGAGGCGGACATTTGCATAATTTATAAACGATACGTTTTCTTGTCGGGTCTAATGATAATTCGAACGGCTGTTAATTACGATCGATGTCATCGCTGATGATGATATACTATAATATTTGTACGTAAATTGATGACATTTGCATTTATGGAAATATCTTAGGTTAATTAACAGTGTTGTGTTTTTGTGTGGTATTGGCTGCCGGGATGTAATCAGGGGGGAGACGGAGGGGAGGGGGGGGGGGGGCTCAAATATAAGTTATCTTCAAAACTCGAGCAATAGAGGATCAACGAGTTTGTTTCCTGCAAATCTCTGATGCATCAACCGACTTCGACGCGGTTTACTTTTTTGCACGTATGAAAGTAGATTTTCCCAGGATAATTATAAAACTATGCGAGTAAAGTTCGCTGAAACATTGACAATATTTTGAACTAGGCCAAATGTGTCTGTGCGTTAAAAATGGTAAGATTCAAACCTGAGACCTTTGGGTCAATAGTCCTACCAAGCAAAAAATAAACTTAAAAAGCAAAAAGAAAATAATTTAGGACTGAATGGGATAGAATCAAAAACATAAATACTAAATAATAAATCAACACCGCGTGCTTTAGTGTGTAGCTTGTAGGGTAGATCAATTAGAGGTATTTATATATGTTTTTATTTGGTCTCAGTAATATAACAACAAATGATCGCAATACGTTTTCCATCGAATCGTGGAGACCTTCGAATCGAATTGAAAGTTTAACTATTAACCCAGCGGTCGCGCGTTCGAATCGAACTAAGTCATACCAATTTTGACGTTTCATTACCACCATCACTCCTGACTCTAGCCCAAAATAATTGTATATAACCTAGGTCATAATGAATTAATGAATAATATCAATGAAGAGGATCAGGGCTGGGCAATATTGGTCGTCATTAAATGACCAATGATATACAGGCGACTCCTGAAAGAATGAACCCAGATTGAACTAATCCAACGATAGTCCGACTGAAAAAAAAAAAATTAAAATGTTACACTTTCACTGCGTAAAACAAAGGCGATCGAGGTGATGTACGATTTCCTAACTACAATAATACAAATAAATACGCGTCAGTAGTAAGAGCATATATATTGGATTGACGTGAACGGTTCGAGAGGGTTTGTGGCGGGGGGGGGGGGGGGGAAACCATATAGACTGTATCGTATCAATATTAAGATTAGAAACGCTATAAAAAAGTGTATTATAGATAATTAGATAATTATCACGTGTTTAGGCGCTTTCGTAGATTTGACAGTCCGACGAAATTTCTAGTTCAAGGCGAAAAATATGTCGTCTCATTAACTTATTAAGGCCTACTTGAAGCTCCCAGGATGGTCCTCCATTAGTGAGCAACTTCAGAAACCGTTCTATATTGGACGAAAGGAGCATTCTCACAAAATAAAAGAAATTTTTAGGAGAAAGAATGACGGATTTCTTTGTTTTCTTCCGCGCACCATTAGAGAGTGGAATAGTCTCAACTGCAGCGGCATCAAGCTATTCCCTAAGACCACTTCCCAGCTAAGAAAAATGATAAAAAACTTGGCTTTAAAATAACTTAGTTGCATCACCTGCCAATCAGCTATACTACCAGAGGAAAGATACCTCCAAAGTATATGTAATTTTTAAATAAATAAATAAATAGATACCGATAAAACGGAAAGATTTGAACATGTTTTTTTTTCAATCTATTCTTTAGAAAATTTGTAAGCATCAAATAATTTCCAGTTTCCGTCAATCTAGCAATTGTTGTTTTTTTTTATATACTAACAAATGATTTTGAATTGTAATATTGTGTGGATATTAAAAAATAAAAATGACGATAATGTATTTTTTAATTGTGTAATTACCGTTAAAAATCGTAAAAAATGTGTGTTCTTGTCATCCCAAATATGGCTGACTCATATTTTCACCGTGTCAATTTATCATCCAAAAGCACACGTAATGACATAATGCGTTCTCCAATTTTCGGATTTACCGCGAAAGAAAAATATAACAGTAAACAATTGAACGAACGCGTTGGAAAAAACCGTTCTCGTGTGTTTGTTTGTCGACCTCCGCGCGGAGGTACGGAGGCAGCGAGTCGGTACAGTCGAGTGCAAAATACCACTCGACGCTTTGTGTCAATATCCCTTGGCAGGTGTCGTCGCCGCAAGTGGCTATTATGCAATCGACAGTACGTCCACTCCGCGCGGTCGAGTTTGACCGCTGTGGTGACCTAATGGTGACAGGTTTGAGGAGAGGCCGCTACGACGCGACTCTGATGCTGCGACCTTCATTCGCGGAATCTCGCTGAACTATTTAATATTTGCGCGATTAGAAGCATTCTTCAGGCTTAGTCGTGATGGTCATAGGTTTCGAGTTCTGAACATAAATGAAACTCGCCAAGACCAGCTAGATTCTAAACATAACGACGCCCGGACTCACAGACCGGAAAGATAAAAATATATTTGCAACTCAAAAGGTCTACAATTCTGACGTATTTCTTTCTAAACTTTTATATATAGGTTAAATCACAAGCCGTAGGCTATTATAGTTAGTAATATTCGTGCAATTGTCAGAAAAAATAAGATTTATAATGCCCCAAAAGTATTAATTTATTTTATAATATTTAGACTAGGTGTAAAAATTACAGATAAATTGTTGCCGCTGATTTTCATGAGCTATATAGCGTTTGTTTGAAAGATTTGTAAAATTTCAAACCTAGGTAACAACAATATTTTCATTTTGAATTTCGTGTGTTTTGTAATATAACACATTGACCTTCCATATTTAAATATACGCGTTTATATATATATAAAAATAAAAATATTGAAAATAAAGAAAAGTATTGCAATTATAAATGTATACATATTCTAGAATTAAATCGTATATACTAAATAAAACATTTAAAATTACTTTAAAGTAAATTTGATCAAAATAATACGATGTATTTATTTTAATAGTGGGCATAGTTGGCTTAAATATAATCCATCGATAAGGATGTCGTTAAAAAAAAGTAATTCATTAATAATCTTTTATTTTTAATGGCACTGCGAAAGATATCACCTACTTGAATGTTCTGCTATCGGAATAGCGCGATTGTAATACTACAATCTTATCTTATCTTATCGCGTACGCATTAATTAACATTGGAAAGTCAAATAGGAACGTATCGAAAGGCCTTCACGAACTGCGATCGATATTGATAACGAAAGGTTAATTTTATATTGGAAAATTTACAAATAAAAATTAATTGTTAATAGTCATACTGTAAGTAAATGCCACAGATTACATATATATTTTTAACATAATTTTAATACCTAATTTATGTTTCACTTTTAATTTTCTTAATATATTAATTTATTAATGCACAAAAAACGTTTGGCGTTCTGTAATTTTAATTGTCACGTTTTGGACTATTTACGTTTAACGGGATTGTTTTTATCTTTAACAGCAAAAATATTTGGCGAAATGTAAAGCAATTGTTATTTAAATATCTTTTTATTTATTATAATTCTTTTTTTTTTGAAAAAAAAAGGACCTAATTTGTATTAATATCGATATACGAGATCAGATAATATTTCTAGTCTACAAAAAAAATAAATCCACAGATTAGCCGTAAGATTTAGTTTTATACATAATGGATTTCCGAATAATTAAATTGTGTGTAAAATTTTAGGCGCGTGGGTTCATTCAGTACAGATGCTCCAAAAGTTGCGCCCACTGAATCTGTGACAGGTAAGAATTTTAAGGCGTCATTGACACTTTTTGTCAATACAAAAACCCATTCAACAAGATATTGTATTATAAAGAGAGATAAAACCCGGTCAAGCTCAAACTGAATTTACACGCTGAGGGTTCCGTACCACTATTTTTTACTGAAATAGTACTTACATAATAATGAATTACGAATTACACGTATTTCAATAAAATATTTATGTCTAAATGTATGAAAAATATAAGACTATGGGGCTCTTATCATTTGGGCAAATTCAACTTTTTAAATTTATATATTTATAATAATTATGAGATAAAACCATAGGAATATATTATTTTTCTCAAATAAGGGTCACAAAACTACCTGAAATGTTTGTATGGAGAAACGGAGGTCTGTTCGATTGGCATCGATATTATGTGATCGATTTTGAAACTACCACACTAAGTCAACGTGGCGGCCAATCAAGGAAGTGTGGAAGCACCTTTACGGCCAAACATACAGATTAATATTACCAAAGTAATTTTAATATGGTGTCCTCGATCGTTGTATATATATATATCATATACTCGTAAATATACAAATCTTTTTTTTTTTAGAGTTTTTTTTAATTTCAAAGTACAAAAATAATCTCTTCTCTAGAATCTAATTGTAATTTTATTCTTAAGGACTCTTAAGGATATTTCTAGTTTTGAACTGTCCTTTGCTTTTTCATTTGTAGGTCCTTGAATACGCTATCAAATCAGCAGCTCCACGACCGTCTCGCTCATTGCGAGGTAAACATCTAGGCGGATTTTTTTTTCGTTCGCTCCACGTGTCCCAAACTTAAACAAATTTGATTACATGGATCTCGGCGTATATTTAATAAAGTTCGCTATTTGTTCGGATCCACCAAACTCCATTTTCTTGGATGGCTCCAAAAATCTGGCGATCGATTTTCCATTAAACCGTGCCTAAGGATCTATCATCAAATTTCGTCAACGTCCGTCCTGTGAGGCGTATGTGAGAATTGGGCGGATATATTTTTAATATAATCCCAATAGTACTAATATTATTAAAAGCCCAAAAACTCATTTACTATATAACGATTTACTAAAAAAAAAAACAGTCGATTAGATTACGAGGTGGCGCCACGGTTACTATATAGAGAAAATTAGCGTTGACGTTTATGAATAAAATTTAAATACGTATGACACAAAATATATTTTCGAATCGCTGTCAATCGTTTTCGAATCGCTGTCAATTGTTTTCGAATCGCCGTCAAAAAGCGTCCCAGACTGACGATACATACTTTTTTGAACTTTATAATATTATAGTAGACATTATAAATTATTTAATGGTCCACTTTAAAACCTATTGTTAATACATAAGTACTTACTATGACATAAAAAAATCTATGTTTTTTTTTCAAACTGTTTTGAAATATGTTGCTGTTGTCTGATGTGATCACCCCCCCCCCCCCAGCGAACGGTATGTAATTAACAATTGGTCTAGTCGCTGAAGCGTTTGACATAGACCCTATGGCACAGAAGGCCGCGGGTTCGAATCCATAAATCATAGTCATACCGTCTTTAGCAATCCTCACTACCGTCTTCCCAGACTTCCAGTTCAAAGGAACCTCTCCCAAGCGCAATTGTCGACAGTTTAGATATACTTACCCAACCCATATAATAAGGTCTGATAATCTCTGGAGATGTACGTAATGACATAAACAATTCGTTCAGACAAATAACTATGCGACGGTCAATCACACATAGGCGACCTCACTACTTACATACAGTGAAATTCGAATAACTTAGTGGGGTTGAATGGTGTGTACAACATATAATCGATAATGACAACAGGCTACTATGACAGCCATAGTGCGTCTGAGTAGTGGATGTACTGAAACGCTATAGTGTTGCAAAAAATACATTATTTCGGTTTGAACGTATTGAAATAAAATCACAAAAAAATATAGCAATACTAATATGAAAATAATCTATTTGTATATCGTAGTCGTATTTAGGTAGGTATTGCCAATCGTGATTTTTAAAAGGTAGTATACAAACACAATTACACGTAATAAATTAATTTTCTCGACTATACGTATTCTTGTGTATAAAATCATAATATATGGTCTTAAGTCAATTAATTATCATCTAACAAAAAATTATGATAAACGTATTTATATTAAGAAGTATTTTTATACAACATTACATTGAACCACATGAAGTTATTTGAATCTCCCTGTAGTACATACGTGATTTGGCCAATGTGGCATAAATCATGTTCGCCAACCTGCAGTGGACAGCGATGATGGTTCAGGCGAACTGAGGTCATTCATCCAAGTAGAGGTAATGACTCTAATCCTCAATATACCGCCGTAATTTGTGGCCATATTTGTATTTTTCCGCATTGATGCCCGTTGCATCCATGTTAATATGAGTCAAATAATAGACTATTACATCCTAGACGATGCAATCTTCATCCTTGAAACTAAGCTAACAAATAGGGAGTTTATGAAAAGTTTAAGTTAAAGGTTATTTAGGCAATGTGTAAAAAAACCTAGATAATATACAGAGTGAACTTAAAAGTCAGCAGTATCATTTTAAGGGATGAATTTGAACATGAATTGATAAAAAGACATCTAAAAACGTCTAAAAAGACGTCTAAAAAGACAAAAGAGTCCTAAAACATTTGAAAGTATGGCCACCTAACAAAATATCAGACCGCGCGTATACATAAAATTCCGTAGTTAGTTTCGTGTGGGAAAATAAATATTTGCAGTGAACTGCATTAACAAAAAAAAAGTAAATAGCTAAATAAACGCTATAATTTAATTAAAAATAATTTAGTAATTCTAATTTAAAGGTTCAGGAAATGCTGGAAGTAAGGGTGCTAAAAAATGATTATCTCCCCCGCTACTATCAAAGCGCTCTCGATACCGAAATAGTAGCATCCCGAGATTAGCCCGAGTGTTAGCAGGTTATCGCCGTCAAAGCAGTTCAAAAATAAATAATGCTCGGCGTATTTGCTTTGCCTCCTGGTCTCATTTAATAAATACCAGAAACAGATCTCCCTACAGGAAGCCATTCGTTTTATGTTTGCTGTGGGAATTTCACACAAATCGTCTACGAAAAGTCGAGATATATATTTCTTACGATGGACGAGTGAGGAGTTCCTAAAGAGAATTTTCACAAACACTATTAAAAGTATTTAACACGATACAGACGGTGCATCAGGTCTCAAACATCGCAACTTACTAGAAAAAGTACATACAATTTTGTTTTTTACCATTAAATCCTAACTTGAATTAGTCCATGGTCTTGTTTAGAAAAAAAAAAAACGATTCAATTATGAGGTACCAATTATCACTTTATTCATTAAAAACATTTCGTCCAATCCTTGAATACTTCTCATAAATTTGGGATTCACATATCGCTAATGTCTGTAAAACGAACTAGAGGAAATTTAAAATAAAAGCGAGCAGATGTGTCTGTAGGCATTTTAGTCAATACGAAACACCAACATAATATGATCTGAATTCAGATAATCGAATTGTAGTGACTGCAGAGAACGGATTTGCCAGTTCTAAATTAATGCTAAGTCTTCTCATATTATTCGCAATGACCGTTCTTCCAAGATAAAACCTATATTAGAAAAAAGAGACGTTGGATTCAATTCGTCCTTTTGCAGGAGGAGAGAACGAGGATGAGAATGAGGTTAAAATGGGTTGGAAAAGCACAGATTAATTATCCTATAATGTATACTTTTACTAAAGATAAAATATATTAGACTGTATTTTGAGATTTTTTTAAAGAATGGTGTATTTATAAAGAAACTTGCAAGATATGTCCAATAAGAAAATTAATACCACAGCTATGCTAATATAACTAATAGACGCGAAATCGCGTGAGATTATTTCAAAATGTCAAAGCGGTGACCTTATTGAGACAGAAAAATATCTTCAAGAATGCATTACGAACGAATGAATCTAAATTAAAAATACGATTGCATTCCGAGCGCTGATGGAGTAAATGATGGGCCTCTCAATTTAGCGAGTTAGCTTTCCATCAGCGCTGGACGCCATCTGCTCAGTTCGTGCGTTTCTTCTAATGCTATCATCTCAAAGAGATCGCATCTGCATCAGACGCTTCCATAAAACAGATCAAAACACAATCATCTCAACCCGCACTGAAGTACATTTTGGGACCCATACTTTAGAAATAAAGTATGAACGATATGAACCTATATATCAACATATCACCGGTTTTTTATAATTTCGTCCGTTGTAACAAAGTTTGGAAATCAGAATATTTTTCAACCAAACTTGTGGTTATTAATAGCGTTTGTTTGTTTGTCCCTTCGAAAAATTTACTCCCTGCTTTGACATCCAAGACCTTATGTTTACATCACAGAATCTATTTTAATGTATTTAATATTCGACTTTATATATATACTTACGCATCATATTATCTTAGAATGTCTATTAATTCCCATATTTTTATTTCCGTCATGCCTATCATGACTAGAATAATAAACTTCTTAATAAAAATATTTAGTAATTGCACTTTTAACATGTTTTTTTGGTTATTTTTTTTTTTGTTTCTTAAATATTATCAATTTTGAAAGATTTGTCAGAAAGTTGAGTTTCTGGCAGCCAAAATCATATTTTTGACAGAACCCATTTAATGTAATGTGTTTGTTATGTTAAATACCTGATCAAAACGGTTATTCTGTATTTATTAAGTAATTACAATATTTAGGAGCTAGCTCCGGTGATACGGTTGAGTTTAGTAGGTGAGGAAAAAAAATTAATGCTTTTCAACTCGCAGAACCCGAAAAGGGTCGAGAGCATTCCACTGTCGAATTGTTCTGGAAAGAAACGAATTGAACCCAATGTTCCGTTTTCTCAAGATAGGTTTTATCTTGGAAGGATGGTCATTGCGGCCAAAATAAGGAGGCTTAGAGACACCAGACAGCCTCACTCGTCACAGTCTTATATAAACTAGTTAATCTGAATCTTAGTGGTTCCCAATTAAGAATTGAAATTAATTTAGATGGACTATCATATCGACTAAAACGCCTAAAGACTTGCTTTTCTCTGAACTGCTTCTAATTCGTTCTGCTCTAAAGACACTGGGTGTAAGGATCCCATACTGATGAGCAGTATTCTGATTGTTTTTCTAGAACAAACAAAATACAACATACAAAAATTCAACTCTCAGAATTGTACTTTTCGAGTTAAAATATGCAACATCGGGCGGATAATAGCTTCTCATACATTAATTAGTATACGAACTAAAATACACACAAATGAATAATGTGTGTCAATCGAACTTGTGTGGAATTAAAAGAACATTATTTGGGACACAATGACATTTTAATAGTATTTTGTGGCATATTTTGAGCCAATGACAGCGGCGCGATAAAACCGTTCCAAATAAGTAACGGCGCGCTTAATTAAATAACGCGGAACGCGTTTGTTTATAATTTATATAAACTGCTTCATCTGTGGCTTCGAATAGCCCGAGGTCCAGCGCCAGACATTTAATAGCGTAAATTGGGTATTAGGGTGATTATTATATATATAAACTGGCATCCTAAGGATAGGTTTACACACACACATTGAGAGTATTTTTCTTTACATATTATTCATTATTATCTGTTTAAAATTTAGCCGGGCCGAAATAAATAATAAAATAGCAGTGGGAAGCAGAGTACTTGTATGGATTAAGCTCTAGTTGACTGTTAAACAAAACGTTAAGTTAAACTGTTGAAAATTACAATTGTGTAAATATAAAAAGTTATATTAAGCTTTATTTACTAGGAGCGACAACAATTATTACGTTATGCCCCAAAAAAGCTATGCGCAATGAGAAATAAATGGCAAGTTTGCAAAGCTTGTAGTAAATTATTGTTTTTAATAAAATACCTATCTAACTTTTACTGAAAAAATAAAAAGTAGAAAAAGTTCAACAATATAAACTGAAATCAAAATTATTTATGTAAGACATAACGGGGGGTAGGGTGAAGTTTCACTTAATATTTTAAGAGCACATATTTTATTTATTTATTTATTGTACATAATTAATTTGACAAAGAAATAGAATTGTAGTAGTAGAAATCACAGTTACAAATCAATATAATATATGCACCGGGAGCGATTAGCACTGCTTCAATTTTGAATGTAAAATATTGTCGATGTTATGAATGAATGTTAAATATTTTTATGAATTCATTATGGAACACTTTCGCAAAAGAATCCTAGAAAGTTATCAAATTGTCTATGTGTAATTTGGCATAATAAAATGTTTAAAAGCAAAGTATGAAATCATAGTGTTTTGTTATGTGTAAACGTTTTTCTGATTAAAGGCGAATTTCTGGCACAGCCTCTCGGTTTATTTGCTGATTGGTTTGAAGGCCTGGGGGGGGGACGGGGGGGGGCATCCGCGCAACAATAACACGATGAGATAATATATTTTATTATATTAAAAAATATATTTTAATATGGAGGTTTCGAATGTGTTAAATACCGCATCGCAGTGCGTCTAATCTATTTGTTGGGTGTTTTAGTCACGACGGTAAAATCAGAATGCATTGAAACGTGACGACCATATCAGTGTAATAAAATAACTAGTTTTGAACGTGTTACTGACTAAAATAATAAAAAAAAACCAACACCTCACCCCTAAAACCTTGAAGTAATATCGCATTAAATGTATTATATTTTCAAATGATCACTAATACTAATGCAACCACGACAAAGTATATTTTACAATTGAGAACAGGACATTAATATTTTGTTACTGACAAATGCTTTGTCTGTAAAGAAACTCTCTAAATAGTATAAGTTGGTATCTATAATGCATAATATCGAAAGTACTTGATATAACGTCTCATTAAAATTACACTAGAACTTAAATGTAAACTAGGTTTCTTAAAATCTAATCGTCTTATTTCATCGCCAAAAGTATGGAAGCATAAAATTTAAGATAAATCAGAATAAATAAAAGTTTTGTTGTAGTCGTAGCCACAAAATCCTACAATATAGGTAAATATTAGTAAATATACACATGCATACAAACAAACATTTTTGTATTTTTTTCTTTATTTGGTAAATAAAATACGCGGCATACATATAGTAATTTTAACAACAGTATCCGCAAAAACTAAAAAATAAAGCATTTCCGTGTTGCCATAGAGCGAAACAACCCCCACCGAAAGGGGAGATTTATTTCATTAGGAAAAAAAACATAATTTTAAACAAGTCACGGACTCTTAAGACACCAACACTAAAAAGGATGCAGTCTCTTTATTTATTAAATTATTCAGTATGTTACCGGGAAAGCATATAGTTATCGATTATCGCTGTAGGTATATATTATTACTAGGTAGGTGGGGTTCTTGTAGGTAAAGCGAAGAAGGAAGGAATGTCGTTCGCTCACAGGGCCCTTTCTCTGTAAAGAAAATCCTAAACTGAAACAAAAAACTAAGAAATAATATCACACCGTATAGAATATTATTATTATTATACTACAGCTATAAACCATGTCTCTGCGCCAACTTCAATATTGCAAGAGACCTGCCTTCACTGCCTTCGAAAAACGGAGCTAAGATGGGTCGAAGTACCCGGAAACACACTACTGGAATAAAAGACGAATTCACATAATTCCCTGTCATGTATTCAACGACGTAATAATTCGACAAATATGAAAATTATTACGTAAACTAATTATGAAACTATTAAAGATATAAAATTTAATTTGTATTCATATTTCCTACCTTAAACTAGACGGCGCGAAACTAAACCTTGTAGTAAGATCACCCCCCTGAGAAATTAATTACCAATTATAAAAAAAAAAGTATCCGACATCGCTTAAGTAATAAAAAATCATTCAGATCGCACTGAGAATCTCTTTCTTTTTTTAATTCGATTAAAAACACAAGATATAATCGAAATGATGTCGACGTCGGCTTGGCGCGGCTTAGCTTGCGAAATTGGGCGCCTGGAGCGAGTACGTCCCGCCCAGAGGTCGATCGATAGCGGCGTCTCGACGACCGGCGGGTCTAGTCTGAGCGATCAATCGACTTGAAGGACAAGAGATATGGCACTTGCGGTTTGGGTCGATTTTTGAGCGCCGATTGGCAGCCCGACTAGGCCTGCGGCTTGAGCGGATTTTTACCAACTGATATACCGTACGAAAAATATTATAATTTGATAAAACTTTCATTAGGCCCAGGCTGAAGGCCAACGACTTAACGACTGACAAATTTGGTTGGAATACACTATCTTGATCCATTAATGGTATTTCAATTTACTGTTTTTAAATCAAAAAAGGATCTACAATGAAATAAGTACATCAAACCTACAAAGAAATACAATGAACTTAAATCAAAATATCCATTATAATTACTTTCATTTTGTTTTACCACGTTACCAGCAACTCTCATCGGAATCCGAATTATCTTCATTGCACATATTGATATTGATGCAAAGTTATTAAAAATGTATTGATTTTTGTCATTATTATGAATAAATAAACAATATAATAAAATGGGTTTCGGTTCAATATTACTTGGTTCGACGATACGAAACGGTCGCGCCAGAAATTACGGCGTTCGTCAAACTGTTCAGAGCGAATTTGAAGCATGTATTTATAAGAATCAATAATAGTAAATCAGACGATTAGAGCATGTTGAGCGTCGTTGATTATTTTATTGCTTTTTATAGATACTTTACTATAATTATATTATTATATTATATTATTTGTATTGGTGAAATTTATAAACCTGTCGTTTATAGGTTAAGTATTGATAGTATTGATCAATTATATATCAAAACATTTGGAACGGAAGATTTACTGTTTATTTATTTTTTTTCTTTAGACTAGTCGTAAGTACCCTGTACCTTAAAATCGAACCAAGTACCCTGAGAAATTCTAAAACTAGTTGCCCGGTCGGAAATGAACATAAAATAAGGCAATCGCCTGTTTTAATCCGTATAAATTAGATTGTTTATTAAAATTTTGTGAAAATTTTGCGTGCGAAGGCTTATACTTTTAGATTATAGCGACATAGTATTCCTCTATACGGTCCTGAATAATAAGAATGTAGGTATATAAATAATTCAAAACGACAGTAGGAGATAAGTGTTGGACTCACCCCTTGTTTTCCAAATCTTCGACTGCCCGACCGCCGGAGGGTGCCACCCCTGATGTTGGAGTCATCCAGCTCTACCACCGCCTGGCCGTCCACTGCACGTCTCCGGGACAGCTCGGACAGCTCGGCAACGGGTTGCACCTGGAATCAACGACGTGCACACACATACAGAGTCGGCTTTATTTTATGAGCAACAAAAATCTAATGCACATCGTGCTGATTCTATATAGTATACTCAATTATGGTAACTAGTGGTCGTCCAGCGGTCGAAATTCGACCGTAATTTAAGTTTGAGCAATATTGAGGTCCTTATACCTCTATAATACGGTGAGTAAACCTCTATAATTATTACATATGTATTATATACTCGTAGCTGCGAGTGTGAACAAATACGCCAATAGCATGGGTTGTTTGTAATTCTTACGAAATTTAAAATTTAATGCTAATGTTAGTAAAAATAAACATAATTACAGCTTGTATTTGTATTTATTGATACAATTCAAAATCAGTTTTAATTTTTTCATGTAAAAATGAGATTTGAGTTTCATAGAAGTATAAGATGGCATTAATAATTATTTTTGCTTGACATTACTACAATCACATTGACAAGACTATTGAAAAAAAAACATCTAAAATCACACAAAATTCACAGCTCGAAACTCATTCTGTCAATCAGCTGTCAGTAGTTTTAACGTTTTATTTAATTTAATGTATTTGTAACACATATTATAGATAAATTTAAGCTTTCTGCCCTGCTTCTCAACATAAACTTTTAACTATGCCAAATCTCACACTCCTCCGTGCGCGCAATATGCTTAAAAAGGGGTTCAAAGTTTTCTCTTTGCGTATTAATATATAGATAAACGATTAGGTAACTATTAAGGGTTCAAGGCATATTTCGTATAGTTTTTTTTTAGAAAAATAATTGCTATGACCTAGGTCATATACAATTATTTTGAACCCTACTCAACTAGGCCAAATATGCCTGTACTAGAGTCAGGGGAGATGGTCATACGATAATGGGGAGGGAGGGGTCCACAAAGTGTGACAAGGAAAGGAGTCACAATCTTCGTGACGTCACATCTAAAAAATAAAAATAATAAACGCGAAATAGAACCTTATATGTATAGAAACTTATTTCCAATTTCTTTTTACCTAAATTGCTTCTAGATCTAAAGCGGATTCGTTATTAGCTTTGTGCGAAACTGGTGGTGATACAGATTTATCGGAGGGTAGTTTCCTCAATATTTAAACTCTAGGATAATTAGGCTGGATTACATAGATTAATTGGTTTCGGTTTCTAATATATATTCGTGCAATTCTAGGGACTATATTGGTAATTTTTTGAACATATCTTGACCGTGCCTATTAATTATGATCTAATGCGCTCGCATCGGGACGTAACAAAGTAATCGCTCAGAGTGAACCAACCACACACGGATGAATAGGTACTCTTCATTTTTAGTACCGTCGTCTCAGATCAATTATCTACTATGTCTAGGTACTCTACACTACAGTACTGAGATGTAAGAGATTTTCTGTTTTTTCTTTCTAAATTGTGGTACTTAAATGCTATCATTTGACTGTATCTTTTTTAGCCCGACTCCTTCGTTTTAAACAAGACAAGGTTCGTAATTGAAATAAAAGTGTGGTTCGTTTACAATAATATAATGTTTGTTTCATTTTCACTCCACCTGCGTTTCTTATATTTTTTTCTATGAGAATTTATTTTCTTGTTCGATTTAAGATGGCTATGTAAGTCAATTCATGCTGTAGGATTATTTTAAAAACAATGCTATACATAATACTCCTATACATTATCTGGTTTAGGTACTAAATTAATATAGGTACTACTTATTTATATTATCATGTTATAAATGACAAAACTGTGTTTTTAGTTAAACAGTTTACAATAAAAGTACAGAATAACACATAATATACTTTTTTCACTTCTAAATAATAGAAGAGTAATAATAACGTCAACAAATAATAAAATAATTCGAGAATAGAAAAAAGAAAGAGAAATTGGTTTTTAGAAACATAAACGTACCCGTGCAATTTATAATTATTTTATTATATCATATACTAATATATTACAGCAAATGTGTATCGTTTTTAATACATAAATTCATAAGCTATGTGGTTCACATAAAAAACTGCGAAGATTTAGTGACTTAGTGACCTGAAATTTGTAATTTATTTTTTATAAATTATCGAGTGAAAAATGTAAAAATTTGAATGACCTAAACGTATGATAAAATAATTTGTTCCTGTATAACACAAGCGCGTAATAATATAAAATGTATTTCAAAAATAAAGTTTTTTATCCCTGGCTAGGAATATACGGTCATCATGGAAAACCCGCATTGTGTGGGTATATCATAATATAAATACGTTATGGCAACAATCCTCAACAATTAGATCAAAAAAAGATTTCAGCGATAGCGCGGTTATTACATGATAGAAACCAGCTTATAAATCGACTTCCACCAAGCTATGAATTACGCTATGAACGCTGAAAAGTAATAAAAGAAATACCTTATTTATAGTTATCTAAATTATCGTTGGCATCACTATGATAGAATGTGTTAATTTTATAAATATTTGTCTTTGTATTGGCATAATTTAATTTCTGATGTGAATATTATGCTATTTTAAATGTAGTAGGAATATTTATAATACTTTATAAAATAAATACATTGTAAATGACCTGTCGACAGTCTGTGACTAACGGGTCCTTGATATCTAGTTGTTTATTATAATTAGAACGAACCAAACAAACAAATAGTACATAGGTCGCATATACCTAGCGTCGCCATGTTTAGGAGACGTTTTGACTGGTGAATTTCTATAAAGTAGCTTCTTTAAGGACACAAATAAATAAATAAATTACTGGCCGTGCTAAGTGAAACGCAACGGTTCAATTCATTAAAAAAAAGTAAAATCGGTGGATTATTATCCACCAATGTTGTTATGAAATATAGCGTTCATTGACGAAAAACGCCACATTAAGCCAATTTTGAGGTTAATCACTGATTCTAAAATATTAATTATTTTTAAGTTTACGCCTACCTCTATGTTTCGCTCAAAAGGATACTGCTCGCTTTAAGTTGCAAATGTTAAGCGCCGCTGACAATACTTAATAGCTCAAAGGCGCAAATTGAAATGTTTATACCATATGCGCGCGCATGCGCATGACCACATCCTCCGTGCGTCATGAATGCTCATGATCCTTTTCCCTACACATGGACTGCATCGATTGAGTACACGCACAAACGTGCGAATATTTTTGTTCGAACGGTACTACTCGACTGCAGTTCGCACTTTCGTCAAAAAAAAAAAACTAGTAGGTCATTCAACGATCTTTGAGGGTGAAAAACGCACCACGCCCAAGTAGGCCAATAAAGTACACTCCTTGCGCATCACACGTCTCTCTTGCTCGCACATGTCATCGCGATAAGTCTCTATCTAAGTTCTCACAAGGACGGTTTGTATGACATGCCGTATCTATAGGTGTTTTTTTTAGAGGGGTGGTTTTCAATCTGGCACTACTTTTTTCGTAGTTGGTGTTTTTGACAGCTGTCACTTGATTTATGCTCAGTTTGGTTTGCCATTTCATAATGAATAGACTTACTCCTCTAAAATAAAGTAAAAATCGCGCCGTGGGCCTGTGGCGTGGCCTCCAAGATCGTGCGATTTAACACCGCTGGACTATTTTTTGTGGGGTTATGTGAAGTCGCTTGTCTACGCAGATAAGCCGGACACGATTAACGCCTTGGAAGAGAATATTCGGCGCGTTATTGCTGACATACTGACATGCTGACTTGCTGCAAAAAGTGGTTGAAAATTGGGCCTCTCGGCTGGAATTTGTTCGAGTCAGCCGCGGCGGTCACTTACCCGAAATCATTTTTAAAACATAATGGCAAACCCTTATCTTTATAATAAAACTAAATTCTTAGCCATAACATCAAATTATATGCATTTTATCTCTTCTTGAAAACCAAGCCTCTAAAATCATCACCCTATATATGTTTTAAAAGATCGTTGGATCCATTACATTCCAGTATAAAGGTAAAATATTTTTTAAAATACGTGAAATAATGGAAATATTGGTTTTTCAAAAATACACCTCAATTATTTATCTGCCGTTAATGACGTTTTGACTTCAAAAAAAGCTGGGACTCAAGAAAATCTTCAATGATTTTATCGATCAAAAAGAATCATGTCAATCAATTCGACCATAAACCGATTGAGCGTTTGTCTAAATAATCCTAAAATTCAAAAACCGTTTTTTCACTGTGAATGTTTGAATGATTGTCAAGGTTCATATTGATCAAGAATGATTGTCGATGTCATATGACTGGGAAGTAGTTCTAATTCAACTTGCAAGATTTGACCTAAACAGGGTGTTTAAATGCGATGCAATGAATCTAATGTGATGCGTTCATTCGGCTATACTCAGGTGGACGCTCGGAGGTGATTAGATCATTCGGCTAAAGTCGACGCATCCTGCTGTCACGTGTTTTTTTCTTATATTAATAAGCGTGCGGAAACATTTGTTGAATGCAAATGCCAGTATGGGGTGGTAATTTTTAAATAACGATGAATACATTGTCATGCAGTTGATTATAAATTTTATCAACGTGCGTAATATTAACTGCCATGATTTAGGTTATTAAACATTTTAGGCATTAACCAAAAAAAGTAAATTTGCTTGAGCTAGAGTCAGGGTTCTTTATTTTTATAGGGCGTCAGGTTTTACTCTTTTCGTGGTCAGTAAGCAATTGATGGTTTTTATTTAATTACAGCTTCATAATATAGAAATTTAAAAAACATTTTTTTCTATATTTTAGATCCTTCATTTGCCTTTCAATTACTATTTTTCCTAATTTTATAAGAAGGCTAAAAAAGAACTATTAGCAGTTTATCATTTATTAAATTTCTCAGAAATAAAATTGAAATTTAAAAATCTATCCTTACTATATTAAAGATATAAGATCAAGGTATTAAATATATGTTATTTTTATGATTAAATATACCCCCGCCCAAAGTGGTCCGCGGCCCTTTCGGGTTAGGTTAGGTTCTCTCAAGTACAGGACCTCTTTTATGGGGTGCTATATCCTACAATCTAATATTTTGCGAAAACTTCAGAGCAAACCTCTCTTAGTAAACCAGCCATATTAGGAGAAACTGTAAATTATATGTTGTTATATGCATCGGTTTTGCGTGATTTCATAATTTAAGAAAATGACACGGAAATGCCTAAATGCCTAATGCAAATGACCTACATTTCCACATATATGTAAAAAAATAATACCCAAAGGTAGTGTTGAAATATTGCTTTTAAATATCACAAAAAAATATATACAAGTAGTGTCTCATAGTATATTATTTTTTCAGTTTTCTATGATAATATTTCTTTTTAATTTGTATTATTCTCTTAAATATATATTTAAATACTTAAACCGACATCCTGCGCTCTCAAGTACAGAACCTCTTTAGTACGTTTATTAATGTTATGCTATCCAACGCTTTATCAAAAAATTTAAATAATATTTAAAATTTTTGAATATTGTTAAAGATTGTGTAATTAATTTTTTTAGGTGATTTGCCGCTATTAAAAAACAATTATCAAATATAAGTCAAATAACTTTACAACTCAATTATACAATTATATTTAAATACTGATTTATTTAAAAAAAAAAAACAGCCATTGACCAAAATCTAGAAAGAATAACATTATAATGCGATAAAATAAGTCTGCCGTAGTACGGGCATTGCTAGGCAGACTATTAAAAAAAAAATACAAACTTTTATCAATGAATTTATTTAATTTAATTTCTACATTTAATTCAACAATTATAACCTATGGAATACTAATAACATATGTAGCACTAAAATAGGTTTTTACTAAATGATTCTAATTTATAACTACTTAATATTAAATTATACGAATGACATCGATCGTCCCTCTGTACATCCAATATAAAATACTCGACATTAGTCACCGTTGGGTAGGGACGTCGGAAAAAATTGTATGAATTACGTATCGTACTTTCATCGATACTGTGACTTGGTTGACAATGTTACAACATTCTTGCGACAAAATATAGCCAGCGGTCAGTTCAGAATTCGTGACGGGAAAATTAATAAGCTGCATAGTACATGTAGGTATCTGCATTAGCAATTTTCACTTAGGATTTTTTTCATGTAATCTATAAGCAAATTAGTGTTGCCATTCAAATATTATATGCACATACGTATACACGATATTTTCTATAGTCAGAATAGTAAAATAAAGATAAAGTCAAAATGTCTAATTGTATCATTTCCAAAGTGTGTTTAAATTTAATTTCAATCAAGGTAGTAGCGCATTAACCGTGCTAATATTGTATGAATATTGTATTGTAGTGTATTGAATAAATAAATAAATAAATGACGATTTCTTGCCTCAATGAATGAGACTCAAATCTGTCGACTAAGGAAATACTTCGAGTAGACCGCGTGGGGCGTAGTAGAGATGAGTCGTACTAGGAAAATCTCATACTTATTCTTGCTAGTTTTTTTTTTCAATTTGAGTCCAAAGAAAATTACAAAGCAAAAGAACGATTCAGCAAAATTGCAAGGGACTCAAAACCACAAAGAATAAATTTTATTGAGTACATTCAGATAGTCCTTTCAGAACTCTGCTCTTCTGCAACATTATTATAACAATATTTATTATATTTTTTTTTGTAAATGTTTTATATTATCAATTTAATTATTATATTATATTATCAATTTAATTTAATTTAACAACAATTTGTAATAATAAGTTAATGTTTCATTATTCCCTCACTTTTTGTATTTTGTAAATAATTATTATATAAACAAATCTCTGTTGGTATTTTTCCATGCTTCGACATATGGCTAAGTATCAAATATATTTTTTTCGTATTAATATAACAATAAAAATAATATTAATTATAATAAATATAATATTTTCGCAACTGAAATTGGTCGCATCTCAGAGAATTGAGAATCTCCTAATTTCTTGAAGCTTGTTAAATATACACAAACAATCTCTACCTTCGATTATGAATTTGAATCCTATGTTATATGTTTTTTCAAACATACTTGGAAATATGTAGCTTCTTTCCTGCTATGTGTGTCTATGGCCATTGTATCATTTCGTGAACGCGTCCTTTAGCTCAAAATATTTTAAGAAATTTATGACTAAAGGCACTGACTGCGTTGTCAGTAAATTATTGTGTTTATTGACAACGCTGACAGCGTGTGCGGCATTCAAAACATCATTCACTTGCACGCCTACATCTTTTGTCCACCATTTTGGGGACATGTAGGCTGTATTTTTTTGTTTTTGTTTTTCTACCTAAATAGATTTCTAAACGTCGTTTCCAGCGCTTTGAGATGGATATATAAATAATAAGATAACTCTATATGCATGATATATATTAATAATATGTTATGAATATTAAAGTCCTTTGTTGTTTGTTCACACTAATCTCAGGGACCAGTGGATTAATTTCAATAGTGTTTTTCCGTTTTGATAGAGTATGGTTCGGTTTAGGTACATTACATTAATCTATAATTATACATAAAAGGTTTAACCAAAGCAACGACATAAAATCTACGACTAGTTTAGATTAAAATAATATTTCCGTAATAATTTTGTAAATTGAAAATCTTTTCGCATTTCCAATTTGTAGGTTTAGGTACTTAGGTAGGTAGTATCCACATAACTGCTCAAAATCAACAAAAATGTTAGGCGCTCAAAAGTGATATAATACAGTTTTAAGTAAAGTATTCGTTTTCGCGTGTCAACGAATATTTAATTGTTTTGATTTTGTTTTCATGATGCTCCAAACTCCTCCCTTCTTGCTTGTCACACTACGTCACTCTATTACGGATCTTAGATCATCCTTAACGTGCGGAGTAAATTATAAATGACCTCAAAGGAAGATACTAGTAGATAAAATTTAAATGAATATCATGTTGTTAACTCAACTCAGGTATGTGAATATCCATTTTTGCTATGACCTAGGTTAAACACAAATACGCTATATGTGCTTATACTAGAGTTAGGGGAGTGATGGTAACGAAGCGTTAAAATTGTATGATTGAGTGCGGATTCGGACCTGCGACAAACACCTTAACCATTAGACTCCCACGATCTCTTTAAGTTGTATTGCTGTCAAATATTTAAATGCCGTCCGATGATAAAGCCCCTCAGACAATAGAGGACAAAATAATCTTCGTGAAGTTGTTATAATCTATATACTTATTAATAATACAAAATACGTTCTGTTAAGAATTCATCCGAATTGCAGTCTATTCGTTGAACTATTTCGTTCTGTGCGGCGGTGCGCAAGATATGTTCGGTCTATTGCCCCTCAGGAGTTAAGTTTCCGCTCTGAATGTCCGGTTGACCGCTCACGGTACATCGTGTACTATTAACAAGCGACTCGTAATGTGTATCATCTTATTGTGGCCACGGCACGCCAGCGGAGGATTTATCAGTCCCGCCCGATGAACTTTTGAAACTTATAGATACGGCATGTCATATGAATCGTCGTTGTAAAAGCCCGACAGTAGATTTCCCCCGCCGTTCCGCGCGCCGCAACACTCCACCTTGCGTTTTTTATCCTCACTTGCCTTATCTATACGTTTTAAAAGATCGTTGCGCCCGCCACTTTCTGAATATACTTGAAGTGGCCATCTCATAACAATGCGTACTTCATTGGAAAAAAAAATAATGTTCAAACCATGTAGGTTCCATAAATAGGTAGACTGAAAAAAAATTCCTATACGCTCTACAAGAATTCCTGTAGATATAGTGTCAGCTAAACGCTTTGTAGCGCCTACAGTTCGATTCTAGCGAGTCTTGGGTTACCGTTACTAATGTTTTAAGTAAGCTCAACTAACGTGTTTAGACATTCAGTACACACAACAAATTATAATCCTACTGAACGTTTCGGTTAACTTAGAACTCGGAGCTCGATAATTTTTTTAACCTACCTTTCCGGTCTGCTATCACTTAAGTATGTATGATAAATTAAAAACAAATCGTAAATTAAAAAATAAATTAAAAACTAACGAAAAGTCCAGAAACAATGAAATAAAAAAATACTTAATACTTTAATTTCATGTATTCGACCATAAAAAGGTTTGGATCTTCCTAAACATGGTATTGCAAACAAAGCAACAAAGCACATTACGGTAAAACGTATATCTTACAACAAAAAACAAAAATAAAATGAAACAAAAGTATTATTTTTTTTTAAACACCTACTTTAAACAATTGTGCCCTGTACACCCTAGCTGGCATTGCTGGTTATGGGCTGGGGCACTGGAGAGCAAATATTCCATGTATCAGCTGACCGAAAAAAACAGTAAATTTCAAATGAAATCAGGCGTTTTATTGCGAAAAATGGAAACTTTAAGTGGGATGTGGGAATTTTTCAAACTCATCCAATGTCCAAATATTACTCAATCGAGACATCGTAACGCCCTGTTTTCGGTCATGCTAATGTCGACCTTAAATCCTTAGCCGTAAAACATGATTTACGGCCTCGTTGAAACAAATCATGTCTAAATATAATAAGTTTTAATTTTCTCTAAAATAAGAATAAAATTTAAAAGTGTAGCTTCGCTACACTATTACTAATTTTGTTTACAGAAGTACTAGTGTAGCAAAGCCACACTTTTACACACTTTAAAGAAGTACAAAATAAGCCTTCAATGTAAGTACTTCAATATTTAGTGGTTGAGGAGGGTGCATCACTAAACATGTGGATTTTTTTAAAGATTTTCTCTTAGCTGCCTTGACAGAAATGGGTGAAATACTACAGCTGGTGAAATCTATATGCCAGCATCCTTGTTGAGTCAACGACATTTAATCCAAACCATTTACACTGAAAAGAGATAGGGTGTATACGAGTATACTCTCGACCAAACTTTTTTAACATTTAAGGTGAATGATGAAGGAACATCATGAGGAAGGGAAAAGAATTTCGAATCTCCTCAATGCGGGTTAGATTAAATTACCACAAAAAATAACACTTCTAGTCTTATTTCTAAGAAAGAAATAAATAAATGCTGCAGCTACCGGAATAATGGACCGTGAATTGCATTTAAAAGAAGAAATCCGTATAAATTTAAATAAATTATCGCCGAATTGGTGGCGCTCGCTCATTATGAAGACGAAATAAATGTCAATCTTTCAATTTGGCCAATTTAGAAAAAAAAAACTTTCTTCTGACACATTTGCTTAAGGTTACATTAATCTTGATGAGTATCAATGAATTCGGATTGACTCCAATCGATAGGCGATAGCGGGAACTGACCTGCTAAAATAGTGTTAAATAAATGGATATCGTCCTGAAGTCTTCGTTTTGCTGCACTCGGAATGGGTTGCTTATCTCTAGGCGCTCACCCGAACCATATTTTAAAGCATCGCTTTTCTAATGAATTTTATCGTAGGAACGGCTGAAACGCGGTCGCGCTATCTATGTCGTTCGTTTAGGCTTTAGGCACTGTTAGGGCGTTCCTGAAAATCGGGAGAATGTCTCAAAACTAGAATTGAGAAGTGCTCTCTCTTATCTAAATAATCTCAATTTGCGATGTGCCAATCCAGCCAGGAATGTCGTCTCAGAGCGTTTTAGAACTGAACTGCCTGCCTATCCGAAGAGTGAAAGCGCTTCGCTTGTCCCAGTACACGTTCATACCTAATTGGCTGGCCGATGCAGACATTCTGATATTCAACTCATAGTACCCACTATATATTAATTAACCGTCGGTAGACAACAGTTACGATAATTATTGCTAAATGGTCCATTCTAATTACCGCGATCAACACAATGTACCAATAAATCAAAAAATACTTTATTACTTTTGAGAAATAAACTTTCGTAAAATACTGAAGTTTTAAGTAATTTAAGGCTGTTTAAAAATACCGATAAAAAAGTGTCATTTTTGTAATACATATAAATGAGGTATAAAAAAAATCTCGATAGAATCAATACTTATAGTGGAACTACAATAAATTAAAAAGTAAAAATATAAGGAAATAAACCAATAAAATGATTATAAAAAATAATGAAGAAATAAATATAAATGGAAAAACCTTTATTAATTCTAATAACTTTATGAATCCTACCATGTTTGTAATTTTATTAACCAACGTTTCAAATCATATTATAATTATTATTATTAAGAAAACATTTTCAAATTTTGGTCTTACGAGGGGGTGCCTTGTGTCTTATGTGATCTAAAAAACAATCTATGATCAAATATGGTACGGTATGTAGGTACGGCTGTAAGAATAATGCCTAGGGGCGGAAAATTCTTAAATCCGGCCCTGTACATTGACCTAGCTGGGAAATTTAATTCCATTGTTCGTACTATACAAATCAATACCTCCAATTCACACACAACGTGTGATTTTTAAATATATATAAAAATCGTTTATTTCACATTCATAATCGATATATTTTTAAATATGACTCTTAACTAGGCAAATTACCTGTACCAAGAAGACACTAAAATAATACCAATATGTGAAAGTCGACCCAAACCATTGCTTTGTCATATTACCTACGTAACACAATACCATTATATATCAATTAAGTCTAAATGGGTTGTTCAAAGCCCAGTTTTTTTTATCGTAACATCGAACACAAAGTTATATTACTTTAGGCACGACATTAGGCATGGAAAAATACGACAGGTTTATCGTGAGACCTCATTCGATACTTAAGTAAGTTAATGTTGAAGAATCATCTCGCCGCGAAGATTAGCCAAATCTTAGAATAAAGCGCGCCACATTTGATTCGCGATTTTCGACATAACGTTTGAATTAGCATTTTACTGGCATTATATTTTTTTATGTGTGATACTTAACTAGTATATTAATGCAGCTTTTTGTACTAATCGTACCGTTTATGTAGGTACAACTGAAGTAATTAGCCATCCATATATATATAATACCTGACACAAAACTAATTCGAGACCTGGGTGTGCATGTTGACCCAAAGCTAATGTACGACCAGCATATAGATTCCATTATTGAAAAGTGTTACAAGAATCTGGGTTTTATCATAAGAGCTAATAAACCCTTTCGGAACTTGAGTAGGTACTATTAAAATGCGTAAGTCGGAAGTGTACTAGAATTTGCATCTCCTCTATGGTCTCCTAAATATGCTTTTTATTCCAGTCGTATTGAGAGAATGCAATATCTTTTTACGAAGCAACTTAATTTCAGGGGTCATGTGCATTTTGATAATTGAATCACTTATTTCAAAAACTGCCAAAATGCCAACTTTCTCAAAAAATGTTTTTCTGTTTATTTCGCTTTCTTATATTAAAATATATGTCTTTGTGTGACAACAGCCTTTATATCATGTTTCATCATAGAGTTATAAAATTCGTAAAATCTCCTTTTGTTCGAAAACTACCAAAGTGCAAGGACTTTGGTTGTTTCCGAACTAAACTCAATTTAACACTTGTTCTGTCAGATTGTGCTAGAAAAATGGACGAGCATAACTCAAGCGACGATGAAGTTCCAATTAAAATGAAGAAAGGTTATCTAAACCCTTCAAAATATAAGTATAACATTATTAAGAATGCCAGAGTTTCGGGGGTAGCGCATATAAATTATTCAAACCGACCAGTAGCACATAAACAACGTGGACCAGATTGTTTTTTTTGTTGTAAATTTGTTCAATTTCATCTCGTATAATTTCATAGCTTGTTTTAAACTTTTCCGAATATCTAGTGTTATTATTTCGGTATTATATTGGTTGTTTTACAGATGCAAACGTGGCTGCATTAACTTTTTGACAGAAGATGATAAAAATTATACATTTAGAACATTTTACTCAATTTCTTGTTGGAATGAACAAGATACATATCTACATGGATTGATGGATGCAAAACCGATAAAGCATCATAAATTAATGTCGCTTAATGGACGAACCGAATATTTTATTTAAAAAAAAAAAAAAGTGTAATACAAACTATGCTCAAAGTATGCACTTACTTATGGATTTAGTTTTTCGATTTTTGTAGGTTTTCAGTCAATAAGATATTTAGGACTAAAGTTTTGATAGGCTTTCCGGGGTTCTCAACTTTTAACAGGGTAGGAATTTATTTCTATAAAAGCCTAGATAATTGGGAGATAATACGATATCCAGTGACATTTTTCTTGTATATGCCTACAAGCGAGAGAGTTACAAGTATACTGTCGCATCGAAAATAAATCAAACATAGTAGCGCCATGTCGCTTGTGGTTGAGGTTAAACTGAGCATACTCTAAGAAGATTTTATCCAGTCGAGCCGTATTCTGACCTTATCATCTCTCAATTGAGGAAATGAAATGGAAGCTAAAGCCTGCTTGCCGCGACTGCAACGGGTTCGTGCCCAGCGAAGCGATCAAACCGCCAACGTGCAAGCAACGACATGTGTATAGCTAGCTACCAACAATTAATAATTCAATATAATGGAATCATAAACTATAAAAAATATAAGTTGACAATATTTTACACTAAAGAGGACAGGTGAGAGTTAAAAATGCATTTTTATAAAACTCAGCGCTGGGTTTAAACCGACATCCTGCGCTCTCAATGAGAGTACAGGACCTCTTTAGAACCATTATAAATATAATGCTATCCAGCACTTTATCAAATAATTAAAAAGTTTTTCAAAATTTTATCTTTTCATGCGATTTGCCGCTATTAAAAAGCAATCATCAAATATAAGTCAAATAACTTTACAACTCAATTATACAATTATATGTAATATATATATATATATAATAATATGCACTATTTATGTATGTATGATATAAATAAAAATATATATCCGCGGATCCGGATCATACTCAGTCGGGTCGGTGAGTGTTGACTCATAATTTAATTAATATCTTATAACTTTCTATAATATTTTTTTAAATTATTCATTATTTTAATAAGCATCACAAATCACATAGAAATAATTATCACAAAGATTTGAGATTGATCACATTATAAAGATAGTTTAATTAGTAGCTTTGAGGTACTATTAGTAATTCACTACAATAAATATTTAAATATTTGATTTTTTCTGCAACCTACTTCTGGCCGTCCTTATAACAGGTTTTATTTAACCTAATTAAAGTGGCCATGTTACTTCAAAACAACAATATATGACTGGTATTTAATTTGTGTATATGATATTTTTTTTGTTGTTATATCATTTATTGTTGTAATTTCCTATTGTGCCATTATGAATGAATAAATAAACGGTATTTAATTGGCCGTAATAACATTTCAGAGGCTTGTTTATGATTCTTTCATTTCGTTTTTAATCAGAGTGAGACAATGTCGCGTGCACTTTTCCATAATCGAGATTTTTAAATTCTGTTACTAAAAATATTCTCTTTGTGATCAAAATAATGTTTTACATAACAAAAATAGTTACATAGTTAATTCCTGTTTATTTTTTTAGGGTTTCGTTCTGCGCGATTTAGATTATTCAGTGTTTTAACTGACGTATTTTAAAACGGTATTTTATTTAAATAAAGTAATAACGTAACGTCGTTTGAAGAGTAAAATACTAACATTATCCATTAGGAAATCAAGCCGAAATATTGTGAAAAAATGCCAAAACTTTAATGACGTTTAATTCTGAACATTATAAAATTAAATACACAGTGTAGTATTTATAATTTGTAAAAAAATCGTTTTATTATACTTATGAAATGACTGACAGTTAAGGTTTCTATATTACCAAAAGTTGATATATAAATATAGATATAAAAAAAATGGTATTGTAGTATTTGTTATTAATGCTAATATTTTTTGTCAGTAGAAATCTATTTTAAGTATTACATAGGTTTTTATTGTTCAATCAAATGTATTTTTTGTATGTTATTATGCAAAACTGTTGGTTTTCCAATAAAGATAAATTAAAATTAAAATAAATAATATTATACTCGACTGTTAATCAAAACCTCCGGGAAGGTGTCACTCCTGACTAAAGATCGAACCTGGAACCTCTGGTTCGGAAGCAGGCATTTTTACCGCTGCACCACCAAGACCGATATTTTTCCTATAAATAACCCGTTTCATATCCCTAATTGCTTAATCCGGCATAGATTTGTTTTAAAAAATTGAACAATGTTATACGTAGTCAACTATATATAGTCTTTCGGTATAACGGCGTAATATTAATTTAATGTCCTGTTGCCTGAAACTATGAAAAAAAAACAAAAAATAACCAAAGTGATTCCAACATAGTTCCGTTTTACTGCACGAAACCCTAACAAAACCAATCGTTTCAAAAATAATATGAGTTACTCATGAGTTCCGAAGTAATTTTAGACTCAATTCTGTCCTGGTTCACATTAATATATCGAAAAAAAAACACGGAAATCATGATTACACGATTACTATTAAATATTTGTCATAAAGTCTCTTTATCAACGAGAATTGTAGATATATTATGCTATGGCAGATTTAAAACAAAAGCTGTCTTACCTTGACGACAACGCAGTCCGCGCTACTCTTGATCATGTCGATGATTTCCTCCCTGCATTTATCGTCAACGCTGACACCATTCACCTCGAGGAGACGATCTCCGGGTAGGAGACCCGTCTCGTTATAATTTTGCATAATAGCGCCGGGCTCTGCAAAAATCACTGGCTTCATCACTACACTGCTCTTACAGCTGTTCACTTTAACACCTTTCACTGAATCACTATCACTGAAACCATTATCATCCGTTGAACTGTGACCATTTTCCTTGGCTCCGTTCACAAATAGCCTCTCAATTATGTAAGCTCTTCTGAGGCTGAATCCAAAATCATTTCTAGGGCTCTTTTGCCGGGGAATCGTTAAGATTCGCGCTTTTGGCAAAGGCATCGGAGTGATGTCCGGAAGGGGCAGATTAATGTCTTCGAAGCTGCTTATCTTCGACCAACGCTGGAAGCCTTGCGACTCGCCAACGGGCGACAAGGAAAACGGAGGCGTCGCGAACGAAGAGTTGGTTGTGGTATCGGTTAACGAGTCGACGCTGGGCGAGGCCGAGGGACCGCCCAGATTGTGACTTCCGTTTAGTCTCTGGTCGTCGTACTCCGAGACGTTGACGGCTGGGGTTTTGTAACCAGTGTAATATCCTTTGCCATCCACTGGACTGTGAAGGACCTTCTTAGTAAAATTTTGAAGAGTTAGTAAATCGTCGTTCGATGAAACACTTTTGCCTACAGGCTGGTTTTGATGAGCGATCATTTCATTCTGCATAGTGTTCCTGAGGACGACGTTTTCTTGGCCGTTTTGGAAATCGTTTGTATCGAAACCCTGGCCTGAACTATCATGAGAACTGGTGCTACTTAGCCTTGGGCCTTTTAATATGCCTCTCTTCGGCGGCCTAGGCGGCAGTGGGGGTAGATCGGGCGGTTGCCTAGGACTCGAGTTTGCATTTGGATTATTTAAAGAATTCAACGATGTCTCCGAACTGTCGGACTGCAATATTCTGTCTCCTACCCTCCGACTAGACCAGTTTGCATGGCTGCTGTTGTAGACCGGAGAGGTTTGATTCTGGGTTGTTTCATCGCTGAGGTTAGAATTGGAACCCGAATTCGTGACTAGCGGGTAATTGGAGTAGTTCCTGTCGAGTTCCAACTGGGCGAAGAACGAAGCTGTATAGTCCGCCGTTATGCCGGAAGGTAGCTTTTCCTTTTCCTTTCGGCGTCTCAATTTCAAGGAGCGCCGCACCTGGAACAACAATAACCCGATTAGATATAACATATATATTTAATGTATAAAAGTTTGTATTCAAAATGAACAGTTATACATATAATAAGAAGAAAAAATATACGATACAGACACTCCCCAATTAAAGGACACATCGTTTCATTTTGAATTTGGTTGTACAACATAATTCACGACCTAATTTCCAACGACAGCAAAGATAAATACAGAAGTCTGAGAATAGAATATTAATTGCCGTTTTTATTCATGCAGAACGGTAAATTTCAAAGAACCCGCTCCGCAGTCAACCGCCATGCAGAGAATACTTAAATATTTGAGAGGTTATTTGAATAATAAATTACTGATGACGATTGCCGCTCTGGAATTGCAAACATTAAATTGCAACGAGCCCCTCTGCTACGGAACTCATCTTTCTGATCGCCGACCGCGACAATAAATATTATGGAGAATCAGCGATCAAAACGACATTGAATCGATATTTGGTTTCTATTTCCGTGGCCTTGGACAGGTGTTGGGAAATGAAAACAGAATGAAAACACAAGCGAAAGTCGCGCTAAAAGAAACATCGGGGCGAATGAGGCATCCAAACCACGCATAATTATTTGAAAAAACAATACAATAAAAAAAAAAACAATAGATCTCAAAATTACAAACATTCTCTCCACCTTACGGCGTTGGACTATTGACCCGAAGGTCGCGGCTTCGAATCTAATCATACCATTTTTAACACTTCATTACCACCATCTCCCCTCACTTTAGGACAGGCACATTTGGCCTAGTTGAGTAGGGCCCAAAGTAATTGAATATGACCTAGGTCATTAGGTTAGACTGGTTTAGTTGTCTACGTGGGTCCGTGAGGACTGCCAGGGGGTCCCTGACAGGAAGAAAAAAATGATTCCACTATACAAAAAAAAACTATGACTGTGTGGGAATCCTAGGGGAGGGGTCCACGAAGGATAAAAAATACTGACCTAGGTGTCCACGGGGAAAATATGTTTGGGAAACATTGATTTAGATCAATATACTAAAAGGATATCAGTGAATTTAAACACACCTGTACACATATTACATATACAGGTGTCCCAGGAAGTAGTGATGATCGAAAGCGGGAAAGTAGAGGACCTCAAGGCCCATCCGAAACACACTGTTTTTAGCGATTTTTTATTTATTTATTCTCACCCCTTTTTTACGAGAGTTTTGTCTATAATAACTATGATAGTTTATTTTTAATGACACTAGCAGATTGACTAGGCAAAACGTTTCTTTTCATAAGTTAGACCAGAAGAAATTCTCTCGTCAGAGCGCCTATTGACAGGTTTTAATGTTTCCTTCTGATTTTTCAAACTGCGACATTCTCCCGAGTAAACATCCCCTATGGAATATGCCCACACAATCAAATTGATTCTGTTCTAGTCTTATTGCTCATTTTAAATGTTCTAGTTAAAAAACCTTAAGATTTCTGTCATCATCAGTTAAAAGAAAATTGATCATCGCATTGTGTAAGGCTAGTATTAAAATACACTAAATTAAAAAAAAAAAAACGATATTGCTTAGGGTTTGGACCGGTTTATGTTAAGGGAATAATGGAAAATTACTATTTTTATAAATATACATATGTATATTTTTTTTTCGTTATTTTCCCCTACACCTTCACAAAACAACCTTCGGCAACAATAAAAAAGCGTTATTGTTAATAATTGACCTCCTACTACTGTTGTGAAGCATTTAATTCTAATAGGGTCACGAATTGGACACGCACCTCATCCAGTCGCAGCGGCTCCTCGCTGCCCGAATTGGTGCTGGCCCGGTCCCTCTTCTTGTCTCTGTCCTTTCTGTCCTTTTTGTCCTTCTTGCGCCGCTCCTTGTCGGCGTCGCGGTCGTCGCTGGTCTCGAAGGCCACGGCGCCGCCGGTCTTTTTCGTCATGAAGCTGAACATGACGAAGGGAGTCCACTGCCACTGCTATCGATCTACGCCATGAGCGGGTACCTGGAACGAGGGAAATTACAAGGTGTGATGATTGCGCCGAAACCGCACAAATTAAATTCTAAATTCCATAGACCTACATTTTTGAGAATATATTAATCAGTCAGGAATCCTTTTTGACAGCGATTCGAATATAAATTTTGTGTCATATTTAAATTCATAATCGTCAACGTCAATGTGCCACACAACACAACACTGTGTCAAATGACACAATAATTAATTGACACTCCCCTGCAGGCAGGTACAGGGCAGTATTCGTCAAAATTACCAAGAACCGGACCGAAAATATGTCTTTCGTCACTGAGAAAAATTACATATACATTATTTTAAGTAGATAACTATATAGCTGTTATATAAACATCAATTTGCCCGGTCTGAATAAGATCCCAACTCGCCAATGACCATTCTTCTAAAACCAAAAAATTTACATTGAGAAAAAGGAATATTGGGATTAATTCTTTCCTTTCCAGGACGATTCACTGATGAAATGCGCTTTATGTTTATGTTAAAATACGAGTCACAATGGAATTATGTCTAACATTGAAATTAAATTTCAATATTAGGATGTCTGACATATTTATGGAACCCATAGAATATTAAAGGGAAGCCTATTACACAGAGATAAATGATAATTTATTAATTATTATATTTATTTTTTTATATATAAAACAAAGTAGTGTTCAATGGGTCATTGTTTAACATATTTCTGTTTTTTTAATGTAGGCTGAGTTAAATACATTAAGTATTTTTGCTCATCTACTAAACCGGAGACAATTACTAAATAATATAATATCAAATTAAATAAAAATACACACAGTTTTGTACCTTTCTCGAAACAATTGAAAGAAGATATAAATTATTAATACTATTTATCATACAGCGTAACTGACGCAACATTCCCTCGCAATATATAAGCGGTATGGATTTTAGAAGACCCACGAACGTAACTACCTGCGCCTATGTACCTTGAAAATCCGAACCTTGCATCATGACGACTACAACAAGGCAGTCGGAATTGAGCTTAAGTAGGGTAGGTTAGGTAGGTATGTTAGATGAGAAATTCAAACAAATGCTGTGTCCAATTTTCATCTTTGTTAGGAGTTTCGCAAAATTAAAGAATTTTACGAAAATATGCGCAAAGGTATTTTTTTACTTTTTATTGAGAAGAAACTAATATTCTACTCTCTCTATTTCTATATCGGTTTTCCCTGATTTTAGATTTATTTTTTCTAAATAGAAGCTTGCTCAAATGGGGCTCGCAAAGATGCCTAAACCAAAGCAAAATCGTTAATAAAACCGATCCAAGCAAATTTTGATTTTGATTAATTTTGTCCTAGGATACTAAATTGATAAAAAGCATGACGATAATTTATCTATTTAATATAGTGGTTTAATTTACACAAAAAAAATAAAAAACAGATAGGTCGTTATACGCTACATCGTTTAAGTTGTGAGCGAGGACAAAAAATAAAACTTAGATTATATATAGTTGACTATACGAAAATACGAATAAAAATATAACCAGCTAGATTTTGAAAAATAACGATAATATAAATTACTATTTAATGTGTTTAAAATATCTCGTGCCCGTGCCCGTCGCTATGTTTTAACCTTAAACACCTAATTCCGACCAGGTATAAATAAGGGTTTAGAGATCAGATTGTTTTGACTGTGTTGGAATTCGACCCTCAGTCGGGAAGTCAAAAGGGCCCATAATTAAATGCCATTCGAAAATGCCATAAAAGATTGCCTATTTTGATTATTTCCATTTTTTCCACTTATAATTCTTGTGGTTGTTGGGGATGCTAGAAATCAATTAGAGACATTTCAAAAAAACAATGCAAGCATACTTATGCATGCAATGCTTAAAGCAAGCTGTGAACCGAATAATCTCAGTCGCTATTTAATACTCAAGAGTAACTTTATAAGTGCCGCAAGGTATGCCTGACTAGCACAAGCAAATCTAGCTTCATTGATCAGGGCGTAAAAGTATTGTGAATATCAGTTTATATTTTTAGCGAAATTTTTCGGTAGGTAGAAATTTTAAAGGATTTACTGAACTAGAGGTGTACTTGAATCAACGACTTATATAATAACTATTCAGCTTCGTAAAGGTTCGTAGTTAAAAAAGTTAGCATAAATCAATAAGTAACTGTTTTGTTCAAAGTGTTTTTAAAGTTGGTTTTATTTTTTATTCGCTAAGATTAATTTATTTAAATGTGTAAAAGTGCTAAAAACATTCAGTAGGTAGCTTAAATCTTTAGTTTATTTTAAAGGGAACGAAGATGTATAACATACGAATTTCAATAGTTTCTGTGTATTTTGACATATATTTTATAAAAAACTGTACATAACTCAGATCGTATATTTATAACGGTCACAAATGTTTACTAACTGCCTCAAATTCAAACAGATCCAAATGCCATGAGAGGCACTAAGCGAGGATCGCTTATTTCATAACAAAACAAGTGTTTGCAATCATTATTGTTATTGTGAGAATGTACCAAACAGAGTTTCATATAATTTAAGAGACTATAGACATTTTGTCATGTTACAATATTGGCGTTGGATCACTTTAAATTATAGCTCTCGTATGAGTGCTTGCCGGGCCTAGCCTAGCTACCAATTCGGAGAGTAAACCAGGTTTGGATTTGGAAGCTAGTACAATACAATAATACAATGTAATAAAGAATTTATTCGTTTTTATTTATTATTTATTTATTTTATCACATAATTACTACACAGAAATGTCTAAAATATTATTTATTTATTTGATTATGCTTAAGTATGTAATCAATAATGCTTGAGTGCGTTATTATCTCTGAGGAACTTCAATCAAACTCCACACGTTTTCGAGTATCTTTATTAGAAATACCAACAGTTTTAAATAGTAACAGATAAAATGCATTACATTATAGTAGTCAATGCCACGGCAACGTGACTAATCATTAGATTAAAAATGTCGATCTTAAAGGGAATTGTGGTTGAGTAGAAATTTGCAAGGTAAAGTCGCAAGGTATTAACTTTTGCTTAGTAGTTTAAAATAGTAGGTAAATAACACGAGAATTAGAATAGCGTTGGGCGGTAGGTGGAATATTAGTCAAATGTGTGTCGATTACCTTGCTGGCATTATAAGCAAGACAATTCGAGCATTATGAATTTCATTCTTTCGGCGATATGATCATAGCCTTGCGTCAATCAAGTCATATTTTTGCGATTGCATATCGATCGGTTTTATACGACGTTAAAGTATTTATTAAAACGAGACATTTGTTAATATCAAGGTAACTCGGAATTGCTTTCTGGGCGTTATAAGAGCTGAGACGGTATGCTGTTTTTTTTTTGTTTTGGCGCGACTTCATAATAAATACCTATCATAAATGTTCTACTTTGTAATTTGCCAACGGGAAAATTACGAAAATAATTAATAAACCACAGAAATTAATTGTAAAAAAAATTGGTTTCATTTATCACCTTAATAAACTTAAGTAAGTTGACAACATATTAAAATAAATCTTGACATGAAATCGTGCATAATAAGTGCCTTTATTTTTACCTAAAATATGAATGTAAAATTCACTACAGCACGTATAACAAATAGTGTAGTGTGTAGTGTCTTTAAAAACCTAATTTAAGAAAGTGTCTGATCTTAATAAAAATGTTAGGTCAAAGCACAATTAAATGTAGTTAGAAATATTGAGTTTTTTTTTTAAAAACACACAAACTAACACATAATGCTTGTCGGGGACTACGCGTAACTGCGCCTCCCCGACAACACTAGCCTTAGAAGATGAATATCAGTCCAGGTGACACTTAAAAGTACATTTTAGGCGGGCTGCAGATCCTAAATCGGATGTACAAACTCAGTTTGACAATCGCGGGCTGTCAGTTACTTAGTTTGAAAGCGGTTTGACCTACGACCGCACACGCGCCTGAATAGTTTGAATATGGATTAGTATATATATATATAAATAAAAAATATGAATGTATTAAAATGCAATTAAAAGAAGAAAATACATGAAAAATTAATTAGTGCCTATTATTATTATTAAACATGCATGTCATATGAATCGTCGCTGTAAAAACCCGACACAGGTAGATTCCCCCCGCCGTTCCACGCGCCGCAACCCCCCCCCCCTCCCAGCATGGATGAGACTTATCTCAATGCGTTTTTCACCCTCAGTTGCCGTATCTATAAGTTTTAAAAGATCGTTGACTTCTTCGTTGGTAATCTTCGCTACGTTCTTTTAATTTATCTTTTCCTTAAGTGCGTTTTTATGGTGGTTTTAAAGTTTTTTTGTGTCCTAATATTTGACTTAGCTCTGTCGAAATATGACGATAATACATGATTAAACAACGTTGTAAAACAGCGTGCATTGCAAAGTTGTTGCCATCTTACCTATGAAACCCTATGAAACCCTGAAACCCTGTAGAAACCCTCTATGAAACCCTGTAGACATCTGTTTATTAATAAGTACCTACTTTATGAATTGAGTCACAGTTCACTGGCGATACGTGAGCACAAAATCCCTTGATTAAATTTTATATCTTTCAACCTATATTTAAAAAAACCTAAAATAACTCCTCACATAACATGCTTGTACTAGTATATCAGATAAGAGAAACTGGAATTCTCCAGTTTCTCTTATCTGATATACTAGTAGACTAGCAGACTCTGCCATTTCACGTTTTCCGCTGACATTTGACTGCAGCGATGCGCCCGCGCATAGTAATAACTAACCAAATGTCAGATTATTGGCCAATCATATTAGGCGATTACAGAAACTTAAGCAAAAAAATATTCATGACTTTGTATAACGTGATTTTGACTTGACAACTCAGTCACTTTCGTTACGAGACACGTCTGTCTACTAGCTATGTTTAGTTTTTTTTTGCGCCGTCTTGCTTCAATAGTATGACTGTACCTACGCGATTTAGGTACAGTCAATCGTAAAATAACTGTTTTGTCAATATCGGCAATAACCTAACCGTCCTTAGCCCTAACCTAACCTAACTTTAGGTAAATAAATTTAAGTACTTACCTAACATTGCAATAATTCACTATAAAGATTGTTGTAACAGTTAGAACGTCGAATTATACCATAAGTAGGCACTTATGCATAAAAAAAATCAAGTAAGGGTATATCACACGACTAACCGTTTTTGGACCACAAGCAAGCATACTCCTGATATCATAAATATCACCTGTGAAAATACTAAAAAGATCATGTATTTGTTGTGAGCGCTCAGTTTTCACCGTACGTCGTAACGGTGTCAAGGCCATTATCGATCGGCGTGGCATCGGAATTCGCGCGCTGACCGAATTGCCACCATGATTTTTTCATATTATTTCTTACTCACAACAAATAGGTCACACAATACCTCTCTTAGTTCTCCGGGAATGGTCTTGGGAAATCCCTGTACATAATTTATATTCCTGGGTAGGTATATGACCCTAACCAACTTCAAAAAAGGAGGTTTTTAATATGATTTGTATGTTTTTTTTACTGGAATAGTTCAAATAATTTCGAATATTTTCTTGGGTAGTGAATTTCTCAGGGGTAGTCCCATTTTGGTTCTAAGTACTTTGTAAGTTTTCCGTTCAAAATGTTAAAAAAAAAAATAAATAAAAAATCGAAAATTAAATCGACTTAAACATAAGTATTTCTAAAACCAAAAACACTAATAAACACAACAATAAACTTCTTACTGTCAGTAAACAATAAAAAAAAATCGATCTGTCAAATCGTCGAAGACTATTGACCCAGTGGTCGCGGTCATGACCTGTGTAGGTCATATAACAATTATTATTCTTATGTGATCCCAAAATGGTTACGTTTTACGGCACGAATTCGTAATAAAAAGCGCTGTAGCCATAAAATTAGGTTACTCAAACAAACATAAACTACATTTAAAGTTCGAGGAATGTTAGAGTAATAAAATTTTACTGACTTTATTTTCTCACCTTGATTAAAACTTCACGAAAATAAAAGTTTATTTCTAATACACATTACTTATATAGGTGAAAGTTAGAAAGCTTTCATAAAATATAGGACTGGTTTAACCAGCGTGCATTAAACTCAATCTGTGGTATTAATTTTTCTTTGAACATTCTAGTTATATAATTTGAAAAATTTCAATCCTTAAAAATATTAAAAAGAATTTAAATTTACAAAATGCCAATATACTGTCAAACTTTAATATAATTGTAACGTTACGGCGTACCTATTTAAACGGTCATCTGAATACGGTATTAAAGAAATAAATTTTACTTTTTTACTATATTTGTAACTATGTATTCAAATATCATGTTTTGATAGTGCCATATTCAGACCTGTCATTCAACAATTAACTTACAGTATGTGATGATTTTAAATAATTGCTATTACCTATTCAAATCATGTTTTTTTTTATGGAAAGAATGTGTTGATGTTTAAATAGTATGAATAGTTATATAGAATAAGCGGATTTGAACCCGCGACTGCTGGGTTATAGACAGACGGTTTAGCAACTAGACTTCCAAGATTTTCGACATCGTACATATTATATAATTATGTAGTGAGTTAAAATATTAACCTAATAAATATTTTTCGATTGAAAATAATAAAGAAGATAAAGGTGGATGATATTATTTTTATTGATGTACCTACCTGTTCCACATTTTCATAGTTTTATTTTTAGTTAGTTGATATGAATTGATTGAATTGTAAAAAACAATGATCGTGTTTATGGTGGTAAATTTAAGAATATATATTATTCTTAATTATACACAAATATATTTTATGGGTATATAATCAATATATATATATATATATATATATATATATATAGTAAAATAGTAAAATGTATTGTTTAAATACCGTTAATTAGATGATTTCTATGTTAAAATAGGTAAACACCTTTAGTTTAACATATATAAAAGTTTGACAGTACTGACATTTGGAAAATACGAATGCTTTTTAATATTTTAAGGATTGAAATTTTTTGCAAATAAAATATATAGCCAGAATGTTCAAAGAAAAATTAATACCGGAAGCACAGATAGTTGCATCGCTTGAGGTAATGCACGCTGGTTTAAATACAGGCCTGTATTTTATGAAAGTCTTTCACTCTCACCTACCTATCTGTGCGATATGCAATACGGTCAAACTTTCATTAAAGTAGTGAATAAATGATTTAAAAATTAAACAATAATTATGAAAAAAAGTGTGAAAATGTAACGAATATGACGTATAATGAATGAGAAGTGAATGGTTTAATGGATATTTACAAGAATAACTTACGTTCAACGTAGTTTATCTGAAAATGAATCGTTATGGTTAAAAATAAAAAGAAAAGTGTAAAATATATGCACATTACGTGCAAATCGTTAAGATATAGTAAAATAGTAAAATGTATTGTTTAAATACCGTTAATTAGATGATTAATTATATATATATATATATATATATATATATATATATATAGTAAAATAGTAAAATGTATTGTTTAAATACCGTTAATTAGATGATTTCTATGTTAAAATAGGTAAACACCTTTAGGTTAACATATATAAAAGTTTGACAGTACTGACATTTGGAAAATACGAATGCTTTTTAATATTTTAAGGATTGAAATTTTTTGCAAATAAAATATATAGCCAGAATGTTCAAAGAAAAATTAATACCGAAAGCACAGATAGTTGCATCGCTTGAGGTAATGCACGCTGGTTTAAATACAGGCCTGTATTTTATGAAAGTCTTTCACTCTCACCTACCTATCTGTGCGATATGCAATACGGTCAAACTTTCATTAAAGTAGTGAATAAATGATTTAAAAATTAAACAATAATTATGAAAAAAGTGTGAAAATGTAACGAATATGACGTATAATGAATGAGAAGTGAATGGTTTAATGGATATTTACAAGAATAACTTACGTTCAACGTAGTTTATCTGAAAATGAATCGTTATGGTTAAAAATAAAAAGAAAAGTGTAAAATATATGCACATTACGTGCAAATCGTTAAGATATAGTAAAATAGTAAAATGTATTGTTTAAATACCGTTAATTAGATGATTTCTATGTTAAAATAGGTAAACACCTTTAGGTTAACATATATAAAAGTTTGACAGTACTGACATTTGGAAAATACGAATGCTTTTTAATATTTTAAGGATTGAAATTTTTTGCAAATAAAATATATAGCCAGAATGTTCAAAGAAAAATTAATACCGAAAGCACAGATAGTTGCATCGCTTGAGGTAATGCACGCTGGTTTAAATACAGGCCTGTATTTTATGAAAGTCTTTCACTCTCACCTACCTATCTGTGCGATATGCAATACGGTCAAACTTTCATTAAAGTAGTGAATAAATGATTTAAAAATTAAACAATAATTATGAAAAAAGTGTGAAAATGTAACGAATATGACGTATAATGAATGAGAAGTGAATGGTTTAATGGATATTTACAAGAATAACTTACGTTCAACGTAGTTTATCTGAAAATGAATCGTTATGGTTAAAAATAAAAAGAAAAGTGTAAAATATATGCACATTACGTGCAAATCGTTAAGATATAGTAAAATAGTAAAATGTATTGTTTAAATACCGTTAATTAGATGATTTCTATGTTAAAATAGGTAAACACCTTTAGGTTAACATATATAAAAGTTTGACAGTACTGACATTTGGAAAATACGAATGCTTTTTAATATTTTAAGGATTGAAATTTTTTGCAAATAAAATATATAGCCAGAATGTTCAAAGAAAAATTAATACCGAAAGCACAGATAGTTGCATCGCTTGAGGTAATGCACGCTGGTTTAAATACAGGCCTGTATTTTATGAAAGTCTTTCACTCTCACCTACCTATCTGTGCGATATGCAATACGGTCAAACTTTCATTAAAGTAGTGAATAAATGATTTAAAAATTAAACAATAATTATGAAAAAAGTGTGAAAATGTAACGAATATGACGTATAATGAATGAGAAGTGAATGGTTTAATGGATATTTACAAGAATAACTTACGTTCAACGTAGTTTATCTGAAAATGAATCGTTATGGTTAAAAATAAAAAGAAAAGTGTAAAATATATGCACATTACGTGCAAATCGTTAAGATATAGTAAAATAGTAAAATGTATTGTTTAAATACCGTTAATTAGATGATTTCTATGTTAAAATAGGTAAACACCTTTAGGTTAACATATATAAAAGTTTGACAGTACTGACATTTGGAAAATACGAATGCTTTTTAATATTTTAAGGATTGAAATTTTTTGCAAATAAAATATATAGCCAGAATGTTCAAAGAAAAATTAATACCGAAAGCACAGATAGTTGCATCGCTTGAGGTAATGCACGCTGGTTTAAATACAGGCCTGTATTTTATGAAAGTCTTTCACTCTCACCTACCTATCTGTGCGATATGCAATACGGTCAAACTTTCATTAAAGTAGTGAATAAATGATTTAAAAATTAAACAATAATTATGAAAAAAGTGTGAAAATGTAACGAATATGACGTATAATGAATGAGAAGTGAATGGTTTAATGGATATTTACAAGAATAACTTAATACTCGCACTCGGATCCGGAGTTGATTATCGCTGGAAAGTGATCGAATCGGTTAAATAAATCCTCTTTTCGTATGTGACGTCACGACTTAGCCTGTTGACTTTCGGCTTACGAGGTACAATTAGTCGACCTTTCAACTGTATTGATCGGCCGTCTTAGGAATGCGTTTGGACGTCATCGTGGGCGCTCCCTTGCTCAAAACAGAAGCCAAGCAAGTGAGCGAGTGCGCCGACGGAAGCTCTGAACGCGTTCCTTAAACGGCCGTATTATGACCAGAACTTCATACTATTAAGGCCCTTTAAGCGGCTTACTCGGTACTAATCGGATTCTAGGGCAATTTCGGAATATTATGCTAAATGATCTTCCTAAACGTTTACGGGTCTTCTGTTTTGAACTCTATTAAAGGCGATATACGCAAGTTAATAATCGGTGAGTCTTTAACCTGAACCAAATGTGGTACAGTTTTTACAGGAATGATTAAAATTAAAAAATCCATTTCGATACGCCGGATGGAGTAGCCAATAGCCAATTGTACGAATTCGTATCAAACATTAAGCGACGCGGCAGCTCGCGCACCTCAACCTTTTTTAGCGCACCTTTTTTATACTGAGCAGTTTATAGCAAAATTTCACTTTTTCGAAAAAGTGAAAAAGGACTATTGGACTATTGACTACATTCGAAATTTCAAGTTATCGTGTCCACAAGAAAGTGTTGTAGATAGGTTTTGGGTTATAGGGGATGTGAAACGCGAAGATATGTCGAAATTTTCCAGAAGTCATGCAATGGGTACCATCCCATTGCAATAGGTACCTATTCTAATGAAATCTACCTAAAACGTGAGAATATTTTGGAGAGCGCAGATATTACAACTGGTTATAATATACTACGCATATCATTAATAAAACCAGTGCCTAATTATAGGGTTTCGCAGTATAATCCTAACCTAACCTTGCCTGTAATAAACTGCCCGAGAAAGCGTTGGATACTCATCAGACGGTTAGTTTAAATAAAGTATTCATTATTATTTAAGTACTTTATGTTTCAGAAGTGCATTTACTCAACCATGCTCAGCGCGTATGTTTACTTAAAAAAATATACCTTACTATAGAAAACTTACTAATACAAAACTTATTATAGAAAAATTACTTATAACTTAATATAGAAAAGTTTACTTTATTACGGTCATTGTCTAGTTAGATAGAACTTTGCATGTATGTAAATTAATGTTTAAAATGACTGTTAATAAAAAATACACAGGCACAGATATAGGCACATCTTAACTATTAACCAACATATTAAGAATAGTATTATATTAGAAAGCTCAACCGTAATTAATCATTCTTTTAAGTTTGAGCATTATTAAGATGCTTACACCTCACCAAGTGAGGTGAGTGGGGCTTCAGGTGAGGTGAGTGTACCACTATAATCATTGCATATATTATTTTTTAATTTTGTCCTATTACCTCAGCTGCGAGCATGACAAATAGGTCATTAGCGTGTGTTGTTTGTCTTAATTCCCTGCATATGCATATGAAATGTAAAATTTAATGCTATTAACAGTTGTAAAAAAAATTGACACTTTACAATTGTATTTGTATTTATTTTTTGATACAATTCATTGTCAGTTTTAATTTTTTCATGCAACAATGAGTCGACATTCATAGTCCTATCAGGGTCCTTTCCTAACAGGCCGTAGAGATGAATGTGTCAAAACAGAACAAAGCATAATTTGATTTATAGCGGCCCGTTAGGCAAATTGAGGAAACGCCGCCGAAAGTTTACCGCTAATATTAGTTCGCTATATTTAAGAAACCGCGAAAAGTGGATAGCGAGGCATATTCTAAGCGCCCGAGCGAATGAAGCCGCGTCCAAACATAAACAATAGACCGCTTAGGTGATAAACGAATTAGCAATTGGCGACTTTATTGCCGAAAGATGCGTACAGATAAGATCGACTGATTAGAGTTTTCTTTTCATTTTTGTGATACGCAGTCACTAGGTATCCTTATGGTTTCGTTTAGTACATCATAGTGTCGTAGTAGCTTTATTTTACCACAATTTATGATAAAATTCCACAGGCAGTTATTAATAAAAATAATTAAACAGACATTTTAGTTTCTATGCATACATTTATGTATAAAATTACTATCCCAAACTTTTTTGATGCTCTTGAAAAACAACCACGACCGTTTACAACAATTTTTTTAGTAGGTAGTACTGATAAATGAAACATTGACAGTTCAATAGAAAGCACAAATATGACAACACGGATGTTAAACGTATTATTTATTACTGGCCAGTTAAAATTAATAAAAAAATCATCTATATGCGCAAATAGAAACACATAAATGTTCAGTGCGACATTAGAATTATTATAAATTGAAATACTGTGTCCGTGTTGTTTCATTACTAGCCGTGCTTCAAAATTTACAATAAAAGGTGTTTTTTATTTAGTTATTTATTTATTAGAATTACAAGCAGCACTACAATAAATAGATACAAACACAATAAATTACCATTACTAAGGCCGATTAAAAATAATTACATAAAAATATAGTATATATGAACGCAGGAGTTGTAAGTTAGGAAAATAAAGGAAAGCAAAATAAAGTGCGCATGTGTTGAGAGTGGATGTATGTGCGTGTGATGTGTTAAACCTAACTTTCTAATTCTCTCAGACTTCACAAAATTTCTCACTGACTTCACAAAACTATCACGACTTAGGTGAAAAGTGTCAATTTCAACAAAATTATAATTTTGTACGAATTTAGAAATCTGTGAGGCAGAGCATTTTGGGAACAATTTTGTTAAAATTTATGATGAATTGAAAACATGTCATGATACCATTGTATGATTTTTTTATTTTAATCTAATCGAACCTAAAAAAATAACTAATGCCGCCTTTATAGCCATCCAAAACGCACATCGAATGGGATAAAAGTGCCGCAGGCTCAAGTGAAAGAAGGAAATGAAGCAACCCATCAATCAAAGTTGGTACCGCAGCTGTGAGTATTTTGGGCGGAAGATGCTGTTAATAAGGCCTGTATGGCCTAGCTGTAAGAGGTCAGGTTTTGGTTAAATAATTTATTACTACTAAACAATGTATAGAAGCAATATAATAGCTACAGTTGTCATGGTCATTTTTTTTAAATATATAAATGTGTTTGAACCCGATGTATTAGGAAAGCAAGGTTCAGACTTCTTGAAACCGACGCCACACGCGTTTAATAGCAAAACTTCTGTAATGTGAAGTTGATTAAATTTACCATATTATATTTCAAAATTAGCATATACACTCAAAAATGTTTCTGCGTGCCTACTTATTTATTTAAGAATAAAGTCAAAGTGACAGATAACCAAAAATTTGACAACAGCTGCTAAATGTATTAATCAATATTTGATCAACAAAAAATAAATAAATAATCAATAAATGATCACCCTATATTGGCAACTACAATCAACAAGGCTTCGCGCGCCCATTTGTTTAAATAAGTAAGTAGAAAAATATGTGCGGTGCGCTAAAGAAGTTTTACTTTAAAAATAGAAACGCGCTTGATAAGCTGTTCCAAAAAAATTAAGCTTTGAATCTTGTAATTCTGATAACAATGAAACGCCGCGAGCTACATCGCTCACATCTGGACGCGGCTTTAGCGACACAATATTATTACGATCGGCGTAAAAGCGTTTTGGTACCGCGTGTGAACCGCCAAATGGCGAAACGTGTGTATGAATAGTTGGGATGACTTTGACGTAACTATCCATTGTTGTCGAATTATGTGACGAAAATGCGTAGCGCGTGCCTTCCTAGCGTTGTTATGCATATTTTAAGAATTTTTGGATGTTAGGTTTATATATTGTATTATAATTTTAAAATGTATTTGGAGATTTTTACTTATTTAAAATAAATAAGTATAATGTTGCTGGATATAATGTCTATACGAGTGAGTATCTGGTAGACGAGTCGGCAGGCTCTTCCAGGACATGTGAAATGCTTACTTAAAATAAATGAAATAAAGGTCGCGACAACGACATTGAATTTGATTTGATTTAGGCTTACAAAAAGTACCTTAATTGGTATATGGCAGTACTGGTTTTGCTCGGCATTTCTATTGACATATCGGCATATGAACTAAATGTAAATATGGTCGTAAACATTAAATTATTAAAACAATGTGTAAGTATAGAGTTCTAAGTTCTAATTGTAGTACATTTTTGACGTGTGTGCCTCCTGACAGTTATATTTATCAAAGCAATAAAAATTGTAATGCTATTTTTTTAATACATTACAGTAGTTATTTGTATGGTGCCTGGCACGGAAATGTTTGTGTGTAAATTTTATACAACTTGAACACCTAGCTAAAAACAAAGGTTTTTAATAGACTGTCATGGAACTATGGCTATTACTAGTCACTATAAGTTAGTAGGTTGGTCATAATTTTATTTGAATTTTAAGAATTGCTTGAAAATAACCAGAGTATGTTCGAAAAGTGTTAATGATAAATGAATCTCCAAGTTGTTTGCATAATTAATAATGCCTAGATAATTTCGTAAGTACTATTACAATCCTTGGCACAATTTTGATAAGAAAAAATAACATCGCGTTTAGTTTGTTTTAGATTAGGCAATAAATCTCACATTTCTGCTTTGAGAGTAGCAAAAACCTGCAAAAACATTTAGGTATTTAGTGTAAATTTCAATTTGACACTTCACTACAAAGACTAACGTTATTTCGAATCACCGATTATTTAACTCTGTTGAAATAACGCATTTTTTATTAAAGCATTTCAATTAAAAAATAAATATTGAAATCTTAATAAATGCACAATCCATGTAAATATTATACTGAGAAAATTGGTTTACCTAAACTGTTTAGCAAATGGGTTTTTACTAAACTTTAGTATTTAATATCTAAAGTTTAGTAGAAAACTAGTTATTGTTTAACCATTTAGCCATTAATTGCTTAGAGTTTAGCGGTCACCCAAATAGCTAAATTTTAAACTGTCAGTTGCCAAAGCTTTTGTAACTGGTAGTCGAAAATTTGTTTCAGTGTAGTATAATGTACGAGCAGCAACGTGATTGGACTTAGAGCCACTAAAATATAGCTAATATAACATGAGATGCATACACAAAAAGGTTTGTAGATATGTAATTTAATATATAGTTTAGAGACTGTTGAAAGCCGATTTCTGTTTTCAGTGGTACGCACGGAGTCAATCATTTCTGAACACTATTTTTTTTAGTAAACAAACGCTTAGAAAAGGACGGTCTATCGCTCGACTGGAATATCGGGCAGTCGCGATTTATAAGATCACGCACAACTGCAAGGAAGGTACAAAACACTATGCATCTCTCTCTGTTTATACCTCAGAAGCGTCGATTTAAACATAGAAAATGTAAGAGGGACAGAAGGGCGTCGCTGGTCAGCTGCGTAGTTCTGCGCATCAATACTGTAATAATGCGCGAAATGAAAAACAGTATATTTGTCTCGCTTTGCCCGTTTGTATAACTGATAATCGGTCTCTTTCTCCTGGACTGGCAAAGAAGCAATACCGCACTTTCCGATGGGACCAATTTTCGCGACCTCCGGGCCTTTCTAAATCGAAGTTTAAAGGGGCAAAGTCTAATGTTTCGAAAATAATGTAACATTTTTGGTTGTAGTGCGTACAAAAATCCTACACGCGATTTTTTTGAATACCTCGTCGCCAGCTATAGCTAAATACCTAATGGCTGACCTCCACAAAGCCCAGCTATTAGAATACTTACCTATCTTTTGTTTCGATGTTGACCTCAGGCGCATACAATGGAGTCCGCCGGATGCTGAAGTCGCCATCCGTCAGCGACCCGACCAACCAACATGGCAACATCGAAAACGCTGCCAACGTGACCAAATGCAAAATAGATTTTTTTAAAACTGACCCAGCACGTCCGCTCCGGTTGCGGTCGACATATTAGAAACATAACGCAATTATAAGTATCTAGAAATAAAAAAAAACTGAGAGCGAACAGTTCTTGCGCTATCGGGCGGTGGTTTTATTTGATTTCTCAAAAAAAAAAAAAAATTGTTAGGGATAATTATTGTATACACTAACGACAATATTAATTATGGATAAGTTTGATGTAATACCATAAACGACGATATATAACTACAATACAATGTTATACTAGAACAGTGCTAAAAAACAATGTATTACTACAGTATTCAAATTCACGAGCCAGTACATTATATAACAAATAATTACACATGTTAATTAATCAATTAATCTAAATAGAAAAAACTTGACAATAAGAAAACGTTAGAAATAAAATGAAGTCCTATACTTATTGTCATTAAATAAGTATGCTATTTTATTGTAACTATACTAATATAACTTGCACGTCTCATTTTAAATTCAATATTTAAAAGTTGAAATATTAAAAAAACATTGACTGTTACAAAAGGGAGTTGAATGAGGCCATAGGTTTGACGCGGGCGTCATTTCGTAAGCCGATCCCAAACATTATGCGTAAATGTTTGCGTAATTTTTTTAAATAATTATTATCATTTGAAAAAAGTGTTTTTTTTTTATGTAATGGCCTAGATTATTATATTGTCTATCTTTAGAAAGAAAAATTAGGTTCGCGTCACTTACACAACTTAAAAGGAAATCGTTGCAAGAAAAAAACAACACTTTCTTATTTATTTATTTTCATTACTATAATAAGGTGTATTTTGTGTTTTTTTTTAAGCAAAGAACTAAATTAATATATGTAGAATATTGTGGTATTTTTAGTTTTAGCCATTTGTTGGGAATAACTTCAACAAAATGCACCAAAAGACGTTTTAGGGACTGGTGGCGCCTTAAACACAGATTCGTCAATTGCTCACGTCTTTTTCTCCTTTCAAATAAATGATTATGGCCAGTGTCAAGAAACAGATCATTATAAGATAATATCAAATTATTTAAGAGCTGTAACTGTGAGGTCTTAAAAATATGACTGGCCATTTCGCACTATCATTTGATATGCCCGACGCCTACGATCTGTGGCTTTTAAATATTTGTTTACGCATTTTAGGCTAGTAAAATATGATTTGGGTAATTCTGACTAGTTTTTTTTTAATTTAATCAAAAGTAAGTACTTACGCGCCTAATTAGAATATTTATGGATGGTTTTTTTTAAAATGATTTTGTTTGTGATTACATCTCTCAATATTTTTCGCGTCGGATTTCTTTTTCCAAAACACTTCTCATTTCTTTTTTTCATCCGGTAAGTACTTATTAGAGTTTAGATAATCTAATAGAACCAGGAAACCTATTTTTATAGCTAACAATGTCATGGTATTTTTGTTTTTGGGGTTTTATGATCCCTGAATCCAAACTTTTGTATTACTTACGTCGACGTTTATGAATTTAAATATTTATCGATGTAATTTTTCATAGTTTTATTTTGTACTTACAAAATCAGTGCAATTGCATGTAACCAATCTATAAAATAACTATTAAAATTAGCCTACCTTAGTACGGGTAATGTCCAGTTAGGTATGGTTATGTTATTCATTATCTAAGAAATATGTATAAACAAAAATAAATAAATAAAATAAGACATATACTTTCGTATTTTATAATGTAGTAGACAAAGACGAAAAGAAAACATCCGATCGGATGTGTGCTTCGTTGTCTATGCGCTGTCCTTTCCCATAGACTATAGAGGACATACCATTTCAATTGCTCCAAGTCTACAATGACCCAGTCAAAAAAAGGGTCCATCCGTAAGATAATTGTAATTGCTTCGACGAATTGCGTTTTTGCTGTTTTTATTTATTTACTCAGTTAAAGTAGAAAACGGCGATTATTAAATAGCGTTAAGTTTGCATTTATATCACAAACAGCAATTGGGGCATAAGTACTTACTCGAAAATGTGCTTGTCCTATAAGTATTTGTGCTAAAGGGTGTGCATGAAACGGGAGTGAGCACAGAATAAAGGAGGTGTAAGAAACTATCAAAATCCTTAGTGCTTACCTAAATTAAAAATACGCCCGCTTATTTTCATAACAATTTTGTTAATTTATAATTGATTTCTTAATTCAATAACGCTGATGCTGTGTCCATACGAATTGAAAATACTTGGCTCGACATTATTATCTTTGTAACGGCTCGCTGCAGCGGTTAGTTTGTACATTTGACACTATTAAGGCCGACAAATTATTAATTAAACGCTTTCCGTAGGTAACCAAACAATAAATTAGTGTAGGGATCCAGAATTGACATTCCCCCCGAGTCCCCCTGTTTGCTTAGCGCGGCTCGCCTGGGGTCGGGGCAAAAGATTGGGATCGGCTGCCTCGCTCACACCATCAGCCATAAATCCTAGACCACAAATTCAATTATGAAGAATTCGCTGCCCCTATGCGTTGGTTAATGTTCACGTCACTCCCCCCACCCCCCACCCCCGCACCTCATGCCCAAATACGTGAGATGTAACTTGCTCTAAATTTTAGGAATGCTGCGTATATATATTTAAACATTCAGAAGTGTTCATACAATGTTTGCAATAGTTTCCCAACATTAAACCTATGTTTTCAGCATATAAGCATTAATAAAATGCATAGATAAGGAAAGTATTGTTACCGGATGAAAGTAACTGACTCCCACTTTTTCGACAGATCTGTAGCTTTTGAGGTCCCCTGAATCCATTTTGACCATTTTTGGGATGACGTCTGTATGTATGCTATAACACGATTTTTTAATATTTTTAAAAATTATCTCATTCATTTCCCGCTATCGAAATACTTAAAAATAATTTTAAACATTTATTTTCGTTGAATCTAAATTTAAAAGTAGATAAGTAAGTAAGCGTTATTATATTAAATTTATGAAGTAGGCAATTGCTTAATTATATTTTTTTCAAATGTGTTCCCTTCTATTATTACTTGCTTTCAGTTATGTCAAGGAATTAATTATATACGAGAATATTGTTTACGAAAACCCCTAAATTTATACTAAATCTATATTTTTTTTTTAAAAACTCATTTCATTTCAATATTTGTTTGAGTATATAAATAATTTAGAAAAAAATACATTTAAGTATAATGGGATGATCCTGGAATTTCATTTAACAAATTTATTTTAATCTTGTATTGGGCAGTTTCAATTCTAAGACACTTTTTCTCTAAATTCTAAAACACTACTGTCTTCTTTATTCTGTGGCACTACTACACAAAGTATTTGATGCCTTAATGCATTTTATTTTTGAAATTGAGAAAATAAATTCTTTTTAAACATTATTTCTCTCGTGTGGTCAATAGAATTATTGATATTCCGGTCCACGTTTATTGTTATTAAAATGAATTTCTATAAAATCAACTAAATTATTTATATTTAAATTCGATGCCAATTAAATTCTAAAAGGATATGCAAAACACTAACTTGTTAAAAATACAAAAGTTAAAAAGTGACTTCACAGCTGTTCGCCCGAGACAATGCGTAATTAGGTTTTAAGATGAATATATGCATAGGTACACCAGCAGACCGTACAGCGCAATCTAGCAGGCCTTAGCTTAGATAGTGGTCACAGCCCGTATTGCTCATTACTTATTCCATAATATCCGCATATTTTACCTAAATATATACTTTTTAATCTGTGGTTACGCCCACCTCAACATGTACACTAGTCCTTCGGGGTAGTTGACATTCATTATCGGTTAAAATTACGATAACTCGATCAAATAGCACAATAATTATTGTAGGGTTTGTTATAGTTCGCCCCACTTCGGCTGTGTACAAAGCCAGAATGCAGACGAGATAAGGAAACAGCAAGTAAACATAAATAAAACCACAATGTTATTTACCTTAGTTTAGAAGAACGCCGGAATCCTGTTAAATTTCCAAGCGGCGAGCACAGACGACAAATCACTTTGTTACACAATTTATAATATATACACTGCAATTGTAAAATTATATTTTTTCACTACACAAGCACTTTATAAATTTCGACACTCACTAATCGCGCTACACAATTTTGACAGCTCGCAGGCCGATGGATGACGATCGGCGATTAGCGACGGTCGCCGCCGCTGGAAGTTGCCGATCCCGCACCACTGCGAACTACGAGCGAATAGTAGTCTCGAGGCGAATGCTATCTATTTGTCTCCTTCTACAACCGGCCGTGCGAACGGGACAACGAATCACACCGCAGTATGGATTAACTGTAAAATAGGTACCGTTCTTGAGTAAACGGATGTAAACGGATACTTAACGAAAAATATTTTTTCTTTTTTAAATTACCAAGAAATCCATAAATGTTTTTTGTTGTTAACTTTTATTAAATTATATTTTCAGTACGAATACGAATTTAGCCAATTTCTAAACATTTCACACCTAGATATTGTCCTACTGCACTTTAGATGGCAGCAGTTATGATGCATTTTTAAAAAGTTATAAAATTCTGTAAAGAACCTACAATTTTATATTTATACGTTAATATGTATATAAATATTATTTGCATTTCCTTAAAGCTCACTAAAAAGAATCTGATTATTTATTCTAAGTTTTAATTCGTTATCCTAGTATTTAATCTAGCATGCAAAAGATGACACTAGCAAACACATTTCTTATAAAGCTTCCATATTTTTTCAAAAGATGTCTATATACTTATTTACGTGGTTCGAATAACAAACTACAGATAGCAGTAAGAAATATTATAATATATTTTTGAACTAAATACGAAATTCAGAATAAATTTTATTCATAAAAGTTCACAAAAAAAACAAAAGTTTTATAGTAATATAGTAACAAAATAATGGTAAAGGAAATCCACATTAAATTAGTGTGTTTCCTGTTAATAGATTCGTCTGCAACTACAAGAGAGTAATTTCCGAAAAAACACAAAAGGCTGGTAAAGTCTCGCCGGGGGGGGGGGGGGGCGATGGAAGCTGTCGTTAACAAAAGGATTTTCACCGAAGTTAACCGCCCCCGATTAACACTCCAATATTCCACACGCAATAAAAAACAAACACACGCAACAAAACAAGCAACCACAGACCAGCCCTCCAGAGCTAATATTCTGGAGGACCTAACCTAACCTAACCTAACCTAACCTAACCCCCTACACCTACTTATACAAGACCTACTGGTTACTACAGGCTAGCTACATTGAGCAAATCCAGGCCCTGTTTGCAGATGCGTATCAACTGTCATGTCTTGGCGTATAAGATGGGTAGGGTTGACATAGATTCTCAAGGTAAAATAGAGGCAAAAGCCAGGGGATCTCCCCGGATTTTTTTTAAACCTATCCTTTTAATGGTGCAATTTTAAGCCACTTTTAAAGAAAACCAATGTATAAACCTGTATAAATTCTATACGATAATTTGAAATATCAACAAATTGGTTACGGTAAATCAGTATTACTTCAAAATTAGAGATATAAAATGAAACTGTATTTCTATAACATAAATTCATCTAGCTTTCTGGAACGCTAACGGCATTAGAAATCAAAAGGCCGAAGTGCAGTTAGTTCCTAATTGACTGAGACATTGACATCCTCATGGTCAACAAAACTCACTTTAACCTTAGTCGAAGCCTCAAATTCGCTAATGACATTCAAAGTGATGATCGCGATGGTTCTAAAGGCGGTACTGTAATTCTGATTAGATTCACTCGTTTGGAAGCTACTGCTGTGAGCGTCCACATGACTGATCACCCTCCAATCCGGCTTCGGCTTATCTCTTGGCCAACAGATCTGTTGTTGCCTCTAATTTCACCTCTCTATTCTTTTTGGACGATGGGGTGATTAATTGCGGGGGATTTCAACGCAAAGCACAGAGAATGAAACAGCAGACTTATTGAAATTTTAGATGCAAACAGAGCTATAGCCCACGCCCCCACAGAACCAACCAGATTTCCCCTGGGCGATCAGTTCGGAGCCCCAGATGTCCTCAACATAGCACTTCTCAAAAACATTACACTACAAGCAACTATCGACACAGTACTCAAACTCTCCTCAGACCATAATCCAGTCATTTTATACTTAGAAGGAGGCCTAAACTCTGCGTACACCACAACAAAAACCATAGTCAACTGGGAATTCTTTGCTGAACACGCAAACAACACAGACTTCACTCTCTCAGCAATCGACTCTAAACCAAACTCTATAAGGCAATAACAACTTTACAAATCGTTACTACCGTAAAAACAGAACCACCATGCTCAAGACTACTGGATCAAATAAGAGCCCTAATCGCACAGAAAAACATTATCACAGTAAACGCTGGCAATGGTAACCACAGCCCGTAACAAAACCACCGGAGTAGTATCCCAGCTATACCCCTTTCTGAAAAACAGTCATCTTAGCACATTTAACAAAACACTTCTATACAAAACAGTCATCCGCCTCGTCATCATGACCTACGCATGCCCCATCTGCGGCTATGCGACCACATGACATATCAACAAACTAAAAATAAGACAGAACAGTGCACTTAGATGCACAGGAGCTGGGAGGGGCACTTTTCGTTAGATGCACTTTTCTTATAATTTTTTCATTTAAATCTTTTCGCAGAGCTTATTCGATCGGTAGTACATATAGGTACCTCATCATAGGCTTTAACTGAATTCTCGAGGAAGGGATTAAACAAATATTTGAAAAAGTTAATTATAATATTTGAAGATAGTTTACCAAAGTGCTCTTGTCACTCAGAATTACTACAATGATTGCCGCGTACAACGCTCGCCTTGAAGTGGTGCATTTTTGCACCTATGCGTGGCTAGGCTCACGAGAACTAAATCGCACCTCATACCCAATCCAAGCCTTCTAATATCCGTGCCTAATCCTCATTGTCTATTAAATTTCCAAGTATATTTGATTCATTATTCCTATTCGTACATGAAATTTTAATTCAATTTTACTAATGTACTCGTTTAATGTTATTAAATGCGTGCACACATTATAATTTTGTTCATCCATTATTTATACTAAAAATAGCAGGTTAAAATTACAAAATCATATTCATAATCCTCAGGACTGGGTTTAAACCAACATCTTGTTATCTTAAGTTCAGGAATTCTTCAGCACTTAAAGAGTAATAATTATATGAGTAGAGTTGATCAGGTTGGCAAACGAAAGCAGTGGTTCTATTGTATAAATGGCTATGATAGTGAGAGCAATATGGCAGAGAAAGAGAGGAAGTAACTTTATGATCGCGGGGTGTGCAACGGGACCCAATCGCGCTTACGAAGCATTCGAACCTGTGCTCACAGTCAATACTTCCATACCCTATATACTCTACCATATTACTATTAAACTTTAGCATATTTTAATTATTTTCAGTTTTGTTTCATATTAAAAATTTAAAAATATATATATTTTCTAAATTTTCCAATACAGTAAAAAAATATGTTTGTTATGTTGACAAACGATTTGTTTTTTAATAAAATAAATTATTTTGATCTTTTAGATCCATTAACATACCCGATACAATATTCATAATTTGTTATATTTTCAATTTGGGCCTGAATAATCTTTTTTAGACTTTAGCATTCACTATAGGCAGTGAGGACTGTTTAAACTGTAATTTTAAACTGTAAGTGCAGGGGTGAAGCAGGCCATTTACAAAATATTTGACCCCAATGTGCTTTATGGTTTTTGACTACTGAACATGTTTCGTTTGAAAACCGTAGGACTTTGAATAAGGCACATTGAGATCATTGGGCAGAGAACAATCAAATTCAGCAATAAAATGTACTAATCTAAAGACAAAAAAATTATCAGATTTATTATATTTATTTATAAACATGTTTCTCCCATGCATATATTGCTTTTACTGATATTTCACATTAACAATTTATCAGAATAAGTTAATATTCATTAAACATCATGTGCACTGTTGTGCTTACATAAATATGAAAGTAAATTAAATACTAAGTTCCTGTTGTTGAAGGCGCAAACTATTCACGTTCTCAGACCGTTTAATGTGTTTTTAGCGTACGTTGACTAGAGCAATTTTTGTTTAATCTATCTATGGGCAAAATATTGATTACTTCAATAACTAACACATCAAACGCTCAAATACCACGATGAAGTCTACCTTAGTACAGGTGCATCCTAATTAGGTAAGGCTTTTACATAAATATTTTATATTTTTGCAAATGGGCTCACCAAGAATCCCTTGCAATTTGGCATATCATGTGCATAAAACCCCGTATAAAAATAGTTTCAATGAGGGTTACTTCACAAAATCATAAATAAAATATACATTTCCTCCCGATGAGTGTGGGGGGAAGGTTTGATTAATTTTGGGATTTGTAATATTTTAAATACTAAGTTCCTGTTGTTGAAGGCGCAAACTATTCACGTTCTCAGACCGTTTAATGTGTTTTTAGCGTACGTTGACTAGAGCAATTTTTGTTTAATCTATCTATGGGCAAAATATTGATTACTTCAATAACTAACACATCAAACGCTCAAATACCACGATGAAGTCTACCTTAGTACAGGTGCATCCTAATTAGGTAAGGCTTTTACATAAATATTTTATATTTTTGCAAATGGGCTCACCAAGAATCCCTTGCAATTTGGCATATCATGTGCATAAAACCCCGTATAAAAATAGTTTCAATGAGGGTTACTTCACAAAATCATAAATAAAATATACATTTCCTCCCGATGAGTGTGGGGGGAAGGTTTGATTAATTTTGGGATTTGTAATATTTTCTCTCAACAGCCAAAAAATTTGTAAAGGAGATAGCTACTCCTGACCGATTGTTTGTGCCAAGCATGCCCAAAATGAAGGCAGTAGGATAGAGCAAAAGATAGTGACTATATTCTCTCATATACAGAAGTCTTAAAAAAAATGTGCCCTTTCTAATAAGAGAAACAACAATAAGAAAACAAATTGTTAATAACAAAATATTGTTATAAATGTTGAATGGCAATTGTCATAATTTAACAATAGCGTCACAACGTAGTAAAACTTTGCATGTGATAATATTATTATCAATAAACCATATAATTTACATAAACAAAAATTGACACTCGCTCGTGCTGGAGTCAGAGAAGACTATCACTGTCTGCGGTATATATTTATAATAAAATTACTACATATGTCATAACATTATTGAAGAAAACTACTACTATTAGTTGACAAACTTTCTCGCATGTCGCACAAAAATAAATAATTTAATAAGACTAAAAACTGTCTTTTTTATGACACAGTGTTGTAAGAATTTGTTATAAATAACTTACATTTCCTGACTTACTAGCTATTACTTCACATCAATTTTACATCTGGTCTAAATAAATAAATGAACAGTTTCTTATTTCTCTTTTAAATTAAAAATATCTGTATGTTTAGTTGAAAACACTCAAAATTAACCCTGATTAAATTTTATTAAAAGTTAGTTTATTGGGAAATGGCTATATTTGAAAATTCATTATCTTTTTTGAAAATTTTCAATAGTAACAAAACAGTGTTACTAAAAAGAAGGGCGGATTATACCTGCTATTAAATATTTTTTCTAGATGAAGATTTTTTTATAATTTTGGCTCTCATTTTTGCAGTTCAAATTCTGACATCTAGGTTGTACAGAAAAGTAAAAGGTAGGGAAGGGAAGGAGTAGCGAAAATTTTAATAAAATAAAATAAATTGGTCCAGTAAAATGCTATTTATTCTTAGTATTATAAAGATAAATACACATCTTAATGACTACAGTTTTGGCGAACGTCAACGTTTTTTTTAATTATATATTTTTATAAAACAAAATTTTGGAAATTTTCACATTGATCAAAATGTGAAGGTAAAAATATCAGTCCATGAGCATTTACAAAAAGTTAGGTATAATACAAAGGCTAACAACGAAGGTTGTTATTTATAGAAAACAAAGCCGTTACGCTTATATATTTATTATATAAAAATAGGAACTCGGATGTTTATTGAGCCTTGTAGGATCTCGTGCAAGTGACTCCCTCGAAGGTCATGACCTGGAAAAAAGGCAGATTTGAAAAAGACTTTCTTAGTTTAAAAACGTTTGAAATTTTATACGCAACCTCTATACTAAAACAATGTAGGTGGCTAACCTTATTATGATTTATTGGTGGTATGATATTATGGTGGTTTATTATGATTTATTAAATAAAAATAAAAAAAAGTCTGAATTAAATCACTAATTAATTAATCTTAGTTTTACTGGCCTATATACACTATTCACAAACTGGCATTGTAAGAGTGTACAAATAATATTAAAGCACAAAATTAGTTTTGGTGAATGTTAATTAACAACAACGATGAGGTGTCTTTCGTTTAGACGTATTCACCGGAAATATGAATATTATATTGGATCAGAAAAAAAAAGTAAAAAGTGAAGAATGTTTTCAACACTGCAGTTAGACTGAGAGAACAAGGAAGTGGCTAGGAAGATAACCCCAATAATTACTTACAGCCTTTTTACAGCAGTTTTCCCGCAATCCTCCAAACACTTTGGATAATTGTTTATAGGATAATGACCGCTAATTTAAACTGCTCTAGGTAATCTCTATCATCAAATTTTTCAGGCCACGTTACCCGCAGAAGCGACGAAAACCTGAAAAGACTCTTAGTATTGGCTATGCAGGAGTTGTGGAAAGGCCCATTACGATGAACCGATCAGGTCAAATTGATAAAAGGATCCTCGTAGTGGCTTCATTACGTAGTGATCAACACCGTGAAAGATAGAGAAAGGTTGTGAAGACATCAAGTTGCCTGGAAATCATAATCCTCAGTAATGAGACGACTAAAAAGAAGGCAATCCGTCGCACAGGAAATGACATAACTAACCGCTTTTAATTCGTCTGGCGTAAATTCCCTGTCGATGGTGGTCTTCTTTCCATCCTCGTGGGTCTGAACCTGAGCGAGCTTGTTGCCGTCAATCGTGATGACAGACTTGACCTTCCTCCCGTCAGCGGTTTCCTCATCGAACTCTACACCGGGCTTGAAACAGATGGTGGTCGTCTTGAAGGTGGAAGTTGTCACTAGAGTGTACTCGTCTCCCGATTTCTTCAGCTCAACTACGGGAGTGACAGCATTACCGGCCTTTCGAGTGATCAAACCAACACCTGAAATGTAATACAATGTGAATACTTTAGCAATCAGTTATTACCTAATCAGTTAAGGTAAAAATGGCTGATATTCGAGACAAAGCCGCCAAATCAAAGATCATGAAAATCGGTCCAGCCGTTCTTGAGTTATAAATGGTGTAATCAACCAGACTTTGTTTTATATATAACAGTATAATCATTGTTGTGACTATCATTAGAAAATATATTATTATGATAACGCAATCAGGTATTTATTAACCACACATGAACAATTTTCTTCCATAATTTATAAGAACAATTAATAGGCTAATTAATTGCAATCTACAAGTATTTAACACTTAAAACTATTTATGGTTGTGAAAGCGCGCTACAAAATTAGCCTTATCTTTGCTGTTAAGATAATATTGTTGTTGAGTACTTTCTTACCTACCTATTTATACCTTGGTTGTGCTTGTGTCTTAATTATTGCATAACGGGGCAAATAGGGAATATTATTTAACCTATAAGTCTATTTTGATGTTGTCTAGTTGATAATGTTAAAATTTAAAAAAAAAAAATTTAGTATTTTTCTTTGGCGTATTATGTTTCATACTGTTACTATTTTGCTCTTCAAAAATGATGCATAGACGTGGTCGTTAAGGCGAAACCGTTTAAATCACCCTATTATTCTAGAGCAACGAATAGCCTCATTACAGAAGCTGGCTCATAGCAGTGACGAAATCGCGTTCACTCGCTGCCACAGCTACAGAGTCACGTTCAACGAAGAAATCACTTCGCTTGCCTGTAGCTATTTTGACAGTAGCGCTATTATTTTTTCCCCCGTCCGGCCAAACTCTAGCTTCAGTGCCATAGAAATCTGGTTGGAAGTGACACCATGACAATAAATGACGGCGACGAGTTTAGCTACGAATCGCGCAGTTATTTTATAGCCATTTTGAAATCGCGTCTAACGTAACCTCGGTTATATGATTATCGCGCTAACGCCCAGCGCTACGCGGGCGGGTAAGCGACCTTTGATTTCAGCTGGCCACGCGACTAAGGTCATATAATTTTGTATAGATCGCGTCAATTACGTCCAGCCGCCGCCATATTTATTTACATACCTCTAGCTCTCTAGCTGGGTTCGCAGGAGCGATCGCCGGGTCAAAAAACAAAGTCCATCTATTCAACGTTCGCTTTTAGAATGTTTTGTTTTTTGTTCGGAGGAGAAGATAACGAAACGGTCAAAAACCCACCTCAAGCTTGGCGGTTCCTGGCCCAGACAAAAATATGGTTCCGTTTGACGGCCGTTTGATTTGATTCTTGTTTAGGATTGTGTGACCTTGCATTTAAAATGTTCAAGGTAAAGTTTTTTTTATTTCCTAACATATTTTAATAAAAAAGTACATGTACGCATTAGGCAATGATATACAACAAGGTAAATTAACTTGCTAAAGTGGTTCCAGTTTATGTAAGGAAAATGTAAAATAACAACTACAACGTTTCTTTAAAGTAAATAAATAAAATAACAAGTAATAACGAAATAATGAATTGTTAAAAAAAATAAAACGTATAACTAAATTTCCGAAATAAATAAATTAAAGAGTACAAGTTTGGATGGTTTTATAAGAGTTTTATGTTTAAAAAATTCGGCAGTTTTTTCAAGTTTAGATTAAAACGGTGTAAATAACAAAAGTAAAATTTAAATTCACAAAATCAAAATAACATTGTAATTCAATCTTAGATACAAAATAATATTTACTATAAATATGATTTTGACAACTATACAGAGATCGATATATTTATGACCAACAGACTTTTTTTAAAAAGAGTTAAATCATAACAAAATATATAAAACTGGTCAAAAGCGAGTCGGGCTCGCGTAATCAGGGTTCCGTACAAGAACTTTGTCAACAAACAGTCGATCGATCGAATTAAAAGTTATTTAACTCAAATATAAATGATTAATTTGGTGTATCTCTTATGGTTGAGTCAACTAAATATGTAAGCGCCGACTATGAGATTAATAAAATAATTGGCATTTCTGTTATCTTTAATTCAATATCTACTAAACATAATAAAATAGAAATATTAGCTTTCGAAACCTAGAAGATTAGGGGAGGGGGGGTATGGTGATTTACTAAAAAGTATATATTTTATAATCCTTGGCTATAGAAATATGCGCGCAGTATAAAGTAAAACTTGGTTTTTACTTTAGCTAAATTATAATTGTTTTAATGTAATTATTACTAATATATTGAAGGTTTTCTCGTATTGAGTATAAAGTTTTGTCATCGCGGAGAAAAACGATATTTCAACGGAAATGAGTATTTTGAAGTTACCTTAGCCAATTTGCAAAAGGCTTGAAAAAATGTCTGCATGCAGTCTACGATAGCGGCTATTCTGATTAACTGAGAAGAGTTGCATAGTCTTTGCGCAGCCTGCGTTTACCCATAGTGGGTACTTATGTCGGAGAAATCGTCGAGCCTGGCAAACTGAACAGCGGAATATGTCGCTGAATTTATTAAAGTATAAAAGCATTCAGTCGTCCTGCTCTTTTTAAATGGTGTCACAATATAGTATATTGATAAACAATTTATTAGAATAAAATACTAGCGAAAACATCCTAATTGGTTTAAAAATGTATTTCTAGTTTTTCTTCCTACCCGCTATGTATAAAATAATGTGGTCGAAAACGCAGAAACAATAATCTGTAGGTAGGCATTAATAAGAAAAATATCAAACGATTTATCAGTTTTACGAACGAAAATGAATATTTTATATGATGAGAATATTTGAAAGTTGCCATACATACAGTGCGAAATATTATAAAAGTGAAAATTCTCACTGCAAGCCACTCACCTAATGTCTTCATATATTCGTCGAAGTTGTCACTTTTGTCCAATTTGTACTTTTTGCCCTCGAAAACCATTTTGAATTAACAGAGTCGGGTAGAACGAATACTTAAATGCGGCGCTAGTCGGCACAATATCGCGCTCACCGCAAGAATGAGCTGCTGCACGCGAACGGGTCGCGTTATATTCCATAGACAATATTTATCATCCGCTCGCGGGCCAATAGACAATGGAACGGGTCAACGGCGAACGGTGTTGCCGCCCGCCGCCCGCCGGACAATATTTTCGTAGTATCTTATTTGTTTGTTGTTCCGGTCTACTTTTTTGTTGTTAATATATATGTTAACTGTTGTGTTTTCGCTTTAACTGATATTTATTATTGTAATTTGACCTTTAGTTCGTTCTAAATTGTCTTCTCTACGTACATGTTTGTTATTTAATCCTAGGATATGTTAGCTAGTAAATGTATGGCATTCCTGTATCCTAGATTAAGCATTTCGGAAATAAATCTTTTCTTACCTATTAGGACAATATTTTACATTATTTAGAAAGTAGGTTAAATTACAAATCTTTAACTTTTTGTTTTTTCTTTTAAACCAACTCTTTCTCTTTCGTTAAGTTTTTTTTTTTAAATAATTAAATCCAAATACGGACACGCCTACTTACAGAACCGGATCACTACTCCACTTAATAAGTCTTAATCCATAGAAACCTATATTTAACCAGCAGAACGTGGCCAATCGAAGAACAAAAGCAAATAGATTGCCACGGAGACGTATCAGAACACCCCCAGAAGGGGAGAGGTTCAGCGCAAAAACACTAATCACTCGCAACTTATTACACCACCACTAACCTCCCCGTGGGATTAGTCAAAATCCGCTGGCCTTCACTAAGGTGACAATTGTGCCATAACCGCGAAAATTGAGTTTTTTCACAAACGATATTGGTGAATTCCTTAGACCATGGGTATTGAAAAAAAAACTAGTTATTTTTGAAAATATACCGAAGTAAATTATTGAAGAAAAAACGATTTGCTTTAATAATAATATATATACATATATTAAACAAAGGCTCTCCAAAATGTTTAAATGCCAAAAGAATCATGTACCTAATTTCTTCATATATTCATCAAAGTTCTCGCTGTCCACTAAAACGTACTTTTTGCCCAAGTATGCCATTTTCAATATTCCGTGCTCGTGGTAGGTAGGTATGTACGCGGACTGCACTTCTTGCAAAACTGCAAATCTTTGTAATCGATAAGTTGTTTTATTGACGGGTAATCTTCATAATCGTCTTAAGCCCACAGAGTCCACTTAGGTATCAGATAGCCAGATGGTGCTGCCACACTGGTGGTGTTATGGGTTTAAACAATCAGTAAAACCCGATAAGACCGTATGAGGAGAATTGTCCCTAAGCCCGTGCTACTCGTTGTATACGAAACCTAACCTAACCTAACCGTTGATAGATACAGGCCTAGGACAGACGACATGAAATCTCACCATAAGGTTGCCTGTCTTTAATGGTTTTCGACCATTTTGGTCCAAAACCCTAAAAAAGGCTTTGCCTAATTTTTGCAAAGTTTACATAAGTTTTATAAAACTTTGACGATTGGCGACCGTTACCGGCCAACTTGAACCGTCAACTTCTGCAGAAATATATAAGCTATTAAATAAGGTATATATACTGTTAAAAACTATATTAAAAATTCCTACTAATGTACATTTCAACATTCATAAATAGATTTATTTATGATACTTTTATATAATAATTGGTTAATTTCCAATGTTAAAGTTATTGATGTTTTTTTTTTAATCGGAACTCTGTGGTGTCTTACCCCATCAATTGTAAAGTAACCTAATTAATTGCACCTACATTCTGGGCCAAATAGTCGGATAGCACTAATACTCGTAAATGTTAAAAATATTTATACGTGTCTTAGGAAATAATTGTGATAGGTGAAATTAAACCTAATTAATGTCTTTAAAATGTGCCTTTTAGTATAACGCTTATCCGATAGTAAAACATTATCGGTTCCACGTAAAATATCCGATATTGATAAAATGACGTTCACTTATTTAAAATAATAAATAGCAGATGCCTGGCAACACCGTTAATTTATTTTCGTAGCGATACAGGGACACTGAAGGCTTGCAATGGTTTTATTTCATGAAATGGAATAAAAATAATTATACTTTTAATAATTATTTATTATTTGTAGTATTTAGATAACTGGAGTGCAATTTAAAGTATGTATATGTATGTATATTTAGAGTGCGGCGCTATCGCGTACACTCACGGATTATTTTAGGTAGATTTCAATAGAATAGGTACCTATTGCAAATGGGTACGATGTCATGACTTCCGTTTAATTTTGATATACTCGTATATTTCGTTTCACATTCCCTAGAACCCAAAACGACCCTCAGTTTAAAAGTTTATATATCTATCTACCTATATCACTTTATTGTGGACACATCATAACTGCCGTAATTTTACACATATCACTTTCAATTTGGCACATAAAATTTAAGGGCACAAAACATCGGTAAATTCGTTGATGGTCAAAATCAGGTTAGGGGAGGGGCGGGAATGGGATTTTTTTTTTCGAAACTGTGAAATTTGGTATAACTTTCTTAGTTATATAAGATATCGAATTCATTTAAATTTTATATTATTTCTTAAATAACGGCCTAAAACTTATCTAAGGAAACATTTTTGATAGCACCAACCATTGATTCTAGGGGTGGGAAAAAATGGTTTTTCAAAATTCAAAAAATCATACCTCCCTTAATAGATCCGTTCCTAATGTTAATTGTTGGCCTATAATTTCCCTACAAACTTTTGTTTAAAACAATTTTGGATATGAGCAACCCTTACGGTAAGGGATGACCAAAATGTTTCACGACTTTGATCCGATGTAATCTACCTTCGCCTTCCTTGTACATTATATTTGATAATAATAATAATATTTATTTATTCTTTTCTGAGTACTTGCCTTACAATATTTTACATTTCATTATACCTATTAAATCAGAAACTATTCAGGCCGTCAACGCCCTCTGCCGGATATGAAACATTCATTTTTTTTTTAAGTACTCTGTTTTAAATAAACGTGCGAGTTATATAACCTTACCGTCTAAATCACCTTATTATATCGAAACGAATAGCCACGTTACTGAAGCTGGCTCAAAACAGCCATAGCTCATGACAATGAAGCACGGTGACAAGTTCAGCTATAAATCGCGCAGTTATTTTGTAGCCGTTTACGTAATAGGCTTTTTTGAAATCGCTTTAACGCCCAATGCTATTTTTATCTCGACGTACTTTTTGCAAGAAGTTTTGCTGCACAGCAGAGGTACTTTCGACAGTTGTGTTGCTGTTTCAGCGCTCCCTAATGTGGCCATCCCCCCTTAGTTTGGACGTAATGTCCTGCTCTTTGCCACTTTTGTATTGAGGTGAGCCGTCGCGCTGCATATCATCACCACTGACATTGGTTCTAGATCTTCGATCTCCTTTTGGAACACGGTCTTTTGAAATTATGCCAAGATTCGACCAGCTCCTCAAAATAACACATCAGAACTTCCTTAATGCCCATCGAGCAATAAAACTAATTCCTGGTTATTGTTGAACATCAAAAATATTACTGGATGCTCTAAAAGTTAGAAGCCTCTAAAATGTATTTATTTTTGCACAAAACTTGGACGAAAGATCTCTTAACTACTTAAAGACTTCAAAATAAACCTACAACAAAAACTAAGAAATAATAGGTACCTTCAATCCGTTTTTATAATATTTTTTCAAGTTTATTGTACCTATTATTTCTTTTTTTGTGGTAGGTTTATTATGAAGTCAGTTTTATTTTTATTTTAATATTCTTAGTTGTCTTACATGAAGTTGTTTTTAAATCAAACTTTAATATTATCATCCTCAAGCTATCGCCTACAATATGAAAAAGAAAACTCTTAGGCCTATCAAACGCGAAAAAATTGTGAACAGAAAAAGTATTTCTTGTTTTTTTGCTACCTTACACTTGACGTAACTTAATGAAATTAAAATGGGACCACCCTGAAAAATTGCTCATCGAAATCGCTTGAGTCGTTTCGGAATTGTAACAAAACATTTTGGTTTTCATTGTCATTCAAAAACCCGAATGAAGATTGAGTTGCATTAAAAATATAAATCATTTTCTTTATACTATGACTTTCTATAACAATTATTTACACTCTATTGAGATTATAAATAATATTACAATGCATTAAAAATTAAAAAAATAATTACTGAAAATTATTGATTAATAGTTACTGACAAACAAGGTTTACGGTTTTATAGGTGATATATTATGCAGAGATCATAAAAGTTGATAGCGATATTACAAATTATTTTGGCACCTCAATGTGCATTATATTGATGACATTACACCTCGGTAATCTCAACAGCTTATATTAATTCTAGTTATTCTACGAATAAACTTTGCTATCAATTTAATTGGATTAAAAGTAAACTCCTAAAGAGGTAATTTTATCAGTAAATATATATTAAAAAAAATCTTTTTAACAATATCGGTTATCATCCACACTATATGTACGAGTATAAGCTCGTCGGATTAACCGCTGCCAAATATATCAGACTGAAGTTATGAATTAATATACAAAAAATAAAGGGGAAATGCAAATGCTTAGTTTATGAGCTACAGTATGTTTAATAAAAATATTAACTTGAGCATGTTCGTTCAGTTATCCGGCGATATATTAGTTTATTTACAGGGTAATTTAAATCAGTAATTATACTGAAAAGCAAATAAATTTAATACAAAACTAATGACCAGATGATAAAACTACGATTTATAACAAGGTTGAAAAAAAAAGACTAAAACCTGACTTTAGCAATGGTTATTGAATCATAAGTATTTTAAGTATACAGATAACTCTGAAAATTGGTGGGTACTCTTGTATATACTGTGTACTTTGCACATGCCTAAACGGTATGTATATTAAATATACAAACCTATTTATATTAATTTATTCTATTTACAAGTCCAAAATAAACCGTTCATATCACTCTTGCTAAAATATTTATTAACACATAGATAAGATTTTTTTGAGTAGTTAATATGACCATGTTTGCTCAGCTCAGCTTTTAGTATTGGATACGGAAATTATACGACGATGACGGTATTATTAGTTTTAACCTAATTTTTTATATTTTTACTAATTAACTATTTTTTATTTTTAGTAATAATAAGTTGCTATTGAGTCAAAATCTTATTGGATGAAATTCGTCTTTCGGGTTTTATTCTGATTTATAAATAATACAAGTTTGAGTGTATTATGTATAAATACGGATGTACTCGTATTTATATCTCTGTCCCGGCCGATCCGCTTCCAGCGGATCCGAAGACCAGTCCTCTTCAGTCGGGACACAGCTGGGTGGCTTCTGATGCCACGTTCTCAAGGTGGACTGTAGATCCGAGCTTTCCAAGAGTCAGTCTCCTCAAATCAAGCTAGCCTGATTTATAATGCAACGATTTCAAAAAGTTCAAAATGATTAAAAGTCAATAAAAACAGAATTGAAAGTTATCACACTATTTATTCAAAACAGTATATTCAACGGGTCGTAAATCCGCTGAATAAGCAAAAGGATATTGTCTGAATCACAATTTAAAAACACAGAATAAAGTTCAGTACTAATTAAATTAATGCGAACAAACATTGACAGTTTATAATACAGTTCTCCGAAAAGGTGACAATTTGTGACTATTTATTTTATGAAATAAATGTCAGATTGTCTTCAATTCACTCACCGATATGTAGATTTCAGCCTAACTTCTCAATCGTTTACTAAACGAGTCTCGAACGCTGAAGTACATTTGTTTTTGGTAATTTGTGACCTCGTTGATTTAGCTCGATTTTATCTCGTTGCGTGATTAACATTTAGCTCTCGTGGTATCCAAAACCTCTGGCTGGATGGTACGTAATTAATAGAGTTACACCAACTTCTAAAAATTTTTAACTAAGTTAATATTCGCGACGGCTATCGATTGACGTTATAAAACACTGACAGCGAAACGGTGCCTAGTCACGTCTTGCTAGAAACAACTAACCCGAATGTAGGTATGAGGCGACCTTTTATTCACGCGTTTCCGCTTTCGCCCTTCAGCGGACGCACCCCCTTCATACCTCTTGCCCACAACCTACGAGCGTTTTAGGAATATTTGAAATCACATAATTATTATAATAAATTTTTTTTTTTTTCCATACTTATTGGTTGCTAATATTTTGCTAAACAAATATATTCCCTTAATCTAAAAGATATATTTACATGTTTTCCTTGTTGGATAAAAACGATTTTGTAATTATATAATAAAAATAAACAATTCGTTTTTAGCCTAACTATTAAATTATAGGTATTCTATTTTGTTTCCTTGACCTACAAACCTAAATCCAGTGACTTTTTCCTTTGAATTAAATATCATTTCGCGGCGAATGTTAATGGCCTGTTAATTAGGTTCTCGTTAAATACCGCGCGCGACCAAGCGTTTTGTTTTCAAATTGAAATCCATTAATATGTTACGCCTCGCACGCCCTTAATTGCTTTATAATGATGTTATTTTGACTTAAGATTTAAATATCTTACCTATATAAATGTTACGTATCTACCTTATGGATACTTCAAATAACAACAAAATATTATCATTATACAGTTTTACAATCTTACAAGCTAGACAAAAAACATTTATACATATGTGGATAGTGATCATTCTCACATTCAGTCAATTTTGGCACCAAAAAACTATAGTTTTCTTATACTATTAAAAATATTAAATAAATGTGAATATTTAGAATTCACCGTTACCAATTTTTGAAAGACCTTCGCGGCGTCTTTAAAAACAAACTTCCCGGTTCGTTAATATGGCGGTACAAGGGTTTTACAGCCCTCTGCATCTTTATTACGGTCCGGTCGCGTATCCTAATCCGTGCTTTTAAGCCATCCTTTTGTCATACTAAGCTAACTGCGCCGTATTTTCAGATATTTTGCTTCAAATGATATTTTTATTTAAAATTCGTCAGTCTGGTGTTGCCAACCTATAATTTCCGAAATTAATTTCCTGAATGTGAGTTTACCTCATATTTACCACGACATTCCGCCCTCTCTGAAACGTTACTCTTTCAGCCTTTGATGGTCGTGGACTCGTAATACTGCCACTTTGACTGCCGGTCGTTTGTAGTGTTTCCCGTGGCTTTTGACGGTTACCGCCCGGGTTTGTCCGTCTGTGCCGGGGTGTGTTTGCACTACTATGCCGCGCAGCCAAGCGTTTTGCGGAAGTCTTTTTTCGGTTATGAAATACCACGTCGCTTACTTGTATATGTTTCGCGGGTTGTTGCCATTTTTCTCGGTGCATGAGACGCTCGTGATGCCGGAGTCGTATGGCAGGTAGATCGGCCCTCCGGGCAGGTATCGCCTTTCCCTGTCGGCCCCGGCAATACGGACACTTTTGAGCCGTTTTCCACACAGCGCTTCGCGCTTTAGGTATATAGAAACGCTGTCTTAATTCGTTTAATACGAACCTTTGACCTTGATGGGAGCTCGTCTCATGCACATGGCTTATTAATAGCTTGGTGTAAGGGTGACTTGCAAACAATATGGCCGGCTTAATACATTGCAATGCGATATTTCGCATTGCATTTATGCGACCGCCTACACGCAATATTTTTTCGTCATCTAAAAATGCATTTAGATGACGAATTTCACTCGACTTTTTTATTGGCCGATTTGCGCTTATATCTTTTAGCTCCTCAGCGAAGATTTCATTTTGCGCTTGTCGTAACCAGTACTTTTCCGAGTTACTGATTTCTTTCGCAGAAAGCGCCCCCCGCTCCCCCCTTTTTCGAAAGATATCGACCGCCCTGAACACCCACGCTGTACAACGAATTAGGCGCGTCCATTTTGAATATTTTGACGCGTCTATTAACGCTGTTTCGGTCTCAGCAACGTGAGTGACAAAGACGTTATTTGTCACTTTGTTGTGATAATTTATTTTCACCTTTTGAAAATTAGAAGTTAAATCGTCTCTTAATAGCCCGTCGCGCTCGTTGCGTTGTAAGTGCAACGCGCGCCCGCCATTTGTCCCGGCGTCGAAATTACCGTTTTTTAATTTCGCGTCGCGTTCCTTACGTTGTGTATGTAATACGCGATCGCTATTAGCGCCGGCGTCGAAATTACTGTTTTTTAATTTCGCGTCGCGTTCCTTACGTCGTGAATGTGATACACGATCGCTATTAGCGCCCGGTCCGATTTTACCGCTTACTGACCACCCAATTAACGCCTTCGTAACCACAGGGCCCTGACGCCAGTCACCATGCACTTCCATGGGCAAGGTGAGGCCATACTGGTCTTGTCCGATAAGCATTTTTATTTTTCCGTGAACCGACTTAATAGGTAACCTAGATATAAACGGATATTTTTCTCGTAATTTATCGATATCTAAATTATGATAAGGTAAATTTAGATTTTTCATTGTTTTTACATGTTTTAAATTATAAATTACGGAATTGTTTTCGGCTTGAATTTTTATATCTACCGACCGAGTACACGAGTCCTGTGATCTCATACCGTTAATACCTACTATTTTTAATGTCGATGCAACGCCCTTTGCGTCGATTTCATTTGCTATTTTTTCGTCGATTAGAGTCAGAGTCGATGCCTCATCCAATAACGCGAGTATATCCCTGGACCCAGCCTCGCCCGTGACCTTCACATTGACAACTCTGAGTCCAATGCTTCCGTTCTCATGACGTGTGTGCGTCACGTGACCTGTCTCGACCGTGGTTGACCCCTCCGGAGGGGCTGCTTGGCTGGGTTCCGAACGCGTTATCGGATGAAGTAACTTATGGTGTTTACTTTTGCATCCGTTAATTCCGCACGACACTTTTCTTTTACATTGAAGTGCGGTGTGTCCTAATTTTAAACAAATAAAACATAAGTTTTCTTCCCTGACCCAATCGCGTTTACTGTTTAGGCTTAGAGCCGCAAAATTCCTACAAACATTTAAATCATGATTTGTTTTTTTACAGTACAGACATTTTTTATTCTCTATCGATTTTTCGTAGGTATTAAAAATATGCCTACGCGACGGCTCTAATTTTTTAATCGCGCGCGTTTTTAACTCGCTGCGTTCTTTGACCGCGGGCTTTGAACTACCTGAGTTAGTTTCCTCTTTTGCGGCCGCGTCCAGTAATGACTCTAGCCATTCCCCGAAATCTGTAAGTGTGGGATGTTCGCCTTTGAATTCTTTGTACCACTGAAGCCTTAAATATTGAGGTAATTTTAAAATTAATTCTTTCAACAATGGCGGATTAATTAAATATCCGTCATGTCCCATACTTTTAAGTGAGTGTACAATGTTGCAAACAATGGTGCCAAAATTAACTAATTGTGAAAGTGAGTCACTTACCCCAATATTCGGAACACTGCGAGCCTCTGTCATCAGTTCATCTATGCGAGCATCTGGTCTGCCGAAGCGTCGATAAAGCACCTTCATGATGGCAGGAACGTTCTCCGGTTCGACTAGCAGCGACCTCACAGCCTCCCTCGCTGGCCCGCTGAGTGAGGCAGCCAAACGGATTAAATTATCCGCATTGGAGTAGCCGCACATCTCGTTCCCTTGATTGAATAAACTAATGAATATTGGAAACTCATTAGTGTTTCCGGTAAACTTCGGCAAGTCACGTAAAAGTTTTGCACGCGCCGACACTAACATGTTATTTCGATACGAATCACTTGTATTAGGCACTGACACACACACTTTTTCAGTTTTTATCGGCGACCGTTGTCGGTAGCGCGTTGTCTCGCTCTCGCCCGGCCGCTCCTCTTGTGTCGCGCCGATACGGAGATTTCGAAACGCCTGTTTCAAATCGTCCGCTTGCGTGTCGATTCTCGGTATTTTCGTCGCGGCCCATTCGCGACAATACCTAGACGATGCTGATGAGTCTGCGATGCTGCCCTCATCGTCATCTTCTTCCTCGGCCTCGATCATCTTTTTCTTGATCTCCAGCCTCTTTGCCACCAGATCCATCTGTATTTTGGTCTGCAGCCTGGAGTTTTCTGCAGCGGCTTGTGCCTGCAGCCTGGCACTCTCTTCTGCAGCCTCAAGGTCTGCCGCCAGCAGTTGCCTGGTGACGCTGCTTCTCGAGGCGGCTGACGTCCTGGACCTGCGGCTTGCAACGGATGATGCCCGTGACGCAGGGAGTTCCTGGGCCGCTGCCTGCAGCCTCTCCTGGAGCCTGGATGGGCCTGCTTCCGTGCTGACCTGTTCGGCTTCCTGGGAATCCTGTGCCGTCATGCTCAGACGCTCCGTTGTGTACGGCGCTTGTTCCTCGGCTCTGTCCTGTCGGCGTCCTGCGCTGATGGTTCGTCCTGAACCGCGACTTGTATTGCCTGACAGTCTTTGCCTCAGGCGCTCGCTCTTCCTCTCTCCTGGAGTTGCCTGATCTGCCATATCCTTTTGGCTTGCTTGACTTTTTGACATCTTGTCAAAGAAAACTCGGGGCTCGTCCAATCTGCGCTCGAAAGGACCAACAAAGATGGTATGTTTCCCTGGAAACACTTCCGAAGGTCCGTAGGTCCGAAAGTCCGAGATTTCAAGAGGATTCAAATCCTCTAAGCCAAGTATGCCTGATTTATAATGCAACGATTTCAAAAAGTTCAAAATGATTAAAAGTCAATAAAAACAGAATTGAAAGTTATCACACTATTTATTCAAAACAGTATATTCAACGGGTCGTAAATCCGCTGAATAAGCAAAAGGATATTGTCTGAATCACAATTTAAAAACACAGAATAAAGTTCAGTACTAATTAAATTAATGCGAACAAACATTGACAGTTTATAATACAGTTCTCCGAAAAGGTGACAATTTGTGACTATTTATTTTATGAAATAAATGTCAGATTGTCTTCAATTCACTCACCGATATGTAGATTTCAGCCTAACTTCTCAATCGTTTACTAAACGAGTCTCGAACGCTGAAGTACATTTGTTTTTGGTAATTTGTGACCTCGTTGATTTAGCTCGATTTTATCTCGTTGCGTGATTAACATTTAGCTCTCGTGGTATCCAAAACCTCTGGCTGGATGGTACGTAATTAATAGAGTTACACCAACTTCTAAAAATTTTTAACTAAGTTAATATTCGCGACGGCTATCGATTGACGTTATAAAACACTGACAGCGAAACGGTGCCTAGTCACGTCTTGCTAGAAACAACTAACCCGAATGTAGGTATGAGGCGACCTTTTATTCACGCGTTTCCGCTTTCGCCCTTCAGCGGACGCACCCCCTTCATACCTCTTGCCCACAACCTACGAGCGTTTTAGGAATATTTGAAATCACATAATTATTATAATAAATTTTTTTTTTTTTCCATACTTATTGGTTGCTAATATTTTGCTAAACAAATATATTCCCTTAATCTAAAAGATATATTTACATGTTTTCCTTGTTGGATAAAAACGATTTTGTAATTATATAATAAAAATAAACAATTCGTTTTTAGCCTAACTATTAAATTATAGGTATTCTATTTTGTTTCCTTGACCTACAAACCTAAATCCAGTGACTTTTTCCTTTGAATTAAATATCATTTCGCGGCGAATGTTAATGGCCTGTTAATTAGGTTCTCGTTAAATACCGCGCGCGACCAAGCGTTTTGTTTTCAAATTGAAATCCATTAATATGTTACGCCTCGCACGCCCTTAATTGCTTTATAATGATGTTATTTTGACTTAAGATTTAAATATCTTACCTATATAAATGTTACGTATCTACCTTATGGATACTTCAAATAACAACAAAATATTATCATTATACAGTTTTACAATCTTACAAGCTAGACAAAAAACATTTATACATATGTGGATAGTGATCATTCTCACATTCAGTCAATTTTGGCACCAAAAAACTATAGTTTTCTTATACTATTAAAAATATTAAATAAATGTGAATATTTAGAATTCACCGTTACCAATTTTTGAAAGACCTTCGCGGCGTCTTTAAAAACAAACTTCCCGGTTCGTTAATATGGCGGTACAAGGGTTTTACAGCCCTCTGCATCTTTATTACGGTCCGGTCGCGTATCCTAATCCGTGCTTTTAAGCCATCCTTTTGTCATACTAAGCTAACTGCGCCGTATTTTCAGATATTTTGCTTCAAATGATATTTTTATTTAAAATTCGTCAGTCTGGTGTTGCCAACCTATAATTTCCGAAATTAATTTCCTGAATGTGAGTTTACCTCATATTTACCACGACAATCTCTTTTTTTAATATTAAAACCGATATAGGTATTTTATATGGTTGTTTTTATATTTGATTATTTTCTGTTAACCTAATGTAGCGATATCGTTGTATTTACAATGAGTGTTTTGTAAACGACACTCGATTCATCCGAAAGCTTTGATCAACGGTTAAAACATGAGTTTTTTCCACCCGTTTATACCCTTTTTAAATTACATATTAATATATTGTTTTATATATGTATGTAAATGATTAAATATAAAATCTTATGAAGTCCTGTAGTCTGCGTCGAAATCCTAATCTACTTTTACAAAGATTGGCCTCTCCTTAGAACAGCACATTGTGCTATTAAGGTGATGCACAAAACGAATCCATTGCACGTGATAAAAAATACAATAATGCACGTTATGACGTGTTGATATATATATATTATATAAGAGCGCACGTAAATGATGATACAAATAAATAAATAAAAATAAATACATGCTGTTATTTATTCAAGAACATACATTCATATTAAGAGAAGTTACTTTCACTAACAATATGCTAGTTAAGTAACAGTTAAATACATAAGCACTTATGACCTAGTTAATTATACATTATTAAAATAAAATAAATAAATGAGATGAAAAGCTGATGAATGTCAGCGGCGGGGTGGGTGGGGAAAGGGCAGAGGGGGGGGGGAAGTGTTATATGAACGGCTGCAGAAATAGTTTATTTTAAAAATAGTAGCAAAACGACGCCGCGGACGGACGCCGCGACGCTTCGCACGGTTCAAGGTTTGTGCCCACTGGCCGAGATCGGGCAAAGGGCAAAGAGCGGAAACTAATTTGTTTGAAGACGGAAGTTATCTATGGACGTTCAACAAATTCGATGGACATAATGTTTATTGGGGTATAATAATAAATATTATTACTTAATTCCAATATTTAGGTGCTACTGTTGAGTTTAGTAGGTGAGGAAAAAAAGTTAATGCTTAACAACTCGCAGCCTACACTTAAAACAGCCTTGGAACAAGGAAAAGGATTAAATATTGATCTATGAATAGAATTCCGCTGGCGAATTGTTCTGGAAAGAAACGAATTGATCCCAATGTTCCGTTTTCTCAAGATTGGTTTTATCTTGAAAGGATGCTCATTACGGCCAATATAAGGAGGCTTAGAGAGCTGGCAGGTTCATTCGTCACAGTCTTATATAAACTAGTTAACCTGAATCTCAGTGATTCACAATTAAGAATTGAAATTAATGGACAGATGGACTATCATATCGACTAAAACGCCTAAAGACATGCTGGCTTGCTTTTCTCTGAACTGCTTCTAATTCATCTTTGAGACATTGGGTGTGAGGATCCCATACTGATGAGCAATATTCGAGGGTAGGACGGACCAACGTTTTATAAGCCAATGCTCGCACTTTAAAATCAGCTTCTTGAAGACATCGCATAGCAAACCATAATTGTCTGCTTTTCACCACATTACCAACATGAGTTCCCCGATGAAGATTAAATGATAGGGTACTTCCAAAATGCTTCGTGGTAGAGGATTTCGACAGAGATTTGCCAGCTAGTCCGTATTTGAAATCATTATGGACTAAACCGAATCGTATCTAAGCCGACTTGTCCGAATTTAATCGCATGCCATTTTGATTAACCCATTGAATCACTGCATCGAGATCGTTTTGCAGTGTTACAATCTTATTTATTCCTAACTATCTAAATAAAATATCCTTGTTATATTATTGACCGATGATTCAGTTTGTTTTCATTCTAACTTAAACAGCCTAGATAAAATATGTGTTTTCGTATGAACACGAAGAATTATAAATAGTATAATAAAATTATATTGCAACAACAAGCAATGACGTTGCACACATCTGGTATATTTTGTACTGATACTGTAGGTACTGATTCATATACCGATAGGCGATGCAACCGTGTCAAACATAGCTGCATGGCGGTAATTGAAATGCTTATTAACGCGTATGCACTGATCTGTATTGTATCGCCAGTTAGTCTAACGCAATTAGACCACATCGGAAGTCCCGTTTTGAATTACCAGATATTATTATATAGTTATGTTATTTAATTAATATGGTTTGTGTTACCGGAAATGTATATAATTCGGCAAATATATAATCCTAGGAAATATAGTAAATAATAGTTAAAACCGCTAGTAAATGTACAAAATCATTTCGTTTATACACATTTTCTAGGATTTGTGTATACATATATGGTAAGCGATAAGATAAGATAATTTATTTTCCGAGACACAAAAAATAACATAATGCAAATAACTGACTTGAGAATCTGTTTGTATTTATTTTTTTTGTATGAGGTTATATCCGCTTGGAGACAGTTCTTTTACATACACGTATAAGATTTTAAAACTTTTATAGTAAGTTAAACATTACCCAAATCGATCTCTTTTAGCGAAGTTTTAAAAGACCTTTACTTGTAGTAAATACTTTATTTATAACAAACAATAAAAAATAAAAATATTATGTACCTATCCATCAATATAGTAAGTTGCTGGCTATCAATACACACGTAACATATGCGTTACGAAACACGCACACCTCAGTATCGAATTTAAAACTTAATTTAAACTTAATAAAATTCTTATTTAAAAAAATCTTTTATAAACCATTTTATACTTTTCGTATGATCATTCGACAATATATTTATTTCCAAGGTATTATATAAAATTCCTCAATTATAAACTTTTCCAGTAACATATTATATAACAACAAAATTAAGAATTCAATTCCTATGGAGGTATTTTCATCATAAACAAAATTTGATAAAATGCGAAAAACTCATAACAAACCCACTTCATTTTTCTCTTAGGTAATATGTATTATGGTCAGGAAAACCTTTAGTGGAGTCCTATATTATTTTTTTATTGTTAGAAAATAAAACTATATTAAAATATAAAGATTGGAAATGATCACTTTTGATTGAAAACTATACAAAATGTATGTCCCTTTGTTCGAAATCCTTCTTAGAGCAATACTTTCAATTGTAAATATCCGGTAATATATGGTTTTAAAAAGGATTTTTTGTAAAGTAAAATATGTTGTAAATCAGTATAGGAAATTAAGTATCAGCATAAAAACGAATGAAGGAGGTGGAAATATCTCCATTTGGACCTCAATTATTCATGTCGTCAACTTGAATGCATCTGTCTACCTGAATTGTGTGAATAGTTCACATTCGTTGATTCGGCTAATTGACCACTGAGTAAAACATTAGGTCTTATTATGTATGACTATACTGACGTAGGTATAGATAATACACCAGAGGTTGTCAAAGTTCTTTTTTGGAAATTGAGTACATAATATTTCTATGGTTTTTTTAAACAATGAATAGCCAGCTGTCTACCACAGTTTGTGAATAAATTAGCATAAATGAAACATACATTCTACGTTCAATGATTTGACAAATGATTAGGGACACTTGAAAATAAAACATTTTCCTGAAACTATTTATGGGGAAAATGATATAAATAAAGATCTAAGGTAACGTTTTTATTCTTTACTTGTAACTAATCATTCCAATATATTTTTTTTGTACCTTGAACCGTTAACAGATGAAATTACATCATTCAGACGTCTTATATAATCTTAGTTTTTTTTCTTTTAATAGTCTTTAATTCATGACCGTCAAGTTATTTTATTTTTAAAAAAGATTATTAACCTTTTTTACATTTTTTATCTAGATAATATTAAAATTGCGTTGCTACTTGTTATTCAAAAATTAACACAAGAGGTTTTTTTTATGAAAATTAACTTACATGCGACCGATTAAACATAAAATTTGCCGCGTAATATTTTAGCAACTCTCTACCAGAATTATTTATACCCCCTTCCCATTCCCTTTTTGTAAACAAAATACGCATGAAAACATTTTATTATAAATATGGTATATTTTTTTAAGAAACACAAAAGATTCAATAAGATTAAAGATTACGTAAAAAAACCCAAAAAAAAGTATGGTGGCATTTGAAAAATAAACGGAAAACAGAAAGAAAAATCCTATGAGTAATAGTTTTATGGACACCAACTATATTTCTCTCTAAGCAATTAATTGCACTGGCAATTTTCTAGTTCGGCGGCGGCACGCGTTTCCATAGAGGATAGGGAAAGTTGTCGCGTAATCGAGGAAAACGTTTTGATCTCGTTTGCGCGCGACCTATTTTTCTAGCAATGTGGAAATACCTTATCGAACATCTAGCATGAGAATTCCATTAGCATAGAGAAATTATATCATCAGAGATATTATTATTATTTAACTAAGTAAATTAGCAAAAGGGTGGCGGATTTTCTCAAATGCTTACCTACACAAGAATCTATATATTAATACGTGAAGGGAAAACTTCGGATTTCTTTTTAAGCATAGCGCGCGCACGGAGTAGTGTGAGATTTGGCATAGTTAAAGGTTATATGTATAAGAAGTGTAGAAAGCTAAAAATATGTATAGTATGCGTTATAAATATATTAAATAAAACGTTAATACACCTGACAGCTCATTCACAGAATAAGTTTCGAACTGTGGATTTTTTGAGATTCCAAATGTTACTTTTCAATAGTCAATGTCAAGCAAAAATAATTATTAATGCCATTTTATACTTCTATGAATGTCAAGTCTCATTTTTACACGAAAAAAATAAAACTAACAATGAATTGTGTCAAAAAATAAATACAAATTGTGTTTTTTGTTTTTCAACTGTTACTAATATTAATTCTTAAATTTCATAGGTATTATTGCAGGGAATTAAGGTAAATAGACGCTAATGACGTATTTGGACACACTCGCAGATAGATAGAGGCAATAGAATAAAATTTAAAAAAATATATGCAATGATTATAGAGGTAAAATCATCGTATTATGGAGGTATGGGAACCTCAATAATACTCAAACTCAAAAAAATAAATTCATGGTCTATAACGTAAAAATATATAACGATATCTTATAACCGGCCCTAGCTTTATTTATTATAGTAGTAGATAAAAAAAAACTGTTCATAAAAGAGTCTACATAGGATTAAATCCCACGGAGTTAATAAAGTCTTATCTGTAAGTGCATTAAATTGCTAAAAACAATTTTATCAAAAGAGTTATTAAGGACAGTTTATTTTGCGCCGATAAATAGTATCTTGTCTTATGGAATTAAATGCTGGGGAGTGGCTATCTGAAGTTGACTGAATCGTATCACGAGAGCTCAAAAGGCGGTAATAAGAGTTATTAATAAAAACCCTTTCAGTTATTTGTCAGTGAAACTCTTTTCACAGAATTTACAAGGCAACTTAGCACCAACATATAATGCCAAAAATAAAGACAAGATTTGCTCAAATGCATTTCACCTCACTGTAGCGTCGCGAAATGCATATAATTATACGATATTAAGTATCAGAATTAATTAATTAAGTAAATATTTAGGTCCTATTTTATATTTTATACAATTAATATAATTAGCTTATACAACATAATATAATGGGTTACTTTAGTTTTTATTCTGCCTTCAATTCAAAATAAATTCAGTGCATCATTCTAAATCCCAATCCTAAATTAGTACGGTTGCTGCCTAGTTAAAAAATATATTGCGTCAAATTTTAAACTCATTAAATTAATGTTATTAGTAAAGTAGGTGTCGGGAAGCATCCTCGCCGAAAAAAATAGAGGTAAATGTCGGATGGAAATACGAAGAGAACCCCCCCCCTGCCTTCGAGCTGTCAATGAGATGGAGTATTTGACAAACGTTAAACTGACAGCTCTCACGGCCGCGTCACCAAACCCGCAACTCAAACCCTCCGAAATCCATGCTAGACCGTGATGATGAAGTCGTCCATCCGACTTTTGCATTTAAAAGCATCGCACAGCTGATTAGTGACAATTTGACAGCAGGCCGAGAGTTCGTTCAAAATGTGAAAGTGCTTTTGCATTGCACATTTTTCGTCCTGCGTGCCGCGGAGTTTTGCGCAAACTACCAATTAATTACATAATATAAGGCTGGCGTTGCCAAGTCTTAACAAATAGGTAGAGTTGGCAACGCTACCAAGGAAAGAACCCTTCCACCCAAGAAACCCGAGAAATGGGATTGCGCTCTACCACAGAAATAAATACTCTACGCCTGCAGGCGGTTTGCGGTCTCCGGATATTTCCGAGTGGGGTTTTGGATTGCGGGGAAACTGTTGACGCATAATTCATCTTATTAGACATTGCGTAATTAGACCGGGCCCAGTAGTAAGTAGAGTTGCTTGCAACGGCCTGAACAGCCAGATGCTGCTGCAGATTATTTTCAACTGATGTATCAAATTTCTGCGAGTTGTAACTACATTTTCAGTTTAGGCATAAGTGGTTGTAGATTGCTCAACTGCTGCCAAGAAACAGGTATTTATCAAACGTCTATAAAGCATCGTAATTCTTTGAAAACAGCACACAGTCTCATAATTTTAATGGTAGATGGCAATATATTTTATAAATTATATTTTACAAAACAGTGCGCCATCTAGATAAGTTTTTCTAAACTGTAAACATTTATGCTTCTATCGGGTTCGCGTCTAGGCTATTTGCCGACGAAACATTTTTAATATAATATGGTTCATATTTTGTTGGAATCAGATCTATCTTAAAACCACTTTGTAATCAATGGTACAAGCTAATTTAATCAAGCTAATCAGTAACAGACCAATGTATTGACGATAGTGAACAACGGGTAGTTTCTCGCGCACACCCATTGTAATGTAGGTCAATTGGATAGGTCAGAAACAACCAAACCGTCAATAGAGTATTTATACTGCAGATGATGATGATGGCTTATGTCCACTATGTGGACATTTATTGTCGGGACCGTTTTAGAACTTGCCCGAGGCAACAGATGAGAGTATCCTTTATAGCTTGAGTCCTTCAAGATTGAAGGGAGGTTTCCTATATGTATTTGTTAATATATTCCTCATTTGTTTCCCTGAACTACAACAGGTGAGTTTTCATCCAAAGGGCAACATGGGTAAGCCTTTCTCACATCCGGTGATCTTTTAGTTCACTCTGTATAGGTATTACAAAAAAAAACTGAAAAATTCGATTATTTTGTTTTAGTGAAAATAAACCCTCAAAGCCGATAAAAAAGTTAAAAGTTATCAAGTTATTAAACACTTAATCACAGTCAAATTTTCACTGATAAAGTAGTCGGTATATCGTTATAGCCCAAGAGCTGGCTACTAAAACTGGATTCTCTACCTAATTTGCCACAATCACTTTAAAGTACTTTCCGAGATGAACTAGAAATTAGAACTAGAATGAAACCAGCCTGGCACAATTTTAACAAGAAGTAAATAATCTGGCAACACTCGTAAATTATTGTTTATATTACAAATTAATAAAAAAAAATACCTTTAGTGTATTACGTGTTTGTTGTTGAATTTAACTACATTTCAACCCCCCCCCCCCCCCCCCTCACAAATTCAACGGCGCTCAGTTGCCAGACTGCTATAATCGTAGTCCAAAAACACGTTAAAACATAACTAAAATAACTCTATATGTTATAAAATCGTGTGAAATTTTTGCTGCCAGCTCTTAGACTATTACGTATTAGTTACCTGATGATGACCATTTATTTATTAGACGCAATAAGCTTCAGGAAAATATAAAATAATACTCGTAATAATTATTATTACAACATCGAAAAGATTATCAATAATAAGTCAATTATAATGTAATCTAAATTGAAGTTTAATTGATGTATTGTGAATGTAATAATTAACCATTCATATTTGCCAACCAACAACGTGTATCAATAGATCATCAGATCAGAGAATCATCAGAAATTATGTCAGTCGTACCATTAATAAAAGAAAATTCTCATTGTTGTAAGAATTATTGCGATATTAAAAAAACTATAATTTTATTCATCTATTTATCTATCTATATCACATTCTTGTGGACACGATAACTACCGTAATTTTAGAACAATCACTTTCAAATTGATACATAAAATATAAGGGCACAAAATATCGGTTAAGTTATTTAAGGGTCAAAATTAGACCAGGGGGCGGGGGGGGTTTCAAAAAGGTGAAATTTTATAACATTCTTTGTATTTCGAGATCATTTAAATTTTGTTATTCCTCAGATAAGGGCCTAAAAAAAATTAACTTTTTTGATAGGGCCAACGAGGGGTGGGAAAAAACAGTTTTACAAAATTCAAAAAATGATACCTCCCTCAATACGCACAGGATGAAATCATTTCAAAATGTTAATTGTAGGTCTATGATTTCCTTACAATTTTCGATATAAAAAAGAAGGGTTTGCGAGGTCTTCATGGCCTCATATATAATATTTTTAAATAAGTAGATATTGAGGTCGTGGTAGAAATCTAGGTAAAAATATGTAGAAATGAGAATGTCCGTACAGAATCACCCGTGAACGACACGTCATTTTGCTCGATAGCGAATTAGCATAAATTTGCCGTGTCTCGGCCAAAATAAGTTCTGCATGAAATTTGCAGAACAAATGATTAGACTTACTCATGCAGCTGTATTTGGATACAAAAGAAGTCTAGCCAATGTCACACGCGATGTACCTAGACAATACTTAGATGTACAAATAACTACATATGAAGATATCTACCTATGCTAACTCATTACAGACGACTGTAATCTCGTATGGGGTATGGTCAGCCAGCGGTTTACGGATACAAAATTGTAAAAAACAAATAAAATCAAATTCTAGTAAATCTAAGAACTAAAAAGTAAATCCAATGAACTTCCTATTGTAGTATACTATAAAAAAAAACGATTCATCAAACGTCCGAATGCAGCTGTAGTGCAGCTGTTCGCTGTGATAGGACGCCAAACGATATATTGCATCTGCTTTAGGATCGAGGCTATGTGCACGCATGTTTCCATCGCATGTATTAAATGAGTAGCGTTTCTGCCTTGGCAAACTTCAGTCTGAAAAACTTGGATGCAACATTATTATTATTAGACTAGTCAAACATTATTGCTATCGTTTATTCAAAATATTTCCTAAATTTTAATTTCTAATTGCTATCAAAATAATGTAAATGGCTCAAATATGTTGTTTGTATCAAAATATAAATTTAAGGGACTTGGGAGTACCATAAAATATTGGTAGGAAGAGGCGCACCATGGCAGAAAAATAAAAGCGCCAGTAGGAGATGACAAAATACCATTAACGAGCGACTTTAGGCGAGAAGCGCACGTCGCTAATCACATTTACCCGAACTCTGTAGGCCAGCGCAGGGGAATTCCAGCTCATTTTAACAGCCATGACATTACGCTTACAACATATTTGTTATTCCACGACATATTTATTTATGCATTTATTCCAATAAAGTAGAAAACGGAGATCGTTCGTAGTTTTAACATTGCAGTTTTATAATCAACCATCCAGTGCCGTAGACTTACAAATTACAAGACATAAAAACGTTTAGTAAGAAAAGAACTATATTTTTTCTTATAAAATGTGTTTGTTTTATAGTGTGTATGTGTAGATATTTATCTACCTTGTATGGTAGATTAGGCTATACATACCTACTACAGACCACTGTCTTTTTTGTCGGTTTCCTAATCTTAGAAGCCAATACCTATTTATTTATCGTTTATTCGGAAAACAGTACAATATATAAAAAAAGAATGGTATATACAATTATGTGTAAAATTAACTAATGACAGGTACAAAATATACAAAATATTAAGGTAGCTACGCGTAAAAAATATAGATTTTACGTATTATACAATTATTACTATATATTTTAATTACGTTGTTTAAATATTTTTTACATGTAGTCCTGTAATTTTATTTTTTTATTATTATAATTTTTAGTTATCTTACTTCTAGCAGAATTCTATTTAAATGACGATAATTACCCCTTGCCTTTTCCTATCCAGTATTCTACAAATATGTATAAAATATGATTTTAATTGAATATCTGTAAATATTTAGCGTTTTGTTTAAGTAATCAATATAGTAATTATTTCCAACGAAACATGTATTGTGGTTGTCGGCAATTTTGCTGCCGAGCGTACTCTTGCCTCTTACGACGTTCTGTTTAGTTTTCTGCTCTGAAATGTAAATAGGAGGAGTTCTTCTCGCGGCTTGGCTAGCAAACAAGCGACGAGTGCAAACAACTAAATGAACAGAGAAAGCAACAGAAACGCAAATGTTATGTAGATCCAAATCTTCAAATCTATAAAAGCCTGCCTAACTGACATTATGAACGTGTCTATACTTATGTAGGTATGTTTTGTTTTTTACGAGCTTTATTTAAATATTCCACGGAGCTTTTAACATGTTCCGATGACAATGCATTTTTATGGTAAGCTGACCTGGTGATTCTACACCCAGCGGTCAACAGCACAGCCACGAAACTTTGTACACGCATTTAAGAGCTTGTTTTAAAAATATTTTTTTTACTATTAGTTTATTTAGGTTGTTGTCAACCACCGTTCGCAAAAAAAGTTTTCTCTATTATTTATTTTCTGTCCAAAGACGGAGCGGTGCGAGAATTTTCATGTCTTTTCTCGTGTAACTCAGAATATAACTTATTATAAAAACAAATTATTATTTCAAAGAAAATAATTATCCGCATTTTAAATGAAATAAACGCCAAGCAACGACCGATTTAGCTAGTATTGATATATCACAAGAAAGAGTGACCCGATGCAGATTAATTTTCGCAAGAAATAAGCTCACATTGGTCTACTTCACTAATAAATACAATTTAGGAGTTTTTAAAATAGTAAATATTAAAAAAATCGTATATCAAATTAGACCGCTATCGAATTCGGAACATTTAGATGAAATGCGTCCGTATAAACGAGTTAATTCCTCAGGCGGCGGCCATTGTTTGCATTCACAACCCAGAAGAGCGCATCTCATTACAGCTAAAAGCTTTATGAGAAAAGCGACGGGTCGGGACGGGACGGGACGGGACGGGACCGGGCATGATGGGATTTGTCCGGACGTTCCAGCATTCTCGAATGCTCGGATGAATAGGAGAAGACATCATCAGCAAAACCTCTGCTTCACGGCCCTCCTAGTTCTTTCACTTTCTTGGTTTCACTTGGTTGGAAAAGAATCGAATCAGTTAACTTCTAATATCAGGCTAAAAAAATAGCTCTCTTATTACCACGAAATCATTTAATAATCCACTTTTTTTTAATGGCAATCTGTAATTTAACTAGTAACGCGTTAAATATTATTTCGGTTTCATAATGCCCGCTATATTTTCGTGTTATATGTAAGATTACAATTAAAAAAACATTTTTTTTACGAATTTTGCAGATCAAAGATTACGCGACCGCAAATTAATTGTTTTATTATTTTTTTTAAGTCTGTATTTAGGTACCTACTTATCAATTTTGCAATAACTATTGCAGTTGTAATAATTTGTTTACTTGCAATATTGGCCTTATAAGAATAACTTGTTAGTTTTTATCATATTATTGTATATTATTTTTTTTAGAGATTCTGTTTAACTTATAGCAAAATTAAAATTATAATTTATTTAATAATTAGGAATGATACCAACTAAAGCAAATAAAATACTCGTTTTTATTATTTTATTAATCTATATATAATTACGTGAAAGAAGTACTTCGGATTCCTTTTTAGGCATATTGCGCGCACGGAGGAATGTGAGATTTGGCATACTTAGGTTTATATGGTGAAGGAGTGCGAAAAGTTAAAATTATCTGTAATATGTGGTATAAATACATTAAGTTTAATAAAATAAAACTGACAGATTGACTGAATGAGTTTCGAGCTGTGAATTTTGTGTGATTTCAAATGGTCCTTTTTCAAAAATCTGTCAATATCAATAAAGTAATGTCAAAACAAAAAAGCAAATTTGTTAGTTTAAAAAAAAGGTGACTACATTTTATTACATAAATCAAACCAAGTCTTATCTTAGTTTCAGTAATTTTATTTTACATGTAACATTTTTAATTTCAGTAGTTTAATTTTTTTTATATCCAGTTATTCGCACCTATCTTCACCTATGCCATTCCAAGAAATTTGAATACTTTTGATTGTGGATTAATGCATTAAAAATAAAAGTTTTGCAATACAAAACATTTCGAACCTGGAGTCACTTTAGGCGAAAGGCTGCATTCACTTCATTTTAAAGCATATTGGCCTTATCATAATGAATACTTCAAATTAGTGTAGGTATGATCGACTTACATCACATGAGCCTTCAATAAAAAGAAATATTTTGAATAGATTTGTAAATACAATTCAGCGTTCTGTAATTGTGTATTTTTTTTCGGCTGTTATTAAGATTAAATTTCATAAGTATTGCAGGGAATTAGGCCAACAACATACGCTAATGACGTATTTGTACATGCTAACAGCTGACGTAATAAAACAAAATTAAAAAATATATATATACAATGGTTACAGAGATACCTCTGTAACCATTATAGAGGTATAAGACCCATGAATTTCGACCACTGGACGACCTGCTCTTAAATACGCTGAGTAGGTACCATATGGATTAATACGTACCATTGAGTTAGGTACAATATATATTGTTTTGAATATGAATTTTATATATGAATTAAGTATGAAGCTATCAATCATAAAATAATATTTCCCACTAAGTTGAGGCCGATTGAAATGACCAAAGAAAAAGGTTATTCTAACGCTTTAGTATGAACTGTGCAATGGTAGACACAGTATGTTTAAGTAAGTAATAAGTACGCTTTCTCTACAGCCAAAAAAAAAACTAGTTGTTGGAAACCGAAACCTAATATATAATTTGGAGTAGGTAAGTATGGTATCTACATATATCAAAAAATGTTTGATCACCAGTAAACATTATAAATAAATAAACGCGTCAATAACAAAAGAGCAGCAATATTAATATTTATTTTATTATATCAGGGTTAGCCACTTCAAGTATCCAGTGGGCTCGGCGATTACGAGTGTTATAATTACTGTTGGTATCGTGTTAAATAATTTGATCAGATTGATGAATAACAATTTCTTGACATATTTATAGATAACAAAAACGATGAAGATCGATTACTTACCCAACTTCTTCATAAACTCGTCGAAGTTATCCGACGTCTCCAGTTTGTAGCGTTTGTTGAGGAAATCGTTCACCATTTTTGCTAAATTTACCCCGAATTATTTGATTTAGAATCTTCAAAACGGTTCCGGCTTATATATCGTATGTATTCTAAATGTTATCTTGTAAATACCATGAAAACTTTGCAAAAGATGAAATAGCAGAATACTGTCAAAACCGCAGCTGAAGTCGCGACTGCGCGCGGCGCTCGATGCCGGTTAGTGTAGCGGCCGTGTCGCCGACTAAACTCGCCTCGCAGCCGCTCGCAAAGGAAGAACGCAATCCCTTTGTGCTCGATTAAAATGGCAGCGGGACTAGCAGGAGAATATGGGGGAATATTTGAATCGATTATAGGGGAGCATTTTGGGGGAGCTGGTATCCATTAAATTTTCTTAATTGCTATACCAGCTCCAGCTTTAATAAAAGAGGAATGACGATATATTGTTAATAAAACAATATTAGGAAAATGGCTAAGTAATTGATTCATAAAAAAATGGACGAAATATTGCATCAAATATTATACCTGCATATATTTTTATAATTTTTTCTTTTTAAACCAACCTTATTGTGTAAAGAGTGCACATGTTACAGACTCTTTATTTATTTATGTATAAACTTTAATCCTAAAAAAAATATATAAATTTAAAATGTATCTATTTGAGGAGAAAACATTCAAAACGTGATTTATCACAAAAAAAAAATGAGTTATCAATGTCTATGTGCAGTTTATAGTCAAATGCATCATATTATTTATTAATATAACAGCAAAAATAACTTTGACCAATACTAAAAACCCAGTGAAAATTAACCTTTCTAGCAAACAAAGTTTTATCCGCTCCATAGTTTCAAGCAAATCGTATTTTGTCCTCGCGGCCAATCACAACCCGCTACCTACGAGATCGTTTATTATAAAATGTGACACGTTTTAAAATCAGACTTCAAACTTTAAGGGCTTAAAACTTATACAAAACAAATCATTAATTTATAACTAATAAATATTTTCTCTTTACAGGAGCAATTTAAAGTTCCCTTTCGCAAAAAGGATATAGGCTGGAGTCCCAAAATCGCAACACGCTGGCTGGCGAATGGAGACTGGGAAAAGTTTCCACTTCCCCGATCTTTGAAAGTTTACGCATACAATATTAATACAATTAGGTTATTAGGCTAGGTGATTAATTAGGAAACCTGTATAAATCATAAGAAAAATGTCAGTCAGTACCTAGATGTCAGCTGACTCCATCCGTCTGCATGATAGCCGGAGTTTTGAGATAGATGACCTCATAGTAGGATTTATTCAGGTGCAGCAACATATCTAATGGATGTAGAATTCAAAATAAAATATAATAGCTAGAAACATAGAATTTGCACATTACAAAAATACAATATTAGTTATACTCGTATTACATATAATGATTTGTGTCAACGCATAGATTCCAGAATCAGGTAGGCAGATCTTTTGCGTGCAAATCTTTTCACCTTTTCTCTAATTTCCAAAAGTACTTTTGAAACGATAAGAATACAACGGAAAAAATAAAATAATCGCCATAACGACATTGAAAAAATAATAAAAAATATTTGGATCGGAACCCTAGTAATGTTCTTACAACGCTGTCTATATATAAAATTAATGCCGTTCACTTTATTAGAGTTTTTGCTACATACTTTATATTTCATTGATTTCTTGGTATATCCAACTTATTTCTCTATAAATATTAAATAAAATCTTTTTACATATTTATATGTTCCTTTTTTTTAAATATATCTGTCGTCATGATAGGTATATAAAAGACTATTGTTTCTAATTAATATTGCTTTGAGCTGCTATTACGATGTCAACACGCCTCGACGACTGGCATGGGAATTTGCAAACAATCAACCTACGTAGGTTTGTAGTAAGCATGTGGGTATATCAGCTAAAGATATTTCGTTGGTTTAGAAAACCTCAGGAGATTTTGAAAAAAATCTGTAATTTTTACATAGAATGTTTTGCGTCTATGCTAATGCTAAAATAACAATCGCGATTAAATTGATTTTTTTTGTATCGCTAGTATGATAAATGTGACATCTGTGACAACAGCGTCTGAAATTAAAATTTTGAACTGAGATTAAAATTGAATAATTCAAAATATATTATTGACACTGCAAGCTATAAAAATGATATTTTGAGAGAGGAGTTCGATGAAAACAGCTGTTAACATGTTTTTTTTTTGTTATGCGCGATTCAAAGAAATTACAATTGAAATATCACATAATATGGGCGGTGTTGAAAATCTAATTATGAAGACAACTCTAGCTTTTACTATTATGTATTGTAAAACTCCTTTAATATTATCCATTCACTCAACGATTGTTTGCACGAAAACAAGGATTTGCCTAATCGCAAATTATTATCTGGTTTAACGGGGATTTTAGAAAATGACGCAGTTTTCAGTTTATCTGGGACGCATTAATCCGTGGCATTAACGACGATACACGCGGTTACGATATAATATTAATTATTAAAACCCTTAGTGCAGTGTTAAAGCGAATCGTCTGCCATAAACAGCTTATTACTGCTGTATAGGGAATGTAAGCTATTAAATTTGGTAGAATGACACTTGAAACTGGTATGGTGCTATAGAATTATTGTAAAAGTCGGCTAAGGACATAGGCCACTAGCTAAAGAAAAATAAGAGGTTGGCATGATAGAATTGACATACGAATGTCTTAAAATGTCCATTACTTACCATGAAATCTTACCAAAATAATGAAATACCTACCTAAAATTACTTATTTAACAGATGGTAAAACCTTGGTAGAAGTATGCGTGTGTGTATTTTCATTAAGTTTCATAATTATTCTGATAGGTGGTGGTGGTGGTAGGTGGGGGGGGGGGGGGGGGATAGCGAGATTTCAAAATATCACAATACTAACTTTTCCTCACAAGGTTAATTTTCCGTTACATCGCATTTCCCAATAACGTCATATTAGATTAGTAGCTATTCTGATTTCAACATAAAATAAATGTGTAGAAAAATCAGCGTCATCTTGAAACGTGACATATTTTTATCTCATAAAATATAACATCCCAACCGTCTATCACCTTTAGTTTATTTAGGTGATCTAATCGCGATGTAAATAATTCTCTCATGATAATAGTAAATATTAAAGTCGGGTTCCGCGAACGTCAATTTTTTGGAAGATTATGGGAAAAGGGTTTGGTTTCGCAAAAAACTAGGGTTATAAATATTCTATCCATATTTATTTTTATTTTTGAATTAAATATTTATTTTTCCAATTCCAAATTAAAATATTTAGTTACATCAATTACCAACTTGATCTTGATTTTTCTACATAACTGATAACGAAAATCAAAAAACAATAACATCTCAAGAATTTTAGTTTTCTGAAACATTCTTTTAACAAGCTCATTTAAGCACCCTCTGTTTATTTTCAAGTATATTTTTATTCAGAGCAATACAATTGTACTTATCCTGGCAAAAACATATATCTACTTATTTAAGTTAAATACACTTTCTTTTTTTAAAGAATCACTCCGATGTGGACAATTTCCACTACAAAGTAACACAAAAAATATTTGCGTTGTTTCGGATACAAATAGTTTAGAATCACTTGATGCGAGTTTTTTATCTAATTTATTTTATTTCATACTGTATCATTTTATTCATATGTTTTAATATAATTGATATAAAAATGTAAGATTTTAGTTTTTAAGCTGCCTAAATAGGAAGCTTAAAAAGTTAGCCCTTGTGATAAAGGTGGCCAAGGATGGTGGTGTGATAAAGGATTGGCCAAGGTGATAAAAATTCTGAACATAATAAAATTGAAGGTCAGAATGCTTAAGTATCTGTTGCGGCTTTGTGTGATAAATGTGAAACAGCCTCCCAGTCTAGACTGAAACAGGCCAGCGAAATGAGGGTTACAACCTCTAAGGGTAACAGTGAGAATGGATTCGTCGACTTGACTCGTCTACCGCGCATGAAGTTCGATGCGAGGATACCTCGAAAACCGAGGATGAGTAGAGTGACTGTCAAATGCACTTCGACGGCAAATATTCAACCGTGTTTTACTGTTAACAAAAAATATAATATCCTAGACAATTGCTTAGTATTAGCAGGATAATCATTTCAAGGAAGCGAGTTCGCTTGTCAATGCAACATGAGAGCTAATTTCAAACCTAGCAAATTAATAAGTTTCAGCTTTTAAAATGCAATTAAAATGCATGTCTAACACCCGTTTTGTGTCTCAAAGAATCCCACAATGAGTGCATGTTTCAAGGTTGGTTGGATTAACTGTTGGATTTGTGAAAAAATCTCTTATTAATTGTAATTTCAAGCTCCAATCGTTGACTCTAAAAATCTCTTTTTGGCAATCATAAAGTTAAAACTGTCAATCGTGGACTGACTTTTTGTCAAATTAGCGTTTAAATTAAATAGTATTCTTGACATTACATTTTTTTGTTAATATTATATATTTATCCAATCAGATGAAATTAAATAGGACCATATTTTAATAAAAAATATTAGAAATTAATACTAATCTCTTTATTGATACAAAATACAGCTTAGAAATAATTATTTTTAAACATTTATCAAAGACAAAAAGAACATACAATAAAAATAAGTCTATGTTAATAATCTAAGGATAATCTAAGTCATTGAGTACCTATCTGCCATTCTAAAATTGACATTTATCCTCAATCTAATGCTATAGGCAAGTAAGTAATTTGTGTTCTACCGCACTAGATAATATCCGTGTCGCGGTAGAAACCAAATTCGAATATATTTAGTTTATATTAGTTATTATTTTTTTTTAAATTATTATATTAATTTTAAGATGTATATTATTCTATTTTTTAATAATTATTATATTATTCTATTTTTTTTTTGAATACCAGATGTTCTAAATCGATTAATCAATGCTTCATTGATTGATTGATCTACACGAATTTATATATTTGGATCATCGGTTAAACAAGCCATACACTATTGCAACTATACACATTCGTAAAAATCAGTACAAAGTACAAATTAGTGTAATCACTAAAGTAATTTAAAACTTAGACTAATTCTTGGATTTGGACATACTAATATTATTTTATTGTAAATAGTGTTTATTATTTTCGAAGGATATTTATTTCTAACAATACTATTATCGACCTTTAGTTCGAGCGCATCATTATAGTAACTTATTTTGGATTTTGGGTGTTCGCCAGGAAGTTTACTACTTTGTATGGTCGCCATTATGGTAAACATGAATTTTGACAGTTCGTATTTGGTAGTCGTGAATAATAGCCATGGCAATTTTATTGTGGATTTTTTTTTTATTAATAAATACTTATTTAAATTTTATTTTATATTTTTTTAGTTTATTTATTTTATTTTATTTTTAAATCGTAAAAACATTACTTTTCTACCATGTTTCGGAATGCACGAGTTCTAGCGTCGATAAATCTCTGGTCAGTTGCAATAATTCGTTACAAATTTAAACTGTAGGTATAACCCCCGAATAAATTTCCCCGATTTCAAAACAATGTACTTCACTCACATCTATCACTCATCGCTGTAATCTTTGTAATTTTGCAATTAACACCGTATAAAGAAAAGGTATTTTTTTAACACGTTAGCATTTTTGTATTTTTCGATTAACGACATCGAATGACATCGTATAGGTAGTACCTACGTACTCTTTTGATCGTACTCACTGCATTTAAACTTACTTATGGTTATCTTTCCTAATTCATTTTCAAAATGAAGGGCGTAAATATGTCTCCGCAAAAAATATTTTGCCAAACAAATTGTGTTCGCACTCGCTGCATTTAATGTTTTTTATTTTTCGGTAAGTGGCATCAATATGTTTTCGTAAAGTGTATTTTAACCAATTGTTATGTTTCCATAAGTTGCATTTCTCGAACGGCGCATAGGAATACGCCGCCAGTAGGAACTAGCTGAATTTATGTTTTAATTTTTCGATGACAGGCATTAATATGTCTCCGTAGAGTATGCTTTAACGTACTCTTGTATTCGCACTCGAAGCATTCAAACTTTTTGTTTTTCCGATGAACGGCCTCCATGTGTGATCGTATATTAATTGATTGTGAACTCATATAATCGCATTCACTGCATTTAAAGTTTTTTATTTTCCGATGAACGGTATTAATATGTCTTCGTAGAGTAGATTTTACGGTACTCTTGTATTCACAGTCACAGCATTGAAACTTTTTTATTTTTCGATGAACTGCCTCAATATGTCTTCGCCTAGTTGCTGACAGTGAACAAATATAATCGCACTCACTGCATTTAAAGTTTTTTATTTTTCGATGGACGCTATCAATATGTTTCCGTAAATTTCCATTAGACGAACTTTTATATTCGCAGTAGCTGCATTCAAACTTTCTTATATTTTGATGAATGGCTTCAATATGTGCCTGTAAAGTGTGACTTAAAAAACATTTATATTCACAATAGTAGCATTCAAACTTTTTTATATTCATATGAACAGCGTCAATATGTTTCCTTAAATAATCTTTTGTTATACATTTGTATTCGCATTCGTTGCATTCAAATTTTTTAGTTAAAATTTTTCGTTTCCTTTGTAAGGTGCATTTTAATGAGCTTTTGTATTCACAGTAGCTATAGTTATTATGGCTAATGGCATTATTATGGCTGAGTAATTGAGATGAGAGTGAACTAATATAATTACACTCACTATATTTAAAGTTTTTTATTTTATGATGAACGGTAGCAACATGACTGCTTAAAGCATGTTCAGTCGGATATATTTCATTGCATTCGCTACATTGAAATATTTCTTTTTTATGTTCTTCATTGTGCATAAATAAAACACTTTCCAACTGTAGAGTTTTTTCCGAAATTTCAATTCGTTCTTCATTTTTGATTGTCATCAAATAAAATGTTTTCTGTTCATCAACGCAATTGAAACATAGGTAATGATGTGTATTTGGCAACAAATATATCGTACAGTTTCTGTCAAGGGAACACTTGCAATTGGAACACGTGAAATCTATTTTATTTAATATTATTTTAAGGTATTTTAGGTTGTCCTCAGTATTGCGTTGATGAAAATCAAATGTTTCTTGTTTAATATATTGTGCAACATTAAAATTCTCAAAAGTATTGGGTTCTAACTTTACACGTCTCATAATTTCTTGGTCAAAAAACCCAAGTGCGAATTCTGACATACCCGATTGACCTGGATCCATGGTGTCGTGGCAAACCTATTAGATACACGTCCCAATGAACTTGTCAGCTTTCCTGATTAAAATTGTTGCAACAACGATACTCTAAAACAGAAGTAGATAGATGCTGATAGTTTCGCTATTTGGTCAACGGTAAGACAAACTTTATTAAGTATTGTTTTGTTGATATTTTACTATAGATATTAATAAACAGGGTTTCACTCCATGATGAAAATTAAACGAACTAATTAAATGACAGTAACCAGCCTGTCTTTGACTGAGGTGACATTTGGCGGCGACCCACTATCAACAATAAGAAAAATATAGTATTTACAGAATGTTGTTCAAATTACAGTTCATGCCGTATTTCTATTAACTAATGTTAATTGTTTTTAAGGTTCACACACCGTGTAAAATTATATATGACATAACACTATTAATCGTAGCCATAAAAAAAGAATTAATAATAACTACTGGAATAAAATCCACTATTCTGTTATATCACTATTATCAGTGTCATTTGACAAAGTAGGTATTTTAAAACATATATTTTAAAGGCTTTAATTTATAATAAAGTACTAAAATACTAAAGTAACAAATGTATGTAAATTTAGTACGCAAAGACCTGCCATGCATTTGAGTTTCTGCCAGAACCCATGTAATGTATTATGTCTTATTTTTGAATAATAAAATAAATAAATAAATAAAACTTTTATCGCATCTGAAGATTGCATAAGTAAATGGTCTGTGTTGCCAATCTGTTTCTGGTAGGATCACTTGTGCCTCTTTGCCGCTAAGTTGGCAAGCAGCATTGAGCCATTGACAGCGAACGGATCGACCGCCGCAACTTCATGTCACAAAATGCTATGCAGTTTGTTTTTCAGGTAGGAGCTCTTATTTGGCGATATAAAAATTCCTAAATTATAGTATTTTTTTAGTAATATAATGGAATAGCTACAGTTTAAATTGCAGGACAGAGAAATATAGTATAAATACTATATTAAGTCAGACACGAAGTGTATTGCCATTTCAGGCAATTTTTATGATTCCGTACCTCTTACCTCAAAGGAAAAAACCAAACCATTTTAAGACCATTACGTAGTTTTCGAGAAAACTACTTGGCGTAGTAATTTAAAATTTGGCATTATTTGAAGAGTGGATATTTTGACAGTTAAGACTATGTTTTTCTTTAATAGGGTTGAAATGGGCGTTTCAAAGAAAAATATACCTATTTATATATTTTATATCGTATGGGATGTCGTTTGAAAAGGCTACTTTTAGTTTTTTTTAAATTTAAATATGCAAAAAAGACAGTAGTTACTCTAGTCTGCAGGACCTATCTGGGAAACCAAGCTCAGTTGAATCGGATCTGCTAGGTTATAATAAATTTAGAATGAAAAAATAATAATATATAGTTCTCATAATTTTCAGCTACAATGTTTTGTAAATAATTTGCTTTTACCCAGATTTCAGATGGACCTTTTGATTGACTTCAAAAGACGGAGATAAAGCAGGTATGAAGAGCGCGGCAATATCAGTGTAACGCCGTGCGCAGCGACACGTCCATCCGTCACAGACGCGGATTCGCGACTGATAATGTGGTTTAGGAAATCAAGAGCTTTTGTAGAAATTTACTTTGAAAATATGAGGAATTTAAAAAAAAATGGTCGGTGTAATAATATAACATATCTTGATCTACCTAAATGTTAAAAAAACAACTCTTTGATCTATATTGGCAAAGATATTAAGCTGTGAAAGATGATCGCTAAGTACTATTCAAAAATACCGTATTTTGCACGTAATAATATGTTTATGAAAAATTCAGTCGGAGAGATTAAAGATTAGGGTGTATTTGATTAAAATAATGGTGAGACTTTCTTTTATAAAGTCAAAATAAAAGTGCAAAAATGTCGATTTTCGGTGATTTTGACTTGCCGCATACAAAGCTCTCAATGGTTTATGACATGAGAAATCAACAGTGCCTCAGTCGCCTTACGGCTCGTGTCTGTAGCACTCGGAATGGGTTCCTTCAGGCTCCCTATATCTAGGTTCTTGAAGCAACTCGCGCCTGCTGTTTCGTTTTGATCTAATGGAATACAAAGTACACGTAGAACTGAGAAATATTTGTATGGCCTCTACAGTTTTATAGGTAACCGTCGACTACCTAATTGTTTTTTTTAAATTGCTTACTTAACTTTTATTTTAATTCGACTGTGACGGCCCGGTTGTAGGTTTACGGGCCATAGTTAGATATAGTGACAGAGAAAGTCAGTGGTCAAGGAAAGTTCCAGTTAGATAGGTTTCAATTGAATGAAGAACAGTACAAGATCACTATCACAACTTCCTATACATACAAGATTATAATTAAGTCCGTTGAAAAGTAGTTTCATTTTGTTTTATGGTTAATGATAGGAAATTTGTTGGGGTGGTTCCATTTTAGTTAACTATTGCATCTAGCGTATGGTAGGAGAAATGAATTAAAACTAATTTTTTTATTAAAAATGTTTTCATGTCGAATTGATAAATATTAACACTCATACGGTAATATTTAAACAATAAAAACTAAAAAAACAACTTAGAAAATAAATCTACAACCTAAGAACAAAGCAAAAATGTGAAAAGTAAGCTTTTTATTTTTAGTAAACAATAGTAATAAATCTGATCTGTCGTTACAGTCATGTAACGGTGTAGAGACATGGTTTATAGGTACTTATATTTAACATACCTAAGGTGTGTTTCTGCCTCGACTTCAACCTTCAACCTTTATTCTGTGGTTCAATTTCAACGATCGGTTTTTTATTGCTTTTAGGTTATAGTTTATTATGAAGTCAGTTTATTATTATTTTTAATTTCAGTATTGTCGTTGTATTGTTATTATTGTATTGTAGTGTGTATTGTAGTGTATTATGTATTTAACGAATTCAATTGATTGAAATAATTAATGACTTGAATTAACTTACTTACTTACTTAGTAATTAACTTACGTAGCTGTGAATTGTAATATGTAGTATAATTTACTTTAAAATAAACGAATAATTAATAACTGCCTTTTAGAGTGTGGTAACGAAACGAATATGATAGATTGTTTCATATTTTATATTGTAAGAAGTAGGAACATAAAAAAATGATAATCATTTTAAAATATCCGAACTATACCTGCCTAATTATAGGAAGAATTTTATTGTTACGAGAGACAAAGTTGACATGCACAATTTTAAATTGTCGTTTTTTTGTACAAGAGTTAGATGTAGTTGCTTCGCGTCACTAACCGTGAGTAGTAATTATAGTGTTTATTTTATGATTACAAATACTTATTTTGTCGTGATATTATGTCCGTTAAAAAACGAATAAATTGGGTTTCCGTCATCTTCCTTAGTTACTATTCCGATAATAGATACGAAACATACTTTAGCGATTATTTGCTCGTATAATCGTCAAACTGCTAAAAATACTTTTTTTATAATATAGATACTATGAATTTGTATTAAGTAGGTATACGGGAAAGAAATATAAAAATTCTATAGAAGCATGTAGGTAAAAAAAATAATTTTGTACAATCAAGCGGTAGATAGTAACACAAAAAAGAGAAAAAAATAAATAAAACCGCACTCTAAAGAAATGAAATCATGTCATAAGTGACAAATAAAAGCGTGGAGCACTGAAGTAGTTGTATATTGACGTAATCTTTGTGGACGCTCCACGTTTTTATTTGTATTCACTAGTGTCATGATTTTATTTATTTTTATTTCTTTTTAGTGCTTTTTTTTTTCATTTTTTGTGTCTATCTACCGCTTGATGTTTGTCTGATTGTTGAATTGTTTTCTTACTATAAGAGTGTCTTATTATATTTCTTTAGTGTTTTGTTAAAGATTTAATTTCAAGTCAGTTTTATTTATTTTTTAAAGTTTTATTATTCTCATTGTGTTTGTGCCTTCTTATATTTTATATTCTTCTTTATATTATGAAACTTTATGTGGTAGCATTGATTATATAGTGTTAAAAAACACTATATAATTAATGGCGGTAGGTTTATTACAAAAGATTACCATAAAATTTCGTAGTAATTTTCATCATCATAACCCACCAAACCAGCATATTTCGCAAAGGTTTATTTGATTATTGTCTCGTGGGAAAAACACAAACGAAACAATCGAAGCGGAAAGCAAATATTTTTGATCGCATTGCAGGGCGTCGGTCAGCAGTCAGCAGTCAGTAGTCAGCAGTCAGTAGTCAGCGTGGTACATCTTACTGTCCCACGGTTGAATCGCATCGGCGATTTTGACAAATGCACAATTGGCGACCAGACAATTCTACATACGCAGGCATTATGGACAAACTACAAACTCTTTGGTCTCCTCATTGGCAGTAATTGAATAATGATCCTTTAATCTTGAGGCATCCGATGCTCTCGTCTTTTGTGATCGCGTGTCGGCGCGGCCGGGTTCTGCTCGACGCATTTAACCTCTGCTCTCGATCGCGCTGTGAGATCGATTCATGGTCCACGGATGCGCACAGCCCGGAGGCAAATTTTAATTTAATCGTTAATGGGCAAAATCAGACCAGGGGACGGGAATGGGGGGGGGGTCGATAAAGTGAAATTTAGCTATAACATTCTTAGTATATAAGATATCAAATTCATTTTAATTTTGTATTAATTTTTAGAGAAGGGTCTAAAACTTATCTAAGAAAACTTTATTGAAGCGCCAACCATTGGCCCTAGGGGTGGGAAAAATTGGTTCTTCAAAATTCAAAAAATCGTATTTCCTTAATAGCTACGGGGTCAAATCAGTTCAAAATGTTAGTTATAGGCCTATAATTTACCTACAACTTTTGTTTGAAATAATTTTTGATATGAGCAACTCTTACGGCACAGTATGAAGAGAGATCCATATGCACTCTTGCTGCGCAACGTGCTTAACAATTAGATAATTAGGCAACCGCGTTACACCTGATCCAGGTGTATTGTTTTAATATTTACATATTATCTGAATTATCAGTTTCAGTAAATAAAAACAGTCATTTAATTTCATGACTGAAATGTAATGGCCAAAATACACTAATCAGCGATAGCCATGTGATCAGAAGTTCAACTCGTGGTAGGTCGTGTTTGCTATTTTAAAATACACTGATATTCAATTTTCATTATGTTAAACTTAACGCTGACAAAATTATCATTGATTTATGAGGAAATCTAACTACCTACTCATTATATACGGCCCTACAAACAATGGGAAAATATGTCGAATGTGAGGTCATCTAAATTACCTAGTCACAAAATGACACTGATTTGCGTAAATCTATTAAAGGACCCTGATCTATGGCATTTGCACATTGTAACATCGCGTTCTAGGCATAAACAATCTGATATGATGTGTATTTTATTTTACTGTAATGACAATAGTGATTATTGGTAATTATGGAAGCCAGATAAAAATTCAAATGTTCAAAATCATTCCTCGGCACTCAGCAATCAAACTTCATGGTTTAATAATAGGTCATTTACGGGTTTTCATAAAGACAATACTATCATAGAACGTTAAATCCTATAAGCGTAAACAAACACTATATTTTAATTATTAGGAAAATTAAAATAAAAACCCGTTAAAACCGGCTTTACGAAAAAATATATACTTAACTTTATACTTTATTATAAACTAGGTAAACTAGGTAATATTACGTAATAGTAAAAAATATAAATAAGAATATTATATTCCTAAAACTAACTGTTTAAAACTATAGGTATGTTCGATTTTTGTAGATGTTTTTTCAATTTCTAGTCTAAAAGTCAATAATAGTATTTCTGAATATTTATCAAACCTATACCATAGTTTATTAAACATTTAAATCTATCTACTAGCAATACATACAGTATATACAATATCTAGAATCACGCATATTATAATCTTAGGTCTCCTGACCAAAAAAAAAAAAAACTTTTGCTCTCCGTCTGTCCCAGGCCTGTAATATTTTGTAAGCGGCTATTCACTAAAAAAATACCTCTTCAGACGATTTTAATTCAAAGAAATGTTTACACTTCGAATTATGGCATCTTAGGTGTTGTTTCCACAGATATTCCATTGATCGATTGAATGTTGTCCAATTTCCTCTTTTTCCATAACTATAAAGTATATAACTCAGCAAAAGAATGGTAAATAAATAAACACACAAAGACTTTCAAAAATCTATAGAAAAAAACATATTTTCAGTAATTACTTGTATGTCCGTTCGTGCCAATAAAGTGAATATTAAAAAATCATTCTCTTTCATTAAAATGCTCTTTTAAAAGATGGGAATACTTTTATTTTATTCTATGGGATTAAAAAATATTTTTTATAATCGTTTTTTATCATAATAATATTACAAAATAATTTAAGATCTTGTTTGTAGATTTTTTTTTTGGGTTAATTCATTATATTGTCCTTATATCGTATATTACTCAAGGTTAATAAAAAAAAAGTACTACTACTCTAATGAAAATAACGTTACTTGCGTTGATTTAGCCCATTAGTGTACTGTTTGTTTTTTTTATTTTGTTTAGTTTTGTATTTTTTATAATATATATATTTTATAAATAAAATATTTAAAAACTCTAGTTTTTTAAATAAAATATAGGGTGATACCATATTGTATCACTGGACACTTATGTGTACTATAATTAACGCAAGGAAATAAATATGAAATGTTTTTAAAGAAAGAATTTATTTTCACAACTCTTACAGTTTTAGATAATAATTTTCTTATTTAGTATGATATTTTATAAAACAAAGGTCACAAAATCGTGAGCCAACATCGTATTGCTGACACATGGTTCTATCAAAAGATGTTCAGCCTTCTCTACGACCAAGTAGATTCATCTGAGTAGATTTCCAATTTTCATCCAGGACCGATTGTAGTTGAACCAAATCGCGTACTATACGAGTTTACCTGAACTAACTCTCTCCGAAATTGCATATTTGGCACGTTGTGATTCTATAAAAAATATCTACACAACTAAGATCTTTAAAATGATTGAAGTTTGCATTAGGAAATGTATATCGAACTATACAATTTTGAAGGTACTATATCTGTTATTGCTCAGCTATATTTATTTTACTGATTTGTTATTGTTTTTTTTACATTTTTAACCACTTTTGTATATCCATCCTCTTGCGCAGTTCGATTACACTGTTGTTATGAAGAAAATAGAGGGTTTCTTTGTTTACTGAGAGAGACAGAACGTATAATTATAGTCACATATTGTCATTGAAGTTAAAGTAGTATATAGTTTCATCATTTGTTAACATAATTTAAGTAGATACTCTTACTCATATTGCATTTGAATTAATACCAAGGAGTTAAGGTCATTTTTGTCTCAGGAATAATATTTGGGGGATATATTTTCTGATCATAGCCGAAAAATCATAAAAGAAAAAGTAATTTCATTGTCCAAATATCTCCACATTGTGTTTCTATTAATATCAATCTCGTCGTATCCCCGGAGAAGATATTAAAAGTTTTATTATTGGTCCAAATTGGATCAGCCTACACGCGTTAACCTTATATAATATGTGTGGGATACTTGACCACACTCAAAACCTAACTGGACACAGAAACAAATTAGTATCGTGAAGCCTCTTCGTTGCGGGCTGTTGACTCCTGTAATGCAACCAATGAAAACAGCTAAATACTGCTGGAAATTCGCCTCGCTGATACCATTGCTCGTAGATTATTTAAATATATTCTACAAACTGGTACACGAATTTCTTGCATTGCATTTGTAAGTTTAAAACACTGTTTTAATGCAATTCAATCAGTTCTAGACGCAAAGTCTTCAGCTGACTACATATGTATGTATAGGTACAACAATGACAAACAATTCTAATAGTTAGACCGCTGAAGAATTTTATGGAGGCGCGAAATGTGAATTTAGGATTACAATTGTAATCTTAAATTTACATTTCGGTTTCTTCTTCTGGTTAATTAACCAGATTAGATTACAATTATCAACCAGATGAGGACTGATATCCGCGCGATAACACCAGAGCCAAAATTTGTAAAATATCTGTAATCTCGCCTAAATACATAATATATTGGCAAAATCGATCACTATAAATCAAACTAAGATCTTCCATTATCACGTTTGATGCACAGAAAATCCATAGGGCGATTAACATTTAATTTAATCTTCATAATGAGATGTTTATTTTTTGTCTTATCGCAATTCTGTTGAGTTATTTACTTGACAATGTGAATCTTATTTTGATCTCCTCTCAGGAGCTTATTCCGTCTGTGTTCAACTAGCGCTTGTCTGCTGGCGCGGTGCGTGCGAAAGCGCGCGTGCCTCCCCTATGCTCCCCAGTGCTACCCCCCAGTGCTCCCAAGAGTGACAGGGATGAAAAAGTAATGGGACTGTCTCCTCGCAAAAAGTGAACGTGATGGATATATCATTCCGAGCTCGATGTAATATTTATTATCTTCTGTTTCTCAAAGATTGATGAGGGCTTTTAGTTCCGTATTAACCAATATGCGGATGAGTGAATCATTTATTAAGATTCGCCTCCTGTGTTCACACGTACTTCCATCAGTTTTAAAGTTGACTAGTTAGTACAAACTGACAATTGTATTTATTTAGTTATCAAGGAGCAACAACATTAAAGATAGGCAAAGAATGATCATTCGATGATATAAAATATGACTTTTCACTCACTTCTATGTCAATGAAGTTTGTATCAATATAATTAATATATAAATTTATTATAAAATATAACCAACCAATAAAAATATATGAAATATGAAAAAGGCGTAAATTGTTCAAATTTGACTGTTGCAGTTGAGGGTCAAATTCAAAAGAGAGGTAGTCTCCCCCCCCACTCCTTCAAAATTGACCAACAATTTTGTTCATTACGTCATAATATAAGCTTCGATTTTTGCAGGTTTTAAAGTTGAAAGAAAACAAAAAGTGATGTGATTTTCTTTGTGATTAGAAAGTAATGTATTTTCCAAATACCATCTATATGATTACTATCACCAAAATTAATAAAAAAAAAAAATTGTACGGTATCTTAATTTTTATCATACTTAACTTACGATTTTATTTATTTTATTTTATTTTATTTATTTTGAAAGTACATAACGGCGATACAGGAAGAAAATTCTTTAACACTACATTTAATGGCCAAAAAAATGTGCCAAACATGAAAATGGTTGACAACAACAAATTAATAAATGAAACTTAAATAATGTGTACTGTGTGTGGAGTGTGGTGCCATTTGTGGCATGGACATGCCACAAAAATAAACAATACCTATCTAGATACCTATACCTATTTGGAACATTACCTATTTAGAAAAAATAAACAATACCTATCTAGTACAGTAAAGGTACTCTGTTTTTAAAACGAGCATTCAAATGAGATATGTATTTCTGAAAAATACATGACTTTTAAATCGAAACACATAACTTGTATTTGAGGCAAATTTTGCTTTGTTATGTGGGTCATAGTTATTTTATAAAAAAAGTGAGTAAGTTAAGTTGAGGCTACGATGCATTTCAAGCGATATTACCAAGAAACTATTCTTCCTTTGAACTCTGTATCTAATTAAAGTTTAAAATGGTTTTACCCGCAAACCGTTCTGAGAATATTGATTTGTCTGTTTGACGTCACAGTCACAGGTTGCTGAAAATATTTACCGCTGGCTCCAACTAAACTTGAGACGGCTTGAGAAGCCTGAATGCTAAGTGAAGTAATTTATTTCAACCCCATCTCTCTCTCTCTATCTCTTTATATTTTTGGTTGAAAGCCCGAGCTATATTAGGCCAAAGTGATTTTTATTTTTTTTTAAGTTTTATTTAGTTACTTTCTAGTTTTAATGAATGCGACACTTTTTTTAGTTTAATACTTTTGAAATGACCAGGCGATTTCGAGTATTTCATTGTTAATTCTATAGAAATAACCACACTAATTTATATAAAAAAGAACTGAGTTTACACGAACACAAAACATGTAATGTATGACAAAGAATTGCTCGTAAAAACAAATAAAACTAACGTATGTTTTCACTTAAAAAGAAATTATTAATCTAATTATTTTTCCTTGATATTAAAATATGCTTTCGAAAAGAGAAAGTGCGTGTCAAATTTGACCATTGAATATTGTGTTATATTTGAAGAATTTGGCTTACTCTAATATTTAAGTATACAAAATAATGCTTTTTAATATAACTAAAGAACCATTAAAAATACAATTGTATGACATTTTAGTTAAAACAAAAAGGGATCACAAGGTGTAGGTAAAGAAGGACAGATATACAAACGCCACTGAAACTTTGACATTCGCTATGTGTAGTTATCCTACATAATGACGAATTATATCAAACACAAAAATGTAATTCCAAAAAGTGCCTTTAAGAAAATGTCTATAATAACAATAAAATCTACTTATTCGTCAACTAGAATAAAAGTTAATTTGTGTTATTTATTTTATATCTATTGAGTTTCTTCTCAATTTATTATGAAATTGTAAAGTCGTTGCCGAGCGGGTAACTTATAAATGAGAGTAGCTTCTCACCCAAAACTACTCAACGGATTCGTTTAGGGTTTTCACTGTTGGATATCTTGGTTCTTCGGCAAGGTTTTAGGCGATAATGACCCCTATAGAAGACACAATCTGTCGGAACCAACGGCCAACAAATTGCAGAAAGCCTGCAGACACAACCGATTTATCATATTCGAGCGCGCGAATTAGCAGCCTCATATTTGAAACGTTGAAAAAAAGGCGTTTTAGCTCATACTTACACTAAATTTAATACAATTTTTCGGTTGTTGGATGATAGATCCGTCAAATTGTTTCATCTGAAAGAACGAAAGAAGTAGTGCGAAAAGTCGTAAAGTCCTAAAAGATATCCTGACCCTCGATTTTTGTATCATGAAAAGGCATGAATAGGACCTTTGAGATGCGCGCGGCTTGACCAATGTATGAATTTTCGAAGCTTTTTCACTTTTATTTTGTGAGGTAGTCTTAAGCCTGGTTTACACGGGTATGTAATCAGGAGAGTAGAGTATCTAGTAGAGTAACTCTACCTGTAGAGACCCGAAAAAAAGCTCCGTAGAGTATCGAGTAGAGTAGCGAGTAGCTGGTAGAGTAGAGTACTTTACTGGCTGTGGTAAAGTAACTCTACTCTACTCACCCCCCACCACAACTCCCACTCTACTAGCCACCCCACTCTACCCGTGTAAACATCTTTTCCCCTACAACAGCAAGTATCAAGTAGAGTTTAGTTGAAGTAACTTGCAGTTTGCAGTGTACACGATGTTGCGCAATATTTTCTTTTAAAAATGGTTAAGTTCTCGGAGGATGAAACAATTAAACTTGTTGATTTATTTTTTGACCAAGAGTGTAGCTGTTCCTAGTAGCTAGAAGGTTCAATGTAACTTTGACCTCAGCTTTTATAGCATTTCTCGTCATCGTATCTTCGCGTTGAATTTTGTCTTTCACCATGCTTAATAGCTGTTCAAAATTTTCTGGTGTCATTCTGAGACTAGCTACTCTACTCTCCTGATTACTATACCCGTGTAAACCAGGCTTTAGGTACACAAAAAAACCCCGTCGAAGTAAGCACAGGCAGCTAGCCTCATATAAAATGAAGGATTTCTAGAAAGGTTTTTCATTGTGTTGTGGGCTCTCGCGCGGTTACGATTGAAGAGCTTATAACTGACCGATTGAGCGAAGGCGGCACCGGTGCCGGCTGCGGAACCCTCGCCGGTGTTTCAAATGGACAAATGGCGAAACTAGCAGGCAGAACTACCAGTCGGTTAATAATTATGTCAATCAATGTCGGTTAATAAGTGGATATAGTCTGAAAAGCAAAATTGAGAAAGTTTTCATATAAAGCATCTGCCATCCGGTTACAATCCGGTGATTGATCGACTAACAATCTGCTATGCCAACTCCGCGTCGTTTGTCACGCAGCTAACAGAAAGAGATAGTTTCAGGCGTAAAGGACACTTAAGATACGATGAAAGCGTCGAATGCGCCGAAATTTCAGTTTTTCATGAATTTTAATTATTTCTACTTAGAACATTTCTAGCTAGCTTTAGTATTTTAAGGGGAATTTGTTGGTACATTAATTTTTTCGCTCATGTTTTGTTTCTTGTGTTTTTGATGATTAATAATTTAAGTTTAATTAAATAGTATAATCTCAGTATACAAATATTTAACATTAGTCAAAAAAACATGAAATACATCAATTTAAGCTTTGATCATTTATATATATAACAACAAAATAATCTGATATAATAAGAATTTTATTTACTACAAATCATAAATTCACTAAATAAGGGGGAGGGAGGGATGTTTCAATAATAGGTGTACTTTAAAATTTATAAAAATTGAATAAAATTGTGTTAAAATTTATTATGAATTGAAAGAATGTATGTCATAAAATGTCTACCAGGTTCCAGATATCATAGCCATTCTTGGTATTTTGTTAAAATACTAGAAATTGACTATATTCAAATGAAAGTATTTCTCATAGCGATATTAAAATCATTTTTTAGATAATTGCTAACCTTTATCACTTAACTATTTCAGGACCTGCTCAACTAAACAAAATACGTTTGTGGTAGGATTAGGGCAGATGGTGGCGATGATGTTAAGTCAAACTGATCAACCTGCCTGCTGTGAAAATAACTCCTCACTCATTAAGCCAACTGACCCTAAACAGAATGACCATCCTGCTATACTATTTTTAACGTTTCATTATCACTGTCTCCTCTGACTCTAGCACAAGTATATTTGGCTTAGTGAGTAGTGAACAAAATAATTGTTAAGCAATTCTTTAAAAAAATATTTAAATTATTAATTTTATTCAAATTCAAACGCGCCTCAATCGCAAAAGCTATAAATATTATTTTTTTTTTATTTTTATCCTATCAATAAGTGCGCCCTACTTTACACGATCAACAATAAAAATTCTTCGGGTTCCATCCGTAATGGATTCATTATGCCATTCCATAGTGGTATGGAAACAGCTCAAAAATACACTCTGAACCTACATATTTTACAACGCGAAATAGAGCAAAAAGTTGTATTCGCATTGTATATACGCTCCACCAGAGATTTTACGCCCCTCGAAACCCCCCTGTGCCACCCAATCTAACCAGGGCCTATCTTGGGTGGCTTAAACAAATGCCGGTTCCGGGGGCACGACTAATGGGGCCCGGATCTAAATAAAATAAAATTCTATTTAAAGGGCAAGTGTTCGATTATTACACTGGTACTCTAACATTAGTGTTATAATAAGTAACCGATATAGGGAGAAACGAGGTTTTTTCACATTATATGAATTACATGTGTAGAGACATTTATGCACTAACGAGCGTATCGCTTAGGTACTTTCAAGAGCGTATAATAGTGTTAACTAATTATAAATTGTCTTATATGCTAATTATATAATATTAATAAAAAAAACCCTAAAATATACGTTCATATAAAGTCAGAACATCAAATGTTTTTATTTTTTAAGGGTTCAATACCAAGATATTTTAATACAGGAATCCAGTAACAAAAAGTTTATTTTGAAGTATTATGTATTTGTACAATTTTAAATAATCCTCGGCAAATACAGAATTTTATAAAGATTGATAGATGACTGAAAGTAACCATTGCACTCAAACCAAACAATGCATTTTAGCAGTGTTCAGTAGTTAAAAGTATTTTTACCTACATCAGATTTTTTTGGATATTAAGAATGTAGGCTATGCTAAAAATTTTGTGGTAGATTAACGGGAAAAAAATGCTTTTAGTGTTGTACTAATCAGACAAAACCATATTAGATAGTTAGGTGACTTTTTAAATTTTGCGGGCTACGTCCGTTCGATCCTCAATTTTTTTTTTTGTTATGTTGGTACACTTGTTTTTAACATCTGTGAAAAGTTTCAAGAGTATAGCATTTTTGGTTTGCATCTGAGAGGCATTAAGGTTAGAAGTGTTTTGCGTGCTCGGCGATTTTCTACTGTCGAAAAACATGGATCAAAGGGTTAGCATTAAATTTTGTGTAAAAAATGGAATCAAGTGCTCTATAACTCTTGAAATGTTGACAGTGATATACGGTGAGTCTACTTTAAGTAAATAATACTTCAGACACACATTCATTTTTAGATATATAAAATTATGTAGTAAATTAGTGTGTTCAAAAAGTAAGGTGACTTTTCAAATTTCGACACACAAATTTACTACATAATTTAATATATCTAAAAATGAATGTGTGTCTGAAGTATTATTTATAACTCAGAAACTACTCAGCTGATTTGGCTACTTTTTTTTAAATGTTCGTAATAGTTTGGAGATAGATTCCAGGAAGGAAAAAATAGAAAAGATGCCCAGAAAATTGGAAAATTCGGGAAAAACTCTATTCTACATCGGCGGAACAGTCGTCGAAGCCGCCTACATAAAATAGGACGGTAGGCATGTAATAGCCTAAAGGACCTAAAGATTAGGAGCGAAGCGACCCATCCTGAGTGCCACATGCACGAGTTGTCGTGAGCAAAAGCCGCCCACAGGGCCTAGCTGTCAACCCGGGGCGAAGCACGGGGTTGAACGGGTAGTATATAATGATAGTTTTCCTTTTATCTGCCAATTCCTCCTATTACAGAGAGAAAATCTTCGAAATAAAACTAAATCTTTTCATAGAAATATCACCGCATAGTAATCTTAACGAATCTTTGTATCGATCATTGGGATACCTTAAAATGTTCTAGCAATATAACGTTCCTATGAAATATCAGCTAAGATCTGGAAAAGTGCCAATAATTGTGGGATCTAAGCAATCTTCGCACCTTCTAATCAAATTTTAATATACGTAGTCAGGACCTGTCTTCGGCCGCAGGAGGCGTTCGCGAATGGGTGGCTGCTGCAGAGTCGCAGATTCTGCGCGTTGTGTCCTGAGTCCTGGGGGATGCTGCCTGGCCCGGATCAAAGGATGGAGCGCAGTTATCTCGCGATCTCGAACGGAGGCCCGCACTTGCGTTGCGTTCTAGCTTAAGAAGCCTTTGTCGTGGGACGTAATTGGTTTAATCTGTTCAGTGTAATTCGACTAATACGAGTGAGGGATTCTAACTGGAAATCTATCACTAACGTTAACAAAGGTAAGATGGACATTTTCATCTTTATTCATATGCAGACTTTTATTATTGTAAGATATTTTATCGTTATCATAACATTTATATTTTGTCACTGGTTTTTACTTACATACATAAATATTTAATACATATTGAGTTATTTTGTTAATAAGACAATTGGGCTGACTGTGAAGTAGCTACGATGAAACAGATAAAGTTATTCCTTTATCCATAATGACGGGCCCAGATATTCAGTTGGCCATAGATTGATGGATTATGACAGTGCATGTGATGGCATTGCATGATTACCCAACGATGTCGATGACTGTAGTTTTAACACCAACCTAAGCCATACTTTTATAAGCAGATGTCGATAAATTTACTGCTCTATTCTTCCTGAAACATTAAATATAATTACACGTTAAATATAATTTTAAGTTGACTTATGACGAAACTGTGTCGTCCTTCATATTACTAAAATTGGTAATAATTCCTAGGATCAGCCGAAGGGAGTAGAAGAGTAATAATTTCTTCTTCCAAACTTAAGGCAATGTTGACAATGCCCAAAACAAAGTTTATATAAGTAAAGGATAGAGGAATGGAATAAATAGGGGCCACAGTGTGCTACTACATAAAGAAAAAAAAACTACAAAATGTAACGTTGATTTTTTCAATAGACTTGATTAACGTTAATGCTAATAAATTATTTAATTAAGGCCATGTCAACGCCGTTTGTCGCGCAGCTAACAGACAAAGATAGCTTTATGGATACGTTCCAGGCGTAGAGAGAACGCAAGATAAAATTAATGTTCACAAGGGGTAATTACGGTTTTTTCATAAGTAGTAAGAATTGTGTAAATGGTAATTTACTCGTATGTGAACATTTTGTTTTACTTTCTCCATAATTTACTTTGGTATTTTTTCAAAAATAAGATATGTTTTTTTCAATACCAGAGGTATGGAGCAATGTCGCTTGTGAAATACCCAATTTTCGTGGTTCCAGACCAAAACAAGGCTTAGAATAATAATTGGGTATAGAGTGCGCACATGCCACAGTATGAACCGTGAGCACAGGTGTGAACAGTTCGGTAAGCGCGATTGGCGGAAGTTTCCTTCTTTCTCCCTCTTAACCATATTGCTCTCCCAATCTTAGCCATATGCACGTAAAGAAGTGTCCATAGAACAACTGCTTACGTTTGGCAACATGATGTGCGACTTGTGTGCGCGCTCTATACCAATATTATTACTTCAATATCAACCACTACTTCTTTGTACCGCGGGCAGTCAGCTTAGCTGATTTAAAGCTGTCTTAAGAAGGTGTTAATTTTATTATTTATTGTCAATTGTGCGATACGAGTTATTTATTACAACGATATCGAAAGACATTAAAATATCACATAAAAAAAAAAATAGTTTAGTGTTTACATATTTTGGTAACAGAAAATAATCTATGGCTATAATAAATTATCTCGGTTGATAAATAAACAGTAGGCTACCTGTTCATCATCATCATAATTAGTCGTGCGCATTATGCCTTTAAATCACCCTATTATTCTTGCGCAACGAATAGCAGCGTTACTGAAGCATAGCTACAGAGTCGGGTTCAACGCAGTCGCTTCGTTTTGTAGGGTTTGTTACAGGTTCTGGCGCATTTATATAACTACCCTTTCGCCTAACCACCCGATTTAGTGTCCTGTTTCCTCCAAGCCCTGCAAGTTTAACCTAATTGATGAGAGTGGGGTATAAAACACGTCGATATCGGCGGCAGCTTGTTGAGCAATTCCATTGCTCGAATGGGTGTGTACTGTCTTAGCACATCGGTCCTGCATTTCTACACATGAAGTGCAGAAGGCAGTGAAGAGGTCAGCTATAAAACACGCAGTTATTTTGTTGCCGTTTAAGTATTAGGCTATTTTGACATCGCGTATAACGTCACCTTAGTTAGTTGATTATCGCGTTAACATCACACTTAGTGTGCGCCATTTCTCCCTATCTTCTTCTGTCGCGCAAAGAGATTACAAGAATAGCCTTTTCCATGGCTCTCAGTGTGACCTTTAATTTGTGGATAAGGCCGTCTATTAAGGTCCAAGTTTCTGCGCTGCATAATGGAGCAGAAGGATTAGAAGGACTACCTGTTACTATGTTACTGTTTTTATTTTAATTATTCGTTTAAAATTAAAAATAAAAAAAAATATAATTAATAAAATATATTCGCAAACTTTCTAGCAAAAATAGATATTCTCAAATGAGTCATAATTACATGATTCAGTCTATTTCGACTAGTTATGGCGATAAAAATGTTCCAGTAGTAGAAACAAAGGGTATTTGATCGTGATAGGATCATTCATGGTTGTCTAGTTTTAAGAGCCCATTTGACCATTATCCCAGCGGTCACGGGTTCGAATCTGCACATGTATTGCTATGTGGGTTTTAACGCAATATTATCACCATCTTCTCTACTCTGGACAAGCAAGTTTAGCTAAGATGAGTAGGGCCCAGAATAATTGCATACGCCTAGGCCCTAATAATTATTTTGTACATAGAAAATTTACCCTACTATTACTACATCTTAAAAAAACTATTGTTCGTATTTTGGGAGTGAATTTGGAGTTTTTAATTAAATAATAATGTTTAAACGCTCTTTCATTGAAAGTTTCTTCGGGTTATTGGTATTATTTAAAAAAGCTACATTCATTTTTTTCTGTATTTTATATTTTTCACAAATTAATCAGAATGTACTAATTCGTAAAATAGTGTTTTTTTTTCATAAAAAAAACAATAACATTGCCACTTCAATATTTTATTAATTTGAGTAATGCACCATGTTGCTGCGAAGGCCTGTTGCAAAAATGTTGCACTTTAGATCCCCTATTTTTTAACAATTATTAAAACTGTGAGCACCTAATGAATGTTGGCGTGAGTTAGTACTTAGTTCAAAACACTCGACGCGGCGCTAAACATTATGGTAAGTGCCAAAGGTGATACAATTCATTTCGGCCAAATTTGTAGTGCTTCGAATGTTCTACCTACTATCTTTTACTCCTTTCAACCTAAAATCTGTTTACTTTTGTTATATGAGAATTTAAGTGTTTAAAAAAGGGGGAGAAGTTTATGCAAGTTATATTATTATGTATACAGTATTCGTACTAAAAAATGTAATTATGCTTTATTAATAAAAAAAAACCCGTTCGTCACATACACAACTTTTAACAAAAACAATTTATTATTCCGATAATAAATGACTCATCCATGCTTGTGGCTGGCACCTGAAATTACTCATTTCAGATGCCAGCATGCATTTGCGCGCTTGTGTGAAAATGCTAAATACACAATTCGCACACTTAAATTTCACGGAAATCCAACGGTCGACGAAACCGTTTATTGTAATCTCCTATATTTGTTGTCTGGCCGTTCAAAGGATATCAAGTTTAGGATAGGTATTAAATTCTAACAATTATTAGAGCGAACCACTTCAATTCTCTGAAGTAACTTCGGGCATGGAATACGATGTCAATTAAGCAGACCGTGTGAAAATCGTTAGAAATATTTTCACATAACTAATTTACTAAATCAGAAGTATGCAACAGAAAAGTTAGGTTAGGTTAGGTTTTCTTCAACTAGTCCTCCCTGCATTGGCATTAGACCTCGTTTCCGTGCAGTCATATTCTTCAATAATTAGTATATATTTAGGGGTCAAGTGTTTCTATGTATCTATGGAGTTTCTTAAATAAATGTAACTTTTTGTTTAAGTGAATATTTATTAAGGTGAATTTAGTTTAAGTGAATACCTAATAAAAGATAATAATAGCACCATACCACGTACCTGCTCCCTTTATAACAATAGCGATATTTCAAAAATTGATATATTGAATACCTCGTTATTATCATTCAAAAAAGAGATTTCCAATATCATCACTAGTAAAAATAAATAAAACATAATTGTATTGTATTGTTAGATTGTTATGTTGTTAATGATTAATAGTAACATATAAGTACTTGTTATTGCAATTACATATAGAATATACATACATATTACATTTATATTACCTTCACCATAAATTATTTTTATACATACTAAAACCATACTTAATTTATTACTTTATTTGAACATATACACACAAATCACACACACTCACAATTACCACAAACATCACTCACAAATTACACATAACACATCAAAAAAATTATACTGTATACGACGTATATAAATTCATAATCTATGTATATTTTAAGAACACAATTTTTTTATGCTAATGTTAATATTGTAAAATGTCCGAAATCCATAATTGGTTTTGTATACTAGTAATAAGTTTTTTTTGTAATGATAAAAATGAATACTGTTGGATTTTTCAATAAAGAATAAATAAAATAAAATAAAATAATCTACAACTCTCTTCAATCCATCAGCTGTTAAGTGAGGCAATCATTTCTGAGCCCCGTTACATTATTACTGATGCCAGAAATGATGCCTGAAATGCTCTGATCTGAAATCAACGAATGTTGACCATTTTGTGACCTAACCAAAGTAATTTTATTTTTTTTTACATTTATATTTGATTAAATTATCATATTTTTCGTTCTACCCAGCATCTCAATAATTTGAGTTCTTTGACCTGGGAACACTCATCGAAAAGCCTACCATGCACTTGGTCGTGATTGGGAATAGAAAGATGGGGCAATTTCTAACAGAGGAGCGGTGATTGTTAACACGAATACTCACCAATATAGAACGCATCACATAAATTACACTGCAGAAAGTAGTAGATACAGTTTTCGGTGGTACAATCTGCAGCGCCGGATGTCTGGTATGTCGTGTCGGTATTATGGTTGGTAAACTGCGACGAATAAGGGGGGAATTGAGCAGGTCTTGCAGCGTAGGCGGTTACGGGGGCGGGAGCCCGATAAAGGCCTAGATTGGGTTAGCAGTGGGGCGGGCGGGACGAGAGGTTTCAGACAAAATATTCCGAAGATCCGGAGCATTCCTATATGATAAAGAGGGAGACCTTTCCATCAAGGTTTTTTGTCATTTACTACATAAAGGAGGATCTCCAAAATGAACAATCATTAAAAACATAAGAACCCAAAATTGCACAACAAATAAATAAATAAATGCAATATCAAATTTCTACTAAAAAAACTAAACTGAAGAAAGAGAAGTAAATATTCAATTATTCATCTTACCTTACGTTTGTTTCCTTTGTGGAACGCACCCATAAAGTTATTTTAGTTTGTTAACTGTGTAATAAACTGCGTTGACATAACCTTAAAATTAGTATTATTGTTTTAATGTTCGCAGATCTCTGGTAGCACCCAGCTGTTGCGGGCGTTGTGACTCTAGTACGGCAGACCCGAGGCCAGGACTCGCTTTTCGAAAGGTCTTCAATTTAAACGGAAAAATACTCTCGGCGGTGAACAGCTTCTTTACTGATTCACCTCTGGTGAATCAGTTAAAGGAAATCATGGTGAGTTTGATCCGCGCAGTTTGGATTCGGTTTCTTGGTGGGTTTTTTGCAAATGGTTTAATTTTCACATTTACAGAATGTACCTAGCCAACAGAACGATTAGCAACACTTCTTCTTTCGTATGGTTTTTTTTTTGTACATTCATAGGTACATCTATTAATTGTAATATAAAATGATTAAATAATAAAAATAAATAAAAGGATAGTCACACAGTTTGAATCTCGAATAGATTAATTAGTACGATAGGCATAATCCTAGAGTTAGTTCACGCGTTCTATAAGTTTCATTTCAATTTTTGCAACCGGACTAGAGCAGCTGGTGTGACCTGGTGCAGCTCTTGCAGACTTCCAGGAAACTTGCAGAGTTGACATTCTCTAACAATGTGGGAAATACTCTGGCGAAGAGAAATCAGTGGTTTTAAGGTTTTTTTTATTAAATAACCTGTTAAGTCTTACTGGTCTTGGGACACACTATATAAAATGAAGCCAATAGGTTTTTTTTTAGTTAAAGTGAATACAATAAAAGACGCAGTTCACACAATATGTTTATTTCAAACTCTTTTAGCGTAATATCGCTTCCTACAATAATTACTTTAAGATTGTGTCATCGTATCAATATATTTCGATATATAATTAAATTATATATATTTTTACCTATTATAGTATTTTTTTTTATATGCGTAGACGAGACAAACGAATCCACCTGGAGGGACATCAGAACCTCAGAAAGATGACCTTAACCCATCAAAGCATGCTTCGACAGTTGACAACGAAAGAAGGAACTCTTTGGACATCGATAACGGAGGACCGAATGACCACAACGGACTTGGGAAAAATGAGAGGTTAGTTTGAGAAGCTTTTTTTCCTTAATTGTCATTTCCGCCCTCTTATGGGATGATCTTTTCATAAGATTTATGATTAGGACTTACCTTATAAATGCGCATGTATTTGTAAGTAGGCAAACTATAATACGATCCAAAGAACTTTTACTTCAATGATTTAAAAGCAAGTGGTCACAAATTGAAGAAAATATTTGATATTATTGACAGTTCAAATTTACAGAAATGGAAATTTTCTGAATAATAAAAAATAAATACCGAATTGTACAGATAGTTGTACTTAAGTTTAATGCATGCTGGTTTAAATACAGACCTGGATTTTACGAAAATTTCCCAACTTTCACCTATTATACTATCTATGCAGCTTATGTGGTGTAAGTAGGTTGTAGGTGTCGAGGAAGCGGATGCTTGCCTAACTGTTAATGTTTATTTGCTGAAGAATATTATATAAAATGTCATACCTAACTAACCTGCGTCCGTGCATACCTATTATTATACAAGAGCTTTTTTATATTGTATTGAAAAAAATATTGTAAGAGAATATTTTGTTATAGTGCGACAGCTAACTAAAGAACCCACCTATACCTGTTTAGGTATGAGGTGCGGTGCAGAAGGGCGGTGCTGTTGAGAACGATACTGAATTTACAATAGAAGTGTATCTACGGATCTATCTCAAGATTCCTAACAACATTATTTTTAAAATGAATTTAATGAAAATGTTTATTAATTTACACAGCAACTAACAAAAGTGAACAATAATAATGTGATTGTATAATAAAACCATTTATTCGCATAGCCTTTTCGCATACGCACTGTTCTCCTCCATCAGCCAGACATGACTTTGGGAGGGTTCTTGGGTTACCTGTCGATCTATGTTTCCTGTGAAAAAGGGAATACGATACAAGATACAAAATACTTATTTTCATAACAATATTTACAATGTTATAAGAATTATTTTAGAAGAAGACAACGAAAAACAACCACAAAACAATTTTGAAATTGCGAATTTATGCATTCATACATAAATACATTGTTATTTGGATACAAATAGAAGGATAAAAATCAAATTCATTAATATTATGTATATACATTCAAATTTAACAAATATAACTATCTTGAATTGGTCTACAACACGTATTTCTTTAAGGTTTTCGGGAAGTTTGTTGTAGAATTTAAGACCCAAATAAGAACTAGTAATACTAAATTTAGTTGAGTTTGGTCTTATAGGTTGAACACAATTAATTTTATTTCTGGACCAAATTTCTTTTTGAACCAAAACGTCGAATAAAGTTAAGATCCCAAGTAGGTCTTACAAGATTCACTGGTATGGATTCCGACTAATGTACGAATGGCCTTTTTTGTAGTTTTCAATTTTTATTGAATACCTTACGGAGATGTGATTCAACGACGGCATAATATGCGGAGATCAGTGCTGACAGGTCTAGGATGCTGCGTAATTTTAGCAGGGTGTAGCGTGCAGACGATAACTTTGACATAACATGTTCAAGGTTCTATAAAAGAGTAACTTTACAGGAGAGGCTAAACAAAAAATGCACACTTTCTTATTCCGCATTATATTTGTGAAAAAAGATGTAACCCTCATATTCACTATGAAAACTGGAAAATAAATATATCTAGTCATTAAAAAGTACCGGTTCTAGCGGTAAAGAGGAGATGGGGGAGGGATCGCGGTATATAATTTTTCACAGAGCAAATTTTTGTGAATCCTCCTTTTAATATGTTCATAAATAACTTCTAAAAATGACAAATTTAAGTAATATCCTTTTTCACAGACTTAAAGAACCTATTTATAAACTTATGGACTTATGACTTTAGGACTTTTATTTATTTATTTATTGACCTGTATTTAGATGCAAATACGTAATATAATTTTTATTTGAATGTTCCAAACTTTTCCTATGTGTCACGTTTCCCTAAGATGAAAAAAAATACTATCCGCCTTCTGCATGGCCATAAATTGTTTTTCTAGAACGAAAACGGTGACCTTCCAACAATCTCCAAAGCAGAAGCATTTCGCTAGGCAGCTGAGTTTCACGAGGCAACCGCAGCTGGACAGCGCCCCGGCCAATCGCAAGCCCTCGGTCATCGACGAGTCGGGCATAAGCAGAACACAAATGAAAGGTAGGAACATAGCCTCAACCCCTCCAGTGTCTGACAATCTAGCTCCTAGCTCCTAGATCCTGGCCTAGCGCCGTATGTTCAATTTCAACCCCTACACTTATATGCTTTTTATTTATTAGGTACTTCCATATATCTAAAATTGTCATGATTCACATTAGGGATGTATCATTTTTTTTAAATCCTAAATAATTATATTAAGGATATACCTATCCTCAGTGAAAAAAAAAATAACTAAATGGCGAAGTTACAGCATTTTTCCTTTCTTATTTTAAAATGTTATTATGCTCAATGTTTCGGTAGAGAGATGTTTAGGAATCTCGTCTTTTCAGCAAGTAAAATAATTTCAGGCGAAGACTCGGTAAAATTGAATATTTTTGCCATTTATCAGGAATATCGAAATAATTCTTACACGACTGATGAAGAAATCCTCACTCATCACGAATTATATTTTAATAAAAAATAAATAAAAATACCAAATGAGAATGTCCATTAGGTTTGGTATAAAGTTGATTTATTAAGATGCAGTCATACATTAAAATACCAATTTTTAAGGTGCTTTTGTTACATTAAGTTAAAATAAAAGATACCCCATATTTTTTTGTTTCGTTGATGAAAATAGTTCAGCAGTGCAGTCTTTTTTTTGTATTTCAAAAAAAAAAAATAAAAGCATTTTAACTTTTACGTCATTTTATTTGAAGAAATTATACATAACTAGTTTTGCAGCTAGGCCCTGCCGGCGGCTTTGACAGATTACGCTTCCAAATATCCTACCGTCCTATTCTATGAAGCTATCTTTGACGGCGCCTACGTCATGGAACAACTCGTGCCTGCGGTACTTAAGATAGGTCAGAAATAGCATAAAAACCTTATTCCTGAAAAATACATATATGTGAACTTTCATGGTGATCAAACGGTGTCTAGTCTATACCATCATTCATCCAATATACCAATATTCATTTTTATATACAGAGTGTCCCAAGACCATTCCCGAATCTTAAGGGGTAGTTTATGTTCCGTATTACAAATTGGAAATTGTATAAAAAAAAATGCGAAAATAATTCATGTCCAAATTTATTCATTATATCAAAGCGCTCGTGTAAATTCGCTTTTTGTATTTCGCTCGCCAGCGCTCGGCTAAGGACAATCAATGATCAGGCGCGGCGCAGCCTCGAAAGTGAACGAATTTATAACTAGAACGATTTAATATATCATGTAAAGTTTACATTTTTTTCTCGGAAACCATGATAATTTTGATATTACATCAAAATAAATCATGTTTAATACCACAGGGCCTATTAGCTGGAATCTTTAACAGGAATGGGTTTAGGACACGATTTATATAGCTACAACTAAGACGAACTTATTTTTTTAGTTACCATTTCTTTTATGTACGAAACTAGTTTACCATAAAAAATAGGAAACCCTTTTGTTAATTTAATAAACAAAATCTCGTTTTTTGCAATTTAAAATTATTGAAATGGTTCCAAATGGTTTTGGCAATAATAATATTAAATGATTTAACATTTTAGAGTTCCGTGAGGCGTTCCGATTGTTCGACAAAGACGGTGATGGTACCATCACGAAGGAGGAGTTGGGCCGCGTGATGAGAAGTCTCGGCCAATTCGCCAGAGTGGAAGAGTTGCAAGAAATGCTACAGGAGGTCGACAGTGACGGTATGATGTTTCTACAATTTTATACCTTATTTTAAAACCCTTGGAAAATCCACCGACCATACCAAAATTATTTTTGTTTATTGAATATTCAATTATAAAAAGTTTTATTACAGGGTGTATTTCAAATCACTACCATACTTTCGAGAGGTTTATCTTTACCAAGAACCATACATTAATACAGCAAAATATATTAGAAAAATGTTTCCAAATTTCAAATTTACAGTTAAGCTCCTAGACACGGTGATGTGAAAGGTACTAAGCACTGACTGGCTGACCGCACCTTGTCTAAGTATTTAACCTAGTTACAGCTATAAAGTCTCCCATTATCAACTCTGGCACAGAATGTAAAACTTTCTGTGATAAGTCAGGAGCACTGGAGTCTCAAATACGTAGGTCGGACAGGAAACTACCCACCGAAAGAAGTTGGACCGAGACACCGATTCGTCTACTTCATGCCAAACTCGAGAAGAAAACTTTGTGTCATTGTAGAATTCTTGTATGTAACCACCTTTAGCCCCATCATTAGGCCCTGACCAACATCTATGACGAAAGTACTCATCAAACAAGACTAATCAAATGAGCCCAAACTTGAAGGGTCTATTTCATGCCATTGTTCCCGTTTCATGAGTTCCCGTGAATACCTTCTGGCCCATGCCCAGACACCGATCACCATCTATGATTAAAGTACTTATCGAGATGAGTCTGACAAGCCTAAACGTAAGCTTTATGTACCCAGTTGTGAAGTTCCTGTGATTACCTAACGGCCTCATTACTAGACGAGTTCAGTGGAACTAATGTTATCATTATAACAACTACATGGAAGGCAAAATTAAAAATTAATTGGATCAAAATGAACTTTAAAAATTTTACCCACACAAACAGACATGAATTTAAAGTTTTCCATACCTCTGAATATTTAAGAAATTTGAAGAATTTTAAGTTTTAGACTTTGAAATGCGTACCACCGCGCTCATTTCTCGGTAACCCTTCGAATAATTAAATTAGCCACCTGCTGACATTGTGTTGCCATAAACCTAAACGGACTCTCTGCAGAGAACGTCGATTTCACTTTTTGTCGGGAGTGTCATTCCTGTATGACTTTTATATATTTTATGCCCTAGTGGCCAATAGATGGATTATTAAGTCTTCAGCATGATCTAGCTGTGTACTCATGATGAAACCAGGAAAAAGTTCATTAAAAGAATTAAAAACTAAGTGAACATCCAAAATTATTGAAAGTTTGAACTTTAAACCATATTTAACAACTTTTTCTGTTAATTACCCCAGGTCTACTTAGGGGAATAGTCAATTTACAATTCTACTATGTATAAAACTACGTTAAAATTGGAAATATTTTGAAGAAAACATGAAATGATAATAATATTAACAAAAAATAAATAATATTCCAGGTGATGGAAATGTCAGTTTTGAAGAGTTTGTGAGTATCCTGTCGAATATGTCAGGAGGTGTGCCGGGAACCACAGATAATGCGGCTGACGAGGAACGAGAACTGCGAGATGCCTTCAGGGTTTTCGATAAGCACAACAGGGGCTACATCTGTGCATCTGACCTGAGAGCTGTGCTACAGTGCCTTGGTGAAGACCTGTCCGAGGAGGAAAGTAAGATCATAATCTTAAATATAAATATTATTATTAGATTGATATTGATGGTCTAGTTGGTTGAGTAGAGCTTTCACATCTGGAAAAGGAAAACTGAATAAAGGATTTTACCGTAGAGTTATTTTTAGAATGTAGTCAGGCATAGGCACAGGTATATAAGGATCCAAAAATAATCGTATATGACCAGGATCATAGTAATTTTTTTTAAAAAAAAAAAACTATATTTTAACTCTATATTTTTTCCTTTTCGGCACATTTCTTTTTTGCTATCTAGTACTTTTATATAGCAATATAAAAATGATGTCTTATAATGGTTCTGATTTATTTGTAATGATAGCGCTTCAGAATGGGTAGTGATTACCTTTATAATTAATTATCTTTCGCGGTTACTTTTGTAGGTTTTACACTAAAAAGTTAGTGGCCTTTGCTTATATCTAAAAAGTATAGGTATTCTAATAAAAAAATAATATTTACCTTGTTAATTTCAGTTGAAGACATGATCAAGGAGGTAGACGTCGATGGAGATGGAAGAATTGATTTCTATGGTTTGTATTATCTCTAGAAAATAACATTAAAATCATTTAAGCGGGTATGTTATTAATGATCAACACTGGTGTTTTTCGATGCTGTTGGTAACATTCGGTAATTTGCATTAACATTTTGAAAAATAAACCATATTAACGCCTAAAGGAAAAGGTTTTTAAACGGGCATCTTTAATTTTTGCTTCGAATGTACATATTAAGTTAGTATCCATAATATGTCCTTGTGCATGTTTAAATCAGAAACTACAAATGCCAGATATTCATGTATTTACAAAAAGATCCATTATCCTTTGCCCTCTATCTATACAACCACCAATTGTCTCATAATCGCAGGCAAATTTCAAAGAATTTGAGCAAAATATCTGAAAATATTTCCAAAGAAACATTCCTACATATCCACTTCAAGATGAAATTTTGACCAAATACTATTACTTTATCAATGGAAAATGCAGCGAAGCAGGTATGCTTGCAGATTTTTTTTATAGCTATGTGCTCACATGGGGCTTGCAAAGGTAAAAAAAAAAAATTTGTAATAACGCTTATTAATCATTATTTAAATATTTATAAAAAAAATTATCTTACGGTAAAAATATATTTTGATGATACGTATCTTTCAAAATAAAAATTAATTTTATGATAAATTCCAAAAAGGTTGTAAATTGGGAACAGCGTTTGTATGAAGGTTCTGAGTGAAGGCGGCCAGACCTCTTGTGTGTGTTTTTGAATTGCGGTTACTTTAACCTTTTTTAAATTACAGGTAAAAATAAGTTGTTTTTTTCATTTACTTGTTTTTGTAATATAAGCATTACTTTTGATAGAATTTGTCCATGCATTGGGAGAGCCAGAAGACCAAGCTGATAACGAAGAGGAAGACGATGAGGATATGAACGACAACACTCCCGACTTGAGAAACGCATCATTTCCCCCACACGAGGGCAACCTGACAGCTGCGTGAATCTAATCAAATGTGGTAGACTAATAATAATATAGTATTGTATAGGAGCAGAAGGCTTACACTTTATATCATCTGGCGTTTATCCATTCTTTTCTTTTTCTCTTATTTCTTCAACTAGCGAAGATTGAAAGGCATTTCTTCAAACAGATACTTTCTTTTCGCAAGGTAGGCCAGCTTTTCTACAATTGCTCTTGTGATCTCATATTCAACGGGATGTTCTTCGCCATCATTGTGGGTTGGAACAGCTGATAAAATTTGTATCTGAGATATTCCACTTTCAACTCCTTGACATTATCAAAGACATCAACTAAAATTCTAACATTCCATATTTTGTTAGATACGTTATATAAACTGATTTAAATGAAATAGATCCTAGCTATTTATTTTTTAAACCGACCACTGCCCGAATATATATATTCAGTCAATTTATGTTATACCTCAAGAATCTAGTTCAAAATATAACATAACAATATTTCTGCTGTTTTTGTTTTCATAGAAATAACTTCAGTATCATATTTGACATGACCAAATTATTGTATTTTATATAAAATAAAAAAAAAAAATGCCTATAAATCAAGTGTAGTCATAGTGGGCCCTTTTCAAGCAGGTGTGATCAAAAGTTTTTTGTGATTATCGAAGACTAGTGTACCAATTCCACATTGAAGCATTTTATGAGAAAAGCAAATTGTCCATGGCGAGTGGACAAAATAAAACCATAGTAATGAGGAAAGTTGACAAATATAATAATATTTACAAATCGTAAACCTAATAACATTAATTCATTTTCTTAGTTTAAATGATATCTGCGAAGATTTTCTTAAGAAGTGCTATTGCTATCTATTGGGAACACGAGAAGTACTTCCTCCCTTCCCTTGAGAGATCATTTAGATAACAGACAAACAACCATACCTTTTTTGTTCAAAAATACAAATATTCCAGAGAGACTGATACTATATTATTAAAAACGAACATTTCAACAAGAAAATAATATATAAAAAAAACTAACATCAAATTAAAAAAACATATATATCAAGAAAAATACATAGAACTTAAGCAGTAAGCACATGATACATGAATGAAAAACTTACTTTTTGATTTAACTTAAACTAAACATAGATTTAACTAAACCAATATGGGAACACTCATGAGAAATTCCCTATGTAAGAAAAAAATTCAAAATCGCCTAAGCTACTACGGAGTAATGAGTGAACACACATGAAAAAAACAAATCGAATGGAGAATCTCTGTATTTTTAGAAGTTTGTTAAAAAAAAAAAATTTAGGGTGTAGATTCCGTTGATGAAACAGCATTCAGGTGCCTCAAATACAAAATAAGGTGATGAACGGGAACCCCCTTCCCTTTTTTATTTAATTTTTGTAACTCAATTTCATATAAGTTAGATGCCATTTTAATTGTAGAGACAACCCTCGCTGCTGGCTCATTCTGAAATGGATACTTTTGTATGGAGACATTTTGAAAGTAGTACTTGTCAGCAAACCAAACAAACGGTGCTTTTTATGGTGTAGGTATTAAAGAATTATTGACTTGATACTTTACTCATCTATAAAAAAAATATTTATGCCCTAAAAGCTCTTTTTGATATGACCAATTTTGCCATTATTTTAAGCTTACTAGAGCTTATATTTTAATTTTTATTGAAACAAAATAAAAATTATTGAAAAATTTATTATGAGAAACCTACTGTGCAAAATGCCAAGCATCTTATAGGAAAAGGCACGTCACACAAATTAATTTTGAGGAAATTTAAGTAAGGTTTTTCTTGTCTTTACTGCAACAAATAAAATATGATCGACATAATGCCTTTAGTGGGAACCTGCGAATGTCGATATTATGTCAACTTTCCTCATTGGGCGAATTGCTGAGCGTTAAGCCCTAAAATAATGACTGCATTTATTTTTCGAGATTTAGCGGTTCATTTGTTAACATAAAACATGTTTTCTACATGGAACTATGTATAAATATATGTAGTTAAAGCTGGAAGCGCAATTTGAAACATATTTTTTTCAGGTTAAACATACTGTCCAATCACAGTTACAGCTCTTCTTAGGGATGGGATATATTATTAAATAAATGTAATAATATAATAATCCAACATAATCCTTGGGACTTATTAAATCTCACAAATTCTAATAGCGAAAGTAATTATTTCCCTGTATTTTGCCGAAAAGTGATTCATCTATGTAATTTTGGAATTGCGATTTACTTGTGATAATTGTGATAATACTGTTTAAAAACGTGATACGCGAGTATCATAGTTTAGGTCCCTTCTCGCTCTAGCTATATTTCTAGTTCCATGGTTTTATATTTATTTAATGTCCTCTTAAATAGAGACAAAATATTTATTAATTTAATATACTAATGGTAACTAAGTACGTTATTAATGAATAAAATTTACTTATATACATTTTGAAATTTATTACCTACATAATAAAAAGCCTAAATAATTAAATATTGCATAAATGTGATTGTATCAAATTGCGTACCTATCTATAAGATATCTGCTATCGTCATTGTCAATCAAAAAACTTATTGGCTTACTCCTCTTTTAAATAAAAATTTCGATTTGTTGTCACATTTTGAATTATTTAATTTAAAGAAATCTACATATTTACATAGGGGTTTACATTTACATAGGTAGTAAAATAAAAAAATAAATATACATATTAATCACATTTTTAGTTAATTATTACGTTTATTACACATTTTTTTTAAAATTGACATGTAAAACGTAAAGGTCTCATCTTTATGCCATAGGGCGTATTCCATTTTTCTGTGTATAATGACAATTGATGTTTAATAAAACCATTATGATTCCTGAAAAATTGCCATTTTTGTACATAGAAGGTTTTTGATCGATAATGACGTAATGCTGACCAGTGAGAGAAATTAAATGCTTCTTTTTATACATACATTTTTGATGTAGGTACTTATCAGCTCAACTTTTTACTACCACACTCAATTTATATTATAAGCGTTTTGTTTCGAATGTCTTAGGAAATATGTGAATTAAGTCTAATAATTTAAAAAGACGTACCATGCAAGTTAAAAGCCAATAGAATGCATTATTTTACAAGAATATATATATATTTTTTTTTAATTTTTTCTACATTCGAATTTCTTTATGTTAACTATAAAATTAAATAAGTTAGAACTGTACTTAACAGTACTGAATTCCTCACAATAACATCATTGTGACTAAAATGTCTCCAACGTGTTTTGGCTTAAAGGCAATATTATTTAAATTTCATAGTTTACCACTAATACCATAAATATTTGCATAATCCAAAATCTTTGCAAACCCAGCTTTAATTAGTAATATTAATGGAATGGTATGTTGAAATTATTGTTGTTTTTAAAAATTTACTCCAGAGTAACATATCACCTACGAATTATATATTTATTCAAATAATTAAAATTTAACCATATTTACACACCTCAAATTTATAAATACGTAACATTTTTCAATCTATTCAATTTTCTTAGATGCTCAAAAATAAAAAATATCTAATCAAGGACAATGTTTTATTTATAAAAAAATACTATATAATGCAGAAAGAGATACATCAAAATTTATAACCCAGGGCCTGCTTAGGGTTTGTTTGAAAATGAACAGCTTGAATCAAACTCAACGCTGAGAGTAAGAGTCACCATCGGTGAGTAACATTTTGAGGTATAAATCATTTTGAGGTGGTCTTTCTTTCTTAAGGCTTGTAAGTTTTAAATTTGTAATTTATCTTCGTATGTTTAATTCTTAAATCCCATAGGAAAAAATGTAAATATTGAGGAACATTTTGAAAGTTACGTATTTGAATCGCTTACGGTTTAAGAACACAACACAGAATTGTGATTTTATGTAAGTTACTACTTTTATTTCTACTTCAACATCATAATTATTAGTATCCTTCATAACCCAAGCATCCTTCATTTCCTCGTAAAATGGTGGAACTTTTGAGGGAGATTACAATTTTATAATCAACTTTTATTTTTTTTTATTTATGGGTACACAAACTTCTAGATAATTTTTTTATTTCTTATGCCTACTTCAACATCATCGTTATTAGTATCCTCCATAACCCAAGCAGCCATTTCCTCGTAAAATGGCGGAACTTTTGGGGGAGATTACGATTTTATTATCATCTTTTATTTTTTTTTTATTTATGGGTACACAACGTTCTAGAAAAACATATTTTAAGGTAAACGTGATGGAAAATTCTCCAGATCTTATTTGAAATGTGTACTCTATAAAACTGTCTATATATGGTCTCGCCTTTACACATCCAGCCTGCGCTTCAGTGTATATGAACTTCATAAAAAAAGTTATGGTAAAACATTGTTTTTAGAGGGTCCTCTGGTTTCCATCGAGAACAGTTTCTAATTTTTTTTATATCTTGACCACTACGAGTCGATACCTATATTATCATCTGAGCCAATCATTTTGCATTTGTGTGTAAATCATGAATACAGAAAACGTTTACCCATAACTGTCCCAAATAAAATATATTTTGAACCGGTATATGAGGTAATGAACTATGGTTTGATATTTAAAAGTGGTACGTGTTCCATACATAAAACCTTTTTAAATAGGTATCAACTTATTAGTCGAAGTGGTCCAATAAAGTACTTCTAAGTTCCCTTTTTAAGATCATCCATAGAGTTTCATTGCAGAAATTGGAATTCGAGAAAAAACACCTTTAAATCAAAAATGTAATATAATACCCTTTTAATATTAAGCAATTCAAATCGAAATGATCAAAACACAAATTATGAAATTTTGTAAAATTTTACTTACACAACTATTATTTACTAAAATCCATATCCCACATTTAAATTATCTTCTAGTCAGTGCAAAATAAATTATTAACAATTTAAGCAGGTAACTATTTATATATATATATATATATATATATACAAACTTACTATGACATTTTTAAATTTTGATTAATAGGGTTCGGTCCCAAACCATTATTCTGCGATATTTGTGAGTTTGTTTGATTGACACTCGCGGAATGGACATTCATGGAATTAGCGCCGCTTTGGCTATTATTTTCCGGAGTCATTTGTATGTTTCCGTTGTGCATCGTGAACATTCTGCTCCGTCTTCTCGTATAGTGTTGCCACAAAAGGATAGCTTGGTCGTCGATGAACTTGCAGCACTGGGCGTTCACCGTTTCCCTTCGGAAGTGCTCGTACTGAAGCAGGTCCAGGAAGTATAGGCACATGGGGTATTTGAGGAACCTTGCATATTCAGGCTCCTTCCAGTACAGGAGATATTTTAGGTAATTGATGAATGTACTCTCTTTGAAGTAGCCTCGTTGTGCCAGAACTGAAATAAAAAAAAAACTTTAACAATAACTTTAAAAACTTTAGAGGTTCAGAAAGTGACACCTGGGGAGTACATTTACATGCGAAAATTCTTCATAATAGCCTATCTGTTCAAGGTCCAGTCACAGTATTGTTTTACGATGTTGATTGTTTAACTACCCAACTTATAAATACCCTTATGACACAGATCTGTCAAAACGATGACTGATCATCAAGGTACACTTTAATTACTAAAGGCAAATGCATAAGTGGCCTTTCAGTCAGCCCTTTGACAAAAAAAGTAGAAAATCTTAAGAATATCGTATCGTATTTGAATCGTATTTGTTGCGCATATTTAGTAGTCTATTATAATTAAAACATTTTTACTAAATATGGATACAGAAAAGTATCTACAGAACGGAGACAATTATTAGCACATTCCTGACAACACAAGCCTTACAATAATTAATATGGAATTAGTTTATACAATAGTTTATGATTAATTACATAGTAGATGCCTGAACACAATAAAGAGCGAACTCAGACTGTCTCGATAGATGCCCCAAGTAACATTAATCCTATGAGGAGTAAATTCTTTTTAATATCATTTTGAAAATATTATTGTTATATGAGACAATAGGTATACGTTTTCAATGAGCCCTCTTGTACCCAAACCGCCAGAAGGTGCCACAGCCAGTTTTCTAATACTGAATATTTCTTATTATTAAGAATATTTCTTTAAAAGACAATAATTGTTCCTACTACTCAAGTGTGTCCTATAATATGTCAACAAAATGGGTTCAGTTTTGTGTTCAGTTTACAACATAACCGCTTCAAACAAACTCATGTATTAAGAAATTTACTTTGTCTGACAAAAAAGTTTTTTTAAAAAAAAAATCTTTTAAAGCAAATTGTACATCAAGCAAGCAAATCATAAGCAAGTAAATCATTCGAAGTTGTTTCAATCCACAAAAGCAAAAGCGATTGTGCCGACACCACAAGGAGTGTGGCCAATCAACGGCGATTATCATTTTTATGCAATGTGGCATTATATACTGGCTCGTTATATAAAATATAATAAGTAAGCCAATAACATCATTCAAAAAGCTCCATAAGAATTATTAGTAGAAATAAGAAATTTGATAAGAGTATGTAATTTCATAGACCTGTAAACATGTAGGCATGTAAACATAGTTAAAGAAAATCTAAGGAATTTTGAATTAAGATGATAAAAAAAAACCTTTTGCGCTTTACAGACTTTTTGATTTAACTTACCCGCCCTTGTGTCACTCACCCTAGACAACAGCATTAAGCTGTAAAGTAACTATTAGGACTATGTAACATGCGAAACCAATTCAAACTTTTTTTGGAAATCACTATTTTCTCAATGGGTTGTTGACAAATACGGTGTAAAGAAAACTTACAATGTATGTAATTTGGGTTCGCTAAGCACTGCACGAACTCTAATTCAATTTGAAATCGCATCCGATGTTGATCCTCAGTCTCCATGCAAACTGCAACAATAAATTATGTTTTATACTATAGAAATATGGCATATAACCTCATTCTTAGACTGACACATAAAACGTTGAAATGAAGCGAGTGAGAAAGTATGAAATGAAATGGTAAATTACAAGCGAAATATGGTCAGATGGAAATATGAACGATATTTACTCACACTTACCCTTCCCAGCCATATTAAATCAGGGTATATCTTACTGGGTTAACATTATTGATGAAGAATAGACCTAGATTTCCAGTATTCGTATTAAATACAAATAAATGTAATGTAAAAACACTTCTTGCTTTCAAGCTACTTGCTTTTTAACTATAAATATCTAATTTTATCAAATGAAAAAAATAAAACAACATAACACGTATTTTACAATAATCTGACACTCACTGACTGACGTTTGGTTAGGTTTTGAGTTATTTATAGGTTATTTGGTTAATTTTGCTTTACTTATGGTCTATGGTAATTTTGGTAATAGGTGCTTTATTGGTCCAGAATTTGTGATAGAATTTGGTGTTTAGATAGGAGCAGATAAGTGATACCTACCGTTTTCTACGAGTTAGTTTAAGAATCTAGATTTAATTGATATCTAAATCTAACTCATTTGTTTCAACTGTATTTTACAAAATTAAATAAAATTATAGGAAATAATAATGAACTATTTGTTTAGGAAAGTTTTATTTAAATTTCAATATATGAGAGTTGGACAAAAAAAAAGATTATATATATATATATATATAATTAATAATTGCATCGACCTATGTCATATACAATCAGGGGAATATTTGTTATAATGTTAGGTTGGTATTTTTCAATGTCAAATTGTGTTAGAATTTAATTTAAGAAAAACTAGTTTTTGCAAGATGTGTCTGTGTTGACAAGGTTTTATGTGACTTACAAATAATATATTTTAAATGTAATGATGGATGAATGTAAATCTAGTAATGGAGCCATTCTTTTAGCAACTGTCACTGAATTCATTGCAATATGGCTGTACAGTATATTGAAATTACTTTAAATTATAATTTTATGTATTTTCTTTTACTTAAAAACATTTTTTTAGTTTGATCGATATCAAAAATTCAATAACAAATAGAAAGAAAATCCTATTTCGAATATTTGTTACCACAAATTATTCTATTTTTGAGTATGGCATTGTTTTTTTCTAAATGTCATCTATCTATCTACTCGTACCTACCAAGTATGATTGATCAGATTTTGGATACAATATCTTAGTAGTATGTAATTTTATTTATTCATACGCAAAAATTATCAGCTGTGGCGCGCGTTGTGTCAGTCGGTTTATCAATTTGTGCTAATTTTTAATTATCTAGTTCCGCCTCTCACAGTGAATTAAGTGCGGAATTAATTGACGGCTGAGGACTTCGTTTTTACAAGAATTTTATAGACATAGACATAAGTTTGTTATTTTATTAAAAATGTCCGGTCACAAGTACATTAGTAATTCGAACAATTTGTTTGCCGAGGATGACGACGTAGATGACGAAACGTTCCTGCGTAATGCTAGGCCCAAACCAAGCCCTGGTTACGGCGGCCGCACTTTGTCCGACATCGAGCAACAAAGGCAGACTATGCTCGAACGGCAGCGGGATATTGAGCAACGGACGTTGGACTCGACCACGCGCAGCATAGGCCTTCTGCGGGATTCGGAGCAGATCGGCGTGTCCACGGCCGAGGAGTTGCTGAGGCAACGCGAGCAGCTGGAGAGCACGAGCAAACGCCTTGACGAGATCAACAGCAACCTCCGTTTCAGCCAAAAGCACATAAACGGGATAAAATCCGTTTTCAGCAGTCTCAAGAACTACATTTCCGGTAGAAACGAACAGAACCTACCCTCTAAAGGAGGTTCGACATCTAGCGAAGGAATCGAAAATGCGTCAAACGGTCCCCTTAGTGAATATTCCAAACAGAAAACCGGTGACGAGCTGTTCAATAGTCACCCGTCGACTAGGTTGAAAGGTTTCAATGAGGAACCCGATCGAACGACCAAGTATACTGGTCAGTCGAGTGAGAGTAGACGCATTAATGAGCTATTGGATGCGAATTTAGATGAGATGGCAGACACAATCTCACGGCTGAAGAATCTTGGAACCCAACTAGGTGAGGAAATCGAATCGCAGAGTGACCTGATTGGCGATATTCACGATAAAGTTGAAACGGCCGACATGACCATCGGCCGGCAAACTAAACAAATGAACAAAATATTAGGAAAGTGATTCAACAATACAAAGATCTACATTATTATAATATATTAAAGAAAAGATGTCATCATTACTTTGGAAATTTATGTTTCTGGCATGTCCATTTCATTGGTGAAGCAACCATCCCTTGAACCATCTCTTGAAACATATTTTCACTTCAAAAATCTTTATTAAATGAAATGTTTACTATATAGTAAACATTTCACACATCATTCCACGGTCGTGCCATTACGACAGAAATCTTACTGTCATTAGGAGTATATCTTTGACATCTGATCTTTTATACTAACTATCAAACAATTTAATACTAGCGATTGAAGTCTGATTTTTTAAATGATTACTGAATTACCTTGAATTAATTGTAAAAATTAAATGTATCTGTTATAGCAGATGGTAAAGTGCAGTTTTATACCACCAAATTCCATATACATCACGCTTTTTTATTGTGATTAATTCAGTTGTCTCTTATACTTCATACACATTTGTTGTTATTTCAGCGTACATAAAATTGTATTTGTATTTAAAATAAACCTTTTATTACATAACTATTAACATAATTTAGGCTGATTGTTTTTGATCTGTTGTAGTTTTTCAAAATTTATTACGGAAGTAACATTCTTTTATGTATACATTTCGCAAAAAGGGTTCTTTTATTACTAGTTTTGATATAAATGTACCCATTTAAGCATTTAATTTGAGTATTGCACTCTGCTATCATAAAAAATTTAAACTTATGTAAATGATGCTTATGTAAATAACTCATGCTTCTGTTGTAGCTCGCTCCATACAACTGGTGTTGAGTGCAAGAATCATTATATTTTAATAAATAGTAACAGATTTGATATACAGCAAAAAAATACCTCCCAAAGTTATTGGGCTTTAAAAAACGTTTTTTGATTAAATTAAAGCTATTTTTTTGAGTAAGCATTTTATTCACAGTCGCTATTTGTAAAAAAATATTGCAATTTATACACATTAGAAGTAAATTTCATGAAGTTTTCGAAAGCATTTTGAAAAAATGTCTCTAATGAACTCTTTCAGTTTCACAAAATTTTCAATCTTTATTGAGCCTCTTAATTTCATGCCTGAAATATTTCTTATGGACAGTCTCACACTGGAAGTTTATGCACCCAACAGCAGCGCTCTTAAGAGCATTACTGTATTATTATAAAACTGTAATATTTTATAAAATAATTTAAATAATGTTATAATTTCTTAAAATTGATCAGAATTGGAATAACATTTGTAGAGCTTTTTTTCAATTTACATTTTGTCAGATAAAACTATTTTTTACGTAGCATCTTGACTATAGCATAATAAAATAATCTGTAAATTTAACATTGTTTAAATAAAAAAACGTTTTCTAGTAAATAATTTTTAAAAATGAACTTGGTGGTTATGATTTGAACTTGGTTTTTATGATCCTTTATTCATGATATATAAATATGTCATTAAAAAATCTATATTTGTTTTATGAATAGAATTTTGAACCTGAATTATGTTTTTACCTTTCTAAAATGATAATACACATAAACAGTGAACGTTTATAGTTGCAAAATGCATTATTTTTCCCATAATCACAATAAACTGTGTTTTCATAATGTGATTAAATACAGTTTGAAATATTGCTCATTATGATTTCATATTTTCACTTTAATATGTGGGTTGGTATTGTATCTTATTTTATTGGCATTATAGGCGAGTATTATGAACGGCGCTCCATTAAAAATAAACTAGAATTGAAAAAAAAGTTTAGTTTTTGTATTATTGTATTATATCATTACTCAAATGTATAAAAAAATATTTAATGGTCATAGATTTTTTTACTAAATTGTGTTATAAATACTATGTGTCTAGTCTAGATTACTGCATTCCCTTTAATACAATAGTTTATCTTATTAGTTTCCTTTCCTAAAATTAAATAAGAATAATCTTAAAAACTTATTTTTAATCATAAAGAAATTGAGTCGATCTCCTCTTTTACCATATATATTTGAGGATGATGTTTTGTTTTATGCAAAGAGGTTTCTCTTAAGGATGCTTACACATTTAATTAACCATATTTGTTCTAAGCCGTCGTTTGTTTCGTTGCTGTAGTAAAAGACCGGATGTGCTGTCATTCATTTTAATGATAGATTTAATGTATGTGATTTTAAGTATTGATTTAACCCTCTTGTTTGATCGAAGCGACCGGCAATGGAGGAAAAGTCGCCTCCATGGTTTTACCCATTTTTTCGGTTATACCTTTGATTATAAATAGTGGTTTTTAGATTGATCAACTGCTAAGAAGAATTTGGTTATTACTCTTTAGTAACTAAAACACGATGCAAATACCGCATCAAGTCTTAAACATCTATAAAACATTGTAATTTATTGAAAAATGTTTCATCATTTAAAAGACAAATGCCAATATATTCATATTCATCAAAAATTAAACTGTAAATTATTTAGAAAACGATGCACCATTTGTGACTTGGCAACATTAGGTTTTCATAACAGTAAACATTTGTGCTTTTTTGCGGTTTGAGCCTATGCTATCTGCCAATGAAATATTTTGAACAATATATGATTAATATTTCATTAGCAAAAAAAATTGCATCATCGATATTTTGGAATTATTTCTTGGGCGTTAACTAATTGTATGAGGTTGAGCTATCTAAAAACCATCATGGTTACACTAATATATTTATTTTAAGTAGATGTAAAGGCATTTTGTGGGAAAACTTATTAAGACACTTTTGTACCTCTTTTTCCTTGGATGTGGGTTGTTTCTGGATTGCTTTAATTTTACAGGAATGATTCATCCCCAAACGCTCAGCTTGATTCAGCTCCAAGCTGAGCGTTTAAGCTTATCGTCAAGTAACATTTGCTAAATGTTTCTCTATTGTTTGAAGTATTTACTGTTGCGAACATTTTCACCTAAAATATTTTTTTTTTTTTGTACTTAAGGGCTAGTGGTGGTTAGGAATTTCGTTGAGGTTCAATTTAGGGTTGATGTCACATCCACACCTGTGACTTCCTGACAGCCAGAAAATAAAAAAAAAACACCTTTAACTCAGTTGCAAGGAAGGTTGGAAGATTCTGTCAGAATGTTAAAAATTTGAAAAGCATTCCTGAGTTCAAGGGATGAGTGATACACAAAATACCGAAAGTAGTTTTGCGTTGAATTCTGATTTATTTTTATTTGTGACATTTGTACTTTATGTGCACCCCATTGCGATAATTTCATAAATGTTAATAAAAATTAGTAGCTGTATGCATAGTCGAGTTAGCAGCAGATAAAATGACAGCGCATGCGTAAGTAGTCACTTTTAATCTATAGCTTTGTAATGCGATTATTCATGAGGCTGTAAATGTTTTGCTTAACAAATTGTCTGATGGCGTTTACATTGTGTAAAATCTCTAAATAGGAATATTAATGGGTTCGTTACCATGGAGTAGTCGGTGTGGTAGAGTATGCAGTTATTTAGCAACTTCATGGAAAATGAATATGATTCATGATGATGGTTGGGAAATGATTTAACTTGAATGATAAATTCTTAATCAATCAAATAAAATTAGCTTCATTAATCTACACAAAATTGGTTAGGAGGTTCTCTTCGGTTACTGAAATTACTAAATTCATTATCTAGACATTTTGTATGTTACTGATGAAATTACAATTTGCTTTGGTTTTTTTAGTAATAACTTTTTGCCTTTCAAGTTATACTAAAAATAAAATGTCTATACCAAAAATATATGTTATATAATAAAACAATGCAGAGGCTTGTTATTACTAAGATACTTTGTAATTTCACAAGAAAATATAGTTAAGCTTAAATATAAAAAAATAGTATACATACATCATTGCTATTCTAGTTATTAATGAAACTTTATTTAAATAATGTAAGGTTTATCATATTTTATACAAGCTGAGACATTTCTTGATGGGTGTCAGAGAGTGGTTAAATCCCGGCATTATACTAATATAATAAGTTCATCGAAATAGTATTTGTTTTTTTGTTATTTTATAGCATAATTATCATGTATAGTTTTTATGCATCTACATATGTTTAGGTCCTATTCAATTTTAATAATATATGAAATATCTGTATTTAGTCTTAACTACTTTATAATATGATTTGGATCCAGATTTGCTTCCAGGTTTGCAGATTTGATTTAATAAAAATGTAGATTATAGGGCCCTTATGAGCCCCTCAATTTTTTTTGCCTTAATTTTGTAACTTAAGTTGCGACACGACGCATTAAAATTATTTGAAAGTGTAACGAGAGTGTCAACATTCAGTTTTCTATAATAATTAAAGGGGGTGAAATGGTTTTGGTTTTTACACAATAATAACGAATAATATAATCATCGATATAAATGTGCGTTCAAAAACATTACTGTTTCTCACTTACTATGAGTGAAAAGGGTAATAATATTGGAATTGATAAAGAAGAGATGGATGAATTAAACTTGTTAACGTTACCCATTGAAGATTAAATAAATATAAAAAAATAAATCCCCTTCAACTATTAAAAAAAACAAAAACAATTAATAGTAACTAGACTATATTTTAAGACACTATTTCAGCCCCTTTTAGGATGTTCAATTGTAATGGCTCACATGTAGTGATATGTAAGCCATGTGATTCCATTTAAAATATGAAAATAAAAACCCCAAAAAACTAAATGAATCACCATTTTCAGCGCATTTTGCATATGTGCATGAGATATATTTTAAGCAGTCGATGAATTTATCATTTAATTGCATTATTTTGAAAAAAAAATGTTTGCTGCTTTATAAAACTTACTGCTCGGTAAAACCTTTGTACTAGAAAGAATTCTTAAACCCGTTAATGTCGTAAATATTCTCTTGGTCTTCTCTAACCTTCCGACAATTCTAACGGTCGCAAAACCTTTAAATGTTCTTATAATAGCCGTCTAGGGCCTGGCTTGGATCAGTGTTTTCCATGGTAAATACTCTACCAAAACTTGTAACCACTAGTAATCATTTTCTGTAAATCAAAACCTCACCAGTATACCTTGAATATGTGTAATACTCAGATTATAAGTTCTTTTATAGCAATATTATGTGTAATAGTTATATATTATATCATTGATTATATAATGGTTTATAGATAGCTCAACCTCGTACAATTAGTTGGCTCCCAAAAAATTTATCCAAAATGCAGATGACTCTACTTTTAGCCTGTTTAGCCTGTAAAAACAATGTTTACAGTTTAGAAAAGCTTATCCTGACAATTCACAGATGGCGCACTGTTTTGTAACTAAGTTTTAATATAAACTTAAAGAATTTATGGCCCCATTAAAGTTATGAAACTGTGTACTTTTTTTTATGTTTTATGGACTTTTGAGACTTAATACGACATTTTAATCCTGTTTTAGTTATCAAAGTGTGGTTTCTACTTCTTTAATTGGTGAACAATCTAAAAAAATCAGTATATAATCAATGTATATATCTATGTTTTATGAAATAATGTATTTTAAATACACAGTTTCCATTTTTTTCTATTTCATGGATTGGAGATTATTCTGATTTCCATGTTTCACTCACATTTTAATGATGTATTTTGTTATTATATAAATTTAATGTTTTTAAAATATAATAAAGTTCTGACTTTTATAGGTACTTGTAGTTTTCATCTTTTCGGATGTCGTTTTGATCCATGCTGATAATTATTTGAATTGTGAGTCGTTTTGCACCATCTCGCTTACATACCTTTTCAGAAAAACCTTTTATAATTTGGCTCCTTTGTTACCCTCACTTTGAGGTTGCTCTACAGGCAAATATTTCATTAGTACCTACTCGTACATTATTATTAAATAAAACCTAATATTATTTTTTTATCAAATGGGTATTTACAATGCAGTCATCCTAATTAAAAGCTGTAATATTTCTGAGAAAAAATACAAATGTAGGTACTCTCTAGGCCACATTATTAAAGTTTAGAGGTTAATGCTAATTGCTAACACGGCAGATAGATAAGGTTTTTGACAGTGGTAACTTGGCTTATATCTTGAACGTTGCCTATTAATTACAGTGCTTGATACATGCTTATGGATTAATTACGTGCGTAAGTAAGGTCACACGAGATATCGCTGCTTTGTGCCTAATTATGTTGTGTTTGAGCACATAGCACTGATGTTATTTAAACTATTTCAGAGTCGCGTTCGCTGTATTGCATTTTACTATGGTAAGTGGTTGAATTTAGGCTTGGCAGCAAGCTAACACGACTATGCATAAAACCTTATGTAGACTTTCTAAGACGTGTTACAAATCATGCAACTACTTGTTGATATTTTCTACAATGCAAGGAAAACTTTTTGCAACCATACTTCTTCTTAAATTGATAAATCACCTTGTTAATTATTGTGAATTCCGCCCGCCAGGGATTTTTTAGGTATTCATTTTCATTTTTTAAAGCCTCTTGGTAACTAACAAAACTTCTTGGTAAACTAACAATGGTTTTAGCAATTTTTTTCTGTTTTAGGTTAGTCTTTAATTTCCAAGGTAGCAGTCAGGCCTACCTACCTTAAGATCGTTGTGTTAACGTATCAAAAAAATATATTCTCTAACGTATCGTAAAAATGACAGATTGCGTCTGCATGCTGCTTCTGTCAAAACATTAATCGTTGCATGACAAGCCAATCTTTTAAAACATAGATACGACAACTGAGGATGGAAAACGCACCACGCCAAGTACGCCACTTTGCGTATCCATACCTCTCGCTTGCTCGGCATGCGTGGCGGAGTGTTGCGGCGTGCGGAACGACGGGGGGAATCGTCGGTGTCGGGTTTTTACAACGACGATTCATATGACATGCCGCATCTATAAGTTTTAAAAGATCATTGGCTCGGACGGACACTGCATGTTTTAAAGTTGAAAATTAGTCCGTGGTTGAGACCGACACCATTACTGTATAAATCTACCCCACAACTCCCCCTACTAATTAGGTCGTTTTATCTGGGCCTTTCGTAAATATTTGCTTTAGCCACTAGATCACTACAAAAGAGTAGAAATTAATTTTAAATGCAGAGCAATATAAATTTGAAATTGATGCTCTGGGCACAAGCGATGTTTAAAAATCGACTAACTGCTTAAAGTTTAAAAGAATATGTAGGTAATTGGTCCGAATTACGCGTTACCTTCAAAATGTTCGTATCGGCATAGAAAAAACCAGCTTAATGTGAACTTTGTTCACGGTAGGTACCGTACCAATGACAATATGTGATATTTGTCTATGAAACTCTGTGCGAATTCTACACTAGAAATTAAAGTGCTCTTACCCATAGCAAAATTCATTCCCACGAGAGTCATAAAAACCACTTTAAGCAAGCAGTCAAACCTCGCACTGCTAATTTTAAACTGATAAGCGCCTAGAGTGTTGAGTATTTTAATAGAAAGCCTGAGGAATTTAAAGAAATAAATAACCTAATATATTTTCGTAAAAAACTACCTTATTCAGAAGGCACTATACGTTAACATTATTTTTATAATTTTTGAGCTCAAAGTTTTTGCTGTCAATTTATGTTTTATAATAAGTGTATTTTTAGTTTAAATAATCTGTTTTGCTAGCTTCCTTCAGTATGTTCAGTTTTTAGTTATGTAATAACGACTTCCTACATTTCCTTCCTTCGGCTTGCACTACGATATTAAAATAATAAATTGTTTGTAAAATCTTTTTATATCGATAAATGTATGTATGTATGTAATTAATTATTATAAACTGATGATAATTATATTCCTGTATAACTTATTTGTTAATTGAAATAAATTTTCTTTGTACTTATGTTAGGCAGCATGTAATATATCTTTTTAATCATAAGCATCTGGAAATTGATTTGTTAAATTTCTGATGTTTAGACATTTTCTAATTTAAAGATAGTAATGAACTATCGATAAAAGTTATTTATTTAATTATTCTGCAAATATATAGCTAACATGGTAATATAAAAAAAAAATAACATAAGGTAGTTACAATAATAGCGCCAAAAATTACATTAATTACGAAGTTTATAATGTGAATAGTAACTAGAAAAAATGTGAAGATAAAAAATAAATTTAATTATTAGTTTTGTTACTAATTAAATCTCACTTTTATGATGTGTGTATGTTTGTGTATTTTGGAGGGTGTGTGCATGTGTGCATATGTGTCGCTGTGAATTTGGGGTAATATCCCATTCAAATATAAATCATTATCAGCCACGGATCTAGGAGGGGGGGGGGGGGGAGGAGGGTACTGCCCTGGGCGGTAATTTAAGGGGGCGCAAAATTCATTGTTTGATAAAAAAATGTTTTATTAAAGCGTCTATTATCCGGGGCGCATCGTACTATCGATTGTTTATTTGATTTTGAATCGCAGCCTAAGATGATTATTAAATATATGTGATTTAAACATTATTTATTATAAAATTAATTCCAAACGCCGATGTCGGAACGAGAGTCAGGGAAAGGGCGCCAATGTTTAGTTTTTGCCCCGGTTCGAAAAAATCGTAGATCCGTGACTGACTATTATGTAAAATAGTTTATGTAAAATAAGAGGCGTTTTATGAGAAATGTATGGTTGTTTGTATGAGAGGTGTAGTTATTTAGGTTTAGTAGAAAGGTTTTTTTTAAAGACGAGTAGAAGGAACACTCGTAATATTTAGAAACTTAAGTTTCATATTTACAAGGAGTATTGTATCCATATACGTCAAACTACCCAAAAATTTCAAGTCTAAAATTTTCAACCAAAGTCACCCCAGACATACTCCCTTCAACCGAACCGGATAATGGACAAACGAAGATACGGGATGTCCATCGGGAGAAACAAGGCATATTGTGCGTCATGGTCGATGACATGAAACGTTTCGCGGGCCACGGCTAGATGGCATGGCATGTTCGATATCGCAGGGCCAATTAGCTAGATTTTGCAATCATTCAGTAATTTAGTTGGCTATAAATTAAAATTAGGACGATTAAATAATATTCTTTAAACACATTGTAACCCTATAAAAAAACATTTACACCACTCTTTCCCATCATAACACTCATACATATATGTTTATTTTCTTATATTGAGTCTTAGAAGCTGTCCTATTAATTAACTTTTCCAAACGTCCTTTATCTATATTTCGAATAAACACTAACATATAGATTGTAGGTATGTATTCACATTGCACAATAATACAAAACTGACACGTTCGCATATTTTTGTATGTGTAGGGCGGATTCCTGAAATGTGGGGAAATCATTATAATTTAGCTCTAGCGTTATTTTATCGCCGTGTTAAAGTCCCTAGATATACTCTATCTGGGTACCGAATTGTTGTCAGAATGTTCCCTTAGTTTGTTTATTTCTCAAGCCCCATAATTTAGTGCCAGCCTTTAGTTCGTTTAGATTTAATTTACCTTTTCCTCGCATTATATAACTTTTCATACGATTTTAATTCCATTTGATTTGTCTTTTTAGCGTATAATATTCCTACCTATAATGTTTTTAATACGTTTTTATAATCATATTATAAACTAGGAAATGAATTCCACAACCAAAATGGAAAAATCAGCGTTTAATTACATTAAAATGAAAAATAATAAATTTACTAATGATAATTGATAAATATTTATTTCAATGTTTAACCAAACATAATCTCCGTCGGCAGTTTAAATCCTAATTATATCTCATCCGGAAAATAATTATTTGATACAATGACACCGCAATAGGAAATTTTAATGACAATGAAATTACAATTTAATTCTAGGGAAAAACTCCAAAAATAATAGCATTTTAATTCACTGCAGTTCGATACAGTCAATACAAGGTTATTTGGCGTTGCGTTGGTAAATAACTAATTATTTTTTTTAAATATAATGAAGTATTAACGAGACTATTATTAATGCAATTAAATAATAAGTCCTCAAAGGTTTTATAACATTAAGACTATCTGTTCCATTTTCTCATAATTGGTATTTGCCAGAATATTTATATAAAGTTATTATTTTTTATTAAATAAACAATATTAATGACTTTTATAAACATAAGCAATCTTAAGACACTGATGTGCGAGAAAAACGTATTAGAGAAAAACGTAGGAATTTCCAGCGTGTCCCGAGACCATTCCCATTAATTAAGTAATTACTGAAATTAAATTACTGAAAACGAAACGCTTAATAAAAAATATGCGCAGTAATATCTATTTTTAATAGTCTGGTGTATCAAGGTGAACGGTTTGATTGTTGAATTAATACTATATGAAATAGAAAAGCCAAGAAGTGTGATGTACTCTCCGGAGTACTTCGATATATTGCAAGGAATATTATGGACATGCGGCTAATTATAGCGGTAAGTTAAACCTTGAATAATATCACGAAGAAACACCGTCTTATATGTATCATTAACTTCAAGCAATTATGCTTAACTACCTAAGGAGAGGTTAAATGATGCTTTTCCATGAACTTGTTACAAATATTCACTTTTTATAGTTAAAGTTAATATCATATTTTCCTTGTTATTTCATAGAATGGAGGACAATGTACGAGATACAGCATGCATAAGTTATAAGAAACAATATGCATTTGTATATTCAAGAAAATAAATCTGTGTGCTGTGTGCATGTATCTGTATTCAGATTTTCCCCCTATACATCGCTAAACGCAACGCATATATAGGGTGATGATTTTAGAGGCGTGGTTTTCAAGAAGAGTTAAAACGCATACAATTTGATGTTATGGCTAAGAATTTAGTTTTATTATAAAGATAAGGGTTTGCCATTATGTTTTAAAAATGATTTCGGGTAAGTGGCCGCCGCGGCTGACTCGAACAAATTCCAGCCGAGAGGCCCATTTTCAACCATTTTTTGCAGCAAGTTGGGCCGTATGTCAGCAATAACGCGCCGAATATTCTCTTCCAAGGCGTTAATCGTGTCCGGCTTATCTGCGTAGACAAGCGACTTCACATAACCCCACAAAAAATAGTCCAGCGGTGTTAAATCGCACGATCTTGGAGGCCACGCCACAGGCCCACGACGCGATTTTTACTTTATTTTAGAGTGATTTTAAAAAAATTTAGAGTGAGTTTTTCTAAATTTGCACTATTTGCAAACGTTGTTTAGGAGTAAGTCTATTCATTATGAAATGGCAAACCAAACTGAGCATAAATCAAGTGACAGCTGTCAAAAACACCAACTACGAAAAAAGTAGTGCCAGATTGAAAACCATGCCTCTAAAAAAAATACCCTTATTTCAACTCATTTTGAATATGCATTTATTAGTCGTTAATCGGAAAAGATGACTAATCGATTACTATTATAGTCTGCAATGAAATTAGTACGCCAGTACTTACATGTGGATCGGTACGATAATATTAATTGACTACAACAGCACTGCAGTGCCTCTTGGCGCATTAATAAATAAACATAATAAAAAAATACAAATAATCTTAAACAATAATTTCTGAATAAAAACAAAATAATCAGCTTTATTTTCGCTTCTTTCACTGTTTTTACCTACGACTAGTCGGCCATAGATTAGGCCATACTCGGTTGTGTTGTGAACTGTAAAATAAAATAACATTTCGGAGATTAGGCTGTAAAATAAAATAACATTTCGGAGATTAGGCAAACAACCAAGCAACCAATCTGACAGATGAAAAATGACATGTCTGATATAAAAAAATACAGATCGCTTGGAATTTAATCGACTCACAGACCACTAACAAAAATCAACATTGAAAATCGATTTGCAACCCTAAAAATTTATAAATATGTGCAATAATTTCTACGAGGAACGCTAAAAGAAAATTACTATTGCAAGCCTATTTAACAAAATGCCAAAACACTAATTGATAGCTTTAATTAAAATATAACGAAACCAATTCGACACTTATACACGCTATGATAAAACCCCCCGCTCCTCCCCCCCCCCCCCACGCCCCGCTCCTCCCCCCACACGCTCCTTTTAAAAGTTTGTCAATATCTTTTATAGACCACAATTAAATGGTTATTTTGTTTCGATAAAAACTAAATACATTAATTTCGAAGACGTACTTTCTAATATTTATAATAACACCTACAACCCCTGCCCCCACCCCATTTAATACCTATATTATTAAAAAATATATATACCTAGTTCGATGGTAAAAGAAAATAAATACAAAAAAAGCATCTTCGGTGTCTTCAAAAATAGCAGGTTGAATATTTCGTGTTTTGTTAATATACCGAAACCCTGTTTCTCTTTTTCTCTCTCGGCTCAGATTTTCTCTGTCGGTCAATCTATCGTCTGCTTCTAGCTTGAAGGCTATCAAAACGATTCGACTTTAACTTCAGGTATGCAGTAAACCTTAATTATACGAGTACACGCCTGGATATGAGAACCAAGAAGCTCCTTATCTTATTAGTTATTAGTTATCAGTTATGTTATTAGTTATCTTGAGATAACTAATAACAATTCAATTTTCAAGTGAGCTATTCAGTGCCCGATTCAGTTAATTGGCGCTGCGCTGCGATTACAAACATGATTTGTATCTGTTTTATGTGTATGTCTGATATACGAAAAATACGATTGAACCAGGTTTAATAAATGATTATAATACATTATTAATTGACTTTGCAAATGACATATCTAAAATATAAAGTTCAAAATGATGACGCGTATATTTTTTGCCAGGCTTCAACTTATTTACAACGTTTTCTGTTGATTTATAAGCATCAAATTAATTACCAAAAAGAAAAAAATCCAGTGCGCAAAAGTTCATAAAGTTTTATAAATAAACTACAATTTATGTTAACAATTCAAATAATCCAAAGGTCGACATACTTCATCTGACAGTACATTTTTATTTAGATATTATTTTTTGATAATTAAAACAGCTATTAGGTAGGTATTAAAATGATGATCAATCACTAAGCTAGATTTGCTTGCACCGAAACTCGAACAAAGGGACCAACGGGAGTTTAAACTACTAACTATGGTGGGGATGAACGTGGATTCGTACCCCCGACTGTTTGGTTAACAGGTAGGTAATAATTATTTTATGCATGAACCTAGATAATAGCTATATAATATTTTAATTACATTTAAAAAAATAAATTTAACCTTAGCTTAAAAAAATAAAATGACCCGCGATATGATATGGCTTCATTGATTGCCCGTAGAGTTAGTTATTATTTGAAAATCGTACAGGACCCCAAAAATTGGATATGTTGTGAAACGTGTGAATCTCATTACAGTTAAATGGAAATCATTTATAAATTAATATAAGAATTTTGTAAATGGAAATAAAAAAAACTTTCAAAAATTGATATTATTGAAATCTCATAACTTCTGTCATTACAGGATAATTCCTGGTTCAAGCCATTTAAAAAAAATGGACCTAACTAATCAACTAGATTGTTGTCAGTTTAACGTTTGTCTAATGTCACACTACAGCGAGCGATTCAAGAATGCTATAATAATATGCCCTCGACAGGACGGTTTCTGCAACATCTTCCTGTCATGCATGTTAGTTTTAACGGGTCCTTCCGAGAGATGAACCTAACATAGCACAAGCATATTTGGCTTAGTTGAGTAGGGACCAAAATTATTGTATATGACTTACTAAGTTATATTTAAAAAGAAACCACCCATTACTCATCGTCATAGCGTTACTTTTGCGTCAACATTTTCAATGGCAACATTAATATTTAGAAATATTCCTTTCTTTAAAATATTACAACTCAGCAGCCAAGCCTCCATTCCATATGAATTTTAGGGCTAGAAGCCAGAATCTACATGAAGAAATGTATTTACCAAAAGACATTTTTTCGCCTCCACAACATTTATTACAGAAGATATCTGCGTTATCAGGTAGAGATTGTCTTTCGGCAATAAGCTCGCCCTTTTTTACTACGTAGCTATGCATGTCAAATAAAGTGTTGTCAGCGTGAACGACACAATAATTAAATTCTATAGCTACTTACCTAGAACAGTGAGTTAGATGATCGTCACTTCCGCGATATTAGTTCATAGAACCAACTAAAAAGTACTTTAAATTAAGAATAAAAAAGATATTTTTATATATATTTACATGTCTTTAGCCTATATCTATGCCTTATTTTATACTACTTAAACACCTCCTTCAATTATGCAACACAGTTTTAACACACGCAGTAGGTATAAAAAAAAATCACTGATCAACTTTAACTATTTATTTGATTGAAAAAGAGTTTATGCTTAAAAAAACGCGAGGCTTGTTATAAGAAAATACAAATATAAGTACCTAACTCAGCGGATTTGGGAAAACGGTTGATGATTTTATGCAGTCGCTGCCAACTAAAAACTTCTACCGACTGGCCGCCTTGGATTTCCGTCGACTAGTACGCACTTCAAACGCTCGCCGCGCGGACGCGTCTTGGACAACACAATCATTATTTTTAATGTAATTATTTTAAAATTGTAAATCGTTATTAGAAATTCAATTTTTTTTTTCAATTTATGAAGCCTGTGTGTGTTGTAGTGTGCATTGAACATTTTAAAAGGAGGATTATTCGTGAGTGTGTTGAACATTACATTTTTAATTAATTTAATATTATTTTCTTTGATTCGTTTTATCATAGCACCTTCCCAGTTTTGTCAAAGAAACAGAAATTATAATTTGGACATTGCGTGTTAAAACGATATATGTAAACAGCTATTAAATAAATCTGCAAATTTAGTTTATGTCTGTGAGATTGATTGTGGAATATATAGAGATCTTTCCATCTCTGTAAAAATATTAAAAAATTTCTTCAAAAATGTTTAACTGTCATAATGCCAAACTATGATACACCTCTAATAATATTTAATCTAAAATACTGTATTTAGGAAATACTTTTTACTACTTTTTTTAACACACACCTTTCAAATATTATTTAACCATCTAATTAGATGAAATAATAAAAGGATGATACTTTAACTAAAAATATAAAATCGTACATACGATTGTGTTATAAATATATATATTGAAGGTGTTCGCTGTGAAAAAAGTACCTAATTTTAGATATTGTATTGTATGTATTGGCGATAGGCATACTATCCGTTTGCATGGCATTTTCAAAGTATATAGGTACTTATATGAACAATCGTCCGTAAATAAATCCCAATGAATTATAGAGTCAGAAAACCTAATATAAAAAAATAAAATTGAATACCAAACCATACATACTATATATTTTATTCAGAAAATATAATGGGGTCCAAAGTTACAAGCTATACGAAAGAATTGGTACAGTTTAGAACCTGGGTTCTTTGGGTCAGACGCAGGCAATTATACCACTAATTAAGTTGGAAAACCATTAGAAGATTTCCCATTTAACCTAGTACACAATGAAAAAACATGTCCACCAAAACATGAAAGACGAAACAAAGATATATATTTCTTTAGACTATATAAGACCTGGCCCAGAAGTATCACTGAAATCGAGCACTGTCGCAGTCGCCTCAGAGAGATTATTTTCAGCGGCTGAAATATTCAGACATAAGATAAATCGCCTTTCACCGACGAATTTAAATATGATTTCTTGAATGAAATGTTGTCTATTCTTAATGTTGATATTTAAAATATATAAAATACAAGAAATATCAGTATTTTTTTCAGTTATTTTTGTCTTAGGAAAATGGTTTTTTTAAGTTTATTTTATATTTCTTCAAGAACCTTAAAATTCATTTTGAGATTTTAAAAAATTCCTGATAATCCTTAAAAGCGATATCCCAACCTAAAACAGAAACAGAAAAAACAGAAAAAAAACAGAAAACAGATTAAAACAGAAAAAACAGAAAAAAAACAGAAAACAGATTAAAACAGAAAAAACAGTTATAAACAGAAAAAAAATAAGGCAATATGAATTGTACTTTTTAACCGGAAGCTTATTAAAATAAATATGTTAATTAGGGGTTTAGCATTGCCTGACAACTCGTTAAAAGAGGAGGAGATTCTCAACTTGATCTGTATTTTTTTTAAGGTATGTTCATTCATTACTTCGAAAGAGCTTAACGAATTCGTTTTTTTTTGCATATGATATGAAATGTTTCAGAGGTAGTCTAATTTTAATTTCATTAAAACATAAAACATAAGTAGCAAAAAATAACAAAAAATACGTTTCCCGTTCAACATTTTTTCATATTTTATTGGCTCAAGCAATTTAGATATTTTTTTTGTATATTGTGGGCGAATGATTGAAGAAAATTTTATTAAATGTTAGCAAACGCGGAAAAGAGAGAAATCCTCATTTCAAACTATATTTTTTGTCCGAAAATGCGATAAAACATTTGAAGTTATTATAAAGAAATCGAAACTATCGTATTAATAAAAACTAAATATTTAAAACCCTCAAGTTACTCATAGAAATATCGTCAGCTGATAATTGGTAATACGGTAGTCTAGGTTATTAAGACTTTTGACTACTAAACTAGCGGTCCCGGGGCATAGGTATATTACCTATAACAAATTATACCCTTCTTAAGGATCGATTGCCGTATTTGTAGGGTGCCCATATTCTCTTCAGTAATCAGGCGAGGGAATTCTAAATATGTATTTAAGGGAAAAATCTCCAAATTTAACAATTCAAAATGGCGTACGCAACATAAAATTATGTTCCAGTTTTCCTGAACGCGTACCCGTCATTTATATTATCGATTTATTTATAATTTCGAAAAGCTATGTAACATATTTTATACACGCGGCCTAAAGTTTAAAAAATATATATTTATCTATTTTTTTTAACAGTCCCTATACCGTATCGAAAGAGGTGACGCAATTATTATAAATAGTAAAACATTAAAATTTGACTCTTTTCTAAGCGACGTGAAATGTCAAATATCATTTGACGATAAATGACATTTGAATAATAACCCCGCATAATTTGTCATCATTATCCCGAAGTCTCGGGACAATGACTTTATGCCTTATTATTATTTTTATAATTTATACCAACATTCAAAATAAAATCCCTTATGAAATTCCCCTTTGACCATAAAATTAAAGTAATATTGAATTTGTCGAAATAATCAATTTTACCGCAGCACGCTCTTGACGGAAAGTTTAGAAAAAAAAGTATCATTCATAATAGTGACATGGCCCACACGGGACCCATAAAAAATAATAATTGCCGGTTTAAAGATAATTCGATGATTTCCAAAAAACAGTCAGATAGTATTGCAGACAGAGAGAAAAATCTTTGATTACCAGAAAGTGACTAAACTAAGAATACAAGCAAATAAAAACCCTCGGATGAGGAGGGCAAGCACGAACTCAAGGTCCTCACAACCGCACGACCCTCTCTGCCACCCACCCACCAGATCCGACAACCACACGGGCCCCACAAAAAAATAATAACTGCTCATTTGCTATTAGGTATTCAAATGATTCTTTTTTTTTACAATTCGCTCATTGGTTAATTTTAAATTATTGATATTAAAAAAAACTACGCATTAACTACGATACATACAGGTATTCGATAACATCTAATAATTCGGTGTCAAATGGTATAAATTATTAGGCACTAAAAACAGTCTTTTGTCCCATAAACAACAAATAAGATTTATGGATAATGAATACATTTTATTTTTAAATTGAATAGAGGTGATGACTGTTTTCAAGGACTGTTACGAAAGGCTGTGTTTTTCCCCCTATTTCGACACACCGTGTGTTTGGATATTAAAATATCTCCGCATTTCCATGTTAAATGTCCTAGGAGTGTTCGTACCATCCTAAGAAGATAGTGTGATGGAACTGCCACGTCACTTACTAGCTTTTGGTTGCGACCTTGTACTTAGCAGAGGATGTCAAACTGTGGCGAAATAACCAGCGTTTCTCGAAGTGAAAAACTTTGAATAAATACCCTATTTATAATTACAATTTACATCTGATTTAACTTTTTCTTGGTTGGCAGGGTGATACAAAACATTTGGATAACTGTGATAGGAATGATTTTGCTATCAATCTAACCGTCACCGCAAGACGTTGAGTTACCGACGCACGCGGCCATTTTGAGTGTCCGCGGAAAATTTCAATCAGTAAAGTTAAGCCTCCGAGCGGCTTTGATACTGGTTTTAGTCTCAAGCGATAGATATTAACTAGGTTTACACTTTACAATAATACCCTAAGGCATTTAACCAGTTATAATGAGTGAAAAATTTCAAACAAGAAAATAAAATTGTGTGTGCAGGAGTTTAATTTAAATTGTCACTCCAACCAACGGATAATGCCGCAGTAGACCCAGGAAGATCTCCCACACGAGGGGCTTCCACTCCTCCCTGACCTTTACCCTGAACAGATGTCCTCCTGTATTTAGTACAAACAGTTGACGGAAAGCGGGAAGGCGCTGCGAGGGATATACTCGTATGTGTCACGTTTTTATTACGGAGGTTTGCATGACACGCTATATATATATATATGTACACGATATTACAGAATATGTCAAAAAGTAGTATATTCAAGTAACTCTCCATGTTTTTTATAATGAGAACTCTTCCTTTTGCGCATGGTTGTCCTTACCTTAGGTAGAATTCTAGCTCCCTATTTTGACTTAAGTGGCTGTGTATGTCCTTTGACAGTGAATTGAAGGTTATTTTTGATAAATTTGTAACACTCAATTAGTATATGTCAGGTACAAACAATTCTAGCTTTAAAACTATTTAAACAAAAAGAGGACGGCATGGTTTGGTGATAAATCTTAGACAATATTTTTTGAGTTTTTGAGTATATGTATAAATGTAACTTTAGTATGCGGTGAGGAAAAGTAATGCCTTTACAAGTCTCGAAGTATACATTCCTGTCTAAAAATTTAGTTTGACTATATTACCTATTCAAGTTTTTTAAAATGTTATATTTTGAAATCAATAATCAATAATTTTTGTTTAATCCACAAACAAAATTCACATCTGATCTCCGGCATTCCTATAAAATACTTAAACATTTTCTTATGTAAAATCTTAAGGTGCTTTTGATTGTTACATCGCGATTAATCCTGTTGTAGATAAAATGTGAAATATCGCATTCTGGTAGTTTTCCACAACCAAAAGACCCGACCGCTGCGCAAATCGTTTTTTTTTAGTGTCCCCGAGAGTTTGACATGTTGCATAATATGCGTGCGAGGGATTTTTCTGTTTGTTAGTTGTGTTAATAGGTAAAACTACAAACAAATGCAAGAAAAGTAAAGAAAGATAATGGTAATAAGTTAATAGTAAAAATCATTTTTAAACAGGTTTTTTTATTTAACTGCTTGAATGCGTATACAAAATTTCGTGTCTGTGCTGTGAAATTGTAATTTATTTCAAACTGACTTCTCCTAAATTGATCATTTTTCAATAACTCGGCAAAAGCTATAAATACTATAACTATAAATATGCAAAAAAACCACGTACAAAATTCTTAGTTTAGTTCTGTAGTATATTATATTGTTTGTTTATTTATTTATAAAAAATTAAAGCTTAAATTGGTTTAGTTCATGTTTTTTTGTGTGTATTTTTGTTTAAATTTAAAAAAGTTTTTTTTTACTAATTTTATCTTATTTAATTTCGTTTAATATATTTTATTATTATTTTTTCTTCGAAGTATCTAAAATAGAGAATGTGATCAACCTTGAATAAAAAATATCCAGCAATTGATAAAAATTGTGTAAACCTGGTAGCATGACATCTCAACCTGAAATTCCTCTCTTTTTCTCGTTTTGTTATAGTTTATTCCGCGTTCAGTGGAAATTTTCAATTGTTTTTATTTTTTATTTTTAAGTAGATATTATTGTTTTTATTGTTAAAATCTATTATTATTTCTACTGCCTGTATATACATTTTTTTGTAACTGTTTTATTTCCCTAATAAAGATAAATAAATAAGATAATAACTCCATCAGTACGCGTGAAAAAAAAATCTTTTATGATATTAAACATATTTGATTATTCTAACCTTTTTTATATTTAAAAAACCATTATTTTACTTTCACTCTTATAGGCTACAATTATGTTATTTTTATGCACGTATAATCGATTCGATTTCTTCATGAGAATAACTGGCCATTGCGGACGTTAACTTATTTTCCTGGTATTTATATTACGCTAGAAGGTTTGTCTTTTTTCTGTAACCTAGAAACTCTGATGACAGATCGCTAAGCATGCAATTATAATGCATAAACAAGACTGCAATCTCACTTTGAAGGTGCGTGACGCATATCATATAATGGTAATTATGCTCGGCTGGGAGTTGTTAAATCTTACGCATAGCTTAACTGTTAATGACCGTTTAATATCTACAGATACAATAAACTGAAAGTTTTAATTCTTAAATTATACTTAGATTTTCCATTAAAATTATATTAAAATACCTACCTTTTTACGAAAAATATACAATTTGTTTATGTGTTTATAAATATAATTTATTATTTTATATTAAAATTTAATTTAGTTAAGTTTATTTTATATCAGTTGCGGTCGGGTCGTTTGGCAACAATAGGTTCAGTCGATCGTAACCGTGCAGAGTTGACAAACGCATTCTTCCTATATCGAAATCGTGGTAATCTAGTGGTTAAGGTGTTCGACTATTGACCCATAGGTCTTGAGTTCGAATTCGCACATGGTCATAACATTTTTAACGCTTCATTACCACCATCTCCCCTGATGCGCAGGCAAATTTGGTCTAGTTGAGTAGGGCTCAACATAATTGTATGTCATAGCAATTATTTAAGAAAAAATCGTTAGCTCGCACGCATGACACCTGCGTGCCCGTTCGTACGTCACGAGTTCGTCCGAAGTCGTCTACATAGATCATAGGTTTATTTTATTTAACAATTTGTGTCGTACATACCGTTAAAGTGTTGCAAGCTAAATCATTTTGCTAAAATGCCAACAGCGCAATAAGTCATATTACACAAAGATAGAGTTTAACGATAAGTTTCAATTTGTTTACAGGCTATTAAATAATATTCATAAATAGGTTTAGAGACTCGTTTTCATTCAGTTGCTGTGTTTAACAGAACGCAGACAACAGAAAAAATGGTAATTACGAAATCAGGCTATAGAGTTTTTGAGTTCAGGTTGCACCTCAAAAACTATTATTGATGTTGAAAATAAAAATATACCACGCGATAGCCAATGTAGAGAGATTTCGGAATTTTTTTCAGCCTTCTGGCGACTTTATTGGTCAAAATATAAAAATCGTATACGCGTGTTAGAAAGGCCGTCTCGCTAGCAACGCAAGAAGTACTGGTACACCTGCCCTCATACCTCGACTGTGCATCCCGACACAGTTACACCTAGATTTATTGTGAATCAAAATTAATCATAGTTTGCAAGAAAAAAAAAAGTATTTGTGATTATATTAAATCGTTTTTGTCATAAGTTCATCCGCTTAAGCGTAAGCGAGCGAATGAAAGAGCAAAGGGAATTTACAGCAGCGCTTAATTAAAATGAATACATTTGGTGATAACTTCTTATTATTGCATTTTTTTATATAATTTCTTACTTGTAATAGGGAACATATACACGCCCTTAAATCTTCAAGATTGGTCTTGGAACAGCCTGTACATTTTTATATATATATATATATATATATATTACACTTTTCTTTTTATCTTTAGCCATGATGATTCATTTCGATATATCCTACGTTGAACGTAAGTTATTCTTGTAAATATTCATTAAACCATTCATTTCTCATTCGTCATACGTCATATTCGTTTCACCGTTTTTTATAATCATTCTTTCTTTTTCAAATCATTTTTTTACTACTTTAATGAAAGTTTAACCGTATTGCATAAGCGCACAGATAGGTGACCTTCATTTATTCGCTATATTAACGTCAATTGTCAGCGATTTTTTCTTGTCAATTTTAAAACAGTGCCATCCTTTTTTAGGTAGATTTAGTTTATTTTTGTTAGTCTGTTATCAAACTGATATTATTTTTTTTTCGTCTTACATTACACAGACAATGTCCATGAATTACGGTCTCGTTGAATTACACCTTAGATATGGTATAATCGCTTGGGGCACAGCTCCGTATGTGAGTGATATCTTTCGACTCCAGAAACGATCTATCCGAGCTATTGTAGGGGTGAACCAACGTGTATCATGTAGACCATTGTTTAAACGACTTGGAATTCTGACAATCTATAACTTGTATATCCAAGAGTGTTTGTGTGAGTTTTATGTTAACAAGGACAAAGCAGTAACACACAGCCAGATTCATGATCATGACACTCGCTACAAGAGCAATTATGTACAAACGGTCATCCCCAAGTCAGTTTGATAAAAAAAACCAATAATTTATCTAACCGCTCATTTCTATTACAAATTACCAGAGAAAATAAAACTTACCTTTACAAAATAATCAATACAGTTTTAAAGAGTTTTAATACTATGGTATTCTCTTTTTAGTTTTAATTATATTTATGTAAATTTTGTTTCTGTGATCTCTTTAAATATTTATTTCTCTGATTTGTTAAATTAAATTTGTTTTATTTTGTTTTTAGGAAATCTATTAGTGCAATTTTACTTAATTATATTCATCGTATATTTTTTGTTTCTACATTCTTGTGTTAGAAGTTATTATGTCATTCCTATCTACAGTTTTGTATATCTCGCAAAATAAAACATATCTTATCATATTGCACGCACGGAGGAGTTTGAGATTTGGCACAGTAAAAGTTTATATGGAAGAGTGCAGAAAGCTAAAATTTGTCTATAATCTGTGTTATAAATACATTAAATGTAATCAAATAAAACATTTATACGATTAGATAGATTAACTGCATGAGTTTCGAGCTGTGAATTTTGTGTTATTTCACATGTTCCTTAATAATCTATCAATGTCCATAAACTAATGTTAAGGCAAAAAATCATAATTATTAGATTAAAAAAACGTGAGTACATTTTATTACATAAATTAAACCCTGTCTAAACTTAATTTTAGTAATTTCATTTTACATGTTACATATTTAATTTATTTAGTAGTACGCTGCTTTTAAAAATATCTCAATGGTTTGCTTTAACAACATTCTTAGTTTCAGAAGTAATTTATTTTCGTCTAGCTTCCTGCCTAAATTCAAATTTTGGAGTAATTTCATTGCTGCGTTCAGACACTATTGTGTTCACAGACACACACACATACACACACACACACACACAAACACAAACACACACAGCCAGACGTACACAAATACATCATTTCAATAATGGTCACAATGGCTTCCAAAGAAAGGCATCTCAAAATGTGAACATCTGTCAAAAAATGGGATGTCAACACTTTTGTCTGATAACACTACTCTCTTACCTAGTGGGTTCGGAAACTAAAAACCACGAGAAAGTGTTTTCGAAAGTTAAAGCCAATATAAAGATTTTCTAAATTAAATAAAATTTGATCACAAATGTTGTTGTTTCAGATTATTTATTCTGGTGAGGTCGAGAAAAGAAGTTAACTTTAGTGCTGTGGTAACTTCAACGCAATACGAACGCTACTCTCAGGATGGCCCCATTAGTTTTACAAGATGTCGACGAGGAGTATAGGAAAAATCCGCAATTGGACCGCGAGGACGTTCAGCATCTGATGGAGTGGATCCAGAAACAGCCTCATTTACCGAAACTATCAGGTATGTACTCGCACATGACATATTCAATTAGGGCATTATAAAAGATGATCCTCGTGCTGAGTAAAGTTACATAAGATTTGATCACTTACAAGGAGATGCGATTAAAGGGGTTTGCATAGATGGAACTGGCAAAGAGAGATAAATTTGTCACACAGAAAAAAAAGTCACAGGTATAGGGTAATTAAAATCAACATGTCTTTACAACCACAGACGCATTGAAGGTAAAGGAAATCTCCTCGTAAAAAGCCATCACTCGTAGATGTAGTGACGAAATGTTGTCTATTATCGTAATGTTGATAGTTGATAAAAATAATTAAAAGACACAATTTCAATATCTAATGCTAAACAATATCTATAGGTAGTAAATTCCAGTGTACAGCACGTGTACAGTTTAGTTATTTATAAAGACAATTTGTTGGAACTGCGCGACGGCAGTTTTTTTCAGAATTTGATTGTTTATAATTTAACCTTGACGCTGAGAAACGCACCGTATGCAACTTCACTGTAAATCATGTCTGCGCCAACGTTTTGGTGCACCGGTTTTTTTTTTATTTATAAAGAAGTTATATGTTATATGAAGTTTATTGTATTGTTTGATAGCTTTTTTGGTGGTACATTAATTCTGAAGTCGGTAAGTTTTTTTATTTTAAAATTTTTAGCTACCTCACACTGAATGTAAGATTTCGATTCAGTAAACGCTAAGCATTTCGGTACAATTAGCAGAAATAATAATTGAATTAAGGAAATAAGATTTTTTACTACCTTAAAGTTGACGTAAGTTAATGAAATTAAATGGGGCCACCCCTATTCAAACCCCTATCTAATGCAAAAATCAAAACATTAAAATAGCGTTCATCCGGAATAATGAGACAACAAACTTTAAAAAAAACACACGTCAAATTCTAAACCATCTACTTTCAAATCGTTTTTTTCAAATAAAATTGTATTATGTGACAAAGTACCTACTATTATTAAAATTTATGACGCATATTTTAAAATATAATTGGGTTACAGACGTCGATAAACGAGTAAAGTAATGCATATTTTATATCAATATTATAATTTATAAGTTGATTTATTGATGTTTAGCGTTTTCTTATCGCGTTAGCTTGTCTTATCTTAATGTCAACTAGCTACAGGTTTAGGCTGCAGGCTTATTTATTGATTTATATAAATAATGTTACAATACGGTAACTGCTGTATCAAAAATATTTCGAAAGGTTTTTGAGCATTAAACAGTTTCAAGATTTTAAAAATGAAAAAATAAACTTCAAATTAATAAAAAACGAATAATCATATATGATATTTGTGATATTTCATAAAATTTACTTGTTCATCTATTTCAAACTAATATGGGACCACCCCTGAAAAATTACACGTTAAATGCAAATATATATATATATTTATATACCGGATTGAGAACCTACTCCTTTTTTTAGAAATCGGTTAATAGACATATTTTTCCAAAATAACTTCATATCTTTTAATTTAAAATGTTTGAGCGTTTTAAAATATATGAAGTAAAACCATTAACCAAATTTAATATATCATTAGTACCATTTTTTTTGCAGCAGTTTTCCACGTGAAATTTTTAAAAAATCTTTAAGTTGCTAAAACGTACTACAATTTTGACCTCATAGGATCGAAACGTTTACCTTTTTCTTTTAAAGTTTAGCATTTGTGCTAAACCAAATTCACAATCAACGGTAAAAAAAATGATTCTAGGTTTTTTTTTTATTTTTTTGTTTACGGCTTTACCGAAGAAAGAACTAATTTAAGGCTTAACATTTTTTTCTATTTGTTTTAATTATCGATTAGGCCGACAATAAATACAGCTGAATAAAATTATCCGAACAATATAATACACATTTCAAATATTATGATATTATTTATCACACGCTTAAACGTATTTAAAACGGTTAGATATCAATTGCATCTTTTGTGTGTGTGTATTTAAAATTATACAGTTATAATAATACAATTAAAATAAATTACGTTTGTGTTAAGAGCTCTGTTTATGACAACATATTATTGTGTTTTATGACGCTACTGTTTTAACCTTGCAACTTGCTCCGCAAATGAGTCTTACTTGTACATGCCAATGTACCATATATATTAATATAATATGTCTGTACAAGGTTTTACCGCTTAACCTCAATCTGCTGTGACGCAAACAGAAACAAACGTGTCACGTCAATAATAATAATAATTGTTGTTCGATCATAAAAACGCCAAATTCATTACAGTGCAACAAAACACTTTTTGCGAAATAAAATTACAAGGCTGCTCGACGAGATTCTGGCCGTGCGGGGCACAAAATGTACAGGCAGTTAAATATAATTGTATGTTAAATAACAGGAAGCAAAGAACCGGTATTAAACTCACCTAAAAGTACAAATAACAAAATAAAATTGAATTCTGTTATAGTAATGTAAGGCCCAGATAACACGTTGAATAGCAAGATATTTTGTATTATAGCTACTATATTTCTGTGCAAGAAATTTAGTAAATAGTATTAGTGTGGTATTTATTTATTTACCTAACCTATCCTATTCCTCCGGTGGTATAGCTGATTGGCAGGTGGTGCAACGAAGTTATTTTAAAGCCAAGTTCTTTATCCTGTTTCTTAGCTGGGAAGGGGTCTTAGGGAATGGCTTGAAGACACTGCAGTTGAGACTATCCCACTCTCTTATGGTACGCGGAAGAAAGAAATGGAAAACGACATTATTTCTCCTAAAAATTTCCTTTATTTTGTGAGAATTGTCGTTTCGTCCAATATAGAGCGGTTTCTGAAGTTGGTCACTAATGGACTAATGGAGGACCATGCTGGGAGCTTCAAGTAGGCCTTAAGTTAAAGGCTCCCATTTAAGATCACATAAAAATTTCGTGGGGCTGTCAAATCTGCGAAAGTGCCTAACACATGTCTGCTTGCTAACCGCTGAATTGCTTTAAGGTCTGAATTATAGGCATACATATATTCTTTTAAAAAAATATTTTCAATTACGAATACCAATTTATATAGCAAAATTGCAATTATATAATAATAATTGTGGTGCCTAGATTGTAGTGTATTTATCTTTTAGTTGAAAATGCGATTTTCGAATTTATTATAGTTGAATTTTAAATATCATGTGTCATATATTTTCTGATGACGGTGAACTGTGAAAGCTAAAATTTTTTTATCATATAATATTTATATATAATATATACAGATTGAATGTTAAAATTATACATATAGATATATAATTGTATTGTTAGTTTTTAGTATATTGGTTAAATTTGTAAGGTCATGTTATTGGTGAGCAGGTTTTAGGGTTCAGTTAAAGTAAAGTTCATTAACGAAAGACCCGAGTATGACTGTGCATAAGTACTTAACCCATTTCTCCTTTGAAAAAACATATAAACATTTATTTAGAAGCTTTTAGCATATTTGTGTGTCGGTTTAGATCAAATCTTGCAAGCTGAAATAGCTGAAATTTGACATGTTCCGATGACAGCGCATTTTTATGGTAAACATGACCTGATTCTACACCAGGAACTCCTCAACGGTCAACAACAAACACGCAATTTTGTATACGCATTCAAGTGCTAAAATAAAAGCTTGTTTTTTAAATCGTATTTTTACTATTAATTAATTTTAAATCACGCTAGATGTCATTAGCAGGTTAATTGAATGATTATTCTGTACTAAATATGTACATTTAATATCGAAGCATAATTGAATACTTTTTCAATTATGACCAAATATTAATTTTCGCACGTTCTCCCATACATACACACAATCATAATTATATACTTACACACCCTAAAAAAAGATATATATACGAGTATATTATTTTCTTTGCTCTTTCCAATATTGCTTTTAAATTGCTTTGAAAAGCAATATTGCTTTTCTTTGCTCTTTCCAAATAATCTCTCGCTCGCTCTTATTCTCATTTAAAAAAAACTATCTTTAAACTAATATAAGCAAAAAAAAAAAAAACTAAGCATTAAACCGTATGCAAATTTCATACAGTGTTCCTGTACCACTTTGTTTATTTGTTATATATGGCTGGTTTTATTTTATTCTAGACTATAGACCAGGGTGTCCTTAGACATTCCCAAAAGACTTAATGTGGTGTTTGTGTTCCCTATAAAAAAAAATATTTAATTAATGTGAAAATATTTTATCCTCATTTTTTTCCAACGAAATCTGTGAAGCGATCGTAATATTGTTATGAGCTGGGTTGTACACTTTGTATATATTCCCCTCCCCCTCCCCTTACTCCCCTTCCGTGAACTGGTAAGTTCGTAAGTACGAACCATTTTCAGGAATAAAACAAATACACTCAATGTCATATTATGCATATGGATTTATAAATAAATAAATGGATCTTGATGTCTATGCGATTTATAGTATTTAATAATATTATTCTCTTTATATTGCAGAGCTTCAGGCAATAATTTTCTTCCATAGTTGTCTTTTTAAAATGGAGTTCACGAAAAGTGTCATCGATCTAAACTATACAATGAGAACTCACGTAGAAAGCATATTTAAATGGCGCGATGCATCGGATAAGAAAGTTATGCACACATTGGAGACATGGTAAGCGGATTGAAATTAAGCTATTCGTTTACAGGTTAACTGTTTCTCATGCACATCCTTTAACGAGTTTATTCTACACTTCAAACGGAAGAACTTTTGTTGACCCGCGTTGCCACCCGATCAGTGAAGTACTATGACCGAACGGAATATCTCACGCGGTACTGACACCCGTTTTTTAGTTTAAGTTGTGATTTCTTATAATTGACAAACAATACTGACAGAACTGAAATGTCTTCATTTATTCTATGCTGATGACCTGAAAATATTTAATGCCATATCCAGTAGTCTGGACAGCGATAAAATTCAACAAGATCATGACACCCTTAATAGCTGGTGTAAAAAAACGATATGGAACTTAATGTTTCCAATGCCGAGGAATAGAAATGTGACGAGGAATGATTACTCCATAGATGGTGTAAATATTGCAAGAGTTGATCATATTAGAGACCTTGGAATTATTTTCGATGAGCGATACATTTTTAATAAGCACATTGACTATATCTGTGAAAATACCAATAGACTTCTAGGATTTATTTTTAGAATTATGAAACCTTTTCGTAATGTGCAGTCAATTACAATGGTTTACTATTCATTAGTGAGATCATTATTGGAGTTTGGCTCAGTAATTTGGAATCCAAGTTACAATAATCATAGTCAACGAATTGAATCAATTAAAAAAAAATCTCAAGAATGCTGTCGTTCAAATGCGGAATGGAAAAACCTTTAAATAATTATGAAGAACGACTTCATTTTTTCAAATTAATGCCACTTTACCAACGTCGGATGATAGCTGATATCTTGTGCCTCTATAACCTGCTGCATGGCAAGCTGGACAGTTCGAACAGCGTCTCAAATATAAGCATTAAGGTGCCTTCGAGGACTACTCGAAGTAACGACACATTTCTTATTTCAACTTTCTCTAATAACATAAGCGATACAAAACCTTTCAATAAAATGTGTCGTTCTTTTAATAAATATGCTAATGACTGTGATATTTTTCATGACACATTTGCTTCAATTAAAAGTCACTTGATTGCATTGTTCAAAACCTAATAATTGTATAATCTCCAAGAAAAATAATAATTATAATCATGAAATTACTAAATCATTTACTTCAGATAAATAAACTTTTCGTATATTACTACAATATTACACAAAAATATTATTTAATTCGTATTTCCTATTTAATAAATATGTAGACAATTTTATAATATATTATATGTATTTTTTTCTTTATATTTTATTATTATTTTATTATTATTAATTATTATTATTATTTTATATTAATTTATATCTCTTAAATAGCACCTACTTGATATTATCTTAATTCTTTTTTTTTCTCTTTCTCAAATTCTAATGTTATAATTAAATCAAATGTATCAAATTTTGTATGTATAACTAACTTAAGTTTATACAAATGCATGTTTTGTAAACATGAAATTGGAGAGTATCGAGTGCTGGCAACCTGTGTATGAAATATTTAAGAATGACTACGATTACTCTCTGTATGTTTACTTTATAAAAATAAATAAATAAATACGTACGGAACAATGAAAATGTTTGTTTTTTATAATTAATATTATATAGACATAGCTATGGTAAATAAAACTCGAATTATTTACTACTAAATCCGTCAAAAACACTTCCAATTCACTAGTGCACTTTTCACATAAAAAATCGAAGGTCAAAACAGAACTACAATGAAAAAAAATAAGGCGATTAGTATAATCGGGTATACGCGACATGCCACGCTTTTAGATGACGGTAACGGTTTTACCCAGAAACGGCACCATTACGGGATATACCGTTATCGGTGCTGAGTGTATTGAGGATCTCTGAAAAATATTTCTTTTCCAATTTTTCGTCGTCATCATTGCAGTCCTATTCTTGAAAATATTTCTTACACGACCTCTCTGGTTTAGCCAGTAGAGATTGTCCCACGGCAATAAACTCGCTCTTTCGTAGTTATATTAATATAGTTAATAATAATTAATATTCACGAAATCTAATCTCTGTAAATCTTCATAAATTACACGATATCATTTAAATCAAATTATCACATAAAAAACTTATGAGTTTTAAAATAATATATAATATGATTTATTTTTAAATTCTAGCCTATACGCCATTCTCCCAAAACCTACGCCTAAAGGATATCGCGTGATGTACTGTCGTCTACTCGACTACGAGCCCAAGAACTTTTTCTTCCCTGCCGCCGTCAAAACCTTCACGATGGCCTTCGACCTAATCCAGTGGGAGGAGGGCACCTGGCCTGGATTCATCCTTATTCTCGATTTGGACCAGGTAGTTCTAGGCCATTTGGCCAGGCTGGACCTATTGACGATAAAACAAGTGCTGCTATATTTACAGGTTAGTGTTTCATCATTTTATCGACAGTTCTAGGTTGCAACATCTCAATGGTAAATAAATGGTTAAACACAGCGACAAATTTTAAAAGTCCAAAGCATTAAATTGTTCTGTAAAATGCTCTGTTAAAAAATCTCACAACAAAGAGTTATACTTTTGGGTTGGAGCGATGAAAAATCCCTAGTTACAATCTATAAAAGTAATCCGTCCTTAAGTTTTGGGCTTGCTAGAAATTTGTTGACATAACGTTATACTCGTATCTCTATAATATCCGACCAGCCTCCGATGGGATCTAAATGGCTCTGGCTGTTTTTTTCAAGAGCATTGATCTACACACCAAAATTAAACTTTCGCATTTGTACTTTTCTAGTTGAAAGATGCAATAGACGCCAAACAGACTGCCAAAGGACGAAGATAGTAGTTTCTTATACATAAGTGTATGTATAGAAGCTAAAAGTGTATAAGCTAAAACCAACAGAAATCAACTTGCAACTGCTGAGAAATTTGCCTTTCATTTCAATAATAAATAAAACCTCATAACCCAACTTTATATTTTTAATTTTTTTTATTTATCTAATTTTAAAATACACTACAGATTAACATAATAATTTACATTAACATAACATAATAATAGAAAAAATAATAATACTACTAAAATCTAAACACAGATTCCTATATTATGCTACTTAGATGGTAATATAATTAATAAGATCGTCTAAATAAAACATTTAGGAACGAAACAAAAATATTGAGTGTAGAAAAAAAAATAAATAAATATTATTTACTATTTTTAGAGTTATTTATAACATCAAGACTTTTTTTAAATTGAAATGTAAGTAGCCAATCACAACAATTCATTATTTCATTAAACGTGTATTTAAATACTATGTCACTAATTATTAATATTTTTATAAATTTAAGATATGTTATTGATACCTCTACCCTGTTATTGATGCTACTAGCCTAGGTAAAATAAAGGAATACGTCATACTCGACCTTAGGAAAAAGGCCTCATGTAAGAGTTCACGTTTTTAATATGCTTACGTATAGACTGCTGCTGAGATACAAAGTTTATTGGCATATTCCACCAAGTTATATAGGGTGTACCTTAATTCACTGGTGTACTTTAAAGGGATTCATTTATATAAACAATCAACACTAGTCAGCAGATAAAATTTGAAAAATATTTCCCAATTATGATATAAACGATTTCAAAATTTAATAGAAATTGATTTAATGTATGAGAACGCAGTTAAACACATGGCGCGAGGTCGGGCAGTACTCGCGAAGTACTTCGAAGAAAAATAATGTGTTTATGTATCTAATTATATAGGTATTAAAATTTATATTTTCGATTTTATTGATATATCTATACCGGCAAGACTTTGATTATTTGTAATGATTATTACATCTCGTAATCGCTTTCAATGACATAAATTTGGCATCTGTCCATTAGACTACTCTAATGGACAGATGCCAAATTTAATCTAAGGTAAGTAAATGTATTCGCTAATAATTATGATGATTGAATTTCAGGACGCTATGCCAACGAGGCTGAAGAGCGTTCACTTCTTGAACTGCCCCAGCTTCATGGATAAGCTGATGGCGATGCTGAAGCCCTTCATGAAGAGCGAATTACTGAGTATGCTCTACCTCCACCCGAAGCCGATCGATTCTATCTTTGACCACGTCCCCAAGGAACTGTTCCCTAAGGAAGTGGGAGGGAGCTTTTATGGATTCGAAAAGATCAAAGGTATATTCAGATATAAATACCTATATTAATATTTTAACATAAACGCAACTTAGCTTTTTTATGCGTAACATAATTAACATATCATTATTATAATTTGCTTATACAATTAAATATATTCCACATAGGAATATCCAAAACATTCAAAGGTTTAGGGATGACTTTTTTATATTTTTTTTATTGTACTATTGTAATGATGAATTAGGAATAAATAAAAAAATATGACTGGCAGTTAATTTAAAAAATATGATCTCTAGCCAGCATTGAAGGTTTTAGTGTAATAAAGTTTTAACCATTAAATAAAAAAAAAAATACTTGCACTCCATTTATACCATAACACAAATTTATTAGGTTCAAATATAAAAAAAAAAAGTTTGCCATCCTTGTATTTGTGTTGCATTGAACATTATTCATACTGGTAGTTAACCTCCAGGTAATAAATTTTGTTCTTTTATGACCACAAAGTAATTTTGGAAAAAAACTACTAAACACGTCCAAGTTTTTTTTCACGTTGAGGTCAACAACAAAAATGTTAAAGTCAGACCAGTTCGATTTTCAATGTCGAATAGTTAGTCGTGTTAGTCAACTAACGAAGCATCTGAGCCGGGTGCATTTGCTAACTGACTATGTATAAAGGCGTAGGTATTTAAGGCAATCTAAAAAAATATATAAAATACAATAGTTAAAATACTAATGGGTGGTTCGGTCCCAAATGGTTCGAACGCGTTGTCCGACAGTCAAAATCGATATGACATGGTGAACAGCTCGAAATTGCGTTAGAAAACGGCGCCGTCGACAGCAAGGGTCAGTTTATGTTGTTTGAAAAGTAAACAACATAAACTGACCCTTTTGACCGAGTTGAAAAATGCAACAACAGACGTAACTCCCTTACTAGGGGGCCTCAGTCCTTTCTGTATTTTGTGTGATTTTACTTTAATCATAGGTAAACGTTACACACATTATATACTTTCGTTACTGCTTAGATTTAACCCATTTTAAAACTTTATGTGTAATTTATTTTTGTTTTATTCTCACCTTTCATTCTTAATGTAAGGTGTCATAGCCACAATTGTATTTTTTAATTTTAGTGATAATTTTTGAACTGTAGACTAGAAAGTAAATATTGGTAAATGCGTACGTAATAACGAATATAATTGATTGTTTTTCCAGAAAACCTGAAAACCCGCTTGTTAGAAAATCGCCAGTTACTCTTGGACGAAGAGAAACTTAGAGTGAACGAATCACTGCGACCTGGAAAACCCAAGGATATGGGTTCCATCTTTGGAGTTGAAGGCAGTTTCAAAAAGCTTGATATAGACTGATAAAACGATTCAATGCATAATTTATTATAGTGTGTTACGTACAATTCATCTAAAATCGCGTAAGATATACTGTGATATGAGATAATTTTAATTTTAACCGGTTAGGTATTATTGTCTCTTTCATAATAGTTTCAGAGGCTCTGGAAATGGGTCGCTTCACTCCTTGGTCTTATGAAGCAACCTTGCAATATCTGGTCCCGTTTGCACTTCTTCTCTTGGTCCATCTATCTTCTGATTGAATGCCCCTCTGTAATATTTACTTATACGACAAACTTGAAATTTCAGCTTATCAAAATACCCTTTCTAAGGAGTGCTTGTAGCTTCCAGCGTGGTCCTTGATTAGTGAACAATTCAAAGAACCTTTTATATTGGACGAAAAGACCATTCCTACAAAATACGTTTGTTTTTTAAAGTGAAAGAATTTGGTGCGCATTCTTTTGTTTTCCGCGTCATGTCAGAAAAACTTAAAAGCGTCTTAAACAGTTTCCTTAGAAACATCCTAGCTAAGAAGGAGAAATAAAATTTAGGCCAAAAGATAACCTCCTTATACCACATGCCAACCAGCTATACCACTGGTGGAATACCTCCACAGCATATGCAATAATTAAAAAAAAATGTAGTCACCGGGAGACGAAATAGTACAACTAGCAAACAGGATGTTTAGAGTCTTACTAGCATCAATTGACATGACAATTTTCGATTGACATGAGCCCATCATACGTTACCATTTTATGTGAAAAGCCTTAAAGTAAGGAATTTCACTCTAAATCACAACGGTCGCCTAATGGCTTCACATATTTGACGTTTCCCCCGTTCCTCCGCAGTATGTAAGGCCATTTGTTATTTATGATTTTTGCGAAAAACTTAACAGGCAATCTCTGTTTAAAATTCAAAGTAGACGAATCTAATCATTAATTATATTAGGGGCAATAATAATTAAATATTTACTCAATTTAAGATGCCTAGATATGCCTATAATAGGTTTAAATTCACAAGATTAGTTATTATTAAAAAAATAATATAATTATTAGTTAACGTAAGTTTGGAAAGGAAAAAAAATAAATTTTCAAGTAACTAATTGAGTATTTTTGAATAAAGATTAATAATTTATTACAGTTACGGTGAACGGGGTATATTATAAATAATCATTAAATGTGTTTAAAGTAACCAAACTCTTGGCTATTAAATATATTATGTTTGAAAGATTTTTTTTTTAAATTATTAGATTATTACATAAGCATTACTAAAACACCTATTTGATAATATGTACATTGTTTTGTATTTTTAAGGCGAATGTCTTTAAGTTAGGTTTACTTTACAAAAATGTGAACAAAATTAGGATGATTTTGATTATATTTTTATTTACTTTATAGCTTTATTGTTTGCTCAACCTATTATTATTTAAAAATAAGTAGCTCAAGAAAATACGCAATTAACTTCATTGTGATAAACATTTCCACAGCAAAGATTATATGTTTCATATTTAATAATGTGTGTATATTGTGTCTAGGAATTATATGACTAAAATTTGAGTAAAAAAGAAAAAGCGTAGTGAAATTAAAAATAACAAATCCTAAACTTTCATTATTATTTCAAAAGAGTCTCTTTTCTGATAATCGGGTCGGGGATAATACCTACTAAAAATATGTTTATTTTGGCAAATTTCAGATTTTTAATGTTTAGAAATTAAATGGAAATGGTGTTATTTTTAAATTAAATAATGTTATGTCGTGTGTATGTTGTGTAGTGTAAAATCGTTAGAAAAAATATTTTAAAATCTGTATATCTTATTAAAAATAAACTAAATAGAATGACATTTATTTTTCTTAATAAGAAGCTATTCTAACTTCAAATTATTATTATTACAATTTCAAAACTTTAATTCGAATTACATTTTCATTTATCCAAAAGCTAAGCCAAGTCCAAAAGCTAAGGGGGCCAAGTAAAGGGGTCCAAAAGCTATAAGTGGAACATTTCTCTCAATTAAACTTTTCTGTAATAAGCGTGTACTAAAACAAGTTATTGAACACAGATCAGGACACAGTTATAAAACATCAGTGGATTTTTATTTTGAGGAAATATTCAATGCATAAAATAATGTATTTTGGTATTTCATATTCAAGACAACGCATAACTCTATGGGTAAAAAGGAAAAAAAAAATAATAAATTATTAGAATTTTGAACCCTTGTTATTTGTTTTTCCTACAAAACAATATGAAGACCTAAGAATTATTTTACAATAATATGTTTAACATACAACTGTTTTATCGTGCATTTTGTTATATAGTTCTATTTGATTATTACCACTAACATTATAGAAGACGAAACTTTTCTTGGCCTCGCATGCGCTCAGGCTACGATAGTTGTTGAGGAAATGTTCAATATTACGCCTCTGAATTTAACCTTTCCGCTATGAGTCCTGTGAAAAAGACGTCTTCGAGTTTGAAATATTCTCGAGTCATAGTTTCGTAGTAAAGGTCTGAAACGCAATCGTTCGTGAGCAAATAAGCGTGTCCTGTCAGGAATGTCGGAAACACTTTCAGCATAGAATTCACCAAAGACGCGGAGTTCATGGAGTTCCTTGAAGTGCTTCCGAATATGGTATAATTCTGCACGCTTATATTCCTAATTAGACGGAGTACATTGTCCATGTGGATGAATGTGTGATCGTGTGTCTTCAGAATATATTTTGCGAGGGGACAATTTGTCTTTACCCAGTCTAACATAGAGAGTGTCTTCAGTGTTTGATTGTATTCACTGTCGATGATGGGGGCCCTTATCACATCGCCGTATATGCTATCTTCCGCTCTTATTCTATGTTCTAGTTCCGAATTAGAAGAATGACCGACTAAAAATGCTATATTCACGTCGTTTCTATTGTCGAAACTTCCCCACGTGTCTCGTATAGACTTGCGTTCTTTAATATTCTCTGGGAACGATAAAATAAATATGAAGAGGATCACATCTCTCCCAGCCTGATGACATAACTCTACGTGAGATATCATCCGACCCGCTCGATATAAATCGTGAATTTTCATAACTTTAACCGAATTTCTTACCGTAGCTAAATTGTCGAATTGATATTCCGGCTTTGAAAAGGCTTTATTTGACGGTGTATGCAGTTTTTGTTTTAGGTATTCAAGCAAATCTAAATCTTTTTCGGAAAATATCGGTGTTGTCTTTTTCCTCCAAGGTATGCGCTTCGCCGTAAACGCTTTTGCGGTGTTATTCATTTTGAAATTCAATTTAATACGCTTCGCTTTGTTTACCCCTGGAGTCATTCTGCTAAGGAAATCGTGCCTACGATTTGGATTGATTATTCTACTAGAGTTGTCTTTTGGTTTGTTCTTTAGATATTTGCTACTGCTTGTGGAATTGGTGAGCAAATGTTTGGAGCTTTGGATTGGCTGTGCCTTTGGGTACATGTCATTGATTTTGGCACTATTAAAGTCGAACGACTGGTTATTATCAACTGACCCAATTGATTTATTGGTGCTCAATGGAGTATCAACTGCTTTATTTATAAACGTGTCTACTTCTAAATTGGTTATTACATGTGATTTCTGTGTTGTATCAGCTACTGGTAATATAATTTTACTGCGTAATATATCCGCTATTACGTTTTTCGCTTTATTAATTGAACCTTGCCTTCCTCTATCGATAATAATTGGCAACATGCTTTTATCATCTCTATGTACCAACACTTGAGCTTTAGTAGTGGCAATTGGTTCTAGATCGTCACGCTCAACGCTGGATCTGAATGAATCATCATTCTTTAACATAGAAGTATTGCTTTTATGATCAGTATTTGGCTTCACTAAGGTGGAATCACCGTTAATAATCTTGATAGAAAAAAATAGGTGCGATATATTTTTCATATTTGCCACTTCGATCACCTTATCTGAAATTTTATTTGCCACAAAAGCAATGACCTCGCTTGGTCCATATTTTTCTAAGTTTGCTACCTTTTGTGGTTTATTCGTGGTTGCTAGAGACGCATGATTATTTTGCGATAAAGCAGGTTTAACAACATGAGGTAAAATTATATTGTTTTCATTACTGTACCCCAAATTGACCGCATTGTCGGATTGGTTTTCTGAAAATATAGTTTCGCTAATATTAATTGATTTGGTTACCTTTTTATTATCAGTATTTTCTAAATTCACTTTTTTCATAAAATACTGCATGGGGCTTTGATATGGAGCAATTTTATGGATTTTGATTTGGTACCTGCCGCTACTAGACTTTAGCGGTGATACAGTGGTTTCAGATTTTACACCGAAATAATCATATCGCATACTATCTGATGTTACTGATTTGGATCTTCCTAATTGACTGTCTGACTTTAAATCGTTGTTTCTATTGGACTTTTTACCGAGTTTATTATTATTATTATTATTAAGGTTTACATTCGAATCTTTATTTAGCATATTTATTTCTCCATAAATTATACCACTTTTCTTTGTATTTTCTGTGTTTGAACTGAAATATTTTTTTTTATTTCCTTGTAATGGTTGGTTTAGGTTTTTGTTTTTATTTTCATTTACTGACTGATCAATATAAATAAGTTCGTCAATCAAAGTTCTTTGACGGTTACTTTTGTTTTTTTTAAAATAATTATTCACGAGCGATTCTTTATCACTATTACTAATAAGTACTTTACTTGGTACCAAGTTATTGTTGATAATAGAAGCAAAGGTTTCGAGTCTTTGTTTTGAAAACATTTTATCACTGAATTCTATTCGATTTTTTAAAATGTTATTTCGAACTTTTGCATTTTTTTCTCTGTAATCAAACGTAACAGAAGTAATTTCAACGGCTTTATCCTTAATTTTATTGGAAAAATTCAAAATCCTTGACGTCTTGTCTTTTATAACTTTAGTTACAAATATATATTTCCGCTTTAAATTCTGATTAATGATATTTAAAAATTCGCTGTTAATCTTAATAAATTTTTTAGCAAACTTCTGATATATATCTTTAATTCTGTAAGTTAAATAGGAGACCATTCTGGCGCGGTTGTAAATCATTTTTGTTACGCGAGGGGTAGTATTTGCCTTATTGTCCAAACTACAATTAAGCAATTTAATGATTTTAAACTTTCGCGTTACAAAACTGGACGCCATTATCGACACTTTCGTCGAGTATTTCTGAATATCTTTTGCTAGAGCCAATATCTTGTTTTCTTTTGTTGTGCCTTGGCTCATGGAAATGCGACTCCTGGATTTGGTCTGCATTTTCCATATAATTGCTGACACCCTTTCTAATTTAATGGCATCTTCTTTTATTTTACTAGAGAAAATTTCGATAGCTAAGAAGTTCTTAACTATGATGGTGACTGAAGTTTTAAGATGAAACGGATCATCAAGGTTCGGCATTTTGGATGCAGGTGTGACTTCCTTAATAGCATTTCTATTGTTTTCAGCCTCCCCTATAATATACTTAACTCGATGCTTTAAATTTCTCAGGCCAATAACCGAGGGTTTCGAAGCCAAAAAGGTTTCGTTCAATGTCTTCAAGTATGCGTACATTGGAGGTTTTAACTGCGTCTGTGTGTAGCGAGGAAAGAACGTTCCCACATCATCGATTTGTGGTTTGACTTTGGGCAATATTTGATTTAAATTAGCGAATGCGCTTAGAATAAAAATAAGTCCTATAGTCGATTGGGAAACTGTTTGCGCCTTCATTACATTGAAACTTACACGGCTGGGGTGTAAATATCTGAAAATAAAAAAAAATATAAAAAATAATATTCGCTAGAATTGCGATTTGAATTGTTAATTTATTTTGTTAGTATTTTTATTTATTTATGTAATATTGTATCAATTTGCATGTGTGTTTGAAATTTGGATATCTATAATTGAAATTTGGATGTTCATAATAGTAGAAATCAACCTTGTCCATCGTTTCGAATACATCCCTGATTAATCAATATTTAAAAAAATCAATATATGTATCATGCTGTATAAACCAATAATTTAACTCATTACCATACATGATTACAATCGTATTATATCTGCTAAATCCAATAAAATTGGAAAAGAAATCTTAAAAAATGTTAAACAAAAAAAATATCGCAAGGAGTCAGGGTCGTTGAAGCATAAGGTGGTCAAATATCAATTTGAAATAATATTATAGCCACTAGAAGGTGGTGTAATTTTTAGTGTCGCTGAGTTTGGAAAAAATAATTTTGTAAAAAATAAAAAGCCTACGTCGAACTTTCAAAGTTACGAGGGTATTGAGTTAAATTTATATTGTTGGTACGCAAAGATGATAGTCAATATAGTAAATTTTAGGTGAGTTTTCGTGTTATTTTCCATTAAAGAAAATTGAGGAAAAAGGATCTGGGTCAGCGGATAGTTCAAGTTTATCCTACGACGAATTCGATTGGGAAGGTGCACACATCTTCAAGAATCCAGTCGATAAGTATTAGGACGTAAGATTCCTGTAATTACATTTTTTTTTAGCTAAACCAGTAGTATAGTGCACACTTAAGGAAGGTATCAGGCTTGTGTATCCGCATTATTTTGGGGAAAAGACTCCAATCACTACAAAACCACCCCGTTAGACACAGAAAGTCATTGTTCTCGTATATTATATGAGCTACATTGAACGCGTCACCAGGTTACAAGTCACTGATTTATAATAAGTCTAAAATAAAAACCAGAAGATGTCGAGCTAAAACAACTTCACAAAACGGTGGAATATCCTTACTTGATGTTTTTTAATACAACCTATATAAAGGTAGGAATAAAAAACTTACTATTCTGTTTTCGTTGGTATTTGTACAATTTCTAAACATAACAAGCGAACGTTGGAAGGAGCTGGAAAGTGCAAAATTTAATGCCCAATGCTCATAAAAATCGACGGACGATCACTTCACAGCACTACATACGTTTAAAGAAATCGATAAAACTTTACTTTCGATCGATGCCAAAAAATGAAAGACAATCGCCTTCGTTGTGAACTATATTATGAAAATAAGACGGAAGATTCACACTTTACAATTATTGTTAGCATAATAATCTTATGCTACACCTTAGATCAAGACATGGAAACTTAATTTATCGGTTTTATTTATTGTAAATACCATATTGATGAAACCAGTCAATTAAAAAAAACGAACAGGGTTTGTAGTGATTCACATTGAATTTTATCACGACAGTAATTAATTATTTATAACAATTCATAGATTTATTGCAAAGATAAAAAAGGCAAAAGTATTAATAAAAGTCCTAACAGAAAATGTTCTAAAAGTGTAAAGGAACTAAAAAGTGAAGTATAGATTAATAATATTCATCGTTTATATTTGCTCATCCAAGAAAAAATAGTTGGTAACGAAAAATAACAGATTGTTCTGTTACAAATATTTTAATTTTCAGTAGATATGGAATAAATATAGGTTTTTGAGCCTCTTATTTGGTTATTTTATTATTATATTTTTAATATCCTTTATTTATAAACAAAACATACAGTTTCTATTTGATTGTTCACTAAGCTCTGGCGGGTTTTTATGTGAACGATAAATAACAGAAAATTTATCAGTACTAACAAGTTCTGTAACACCTTTGAAGGAAGAAGTTTTAAGTGAGTAACTAGCGCTGGTCTTTTTTATGCTCCTTAGCTTCGACACGAAAACTCAAGCCTTCCTAAAACACCTAACTATTTCTCTCTTTACAATTAGGTAATTCATCTGCCTATTAATAAGACCCGATTACATAGCTACAAGAAACAAGTGAGTTTATTTTATGAAAAAATATGGTGAAGGATGTACCTATATTGAATCTATCTATGATTCTTCTACAGCTGATTGTACACTTTTTATTATATTGTTTTTGTTTTTAAACTGACATATTATGCTTATGAAAAAATCGACGGTGCTGGATTTGCTAATCATCTTAAATTATTTTTTTGTTAAGATTTAATTATTTGGCTAAGATTAATTGAATTATTTTATCATCGGCATCCAATGTCATCAGATAGGAGTAAACTGATTGGCATTTGATTTTCGTACGCAAATTCCTCTTTTATTGATTTTAAATTTATACTTTATCTTATTCCAATTTAAAATAATAAAGACGACATTACATACTTTCATGGGTTTCATATTTTCTTACTCGTATTATTTGTTTTCTATTTATGTAAATAAAAAAACCAATATTCTAAGTTAATAGTCAGGTTTTCTTAAAACAGCATCACTGAGAATTCTGGAATGAAAGTTACACCACAACCATATACCATGAGTTAAAAAATCCTGAGGCGTAAATTCAGAAATACTTTAAGAAAGTACCCTCCTCAGTTTGTTGTAATAGTAACAGTAAACAAACAGTTTTAACAAACAAAAATAAAACATGAACAAAAACTGAAAAGTAGAAATAATAAAATACCTAACATGACACATAGCACTGACATTATTTGCAAACTTTAATATTTTAGTATTTAAGTGGTACATATTATATAATAATAATTATTTTAAATATGTTGTGGTTTGGTAGGTATAATTATATTATAATATATAGCTGTTTAACCCTGCCATTACTGTCATCTCGTATCCTTTGGTTAACAGATCAGATATATTACAAACATATAACATATATAACAAACTATAGTAACATTACAAACAACAATCACATAATATTACCGGAAACTAGTGCGTTATAAGCAAAAGAAAAAGTTATCTATTAAATACATATTATTACAAAAATTAAAGAAATTAACAGACGAACTAAAAACAAAACTCAACCTGTTTGTTAATATGTTCAATTTTTATTTATTTATTGACAGTAAATTAACATTAATTTCACATTATTCAAAGTACTACCTAACTAGGCAATGCCCGTACTAAAGTAGACTTTCCTAGAAGCATCGTTCTTATAAGTATAACCGTCTCAATGCGCAACATATAATTACAATTATTTGAATTGAATTTTATGCAATAATACATAATATATAAATAATAATAATACATAAATAATATATATAATATTATATACTATACATATAAATAATAATACATACGTGTGTCGTTAATAACTAATACATGATTTTAATAATATTTTTTTTATTATAAAAATATAATATAGTAATAATACACATATATACACTCAAACTAATAAATAGATATTACCCATTGTTATGGAAAATACATGACCTTTGTTGTAAATGTAAAACCCAAATAATAACTAATATTAAATCAATACAAGATATAGTATCTACCCAGAAAAGAAGTTTATCTTGGTATGTAATTGATTAAAGTCTGTTTGATTTCTGCCGAGCTCAAGTAGCCAACAAGAAATTCGTTTTTTATATGTTTCAAACGATAGAGACTTTCCCAGAATATCTTTAATTTTCTCTGAGCAAACCTTGTCTTCGCTTTCGGTATGATATGATGGTGGCTACTAAGTTGCCTCGTAACTATTCTGTGACTAACTACCTTGTGATCGTCTAGTTGTTTTAGATAAAACAAAAGGTTTGTCTTATGTTCAAAACCTCGAAACTTTCAAAGAGTTTTTCTGGTGGATAGCGGAAGGGTCTTTTGGTAATAACTCTGATAATGGACTTTTGAGCTTTTATGACAGGATCAAGACAACTCAAGGTTGCTCACCCCAGCAAATAATTCCATAGGATTTAATACTATTTACCAGCGCAAAATAAACGGTTCTTATTAGGTCTTTGATAGAATATTTCTTAGTAATTTAAATATATAAATAAGATTTTTTACACAGAAACATATAATAAAGAATTGTGCAGGCTTCTTTTGAAACCCTTTTCTCAAATAGAATAAAACAATTATTTGAAGAAGTATGGTTAAGAATGAATAGTCAGCCAGATAAGAATAATAGTTGCGAATTTCAGTGCGTTTGTCTTGCAACGAGGAAGTTTAAAGAGACTGGTGGCGACCACGTTGCTAGGCATCATGCACGTAAAAATTAAACGATTTTAGTATATCAGGATTATTTGCAAAGCCAGTTATTAAATAAAAACATATTTATAAATGCATGTCCAATACCTATATTGTAGCGGATTACATTCAAGGCAACCTAACTAAATTTCACTATAGTGACCCCGTGAAATTACAATGACACCGAAATTAAACCAATAAATTGTAAGAAATGAAGCCGACAATTATACCGTGCAATTATAATTTAACTACTAAAATTGTAATATACTTGCGACATATGCATAATAATTTAATGGACCGAATATTATATAAATACCTACTATACGCAAAACAAAACCTATTAGATTTTGTTCATACCTACAGATTCTACATAAGGATGAAATATAAAGTTCGTATCGTAAATAAGTAAAGTAAAAGTTCATTTCCAAGAGCAACTTGATAGAAACTTAAATTAAAAGAATTTATGGAAAAAACCTATCAAAAATTATTTAGGTATTATGTAAATTAACTCTTACATTCTTGCTGTAGTTACGTTAACTTAATTTGTAAGTATTTTATATTATATTTTATGCATGTATAAATAAATTGTATTTTAGTTGAGATTAAGAAACCGGCAGAAAAGACAATGCCTTAGCTGGATATTTATTTATTTATTTATCTTTATTGGAGAAACCAACAATTTTAGACAGTACATACAACAAAAAAATACATTTGATTGATCGATAAAAAACTATGTAAAACTAAAAATAGGTTTCTACTAACGAAAAGTATTAAAGTTAATAACAAAAATAACAAAACCATATTATATCTATATATACATATCTACTTGCACGAATTTAGAACACTGATTTTTATACAATAGACCATTGCTGAACACTTTAAATTGCGATTTATTCAGAGTTAATTTTTAGAAGCAGTTAATAGTTTCATTAAAATAACTTTGCAACCGTGGTATCGGCGAATGTAGAGCATTATTTGAGGAGCATGAAGGCACTTTAAAAACATTGTAATGTCGGGTACGATGCGACGACGGTACATTGATCGAAAAGATATATTTACATTGATATATTTATATTGTAATTGTATATATTTGATTAATAAAAGTTGCTTCTGGCAACGTGGAAATTGAAATTGAACTTGTCATTCAATTTTCTATCTGTTCATAAAAAAATACATAATAAATGAATAACATAAAGATACATCGACATATGCTACAGCATACCTAGAGGTAATACAGCGTAGAGTATAATACAGCGTATTTATACTACTTATATTAAATTGCTAAATGATATACATCACAAAAAGATATAAATCGTAAATAACAAGTTTTATAAATTATGCTTAAATATACTATTTAATAACACCATGATCTTTAGTAACATTGCCCGTCTTGCATTATGTTTAATCTCACCATGATGAAATGATGATCTCACGTGAGGTTTACCATGGACACATAGATACCAACTATTGAATGTACCATCAAACGGGTTGGTAGTTTAAAAAAAAACTATTGTAAAATTAAAAATAACAATTAACGCGGTACTGTTGCGGATGAATTGAAACACCTCTTCTATTTTCATATACATAATGAAAAATTTTTTAGCTGGCAGTGCTTTCGTAGTAGGTAGCCCGAACAGTGACAAGCTGTTGCGAAGGCCAGTTCTGTTCAGAGCTGCTATGACGCGAAAATACCGAATGAACGTTAGGTGTGCGATATCTTTTTGTTTGTTGTCGCGTTGTTTGTTGTTCGCCACACGCAAGGCAAAACCTTGTAACTTTCACTTTTCGTTTCGCAGCTGATTTTGAGCGCTGTAAGATGTAGTCAATCTTTAATTCAATACAACTTTAAAAACATATTTTTTTTTATTTCTCATTCAAATTATTTATATTACAAAATATTATATCGTAACTATTATACAGACAATACTACAACAAAGACACAAATTAGTGCTTAAAATAAAATGAAAACCCGGTTCCGTGTGTTACAAATGAGGATTCCGCGGTGAATATTGTATTTAGGAAAAAAAATATTGTATAATATTTATTTTAAATCGGTAACCATTAAATTTCCACGATTATTACATATTAAGTCACTATTATTTATACGGATGGGCCATTCTTAAATATTGGTAATTTATAAATAATCGCTCGTTATACGGGATTATCGAAAACATTAGCGGGTGTTTATAATCCCTATTATGAGTATAAAAAATGCGAAAATATTTTTCCTCGAGTTTTCTCGTTTTGGTACACCATCACCTCCGAAGGTTTATTATTATCAAGTGAATTTTTATTTTCATTCTCGGAAATCGTGATGAATTTTGATATGCCGTCGATACAAATCATTTTTAACATCGCAGGGCCAATTAGATGTTTTTTTTTATATCGGCAAGGGTCACGGTACATTAAAAAAATCGAAAATTGTTTTTTATTACGATATACTCAATCTATTATTATTATAAGCCTGCCCACTTTGGTAAGGCCGCTAAAAATAATTTCTTACTCATAATAGAGAACATAAACACCCTCCTTAATCTTTGCGAATGATCTGAATGGACACTCTGCATACTTGCTTACTTGCATAACCTTGTTTTAAAAATATATTCAAATACTTTTACTGTTTTCTGACTTTTACAATAATAATCTTAATAATAATAAATTGAAGTAGGTACTTTCAAGTTCTGAACAATGTCATAATGTTAGATTATCATTGCGACCCATGCCTTGGCTACACCTGACTTTACGTCACTGGCGTGCGGAGCTGTGCAACGTTACGACCAATACCAGAAATATCAACGCGCCAATGCCATACGAGAGCGCGGTGTTCATTCGTTATCACTGGAAAATGATTTTTGATCGCATCGATAAAACTTGATTTAAACTGTACGCTTGAGGTTTTCTGTGATTTTTTGATGACCATATAATATTTGAATACGACATATTGTGTTTTGTAAAGTGACATAGTTATTCTCAAAACGATTGTTTTTAACAATATTTCAATTATCGCACGATGTTTAACATGGTAAGTCTATATTTACATAATTTGCATTTTTTTTTAAATAAAACTCTAAAGGTGGATGGTTATAATGAAAGCAAGAGGTTTGAAGTCAGAAACGTGGAATAGTTCAGTGGCATGGATGGGTGTGCCAAATAACAAGTTCCATTTAACCCGTCAAACAATCCGCCTGATTTTAAATGGTTGTTGAACATAATATAGATTTACGGGTTTATTCATGTGGGAGATATTTCCGTCATAAACAAAATTTGGGAAAAGCGCAACATTCAAAACACAAACACACTTTAAACATTTTGCACGGGAGCACATTTAGTATTATATATAAAAATAAAATGTATAGTTTGGAAATAATCACTTTTGATTGTGGTCTACTTAAAACTGTAAATTTTTTTTTTTTTTTTTATAAGTTCTTTATTTATAAACAAAATACATATTTAATTTGTTTGTTCACAAAACCCTTGCGGGTTTTTATGTGAACTCATTCGTTCCTAATTTTACTTATTTAATAAAATTTATATATACAAAACATATTCAATAAAATGTACTTCCTTTTAAAGTAATCGTTATATGAGCAATACTTTCTTTTGAAAATGTAATTTCATTGAAAATGTAATGTAATTGTTGAAAAATATGTCAAAATATATCATCATAAAAACTCAAGTTTGAGAAAAATAAAGAAAATTTATGTATATAGAAATATCTCAATTGCAAATTTTGTGTCGTAGAACAGGGCAGGGCTATGAATTATAGCGCATAACCTGACCATATTCCCCGCATTTCGGTCACAGAATGCAAAACAGGAGACTCTCTGGTATTATGGTCCCAGCGAACGGGACAACTTCCGTTGCACAGCGGAACAAACGAGCCTGCACCGAATTACTTAGCTGCTATATTTCTCTAATAGCTTATGTTTACTACGCATATAAGAGTACTGCGCCACTAAGTATATGCGTAGTGCATATTCTCACTAAGACGTTTTAGCTCATACTCAATACTAGATACAACCAAAAGATATATACGAGTATAGCGGATAGTTTCACTACGCAAAAGTTAGTCATCTAGCAATCGTATATTATTCAATTTCCTATGGTTGTTTGTTCGCCTTTATAACATATTTTGGCTGAGAAAATCCTCCGTTTTTAAGTCGGTTTCGATAGAGTTGGAATGTATAGACTCAGAATACCTAATAGAAAATAGAAAATTAAAATTTGTTGAAAAAAAAGATTCTTACATAAAAAAAATAACTTCGACTAGCTTTATGTAACTTGCTTACTTTTAATAACTACCTACTTTTCCAGTAAATTCAAGAAAAATAGCTTACCAACGTGTAGCGTTGGTAAGTTTATTTATTATACGGGTATGATTTTATGAATTTTATTATTATTCATGATATTTAAATAGATAAATGTCCTTTCTTAAATAGAGAGATTTTATTGTGTTTTTTGTGTATATGCACAAACCATTTAGTGTAATTTAAAACGCAATAAATTTGAGGTTTTTCCAATAATTATTTTTCTTAAATTGCCTTTTTGTCTCAAAATTAACATAATTTTGTACCTAGCGATAAACGTGACATATTTTTACAAATAAAATACAAGGCAAACTGCTATTAAGTAAAGACAACACACACGGTTATACGTTACTGTTTATTTATAGACAACTTGGATGTGCAGGTGGCTTTACAATAATGTTGGAATATACCAAGAAGTTCAAAGTTGAACTTCAGTTGTTAGTAATTTCTTTGACTAGGTGTGACAAGTATTTATCGCCCTGTTTAACCAGCATGATTTCAAAATGATTCCTAAGTAAGTAATATTCTTATTCTTCTAATAAAGGTTAAACAATAATACTGTTTTTACTACGTAAGTGAGCAGAATTCTATCCACTGCTGTACGTCTGACAGGATATAAAAAGCTGTTCCTCTCCGTAACAAGCTAAATCATATATCAGGTTATAGGTTAAAAATTTAATCCGGACTTAAAAATTATATATATATATTGTGACGATTTGTTTTCGAGAATTAATTTATTGTTTTACATTCGGAATTATAATGGTGTTAATTTTTTTTCAATATCAATTTCAATGGTATTTGAATAAAAATGTAATTCTTTGGAACTGTCAGGGTATACAAATAAAAGTGTGAAAAATTATGGTAACAGTCCCAACGTTTTAATATTTATTTTTTACTTCGTTAAATTCTTTATGAAAGTTTTTATTTTATTGTATACACCTCGAACAATATAAAAAAGGGATGAACAATCTGAGCAGCTCCATGCTATATATAAAGATCTATTATACTTTTATATATTATATTTAATATACCTATGACATCGCACATGACATCGACGTGAAAACATTTTGATTGAATTTGGTTTTTCATATTTTTGCTCTTACACTAAATTTAGTGGAGGAGTGATTTCCTCTCAATTGAGAGGAAATCGTTATTATATGCTAAAACAAATAATTTAAAAACGCTTGAGGCACTCCGGAGTAATTCAGGGAAAAATATACACGTCAAATTGAGGACCTCCTTTTTTAACCTATTTTTAAAATCGGTTAAAAACGTATTTCTTCCGAACAGTTGCATCTTTTTGGCACCGGGATCGTGCATAATTAATGTTATGTTAATATAGAATTATAATGTTTATTTTGGGATCTTTGTCTTGCGTTGTACAGAACGCCAATGCCATAAATTTTATGCCAATGCCATAATATTTTGTTTTCAAATGTATGTATGATAATTTATACACCATGTTCCAAGTCCCTCCCGATACAAAAATTCAGGTAATTGATGCTGCGATTTCTAGTAATAATTGTTTAGACGCAATATAAAAAATCACCTTGGTTATCGAGAGATTGAAAGTAAACTTTAATTAAAAGATTATGTGATAATGTCTTTATTGTGAGCGCTCAGCTATCGCCGTACGCCGTAACGATGTCGAGGCTATTATCGATTGACAACGCCAAATATAATAAATTTTGGGAAAGAATTTTTTTTTGCATTTTTTATATAATTTTTATTCATAATATGTTACACAAACCGGAAAGGGTCTTGGGACATATTTTTCTTTATTTTTCCAATTCTAAGAATTTACAACATACCTGCTTATGGTTTGTACTTTCCGAAAGAGTACAAATAACAGAAGTTATTTTTAAAGTCCTCCCAGTTTGCTATATTTTTATCTAAATTTACCCCAAAACATCACATGATACTTACTAAAACTTTTTGCGGATATAAAATTCATTATTATTGTTTTCTTAATATTTAGATATTTGCTATCATATTGTGCAGAATAAATACATATTAGAGTAATAATATAAAAAAATACTACCTTTCATTATTTCTGTAATTGGTGTAATCTTGTTTTCGGTATTATTTTAAATAAGTTCAAAATGGTAAATATCTCCTAAATCGTATGTTATAAATTACCTCTTCTATCAGCTCCTTAAAAGGTTTGCATCGACCTACCAAACATCCTGACATAACAGAGATTACAGAGTACCGACTAATGGTTAAATTAATTTTTCCAGGTGTCTATCACATCTAGGGCGGCTATTTTAGCATGGGCGATGACATTAGCCCTGGGCGACGTGTCGCACGTGCTGCAGGATGGCGCCGAAGAAGATACACCTCCGCCCCCGCCCAGGCCGTACCTCTTCAGCTACGCCGCTGGGAGGTTTCCTGGACAGTACGACCGGAAGCACGCGGAGGTCAGCGACGGAAGAGGCTTCGTAAAAGGTGAATATCTAAGTCGTAACAAATTAGGGAAAGTTATATAAAAAACAGAAATTGAAAATACTCAGAAAGTACACTGAAAAAAAATATGGTAATGGCAGCAAAAATATGATATTGGCAACCATAAAGGTGGTTGATGTAGTGACAGCAATATTTTTTGTTGTATTTACACATCTATTATTGTTAAACTTACATGGTTGCAAGTACCATAATTTTCTAATATATTTTGAAATGTATGTACCATATTTTTTGGTTGCTTTTAACATAATATCTAGCTATCACTACAATGTGTTTTGCAAACTGCAAATTTCACGATTAGCTGTTCAGTCATACCGCCATTTTAAATTAAATTACAGCAAAATAAAATGTTGTTACTTGATGTAACAAGTAAAAACAAAATAATATTATGGTTGCTGCTACCAAATTTTCAGGTAACGTCGTTTTATTTCGTCAGCTGTTTACCCGAGATGCAATATTGTTTTGTAATCATAGCAAAATGTTTTCGCTAAAATCTGTTTTTTTTTAAATACATCTCTTGCTGCCATGGTAAGAAATATGGTAAAACTAACCAAAAAATATTTAACAATAATTTAATAACTACTATACGATTTACTTACACTTATGTTCTATTAGTAAATTTCCTGCTGAGGGTGCAAATTTTTAAACAATCAAACGTTTTGCTAAAATATCTTTTTCAGTTTAAGCACATGTAAAAAAACAGTAAAAAGAACGCAATGCTTGTAATATATTTTCATTAGTTAAACTTAACGGCATATTATAAAAGTTATACGGCGCGGAAAGTAAAGATGGTTTTTTATTTATACTCGTATGTATTTCTAATACAAAAATAAGCTTTATCAGTTCCTGTGAATCTGAGCAACCTTTTGTTGGCACGTTTAAATCTGTCTTAAGAATAGGTTGTAATCGCTTATACTTTTATTTTTATACTTTACTATTTACTAATATTTTTACAAATATATAATATAATACAAATATTTTTTACAAATGTGTTACGTACATATAATTCTTGCATTACCTTTACAGCATAAAAATACAGTTCTAAGGTAATAATACAATCTGTTCTGCAAGTATTTTTTGCTGTCTAAGCATGTATTCAACATTATCAAACAATGCAACAACAAACAATCTAAAATGTCAGTGTTAGGTTAGAGTAATAAATGTCACGTGTCAGAATTTACAGGAAAACAAAAAATGGACTCTCACTGTCTTACTTTTAACCATGTTGGTACAGAACACCAAAATGACAAATCTTACCTAAAATGTATTTATTTTTCTGTAATAAAACTCTATTATTTTCTAAAACGTCTTTTATAATCTTTATATGCTATCATTGTCATGTTCTTAACAGAAAATGCCATCCCTTTTTCCAAGCATTATTATTAAATGTATTTATTTGTATATACAATGAGTAACATAAGTAATTCAAGAGATTTTAATTCGTAACATTCAAGAGATTTCAATTCGTAAGATACACGAAAAAATCATAATACTAAAAGAAAAAATCAACATTTCCCCCAAAAACAATAACAAACAAAACAAAAAATAAACAGAACTAATCAGAAACAATAACAAATAAATAATTTACGTTAATCTCACAAAGGTGTAATAGAAAGCAGATTTTTAATCCTATTAGGTGGACAGATAAATACGTAATCTCCGCGGAAATGGAATTTAATAATTCGACTGCTCTTCTGATCAGACTATACATCGGCACGTGTCGGAATACTTGTATACGTTTGGTTATGTTAGCAAATTGAGCTAAAGTTAGTCTTTGTTTGCAATATTTAAATTATTTGGTAATTACTATAGTAAATGAATTCTTATATATATTATAAAGCTACCATTTTGGTATTTAAGGGTAATAATAATTCTAGTATTCATCAAGCTCGACGTTACGCTGCAAATAATCTAATTATTGAGTAATATACGTATAATTGTAATAATAAATAAATATTTAGAGATAGGTGATAAATAAATAGAAGTGATAAGGGTTTTCTTCTGGAATCTATGATCTGACCGAGGGAGACATATTCGCCTCCAGGACCTCCTTAGTGGCAACACGAAGAACACCACCTCTAAATTGGTTTTTATCACCATTGGTTTTATCACAGAAAACCTTGTTTAAGCCTAACACTAATAGTCTAATTGATGAAAATATTTTAAACATAATTAAATATAATAATACACCGCTTTGCAAACTGTAACAACACTAGAGAATGTCTCTATGTAACTAGTACCATTAACATTACCAGTCAAGTTCATAGAAAAACCTGTATTTCAATAGTTGAGTTTTTTTATGACATTACATGCCAGTTAAATGTTTTATTAGGTTTTTATTGAACAATGATTACGAATAAGTTAAATACCTATGAGTTCCTTACACGAGTTTTTTTAGGCGATATTTATTAATAATAGCACAATAAGACGTCATAACAATAAAATATGAATTTAACAGCGGCCGGAAGAATGTGGAAATAATAAAAATACTTATTACGTACGTGAGACGTTAATATTAAGAAGAATCATAGGATAAATTACATAGATAAACAACATTATACATACAATAAATAGTGCATATTATTATCTGTACGGTTGTACACGGATTAAGGAAGCGGATCCGTTGTTTTTCCATCATTAAATAAATAAATAAATTATTGAAAACGTGTTAGCCGAAGAATCCAATTTGTTAGATAAAGCAAATCAACGTTGATATACAAAAAGAATAGGTACCTATTTGGAAACATTTAAAAAATAACTGGTCATACCGTCATACGTTTACCGTCATAATGCATTCATTTTCGGACCATAGATGGCATTCGTTCAGTGTAGTTTATCAAATAATACGTTCGCATGAATAGTTTCCGTTAAAACGTGTAGATCGCAACCTAATATTATAATATATTTTTATAATTATTTTGTTTAACATACAAATTAATCTTTGGTGAAGCACTAAGTAATTGCTTAATATGAAGGACCACCACTGTAAGAAAGTTGAATTTGAGTTAAGTAATTTGTCACGTTTGCAACATTTTGTTAGCCAAGTTTGATTTCTGAACCAGGATCCTACTCAGTCCTGGACCCGAGAAACCACATCCACACCGTCGACTACACAGCTGACAAGGATGGCTTCCATCCCGTTGTCAACGACGCCTTACCGGAGCACCCGTCGGACACGAAGGCCGTCGCCCTTGCCAAGCAGAAGTTCTTCTACCTGTACAACAAGATTGCGCAGGAACAGCAGCTGCATCCACATCCTGGTGAGATGATCATAAGCAAAAGATCTGTCAGCCAAAAATCCTTTTAAATAAGCACCCTCGAAAATATTTTCAATACGGTTTCATATTTTTTTTAATTTTTATTCAACTATGATATGAAAAATAAATGGTTAAGAAATTTATTTTCTTATAATAAACTGCCTTTTTCATATTCCTTAAAACAGACAACTAGTTGTAAAGGCAGTATTTTTATTTTTAACCTTTTAACTGAATTTTAAGGTAAACTACCAAAGTATTTTATTTTATCGTGTGCACCTAAAGAACACCTAAGCTTTGGTGAAATACAAATTCCTACTTTACTTAAATCAAGGGAAAATTTTGCTCTAGGTTTGGTAAAAATGGCCGTAACATCTCTATATCTCGGCGGTCTGTAGACTTTTGCTAGTTGTTATTTTAGAGTTACTCAATTTATAATCATTTATTTTAGAGTTACTCAATTTATTTTAGAGTTAATCAATTTATAATCATTTATTTTAGGGTTACTCAATTTATAATCATTTATTACGTAGTCTGTAATCTTATTTTATTTTTATGTGTAACACCAATAGATGAAATGAAATCTTGAATAAAATATATCTATATTCCTCCGCACTTTATATCAGAAATAGACTAGAATTTTTACAAGTACGTCGACCATAAATGTCACATTTTTCCTTAAATAACTGAAAGACTTGTTCACCAACAATAATAAAAGTGTTCAAATAAAAAAAAATGTTTATTCCAAACATAATTTATTAATAAATGTAAAATAAAATTTTACAGCGTTTACGCGAGCATATATCTATATTTATATGTAATCATATAATATCCATATATGTAGGTTATGTATTATATAATATAATTATAATGTTTCTATTTATTATAATATGTGTTTTATGTTCATATGCAATTTGGTGTTCTCTTTTTATTTGCATATGGATAAGTTTTTTTTTACTTTAGTGTATAAGAATAATTGTTAACTTGTTATGTATTTCAATATTTTGTAATACCGTCTAAAAATAAATAAAAAAATATGTCTCAACTAAATACGTTATTCTAGAAACTTCAAAGTTGAATGTAATTTTCAAACAGTTAACTGTCTTCTTCCCGCAGATGACACGCCTTCGTTCCCGAGGGACACCGAAGCGGTAGCCAGGGAAAAGCACATCCAGGCCGTTCTCTACGAGAAGATAGCCAGGGAACACGCCAGGATAGCGGCGGAAAGGGAGGCGCAGAGGATCGCGTTCGAGGCCACGTCAGAGCATCCTCAAGTCGAGGAAGAAGGGAGTAGAAGAAACTACGACTATCAACAATAAAGCCGACTAAAAGATTCGACGAACATATCCTCATTACCATAGCTTTTTTCCATAAACATCGACTAAACTGCTGTTTATGAAAAGTAGTCTATAGTAATATTTTTTTTTAAATGCGGCGATTAACCACAATAAGTTTCTTTCGCATCACACAGTGCCATGCATTTGTAGTTATTTTTGCATTAATTGAATTCTCTTTAATTTGCGGAATTCTAATGTATAACTGTGACATGTACTGAGCTTGTTAATAATTTTATAATAAAACCATGTCGGATTTCTTACTACTTTTTTTTCATTTATTTAGGAATATTATATTATTAGCGTGACAAAAAGTATGACTACAAAGTGTCCGTATAGATCAGTATTAATAATAATGGAGTGTTATTTATTTATTTATTTAGCGTATGGCTTGTGTGTCGGGTGCATACCCGACACACAAGCACAGTTCCGACTGCCTTATTGTTATTTTCATTACAGGTAAACAACATCTCGCAAGTCTGTAACTCAATGAGAGTTTTTCTGTGAATACGTTGTTACTTAACCAGACGATAGTGTTAAAAAAATGGCTGTTGAATATTCTTAGCAGCGAAAAAACCAAATCAAAATAATTTTATTTTACTATCATATTCTAATAAAATTGTTCGTATAATCTGCATGTCTCTATTGCGTAACAACTGCGAGGAAACTCACATACAAGCCACCAGAATAGCCACACGAAATGGAGCCCAAAGGACAGATACATAAGGCCTCAAATGCCGTCCGCAAGGCCAACCTTCGAAACTGATCCGAAATATAGTTATATTTTCCTAAACTGTTTTACATAGTTCTTAAACGAGTTTGCTACTGTCTACTTACCCACTTTGTTGGGAGTACTTAAGACTTAAGTCTAGGTCCAATATTTTTGTTAATCAAATATTACGAGCATTCTCCCTTTGATTTATAAGTAGACGACCTAAATATCTTTAGGTTAAATTATTTTAATTATAAAACTATTAAATGACTTTATACCGTCAATTTTAGAAGCTGGTGTTTGTTCTTTTTTCTTAATATTGAAAAAAAAACAAATAGATTTCATTATTTTAAAACAAATACGCCTCTTATCCTCTATCTGAGCGAGCCAATTTGTGTCTGCCTCGATGTAATTATTTTAAGGATTTGCTTATTTATACATACAGTATGTATATGCAGATATATTTTATTATTAAAGTATAAATAACCTGAAAGTTACATAAATATGACAAAATGTTTAAAAATGCAATGCTTCTTGAAAGATGGTAGAACTTTGTATAATATTTAAATGACTATGTCAATAAATAAATAAATTAGTTTTCTATTTACACATAATACAATTATTATATTTATTATTTTGATAATGACTACACTTGTACCTCTGGTAATTGGGAGGGGTCGTTATTCGTTATAAACACATAATTATGCTTTTTTTTAAATACCGTATTTACAAGACTTTTTAATTCTGGCGTTTCGGAGACGACATGAGCTGGGTTTTCTGGATGTTCTGGTCATCCGGCTCTCTTGGGCCGGCCCTCATCACCCTCCACAGCTGCAGTCAGTACCAGAAGCGCTCCACAATTTACATCTGCCTAAAGAAGTTGACCGGCACCGCTTAGAGCCTTTCTACCGTATATGATATGTCAAGTGCGTTACGGATAGGATTGGCTATTCGCTTAGAAACCGCTTCACCGACCTTTGAGAACAAAACTTGATTGCAATCTTCTGGTGTATTCGTTACTTAGCGATTGCGGCCTATAGGTATCTAATATATACCTATGTATGCTCCTTTTAGTTCTATAACTAAAAGGAGCTTTCGCATATCGAAAATAATAACACGTGCCAGCAGGTCAGTCATGGTGGTAAAATTTGATAGTGTTTTCCTCTCTCCAAGGCAAGACTTTGGAGAGAGGAAAACACTATTGTAGTTGAAATCATCGAAATCTTCAAACACCCAAATTATAACCAGGAAGACTACAACTCGAAATATTTAGTTATTGACCATATTTATGTTATTATTTTTTTTTTCAAAATACCTAATATTTATAAATATATGTTAATTCCTTGTAAAATTTTAATGTTTACAAAGATTTTTTCCATAATCAGTTCTGAAGATGTGAACGAAGCAGTTCCTAGCCCCAGTGCTGCAGCGGTACATATGTTCCTGCTTGAAAAACTTTTTTTAGTTTAATTCCAACCATTTCGCCAATTAATTTAGAAATCCTCAATCTTGAAATCAAAAAAAAAAATCTACTGAGATCAATTAACTATGGCATGGATAAATAATTGCCTAATAACTGCGGTAATTTACCTTTTTAATTTATCGATTTTGCATTATATCCAAAAACTAGCAATGCTTGAAGGATTAGGGGGAAGGTTTTATACATAGTCGCGTTAGTTGGCTGCTAAAGTTAAGTAACCTACTGCTTATTGCTGTAAATATAACCATCTGTGCATTTTTTTTATGTTTATTGATAATTTTTATTCACTGTAAAGACCGCCCTTTGCCAGTATTTTCTGCCTGTAAAATACCCTCGAACAATGATGAGAACAACAAGGCAGTTGGAACCGACGAAAACAAAGCATTACGATGGATATAATAGCCTTTATTTGATATAAAGTCAGGTTGTTAGCTCTCAGTCTGTAACGCAAAACTTCGCGTAAATCGCGTAGTTACTGCCGTCGGCCAGTGTCGAAATCGCAGCTGCTCCAAAAGCACGCCTGCATATTAATCTCGCGTTAACCGGTGAATTTTCTACGTCGTTTTGATAAGGTTTCCAAAGTTACTTACTGGTCGTGTGTGATTTAAAAGTTTTCTATTTTAAAACCTTGTAAAAAGAACATCCCCTTGTGGTAAGTATATATTGTATATATTCAATACCTACATGCTAGGGGTGGTATTACTTAATCGCATTATTTATAGTATATGATGAACATATGTAATTAAAATAACGTATCGGTAACATAATGCTCAGTTTTACTTAAACTTAATATTAAAATATAATACATTATGCAAATATATAAAATCGAGTACCTGGGTAACAGTCATGTTGGTCGTTAATAAGGTCCGTTACCTTTCTAACTAGGTAATAGTTACCTGTTTTAAAGAGGTTATTTATAAAGTGTTACAGTGTGAGTATAAAAGCCCTGCTCAAAACCCTGTGAAAAATAATAAAAATTAATTTTGAGCACAAATATACACACTGATTCACCCACCTACACACTAACGATTAAGTTTATAATATAAGCAGGTTTAAAGGTTAATTATATCTATACAATTAAATATTTAACATTATAAACTACATATATTACATACACACTACATATTTTTATGTTTTACAACTGATTACATCACCTTAGAACAGCAGTATACGCTATAAAGGTGATTAAAATTAAATGTATTGTTTTATAGAAAAAATAATAAATAAAGGAAATGAAATGATACGTTAAAGTTTTCTAAATGCAAGATTGCATGGATGGATTGGATTACTCAAATGATTATATATTAAAATTCTAGACGATGGAAATCAAACTGACTTTTCTTAATAAAAAACTGAATTAAATTCAGCTAATAAGTCAACACAAGATTTATTGATTCTGAGGCGGTACGAAGTTCGTCGGGTCAGCTTGTTTATAAACACAGGCTTAAAAACGGTGCAAAGAAAATCTAAAATAATAATACAGCGGGTCGACTATCATACACCTTTAAACCAATTAAATATGTTATTTGTAAGAAGCAGGCATTTACTATATGTTAGACCTAATTTGTGTTTATAATTTATTTTCAAATCGCATCCGTCCGTCACAACTTGGCGTACTTGGTTTTTATTTGTCAACTACCGACAGATAAGGAGTCTAATTGCTGTACTAATCTGATATAACAATACACATAATTGATTCTGTTGTATAGCGAGTACTTCTGTGTTTGTTATTGGTAATTGGTAATTTTTGTTTTTTAAATAAAAAAACATCTAAAAACAAAATTGCGTGAAGGCTCTAAATTACATGGCATATATAGTTTGTTATTTTAAATGGGTCATTTGGCGTTGCGTCCATTACGTCATGTACTTCGTGCAAGTGGTGCCTACGGCACTTGAGAAAGGTCGCGTCACTCTTACTTAGTTGCCTTCAGTATTTGAATACTGTTTTATTTTTCTTAAAAGAAAAAAAAACCACTAATATGTTTACTGAAACTTTCATAGAGGTACAGACAGGACAGTTGAACAATATATTGCTCAAATTCCTTTACAAATGATATCCTATCAATTAGTCAATGAATGCGAATGTCCATCACCACTCAAATTTATCTTCATCCAAGCGCGGATGATACGACTCAATAATCGATATTCTTAATTTTTTTTTTACAACTTTTTCGTTTCGGAAAATGTCGAAAGTTGTACAATCGTCGAATCAGTGGCGATTCCTAGTGTTCAGTTAAATATGGCTGCGCTTATATTTTTCCATTTGTGCTCTTTTATTTACAATATTATACACAAATATAACAATTATAAATATTTATTTGTTTGATTGCCTTCTTCTTTTATTTTGTTTTCATAATAAACCAAAAGCTATTTCTTAGTACAGAATAAACGTTTGGCTCTATGCTTCCCTGGCGGGCCAACAAACAGCCTTCGACACGACCAGTTGTTGTAATGCTTGTCTTAAATATTCTAAGAGCGAGAAGGTACCTTACCATGTTTCGCCTGCCAAATTGAGAAAATATATACTTCATAGTTCCAGAGTTTTATCTTTATACTAGTATTTTTCTTACTTAACTTTCGTTTCGAAGACATTCTTCTATGCAGTCGTCTTCTATGGTTGAAGAATAATTTATTTGTAAGGCTTTCGCTTTTTCTTCTACTTTTGACGTTACCACGCCAAGTGCTGCCGTGCGGACGCCCCTAATATCTGGCCGCCCTAGGCCCGGGCCTAGTTGGCCTTAAGGACAATCTGCCTCTGACTTTATGTTGAAGTAAGTGGAAATGGCTAAAAAAAATACGGGCAATGTCGGACAAAATATCATAATTTTTCAGAAATCAGAAAATTAATTTAAATATATTAATATCAAAAAACAAGCTTTGATTTACATGCTTGAATGCGTTTACAACATTTCGTGTCTATGCTGTTGACCGTTGAGGAGTTCCTTGGTTTGGAGCCATTCCTGGGTTATCAGGTCATCCCATAAAAATGCATTATCATCGGAATTGAAGCTATATGTCAAATTTTAACTCGTTAGGATAAGAGGAAGTGGTTCGAATTCAGATTGAAAGATTTAACCTCAATAGACATTGACATATTGTTTGCTCGATGTCGCGTGTTGCATTTTCACGTGCATTAAAACGGATACCAATTATGCAAAATCGAATGACATCCTTCGAATAAAATACTTTGTAATTAGTAGGTTTCCTTCCCACCCACAATTACCACAATTACTACAATCCACAATTACCTATCTACTTCTTTGTAATTTCCTATTAAGTACTGATATAAAAATGGTTCCTAATTGACTGATTATAAAGGTACATTAAATAGGTAATTATTTACATTATTGTTAAAAAAATATCTGTATAAGATATCCTCAATAGATTATTTGCTATTATTTACGCCAATATACTTAAGAATAAAATCGATCCTATTATTAGGAAAAAAATATATAAACTGATAATACAAATATAATATACAGAAATCGATCACAGTCACACAAGTTGTGTTTATTTTTCTCAATATTTTACTTATCATTATAAAAATAATTGGTACAAAGGTCTAATACCAACTACTAAAAGGTAAAAACAGAATTTACAACAAAATAATATGCCAAAAATCACAAATATGTCCTAAGATTTGATTTTAAACTTTTGAGTTTTAATTTTATAACGTGATAAGTATGCACTCGATCAATAATATTGCCACTGAGACATTCTCTATTTTCGAAATCGCCTGGGTCACTAATAAGCAATTGACTTACTTATGTACTATATTTATGAAAAAAATAAAACTTATTTACATCTAAAAAAATATTAACATTGATAGATCTATGAATAAAATTAGGATTATTAACCTAAAAAAGCAGAAAAACCGGTAAATGGGTACGAAGCTTGCCTTATTAAATACAAATAACGTCACTAAGCTAAACTATATATAGAAAAATATCGTTATTCAGGGTATTGAAATGTATACTTTTTTACTTTTAGGAACAACATAGATTTTTAAATAATAAAGTTTTTAATATTTTTTTACAATTCTTGCACTTTGGAACTTATTTTTTTAATAAATTAGTTTAAAAAAAATGGTATGTGTTTTATTATTTCGTCATTATCAGACAATTATGCTGTTTTTAATTTTAATTCTAAATAAAATATAGATATTTTTAACAAAACTCCAAACAATGTGAAACAAAAAACAATGTGATTCCTGTTAAACAAAAATAAGTAACATAATATTATATCCAGTCCATCAATGTATTTGTATACTTTAAAAAAAACACTATTTATCCAATATAATGTTTTTAGCGTGTGTCAATAATTTGTTATAAAAAACGATTTGTGAAAAATATGGTTTTTCTTGCGCAGGTGCAAAATACTCGTACAATGTTGGTCAAAAGGTTTCCTGCTGAGCAGGAGTACAAAAGAGACCCGGAATTATCCAAGGATCAGGTGGAACAGCTTTTGGAGTGGGTTAGAAAGCAACCATATTTACCGAATATTACAGGTTAGGATTGCATTTTTTATAGGTTAGAAAATGTACAACTTCTCGAATAGAACAACCGTCATTTTATTATTTATCGTGCGGGTTTTATATGAGTTGTTAAAACTAATAATTAAGTCCAACGCGGATACAAAGATTGGCTACAGATTGACTCATAAAAACTACAATACTCGTTTAGGTTTTTATTGAGATTTATTCCTTATGTTTTCGAAGGTTCCTTTAAATTTTCTCTGAGGAGCAGAACAAGCCCCGCCTACTTTATTTATTTATCTTTATGGTAAAACTAACAGTTTTACACAATAATATAGAAAAAATAATTAGATTAACCAATAAAAACGTATGTAAAACTAAAAATAGGATTGGCTTTAGGGCTAGGTGTCGGCAATGGCTACCAACACTCAGATTACGTTCTATATAGCTTTCTATGCTGGGCATACATTTTTATAACCAAGCAATATATGTTACAAAAGATACATACGTTTTTACATTAGTATGTGTATAAATAGTGTATGTTGGCATTCATAATTTAATTATAATATAATAAAACAGGATGTGCTGAAAATCAGCACCCTCCTATCCTGGAAAGGAGGGCAGCTGAGCACACTCCTTTTATTGAAAAATGTTATTGAAACTTATGTACCTACCATTTATTATTATTTTACATTCATCAATTAAGAAAAATTTTCTTTCTGTCTCTTTCTTTCTTATATATAATACTTATATCTTATATATAATTACATCTATGATAATTACTTCTAGTGAGGTTGTATTTAAAAATTATCAAAACCCAATACAATGCCGGACTATACTGGTCAAAAGCGGTTAGAAAGACCTGCTCGCCAGAAATCCAGCGCTATACGTGAAACCGTACATGAGATAGTAAAGCGGTGCCGGGAAAACATGAAACGTGCCCTCATCTCCCTGACTCATTGTGACGCTGACATGAAACGTGCCCGACTGAACCCAATTTTATTGTTTATTTCCTACCTTTCTTTCTTCCCGATACCAATGATAACAAAAGACGTTTTTTTGGCGAACATTGACAACGTATTCAAGCCATTTGCCTTTATTCACACGACAGACAGACTCGCTTTTTCAAAAAAAAAATCAGCCAAAAACCGTTATTTTTTTTACATGAATCTTTTTTACAATCTACTCATATCAAGTGCGTATTCAACGAGCTAAATGAAACGTAATCATTTATAAATAAAACAGGTTATTTTTTGTAGATGCTCGACGGGACGAGGCCTTGAGTTTAATGTTGCTGTTCCATTAATTTAAAAATTAATACTAAAAAAGGCCAGTTGGCTGGGTTATTAAATTATGTAAACGAAACTAAACAGTTATATTATAAAATCTAACCGAATTATGAAACTTCATCTGTTATTATGGTATACGGAAATAATATTTATTGCATTAAAAGCAATTGTTGTTCAATGATAATGCAATCATTGTGATTTAAAAAAAAAATAAGTACACACTTCGTCTTTTTTAATCACATTTTTTTTGAAAGTATTCACCAATAAACGAATGTATTTTTTATTCATTTTTTTATAACTGACAGAAAGATTGCAAAAATGGGATCTATGGTCACACTAAACAGATTTCCTAACCTAAACAAACATGACAACTATTCAAAGAAATATGTTTTAAGTTAAAATAGATATCATCTGCATCTACCTACAAACGCAAATATCACTTTATTCTTTTTAAGGAGAAACAAAGCTTATTATTGAATTAAATAATCATGTTTTTTTAAATTATTAATTAAATTTCTCCCAAACTGTTTTGTGAAAGATATCAATCGTAGGTGTTCTTCAAATATACCAACTGGAGTCCTCATGAAATTATGTATTGTAATATTCCCAGAGGTACTCGAAAAGTCGATTTCTAGTAAGATTTTAACTGTAGAAATAGGTATTACATCAATATTTGTGATGAAATATTTGGATATATGATATAAAATATATGATATTTAGAGGTTAAGTGCATTTAAGATTTTGGTTCACACTTTCACTAGTTAATATACTTTTCAAAAATTATGTCTCACTTATTTATAGTATATTTTATTGGTGACCTCAAGAAGGAACATTGGTTCCTATGTATTTTAATTCTACCTAATATTATACCATTAACCCTTTCTTTCTGGTCACTGGTTATTTGTTTTTGTTGATCACACAGTCCTCTTTTCATTAATGGTTAAAAATGGTTGGATCTAAACATTCTACTCCCCGATATCTCGAAAATAATGATAATATTTTTCGCAATACCTTCAAAATAATGCTCAACTTAAAACATTACAATTTAATAACATTTTCCCAGAGGAAGACGTCATTCTCTTTCTGTCCAGCTGCTACTACAGCGTAGAAAATGCCAAAAAGACCATTGACGTCTACTACACCTTCAGGACGCACGTTCCCGAGTTCTTCGCCAACAGGGACCCGCTGGAACCGGCTTCAAAGATCGGACTGGAAGTCGCGTACGTCAATATATTTATCATTGAAATTAGTGCCACCACTACTAGTACTCTAGTACTCTAATTATCTCATAATATCTCACATATTGTAGATAAATGGTGAATAACTCCTCATTAACAAATAACATTCATTGCCCTTTACTCCGATATTAGGTATCAAATGATCTCATATTAAAGTGTTTCAATTTTGGATATGGGTGATGTATACTGAACTCTACTACTAAACAATGTCAAATCTGTTAAAAAGCAGTTTACTTAGAAAAAGATGGTTTTTGCGAGATAACTTCATTTTTAATATGTGAAAACTGCTGACTGTTGTCGAGAAAAATGTGGTTCTTCGAATTTGTGCAATGCGAAATTGTGAGCAATAGTGTGTTACACCAAAAAGCATACAAAGTAAGTGGCATAAAAAAAATAAATCTGCAGAAGATATTTGGATTGGAGTCCAAAGACAGATTCAAATGTTACCTGTTGCTGTCACTCAATCAACGGAGCTAAGCGGATCTCAAATGACCTCGTCGGCTTCAGCGGCAGCAGCATCGGTACCTACCGATTATTATTATATTTTTTTTAGCCTTTTTCAGTTTTAATAGCCGACAATAACACAGACCAGTACTGTGTATTGTATCAATTTTTAGACATCTGAACGGTATTGGTGATAATATAACGACACTGCCTGACACCAGACGGAGGGGTGGAGCTTACTGACGGCAATGTCATGATTTTGTCATATCCGCTGTAGCTCGCTTACAGCGCTTCTATGCCATTAACTTATTTTATGACATCGAGAATTACAACCAGTTAATCAAATGTCTCCCAAACTGTACTGTGAAAGATATCAATCGTAGGTGTTCTTCAAATATACCCACATACATCAACTGGAGTCCTCATGAAATTACGTATTGTAATATTCTCGGAGTTACTCGAAAAGTCAGACCGCGCACACGTTCGACTGTTCGACTGTTGGGTATCGACAAAATCGGTAAGTTAATCGAAATATGTGATCTCAGAGCCATATTATTCGGAGGCCATTTAATAGTGGACTATGGAATTCACTTAACCCATCCATTTTGTCCCCATTCCCTATTCATCCAAATACTTTACGAAAGCGGTTACGTGCTAAATAATACCTGCTACCACCTATCAATTAGCTACACCACCGGAGTCGAGCTCAAAATGTAGTCTATATGAATAAAAAAATAAGTAGTCAGCTCCTCAAAAGAAGTTATGACAGGTAACTGGTATCCCTACCATAATTTTTCTGTTGCACTTTAAATATATTACACATTGTTTAAATTCTCGAACTATTTTGTTATAGGTTGTAATATTCAATCGTTCTTGTCATAAATTCCTCCGCTCGCGACGCCGGTTCACTGACCGGCCTTGGCCGAGCGCGAGCGGGCGAACGAAAAAGCAAAGGGAATTTACGCCCGCGCTTTAATATAATGAATAAATTTGGTGATGAGTTACTTTCACATTTTTTTTATACAATGTCTCACTCGTAATAGGAAACATAAACACCCCGTCTTTGGGAATGGTCTTGGAAACCCCTGTTTATTTATATTTTGTAAACCCTGAATTGTCAATTTCAGAACCTACGTCGCTCTTCCGGGTTTCACCGACGAAGGCTATAAGGTGTTCTACTGTAGGCTCATGGACACAGACCTCCGCAAATACGATTTCACCACAGAAATTAAGTGCCTTTTATACGTACAGGACATATTTTTCATAGAAGAGGTGAGACATTAAAACAAAGTCATGCCAAAACCGCAAACACATCTCTTAATAATGTATTTGTATATTTGTATATATCACTCATAACATCATCTCATTTCACCATCATCCTTCATCGTAATCACATATCCATTATTTTTATATTTTTTGTTATAATATCATCCTTTCCTTATTTCATTTAATTAGATGGTTACAAATTATTTGACAATATTTTACACTAAAGAGGACAGGTGAGAGTTAAAAATGCATTTTTATAAAACTCAGCGCTGGGTTTAAACCGACATCCTGCGCTCTCAAGTACAGGACCTCTTTAGAACCTTTATAAATATTATGCTATTTATCAAAAATCAAATAATTAAAAAAAAATTCAATATTGTCAAAGATTGTGTCATTTATCTTTTCATGCGATTTGCCGCTATTAAAAAACAATCATCAAATATAAGTCAAATAACTTTACAACTCAATTATACAATTATATTTATATAAATAATATATACACAATTATATATTTATTTGTACGTAATCATATAATATCCATATTTATAGTGTATGTATTATTACATAATATATAATTTATATTATTTCTATTTAGTATAATCTGTGTTTTATCTTTTAAATGCATATGTTGTTCTCTTTTTATTTAAATATTGATAAGGTTGTTCTTACCTAAGTGTATAATTGTGAAAAGTTATATATTCAATATTTTGGTTAGAGTACAGAATAAAAAATAAATAAATAAATAAAGACATCTTCAGAAGGCATCACAACTGTCGAAAATAGGGTTCCGATTTTTTCGCAATGCGAATAATCTATTATATTGACCTGGTCTATGTATCTCTTGTTTTCATTTTTTAGAGAGGCAACACTCAAATGTTCACGATCCGTTGTCCTTACCCCTCCGCACAACCACCAATCGTAGGCAAATTCGAGAACTACAAAGAATCAAAGCAAAATTTCCGAAATTATTTCTAAAGAAAGGGTTGAGTCGTTCCTATATTTCTATTTTTAAACAAAACTTAGACCAAATATTAAAACTAAAACTTGTATCTATTCAGAATGCAGCGAAGCAGGGTTCCTTAGGATTCGTTTTTTTTCCTACACAGCTATTTGCTAACATAGGGCTTGCACAGATGCCATAATTTAAGTACAAAATTTGACTTCTCAATCGCTTGTCAATCATTTCTCAAATATTTATAAAAATATCCATTCCACGGGAAAAATAGATTTTAGTAAGATCTTTCATAATAAGAAATAATGTTATGCCAAATTTTAAGCGTTCTAGCGTTTGTATGAAGGTTCTGAGCGAAGTCGACCCTCTAAAGTATATTCTAATAATATTGAAATAACTACGTCATAACACAAAAAAACCTATACATAAAATAATTATAAAATTAGTCTCGCAAACAGTTTAAAGCGACACTTTATAGACCATCTAGATAAATATTTGATTTTGAGTTACGACACTCTTGTGCAGGCCTATTTGGAATGCCTTAAGCCTAAATATCATTTTTGCCTTTAATTGACATGTGCCACTTTTGCTCTCAAGGTCAAATATGATCGATTAAAATCAATGGGACGCGGTGATAAAGCGTCCCCCATAACCCTCCCCTGAGCGGTAGGAAAATTAAATAATGCGACTTTGTGCGAGTGCTTTTTAGCTCTACCAAGTATAAGAAAATGCATGCGCTTTCACATTTCCAGAAAATGCAGCCACTACGCATTAAACAGCACGAGTCTACAAATGTTTTAATTGTAATATGTTTTAATTCCGAAATGTTTTAATTGTGTTAACTATAATAGCAACAATAAATGACTGGTGTTTAATTTTTCTATATTATATTAATTTAATTCCTTCTTCAGTGTTATAATATCATTTAATGTTGTAACTTCTTATTGTACCATGAATAAATAAATAAATATGTTAAAATTGAAATGAACATGTAAGGCTTGTATTCAGAAAAGAATAAAGAAATATTATTATTATTATTAAATATTACATAGGTATGTAAAGTCCCGTTAGTTCATTGCTTTATATTTTCCTATGGTAAGGGATCACATTAAGGTTTAGAAGCGCGCTAATACAACCGTAAGTAAGGCCTTGAATGTTTAGTTACAGAAAATGAAACTTTTCCGTGCAAGAGATTTTTGGGTTATGTATTTATTTATTTATTCTTTATTGAAAAATCCAACAGCATTAATTTTTATAATTACAAACAAAACTTATTACTAGTATATAAAACCAATTATGGATTTCGGACATTTTAGGTATATAAAATGCCTTTCAATTATTGCTGATACTGTGGACCTAATGTTTTTCTTCCAGGGTGCCAGTAAAGGAGTGCGCTTTGTTTTTGATCTGGAAGGAGTCACTGTGAGCCATTTAACGCGCATCGGCCCATTAGTTATGAAGAAACTTTTATACTACTTGCAGGTAAATGTCATTTTACAAAAAAAAAAACATTATCTTATACAACACGTTATTTTTTTTTTAATGAAATTATACTAACAATAAATAATTACGTTTAAAAAGTGTTTGACATCTTATTCACATATGTAAATTTTTTATCATTTTCTAATATCATCTAATAAGTTATAAAATATTTTACACTAAAGAGGACAGGTGAGAGTAAAAATCTTTTTTTTTTAAACTCAGCGATGGGTTTAAACCGACATCCTAAACTCTCAAGTACAGGACCACTTTCGACAGTAATTTTATAGTATCTTTATTTTGCAAAAATCCAAACTGTTATTTATTTATTACGTCATATTTCACAATTAATACCGTTGAATAATTTTCTCAACACAAGATAAAATTAATATTGGCCGATAATTAAAAATAGGTTATGTTCTTTATTTTTATAAATAGGTCTCACTATAGCTATTTTTAATGCACTCTGGAATGTCTGTCTTCAGCGCACTGCGTTTTCCTTAATTTCCTAAATATTTCTTTATGTTTTTAGGAAGCGATGCCAGTTAGGCTGCGCGGCATCCACTTCGTACATCCGGTCGGCTTCATAGACATCCTGCTGTCCCTCATGAAACCGTTCCTCAGCAAGTCCACCGCCGAAAACGTCTTCGTGCACTCCACGATCGAGGACCTGCACAAACTCGTCCCGAAGAGGATGCTCCCCTCCAACGCGAGAGGCGATCAGGCGCCTCTCGAGCAACTCCACGGTTCGTACTCCAATACCTCGACACCTTATTGGGTGCCGTGAACAGTTCCCGAGCTAGAACTATCCATCATTAAAAAGTACTTACAACAAATATATTAATACTAGCCATATCTAACTAGGCTACCACTTATTCCAGGTGGACCATTATTTTCGTATAAGGTAACAAAAATACTGTATAAACTAGATTGTGTGTAGCTAATACAAGTAATCTATATAAATAAAAATGAAATGCAGTTTGCTGGTAAGCGCATAACTCGAACAGCTGGACCGATTTGGATATATCTTTTTTAAATGTTCGTTAGTGAGTAAGGTTTTAAGCAAAAAAAAAAAAAAAAGTTGTATTGTTTTACAAAAGTATATATTTATCGGTCAATCAGTCTAGAACGCTTTTTGACAGCGATATAAAAATAAATACCCAATATATAATAAGTACCTAATATACAATTAAAATATGATAAAATATATATAAAATAAAAATATAAATAATGTTATGGCAAATTCTATAGATTCCTTGACCACTGAAGGGGTCTTTTTTTATGAGTTCTAATGATAGCGGGTTAGACTTCGATGGCAAAGTATCTATGGAGCTGAGCTACTTACTGCTTGTAATAATATCGGCTATGTTTGACCGGATTCGAACCCGCGATCTTTGGGTCATTAGTCTAACGCCTTAACCACTAGACTACCACAATCACATATCATAAGATATATTCATAGCATAATCATACGAGTACATACTCTTTAATGACTGTGGAAACGAAAAAAAAGAACATTGGAAATTTATGAATATTTTCTCAGAATAGATTAAAAATCTGCTTTCTTTTACGCGTTTGATCACCCTGAATCATTTGTTTATTTTGATTTTTCTCTCAAGTGTCAAATTAATAATATTTTTATTTCTATTCCTATCTTGTTTTTCTTTTTCACTATTTGAAATGTTCATAGTGAAAAATGTTTTTTAAATAAATAAATAAATAAAATGGGGTGAGCAAAGTATAAAGGACACTAAATAATCAATACTGAGAAACATTTCTTTTACAGTTGCCAACGTGCAGAAAGTCCTGGATAATCGTGATTGGATCACCTCCGAGGAAAAACTAAGAGTAACGGAATCCCTCAGACCTGGAAAGGCTAAGAACGCTGGTGACCTCTTCGGAGTCGAAGGATCCTTCAAGAAGCTCGATATTGACTAAGCAAATATTTTTACCTATACACTTTGCAAAGACCTCTGTTTTTGGTGTTTTTCTGTGATGGTTATTATAAGTAGGTGTTTTAATTTTAGAATTACTAATATAAGTAATGCATATACGTACCTAGAATGTAGATATTATATTTATTTGGTTTTAGTCTCAACCTAAATAGGCTTGTGGAAACATTTGTGAATGTATGCCAGTATGGGGGATAATTTTAAAATAACACAATTATGTAGTTCATGACAAATTTAATAAACATCCGTACAGCAGTTTTTTTAATACTATTTTAGTAGAAAATAAAAAAATGTGGTTTAGTTGATATTGATCGTTGAATTTAGTTTTTTTTAATTAATTATTATACAATGCTATTTGCAATGAGCTGGTAATATATTATAATTTAAGTGACGATGCGTTACAAATGAACTACTGCAATGAACGGATTCGAACCCGCAACTGAAAATAGTCAAAAACCTTTTTATTTTTTATATTACATAATAAGTTAAACATCTTGAAAATGTTTCTATTCAAATAAAGTAAATCACAATACAAAATAACCTATACAAAAATTTCAAACAAAGTACATTATTTCAAATTATATTTATTTATTTGACTTCATTAGTTTATATCACATAACCTTACGTAAAACCATTAGATTATAAGCAAAAAAAACCGTAAAACATTATAATAATTTTAAGAAATAACACGGGCATCAAAATCAAACCTTAAATATTCGTTCTACGGTTGTTATATTCAAATTATTTAGGGCAAACTTTTTGCGACCAAACCTCTTCTCAAGTAAAAAAAAAACAAATATTGAAGAAGCATAGTTAAGAAGAAATATCACCCTGCTAATAGTTGCGAATTTCAGTTCAACGAGGAAATTTAAAGAGACTGATGGCGACCACGTTGATTAACATCAGGAAGGTGCTTATCCCAATACCTTGAGGGCATCCTTCACAGCCTTCACGGAGTCCATAGTTCACGCGCCTGCGCGAACGCGCTTCGATAATTACTGAGGTTTCCACATTCTAGTCCACATTCGAGTCATGTAACCTAGTTATAGTGCGAGACATCATCAGCATGATCCCTACGGTCCCTTGGGACCGTTACAATATAAATATTTAGAGCGAAGCTCTCATAAGGCGACTCCAATTAGAACTTTGTCACGGGCTAACTTGGTCATTCCTTGACCGATTTGAAAAATTTTTGATTTTGAGAGAATCTACATGAAAAAGTGAAGGTCGTGACGGAGCTTGATTTTAAATATTGTCAAAAATAAAATTTTTGGGGTCAAAAGAAAATTGTCTATGGGAATATCCATTATAAAAAAGTCACGCGCTTTTTTGAAAATTTTTTATTCGAAAATAATTAATCGAATTTTATAATGTATATAAAAGATTTCAAGAACCTCATTTTAGAAAATTATCCATTCGTTGAAAAGTTATGTTTTCAATTTCCCGATGAAATTCTCTTGTAAATTAGTATTGAAGATATTTTAAGTACCTCATTTTAGAAAATTATCAAAATCTATCCCGTCGTTAAAAAGTTATGCTGTTGATTTCCGGATGAATTTTTTTTGTGCATTTGTATCAAAGAGATTTCAAATACCTCATTATAGAAAATTATCAAAATCTATCCCGTCGTTAAAAAGTTATTGTCACAGACTAAATTTTATTTAGAAAATTTTAGTAAATCGCTTCGCTCTAATATGTGCTGCAGCGAAGCAAAATGCGAGCGACTGCGGCGACCTAGTTAAACATGCATTGACCCAAGTGTACGCAAAATGCGTACCGGTAACTTTTTAGCAGTTTCTGTGGCAACCCACAGACAGGGAGATAAGTCTGAACTGTTTTAGAGCACTAATACACTAATACAATATTATAAGCTACCATAATTGATTTATTTATTCTTAAAAAGAAATTATTATTATCATTTTTTTTTTTTTTTGCTAGCGTTAGCCGCTTAAAAGTATTTTACTAAGAAATTATATCATGTATCAATAAAACGCATTCTAACTATAAGACATTATAGCAAAAATATTCAACAAAAATATTTTTTTTGGGCCTAAAATGCATTCTTTTACGACTGGGTTTTATAAGGTTAAAAGTAAAACTTAGAAACAACAATTGACTGAGTGTAATGAACGAGTTTAGCGCTGTATTGAATAAGCGCAAAATGCGCTTATCGGATCAGACACATAGACTGATGCTCGCCATCAGAAAAAGGGAGATGTCGAATGCGGGGTGGGGCGGGGCGGGGCCTACATGCCTCGACCCTGATTTCATACAGATGCGGAATCATCATTAATTTAACAAGAAACCGACCGCCAAAATTGTGATGTTAAGGATCTGTGTAACATAGGTATCCTTAGAACAAGGTATTCATTTAATACCTTGTTCTGGACCTGGGTCGTCGCAAAGTTATCTAAAATAAATTAGCCATTAGACATTATTAACAATGTTGATGATAGTAACTCTCGCAATTAAATGCTAGTTACAAAGAAAAATCGTTTGATATCTCCCAACGCAGAGCAGAGTCTTTAAAAGCAACCTCTAAGTAGATGGCCGCAAGTAGTCGAAATGAAAAAGAAATAGAAGGTGGGGTGGCATAATACATGATAGATAATTTCTTAACCTCAAAAAAAAATTTTTTTATCCCGCTATGACTCGAGAACGGCTCAATACAATAAGACATTTGGTTTCAGTAGGGTGATGCTGTTTGTGTCAGATAAGCGCGTCCAGCCTGAAGCGACCCAATCCAAGGGCCGCAGGGACAAGTCATTTGGCCGTTAAAGCTACCCGAAGGACCTAACTCGGGGTTGAAGGGCCATTCTTAAAATAACCCTTGGACAATTGGATCGGACTTCACTCTCAAAGTATATTGATCAGTATTTTATGTGATGACGTTGACTTGGCCTCGACCCACTGGTATAGCTGGTAAAGATTGATTAACCCCGGGTTTGGAGACACCAGGATATAGGATTGCAAAATGTGTCGAGAGAGAGAGGTAGAATCTTATAGTCGAAAGATGTAAGTATGAGATGACTTTACAGGAATTTCTCCTAACGATGTTGCAGTGGCTGCAGAACGTCAGTAATTGGATGCATTCTGAGAATTTAAGCATATTATAAATTTTGAAGTAGTTCCTCATAGCTCTATTGATTTTTTATTCTCGTACTATTATTTTGTTCCTGCTAGGCCACGCCCAATTGAAACCAAAAATGCCTCCGTTTGACTTGGCCTCACTTTTTGGCCTCAGTGACTCCTGCACTCGCATCTTCTCTTCGGCCAGCAGCCAATCGCGATTCTCTATAACTTTCTTGATGCTGGCATCTAAAAACACAAATTGTTGACATTATTTTACTATAGTGCAAAAAAAAACCAATTGAATAAACGCCATAACCACCGGGTTTATCTTTGGATCTCTAAGACATCCATTGTATTTATCAAGTATTCAAGCCGGAAATGAAGTATCTGAATTTGATAACGAACTAATAACCTTAAAAATCTTTTTATTAATCCTGATACACTACCTCTACACTCGGTGCCAAAGCTACCACTTCATACTACAGCTTCAGTGGCGTAGTTTTCTAAGCATCCTACCCAAAAGTCCTGGTTTGACCTTAGTGAACTGATAAGGGACACACTTAATATAAAATTTACATACTTGCGAAATATTATTTCTTATCTGTACTGAATGAATGGCTTTAGAGCATGAAGATCGTAATACGACAGAAGCCAATCAAAGAAAAAAAGCCTGATGCAACATTTAGGCAAATTAAATAACCAGTCAGCCATAATAAACAATGCTGAATGCAAATTCAAATCATATTTGTTACCATATTAAATTATTCAATCATTCGAGTTTAGGAGTTAATTAAAAAAAAACATAACGCCCGGTACTTGCAGGTAATGTGTAGACAATTTGCATGAATTAAAAACGAGCATAACTATTAGAAACCAATCTAAAATAGTGGGTCCCCATAAGTATGGGTCAATTCTTTATTTGTATTGAATCCTTCGCCACTGAATGAAAATTGTTAGAAGCGATTTTTTTTGTAAAAAATTTACAAAAAGAGACGGGTTGAAAAAATTCTGTACTTTTCCGAAATATAATCGAACAATAACTGTTGATTTGAATGCGAATGTAGGCTTGCGTATTGCGTACACTTCCACTTCGTACACTTGCACCGAAAAAATGAGACCTTTTATGTCATATCCGTTGTTCAAAACGAGACATTTACATAAAAAAAAATTAAAAAAAATGACCTTGCAATTCTTTAATGCTGGCGTCCAATTGACCTCCGACGTCACTTGGGATGAGCCTCTTCGGAATGACCTTAAAAAGATCGTCCAAGGAGTTGTGAACGAATATCGCCTTCGCAGTGGATTGGTTCAATAACGGTCGGATGAGACTTAGAATACTGTCCATGAAAAAAACTGGATTTACAAAATTGATACTGCGGAGGCGAGATGGCATGGCATTCTGCAATAAAAATAATAATCTTTATTAGAGGGTATTAGAAAAACAGCAATATAATTATTTTATCTACGGCGATTCTTAATACTAAATTACAAAATAAAACACTAAAATGGCCATTTGGGACACAAATAAAAAAAAATTGTACATGTAGCCAAAATACCCGTACAAATGAATTACGATAAAATCACTTCTCTCACTCTTCAGCGGCTAAAGTGTAAAGAAAAAAGGATGGTTAGGGTGTTATGTTTGTGTGAATGCTTTGGTGTAGGTGATTGCAGCTATACATATATGAAATTAGGGAGTGTGGGATATATAAGTGTTAAGTACATACCCGTATTATAAAAAACGAAAGGGAGAAATATGGAAAGTGTAATGTTTCTTGATAATTAAGAAATTTCAGTTGCAAATGCTTCCACCTCGTCTAGTTGGTAGCTTCGAAATCAGACCGTCTCTGAAGTTAGTACCGTGACAGTGATGTGAAGTTATCCCACATAGGTACTTCAGGAGACATTCAAAACGAAACCTTCCAGACGCTGGCAGAAACAGAAAACCCATTATTGACCTATTTCATTGTCCTTAAACTGAATTTGTGTATCAAGCGATTATAATTTTAATAAATATTTACAACACAATATTTGTTTTATTTCCTAATAACAAACATTTAGAAAAAGATACCTAAGAATTTAGTACATGGTAATTACAATAGTTAGTTTTAGAAGTTACCATCTTTAGTACCTTTGTTACCTCAATACATCTCAAAAATACATTTTTTTTTAACAAACCTATATATTAATCTTTATTATGGCGTTTTGCCTTCTAAGTTATTAATATGTTTATGCCGGTTTTATTTAAACCCTAGTTTTTAATTTACATATATTTTATCATATAACACTGTTCTAAATTTCTTATGCTTCTTAAAATTACTATGAAAAATGTCGGAAATCCGTAATTGGTGTGATATGCTAGTAATAAGTTCTGTTTGTTTTTATGAAAATTATTACTGTTGGATTTTTCAATGAAAATAAATAAATAAATAAATGTTTATATACCTGGAGATACACCAGAAGTTTTTTCAGTGATAATGGATTAACTCTGGCCAGATGTCGTAATCCTACACCCTGCAGGTCCAAAATAAAGCACACCCCTTTGACTGCTCCCTGCAAATAATTTATTTTATATTTCAACATAATTATATATTAAAAATAAATATATATATTTCTGTATTTAGAGTGCTAATGCGAGTGTAATTGAATTTAATTTTAATCTCTAGATGTATCTCTGTACTTTTGCGAAAACCTGTCATCGGTTAATTTTACAAACAATTGTATGTACCATTTTTCCATATTATACTGTTGGTTTTCCAAATAAACGATAAATAGATAAATAGATTAACAGAATTCACTGTAAGGATGTAGCAGAATGTTATTAAAATGTCAACATTAAATAAGCATTTATTCATTATTCGTTTTTATTTTCCATCTATTACAACCAACACACGAATATAACATAATATATGCTAATTTTTGGCTGGTATTTCGTCCACATTTTAATAACATAGACTGAGGTATCATTATAATTCAAAACTAATTGATAAATTCAAGAGTAGGCATACGGATGGGTGTAATCATCGTAGGTTTAACTATTTTCTTCGCAGACATGATTTCATATATATGATTGTATGTTTTTGGTACGTAATTAATATTAGTATAAAACTGTTTTACGTTTGTATAGTCAAAGGCACTCGAAGCTTTACCTCGAGCATTTTAAGTTGATCTGAAATGGGTTGAAAAAAGAGATAGTACGAGTGTGAGCAGTGTATCTATGAGAACCACGTACCACGTTGAATAAGTACGCAAATGGCAGCGAAAACTGTGTTTTTGACAGAACAATTACAATGTTGCGTATTATTGAATAAAATAAATACAAGTAAACATATATTGGCGTAATCATCGTAAGTTTGAATATTTTTTTCATAACTATGATTTTTGCAGTTAGTTTATATGAGTATAGGAGTATTATCATCGTATGTGTTAAATGTTTGTATGTGTGGGTAATATCATCGCATGTTAACTGCGTTGGTATGTGTGCATGATTACACTCAAATATTTCCTAATACCTACTCATTTGTAGATATTTGGAACAGAATGAATATTGTAATTATGTGATAATTTAATAGAATATAAATTATAAAAAATAATAATATTTATATGACAATATTTTTTTGATAATGGAAAATCGTTTAAAAAAAAATATGTGTGGGTGTATATTGTACTACTTTATTATAATAAAATCATTTAAGGTTGCTTCGATAGCCTGGTAGTACCTAATAAAAAGTGTGAGGCATTATAAATAAATAAAAAATAAATTGAAGAAAGCATCGCGTATGACGTGGCATTATTAGTATAGTAGTTAAATGTGTTGGTACTTGACCGACCATCGCTATATTTTCACCCTAAACACAAAGGTTGTGATAATGACACACCTACCGCGTTTTCTAATAGTTTTTTCTTAACTGACTACATATAGAGGGTGTATATTCACTGGTGTCCTTTAAGGGGGTTGATATAGATCAATAATCAAATATTAATCAGCAAAAAATATTGGAAAAATATTTCTCAATTATGAGAAATTTAAAATAAATTATTTTAATGTTTGAACTAAACTAAGTAAAAACTAACTTTTTTTTCGAAATTATTATTATGTTTTTAATAAGATGGGTTAGGTTATGGATATAGATCAACCCCTTAAAAGGACATCAGTAAATATAAATATACCCTGTAAGTCCTCACTAATAATCGATTGTGAACGCACCCGTCTGTAAAACAAGACACGACCCACTCTCGTTCATTAGGTTAGTAAAATATATATTGAACCCAAAATCACCTCTTCGTACAGCATAATATCTTTGAAATGCATGAGGCATTTGATTGTATTTGTGAAATTATATTTCGATGGATCAGTGTCTATTAATCGTATGTAGATTACTTTGTAACCTTGGTCAGTCTCACCTGGCAATGGGATAAATGTTCTGAAAAGATATAAATAAAAAATATATTAGGCAATCTCTTGGTGGATAGGTGCATCCTCCTTCCCCAATGGTTAAGATAATTCAAATATAAAGCAAACGTTTACATGTGTTTATAATATAATATTTCGATTCTTTTATTATGTAAATGCTTATAAAAGCTAATTACGAATTGACGTCATTATGCTAAAATGTTAATAATCAACATAAAATATGAAAAATATACATGTAAACATAAAGATCAATATTGAAATATACATAGCTATAAATAAATATGAATACATAAATATTTTTTTTATTTTTTTAAATGCGAAAGGTTTTTCCTGGTTTCATTTTTTTTTTTTTATTTCTTAAACATGTCACCTACCAACCTAAATTTATTTCTCTAACATACTATGTATTAACTAATATAATGGTAAAGGCAATATTTGATGAAGTAATTACTTCTATGATAAACTATATATTTAAAAACACAAAAAAAAAATTAACGAGTGTTGTAATACAATGCAAAATATGTACATAAATATATTTTTTTAACCTAAATAAGTTTAAGATACTTTAATAGGAAATTAGTCGAGTTTATATATTATTTACGCCAAAAAAAGTATTTAAAGTAGTTAAGATATATTTTTTTATTTTATTTTCTTTTTTATTACTCAACCGACTTATTAAATTAAACATCATGCATGCCTTGGCGATAATGACTTGGATTTGTAATTCAAATGAATTTGCTAATAAAACGAGGATAATTAGCAGTATCTTTAGATCGCATAACTAGTTATATCAGCTAAATGTGATAAAAACAATGAGAATATGTTACAACGGTTTTTTTCTTTTGCATTTGCATAGTTCATACTATTTTGCTGCCGTCTTGTATCTGCACTACGTGTAAGTATCAATTTTATCCATTACGATTCTCGCAACTTTAAAATTATTTGACCACGCACTTCAACAAAAAATATACGTAAAGTTATCAATTTTTGTGAGAAGTTAGCTTCATTCGATTTTGTGTTTAGCTAGTTTCACCCCCTCTTTTGGAGATTTGCTATTTTTGAAATTCAGCTAACTTTATCCACATTTTTCCGCGTGAAAAATATAAAATAAAAAGAAAATAATTTTACGTTTTTTTTATGTTTCACGAATAAAATTATACAAAATAACGGAAATTTATTTATCGAATTATTAAAATGTAAATATTATTTTTTGCAAAATATTTTGTAAATTCCGCAACAAATTTTCTTTATAAAATCAACCTTCGGGGCAACCATTAAGATTTGAAGGAGTACGAGGATTATGGCACTAGGTCTATGGCACTTGGGCAAATGCTGATCGTCACGTTGTTGCATATTTGACTATATATACTGGTAATTAGTATAAATATTATACTTACACAGTATTCATACTGTCAAACGATATTTGTTCAAGTGGGTCTCTGTTATGAAAGAATTCTGGCCAATTCGACCTAAGCGTGTAGAAGGTGTCAATAGTAAACTTGGCTTGTTCCACGTTATGGTTACAACTGGTCAGGAACAAGATAGCGTCTTCATCTAAAATGAAGAATACAGTTTAATAAAGTGTGTTTTACACGTAAATCTTAAAAAAAAGATGTTTCTCAAATGGCATCCAGTCGTTTTTATTGGCTAGTACCACAATTACATATTACCTCTGTAAATTAATATTACCTCTGTAAATATAATTTATAATACTAGATGAGACAGCCCTTAACTTGTTCTATGTGAAACAGGTCTTCGTGGTTGGACAATAAACGCTGCCTAGAAGAGAGTAGCTTTTAGATTTTAGGGCCTGGACATAGTTTATTGTATAATCCCTGTCCCCGACTAAATCTCATCTACGCTTGACGCATCTATAAAATCACACCTATATGCTGGGTATGGAATTCCGAAATACTGGTATGTTATGGAACCTACGACTACTTGACGACGAGGAAACGACAAAAAATTAGAACTTCTGAACGTGCGTTTCTAACATTGGATGATCTAGGATGATCGTCCGCGAAATTAACGAAATTTATGTCAAATATCCTCAATGCATCAAATTAACTTTTTTCAACATTTTTTGTAGTCTAATTTTAAATTTTATAGATTTAATTATTACACTTTGCTATTTTTTATTTAAAATCATAAGTTTATTTTGTAATTTTCAAAATTTACTAGTTTCGTGTTATAAAAGTGTATAACCATAGCATATTTAGGGATTGTAATAAAGAAGACTTTTTCTTTCTACTGAAGTATAAAGTAGTATAAAAAAGAAAAGAAAACAGGAGGCAATTTACAAAGGTTTATTAAAATTACTATGTGGGTGAGAAGTTATGTAGTAGGTAGGTAGGAACCTTCTATTGCGGGTAGATGCAACTGGCTTTTGGTCCAATCCGTCAGCTCTTTCACGTTGCTTTTTCTCAGTTCCGGATCCCTCTTATATTCATCGTGTGCTGGGAATCTTAACAGCGTCATTTTGATCTGCCACGAAAAACTATTAATTAATATGACGGAGTTTGTGGTAAACAATTAACCGATGTACAATGATGTTTATAAATATGTAAATAGCAATATGTTCACATGTTTTTCAATCTTGAGATACGGAATATATATTTAGGAAGTTGCAATCATTTGATACTCTCACACGCATGATCTTAGCTTTTCGCTGCGATGGTATTGTATCTCAGTCCTTCGAAGATCATTTGACTGCACATACAGTGTACTCACGTACTTATTGTGGTTTGACGACCATGACGATGCAATATTGATATTTTCTACTATTCTTTACCGGTAAATCGGTAAACCACAAAAGACTTAGGTAGTTATAGTATTAGAAAAAATTAAAATTTAATTTTACATGTTCCGTTTGAAATTTATCGAAATTTAATTTATAATATCATTATTTTCACATTTAGCAATTTGATCGGGAATTTCATTGAATTTTGTGAACGAGCCTAATTGAAAGACTCACCTTTTACTTGTCCTTCCGTTGGGGAGTGTAATTCATTTCTAGAAAACTATTTAATGAGTTTTTATTACATAAACCTCATTAGGATTCTATTGCATTATCACTTTAGACACGTACTGAAGACAGAGTTTGACAGTTGCTCTGGGTTTAGAAATATTACGGTTTCAAAAATACGGTGTTTTAATTATGTTTCAGAAAGAAGAATGTGATTTGCGCAAAACACATTTTTTCCATTAAAACTTTTACTTGCTTGACCATTACATACATTTTTTTTCGAACACATTCGAGCAAAAATTAATAATATTGAGATTGGTTTATAATGTTTTGCATCCCTTTTATCGCAGTTTTTGAAGATTGGTGTTACCAGAACCCGTTTCCAGTTGATTAGAACAATTCCCTATTGTAAGGACATATTAAACAGGTTTTGCCAAAGATTTAGCACATTGAACACACACACACACTGCATAATGTATTAAAGGATGATGGAATTGCATCAAACCCCACTTTAGAGGACAATGTCTCCGAGATTATCTTTATAGATGCATATATCTACATAATCTAATATTGATATTATGCATAAATCTTAAACAAAGAATACAAATAATAAAAAACACATAATACTCACGTTTTGTTTAAAAATACACTAAAACTGTGTTTATTGTCTACAACACACTGATGCCGGATGCGTTTTGGTTGGTGGAACAGATCAACCAAATGTCAAACCGAGTCAATCTAGCCAAGAAGTCAATCTCCGTAAGAAATTGCTTGCATCAAAATTTGGCAAGTGACTCAAATTAGGTAACTTGGCCATAAGCATAAGCCGTTTTAAAAATACCGGTTATTTTAGTATTAGGTGTTTCGTATCTCTTTTTATATTATGTGTCAATAGGTACAGTAGTTTGAATTCGAGATGATATCTACATTGACTTTAATGCGTCTTGAACTGTCTAGATTAGATTGTAAAATATTATATTCAGAAGCTCACTCTGTTGTTACAATATAGCCATTTAAATATAGTTCTCGAAAGAAAACCTAACCGTTAAAGTATTTAACTTAATAGGTATGAGATCCTCATATCCAATTTCCTAAAGACGACCTAAAAGTAGTTCAGAGAAAAGCAAGCCAATATATCTTTCAATATTATATTCCAATATTTCTAAAACAAATTACCAGAAAAACTAAAACTTAAATCTAAATCTTGGAAGAGTTTTAATTAATAGTATTCTCTTTTTAGTTTTTATTATACTTACGTAAATGTTTTTTCTGTTATTTCCTGTACTTTAATACATCTCCTTAAATATTTATTTCTCTGATTTGTTAAATAAAATTATTTTATTTTATTTTTAGAAAATCTATTGGTGCTATTTTATTATATTCATCGTGTATTTTTTGTTTCTACATTGTTGTATGTTGTAAGTTATTATGTCATTCCTATGTACATTTTTATATATCTCGGATAATAAATCTTATCTTATGTTATCTTATCTTACAAAAAAAATATTAGGAATTCCGGCCGTAGTGGCAATCTGTAACACTACGATAAACCAATATTTATTATTATTAAATTATTACTTTTAATTGGTAGTAAACTATTGACGTAACAAACTGTTTATTTCAAACGCATGATAACGAAAACTACGCTACAAAAGGGAAAGCTTACTGCCGCGTCGCCGCGCCGTAGCAATCTATACTAGCTTCCTCGATCAGTAGTGTAATGTGAAACGCTTTAGGTGTTATTTGAAACATCATGACATAAGCCCTTCTAACATGTCAACTTTCCATTCCACTCTCCTATTTGAACACTTCTTTCACACTCACTTATCTCATAGCTATTCACGCTTCTCTCACACGCTCATTTTATGACTTTTAAATGTATAACAACTACACGATATTAATCTGTTAAAGTGAGAATTTTACTTGTTGGCCATATGTTGTATATAATATTATTTGTAATTATGTGTTATTTCGCTGTTTATAATTCATTTAATAAATAAACAATTAAAATATTAAAATGTAGGAAATCCATAATCGGTTTTGTTATCTGCTTAATTCTTAATTGTTAATATTATTGTTATTACTGTGTCTTTACCCATAAGAAAATAAATAAATAAATAAATCTTAAATTGTTATATAATCTACTTTACTTTAGCTATTCAATTATACCTAAGCAAGCATAGGATTGGTACAGAGATATCGAGATTTGAAGATTCTCAAATACGACAGAGGGTTTTATTTTAAATTCTAGGCACATACATCGGGGTTTGGATTTTTTAAGGTTTTATTAGGAGCGAAACGAAGGCAAAGGGCCTTGCTTAGACAACTGCCTAAAAATTGATGAGGATTTAATGGCGTTAGGAAGTTAAAATTTTGAAAAGGAGGGACAGATAGTGTTCCTATGTATTTTTTTTCACAGTGGCGTACTTATTATATATTAATCTTAAATTTGGAAATAACCAAATATGCGCCGATCATAGTACTAGTGTATAAAACCCACCTATTGCAAAGATTTCTAGAACGTTTTCATGGCCGATTTCGAATGCATGTAACTAACTGACATACGGCGTTGTCAGGTTTCAATTGAACGGGAAGCAAGTCCTGTATAGTTTTTCTGTCTGCCTTTTGTGACTTTAAAAGTCACAAGTCAAATCTCACAATTTAAACTATTTTAACCGCACTATCCTTATCATATTACCTTAAGTGTCAAAATTGCGTGGACGTTATCTTGTATACCACCCAATTATACGATCATTAACATCTTAATCTGGGTAATCCAAAACAAATAATTCCCTCAATAATGTTTAACTTTTAGAATTTCATATGTGTTAATATCATTAATATAAGTACGTAGCCACCCAATCACATACCTATGTAAAAAAAATAATTCCAGTCATCTATTGCTAAGACTCTCAAGGTAAAATACGGATTCCAAATGGGGTCTGATCTGGTCTCCCTCGGTTTTTTTCTTAAACCTATCCTTGCAATGATACAATTCGAGTCCACTTTTAAAGAAAATAAATTGAAATATCAGCAACTTTCAGCACAAAAAGTGGTTACGGTAAGTCACTATTAACATGAACTGTATTTCAAAAAATAAGAAAATTTACAATAACTTGCGTAAAAACAATATTTATCTTTAATAAATTAAAAATGGTCGTGAAGTCCGATAATGCGATAATATTATGTGATGATATGTATAATGCGATAGTTATTATCATTTTTAATTGTTGACGGCTGACGCTCAGATGGTGCATTTTTTATATGCTTACTTGCCTGGGCGCGTTGTAATTGCGCGTTGTGATTGGCGGCGTACGAATTCAATACATTTTGCATTATCGCCTTTAATCGACATTTCAAACAGTTGACGGTTTCGATATCTAAACTCTTTGAATTCATATGAGTAACATGAGAATTCATATCAGTATGACCTACAACATTTTGTAAATGTAAAGGTGTTTTGTAAAAAATAATAATAATAAAAAAAAATAGTTGAATAATGAATATATGAGACATGAGCGATTTATAAATAATAGAATTAAATACGTTTAGGAAAACAAAAAAAAATGTATTTTAATGGTAATTATGATAAACAAAACAAATCGATTCGTTATTTCGTCGAGTAAAAGAATAAAATAGCATGCGAAATACATAGGTATCAGTAGATATTAATAATTTAACTAATAATAATATTTAAGATCGCGGTGAAGTAGTTGTTGGGGATTCAATCAAACTCTGCAATCATATGACATGACAGCTAGATGCTCGCCTGTGTCCCATCGTGAGACGCAAGTTTCAACTCGAGATTATTATTGTGCCAAAATGATGAATACTTGTTTGAATACTGACAAATATTGGCACACGATCGGCGTATCGTAAATTTAAAATCAGCACAATAATTGAAATTTGCATAATTTGTCATCTGTTTGAACAACCCAGGTCTGATACACGCTCCGCGCTTACTATTTACATTTTTTTTATAACATTTGACTGCAAAGCGTTAAGCATATTTTTATTTTGTACAGTGTAAGTTTTGTACATAAATAATCAATTATTGTTGTAATAAGCATCGCTTATTTTTTTTTTAATTGGCAGTTAAATAATTATGGTTAGAAAATAGTATAGAGGTTATATAAAGTATTATTTTCTATTACAGCTTAATAATTAATTCAAAATAAATATATTTCAATTCAAAGATTGCCCAAATATTTTCTTATTTACATAAACATATTTTTATAAATATAATATTTAGATTAATGATATCTTCGAAAGAAATGATAACCTCGAAAATATTTCACGGCTTATAAACATAGTTTTTAATTGTTTTTTAACAGTTCAAAAATACAATATTTTAGTCTGCAATAGTTAATACGTACGTATATTGACTATGCGTTTTAAAACATAGTAATTAATATACAGACTTGTGCCAGTATAGATATTGCATAAGTACGTCAGGTATAATTATACCATATAATATATATATAATGGGACGATATATTTAAATATATTTTTTTTAATTATCTATTGTTAACCAATAAAGATTTAAAATTTTCGAATGCCTCGAAATAAAGGTTAGTTTGTACTAAACTTTGATCTGTCTCTATATGCACTTAAGTTAGTTAGGTATATTAATAATTATACTCACAGATTGTAGGTGTATGGGTTCAAAGTCGCTGCGAATTTTAACCACACAATATAACCACCACACCATCCACACTGGAGCTAATAAAATATCGCGCGGTTATTAAGCGCAATATTTTTTTATTCTTAATAAAAAAAATGTTCGAGTCGGACGTGACAAGACGTTCGCACGGATAGAGGTACTGGGAGTTATGCTACAACAGAGATACGCTATAAAACAGTCGATAAAAACATTGTAGGACCAATATTAATAAATCCAATGACGAGATCGTAGTTTCCACAAACAAAACATGACATTTATACATAATAAATTCTGTTTCAGTTGATTTGGACATATTCCGAGGCTCAATTAACCGGGCCTAAACTTTGCTGTTTGACTATATTATAAGTATGTAATATAGTCAAAGTTTTTTTTTAATAAAGCGTATGATATATCATACGCTTTATTAAAAAAAAAATTTTTAGATTTAGCCAAATCTAAAAATAGTTATAAGTGGTACTTCGACGTAAGATTTTCAGTATGTCGGTTTAAACCCAGCGCTGAGTTTGACTTATTAAAGGTTAACGCGCCAATATCCAGGTATAGTTTATTGCCTACGATAAATAATTATGCGGTTGGTATGACTGGAAAAGAATGCACTCAATTTAAATGACCCAATCATCGGCTTAAATTTTTACAACTCAATTGGTGTGCCTTAGTTCATCGCTTAGTTCATGTACGTCCTCTTTTGGCACTGCGCGCTCGACGCAGGCACTGGAGGCCGTTCGTACACTACGTTTCGCCGAAAATGACGAATCCATCAAAAAAAATATTTTTTAAACAATACACACAACATTTATTATCATAAAACGTGTATCCGAAGTAGTATGTCATAGCAATTATGCCCTTATAAAGAAATCACGTTCATCACAACCTGTTCATCGTTATAACGCATAAAAACGGCGGTTTTGTCAAATAACATCTCGTTTTTAAAAATATACGCATGATTTAAGAGCTAACAAGAAATAAGAAATCGATGTAGCATTTTATGGAGAACATTTATACATGTCCCAAGGTCAATCCCAATAAAAAAACATCTAATAGGTTCTACGATTCCTAGTGCTATTTGTTAAGAAAATTTTATCAAAATTCATTATGGTATTCGAGAAAAAACATGTTGAAGTTTCTATTCTCAATCATGTAAAACAGATATTTTTCAATGGCTCCTCCCTCGGATAACTACGTCACTGGGTCACTAGGCCTCGGTTAGTCAAGATCGAAGTTAATGACATGCCATGTTGTTCGAAACGCCCTATTAGGGCGGAGCAAAATGATTTCTCTCAGATGGTCGAACAGAGGTCGGTCTAAGAAGAAGGGTAACTCTTTTCCCCTTCTCTGGGGTTGTAAGAGGGATGCTATTGGTCGACAGATAATATTGATTTATCGATTGATAAGATCGATTTACACCAATTTTATTACAAAAATAATAAATTTGGTGATGAAAATTTTTCGCATTTTGTTTCATAATTTCTTACTCTTAATAAGGAAATTCAACAACCCCTAAAGTTTGTGGGATTGACCTTGGGACACCCTCTATATAAATTTATTATCATCATTATTGAATAACCTGTGGTTAACGAAAAAGTGATTTTCGAAAAAGTGTTTAAGAAAAAACAATTGTTAGATATTTTAAAATGTGTGAAAATCATAAAATATCATTTATTTTATTAATATAAATTCGTTCAAAAAAATATACAAAAGTTATCAAAAGCGAATAAAAATTTGCGTAAAGAATAAAAATATCTTTATGCCCAATTTTGACAATTTTTAATAAGTATATAATTACTATATTATGTAAAAACTATAATTAGTCCAGTGTATTATGAATTTTACAGAGATCACGTGGATAGCATAACTCGGACGTAAAACGCCTTTAAAATGAAAATTGTAATGAATTGGAAAACTATTGCATTATTACTTCATTAACTTGACCTTTGACGAACATATATATATTTTAAAATAAAAATGGCGACCCTGTACCCCCACATATTTTTTTTTTAATTTATTGTCATATATTATTTATTTACTCGTGTAATTGACGTATTAAAAAAAGTGTAAATGTAATATTCTTAAAATAAATAATTACCTAAAATTGCCAAAAATATAATGATGTACACTTTTGTCAATCACAGAATGCTCATGTAAAATATTGCAATTGTGTAAATCAATTTAAGGGGTTGAAATGGCGAGGGTGAGTAACCATATTTCTGCGTAACGATTTCGGCTTTTGATATATGAATTGAAATAAAATCATGACAGGTAATAGTGACGCGACCGTAATAGTGTAATAGTGCGTGCGGTATCGTTCATAGCTCTCTGAACCCGGCTACCAAAGATTTCCCACTCTACGTATCTAGGTGTAATTTTCCTAATAATTTACGTAAACCAAGCTAATGAACTGCCAGCAATGAAAATAGTATATGCCTGTTATATCTTACAAATAGACAAACCACAAATTGATATGTTTTTAGAACTTTTAAACTTGGAAGATCATAATATCCCATTTTTTTTTGTTTAATATTATGTTTAATTTTCTGTTTTTTTTTAATTATTTTTTTTTTATATAGGTATAATGAACGAAACTATAGATGAAATTATAATTTGTACCAAATGACAATAAAATGAAATATACTCGTACCGTAAGTAAATATTTTCGTGAAACAAAAAATATTTTCCTATATACACAATTATACAGAAATTACAACACAGCATAAAAACCCTATAAAGATGTATAAAGTTTTACTTAAATTATGTAACTAAATAAATTGAATTCATAAAATGATTGTTTTAGCAAATATTTTCTTGGCACGTGGACTAAAACGTAATGACACATTTATTTTATCAAAAAAAAGTCATAAAAATAATTTATGGTCTATAAAAAACCAAAATCAACCATTACTTTAATTTTTTATATTTATTGTGACCAAATTAAACATCAAAAAACACATTTTATTAAAATGCACATACGATACTCTTATTTAGGACCATTATAGTGTATTTTACCTATCGTTATCGTACAAAAATACTTCCAATATCGTTAACCATTTTGGTAAGATCTAAAAGTATAACATTAACACATTCGATCAGTTTCCAGTAACATATACATTTGTTACGTCATCGCGTCATATACTTGTCTACGAGAGTCCTGAGACTTAGGTTGTGTCTTCATTTCCACTGGACCAAAAACGTCTGAAACTTAGAAATCCGCCGCCATTTTGAATGTGTTTTTTGGGCCGTAATGATTCTTCAACTCTCATTTCTTCCCCGTTTTTCAAAATGTCCCGATTTTCTATGATACGATTGTTATTCGATTCTGCAATTAGCAAACAGTAAAACAATTATTATTTCGTTAAGATTCAAATAAATATTTGTATTATTCCTATTAGGTATTAATATCCTATATGGTTAAATTATTTACTAACCGTTACACCCTTGACCTAGTCCTGTAATATCAAAAACCGATGTTTAATTATATTATCGTTTAATTCTCATTGTATAAACCATATCGTATATATTACATAATATTATAACGTATAGATGACAATTTTTTGCACATTTTTTAATATAATATTCATATTAATACCATTATATTGGTTAAAGTTAATAATATAATTATTCTAATAATATATACAAACTATTTTATAATTAGACATCTTCATCTATTCACCTTTCGGCCAGTCGCGTGGAACTAGACGAATACACCTGGCATATATTATTTGTAAGGGTCTTATAATTTGGAATTCCTTAAGTGGACCGAATTTTATCAAAACTATTAAAGCGTTTTCAAATTATGAAGGGTTGAGATAAGAGATAAACAAATATTTAATGTAATAAAAAGTTTAACGTTACATTTGGCAACGTTACACAAACCCGTAATATCGAAATAATAAAAGAAATTACAAAAGAGCTATCTTTGCGAAATAAATTATAAGATGGCGGAGAGAACGTATGTGATGGAAACATTATGTCATGTTACCTTGCAGTTCTTCAAATGAATATTCCAAATGACCGCCCAGTTCTCTCGGCAGCATTCTCCTGGGTATCACTTTGTGCAAATCCTCGATCTTATTGTGAACGAATATTAGCTCTGCTGTGGCCGGATTCAAAAAGGGCTTCACCAAAGCCAATATTACATCCATGAAGAAGACTGGATTTATGAAATTTATACTCTGAAGGCGAGCGGGCATTGCGTTCTGGAAATATAAATTAGGTTAGGTTTACTCGATTAATCCAGTAAAAGAAAAGTTTTTCGTGATTTAATTCCTTAAAGAATTTTTTAGTTTTAAAGTAGTTTTTAGCTTATGCTTTTAGCTAAAAAAAATGTCTTCCTGAGTCAGATTTGGTGTTGAACACGGTCTTTTATCTACTAATATAGAGATTCGCTAGTTTGATGTTTATGCCTAAGCCCCGCGGACATAAAGTTACAAGTCGTTCGATTTTTTACCTTTGTCCCTTTGTACTGGAGTGAAGTGAGTAATACTCTAGGGAGAGACTAGGATATCAGAACGAGAGACATCCTAATAACTCAGCTATGCAATGCTTCAAGTCAGTTTAAAACTATCGCAAATCAAAAATATTTAGTTGTATTAAAAAGTAAAGGAAACGAGATAAACCTGAAAATAGAATAGCATTTTTTTTAAGCTCGAAATGCTAACTTTTGTCCAATGACGGATACCTCCGCCCTGCAGGTCAACAATGAAGCATATGCCTTTGACGGCGCCCTAGAAAAAAAAGTAAACATTGTTATGTTAGATGAAAAAAGACCAGCGGAGTCACGTTCGTAACATGGAGCCACGGTTAAGCTTTGACCCGGGATGTCGCGCGAGCTGACACGGTCGCATTGAACCACGTTCCAACTCCTCAAGATCGTCGGCGCTGCAGTGCGTGCCACCGCGACTTTCAAGAACTGCAAAAACTAGAATATATTAGTGAATTATGCCGTTGCAGAATTTGCTGTAGAAACTCTGGGTGAGCGCTCACCTAAACTGTTAAAGTTTGCTGAAGAAGTTAGCAAATTCTTGGCAAAATAAAGACAGAAGTCAGTTTAGCGGTGGTGCATTGTAAAGAAGCCGCTGTTCGGGAGATTTCTCCCGAAGTCTTCGACGACATTTTCTGTTCAGTTTAATTTACTAATTATTATTATGTTAATCATTGTATTATTGCACGTCTGTTAACTTATACTGGTTATTCATAACTTTATTAGTTATTAGTTTTATTACTTATATTTTATTAGTTTATTAGTTATTGGTATGTCATTTATTTTCTATTTAAAATAAACAATGAAGGCCATTTCTAAAATGAGCGGACGCCATTCTTATGACGGCAAAACTGAGCAATGTATGTAAATTTTAAAGGCTGGGTACACTGTTAACTTGCTGGCTCAGGGTTATTAAGATTCCAATATTTTAAAACTTGCATAAAAGAATGACACAAATAAACGGCAACTGCGAACTATGTAGCCAAAATCGGTAAAAATTAATAGTTCGAATAGTTTTCACGCTTACGTTTGAGATGATGTAAAAGTCTAGCGATTTAAATTCACGCTGTCACAGATCTTACTAACGCAAATTGGCTAATGATTACCTCTTGATAAAGAGCAATATCTTTGTGGTAGACCACACACTTGACAGTAGCGCTGAAATCAAATTGTGCTGGATCTGCATCAATCCAATGCGTACAGATCACCTTGTAACCCTCATCAGTGGTTCCGGGTAATGTTTGGATAGCTCTGAAATCAAAATTTTGGCATATATTTAGATTCTGATACTTTCACAAAAAAAAGCATTTATTACATCGTAAACATTAGATAAGTTACGTGTACCAGATGTGAGCGTTTTTTCTCTTTTTCCATGGAATGAGTTCTGCACATGGAATCAGTCTACGGTCCCAAAACGATGCTCTGTTTTATAGAGTCGAGGCTAAGATCTGGCAAATGTACAGTCGAAATAAATCGAAAACATCAAATTTCCAGGATTTCCAGGAAATGGAGAATGATGTCAATTGGATTTACTTGACTTTCCTCGATCCACAGAAAAAATGTAAACCCAAAATAAATATAATCTTATAAGATGTACTACGTACATAATGGTAAATAATATTATTATTTTTAAGTTTTCAGTATCACTTGATCTATTTATGAATGTTTTATAGTATTATTAAACACAGTTGTACCAAGAAGATATAGTCAAATAAGTTAAGCTAGTCATAATTTTAACGAACATAATATTGTGCTCGTGTAGGACAAGGCTAAAAATAAAGTAATAGTACTGTGTCTATAATCAGGTCATGCTTACCATAAAAATGCATCGTTTTAAAAAAAAAATTGTCCGCCTCACCCATTTATTTTATTTCTTAATGACCTGATCGGTTTTCTGCACTCTATCCTACCCTATCAGATCTTTGCTGAAAATATTAGAATTAGTCCAAATTTCATTCGGTCTGTTCCTATAATTTATTTTAACTGAAGGATCACCTGACAGTTGATAAACTGCTGTCAAACGTTGCTTAACTGTGGTAAATATAGCCTTTGATACACCATTCCAGTTCCTACAAATTTTAGTAATAAATTGATATCGTTGTGTGGTAATTGTTGAGATAAGTAAACAACAAAACGTTAAAAATATATTCTTCTCATCTGTTTTACGGCATTATTTATACATTCTTTAGAACTTACATATTCTTCATACACAAAGCTGAAGACTCTTCCAGTGGATCCATATTTTGAAAGAATTCTGGAGTATTTGTCCTAAAAGTGTAGTAGGCATCAATCGTGTATTTTGCTTGTTGCATATCATGATTACAACTGGCTAAGAAAAGGATGGCATCTTCCTCTGAAATATATAAATATAATTTTAAAAAACGATTTTTTATGACCTAGGTCATACACAGACTCACTCAGTAAAGCTAAATGTGCTTGTGCTCAGTCAGTAATAAAAATGGTATGACTACGATGTGCGGGTATGCGAACTAGGATCTGCTGCAAAAAATAGTTAAACGCCTTAACCATTAGAAATAATTGTAATAAAAGAAATGGCCATAAAAAAATATTACTTTAAATATCGTTCGGTTCAAGGTGCCCAAGAACATTAAGGGGGTGTTTATGTTCCCTATTACGTGTAAGGAATTGTATAAAAATTGTGAAAATAATACATGCCCAGATTTTTTAACATTATCAAAGCGCTGTTGGTGGTGGTTAGAAATCTCAGAAAATGATTCTTATTCGTATTTAAAGAAAAAACTATTTTCACGAGTAAATCTTTATAACCTGATATTTTCGGCAAATGCAGTTGACTGTGAGCCCACTCCAGCAGGGCAGTCACGCTATCCTTCGAAAGATCTGGATCGCGCTTGTATTCCAGGTGTGCTGGGAATCTGCCCGGCGCCATTGAACCTGCGACGAAATATATAGTGAGCTGAAAAAATAAACATTAAATAAAATGGCGTTAAACGTCATATATAGGTTTAGAATTTAGGGTTTCCTGCGTGTAACGAAAATAAACAAAATTGATTCTTCTGAATAGCCATTGCTAAATGCATAACCGAGGGTAAACATTCCTGAGTCACACGCGTGTGACAGTACGTATTTATTAAATTTTGTGCTAAAAATAATTTACAAAAAACAGTTAAATTTAAATTTTAATTTAAATTTTAATTGATTTAAAATTTGAACAAAACAAAGTGTCAATGCAAGAACGCGAATTCCGGTAATTAGGCAGCTAAAATGATATTGATTTTTTTTTTTTTGAAAATTTGCTATTTACTTATATTAGATTTATTATTTATAAAATAATTAATAACTTTTAAAAAAAAATACTCGTGTGCTCACCCTGATAAACATTAGCGTTTGTCTGCGAATATAATAGATTGAAGATTGGACGAATTGAAAATTAAATATTAGATAAAAAAATATATTGATAAGTTGTTCATTTTGATTTTAATTTTAATTTATATAGAGTGTTCTAAGACCATTCCCGGAGACTGAAGGGGGTGTTTATGTTCCCAATTACGCGTAAGAAATTGTATAAAAAAAAATGCGAAAATAATTCATGCCCAAATTATTAATTATTAAAATTATTAATTATTAATGTTATCCTTTTCACTAATACACGCGGATTACACATTAATAAACGCATTTTGTTTATTTCTAAAATGCGTATATATGGGGAGTATTAGGAAAATTATATTATAAATAAATAATATATAATATAACACTTACTGATAATAGTTTCATAGAAATTTTCCTAATACTAGGCAAATTTAGAATCTAGATAAAAGAACAATAATGTTTTTAAATAATGAAGACCTTAAAAATGAAACTAAAAACAGATATTGCAAAAAGTAAAAAACAATTTGGGGTTTATCAAAACGATATTGATAAAGGTCGCCGGGCGTATAACAGCTCAACAAAAGGTCGTGTTATCACAATATAGTTTTAATGATAGGATAGTGTTCACTTTCAGGGTCACTTCTTTTCTAAGATTAGGGTACTTAATGATTTTCAGAATATCCTTTTACTATAAATATATATATATATATATATATATAGCATTATATTTAGCTTGACATATTTTATATAAGACAGTTTGTACAATAGAAAAATACAACCGAAATTATTTGACATCCAGCAAAATAATTTTAAATACTCACGATAAGACGAATAAAATAATTAAACCACCACAAGCATTATGAAATTACATATATCACTAAAAATATCACTAAAAATTTTCAGAGAGCACTAATACAACTTTTGTTTTATCGACTGAATAAAAACTGGTTTATTATTACTTAAACTTGTTATATAACATAATTTACAAGGAATCTGCAATAGATTTATAGAAAATTATGTATCTTTTTAAGGTTTTATAGGTTGATTTTGATTTGTTGTTATTAAGAATTGTTGCTAAAAATGAAACAAAACTAAACGGCGTAACAAAAAAGATGACAATACAAACAATAGGTTAGTAAAAAAACTTGTTTTAATGCGGTTTGGGCGTTTTTGCAACGCGATGTAAACGATTTTAGTATGGCTACCTCGCGAATATCGCACCGTTTCTTGCTCCATGGACCCAACATTCAGAAAGTGTTGCGGTCAGTTTTTTTTAACATCGAACGCTTTGGTTTGTTAACCAATTAGGTAAATTGGCACTCAAAAAGACTTCTTCGGTTTGCCTTGTACGAACAGACATGCATCGTCTCCCAAGACCATTTTCCATAAAAAAAACAGTTAATTAGCCCTGCGATTTCAAATATGATCTGTAACAATATTCATCGTGGTTTCCTGGAAAAATATTTGTAAACTTTATGTATTAGTAATAAACGGTTGTTGTTATACTTTCGACGGCTGATTGTACGAACGCGGCCAAGGTTACATTTGTCGATCGCTCATAGCCACGGGTAGTTTACGCCAGAGGCAATACTCTCCAGCACATTAATAAAAATAAAAAAAAAATGGATTTAATTAATCGATTTTTTAATATCTTTTACTTATAAAAGGGAACATAAACACCTTATTGAGTCTTCGGGAGTGGTCACGAAATAATCTGTATAGTATTAATCGCATACTACTGTAAATCTTCTAAAAGTATTTCTAATAAAAAATACTTTTAGAAGAATACCCAAAAATGCATTTGGTTGTATTATCTTTTAATGAATATAATACGAGTATGAAAACTATTGAATATGTATTTTGTTGTATGTTGTAAGTGATTATGTCATTCTTATGTACATTTTTTTATATCTCTGATAATAAATCTTATCTTATCTTAATTTTGTTTAATTTTTATTTGTAACTTTAACATATTGTAACTGATTTATAATCCAAACTTTTGCTAACTTTTGCTAACTTTTCTTTTGAAAACAGATTTTTAAACCGAACTAAGCAATTTAATATTTCGATTGTGGTCCGCCTAGCTTTTTTGTATGGCCCTAAACACATTTATTATCAGGGACATGATTTACAAAATCTGGCATTCTGTACTTCGTATATCTTGAGATTAATTTTGACTTTGACGTACAAATAAATAGTGACACCCAAAGAGGATTGTCGATTCATATTTTTTTCGTCATACCAGTATAGTGTTGCGGCCCGCGTAACTTTACAAATAAATGTATGTGGCCCGAAGACAAAAAAGGTTGAGAATCGTTGCATCGGAACGACCCGCTTAACGACATAACAGTGTGTTATGCTAGTAAATTTGTCAAATGGACAAAATATAATGGCAAAATGGACAAATCTTACCGAGTACTATCGACGAATCCGCGAATCTTTAAAAAAGTAAGTGCCTGTGCCCGAGATAGATCGCACTAGTTTATTGTTGCATAATTACTGTTGCCATCTATTCCAAGTAGCGACAACTAGCGACTGAGCTGGACTTCGCTAAAACGCAATTTGTATCCGTTTGATGTTGTGAAACGCATTGGATGATTCTCGTGTAGTTTTCTCATACGATTCAACTACATATTTTCCACTGGTAAGTAAGTAGGTAGGCGACAACAGCTGGTTCAACAGGTTTTGTACGAATACTCGTTTTTAATATTGCGTATTGTAACTTGGTTACATTGCATAACTGCAAACTAAATATCGGCCCTTCGAGTGTTTATCATTTTGGAATTTTCGCTTATGCTAAAACTATGTGATGTAGCCTAAATTTTACTAATGAGCACAAATACCATAAAACAAGGTTTAAATAATCTTACTTGATTTTTGTAGATAACAAATTGTTCAAATATGTATGTGTTTAATTGACCAAACCGTTTAACGTTTTTGCATCTACAATAAAACACACTTTTTATTTGATTTCACTGTACTTGCCTTTGATTTATAACAAAGGGATCAAGTCAAAAAATACCACTTTCAGCATGTTTTCTTTTCGTGTTTTACTGAGAAATATTACATCAGTTAAAATTCTAAAATAACGCTGTTTTTCGTTTTGTGATAACCTCCAGTTTCTCACTGAAGAAGAAAGGAAATTGATCAAGGAAAATTTCATGGGGATGAAAAAAAAACATACCCTAATAAGTTTCAGAGGGTTGGATTTGCACTACAGCCTTACCACGGAGTACTGAAAGAGTATTTGAGCAAGAAAATTTAACGGAAAGATCGCGTCATAAAAACTATAAAAATAAATGACAATATATATCGATGTATTTAAATTACTTGACGTTAATATAGGGTAATTTTGGTTAGGAAATTAGGCTACCGACACCATAAAAAAATATGAAAATAAACAAATGAAGGAAATCGTTTATAACTCTAAAACTACGAGCGCCACCTAATTGGAAATCACTGTTTAATTACGTTTATGTCCAGCCTAACAAAGGTATTATAGAATCAGGAGCCGGCTGTTAAAATAGAGTTCATATTTTTCGGGAAATTTCATAAAAATTACAATATTTTTAACATTTTACGGGCCACGATTTTTTACATTGATAATCTCTGGCCAGACGATATCTTACCGAATCGATATATAACGGTACGCCTCGGCAAATATCAAAAGGCTAGAGTCTACGGACAGAAACGCACAAAATTAATTTCTTACTCGGGATCCTAGAGTCGTAAATAACCGGTTGCAGGGCAAATAGCTTTTAAAGGGGTTAAATAGAGGTTGTGAAGCGTTGTTTTTGAAGGAGGAAAAAAATAACGTATAACGGTTACGGGAGAAGTAGATGAGTGAGTGACGCTCTGACGAACCCATAAATTAGTCATTGATTCCAGATTTGGAGATAGCCGCCCACAAGGTGGAGTCAAGAGGAAAAGAGATAAAAAATGAGAAGAACTGAGGTTAGACTGAAACAAACATACAGGGGCGTTTACTCAGAGGAAATACAGACTCGCAGATGACAGATTATATATTAGAATTAAACCAATGACGAGAAAATATAAGGCAGACTATATACTGACTCGAGAGAGAGATGGTTTAATGACAGAGTGAAAGAGACGGGATCAAGTTAGAAGAGTACAACTCGGCACTGACGCCAAGACGAAATACACGTCCATACAAAAAAGTAAAAGTTGAGGGTTGAGCATCCCTGCCAGCCATTTTAATAGGTCTGTGCCATGTTCTTGTCATATTTTTATGATAATAACCAGATTTAAGACGTCGTAGCCCCATATTTTAATGGGTTTAAAAATCGATAAATTTTTATAACTTCAAATTAATATTAACGGGTTGACCAGAGTACATGCAAGTCTGTTTATTGAATAAATCAGTCAGTAATTGCTAGATTCGTATTGGTTAAAGATGAGAATCAATTAATTTAGACCCACCTTTCGGAGAAGGGGAACCGAGGTTATTTAAATGAGAACAAAAGAAAAAATGGGGATTAGTTCGGGATTAGTACGCAACGGAGCTCCGGGTCCAGACAAACTTTCCACGTCGGTCGATCGCGATATATTTGGTTATAAATTAACTTAGTAGATTCAATCGAAACTTGGTGAATATTTTTTAAGTGTTAAATTCTAGTCAATAGAATATTAAATTTTGGTTTGATTTTGAACCATGAAATATTGTTTTATAGTCCTAAAACCGAGCGATTACTTTAATAAATTAAAATTAAATTATTTAATAACTTAAATAATCCAAAACAAGAAATATAGAGTCTTTTGAATCTTAAACTGCCGAAACAAAATAAAAATAAAGGTGTGTTAAAATTAAAAGAAATATAAATAAATATGTACTTAAATAAAACCATTTAAAAATTATATAAAGAATATATAATAAAATACAATTTTATACGTATAGAGTCATCCTAAAGAATTTACGCGGTACGCAAACGTATTATAATAGACGCGAAAAAAACGAGGTTCTGCACTTGTTTAGTAATGTCCAAAGTTCGAATCCGGAAATGTCAAAATTAAACCTATATATTTTTGTAATCAGTTTCCAAAACTGAGACCAGATTAATAACTAAAATAACCAAATACAAGAAATATAGAGACTTTAGAAAAATAAATAAATATATATAATAATAAATTATTAAAAGGTATTTGATTTAAAAAAAAAAATAAACTATAGAAGTAAATTTTGTTAATTAAACTAGAATAAAACAAATAGTGAAACGTATAATAAAAAGAAAAAAAAAATAAAAAATTGGTACAAGGTATTTTATCAAAATATAAAATATAGGAGTTTTTCTTGAAAACTAAAACGTTAAACTATTGAAAGGTATTTTATTAAATCCTAAAGGTTTATGAAGGGATATTTTATAATTAAAATTGAAACTCAAATTAAACTTAGAAACCCAAGCTAAAATGTAAAGTTATAGAAGGATATTTTGTTATTAAATTAAAATCAAAATAAACGCTGAAACGTGACGTTAAAATAAAGGTTTTTCAAGAAGTTTATTTCATCTAAAGAATTGACAAAATAAGGTTTCGTATTATACATCAACAGTTATGATTAATTTTTTTTCAAAATTAATCTCAGGGTCGAGACTCAATTCATGAATTATAGTAATTGATCTAAAACGAACACTAATTCATACTATATTAGTTGAACAAGGTAAAAATAATTATTAAATAAATTCAAATTAAAGAAATAATTAATTTTATCCTAAGTCGAAAAATATACGTAAGGGTTATATCTGACGGTTAAAGGAACAACTTAAAGAAAACGTCGGGTAATCATAAAATGAAATTATTGACGGAATTAGGAAGGTGGTATTAACATAAAATTCAAATTTGTGCATGCCGATTCTGTGTCAAAAGGTGTTCATTATATTTGTTAATATAAGTAGGAAATGCATTGAGGCCTAAGTGCATTTCAATCGTGTTATGTTATGTGTAGTGATTGGATTGAGGTTAAAATAGAACCTAAGCTTTTTACGGGTAAGTCTAATTAATATAGATGTATACTTAATTATGTGAACTTCAAATGCTTATGGTAATTTAATTGACTCCTAAACCAAGCTGAGTTTGTTTCATAAAGTCGTTGAGTTAAGCTTTAAAATGTAAATGTAGATACATACCTATTTATTTCATAAAAAGGAAAGAAAAGAGAATACTTATTTGCAATCATAAATATCAGATCTATATTTAAACCAAAATCTATCAATAATAAAGGTAAAAATTATAGAGGTTCGAATGACATAGTTTACCAAAAGTTCATCAATAGAATAAATGTTATTCATATAAAACAGACAAAGATTGATCAACTGTTAAATTAAAATAATAGTGTTTAATAAATACGTTCAAATAGGGAAGTTTCACATAGTTGAGAATAGATCAAGCATGTTAGTGTAAATATTTTTCGAAATTTAATTTAATATATTATTAACGAAATTGTATCCATAAATACACATGTACATGTAAATACACAAACACACACACTCTACTGTCATAGAGAATACATATTATACGAAGGAAACCTAAATATGCTAGCAGAAAGGTACATAAATAAGCGAATCACGGCCGTGTAATAAAAAAGATTGTTTTATTTTCTATATTACAATTAAACAAACACCCTATAGATGCGCGTACAAACATAAAAGAAGGTGATATAAATAAATGATCATTTAAAACGCGAATTATCCATACATCCAATAACTAAATTGATACATAGTCAAATTATTAATTCTTTATTGCAAGATGATAAGTCTGGATCTGTTGTTTTTCTGGAATTGGCGAGGTGAATTGCTTAAAAAGGGGATTATATGAACATACATTTAATACGGACATGACAATATTTGACAGAGAAAAACCAAATAATGCCTTCTCCGATGAGAGTGGATGCGTCTGGATGGAAAGTTTTACTTCATTTTTTCCTGCCTACCTAAGATAGAGGAATCGGAATTTGCCAGCTGTTCTGGTTAGGTTTTTCAGCTCTGGAAGACAAGCAAAAGATAGATTCACGACCTATCTTCATCATATGTCAACTCTCTAATAAAGCCCACAGCTCTAGCATAGGATGTGCAGAGTACAGTTGGACCCTGATTAAGTTTTGACCATCGTGGGATCCCGCTTATGCCAGAGAAGTTAACCCTTCCTTAGGACAGCATCGGTGAAAAGTAGAATCTCCTATCTATCCAATAACCTTCATTTCGAATCAAGTGCGAGTCGGCCTTCCGGCTACACTGAAATTTAAAACTATTCCATCTTACCTACACATCGACTTAATTCGTGGATCGCTATGGTTTTATACGTGACAGACAATGAGGAACTAAATTTTAAATTAAAAATTTGAGTGACTAGCTTCGCTGATTGTGGAAGATTACAATAGATCTAGATGTCTAAATAAATAAATATAATATTATTAGCACCAGGGAAAAATAATAAAATATATGTAGTGTTAGTTAGGACAAGAATAAATAATAAAATGTAATATTATCAGCACCAGGAAAAATAATAAAATATATGTAGTGATAGTTAGGGTAAGAATAAATAAATAAATAAATAGATTCAGGCAGGACCTGTTCCTATATCACTTTTTCTAAGCTAATTCCATCCAGCTTAGAATATCCTGAAGCTGATCAAAACATGGTAAACACTGACATTTTGGAAGTGTATCCCACCTACCATTGTAAATTATAAACCCTGGAAATCACATTTAAACTTCAATGTATTAGAGCATCAATTCGCTCAAACACAATTGGATCAAACTACCTTGACATCAGTTGGACGCGGGACTTTATGGGAATGTCACGTAGGCTGACTTTCTCCCTCAAACATATATGACACTTCGCTTATAGTTCTTTGCCACGGAACCCTGTCAGTTCGGCATAGTAAAGTACCCAAGGGCCTCACAACCCCTACATCGTTGGAAACTGGGAAACACATGCCTCTGACATTGCAACTTCGAGCAAACAACTAAGGATATACCACATCATCTTATGTTCTAATCAGTTAATTCTGTTTAGAGCCACCGAGCCGGCCTAAAGCCATTCCGTCGAGGACTGCATTCAACTGTTATAAGGGTTTTTCAACCTTTTGGACCTATTCATATTCATAAAACCATGGAACAGCACTCTTTGGTGGTTGGTTTAAGTGGCTGGGGGAGGGGTGGTTTGGAGCCCCAGCCTGTCCCAAAATAAATACCCATATCCCAAGAATCCTGCACTAAAGTAAAAATAAAATATTCTCATAATAATATTTTTTTTTACGCGAATAAGAATTTAAAATAACAGAAAACAGTAGCTATATTAGTGAACAAAAGATACTATGATTAGTATAACAGTAATAAAGCGATGAACGAGGTAACAATTTAAAATACATACATAAATAAGATTAAAATACATACATAAATAACACATTATACACTGTAATGAAAGGGTCAAAATAAAGAATAAATACATAAATACTAACCACTGAATTAAACGTGATAAATTATATCAATGTACAAACATCCACATAAACAAATAGCATTTAAACTGAACCTAATTAAAACTCACATAAGGTAAAACATATGTGGATAGAGATAAAATAAAATATATTAATAATATTGACATGCTATAGCACATGTGTACTGAAACATAACACAGACATATTTATTGTTCAAGCCAACTACATTATAACCTAACAGCATGTATTGGTGTAATCAACTTTTTAAAACAGGTGAGACGACAACATATTCATTGCGGAGCAGGAACACAGAAGCTGCTCTGTGTCAAGAGACACAGCCATAACAAGGGTTCTACGATACTAGATGAACACCATTTTTACCAATTATCCTTTAAAAACATGTATCATTTTCAGAGATTATGTCAAGCTGCCATCGTAAGTAACTAAATTGTTTTTTTTTGATTTATTATTAAAATTATTGTAAAGACATGTGTTTTGAGACATCAATCTGAGTAAAACTATTAACTTTAAACAGAGCATTCTGCTTGCGTTTAGGAAGGGAAGTGGGTTCTTGGCCGACTGATTGTGGGGGTGGTTGCTCTTCTTGACTGAGGGGTGAGCGCTTTCTCGCTTTTGGTCCGCCTGGGATTATCTCAGTTTGCAATCAAAATCATAATTTATTATAATTTTAATGTATTCATTCACAGTAAGTACCGACCTTTGATATTTGACAAGTTATTAACCGCAAAGGCCAAGAAAGGTTAAAATAAAAATACTCACTACGGCTGGTTACCTGACTCAAAGACTGCTAAAAGGTACTTATTTACTCGAAATATAACGATGAGGTATTATATCCATACTCTAAAATATATTATTTATGGAGTAATTCCTCTCGGTGTTTTGCAAGGTTTACACAGTACCACTTCATATTTTTAAGGCTATAAAAGGTTTTATACGACCCATTTTTTTATCAAAAAAATAATTCGTAAAAATTTATATGATTTTTTTTTTATTTATATGTTTATATCGATAAAAAATATTTTTAAATTTGAGAAAAAGAAAGTTAACTAAGCTAAATTGAAAAAAAACATTATAATACTCGTATATGTATACTTTTTGTTTTTTTAAAATTTGTAAAATTCAAATGACTTAATAAATGACATAAAATTTTCAATTCATTGAAATGCAGGCCCATCAAATTAGCAATAATGCACTCCGCTGGAAGATAGATAGGCACATATCTACCTATTTCTATAACCTAACCTAACCTAACCGCTTAAGGAGAACTTCAAGAGAGTTGTATTTGTAAGTAGCTACTATCCCCGTCCTTTGGCGTTTATTATGAGTTGAAAGGATGTCATAGCAATATTACAAGATTATTTTATTTTAATCTATTAGCGAGTAGCTGGGGGAAGATTCCGCTATACGAACGCCTGTAGCTGTAAGACGTCAGGATCTGGGTAAATAATTTACTACTACTAAACAATGTATAGAAGCAGTTCATATTAAATGATAGCTACAGGTGTTATAGCCTTTCTTGTTTTATAGTAGGTAAGTTTGTGAGGCTCTTCTTTCTTAAGTTACAAAGCCACCGAATGACATAGATTCCGCGTAAAAACGAGACATCCTCGTACATTATAATAAAAACAAGACAATAATTTAATGCTCATTCGAACGAGCGGCAGGGACGAATTCATTTAAGCTGGAAAATCTATCACTTCAGACGTTTACACGTAGTTTTGGTTTATTTTGATGACAGCAATAAAATTTTACTTACAGATATTTTCCTCTTGTGTTTCACACTAATTTTTCTTATACTCTCGCAAACTTAAACCTTACACGTAATATTTATTATACTTACCAAAGAAGCGACTTGCGCTAGTCAAATGATAAAGTACAGCCGATTACGTTTATAGTTGCTTACTCAGCAATGCACGCGCTACATTTATTTGTCGACTTGCATTAACGCTGATGTTTTCAATTATTAATAATTATATTGTACGCGTTATTTCGAGTGATATCATGTAATTAAATCGCGTTTGAACGCTAAGTTGATAATATTACAGTGGTAATAGGTTGATCACTGCGTTTTCTTACACTTTCACTCCACCATTCACTCAAAGCGCTACAAGGCACAGAGCCGGCTGAGAGCAAGCACCCACCCAGTACTCACTGATATTAGGGATGGGCGTTGTTGCTCAATCGATCGTGAACACCGATCGATCGATCTTCTTCTTTCGCACAGATCAGAAAAATAAATAAGAATAATAAGATAATAAAAGTAATAAATTTAAAATAGTAAAATATGTAAAATTCAATAAAAAACATCTGTATAGGTTTATAGTCAAAATAATCTGTATATAAACAATAAAAATGTGTATATAAAAATAATAATAATTTAAGTTTATTGTCTGTTTTCTATGCCAAACTAGTGCGGCGCTTTTCAGCATCAGGGGTTAAACGGTGCAGTTCTTTCAGCCCTCCAGCGAAACATCGATGAGGGCATTCGTGCTCGCAGGGCATCCATCCGCTGTCCAGGGTGGGCGGCGAAGTAATTCTATCCAGTTCAAAACAATACGCGTTCGAGCCAGATTTTAAATATTTTTCCTATTGTCAAAATAAATGATTTATATAGCCAACATGATAATTATATTTATAAAATAGAACATATTATTAATATATAAACACATTAAGTCCTCGTTATATTTTTTTTGTGCAATAATTTTATTAAATAAAGTTTTAAATAAACTAAAAACTTTGTTTTTAATCAAGCTGTTTTAATATTTAAAACTAACAAAACAAAATCAAAATTCCACAAATATATACTGATATGATTTTTAAATGTGTAACTTAAATTGATAATTCCATGCAGTTACTTTTGGAAAATAAACTTCTACTTCTAACCCTAAAAAAGGCTTTATCAAAGGCGTTAATATCTGCCAAAAAGTACGATATAAGCAAATACACGCTTAGTATAAAGTGCGCAACGAAAACTAGTCAAGAGTAGGGTTTAAGCGTTGGAACAAACTATTGCATGAATGAATTAGTTTTATAGTCAACATTATTCCAATATTATCGAATCAAAGTAGAAGGACTCCATTTATAAAGTATTTTATTTGCATAGTTGCCGAGTTTCAAGTTTGTATAGTTCGAGTATTCAGGTTTGTATAGTTCAGCGATTCAGTGTTTGAGTGATTTCTAGAACATATCTCTGGCAAAATTATTAAAACACAGGTGATCCAAAATCGAATTTACGTCATTTTAGCGGCAAATTAACGTACTACGCATAGAGCTGAAAGTGTTTATTTTGTTACATAATTAAGAAATATATGATATACTTACTTAAACAGTAAGTACAAAAACAATGGCTGATATCAGTAACATAAATGTTTATTTTTAATCGATTATAATGCTGACCCTACTACATATCATCACTAGATGCAGTCACACACACATAAAAATCCATCCTATAGGCATACAATTTGGATATCAATAGCATTCATGTTTATTTTTAATCGATTGTGATTTTGTGTATATATATGTCATCATCCCTACAGGTACACGCATACATACAAGCTGATGTCAATATAGATTGTTGTTCACTTTAAATCGATTACTGCTTGCTGTTATTGATCGTCGTAATCACATCAACGGCGTTTTTAAAGATAACCGCTAATTTTAAATAGGGATAATTGTATTTAATCCGTGATTGATTGGATGACGATTGAAGCAATCTCGTGAAATTTTGAGTAAATACAAGCCCACCACTCCCCCTCCCTTGTGTTCCGAAAGTCACATTTTATTCTATAGTAGTGTAGATGCTATAATAAATATACATACAGGCAATTGAAAAGTGATCATAAAGTAAGTGATCTTCGCAGAAATAGCTTAATGTGATATACGAGTACATACGCTGTCTGCGAAAAAAATGAGATCTGCCGTGGTGCTGTGTTTTATTATTTTTATTTTATTTTATTAATCTATTTAACAGATTTACTAAGTTCTTTCCTTAATCCATGGATGTTGATTTCTATGCGCATGCAATTTAAATCGATTTTAGTAAGGCATTTGAAAAAGTTAGGCACTGATACTCTCTTGACATGCAAACTCCAGAAGATTTGTATTGATGGTAACTTACTTAGATGATTCTTATTCTACGCACATAACAAAAACTAGGCCGTTATTGATGGTTACAAATCAAATAAGGTGTACATAAAATCTTGTGTCCCACAAGGGCATTTATTAGGTCCCTTACTTTTCTTAATTTATATTACAGATATGTTACCTATCTCCCATCCGTCCGAGCTCTTCTGATTTCCATCTATATTTTAGCGAATATGATATAAAAGCATTTTTTTATGTTCATTTGCAATTTGTTATTATTAGTACAAAACTTAGTAGCTCGATTTGCTAAAGTGAGCTGCAAAGTGAGTTGCAATAGTTAAATACAAAAACATTTAAACCGTATTTTAGAATAATAACAATACTTTATTTTTTTATTTAATATATTTTGATTTAAAAGAATTATTATATATAACTATTCTAACACCGCCTCAAAAGCCCATCTACGAGTCGCTTGTTGCATTCGGAGCCGTAAAGGGCGTCGATTTTTTTCTTATCCAGTAACGAAAGTCGTGTCCTAGCCAAATCCAGATCTATGTTTGGATCCTGAAATATAATAAAAGAAAATATAAAATATAGAGGGATCCGTAAGTAGCGAACAATGGAATCTTGGTGTTAGAGATTATAGTTATAAACCTACAATACTGACTAATTATTGACATTTTAAATGGTTGTACGATATTTAATTTTGATGTTCTTTTTACCAAAGGACGAACTTTTTTTTTTATTTTTTTTATATCTGTTTATATGCCCGAGAGATATTTCTATGCTTTTCTAAAATAATATATTTTTATGGCTGCATCTGTATTATAAAAGTACATACGAAAGTTTTTCGTAAAAAAAAATGCATATTAAAAATTCATATAAATTTCGTTCAAAATATCGAATGATATTTATTCCATTCAACAAAATCATTTCCAAAGTAGATATCAACAAAATTGTGTTATCTTTTATAAAATTATAACATAGTAATTTCTCTATTAAGATAAGTTACAATAGGGGATGGTTACAAATGGCAAAAATAGGTTAAAATTCAAGAAATTTATAACAATCTTACCTTACAACCTTTAAACAATTAATTTAACATTTATTTATTACCTCATATACATAATCAAAGCGCGTCCTCTTATTTATATTTGTTTTAATATTATTTGAGCTAGTGTTAGTATGCAAATATTAATTATTAAATAATCTTTTGTCTCATAAATAGTCCTCAATAGAAAAAAATTACATGTAATGGAATGGAGGTAAGCCGAAATGGTAGCTCATGTCCCTTTAAAATGGTTGGGTGTAAATTTATAACTTGAGAATTATATGAATGCACATGTAAGATATGCAGGATCACTGATTTATTTATTTTTGTTTTTAGTTTAGATTAATACTATGTTTTTAAAAACCTGCGGAAAAGTCGCATTTATCTTAAATATCATGTATAAATTAATATATAATAAATATACTAAAAATAGCATGTGCTTAAATATATTTATATAGGTATATGCATTTACCCATGGTTTTGTTTTTTTTTTTCATTAATTTTTTTATCACTTCAAATTTCTAATATTAATTGTATTGTTATTTTTTTTACTTCCTTACTGTTTTTTTTATTAGTGATGTAATCTTTTTTAATACAAATAATAAAATAACAATTAATAAATTAATTTCTTTGGGGACGTTGGACAAAGTGGGCGTGCCGAGGATACTGTCTGCGTTACCCCGTGACCACACAGCGCGCCAAACTGACTCGATGACCGCTCTGAGGATCCCGTCCGATTTTTTTCCAGCAAACTTCAACGCAACAGGTGACCACTTATGTCATCTCGATGGAACGATCTCAGCGCCATGCAAATCCACAAATTTTCTTAGTGCAATCATTTTTGAACAGCTAAGAAGTTACGTTGATTTTTAATGTCTTAAAATGCCCCTATAAAAATGTATTGAGAAATCGATTGACCGTTTAATAGCTACTTTTCGTATTGGCTAATAAAATGCTAATAACCAAATGTGTATAGGTGAATAATGTTATCGTGTTTTCATCCGCCAAGAATTATTTAAAAAAAATGTATTGTTAATGAGTTTATACACCTTACTAGTTACTCTTATATCCGGTTCGAAATCCTTCTGACAACTTAACTTGCACATCTTAGAGTTTCAGTACTGAGAAAATGCAAGATTTGTCAGTTAAGCGAGGCGTTTGCGATTCGCGAAGGCCCAAGACTAGCACAGCGGGTGGCAATCGCTTCTGAGTTTAGAATTCTTAGTATTTGAATTGATTTTACCGCTGATTCAATGGTGGGTCGACCATTCTTCGAAAATGATCTCGACGTCAAGTGCATGATGCTGTGATAATCGTAAGGAAGTTTCAAAATCGACGATACAGATTCTTCGATCTTAAATTGGCTGTAATGAGCTGAAACAGGTCGAAATTCTTTATAATATTTCTTATATTAAAAGTATTTGATACGTTAATAAAAACAAGAGGTATAGTGTAATTACTATGCCATGACCTTTTTTCCTCGCACTTATATTAAAGTGATGCCGTTAAACAAATCTGAAAATAATAAAGGAAAAGTCTTCGCCTAAAATTTCACTCTTTAGGTTAAATACTTCGTGCTTCAAAAAACAGTAAGGATTATCTGAGTATACAGTTTCATTATAAATGATGTAATTTATTTATCTTTATCAAAACCACAGAAAATGGAGGGTTATTCATTGGGAGAGGGGGGTTTTTACTCTTGGTCTATTATTACGCATTTCTAAACCATTTAACTGATCAATAAGAACACAAGCAACTCTCTCCGGGGTGGGGGGGCGAGTTTAGGATATTTTTTTCCAGAAGTTTTTTATTTAAATGTAAAAAATGCCACTATCATATTTTCTTATAAATCCTCATCTTTCTTTGGTTGACTGCATCGTGTAGTCCCGTCCTCTAATGACATTCTCAGTGTTAGGGAAGTGATGATTTTTCTCTTTAATCAATTGACCATAGCCCTTATTTGAACCAATGTCAAGATTCAGACAGGAGGTTGATATTTGGCTTCCGAAGAGGGTAGTTTGTTTTGTCCATTCTCCATATGTAGCTATTTTTATATTGGGTAATGAGATTCTGGTTAATGAGAATAGTTTATCCACTGGAGCTGATTTGTTGTACTGAGCCCGGACTTTCTTATTTGCTCTTTGAAATGCTGTGTGTTTACAAACAAAACGCGATAATCCTAGATAAGTCGTATAGAAACAAAGCAGCTATCTGCAGTAAATGTGTAATGTAAATGTGTGGCCATTTGATAACAACAATTTACACCAACAATCAGTAATATCAATATTTTTTATTTCCTGTTGTATTTTAATGCCGTTTTCAAACTGAGTTTTGCAAATCGCTGTTTTTATTTCCAACATGATGCTAATGATATCACAAGAAAACACAGAGTTTTCATAATAAAAGAAAAAATAATCATAACTTAATATGTACTATACTATACTATATGTAGTAAAAAAATATTTTTATATTGAATATTTATTTATTTATATCAAATATATTTACGTATATATTCAATAATTGTTTATTCATTTCAGTTATTTGTTTATTTATTTGTTATTTTTTTAATTGTTTCATTGATTCATTTTATTTTTCATATATTAAGTGTTATTGAGTAGACATTTAAATTGTATTTATGTGTGTGTGTGTATGTGTGAGGGTCCTTGTGTGTGTGTGAATGTGTGAGGGTCCGTGAGGGTGTGTGTGTGTGTGTATGTGTGTGGGTGGGTGGGTGGGTGTCTTCATGTTCACCACAAATTGAAACAAGAAATAATAATCTAAAACAACAATCTGATTCCATTTAAAATATTAGGTGGACAAGCAATCTGCAGCCATGATAGAATTACTTATGTAGCTGATATTTTTTTTTTATTGAGAAAAAATGTTGGCCGATGAGTACGAGTCTATAACCTTCCTAACTAGGGAAGAGTTACCTGTTCTAAGGAAGGTTATATATGAAATGTTAAAGTGCATACAATAAACCAGCTCAAAACCCTGTGAAAATATAAAAATTAACTAAGGCACAAATATGCACTGATATTTCAAAACCGATACAAAACCTTATTATGATAATGTTTACAGATTGCCGCTTTTGATTCTATACTCCTTTCACCTGTCAACGGTGGCGTTTACTATAAGAGAAATCAGAAAGGTTGGCCCTCGACACCGTAGAGGGCCAAACGTTCTAATTCTCTTTCTTTAGCATCTAATGTTAAGCATCTTCTATGCTTTTTCGTTACACCTGGGATTTAACATAGTTAAGCCTAAAATGGTTCTTTGCCAGGCCCGATAGTGCTATTTGCGGTTACTGCCTTAAGCAACGATAAAACAGCAAAGCAGTCCACATGAGTAGGTCATTTTAATAAGGATGTTAAATTCCAAACAATATGCTCGCTCTCACCACATTAAACCATACCTAAAGTTCGATTCCTTACCAGGTTTGATATTTTCCCAGTTGACGATGACAAATTCATTTCGCTCTGGGTGACTCGTTTCATGTATGAGATTCAAAGCGTGTAAAATCTCGTGAGCTATCTCCCAAGGCTCCATACATTCGTATCCCAATATCACCGACTGGTGGATGAACAATAAATATTAATAAAAACAATAAATAATAAAGAGAACCAAACAGCGATACTCCAATACATACACAGTTACAGCGGCCAATTACTTGTTTATTCATACGTGTCAAAACTATGAGTGAAGTATACTAGTATTACAGTAAATTTGACATGTGCGAGGGTATATTTGTATATAAGATGTTTTTGCGAGTGTGTAATAAAAGGGGGTTTAAAGGTACATATGTGTGGAAGAAAATATAAATGTGTCTGGCAACACAAAAATAGATTGGTATTCGTATAGCAGCGCATTCCGTACCGCTGATACAAAAAAAAACTGTCGGAAGTAAAACAACCACCACCACCACCATCACCATCTCCCCTGACTCTAGCACAGGCACATTTGGCCTAGTTGAGTAGGGCCCAAAATAATTGTATATGAGTCATAGCAATTATTTACTAAAAAAAAAAAAAATCGAATACTCCAAAACTTCTGCGATATTTATAAAACGGTAAAGAACAGAATTTCCACAATAATTTCCTGGCTGCTTAGTCGTGGGGAGATAATCTCAGACTACGCCGAGATAAGGGGAAACTAATATCGTGAAAGTACGCCTCTATTCTAGTGACCGCATGTTAAAATACTCATCTCCTTAAGCCGTTTCACTTAAGTTTACTTAGTGTTAATCTTTAATGTGTCTTAATGGATAATAGAATGTTTAAAGGAGATTCTAATGCATTGCCATTCGCGTGCGTAAACTATGTGGGTTACAAACCAGGCGTTTAGTTGATCTATTGTAAGGTGTGGCTGATTAATTCTCATTTTCTTGCCCCACTGAATTAATTACGAACTAAGTATAATTTCTTGAAAATGTGAAATGTACACGTTACATTACGAAATGCATTACATTGCATGAAATCCGTTAAAAAAATCATACCTTCTCTCCAGGCCATATGCTTCTAACATTCCCTGCTATAGTATGCGCGCATTCGGTTAATCCAGTCGGGTTGGTGAAATGAAGATAGTTAGGTTTTGTAACACCTTTAGCAGTGGGTGCGCTGGTGATTTTTTCAAACAGAAGACACGAATCGTCCTCGATTATAGCTATACCTTGGAATATTGACATGTGGGCATACTTAGCTAAAAGAGAAAATAGGTTGATATCAAATTGGATGCCCGTCTTGTGAAGAAGGAAAATATTAACAGACAAATCCGACTTCATGTGTCTTACAATAGGTTTTGTTATCCAGCACGTAAGGAATTATTCCATACGTCCACACCAAGCCTTGAGAGATATCTGTATCCATGGGGTTTTCCTTTTCATCACCTCCTATACAAAAATATTTAATATTGTGTATTTATATCATTAGATAACAGTATATTTGTCTACTTCGCTTTCAATATGTAGGCCATTTCAATCGCGTGAAAAAATATATTAAAAATATTTCATATTTTATTTAATAACAAATGTGTGTAATATAAATAAATTATTTTACAAAGTGACATGTTTTATTTTCATCTCTACCTTTTGAATTAATCAACGCATATAAAGAATTTTTAATCGCATATAATTTTACTTTTACGTTTTATTTAAAATAATATTTTTATGACATTGCCAGTTTAGGAATGTAGAAAATAACATGATATTTTTTGTTAAGTCTAAGTCGTTTAATATCGAGGTCTACCTTATTCTAGTTTTAAGTTTTTGTTTTCACTTAAATTATAGTTTTAAGTAATAATTAAATAATTAATAATAATAGTAATAGAAAATAAAATAAAATTATTTAATTAATAAAATTACTAAATAAAAATCTAAGAAAATAAGTAGAATTCATAGATATTAGATAATAATAGAATATAATAATAGATTTCAATTTAGTTTTATTCCATTTTTACGGTCAACTCAACGGAAATGTATAAATTCATATTTTCTTTTATTCTAATAATAGTACTAGTCTAATAGTAGTGTATTCACACACCTTTATTGAGTAACTATACGAACCTCCGTTTGCGATAACACCAATATTATAATGTATAAATGTTTGGGCTAGACACAAAACCTTTAATTTAAATAGAAAAAGCATATTTTGCCTATTTTCGCGATATCAGATTAAAGTTAAACGCGAAAATATGCTGATGTATTTCAGATAACCCAGACGACATTTTGCAATAGCCGCCGCTTGTAATACGTATTTCAAACGGCTAATCAAAGTTTTGACATTCCTCTGAAAGTCGATAAAAATATCATAAATTTCACACACTTTTATGTTTTCTATTACAATTTTCCGGTTTTACGCCAGCCTGTTTAAATGTATTTTTAAGCGACCATATTAGGTTAACTCTGTAGGTTATTTGGTTAAGTTTTATGATGATAAATATTGCATTGATCAACTCTTCTGTAATATTGTATGTTTTTGTGTCGCTTTTGAATGAAAGTGAATCCACATTTTCTCTCAAACGTAAGTATATAAATTAATAATGAAAAATACTCTATTAATACAATAATACTAAGCGTATACGATACGCGATGCGGTTAAAAAATGCTATTTATGTAAACCCACACTTACAAGAATGATGCTGTCGTACCGTTAAACCTGCTGATAGAAATTTGTTTTTAGTTGAATCAGAATCTAGTTGCGAGACCAGGTGCACGAGGGTCGATCACATTCTGCAGGACCTAGCCGGGAGACCCTGCTTAGCTGAATCGGATCTGCTAGGTTATAATAAATTTATAGTGAAAAATTAGAAATATATATTTCCCATAATCCATGGTCTGCATTTACCTAGATTTTAGTTGACTTCAAAAGACAGAGATAACGCTAGAAACCCTCATACATTTGAAATACTCAAGATTAAGTCCGATTACAATGCTAAAAAAATCTTTTTATCCAGTTATCCAGTACAATATTTCTTTTTGAAGACCTAGATATATTTTACATAACAGACAAATCATTTTTGCTACTCTTCTATCCATACACACACACAAACATAACGACCAAATAAATTTTTCATATTTATTTTTTTGTTTATTGTTTAGTTATTTGCAATTTCCACTATGATGTTGTGGCTATTGTTTAATTTTTAACTCCTAATCGGCCTTTTAATTCTTTTCGTTTACCAATTAATATAAAAAAAAGAATTTGAACCCCGAATTACATTATTGAATAGATTATATGTCCATAATACATTTTTTTATTGTAGAAATTGATTTTTTATTTTTAGTTTATTATATTATTTCCTAAACTTTTAGCCCACCAATTACATACACTAAGGCAATCTCATCGACGTGAATGCAAAAATGTACTTTACGACCCTACCAGAAGGAAAAGAAGTATTAGTCAACAGGACACGGGCTTGATTAAAGAATCCCTCAAGGTGAAAAATGCATTCGGCAATGAGCTTTCCCCCCGAAAGGATGATCACAAAATGGCCGCCCATAAAAGCAACGGCACCACTAAAATGACACTCGCAAACGGTAAAGTGACGACGCGGGCGACTGTGGCGAAACGTGGATCTAAAGCGAGGGTTACTGCGAAGCCTACGCCCATGCCGAGAAAAAAACTTCCCAAGAAAGTGAAGCCATTGGTGCAGAGCAAGGCGAACGAGAGGCACACGAGAAAGAACATCACGAAAAAGGGAAAGATGAAGGCGTTGCGAGAGAAAAGAGGGAAAAAGAAGAAGAAAGATAAAATGAAGGCTAAGAAAAAACAGAATAATGCTAATATTAGTAAAGGAAAAAATAAGAGGAGGTACGAGTATGCATCTACTGGTCTAATATAACATTTTCTTGTAAATAAAAAAGGTAAATCCGTAATACATTTTATAAAATATACATTTTATTTGATCATTTAAAAATATTTCTAAATTCGTAATTCATTTTTTTTTTCATTTACGCACACGACACTCATACATTATAAGGTTATTGCGATGTCATCCATTATTTTTAATAAAGCTTGGTTTTTTTGCCTACATAACCATATTTAAATTTGATAGAAATTCTGGTATTAGTATCGGTAGAAGAAAATATGACGGCCATGTTATTCTGTTTCCGTTATAAATTATTCTAGATAATAACAACAGTTTCTAAATTTCTCTGCCACCCATATGCAGAGTTGCCCCTTAGCTTTTCCTTGAGGATAGTCCTACCCTATTTAGATATTTTCATCCCTTGTCCACTTAGACGTCAATCTTGATAGGGGCGGGCATTATAGGAAAACTCATCCCCTCAGCAGTTTAATTAAGGTTAATAGAGAGCAATAAGGCAGACTATCAATATTCAAGTAAATTGAAGGCTAAGGAATAAAGTGTCTTGAAGGCTCCTTCGGTTGAGGCTAGGAGTGTCTTCACGCGAGGAACGACACTGTATCTTGAGGTTAACTAAATCGTGTTTTATAGAACCATTTTTTTTATTTAGTAGAAGGTTATTTCTATTGTACTTTTAATCATTCAACCAAAAAATAATATAATTAAAATTATTAGAATTCGGTTAGGCAGAATGACATATTTGTATTTATTATTATTACATACTGTGAGATTTGCCCGAAAAGACAAAAGATGTGAAATTCAACTACCTATTGTTTTGTCCTTTAGATATGTAAAAAAGACGAAATCATTTGAGCCGAATGCTTTGTTCGATGACACTGAGCCTATACAATCATCAGAGGAAAGCCGTGAAGATCGTGTTGGCACCTCTGCCGAATCCGACGACACTGAAGGAGATGGTGATGGAGGTAGTTTTGCAGATTTTTTTTTTGTTTTTTCAATGAAATTACTAACCTATAGGTCATATACATTTGTTTTAGGCCTTACTCAACTAAGCTTAATGTGTTTACAGCCAGGGAAGATATGGTGGTAAAGAAGCGTTAAAAATGGTATTCGAAAAGTGTCTAATCAATAGGTTTGGGGGTACTACTGTACAAAAGGCAAATTAATGTAATCAGCTTAGTCATAAGAGAGTCTTTCATTGTGACTAGAATATGTCTCAGCTTTCAACAAAAATCGAAAGGAAAATGATCACTTTCTAGGCATCTTATTATAAATTGTCGTCTTAAATCTGATAAATAGAATAAATCCTCTTTATTTCTAAAATAAATTACGAAATTAGTTATTAAAGATTTGAGATTAAAATAAATTTTATATAAAACAAAAAATAAATCTTGCTCAATATGCCTTGGCAGCGGTTGTCGTCAAACAATTAACAGTGAACACCTATGAAGAAATTCAGATAAATAAATATCAGATAAATATCTGGTCACTTGCCACTTGACTTCTATGCTTTTCTATTGGCTTTAGAGAAACTGATGAAGAGAAGGTCTTCACCTCCATCCCTCTTTTCTGCCCATCTTCCCTTCTACCCGCACCCCAAAACTCTTAACTTTTTAACCTCCTTTTTCTTAACCGACCTCACTCTAGCCTCTCCTAATTAATTTTATTGACTAAATAATTTTATTAAATTTTCTAACTAAACCTAACCTATCCAAGAAAACTAAATAGTCAAGAAAATTACAATTTGATTGGTCGTTATCGTAAATCATTTTTCTTTTATATACATTGAAATAATGACACCATATTATTTTTATACTTTTTATAGCATAGTCATTCGTACATTCGGTCACTCGTACTCCTATTTATTTCCCTGGTCAGTAACAATATGCCAATATTTATTGCCCTTTCTAGGCGACACAGAAGGTCCAAAATTGGGAAAACTGGTGTGGGAAAATGGTATTATTCCTTATATCGTTGATGGTGACTCTTATGGTAAGTTGTCAATATTATGTTGTGAGCATTTATATTGTAATTATGTACGCGATATAACCTATGTGTTTAACAAAACACCGTATTTTCTAATTCATGATACATTTTTCGAATACTTATATTGTAAATTATTTATGCATAAAATAACTTGTATATAATCAAAAAAGCCCGTTCGGCACGCCCGAAGGCGGAGGTAGATTTCACCGGATCAAAGTAGGGGATAGGCAAAATCCAATTGTACGAACTTGTATCAAGCAATCCAATGCCCGACCGGCACCCGCGCACCGCAACCCGCCCGCGCCGTGCATTGAGAATGCGCATATTGAATCCCTTATAGCCGTAAGGGTCTTATTTCTGCCGTAAGGGTTGCTCATATCAAAAATTATTTCAAACAAAAGTTGTAGGGAAATTATAGGTCTACAATTAACATTTGGAACGGATTTGACCCCGTTTCTATTATGGGAGGTATGTTTTTTTTTAATCAGTTTTTACCACCCCTAGGACCAATGGTTGGTGCTATCAAAAAAAAATACTGAGATAAGTTTTAGGCATTTATCTTAGAAATAATATACAATTTAAATGAATTCGATATTTTAAGAAAGGAATCTAAGAAAGAAGAGTCTAAGAATATTATAGCAAAATTTCACTTTTTCGAAATAATCCCCCATTTCCGCCCCCCTGGTATGATTTTGCCCATTAACATACTTGGCCGAGATTTTGTACCCTTAAATTTTGTTTATCAATTTGAAAGTGATTGGTGTAAAATTACGGCAGTTATCGTGCCCACGAGAAAGATATATAGATAGATATATAAACTTACATATAAACTTTTAAATTGAGGGTTATTTTGAGAGGATGTGAAACGAAAGATATGTCAAAGTTTTCCAAGAGTCATGCCATTGCAATAGGGTAGTGCAATAGGGTACTTTCTTAATGAAACCTACCTAAAACAGCCATATGACTTTTTTTTTGTATTACCGAAAATCGCTTTAAATTGCAGCTGGCTTTAAAAAGCATAATATAAAAGGTAACATAGACTTTAAAGTCTATGAAAATACTAAAAATACTTAAATAATGGACCAATACTACCACAACATCATTTAAACAATCATTTAATTTATATCTTGGTCAGATTCTGTGAAGATTGTTTCGTTCAGGGATTTTGATTTAATGTATTTGTCAATTAATACATTCTATCTTTTCTGTTAACTAAACACATTCAAGCTAACCTTGTTTGTCGTAGATCACGATTTATATCACAAAATAAGGGTAGCATTCGACCATATGGAGAAGTTCACCTGTATAAAGTTCCAGAGGCTAAGAAAAATCCCAGAAAATGATGAAAATTTTATGTTTATTACAAATCCCAACGGAGTGCAAACTTGCGTGCACACAAATGAAAAAAGGCTAATACCAGGGAAAAGGGTAATATTTTTATCACGATGAATTTAAGTAATCTACCTTCAACTACCCGCTATAGTTGCCAGGCTAAGAGTACTGCGCTATTGCACTAGCAAAGCCTGTTCTTTCATAGCAACAGAAGCGCAATATACAGTATTGTATTATTAGTTTATACTAATATAATACTGCATGTTGCATACTGCAATTATTATAGTATAGTGCTACAATTTAATTTTATTATTATATAATGTATAGTACTAATCAAGTAAAAATAATAATATAATATTAACTAGTATATTTGTCTTTATCGTTTGTTTTAATTTGATTGTTGATTGTTGTTTGTTTGATTGTTTTAAAACAAATGAAAATTATAGAATTAATATTGCAAACGCGCTCTACATTCGTAATTCTATAAATGGAATAAACTTAAGATTTCTTGGCTCTGAGATATATCTATCTCATGACTCAAAATAACACTAACAAAATGACGATAGAATTTTATAAATATGTTTATCCAGGGATAATTTAAAATCACTACTCTTTATGGGGTTGATCGTTATATTTAAAATAAAATTAAATCTAAATATTTTCGAAAATAAATTTCACAATAAGTTAAATATAGCGTTATAAACGCGCTTTTTCGCAGTTGATTATTCTGCACTCCGAGACATGCCGCATCAGCAGATCTAGGTCAAATACTTAGCCAAAGTGTGGTCAAGGTTGGGATCAGCCGGTCAATATGCAGTAATCCGTCCCCTGCGTGCCCAGGCGCTAAACTCCACCCCTCCGCGGCCCGCCATGACAAACATAATGTTCTCAAAATTTCGAAGGTTTTTATTTTTCATTTGAAAACCGTGTTTATGGGAAACATATTGCAAATATCCTCCTGAAGCGCAGTAGTGATTTTAAATACAATGGGACTTATTATGCAGTGACACTGGCCCATTGCAGTAAATTCTATAGACATTTAAAAAAAACAACGAAAATTAAAATTCGTTTTGTGTTTTTGTACAAAAATAGATTGAGCAGTGAATTAATGCGTGGATTCGAACCTGCTAACGTCTAAAGATTGCCTAAAATTGCTGATCGCTTGTACTGTACCTGTAATTTTACATGTTTATCAAAGTAACATATTTTTATATGTGTGAAATGATTGTGCGGCAATATCACGAATATTAGTTTTTCTGCAGACGGTGGTCCTCGGATACAAATGCATGGCGCTGGGCGAAATAGCCCACGAGATAATGCATCTCCTTGGCTTTTCTCACGAGCACGTGCGCGCGGATCGTGACAAATACGTCAACATAAGATGGCAGGATGTGCGGCTAGGTAATTCTTTGAAAAAGTCCCCTTTAAAATAAGATCTTACGTTTTTAGCCATCCTAAAAGAAAGGTAGTCCTGGTCCTAGAAGTTACCAGCATCTGAGAATCTAAAGAAACATGTTATTACATAAAAAATATAATTACATACTGCCACTAACTCTTGTTAGTGTTAGTGGTAGTATGTAATTATATGTTTTGCATACGTCCAAAGAACCAAGTTCCTCCAAATACGAGTACATAGGTAAACGATTTGAAGGTTAGTTGTATATTAATTTCTTGACGGCACAAACGTTGCATTTGCATGGCGACGTATATATTCGTCAAAGCGAGAAAGCCTCCCCCACTTGATTTGATTATTTCTACCAACTTAATTATAAGCGTTTCATCCTAAGATTTCTTTTTAGTGTTTAATTAAAAGCGTATGCTTATTTTAACCCATCACATACATCTTTCAGGTTATAAAAGATTCTTCGAGAAAAATCCAAACGTTGAGTTCGACGTTGACTTTCCTTACGACTACAATAGTGTTATGCACTACCCGTCAAAAGCCTTCACCAAGAACGGCCAACCCACCATCGTGCCAAGAGTAAGTTTGGAGTTTCCTATACATTCTTCGTGCACAGCTTATCGGATACCAGGAACAGGCTAGGCAGTAGGCACTGACAATGCTTACAGAAAATCCGGTCCACGTTTATAAAATTAAATACAAAAATAAAAATTTAGATTTTTTTACATTACAACATTTAGCAAACAGACAAACAAGTTAAGCATCTAAGTATTTGTATAAAGACTCAATCTTATCGACAGGTGGGATGTGGAACTAAGATTGGAGTACCGTACTTATGTCAAATTTCATTGAATATTAAACTAAACATTTTTTTTATTGGTTAAGTATTTGGTTTATTTTTGTAATATAATTTATAAATTATTCTCAGCTTCCCAATATGGTCATAGGACAGAGATCAGCTCTGAGTGTTCTCGATATGAAAAAGATCGACATGAAGTACGCGCCGGAATGCAACAAAAGAGAAAAGCAGCAGCTTAGCAGTGTCTGCAAGACGGTGAGCAACGTATCATAATTGTATCCGATTCAGACAAACCTCTGTTACGGGCCGTTTTAAAGATTGCATCGTATTATTGGCCCGAACATCAGTAGCTATCATTATTTGGTATTAAAATAAACCAAACATACCATTAGATAATCTCACTATTTATGGTCTAATAGTGCTCATAAATATTATTTTTTTGACTTAAATTATAAAATTAACCTAGCAAAAAAATTATTAAAATTAAACACGTAACAAGTAGAAATAAAAACTAAAAATAAAGACAGATTAAACTAAACTAACCTACGGGTGGCGAATCTGCAGTCAATTATATTGGTCAATTATACCTTTTTTTTTATTTATATGTCGAAATTGTGTCACAATTTAGGTAAAAATAAACTGCTCGTGTGGCCTAAATTCTACCCAGAAATCAAAGGCCCTAATTACGTCGAAACATTGGTAAATATAAACTCACTTCTCGAAATCCTTACCTAAATGTGACTTCAAAGTAAATCGAACCTAATTGCAGATTAATAGATAGAAATCACTTAAACATTACCATAATGGTATATCGGCAAATATTACTTTAAATTAGTATTTTAGTTAAATATATTACGAAATTTTGATCTAAATGGGGTAATTTCGCCTTTGATTTACGTTTCTCGTCGTAAAATGTTTTTTTTAAAGTACGGTACTAAGACCGTACCTGAACTTAAAATTAGCTACCGTAAACTTGGCTGTGTCAAATATAGTATTTTCTGAGACTGTGCTGGATGAATATAATAATTTGCTATGGCGCCAAAAATGACGCACAATTCACCAAGGCCAGTTTATTACCATATATTTATTATATTAGGATTTTAAAAAATGTTAAAGAACGGAAACTAAAATAAAAATACTTTTAATATTTGTGTATTTACAGTAATTATTTATTTCACTTCCAACTATTTCGTGCATAAAATTATTTTTACATGCGACTTTGTTATACATAATATCATTAATTCATCATTTTTTTTAAATTATATTATATTATTACGATAGCGATACTGTTCAGGTTATGCAAAATCCAGATGCCAGTGAGGACGTTTCGACAGTCCTGGCCGAAATGAGTGACGAGGGTATCAAGTACTACTCTTCGAAAATTTGGCCAAGGGCGACTATCTACTTCAAATTTGATGACGAGTCAAACTTCTGTAAGTGTCATATACAATTATTTTGGGCCCTACTCAACTAGGCCAAATATGCCTGTACTAGAGTCAGGGGAGATGGTGGTAATGAAGCGTTAAAAATGGTATGACCATGTGCGGAATCGAACCCGCGACTTTTGGGCCATAAGTCGAACGCCTTAACCACTAGACTAGCACGATCTCTTATTTATTTTTAATGTTTTCGTCATTTTAATACCTTAATATAACACAACAAAATGGCCTGTCCAGATGAATTCCTCATCGTGATTTGTTGGTTTTATATTGAATACAGTTTCCGATTCGGGAAAAACCCAGCCAATTGGTTCTGCGGTTTTAAGCATTATTTGTGAAGACGATATATCCAAATTCATCCAAATTCAGCATTTGTCCGATCGCGGCGAACATTAATTTCGGGGTAATTGTACGCAAACGCGGCCAAGGCTGCGTTAGCTATCGCGCTCAGCTTATAAGAAAGGTAATTTAGACCAGCGCTTTAAAGAAAATATAAATTTGGGGATGAAATAATGTCGCATTTTTTAAAATAATCTCCTACTCATAATAGTCAACACAAACTCCCCATTAGGTCTTCGGAAATGGTCTTGCGAGTTGCAAAACCCTTTTTTTATGTTTCTAACTATAATAAAATAGCACTAAAGTTTTGTCGGATATCACTGTGAACTCGATTTAGAATCGTGGACTGGTTGGTTTGTTCCAATGGTTCCAGGTAGACCTGCACCCCCCTCCCCGCTCCCTTGTTTAATAAAACTTTTCTACCGTTCTCTAAAATCTCAAATCTGTCCGTGAAAATCTCTACCGTTTAGGTCGCAGTTGTTTAAAAATTAATATCGACATCTACCGCAAAACCGCCAAACCATCGATTTTTGCTTTGAGCCGTTTTTGGGTAACAGTTTGTTATAAACACACTAGGTGTCTTTAAAAAAATATATATTTCTGAACTTATTTCTCATCAACACAAAGAAATTAGCACAGTTGGAATTTACTTTATTATAAAAAAACATTATATTGCACTATTTTACCTAGCATGTTAAAGGTTTAAATCACCCGCTAAAGAAATGAATAAGAATGAAACTGATATTAGCAATACATCCATGAGAATTTAAATACAATATTTTCAGCTGAGGAAGAGAAGCTGCTGGTCGTCCGTGCTGCCCGTCACATTCGAATGATGACCTGTCTGCAGATCTTGGAGTACGACGCGCACAAGCACGGCGACATTAAGGACATGATCGTGCTGATACATTCCAGCTCTGCTGATGCTGCATCCATGGAATGCAAGTGTCCTCCGAGCGGAAAGCAAGGAGGGCTGCAGGTAAAACTTTAATCGGCCTTGTGCTTAGTCGCTGTAATATGATTATGCATGCTTCAGTATGCTTAAGCACCACGTTACCTGATTGCTCTACATTCTATGACGTTACTCTACATATGTTTTACACCGTAAATTATTTTAAAAAAAACGCTATTATTATTATATAGAGTGATGATTTTAGAGGCGTGGTTTTCAAGAAGAGATAAAACGCATATAATTTGATGTTATGGCTAAGAATTTAGTTTTATTATAAAGATAAGGGTTTGCCATTATGTTTTAAAAATGATTTCGGGTAAGTGGCCGCCGCGGCTGACTCGAACAAATTCCCCCCAATTTACAACCACTTTTTGCAGCAAGTTGGGCCGTATGTCAGCAATAACGCGCCGAATATTCTCTTCCAAGGCGTTAATCGTGTCCGGCTTATCTGCGTAGACAAGCGACTTCACATAACCCCACAAAAAATAGTCCAGCGGTGTTAAATCGCACGATCTTGGAGGCCACGCCACGTTGTTCAGGAGTAAATCTATTCATTATGAAATGGCAAACCAAACTGAGCATAAATCAAGTGACAGCTGTCAAAAACACCAACTACGAAAAAAGTAGTGCCAGATTGAAAACCACGCCTCTAAAAAAAACACCCATATAATAATTAAGTAGTCTCGTTTTTTTATATATGAGAACAATAATTTTGTAATTTTTTTAGTTTATAAGTTAAATTTGCATGTGCTAAGTTAGGGAAATAGGTGGTGATGAAGCGTTAAAACTATATGACTAAAAACCCGTGACCGTGAAAATTTAGCAAAACGATGAACAGCTACTTATAGTAGTCTACTTCTGAATTAAAGAAATTTGAAATTCAGTTATGCTAGAGTGTAAGCTGATGTATAGAAAATGTTAGATGTTTAATGTTAAATGTTAAATATTAAATGTTAAATGTTAGATGTTTTCTATACATTGATGTATAGAAAATATAATGATATAGCTAAAAGATATCTCATCGTGAATGAGAGAGATATCACGATGAGATATCTTATACAAATGCAACTATTTTGAAAGTATCTGTTATTTATTTAATAAAAAAAACTAAATATTCACGAAAAGGAAAACAAGTGGAAAGTTTTCTAATTTAGTTGTACCTAATTTTGAGTACAAAGATTCCTCAAGTCGAGGAAATAGTAAATGCATGATAAAATGTAAGTATTTATTATTGAGATCCTTGAGAGGTTCCGCATAAAATCAAGTACGCCAAGCGCAGTGAAAGATCCGCTGTCAGTCAATTATCTCTTTTGGGGTTCAGACTGTTTGCTATCTTTTCTACAGGAAGTTACGTTAGATCTTGGCTGCTTCGACTCGGGAACTGATCTGCTGCACGTTTTGATGCACATAGCAGGCTTTGACCATCAGCACAACGCGCACGACAGAGACCAGTATCTGAAGATTAATTGGGAAAATATACTGCCAGGTAACCTATAGATTATTGTGGCTTTTACAAATTAAAAGCAATTTATTGGAAATAGGACAAATGCCTATATAATTTAACTATCGTGGGTCGAGCAACCTTTTGGGAGATACGAGGTTTGGCGCTGATTGCTTAGGTCGAGGATAGATTACGAGGGTTTAGAAAATAAGAAACTATTTGAAATGTGGTCAGATGAGGACAAAAGTCTAGTTAACATATTGCTGTTATTGTATTTCATATAAACCTAAATAAATGTGACACAAAACACATGTCAATTTTTTTTTTTTTTTTGATGCTACTTTACATAAGAGTTGAAAATATTTTATTTCGACACGTTTCGAAACATTTAAGTTCTTAATAAATATAAGATTTGACAGTATGGTCGTTGGCGGTCACGGAATATGCGAAGTGAAGAAATTATGCTGACTTAACAGGTCACATATCGGGAATCCCACTATCTGCAAAAGTGATCATTATATTCTTTTTTTTTTCATTTTTTAAAGAAGTGCGGATCAAAGATTATTATTTAATGAAATCGGTTATCTTCTTCTCTTCTCTTCTTCCTTTTCCTCAGCCTGTCGCCATCCACTCCTGGATGAAGCCCTCTTCCATTTCTTTCCAAGTATTTCTATCCGTTGCTGTTTGGAGTTAGCTATTTGGGCAAATTGGTTATAATTCAGGTTAATAAAGACACTTAATAAAACGAAAGTGACATATCTGAATTTGGTTTTTATGTTCCTTCCTCTTGGATTGACGTTTCTTTGCCTAAATTTATTTATTTATTTTTATTTATTTATTTATTTATTTATTTATTTATTCTACATAATTAATTTGACAAAAAAAAATAGAAATGTAGTAGTTATAATCACAGTTATAAATGAATATTACATATGCACCGGGGGCGATTAGCACTGCTACATTTTGTGCCCAGCCTTTACTAGACTATGTCTGTACTAAGGAAGGCAGTGTTATCTGTTGTAAATTATCTCTTGTTATCCTTTCATTGTTTTAAATTGATTTGTTATGTTATTGTTTATGTTTCACTGTTTTTCCTATATTAAATCTATTTGTTTAATTATATCAGTAAATAGGTAAGTCTGAATGTTAAAACATGTTTTTTTGTGATTTTTTTTTAGCATACGTGGATAGTGTGAAGATGCTTCTACCGGCCGAAGCCAGTTTGGGTTTTCGGTTCGACTACCAGAGCATCATGCAGTTTCCTTGGTATCAATACAGCAGCAATGGAAATGAAGTTTTTATTCCAGTTTGGGTGAGTGGGTCCACAACCAATAATTTATCCATCGGATTGGAAACAAAAAAAAAATGCTCCCTGCCGCCTTGTCCTTTTTTTCTCCCAACTAGAGCTCGGCCGATCAGAGCAACTAACTCAAAGTAGCGTTAAAAGTGCGATCTACAAGTATACGATTATATTTGTTTTGACCATAAAGCCAGATTCCTCGAACGGATCAAGACTATAAACCCCGCAGACCAAAGAAGACCCAATATGGTGATATGAACCCCAATTCCGGAAGCCGTTTGTCAGGAGGACCGCTAATCTTCTAAAATAACTCCTATTTTCTAATATTTTTGACGGAGTATATTATATTTTTCGGAACGCAACATTATTATTTTTTGCGCATCACTGAATTGTTGTGGTTCTATGTAGAACATTGTTGTCAAAAATATATACATCGTGATAAAAAAAATCCAAGTAAATGGCCCTACAATATGAAATATGATTTTAAAGACTACGCATCAAAATTCACTATGGTTTAAAAAACGTTGTAAACTTTACGGGATATTACCAAATGGTTACTGTAATACGGATACCAGCTGATCGTCATTGACTGCGCGAAGCCAAGGTCACGAGATATCGATCGCGTGTAGCCACGTCAAAGGTACACCATTTGGGGATGAAGTAGTTTCACATTTTTCTACACAATACAAACACCACATTAAGTCTTTGAGGTGTAATCTATACAATACAATATAATATTAAATATGAGATATTACTAGGTTTCAATCGTACAGTGTACCTACCGACTCAAAAACAATTTTGTTCTCAAACTATTTACTTATTATTTATTTATCTATGAAATTTGACTACAATCTCATCTATTATTATTGATTATTATTGATTATTATTGATGTTATCGCGGTATATATTGTACACCTTTTAATAAAATTATACATTTTATTTAATTAATTTATTTAATTGTATAATTTTATCAAATTATACAATTTTTAAATTAGTTTTAGATATTATTCTTATATTATTATAATGATTTGGCTCAATACAACAAATGGTTTTGGTCGTATTTCAGAATGACGGCTGGACCATGGGAACTTGGGATGAACTCAGCGAAATAGATAAAATGAAAATCGATAAAGCGTATGAGATGGAATGTCAGAAGAATGACGAGGAGTATCTGACGTCAGAAGAAGAAGAAAGGAAAACCGGACGTCTGTCGATGAAAACAGCAGCCGAGGAAATCTCACTCGATCAGGAAGATAGCTCCGGAGACTCCGACAGGCGAGTGCTCAACACTCGCTTCAGAAGGGTCGGCGCTTTCAATAAAACGATTCCGAAAATGCTATAAGCGACGAGGAATAAATGTATTCATTAAGAAAAGTTATCGGGTCGTTGGATTTTTTTTTGTGTTTTTCTTTATGTTTTAAATTAAAATGTGTCAAAAAAAGTCTTTAATAATATGATTTATAAATATATCTTCAGCTAAATATAAATAAATATTTGAGGTTCAAGCGCAACCAAATAAAACTAATATGTATTTTTTATAATTCTATAATGCTTTCCTACGCTTTGTCAAAAAATTGATAACTTTTCTAAATTTTTCATCAAATATAAGTCAAATACCTTTACAACTCAATTATGCATGTAGAAGGTTGTTTCTCTGGCTTATTTATCATTAGATGTTACAGGTGGTGAAAAGAGAAAAGGAGGCATACTAATAAAATGCCAGACGTTTCGACGCGAAGGTGGTGCCTTTCTCGGTGGCGAATTGACATGGCGAAGTCCTCTTCCACGCGAACATTCAGTGCCAATTCAGAACATTAAATTTCCACTTCTAACGTGACAGGTGGCTTCTTAAGAAAGATAATCTTATTCTACGATTAGTCGTATCCTGGGTTTGTGCACACGACATATTACATATTAATTGATTATTTCCCAAAAGTAGTGTTCGGCCTAAAAAAAACGCCATTTCACGTGAAATTTTGATAAGATATAAAGAAAAAAAAAATGATAAGTTACGGTCTTCAAACCTTGAAGGCGTGGTATCGTAGACCCACAAACCGTCTCAAATATCTAGGTCATTTCCGGTAGCCAGTTCGTGAAGGCAGAATACCCGATGAAGACAAAAAAAATCATGAAGCCAAAAATCGTCATCTGCGCGCCTTCCTAAGTGGAGTGACGCAGGAAGGACATATTTGACACTCACACATGCACTTAAATTTTTAGGTCACTCTCATGTTGGGTCATCTTCTGTGCGTAGCTCCCAATTATACTGTTTGTTTATTATAATTATTGTGTAAAAACTATTCTCCACGAAATAATCTTACTCTTTAACCGGTAGATAGCGATATTTTAATTTACTCGTGGACCGTCCAATAGTACCGACATCTCTCTCTGACGCATTCAATTGTGGTCCTCATGATTAACTGAGAATGGTATCGCACGTTTTTTCTATTGACTTGCGAAGATGAAGGGTGCCCGAATATCCCTTTTAATTGTTTCTGGATGCATCTGGATCCAAGCAAGACCGTTGCGTCATTGACACATTATTGGGATGGGAAAATACTTTTTTTTAAATCTACTCTTTACTAAAAATTGAAAAATTATCAGCTGACCTGTTAGTCTGATGCAGTAGTGATTAGCTGGACGAGGCGATTTCGTAACATCGACATTCTTAACTGGCATATTGCGCTCACGCGACCAAGGGGAAGAGAAATTCACAGTCGAACGTATTCACAATGCAAAATTGTCAAATTCACACACTAATGAATCGGCAGACGGTCGAACAAGTTCGCCATAGTCATTTCGGCTCGACGCGAGCGTCTTCTTTCGAGCCAATCATCGATACAATACGCGATCAAGATCGCAAGAAACGAACGGTGAAGTTTGCTACTCTAATTATACAGGCTGTAACAAAACGATTTAGCACTTATGAGGACGGGGTAATAAAATGGCCGTTTCTTTTAAGATGGAAGTAGTTAATATTTATGTATTCACAGAAAGCGCTACGTCCGGCCGCCGTTAAACACCTAAACACAAAAATACTTAAACACATCATAAAACAGCATAGTTAACCTCACCAGCATAGACAAGAATACACCTCCAGCAGAACCAGCCTCTCCTTTCAGTACGCTCTCTCTCTCATTTTCTTTTTTCTGTCTCATCTCTGTTACTAAGTATATTGCAATTCACTCTAGCCCCGAAAAATCCACGGGATCCCGGTATAGAGCTGTTGTGTATTTTAGGTAAAGATTTTATTAACAATGGATTAAAAAGGTTCAGTTTTAATAGAATTCGCAAACTTGCCTCAACGTCTGCTCTCACTTTTAAGTCAATTACCAAAGAAAGAGCGAGTCAGCGCTGCGCTGATGTTTCTTCCTCCTAGAAGTTAAAATGCCGCCGCGCAGCGACAACAAACGAAATCACTTCCAATTTGTAATTGGAACGGCGCGGACGCGTCGCTGTTCGAATTCGTAATTCGTAATTCGTAATTCGAAATTCGTAATTCCAACTGTCAGAACGCGGACGCCATTTTGAACTGCCAAAGGCCAACCGCCATCTTTGGACATTTTGTGTTTACAATCTATGGCCGTTGATTCTTGTGTTTCGTTTGGTGCTCGTTCAAAGTAATCATTCCGTTGAATCGTTGCTGTAATAATCAGGCCGCGGAAGGTAAGTTGTTTTTATGTATTTTGCATAAAACATGCAAAGCGAGTTTATTGATATATTTTGATTCACCTACAAGAGTTTCATTATATTATTTTTTTTGGCAACAATGAATAATATAGCATTAAGAACTTATGATTGTTGAAGTTGCCCTTGTTTTATTTTATTTTGGGTATCCTACGTAACACTAAAGAACGATTTTTACTTTGCGAACCCTTAGGTTAGGAGTGTGTTGTTTTTAGGCAAAATTTGACCTTTACTTATCGATCTTTCCATTTACCCTTTTCTATCCCTTTTTCAAGTATCGATAAATAAGAGTCCTCCGAATGTCATATAATCATTTTTGTGGAACAATTAATAATTACGATGCTGTAAATACGATAAAAACAAAGAATGTAGGTATTTATCGAAAAAACAGATGCAATTCCGACCCTAATCCAGTAAGAAGAGATATGTAGATGGGATAATCGTAAAAAGCACTAATCGGGACCCAGATAAGACAAGTTATAAAATAATGAATCAATAAGCCGAAGATATTTTTTTTAAATAAGAATAAGTTTTCATGGAAGACCTTTGGAATTGGATAGAGAGGGGGGAATGAGTTTTTTTTTGTGGATATGAACAGACTTGCGGTTCAAAATGCAAAATGATACACGTGTGCATATAATATCACGACTGGTTTTAAGTACATGGGTTCGTGCTAGGCCTGCCAGAGTTCTTCAAGTGCGCGGACTACTCTTCGTTAAAGGAAATTTTGCGTCATTGCTGTTGAATTTCAATAAATTCCGGCGCTCGACGATCGCCGATTGCGACATTTTCGTTCCATACATTCCAAAGTTTACGATGAAAATGTTAGCATTCAAAATAACCACACACCCCCGAAAACGTGCTCCCTAGAGTATTGGAATTAGGTAGGATTTCTGCAGAATTAATGAAAATATAAATTAAAGCAATGGCTTCAGTCAAAAAAAAACCGTTTATCTGCAGTTTAATTCATACATTTTATATGTAATTACGACGTAATAACGATGGTCATTATTCAGAAAATGCAAAAAACCATCAGAACGTTCCTAATTGTAGGTAATAAAGAAACTGATATAAAAATAACCTCAAAATAAATTATTTACCAATTAACTATATCGCACTGATGGATTAACAACAACAATATGCAGGGTAATTACCAACAATGTTTATTCGTATATTTATTGGTTTTTAATGGTCTTAAGATAAACATAATGCATTCATTGAACCTTTCCTCAATTCAAACACTGAATTAGTATTGTTTGTGGTTAGGTATGTAAATATCATTCGACTTTATTATTTCATTTGACTTTGGTCCCGATTGGGTATGTTGATTCGGTTTTTACTCTAATTATTCGAAATTGCGCATAGCGTGTAGGTACCTACTTTTCTTCGACCGAAGCCGTCTTATTTTCCAGAAAATTTTAAGCAGTGTAACCACATCCTACCTCATCCATCCGTTTCAAATGAAACCTTAACAATCCTGAGGAAATCATTGGAAATAAAACAAGTCTTTCACAGTTGATGCAGCTAGAATGTGGAAAGAATGTGGAATAGAATCCATGATAGCATTCTTTGCAATTTTCAAGCGTGCACTCAATGAAAATTCCCTTTTCTTAATTCTAGAATCCTCCTCCTAACCTTATCTTCGCTGGGTAATATTAAATGGCCGATGTCAAGTATATTACAATAATGATTATTTTAATATAGTTGTTCATTTTTATTTAGGACGTTTATGATTTTATTTCCCGACACAACAATACACTGCCTCTCAGGGTTTGCTGTTAGGAATTTTAATACGGTAAAAACGTAGCCTATTCTACTAGCTTAGTTATTCGGGTCAAATAATGATTATTGATATCACTAAAATGTTATTAAACCTATCGCCTACCAGTAGGCTAGATCTATCGGACGAAAGAAAAACGTCCTGGAAAAAAACCTTTTCAAATCGTCTGAAATCAGTCCGTTGCTTCTTAAATCACTATCAGGCAGCTAAATATCTACTCCGAACCACTGTTCTTTTAGCTTAATTACTGCTAAGATGACGGAAAAGTCTCATCAGTAGGGTTTTCGTTTTTGCCTTATATCGGAACACGAAAATCGAGTCCCGAAGGGCTGAGATTTCAGGCGGCGATAATGTCGATAACCGAAAAAAATATGTATAAATTATGTAATACGGGTATTTAATATGGTTCATGTGATTCAATTTATTTCTACGAAAAGATCGACTACTTTTAAGGTTAGGTTCGCATTGTTGCCAATTCCTCGCAATATTTGCTAATGCCTACACTTTATCTAAAAGGTCAAATCGGTTCAATTATCGAGATAATGGAATAATCGAAAAAATCAAGCCTCTAAATAATTTGGCCTTCGATTTATGACATTCCATTTTATATATAGATTGATGCACAGCAGCGCGTCGTTCATAAATAACTTATGTAATTTACATATGACATAGTATTATTATCATTATTATTCTGATATCATCGTATGTATTAGTAGCATGGTTAATGATGGAGGTTACTTAACCCAGTCGACGGCCTTGAGAAAAGCGCCGTTAAATTTGATTTGGTGATTTTCGAAAATAGTGAAATTTTGCTATAACTTTCTTAGTATAAAAGATATCGAGTTCATTTAAATTTTATATTATTTCTCGGATAAGAGTCTAAAACTTATCTCAGGAAACTTTCTGATATTGTGCACCGACCGGTTGGTCGGTGCACAAGGCCAGTGTTAGTAATGCATAATAAGAGTATCGCATTGGTAAACAGATAGGTGATGTGCACGCAATGCAGAAAAATATAATTACGCTTAAAAATGCAAGCGTAATGCACTCGTACGAGTCGTCGTTGGTCGGACTATCACTAACCTATACCCAATACATCCGTTATAATAACTACATATATAGACGAGCGCAAATGCGCATTAAACACAACCCAATGACGTTTTTATTAGCGAGAGCAAATCTGTCACGTTTCACTATTCGGCGACTATTCGGGACGTCAAACAATCAACGAATACGTGACATTTCGTTACAGCCACGCGAACATTTTTAATATAATCACGATCAATCTAGAATACGGTGATTTATTGAACGTGAACGTAATATTATAATTTAATAATCAAGGAAATAAATCATCCGACAAATATAAAAATTCGGCCTGGTGTAATAACGAAATGGTAATTAAAAAATTCTAATTGCTTGTTGTAATAGATTAGAGTGTCTATTGTATTTAAATAATAAAACATTTCATTTATATATACTTTATTATTTATTTTATAATATTTATATTATTTATTTATAAATATATATTAATGTATAGCTTTTACTCCTATCTCGGTCCCAAAGCATACAATTTAATAAGAGGAATGCCGATCGATTGTTAATAAAAAGGTAGTTAATTTGGCTTATAGAAAATGGTCACAATTTTTGCAGATAATGTAACAATAAATATTATCTAACACATTACGTCATTTAGTACATATATTTAATTTAAACTTAATCCTATATTTAATTTATATTTGTGTATGATAACTATGTTTTTATATCAATATTGGTTATATTTGGTTATATTGGTTTTATATCAATATTGGTTATATAATGAAAATATTAAATGTATGTATATGTATTTATTGTTTATTGATATGCTGTATTTATTTTACATTATGTTTATATAGCTTTTATATATTATTATAGCATCGATCAGCTTTTATATATTATTATAGCACATTAAGCAAACAAACCCAAACTGCTGCCCTTAGTACAGATTATTTTCCTGCCCTTAGGGAGGCAGGAAAATTCTGTGCAATGTAAGTCACTTATCGCTTTAATTCGCTATTTAATAATCCTTATAACTATTATGTACTAAATAAGAGTTGTAATAGTATATCTTCAATAAGTAAATAATTATCATTTAATAATTATTTATTTATTGAAAATAAATGATTATTTAATGATAATTATACATATAAAATATTATGAAGTCCCGTAGCTTGCGTCAACTTTTGGAACAGCACATTGTGCTATTAAGGTGATGCACAAAACTAATCCATTGCACGTGATTACAAATTACAATAATGTACGTATAAGGAATGTTTTTATTTTGTAAGCACTATTTGTTGTTATACATAAGAGTGCATATAAATGACGATATAAATAAATACGGTAATTTAATTATTTTTTTTGTTGATATATTCAAGCGTATTTATTATTTTATACTAAAAGAAATATTTTAAATTTCTACACATAAAACCAATCATGGACTTAGCATATTCATCATAGTAATATCAAGATAACAAAGGAAGTTAGAATACTGTTCCTTTTTATTAGAATATAAGCTAATTATGAATTATGAAGTGTAGTAGAATTTATTGAAGTTAAGTTGCTTATGTGAAGGTTTGAATGCACGTGTGGTATGTTATGAAAAGAAAACAAAAGAAACAGAGTAATATGCTACATGAGGTTTTAGTGTGTATCTAATTTAAGTAGTTTAGTAAGATGTTTATTTCGTATCATGTATTTTGCATAAAAAAATAATTATTAATTATTATTTTAACTCTATCAAATTTAAATAATTAAGCTTATTTATATTTATTTAAATAACGCATAGATAGCACTACAGGTGCAATACCTTAATTCTTTAATAATTTTTGTAGTTAGTTGACTAATGGATTACTCATATTCGTGTGTCATAGTCGTATAAGAAAGAAAAATGTATGATCAATTGGAAAAGTTGTCATCAAATGCATGAACGCCATGGATTTTATGTGAACTTAAGTGATCTAAATGTTTTAAACAAAATTAATAAATGTCCAGCGTTGATAATTGTGTAGGATTTTGTAAATCATTTTTGCGGCATCACTTGACGTGAAAAAAGGAAAATCAAAATCGCGGTAGAAATAGGAAGAAACGAAGCACCTTTGAATACTCTAAATACCACTTAAAAACACATTTCTGACAGAATAGGTTTTTACGCAAAACTGTCAATAATCGAATTTGTATGGAATTCGACATATCTGTTGCCGCCCTAAAACAGGGTTTTCCGCAGATCGGAAACAGCTGTTCCGTACTCTACCGCCATTTACTTCCCCGCCGTAAGTCACATGGAACGTCGGCTTGTATGACTCGGTCATACTTTCGTAGCGGTGCGAAAGAAAAGACTTCTTAAAAGCGGGTCAGTGCTCATTCCAACCTGTTGCCAAAGCGTGCGATCATATCTGGCCGTTGAGAGTGAAAAACGACTGCGATTGTGTATTGCTGGCGAGTCCAGAGACGAAAACCTATCGTTATAAATTTATCACATCCTAAAAAAAGGATAAACAAATATTAACCCTATCGATGCTTTGGTGAAAGTGGTATTTTTGTTGAAATGTGTTCTGGCGTGAGTAAATAAAACTTTTATCATAGGATAATAAGTTATAAGTACATCGCCCCGTATATAACTGTCGAACCATTTACACGGTTCTTTTTTGCATGTTGATTTAAATGATTAAATCTGAAATCATATTAGGCTGTCAAAAGTGCCAAATTTACCATTTTTTTTTTTAAATAATTGCTACCTAGGCCATATATACTATTATTTTGGGCCCTACTCAACTAGGCCTGTCCTAAAGTCAGGGGAGATGGTGATAATGAAGTATTAAAAACGGTATGACCATGTGCGGAGTCGAACCTGCGACCTTTGGGTTAATAGTTCAACGCCTTAACCACTAGACACCATACATTGAAAAATAGAGGCGTTGAATTTAGCCAATTTATTTCCAAACCGGGCGCTCTCTGTGTCCGCCCGAGCAGACACATTACTTAAAACTAAAATAGACGGATTATCTTTAAAATTTGTAACAAATGTAACACCTGACGGTCAATATTACTCAGTCAGATGTCCAAATGTCTTACAACTATCTCGGGGACATCTACTTTTGTAATACTTTCGTAAGACGCAACGATTGCGCGTCGCGTCGTTTTATTTCGCTACAGAATCGCAGCCGTGCCACTGCGCGTCCAATATGCACGAAACTCGTTTGGGCAGCATTTTTTTACGCTGTGAATAATTGCGTTGCCCGCCAGCCTATTTTATTGATTCAGAATTAACATTTTATGGCCGACAGATACAGACTTAAATAAATGTCGGTCATTGTCACCTTAACCTTAGGATTTAAAAAAGTACTTGCGGTGAGCACCAAAAAACCACTTGCGATTTGGTGCTCACGAACATTCTGTTACGAACGCGTGTCAACTATGTTTTCGATGTGTAAACATCTATGCAGTCGCACCCCCGCAATAGTGGGGCAAACGTAAGTTCGAAACCCATCGTTTCTTTTTGTAGCTTCCTTTGCCGGAAGCGTCATTAAACATACAAACAGGGCAAGCTTCTATAACAACTTAAACAGGGTAAATTTTTAAATGCACATCCTTTTATGGGTTTATTACACTTCAAACTCAACAATTTTTGTTCTTTTTCAAAGGAAGGGTTTGGTGGTGCAGTGGTATAAACGCCTGTTTCTCATCCAGAGGTCCTGGGTTCGAATCCACTAGTAGTGGGTCAAATCCGGCAAGGTCATTTTTCAACGCTAAGAATACTGTCGACTGGGTTAAGTAACATGAATGTGGCCTAAGTGTAGCAGCCATCTTGACTGCCCGCCAATCATCATCATCATCATCCTGTATATTCGATGTCCATGAGGACTTTTACAAATATTATTTCTCATCCTGGAAGGACTTAAAAGAACCCTTACCTTACCCTTACCTTACCTTAAAAGAGGGCCTATTTACAGTTACAATTCAACGCATTATATCGCATTATATATTACTGATTAGTCGTTTTATATAAAGCAAACGTGAGGCAAATCATCACTTTTTTAATTGGGTAACTTATTACATAATTATAGTAATATTAATTACAAACTTTATTATCTAATTAAAATTAATTAATTCACTAAACTTTTAAATTTAAGCACTATTGAGGTTCTTATACCTCTATAATATGGTTTATACCTCTATAATCTATACATATATTTTTTTAATTTACTTTATTTCGTCAGTTGCGATCATGTACAAATACGTCATTAGCTTGTGTTGTTTGCCTTAATTCCCTGCAATGGTTTAATGGTAGTTACAGTTGAAAAAAAGCACAATTACAGCTTGTACATGTATTATTTTTTAGATACACTTCATTGTCAGTCAGTCAGTTCATTATCGTTTTTCATGCAAAATTATTACTCTATTATACTAGTTCACAATCTCCTAGAACTCTGTAATACTGATTTCCCTTACGCAAAATGTCATAAAATGTCCAAAAATTTTCAGTAGACAATAATGTATAAGTATATGTCTATAAGCGAGGGACTCGCTCATGCTTAAATAAATGCTAGCTGTAAAAAGTATGTGGACAATGAAATATTTCGGGTTTGTAAATATCTCTGCCGGCGCTTTTCTTGCTGAAATAATTGGTCCTAAGACTCCGGTGTCCTGTTTATAAGTAACCCTTCGATATTGAGAAAAGACGAGTTTTTGTTTGTTTTTGCCTGTCGCTGGTTCTTGAGTTTTGCGTCATTACTATTATGTCATTATGACGCGCGACGTCAGGTCATTACGATCTATGTTTAATGGCACAAAATCGCTATTGGGGATAATAATTATCCTTCGTGATGTTGCAAATGAGTGACTGGTTTCGCTTTTTATGTTCGCACATTCATTGCGTCATAACAACGTGCATCAATCAAATTGTGGTGAATTTCAGTAATCGATGTGGTCGGATAATCGAGAATTCGATTCTTCTGCAAATGTAGTGCCGTTTGATTATAAAATATAATCGATCATTCCAAAAAATAGGCAGAACTATAATTTAAGGCTAAAAAAAATGTTTTGCCTATGAACTAAAAAAATAAAAGCGTTTGTTCCTCTATTTCGCTTCTAGCACAATGCTATTAAAAAAATCAAATAAAAATGTTGAAACATGGGTGATTTTGCCTTTATTGTCATCGAAAGAATTTAGGTTGAATTACATCAGTCTTAATTTGTGACTTTAAAAAAATAACTCTATCCGTTACAAAATATTGATTGCATTTCTCCACATACCTTGATATTTTTGTATTAACCTAAATATATGTACCTATTTCGTATCATTAGTGGAAAGTCATTTTCAATTAGAAACATTATAAGATTTGCACGTCAGCCGTTCGATTCCGATAGTCATAGTTTTTTTTTCATTTGAAGCCTAATCGTCTAACGCAAAGGAAAATCAATAGCATATTACCCGCCAATTAGCGATTTGCTGAGCACATTGCGCAACTTATAGCGACCACAAGGCCGATTTCCACAGACGACTAACCGCTTCCGTCCCGATTTGCAACCGTTTCGACAAATTTCGAAAACCGATTTCGGCTTCGTTTCATGTTTAATTGTTTATTTATACGGGATGTTTTCGCTATTGCTTGTATTGGCGAAATGGCGTTGCTTCGGCGCCGCACTACTCGGAACTTCGGGCTCACGCCTACCAAATTATCCTATTAATTTTGTTTTGCTAGCAATGATTGCAATTTTAATTAAAATACCGTCTTTTTTAGACCTAATTGTACAAATTAAAAATCTTTTTCCTCATATTTCAATGCTGCAATCGTCTTACTGCAATGTCTGTGCTGTGTTCGTATAGGTACTAACCCTGACTCATTCTTACGCCATTATCTCCTGAACCATCTAGATAGCGTTTAAACCTAAGTAACCTAAAAAGTGTTTTTATATTACCGAACAGGGTGCAAGCATATTAAATTTTACATACAAGGTGATATATTTTTTTAAAGTTCTTAAATTAACAATGTTTTATATGTAAATAGTAGTCGTGCCTATTAAAAATACATATTTTTATTTTTTTGTTTTCTAATTTAAAAATCAGCTTTTAATTTAGCAACTAATTCTTATACGTACCAAATGCATGAGGGGATTAAAGACGGATGATTTCAAAATGAAATCCTATTTTTTTTCAAATAAATAATTTATTGGTTTAACTTTATTTGAGTTGGTCTTTTTTTTGTGGGGCGTTTATAAGGCGCCAATATTGATAGATTGAAAAAAAAGGCAATAGGGATATAACCAAATCAATATTTGCTACCGAAATCACTCGCGACACCATATGGCCGGTGCAAATGTAAAATTCAACGTCGAGTTTTCCGCAAACGTTTGTTTACGGAAAACGTGCTCAGAATTCTCACCTTCATTTAAATGTTGCACGCATGATGATCATTGCGCTATCATGGTATGTCAAAGCCAGTGCTGGACAAAATATCTGGATATATCGATAGGTGTAAAGTCCCGATCAACGCATATTGGTGACCCTAAAAGTATGCCACTAAGGATCATGATTTGATCTCACTGTATTTACTCATCACGCACGCCTATAATTAACGTCCGCACGCATCTAAGTCGTCTGTTTTACTTACGAGTAACATTTTGTTATTATTGCATTTTGTATTACTAACCTGTTCTCAAGATGGTGGCTGTCACAAATTTGTCCTTTCTGTGACAGCCACCACAATTTGTGCAATTTGTGTTTTCAGCTTTCTGTGAAAGCAGAAAACACAAAAAGCAAGAAATTTGTCCTTTCTGTGTTTTCTGCTTGACTAAATAAAGCTCGTTGTATTTGAGGTACAATTTAAGCATTGTGAACCTTCTAATTTATAGTAATAACCCCTTAATATTTAAAACTTCCCATACGAATGTTAAATGTCCAATAACGTTGAAAGATCGCTAATATCGTAAAATCTTTTGATATGCATACATTCGTAAGTAACGATACTCGGCACTAAAATATACTGAAACTTAATCAACCTGAAAGAAATAAATCAGAAAATAGCGCTTTTATGAGACGGGCTCCACGGGCGGGACGGATTATAGTTTCTCGTGGAAATCTTTCAATTGACATTGTGGATTATATTTTTTTATAGTTAAATAATGTAGTAACTGCTGATTTCCCTAAATATATCGTTTAAATGTATAACTTCCTATTGTCCTATGACGTTGATGCTCTAAACTAGCCATTGGTGTAATTAAACATGTAATGTTGTCACTACAGATCCTGAAACAAAAGGCGGAGCCATGGAGACGTTTTTACATCCTTTCCTCAATGGCCTGCAATACATTCCTGAAGGACACGATAAGGATATTGCAGACTTAAAAGACTGGTAAGAGACAAATCATTTTTACAACTAAGCCAGACCTCGAGTACGCCCATTTACTCTTAATATGTGATACACACAATTTATATTAAGCATTCACTATATTAAAATATTTTCTTCAGACGTATGTAAAGATTTCTCAGTGGATTTTTAAATGAAAATATAATATTTCTAATTTAGGTAGGTATAAGTATTTTTCCACTCTTGGTCAAAGACAATCCTCTCATATCAGCGAATGCATTCGAAATATTTCGGAGGTTGTGTGCGGGAGCAAGTTAGATTCATCCTTTTTTATTATTTATTTATTTGAAATCATATTATAATTATTGGTGATTATATAATTATTAATAATAATTATATCAATTACATCAGCAGTAATTTCAACATAAAATATTATTATTTAGGGACGATTTGCACTGCTTCATTTGCCCTGCCTTTTTTACTAGACAACGTCTGTCTGAAGGCAGCATTTAAATTGTAGGTACAATATCAAACTTGAAATGCAATATTGTTTAATAACTACATAATATGCTATATTGTTTTATTATGATTTGTAAACATGCTTTTGTCTTAAAGGAATAAACGTTTTTTCTTCCTGAGGAGGGATTTCAGAGACGATGTAAATGTGAGTACGTGCTTCCGTTCGAGCTTAATGAGTACCTTGTATTATTTTCCAGGATGAGCACACAACCGCACCTGCCGTCGATTTCTGATGACTTCCTGTACCTGTTCCTTCACTCCAACTACTGGAAGAGGAAGGAAACGAGAGATACCATCGAGAACTACTTCACCCTCAGGACGAACACTCCCGACCTTTTCTGCGGTAGGGATCCGCTGAATGCCAGGAACCAGGCGGTCTTGGACATCACGTAAGAAAACAATCATTTCATTCAATGCCTCTTTCCGGGGTCCCGGGGGAGTACATCATGGAATGCAATTTCGATTCATTTTTTATGGCTGGCATTTGGTAACCATTTGATATTTAATTATACAAAAATATTATTACTCACCTTGATCTTATAAATGTCTTGAACATAGTAAAGGCAGATTTTTAAAATTTAATTATATTTCTGAGAAATTTAATAAATGTTAAACTGCTAATATTTCTTTTTTAGTTGAATTCCGCTCTTAGAGAAGGCATTAGAGCCTTAGAAAAAATAGTTATTGAAAGGCAAATGAAGAGTCTAAAACATTATGAAGCTGTAATTAAATAAAATCCACCGATTGCTTACTGACCGCACAAAGAGTAAACTTGTGTAATTATTAAGGTTAATCAATAATTTTACTGATTTACTGACAATTATATTGACCCGAATTTCTGTTTATTTTACCTGTCAATTAGTATATTGCGAATGTATTAGTATCGCTTACGTTTCGCGCTCTTGAATACAACCTACTGAATAGCATACATCAATAATTAGTTAATATACATACAATCAAATTCGTATCTAGAGCAGGGCAACAGGACCCGCACCAGGACCCGAGTTCAGGGATCGCAGGGGGCGAAATAATATAAAAAACTAAAAATTGGGTGACATACTTTGGCGCTAAACAAGTGCGGCCGTATGCATAATCGAGCATGCATAACTAACTAAACTGCACCTAAGTTTGTTGCCTTGTTGCCTCAGCTGAGCGCCACGCCGTGCATTGATTGTGCCTAAATAGAAATTGATTCTCAATTTATTTGTTTTTTTGAATGTGTACAATATTTTTCTACGCGAAACGCAATCATGAGAAGTTAAACGTGTTGACACGTAACATTTTTTTAATTGCCGGGGTTGAAAAGTAGAGTAAAAACCAAGTTTGTTGGCATTCTTTAGTTTTTTGACAGATCATTCCGGAAAACCTATATCAAAACTTATTGACTGACAATAAAGTTTAAAGACGACTTTAGGATTTATGGCACCTAAGTAATTCAAAAAATTAAATACCTTGCATGTTCTTTAAAAACAAGCATTAATAAACTTAAATGTTTCTGTTAATTCTTCATCTTACGAGAGATCGTTTAGTAGGCTGAATCCCTAACTTCCGAGAGACCAAAGTTTAACAAAAAAGATTTCACGATTACCCCAAAACCTAAATGTACCTAAAAAATATTAAAAGTCTACGAAATATGTATTGTTATTGTTATTTATTGTTATTATTTCACAGAAAAAAGCTTACAGCTTTTACAATTATTACAAAAAAAATATTTTATCTATAAATATACAAAGAGAAAATGAGATACGAGTACATCTCCTCTCATCTAAATTGGCACTTAGTGGCATGTCAGAAACTTCCCCGTGTCCATCTAACTAGGTGCTGAAGACCTGTCCTAAGATGGACTACAATATAAACTTGATATTTCATCCAACAAGCGATCAATTGGTGTTGTCATGTTAGGATCAATTTTGCGAGCCTTTTATGCGCGAATCCGAAATGATCTTCAAGTAAATTCAAGCTTGAAGATCATTTCGGATTCGCCTGTAAACGGCTTTGGATCCTTCCCACCGCTGGCACAGAAGAAAAGCAGACGGCAATAGCGGTTTCTCTCTTCTGTGCCTTGATAGTCTAAATCTTGACCATCAATCGAAGGTAATAATAATTTGAGATCGCAAATAGCTCATAAACATAGATAAATGTATGTTAGCGGTTTTGTGATAAATGATATAGTTTTACCTATGTAATTTGTAGTATACCCGCTCGCACCTCCCCTAGTGGAAATATTATACATAATGTTTTCGATGTGTAAATATTTATAGCGGATTTTTCGAGGTGGAGTAATTTGCTATTTGGTTACAGTGAGGTCACGCTTCTGTCAGTGAAGCTCATTATGTCAGGGTAGGTCGATAAAATCGCACGCGATGCGAGCAAATGCGCTCGCACCTATCTACTTGCTTGTACTCCGCGTAGTCCGGGCTGAAACCGCCAGAGAGCGCTACTAATTTTATCTTTAAATATTATAATCGTTTCATACAACCATTTACCATTAGAAAGTGCATTTATTTGCATCAAACGACTGTGACAAGCAAACTATTCAATGACAAAGTGATATCGTAGTTCAATTATCACAATTAATTTCCAGGTTTTCAATCAGCCCGTTACATGCGATCGTTGATCTAAATCGTTGATCGTTAGTCTAAAAACTCGACGCGATTAGCGAGCGAGAGGAGCTGTCAGTTGGACGTTTGTTAAATGCAATAAAAACGTTTAATCTGACAGGTCCTCTCGCTCGCGTTTTGAGACTAGCCCTGCTGGCCGGATAAATATTGTGCCGGAGCAAGAGATTGGATAATTTGAAGCGTCATGTTGATTTCAATATTTTGTTTAGCCTCAGTAGACAAGCATTATCTGAGGTGTGGATTTACAACAAGTCTAACCCTAACCCGTTCACGGCACGCCTTACAGCCACATGGCGCCGATGCCGCGGAAGACGGGCGAGGGCTACAACATCCTCATCTACCGCCTCAGCGATTATGACTACAGCAAACTGTGCTTCGCCGACGCCGTGCGCGTCTTCTGCATGTTCAACGACATCCGGCTGTCGGAGGACCGCCTCTCGGAGGGCTACATCGTCATCTTCGACATGAAGGGCTGCAACCTCGGCCATCTGACGAGGGTGACGCTGCCGGCTCTGAGGGCTTTCATGTTCTACATTCAGGTATCGTCGTGTCATCCTTCATTCACGCTTATTACGAGTTGTTTATTGTATATTTCTTGTGATCAAATTTTTGAACACTTCCAGTAGCTAAATCTTGCAGATATTTTAATACACCCTTGCTTTCAATGACAATACACGTGGCACCAAAAATTACAGCATCATCAAGGGGACAGAGCACAGAGCTATGTCAAATATTAGGACGCAAATATATAGTGATGCGTAGATCCACCACATAGCTCGTTCTTAAATATCACACACAACAATACAACGCTTACTTAAATGTATTTTCTCACTTTTGTGTTCACAATATAAGAAAATCTTTGCTTCCAAAATATATCGCTGCAGAGTCACAATGGGACTCGCCGCAAACTGATTTTCAAATTAAAACTGGTATAGAAAATTAACTACAAGAAGATTTCTTTGACCGTGTAATACTAATTTATTTTTCCGAAAAGTTTAGCTACACACCGTCAAAGTGATCACAGACTTGTATCTATCAAGGAAGGTATCTATTTAGGATATTTAAGTAGCCATATCTTCTAAATTACTAAAAACTATTTGGAGTTTCTTAGTGTTTTATGATATAATAGAGAGCTCAACCCATCTAAATCTAAAACCCATCAACAAACTAAATCAACAACAAACATAAAAATAAAATCCACTTTGAGAATCTTAATTCTAGACGTACTGGACACCCAATATTACAAACCTTGACAAATAACGTATAAATCTCTATTGATATTATATTAAATACCTATTTTTCGATAACAGAGCGCTCACCCGGCTCGCTTGAAGAAAATCCACATCGTGCATACGGCTTCCTTCATCAACCAAGTAATGACGCTGGTGAAACCGCTCATCAACTCGGAGCTGATGGCACTCTTGAATCTGTGCACCAGCGGACCCGCCTCCATTGTCGACGCTCAGCTGCTCCCGGAAGACTACGGCGGTCCGTTGAAGTCTCTCCAGGAGTTCCACAACGAGCACCGGCACCTCATGGAGAAGAAATACCAGCAGTGGCTGATCGACTCGGAGCGTTTCAAGGTGGAGGAGAAGATGCGCATAAAGAAACAGGGCAAGAGCATCTTCGCCAGCCTCACGGGTAGTTTTAAGAGCCTCGAGATCGACTGATTGTGTCGAGGGATCTTCTCAGCTTCATTTCGAACGGCAATCAAATTAGATTTTAGATTAGATCGAAACCTATTCGTAATTATAACTTAGGAGGCGGTTTATTTATTCTTCTACTTATGGACCAAATTAATTTTTTGGTGCTCAAGTGATAAAAAATATGATTAAATTGGAGTTAAATGATGCTTTTCAACTCTACTCCCTTAAAAAATGATACAGCTAATTATTACCGTGTCCTTTTCGCTCAAAACTTCATATAATTTCATACTTCATTTGGATTTTTCTTATATCCAACTTCACATCAAAATGTATCATTATCAGGTCTTGGTTTTGACAGTTTTTGGAAGTCAGTGTTTTTTTACTTTGGGGAAATGCACAATTTCATTTGTTTTCGGATGCTATTTTTTTCTGATAATGTAATTTAGGGCCGAAATTTCATATCCTACTTAAGACTAACCTAAATTTTAAGTTAGACTTAACCGATAAACATCGTATTTCAACTCACTCTTAGCGTTAAGTCGAATATAAAAGTCCTCCTTAGCTAAGAATCAAAACAACTACGACTTAAGTCAGCGTTAAAATACACTGCTAGGAGCGATTTCAATACATTAACGGCGCCACAGTCGCCGTGTATTGCCATCTGTGGGTTTCGTCTCGTACTTGATTTTACATTTTCTAACTAATTAAAATTGACTGAATTTGCATATTTTGAATATCTTCAGTTCAAGCAAACACGCATGGCAAAATCCTGGTAATCCTACAGCTGACAACATAACCTCAAATGTCAAAAGTGATGCGACAGATATTGTTTAAACAATGGCGGCGAGTGGCGAACTAATCACGACTGCGAAAACATATGCTTAACAAAGTTGAACTTAAAAAAGTAACTGAAATACACAATTCAATTTAGGTCATGCTTAAAAGTTAAGTTGATCCTATCTAAGAACGACTTTAAATCTTATAAAACGCTTATTTATTACGAAATTCACTTTCTACCGTTGCATATTAAACAAACCTAGCCATCTACATTATCCAGCGAGTATTACCTCTATGTCAACCATAACTAACTAACATCGAATTCCAGCAAAACATACTTTCATACGATAAAGGCCCCGTAGCCCCCCCCCCCTCCCCCCGAAGCTGAATTTACTAAATTAAAAATGTTTCACTGATAGATAGTTATGTAAGCATGGACACAGTTTCTAATTTTAGTGTCATTCTTATAAAATTTATTTAATGCTAACGAATTTATTTTTTCACGTTTATGATCAATTTATTAATTTCACGATTTTTACTGACAAATTTAGCAAAATAAAACAACTTTGACGTTATTCTCGAAAATTTGGAGGATTTGTGTCTTTTTTATTATTATTATTCAGCATTGGCATTACTTTAAAAACCCTATTATTATTATTATTAGTTTTAGGCAGGCTGATAAGCCTAAATCTGCACTTGTATTTCTAGTTTTTTTTTCCGATTGATACAACTTGATCATAATTTCGTTCGTATTAAATATATATGCGTATGCAAAACTTGCCTGAACGACTTGTACGAACTTCTCCACGCTTACCGACAATGATACTTCCTACTAAAATATTAGTCATTCTTATAGCAAGTTCGTACGCTTAAACAGAATTTGTGTTAATTAATAGGGGTCGATTTTTAGACCTCGTCGACCCCCAAAATCAGTTTTTGTGTTTATGTCGACCCCTGGGAAACCGATTTCGGCCTCAAGGGGTCGATATCGACCACTTTGGGAAGCCATGGAGTAAGTAGTATTTCGAATAGCATCAAAGTTGGTAATATCCACCAAAGACGTGTTTGAGAAATCGTTAAAAAAAACATTAAAGTCAAAACGTTCCTCACGTAAGATGATATGGGATGAACTGGTCAAGTACTCTCATAGATGGCGCCATATCTGAGAACGATGAGTTTCGCAGCTGTGAACGGTCATGATCAACTAAACCTATTGCGACTCTAGAAAAACATAATACCTCAAAGGGAAAAACTATGGTTTTGCTTCAAATGAGAAGTATATTAATATAATAATAGCTTCTCAAGCTATCCTACGGCTGTCGACCTTTTTAAAGTTTTGTTTTGCTAGTGCAAAGCAAACGACGACCTTATATTTTTTTTTTTTTTCCCTATAAATTAATTACTAAACTTATTGAATATATTGTCTTGTACAAATGTAAATGGAATTTAATAAATAACATATATAATTCATGAGTAGGTACAGAAATATTGTATCTTGTTCATAATTTTAGTTTTGTAACATATCATAGGCGTAGGGAAACCTTTAATTTTGTATATATTTGTAATAATATTTAAAAGAGACGGCATTTTTGCAGTCTTTTTATGTTTGAGATCTTTTTAAGCGAAAATTAAAATAAAGTCTTTATTTTTACTAAATAATGTTTTTTTGTCATGAATGCATCTCTTTCCTATATAATATGTCAGTTCTGGAATCTGGACAGCATTCCAGGAGATTAGTTTGAGGTTTTAAAATGCTGAACCGAAAATTACAAGCAAGAATGATATTTTATAAGAATATTCTTTCTCCTACGAAAACGGGGAACTTACCGTAAATTTACAATATTGGCGATTGTATTTAAATACAAATATACAACATCACCTTTTAAACATAAATAAAAACATAATAATATAAACTGTCCAGAGATTATTTCCGATAACAAATGTGATTTGTTAAGATTTGTTAGCAGATATTCCAAAAATAACTACTTCTAATGCTTTTTCCCGGTCAGTCATAATTTTAATATCATATTTAATTATATATTGATTAGAGCATCTTAGTAAAATAATCAAAACATGTAAAATATAAAAAATAAATATTAATAAAAAATAACATACTTACCTACCATTTTACTCACATGATATTTTTAACCTCAATTTTTGACGGTGATAGCTCACGCTGCAAATACAGTCAAAGATATCAATAATGATAAGATAAGATAACTTTATTTTCCAAAAACAAACATAAATTGTATAGGAATGACATTTGCAATTTAAAACAGTAAATACATAAAACAGCGGTTAAAACATAAGAAAAAGCATTTACGCACCTTTATCCTATAAAGGTGCGTATATAAACTAGTAACATACATATATTTTTTTAAACAGACAAATATTAAATAAATCTTTATACATTGAACAATAATAAAATCATACAAGAAATAAGAAAAAAATCAACAGAAACAGTTTTTAATTTAAAGTATTTCACCTATACTACATAAATTCTTAATTATGAAGGTATAAATTACGGATATTTGAGTTTTAATATAACATTTACGTTATGTTGAAAACACATTGACAGCGGTTGCGGTATCGAATCCGCACATAGTCGTACCATTTTTAACGTTTTATTAACCACTCTCTATTTTTACTCTAGCACACGCATATTTACACGAATATCATATATTTAAACATTCAAATTAACATATACAATAAACATTAAAATAAAGACCATTACAAAATCAAGAGAGGGTAATACTATAAAGTCAAATTACCTACTAGTCCAAGAGCGACAACAACCAGAGTATAACAATAACCTAACTACCGTCAATTTCTTTTAACTCAAATGGTAACGTGCTAATTCTAATCTTTATAACTAATTAAATTACTAAGATATATGTCATATATGTGTAATATATTCAAAGCCATATTCGGCATATTTAGGAATGCCTTCTTATAGGACAAAGCACTTGGTAGACGTTTTTTCGTTGATTGAAGCAATATTTATAATCGTAAATATAACTAAATTACTATAAATAGAAAAAAGAATAAAAAATAATAGGTTTTAATGAATATGTAGAGGTTTAACGCTAAAAATTACAAATAAACATGTAACAATAACTATAAATTTTCTCGTAAACAATCATAATTAATTCGATTTTGATTATTTTGTTACATTCACAAACATTTAAAATATAAAATATGTAATTTTATTTATATACCACATTTAAACAGTATAAAAAGTTTTCAATCATTCACACCGTGTGATTATTTCAAGCCGATGCAAATAACGCCCGTAAATGTATATTAAAAATGTAAAAAAAATGCCGTATAAATGTAAATTATAGTGTAAAAGGTATAAATTATAATGTTCAAAATAGCATTTTGAAGAATATTTTAAAGAAAGGCTTTTCTATGTAATTATAAAAAACATTTCCACAGTTGAAGGAACTATTTATCACGGTAACGGCTGAAGAAAAAGCCGCATCTCGAACGATTTTGGGGAACTGGATTAAAACACTTCTTGGTAAGGCAAACATTAAAGCAACCCCAGGAAGTATAAGATCAGCTGTTTCTTCCCTTAATTGGATCGAAAACTACAACGTGGACGACATATTAGCCAGGGGAAACTGGCGAAGTAGTAAATTAGCAGTAGTAGTAAATTATTTAACCAAACATTAATTAGAAAATTATGTAACAGACACGCCTTATCGCTATGTCCTACAGGCGTCCAAACTACTCGTGCCAGTCTGTGGTTTCAACTTTTGTACTTTTGTGTTGAGTAGTGTTAAAATAAAAACAAAATTGCTACAATGGTATGGTGACATTCTTTCAATTCATCATAAATCTTAACAATAGCTATTTCAGTTTTTTATAAATTTTGTGGCGCGGCTAGCAATAAAATAACCCTCCTCCCCTTTTTCTATTTACTGAATTTGTGATTTACGGCAGGATGTGAAAAAAAATTTGCATTCCAGGGCCTGGAAAGTCTTTTCAAGCTCTTTTACAGAGTTTTAATTAAGTCCGAATCAAGATGGACCCATCCAAAAAATGAAAAATTATTTAGTGGAGCTTTGTTAAAACACGCAAAAAAAGGGCGTTGGCGGAAAAGATAAAAGTGGAATGTAAAAAAGTGGCTGCGTGAAAGTGTCACCGAGCTTTGGTTTCCTTCTTCTTGGAGCAGCAACTGAAGCGCTCGCAGCAGGAACTGTCACCGAGCTTTGCTTTCCTTCTTCTTGGAGCAGCAACTGAAGCGCTCGCAGCAGGAACTGTCACCGAGCTTTGCTTTCCTTCTTCTTGGAGCAGCAACTGAAGCGCTCGCAGCAGGAACTGTCACCGAGCTTTGCTTTCCTTCTTCTTGGAGCAGCAACTGAAGCGCTCGCAGCAGGAACTGTCACCGAGCTTTGCTTTCCTTCTTCTTGGAGCAGCAACTGAAGCGCTCGCAGCAGGAACTGTCACCGAGCTTTGCTTTCCTTCTTCTTGGAGCAGCAACTGAAGCGCTCGCAGCAGGAACTGTCACCGAGCTTTGGTTTTCTTCTTCTTGGAGCAGCAACTGAAGCGCTCGCAGCAGGAACTGTCTTCGCAGCAGTTTTCTTGTTCGGCGAGAGACTCCGACTTCGAGGGATGCTCGTGCTGCTCCAACTTGGCGTGGAAGAACTCTTTGATCTCCTTCGATCTTCGCGTGGACTTGGCCTTAAATCAAAAACATAATAAAATACAGAACTGAGACGCTATACTCGATACTGGCAGCTGTCAAAGAGTATTTTTTTTTTACACCACCAAATATACCATAAATAACATTCGGGAAAAGAATGAAACGGACATCAAAATAAAATTGAATTAAAAAAAAACAAATAATACCATAAACCAGGGGTGCTCAAACGGTCGATCGCGATCGACTGGTCGATCGCGATGGACCGTTTGAGCACCGTGCAGAAAGCTAATATCTATATATGCTACGGTACGCCCTACCTAGGTAGGTAGGGTGTATCGTGTATGTACGACAACCCTGAATCACCACATTAGCTTCTTCTTTGGTTTCTATATCGTTTTTTTTTAGGACGTCAGAAAATATGTCCACCATTATAAATCTATCGTCTAAAGAAATAGGCATTACGCAAATTATGTATTTGTATAAACTATAAGCACGTCCGATGCACGATGAAACAGCACTGAGCTAGGTCGTTTTAAAAATGAGACAAATTTCTTAATTAAATTAAAATAATATGTCATTACTCCAAACCTTCAACATTGATCATTGAGGCAAATTAATCAAAATATACGTTTAGGTCACAAACTGCGTAAAGTCCTTGTATAATTGTACCGTCGGCCTAATATTCTTCACGAATTTATTATCATAACTAATATGGTTATATTTTGTTGCCAAAATGTTTGACACACACAAAATTCGTCAAAAGCTATTTTTCAACTATCGTTCTATTTTCAAACGTTATTTGTAGGTCCACCCACCGTATGTACCAGTAATAAATAATAAATTTGAATACTTTTAATATACCATATTTATTTTATAACACTTTCCAGTTTCGCGCATACGTAAAAAACTGTTTGATGGATATAAATTGATTGTCCCAATCAGACATCGGTACGACCCCTAATTGACGGAACATTGTTTAGCGGAATATAGCGGAGTAGTGTATCGATGAATCTAGGATACTCTATATATACTCTAAGCTATCATATAATATCAACTGCCTGTATACATTGCTTAATAGTATAAAATTATTGGTCCAGAATCTGATATCTTACAGCTAGGTCGTTAACGGCACCTCCCACCTACTACTACTCTACTCGCGCCTGCGGTACCAACTTCTGATAGGTTGCGTTCTTTCCTATCGCCGCTTGTGCCTACGGCACTTAGCCCATTCGATGTGCGTTACGGACAGCCGTAGAGGCGACAGTGGGTAATTTTTTAGGTCTGAGATTAAAATTTAAAAAAAAACATACAATGGTATCATGACATTCTTTCAATTCATCCCAAATTATAACATTTAAGTTTTTTTTTTGTAAATTTTGACGCGCGGCTAAATAAATAAACACGGACATAATATTTCAATTTGTAATTAATTATAATGTGGCACTGAACATTCCAGCCTCCGATGTGATCTAAACGGCTGTGGTTGTTTTTCAAGTGCATCAATCTACACAAAACAAAGCAACTCTTTCGCATTTGTACTTTACAGAAGGCCAAAGGACGGTGATAGTAGCTCTTTTGCATGAATAGAAGCTAAAAAGTGAAATAATATATAGACCTGTCTCCAAAATATGAGAGTTTAATAACCTAACATTTCTGAAAATAATGCTAATGGATATATGTAGTGGGAAACATTCTATGGTAAAACCCGTACCTAAATGATGAAATAATAAATGACTTGTATGATTTTTTAAAGTTATTTTTATATTACTGCGAAATTGGTAATGACCGCTTGGTATGAGGCAAATTAAATGTCACGCAGTTAATTTATGCAATGAAGGCCGCGTTGCATCTACAAGTCTATAAAGCCGAGTCTTCGCGGATGAGCAAAACGAGATGGATGACTTCCCAATCTTCTCGAGATGATGGTCCAATCATATCAATAACAATAAAATACTCATATTTTTTTACATAAAAGTCTTTACTGGTTAAATCAGAAGGTCATTTAATATTTCTTTTATGCCGTCAGAAAAATATCCAGTGAAAAATGACATCCAATTGACACGCACTGACGTATTAAGTTTTTAGACTCGCCCGTCGGCTATTTCGCTATTTAAAAATGATACATTATTCGTTGGGTTGAACGCAAACACTCATAATTTTAAATACTTATATAATTAGTTTTTAGACACTAGTATAGGCCAAATTTGCCATCTCTTTTATGCGTCAGTATTGAAGAGGTAATGCAGAGTCCACATTGAAAAAAAAATAAATATTAATATTAATTAATTAAATATTAAATTGTAATATTAGTTTTTATCCTCGGGTTTCGTTCCACATGTTACTAAGGGAAATGAAATATTTATGAAAAAATTTTAACATAAAATATAATTTCGCCAATTGGTGATTGATGATTTAGTAATTAAGAAAATATATCAATAGCTGTATAATATAACTATAGTACCAAATTGTGAACCAAAATATGCTGTTTGCTATTTAATGACAGATTTCAAAAAAAGGGGAGGTTCTCAATTCGGCGTATGCTTTTTTTTAACATATGTTCACTCACTACTCTGAATCAACTCGAGCGATTTCGATTATTTTTTTTTTTGTTTTTGCATAGTATAGAAAAAAAATCAAAATAAACCTTCAACCAAAAATCTAAGAAATAGTAGGCACAATAAATTTCTTATCGTTAGTAAACAATAAAAAAACGGAACCACCAAAACGTCAAAGCCGGCACAGAGTAGGTATTATTATGTATTGGAGTTGCAAAATGTAATACATTTCTGTTCTAACTTCGACGTTTTGGTAGATTCGTTTTTTTATTCTTTCTATTATATTTCAGTTTATTTAGTTGCAGGTGTATTTTGAAGTCGATTTTTTTTTCAGATTAAACTTAAACAACTGAAAACAAAATAAATCTATAACCAAAAAACAAATAAATAACGCAATTAACGTCTTATTAAGAGTAAAAGATAAAAAAAAAACGTATCCATCAAAACGTTGAAGTCGGCATACAGTACTTGAGTACTACTTGCATACGGTTTTAAGGTTTTTTTTACTAATAAATGTTTTACTTGTTGAAGGCCTTATTTTGCCTTATACACGTAAGTAGTAGTTTATAAATAATCTCTAGACTTTCGTGCCAATAACTAGGAACATACGTACTAAAGCGAATTTTGGGGATTTTGTTATTGAAAAGGCACTTTATATATAATAATATTTACATATAAATAATCACACAGAAATTCATGTTATTATAAATGAAATTTTCTAAAGCTTATGGCATGGTGGACTGTGGACCATACCATTTTAATATAAACGCTGCTTTAAACTGGAATACAAAGATCTGTTTTTTTAGTGATATCTACTGAAGTCCCTCGAGGATCTTATTTAGAACTATTGACTTATAATGTTAATATTGGCGTCACTGGTAAATGCTTCACTTACTCTTATCTTGGCCTTTATGCTAATGATCTAGATCTTGACAGACAAAGCCACTGCCGTCCTAAAAAATTAAAGTTAATTGTAAGGCACGGATCCCGATGCACCTCTGCCATATCTGCCGAATTAAAAATAGTCCGCAAAGTGGTCCAGCGCGCTAGAATGCTGCAAAAGCATCTCGCCTCGAGACAAAACAAGTTGAGTATGAACTAGTACTTGTGTTGGTACTTAAGGAGTAAGAACGAAGGGCGGCGCCCTACCCGCAGGTGACCGACCGCCCGGCGATCGCAGGTTAACTTGCCAACGGATTGGATATCTCACTGTAAGCTCGGACACTAACGGCCTTATGCATAGTTGCTTTAGTTCGCTGATTTACTAAAATGTAAAAACTAATTTAAAATGTAATGTGTAATGCTTTACTGTAATGTTGTTGTAATGCTTTGTAATTGTTCAATTGGTTTGTAAGTCGACTGCGTGTGTTTTTTATAGTGTAACCTTCATATTTACGCTTAAATTAAGATAATTTAAAGTCATGTTGTCTACTATTTGTAAAATACATTGTAAATACAAAATTTACGATCGATTTTAGCATTCATTAGAAAAATATCTACCATCGCCATGCATAATATTAAACATACAAAATAAGAATACGCATTAGATAATCGATGACGGACTGATGACTTCTCTTTTCAGGTTTTCAGGAGGTCTCTGAATTCATTGTCTTGTGCACATCTGATTTTCTAGAAATTACACATTTAAGTTGAAATTACAACATACGGCTTCGATTGCGCGCTTTCCCAAAGAATTTTCTTGCAATAATTGTCAAGTTACCGTATGATGCAAATTTGAAATGTATTCATGGAATATTAAAAAAAAAATAACTGCATAAATTATTTTCTTCTTGTACAGAATAACACCATATACACCCTGTGAAAATAACACCATCGAAAATTTAAAAATAAGCAATAATAGAAAAATCACAGTCAATTATCGCAAATTACAATGCTTGGCAGAGACATTGAGAAAAGTGGCACTTGAGGAAGTCTGCTGGGATCGGAAAATCTTCCATATTAGTTCTAGTGGTATTAAGGTTCAGTTGAAAGATTGCCAATACGCAGGGGAAATCGTTGGAACGAATTAATACCTTGGGAGGTGATAAACTTAGCTTAGAAAAAAATACTATAGGAGCATTTCGGAGTGTTCTCTAGCTTAGTTATTTAAATATTAATTTCAATTATCCATAAAACTTATGTATTTCACAAAAAAAAAACTAAGAAATGGCTACCATATAAATTGTCGTAATAGTTTATGAGAAATAAATAACTGTAACTTTTTTATGTTACGTTCGATTAACGTTTTAGAATTAGAATAAAACCGACATAAAACGATAAAAACAATCGCTTTTTTTATAACAACTTACAATATTTAGATGGTTCTGTGCACTTTAAATATTTTTTTAATATCGTAAGTTTAAAGAGCAATTTCAAGAGCAAACATCTGAGAAAATAACCGCAGAAAAAAAAAAGAAGTTATCCCTATGACAGATCGAATACGATAATTAGAATATAAGTACGAGCAACGAAATAAGGAAGAGTCTTCTATCACACTTAAAATATAATATTAATTAATATAAATTAGATATGGGATATGGAATTTATGTGGTATTTTATTACGCGCGTCTTGAAGGGGCGTTCGGATGCGAAATAACCTTTCGAATAACTTGTGTAATTATCCCTAGGTACAAATTATAAGCCGCATAAACAAAAGCGGACTCCGAGCCCGGTCCTGCGGAGGGAAATGGATCATCTCTCAGATGGTACAAAGAAACTGTGGCCAGCGCCTGCCCGCCGCCCCCGAGCAGGGCCGCACTTTGACTTATCGCGACGTAGTCTCGGCTTCAATATATATGTATATATATACTTTGTTACATAAGAAGGAAGAATTAATTATTTACGTTAAATATGTTTTTATGTAAATTAGGCGTAAAAGCTTTTATATTTATTATATTAATATAATTATAATTCATTTGTCATTCATTTCATGCAATTTCATTAATTTCTAAATCTGCTTAATTATATTCACGTGAGAAACTAGAATCTTTGTCCGTAGTTTTGTGCATTCGATGGTGGTTCTGTACCTATACACTATTTAAACTTTTAATTTAATTTTTATTTTGAAAAAAAAGAAAAAAATATTAAATACGGATCTAAATTAGGAATATTGTCCGTGGTTCCGTGCATTCGTATAATGTTTGTTTTGGTGTTGGTTTAATAGACGGCGTTGCGAAATATTTGCAGTTATTGAATAAAGGAAAATTTTGTAGAAGTTAGTATTAAATAAATCACAAATTCAGTAAATACGAGTAGAATTTGTTTCAATACTAGCCACGCCTGAAAATTTACAAAAAAAAAACTGAAATGGTGTTAAAATTTTTGATGAATTGAAAGAATGTCACGATAACATTTTACCTGATATTATATTTAAATCTTTTCAACTTATCACAAGTTAAAACCACAGTCAGGCACGTGCAGTCTGGGAGGGGGAGTAATTATGACGTCTGTAGGGCCTAGCTATAAGACGTTGGATTCTGTCTAAATAATTTATTATAGGAACAGTTGATTTTAAATGATGCTTACGGGCCATTGTTTTTTTCTGAAATTATCTTTAAATTACTTAAGTGTACGAGAGTGAGATTCAAAGATAAGCGATTTAATAAAAAAAATGTTCCGGCGTATATGCGCTGTGAAACAGCTGCGTGTAAACCGGATTTAAATCAAGGTTAATTTAAATTTACTTCGAGGGAAAAATTCATTTCACTATTTTCTAACATCTGGCAATTCTAGCATTTTAAGAGTAGTAAATATTTTCGAAAAAAAACTGTCTTCATATCTGCCCGAAACAAATTATTATTCAAGTTTTTAATTTTTACAATTTTCAATAAAAAGATCATTTCTAACCGAAGAATGTTTGCAGCGAGTAAGAACCAGTTTCCCGGTGTATCATTTCCGGGTTTTTTTATATTATAATATATGGAAAATACGTCATTTAAATTAAGTAACAATTTGTATGTCCACATCCTTACTTACCTGATGAAATTAGTCTGTAATTTTAAAACGTTTTTTTTTTTTGTAACGTCAATTCGAATATTATCCTCTTTCTTTACTTATGTTATTCCTCTTTTATTGAACGTAATTAACAAAAGTCAGATAAAAAAATATTATTATGGATGAAAAATATATAATCTTAATATAGTAATAAAAAATTTAATAAACTACTAAAAAAAGGTGGTCGTAAACGAGCAGACACAGATTCGTATATTAAAATATTGGTATAATAAAAAATTCTAAAGGTTGTTTTTTTTTTGAACATATAAAATGAATATAAAAATTAATTGATAATGGAAAAATGTTCCTGAATATGAGCAATTAATTAATGAAACCCGACTTAAGATGACATTACTCAAATAGCAAATGAGGTGCTCTCATATTAAAGGTACTTAATTTGAATAAATACATATATTTCCGCTATAACCAAACTTGATTACGTAGCATAATATTGTAAATGTAAAATATTTTTTTCTCAACTAAAATACTTTTATGGTACCTCAAAATGAAATATTTGTACCTCAAAAGTAAAAATCGGACCTCTTATGTCCGTCTATCACGAAAGTTTTTCTCGAAAACGACGTGACGTAAAATTTGAAATTTGGCATAATGAAGGTCTTAGTTACGCTCACATATTTCGACCCCCTATGTATCATCTCAACAATAAGCATGTAATGTGCATTTATTACTTCGTGGATCATTCTCACTAAACAAACATCCTAATCATCTCATTTTCACTATTTATTTTATTATTGTCTCTTTTTAAATCATGCCTTTATAGCTCACATAAAATTTGACATTATTAATTGTAACGTGGCACGTGGTATAGGTGAAAGTTGATTTTTGCTTTCATAAAATGCAGGAATGCACTTTTGCTTTGGAGCTACTTGGAACGTTTCGGTATTAATTTTCTCTATTTTTTCTATTAGTTATAGCAAGAAAATAGCAAATGTAAGTGTAAATCTATAGCAGTGCATCTAGAGACCTGGGACATCTTTCGTTTTATAATTCAAGGAAAAAATATTGGCCAAAGGAGTCCTGCCTGGCAGACGAAGAACATCGTGTTTTAGAATCTGCGGAAGTGGTTTAGCCAGACGACGGAATTCTTTTTAAGCAGCAGTCAACAAGATTATTTAGTCAACATGATCAACCTTGGAAATATAGACCTTGGAAATATGTTATAGTTGAAACAATTTTATCTGGTAATATGGTAACAAAAAAGATCTTGATCATACATATTATTATATATTAGTATTATTATTAATACATATTTTTTTTTTACCAAAAAGACATTGCTATATTATTATAAGTATGAAGTAGTTGTTAGACGGTTAATATGTTATTAATAAATTATGTTAATTTCACAATTCCGTCCTAATTAAAAATGGTCAGCTTATAGTTTTTCGACTATACAGAATGTGGTAGATATTGGTATATTAAATATGGAAATATCCTTTACCTTCGCCGAATTCCTCTCCCTGCTCCCCCCCCCCCCTCCGCCCTCTTAAGGTGACTACATACGTGAACACCCTTTGTACAATTCTGACCTACAAATTGTTCTCTGCAAATATAAACCCTGCACGATGAACGGAAAGGTGTAAAATCTATGATAGCATAAACGGCGATTATAACACAAACAGCGTTCTACCACTTTGTATGAAATATGCATAGCATTTTTTTTTTAAATATCAAAAACATATCTAAAAATACAAATGATTTCAACATAAATTAATTTTGATATTTGAAAAGTAAATGAAAATATTCAATTTTATGCAAACTTTACAATTTCGTTTATTTCAAATCTCTTAGGTAAATCCTCCCTCGATTCTATTCTAATCATAAAACTATATTTAGTTTATAGGATGTTTCTGGTTTCAGAAACGGGTGACTTTAAAAAATGCTATTTCAATCATGGTGTTTAGTTTTTTTTTTTTTCATTTTTGTATAACATTTAAAGAAATTTCCTTAGGTTATTATGTAAGTAAGGATTTCCTAGAATAATAAATTATCTTTATTGTAAATAAACTAGATAATTACTCATATCTCTCCTAAAGCTTTTGAAAACCTGTAAAATTCGCATTTTCGTGGCATTCAGGTATGTAGGCGCCTTTATTACTTTAATGTGCTCCTTTATTAGCATTTCAAAAGAGTCATTTCATCAATATTACGCTGTTTGTTCAAAAAAGTGCACATTTATACTTTTGTTTTAGGCCAGGGATTAAAAAACACGAGCATTTTCCACGCTCCACGCCTCAGTTGCTCGCTGGCGTCTAGGCGTCTTTTTAAGGAGTTCGCCTTGTGGCGCGGCCTCCTATTGGCGTCCTTGGCGAACTACCACTACCAGTCACACGGCATCACGAGCTCATCGAGCCAGTTTTGCTACGAATAATCAACTTTTATCTCAAGTTCGCGCGCAATACGTCAGACGCGTTCTGATTTATCTTGGCGATTAAGCAGGGAGGGATTTGGGAGGACGCTGGCACAGAATAACAGCTCAACATTTCCGCCTTGAAGGGATTCAACTGCTTTGCGACCATTCTAAACACAACATTTATGTATTTAAATCATACTCTATACACAACAATTTGTAAAATTTTACAAATTTAATAAACTAAAAAGTTTTGCAATAATTGCGTTTGTTTGTTTACAATTGTTTTGTACAATTTAAAAAACTAACGTAGGCCACAATGCCACATTGCAGCCACTAGCCATCTACCCTGGGTCATTGCGAATTGGGATTTTTTAAAAAGTTAAATATTTTTTTATCAAAACGTTTATAATCGACGAAATTTATTTACAACATAAAACAATTTTTACTATACCTACAAAGTAAACAAATAAAAACTATGATTTTTTTTATATAAAAATTTCTATTAGACAAACGACAGAAAAATAACGCACACGTGGCTTTTGAACTTATTTTTAATACTCGTATTTTTATAAGTCGATATAGGGTAACTATTTCCTGGGGGAGGGTGATAGCGAGATCCGGCAGGGACCCGCCCCCCTCCCCCCTCCAGTATTTACGCCGGTGGTTGGTACCCATGCAAAAAACTCACACAAAACTTTCACTCTCATTCGCAATATTTATAAAATCTTAAGGGATTATTTAATTAAATAAAAACCTGATAGGTCAGTTATAGATTATTTATAGTATAGGTCAAATATAGTATAATGCTAGGTCGCAATAGTATTTATTATATTAGTATTTAATTGACGTACTCCCAAAACGTTAGAAGGGTCGACATTTTTGCAGTTAAAGAAAACATTTATCTGGCAGGATTTTCAATTTGTTGTTGATCTATGTATATAGGAGCGATAGATTTTTATAGTTTTGGGAGTTCTAATTCGGTTATAAATGTAATAGTACATTCGTTACGCCTTACTTTCGCTTTTTGTTCGTCACGTATTTTCACTAAAGCATACATCGAAGGACGGCCGTTTTGTTTAACAAGATGACGTCACAGAGATCCCAGAAGCGAATTAACGTTACGCGATAGTTGCTCCGCGTTTAGCATAAATAACACATCGATTAGATCAACATTGTACAACTGATACCGCTATGTAATGACTTTTTTTCTGTGCGAACACTTTTTGTTTAAAGATATTCTCGTTATATTGACCTAATAACTATCTGGATTTTTTAAATAATAATTTATAAACCGCACAAGAAACAGAGAAAAAGCTTTCAAGTTAGAGGTAAACTTATACCAATAAATAAAATACTGCTCATTGGTAAATTATTAGGAAAGCCACAGGCCAATAAAAATATATTAGAGTGCCAGGACTCACGGTTAAGCTGTGTCACTAAATTTAGATTTGATACCTGTCAAAATAATTTGTATTATTTCCTATGTCCTCTTTTTATCGATGCATAAAACCTCAAATAACACGCAAATCCAAAAATAGGGTAGCTAAGTTTTTGTTGCAAATTTAATGAGAACTTTTATAGTGGTAAGCAATGTTGATTGATATATAAAACAAAATCGGGTTGGTTACAATATTTACAACTCAAGAACGACTCGACCGATTTTTATGATCTTTGATTTGGAGTTGTCTCCGTCCCGAATAACTATTAAAACATTAAAAAAATCACGAAAATAAAATTATAAAGAAAAATATTTTTCTCATAAATGGTTTTGCCTGTGGAATTCTATTTTCAATCGGTAAGTTACTTTCGAAGATGTTCACTTTGTGAGGTTATCATTGTGCGCGCATCGATAATTGCTTCATTATGTAATTTATTTTGAGTATTGTTAATGAAAAACTAAATTTAATTCAACTTGAGGAGGTACGAAATTCGCCAGGTCAGCTTGTATACTATATGTTAAAAAAGAAGCACGTTATTAGATAGGAAAAACTCTTTAATTCGGTTATAACTTTATATGGGTTTTTCGATAAATCTCTTCCGCTCAATAATTAATAGTATTAGGTTGAAAATTGCCATGTCATGAAAACATTATATTATTATGGTTTAATATATTTAAATATATTCGCTGTGGATTACGATAAAAAGTGTATTTCCATAATACATAACCATATTATAAAGCCTTTGAATTATTTATGAAACATATTTTTTGTTAAATGTAAATATTATTGTTATTGATATTTATTTCGGCGCTTTTCCGTGTAATAAAGAGAAACTGGACGTGCGCTTGTCTCGTTTTTAAGCTGTAATGCGCACAAGCAACAAATAAACCATTCGACTAGGTTATAAATCTAATTTCAAAAATGATATCTTTAATAACTATATGTGAAAATGTATTGCCTCTAAAACAATTTGAAGGGCACATTTTAAAAATGTAATCGATTACCGAAACCAGTGCTATTTCTCAAATAGATCATCAGGGCAGAGTTTGAACGAACGCACATTCTACTCAGATACTACTACTACTTACATCAATTAAGACGTTAGTTAGCAAACAAAATGATCTGTTTATTTAAGGTTATTTATTTGTCAAACCGTGTAAATCTTTGATTAACACAAAATAATCTTAGATTATCCCCTGTCCGCTCACCAAAGCTAATGTGACATTATAATATGACGAAATATTTGGTCTAAATTGGTAAAAACTGTTACAGAGTAGGTAAAAGGCATGTATTAAGAAACTGGCTTTTTAGGACATACTTTTAAGTTTAGTTAAAAGACAACTAACAAAGGTTGCAGTGGTATCAAATGCTCACTTATACAGAATGTATTTAAAATCACGACAGTATTTTCAGGAGGTTAATCTAGATTAAGAAAATATTGGGAAAATGTTTCCCAATTACGAGAAAAACGAATTCATAATTATCAAACTTGTGTTGTATCAAATATGGGAAATATTGCCGATATTCACGGCTTATAAAATTTACCTCTGCTTACATTGGCGCTAGCGACCCTCGAAAAAACACTATTTAATAAAATAAACTCCTGGCATCTTCAGCCCTAAAAAAATATGTATTTAGCGCGTAATTTATATCCAAAACGTTTGAAATATTACAAAAATTGAAATTAATAATAAACAATGTTAATGCAAACAGTATATTCATCCGGACGCTTGGTTTTCACAAGCCGCGCCGCAGTTTGCAAGCTTTTGGAAATACACGGGCGGGCGTGTTTTGTTGTCGATTTTTACTCGAAGAGGCGCCGTGGACTTCTTCCCGGCAGCCTTTTCAGAGCGACAGAGTCTTCCGCGACGCGCGGCCGTGACGTGACCCCCACGAGATCAGTGCTATCGAGGCGCCGAGTGCTGTTGAACCTACCCTCCCCGCCCCGGAGCTATTTTAAAATGACTAGGTATGTTTTTTAATATATTCAATTTTAACATATTCGCAATGGGACTGAACATAAATGACTCGTTGAGAGAAACATATCAGGTATTTTATATAAATCTTGTCACCTGGACATAATTGCGTAAGTTAGCGAATGCCAAAACGGCTGTAATGTATTTATTTATTTATTCATAATCGTACAATAGGAAGTCCTAACAATAAATGTTATAACACTGAAAAAAAATAATGATTATCATATTTTTTTTTTTTTAGAAAATAATTGCTATGACCTAGGTCATATACAATTATTTTGGGCCCTACTCAACTAGGCCAAATATGCCTGTACTAGAGTCAGGAGAGATGGTGGTAATGAAGCGTTAAAATTGGTATGACCATGTGCGGAATCGAACCCGCGACCTTTGGGCCAATAGTCGAACGCCTTAGCCACTAGACTACCACGATCTCCACACCATATAGACAAATGAATTAATTAATTACCAGTCATTTGTTGTTGTTCTAGTATAATACTAAATAATAATCAAAATACTATAAAATAAATATAATACTAGTACTCGTATTATTGCTACTCTATCTTTTTCCTACGAGCCCGCGGGAAACCTGTTAACAGGACTGACCATTAGTGATGCATAATTTAATATCTGTCCTTGCGCAGTGGTGCTTTATCTATATATTTGCTGAGATAAAAAAATATATGAGATACTCGGGGGAGGGGGGGATACTGGGGCTGCCGAATAGGGCAACCGCCCTGGGCGCCGAAACGCTGCAGGAGCACAGGGGCGCCAAATGATGGCAGCAATTTTAAGCAAACTCGGTCACTAAATCGTTGTAAACGATGAATGCAAAATATTTACAAACATCACTTACTTAACTTATAAGAGCGAAATTTTACTATTCAAAATGGACAAATTAATGGTAGCCGCGATTGTTTCTATACAACAGACGTCGAATCGCTTTTTGTTAAAAGTTTAAAAATATCTGATATAGCAAGCAAAAATATCTGACCGTCGCAAGGTCTAAGTCTTTTGATTTGTTGTTATTTTCAGGAATTAAGTTTTCAGTATTTTTTTGTATGATGAGCGCAAAATCTACCCCTTGCCCTAGGCATCAAAAGACAGTGGTATGGTCCTGGAGGTATTTAATAATTTAGGGAGAATCATAGAGCACAACTTGATCATAATAATAGAAAATAGTTGCAGCAGTTTGGCCAGTTACGTGAATACACAGATTAAATAAAAATAAGACAATGATAAAATAAAACAGGTATGAATTATTTTGTACACTGATAATGTATAAATATTTTACAGCGTATACAGAATGTGCCAAGACCATTTCCGAAGATTTAAGGAAGTGTGTATGTTCCCTATTACTTGTTAGAAATTGTATAAAACTATGCGAAAATTTATAATTAATACCCAAATTTATTAATTTTACCAAAGCGCTCGTGTAATTTCCCTTTTTGCTGCCGAACAATGGCCTGGCGTAGCGCGGCCTCGCTAGCGACCGTACAAGAGTATTTTCTTATTATTACGTAAATTTTACAGATTTTGTACTCGGAAACCACGGAAAAATATAAAAAAAACCACAAATTTAAAAATGCAGTACGTTCATACATATTTAAAATATATATATAAACCATTCACTTCTCATTCATCATACGTCATATTCGTTACATTTTCACACTTTTTTTCATAATTATTGTTTAATTTTTAAATCATTTATTCACTACTTTAATGAAAGTTTGACCGTATTGCATATCACACAGATAGATAGGTGAGAGTGAAAAGCTTTCATAAAATACAGGCCTGTATTTAAACCAGCGTGCATTACCTCAAGCGATGCAACTATCTGTGCGTTCAATATTAATTTTTCCTTGAACATTCTGGCTATATAATCTATTAGAAAAAAAATTCAATCCTTAAAATATTAAAAAGCATTCGAATTTTCCAAATGTCAGTACTGTCAAACTTTTATATATGTTAAACTAAAGGTGTTTACCAATTTTAACATAAAAATCATCTAATTAACGGTATTTAAGCAATACATTTTACTATTTTACTATATATATATACTTTTATGTACTTTGAAAACACCTAGTCATAGGTTTAAATTCTTTTCAAAATTATATCCTAATTTCTAATATTAAGCAGTTTTAAATAAAACATTATCGTTGTTATTAAACATTGTATATATAATCATGTGTGCTGGTTTTCCGTAAAAAAAATATAAAAATAATTATTAGCACTATACTAAGCTCTATATAGTTATTGTACATAAATTAAACTGTCAATCCTATATGCATTTATGTTGCATTTATGGAATAAATGCAAGATATTTGAATTTATGGAATAAATAATTTGATTTCGAATTTAAATTTTATGAATTTTGTTATGAGATTAAAACAAATTATGTTTGAAATCGCAGGGCCAATAATCTGGATGTTTAGCGGGAATGGTCTTGGAACACAGTGTAGATTTGTTTTATTTATTCTCCGGCCTATTTTGTGCTATTTTTTTTTTGTTAAATCTATCATTATAATATAAAATGTATATTATAGAAAACTCTACACTTAAGTTTTTTTATTTTATTTAAATACGTGTCCGAAGTATTCCATTTCTTAAATTTAACATTTTTCCGAGTATATTTCTTACTAAGTGCTTCAAAATTCATCAACTTTAATATTTTTTTTACAACCATATTGGTATTTTTAATATGAAACAATAATACCATCATTATGCCACACATGTACTTGTTAGAACATATATACTTATATTTTTTTAAATTTATTATCATATTATAATGAAATTTATTTGAAATCAGGTCGTTTTGACGAAATATAATATATTTCAGGAACTACCGAATAATATCATTCCGTCTTAGGTCCTTAAAGCAAAAATACGTTTTTCTCTGTGATAAATTATTGTTATCTTGAAATTAGCAAACTTCGCCATAAAAAACAGCTGTTTTGTCAGTCACGCAAATAACAATCATATAATAAATTTAAACCCGTTTTACATCACATTTTTTATGTTAAACGCACCTTTATATAGAGTAATTTTAGACTGCAATACAAAACATAACTACCAGAGTTGCATCAACGCATGAGAAGAGTTTAACTACTTTTTTACAAATTGATAATTTAAAAAAAAATATGTCGACACTATTTAATGTAATAAATAACTAAGATAAAACAATTATAAAACATACATTGTATGTATAATTAATTTAATATGGAAACAAAAAATATATATATATTTCGTTTAAATTATTCTGTACGTTTAATAAATATTATTTATTTATTTATATATTTAATATATTTTAGGGAAGCATACATCCTAACTTAGTTTATAAAACATTAAATACTATATATTAAATATTATATTTCACTATATTTTCACACCTTTTTACAATTCTAGCGAAATAACAAATACCACTCTACGTATGAATTGACAATCTAAAGAAATCTCGATTTTAATTTTATAAATAGTCCAATAAAAAAATATATTAATGATCATGAATATATACATAATTTAATGCTCATTCTAAAAACATTTTTTTTCTCAAAATGACTCGATTTTTGGCCGAATGGAGATATTGACATTTCTGACCGGTTTTGCGAACTAAGAATTATTGAAATGCATAATTATTTTGCAATATTTTTTTGTAATTCTGCTCGTATTAGAATTATCCTGCTAAAATTATCCATGACGTCAACTGCCTTACACGTTAATAATAATATGATTATAAAGAAGTTCGACGCGCAGGAAAGCGTAATATTAATAGTCAATAATTTTGTGGCTTAAACACAAGATTTTGGTCGTGCATACGATAGGTTAGGTTAAGTTAGGTAATTGGTCCCTTCAATCGTCTATAACCCAGCGATATTTCGTGGGCCGTTTCAAATGTTGAGACCCTGGGCCAACATCGACATATCGGTTCTAATAATAATAATAATAATAATAGATAGAGGATTAAGATGCAGCGAAAAATGACAATTTTCTAGGAGATAATTCTTCAGGTTTAAAATATTTTTTTTTAAATAAACCTCTCATACATCGCGTTGATATTAAAATGCATTACCTATTTATATACCTTATATTTAATATTCATATATATTATCCCCTATTTTTATACAATTTAGCTATTTTCTTAAAAGAAATGTCAATGACAAAACAGTGCCAGAACATAATATAAATAAAAAACAGGGATTATCCTGACAGATCGGAAACAAAAAAAATGTGTTTATTTATATAAATAAGTAAATTGTAATAAAATACACATAAACAAGCTAAACTAAAATTAATAAATAAACATCATTAAAAATTAATAAAAAAACCTAAACCAACCTTTTAATATTATTAAAATAAAACAGTCAATATCTGCACATTTTTTTTAAACAACACAACAGTTTTCTGATCTTAAATTAAATTAGCGATATGTCATATTTTTCGATAATAACACTAAAATAATATTTTATTATTATTAAAAACAACTTAAAAATCACTATTATAATAAGAAAAATCTAAATTTTTTTTACGTTGTTTGTGCACTAATTTAATGTTACTTTGTAAATGCGAGAATTACGTTTTATTTGCTATGCTAAAACGCTCTATTGCGAGGTCTGGGTTATTTGAATCGAAATGTATTTAATATCCTCCGCGTGTGAGTGATAACTGGATTGTAAATTATTAGACATTGTAATCATAAACAATACAATGAGGAAAAAATCCCGTGCGGTCTACAAGAAATTTCTGTAGATAAAATGACAGCTAAACCGTTAAGCTGGGGGGTGGTTGGGGCGCACCGCCCCGGACCCCACAAGATGTTATTTTTTAAATGTAACACATATAATTTATTTTTTTTTATCATAAACAAGTTAAATATAATATAACGTATCATTTAAATTGATTTTTATTCAGTGTAAGGATGTTAATATGTGTTAATGGATATTTACTAATTTCATTTGAAAATACTTTAAATCACTTTTTCAGACACATTAACTGCCATTTGTCGTAACTTAGCTGGTTTTTTTATATATAACTCTATCGAAAATATCGAAAACATAATTCTTCATTACTGTTAAGGTAAGATATGTATAAAAAAGGTTAACTGCTAGAATCTCAACGAGGTACCTATAACCTACCTTTCTTTTACCCTCATAAGTAGGTAACGAGGGTCGATTTGAGATTTATTTGCGCTTATTTTGTTCTCATACTTAAATACCGATTGATTCATATCGAATGGATATGCTTACCACTATGACATTCCTTATTAAATTTGGTATAAAAAATATTGGTACAAAATGTATGCCTTGTAGATTTATATCTCGCAGGAACTTTGAGTTAACATCGGATTATTAAAAATAGGTCCATTGTTAATAGTTATGCAAAACTACTAATTGAGTTTTATAAACCTATTGTTTTTGATGTGTACGTAAACAGGGGGTTGTTATAAGTTTAACGTGTCTGTCCGCCTGACTGTGGCATCGCACCTCCCAAACGGATAAACCGATTTAATTTATTTTTTTTACTTAAAAAGTTACTTGATCGAAAGTGCTCTTAGCTATGATTCAAGAAAATCCGTTCAGCCGTGTGTGTGTGTCACTTTTTTATATTTATATTATTCCTGCTTTTGCAAGATTTCATATGTATTTATCAAATTCTGGTTTATTTTCTTACTTCTTTTGCTATTTTAACGTTCTTTTTACTATTAATGACCTTCCTATAAAAAGTACAATTTGTTGCATTTATGGTAAGATGAAATTAAACTTTAAAATAAGTTTGAATAACATATAGGTATTACACCTAGTTTATTTTATAATGTTTTTTTCGTCGACTATACAAGAGTCCACTCGCAACCCATTTAACTGAAACTGGAAAAAAATGACTAGTGAAAATCTAAGGTAGTATTTATTTAAAGAAAAAAACAAAAACCTTAGGTCTATTTTAAAATCTTTGATTTTAAAGAAGACTGCTTCGGTTTGTTCTTCGATAAGGTATAATTTTGCGATTATACAAGGTACAAAATTTTTTATAACCAAAATTTGAAAAAAGTCGGCTTTCATCAAAATCAGAGAAGTGCAACTTGTGCGCGACTAAAGAGCTTCTAAATACGTTTGTCCGCAATATAGGCCGTCCATTAAAAATATTATGATGGATTGCGCAGCAAAGACATTTAAAAAAAGTTATTTGTCACCTCAGAAAGAAAAGTGTATTTTAGCTGACCTAAAAAAGTTTCGATATGTAAAAAAAAACTTCAACAAGTTAAATGCTAAAATAGTGCTAATAAGTATATTTACCAGAAAATTCACATAAAAATGAGAAAAACAAAATTGTTCTAGAAACTGATTGCCATCGGAACTTTGTTCTTTCGAATCTGTATATAAAATAAATATTTTAATGAATATTTATTTTAAAATAAATACTTGGAGCGTTTTTTTAAGAGCGTCAATCTACACACAAAAATTCAACTCTTGCATTTGTAGTTATCGAGTTGAAATATGTAACAGACAGACCAAAGAATGGGGTTAGTTACTTCTCATAGATAAATGTTTAGAAGCTAAAACAACATCAACAACCCTTCCAGGTTTTTCGTGGTCTATTAGTTACTGCTGTGACCATTGCATTGACGTATTTAGTTTTATAGTCAAGGCATACTGTTCTTTTTTATTATCAAAAAATGATGCATTATTCATTCGACTGAACGCACTCACCAACTAGATTGAACTTATTTCATTTCAGTAGCAGATTAATGATTCTGGCGGCAGCCGTCATCCTAATCCCATGCATCCGACCGGCACTCGCCGTCTCGCACAAGAAACATGACAGCGACATAACGTTCGTGAAGATACGTCCACTGGTCAGCAAGGACGAACGTAGCGGACACCACGGCAAGTACCGCTCGTCGCGGATCCAACATCTACCACTGCAAATCAAGCCTCTGACGGAGAAGGCATCGGCATTCCAAATATTGAAAGAGTTCAACGACGACTTGCCGAGCAAACCGGAAAGCAGAAAACCCAGAGCGGCTCCTCAAATTGCTTCGAAATCAGCCGGAGATCCTACACAACCCGTAGTGTTACTAGTGCCGAAACTGCCGAAGAATGTGCCAAATACTCTACCTGAAGCCTACGAATCTGACGACGATGGGGACTTCTCTGAAGATGAAGAGGATATTGTGGTACCGAGTAAACCATCCAGACCGGCATCCAGACCGCACTTTACAAGGTCGAAAAAAAAGAAACCGAGGAAGCTAACGAATCTTTACAATCAAGAACAGCGACATAACTTCCTCGGTAGCCATCAGAACCCACGGCTGAGGACCTACAGGTCAAGATGTCAGTGTGAAAAACTCACTAATTGTCACAATATACAAATCAGCATTCCCAGATGTCCGTCGAACGAATTTTACTGCTGCGGTTAGTTTAAATTTAGAGTACTATAAGTGCTAGTAGTTAGATTTAGTTCGAACTTCACTATGACGTTAGCTATAGAAAATATTTCCGATGTGCAATGATGCTATTCGAGCTTCTCGTATTGAGTGCTTACTGAACATGTATTTTCAGATTTAAGTGCGAGATCTCGTACTTCCTTTGCATGTTTTATTAAGACTAGGATCTTTGTTAACTTAAGGAGATATGGAGGTAAATTAAATAACCTGAAAACGACAGGACACCTTATCTCGGGTCAATTATATCTAATGGTGCATGAATGGTAAAGAATGTATGCCTTGAATATGCGGTGTAAACGATGGATACCGGTATTTTAGTACATTTAGGGCGCTGCCATTCCAAGTAAAAGGCTGTAACTAAAAACTTACAACTTTACACGTGAGACAAAAAATGGATCAAAACATTTACAAATTACGATATTCATAGATAATCATTATATTTAAAGGATGTATTTTTCAATGCAAAATATTTAAGACCTTTGCCTAACATCTTAACTGGAGGACTAAAATTCCTTAACCAGCGAAAACCGGCAATTTTTACATTAAACTGTCAACGATCATTCCACTAGCAGCATTTCAGACGTTGATATCACCCTAAGTTTTATTTTTTTTTAATATAGTTACTTCTAATGGCAAAATATACACCATTCAAAAAAATAGTCCAAGGGTGATCATTTTGCTCGTGGAGCTAGAAACAACTCCAAATAAAAATATTGTTTACGATGTGTTAACCAAAATGGTTACATTTCACGAGCCGTCTATGAAATGGTTTCAATGAAAAAAGGCAAAAAAATTATAAAGTACCACAAAGTTGGCAAATATAGATACAAGCAATGGTAATATCAATGTGAAGTTTAAACTACATAAGCCTTATTTACTGGTCCTAAGGGCTAACTGACACTTGAAGGTCTTTCTAGATAATTTAAAACAAAATAGATATTATTAAGGTTTTTTTTTCAACTTTTATCGCAACCAGTCTATGTGCAATAATAAATTATCGATAACAGATATTTCAAAAATATGTACTTATAATGCTTTTTGCCCGGTCAGTCATAATTTTAATATTATATTTAATTACATATAGATAAGTATAATTAGAGCATCTTAGTAAAACAGTCAAAATATGTTGAATATAAAAATACAATATTAATAAAAAATACCATACTTACCTACCATTTTACTTGTATTTCTGTCATTTTTAACATAAATTTTTTACTTCTTAATATCTTTATTATTAATCGGTTTAGGAATATATAGGTACTTCATTTTATATTGTCTTACACCATTACCTGCTGGTGAATAATACCCCCATGGGCCTACGGTGGGTACAACTTTAATATTATTTGGTACCCAAGTGATAAGTGTACTGAAAAGTGTGCATTTAACTAAAACAGAATTCAAAGCAACATACCTGGCCTAACAAGGCTGTAAATACTAAAATAAGTGGATCTAGGAAGGCGCTACTTCACGCGCAGGCCGCATCATACCTGTCTCGCTCACATGTAGAATTACTGCGCATCGATCATTGATTTTTTGTCTATAATGCGTATTCATTTTTTTATATCAATGAAAAAAAAGGATGCAATGGTCCTAACTGTTTAATATGAAATGAGACGTCACGATTACCATGTTAACAATATTTTTTTAAAATCTAGTTAAACTTTGGCATGTTAGGCACAAGGTAGCATTTTACTGTCTTATCAGGTAATAGGTATATATTATGTTGATAAAATAAAACAAACATGTTTCCTTACAAAGTTTTTATTGCAAAGTTTTATTAAGTTCTTATATATAACATTGGATATTTTTTTAATAAATGTAGTTTGGTTTAAATACAAAATTATTATTAAGTAATTAACGCCAAGGAACTCCAGTTCAAATACAGTTACATAGCTTTTAATGGTTCTGTCAACTTTCCATTTTCACTAGGACTGGACTACAACAGCTTCTAAATGATAAAAATACATTTATATGAATATTTGGCAACTGGTTATTGAAAATGATGCTTGTTATTAATTAGTAAAGGAATAAAATGGGGTAAGGCTTTCTCGAAGTTCGACAGGGCCAAATGCAGAAAGAGGCTCATTTAGTAACCGACCATCTCGAATAGAATAAAAAGATTTATAGAATATAAAATGATAGTGTCATAATGAATAACAATATATCAATATCATTGACATAATTATCAGTAAAAATCCTATGTAATTATAAAGCTCTCAGTAGAGAACTATAAATTTCTGGTTGGCTATACAAACGAGGCCATTTGGGATGTTACTTTTTTAGGATTAAAATTATTATTATTGGTCTAAATATATAATGAAAAAATACAAACAAATCAATCAATATTCAACGAACAAATCAATATTACGAAAATCAACTATGAGGTTGTTTTCCAGCGAATGCTAATTAAAAGTAAACCATAATAAAACAAACACCTAAGCAGCCGTATGTTCAATCAACTAAACAGACAGGGAATTATTTTAGTACAGTTAGTGATCACTATTAGGTTTAGCAGTGTCATTGATTAGTATAGCGGTTTAAGATAACACAACCTCATACAATTAGTAGACGCCCAAACAATTATTCCAAGATAAAGGTGGCACTATTTTTATACATCGAAATATTCAACATATTTTTACTAATATTTCATTGGCAATTAACCTAGACGCAAACCGCATTTGACATAGAATAGTTTATCTTGCCATTATATTAGAAAAGTAATGGCTATAATTTGGCATGAAATTCACTATCCTCTGCATCGCTGCTGATGAGCCAAGAATGTGCTCGCAGTAATCTGAGCTCCGCACAGATCACATGGAATACTAGGCTCCCGGTAGTAGTGGGCCAATTCAGCTGCTGAAGGTGGAACGTTTGGTTCGTCTTCCTCGCTCTCACTGAGGTCCAATTGTCCCCAACCATAGGTGGTTGGTGGCGAATGACGCCTACTTTGGTTAGAGCGTTCATTTCCTCTGCGTTGCTGGTTTTTCGGATTGTACTGTACAAGGTCTGGACGGCAGCCCGTCTGTATGGAAAATAAAATGCTTAAGTTGAAAGCAAGAAAGAACCATTCCCCGTGTAAACTAATATGCCAGATCTACTGCAAAAATCATTGAAGTTAGGGCTCGAGCATAAACAACTCTATGAAAACAAAAAAATAAATCTACAATTAAATGCCTCTTCTCGAAAGCGCAGAAATCATTCAGTCATTTAAAAAGAGAAACCCAAATAATCTTAAAAAGCAGAATCAACGTATTTTTAAAAACTTGTTGAATTTGCATCTTTATGAAATCAACTAGGCCTCCGCAGTTTTATTTCTTCGATTCTTGTATTCAGTCTATAAAATATTTAAATCTAAAATTTTCGTAAAGTTTTATTTATTTCATTAAGCCTAGTTAATTATGAGATAAAATAACCAGTATAATTTTTCTTCTATATCTACAAATAAGAGAGTCACATTACTATATATTACTTAGTATTACTACTACTATATATTACTCTCAAATATTGAAATACATTCTGCGGTGCACACGGGCTATTTATGGCGGAACCCTTTATTTTGTGGCTCATTTCGGAAACAGAATAGCTGCAGGAACTCTAGAGTGGAACCTGTAGGCCAAAATTCTATTCAATAGGCCCAAATATTGTAGCTTAAGTATATCCTCTGTATCATTATGACAACTCCATGAATATCTATGGATTATTTCTCAGGGACAGAATTCACAAGGCAATTAGCATCGTTGTACTAATTGTACCAAAATTTAAAAATATATATGGAGAACGGCAAATTGTGGATGCCGCCTGTCGATGCACTTTGTCGATTATAGTTTCTGAGATATGAACGATTTTATGAAAAATAGCATTTTTGAAATTGTACATAAATAAAATCTCCGATTCATTACAAGATATTCTGATAGAAATTAGTTTGCGGGATCGTGAGAACAACGTTAAAAGAAAATTGAAAACAAATGTGAAATGGGCAGGCCCACTTTGTCAGTACAAAATATTTTTGACAAATTGATAATTTCAACAACAACAAACAATAACTTATTACACAACTTATATTTATAGCATACAGTTTAAATCAATAGCAACACACAATTATCATTTTATAGTTTCGAATGTTTACTAATGAAATGGGCCCTTTCTTGTAGCAGTAAAGGCAATGGCATTTTCTCATTTATATTATTTATAATATTAAAGTTATTTACTGTTTTTGCTATTAGATTTGTTTATCTTTTATGCTAAGTAAAAACTAATAACCACCTTGTCGGTAGTAAGTAGAACACATTTTTTTTTTTATTTAACTTCAGAGGTTAATGCATTTATATGTAGCTTATAACCCCCATAACTACATACTTTTTAAAGTTGTGAATTTAAACATAGTTTTCTCAGATCTTTCAAAAAACTATGTTGAGTAAAGTTGTACTATTTTTTTTTCAATTCCAATTTTTAAGCTATCGACCAGTTTCTTTTGTTATAAAATTTGAAATTTTATGAAGAATGCGAATCCGGTCTTAACTCCATACTTCTTGTGCTGGAATGTCCCAAGAGTAGCGATGCTACACTCGACTCAAGATCAGTGATCTGACCCTAAGTCAAACCAGATGTTTTTTTTTTCTTTTTGTTGGCAATTTCTACCTTTATGCCGCCGTTTGCCAGTAGGTAAAGCCAGTGGCTGTAAAAATGTTCATATCTGTGTTGGCATTTAGTTTACTCGCACAATGTATACCGATGAGGATTTACTAATTGCTCAGTTTCTATGATCATACTTGATAGTGAAGAAAAAAGATGCAAATGGCGCAAGACGGGTTTAAGTATGTCCAAGTATTCAAAGTTGATCATTTTTTTATTTGTCTCTTTTTTATTTCACGCAAAAAATGGCAGATTCTTGATTTTCCTTTCAATATCTTCTTTTTCTTCCCCAAAACTAACCGCAATTTCCAATAGAGCGTCAATTTGTTTCATTTTATTTATAAACGACAGTCCCACAAAACAGAACTATCCTGGTATAAATCAATCAAATTTAAGAACTTTATCGTTTGTCCACTCCATCTAAACAATGCTGCTCATCGGAGTCTGCCAGTGGTTGGCAAGTCTCCACTCTCCGTTTTTATTGGCAATCTTTAAAAAAGACCGACACTCGAGCAATTTTTGTTGGCACGAATGTTACGTGCCAACGGTCACGTCTACATTACATCTGGCATTACCAATTGGCAAACAGCGACATAGTGGGGACACATATATTTTCAGATTCATAATGCAAATACATCAATTAAACACTTTTAACACATAGAAGTGTCCACTAGCCTCATTATCCTTATGGGTAAAAATAAACAATACATATTTTTAATTACCTCATGAATAACAAGATTGCTCTCTGAAAATAACATTTCGCAGAATTCACACGGCAACAGTACTTCACCTGGCAGATGTAGTCCAGGTCTAAAGGAAAAAAATATATTAACATAATCAATAATTATTAATACATATCAAGATAGATTTAACCTGTGTTAAAATCTAGCCCAGCCAATTGCGAAAGTGAGTCAATAATAATTGGTGACTGACTGCATATGTTCCACATGCTCAATTATTTTTTACATTTTAGCATCATCTGCAAATAACAATTAAATACTAAGCAATGCAACAGTGCAATTACACTAATAAGCCATTTATAAACATTGAAAACAATATAGTAGACAAATCGCATCTGGCACCTCGCAGTATGCCACATAGACCAATGACCTACTGAAGACCATAGGTTGACGCCAATGCTGAAGAAAGCTTCCCCAAAAATTAAACAGCTCCATAGAATGTCATGGTTGACACTATGAAATGCTTTTGATATATCGAGGCTACATCGTCAACCTTTAAACCAAGATGATTCAGATGATTATGCATTTTTAATTGAACTTTGAATTTATTCAAAAATAAGGTAAGTAAAATATACTCTCATACAGGTAATTAGAGGTAAAAGTCCTAAATATTTATGTTTATCATAATAACTCATACCCATACTCAACCCATATTCAAATTTATACATTTTTTTATAAATATATATATATATATATATTTGACTTATATTTGATGATTGTTTTTTAATAGCGGCAAATCGCCTGAAAAGATAAATGACACAATCTTTGACAATATTGAAAAATTTTGAAAAAGTTTTTAATTATTTGATAAAGTGCTGGATAGCATAATATTTATAAAGGTACTAAAGAGGTCCTGTACTTGAGAATGCAGGATGTCGGTTTAAACCCAGCGCTGAGTTTTATAAAAATGCATTTTTAACTCTCACCTGTCCTCTTTAGTGTGAAATATTGTCAAATAGTATGTAACCATCTAATTAGATGAAATAAGGAAAGGATGATATTTTAACAAAAAATATAAAAATAATGGATTTGTGATTACGATGAAGGATGGTGATGAAATGAGATGATTTTATGAGTGATTTATGTATGAAGTTGATGAAAAAAATAAAAATAATGGAAATGTAAAAGTGTAAAATTAAAGCACATGATTTCTGTGCGTATTATTTATATATATATATATTTATTATATGTGTAAATACGCAAAACCGAAACAATTTTATTTTATGTACAATTCTCATAATTTTCTTTTTTTATGTAATCAATTTTAGGTGAACAGACAATTATTAAGAACAATTATATTGTTAAACAGTGGATTCATGTAATTGGCCAAATTTATAACTCTGTATTTACTGTTTTATAAACTAAGTTACGGTGTATGTTTCTCTAGAATATATTAAATTGTGTATTGTGTTGGAGGTTCAATGCGTATTTTCGAGGGGTTTTGTAAAATTCTAATGATTGCTAATATTACATCAAAATACCGTGAAAAGTTGTTAATACAAGAACTTATTTCTTTGCGAGCAAGGCCTTTAGACTGTTTCCGAGGTGTAAAATAAACTTGGTGTACAGGGCAGGTCACCATTGCTGCTGCGGATGATATTTGTTTGGATCTGCATTTACTTTGATCCACGGTTTGCGGGCGCCCGTTTCTAAACCTACCGATACTTTCTACATATTTATTACACTTCTTTAACATTCTTGTTTTATACCTGTATAGTTCTATAATACCGAAATGATATAGATGACGATGGATAATACAAACTCTTGACGGCAATAGTTCACTTTGGACGGATGTTTCGAACTCTAACCTTTAGGTCACACAGCCCGCCTTTAGGCGTGCTGTGGGATTATTTTTGAAATGAAAAAATTATTCTTCAGAATAATTCATAAATTTCTAACATTAAGATTTAATTTCTAATAAAATAATTTTTTAAATGTTTTACCTTATAATGTTATTATCGTTAAAAGCCACTCTTGCTTGTGCGTTTGTAGTCCGATTCCTCAGTTGTGGATTAAGATTCCTAGCTTGCGCATTTGTAGTCCGATTCCTCAGTTGTGGATTAAGATTCCTAGCTTGCGCATTTGTAGCCAGACTTCTCGGTCGTAGAGTTGTGGCCTGGTTCCTAGCTTGCGCATTTGGAGTAGTTGGAACAGCTTTAAGCTGATTATTTTCATAAGCATCTTGATTATTTCCTTTTTTTCCACTGAATGATTGAGTGGCCTAGAAACACAAATTGATTAATTTTAATGCCTATAATTTTCAATTAAACACACGTGACCATCAACATACCGTCATTCTCAAATCCAAAAAATGAATCCCGAATCCGAATCAAAAATCTGAATCGGGTTGTGCCGATTCCTAATGATTCCACAACCGAAGCAAATATGGTCAATTATGTGATTCTTATACCAAATCCCAAATATTTGCCCTCATAAGCCCTACTTCTTATCGTATGCATCAAAAAAATATTGTAAATTGGATATAAAATAGTCAAAAGTTTTAAAGCTTAAAAACAATTATCTTAAGTGTATTTTTATATTTTAATGTCTAGTGTTTTTATCCAGTTAAGTATGACTCCATTTCCCCTATGCAATGTTTTAGGCCTCTGTGTAATTTTCGAGTGGACATTTGCTTACCATCGAGGAAAAGATCACAATTCAGAGGTTTTTGAACACCTGACAAGAATATGCCCTTCAGATCCCAGATCCTCGCTAAGCTTGGATCTATTACTGGAGGGTTCTAACCCTCATAACCATCGATACTCTTACTGCTCTAGGCATAACTTTGGCCTCAATTACAAGCTTACCATACGGACCATTTAATAGCCAGCCATACTGTAGACTGCTCTAAGAATGTTCAAAGTACTAGATCGAGTCAAATTCCAAAAGCGATTCTTCGCAAGCGCTTCAAATGCCCGCACTAGCCTGGGCTTTGGACTAAAACCAAAATCTGATGAGTTGTAAAAAGCTCTAAATAAAGCAATCAAAACAGCACAATCCACCCTTGGGGTCTCCAGTGCCTAAATGATTAGACTACTGTAGGCATATTTTATTTTACTCTGGTTGTCCAGGGTTAGTAAATCTATATATTGTGTGAACACACTCTCAAAGCCAAGCAACTTTGTTCGTTGAAACAAACAATGCAAGGCACGCTTTTTTGCTTTCATTATTACATTAGCCACATTCTGGTAACCAATTATAAGTTTGTCTATCAGTCCATCTATGTCTTTAGATTTGAGAATTAGATTGTATAAGGTACAGTATAAACCATTATATATAATCTAGGAATGATTCCTTATTGTTATTACTTTTAAGATTTTTCTAGTGTTTACATAATAATGAATAAACAATGATCTACCTTTGTTCTCGAGCAGACATAGCGACACTAATCGTTAAAACTGCCCACAACAGTGGCTGGTTCAAATCTCAATGTTGGAATAGTTAATAGTCAAACAATAGAAAGACAATAATCCGAAAGACCACCCTTTTTATGTAAAATAAAGAAAAAGCTCACTTCAGCTATTAGGAGAAATAGCTTTCAACGTAATGACTGCCATTGGCAAGATCACAATTTCAAGCGTTCACATAAAGTAAATTAAAAAATAGACTTCAAGTACTTTTGACATTTTGAAAAATCACAAATCAATACTCATTGATCGTACTAATTATTTTTGCGATAGTTGTACTCAATAAATCATTGAACATTTAAAAAGGAAAAAACTAATTGCTAAAATTGGTTTTGTTAGTTAATTGAGCAAAAATTAAAAACAGCTCCATATACTTATTTAAATAATAAAAAATATAATATATATTATTTGTTTCATATACCTATGATTTTGAGACTCAAAGTTGGACAATTTTCGGTAAAAGACCTATCTAAAATATATAAAAGCGTAATATGATATTATTATTAGCATTTCATACGATTTTTGAGCACACAAGAGTACCTTATTCACGTCAAATACACACCCTGAGGTACTATACACTATACGAGTATTATTTTACGGAGTTGAGGTAAGTGTGTGCGGCCTCCATGACAAAACCGTTCAGACTGGTCAGTAGGGTGAACGTTGGTACCACAAAGAATTCTTAAACCATTTAGGAGGTAGTAAACTTCCGCCTGTCTTCATTCTACCTCGATTCAATTCGACAAACTCAATTTGTTTCACGTTTGTTAAATTTAAATCTCAAGTTCATTTATTGAGTACGTAGAATACAGTACATTTTTTTTATGTCTCAATAAATAGGCTATGCTCAGCTTCCTTACTCGTTAAACGAGTAAAGCCTTGAGTAAGGACTATAACCCTAAACATATAACTATACTCTCACCGTTTTCTGTATATATGTATATACAAAATATTCAGTTAAAATACGTCCCAAATGAACAAGATGATTAAGGAACACAGAACCTATAACAATACACTTTAAAAGAATATGTACCGACATTCTAATACATACCAGCACAAACTTAGGGTTCCGTAGAAATGTAAACGATTGGGCAAGACAGCCGACATTTCAGTTTTCAGAAAACCACTGTATAGAAAGCGCAGAGTTGCAGTTCTCACAACCTTTAACGTCATGGACGGCAACGGTGTGAGAACTACCCGTTACAAATATATGATACACTTTCATCCACCTCACAGTATATAAATTAATGTAATTAGTGCAGTGCCCTTTGCTTTCTATGACAAGAAAATAAACAAAGAATCTGCTAAAATATATATTTAAAAAAAAAAAACAACAATTACACCACACACACTACATTTTGCACCTTCTCGTAGAGAACAGAGTTCACTTTAAAATGCCATAAATAAAAAAAAACACTGATAATTTCCAGAGTTTTAGATCTGTCACCATCATGCTAAATGCACATCAAAAATTCAGAGCAAGACCGCCCACAGTGTACTATGAGTGGCGTCGAACGCATAGGGAACCGTCAACCAGCCGCTGACATCTATGGAGTAAATTCAAAATTAAAAAGACTTATGAACCTACCTCTCTTAAAGTTTTCCTAATGGCAGTGAGACCGTTTCGGATATCAAAGCCGTATGTTTTGTTTTCCTTTGGTGTATCCTCGCATCCATCATTGCCTGTGTGCCACCTCTTCATCTTTAATCAACCAATAAATCTATTAATTAAAATAAAATATTAAAAAAAAGTCAACAATAAGCAGAAAAAAAAATATTTCAAAAGTTTTTAGACTTTCGTAGTTCTTAACCGGTTAAGGTTGGGCGACGTCTTTACCTGTCAAGCCAGCCGGCATCTCATAGCACTCATTCATTGACCAACGTGTACACATTAAAAACATATTGCTTAATTATCTATTCATCCAATTGCTTTACTGTCTATGCCATTCGATTCGCAAATAACCAATCACTGGCTAAATACTGATAAGAATTTAAAATCATCAACACTAAATACTCTTATGGAAATTATTTAATTACTAGGAGGCATAATCAATTTTACATCATACAGATTTTTTTTTTCAACAACTGTACCTTTTTGAACAGGTTATACGTAGTAATGTATAGATTACACATCTAACATATGTTATTAAAAAAAAAGGAAGACAGTGACCAGAGTAATGTTTTCTAATAGAGAATTTCATGGAGAACCAGATGGCACCAAATTTGTGGCAATTGGACATCCCAGGCCACCAAAGCTGATTTTTCTTCAAAATTGTGAGTTAGAACTAAATTACTACATACGCCGTTAGCGCGCCAAAAATTTTTGGAGGGAAACATTTCTTAACGGCTTAAACATTTCTGATGATTTGCTTTTTACTTCAAACTAGCTATAATTATACCAGTGAAGAACACCCAACCCTAACTCGCTGCCTAATCTATCACATCCATTCAAACACTAAAAAAATATACATCACCAAACCATTTAAATTGGCATTTATAAAGAAAATGTACCGATCAATTGGCTATAATTGAAGTTGCAAATAATGTTAACAAAAATAAGTCATGAGAAGGCAATAAATAACAGAACATTAGGCATGAAAATTTAATTTAATGTACTAAAATTAAAACATTTCAAAAATTCATTACTGTCAGTATATAGCAAATTTTTATGATTAGTGACAGCTAGAATGTCATGGTTAGTGGTTGTAATAGCCCCTAAAGCTTATCAGGGCAACAGGCTGTTGGATCCGGAGGGATCAAACCCAGGATCTCCGATTCAGATGCAAGCGATCAGACCCTCCTGGTGCAACCCGGCTAGCGTTATACCGTATTGAAATTTAAAAGTGTTAAAATGGTATTTTCTTAATACCGTTCGCCTTTATGCTAAGAAGTTATTGGTCTTCTGGGTCACCGACAATATAGTTACTAGTAGACTACAATAAAAATATATGCAAAAATATATAAAAATGCCAAAAAATGCAGGTTACGGAGATATCTCGAGGTTGCGCTCTTTGAATCATTCAATGGAACTGTTTAACAGGAACTGTTTGGTATACCAGTCTGATCTCTTTATAAGGTTAGTGGTCTCGTAAATAAAACATTAATATGGCTATTACCTTGGCTATTTCAATTCGAGAAGAGTTTCCATCGGCCCCGCAGGCTCCCTTGTTTTCAGTCTGCGCAGATATCCTCTGGGCCAATTCGCACTCTGTCATGGGCTTAAGATGCGACAAATCCATGTTCGACGGCGTAGCACTCACATTCACATATTCACCGTCGGAACTGTCCGAACTGTCATGATAAACACTTGCTTTTTGCTTGGGTATTGCCCCCAAACGATGACCAGCGCTAACATTGTCCCCAAAACCATTCTGCAAAATAAAAAAAAACTTATATGCCTTCAATGAAAATAAAATAGAAAATTCATTGGTAATTCTTATAAAAAATTTTCGAGAAAAAATTGTCGGCGCAAAGATTTTGTCCAGGCGCCAGAGAAAAGATTTTTAAGCTTTGCTAGTATATACGCTTAGTATATATGTGATTCGCGATAAAATTTCATACGGAATACTTTTCAGAAATGTTTTTACATACAAATATACCAAAAGATTAAATGTTAAGTTTTATGATTGTGAATATTTAAATAACAGATGTATATGAATTGATTTGTGTCTTATAAATACTTTGTTTACGCACAGATTAGACTGGCCTGAATTGCTTGGCTTTTTTGGTTTTAATGTTCCATCTAAGCACTGCGTACACTTAATGTCTTCTTTTGTTGTTCGGTTAGTCAAACTTAACAACAAAAATATTTAACAAAGCAGTGACAACTCCGTTATTCAAAAATATATTCATAGACTACAATAATAAAATACTTGTGAAATGATATCTGCCTGTAATGAGCAGTCAAAACAATTTCCTGACCACACAAATCATACAATTAATAAGTAAATTATATATTAATTATATAGTTTATATTCATAAGAATTAGAAAATGTTGAATACCAACCGTATTGGATAACAACACTACATTTTGATGATATTATAGATACAAAGACAGAAAAACTTACCATCCAGACCCTCCCGGTAAGCACTTTGGATAGGTCAGGCGGTTGATCGGATGCACGGGCGCTCATCTTACGCAATTTGTCCACTTTCTCGGCAGCCGACAGGACAGGCCCCATACCCTTGGCGAGGTTGATTTCTGTCTGCTTTCGGCGCTCATCTTCTTCCCTCTGTGCCCTGTCTTGTGCAGACCGAAATGCGCGCTCACGGTTGGCATCCTTATTTGGCCGTCCGTAATCCTGTTTTGGCCGTCCGTAATCCTCATTGGGCGGTCCGTAATTGTAACTATTTTCGTTTTCATGATTATTGTAGGCGCCTTGATTATTGCCTTGATTGTTATTGCCTTGATAATTGCCTCGATTGTTACCTCGATTGTTGCCTCGATTTTTGCCTCGATAATTGCCTTGATTGTTGCCTCGATAATTGCCTCGATTATTGCCCCGACTTTGGCAATTGTTTCCTTGATTCCGGAAGTCCTGACTGCCAGGTGGGGGTGGAGCCTTATTCTTTTTGTGCCAAGCTTGTTTTGGATATCTGCTAATTATAAACTTTAAATTACAGTTTTTTCCGTATTTACTTAGCATATTTTAAGCAATACAAGGACATTAATTAAAGTATATTTTAGTTTGTGTAAATGGTTTTCTTATGCTAATAAAAACATTTATTCCACTAAAACTGGGTGTAACAAAAGAGTTGTATTTGACCATTCGTTTCATTATTGAATTTGTAACTAAAAATGTTATTATAAAAGTATGTTATTTCAGTTGAAAAAAATATATATAATTTATTTACAAATACAAATTAATAAAGGTTATATTATAGATGTCTTAGAAAAAAGTAATATGTTGATAAACTGCACTATTTTGAATAGCTTATGAATTTCTCTACAATATGGTTTATTACTAAATAAACAAAATGACAAAATAAAATAAGGAGACCTATGAAAGGACGGAGATTTGCAACGATTGAAGAGATAAAGACTGCATCGCTGGAAGAGCTCAAGGCTATACCGAAAAGTGCTTATGAGAAGTGCTTTGAGGATTGAAAAACCGTTGGCATAAGTGTATTGTATCTGAGGGGGATTACTTTGAAGGGGACAACATAAATATTGATGAATAAATAAATATTTTTTCTTAACAATACAAAGTCACCTTACGTTTTTAACACACCTCGTATATGTAATATGTATATATCTAATAAATTATTATTAATAATTCCTTCACTAACCTTTCATTCGGCATGTTATAATTCGACTCATTATCATGAAATTGCTCAGTGTTAGAATTGATCTGGGGCATATCATTTGTCCGTTTTGCCGGTCGATTGGTATCTGAATCATTGCCAATGTTCCAATGCTGGGCCAGTGGGAGCATGTCATCCAGACTTTGATGCGACTCAAACTGTGGTGTCTTATTTCGGCTACGGTCAATGTTACATTCCTTCCTATCGTCTCGATAATCCTGATTCGTGGCTCCACCTTCATTATTTCCTTGATAGCTCTTATTTGGATTGCGAAATTGTGATGCTTTATTAATCTCCGGCCTCTGATATTCAAAGTTCTTTGGAGATATCTGTTGTAGAGGTTGATGTTGAATATTTTCTCGAATTATCTGACTAGAAGGGGGGTGCAGGTCATAAAGCATCAGCGGTGGAATTAGTTTACTCGGTTTTGGAGGTTGATCATAATTATTATCTTGATATTTAGATTGTTGTTGATTACTTGCATTATTCATATTAATAGAATGAGCAGAGTTTGAATTTTTTGAATTTCGAGGACCACATTGATTATTCTCCTTTATCTCTAGGTTTGGTTGGCGAGTGATGGCATCCAAAAAAAATCCACTTTTATCTTTTTTGGCACCGCCAGACAAGTCCGGGGACTGTACAGAAGCCAGCAAGTTTTGGAAATGAGCCTGCGCCTGCGCACGGTTCGACCGCATACTTGGATGATCCATAGTTGGCATACTGAAACTTGGAGGCGGCAATTCCTGCCTTGCATTGATCTGTGGAGGTCTTAAGTATAGTGTGGGGTCACTCTGCGCATCTACCGATCGCTGCCTTGAGCTCTCTTGGCGCTCTACCCTGCCTGCAAATTGTTCTTCTCTCCTGCAATCGGACCTACTTCTATTTGTTATGTTATTCTTTGAACTGTGTTCTGAAAAAAAAACTAGCATTAGACCCGTAAAAATTTCCAAGAGCTCTTGGATAGTTTTTCTCGACGAACAAGGTTGCTTGGTTCTGGAAGTACTTATATGTTGGAATACATTGAGAAATTGAGCATTTCCAGAGACGTATGATACAAAATTACTATTCACCGTAGGGCCGGCTGGAATTTACCCAGGGCAGTCCAATTGTTTTGATACTTAGAACGTGGACTGTGATTTTTTATAGCTTTGAACGGTACTACCTCGACCGCTTAGAATATTCAACAGATCATTCAACAAACTAATTCTTTTTTAAAAAAACATACTAATAGATTGCGACTAGAATCACAAATGAGAAAAATGATGTTTATTTGTATTATGGTCAAACAATGCTTAAATATTGTCGATCCACCTTATGTGCAAATTACAGCAAAAACACAGCCTTTCAACCTTACCGTTTCCTAACCTACATTTTACTCACCATCGTCGAGTTTGAGGAACTTATGGTTAGACTCTTGATGTAACTTGTGGTACTTGTACATAACGTATTTGCCACACTCGCACGGTTCTGTGCGGGTTCCGCAATAAGATTCATGTTGTGGCATCTCGGCACGCTGTAGCTTGAGCTCGCAGTATGGGCAATCAATAGGGGTGTGTTGGCAGTGTTCCGAGAGGTGAGCTTCCATATCGCCGGCAGTGACGCGCATTTTGCAGGCTTTGCACAGCACTGTAGGAAAGGGAAAAAAAAGATTACTCTTCATTCAACCACATTTTTGCACCTGCTTTTATGGGCGGGAAGAACTAACATGTGAGTTGTTAAATTAGATAGTATTACAACCAATCACAGCAGTTTTAAAAGTTATACACGTGATATGTTTATGTAGGGATACAAAACTGTTAAACATTCTGATAAATATAAAATGTGAAGAGTGTCTGAAATTATTAAAAACAAGAAAGTATGGAATCTTATTAAGATTGAAAACTTACTCAACAATGTTAGTCCTCCAATATTAAAAAATATATATATGTTTATTACATTTTATTGACACATAACATTAAATATGATTAAATTATTACTATATATAGTTTTATTTGTAGAACTAATGAGCACCTTAATAATAGACTAACCATTTTTGAAGCGTCCATTACTGCTCCAAACCAGGGGCGAATCTGGAAAAAATCTTGGGGGGATAAAATGTCAAAGACCAATTTAGTCGAATTTTCCAAATGCAAATGGGAAATTTGTCTAAATTATATATAGATCTAAAGTATAGATAATACGTATACACAGACTCTAGGAAAGTTGTATCAGCAAAAAAGGCGGAACCTTGTAAATATGATTACTTATAAATCAAGCAAAACTCCATTACAGTAATCAAGAACAGAAATACGTATGATACTTATACTTTTATAATATACTTTTATATACTTTTATATATATATAATATACAATATACTTTTGTAAATAAAATTGGATCCTATCTTTATCGACGTTTTAGTTTAACTTGATCTGCTACTCACATAAAGTGCTACTATCACAAAAAATAAGGAGACTAAACAGTTTCTATAGAGAATAAAAAGTGTACCTACCGTGACAATGTTGCTGTTTGTGGTGCTTATCTAGGTCTTGAATTGGAAAAAACTCTTCACAGAATGGACACATTTTAATGTTCCGTTTGCAGTGAACGGAATGGATTAGGAAATTGCCAACCGGTATATCGTGTTTGCTAAAACAATGAGAAATCAATTGAATAAATATACTTGTAAATTTAACATTTTATATAGATTCTAAACCAACATAGAACCAATGGTTTAGTATTATTTCGAAGAGGTAATATTAAAATGACACGCATAAATTTAGTGTAAGTATAGATGATAGGACACTATTGAAAAAGTACTTCACCGCTTTCGGCAGATTTTAATGTCAAAGTTTTTAGTTATCTGGTTGCGCTGCATTGTTATCGTAAAATAAAACGATAAATTTGTACGCTTAAACTTCGTGGTTATAACAACTGCGACTTTTTGATTACATGTAATTTTCAAATTTAAGAAACCTGCTTCATATATGAAATTAAAAGTGGATTTTATCTTGCTGTATGAATTTACAAAGGTATTTGAAGCTAGCAGTGAACCTGAAATACTTTTAGAAAGAAAAACACATTGTTTTTATCATTATTATTCAACAAGTTTGTATTAAAATTGTTTCGTAAACCTACTTAGGTACCTATTTTAACGTAAAAAATCATTTCGGTATTTAAGAAATACATTAGGCATTCTTATTTTTTGCATTCACCACTCGTGGAATGTATGTACCTCAGAGCTTTTAATATGCATTATGCAATAAGCATTCATTAAATATTTGTTGTATTAAATAGTTTTTAATACTAAGGAATGTAAGGGATTCGGGAGATACCTAAATATCTAAAAAATATTTTAGTCAAAACAAGTACTCAGATCGTAATATCTAATTACGCCAAAAGGATATTCAATAATAATTATAATATGACCTTTTAGGTAGGTTTGCGAAATTATCATTGTTCATGCGAAAGTGGAAAACAGCAATCGAAGAAGTTCTAAAAATAACAATTGCCGTCATGGGCCATCATCACTAATAATCTTTCGCCGCGAGAGTGCCAAAAAATAAAAATCCAGCTACGGTTACGTACCAATTTCCACAAAGCTTAACTGTTACGTCGTTTTCATCCATGATTAAAAATATTTTCAGGAAATATCAAGGAAAACAGTTCAGAATCCTCACTGAAAAAAGACCCGGGGCGCGCCTCGCGCGGCAGCTGACAGGACAAACAGACCTCGCAGAACATGCAATGAAGTAAAACTAGTGCAACGTTTTTACTATCATCGACATTATGCCGGTCAAAACCAAGAGGATCACCAATTTATGACGATTTTCGTGGAACACAAATCACGCGCTAAATTAAGATTTTAATCAAACTTCGACGAAAAGAACAAAAACTGAATGGCCGAATGACACTTCGAAGGCATTTGGTTGCTTCTAAAAGCCTGTGAAATAGTTTCGTTTGGAATGCAAAATACCTTTAATGTCACTTTCACAAATTGCAACTATGGGCACGCAGCAACGATATTTTCACGTGAACCACAATCATCAATGAAACCATTAATAAAACCTGAATATAACAACACAATCTAATTGTATTTTTTTCTATTTTAAAAATACATATTTTTTTCGCCATAACATATGTCTGTAGAAAATTATACATCGTACATAATTAGTAGGTTTGACAAAACATACATTTACAAACAGACGGATACCATATATACTACAAAATTTAGTTAGGTAGGGAATTCCCATGAACGATAAACCGGAGTTTTGTCGCTATGGAGACTGTAATGTGTTGAGTCAGCTAAGTAGACTTTACTTAAATTTTAAAGAAAGTATTCAATTAAATGAATATGTCGCGATGGTCATCACACCGCCCTAATAATAATCCAAATAAAATTTTCATACGGCTGGTATCGTTTTGAAACACGATGCCGATCATTATGAGAAAGCGACGAAGATATGTATGTATAAAGCTTCCAGTACACTTACACGTCACGATCAAAGAGAACCGACAGAGAGCGAAAAGAGAAAGTAATACATATCTTATAAAAATGAATGAATGCCCTGGTAGTAATACCATTATTTTTTTTTTATTATTATTATCTAATCAGACCTAAAAAATAACCCACTGTCGCGTTTATGGCCATCCAAAACGCACATCGAATGAGCAAAAGTGCCGTAGGCACAACTGGACATAGGAAATGAAGTAACCCGTCACAAGTTGGTATAACAGGCGCGAGTAGTCTAGGGCAGAGGCGTCCAAACTTTTTGCTGCGAGGGCCAGTTTGGTATTTAAATTCATTAGCGGGGGCCAAGCATTGTAAATATGTAAATTAAAAAACCTTATTACAAGTAAAGCAGCATTTAATTTTTTTATTGTTGCCACATATATATACTATATTTTTTTTTATAGTAAATTACAGATATAACAATACTAAACAAACATGTCTATATTATATAATTATTTCATGCAATTTTTAATGGGAATGGTGGAACTGGGTTTTTTCCTGGAGAGTTTCTTCAAAGTTGGGATTCGAATCGGAAACACCAATTATTAGCAATGATTGCAAATGATCATCCGATAAATTTGCCCTATATTTAGATTTCAGATACTTCATCCTGGAAAAAGTTTGTTCGCACATATAGGTAGTGCCATACATAGAAATAAATTTACCAGCCAATTGCTTTAACGAAATTTGCAACGAAATTTTTCAAAATCCTTGGCGGGCCGGATAAAATCGCCTGCCGGGCCGGGTTTGCCCGCGGGCCGTAGTTTGGACACCTTTGGTCTAGGGGAAGATGCCTTTAGGGCTTAGCTGTAAGACGTTAGACTCGGGTTAAATAATTTGCTACCTACTAAACTATGTAGGTATAGAAGCTGTTGATATTTTATGATATCTATAGCCATTCTTGTTTATATCATTATCTGAAATTCTTTTCATAGAAGACGTTGTGAAACTGTCATAAGTTTACTTATTTATTTTCCAGAGAAATTAGGCTGATTATAAACCCATTATTCTTAATCCAGTAATGCATATGGCGTTATTCATAGTAAAATGTAGAAAGTATTACAGATTACAGATTCGTAATAATTTTGGTGTTGGTAAATAGTAATATAATTGTTAAAAATATAAAATAATATTTATGATTAATTTTGCATAGAAAAGTCTAGAATTGATATATCGAATCCTTATACGTAGTTAATCGAGATATATGATACGCAGAACCTATATGTTTTAAAAGATCGTCACACAAATGGCATGTCATACAAATCGTCCTTCTGAATTCCCGACACCGGTAGATTGTTCCCGCCGTTTCACGCGCCATGTTGGATAGAGACCTATCGCAATGTCATATGCGAGCAAGCGAGACGTATGATACGCGAGGAGTGTACTCGACGCAAAGTGGAATACTCAGGCGTGGTGCGTTTTTCACCTTCAGTTAAAAGTATATGATTATATGAGCAACAAGACCTTAAACATTAAAATAATAATTAAATAACCTAAAGTTTGTCTTTTTTTATTTACTTCGTCTTTGACCATTTCCAGAATGTCTTTCAAAATAAATGTTACAGTATTTTTGAATACTGAGTGTATATTTTATGATTATGACATCTACAATCCATGGCGAAAGAAAATTGTAATAGTTACTGTCTCTAATGCGAACGTTCGAAGTCGGCTCACTATCCTGGTACACTATCGCTCACTGTCCTGGATCCATGAGAGTGATACAGGCTTTGGATGGTCTACACATTCTACACAGAATAGGGACCCATTATTTGTACGTTTTTTCTGAATAGTTTTACTTGTTTTTGACGCACAAATTGGCATTTCAAAATGTAGGTAATCACAAACACCACACAATCCGATGTTTAAAACAAATTTAGAACAGAGAGTTGACTTTACAGTCGCCAAATTTGCCTTCTCTTTCATGTGTCACTTTCAGAGTGATAATACGGTAGTGCCCTGTCTGTAAAACTTAATACCTATGTCAATTTCTTTGTACCGATTTGAGCCGAAAACCCATGTATGTTCTTTATGGTATTTATTTATTTTGACAATTTACTGGTTGTTAGATTATGAGACCACTCATAATAAAAGAACTGACCAATAAGAGCGTTCGGCATACCCCACCCCCAACTAAACTCATAATATAACTAGTGTTATTATAATTTCACTATAGTAACCAGGTGAAATTACAATGAGACAGAAATTAAGCCAATAAATTGTAAGAAATTAAGCCGATTGACAATATACCGTGCAATTATAATTTCACTGGTGAAATTGTAATATCATGGCTTTGACAATGTACGTACATATATATAAGCAAGTATATTCTTTTTTACTTTGAATTTTAGGATAGGTACATTTTTTGTAATATTTAAATTTGAAAAGCTGAGTGACTATTCACTCCCCAGCCCACGGCACGATTACACTGAGGCAGATTTCGACGTTATTTCACCAGTCACCAAATCCTATGATGCACCCCTGTGTGAAACTGTACAGGGTATTTTCAGTCATCTCAGTTTTGTCTTACCATTGGTTATATTTAGTCAGTTTCGTATTTACAATATAGGTACTGTACCAAAATCCTACTTACGTACTGTTGGATGCATTGTTAACTCTGAAATATTTAGCTCACTACGGTGTTACTATTAGCTTCAGTAGATGAAATAAAATGATTCTTTAATAACTTGCAGACTTACAACGCGAGAATGGATTTAATACTGACCTATGAAGCACATTCCATTCGTAAATTGTCCTGGAATGAACGAATTAACCAATGTTCCTGTTTCATCAAATTACATCAAGATGATTGATGAAACCAATATATGAAAACTTGGCATATTGATTAATTTGTTTCAGCCTCATAGTTAGTGGCTCATAAATAATAAGTGGTATTATTTCTGTTAGACTATCGTATATACTAGAATGCCTAACGCTTACTTACTTTTCTTTGGATTGCTCTAATTCGACATTGAGAGGTCTAACCATACATTCGTGTTTAGTCCGGATTTGGTAATCATGTCCAGACTTACATCCGGATTCTTAATAATATTTGCGTGCACTGCTAATCAACTACATCCCGCCACTCACCCACCAGAGTAACTCTTTTTTGTTTAGTTTTTTAATTATTAATATCAACCCCTCTCCTGTACATTTTTCAGTAGTTTTACTCTTAGTTTTCAACATTTCTACAACCGACATTTGAATTAAAATACTAAAAACAAAATTCGCAGTTCGCGCTTCATGACCACCGTGACTTCTCACCAGATCTGCTGGATCGTCCAAACTTAACTCTAACAAATTATGGCAACCCTAGATACATATCCCACACAGAGAGGGTTGAACGAACCAACGTCGTGTATGCCAATGCTTGGCCTTTAAAGCCTGGTTTTTAAACCGTAATTATCTAAGAGCCTTTTTCATTACATCGCCAATATGAGTCTCTCAACTGGGATTATATGACAAGATTATTCCAAGATTATTAATAATAAAAGACAACTTTAAGAGAGCCAGAATAAATAAATACTTGCTAACTCTCCAACATCTTTTAGCTTCAACTTGTGTCTCGGCTTCGGCGAAGCATTTGTCAATCAGGAAATTATCATTTATATTTTATTGATCTATTTAGATGGTACTGCAATGCTTGGATATTGGTAACCTAATATTAAAAAAGACAAATATACAAAAGCATAGCGTTGAGACGAGTCATAAAGGTTTAGAAATACATAATATAGTAAAATGTCAACTAATTTGATGTCCCTTTTTTTTCTGCCAAGTTAAATTTTCTTTATTTCCTCTAAAGGTGGAGTTGGCCGGTTTGCAGATGGGGTATTAAAATTGAACTCATGGAACTAGCAACCGATTGGCGGGTGCTATGCTATTGGACTTTCTTTCACTTATGCTTAAGTTGCTGTTTTAAAATTTAAAAGATACAATTAAACATAAAAAATAAGTATGGCAAAATAAATAACAGTTAAATCAAATATCACACAATAGTCAGATTTTATAATGCTTAAGAGTCTTGAGTCGAGTCGTGCCGTCTGCGATTGTGAATTTTTCAAGAAACGCTATATGTTTCGCATGAACTTATACTAACCATAAGATAATGCATGGGCTGTCACTTTAGCAGCGAGCTAATGCAACTGCATAAGGCCAACAGTGTTTAAAAAAAAACAGAAACATCGATTTTCATGAGGTCTTTTAAAAAAAATTTTTTTGTTTTGCTAAATTTTAGGAACAATGAAAGTAAGTTACGTTTGTATGACAGGGACAGCCCATTCCAGGGACATGACAATGCCTGGAAGATGAAAGACTTGAGGTCTTCTAGGTAGAGGCATACGATGACTTAGCCAGCCATGAAGTATACATCTTTCATTAATATAGAGGACTATATTTGAAAAAAAAACACAAAATTAAACAAAACTGTCCATAAAATAAGTTATTTATTTTGCAAGTATGTATTTTTCTAATTATATAACTAACAGTATACGAATCTGGGGGAGCAGCTTCAACCTGTTATCACTTATTTTTAATTATATGAAAAATGGTAACGACGGATGTAGCATTATTTCTCCATTGACAGCATCAACCGATGTTATAATAATATTATTGTATGATAAATATCTAACCAGATATAAAAGTTTAGGTTATTTTACGTAGCACAGCTTCCACATGGTGGCTGGCAATTTTATACGAAACGGTTCCCTGGCGCAGCAAGTTTCCAGACAAAGCTCTGTGATAACACTTAAGCAGCGATTGGTCTTCTTCTTCAGGATGCAAATATTCCTGTAACGAATAGCAAAGTTTCTTTTCGGAACAATCCAATGCCCTTAAACAACCAGCATATTCTGACCACAAGAGTTTCTTCCATTTAGCATTGTGTCTCTGGGCAAGTGGAACTAACAAACACGATGCAAAATTCCCATCACCATAACTGACGGCTTGAAAATGATCTGCAAATTGTGTGTAAAAGTCTTGAAAATTGTACATTCCCTCTAATTTTCCATCAAAATCGAACTTTTTCTCAGCACTTTCTATTTTATAAAGAATGTGGAGACAGTTACTGAGCAAATTCTTGATGTCAGGATCTAGAAATAAAGATGTGTCGCATAAGAAAACACACATTATCCTACACAATCTGTCCGTCAAACTAATATCGGACATTTGTTCTGGAAAGTAGATTTCGGAGAAAATAACCCAGCGAAGAGCATATTTAATTATGGTACCTTTCTCAACTTCAGTTGAGTATTTGACAGAAGGATCTAGGTTTGGAGGTTGCAAATCTTGACTTTTTGAGTACAGAGCCACTATAGGCATGTAGATCCAATCCTTTGGAAGAATGTATTCTTTCCAGGATAGCTTGCAGTTATCATTAGCTGTTCTTCGATCTAACCCTAAAATAGTGTAGTAAAATGAAGAGATATTCTGCAAATCGTTCAACGTGTTATTTGCAACCGTTAAACTCAAATGCCTTATAAGCCTCTCAGTTGAAAAGCAATCTTTATTAAAAATAATTTGAGTAAATATCACTTTTAATTCGTTCATGTGCTCAGTACTTAGTAAGTATAGCAGTTTATGTGAGAGCAAAAATACAAGGTCCTTCTGCATATCAGAAAGTAACATATTTTGCGACATTTGAACAAAATTCAAGAGTAAAGATATTTCGACCCGAGTAAACCAATTATCTTGCAATGAATATGTCTTTTTTTCAGTTAATCTTTTAACATAATCTTCAAGGTATTGCCACAATTCAGAACGACAATTTAATGTGGCAGACCGAAGAAAATATACCATTGATGATAAAAACTGAATTGGAGATTTTGCCGATATGCAAGGTAAAACTTTTCGAGAAGTAGACAAAAGTGAGCTTCCTAAATCATGCATACTAGATATATTGGCAGAGACGGTTACACCGGAAAGTAAATTAGAGTTACTTAAGAGTTCTTTACTCATCAATCGAAAAGTCTTTGACACAAACAGTGATTTAAAAGCATCTTCATAATCTACCGAAACTGTAGCGAAGCATGTATTTTGTAACAGGTTTCCTATAAAGATTAAAAGAACAGAGGGAATTATTAAATGAGCTGTAGTGTAAGTACTCAAGTTGGCCACTTGTAAAATCCACTTCCGTAGGCCAATTTGCAAAAGGCTATAGTAATTTCTGATACTATCTATAATTAACCTATCATTTGATTTTGACGCACTAGACAAAAGCGATATAAGCGAGCTGGCGTGTGCGAGAATGATTGCTGGAGAAGACGCAGCTAAATCTGTTCCTCTGACGTGTTTATCGACAGAACTCATAAGAACTGGGCCCATATCCACAAATTCCTGCATGCCATAACCGTACTGCAACAGCAAGGACCACAGTTGGAGTGCTTCGATCTGTACTTTCAAGGCATGCATCGAGTCCGCAGCCAAATTTATGTAAGTGGTGATACGTTGCATAATGTTACATTTTTCAACAAAAAATTCAGCATTTTCTTTTGAGTGAGCAACTAATGTACGTACAAATTTCAAAGCCGCTACAACAGGTCTACCATAAACGACATTGGGATTGAATTCCAAACTAGTGGAAATTGGGAAAAATTGTTCAGTGATAGGCATCACAAAATGTTCCAAATTAATTATCTGCGTGACAATCTCAGCAGAGTCGCGAACAAACCGACAAAGTATCTGCAAACAGTATTGCACACAGTTGAAATTCGGTTTCAAAATGTTCAAAATATATCTCATCCTAATGAGAATATCCGTTCGTACAGCACCCGCAATTAGATTGATCTCCGTCAAATGAAAGTCCTTCAATTCCGATTCCTCGGAATCTATTTCCTTGATCTCAGACATATCTTTCTCCATATTCGGATGTCTTTTGTCCACGGCAAATAAACCATCTAAGCACGCTTCATCCACTCTATTGTAGAACAAATTGCGTAACGCCTTAAGGGTCGGTTCCAATATCAATATTTTGTTATCATCGAGAGCAAACCGAAGGGTAAAGAAAATTTTTGTGATTGGTAATGTCAAAACATTCTGGTAAGCACCGATATTATGATATTCTAAAATACCCGCTAGAGTATTAAGAGCTATAGCTTTTTGTTGCAACACTGTAGAGCGTGATAAATCCATTAGTTCTTTAATTGAGTACCCTGGTCTGTGTGACTCTTCTCCATGGTGGTACAGTACTTTGGATTCCTCGGTGTAGTCAAGGGAGTAGGGTTGGAGCCAGCCCTTAAGGTCGAATCTCGCTTCGTAAGGCTCATTCGTAGTATTTTTCACATTAGAATTCATTGCTTCCATCCATTCAAGTTTTTCTTTTTCAAATTTATCAAAATGTAACCATTGTTCTAGATCGGGGTGGCTTAATATATCATTCTCCCAAATATCTTGGGGCAAATCTTTCATTATTGTAAAACCTTCATTAGAATCTGGTTCTGACTCTGATATTAATTCAGATTTATAAATGCACACTTTACCTTCTATGTTTGTTTCCTTTTTATTACTTATTTTTTGCCTCTTTGATTTAATGAATGCTATTAAAGAAGGGTCTATGGAAGATTCTAAATTACGCTTTTCCTCTAGAATTTCCTCCTCCGATACATTTTTCAGTAGATTAATGTTTTCATTGTGAATTTTATCAGCTTCTTTACCGGTTATCATGAAGCTTCGATCACTCGGTAAACTTTGCTGTTCAATCATTACAATATCATGAGGGATAGTGATCATTTCAACCAAATCGGAAGTAGTTTGTCGTTCGGACACCATTTGTTGTGCAAATATACTGCTCGCTCCTGGTTTGATGTTCTTATTCCGTAGTTTGATTAAAGGGAAGCCTCGTAATGGTGAGTGACAGTTATCTTGAGATACTTTTAAATATTCTACATTCTTCTCTACGATATCGCCTAATACAGGTGATGGCTTGGGAAAATAGACGCTGTCATCAAGTTTGTCTTCTGATTTACGTTCAACAATGTCCCCAATGACATCGTTTTGTGGGATATGGTTGAAACTTACTCTCTTGAGACCTTTTGATTTCGCATACTTAGATATTGTTGTCTTAATTTCTATACGCTTTTCTTCTTTGCGGCAGTCTACGACTTTTGCTGCCGCTTCCAAAGTGCCGGACTCCTTTTCTTTGAAGTAAGCTTCCTGCATTAGCAGGATTTCATCTTCAGTTTCGCCGCGCTTTGGTCGACCATACATTTTTTTGCTTTTAGTACTACTTTCTTTTTATATTGAAATTATTCAAATAAATTATTAGCCTTACGCTGCGTCGTCCGCAGTCCAGCAGCGTGTAGAATATTTAACACAACACAACAAAAATAACATGGCTGTGTTGAGTGACATTTAAAAATAATGACAGATATCATCACTAAGGTCTATCGCCCACTAGAATTTATCTGACGCAACCCCATCTACAACCGATTCAATTTATTTTTTTTTGCAATCGTTTGATGGTCGTTTAACGGTCAATGATGGGCTATTATAAACCTTTGACATTAAGCCGTTTAATTATAAACCAATAAACAAATATAAGAAAAAAAAGATATCAGTTAGCACCCCTACAGTAACCAATTTTATTTTTTTTTTATTTAAATCGATGTAGAATCGTTTGACGGTGATTGATGGTTTGTTACTACTGCCTGAATATGCAAATATCAATATTTAATTACTTTCGCAGAAATTAAATATTGATTGCAAGGTATTCGCAGTGCAATACCTCAACTTCAACTTCAACTTGCCTTTATAAAAGCACGAAGAAGATTTTAGTTAGGCTATTATAAAGTTTGACGTTTAGTTGTTTAATTATAAACCAATGAATATTTGTAAAAAAATATATTATTAGCACTTTAAGGTCATTATTTAACTCTTTTTATGTGATTCGATGTGGAATCATTTTGCCGTTAATGTTAGCTTATTATAAACGTTTGACGGTTAGCCGTTTAATTATAAACCAATAAACAAATATCTGTAAAAAAAGATATTAGTTATAACCCCCACAGTAACCAATTTTCATGTTCTTTACATAAATCGATGTAGAATCGTGTGATGGTGATTGAAAGTTTGTTACTGGTGCCTGAATATGAATACTTTCGGCTTAATTAAATATTCAATGTAAGGTATTTGCTGTGCAATTCTACTTGCCTTTATAAAAACACGAAGAACATTTTAGTTAGTTTTTTATTTTCAAATGCATTCATGTCACTCATGTCATGTAGTACGTTATATGTGGAGCAATAACACCACACCAAATTATGAAGTATATTAAGTTAGTTTTATCGCTGTAATGGAAAAAGTGCTAGTGCGCCCTAGGCCTTATTTTGTTAAACATGTGTTATAGTTGCAATTGAAATTTAAAGAAAATATATTAAGGAATAAAGAGAACCTATAGTATAATTATGATATAGCGAGACTCCTTAGATTTCAATGTTTTGTCCCGACGTACTCAGATGCGTGAGGGTTTTTCAGATGCGAACTACGTATAACATTGTTTGTTACGAAATAAATATTAAACATAAGAACATAGGTACATTACATCACCTTTACATAGTTAAAAAACATGATAATTGGCACCTTGTATTTGTACCATTTTTCTATTCAATTCGTTAATATATTAATAAAGTTAATATTAATTTAAATGTTATATTTGTGCTTTATCCTAATCAAAAAACCTGCATGCACTTTGGGTTAGGAATAGCTTATTTTTCAAGTCGTTTGTGCTCGACTGAACGCTTTGATATAAAACTGAACGGCTTCAGGAAGCTAAAAATTATAAATAAAACAAAAACAACATTTCTTTATCATTTGAGAAGAGGGCTCAAAATATCACTATCTAAAAAATAAAAAAACATCTATAAGAGTAAAAATTATGCTATAATATGACGTGCTGCCAATCTACCACATAAAAGAGATCGCGTTAGTCTAGTGGTTAAGGCGTAGGACTATTGGCCCAAAGGTCCCGAGGGGTCAAATCCGTACATGGTCATACCATTTTTAACGCTTCATTAACACCATCTCCCATAACTCTAGAGTGGTACAGACGCATTTGGCCTAGTTGAGCAGGCCCAAAATAATTGTATATGACCTGGGTTATACCAATGGTTATACATAGTAATTATCAAAAAAAACATTGATCCATTCATGAAAAAACATTCAACTTTGGAATCCTGAAAAAGTGAAATAATAGGATATTTGTTAACACTTATTAAAAGATGGGTCGTTTAAACATGTGATATTGGGTAGATACCATGAATTTCTAGCACTTTGTTTTTATAGGCTTGTGAAATTTTATAATAATTTTATAAATAAACAATTAAAGACAGTCTGGATAGATACCGTCATGTGTAGCTCAGCATTGTTAAAAGTCTTATCATATGTTAATATTGAATATGTAATAAAATGTATATATAAATTTTATTAAACAAGTAAATAGTGGGAACGAATTAGTTCACATAAAAACCCGCAAGGGTTTATTGAACAAATAAATAGAATATGTATTTGGTTTATAAATAAAGAATTCACAAAAAAAAAAAGAAAAAAAAATGTTTCTGACACAAAGGCTAATTGTAATTTGCAATAGAAGAAGAAGTCATTTCAAGTTTTTTTGAGGTTAAATTTCATCGCTCATTATTGAATAAACTTCGTAAATCTATTTTTTTTTATTTTTGTGTCGTTCGTATATTTGGAGTCATCAGATTAACTCTACCTCATCTGATTAAGCCGAGGATTTTTGAAAATACTACATGCAATGTCTTCTATGAAAAAAGCTATATCACAATGTAAGCACCCGAATAGTAGAAAGACCCTTGCGATCACAAAATTAGCTAAAAAGTCGCAGAAAAGAGACAAACAAAAGATGGGCCATGTTATTAAAATGTCACTTTTAGGTGAAAAGTTGCTTTGGTTCAAAGAAAATGTCTCTGAAGTAACCGGTCCTGCATTAGAGAAGAATCACCTACTACAACTAATTGAAAAGTATTTGTCAAGGTTTGACGAAGAACTGAGTGAAATCGATTCGAAAAATTCTATCGGTTTTAGAAAGAATCGACAACATGCCAGCAGAGAAGATGTAATAAAAATGACAATAGATAGAGAACGCTCTGAATTCAAAACTTGTGGAATTGAAGTACCCGACATGTTTGATGCACAGCAAGTTGCATTTTTGAAAGCCTGGAATGGAGAACCCAACGTTGTACAGAATTTTAAAATTAAAAGATTCAATGTCAAACAACTATCATAATAAACGAACTTCGAAGTTGCAACATTCTTTCGTGGTTTTATAATATATTATGTATTTTGCAATGTATATTTTTTTCATATAATTATTCCTACTAATTAATAGAAAAATATAATTGTTGTTTCTCAAAATAAATTATTTAAGAGAGAGATAGTTTGTTAAGAGAGAGATTGTTGAGTGAGATAAAATACTCATAAGCCGCAAGTAATGTTTATTAAACGAGCATACGTGAAAGAAACATTTACAGATTTGGCAAAGATAAATAAATATCTTTTGATATAGCTTAAGAGCTACAGTAATAACCTTTGCATTGATGTTGGGACTGCTTTGGCAAATCACTTCACGATCACCAGATGTAGTGCTAGCCAGAATGCTTAAAAACAAATCAAGAGTAGAGAACGATGAGTTAGAATTTATATTGTTACACTTGTAATTTTTAAGCCTAATGCTCGTAAAAGTTTATTTATTTAACAGGTTTCCCCATGTACATGTGCTTGTGTATATACTCCTAAAAGATAAATATTGCTAGAATTAATACCAAACTTCTGTTGTGAATAACTTCCAGAATTATAATCCTTATTTATAAACCTTTTAAAGCCATATACAACCATGTTTAAAATCACTACTAACCCATCTCTTGGTTGTTTTTCGATCTTACTGTATGATTGAGAATATTTTTTTGTAGATAGTTCCCTAAAAAAAAATCAAGGTCTCGATGCTGAGTAATATGACCTCAAATATTGATTATTTCTGGACATGCCAATATAAAAACTTTCCTACATCCTAAAGAGGAGCTAAAATTAACCAACATTCTACTAGTGTGACATTTTAATAGGACGGCTTAGCTTCCAATTTTAAGGAACTTTAACCCACTGACCCAATTTTCTCAAATCAAGTAAATTTGGATCATATTTTCTACTAAGGACCATTTTATATTAAATAAGTTTTTTTATGTTCTCCATATCTAGGACACCTGAGTACCAAATGGATATAGTAAATCTTGTTTATGAGCTCTCCCATTTAGCTCTCACAGGTAGGTTCTATAGGTGACATTACAGGGTCCAAAAGGGTCTTGGAAATGGGAATACAAAATGCTTACAGAGTGGGAAAGCTGAACCGAGAACATTTTAATATATTAAATTATAGTTTGTTTCTCTTTCCTTCTCTCGGGGCCACCCAAGCGACCACCACATCCATTCATTGAAAATCAACAACGGCTTTCTACTGAATTGTCAGTCAGGCCCAAAAATGAATTACTGCCTGCCTATTATCAAATTAATAAATTTAATAAAACCAATTTTAGATAGGCAGGTAAATCAATAGTTATTTATTTTCATATAGTTTTCCTAGCACTAAAAACAATAATGATTTTTTAAAAGAAATTTATATTTATTTAGGTCAAAATGTCTTCAAAATTTAGAAAGGTATTACTGTCCGGGTCCAGACAACGACTTATCCATAAATTTTCTCTTAGCAAAGCATAACCACCATTTGCTGGGTTTACCGTCTTCTGTCGCAAATACCTGAAAATAATTATATTTATTATTAGAATAATAGTAATTAATTAATCTAAAAGCACAAACATTTTCCACATTTTATAAAGTTTTTACTTAGAAGTATCTCTACTGGGCAGGTCACGGGTCTCTCATAATGACCTACAATCATTACACGACCGGTGATCGGACTATACTTGTAAAATCATTAAAGATCTCGGATAATTACTATTATAGCAAGTCTGATTTCCAATTCTGTTTTAGCGCTACATAGTTAATTTATTATATTATTCAGCATTAAGCGTTTAATCTAGATAAAAAAATATTACCTTTTCACAAACCCTTGCCCCGGTTTCCTGACGTAATTGTTGAAAATATTGTCTCATCAAATCTGTAAAACAAAAATAAATATTAACAGCCAAAAAAACTTGGGGTAAGCAGGAGAATCAACCTAAAATAGTGGCATTCAAGTTAGCAACTCTTGAACCATTGGATTGCATGTTTAACTGTCAATTTTGTGGTACAAAAATTGCAAGATTTGACCATTAAATAATGCATTTCGCTTTAGAGTGGTTTAAGAGTAGGACAGTAGTGAGGACCAGAAACGATCTGCCATATTCTCATGAAATTTGTTTGCGGATATGAATGTTGACAATTTTGTGTCTATTCGGTTAAGATGGAATATAATAATAATAAAGTGCCAATTCCTGGAAACCAGGTGGGTTGTGCGAAGCCATGCTTCCCATAAAAAAAATATAGAACAAAATATGTATAATTTAAATAAATGGAAATATGTAGGTATTTATGTTACAGAGTAATCAATGTGGAGATTTATTACTTTAACCACAGTATAGAGAAGTTACAGTAAGTCATCTTAGAACAAAAACACAAATCGACGCATGCGAGGAGAGACATCATCAGGGCTGGTACAAAAAATGTTTCACGATTGGTGCGTGTTTACACTTAAATCCATTATAAACGACACGCTAAGCGTTTTAACGCAGTATAGAGGCAAACATTTATAAAACGTTTATTTATCTCATGTTTGTTATACGTTTATGCTCTTTGAGGACATAAGACATTCACTGACACTTACTTCACTCACTTGATTTTCTCAGTGCAATCTATTGGCAATTTACTACACAGTATAATATAATTATAACAGATAATATAAAATATCAATTATATTATACTCGTATGTAATGTAACAAACAGAATATAATATACTCAGTTACCAACAAAAAAAGTTTTTTTCTAAGTCATTATGTACTTACTGTATAAGTGGATAGAAATATAAAATGAGTCTTGGCAGTAGGTGTAAGTTGTTTTTGTTTATGAAGGATTGCCAAGATTATTAATATGTCCTAAAGTTGACTACTTTAAGTTTATGTATGTTCGTTAGTAGATATAGAGCGCTCTATGCACCCGTGTACTGCGTCCTTAGCAAAACTATTGTACTTTTATCACCCACCTAAAGTTCGCTATCCGGACCTATAAAAAATATTATAATATCTTTTTGGGTTGTATTTCTTTAGTATTAGTAGCAGTAGTATCTATAATCTGCTATCTTTTGCGAACTAGAGATCCAGATTCCAGAAGTGTTATGGAGTTTCTGTTATTTAGGTTGCAAGGGTCTGTTAAAATTTGGTTAAAATCCTTAATTGGTTTCGGTTTAAATTTTTTAGATGTCTTTTTGCAAAACGCTTATGACTTTTTTAGGTTATGATCTTTTTCCCAGGTCTTTAACAGTCGGCTGGCGGTGCTTTTAGTTATGCCACAGGTCCTAAGCATATAAAGATTAAAAAGATAGGTAAATAAAGATTATAAAGATAGGTAAATAAAGATTTACTAATTACTCACTTTAAAAATACTTTACTTTCACATTGATTTACTTTAAAAAATAGTAGTCTCCTTCCAGTCATTTAGCGGCATTGACAAGGACAACATTTACCTGCTTCTGTTGTAGAGGCAGGTCGTCCATAGACTGTGTTCAATGGAAATCCGGGATCACCTGGTATGTCAAACTTGGATATGGCCAGGGAGTACATTTCCTGCGTTCCTTGATTTTTGTTGGAGCATTTCTGGAGACGCTTCAAACATTCTGTTATATAGAGTGTTAAGTAAATCAACACTCGGTCAGCCTCAGACTAGAAATAAATGATGTATTATTAAATAAATGGATACAACTTTTTACAATTTTGAACTGCAAAAAGCCACTTTTTGCAGTTCAAAATCATTTATATGGTTCTGTTTTTTTGCTTTTCGCGTATTGATACCTTCTAAAACTCAAAGTTGGGGTAAATGCAGACATTTTGTGACAGTAATTATTCAATAATCTAACACAAAATAAATAATAAAATTTCCTTCTAAAAGGTGAAAGATAAATATAAAGTACAAAATTATAATAACCATTAAACAGAGTATGATAACCGCTAAAAGCAATTAGTTAGCAACTTTTAGGGTGGTTTAATTATTTCAATTGAGTAATTGCTAAGCCTTCTATTCTGTTAGAGGATACTTTTTGATATAGGGTGTTAGTAGCAGTGCCGGATTCATACTTTTCATAAGTATAGCCCACTTTATTTGGGGCTGCGCCTTCTTCCATCGGTTATGTAGGTAATGAAAAGTGAAATCGTCCTAGGCCGCAGCTCATTGACAAGTCCAGGACTGCTTAATAGCCAATAATAACATTTGATATGCGCCATTTAACCTTATTAATTTATTAATTATTTTTATATTTCAATCAATGATCCGCTCAGAATGATCCTACAATTAAAATCATCTGTTGGCTTTCAAAAATTACTCTCGGATCAACAGCTTTATATTTGAATGTGATAATAAAAAGGTTTAAACATCTTGTAATATCAATGCTATTGATGTTAAGAGATTGTGTTGCAGTTTTGGGATTTCACCAATGTAATGATGGTCTTCGTAGGTATAAAAAAATTCGAGACACGCCCTACAATCAGATGATTTTAGCAGCGTAACATTTAAAAAATAACACTCAAACATAAGTTGAAATACCTTTAAATTTACCTTAATCTCGTAAAAACGAAAGAAAACGTTAGCTTTGAAATAATAAAGCGCTTCATCAATGATGTCCGTTTCCTTTGGGTTAGTAGGCGCTGGTCCTCTGAACTGAGTCCGTATGGGCAATATGGCCATGTTGCCAACAGATTGCTGATAATCAAGCAAAGTTGAATGATATGCCTAAAACGAGAAGATTTGATCGAGGTTCAATACTTCTTCATTTATAAAAATACGAACCGAGCAGGTAGCTTGCAATCTTACCGGCATGTTGCTTACTCTCTTTGGCAGGACTTTTGATACCACGAATCCACTAATATCAAAAAAGTTTAGAGTATTTGTATTTTCTATGTAAAATTTAAACAAACCTTCGTCCAACAAGATACTATTTGCCAAACCTATTATTTTCCAACCGACGATGATAAAATGACAACACGGCTGTCATCAACTGTCATGTGTCATCAGCGTTAACACCCAACTGAGAGTACCTACGCTAGAGTGTTGCCACTGTCAGAATCTTAACTGCCGTATTTAAAGTAGTGATATTGCTGTATTATTATAAAAAGACGCAGAAATACCATACTATTTGCTTAGAAAAACATGAAATTCCTATTATTTATTTCTTTATTAAATTAAAGCATAGCACTACACTGATAATAAATCAAAGAATTATACAATGCGATGGATGGATAAATGATGTAAAACTGCTACCTATTTTTATATAAAGATTTTACTACCGTAAATCGGGAAACTGGAAACCAATCTTTATTTAGTGAATTTATACAAATATAAGCCCCTTTATTCTTAGTGTGTTTATAAGTATCTATTTTTTTATCACGTAGTAAATACATATATTATATTGTGTTTACATAATTTGCATAATAAGGAATTAAGAAGCACATACACTTAGTCGCCATACCAAAGAGTTTTCCTACATAGTCCCTAAGTACAAACGTCCGCTTGACCTAGCAAGCTGTATCACTTGGCTTTACGATATATATTTAATGTGTCCATCTGTCCGTCATACAGGCTGCATTATTTTGCAATATGGATATTTTAAATAATGTTAGAGGCTGTTACTTATATTACAAAAAGGACGATAATGATAGGTAAAATTATTAAATATATTTTAGGGCGTAACTTTATTATAGAACAGCAAATACATAGTTGTTAATTTGGCCAATTACATGAATCCACTGCTTAACAATTGAATTGAAAGGTAGGTTCTCCTAAAACTGACCACACTTCCTAATCATTACATAGATATCGTCATCAGACTATAAAAATACTTTTTTATCTTTTACTTTACCTATTACTTCATTAGATATTTCGTTTAGATTTATGTAAGACAACGAGATGAATTGTTGTGGTAATTTTTATTTTCAGTTTGTTTTATTTGATTAAAAAAAAATGTATTGATTAAGGAAAGGTATTTCATAAAAGAAATGTAAGAAAATAATTAATTCAATTCTTATAATTCACTTACAAGTACAGGTTCGTGTTTTCGTGAATTTCGAGTAAATTCTGTTAACCTAACCTCGGGTCCTTGCGTTTAGATTTTAGCGATGTTATCTCGCCACAATTTCATAAACTTTCAGTTTCCACACCCATTCCCGATTCAAACGGTTTTTTTTAATCAGCCATTAAAGAATTCAATATGTGAGGGGGGGAGGGGCACAAACTTGTTCGCCCAGGGCGCCAAAAAATCTAGAGCCGGCCCTGGACAACACACTGAGATCTATATTTATGATGGTATGGGTATAGCTCGTACATAAATATAACGTCAGCTAGATCGCTGTCAAGTGCCGCTGATTGCACACATGAGGCGTCTATGTCTGGAAACCTAATACTTTATTGATGGACAGCGAAACAAGCCATCTTGAGTGCCTAAAACACAAGTAGGCTGGTGCGTAGCCGTTTACTATGAACGGGGCCTAACTACCTAGCTACCAACACGAATGTGCAATAATAAGTATGCAGAGGACATCCAATTTTATTGAGATCAAAGTGAAGTTCCGCGCGTTGATATTTTTTTGTTACTGTAACACAGTAGGGTTACGGTGCGGTTTCAGGGAGGGTTTGTTACGATTTAGCATCTTATTGTATAAGTATAAGTGCGTAGGTAAAATTGAGAGTAGACAATACCTATATCACATTTTTAAAATATTTATAAAATTAGGTTTTCAAAAGTAAAATTGCTTTAAAAGAACATCTGAATCGCTGTACAGTCAAGTGCAAAACAACACTCAATGATTTGACAAATGTCATTGTAACAACATGGCGGCCGAGGCGAAAGCAGTCAAAAGTATAGCGCAGCGACTACTTTGACTACTTATTGTATTTAGATAGAGATAAGAGTACCTATTAAACTTTTATCACGCTATTATCACTTATAAATTTACATGCTAGATCGTTCTGTGAAACACACATGTTAAATTGGAGATGCCTGTAGTCGGCTTAAGTTACTAGGTATTTAATTTATGTAATTTATGTATAGCTGTAAGCATTTCTTAAATTAAATAATAAAAAAATAAACTTTTATGACGCCGATAGTCGAGCAGTGTATGTAACTTGTACTATTTTTTGCTAAATATTTATTTTTCCTATTTTAACTGCGTCAACGCAAATTGATCATTCAATTCAATCGAAATCATTAACAAAGAAGCATTATACAACATTAAAGATGAAAAATAATATAAATGTTATGACACACCGGAAAATTTTATGGTTTCGCATTTAAACAAAACAATATTTACCTAACGATAAATTACAAAAATTATCTATTTTTTGCATATGGAAACTTATTGCGCTTTATTAATTTAACATATTTACATATTTATGGCACATTGTCTGAATAGTGTGAAAGAATAGCAATTGCTAAGGGTAATTTATCATCTTATCATACGGTTAATGCACCAAGGGGGGGCCAGGGCTTACATTGACTTAGGTCATATTCAATTATTTTGGACCATACTCAGCCGAGATAAATTTGCTTGTGCTAGAGTCAGGGAAGATGACGGTAATGGAGCTTTAAAAATGATATGATTTTAATGCACATATTCGATCCAGCGACTGCTGGGTTAATATACCAACACCACGATCTCCAATGCCAACAATGAAACACTTTCTATATTATTTTTTGCATCAGACTGAGTTTATTGACCAAAATAAATGATAGTATAAAGTAGGTTCTTCAAATAAAAATTTATACAATTCAATCATTTACGATGTCTAGTTGATACAATGGTTGCAATCTTAGAAAATACTGTTTCAAAAGGTTATATTGCGAAACACAATATCTTAACAAAAGTAACACCATTTGTAACTAAACTATAAAGATCATTTTCATCAATTTTTCTTCTAGCATAAACAATTTAAACAAAGTAATTATTATAACACACAAACATTGAAACACTAATTAATGACAATAAAATAGCCATATTTACAGATAATATAATATGATATAGTCACAAACAAGAAAAATAGATACCGACTGTACATATTACACTCAGTACTAGTAGTACAATATTTCATTAGTATGTTTAGTAATATGATTAATTTCAGTTTGTAATTACTATGGAATGGTAAGATAAAAACTAGTACTTTGCCATTAAATATTTCATCTAGACATTTACAATAAACATTTTGTGACATTGTAACTATAATAATGTCATAATTTATGTAGAAACAATCTATAAAAAAGCAATTTAAGTATGAGAATACTTACAAAATATGTAAAGCGAAATGCATATTTCATCTCCACATTGAATCAAAGGAAAAATATTTGAATGGGATTATTCTTCAGTCCCTAAATTACAAAAAATATTATATTAAATACCAAAAAATATTGTACACATTTACTTTTTGATAAAAGTAAACCTTAATTAACCTTATTCTTTAATAATGTTAAATAACATTAATATTTTTAGGTGACGTTACTCTCATCGGATTGCAGTTCCGATCACGTAGCGGACGAAATGATAGCTTTTGAAGAGAAAAACCTCTTGCGGGTAGGTAGCCGGGTAGGTAGCGGGTAGGTAGAGATGGATGCATGGCTGACGCATGGCGATGGATATATTTGATCTTTGAAGCTACCTCCGGTAGCTTTAAAGATCAAATATACATGCAAAATTTACATGCTAGATCGTTCTGTGAAACACACATGTTAAATTGGAGATGCCTGTAGTCGGCTTAAGTTGCTAGGTATTTAATTTATGTAATTTATGTATAGCTGTAAGCATTTCTTAAATTAAATAATAAAAAAATAAACTTTTATGACGCCGATAGTCGAGCAGTGTATGTAACTTGTACTATTTTTTGCTAAATATTTATTTTTCCTATTTTAACTGCGTCAACGCAAATTGATCATTCAATTCAATCGAAATCATTAACAAAGAAGCATTATACAACATTAAAGATGAAAAATAATATAAATGTTATGACACACCGGAAAATTTTATGGTTTCGCATTTAAACAAAACAATATTTACCTAACGATAAATTACAAAAATTATCTATTTTTTTGCATATGGAAACTTATTGCGCTTTATTCATTTAACATATTTACATATTTATGGCACATTGTCTGAATAGTGTGAAAGAATAGCAATTGCTAAGGGTAATTTATCATCTTATCATACGGTTAATGCACCAAGGGGGGGCCAGGGCTTACATTGACTTAGGTCATATTCAATTATTTTGGACCATACTCAGCCGAGATAAATTTGCTTGTGCTAGAGTCAGGGAAGATGACGGTAATGGAGCTTTAAAAATGATATGATTTTAATGCACATATTCGATCCAGCGACTGCTGGGTTAATATACCAACACCACGATCTCCAATGCCAACAATGAAACACTTTCTATATTATTTTTTGCATCAGACTGAGTTTATTGACCAAAATAAATGATAGTATAAAGTAGGTTCTTCAAATAAAAATTTATACAATTCAATCATTTACGATGTCTAGTTGATACAATGGTTGCAATCTTAGAAAATACTGTTTCAAAAGGTTATATTGCGAAACACAATATCTTAACAAAAGTAACACCATTTGTAACTAAACTATAAAGATCATTTTCATCAATTTTTCTTCTAGCATAAACAATTTAAACAAAGTAATTATTATAACACACAAACATTGAAACACTAATTAATGACAATAAAATAGCCATATTTACAGATAATATAATATGATATAGTCACAAACAAGAAAAATAGATACCGACTGTACATATTACACTCAGTACTACTAGTAGTACAATATTTCATTAGTATGTTTAGTAATATGATTAATTTCAGTTTGTAATTACTATGGAATGGTAAGATAAAAACTAGTACTTTGCCATTAAATATTTCATCTAGACATTTACAATAAACATTTTGTGACATTGTAACTATAATAATGTCATAATTTATGTAGAAACAATCTATAAAAAAGCAATCTAAGTATGAGAATACTTACAAAATATGTAAAGCGAAATGCATATTTCATCTCCACATTGAATCAAAGGAAAAATATTTGAATGGGATTATTCTTCAGTCCCTAAATTACAAAAAATATTATATTAAATACCAAAAAATATTGTACACATTTACTTTTTGATAAAAGTAAACCTTAATTAACCTTATTCTTTAATAATGTTAAATAACATTAATATTTTTAGGTGACGTTACTCTCATCGGATTGCAGTTCCGATCACGTAGCGGACGAAATGATAGCTTTTGAAGAGAAAAACCTCTTGCGGGTAGGTAGCCGTAGGTAGCGGGTAGGTAGAGATGGATGCATGGCTGAGGCATGGCGATGGATATATTTGATCTTTGAAGCTACCTCCGGTAGCTTCAAAGATCAAGGTAGCTTCAAAGATCTAATATATCTGGCACCAGACAAACTTCAACCGCTGATGCAAAAGTTACTTTTTTGCAAATGGAGGTCGCCTGTAAAAAAATTAAGTAAAATAAAACTGACGTAATTTCACATGACGTGCAAATAGGTGAATGTTGCAAAGTTTTCATAAAATCATGCCTGTATACAGGATGCCCCAAGCTTCTGGGCATTAAAAAGAACAGCTAATAGGTCTTACGATTCTTGGTGTTATTTGTTAAGAAACTATATCAAAATTCATTATGGTATTCGAGAAAAAAAATGTTAAAGTTTCTATTCGAATTCTTGTAAGACAGATATCTTTCAATGTCTCCGCCCTCTAATAAGTACGTCACTGGGTCAGTAGGCCGCGGTCTTTCGAGATGAGGTTAATGCCCTGCTGCGTTGTTCGAAACGCCCTATTAGGGCGGAGCTAAATGATCGGTGTTTGATTTTATTTTGATTTTAGTTTGATTACGAGACAGGTGATTTTATTTCCTGACACCACATAACTGAAGAAACGATAAATGATAAATAAAAATACTTTACCTTCAAATCCTTTGCAACGATTTTGATTATTTTATTCAGTTCATTATCCTGCATGAAGTTTAGCAGAATACATCCAGCCAAAAAAATGTGCTAAAAAAAAAACAATGGCTTTTGTTTAGTATTGTTGTGACATGAGAACAATGTGTATAGATCGGGCGCCCGCCGAGCACATTCAAACTGTGCCGCTAAATTGACTTTTGGCTTTGCCTTCAGTTTGTTCATCCAATTCCTGATGAACTAATCAGAGGTTCTGATTTTTTATGAGTGAATACAGTATTTTTATTTCATCATCTTTCAAATAAGAAGATCACCATATTTTTTTACAAATACCATCTGTGTGAAAAAGCATAGTGGACTCCGTGACTGATGTTCTCTTATTGTTCCTCTTAGATTGTTTACTATAATGTAATATAACAAAAACTTTAGCCACACCAACGCGTGGCCGGGTCAGCTAGTGTGTTTTCTTAATATTTTCTATTGATAATTGCGCCGTAGAGCATTTTGGAGCTTAAATAAAATTAAATCTGTTTAAATATGAAAAATTAAAGAAATTTGAAGTTATATATTGACATATTTTTTGAACTTAAGACAGTAATATCACAACATAACTCTATTTAAATGATATCATGCACATACCATAAGCCAATGGAAAGTATTTTGCCATCTAGCCCAAAAACTTTTTTGTTGGGGAGGCAGGAGGGGCTCATCGGTTTGTTGCCCCTTATCAATTAAATCTGGAACCAGGTGTAGGAAGGAGGGGGGGGGAGCGACCCACGTTGGTTGGCCCGTCTTTCTGGGTGCTGGAATGTTATTTAAGGCATGAGCATTAAATAGCCCTTTGGAAACATTCAGGTAGTGAAGATACCAACTCAGAAAAGTGGTGAAATATAACCCTTATAGGACAAAGTAAAATAAGACCGTTTTTTATAAATAAACAATTAAAGACAGTCTGGATAGATACCGTCATGTGTAGCTAATATGTTTTGTATATATAAATTTTATTAAATAAGTTAAAAGTAGGAACAAATGAGTTCACATAAAAACCCGCACGGGTTTTGTGAACAAACAAATTAAATATGTATTTTGTTTACAAATAAAGAACTTAAAAAAAAAAAAATGACCTTGAAAAATCACTCATCTACTATAAAATCCATAGTGCAGGCATGAGTCGTTCAATCTTTACAAATCTGGTATCATCTGATTAACCGTAAGTTAGCGAGAAAACAATTGAAATAATAACCTTTACTTTGCTCAAGCCGTCCGTCTGCATTTTTCGACCTTGGCGGCCACTCCAAAGAAAAATTCTGCATTTCTGGAAATAATCAAATAATTACAATACTAACTGTATTGCATAAATAAAAACAATATACATAATACAAACGAAGCGTGAATGCAAGACTAAGACTTAAATTACGGTTAAAATGTTTTAAAACATATATTCTGCATGTTTTCCAGTAGATAGTAAATGACATTTGAATTTTAAGATATATATTTTAAATAATTGCTAGGTCATATACAATCATTTTGGGCCCTACTCAACTAGGCCAAATGTGTCTGTCGTAGAATCAGGGGAGATGGTGGTAATGAAGCGTTAAAAATGGTATGGCCATGTACAGATTCGAACCTGCGAGTTTTCAACCTTCGAACCTGGGTCAATAGTCCAACGCCTTAACCACTAGACTACCACAATCTCATTGCATAGTAGACAAATCCTTTTACATAAATATTTTAATCATTTGTACATATTTTGTTTTTGTCTTCTATAATATAACTTTATTATAATTGTTCCTTTTGGTTTTGTTGTTTAATTTTTTATATAGGATGATATTAATAAAGATAAAACGCTTAATTAAAAAAATATGGTTTATTATTATTATTTATAATAGGGCATAGCTAAATTAAAGTTGAAGACAAATCATATTGTGTTACAACATACAGAAATTCTAAAAAGAAATAATGCTTAAAAAATCTTAAATAAACTACAGCGGATATATTTTATTGTTTCATTTTTAGTTTGATGGAAGAAGTAACATAATTAAAAGTGAAGTTTAAAAGTGTAAAATTACAATAATAACTTAAGGACAAATCAGATTGAGTAATTGTCATTTTTATTTGTTTTTTTAAATGCGAGTTGACTTAATTATACTGTTTCTTTCAACAAACATAATTCAAACTAAAGACAAAACAATAAAATATATCACTGTAGTTTATTGTAGATTTTTTACACATTATTTCTGTTAAGAATATCCGTATTCTGTAACGTTTATTTTCAGAATTAAAAGGAAATGTTAGTTTTATATTTATTCAACCAAAATAATAAATTTGAATTTCCTATTATAGAAGATATTTTCCAAATTGCTTTTTTTAAAGAAAAACAAAAGCGTATATTTTTAAAAAGGTGGTGTAAATTCGACCAGCGCGCGAATTCCTATACTTGCCGATCGATAATGGCCTCGACACCGTTATGGCTATAGCTGGGCGTTCACAACAAAGCCATTATTTTTACTATATTTAAGTAATCACATATGGGTCTGGGGACACTATCTATAACCTTTTTAGTTTAGTTATATTTTTTCATTAGCACATATTTTATCATCAGTGTCACCAATTATATCACTTAGACGATATAAACATTGTGCATTATATAAAATAATATACAAATAAATTCAACGTTGTACTTAAAACTGTGATAGCCAAAACATACTTTTATTACGTCATTTATTCAGTGGGACACAAACTACAATTAATGAATGATATGACTTAGGTCATATAAAATTATTTTGGGCCTTACCAAATGTGCTTGTGCTAGAGTTAGGGGAGATAGTGGTAATGAAGTATTAAAAATGGCCATGAGCAATGGGTATGACCATGAGCGGATTTGAACCCGCAACCTTTGGTTCGATAATCAAATGCCTTAACCACTACACTACCGCATTCTTGGAACATTATTTTTGGTATACTTACATTAACCGCACTGGTGATGACGAGCCTACAATTAGGCCATGACTAATGTGTGATTACACGAGTCTCATATTTCATGTATTGTTATTTTATGAGGTGCATATTATGCTTTTTTCATTTAACATTTCAAATGCTTTTTTTCCTAGGGTGTAGTTAAAACTTGTTTATTTAGAATTTACACAAATAAAAATCTCATTAATCCCGTGCTTTTAAAACACCCTACCTGAGCCTTAACTATAACAATAAATTAGTCACCATCATCATTTATAAGAGTATTTCCCAGTTATAGTATATTTATTTATTTAAATAGTATTTTATCAAAAATGTACCACCTGCTGCACAATACGACATTGCGCTGACAATTGACAGTACAAATTGGCTTTCAACAACGTATTTATATTATTAGTCACATAGATATAGCATTATTTCTGGAAAAAAACGTATCGCCATTAAAGCAAGCAGCAACACTGAAGTATGTTTTTGTGAATTATTTTAAACTGTATGTTACTCATATATTGTTCATATCGTAAATCAAAACCCGCAATAGGAACATTTTAATTTCTATTCATTTTTTTGTATACTGCTATTGTATCAACAATCTTGTACCAAAAAATTTCGGAATGAATAGAGGACAATAGCCTGTTCTGTTAATTTGAGGACTTACTAGTGATATTATTACTGGATCAAGTAGCAAACTTATGATAACCCTACGATGATACAACCAATACCGATCTATCTTAATTAAGTAAACATAAGCAAATAACTATGCCCTAAGTCTTCATCTGTCTATAAGCTATCTCGAAAGAAAAATATTAACCTATCAGTGTCCAGGAAGTGCATTCAAATTAAATTTTGAGGTGCGGCTAGTAATGAAACAAACTAACCCCCTTTCTATTTACTGAATTTGTGATTTATTTAATACTAACTTCTCTCAAATTGACCTTTTTTCAACAACTGAAAAAGTTTTGTAACGCTGTCTATTATACTAATACTATAATACCAACACCAATACAAATTCTATAAGCTGGCACAAAACCATGAACAAAAATCCTAATTTAGTTGCGTATTATATCAGTTTTTTTTTTCATTTTTTTCAATATATGTAAATAAATAATCAAAGTTTAAGTTGATGTATTTCATGTTCTTTTTGTTGTACCTTTTTTTAAATTTAAAATTGTTCTATTTTTTTATCCGACCAGCTTTCAATATGATTTAAACGGCTATGGTTATTTTGCTTGGGTATCAAAAAAGTATCTACAAACAGAAATTCAACTCTTTCACATTTGTATTTCTCGAGTTGAAAGTTGCAACAGACAGACGGACGGGGATAGTAGCATCTCATAAATGAATGTATGTATAAAAGCTAAAATGTTATATAATGCGGTAGTAGACCCGGTCTTATCGTCTGGTATCAGTTCTTACGGGTGAACATTTAAAGGTAACTTAGATGCCCTCAAATTGCGAATCATAAAGGAACTTAGAAAGCCCTCAAATTGCGAATCATAAAGGAAATTGTGCCACGCAAAATAAAAACCTATTACATAGGTAATTAGTAAAGCTTTTCACCTAATGTAATATATTACCAGTAATTGATAGGGTTCAATACACAATTTCATGGAAGAATTTTTTAATAATAAAACCAAAATCTCGCGTGGAGTGGATCACAGCGAACAATGCTCTCTTTTTGCAACCTAAGTTTAAACGCAAAGAAATATATCACTTGCTAAACCGCATTTTTATTTGAATTTATTTGACGCCATTTTGTTTGAACAAAAGAATGAATTTACGTTTTATGATAAACTCACCTATTACAGTGAATTTCTTCAATTCTTCGACTCTATAAACATATAAATTATCACTTTGTAAATACGCAGCGACGAAAGCACCAGTGGCCGTTTTCACCAATCCCCTCTTAGTGCTAAGAGTCTCTTAAATTGAGATAAGTATCCCTAACGTCAAAAAATCAGTTTCACCAAACCATAGGTGTTTCTTAAGAGCGCTAGGTACAAATGTCAATTTTCGACAGTTCTCTATCGGCAGACCGAACAAGATTGCAACTTAGCAACTAAATCCATAGACAACTGCCTCTTTACTAAGAGACTTCTTACTTAGGAGCCTCTTAGTAAAGTGGCAATCGTGAAACGCAAACGTTTGCCTAAGAATAACCTAAGCTTAAGAGTTTCATAGTTAGGGAAGACCTAAGGTGGGATTGGTGAAAACGGCCATGTGTTTCGCAAAAAATATTATATTTTAAAAAATATCGTCTATGACAAAAAAAAGCCTCCTAGCAACCAGAGCGAAAATCTATTATTGTTTTTTAAAGAAATAACATTACCTATGAGTGTTATACCTATAAAAACCTCCAATATTTTTAGAGCTTAAAAAAAAAAATTACAGCGTAAATAAATTATCTAGAACGTATTGCTTCTTGAGAATAAAGCGCCAATATATTTTTTGACGATGTTTATCACTATTTTTGTTAACTGGATTGAATATTAACACATAGATGGCGTAAATAGGTGTATGATCATGAACTCTATGTTAAACTGTTTAAAAAGTTACACATTTTACCTTTGTAAATCGTCAAAAATCATTTCACTTCACAGAAAAAAAAAGCACCTCAAATCACAATACATATTATTTATTGCTAATTGACCTTTAAACACATATTTTACTCACGATTTACTTAAAAAGTAATTAATTATTAGAAAATAAATTTTCTCAAAAAATTTCCACGCAAGGAGATCACACGCGGCGCCGCAGCGCAAGGCGACCATCGCAGCTAAGTGGACATGATCAATTTCATTATAATTACATTTATTTATTATTGTTTGCTAGCTCATTCTCAGTTACTAGCGATTTGCCTAGATTTAAGAAATTTATCGAAGCGGTTCTTGAACATGCACTTTACAAATGAATTTCTCTGAAACCATGATAAATTTTGATACATTTTTTCCACAAATATTAGTGAAAATCGAAATACCAATAAGCTGGATTTAATAATGTATGCTTTTGGTTAAGAGTAATTTTTAGAAGCTTTTTTAACTTTGAAGTTAGTGATTCGTAGTTATTACTAGTTTGAGTGCATAGAAATTTAATTGCCCAATTTCTCGAGCCGTCTGACGTCTCAAATAACCGAAAGCGATTGATCCAGAACCCACCTATCCTTTTTTTCCATACATTTCTCACCTATTTACCTACTAAAATCGACAGAATCAGCACTAACCACTAGAAAAACGTTAGATCGGGCCGTCTTGAAAAGCATTAGGCGCAGGAGTCGGGCATTAGAAAAACAATTGATGCCGTAGCCGCCTATTCCTACTACTACTAAAGTCTACTCCAAAAACAGGATTTTAAAATAAACAAGACATTTTAATATAAATTATATTGATTGAAAATGCATACCTTCTTAAAGAATTAATTGAGATTCAATACAATGGACAGCTAGACCTGAAAATAATAATATATATACATTAAACTAATAATATTGTGCAAGCAACCCAAAAAGGCCACGTTAATGTGTCAGAAGGAAGGCAACATTTATGATTCACTACATAATAGTAATTCAGAATGCACAATAATGTATTCATCATTTACAGGTCACATGAGTATTTCCCATCGTATTTCGGTCGACTTTCATTTTCGGCGCCGAAACCGAAATAAATTTTGGTTTCTGTTTCAACTGAAATGTTTTTTGTTTTGGTAAATATCAAAACCGAAACTAAATAATTAATAATTTACCAATATATCATTAATTTCCAAGATAAAACAATTAACAACAAATTCTTAACAATTAATTATCGTTTGTCTTAAGATTTTCCAGATATGTAACGACTCAAATTTAGTAAATATTGTATTGTTGAAATTCTATTTGAAACCTTCGGATGGCATTTTCTGTTTTATATAATTGGTTCTAAGGCGGTTCTGGTTGGTGGTTATATAAGTGGTTCTTTTTTAAGACGGCAGTATAGTTGTTAAACTTTTTACCATTATTGATTTATTTCTCTTATTAAATTAACATTTTATCAAATATTTCTATGGTTCTAGAACCCCGAATGGTGCAAGTTTTATAAAATGCTTTGTACAAAACAATACAATCCAAAATCAATACCGGATATAGCATAGTTGTACATATTAATTTCCTAAAAATATAGTTTAAAAATAAACTAAATTACTTACCCAATGAATTCACTTTCACATAGAATTCTCTGAAAAACAAAAGAAAAAAAACGGTTATTATACATATTATTTGAACTAAAATAAGTATGCAATTTAGTCCTTATTTTCAGAAGGAAGGCAACATGTTTGTTCTTCATTAAAACATCAAGAAAAACGCAAATATTATGTATTCATCACATAATTTATAAATAATATCAAATTTATTTTAATATAGACTGTCGCAATCAATACTTTCAAAACATATTTCAAAATTAACATTAACGTTAAAATTTGACATAAAGGTCAAAGAAAAACAATAACTTGCCCTCGGTTGAAAAATATTCGAACGAGTACTGGCATACAAACCCAAAACAAAACCTACTTTTTATTAATTGATAAGGCACACATATTGTTAGCGTATTATTAAGGATAATCCTAATATTGTTGTTTGTCTACATTACATCAAAGAAATGTCTTCGCGTTACAGTAGCAAAATTATCCTAGAATTGCATAACACGGTATGGAATTGGAAAATTGACAGTAGACGACATAAACATAAGGAAAAAATAATGAAATTTGTCACACGTATGAAATTTTAGAAGACACTCTTTATTCGTGCTTTATACATTAAAATGCCCGCATGTGGCCATCATTGGACAGTTAATTTGAGACAAATTTAGATGATTTCTATAAAAGAAAGTCGGGTTAGTTACACCATTTATAACTCAAGAGCGGCTGGACCGATTTTTATAATCTTTGTTTTGTTGGATTTGTCTCCGCTCCGAATAGCTTATTCTCATAGACTTGTTTTCTTAGAATTTTTATTTTTAAACATTAAGTTGCCTTCGAAGATGTTCAAGTTATGAGGTAATCACATTTGTCATTATACGCGCATCGGTAATTGCTTCATTATGTAATTTCGAATCACAAACAATTTAAATCTGTATGTAACGCCGTAGACAAAAAACTGAATTAAATTCAGCTAAGTTAACACAACATTTATTGATTCCGAGACGGTACGAAGTTAGCTGGGTCAGCTTGTATTAAATATAATAAAAAATAAACTAACTGGATCCGTTGTTCCATTAGTTTATAGCTATTTATTACTCGTACACAAGTGTAACATTGCAAAAAGTTTAATTTATATATTTCATTGGGGAATATGTGTAATATTAAAATTTAAAATTACAATTCAAAAAGTTAACTCACCCACCTTATTCAAATGTATGTAGTATGCGCCGATATTTGTCTCCAAAACCCTGAAACAATATAAAGTTATGTAAAATAGACGTTTGGTCAATAAAATTTATTTGTTCTCAAAATTTTAAATCAGACCTATCATTTATACTCATATATGAATCATAAGTACATATTTATCGGCTCATGTTGAAATCATCATTGAATGTTTTGAAAAAAATGTTGGTACATGGCCACATTTTTTTTTATTTGCTACAACAATTTTATGAACCAAAAAGTGCCAAAACACACTACGTATAAGACCTGATGCGAGTGTGATGATATGGTTCCATCAGGGGAATGACAAGAAATGTTGCCCGAATCTCTTTAGTAGATAGTAAAACTCTAAAACTCTTTTGGTACATGGCCACATTTTTTTTTATTTGCTACAACAATTTTATGAACCAAAAAGTGCCAAAACACACTACGTATAAGACCTGATGCGAGTGTGATGATATGGTTCCATCAGGGGAATGACAAGAAATGTTGCCCGAATCTCTTTAGTAGATAGTAAAACTCTAAAACTCTTTTGGTACATGGCCACATTTTTTTTTATTTGCTACAACAATTTTATGAACCAAAAAGTGCCAAAACACACTACGTATAAGACCTGATGCGAGTGTGATGATATGGTTCCATCAGGGGAATGACAAGAAATGTTGCCCGAATCTCTTTAGTAGATAGTAAAACTCTAAAACTCTTTTGGTACATGGCCACATTTTTTTTTATTTGCTACAACAATTTTATGAACCAAAAAGTGCCAAAACACACTACGTATAAGACCTGATGCGAGTGTGATGATATGGTTCCATCAGGGGAATGACAAGAAATGTTGCCCGAATCTCTTTAGTAGATAGTAAAACTCTAAAACTCTTTTTCAAACCCACCTTATTCACAATTTATGTAGTGCGCGCCGATGCGTCTCCAAAAACCTGTAACAATATAAAATTACGTAAAATAGATGTCGTACAAGTAAAATTTATTTATTCTCAAAATTTAATCTCAGACCTATCATTTATACTCATATATGAATCATAAGTACATATTTATCGGCTCATGTTGAAATCATCATTGAATATTATGAAAAAAGGTTTATACGTGGCTAAATTTTTTCTCTATTTGCAACACAAAACGATTAACTAAAAAGTGCCAAAAAACACTATGTTTAATCATATAAGCAAATAACTACTAAATAACAATAACATTTAAAATGAAATCAACGGAAACTAGATATAATTAAAATAATTCACACATGTGATTAATACAATAATCGAGTAGTCGAGTATCCGTTTCTTATTTAGTATGAACAACTGCTTCTATCATGTAAGCCCAGAGTTCAACGGCAACCGAGTCATATTTCAGTATTGAGAATATTTATCATTAGCAAAAACCAAGTAAATTATTTTAAAAATAAACTCTGTAACCCAATCAAAGACAACTTCTGTCAGAACTAGTGCCAGATCTTCGTTTAACTCATTGGCATTTCTGTAATTTATTTATAAGGGTTATTGCATGAGCATATTTGTTGTTTGAAAGATGATAACCCCAAAAAATGTGCAATCAAGTCACTTTACAAGTATTAGGGCCAATAGGGCATATTCGGGAAAACAATAAAGCAAAGTTTAATATTGATGTTATAAATTATATCACTCCAGCTCTTACCATTACCATCTCCAATATTTGAGAAAACAATGATATTCGCCAAAGACCTGAAACAATAATACAAACTCAAATCAAATAAACATATTATTTGGGCCAAGAGATGTATTCTCGCATATTAAATAATCAGACCTATCATTTATACTCATATATGAGTCATAAGGACATGTTTTTCGGCTCATGTGGAAATCATCATAAAATTATCCTTTTTTTATTGAATAAAATAATTGGTAAGTATGCATTATACAGTGTCCCCATGAACTTTTACGATAAAAAAATCGACTTATTGGTCATGTGATTTCCAATATTAATTGAAGACTGTAAATCAAAATTCATCATGGTTTTAGAGAAATCAATTTGTAAACATTAATTATTATAATCAAATGACTGTGTAACGGAATTAGGAACACATTTTCTAATACCAGGCGGCGACCGGCCAGCTTCTGTTCTAGGTGAATGTCGCAAACAGCTTTTTGCGACGCGCTGCGGAGTAGACGGATTGTGCAAACTGCAAATCCTCAATACCTAGTCAGTTTGTTATGGATTGGCAAAGCGAAAACAGTAAACTCGGCCAACTCGTGCATGTTTTGCATCTCGTTATTATCGAATTCTTTGATCTATGGTTTATTGCATCGGTGAGTTAAATGCCACGTCATATTTTTGGTGCTTTAGAATCGGTGATATGGTATTATACTGAGAGTACCGTGGTAATGCGGGAGCGGCATTACGTTTGTATCTTCAGCGATTTCCCAATAGACAACATCCAGGAGGCCCAAAAACTACCACTGCGAATTATTGAAAATAAACTTGTACCTACTAAGGTGCGAGTCAAAAAATGCCTATCCTTAAAGAATAACGTGTTTTGCATAATTTTCAACACGTTCCTCGAACGACCATGCGAAAAGCGGCGCGAGTAATCCTGGGAATCTTGAAGTTGTCATTGCATAGATCCTTACGAGAGTCAAACTTTGAAGCGTTAGAAACATGCAACCATCGGCGGATTCAATCCACAACTATTAGGTCAGTGTCAGCCAATCAACCACCACATCCTAATTATGCATCTTCTTATTAATATGGTGTTTAAATAAAATGATAAAATAAAAGGTAGAATTACTATTTTGGAAACAAAATATCTTTGTCTCACATATTGAACATTTTTTATAAATTACATTTTTTGTTTTTTAGTTTCATAAACATTTTGATACAACCATGAATGTTTTATTTTTAAAAACCACTAAATTAGTTTTTCTAAATCAAGCTATCGTATCTCTAGGTTTGGAAGGAGTGATTATGTTTTGTAGACTGAGGCAGAGACGACGAGAATATCAGTTTACTAAAAAACAATAACGTTGGACGTACTATCTTACCGGTGTTTGTTAACTCATGTACATACATACCAATGAAACAAAATGTGCAGATTTGGATCAGATTTTAGTACAGAAGTACATGTCAGCATACAACTTCTTTTTTTTTATTGTAATACCTTTAAAAAGTACCAGTCCACCACCGCAAAGCGCCAAATACCTCACCGATGCAATATCTGAAAAACACAGTACTATAAATAACCGCACGTTTCACCAATCAGTGTCAAAAGCAGATAGGTTTATGAAATAAAGGTGGCAAGGCCAAAGAAATATACAGAAAATATTCTAGAACTTAACAAAGAATTATATTATCTAATAAAATTTTAAAATGCACAAACAAGGCCAACACGTGGTCAAAATATCAAAAAACAAAAAATATACGCCGGAAGAAGAGCTTACCGATGTTAACGTTAGGACTGCGTTACTTGAGCTGCACATTATAGCCATTTGTTATATTTATTCTTCAACTATCGAATGTGATAAACTAGAGCACCAATAACAAAATAATTCTCGCGGTAGCGAATTTGGACAAAAATCCACGAAACAAGAAATGGACGACTGGCGCCGCGATAACCTATCCAATCAAACGACCAACGCGCGTGCGCGAGCGAGGAAAGCGGCAAGACGCCAGAAAAAGAAGGAAACGGAACCACTGAGAGCTGATAAATGGTAAAATTATCATAGACAATAAATTAAAATTTGAAAGGGCGACACCACCAGTCTCTCTGCACTCGAATTGATCGTAGTGTCTCCACGAAAACTAAACTATATTAACAGAAAAAACTACAAGAAATTACAAAAAATATATAACTTATGTTGAAAATGTATTGAAAAACTAAGTTCAAACATTTAATAACGAGTAATGGTTAATCACACGCAATAAAATTTTAGAAAATTAAATTTCAGTCAACAATATTAAAATTAATTTGAATAAAGATTTTGAAACGGATATTTCTTTTGATATAGTGATTATTGCACTCAATGCAAAAGCATCAAATATGATTTAGCAGGAGTTAGATTCCAAATACTTTCGAAAAATACAAATGAATGCAAATTAGGCAAATCAACATGAACAAAACACATTTTTGGTTTAAAATTCTCAACACATGGTGTTTTGAAAACAACAGTATATGGTTTTCTAAAACCACTTCGTAATAAAAGTTGTTGCTATTCAACATGTTAAGGGATTAAAAAAAAGGTACACTATGCCATTCGTCCGTATTTCGTACAGATGGTTTGTATTTTACTAGCCGTGTCTGTGGCTGGACTGTACAAAGGAACTAAAGAACTAACGTACCGAGGTGGCGTGCTGTCAGTTAGTACAGTGCACTAGTTATTATGTTATATCTTTAAGTTTTGAAGAGGTTAATACTGATTTACCGAACCCACTTTTTATGGTATAAGATGTTGATATTTCAAATTATTTTATAAAAAATTATACAAAGTATTACAATTAATTTTCTCTAAAAGTGGCCCAAAATTTCACCATTAAAAAGATAGATTAAAAAAAAACCGGGGGAGGACCCTATGACTCCACGATATGTTTAATGTTTAAAGTTCGTATTTTACCTTGAGTCTATGGCCACACTAACTAACCACAGGCGACTGAACCTGGCCTCAAATTTGTAATCTATGGATTTTAGGCCACGCCCATTTTTGGACAGACGTCGTTTAGACACATGCCCACGTACGTCGTTCGTCGTTATTAAGCGATTGATACGCAAAAAAAAACTGGCCGTTACAGTAAAATCGTTTAAATTTTAAAAAAAATGAGTAAATAAACTTCCTAGAAATACGTATATAATAGGAATAAAAATAATAACAAATAAAATGATTCGTTTTTAATTTAATATGGAAAGATAGTCCAGAAATGAACCAAATTAAACAAATTATTGGGTAATATGTGCAATAACAATATGAAACATATCCATATATTACCTCACTTAAATGGATATGTTCCATGTCGCTATTGCGCATTTAACCTCATACTCGGTTTAGTTGGAACCCACTTGTGGAATAGCGTATTGGTCTTTCAGTAAAAATTCCATACTAAATTTCTGGTTCTGCCGGTTCGGCCCTGGACGGGTTATTTACTGAAAGAAAAGTCTGCAAATTTGCTCAAAGCAAGAAATATCACGATCTAATGGTGGTTTTAATGGTGAGTTTTAATGGCGGGTGAGTTTTAATTTCACTTTTGATGGTAGCTGTAGTACATTCGAATTTTCAGCTCCATACAAAAATGTAAAAAAAAGAGGGTTTTTGGGCTCTCACTCTCAAAATAGGTTTCCGACTGGGTTCCCACTACTGGATATATTGCACGTAGGTATTGCGCATTTAACCTCATACTCGGTTTAGTTGGAACCCACTTGTGGAATAGCCAATACGCTATTCCACAAATCATAAATAAAAATGGTCAGACCATCTGTGTTTTGATTGAAAAAAAACCAATACTTCTAAATTCTCAAAAACGACACTGTAATTCAAACTTCCCACAACTAGATAGCAAAAAACATTTCAAATACAGTATGAAGATATGCTTTAAATATGTATTTGACACCATTTCTCGTATCAAACTATATATTTTCATTAAATGCTCGTCATACTTTTATATATTATTTGCCGCCATCTGTTATTATCAAATGAAAGTATCGGTTTTCTCTTTAAATTTATCAATTTTAATTCAGATGGCGCTGGTATTAAACTTAATAATAAACTTATTCATACTGTAATATAATTCAATTTGTATTTCCATGAATATATAACATATTTTAGATACTTACTTTCATTACTTATGATCACAAGATATCAACATTAACTAGGATTTAAACAAACACTTTTGTATTTAAGGGTTCTCTTGAATGGAAATACTAGTGACAATCACCTACTTAATAAATAAAAAAAACAGGTGAAAGCACTACAGTAGCAGGTATGCTCATGGTACCGTATCATGTGAGCAGAATGACCCTATAAGCATACCAGAAGTGAGCGGTATGCTGCAGAGTATCATAGCCATTCCTGTTTCAATTCCGACGGATACCAGCATATACATCGGGTATGTGATCTCATTCTTTTATTTGATTTATTTATTTATTTATTCAAGAGGTTTCCACATGTACATATTTCAATTCACAACATAAAAGAAAAACAATAAAAATATTTAAAAAAAAACAACATTAAAAACCAAAAATAATAATAATAAAAAATAACCAGAACTAATCTGGAAAAAAAACACAATAACCACCTACAATTAAAAATGACGCTCCCAGGCGAACAATAAAAAATAAATAATTCACGTTGATCTTACAAAGGTGTAATAGAAAGCAGTTTTTTAATCCTATTAGGCAAACAAATGAATATAGGCATCAATCTCCGTGGTAATAATTTTACATAAGTAATTGGTTTTCTAAAGGAAATACAAGCATCTCTGAAACCCCAAATATAATTTATGAATGTAACAGAACCTAATGTATGACAAATTGTCACTACTCTCAGTTTAAATAATAATGAACTTGCAGTTTTTAAATAACATTCGGTCGATCGGATGCATGTGCAGATACACAATTTTCGACTTATTTTAAACACTGCTTTATGCCGTTTATTGCTGGTTAAATTAATATTTAAATTTACTATACTACATTTTATACCACTTGACATAGCATAACGTGGAAGAATACTTCTAGAATTAACTATCTATCATTGACTAGAATGTTCCGAAGCATGTCCCAAAAATCGAGAATTCAGTTACGTCCGATTATTTTCCGATGGATTTTAATCAAAGCAAAATACCAAGTTAGTAAATAGTACTTCCTACGTGGTTTAAATAACCACGAAGTAACAAATATTCGCGTAACGCGAAATATCCGTACATATCACGTCTGCAAAACTGCAACATAAAATATGACAAATTACAGACAAAACGTCAAAGGGACAGCTTCGGTCCATTTTTTCATCATTTTATCGACATACGTCGAATGAGTGAGCGACGCAACCCTAGAGGGAGACGGAAGATCAAAATCGTGTCGGTAACCAATATTTTCGGTATATTTGGGTGGTAGGGTGGGAGGTACTTTTGAGGCCAGGTTCACTCGCCTGTTTGTTTGTACGTACTAAAAATAATCTGAAACTAAACCGGCAAGCGAAACTGTTAATAATTGATTATGGGTCTGGAAGTAAAATCAAAATTTAAAAAATAAGAAATTTTTACTTAGGTACTCTATTTCATGGTTGCGTGCTAGGAACATCAAGCCGAAATCAGATATCAAATAGTGAAAAATATTAAATGCGAGTTGTCTTGAACACATTTATTATTTTACTCAAACTTTTCTGAAGAATTCGCAGGTCTAGTGATAAGCAAATTATGCTAATTCGTAAAATAATACATCTTTTTTAAATGATATAAAAATAGTACCCAAAACAAAATAACTAAAGTAAGGAACTAAAATAAATTAAAAAAAAAAATAAACTTGCAAAGCTTTTTAATTAATAAAAAGTATATTATTAATCTTACTATAAAGAAAAAAATATTCGATTACACAAACCTGTAGAATCACTGTATAATAATGTATATTGTAGCTAAAACATAATACCGATAGCGTATAACAAATGCGACTGGTTGACCTGGGTGGCCGATAATACTATTGTGCTTTTAACCAACCGCGCGTTCGTGACCTTAGAAGTCAGGTAAGAAAAACTTTCTACATGTATAAATAACTCACTGAGCTTGAAAACCAGCTTTACGCTCCTCGATATAGGTAGCTATTTATTTATTTTATACATATATTTTTTAGGTTTCAACCTAAATACCATACGTGGAACCAACCTAAATAACTAAATACCATACGTGAAAATGAATTATAATAGGTATTGATAGGTAATTGATAGGTATTTGATAATTGATTTGACCTACAAAATAATTCCCTATATTACTTGAAATAATATAAACTTCAGAGTAATATGGAAATACCTCTTAAATCAATATAAATATAAAAACCAATAAATGCAAAAGAACTTTTATTAGTTTGACAATAAAAAAAAAATGATTTCATTTTACTTTATACCTATTTCAAAACATATTAAGGTTTTTTTTAAATATTCGTGTTATCTATCATATATTTTTTTTTACCCTTCAGCTTCTTCTTTTTTTAAGTTATTAAAAAAAAAGTTTTAAAATAACCCAATGCTGTATTGTATAACAGTTATACAAATTTTAGTTAGGTACCTACTAAATTAGTTACTTTTAAATATTATCAATTAATAAAAAGGAAGAAGAACTACCATTCGTGTATGATCAAGACCTGTCAAATGTCAGATGCAATTCGTTTGCGCCAGACGGTCTGATGATCATTTTTGATCTGTATGCGATTTATGACTTCTATTTTCCGATTACATATTAATTTTGTGGCCTAAGGGCATTTTAAGTTAAATAATGATTAAAGCAATTTTAGTATTCAACAATCACGGAAAGCCTCGATTATCTAAATTTTATCAATATTTTGTAAGTATTCTGGAACTATCGATTTATAAATCAGAGCCTCAACTTTTATTTAAAAATACTTTTATTTTCTTGATAAATTTAACATCACGTTTAGGACATTGCAATGTGACATATGCTTTTTATATCTTTGAATATTTACAGAATGAAGATATGCAACAACAAATCATCAAAGAAACCTTTCAACTTGTATCAAAACGCGATGATAACGTTTGCAATTTCTTGGAAGGTGGTAGGTGTGTACCAACTGATTTATCATACAGGCTAAATATTTATCTATTTAAATAAAACATACCTTCTGCCAATGTCCTTTTAGTGTATCTCTTCTATTCACACATTTAAAAATACCCACCCATAAACTTTTAATTATGTATGGACTGCACATTTGGGGGAACTCATTTTTTACATACATCCAGGACATTGAAAACCTACAAATACGTATTATAAAATTATCGTTAAACTGGGAAACAAAAAATCGCATCCGGGAAAACTATAAATATATCTTTAGAGACTCTAACTTGCTGTCTGTTTTCTCATTGTGGAAATACAAAATTGCCCTTTATTACCATGCTGATAAGGCCCTTAAAATCCCGGTATAACACCTGCATAATACAAGACAAGTAAGCAAAAAAATGCTTTCTATCTCCAAATTTGAGAACTTATATGGCAAGCAGCAATCATGCGTGGCGGTCCCCACTTTATGCTATAAATTGCCTGGTGATATTAAAGTGATTGCTACGTTATCACTATTTAAAAATAAATTTAAAAAATACCTATTAGAAACATATGGAAAATAATTATGATATAATATGTACCACTAAAATATTGAAAATAATATTGAAGATTTTTTCACTTTCCGCTGCACATTAATATTACAATTTGAAGTATAGGCAAGTTATGTATTTTAATAATTCTTCCGGCGTGTTGTTCCTAAATGAATTTTGTTTATAAATTCTAAAATGCATTCATATACAGAGCCGTAGCTTTATTTTAATCCATACTAAGCCATACTTTAATTCGTTTAACCAACGAACGACTATCACCACGGCACTGATGTGCTCTGCTTTCTTAATTAGACTCCCGTTAGGTGCAGACGCTCGTTTCAATGTTGAGCGTCGCGACGTTCAATCAATGTCGATAGTAGGGGTTTATTTTTCCGAATAATGCAGCATCTCTTAATGCGACTGGTGCTCATCAATATGGTTCACGACAATAAAATAACACATTTTATATTAAAAGGTAGATATTATATAATATACATTTTTTTTAAGAAAAGAATTTAGGTCATATACAATTATTTTGGGCCTTACTCAACTAGGCCAAATACGCCTTTGCTAGAGTCAGGGGAGATGGTAGTAATGAAGCATTAAAAATGATATGACCATCTGCGGATTCGAACCTGAGACTTTTGGGTCAGTAGTACACCTTAACCACTAGACTACCACAATCTCATAGTATAAAATATACAGGATGAACTTCTTCTCATGCACATCCTTTTATAGGGTTATTCTAAACATAATATCCCAGGAAACGTTTGGTTCACTCGCCACGAGCAAACTATAAACCGTGCGAAGGTCGCGCACCGGCCGCCCCAGACAAAAGGAGTAACTATGCATTTAAACGCTAATAGGATTTTGTTTTCTACTGTTTTTACTTACTTTTTTTGAGATACTGAAAATATGGCAGAACAAAAGTTGATCAGTATGAAGTATAGAATGTGTATGTGAAAAAGTTCACTCTGTATATATAACATATATTATTTAGAATCAAAAAAATAGCAATGGAATCGATTTGGTCTTACCATAAACCTATTTCAGGTTTATGGTAAGACCAATGCCCAGTTCCATTATTTGTATATTTTCCTAGGTATTTTGTTTATATTAATATTTTTGTTACAGCCTCATTGGAGGATCAGACTACAAATTGATTTACCGTCATTATGCAACTTTATATTTCGTGTTTTGTGTTGATTCTTCAGAAAGTGAGCTGGGCATATTGGACCTTATCCAGGTAATGACCAATCATAAGTTACGAGGAGTACATTTTGCATAACAATAAGTAAAAAAACATTTTTTAATTTCTTGCCACGTAGAGCACAAATTTCAGGAGTTATTCTATGAATAAAAAAAACCTTATTCATTTGGGGGTGCTTTCAAAACATAAATAAACCCCACACTAGGAGTGGAAAATACCAAACAATAGTGGTTGAACCAAATAATCCGCAAAGAACTCTCAGTTTCCAGAATAATCTAGAAAACAAACGTGTTCAAAGCAAGTCATTTTAGTGGAATTCAACATTCGCAGTGTAAAGCTTCATTTAACAAGAGTAATCGGTGGCCAGATTCTTACGTATGAAGAACTGGCCACAGTCTTCACTCTGGTGGAAGCTCTGTTAAGTTATCGCCCGGTAACAGTTCTAAGCTTGGATCTATCAGATCCTAGTGCCCTAACTCCAGCACATTTTCTAAATAACGTGGCCCTAATGCATTTACCTGCAGCCGACGTGACATCCGAAAATATCAATCGCTTAACAAGGCACTCGCTGTTAGACAATCTCGCCCAATCGTTTGGGAAACGTTGGAACGTGGAGTATTTACACACCCTCCAATATCGTGGAGGTTGTATAAATATAGAATATGGCCGCCAAACCAATTTCAAGAGGAATGGTAGTAATTCTCAAAGAGGATATACCTTATCCTCTCCAATGGCCAATTGGAATTGTGCATGAAGAGAAGAAGAGATGGTATTGTTAGCGGTATTGCTAACGGTTCTAGTAAAATCCAAAAGTGGTGTTTACAAACGTCCGGTCGTATGCATTTGTCCACTTTCTACCCAGTAAAGTAACTTCATTACTTCTTTCTTTAGTTTAAGTTAGTTTGAGAAAAAAAAAACCGCGTTCCGCTAAAGTTTTTCTTCACTATCGGTGCGATTTCGAAACAATTTTTGAGGGCTGGGGGAAATGGTTAAGCCAAGTAATATTTCTTTGAATAATTTTAGCAAAATAGTATTTTACATTTATAGATATTTTTTTCTTTTAGTTTGGAATATCTATTTTTCATCATTATATGCGCTTTTCTCTAAAAATATATTTTTCTTTGTAAGGGTTGTACTGAAGATCAGTGCGTTGTTTTTTGTTTTTTGAAGGTTATATAACATATTTTTAAATATTTTAGAAAATGATAGATATTACATAAATAAATACGTTAATGTCGTTAATTCATAGGTCTTTGTGGAAACGCTCGATAAATGCTTTGAAAATGTTTGCGAATTGGATTTGATCTTTCATGCTGATAGTGTCCACCATGTCCTCGATGAGCTGGTGATGGGGGGAATGGTCCTTCAAACCAACATGGCTGACATTTTGGCGAGACTCGAAGAACAAAACAAGATGCAGAAGCAAGAGGTAAATATTAAACAAACCGTTTTAAATCTGAATACATTAAATCCTCATTATCAATTTATTATATTATTTGTATTTTAGGTAAGATTAAGAAACCGGCAGAAAAGACAGTGTCTTAATTGGATCTATTTACAATGTATTTGTATATATTTGATGAATAAAAGTTGTTTCTGGCAACATTGAATAAATATATATATATATGATAATCCATGGCTAATTTAGCTTCTTTAGATATATTCATGTAGAAGAAGCTACTATCCCCATCCTTTGGTCTGTTCCATCTTTCAACTCGAAAAGTCCAGATGCAAAAAAGTTTATTTTTTGTGATTAGATTGATGCTCTTGGAAAACAACCATAGCCATTTGGATTATATCAGAGGCTATTGGGTTAATATAGATACATAACATTAAATTCAACAATTTTTAGTACTAATGTATGAAACTTTGACAGTTAGATAGAGCGCTCAAATATCATATTTAAATTTTAAAAATATGACAGCATGGCTGTTGAAATTTATTATATATTGCCAGTTAACTTGAACGGCGACCAAGCCTTTTTCCAAAAGTAACACCCTTTGCCCCGCAGATTATAAAACATGGCGGAATTACGGACGCTTATTATAGAAAAACTATATATATGTTATCTTGATAATCTGCACTGTTTTGAATAGCTAATGAAATTATTTAGAATATGTTTTTATTAATAACAAGCTGACCCGGCTAACTTCGTACCGCCCCAGAATCAATATATGTAATGTTAACTTAATAACTGAATTAAATTCAGTTTTTCATCATCGAATCATCGAAATCAGTCAATCTGTTTTCGAGATATCTCAAAATAGCCATTCTATACACAATGTAAGGGAAAATGAATTTTTCCATATTTTTTTTGTGAATTTTTCCAATGTTTTAATAGTTATTCTGCTATTTGGAGTGGAGACAAATCCAACAAAAGATTATAAATATGTTTATAATATGTAATTAAACATTTATATATTTTATTAAAAATTGTGTTTATATGTAAACACTCCAACCTATTAGAGTAAACAAATCTGTAAACAGAGGCGAAAATGTGAAATTCACCAAATCAGCATATTCCTATGTGATTCGCAATAAAATTTCATTCTAAATAGTTTCGCCAAATGTTTTTACATACAAATATATAAAAAGATACAATTTTCCTCATTGGTGTTAAAATTTGATGAATTGAAAGAATGTCATCATACCATTTTATGTTTTACTAGAGGTCGTCCAGTGGTCAAAATTCGACCGTAATTCTTTAAACTTATAAGTTTGAACATTATTGAGGTTCCTATACCTTTATAATACGGTGAGTATACCTCTATAATCATTGCATATATATTAATTATGTTTTATTACGTCAGCTGCAAGCGTGAACAAATACGACATTAGCGTATGTTGTTTGCCTTAATTCCCTGCAATACTTATGAAATTTAATCTTAATAACAGTCGAGAAAAAATACACAATTACAGAACGCTGAATTGTATTCACGAATCTTTTCAAAATATGTTTTTGACTTTCTGTTTATTGAAGGTTCATGTGATGTAAGTCTAAGTCGATCATACAATAATTTGAAGTATTCATAATCATAAGCCCAATGACAACATGAAGTGAATGCAGCCTTTCACCTAAAGTGACTTCAGATTCGAAATGTTTTGCATTGCAAAACCTGTATTGTAAATGCATTTTTCTACAATCAAAAGTATTTAAATTTCTTGGAATGATATTCACTGTAAATGTATCCCTCAAAATAATATCATCATTTTGTTATACTATTGACACTATTTAAATTTGCATTCGTCCTATTATCATTTCGACTTTCACGCAAATATAATTAAGTATTCCTCCTTCTTTGTATCTGACTTCAGTTTTATGTGAAAGCATAATGGAAGATAGGTGCAAATATATGAATGTTAAAACAAAATAAATTACTGTAATTAAAAATGTAACATGTAACAAAATTAAACTAAGATTAGACGGGGTTTAATTTAAATAATAAAATCTGCTCACTTTTTTTTAACTAACAATTATGCTTTTTTGTCTTGACATTACTTTATTGACATTGACAGATTTTTGAAAAAGGACCATTTGAAATCACACAAAAATCACAGCTCGAAACTTATTCAATCTGTCAGTTAGTATGAACGTTTTATTTTATTAAATTGAATGTATTTATAACACATATTATAGATAATTTTAGGTTTCCAAGGTTCTTCTCCATATGAACTTTAACTATGCCAAATCTCACCCTCCTCCGTGCGAGCGATATGCTTAAAAAGGGATCCGATGTTTTCCCTTCGCGTATTAATATATAGATTTTAATCTACTGAGACCTGAAATATAACTCACTGTCGCCTTTATGGCCATCCAAAACGCACATCGAATGGAGTAAAAGTGCCGCAGGTTCAAATGGAGATAAGAAACTGAAGCAACCCATCTCGCACAGGCGCGTGTGGTCTTAGGGGAAGATGCCGTTAATGACACCTGCAGGGCCTAGCTGTAAGACGTCATCTTCCTGTAAAATAACTTGCAGTTTTGTTTCGAATGTTTACTAATTTAATCACTCCAATGGATGGGTAAATCAATAATCTCAAGAGATATATTATTATAGCGACAAATGTCCCAAATTCTGCTCATATGTGAACTTTAAAACAATATTTTGCCAGACACATTCAATACAGCCCTTGTAGATATTTTGCTGTAGAAGTTCAGACTCCAGTATTACATAATGTACATATCATTTTAATATCAGTTACATATTAATTTCCTACAGGAGGTTATTGTGTTGTATAAAATAACCAAATGATTTTCATTATTACCTTCAAATATGATTGTATATAAAAAAAATAGATTAATCAAAACATGCGGGTCATTTGGTGTTTGATAATGAATAATGAATTCTAAAGAAATCTATTTTTTTCTTTATTTTTTTTATTTGTACCAAAAGAGTAATCTTCCAATAATAACACTGTACTCAAAGTTTCCATAATATTCTAATTTAACATAAACTTTTCATATCCACTTGAATCAACCAGAATAACATTACTCTGGATTATACGAGTGAAGTGTGTGAGTATTATTTGACACCTTTTTGTTATATAGGCTGGGATATCGGCAGCGCCTGCGAGAGCAGTGTCCGCTGTGAAAAATATGAACATACCCCAGCAAATTCGGGATATGAAGTTGCCCGATCTTCCACAGGCTATCAAGGTAAATTTCTGTATAATTTATCAGCTGTTATGAAGAGCTGTTCACTTATAAATATGATTGTCTGCTTAATCTTTTGTGGCCTGATAGCACCAACCCTTGAATGCAAATAACTTTATTACATTTATATGTCTATGGATATTAATTTAAACTGCAGGTTAACATTGATGTGAGTGGCCCTACATCAGTCAGTGTGCATACATTATATTATGTATAACATAAGTAACGTAGCATACTTGTAATCATCTCTACATTTGTATCTTATCAAAAAAAAATAGAATCACTATAATTTCACAATTGAAAACCTACCCTTATTCTCAGAACTGTTTTTTTGCAGTAGCCCCAGTTTTTTTATGAATACAGTTAGACACTTTTTCAATCGTACATGCACAATTTAGGTAATTTTTAACAGCATACATCAATATAAAATGGATGCCCTTTATTCCTGCTGCTCTCAACGATCTTTTAAGACATATAGATACGGCATGTCATACAAATAGTTCTTGTAAAAACCCTACCCTGGTAGATTTCCCCTACCGTTCCACGCACCGCAACACTCCGCCAAGCTGGATAGAGAGTTATCATAACGACAGATGCGAGCAAGTGAGACGTATGATATGCGAAGAGTGTACTTGACACAAAGTGGCGTACTTGGGCGTGGTGCGTTTTTCGCCCTCAGTTGCCGTATCTATATGTTTTAAAAGATCGTTGGCTGCTCTACCTTTAAACTAATCAAAAGAGAAAAGAAAAGCATGGTTTGACTGCCAATACCAAACTGCAACATTTGACAGTTAAACAATGCATTCTTGTTCTGGAAGCTGGAAGAGATGTTACTCGTAATGAGCCATGCAACTAGTGAAAATCAATGCACAAAGTCAACCCGGATCGAAAGTACTTCCTGTTCTACCCTAATTTAGGAGCCCATCATTTCTTTCATAACATTCCTATAATATGTATCATTTATACTCAGGATAAATTGACTATCTGGTGCAACACGATGATGATTACTAAAAATAATTTTGAGTGATGTGACTCAGCTTGCCACTTTTCTGTGCTGCCTTAGGTAGGGATTTGTGCATAAGTGAGTGGTGTTGGGCTATCATATTCTCTAACTTAAAAATTGCTTTTAATCTGACAGCTGACATTTTGAGTTATAATTTTAACTTTCGAATATGATTCCCCAGACATTTTTATATTAAAATTATTTGTGATAAAATCAATAAATTATACAGAGGTGATTAGTCAAAATCATGAGCCATCATGACCAATTTGTCCTGCCTCGCTTGCGCGTCGGTCGGTTGGCTGTCGTGTGACTCGCTCTTTGACTTATGGCTAAAAGAAAGTTTTCTTACAAAGAAAGCGCCTTAACAAAGCCACGCTGTTTCTCCTCATTTTACTTCGATGTCTCATCTGTACCTACATCATACATCAATGGGTAAAATAATAATTTTATTCTTCCAGGACTTAAAATTCTGACCTAACAGCAGCGGTGGTGGTAATACAAATGCAGAGTATCAGCAGTGCCGCGCCCCTGACGTTCTCCAGCCAAAGACCTTCTCCAGTTTGATCACCAACCCCATTGCCGTAGCAACAAATTTCGTAAACACATTCTATACAACGAATGAAGAGTACGAAAACTTACACAAACCCTTCGCACAGAAGACCGTCTTTTCCAACTTCGAAAGTGCAATATCTACAAGCCAACAGGGTTACCACGATGTTACTATTCCCAAAGAATGTTCCGGCGCATACGAAAAAGTACAGAATAGTTTTGCTACGGAACCGTATCACACTACGGGAATTTTCTCCCAGTTTGCATCGAAGTCTTTTTCACAGTTAGACGGATATCAGGATATAACCAAACAATCTATGGATTTTGAATGTTCTGAAAGTTCAGTGGAGAAAAGCAATTATGGCGATCTGTTAACAACACACAGAAGTTTTAAAGCTCCATCGTCAGCAGGAATTGATTGTAAAACTGCAAATGACCTAACAAAACAGAATTCTCATGAAGATTCCAGTAGAATTTTAGCCAAATGTTCAAGAAAAGGCAAAAAAGAAATAAAGAAATCGCTCACCGACGATTTAGCTAATATTTGCCGGCCGTCCATGATATACCCAGAATCTGATACAGTCAAAAAGAACAAATAATAGATAATTGCTATAATTACCATTTAAATTGTATATCTCTGTTAAACATATTATAGCTTTCGTTAATATATATTAGATTTCGTTATGAGGTTACTCAGATTGAGGTTAAGTGAATGTTTATATTTACTATTACATTTCATTTGTGTTAATCTACTCTCAATTATTTTTGTAAGTTGGATAAATTATCTCCAAATATTTCATCTCTGACCACTTTTAAGATGATTGAGTCCTGAAGAATGATTTCTTTTAATAATTTTATCCGGCATAAACCTGAGCTAGCCCAGTTAAATAACACATTAAAGGTGATAACCCTTTGGATCTTAAGACCCCACTGGTGGTATGCTGTACAAAAACATGAATAATATCAAAGCCACTGGGCGGTTTAAAGTGGAATTATAAGACGCCTACGATTTCTAAAGAAAAGTTCTGAAGTATGGCTCATATAAAGGTAAAGGCTCAGCCATCTTTTTCTCCTTATAATATGATTTTTTTCACATAATTTGTGATAGGGGGACACTAATCCTTACTTTTTTTCTCACTAAACATGCTTTACACTGACTCATAAATATATTCTCTACATTCCAAATTATGTAAAGTATGTTCCTCCTTTTCTAAAATATTATATATAAAAAAATAAATGTTAGAATAAGAAATCTATAAAATCATTTTATGTGAATATTATATTCCCAAATAGTATGGAAAATTGTCCTTTGAGTGGCCATAAAATTGTTAACGTATCTGTTTTAAACAGTACTAGTAAAATTGTATGCATTGGTGCATTGTAAAATTGTATACAGATTGTCCTACACCATTCCTGTTAAAAAAATCAGCGAATTGGTCCTTCAAATTCTAGTGTTATTTGTTAAGAAACTATATCAAAATTCATAATACTTTCAAAGAAATACAATGTTAAAGTTTCTATTCTAAATGTCGAATTACCCGTGTAAAACAGCCATTTTTCATTGGCTCTTCCCTCGGATAACTATGTCACCGGGTCACTGGGCCGTGGTCAGTCAAGAGCCAGGTCATTAACCTCCTGCATTCTTCAAAACGCCCTATTAGGGCGGGGCTAAATGATCGCTGTCAGATGTCACTGGTCGAACAGAGTTCGGTCTAAGAAGAAGGAGTAACTCCTTACCCCTTCTTTGGGGTTGTAAGAGGGATGCCATATTGGTTGACAGATTATATTGATTTATTGATTGATAAGATTGATTTACACAAAAAAAAATATAAATTTGAGAAAAAAAAATCACAATTTGTTATATAATTTCTTACTCTTAATAGGGAACATAAACACACCCTGAAGTCTGCGGGAATGGTCTTGGGACGCACTGTATATTAAAACCGTTTATAATATAATATGTGAAAACCATAAAACAGAACTAGGTAATTGTATGTATAGACAAATTATAAAAGTGTTTTGACTAATATATAATTCATCTTTTATTATGCTTTTAACAAGAAATTATCTGGCGTTTTGGGGTCAAAAAATGAGAGTGAAATAAATGTTTGAAATTAAATAAATTTTTGTAATAATAATTATATAATATAAACGACATATTATTTTATTGAAATACACATCAGACCTTCTCTAATAACTTGCGCTCCCATACATTGCTTGTATATTCTAGCGCTAGACTGAGGATACTGTTAAACAGCACACATCACTGCATGTAACTGCTCGTTAGGTGCGGTGAATGTGCGAATTTTTAGTCTATACTTTTGACAAATGATAAACTGCATTTTCTCTCTAAAATCTCATAACCCTGAAACCAAAAGCAATTATTATTTTAATGCGAAACAACCCCTTCACCCCTAAAATCTTCTGTAGTGGAACAGTGGGCCTATCAAGAAATATTTGGTACCATCGTGTTCATTTTAAAATTATCTATACAAAGAATATACAGGGTTGTATAATATATATTACATATGATTTTTTAAATTGTCAACATTTATGAGTTATTTATTAGTAATGTTAATGAAAGTACATCAGAAAATATATTTTATTGCAAAGATGACTGAGAAAAAAATCACTATTAAATCACCCTAGTCAATGCAAATTGACCATAATGATGGATATAATCATGATTAGTCCTAAAGAATAAACAACAATGGCTATGACACCTTGTAGCTATCATTTAATATCAACTGCTTCTATACATAGTTTAGTAGTAGTAATTTATTTAACCAGAACCTGACGTCATTCAGCTATGCCCTACAGGCGTCATTGAAGGCATCTTCTCCCCAGACTACACGCGCCTGTCTGTGATTTCAAGTTGTGATGGCTTGAGAAGATTAAAATAAACAAAACATAGGTAAATGGTATTATGACATTATTTCAATTCATCATAAATTTTGACACTGTTTCAAGTTGTTTTTTGTAAATTTTGAGGCGCAGCTAGTAATGAAACAACCCCTCTCTTCTTTCTAATTGCTAAATTTGTCATTTGTTCAATACTACTCTTAAATTGACCATTTTTCAATAACTCGGCAAAAGTTTCGCAATGCCTTCTATTATACCACTACTATACATACCAACACGCATATAAATACTTTGCAAACACACTAAACCACGGACAAAATTCCTAGTTTAGTTTCGTATTAAATTAGTTTTTATATATATATTAACCAAAAAATATAAATATTCAAAGTTACAATTGGTGTATTTTATGCTCTTTTTGATGTATTTTTTTTAATTTAAAATGGTTTTTTCTATTTATTTCATCTTATTTAAATTTGTTTAATATATTTTAATATTATCCTTTTTTACATCATTGTCTTTACGCCATTACCTGTATTGTGTATAATTTCTTTTGTGTAACCACAACAAATAAATAAATGAATACTGACATAAAATTTCAATTAATAATATAATGAGGCACTAAACATTCTTTTATATATTTTTATTTGCGCTCATAGATAAATTTATATTAATTTTTACTGGCCACTGATAAATATTACTTCCCAAAAGCCATGCTGTCGCATGTTTGAAATTCGAACATGATACAATACCGCTGTATCGATATATCGAGTTTCAATCTTCAGTACGATAAATGTGTTGACTTTAATGTTAAATATCTATATTATACGGCCAACTTTCAATGTAATCTAAATGGCTATAGTCGTTTTTCTTGAGTATCAATCTACATATAAAAATTCAACTCTCGCATTTATACTTTTCGAGTTGAAAGATGCTACAGACGGACAGACAGACGGCCAAAGGATGGGGGTAGTAGCTTCTCATAAATGAATGTATTTATAGAAGCTAAAAACTTATGTATAGAATGTATAGAAGCTGAAAAAAGTAATTTTGCTACCAAATTTGTACAGACATTTGGTCTGGCGATGAGGTTTCAAAACAGAAATAATAATAATTCCACAATTGATACTAAATTCAGAGTAGTTGCTTAATTAGTTTGAATGATGTAGCATAGATTTTTAGTGCTAGCAATTTGTAAATAATAAATACCAAGTAATTGAATGAAAATGGTACTAATGATGATTGTAAATTAATTTTGCAAAATCATGTTGGTCTTATCTTCGCTTCACCGCAATGATGTACGATCCGACTGCTGGGAGGTACAAACTACATACAATTAATACAATTTAGGGAAATTGTATTAACTTCATAAATTATTATTAGCGTGAAGAAGTGTTACAGATAAGAAAGAAAAAAATATTTGAAATAAAAAAAAAAAATAAAAAATGTCTATTTAAATAAACATCACTATAAATATAAAATGTCAGTATTAAAATTATATACAATGGCAATAAAAATGAAAAAATAAATAAGGAAAAAAGTTGAGTTTTTGAAATTTGAATGTGATATTTGATTTTTCTGACGAACTGTCAATGTTTCATTTATTAATACTAAAAAATTGTTAACTTCAATGTACAATGTCAATAAAAATATAAATAAGGAAAAAAATCCAAGACAAAGATTAAGAGATTGTGGTAGTCTTGTGGTTAAGTCAGCGGCCTCGGGATGGAATCTGCACATGGTCATACCATTTTCAACGTTTTATTACCATCATCTCCCCTGACTCTAGGGCAGGCATATTTAACCTAATTGAGTAGGGCCCAAAATAATTGTTTTTGAACCCTACGTCATAGCAATTTATTTTATAAAAAAAAATATCTATAATATTCGACCAGCCTCTGATGTGATCTAAACAGCTATGGTTGTTTTTCAAGAGGATCAATCTACGAAGGACGGACGGACAGACAGATGGCTATTAAGTAGCATGTACATGAACGTATGTATAGAAGCTAAAATTGAAGCTGAAATTGTACAACCGAAAAATGAACATAACTAAAATGCCTATTTGCTTCGTTCCTAATGGATTAGGAATGCAACTCGTAAAGTACTAATTTAGGCTGCTGTAACTGAGTTGAGTTACTTTAACACATATTATATGTAACCTAACCATACATCCCATATTTAATGGGATAGTCCCGTTTTACAGTATTGTGTCTCTATTACCTCTGGGTATGCAAAAATGTCCCGTTATCTAGACAAATGTCCTGTTATAGTCCTATTTTATATTCGAAAAATAATATTTGGTGGGTATAAGGAGTTTTTTAGGTACAACCTCTTCCTATTAGGTGTGATATCCCAATTCTATGCTTACACGGTCGTTCAACATACAAATATATATTAAAAATTGAACCTTAATCATGATTTCTATACAGATATCCCCAAAATTCAAGGTCCAAAAGAAATGAGGTGATAATACACTAATTTTAAGAAACAACAAAAACCTAATTTAAACTTTTTTTATTTTAAAAATGAGATTGAAATCAAAAAAATTATTAGGTATAACTTCTAGACGACAGAGATTGGAAGACAAAATATAGAATTATACGATGGGATATAACCTCTACTATCGCCTCATTTCGTTATTTCGTTTGGACCTTTAGTTTTGGATACCTGTATAGATACGTGGAATTTCGTGGTAGATTTTGGTAAAAACGCCTGAAGTACCCCTACAACTGATTTTACACTAAACAGTCAGTTTATCTTTGTTCCTAATCGCACTAAAGCCCCATTCCTGTGCTTTTTGGAGTATACGAATTTTGGCCGGAAAATAGGGGTACCTACGATAAGAAATCAAAATAACTACATGCTGAAGCTTCGCAGGCACCTCATTGTTCGTTACCTACGAATAATGAGAACCTAACCTACCTACAATATAGCACGATTTTACCCAACGCTGTTCGCGCCGCGATATGCATAGCAAACTCACTGAGTAGTTCAGTGCTTGATCTTGACATAAACGTGTAAACGTTGAGCTTGCTCGACTCATTTTTTTAATATTGTGGAAACACAAAATAAAATATTAATTCAAATAAATTAATTGCCCTTAGAAAATAAAAAATAAATATTTTTCCTGCTGTCAGTCATAGGCTAGTGGGGCTAGTCCGAAGCTGACTTGTCGCTAGCTGTCAGTTTGACATTAATTGCATTACACAATCGTCAAACTGACAACTAGTGATTGGCAAGTCAACTTCGGGTCACAGGTGATTTACACGTTTCTGCGAATTAAATTATCAGTTAATAATACAGTGATAAAGAACCGTTTCATGTGAATGTGTTTCGTTGTAACAATGCGATTTTCTATGTCAAAGGTTTTTTTCTTTATAAGCACAAATACAAAAATAATCACATAGCAATATTTTAACCATATTCTTTTTTTCTATTTTACCGTTCAGACCTAACTGATTTTAACACTACTCGAGAATTGCTTTAATTACAGGCATGGTGACTTCGCCAAAGATCCGATGTAAGAAGATGTTGCGTATGCGACGAAATTCACAACCTGGGGGTTTCATTTGACTCGCGTCTAAAATTTCATTTGCACATTCGAAGCATAACTGTGCGTGCTAATAAAGTGTTAGGAATCGTGCTTCGAACCAACCGATCTTTGAGTAAGCCGAAGTCAATTACGCTTTTATGCTGCACGTTCGTGAGAAGTATATTAGAGTAAAGTTCCATTATCTGGAGTCCTCATGAAAATACATTGTAATATTCTGGAGGGTTTACTCAGAGGGGGTTCCCTTTTGTTTTAGGATACAAATGCTGATACAGTTAAGTTTAGGTGGCAAGTACATACATTGTTCTATTTTTTAAAGTTATTCGTGGATTCAATGATAATCCTGTAATACTCAGAGATATTGGTTTCTTTGTTCCAGACCGTTTGACTAGATCGAGAAAGCACACGTTATTTAGGCGATTAGCGTATCGTACCGACGTATACAAGTATAGTCCGATTGGGAGAGTAGTCGTATTATTAAATTCCATTTCCGCTGAGATTGATATAACTGTCTGTGCGCCCTTTAGGATTAAAAAATCTGCTTTCTATTACAACTTTGTGAGATCAGCGTGAAATATTTATTTGTTATTGTTTGCATGGAGGCATTATTTTTAATTTTTAACATTGTATTTTTCCTCATTAGTTCTGGTTTTTTTTATTGTTATTGTTTTTGGTCTTTTAATATTATTTGTTACTTTTAGTAGCATAATGTTTTAGTTGTATGTTACGTGTTGTAATATGTATATAGAGAAACCTGTTTCATAAATAAATAAATAAACGTGTAGGTATTATTTAACATTGCGTGAAAGCAAAAGATTCGTATATAGTATTCGAAACAGTTCGGTTAAATGGTGGGATGCAAACGAGTTCAGAGCACGCTATGTTACTCTTCAAACCTTCCCGCCGTCAGTTATACTTTCGCTCCTGGGCCACTACCAAAAGTTTCATCGTTTATCAAGTCAGTGGGTCAAGTCATTGAGAGAGCTGTTAAGATATTTAGAGTGCTGTTCAGATACATAACTCACTAGTTGATTGAAGTCATGACTGAGTTACCTTATCCATTTAGCTTTGCTTACCCACGTGCGTCTAACATGCTGCTAAAGAACGATCATTTAAAACATATAGATACGGCAACTGAGGTTGAAAAAGGCACCACTCCAAGTACGCCACTTTGGGTCGAGTACACTCCTCGCGTATCATACGTCTCGCTTGCTCGCATATGTCATCGCGATAAGTCTCTATCCATAATGGCGGAGTGTTGTGGCTCGCGGAACGGCGGGGGGAATCTACCAGTTTCGGGTTTTCATAAGGACATACCGATTTGTATGACATACCGTATCTATATGTATTAAAAGGTCGTTGCTGCGAGATAAAGTTTTCATATATTATTGAGAGCCGTCATTGGCTGTTTGCTCTCCTGTAAAAAACGTTCGTTTATAGCAGTTATTTTCAACAGTGATTGAAATAACAGATTCAGTCTTCCCTAAAGTCATATGTCAATAGTGAATGTCATTTCTTCATTCACCGTGTCTCATGTCAATTCCTCTTGTTTAGAAGTGCTGTTTGTTTGGTTTTGAGGTTAACTTGAGGTTTGAATAATTCGATTCATTGTTTTATTATTTAAACAAAAATGCGATATGCGCAATTGGTGATGGGTCCTGCGGGAAGCGGAAAGGTTAGTTGTATTGCATTTAAAACCTTGAAAACATACTTAGGTTCCCAATAAAAATCTGTAATACCCAAACTTGTGTTATTCCAGTCAACGTATTGTTCTTCAGTTGTAAAACATGCCGCAGATTCTAATAGAATAGTAGAAGTGGTAAATTTGGATCCGGCAGCGGAGCATTTTGACTATGAACCCTTAGTTGATATTAGGGAACTCATTCATTTGGATGATGCTATGGAAGACGAGGAACTGCAATTCGGACCAAATGGTGGATTAGTGTTTTGTATAGAGTAAGTACTGGAAAATATTAGGCCACACTAAAAAAACTACCTATTTTTGATCTCATATCGGTGGCAGAACAGAAAACATGTTCAATAACTTTTTATAAACGTTTATTTGTGGTATTATTGAAAACGTTTATATTTGTGGGTATATACTTATCTGTATATATCAAACAGGTTTTCCAACAGCTCCCCTGTCCAATTATATATATTTTATAGGAATAAAATGCCCCCCATGCCTTTAATGCTTATAGCATAGAATACAAAATTAATTCAAATTTTGGTTATATTTATGACAGTTTTTAACAGATTACTTGTCTAATGAAAATAAGGTCTAGGGTACTAATATTTCTCATGCTTTTAATGCTCATAATTATTGTGAGCCTGTGCTCAACAATACTTATAAATTTGATAAAAGAACTAAATAATAAATTTAAGAAATTCATAAATTAATAACTAATTTAATAATTAATTAATTAATTAATTAATTTGTAATAATAAAGTACGAAATTGTGTCCGGTTATGGACACCATAATTAGCACTGGGGAATACGGGATATTGGATCAGGTCGCAGGTCGGGATGCTGTTATTGTGTTATGTCTTCTTATTCTAATGTTTCATGTTGGTTCTTTTTTCTCCCTGTTTCCACCGCTTCCCGTCTTCTTTCCCTCCTCATTCCCAGTTCTACTCTTCTGTTGATGTGTCGCTCTCTGTTCATCCATTTCATATTTTTTTTTCTGATATTGATCTCAATATACATATTTGGCTACTTCTGGACTATTATATCTTCAGATTTCATCCTCTATTGTATATTCTAAGACCATATTAATAATGGCCCGCCTACTTTCTTCTTCCATACTCTATGGCCGCCCTTAGTAAATAGTTTGATTCCCTTCTCTGAATATAGCCATAAAGCATACACCGTATACAGTGAGCTCTTATCCTTTTTGTTATTGTTTTCTTCTCTAGTATTTCTGGTATTTTCTTTTCCTGCGGGATATTATTGGTTGTTTCTAACATTTCCCCCAGAATTATTTTTTGTATCTCCCAGTTTTGAACTGTTCACTTTTGTGAGTGCTGTTGCTTTTAATTCAAACATCATAATAGAACCTATTGTCATGGTGTAGATCACCCTTATTAGTTTCCATGCTTACTTGTTTCTTGAGGAAGCTTACTTACAATCTTGACTCTCACTTCTCATTCCTTAGATGTATCTCTTTTTCACTGTGTCTTTCCTGCTGTGGGTTGATTGGATGTATCTGATTTCTTTCACTGTCTTCAGTTCTATATCGGCTATCATGTATGTATTTTTGTCTGGTATATTTCCCCCAACTGTATCTCCTAATATTTATTTTTTTTTCATTAATTATCAGTCCTACTTCTTCTTATCGTATGCATAACAAAATATATATATTTTTAAATTTTGTAAATTAGGTATAAAACAGTCAAAAGTTTTAAAATCTAAAAACAATTGTCAAAGGTGTATTTTTTTCTAGTCCTACTGATTCCAAAAATGGCTTAAAACTTTTCTCAGATATTTTTCCTGTCGTTGACCATACCATAAAAGTGGTTTTTTCTCTCATGCATGCCTCGATTATTCCATATAAAGAAAATAGCATCATTAGGTACAACGTTCATTCCTTTAATAAATAGAACTGATAGAAGGTACAAACATCAATAATTAAAAGTAAAGAATATGTACTATATTACAAGTTAGAAAACTAAACTAAATCATATTATTACTGCCTTTCTCAGGCCTCTGAACCTTTTAAAAAGTTAATCATACAAAGCTATAGAGTGATATAAAGTATACATAAAGAATGCCGAGTATAGCAGATGCATTATAGGTCATTTTATTTTTTTTTCCTTCACTGGGGTCAAAAAAAGCAAACTTAAAACATTTGTTTTAATTTATTCCACATTAAATCAATGTAAAGGACTTTTCTTAGATAATTTAAAATATATTTTTGTTTTATTGTTATGATGACGCTGTTAAAGTTCTTCTTTATCAAAATTTACCAAACAAAATTATATCCCCCTCCATCTAGTTTGAGGTATAAAAATAAAAACGGACAATTAAAAATATTGGTGAAGATTACAGAAAAATTGTTGCGAAAATCATACTCTATCCTTGTCCCAAATTAAGGTAATTTTTTTTAATTAAGTTATTTTAAATATGTACTCCTCAGAACTCTTTTAGAAAATTGTGATTGGCTGGAAGAACAACTCGGTGATGTGGACGACGACTACATTCTGTTTGACTGCCCAGGTCAAATTGAACTGTATACACATCTCACAGTAATTAGAAAATTAGTCGACCAACTGCAGCACTGGAATTTTAGGTTATGCGCAGTTTTCTTGGTTGACTCACAGTTCATGGTCGATGGCCCAAAATTCCTGTCAGGTAAGAAGCTGCACGGAGTAAAAGACTTAATCTACGCTGGTTTTGTTATGATAATTAACAGTGCTATTTTGGCAATTAAAGAAAAAAATAGAGAGTTATTAGCTAAATTAAAGCATACAAGAAACACCGAGATTTTTCTCTGGTTTTGCAAAATGACAAAAAGTTTTTTGCCTTTAAAATCATTTTTTTAATGCACATTTTTGGTTTTTGAACCCTCTTATTTTTGAGGACTCTACCTTACAGACGTTTTGCAATAACCAGTTCATAAAGAAACTGGTCAATGGTGCAGGTTGATATTTTTAAAAAAACGCTTTGGTTTAGTAGAAGCAACACGTCCTAGACGTATCCTTAAAAAGCCACACAGTAAATTCCTGTAATTTGTCATCAATTATGCATTGTTTGATGATTGTTGATTCAGTGAGCTCTCAAAATTTAATTTACCCAATATTATTTAAATTTGCATGGTGTTTTTAATATGAATGATGGCTATTTTATTAAAATATATTTCTTGTAGGTACAATGGCAGCTCTCAGTGTAATGGTTAATTTAGAATTACCTCACGTGAACATTATCAGTAAAATGGATCTGCTTAGTAAATCAGCAAAAAATCAAATGGAAGGGTATGTAGATCCCTAAAATATTCATAAGTATAATGTGTTTTTTTTTTTAAATAATTGCTACCACTCCATTCCCAGCCCATGCTATTTTATTCCTTGTATTTCAAATACCATATTTTCCTAACAATTTTAACGAGTTTTGTTATTTATGCAGTCACATATTATGATGAAAATAGTTTTCATAAAGCATTTTAAAGATCCGGAATACTTATGTGCCAGTGCATGTGTGCATTGGAATTTTCTATAATCTATCAATGATTCTAATGTTTATGAACAAAAATTTAGATTCTTGGAACCGGATCCGCATCTATTATTATCAGACATGGATGCATCTCATTCAAAATGGAACGAAAAGCATTGGCGACTCACCGAGGCAATTGGGCAAATCATCGAGGACTACAGTTTAGTCAGATTTTATCCTCTGAACATACAACAAGAGGATAGTATTGGAGATCTCCTCCTGACGATAGACAACATTATTCAATACGGCGAAGAAAGCGATGTGAAAGTAAAAGACTTCGATGAGCCGGATCCTGAAGACAACGAATAAGAACGGGAACCTTTGACAAGTATATTTTATTTTGTGAGGTCTGTAATGCAGATGCCCAATCATCAAGTTATTAAGGAGAAGCCTTAATAACAACAATGTATAAATTCGGTATTCCAGAATTCCACCACATGCTGTCAGACCCAAGCAACCTTGTTCGTTGAAACAAACACTCCGAAAGCCCTCTTTGTAATTTTTACATCCACACTTGTCTGTCAGGTTGTAATGTTTGGTTTATTCAATCAAAATAGAAGTGTCTATTCTTTCGAATAATACGCAAAATTTGATAACATAATGTTCCATTTCGCTAAAAGTGGTTATGGATTCCAGTCCGTTGGTGATTCCAATCCGTCGTTATTTGGGATTCAGTCAACTAATCTCATCATACCGACTCGTATCCAAGAACATATGACCGCTCAGACGCCTCCCAGTTGTTATAAGTCGAGTACAATTTGAAGTTAAGAATATTATGTCTGTATATATTCCTTTCTAATTAAATATCTGTTTAAGGTACTTATATTGTGTATTCTTATTTCGTTGAATAGTTCCTAAGCAATTGATTTTGTAGCAACACTTGTATTTGCCAAGTTCAAAAATATTGAGATGTCTCATATAAATAAACAGCGGGAACTTTAAATTGTTATTTTTATATTATAATTATCTCTTCTGCAGATAGATCATTTCTGTTTGGTTTTAGGGTAATGGTAAGAACTATTTTTTCAGTCTATTCACAGGTGTACATGACTTAAGAAAAAAAATCAACATTTAGTAATAATTAAGTTTTCACTAAGTTTGTCCTCACCTAAAACAATTTGCTGTATTTACCAGTATTTAGATATAAATCACTCAGTATATAATAATGGAAAATAAAATCAATACCTGTTTAAATTTGGTACGAGCAAAACATACAGTAAAAAATTGTAAAATCTGTCGTTTAGGAGTTGCTATCATACATTTTTTACTATTCTATGTAATACAAAGAGGCTGTATGTTCTTCTGAATTTCTTTGATATACATTCTTAATTCTTTTTTCTCAATAGACTGATTAAAACAAGATATGTTTATATCACTTATAAGTTTAATAAAAAAAATACTACTCTTGACTTATTCCCGAAGAGCATCAAATGGCTGTTTTAGTAAGCTAAAATTTTCTAGTTCTTTGTTAAAAAAAAATCTGTGTTATTATTGTGTAAAATTTACTTCATGAAATAAATAATCATTTTTATATGCATTCGTCACATTTTATGCGTCTGCATGTAACTAATGCATGTACATGTGAATGCAGTGAGTACAGTACCACAAAAAAGTAAGGGTTATGATTTTATTTCTCTATCGATTTTAGATACGCCGATACGATTTTAGATACTTTCGATGAAAGAAAACACAAATGCAATATACTTTTGAATTTATTTTTAACAAAAATATAATACTAATATTGGAGGTTTTCAAGTAGGTTCACCGAGAATACCTTAACATTTTAATTTTGTGTTAAAGGCTTATGGTACTGCTTTTAAAGCATCCACTCGCAGACAATACTGAGACATGTCAAAAGTAAGTTTTCAATTTGTTCTACAATAAATAAACAATAATATCTATTTTCTACAAATAACGCAAATGGTCTTAAACAACAGTATCAAAACTTCTAAATAAATAATAAAAATAAACCTTTTTGGAGTTCGGACAAATGTTTAATACCGGCGAAACACTAATTTAAAATCAAACAATTGAAAACGTATTTGATTTCATGGGTAAAAAAAAAAGCATGTAAGTAAATCAATTCATCGTTGATACTGCAATATATGCCGATGATAGCCGTTGAGGTGTCATCAAATGCTCCCTCAATGTCTAAAAAGGCTCCCATGGCGATTTCTTTGTCCTCTAGGGCCTTTTGTATTTTGTCTGTCAGATCCAGCAGCGCTGACCCCGTTGACTTGCCTTAAAGATAGGCATGCTGTTTCTCATGCAGGGGGTTGTGCCTTAGTGCTCCCTTCCTGATGTAGACATCTAGTACTTCTCCATTGCTTTTATCATGAATTAAGTGAGACTGATAGGTCGGTACGATTTTGGCAGGTTGCTGTCTTTGTTGCCTACTTTTGGGACATAGATCACTCGTACCTTTGTCCATTGCTCAGATCTATAACCCCAGGAATTGCTCAGCAGTGTAGTAAACAATTATTGTGGAAAATCAAAATTGAATGCCTATCCAATATGCAATAAACACAGTTGAATCAGGAAAAATGGCAGTCACATCCACAATACATAAAAACCAACAGTGTCAGTGCCATTTTGGATAGTAATAAACTATAGCTCACGAGTAGGAAACATCAACATCTTCGCCGTTCAGGTATAAAATGGCATTAAACCTGGCGTGAACTGATTATTGAGCTCGAGTTTACAATTAATATAATTCGTTTTACAATATGTCATAATCCCATGCCAAAATTAAAGTTGTTTGGATGTTTGAGGTTAATGTATAAATATTTTCCTTTTTCCGTAAAGTTGTTTTTTGCGGCATATTGTAGTATAAAAATGTATCAGTTTGCCGATGACAGAATGATGTGAGTGAGGTTCTACGGTCTGCAGTCTCATTGTTTTTGCTATGTCATACATTTTGGGCAGCTGCGGCAAAATAGAAACACACTGTTCAACTGTCTATTTTTTGTACTGTCAAATTGCAAGAATTGACAGTTGAGCAATGCGTTTTTATTTTGAAATAGTTCATGAATAACAGAACAGATGTGAAGATCCTACTTATGCATGCTTTTTGTTCAATCCATAATAAAATTGATGTAACTAATAAACTGCTTCTAAGGGTGGACCTGAGCCGTCGTCATCATCCGGTTTGCTCTCGAGGGAAAATGGCGGGATCCTGCAGTCAAAAGTGTAGCCGTCTTCACGTTCCATTCTGAATGTACCCCTGCCGGAATGAAAAGATACTAAAATTTTAATTTGATTTCAAGCATAATAATGTCTATGCGCAAAATATATTTAAACTTTATCTGTGATATGATACTTTAATTTTATACTATTTCAAATTTATTTTATTTAGCAAAAATGTAATTTTAGACTGTCAAACTGTCTGTAAAGAATAATAACATTATTGAAGCATATAAAAATAATATAGAGCACTAATCTTAGCTTGTTTGCTTAAGGGATTTGATATATTTTTTTCTGTATTTATTCTGTTGGGTAACCAGAATAAATTTGGGATTGTGATAGTCTAGTGGTTAAGGCGTTGGACTATTGACCTAAAGGTTGCTGGTTCGAATTCGCACATGGTCATACCATTTTTAATGCTTCATTACCATCATCTCCCTTGACTCTAGGACAGGCATATTTAGCCTAGTTGAGTAGGGCCCAAAATAATTGTATATTACCTAGGCCATATCAATTATATTTGTAAAAGAAAAAATAAAAAAAAAAAGAAAATGATTAGACACAATCCGGTTATTTCTCCATAAAAAAGTTTTGTGATTTTAATTTTAAGATAACACTGGATATAGTTTCTATCTGGGCTTATATTGTGTGAAAAAGTTAAACATAAATTTTATAAACACTGACGTAAATATCTTATTGACTGAATACAAGAATTGAGAAAATGAAGCAACTGAATTTCATAAAAATGCAAAATCAACCGTTTTTTAAAAATATATTGATTCTATTTTTCAAGATTATCCTATAACCCTACGGGGTGTTTCCCTTTCTAAAAGCCGTTAGGTGAGATAGAATGGTTAAGATAGAGAAGGGCTCTTTCGGGAAGAGGCCTTTTCATCTAAAATATCTAAACATAATCATAATAGAGTTCTACTCACCACATGTGCCCACTGGGCGCTTGAAGGCTAACGTGACTGCTGTACTGGAAGGCGGGAGAATGTCTCGCCAACACCGGCTCCTGCCCCACGACCCCTCGCCCCCGTACCGTCTCCAGCGTACCACTCAAGGAAAATATCCTCCAATGCCGCTCCCGCAACTGAACCGACAGCGGATTGAAGTTCTCTAGGCGGATGCAGTAGCGCCACTGATGAAAGAGACAATTGTTTAATCAACTATTGACTAAACCTCGACAAACAATTTCCCTTTGGATGATACTTTGCATTTGGGGCCATAAACAAAATAAGAAAACACTTTAAAGAAAAAAAAAAAAAATTCTTTGTCGAAAAATGTAAAACAAATATAAATGGTAGGTACATATGTTTTAATAGCATTTTCTCAATTAAAGGACTGCTCAGCTTCCTTTCTGAGATAGGAGGGTGCTAATTTTCAGCACACCTGTATTATTATATTATAATATATAAATACATTATACACTGCTTTCTATATAGTGTCACAAGATAATTCCTGATTTAAAAAAAACCAGCTAATTGGTCCTGCAATTTCATTATTATTTATGAAGATGGTATATAAAAATAAATGGATTCCGAGAAAAAAAAAAAAAACTTTACTTGATAATATTATACGGTTCTTGTAATAGGTACGTCTTTAAACTCCGAACACAGATGTTAAGGAAGGTGGGGTTTGGCGACTGTTCGCATTGTCTGGTTCGGCCAGTCGGCACCACTCGAAGGTAACATGTTGTTTATTGGGTCAATGTATAAAATGTGTAACACGGTGAATGATATATCTACCGAAAAGACTGGTAATTTACACCGTCTTGTTAAAAATATATATATATATATAAAATTTGCGGATGAATTATTTTTACTTTTATATAAATTCTTACTCATAATAGGAAACACTAAGTCCCATTAAGTCTTAAGGAAAAGTGTATATGACCACAGATTTTTAAATATAAATAATAAATTAGACAAAATACTATATTCAAAACATATGTATAAAATAAACATTGGTTTATAATGTAATAAATTCATGTGCGTAATCAACTAAATTGAAGGTAGTCTAGTAACAATTTTAACGCTTGCTTGTCACCATCTATCTCCGCTGACACAAGTACATTTGGCTTAGTTGAGTAAGGCGCAAAATAATTGTATATAACCTAGGTCTTAAACAATCTTTTTTTTAAAAAAAAAAACAAAACCTTTCTTCCATGTTGTAACATGATTGACAATATCATTACATATTGTCCACGACGTCTGTGGACGATGATATGAATAATTCAATAGGTGATAATTATAAAATATCTTGAACTATGGTCAGTTCAAGCTGGTGCCACCGCTTTTACTTGATCACTAAGCTAAAATAGCTATGGATACTTGTATAATATTCTAACCCAGTAAACGGAAGTGGTTTGAGATTCCCTACAGCCGATGTAGAAAGGTATAACAGTGACACGGACACCTTCGGTTGTCTCTCTGTGAACATCGCTTAGTTCCAGCCAAGGGTGGTTCTTCTTCTGCCATGTTCTTAGAGTTTCCTGCGCTGCAAAAGGCGGATCTGTAATGGGAAGTAATTTTATTTAAATTGGCTATTAATATTAAATCAATAAGATATATCAAGGCCTAGTAGAACTGATATTAAATTGATATAACCCAGATAATTGATATTAAATGATATCCAGTATTATTATCCAGTATTTAGTTTTCACTTCTGTCGGCTCATCTGCGGGATGTCTACAAGTCGGTATCCTGAAAAGTTTAAAAATTATCTAAACGCTTTCACATTTAGCACTTATTGATGCATTCTCTTCCCAATGTTTTGTATACTTAAACTGTGGTTAATATTACACTCAAAAGGCCAATTACCAAACAATTATTAAACAATAGTAGTTTAGTAGCATAACCTTTTCCCGCCGAATGTGTTAAGAACTTATCGAAGAGCTCGTGGTGTATGGGAACTCGTTCTCCAGTTGTGTAAGGGATAATATCCTCCTGCGCGACATAGTCTAGGCCGGGAAAAGCATACAGGCTTCTATTGGAGTCTTGATTTCCAAGAAAAGTGACAGCTTCCGTTTGTGCACGCTGCAATTGTAAGAAATGTGGAAATTATAACATCGCAAACAAGAATTATGCGTAATAACAGTTAAGCTAAGGAAGGTTTCCGGGCATGTCTACACAAAAATAATTTCTTACTTGAAAATATTTCTAAGCCCACGGCAGCATCATTTTACGTCTGGATAGGGACGAAAGGAGTATGCTTAGAAATGTGAAAGTTGGTAGGTACCGTAAAGCATTCTGAAACCAATTAAATCTTAAATTCTTTAGCTTCTCCCAAAGCTAGCTACTCTATTTTCCCCCAAAGTCGCCTTACAGTAATTCAAAATTTACACATAAAATATCTCGGTGGTGTTTGAAGCAGCTAGTACGACCGAAGATTCTAGCAAAGAGGCTATACGAAGAGATGTAGCAAATGATGTGCAGACGTATAAAAAAAGCTTAATTTAGGAAACTGTACTCACAATGAAAGGTCCGTCCCTAGAATCAATCAACACTTGGTAAAATGTATGCGTCCGTCCTTTGACTTCCTTGCCGACGTTCGAAAGAGCGTCCTCATTCTTTCCTGAGGTTGTGTCTTTCTTGTTAGGAACATCTCTGTCATAAACTCTCGCTAACCAGGGAAAGAGAATTACTCCACGATAACCAAACACTTTATGCAATATTAGCTGCCCCGTATCATATTTGCCCGCGGCTTTAGGGTTTTCTAATTTTCCTACTTCAAGTAACCTACAAAAAAAATAAAACAATTATTGTGTTTTACACAAAAAATAAGAATTACAAAAAAGGAATCGCTGATAAGTGAGGTTATGTGCAAAAAGTTTCCTATTATTAAAACAGATAATATTTATTTACAGCAGTAAGCAGTCATTATATTACCTAAAGTAATTTGCTACTTGCGTGAATATAATCTTACTAGGTAGATGGTTTATTTTTTGTTTTTGTAAACATTTTACTAAAAGCTCCATTTTGTATTTTTTGGGGTTTCACTTTTTTATAGAGATGAGCCGTGAGCGTCGAGCGATATCGGCTTCAGCGATTTCAAATAATAGTCAAAATAATGTTTACTAATTATTTAAATATTTAATAAAACAGTTATCTATACAAAAAACAACAATAATAATGAATAAATTAAACTAAATAGAAAATATCGTCGAAATTAGCGTACCGAGGACAATGGCCACCTTCAAGCTGTTAGGTTCATAAAGTTATAGCTGCTGATTCGTTCGTTAGTAGCCAACGATCTTACAAAACTTATAGATACGGCACGGCATATGAATCGTCATTGTAAAAACCCGACAGGTAGATTCCCCCCGCCGTTCCGAGTGCCGCAACACTCCACCACGCATGTCTCGCTTGCACACTCCGCCTGCTGGATACAGACTTATCGCGATGACATATGCGAGCAAGCGAGACGTATTATACGCGAGGAGTGTACTCGACGCAAAGTGGTGTACTTTGCGGGGTGAGGTTTCACCCTCAGTTACCGGATCTATAGATTTAAAAGATCGTTATTAGTAGCGTATCAAGGTAAAGTTTATTCGTGGACTTTATTTTATTTGTGTATTAACTAATATTATGTTCTAGTATTTGCATCTCTTAGAGGTGAGGGGGTCACGCCTTGCCACCGTCACTTCTAACAATTTTGTCTCTTGAGGAGAAAATACGTGGTTCACTGCAACGTAACAGCACACGAGAAAAAGACATCTTAGGTAAAAGCTGTACCATGTCTCTATCATTGTACTGCTGTAACCTCGTGTTCTTTCACCATCAAATAATAATTCATAATATTATTTCAATAGCCAATTGATATAATGAAGTTAAAAATAATGAACGTAAACATAATTTTATAATTACAAATGGGACACTTGAACTTCATAATAATCATATCAGATCTACTTTTTTAAGAAAGAAGATCATTATAAACCTCGACGTGAACATTTTAAAAATATTTTTTAAAATATTCTTGGCGACAAATCGCCTATACACAATAGATGAATTACACAATATTTGTTTATGATTTTTTTTAATTATAAAAGTTTTATTTCATTATTGCATTCAAATATATCCCGCGTTGCTGGTTTTCACAGTTAGCACTTCAGCATTCAGCGGCATTCAGAATTCTCATTGACGCACCCCCTCAATTGGCTCTCACACCATCGATCCATCGATATATGTACCTAGTCTCACGCGAGCTGCTTCGCCGCTTGTAATATATTAGATTTGATAACTATATCGCTCATCCCTACATTTTTACATTATAGACAGAAATTTGAATTCTCTTTTTTACATAGTTTGAATGAGTTTTTTTTTAGGGAAGTTAGGTTAAATATTTATGTGAAATTAGCATAATAATGTTTAAACTAATATTGGGAGTAAAAAGGTAATAATACTTATATGTAATTTTGAATACAGTAAGTAGGTATTCAAAAAATATACTTAAGAATTATTTTATTTATTATTAATTACAATTCTACCATAAACAATAGATACGAATCAGCTGGTGTCTGTCAAGTCAAGGCAGGATGTCAAAATAACCATGTTGATATTATTTTTCCGTGGTGTAAAATATAAATATAATATAAGGTATATTAATATATGTTTTCCATTTCTGATGCGTTCAACAGTTTTTCTTTGTGTCCGATGACTTTTGATAAATTTGTGAATTGCTATTGTGAATTGTTTATATCACAACAAACCTATATCACACAAAAAAACTAACGCATTTTGTAATTATTTCATGTTCTTGACATGAGAAATCAGTCAATGTAAATGTCTGTATTGGTGGCGCTGTGTGCTTTACGCATAGAAGTCGACGACGAAGATATGTCGCAAAAAGGTGAAAATATCTAATCTTTTATAAGTACTTTTATATTTTGTAATTTTCAACCCATAAAAAAACCTACATGATGCACTTACAAGGCTTTCCGTAAGTCTAAACAAGCCACAACGATTATATTCTGCCGCATTTATAACATACTACGGTTGCTATAAAAAAAATATATTAATTTAAAATAGGATATTGATTAAATGTAGGGGATATTGATTTTTTGTGTTGATTGAATAGGTATATTGACCTATTGTGATGTAGTATGAAGCTATGTCTGTGCAATCATTCCATTTACATTATGCATTTCCTGTGTACAAAAAGTTACAATTTTAACCCATTTACCTAAAATAAATGTATTTTGTCAAATTACATTTCCAGTTTTACTAATTACAGAGGTAGGTACTTATTATATTAAAAATATATTATAGGTAAAATATATTTTCCTGATAATAATTATGACGCTCAATGTAATATTTACTGTAGGTCATATTAACAGTCTGGTGGCACAGTAGTATTATTGCCTGCTTCTCATCTAGAGGTCCCAGATTCAATCCCTTTTGTATAAACCATCCCAGGTCATCTTTCGTCGCTGAGAATATCACTTAGAATAAACATTGGGCTGAGTTAGGTAACAAGACACACAGAGAACTTTTAATTTCAGACTTGCGAGATGCTGACTGCATGTAATTATTGATAATAAACTGATTACACAAAAAAAAGACAATTATAAATGAAATAGTAAAGTAGGGCTTTTTAAGTAGTAAAATAGGTTATTGTACTATTACCGTCACTATGCTATACCGTTGGCCCTTCATGAATGAAAAAAATATAAAGTTGTCCCAAAATTAACACAAGATTTGAATTTGCCACCATTTGTACAGTAAATTGTTAGCAACTATGAAAAAAGCAATTTGACAGTTGAAAGTTAAGGGTTAGTAAAAATGGAGTGATACACGATACAACGTGTTTTCATTATTGAACATTGGGTTATTTGAAGTCAAAGGTCTATGTCAGGCAAGCTCATATTTATGCAGAATGGTCATAGAAAATTTTGATGAAAGAATGTGTATGTGCCAGCAAGGCCGTGGAGGCCATTTGCCCGATGTGTTATTCCAAAATCTAACAACTAAAAACTGTGTTTTCTATTTAATTCAAATCTTACGTTAATTAATACCCCAATAAATAACCCAATAACCAATAACCTAATGTTCAATGATGAAAATACGTGTAACACTCCATTTTTAATACCTCAAACTCTTAGCTGCCAAATTGTTGTTTTTTTAGGGTTGCCAACAATTACTACACAAATGACGGTAAATTCAAATCTTGCATTCATTTTCGGACACCCATTATTTTGTCATCTTATATTGTAGGCAACAATTCAACCTTAACAAAGGATGGCAAGCAACAAGTGTCAAGAAAAGATAGAGGTGCCCGGGTCTCCAAAACCATCACGGTCGAGACGTACGCCAGTAAACTGGCCGGAAATCAGTCGGACTGGGCCCTCCTTCCGACCAGTTCCCGGGAGACAACTCCCAGCGTTGAAGGTGTCAGTAAAGCTACACAGTCCACGGAGGAGATTGGTTTCTTCTGTGGTAATCCACTCATAGAAGTTACAAAGGGGATTCTACATTTGTATAAAGAGAAGTAAGTATGAAAAGTATACAACACCTAGTTTACTTCCATATATCGACTCACTAAGCAAGTATACTTTTACATATGATTCATTAATAAAATACCTATGTGATTTTTGTAAAATTTGGCTTTTACTAGGTTATAAAGGAGTTGGGTAATTCTACTAGAAAACTCTTCAAAAAACATAATTAGGCTTGAGGTTTCTAAGGTTCGCTGGCGTAATTTAAAATGTCAATTTTGATATTTTATTAAATTTGAAACATAAGTAAAATCTTTAAAATATTAAAAAAGTTGAAATCTTTAGTTTTTGCTCAAATGCTCTTGGGAAAAAGACAGCTCTCAGATCATGTCAGATTTAAGAGATTTGTAATCTTAATGTCGGTACAATAACACAATCAATATCTAAAACTAATATTAGTGCATTTGTTCAACTCTAGTTCTCTATGTGAGCCGACGGTCGCATCTGAAGCCATGATGCTGTGCTTGTTGGCAGTACCTGCAGCTCTTGGTGCCAGAGATCTGTTGGCTTTTGCTGCGGCTTGCCAGCAGGACATTGCCCATGTCAGGGTTCTGAGGGATGGATCACCCTCGCACTACATGGCCTTGCTTACGTAAGTACATTTGCAGGATCTCCCGAGACCATTACCGAAGACTTAAGGAGGTGTTTATGTTCCTTATTATTAATAAATATGAATATAATTCATCACCAAATTTATTATTTTTTTTAAAGCGCTGGTGTAAATTACTTTTCTAGTATTATTAAAGTATAAGCGGTGCGTTCGATGAAATAACCTTGGCCACACTTCGTAGCGCGATTAGACAAAGCTGTCGATCAGCTGTGATACCTATGTAAAGTTTACAATTTGTTTTCCTGGAAACCATAATGAATTTTGATATATCATCTATACAAATAATACTCAACATCGCAGGGCCAATTAGGTAGATTTTTTATCGGGAATGGTCTTGACACACTACATAATTTAATTAGTTTGAAAAAACCAATTAGTGGAAAACACCAATGGACTGATTTAAATACAACTTTATTGTTTCAGTTCTACGTAGTCTTTGTAGCAACAAGCAAGGAATGATTTAAAGGAATATATAAACCAAGCTGCCATTTTCTTATTAATTTGCCATTTAGCGAAAAATACTGCCTAAACATTAAGAGAACATTATCTATAAGAAACAATGTGTGTTTAGTGTTTAGCATATCCTTGAAAAAAACACCAACTGGTTGTCTCTAGTTGTCTATGTCAATAGTTTACCTTTTTCCTAGAGCAGTTTGAAATGAATATTTAATACTCTGCTGGCATGAAAGTATGATGAGGCCCACCGGGCCTAGCCCTAGAGCCCTGAAGGGTCGACATTCAAAGGGTCTACCTGTGAGACCTTGTAAAGAAGGTTCAAATTTGCTAGTATTTTATAAAGCAGCAAATATTGGGGCTTGCAGAGAAATTTTATTTTAATAAGGACAGTGTCGCATGAAAAACTCCTCTTTAACAGTTTGAGTTTGTTCAACATCCATAAAAAATCATAATTAATTGGAAAAAGCACACAGTTTGATAATTTTAATGACAGATGGCAATATATTCTTTAGATTAAAACTGGAAATTATTTACAAAGCTGGCAAAAAATAGCTCCATCTACATCTTGGAATCATTTTTTGGGGGGCTGCTAATAGTATGAGGTTGAGCTATCTAAAACCACTATAAAATCAATGGCGCAGTAGAAAGATTTCCGGCACCATTTCATCTGATTAGTTCTGCCATCCACAGCACTGACCCAATATGACGTCAAAATCATGGTGGTAATACTAATGAGTCTGGGTCTAAATACTCTGCCACAATGTTGCTACAGCCTGTAGTGTGCCTTACTTTGCTCAATCAACGATGGCCGTTTTTGTTTTCCATGAGTGACCCCCAAATGATTTCTACCTACAGTTCGTGGTAGTATAGTGGTTAATTATGGCGTTGTACTATTGACCCGGTCTCAGGTTTGAATTCGCACATGGTTATACCATTTTTAACTCTTCATTAGTGAATTGAAAGTGTTTGTGACGGATTTGGCGGTAAAAAATTCGAGTGTTATTTATAAATGTAATGTCAATATAATATTAAATATAAAAACAAATATTTTCATAATTTTGTACTCAAAATGGGTGGCTGCTAAGCGTGCGATACTTCGTTCAGTAGACGACCTTCATGGAATGGTGGCATTGTGTGATCCACTCGTTTTATCTATGGAGTGGAACTCCGTCCATCGAAGGTCATAACTGCGCATTATTTTATTTTTTTTACAGATGACCTACCTGAAACTTATGTAGACTTATCATAATACTCTGAACTGTGTTTTAGTCATAAGAGCATATTTATGTGAGGGGTGTTCTTTAACCAGCATCAAAGTCCCCAGTAAATGTATTCTATAACAGGGATTGGGTGTTATTTCTAACAATTTATATTTGAAGTGTTTTTACATTACCCCAGATTCAGGACATCAGTAGCGGCACGTGAGTTCTACTCGGCGTTCGACGGTGTCGCCTACAGCACTCTAGAGCCGGGAGCCCTGTGCCACATGGCATGGGTGTCACGTGTCGAGTGGGGCCACGCAGGTGCACCCCCGCCCCCCCAACACACGGAGCTCCCAACTTGTGCTGTCTGCTTGGAGAGGATGGACGAGACCGTAGCTGGGGTGCTCAGTGTTCAATGCGCACATGCCTTCCACACCGATTGTTTACTTGGTATGCATGAAACGATTCTACGTTTAAACAAAATCTTAGGAATATGAAACACAGGTGTTTGGATGCATACTAATAACCTCGCAGAGTCAAATAGAGCATCTTAAACTGTACAAAAAAAAATATGGAGCCGCATGTGTATCTTGTATCGTTTCCAAAATGATGACATCTATTATGACATGACATAATATTATTAATTTATTGATTTTTAAATTTTACATGTTTTACAATGTCTACTTAACTAGGCAGCACTTGTACTAAGGTTGGCCAATAAGAAAGGTAGGTTAATTATGGTTTTAAAATATCTAGTAACACAAAACTTATAAGTAGATACAAATCCGTTTGTTTGGATTTTCTTTGTTATTTATTAATAAAAACTACCTACATTCTCGCGAAAGTGCTGTGCTCAAATTCTCCTCTATTAGTAATAAACGATCTATATTGTGCTAGGTAAGTTTAATTTATTTTATTCGGGTTTCAGCTTCTATAAAAAAAAAATGGCGAACTTTATTTGAGCGGCATATTTAGTCATGCAGTATACAGTATACAATCCTTAAATTAGGGTAGCCCAATTGACTAATAAAGATAATTAGAGATAAAAATTAACAGTATCAAAATATAATAAACGAATTTAAGTAAGATTTAAATTCACACAAAATTAAACGGTTTTAAATTTAAACAAGAAAAGAAATATGATGTACACCGATATAAGATTTGGCTATTTATATACATATATGTAAAAAACAAATAATAAAATCTAAATAATATAAAAAAAAAATGTTTAAAATTAATTTGATAAAAATGAGTTGTTTCCCTCAGTTGTTTCCCTGAATTGCAACAGGTGGGTTTCCATCAATGAGGGCGGCAGGTGGGTAAGCCCTTTTAACATCCGGTGGTCTGGCATGAAGAGGGGCTATATTCCGAAGGTGTGAATGGCTAGAAAGGTCGGCTTTCAAAAACATTTTCTTCGTGAGCTTTTCCCAAAGAAATCTCTTACAAAGGGGTTAATCTTAATTTAACGAGATTCCTTTGTTTTTTAGGTTGGGGTGATGCTTCTTGCCCAGTCTGCAGATGTGCTCAAACTCCCGAACCGACTGCAAATGCGGAATGTATTGATTGTGCCAAGCTACGCGATGACAGTGAAAGCAAAGAAAATGATGGTGAACAATTAATTAAGCATATTCATTCTGTTAAACCTCCACAAACAACCCATAATTAAACAAGAATAGCTATGACACCCCCGTAGCTGTCATATAACATCAACTGCTTCTATACATTGTTTAGTAGTAGCTAATTATTTAACCAGAACCTGATGTCTTACAGGTGTCATTAACGGCATCTTCCCCCTATACTACTCGCTCCTGTGGTATCAACTTATGATGGTTTGCTTCATTTCCTATCTCCACTTGTGCCTGTGGCACTTTAAGCCCATTCAATGTGCATTATTCGTTCATAATGCGCAAATTCATAACAAATTTTAACACCATTTTAGTTTTTTAATGTAAATTTTGATGGCTAGTAATGAAACAACACAGACATAATATTTTAATTTAATAATAATAATAATAATTACAATCTGGCACTGAACATTCTTTTACATGTTTGTATTAAATTTACATATAGATGTTTATAGTTTCTTCGGGTTGAATTCTTGTTTCAATTTCCACTTCATTTTAATTCTCAAATCATCATCATCTCAAATCTTACAAGACATACAAGAAGTTACTGGCTTTCAAGGCCAGTTTGCAAAAAAAATTGCAAACTTTTTTCTTAAAAATTACATAGTTCTACTTCTTTCAGACCCCCAACCTAGAGATGACAGTAAAGCCTTAAACAATAGCATCGGCTTGGTTGAAGGACTAGGAAAAGACGGCGTGGAGCCAGGAGCTCTATGGATTTGTTTAATCTGTGGAAATGTTGGCTGTGGAAGGTATATTTTTTATATCATCTAAATGCATACTCGTATATAAACAAACATGATTGTTTGCGTTTATTTTGAGAGTAGTGACTACTGGACAGAACTCAAGAGAAAGCTTATACTGGAGTACCTCGGGAGTGGCATTTTGTTATATTTGTTGTTTGCTGTGATTTTTTTAAAATATTTTTTGGAGATGATATTCTTAGCTGATTATGATTGCATAATCAACGAAGAAGTACTAGAAATATTCAAAATATATTAATGCAAGACTGTATGTAAAATTTTTACTTAAATTTAAATTAATTTTGTCTTATTTAATATATTTCAACATTATTAACCTTGACCTCTAACTATATTAGTTAATTGGGCTAACCTAGTTTAAGAAATGTATACTTCAATTTATATCGTCTTTACAACATTACCTGTATTATGTACAATTTCTAAATGAGTTTGTTTTAATTTTAACTGGCCAGTAATTAATAATATTTTTCAACAACCGTGTATATAATAAAATCAAGTAAAATCTTTCAAGATCGCAAGGCTGACAGTATACATTCTAGGATTTGTAACACCTTTACCCCTTTTAAACCATTTTCTATCCTGACTACTAAAAAAAATAGTTGGGAATCTCTGTGTATAATTGGTGAGCTAGGGGATCGCTTAAATGAATCTAAATTATGTCCTTGATATAACAGACAGGTTGATTTTTTTTACTATATTTATTATCTATCATAAAGAAAGATGTTGGGTTTGAATCATATTTTTAATGACAATTTCATGCAACTCTGGATATCTTTATCGGGTATTTCAACCTACACCATCTTGTCAATATGTTCACTAACCTTTGGTTTATCCTCCGAATATCATACATAGAAATGGACAAACTTTACCAAAAACACATTTTATCTGAATATCTTTGCATCAACTCTAAAACTTTCAAATGGAACACTCTGGCTTAATTTCAGACCGTGCACCATACAATTTTCATTATTTTTTAATGGTAACCGCGTGGTATTGTAGAGATCGTGATGGTTCAAATTGCCAGACTGTTGATTTAGCTTCTATACATCTAAAGAAGGAAAGGTAAAGAAAGCTTGTATCCCAGCCCTGTGGCCGTTGGTGGCAAGGTTTAACGTGACTAATGTACGGATTCATATCTTTCACCAGAGTGGTAATTAGACACACAAAAACTAGACCACCACAAACCCACTAAAATTAAATACTTATTGGCATCATTGGTCGTTATTTCATTTAGGGCAGTACTTCCCAAACTATGGGTCGCGATCCACCAGTGGATCGCGAGCGAATATTGAGTGGGCCCTCGCCACTGTATACATGAATTTAAAAAAATAGGAAGTGATCAATTTGATATTTCATTCAGCTTTTTTAATTCCTAAAAATTGAAATAAACTTAAGTTACGGAAAATATTGTGATAAAATAATAATAATTTGAAAAAATATTAACTTCAGTATGTAAGATAAGCGCTCGGAGTGTGTGGTGCTGGCCCTTTGCAGGGCCAGCGCCACACTGACAGCTCAGTCGTCGACACCGCGGCGAACGAAACACATGTCGTGAGCCGCTAAAAGGTGGGTCCCAAGATTGGACATTTTTGTTAGATGGATCGGATCCCAGTCAACTTTGGGAACCACTGATTTAGGGTGTTTAGTCGCTTCCTTATACTCATAGATTGTTATAAACAAGTGTAAGCATAATAATTTCTGTAGCTTTTTAATGTGTATGCACGACCGTATGTATTTTGTTTTAGGTATGAAGGAGGGCATGCTGCCATGCACTTTAGGGCCACGAATCACACCTACGCACTACAGCTCGGTTCCAACAGAGTTTGGGATTACGCTGGTAAAAGCCCTTTTATTGTTCAGCCTCAAGTTTGTCTTTTTGATGTAATAAGGCTAATGTTTTGATAGCCTTCGATCCGCCCATGTGACAACAAGTTAGGTATTGTTTGAACGGTCATGAGTTGAAGTTAGGTTTTTTCAGGGTAACCTTTTCCTGTTCAGGCGATTACGGTCACGATGGCACCAGTAGTGACCTTAAATTTATAAAAATACGTTGCTTCTACATATTTTAAATGAATAAAATTATCCCACAAGAACGCCTGATAATCTGGGCCCCAAGTAATCCAGACGACGTAGTAATCCAGCTATTAGTTATTTGTGGTAAGGCCATCCACAACTTCTGCCCGCATTGCCTGGCTAATATTCATGGAGTCAACCTGCGCGAATGTGTTTTGTTGAATTTTTATAAAAGCCAGAAAATTCAATTATAGAGATGCTCTTTATATAATTTATGATGTATTTTTTTTTATGTGTGAAAAATATAACCAATCATTTTCCATTTTCGTGTTTTAAATAATAAATACTAACAATTCGTATAAAACAGGTGACAACTTTGTCCACCGACTCGTGCAGAACAAGTCCGACGGCAAGCTGGTTGCTGCGGGCGGAGGCTTGACTGATGACGAGGATGGCTGTCCAACTGTGGACATCGATAAGCTGGACTCGGCCCAGCTTGAATTCACTCATCTGCTGACGCAGCAACTCGAGCGACAGAGATTCTTCTACGAGGAAAAAATTGCGAGGTATTCATTTTTTGTATCCTTTCAAATTAACAATTACCAGTACCTAATAAATAGAAAAGACATGGAATTATGTTTATAGGTCATAACTGCAAATGGAAAAATGTACATATAATTATAGTAATTTGTTATTACCACTGTCCTTTGGGTGGACGGAAGCATCATTTATTGATTAAACAATATCATACAACTGCATTCTACTCGAAATGTTAAATCTTGTAATTTATGTACTAAATGATTGTTAAATTTGACAATTACGAGGACGCAATAAGGTAATTTCTCCATAAAAAAGTTAGTGTTACTATTTTTTTATATATAGAAAAAAATACTGCATATTGTTTTATCGTATAATTATCTGAGTTAATTATACATAGAAATAAAACAGGTAAATTTCCACTTTGTCTAAATGAGAACCTCGAAAAGTCTGTATTTTTACATTAAAATTATAGTGACATAGTTGATTTAGTAAATTATAAACATATAATATATGAATTTTTACATACCGTGTGTACAAGACTATTTAATCCCGACGTTTCGGAGATGATCACACATCTCATCTTCAGGGGAGATTTCGCGTTGGGTATGGATTAATGACGGCTACTGATGCTGTACAGCCATTGATGATCACGGCTCAACAAAGACAAAACTTCGTGAAGAGAGTGAGAAAACATTGTCGTGGGTTTTGTACGCATGCAATATTTTCCATGGGAAGTGCCAGTGTAATAATATTAAGTGATGGTTTCAGGATAGAATCGAGCGCCCAATCGGAGACAGATGCAATGAAGGACAGAGCTGAGAAGGCAGAGGAGGAGGCAAAGCAACTGAAGGACCGCGTCGCGACCTTAACCAAAGAAAACAGAACGCTCGAGAAGAAACTGCAGCAAATCACTGCTAGGTAATAAATATCCTAGTGTTTATTACAAGAATTTGACTTACGAAGAACGTCCGACACATTTGAAGCTAATGTCACTGGGAAAACGAAGAGAGCGAGGCGATCTCATAGAGACTTTTAAGATTATAAAGGGATTCTATAATTGTTCAGAGCTTAGAGACATTTTTACCTTCAATACTAATACCCATCTACATGGGCATGAGTTAATACTTTCCAAAAGTGTCTTCAAATCTAACCCAAATAAGGACTTTTTGTCCAAGCGAGTTATTAATTTGTGGATTTAATTGCCTACAAGTGTTATTACCTCCAATTTAGCTAATCAGTTCAAAAACTGCTTAGATGAGTACTTAGTTTCATTACTCGTAACTGGGGTTGACTCATGACACTTCATTTAGCAACTGAAGATTTAAGATTTACCTTAAAAGGCATTGCGACAGAGACCGACTCCATCGAACAATGCATCGTCGAGTTCCCAATTTTATTAGGATGATAAAACAATGCAAATATTTTCTCTTTTTGTTATACGTTTCATTTCAACTTTAAATGCTCGAGGTAAAAATTCGGGTGCCCTCGACCGTTCGTTACAAAAAACGATAATAACCTAAAAAAAAAACAGTCCACCATGAACGTGAAAAAGGTTAAGGATAATAATTTATTTATATATTCAAATATAGCATTATTGAATATCCAATTTGTTATACGTAAGAACCTGTACTGCAGTGAAGGCCTTAACCTGACGTTTACCCAGCCCGTAATTTTACAGACTGCACCATCAGCTGGTATCAAAATATTAAAAATTTGCCATATAGGGTATTAAGACAAAAAACGATTAAATTATACATTGTAATACATTCATCACTATATCGTTACTATCGAATATATTAGAAAATAATTGTTGAAAAGTAGACTTGCCCATCTCTTAAATTTTATCGTTAATCGTGAACGTCAGTTTGGATTACTTGTGATTTTTCTTGGATTTTAGATTAAATTAAGTGATTACAAGCCTTCCTTTTTATTATTTTATAAGCCTTTACAAGCTATTATTATAAATGCATTTTTTTTTTTGTTTTTTTCATCTACGCATCTTCGAAATTTACTGGCTATTGAGTTGTTTCCCAGTGCCATTTCCTTACAAGCATGCAGCTGAATTTTCTAGAAAATCAAACGTTCTTAAAGCTGCCTTAGCCTATACCATTGATTTATATGCTTGTACGGTCATTTCTAAATACCCTCTTTTTGAAAAAAATTGTCTATCCGTCCATACTGTCTCTTTTTAATAATGCTCTTCACTCTCAAATTCCTCAAATCTCCCACTTGTACAATGAATTAATTTAATTGCTACGATCGCCTAAAATTAACAAATGTAGTATTTAGGTGATATTTTTTATTATTATTATTGAAATATGAGCATAACCTAGGAATCCATTTCTAGATTTATGCAGTATTCATTTCTTTTCCTTCGCATGTAAATGACCACTACGTAAAACTGTAGATTTCTTCAAAATTATATAAAAAAAAATGTACAATGTAGAAAAAAGTGTATCTTTTTTCCCATTTCAGAGTGTCCACTCTACAGTCGGAGGTGTCTGAAGAGCGTGGTCTTGCATCAGCCCTGTCTAACAATCAGAAAGCATGGCAGGCATCCGCACAAGCCAAAGAGGAAGCGCTTCAACAGCAAATGACGGAATTGAAAGAGCAACTGCGTGACGTCATGTTCTACGTTGAGGCGAGGGACAAAATTGAGTCGCAGGCTGAGATGGTTGAGCTGAGGGATGGATCGGCCTCTGTACCTGATCAACCGAAGGGCGGTGCGGGCGCCTCTAAGGGCCGGAGGAAGAAGAGATAATGCAATTTGTTTAAAATTTATACACGGGTGAACTTTTCCTGATGCATATTCTTTAATATATTTATTCTACACTTCAAACTAGACAACTTTTGTTTTACAATTTGTCCTTCTATATTGATACATACTTTATGTGCCTTCTCCTGATTGACGGCCGGCGCGCAGTTTTGACCCATTCAGAACCCTACGCATTAAGATAATGGTGCATGGTGCGTGCGAGACACAGCAAACGTTTTCAGGGGTGTTATTCATTTTGTATGGAAAAAGTATCAAAACTAAGAGCGCTGTACAGGTTTAAGTGTAGAATAACCTGGTAAAAGGATTTGAATGAGAAAAAGTTGATCTGTATAAAATTAGTACTTATATAAGAAATCATCTCTAGGCAAAACAATATTGTTTAATGTTGCGACTGTAAGACTAGCAGTTAAATAGTTACAGCATGATTCAGTTTAAAATTCAATTTAAAAAATTTAAGATTCAATTTAAAAAAAAAAACACTCTTTTTAGGCTCCGAGCATTTGTTTTTTAAGTGAATTGGTAAAGTGGGGTAGTACATATTTTAGTTAAATGATAAAAAATAACTCCTGAACATAGAATTTTGTAGAATGATTTAGCACAGACTAATTTATTTTTATTTTAAGTCTTAATAATTTCAGTGCATTCTAAATTTTGTACCTACCTTAAACGGGCGCTGCTTAGTTAGGTAGACTATCGTAAAATACAACATTTGTAAAATTTCCAACCTAATAAATACAAATACACCGAAGAAAGGTGTTAAAGTTGTTAGGACACAGCATAGTTAGAGTAGCCATGTTACTTCAGAGCAACAATAAATGACTGGTATTTAATTTGTCTATATTACCTATATTAATTTAATTCCTTGTTCAGTGTTATTATACCATTTATTGTTGTAACTTCTTATTGTAACATATTGAATAAATAAATAAATAGTACAGGAAGACTGTTCTAGTATTGATTTTTTTTTCTTTTATAAATTCATTCTTTTTCACAGTGCTGGTAAACATAATTTGACTAACAACAGTTTTCTAAACTAGGGCGCCGCTTTGCTTCGCTGCGGCATACATTGGAGCGGAGTTTAGTATATAATGTTTAGTGTATAAATGTCTCCATTTAATTTTTTATAATTCTTTGCGCAATCAAATGTATATGTTTTTTGGTATCTATGCACAGAAGACATTGTCATGGTCATTTTAAAAATAATAATTATCAAAATCGGTCTTGTAGTTCTAGAGCCTTAGTCCGTGAACAGAGTGACATTTGAGTCACTAAATGGGAGCTTCGCTCCAATAAGCTACAAATTTTTTTTCAACTCACAATTTTTTTTGATGTTTATACTTTTTCAGCCATAGTCGATGTTTTTTCTGTTCTGGACAGAAAATCAAAAGTTTTAACTAAAAATTGTAAGTTTATTTTCCCCGCAGGATACGCAGTCACATTTTAATAAATAAAAATGAAAAAAAAAAGATAGATTTTTAGTTCTTTTATTCTTAATTTATAAGATAAAATATAATTTTTATATTAACTTGTCAAATATTTTAAGTTTCATAATCATATTTGCTTAATCCAAAAATATGTCTTCATTATTAAAATATAACACCAAACAAAAATAGATTACAATAATAATTAGTTATCCCTTGTGACACCTCTTGAATAAGTAAGTTAACGTGACGGTCAAAAGGTTGAAAAAAATTGCAAATAATTAATAACTACAAATAATTAAGTCAATTTTGAAAATAATCAATTCAAAATGTCAATTTCATATAATTATAAAATATAACAATTTTGACTGTAATACAAATGGTACAGTTAAATTTTGTGAAGTGTGTAGCATTTAAAGATATTATTTATAATCTGAAATAGTGCTCCATATATTGCATGCACGGCAATGTTTATACTTAATCCATTTTAAATCTGCAATTATTAACCCCGTCTATAACTAACGTGAACTTGTGCTCACAATAGGGATTTGGGCGTTGGACATATAAACAACCATATGCATAGTCTCATTAGTACGCTGCTTAAAGGTGACATGTTTTATATATATAAAAATAGCTTATAGTTTATTTAGTTGCTAAAAAGTGTAATGTCTGCATTGCATTTTCCTCGCAAATTTTTCATATCATTGAGATTTGTAACTGTGTTGATTTTTATTTTTACTTAATCTTGACTTAAAAAGTTGGGTAATTAGTGGGTCATTTAAGACACAAAATTAAATATTGTTATATTCAAAGCAGGCAGGTCGAATCACAAAATTGTAGAATGAATTGTTACATTGTGAAATCAAACACTTTCAATAGACTTTTAGTGGATTTATGTGTAGTCATGACACATTCAGCTCCGTACGTCAAACGCGCGGACCACGCATTGCCGCCCGATCGGCGAAGTACGTGGACCGAACGGAATATCCCACTCAGGGCTGCACCCGTTTTTTTAGTTTTAAGTTATAATTTCTTATAATTGGGAAATAAAATGTGCAAAACTATGAAAATGTTTATTTTTTATATTTAATATTAACTAATTGACATGGCTTATGTAAATAAAACTCGAATTATTTACCATTAAATCCGTCAAACCCAGTTTCACCTCACTCAATCTTTTTACACAAATAATCCCAATGGCGGTCAAAACCGAACTAAAATGAAAAAAATATCCACGATTAGTCCTATGCCTTTCATAAATTCAGGTTTACGCGACATGCCATGCTTTTAAATATTAATAGAAATGCATTAAGACGGTAACGTATTTACCCGGAACGGCACCCGTTGTATACGGCAATAACAAGATTTCCCGTTATCGGCAATATATTATTTTATTTACTTAGGTGAGTAGGGTACGTTTTTAGGAGTGATCTCATAGAGTTGGTGTGATAGATTACTTAATTTAGAGTTTTGATCGAAGCATGTGATTTATCATATAATGAATGTATAAGTAATGTAATGTTGTTGATTTACTGCTTATTTATTACTTTTTTCAAAAATAAAATGCTATTTTGGAATGTGACTTTTATTTTAAATTAAATGTAGATAAACATCATTATATATATAACTATTACAATTCCATAATAAAACAGGAATTCTATGAAAACTTTATATTAAGGTTGTCCCAGAACGATTGAGCACCGTTGAAGAAGGCGACATGGTGGACAAATATATAAACATTATTGTATAGATTTACAGCTGCAATCGAAAACAAGAAACATTTACACACTTCATTAATAAAAGTGAATGAGATTAAGATGATAATATTGAGATTGATAAAAAAAGTAGATTTAAAAAATGAATCCTGAACAACTGTAAACTGTAACTTATTTTTTTACTGTATTTAGTACTAAATTTAAAGAGATAAAGGAGGCTGAATTTACTGTGCCTCCTACAATATCCGTTAATGAGACAGATTATGTTCATCCATTACCAAAACAGATTCCAAAATTGATAAATTATTATACTCATGCTGGACCAAAGAATTGGGTTATGAGGACTATCAGTTTTTCATATTTAACTGAAGGGTTGACATTCATTCTTCATGAAATTGCTTGCACGATTACTAATTTTACTCGATAGAACATCAGTAACCGTTATGAGTCATGAATTAAATCTATTCACAATGATTGAAGGTCTGTAAATCCCAGGATCAGCAACCACACATATGTTAACTGCTGCTAGGAATGATTTGGATACTGTTCTATTGGTTGCAACACAATATTTATGTCATTCTCCTATTACATCAAAATAACTTACTATAATATTATATTGCTCGTATTAACCATTATCATTATTATTTGAATAATTTTATTATTCTGATTCTCTGTAATAATCATTATATGTTAGTAGTAATAAGAATTGCATTAACCTTCTCCATCTATATATGATATTTAAACTGCCCCTATTATGGGCAGTTTATCAATTCCTTTCACTGTATCCGAATAAAACAAATCTAGGCCATCGTTTATTCTTAACAAAAGACAATTCTTAAAACCAATAACTATATGAATCATACCTAAATTATACTTTTATTTTTTAAATCTGACAAAAAGACATGACGATTTTGAGACAGATAGATGACATGATATTTGATTAGCAGAATGTGGCCAATCGAAAAATGAAAGCAATGGGGTATTAAAACCTCCCCAGAGGTGAGGCAAGCACAAAAATACTAAGCACGAGGTGTGGGGTGTTACACAACTCCGCCACTAAGCTCAACCACAAAACTTTTTTATTAAAAATTACTTAAATGCTTTAAAAAATCCTCTGACCACACGATAAACCTATTCATAAAACAGCTAACCGGACTATACATATTTAGCCCATCCCCTTCGAGGATGCCCATTCGTTAACCAATATGTATTTATACAGTATGTCCCAAAAGTGGGATCAAACAAAAGTTTATGAGGGCATTTACAATCAAACTTACTATAAACATAGTTACCTAATTGTTAATGGTTTAGTTATTAATCCCAGTTTCATTTATTTTTTTGAAAATACTTACCCCGTCATACAAAACGAATCATGAAATAAAAAACTACAGGTTTTTTTTGTGTTGGTGACCTTTAAAAGTGGGTTTATGAACTTGTTCTCTGTATTAAAGTAATTTGAACTTAAATCTTGTCATATTTTTCTTTATTGTAAAAAAAATTTACTAAAAGTTGTACCACTACTGTAATTCATACCGATTCCAGCAAAGTACTATTCATTGATATTATCACTCAATGTTTTTACATATTTACTGTAATAATAACTATTAGTACTGTAATATGCTATCCTAAATATAATATAATAAATAAATTAAAATTTAACTTTTTACGATTACGGATTTAACGATTTTTAAAATTTACAAAATATCACATAGTAAGGCACATGGCATTACATGGGTTAGAATTAAATTTCTACGTGGGTTAAAAAATGATGTACCTAGCTAGAAACCTATTTAATAAGCTTAAACACACCCAACTCAATCAAAGGATAAAAACCACAAAATTTCTTAAATAGACTTCATAGTCTATTAAAAATAATAAATTGTTTATTCCAAGGGGCAGAAAGAATAGACTTTACAGATGCCAGCGGACCGTGCTCTGTCGTGTTAGTTTAAAGTAAACTTCTGTCTGAAAGGAATTATTCGTTTATGTGACATCATCTATTGGTGGTGCGACGAACATAAGCTTTTCATCAGGAACTTACAAAATATTAAGTTGATGGAAAGTTTAGAAGAAGTAACACATTTGCTCGCTGTTAAGTTCAGCAAACCAACACCCCAAGGAAGTTAGAATAAAGAATGGAGGACAGATAGAAAGGAGATTTTAACTACCGCCTACTTTTGATAGTACCGAATGAACTGAAGCATTGCGTGATTCGCTCTCTAAGCTGTTATGCGACAACTTTTATAAACTTATTGAGAAAGGTAATTTATCTTACCATTTCATTGGGGTCACGATCACTATGTTGAGTTATAACATTAAAAGGTTTAAACCTATCGAAGTCTGCTCATTCCAATCTAAAGTATTAAAGTTTTGAGGTTATGGAAGAGAAAGAACAGTCCCTCGAATGATCTTGAGCAAAGGACTAATCAATTCTTCATAAAAAGAAAGAATTCTATTGCTTAGGATGTAGAAATGCGAGATGAGAAGCGACTAAGGCCATCAAATTACGAAATGATAGCATACCGTTTGTTCTGGTTTTATTTTGTATAGGATTCCAATAATCTGAAATTTCTTTAAAGCAAATAAACTCTATTTTTATTAGTTCGGATTATAGAGATTCAACGCATTAACTGTGTGTCATAAAAACACTACAACAGCTAAAATCCTTTAAGAGATTTTGGAATTCCCAAGAAATTGCATGAATAGTCATTTTCTAATGTATCTTCTTAATTAGCTGAAACTACCTTTGGCGGTCGAATTGAAGGCTGAGTGGCGAGACCATGTACGCTCGCCTCGTGTTTCAGCTTGTGAGCCTTCCTGCCGAAGCGTGAGTCGCAAATAGCGCACGCAAAACGTTTCTCGCCAGTGTGTGTGAGTAAATGTTCCTGTAGGCCGAATGCAAACACGAAGCTTCTCTCGCAGTGAGTGCAGTGATGGTTTCGGATATTCTCATGTCGCTTCGCGTGATAATAGCGTGCCTGTGGTGATACAAAGGCTTTACCACACACTTTACATTTGAAGTTTTTCTCTTTTGTATGGAAATATCTGAAATATATAAATTTAATATGATTTGTATGATTCAAGATTTATTTAGTCATTCAAAAGTAACAGGGGTAAAAAAAGTAAAAGTAACTTAATTATGACTAAGTACCGTAATTTTGATAAATTTCTCAAATTGCTTCCAATGAAGTCAAGCAATATTTTTAATTATGGTTTTTTTTATTAACGCCTATGTTAATTAAAAAGATGATTCGGTGAAGATGTAAAAGTTTAAATGCCTTACATAAAAAAAACCCTTAGCATCAGATCTACAAAATTTGGCCTTGTTCCTTAGACTGGAAAATATCTCATCATTTTTATTTCAAGCATCGGATAGTCTTAGATCAAGGTTGCGAATTTTTCGCAGATTATATGAAGTTATCTGGTTGGTAGAAATATGAAAAAGTTCTAAAAGTTCGACATGTAATCTTATATAAATGATCAAAATGAATGCTCAACGTGTAACCTCATATAAATAATCAAAATTTTGAACGTTTATAATTGTTTGAGCCTACCTGGAATCTTCACCTACAATCAGAATCATCAGTCAACCAACAAAGCTAAGGACACATTATGTTTTGTTATGATTTCAAATATGATTTGTAAAAATGACATCAAAATTAATCATGGCTTCAGAGAAAAAGATTGTAAACTTTACGTGATAATATTTAACGGTTGCTGTAATACGATCGATAGCTGATCGATGCGTCCATAAACGGCTTTGCGCGGAGATATCAAACGCGGTTAAGGTTACGTTGAATATTTATCAGATACAACGATGGTTTTATTCTAGAATAAATTTGCCAAAATTTCTAAATATTGTCACTCTAGAGCAGAAACTCATTGAGAACAAAATAACAATCCTCTTGAAAATTTTCAGTTTTTCTTTCAAAATAAGTAGTTAAAATATAAATCATTGTGTTTACAATTTTTTATTTTACATTGTGTTTCATTGTGTTTACAATACACATTTGCTTATATCACCAAAATTGAACATTTCACTTAACACTAATATTTATTAATTTATTGATTTTAATTCCCTTAAATCTGTATTAGCTAAACTTAAAAAATTGCAATACTTGTCGTTTTAGGTGTTTATGACATATTGGTAATAACTAATGGTGCGATAGTAAATAATATTACTATTATTTTTTTTTGAAAACTTGTACTTTGTGGTATTTTATAACCGACAATTACAAATAAAATATATATATATATACAAGTGGAAATTTGAATACATTGCTATTTGAGTACATGCGAAGTATGGGACTAAAAATTTAAATAATCATACCGGATGTGAACGGTAAGCTGCTGTTTATCCCGCGCTGCGTGCGAGCAATACTGACAAATGAAAGGCCGCTCGTTCGTGTGTACCTTAACGTGCGCACTTAGTCGACTCTTAACGGGGAACGCTTTGGAGCAACCAGGATGTGCACATTTGAATGGCAGCTCGCCGGTGTGCGTCAACAGATGTGAGTTTAATGTCGAAACTCTCATAAATATCTTTGGACATTGCTCACATTGAAAATGGCCTTTTGCAACATGGGACAACTTATGTTTAGCTTCGGAACTAAAATGTTTTTGACTCAGTTTACAGTAGTACCTTTCCCCAGCAACATTTTCTTCCTCGTCGTTGATTGTTGATGTTGATTTAGAATCATTTTGAACTTTATTTTGTGTATCACTAGGGTCCTCTGCATTGTTTGAAATATTTTCTTCAGACGCACATTTAGAATACATATCATTTTCAAGTTTAATATTTCTGGGTGAAGCATTTTCAAAATTTGAAAAATTTTCGTTATCAGATCCATATCTGGTATACTCATTGTCAAAGATTGTTTTGCTGTCGGCTAAATCATTTATATCTGATTTATTTTTGACAGCATTTACAATATTATGATCTTTCCTAGAGGTTATGTGTTGTGTCGATTGCGATTGAGCTAATAATTTTGCATAGGACTCCTCACAGAGTGTTTTAAATCTAAAGGCCGCTAGCAGACTGTGGAGACATTGTTTGCATATTTTTTGTGGAAGCCCATCTTTTCTAGAAGCCTGAGAAGATAATAAAAAAACATGGTAAGTTAAAATGTTACAAGTAAGCAAATGACAATAATAATGGTTTTTATTTGCAACAATCACAACTTAGAAATAGCTGGAAATAGCATGTTAGCAAAGCCTGAAACAATTTATTATGTTCTCATTGTTACACAAATTGTTTGCAATTGTATAGTAAAAACTTGAGTTACTTTATTTGCTTCAAATTGAATAAATAAAATCAGTCAGAGCTAACACATTCCTATATACACATTAAGAAAACATCATTAAAAAAAACTATAACATTTTTATAGTGAAATGGTATGAAGCATATTATTATATTTTATTATTTTCATTAATTTATTTTTCTCGTCTTTATTCTCGTATTTACTCTATGTACCTAACCTAACCAGCCTGAAAGTCAGCAATAAAAACAGGTAAGCAGATAGGCAATAAGACAAAAATATTATTCTATATTCTATATTCTATTGCATTCAAAGGGTGTAAAACATGACTATTTTACTTACCAAAACCGAACAAATATTCATCAAAGCATCAGCGTAGAACACCAGCTGTTTATTTAGCAAAATATGATCACGAAATAATGAATGTTTACCTTTTCTAATTAGGCAAACTCTGCACACATCATTTGGATAATATATAAATGAATTCATTTCTCTTCACCAATAATCTGTAATTATTAAAGTAAGACGAAAGTTAATAAAAAACAGATAAGCATTCCTCTCAGATTTGTTGTGATAAAACAATAATATAACCTAGTTTATCTGTCAAATGTCAATGTCATTTTTTTTTTTTTTTTTTTGTCAAAACGCAAAAGAAAACTTGTGGCCGATTGAGCCTTAATCAATTTTAATATCATAGAATAACCCTAGGGCGTTTAAATGCAAAATATGCGGAGATTAAACCGGCTATAACAGTAATACATCGAGTGCACGTAGGACCATCAGTAACATAATAGGTACGAGTATGTTACTGAAAATATTATTTTCAGTTTATGAACAGAAGGTGCTGATTTGCTATAGAGGTTCGTGCGAAACGAGTGAAAATATATTGGCTATTCATACATATTCATATTGGTTAATTGCTACAATCATATTGCTATAAAGGTACGCGTACGGCTGACTACGGCACCCCGTGAAGTACCTCGGTGTCCATATCGACGGCCGCCTGAACTTCAGCAGACAAGCTAAAGCTGCCATCGCCGGCGCCAAGTCAGCGCGCCACCTGCTGAGGCCCTTGCTGAAGGCGGAGAGCGTCCCCATCAAGACTAGGCAGTCGATGCTCAACATGTACGTCAGATCCAAGCTGACCTATGCCTCCCCGGCCTGGTATCACCTGACGGCCAAGACGCATAGAGCTGAGATGGAGCGGATTATGAACATGGGCAGGCGCACCATCGCAGGTGCCGCGTACCACGTCCGGAACGCCGACATCAGCCGCGACTTCAAGGCTGAGTCGATCGACACATACGTCCGGCACCTCCCGAAAAACATGTTCAAGAGGGCCGACAACTCCCGCCACAAGCACCTGCGCAACATCGCCCCTCAACAGGGCGACACTCCGCTCCACGCGCGTCCGCCTGACGGACGCACCAGGCCTTACCCGCGCGACTTACTCCTGGAGTAAGTCCACTCAGCGCGTAGGCCACTCCGACACCGCATCGATTGCCATTCGTCGACGACCCCCTCAGTTCATCCCACCCGGAAGGAAGGAAGACCTGTCACTTCCCACTGCAAGTCGGCCCGCGGGGCCGACTCACCCGAATCCCCAGACCAAGGGGGCCTAATAAGCCCCTCGCTGGAAGAGTGCCTCGAGATAGTGCCCGCATTACTCTTGAGCGCAGAAACATAAACTTCAAGCCTCAACATTGTTGCTTGACCACGGAAACTGTATCATACAGGCATTTACGGAAGCCTGTTAAGGCGGATCAATTCTTATCTCTGCAATAGATCTCAAGCTGTTCTGGTTAATGGACACATCTAAATTTATTCATGTTACTTCCGGATTACCACAGGGTCACCTTGGACCGGTGTTATTTTTTTTTTTTTTGTTTTTAACATAACATATTTTTTTTTGTCATAAATTTCAAAATGATCTCAATAAACTGTATGTATGTAAAAGTTAATAAGATGGTACTAACTTAGATACGTGTAAGGTTTTATATGCACCAATACAATTTAGTTTAATTATGAGTATGTCTAGAAAGGGTGAATAATTTTAAAGACATAGGTATAATTTTCGATTCTAAACATAGCTTTAATCTCCATATTGATAACCTTAAAATGTTACGAACTTTTAGGCTTTCTTCTTCGTGTAACCAAATCTTTTAAAAATCCTATGGGAATTCGTACAATATTTTTATCGATCCACCAAATTTAAGTACTTTAGGGCGAAATACGGTTTGTGGTGCAATTTACATAGAGCCGGCTGGCGGCAAGGTGTAATTAATTTGTTGAATTTGTAGACTGTTTTGTTCAAAAAGTCTGCGTAAGTAGGTATTCGTTCTTTTTATTGGGATTAAAAAATTAAAAGACAAAAAGGTTAAAGTACGACCTTGGTCACTGGAGGTTTATCCGAGGAAAATTTATTTAATACATCGAGTTATGAATCCGAAAATATCCTTTTCCGTTAAAACGAACGCAACGACAGGATAGTAGCGAACATTATCTCTGTGAACGATTTCCTACATCTATATTTTGGCCAAATAAAATCTATCCCAGAAGATAGTTATATAGCAATTTATGCTAAGAAAATAAAGGACCACTCGTTCAAATGGTCAATAAAAGATGACGTCTCTGAAATCGCCAAGTACTAAATTATGAAGAAATTCAATACATCAATTTTTAAATCTACTGGCAAACGTACAAGTCCATATGAATTTTAGAAGTTCTAAAGAAGTTCAATTTAAATTAGCAAATTTACTTTATTATAAGTACATAGGTATCTAAAAGTTCTTGATATATTTTCCAAATTGGTATTTTAAATAAAAAAAAAAAAAAGAACTGATTATAAATATTATGTTTTATTTCTCTAAGAAATAAGGTAGACTTGATCCCTTTTGAGTCAAGGCTACCCTATATTTGAATCAAGTCTTTTTGAATAGGGGACACTTGGTACACTTGGATTATTCACATAAAATAAAATTATTTATTATTCATTTTTCTACATATATACGAAATAACACATTATGAAACTACTTTCGACTTAGTTGGAAGACCTTTCGTATATATCTTTAACTGTTTGAGATATTGAAAAATATAAAAAAATAACAAGTGTCCCCAGATTCCCCTTACTATACAAATATTTGATTTTATTGCAGCAATTATAATAAATTTCATAGAGTCGTTTTACAGTAAGACTTAATCCAACTACGACTTCGAAACGGTTATATTACGTGCGAGTTCAAAATTGACAGTATTCGGTTTAATCGCAAAATATCAATACCGTTTTGACAAACCTTCGGCACAATATCATGCGAAATGTATTTTTTAAATTGGGTTTCTGTGTTAGCAATTGTTTTTAATTTTTGTGCAAATTGTCAGGATAACAATAATCTCTTCCGGTTGAACGTCATTCATCACAATGACTTCCATGCCAGGTATGTTCTCAGTCTTTCATATTAATTAATATCATAAACGCCTAGAAGTTACAACATAAAGGGGAATTTTGACACTGCCATATTTTACTTGTAAAAACTTGGCAAGATTTTTTACCTACGTGTATTCGCTGTATCAACTTAACTTCTTAAGTCGTTTAACTTGAAGTTCTATCTAGATAGCAGTCCTGAAACATTGTGTTTTGTATTAAGAAAATAGCATTACATACTTTGATAAATAAAACTGACCTTCTTTGTCTCCTGAACGATCTATCTTCCCGGCGTAAATTGAAAGTTTTTCTGGTGTCTGTGGCAGCGGAAGTGACGGGTCGTATGACATTAAAACTTGTGGAGAGACCAATATGTTCTTAATATCTAAGTATACTTTATCCGCATCTGCTGACCACTCAAAATATTCCCTACACAATATAGACTGCCATGGTCTAATTCTAGTAGATAGATCTGGAATGAATGCGCTCTAATACATTGCTTTACCCACGAACGGCTGCAACTTATGCACCAAAAATGCATTACACATTGATTGCATGCAGCCATTGCACATTGCATTCAAACCTGTACAAAAGAATTTATTTTTATGCATAAATTTGGTTTTCGAAAAGTCTATTTGAGCATTAGTTAACATCCTCTGTAAAACATGGTCTATAATAAAATGTGTTTTTACGAGATTACATCAAGCAATTTTGAATATTAACAATGCTGACGTGCTCCTAACTCTGAGGATTCGTTCAAATATTTCGGTCTGCATCGAATGGGTCCGTTAAAAATACATAATAGTTGTCTGAGCGTGGTCTCGTTCTTTCCCCAGATTCGTGGAGACCAGCCCTTCGTCCACAGCCTGTCTGCCGCAAAAGGATCCATGCATTGGAGGGTTCGCGAGGCTCGCAACTGTCGTCAAGCAAAAACGAAGGCTGCGACCAGACTCCTTGCTTCTTAACGCTGGAGACGTCTTCCAGGGCACTATTTGGTACAACATCCTGGGCTGGAATGTTACGCAGTTATTTATGAACTTTCTTACGCACGATGCGCACGTAAGTACATTAAATACCAATTAAATATATTAAGTAATACCTATCATTTTTTGTCCAATTTCCATTTGCCACGACTCTGATGATGCGATTTCTACTAATGATCTACAATTTCTACTAATGATAAATACTTCTTATTATGTGATTTGATTATTTATAACACAAAGATGTACTTATTGGTTGCATTCCACGTTTGTTTCTTTTCTCTGTGGTGGTTTTGCTATTCGCTTGCCCTCGAATACCGCAAGTGAATCCTGCACTTTTCGCACTGTAGATTCGCCGCAAGACGAATAAACGAATAATGTGCTAATAATAATAATTTGATTTAATAGTCAGTAAATGGATATTTATTTTATCAGGCTATGTGTAAAGGAATCTAGATCATTTTACAGTAATATGGAGAATTAAGAATCAATAGTTAAAAAACCTTTAAAATATTCGGGTTCTTCGTGAAGAAAACAAAATCAGGACATTGCAAAAAGTAAGAATGCATTGAATGTTGAAAAATATAAAATTGTGTCGGACGAAATATTGCCGATAACGTATTGCATCGCGTTTCTATGTGCAGGCTAACTGGCCATTTAATTATTATTTAATAATACAATTATTTATCATGTGATAAATGTGTTTTGCGCTGCCGACGGCAAGCAATAAAAAAATACGATCCATAAACAATCTTCTTATTTCGAAGAGTAGCAAACATACTTAAAAACATACCTGCATCTGCAGAACTCAAAATTAGTTTCTCGTGGAAGCGATCTAGTGCCATGAATGCTGCAACTTTTCATGTTTACCCACCAAAAATTACTTTCGTTACTCAAATGAATCAGCGTCCTTTGCTTCAGAACTTGAAGCAAGGAAATCGTTTCAGACGCTTGCTTGCATCAGTTTTCTTGAAAATGACCCGAACTGAAGACTATATGTTAGTTATTTATGTACTTTGGAAAATGGTGTTATTAAAAATGATTGCATGCGAACCGAATGCAATAATATTCTAAATTAGATTAATTCTTTTATGAGGTTTTTATAGTAAAGTTGTTCTGCAGGTATTCGGAAACCATGAATTCGACAGTGGTATCGATGGCATCGTCCCATATCTTCTTCATCTGAAGGCTCCGATGGTCGCTGCTAATATCAATGCAACATTGGAGCCAAGCCTAAATGGACTTTTCGAAAGAAGCGTGATCTTGGAGAGAAATGGACGCAAGATCGGACTAACAGGGGTTGTACTTACCGACACCCCCGTAAGTGTAATTGATAAATAAGCACGCCTTTAAAAAAAATCATTGCTTTATCCCTATATCCAGTGTAACAAAAAATGTCGAAGGCCTGCTCGTTGGTCTGATTTCGACACGTACGGAGGGGAGGGTACTAAAATTATTAATATTTATTTAAATTTTTATTGCAAAAAAATGCGATGTAACATTAACGCGGAACGATTTTTTAACAAAAATGCCAAGGAAAATTTAGGAATTCTGCTATGCTAATTAATTAAAACAATGGAAAATTTCAATATTATTATCGTTATCTTCACGCATTACGCACATCTAAAATTAACTGAATAACTGAAAAATACACTCAGTACAAAATGAAATCATAATTATAAATTACATAGTTCGCTTAATGGGCAAACTGCCTGGTCCAATTATCATTTGAATTTTGACCCCGAAAGTACTTCGCTTCCCCGAGTTTAACATCTACTGAGTAAAGTTTCAATACGATTAGCATTCATTATCAGGTATTATCAAAGATTAATATAGGATCCGAGTTGTCGCGCGCCGAAGGCGTCGTTAAAGCCGCTATCCAGCTGCTAACTGAATAAAATTGTAAGCGCATAATAATATCTTGATAATGGCTGGACCGATTCAGCTATTGTATTTTTAAATGTTCGAATGAGGTCTCTTTTGAAAAAAGAAAATAAATAAAAGCTGCCCGGAAAATTCGTCTGCAGGGCCTAAAGTCCTCTCATCCCGAGTGCCGCAGGCACGAGTAGTCACGTGCCGAAGGGGCCTACCAAGCCGCTGAAAACCGTTCTGAGGCGGTACGAAATTCGTGTCAGCTTGTTATCTATTAACTATTAAAATTTGTAAAGAAAAAATATATATTTAAAAGAAAAAGTTTTACTGGATCAGATCTTTTGGATTTGTTTATTCTATTTAATATTTTATTCGAATTAAAATATAAAAACCCTCTTTTTGATATGGATACAAGATGGACAACAGTTAAATGAAAATATTAAACTCACAGAACCGGTCTTCGACGGGAAAACTCATATTCCACGACGAGCTGACGTCCGTCCGCGACGAGGTGCAGCGTCTGACTGCTGACGGAGTTGACATAATAATCGTGCTTTCACACGCCGGAATTGAAACTGACATGTAGGTATTATAAAAAAAAAATATTAAATAACTTCCACTTTTTAAAAGACATTTTAAACAATTTATCAACAAAATATATGTTTTCCCATTTTGAAATATATCTTTGAAAATAGTGTCTTTATTTTTGAAAAACAAAGGCCACTAAATAGCCAAGGCTATGCTTCCGTGCCTGACCATTTGTGAAAGCAAGTTCATTACTTCTCACATTAAAAATAAAAAAGTTGATTTTAGGTTGGTATGTATAAATATTATCCTCTTGTCTACAGCTAGAAGCCGCAAAGATCATGTTAGCTGTGATAAAAGGGTCTCACATTCTCTCTCAAAGAATAGAGATATGAGATTATCTCGTGTAACTTCTTTGCAAGAACTCTGGGCTAATGGTTGGTTAACCTAAGATATTTTCTTTCATTCTGCAAAATACTTCGTATATCAATTACCGTCAGGCGAATGCGGGAGGGGCAGTGAGTGCTCCCCCCCCCCCCCGAGCCACGGCTGAAGTACTTTATTTTGACTAATTGACGCTGAAATGACGCAATTGAACATTTTATAAATCATCTTAGGCAAATTCTATCTTAATTGTCATATAGAGTTTAAGGAAAACTTCCTCGATAGAAAAAAAATATAAAGTGACCTCTAAAATTTGCTTTCAGATCGTTTTACAAACTACCTAAATAATTAATAATGTATGTTGACAAAATTATCAAAAAAATCGTTTATACTATTTTTAAGGGAATTATTTTTTCATATTTTTAAATTAGTAAATATATTTTGAATAAACTTCGTTTTTCGTTAAATCGTTAAACACATGGATATTATACTAAAACAAATTGATATAATTTTCTGGAAGATTTGGAAAATCACGCATAAATTGTCGCCCCCTGAGCGAAATCTTGTATCCGCGCCTGATTACCGTTAGGTACCACAGAGTGCTACAAAGTGACATTGATTATACGTATAGCGTTTTAATCAATGTCATATTATAATATAATAATCAATGGCAGTGATAACAAAAACGGAATTAAGACAGAGGAATTCGTCAGCTTTTCACTAGAGACGCTCATATGCTGAATAGAGCCCCAACTTTTTCTTGAGAAAGGTCAGAATTAATATCACCACTCTGTCAGCGTATTATTTGTTACCGAAATGCAAACTGAAGGTTTAGAAATGGAATGCTTTGAAGGCTCCTTCAGTAAGGGTAAGTATACTCGGCATAAATGGTGAACCATCTGAAAAAAACGCGTAAAGTTCCATCATAAAAATGTGCTTTGATTTCTTTCTCAGTAAGATAGCGAAGCACGGCGGCCCCATAGACCTGATCGTCGGTGGACATAGCCACGTTTTGCTCCACAACGGTCCCACGCCAAATGGAGAAAGCACATTCTCTGAGTATCCTTTGGTTGTCCAGCAGGATGTTACCAATAACACGGTCAGCGCAAGAGGATTTCTATTATAAAACATTTCTATGTTAGCAAAGGTAGCAAATGTATTGAAATGCACCGCAAACAAAACAAGCTATGCTGATACGATTGGGAGAGAGGTTAACTAATTAAATAATGCAAAAATTCGGACAGTTCCTCTTTTTTTCCTCCCAACCTCTTATTTGTTTCTCTCACGAGCATCTCCTTCCACGAAAACACGTTTTCCTTCCCATATCATAATTTAATATAAAAATACAACTTTATCAAAAACACAACAGATATTTGTCCTTCTTATGTTTTTTCCTTTTATTCTAACCATAAAAAGTGAAACTTTATTTACTTTTTGGTTGTGGATACTGAACTAGGCACCACATCGTTACTCTACTTTTGATAATATTTACAAATACGGAAGGCACCAGAATGATTTAGGATAAGCTTAGATAGGAAAAATTGCGGCTGGTAGATATTTTCGATAAATTAGTGGACTTTAGGTTTAGGTTTGGATTAAATCTAACCAGAAAGGAATTGGGTTACACGGAATACACCAAACTACAAATAGATTCACCAACCTTTAGTTGCCAGGCGCACTGATGAGTTCGGATGCTGCAACCGGCGTTGGTGAGTTGCACTGGTGACACGGTATATGGGCCGACAAGTACTTGTAGAGCTGCGTGAGAGCAAAGGGTTCACACAACCGCACCGTTCAATTGCTGAAACGTCTCTGTTGGTTTTGGTACGGAAGAGCGAGACGGGGGAATATTTGTGGGTAGGAAAGAGACAGATGTATCCTTGCCACGAAGAGTAAATTACTTAGTTAATAGATATGTACTTGTATTCATTAGATATATTCAGTTTTTATGCCTTTTAAAAGACATTTTTCTTCTCTTAAATACAATAAGGAATAAGGTTTACAGGAAACAGGCATATTGACAAATAGCTACAGAAGTAAAAGTCAGATAGTCATCCTATGAACCGCCTGTGGATGTTGATAAAAGCCTCAAGATTTAAAGGCGGCAACCTATCTCTCAAAGAATAGAGTAAATATAACTGCGGAATATACTTAAATTATTAGAATAAGAATTTTGTGGCCGTTGATTCATAATAGTAAACTGTTAAATATATTTGCGAAGGTGCTGATAGTACAAGCGAGCGCATACACAAGATACGTCGGGGAGATTTCGGCATACTTCGACGAGAGAGGCCTCGTGAGGAGATGGGAGGGGCAGCCAACATTCCTCGCCAACGATGTTGTACCAGGCAAGCACGACGGAACTACAAGATCTGGGGGCCAAGTCTTGAAAGCAATCTAAAATGCGACTAAGTACTGCTAAATCGAAATTTACTAAAAATACTACATTTTTGGATTGCTTTCAAGAACCCCCTGTCATGTGGTAGTTGGTCTCTATTGTGGTTCAAAACTAGTTGAACTTAGCTTTTTTCGCCAATTCAAAAGTGCTTTCTAATAGCACTATTTTCTTCGAGCATGTTCGCTTTGTCAAACGAAAAATCGTTGCGTTAGGATCCGTTTGGCGATTTTGGTATTTGAGTCTAAAGAATTTGTATTGAGAAATCATTTGGTGGTTGAAAAAAAAACCCGACTGCAATCCTCATTGATTCGGAGCGAAGCAGGCTATTGGTGACGGCTGATAGCAGGGCGAGCTCACAGCACCGCTGGCACAGTAGAGAATTAGCTATAAGATCTCTCTCTTCTGTACCGTTTTTATCGAATTTTAACACTGAAACGCCGTATCTATATTTTTTTTTTCTAAAAAACAGTTTATATTTATATTTCATTCACAAACTAAGATACCGGAGTTAGAAGTTTAAAACTCGAATAGTTGTAGGTATTTTTCCAAAATTCAAGTATTTGAACGAATGATAGGTAACAATGGGTAATATCTATTTATTAGTTTGGGTGTATATATGTGTACCTATTATTACTAAATTATATTTTTAAATATATAAATTATTATTAAAATCATGTATTAGTTATTAACGGTACATTTATGTATTATTATTTATATATATAGTATTATATATTATTATTATTATTTATATATTATGTATTATTGCATACAATTCAATTCAAATAATTGTAATTGTATGTTGCGCAGTGAGACGGTTATGCTTATAAGAACGATGCTTCTAGTTAGTAGTCTACTTTAGTACGGGCATTACCTAGTTAGGTAGTACTTTGCATAATATGAAATTAATGTTAAGTTACTGTCAATAAATAAATAAATAATAAATAGCCCAGTGCGAAATGACTACTTAAATGTTTTGGCCAATAGCCGCGAGCCGCTGTGAGGATACCTTTCAAGGGGTCTTGGCCGAAACGTTGGGTGGTTATTTTGCACTTCACTGTAGGTAATTGATACTTTTTTTTGTTGAAATGTAGACCACGACGTGGTGTCGATGCTGGAGCCGTTCAGCAGAATAGTTGACATAGAGGGTAGGAAACCAATCGGCTACAGTAGGGTCATCTTGGACAAGACGAATTGCCTTTTTGGCGGTTGTAGCCTAGGATCATTCGCGTGCGATGCTTTCGTCGACTGGGTGAGTACATACTAACCTATCCTTTACGGTTGAGAATACTTAACCAATTATAGAGAAAAAAAAACTCCAAATATCTGCTTTAATAATAAAATATATGTATTAATAGGAGGTTGTACAAAAAATTGTAAGCATCAAATGCTAGAACCAAAAGTTTTGCGAAAAAAAAATGATATACAATAATTTTTCTGGTAAATAACTGAAGCTAATTATAGAGAGGATAATAAATTACTACTTAAATTAATGAAAAATTTAAATTTGTTTTACATTCAGCACATTAATTTTATTTTATTTTAGGCGTGGAACGTATCCATAAAGCTATTCTCAGATAGCTGCGTGAAAAACGGCATTGACATGATTTGGTGTTAATTACATATGAATAGACGAAAAAATCAACAGTATTCGATCCGTAAACATGGCGTAGTATAGGGTTGCAATAAATGGTTTGGCTCCGACCGGGACTGATATCAAATAGGAGGAAATATAAGGAAGTTATAGGAGAAGGAAGAGGAGGGGAGGGGTACCGCCCTCCCCCCCCCCATAGCGCCGCAATCTGGTTTATGAAAAAAGGAAATCTTTCAATGGTTCCCACATTTTCAGAATATGTTTAATGGCCGGCAACAAAGACGGTTAACCACCTAGTTTTTGAGCGAGATCGTAAATTACCACGAACTACATCAGCTCCCTCACAAAGGTGTTTCATTCCGTACTGTAATATGGAACATTATTTGTAAAATGGGAGTACATCCCTCGACCCCACACTTTCACCGCCAGCCAATGTGATCTAACGCCGTCGCATGAATTATTCGCATAATTTTATCATATAAAACCATGATTATTCGGTTACCGGGACATATGGTGGGTCAAACGGGACAACCGGGACCGAGGCTCTAAACCGGTGACATGTCCCGGTGTACCGGGACGTGTGGCAACCCTAGCGTAGTAGCACCACCAAACTTCAACTACGTAAGATAAGAGAAGGTGGTCCTAATTCGATTTGCAAGATTTGACCTAAGCCGACACACAAACATTGCAAGCTAAATAAAAGCTTGTAAAAAAAAAACAAGTTACAGGCACCATCTAAAGGCTGAATTCAATAAAGCAGTCGAAACTGCAGTTAAAATTATCATTACAAAAAGAAAGATTAATCCTACAGTTTTAAGAAGAGTATATTGAAGTTAAGAAAAATGCGCAAAAAGCACGCATTTGTATAATAAATATAAGCATTATGCGAAACGTATCGTAAATGCGTTACCCTCATATAGGTAACAAACGCTATATAAAATTTAATTTTTGATGAACCAAAAAACTGTAAAATAGTGAGAAAAAACTTTTTACTTTCAGATGGTTGATAAGGCCCCTAAAAACCAATGGACGTCCGCGGCTATTTGCATTATACCACGAGGGGCAATCCGATCATCCATTGAAGTTGGAAGTATGAATTGCATTAATATTACTGATTATAATTTACTGAACATAATATACTATACTGAATATAACTTAATGTATAAGGAAGAAATGAGCAATCTGCGCCTGCGCAGATCGTTGGCCGATCACAATCCGCGCCGGAGATGTCACCGTTCCGCGATGCTGCAGGCGAAAGTACCTATGTTAGTTTTATTATAAGAACAAGAACGGCTATGATATCCTGTAGCTATCATATCATATCAACTGCTTCTGTACATTGACCAGAACCTGACGTCTTACAGCTAGGCCCTACAGGTGTCATAAACGGCATCTTTCCCCGGGACTACTCGCGCCTGTGGTACCAACTTGTGATGGGTTGCTTGGCACTTTTAGTACATTCGTTGTGCGTTTTTGATGGCCATAGAGGTTATTTTTTTTTTAGATCTGAGTAAATTTAAATATAAAATTATACAATGGAGTCATTTCATTCTTTCTAATCATCATTAATTTAATAAACACTATTTTTGAAACACGGATATAATATTTCAATTTTATAATATTAGGTATTTTAAATATTTCAATATTTGGAATATTTATAATATTTCAAATAAATAATATTGATTTTGATGTGGCACTAAATATTTCTTTACATGTTTCTATTTGCGCATTTGAGTTAGTATTGTTTGTAATTGGCCAGTAATAAATAATACATTCCAACAGCCTTGCTGTCATATTTTTGCAATTTAAATATGATATTTGAGCGCTTTATCGAGCTGTCAATGTTTTATAAATTGGTAATAAAATTTGTTGACTTTAATGTTATATATCTATATTTTTGGACAGCCTCCGGTTTAATCTAAACGACTACGGTTGTTTCCCAAGAGTATCAATATTCACAAAAATTTAACTCTTTCGCACTTGTATTAAACTGTGGAATTAATATTTTTAACAAATATTAAATTAAATAATTCGTCATTAATTTCATGAAAAAGTTGACATCTGCATTAAAAAATATATGAATTCGTACTTCCCAATAAATTCATTTTGGGCAAAGTCTTTATTAATTTTGGGACTGGTTTTGAGTTATGCTGACACTTATTTTTTATTTGAACGAAATTGTCGTTACATATTTAATAAAAATATACTCGTATATATTGTTGTTATCAGATATCACTTTGGAAGATCTAGTCATCTCTTCGCCTTACGACAACTCGCTACATTCGTTCGACATTAAGGGAGTGCATTTGCTGGCATCGATCGAACATTCGCTGAAGACTTTTGACCAAAAAACCCGATCGATTCAGCGCATGCTTCAGGTGTCCGGTAAACTATTTGGAATATTCCTGTACGCTAAACTGTTTTATAAGTTTTCTTGATCGGTAATGCGCCAACATTAATGCAATATAGTATACGCGCTTCTGTCGCTATTGCAGAACAGGTTTTCCTAGTGCAATAGCACAGTACTCGTTGCCTGACCACTATCGGGCTCACACACACACACACACACTGGCACGCTATTAATAAAAAGTCCGCCCAGTACTGTTAATTTAGTGTACCTACGATAATTGAAGTTAGATTACTTTAAACTATCATTGTAATTATATTTATAGGGGTGAAATTGTAACTGATTAATAGGTATAATGAAATGAACATATTTGTAAGGTATGTACTCAGAAAAGAATAAATAAATAATATTATTATTATAACATTTTATTTACACCATTTTATTACGCATTACCACAAACATACAAACCTGCATTTTACAACAGAATAAGGGATGCAGGATAATAGATTTCTAAAGCCAAAATTTCAAAGAAAAAATTACAGAATGGCTCCTTTAACTGGGAAGAATTGAAACAGAAACCTTGATAACATATATACGTAAGTTCAATTTATTAGAAAAAAAAAACAGCATTATTTTGTATTATTTTTTGTATCTCTCTATTTTATGTCATAATTATTAATATCCTATAAATAACCTGAAAAATAAATATTCATGCCATACCAAAAGCTGCTCGGCGGATTTGTCCCAAGACCATTCCCGTTAAAAAAAAACAGCGAATTAGTCCTGTGATTTCTAGTATTATTTGTTAATAAACTATATCAAAATTCATAATACTTTCAAAGAAATACAATGTTAAAATTTCTATTCTAAATCGTGTAAAACAGCTGTTTTCAATGGTTCCTCCCTCGGATAACTGTCACTGGGTCACTGGGCCGCGGTCAGTCTAGATTACTCTAGATCGAGGCTAATGACCTGGCGCGTTGTTCGAAACGCCCTATTAGGGCGGAGCTAAATGATCGCTGTCAGATGTCACTGGTCGAACAGAGGTCGTTCTAAGAAGGAGGGGTAACTTCTTATTCCTTCTCTGGGGTGAGGAATGCTATTGGTCGACAGATAATATTGATTTATCGATTGATAAGATCGATTTACACAAATTTTGTCCAAAAAATAATAAATTTGGTGATGAAAATTTTTCACATTTTGTTAAATAATTTCTTACTCTTAATAGGGAACATAAACATCCCATAAAGTCTGCGGGATTAGTCTTGGGACACTCTGTATAAAAGTCTACCTCAGGACAGGCATTGCCTAGTTAGGTAGAACTTTGCATATGTGTCAATTTAAGTGTTATGTTACTATGTCAATAAATAAATAAATAAATAAATAGAGTTAAATTTTGTTTCTAAAGAAGCGAGCGGCGAGTATTCTCAGGCAGGAACAGAAAAATGCATTTGAATTGCTGATGAGTATGCGATAATCTGGGTGTTAGAAGTCTTAAACGCTTTCCGGCCGATATTCACTACTTCCTGCATTCAATAGAGACTTTGACTTCTAGGAATATGTAACATGATCAATGACGTAATCACAATCTCTTTATTATGATGCCATTAAAGGTTTGCATGGCATTTACAACTTGTCCCGCGCGCCAGGACATAGGGTGCAAAGTCTCCTGGTTCGCTGTGCTGAGTGCGTCGAGCCCCACTACGAACCACTTCGCCTGGATAAATACTACAAAGTCGTGACGCAGTCCCACCTAAGCGAAGGAGGTGGAGGGTTTTCGGTGAGGAATACTCATAACAAAATTACCACAAAAAAAAACACACACCCATATCTACACATGCATCTGGTCATCTGTAATTCACGGAATTATCTGATGCTAGTTTAACATGTTCAGTCCTATAAAAAATTCTTATTAAAAAAAACGTGCTTTTCGATAATGCGAATTAAAACTTGTAAGAAGTGTAAAACTTAATATTATATTATTAAGTGTTCTAGTGCTATTTTACGAAACTGAAAAAACCATTGTAAATGTATAGATATTTTTATTGTGTGGTTAACCCAAGACCATGAAGAAGTGGGTTGTATGGTTTTGTAGTTTCGATATTTTGTCGAAACTACGAACAAACCATCTGAAAAATACAATAATACACGCTTCCGGTACATTATTATAAAAAATCTACATTTCATGTGAATTCTTAAAGGTTATTCTGATCTTAGGTAATTATCGATTTTATTTGCAATAAACGGTTTATATATAGTGAAGCACTCAATTGTTTATGTGCAAATTTCAATAAAACAAATTGTCTATAAAAGATGGTCTGTGCATAAAAACACGGCGTTTGCTTCTATGAATTTATATTGATTTTATTAAGTTTTTGTGCTCTAAAATACCTAATGTATCCATTATAAAATATGAGGAGTTCGTGCTAGCCTTGTTGGTAGGCCTTTCGACTATTAAACCATCGGTCGCGGGTTCGAATTTGCATATTATATTCTTAGGAATTTTATCACTTTGTTACTATCTGCCTTGACCCAAGCACAAGCAAATTTAGCTTAGTATTTTTATTTTTGCAACTCTGGCCGCTCATAGAACAGGTTTTATTGGCTTAGTGGTCAATTCAAAGCAACGATGAATGACTTATTTCAAATATCTATATGATAATATTTTGTTTTCATTGTTATATCATTTATTGTTTGAATTCATAATTTGTCATTATGAATAAATAAATAAATGACACCTAAAAGATTTTAAATAATAATTAGGTTAAAATTATATTAAAATAATTTATTTAAATGTCTACAATTAATGGTGTCGTTTAATTTCAATTGTATTATTTTCAGATGCTCAAAAACAACAGACGGAATATTGAAGAGGGGCCGTCGGTATTGGAAATCCTGGCAAGATATATCAAAAAAATATCGCCGATAGATAAACAACCCGATCGTCGAATAACTATGATATATTGAATATCATTTTAATGTTTATGTGTGACGTAAAGTTTGCAACGTTGATGGCTGCAACGCGCTCTTTGCGCTTTTCTCCATACGTCATTCTACCGACATTTAAAACACCTTAAATAAAATGAAGTACCTTATAAACTATAATATTATTTACAATATTTTCAAAATACACAATATATTTACAGATTAATAAATCGCGTGTAAACAATAAACAATAATGCGGCAAGAATTTTATTGTGAATATTTTAAAACTGTCCGCGTGATTGTGTTTCAATCTAATAATGTTGTATTTTTTAACGTGCTGTACAATTAGTTTATGCGTAGGTATTAATAATTATTAAAACTATCATTTTATAGTATTTTATCTCATATGTAACAATAGGCTATTATTAGATTTATACGCTTATAACATATGTCATATCTAATCTATAACAATAATATGTTTGTATGTTTATGAGTGCATGCAATGAATTTTTGTTATATTAGATTATATTATTATACCACACATTCAAATTATGTAAGTATAATATTATAAGTGAGTTTTAAATCAAAAACAATATAATTTTTTGACCTTCGACAAAACTAGTTAAATTATGCTTATCCAACATAAATATCCAACTTAAATATAATCATTAAATATGTTGTAATTAACATATTATGCAAGAAAAAACTAAATAAATAAAAATTTTGTGTAAATATTGTAACTAACTAGAAATTGGGGGTCATGGCAAACACTAGCATAAAAACCATTTATCCGCCCATCAGCGAGGACTCGTGACTGGTGGTGGGGTAACAGATGTGTAGTCACGTTCCCCACAAAAATACTGGGGGGAAAAGACAACGCGATCACACTACGGGCATCGTCGGTCGAGGAATAAGATTAAAATCTAAGTATTGCTTTGTTAAGAAGGCTATTCTTTTGTCTACTATATGCACTAGTTTTCGGATAAATCATATGCACATTAACGAACGCGAAGCGAAAAATAAAATGACATATTTTTTTATTTAATTTATATTTCAAAAACGAAAATCAATTTAAAAAATCAGCTTTCAAGAAATACAAGAAACGTCTTCAATGTGCATAATGCACCCATTAGACCCACCCGTCTAATTACTTAGTGTATAAGGAGTTTTGCATCACCAAAACGTGCATTTTTTGAAAATTTTAATATTACCCCTTAGCCTGCGTCTTAACCATTTAAGCCGCATAAGAACCTCATAAGAACCTCTAACTTAAAAGGTTAAAAAATTACGGTCGAATTTCGACCACTGGACGACCACTAGTAAATTATAAATAAATCAAAAGTTGATAAGTAAGTCGTCGTAACTTAATTGATATAAAGTATTTTGTAAAAGTTTTAGAACTTCTCAGACATACTTTAAGTTGATTTTGAAAAAAAAAATGAAGTAAAAGAGAATGTACCCACCAATTTATAGGAAAACCATCATTGTAGCTTTTTCTAATAAAATAAGTGTAAACATTAGTAATTGCTATAAGAATACTTCAAAAGGTTCGAAGAATCTGACAATGTCAAAACCTTCCCATATATCTTCACAAAATATTTAAAAAAACGTTTTGACGGCTTCTAATTCTTCAATAACCTGTATCTTATGGATGCTTGTGGTGGAGAGATCTTGTTTGAGCGCTTCTCGAACATAATTTGGCTCAAACCCCGTCGTTCGATTATTACACACTATAACGCACTTATCTGTACATATATCAAATGAATATCAAGTTTGGCTTATCCGTATAATCGAACAAACGATAAGTTTTGATAACATTTATGGCACACAAGATAAAATCAAAATTTCGTAAAACAACTGAAATTACTATATTCTCAAACTTTCAATATTAAAAAAATTCAATAATAAGGGTTGCGATAAGCAAAACTTGTCAATAAAACATTGCTACGATAAACGGATAACCTTTGAATGCAATGAAAAACTGCTTAAGGTAAAACAATTTTGAATCAGACCCGTAATCCGACCCATAATCAGAACAAATTTATGTAAATATTTATCGGATATCGACTACAGTTTGAACATCTGTGTTTATCTGTATTTGAACATCATATGGCACGAGATAATATTATGATCGTTGAATTCACCGACATTTAATTTGATTTTATCGCGTGAAAACATAATTATAATAATAGCATATATCCTGTGCGTTTCTGATTCGTAATATTTGTACATAAGCGAATAAACCGCTTTAAAAATGCGTATATTATTGCACTTGTTCGCGATTGTGTGCAAAATATTTGCTCAAAATGACAGTAGTTTGTTCGAACTCAATATTATTCATCATAACGACTTTCATGCGAGGTAAGTAATCGTTTACAAGAAATTAATACTTACAAATATTGCTGTAACAATGGTAGCAAGCATATTCGGCCCGTCAGTGAAGATTACCGCTGTTTTGCTTAATTGGATATTTTAAATTAAACGCACGTACCAGATTTCTGCAAGACCCCTATTTGGCCAGGTATAATCTAGTAGTAAATAAAAATCTTTCAGATTCCCTTCGAAATCTTAAACCATTTGTCCCGCGTTGATAAACATTAGGTGCCTTTAATGTTAAATTGTGTTAATTCTCCAATATCTAAAAATATAGTGTAGTAAAGAAAATAATAGCACAAACAGTAGTTTATGCCGCTTTTGAAATAGTGTCTTAGGTATGAAACGCTCACCGACACTAGTGCAAGCAAATCTAGCTTACTTGAGCAGGTTTCAAAATAACTGCATACTTTGTATGCTCATTGTCTCGGCGTTAATCAATCAATCTTATATACTTAGGCACGATGTAACGTTACAATATACGTCCGAGTTCGTCTTTGTACTGAAGCCAAGAACGCACCATCCGACGTGCTGAAATGCAAGTATATAAACCGACATATTATATCCATAATAGTCTTCAGCCGGGTTACGTAACTCTCAGCATGCTGAGTCGTCAGGTCACGAGCTCAACCTGCTGGCCACGAGTCTCTTTGTCTCGCAAGACGCGGAGGTGGAATTATTGGGAACTCGGGTCGCTGACTTCCTACTCAAGCCCTCGTTTATCCACGCCTCGGGCCGAGACGCGAATAAAAACCATATCTCATAAAGAGTCAACAGAGTTCCAACATCTTCGCAGTACCAGTGCAGAAGGCGCTGGCTGAAGGATCTTCCACAGCCTTATTACTTAACTAATTAATAGTGGAAGTCATCTACTGTAATTTAATGTAAGCCAGTTCAAACCCAGCTCCAGGTTTATCGGGCGGAAAAACTGCTCTTATATATAATTTCTGTATTTAATTCACACTATGTAGTGTATAAAATTATAATATTGAGGTAAGCAGAGTTATCGTTTGCGCTGACACGACGCATATCGTCATTAATGAGCTAGTACAATAGAAAAAAATGTTATTTTGTTACACCATACAGATGTTTTTAAAATATGCGTTACATATAAAAAAAAATAAAATGTACGTAGTTTCATAAGCATAAAAAATAATTTAATATTTATTATCTTATTCTTTTATTATTGAATTTATTTACTAAATATTCTTTTTTTAGCGCTTTTGGCATGAACGTCAGATGTAAGGAAATATTTTAATAATTCTTTTTTAGCTGTATTTATATTTGAAATTGAGTGTAGGTTTATTGGTGGCTCATTAAAATTTTTGAAATAACCACCCTGAGCTCGCTTTCTCCAAAGATATCTTTGCTTTAGGTGATGTAATCGACCTTTAGATACTTGCCTTGTAGTATTAACATGATCAATTTTGCATTTAAACTCTTCGCTACCATAATTTTCTTTAGTTAGTTGATATTTTGCTGAAATTTATTTTATATAGGAAAAATTTGGAAGAAATTATATATTTGCTCGTCATTACCTTGAAATGATTCTTTTGTACCTTTGCTCAGCAGGAGTTTCAAATGTATGATTTTTATATTTTTAATTTTATTTAAATATGTCTTAAATGTTAAACCGTAACTAAGACCATACCAGATGATCGACTCCGTAAAGGATTTATAATATACAACATCAGGTAGGCGAAACATCAGCTGGTAAAATTTGGCCAGAAACGCTTTCAATCGGCATATATCGTTGATGTGACAATCTCAGCTCATCCTATCATCTATGATAAGACCAACATATTTATGGGAGAAAACCAATTCAACTTTATCACGATTACAAAAAGTGTGCTTTGCTATAAAACATTCGCAGGTGTGCAGAACTAATGGAGTGTCTGTAACCGCCTTATTAATTGACCTGATACGTATGAGTTTGGTTTTTTTTACATTCCTATTTCACAAAATTATCAAGATATATTAATAAAAGGATATATTAATGCATAACAAGTATTAATACTATTATTCTTGTTTAAGTTTGATTTATTAATTTTATGTTTTAAACCATCTTTATATTTGGTATATTTTTATGACCATATAAGTGTAGTGTTAGAGAATTATCTTCTTGTATCGCTGTTTTTTACATTTATAATAAATAAATATTAAAGGTTACTCATCGCTGTTGTTATGTCACTATCAACAGAGACAATGCATGTATCAGCAAATAGAAAATTGCTGCATCTCTTAATAATATTAGCAAAGAAAATGAGTATAATAAGTAACAAATCGGTGTCAATATGGATCCCTGAGCAACGCCCGTTTTAATCACTCGCAAGTTACTATTTGAATTACCAATTTTTACAGTTATTTTTCTATTGTGAAAATAGGACTTGAAGTATTTTAGTAGGGGATCCCGTATTCCACAATTCCCCAGTGCATCCAAAAGTTTCTCGTGATTTATGGCATCAAATGCTTTTTTTAAATCTACTAAAAGTACTAAATTATTACATTTTTTATTTTTTCATTTGTGAATTTAGACAGTACCCGGGTTGTGGTGAAAATCGACGGCCATTCTATGACTCCAAACAAAAGGCACTATACTTAAAGTGACCACAAGGGAGCCGCAGCCCATAGCTAATTCATGAAAGCACACCACGGCTAGGGCTATTAACTTCCGCGAATTGGCTTTGGGGTACCTACCTACCTCCTGACTGAAAATACCACCCGTGTTTTTTATTTATAATCAGTTCTTCCAATTGATTTTAGATTCGAAGAAACAAGCCCTACCTCTGTTACGTGCACTGACCCCACCATCGAAAACGGCACGACCTGCATTGGCGGCTTCGCTCGTCTCTACACCGCCATCACAGAGAAGATGGACCTAAAGCCTGACTCGATACTTCTGGACGCCGGTGATGTCTTCCAGGGCACCATTTGGTACACTCTCCTCAAATGGAACGTCACTCAGTTCTTTCTTAATCAGCTGCCGCACGACGCTCATGTAAATAGTTAATGTTTTATAAAAGCCTTATCTACTATTGTAGATGATGCCTACGTATTCGTAGGCATCAGCGGCGCCATTAGGCAAGAGTCCGTATACTGAATCCCTCTTTATACTGTGCCGTAAGGGTTGCTCATATCAAAAATGGTTTCATCCAAAATGGTTTCAGCCTACAATTAACATTTTGAACTGATTTGATCCTGTGACTTTTAAGGAAAGTATGATTTTTTGAATTTTGAAAAACGATTTTTTCCCACCCCTAGGAGCAGTGGTTGGTGCTATCAAAAAAGTTTACTTAGATATAATTTAGGCCCTTATCTGAGGTATAATATACAATTGAAATGAATTCGATATCTTATATACTAAGAAAGTTATAGCAAACTTTCACTTTTTCGGAAAATTCCCTATCCCGTTCCCTTGGTCTGATTTTGCCTATTAACGAACTTAACGAGATTTTGTGCCTTTAAATTTTATGTATCAATTTGTAAGTGATTGGTGAAAATTTGCGGCAGTAATCGTGTCCACAAGAAAGTGATATAGATAGGTAGATAGGTTTTTGACATTATTTGATTAGAAATATTATTCATTAGTGATACAGCTGATTTAATTTAACGTTTTCTTTCTGACCGGGAAATGAATTGATCTCGCTCTTCTGTGCCGACGTCCGCGTTTGGTCTACGAGTATATATGTGACGGCCACTAGGGGGCAGTAAAGCATTTCCCGGAGCGGTTAGAATGGTCGCTTCATTCAGTACAAAAAAAGATTAATATGACTAATAGTAATAATATTCATTTTTTACAAAAAAAAAACAGTGCTATGTTATCTACTATAAATGTATATACCATAGTAAATAACAGCCAATTCAAAAAACAAAAAAAATTGCTGAATAAAACACATCAGAAATTAGACGTCGGATATGCTTTCGAAATCTTACCGTTGTCAGCTTATTTATTTATTTAACAGATTTTCCCATGTTCAAATTATAATTAAATTTAAAAACAAAAAACAATAACAATAAAATAAAACAAAAATTAAACATTAATAAATAAATAATTCACGCTGATCTTACAGCGGTGGAATAGAAAGCAGATTTTTAACCCCATTGGGCGAGCAGACAAAAATATCAATCTCCGCGGAAATGGAATTTAATAATTCGACTGCTCTCCCAATTGGACTATACTTGTATACGTCGGTACGACACGCTAACTGCCTAAACAACGTGTGCTTCCGTGCTCTAGTACGACGGTCCGGAACAAAGAAACCAATATCACTGAGTATTACGGGGCTCTCTATGAAACCGCGAATAACTTTATAAAAATATAACAATGTATGGATTTTCGCCTAAATTCGCCCAACATACCTAACGTCCCACTATGCCCCCAGGTGCTGGGAAACCACGAGTTTGATGATGGAATCGAAGGCGTCGTTCCATTCATGGAACACCTCCAAGCTCCAGTGGTGGTTGCGAACATCGACAGCACTAACGAAACGGATTTCAAGGACTACTCCAAAAGTGTTGTCATTCAAAGGAATGGAAGAAATATCGGTATCATCGGCGTAATAATATCTAGCACCCCGGTTAGTCAATTTGTCTTTAAAATTCATGGATTTCCATTTTACTCAACATCAGATAACCTCACTTTATTAAAAAAAATCCTTTTCAATGACTGTTCATGTCCATGTGAATTTTGTACGCAATAACTACAGTTTATCTTCTCGATATCCAATAGTTAACAATAGAAACCCATTTTGGATTGGAGCGAAGATTATTTTGTTGGAAAACTAAGTTAGCTAGTGATGAATGAAAACTTTGACCTGAAAACAGCTCGAAAGGACTACTTCAACTTTCCATAATCAATATCTGATGTTGAGAATGAAAAACCTACTTTCAAAGGGTCTGCCTAGGCAAAACCAAAACTGGTACTTATTAGAAATGACCTTGAAGATATAACTTGGCCGACGATGCTCCCGTTCCCGATTAGATAATGATTGAATTTTAATCTTTCATTGTAATTTTAAAAACCTTTATTTTAATATATCCTTCATAAGTGATTGTTTAAATAAAAATAATCATGACAATAAAAAAAAATGTGTTGCCACCCAATGAAAATTAATGTATTTTTTTATTATTTTTTTGGCATTATGAAACAATAAAAACGCGTTTTTCGGTTTGAGGTGAAGATATGCGCGCGAAGGGATTTTCCCGAGAAAAGTTTCACCCTACATACTGGTGAGATGCGGAATCGTGTTTTAAAGTACTTTGATAAAATTTAATACGAATTTAATATTTTAATAAGTGTTTTTTAATGCGAAAAAGAAATGCGAAATGTCAATATGTACATAATCATCAGCATTTTGGTTCAAGGAAATGGCGAAAACAGGAAATCTTATATTCCTGGATGAAGTGGAATCGGTCAAACAGGAAGCAGCACACCTTAATGACCAGGGAGTTGACATAATAATCGTACTGTCGCATTGCGGTCTCGATATCGATAGGTGAGAACGTTTTGTAGTTTCTGTTTCTGTAGTTCCCTATTTTAACACCACCACTTCCTTCCCAGGAAGTGGTGATGTAATGGAAGTAATAGTAATGGAGTAATTCAAATAGAAAACTTTCTTATGTTAATCTTTGGTCGCGGTTTTTTTTTTTGTTCTACCATGGAAAGCTTCATAAAGAAATAATTGTAATGTATTTAATATATCAAGTAATTATATAGGAATGTGTTTTCTATTACAATAAACACAAAGTAATCATTATTTTAAACGCCTCAAAATATTTTATTTTCACTTATAGCACGAAAGACAAATTTTATCCTCATTAAATCTACCTTTCTTGGTACAGATAATAGTGCTTGTCGTTACCTATAACACTTTTTTTTATAATTAAGAATAATAATATTTTTTATTTCAGAAAAACATTGTAGATTTTTTTCTGAGCAATGTCAGCCTGTACTAAAATAGATCTTTTTGTTATTCAAAGATTATAATGAATTAATTAAGATTATAAGGTTAATAAAGAATGTAGATAATAATTATAAAATAATATATTATTAGAGTACATTTTAAATATATTATTATTTAAGGGCTTTCTGTTTATTATCGGAATTTATTGTCATAAATAAACAAATAAATAAAATTATAGCATTGTTATGTTTCAGAAAATTAGCTCAAGAAGCCGGGCCTTATATAGACATTATCGTCGGAGGTCACAGTCACACCCTGCTCTTCACCGGGGATACCCCAAGCGGAGAAACTCCAGTTGCAGATTATCCGGTACTAGAAGTTAATGCGGATACACAAAGACAGGTATATTAACATCATAAATAAATATAATATAAGTAATAATACAATCCATTGTTGATTCATTATAGTAGATTACGATTATAATATGAAAACTTCAAAAATAAACATTCTCGTCACCGGCGGTGGTGGGCTAGGATTGTTCAGATATTGGTTGGAAAGCTCGTCAGCTCTTACTAGTCTTATCAACACAAAGGAACTTCGTAGAGCAAATTGATAGCTGCAAAAAGAAATTACCATAATTCATTGGATCAAAAGGTGATTGTATTTTATCAAAAAAATAATATCGTTTGATTTTTTTACCTTCTAAAAATGCCACAACGAGAATAGTTACAGTCGTTGGAAATAACACTTGCTTATAATAATATTATTATATAATAATATCATTATCGCATTATAATATTTCCGTAATAAAAACCATAATTCAAACTCTCGGAAAGCGACGACCATTGGGTTATTACCTGATTAAGTAAACGTTGCGGCGTCCTCTGGTTAGTGGTACAGAGTGAGTTCGTAGCTCGTTGATTTGGATAGACTGTTTGGACTAAAATCGGTCACTTTGTATCAAATACAACAATTTAGGAGCTATTTTTAGGAGATTAGAAAGATTGTCTCAGAATACCTTGGGAAACCCGAATCTTGACGTTAAATAAATGTAAATGTGGATGCTTCTTCGGTCTAAGAACGTGCTATAGCAAGCATATTTGCTTACTGTCCTCGTTGGATGAAAAGATTAAGTTCACAGTTGAAATTGTAGTTCACGCTAACTACAGGTTACACCTTTTCAACTAAGTGACATATAAAAATGTTAACTCCGAAATAAAATATAAAATGTTAGATTCCTAATTAAACAACCAGCAGTTAATTCCTTTCTCACGCTTAACTGCGTCCCACGGTCAGTAGTAGCACCGCCGATAAAGGTAGTCGGCGTATTCTAAGTAAATATTCGTTTAAAAATAATGACAAAAAACAGAAGCGTGTGAGTCCTTTGGCTTCTTTGTATCTGGCTATGGAAATTTCTAGGGAAAACCAGGGTGAGAAAATTCTTTATATTTGGGTGGGAAGGTGTCGGCACGTGACTTGCTGGTTCTTGTAATGTAAGAAATCGGTTGCTATCCACCATTACCTTACACCATTTATGGAGACACGACACTCCTAGATTGGTGTCACCTGCAGAAGTATCTTTGTCCTTATTCTAAATTATTTTTTACTGTTTTTTTATTTAATATTAGTTATTTCTTTTCCACGCTTTACAAATTAATTAGTAATTTGTGAGCATAAGTGAAGGCATGACAATGTATTTAAAAAAAATAATAGTTTATGGCCTACCATTGTTTGGGCCATCACAAAGATATTTTTTGTTGACACGGCACGAAGCCTATGTACCAAATTAAAATGTTTCAGGTTCCCATTGTTCAAGCATCTGCCCACACAAAGTACTTGGGAGAGATTTCACTGTTCTTCAACAGCGATGGGGTTTTAGAAAGTTTTTCGGGGGAACCGATGTATTTGGAAAATAGTATTCTCGAAGGTACCTGTCTGTTCTAACTGGTTTTTTTTTAATTTAGATATTTTAAACACGATTTGTGAATAGATTTTGGTGGCTATCCTTAGATATGAGCATTTTTGGTAGCTTCACTTAATTCCACTAAAATCAACATACGGCTCCCGGGGCCCGCCCATCCTCACAAGGATTAGCGGAGGCAGCGATCGCGTTGGCGTGCTATTTGCCAGACCTAGTTTTCCTGGCGAAGCTAGATAAACAACCTCACTTCTGAATGATATGTCAGAAGAGTGACGTATGATATATATAATCCGCGACATGCTCGCCTTTAAAAGACGTTTATCATACGGGTACGGGTCGTCACGGACATCTAATAAATAAAGCTAACCTACCTACGCTATATAGGTCATGCTGAAATGTTTGCCTTTTAACGTGTTACATAGAAATTTTAAGCGTTGCGGAGATATGGGAAATATTTTGTTTTATTTTTAAATTTACCATGTGGCACATAATTGCAAAGAGAGAAAGGGACATTTTATATTAAAATTACAAATTTGTTTTGTCAATTTTAATATATTTTGTTGACTTATTTACTTTTTTTTTTTTTGGAACACCTATGGTGGCCTTTTCCCAATTTTGTCTTGTTTCTAGCGGAACAAAAAACATATTCTTCCTTATTTTCTCCATTTTACGCTCCTTTCTTGTTGAGGTTCCTGTTAAAGTGATATTAATTAAAAAAAAAACACAATAAAAGAAGCAAAGATAATGCCATCTATCTTAAAAACGCTTAGACATTGCTTACTTTGTAATAATAAGGGTTTGAATGATGCCACCTTTGGGAGAGGAGGGTGTGACTGTATGTGATGGGACACCCCTGAGAACGGGATGTGAAAGTCTCCGAACAAACTTTGTGATTAAAATATTGTACACACAGTATGTCAAAATCTGCAAAATTACTTGTTTTTAAGGTAATATATCAAAAAATATATTCAGAACAATCTTCAGAATCAGAATACAAGCTGCCCGATATATTCTCATTGGACATCCAAAAACGAAATTCGGCGTATATATTTTGAGAACCATTTTAAAAAAGTCTACGAAAATCTTTTCGAAGAATATGTGTCGATTATTAGGCGTTTTAAGTTACCGATTCACCGATTTTGATCGCAATATTTTAACGCTTTTTGTTTTATTTTATCAGACCCTCTAATGTTAGAGTTGTTGGCACCTTTCAAAGAAGAAGTGGACTTAATAGGCAAACGGGAGGTCGGCTCAACGCGCGTCCAACTGAGCCGCTCAGCTTGTGGAAATAGCGAGTGCAACTTGGGATCATTCATCTGCGACGCCTTTGTTGATTCGGTAAGTCTTTCGGTAATCTATTCAAAATATTAACAATTAAATAAAAGGCAAGTAAAGTAAAAGAAATGTTGTTTCACAAAAGTTCATCGGGTTTAGCCCGAGGGATAACTACTTAACAATTACAAATATGGTTGGAATACATCATCATGATTTGTTAATGATATTTCAATTTGCGTTTATTTCTATGTATATTTTAAATATTAGTGAAACAATGAGATAACTATCAGCAATTAGTCTTAGCCTGTCGGTAGGTTCTTATCAATTCATCTAATAATACAATACAATTATTTTTTTAACTATTCAAACTTGGGATACATTTTTATTGTAACACATGTTCTTATTATTCCGTGTCATATATAATTTCAAACATGCGTATTAAGTTTGTAGCTAAGGTCTTGGTTTATGTCTTTATTTTCTTTTGTTGCAAACAATACAATAACAACAATAATACAATAATTAACAATAATAATACATTAATACAATAATTAACAATATTTATACGCCATTTGTGTATTTAGTCAATTTTCATAAATGAAGCACTATGCGTTGTGTAAAATAAAAATAAACAATCCGACGTCGTTCGAATTAGATGTTGAACTGCGAATTGGCTTTTGTTGACAGTTCAGTTACGAAGGACTTAACAATGCGTTTATTTTAAGTATAAAATTTTTGCTTTGATATGTATTCATTAATTCATTAACTCATTACGTCAAATGCATCACACAAACATCAATAAATTAATATTTTAAAATATTAACGGCATATACACAGTTGTGATAGTACGCTAATAAGAAAATGCATGAGCGGTCACTTTAGCGGTGGTCTAATGCGGCTAGTGAGCGTCTAATAAGGCTGTTAGGTATTACGACTCCAGGTTTTCTGACATTACAGACGATTGAGAATGCTGAAGAAGAGCATTGGACTCATGCTGCAATTTGCATCACCAACCAAGGCGGAATAAGAAGTCCAATAAATCGAGGAGGTAAGTAAGCTTAATAAGTAATACACACTTCTTAGTATGAAAAATCCAAAATGGATGACGTAAAATATATGTAAACTGCAACGTTATCTAGAGGTTTACATCCAAACTACATGGTACGTGTGTCAATCGATTATAATAACATACAAATAAGTAGTTCCGCATCGTCTCGCATCGCGTATGCTCGTGACGTCACGAGCGTCTCTGTTACCAAGTCGCAATGCACTCCAAACTGAAAAATAATATAACCCCGCTATAAATGCTTAGAAATCAATATAAAAACTATTCATTTTGGAATGAAAAAATATTCGATAAGCATACCACCCGCTTCAAAACAATACATAATAAACGTGTCAAAGAAAAAACTCAGATTATGGTCCCCACTCAACTAAGCTACATTTATTTGTGGTGCAATCAATGGAAATGGTGGTAATGAAGCGTTAAAAATGGTGCGACTGGTGGTGCGGTGTGGTGGATTTGAACCCGCGACCACTGGGTCAATAGCCCTTTAAGGACTGAACTAAACTACCATGATCTTACTTGCTTGCATAATAATGCAAGTAACAACCACAACCATTCGATCGCAACTTGCAACTAATGCGTGCGTGACTATGTTTGTCAATTATTCGTTAATTTTATTATCATTTCTATCTAATTTAACTTTATTTTAATAATGTCATTTTATTCCTACAGCGTAAAACTAATAATAAATGCTTACCCATTATGAAAATAAAAACCTACGCTTGCTTTTGACAGATATTTCGATGGAAGATTTAGTACTAGCGGTGCCGTTCGAGAACACCGTGGACACTTTCTTACTAAAAGGTTCATATTTGAGTGAAGCATTCGAGTATTCCGTATCGTGGTCATGGAACGAGCCCGAGGATGGTTTCTTTGGAGGAAGCATGCTTCAAGTATCAGGTATATGTGCTGGCGGTGGTGATGTCAGGTGTATTTCCTCCCTCCAAGCTACAATAAGCAAAATCCGTACGGAAATAATATATTATCTTCTTAAAATAATGCAAACTCGTCTTTGAAATCGTATTCAGTGGTTCTTCAGAGGCACAATTAAAGCGACTCTCCATAAATAACTCGATGGATGTTTCTCAAACGCTCTCCACACGATAATAATCTTAATCCTTCCTAGGAATCGTGTTTTACGACATAGATACCGAGTACTGAAGACAAATGAGGATACAACCGCACTTCTACTTGCTTTTCATACGATTTCAACAGCCATCAGAGATTTGCTGTGACCAAGAACATGATATAATTACCTCCCTTGTATTGCAAAATCGGGATAAACTAAGGTTTTTTTATAAATTGATTCAAAACCGTATTTTTTTTTAAATCGTAAGTACGACTAATTAATTTAATACTTAAGGGTTGTTTATCTCACAAATTTTGTGTGTGCGTTTTTTTAATATTCACATTAGCGCGTTAGGTAAAAATCAAAAGAAGCTGATCTTTTTTCTAATATATGAAAGACCGTGGTCTTCGCCCAGTAGAAAGAAATCCAAAGATATCTTTTTTTTTAGCCAAAACATGTTTTTTTTATTTGCATTTATAGCGCAAAAAAAACAAGCGGTCAAATTCAAACTATGTGTATATTAATCATTAATGCAATTCGTATTTTAGGAGTAAGGGCGGTTTACAACGTTTCCATGCCCGTGGGGCAGAGAGTTCAACAGCTTTTAGTGAGGTGTGCTCACTGCGCTGTACCAGAATATAAACCAATTGACCCGAACGAGGACTACAGGATCGTTTCGCAGTCTTTCATAAGGACCGGGGGTGACGGTTATCAGGTAAGTCAATAACAGTACACAAAGTGTCTGGATTATGTGGGTAACACTGTCCTTAAAATCAGCGGGGCTAGTCTGAAACTGACTCGCCGACCGCTCGCTGTCCTTGTACCTACCCCGATTTATCAAATATGTAAAGATAATGTTGCCGGTAACGCGTATACAAAATTTCGTGTCTGTGCTGTTGACCGTTGAGGAATTCCTTCATCTGGAGCCATTCCTGGGTGTGGAATCAGGTCATGCTCACCATAAAAATGCATTGTCATCGGAACTGTCATGTCCAATTTCAACTCCGTAAGACAAAAGGAAGTGGTTCTAATTCAGCTTGCAAGATTTGTCCTAAACCGACTAACAAACATTGCAAGCTGAATAAAAGCTTTTGAAAATGTTGACATTCAAAGGATAGTAAAAAAAAAAATATTAAAATAAATTAATAAAAAAAATACGTATTAAAAATTAATAAATTAAATGTCATTGTTGCTTAGATTGTATCTTAGCTATTATACTAATAAATTATGTGAATCCTTGTCACTTTTGAATTTGTATCTCAAAGGTAACCCTTAAATATATTTTTAAGAAATCGATTAAAATTTTATATTCACCTCACTATATACTAATATGGCAGTCACTAAATATTTACAACGTAATAAAATCTTAAAATGGTTATTACTCAAAGAAGTTGTGATTTACCTGTGAAAAGATATACTATATTTGAGCCTTGAGATATCACTTCTGCTAGTACAAAATTTCACAGCACAGGAGGAAGTATTTGGAAATGTTTGGCGGACACGTCTGGGATCCACATCCGCGGATTTGCATATGCGCAAATTCTTCATATGTGGTGCTAGAGAAGAGTTTCCATACGTCTCGGTACACCGGGACATGTCACCGGTTTAGAGCCTCGGTCCCGGTTGTCCCGTTTGACCTACCATATGTCCCGGTAAACGAATAATCATGGTTTTATATTATTTCTAAAATTATGCCAATAATTCGTGCGACGACGTTAGATCACGTTGGCTGGCGGTGAAAGTGTGGGGTCGAGGGACGTACTGACATTTTACAAATATTGATCCATATTTACAGGACGGAATGAAAGACCGAAATACCTTTGTGAGGGAGCTGATGTAGTTCGTGGTAATTTACGATCTCACTCAAAAACTAGGTGGTTAACCGTCTTTATTCCCGGCCATTGAACGTATTCTGAAAGTGTGACCATTGAAAGATTTCCTTTTTTTGCTACCGCCCCACATGGGGGCGGTACCCCCCCCCTTCTTCCCCTATAACTCCCCTATATTTCCTCTTATATTGATATCAGTCCCGGTCGGAGCCAAATCATTTATGGCAACCCTATCAGCTAGAGGGGGTTCATACATTCGGTCTAACACGCTCTGTCCACGTTAATTAGTCCGTGCTAAAATTACTCACATCACTATCTGTCTATATAGTTTTAAATTAACTCCTCGTTAAGCGTATATTTGTACTATAATGTTTGGGGACCAATGAATAGATTTCAGCATTTTCAAGTTTTCTGCGTGATTCGGTAACACATGTAGTCAATAAATAATTTTATTTATAATAGAACAAAGACGAGTGATATTGATAATATTTTAAGATCTTCGTTCCAAAGAGAGATAGCAAAGTTTATTTATTTATTTTTAAGTAACATAAAAACTTACAGCTAAACATGTAATATTTAAAATAAAATAAAGTTTTAAACATTAAGCATTTCCCTGTTACATATTCTGAGTGTACTAATTGCCTTTTAACTTAAGATCAATTTTAAAATAGACGCCGTGGAGATAGAAAATAGATAGATAGATAGCTAACGAAACGATCAAATCGCTTTGCGATGCGTGGATGGATACGTTCCCAATTTATTATTACTGTTTCAGATGATTGCCCTCAACCACGAGGATTTAGTAGTCGGCTTAAAGGATATAGATATTCTACAAAGATACGTTGCCAAACAAAGTCCAATCATGCAATCTCTGGATGGTAGGATACAACTTCACGAAAACTGAAAAAAATATAAATAATTAAAACATAATAAACTTTTATGTATTGTTTTTTTATTATTTTAAACCTTAGTTTATGTAATGCCCTTATTTATAGTAACATAGGTATGTTTATTATTTCTCAATGTATTAATATGTTCCCTTGCACTAACTGTTTAGTCGCTGTTATTTTTTGTGCGACCTCAAGAAATTCAATGCTCTTAAAATGCCTAAAATTAAATCATAATAATACCGAGACCGAGTGTGTTAATCGTCAAACGACGATCTAGTAACTTGGTGGTTACTTTTTATTTTACGTAACTTTAAAAATAAGAAATTTTGTGTACAAACTCACTTCATTATTTTAAATGTGCTTTAATCGGTGGATTGCGTAGCGGTATAAAGTCATTCCACCCCGAGCAATAATTCCGTACGTTATTGTTGCAATGTTTGTTAATAATTTAAAACCTATAATTTTCAACAATAAATTGGCCATACGCCATACTACCTACTTACTTTAATTTTATACTGTTACTGTTTTCAGAAATGCAGGAGGGAAAAAAGCGACAACAAAATATTTATTTGTTTAGTAAAAGAGACGAAATTATAAAATATTAAGGTTAAAGTCATAAATAAAGAAAGAAAATGTTTCTTTATTAATGAATGTAAAATAAAACTAAATGGCAGGCTCATAACTTTCAATAGCATTTTTTCAATAAAAGGACTGTGTTCAGCTGCCCTATTTTCTTAGATAGAACAGTGCTGATTTTCAGCACATCCTGTTTTATTATATTATTATTATTATTATTATTATTTTATTCATCATATATGTATAATATATAAACGTATACATTATACACTTTACGCATAGACACACTATTATTATTTAGAGTAATTTGTAATCCTCACATGGTCTTATGTAAAATATATTGCTTGCGTACAAAACATATGTTGTATAAACATATGTTGTATGACCTATGTTCTAAAGAAGGTAAACTTGTTTCGCTCCTAGAGGTGGAGGTAACTGAGGTAAGTCATTTCATATCTTCGATGCCATGGTGCCATTCCTTAATACTAATCTGTGCCCAAAGACTCCAGCATAGAGTTTTATTATTCGATTGGTGTGCATGAACATGTTTATTGAGTGTGAATGGATAGTGTGTATTATGTGTATGTGTGTGTGTGTGTGTAAATAATTGTAAAGTATTTAAAATATCCTTTACCTAAAACTTTACTAGGTCAATTTAAACAATATGAATAAAAATATTTCTTTACAAACAAAATATACATTTAAACATGATACTATAATATAGTATCATGTATTAAGAAACTACACCTAGGAATTCAATATATTATATTATAATGTAATGAGTTCCTAGGTACATAATTTCATACGTTTACAGTATATTATATGCAGGCGTCTCGAAGCCAATCCCAATAAAAAAAAACAGCTTATTGGCCCTGTGATTTCAAACATGATTTCTATTGACGTCATATCAACATTCATCATAGTTTTTTAGAAAAAAATGTAAACTTTATGTGATTATAATAAACCGTTTGTTGTCATACGCCCAGCCGTGGCAAAACGAGACATCGATCCAGTGTTGTCACGTTTAATGAATTGACACTAGTAGCGGTTTAATAAAACTAATAAATTTGGGGATTAAGTATTTACGTTTTTTTTAATAATTCTTACTCGTAATATGGAACATAAACACCTCTATAAGTCTTTGGGAGACAGTTTTTTAAAACTAGAATTTTTAAAAAAGTGGGATGTGATTTATTATATAAAATATTACTCTGTAATTAGCAATTTTTCAAAATTTCAGGATTAACTTATGCCAATCGAATAAATATTTTATTTAATTTAAACTATGACAACACTAACATCAGCGCTAAGCAGCACCAGTCAATGTCATGAGTGCATGTCAACCTTGTTTTGTTTGTTATTTCGAAATCTAAATTTTCCGCCCGTCGTTTTCATTTAGAAAATGTGCAATTATAGTTTCATATTTAATTTATTTTACAAGTCAAATGCACATGATCGCACGAATTTAATAATTATGGCATAATCTCGACTTGTTATTTATTATCAAATTATCGTTAGACAGCTGACATGCCGCCGAGAAAACCTCCTCCGTCGTTGTTTCATACGTCGATAAAAGCTACAATAGCGGTGGTAAATGTGACTAGTGACAACTTAGTGAGAGATTATGGTGCTTGCGAATATTCGGAACTCGAAGACCAAGCCGCCAGGATCAAACTGTATCTCGTAGATCGTCTTCCAGCTAGGTTTTCAATGTTTTTATTTACTAAACAACTACTTAGCGGTGATTAGTCTAATTGTTTTGAATGACTTGATACGAAAGAGTAGTCACGTAATAAATACTAATTTCATAGACGGACCCTTTTGCTCATCTTGTGCTTCGTTTAAATATAATTTATGATAATATTATCTCGCATGCGGCAGTCATCGGCGAGGATTGAGTAATCCATAAAGATTTTTTTCCTTTGAAAATAAAGATCTAAATATCCACTTACAACTAGAACTAACCTTTAAGTTACTATTATATCAAGTTAACAGTTGTGAAAAGTACCTTTATTTAAAATGTGATTTATTGACCATCATAATTCATCATAATTTATTCGCCTGTTTTGTTTTGTTGTTTTTGTGTGTGTCACAGATCAGTAAGGATATTTCAATTCTGAATCTTTAAGTGGCGGCTTCCCTGAGGAAGCAGGGCAATTTTCCATTGAAATGAGTATTCCATTCATCTGCAACAGTCGTTAACTCACCATTATACGTGCTGTAGACTCGCAGCCTATGATTGTATTATTTTATCTCTCTCCCACCCGAAGCAACAGAATGGCAAACCATCTTAGGCTTTCATCCTTAAGATATGTTACATATTCTCTGCATTGGTCAGATTTCAGCTGTTTCCTGGATCCAGTGGTTGTGTTGTGGAGTCAGCTATGTAGTTTTTGAGTTGAATCATGCAGACAGGCTGAGATGGATTTATAAGTTCTATATATATTAATATTTTATTCCTGAGACTTTCCTGATTGTTAAAGCTGGGTGTATGTGATTGTTAATTATTAATGTATTTTTGTCATTCCTTGGTCTATACTCTTTACACACAAGTGATGCTTCATAACCCACAGAATTTCTGCACGAGCGGGCGAGCAGTGCAGCATTATTGTGATCTTGTTAAATAAATAGCATTTTTTTGTTTCATCAATGTATAGCAAAGTCGCAAACTCCTGTCCACTATAGTGATTAGTAGTGACTTGTCTATGATCATTTTTTTTCAGGCATCTAGTAGATGATATATTCTTTACAAATGAAGGTTTTTTTCAAAGTTAGAGTAATTGATTGACAAGAGTGGTAATTTGGTTTGAGTCAACTTGACGTGCGTAGACTGGGATGGATTAAACCAGCATTAGACTATATTATGTATATATAAATTAAAAGTAATTTAATCTGGCGAGATTGAATTGAAATGTTGATATATTTAAAATTGTTAATAAAGTTAAAATTTGATGAGTTGGACAGTCAGTGGTGCAAATAAAATCAGGCATACAAATATAGCTATTGATTTGTAACCTCAATGTTACCAACCATAAAAGTATCCATAAAGTGAATAACTAATTCTTATGGGAATTAAAATTGAAATATTGTAAAATAAATTAAATATTATGGTTGAAAGACACTATATGGAATTGATGATTTTCATATTTCTCCACAGAATATTTGAAGTTCTTTGCGCGCACCGCGAAAGCAGCACGGGCAGTTTCAACTCGACCATACAGCTGTTTTTGTTGATGCACCCATTTATAAATGTCTTCAAAAAGTGTGAAATCGACTGGGGAATACCGCACATATTTTGGATGAAACAATTACAATCTTTGCCAAAATTAACTGTGTTAGACCTAAAGCTAATCTGTACAGATGAAATTCTTGAAGTCATTGGTCAAAATTGCCTTATGCTCGAAGAAATCAACACTGTGTCGAGAGTAAAGGTGAAGAAGTCTCCGTTCAACGCCACAGTCCTCAGCAGAAACGTCTCAGACGCTGGCCTCGAGTATCTATTAAATCTGAACCACCTCAGAATATTATCCATAGATCCCCCCAAGAATGAGTCCACCAGAGTGATTTTCGGTCGTTGCATCACCGAAGCAGGCATTAGAAAGATCGTCAGCAGTCTGCCGGCTTTGGAAGAGCTAAGAGTGGACTCATGCGATTTGGGCTCAACTTTGGTTGAAACTGATACGGTTATTCCTGGACCGCTGCGACTGAGGAAGATTAATTGCAACCTCTCGTCGGCCGAAAGCGTCCAACGTCTCATTGCGCTCTGCCCCTACTTAAAAGAGTTTAGCTTGACGAATCTGTCTAAGCACCATAATGACGAAGTCCTTCAGCAGCTTGCCTCTAGCCATCTGCAGTTAAGCAGCGTTGACCTGTCCTATTACTCGTTCACATACTCATTGCAAGAACTGCTTAAGATTAAGGGCATGTATCTTACACAATTTACATTACACGAAATAGAAAACTCCATCACCTTAGAAGCTATAATAGCCATTGGGAGAAACTGTCCTAATCTGAAAAACTTGACACTTATGACTCAGTCGAAATGTTTAATAGTACCTGATAACTATTGGTGTTCACCTAAAATATTTAGTAAACTTGAGTGCTTAATACTCGGTTGCAATAATTTCGATTTAGAAAAATTGCTGGTCTTCTTTTTGGATAATGCAGTTCGTTTGCATAGGTTGACAATCCAATACAATAAGAGATTATGTTTAGATAACACTCTTTTCAGCCTCTTGAGCGGTGGTATGTTGAGAAATCTGACCTATCTTTGGATGGATTCCAATCTCATGGTTTCCAATGCGGTGGTAAAAAATTTGATCACCTGTTGCAATTTATTGAAGACAATTGGTATCACTTTATTCGAAGATGGATCAGATGTTAGGGCGTACGTGAAGGAAAATAATTTTGACTTAAAATTCACCAGATAATTATTATAAGCAAACATTACTTCATTTTAAAGAAATTTAAAATCACCTTTATGTGCATTGTCTATTTGCGTACATAAAAAGCAATCAGTAATTTAAGCTTAAATTATTCATAATTTTTTAGTCACATTGTACTTTTATTGTAGTTATAAATATATGAAATGCATCTAATAGGACATGTTTAATTTTTTTTTTCCCCCATTGTAATAGATACAGTTTAGCGGCATTTTATATGAATTACACCTTTTGAACCATGCATTTATTTTATTTTAAGATTAAAAAAACCGTCAAGTATGAACTTTGAAACCACGAATAGTTCCGTACCTATCAGGAAACAAAAGTTATTAATAAAGAATATTATAGATTTGTTATAAGCGTACCGAAAGTGACATTTCTTTCTATACGTTAAAATCTTGATAAAGAACTAATCGAATGTCATCACCTCGATTTCGAGAAGACATTCGACATAGTTAGTACCAATAAAGCAACTTACTTAAACAGTTGTTTGAGAATGTCAGTCAAATTAATAGGCTTGTAAGTATAAGAAAAAAAAAATGGTACGGCTACAGCATGCCTAAAAGTAAAATATTGATTAAGTTATTGTTTTGGATTAAAAAAAAAACAAGCCCATTCAGAAAAGGGCCACAGGTTTTATTAGAAATATTAGAAACTTCTCAGATATTTTAATAAGGTCAATTTGCCAAATGGAGTATGAGAATGAGCATCGTGATGGTTGTACAAAAAAAAAACACACTGAAAAGTTCCAATTTATTATATTATAAGGATTTAATACTAGATGATAAAACAGACATTATTAAGTTATAAGCTTACCGAGCATATTAGTATTAGTAAAATACAATGCCTTCTAAAAAGATATTGTAAGAAGCAAATGTGAGGTTAAAACCTCAAAAGACTATATCATTACTTTATACTTTTTTCTACGTAACTATTTGGCTCAATTTTTTTATTTTCAAATTAATGTAAGTCCACAATAATATATTTTATTTGATAATCACATATTCTGTCCCTGACCACAAGTGGCAGTATTTATTTTAACAATTTGCGTGGAAAGAAAATACAATATTTACAAATATATTAATAAATTAAAATCTAATCATTATCATACTAACATAAATTAGCAACTAAGAATCTTATAAATTGATTTGATTATTTTTTTCAAAATTATTTTGTTTTTCATGAGACCGGTTTAGTTATTAAAAGGAGTGTCCTGCATATAAAAATACCTGTATATTGTAACAGAACTGTCTATACGAAACTATATTTGTCTTCGTGACGAAACGAATCATTTTTCAAATTACACTTGTAAATATAGTTTTTTATCCGTGGACAGAGTTTGGAAGGTAACAATGCATGGAATCTAGGAAACTGAAACATGCGTTTAAGATTTGAAATTGCATTAAAACTTTATAAACCAAACAAACAAGACTTGCACAAATGTACACCCGCGTCATTTAAGTTGACAGTTACAATTGCAATATTAATTATTGCAATTGCAGTGACAATATTAATTATTCATTGTAGAAGACTGTATTTGTGCAAAATTTTTGTAAAAATATGTAACATTGTGACACATGCAGATCATTTTTACGTGAAAAAATAAAAAAAAAACAGGTTAAAATTAACTTTAGTATTAAACTACCATGATAAATGACTCAACTGCATTTGGATTCCCATTTACTCTTAATTATATTATTTCAAAAAGAATTTAACTTTGAAACAGAATCAATCAAGAAATGTTGCTATTTATGCTTAGAAGGCGATCGACCACGAGAGCGTCGTAAGATGGGATTTTTCTCTATGATCCACAAACGATCTTATTAATTACTGCACATAGAGCATAACTTTTGTCATTCAAAAGGTACCCTTGATGTTCAGGTAAAGATCATAGCTTATCAAAATGCCAGACGCCAATGCTAGCCTACATGCCAACTTTCAACTAAATGTTTGGGACAGTTACACAGTGTCCTAAATGCAGCATTTATTTTTCTTTCACATTATTTTCTTTAAGAACATGATAATTACACTCAAAATGACCAATGAAACCTTCCAATAGTTAATAAAAAAAACGCACAATTCCCGAATACCTGAAGTTCTAAAATCATTTAACACATACTGCTCGTACGTAAAATGCGCGGATCATGCGTTGCCGCCCGTTCGACTAAGTTCATTGACCGAATGAAATATCGCATGTTGGGCCGCCACCCGTTTTTAGTTTCTTATTATTGGCAAATAATAAGTACAAAACTATGAAAATGTTTGTTTTTTATATTTTAATATTATATTGACAGCTTATGTAAATAAAACTCGAATTATTTATCGCCAAATCCATCAAAAACACTTTCAATTCGAGAGCGAACTTTTCACAAACAAACAAACGTCAAAAACGAACTAAAATGAAAAAAAAAAAGATGAATGCTCTATGCTCTTCATGAATTCAGGTATACGCTACAATATTAATAGAAGAACAGTAAGCCGATACCGCTTTTAAGCGGCGCGCACAGCATCTGGCATATACATAAATCACGTAAAATCTCGTCAATCGGCGCTGAGTGTGTTAAAATTATGCAATATGCAAATTATGGAAAACGTCAATATGTAAATATTTAAAGTCACTGTTTAACATAAAGTTATGTATGTTTCCATTCATATTTTGATTAAAGCTTGCAACAGGTTTATAAACAATCTCGCATTGAACATGCCTGTCAGAGTCAAACGGCGTAAGTTAAAAAAAACGATTATGCAAAAATTTTAAAACAATTCAATAGTTACACTTATACGATTATTTTAATTTAAGCAAATTGAAAATATTTGTATGTAAACTGTACTTGTATTTCTTAGATTCCCTAATTTAATATTATTGTCACACAAAAAGTTATGGCTCATTATAGCAGTGTGCTTATTACAAATAATATTTATGGTGGTAATTGGTATTATCAACTTAGGCCTTAAGCCGCTCATGTGGTCTGTCAAACCTACCACTAAAACAGCCGACAATTATTAAAACTAAGAAAGAATTTATATATTAATTGCACTGTTCAATGTATCATATAAAAGTGTATCCGGTAGCTTGTCATTTTTACTTTAGGTTCAACTGAGAACCAATTTTTGTTACAAAAAGTCCCATTAATCAAAATTAATACCTATTTAATTCTTATAAGACAATCTTAAATAATTAATATCACTACCTATTAACTACACACGAGTATACATTTACTAAAAGGACTAATATTAAAAATTTGATTATTTATCATTCTCATTTTATTAAATTTTTAATTTTAATGAAAATTAGACATGTCTTAACATGTCCCGCATTTCTCAGGCTATTAGAAAATTGAAAGAAGAAAAAAGAAGCACGCTTTAAACCCAGTTCCTGGATTTATGATTAGCTGCAGCACAGCTCTCCAATAGAATATGCGAATTCTCCAAATCAAATTCGGTGCTTCATATTGGCCTTTATTACGGTCATGTTCAAAATGATTTGATTCTTCGATTCTCAGATGTAGATGAGTATCACAAATGCACGCAAAATTTTAATTTTCTCAAATGTGAGTCGTCTAGCTCCCGCCACATCATGACTCGGTGACTTCTGGACTCGGTTTATCGTTGTCCTTGTCTCCGTTGTAGAAATCATTTTTGTAGTCTACCATTTTGTCCGCATCTTCCTGGGATATGCGTATATCTGGGTCTGGCTCCTCTTTGATTTTATCGTCTTCCGTAAATGCTTCGCCTGAAATAAATTCAATCATTTCGAGAAACATTTCAACATATAAAATTATAATTTAATCGTATATTTGGCGGTACAAAGTTGACTAATAGGACGTAATTAATAAACATGGCGCAATTAATAGGTAAAGGTTTGTATTTGAAATTATAATAAATTGAGATTAAGACTCTTGAACCATTCGCAAATAGAAACACAATGCTTAACTGTTAAATCTTGCATTTTTTTCACTACAAAATCTGACTCAAGTTTTGATTCTGACAAAATACATGATTTTTATAACCGACTTCAGAAAGAGAGGAAAGTTCTCAATTCGTCCCAATTTTTTTTAATGTATATTCACTCTACAGAATTTATGTTCGCTCTCAATTAAATTAAGTGAAATTAATAACTTAGTAAGTTAAATTAAGTGTAAGATAGCAAATAATCCAAAAATAAGTTTTAAGTTCAAAATGTTTCATGCAGACATGTTTATAGTGAAGTTGCATATGGTGTATTTCTTTCTGCGCTTATGTGGATTGGTTTTTTTGTTGTTTACTAAATATAAGAAGTTTATTGTATTATTTCTTACGTTTTTCGGATGTAAATTAATTTTGAAGTCAGTAAAGGGTTATATGGTATTATAATATTTTCATGTTATAAAATAACAAAATGTTACCTGGTACCATCTGCATTTGCACACTGGGCGAATGTTGACACATTTTTAAATTATCGTAAACATGTTTTGTTATTGTCTCTAAGTACTGTTTACTGTTAGCATTGTCATGTCTGTAAAAAAAAAATATTAACTCTTTTATGATTGTGCCCACATTAAAAATTGATTAAACATAATAAAATTCAGAGAAAGTTTCTTCAATGTCGTAGAAAAATTAAAATTTCAAAACCCAATATGTATTCCAATTTGGTTCGCACCAACAAAGTCACATCACTAGCTTAATCCTTGTTTTTTACTATCCGTGGTCACAGGCCTCTAGCACCTGTACAGTTAACAGATTTTTAATACACATGACAATTTGCAAAGAAACACAAAGAAACAGAAAAAAACAATCAGGTAAATTTTAAAATCAACTAAAAGCATCTTATTTTGGCATATATAATATAATGTGTAATTTTGCTAAACTCGGTTATCTTACACAACGCATAGATGTCCGACAAACTTTTCGAGAAAAACACAAAACAAACTTTGGAATCAAACCCACCTGCTAGGTATTTCCGGGTGCAGAGTGAAATCAGGAGCAAAATATTCCAAATATTCAGTGTACGGCAATTCGTTGGAAATATTCTCATCGACGAGCAAAGACGTTTCGTAAGTCCAGCACCGAGCAACATTCCTTAAAGTGTATCCCCCGCCGCCTACGACCAATGTCGGCACGTTTAGGTTCTTCACAAAGTTGACACATTCGCCGTGACCTGTATGGGGTAAAACACAATACTTAAAAACATTACATACCACATAAGGTGTGTAGAAATAAATTATCTTAATATTTGCTACAACAAATATCCCACAAATGTCCAAAAAAAAAAAAACGTCCCAAATTGTTTACCTCACATATTAATGGTTTTCTTATTAAGTAGGAAATTATGTAACAAATAAAGATTCTTATTAATGATAATATAACTAGTAAGTAAAAATTCTCTCAATATAGCATTACCGATATACCGGGTTTCAATTATTTTGATAAGAACCTCATTACAGGTGCGACGTGATCGTGGTGATCTCATTGATACTTATAAAGTGTTAACTGGACATAATAATTGTGCAAACATTAAGGAAATATTCATGTTTAACCCAACACGCAACTTTGCGGCCATTCAATGAAGTTATCTAAATCTCTTTGTTCCACTAATCCTAGGAAGAACTTTATCTTCAATAGAGTTGTGGATAATTGGAATCGGCTACCGCAGGAAGTGGTGGAAGCTATAAGTGTAAACCAGTTCAAGAGCCGCCTCGATAAATTTCTTGGATCTAGGCAAATCGCTAGTAACTGTGAATGAGATATGATCATATCAGCTAAATAGCTGCTTGCTCAGTGAGCAGTAATAATAATAATAAAACACTGCTAGCATAGATATCATTGTGATTGTGGAATATCATCAACTGGCCTAATTCAACCTGTAGCCAATATATTTGAAGAGGGAAAATATGTCTGAAAATTTGAGAGGCACATTAACTGCGAGCTTGTGAAGATTTAAAGATAGATTTGTTTGAAAAAGTATATATAAACAAGCTGTATTTTTTGAGGACATAACAATAAAAAATATGGAATAGAATTAACAAAAACTAGGCATGAAGACTCGGGGCTTGTGGGGTTAAATTGCTATGACATATGCAGGTCACTTACAATTGTTTTGGGCCCTACTCAACTAAGACAAATTTGCGTGTGCGAGTCAAGGTAAATTAAGTTAAAATTATATGACTATAATGTGCAGGTTCAAATCCAAGACCACTGAGTCAATAGTCAAGAAGTACTTTAACAACTAAAGTACCACGACCATAACTATCGGGCACTTTACATTAGATACTTGTGTATTTTCTGCTATTAGTCTAAAGAAGTAATTGCTACTCAGACAGCACTCTCATATTAAAAAAAACAACATATCACCTTTTGTGGAGAGTGAGAAACAGCCCAATTTGTCTCCGGCTAAGGAATCTGCCCCGCACTGGAGGACAATTGCAGTCGGGTTGTAGAATTCCATGACGCTTTGAATGACCGGTTTGAATACCTGTAAATATTTAAAAATATGATTGATTTAAGTACGATTTAAAATGGACGAAATATCAGTGTGCATGTCACATGAGGCGAGTGTAACGCGTGGATTGGGCGGAAACTATCACTCACTAATCCAATAAACTTTAAATTAAAACCTTTCCCTTATCAAAGCTGAAACACGACACCCGTATTTCAGCTTTCGAAATTCATCATGGTTTCGAGGAAAAACATTGTAAACTTTAGATGGCGGCAGCGAGGTCATTTGCCGCGCATTGTACACAAACGCGGCTAAGGTCAAGAGATATTGATCGTGCATCTTCACGCAAAGTAATTAACTCCGGTGCAATAAATTTGGGGTGAATTATTTAACATTTTAAAAACAATCTAGATGAACATATAAGAAAAAAAAACAAAGAAAAAACAATAACAATTTTGATACTGAATAAGATACAGGCTTATCAGCTATACTGCCTGCCTATTATTATTATTTAATATAATTTCTTTCTTATAATAGAGAACATAAACACCGCACTATCTTCGGAAATGGTCTTGGGGAAACTATATATACATATAACCCTGTATGTAATAATATAATCCCAGAATTAGTAAACAAATTAGGAGGATATCGACATAACTTACATAAAAATAAATTAGACTGAAAGCTATGAGCATATGGAATGCTGACTATGAAGCGCAAACGAGAGCCAATATATAACAAAATTAAATAATTATATGATCAATTTTAAATACCAACCTGCACATAGCTCTGATCATCAATTCCCTCTTTAAGAGGAACATTTACAGAATAATACCTCCCGCTTTCAGCTCCAATTTCGTACATATCACCGGTTCCTGGGAAGAAGTATGTGCCGTATTTGTGGAAACTGACAGTCATGACGCGGTCTGTTAGATAAAATGCTTCCTGAACGCCATCGCCATGATGTACATCGATGTCTATGTACAAAACCCGAGGATGATATTTTAACAGCTCCAAGATTCCAATGACTATGTCATTGACGTAGCAAAAACCTGTAATAAGTGTTATCAATAAATCTATATTATATTTGTTGACAACAGGGTTTCTCGAAGTCTGTATTTGTATACAACGTTTTAAATAAATCCGAACATTATGGAAAGGAGATTGTAAATCCACCCACCAGCTGTTCTTCGTCTTCTCTGTAAGCTTTATTCATTATTTTACATCTAAGGATAGCAAATTCTTATTAAAATCTATAAGTCTTATCGTCTTTCCTGTCAGGATGGGTGAAATTTCGGTCAGTGATTTAGCCTAACACATTCATTTATACGTTCGGATTTTGGTTTGATCATGGACGGTAATTTGAAAATGTGATATTCATGTTTTTTAAACTAGCAAAAGAACCTCTCATGTAACAAGCATAATTGAGAAAACAAAACCATAAAATTTGAAACCAGGTTGCTATAAATATTACTATATTCATTGGAAATATGTTAGTTTTTACTCTCTAAGGTACAAGATTCTAAGTATTTTGTTTTAAATTTTGCATTTGAAGATTTTCGACAAAATAAATTTATAACTAATCTAGTTTTATTGGTTCGCTAATGTTAGTGGCACCGAAATTCAGGGCCTGATTCAGCAGTATAATGAATAATAGAAATAAACATTACACAAAGTTTATATCTAACATACCAGAAGCTTCAAATTTCTTAGCATGATGTAGTCCGCCAGACCAATTAATGGCTATATCACAGTCATTGTTGTTCAATTTCATAGCGCCTTCCAGTGAGGCGCCCGTGTACATCGAGCAGAAGTCAAAGAGTCCTTCGAAAACGGGACAATCGTCGCCCACATTGAAATGAGACAGATACTTCGTAAAACTTGAAATGTTCTGCGGAGTAACTCGTTGAAGGAATTCCACGTATTCTTCGCTGTGAAAGCGACACATATCATGAGTGTTGGCTCGAAATGGTCTGTATATCTGCATTTTGTTGTGCAAGCCATATGTCAGTACTAAACTGTGAATGACCGCAAGCCTATGAGGCTTCATTGGATGACCAGGGCCATAGTGAAAATTTCCCACATCTGCGTTATAGAAATAAGATACTCTCCGGGACCTCATTTTTACTTGTAAAATATTCCTTTAGTATGTAGATAAAAAGTAATATGAAGACAACCAGAAGCAACTGTTTTGTCACTTCCACGCTTCCCAAAGGCATATCATACTGTCACACACGACAACAGTAAAATCTTTATCCGTCGAGGTAAATCGGAATAAGCTGCTTTTACATAATTAAAGTAATGATATTATTTTTTTTATCTAACAACTCGCGAGAAAAAACCTGCGACCCGACCCGACCCGTCTGACAGTTCGTTCGATCGATCGATCAAGCTTCGAAGCTGGCTGTTCCCATTGGTGCTCGCCCCTAACCCACCATAAACTATTTCTTCTTAAATTTGTAAAGACGATTTCACATTAGGATATTCTTTAAAAATAATATTTCAGTAACGTTTCATTACGAGATGTAGGCAAAGGAAGGTGTATGGGTGCCGCGTTTACGGACATATCCAAATATGAGGGCAGATGTGCCGTTTTTGACGCACGGTGCCACAACTTTCTAGCGTTACCGACACGACTTCAATGTGCTCGAGACGGTCTTTCAAACCGCTTTAAGATTTTTATGTTTCGACTTAATTTTTCAACCAGCTTAGTCCGGTATTGACTTTTGTAATTTTTACTTCAACTCTATAATATATATACAACTTTACCTTAACTCTCGGTGACGTATATTTCTTTACTTTTCATTATTACTACTTACTTTTCATTACTACTTTTCATTAGTTCAGTGCATATAAAATAACATTTAACAATTCGTTTTATTAGAAAATGGCCTAACCAAGTATTTCCGTTTTGTTTAGTCCACCAGACTAGCCGCCGACCGAGCAGTTTTAAAGACCAGTCTTTATATCTGCCCAACCAATGAATAGCAATCATTTATTTTCTTAGAAACATATACATTCATGTGGTTCATATTAGAATATGTGGTCCATAGTCCAGTTTTTATACAATTTATTGATTTTTGTCTTTATTATAAATAAATAAAATAAAATATGGTTTTGATTCAACGTTACCTATCCTGCAGCTTCGAAGCGGTCGCCATGAGTAATATTAGCTCCTATCCCAAGCGCGTTTGAAGCATATATGAAGTCAATAGCACACCAAAAGTTTAGAACATGTTGAGAATCATTATTTTTTTTATTGATATTTTTGTTAAATAACATTTCGCGTACTGTATCTTGTAACACATTTGTAAGAAAAAGTATAATAAAACACTAATTGGAGAGATAAATCGAGAGGAAGAAAAGGATATTATTTCGTTTCGGCTACCATCATGCCCATCACTAATAATCACTATCTTTTGTCGGATCTCAGGCTGTTCTGTCATTGTAGGCACTGTCATTTTATTTTTACTTAGATGGTATAAATGTGACGGCAAAACGTGAATAAAATGTCGCCAAGCCTAGATAAAAAGTAAACGCTAATGAATCTTAAAAAGCTTTTTTTAAGAAATTGCGATCTTTTCGGTTACACGATAACTCCCCGATACAATCAATCGTGAAGCCCTAGTGAAATATGGTTTTTAAGTACCAAGAAGTACCGTTGTGCATCACAAAGTAATAATAACTTTTGAAGAAGTGTGTACAACTTGTGATGGGCGATTTGATCATTTTTCTACAATTCATGTACGACTTTTAATGAATGTCTGACGACGACAGCGATTACGATTCAGTCACTGAAAAAACAGCTCTAATGGAGGGCCAAGGTGATATGCAAAACATTCAGAACAGTGACAGCGGCGCGAGTCACTCTCGAAAGCGGCGAGCGAAACCTGAAGCCACGGGAACTTCTTACGGAGCCGATGGCAATCTTGGCGAGTCCAGCGACGCACCGACAAGGGAATTGGATAATCTGCAGCCAACGGAGGAAGATAAGGAAGAAGATGATTTAAAATATGGTGCTAAGCACGTAATTAAATTATTTATTCCTGTAACTCTTTGTATGATGGTTGTAGTGGCTACAATATCGTCTGTAAATTTCTTCACGACCCAAGACATCTATTTGGTGTACACGCCTTTTCATGAAGAGAGTCCGGATACTTCCACTAAAGTGTGGAACGCAATAGCAAACTCTTTGATTCTGATGGCTGTGATCGTAGTTATGACATTCTTTCTTATTTTGTTATACAAATGCCGTTGCTATAAAAGTATTCATGTATGGTTGACTGCATCATCGTTGATTTTACTCACCATGTTTACATACCTCTATCTCGAAGAGTTACTGCGTGCATACAACGTTCCTGTTGACTGGATCACGGTCGTTTTGGGAATGTGGAACTTTGGAGTTATGGGGATGATAGCAATCCACTGGAAAGGACCTCTTCGGCTTCAGCAAGCATATCTAATTTTTGTGGCTGCTCTGATTGCTCTTGTTTTTATAAAATATCTGCCTGATTGGACTGGTTGGGTTGTATTAGTTGTTATATCCGTGTGGGACTTGGTAGCTGTTTTAACACCGAAGGGACCATTGAGGATATTAGTTGAGACTGCGCAGGAGAGAAACGAGCCGATTTTCCCTGCTTTAATATACTCATCGACAGTTCTATACAGCTATATGGCGGCACCGACATCACCTCAGTCGGAAGGGGGCGCGTCAACCGATGCTGATGCCGGCTTTGAAGAAGGATGGACTGGTCGGGAAGAGCGACAGTTGCGCGTCGACCAGGTGGAAGGCCAAAGGCAACCTCGTACGTACACGGCGCAGGTACGGAACAATCCGCCCACGCTACCAGAACAACCCACAGATCAGATGCACGTTGAGGAAGAGAGGGGTGTCAAATTGGGTCTTGGTGATTTTATATTCTATAGCGTTTTGGTCGGCAAAGCGAGTGCATTTGGTGATTGGAATACTACCTTAGCATGCTTTGTGGCCATCCTCATAGGCCTTTGCTTAACGCTCTTCCTCCTGACAATCATCCGTAAGGCCCTTCCGGCTTTGCCTATATCAATAACCTTTGGCCTTGTATTCTATTTTGCCACTAAGGGGATTGTCAAACCATTTGCTGACGCTCTTGCAGTTGAGCAAGTGTTTATTTGAAATTCTTTGCCTTATTTGCAAATAATGACTAACTGATATTAAAGCCAAGGAACTGTTTTAACATAATGTCTTAGCAAATATTAATTTAGATAACATTTATAAAACAGTGTTTATTTAATTTAAAAACTAAATATTATTTGAACATGCATTTTTTTTTTTTTTGGTTAAGTTGAATGTAAATTTAATATTATAAAATATTAACAAAATACAAAATTATTTTTTTTTTTTTATGTAATATAATCGCAGTTTTAATTTCAATGCTAAAAGTTACCTTAATATCAACACATATTTTGCGGCTTTAAGGATGAACTTGAAAGTTCAACATTTTAATAATTGTTTACAAACCCCACAACTTTGATCTAAAGACAAATTGTTATCGCTGATTCAGATAAATGATTATATTAGTCAAAAAAAAGAACAGAATCATTTTTATAAATGATCTCAATCAAGCAATAATTGCGTTCATCCTTTTTATTAATTATAACCTATTTTTATTCTACGAGTATTACCAAAAAAGATTTAAGTAGGAATATAATTATTTTTATTCCTTACCACAAAGAAAATATTTTTGATTTAAAGTCAAGTGTAAAATCCCTTGGCAGAGGCGAGCGCACCAAACAAATGCCAAGCCAAATTGACCAAAACATTAGTTTTCTTTTTCACTTAACTGTACAATGGAAATAAACGTGATTGCCAATTAATAGCTAGAATAGAAATGATTTTGATATTGTGCAATATTATTTTAATCAGTAATGTACAGAACTGTAAATAACCGCTCTCAGGTTGCCTAAAACCCCACCAAGATATAGAGAAAACAGGAGATTAAAAAGTAGGAAATGTTTAAACTCTTTTGGACAGTCATAAATTCTAACTTTTTATACCCCACAATGGGCCTGTCCTTGGACAGTGATTTTGAAGAAATATAACCCTACGTTCAACCTCTTTCCACATATAACCATCGTTGAAATTGACAATCTTTTAACTAACCCTAATACAAAAGTGGGGTGTTACGGGGCATTTTCATCAGCAGAGGGTTATAATGAAAAGGCTACAAAATAATGTCACATCCTCATGTTGATGTCGTCACCGGTGATTTGGCTACGTCTACAAAAACATGCCATCCATGCCTTTGACCATCAAAGAAGACTGACATAAAAATTAATTATACGATCAATATTTGATAATTGACCAAACCAGGCTAAAAAATTATACATTTTTTTTGCTAAAATTTGATGGGATTATTGTGTTATGGTATTCATTAAACATAATTTAAAAAAAACAAATGCCATGCACAACAAAACACTATAACAATAAAAGTTGTACTTAAAGTGCAATAAAATTATAACAAATCAAATAAAATATTATATAATCATTACTCGAAACCATTTTCACCTATGTTTAATTTATAGAACACATGTTGCCCTACAAAACTGACATATTTTTTGCACTATATCTGGGCCTGCCATGCGTTCGTATTTGGTAATCATGTCCGGATTCGTAATTACGTCCGGATTTTTAATAATATTCGCACACTGCTAATCGCCTACATCCCGCTTCTCTCCCACCAGTGCTACTCTTTTTTTTTAGTTTTTTAATTACAAATATCCACCTGTCTCACATCTTCTGTACTCTCCGGTAATTTTACTCTTAGTTTTCCTAATTTCTAGAACATTTGAATCAAAATGACAAAAAAAAAAACGCAACTTGCGCTTCATGCCGGCCGTGATTTATCCCCAGATCTACTGGACCATTCAGATATGAACCAAATTATGACAACCCTAACTATATCTATGTTTCTCATCATAAAAGTTTGGTCAATTTTGAATACTTTGTCTTCTATCTACTTCACCCATATGGCTGCATATGTGCTTAGGTATTTCCGGTTTAAAATTGGCAATAGTCACCATTACGGTCAGTCTTCATTCTTCACTGTCAGTTCTTTTCGAAAATTTTGTATCGGATGGACCAGCTATAACAATTTTTATGAGATTTTTAGTCTGTTATTTTGGACATTTGGATCCATATTTTCTTTGTTAGTGTTTGTATTTTATAACCATGTTCTAATTCTGACTCTGAACTTGTGAAAATTTGGTTTGTATTTTTACTTTTTTCGTAATCCTCATTTAGTCCAATGAGCCCATGAAATAGTGATTACATTCTAACATGCTTTCACAAAAGCAGCCTAGAGATTTCACCGTTAGTTTGAATGTATCCTTGCTGCCAACTTGGTGGACTTTTAGAATACCTGCGAATATACAATGTGGCTTATTTTTGAAAATGTTCAGAATTTGTGTGCCAATTATAACTATTTTAATATTCATGCAGTTTTCTTCCAATACATTAATATGAATAATTAGGTCTTCTCCCCAGCAACAACCCTACCGACCGTACGTTCCGAAAATCGCTCCGACTCTATCAGGAGCTCGTTTTTCATAATTTTAAGAGAAGTACTAAAGTTACGCACCACACTGCTACAGGTGAGAGTGAAAGCTTTCATAAAATACAGGCCTGTATTTAAACCAGCGTGCATTACCTCAAGTGATTTGTTTTTTTTAATTCATATTTTAATAATTTGTACTAGGAGATATTCAAATATAATATTTAGTTTAATGCCTTTAGAATTGCTTTGATTGCTGTCTAAATCAGAGCTAATTTTTTAAAGATCTTTAAAAAAATATATCACTCAAATAGTCACGGTAAATAACATTGATTCCATGGGCTGGTTCATTTGTGATTGCCAAGGATTGGTTACAGTCGAACGACTTTATGACTATGAAACCCTCTCATTCTTCGATAACATTTCCATGGGACAATAATACCTCAATGGTCGCAGCAGTTAGCCTTTTTTTGTAGATTATAGTAACAATTCCTTCATTCTAGTTCTGTGGCAGCAATGACGAGATAACTCGTCACCGGCGCTGAGCGTGTTAACAAAACTTGAAAATATAACTTGAAAATGTAAAAATAAAATATTCACATGTACGTTGTACGGCAAACTTTAATAAAATTATACATTAAATAATATTATATGCTTCATAAGTACAATGACAACCTATACAGAGTGAATGAAATATGAATAAGGAATATTACATAGAGAAGGAAAAAAAAACTATAACTCTTTAAAAGTAAAGGCTTTCTTTGAAAGATTATTTATTATAACAGCCGATATTTATAAAAAGAAATGTATTTTAAGAATATTGTGCTCATTCTTGTTCTTTCAGCAATCCATGATTTAATGAGATTTTCAATACAAGCATTAATTAAAACTTTGCATTTTAAGAGAAAAATTGTAGCACACCTAGTAAATTGACGACAAAATACAAAAATCCCCATATGATGAATCACATTTCCTATAACTAGCAAAATCACCAATAAATAATAATTATACTAACATTCAGAAGGAAGAAATGTCATTGTTTATTTGATATTCATTAGTGATAAATAATGTACTGCGACAAATGTACTGGACCTATGTAGGTTTTTGCTTACACATTTTGAAATATCTTACTAAGCGGCGGTAGTATATTTCTGTCTTGTTGTAGGAGTATAGTATAACTTCTTGAATCCATAATGCCTTCCATAAAATTAAATGCAAAAGCGCATTGAAACAACTTACAGAAAACAACTGCAAACACATTACTTACAATACTGATATAACATCTTTGAAAACGACGGATGATTTATTTCATCTTTGAAACTAAACTGATATAACTAATATTAACTGTAAACTATAATACCAGCAGGCAATATAGTTTATCTTTGTTAAAATGGCTGTTTCGAATTTGTTACTTCGTCACTATGTTTAGTTAATTATTAAATATTATGCAGGATCGCAAAAAATATACTTGATATTTAAAATTAAGTTATAATGAAGTCGAACTGTTGATTATTGAAACAATATTATTTTCATTGGGCCACCACTGACCTCAGATCTTAAACAGGCTTCGCTCCATTTTGTATTTTAAATTTAATTATGTAATTAAATGGATACCTTGCGTCAAGTAAATTTTAAGCTATCCTCAATATCAATCAGTTTTTCTTTAGCTGTAGTGGCATATAGTATTTACAAAAGTTAACTGGGTGAGTATTTAAAAATAATTATTGAAATCAAATGAATTACAGCTAACAATACATATGTAAATCATTTTTCATCGATTGAATTTCTGTTATCAAAGTAATTTTTATCATAATTTACATTATACAGTTAAAACCTAATCCGAGGGCCTTTTTTCACTGTTCTTTTTGGTGAACTCCTCGGCGTTCCTCGTGAACTTCTTTCTGTCTTTAAGGAATTCTTCTGCTAGTTCGGCTCTCAGCGGGTGCTCAGGTTCGGGGTCATTCACGAGCGCCACTAAAGCTTGTATTACTGAAATGGGATAATACAAATAAATTAAATTCATAGTGTACAATTATGCAAAAAAAAATTGTGATTTATTAGAATCTTTTTTAAGTTAATAATGTACCACTTCAAAGCATAAAATAATACTTTCAAACCATTTTTCATGATTGATGAAGTTATGTGAAGTTGTTAGTCTCTGTAACCCGATATCGGGAAATTCTAGGTAACAAGCGGTCAACGTGTACATTAATTTTATCAGGAGCAGCGCGAGTGGCAGGCGCTGGGTTTACAATTATAACATTGAATAACTGCTATAAATCATTCGCAAACCCGCCGAATGTCACTCGGAATGCCTTACCTTATTTATAAAAAAAACAGTTATTGTTATACCTTGATCTGTCTTGGTTGCTGGTTTCCAATTTTCAGCGCTAATAATTGGTAGACAAACTTGACCCTTCTCGTCAATGTTCGGATGGTAGATTTTTGTTTTAAAACTGATCTTAGGCGGCTTAAATGGATATTCAGCTGGGAAATTTATTTCAATTCTGAATGCTCCTTTATTGTAAGGCGGATTGTCCTGTAATGCGAATTTTTTAGGTAATATCATATTTGTAAAGAATTATGAGATGGAAAATATACAATTACATTATTTAAATAAGCGATTAGAAAAGTATTTTTAATCCCTATTTTTGAAATTAGATCTTATTTATATGTTTTACTGAAGAGTAAACTTGGTAGATTAGATGTGATCATGTATTAAAGAAGAAGAGAGATATGGCATTGTTTATTACAAGCACGCGGTGCAGGAAGCCAGCTGGCTACAATGGAATTGGCAAGACAATAAAAACAAAAATCGACTTGTATTTACTTAGTGTTTAGGATTAATGTTTAATTATAACAGTTGTACTTTGTGAGAAACTAATCACTGTATGAACTGGAGAGAACGATTTCGTTGGGCCAATCGTCCTCAACGTGTGCAAGAAATTTAACCATCAAAAAGGTTTTTAAATTCAAATCCTGAAGAACATAGAGGAAGAAAACGCCTCGAACGCTGATGGATGTATAGCATTGAAAGAGAGATAGGTACAGCATCGGAAGCTTTTTAAATGCACCATCCAAATCTGTTTGTACCAAATTCAGCATTTTATTTTTTCCGCTATTAGAAAACAATCATCAAATATATATATATATATAGTAAAATTGTAAAATGTATTGCTTAAATACCGTTAATTAGATGATTTTTATGTTAAAATAGGTAAACACCTTTAGTTTAACATATATAAAAGTTTGACAGTACTGACATTTGGAAAATTCGAATGCTTTTTAATATTTTAAGGATTGAAATTTTTTTCTAATAGATTATATAGCCAGAATGTTCAAAGAAAAATTAATATTGAACGCACAGATAGTTGCATCGCTTGAGGTAATGCACGCTGGTTTAAATACAGGCCTGTATTTTATGAAAGCTTTTCACTCTCACCTACCTATCTGTGCGATATGCAATACGGTCAAACTTTCATTAAAGTAGTGAATAAATGATTTAAAAATTAAACAATAATTAAAAGATTTTTCGGTTGTTTAAACACTTATTATTGTTAAGTAAACAGATGGAGAAAAAAAGTAGAAAATATAGATTAGGTGAGTACCTCTGCTGAACGTTTCGGAGCTCCGTGGCCCCTTCTTTAACAGCTAAACGAAGCCTGTATATATATATATATATATATTTACCCTTCCCTATTATAACCCGACCCCTTCCCTTATAAATTGCCAACTGACTTACTGCAATGAAATAATGTCAGTTTTTTCATTGGATACTTTAACTGTTTATAAATGTTTTAAGCTTTTTTATTCACTAAAAATGAAATATAATGAATACTCACTGGAACTATGAGCCCTTGCCAGGTCAAAATGTTATTCTCATCGACTTGAATATCTCTGAATGACTTTAAACCCGATTGGCGGATATCGCCGAGTTCCTAAAGAAGAAGACATTAAATAGTGGTGCTTAAACTATAAATTAAATTAATGTAATTGGAATCTAAAATATTAATTCTCAGCATAAAATTTTCCTAAGAGTTCATTTTTAAGTAATCACCATAAACCTAGGTCAGGTTTATAGCCAGAAAAACCCAAAAAGAATTATTTAAATATGTTTACTCATTTTTAAAAAAATACCCTCCTAATAAACTCATTTGTAGAAAAAATATATAGGCACCTACAGTCAAATTAATCTATATTTTAAAAAGGTAGTCGTTTTTTAAATAAATACATATAAATATATTTGAGTACTTCTAGCAATAACTAATTTCACATATTACCTATAAGCTTAAAAAGTTTTGCTGGGTTGAACGCAAGGAGCGTTTGCGTAAAAATGTAACTGTTTGGGTCTAATGCTAATAAGCGTTCCTGGGGGGAGGGGGGGCATAGGGTATTTATTAAATTAACTTTTAATACTGGCAGTTTCGGAGGGTGTTCTTTACATTACCATAAAATTCTACATTAAATTCTTCACCCGATTAGAAGAGAAAGTGTCATGCCATTTTAAATGATTAAAAAATAAAATGTCAAAGGACTTTTTTTTAGTATGCAATTTCTTTTGTTCTGTTTTACGATTAATTTTTAGCGTTTATAAGTAATTACAAGCTATTATTTTTTTCAGTATCAAAAATAGTAAAATTTTAAGTTGCTAACTTACATACGTTTATAATAAAAAAAAGTGATATTTGAGTACTGAGATTGGAGTAGATACCTAGTATTTGCTTTAGATCATAAGCAGCTACAACCATTATTACAATTTTAAACCAAAATATTATGAATCGATTTTAGTTTCTCTGAAATACATTTGCGAGAATGTGTGAAGTTTTTCAACTTTTGTAGCTCTTTCATATAACTTCAGTGTGGATTGTTAATCTCGTTTATCGCTTAGTAAAAGAGGAGTAATTCGTCATACTTCTATAAGGTAAGCAAAATTTGGTCGAATAAAGATGTAACTAAAATTGTGACCCATAATTTTACCCACAACTAGGAAGTAATTCATTATACTTCTCTATCTTCAGATAAATTTTGAAATAGTAGAAAGAAGTTTATTGAATTGCTCCATTTCTTTATAAAAAATAGTTAAAACTTACTTCTTTGTTTCGATTCTTATTTCGCCAATAATCAAAGCTAGAGATACGCCAAAACTACAGAAAAATTCGCAATATTTTACTGAATAAGAATATGGAAGTAACCCAAAACGTTAAACGTTACTTCCTTGTTCGTTGGGGGTGTCGATTTCATACGCAAAAGCAAGTGGTTTCTATCTTGTAGCTTTGAAGAAATAGCTTTTTGTATGCAGATATTAACGACGGCGGCGATAGCTGAATTGAGTGTATGGTTGTAAACCTATGACTCATATACCACATAAATTAAACCCAGTTAAAAAAGTAATCAATAGAATAAAAAGAACAAAGATTTCAAGATAAAATTATGAACGTCATCTCATAATTTTGTTGCTACAGAACTTTTTACTAATCTAAATCCTAACTTGTAACTCCACAATCGTTTGCTAGAGGCACACTTTAATTACGTATGTAGTAATTAAACTGCTGCAAGTATAAAAAACAATCAAAATTATATACCTTTTGGAGTCGTCGCGTCGCTGCCATTTTGATTTGATTGAACTTGACTCGCTTGAGCTGTCAATAGTGGGTGTCAAATAGTATCTGACAATTTTTATGCCATTTCGAATATATTAATGACTTCAAAACCTTACTTTTATGACCTTTCTATATCACAATCAATAACGTTTTCAAACAAAAATGTATAACTACACTTGTGATTCGAAACGAGCAAGCAGTTGTAATATAATTACTATTGCCGGCTCCACAGAGTGACAAACTTTAGGTATATTACCAATTGCCAACTGCCAAGTGCAAAATATTCTGTACTGTGCTGAATAGTAATGGGCGTTAACGCGATAATCATATAACGTAGGTTACTTCCAACGCGATTTCAAAATAGCCTAATACTTAACGGCTATAAAATAACGGGATTCGTAGGTGAACTCGTCACCATGCTACACTGTAATAGTGTCACTTGTAACGAGATTTCCATGTAACTGAACGAGACTTAGCTTCGCTTCGATCTCGCTTCCGACTTCGTTGAACCTGATTCTGTAGCTATCTATGACAATCGAATACGCGTGTTCCCGTGGTGTCACTCGTAGCGAGATTTCCGTGTCACCGAATGAGCGAAGCGACTTCGTTGAACGCGGCTGTGGATGAACGCGATTTTGTCACCGCTATGAGCCAGCTACAGTAACGCGGCTATTCTTTGCACTAAATTAACAAGATGATCTTATAACGAGTACGTCCATTACTGAAAGCCAATCAACCAGTAAGAGCTACGAGCTGAATGAGTGAGCTGAGTTGAGTCAGCTGACAAGCTCACGTCAATTCCTGCAGCTCAGCACCTGGATTACCTACTGATTGTTAAATCTTTCAGCACATTAATTATTATTATTTTTTTTTAATATAACGAAATTGAAAGAACCAAATATTTGGTTACATTAACTTTTAAATAGCTTTATAATAAATTATTTAAGTAATATATTCTTTTACGACCACGATTTATTTGTTTAAGTTTAAATATTCATAACAGTTACCAATAGAGTTTACTTTCTATTTTAACTAGAAAATGTCTAAATAATCCTACAAAAATAAGACTATAAGCCACAACGAAATGTGAATCTTTTGAAGCAATCTATATAATATACTCCAAAATGCCGAAGTCGTAAATTAATATAATCAGCGGCGGCCGACGGAATGTTTACTGGTTTTTGATATGTTACCATACACATTCTATTCTTTTTACAAAATAAATATTTAGATATATAATATAAGATCTCTCTGATTTCATTGAGAATTCTTTAACGGAATAAATAGAAGAGATATTACATTTTATCAAAAATTACATTTTCAAAATATGTGTTTTTTTCTAACGTACCATAATTTTTTATATATTTTAAACATTAAATATAGTTTTAGAAAAAATATAAATAAATCAAAAAAATATGTTTAATCATTATTTTTAAAAATATATTACGGCACAATTGGTGACGATCCCCTTGGGTATTTTTTTTTAAATTTTCTTTTTAAAATAAAAAAATATGTATTTAACTTATATTTTTGTATGATAAAAAAAGGGTGTAACCGTTATATACTTTATTTATTGAGTATCAAAAATAAAATTTTGAAAACAAAAAATATTTTGCAGCTTTTATTATTATTTGTATAGTTAGTAATGAAACCAAATCCTAGATTTTTTTAAGCTTTACAAGTTAGTGCAGGTTATTAAAATAATATTCACAGTTTTTGTACATGTAGCTTCAAATACTTTTTATTTGCCTTTTATCTTTTTCTCTTTGCCTAATTCCTTGTCTAACTCTTAAATAATTTGTTTATAATTTTAAAATTGGTTTTCTTTTTATAAATAGTTATATTGTTACTTGACACTGGCCATAATCATTTATTACGAAGGTCATTAATTTGAAAGTAGAAGAAAAGTGAGCAATTGACATTAGAGTTGAGTCGTACTAGGTAAATCTCATACCTATTCTTGCTAGTATGAGTCCAAAGAAATACCTGTTCCAAAAACCTGTTCCGCCCGCACTAGCTAGTATTTGCGAACGAGTCTCAAATCTTTCTAAAAAGAAAATACTTCGGTACGTGGTGCATACTGCAATCGAGTAATAGGTCGTTACCTGAGTGATATTTACGGTGATAAATCTTTTAAAAACTAGTTATCGCACCTAGCTAACAAAATTATACCATTTTAGTTCTCAATTATAGTACATTCAGACAAAAACACCCGTATTAGTAAATATTTATTAAAACAAAAAACCAAAGTTACTTTACGCCTTCACTAATCAGTAGAATCAGTATAACTGTCATTGCCGGCATTCACACACAACTGATGTCACCAAAACTCATCAGGCATCTTATCGATATCCTTATTGTTATCTTGAACGAAATGAGCTTCAAAATGTGTGCTTTTAAGACGGCGAATTCTGTGGTCATTCAACCGTAAATATATAAATATTATGTAAAATTGACTCATTTAAGTTCGGTTTTAAATGAACAAACTTTATCAAACAAAGTCTAGGACGATTGCACAGTAAACCGATGTAGTATGCGCTATGCGTCCATCGAACTAATTAATACTAGTTGTCAAGGTAGTATGCGTCCATCGGACTAATAAATACTAGTTGGCTAGTATGCGTCCATCGGACAAATACTAGTTGGCAAGCTAGTATGCCCGTAGAACAGATTGTTCCTAGTATCCCATGAACGAAATACTAGATTTTAAAATACTAGCTCTGCCCCACTCGTACGTACGACAGAACACTGAGTGAGAGAGAGACGACAAGAACTGAAGAAATACTAGCTCTGCCCCACTCGTACGTACGACAGAACACAGAGTGAGAGAGAGACGATAAGAACTGAAGAAATACTAGCTAGTATTTGAATACCTAGTATTTCGTTCATGGGATACTAGGAACAATCTGTTCCACGGGCATACCTAGTATTTATACCTGTTCTAGTATATACGCCTCAACCCTAATTGACATTTGCTGCGTCACCATTTGCGCGCTTGCTGGGTCCGGCTTCAGGAATCTTACCCTAAAATACGATCATTATGATAGATGCTATTTGATATTATTGTGTTCATAAAATATTGGGTTTTATTTTAGTCGAAATATGTTTTCTGGCCAGTAAGACGTGTGATTTTTCCCAGGCACACGGCACCATCCCACAAGGCAGCACTGGTCAAATGTCAAAGTGACAAACGTCAATGTCAAATTTTATTGGAATTATCTAACCCGGTTGTCGAAACGAGGGAAACGAATTAACACTAAATGGATCAAGTCACAAGGAATAATGTTCATGAAAATATAAGAAGTTCGAAGATATCCGCCGGTGGTAAGGTTCTGCTTGCCATTACAGGTGGTACGGGAATTATTTTAACGTTTTTTAGTATTCCATTTATATTGCCTGCTTTCCGAAAGTTTTGCTTGCCATATGTGCCGGCTACCACTGAGCAAGTTCACAATGTGTTGAAAAGTTTGAAGAAGCGAGATGGCAAACTATTGGATGTGGGATCCGGTGACGGGAGAATTGTGATAGAGGCTGCGAAGAACGGATTTCATGCTCACGGCGTAGAGTTGAATTTACCTCTGATTCAATATTCACGGATCAGCGCATTGTGTAACGGCGTGTACAGAAATACTTCTTTCATCCGGAGAGATTTGTGGGAATTAAATTTGAGGCCCTATAACAACATTGTTATTTTCGGAGTGGAGCAAATGATGGAGCATTTTGAGAAAAAGGTTTTGAAAGAAGTAGTCGATGAGACAGTGGTGGTAGCATGCCGGTTTCCTCTACCAAATTTAAAATATACAGCAGTGAATGGGACTGGAATGAATACCGTGTGGACTTATATAATTAATAGCAATAATATTGAAACCACCAAAACAATAATAGGAAAATGAACAAACCTATACGAGTAGGAGATTAAAAATGTTGTATACACCGGGCGTTAACCATCTTGGCAGTGAAACGATAATATTATCCTCACATGCTCGAAAGAGCTCGCAAATTTATGCAGCTGCTGTTTGCATTTATGTGTAATTTACATTTATTAGTGAACTAGGCTTTTGTAATTGTAACCGCCAAGATACCTGGTGTAATGATATAATTATAAATGATTTACATTTTCCGATTTGGACAGACAGTTCAAATATTCAAGTAATATTATTGAGATTATCATTGACTGGCATAACAAAAAAAATGTATAAAGAATAATTCGAGACCATAGTTTTATCAATTTTTCCTAATGTGTGTGTATCTGAGTAATGCACTAATTAGCATGTTGGTTGAACACATATCAGATGAGCTAAAATGTAAAGTTGGGTCAAGATCTGTCGCTCTTATGACAATTCTGAAATTAAAGAGGAATTTTATATTTTATGAAATCTTTGGTTACTGGTTAACGGTACATGGTAGAACATATAAGTAAATTCAGCGCAAATTCAAAGTCTTCATTTGTAATAGATGTAGCAGCATATCAAATAACAATTTATAAAGAAATGGGTCTACTAAAATATTGTAATGTTTTCAATTGTCCCATATAAAAAGATTCCTTTAAAATAACCTTTTTTTGGCCATACTCAATCAAGCTGATTTTGCTTATGCTAGTCAGGAGAGATAGTGGGTGGTAATGAAGCGTTAGTAATGTCATGACAATAATAAGCGAATTCGAACCCGCAACCGCTGGGTCAATAACCTAACACTTTAATAACAACATCTGTGCAAAAACTAAAAAAGCAACTTTGTACTCTTTGCTATTGGACATGCAAAAATTATAACCTCTGAACACTAGGCAGATGTGGCATCTTCATTCTACGTCTAAATACGAAAATTAATGCAATTCTTTTTTAATTTATTAAAAAAATTCTTTCTATTAGGTATTGCTTGTGTAAAGTGTTTACGAGTGTGGAAGCGCTCAAGACCTTATACGTCGCATGGGTACATAGTATCTTAAAATTTTCCTCACCTGTTCAGTACAGCTACGAGAACTCATTATCCCATCACAACTTACTGAGCCTAGAGAACTGAAGGGTCATCAATGACATGACCTTATTGCACAACGTCCTACATAACCAGATAGATAGCTCCTATTGCTAAGCAATTTGCGCTCGAGGGTTCCGTCACGTCTAACTCGAAATAGAGAATTATTTTTTGTGCCTAAGTGCAATACGAATTACGCAATGAATTCAGTTATAAACCATATTGCTACAACATACCACAATCAGCGAAATGGACATTTTTCATTTGCATAAAGGAGACTTTATACTCAACATAAAAAAAAACTTTCTTCGAACATACATAATATTAGTAATAGTATACTCGTCACCACACACCCACACACATACACACATGCATTCACATTAACACACTCTTATATTCCACACCATATTCATAGATTATAACACTCATACAATGTTATTAAAAGACGATTTTACTTTAACACAAGCTTTATTTTTCTTTTTTAACACACGATCACGTCTAGAGCGGGAACCACCTCAGACCGCTACCAAACAACAATAATAACCCTACTCGGCTGACGCCCGGCACAACAATGCACCATCTCTCTCTCTCTCTCTCTCTCTCCTCTCTCTCTCTAGCTCAGCCCCTTCCAACTGTGGTCCATTCTTTTGACTGTGTTGGCGGTCTCTCTCTCTCTGGTCCGCTCTGCTCTCACTGCTCGTATCGGCCGCATCGTAACAATGTTATCACTATAAATTAGATGCTAGTTCGTTCTATGAAACATAATATATGTTAAATTGGAGATGCCTGTGGTCGGCTTAAGTTGTTATTTATCTATTTCTATGTAACTGTCATTATGTATAGGTGTAAGCATTTCTCATACAAATAAATAAATAGACACTTTATAAAAAAAACTTAAATCGGAACTATGCCCCATGGTTAAATAAGTAAGTGAAAGCCAACTAAAAATAAAATAGAACAAGTATAATTTTATATATTTATTATTCTAGAACCGTCCACTGCGTTTTCTGCCTGTATATTTTGTGTCCTTTTTTGTTTCTTTGCCTTGATTTCTTCGTCGTTCTTTTTTCTCAAGAATCCACGTTCTAGAATTTTTTAGCGGTTTTCCACGACACTTTTTGGCTTGCTCTCTTCGGGAGTAGAGTATTTGATTAGAAACGGAGTCGCCATCACCTGAATGGAAAAAAAGCATTACGGTGAACTTAAAGAGTAATTGGTCATCTTTAATTGCAACACCCAGTGCTATTCTCAACAATTTCGTAATTAAAAGATATACACTTTCTTTTTCAAATTTTTCTTGCTTTTACAAATGGCCATCAGCTCACATTGGCGCGTGAGACGAGTGTTATAGGGATTAATTCAGTCTATTGTTTATCTGTACTGTGTACCTTATGATTTTTTTTTAGAATTTAAACCAACGGCAATACTACAGTATTGTTATGGATAAAAATAATGCAAATAAATACTTATACCTACCTAGAGCTGTCGGCAGTGGCATTGCTCCTCCAGTCATTAAAACCAAAAAGAACTTTTTAGCTTTGGCCGAATTTGGATAGTCTACAACAACACCTCCGTAAAATCCGGCCTTCATAGCTTGTGTCGTTATGAGGTCTATTTGTTCAGAGTTTTCGGGATAGAACTGAAATACGGCACGAGCTGATCTGGTCTGAAAATAAAATATAATCAAAAGTTATGTCCGCCTGGAAACTGTGATGAAGTGATATTTTGTCCTCTTTAGTATTGGTAAGATTTCATAAATCTTACCAATACCATAAATCTAGGTAGATGTTTGTGTAGATTATTTTATAATAAAGTATATATTAAAATATAGTAGTAGAAATAGTATTTTTGTTTGAAGAAAGCAGTGTATTTGAGGATTCAGTGAATAAAATTGGGAGGTTTCACTTTGAGTTCTTGAGCCCTATCTGTTTGTTTAATGATTGTTGATCTAAACGACAATAAACAAGGTTTTCTATCATAACCGATAAGTCCTGTATGAACTGGTTAACTAGAAGTGGTTAACTAATCATACGGATTTTATTTTTTTCTTTAGTAAGTTGAGTTACTTTAATAAAGTAACATTTGAGTTGATAAATGATTAAAGAAAATTGCATAGAAAAAAGACTAGGGTCTGAACAAAGTATGCTTAATTCAGATTATTTTAGCAGATTACCCTCCATGTCCATCTATTCCCTTCAATCTGATGAGCCTATTTGTGATTTATAAAAATACATATTAATAAACTACTGATATATGAGGTATTTCTTAAATTATAAGATATCTTACCAAAGAGGCAAAGAGGGTACTGAAAAACTTGTATAGCCTTTGAACGGGTTTATGTGAGGTTTTGTCGGCATTGCACAGCCATTGAAGGGCACTGACGGAAACAGCTCCATCGAAAGAAGCTGCCCGAAATGGTACACCCTGTCCCATGTCAACTAATAATAAATCGCCTGCTGTATCTCTGTCGACGGCCACATCTGAAACATACATACTCGTAGTTTTAGTATGATTAGGATTAGCAATTTACTAATGCGACTATGCATAAGGCTCAAAAATGTTTATAAATATCATTTGCCAATGATGTTAAGTAAACCTACGATATTTTGACGGTTCGTCTTGAGTAATGTGTTGATTATTATGTATAAACAACTTTTTTTCGCCAATACAATTTATGATTACATATTAAAAATACTAATTCACCAAAATGTTGCAATCGACACAGAAACATGGTATAACCATTATACTGTTCTTTGAGCATTTCTAGTTGTTTTTACTGATCAATGGCCTCAATTTCATTCCTGGATGAAGGATGAAAATAGTAAAATTCATGTACATTAAGGAAACTAATTTTCACCCGGCAAAGGGAAAGCGGGCAAAGACCCAGGATCAATGATGACGTACAAACCTAACATAGCTGTAGATATATCAAGACCAATCCAAATGTGACCTTCTTCCTCAAGAACTGTTCCTGAAAGGCCAGAACCGCAGCCAATGTCCAGCAAAAAGCAAGACGTGTCTTCCGGCAAAAGTAGTAATTCTATACACCGCTCTGTCATTGTTCCTTGTATTTCCATCATGCGAGTGCTGCAATAAAAAGATTATTTTACGTCGAGACATTCAGTTTCAAGGCATCCTCCATGACCACTTACTTTATCAAAGAGCAGATCAGCTGAAGCCTGGTGCCATTGTAGGCCAAAAGTAAATCTTTAAATGCTTAAGACAAAGACTTAAAATAGATGCAAACAATTACTAAATTTTATGAATACTATGACTATTATTGTGTGTCTAATAAAAGTAAAGTTAAAAATATTTGTTCTCAATTACATAGATTGACAAATTACACATGCATCACAATAAATTTGAATAACTTAGCATTGGGCAATAATATGCAAAATCAGAAAATATCCCTCCTGCATTTGTCCTCCATGAGAAGAGTAGAAAATGTTCTGTCGTCGTCTCCAAAAAACGATCAGAAAATGCTCCGACAAAATTCTTATAACAAATCCCAGACACCTCACCCATAATCTCTAACGTGGCATCTCAAGATGAGCAATCCCAAGCGTCTGCTCCATCAGACTCCCCGTACAAAGGGCACGGTTTAGAGCCAAACCCAGGATGGCAGACATCAACAACAAAATCATGCATCACAATAAATTTGAATACCAAGAATTCTATTTGTCCCTAGGCAAGATAAGAACAACAAATATACGAATGCGCCTTCAAAATTTTTGATTGCCTTATCCCTCTTTCTATTCATCAGTATGTTACATAAAGAGAGAGAAAGAGGGTGAGAGTTAAAAATGCATTTTTATAAAACTCAGCGCTGGGTTAACACCGACATCCTGCGCTCTCAAGTACAGGACCTCTTTAGTACCTTTATAAATATTTTGCTACCCTGCGCTTAATTAAAAATTAATAAACTTTTCCAAATTTTTCCATATTGTCAAAGATTGTATCATTCATCTTTTCAGTCGATTTGCCGCTATTACAAAACAATGATCAAATATAAGTAACTTTACAAGTCAATTATTTCAATCAACTCAATTATGTATATTCTACATATTTAGTTAAAATGATTTAATAAATAATTATAATTATGAGTCGTTTTTGTTTATAAGTTTTTAATAAAAACTGCTGCTTTTGTTATTTTCAGGAAATTGGTTTTTATTATTTTGGCGTGGTTGTGAATGCACAAATCTACCTCTTGGCCAAAAGACCTTGCTTAGGCTCTGAGTTTGTTTATCGGATGGAAATAGTTTTGCAGTTTGCAGTTCTATATTAGAAGAAACAGATGGACAATCTATGATTTTAGTTTGCACAAAGCAGACTGGATAACAGTTGTTGACCCACTAAGCAAATGGGGTTAAGAATTATTTACGGGCTAGGCAGTTATCAATGTAAACTGAACCTTAGACCTCCAAATATCGCATCAGGTGCACACCAAAATTCATAACAAACTGTTAATTTTAATATTTTTAAGTAGGAGTACAACAGTTTATTTATTAAACCATCTCATTAAAATAAATGTTTTCATATTTAGCGAATCAACGTGTCAAATAAAATTCGGAATTGAATGGAGAGTAGGTGAGTAGGCGGCACATGAAAAGATGTCATAGAGTATAATAAATTCTAAAAAAATTAGGCAGGCCCTAAAAAAAAGCAAACCAAATGTAAAAACGCTTACTTTTGAGTATACTTCTTCGCTTCATCGTGGTTATAGAACTGTAAAAATATATTATCTTTAGCTGTGTAATAATTAATTTAAAGAAATTACTCTAATTACAGAATTAATTTACAGGCATAAAACTTTTAAATTAAAAATATAAAATGAATAAAATATAAATAGGAGAGTGACGTTAATTTTAAGATGTTTAATTGAAATATACCACTTCAGGGGGAGCTTGGTGTTCTGGTCTTCGTGCCATTTCAGTAATAAAATGCAACGATAACGTTAGTGCTAATTTTAAAAGCCTAATTTATTTCAATTAAACGCGATGATTATACAAAATATGTATTAGAGCATGTCGGTAGGGTTAACTGAAATAATTATCCTATTCTATTTCTCTTTCCCTCGTGAACAAGAATAGCAGTCAGACCCACTGTCAAGTTTTCTTCTTCTTCTATTATGGCTCTTAGACTATCCTTATCATTTAGGCCTTATAAATTAAAAATTAAATTAAATTAAATTAAAAATTAAATTAATTTCCTTAAAAATTAGTGTCCCAGAAAACTTTCTAGGTCAAGTGTTCCACCCATAGCCACAACTGTGTCACAACCATACAACACAATATTGTTACTGCCATTTAATGGTTAAGGGTGGGCGTTATTAACACTATTCAATATCAGCTATTTGAAATACCTTGTGACAATGCAACTGACAAATATAGTGTAGCATGTTATATTTGTCAGTTGCATTGCCAAAGTATAAAAAATGGTACAGTACGTATGTGCGTGCTTTTTCACGATTGCGCAAGGGTAGGATTGCGGGTAGAAGCAACGCCATAATTATTAAATGGTGTTGGTTGACACGCAAACGATTGATTCGCTATTACAAGAAACATCATATCGATTGTTGCGTTATAGTTATCTTAAAACTATTATCATCTAAAATATTGTAAAAGAATTAATTATTATTATAAATATTGCCTGAAGAATGATACAGCTTTTTATGCCAATGTTTTCTTGGATTATTCATAGGAGTATTACATAATCATTTTAATAAACAGTAAATTTTAATAACATAATTTTTAAAACAAGTCCTGGTCATACGAAATGTCGGTTATAATAATAATTATAAAAAATAATAGTTAAAATTATTAATATTACAGTTTTGCTTTTATTCTACAAAGATTGTTATAAGCTAAAAGCAGGCATTAATAGATTAATCTGTATATTGTAAAAAATAAATTTGTCCTTAATATTGGCAAATGTAACTCTATTCAGCAGTCACGTCAGCAGTACTCTTATGAAATAAATAATATAATGACAATATAGATATAGATTATATATTTAGATTATGTATTATTGGATACAAAGCTAAGATTTAATTTACATATCGATAGCACCACATTCAAATACTATGAACTGTTGAGGTTTATTTGAAGAATAACAAAACCATTTTCTAATTTTAAATCTATCTTAACGACCTTTCAGGCAATTGTTAGGAGTCAATTGGAATATGAATGCGTTATATGGAATCCTTTTAACTCAATTTACAATGATCAAATTGAAAGAATTCAAAAACTGCTATTAAAATCAATTACCAAAAGAGTTGAATTCAGTGACTAAGATTCAATTCCCTAAAATAGCAGTAGTTTTGATGTCATTATATTTCTAATCCTAATTTTAAAGTCGAACCGGTTGAAATTTATATTGTTCCAAGTCCAATAATTATTGTTTTGTCATAAAAGCTGGTAAATCTAGTTCTGTTTTCAAAAATAGTTTGTCAAGTAGTTTTCTGTTTTCAAGTAATGGTGTCAGCATACTTGAAAATGATAGAATTGCATTAATTTTATAGTAAAAACATAAAAAATACTAACTTTTTAAAACCGTTTTAATAACATCACTCTCAATAAAATCCTTATATGTTCCCTAAATAGTTATTTAAACAAACTAGGAAAAAGTAAATAAGAAAACCTTCTAAAGTTTTCAAATTCCTTAAAATAGCAGTAGTTTGAGCTATTGCTATTTTAGGGAATTGCTCTGCATAGTTTTACATCGTTGCTTGTGTGAGCTTGATGCTGAAGTATTGTTCATATTTCAATGAATATTAAATACCTATATGTTAAATAATCAATATTTGACGTACAGCTAGAAATTCGAATTTAGTTTATTTTAGTAGCCAGTATATATCATTTGAGTGATAATATATTATTCATAATTCCGAAAATTTGTTATTTTATAAAATATTTTATTTTAAATAAATATTTTTGTGTTTGGTACTCCCAAAAAAATATTTATTTATTATAATAAAATAAACAATTCCTATTTTTAAATAATACGTAAAGTTTTAATATTTTTCTAACAATTAAAATTATTTAAATATATTTTTTTTTTGCGGTAACTGTATACTAGAATAGATAACTCTTGCTCTCAAGCGGTATGAAATAAACTATTTTTCGATTATGTTCGTCCTCTGATTGGTTAATACCGCCATACTAACTCGCTATTGGACAGTCAATGAATCCAATGGCGTTTTGTTGTTAATAATTTATTATAATAACCAAATGAGCGACGGACGGGCGACGACGGATTTTCTTCGTTCATTGTTTTCGTTGCCTTTTCGACGTGTCTTTTTTTTATAATAATGTCAAAGTGATCATACCATAAAAAATATATACTAGTTTCAATTGAGAATTATATCATTGATTGTCGTCCGAACTGTGTTGCACATGCATTGTTTCTTCAGATGACGCTGTGACAAACTAACAACAATGGTCGTCTCGTTCGCTTGAGCGACTGTGCGGCGTCTTATTCTTTCGCTTTTGTTGTGTTCGCCGGTTACGATGGTTCGAGGTGATTATCGTTCTATTATTATTAATATTTAATCTTTTCACTGGCTCTTTCACTCATATTGTCGTTGTTTTAGTGAGTACTGTGTTTCTTTGTCACGGTTCATCGCCATGTAGACATTTGATTCTATGGGGGGAGGGGGTTATACCTAAGTTGTATATTAAAAATATCTCGGACTCATTACAATTTTATGTATGCATGCATAGGCGTTGGTAAGGTGCTATAGTGCCCTATAATGTCTGCGCTGCTGTGGTCACACGTGGAACGATGCTAAAACGTTTTCGACGTCGGTTATGTAATGCAAACAAATTATTCTCCCGCCTTAATTTGATTTAAATAAATTTTCAGGTCGCCGCGCGCGCGGCCCCAAGGCGGCGGACGAGCCAAACGGTACAAGCCCCAAAAGAAAAGATGTCAAACTTGAGAAAAAGCCGCCGCGGGGACCGAAAGGTCCAAGGCACAAGAGTGCGGAGGATACCAGCGGCATGCTGTCTCCTCCTAAGAGTCAGATTACAAATTACTTTCAAGTTTTGAACGGTACGAACGGAGTCAACGAAGAAAATGTTCATCTGGACGGCTTGTGTAAAATTTATCCGTTTGACGAAGTAATAGAAACATCAGGACTTACATACGAGTCTTGTATTTCACTTCTGCAATCACAAGGAGTCAACATGAGTGTTGTCTGTTTAAAATCAGTCGATTCTATAAATGGCCATAGTGATAGTGATACGGATAGCCGTGTGTCTACGAATACTCTTCACAATGTTCAGATGTGCAAATTAAATGGTTTTGCTGTTGAAAATAAAGCCAACGATATCTGTCACAGTGATGACTCACCTGGTTCTATAGATTTGACTGACAGTGACTGTGATTCTCAGTCAGCACCTGTTTCTATTTCATCGAATTTAAGGCTATCTCCAAGAAAGCACGCTTCCACTTTGTCGAGATGTGGTGAGAATATTTTCTTGAATGTATTTATGTACTTTGTTGATAGTTTATTGTGGCTCTGATTTATTCCTATGAGGACTGAAGTTACTATAAATAAAGAAGCATTTCTACTATATCATCATGCTAACAGCGTTGCAGATAAAATATTGTCATGGTCCACTGCCATTTGAGTAATATAATTCTCTTGATTCTTGCAGCTTGTATGTGAAGTTTGGGGTGTTACAATACAATACCATTTGAAACAGTTCTCGAATTGACTTGCCTCTACCAATATAGGATATTTAAGAAATTAACAGTTAATTAATTTTAATACTACTTAAATAATAATAATAAACACGACTGCAGGACGAAACTAAATAATAATGACTATGTTTTGTCCTATGACTTTTTTTGTTTCAATAGCTATTTGTATATGGTCAATAGGTAAAATGCCTTAAATCTAATAATTCAATAGTCTGAATATTTACTTAGATATACATCCTTTACACCCCTCAATATATACATATGTAAACGTATGTGTATGTATATGTATTTTTTAAAATTATCCAAAATACCATTTGTAAACAAGTCATAGTTGTAATTTGTTGTTTTTCCGAAGGTGTAACTGATCTATTTCTATTCCCATTGCGTAATTGAAGATGGATTGGTTGTCCGGTTATTTCTTAAGGAGTTTATTAGAGAATACTTTTGCCCATCAGAAGCTTATTATTTTCTGTAGACTCTTGATGAAGTACATCTACAAAAATACATTTACAAAAATAATATTTAATTTTTATGTCAAAAGGTTACGTCAAAAAAAAAAAAAAGAAGCATCACTCTAATTATATCCGCATAGTTAGTCAGGGCATGATGACTAATGTGGTACATATTGAATATACTATTGCACTGTATTAAAAATTATTCTGTATAAAATTGAATAAATTAAATGATAAAGAATTTTGAGAATGCATTGAATTAGCAGTGCACACACCGAAGGGTGAATTTGCAGAATGGGTTTGCATTTTGATGTGCAGCTGGTTTAATTAGGTTTTACTAAATATACTTTTTTTGTGGTATCTATAATGGAAGTAAAAAAATATATTCTTTTTATTGTAGCAGAGGTGTTCGTCGAGAGTACATTAACACCACACCGAATCAAGCTATGCGATCCGCTGCAGGAGAAGGTGACAGCTCGCAAGTTCCTACCTCTGTCGTTCGCAGATCCTCCTAAACCCCTCGCTGCTCGCAATGGTTTCCAGGTGCCCCTGGCCCCCAAAGCTGCGGATGCTACGGCCAATCATAAACTCACCGAGTACTTTCCGGTTCGACGGAGTATCCGCAAGACTAAAAAGGCTGTGCTCGAGGAGAAAATGCGTGATTTTGAAATAGCCGTCCGTGAGATGCGAGAAGATGGATTAGAGGTATGATTTTCGTAAACACCCATATTAGTCCTATACATGCCAAGGTTCAAAGTTAAAAAGTAAAGTAAAAGCCTTAAACATTGGTTTCTATAAGCCTGTTCAATCTTACCATTTTTAATGCTTCTTTACCACCTTCTTCTCTGATTCTATCACAGGCATTTGACCTAGTTGAGTAGGGCCCAAAAATAATTGTATATGACCTAGGTCACAGCAATTCTTTTTATGTAAAAAAACTCATTCTTTTATTTGAGAGACCGTTTTAGACAAAAGAAAATGCCATAGTATCTTAACTCGTGTCGGCATACCGACGAATATATCCGCCAACCCGGCTGGCGGTCCATACGGTCGCGTTTGTACGACGACAGATATATCCGTCAGAGTGAGAAAACAAGACAGCGCTTGATTTGTTTATTTCTGCTAACTTAACAGCATTATTAATTGACTTGACGTTTGCACCATTGGAATCGCAACGAGCCATTCAGTACCTCTGATTTTATTCAAGTCAATTCAGTGTCTATTTTTCAATTTGTATTAAAAATATACTGACGCACTTCCGTCCCAGCCATCAGCTGCACCGTAATTTTTTTTTTTGATAACTAAATTTTTTGAAGTGTTATAAATGGTATAGTGTATAATCTATAGTATATTTGAAAATATAAAAAAAGTGTAATATTTGACAAAACTTGTCAAAATAGTGAAAAAATTGTGGCCAACAGGAAAAAATCGATAAGAGCAGTTTTCTTTTAAAAATAAAAGAGATAATAAAATCAAAATGATGTTTTATAACAGAGAATTTCATGGTGAATCAGATGATAGCAGATTTGTAAAGATTGAACGACTCATGCTTGCACTATGGATTTTATAGAAGATGAGTGAGGTTTTAAATTTTTCTTAGAAATTAATCGGTTCTCAAGTCCTTTTGGCACCAAAATTTTTTGGTGCGTTATCCTACTTTAACTGGTTAATATAGTTATTATAATATTCTGCTAAAAATGCTTATTACAAAAAGCTAAATTGAGTTGGTCCTTTGAAGGTTGTTATTTGCTTTTTTATCAGGTGGCGAGTTTCAATGGTAAGGGCCGTGGTGTGATAGCAGCTCGCGATTTCCACCGTGGCGAGTATGTTGTTGAATATTCTGGCGAATTGATTCCGGTGAGCGAGGCGCGCGACCGTGAAGCTCACTATGCGCGAACCCACGCCGGTTGTTACATGTACTACTTTAAACACAACGATGTGCAATATTGGTGAGTTTTGGTTCATTTATCACGTATCGTAAGGCTGGTCGCCGAAAGTAGAATGAACCTACCACACTGCTACAATGTACCTACTCCCTGGGAAGGAAGCATTTCTTTTTAGGGTGACCTCTGACAGACCTATACACCCATGATCAATTAGTATAAAGCGAATATTTAAGCAGGGTTAATGAGTCAAAAAGTGGAACAGTATAGGGCTTATGCATTGACAAAGCAACTGTAACTTGGAGATTTCAATGTATTCTGAAGTAGTAAGGTCTAAGTAAGGAATTCTGAAGTGAATATTGGGTTTGTATATTGGATTACTGGCACTAAGAATATCAGTGGTAAGTATTATAAACCGATTTCGTTCTGTAAATTGAAGTACATCCTAACAATTCGCGGATTATTACAGAAAGACAAATTATTTCGAAAGAAATTGGACTTGCTATTAACAAACGAATGTTTTAATGGTCAGTAAAGTAAAATTAAAATGGTTTGCATTCTGTCTTTCGATGGTATGCAGCAAAAACACAAAAAATATAGAATGGTGTTGGCACAATGTAGTCTGCATTTTATTACACTTTGTCAAGCTCTTAAATTTAATGAACTACTGAAGCATTACAAATTGATCAAAAATTAAATATGTTTTCATCGGCTCCAAAATGAACAAAGTATGTTTCATAAAGATAAATAAAACAGCCAGAAAGTAAAAAAAGCACAGCAGTTGATTGGCAGTGAAACCACCCGTTTACTGAAATATTGTCTTGAACTAATCATCGCTCAGATAATTTCCCAATTATGACTTGGTCATTTTAATATCCTGCACTCATTAGGGCATTTTATCATAGTCCTTGGCTTCATGTTAAAATACAATAATTTGTATCTTAGTTGCTGCTCATTTAATAATTTATAGCAGCAGATAATAATTTTGCTGCTCGAATAGATTTTGAGAATTGCTGCTTGAATAGACTGGCATTTATATGCAGCTTAAAAGTTTAGTGGGCGGACTTATCAGTGTAATTTGATCAATTTTGTTAACCTGTCAAAATCATCTCGAGGCATCACTGGTCGACCTGTTATACCTGTTGTTCCTTGTACTCACTGTTAAATTTGAGTACAAGGAAATTTAGATTTATGACCATTGTTGTCCAAGTTACAGACTCCAAACAAATAAGAAAGATTAAATTTGAACTGGCATGTGATCTAATTTATTTTGTCACCGTTTGGCTTATCAAAGCCTATTCAAAAATATGCTATTCTAAATTTCATAATCGATGGACTACTGTATTACTTTTTGAACATCATATTTATTAGATCTACAATAATATGAATGTATTATTTTCCATGTTTCAGTATCGATGCTACAGCTGAAACAGGCCGCCTTGGTCGTTTGGTCAACCACTCCCGCAATGGCAATCTAGTCCCGCGCAGTATCATGGTGGACAAGCGTCCTTGTCTCGTTTTAGTCGCCGCCACGGAAATCCCCTCGGGCACAGAGCTAACATATGATTACGGCGACCGATCCAAGGAGTCGCTGAAGCATCATCCCTGGCTGGCTCTCTGATCACTTCTGATAATCTTCTTCATAAACTTTGCCACGAGAGGCCTATAACGGAGCTCGCTCTTCGTTTTAAATACGTATTACTTTTCTGTAATTACTTTTTAACCGTAATAGGGCAGTAGTGTGGGTCCTGAACGAATATCATTGCTATAATGGAATATCATTGCTATAATGTGTATACACTAATAAAACATTTTAAAAATGCGAAATGCTACTAAAACTATCTTTGAACTGTTCGTTTTATAGATCACAGAACTTGTTTAACAAGTAGCATTTTATGAATTAAATATTGTAGAAATGATATTTTTGTTTAAAGTTGCAACGTTTTTCAAGATCTTTTACTTTTTAGAGGATTTTTTACTGTGATTGCATACAGTGAAATCGATGCTAATTCCCAAAGGGAGTAATTAGAGCATTCTCGCTCTGTATTACTGAAATATGGTCAAACTCGAATAACGACAAAAAAACCAAAATAGAAAAGAGTGGGAAAAAAAACACAGAAACTTAAACAATGGTTAACTCAAAGCTGCCTATTCATTGTACGATTTTAGTAAAAAAAAAATCCATTCGCAAAGTGCTTGTTGTTAGTTAATTCTGACTTAAGGAAACTTTGTCTCTATTGAATAGCAATAAAATATATATATATATGTCGGATTAGAAGTAACGAACTGCCATTATTCTAAAATTATGTATATTTAGTGCAAATATTAATTGAATTACTCAGTTCAATACTTTGAAGACTGGACTTGTAACCTTTAACATATGTACTTATTGTCATCACTATACATGCTAATGCCATGATATTGAGGTTCAATTACTGGTGCGGTGGTGATATTGCTTACATGATCCAATATGAAACTGATATGATAAATTAAATATAAAATTAATGAATAACGTTTGGCTGAATGTATTTAATAAATCTACCGAAAACTTAGTATTAGAGTATAAACCCCTCACTCATTAGCGAATAAAGTGTTTTTGTTAAAAACATTGCGTGTCTCATCAAGCTTAACTATTACAAAACATTTGTTAGATGAAATGATATATATGGTTTATGGCCACGCTCTGCAAAGACGACAGCTCTGCGGGAAGACCCTCCTCAGGTTACAAAAAAAATATGTACTATGCGACTCATCAGCGCTGCTAAAGCCCTCTGCTAAGTCTCCAATGTGTTGGTGACCACAGATGCATGCAGAGTGTGAAATAGAAGAACTAGAATCTTAATATGTGCATCATGACACCACTAACGGTCCATCCGCTACCCAAATTAATGGACATAAATTCCTACTTATGGTCTCAAGACCATTCCCAATAAAAACAGCTAATAGCTCTTGCAAATTCTAGTGTTATTTTTTAAGAAACTATATCGAAATTCATAGTGGTTATCAAGAAAAAAAACTGTAAACTTTACGTGAAAATAGTAAAAGGATCATGTGACCAATCAGCTGTCACCGTACGTCGTAACGTTGTCAAGGCCTTTATCGATCGGTGCGGCATCGGAAATCGCATGTTGACTTGACACCAGTTGACTTAACAATTGACACCATATGTTAAAATACATAATATATTTGGGAATGTTTTTTTTTTGCATTTTTTTATATAATTTCTTATTCATAGGTTACATAATACCCCCCTACTGTATTCGGGTCTTAGGATCTCCGGAATATAATTTAAAATTTTAAGATACCCTCATAGTATAAACCTGTAAATTGCCAAGAAAAAAAACTTATTTTTTTTTTATACCTTTCTTTTTTCTTTTTCTCATTTTACTTTTTTGACACATTGAAAATTTTGTAGAACACAAGTTGTCCAGTTTGAAGTGTCGAATAACCCAATAAAAGGGTGTGCTTGAGAAAAAGTTCAATCAATGATCAATTTTGTACTATTTAGAAAAAAAGTAAAATTAATAGATCATAAAAAGCTACTTTGTAAGAGATTACATAACCAACAATTATTTGCAACATTTTTTTTAGACATCGTACTATAATTTTAATAAGACGAATTCACGAATCTCACCAAGTCGAGCATTTTCTTCCTCTCCTTGCTCTGTCGTGACGTTTGAATATTAAGATTCCTCATCCCCAGAGATTTGCGTCAGTGGCCTAGGAGGTCCTTTTCTTAATGTAAATCTGGCATCCAATTACACTCTTTAGTATAAATTCAACGGCTATGCCCTTTACCTACTTCTTCTATTCTAAAGGAATAAAATGCAAGAAGTGTTCGCTTAAGTAAAGTTCCGTTATACAATTACGTTAATTTAAACGCTCGTCATTAGTCATGCCGGTACAAACGCGATTAAACTAAGATGCCCATCATTTCCCGTTGGCAAATGATGCGGCCGTCCCCTATAAACAGCATCCAATTCGGCTTTAATTTGCGCCGGCGCTCACGATTACGAATCCAATGTATGGCTGCCACATTGTTAAGTGGTAATAAGTTAGCTAAGTAACTTCTTTTCTTTTGCTGCCAAGTTAGTTTTAAAATCTGTATCTGTTAATTCAGATGGCTTTTAAATACCCTATTATTTGCTTTCAATTGTTTAGACAAGAAATGGATTTATAATAGTATTATAGGTCTATAATTATATGTAAATCACTGTAGGCCTGATATTTTTTAGAGCTACCGTATAATTTCAATGCTATCATATTTTATATGTATACATTTAAGATATTATGAAATGGAAATAATTTTGAATGTGATCATAAAACTATTACACGTGTACTCTTAATAATTGTGAATGAAGTTTGATCACTGGGCCGGCACAGAAGAATCGATCCCCATATAATATAATACCAAAACCACCACTATAAGGTGTAGGAAAAATAAAGGCATGACCTGGAAAGTTTAATAGCTCACTTTGTCTCATATTTTGCCTCCTCTTGCGTATCCGATTTTTCCTAAAAGCTCGAAGTCAAAATACAGGTATTCGTGTTTATTAGTAAGGCAATAACTGAGTTAAAAACAAATGAGCAGTCTACTTAGTTTCTACTTAGTTCTGCTAATTGTTGGTAAATATTTTTTCTCAGATTCAGCTATATATGTTTTATTTTACATTATATTCATGGATTCTCACGGAAACACGAGAGTAATAGGTAGAGAATATTTGTAAATTTATACTATATTTATTACATATTAAGGATACAATACACTTGAATAATAACGCTTTATAACTAGGCTAACATTTTACAATATGTTATTATTAAGCAATATAATTTATATGTGTGTTAGATTTAAAATGACATTTGTAATCTTAATTATGAAATAAATGACACGATTTCCTCAGGTCTGCCAACCGTCTAGCGTAAGACACAAGTGTAAAGAAACATACACAATTGTATAATTACAGACTCTGCGAGGCTGACGGGAGTGTGCTTAACGGTGGCTCCCTGACAACTCGAGCTATACAATAAAATAAGTAACTATTAATCATTCTTCAATTTAATTTATTCAAATGCCTCGGCATACAACACATGTACCATGCTCTGGCTGAAGAGTACCATCCAGCGCTGATTTGTCATGTTGATCCATTTTTAATTCCTCATGCATATATGTGACATCTTCGTTAGATAACATTGCAATATCTGGGCCAACCATCTCAATTTTTAATTTAGTAAACAAAAAACAAAATGCTTATGTTTACGTGTAAATTGACAAGGTACCTTAAAAAAATTCAGGAAGTTAGGATGGACTCTCGCACCCCTCCCCTTCCCGTGATATGGCTTGCCTACTGTACAAATTATGGGCACGTCACTGGTCTTGATGTATGTTTTTTATTTCAATTCAGTGACCGGTACCCTTTTCCACAGAAGCGATGAATGTGAGAACCTATAAAAATCTCTGATATCCAGTAAACTAAAACTTGTCATAGGTTTCAATCAACCTGAGACGTAAGCCACTTCTTAAAAAAGATATGTAATATCAACCAAGCTGGTTTTGTTTTCTTTTAAATGAATGGAATTTCTGTTTCTTTAATTTTAACTTGAATAAATGCCTTTAGCCAAATTTTAACAGTAGTGTATCATCAGATATCATTTTTACAATATAATTTAAAGGTAAAAATGCCTGCAAGTTTAACCGGTGAAGCTACCCCTTCTCCAGGTCTGCTTTATAGCTAGCGACACTAATTATGGCTTTTTCTGCCTTTTTGGCTCATCCCAGCCACTAAACACTTCTACTCCCAGGACACTGCTCTAATATTAGGCTGGGTTCGTCACAGCTGAGAGACATATCCAGTGGCTCTAGTCACAAACCCACTCGCGAATTGCTCGCTGGCTGTTTGGTGGTGTTGGTTAGAATCGCCGAGCGTTTAGCACCAAATAAATATACAATATGGATACGTGAACCTCTCGCTCGCGGTCCCGACTAGCCCTGCTGATTTGACAAAAACCTGCAGGTGTATTATATTTTATATATCTAACTTTTGTATTGTTGTTTTATATATCTAAAATACTTTATTAAAATAGCTCAACTGCCTAGAAAAAAAAAACCACCAATTAATTGTATGATATAATGTGCGTAAAAATCATGTTTAAGTATTTATTTAGGCTAATTATAATAAAAAAAAAACATACTTAAGTTTTTTTTGTTATATTTAAAATTAAAATATCTTTTTTGAGAAATTTTGTTGAAATGTCAAGTTTTGACTAAAAAATGTAAATTAATTGGTTTTGCATTTAATTTTCCAAATGATAAAATTGAAAATAAAATATTTTTTAAAGACTGATTACCACAGTGTAAAAATATCTGTGTATAGAATGATTTTTTTTTGTTGCGGATAAACTAATTGTATTTGATTATTATGATAAATTCTACTTAGTGGTATTGATGAAGAAGTTGGTGAAGGAGAAGTGTGACATTCTAGCCCTGAATAAACACCATCAAAACTATTTGACGAGCTGAATGCTTAGGTAGGTACACACAAGTAGATAAATTGCGCCTTGCACTAATTTTAATTATTCAGGATTAGCATAAATGACCAAAAACAATCAGTTTTTATGTTCGTTAGGTTTAAAAGTTTTATGCGAGAAAGCCCAAAACGTTTGACATTTGAGTGAACTGCCAAGATCTGCTTAAAATAAAATATTCATGTTTTTTTATTTTAATTTCAAAAAGTATTTGTTTATTATAAGTAAATATAAAAGAGATGGTAATAAAACATTTATGTATAGAACAGCTCAGTGAAAGGGTATTGCTAAACATAGAAAATAAGATATTTTAATATTTTCTTAAGCAAGAGTAATATATAGAATCTTGCACCCCGTACAAAGTATTTTTTTTTAATTTAAGTCACCGTATTTCTATGTTATAGAGTGACAATGTGTTAAATTATTTTACTAAACTGTTTCTGATAATTAGTCGATAATATTCACCGTGTGTAGCTTTTAAGTTTTTATATTATTTATTTTCTAAAAGTGCACACAATTAACAGCTTGCAGGCTGCATGTAAGCATAAAAATAATGTTAATAAAATTGCTACAAAACTGAATAGTTCTCATTATCCCTTTTAAAATTTAATATTTTTTTATGTTGCTGGAGAGGAAATGAAGTGTATAATAACTGGGGTAAATTAGCAGTCCGAATGACGATTAACCTCAAAGTCGACTCCACTATATCGTTTTAGGTGCACATATGCATGAGCAGTCCTCCGTCAATACTTACTCAATGGTGGTCGTGACACGATTCTCTCCTGTGTTTTTTAAAATGCAGCATTTAAAAAAACTTGCGGTGTTTTCCATAAGTTCCATGAACCAAGAAATAATATATAATAAATTTAACATGGCTGTAATACAAAAACTAATATTAATGTAATTACATTTGTGGTTGAAAAAAATTAGGTGTCAACATTTTAAATTGTAAAATCGGCACGTTTCCTTTTTACTTTTAATTAAATCTTATGTCTTCAATGATTGAGCCAAGGAGAAACAAAATATACCTAAGCACCATTGACAAACTAAATGATAACAAATTCAAATTACAAAAAAAATGTTTAATTCAGCAAAAGTGTTTTCGCAATTTTTATTAAAAATAAATACATATTTTAAAGTTATGTCTTACATAATTTAAATAAACATCTTACTCCATTTTATATGAAGTAATCTAAAATTAAATTTCTCAAGTCATGTTGGGATCTTTTAAGTTTTCCATAATCCTTTTTACATGCTGGGTTAGGTTAGTACATATTGTAATATGTATGTAGCACACACAATTTTATAAAAGAACCCCCCCTCCCCCCACCCCGAAGAGGGTAAGTTGAGCCACAATTAGCTATAAGCATGTTTGGTTTATGCATCTTTTAGGAAAGGGCGCTGAAGGGTCAAATTTAATCTCCCTATTGCTGTATTATGGAAGATATGGTTCAAATTTATATGAGTTTATGATGCATTTTGAGGTAGTATATTTGAGTGCTGGATTCGAGTTCTGAGAGTAGTTTCACAACTGGGGCCATTTGACTGACGTGATCCTGGAACCAAGAAAAATGTCCGTTATGACATGCACATTTTGTAGTAAAATGAGACGCAAATTGAATTTCATTCAACTGCACTTAAATATTGAGTACGTCATGGTAGAAGTTAAAGTAGATCCAATACGACTGTCCGCGGAGAAGGCGGATGGAGGTGGACGGGAAGAATAGCTGCTTTAGCAACGGGCTCACAGTGAGATATTTATTTTATGATCCTCACAGCGCCACAAAAAAAAACAAAATCTATGCCCACGAATTGAAAATTTAAAAAAAATATATTTTTTAGGCTTTTAGACTAATCACAAAATAAAATTTCTCTGAAATTTAGGCTGTATTTAAAGAAAATGATTGATCGGGAAAACAGCTACCTAATTATAGAAACTAGGCAATTTTGATAGAAATCTGACTTGGTTGTACTTTTGGTAGGGTTTTAAGCCATTTTGAGCAAAATTAATCTTACCGTTCAATGTAGAATATATTAAAAAAAACGCATTTTGATCCCGGATGCATTTAGGCCGTTTTAAAAAACGATTTAGTGATTTTAGAATAAAAAAATAATCTAGCTTTTTCATAAATTGTATAGAGCGTTTAACTACTTTAGCGTATTTTAGGTTTAAACAGGTTTATCTTTTCTATTGCCCGAGCGATTTTAATTCTCTAGAATATGGTTTTATAACAATAAATACAAAAAAAATTGTTGCAATTATAATTATTATAATTTATAATTTATTAGTAATTTATAATTTTTATATGAATATATGAAAAAAAAATTACATTACATTAGAAAAAGAAAGTTGCATATAAGCCGATGTGGTGATTGTACAGCGGTTACACCCTCAAAATATAGTGTTGGGAATAAAGTTGTTTCACTCGTCTCGACAGCCAACAAACTAAGATACGTGTGACCGTAGCTAGTGTTTCCCGGGTTATTTCTGGAAGCGCCGATCCAGGCGCCTCAAACGGCTTTGGCGTTGGGCGTTTTTCTTACAATATAAAGCTAAAAACTCACAAATGGGGAATTCTGAGGCATCCAAGAAATGGAGCTGGGATGTAAATGGTGCTAGTTTTTCACCAACTCAATATTTATCGTATTAACATTTCGTTGGCAGATAGGCCAAACGCAAACCGCACAAAAGTCAGATTTAATAAATGTTTACAGTTTAGAAACAGAAAACTTGCCCATTCATAGATAATGCTTATCTACGTCAAAGTTATGTTTAAACTTACGGAATATATTGCCACCTGTCATTAAAAAGATGAAACTGCTTTTTTCAGTAAATTTTGATGTGTTTTAGATACTAAAGAGTGGTTGTCAAATTCTTTTTAGGAGTTGAGCAATCTAAACATCACTTTAAAATCAAATAATAAATAATAATCAAATAATAGTTACCTTGTACCCAGAGCCAGTGGTGAGTCTTTTCTCTCCGTATGTGACTTTTCCATCAAAATCATTGGAAGGCACTTTCATATCGGTTTCGATTTGTTGTATGGTGACATTCAGATGTTCTTCTATTTCGCCAATGTACTGTTTGAAAAAAAAAATGTTTTAAATTAATAAGCAAGTCCTATGTGAGTCTTGTCCCTTAGGAAATACTGAAGTGAAGACTGTGCTCGAATAAACTAGAACATTCATAAACTAAGCAATTAAAATGGATATTAGACATTTATGGCCTCACTTCGCAACTGAATGCTATATTTTTGACAAACGATATTACATTTTGGAGTATAACATGATGCGTTTTAAAAAAAATACTGCGCTAAAAATGTCTTACGGAATAGTACAACACTTTTTCGGCTACCAACCTGCAAAACCTACTCGAAATCGTCAGGTTTAAAACTTCCAGTATTGTTATTGGACTTCCAGTAACTAACTTCCAGTTTGTGGATTGGCCATTAACTCTTTTGCAATTTCATAATAGACATAATGCGAGAAAATCGGTGTAACCACACCTTTCGGTGTGAAAAATGGAGCATAATGCAGATAGTTAGAGGACTGCATCTGGAAGTACTTATTTAGGGTAAGTGAATGTTTCAAAAATTATCAACTAGTCTGGTATGTCAAAAGATCATGGTCTAGTTTGGGCTGGACGATACAAAGCACTCAATCTGGCTGCAAACCGCTTAAAAAGAATCTTAGATAAATCAAGAAAATGACGATAGTAGACATCTTTGTCATCTTATCACACTTATATAAATCACACTTTGTAGTCCAAAAACAAATAACCAAACCGAATGTTGATTGAAATTCATGGATTTAAAGAAGTGTGGGAAAAAACATAGTCCGCTTGCCATAAAACATGACTGATGCGAACGGTGAATATGCCGCCAGCGACAGTCAATACAATAAAAACAAAAAATAGCTACGAACCCTGGGTTCATTGTACCACATGCAGCATCCTTTCACGTCGGTGAGATTTGTATTGGAGCAGTTGCGGCCGTTCGTCCTGCACCAGTTTCCATGATACCACACCTGAAATATGGAGAAATTTAGACACTGTGATCTATTGCCGCTGATAAATTAGGTATAACTAGGTTCTTTTAATGGAGTTGATAATTGCTGGGTGTACCAAATTTTATTCAATTTTGGTACAACCGAGTTACTTGGAACAAACATCCAGATAGACAGTTTTTTTAAGAAAAATGATGAAAATACATTTTGGGACTTCAAAAGCATTAAACATAATAAAAAACAGTCCCGGCCAATCGGGACACTGGTTGATTTTGCTGCCCCCTATCTGCCCGTCTCCATGTGTAGGTGATACCTATTATTTTGACAGGATTTGCCACAATTACGCTCCAACCGAATTGACAAAATTTGGGACACAATCTATTTCTTCACTAAAACTCAATTGAGATTGGGAGAAAGCATTTTATTTCCACTTTAACCAGTATATATTAGACTATAAAGTTTTCATATATGCAGTGGAAAATTCAATTTTTATTTGGTACGAATATGTTGCCGCCAGAGAAAGTATGTTAAATATAAAATGTCACATTATGAAAATATAGTTTTACAGTTAATACAATAAATTAAATTCAGAATAATTGGCTGTTTTAACATATAATGCCAAATGCAAAAATGAGTTTTTCAGGTGTCACTTACCGGAATATGTTAGCTTTATAGCGTTGTCACTGCTAACATGAAAGGTCTCGTATACTAATTTTATCCTACCGTTTTAATTTATTATGCTAAATATTATTTTAAATTTAGGTTAATTTACTGTTCGATTATACTCGGTTTTTATTTTTATCATGTCGGTCAACTCAGTAGCACAATGCCTATCAAATGCACACTATTTTAAATTACTTAATACATATTTATTATTCATAATGAGTTTAGGATCATACCTGGAATGAACTAAACATTATCTCCATTATGAACTATTATAAATACTATCCATACCTTTTCTGGTACTGTAGCTACGAGACTGATGGCAAGACCCATTCGTTCAGCACGACCAACCCGTCCAATGCGATGGACATAATTTGACTTCTCGTCGGGTAATGTCACATTTATCACTGGAAAAAAGCAAGTTATATAGAACAGTGAATATTGTATAATATAATGGATATATTGTATTTTTGGAACCCTCAATTAGTAATTTATATAGTAAATTAGGTACCAATACTTAATGTACTTTTACATTATGTACCAGTCCGAGTTGGCAGCAGTTGCAGTTGGCAACGACTGCTAGAAGCTGCTAATATAATACAGTAGTTTAACCATGGCATTCGAAGAGACTGCAAAATTGCTTGTTTTATCATTGTGTAGAAAAAAGCAAAGAAAACGTTGCACATATTGTATTCACCCTATTATGAAATTAGGAGAACAAAATGGAGATTTTCTTGAAATATTTGTGCAGCTGCGACAATGTGGTTGTGGAACAACAAGTTTTATAATGACTTTGTAATGTAAATTTTATCATTTTATGAGTAGGCGCACATTGTTAACTGGATGGCAATGGCCATGGAGGTGCTGCTGTGAAAAACAGCTAAGAATAGTTTGTGTCAATTGTGGTAATTGTACGTAAAGTCAGCCAAAACGTGACTTCTTGGATATGATTTTTGAAAACTTTTTAAAAAAATGCATAATTTTGTTTCTGTAATAGGGGACACCATTACTGACTACTACTACTGCTGAAAACTACCGTTAATATATTTTTTATAACTTCATACAGGCATAACCTCCCTGCAAGAATGATACCAGCAGTTTGCAAGATAGAGGTGGTCTTATTATCCTTTCGCAGGTCTAAATTGAGATTCATATTTGAGATTTTTCCATTTTATGGTTCATTGTGGATATATTTACTTTATTTCTTAGATGAAATGTATGTGCCTCAATGGTAACCTTGTTTAAAATGTTAGTAAAATACAACATATAAAAAAAAATGTTAAAAACCTAAGTAAAATTTGCATTTTTTTTCTAGCCAAGCTCTCAACTTAAGATAAGTAATTTGGGCTTAGGAGGGAAGAGTTATGAGGGAAAATGTTGCATGTTTGAATCAATACATGTCATAAAGGATTTATCAATTTTATCATGCCGTTTCTAATAAATAACAATCACAGACGGAGACAACTGTGATGGTAAAGTGCCTAATTGGTAAATTGGTAAACAGAAACCCCAGTGAGATATATTTTATACATACATTACACTGTATCGATATTATTAATACGCACCTTAAAAGGCTAAATAAAACTAAATAACAAAACCAAACAAATACTAAACAGAAGGCGGTCGTGCTGGTTACGGCCAGGATAATTCTCTAATCGGGATTACCAGAATAGGTAATCCCTATCTTGAGGTGGTAGCATATATACTCTGAAATTTTAATAAAAATAATAAGATGTAACAAAAATAACTTACTAAAAGGCAGTCCGCCGATATCAATACCGCGAGCGGCGACATCCGTACAAATAAGGAACTTGACTTGTGAAGCTTTGAATTTCTCTAAGTTGCCCTTTCTCTCTTGAGGTTTCCTGTCTCCATGGAGGCACACGCAGGTCAGGTCGTTGCCTGACTGTTTCATGTAGCGTTCCAGGTTATCACAATCCACCTTGGTGCGGCAGAAAATTATCGCCCTGGAAAAAGTGAATTGTGAAATATGTATGTCAATTTATTCAAATTTAAGATTGTGCTGTGGGTCTTCAGCTGGGTAACTATGGGCGAATTCTGTTTAAATTCTGCTTATTAAGCATTTTACAGTATTAAGCATTCTCTGAGCAATCTCTGAGCGATAGAACAATACCACCCACTAGCTCTTTATAACATTGCATTTTCCTAACTTGAGATATCTTGTCTGGAAGTTAAAAAAAAATATATTTAATTTAATAATAAAGTTGCTTGACTCTGTATTCTGTGTTGCTCTCATTAACAGGTGTATAAGAAATAAAAATAATGAAAAAATATATTTCGGGCTTTAAATGTCACTTCAAGATTACTGCTAGCTTAATTTCCTATTTCACATTATTGATTTGTTGTGATACTGACCTGTCCATCTTGTGTTCTCTTATAGCCTTTATACAATATTCGCCTTTGAGAATCTTTACAGCTTCGGAGAGCGCCTCGGCAGTGTTCCCTTGGACATTGTCATGAGCGTGTACAGCGTCCGTTTGGATATGCCTATGATTGTAAGAAATTAAAAAAGTAGGTTATTTCAAAATCATAAAAAAAAATAATACAGTAATCTCTTCCCGACGGTGGAGATTTATAGAAAGGCCGTGATTGCTAAGACCAATTAGGATGAGTGGTAGAAAGCTCACTCGCAAAAGTAGGATGGGCGTTTTTAGTGGTCTCGTTTATAATATAATACAAATTATATAATAATGTATATAAAAAAATATTATGTATGTACAAATGAAACAATAAAATAAGCAGTCGCTACTTACATCACAATTTTCAGCAAACGTTTCAGTCAGTCTCAGTGAGACATTATTTGTTTCGTTTATTTGAGACCGTTTGCGCCGGCGACCTATGGCTGTACCATGCTGTGTTTATCGGATAGTTTTAGATGTACACGTAGGTTATAGCTTATTATAAATAAATTAAACGTTTATTGAAAACGTAACTGTAATTTTGTTTTATATGAACAATTTTTATCTAAAGCCGGTTTAATTTTTAACGATCGTTGTAATAGGTTGAAGTGGAATAAGTTCATCAATTGCAATGAAAATTATAATATTTTACTTGACAGTAATAAATGATCACAAAAAACCCCCTCTCATAAAAAAAAACATAAATATGATTCTGTGTACAAAAAAAAAAACTCTTATTTGTAAACATGACATGAAGTTATTTACACTATAACTTCAAAATACTCCATTATATCGTTTTACAGTGCCAGTACTAAGCCTGGAGAAAGTATTAAGGGAAGTAGTGGAAAAAATGCCCCAAATTTGGTGGATTTTTTGAGACAGGTTCTTGAAACTAGTCTTACTACCGCCGGTCTCGACGTTTTTCTCAAAAATCAAAACCGCGGATCTAAAAAATCTGCGTTTGATAAGGGATAGCAGCATTTTACTACCTGCTATGTATAAAAGGCTGTAATATTAAATTTTTGTAATTTATTATAAAATTACACTTTTCCTTATGATGCCACAAATGATGCTAGAAAGCAAAAATTATATATTTTTATTGTATATTCTCTTAAATAATTGAATTACATTCAGTTTAACAGTAAGGGGTTATCCCGAAAACCAGAACTATTACTGTTCGAAGGCCTCTGCCCTTCAAGTAAACTACCGGATATTTTAGCATGACCCGAAGGCAGACATTGTCCATCCCGTCATGGTCATCCATTACCTCAATTGCATATTTAAAATTACTCAGCATGTAGTAGAGAAGTCAGGTGAACGATCTTTAATAAAATCCTTAAACACTAATGGAAGGTTGTACTCTATACCTTTGAAGGCGTTCCCACGACCTGTCGACCTGCGGGTCCACGTTGACCACACAATGATGCACTGTCTCGGGAACTGCATCTTCACCTTTCAGATCCACCCACGTCGGGAAATGCATTAGTTTTTCCTGTGAGACATCAATGTGAAATTTTTATTTATTTATTTAACAGGTTTCCCCATGTACACATTTCAGTTCGTAACATAAACGCAACATTAAATCAAAAAATAACCAGAACCAATGATGAAAAATACAAAATAACTACCTATAATTAAAAATAACGCTCTCAGGCGAACAATAATAAATAAATAATTCACGTTGATCTTACAATGGTATAATAGAAAGCAGATTTTAAATCCTATTGGATGAACAGACAAATTTATCATTCTCCGCAGAAATGGATTTTAATAATTCGACTGCTTTTAGTTCTAATGCATCAAAAAAATCATACTTAAATAATTATATTATTAAAAAACTTTGTGTTTCTTCAAAGTCCTTCGCGAGCCGCACAGTCGATGCCCAATCTCGCACCATGCGTTCAACCAATATACAGGATGTATTAATATTATTTTTTACTTTGTTAATTTGTAAACTTTCTTCATAATATACATTAGGGTCTCCTGTGTATTGAGTAAATAATAAAACTTACAGCCATTTTCTTAACTTCGAAAGCATGCAGGGTGGCAGAACAGACGACCATTTGGAGCCGTCGTCCATCCGATGTTATCTTTGGTATTTGTTTGTGCAATCTTTCAATCATGTCTCCATAGCCCGATTTCAACAGGCCGTCCGCTTCATCGAGAACGAAGAAGCGACATTGGGTTAATGACAAGTAACCTGTAATGTTAAATATTTTATCTCACAAATGTCACTGAAAATGTTAGGCGCTTGAAGCGTTTTGACTTTTCAGACTTAGTAGACAAAAGCTTTAAGGCTCCATATGAAGGTCGAATCCTTGATGAAGGAGTTAACCCGCACGCCCTATACCATTGATACCCATCTGATTATGGTCCAAAGAACTGATTACAGATAGCCAACCAGGAAAAAAAAATGATATTATGTAACGTAACCCTTATTCATGAAAGACAGTATTATGGAGGAATACTATACATACAATTGGAATTGATATGTTAATTACTGCTGATCAAAATTTTTCTTTACTTGATTGGTACAGTTTGCACTAATAGTAAAGTTCTATGAGGCTTATTCTCTATCAGGTCCATAGGTTTACAGGTTCCATAGGTCTTGGGCCTAAAATAGTATTTTATTTCTGAAGTGGCACTTCCATTAAACAATTCTTACCCATTATCCAATATCCGATATCCTGCGCTCCCAAGTACAGGACCTCTTTAGTACCTTTATAAATATTTTGATATCCTACGATTTATCAAAAAGTAATAAATTTTTCTAAATTTTTCAATATTGTCATTTATATTTTCAGGTGATTTTCTGCTATTTTAATAGCAGAAAATCACCTGAAAATATAAATGACCAACATTAAATATAAGTTCCCGAGTTATAATAAAGTTATAATACTAATAAAGTATATATATATATATATTACATACAAACCTCCTTGAATTAAGTCTTCCATTCTTCCAGGTGTTCCAACAACAATGTCGACGCCGGCGTTTAGGACAGATATTTGATCCTTCACATTTACACCTCCGATGACGAGCAACTCTCTCACTTTAGGAGCATTCAGGTATTTCTTGAATGCAATAATTTGGTTGTATGTTTGCTCAGCCAGTTCCCGAGAAGGCTGTCGTTGGAAAAGAAGTAAACATTGCTTGATTGCACTGAATACAAGTATAAGACGTCAGAGACGATTCAATAATCGAACGGTGTGGAGGTACCTCTTTACTCTTGCGAAACTCTACAAGTACCTGTCGGCCTATACAAAGTGTCGTGAGTGTAAAAAATATACATCAAAGTGAAACCAAAGAACGCCAAATTCATCAGTGCACCTGTCAACGAAAGGTTGGTGAATCATTTTGTATTTTGGTGTATTTTGTTTAACCAGATTCCTTTCTGGTTAGATATAATCCAAAACCTATATACCTAAACCCACAGTCCACTAGCTATATCTAAAATATCTATTTTTTTTTCGAGTAAACTATGTTTTATAGTACTTTCAGCATTTGATGAGGATTGGTAAAATATGTACTGTGGGACTAGGTGGATGTCGCACAATACATTTGAAACAGTTTGGTTAGGTTAGGTTAGTTAATGTCTAAATCGTGGTAGTCTAGTAGTTAAGGCGTTGGACTATTAACCCAAAGGTCGCGGGTTCAAATCCGCACATGGTCATACCATTTTTAATGTTTCATTACCGCCTGACTCTATCTACCCTGACACATTCCCCCCCCCCACAGCCCACACACACACCCTGGCACAGTCACATTTGGCCTAGTTGAGTAGGGCTCAAAATAATTGTATATGACCTAGGTCATAGCAATTATTAAAAAAAAATAAGTCTATACTAGGAATCCAACCTGGGCCCAGTGGAGGTTCAGAGGTTCATAGGTCTATAAGGCAGGAGAAAAAAAGGGGGTTAATCAAAGCTGTTTCCTCCAGTTGTAGTCACAAGTGCTGATGAACAGAATTCATGTTATCTGCCCTGTTTCTACAAATAATAAAAAATATTAATAAATACCTCAATAATAATAGCTTGCGGGGCATTGTTAGTAGGTTTGCTCGAAGCTACGCTGGCCCCACTGACAGTGTTGTTTTTGGTTGCTTCCGTTGGCGCTAAACTTACTGCCACATAGCCTGAGGGGGGTGTGTGCTGAAATATGAATTTACGGATAATTATGAATTGTTTGTAAACATAAATACTGATTTACTTAGTACCAATAAAATTATATTTGCACACAGTATAACTTTTTATTGGTTGCTAGTCGGCGCGCATTGGTAAAAACCGGTTTGGTTTTAGGAACGGTCAGTAAGCAAGCGCAACCAAAGATGATTAGGAAAGGCGCTAACATATAGATTGTACTCGGTAGATCTTATTACATTTTTTCCGTATTTGACTGTAGTAACAGTTATAGGTTTGTTGCCATCACTTATAGCTTTACATAATTTGTAACAACCTGTTAATCAAAAATCTCACATTTTTGAATTTTAAACAATTCATTTGTACTTTCAAGTATTTCAAAATTCCCATTTTTTTGGTTAATAAAGGACAATAAAAAATAATGCACTCACTTTAAATGGCGTGGCTCCGAAATTAAAAGACATTTCAGCATTTTTTAGTACAACTGCAGGGAAATAACAGTCAGTTCTTTGTTTTGGATTGAGGCTGAAGGCCACTCCGAGGTCGGTGCCATTTTTGGTGTAGCGAATCTCACCATCGTTCAGGTTTAGCAGACATCCTAGAAGACAATCAAAATAGGTTATTTAATGTTAAACAAGAATGGCTAGTGCATCCTGTAGCTATCACATAATATCAACTGCTTCTATACATTGTTTAGTGGTAGTAATCAATTATTTATCCAGAACCTGATGTCTTACAGCTAGGCTCCACAGGCCTCATTAACGGAATCTTCCCCTAGACTACATGCGTCTGTGGTACCAACCTCTGAATTGCTTCATTTCCTATGTCCATTTGTGCCTGTGGCACTTTTAGCCCGTTCAATGTGTATGGCCATAAAAGTGACAGTGGGTGTTTGCAGGTCTGAGTAGATTAAAATAAAAAAAACATACAATGGTATCATGACATTCTTTCAATTCATAATCATTTTTAACGCCAGTTTAGTTTTTTTTTTTTAATTTTGCTAGTAATGAAACAAGACGGATATAATATTGCAATATACTTTTGCATATATAATTTGCGCAAAGATGTTTTTTTATTTTAAAAAATGAAGACTTTAAACCCTCGAATAATACTCGAAAATAGTGAAAAGCCCTTTGAAATCCGAACATTGATTCCAGAGATTAGCGCAAAATCAACTCACGTTTAGTACAGTAGTTACCAACTGCTTTATTATATTATTATGAGTAGAGATAACTACTCCATCCACAGCCAAAAATTTGCATTTCTGCATTGTATGGGTGTCCTAAATAAATAATTAATAGACTTTTTGGTTAGCACCCATACAGATGAGAGAAAAAGTACAATAGATATGTTAAACCATCTAAAACTTAGACCTGTTGACATAGACTTACTATATTTTTTGACATAAAAACTAGATTCCCGGAGGTGCTTTCTAACTGATGTTAAACTAGTTACAAAAAATAATAAAACCTAATCAATTTTAAAAAATAATACTGTTTTTAAACTATCTTTACGCGAAGACAAAACTTTGTACCCCTTTTTAAGAATATTGGGCGCACGGAGGAGTGTGCCTTTTTCAATAGTCTTATACTTTTATGAATGTCAAGTATCATTTTTACACGAAAAAATTAAAACTGACAATGAAATGCACCAAAAAAATTATATCAAAAATAAATACAAATACAAGCTGTAATTGTGTTTTTTTTTCAGCTGTTATTAACGTTCAATTTTAAATTTCATAGGTAATGCAGATAATTAAGGCGAACAACACACGCTAATGATGTATTTGTACACGCTCGCAGCTGAAGTATTAGAAAAAATATCTGCAATCATTATTATGGAGGTATTATACCACCGTATTATAGAGGTATAAGAACCTCAATAATGCTTAAACTTAAAAGTTTAATGAATTACGGACGAATTTCGACCACTTTCGAGTAATAATTAATATGCAATAAATTGCCATTTGTAATATGACATGAAAATATAAAAAATATTTTTTACAGATATTACGGAAAATGAATGCATTAACCTCCTAGCAGACACCGTCAGAGATATATCGAATAAGCTGTTGTTCTTTCTGTTTTCACTAGAAAGACACCTTACCATTGTCCTATGAAAGACAACCGCATATCTAGCCAATTTGCAAAGAAAAATAAATTAATTTCTCACCTATAACATCGTGCATTCCAAAAGAGTCTCCGTAGTCATCAAACTGTTTGTTGTTTGATTTCTTTCCCGTTCCGCCGAATCCAAAACCAAATTGGTCTGTACCCAAATCCAATCGAGCCTGTTAAAATAACAATCATGGACATTTGTTTATTTATGCAGTATTTCGATGACACAAATACATATTTGATGTACAAGATGTCCCGAGATAATTCCTGATAAGAAATCTAGCCAATTGGTTCTGCGATTTCAAATATGACTTGTAAAGACAACATATCAAACTTCATCATGGTTTTTGAGAAAAAAAAAAAAACTTTATATGATGATGTTAACCGTTTTACCACCATCATGCGAGCACTAGCTTGAACTTATAGGATATAGCAACACCAGCATCATGTTAAAATGCAACCAAGGTTTCGAAATCATAATAGCACAGTCCTCCGTTGTCACATTTAATTTCAGCGTTGTAGCAATAGACTTTGTACTGCAATGCTGGTGAAATTTGTTCATATATATCAGTTCTTCGGCACTGTACTACAATCTGTAGGTAAAGATACAAAATAATATCTAAAATCACATTGTTGCGACTTAAGCAATATTCCTTTGCTAATGTTCCTTTGAAACCACATCTTCGTCCATTAAAAAATAAATAAACAAAAACCCTTGCAGACGCATTGGAACTGAAATTCCTACTTGTCATTTTCTATTGCATTAAAAAATAATCCCTATGGTCAATGTGTGTATCTCACATCATAAAAACATCTTATCAGTGTACCAACAAAGCATGAACAAATTATATATATTTTTAGCAGATTTTCAATATCTGTGAGGTGAATTTATAAAGTTGAATCTGAATAAAAAAAGTAAGTAACTAACCGCCTGCGTCGACCATCCAACTCGACATAGTCCTTCATCTGTGACGGTTGCTTCATAATAAAATGCACCTTTGCCGAACACTCCTTTGGTAGCACGGCCTCCATGCCATTCCTTAAATTCACGTGACTGACATCTCAGTCCATCGGGAGTTACAGCCAAAGCGTCTCCACGATCGAAAAAACTTAAAGTCCATTTCCCAGAGATTTGCTGAATGAAGTTACTGCCTTTGCCTTCGGAGAGATCCTTCAAAGTCTCCCAAACTATTTGCAAAATGGGAAGACAGAAGGCGCCAGTTTTACCGCTGCCCGTTTCGGCTGCCATCAGAACGTCGCCGCCGCCTAAAATCAGCGGAATCGCCTCAGCTTGAACATCCGTCGGCAAGTTCCACTCCATTTCATCTACCGCCTTGCCGATCTCCGGAAGAACGCCGAACTCTTCAAATGCTGTCATTTTAAATTATCTATTTATAACTCACGATGAAAATGACAAATTTTCAGCAAAAGATTAAAAGCTAGTAACAATATAGATTAGTAATTGCAATAAATGATCTTAATTTCGTTAATAACAAATCACAAAACCCCTATGACAAACCAACGTAAATCATGAACAACTAGACTATATCCCCGATTCTTTCACCCCATTTGTAATAAAGAAAGCTGGTTATAGAATCCGTGTGGAAATTAACACCCTTCTCCCTCTTACTGCTATCATTACTTATCTAGTTTTAGGTAGACTCCTCTGAAAAAAAAACAAATGGTACAATTTCACGGTCCAGCCAGTATGAAAGAAAGTACTAATCTAAAAAATTGTTATTGACAGCCAAAGCCGCCAACCAACTTCTGAAAAGCCGTTTTTGACAGCTGGTGCAGGAAGACACTACAGAAACATTTTATTTGCAAAATATATATTGTTAAATATTTTGTTTGCAAAATGTAGGTGAAATAAAACTATTAAATTAAAATATTAACTTTTCTACGTACTTTTTAAGCAAACATAAAAATAATATCATAAACAATTGGCCTCGACCTAGCTTTCAGCTGCTTTATGAAATGTTATACGTGATGAAATGTGATGAAAATTTAATTGCTTGAAATTCACTCTATATTTTCGGGACTTTCCGAAATGGGCACAATTGCCGGTTTTGAAGGTAGTTTTTATAATGTCTAAATAAACTCAAAATAAATATCTTCGGTGTTTCGTTGCTTGTGTTGCAGCATTCATAGGATTAGCTAAAAAGCAGTAGTAATCTAATTTTAACGAGAAGTATCATCTAATTGCACCAAGAAATACAGTTTGAAATATACTAAATCAGTATTTGAAGTAATCTAATTTATTAAGTAGATGCATTCGACACAAATGAAATCTAATGCTACTTAATAGTGATGCTAGCGAATGAAAGATGCCAGGCTGAACACTATATAATCAATGGTAGTAAGTATAAAAAAATGTAGCTGGCATATACTGGATCCATTTGAAATAGACCACTGAGGTGTCGTGTTGCCACACAAACTAACGAAGGACATTAAAGCTATTCTGTAAGTACAGAAGCTAAAACTAACAATATTTTTATAAAAATAAAAATATTCGAACGTTACACGTTGCCTTCGGCTGCTGCGCGACTGTAGACAAAATGCTTGTCAAGTATACAAATAAAAAAGGATCATAAGAAGGCCGAGAGCTATGTCTATGTTTAATATTAATTTGCTCAAAGCGCCATTCCTTTTTAGTCTGGTATAACTAAAGGAATAACCATTGATTTAGATTTCCCACTTTAATAATTTACACTCTAGTTTACAGAGTGAACCACTATTCTTACGAAATGGAAAAATACGAAATTTAATTTAATCGTTCAATAACGATTACATAGCATTCGTAAAATATAATGTTACAAACACACAAATAACGTGATTTTCAAAATATGAAAAGAAATTGTAAACAGATTATTTTTTAGAATAACACGGAATACAACTGCTGGTATTAAAATTTTAGATTTCTCAATTTGCGTCAGCCTCGGCTACACACATCACAATGCTTTCAAGGTTTAATGCGTTTTGTAACCATTTTGTGTGTAATCTCGAGTTTCAATATTTTCATGCTTGTGTTTTTAGTAACTTTTTTTATTCTTGCTGCACAAAGCAAACTGATTCCGATAGGTAGGTACAACGATCTTAATTTCCAACGATCTTTTAATTTCACAAGATCAACAGTTTGATGAATAGTTACAGCCAACGTTACAGCACGCAAATTTATTTTATTCGTGATTTTCACAATGAAAAGTTTGTTGATTGATCTCTCTCTACTTATATTCTATTTTTAGAAATATTTTTCTATAAATTTTCATAAATAAGTAAAAAAATATATAGCTTCGTTGGTACTGATCAGTGCTAACATTCTTGAAAAAGTTGTTTTGAGTGCTGACGTTAGTCGTTGACACTGTTGACAGCCAGTCGAAACTAAACTTCTGTCAAATAATAAATAATAGTTTTTTGAATTTTCTTACGCGTATTGATTAAAATTGTCGTTATTTGAAATAGGTTAAATATTGCATTTGACGGTCTACAAACAATCAAACAATTTGTTTTTTGATGTTCCTCAGTAAAAGATTAAATCTTAGGTATGATTGATGCAACCGTATGAATTTAGTGGATGATAGAGAGATGATTTTAAATACAAGACGTGTAGATAATGGCTTTAGAAAGCGCTACATACGAAAGCAGACTACGAGGAGCTTATGATTTGATACTTCATGAGTGGAATTTATACCTAGAGAACTTGGCGTTGTATTTGACGCTATGGTCATTATTTTATTTATTGTTGTCATGCGTCCTTTACTATGCGTATTGCCATTACAATTGGGGTACGTTTAAACATTTTAAATTCATGCGGAGAGTCCTTATTGTGACAGCGCATCCTGATGATGAGTGCATGTTCTTTGGACCTACGATTCTTGAGCTTCACAAGAGGGGAGTCAGTATCTATTTGTTGTGTCTTTCCGACGGTAAGATTTTAATGTTTTTTAAATTAGGAATTTCTATGTAGTTTTAGCTCGTAATGAATGAACCTTCAAGTAACTAAATAGGTAATTGTTACACCGAAAATTTATAATCGTGCCCAGAGTTTAGATCTGTTGATTTAAAATTATAATTGCCGTTAATGTCTGAGAGTCTGTACATAAACTCAATTAAACTGTTGAGTTTTATATCTCTCTCAAAAGGTATGATAAAAAAGATAACCTATTATGTATGTTTCAAATTTCATAGGCCACACGACTAAGTTATATGTACTTACTGGCTTAGTTTGGGAATATATATGTTTTTAATTCTTAAAAAAAATATTTTTGTGTTAACATTATAGATTAATGTATGCACCCAAACCTACCTCAAATGACGCTTTATAAATAGTAAAAACATGATTGAAATCCATGCATTGGTTTCCGAGATTAGCGCAAACATACACTTACATTGCATACATTACAATGCAATGCATTACATTACATTACAATTGCATACAGGCATAAGCAAACATTGCTTGATTATATACTATGTAGAGTCTCCATGCAAATGATATAGACGAAAACATCCAGAGATATTTTTTAATTGTGAATTTGAGGGCAATTGACCATTGGTTAATAAAACGTTTATTAGGTTTAGTTGCAGTCACGAAACACGTGTACACGTGAAACATGTGTATCATATGCACATTCAGTTGCAGACTTGCGAGATGTTGTTTACTTGATATGAACGACCCCGCATCGTGAAAACAACAATAAGGTTGTTGGAACTGTGCCCAATAGTGCCACGAAAGTAGAGCTACGAAAATTCCTACTGGCCTAAAGTGACCTATAAGGAGAGACTAAAAATTCTCAATCTCCAGACATTAAAGGAGAGGCGAGATAGATGGGACCTCATTGAGACATAAAATATTAAAGCCTCGCTATGATTGTGCAGAATTAAGAGAAATATTCACTTTTGATAGAAACACCCAACTACGCGGGGTACTGTATGAAATTAGATAGGACGTCCTTTTCAAGCAACCCCAGGAAGAACTTCATCGGTAACAGAGTCGAGGAAGCATGGAATGAATTGCCAGAAAGTGTCGTAAAATCAAATACACTAACCAATTTAAAAACTATCTAGATGAACACTTATGAAAAAAAATGAGGAAATAATAAAAGGGAAAAATAATAATAACTTTGATACTAAATAAGATATAGGCTTATCAGCTATGCTGCCTCCCTATTATAAATAATAATATATAGAATTATGGCAAATCGCCTTGATATTAGGGTACATCTTTATTGCTCATCTTTATTGGTACATCTTTATTGTTCATCAGAATTTTTGTGAGAATCAGAATTGCTCTGCAATGAAATCCTGCATACAAAACAACTTATATAAATTTTCAACTTTATTCTTGAACAGTCTGCGCTGCAACAGAAACTGCTCTCTTTTTTTACAATCGTTAAAGAAAACAAATGTGAAAAGAATTAGATAATTCCTCGACCAGTCATTAAATCAATCGAATGCCACGTATGATTTGTAATAAAATACTGGCCCGTTGTAATTAATAACTGATATCTTTTTTTTTTGCTAATTATTTGTAATGATTTCTGTTTGTCCTGAAATTTACAGCCCATATACAGGTCGGTGCGTAATTGGTGCTTCTTGATTCGGTTGGGACGTGACCGACACCGCTACAATAAAGCAGTGCCTCTCAGACCATCTGTTTTATCTGGGTCAATTGTTTAGATAGGTTAGGGTCTCATGTCGCTGTGGCTCAAAGTCATTGCCACATCAACCGTTAAAAAGAGTATAAATGCTTTTTTCTATAAATACTCGTTGAAAGAAAGTTATTAGGTTTCATGTGCAGAATAACCCCTTAAAAGTATATTAGTGACTTTAGGTTGATCTGTATATGTGCAATGTTTTTTATTACAAAATTAAGTTTTAGTTATAAAGTTTAATTATGTAAATTGTTAATATCTATAATAAATAAATGATAATATGTATTACAAAACCTTTGTTTTATCATCATATTTTATCTTAATTATAGTTTATGTACTATAATCCAAACATTCCCATAGTCCGAGCAGGGGCTATTTTTTAAATATTCGTTTTTTAGAAAAAAATAACCTAATACTTCAGATTTTAAGTTTAATGTTAATAAATATTATTATATTTATGTGACTGAATGTGGTTGGGTTTGCATTATTACTAAATTACTAAATTTTATATCAAATTAAAAATCAATACTTTTATGATTGTTTATAATACTTTTTTCTAAATTCTGTTCTAATCATTTATGTCAACATATTCGTTATATGGTTAGAGTAGTTTTCCTTTCAACAGATCTAAACCTAATTTCAGGATAAGTATAGGAGACATAAACATGTGGCATTGTATCAGTACTTTTTCTGCAGGTAATTATGATGGATTTGGAGGAACGAGACGCGGGGAGTTGTGGAAAGCGTGCGAAAGACTCGGTATTGCCGACAGCAATATAATCATGTGCACAGATTCACGACTGCCTGACGATCCGAACGTGCATTGGGACACGGAGCTCTTGGCCGAAGTGATCGGCCATCAGGTGGCTATCTACGATTTCAATGCTATCATATCCTTCGATAAGGGCGGTGTATCGGGACATTCCAATCATTGCAAAATATTTTTCGCTTTGGCTTACCTCAGTCTTAATAAACAGCTTCCGACAGGTTTGTACATCATTGATCATAATTAATTATTTAAGCCACAATACTTCAAATACTACCTGTGGCCATATCTCTCTTAGCTTCTATAAATATTATCACGGTGCACATTCTCTAAAACTCAGTGGATTGATTCCTTCTCCTCCTTGTTACTTTCGATTCACCTGCAGACGAGTACTCAGAGAAATTTTAATATTATTAAAATAAACATCCATGGTTCGTTTATTTATTTTATCAAGTAAACATATTAATTTTCCAATTTAACATAACACACGTTGCCTGCACTGATACTCTCCAATGTTTACAAATCATGCATATGTATTTAATTGTTATATTGCAAAGATATCTGAAACACATAAAGATTGAAGATTGACAATCTTTATTTTCTAAAAAAATATGAGACAGAGAAGACCTTTAAACGTAACATCAGATTAAGTGAGAGAGTATGATATTTAGGTGTTGGTTCCGGTGATATTGTTAGTTTTGTTAGCTATTACAAAATAATATTCAGGAACTAGTATTCTACTTTCAAAAACAAAAAAGGATTAAGTATATATCCTTAGAAGAAAAGAATAAAACCTAATATTCTCTTTCTTGAAAACTTTTTTTTTTTTTGGTAAAATCGCCATTGCAACCAATATGAGAAGACTTACCAAGTTGGGAGAAAATTGTAGACTTTGTGGAAAAATTGACATTATTTGGAATTATATTTTGTTTTCTGATTTTACTGTGCTAATTAATCCTTAAAGTTGTGAAAGACAGCACTTGGGAATTTTTTTTATTGACTTTTCAAATTATTAACTGATATGTTTATTTCAGATTGCAGAATATTTACGCTGGATTCAATTAATATTCTAAGGAAATATTGCTGCTATTTAGATCTACCATTTAGTTACCTTTTGTCTTCCACCAGGTAATAAGCTTTTTTTCCATTGAGGCTACTAAAATATTATTTTTACGAAAAGAGCAGGCTTAAATTTAAAATAAATTGACTAATAATAAAATGGAAAAATAATTCGTTTTAAAATTTTCCATCAGACATTCAAACATTTGGAAATTCCTAACCATTTTAGAGAACCACATTGTCAAAATAAATCAACTAGCTTCGCCTTTGCTGCCTAGAGGCAGTACGTTTAATTTTACTTTATAATGGTTGCCACTGTTAAACTGTTGAATGTTTTCAAAAAATGTCATTCACATCAAGCGGAAAAATGTCGAAGGATAACACACCACTAACGTTTTCAATAAATTAAATTAAACTCACTAAATCTAAACTCGAACTGTCAGTTTCTCAGTAATCACTTTATCCCCGAATGTACTTTATCTAGTTTCTTAAATAATATTTGAAAAGATTTATGTATTGTTTTTGCTGAACATATTTCAGTTTATTATTTAAAATATATAGCTCGCGACAAGTTTAAGGTGGTAAGACATGCGCCTACTAAATGCGACAATTTTATCCTCAGTTACCATTGATAGTCATTAAACTTATCATAAGTGGCTTTTACTTATGCACTGCCTTATATGCAAGCCTGGTGTGAAACATTTATACATAAAACGCATCTACATATTATTCATTTCAATCCAATTCATTTATTCGTCACAAACTATACAGAAAAGAATCCATGACATAAAAGACGTCAATCTAAAGTGATATTGTTTTCAACAGTTCTATCGCTCTCCCAACAGGTATTGCTAATAGTCATTTTGTTCTGCATAATGGGACATAGATTAAGAAATATGCCGAAGTAAACATTTTTCATCTCACTAAAGATTTGTATGATAAAAATTGTGAATGCTGATATAAAACCTAGTTATTCAAATTATAATATCATTCTTTCTACTTTTCCACAATTAAAAAAAAATAGGTTTAATAATAAAATTATTTTTATATTTAATAAAAATAAATAACTAAAATCACACACCTCTCATAATAACCACAACGCATATTTCTCGTCATTCTTTTTTACATTCTTCTTTTATAATGGGTTCCTTTTTTCTTTTCTGAACATTCTTCTTCTTTTGTAATCACATCCTCGACACACACACTGGATAAAACTAGTAATCGAGATTTCTTTATACCTTATTTTTTTTTTACTTTCTGTTAAACATTGTAAATGTTATTTTTTTGGCTATATTAATGTATATTACATAAGTTTTGTGAACAATACAAATAATTAAATAATAAAAAGTCACAATGCACCGAAAAGAGGAACCACCTGCATAACTTATCGGTTTAATGTCTTGTTTCAGGTTTATTTTATCGGGCAAGGAATACAATATAGTGTACGATGCCATGTCCTGTCATAAGTCTCAGATGCTCTGGTATCGTTATTTCTACCTCGTTTTGTCACGCTACATGTACATCAACACGCTTAGGGAAATCACCATTCTAGATTTTGAACTGGAACTCGAATTAGAAGAGTTGGAACCTAGGTGAACGTACGCGGACAGTGAAGATAATATATTTGTTAAGTGACTACGTTTGTAGGATTGAAAGTCAAATGTAAGAAAATTCATTAATATCACAATAAAAATGCAATAACAGTAACAATGGTCATAAATCCTTATGTCCTCAGTGCTCGCCACAGAGCACTGGGGAAGCTTGGCTTGGTGCTCCACTTTTGAGATGACAATGACATTAATTAATGTCACATTTAGAAAGATAAAATTTTGTAACAAGATGTGTGATCGTTTCTGAAATATCTGGTTATAAAAAAATTGCCTAGTCAAATCAGAAAATATAACTTTCAGTAAAACTTAATTCATTTACAAAATCATTATGATTGAAAATCTCAGCGAAGCGCAGAGGTTTGACCTTGGGTTAGTTAAGTGTGCCTCCAAATACTTTTACATTTTGCTAGGACTACTCTGTGGTTTCCAATGTAACGTTTTTCATGCTTTATTCTTTCTCATTTAAAGTGTAAATTCTAATCTGTTCTAAATGCAACGCAAATGTCTAAATGCAAAAAAATTACTTTTAGTCTTAATTTTGAACATGTACTTTTGTGAAATAGTAAAAAAAATGTTGTAGATCACTCTATTGGTACTGCGACAATATCAATATTTTCATTGCTAATATTTCAAAATAATGTTAATCAGTAAGTACATTCCCAACAACAAATATTTTTGTAAGTTGATAGGAACTTTCTCGTATGAATTGGCTTTAAACCCTCAAAAAAAAATTGACTATATAAAAAGTTGAATAAAATATATTGTACACACATTTTGCCTTTTGATAATTTTACTGATTGCTATAGTACGAGTAAGTAAGTACTATAGTATATAGTAAATGGATCAGTGTTCAAATAATGGCTGAAGGGAAGAAAAAAATAAGTTTTAATTGTAAAAAACTATGTATCTCCAACACCTCGATACAGGTGTGCCTTATTATATTGTTCGATTTACAATATTTAGACATGTAAAAAATATCTTTGGAAATTATAATTTTCTTAGCCTGTTTGCAATCTTAACATTTATTTATTTATATATTTTATAACACCTAAACAAAGGGTGTTATAAATACATACATTTGGGCAATAATACTGTGAGAGGAATGGACGGACACAGGAACACTTGACAATATAAATGTGAGTGCATAGGTGAATTAATGATATTAAAAATATTGATTTTCGTGTATTGTGTAACTATATTTTTAAATAAAAGTGAATAGTTTTAACCTCTTTATGAATTGATTTTTTTCAATTCACATCGACTTACCTAAAACTATTGGCCTAAACAACATTCTTAGCTTTCTATACATTTCTTTTGTTTCATATCCACTCGAACGTTGATCATTGAATATTAAAAAAAAGAATTCGACCGCACTTTCAATGTTGAATTACTTTCAAAGTTTCAAATATATCTATAGTCTTTTCCCTCTACTGCATACAATTTGTTTGGTTTTAAAATTAATAAGCAATGTTATAAGTGTTACGAAGGTTACCAGATTTTGTTACAGCTGAAAACAAATATTTAGTTTATGTTAAAACAATTGGCGACATTTTTCTTACATAATATGTGTCCACCTCAATAATATTTGTTTATTTAGAGTTGTTGGTTAGGCTGGACAAGTTTTACCTTTTACTTTCTTGACTTTCTTGAAGAATATTTATATTTTTAAATATTCAAATATCCCGAGACTTATCTCCATTTAAAGTCTTAAAGACCATAAAGGCAACGTAACTATAATAATTTAAAAAGTAAACTTCAGCAATTCAATATGTAGCAGAATAAAATTAAATATGAGTGATTTTAATTTTCAGCATTCCTATTCCTAACCATCAGCCGAAGACACGTGAAGGATTTTAAAAATAAAAGTCATTATTTTGGACAATGCAATTTTATTTTTCATTATTTCTAAAAACATTTCCTCAAAATATTAACAGACATATAGTAAATGTAGTATTTAAATTGACATTTAGATTTATTTAGACAAATTGGATTACAAGACAGACAAAAACACTAGTTAGTTTCCTATGTAATCATGTGAAGGATTATGCGTAATTCACATGAATCAGTACAATTTTAACTTACACCGTTTTAGATACCAATACCGAATGTGTTTAACAATTTACTAATTGGTTGCTTTTGAATCTTTTAACATTACTAACACAGTTTTCGTTATATTACTGCCTAAATATTTAATTTATATCTTTTCTACAATACCACATCAATTATTATCACAAAAATCGTAGACGTTCAGTTCGAAGCCACTTTAACGAATTAATTCTTAACTACTGACGACTATATCAATTTCAATATCTATAGACAAAAAGATTATTTATTATACATGTTCTTAAATCACTACTGTTTTTTAGGAAATTGACTTATCAAACATTAATCAGAAAAATCTCCACAATTACGAGAAAAACTAATTCAAAATATAATTGAAAATGTTTTAATGTTAGATATTGCGGTTGAATGTCTCAAAACAAAACTCACCTTGACTTAGTCGCGGTTGCAGACGGGGACCATGCAGTGCGCGATGTACTACAGAAACAAATGTATTGATAATATGTATAATATTTTTGTTGTGTTATTATTTTAGTATGAAAATTATTTTTTAATTATATTTTTTCTCATGACGGTTAAGTTGTCGATTTACATCAAACTCCTGAAAAAACAGTAGTGATTTTAAATACATTCTGTATACCAGTGGTGTGGTTAAATCAACCTGGCTTCAAAATCACATAGAAAGGTACATAACACAGTTTTAATACTGATCTATACGAATCTATTTTTTTCTATAAGTATAATTATTGCGTTCATGTTGTTTGGAGGCACTTATAAGTGCAGTTACAGGCGAAAAAATAATTTGTAAACGAATAACAATCAACATGAAACATTTCCATCCAATTCCTGTCATCAATTACCGGCAATAAATGTAAAAAAAGTTGAGTTCATTTTAAAGTACATATATGCAGATTTAGGCAACGGAAAAGACAAAACCGAACTGATTGATTTGCCATGTTATAAGAATGCCAAATTGAATTCTGGAACATGAAATCTGACAGAAATCATAAGGCGGCTTGTAGGCTTGTGACTTGCATGAAACAGTTCACTTCTTACCAAAAAAAGCCAAAGCTAGACTAGCAAGTCTTTTTATTAATTTAACGGTTAATGAAACCTTTGATAGCAAAATGGTTCATGCCCTTGAGGTGACAAAAATGAATTTGCGTACGATGAATAACCATTAAAATTTTTAAATTGCAGCCTAAAACATCTAATTGTGAATGTCAGTCTTCTTAGAGGAATACATTCAAAAGTTCCGTTTGAAAAGTGCATTATTGCATATTTTTACAACGTACTGCTAAATATACTTTCCCCGTTATAACGGGGAAAATACAGGTAAACTTTTTCTCATGAACATCCATTTATAGGGTTGTTCTACAAATCAAACATACAAGTTTTGTATTAAAAGTTTTCTTAATTTTAAAACGTTTGGTTCGCTCACCGTGAGCAAACTATACACCGTGCGAAGGTCAAGAACGCGCACCGGCCGCCCTAGTCAGAAAGATTAACTTTAAACGTCGGTAGGATTTTGTTTTACTGTTTTTTACTTACTTTTTTTGACATACTGAAAAACTTATAGAGCAAAAGTTGATCAGTATGAAGCATAGAACGACCCCATAAAAGGATGTGTGCATGAGAAAAAGTTCATCCTTTATATATTATGTGAAAACCTGATAATTTCCGAAGCGGACACTATTTGTGAAATTCCAGATTTGATAATACCTACCCGTAGACTCTTGCAATTGAACATAAATTGCAGGATTTGACAGGTTAAGTGTTTTGTTTGCGATGGCTCAAGTGTGGGCACAGTGGGTAACATTAAAAAATAAGTTTTTTTTAAATACATTATTTTCCACATCACTTATCGCACTATTTATAAATTTTGAATGCAATATTTAGTATATACTTAATTTAGACATTATATACGATGCTCTAATTTAAAATTGAAGATTATTCTCCCCGATAGTTCAATAATTAATAAAAGAATATCTCAAATAATCAAGGATTACTCAATTTATGCAAAAAAAAGCTAGAGCTAGGCTAGGCAGCAGTAGCCAACGTTTTTTTTCACAGGGATTATTTTCAGATCATCAGCTTTTGTCCATGTCGAATAGAGAAAAAATGCATAAATTTGTAATAGTTATTATTTTTAGAATACCTATACACAAAAACATTTAAAACTAAGTTGTTTCGAATGTGCTACGATTGCCACGTGAATAAAAAAATATTTCATTCATCTCTCCAGCTTTTATTAAAAGTAGATTTCCGAACGCTATGATTATCAATTTGTAATGCAGAATTTATCACAATTTATCATTTTGGTGATAATACACTTAAACTATCCACGTATGTTGAAACTTTTAGAGGCTAGAATTTATTGATGAATGCATCCTAAGAAATACAGTGCTCATGTGAAAGAACAGAGTTTTGTACTAACATGGCAAAACTTCCTGCCCAGTGAATTTTTAAATTCAAAATCTGAAAACTATTTTGACCTGGTGCAAAAAAAAAAAATGGTGTAAAATTGATGACGTAATATGAGCCAATATTTATTTATTTACACTTTATGTACAGGCAAAGAAGAGAAGTTACCTTACAAAACAGAATTTCTACTAACCAAACAAAAAAGTATTTAAAGTTATTTAAATTAGGGGTGGGGTATCTTCCATGTTTGGTAGTTAGTGCTATAAGAGAATTTTCAAAATAAATTCTGAGTGGAAAAGAAACAAAGTTAAATACCAGCCTAGTCTTTTAAGTAGGTATGCCGGAGAAAAAAAAAAGGTGATCTGAATTCATAAAATATATGGTTATGTGTTAAAATTAAAAGTATAATAAATAGTTTTAGTGTAGCCTATGAAATTTGCAACATTGTGAGTCTAAATTATTATTAAAATGTGAGATATATATTATATAAAAAGTAACAGCATAACAACACAAATCGCTTTACCGAAGACAAGCCCATTGGTTGACATTTCTATTTATTTTTATAGGAGAACAATTATATTTCAATAATTATGTAAGAAGTTGTTAAAAATAGAAAAAAAAACAGTAATACTGATGCCATATGATCGGTGATTATAATATTTGAGATATATGGAATCACAGGCAAAAACTAATCGAGTAAACCCATAAGCACAGGTCTCATTATGGCTGTTAAGAATAAAATAAAGGTCTAATTACAATAATTTCATGAATAATAAACATACATTTTTATTTTTAACTATTGCAATATGATTGTTAAACAGACAAAAAAAATGTTTTTTTATATAATGGCTGTTTGAGGATGTTAGGTTTAAGTTTGTAAAATCCATTGATCGTGTAGATCTTCAGACACAACAGATTTGCCACCTGTATATCAAAAATTTGAAATACCAAGAATATTATTCAAGCATTCAGGGTTTTTTAAGGTTTAAAGTTTTGCTATAAAGCCCAACCAAATTCTAAAATGGCTGTGACAGAACTCGTCAGTTATTGTTCTTTTCTTATTTTAGATTGGCGATTTGGTTTTGTCCAATAGTTTTAAAACTATTGGACAAAGCCAAATCACCATACTGAGGTTTTACTTTTACACACAATCATAAAAACAAGCAATAAAAAAATATAGTTAAAAAATAAGCTTACATTATTGCACAAAATTATTAAAAAATAGCACGGATGGTAGCAATATTTTATTGTCTCATCATTGAATTTAGAGTTATCCTAACTGTACTGTTATTTACGGGGTTTTAATATTGGTTAATTACCTTTATATTCTGGGCCGCAAGAATGGAAAATATATAAAATAGATCGCATCCCGCCCCCTTGAACCTTTTGTGGTAATGCTTCATACCGAAACCATTATCACACCCTTAAGTAATTCCTCAGGTGTTGCTGTCATTATAGCGCCATCAGCTTCTGTATTTTGGAATTTGACATGGCACCGGACCGCCGCATTCATATATTGGAAAGCGTCAGTGAAACATTATTTCCAAATCTTAAAGAATGATAAAGATACTGTAGCGTTTTTTCTTGTAGTGAGAGAATCACCCGGAAAGAAGAGAAAGAGTGCACAATAATGAATTGAGACAGGGATGCTATTTGCCGTTTAAGACACAGTGGCAGGACTGTGGAGTTTTACGACTACGAACTCGGAAATCAAACACTAATTATTATAAAATGTAGCCATTTAAATAATAATGTAAAATAAAATATTAACATGATAAAGAATACATTAAAAACAATATAGAATAGATAGTATCTCTTTTACTCATAAATTATAGGTTATAAATTACATAGGTAAAGTAGGTATAAATATATTTATTCTATAATACCTAACGGCAAGTACAAAAATCAATAATAAAATTATTTTTTTTAGGTTAGGTTAATATACTATTTATATTTTTAATTTGTTGTATTTTCATACCTTTATTGGGTTAAGCTTAATGAATAAAACGATGTTAGGTATTTGAAAGGGTATGAAAATAACTTACTATTTGGAAACCTTGTAAAAAAAACGAAAATAAATATGCGTTAAGGTATTATTTAAAAAATTGATTATGTTCAAAACTAAATAAAAAAGAACAACAAAATCAGAAGCCCCCTCTTTCATCTACCTATTCTACCCCATTTCTAATAACAAATTCTAGAATACTTTTTTTTTGAAGGAAGAGGTTTCCCTCAGTTGGGCAGTTTCTTGAAAATCTAATCCATACAATGATGAAAGCTTCAAAAATATTGTTTGTTTATTCGGCAAATATTGCTAAAGCTTTGATTTGCGATTGCGTTAAGCTAGTGTTTTCTTTTACGGACGTGGTTAACAGCTAGCTTGACCGTTCGCAGAGTTCGTAGCAAAATTATATTATTAACTATCATTCATCTTCATCATCATCTTCGTCCTCTTCTCAAGTTTTAGTCGATTTTATGAGTCCCTCTTTTTAATGATAAAATTGAGTTTAAGATACCTCTTTCGAAAATAATGTTTTTTTTGTTGTAGAACCTCTAAAATTCATTAGTTTTTCGGACCCTATGGATTATTTAAAGAGTTGATGGATATAGAAAGCAGTACATGTATGTTGCAGTGACTCGTGTTTTATCTTTTTCACTATGAAATGTTTCCATGTTTTTGCCAGAACCCATTTAATGTATTATGTCTTATTTTTGAATAATAAAATAAAATGAGACAGTTACGGCTTTAGGTTCTACTTAATTTATCAACCAAACAAAAGCTATTCAATTTTGGTAATATTATGAACCAAACAGTTCAAAATAATCAAGCTATTAACGAACTTGGTTTTTCTACTAGCTGTACGTATACGTGGAACCCCCAATTGTTTTTATTTGACCGCAATATACAAAAATAAAAAAAAATGCAAATTAAAAAACCCAAGCAAAATAAAATATAACAATTTCCAAACACATAATTATCTTTATTTACAACTTCAAACAAATTTTAAAACAAAATTAACTTTAAAAAAAAACAATACAGGCTGTGTAAATTGCCAGCGTATACACTTACGCAGCAAACAAGAATATTAAATACAAATAGGATATTAATTATACTATTTAATACAGTTTGCATTAATACTTGTAATAAGGAGTGTTGGTACTTAAGCGGGCATTTCCAATTTTCAAAATAACTGTATAATAATTTTATTATTGTTTTTAATGAATAGATATAACGTCATAGTTTTTACAACCTCAAGAAATCATATTATGTGATGTTCACGGCAAATAGACAATGTTATCAGTAAAGTTGCTAACTTTGTAGAGTTAATGAAGGTTTGGAATTTTCTTGAAAATTTTGTTTCAATCTCCGACATGATTCTAAATTTATTATTTTGAACATTCAAGTCCTTAACACTGAATTGTGCTCTCGGGAACTGTTCAATAACGCAAAAATGATTGAACACTGATAGCATATATAAAAATTAAAAACAATAACAATTTACAAACACAGCAGAACAATAAAAGGCATTCATCATTCAGAAATTTCACCTATACTTTTAAAAATAGGCATAATTATATTATATTTCAACTATCAAAATATGTGCAATTTAAAACCCAAAATAAACATAAAATATTGGACGCGTCTAGCAAAACTAGCAAATAAATAAGAAATATTTAAAAGAAATGTATAAAAACTGGATGTACTTAAAAAACAAAAATTAAATACACCAAATGGTTATTTTTAATTATTAAGTCATATTAAACAATGTTAATATCCATTTCATTAAACTCTCTCGTAAGAAAGGTGATTATTTGTTTTAGTTGCAGAAGCTTCTAAAACTATTTTATATAATGCAACACAGAATTGCGCTAGAATGTTAACTTTATGAGAATAAATTCCTAATGTTATTTGGTTCTAAACGAATTGGATATAAATAATGTTTTCAATCTTTATAAAGTTCATGAGCTAAACGAGTTTATATTATATTTTTAATGACTTTTGTAAACAATTTTATGAATTACAATACAAGTTCGCGTAAGCAAGCTAAATAATATACTATCCAATAGTAGCAAATGAAAAAACAGAAAATATTTTATTTAACTATTTTTTTCTGTAATCCATTCTAATACAACTTTATATAATTTATTATTTTAAGTAAAAAACTTTTGTCATTTTCATAAATTAATATTATGTTTAAATGCATATATTTATAACCATAAAAGCAGACAATACCAAAACATTTTCATTTACATGCTTAAAATAAAAATGAAAATGTAGATATGGCATGAAAAAAAATTGAACCCATGAATAAATGAATCTAACAAATTTTGGTGTTAAAAAAACTATTTTATAAAATGAATTAAATAAGGTCATCTCTAGTTATTTTAAATAAAGTAAAAAATGTTATTACACATTTATTAATGTATTGAAATGAGATAGGACTTGCATTCCATTCCCTAAGTTCAACTAATAGCATTATTTAAACATAAGATATTGTTGTCAATAATTTACACGTTTTTTAGACAGCTACTTTAAATTAGTGCTTGAAAATATGTGGCATGCTTTATCCGTAATTGCAAACAAAAATAAATTAGACGGCGAATTTTATAAATTTAACCAGCTTCCAGCTTTTTCAAAGTGGTGTGTGCAATTTGAACTCAATTAGTGCACACATTTTTTTCCATTATCGTGTACGACATGCACATATATATACAAACAGCATTTTTCAAACTAGATGGTCTCAAAAAGATTGATACTGTTCATAGGAATATTGTAAACTCAAAGATTTCATAACCAAATTATTTTACTTCATTTATGCTTACATTGCTTTTACCAGACTTTGAAGAAAAAAAGGAAGAGGTTCTCAATTCGATATGCATGTTTGTTTTTGTATAGTAGATAAAGAATAAGTATGAAACAAAGAGGTAAATCGGATCTTTGGTGCTGAAACCATCGAGAATGTGTGCCTGGTACTCTGGATACTCCTTGGGATATATAGGACATTCTTAGATCAGTCATAATTTCCTAATCAGAGTTGTCACATAATAAAAGTGCTATAAACCTAAATTAATTCAGTCCTATTGAAAATGAAAGGAAAAGATGGAGATATTACAATCTTTGGTGAATAGCATCTCGAGTTTTGCATAACGGAACAAACACAATACGTAACATATTCCGTTAACACAATTGCACCTCGACAATCACACAATAGAGTGTACCGATTGTCATAAAAGCTCAATTTTGATTATTTTACATTTCTCTAAAAAAATAAAAAACCTAAATTGAGCGATCTTTAAACCATCAAGTGTCAAGCGTCTCAGCAAAATCAGTATTTTGTGCAGCGAAAGAAAATTTTGTGTGTCTAATTTTGAGTATTTCAAAAAAATACCTTTTGCTATACAGGTTGTAACCCAGACCATTCCCGAAGACTTAATGGTGCGTTTATGTTCCCTACTATAAGTATGAAATGATGATGGGTAAAATATCATTGTTTGCATTGCAAGCTTTGGTTCGGCAAACGCTTTACCAACCTGCAAAACAAAAAGTCCAGCAAGATATTTCCAATTCAAATTCTTATGGCCATAATCTAAATCAAAAGTAAAATAATACTGCATTAGGAATTTAATTAATATTTGATAATCGAATATTAAGTTATCGACATTTGAAAGTTTATTATGAAGTATTATCAGATTTTGTAAGGCTGGCTTAAAATTTGCAAATGGACTCTTTATTTATGAACTAATTTTTAATTTATCAGGTACTATCTAGGCATGTCTGGGTTAGCATACTTAAAAGATTTTATGTAATTCTCAAAATGCAGTGTTTAATTAGTTGGTTTGATGTTACCCCCGGGCAGTTAAAAGTAGCACATATGAAATGTCATGACAGCTGACAATTGAGTTAAAGCTGACAGACTAGTCATAGACTTCCATTAAAAAACTCTCAGTCAGTGATTTATTATATTAAATTAAAATAAATTGCCTAATGTGACAAGAGAGCATATAATGTGCATATTTACATAAACTTAGCGAAGGCTTTGAAAAAAGCGGGCAGACACAGCGAATAAATGCTGAACAGAAACTAGCTACAGATCAGGAAAAAGAGAGCATACAAAGGACGATGAATCATTTGGAAGGAAGAAAATATATCATGCAAAGAGAGCAGGGTAGTAATGACTGTTTTCCTTATTTTTTTCTACATTACACTTCAGGAGAGCGAGGAGGGGGAAGGAGAGGATATTGACATTTCATGGATTATTTATATCACCGGTTGGCCTAGATCATGGAGTCTATATTAACAGGAGGTGAAACTCAGCCCCAAATATATGACAGGCAATGCGACGCAATACGTCGTCAGGAGTACGGGGGCCGGGGGAGGGTAAGACGACTCACGTATTACACACACTAACAGAACGCTCAAACACAAAAGCGTGCTGTAACTTTCGTTCGGTTCGGCTTAGTACTCGCGAGTTGCGCAGACCCACGGGTTTATAGACTCTGTGCGCAGACCCCATATAAACGAGACGGACCATATAAAATTTTCAAGATTTTAAGTCCAACGACTTATCTTGTAACTCGAGACGATGATTCGACTGAAATTATTGGACGTTATCATTCTAAGGATTTAACCACCTTTAAAGTCAGAGCAAATGAAGTTTCGAAGCCCGTTATACCCAAAAGGAAACGGGGGCGACCAAGGAAAAACGTTATTAAAACGATTTCCAATCCATAAACGAGAATGTATTTTATGGATTAGAGGGGGAGTGTGTAGCCCAACCCTAAATAAGTACATCGTCGGTACAAGACAGCGAGCGATGCGACGTTGCTCGGTGCGAGCCGCTGGCCGCCTTCTCCGCGCCTCACCTCACCCCCTTCACCGACGAGCTACGCAGCGCCTCAGCAGTCAGTCAGCTTAAAAACTCGCATAGGAGTACAAGTGTTACTTGTAATTAACCTATAATATATAATTTAATTATATATCGAAATATATTGAACATTAACTCTCCTTGATCGACCTACATATTTTTAAATTAGTAGCCTAAAACCATTTTTGAATAAAATCTAATGTTTCAAAGTTAAAAAAAAAAACATGACAGTAGAAACACAAGACAGTCGCCATACAAGGTTCCAGGCCGCCTGGTCGATGCCATTAGTAGCGAAATCCCGTTATTCCATAAATTTCCTGGAATGCCATCGCGAGCATTTGGAAATTGCATTGTTAATTACTCTAAGTGCTAACAAGGCGAAGTCAAAAAGTAAGATATTCTGCCTACAAAGTATTGTTAATTTTATCTATGCCATACTTTGATATGCTTTTGAATTTTATCAATACTAGTTTTTTACTAAATAATGTATTGAAACATAAAAATTTATTAGTTATGCTAAAATTGGCAACAGCTTTGTAGAATAGCGTGATGGTATGTGTTATACTTGTATAATTATTAGCATATTATATATTTTTTTTGTTATTTCTTTGACTGATTGGATGTTTGAGTAAATAGTTATTAATTTGAAAGTAAAGGACGCAGGTCGTAGAAGCAAACAAAAACTCAATGTTATTTTGCAGAATACTCCTCAAATTGGAAGTTGTATTTAGTTAATGCTATCACTTGCTTGACTAATGGATAAATATGCTTATTTTTTCAAAATCTTGAAGCGATATTTTCCAACTTATAGCTGAATTCAGGTTAAAACCTTGTTGTTTTATTGAGATGAAGTAGATTAGTAATATGTATTGCTTCGTGTGGCAGGCGACTATTTGTAAAACACTGATGATGAACCAGTGTTTTTAGGCCATTTAATTATTCCATTTGAGGTGTTCTATTATGTTTCGAAATCTCTATTAAACCTTATTTGAACTATTATAATTGTTTTATTTTTTATCTATGTAATAAGGATTTTAAGTTTGTATGGAAATTAATTATTTACAATATATCGAATATTAAATTTTCTTGATGGATCTACATATTTTTAAATAAAATCTCTAATGTTTCAAATGTTAAAAAAAAAAACATGACAACCACATCTTCCATCGTCGCCATCTTTAATAAACGAACAACCGAAAGGCTTTTAACTATGCCTATTGTAAGAAACGCCGCACGTGGGCGCGGTGGACGCGCCAGGAGTAGTCGACGGCTGCTGCTCGAGGATATACCAGGTTTTTATTTATTATTAGAGGGCTCTGTCATTCTGCTCATCGCTAGTCAGCAACGCTTCAACGATATCTCGCTGCAATTAGCACAGCGAGATATCGTTTGTAGTGATACAATAACGCCGCGGAGGCGTTCCATTTGAGGTGTTCTATTATGTTTCGAAATCTCTATTAAACCTTTATTTCAACTATTATAATTGTTTTATATTTTATCTATGTAATGAGGGTTTTAAGTTTGTATGGAAATTAATTATGTACAATAAATAAATAAATAAAAAATAAATATATAATTTAATTATAACATTTAATTATAAAAAACATGACAGTAGAAACACAAGACAGTCGCCATACATTGCCATTTTTCATCAAGACTGTTACAAGAGGCGCTTTACAAGACTGATTATGCCAAATTTAAGGGGCGCTCGAAGCCGTGGCAGAAGCGCACAGAGGCGACTGCTAGTTCAGGATATTCCAGGTTATTATTTTATTACAGGGCTAGTCGGGACCGCGAGCGCGATGACGAACCAGTGTTTTTAGGCCATTTAATTATTCCATTTGAGGTGTTCTATTATGTTTCGAAATCTCTATTAAACCTTATTTCAACTATTATAATTGTTTTTGTTTTTTTACAGTCAACGCACTTCGTGATGATGAAGGAACTGAACTATCCGAAACTGAGAAGGCGATTCTATCCAACATACTTGTTGAATGTGACGACATTTTCCAGCCAGGGGGAGCACCAACGCCTTATGCAATACACCGCATAGACACTGGTGATCATCAACCTGCTTCAGTGCCGCCATATCGTCTCACTCCGGCCAAAAAAGAAATAATGAAGACAGAGATCGACAAAATGCTAGAAGACGGGATCATCGAGGAGTGCGAATCAGCATGGTCATCGCCTGTTGTATTGGTGCCGAAAAAAGACGGGACGACACGATTTTGCGTAGATTATCGTCGCTTAAATGCCGTGACGAAACCAGATTCATACCCTTTACCGCTCGTCGATGAATTGTTGAAGGCGTCAAAGGAAGGCTGTTATATGAGTACCCTAGATTTAAAATCGGGTTACTGGCAAATTGAAGTGGCAGAAGAAGACCGCGACAAGACAGCATTCATTACGCCATTCGGAATCCACCGCTTCTTGCGTATGCCTTTTGGATTGCGCAACTCAGGGGCGACGTTCCAGCGCCTAGTCGATAGATTTCGAGCAGGTCTCAAAGACATGACAGTCTTAGCATTTATTGACGACATCATCGTTATTTCGGATTCGTTTAACAAACACATCCAAGACTTGCGCGCCGTGTTTGATCGTTTGAGGCAATTCGGACTACGTGCGAATCGGAAGAAATGCATTTTCGCGAGAGAGAGAGTGAAATTTCTCGGACATGTAATCTCGTCTAAAGGAGTTAAGCCAGATCCTGACAAAGTGTCAGCGATACTTGATATGAAGGAACCAAAATGTTTAAAGCATTTAAGAACATTCCTGCAAACATGCTCGTGGTTCAGGAAATTTATACCTCAGTTCTCCAACGTCGCACAACCACTTACAAACCTGACAAAGAAAGGACAAGTGTGGAAGTGGGAAACTAAACAAGTGGAATCGTTCAAGAAACTTAAAAGACTTCTGTCATCTGCACCTATTTTAGCTCAACCTAACTACGATATACCATTCGTCTTAAGAACGGATGCGAGCAATTACGCCCTGGGCGCCGTCCTTATGCAAGTAGAAGGATACGAGGAAAGACCAATTGAGTACGCGAGTCGCCTACTCTGCCCTGCAGAGCGCAACTACTCTACGACCGAGAGAGAGGCCCTGGCTGTCGTATGGGCAGTCGACAAATTCCGCGGGTACATCGAGGGACATCCTGTCGTCGTCGGAAGCGATCACCAACCATTAAAATGGTTGTTAACCCTTAAATCTCCTACTGGTCGACTTGTACGATGGGCATTGAAAATTCAGTCATATGATCTGAGATTCGAGTACACTCCAGGAAAAGCAAATGTCGTAGCTGATACGCTAAGTCGTCCTGTATGCGACGAACAGAACACCGACTCTTGTGGTATCTGTTCTGTAATAGTGGATATACCCAGAGTTGACGCCACTACCATTCGTAAGGCACAAATCGAGGACCACGACATAGGAAAGATCATAAAGGATGTTGAAGGCCGTGACACGGTAGCTTCAACCAGATGGACCGAAAGAGGATATATAATGAATCAAGGTGTTCTCTATCATTATAATCCCGATACCGAGAGCGAAGAGCCACAATTGGTGGTGCCGACAAGCCAAAGAGAAGAAATTCTAAGGGAACTTCATGACGCACTTACAGCTGGTCATTTCGGTGTAGAGAGAACAATTCAAAGAATTAACCAGAAGTATTATTTCCCTGGAATGCGCAGATACATAACAGATTATATACGTACATGTGTAGAATGTCAACGCTATAAATCTAGCAATGAGATACCAACTGGACTACTACAGACACCCGTGCCCTCTCAGAGATTCAAGGTATTGGCGATGGACCTTTTCGGACCTTTACCTGAGGCAGAGGGGGAGAAGAAGTGGATTTTCTTAGTAGAAGATGTAGCCAGCAAATGGGTCCAATTATTTCCTCTAATCTCGGCAACCGCGGATGTTTGCGCGAAGATTTTGATAGAAGAAATATTTCTAAGATATGGATTTCCTCGAAGGATTATCTCCGACAACGGTGTACAATTTATTTCCAATGTCATGCAGAAGGCAATGTACATAATGGGAGTGAAACAAAACCTAACGCCCCTGTATCACCCAGAAGGTAATCCGGCCGAACGCAAAAATCGAGATTTGAAGACGCAACTATCCATCTTAGTGGAGGAAAACCACAAAGGTTGGCCTGCAGCACTTCCAGCTATACGTTTTTCTATGAACAGTGCAATAACGCAATCTACTGCCTGTTTGCCGGCATATTTAATGTTTGGACGTAAAATGCGATCTCCTATAGAAACAAAGTACAACCTACGTGGGATAGTAGAAAGTGAAAATTATCTACCGCAGATTACTCCTTATCTCCTGAAGTTATCGACGACAATAACGTCAGCCAAGGAGCAAATTGAAGGTCAACAGGATAAGCACAAGGAATATGTCGATCGACGAAGACAATCACATGAAAACTATCAAATAGGAGATAGAGTTCTCTTAAAAGTTCATGCTTTGAGTAATATCCAGAAAGGAATTACGGCAAAATTTATGCGCGGCTCAAACCCAAGCGGACGTTTTTCGGCTTACTATTTTCCTATCGAGTTGCTCCTCCTGTGTAAGGACTCCGTGGCCCAGATGCTCAAATGTCAATTATTTTTTTTTACGTTTGTGAAATTATATCCCATCGCTGTAATGGGAGTGGCCAGAAGTCATTATGCAAATATGTAGAGTTTTTACAATGCTGTAACTCAAAGGCAAGTTTAGGGGCAAGAACAAATATCTAAAATTATACGGCACAGATAATTAGTATGATGCTCCAACTCTGTTGTAAAAGGATTAAGCGGGAGTCATGTGCAGCGGTTACGGATATCCCAAAGGTTAGGCTATCATCAAAATGGCAGTAAGGAAAAAAAATAAATAATAACCAGTTGCAAAAAGTGTTATAATTGAAGTGTTACCAGTTTAGCCAGGAAACAATTTTAGTTTGTTTTTTAATTTAAATTTATAAAATTAATGTGCTTTGCTGCTAACAGATAAGCACGTAATTAAAAACCAACAGCGTTGTTCTGCGTGACCATTATGGTTGATCTCATGAGAAAATGTCAATTTCTTGAAAAGCCAATATTGGCTATATTTGTAGATCCATTAAATTTTCCCAAGTTATATTTAAGAACCCACTAAATAATTGATATAAAATAATTTTGAATATTTATTTGTCATAACCTAATACAGTCTAAGCTTATTATTGTGATTTGTCTAGGTATATTGTTGGAATGAAATTTCACTATTTCTAGCAAATATTACTAAATTATTTTCATATTATACAAATATTTGGTACAACGGACAAACCAATATTTAGTATGATACTATTATGATAAAAAATAATCAGCCTGATCAGGAAACTGGTGCGTGTGATGAAATGGATACTCACTTGCTTGGTTTTTAGTCCAGTCAGTATTTTTAGCACGGTTCGTTAAAACTGCAAAGACGTTATAAATCCTTTTCCTTGACAGACAGACAAACAGACTATTCTTAGAGGTGTAATCGGGATCTTATGCGAAGAAGAAGAAAATGTTTGCATTTGGATCTATATGTATCTAAAGAATCAGAGAAATTGAAGTGATAAAGATTACTGAACTTATGACAATGTACAGAATAATGACAATTAGGACCATTATGGTTGAATCAACAATATACCTAAAAAACATTTTTTTTTTTCTAAATTGTGCCAAGTTTTTCAAGTGTACTTACGTCCTTTTTGCATGCATAGTTATTTAAAAGTATAACGTATTCTTTTTACAAAATATTTTTCCAAATAATATTTTTAACTAACGATTGTAAAATTACATTTGTTGCTGTTAGAAGGTTAATAATATGAAAACTATTGATTGAGCTATGCAATCAATAACTTCCTAAATAAATAAGTAATAAATTTCAAAACGGAATGCAAAGTTTCAGTAAGAAAGAGATAAGGATAAATACTTATTAAATATTAGATAAATCATTAGATTTAATAGGTTCATAATACAAATCACCAATTTCGGAAATGAAATTTGATTTAACCAATCACTAAATTTCGTAACAAAACGCTTGAAATGTTAAGCGTCGAAAGTTCAACCCAAAATCCCATACCTAAAATAATTTAATTAAAAATTTGATTTAAATAAATGATTAAAAAAAAGGACAAATTCTGCATTGAAAAATAATTTCCATTCTCCTACAAACATACAATTCGACAAACGCTAAATTGTCACTGTATGCAATCACCAATACTAATATTAAACATTAATAAAGTCTACAAATCTACCAATGTGTAACTATCTAAATAAATTTAGTACACAAGACCATAGAGTCATAGAGGGACTATTGAATCATTGATATTTCAAAGCATTAGTTTTAATTGCACCTTTGCACCTTTGTTCATATAATAAATGGAGAACGTTACCGATACGATTTTAACAACCTTTCACAGATGCTCATTAAAAGTTTCCCAATTAACTAATCATTTTAAAGCTATTAATGAGAATCCACCACGGTATACTCAACTTATCTCTAATGCTGTGATCTCGCTAACAAAATCTGGGAGACATTTACGAGAAGAATGTTTGGTTTTATTTTTTTTTGTTTTTGCCATAATACAATTCGTGAATGAAATTCTTTTAATTCCACGGTCGCTTAAGATGTATTTTCCTTTAGAGAAATACTTTGTAAACAAAATAGACATGCCAGCATACTATACCACTGGGTCGTTATATAAGCATAAGTAAGTAATTGAAAAAGAGAAAGTTTTTTTGTGTAGATACCTAATTTCTATTTTAAAACTTTGTATATGATTTATTTTATGTAAAGTTATTATATTTTTAACATAAGTGCATCTTTATGTAATATTTTAATTGCTTGTGAAAATTTTTCAGAGGCAATTATTATTCCTATTGCACAAATGCGTTTCTCTATCCTGCTTGGCATATAATCTATATATGCTTCTAAGGTTATGCGAATGGCTATTGCTGATCTATTGCATGGAAATATCACTGGTTAGAAAATAAGAGACGTGGCCTGCAGTTTGTTGTAGAATGTAAGCGTAGACAGCGTGGTTCTGCGGACATAGCAATCTAGTCGCTCTCCGCCCGCATACCCCGAACCTCTCCCTGCTGGCGCAGGTTCTCAAGATCACGTCTGGTCTCCTCTTCGATGGCCCGAATATCCGCCATTGTCATACCGTGCCATCGGTCTATCCAGCAAAAGACCTGCCTGTGAACATAACGTTGGGATTTTAATTCAAAGTACAGAACATCAGATAAAATTTGAATAGAAAATGCGAAAAACATTTTTTGTGAGCATTTAATTCGTGCATATAATAAATTTATTCAAACTTACTTATGGGTTATTAAAATGAGACAGCGTAATGGATGTTGAAAGAGTATTCAAAATATTCAGAAAGGACTTTTAAGATGTAGCATTACATTCTCACAAATAGATACTGTCTCAGAAACTTATTCCCTCATATACCTTATGCATAAAAACGTTAGTATAATGCTAAGCATAGATGTGTCCACTGACCATAAGTAAAAGCATGGCCGTTCACTTTAGCAGCAAACGTATGCAACTATGCATAACGGTGGTTAACTTCAGCGTTAATCTAGAATTTAAAAAGTGCCAAGTTTGTCAATCATAATCCTCTTTTCATAAAGGTTTGCATTATGCATTACTATCAGTAACAACTTAATATCCGTTTTCTCAGCTGTCTGCGAACAGACTAAGTTGACTAATTATAGCGTCTTTATACTATACTTGTAGTCAGAATTGAAACCATATAGCTATAAAATAGGTATACAATAATAATAAAAATATTACAAAAGGCAATATGAATGAACTATGAGACAATTCAAATTCAGAAATGTGGAAAAATACAAATTGTTGAAAAATTATTTTTACCTATGGAATGTTGTGAAGAGCCGTCGTTCTGATTTTTGGATGAATGATTCCACCTTACTCTGAAAAATATAGAAAAAGAGAAATTGGTAAATAAACAAAAAAAAGAAGATTTAAGTACATTGTGGCGTAATTATAATCATTTGTAACTAATGAAATTTAAAATAATAATATATAGGTACAATAATGATCGAAAATATATTGCTATATTTGAGCCACTTTAAATACCCTACCGTTGACGTCGGAATATCTTAAAGTATGGGCATCAACAATATTGAATATTTATTTATTGTGTATTTGGAAAACCAACAATGATACATTTTATGTCTCTTTTCTAAGGGTCAGAAACCTGTAATCTGTTTTTCTACCCTCTCATGATGGGTCCTTCAAAAGCGATTTTCATGACATTCTACCACATTTTCTACCACACTAACACTAAACAAAAAACTGTGAATGAACAAATTAAAAAAAATAAATATAATTTTAAAATAGTAAGTATAAGTGAGTTATTCCCGCTGAATAATATCAAACAGCAATTTCCTATTGTGCTGAAAATGATACATTTACACAAAAATGCTGAAATAAATAACACTTATCTTAAGTTTAAATATATTTTAAATAGTATGTTTTTGCTTTCTACATTTTTCTACGACTATAATATATTTTAATAAGAACAAAATGTAGAAGTGTATGTACCTGTAACCCGAACCATTTGAATTCGACGGTGACTAGCTTATAGCAGGTCATGACAGGTGTGACATTTCTCTTCCAGTCTGGGCCTACAAGGGGACCACGGCCAGTCTTCACCGACCTGAATGTTGCCGGATCCTGGAGACAAAGGAAAAAAATATATATTTCGTTCTAACTCGCATTTCGTTCGGTCATATTTATATGTCTGTTGATCATACAGTCCCTACTATAATATGTTTCAATATTCAGTCAAAATATTGAATATTAAAAAGTATGCAAATAAAATAATGAAAATGGAAATTAAATATATTATTCTTGAAAATTCACAATAATTCCTTGAGACCAGCCTAAAACCAAAAGGAAGGCACATATATTTATTAAAGCAATATATTCTAAATTTTTCCTGTCACAGTTGTCACAAACTGTTTAACATAATCTGTCATTTGTATTATAAATATATATTTTGTCATTTTGATTGTCATGATTTATATCAAATGGCTGTACATAGTACACTAAAAACTGAAATAATCGTCTACACACATTTCTGCGGGTCTAGATCATAAGATGCTTTTTAGATTTTTCACCTACTAAGAAGAAACCAACAATTCTTTAGTAACTAAAACAAGATGCAGATGTCACATCAAATCTCAAACATCCATAACATATTATAATTTACTGAAAAAAGCACACAGTTTCATGATATTAATGCAGATTGCCATACAATTGTTAAGTCTATATTGAAAATTAATCATAAAACAGTGCATCTTCTGCGAATCGTTAGGGTAAACACTTATGCGTTTAAGAGGTTTGCGTCTACGCTAAAATTAGAGCCATCTACATTTCTGATAATTTTTTTGGGCCCTAATTTGTATGAGGTTGACCCATCTAAAAACCAATAGGTATGTAGTCAATGTCAAGATGTACGTTCAGTTGGCCACAATATAAAGATGTTTAAAAAAGGCGAAGGAGCGACAAGATTAATTTTCTAGAGGGCATCTAATATTCTCGAGTAAGCTGGTCGAACAGGCGATTTGTTCAGTAGAAAGCTGTTTATGTGAATATATCAAGGAACAGAGATGTCAAGTATTTTATAGTTTCAGGACTAGGGGCATTTTCGGAAGAGAAAAAAAAATTACCTGTTCGGGTTTGTAGTCTCCAGAGTTGATAGGATCATTGGCTATATCTATGTGCACCACCTCACATTGTCTCAGCTTTTCAGGGCTGAGCTCGTGGACCTGAAAAGGGATTTAAATACACATAAAAATAAGGATAACTACAATAAAATTACAGGTATAAAGTTCCATACAGCGATATATTGAGTTTTAAAGCGAAAACGCTAAAACAGCGAAATTTGAAATAAAATTTAGAATGTAATTTTATTTATCACATTGCTTTGGCAAATGCGGTGTTTAGCGTAGTAACTTAATGATGCAATACCATACATTACAGACATCATCTCGAAAAACTGTAATTTAGTGAGTGTGTGTTCATTACTTAATTTAATGAGTGTGTCTTATTACTTAACTCATTCGACAGCATTGAGAAAAGCGATGTTGAATATTCCCTGCGACGGGCGTCTTACAAAATACTATCTCAGCCTGCCGAGAGCAAACCTCCGTATCCTAACTGGATTGATAACAAGCCACTGCAGAATAAACAGACACCTTATTACCCCACCTGCAGAGGCTGCAACATAGAGGAAGAGTCACTGTCCAGCCCTCCCCTCAAAAAGAAGCGCAAATTGGGAAGCATTCAGGCTTGTTATGGCCGAAATATGCAGCAAGAATCGGGCATATATCCTGCAGCTCGTATCGGAGACAAATTGGCTACAGGAGATCTAGATTTGAAGCTGCACTACAGAGGTATACACAATGGACCCCAAGAAAGTGGCCTCAGTGTAGCAGTCACCTGGCTGCCCTCCATTTATAATCATCATCATACCAGTGAGGGGGAGTTGTTGGGATTTATTGAGACATATTTGGTTCAAATTCGGCACAAAATTTTCTAAACATTTGATAGATATTGAATGAGTCACTTTGTCCAGTTTGGTACTTAAACAATAATTATAATAATGTGAAATAATAGATATACAAAAGAATATATTACGTACTATAAAAGATAAGAAAAGTAATTATCAGAGACTTCTGATTCATAGCATGTGATATCCTTAATCATAAATATTCTTAAATTCGATAACAGGTTTACTAATCTATAGTGTGGCTAAATTAAAGATAACATGTAACAGGCAGCATATTTTACCAACCTTTTTGCTAAAATAAAGTCCCAATGTTTTTACGTCGGTTTTATGTAAAGTTTCTGTTAATTAAAAGATTGCGCTCTCATCTCCGTCACTCATCTCATTATTTTAAATCCAGATCATCATTCCACATCTAGATATGAAAAAAAGGAGTCTGGTGGAGCAGGGTGTACGTTGATACCGTCATAAACCGTACAGAATTCTCAAATCCACTTGAATGCACGTAAACCTATCAGTTATTTCTCCGTCTTCACTGTCTATGATACTAAAGATTACAAATTCTAAATTTCTAATAGTTTCCCCAGACCCTTGCACGTGGATGATTTTGCAAGTATTTTAGGATAGAGTCCCGGGTACTGAACACGTCAAAAAAGAACTCCAAAAACTGTCTGGAAATTGTGAAATTTTGGAACAGCTCACTTAGAATTTCAGATGCATGCTATACGTTTGGAATCTGTTATAATTTATTTTGATATTTCGAAGGCCTTCGATAAAATAGATCATGATATATTATTGAAAAAGCTGTTTGACGTTTGAAATTGAAGCTTTTAAAAATAACTACACTTGTTTATCTCTTAATGTCTCCGGTGAGGCATTAGGTAACCTTTTGTGATATGTTAATAAAATAATTAACAGTTTTAATTTACTCGAGTAATGAAATATGTCGTAATTAAATAACTATTCATTGCTATGCCATGCAACTTCTCCTTATTAATCATCAATCATAATTACTGTGCAGTAATAGATTCTCTTATTTATGAATTAAATAGAAATATTGAGTGGAATCTTTGACTGTTTTCTATTAGCTGTCAAATACAATGGTCTCGGAAAGAATAAATTAAAACACATAGATGTAAAATGTTGACATAAACAACAGGAATTTATAATATAAATTTATAAACAAAGAAGTTATTAATAATCAATTAGAGAAATGAGGCAATTTGATTTGTCCTCGATCGTAGATCACTTGCATGTTCTCATGATTGTTGTAACCTTTTAATTGCATGCAATTATAATAATATATGATATGTCAAGAAATTTATGCTCACCTTTGATCTTATTTTACAATTTTTTATTTTCACTGGGATTAGATTTTTTTATATTTTGAATGTGTTTCTTTAATATAAAAATATTTAAAATGCGGTAATTCATAATGTATAGTTGAAAATAAATGTATAATATATACATAGAAATCAAGAGTTTATCTGTTTATTTAATTTTAAACTGTTTAATAAAAACAAAAAAATGAGAAAAACAAATACAACAAAACAAACAACATAAATAACATAAAAAAAATATCTTATGAATAATTGTTTTTAGTACAAAAAACATTTATAAATATACTATTGGTATTTTTGTTCCAAGACGTTCTCAAAGACTTAAGAAGGTGTTTATGTTCCCTATTATGTGTAAGAAATTATACAAAAAATTCAAAAATAATTCATGCTCAAATTTGTTATTTTTTTCAGACAATGATCCGGAACGGTGCAACCTCGCTAGCGACCGAACTTACCGAACAAGAGCGATTTCATATTATCACGTAAAGTTTACAAAATTTTTACTCTGCACCCATGATGAATTTTGATATGAGGTCAAAACGAATCATGTTTGAAATCGCAGGGCCAATAAGCTGGATTTTTTATAGGGAGTGCTCTTAGAACACGGTGTATGATTATTGACTGGAGATATGCAAATGTTAGATTTAATATTAGCGCAATGGAAACTATATATGCAAATGAAAAAGGTAAACATATTTACAAAGGCTTTTGATATAATATTCCACAAAACCAATAAGTGATGTCCAGTACGAATGATTGAATAAATTATATAAAAAAAACAAATATTCATTTTGTTTGCATTATAAAATTTAAAAAAATTCAAAGCTGTTATACAAGACAAAAATAGAATTATTATTTTATTTTGCAAATTATTATTTACTACATAATAAAAATGAAAAAAATATGTTGCCACGCAAGATAATATTAAAAAATATTTGCATGGAAATTGAATTAATCGCTTATTAATTTATAGCTATTATATAATTTATAGCTATCCAACAACTTTAAATGAATAACTTACATTATGCTTGTCTCCAACGTCGGGTAAATGCAGTGACTCTACACAAATGACAAAATTTTCCTTCATGTAGCCAGGATTCTGTTGATTTAATAAGGATTAGATACATTGATTAATGACTATGCTGAATAATAAATCTTCATAATAAGATAAGAAGATTTATGTATGATTTAAAATTAAATCTTGCTCCCATTATTGTTGTACATCTTTGGTTGAGAAGGGATAAAAATATTAAGAGGCGGCAGCATTAGCGCAAAATGGCATTCATATTGGCATCAATCTTTTATTTTCAATGTATTTATTACCCGGTATCTATTTCTCCGGTGGTATAGCTGATTGACATGTGGTACAAAGAAGTTATTATTTAGCTAAATTTTTAATCCTATTTTTTAGCTGGGAAGAGGTCTTAAGGAAAGGTTTGAACTATTCCAAGGGTTACTAAGGGTTGAGATTATTCCACTCTCTAATGGTACATCGGAAGAAAAGAATGGAATCTGATATTCTTCCTCCTAAAAATTTCCTTTATTCTGTGGGAATGGTCCTAATATAGAAAGGTTTATGAAGGGGTATAAACCGACATAAACATCTTTTATTAATATTTGAAAATTAAGAATGTTGTTATTGACCCAGCATAGGACTTTGTGCTTTATCTTTGAGACAATTATGCCTATCAATTAATAAATAAGTGATTACCGTGAGCACGGTCCGACAATATGGGTATGCGTTCCAAGCCTCTTCGTGGATCTCGAGGCTGCCTTTAGGTGCCAGCAATCGTATGAAAGCCGGCACCTTCGATGCTAGGTGGTATATCTTGTATGTGTACTGTCCTGCGGAATAGCGGCCGCCTGTCCAAGATAATAAAAAAAATCAAGTTTCACCTTAATACCAATAAAAAAATAAAGCATTAAATTGTCAGTATACCTAAAATGGCTAAATAAACACTTAGTTGTACGCATACATATGTTTTAAAAGGGCAAGCTTATTAATGCTAGACAATCTCTACCAGTTAACCCAAAGAGGTTGTGTATTATAAATGATTTCGTGTCGTGTAATGTTTGTGGATCCAAATGTAACACACATTAAAAATCTTAAATCTATATCTATTATTGTGAATCTAAGGATGTATAAAATACTGAAATCTCTACATTTTCTTCTTAAGAATTAATATGAATAACCTTTCTAGGCAGTAATGTGTGTGTCATGACTTACACGCTGTCGGCGATAAAATAATATCTGAGATTCAATTACTGATGAGGTAGTGCTTTATTTGTCCGATTGATCTATGCTAACATGGTATCTTCATCAAAAGAAATAAATTAGCACTAGTAAATGCATGAAAGTAAACATTTTTAATACAACATTTTTATTTATAATACAAGAACAACATTTTATTGAACTTGCTGAATGTTACTTTTGAATTAATTTGGAACATAAAAATAAATAAACTCAAACACCTGTGCTATCACAGCTTAAAGCGTGTATTCGTCGTTTGTTGGCTCATTAGGTCTTTAATTAAATTAGGTCTTCAAATATATTTGTGTAAAAAAATCTAAGTACCAATGTATGCTTGAAAAAGTACAAAAGGTAATTTATCTTATGTGCAAATATTTAGTGAACACAGAAGTATTTGTATGTACTTTTAAAATTAAAGCAATAAGTATTTAAATAATCAGGAATGGCTATGACAACCTGTAGCTATCATATAATGTCAACTGCTTCTATACATTGTTTAATAGTAGTAAATTATTTAACCAGAAGGTAAGGTCTTACAGTTAGGCCCTACAGACGTCTTTAACGGTATCTTCCCCCCAGACTACTACTCCCACTTGTGATGGGTTGCTTCATTTTCTATCTCCACTTGTGACTGCGGCACTTTTAACCCGTTTGATTTGCGTTTGGGGTGGCCATAGAGGCGACAGTGGGTTATTTTTGAGGTCACAGTAGATTAAAATAAAAAAAATCATACAATGGTATTCTTTTAATTAATACATTCTTTCAATTAATCATAAATTTGAACAGCATTTTAGGTTTTTTTTTGTAAATTTTGATGCACGGTTAGTAATGAAACAACACGGACATACTATTTCAATTTATAATCATTTTAACTGGCCAATAATTAATAATACGTTTTCAAATTTCCAACAGAACGTGCTGCCATATTTTTGAAATTTGGAAATGATATTTGGACTATCTATCGAACTGTTAATGTTTCATTTATTAGTATTAAAAATGTATTACCTTTAATATTATATATCTATCTATCTATTAATATTATATATCATATTATCCGACCAGCCTCCAATGTGATTTAAACTGTTATGGTTGCACTTCAAGGGCATTAATCTACTCACAAAATTATATTCTTTCGTATTTGTACTTTTTGAGTTGAAAGATGCAACAGATGGACGGACAGATAGACGGCCAAAGAATGGAATAGTTGCACGAATGTATGTATAGGAGCTAAAATGGTTAAGTATTGAGAATGCATATCCTTTACATCATTATTTATATTGATTGTAGCTAGTTTATGCTAAAATCGATATTTTTTCTAGTCTTAACACCACTGTTCATAAATCTAAGAGGTACTTGTGATAAGTGTTAATGCTTTGGAAATCACTGTCCGAGGTCAGGCCCATCATAAAAAAGCCGACTAGAACAGAGTAAGCATTAGTAAATATTACATATTTTATTTGTGAGGGACCTACTAAATGGGTTTGAAAATTCTCTATGGTTTCAACGTTCACCGTACTGAGGAGCATTGTTTCTTTTAAATATTGTCAATAAATAAAATCGTAAATGACAACATACATCACTAAGCAATGTATTGTGAAACTTTAACACATTCAAAAGTGAGCTACTATCGACAAATTAGAAGAATATTAGGAGGTATATAGATAGAGTGATATATTTGAAAATTTTGTGAAAATAATTAGCACGTATACATAAAACATTTCATATAAGTTGAGACAAACTGGGACATAAATAAATAGGTGTAGGTGTAATTAAAACACTTGGGTAGAATAATTAATTAAATATTACATCAGAGTAGTGGCGATATTTAGGGATTTATTTCTACACTATAGTGTTGTAGAGAGAGGAGAGAGAGTGTAGACAAGGATATTCTATCTCTCTCTCTGTATAGGGGATCCGGGCAAAGCTCATTAATACTGCTCGTTCCCCTATTCGAGGACTTATCTTACACGAAGGAGATTCGTTGATGATAGGAAAGTTGGAAGTGATTAGTTAGATGATGGGGAAGTTGGAAGTAATTAGTTGGTACTTACTAGTCAGGGATGAGGTAGGATTTTCGTAACTTCGCCAGGGTCCTACAATGCAGCCAACAAAAGAATTACCAATTTAATTTATGACATTGAGTGGAGTGCCTAACAAACGAGAATATTTTTTCTACACGGCGGTGCCAGATTGGACAATAAAGACCGAGAGATACTATAGATTGAGGATTGTATAAACACAATTGAGTAACCGTATTCCATTATCAATATATTATGAGATTTTTTCTGAAATTTGTTTTTTTTATCCTGACTATCGATATCCAGTGAGCACAAATACAACAATTTTATTAGCTAAACATTATTTTATTAACTTTCAATTCAACCCTGGGATTCACGCCGTCAACCCAACTCTTTCACTGATATATTAATTTCTGCAACACTAACTGTTTATAAAACAATATTATAATAAAACAAATATAATTAAAAAAACTATCTAAGCTACGTGATAAATTGTGTGAAAATGCATTAAATACGAAAGTATCCTGAAACAACTTTTCATTATGTAAATGACCACTGCTGATGTTATTATTTTCAATATGTAGCATCCATTTTAATCCAAATTAACATAATTAAATTCTAAAAATTATGTTTTGTTTAAACTGATGAAAAAACTCTTTTAAAGGAGTGGAAAAAATACAGGTAGGTTAGAGAGCATGCTGCTATTATTAAAGTGTAATACAAACATACGAGTAATATAGAATTAGGTTAAGGATTTGTAGTAAATTTACTGATGGAATTTGCAAGTGACAAGTGAGAGGCTGGAGAGCATGTGGAGGATTTACTTCCTCTTCGATGGGTCTAAAAATATACAGCTTCGCCGATCCTTAACATTTAGAGACTGAATCCACTTATACGTAGTTAGACTACCGAGCTATGATTCACCCATCGAAACAGGTAGTTGTGATCATACGAGAATGTCTTCTGGCTGTGGTTGAGAATTGTTATGAGCTATGATTCTGACTTGATCAGCATCATCATTAAAAAAACTGACTTACCGAGAAGCGGGTAATCCTTGAATGGTTCGTTTTTGAGCACCTGGATTCCTTCACCGCCGCCCGTCTCATTTTTTGATGCCTCCGCAACGGAGTACAACTGCCCAACTTGATACTGCAGAAGAAAAATCATGATACAAAATTTAAAATGAGCTAATATGGTCAAACTAATTATAAAAATAAGGACTTATTTGTGGTGATGAAACTTTTTTGTAAAAGATTTTTATATTTTATGAATAAATATTATCAAACCTGTTACGCCTATGTAAATAAAAATAAAATATTTTTTAGGCGCAGTACGTTTGATGACTTATAAAACTTTAATATCCTACTTAACTTAATTTTCTAAAATATATAAACTTATTTGACCGTAAAAAAAGTATTTTTTTTTAATGGTAACAAAATTCATCATATAAACAGTAATATTTTGTGAACATGTTTCATTAAAGTGCTCACACCGGCTTGAGCTGAAGGACGTCAAAAATGGAAATGCATAGCCATTACACAAAAAAAGTCAATCGCGATAGCAAGTGACCCTGAGAAAAAACCTCAATGGTGCAAACAGAACTTTTCCAACAGAACCATCTGCAACGAGCTAACGATTCCAGGATTAGATTTTTTTCTCACTGCATTAAAGAATTCAGTGCGTGATTTCTTTTTAATGAATATCAGTGGTACTTAGTGGCTTGGTGGAAATTTTAAGAGAAAATCTTATCAAGTATTCAAAATGATTTTGTTCTGACATTAGCTGCTTGATGATACAAGATCTGGACAAATTATGAAATGATCGGTAACCACACTATTTAGGAAGATGAATGAGTTAGTTTGCAAGTGAAATTAGAGCATGTCTTAACGAATATCTAAAACCGGTTATAAAGTAATGAAATTAACATGAAAAAAACATACAGGTAAGTAATTAAATTGAATAAATAATTTCAAAACATACTAAACAATGACCATGATATAAATAATAGCTGCAGTAAGTATAAATCATTTAATTTACATAATTAAATTTAAAAAAAGCATACAGATTGCACAAACAAAAAATATGTAGTGCTTTTGCAAGAATATTTATTATATTCAAGATACATATACCACTAACACCATTACAAAGCATTAATAGCTGTGCGAACGAACGGTTGTTCACCATGACTGAAAATCACTTCACTGGTTAGCAAGAGTTTTCTAACTCAGTTTATATTTAATTAAGTTTCTTGGTCCACTTTTAATTTATTTTTTTTTAAATTATATTTGCATTTTACATCCTAATTTGTCTTGTTTCTTGCTTTTATACATGTCCCATTCGTTAAATTTAGTTTTTAGTATTACTTTTTTAAATTTATATTTAAATAAAAAATGTGTTTACGGGGACACAGCTTAGTTATAAAACTAATTTCCATTTATTGAAGGATAATAATAATAATTTACAACAATAAAAGTAAAAAGTTTTGCCATTGTGAATAAAAATTGACTCTTGATTGAGATTTTACCGAAAATGTGTCTTTTGCCTTTGAGTGACATAATGTGAATAACAAATAACATAAAACTAAAGGTTTAAGTGATTTAAATACGAGTGATTAAAATTAGAATAACAAATCATTTTTTTTGTTAGACGGAAAATGATTTTATTTCTTATAGGAAAGGTGCCTGAAATAAAAATTGCAGTTTTTTTCGTAAATTTAAATGGAGTGTTTTATATTTATTTTTTATCTATTCTTTAGACTCTAGTAAATCATTGAGTGTAAAAACGGAAATTGACCCACTCTTAGGCCAACAGGAAAAGAAAAAATACACAGAATGAAAATGGTAGTTCATAATAAAAAAATGCCCAAAATAAATAATATTAACACCCAACTGTCCAAATATAAATAGCCATAATCTAATTAAGTCAAATAATGATTCAATAAAAATTTAGATGTGACCTTCCCTATTATGTATTTTATATTTATTTTATAATTATATTCTCTAATATTTATCAATATATATTGTCAGTTTAAATCTAAAACTAACTAAGTAGCATTGTGAAGTTTAGGAGATTATTAAGTTTTAAGATCATTTTAACCTTAAAATTCAGTCTCAAACCAGATTGAGTGTGTTTTCTAGAGGACCCACATTTGAATACTTTCTTTCAAAGTTTAAAAATATTTTTTTGTTTTTGACGTTACTTTAGGTATAAAATTCAGAAATTGCTATTTTACCTCTAACCTGCTTGATTTGTACTATGTACATAGTAAAATATAAAGTTACACAATTTTTTTTTTACCTTTGATGGGTTCGATTTGTAATACATACTTAAGGGCGTACTTAGTGCTCTCACAAACTGTCAGACCATAATCAAAGAGTAAAGAGTAAAGCATAAAAACGTCCTTTGAAAAGGACAAATAGTAAATGTGTGAAGCACATGCTGCAATAAAAAGCAATGAAAATGTAGGAAAGATTAAGTCTTGAAAGTACATAAATTGAAAATTGAATGTGTGACAACTGACAATATACCACTAAAGGGCATAAAGTTAACCTTATTGTTAAATAAATTCAATTGTGTTAATTAATATATGGTGGTCACATTTTTTTAGTTCTTAGAAATTTGGCATGCACATTTTAATTTAGTAGTCCATTTCTTCATAGTTGCATGTAAAATATTGTCCATGCAACGTAGTTATTAGTTTATTATAAAATATGAGAAAAGGATTTACAATAGGGAAGTAAATGAACTTATTTAAGTGCGTTAATTTAAGAGTTAATCCCCTTTCTCAAATCGAAACTAAAATGGATACATGCGCTCTTTTATGAGATTTACGCATATTCTTTATGTACTTTGTAACTATGAGCTATGCTAATATGGCTAACAAAACGTATGAGATTTAAAATATCTATATAAAATAACAGCTTATAAATAACCTAACCTAATAAATTTTCCAATAAAAACAAATGGCAGTAGTTAGTTACTTTTTTATCAATGTTAATGACGTAAGCAATTAAACTAGTTATTGTATTCAACGCACGGAACCTGCCGAGTAATACAGTACTTAAATAACATAATTAAATAAAAAAAGCTCTAAATCAAGGCGACTCACCTCCTCGACGGTCAGCGGTAACGTCACTCGGCTGAAAGACAAAATAAAATCGTTAGTAGCAACATGACTCGCAGCCTTCTAATCTAGTCACACAATTTCGAATCGGAGAGATGAAAAACTGATAATATATCGCATATTAGCAATTTTTCAGACCTTGACCTGATGGCTGATCTGTCAGTGTCAAAACTTGAACAATAACCTCGACACATTTTTACCTAGATAAGGACAAAAACTCCGTACGTCCTTTCAAATACGATCAATTCTATTTGAAATAAGGAAAAGTGAATAGTGAGATAAGTCACAAACGATATCGCATAGAATTTAGCTGTCAGGATCACACATTTCTTAGAGGATTACAAAATACTCACAATTCCTTTATAATCATTTTTCTAATTTGTGTTTTTTCTATTTTTCACTTTTCGATTGGCGGATCGAACCACCGAAGCAACCAGCGACCGCTAAAACAAAAAACAATTGCTAGTGGCTAGGCTATCGCGGCATTCGCTACGCGCTCGCTTGCCGACATCTACCGAAATCGACGTCTTGCTCTTTGGCTCGCTTGCTGACTGCCGTCGGCTCTGCGGGCAATATTTCAATCAATTATCGTCTACAGTCTATCAATAAGGGTCTACAGTCGATGGTTGCCGCTTACGAAGCTTTGTCGTTCTTCTTTCGTGGGTACAATTTGACGATGTTTATCCACTATTGGCGCTTTAATTTTACACTTTAACATTTCCATTATTTTTATTTTTTTCATCAACCTCATACATAAATCACTCATAAAATCATCTCATTTCACCATCTTCCTTCATCGTAATCACAAATCCATTATTTTTATATTTTTTGTTAAAATGTCATCCTTTCCTTATTTCATCTAATTAGATGGTTACATAAAATTTGACAATATTTTACATTAAAGAGTTAAAAATGCATTTTTATAAAACTCAGCGCTGGGTTTAAACCGACATCCTGCACTCTCAAGTACAGGACCTCTTTAGAACCTTTATAAATATGCTATCCAGCAAATATATACTATGCTATCCAGCTATAATAACGGCAAATCGCCTGAAAAGATAAATGACACAATCTTTGACAATATTGAAATTTTTTGAAAAGGTTTTTAATTATTTGATAAAGTGCTGGATAGCATAATATTTATAAAGGTTCTAAAGAGGTCCTGTACTTGAGAATGCAGGATGTCGGTTTAAACCCAGCGCTGAGTTTTATAAAAATGCATTTTTAACTCTCACCTGTCCTCTTTAGTGCAAAATATTGTCAAATATTATGTAACCATCTAATTAGATGAAATAAGGAAAGGATGATATTTTAACAAAAAATATAAAAATAATGGATATGTGATTACGATGAAGGATGATGGTGAAATGAGATGAGTTTATGAGTGATATATGCATGAAGTTGATAAAAATAAAAATAATGGATATGCAAAAGTGTAAAATTAAAGCACATGATTAGTGTGCGTATTATTTATATAATTGTATAATTGAGTTGTAAAGTTATTTGACTTATATTTGATGATTGTTTTTGTTAAAATATCATCCTTTCCTTATTTCTTGAAATGTTAAATAACATAAAATTATGTAATAATAGAGATATTCTGCTTGTAACAATTGATGCGGTCTCTTTATACACTAATATTCCACACGATGCTGGATTAAAAGCATTACGACATTTTCTCAATAAAAGACCATCTCCACAAACACCATCAACTGATTTTATTACAGAGTTAGCAAATTTTGTGCTCACTTGCAATGCTTTTTCTTTTGAAGGAGATTTTTTACCTTCAAACAAAAGGGACAGCAATGGGTACTAGAATGGCTCCTTCTTATGCAAATCTGTTTATGGGTCAATTAGAACAAAATTTTCTTAAAAGTCAATCTTTGCAGCCTTTAGTTTGGCTTCGTTTTATCGATGATATCTTTGTTATTTGGCCACATGGCAGAGATTCTCTAACGGATTTCATATCCGATTTAAATTCTTTTGGGCCATTAGAGTTCACACATAATGTCTCAGATAGTTGCATCACGTTCTTGGATGTTGATATAACTGTTTCTGGTGGTCAGTTCAAAACTTCAGTACACATAAAACCAACCAATAAACAACAATATTTACATTTTGATAGTTGCCATCCGTTTCACACAAAAAAATCAATACCATATTCCCTTTCTATTCGCGGTCATAGAAAAATATAAAAATAATGGATATGTGATTACGATGAAAGATGATGGTGAAATGAGATGATTTTATTAGTGATTTATGTATGAAGTTGATGAAAATAAAAATAATGGATATGTAAAAGTGTAAAATTAAATCATATGATTAGTGTGCGTATTACTTATTTAATTGTATAATTGAGGTAAAGATATTTGACTTATATTTGATGACTGTTTTTTTAATAGCGGTGTATCGCCTGAAAATAAAAATGACACAATCTTTGACAATATTGAAAAATTTTGAATAATTTTTTAATTTTTTGATAAAGTTCTGGATATAACCCACAAACATATATGACAAGTAGGCGCACTCGTAACTCGTTTAGTAGCCTGCCACATAACCCATTCCTATGCTATGTAAGCAGCGCTATCTGCTTTTGTTAATGTAGCGAATATTCAATAAACAATCGTAAATGCCTAAACTGCGTTTTACCGGGAATTTGTAATCAAAGCATTTTGAATACAGAAAAAGAGGGAATTACTGTTGTGATCTGCAACACCGGTTAACCGTCAAACGTTCTGTTTTGATACTTCTGACTGTGATCTGTCATTCCGCCTGGTGTAAACTACTGTCAAGTAATCATGGGACGTTAATTTTTGGTTTTCGATAATTGACGCCACATTTGAGAGTATTTCATGATCCCAGAAACTCTAAGAATTTAAAAAGATACTTGAGAAAAGTTTATAAACTTTGATTCTTGGTGATACCAAAATATATAGTATTGTGTACATTTTTTTAAATATTTAATGAAACTTGCCGATTTATATCTCAATGATGGAACAGTCAAATACGTCAATTGATCATATGGCTATTTTAAATCGTTTACAGGAATTAAAAAGGATTCATATGTTGCAAACTGAACGATTATGTCAGCAACAGTTAAATGTATCAAAAGGCAGTGAAAATGATAATAACGACAATGACTTTACAATAGATACAGCTGGTAAAGTAAAATTTTTGAAAAAGCGTTTTGAAGATTCATCTTTTGACGAAAGCAAAATTACAGAGAAAGATCTAATGAATGGGGTTAGGCTGTTGAATACTAAATCTAAATTACCAACATTTTTTAAAGCTAACATTAGTACAAATGAAACTATTATAAATAGTGAATTTACAGATGCTGGTCTGACATATACCTCAAATGAATTTAGTCTAAGCGATGCTAGTAAGTCAAAGATAATTATTGAGGAAATACCATCTTTAAAACTTTTTTCTAAAGTCAGCGAGAATCCGACAGGCGAGGAGGTATTTCATGAGTCAAAGAAGCCAGCCAGTAAGAGGCCATTTTTGCGGAAAGGTGTGGGTATGGTAAGATTTAAAATGTCGATTAATGACATAGGACTAGTGAAAAATAGAAAATTACCCTGGCTTAAAAAAAATAAGAGTAAAGAAATGATTCCGAAAATTGATGTAGATAGACTTCAAGCAAAAATAATTAGGAATGTTTTAAAACCTGCACATAAAAGAAGTATTTCGGAAGGCATTCATACAAAAAACAGTTATTCCGACGAAGTTACTATACAACCTCCAAACATGGAGAAAAAGTCTCCTGAGCCACAGTTTAAAGTAAAATTTGAAAGTCATAAGTCTGTAGTGCATCAAATTCAGCAAACTCCCCCAAAGCAAAAATACCCAGAAGATAGTTCTTCTCGAGGAAAGACAACATGGGCTAAAATGTTGACGAAAGAGCAAGATTCCTACCTAAGACAATTGAAGCAAAGCTCATATTACAAGAGGTACGGAGACAGTCCTCGAAAAGACTACGAAGCGTTGTGCGTAAACGAATCTCCGACTAAGTTATCTGACAGTATAATCTCTTCCAAAGAGTCTGCCGATCAGAGATTATTTGAATTGCTCGAACAGAAACTGATGAATTCTAGTTTTACGTCGACTAGTAGTTTCATGTGTAGGTTATTCTCTAAGAACATGAATGACAGCGGAGAGAGCACTCCAAACGTGGCTCATAAGTTTATTCGGTCACATCCACAAGCTCTCAAACTTCATCCTGATCCATGTGATTTACCAAGAAGAGTTGTGATACCAGATGAGCAACAATCATGCTCATCAGAGGAAGATGAGAGTAGTAAGGAAACTTCTGCTAAAAGCCATTCAGGGCCTATAGATAATGAAACACAGTGGACTGATTATAATGAAGACAGTACTTCAAATACAGAAACTGAAGAAACATGTCGATATATTAATGAAGAAGAACAGTCTTCCACATTAAAAGAGAATGATTTAGAACAGTCTTCCACACTAAAAGAGAATGATTTAGAACTTAAAGAGCATGCATGTAAGCACTGCATGTGCATCATGGAAGTAGGTTTTGGTGATACAACTGATAGAACACAATCTATTAACAGAAACAATGAAGAAATAGCATTTACCAAGAAAGAAAGTGATATTTTTGCAACGGGAGAAATGTTAAAAGAAAAACTTCATGAGTTGGAAGATGAAATGATCATGTTCAGGCAAGAATATTCCCAGCTTGCAGTTGACAAACAAAATTTTGAAGAGCAAAAAGAGCAATTCATGAAGCAAAAGGCCGAATATGAAAAAAAATTCTACGAAGATAAAGTTTTGACAGAGTACCATCTAGCTGAGGAAAAAGAGAATGTTGCAAAGCTAAAGCAAAGTTATGAGCAGCAAATGAAAGACATGAAGAATAGAAGCAATAAAAAAGAAAGAGAAGAAATTGCTAGGCTTAAAAAAAATATAGAGACAATTGAACATGAGAATAGAAATAAAGACGCTAAATCTGGAGCAGCCATTGCTAGGCTCAGAAATCAGGTTAAAACATTAGAGAAAGAAAATACAGAACTAAAAACAAAAAATGAAAAAGTCATGATTGAAAATAGGCGCTTGCAACAGAGCAATGTGCGTACCAGGCGTTTAACTAATATAAAGACCCTAGCCGAAATCAATAAATCATTAAGCAAGTCTATTTTAGAGAATGGACACGATCCATTTGATGATAAAAAAAAGAATGAAATTTTCTTACATCCTGCCCTCCAAAGAGGTTCTGTAAGTGCGAAAAAACCATCAAACCCTAAAGAAAAAACCGCACGCCTTAAAACTAAAAGTACTCCCAATTTATCAGCACAATCGTCATATGCAAAATATTTCAGTTTGAAAGATTCAGAGATCAGGAACAATATATTTGAATCATCTGATGAAGATTTCGCCGATGCTTTAGATTCCGTTCCTCATAAACGCTCTGACAATTTCTTAGATGAGATAGATGTTTTAGATTCAAGTCCAGATAGTTTAAGCGCAGAATATTTTAAGCGCTCAAGTTTAAGTTGTCCAAGCAGACATGTCGCAGATAAGGATATTTCCGATAGAATTGTTTCAGATACGAGTATTATTGATAGAGAAATTGTTCCAAAATATTCTATTGAAAGTAAAGGGACTCAAAGCAATAAATACTTAAATTTTGAAGATATTTACCAAAGATTTGACCGTAAAAATACAAAGCAGGTGGATAACGAATGTGCAAAACGCAATGAGTCTACATCTCCTAAAGACAACTTTAATTTAAAAGATAATGAAATTAACGGAAGAGCGTCCACTTCCAGTTTTGGAAGTAAATTATCGTGCAGTAAGTCATTGAAAGAAGATGGTAGTGAAGTTATCGAGTACACTAATGGTAATATGAAAATGATCTCTGCAAACGGTTCTCATGTAAAATTTTTCTATTTTAACGGAGATATAAAAGAAACGTTTATGGATGAGGGAATGATAAAGTATTACTATGCCAAGACGAAGACTTATCACACTACGTACAAAGATGGATTGCAAGTTTTGCAGTTTCCAGAGTAAGTGTAATAAATAAGTAAAAAGACAGTTTTCCCTTTATTGCACAAATGAATAATAATTAAGTATCTACACTTGATTCACATTATATATGTAAAAAATATTGAAAAATACTGGTATGTATTTAGAAAGTGGTTAGTGGCCTGAGAGCAGATGCAGGAAGTCACAGTGAGGTTGCCTGCGCAATGGCAAAAATAATTTATATTATGGAAGAGTCATCAAAGTCATGGTGTTTTTTTTTAAACCCTTTCAACAATGTAAAACCACACCGATACAATGAGTTCTAAATGTTATAATCTAAGTATTTTTTGAAGCAGAAACAAATCTTTGTAAATTTAACAAAAATATTTCCGCATAGTACCCACCTAGAACATCTACCTGATGTTGGTGCTTGAAAACGAAAATTCGACAAAATGATTCTAAAAGCATATATTTTTCCAACAACAAAAGATGAATCGGCTAGGTCACATCATCATCATCATCGTCATCATCTTTTACAAGTATATATTTTCCAACGCCAAAAGATGAACTGGCCAAGTTGTACTCGAAATACAGCAACGCACACTAATTCAAAATTATTTTTTGTAGCGGGCAACTAGAACGCCGTCATCCGGATGGTTCGAACGAAGTCCACTTGCCGAATGGATCAGTCCGCTTCGTGCCGGCCCAGAACTCAAGTAACCTAAAGGAGGAGTGGACATTTCCGGATGGAACGGCGGTGTCCATCAACTGCGACGGGGAGCAGGTCATACGATTTCCTAACGGTCAAATCGAGGTTCATAATCAGGAACACAAGGTTGGATTGTCTCTTTTGAACTACTAGATACTTTAGGGTTGAACCTTTCCAAATGAACATTTTATAATCCAGCGTTCAGTTTTAAACAATGCATTTTGAACTCAGTTCTAAACAATGCATCTTAAACTTACACCATTCCTCTTAAGCATAAAATATTATGTACTCATACACATATTTAACTACCAAGAAGTAAAAAGAAAAGAATGATAAAAACTTAAAAGATAAGAATAGATCAAACCATTATTCTTAACTCTGTAATTAAAGAGTTACAGAGTACCCCAATTTATGATAATGAATGGTTTTATTTGGATTTCAATGAGAGAGGGGGAGGGGTGGGTGTACTGTACCCACTGAACGTGCGTAAGGCAATATCGTTTAAATCACCCTATTAATCTAGTGCAACGAATAACCGTGTTACTGAAGCTGGCTCATAGCGGTGACGAAATCGCGTTCACCCACAGCCATAGCTACAGTCACATGCAACAAAGTCACTTCGCTTGCCTATTATTGCCCATTGCCTGGCTTGCACATTCCACATGTTATGCAGATGAACACCGTATGGTGCATTTCAGGTACATCGCCGGCCCCAACTTTTTTGACAGACGCCCTATTATTTTTTACACTGCCCGGCCAGACTCAAGTTTCAGTGACACGGTCAATGAAGCACGGTGACGAGTTCAGCTACAAATCACGCAGTAATTTTGTGGCCGTTTAAGTACTAGGTTATTTTGAAATCGCATATAACGTAACCTCAGTTATTATGATTAACACCCATCTTTGGCTTTAGGGTTAGCCCTAAAGTGTCACGTTATTGCCATTGACAATATTTAGGATTTATGGAATGACTCGGACTTGCAATATTAGTTATATGTAAAATTTTAAAAAGTTAATAATTCTAAAATAATCTAAGAAACAAAAGTTACATAAACTATTTTTCTTTAAAAAAAAATGCTAAAAGAATCTATGTTACAGCTGACACATAGATAACTTACTTTAGTGTTCACAAATAGCCTACCTCCTCCTTTTCTACATACTGAACTGAGATCCCTGAAATCATTTCGGTTATGCCACAGCTCATTTTTGTTTCAGAGAAGAGAATTTCCCGATGGCACAGTGAAGTTGGTGTACGCCGACGGCACAACGGAAACTCGATTCGCGAGCGGCCGTGTTCGGGTCAAAGACAAGAATGGAAAATTAATTATAGACTCTGGATCTGATAGCGTATCATTCGAAAATTGTGTGCCAAAAACAGCATAAAAAGTGTGTTAGGGTTAGAATTCAAATCTAAATAGATTATCATTGGATTCCAAAATAAATTTAAAATGTCCTCATTAAAATGCCATAACTTTAAATAATTCTTACTATTTTTTTTTAAACTTGATATTTATTTTGTAATTTATGTATTTGTAATGATTAGATATATTATTTATTTATTATTAAGTAGGTTCTTATCAATTTCATAAATTTAGCTATCATGTAAATTATTTGAGATAGTAAAATATTTTTCGAAGCTGTGCTCAATTTCTTTGAATGAAATATATTTAACATACACCATGTCCTAAAACCATTTTCCTGATAAAAAAAACAGCTTTTCATATGGTTTCTGAAAAAAAAAAGATGTAAAAAGACAACTTGTGACAAATCAAGCGTTTTAGTTCGATTTTGAGAAAATTATATGAAAACATTCCTCAGTACAAAGAATGTATTTCTTTTTATTCACTGCTTTTTTCTTGCTGATCCTTTTCAAACTATCTAATTTACAGAAACTTCAGTAGAAAAATTTCAACTTAGAACGAGAAACCTTAATATTTATAACATCTTAGCAGATGTTATAAATATTAAGGTTTCTTCTTCAAATATTCAAGAACTGTCTTGATATTCAGTAACAGAAACGGAAACAGACCCATCAGCTATGCTGCCGGTCTGTTAATATAATATAATAAATTGATAATAAACCTAACTGATGAAAATGTTGTGTTATAGAGGCACTGATTGCTTCAGTAGTGTAAGAAAGCGCAAATTTTGCAATTTATTTTTCGTAATGACTTGAATTAAGATTTTTTACTAGCATATTTATGACTTAATAATGTCAGCCAAGTTTATTTTTTGCAACAATTAAAACAATTTTTAAATTTTATTAATTTTATTGGTAAAAACTTCAACAAAATTCAACGCTAGAAACTAATTCACAATAGCTTAGTGACTACGTAAACATTTTCCTTAATGCTAAATGATTACAAATGTTCCCTAAAATAAGAACCATCCAATTTTCATAATATGAAATATTTCTTTTTGCTTAATAAAGGAGTGAAAAATCTTATAAGCATAGTGGTTAAAATGCACACTGGGTTCCTTCGTCTTATTTTTGATAAATTCCCAAATCTCACCATATGGGCTTGTGATGGACTTGAAGTTTCGGACATGCTACTACAATGTGTATGGTTATGAGACGGCAAATTACAAATGCTATGGTGATACCGCTAGAACGCTTAATGTGGAGTTATCAATATTGATGTTTAAAATTTAATTCCTATTGCAATTATTACTTTATTCAAATAAGTAAAGCTATTGCGAATAGCGGAAAATAAATATGATATGCATTTTGGAAAGATTTTATGCAGTGATTACAATCTTTTCAAAATGTTTACAATTAATCAATTACACCACCCCGGAAAAAATATGAGGCTGTATGCATTATCTATTTTTGGCACCCAAAGTACATAGTTTGGTTATCCTCAGAGTAGCCGCTCTTTAAGAGGTGCAGTTTTTTTGTGGAGTTACTTTAAACTCCAATGGCGACATTTGGTTATTTATCAATATTAAATAAATGCTGCGAATGTCTGAAGTCGGAAATGTCAAGTCTTTGATAAGCAGCAACACACACACACATTAAATAAATTAAAATTATACCTTTATAATTATTATATTAATAACATTTGTGAGATTTCTTAACCTGACATAATTCTTAAAGTAATATTATAATTATTATTAGTAATTACATTTTTAAATAATTACATATGTTATTCGCAACATTTGCATAGAATAAAAAATTTAGTGTGCTTTTTAAATATCTCTATACGAACATTTAATACTATGATATATAGTGTAATGTTATTGTAGTATCTCAAAATGTAACATTGATTTTTTTATTTTTATGGTATCCACTATGACTCATATTCTAATATTGATGACATTTTTTGTTATAACTCTTCTCCAGACAGGCGCCAATATATTGGCGTCGTATACTTCAGATCAATCTGTTACTTTAATTGTTGAAGTTAAAGTTGTTAATGTCTCAAACTAATGCTGGCAAACGGATTTTTGCAATCCGTGCAATCTCAGTAATTTCGCATACAATGTACGGGCCGAACAAAATTTCAAATAAAAAGCAGAATTTAAATATATGCATCTCCAAAAAAAAAATATAAGCAGCAAACCTTCAGCTTTCTGATCTAGGGAAATACCTCTTTATTGACTTAGTAAAATATTCTCTCAAATGAATTTACTACATTGCCACCAAGGAAAGTATTCTCCGATATGATTTCCGTACATTCCTTCGAGTATGAATTACATACCTTTCATTGAGGGAAATGTTTCCAAGGTGAATTATATAATAATATATATAACCATTACGAAAAAAAAATACTAGTACATAGGAATTTCTAATGTTACTAGTATGTAAAATATTACTGTCAAGTAGTGTAAAAAAAATATGACCTAGTCAATATCGCAATACATAAATATTATCATCCTAATAATTATAATACTTGTACTATGTGTAAGTAATGTTAAAGATACGCATTTAACAAAAAAAATAATGACTTAAGATTTAAAAAAGAATATGTCGCATATTAAGAAGTAAACAAATAAAAATCTCACTCAAAACACTGTTAATTTGGGGAAAGGTACACAGTAATGAATAAAACAAATGAAAAATAAATTAAAGATAAATACAATCAAATTAGATTCATTAAAAAATGTAACTGAAGTTATACATTTTATTCCCAAAAAAATAAACACGTGGATAAAACAAGAAAATAAATACAAACATACAATAGGAATAAGGAATGAAGCTGTCCGCATGGTTCAGTTATAAATACTCAATAATTAAGCAATCTACAACCAAAACAACATGCAGGATGTCTAAGCACGGACAATTAAATAAGGGAGTTAAGTTATATCTACAAAGAAACTGAGACGTAATGACTTTCAGATATTGAAAGGTTTTCACGATAAGATATGACAATTGTATTGTTGTTTTACATGAAAGATGAAGTACTCGACATCTTTTATGTTATTATTACTTCATTTATAATGAATTTTTAAACAGTTGGTAAAAATATTGTTGATACGACGAAAAGGCTTAACTCGAAAATTGGTCAATTTGACCTAAGGCCACCAAAAATTATTACGGGGATAGACGTATGTTAAAAGTCAGCTACATACAGGTGAACTTAAAGTCACCAGTATCCTTTTAAGAGGTTGTTTTGGACACGAAACTAAATAACTTTTGTCCGACGAGTTTTCATATCGCTAACAAAAAAAATTTATAAAACTATTTGTATTCTCGGTTATTGTACGTATTTAATCCTTAATCATTACAAAGTTGTAATTTATTCAGTTGTGTGTCGAGAACAACCCCTTGAAAGAATACTGGTGACTTAATTGGTGATTTATTTAAAGAAAAATGAAATTAATCAACTTAACCCATTATCCGCCTACTTTTACAATTATTAATGTTTTTTATCGCGAAGCCAACGCGACTTGTATGCAGCAAAATATCCAATGTCATCATCGTCGGACGATAGAGGAGGTGGAAAGAACTGCGGAACAGGTCTAAATCGTCTGCGTCTTTTGAACGTCCTCGAAGTATACTCTCGCCTGGCGAACGGCCTTCGTCATTTCTTCTCGACGTCGGAATTCTCCGAGACCTGGCTCTTGTACATCATTGCATCCGAAAACGCTTTCTTGACGGCTTTCCGTTCGGTAGGCTTCCGCGACTCGGTCATCTTGGATTGATCCACCGCTTTCTCGAGGCCCAATGGCTCCAGCTTGTTCGGAGGTAGCCATTGCCACGTTCGCTTCGTGTCGAAGAACAAAACGAGAAACAACAACGGTTCATTCTGATAGTTCTTTTTGAGGTTCAGAACGTCTTGTGGAGGTACTGGTAAGGGAATGCCGTTGTGAACATACCCTTTTGGCATTTTTGGATCAATTATCAATGCGGGATACCATGGATAGCCCCTGGAACAGATCATTATACCTCTTTCTATTATTATAATAACTATGATAGTAAATTGGGGCTTATAGTGGTTAAAACATTTACCTCTTAATCTAGAGGCCTTGAGTTTGAAATAGCATTGTGTGTTGATTATGATGCAAGTTTTTAATGATTCGTAATCGAACAAGCCTACATATGTGTCAAAATTGCCTTCATTCATTAGTGGCTATGAAATTATTATTCTGGTGATTTTGTGACTTATAAAGTGTCACCCTAATAGTGCAAATATTAAAGGTAGGTATATATTTAGATTTATGTAAAACAGACAATTTATGTCAATTTAATGAACTTATCTAAAATGAGCATAATATAATAAAGATAATTTTACATCTGCTCACCTGCACTTAGCCCAGACTAGTTGGAGTGGCTCGAGGTCGAGATGCGTCAGCCCGCTTCTGCCACTGCTCTTTCGACCCCTGGAATCCGACTTGGAAGACCTGCCTCTGCCGCGGGTCTTTCCGGCGGATGGCGGTCCCATCTGAAGTAGCATAAAAATGTAGTAAAAATTGAAAAAAACTTTTTAAAAAAAAAACTAAATTCAGAAAATACTTTTGCATAAAAATATATTGCTTGTGGCAATATCGAATTGAAATTTACACCGTCTAAATAAAATGTAGGTGTTATTTATTGCTGTTCATAACTGAAGAATAGGCCATCGGTTGAAATTATGTTATATATATCCATATATAACAAATTATTAATATACACAATCAAAAAACTGTAAGACCTCAATCAATAATGCTCATGCTTATAACCATACTATATTTAATCAAACTGCGATTAGAACCAATGTTCTAATGTCAAAAAAGCGTCTGGATTTATATGGCATGTATAGTCAAAATTGTTCTTCGCTTATATATTTTGGCAGTATTTAAGCTCCTTTAACGGTACCTTCGGCGAGAGATAATGTACAGTGTCAGTGTAAATTGACGTTGACGTTAATGAATTTAAATGTTAATGTAGTCGCTGTAAATTAGAATTTTGTCGCTGTCAAAAAGCATCCCTGATGGACTGACACATACTTACTTTTGCACTTTATATATTAGATTTTATATTCTATAGATGTTTGCAATTTGCATTTATTGTCAATTAATTTATTGCAATTAAGTCAAGTTATATTTGTCTCTCTTTAGTGGGTTTGTATCATATTAAAATGTTATTAAAACAAAACTAACCTCACTCTCTGATTGGTCCGTAGACCATTGACGCATTGATTCAGTGCGATGACGTGATTTCGTCTGTCCTCGCGACAACAGTTTGGACGCAGTTCTCGCTAAGGGCAAGTCCGTATCGCTCATTGTTTGGTTGGTTGTGGAATCCATTGTTTCATTGTAGCTAGAACTGTAAAGTAATTAAAATGCTTTATCTGAGCAATAAAATGAAACCAACGACAAGACTGTCATTTCAAGCAATAATAACATGTTGCAATGTTTCCAAATATACATAGATAAGTTGATGTGCGGAGACCAATATTTAGAATATTTACATGATGAATGAAAAAAACTTTTCATTTTAACCAAGCCATACTAATTTTTTTTCCCACAGTGTATAAGTTAATCCTAAATACTAAGGTCATTGTTCGAATACTGCATTTATTTACATAACAGATGCGGTCGTTCGAACAAAACGTAATAATTTTCTGGAGCCAAAATGTAAACAGTGTCATCTGTGAGCGAAGCTAAAAACTACATCGTAAGAAGCCCCGAGTACTGTAGTAATAAAATTATAGCACCGCGTAAACAAAGACACAGTTATTCACAAATGCCGCATACAGTATGTCAATAGAATAATAATAAAAAAATATATGATTCTAAATGAACCCCACTGGAAGCCCATTAATAACGGGCCATATTGGAATAGATATAAAACGTACCACCAATTACAGAGAAACTGCAATTTCCATCATAGATATTGTAGAAAAAGTAGTAGATACATTACAAATTGCCACACATAGATAACTTTTATTAAGACTGGAAACCTTAAATAAATATGTTCCGAGTAAATTAAAAATATAAACTTTTATATATGCTATGACAATCTGTTTTTTTAAAATACGAAGAGGCACTCCTCAGAGGCATAAATATATTTAAATTAGAATACTCAATATTACAGTAAGGTACAAAGGTTACAAAAACCATTGAATATAAGAAAATACTCTAGGGATATAATTATTGCAAATATTAAAGATCACAAAATATGCTTAAATATTTTCAATTACAGGATTATCCACAATTATGTTTTTTTTAACTACTTGAAAATTTTGTTGCATATTTCGAGCACTACCTTGGAATGAAGACTGTAAAATAAAGGGTTTCCTTACAATCACTGAACATTGCAAGAAACAGTAACCACACCTAGATATGTACTTATAATAATAATAATTATTATAATAATTATTTTAGTATGAACATTTTTTAAAGGACATCAGTGAATATAAATACACCCTGTATAGACAGTACCCTGTTTTGTATTGTGCAATATTATGTACCGACCCTAAAAACACGGAGTTTGGGACACTTGAAAGATTCAGATGGCAATAATACGATAATAATATTTTCATCGGAGTGAAATACTGACCCTTCGCTCTCCAAACTACTCATCGCATCATCATGATCATCATCGGAATGAGTACAAGATGAGCAACTGGATGCAGACGAACTGCTCGTTGATCTGCAAGAGAAACAATATATACGTTTTAGTTCATAAAAGAAAATAGTAGTCAGTTGTTTTTTTCAAAACATGCCAGAAAAAATAGAAAACTCCATTTTAATTTGTTTGGATAAAATGTAATTATTAAAAATAGTGGCAAAAGTGGGCATTATCCTGAAATATTTACCAATACATATCTATCTATCATATACATATACATATCTATCAGTATTATATATATTATTATTATTTATATATTATGTATAAATATATTATATATTATACAATTTAATTCAAGTAATTGTAATTGTATGTTGCGCAGTGAGATAGTTATGCTTATAAGAACTATGCTTTTAGTATAGTCTACCTTAGTACGGGCATTGCCTAGTTAGGTAGAACTTTGCATAATGTGAAATTAATGTTAAGTTACTGTCAATAAATAAATAAATAAAACTTGCATCAGGAATAGAAGCAATTATTTACATTTGTGTTTAGAAACAGTCCATAAATTACTTTACTTATTAGCAGACTCATCGATAATTTCAGTGAGATATGTTATAACCAGCGTGAATTATTAATCTGTAATTTTTCGCCTGAGAGTGTTATTTATATTTTATTTAATAATTAGTTGTATTGCAGTTTTATTCTTTGTAGGTATATGATAATTCATTAAAAGAATACTAATATATTATTTCCGCCGCAAACGGACCAAAATGGAGAGCTAGTCAAGAGGCATACGTCCAACAGTGGGCAAATATATGCTAAGAAGAAGAATATATTATTTATAATTATAAACATTAGTCATTTAAATTTGTTAGTTGAGGCTGCCATAAGAAATATATTGCAGCCTCAACTAATAAATTTAACCTGAGGTTGAGTGATTCTCAGGTCTTTAGTACTCTTAAAGCACCTTTCATTTTACTATTGTCACGCTGGTGTCTCATTGTAAAGAATATTACACATAACAATACATGTTCTTTACCGAGATCCTGGCGCATCGCTGTCCGAACCGGCCTCCCCTCTCGGTCCTCGATATTCGAGGAACGATGCCGGGACTGAACCACTGGGACCTACTCCGGGAACGTCTACGAGTGATCTGCAAAGTCAAAATATACTTTGAAACACACCAAGAAATAGCGAAATAATTATATTAACAATAAAATGTGATTCCTCATTGTGTGCAGACTTTTATTCTGGGACAATGCAAGATTTAAATTTTACTTCACCAGTTAATTAACCTCTCAAATACCACTACACCGTCGTTGCATTTCTGATATCCACAATAAAGTTGAGGAAACATACCCTTCATTTTGATTTGTATTATGGTATAATTGAATTATTTGCAGACATTTAGTGTGATAAAAAAAGTATTGCTCTTCTTGTCAAGTATGAAAAATGACTAACATAACTAATCACTGAAATGGGGGATTTCACATGTAATGGGGGGTCTAGTGCTTTGCCCCGTTATCGATGAGGATGAGAAGAATGCTGATTGTGTGAGATGTTATTTTATTAATTGGATAATCATTTAAGTTAATGTTACAAATCTTGATAATTACGAAATATAGAAATGTTATTAATTGATGATTAGAAATGTTAAGACTTGATGGTGAGCGTGTTGGCAGAAGACTTGATGGTGAGAGTGCCAGCCGAAGACTTGATGTTGATAGTATGAGATTGCACCGAAGACTGGAGAAACCAAGTTACTTCAGATAGGGAAACGGGAACGAAATTTGCGAAGCATTTCACCGGTTGCTGGTGATGACGACAAACGTCGTGAGAACCGCCGCTCTGGTCCTTTTCACAATGGTCTTCTGAATGCGAGCAGTCGGTTTTCGGTTGAATTTCTGTGTAAATTCGCGGTGTGCGAATCGTCTAGCAGACGATTTCACACAGCCTCGCGTTTGTGCTAACATGTACTGGACAGCCGGTACACACATAAACCTGACATCACATTTATGCACATGCTTGTATCTTAAAATGAGAGAGATTTATAAAGAAAGAATTAAACATACTTATCAGCCCTGGGTATTTTCTTTGGGCGTCCTCGACCTTTCTTCTTTGGTGGGGCAGAAGAAATATTTAGAGATGACTCTGCAAAATGTTAAATACATATCGTCACATAACAGAATAATAGCAAAACTTTCAACAAATCACTAGCAATTTTTGGTGTAAATATTTATACTGGGATCCGGGGATTTTTCAGGGAGGGGGGGGGGATTTAGTAACAATTTTCATTTACTAAGTTACTGATTAATCGGGGAAGAGGAAGCTGGTATTTAATAACTTAGTAACTGGCAAATCGAAATAAATGGCAATAAATCAGCATATATTTCATATTATATTTGAGGAGCATCTTGTCTTATAGCTAGTTTTCTAAAAAATATATAAATCTCCCAAACCAGTGGGAATTTCGAAATAATTACTACATTTTATTAGTCAATATTCTGTAGTATTAAAACTGATTTGATCAAAATATGTGCCCATACATATTTTTATTTCAGTTGTTTTATTTTATTCAGTTATTTTATTTCAGTTTTTGTTTCAGTTTATTTGGAAAAATGTTCAGACTTAACCAATTGCACCTGTTGAACCTATTGAACCTGTTTTATTTCTTGGGTTATAATGGAGGTCATATTCATTTGATTGAGGTATTTTGGATGTTCACTGAATTCAAACATTCCCCTAATAAAATAATATCAGTGATAACATGGTGTGTAAAAAAACTGTCAATTGATCAAAATTTTATTAATGCTTTGAATATTCACACTTGTAAAGTAGGCTGCGTACATCCCAGACAGAATACTTTTGCTTTCAATTAGATTTTGTGAAAGACGAACCGAGATACTATGCGTAATAAAAAAAGTGAGAGGTGAAATTATCGCTATAGAGTTTCTTTGCCTAATGGACAACAGTTCGCAGGTTTTGGTGCAGTAGGTTTGGTGCAGTCAATTATAATTTTACCTGTGAAAATGGATCCAGTGGGTGTGGTGGTAATGTTTGAGATTCCTGGTGAGAGTGTCTGCTGTGTTGTGACCTTTGGAGGAGTTGCTATGAGAGCCGCAGCCGCCTGGGCTTTGCGTGTGAACAAAATGCTTGTTCGACGATTTACACCTAGAATAAGTCAAAACAGAATACGGTTAGATTTACCTATTAGCCCCTAAAGAGCGTAGTTTATTTTGGCGCCAAAAGCCGTTGAGACCCGGGTTATTGACCTTGAAACTCACTCATCTACTATAAAATTCATAGTGCAGGCATGAGTCGTTCAATCTTTACAAATCTGGTATCATCGGATTCACCGTAAAATTTTCTATTACACCATATCACTTTGATTATGTTTGTCTCGTAAATTAAAGAAGAAAAAAATAAAAATGTTGCCATTTTTTTTTTTTTTTTTTTTTTTTTTTTAAATTACGAAATAAACAAAATCAACACTTTTTTTTACATTTTCATATATTTATAACTATACATTACAATTTAAAAGTCTTCCAAAATATGTACAGTTTTCGGAAAAAAGAAAAAAGTTTAAAAAAAGTTATAGATATTGGAACGGTAGTACATTAGTGTATTGAAAATACACATTTATAAATAGTAGTAGAAACTACATTAAAATGAAAACAAAAAAAAAACAAAATTGTTTCGTTAAGATTTTCAATGAAAAAAACGTCAAGTTAATGAATAATACTGAAATAATACCAAAAATAATCAAAATCAAGCAGGTATTCATGACGTCTACTCACGTCGTACGCTCTCAACGGACACAGAAATGTCCGCGCGGCATGACGTCCCCTCACGTCGTACGCCCTCCAGGGGTTAAGCATTCGTGACGCACCCGTATGGCACAAAAAAATTATAAATCCAGAGTCCAAGCTGCACCGGAGCGGTGTAAAGGTTGAGTGTATTTGTTTTAATGCTGGAATTATTGGTTTTTGAGACTTCCAACACCATAAAAATCTCAAATAAATTCTACACCCGATTAGAAGAAAAACCGTAGGTTGTCGCTCTGACATGTGCCAAATGTCTAGCAATCGCATGTAAGCAATTTTCTTTGTTTTCTGTAAGTTTAGTGTGAAATTGTGCTCTGTTTTGGAAATATTTTAAGCTATTAGTACTAGTTATTATTTTTTTATATTATATAAACATTGAGAAAGTATCAAGCAATTGTTTTTGCATCAGTGTACGTACCACAGAATTAAAAAAAATAAACATATTCTGTTTTACTTGAACAAAGACATTGGCCGCCATGATAACAAATGTCAATAACATACTTAAGAAACTAATCATATCTTTTGATATATTTGTATGTAAAAACATTTGGAGAAGTAAAATATATATATATTCTTTATGTATAAACAAAATATACATGTTTTATTTGTGTGTTTACTAAACCCTTACAGGTTTTTTTATGAAACACTTATAATTAGTGCAATTTATCAAGATAACATTCATAGTTTTTCTAAAATAATAATAAAATAAATAGGCCATTTATTGAAAATCTCCCTGGGCATCCAGCAAATATTTTCATAAAGTGGTTTGGACGCCAGAAGGGTTAATGTGTTAATGAAAAATTTAATATTTCTTATATATCGGAATTGCCAGATTTTTCATTTGAGCACCCGTGCAATAATTTTGTTTCTCTTGTCCATAAGGATATTAGTAATTAATTAGAAATATGTCGATAAACGGACAGATATTATGTGTGGATTGAAGTGTTCAATTACAATACACAATTGTGTATTGTAATTGAATTCAATAGATTTATTCATGTTATTATTATTATGTTTAGTATAATTGACTATTTTTCATTGAATTTAGTTAACTATAAATATATCACTCTCTTTGAATGCTTACCATACTATTATCAATATCGATATCACACTCAAATGAATATTATGTCTACCGAATTTTGCATGTCAATTATATATTACATATATTTCAAAATTGCAAAATAAGTAAATATTACTCCTTATTTAATATTGATTACTTTATTTCTATCTTACACACTTGTATAACATGATATAATAGGATATCACAGACTATTTAGTTTTTATTTTACCTTTAAGTCAACATCATTTCATTCAATTCTGAATTTTAAGTATGGGCGCTGCCTAGTTAGGTAGATGTAAAAATAAACTTTTATTTAATAACTCGATAAATATTATAAATTATTGTTTTATCCTTCATTTAAATGGGATGAATAAAGATGTTAAAATAACTCATCAAAATGATGTTAAACACGTGATGTTGATCATAAAATATGATAAAAATGATTGATTTGTAATTTCTATAAAAAATATTGTTTAAATTATAAGATTGAATGCGTTCACTGAAATAATATACATAAATAGTGACTTTGATTGAAAAATATGCAAAAAAAATACCACTGGATTAGGAATCGAATAATATAAAATTACACCATTACGCATGTCGATCTACAATGTTTCACTTAATTAAATTGGAGATGCATTTTCTAGTTTTCATTAGACCGGTATATTTAGCTTTTTACTTTCCAAAAAGTTCATAAAGCTTTAGAGTAGTTTACAAGGTGATGCTGTAATTGCGTTTCATGAATAATATACCATCAGTATATTTTAACAAGACCTGGAATACTTCAATATGTTATATAGTTACCTACCCACCTACCTATTATATCACTTACAGAAGAAGTGAAGTTCATAAGAATATTTTTCTTATAGTGCAAGAATATGTAACAATTAGTTATTTAAGACCGAGTATTAGTTTCTGTTATTAGATGTATAAAATTTGCTGATTTTTGAGATAATAATCATGATATAAAAAGTCGTAAAGTATAATACCTAATGGGCTAGTCTCTGGAGTGGTTTTGGCAAACGGCGATACTTTGACTGGAGTTTTCTCGGCTGGAGGTGTTGCCAAGCGGGGCACTTCCCGGGCTGGGGTCTCTCTATCCTTAGAGAGCTCAGTAGCGTCAGGTTTAACTGTAAAATATTAAGTATTATTATTAATTAATAATTGATATCGTTGATTGTTGTGATCGTTGTGAATAAGTAATCATCCAAATGATTTTTGAACTGATTAACTGAATTAAAGGTAACAACACTAGTAGGCAATTCATTCCACAAATCAACCTCTCAGTTGGACAACCAGTTAGGTACCAAATGTTAAAAATCAATTAATTTTAATAGTTTTTAAGATAGTCACGATTGAAAATTGATTTTGGCCAAAAATGCTGATATCATAATTATTTCATCTTTTCTAGTGCTGCAGGTTATGGTGGTTGTGTAATAATAACAATTGCTTAATTGTAATAAAGCGATACTTAAATGTTTTTATGCCATCAAAGGCTGATAATGAACTCAACTAATTCTGGGAACCACCCATTTTTATTATTTAGTAGTTTAATCACTCAAAACAATACTTGTGAACTTTCTATAGATAGTAAAGTACAAGTGCGAGACTGACAGTTATGCCCTTGAAAAAGAAGCCCTGGATCTCTGCACCCCCACCCACCGTCTGCATAGCCCAGCGTCTCCAACATAAGCAAGAGTCTGTAATGTCGGGTAACTAAGACGCCAAGGCGGCTACCCAACCGATTACAGCGATAAAGAAGGAGATAAACCGTTGGTTTGATAAAGCGTCAGTAACGTAAGTATTTATAAAACTCATCAGTTTATTATATTGAATTATAATAAGCAACGTTACATATCTTATGCTAAATATCTTTTATTAAAATCAGATCGTTTTGAGGAAATATATATTCTCGACGACCGAATAATGCCATTCCGTCTTGGGCTTGGTGACACTTTTTGACAGTAATAAGTAAATAAAAAAATATCATTTCTGTAAAGCAGTAGTAACTACTTGAGAAAAACACGATGAATTATTTTTATAAAACATCTGTTTTTTTCGAAGCTGAAAATCATACGTCCATATGTGTTTTGAAAAGTGACAAGTAGACGTTCCCTGTCTCAGGTCTAAATTTCCCCTTAAATGCCTTATTGCGGTTAAAACAGAATTCTGACAAAGGGATGAGTAATTTAAATAAGTAGATATAATTGAAATTACCAGGAGAATCATTTTTTATTTTCGGTGTAGATTCTGCTATCTTACGGCTGACACTTCGACCTCGACGCCCAGATCTGGTGTTATTATTCTGAAAAATAAAATAAAATTGAAAAACTTCCCATAAACAATGATATGTTTAAACATATAGATAGCGTGACTGTCGTAGGTCGGGCCATGCAAGCGGTTTCTATTTTCAAGTTGACTAAGTTTTACTTCGTTAAGGTAAATTTTGAGTACTACTAATGTATAGCAATTGATTTTAGATTAAAAAAAAAATACCTCTTTCAAAGTTACTGAGCATTTAAAAATCTATTTTTAGTTGAATTTAGGCTATTTTTCAAGTTTAAGTATTTTATTAAGAGCGGCTATTTTAGACAAAGTTACTAAACATTTCATGAATAGGTGGCGGTAGATTTCATGAAGATTACGAAAAACGAAAGATTCTTGACACATTTTTTACCGTTTATCGTTAGAATGAAGAATTTAATAGTGGAATATTTCATTATAAAAAAAAAGGTTCAGTTGCCAGAGTAATATTATTAAAAAGGATGCTCACATCAAGTTCCAGCTCTGGATCATCTGTTTTCTTGATCTTCTTCTCTTTTGGTGTTGTGACCTCGGCCGTGTGTGTGCTGTGTCTGATCTTGCCCCTCTTCGGAGTTGGCGGTATCAAGGGTTCATCTTCGTCGGGAATGTGAGTCGATGCATCCAGGAATCCCGCTTCTTTTAGGTCCCGCCTCGCATGGCGGAGGAGTGAGTTCCCCTGATCGCGCATTTTCACCCCGGCCCTATTGAAAAAATTTTATCGCATTGTCGCAGTAATGTGTTTATTTATGTTCATTTAGTTCTAGGCAGACAGGTTTCTAAAGTAGAAATACGTTTTTGTTTTTGCCTACATGCAGGAAAGTAAATTTATTTATTTAGGTCCACAATACATTTTGACAATATTAGAGCATAGCAATAAAGTATAATGGCACAGCAATTTCGTACAAGCAATTGACACTACCATACTGCGATTCCTGCACCCTTAGCCAGCCAGACGCATTTGCTGTGTTGATGAAACTGTCCGTAAGCCCAAACCATAAGCCCCGGAGTTGCTAGTAGGCAAAACTAATATATTAAAGTTTTAGGCAGATAGTTTATTGTCACTGAGCCTTAATCTGCGCTTGGATTTAATAATAATAATAGATTGATAAATAATAATAATTAAATTTTCAGAAAAATACTAATTCTATTAACCAATTAAAAAAATAAATGCAAATACTAAAATTGGACTTCTGAGCCAAATTGTGCTTGTGATTTAATCAAATTAGGATAATACTCGATCTATTAAAATAAAAATTTCTTGATATAAACTCACAAAGCTATCAAATTTCTAAATTACCAGAACCCAAAAGTAAAAAAAAAAAATTACATTAAAAAGGATGAAACTAACTTGTAGAAAATAGTATCCTTGCTGTTGTAAGCGAGGCAGTTGGATATCATCAGCATAAAATCGGATTCCAGTTCTTCGAGTGTCGAATATTGACCAGCATCAAGTTTGTTACTCATTGTGCTGAAGTCCATCGGATGGGTGACCACAGAACTGTAGTCGGGTACCTGTTAAATAAACGCAGTGTAAGTGAAAAGATCAGGATGATTCGCATTACATATTTTGGGTTTTAAGGGCTATAAATAACGGATCTAACAATTATTTTGGGATTTTCCGCAGGCGTATGAGTAGTTGCCGAGATTGCGTTTATCAATAGGGATGATTTATATTTATAAGTATTTATATAATCAACTATATACTTGACTTTGTTACAAATACTATAACAGTAAGAGATAGATCAGAAACTATTAATAAGAGCCACCTTTAAAGCTATTTGAAAAAGTTAAATTCCTTACCTCCGTGGGGTCGACGGGTTCTCCGAATATATCCGCAGTGTCCTTGGATCTCAACAGTATCAAGAGTTTCTTGAGACACGCCTGGAATGGTTGCAGCTGATGCATTAGTTCACGTTCCATTTCCCTCGTTAGAGATGCTTTTAGGCGTTCGCGTTTTCTCACCAGTTCACACAGGAGTCTATGGGGGGAAAAAGAACGAACAGAAAAACGTATGGATAAAATTTTCTTTGTCATGGTGGTCACGTAAAGCCTCACTGCAGTAAGGCATTGTTTATATTGTTAAACAAGGTCGATTTTTCGGTTTTTGGTAATTCTTTATTTACTCCCGGAACACTGCTATAATGGTAAAATAACCCATTTGTCAGTGTTCACAGTTAATATAGAAGGGCTTAATGGAGTAAAATTTCTGATACACCTTGGCTGCTTTAACCTTTGACCACATCAGCAGGCTACAAGCCACTTACAAGTTCCAGTTAGTCAAACATGTGTTGTAGAAAAAAAAGAAAGTATCAAGTATATAAACCTGATATATCCTTTCAGCGGTTATCTCTGTTTGATTATCTGGGCATGCGTAGAGACTTACGGAGGAACAAAGTCCCGAATGAGAATTTATCATCTGAGAAAAATAACTAAAATAAAGCAGGACTACCTTGCTCGTTCCAGGTCCTGGCGTATCCTCTGCCAATATTTGAGTTGATTACAAAGTTCTCTCGTATCCACGGCTCCTTCTTGTAGGGTGCTTCGGCCACTATCTGAGATTAAACACGAGAAATAATTAATCACCTAGTATCAGAATGTCAATTTTAGTTGTAACATTAATTTAGCTCCTATTGAAGCACTGTTGTTTTTTTATAAATTAGTATAAATAATAATTGACTTACTAAAGACATTCGCCAAACTCTGCAATCGCCTCAACAATGGAGCACCATTTCGATGATGTCTCTTAAGAGTCCAGTATGCGAGCAACTTCTTGACGAGGTGCGCATTAGAGGCATTGACCCCGGTACCTCCCAGACCGGCCATTGCCGCTATTTCAGATACGCGCTCAGGAGGTAATGTCGGGACCTGCCAAATAACAGAGTACATTGAAACAGTTAAAAATGTTAAAGTCAATATTGCAAGAATTATTTATGCACTGAAATGAACTGTGTGCAATGGAAAAAAAGATAAAAGCTAAATACAAGAGTATATTTCGTTGGAAGGCCTTGTGCCAATATGAAAACTAACTTGCCTTCTATCGTAGTGCCCATGCAGTACTAAATTCACTCAAAATAAATAAGTAGACCGTGTGTGTTAATGAAAAACCGGCCCATGGATATTTATGACCTTCTGTAAGTAATCCTGAAAAGTATAGGGTGTTTTTTTTAGAGGCGTGGTTTTCAATCTGGCACTACTTTTTTCGTAGTTGATGTTTTTGACAGCTGTCACTTGATTTATGCTCAGTTTGGTTTGCCATTTCATAATGAATAGACTTACTCCTGAACAACGTTTGCAAATAGTGCAAATTTAGAAAAAAATCACTCTAAATTTTTTTTAAATCACTCTAAAGTAAAGTAAAAATCGCGTCGTGGGCCTGTGGCGTGGCCTCCAAGATCGTGCGATTTAACACCGCTGGACTATTTTTTGTGGGGTTATGTGAAGTCGCTTGTCTACGCAGATAAGCCGGACACGATTAACACCTTGGAAGAGAATATTCGGCGCGTTATTGCTGACATACGGCCCAACTTGCTGCAAAAAGTGGTTGAAAATTGGGCCTCTCGGCTGGAATTTGTTCGAGTCAGCCGCGGCGGCCACTTACCCGAAATCATTTTTAAAACATAATGGCAAACCCTTATCTTTATAATAAAACTAAATTCTTAGCCATAACATCAAATTATATGCGTTTTATCTCTTCTTGAAAACCACGCCTCTAAAATATAAACCCTGTAGGATTTAGTTATGAATAAATTACATATTTTTAATTCACATTCTGTTATATTTACGTAGTTATGGTGATAGGATATTTTAAATCGTGTTCCAGTATTTTTTAACATCAGACAAGAAGTAAAGAATGGAAGATTACAGGGAGAATAAGAGCTGTAAGATTATGTTGTTTTTGGAAATAAGGCTGCTTGAGTCTGAAAGTATGTGATGCAGCACTTGATCATTTCTGAAAACTGCTTTTCAACGGATAGCCAATGGAAAACAGAAATTACCGACAGTACCCCAATCGTTTTGGTACTGGAGAACCACAGCGTGGACTGTGCCTTTTTTGGTCATAGTTCTTGGGTAATTAACGTCGGCCAGCTGGCATCTCAAAAGAAGTTCTGTGCCCACCGGCTCATTCAAACAGTGCCGCCAAATTGACTTTAGGCTTTGACTGCTTTCTGTTCGCTCCATCCCATTCTCAATAAACCAATCAGTGGCTTTGATTTTTTGCATGTGGACTTTCTCGGCTGGTCGCTGGCTTGACCAACAATAGACATTTTATAGTAGACAATTTCTTATATTGATATATATAATTTTACCATGATTTTTTTCAGTATTCTGAGAACACAGACGAGATGGAGTTGGGGTGGAAAATTTTTGTTGTTCAGTAATGAAATAAAATTATTAGTCATTTATTTCATTATTGTAAATGCAAAATTTACAAAATATTAAATTCATAATTTATAAAATGTATTTTTTTTTGATGCATGGTGCATGGTAAAATGTATTTTTTTTTTTGGTACTTATTCTGACCGTACCTTAATTATTCATCGTATAATAGATTCGGGAGATAGTTACCAATACAATTGGCGCAGAGGTCCTCTTCATGGCGAGCATTCGTCTCGCTTGTTTCATCTTCTCCCTCCCCTGCTTCCGGGCAGCGAGTCTCGCTGCGAACAAAGCTGCTCGTGCTGCCGTGTTATTGCCCGCTATATCCTCCTCAAGGCCGCTAGATTTTGCTGCTTGGGCTCGCCGCTCCTATTAATATTACAGATGCCGGGTTTCATTCATTATGATTTGAGATTATATAATTTAATTTAAACAGGGAACCAGGAAAAGAAGGAATCCTAGGAATACAAATTAGTAGTGATTTGAAATAGTAACAACACATCGTAAGTATTGTCAACAAAGCAAGGAGTGTCATATGGATAATTGGAATATAATTTGAAACCCTTATGTCTGATATATTTTTAAAGATTTATAAAGCCTCAGACCAGTACTTGAATATGGCTTGGATCCCACAACAGAGTGATTGAGACTTGGAACAGTTTACCACCCATGTGGTAAGTGCAGTTTCAGTGTATCAATTTAAGAACAGATACGATAACTATTTTAAATACAAGTATGCAGAAGACCAAAGATGCGAGCTTATCAGCTTAAAGCTGGTTGTTCATTACAATATAATAACAATAATACGTAACAATAATGACTTACCTGTAGAACATTCGGTGGAGTATGTGAATCGCAGTATGCAATCTTGGAGACATGGACAGGCTGAGATGGATCAGACCCAGTACTACCTCCGGTTTGCCCTACGCGGCCACCCGGGGTTACTGTGTCCATTTTCATATAAAGCCTGCAATATGAACATTTTTTTAACCCGTCTCAGTTCACTTGCGTAACTAATCATAACAAAAAAAAAATAATGTTATTATAACTAACTAAAGTATGGTTAAGTAGGGTGGGGATAGCGAATCCTAAGTGTTTCTTGGTCCAATAATTACAAACTAAAACGCTGTCATTAGTGTTATTAGTAAAAATCTATTAAGTGGTCTATTGTCATACCATATTCAAAGAGTTTAAAATTTTGTTGCACATAAGGCAACTGCATGTTAACCCTTGTTCGAGTTTTGTGAAGCACAGAATTCCACTAACGCGTAAGAAGTTGATTACGTTTTCTTTCAATTATTTACTGTATTTTGTGTATGTATTTATAAAGCTATATCTTTAACCGCGGAATAAACTCACAAAAATAAAGCATGTACTGCTTAGAGTCACAGCGAGTTTAAATAAAAGTAAACTAGGTAGTCGCAGTCGCAAAGGTGAAACCTATGCTAGGAGCATATTGGAGCGGAGAATTGCAAACATATATCAAAATATCGCAAATATTGCAAAATAAATAATTCTTTTTCTAAAATTCGAACAAAAAGCGTGGAAAAACTTTAACGTGGGATTTCCAATAGAGAAAATATTTTTAAACGTAACTTTTTATTATTTCAAATTTTACGGCTCCGTCACAACCTAGTATTTTTCATGTAGGTTTAATTAAAACTTAAAATTCTAAAATCGGTGGTAAAATCATTGAGGTCTGACATTCAAACATTTTGCTATTGAAACGATCCATGGGAACTACGTTCCGATTAGAGATAGTAAAAGCTTAAAGGCATTGACAGATGACTATATTGTGGAGTTTTAAGGAAATCCTGTGAACAGAGTTAAAGAGGGTAACACTACAATTAACGGGTTCCTGCATAGAATAAGTCAAGAAAAAAAAAATAAAGCAGGAGGATCAGTTGCCTAGATGTTGCAAAGGTCTAAATCAATTAAATAAACGTAGTTAAATTTTAAATGGACAAAATAAATGTAATTGAGTATTTTTACCCGGCGTGCTGAGCGCAGGTGACGTGGAAAGCAGAGTAGCAGTTGTTCCTATGGCATTGAATGCATGCTCCGTTTCCCCTCTGTTTGCAAACATAGCAGGAAAGTCGCCAGCGTGCCGATGGAATACTCTCTATTGAATCTAATAAAAAAAATAAGAATTCACTTATTCGAGTGGAACAATACGTACTTAAATGCAAACAAACTCGTGGGCACATTTTAAAAATATATTGTAAATGAACCCTACTTAACTTAACTAAATTTATGATAATTATGAAGAAGAAATTGCACAAACAACCACTACTGGGAATCGAAACCAGACCACCGACAGGCGCTCAGACTGCCAATTAACTGAATTCTCAACACATACTGTTTATTTAGTCTGTCATATAAACTTCATAATAAGCTGTCAATTTTATTTATTTTCAAAAACATTGCCACAAGATGAAATAATGAATATGAATGGAATCATTTATATAATTAGTACTTCAAGATACTTTGGGTGCTACATTTCAAATATCTATTGGTTATAATATTTTGTTGATGTTTTCTTTACTATTTGTAAAGTTCAATATAATGGTTTGCATCATAAATGGCGTATAAATTATCAAATTTATTTTTTTCTTATTATGCATTCAGTTATAGTGGTGTAAAACTCTTTAGTTTCAATGATAGATAATGTTGATATTTCGTGACTAATAATCACGCATGGACTTTACAACGTAAAAGAAGCTACTTTCAAATAGGTTAATGAGCAAATAACCACATCGAATTGGTGACTGAGCAACCATATGCAAAAACAAGTAAACCATTCAGTCTGACACTCATACAAAGCTTCTTATGACAGTTGTTTTATATTGCATGTTGGAAGACAGAAACCCGCCTGCAGATATCGTCATCTGCCGGAGTAACGAATTTAAAAAATTGACAGAAAGTGTAAATAGGTATATTTATATATATTTTTTATTTGGACAACAATTATGATTACAATAATGAACAAGGTAACTTTTACAAGTTTTTAGGTGGATGCCGCAGTGCATTTTGTATGCAGGGTATGCACTCCTTACTTAAAGTGAGGTAGGAGAAAATATATATATAACCAGTTTGCAATACGGACTTCTTATCTTCACAAGTAATCATATAATTATGAACATAAAGGTCTAGGCAACAATCAGTGCAGGGTGACGCACCTCACCTTTACAGAAATAATAGTTAAAATTATTATATTTTATCTAATTAAATGAGCTATATTCATTACTTTTTTTTTAAAAACTATAACACACTATCTAAAAGACAATACAATATACAAAAATAAACTAACATATTTTTAAATAATTTCTAAAAAGACACTTATGTAATTTTAGTGATAAAATATTTCTTTAAATTCTCATTAACAACTCCAATTAAATTGTTTTAAATGGCTAAGTAACTTGATGCAATAGAACTTAGTACTTTTGATATAAATAAATTGTCTACAGTAATAATTACAGAGGTACTTGAAACATGAAATTACTAGTCAGACACGTATCTACCTATAGGCTCCAGGAACACAGTATTGGCAAATCGGACCTCGGGAATCCATAGAGCACAAATGACGTGCGCCCATGATCCTCTGTCTGTTTGTTTTAATGCACCTGTAAATCATACAAATGTATATATAATACAATAAATAGGTTAAATGCCTTTACAATTCAATTATAAAATTACATAATTATAAACATATTATTAAACTTATATAATTACTCAATTATACAGGTTTTTTTTAAATTTAGGGCACTCCTTTTAGGATGTTGATCTTTATCGCTAATCAAACATTAATCAGCAAAAAATATTGGAAAAATGTTTTCCAATTACGAGAAAATTAAACAGTTATCGTTTTAATGTTTGAGAGTGCGTGCAGTTGAAATCATGGCACGAGACCGGTCAGTGACCCCCAAACATGCGGCTTGCGAAGCACATCGAAGCAAAACAAAGTTATTTAATAATACAATTACTTTAGTATTTTTTAAATTATATTTTTTTTGTTAGACCGGTTTAGTTATTGATATAGATCAACCTCTTAAAAGAAGTGCCCTAAATTTAAAAACAGCCTGTAATAATAATGAAAAAAATAATGAATAAATTTTAAGATGCAAACCTAAACTAACTAGATTATGAAAATAAAAAAGTCTTTATTTGAGTTGAACCTTGAGCATGTCAATTATTGAAGGAAACTAAATTATACTGTTAAATTCAAGCCGTTCCAGATTGTTTAAAAAAGGGTGTTGCAACTAAGCAAATATTCTAGATTAAAAGTTACAATAAAACTTTTGAAACTGTAGTGGCAGCATTTTTCTACATCTGGATATGGTAAAATTGTAACTGGCGAGTGAATATTCGTATCATAAGGAATTTCTAAAACTCATTCAGCACGTTGAAAATTGTCCAGCTGTTCTTTAGTCTCCCTCGCATTACCTGCCAATCTAATATGGAATTCTGAATCTGTTGCTAATTTTAAAGATCACAAGCCCTCAGTTCCTATGCTATTTCCCCTCTACCCTCTCATGATGGGCCGGACCCTGGCTGCTAAAAGGGAACTAAAAGGGAAACATAGTTTACCTCCGAGATTTGGACAGAGTTCACAACTAACATGTCTGGAAGGAGACTGGAGGCAACGCCTGCAAAGCCACTGACCCTCTGGTATGTATGGAACCTGTAAATGAAACCAAGGGTAAAATATTTTTTTAACCTTTGAACAAATACGGCCGGTCGGCTGGCCTCAAAATAAGCTGGGCGAATAACAATGTGATTACCAAGACGTCACACCTCGCCGGCCGCTCATTTAAACATTACTGGCAAATTCATATTTGGCTTTGATTGACTTTAGTTTGCTCCATCCAATTCTCAACAAACCTATCAGTGACTCTTATTTTTTACGAGTGAATACGGCAAAATTTTTATTATTATTTGCTGTAATAGCCTAGCTGACAACCAGTTTTGTTTACTGTGACAATCAGGTTGTCACAGTTATCATAAAAATGTTGTCAGTAATTTAATTTTAATGAAAGACAGACATTAAAAAGTTTTTGAGATCGGACTAGGAAAGTCAAAACAAATTATAACAAGTCACAAACGCCATAGCAATCCTGATGAACAGCCAAGTTGCACATGTCACAGAATAAAATGACATTGGTGTTCTGACATTCTCCATCCATACAAATGCAGCAGACGGCGTCTTCATCCACTGTGGCAGCGGGCTGATGATGACCAGATTGAGCGGACTGAAAATTAAAAGTATTTTACTCGTGAGTGTTGGATTGGCATTGAAAAATTGTTTAGTAAGCTGTCTTGCTTTGTATCATGTAAATAATCAATTATTGTTATTAAAAATGTAAGATTGTGAATCAATCCAATCTTAATTGAGTTCTTTAAGAATGTGATTGGTGAATGCGTGAATACTTATTGCTCAACAGATATGATAAGAATCAATGGCAAGCAATGATGAAAGTATTCATCGATACTGATTTTGCAATTCTGAGATTTTCTTCAAATCTTCTTCAAATTCGTCTGAAAATATTTTCCAAGAAATAAAAATTTTGACGACTTTGAGAATCAAAAAAGACTTAAAAGTACCAATTGACAGATTATTTTAAATTACAACTTATCTAGTTACAAGATGTTTCAGTTATAAATAAACTTTTGTAGTTGATAATTATTTTATAATTTATTTTCTACATTGATGATAACTTTAGTAATCAATGCTCGGGAAACTTTTAGATTGACTTGAATCTCAGGTATATAATATTTGGTCCCGATTACTAGACCAGTCGAACAGTATAATACATAGAAGCGAGAGTTTATTTTCAAACAATAATTATTATTAGTTATTAAAACTGAACGAGGCCAATGATAAAATATTTATAACTTTCAAGATTCCGAAGTAAAATATTGTTCAAAATAAATAGAATGTTAAAATGAAACTAAAGAATAATAGGAAGGTTTAAAGATTGATTGAGTTCAAAATGACCAATTTAAAAATATTAAGTTTTGAATCAAATTTGATTGGTTCAAAATATAATTGTCTGTTTCTAAGACACTTTGGACCTTGAATTAACAGTGAATATATGTGTGTTAAATTGTCAGCATATTGGCACGCAAGAAACAACATTGGTTTAAGATAGTATAGTTCTCGGTTGTCGAGGACATTAAGTTTATCATGCGAGTATATGAGTTTAATGACATGGCTAATAATGTCCGACCAAAGGTTCGGATTCGTATTGGGCCATCTTCGGCCCAAAATACGAGTTTCGGCCAAATGACAAAACTGTGTTCGTTTGTTCGTTGCGCAGTCTTCGTTGACACTTCACATCGCAGGCGGGATCACCGGCGACTGTAAAAGCAATTTATTAGACGAGAATGCCAAAAAGCTTTTGTTTTTAGTAAGATAGGGCTATTTAATTTTGATTACTAACTACAACTACTAACTTTTTGCCACACGTGCCACATTTATAAGTATACATAAATATTAAACATTATACATAATTATTATGTATACTATAGTTAGATTGATTTTCTAAGAAAAAACATATTTCTCCAATTTCCTCCTCGGTTTTAGTCTCTGCCGAATTTGGAACGAAAACCGAATTTTGTATTCGGTTTAAAAAGTCAGTTTCGGTCGGACTAATGTAAGATAATTATTGGCTGTCCATAATAAATATGATGGATGATCTTCATTTTAATCATAGTTTATTTTTTTTTCTTTATTAAATGATGAAATTTATAGAAATAGAATATTATGATTTTAAGTTGAACTGGTCACAGGGCTATGTTGTCAACACGGGGTGTAGCATGGGGTTGTACCACCCTTCTAATAATAAAAGCATACCTGAAAATAGGATTCCTTTTCCAGTCTGTCCATCAGCAGCTCCATGGTGTCCACCGACACGGGAGGCATTTTCTCCTTGGCTCTTTTCTCATTGATGATCTTTAGCCAGACAGTGTCTTCTTCGTCGACGTCATACTCCACCTGAAATTATATGTACCTTATATTTGAAGAGTTTCAAGTTATCCATTTTCCTATATATTTTAGTTATTAAAATGAAATTGTTAAAGAGATTTGAATTTAGTGTGTGTAGCCTTTATCAAGATATGATCTATTTAATTTTATTTGTCACTGCAATGTTGCACAGAAGCGGGTCGCAGATTGGCTATCTCTCTTGCACTACTAAAATAGACAAAATTTGGCAAGAAAATGACAGGTGTTTAGACCACACAAGCTCAATATTAAAATCGGTATAATCACACTTTTAGATGTGAGAGAAATAAACATAAATTCAGAACCCTTTGGAGATTCGTCAATATGATTTAATTATTTTTACAAAGGGCAATAATAATTCTTAAAAGATTTGGCCAAATTTATGATTACCATAAAACAAGGGAATTTCAAGCAAAGCTAATTTCGAGAGCTATTTAAATATTCTTAAAAAATAAATTGTGGTTACATTTGTTGGCACCGGCAAATTGGCATGTTGAGAAAAACATTATTTTTATTTCTCTTTAGCAGTTGCTAAGGACACTCTCTTAAATCTGTGATGTTTTTATATTAAATAATTATAACATTATCGTACCTCTCCATCCAATTCTTCAACTGATTTTTCAATAAATCTAATGTAAGCATTTGGTCTCGGCGGAGCATCGCAAATGTTGTAATCTGGGATAATTTTGAAACTCGCTTCTGGAAGCTTGATCTGCAGAAAAAGGAAGACTATTTATTAATAAAAACGAACAATGCTTTTGAAAATACATATCTGTTTTACTGAATTTTTATATACTGATGGAAATATAATTTTTGAACTCTTGTTAATCATTACCACAAATATTTATAAAAATAATAGTAGGAAAGACATTTTTCAAAACAAGCTTTTATTTAGGTGCTTGAATGCGTATACAAAATTTCGTGTCTGTGCTGTTGACCGTTGAGGAGTTCCTTCATCTGCAGCCAATCCTGGGCATAGAATCAGGTCATGCTTACCATAAAATGCCTTGTCATCGGAACTAAACCAACATGTCAAACTTGAACTCTGTAGGATAAGAGGAAGTGGTTCTAATACAGCTTGCAAGACCTAAACTGACGTACAAACCTAAATAAAAGCTTGTAAAAAAACAAATTCCAGGGCAAATCTGATACGCTCTTTCATAATAAGAAATAATTGTATGCCAAATTTTAACTTTGTAAATAAGGAACAGCATTTTTTTGGGAGTTCTGAACGAAGACCGTCTTCTTAAACAGAAACTTTTGAAATATGTTTTATTTATCATATCACAGGTTTTGTAAAAATCAATTTTATTATCAGCTACAGAATGCACATATTATTTTGACTTACATGAGGCTCGGGGACCGGTTCCACGAAAGGAAAAGGTTTTTCGAGTTCAGAGTTCTGTTTCATCCATTCTTCAAGGGATATCACTGAAAGCGGTTCATCTATTGCTATCTGTGAAACAGCAAAATTTACCACATTAGAACATCTATTTATTTCTTCTGACAACATGAATAAGGGCCATCTGCTTAACCTATTTTTTACTATACAGGTGTTATGAAGGCGATGTTGGGGGATGTGACGCTTGCCTAATACCCATTTTACATAACCTAATGCATGTTGTATCAAATGAATAGTGATTTTTCAATAAGCCATATTTCCATTTTTATACCACTGTCGAATTTTGACAGAATCCCAATGGTAATATTGAAGACATTATCTCACAGCATAATTATTACATACCAAAAATCCATATTTCCTACGAAAAAAGCGATACCGAAATAGGTATTCCTTTCAAAGGGGCATATTTCTAAGTTTCTGTAAATGTTTTGTATGATTTTTAGTAAATTTGAAACATTTCTCTTTTCCTGAATTTATCTGTAAAGCAATCATACATTTATAACTTTTACTTCGAAATAAGAATAATTTTAAGTCTATATTGAGTATGAAAAGTGAACATTGTAAAATTGGAAATACGACACCGTCTGTTTATCGAATAAAGCCAATATGACTTTGACAAAGCAGCTGCATCGTTTTATCACTTGCGCAACTAATTCTACGACTCCATATATATGCATGGCCACAAGTGGGATATATTATGTTATTACCTGTTTAATAAATAAATAGAATAAATTATTACGGCCACGGAATACTTGCTTCGCAACCGCTGAGGAGTGCAACGCACGCGGGCCTGGTAGCATCCATTTATATAGATTTAAGATTTAGTTAATATAAACATTGCATGTATTGAAGATACCTTTGTATCTAAGGGCTTACCCTGCTAATTTTGCCATCAATCTCGAACTGCACGACTTTCTGGGCCTCAGCAAATGTAAGTGCTTCCTTAGGGGGGCTCTGAAGGGCTATGTCGCCAGTGGGCACGGGAGCCCTCGCCCGTCCGCTTTTTTTGCGGCTCGGCGCAACCGCCGGCGTGAGCGGCGTCGGGTTATCGTGGTCATAATTTACCAGGTGATACTGTAGTCCTGACAGGCTCTTGTATACTCGGTCGCATTTATCTAGAGGACATTGGTACGGCGGTGACCTGTCTTGTTTGAGTTTCTTGCAGAACTCCAATACGTCAAAATCTAACCCCATTGCTAGAGCTACAGTCGACGTATTTTTGAGTTACGGATACATTTGTTAAATTTTGACTAGCACATCATTTTATTTGATAAAGTGGAATGAAAGTTCAGAAATTGAAACTCGAACCAAAAGAAGCGCAATTTGTTTGACGTTTGTAAGTTGTCAGTTTACTTTGTCTTCTTAATATAATAAAACGGCAGGTTATTACGGCCATATTCTCTAAATAAAATCTCATATTTTATTTTATCAGACATAAATAGTATTATGTTAATTAAATATTCATTTTATTTATTTATTATCCCCACTACACTCAAAATTTACCTACTATATATATAAAATAAACCTACTATAGTCGTCTTGTAAAGATTGCACACGGTCGACAAAATGTCAGTTTCCTTCAAACCGACAAAACTTTTGAAAATATGTTGAAACTATTTAATTCGGCCATTGTTTTTTACAATTTTACAGGCTTTAAAATTAGGACATATTACCAGATCAGAAATTGTTTGCTCATTCCACGACAAAATAAAAATGTAATTTTTGACAGTTTGTCCTAATTCATAAGGCTTTTGCAATTAGGATTGCGATTTCTAATAAAAAAAATCTTTCTATATATATGTTACATGTTATTATCCTACTATCAAGTAGGTATATTGAGTTAGTGGAGTGGATATTATTTGAATCTAACATATGCTATTGATTATACACGATGTCCCAAGGCCATTCCCAAATACTTAATGGGTTGTGTTTGTTTTGTGTATTATAAGTAAAAAACTATATAAAAAACGCGAAAAAAAATCTCCTAATTTATTATTTTTTAACAGATGGTGTAAATTCGGTCAGCGCGTTAACTCCGACACACGTGTTATTCGATAACCTAACCTTGACCGCATTAAGAGCACTCGGTGACAGGAAAGCTAGGCGCTCACAACAAGGACATTATTGCAAGATCCGTATCTTGTATACTTAACATTTTTTTTCTCGGAAACCATCATGAAAACCATGTGCATTCTTTACAAGTAATGCTCGAACTCGCAGGGCCAATTTTCAGAATTTTTTTTTTCGGCAATAGTCTTAGACGCGGTTTAGATAGCTCAACTTTATATTCCGAGATATTTCAAAATATTATTCATATTTTATTATTAATATTTCGTCGGCAAATAGCATACACGCAAACCGCATATAGCTTAAATATTGTCAATTCACAGATGGTGAACTGTTTTGTAAATAATTTTCATTGTAAAACCTAGAGAATATGTTGCAGTCTCTATAAAATCTAAGTCTATTGGATGTTTGAGAATTGGTGCGACATCAATATCGAACGAGTTACTAAAGAGCGGTTTCTAATTTCTGCATAGTAGTTGAGCAATCTAAACCACTTCTAGAATTTGTATTAACACCTTTTATTAGTAACGTTTCACGCACGTAAAAAGTATTGTATTTTTTCTGCAACCTTCTTCTGGCCACTCTTAGAACAGTTTTTTTTTAACCTAGTTAGAGTAGCCATGTTACTTCAGAGCAACAATAACTGACTGATTTTTAATTTGTCTATATTATAATAATTTAATTCCCTTTTCAGTGTTATTATATCATTTATTGTTGTGACTTCCTATTGTACCATAAATAAATAAATCAATGCCTATACCTAATACATTGTGATTGTTACATTGGTAGGTATTTAATCCAGCTATGTAGTTGTTAAAATAACAATATAAAATTTTCTCCGATATAATTACAACTTCGACGTTATAGGTATGTAAATATAATATTGTGGTGATTAAAAATGTAGTTCAATTAAAATACAGTTTATTGTATATTTTATAACAAGTAATACAATCGTCCATAGTATTAGGACAATTTTAATAATAATAACTTGAACCCGAAGAATTAACTTGATCGAGAAAAATTGATGGGACAAAGCGGTCACGTCGCCAGGGCTGCTCGATCGCCATTTAGCGTGTGTGCCTTTCAATCGCGGTGACAGCCCTGATTGATGGCTCCTTCCATCTGCCAAGTCGAGGGCTTATCAGCAGAGCAAAAAATAACAAACGAACGATCCTCGATGTCCTCAATGAGACGTTTATCATAATTGAATCAAAATGGGTCCACAAAAAAGAAAAGAGGTTTATAAATCTACCAAAGTATAACCGCTGATTGCAGTGGAGCTAGTACAAAGCTGACTCGCCGCTGATCGCGCTCGCGTTTTGAGACTGGAGGCACAGCGACGACGGTCATAATACAATTATTTTGGGCCTTAATCAACTAAGCTAAATGTCCTCGTTCTAGAGATGGTGGTAATAAAGCTTTAAAAATGACCAGTCCAGTTCAGTTCAGTTCAATGCCACCATAAGTGACTTTTATTTTTCACCAGATAACAATACAAACAAAATACATCTTGTCCTGTCAGAGCTCATCTGGCAAAAACTCAAATTGGAATTATGTTTTTCTTAAAGCGGCTTAATCCTTAAAATTAATAACTTTACATACATAACAAACTTAAGTAACAATTTAATTATTAATTATGTGAATCAATAACAATTTTAATTACCCACTCGATCACTCAGCGCTACAAACTTTTTCAGCACTAATTTGGTTTTTTTATTAAGCTTGGCACTCTTGATAGCCAAAAAAGCATTGAAAAAGCATTGAAGCTTGGTAAAGCATTGAAAATTTTTGGTATCAAGGTAGAAAGAAGGCGTATACCATAAACGTTTTTATATTTGTTTAACAAATATATTTCGTTTTGCACTTGTCGGGTACCATATGCGTGCGAGAAATTAATTTTGTGCGGATTCGAACCTGCGGCCTTTGGGTCAATAGTCCCTCGACTAACACGATCTCTAATTGATCAGTTAAGTATATATAATGCATTAAAATGCCGAAAAACCTAAAATCTACCTCTAAAGGTAGAAAACAAAGATTTTCGATGGATTGTATGTTACCTTTAGTTCGAGGTTTGACACAGATCGCATATACGATTGAATTTGCGAATATACTCTACTATTAAAAAGGAGCCTTATAAATTTAATTCATACTACCGATTTTTAAAGTCAAACTTTATCACATTTTTCATAATCTAAAAGCGACGCGCTCGGAACGCGACCCGCTCTTTCAGTTGATGTCGAATGGACGTATGGAATGGTATGGAGGTCATGTACTCATTCGACTAAAGTCACGCTAAATCTTGGTTATCTACAACCTTGATATTATTCTTATATAAAAACATTGTTGAATGTATCTGCCAGTAAGGCAATCATAATTTTGAAATTAATGTGACAAATTTAAGATCAACTTTCTCACAGAAGTCTTACTTTTACATGCGTTTTTTTTTAACCGGAAGATATCTATCTGGTTATAATACTTATGGGTTGTTTATCCAACATTTTTTCTATTAATATTTTTCGCATGGGCGGATGGAGCGGTATAAGAAAATCTAAAATATCTGAATATTTTTTTTGTTTTTAAATAAAAACAATAGCTTAAAACAAAAATAACACTTTTTTAGCACCTACATAGGTACATGTACGTACGAGGAGCGAGGCAAATCGACTATTAGAATAGAATCTTTAACTTTGTTTTGTTTCGAAATAGTGATGAGTTTTTATATACAGCTATTATATACTCGTTCGTAAATGATTTGCAAATTTATTTAGAAATGGAATATTTGACAACTAACAAATTTTTGAAATTTGAAAATATTTGCTTTTTTTGGTGAATTGATTTTTTATGTTGATAAACACACACGGATATAATGTTTCAATTTAATCAAAATAATAATATTTATAATAATGATAATGTGGTATTAAACATTCTTTTACGTGTTATATTTGCGCACATATATGAGTTTGTATTAATTTTAACTAGAAGTAAAAAATATGTTAAATATCTATATTATTCGACCAACCTTTGATTTAATCTAAACGGGTAAGGTAGTTTTTCAAGAGCATCAATCTATATAAAAAAAAACAATTCTTTCTTATTTGTAGGTACGACGGCCAAAGGACGCGATAGTAACTTCTCATACATGAATGTATGCATAGAAGCTAAAAAAATATTAAACAAGTTGTACGAAAGAAATCACACGTCAGCGAATGGCAAAAAAAAAACATGTTTAAAAAGATTCCAAAGTTTTCGATTATGCATTTTTGAGCATAAACAAATTTGCATAAATTTCGCAGGTTTTCGAAAGCACTCCAGCACTGGACATCGGCCGCGGCCGGCTGTCAACCTTGGCTGAAACACGGGTTAAACTGCTGGAACGCGAATGTGGCGATTGAAGTTTGGGAAATTTCTAATAAGCTACCCGCAGACGGATCGATTGCCTGGATGCCATGGAGATTGAGAGCATTCGATAGAGGGAGTCAGAGAGAGGGATAGATATTTGCGGTTTTCAATTGGTAATATTCCGCGAATAGAAATTCATTGTAGGCCCTTCAAATTACGAAATGAACGTCGAGCCGAGATTGACTGTGAGAAATGCGCCTGTCAATCATTCCGACTCTGAAAGCCACTTCACTGCCCTCAGAGATCTGCTTTGATCCAGTAGGTATTCATGTTTTGTTATTAACAATATTATTTCAATGTTTGCTCTTGTGCAATATTTTTATATTTCTTTCCGAACAAAAAATCCCTTTCGGCACGCTGGAACGCAGAGGTAGATTTTATCGGATCAAAGATAGGCGAATGAATATTGAAAAACCTCTTTTTATCTACGAAATAAAATAAAACCTCAATAAATTCGATATCCTATATACTAAGAAATTTATAGTAAAACTTAAATTTTTCGAAAAAACCCCCCTATTTCCGCCCTTCTGGTCTAATTTTGCCGATTAACGAACTTGACCGAGATTTTGTGCTCTTAAATTTTGTGTATCAATTTGAAAGTGATTGGTGTAAAATTAGGCACTTATCGTGTCCACAAGAAAGTTTTATTGATAGATATATGAACGTTTATATAACGTTTTGGATTCTAGGGGATGTGAAACGCGAAGATAGGTATGTCGAATTTTTCTTGAAGTCATGACATGGTAACTATTGCAATGGGTAGCTTTTCTGATGAAATCTACCTAAAATAGAGTGATGAGAAAGATTACACGTCACGGAAGAATGATGTTATACAATCATTGAGGTAATATCGTTCACTAGAGAAGCTACTTCATAGAAACCACCAGTCAAAATGTGTCCTAGAAACAACACACTACGCATAGCTATAGAGTATGTATTTAAAACGACTCCTACTACCTTTTTAGAGGGTTGATATCGTGTGTTATAAATAACCTAAAATAAGAGTGCACGAGTTTCTATTTTTTTTATAGATACTTCAGAGCCTTTCAAATCATAACGTTGTATGTTGGTAAAAAATGGTATCTAATACAAAAAGATATATAATAAGAAATAATGAACTACTTGCATACAATAATAATTTAATTTGAAAAACAGTTGATGAATTTAATGTAACAAAATTAATCAGATTACGTTCGAAAATTGTTGTCCTTATTTATACTGTGAATTTGATATTTTTAAAAAAGTTCTACAAATTATATACCAGAATCATAGTAATATGTAACTGTAATGCCTATTGTGATGTTGGCTACTGATGTCAGTGGTTTGGAACACAGTTACTAATGACATCGGACTGTCATCACAGTTACTAGCTTTATGGTGTCAAACTCTCCTACTGTGTGCTAATAATATTAAATATTTTAAAACTTATGGTCTATTTTCGTATGAATGCAAAGTTGTTTACGATTTCATATGTTTGGGCTTATTTATGGTTCCGAAAGGACCGAAAAGTTCAATTAATCAAATCAAATTTAAAAAAAATAATATGTGCAAATAATATGTGTAAATGTCTGCCCTAGAACACGTGTATTAGTACTTATATGGGTGATTCAGACACTTCGATGTGTAACGGGGGTCACAAATGCCCTCGTTATCGGTGGGCAAATGATAAGGTGAGGATAGAGATAGAGTTTAGACAGTGTCATCAAGTTGTTTATTGAGGTTCACACTTATCCTAACCAGTTTCTCACTCAATAGAAATACAAATAGAAAAGAATAAATAACAGCTAACAGCTTCGACTCGATACAAGGTAAAGACTTGTATGTTAGTCCGCGAGCGCGGTAAATCAGGACTGAAGACTGAAAGTCCTATCTTCGATTATGAAAACTAAACCGTGAGAAAGGAATTTATAAATCGTCTCAAGATGGTCTGTGATTGACGTCACGTCGTGTGAAATGCATTTTTCCACATAAAGCTTGTGTTTTTCAAGAAGGAATTTTTAAATTAATTAATTCTAGTTGCCTTTGACGTCAATACAAAACTTCCAGTTAAACTGGGCATGAGAATTGTATATCTGGCAATTTCACACACACAGTTTGATCATTTTACTCATTGACCATTTCAGTGCAAGTCTGTTTAAAGATATTTGTCATGCACTGTCATGTCAATCTAATTTTGTATATCTACGTAGTGTAGCTGTGTATTAATAAAATAAATAAATAAAATACAAGTATTTATTTTTGGTATTCAATCTTAATCTCGACCCAACATTTAATACTCGAATAAGCGAATGAAATAATTTGGCATTCGCAATTTCCGTTAGTTTCTATTTACGTCTACCCCCATTTGACGGACTCGTACATATAGGAAGAATCTGGCACGCAAGCTGAAAATCCAGGTAAGCCGCAACTGCGACGGACGTAAGGTGGGATTATTCGCTTCGACGAATATATTCCCCATTTTTGGTTTCCATCATCAATGTTCCTTAGAATATTAAGTCTCCATATGTCCCGAAAATACGTCCACATCTTAAAAAACCCTTTAAGCGCGTCTGTTAGTATCCCCCTCATTTATTTTTCCTAACGTGTGCCACATAGATATTTTATATAGAACTCTAAAATAGCTAGAAGGGGATTGAGCAGGGGACATGTAGTCCAGTCAAAAATCGACTCAACAGTGTGCGTCACGATTTTCTTTCCTTATGTTATAATACCGTAACTAAATCGACTGTTGATGGATTTTAGAGACAGTCATCTACTCCCTGTGTTAGTCTATTCTTAGCTATGGTATAGTGGGGTGGGGAAATTGTGTCAAAACCAATCTTAAACCATTAGAAGTAGCACAAAAAGATGCCATTAAAACGATAATGAAACTGCCTTATTTATTAGTATATTTTATATTTATATTAAATTATACTATTTTAAATTTAAAATTAAATAATTAAAATATAAAACATGAAATACACCAATTAAGCTAAATATATATATATATATATATATATATAAATATATATATATATATTATAGAACTAAAGTAGGATTTTTGTCCATGTTTTTTGCATTAGTACAGTATTTTAACACAGCGTTGCAAAACTTTTACCGAGTTATTGAAAAAAGATTAATATGAGAGATGTTATTATTAAATAAAACACAAACTCAGTAAGTTGCGGGGGGGGGGGGGTAGACATTTCATATTAGCAGCGCGTCAAAATTTACAAAAAAAATAAAAACTAAAATGGTGTTAACATTTGTGAGAGGAATTAAAGGATTTCATGATAAGTATAAGTGCTTTTTATTTTAATCTTATACTCAGACTTAAAAGTTAGCCCAAATAAAACACCCATCGAATGGGCGAAAATTGCCGCAACTCAAGTTGAGATAGGAGATGAAGCAGCCCATAGCAAGTTGGTACCACATGCGTGTATAGTCTGGGGGAAGATGGCGTTAATGACGTCGCTAGAGCCTAGCTGTAACACGCCAGAATCTTGTTAAATAATTAACTACTACTAAACAATGAATAGAAGCGGTTCATATTTTATGATAGCTACAGGTGTCATGGTGTCATTCTTGTCCTTGTGGAAATGTAAAAATTTACTTACTATGCCATGTGGGTTTCTTTACCTATCTAGCCTGACAACCGTATTTGAATATCCTGACCCTCCTAAGATCACTCAGCAGCGATGTGCTGGGGAAGTTAGTAAATAACTAAATATTTTTGGCCGGTGCTCTCGTGGACACGAATGATTTAGAGATTATCAGCAGTGACGCATAATTTACATGATACATTTTTTACGATACATTACATGAGCATTTTTGACTGATGGATGAGTTTTGTTCATCATAATTAAGCTGCCTACTATGAGAGGAAGTTCATAAAAAAGGCTCAATTGATGATATTCCAACGCAAACGGATCTGTACATGTTAATTTTATTGCCATGCCATTTTCATTTATTGTTTGTTGAAAATGAGTATTTTATTAACTAATATTACGATTATATTTTCAATTGACGGCATTTTCATAGCACAAGAGAAAATATTATATTTGAAAAGGATCACGATTACATTTTTAACCGTCACTACGTTTTAACCACTAATATGGTGTAATATTTTATTTCATTTTTACTCGCGACCATTCGTATCAGTATATCCTTTCATACACTAATTTGTTTCTCGAATAATACTTTTCACTCTCCTTTTCCTCGAATCTCCCTCTTGTTTAATGAATTTATTAACTGTCATGATTGCCTTACACTAATTAAATTTCAATTTAAAAAAAATGTCTTGATGTTATAAATAATTTTTATATTTAGGTTTTTGTTCTATTATTTTTTTTCCTTTGTTTTTATTCAGTTTCTTTCTTAAAGTCTATACCGATAATTTAGTATGGAAATAAAAAATAATAACATTAAATATCTTAAAAACTATAAAATTAAATAATAAATTTCGTTTAAATTATTTTGGGAAGTGTCTCGAAATGTACCTAAAACGCATGCAGCATTTCCTCCTTGAATCGCAATGATGACACGTTGCTTGAGGAACCTTCCAGAACGAGGTTCACCACAGATACACTTTAATTTTGAACCAATTACATTTATAAATTTTATTGCCTTTTCAACCCAAGAGCCTAAGGTTTCCACAGAGAATGCCAAAAATACATAACTTTTTTTAATTTCTTCATATTTATTGTGCTTTAAACGAGCGGCAGTATTTGCTGTGGCACCAGTTTTCACATTGGTCTGATCCAAACAAGAACTCGTTCCCTAGACCACGGAGTTAAAGTCATGCCGTCTGGACGCTTACCATCGACCCTGAAGAGGCCTGCAGGCTCCCGTATGGATGGGAATTCGGCTGTGCTTAAAGCTCTCCTAAGAATATCATTTAGATTGGAATGTCGTGACAATCTCCCAGCAATTCTAGAGCAGCTTTATCCACGACGACCCAATACATTGACTGAAGACCCACAAACACATTTATGTTTCTCGCATATGCCACAACCTGAACGAAGAGCCACTGCGATCCGCAACAGGTATTGTGCCAGAAAAAGGGGATGGAATAACATGAAGCCAGTAACTGGATTCTATTGTGGACACTTCAAGGATTCTAGCCTGTTCTGTAGGCGATGAAGATGAAAGTAATCATTTCTTAAATATTTAATTTAAATAAATAAATAAAAAAAAAGGCAAACGGATAATATTCCTGTCGCCAATTCAGAAATACAATACAATTCGCCTAGCTATGCTTTGTCAGCAGTTTAAATTGGTCATGTAATAACCGCTTTAAAATATTAGTGATTTTGGGGTAATTAAGTTCATTTTGTTTAGACTTTCCGGCCGCAAATTTGCTTTTCCGGCAGTATCTATTTTTCAAAACAAATATTCAACTTACAGGTATGTGTAGAGTGTTCCACATAGGGAAAATACCTTCCTGTGATTTATTTTCAACTTTTTTCAAAATATAATGCAGCTGTGGAGCGGCGCCCGCCTTCGTTAAACAATGATTATGAAAGTTTTTAATTTCGCCCCGCGCGCTGCCGGCCAATACTTGAGTTTAATTTTAGAAATGGCCGCCCCGCATTTTCGTCCGAAACTGCTAAAGTTTGCAGGAATATTCTTGACATCGCGGCGCGCCGGCGGACGCTCGCAGCCGTATTGAATTTATGGCTCGCGTTCGAAATGTCGCGCGAGTGATATTGAATTATACTGAATTTTAAAAATATCAAATTATAGAGCCAAATAATAATAATACGATTTATTATTATTATTATTATTATTATTATTATTCGAACAGTGAATGGTTGTTATTATAATGTGTCGCGAGTGTCAAAGTTGACGTGGAAATTCAAAACTAACGCCGTTCCATTTGACGTTTGATATATTATGTCGTGTTTTCGTATTTGGCATCGTGACATGAATTTGTTATCTCAGCCAGAGCGCTGTAATAATATTATTTTATGTCAATGGCATGGCGGACGGCGGTGCTATAATATTGTGTTTTCCCAACGACCTGATACTCAGGAGTCGGTGGCTCTGCTAACAAGCTGTTTTACATAAATTTGTTGTTCTACAGAAATAAATTATAAAAATATACTTAACTACATAACAAACGAGGACAGTTTGAATTTAAAAATTAGTAGAAATAAAGTGTACGGATGTTTATTTGTGTAGGTAGGTACATAGGTTCTCCCCAGAAAAACTAATAGCTGTAAAATATCGCGTTCGACCGTCGAATTTCGATGGTCTGTTTGCTGAGTTGTAGGATCTCAAATTAGATATATATCGGAACCTGAGACCTGACAAACTACATACATAACAAGTCATGCGTAGTACTTACAAAGATTGTTAGAAGATTTAATTAACGTAATACCTAATAATTTTTAAAACCATTAAAAATGACAAGACAAAAAATAAGCTTAGTTTTAAGAGTCGAAGTTAAAAAAAAAGGACCCCAATAATGGCAACATGTACCTACATTTTATGAGCCATTGAAACTTTTGATGTTATATGAAGAACATTATTAGCTTTCAATTTAAACGAACGTTTGAAAAATCTAGAGATACCTAGTTTTTAAATACATAATATTATTCTCCATTATTTTGACAATTCGGTCAAAAAAACGCGTTGGAAAATTAAAACTTCTTTCTGGTCAGTTACTTATTTTAGCAAAGAGCTGAAAATAGGTTCAGAGCTACTCGAGAATTCCTATTTTTAGGGTTTCGTATAGTGATAGTAATCGACTGAGAGAATGTTTACTCTAACCGGCGTAATAAGGGTTACACACATCTTAACCCTTTTTTTATGTCATTATGTAAAATTTATTACCATTTTGCAATTAAGCGATGTTGGTAGGTACTTATGTGTGTATAAAAGCAGATTAAATTTTAGCCTCGAAGTATCTAGCCACTCATGTTTATTCATATATTTTATCAATATTTATTTTATTTCGTTTCGAAAGAGAATTAACTTAATCTAACCTAAAAATACATTTAGGTTAATTTTCATTGTCATCTTTTTTTATTTAAACTTAATCTTTTCTATAAAGCTTTGATTCTCTTGTTACATACGATGTTCTAATTTTACGACAAACACAATAAGTATGAATTTTAATTTTTACACCATTTTTGTCATGACATAGCTCCTGTCAAATTAAAAGAGTTTATACAATTCATAGTCCGATGTTTTAAGTTCTATCATCGATCGCACGAAAGTCTGTTAATAAAAACGCCGCTCCGCTGCTGTTTATTTGGCAATCTCGCGTCTTTTGAGATGGAGATATAAATTCAGATTTCTTTATCAGCGCGGACTTTATGATGAAATTATCCTCGCAATCATACAATACTAAACGATTATGGTCCAATGTATCATAGTTGAAATGTTTAATGGTGCATTGCATACTATTTTATATGAATAAATATTATGATATTAAGCAATTACTTCACGGTACGAATAACATTATTTTTGACTGTGTGGTTTTTAGACTGTTGCGAATGATAAACATTTCTAATTGAATTTTAATTTAAAATTTAATAAATATATATTTTTTTAGTTAGCTAATAATATAATTATATAACTATATTTATAATGTTAATGTTAGTGTTATCACGGATCAATAAATTACAGGTAAAATTTGTTCGTAGCAGATGTGATTAGGGCGAGGAGGTTTCTAATTGATCAGTGTCAGATATTATGAAAGGAAATTAGAGTTAAAAGTTAAAAAATATAAAAATAAAAACACACAGCATAACTGGTCGTAGGGTAGGTAGCAAAATTGGATCTTCTTTGAAATAGAATATTTAGATTTTGTATTCCCGCACATGAATTAAGAATAATGTGTAAGATTATCAAAGTCAGCCGAGAGACGATATTTTTTTTCAACGGGAGTCTGTCAACAGAAAATGGTAGAAACATTAATTTTATTATTATAACTATTAATTTTTCATAATATATTAGAGGAATCTCCGCTAGTACTGCTTGATAAAGTATATTTCGGATCCTAAATTACAAACTCTTTTTAAACGTCTTTGCACTTTTTGGAAATATACAGTAAGCGTTGATTTATCTAGGGCATTCTACCAACACTTCTAGAATAGGAATGGTTGATTCTACTCGCGTATTGTTCGTTGGGAAGAAAATGAAATAAGTAGGTCAGATTTGAAACGTGCGGTTTTCAGAAATATCCGTGCATACGTCGAGACCCGCAGGTCAGTAACTTTAGCAACGTTGCCGATCTGAGAGATTTACCTTAGTCGGAAGGATCCAGCAAGGCGAAACCAAAAGAGAAATATTAATTTCGATCCATTTAGACCGTTTTTTGTATGCCGGTATTTGGTAACCATTGGATATTTAATCATTAAAAAAATAGGTTTACATACCTGGTCTTCAGCATAAAAAATTCAATTCTATTCTTGAGAAATTTAATAAATGATAAACTGCTAATAGTTATTTTTTAGTTGAATTGCTTTCTTATAAAAGATATTATAGCCTTTGGAAAAATAGTTATTGAAAGGCAAATGCTTTCAACTGCTCTCTCAATCATTAAAATGCAATATTTGTTTCTGATTAATGTTTCAAAACACCCTGTATAACCTACGGTGATAAAGTCATAAAAAACTCCTCTGAATTGTAATAATAATTCGGTTTAGTTTAGACGGTCATTTTAGTCGGACGAAGGCGGATCTGAAGGCGGAATGTTTTCAGCTTTTTCCTTCAGGGCGCGTCTCGCCCGGGCCACTAAATCCGCGCGCCGCGGGTCGTAAAGTCTTAACTGCCACTTGCCAATCCAATGATGCAATCAAAATCCACCAAAACAAATAATCCCTTCACGTGCGGGCGGTTTTTTTGATGCACGCCGAACAGTGATCCTGGATTTCCAGGAATGTTCTCGCGAAGTAAGAAAACGAGGGTCTGTTACAATTTCCATGTGCCGAATTGTATTTAAATTTGATGATTAGTTTTTTTTAGGTGGGACGAACACCTACAGGCACACAATTAAAATGATTTCATGCGATATTTATCTATTTATTTCTTAAAAATGATAGAAATACATAAACCAGTTACATAAAAATACATTAAAAAACAACTTAAGCCGACTACAGGCAACCCCAATTAAACATATTATGTTTAACAGAACACGAGCACGTGAACTTGCATCTATTTATTTATTTATATTTATCGGTAAACTCACAGCGTTACATTATTACAAAATACAATTAATAATGTTATTATGCCAATTATGGTTTATACATTTAAATCTAATAATAAGGTGACAGTTGAAAAACAAAATGAAGTAGGAAAGTGAACATAATGGACATAAAAACGCAAGCCTAAATACTAAATACATATTACAAGAGAGAGTATGAAGAAATGGTGTATATTTAAGTATGTGATAAATATGTGTGTAATTTGAGAGTATTGAAAATGTAATTACTGGCACAAATACCTTTCCTAATACGCAGTTGAAAAATTAACGTAAAATTTAATTCAATTTTGTACATATAAATCAAAGGTATTATATAGATTGCTGGCACTACCACACGTGTGATCCCATTTCGCCCTTACAGATTACACAATTTGTCGGAACGAACTTCTAACAAAACCGATTTAACGTCTGTAGTCCAACCTAATTATTATTATTAACCAATATTTTCGGTTGGTTACGCTGACTATCCAACTTGACCCAACCATCCGTAAATTGTAACCTCTTTTTTCTTAATTTATTATGGGTGAAACACGTTTTTTTTCGACAGATTGTGTCGTCTGTAAAGGCTAGACTATATGGTACTAAAAAAGGAATTGACCATATTATCGACGATTAAAAGTAAGTAATAGCTTATTTGAGTCAGCCTATTGGTATAATATAACTTAAGTGACATTTTCACTTTTGAAACTTCCGTAACGTTTTGGTTTATTCGGTTTTATAAGATGTCTAATGAAACCTTGGCTGCCTTTCTCAAACTGTATTTCTTAGACGGATTCATTTCTTTTTAAATTTAGAGAATAAGAATGGCATTCGTTTGCTGATTGTTATTATAGAGAATGATTTGTTTTTTCCCAATAAGGCATACCATTACCACGGTTCTAACATTGTTATTAGCATGATAGTTAGTTAAAGAGAAATGAAAAATAGAAACATTATATTAAAAACATGTGTGGGTGATTTTGAATCTTATTGAAATTGACCATATTCCAACCTAATTGTTTTTTCGATTTTCGTACTCCTTCAGTGAGATATTTACCACAAAATTTTGACTGTGAATTCTTGACTGTGGCGTCGAACGAACATATTTGCACGATGTCAGAATCAAATTCTCAATTGTTTGATCGACTTTGCGTTCAGGAGAAATAGATCAATGCTCTGGGTGTAATGGCACTTTGTGATAAACTGAGTTGCAATCACGGAAGTCTTTGTAGAAAAATAAACCACGGGGAGTTTAAAGCTGGCGCCATCGATCTGTCGGACGGCACTAAAGTCTCTACGTTTGACATTTGAAAAACCCCCGTCTCGTTTGTCGTAAGGCAAGGAGGCATTCGTAACATCTATCTATTCCATGCAATCATACGTCAGTGGTTTTTATTTAATATTTAAAAAAATATGTTAACCCCATCGCCAAGTTTAGACTTAGCGTCACTTTTAGACTTTTTGAAAATTGGCGTTTCTTTCGTGTTGTAAATCCAAAAATATCTAAATACCTACACTACGCGATAGCCGCAGAATAAATGTTTAGTTCCGGTAAGGTAGAACTGCGGTGGATCGCGCCAACGCCTTATCGCACGCGGCAAAGGGGGTGCGCCTCCATTTTGTTTGTTCTTTACCCCATATAGAAACTTCTGCGAGTATAACTTTTCTCTCAGAGAAGCTACGGTAGTAAATTTGATTTTAATCGAAAGCTTGAATCTATCGATTTCATACATCGAATAGTTATAGTGAAGTTGTTTAGAGTTGAAGTTAAAAATGACAAAACTAGAAATATATAAATCGTATGCGGTTAGAAAAACGGTCTCGCCATTGATCTAATGATACCCGCGAAACTCCATAAGAGCCAGTAAAGCGGTATCAAAAACGGCACGTTGTAATACGGATCCGCTCGTAATGCATAGATCGTTGGCCGCGCTCAGTCAAGGCTACGATAGATCGATTGCGTGTTGCCACGGCAGAAGAAAGGATTTATTTCGAAATTATATGTATAGAAGAGTATTTATTTATTTTAAAAAAGTAAAGTGTATCGGTAGTTATTGTCTCCATACAATATTTATAGAGTTGAAAAGACAGATAATTGATAAGTTACTTCTCTCCCTCTAATTACATACATTTTGTAATTTGTTTTGGACCGCAACTGCTCACTCATACGATCTGCATATATCGCGATTGTCCATGGATTGTAATGCTATGTTTTTTCTCTCTCTAAACCTATAAACAGAGCACGGCACTCGCAGTCGCACCATGGTTTATGACTCGCTTTAATGGCGTCGTTATGGAGTGTTTGATGCTTGGCAGAGTAACGGTATTAATTTAATTTTATGTATATTATCCTAACGAACGATCATTACTGCTGAACACACATTATGTGCCTCGTTATGTTATGTTATCATAACCGCGTTACATTATATCATGCGTTATATTATATAAGTAACTGATTTTTACAGAAAATAAATATTTACGGGTTCCCAAGATTATAGTTACCTTAAACGATTAATTATTTGATAGCATTACAATACAATCGTTTATTACAATAAAGTCTATCAATAATTAATAATATAGATGATTCACAGTAACTACAGACAGTAAAAAAAAAATAAAAAATAAAATGGAGTGTGATAATACGTATGTGTGTTAGAGTGTAACTTGTTTGTGATAGATATTGTGTTAATGAACGACTCTTTTATTGATACTTACCTAAAGGTGGCAATATCACTATTTTTTTAATAAGTGCTATGGAGTACGCATTCTGTGTATAGTTTTTTTTATTAAATATTTGGTGCATCCGTGATATAAAGAGAAACCATATCAGAAACAGATAGGTAAGCCGATTTGTGAGCGATATTAAATAAACTTCAGACTTATATTGATTACACAAATCTTACACAAATTGTCAAAATGATAACGAGCCATAAACTTGAGATGCAACGCGTTGATTTAAAAGCGGCCTGATTTAATACAAATAATGCAATAAACTTCTTAAGGTAAGTAACAATAAAAAAAATCGATCCATCAAACGTTAAATAGGCGCAAAGTACTCGAGTATGTCATGCAGTATGCATGTCGAGTATGCATGTCTTTACACCGATTTCAACGTTTTCTTGGAACGGTTTAAAAGTCAGAAGTTTATTGTAATCTTTCTTAGTTTTATTTTGATTGATTTTACCTAACGTCGTTTTTTTAAAGAATACTAATTAAAAATTTTTATATACCTTTACACTAGGAAAAACTTTGATGGAATGGCAACTTGCAAAAATTATATTCAAAATCGACTCGAATCGACATGACATCATTTTGAACGAAAAATCATTTTTTTATTTTATGCTATCTTACACTTAACGTAACTTAAGAAAACTTAATTGGGACCACGCCGAAAATAATAAGTGAGCGTGTGAATAATAATAAAGTAATAAGTGAGCGAGTGAGCGTCCACTAAAAAAAAAATACGATCTAATTGAGCACCCGCCTCCTTTTAGTGAAGTCGGTAAAAATTTGTTACTTTTAGTATTTACCTGCAATTTTTTACAAAATGTATATATTAGGGTATATTCCTATTTATTTAGGGTTATTAAAATATTTTATAACCCTGAGTGGTCCCCTAAGCGTTCATAGATGGTAATTTTACAAACCCATAACAATTTCGAGTACTCGCTCCATTGGTTTACGAGTAGCTATAATGGCGTCGTTATGAAGTGTTTGAGGCCTGGCGTAGATATTCAGGCAATATTCTTGTCTAAAATGTTATTATGATAATAAATTATATATATTAGGTTAGTATTAATTTCTTTTGTGTATTTTAATAGTATTATACTTTTTAATAATAGCTAGTAAAATCGACACATTTATTTCCAATTAAAGCAGACGTTTGTAGGAATGTATGTTATTATATTTATTTTGTTTTTTTTTCTTAAATCACAGAATTACTTAAAACAATAATGGGTTACACGTTTTACATTTATTTCAATCTGGCCCATTATTGGTATAATAATAATAATATTTATAATAAAATTATAATAACAAAAATTTATTTTTAATCATAAAAATCAGTATAAAGAACAAAACATGTATATCAAAGCTAAGATTATTTGTTCGACTTTATATAAATATACACGCTAGGAAATTTCTCTTCTTTGTTGGCTGAAAATTCACTGGCTGAAAGCAGCACTAATTTAGAAAAATTAACAATCGAAAATACATGTATCAACTAATTTAAACAAATTTAATGCCGTAAATAACACCTAAGTTCGTCTAAATCCTAATTTTATGTTTTATATGTTTTAGAATCTTCTGGCGAGCTTGAAGAAACATTTTATTATGAGCTGTCAATGATCTGTCAGTGTTTTCAAATCAAATCTTATTCGATTCTAGGATTTATCCTGCTTAAAATATATGCCAGTAAATGGCCAAATATATGGTCATAAGCCAATAAATAGAAACGAACAATGGCGCCGTAACTGTAGTGCGTGGCTAATTTCGTCTGAACTAATCGATCATAAGACCCAAGCTATGATTTGCCCTCCTGGGCCCTGGGCGCTATTCAAGTGCTCTTCTTAAGACTTGAATCACGGGTCCGGAGTTCAGGGGGGCATTAGGGGTGCAGGTATCCAAATATTTATTTGCATTAATTATATTAATATGATCATAAATATTATGTAACATTGATTTGAGCTTACTATCATTTTTCTACTATCACTACCCAGTAGCTTACTATCATTTTTCTTAAAATACCTAAACTCCTCTTTCATTGTATCTCTTATAGTTATAATAAAATCAAAATATTTGAATGATCATTCTGTAATGATAAGTAAAAAGGGTAAGTGACCTCATAGATGAGTCGACCTCATATGCGACACTTATATTCACTAATACTAGTTCGTTGATTTTTATATGGGTACTTACTATTGCTTAAGCAATAACTCTTTTTTGTTTAAAGTTTTTCTTTTTTAAATATTTGCTAGGAAATAGGGTGGTTGTATGCAATTATTTTGGGCTTTACCAGACTAAGATAAATTTGCGTGTGTAGAGTCAGGGGAGATGTGGTAATAAAGCGTTCAAAATTGTTTGACTATATGCGGATTCGAACGCTGGGTCAAATAGTTAAATACCTTAACCAATAAACTACCACGATCACTGATCACGCGCTTTGCACACTGGTTTTTCGTTACTATGCAGCGAACACATGCCAAAGGAGTATTGGCCAAAACTATGATGTGGACTTTTGCACTTGATCATACATAGCTACTCATAATGTTGGCATATCTGGGTCTTGGTATTCGATGACTGAGACTGGGACGCCCCGTGGCCAGACTGCGCATTTAAAATTCACTCATTTAAAAGTTATGGGCAGCAGAAATAAATACAATATGTTCATTATTTGTGATTGTATATGAAATAAATATTTTTTTTTGTTAAGTATAATAAGGGCAATTCACCAGGGATCCATATTTTGTATTTTGCCATAATAATTAGCAAATTGTTCTTTTAAGATGTTCTGAAAGTCACCTGTGGCGGATCTGGCGACGGAGTCAGGGGTGCGAACGCGACGGCGGGTATTTGACGTTGATTAATGCTGCGGCGCGTTATCTGAGCAGAAAACCGCGAATTTCTCAGCCCTGCTCTCTAGTGGCGGGCGGGCGGGATGTCGACAAATCGACGACGTATCGATACTTGGCTCAACAGCGGTTTGTTGTTGCTATTTGGTATTTTGATATCAATGCTAGTAATCAGCACCGGATCATACACATAACGATCCTGGTATGTTATATGGTTAATGTTAATAAAGTAACCAAGCCTTGGTTGCATGGTTTAATTTCACATCACATCTTATTCACAATCGAAAGGATTGTTAAGTATAAAAAATATGAAATCCCACTCTATATCAATTATTTTTTCAGTAATATATCTAGCTAGCCCTAAGTATCACATACGTTGAGATAATAAACCGATTTTAAAATAAAAATTATAATATATACAACCAATAAAGGCCCTGACATCAGACATGACATCGACAAAAGTTTATTTAAACGTGGGTAATATTTAACAAAGTGGATGTATTAAATATTGAATATATCCAACTCTGTAGGTAATAAATTTAAAATATAAATTATCGTACTTGCCGCTCTAGCATTATTTGTGTAGTTTAGCGGTGGAATAGGCGCGTGTAGTTCAACTACCCTAAAAATAAAAATGAGTTTGGTGTTGTTTGCTCTGGGGGGGTAATTCTTGAAAGCAAGTATCAAAACCGAATTCAAACGCTTGATTTGGCATACCAAATTTTTGAATTGCTTTCAAGAATTACCCCTCTGGTTCCGAAAATAAAAGTTACCCATAATTTAAATTTTGTGATGAAATTAGCATCGATTGTTTAGTAGATGCGTCTGTTCCTATTGAGTCGATATAGGGGCCCAGAGAAAGCGCGGGTCTTATCAAGCCAAGCTCGCGGAAGGCTCGCCTCGAAATGTGGGTTAGTGAAGGAAGAACATTGATGGACATCTTTAGCAGTAAAAAAGATAATTGCCATGAATGCTATTGTTGTAGAGCAATGGTATCAGCAAAAGCAATTTCAAGTTATTAATCGTGAATAGTTTAATATAATTCTCCTTTACATTATTTGAATACCTTAATCAACGAGCCACGCCATGTTATGTTTTATCGAGCGGTTGTCACTATCGCACTAACCAATAAGATTTCACATCAGTCATATGATATGTTTTATCGTGAATTCTTTTTTTTATTAGCTATGCATCGAATGCAACAGTTTGAAAACGGTAATAATATATGACATACTTAATAACTTTTATAGATTCTTATAAATGTATATGCCTTACAATGTGTTCACTCGGTGTATCAATGTTAATAAAGGTACATTAATCGATATAGAAAATTTACACTTTTCTGTGAATTCTAGGTTTACGACATAATATAAAAATAATGAAAAAAAAAATCATTAGGGCAACATCGTCATAGTATTACTGCCAGGCGTGTAATTTAAAATCTAGCATATCGAATATTTTCTATTTAGTTATTTATTAAAAATGTGTACAAGTAGAAAATATTTAAACTAGATTGTTACATTTTCTCCATTCTCCATTTTGCCATTTTCATATTTTGTATAATTACTTAGGATACATTTTAGACGCTGCGTTGCATATTGTCTTTCTTAATATACCTTTTTTATACAAATATATTGTAATATCACAGTAGTACTATTACCGTTTACAATATTGTAAGTAATAAATATTCTGATTTGCATTCCATAGTAAGAAAACAAAAGTAACAACGGTAAAATTAAAAAAAAATACAGAACGATGTTGTTTTCGCGTGTTGTTAAAAATCAATATACTTTCAACAAAATTATATGATCATACAAAAGTGGTGCGTTAAAAACAAGTGAAAAGTAAATAAAATGTGAGGTTAGCGTCACTGCAGCCGTCAAACCGAAAGCGCCGGGAATTCAAACTCCCAAGATGGCGGCCGACGAAGCCGCCCTGGACGCGCCGCCCAGCCGCTGCGGCAGATTCATGTACTACGCCTGGAAGTTTTGCACCCTCATATTCTCACATTTCGTGATGATATCCACTGTGGTGTCTTACTGCATACTGGGAGCGTTCACTTTCGAGCACCTCGAGTCGGCCAATGAGAAGCAAGTAAGAGTGAAGATTCATTTTAATCCGTTTAGGTAGATTTTTAACTTATTAGATTTCTAACGTTTAAACGCTTTGCACCATTACAGTACATCCAGATATACTAGGTTAAGAGCGACGAATGTTTCGTGAAATAAATGCATGTTTTGTGTTTGTTTAAGGTGAAACGAAGCATATCAAGCTTGCGTGGAAACGTCACCAAGGATATTTGGATTATGACCAAGGATTCAGAATATTTTCACAGGGAATTATGGGTCAACAATGTAACAGTGAAACTGAAGGTTCGTCAATAAAATTATTCATCTGTAAAAAAGCTGCGCATGCATTTTTACCATTTGCAACATTCAACTTTGTACGATCACAATAATATTTGTCGATTTTTAATCTTTAGGGTTCCGGACCAAAAAGGTCAAAAAAGGTAACCCTTATGGTAAGACTTCGTTTTAGTGTGTTCGTCTGTACCAGACCTGTATCGCCTTAACGGTTAGTCATACAAAGCCGAGATTTTGTATTCTGATTGAAAAGTGATTAGCGCAGATACGTCATTCATCATTTTATAAAAAATATTTTTTATATAGAATCTTATCTCTTACTTATCTCCGAAAGTATCAAATTATTTTTTTTTTAAAATATCAGGCATGTGAAGGAAGTAGTTAATATTATAGGAACACAAACATTTTATTTTAAATCATTATATGGAGATCCTAAAAATATTTTAATAAAGAGAACATGTTTACCATTTTTGAAGTTAAAATATTCAATTAAAGGAAAATAATAATCTATCATGACATTAATGCGGCTTTGTAGAAATTTTATACTGTGGAAAATATAATAGGGGATCAGGAAAGATAGAGAATATAGAAAGATATGAAATAGATCCAAATGTTACAATATAGGATAATCTGATTAAAATTAGAAGTCGCATCACAGTCAAATGAATAAATAAATTCTACCACAGAATTGACGAAATCGTCTGTGACGTGCTGCTGTGAAATTTCTAATAATCTTTCGATGCTGATGTTGTTTGCTGGTGTGGCCATTTTAAAATGATTGTAATTTGCAGCACTTCGAAACGGTCATCTTGACCTCAATGAAGACCAGGGGCTGGGATGGGAACGAGGATGAAAATGCAATCCAATGGACCTTCACCGGAGCTCTCTTTTACTCCATCATTGTCATCACAACAATCGGTGAGTGCCATTTCTATACTTCTCGCATGCCATTATGCTCGTCTAACTCAACTTGGGGTTAATTAAAATTGGGGTCAAAGCCCTTTTTTAATGATTAAAATAGTAAATTAGATTAATTATTAAATTCAATAATTTACATATAACCAATACACACCAGTATCCGAGTAAAGAAATACGAAAGTCTAGCGAAGGTATAAGTCAATTGAGCATAATAATTTGTCTGATTTTTAATTAAAAAGGTAATCCGTTTTTGAAAGTAATTTTATCCTCATTTTTGACATTTTGGTTACTTCATTTTTAAGGTTGTACAAAATGAAAATGTGGTTACAGATATAGAAGTAACAATAGTATAGACGACTCTAATATTTAAATCGCAGGAATGTCAGAAAAAAAATGTCAAATTTGCAACAAGATAAAAATCCAATAAGAACTATTAAATTAGTTTAATAAATAAATTTAAAGGGACTACAAAAACTGTCTGCTCTATGTTCGTGTATTTTGGTTTTTGTCAAATATTAAAAATAAAGCAAATGTTGAAATTCTTTTGGCTGTTGTAAATCCTCCAGCAGCTATTTTAGTTTTCTGCCCCAATAGACACGAAATGTCGCACAAACATTCGTAAAAACTCGACACAGCTAATAATTTGCGCAGTAAGTTTGTTTGCTATTTGATTAGGTTTTGAAATAAAACAAACGTGTAACGGCTGCACGAGTTTACTTTACTTAATCTTTCGAATGTGTAATTGTTTACTATATTAATAACTGTAATATTATTAATGAAAACTCTTAAATATAGTATGTTATAGGGGATTCGTACATTCAATTTTCTTGAAACTTATCAGTGTTCGAAAAATGATATAATATATCACGCATAATTTTAAAAGGGAGGTAAGAATATTTTCATGAAACTTTGAAAGATACTTAGAAATAAAGGTAGTTTCGGTTTGGCCAAAGGTTAGCCTCACTATTTTTCATGCTAACCCACTTTATTATAAGAGGAATACCCCCAAAGTATATGTAATAAATAAATAAATAAATATCTAGTACCTTTAGTCTAAACAGCGTTTATAGGACTGAAACATCGTTAATTAATCTTTTATGTTATGAGTGGAGGTGAACTAGCGAATAAAATACTTAGCCAGATAGTATACTTCAATAGGAATTAGGAATTAAAAATTTCAACAACAAATTAAACCAACGTCCATACATATGCCTCATATTTTTATTGAGGAAAGTTCAGCCCTAATTCGAAAATTCCATTGTAGAATTGACAATTCTTAGCTCGCAAATTGGTGCTCATTTCTTTAAGGTCTTATGAAATGAGCACCAATCTTAAGAGAGGCGGATATCCTTAAGGAATCTCATCTGTTTTATTTTAAGGTTAACTGGAGAGCAATACGGCATACTGTTAATATTCAAATACGTAACTAATGACTGTTTTAAACGGTATGTAATTTGAATTGAATTGTAAAATGTAAATGTAAATTTAATTGTAAAAGACTCCTTCGGTTAAGGCAAGGACTGAGTTCACTCGAGTAACGATTCATCATATGGGCGTAATTGTCTTCCAACCTGTTACTAAGGATAGACACTTAATACTAGAAATATTAACTCTAGGTAAAGTAATAATTTAGCAAAAACAAGAACTTAAAAAATCCTAAATTGATTAAATACAAGGTTTTTAATTTATTTTTATGGTAGAATTTTCTTGAATGGTATTCCTTCAGCTTTGGTTGAAAATTGGTTTCTTCAAAAGGACAGCTTTGTTTGGCCATATTTACTTACTGTCGACTGCTTTGCTTGTGTTGATGCGACGAACTGTAAAATAACGAATTTATGATAAGTGAATTAAAATTATATAATATAGGTTATGGGTCTTATCTTAAGTTTGTATATTGGTGTAAATTTACTGCTTTATTACAACTTATTGTGATTTACGATTATACTTCTATGTAATGTATCGTAAAATAGTATCAGTAGATAATTTGTTAGTAAATGTGGACAAATAGATCAATATTAAAACAGGCGGATGAACTAGTTAGGCTAGACTATGTTAGTCATCTTACTGTTATTCCTGTAAATATATACATAAAAAAAGATATAATAATACCTGATCGGTATAGATGAATTTTAAAGCCATAGGAGATCTGACAGGCTTACAGACCAAACTTAAATTATGACTCTGTTCTATTCATTAAAAAACAAACCATTACCCATTATATCTAAAAATGCGTTTGTAAGATTATTTTATAGTTTACATTTGTCGAATACTTTTGATATATCAAGTTTCATCAAATATTATTATTTTCAGAGACAAATATTGTATTTGTAAACCTACACATTAAAGGAATGTGCTTTTTTCGACGATTAATCTATGCTCCTTATTTGTTTTTACGAGCTAGTATTAAGTATTTATTAATACCTAGGTGAAAACAAAGCGATTTGTACTTTAATTATTTATTCTACGTTTTGTAATCAAAATTGAACAACTATTGGGACTATTTGTACAGTAATTAAGCCCAAAGTTTTGTTCACATAACAATATAGCCGCTTATGGCTTTAAAGCTATTCTCGAAAGATATTAATGACTAGCCGCTGCTGCGGGCAGTAACAAAGATTAACATCTGCCCGAACAAAGGTATCCGTATAGCCACCGTTTATTCAATAAACAATCAATTTTTGAAAGACGCAAAGGTCGTTAAACTTGATGGTCGCCTCCACTTAATAGTGTTCTCAACTTTGTCCTTCGTCATTTTTGGCCTTTGCAATAAGGCCACTCAACTGACGTGACTTGCCATTTACTTTGTTTGCATAAGCTGCTCCTTGGATCGGCGAAGGGACGGGGGAGAGGGGGGGGGGGGGGGGGGGGGAGAGGAGAAGGTTGTTCGCACGGGACTTCAGTGTTTGACTTTACATATGTTGGAACTATTCAAATAAGCTTTTCGGTGATGCGGCGAAAGTACTCTAAAGATATTTCGGAGACCTATGAAGATACTGTATTCGAATTTATTTGGACACAATTATAATGGTAGCCATGGTAGGTACAGTCAAAGGCATTCGGAGCTTTACCCTGACCATTTAAAGTCGAACTAAAACGCGTAAGAAAAGAGATAGAAAATATTAGCATTGTTTCGTCGTTTTGCTCGATTGTGTAACGGGGGACAATTTACGAGGTGTGTTCAAAAAGTATCGCGACTTTTGTGTTTTTTCTAAAATTATTTACTTATTCATGAATATCTATTTTGTCCCCTTCAAAGTAATCCCCATGAGATATTATACACTTGTGCCAACGGTTTTTCCAATCTTCGAAGCACTTCAAAAAATCATTTTTTTTTATCTTGTTCAGCTCCTCCTTCGATGCCGTCTTTATCTCGTCAAGCGTAGCGTAACGTAAGCGTAGCAGCTTCCATTGAGATGATTGAGCTTTGGTTTCCACGTCATAACCATAAACCCACGATTCGTCACCAGCTATGACCCTCTGGAGCAAATTTGGGTCGTCGCGGACAGAGTTTAACATCTCATTAGCAATGTTCATGCGATGCTGTTTTTGGTACGAATTTCGCGGCGACCCGTCTCATGCCCAAATCATTGATAAAAATCGAATGGCACGAGCCAATCGATATGATTAGGTCCTCAGCAACTTCTCTAACGGTGATTCGACGATTGGCCAATACCATTTTCTCCACTTCATTAATTTTTTCGTCTGTTTTTGAAGTGCTCGGGCGTCCGGCACGCTATTCGTCGTTCACATCTTCTCGGCCTTCTGAGAACATTTTGTACCACCGATAAACGTTGCTTCGGTCCAAGGTAGCTTCTCCGTATGCCACAGTCAACATTCGGAATGCATCCGCGCACTTAATTTCGTTTTTCACACAAAATTTGATACAGGTTCTTTGATGCAATTTTTTTGAATAGGTAAAAATCGAAGACGATCCAAAACACGTGCCAGCAAAGCAGCTGTCAACAATTAAGTGAACATTCAAAATATCCGAGCTTGTCGGCATAAGTGAGAGACATGAGTACCAACATAACGCCACAAAAAAATCGAAATTCGAATATACGTAACCCGCGAAAATTCAAAAGTCGCGATACTTTTTGAACACACCTCGTATACTACGTTATACCCCAGTTATTTTACAAATAACTACCTAGTATTATTTGGTAATTATTATTAATAATAATAATAGCGTGACACGTAAGGTGTGTTGAAGACTTGATGTTGCGGTGAGAGAGCGCCGTAGACTGAAGTTGCCAGGTACCTACTGCAGACAGGAAAACTAATTGTGGGAGAGGAATTTCTAGAATGTCGCACTGTTTGCCGCTCTTGACGCCAAACCTTGTGAAAACTGCAATTATGCGCTTTCAATACAATGGTTTTCTGAAATCTGAAATTTAAGAAGTAGTCGGCTGTCTTTGTTCAGTCGTTGCTTAAATTTCAACGGAAATTTACAGTGTGCGAATCGTCTATTAGACGATTTCACACGGCGGTGAAATCTGGTATCTGTGTGAACCGCCCCTCTCACATCTGCGGATGAGCGTAGAAGGGGTTCGTATTTCGTATAATTTAAAAGTAAAAAAAAACGCCTAAATAAATTATTTAATTTTAAAAGATCTACTTTAGAGTTTGTAAAATAGTAACAAATAAATAATATATTACTAACATTCGATATCAAAGGGCGGTTCGTCTGGGGCACTCAGATCACGGATTGGCCTACGGGGTCCTATGATGCCCGTCGGGCCACCAGGTCCCACTAGAATGTCATTATTGGCATTTTGTGGCCTGCCGTACACGCCCGTAGGCCCGCCAGGACCTACTAGGATACCGTTGCTGGCGTCTTGTGGTCTGCCGTAAATACCTGTAGGCCCGCCTGGTCCAACTAGAATGCCATTGTCACTATTCTGTGGTCTGCCATATACGCCTGTTGGCCCACCAGGTCCAACCAGTATACCGTTTTCATATCGTCCCGGTCGTCCAATAATACCTGATGACAAAGTAATATTGCATATACAGGATGTCACTAGACCAATGCCAAAGACTTAAGCTGGTGCTTAGGTTCCCTGTTATATAGGATGTTTTTTTTAGAGGCGTGGTTTTCAATCTGGCACTACTTTTTTCGTAGTTGGTGTTTTTGACAGCTGTCACTTGATTTATGCTCAGTTTGGTTTGCCATTTTATAATGAATAGACTTAAAATAGAAGTAAAAATCGCGTCGTGGGCCTGTGGCGTGGCCTCCAAGATCGTGCGATTTAACACCGCTGGACTATTTTTTGTGGGGTTATGTGAAGTGGCTTGTCTACGCAGATAAGCCGGACACGATTAACGCTTTGGAAGAGAATATTCGGCGCGTTATTGCTGACATACGGCCCAACTTGCTGCAAAAAGTGGTTGAAAATTGGGCCTCTCGGCTGGAATTTGTTCGAGTCAGCCGCGGCGGCCACTTACCCGAAATCATTTTTAAAACATAATGGCAAACCCTTATCTTTATAATAAAACTAAATTCTTAGCCATAACATCAAATTATATGCGTTTTATCTCTTCTTGAAAACCACGCCTCTAAAATCATCACCCTTTACGTGTGAGAAATTCTATAAAAACAAGTGCGAAAATAATTTATGCCCATATTTAATAACTTTATCAGAACGCTTGTGTAAATTCCCCTTTTGTATTTTGCTCTTTCGTTTGGTCTTTCGCGCTTTAATGAAGTATCATGATTGAAGAGGTCAAAACAATCATATTTGAAATTGCAGTGTCAATTAGCTATCTAAATAAATCAATCTTTTTAAACAAATTGTAATATATTACAGTAATACTATACATTACATTATAGCAGTTACTACGTATATTGTTGTACCATGGTACCATTATACCAGTTACTATATATAACATTATTAGAATTAACCTTCGACGAGTGCCATGTCAAGGTGACGAAGGTACGCTAATAATGCCGTGCAAAATAGTTTATATACCGTCGACACTAGGCGAGCCCGTTCTGTGACGGTATAAAATTATATTATATAATGTCGGCGTAAATGTAGCGTACGGCGTTTTTTTTTTATCATCTACCTACATGAGAAATTATATTACAGTCATTATATTTACAGTCATTTTTTTACCTAGGTATATTATTCATTTCTGAAGATGAAGCTGGAGAATTAGTGTTAAAACAAGTTAAACTATATGTAATTGATATAATTTAGTATATATGAACAGTCTAGACATTTCGCGAAATGACGAACGCGAACGAGTGCCGACGGTCGTAGGAAAATGACGATTTTTGAGTGGCGATTCATAACAGCAGATCGGCTAAAAAAGTTTCGTCGACAGAAACAGAAATAGTTATCAACCTGCCGCTATTGATAAGATCGTTTACGTCACTGTTATTCACGCTCCATCATCAAAATGTGTGAGAGAATTTTCCTCAATTAATTTCCTTCCCTTTCATATAAAGTTAATTTTAAAATAATTCGAAGAGATGTACCGCGCAGTACTCCGTAAGTACGATAGTCGTGCGAATTCATTTTCTATAGATTCACAGTCAGTCATCTAAAAGTTTATTATACCTACAATGAGTATTCAATAATCTAAGTATGTAGTCTAGTTAAGGGGGCAGGAAATGTAAGTACGAATTTACTGTTCCATTATTCTTAATTGTTAAAATGTATTGTGAACCTAAATAAATAATAATAATCAGTCGCCAACAAGAAGCAACATGGCCCTAATTCAAATTCAAATTTGCCCGGGAGCGACCGACCTTATCAGACAATCTTCAAAGAAAATTTCACTTTTCAATCAAGCCATTATTCAAAATGCCACGAAGATATAGGTAGGCAGGTTGTACTCTTCGGACGCTTTCCGCAAAGGTGGTACAGTTCAGGTCATTGAGGGTATTATGTGGTTACTAGAGAAGTACAGTTCAGGTCATTGAGGGTATAATGTGGTTACTAGAGAGGACACTAATACTATGTCGCGTTCGAATTACGTTACAAATACGAGGTGCGTCTGAAAGAGACGACAAACATAATGTGCCACGTTTGTGAGTGTGACGCACTGATACAGGTGAGATGATTGGACCTCAATATAGCAATCTTCACCTTATATGTTTTTAAAGTGCAGACGACATCATTTAATTGAAATAAAAGTAAACTAGTAGATGTCAAAGTTAGTTTGTTCCAATATTTATACTTTACAATTTAGGAGTTTAGTTGCCAGTACACTGAGATCGTTGAGATCTGACATCACAAGCATTTCGCCATTGGCGTCGATTCATGGGAGCTACGCTTCGCTCGACTTCGATAAATGTACTCATAAAACGCGTATTCTGCCTATGAAACCATGGAAAAAAAACATACCCGTGGGCCCGCCCGGTCCAACGAGAATGCCATTATCAGCACTCTGCGGTCTCCCAATTATTCCCGTAGGACCACCTGGCCCGACCAGTATTCCATTTTCGCTTCCTGTAAATCCCGAACCCTGCGGTCGTCCTATTATGCCCGTCGGGCCGCCAGGACCGACCAATATGCCGTTATTTCCACTGGGCCTGTTGAAGCCGGCCGGTCGGCGGTTTGGCCTACCTTGATCTGGAATAGAAACCATTTAATTAAGTTCTAACCCACCATAACTACTTCAACTGCTAATAAACTAAAATATTAGATTGCGATACCGGCATAGATCAATGATGTACCTAGATGCAGTGTGAATTTCTATAAAGCGGCGTGCGACACGTTTCACTTAGAAGTTAAACCTTGAGCACAGGTATGAACAATTCGTAAAGCGCAAATGGGTCCTCTTTCTGCAAGCGTATTGCTTTCCCTATCATAGCCATACATTCGCAAAGAAGTGTCCATAGAATAACAAGATGTCCCCAATTGCCATACTTTGCACGTGAACCGCCTAGGAGGAGGGAGGGAGGGAAAGGTAAGATGAGGTGAGGTGAAGACGAACTCACAATGCAGGACATAAAATATAGTTTGATTACGAGGCCAAGAACGGGTCTAATTTCCAGCACACACGCGACATCACACACAACTTTATTTACAGTACAGGACTAAAGGGCGAACTATAAGTGGATTTCAAAGTACAATAGTTCTGCAAAGGACGCGGTACACGGGGTGCAAGCAACATCCCAATGTCTACTAACATAACATATCATAACATAACATATCATGCCATCACTAACATCGATCGTATTGCCCTCCTGATCCATAGAGTCCATTTCCCGTATTGATTGGTCCAAAATCTTCCCGGCCAGCAAGATTACTAATTCCGATATCTAAAACAAAACGACAAGTTTAAAAAACAAAAAAGTTTATAAAAGTAAGTAGTAATATTAGAAAATAGGCAAGCGATTACTTAGCGTCATATCATTTTCACCGCCAGTCAATGATAATGATAATGAATAAGACAATGGTGTAATATTCAGGGATGTTTTTAAATTTCGGGCACTCTTTTTAGGAGGTTATGTTTTTAGGTTAGGTTTTTAGGAGATATGTATCGATAACTAAATCGGTTACACGTATATAATTCGAATTTAAACATATTATAATACTTTATCTATAATTGTTGCTGTAAATAGAACACTTTCAGAAAAAACTTATGTAGAAAATCTATAAATGCACTACACTTAAACCCTCACACACAGTGCGGCGGTACTGTCATAGAAGTCCTAAATTCGGGCTTGCCTAGATTTTTTAACAAAAATTATTAGATACCATGAACCCCCGCCCCCCCCCCATTGCTATATGGTTTGCCTATTGTACAAATTCTGAGCACGCCACTGCACACAAATCCATACAAACATACAGTTTAAAATTATCCAATTTCTTTTTTCTCTTGCCCTCTCGCACAATAAAACTAAAAACTTAATGTTTCTTCCCATAGAAATGTGAACACAATTTTTTTATTAATTGTTGCACATTTTATTGTTTTATTTTTGTTATGATTTTTTTCCTTTAGTTTATAAATTGTTAACTGAAGATCCACGTTTAAATAACTGATTATATCACTTTGGAACAGCAGTACACGCTATAAAGGTGATTCAAAATAAAAATGTATTGTTTTTGTAAAAAAATAATAAATAAACACTATTTATTTATTTTATAAAGTAAATATGTAAAGAGTAACCTTAATCATTTCACAATACATGCCTGTGTATTTGATTATTTGATATAAACCTAAGTTAATTATACATAAAAAAAATAATACGTTTGATTTTAGTTTTTTTATATTTTTTGGCATTATTTAGAATGTGAGAGAGAAAAAAACAATACCTTAGAGAAAAAAAAGAAGAGAATAGTTATTAACGATTAGAAAGAATACTGTTTAAAGTGTAAGGTTACCTCTATTGGATGGGCGGTTCTTGTCACCATAGCAACAATAAGCCTTTTCGGTGTCACACGTGCCCTAAAACACAAAAAAAATAGTTTTAGGCAATGCTTGAATCGACCAATCGCTTCGGCAGCTTTGCAGCTACACCCAGCTGGGTTACTCATGGGCTATCCTGCATCGCAAACGCATCGCTCAAATGTCAAATCTACTAATCAATTGCAAGATTTAACGCCGTTGTGCGAAGCGTTTGCGATTTCGAATAGCCCAAGAGTAGCGCAGTCGAATCGTTTTGCCCGGCCAAACCTGTCATTTCAATGGGTGCCCGATGCTGCGAAGCTGTAGATTTAAAAGTAATAAACAATTTTCACATACATCGTCTGTAGTATCATCAGTGGCCGAGTGAGGAAGGTGTCTGCAATATCAGCTGATGTCTACTTCATCAAACCATTTTAGCAGCCTGATATTTCTTTGCGATAATTACCTACTTTCTTGGAAAGTAGGTAATGCTGATTGGAAGTTGAGTATTGTATTTCGCAGTTAGACGTTTGGGTGGATTGGTCTAATTTGTTAATTTATTTTTTGTGTAGGATTCTTTATGATTGTAAAAATTAAATACAAAAAAATATTTTACTTTTTATATAATGACACTCACAAATGTAATTCCCGGAGACTGACAGTTAAAGGGGGTTGCACACTTGCACCGTTCGTATCGCTGCGGCCTTTTTTGTTCCCATGATGGCACCGGGCCCGTCAGTATGTCTGGACCCTGGCTGTAATCATATAAGCAGTAAGCTTAATAAAATACATTTTTTTTTTATTAAAATACAATAAAAACATAAGTTTTGAAAATTAAATTTAAACAACTAAATATAATTTCACGCATTCTACTTTTCTAACCAATAAATAAATATTTCATGCAAATTAATGGTCAGTAGTTAAAAACATAAAATAATTGTGTTAAAAACAAATATAACAAGTAAATTAAAAGCCCTACTGCAAGCGTATAACTCATAGTTTTAGTGATAAAATGTGCAAGTACTAAATACATTATATTTATTTCTGTATTTTTAATTTTTAAAATAAACCTGCACCTCTAAAATTCTACTCAGAAAAGACGAAATACATTTATAATTCTAACACAAAGAATAAAATAATATCAAAGCTAAGTAGACAAAAGTCTACCTTAGTACGAGTACGGGTTGCTAGTTTGGTTGACGTTTTACAGGTGTATTATAAATCACTGCTGTCCTTGTAGGTGATTGACCTATACTAATAAGTAAACAGGTCTTAAGAAAAAAAAAAAGTTTCATATTAAATTAAATACATTTTATTTTGTTATTTTTCGCGGTTGATTATTCCGTCGGTCGAGCCACGCGTGGACCATATCTGGTCAAATACTTAGCCAACGTGTGGCAAAGATCGGGAACAGCCAGTGCCTCACCCGTCTCCTCCACGACCAGGCCTAACTCCCACTGCGACAAACGTTTACTGTTCACAAACATTGGAACGGTTTTATTAAATTTGAAATTAGTTTTTTTGTAATTTTAATATATTTTGCTGGTTAATGTTTGACTGTCGGATCTATATCAACCTCCTGAATGGACAGATGATATTTTAATACACTCTGTATATTTTGAGATAAAATCCGCGCTAAGTATTTTGCACCCCATGTTTTGTTTTTTAAGAATTCTGCGAATTCTCTTACTCTTATAATCTTGAAACTCGAGTCACAATACAGCATCACATTATTTTACGATTTATATTATTAAATGGAATAGAAATTTGCACAACAATTAACTTCCTCATTACTTCTAATAAGAAAAACACACATGGTTAAAGCGTTCACCTTCCTTGATTAAAAGGCTTTGCCTAGGTAGAAAGCGCTAAGCGTATTACCGATTATTTTAAAGACTTTCTATTTTTCTATTTTTCTTTTTTCAAGATTAATTTTAAAGATTATTCTAAAGATGTTATTATCAATATTCTATTTTAACAACCTACCGTGTCACTCGCGCGATGACGCGCAGAGGCGTGATTATGATTAATGACAGCGATTTGTGACAGACAAGTTATACGCTCTCTCTGTTGTGTATTTTCATCGCTAGCTGACTGTTTTTTAAGTACCTAACTTAAACATTTTTTTTTCTGCGACTACCTTCGGAGAAAGAAAGTTCATTCGCTTGTGCTTACCTCCGAGCTCAGTAAAATAGTTTATCGCAGGTCGCAGACGGAACTTGACCCTTTATTCACCTCTCATTCACGACACAAACGTATTAAGTGTACAAATATATTGATCTCGTAAAAAGAACATACGTTCAGAATACTTGTGTATATAAAAGTCTAAGTTTGTATACGACGTAAATAAACAAAAAATATATAAATTAGTATATTGTTGGCATTCTAATGGTATTGCAGCCAGCTAACCGGGTATAAATAATTCAACCTTTACGCATAAAAAAATAGTTACAGTTAGATATCAAGTTATAGCGTGTTTCATATCGTCTCGGCTGCCTCGGGTCCGAAGATCCTGGGTTCGAGCTCCAGTGGGTCACCTTGATTACACTTTGCTCTAGCACTATCGACTGTGGTAAGTGAAACGAAATATAAGTTCATGTAATTTAGACTCATGAGCTTGACGGCTTGAATGCTTCACATTGTAACCAGACAATAGGGCAGTCGCAACTGCGCTTAACGGCGTTCCCTGATTATACGATCCATATAAATAAAAAGAAAAATACTTTATATTTAATAGTAATTTTAAAAAAATATATATTTTTGTGCGGGTACTTATTTTAAATACGATTTTTAAATTAAAGAGATCGGGTGAAGGTTGAGATTTACGCAGTAGTTTAAGGGAGTAAGCGAGGGTGGTGTGAAGTGTGTGAGAAAGCGTTTGTAATATGTGTTTGGTGTAGCGCGTATGAATGGGTAATAATGGGTAATAGGGCTTTCGTGTAAAATATTAATAAGAATACGAACGAAGAAAGAATTATAATAAACAAACATGCTTAATAAAATTAGATTAAATCAGTGATTACAAAACTTAATCTATTTCGGGTACCCAAAAGTTACACTCTCTAAAACTAAGGTTGGATTAGGTTGGGCCAACTAAAATTAAGTTGGCCCAACTGAAGTATATAAAATTTCTTTCATAGACACCTCGTCTACTAAAAACTTAAGTAACGATAGCCAAATAGTCTGTTAAGGTTACAAGACTCATTCGTTTGTATGTACAAATAACTTTAACCAGAAACGAAGTGAAGGCGTACAAATTGAATGGTTTCCATCGGTTCAAGCTTATATTTTACTAACACTTTTTAATCGTACAAGATCATTTTGCCGCATTCTATATGATTGAACAGCTAAAGGTAGAAGTATTTCTTTGTTTTACTTGCTTCCCTCCGCGGGTGCGGCCGAAGGCGGAGGGCGAGGCGTGAGGAAAGGCCCTCCCCGATTAAAATCTTTGTACTCCTCGCCTTCGTCAACCTCCTCGTGAACTGCATACCTTGAGTACGGTCTGCTGCTGGGCAAAATAGTCACATTATAAAATAAATATATTTGTAACCTACGTGCATATGTAACCTATGTGCGCTCTCAAGTACAGGACCTCCTTAGTACCTTTATAAATATTTTTTTATCCTATAAATACTTTTCTATTTTTTTCAACATTTTCAAAGATTGTGACATCTTTTCAGGCTATTTGCCACTATTAAAAAACCATAATCAAATATAATAAATAAGTCTTTACAACTTAATTATATAATTATCTATATAATATTATTCTCCTTTCCGGTCTTCGGCGGCGTATATAGTTATATATTTATAAAATCTGGCCGAATTTTTTTTCATCTTTCTCATATTTTACAATCTGTAGTTCTATTTCTGCGCATAAAATATAAAGGTAAAACAGAATTCTAGCCCTATCGGTTTGTATATTTTTCAAATATTTGAATGTAATATTTTAAATAAATAATTGTAAGTTTTTGTGCCAGGACTATAACAGCCGGTCCCTGACATGCGCGTAAATATTTATTTATTTATCCACAGGCACATAAGTGCATAACTTTGAAAACTGTCAAGTTTATTATTTATATGATAAACTTAAATATACATCAACAAGAGTAATAATAATATAATTAAAATTACATAATAACACAGCATAATAAATTCGCATATAGTGGCATGTCAGAATCGTGTTAAACAGCTGTCCTAAGATGGACTATCTGTTTCCATTAAAAATTCGTAATTGTAGAGTTCTTAAATTCTTTTTTAAATTCATAAAAACATATACTCACGTTTCTATATTTTATAAATTTATAAATAAACGAGGTTAAGAAAAGAAGAGAGAAAAAAAAAGAAGACCATAAAAGGAGATAAACTTATTCTAATAAAAATTAAAGATGCACCAATACTATGTATGGGTGGCCAATTGTAAATATTGGCACACAAATTTCGTAAAACAAAAGGCGGCATATTATGTGTGCAAACATTTACGAATGTCCTCCCATCTTTGCAAATATTTGCGCACATGTCTGGGACCGCACTTAAAAGACATAACCAAATATGTGTTTTATATATTCGAAAATTAATTTTAAAATGCAATGTAATTAATGCATTTTTATTTGAAAACATTTCACGTGCTTTCAGGTACGGGTTTCGCTTGCTCTTTATTAAACTTTGCGTACAGGATGGCGTACAAAAATCGCCCACAAAAAAATCTATTCATAATTTCAACAGTTGCAGTTACCTAACTGTCAACGACGCGATGATGCTTGGAACTATCTATTTTGAATCTTGGCCAGTTTTTTTTAAAGCGCCCACTGTGAGACGGCTGAAAGTTTGTACTGAGTAATGAGGTCGTCAATCCCATACGTTACACTACACACTACACTACACTACACGTTCCACGTAATACACAAATCCCCTTTTGCCGCGCTGATTTTGCCCTTTTCCTATTTTGTGATGGATGTGATTACCACCAGAAGATTAGTCGAACTCATACATAAAAGTACAAAGCATAAAATAATATACCTCGAATTCAGGAGGTAGCTACAACCCGATTGATTATATGTGGTTAATTTCTATATTTAATAAATAGATAAAAAAAAACAATTCATTTTGCAAAAGTGCTAATAGTTTTAAATCAATACCTAGTTCGTCAGCACGAGCTCCACATTAGTACTTATAAAAATTAGTTATACGTACATTGGGTCCCAGGTCCATTCCCGATAAAAAATACAGCTAAATGGCGCAGCGATTTAGAATATTAGTTGTATAGACGGTATATCATGATGTTTCATGGTTTCAGAGAACAAAAAAAGTAAGCTTACGTGTTGAAATTATACAGTTCTTGTAATAGGTTCCACAGATGATCGACGTGTCATAAACGGCTTTGTCCGGTCGCGGCTGGTGAGGTCATTAGTTGCGGATTGAACGCAAATGCAAACGGGTAATTTACACAAGTGGTTTAAAAAAAATAAAGGGGATGTATTATTTTCTCATTTTTGTACATTATTTTTTTGTAGGGGACATAAACACCTCATTAAGTCTTCGGTAATAGTCTTTGGACAACCTGTATATTATTTTTATCGTTCAATGTGAAAAATTTATACGGTTTATAAATATTTCAGTTGACAGAAGATTTTTTTTTACGAAAATACACCTATGTGAGGGTATATTATTTATCATCAGTTTCCGTTGGCTTATTAAAAAAAACACACACTCTTCTCATAGAAACCCATGCTATAAATCAAACTTCTAAACAAACAAGGCATCCTCCACCTGCCCGCAACCATAAATTGAAGACGATAATTGCCAAGCGACTGACTTCCTTCCATTGTCTATGGATCGGCCTTCCGCTCTATGCTCATTTCCGGTTCCTTCCGAAAGGCTTCCTTCAGGCCACGCCCACTTCTCGCCGCAGACGAATGACGTCAGCAGGGCCGTCAGCAGAATTAGCGACAGCGAGCGTCCGCCTGCAACAACGCCGACGTCAAAAAATACCATTAAATCAGACGTTCAAATATTTTAGGAAAAATAATTTAAATTAATAATAAAAAAAAAGTATCTGAATAAATGAAAATTTTATTCGGCATTTGAACAAAAGATTACTCTCATTTTTTTACACGTAATTTTCCAAATATCACCAGAAAAGTAAAGTGAGAGGAAGAAAAAGTACAAGATAAATAGGTATTTATTTAGCGTATGGTTTGTGGCGTTAGAGAGGCGCTAATAAGCGCAGTTCGACTGCCTTTATTGTTGTTTTCATGATGAGAAGCCATTATTTACAGGCAACAAACAACTTACTAGAATGAGTGTTTTATTATTTCAATGTCTTGTTACTTAACTCAGTCGACAGTGTAGAGAAAAGCGCCGGCGAAATAGGACCTGGCCTGATTTGACCCGTTAACGATAAATAGGTAATACGCAATTACTCGTAATGATAAGAGAATATCAGAGAAAAGGGAAGAAAAATCTGTTGTTGTGTGAATAAATGGGTGAAATAATGTGGGTGTGTGTTACATATTACAATTACAAATTGTGCTAGAAGGTTTATATACACATACCATTAAAAACCTCAATTTACTTATATTGAATATATGTTTCTAAAACTGGAAGCAGTTCTTCGAGCGATCAAAACAAAGCCGCTCATCCTCTGAGAATATTTATACAGGGCCAGAGGTGCGTGAGATGCCAAATAGATTTTACCCAAGAACCTGAACCTTGACACACAAACGTTGTAAAGATCTTAACAATCCGAAAATAAAACCTAAGAAAATAGAAATAGCGATCGAATCTATACAAAAAGGTATTAGTGAAATGGCTAATGAAAAATGGATTGACCAATCAAAGTAACAAATATTATTATTAACGTTTTAATTTTTATTTCTTTGTTTCTTCTTTTCCTATTTAAATAAAACTAATTGTGTAAAAGATTTACATTTTACAATATATTTTTTACATATTCATGAATAAATTGAATTTACTAAGTAATTGTGTATATATAATACAATAACTTTTATTTATTTTATATTATTTAATTTTATAATTGCTGTATTGATTTAGATATATATATATGTATGCACACACATATATATTATAATATATATTATATAATATAATAAAGAAACGCACAAATAGTTCCAACGCTTGAGTGTAAATGCAAGTTGGTTTAAATACAACGCTGTATTTTTAAAAGCTCTTAACTATCACTTAGCTGTTAACACACCCTTACCCCTGATAATAAACTTCCAGACGCATAGGTAAGCGCTATTTGTGCGTTCGGCAGTTACATTAGAAAAGCTACCTATTGCAATGGTTACTATGTCCAGACTTCCGGAAACTTTTGACATTCCTTCGGGTTTCTCATCCCCTAGAACCCAAAACCACCCTCAGCTAAAAAGTTCAAATCTATCTATCTATCCTACGAGTATATCACTTTCTTGTGGACACGATAACTGCCGTAATTTTACAACAATCACTTTAAATTGATATATTAAATTTAAGGGCACAAAATCTCGGTTAAGTTCGTTAATGGGAAAAATCAGACCTGGACCTGGTTTTTTAGTTTAGGGTTTTTTTCGAAAAAGTGAAATTTTGCTATAATTTTTTAGTTTATAAGAAATCGAATTTATTTAAATTTTGTATTAATCCTTAGATAAGGGCCTAAAGCTTATTTCATTATTTATTTTTGATAGCACCAGCCATTGGTCTTAGGGGTGGGAAAAAAATATTTTTCGAAATTCAAAAAATTATCTTCCTTAATAAGGATAGGATTAAATCCATAGGATAGGATTTGAAACAATTTTTGATTATGAGCAACCCTTACGGTGACGAATGACCAAAATGTTTCACTACTTTGATCCAATGAAATCTACCTCCGTCTACGGCGTGCCGAAAGGAATTTTTATTTAGTGAAATGTTTTTTGTAAACAACATAATTGATAAATATGTTTTTTAAATTATTTAAATGTTTATTATACACCAATGTATGCTGTTTACCGTAGTGAAATAACATATATAAATAAATATATAGTAAACTAGAGAAAGATATGAAATAAAATATAACAAAATATAGTACAACGACGGACGAGTAATAACGTAATTTCTGTGGCTAGCTATGATTAACCACGTCTGACCGAAGCATATGGGATTAGGTTATTGATAATGGCGCGTCTGGAGCATGTGTCTCCCAGGACGTGTTTTCGGAGCGGGCGTGACGAGTGGCGCTCTCGGGAACAGTCTGGAGACTTTGTGTGCCATATTCGAGGCGAGTCAGGATTTGGACACAATGCGAGCGACGTTTGTTACGTTTACCGGCGGTAAGCAGAAAAGTAGGGGATAGGCGAACTCCAATTGTACGAACTTGTATCAAACATTGCGCGAGCTGCCGCGCGATACACTCCCCGCGTGGCAGACCGCACACCTCAACCCGGCATACCCCTTGCGCAAAGAGAGTGCGTATACTGAATCCCTTTTTATACTGTGCCATAAGGGTTACTCATATCAAAAATTGTTTCAAACAAAAATTGTAGGGAAATTATAGACCTATAATTAGCATTTTGAATTATTTTGATGCTGCGCCAATTAAGGGAGGTATGATTTTTTTGAATTTTGAAAAACTATTTTTTCCAGCCCTAGGACTAATGGTACAAAAAAGCTTTCTTAGATTAGTTTTAGACCCTTATCTAAAGAGTAATATAAAATTTAAATGAATTCGATATTTTATATACTAAGGTGGATTTCACTTTTTCGAAAAAACCTTCACTTTACCGCCCCCTAGTGTGATTTATAGTATATATTATTTGTTTAACGCTGTATCAAAATTCATCATGGTTAGCGAGTAAAAAATGTAAACTTTAGGTGAAAATATTAAAAGGATCACTTAATAATGTCTTTGTTGTGAGCGCTCAGCTGTCACCGCACGCCGTAACAGTGTCAAGGCCACTATCGATCGGCGTAACAACGAAATTTGCGCGCCGATCGAATCGACATCATCTGTTAAAAAATATAGTTAATTTGGAGATGATTTTTTTCTTTTTATTAAATTTTCATGCGATCTAAGTCGATCATACAATAATTTGAATAATTCATTATGATAAGGGCAATATGCTTTACCCTTATGACAACATGATGTGAATGCAGCCTTTCACCTAAAGTGACTTCAGATTCGAAATGTTTCGAATTGCAAAACCTGCATTGTAAATGCATTCATCCGCAAGCAAAAGTATTCAAATTTCTTGAAATGACATTCAGTGCACATTTAAATGTATTCTTCAAAATAATTTCATCTTTTTCTAATTCTATTTACACTATTTAAATTTGCATTCGTCCTATTATCATTTCGACTTAAGGCGAATATATATTCCTCCTTCTTCTTTGTGTCTCACGTCAGTTCTATTAGGAAGCATAATGGAAGGTAGGTGCGAATATCTGAAATGTAACATGTAAAATGAAATTACTGAAATTAAAATTATTCAGGGTTTATTTTATATAATAAAGCGTACTCATTTTTTTTTAACCCAATAATTATGCTTTTATGCCTTGACATTACTTTATTGACATTGACAGATTATTGAAAAGGGAACAATTAAAATCACACAAAATTCACAGTTCGAAACTCATTTTTATCAATGAGCTGTCAGTTGTATGAACGTTTTATTTATTGAATTTAATGTATTTATAACACACATTATAGATCATTTTAATTTTCTGCAATTCTTCTCCATATACACTTTAACCATCTCACACTCATCCGTTCGAATGCTATTTTCCCTTCACATATTAATATATAGTCAACTGTGGCCAAACCTCAATCGTACATCAACACATACTTGGTTACCATATGCCTCAGGGTGACCTATCCCCACTCCCCACTCCCCACTCCCCGGTCCAAGTATTATTGGAGATGTAGACACGCTGTCCGAGCCCTTGATGCGTTCGTTATTAATACCGAAAAGGCCATAAATTCATCATCTCAGACAGACGTTAACGTCATAAACTTGCCATATTGCTTTTGAACGTCGTGCATTTGACCTCAGCGATCTAATTATAAACCCCTAAAATATCAAATATTAAGGGTACCCTCTACAATTAAAAATAATAATTACATTAATTAGTTTTACAATTAACGCACGAACCCTGATTTAGTTAGATTAGGTTCTAATTAATTTATTGCAATATTCATTAAGACTATTCATGGCTAATATTGGCATAATGTGTCACTCGATAGTCCTTTTCCGACAGCAAAAGCTATACGATAAATTATAACTAGGTTAAAAACCTGGTCCAAGGGTCCTTTAAAAACTGTTTTGAGCAGAAAACCAGTTTTGGGCTAAACTATTTATTAGCAGATAGTTGGTTTTTTGCAAAAATAAGATTTTGATAATATTTTATCGTGTTTGAAATCGCCTATTTTATTAATATTTGAAAATATTTTACACTAAAGAGGACAGGTGAGAGTTAAAAATGCATTTTTATAAAACTCAGCGCTGGGTTTAAACCGACATCCTGCGCTCTCAAGTACAGGACCTCTTTAGAACCTTTATAAATATTATGCTATCCAGCACTTTATCAAATAATTAAAAACTTCTTCAAAAATTTTCAATATTGTCAAAGATTGTATCATTCATCTTTTCAGTCAATTTGCCGCTATTGTCATTGTGTCATTTATCTTTTCAGGCGATTTGCCGCTATTAACAAACAATCATCAAATATATATATATATATATACTATATGTCAACCATTACGATCAATTATTATCGTATTATTTTAATATTTTAATTTATGTATGTATGCTAATCGAATCTTCATATTTGATTCTCATTCATCATTTCTAATGTGAACGCGGAGTCCTCCGTAGCTCCCTTCATTATGTCTCTTGTGCGATGTGCTGCACAATCTTCAGAAATTGATATCTTTTCAGTTTTACGATGTAATTAACTGTTGCTGAAACGTAAGAGGGTGGTCGGTGACAGAATGGGGGCCTTAAAGGCATTAAGGACTTTGGAATTAACGTCTTCTTCGTCCAGGGTCGGATTTGCAACGCAAATAAAACCATATTCAACAGAAACTCTTCCTCTCTTTTATACATAGGCTACTGATTTCCCTCTCTCTCACTCACGTATGTACAGACCCCTTTCATCTGTGGTAAAAGAGGGATCACAGGCGATTGATGTTTCTACTTTATAATAATATATAGTTTTATCATCTATATTAATATTGTAAAGAGGTTATGTTTCAGTTTGGATATTGGAGGTAATCTCCGAAACTGTTTATCAGATTTCAAAAATCCTTTCAACAATATTTATAATAGACCTTCAGGGTGGAGATAGGCTTTATATTGTCCCCTTAAAAGAAACTTTGAAGCTACTCATCCCGAGTGCTGCAAGCATGTGATTTCACGCTAAATGCGCCGTTACGAAGAACCAAATAAGGTGAGCGGAAAGCCCGAAGGTTTTGAAAATGAGTCGCGAAGTGTGCCTTATTATTTTATATTTATTTTGTTATGAAAATTTTGACTTTTTAGTTTGTGAATTGTCAGCCGAGGATCTATGCTTCTATGACTAATTACATCACCCTAAAATCACTACACATAAAGGTACATAAAGATACATAAAGGTGACGTAAAATTATATATGTTATTTTTTAAAGAAATAATAAATAAATAAAATGAAATGAAATTGATATACATAGCATGATTATAGAGAGTCAAAAAAGAAATAATATCATTTAATATTGTATTGTGTAAGTTTGTTTCACTATGTCATACCACGACCAAACTTGGTATGTGATTTTTAAGATACATACTAACTTTAATTGATGTAATTTTCTACATTTAACACTCGACATTAAAATATCCTGTTTTTCTACATATGTGGTAAATTTCAATGTTCTAAAAACTAATATATTCAGAATTAAAATGATTATAAAATTGACTCATTTTTGAGATGCCTCCCTGTCGCATCGCAGTCAGATAACACGTTAATGCTGACGTAATAACATTACCGTCTTTTGTCTAAAATCTTAGCGGCATTCAAGGTGTTAATAGGCTCCAAGCGGACTTCGCTTGAATTGAAATGAAGCATGCTATCCACTGCTGAGGCGACGCGGACCGAACTCAATATATCGAAATACGAATTTGTGATTAATAAAATGTGTCAAAATATGATGAATTTAATAAAGAACTGTTAATTATAACTGTTTAATAGTGAAATACAATATAAGGTATCTTTTTTTTTAAATTCACCATTAAACTGATTGTATTATGGTGCAACTGGTTGCCTTGCAGCGACTGCATTTGCAGTTGCAACAGCGGTAAGTTTGCGGTTATGCCAACTGCATGCAGTCGGGTGTTCGGTAGTGTCATCTGCAAGAGTGCAGTTGTCACGACTGCCAACTTGCCGTCGCCGCTGCCGTCCGTGTGTTCCGGCCCTAAGACATAATATTTATTTATCTAGTGATGACTATCAGAGGTATCTGTTTTAATGTAGTTATTAAATTAGACAAAATAAGAGTCGTAAAACGTATAGGTATTTCTTGTTCCCATTCGCGAACACTTAAGGGGTTTTTATGTTCCCTATTACGAGTAAGAAATTACATTTAAAGAAATGCGAAAATAATTTTCATCTTCGAATTGATTACGAATTAAATCTTTGCATAAAACCCCTTGTTAAAAGCGCCCTTGTTACATAAAACACGCATCACACTATTCTACACTAGCCTAGTCATTTAGGGAGGAGTGAGCGTAGTATGGCAGGTTTTACACATGAAAATTGACTATTAAAATAAATATTTTAACACGGTTTTTCCTATAATGTGTTCCTAACAAAATCAATCGGAGTAAAATTTTTCAGCGAAGACCGTACGTAGTAAGATCATTTATTCACGCATCTGTATGCTGTTAAATAGCTGAAGTTTAGCGGTTTAGCCAGTAATCGATAGCAGAGCAAAAAAGACAGCTATAGTCCGCAGCACAGCTCGCAGTTTGAATCCGCCTTTATAATGTCGTTTTCGGCCCTACAAGGAAGGTAAATAAAAATAAAACGCCGGGAGCGAATTCACCTGAAAAGAAACCGGGCGTCGCGAAAACTCACTGAACGGATCTTATTATTCGGATCGTTAATTGAACCGCGGAATCATTAATTTTCTATTCATGAACGATTTTCAGCATCATCATCTTAAGGTGGTCATTTACAAAGGAGGTGGGCGGAGGGGGGGGGGGGAGGGGGGGGGGGGGAGGGGGGGGGGGGGTTACATACGCCAGAAACGGGAATAATTAAATGTATTTTTCATACACAAATCGATATTTATACACCGTGTACCAAGACCATTCCAAAAATCCAGCTGATGGGCCCTGCGATTTCAAACATGATTTGTTTTGACGTCATATTTAAATTTATCTTGGTTTCCGAGAAAAAAAAATGTAAATTTCATGTGATAATCATGATTAGTTTCGTTCATTAAAAAAAAACGAAGAGGCAAAGGAAATTCACACCAGCGATAATTATATAGTAAAATGATTATTGTATACTATACCATATTTGGTCATTGGTCGTTTGTTTAGATCACACAAGACACCACTCATTCGTTAGACCAAAAATTTTTTTTTTTTTAATAATATAATATGATTTGTATTGTTGTTTAATGAAAATACAAACAGTTCGGTTATAGATTTTGTTTTTGTATTTCTTATGGTAGGCACATGTTAATATCTTTTATTAGAAAATTGCCGCCCCCTGGCGCTACCGCTCCTAGGCACGTGCCTATGATGCCTAGTTAGAAATCCGGAATAGTATGTGGGATAAAAACAAGTAAAAGAATGTCGAAAATGGCAATGTCAAGTACTTGTAATTGCAATTACATATAGAATATACATATTTATATTTATATCACCTTCATCATAAATTATTTTTTTACATACTAAGACCATACTTAATTTATTACTTTATTTTAATATATACATACAAATGTCACACACTCACAACTACTACAAACATCACTCACAAATTACACATAACACTTCAAAAAAAAAAAAAAAAAAACTACTGTTTAAACCGACATCCTGCATTCTCAAGTACAGGACCTCTTTAGAACCTTTATAAATATTATGCTATCCAGCACTTTATCAAATAATTAAAAACTTATTCAAAATTTTTCAATATTGTCAAAGATTGTATAATTTATCTTTTCAGGCGATTTGCCGCTATTAAAAAACAATCATTATATATATATATATATATATATATATATGTATTTTATGAAAGCTTTTCACTCTTATATATATATATATATATGTATATATATATAAGAGTGAAAAGCTTTCATAAAATACAGTTTACTATATATAAACATATATGTATACATTGGAAACATACTTTAATTCATAGTAATGTATAATGTCGGTGCTTTAATTATACAATGTTTTATTAATTTAGGGTATTTTGGGTAATTTGGTATTTGGGGTTTGAAAACCCCTAAATACTCGTTGTACCAAGAACTTGATGCAGTGAGACAATCTGCTCAGATTGAAGCACCGCTCAAAGTTTGGTGATTCATCACCGGAAGTCGGTAAACTCGCCGCGGGTGGCGGTCGTTTGGGGGCTTCGTTGCTGACTGCCTCTCATCATCATCATTATCATCAATTAGATTTCGCCTTCGCCGTAGAAACTATTGCACTACCACTAGCACTATTGCTTTTAGTGATCACTTTCTGCAAGGCAACCTTTTAACCTCGACAAATCTAAATTAGAATCTCTTTCCGTGCGCGTGCGTCGTGTTTTCCGACTGAAAATTCACGCCACTTTTTCGTGTGTAGGTTGATTATTTTTCCAGCCTCGTTCCCATCGGATATCTGTAAGTGTCTCTTCATCTTTTTTTTTACCATACGTCGCGTACCATACCTCGCGCATACAGGATGTATTTTTGTTCACTTTGCTCCTTTCAGTATAAAAATATTAAATGATAATCTGATAAAAACGAATTCAAAATTTAATCAAAATCGTTTAAATGCTTGAGAAAAAGGTACGCGCCTGGTCGTAGAGAGGCGCGGGGCAAGGCGCTACAGGCAGTACATATTAATTTTGTCATTATAGATGTTTTCCAAGCTTAAATAACTTTTCCGTTGTACTTCAATATTAAACGAAAGTGATTATTTATCATTAACACGTATGCACAAATGTCACTATACCCAATTTTAATATTTTTCATAAAATCACTTAACAAATCATTAATCTTGATTAAAATAAAAAAAAAGCAGATAGAGATAAACTAGACGACGGTTTTAATTTAAATTATATCGCAAATACCGTTATTTCTATTGCATATCGAAATCTTGACCTCTGTGAGTATTTTCTAGCACAAGCAACATTTCCTGCGGCGCACAGTGGATCGAAATCAGAGCTTCATTGGCATATACTATGATACTATTAACTGCTTCGATAAATTGACTCTGATTAAGTCGCAATTTAAAGTGTTCGGTAATGATCTATTGTGTAAAAATAATAGGGCTAATTAGCTGTTCCAAATTCGTGTAAGTAGATATGTAAATATATATATAAAATGTTTTTTTTATTTAAGTTAATAACTTTAATACTTTTTGTTAGTAGAAACCAATTTTTAGTTTTACATAGTTTTTTATCGATCAATCAAATGTATTTTTTTGTTGTATGTACTGTGTGAAATTGTTGGTTATCCAATAAAGATAAATAAATAAATAAATAATATACATAATTTTTTCAAAGTGGCGATTTTTATGCTTGAAAATCCTTCGGAAGACCTAGACTATGCCTAAAAATATGAAGACATTAAATTTGCGGTTTTTATCGTTAAAAATTTAGGCAAGCCCTGCGTGAATAATAATGATATCTCCGCTATCCTAAGTATCCTAAGTATCTTTAGCGTTTTCAAGACTTTTTTAAATGGTCAAAGTTTAGTATTTTTTATTTTCTTTTTGAAAATGGTCAAAGATTAGTGTGTTTTAAAAAAAACTCGCACCTGTTACATGGTTGGCAACAGTTGCGAGGCATGGAGTAAAATAATTCAAGGAATAATCAACTGCAAGCGTGGCGATACTTTCGTAGAAACCGAAAAGCCGGGCTTGCCTAGATTTTTTACGATAAAAACCGCAAATTTAGCGTATGTGCCGTTCGCATGTAGTTCGAATAATTTTCAAGCATAAAAGTCACCACTTTGACAAAATATATCTATGAAACGCTGATGTCGGTCCACTGTGCGCCGCGGCGCCGCTCTGTACACAAATTTCTCTACATCTCGGACTTGCAAGTGGGTAGGAAGTTCCGAAGAAGATAAAACTCACGCCCCCTCCCCTGGCCCCCCATTCGGATACGCAGAGGGCGCAAGTTGTTATTAGTTTCCGCAACAACTTTTATTGCGCAGTTCTGTCCGTGGGCGGGCGGTTATAATGAGCTTGGTCGGCGTCGCGGCAGAGGGCGCTGGCGTGCAACGAGGGTTATTGTAGCCGCGGTTAGCTCCTTATCTCGAGACCCTGATACGCTTTACTGTAACAACAATATGGAGTGTCAGTCCCGGCTTAAATGTATAACTTGTTGTATCTTGACACAAATAGAGCTAAAATTTATCATTCGGATAGAATTTATTAAATTATGAACTTTAATAAGCCATGCTACTTAAGGCCAAGGGATAAATAATGATTTCGATTCAATTAGACCGTTATTCTGATGGCTGGCATTTGATAACCATTGGATATTTAATCATAAAAAAAATATATTTAAATACCTCGATGTTATGTGTTCAACATAGTAAAGGCAGATTTTTAAAATTCATTTCTATTTCTGAGAAATTTAATTAATAATAAACTGCAAATAATTCTTTTTTAATTGAATTGCGCTCTTATAAAAGACATTAGAGGCCTAGGAAAAAATAGTAATTAAAAGGCAAATGGCCTAAAACATAGAAAAGTTTGTTTTTTTAATTTTTATGTTATGAAGCCCTAATTAAATAAAAACCAATAATTGTTTACTGACGGCGCGCAAATTGTAAAAACTGAGGCCAATTAGTACCTCAGAATTTATTCAAGTCAATTCAGTGTCTAATACTATTTTAAATTTGTATTGAAAATACACTGACGCAGTTCCGTCCCAGCTATCAGCTGCGCCGTATTTTTTTTTATTTAGCTTATAGTTTTTTTCGACAACTGTCCATTTTTTGGAAGAGTTATAAATGTTAGTGTATAGTGTATATATCTAACGTGTATTTGAAAGTGTAATATTTAATAAAACTGGTCAAAGAAGTGAAAAATTAAAAGTATATTTTATAATAGAGAATTTCATGGTGAATCAGATGATAACTGATTTGTAAGGATTTAAAACGACTCATGCCTGCGCTATGGATTTTATAGTAGACGAGTGAGTTCTTTAAATTTTCCTTAGAAATTAATCCGTTCTCAAACCCTTTTGGCGCCAATTTTTTTTAGCGCGGAAGATAAATACATTGTTAAAATTTAAAACAAAAAATCAACGAACCTATTTTTTATTATTATATTTTTCTTTTTGAAACGCTTTAACTGGACTAAACCCGCTATAGAAATGCTGTTGTATTTTGACTCCTATTTGTAGATAAAGAAAAAAATAACACTGAATGTCGTTTTATCTCCTGATTATCTAGGTATCTAGTTAATACTACAGAAGCATAGTTTATTTTATAAATATGCAAATTCTAATAACTTTTTAGGCATACGTTGATTCTGTTTTTCATAATCAACCAACAACGGTACAGTGTTTATGCGTCAGATGAGACAGAACGATTTATTAGCACGCGCAAGACAGAGAGAGAAGAGCGGCACCGGGAGAGGACCCTTAAATTAAATGTCGTTCTCTTGTTGTCTAATTAAAGCGTGCATTTCGTGTTAGAAATGGCACGAAAAGGTGAGACGGCAAACGCAAAAGAGGGAGAGAGGACACGCCAAAAGAGTGAAAACAAATTACAGGACCTGACGAATTAGTCGTGTGCGCTTTGGCCTTTGGAGTTGCATAGCAGTTGTGCTCCTAAACTCATGAGAGTCGACTAAAAGAGGTTTTCTCTCAGGCGGCGGGTGACTACCGCGCATGCGCTCATTCATGTGCATACAGACTGTTCCGGGATCATTCCCGAAGGAGGTGTTTATGTTCCCTAGCTCACGAGTATATTAAAAAATATGAAAATGATTCATCCTCAAATATAATTTTTTACCATTTGAACGATTCTGACCTTAAAATTGTTGCCCGCGAAAAGAACCATAATATACTCACAGATTACAAAACTCACACAATATTATCACTTATAAATTAGATCCTAGTTAAACGTATTTGTTAAATTGGAGATGCCTGTAGTCGGCTTAAGTATAGCTGTAAGCATTTCTTATACAAATAAATAAATAAATAACACGATGAACGGAAAGCTGTAAAATCTATGACGGGCATAACGGCGCTTATAACACAAACCGCGGCCTCCTACTTCGTATGAAATATTGATGGCATTTAGTTGTATTTTTAAAACAATAAGCGATTTGTTTTATAAATCCATTTTTTTTAAAATAACACAAAAACTTAGTTTTCCGAAAATTTCAAATCTTTTAGCATAAATAATCATTTTTATATTTAAAAACTTAAACAAAAATCTCCTAATTTAGACTTGTTTTTTTATTTAAAAGTTTTTATACCATACATACGAGTATATCTCAAAAGGGGAATTTATACTAGCGCTTTGATAAAATAATAAATTTGGGTATGATTTGTTTTCGCATTAAAATTAAAATCTTACAAGTAATAGAAACACAATTCCTTCAACCAAGCCTTTGCAAATGTTCTGGGAATCGCTGTATTATAAAACTTATTTTAAATTTTAATGTATTTAAAAATGACATTATTTTTATAAGAAAATCGTTAATTATGTAATTTTTTAGTAGAAATTATAAATTATTTATAAATTGGTAAATTATTCATTGCCTATTTTCATGTACATTTATAATACTGTTGAATTATTTAATAAATAAATAAATACACATGACACCACCGTCGATTTACTTGGAAGTTTATCGTTTATGTGCCGCGAATCTCGGATTTGAGCATATTCTGTAATCCCGTACTCTTGAGATATTTCGAAACGCATCACACAATTGTCAAACCTTACAACTTTTGTGATGGCAAAATGCAAAAATTGACAGTTGAGCGAAACGTTTTAATATAGTTTGCAACTTCGTTTGAACACTAAACACCTCTATAAAAAGTCGAGTTGGCCTACACTTGCTCATTACAAAATGGCGCAGCGCTTAAATTTTAAAATGGCGCCTTGCACACGGGCTAAAAGACATTTCTTTAGACATTGTTTTACCAGGCAAAAAATTAACCTAATAATAATCTCAGTGCGAGATTTTTTATGATCACACCGATTGTATGTTTAAAACGCGTGCAAGAGATAAATAAATAAGATTGCGACACGGTCCTTCGGCCAAACTCGGCTAAACTTGGGAGGACGCTCCGTATGCGACACGCTCATTCGGTTAAACTCGGGCAGACGCATGGAGGTGATGTTCTCATTTTGCTACGACAAATTAAATCAGTTTACTTATAGAAATTTGTCTTCTAACGCGTGTCTTTTTTTTTAAATTTTATGTCTCTAGTTTGAATCTTTCATGACATATAGGTATCTTTAGGATCTACGTATATCTACTCAATGCACAGTAAACAAATTTATACTTACGTCAATAGTATAAATGCAATAATCATACCTCATTTGTGGCCTAAAGTAGTGTGTGTTTTTGAAGTTATAATTCATTGCGCCCGTTGTACTCATTGGGATGGGATGATGTAAAATCCGTAGAGTGCATTTTTATACGTTCTCTACCAAAGATAACCCAAGAATCTCGGTGGGTCAGTGGTTAACGCACTCGTCTTCCGCGCTAGAGTCCCTGGTTCGATCCCCGGCTGGGATTTTTTTTTCTCAAATTATACGAAAGTATACGAATATACCAACTTAATAATGATAATGTATAGGTGTATAGTATAATAATGAAGTGACTTATAATAATATATTGAATAACAGAGAAAAATGTCTTATATTCCATTTTTTTCCTGTGTGAGTGGGTGTGTGCGAACGACCAAAGAAGTATAACTTACACCGTCTGCTCCAACGCAGGCCCAATTTTTTTTTAATAATAATAATCTATAATGGCGCCCCCAACAGAGCGAGAATTGAATCTTGTTACAGCCGTATTCCCGTGTTGGGAACACAAAGGAGTCGCGTTGGCGGGATCAGCTTAGGAACGAAACTTGCCCATCTTAATGTCTTTACTTTCATCCGACTTTATATTCCCCAGATTTGAATAATAATCCCAAAACTGGTAGCTAATACAACGGCGTCTTTTCAGTCCGCCATGTTGGCATATGCGCGCGGGATCGACAACATTCGGCTGCGTGCGAGGCGCAGTCGTAGAACTGAATGTTTTTTTTATCCGTATTTGTTCCTTTATCGGGGGCAATGTTTCGGCGAAATCTTGAAAAAATCAGCAAAATTGTTTTTTTTTATTTTAACTCGTTATGTTTAAAGTCGCACAGCTGATGCTAATTTTATTAATTATATTTCTTTTGGATATTTGGTGAAATCTAATTAAAAACTTTTTTTATATATTTTATTCGATTGAAAATTTGTTTTCACAATGCTGATCGAGGCGACATCATTGCCTCGCTGGTCCTTTACTCAGCAAGTGCTCGCTAGCCGTGTTCATAAATAACTTCCAGTATAAAATACCTAAAACCGAAAAAAATAAATAATCTGATCAATATTGGTTCTATTGTTTATAAATTATAGCAGTTAATATAAAAGAAAAAATTGGGTCTGCGTCGGACCAGGTACGATTGCGTTATGAGAAGTAATTTTTGGATATCAAATATTAAGTCCGCGAAATGGTTGTCGATCCGAGTCGGTCGGTCGTTCCAGCCGCTATCAGTCGCGTGCAGTTGTCGCCAAGTTGCCGCGCGGGACGGCGAGCGGCGCGAATGACGTCCGCCGACGGCAGTATGGCGGCCGGCGAACTTTGCTTTCATTTGGTAACTTTTGCGCTCGGCACCGGATGGTTGGCGATCCCTCGCGACGCGGAAACAGCGGTCGTCAAATTAAGGAATTGGCTTGTTTTGAAAGGGGCTTAATGAATGCAGGAGAATTAAAAAAAAAGAATATCAAAAAATATTTAATAAATTCCTCACTACCTAATGTGGCACATGGCACTTACCGGTGACAGCAATATTTGATGTATTTTTTATATTGTGCCCCATAAATCTTAAACATTTAATTGATACAAATTAGCATTAAAGTATATTCCATTATTAATAACATCGCATTAATAGCATTATATTAAAGCGTTGAATTATTTTAAAACAATCGCAGGTCGTAACAAAAAGATGACGCAACACCAAAGAGAAGAAATAATAACCTAAAGTTTAAAAACATTATTAATTTTTATTTTTTATCAAAATTCCATCTTATTGGTCTCGCAATTTAATTCAGTTTTTTTAAAAATACTCAAAATGAATTAAGTTCAATAAATGTACTAACATCAAAATGATATGTATTTTAATTATCGATGCGCGCACAATGACAAATGTGATAACCTCACAAAGTGAACATTTTCGAAGGCAACTTACCGTTAGAAAATAGAATTCCACAGAATACAAAGCCGTTCCATACAAAATGTATGAGAACATTAATTTTCATGATATTTTTCGATCTTTTAATAGGAATTTTGCTATGCGTGGCGGAGACAAATCCAAAAAATCAAAGATCATAAAAATCGGTCCAGCCGTTCTTGAGTTATAAATAGTGTAACTAACCCGACTTTGATTTATATGTATATAGATTTATAGATATAATTGTATAATTGAGTTGTAAAGTTATTTGACTTATATTTGATGATTGTATTTTAATAACGGCAAATCGCCTGAAAAGATAAATGACACAATCTTTGACAATATTGAAAAATTTTGAAAAAGTTCTATAGGCGTGTATAAAAGTTCTGAATATGGTTGAGTGTAAATATGGTTGAGGGTACAACACTTTCTTAGCGGTAATTTGTTTCATAAAATTAAGATATACTTGTTTTTTTTCCATTGAAATCATTGAAATTAAAAAAAAATCTTAGTTTGGATGCAGTATTTTTATTACCTATTTGTGAATAGGTTCGATACAATCAATATACTAAATTTATATATTAATTACTAATAAGTATATATTAATTATATCATGCAATAATAGTGTAATTATTTGGTATAATTCATATAGATAAATAAAGGATATCAAAATTGCCTAGATAAAAGGTGCCTGTCAATGTTATTTATGCATATATCTCACGGACCAAATATAACTATATTGCATATAACTATTATAACTATCAAGCATTTCTGCATACCTGCGAAATTGCCAGATATTCAGTTCTCATGCCCTATTTAACTGGAAGTTTTCTATTGATGTCAAAGGCAACTATACTTAATTAGTTTGCAAAATCCCAATTGAAAGTCACAAGCATTTACTTTATTTAGTATAAATGCTAATTGCATTTCACACCTTGTAACGTCAATTCATACCGTCCTGAGACGAGTTATAAATTCCTTTCTCACGGTTTAGTTTTTGATAATCGCAGGAGGAACTTTCAATCTTTACTCACCGCGCTCCCCGACTGGACACCTTCCTAGATAGTCAACTAGCATTCATTTCTTTACCACGTATCGAGTGGAAGCTATTACCTGTTATTTATTCATTTCTATTTGTATTCCTAATGAGTCCGAAACTGGTTAGGATAAGTGTGTAACTTCAGTAAACTAAAATATCTATCCTTACCGCACATTATCGAAAGATTAGCATCCCCCGTTACGTGGTGATCATATACGCACACAGTGATTTTACATATAACAACACGGATAATTAAAGTTTATAATACATAGGTGTTAAATCATGAGGCAAATGCGTGTTTGTTATGTTATAAGAAAAGTACATAATATTTCAATAACCATTTGGGATCGGGGGGGGAGTTGAGAGGGGTTAAATGATTAGTTTAGCTAAGGTCGCTTCAAACGCAGATGCATACAAACGAGAAATTCGTGTACCTACATGCATACATTCACAGATCTCACAGATAAGTACCATCGTTGCATGGCAAGGCAACTAATGGCTAAACGCACTCAAATTAGTTACACCGTAAGTAGCTCTTTCCGTCTCGCTCGCTCGTCGGGATACTAAGGTTACGTACATAGTTGCGCATACTCGTAAGAAGAGATTTTGTGACGTTGAAAAAGTCCTGAGATATTTTCATTATCTTTCTTCTAGATACTCAAATTATTCAATCTATATCTATCTTTTATTTTTAATATGATATAATTATCCTGAAACTATACTTAATTGTGTAGGGATGTATTATCAAGACTAGGTATAAACAGTTTTTTTACAGCGTGGTTTTAAAATCGATAAAATAATATTTAAATTTTACATTATTTATTGCAAATTTTTTTTTAACAATATTTTTAGGGCTTATGACTGCTTCCTCCTCTCCTTCTATAAGCTTTCGTATTCCTTTTATAGCCTAAATTAAAATCTTTATTACATATGTAACTAAATATTTATGCAAAATAATTAATGAAAATAGGAAAAAAATATGGGGTATAAAAATACATTTTACATTTACATATACGCAACAAGAGGTAAGAAAAAAAACATTTTTTTAAAATATCGAGTGAAATATCAAACGATAGTTATTTGTTATAAATATATATTTTTACTAAATTCATAATTTCTACCATAACTAGGTTAGGTTACATATAGGTAAACATATAGATGAAAAATTATCATCGATACATCTCGTTGATAAACAATCTTAAATTTGGCTCAAGATTATCTACTATATTTTGAATAATGGATATTATTTTTAATTGTAAAATAATATGGTGAATCTCAGCCTAGATGGCAACATTAATTTCAAATTTGTTTGCTTCGTAATTTAAATTAACTTTTATTTTAAATTGCGGATTACTAAATACAACTGTAATTAGTAGTACTACCTACATTTAAGTAAAATGTAACTAATTTTATAATTAACGTTTATTATTTTAAAAAATGTGTAATTTTTTAAACAACAAAGGGTTATTTTAATAATTGAGTATATATAAACACAATTTTGTTTTAGGATTTTTTTTTAATGATACTGATTAAATGTTTATGTAGTTGTTAATAGTTGGTATAATCTAGCGCAAGGACGCCTTAAGCAAGATCTTATTACCACGAATCATACGTGAGTTCAATACAATTTTTTTGTTTTTATTAAAATATATAGCCCAGCCATATTACAATTAATTTCGTATACGATACCTTGTGCAGTGCTTTGAATTGACCCTTAAAATAAACAATTATATAAAACACCCACTTCTCTAAAGATTATTCATATGAAAAACTCACAATGAGACATGTAATTACATATTGAATAAGCTTTTTTGGTCGTATCTTTTTTAATGCAAAGAAATAGTGTTTCACTTTGTATGATTTAGATTTTTCAGATTTTCATTGGTTTATTTAATTTACATTCAATTAACCCAAACAAACTACTTACCATATTTTCAGAATTTATTGTGATTTTTTAAAATATTAACTAATTTAATATTCCCGTAATAATGTTACGTTTGCATGACAAAATGGCTTCCCCAGAACGGATGCATCTTCATTAGAAGGTTCGCTGCATCCGGGCAGATGGCGCTGTAATAGCTTCATTTTCTCGAAGATTCTTCGTAAAAATATTTCCAGCTATGAAAATTCAGAACGGGCGAGGATGCAGTGACGTGAGGTAAGGTAGTTTCGAGCGAAATATTGCACTAAGGGTAGAATTTATTACGTAATGTTATTTCGTAAGAGTCTTTCAGTTGCGCCAGTGCTCTTCAGTTTCCAGCGAGGCTCCGCCCGGCATCATGAAGCTGCTCTGCGCTTACGGATAATGGAACGGGATGGAAACTATTTACGTCACGCGTGACATCTTAATTACATTACACAGGGTGTTTTATTCACTATTGGCCACTAAACCCATGAATTGTGAAGCAAAAATATTGGCAAAACGAATTAAATATGTAATGGAAATCGTACGACTGTTTTTTAAAATCGCGGTTAAACTCACGTCCCAAACAAAACTAACCTCGACCTAATAACGCGCCTCATTTGGAAAGCCTCATTTGGAAAGTATTTGGAAAGTCATGGTAAAAGAAAAAGGAAATTATTATTATTATTATTACCGTTATTATTTAATTCGATTTAAATGATTAAAACCAGTGCATCATAAAATAAAACATTTAATGAAAGTGTGTAAAAAAGTATGAGAAGTGTGTGTGCTTGTACTGGAGTCACGGAGATTATATTTTATTATTATATTCATCGGTTTTTTTGGTTTGGGTATAATATTATATCGTAAGAACATCATTAACGTCTTCTCCTCAAAGTAAAACCGACTAAGTCACTCAACGTGTTTTTTCCCCGCCTGAAAGCGGACGCCGCGTTAGTGGGTTCTGCAATGGGGTCACTTGAGCTTCTGAAGGGCGAAGTAATGATGGCGATAATTACACTCATTAACACGTGACTGTGAATTAATTAGCAATGATGAAAGTCATATCAGCTTGAATAAATCATCACAATGCCTCGTGTCCTACGCACGGCAAAATATATGGAAAGCACGTTTTAATTGAGGTCAAATATAAATTTTAATATCTATGTCAATTACTGGACAACTGTTAGCCAAAAGAATATAATTTGCAAATTTGACTAAGGACAATTCGTCTACAACTGTATTGCAACAACAGAAAAAAGGATTTATTCTTATTCATAAAATTTTTAATTCAATTTATGTAAAATCAGTCTTTGTACCAAAGCTAACTTAAGAGAAATCTCCTATGAAATACTGCATATATTAGGCACAAAACATATAATTTTATTAATAACTTACCTTGGAGCAATGTTTATCGCTTTCTCACTCTTCTGTGTCTTGGAGTAGTTTAGCAGTTTAGTGAATCATTAAAAATTATTATAGCACGCCTATTTAACAAAATGCCAAAGCATTTGAAAGAGGTGACCAACACCAATAAACATTATAAAATGTCTCTCAAAGATTACCTATGCACGCTGTGACTAATGGATTAAATATCAATAGTATTATTGTATAGTAATCTACTACATGGAATTTATTTATTTATTTTATAAAGTAAACATACAGAGAGTAATCGTAAACATTCTTACATATTATACACAGGTTAATATATTTTATAACACTCGATGCTCTCCAATTTCATGTTTACAAAACATGCATGTGTGTAATCTTAAGTTAGTTATACATACAAAATTTGGTACATTTGATTTTAATTATAACATTAGAATTTGAGAGAGAGAAAAAAAGAATTAAGATAATAACAAGTAGGTGCCATTTAAGAGATATAAATTAATATAAAACAATAATAATAATATTTTTTTTTTATATATATATATATATATACATTAAAATCTAGAAAAAAAAATACATATAATATATTATAAAATTGTCTACATATTTATTAAATAGGAAATATTAATAATATAATATTTTTGTTCTAATATTGTAGTAGTATACGAAAAGTTTATTTATCTGAAGTAAATGATGAAGTAATTTCATAATGATAGTTACTATTTTTCTTGGAGATTATACAATTATTAGGAATGTCTTGAATAGTGATTATGTTCTTCTTGTCTTAATGTTATTTTGTAATGTGAGTTATTTATTTTTCATGTACTCTTTTTTTGTGTTAAATGTTTTTTGTTGGTTCGTTGTTATCATATGTAAATTTAGTACGTATAGTTTGTAAGACTTGCCATCAAGTTGAGGTTCTGGGAGCCAAAACCATATTTTAGCAAGAACCCAATTTAATGTATTAAATGTCTTTTTTTGAATAAATAAAAATAAAAGCACAAATATTTCTTAAGTTGTCGTCTTGAAGACAATTTTACTTATTAGTTATATTCATAAATTTCACATTATATTTGTATATATTTCAAAAAGTAACTCTCCCTCTTTCGACTAAAACTATAACCTTTTTGCAATAGCAATATAATGCAAAAAGTTCAAGACGATTTCTAAAGGGGGAGAGAGAGAGCGGTCTTAAAATATAATCACATACTTCATGTTACATCAATAGAAAGAGAGAGAAAGAGAGAGAAAGATCACAATAATTGTAAAGGAGGTACGGCGTCCCCTGTTTATATGGAGAAGTTAGATGTCAGCGAGGCCGCTCCGGTGACAGTTTTGTCACTCGGGAAACAAATTCCCCACTCGAGCCGCTTTATGCCTGTCCTGCTCTGGTGTTGATATACAGTTAGGTAAAAAGCGAGACGGACTTCTTATCTCGGCGTATTTGTACTTATTATTTTTCAATAGCACCTGTGTTCCCAATGCCATGACAACGTCTTTGTTAATGGCTTCATCTCTACGTAACTTAAATAAATCGATACATTAAATTAAACACAAATCAGGAAATACTTGAATAACTTCGCAAAGCTGCCTTGACTTTCGAGAAAGTACCGCATATAATTAGGACATGTTTCTATTAATATTAATAAAACTTGAATAACTTTTACCTCCCTTAAGGAAAATCTTCGTCTTTTGTTTGGCGTAGGCAATTAGCGGATGATCGCTTCGCAAAGTAATAATTTAATTTGTTTGATAGGTTGATAAAAGCTAAACCACCATTGCCTCCACGAACGGTCTGAACTCAGAAACGTTTCTTAATTAAAATATGATTTAATTTCAAATTTCACCTTAACGTCAGCTATATACGTAAGTATATAAAACCGGAAAAGATAAATGACACATAAACTTTGACAATATTAAAGTTTATTAATTTTTTGATAAAGTGTAGGATAGCAAATTAATTATAAAGGCATCAAAGAGGTCCTATACGTGTCTCAAGACGTTCAACGATAAAAATCCAGCTACGGTTTTGCGGTTTCAACTATTATTTGTGAAGATGGTACATCAAAATACATCATGGTTTCAAAGAAATTAACTTAAATGCAAAGGTGAGCGAATACTCCATTAAAGAAACTTATTTTTTTAAATTAAACTATTATTTTTTTATTATGTTGTTACCTACATAGGTGAAGTGTATTAGTACAGTAAATATAATTAAAATATTAAATTATACAGTAATTATAATTAAAGTAAATAAAGAAAAAAACAAAAACATTACGTGATAATATTAAATCGTTCTTATCATAAGTTCATCCGCTCGCGAGGCCGCGCCTCGTCAGGCCATTGAACGGCCTTGGCCGAGCGCGAGCGCGCAAACGAAACATAAAACAGGAATTCACACGAGCGCTTTGATCAAATTAATATTTTTTTTTACAATTTATTGTAATAGGGAACATAAACACTCCCTTAAGTCTTCTGGAATGGTCTTGGGACACACTGTGTCTTATGAGTAGTATAAAAAGTACTGCGAGCCGAGTATAAACACGTCTGCTCATAAATTCCTTTACACATTTTCGTCCCACGAGTAAACTAATTTTGGTTTAACTTCACTTAATATTAACTGCCAAAAATAGCAAAAAGCTGATACCGATTTAAAATATGTATTAAAAGCCATAACGCACTCGAATTGCATTTTTTTGCATGTTTTTGAAGTCTACTGCCAAGATAGCTTTTCATACCAGGCATATATAAAAAATATAATTAAGTTAACTGAACATTTTTCTAGAAAACCTAAAAGCTGGATTTTTAAATAAATAATCCTTTGTTTATATAAAAAAATATTGAAATTGGTAAGTTTTATTTTTCAAAATTCTCATAAACTGATCTACATATGTGACGTAAGCCTAATTTATACATAGAAATGTCCGCAATAAAATTTTACCTACCAGAAAACCTTAAACTAAGATTTTTTTTAAATTGCCTTATATTTTAAATATAAATAAAAAATTGACAATTGTTCGTTCTTTGATGTTGTTGACGGACGCTCAAAGGGCACGTGGCCGACACAATTTGCAAAGGCCGACCTTCAAGGTCACCTCACGATATACTGGCCCTTAATAAACTATTTAGGGCTACTGTGTATTGGAAAACCGCAACCATCTCTTGGATTATGGCCATAGGAAAGTTTTTGTTCGCGGCAAGAAGGCGTATTCTGTGGGCCGCGCCTTGTCAGAACAAAAACGAATTAGTGACGCACAAATACACAAGGAAACCACGATAAAATAGAGTCACGGGCCTGAATACAACTTTAAGTTCTCCCAGAGCAAAATGAGTGTTACGGTATCTCACTGAGCGCATTTGACACAAAAAGTGTATGTAATGTCTCATATTAGGCACATTTAAGTTATATCGTCTCTTATTTGGCTACAAATGAACGCAAAGTTCTCATTATGTTATTTGCCTGACGACCTAGAGATTTTTTCCATTTTTCTAGAACAAATCAGTTTTTTTCCATTTCTTATTATTTTAATCAATTTGCAATATCGCGGTATCAACGGCACGGTATCTCAAATGTTTAATTTTAAAATATTTATGGAGTATTTCTCACGTGAAGAATTCAAAGAGTCTTTCACATAAGTACTCGACAAGGCAATTAGCATCACAAATACTTATTATATGGAAATTTAAAAATGTAAATGGAGAAAGACCAATTAAAGTTGTGTTGGCACGATTATTTAATAAGGTACCTTTAGAAATTAAGAAATTAAAAAAATTAGTGATGTAAAAAAAGATACCTATTCAAAATAGGTAACCTCAAATTATACCTATATTCTTCAATTCATTCTTCTTGTTAATGTAATGTTTTTAACAATAGGTGAAGGTGTGTAATCAAAACAAAAATAAAAAAAATGAAGTAACATGTTGCTAGATGATGTCTATACTAATGTCTATGCTTACTTAAAATATATGAAATAAAGGTCGCGAAAGCGACATTGAATTTGATTTGAATAGTTAACGTGTTCTTGTATATCAGACAAAGCCCTATTTTCCTTCAAACGAATCATTAAACGGAGTCAATTTTCCACGACCTCTGGTTATTTAGTGGTCTCGGGTCATTAAAAACAGCTGATTACTGTCGGTCGCACGTGCTCAACGTTCGGAGAAGCGATTGTCACATAATTTAACCTTTAAGCTCTCTTTTACGGTCTGCTAAGTCTGCAATAATGCTTAGTAAAATAAATTATTGATAGTGCGATATTATTATATAGTATAAAGGTTTTAAATGGTTTTGATATATCCAACGAAGCCTAAAAAATAAATATGGCGGTGGCTGGTGAAAAAATTATAAAGAAGCTAGGTCGAATGAAATCCGCTCGAGTGCAGTGGCGCCTGAAAGCAGACAGCTGTTGTGTAAAATTAGCGCGATTCGGAAATAAACCGAAGAATTTCATTCCGATCAATCAATACTGTCTCTTCGCCGCGGAGGGAATGAAAGAGTGAAATAGGTCGAAGTTTTTTTGCGTGGCTTACTTTTCACATCTGTGCTCGGTGGCCATTTTGTTTATTCCCTCCAAAACGTGTTTGGTCCCGTAATTGAATAATTTTATTGAATAGCGTCAGGCGAACAATGCTGCTAGGATCGGGAAGAAAGAATATTTAACTGAATGCATTGATTATTATAATTATTATTATAGTCTAACCATCCGCGTCGCCATTAAGACGCCTTCTATTCCCAAATGTTATTTAATCGAGACGTTTTTGAACATGATAATTGCTGACGTTATATCCAATAATATTAAGGCCTGCTCAATAGGCCAAATATGCTTCTACTAGTCTGTGAAATGGTGGTGATGAAGTTAGTTATTTATTCACGCATACCTCATTTTTTTCTTGCTTTTTTTGTGATTTTTTCTATTCGAATGAGAATATAGTTTTTCAATTAAAAATTTCATAGTATTATATGAATATAATTTTACGGTTTTTATACACTCACTTGTATACATGAAATAATCCCGACGTTTCGGAGATGATCACACATTCAGTCCTCAGGGGAGTGTTCGACACTGTTCCGGTAGGTGTCTAAGTCCGTATAAATTATGTACAACCGTGAAAGTTAAACATCAATTTTGTACCAGCTTATTGAATTATAATCACTTCCTTAGATATAAGGCTGGTATTGATAAATGGCAGAGGTACCTTTTTATTTTGAAACCAAATGAAAAAAAAAAATAAAACCAATATTATCTTGATTTTTCATGTGTTTGTTTAATCTTCACGAGAAGTCTGATTAAATATTTTCCGGTGACTTTTCGCCGATAGAAAAAAACATTGCTTAAAAGGGTGCGGCCACTAACGATACAAAGGTAAACATTTATGTTTTAGACCGTTTCGAAAATAAAATCTCCCTTGTTTTATCTTCTAATTGAATTCAAGCATTTACCTTAAAAAAATATTATAATGTTATTGTAAACAATATTAAATCATGTGTAGCCTTACAAATAAAGCCTTAAAAATAAGTTTATTTACAGTTTATTCGAAACCATAGAACTCTTAAAAAAAAAGACATCGAAAGACCTTCTACAAAAAAAAAAACAATTTGAAATTATATTTATTTTAATTTTATTTTAGGAATTTTTTAAAATTGTTTTTTAAGTATTAATGAAAGCCAGCTTTTAAAAAATATTTGAGTGCATAAAACCTACTTAAAATCATCTGTTCCATTATTATCGTCAAACTTTGTTCCAAAAAAGTTACTCACATATTGTAAGCATGACCAACGGAATTGACCGGTAATTTTTAATGTATTTCAAATATAACTTATAGTTATCTCTAATAGAACGTAAATTGATATACTAACCAATATGCTAATAGAAACATACTTTTAAGACGAAGCGTATTTATTGCCATTCGACCTGGAAATTCAGTGCTTTATTTTTATAGGGTGTCAGGTTTAACTCTGCGCGGTTAGAGATTTTTATTTAATTACAGCTTCATAATATATAAATTAAGTAAACAAACTTTTCTATGTTTTATATCCTTCATTTGCCTTCAATTAATATTTTTCCTGAGGCTCTAATATCTTTTATACGAGAGCAATTTAACTAAAAAAGAGTTATTAGCAGTTTGTGAATTCTTAAATTTCTGAATTCTTAAAAGAAATAGAATTGCATTTTAAAAATCTGCCTCTAAAATGTTGAAGACGGCATAAGATCAAGATATTCAAACATATTTTTTTATATGATTACATATCCAATGGTTATCAAATCCGTAGAAAAAAGATTCTAAATGAATCGAAAATAATATTTATCTGTTTCGGTTATTTGAATATAAATACCAACACTATGAAGTACTTAAAAATAACTAAATTACGTAGCGCGATATTTTTGGTCCTTTGAAGATTGCCGTTCATTCATTTAAACCCATTAATTTATTTTACTTATTTATTTATATCGTTATTTAAATGCATATGTTGTTAACATATAATGCTTACATAATACGCTTATACGACCATTATTGTAATTTGTAATCACGTGCAATGGATTAGTTTAGCCCTTCACCTTAATAGCACAATGCTGTTCCAATGAGACGCCAATCATTTGTAGAAGTTCGCTACGGGACTTAATAACATTTTATATTTAATCATTAAATTACTTATGATAAAATATCTATAAATATATTATAAAAATAAAGTAAAAAACCTATGGAGAAATAGTATATATTTTTTTTATTATTTAAATACAATAGAAAAACTTAACTATTTCATACAAGAACGCCTCTTACATCATTTATGTTTGATTTAATAGCAATTCAGGCTGTATTGTTTTGACCAATGTTTTTTTTTGTGTAACCATAACGGAGTTTAACAAGTTTGATGGAATTTGGAATCCTGAATTCGTCACAAATGAAATTTCTCGGAAAATTGTCCAATCGAAAGAAATTTCGAAGCGCGCCCTGATATCTTTGGTATATGCCTTTAAATAAGATAATAAATGGTGAGGCGGCGGAAAATCCGATACAAGAATTGAAATGCACAGAAGGACTTCCGGGGCGTGGGCGCACCCGACGCCGCCGGGTTACAGCGACGGGAGGGGGGGGGGGGAGCGACCAAAAGGGAATTGTTTTTCACGACAAAGGCTTTCGCCGAGAGGCGAATTCGGCTGAAAACTCGCGTCACAAAAGCGAATCTGAAAGCGGTCTGTGAAAAGGAATATGCTGAGGAATTGAATCGCACAAATAAATAAGATAACAAAATTTACTTTTATTTTAAAAATAATTATTTCTTTATAACTCATTTACTAATAAGACTAAAAAACATTTTACTAAAAAGTAGTGGTTTTAAATTCACTGGATATCCTTTAAGGGATTGATTTATATCAGCAATCAAAAATTAAATACATGCTATTTAATTTTTGATTGCTGATCATTTTATCATTTTACTAAAATGACATTAACTTTACTCCTTGCTAATGGTTTACTGGAGGTAATTTCTATATTTATATTTGTTGTTTATTGATTTGATATATTTATTTTACATTATATTTATAAAGCTTTTAAGTGTTATTATAGCATCGATCAGATGACGAAAGTGTAACATTAAGCAAACAAACCCCAACTGTTTCCCTTAGTACAGATTCGTCTAGTTAGGGAGTCTGGAAACATCTGTATGTAACAGTCGCTTATCGCTTTAATTAAGCTATTTAATAATACGTATATTAACGGAAAGACTTTTCCGTAAACCTTTAAATAAAATAACAAAAAAAAATAAAATAAACAAAATAAGGATGAAATTAAATTGCGAAACTCCCTAAAGTAGGAAGTAGATGACGTGGCATTTACGTCAGCGATTTTCGCCGAAATACCTTAATTACTTTCCTTCCGAAGGCTTTAATTACGTTTTATCCGGCTAATAATAGGAAAAAAGGATCCGAAAGGCCTGTACGGATAAGCGAGCGTAAACAATGCTCGTCCGTCAAACAACAAGACCAGCCGCTGAAAAACACTGTATCGAACTCTCAGGTCAATTAGGATGTTTTTCTCATTCTTAGAGAGCGACGGACCCATTTAGGGAAAAACAAACGCCACGTTAAATAATGTTTAAATCCCTCCTTGCCTCCTTGCCTTTGTCAGCATCTTAACCTTAATGCTGATACGAAAATACACGGATTTGGAGGTAGTCATGCTTACGATATAAAACCCCCATTTATTTTTGCAACATCTGCACACTGAAAAAAAATCGAGCTCTGAGTTAAGAGCCAGTATATCGTGAGGTGACCTTGAAGTTCGGCCTTTGCAAATGGTGTCGGCCACGTGCACTACGAGCGTCCGTCGACAACATCAAAGAATGAACATTTCACAGTTTTTTATTTATATATAAAATAAAAGGCAATTTAAGAAAAATCTAAGTTTAAGGTTTTCTGTAGAATTTTATTGCGGACATTTCTATGTATAAATTAGGCTTACGTGACATATGTAGTTTGGTTTATGAGAATTTTAAAGAATAAAATTTACCAATTTCAATATTTTTTTATGGAAACATAGGATTATTTATTTAAAAAACCTGCTTAAAGGTTTTCTAGAAATACGTTTAGTTAATCTAATTATATTTTTTATATATGCCTGGTATGAAAAGCTATTTTGGCAGTAGACCTCAAAAACATGCATAAAATGCAATTCGAGTGCGTTATTGCTCTTAACCGAAAAGTTCAGTAGATTCATAATTGTTTGTGGCTACTGAATTTTAGTACGCCCAACCGAAGTGTATTGTTGTGTATACAACCTGTTTGATAGACTGTACAAACCAGTTCGCGTAGATTGATAAATCGTTCACCTAACAAAACTTTCTTGTAACCTGTACCAAACAATGTTATAGATGTAGCATTCAAATGAAAAGTTGTGTACACATTACGTGCTGTTTTGTTACATCAACCAAACAATCAGTAGAAGACTCGCAAACACATCTCGCACCTCCTGCCTTTTCCGCCATTTTGTTTCTTTACCAAACAATTCGGTAGCGCTTACAAAGTAGTTTATTTATGTCTACCGGAGGTTAGTCAGGTGTACCAAATGTTGGTTGATCTACTAAGAACTTTTGTAACGGTAACCTAGTTTGTTAAGGTTACAAGATTCGTTCGTTTGCGCATACAAAAAACTTTAACCAGAATCGAACTGTAGGCCCATCTACAGGTATTTCTTGTAGAGCGTACAGGATTTTTCTCTAAGTGCACTTATCACTTTCTAGACCTTAAAATTTGACCATAGACAATTCTAACGAAACATATATGTATATGTACATAAACGGCATTTTAGGATTAGGGTGAATATCTCCCTAAAAAATAAGATTTAACCATTATTAGCTCGATTTATTGAATAAAATTAATTGATACTAGAATAAACATTTTTTTTGAAAAACTGTTTGAAGTATAGAATGATCCCATAAAAGGATGTTTATGTATTACAAAGGTCTTAGCAATTATTTAACCGACTGAGTCTCAGAAAACTAATGAGACAAATGAGTGATGATAAAAGGCGTGTTTCTTCACTAAAAGGCAAAGGTACTAAAAGTACATTTTCGACCATCACCGTGGAAAACTTAGTAGGGTGTCAATAATTAATATTTTTTCCTCAAAAATAATTAGTCGTGTTGGGACAAACTAATTGTCAAGGGATAATTCATTTCTTATTAAATATTTGAGTTTATTTTAATTACATTTAAAGCCCTTTTAGTCAAACTATGTATGGATAAATTATACCAATATTTATATTAGTTATTTCATAAACATGTTACTCGTTATTCTGACATGATCGAACATAGACGTCCGCTGCGCTTATCAACGTCATGATTATTTTTTAATAACATTAATAATGTTTTAAATCGTTGATGTGTTGAAATTATTTGAATAAATCATAATATTTATTTCATTCGCAGCCCGAAGCTAGGACATTGCTCTGCAACTGCTTTTAACATCCATTTTGCATTTCCATTCGTAAAACAAATTTCCATCAGCGCCCTAACCTAATTAGTCCGTGAGGCGAACGTCTAAGAAAGCATTTCTACATAAAGAACTAGTGACCCAGACCCGCTTTTGTATTTACAAAAGCCTCGCGCGTTCGACGTACAGCTAGCATGTGTACTGACCAGATTCGTTTGAGCGTACCGATTGACCTGCTAAACTATCTTACCTAATATGTCTTATTACAAGCTTTTATTTAGCTTGATTTGTTTAGCTGAATTTGGAACCACTTCCTATTGCCCGCGGAGTTGAAATCTGGCATGTTGGTGCAGTTGGTGCAGTTGAAGTCTGGCATGTTGGAAGACAGGAATGGCTCCAGACGAAGGAACTCCTAAACAGGCAGAGGCATTTGATATCATCCCCCATTCAAGTTTACTTCAAGCCTATTGACCCACTCGTCAATTGGATACGCCTGTTTTTGTCGGACAGAACTTTACAAGTGACAGTTGAAGAGTCTCTTTCTGACAATATGTCGGTTCCATCCTCGGTTCTTCGGGGTACTGTCTCGGCATCAAAGCTTTTTAATATATATATATATATATATATATATATATATTAATGAACTCCGATCCTATATTAAGTCCAATATGCAGCAATTCGCAGATGACTGTGTAATCTATCGACCTATTAAAAGCTGAAACGACATGCATATCCTGCAAGACGGCCTTAAATCTGTTGCTGACTGGGTGTCGTTGAATAAAATAAGGCTCAATATTGCAAAGTCGTCTTTTCTTCAATTTGGAAACAACTTTTCTCGATATTCCTACAAAGTTGCAGGTCGTATTATACCTAAAGCGAACACCGCTAAATATCTTGGCGTCTACGTGTCAGAGTCATTAAAGTGGGACCACATATGGGAGCGCTGAACCCAAAGTTTGAGCATTAGCTTACATCTCTTTAGTGCGTCTTACGCTTTGAGATCCGCATCTTACATATATCTCAGCTGAACTAGAAGCTGGAAAATGACTGGCAAGTAATAGATACGTTTTTAGGTGTTTCCAGCGTTGGATAGTCCAAGTCAGATTATACGAGAACTTAAATGAGAATCGCTTAGTTCCAGAAGGAAGGTTAACAATAAGTAGTCAGCTGCTCAAACCCGCTTACTGTGGATGCAAAGACCATCCATACAAAATCAACCAAATATTTAAGAGGAAGTATGTCGATTTCCAATCATTCTTACTGCGAACAATCAGAGAATGGAATTCACTTAACCCATCTATTTTGTCCCCATTCCTATTCATCCACTACCTTACGAAAGAAGTTACGTGCTAAATAATACCTGGTACCTATTATTTAGCTACACCACCAGAACGGGCTTCAAAGTATAGTCCATATGAATACATAAAAAACAGTCAACAGTACAGACACGAAATTTGGTAATACTCATCCAAGAATATTTTTACTCTTAATTTATTCTTCAAATGACTTATTAAGCCTACATGCTAAGATACCGCACTACAAAAATGTTACTGCCTTCCTTAGTACATATTAGTGTAGTAAAGCAAAAATAAGCGATGGAGTGTTCAAGTTTGTTTTTTAATAATTACATACAGATAATGAGTTTTAAATATATTTTTCAATAAAAAAATAAAAGATATCATATTTATATATATCAAGAAACTTATTATACCACACTTGTAAGTTACTGTCCTGAAATAGGGTTAGATACATTAATGGCCTCCTTGGATTTTAAAAGTTATATTTATGAGAGTAATAACTTTCATTTACGTAATATTTTTTTAAATATTGATGACAACAAAAAAACACATTTAATTGATTGATCGATAAAGAAACTATGTAAAACTAAAAATAGGTTTCTACCAACAAATTACCACTTTTAAATGGAAATATTTACTGCTTTGGTGTACGAGTATATATATTTTTTTAATTTTACAAAATATACTTTTTATAAATCGGTTGATATTATACAGAAAAGTTTATATAAAGCTTTAAAGCGATGTTTTTTTTTATAAATAAATACATAATTATACGCCGTTAGCTGATTTAAATGAGTTTTAGGAAATAGGCAATCGAAACAGGTTGGAGTGAGACGGAAAATGCACTTGGGCTAACTGAATTCGCCAAGACGACTTGCAGCATTCTCTTGCTTAATAGATAGATGCCTATATAGATGCCTATATAGATAGATAGATAGATCAGGGGTGCTCAAACGGTCGATCGCGAGTGCTTTTTAAGATGTACCTACATTATGATTATTTTTTGTAATCGTTACCGATATAAAATATCGTTTGATTAAAAAAAACAATGTGCCAAATTTCTCGTACCTGCAGGTAAAATTGTAGCGGGGAAGGATGGGAGGGGGGATGAAGGATTGACAATGCCTTAATCGCCTCGAAATTATTATAAAATAATTTACAAACGCAAATTTTCTTGTAGAAGATAATATATATAAGGTTTATTTCTTTAACTATAAGTATTTAAAAAACCTACTATTATCGAAATCGGTAGTTCGCATATATTCTAACGACCACAGAGCACAGAAGTACCTAGAGAAGATACTAAATTCCTCTTCCATACATTATGTTTGAAGCAGCTCTAAGACGTAAGGACAACGAATCGTTTCCTCTACTACACCCATATTCGAGAGCATACACATAGGACTCGCCAGGCTGTTTGCATTTGTTTGTAAACACTTCGGGCATGGCCGCAATGCAACTTGTTTTAACGTCATACCATAAATATTTACATAGAAAATGAAAAGATAATCACAATACAGTTTGTAGAATAATCGATGACAACTGAAAACACTGAGTATTGGTTATTAGATAGTACTTTAAATTAAAATGTATTCGTAAAATCGGATATAGGCGAAATCAATTGAATCAGGTTATGAAGAATCATACTCAGCAATGATTTAAACATAATATTTACTAGCTTTCACGCGGAATCGCTTTTCTGTGATTACCATTTCAGCTTTCGAGAAGATTCTCTCGCTTAGCACATAAGTAACGACAATTTTACTATATTAAAAAACTATTTTTAAACAACCAATTCCGCACATTCGCACAAGAGTATAATTATTCTCTCTAAATTACCTACCAATACCTTAGCAGGTTAATTTAATTATTTAAATTAACCTGCTGATTGTCAACTGTCATATTCATAACCACGCTTCATCCAAGTCGAGCGCTGGCCACGACCCTCGGTTAAACGACCTGCTCAGTGATTACTCAGTGACCCGGGTCTTTACGAACGACTCAACTCTATTGCGCGTCGAACACCTAAAATCGTAAAATTGCCTAAAATCGTAATATTATTTTGTAATAAAAGCTACTTATCTACTTATAAATAATATGATAGATCGTGGTCCCTCTTTGTTTTGCGTTTTTATCGCTTTCACAGCTTCTAACTGAACAAAACAACGTTTTTTACACTTTTCAATAGGAGCTGACAACATACGCTCGCGACGGTGTTCAAATGCGGTCGTTTGACGCATGACACGAAATCAGACCCTGAGTGCCCTCTCCAGGTACTTCCCTGCTCTGTGATGACGACACATGAGTGCCCGCTCGTGCACGACATCGTCGTTGTAGGGAAAAATGCATAGCCCGCTGTTTTTAGGACACGCTTTGATAGGTGAATTTCTATGAAGTAGCTTCTTTAGAGATACATGGTTTCAGATTAATTATTTTTGATTCAATAATCTAATCTACAAACAGACAGTAAAATATGACGCAAATTCCGAAACAACTGTAATAAACCTGTGAAAAATATTTTTTTTTGGCATTCGACCGGGTCCATCGTATGTACGAGTTAGTGATTTCTGATGCCATTTTCTGTTGTGGTATTATAGCTTTAGTTTCAGATACTCGCATAGGGAAGTTAGTAAATTGCAGTGAAACTGGATTTAAACAAACAAGCCACGTATTATTGCACTCCAGACGAAGTTATCGAAAAAGTTGAATTCGTCTCGTATGTAATCCCCCCCCCCCCCTCCCAACGACCTCTTCCCACACATTCGTTATCGTTCGGTTGCGAGGTTCACTCTGATTCTGTACAAATCGATATTTATTTGTTTAAAAAAGCCTAATATAACAAATGGTTTTTTATTATTTTTGTTATTAACTTTAATACTTTTTGTTAGTAGAAACCTATTTTTATTTTACATAGTTTTTTTATCGATCAATCAAATGTAATTTTTTGTTGTATGTACTGTGTAAAATTGTTGGTTTCTCGAATAAAGATAAAAATATAAATACATATAACAAATTTATTATTTATTAAGTATCTAATATACAATTTATCATTATTACATATTTATTAGTCTGTCATATTTAATTACTTTTCAAGAGACGAAAACATATAGTTTGTGTGGATTAGTAACACTAGGTACTCACTAGGTAGTAAATGCCTGTATCGAGGTGTTACCTATTTGAGATATTAAAGATATGTCATTACGTGGTATTTTGGTAATACTTTTATAAAGATAAAAACATTTTTGAATATATATTAGATAATATATTTCGAATAATATATTTATTTTTACATCACATGTTAACATTAATCTTAAAAGTAAGAAAAAAAAGAGAACATCACATGCATATAAAAGATAAAACACAGATTATACTAAATATAAATTATATATCATATAATAATACATACACTAAAAATATGGACATTATATGATTATATATAAATATAGATGTATTCGTAAAAATACTACATATTATGTATATATAAATAAATATAATGTGTGAACGTAAAAATATACTTTTATATTTTTGTTATTTCGGAAGCAATTCAAGAATATGCCTTTTGATTTGCCTAAGGCTATAACATACATGTAGATATATACACACAATGCAATAAGTATCTAGATAATGCATGTATTAAACACCAGATATCGTACTTTAACTGAAAAAAAAATGACATTTATTTTAATAAAACACTATTTTATCCCTTATAATCCAGAGCATGATTGAATTAGAACATTATCTCCCTTGCCTTTATAATTTCGAGTTTTTCTTGAGAATTTTAATAATAAAAAAAAGTAAACATTTTGTTATTTATTTATCCATAGTACATAATACGCACATTAGTACATAACAAAGTACATAAATAATTCCTTTTTCTTTTTTAAAATAAATTACAATTGTTAAATATAGAAAATTTAGCTATAGAAAAGAGGTACAGGTACATTGGATTATAATCACTTCACTAGGCGTGATGCCTGTATCGAAGTGATAAATATTCGAGGCACTCAATATTTTATTTGGAGGTGCTCTAGTATATACATATATACACATATTCATATACATATAAATATATATATACATATATATTTATTGCGTTAACGTTATGTTACTATCAGACGCTTAAAAATTATAATAGATTTGAATAACTTACTATTATAAAAGATATATATTTCCGTACATATTATATATATGGTATTGTGGTAGTAGTTTTTGCGTAAATAAAAACAAAAGAAAAGCGTTGTGTTTGCCTCTGAATGCAAATACGTACTCATGCATAAAATTCCTTTTTTCGATTTTGCCATAATTTATGCGAAATATTATGCACACAAAAATCGCGTGTGATTTAAAAACCGTTCAGGCGCAATTTCTTTTTTCGACACAAAGGTATTTGTTTAGTTTTTATTTATTGCACCTTTTCTGTGAAGGTACCGTCGCTGCGTAAACTCTGAATATTCAAATTGTTTATAACATTTTTAATAATGGCACGTCTGTGAACAGCGCCGTACAGAATTACCGCGGGCAACGGCTAATGCGCAAGTTGTACTATAAATTGTTACGGAAATTGGCAGTAACTTGTCGGGTAAAAACTGCAATTGCGGTGTTCGTGGCAATTCCCTTGTTTTTCGGAGGAAGCATTCGCTGGCATTTATGATTGGTTGTGTAGCGTAGTTTTGCGAATACGCTATGGGTGATACGCTCTCACGAAAAATACGCTTTGACTCGACTGAGATCGGACTCGTCTATGATGGGACAGTCTTTATCACTTTTGATTTAGCTTTTCTAAGTAAGTTCTAAATAAGGGTAGAGACACAATTGTTGAGACACACTGTGTTTAATTGTATGGCGATGTACGCAAGGTGGGCACACTTCAACAAAATAGGTATATATGGTATAGTAGATATTAAAGGCGATTTTACATAGAGAATGAAAAGCATTAAAAAAAGCACGCTAGGCATACCTATATTCACCTATACGTAGACGATGTACGATGAAATCGGCGCTTCAATACACGGATAATTAATATTACTTACTTTTTATTATTATACTGGGTCTATACACAGTGAAGAATTAATTGCCATAGTAAAATAATTTTAATTGGATTACTGAATAGAATTTGCTGTATGATTCTCTTTACATTTAGACTATAACGCACTATTTTAACGATTTACTTGAACGAAACGATGGTCACTCCAGAATAGATTAAAGTCTAGTTGAGTAAACATCAACCTTTATTCCGGATAATTAAACTGTTCATATTTTATAATTAATAATGAGAATATGAATTTGAATTTGAAATATGAAAGTTTTTAGTGTTTTGCATGAGTGCGTTTGTTTACTGGGCGTCGTATTGTCGCAAACTTCACTCGTTGGCAGTTCGCTTTGAGCCAAGCGAGAAATGTTTACTCTGAAGTTATTCTCGAGTCTATGCAACTAGCCGAGGAATTTTACTGCTGCCGCCTTGTGCCGTTTAAAACGCACAATTCCCTGTGTTTTTGTTCAGGTCTCGGTCAAATTATTTAATTATTTTTTACAAAAATCACCCTTGCTTAAAGTTTAGATTTTATATATTGGCAAGCTTTATATATTTACGCGTGTTACTTATTTACTTTGCGTCTTATTTAGTTCTATAGATTGTAACGGCAGGCGTACTGTTATTTTTATTGGTACTCATTCGGTTATGTTTAACTAACTCTGTTTCGTGATATGTATTTTCAGCGCTAGTGAATCTAATGACATACCCATTGTCAAGGATCGGTTGTCTGTTTCAGAATTGGTCTGTTAGGCGGCGGGCGTCGCTCATGCAAATTCACAAGCAAGCCGCACGCACTGTAAACATTGCTGAAACAAGCGAATTGCCGGTGGGGTGTTTGTGTTGCTGCGCGACGGATCGCGCAGTATTTTGAGAGGTCCCTGGTTGTTGGTTTAGATGCAAATAATTGAGCGCGGATTGGTCTGCTGACTGTTGGAGTCATCCGGCTGACTGACAACTTCAGGAATTCACGGAAACGTCGCGTTAACATGCGAAACCGTTCTACGTTAACTGCTTTTGAGCTTGCGTGACCTTAAAACACGGAGCTTTATTTTTATATGGCGTCAGATTTTACCCTTTGCGAGGTCAGTAAGCAATTGTTGATTTTTATTTAATTACGGCTCATAATATAATAATTAAAAAACAAACTTTTCTATGTTTTAGATCCCTCATTTGTCTTTCAATTATTATTTTTCCTAAGGTTCTAATGTTTTTTATAAAAGAGCAATTCAACTAAAATAGAACTATTAGCAGTTTAGTATTTATTAAATTTCTCAGAAATAGAATTGAAATTTCCAAAATCTGCCTTTGCTAAGATCAAGGTGTCATATTACTTTATGATCAAATATCCGAAGGTTACCAAATGCCAGCCGTAAAATAAAAGGTCTAAATGAATCTAAATTAATATTTATCCGTCGTAGCAATCATTCAGGCGTCGCCTTAAATGATTGCTGTATTACATTTTATTTTAATAAAATTATAAATCGTTTTAAAAACTTAAAACTGTTCACAATATGTTATTTCTTTGTGTAAAAAGGCTTATCAGAAAGAAGTAAAAATATAATTTGTCATTAAATCGATTACGGTTGTTTAAATTAATTTTATGAAATTGGTTTTATGTATGTGTATAAGATACATATATTATCGAATTTTATTATAAAATTAATTGTAAATCCTCTGTAATCGCAACATTATTTTTTGGTATACTTAGTTATTATATAACATCAATTACGTAAAATAAATTTAATCTATAACACCTGTCGTGCACGTGCATAAAATGAAACACATTCCGCGATTTTTCTTGTGGCCAACATAAAATTTCAACTCCGTAGGATATGAGGTTCTAATTCAGCACGCAAGATTTGACCTAAACCGAAATGCAAACTGAACAAAAGCTTTAAAAAAACAACGTTGTATTAATTGGTTTTAAAACATTTTTTGTTGTGGACTTCTATTTTAAATATTGTATATAAATATATAATGTACCAGTCAAAGTATTGACGGTGATACTTTTATCGACTTTGTTGTTTACCACACACTATACCGGCACGGTACATTTCTAAAGATTTTAAACGCTAGCTTAAGGGGCCTCTTTCCAGTCGCACTCTTCTCTGTCTTGGGCGTGCTTTTAAATTATTCTGTCTCATCTCGCTTATAAACACGCTGTACCGCCGTCGGTTAATTATGAAAAACATAATCAATGTATGTCTAAAAACATAGACTTTTTGAGGCTCTTAACTTTTAGACAAAATAGAAATTTAACTTAACAATTCAGTAGAAACCTAGATATTTAGGAGGTGAAACGATACCTAGTTTTATTTTTCTTCTACAAATAAGAGAGTCCCAGCACTACAGCGTTTGTATGGAGAATTGACCGGGTTGAGTGGTCTAAAAGCCTAATTTACCATATCCATCAGATTGTTTTCGCAGATAGATTATCCCCTTCAAAAACGAATGCGAAGGAGAATAAAAGCGAAAAAAAATAAAACACTTAGTTTAATTACTAGTACAAACACACACTCGATCGCATGTTACGCTACGTGAACACAGCATTAATCGCTAAAGCTTATCATCAATTTCAGCCAGAGTGCTGGAAGCGTTGGCCGTATTTACAGCGTTGCCAACATCATCAATTCGATTAGGTGCACCGTTTCGAAAAACCAATTTACATAAACGGTTCATTCGGACAAACATAAAAAAATATTTCATTGTCGTGACATGATTTTGGTTTTTTTGATGTGAAAAATCGGTCGATCTGTCAGTGAATCACGTCTGACTTTAGGGATCAGGAGAACGTTATCCAATATATCTAAATAGAGAGTTGTGAGTGGCGTTTTAGTTGGGAAAGGGGAGGTTGGTATTTATTACTGAGTAACTCTAACATAATAGTTGAAAACCGAATAAATATAAAAAAAAAACAATTATTCAATTACATCCACAGACGATTGCTGATGTTTACACATCTTCACGGTGACTTCCAGCACTGCCACATTTTATTTTCAGTATAGAACTGTCGCGAATTATTGCAGCTAAAAATGATCTGTAGCGCTAAGTACTGTTTTGTGATTTTCTCACCGCGATCGGATATTTAGTTATTAAAATAAAAGTACTCTAGACCAATGTTTCCTAAACTTTTTTCCTCCGTGGCGCGGCCCCGAGAACGGACCAACTAATGACAAGAACGATTTAATATTATCACGCAAAGTTTACATTGTTATTTTCTAAGAATCATGATGAATTTTGATATGAGGTCAATACATGTCATGTTTGAAATCGTAGGGCGAATAAACTGGATTTTTTATTGGGAACGGTCTTGAAACACGGTGTGTAAAAAATATTCCTTCAATTAAAATTTAATAACATTGTATATTCATTATTTATCTACCATCTAGAACAAAGGTGTCCAAACTACGGCCCGCGGGCCAAACCCGGCCCGGCAGGCGATTTTATCCGGCCCGCCAAGGATTTTGAAAAATTTTGTAAAATATAAATGTAGCGTGGCGCGTCGCTATTAGATCTCGCGCAGATGAAGAGCGCTTTCGGTTAGCCGTTAGGTTAGAATGAGCTCGAAAAAGTACGACTCGGCCGCTCGACTGCACGAATGATTTTGTACTCTGACTGTACAGCGCTCTGTAGGCGGCGCGGAGCGTCGCGTCAGTCCACGACAAACCAAAAATTCGTCGGCCACGGAGCTTATTTACATTCTTTACAGTTGATATATTGTAAATTGGTATGTTTAGATCTATATTTATTATATTATAACTTAATTATTATGTTAATATTATTTTTTAAAGTTGAACATGGAAACAAAAAGAAGAAAAGTAGATGACGAGTGCCGCGTTTTTAAAGAAGAATGGGGATTCAAATATTTCTTTGTGCAATCGCAGTCAAAGAATGGCAAAGCTATATGTGTAATTTGCAATGACACTGTTGCTGTAATGAAGGAATACAATTTACGTCGACATTATGAAACAAAACATGCTTCAGCTTACTCACAATTTAAGGACAAGCAGCATACTGAAAAATTTGAAAAAATGAGTCGTAGTTTGTCTTCTCAGCGAAATTTATTTAGGAAGGCTAACTCGGAAAATGAATCATTAACTTTAGTTAGCATGAAAGTTGCTTATTTGTTGGCGAAAAAAGGGAAACCCTTTATGGATGGAAACATCGTTAAAGAGTGTATGATGGAAGCTGTTGGGGTATTATGTCCGGAAAAGGTGAAACTTTTCAAAACGATAAGTCTTTCCCGGAATACTGTTGCTCGTCGAATTGACGATATTGGCAATAATATACTTCACCAGATTTCTGGGAAAGCACAGCGTTTCACTCACTATTCTATCGCGATGGATGAATCGACCGACGTTAGTGACACCTCACAACTTTTAGTATTTGTTCGTGGAGTTGATGACGACCTTAATGTCACCCAAGAATTAGCATCGGTTAACAGCATGCATGGCACTACAACTGGAGCAGATATTTTTAAGGAACTACAACAGACGTTGCCAAATATAACTTGGACTGGAATCGACTCTAAGGTGTGACAATTGACGGAGGAAGAAACATGTCTGGTGCAAATATTGGGGTGGTTGGGCTAATAAGAAAAGCTTGTGAAAGCGCAGGAGCAACAGTACCAATTTTTCTGCACTGTATCATCCACCAACAAGCCCTATGTGTAAAACATGTCGACATGAGCTGCGTTTTGAAACCAGTGGTTTCTGTCGTAAACTTTATTCGATCACGTGCACTCAATCATCGCCAATTTCGATCTTTCCTCGAAGAAATTGAATCTGAGTCTCTTGACTTGTCGTATTATACAGCAGTTCGATGGCTTAGCTGTGGAAAATTGTTATTGCAGTTCTTCAAGCTCAAAAAGGAAATTAAAATTTTTCTTGCGGAAAAGAATCACCCTGAACCGCTTTTATCGGATGCAGAGTGGCTCTGGAAGTTGGCAATTTTTGCAGATGTCGTGACACACGTAAATAACTTGAATTTAAAGCTCCAAGGTAAAAACAACTTAATTTGTGATTTATTCGAGCAAATCAAAGCATTCAGAGCCAAGCTGATATTGCTCGAAAGTCATATGAATGAATGTATTTTTTCCCATTTCACGTGCTGTGAAAAATTTAGTACAGAAACTGACGAAAGATTTCCCACCATATTTGCAGTAAAAGTAATCGCGGATTTAAAACTAGAATTTCAAAAGCGTTTTTCTGATCTTGACATAAATTCAAGGGAAATTCGGCTGTTTCAAAATCCATATGACTGCAACGTTGGCGACGTTTCAAGTCAGTTTCAAATGGAAATAATTGATCTTCAAGCTAGCGATCAAATCAAGAACAAATACAAGAAAGGAAACTTGATCGATTTTTACAAATTTTTGGACGCAAAAGAGTTTCCAAATTTAAAGCAATTGGCTGGTAAATTTATTTCTATGTATGGCACTACCTATATAATATGTGCGAACAAACTTTTACCAGGATGAAGTATCTGAAATCTAAATATAGGGCAAATTTATCGGATGATCATTTGCAATCATTGCTAATAATTGGTGTTTCCGATTTGAATCCCAACTTTAAAGAAACTCTCCAGGAAAAAACCCAGTTCCACCATTCCCATTAAAAATTGCATGAAATAGTTTTATAATAATATAATTTAGACTTGTTTGTTTAGTATTGTTATATCTGTAATTTACTATAAAAAAAAATGTATGGTATATATATGTAGCAACAATAAAAAAATTCAATGCTGCTTTACTTGTAATAAGGTTTTTTAATTCACATATTTACAATGCTTGGCCCCCGCTAATGAATTTAAATACCAAACTGGCCCTCGCAGCAAAAAGTTTGGACGCCTCTGATCTAGAACATACATCACACCATACAACATACATCTACATTTATAACATACATCTAAAATATTTCAGTATTTTTTAAATATCTATAATAACAGTACACTTCTACGATTTAGAAAAATAAATATTTTTTGAAATATAACAATAAAATAAAATCAATCCTAATTACAACCCCACATTACATCCTACATTTATTTTATTGTTATATTTCAAAAAATACTGAAATATTTTAGATGTATGTTATAAATTTAGATGCATGTTGTAGATGTATGTATGTTATAAATTAAAAATAATTGATATACAATTTTATTAAATTTTCGAATTATTACTTCGAATTCTCTTATTTTGTGCCAACGATCTTTTAAAACATATAGATACGGCAACTGAGGGTGAAAAACGCACCACGTCCAAGTACGCCACTTTGCGTTGAGTACACTCTTCGCGTATCATTCATGGTTGCGCGCGGCGGGGGGAATCGTCGGTGTTGGGTTTTCACAGGACGATTTGTATGACATACCGTATTAAAATATCGTTGGATCGTGCTGTCTTTGACTGTAAAATGATATTAAATTTCAACAGAACTAAATACTCTTACTTTTTACCGGACTGTTATATTTATTTATTTCAACGTTCATGCATGCATGCCTTACGATCCCATTACTGTTTGATGATTGCACATTTCGGTCGTAGCATCAGATGCAAGCTTAAGAGGCTGTTTCTAAGACTATTACATACCCTCGTATAATATGCAGAATTAACGTAATACATGGTCATACGTATAGCTTCCATGAGGACGAATTTAAAAGCACAAAGAGTTGTATTTTCAGAATTTTATGATTTTCGCATTAGAATGAGAGATGACATTGAATTACACGTTATTATTGAGTAACTAAAATATTTAGGAGCTAGCTCTGGTGATACTGTTTAGTTTAGTAGTCGAGGAAAAAATAACTGGACTCCTTGGAACAAGGAAAAGAGTCAAATCCTGACCTATGAGAGCATTCCACTGGCGAATTGTGCAATTGTCACGATTATTATATTAAGTGGGAAAAATTGTTTTTTCAAAATTCAAAATATCATACCTCCCTTATTAGGGTCAAATCAATCAAATCAATTAAAAGTGTTAATTGTAGGCCAATAATTTCCCTAAAACTTTTGTATGAAACATTTTTTGATATGAGCAACCCTTACGGCATAGTATAAAGAGGGATTCAGTATACGGACTCTCGCTGCGCAAAGGGTACGCCGCTCCGCCCCCGCCTTCCGACGTACCAAAAGGGATATTTTCAAAGTGATGTTAGATTGATGAAATTGTTAAAAAAATCTAACGGTATATAGTCAATTATACCGTTGTCAGTAAACACCCTTGTTCATTTTTGGTGTCTTGATTCGGTAGGTAAAATGCCCCATAATTTAGGAATGTATTAACATACAATGGCCTGGTGGCACAGTGGTATGAAACCTACTTTTGAACCGGAGCCCGGGTTCGATCCGCAGTAGGCGGATCTTTGGCTGGGTCATTTTTTCGCAGTTGAGAATATTCATTGACTTTTTTCAGAGCTATCGATTGAATGAAAAATAATAATAATTGTTATATTTGATATAAAATTGTCATCCATTTTCTTTTAGCCATTTTCCTAATAAATTTTTGTTAACACGCGATCGAAAATTATTTTTTATTAATTAGCCTTTTATTGTAAAGATAAAAACAGAGAGTATATAGGAACTGTGATTGAAAACACTTCTTCATACGGTATAAATAAACTTTATGAATAATGTCATATATGAAGTCGTCATTATTTACGACTGCATATATACTTAAATAAAAATTTCTTAAATATTTGCATCATTATTTAAATAGTTGAGTTTTATTTGAACCCAACATAATTGCAAAAAGTACATTAATGATAAAAAGGCACTGCAGGTAAAATCTTTAAAAAACAGTATAATTCACAGGCAGTAATTGACATATTTAATAGTTGTTTGGCCACTTCTCCCTGCAAATTTGACAAGATGGCGTGCTTATCTGGCCCGGTGAGAGCTATCATGATATCTCCAGAGAAAAGCAATTGAATCCTTCCCCCTCCAGATATCTCTTGAACGCTATCTAATCTGGTGGGCGGGCTCTTGGCCTGCGTCCAAATTTGCTTAATGGCCACACTTACATGCACGGTCTATGTAAGGATTCACATATTTTAAAAGGAAATAAGACGCTCATGTAATATTAGAATTCGTGCAGTAACATGGTCATAATACTGTCATAAATAATCCATATTTATTATACATACATACAATTACATATATAATTAATGGTAAGTTGAATTTCCCCGTCTTACTGTGTACCTATATCGAAAACGGCAAATGTCAGGAAGCTAAATTTTTGTTGTAAACGGCTGTCAAAATCAAAAAACGCGTAGCGATCATTATAGCGTGGCAGTGTTAAGAGATCTATTAGTGCGAATTTCAATACTAATATATAATATATAATACTATAATACGTAATATATAATACTAATATATATTAGGTATATATTAAATATATATTTTGTTTTTTTTTCCAATAAATGATTTAATGGATAGATTTTTTTTTTATAACTCTAATAATAGCCTTTCAAGTCAGGATCTTTCACTACAGGATCAACAGATTTACGAGAAGAACCATCCCACGCTCATATACCATAACTCAGCGACTATGTACTAGAGCAAATTGTACTATTTTTATTATTTTGCTCGATAAAATATTTCTTATAAGTTTAAAGGATGTAACAGTTTTCGCACCTTGGCTGCTGTGATTTTTACGAGTCCATCTCATTTTAGCCGATATAAAATTGTAAAAGACTCGATGATTTCTGAGATATTACCGTTTGAACAGAAAAAATTCTTACAACTTTATAGCTAAAAAATCGATAAATTAGTTTATGAATAATTTAGGACAATAAAATGTGAATAATAAAATAAAGACAGTTTACCTGTGTAGATGAAGAATTTGTCTCCGGAGATATTGTTGTTTTAACTTAAAAGCTTTTGCCTAATAATCTGACCAGGCATGAAAGACCGAGGTTTAAAGAAAATTTAAATTTTGAGTTAGGTAATCGCGTTAATTTGCTATTAAATTGAAATACTTTGTATTTTCCTAGGGTTACGAACTAACGCGATTATGCATACATTCTACTTAACACGCTCCGCGCCGATGGCAAGAAATCATGTCATCGCCGTATAACGTCAGATGCCGCGCGCGCGATATCGTGTCATCTCTTACTGCATTTGTATTGATATTTAAAATGGTGGCATGTCGCTTATGTCTAAAATCATGAGAGGCTAATCACCAACTAACCTCACCACTATTCATCGGTTTATTTCTTCTTAGTTCGGTTTTGACAGCCATTGGGATTGTTTGAGAGTGAAAAGCGTGCGAGTGTATTGAAAGTGTTGTTGGCGGATTTGGTGAATAATAAATCGAGTTTTATTTACAAAAGATATGTCAATATTATATTAAATATAAAAAGTACACATATTTTTAAATATTATACCTCTACCTCATATTTAAATTAATAAACATTTTATTCATTAATTAAAAAAAGACATTTTTTTTTTGTTGTTTGATTGCTACCCTCTTAAGGACAAAAGAATTCAACAGAAATATTATGTTGGATTTTGTTTCTATTCAGGTAATTTATAACTATTTTATTTTTATATACTCGTAACTAGGAGTTCAAACGCAAACGGAAATACGTAGTCTTATTTCGTAGAACGATGCTTTTAGTAAAGTCTACTTTAGGGCGGGCATTAGGTAGTACTTTGCACTATATGTAATTGATGTTAAGTTACTGTCAACAAATAAATAAATAAATAAAAATAAATTTGAATCTTTTTAACATTATGCTCTTCAAACGTTACGAGAAAACTATGTGTAGATATTTCATGGATTAACTCTATAAATATTTTAGAAAATTCTACTATTAAATGCAACACTTAAAACTACAAGATATATTTCGAATTGTTATTGTCATATAAAGGGCGGGTAACGAGGTGTCTGCGCGTACCCACGAATGATACATATATAAATACATCTTCGTATCAATATCTTCTTAGTCTCAATAGTATTCTATTGAGATTCCTAAGACCAAGTTTCATCCGAGGCGATTGTGTGATGGACATTAGCATCTGAATGGCAATCGATTCCTAAGGCATAACTTAAGCTATTAGCACGTGCGATAACTTCGGCAAAGTCAAATAACTTATCTCCTGCTTTATTAATCACACCGCGTCATTTAACACGAACATCCTCCCGACTCTGTCACACCCAGTGCCGGCTGTGACTCGTCAGGGTCCTCGATCTTTTCCATTAAGGCCATGGGATTTATTTTTTTACCCGACAAATTATTCTTTGCTTTTACTGATTTTTTTTCACTCATCACGATAAATGGTTTATTACATTATATTTGATTTAATACAAAGAAATCCTAGTAAATATGTGTAATTTAAATGAAATGTTAAATAGCAGCAATCTATATAGCTGTTCGTTACCTAAATTAAACACCGAATTGTCATAGTTAGTATTCAACACCAACATAAGAGGACACATACAAACATATAGACGACCGACAGCAAATGATGACCACAGGCTAATCCACGAATGGATAACAACTCACCAAGACCTGCAAAAATCACGAACCCATGAGGTGTTTAATAGCCAACCCTGTGATTCAGATTCAATTGATAGATTAAGGGTAAATATATTTATATGTATGTGCGGAATTACTTTGTTTTTTTCAGTGGGTGTGTATATATTTTTTTTTACATTAATTATTAATGTATTTCTCCAAGTTCTTATTATTTATCTCGTAATTATTTTGTGTTTTTTGAAGTTATTATACTTCTTCGCGCCCGTTATACTCATTGGGATGGGATGTTAGTCGAGAAACCGCGTCACGCGTTAGGAGTAAAATCCGGATTATAGAAGAAATTATTGATAATGATAATGTATAGGTGTATAGTATAATTATGAAGTGAGTATTGAAGAGAAATATATTGAATAACAGAGAAAAATGTCTTATATTTCATTTATATATCCTGTGTGAGTGGGTGTGTGCGAACGGCCAAAGAAGTATAACTTCCACCGTCTGGTCCGACGCAGGGCCAATTTTTTTGGATGTGATAAGATGCGCATGCGACTATCTAGTACCTATTTCATATAAAAGAGGCCCGCGCGGGGCCCGGAGAGCGCGACCCGCGAGCGGGCCCTGAATCTCGTTCATAATCCTGCAAACTAACCCCATTAAGCGAGAGAGAACCTTATAAATCTCTCGCTCGCTAGCTGGCTGGCTCGCTCACTTAAAAACGTGCTAGAATCTCGCCTCGGGGTGAATCCTACTTAAGAACCTCGCGGAGTAATCCTCGGCACGGACATATTGTTGGAGACAAAAGAAACGGGAGGCATTCGTCAAGACTGCGGAAGACATACAGGCGATGTTAACAACGAGAAGGCAACCACAAAGCGAGGGCCAGATATGACACTTCTGCGGCTATATTTTCATATATAATTTGATGCTGATTTTAGCATTTATTTTTTGTGCCATATAAAAGTAAGCATTTGTGCGTGATCACACACGAATAGCGTAACTTGTCCGTATATGAATCGAGAAAATGTAATATCAAGCAAATATCCAATTTTGTTTTTTTGTTGTAATTTTTAGTATAACAGTGTTAAAATATGCTAAAATAAAAAATAATATTTTCCTACGTTTTCATATCAAATAAAAAAAGGATGAAGTTCTCAATTCGATACGTATGTTTTAATTTCTTTTAAAAATCACTCCAGATCATCTTGAGCGATTTTGTGTGTTTTTTTTGCATATGAAGGTACCAAAAAATCTAAAAATAAGTTTTCCGTTCAAAATATTTGTAAAAAAAAAAACATATGTTAGATCTCTAATAAAGACCTCACGCTCTTATTATATATTTCGAATAGTTAACACCTCGACACAGGCATTTGCCTAGTGAGGTGTTACTAATCCACACAATCTGTACTTTCTTCTCTAGAAAATCAATAAAATGCTACAAAGTATTACCCATTTAATAATATTAACTGTATATTGGATATTGTAATAAATAAATAAATAAATGTTTTCATGTCGAACAGGCAAAAGCGATTTTAATTATAGGGTTCCATTAGTATATTCCATTCGTATAGGGTAGCTAAAAATAAAAAAATAATAAAAAATAGAAAACCGACTTCAAAAATTTATGGCACGACGATTATTTTGCTTCTTAATTTCATTTTATTTCATTTCATTAAACTCTCATTTCATTAAACTCTCATTTTGTTATTAGTATTTTAATACTTGTGTCGTAAATGAAGATTGATAATATTTGTTAGAATTTGATAATATTTTGATACAAAAAAAATTACAGTAATTTGATACAGTTAGACAGTTAATTTGAGTCAGTAATTTGGCCACAGTTTTTAAGAATTCTGTATTCACTTTTCTAAAGTCTTTTCAAAATACAGCATCCTGAATTCGGCTCTCTTCATCATTAATTTCAATTCACCTCCTTAGCCACTTTGATTGCCACTATTTCTACTTCTATTTCTACTTTTATTTTTGCCACTATTTTTAATTTTACTTTTGTGTACTTAGTTATAAAGTAGTACTGCGTTAGTTATGCTTGCAATTGTATACACTTAACCATGATCTTAATGTCAGTAAATTTATATAACTTAGCATTAGATATGAAATAAATCACTTTATATGTGAAAAACTTGTAAGGATGCAAGACTAACCTAAATCATAAGTTTTTTCTAAGTTTTCTTCTCATCTCTTGTATCCATTGTTTTTCCTCGATTAAATAAATAAATATGTAAGCAAATATGTTCAATTACTTACCGAAATAATTCTGCTTCATATTGGGTTCCAGTAATATAGTGCCCCGTTTGGTGTTTTCGTTTCGGGACCTGATCGGCCGTCAATCTCTTTTTTTAATTTCCGCCCTGAATCGGTCCTGAAATATAGCGTCAAGTGATGATGGTGTAAAAATATTGACATCAATATTAGTCTAAGGGCCAGCGATGATTTATATTATTAATTAATAGCCAATATAATAAAATTCGTTGAAAATATTATAAAATTAGCAGCAGCAGGCAGGTAATATAAAATATTAATATAGAGAGCATCAAAAAGAAAACAATAATGTATCATTACCTAAATAATATGAAATAAAAAGAAAAATTATGAAAAGTGATTCTTTTCAAAAACGTATACGTGATTTAAAAATTAGAATGAATATTATAATTTTTATTTTATAACGATTAATACAAAAATAATAAAGTACAGATTTGACATTTTCTTACATATCTTCTGTAGAAATTCATAATATTTCGAGAGGTTATGCTGGAGTTGATATATTTAAGTTGCCCCTTTAAATTCTTTATAGTTTTGAATTTACTATCCTATAAGAAGATTAAAAACGGAAATTCTTCGACAATGTAAAGCATTCTAGCATGTTGAATAAATACATATAAAAATAAATATAATTATTACGTTCAAATACAAAAATAAAAAAAAATATGAAGATATATATTTTCTCCTACTTTTAAAATGACTTCCCGGTATTGAATTTTGACATGTACTTTGTAAGTAAATGGAATAGCTAAAATTAATAATTTTAATTACCTTATTTTATAACCTATACAAATTGAATAAATACTAACTTTGTTATTATAATAATATATGGCTAAAAATAAATTGTTCATTTTATATGAAAGCATGGTAGTCAAATGCAATAAAAAAAAAGTTCATCGACAGATAATAAATTAGAAAAAGAAACTAATGTATTGCCTTCCTTATTACCTATATACTAGAGATAGAAAGGCACGCAAAACCAGTAGAGTAGAATCAGTACTTAGTCATCATTACCTCATGAAAATATTTTAATATTATTTTAACTATTATATTTCAAGGTGTAAATCTTATTTTAAACAGAAAATAAATAAACCAAAGGTGTATGCGGATTTCGAACCAAGTACTTTTCCCGACTCCTCATGATAATTAGAATATTATACTCATCTTCTCTACATATATTCTAAATGCAGCTAATTGTGACACGTCATAGATCATTTGCGTTATTTGCGTAACTGAGCTAACACTTCGTTAGCAAGCAACATATAAATAAGAAGTACCTATGATTTGTTTTTTTTTTTGCTAATTGTGATTAGGATTTTTTATATAACGTGTTTTATTAGTTTAATTATTTATTTATTATCAAAAAACGTCCCAAGGAAACGTCGAAATAGCATACGAAATATTCCGAGTTTCCGATAATTCATTATGTAATGTTGTTATGTGGCTGGCTCTTGGCCTGGTGATTTTTTCGTACATACAACAATAATGTTTGCGCGCCGGGGCGCGAGTAAGGACAAAATAAAATAATGGCCGAGGGTTTTATTGCAGGCGCATCAGAAAAAAACCTTTTTTGGTCGGATTATTGGTTTGTGATTAATTGAAAACCGAAGTGAACATGCCGCCCTTTTTATTCTGTTTGCGCAGGAATCGTTCACCGAATAATAAATACTAAGTAATTACTTAGCTTCTCGTATATTCGATATATTTTTTGGTTCATGCTGTTGATCTGCAATAACTCACACTCACTTATCTCACAATTATTTACTCTTCTTATATACACGATAATAATCTGTTAATCGTGGAATTATACTTTTTGACCTTATTATTTGATGTTATGTAATCTTATTAAATAAAATCTTGTTTAATTTCGCTGTTTATTTTATTCAATAAATAAAGATATATAATAATGAATTTTTCGCGTAAATTACATGGGTACTATTCATTATATATATTAATTTTCATGTCCTTATTAGATTTCCATAAAGGGTAAGATTCAATTATTTCGATACTGTTTTGTTAAATATGTTAAAAATTCCATTCATTTTATGCTTTAGGTTTAGAAATTTAAATCTATGTAAACTTCGTAATAATAAATTAAAATATCCAATACATTTTCCTCGTAACTGTGACCTGTTTCTTATTTAGTGTGTTTGTCGATAATGTTTAAATAAGTCTTTTTTTACTGCAATACTGTTTTGATTTATAAAATTTGCATATTATTTAAGTTTCATTATTCCGTAAATATACCTACTTCCCACGGTAAGTTCTTTAACTAATTATGTAGTACTTAATGTGATCATTTTCTATATAATTTCACACACATTTATATCTAAGTTATTTGCGATATTCTGACCGATAAGCCAGTGAATATAAGCCTTATGCAACAGTAGCCGACCGGTTAGTCGAATCGACAGTATAACGCAACGCAACGTAACACGTAATACGCAACCGAGTCGACGTCGCAGGCGATTGATTGTCCGAAACATCTGCAACTGTTACCGGTCGGTTTAAATCGCTCCAAATCGAAGGCGTTTAAACCATAGCCTCTCAAACCTACTATTCTAATACCTATTTTTTAACTATGTATTAAGAAAGAAATGTATCCAGTAGTGCCTGTTTTTAGTAATACCAGTTACTTACTAGGCAGTAACCTTAAGTTGTTGATAAATGTATATTTTTTGTAGTTGTTTTATATAGCTGTAAGCATTTTTAAAGAATAACTAAATCCCGAATGAAAGGTCGTACCCTCAGGTCGTACTCCTTACCGAAACCTTAAGGCCATTTTAACGCTGTATGTCACACAGCTAACAAAGATAGCTGTATGGATACGTTCCACGCCATTTTTTGGATTTCAACGTTTACGACGATTAAACATTATATTTATTTATTATTTGTTTGTAAAGTAAATATTTTTTTTGTATATTACTTCGATAAATTCTCAAAAATATTTTTTATTCAATGCCAGAGGTCTATGCAATTCGGCAATATCCCTCGTGAAAATACCGATTTTTTGCGGTTCTGGCGCAAATATCACCTTAATTTTGGGCGTCTCATCATAAATTCTTCAGATTAGAGGGTTTTTGTCAAACCTGGCGTTGTTGGTTGGCGTAGCAAACCAAACCATAACTAAACATATTCGAGTTTAGTTGGGTTATGGTACTTAAGAGGCACATGCGACAACTTTTCCAAGTATCAAAACGCCAAACTAACCATGCTAAGAAAGCAACTCTTCACAGAGTATGATTTATGAGGTTAAAACATAAATGTGAACAATTAAACATAGTTGTCTCTGAATGCAGGACTAAATAGCAGAAAACTCTAAGATTTACGATTAGGTTTCTATTATTATAACGTTTCCTACACACCTACTTCACTATTAACTTTTTATCTATGATATATATATATTTCTTTTTCATTCACTTTAATATAAACATTAATTTTATCATAATTTACCTACTATTATAATGAAAAATTAACTCCTAACACATTTAATGCACCGACGACCATATGGGAAGTTAACACGTTCCTAAAATTTAGACCTATGCATAAATCGACTAAGTGCATCTGGAATTCAATAGGTCGCTTATAAAATTTTGGAATCTAAGTTTCAGCTTCGATGATATATTTCAATGTAAGGGTTTGTTTTCTGTCCTCATAAAAAAATGTCTTAGAATGGTATTATACAAAAAATAAATGTCAAATTTATTTTTTTACAGCGTGTGCGATAAATTGCTAGGTACCGATGGAAAATCAAATTTTAATTGAGCTGCAACCATGCTCTCCTAATAAATGTGTAATATCTGAGATAAAGGTGATATGCTTTCCACGTGTGTTTTGAATTAAAATAGCAATATTTGCAGAAACTTTTGCTAAAATTGCTATTAATCTAGACAAACCCAGATTACTAGTTAGTCTTCTTAAAAATAGGTAAATAAGGTTTGAAAATTGATGCGAGATGGATGGAAAATAGGCTTATCTTAAGTGAATTACGAACATAAACAAGTTGGAATTTTTTGGCTGGCAGAAGATAGTACATCCGATAATATATGTTGTATTATACATACAATTTCTATAATATTTGAAATAATATAGTATATAATAACTACATCATAATAATTGTAATACATATTTTTTATGCTATATAATATAATTGTAATAAAAAACAATTAACCGTAAAGAAATGTATATAAAAATAAAACAAATAATAGATTACCTTCTATTTTTGAATTTGTCAATAATAAATATACAATTTCAATCCTTTTTCGAACTGGTCAACAAACACTGCACCCGTCGACTAAAAAATCCGCACAGCAAACAAATTAAACAAACGTTTCGAACCTAACGAACAGTTCGATTTTCCCGCCAAAGTAATCGAAATTCGAAAATGACTCGCGGCGTTCGATTCGCGAAAGAGCGCGCATTGTTTTGAATATGGAATCGCGCCGTTGGCCGCCGCGCCGCGCCGCCTGGCTGTAAGACCGTTGCATAATGGCCGTTAACATAATGCCTCTTTCACACTATGAGAAATTAATCAAGAATTAAAATTATGAGAATTCGCTATTTCGCGTATTAGTACTATTGCGCCTTTTGATAAAATATAATATAATTATGAAATATTTTAGGCACGAATACACTTAGTTCTTATTTTTTTTTTCTTTGACCGTGGATTTTATTTTACAAAGTTATCTACAGTTTCAAAATTGAAAAAAACTGAACAATGGTCATTTATAACTAACACCTGTGTGTCAAAAATAAAAAAATAATTTATTTGGGACCAAAATAATTATTATATGAAATACGCTAATGCATAAAAATGAAGATAATTGTGGTAAGGGTGTTGTTTACATGTATGCGTGTGTAGGTGGTTATACAAATAGGGTATGTGGGTGTATGTGCCGGAATATGAAATGAAAGAAAGGAAATTGGAAGAATAAATTGAAAGAGTGATGTATTGTTGATAATATCACTGTTGTACAGCATACGAAACAGCGACGAGATTGAATTGGGTATCTTTATTGAAAAAGCACACAGTTTTTACACAGTGACTTAATAAATTGTATATTTAATGATTTTTCGTATGTAAAATTAAAAAAAGCAATAGTAATTGCTAGTTAATCATTACATACTACAATGATAACTTTTACAGCAATGCATGACTTTTAAAGTACCGTTGTATGTAGACGTTCACGTGTGAGTCATTCATTCACTGAAAATATGACACGAAGGGTTCAGCGATAGAAGTGAACGATGGCTTGAGATTGGCCATAAACCGGCAAAAATCTGAATATTTAACGCAGACCTATGTCAAGTGTAAGTGAAAGACTAAAGAGTATGGGTTAAATATCTTAAAGAAGAAAAATATAAGTGAAAATGCGCTTTCAGTCATATATCTCGGTCAGGTCCGATGTACCTTTCAGGTCAGATGTCCATTTCGGATCAAATGCTTTAGTTAGGGTATACTTTGCTAAATTTTAATAATCATTTGATCATGATAAAATGTAACAGAGTACATGTTTATAATTGTACCAAAATGAAGACAATTTGTTTAATTTAATAAAATTTATCAATTAAAGAAATTCACGACAACTTCATTATTTATTTTGTAAGAGTATATATAATTACATTGTATCGGATTGTACAAGGTACAATCCGATACAATCTTTTTAAAGTTACAAATTTTATAGTTTTTTTTTTAAAATTTGTTTTTGGTTAATATAATTATTTATTATTTGATTTAATTTAGTTTTACTGTTTTTATGTTTAAAGCGGACATCTTGAAAACAAAATATAGAGAGCCACATCAAATTTATATAATATCAGATTTCATATTTAGGTATGAGATGAATTTGTTATGGAAAGTAGAGTCGATATGAAACATTCAAACATTTAATGTCGATATCGTCATTAAACGCATCAAATTAAGGTGGTAATAGAATAAACAATTAATAAATATAAGCTAATCAAAGAACAACAAACATAATTAATATAGTTATGAAGTCATTAGTTTGTTATGAAGTTCAATGACCGGATAATTAATATTTTTTTTTTTCAAAATATTCAAACCAGTTTTTAATATCGGAAATGGTTTCGGGAAAGTTAGCGTCTTGTATGTTCTTCGGCTTTTCTACTTTAATGGGTTCCGTGGAAATAGAATAAGCAATTCTGTTGACGAGAATCGCCTGTATTTCTATTAGAACTTCCCAAATAAGAATATACTAACAATATATATTTAAAACCCACCGTTGATGTAAAATAGGGATATTATCCTTATGTTATTTTTTAAATATGCACGCCAAATAAATATAATATGACTTACTTTTACTTTCAAGTAGTGACACGAATGCGTATTCCCACGGTCAAACCATTTAAGTACAGACAAACAAACGGTTTTTGTACCTACCTATGCCTTAAATAAAAAAAAATATAATATTCTCCCAAATTTTGGTTCTTCATACTTATTGTTTCTTTTAATACAGAGTGAACTTAAAACCAGCAATATCCTTTTAAGGGGTGTCTGGACATAAAACTTAATAATTTTTATATAGCTAACAAAAAAAATCCATATAAAAATATAAATAGTCTATTGGATATTTGGTGCGCGTATTGTTGTGTTCCTGACCTGTCCAAATGCGCGGGAACCTACCCCTCGTTCACTGTCGTCAATCCATTTGTAGGTACGGTGCCTCGTGGGGAAGTCGGTTACTGATATTTTATTAGATGACTTTGTTGAAAAAAGTTGTTTAATTTTATATTCAGAATCACTCCTTAAACGGTTACTACTGACTTTAAGTTCATCCTGTATCCTTAAATGTAAATATTTCTTGTGCCAGTTTTTATTATAAAAAAGTTTAAATGAATAATCGATAGGTCTATTTTTCACGGTATTGTCATATTACAAAGTTCATTTTTATCTTGAGTTCAGTGTTCCGATCCTCTAATATTCCGAAAATAAATATAAGGCAAATCTATTATTTTTCTATTCTATTATTTTAAATGCATAAAATGTTTATAGTTAAATGTTATATTTATGACATCAAATTAGCAACCTATTGCTAATAGTTGATATTACTCATACTAGTACTTTTTTGTACGCATTATTGTTATGTTAACAATGTCAACATAAGAATCGTGATTGTGTCATTATATTGGTTGTTCGCAACCTATGTTATAAACAATTTATGTCAAATTTGCAAATAAAAGATCAGGAAAGTAGGTGAGTGTATTAGTATGAATACCGCCCTAAGCCAACCTACGCAACTTTTCGCCGAAAAGGTGCATTATAGCAATTATTAATTATTTTTCAAAATCATAATATTCTTGTGGTTTAGCGCACCTGCAAAGGCCGCCTCGAACGCCCAGCGTCTCGTGCGAAATGCTAATTGAGTCAATGATGCAACGGCCTAAACGCAAATTTTGCGACATTGAAAATATGTCCATTGAAATGACACGCGACAATTATTATTATTCAGACTTATCCTACTTAATATGTTAAGACGTTACTTACAATGTTGAGATTACGCCATTCTACGGAGCGTCTGCTAAATATGGCCACTTATGTAATGAGAAAATAGTTCATACATAAAATATGTTATTTAAAAACACCGCTGAAATAGTTATAAATATTTATTTTATTTATTTATTTGAGTAATGAATATATACATAACCCCGCGAAGGCTAGTGCCTTTTCCGTAGGTATCTTAAGCTAAATAGTATACGACTGTTCAAAAGGGATGGAAGCTTCCATATAAACTAACACTAATTAAAAAAAAAAACATACAAATTAAACAATTAAACGTATCACCATAATGTCACATTGCCTTATAACTACACTATGGTGTCACTTTTCGCGACACATTAATTTAATTAAAATTAAAACACAAACACTGCGAATAAATTACAAAAAATATTATAATAAATTATATTTTAAATATTATTAAAAATTTTACTTTAATTATATTTAATTTTAAATAAAAAAATGTTTATTAATGATTTTATATTTGCGCGCTGACAGCAATCCAAAGTAATCCTTCCTCTATTTTAAATAATGCGTATACAAATGTATAAGTATACTAAAGTTTAGTTGCACTAACCAATAGGGGTATACCCATGTAAGTAAACCAATTAAATGAAACAAAAAAAAAATCACAATAATTAAATTAAAACATATATTTACACATTAAATAATAAACATACATAATAATAAACAAACAGCATATACATACGTAATAATAAATTGGGTTTTGAATAACTTATACAATATATTGAATATACTAAAGAAAAAATATTTTTATAAATTATAATTAAGACATAAGTGTATTTTTTATGTCTTTTTTATATTCTTCTTGTTATTAAAGGTTTGATGTCATATTCTAACTCATTAAATATGTTAAATTTTAATTTGTAAGTCCTTTACTATCTTATTCTAATAACATCTGCTATTTGCACTAAGAAAAAACTTTCGTCTAGACTTGAAATAGACACTTCAGAGTTTTATTATGTATACGAAATATAAAAAAAATATGGTATTTCGATTGAATAAAAGCAAAATTTGAAAGAATTAAACCTAATAATATTTAGATCTGTGTGGCATACATTACATGTTTTTTTTAAGTTTTCACTCGAAAAACTTTATGCGTTTTGCGGAAACGATCGAATCTATCCGCATTTGAACCGCATTGCTTTTTAAATAAATATTTTTTTTAGATTTTACTTTAGTATGTATCTAATTTACAAAGCTTAGTATTTGACATAATGAAATGAAATTAATAATTTAAATTACAATACAATAAAATGACATATTGAAATGACGCAGCGAGAAATTTAAATCCTTACTTTGTAGAACATTATTACAGCTCGCGTATGGTTTATGCTTTAAGGTACTTTTCACGATAGAAACAAGATCCGAGGGTAATTTTTGATATATTAAAAGCTTAAATCAGAATAAAGTTAGTTCAATTTATGTGACCGAATTCATGATATTGACTTCCACTTATACATGTTAAATAATCATCTTTTATTCATTGTATTAAACATAAGCTAAGCCTCCTTAACCCAGATTGGCGTAATTTAATATTGCATTGTTTCTGCTATAATATTGCGTGTTCAATGCAATAAGTTTTGGAGGTTTGATTCGATACTAATTATGATGCTTTTTGCTGTGCTTGAATAAACGCACTTGCCTTTGGAAATACCGACCTCCAAGGTTCTTTTGCGCCCTCTCTCTGGTGTTAATGGGGTTTCGTACATTTCCCACATATTTGTCGGGTTTTTATTAATGCAAATTGATGTCATTAAAATAGTACCTACAGTACTTAAAATAGCTTAATTAATGTCATAATAGCATAATTTAGTGAATATGATCATTAGACCTGCGAACTGTGGCGGCCATAGCACTTCTTCATAAAACAACGTACGACACTCGCCTTACACCTCGCTTTTTCGCCTAGATCGTATGATTTTTACAATTTTGTACCATTTGCTTGAGACTCAGAAAGTCAAATCGAACGAAATTGATACTCATGGCCTCATTTGGAGTAGATATCTATCAGCGTAAATAAAAACGTATAAATAAGCTTTAAACATACACACACACACACCACTTAAGATTCACCTCACGCACATCTTTCCATAACCCCTTTCATAGTTATTTTTAACACACAAACATCCCCTCACACTCTACTTAACTATACAAAACTTCAAAATTTTAACTTTTATTTAAATAAGTTTAAATTAATATATCATGGTGTACTATGTAAAGTTCTATTTATTCTTATTTCTTCTACTTTCGCATTTTTTTCTAGTGTTTTAAACTCTTCGGTTCTAATGTTTGTGGGAAAGAATATATGATTAAGTTTTTAAATTTAGGGCACTCCTTTTAGGATGTTGATCTATATCGGCAATCAAACATTAATCACCAAAAAATATTGGAAAAATGTTTCTCAATTACGAGATAAACGGCTTACTTAAAAATTAAATAGCAATCGTTTTAATGTTTGAGAGCACGGTTGAACGCTGATATAGAACAACCCCCTAAAAGGAGTGCCCTAAATTTAAAAACCTCCCGTGTACAAACTGCTTTGGAACCTCCTGAAGATTGTGAAAAGACGCGTTTGATTTTATGTTTCGTTTTTGTTTGTTTTACGTGATAATATTTTATATTTTATATCTCTTCACTTCATTTCAACGATTCTAAAGGGTTCTTAGTGAGAAGGGTTCTTAGTAACTAAAGGGTTCTTAGTGAGATTATGAAAACTTTAATCCAAAGGAACGTTGAGTAGTGTAAAAGTTTTTATTTTCCCCTACATACATCTCTCGGGAGTGCTTTTTATAACTTTCTCAATCATAAGTTTTGTTGTCCTCGATATTTTAAGACCAAACACCTGTCAATGTTTTTATAAACTTAAAAAGCATCATCCAAAATTTTTTAAACATATTCTTCTGTCGAGTAATTTGAAGTTGCGATATCGGAAACGTCGAAGGTAGTTAAAATTGTGGTCCATTCGAATATATTAGACACACAGTTGAATATTACGTTTTTTTAATTGTACAATACAGTTAGATTTAAACTGCACAAATTGATATTATGGTTATAATGTAATTTATGTGATTATTAATTTTCTCAATGCAGTTCTAACGATGTCAAAGTTGTGTATAGATAGTTAAGTACGTAAGATATTGTGGTTTGAAGACGCGAACAATAAAATTATATATGCATTTCTACATGTCAAGGATTTTTTAGGCGCAAGGAAAAACCGATAGTCAATGAAACAAAGCGTGTTAATTTATTTGGCATTTAACGTACCGTATTACGTACGACTGCTAGTTAAAATGCATAAAATGAATACATAATAAATTGTAATCACTCAATAAGAATTTTAATTAAAAAATTACCACATGGAATTAAAATAAAAACCAATTTATTAATATAACAGTCTTGGGACAAAAAATAAAAAAAGTAAGGCATCCATATTTTTTTTATTACCATTCGAAGTGATAATTTTAGTTCAATTATTTTATAAGTGCTTCTCGGTTTTTAATATAACTGTGACATTTAGAGTTTTTTATATTATTATTTTGAGTAGTGAAGGGGATAAAATCTGGAAGGGATCAACTGTTTGCAATATTACCGATTTTTCTTCGTATTGCATACACAACATTACACGAAAAGTTGGACAAACTATAGATTTGAAAAATTTCAAACCTACCAAGTTATACGCAATTTGTCAGTAGTAAACATAACATTTTAATTTATACCAATTTATCCTTCACACAGAATTTGCACAGACACGAAATTTTGTATACGCATTCGAGCATAAAAAAAAAAGATTTTTTTAAAAACGTGTTTATGAAAAAATGTCCGTGCCGTTGTGCTAATAAATATGCTTGATAGTTTTCTTATTTTTTTTTTTAATTTCGCACAGCTATCCTTCGTACATTCGTCGACCAATAATTTTATTTTAATCGCCCTAGCCGGAAGACCGGATCGAAGCATTTCAAAAACGGTTCATGAGATCTGTTAGTTATAGAACAGGTTCAAAGTTTTTAATTCATTATTCTGGATTCATAAAGAATAAGAGAATAAAGGATTCATTATTCTGAATCCCATGTATTTCACGAAATCTACGAATTCCAAGCCTACCAACAAAACCTAAAGACATGTTCTACTTAAATTAAGTGCGCACGAATTTAGGATTAGCTTCCCCTATTTACCGAATTTGTCATTTATTTCATTGTAACTTCTCCAAAATTGATATATTTTCGATGACTCAGCAAAAGTTTCGCACCGCTGTCTTAAAATACTATAAAGAATGCACAAAACCACGGACGAAACTAGTATACATTATATTATTTTTTTTTGTTTAAATTTAAAATCAATTAATTTTGTTTGAAGTCATTTTTTTGTTTAAATTTTGTCTTTTTGACCTCTAATTATTTTTATTAGTCGATTGAGCTACCCTAGTTTAAAGATTGTGTACTTCAATTTATATTGTCTTTACGTCATTACCTGTATTGTGCACAATTTCTGTTGTGTAACCAGATTAAATAAATATTGATATCTTATTCTCATTTTTCATTCAAAATGACGGGCACAAACGAATTTTTAATGCAAATTAAATCGTGCATTTCGTATTTCGCTTGTGTTGATTACATTCGCAGTGAATTTTCAGAGAGCTGCATCGATCTGCGTAGCAATGCCTGTATTATCGCAGAGCAGCGACCAACCAAAGGCAAATCCGATTATCTTTGCGTTATTAGGCGGTGCTTTTTGTTATTTTGGCGAATAAATGTGAAAATCAAGCGAATATTCATTACTATAGTCGATGCAAGCGACGTTAGAGGTTTGAAATAAATATTAGGTAAATTTAAATTTTCCCTAGACATTAAAGATCCTACAATTATTGTAATTCGATCAAGGGTACGAGAAAATATGATAATGTCAAAAATGAATACCACTTTTGTGCAAAGGCATCTCAAATTCCTTGGACCTAAACTTCTCAACAGCGCAGTTGAGCAGTTTAAAAAGCACAATCTAAATTCACTCATGCAAAAAACATTACCAAACTCATTAGAAAATTCCACGACAAAATATAGAGTTTCGCAGATTTAGGGAAAGAACCACCAAACGACAAGTGTAATAAAGTTAACAAAAGTTAACAAGTGTAGAACTGCGAAAACTTGCCTCTAAATGTTACGCGTCGGAAAATTATACAGCTGATAAATCACACCATATTGTTCCTACCGCGACCAATCTCGCAGAAAACGTCGCAAACAAAAAAAGAAAAGTTAGAGCACTTTTTTAACATTTCAGTTTGAAACTTTTGAAGCCATTTTCACTTGTAACGTCGCTATCGCAATGGCGCGGGCAATTTTCTTTTGCACCTAAACCATTATCTATTTGTTCTATTCGTGTTTTTTTCAACAGTTTGAATTTGTGATTCTCGCGTTACTTAGTACTCCTCGTATCACGAATTAGTTTCACAGATGTGTGCATGTGTTATTTACAAAAAATATGACATTTATTATATTCAAACACTGAAAAGATGGCATATTCCGCATGGGTCGCAATACTTCCATTTGCAAAGTGAGTTCTATGAAAAATAAACATAAAATATACACAGCCGTTACAACTTTAGTCTGAATTATTTTGTATTACAACTTACAGCAATTGCTTTGTTTTTACCTTTAAATTTACCATTTAGAAATTACTATTTCAATACCAATAAATATTTCGAAATCCAATTCGTATATTAATTCAAACGAAATGAACACATGCGATTAACACAAAACAGATTACTATAAGCTGAACTGCCGGTGCTTGTTGCAGAACAAAGCGGATTTATAGGCAGTGAACAAAAACCGGTAGCGCTTAGCAAACGCTATACTGTGATTATTGACGGTTGTATTCCGAGCCGTGTTATATTTTAATTTTAGGCGAGGTTCTTTAAATCTAGTGGCTAAAATAGTAATTTAAAACAAAAACCATAATAAAATAAATATATTATAAAAAAACAAATGTTTTTCTACGAAGCGAGCTACGCGTTCTGGTGGCCGTTGACCTTTAAAACATTAAAACTTTTTCTTTTAAATTTTGTTGTTGGGAAATATTTTTACATTGTTTTTTGCTGATTAATATTTGATTGTTAATATAGATTAACATCTTAAGGGGTAGCTAGGATATAACATTATTTTTTTTTTCAAAAAACCCACATTTTTGGTGATGCACCACACCTCAACCACTAAATATTTAGGAGAGTGATTTATAGCATTTCGTACATTGAAGACTTATCTTATATTTTTGTAAGGTTGATTTTTTTTCATTGGTTTTCGTATATGAAATTAAATAAAAAAATGTATTTTTTATTTTTCGCTTCGAGTTCGACAATGCAGCTTACGATTTGCCCGAAAAATAGGGCATATTGTAGACAAAATAATGGTGTAGTTCTTAGCAATGCGACACTTTAAAATTTTATTCTTATTTTGGAGATAATTAAAAGTTACTGAATTTAGATATAATATATTTCGACGGGGCCGTAAATCATCACTCTCAACTATCGATCGACACTTTTACGACTAAGGATTTAAGGTTAAGGATTAGCATGATCTAAAACATTATGTTACGATGTTTCATTCAATAATATTTGGGCATAGGATGAGTGAATTTAAATACACCTGAATACACCGTGTCCCGAGACCAATCCCGATTTAAATTTTTTTAATGCGATTTCTAGTATTATTTGTTAAGAAACTATAGTCAAATTCATAATGGTTACCGAGAAAAAAATGTAAAAAGTAAAAGGATTATCGATTGTTGCGGCATCGGATTTCGAGCGCTGACCGAATTGATACTATCTGTTGAAAAATTAGAATAAATTTGGGAATGACTATTTTCGCATTTTTTTTTATCGCGTCTTACTCATAATATGGTTACGTAAAACACCCTGGAAAGTTTTCGGGAATAGTCTTGGGACGCCCTGTATATGTTTGTATAATATAATTACTTTCATCTAACATGTATTTATTTATACTAGTGGTCGAAATTCGACCCTAATTAAACTTTAAGCATTATTGAGGTTCATATACTTCTATATCATTGCATATACTTTTTTTCTGTTACTTCAGCTGCGAGTGTGTGCAAATATGCCATTAGCGTGTGTTGTTTGCCTTAATTCCCTGCAATACCTATGAAATTTAAAATTTAATGTTAGCAATAGCTGAAAAATAAATGTTAGTAACAGTGAATGTAGCCTTTCACCTAAAGGGCCTTCAGATTGGAAATGTTTTGCATTGCAAAACCTGCATTGTAAATGTATTAATCCACAATCATAATTATTCAAATTTCTTTGATTGACATTCAGTACACATTTAAATGTATCCCTTAAAATAATTTCATCATTTTGTAATAATATTTACACTATTTAAATTTGCATTTGGCCTATTATTATCTCGACTTTCACGCGGAAATATTCCTCCTTCTTTGTGTCTCACGTCAGTTCTATGTGGAGGCATAATGGAAAATAGGCGCGAATATCTGAATGTTACAAAAATTGAAATTACTGTGATTAAAAAGATAACATGTAAAATGAAATTACTGAAAGTAAGATTAGACAGGGTTTAATTTATCTAATAAAATGTCATCACATTTTCTTAACCTAATAGTTATGCTTTTTGCATTGATATTACTGTAATGACATTGACAGATTACTGAAAAAGGAACATTTGAAATCATACAAAATTCACAGCTCGAAACTCATTCAGTCAATGTGTCAGTTAGTATGAAGGTTTTATTTTATTAAATTGAATGCATTTATAATACATATAGATTATTTTAATTTTCTGCAATTCTGCTCTATATACACCTTAACCGTGCCAAATCTCACACTCCTCCGTGCGCGCGAATCGGAATTTTTTCCTTCACGTATTAATATATAGATTAATAATTATCACACCCGTTATAACATATTATTCTGCAATTCGTAAATGGTAAACAAACAAACAAACACAATATTCAAAATAATTGCTGTGTGGCTGGTTATGTTGCAAAATCGTGTTATAAAGTAAGTATTCGTTGAAATTTATATTGGTAATAGATACTCCGAACAATGTCCGGTAAAGTGCAGTCGACATGCGCCGGTGATTTTTATTGCCGCTGTTCATAATAATAATTACTTGTAATACGATATTACTTGATATTTATCGGATTACAGCCAATTGGGTCATTGTTTCGATGCAACGAAATCAAATTAATTGAATCGCGCTGTCATGCAATGCGACTGCAATTTAAAGTTCATAATTATTATCAGTGTAGCCGTTTTTTAATTCAGTTGCGTATTAGTTATTATGTTGACCGTAACCTGTTTGAAACCTTAAATATGAGATATCAGTTTACCGTTAACTTCAGTAACGTGTCTACTTAACCTTTTATCCATCCACTGTAGTCACACCCTTTATGTCACCTGAAAGTCTTGGCGGAAATGAATTGTCGCCACGTTCTTCAATTGGCGTTTTCTTTACTTCATGGCGTATGTGTCCAGCATGAATTCAGCGTTTTAACAAAGTTTATTGTTCGTTTGAACCCTATTTTCGTTTAAAAATGAGTGCTGAGATTCTCCGCATGCGTATTTATTATTACAGTCAAAATCAGAACATGACTCTCAACAGAATACTAATAGAATACAGATAAAGGTTAAGTATACACGTTACTGAAGTTAAAGGTAAACGCTATCTCACATTTAAGGTTTCAAATAGGTTAGGGAATATAATAAGAGTTTTATTGTAAGGTAAAACTCATATATTTTCACGTTTGATCCGTCTAAAAACCATCCATTCAACTTATAGCAAAACAAAGACTTTACCCGACTGGTAAACAGATATTCTATGGTTGATTGCAGGATTAGTTAAGTTATTGAAACCAGATGTGTCTGCAAAAATGATTAAAAAATATGTAACGCTTTATTTATTTAACAGGTTTTTCCGTGTACACATTTTGTTAATCAATAACAAACAAGGTAAAATAATATTATTAAAAAAAACTACATTAAAAACCAAAAACAATAACAATAAAAAACAAAAAGTAATCATAACTATTCTTATAATTAAAAATAATGCTTCCAGGCGAACAATAACAAATAAATAATTCACGCTGATATCACAAAGGTGTAATAGAAAGCAGGAAGCTATTGTGCGAACAAAAACGCTTATCGCCTAAGTAGCGTGTGCTTTCGCGATCTAGTCAAACGGTCCGAATCCGCGAATAACTTTAAAAAAATAGAATTAAATAAATAATTTTGAACCGAAAACAAAGTGTTGACTTAAAACTTTACACTAGAGATAACGAAATTGGTACTCGTAAAAGACAACCCCTGCTTATTGCAAACGGGTCCTAGAGATGCTCGCAATTGAGAGGAAGGGACCATTCCCATGGGACCCTCCTCCGATGATGCAGTAACAACTCGCGGTGAATACCACATTTGATAAGGCTCCTCTTTGCGAACAGAAGGACCACTCCAGCAGCTCAAAACTCGTTTATTCCGGCTTTTCACCATCATAATTCTACATGAGATTTTTAATACGAATGGTACGTGTTCCTATAAAAAGTAACCTAGAAAATAAAGTATTAATCTGGAAAATCTAAAACAAGCTTCGTGTGAAGATATGAACCACTATACAGCCGTATTATATTCCATGTTGGAATTTCTCAATGCGTTTTGCTAGGCAGAAATTTATAAGCCTTCTTTGACTACCGCCCAATGAATGAAAATCGCGCATTCGCGTTAAATGAGGTGTCGCATGCAAAGTGGGCCTTTGGTTGAGAACTCTCTTTTAATGAATGCCCTCGAAGATTTTTCATCAGGGCATTTTCAAATAAAAATATCTTCGTTTCTATTTCATTACTACAACGTACGTTTTCAAAAATAAATTCAAATAAAAGCTTTTTATGATATTAGAATAGTATCTAGAAAATAACTAAAATTTATTGCTGATAATAATTTTAGAATGAAAATGATTGTAGAATTAAAATGACAAGAACCATGATAATTTCGTGACAAACCAGGTTTCTTTGATAATTTCGTGACCATTATAATTTCGTGATGGTTCCTGATAATTTCGTGATAAACGGGGTTTTCTTGATAATTTAGTGACCATAATAATTTCGTTATAAACCAGGTTTCCTTCATAATTTCGTGACCATAATAATTTAGTGATAATTGAGGGTTCCTGAAAATTTCGTGATAAACGAGGTTTTCTTGATAATTTAGTGACCATAATAATGTCGTGACAAACAAGGTTTCTTTGATATTTTCGTGATAAACGAGGTGTCCATGATATTACCGTGACCATGATAATTTCGTGATAAACGAGATTTCCTTGATAATTTCACAACCATTATAATTTCTTGATATACGAGGTTTCCTAGATAAATTTGTGACCTTGATATTTTCGTGATAAACGAGGTTTCCTTCCATGCCATGCCATGCCTTCCATGCAAACGATTCGAACCTCATCTCTCAAGGCAATATACCAGCGCAACTTCATCGCACCGGTCGTAATTTCCTCACGTTTCCCGCGTTTCATGTTTACAGGCCAGTCATTCTGATTCTAATACAAAATGTATTAGAATCAGAATGACCTACGTGGGTTACATTCCGGCAGTTGACCCAGGCAAATGAAATGCCCATTTTCAGGTCATTTTCTCAAATCATCGGCGATGACCTCGAAAACACATCTTTAGCGCGACCACGCATTTTACATCCATTTTAGAGCCTAAAACCACCCTCGTTTTTAAGTTTATACTATACTATCTATCTATATCACTTTCTTGTGGACACGATAACTGCCGTAATTTTACACCAAACACTTTCAAATTGATACATAAAATTTAAGGGAACAAAATCCGGTCAAGTTCGTTAATAGACAAAATCAGGTCAGGGGGTGGGACGGAAATTTTGCTATAACTTTCTTAGCTTATGCTAAGAAATTTTGCTATAACTTTCTTAGCATAAGACATCGAATTAATTTAAAGTTTATATTATTACTTAGATAAAACCCTAAAACTTACCTTAACACCAACTTAAACCTAGAAGTAGACCTAAAACTTACTTTTGATAACATCAACCGTTGGTCCTAGAAGTAGGATAAGGTGGTTTTTCAAAATTCAAAAAATCATACCATCCTTAATAGACAAAAGATTAAGTTAATTCGAAATCTACTTTGATCCGGTGAAATCTACCTCCACTTTTCGGCGAAGCGAGGGTTTTTTTTCAAATACAGTCAATTTTAAATTTTGTATAAATCGTATTAATTCTAAAATAATGTTTTTTCTAATCAACTGATGAAACACGAATATTTCCTTTTTTTGCAGGTTATGGTCACATAGCGCCTAAAACTCAAACCGGAAAGGTGGTTACCATATTCTATGCAATCTTGGGTATCCCTCTGATGCTGCTATGCCTGTCAAACATTGGAGATGTAATGGCCACATCTTTTAGGTAAGGTAGTTGTTTTATTGTATTTCGAAAACTGACATTGATGGACCATAAGGTGTAGACAAATGTCCAAAATATTTCACCAAGGCTTAATGGGGCTCCCTATTATGAGTATGAAATTATATGAAAAAATGTGAAAATAATTCTGTCCCAATTTTTGTTCAAGAGACGGCGTAAATTACCAGTCTTTTATGTTAGCTAGTGAATTGCGACGCGGGACGTTGCCGTTGCATGCATTCGCACTCGCCAGCCAACACCGCTTTCTCCACCAACACGTATTGCGAGAACCGTTTAACGTTTTTCCACAGAAACTATGATGAATGTCGATATACCGTCTTCACAATTAATACTTGAAATTGCAGAAACAATTAGCTGGATTTCTCACCGGGAATCGTTTCGAAACACAGTGTAGGATATTTATTTTAATCTATAGGTGTCGATAATTTTTCGAATCAAATCTTTATTTTAAAAATTCACCGTTTTTAAGATGAACGAAAAATAGCCTTTAATTAAATATTACAATAATAATTTCCTTAGAATAGACAAAAAAAAACAGCAGGTCTTCAGGGTTAAGAAACACCTGCTTTTCACCGAACCCGCAATTCGTTTTCGTCACTTCATTTTAGCAAGATGATCAATTCATAGAAAAATCGATTGACGAAAATGTTGCTAGCTTTCGTACTATTTCGTACGTCCAACAACCAGCGAGTCCACCGAAGACCAGAGCTGCAACTCTGGTTACCAAAACAAACAAGATTTAATCCCGTAGCAAATAATTCGTACTCGTAAAAAACTGTATCTGCTAAGGTCCTAAACAATTATTATTATTATTATTTTATAGCCTCGTGTGCATTTCCGATCAGGTTTCTTTACTGGAGGGTTTGCTGCTACGTTTGTACCAGAAAACCTAAGAAAAAGAAAAAAGGACGCCACTCCAACAGACAAAGGTATAAACTTTTTGGGATTTATGGTGAAAGTCGATTAGATTGTCTTTCATAAATGCAGATAATTTGAGTGCCTTATACTCGCGTTTTTCTTAGTATAAAGAATAGTTCTATTACTGGCGTTGGAATTCCTAGGTTTTAATTCGTACATAGTAACCCGTTTTTTTTTTAATATTTTATTTCTGTTATAAAATTCTGTTCTGTTATAAAATTAACTTCGATAAGCAGGTCCGTTAAGAGGAGAGTACTCGATATTTACGAATTCACTTGATAATCATAGGCAAATTTGACAACTACAAAGAATCACTTTCTAAAAGATCTAAAGATATGTCTTTAATAAAACTTAAATTCAAAGAATTTACGGAAAAAACATATTAAAAATTATTTAGGTATATTAATTAAATTAACTCTTACATTCTTGCAGTATTATTATTTTTTTAAAATCACACAAGTTATGTTAACTTAATGACCTGCCAAGATGCTACTCAAACGCATGTTAATCGCTATTTGAATATTTATAAAAAAAAATATATTATCCAGCAGACATTCATTTTGTTTAGCTCATTTAAAATAAGATATAATTTTATGTCAAATCTTAACAAAAACGCAGCGCTGAGCTCGCGAAAGTTCTAAGATTGCGCAGTGTTTTTTCGTTTGAAAAAATTCTAAAATAAAAAAGTAAAAAAAATAAGTAAAAATGGTAAGTTTTATGCACACTATTATGCAAAAATAGTTTTATTTCATATAGTCATTTCCAATACAAATGCAAGGTGGTTTTAGTGTTTTTTGTTTGTTTTTTTTATTTCAAAAACAGAATTTTGATTGCTGTCACTTTCTTGATATATATGGCAGTATTTTACTCGTATATACGAAAATATAGGGTTCTTTACATAATAATCAATATATTCAAGTATACACATTATTAAACTTTCATCATTTATACCTACATACATGATTATACAATTGCCACTCAGACGTTCTGTTATTCGCAAATACAAAAACTCACCCAATATCGTAAATAAAAGTTTTAAGATAAGCCAATCTAACTATTATGTATATTAAAATAATGTACCACAGACTACATGCCGTATTATACCGTTTGCCATTTACTTTGACTTCACTAGTTTCAGGCAAGGTCGTTCCAGAACTACTTCTTTAAGGAAATCAGTGAGAGGCCCTCACAGATCGATTGATGAATCTTACGCGATGGCTGACAGATTTCAGTCTCAGACGCATTCTGATACCGAGTGTAGGTAAGTTTTATTAGTTTTAAGAGTACGATTTTAATTTTCCTACAATTCCGACTGTTTGACTTATATTTCAATTCGTTGAAAAATCGGCGTTTCAGCAATTTCAGCCTTGATGTGGCTGCCACAATAATCCATAATAATAACTATAATACAAAATAATACAAGCATACATATTGTATTCTCTACTATTCACTATCACACGTAATCTAAGTACATTTTATTTTGTACTTTTCGTTATGCTTTTCATTTTATGTTTCGATTTATGTCGATTTTTTTTTTGTTATGGTTTATAGATTTTGACCTTTTAAACGAATAGATAATAATATTAAGATAACATTATGTTTTAGAATAGATAATATTTTTACAGATATGGTAATGAGCCATACAAGACGAGCAGCCTGACTAGCCGTCCAAAGGCCATAGCGGCCCGTGGGGCGACCAGGTATAGTGATACCAACCTCGAAGTACCAGGAACCAGGAACTACGGGGGGTACAGAAGGACCAACAGCTCCAACAATCAGAAGCGTGGTCAGAGTCAACCGCCGCTGGCAGGTACTTTCGAAGACACGCTTATAGCAGCTGGTTTATTAGAAAGATAAATTTCGGTTTTGGACGCTTTTATAGGATGACTCTTCTTTTTCTTCTTCCTCGGCCTGTCGCCACCCACTCCTGGATGAAGGCTTCTTCCATTGATGTTGTTGTTTGAAGCCAGCTGTTTGCCCCTGCAGCCCTACGGATGTCATCCATCCACCTCAGCTGTGGCCGACTTTCCGCTTGGTTGTTCTTGGTCTCCATCTTACGATCCCATTCACGATCGATACGATCCATTTCTGGCTGGTGATTCGTCGCAAGATGTCCGCGGCCTTAGTGCGACCTGCTCATTGCGCACTATGTCCCTGATACTGATCCTCAACATTGCCCTTTTCATGGCTCTCTGACAAATCCTCAGCCGTTTGGTGTTCGCCTTGGTCAGTGCTACTGTCTCCAAGCCATACGTAGCTAATGGTAGCACACAGGACCCATACACCTTTCGCTTTAGATTGGTGGGCATTGTTGGGTTTTTGAGGATAAACCCGAGCTTCTCAAATGCCGCCCGCTTATAGGATGACTGCATACGTGTAATAATGTTTTTTTCTAAATAAATATCCTTTATTTTCTACCTTTCTACTGAATTTGGGAATGCCTAAAGACTATATTGCAGGGTTGTTTCCTTTTACACGAGTTCTTAGTATAAAATACAAGCTTTTGCGATTTGGAATGAATGATTTGGACAGCTTTTCGATTTGGAAGTTCTATAGGTATTCGTTTTCTCTATTGGGGTGCTGGAGACCTCAATTTTTACTTGAAACACTAATCTCTGTTACTCAATTAACCTCAAGGCTGAATACTGAATACACATTGTTCAACAGCCTTCGTATCGCTAGTGTTTTAAAACACAAACCACCTTGATTTATGTTCAAACTTCAAAAGAGACTTGTGACTATTATGCAAGCGGCGTCCGTTGTATTATGAACGTTTCGTTTAACCATTATTATGTACTCTTAGCATGAATGACAAATAGTATAACCCGCTTAGAAGCATTTAACATTTTTATCGTGCGTTACCACACAACGAAAATATTTGGGTTTGTTGTGATTCTGATATATGACTTGTTAATAGGAATTAATAGGAATGTCTAGTTATTATAGTTAGACATTCATCGATGAAATAAAAAAAAAAATCTGTTTAAATTTAATTATGCTAAAACCATAGTTATACTTGTAATCCGGGACTCGATTGAACTGGCCAAGTCCGAATGCACCTCAATTTGAAATTCGTATTCACTTCAATTCCTCGACTGCAATCTGTAATGTGGTTCATAGATTCCTATCATTTTGGACTTCTCTGCCTTTGTTCGAATGAAAAGTAACACGAACGCTACTATACGAGAATTGTTCAACGGCAGACCAAACAATATTACATTTTCCAGCGACTCCGTCTCCGAGGTCCTCCGAGCGACGCGCGCAGAGTGTTCAGAGAGTCCCAGTGCTCTGCAATCGTTACATAGTGGATGACTTCGGGAGTAACGGGGATATTGACCGCCACCAACGGGGGAAATTCCACGACCGAGGTTATACTTATTAATTAACCTTGAGACGCCTTCAGGTGTAATAACTAGAAAGACATTTGCTAGAAGCGACACTCGTTTTGCACCCAACAAATTGCACTACTTGAACCAATATGTCAGCTTTAGTCATTTAAATTTATTTATTTATTTATTAAATGATTCACACTCATTTTAAATGAGTACGTATAAACATTATGGATTCGATCAACCCCTTTGTCAGGCATTTAATACAGTAAGTGTTTTTGACAAAATTTTGCAGGAAACGGATTATGAAATGAACTAAAGTTTTAATATTTTTTTTTTGGATATTATCTGTCAAATACTTGACTTGGTTAAGAAAAATTACTGAAAATATAAAACATTTAACAACAATTAACAAAACACACTAAATATCACTTAGTGACTTTAATTGAAATAAATTAGTTAATATGCCATACATCGAAACAATTAAGTGGAGTAAAATTATCTTTTAAAACAATGAAGTACTTTTTCAAAAAACAAAATCGTTTGGTATTACTGTTTTTGAGGATGGGAAGTAGCTTTAACCTACTTGGTCTTGAAGTGTTAATAACCTGCTTGGGCGTTTACTGATTTTTTTACGGAAGGCTATGTTTTAATTTAACGTTTTTATCCTCACAAATGTTCGTCATTGGTATTCAACGATACACAGTAAGTTCATAGCTATAAAAGATCAAAAATCGAAAAAATGTCGTTTACTGTGTTTTGGTTTGAGGCACCAAAACAGATTAAAATAGCTGTATGCGTCAAGTTGATGCAGGATGGGTCTGTATTGACAAAAAGTAATTTCAGCTTTTTTATTAATCCAAATAGTAATTTATTCGAATACTTATTCATCTTTCTTTTCATCAAGTTTTTCTTGAAAATAGACACACTTTTCATAGTTCTCTATAGGTCCATTGATGGTTTGACATTCTTAGTAGTACAGACATAGTCTAGTAAAAAAGGCAGGGCACAAAATGTAGCAGTCCTAATCGCTCCCTGTGCATTGTGCATAGGATATACATTTGTAACTGTGATTTGTTCCACTACATTTCGTTTTTTTTTGTCAAATTAAATATGTCATAATAAATAAATAAATTAGTTTCACTTTTTTTACAGGGATTATTTTTTTTGCGCATCTTTTGACTGTCACGCTTTTAATGATTAAACGTTATAGAAATATTTCTTTTAATATTTTTTTTCTATAATTGAAAACGGTATAATATCAAAAATAATGTTTTTTTACACCCTAGGTCTATGGAATTCATCTATAACGCTTATAAAAAAATAAAGCTATTGTTTTATTAAGAAATGTAGCTAGGTACATTGGACCTAAGTCAATTATATACAGTAAATATAAGTATTTAATATGCGCAATGGACGTTTAAGACATCGTGTTTTATTTACTAAAGAGTGGTCGCCCAATTCTTCTTAGCAGTTAAGCTATCTAAAATCCACCATAATTATAATCAATGGTCATACGCATTGCAGTACACTCTACCCATTCCTGCTGCCAAAAGAGGAATACGGAAAACAGCATTCATCTCTTTTTATCGTATACTTTTGAGAGCTGTTGTGTGTACATTGATATGCCGTGCCGTTTGATCAAATATTAGGCTGATAAAAAAGGTTTTTTGTGCAACTTTTTAAATATATTCACAGAACCTTTTAGCCGTGTTCTTTTACATAAAATTTGTTTAATTATAAAATAGTAAATATGTACAACAATTACTAGATTTACTAGATTTTAGAAAGATTAAAAAAAATAATATTACAATGTTAAATGCAGATAAATACCGACGCTCGATGCCTTCTGCTGATTACGACACTCCCGATGAAGCGGAATTTAGAGGAAGAAATCCGTATCAGGATCATTACAAAGATTATCCTGACGAGAGAAGTAGATCGTTGCCACGGCCTAACAGACAGGACAGCGGTTACAGGTCCAGATCTGAGGGGAGGCCGTCCCAAAATCAAGGAGGTTCATATCACGACAGCGATGCGCATCACAATAAATACTACAGACAAAAGCAAACGGCTGAAGTCTACTCGAGAAGGAGATCTCCGAGCGCATTCGAGGAAGGCAGGCCGAGAGATAGGTATGGCCAACCGAGAGGTAGACCTTATAAACATGATGGGAGAAGTAGATCTTACGACAGAACGAATAGCGAGTATGACGATAGATACTCCGAGGAGTTTCCAAGGAGGAATTATGAAAATAGGCGAATATCCTACGATTCCCCACATACCGATGATCAGTATGAAAGACGAGACCTCAAAAGAATGTATGAGGACTTTGACAGAAACACAAGAATGAATGAACGAAGAGACCATCCGGTCAATTATTTACACGCTCTCGATCCCAGAGATAACAGCAGATATGTGAGTATAATCATATTTCATATTTATGGGGAAAATTAAAATAACATTTTCATATGTTTTATTTAACTAAGCCTATTGATAAAAAGTAATTTAGAGCTTTAGGGACAACTTACGGCCATCTAATAGCACGAAATTATCAGAACTTCCTTATCTTAAAATATCAGTAACAAAATATAAAAGTCAAATTTCTTGATAGTATATTAACATAGATATTGTCATACGGCAAGAAAGGCCTTATTGCCCATTTGTGGGTTAACCATACAAGAACGGCTCCTATTTTATAACAGGTATATTAATGTTAAATTAATAAATATTTAACCCTAAAAATATCAGCTTTGTTTTGCTCTAGAAGTTCCTTTGATAAAAAATACGTTCACATGAATTTATATAATTTTAGGGGAGAAGTTTGGACCGCAAAACAAACTACAGAGGCAATGAATATGTACGAAATAGCATAACCATTGCCAACAATTTGTATGATAATGAAGATTCAGATGAAAGAGAAGAAAGAGATAGAGATTACGTTAGCGAAACAGAAATAGCACAATTGAGAATGAAGCCTAAAAGGAGAGAAAAGCCAGGTACGTCATTTTAAAATGTCTAAAAGTGTATTAAAAGAGAAAGTTGCAATTTGTGTTCACAGACAATTACAGCCATTATATATAACCATATAGTGACTTAACCATTATAGCATGAAGGCGTTAAGTATACTCGGTATTCGAGAACGATTAAGCATGCATATGTGGCGTTTTTAAGACGGACAGTTCAGTTATCTATTTTAGAGAGTTTTTTTTAATATTTAATGAATCTTCAATAGAAAGCGTTGTAAGGTTCTAATTTCGGTCATTGACGTCTTCTTTATCAAGTTCAATATCATCGTCCCTCTCACTCTACTTTAATAATGTGTGTGTAAGTGAGATGTTTGCACACAGTAATAGATGCTCAGTCATTCTGGGGCGCCGTAAGAATATTTGTTTTAATGTTATTACTTTGTAAAAATCCCACCCCCTAATAAAAAGCTTGTCACTTTGTAAAAAGTTATAAAAACCTCAAGCTTAAATAAAAAGCTTTCCACTTTGTAAAAAGCTCCCCCCAATAAAACTTGCCACTTTGTCAAAGAAAACCTTCTAATAAATCTTGGCATTTTGTAAAAATCTCCCCTCCCCCTAATAAATACAAATAAATAAAAAAATACGAATACTATACCACAGGGTATAGCTACCACCCAGAGGCTAAATCTAGGGTTTAACAGCTGCTAATGTAAAATAAAACAAAAATACCTAAAGGCGTTTCTTTCTAAGCAGCCGCTCCGGCCGCCAGGATCATGTCTCCCATGGGATTCCAAGTGTCGAGGCAAGCCAAGCTGAGGGACGACTTTGACATTGAGTTTGCTTATGAGGATGGCTATTATGTAAACGTTAACAAGGACCAAGTAAGTTCATATTTTATAATTTAAAGATCAAAAGTATATATATATACCAATCCGTGTATCGAAACGATTTCCAATAACGAAACCAGCTAATTGGTTCTGTGAGTTTAAGTATTATTGGTGAAACATCTTTGAGTATCACCTAAATATTATTTGAGTATATCAAAATTCATCATAATTTCCGAGAAAAAAAAATGTAGACTTTACTTGACATTACCCATTAAACGGTTCTTGTAATAGGCACGATAGCTGATACTATGGTAAGCGCAGACCACCATTCATTGCGAGGTCAAGAATATCTATGGCGTCGCAATTCATACACTGATCAAAAAGACTGGTATTATTACACCGTGATGAATTAATTTGGCATTTTTTAAAATTATTTTTAACTCATAATAGTGAAGAAAATCCATCAAGTAAAAAGTCCTCAGGAAACACACCAAAAAGTCCTCAGGAAAGGTGTTGGGACAGCCTGTATATACTTTTTAATCAGTAAATATCACCTATATTATGAGTTATTTTTATTACCGGTAATTAACGATGTAAGGTTTAGATCTTTCAGAGAATATGATATATTAGCGATTACATTTAAAAGCCAAAGATACAAAGTTTTGACACACAAAACATTGCATTGTATTTTGGATAGACAATGTTTTGGAAATATTCAATAATACTAATATGATCGAGCATTTTTTAAATTAACAACACTATCAAACTCTGATCTGAATTTAGTGCCAAAGGATGTTTTGTTTTTAATACATTATGAGTTTTATGCAAAAATAAGGTGTTTTCCATCTCTTGCGAAATGTTGTTTTTGGCAGTTCCAATGTTTTGGGCATTCACCCTTCGACCCTAAGGATATTTTTAAATATTTTTATATTGCCAGCAAGAATCCGTCATCCTTACTTTACTGATATAAGAGCGGTTTGTCCTTAGTATAAAAACATTTAAAGATAATATAGGCGATGCAATTATGTCATGATTTTTTTATGAGACGACTTTACATGATTCGAGGTATTTACACGTTGGTTTAGTCAGCTGTGAACGATCGTGATTGACTAAACCTATTGTTGCCAAACGACCGCAACTGATAAGATATAATTTGAACCCTAGTGAAATATAATACCCGGTTTTACATTGCAACAATACAAGAAAACTGTGATTCGACGCTAATAATGTACAGAGAGTTCTCTGTACATTAATTTTTCAGATAAAACCCGTTCCAATTTTTCAGATAAAACCCGTTCCAATCTGGCTGTGCGTATTTCTCGTCGTGTCCTACATCATCGCCGGCGCGTTCCTCTTCTCCCACTGGGAGCACTGGTCCTTCCTGGACTCTGCCTACTTTTGCTTCATCACCCTGACCACCATCGGCTTCGGGGACTTCGTGCCGGCGCAGGGCGTCAAGGCGAGCTCGGAAATGTCCATAGTGCTCTGCGCTTTGTATTTGCTTTTCGGCATATCTCTGCTGGCGATGAGTTTCAATCTTGTTCAGGAAGAGGTTATCGCGAATGTTAAGTCCGTCGCCAAGCGATTGGGTATAATTAAACACGAACAAGGGGATGAAACTGATGATGAATAAATGGTTTTAAAAATAAAAATCTCTAATCTTTTGTGAATGTTTTTTCATCACCCTGACCAACCTCACCTTTTCCAATTAAAACACACTGTTTAGATAATAAATGTCAGTTGCTAAGTAATTGATACTATACTCCTCGTCCAGGTGCATCGTATGTAAACGCTCGTGAAGTCACCGGAAGCGTTGCTGACAGATTTAAACCAAATCGACATTTTCTCACCTAAGGGGTCTGCGTGTAAATGTATACACATCACTAATATGAGTGTTTTATGTTAATTATTATTGGTAGATATTTTCGATAAAATAACTAGTGGACTGTAGGTTTAGGTATATAGGTTTGGATTATATCAAACCAGAAAGGAATTAGGTTACACGGAATACACCAAACTACAAGTAGATTTACCAACCTTTAGTTGCCAGGCGCACTGATGAGTTCGGATGCTGCAACCGGCGTTGGTGAGTTGCACTGGTGACACGGTATATGGGCCGACAAGTACTTGTAGAGCTGCGTGAGAGCAAAGGGTTCACACAACCGCACCGTTCAATTGCTGAAACGTCTCTGTTGGTTTTGGTACGGAAGAGCGAGACGGGAGAATATTTGTGGGTAGGAAAGTGACAGATATATCCTTGCCACGAAGAATAAATTACTTGGTTTAACCTATTTTGATAATGGCTCAAACAATTATCAAAAACTAACGAGTTAAATGAAATAAACATTTATACAACAGCTATATTAATTTTTTGCGAGAAATCCGTTTTTTTTTTGTTTTTGCATTTCCACATTATCTTTTATAAATCCTACGGCCGTCTGTAGTTTTAATTCGATATCTACACATGCGGAAAAATCCCGTCCATGTGGAGGCAAAGCGCATTAAAATATGGTCATTTCAACACGCCTAATATGAGATGACTGCGCGCTATTACTACCATCGGAACTTCTTCCTGCGTAATATGAACACATTGGTAAGTGAGCCTGCGTAACTCGGGTTAGTTCCACTGTTAAAGTGATTCGACAGTGTAAATTCTTATGATTAGCGGTCACTTTTTAGCTTAGAAGCGTACTAACGCGACTATGCATAAGGCCGATGATAATTAATAAACAAGGATAATTAATATTGTGTAGATAAATATCGATGGACAAATAGGAATATAAATTTAATTATCAGCATTTGCATCAATTTTCGATTTGTAAATTTAATAAATGGTTTAATATCATCGAGATAAAGCAAATATTATTTTGAAATTGTGGCCGTTTCGAGCGCAACGAATGAACAGAATTTTTGGTACATAAATACATATCTTGTACTTTCCATACGAATCTTATCTATATTAGCATTTTATTTAAGTGAAGTTTTAATTTTAACTATTTTTTTTTTTTAGTTTTTATAGTAAAAAACTGTTTAATCCTTTAGAAATTATTAATGAGATCGTGGTAGTCAAGTGATTAAGGCGTTGGACTATTGACCCAAAGATCTCGCATGTCTGAATCCGCACATGGTTATACCACTATCTCCCCTGACTCATAGCATAGCATAGGCACATCTGACCTAGTTGAGTAGGGCCCAAAATGATTGTACGCAATATGGTGGAATATGCGAGAAGCATGAGGTGTGTTGGTTGACTTAATAAAAGTCTTGTAAGGTGTAAGAAAATATAAAACAAGCTTTTAAATGCGTACACAAAATTTTGTGTCTGTGCTGTTGACCATTTAGGGGTTCCTTCCTTTGGCCAATCCTGGGTGTAGAATCAGGTCATGCTTACCAAAAAAGTCTCCTCTTGAAATATCATTCTTTTATGTCGCTCCCATTTTAGAGTTATTGAGTTCTCTCAATGAAAAAACAATAGAGATATTTTTTTCTACTTAGTGGTCCACGTATAAATGTTTAGACGTCAAAAAAACTTTTTCTTGAAAAATAAAAGCGATGAAAGTGCCCCTATTTTAGGTTGTTTTTTCGCCCTTTTTAATGGTGCTGCCATGTTGTATCAGTCATGCCAGCTTGGAGATAGAAAATATATCGATAGATTAAGCTAAAAATAGAAATTGGTCCATTCTGGCTGTGAATCAAAGCGACGCGACGCTCGCTGAAAACCCTCTCAAAGAAGCACTTTTCAGTACAATAGAAGCGACGTCTGAGTGTATGAATGAATGCGACTCTTGTCTAGTTTTACAGCGGCTCGGCGCTCCGTCATATTCACAATTTAGGGTTGCCATATTTACAGTTTTACGAAAACAGTATCACAAAATATAAAAATAATATATAAATCAAATATTTAAGTCTCCGCACTCCACGCATTGCAATCGCGCCAAACACCTAACCTAACCTAACCTAACCTAATCTAACCTATAAATTAGTCTCTATCCGTCTGTATGAGTTTTTCTCACAAAATGTTTACTCTTATTCAAATTCAATTTCAAATATTAATTTCCATTAATACAAAACGTATGTTGAATGACAATACAAAATTAAAAAGATTATAAAAAAATTATGACAAACAAAACAAACAAATCATCAACAACAATAAATATTCATAAAAAAGTAAACCATAGAGCAAGCGATAATTTAAAATACAATAAAAAACATTAATGTGAAAAAAAAATAAAAGACAAGTAATATTAAGACAATTATTTGAATTAATTCAAACTATATTCAATAATATTTTATTTATCCATCTATTTTTGTTAGTATTTACTGATTACTGATTTTATTCAGTCATCTATTATTACTCCTATTTTTACTGTTTATTATTTATTATTTGATGTTTGTAGATCGTAAGTAGTGAGAGTATGTAAGGATATGTTCTGTATGCCTTTTATCAATAAATGATGGCTACTGATATAAATGATGGCTACTACTAATAAAGATTTAATCTTAAAAACAACAAATTTTAGTGACCGTGATAGTATGTTTTGATGAACGATAAAAACAATAAAAAATAATAGAAAAGAAACATTACAGAGAAAATAATATCAGCCTAATTAAAATAAAATACTGCTAAGGTTCTGCATTTCATTCTGATTTCGTTTTTTATTTTTATTTTTAACTAATAGTTTTTTATGTGAATTTTTTTAGTGAGAAGTATTGAATGGATTATATGTAAGCAAGCGACAGAGATAGAGGGTAGAGCATGTTGTTATTACAGCTTCATAATATGGAAAAAAAGGACTAACTTTTCTATTTTTAGATGGATCTAAAAATAGAAAAGTTAGTTTTTTGTATGAAGGATCATTAGGAAGGATTGTGTATGTGTGTTAGTTGTTTCGTTTATTGTATGAAGGATCATTTGCCTTTCTCAAACTATTTTTCTTAAGGTTCTAATGTATTTATTAAGGATTTTTCTAAAGCGTTTGACCACATTCAACATAGCATATTATTTATACAGTCATCAGAACTTGACTTCCACGGCAACCTTTTCAGGTGGTTTTTTTCTTATATTAACAATCGACGCCAAGCTGTTGCAGTTAGTGGTCTTCTTCGAAAGGCCTTCGGAATACATCAAGGATCGCATCTAGGCCCACTTTTTATAAGTGAGTAACATTTATATAAATGAGTAACATTTATATATATGATATTGGTAAATGCTTCATTAATTTGGAACATTCTTCATTTGCTGATGACCTAAGAAATGATGATTATAAAAATATTTAATTTATTCATTGATTATCAAATTTCTGCTACAACCCAGTGTGGTAATAATACATTATCTAATAACTTTAATAAAGAAAAAACTAATATAAACATTGAATATACGAAAGGCAAAATGATACTTAATAAAAAATACTTAGAAAAGCATTTGGGAACTGGAATCATTTACTTGAAATAAAAGATAAAAGTGAATAAGAATATTTTTTTTGTATAGAGAGAGAGAGGCTTGTACTTGTTAGTATGAAGGATGTCATCTGTGACCGCGGCATAATCTTAAATCTACGGATGATGATGATGTATATTCTCAGTCTTTCTGTTAGGTGTTCAAAATGGATAGTTCTTTAAAAAACTGGAAACATTTGAAATATGGATTAATAGATTCGTATCAGTTAGACAGATTAAGTTCGAAATGATGACAGATAAATTGAAAAATGAACAGATACAAATAAATGAAAATAGGAAGTTATTATCATGTTACATCCAGAGACGTACGGCATACTTCGACCTAATAATTTAAGGAAACATTATGTCAAACGTTGTCCTGCCTTTGTCCAGTCGTTGATTAAATTATACGGAAATGTATAGTGTGCGAATCGTCTATTAGGCGACTTCATACAACCCTGAGTTTGTACTGGAATGTATTGGAATGTGGGTATAAATCTTCGTGGTCGCTTCACGCTTTTATTTCTAGTCACTGATTTCATTTTTTTAGTGCATTTTAATTTTAACGTGGTTTTTAATATTTATATATTTTAAAGCTGCCGTCAATAAGTTTATTTTAGCCAACATTTTCGCTGAGCGAATAGTACCAGGTGAAGAAGGACAAATTTATTTAATGTAACGACGTTTTTATTATTTGTACATAGGATGTGTTTCGACGGTAACCCTGCTTCACATTTATTAGCATCGGTATCGAGAACCCTTTGAGAGAAGCGCCCCATCCGCCGCCCGTCCGACCTGCGCTACCTTTGACTGGGGAGTCCCCGCCAGAAGCGATTAAACTTTGACTGGTCGTTAAATGAAAAACTTCACACGCCCTGCGCTCTATCTTATTTTGTTCTGTTTCTATGCTAAGCTGAAAACCAATGTACAGGTAACGCCTGAAAAAACAATTATAACATTTAAACAAAACTTTTATTATAAGTGTTTAACAGAAGTGTTCGATATAGTTAGTGGACTGTCTTTTTTGTTTAATCAATAAGAATAATTAATTCGGTGACGAGATGTAGTGCCAAATATCGGAAGACAGAAAGGAAAGAACAGGGACGTACCTTTGCTGCTATCTGCCTCCTTGACCAACTGGACTCGTCAGTGTGAAGATGTAGGTAACTGAAGATGAACCACCTCACTTCACCACACACACTTGGTTCTTCAAGGAAGAGGCACGAGAGCTTTCACGAGCTTTTCTTTAAACGTTCTGGCTATATAATTTGTTGGAAACCTTCAATTTTTAAAATATTAAAAAGAAGGTTTTTCAAAGAATGTAAGTTATTTCTTACCGATAGTTCCAAGTCGTTTTTTATACATAAATATTAATAATATAACATGACATTTCGAATACATTTGGAACTTTCGTACCGGTTTTATTTTACGGTATAAGATTCATTCATTATGAACTAGAGTTAATTAATGACGCGAACACACCTTTTCTCTGCATTTAATATATTATTATAATACATTTTTTTTATTTACGAACGCGCGTAACTGTATCATCGCATTAGGTCCGCCAGCTTCGCGGACTAGAAATTGCATCATAGTTCGGTATCGCGCTAAGAATCCGCCAAGTAATGGGTAATATCATCAGAGAAATTGCATCAAACTTCGTGCGGGTTGCGGCGATAAGTTTTGACGAGTAAACCGGTTGAGGGGTGACTTTGCAGCGAGGAGGGGGAAGGGGGACGTCTCACCTATAGAAAAAGGACTAACTTCAACGGAATTGAGTGCACGACTGCCTTGTGCTAGTTCCGCTCCTGTGACATTTCTTCCTTTGACATGGAAGATGCTGTGTCTTCACAATGAGAACTGTACATGTTAATAAAAAATATTCATTTAATAAATACATATAACCTTTATGTCATCCTGAACATTGGTGAGCTATTTTTTACTTCAATATTTAAAATATAGTTTCAGGCCGTTTAGCACTTACAAACAAGGTATAGCGGTGTTTGTTTCCGGTATAGTGCATAGGCATCCGGATATCTCGCTTCTAATCTAACTTATAACCGGAAATCAGAAAACTCAGTTGAGGCATGAAGTGCGAGTTTTTGGCGCAAACCTATTTAGGTTCGTAATTAGTCATTTTTAGCTTCATGCAAGACATAAATTAGGCAAATGTTTAATTATTCATTCAGAATAAAAATATATTTTCAAAAATAATTTAAGATAAACATTTATTTATTTTTTTATTCATAATGGCCCAATAAGAAGTCACAGAAATAAATAATATAATAACACTGAAAACATAAAAATGATTATCATATAGACCAGTCGTTTATTGTTGTTTTGAACTAACATGGGTACTCACTATGTTAAAAAAAACCTGTTCTAAGTGCGGTCAGAAAAAGGTTGCTTTTAAAAAACAATTATGACATAAAATATATTAGTACTTTCGTTTATCATAAAAAAAATACAAGTTATAATCAGTAAATAATAAAATCAAATTGAATAAAAAAAAACCATTAATTTATTTAAATTAAAGGACTACCTATATAAAAAAAAAAGAACTAAGAATTTAATTTCTATGACGCTCAAAATAGTCAAATAAGCAATGTGTTTTTTTATTTTATTTAAAAGATTAAAACATTATTTCTCTTACCTTTTTTTATTTTAAAATACTTAGTTGTTTATTTTTTTTCTCTTGTTTTGGTAATTAATTTTGAGGGTTGTTATTATAGATTGTATGATGTTTGTCATAAGGTATTAATTAGAGTGTCTTCCACTCTTCTTTTACATGAAATAAGAACCCTGCATTACCTCCATATGAGTAGGTATGTCATGTCTAATAAAAAATATAATATTACGATCAAGATAGCGAAAATGCTGTATTCACTGCGTGGACGACGTGTTTTGACGTGATTTAAGATACAAAAATATATTTTGAGATGATGTCGTGTCGGCTGATTTGTAATAGAGACATAAATATGTTAGTATAATGTCTGATTGAATACGTGACAAATAACTATACATTAATTATAAGAATGTGGAAATATCACAGCAAGCAGCTTGATGTATTCCATTTCACTTCGAATCGACCCAAAAGCCGTATAGCGGCGCTGAACCATTTTTCTGAGTTTTTTACAATGACTTTTACTGAGGTTGGTACGCCAGACCGCATCAGCGCCCATGTCCTCTGACATTTGATGGATCTACTTTGTCTTTCTGGGTGGGTGGGTCTTGTCATTGCGTCTGGTTTATTCCACAGATATTTTCTTTTCTCCCTTAACGGAGGGATTCAACAGGGTTTTATTAGGTAAACTAAATAATAAAAAAATACAGAAAACATTGGTATATTCAGATATTTTTTCATAATAATAAAGCAATGGCTAGCAAAGACAACGGTTTGTCATTTGACAATCTCTATCAGCTAATCCAGAGAAGTCGCGTAATAAATTTGCCGCGTCATCTAAATAGGTAAACGCAATCAAAAATTAATTTATTAGTAAGGGTAGAAATAAGCCAAGAATAAGGATGCTTAAAATGCAACCCTGTGTTTTTCATTAGAAACACCGGGAGGGGGGGATGGAGGGATGGAATTCCACATGGACAGTAAAGGAATTTTGTAACACACATTGTTTTATGGCACATTTTTATAGGTTTTCGACTGAAAGCGGTCCCAATTAGTAGACTGTGGTTGAAATTTTGGCGTATCGGAAGCCAGAATTTTTGAAAGGCTTGTTAGAATTTTAGATTAAGTCACCATTAAGCATAAGAAAACGCATGAACTGCTACTTTGGCAGAGAATTAACGCGACTATGCAAACGGCCGACACTACTTGAATCTAAAATAGAATACACAAAAAATATAAACAGTATAATTACGGTAACGCATCGTAAATAATTATATTTAATCCATAACCAAACGACTATATTTTTATGCTTTTGGTGCAATTTTCTAGTGAAGTCTGCGGATTTATTTTCACTTTTTTTATGGTTTGAATGTAGGGCTAACAACGTCTACAAAGTAGTACACCACTTTATGATAAAAACTATTAATAATAAAAACATTTACATAAAGATTTAGAAATATTTTATAAAATATAATCTCGTATGTATTATTATTTTTGATATACATTTTTTTTAATTTATTTAAGTAATGCATCTAAATAGAATTATTACAATCCAAAATGGAAGGAACATTCCATATCACAACACTACTAAAAATACATAAGGCAAAAATAAAACATATCAATACAAATGTCAACAGAATTACACATTGCCTATTCACTTTTAGTGACTAGGAATTTAATTATGACTTAAATTGTGAGCACTGACAGCAATCCGAAGTAATCTTTTCTCTATATTATATACATACATATAATATATTTATATTATATAATAGATACTTCCTAAAGGTATTTTAATTTTAAAAATGCCTTCAGTAATAAATAATTCGTAAAAAAATTGTATTCCACTGGTGTCGGATATTATAATAAATATGTAGGCACCGTCGCGTCGCGATGTTACGTGGGCGATGCTAAACGTGTCTTGTCAAAATCGCGCGGCGACGACCTAATCTCCTCGCGTGTCTGGTCCGACCGGGCCGCCGTATTTTACTCCGAATAATACTTCCTAAAGACAGATTAACAGCATCAAATGTTGGAGATCACGAGGACCAGCGACACATCAATGGTGCGGAGACTCAAACGGATGGCAGCGGGCCAGCGCCATCTTGCGACCTTTTTGACAAACGCCGCCTCAGTCGAACGGGGAAATGTTTACGAAGCTGCTGTTTGCAAACATCGCGAACAAATTGACCTAATCCACACCGGCCTGTGTAACGTCAAAAACACAAGTTTCCACCTAGTTCTGATCAATATCGGAACTACAAAACTACTGAACTAAAATTCTATAGAATGCATAAAATTTTATTTACCATGATACATTACCTAAAATAACTGTACAGTTAACATTTACACACATACATAATAGTGTTTTCATTGCCACCACACACATTCGTTCACATTTACAAAGCCAATAATAGTTTCCTCCAAACTTAAAAAAATAGAAAACCCATTCGGGAGCGAGGCCGGGACCAGGAAGTAGGAGGAGTTGGGGGTTGGGGACAATCACCAGAATATAATATAAAATATAATAAATTCTACATATACATATGAATATAAATATATTATTCAATGGCTAGAGTAGACACTCTCTTGAATACCGGGAAAGTAGTCGGGATTTTATACATATACTTTAACACTCTCAAATTCACATCTCAAAACATTTTTAATTTCCATCCTTATTTGATCATGTCTTATTTATTTGTACTCTCGAATTATTATAACCAGCGTGTATAAATATTTCGAATACCAGTCCCTATGTTCAGTTATTTATTGAAATATAGATATTATGTTAAATTGAAGATGCCTGTTGAAAAGTTGGCTTGAGTTGTTGAAAAAAGGATTTTTCTTTATTTATTAGTATTCCCGGCACAGCATTACAGAAAATCCATTGCGTTATTTTTTCTCAAATTATTTTTATTTGTAAAAAAATAACTTTAATCAATTTTACAAGCATCACAAGCGTTTGCTGATATTGTAGGATCGCAGATTGTCGCGTTTTTGCGTTAAGCTCAAAAGTGACCCCTGACTGTACTAAAATGCGTGCGTTCAGTTTAGTCTGTTGCTATCTCGATTATGTATTCGGCTGTTTAGCCCGTGACTGAGTGGATAGCGACATAGGTGAAAAGGTGCAATTTTGAGTTTTGAATACTATTCTATCAAAAAAAACCCTAAAATTGTGTTTGTATTGAAATGAGCTAATATGTTTGTATATTGATTTATTATAGCGTTAGTACCTAAATATACTATATTTGTTTTTATGTATGTATGCATGTATTTTGGTTCAATCCATTTACTATTAAAGACTCAAATTAATTACATTTTTAAAATATGATTTAAAAAAATATCATTATAGCGATATTCTAGTTAGACAAGATAAGATATTTTGTATTTAAATAATCTATTATGATCGCATTAAACTTAACCAAATAAACAGGCAAATATTAATTGGTATCCTATGGTATGGTCACAGAATACTAATTAATTAGATTAACGCCTCATCACCACCATGTTCCCAGGCTCTATTAGAGTCAAATTTAGCTTGGTTGCGTAGGGCGTTTACCAAATATTAGTATAAAAAAACATACATTAATTACTACTTTCGTATATTAAATAAGCATACTATTACGGCCCCATCCCCTACAAGGTCATATTCATAGAAAGGTTCGAAGAATCTTATTTTAATTTCGAAAAATTCTAAAGATTGCACGTTGGTTTAATTCCCTGAAACGGATGTTGTGTTTTGGTGGTTTCCGTCCGCCCAGCGGCCAGCCCCAAATAGAATGGATTAATGGAGGGAGGCGTTGTTGCTAATAGTAAATCTATCGTTGTGGTCGCAACGTGAAGACTATAACTGCTCCGCGCAAAGGTTGGCCGCCCGACCGAAGGCGACGTAAAAATAGAAGACGCATCGCTTTGCGTCACCGATTCGGCCCGCTGCGGCGCGACGAGCGGCGGTGACGTGGCGTCGCGACGCCGCTCCGCCCTGGCGACGCGTTGCGTTACGCGCGTCCGCCGCGCTGCGAATCCGTGCAATCACACAAATGCCCGCCGAGTCATTACTGGACATCGTTCGTAACACGCCTACTCAATTTTTACCACACTATTGTTGGACTCCAGAGTCTTGAGCTTAGAAGATCGCGAGCTGATATGTTACTTTTATATAAAATTGTCAAAGGTCACATCGACTGCTCTGATCTTCTGGGGCTCATAGATTTGAGGGTTCCATCTAGACCGAGAATTCCATCTGTCACGGTTGAGTACGAACTATGCACAGAATTAATATATACATTGAGCATGTAAGCTTTACAACAGCATGTTAAGTGACTTCGATATATTTAACACTGCTTTCCCGGCATTCAAGAGAGTGTCTACTCTAGCCGTAGAGTAGTATATTTATATTCATATGTATATGTAAAATTTATTATATTTTATATTATATTGTATTTTATATTATATTCTAGTGATTGTCTGGATTCCCCAACCTCTCCTACTTCCTACTTCCTGGTCCCGGCCTCGCTCCCGAATGTGTTTTCTATTTTTTTAAGTTTGGAGGACTGTTATTGGCTTTGTATTTTAACTGTTTTTTTTGTTTATTGTAATTTTACTATGTAAGCTGTTGTTTCCTGAAATAAAATAAAATGGTTCTCCTTCAAAAAAATATTTTATTAAAATATACGTTGTTGATTACATTGTAATGGTTTTTAGGTTAAAAAACCTTTATACGCGGATAAAAATAACAATTTGGGGTAAATACATTCCAAATGAACAAATTGTTATTAAAAACATATAATTCGGATAAGTTGCCAGCATTCCTAGGATCGGCACAGTAAAACGCAATAACAGCAGACTGCTAAGAATTGGGGTAAACCAAAGGCCAATGTAATGCCACTGTTTAAATCACCCTATTATTCTACCGCAACGAATCGCTGCGCTACTGAAGCTGGCTCATAGTACAGCTATAACTACAGAGTCGCGTTCAACGAAGTCGCTTCGCTTCCGCAAGTTACACGGATGGACACCGTATGGTGCATTCAGGTACATCGTTCGGCCAGACTACAGCTTCACTGACACTTAAATCTCGTCGCAAATGAAACCATGACAATGAAGCACGGTGGCGAGTTCAGCTACAAATCACTCATTTGTTTTGTAGCCGCTTAAGTATTAAGCTATTTTGAAATCGCGTAGCCTCGGTTATATGATTATCGCGTTAACGTCCACTCCTAATCGAAAGAACTTATAATAGGGTTTTCGCAAAAGAGACTAGAGCTACTAAAATTAAGCCAAAACCAATTCTAACAAATCCTAACAGGCCACTGCAGGCTAAACAAACACCTACACTTTATTAGAATATCAGATAATGAGAAGTGCAGGTTTTGCCAAGAAATCCCAGAAACTTTTATACACTTGTGAACTTCCAATTCACAAAATATACCAACTTCTAGACAGTAATCATCTTAACCCCAAAGAGATACAAACCATCACTTTAAAAAGATAAACTTAAACTTAACTAAACTTAGATTAAACTTTATTTAGAGCGAACTGGATGATAAAAGTACAATAGTTCTACAGAGGGGTAAACAAGGGTATAGTAAACTCATACAATGTTATCACTTATAAATTAGATCCAAGTTCGTTCTGTTAAAAGTATATGTTAAATTGGAGATGCCCGTAGTCGGCTTAAGTTGTTATTTACTTATTTTTAGTTTGTTAGTAAGCATTTCTCATACAAATAAATAAATAAATATATACCATTTACATTGTGATATTTGGTGACCTTGACGCATCTGTTAATGACGCTTGTGAAGTCAGAGTAAGTCGCCAACACCGTACGCAATGCGAGAAGATGCGCTCGCAGCCATGTCGAACAAAAGACAAAGCGATATCGTACTTTAGTTATCCCAAACCCGAAATTTTGTGTGACATTAGTCGTCAAGTTTTGTAAGAAAAATCGGAATCTGTTTCAATTTCAACCCTTCCATTTTTTGTTGGCCGACGAGTACAAGTCTATAACCTTCCTAACTAGGTAAGAGTTACCTATTCTAAGGAACATTCACAGATGCTTACACATTTTTTTTACATTGTATTGGACAACAGAATCTTGTGAAAATATACAAATAACTAATGTTTAAGCTACAGACAGTGTGGACACGCCTTTGCGATGGTGTATGTAGGCCAACTGCCAATTTTTCAATGTTATGAAAACAAACAAGCTATATGGGATGCAAAAAAATGAGGTAATTTAGGAAATTTGCGCTGAGAACAAAATCTTTCTATTTTTTATAGACTACATATAAATACTTATGAAGAAAATATTTACACCTTTAAATGCGTTTTCAATAATCAACGACTACAATTTTAAAATCGGAGAACTAATACGTTTAATTATCTGACTTAGAAAGGTAGATCTGACTTAGAAAGCGTTCGGCTTTGTCCCTCAAAGTCTTCCTGGATTGGTTTTTCTTAAGCGAAATTTGCAATGGTCTTGCTAAAAATCCCCCTTCAAAGTCGCTTTTGTGTTGCCCCACGTCTCCATCTAGTGATACGAATATGCTCGGCAGTTTTATTCATCGATACTAATAAATAAACATCTTTTAGAGTTAGGATTTCGGATACGCTTTTTAAGTGTATAGGGTTTATTATAAGGGCGATTAAGTAGTTTGGGAAATATAGCCAATGGGATTAGGTGAAAAAAAATCTAATATACAATTGTCGTATTTCTTTCATTGGTATTACTAAATATGTATTTAAAATACATTTTTTATACTCTGAAAGGACTGTATAATGCTTGTCCAGTCTCCATGCCTGATAAAACATTTAATTATGTGGCTTCGAGGTAAATTTTTGAATGCATTCTGATACTATGACATTTTTCTTGCAGCTTGATGCTTGAAATTAACGCTTAGATTCACTTTTTATACCTACCTATGTTTAAATTCACAGATTTTAAATATTTATTTATTTAATTCTTGTAAATGTTATAAAAATAATGTTATAACGCAAAATATATCGCCTTACTCGGCTATCGCAAAGAAAGATATTTTGTCTATGATTTAAAGTCTTGTTGCCGCGTCGAGAACACTTGAAAAATACGCATACGTAATAATCATAAATAAATATGGATATACATGCAATATATCTCAATATATACAAACAAACATATACACTAATAGAACCAAATATGATATATTTATTTTATTTATTTATTAAAGAAATAAAGAGTTTTATAAATTTTCATACAGTTAAACAAAATAAGCAATGAAAAGTTTACCAATTTATAAAACTGAAATAGATTTCTACTTAACGTTAACGATTTTGTTATAATAGTAATGCTATTGTTTTTAAATACATTTTAAACCCAAAAATAGGTTTAATAATATAAATTAATATTTATTTAATATTTATCCATTTAAAATTTATTTATTAATATTAATCCAATTTAATAATTGGATTTAAATTTTAGTACTTCTTTCTTTAGAACAATTTAGTGCAGTTTCTTGATAACGTACTTATCGTGACAATTGATACATATTAATCTAAGATACTCAAATACTTAGTAGAAGAACGTATTATTTTTTATAAATGTATATATTACTTTAATTCAGTTATGATATATGATAGTGATAGTGAATAATAAAAGAAAAAATATTTTAAAATAATAAATTACTAATTGAAAAAAACTGTTTATTTAAAGGCTGTCAAATAAGCGTTTTTTTGCCCCTATAAGACCTTATAAAAAAAACAATAATATAATATTCGTGAAATTATGAAAAAAAAAAAATGAATATCGATATGCGTAATATATTGCCCGCATTAGGCGGGTATATTTTTCCGACATGTGCGCGGTGGCCTGATATAAACGCCTGTAGCGCGCCCGCGGGCTAAAATTTATCTACATGGAGCGATATTGAAAAGTTTTTAAGAAGCCAAATTATGTTACGGAAGGTGAGAATTTCGCGGTGCTGAACTGTCGGTTTAAAATGTAAATTCTGGCCTCACAAATTGAGAAGCCGCGACATCACAGAATAGCAGCAAGTTCATTTTACCATAGCATTTGCCTTTAAATTGAAAACCATTTTGAAAACACTTTGTAGCTCATAGCGCTGAAAGGCGAAGCTAAAATTATATGCATTGAAATAAATGTAATCTCGAATATTAAAAAGATACGCTTACTCTATGTTCTGCACTACTTTATATTATAGCGTTTAAATTATAGCCGTTTTATTGCGTGCTTCCAGTTTCGTAGCTCTACAACTAAACAAAGTATCATGTATTCTGTAGGAATAAGTATTCTGACAACTTGTGTTTCTTACCCTCTTATATTTAGACCCTACGGGACATTCTAAAATTTCAATGTATAGCGAATATTGCAAAAGTTATAAAGTTTTAAACCTTGACACGTGAATGTACAACTCTCCTCCACCTGGCGAAACACCCTGTCTTCCTCATTCCCTAAATGTGTCACCAATTTAGGTGTTTTATTATTTTCAGGTAAATGGAAAGTGCTTCGAGAAATTTATGAAAGCGTTTATTGATCCTTATAAAATTATCTACAAATAAACCACGATATTTAACCTAATTTGAGTTACAGTTTCCGAGCAATGGTTATACAAAGCAGACAAAATAATCGAGCCAAAAATTCCTTAAACATTGATCATTTTTAGCTTCTATACACACATTCATGTACTAGAAGCTACTATTCCCGTCCTTCAGATGATTGTCTGTCCATCCGTCCGTCCGTCCGTTGCATCTGTTAACTCGAAAATTAAAAACACAAAAGGGTTGAATTTTTGTGTGTACACTGATGCTCTTGAACAATAACCATAGCCGTTTAGATCATATCCCAGGTTGTCAATATAATATAGATACACGAACGTCAACAACATGGACATGGACAAGGTTCATGGACACGATAAAGATGTTTGTGACAGAAGGCAGGTGTGTGTGACAGAGGGTGGGTGTGTGTGACAGAAAGCGGGCGTGTGTGACAGAGGGTGGGTGTGTGTGATAGAAATCGGGTGTGTGTGAAAGTGGGTGGGTGGGTGCTTTACTTAAAAGTATACCTATTTCACACGGCTTTTCACCTATTTGATAAATAGGTACGTTGTAGATTTTAAAAATATGGTAACGGAAGCTACGATTAATGTCTTCTACGATTAGAAGTTAAAGGCATATTAATTTAGTTTTTTGACGAATAAAGTTCTCTCTGTAATGTCGAAAGAGTTTTTTGTTATTTCTTGTGCAAGAAGTTTATGTGATTTTCTTGGCATTTTGAGTTATTTATGAGAAAGCTCTAAACTGTGAATGATTTTTTAGTGCTAAATCTATTTTTAAGTATGTAAAGATTTTATTCAGACCTATGATTTTTATCAATATTAATTCAAGAAGTGTCTAATTAGACATCGACACATCTATATGCCTATTATATTCTATCTTTAATGTTGTGTCTGTTATTGGTATAAGAACCTTTTTTCTAGTGAGGAGGAATCTTGGATCTCTCTTTTTATAATTATAAAAAGCATTATTATCCAAAGTTGGTGACAAACACCATTTTGTTGATCATATAAAAAAAATATATTTTCGACATAAGGAACTTACTTTTCAAGAATATATTCTTCGTTAGGTATAAAATTTGGTGATTTAGGAATTCAGGGAACAGGCGGAGGACTATATTTCAGCATGCCATCCAATCCGGGCTGTATAGTGTATGCGCCCTTTGTTTAAGTTAATTATATAATAATTAACTGTCTAAAATATTAGAAATCAGAAATATAAATAAAATACTACATATTTTTCTATCAAATCGATTATTTAAAGATCTTTCAAGGTGCTGATAGCACCCTGAAAGGTCGTATTATTTCTTCGTATTATTTTTCGGCAGCCATTCAAAAGTTCGTTATTAATGAAAACTATTTGCTTAGGCTCATTAAAAATGAATGTTTGCAGAATGTGTTTAGTGGCTTCTCGTGTCGAATAGTAATAGCGCTTCTCACTTTTGTACCCAAAGGATCAGAGTTCGTCCAACGTTAAGTTATGTTTTTTATTTTGATCGCTTGACGTTGTTTCACGAATTTCAAGAAGCATTTGCAACGTTTGTTAGATAACAAACGTTTGTTAGATTACCACACATGGTGTCCTGAGACCATTATACTAAAGGGGGTGTTTTAGTTCCTTATTACGAATAAGAATTTATGTATGAAAAAGCAAAATTAATATTTTTTTAAAAGAAAAGTGTGTCAATCAATCTAATATCTTTATTAGTTGGCTAAACTTCGCAAGGCCACCCGCAACTCTTACACCCTTTCTTCCTAAACCGAAGTCCTTCCAAGATACAAGATACGACTAGATGGCGGTGGCTCGCCGTCCCGCGCAAGCGCGCTCCTTCGCATGACATCGGCCCCGCTCGGCAACTACTCTCGCCCATCGCCGGTCGCTGCCTCGCATTCGTTGGATCAGCGCTGTCTGTGGCGCTGCCAGCAACACTGCTGCCACAAGTTTTACCAAATTTAGTTGTGTTTGATATTATAGGTTGAACATAATTCATTTTATTTCTGGTGTTATAATTGTGTATAGACTCGTGTGACACTGAGCTTGATTTATTGATAAAGAAGTGGCACAGTGCTTCTTGAATCAAAATGTCGAATAAAGTTAAGATCCCAAGCTACTTAAGTATGGTTTGTAAGATTCGCTGGAGTTTATTCCAATTAATGTACGAATTGCCTTTTTTGTAGTCTGAAAACTTTTAACTCTAGATAAGAATATCATATCAGAGATGAGATTCAACGACGGCATAATATCTGGAGATCAGTGCTGACAGGTCTAGAATGCTGCGTAATTTTAGCAGGGCGTAGCGTACAGATGATAACTTTGACATCACATGTTCAAGGTGTTCATTCCAATTTCGTTTACAATCCATAAATAGCCCAAGACATCTATGAGACGTGATGTTGGATTCGTTTAGTATTTTTGTCATCTGGACAATTTTGTTTGTATTCAAGGATAGTTCGTTAGCCCGAAACCAGTTCTCTAGTTCGATAATTGACAAATCTATATTGTATAGGGTATCGAAATTTTCAGCTTCAATAGCTCCACTGGTATCGTCTGTAGCTACGAGTCTGAGTGACTTCGCAATGTGTTGAATTGGCACTTAAACCATTAGAGTATATGATGAACAGAAGTGGTTCTAGAATAGACCCTTGAGGGAAGCCAATATTAATGGAAAGTTCATTTGAAATAGTTAAAATTTCTTATCGTTTATTGATTGCTTTCTTGGCCATATTGGTTATTAGAAAGAATTTTAAATCGGGATAGGAATTTTAGAACCCTTACCTCAATTACTATTTCTTGTAATTTAGAGAAAACACTAAGTAAAGCAAGGGGGCGATAGTATTCTATATCCGTTTCTTTTCCTATTTTGAAAATAGGTACAATTTTAGTACCTATATATTCCATTTTCTAGACTATGATTATATAAAAATGCAAGGGGTTTACACAGTAAGATCCGGTGTTGTTTTGTACGCGGCGAGATAACTCTTGTTACACAAAACACATAGCAGATAGCGTCACACTGACCTAGACTAACCTAGTCGTTTAGGGAGGAGCAAAGCAAACTCACACAAGCAAATTTACTATTAAAATAGATTTTTTTATTGAAGCTTCGCTCCCATGTGGTAACTCAAATGTCACTCTGTTCACGGACTAAGGCTCTAGAACTACAAGACCGATTTTGATCATTATTTTTTTAAAATGACCATGACAATGTCTTCTGTCTATAGATACTAAAAAACATATACATATGATTGCGCAAAGAATTATAAAAAAATAAATGGTAATCCCTATGGAGAAATACATTTATATACAAAACTTCCCTCCAATGTATGCCGCAGCGAAGCAAAGCGGCGCCTTAGTATTGTTTTTCTTTGAAATTGTAAAGACTTCTTATATATCGATTTAACAAAATCCACCTAAAATCGAGGGGTCTATCCCCTCGCACAGTTAACGGGAATGGTCTCTGGACATCCCATATAGTAAAATATCAAGGTCATTAAAATCAGTAATTATATAAGGTATTAAAGAGTATACAGGGTGGAAAGGGAAGCGGTAAGGTAGGTGGTTTAGAAAGAACATAGATAAGGCACTCTTATTACGTCTGTAACCTTGGATTTTAAATTAATATCTGTTCGAGATTAAATAAAGAATGTTTTACGACCCCTGCCGTGCGTTTAAGCGAGCTCGTGTTTTTAGACATTTTAACAAAACTTTCGAACATTTTTTCTGAGAGCGACGAGGAGCTTAACTTTAATTGCTTCATTCATGAAGAGGAAATACATGGATGCGTAAAAGAGGGGTATTTATTTTGGTTTTAGTATTTTACGGTCTTTCTTTACATTTAAACGAAGAAAACTGATTATAACATACCTGGAGGAAGATTTATTTATTCGTATAATTATATTTAATAAATTGCACCCCTAATACAAATTACCTTAAGCCAACAACTAAAAAACAATAAACATAACAAAAATAAAACCTAAAGAAATAGCAAAAAATATGGTACTCAGAAGTTTCTTAAACAAAATCGTAAATAGACGTCATAAAAATATATAAATTATTGGTAAAAAATATTTTTAAAAAGAAGCTTTTATTTAAGTGCTTGAATGCGTATACAAAATTTAATATCTGGGCCTTTACCTTAATAGCGTTTGTTCAGGAAAGACGCACGGATCCATTAGGCTCACGACAATCTTCTAACGCTATTGGAATATTTCGGCATTGAGGAGTTCTTTCGTCTGAAACCATTCCTGAGTGTAGATTTAGGTCATGCTTACCATAAAAATGCATTGTCATCGGAATTAAAGCAACATGTCAAATTTCAACCCTGTAGGATAAGAGTAAGTGGTTCTAATTCAGCTTGCAAGATTTGACCTAAGCAGATATACAAACATTGTAAGCTAAATAAAAGCTTGTAATGAAATAGGGTAAGATTGACCTAGGGCTTATGTGAATTTAGAGGTTGGATGTTTAAACGTGTTGAAAGGCTAGAATAAATTAGTTTACAAATTACTTTTTGAAAGCCACAAGCATTTGCTTTATGTGGAAAAGTGCTAAGTTGCATTTCACACGACGTGATGTCAATCATAACCATCTTGAGATGATTTATAAATTATTTTTCATAATTCACAGTACCTTTCAGTGTTCAGTCTTCCAGACCTCTTATAGGTAGTCAAACTAACATACAAGTCTTTACTTCCTATCGAGTCGAAGCTATTATTAACCGGTTATTTATTAATTTCTATTTGTATTCCTACTGAGTCACACAAACTGATTAGGATAAGTGTGAACTTCAATAAACTACTTGTGAACCCGGTCTGAACTCTATCTTTATCCTCGACTTGTACATTATCTACAAGTTACCGAAGGGTTTTATTGCCCCCGTTGCAGATTCATACTATTATTTTATTTATTTGAGTAATGCACCATTTACATAACCCCACGAAGGCAGGTGCCTTTTCCGTAGGTACCTATCTTAAGCTTAATAGTATACGACAGCTCAAAATGGATGAAAGCTTCGATATAAACTAGCACTTATTAAAAAAAAAAAAAAACATAAAAATTAACAATTAAACGTATCTACATAATGTCACAGTCTCTTATGATTACACTATGGTGTCACTTTTCGCGACACATTAATTAAATTAAAACACTGCGCACTAACAGCAATCCACAGTGATCCTTCCTCTAATGTTTATGTATACCAAAGTTCAATTGCACTAACCAATAGGGTATACCCATGTTAGTAAACCAATTAAATGAAACAAAGAAAAAATACAATAGTTGAATTAAATCATATACACATACATAATAAACTTACATAATAAACAAATAGCATATACGAGGTGTGATCAAAAGGTACGGTGACTTTTCAAATTTCGCGGGATACAAAAATGTATCTATACTCTTAAGAGAAAGTGAATATTAAATCAATAGAATTAGTTAGATATTAATTGGCTACTGAGCCGGCGACACACAGGCGAATTTAAAATAAGCAAAAAGGTGTTTGGTAAATCAATAGATAGTAGGAACGGTACAACATTATTTCTGTGCACCGCACTATTTTGGTGGCCCATAATTACTTTGCCGTCTAACGAAACGATAATTTATAGTTGTGGCCTGTCATTTTGTCATTGTTTGTTAGTGGGGTTATTTCAAAGTGACGACACACTGGCAGCATTTCAAAATTATTTATCTTTAGAAATCGGTTCTGGTGAAAATAAAATGCTAATCACCAATTGCGTAACAAATTATTGTATAGACATTTATGATGTACAGATGATAAACAGCATACTCATCGTCAGGCCACTTTGATCCTTAAATTTGCGCTTCCAGGCATTATAATTGCTTCAAAAAACCTTATATAATCTCATTGTCTCAGAATATTATTTCTCTTCTAAATGGTATTTGCTTGAATAACTAACATAAGTTTATTTAACGCAGTTTCTTTATAATAACAATAAATATTTTATTTGCCACGCATAACTAGGCTAGATAAGGGCGAGCTTTTTTCGTAGGACAATCTCTATTAACTAATCCAGAGGTCGTGTAATGAATTAGAGTATTAGCCAACAAGGACAAGGATATAAAGAATTAGGTAGAAGCAAGATGTTTTTTTAAGACGACTTTTAAAAATGGCACTATATTGGGAGACTCTATAATTCTCAGGAAGTTCATTCCACATTCATTCATGCTGTATGAACCGTAAATATTTATATTTATATTTTGAAACTTCCTAGGTTTTATTGGAGGCGGATCGACAGGGAAGGCACCTTCGACAGGGACCTTCGCCCAAACATTTATGATTGCATTACAGAAGTGAGAATTCCGGGACGTGATGATATCACCACTCCACCCATTTCATTTTAGTCCAAATTCGGAAACTTGCGCAGACCTCTTTGGTCAATGCAAACATGTTGAAGACGTTCATCCGTTTGAATCTCAGAAGAAATAGTTTATTTTTTAATATTTTTGATAAATGCGCGTTCGATTAATTTAGGATTTTTATTGGTTTGTATCACACTTTAGAATTAATGTACAAATAGACTTTTTTTTAAACAAATATAATAATTAATAACTGACCCTGGTATAAACATTGAGGCACAGCCTAAAACATAATGTAATAGCTATAACAGAAATTATCATGTTTATTGTGTGTAGGTTTTCTGAGAATCTGTTTTAAACTAGTACTTAATATTAAGGACTTGTTTCTGATTCTACCCATGGGATTGACTAAAATTTTTTTTTGTGTGGGACACTTTAAGCATCTCTCTCATAGATTTGAAAAAACGCGGTAAAGTAAAGGTGACCCGTGCAATTATTTTAACTTCTGGTTGGCGTGCACACCTTCTAGCAACGCGGTGTTTAATTGGAATGTTCTAATAATATAACTATACCCTAGCACTCTCGTCTGAAGCAACCGCGGAGCGTCGAATTTGGTGTGGAGTGGTCCTAATATGATCGCCTTGGTAATATGGAACTTAAAATGAGTTCATTCTGATTAAAATAGTTTTAGTTTTTCATTTCAGTTCAGTTCGCTTTAGTTTCTCGGTTTTTTTTCATAAAAAAAAGTGTTTTGACGAGCTGATACTGTTTTCTGAAAACTATATGCCGCTGAAAGTCGGTAGATTTTTTAACCTAATTAAGAACCGACCTCTAATTTAATATGTGTCTCGAAAAAGATTAACGTCTCATATTTGGAAGTACTTTGAAAAAATTATATCGACATCACAAAAGCATTTGACCTTGTTGAACACGATATGATGCTACACGATTGTGTGCGAGGGTGTTTTTATGTATACTTGACAGTCTGATCTTCATTATCTATTAGTTTAAGTTCTATTTAAATATTTTATAGGTACCTATATGACTTTTAGGAACGGAAAATGAATGAATAAATGAAAAGAGCATCAATCTTGATGCTCTTGAAACACAACCATAGCTTCACATCACACCACACACCACCACCACCACGCACCATAGGTCACATCGGAGGCTTGTCAAATTAAAGTCAACACATTTCCATTATTAATTATTAAAACATTAACGGTTCGAGAGAGCGTTCAAATATCATATTCGAATTTCGAGTATTCTGCGTGGGAGATGCCTTTAATGACGCCCGTAGGGCCTAACTCTAAGACCTTACCTTCTGGCTAAATAATTTACTACTTCTAAACAATGTATAGAAGCAGTTGCTATTATATGATAGCTACAGGGCCATTCTTTTTGTACTTTTGGCATCTTTGCGAGCCACATGTGGGCACACTATGTAGAAAAAAAATAATTTCGCGAAAACCTGCTTTGAATTCTGAATAGCAGTGGGCGTTACCATGATATATATTTATATAACTGAAACGCGATTTCAAAATAGATTATTACTTAAACGACTATAAAATAACTGCGTGATTTGTAGCTGAACTCGTTACCGTGCTTCGTTGTCACGGTGTCACTTGCAACGAGATTTTCGCGGCTGGAGTCTTGCCGGACTGGGTAAAAAAATAATAGGGCGACTAACAAAATAGTTACAGACAACGGATCGCGAACAGCGGTCCAGACGTTTAGACTAGTCCCCTCTTAAAACGTCTCTATGTGCTGTTTCTATGTGTTCGGTGATTATTTTCCAAAATATCCGAGATTATAACGCTGTCCGCAACGCGTGGTGTATTTCGGTACTGTCGACAGTGCGTCCGGCGCGCCGCTGTACCGCCGACGCGTTCTCAACGAGACGGCCTCGTGTCCGACCGGCGCGGGCGCATGTTAAGCGTATTTTGACTGGCTTTCAAAGTGATTGCATTATTGCATCAGGCGGCTGGCTTTGGTGAATTGTGTATAAATGTATGTACCTACAGAGTGTATGGAAATTGTGCAAACCAATGAAAATTTAAAAGGTCATTAATAAGGACCTCTGCCACGTGCGATTAATCAAAATACGAAAAACAAAGTTGTTTACTAAGACTCGTTTAAACTGATCATAGAAAAATATCAACAAGACTCATATTGCTATACATAATTTTATTATTCGGAAAGAAATGAATATTTCATTTGAATAAACGTCGTATAAAATGAATTGAAAGTCAGACTAGAAAGAAGTGTCGTCAGCAGAAATAGAATGTTACCCTGACGTGCCTTGAGAAGGCTGCAGAATTTTGAGACTGTACGCCAGGTTGTATTTCTTTATTGTCGTGAATGAATCCTTATCACGCCGTTACTCTTCTCCTTCGCTAAGGTTCTTTTGTGGATTCAGGTTTTGACTAACCATAGTATATTTTTTCGTAGCCGTGAATCTAAGGAGACTGGTCCATCGCCTTAGTGTGAGCACCGTCCGACCTCATTAAGAATGTCGTTACATTTCAATTAAGTGTAAATGGTGGTTTTTTATTTAGTATTAAATAAATTTATTGTTTGTGCCGGGTTAGTGGTAGAAAAATCTGTCTGTGATTCCAGAATAACTCTCCCTAATAATGACCAAATTGCATTTTTAATTGGACACTTATTATGTGTCAAATTTCACCAATTCCACTGGACTTTAGTTTCTTAAATTGACATCTGAACTTTGTGTGTTTCGTTTTATGTTTTGTTGTTTTCTCGGCGGCAACTGATAGCTATCCTGAAATATTATCGCGCTGTGATTGGTCTAAATATACATGGCTTGTTTTGATGTCACTATGAAAGCGGACTTGCTTTACTTTAAAAAAAAAACTACCACTTTTTGAAGCGTTTTTTTGAGTTATTTCGGTAAACTACGTCAGGTGGAAAATTTGATAATCTACAAATAATGAAAGTAGACTTGGTGTACTTAAAAATGCAGGTAACGTGATTATTCACAACGTGGTAAAATTTGAACACTTAACACAACAGTGGATAGAGTTAATACATTATATAAAGGATAAAAAATCCAAGAAACAAAATAAAGTTAGTGATGTGATCTCGAATTTTACTAACGCTCATTTCATAAAAGTAATGAAAAGTGCTTATAGTGGGTCTAAACAACAGCGTATATACAACAATAACATATGGTGAAAAGTAGCGAAGTGATCGGATAAATGCTGCGGTCATTGTAACAGTGACTGACCATCGAAGAAAACAAACATTGAATGACTGACCGAATCGAATGCAGTGACGAAACAAAATAGTCTACTATAGCTCATTTTACTATCTGCGTAAGGTAAGTAAAGGATTATGAATTTCGTAAAGTGTAAAGCATAGTTATACATATTTGATCCATTGTTTCTCAAGCGTTTATCATAATAATAATTATTAGTGTTTTATTTTTTTTTTATTACTCAAGCAATACCCTTAATATTATTAAAAACATTTTAAAATTATCGCATTACTTATAAATTAAGCGAAAAGTTGCAATATTTACAGACCAATAATTCATAATAAAATAAATATATTTTGAGATAAGTACTCGTACTTAGCGTGCATTCAATAACATATATTCATATGCTTAATCTTTAGCGTTACTATTCCTAAGTCAAAGTCTTTATGTAATCACTATCTTGAATGAAATATGCTACCAATCAAACCGCTTCGTGTCCATATTGGTTGCTGATTTTTTTAATATTTTAGTTTTATTAAATGGTTAATTAATATATTGTGTTGTAATAAGTATTAACTGAGAAGTCGATCCTTCAGAAATGATATTAGGAATAATTCTTTACTAAAACAGAATTTTACATAAATGTTTGACATACACATATTATTATTTAAATTGTTATGATACTTATCACGAATTAAAATATTTTTTTTTATAATAAACAAATAGTAAGGATTAACGATTAAACATAATTATTTAACATTAATGAAGAAAAATGATATGATGGTTTCAAACTCAATATTATAATAAACAATAGTTATTAATGAAATACAGTGTATTAAACAATATTTAAACATTGAGACTAAGAAAAAAAAAATAGAATCCATATATTGTTAAAATTCGTAGGGTTTTTGATAGTGTTGTACATACAACACTGTGTAAATTCTTATGGGCATACATATATATGTATGCCCATAAGAATTTTATTTTGAGATGTTTTATTAGCGCCCTGTCTATAAAAACACATCGGGTAATTTATGCGATTTGATTTTCTGCAAAATCATTTCTTACTGGCGTTTTAACAACAGCCAGTGGTTTTCAGAACATAATTTTGACGCACCACTCTACTCTCTAGACTTGGAAATTAGATATAAAAATCTACCTCGACATCTACTAACCCGCTCTATAGTACGTACTTTAGTTAATTTTTCAGCCCACGTCTGATAATCATATATTTTCTTGACCAGGTAGATTAACCGGTTGTAGAGTTTGAAATTCAGGCGAAGCCAAGTGGTTTAATTAAGGCGTCCCGGAGGCACTCTTCTCTGTCTTGCGCGTGCTTTTAAATAGTTCTGTCATCGAACACATAAACACATTGTATCGTTGTTAGTTAATTATGAAAAAAAGAATCAGTTTATGTCGAAAAACTTAGTTGAATTTGTGTCGTTATGAAATTAACTATGCTTCTGTAGTTCTATTTTCTTGATTCTTGTATGTAATCAATAAGATATTAAGTCTTTACTTTTTATAAAATATATGGTAAAATACTGATTTGTCGACGTTCTAAACCTTTAGACTAAGTGGAAATTATTTTTTTAAACTCTCTATCCTAAGTTAAGTCCTCTTAATGACACCTTTTTCTTTTCAAATTCATCTCATCCCAAATGTAAATAATTTTAACGTCAACCTAGTCTGATTCTCTAAAATTTATTGCTGATATTCGTCATAGTGTTGATTTTTCCGGTGTTCACCTTTAGTGGGACTTAAGGATATTGTTATGCTACGTACGAATTCGTAATCACCTGAAGTTGTTGGCGACAACCAACAAGCACAATGTTGTCATCTTCAAATCTAAAATGGGTAATATTTAATCCCATGCTTAACCAATTAAGAGTTTTGAAATGATCTTCTAGGTCATTCGTAAAAAACTTGGGAGTAATGACGTCTTGTATGTGGCGGTGGTCAGCCTCGCACATTTGAAGGCAATTTTCGATTATACACTTTTCCGGATCGAATTCGAAGTCGACGATTACTTGTGAATCTTTCGTTGGTGTAAAAGATGCGGATAGAATCGACATTGTTGGGTCGGTAAATGCGTCGACAGACAATACAATTACCATGTTTAGTGTAATAGTCCATTCTGTACGTAAAATTTCGTATCTATACGAGCTGTCAAAATCTAAATAATTTCGCCTCTCACTTCAGATCAAACGATCCGATTAAAGTGGAAAATAGCCAGAGCATAAACATTAGCGATCGTGCGGTTGGCGAACTGTTTTTGCGGATAGACGATTACTTTATTACTAGTCTACAAACTGTTTGTGGCAGCATGTATGGGTAAACATTAAAATCTTTATACCGAGAATATATTAGAAAAAGTATAATTTTTATTTTTTGGTTGAATTTAAAACCTTTATTTTTGGTTGAATTTAACTACATTTCAACCGTTAATCCCCTCCCAAACGCAACGGCGCTCAGTTGCCATACTGCCATTATCGTAAGTCCAGAAACACGTCAAGACATAACTAAAGTAACTCTATATGTTGTAAAATCATGTGAGATTTTTGCAGCTAATCGCCTAAATAGCGCGTGCACAGAAACCTACTATGGGATTCTCGATGAATCTACGAATAACTATAAAAAAATGAAACAAACCGCCTAAACTCAAGTGTATTAACACCTAAAATACCTAATACTAGTGCGATGGTGTATTAAGAAAAATACAGGATAATATCCATACCTACGGAGATAAAGGTATCTTAGGAACCTCCAGAATATTAAGTAAGTAATCTCATAAGGAATCCAGATAATGGAACTATACTCTAATATACTCCTCACAAACGTGTAGTATAAAAGTGAGATTGGCTTCAGCTTGCACAAAGATCGGCTGGTTCGAATCACGAATACCAACATTTTATTGGCACGCAAATGAAATGTTAGACGTGAATCAAACAAAATCCCGAGGTCTCGAATTTCGTCGCGTGGTAAAAGTAGAAAGAGTTAGTGATAAATACTCCGATCATTGTAACAGTGACCGATATATGTACAAAGACTGAGATTAATTGAATCGGACGCAGCAGAAAGAAGATTTTAAGCTCATTTTACTAGCTATGATAGAGTAAGATTAAGTGAAATAACTAGTGTGTGTAGTGTATATTTATTTAATACATAAAAAAAATAAAAATATATTATATAATGTATATTTTTTAGAAATTTTACTTGCCTTAATGGATTGTTTAGATATTTGATTAATCAATTCAAAACTACAGAGATTTTATTACCCATATTAGGCTTTTTTTAGAAAGTGTAAAGTCAAAATTGAGAATTTTGACAGCCACGTGCTATTTTTGGGCCAGTCGAACGCAAGCGATACGCACGATTTGTAAAATCGAATGGCCCAAAGTAGCCCTGCAGCTGACAATAGCTAAAAGACGGTGTATCGGGGTGATAAGTGATGATGAAGTCGATAGATTTATTTATTGGTTCACAATTTTTACATAATATCTGACCTAAATCTAATTACTCAAGATAAGTCACGACACTGAAGCGTAGTCTACTGCCCAGCGAGGTCAGGACTTACTAGGCGGAGAATCGTAGACAACTGTGTGGTGGATCAAAGATGACTGAAGTTACTAGGTCCCGCTTCGGTCAAGCGGTCAAGAAAACTGATCGTGAGAAAGGAATTTTTTGAGTGCTCACTATTTGTCTTTAGTGACGTTAGAAGGTATGCGAACTGCAATATATAAGTTTTTGTTACAATAGATTTCAGAAACATGAAGTTTGAGAAACTGTCGAATGCCTTTAGACCACGCCGCTAATTAAATTTCTATGGAAATTTAAAGTTTACGAATTGTAACTGAAATCTTGTGCCAGTCGACATAGCGGCATTTAATGTGCATTGTTCATTAGAACTTTTATTTTTTATTTCAGGAAGCACGCTGAAAACTGATCATCGTTTCTCATGCAGTTTAAATTTATATCATTTTAATATTTTTTTTCTCGCGTGCTGTAAACCGTTTACTGGCTCTAAACTCAATAGGTCAACATCAGCCAGCATGTATCTATTATAAAATAGGACCATAAAGATTTCCCGAGGTCTTGATGATGCATTTAAATATTCAAGAGACGTCCCATTCACGCAGCGTTGCTCGACGCTGCGCGGATGTTTTCAAAATCCTGAAAAAAGCACGCCTACGGAAGACAGTTTTTCAAACATAATGATGCTACTTTTATGTCAACTAAGCATACTACACAGAAGTATGCTCTGCGTATAATAAGTTGAGATACCTGAGCTTCGAATCCGCATTGGGTTCACTCTAAAAATATCACATTGTCCTTTTTGGGCAGAGACAATATGAAACAAAGTATACTATTGTAGCCATGGATGTATTTTAGGTACGGAAAAGGCGTTACGATTTAAAGCGGCGCTTAACGATGAAAAATAGTGTTCCTTTGTCGTGAAGTACGAGTAGGTCGCAGTTGGGTACGAAGGACCTCTTACCGAAAAAGCTCTTCACTGTCCTGTGCATGGTCTTATCTGTATTAAAATATATATTAGTATGTTTTTAGTTTTATTTCTGTTAATTCTCTATTCTAAGAAATTAACGGAGGAGAGGACCTTATTTTCAAACATTTTGAAAATCTTGTGTTGACAGAATGGTTTAAAACGCGTGTTTCTCTGATACCTGCCTCTAGAGGTAATGTTCAATTACTAGGGGTATGTTATATTGCTATATGTGATGTATGTGTGATGTAGGTTTTATATGAATATTAGCAGTTCTAGTCTTAATACACCTAGTGATTCTACTAGTAGTAAAAACTCACTGGTGAATAGCAGTCATCAATCAATGACAGGCTACTCAAGATCAGGTTATAAAGTAAGTATGAACAAAACTAAATTAAAAGGTATTATAAGCGTAAACGAAAATATTCAAAAACAAAAATCAATTTCAAAAATCAGCCTCCAAGAAGTACAAGACAAGTCTTTTAGGTACATAATTTCTTTTTGATAATGGTCTTAGGTATAAACCACTCTTCTAAATACTTAGTAGTTGAGGAGTGGTGCATCACCAAGAATGTGTTTTTTTTTACGATTTCCAATGTTACCCTTAGCTGCGCGCCCTTAACCAACCCAAAAAGGACATGAAAACTGAGGTTCATTTTTGCAATTCAGTATTGTATTAACGAGCATTGTCTTGAGAATTGTCATAACTTTGGTCATATCAATTATTTTGAGCCCTATTTAACTAAGCTAAAATTATTTGTGCTCAAATCAGTGGAGATGGTTGTTATGAAGCCCGCTAAAACTAAAAGAAGCTAAATGTGCAGTTTCGAACCCGCGACCACTGAGAAATAATAACCTAAAAAATGTAGATTATAATGTCGATAGGTTAGTGTTGCACTCACAATAAGCACAGTTCTTAAACACTGTGTTCACTGTTCCAAGACCATTCCCAAAAAAACAGTAAACTTTACGGAATGATATTAAATCGTTCTCCAGGCGCGTCACGCCGCCGGGTCATTGACCTTCCGGGGTTGAGCCCGAGGAGGGAATTTACAAAAACGAGAATTTACATGAGCGCTTTGATAATATTAATAAATATGGACATGACCTTCTTTCGCATTTTTTTATACATTTTATCACACGTAATAGGGAACATAAAAATCCCCTTTAGTATTTGGGACTTGTCTTGGAAAATCCCCTCTATAAACAGTACAGTATTAGTAATAATTTTATTGATACACTTGAAATACGAGAAAAGAAGCCAATAAGGGTGCTACTTAACATTTTGCTCTTTTTCCGGTCGAATCCTACTTTACTTCTGAATCACTCGTTATAAAGCCAACGGCTATACACTACAAAAGAGTGAGACGAAAGACGAAATAGATAACGAACGGAGAAAGATGGAATACGATATCATACGTCTTGGAAACGAAAAGTGGCTTAAATGACATTTTTACATAATTTATTTGTTTGCTTCTTAAATATGCATATTTACAATAACTTGAAAAATTCATTTAAAATCAACTGAGTCTCCTATTCAACAATTTTCTATTTAGTAATTATAATTGAAGGAACAAGCAAACTAACTTAGTAACAAACTAATATTTAGAATATTCAGACATGACATGGTTGTTACAGCTCATGAGTACAAATACGTAAAATAATATACACAAGAATGGCTATAACACTCTGTATCTATAATATAATATGAACTGCTCCATTTCATTGTTTAGTAGTAGGAAATTATGTAACCAGAATCTGACGTCTTACAGCTAGGCCCATTACCTAGTCGTTAACGGCATCCCCAGATTACTCGCGCCTGTGGTACCTCTGGCGGCATGACATTCTTTCAATTTCGTCATAAATTTTAACCCCAGTTTAGTTCATTGAATTTGTGATTTATTTAATGTTAATCGGAAAAATTAAAACTCGGAAAAAGTTTCGCTGTCTTAGGTTTTATTACCGTCTATCTGAAAAATACACACACGAAAGGGTTGAATTTTTGTGTATAGATTAATACTCTTGAAAAACCGCTATAGCCGTTTAGATTACATCGAAAGCAGGTCGAATACATACATACATAACATTAAAGTCAACATTTTTTTAGTACTGATGATAGAAACATTGACAGTTCGATAGAGCGCTCATTAATATCAAATTCGAATTTTTAAAATATGTCTGCACGGCTGTTCAGTTGGAACGTATTAATACTGGTCCGTTAAAATTAATACAAACTCTAATATGCGCGTAAAAGGAAACATGCAAAAGAATGTTCAGTGCCACGTTATAAATATAACCAGGTAGCCCTATGTAGCACCAAGATGAAACCTATGCTAGCAGCATATTGGAGCGGAGAAATGCGAACTTCAAATAAATAATTGTTTTCCTAAAATTCGAACAAAATGCGCGCAGAAAAAAATTAACATGGGATTTCCCATAGAGAACCTATTTTTAAACATAACTTTTTTATTATTTCGAATAATAAAATTCCGGCTCCGTCACGACCTAGTATTTTTCATGTAGATTCGATTAAAACTTTAAAATTCTAAAATCGTTAGTTAAATCATTGATATCTGACATCACAAACATAGGAGTCGCGTAGTGGGGGGAGCTACGCTCCGATAAATTAAAATTTTGTGTCCATATTTATTTATTTATTGTTTTGTTTATTATGGTAACCCATTTAATTTTTGTATTTTTGGTGCCGTTAATGACGATATAACATGTAACTAGTTAATAATGCGTCTTTACCGCAATAAATCTCTTCAGCTTCACCTTAGCACCTCAATGTAAGTGGGCGTTACATGATCATGGGATTACGCTGTTTGCACATGACTGATGTCACCGTTAGGTTTTTTTTTTGCATGGATGATATTACAATTTAAAGCAATTTAATCCAACTTAAATATGCAATTAGGCCGTAATCTTTATTTACGATACAATACTAATTCCTGAAAATAATTTCCGTACAAGTTGTTTTCATATATCTGATGTGTTTTTTTTACATTTGTATTATTCATTTTTTTTGTTTATAGGTATATTTTTTATTTATCTCTTGTTATTTTATTTATTTATTTAGAAAGTACATAACAGCGATACAGGAAGACAATTCTCTAACACTACATTTACATGGCCAAAAAAATGTACCAAACATGAAAATGGTTGACAACAACAAATTAAAATTAAACTTTAACCTCAACGTCATATTAGGTATTTACCATATCAAGTCAAATGTAGTGCAATTTTTAAATTTAGTGTCTTTTATGAATCCGGGTAATTTTACCATTTTTTATTAATCATTAAAATTGTTATTATTGTGTCCCCTTCTCGACTAAATCAAATATGCTTGTGTCAGAGTCAGGGGGAAACAGTGGTAATGATGCGTTAAAATTAGTATTACTAAGTGCGGATTGGAATCCACGAACGCTGGTATAATAGTTAAACACCTTAACCACTAGACTGCCACGATTTCATATGAAATACAATCAAAGACACTAACAAAACATAAGATTTAGGACGTTGTTACCAACTTTATACAAGATTATTTCAATATATGTGGTAATTTCTATAGTTATTTTTTGCCGTTACCTCTAACATTATCGTAAACCGTAGTATATCGCTACACCATTAGTATGCTGACACCATTAGCACCTTTTGGCTGGCGTTCAAACGTATCTTTTAAAGTGATGCGACGACAAGGATATCAACTGTCCTTTATGCTTTATTGAAAGAAATCAACAGTCTAACAAACAAATGAGAAATATTTACGATAAGCTAGTATTTGTAATAAGTAATAAGTATTTGTAAAAAAGATTTTTATTGTTAATATAAAAACAAATATTAGTAACATTATTATTAATGTTATTGTTATATTGTTCGTTTTTTTCAATGAGTTGTGAACTAAAGTAAAAACAAGAGAGTTTTTTTTGTTCTAGCCAGTTTAATCCCCTAGACTTTGGAATTCTAATTGGCTGTCTATCCGTAGAAATTACTTTTTGAAGTAAAATAAAGTCAACTAATTAATCATGCAATTATTAAAAACTAAATAAATTCTCAGGATAGGACACATTTTATATCTCGACTACAATTTGGCCTAGGTCTCGATTAAAAATATTTTGCGCGGAAACGACTATTTTCGTTGGCTTCGCTAGTTGAGTAACGTTGCATGGATATTATTGACGTAAGAATGACACTTTTTTTATTTTCCTCATTTTAATTGTGTGTTTTACCAAAACTGTGTTGTTAAAACTTCGTAAAATTAAAAAAAGAGTAGCAGAATAAAGATAATTTTAATTTTAAATGATGACAATGATGACGCAAACAGATACCATATTTTCGAAAATAAAAAGTTCTTCGATTTCCTATTTATTTATGTATTCTGGATACCCAACAATAATTGTACACAATACAGGTAATATCGTAAAGACAATATAAATTGACTAACAAAAATAAATAGAGGTAAAAAGGAATAATATTAAACCGCTTATTAATTAAATCGCTTAGTAAGCATTTTCTTTAGACAATGATCTTATCAGCATTATTTCTAAACGATTGTTGACTTAAATAGCGCTTTATTTCATATTTATTTGGGTTTATAAAGAATTAAAAAGTTAACAAACTCATACGAACTAAAAATATGAGCTTTAAATTTATTTTAAAAGTAGAGTGCGCGATGTACAACAAATAAAAAGTAAAATACATTTAGAAAAACTAAGGTTATTCGCAGATACGATGAAATTCGCGATCTCAGGTGAGTACTTAGTACATTTAATCCACGGTACTAATAAAGAAGCTCTAAGTACGAGAAAATACGATAGAAATACAATAATTATACCGGACGCTTATGCCTCTCTGCGGCTTCTAAGAGATTTGAAAATTTATAGTCTTTATTCGTATTCAGCGAAAGACAAAGAATGAATCTCGGGAGTCAAACTACCTTCCCTCCGCCGGACTTTTCTTTTCACAGCGTATTGTCTCGGCGGCATTGTTTTCGCGACTGCGCTCCGTCTGACTAATTTTAAATTAAGCTAAGCACATCTCGTCTCGCGCTTGTGAGGTTTAAATTGGTTTGATTTTAAACTAAACTAAACTAACTAACTAAACTACAAACTAAATAAACTAACTAAAGGTACAAAAAGAGTGCAATACAATAATCAAAGCAATAAATCGCAATGCATTTTTGAAAGGTTCTAAATCGCATTAAAATATTGTTTCCTAAAAATAATTTCATCAACTTGTTAGCTATAAAAAACGTTAAAACTGCTTGAAACAGTGGGCGGTAAAAGTAAATATAATCAATTAGCTACCTTTTGCTATATATGATTTATTAAAATGAGGTACAATAAATCATATATAAAACCGAATGATCTAGAAACATACGTCATCTGAAAAAATACTACACAACAATCCTATTAATATCCTAAACATAAATTACACAACAATCCTATTAAAAAATAGATTATTAGCTAAAAACAAAATGCTAGCAACGTGCTAAATATATAATATGTGCACACATACTTTTTTTTATAGTATATAACAATAAAATAATATTAATAACATTCGACATTTTTTAATGAAAGTATTACTTTCAATATTTGTTATCAGTATTAATTTAAAAAAAGGACTAAATTGTTCTAAACTCTTTTCAAGTAAGCTAAATTTGCTTGTGCTTGAGTCAGGAAAGATGGAGATGATGAAGTTTTAAAATTGTTACTATAGGTAGGTAGGTATTAAGTGCGTATCTTAGTTGTTTTAGGAGATAAATTAAAAAATATTACTTAATAAGGCCATAATATTAAAAAAGTCAGGTAAAAGAGAGCGGGCAACGTATATTATTTAGATTTTGGCCCCTATATTTATAATTTATAAGAAATAAATATTTTAAAAGACGGTCTTTGACTCAGCTTTCAAATATGATCCTTCGCGGTCTGAAATTAGTGCCCAACTAGCCGAACTAAATTTGCCAAAACAAATCCAGCTTAAATATAACCTCTAAATTTAAATTCTCTAAATTAATTTTAATTGGTGTTTTCTTAGTTAAATTCAAATTTATCTAATAAAACACCATCACCTGTGAATACCAGCAATATCATTAGAGCTAGCTACTAAATATAATAACTATAATAATAATAACAGAAAAGGTAAAATACTTTAATTTTATTTGCCGTATCTGCTGGATTTTATAGCTATACTCGTATATAATATATATTTTATAGCTGGATTCGATATCGAGATTCGATTATATGCCAAATATTTTCTTAGCTATTAGAGGTAGAACGAAGTGAGAGAATGTTTTTAGTGTGGGTAGGTCCGCATGATACAATAATAAAAAATATATAAAAAAGCATGGCACTAATATCGAAACATTTCGAACGGAAAACGCATTTCTTGATTTATTGCTATCTTACAGGAGACGTAGCTTTTCGAAAGAAATCGCGTAAGCCACTGCGATGTATATATACATACATACATCCATACATACATACAATTATACATACATACATACAATTAAGGATTTTGGTATCAACACTGCGCAAATCCACAATCGTAATTTTTCCAACTTTCGATACTAAAATTTATATTAATTTTCAAAATATCTCAAATTAACCTTATTACTCAGATTTTATTTACATCAAAACTTTCGTGTGTTTAACATCAATGTTGCTTTAATGTAAAATCAACCAATAGGGTTGAGTTATTCGCATCATCATGTTTTTAAGTCGAAGATGAAATCGTTTGAAATCCACGATACTAAACTATTTTTTTTATAATTCACATCTTAATGTTGTAAACCAAAAAAAAAATAAATAATTGTAGCAGTGAAGTAAACGTTCAAAAATTGATATCAAAATCCCCTCATAGTGAATTGGGAACCTGCGTCTTTTTCGAAGTCGGTTAAAAACTACCACAAAATACAATAACATTCCCGAAAATATAGGAATTTGTTGCATAATGTTAAACGCTCAACTGATCGCGCGCCAGAGAGAGCATGCAACCTTCACCAACGTATTAATTACGCGGAGCTTTAACGATCATTTCACCTATAACTACCCCCATCCATTAACAGTCCAATTTGCATGTTAATGAGCGCCATCCACGTATCGGCATATCGGAACACTTTGCCAGTACGAATAGGTTAAAATTAGCATGTCAACATATCATGGTAAGTGAATGGGGCGCGGTAGACGATACGATACGCCTGCTTGAGTGATGTTTTGATTACTCACCTATGCGGAATTGAAGGTAGACTCGACGTGTCTGTTAAGGACCGGTTTAAGGTTCAACGAAACGATGATCACTAAACCGCAGGTAGATGGCGTTGCTTTAATAAAATTGGAAAATATAAACTGCAGCTCTATAGTTATCAGACAAAATCACAATATTATGATGGCGTACCTAGCCTGTTCTTTAATCACTCATATAAAAATAATTTGCATTGAGAAATACTTTTTGATCTTACATTTTGACGTATTTCAACCATTAATTGCATTAATTACATCTCAAAGGAATTATTATAGCGATTTTAAATTGTCTAGTAGATATGTTTAAATAGAGTAATATAATTATTTTTAATTTGCATCAGGTATGTAACATAGGTCTATGTATATAGCCCTGAATAAAAAAAATCAAATGCGTGTACTGGGCCAGTCAAAATAAAAATTCAATTCACAAAAAAACAAAACTTTCCAATCGGGAAATTCTATCAATCGGGTTGCAAATTTGAATTTGAATTCGGGGTAAAATTATAAACGCTTAAAACACTTTTTTCAAAATTTATGCGATTTCCGGGTTCCTAGTTGCAAATTTATTTAGAAATTGAATATATTATGATCCTTAAAAAAATAGTGAAATTTGGAAACTTTTCCTTTTTTGTGAATTGAATTTTTATTTTGACTGGCCTTAGTACTCAAAAATACGCATTTGATGCAATTGACCTGATTCCCAGATTTTGTGGCCGCTAAGAAGTAACCTAAAAAGAGGTTGTACTTTTTGACAGTGCCAATTATGACAGTTAAAAAAAACGGCGATATCAGCGCCTCATGGTAAAGCATCCGTCACGTAAAAGTGGATAGCTGTCTGCGTAAAAGGAGGTATTATGACGTCATTACTATTGGATTGAAGAGGATCCTCGTTAAATTATATAACCAATGAAACGCCTACGGGGGGAGGGGGGAGAGGGTTAGAGGAGTGTATAATATGAGTGACAGAAAAAAAGCATACTTAGCTTCTACGTATTTTTTTGTTCTGTGAGCATCCCCTAATACGTCGCACATAAAAAACTCTCTAAAATTATATTTTTTTATTTATCAATACAAAAACATTGTATTTTTCCTGTTAAAAACATAGATTTGGCTGCTAGAAACATTAATCGGATATGTATAAAACTGTATTGTTACAATTTATACTAATATTATTTTAAATCAGATAGCATTAAGTTCATTAGTCTTGACAGAATAATTTTATTTTGTCGTTTTCCGTAGACATATGAAAATTTTGGGATTTTAATGATTAATTTATCAATTTGATTTTATATTTATGAGTAAAGAGAGATTTTAGGTAAAAAATGTTTTTAAAACTATATACTATAAAAAGACGGGCACACTGGAATGAATTGGAATATCCTGTTCGTAAGACTGACCCTTCAGGTCCTCGGATGCCAACAAATAACTCAATCAATCAGGACATCCTCTCATATGCCCTCGTCAGCTCACCATCCATTAATAAGGGAAGGAGCTGATGAAACCTAGACAACTCCTCACTCTCGAAGTGGCGTACAGCTTACCGGCACTTACTCGATACATGCTTTGATTTAAGAACGAGGTTGCTTTCAATGGTGATTGTAAAAAATAAGTTTTTCTGGTTGTTTTTCAGCTTTCAATAATTACTGCGTTTTGTTTCATAATTATTAGCAATCGTAAATATTTACTAAAAAAGAGTAAAAATAATGATTTTTAACATGCCAATAAACGCAGACTATGCAGTGTGTTATTTTAACTATAAATATTACGCTTTGTGTTTTTCGAAGAACTATACTCAACTCACATAAATATTAAGTGTTTTCAACAACTATCCGTAAACTGTTTTAAAATAAATTTTTAGAGATAAAAACCAGATAATTTAACCAGAGATAAAAATCAAAGATTTAAAATTATTCATTCGTTCATTAAATCTGTATTTTCTTCAACCATATAATTTGAAATTTATTATCAAAGCATACGTAACTATTTTGAAAAAAAAAATTTTTTTTTTATATAAGGTGTAAAGTAGGTACGAGTATTATTAATAGTTTGTTATTGTAATTTCTTAGGATTGTTAGGCGACGTAGCGTTAATGTTGGACTATAAAATATGTATTTTATTGTCCAACATTAACGTAAATATGTAAATATGTATTTGTATATATATTATACAAATATTGCCAATTAAACTGAATGATAGGTGCGATTTGTTTGTAGGTTCCGAAACAGTTGAACCTGATGGAAACATTTGTCGTACCGACATTCTATTATTTTTTCTGTGTTCGTATTTTGTTTTCTATCGTGCTCTTCCAAGATTTAATGTTAAATTGAAGTTTGTTTTTATTATTTTTATTTTACTTCTTCAAGTATTTATTTTTCAAGAATTTCAATGCTTATACACACATTTATTTACACATATTAAAGTATTTTTGGTGTATATTTTAATGTCCTTCATATATGTATATGCTCTTTGTATTTATGGAAATAAATAAAAATGTAATTGAAAAAACTTTTTATCGTGAATCATTTCTTTCTTACTATTTTTATTTCTGGTTAGGTTTAATATTATTTTATTTATTTATTAAACAAGTTTTGTTTCATCGTTCAAAAAACAATAACATTTAAAAAGAAACCTGGTACGGCAGCTAAATATAATAAAATATTACGGCTTCAGGCTAAAAGTAACAGACAAATAATTCACGTTGATATCACAAGTCTAAAAGAAGGCCGATTCTTAATTTTATCAGGCAGAGACGAATATAAAATTATCAATCTCCGCAGATCTCTCCCGATCAGAATATACACTCTACTTAACGGAACAGACAGTGTTCCGTTAAGTAGATCCGCGATCTGGTGAAATGCTCCGGAATATGAAATCAAACCCCACCGACTATGGGAGTAGTGTATCCGCGTATAAGTTTAAGAAAAGTAATATAATGTATGGACTCGTCTTCTAAACACGAGTTATCTACTTTCCATGTGTTTTTTTTCTATATGTTGTTTTCCGTTGTTTTTAGCTATTACTAGCTGTTTAAATTATTTGAATGTTGTGTGTTTTATGGTGTTTTCTGAATTAGGTTTTATATAATGGTTACATTGATGAATATATATATGTTTTTTCCTGAAAAACAGAAAATTTACCAGAACATTTTACATAATCCGCAGTGCTGTTGCAGAACAGTCATACATACTATCATAGTACAAGAATTCGTTTTGTGCAATGTCTCCGATTACTATCGGCACTAATTTTCTATCTACAAATCGCATTAAGGCACTAAATTATTTATCTTTTAGCGAGATTTCGCGTTTGCCTTCGCCATTCTCCCCGACCGGGCCTTTGATAACCGCCATTAGGCCTCGGCCGGAAAACCATTAGCGTTAAAAAGGTTTTTTTCTGATTTATATTGTCGATGGTCACAAGACGCTACCGGCGTACGAACCGACCACTACGCCAACTTCCGCGTTAAGTTACAATTTTAAACACACTTTCAATAACCAAAGCTTAAATTGGTGAACATGGTGTTTTTTTTGTGTTTAAATTTGAAATTGTTATCTTAATTCGTGAAATATATTTTGATATTATTCTTTTTTACCTCTAATTATTTTTATTAGTCAATTTAGTCAATTACCCTAGTTTAAGGATTGTATGCTTCAATTTATATTGTCTTTTCGTTATTACCTGTTTGTGTACAGTTTCTGTTGGATTACCGAAATAAATAAGTCTAACCATAATAATATGGTGGCAATTAGATTGCTCAACTACTTAGAAGAATTGAACTACCACTCTATAGTAACTAAAACATCAATCAGATATCCTACCAAGTCTCAAACATACATAAAACATTGTAATTTATTGGAAAAAGCAGTCAGTAAATGACAGAGTTTAATGATTATTTAAGCATAAACTGCAAATTATTTACAAATGAGTGCGCCATCTGTGAATAGCTTTTCTAAACTGTGAACATTCATACTTCGGTTTGCGTCTAGGCTATCTTCTAACAAAATGACAATTACCAAAATAAGATTAAGACTTCACCTGTAAAATCCCTGTATCACTACTGTATTAACATTTCATTTTAGGTGAACTTTTAAGCTCATGTTTTTAATTAAACCTTCACAACGTTTTTTTTAACAGTGACTTAACGGTGAACGTTTCGCCGAGAGTTGGATCGCATTTCTCCGTGGCGATGCGTAACGCCCTATGGACCAATTAAGATCTGTAAATGATTTATATTAGTCCTAATAGCCAAGAGGAAGTAATATTGTCATTGCGTAGATTTTTTTATAGTTTTAGTTAAACGGCATATCTGTGATGAGTAGTTATTATATGGCAGAAACAAGAAGGGACAAGATGGATAGTTATTATTTATGGTTTAATCTTTGCATCTAACATAAATAACGAGTGTTATCTAGGGATAATCTTCTGAATTTCAGCACTATTTCTGTAATGCAATTATTTACTTTGTGGGCAGATTAAAAAAATAATCGTATATCTAAACCTCAAACTAGTAAAAAAACGATACATTTTAAATGCCATTAACGTTACCGGCAACTTTCTCTGCGTAACGGTTTGAAGCCGTTATAACGAACCACACAAGCAAAATCTTCCCTAACGGGATAAATAATTATTTAAAATAGAAATTCTCTCTTTTAAAAGCAAATTTTCTTTTAAATATCTAACCTATGTACAATATTGAATGTAAAGCGATGACGATAGTTATTTTTTTTGCAATAATAGTATTATTCCTAATTTAATTTCCCAGTAGGTAAAAGAGGTAATTTTTAAATAGTTTTAAATATTGTATAGGTTACTACCTACATAATATATAACAATTATTTAAATGTACTCATTTATCATCATTCAAATAAGAATACCTAATATCTACTTCATTAACAAATAAACCTGTTTATTCATAGCGTAACATATTCATGCAAAAACCTGTCAGAACAAAATTGTAAATAGTAAGTGAAAACAAGCTATTTAACAAAATACAGCCTGTAATGGAAATATAGTTTTTTATTAGTTTGTTCGATATGTTTATTCATTATTAGTAACGAAAATTACATATAATCATAAAATACCTTAATATGTGTACCTAATTAGGTAAATATATTTGGTAAATATAAAATAATTAGATGACTTGAGCACGGATGAATAAGAATTGAAATTAAATATAAAATAGATAAGAGCTTACACTTGATGACAAAATAAAGACTTGTATATTAACTGACTACCTAGGGATGTGTCACATCCGAGATCGCATACTGTCGTCGATTATGAAAACTAAACGTGAGAAAGGAATTTATAAATCGTCTCAAGACGATTGAGAAATGCAACTTTGCATTTTTCCAAACAATGCAAATGCTTGTGTCTTTCAAGAAGGAATTTGCAAATGAATTCATTAGTTGTCTTCGACGTCAACGCAAAACTTACAGGTGTGAAATATGCTTACGTTACCAATGGCACAGGCTTTTTCTTGGTTGATGTTATTTTTGTGTTACATACATTTTTAATTGATGTCACTGCGAGTATTGTGCCCTGAATGTGTTGGTACATTTCATCCGTTCTTCGACCTTTTCTGCAGGAGAAAGTTGTCCCGAAGAGCGAATATCTCTGCCAGTTTTGATATATCGCCCAACTTTAAGGACAAGTCATGCATCATTCTCCCGCATTTATCTACGTGACCCAGCGGGAAAATGAGCGAACCACGTAACGGGAACGCTACATTCTTCTTGCGCAACTCGTACATTCCTATAAACGCACGGCGTTTAATCCACTTGAATTACGAATTACGTGAATTACGTTCTAGTATCAACTTAATATCATTAACGACTTTTTCGCCAAACCGAAGACTCTATTTGGACTCGGTTGAAATTAGACAGCAATCAATGACATTTTCGGTATTCGGTATATATAATTTTAATTTTAATTTTTATAGAGCATCATTCGAGGCTGGTTGAGATATATTGTATCTCAACCAGCCTCGAATGATGCTCTATAAAAAATTAAAATTCACCCTTTGGTTCTCGAGATTGGTGTGCTAAAACTATTTCAGTTAAAAAAAAAATAGCTAATTGGTCCTGCGATTTCAAATATGATTTGCAACGACGACATATCAAAATTAATCACGGTTTTAAAAATAAAAAACTTAAATTTACGTGATATTTTTAAACGGTTGTTGTAATGCGTCCGCCACCTAGCTCATTAAATGTGGGCAGCGGCGTAGTTTACGGGATACAATTTACGCCAGCGCTTTCATAAAAATTATAAATTTGGGGAAGATTTTTTATAGCATTTTATACAGCGTGTATCGCGACCTTTAACGAAAAATTAAAGGGGTATTTTTATTCACTATTATAATTTTTTGAATTAAAAATACTAAAATAAATTTGATTACGTATAGTGTAAGTTACCAAAATCAGGTTCAAGTTATTTACTTCCAAAATATTTTACAATATACAGTAATATCATATACAGAGTATCCCAATATCATTCTCGCAGACTTCAGCGGGTGTTTGAGTTCCTTATTAGGAGTATAAATTATATAACAAAATGAATAAAATTTTCATCGCCAAATTTATTACTTTTTTTTTAACAAAATTTGTGTAAATCAATCTTATCAATCAGTAAATCAATATAATCTGTCGACCAATAGCATCGCTCTTACTCATCAGAGAAGGGGTAAGAAATTACCCCTTCTTCTTATACCGACCTTTGTTCAACCAGTGACAACTGACAGCGATCATATACCTCCGCCCTAATAGGGCGTTTCGTACAACGCCGCAGGTTATTAACCTCGATCTTGACAGACCGCGGCCCAGTGACCCAGTGACGTACTTATTGGAGGGCGGAGACATTGAAAGATAGCTGTTTTACATGATTTAGAACAGAAACTCAACATGTATTTCTTTGAAACTATTATAAATTTTGATATAGTTTCTTAAGAAATAACACTAGAAATCGAAGGACCAATTCCGTGTTTTTTTTAACCGGAATAGTCTTGGGATACGGTGTATATAGAACTTAATTTGCATTAAAATAACTCAGATTAAAAATTACATTACTGGTTTAATTACTAGTGACAGAGGGTAACAAACTAAGGTGCATATCCATTAATCAAAACAAGGGATGGAAGAAACCGCTAAGGTATTTCCGTGCGAGGGAATCACGCACACGTTCAGCTAGAACGGTCGCACCTTCACAGCCACGCGTGACATTATAATTACTTAAGGTTTACAAGTTAATTTCTCTGACGAATTATGAATTTTGATATACTTTCCTCACAAATATTTGTGGTAATCGCAAACCTGTAGTAAAATTGCAATATTTAGAGAATGCCTCTTTATTTAATGCTGCACATTTTGTGTTAAATATTTTAAAACTTAGAAAGATACTAAAATTCGTATATGTTCGTAAAAGAGCATCGTTGGAATTGGCAGTAAAATGAAGAAACTTTCTGGCCAATCGCCATATTGTATTGCGAGCGAGAAATATCTAAAAAAAAAAAAAACTAATGGTGCAGGTCAGACAGATGTCAGTTATCGGAGCGATTAACGCCGGGCTAAAAATAAAAGCGGTAAGTTTAAAAATAAAATAATTATTTTTACACAATAATAACAATAAAATAGCCACTAAGTATCTAAACCGGTCTCAAGGAAAATCGGGTTTTCCTCGCGCGCTCCCCAGGTCGCTTGACGACTTTTCTCGTAATTGGTAAACATTTTTACATTTTTTTTGATTTTTGACATAGATCAACCTCTTGTAAGGACACCAGTGAATTTAAATACAGCCTGTATATCCCTTTACAAAATTATACATACAGGTCGTGCAATATTATAAGCTACGCTGCGATCTATGTCTCTATTCCATATAATTTCAGGATGTATTCAGGAAATAAAAATACATTTCGTTTAGGCACTATTGACTAATTACGAAGCGTAAAAGCCCGCCTGTAAATAGAGGTTACGTACGTATAGAGGTTAATATTACACCCGTCTGCTGTCTTTGGCAATCCCTACAAGGAGATCGGAGAACTTCCGATCGGGGTGGAGTTTAAATCGGCCTCACGAAAGTTGGCCATCGTCCTGAAAGTGACTTCGGGAAGAAGGGAGTTAAAACAGACGCCCCGGGATAGAATTTCTGCTTAACTATTTAACGACGACATCGAACGAGAGATTGGCTGTTCTCCGAGAATGTCATTGAGCTCAAAACACAACCGGATCAATTGCCTAGAACTCATTCCACACAATCAGAAGTCATTTAAACATAATCATATCATGTAAGCTGACTGAATTATTTATTTATTTAAGAGAGCACTTCAACTAAAAAAGAAGTATTGGCAATTTATTATTTATAAAATTTCTCAGAAATAGAATTGAATTTTAAAAATCTGCCTCTAATATGTTGAAGACGTATCAAGGTATCTAAACATATTTTTGTTATGATTAAATATCCGAAGGTTACCAAATGCCTCTCATAGAAATAAGGGTCTAAATGAATCAAAATTAATATTTATCCTTTGGTTTCGCCTTAAATGCAGGCACTATGATTTATATTTATTTATTTTTGTTTCTTTATGTATAAAACAGCGATACGTTAAAATTTTTTTTCAGTGCTAAATATGTGTAAATGGCCAGAAATATGTACTAAATATAAATATGGACGATAATATTACATTATTAAAACACCCTCACTCACACTTTCCTACCATACATATCAGACGCACACCTTCTAAAGTATAGTTAAACTTAACAAAGTTTTAAATACTTGTACATAGGCTCTCTTTGACAAAATGTATATGTTTCTATTTCGCTGTATGTTTACCTGTTTAATATATAAATGTGTAATGTGTATGTAGTGCGATATATGTGTATAGTGTGTGGTGCCTCTATTTTGTGTTTACCACGGAAATATTTGTGTGTGTGAATAGCATGTGTGATATATTGCAAAAAGCGAGTAAAGGAAAATTTATAACTAGATTTATTTATATCGTCATTGCATCTCTGTGTGTTTTACCTAAATTTAAAAAGACGCTTATAACATACTATACATATAATATAATCATAATTCTTTATTTCCGTGAAATATATCGTTTTTTTTAAAGTATATCTTAAGGACCATCTTAAGTACACTTTAGCTGGATCAGAATGATGGAAACTACATATACCACTAAACATGTAGAGTAAGCTATGCGGCTCAAACTGCATTGGAGTATTCACATTGGCGATATGATTACACCAGGAATGCCCCCTCGTACTGTAATAAAGCATTTAATTAGAATTGTATTTTAATCATAGCACATTTAGCATGAGTTTGTATTTTCTTAGTAAAGCTGAAAGCAGTATTATTGATTATAAAAATACTTATTTAAAATTTTTGTTTTTTTTACCGGGTCTAAAATGTTACTCAACCACGGAAAAAACTAATTTAGAATGTAATCACACGCTAACCAAACTGTGGAATTCTGCCGCGCGAGTGCATCGATCTATCCGAAACATAACAAACCTGACCTAAGTCACGTCAAGTTCAGTTGAGCGTTACGCGTTGCCGAAGCAAAAGAGTTGCCCTTCAGCGATTTCAAAGTACACAGTGATTTCGGAATTGATTAAAAAAGAAGTGTATTTTACTTAAAAAAATAAATATTTATTTTTATGATACCAGTTTACTTGTTGTTCTTTAACACATCCCCTAAAAGGAAAGTAGTGATTTTAAATACACTCTGTATAAGACTAGAAAACATGGTAACGGATATAGTATAGAAGGTAAAATAATATGGCCCTTCTTTAATATTAAACAAAAAATAAAACATGTTTTTTATTAAAAAATATGGCAATATGAACTCGTTTAAGTATTTAATAAATAAATTCACAACAGATTACAATGCACAATTTTAATGTTCACAAGTTCATTGACCCATAAACTAAATAACTTATTAGAACTAGAAGTAGAATAGGTTATTAGAACTCAATTAGCGAGTCCATAGCAAATATTCTATCAGCAATAGACGTATTGTTTATTTATTGTGGTTCCAGAACAGAAATGAACCACCCCTTTAAAACTAGGGTAGTTTAATTAGGGTAGATTATTCAATTAGGAAGTAGTTGTTATTAATTAGGTCACGAACTCTATACATTGGGGGGGGGGGCGCGGAGGGGGGAGGCTGAGCTTATTTTATGAATATTTTTGTCATGCTTGGAAATCAATCTATGCTATCGGAGAGATCTGAACACATCTTTACCGTATTCGCGGGTGATTCGCCTAATGAGTCTATCATTACCGAATGATTCCTAGTAAAAAAAATGAATAAATCGCGGAAAAAGCTCAATAACCTTTAATCAAGCGGGTTTCGTGAAAAAAGCGTTAAAACCGGGCGGCCATTAGCTCTATAAGTAAAACACCGCGAAGTTGGCACAATTTCATTTATTTGGCTGTCTCTTTCTACCTCCCCTCCGCACCCCCCACCCCCACCCCCCTCGCTTTTCACCCTCCTCGCTCTCAACGTGTCGTGCAGCTAATAAATAACATGGCGACGACACAACAATTAACTCTTTAAGAGTTTTTATTATTTTCTTCGCGGTCGGTGAAATGAGAGCACAGCGCGTATCCATGCACCGAACCGTAATTTGTTCAAATACGGTTGAAAATGTAATAAAGTTCATTCATGCGTATAAATTAAAAAAAATATATAATATGTGACCCTTAGGCCACGTTGCCATTTGAAGAAAAAAAAAATAGATATGTATCGGGGCCTATCTGATATATGTGGGCAGGTACGATCTATCTTGCCATGGGATTTTCCAAGATAGTTTGGGGTTGGTGGTGTTAAAAACTAGACCTTCAAAGCCACCATCTTGGATTTTACAATATAAGCAATCCAGTAATTTGATCTCCACACGAACATCCCGACCGAATCGGTTACCGAATACATCCCGTTCACAGTATCAGCGGCGCTCAGTCATGCAACCTAAGCGTTTAGCAGCTAATTTTATTTTAGTCCGTGGAAAATAATTAACTCTCGTGCTGTAAACTCCAAGAACCGTGACGACTAAAGGACGTTAATCATGTCTGGAACGGCCGCGGCAAGATTTTCCGGCGGTGTTCAGATACATAGCAACTGCAAGCTAGCAACATATCAAACAGCTTACACAAATCGTATAGTGATGGTAGGAATTTCCTTGAAGACATGTATTTTTTTCACAAAATTATTCATAATTAACTTTATAGTTTATACTTTGTTGCGATACTTTGTCACGATGAGGCGCCTCATCATTTACCGAGGCTTCATACTAAACATGCTCAGAATGCAACGTTGTACAGAATTTTGAAAACATAATGTTAAACTTATTTCATTTAAGTAAGGATTTATTTATTAAAGAGTTCAGAGAAAATATATAACAATCACATAATGTCTCTCACACGCACACATAAATACCAGAACAATTATGTACATCTGAATTAACTCACATACACATTCTTAGAATCCTTACAATCCCAGCACACTCTTAAACAAACACATTTTATGTGTTATACGTATAAATTTTGTTTTATGTTTAGCACGTTTTTATGTGTTATCAATTAGGTTTTTTTTTTTAATTTTTTTTTTTATAACAAATTCAATGTGTTTATGATTTAAGTATCACCGTTTTGAACATATAGGAAATAAATAAATAGGCTATGTAAAATTACTACTAAATATAGATAAATTTAAAGTACCAATAAAGCTATAATAAAAATATCTGCACATTCGAATTACTACCTAATTAAAAAATATTTTTTTCTACATAACTAAGGTTTTCCTCAATCCCCAGAAACGTTCTGCTTTCATCCTAACATCATCAACCGGATCATTGCCGGACCAAAATTATTTTAGGTTTGTTTTTATAATTTTATTTAACTAAAGCTTCATCTACCATTAGATTGTAATCAAAAGTTGGTTTAATTGGTAGATATTGTTTTTATGACAATAAGTTTGCCGTAGGTATATTTGTTACGAAATGTGAATGTAATCAAAAAATAATAAATAATTTGACCTTCATTATATTTTCTAAGTAACACAGTTTATTATTCTATCGTAATAACAAACTCGTATATGTGTACCTAAATAAAAAAATATAGACTATAAATATCAATAATAAAATGCTTTATTTTTAAATAATCTTCTTTATTTACTCATTTTCTCAAATATTTATTAAATTTATTATGTATCGTATGACTATATTATGGTGTTTAGACACTTATATTTATGAAATTATAAAATGGTCTGGTGCTGAACGCGTATATTTTATAAAAAACCAATGTTACTATACTATGTTACTACCTTCGGATGGGCATTATAAATAAAAAATAAATTTAGCAACGGTGATAGTGTGTAAAATATGGTTTGGTGAAAAGTAGTAACGAGGAATAAAAATAGCTTATACTCGGTGAACGATTTTAGATCATTGTAATATTGCTAACCCCCTTGTAATTGGTCAAGAGTTGTCTATTTATGAACATTGTTCATTATTTCTGATGGTTCTGAATCGGAATACGAACGCTACGCGCGCAGAGCGTCTGCAAGGCATCTTGAAAGGTCTGTCTATTAAAACTAACATTTCTCTAAATAAAACAACTAGTATGTTATGATACTATGTAACTACATACATATATAGACAAAACTCGAATGGTTTTTGCCGATGAAGCAAAATTTCAAGAGGTAGTTATTTTTTATAGGAACATAATCTGTCGAGATGCTAAAACTCCAAATTGCGAATACAAAACTGCTGCGTAGATTCTGATTTTTGCATTTGATTCGCCATTAAAAATATAGTTTTTTTTCGCCATAAGTTTTATTTTTATTCTTTAAAATAGGGTGTTGGCACCATAATGTTCAGTTTTACACTGAATATCAAATATATAAAATCGTGTACCTGGGTACCAGTCATGTTGACCGACGAGTACTAGGCATGTTACCTTTCTAACTAGGTAAGTGTTAACTGTTCTAAGAAAGGTTAATTATGAAGTGTTATAGTGTGAGTACATAATACCTACGCAAAACCCTGTGAAAAATATTAAAAATTAACTTTAAGCACAAATACACACGCACTAACGATACTACAAATTAATGCAATTTAAGTGTCTACCCGTTAAACACTTAATGTACTTTTAAATAAATGAATAAAAAATCGTTTTAATATATTAGGTTAGAATTCATATATAGGGTGTCCCTAGACCAATCCCGCAGACTTTAGGGGTGTTTATGTTCCCTATTAAGGGTAAGAAATTATATAACAAAATGCGAAAAAATTTCATCACCAAATTTATTATTTTTTGGACCAAAATTTGTGTAAATCGATCTTATCAATCGATAAATCAATATTATCTGTCTACCAATAGCATCCCTCTTACAACCCCAGAGAAGTACAGTTTGAATAGAGTAGGTACATTCAATTTTATATTCTTGTTATTATGTGAATTTCCCAACCCGTCCTGCTTCCCAATCCCAACCACGTTATACTAAATGTATTTTTTCATTTTACTAAATTTGAAGGAAACTATCACTCTTCTGATTATTTTGTTCTAATTTTATTTATGTAATATCTATAGTATCTGAAGTTTAATATATAAATAAATTAGTACGAGACCTGTTTTTACCTGAGTTTTTTAAAATTATTTTTTAATAATCCAAGGGCTAATTAACCGCTTTAAAACGAGCAGAAATCTTGCGCAGTGTGCTCAGGTCTCGCGACACACCTGTTTATTCTGTGACCCGGGAAAGAAAGCAATGCTTTTATGGTTCGCAAGGTGAGACCGTTTCAATTCTGCAGTGGCAGAAGTAGTCTTCTGGGCGATTGCGCGCTGTGAAAGAGGGACATTAATTCCTGTGTCGTTTTCACACTGCGCTCCGCTCCGCCCAGCCGGAGCGAATATAAATGTACGTACAGGGCGGGGCGGGGCGGGGCGCCTAGCAGTGCAGGCCAGCTATTCAATTCAATCCAATAACTCTAAATCTTACAACACTGCAATAAGGGCGACTTTAGCGAAACGACGCAATAGTATTTTACTAGTTTTATTCTCCGAGATTCATGAACGAATTGTAGAGTGTTTTCCATGGAGAGCAACAAAGTAATTTATAACAATATCTTTTCTTTAGTACATATATTCAATATGGGTTTACCCTATTGGTTAGTGCAACTGAAATATAGTATACATATACTACACTTTTATAACGTACGCATCACACATACACATTCTAAAATAGCGTTAAGCTCAACAAAATTCTAAATATTTTTGTACATAGGCGTAAGCTTTAATTGGCCTTATTATTAACCTTTTGAAAAATATATATACTATTATTACGCTGTATGCTTAACTATTAATAAATAAATAAATAAAATAAATATACATTTGTATACGCATTAATAAAATAGAGGAAGGATTACTTTGGATTGTTGTCAGTGCGCACAGTATTTTAATTAATTAAATTCATGTGTCGCAAAAAGTGACACCATAGTGTAGCCATAAGGCAATGGGAAGAATTGATACGTTTAATTTGTATGTATTTTTAATTAGTGCTAATTATATAGAAGCTTTCATCCATTTTATACTGTCGAATACTATTTAGCTTAAGATACCTACGGAAAAGGCACAAGCCTTCGTGGGGTAGCCTTCGTATATGGTGCATTACTCAAAAAATAAAAAAACTTTGGTACCGGAAAAACAGGATTGCACATAATATTTTTTCCAAAAAACCTAAACACTTGTACGCATTCATTTCTTTTGAGCGATAAGAGACAATATTACCAACCCTTGCATGTATCCAATAATTATTACAGCGCTGATAGCAATTGCACTGCTAAACCCAAAATCCCCGAGATTGACTTTTTTTTGACGAGATCGACGAGATTGTCAGCGAGGCCCAGTTTAAGAACTTTGTGTTAAATAATATATAATTTGTATTATTATTATTCTATTGTGTAAATTATTTATATTTCGTTGAATGTACACTTTTACGATTGCAAATGTTTAAGTTTTTTTTATTGTTTTTTTGTTTTGTGACAAATGAAGGATTTAAATTGAATTAAAGTTATCAAAAATATCTTCAGAACAATATTTATGTTATGACAAATTATACCTGGGTCAAGATATAACCATACTGACTGATGCAATCATCGATATCTTGCTGAATGTCAAGAGTCTTAGTTTCCAGCCGCCGTAATAAGATTAAAAACCATGAGAAGCATTTGGTAGGTACTGCTTGGAGAGAAGTAGAAACATCTGTTGGGCAATCCTGCCAGTTGGCTCTGTGGGGTTGTGATCAGGTAGTTTAGCGCAACCACTTCAGCGGTAGCCAAAGTATCGTGAAGATTTCCCGGTTTCATGATGCCGGCAACCCCGTGAAACGGCCAGGGCTATTCTATACTTTCGAATGTTCGAATGGTACGTCAAGACTGAACTGACGTTTACCCCTTTTACTAATAAAAATGAATAACGACTAGAAATATAATACAGAATTAAATAATATTTACAAAGGAACCAGACATGACAACACGGGTTTTCCACATGTAAATAAATAAATAATCATTATTTGTTAAAAAAAATAGTATTTTTTTTTATAAAAGAAGCTTTTAAATTCGTATACAAAATTTCGTATCAGTGCTGTTGACCGTTGAGGAGTTCCTTCATCTGGATCCAATCCTGGGTCTAGAGTCAGGTCATCCTTACCATAAAAATGCATTGTCATCGAAACTGAGCCAACATGTCAAATTTCAACTTCGTAGGGTAAGAGGAAGTGGTTCTTTTTTTTATATAAATATTTGTTATGACCTAGGTCATATATAATTATTTTGGGCCCTACTCAACTAGACCAAATGTGACTATCCTAGAGTTAGGGGAAATGGTGGTAATGAAGCGTTAAAAATGGCATGGCCATGTGCGGGGATTCGAACCCGCGATCTTTGGGTCAATAGTCCAATGCCTTAACTACTAGACTACCACGATCTCTTGACCTGACCAAGCTAACAAACATTACAAGTTATATAAAAGCTTATAATAGCGTCGCTGTAGATATTTAGATTTCACAAAATAAAGTTCGGTAAATGTGTAGAATTTCTAAAAGCTTACAAGTTCTTAGATTTATACGTGAAACATATCGTTATGCCCAAAATTGATCAAGGATTAGTACGTACTCTAAGAAAATGATTTGAAATCTATGTGATATTTGAATGGATGATATCCAACATACATCCAAACACATCCATGTACCGGAATCGTGTAAAAGCTGCGAGATTTTTATAAAAAATAGTTTTGAAAAACAATCCCAATATAAAGAAAATACCTATGTACCATTTGCTACATTTTTTTTCCTTTAAGATCGTATTCATTCCATAAAGGATGTATTTTTTATTGATATTGACAGTCATTAATCAGAAAAAAAAACTTTCCCTTGGTTACAAGAAAAACGAATTCAAAATGTTTTAATGTTTGGGAGCTAGTTGAGCGCCTGGTCCAGGTAACGCGCTGGGTCCAGTGGGGATTTTTTTTTCCAAATTTGTTTTTTGTTTGTGATCCCGGTTTAGTTGTCGACATAGATAACCCCCCCCCGCCTATATTTGTTACAAGACACGGCAACGCTGACTTTCGTCACCTATAAAACACAAGGCATTTCTCAAGGGAAGCGTAAAGCCATTTGCGCTACTTAAAACTTTGGGTTACAGCATTGGAACATTTTTTTTATTTAAAGATGCGTTTAAATTATTCATTCTGAAAGTGGAAGAAAGGTATTTCTCAAGACGCCCTCGTGGGAAAGTGCGCCGCTTACAACTTTAAATTATATCACTCGCGAGAGCAATTCGGACAACCCATAACGACCTTTTTTAAAATCGTTTTGGAACTCTTTACAAAGAATAAAAAAAACATCAGAAGGTTAGTACTTGCGATCGTATGATTTAAGATATTTAATTACTAGATTTATTAAAAAAACAAGATTGTTAAATATTATCCCAATAACCCAACGAAACGGCTAGGACCTGTACATTTTTCTAGAGCAATATACTCGAATATGTATAAAAAACTCTACTCGTACTTCGAATGTTGAAAATAGTACAGCTTTAGCTGGAGATATTCAATTTGCAGGGCTGCCAGAAAGAAAGAAAACAAATCAGAGAGAGATGGAAAATTGGAGATTTAAAATTAAAACTAAAATATATAAATTTGTGTTTAGATTTTTAAAAACAAAATATAGCGCATAAAGAAAGTTAACTTCAAATGTGACGCCGTCTTTTTTGCTTCTGCGGTTAAAAAGTGATTTTTAATCAGGAAATTCTATATTTTAGCTTCTATACGTACTTGAGAAAAATTGAGAAACTCCTCCTCTTTTTAAAAGTCACTTAAAAACATTCAAGGCCTGTTGCTTACTTCGCGTGCGTTAAATGTAAAACTCATCAATTGCATTATTATGTTTCGATCTACATTTCAAAATTACTACCGCATCCTTTTATGTACATTCAACAATGTCTCGACCAACTTATATAGGAATAAAATTAACGTGACAGCTGGGCGCACCGACCTAATAATGAATGAGCACATCGCCTCTGAGCGTTCTCCCGAGTTGAGCCGAATGAGCGTGTCATTTTCTGCCTCTGAAACATTGTGTAATTCATTCATTGCCTAAATAAGTTTTAGTTACGTAAAAATAGACGCATAAAATCTGAAGACCTCTGACGAATACTTATCTACCATCTCATAACCTATAAAATAGAATATATATTCGAGGTATAGGTATATGTATAGTAAACGAGTGTCCGTAAAGCAACAGAATGATTGAGTTATAAGGAGTTATACAAGTTGCTTGTGCCTTGCTGCAGAGTGCAGACATATTCGCAGGGGAATTTTAGTTTCGACTCCGCGGTGCAGTGAGAGTACGTCTATAACCTAGATATCTGCCTACGGTCTTAAACTTATATTCAGAATAATAATTGCTCGTGGATATTAAAATGATAAAGTATTTAGTATTTTTCAAATAAAATCGCTTATATTATAATAAATAAAAAATAGGCTTGATCTAAAAAAAACACATCGCAGCTTCAGTATAAACCATATCACTGCGTCAACTTTATAGTTTTGCTTGATCAGTTTTTTTAATGTTTATTTTTGTTTGTTTGTTCATTTTTTATTTTGTAAATATCTATCGTATTAATGGTTTATCAAGATGTGTATTTTTTGGCTACCTGTATTTTTTGTATTTTTTACACAAGAAGTAACTTAACGAAACTACGATGGAATCAAAACCGAGCATTCCTATACCATAAAATAATCATCTAAATAATTTCCTAAACCAAAAACTTTTAAAAACTCAATTTTTATTTTATTTTTCCACTTTAGACTAACTGCACTAAAATGGGACAAAATGGGTCAGCCAATGCAGAGTAACGAGAAAAAAAAAGCATACGCTCTTAATTTAGAATCTCTTTTTTTTTAAGTCTGGTTAAAAATAGTATCTAATGTATGAAAAAAACCATTCATGTAGGGATAATTCAGAATCGCTAGTGCGATTTAGATAAAACTTTCACTGGTAGATAGTTTTGTCTTTCAATTTGAGCATGGGTTACCATTATCATTATTCCAAAAATTATAAATACATAGGCAGTGCCGGACTGGTAACCAAGTAACATTTCGTAAAATTTCGTTATAATATATTTTTATTATTATAATTAAGATATTTAAAATAAATTCACTATGGATACTTACATCTATATAGGTTTAAAGATCAAAAAACCTATATAAATATTAAAGTAAGAAAATTGTATAAATAATAAAATATAATATTTTACATTAATTATATTTTACAAAGCAAAATGTGAAATACGGCTCGCTGCAAGTAATCAATTGACATTTTTGTACTTTTATTGTATGTCATTTTTATTGTTCTAATAATTTATTTGTCTGTGTTCATACCGACATATTTTGAATTTTATATGTTGAACATTTCAAAGCTTTCATTCTTTTAAGAACTGAGTCACCAAAAAGGAATTTGCAGCGGTAATTAAAATAATATTAAATTTATTTTGTTCGAAACAAAATAAATTTCTAACGGTACGACTATACTTTCTAGGCGAAAAAATCGTTACACTATGATTCTAAATCTTAAGGTAAGGAAATAGTGCAATTACTACCATAAATAAAATATATTTAAAGGAGTTTTATTATTTTATTATTGTATATTATATATATTTATTTCATATATCATTTTTTTTACACATATACGAGTATAATACCATAGAAAAATGTACAGGTATTTGTAATGTAATCACCCCACTAGGCATAATATATGTATGGAAGAAATCGAATAAATGTTGGTGTAGGTAGCATATTAGTGGGCAGGTAATTTATCGTTGATATGTTTGTAACGCATTGGTTTACGTATGAACAAATAAAATAAAATCTTTAAGGTAAATGTTCATTATTGTTATATATTTAAATGAAGTTTAGTAGTAGACAAAATATTGAGATAAATTATTCATCTGAACAGTTTTGCTATGAAACGCGATAGGCCAGTTGAAAAAACAATCGTTATACTCGTATAGCGACAGCGGGTGGTACTTACACTCCATACGAGTATATCCATCCAGTGGTCCACCAGCCGAGAACACGATCTGCTCCTCGACTGGCTCTCGTGCTGACAGAAGTGTGGGCTGTAGAGGCTGCCGTCCCAAAGTGCACTTGCCGACGATAATCTTGGCAATTTATCTCACCCCCAACTGGGGGAGGTGGGGGCGGAATCTCATGCGCTAGAGAAACAAAACCACTTCGAACCACATAGAATATTCGAGCAGGTGTACGAGTACAATTAGAAGAAAAAAAAATACACTTGGCAGCTAAACAGAATTGATAAAAAATAACAGAAGTAATTTCCGATGATATTAAAAAGGCGTAATAGAGGGCAGATTCTTGACCTAACCACGCAAAAATGGATTTTAATAATAAACTTAACGATCACACTAGCACGGTGTGTTACCGCGATCTAGTGAAAGACAAAAACAAAAAACAATCAAAACAGTACAAAACAAAAACAAATAAACAAAACACAAACAATACAATTCTCCAAGTACTATGGGTTTATCGACGACCGCGTGAATAAGTTTATAAAAGCATAATATAATTTCATCGTGTTATCATTTAATTGGTTATAAGAGTAATTAAAGCCAAATGTCGAAAGTGGCTATTGCAAATTATAAACGAGTTTCTAATGTTCCTAAAGTTCCCTCAAGCACTACCCAACTTCTTTGTACTGGAAATTATACATAAAATAACTCTTCTAACCTACGTTTATTCTTATCTACCTTTATTTTATATTTTTGCTGTTCTTAAGTTATAACCCAGCCACTTCAACCATCATAATGTTGCTAAATCGTCATACCGAACATAATATATTAATCCAGCTACCTCTGTGTTCTGTGGAATTTTCTTCAAACCAGCTCCTCACACCTCGGACTTTCATAGCGTAGCTTTCTCCGAGGACTTTGTACTAATTCCGATATGGCTGTTCGGAGTAATGACATTTTCCATCTTGCTAACGCAACGGCGATTTATATCGGCGCAAGCAGCCATATCCGTACCAAGACATATGCCATAGAGCTGCGAGTAAACATACACCTTTTCCGTCCGTCCACTGCGTAAGGAGGTGAGAGATATCTGCTGTGAGAAAAGGCGAATTATCATGACGCAAGGGTAACGTGAGAAACGTGTAAAGTCGCCCGTTGACACTGCTTTCCTCCTAATCCATATTAATTTATTTATTCATAATCATGGCATACCTTCCAACGAAAAACTTTCAGACACCAGTAAAACGTTTATACAGAATGTTTTTAAATGTAGGGCACTTTTTGGTTTTTAAATTACCGTAATTATGTCGGTCTCATTATGATCGGCAAAGTTTAATTTCCTGTTGCTAAACACTGTTTCCCCATTTGAGGAGTGTTTGTGAAACATTGCTAGGTGCGCCCTATCGAGGGTAATGGATATTTCCGGATATAAATTAATCATTTTATTACGGGAAACGTTTACACAAGCAATTCTAGCCCGTCAGGTGTCGCGGACTCCGATCGGAGTCCACTTATTAAATATTATTTTTCCTCGTCGGTAACTCCGGGATTTATGGTCGTCTATTGCTGTTTCATTCTTTATGAGATGGGACATACAATTCAATAATAAACACGACTCGATTGCATAGTAATGTTTGTTGTACGAATGTAGCAGTCAGTTGACGCCATTAAGCACGATTTTCGGTTGTTAACGTGTTTGCTCCCATCTGTACGATGGTTTTTTAGTGGTTTAGTGTAATTATAACCTATTATTTTGTGTAATTCCCGACATCGTTTGGACATGTCAAAATCACAGTAAACAAAGAAATGTGTATCTTACTACACATTCGTATTTATAGGTATTTGGATAAAGTATTTCGTATGTAATCGCATAGGTATTCTAAAATATATATACTCTTAGATGCTGATGTCGTAAATTGGAAATTTCGGAACGCTTGCCAGTTTATTGATGTGTGTTTTGGGCAACTATTAACAATGCTCAAACTTAAAAGTTTAACGAATTACGGTCGAATTTAGACCACTGGGCGACCGCTAGTTATTATTATTAAGTTAAACACATAAAATATGGCATGGCGCGGTTAAAGTAAACTTAGAATATTCTTTGTTAGTTGTGGTTTGACATTAAGTAGTTAACATCTAGATTTTGTAAGCGATTGAAAGTCAGCTCAAAGCGCTAATACATTTGCCGCCCAAAGTTAGTCGTAGCCAAATCTGCATTTGCGAAGCTAAGTGGGTGCCGGAGGGCGGCAGGGGGCGCTGGTGGTCGGACAAGCGACCACTTCGAAACCGCAGACGCGGGGTCGCCGGGTCTGGGACCAGAGCACATTCTCATCTTGCGGTCTATTTTGTGAAACGAGAAGGGTTCCTCGGCAATCGCTGACCGTAGCTCGCTCAGTATTACACGTTTTTCCCGGTATAGAAAATAAGCACTTACTTAAATTTATCAAATTAAATCTGCGAATAATATGTGGAAATGAAGGTTTAAGATTTACCCTTTTGTATTTTTATTCCAACCCAGTTAAACTCCTTTTTGGGGATAGGCGAACTCCAATTGTATGAACTTGTATCAAACATTGAGCGAAATACTACGCGATCCTCTCTCCGCGCGGCAGCTCGCACATCTCAATCCTCCGCCGCCGCGCTGTACCCTTGCGCAGCGAGAGTATACTGAATCCCTCTTTGTACAGGGCCGTAAGGGTTGCTCATATCAAAAATTGTTTCAAACAAAAGTTGTGTCTATTTAAATAAAAATTTATTTATAATTTAATAAAATAGATAAATATAATATATAATATATATATATATATATATATATATATATATATATATATATATATATTTATACTGTGCCTATTCAGGGAGGCATGATTTTTTTATTTTTAAAAAACCCCTTTTTTTCATCCCTAGGATCTATGGTCAGTGCTATCAAAAAAGTATAATGAGATAAGTTTTAGGCCTTTATCTAAGGAATAAAATTTAATTTAAATGAATTCGATATCTTATGTACTAAGAAAGTTATAGCAAAATTTCACTTTTTTGATACCCTTCCTCCCATTTCCCCCGCCCGCCTCGTCCGATTTTGCCCATTAACGAACTCGATCGAGATTTTGTGCTCTTAAATTTTATGAATCAATTTGAAAGTGATTGGTGTAAAATCACGGTAGTTATCGTGTCCACAAGAAAGTATAGATAGATAGATATATAAACATTAAAACTGAAGGTGGTTTAGGGGATGTGAAACGTGAAAATATGTCCTAACTTTCCAGAAGCCATGACATGGTACCCATTACGATAGGTAGCTTTTCTAACGAAATCTACCTAAAAAACCCGTATGGATACCGCATTTATACGCAACTTATTTAAATATTAATTTTAGAAATTAATTTAATTTTATGACATTAAATGACCTAAATTTCAAAAACGTATTGTTTTTATATTGTCATTTTTGCGCATATTTTTACACAACTTTGACGACAAACCAAACTTATTTTGTTTAGTTAATGTAGTATTATTAATGGTTTTAAAAATGCTTGGAGTTAGCTTTTCCACCATTAAAATGAATACATTATCGAAATATCAGTTGTATATGATTTAAAATATCTGGCTTTAAAAAAAATCGACGACTCTCAATATTCCATAAAAAATATTTAACCATGAATTGAAAACTAAACTAAATACACCGTGACGCACAATGTTCTACGATAAATAATTAACTTATTCGTCAAGCGATTTCAACTATTATTTCTGAAGACGGTATATCAAACTTCATTATGGTGTTAGAGAACCTTCAAGGTCGAGCCAAGCGCTCAGTTCATTGCGACGCGTCAGGCTGAATATATTGAACAAACACACCGTAGCTTTGTAACAAAACATGTGCTTCCACCCGACCTATTATGCATATGTATTAAGTCATATTAAAACTCAGCAGTGACATATACCGACACTCGTAGAAATACAGTACTTATTCAAATTCAATTCAATTGAAAATTCTCTTTATTATTATAACATACAGAAGAAATATTTTACAATACGATTGGAACGATATATTTATCCTCAATAAGGTTTGCTGGTTACTTAACTAGCCTTTAATCTGTTGTAGAGTGACCATCGTTTTGTACCAGTAAATCGTATGAAATAATGTGTTATAGTAAAAACGTAAAGAGAATTATACAAATAATTCTATTTAGTAATGCAATTTAAATTATTGTACTATTTCAAATAATTCTTTACTCTGTATAAATACCTACATTTATTAAATATGTAGAAATTAAATTTTATTTCATACAAATACTTATTTTTCTACAACAAAATAAAATGTATGTTGTATGCAATGTTGTATGTTGTGTGTGTTGTGTAACTGTATGAATAAGACTTCGTTACAATTTATATACAGTATGAATATTAAATTATGCAACTATTTAATAAATACTACAATAAATTATTCAAACAATAATGGTAATGCAGCCCAGCTGTCATTTGCCTGTTGTACTTTCATGTGCATTCAACTCCGCATAAATACAGGAATTTATGAACTGAAAAGATGCGCCTAAATGAAATGTCAAAAAAGAACGTTTCAGCCGCTGAAAAGCGGGGATTACACGGCCGGCCTCAAAGCATCGCCGTCCCGCTCCGCGCGGTACCACTCTCGCTCCTCTCACTCCTCCGCGTTCTCCTTTCATAAAAAGAAAACCTAACGACTTCTCACACTAACACTTGACTGAACACTAGCGCGCGCACACAGACGCGAGCACTTCGTCTGTACTTATCAACTCAACGTGTGTTTCCTAAAAGAATGAAGGCTTATTTTTATCGCATGCGATTAAGTTTCGCTCATTACATAATATAATACCAGTTCTATCTTTTTTTTTCATACGTTATTTTGCTGCCTTAGTTATTTATATTTTTTTTTTGACAGAAAGGTATTATTTTTAAATGTCCGTTGATAGACATCGCCGTAGGAAATACATTTAATGAATAAAATGTTATTTACAAACTATGAACACTATTTTGAAAATACATCATTATTGGTATCGTTCTAATATACAGCCAAGTGAAAGCACATTAAAAGCGGAGGTCTTTTTAACTTTATCATACTTGTGTTTTTTTATTTATTTCAAAGTATGTATAATAACAATACTAAGTGTATTTTAATTTATTAATATTTATCACGTTTTCGCGTCAGGTAAAAATCATAACAGGCAATCTCTTTTTTAAAACATTTAAGACTGTCTTCATCGTCCGGTATAATAAAATCCAAAAGATCTGATCCAGTAAACTTTTTTTTATTTATTTGGCAAATAAACAGTTATTAAATACATAGAAAAATACTTTATTTATTTGCACTCTTGAAAATATAATTAGTGTCAGCAACGGTAATTCGCAAAAACTAACGAAACAAAGATTTCACATATACTTTTTTAACAAAGGGTAGATAGACAAATAGGACTTTAGACATTTAAACATTTAGAAATTTGACGCTTAAATTCAATTAAATTACAACTAAATATATCGATCTCGTTATTATTATTAGAAAATTCATATACACATTACAATCTGTATATGTAGGAGTTTTGGCAGTAATTATTTTTGCATATGGGCAGATGAAATAGTTCTAACACATAAAAATGTGATTTTATTTTTATTATTGGATGATTTATTTAACTAAAAAAAAACCTTCAGGTTTAATGGCCTCATGTGAGTGGGTCAGTGTAGGTACGCATGTAAGCTATAGGCAGAGTGTGCGACAGAGAAATAGAGTACACGCTATTAGTACACGTGTGAGTAAATATATGGGTAGATTGAAACAGGAAAAGTATTCAGGGCACACATAGTTTGCTTAAATATATTTTACTTAATGTAAATCGATGGGCGCACCAGACGATTCGATTCTGAACGCTACTTGACAATTAATTGAGAACAAAGTCTCTCATTAATTTTAAAATCAAATTTTGATGACATACAAATTAGGGTTTATTATAAAAAATAATTTAATATTTATTAAAAAAAAATAACATGTATTTGTGCTGCCATTTCACTCCTTAAATGTAGCTTTAATTGCGTTCTCTATAAAATAATGATGTCTGTAACAGAGTCTTTATTATTATACGTCCTATGAGTACGGAAGCAAAGGCGTGTAATAATACCCATTTATTAAATTTATTAGTTTTTTTGTTTAAACCAGAATAATCCTTTACGTAGCATAATTCAAATTAATAAGAAATTATTGTTACGTGATATTCTTATAATTCTTATTCTTGAATTCTACATTGAGTGTTTTTCTTTAAGTTTGTTTATTTATTCAAGTCATTCTTCCGGGAATTGCAGTGTGCACGTGCCCTACTCTATTCTCAGTTTCAATTAAGAAAAGCTACGGGGAAATTTTCATTCTACGTGACTCCGCGTGCCGCTGAAATAATGGAGTCTTTTCAGGACGTGCGAGGCGAGGCAGTCAGGCCTTTTGTGGCGAGACGCCGCCGCTCGCCTGCTCCTCAGCGGGGCAGTCAATCACTAACGTTGCACAATTTATCATTCAACCCACTCTAATACTTTTATTCTTACGTTCTTATGGCTTCGTCGCTGATCAGTTTATGGTAATCAAAGACTTTTCGTCGCTGCTGAAGCCTCGGATGATCGGTTGGTTTTTTTTAAAATTTTAAAAATATGTATTCTTTATTAAAATAATATTTCTTCTAAATAATAACTAGGATAATTTTAACAATTTTATTTTTGGCATAAAAGTCATAGGATGGATGTTTTCTTTTACTTTCTCAATTGAAATATAATTATTAATTTATGAAAATATTTATTTAATTCTTAGACATACATAATGACAATTTCTTAAAAAATACATTAGTCAACAACTTAAGCCGATTACAGGTTCCAATTAACTTCCATAGACTTGTCGAATATTATTAATCTGTTTATATATGATGAAATGAAATGAAAATAAAGATGAAACAAAAAAAGTTGATATTTAAATATCATTAATAGGTTATAATAAATATTAGGTTATAGTACTCTGCGGGTAGTAAGAAATATTGCTATTGTAAAAATAGCTTTTTTTGCTATTAAGTGGATCAATTTTTATTCCTGATATTGACACTATATCTAATCATTTAAAATAATGATTTAACTGCACTGAATCATCAGCTCCCGGCACACAAAGTATTAGAGTTTTAGAGCGATTAATAGGATTGTTTATATTTTAAATTAATTATCTACAAATTTGGACCTATTCAATGTAAAATATATCCAAATATTACGAACGTGTAAAAGGCGTGAATGCTTCACACGCCTTCAGTAATTCGAAGGAATTGGCATGGAAATGCTGTAAGATTAAGTTCTTAATTTATTAGGTAAATAAATTAAATTAAATATCAAATATATTAAAAATAGGTATTTGATTAATTTGAAGGTAAAAATAAGAACAATGGAAATGCTAAAATATAAAAAATAAAGTAGAGACCGGTAAGCTTATCGACGATTAATAAATTGATAATAGTTTGTTTAAATTTAATTAAATCGTGTGAATTTGCTATAAATGAAATTACTCTTTATATTTTATGAGTAATGAATCGGTTCGGTATTTCGACGCTCGCGTCTCCACTTCGTTAACATTTTCGGTAACAAGTCTTTCAGTAAACGACTCTTTTGGGTGTTTTTCCAGGCGAAGTTATACTGAAACGTGTCTGGGCTGGGATAGGGCTGTTTTCATAGATTTTATAGCTTAGCTTTTCTGCTCGTTCAACAGTCAATTTTTGGGCGGACACCATAGTGCGGTACGCATTTATGCTACAACTTATTCAGATGCTAGTATTATTCGTAAAAAACATATGCCAGTACAAAAACTATGTACAGGTCATTCTAGAACTACTGAGCACCCTAGTACAGTTATCTGTTTTACTGTTTAGGCTGAAGTTTTTCTCATTTTTTGAACTTTTTTCCAAATTTGACATATTTTTTCCTAGTTTGGTTTGCTCTCAGGGTGACTCGTCCAGGCGCCGTGTTCGTGTATCTATCTCAATGCGTGGAGCATTGCGCAGGTCAGGACCGCGCGCCGGTCGCAAGCCGTGAGTTTTTCTACTGCTCATTTTACAGATTGAAAATCTCGTAGAACAAAAGTTGTCTACTTTGAAGTGTAGAACAGTCCAAAAATCAATTTCGTGAGAAAAAGTTCATCCTGTAGAAAGCTTAGGTATTTTTTTTTAAATATTTATATAAATTTGAATGGAAAAAATTGTGCCAAAAAAAAACAATATTTATCAAAATGTGTGCATCTGAATGTTAAAAATACTGGATTTGTAGGTACTAAATCATACAAATAAAATTACATATTAAATTTATTATATGTAGTATAAACCTTCAAATGAAAAATGTAAGACGCATCCTGCACCTAAATATTATTCAATCGAGACATCGTAAAATACTGTTTTTGATCATGCCTGATAATGATAATGTCCACCCTAAATCCTTATACTTAAAAGTGTTGATCGATAGTTGCCGCGGCGCGTGTGCGAGGTATGGTTTACGGCCTCGTCGAAATATATCATGTCTAAATTTAGTAACTTTTAATTGTCTCTAAAATAAGAATAAAAGTATTTCTAGTACAACGTATGCTGCATTATCGAACGTGAAGCGAAACATAAAAGTGAACTAATTTTTTTATTAAATGTATATTTCAAAAACTAAAATCAATTTAAAAAATCAGCCTCCAAGAAGTGCGAGATAAGTTTTCAACATACATAGTTCCACTCGTCTAAATACTTAGCGATTGAGGAGTGGTGCACCATCAAAACATTGAATTGTTTGAAGATTTTCCAATATTACTCCTTCTCTGCACGTATGGAGACGTTTTAAAATCACACACACACACAAACCATCTCATATCTCCTCACGCACGCACAGAAATGCCATCACGTTAAACTTCAAAAACATTTTCCATATAATAACATAACAGACTTTCCACTTAATATTTTCTTTAAGATTTCACTCGAACATAGGCGTAAGTTTTTATTGACCATATTATTTAAAAAAATATAAATGTTGAAATAATATTTATTACACTATGTATGCTACATAATCATATTTATTTATTTATTTATTTTTATTTATTGATTTTTGTTTTTACATATTTCTTAGATAATGAATAACATAACCATACCTAAATAGACATTTCCCGTACTAAGGTAGGCTAATTAAGTTAGTTATTTAATAGATTGGTTGCATGCAATTGCGCTGAGCTTTTTTGTAAGTACAAAATTAAAACTATGAAAATTAACATTGATATAAATACATACACGTACATGTAATATGAATACATAAAATATACATATATATTTATTAATATATTTAATAAGCTAATATATATAAGTTGAGAAATAGAAAAGATCAATATTATATTACACAGGAATATAGTTGACCAGAGTCTCAGTGTCCTTTCTACCAAGATCAATTAACCAGTTAGTGAGTGTCTTTTTATTAATTAATTTGCTATTAAGCTTTATTTGAAGAATATCTTTTATTTTATTATATAGCCTAGAGGCCAGAAAAGAAAAATATCTTTGGGCGAATTTGGTTTTAGTTTTAGGAAACACTTTCTGCATTGAAGTAGGTTTGGTGGTTAATATCGGATTGCATTTCTTTATGTTTATGATAATGAGAAATAATTGTTTTAACATAAATTTGTCGACTATCATGTACTTTAAAATCCCGAAATAACTCTTCGCTAGGGTACCTGAAAGGCTTTTTATTTATTACTCTCAATATTGATTTTTGTGCTTTGATTAAAGGGTCTAATGTTGAGAGACGAGCGCCTCCCCATCCAATGATTCCATATGACGTTATACTGTTAGCTAACGCGTAATAGACTGTTTTTATTAAATTTTTACACAAAATATTTCTTAGCGATTTGAACGAATGAAGCAGCTGCCTGACTTTTGTAGAAATAGATTGGATATGTTCTTTCCAATTTAAATTCCTGTCAACAACCAAACCTAAGTATATAACCGTTTTTGCTTTTACTATGGATAAACACGAATAAGAATATTATATAAATAAACCACACGTCGCGGCAAAATACCGTTTTATTAAGAATAGTACCTACTCTCAAAGTTAATCATAGCTATGGGGCCATCAGTGTGACCGCAAAAACTAACCCCATGCAATTAATTTCACAATGTGGCCATGTTTCCACTTCGTCCCAGTTCTGGAATGAGCCGAGAAGTCTCGCCTGGCCTTCGTAGGAGGGGAATTCTGTATCGCTGGTACGTGATCTGCTTTGTCAAACAGCTGTGAACAGAGTTTCCAAAAGTCGTCCATGCGTTTACCCAACAGAAGACACGAGAACGTCATCTAAAATTAGTATCCAGTAATTATTAAACGTGACATCACATCGCTATTCTATTTATTACATCATTCACAGCAAACATAATAATCTAGTTAGCGCCCTTTTTATTATATAAATATATGTTGTAACGAGTTATATATAACATCCATACAAACTTTGATCACATGTTTGATGTCAATACATTCAAATGCTTATACAAGTTACCATCAATACAATAAAATGCAACCATGTAACATTTTACAATAAGAGAAATATTGATTTTAGAAATTAGAGATGTCAAATAATCGATCAAAACCAATTTCTTTATCAATCGAAAGCAACTACAATCGAACAAAAATATAGTGATGTCTTGATAAAACAATTTTACTATAGAAGAGAAGCAAGAATGAAAGTAAATAATAATAAAAGAATATTTAAAAAAGAAAAATGTTGTTTTTTTATTCAATTTAAAAGTAAAAAAAATGGACGTCATATCATCATTTTCTACAGGCGCACATGAACACACGCGTAGGCTATTTATACTGTTCACAAAAACACGCAAACACTATATTATATAAATAACTAATAACTTTAACAGAAACACACTAACACTAACTTTTGCACACTGGCAAATGCACTATTTAACAATCATGAGGCAGGCGTGTTAAACATTTTACACTTTCGGCGCAATTTACACCCAATTTTTTTTTTCTTTAATATTTAATTTATTTCTTCTTTAAATAAAATAATAGGGTTCCCAAGCAAAATTTCATTATTTCTCTGTACGCGTTTCCGTAAAACCGACAAACCGTCACCATAACGCCTGAAAATAATTCTGAAATATAAATAATGACAAATTAAAAAACCCCGACGCAAAACGGCAGGACAGATTTTCTTAAATTATAGCTGAGAACAATCTCGATCAAGTCACCTTGCAAACAAAAAATAAAAAAAATGAAATGGGTTCATCCGTTTGGGAGTTACAATGGCACAGCTACAGGCGCACAGATACACAGACACATTAAACTTATAGCGCCCCTCCGTTTTCGTCGGGGGTTAATAAAAATAATAAATAATTTATTCCAGAAGGCAGGGAGGATAGTGCAAACCTTGTCTCTTATAAAAAAATACATTATTAGATTAAACAAAGAAAAAATAAATGTTTAAATAAGAACATTTTACAAAAAGAAAAAGGAGTGTTCGTCCATCAACCATTTTGAGACTGACGTGTAAATCCACCGCTTGCAGACTTGCCCATGGAAATTTCTCGTTGCTACGGAAACCTCATCTGTTTTCATCGAAATGCGTTTCGTTTAAAAGTGGATCAAATCGTTTAGTATCGTTTATAAATAATAAAATACTTTAAGAGTTAATATTGTAAAAAATATGTTAATTGGAAAAAAACAAAAAATAGTTTTTGACGAAACATGCCAACGTTAGAAATTTGTAAAACTATGCCAATTGATCCATAATCTTGGATCAAAAGTTTGGTTTTAAAAAAAGTTAGATAGCTTTCAACTATAACCCGTAGCAACAATCAACCCGAAGGAAAACGACAAATGATAACTTACTGAAATCGGTCGTCTTAAATAAGCGGTTAATCCATTGGCAGATTGTAATAAAATTGAATGTTTACAGAAATAATATAAAACGAAATTATCCTTATCGTAAAACAACAGTTTGAGATGTGTTGAATCTTGGCAGAGTGGAGTATTTATCATTTTCATTAGAGCCATCTAGTGATTGGGAGACGATACATCTCCGGAATAGCTGCTTTGCTCGTATTGTTGTTGTGGGCTTGTGAGATGCTCAGTGTTCAAATTGGTTTTTGTTTCATCGACGTCAGCAAATCAATTTAACATTGTTGTTACCGTTTTCCATGCAGATAAAGGACCACTGTTTGGCAAAATCTAAATCTCTCTGTAAAACGTTGAAACTGAACATTTGCTATTTATTAAAAAATAGAAACAAACTTCCTGACAAATTTTAAATATTCGCAAAACAGGATTAGATGCTTTTTTTTTAGTGTGCTCACTTATGGTTTTTTTATTTTTTTTTGTGCCTATAGATTTTGTTAGCGATTAAGAATTTAAATAGTTAGTATAGTTTCATTCTTAAATTATACAATAAGATTTACGCCTAGATGCGACACGCCTTTGGTGTATGCCCATTTGCCGTCGGTTAGCTTATATTTTGATTAAAAAGGACTACTCGTGGCTTATTTTTTATTTATTGTTATTCATTAAAAAGAAAAACTACAAAAAAAACCTAAATACCTTGAGAGAGTCAACAATATTTATTGACTTTCTCGTAAACCAAATATTTATTCACTATGTGAATAAATACAATCTGCCAATGGACAAATATTTATTCACTATGTGAATAGGTTAGTCGACGTTATTAATTTTATCGTGTTTCAAGTCACTTAAGTACAAACTATAGAAAAATATAGATTTTAAATTTCTTCTCTTTATTTAGTATACACACACACATCACATACACACATATGATTTTTCTATTTTAAAATAAAATTGTATTTGTAAGTTTGTAAGGGTTGTGCTGAAAATCAGCGTATTGCACCATTCAAACTGATGAACGCTTAGCATGTATTTAATAAATGAATATGTTTGAAATTGAAAAGAATTAATAAATTATGCAGAAAACTTGAAAATTATTATACCTTTAATTTTTAGTAATATTTTTAATTTTTAATAAAGAAAATCATTTGTACTTTTGTGTGAAATAAAATAATAGAGTACAATATTATTAAAAAACAAACACTTTAGTCAGTCATTGAGGACTGCTGACAGAAATGAAAACTTAAAATTATGAAATAATGGTGTTTAATTTGTAAATTAAAATCCTTAATTTTAGTCTGGTTTTCATATCTATCGGCACTCCGAATAACAATTAAATACATTTTTATATGGTTTACTTATTAATCAAAACATATTATGATGAAGTGCACAAGGCCACAAATTTAATGGCCACAGTCAACACAACATTAATTTATAAATATAAAAGACTACATTTGACTACATTTCGTTGAAAATACATTTAAAAAATTTTTTTTTTTCACTTCAACAAAATAAAACCATTGACCAGTGTCGAACTAGGGAGCCTTGAGCGTGCGAGCTAAAGCGGTTACCGCAACACTATGGAATCTATGCGAGCGACGACAGGAGTAGCGTATTAATATTAAATACTGAGCTAAGCTGGTTTCCCGCCTATTTTCTCCAAATGGCAATGTTCGCTGACTCTCCGACTGCATGTCGTCACGCGAACTCATTACTTTTCCCCGTACAAAATTTGCCCGAACCGTGCGTGCAGAAGTTAATACATTAATAATTTAAAAAATCTCGTATTTTTTAAAGGGAAATCATAAAATTATTTTTATTAAGGTAGGTCTATGGAATATAGTTTGAAATACGCAAGATACCATCAAAAAAATCATAAGATTATGTGTCATGAATGAATCAAATGATTATGAATCAAAGTGAGATTGTTGATGCATTTATGAAGCTGACTGTACAAAAACAAGTCGTTTGAAGTGGGATTGTATCCTTGACGTTCAGTGGGGAGTGAGGACGGTCCCTAAGGCGATTATATTGTTGAGGTCTGTCTGTGCGACGTCGGTTTGCGAACCATTTTCTATCGCAGTACTTTGGCGAACTACAAACCGGCGACCTTTCCCATGAAATCAATTAATTGATGGTTGACAATTTCGCAAATTTTTAAAAACACATTTTTGTAGATAAAAAAATAATATAAGTATAATGATTTGTAAATAGTTTTAAAACCAACGATTTCTTTAACAGAAAACTTTTGAAATTTATGAACATTCTCAATAATGTCATTCGTTTCAGGCATTTTGTCATTATAAATACAATACACTCAATTAAATAATTATGTATAATATAAATTAATAGCTAAAATACATTTTTCAAAACAAGCTTTTATTTAGGTGCTTGAATGCGTATACAAAATTTCGTGTCTGTGCATTGAAGAGTTCCTTCGTATGGAGCCATTCCTGGGTGTAATCAGGTCATGCATATCATAAAAATGTGAACTAACATGCTTAATTTCAACTCGGTAGGATAAGAGAAAGTGGTTCTAATTCAGCTTGCAACATTCGACATAAAAAAACTAACAAACATTGCAAGCTAAATAAATCTTGGAATAGCACACATGCGTTTCATACCTTGTGAAATAACCTTCTACGACTATGGTTATTGATATATGTAAATGCAAGAAATTTTAATGTAATCGTGCAACAACATAAATATTTTAGTGCCTGCATAATGCAAGCGGCCTTTGCTTGCGTTGTCTATCAAAACAAAGTTTAATCCCAGCAGTGTTTAAGCGCCGTCTGAGTGCGATAGTATCGTGTGAAAATCAAAACCTTAAGGATTATCGCCGGGTTGTAGGGAAGGAGGGAAATACGCGGTGAAGCGACACCCTATTCGAAAACACATAAACTGCTTTATTAGTGATGTTTTCCCAATAAGATCTATCGGGATCATATTTTAAGTTTTTGTTAAAAATAGTTCAGCGGTTCAATGGACCGAATAAATTAAGTAGGAATCTTACCACACAATTTACAAGGTAGAGGAGTTAACCAGTGATTATTATTTCAAAATAGCAGATCGGACCAAGCGAAGATACGGTCACATCCGACGTCTGAGTAGGAACATGAGGATGTCTTAACTCAACCTCAACGCAGTTATTAGTATACTTGGATCAGAACGAGTAAGCGTATAAATAAATAAATTGTATTAATCCCTACATAGTAGTATAGTGTATTATAGTTCAAAAGTTAGAAATTCAATTTTCAGTTACCAAAACTAAATTAAATTACTGCTTGGCATGTAATTAAAAATCCCTGTATTTTTAACATCAGGATGATATATTTGATTTAGTACGATAATAAATTGAGACCATTTATATTCAGTAAAATGTAAATTTCCAGTTAAAGCATTGGCACATAAGGCTGAAGTTCGTTTTAGTTAGCGATTAGTGATAAACATTTGTAACTCAACGAGGTGGAATAATTATCTGCAAACAAAACAATTTCACGCCGATAGATGTATGTTTTCAGCGAGCTGAACATGTTTGCCTCGACACGTTAGCACTTATGTACATAAGCACTCTTTGTAAATATAAATCTAATAAATAAATAAAATTATTAAAATATTTAATATTATTAAAACAATAATGAATAAAATTTAATTAGCTTTATTTAACTAGCAATGTTGGTTAGTTTGTAAAGGTCTAATCTTGCATGGTGAATTAGAACCACTTTCTTTTATCCTACGGAGTTGAAATTTGATATGGTAATTCAGTTTTAATGACGATGTATTTTTATGGTAAGCATGACCTGATTCTTCACCAAGGACTGGCTCCAGACGAAGGAACTCCTCAACGGTCAACAGCACAGACACGACATTATGTATACCGCATTCAAGAACTTAAATAAAAGCTTGTGTTTAATAACAATTTTGTTAATATTATTTTTTGAATCTATCCATATTCACCATTATTTGAGTCATTTTAACAAATAACCATACACTCGATAATTTATCGATTTATTTATATAAAAAAATCGATTTAGGAATTACCTAATATTTATAAAAAGAAACAGGTTTTATGGTAAATATTTATTATATATAAGAAATAGCAAGTCACAGACCTGAACTACATTGAAACCATTGAAAAAAAAATACAAGCAATTGAAATATTTTACAATCTAAATAAGTAAATATAAAATTAAATATTTTTGGTTTAGCTTCTAAACATACATTCATGTACCCCCCCCCCCCCTCCCCCTTCATTCATGTTCCCGTCCTTGGCCATGTGTCTGTTGCATCTTTCAACTGCAGTATAACTTCAACTTTAACTTCAAGTACAAATGTGAATGTCTAGTTGTATTTTTGTGTTTAGTTTGCTATTGATAAACAACCATGACCATAATAACCATAAATGTCCATAATCATGTCCGAATAATATATATACATTAAAATCAAGAAATTTATGTACTGTTAGATGTACTAGAAGTTAGATCTAAGCGCTCAAATATCATATTTGAATATTAAAAGTATAACAGAACGGCTGTTGGAAACTTGAGGGTGTATTATTTATTACTGGAATATTATTATTTTTTAATTGAAATATTATGCCCGTGTTATTTCATTACTAGTCACAAGTCAATATTTACAAAAAAAAAACTAAAGTTGTCTTAAATTTACGAAAAAAATGAAAAGAAGGCCATTGTATATTTTTAAAATTTAATCTACTCAGACCTTAAAAAATTACCCACTGTCGCCACTATGGCCATCCGAAACATCGAATGGGCTAAAAGTGCCATAAGATAGGAAAGGAAGCAACCAATTTGGTACCACAGGCGCGGGTAGTCTGGGTGAGAGACGCCTGTAGTGCCTAGCTATAAGATGTCAGGTTCTGGTTAAATAATTTACTACTACTAAGCAATGTACAGAAGCAGTTGATATTATATCAATGCAATAGACATCAGATCAATTCCTTGCATTTTTGCAGTTTTTACAATAAATAAAATAAAATTTAGATCAGGAAACCAATTTAGCCTACACAAACAATCATATCATTAAAAAAACCTGCTTTATTTCAGTGAAGTGTACCAGGGAGCAAAGAAACGATGAAGCACAGATAGAGATCCCTGACTGGGAGCAACCCGCGGTCTGCTCGAGACGGACCCGGCTGCGGCGCGACCATTGCAAGCTGGCGCCCGAAAGTGGTGGACGTACAATTGCTACCACAAGAGGAAGAAGAACAGGTCCGGATGATACCGGATGAACAGAAACCTTGCTGCGGACCAAGCTGGTGAGATTGCCTAATGCCTTCCGCGTACATTTCGCACTTAGCCGGTCTCACCAACTGAAATATGAAGACCTTGTAATGACCGTCAAAGTATGAGTAAAGAGGATCTGTAGTTAATTAAATTGTGACGATTAAAAAGAATGTACTATATTTTTAATGTTCTAAATTCACCTAATCAACTTCGTGAACTTAAATACGACATGGAAGGTAAAGCCAACTGGTGAAGGGACCAGTAGTCTGATTGACGGGCTGATGTGGGATTGTTTTCACCAAATCTTCAACGTTCTCCATTGGTACACGTGTGAGAATTGTGAGAGTGTGTAGAATTAAGCAACAAAATAATCGCCTTAATTCTAGCGTGTGAAAGTTGACTTCTATTTGGCGGTGACTTCAATTGTCTGCAAAAAATTCCTGCCGCCAATCGAGTTTAACCTGACTCGGCAACATGTTATTCGAAATATAATTTCAAGTCGGTTATAGCTAGGAGGTACCCTTACAACCTATTGTTTTGTCCTCGTTGCAGATAAGCGCTGGTGGTGGTGAGAGAAGGCATGGAGCGAAAGCGGTCCAGCCGACGTCGCCATGGAACCAGGATACCCTTCACAGAAAGGTGTAAGGAGTACGGTAGACAATTCATTGCTTTCATGTTCAGCAACGTTGGCATAATTGGATTGGTCGTAGGGTACTCTATAGCGGGTAAATTAAAAATTTATTTATTTTTCAGTAGGCTTGAAAAAAATATGTGCGTGTACGTAAAGAATTTTGTTCCTAATAATTACGCCAAATTATACAAACAAGCATCCTACGATGGATACAAAGAGATGGTTTATTTTACGTTTTCTTAGTTAAGGTAAAAGCATATTAACAAGAATACGTGAAGAAGTATTTCCGAGTAATTTAAAATCAACTGAGTTTTAGGGAACTACGTTTTGAGGCAGTTTTATAGAGGTTTATCTTATCTTAAATAATATGAAGGGTGTTTTATTGGAACAAGTATTACAAGTACGTTATTTGTACAAAATCAACCCTCTTTTTGAACAAAATCGATCCTCTTTTTGAACAAAATCGACTGTCCGGCCATTCTCTCTTTTTAATTTCAATATGGCAATGCAGTTATATACTTCGTTCTATAATTAGTAATTTAAATGTATTTCATACACTAATTTGCTCCTCGAATAATGGTCTCCACTCTCCTGTTCCTCGAATCTCCCTTTTGTGTAATGAATTTATTAACTGCCATGATTGCCGTAAGTAAATTTTAATTTTAAAAAAATGTCTAGATGACAAACTGTGTAATAACTGTGAAAAATATGCATTTTTAAGTTTTTGATTCACTCTTTGTTTCGTCTTAAAAAAAATATTTAGACGATGTTTTGATGTGTTGTGTGCAGGCGCCTTTATGTTTACGGCCATCGAGGGCGAGAGCGCCCGCCATCGGACTAACAACGTTAAACGCATGCGTCAAGCCGCCGCACACCGTCTCTGGAACTATACCTGCTGTACCATCAACATCTTCAACGAAACCGAGTGGTTGGAAATGTGAGTTACATTTATAAAATGCTTGCAACAATAAAACTTTTATTAGCTGTTGGTAATTTGTCCAAAAATATTAGGTATATTATATAAATCACAAGCTCACCCGACGAACTTCGTACCACCTCAGAATTTATAAATGTTGTATTAACATATTAGCTGAATTAAATTTATTTTTATTAAGAATACTTAAAATGAATTAGCTACAATTAATGTTTTCACATAATTCAAAATTACATAATGAAGCAATTATCGATGCGCGCACTTCTTCGAACATTATCGAAGGCAACTTACCGTTAGAAAATAGAATTCCACAGAATACAAAGCCGTTCCATACAAAATGTATGAGAAAATGATTTTTCTTAATAAATTCGCAAATTTTTCCGATGTTTTATTAGATATTCTGCTTTTCTAGGCGGAGACAAATCCAACAAATCAACGATCATAAAAATCGGTCCAGCCGTTCTTGAGTTATATATGGCAAACTAGCCCGACTTTTATTATATATATAGATTATGCACGATTACGGTTTATTTATCGTAATATTATAATATAAAAAAAAAAAAATTTTTATTTATCACTTTTTTTAAAATAATTAAATTCACCAGGGTTATATTATATTATAACGCCCGTTCTTGATAAGAAACATCTTGCCTGACTAACTTTTTGTTACTCAGTAGAAGGTCAATAAACAAATATTTAGAAATAATAAAATTTTCTTTTAATAATTTATTCTGTATCTATTATTTGTTTTAATATTAATGGTGGTATTTTTTTAAAAACTAAAAACAGTGCTACGAAAAACCTGACGTCAAATCTATATGCCACAATTAACTAATTTCTAAACGTGAACACTAAATAAGGGCAGGTTTTACATATATTTGTAATAAAACACAATAAACGCGGCGAGTTGTATCTGTTTGTTTAATGTGCTTTTTATTTAACAATAAATTTTCTTCCATATGTTTCATCGTCCCTTCACATACAATGCGAGAATACCGCCTTTTTTCGCTCCCGCGATACAAAACAAACGCTAACGCGGCGGTCACACGATTATGGCGTCAATATGATGAATTATTCTCCTCGATTGATATTTTTTTATTAAATAAATATCCATTTCATCTTGAGTTGCGTAAAACATTAAATTTAAGAAACATATATTAAATTAGCAAAACTAAAAAATCTTTGGACATTATTTTCTTTCCTTTGGCCTCTGACAGGTTGAACCTATTAATGTTTCAAAATAATGTATGTTAAATAATAAATAAATATATGTATATTTGTATTTATACCCTATGTACCTAGTGCGAGTGTATTTTATTTTTAATCTTTTAATGTTTTTCTATAATTTAGCGAAAACCTGTCATCAGTCAATTTTACATGCAATTGTATGTACCATTTCTTATATATTGTACTGTTTGTTTTCCAAATAAATAATAAATAAATATATAAAAATATTTATGAAAGACAATAAATAATAAAAGTGGAAATCAGTGTATATATTTTTGTAAAGGAACATATTTTTATGAATTATAAGAGAAAAATACAGTACACCTCTAAGCGAAAATAAATGTTTATTTAACCATATTACTGTTATTCTATCCAAATACAAACGTACGAATATAATTTATGTCTAACGAAATGGTAATTCGGGAAGCGAATCATTTTTATGGATCCTTTGATAAAATAAACACTAATAAAGTGCGTGCTTGTTTCTATGTTTCTATCATTTCTACCCCCCCCCTTTCCCTTCCTTTCTATCGTTATATTTCCCTTATTTCTTTATTCTATCTAAGTAATAGGAAACAGTACAATATATAAAAACAATGTTTATTGAACGTTAAAAGACGTAATTGCCAAAATACAGACTTTTCAAATAACAAATTAAAAAAAAAACTATTTTTACAAAAGTTTACCAAACTAGGCAGCGCCCTCACTAGGTTAGGATTTAGGATGCCCAGTAATTAATTATTGACGAAAATTTCAGTGGAAATGTATCCCTCTCTCTTTTAACTTCAGGTCGACCTGGTGACATGTCGTATGCTTAGTGGACCGCTAGTAGTCTAAGGCCGATACAATACGGGGTGAAATATGTTAAGACGACATATAAGAATTAATCATGGTTGAGAAAAATAAAATGTAAACTTAACGTGAAAATATTAAACCGCTGCTGTAATATGTCACCAGCTGATCGTCGGCTCGAGACGCCCGGTCATTGAATGCGCGCCGGCAAAGGCTACGAATATCTATCGCGTGTTGGACGTTAATGGTAATTTACATCGGCGCTTTAATAATAATAATTAAATTTGGGATTGAGATATTTTCGATTTTTTTTTTTAATATAATTTCTTATTCGTAATAGGGAACATAAACACCCTCTCAAGGCTTCGACAATGGTCTCGGCACACCCTGTATATTTATTATTATAGCTTGTCAATATATATATATTATATTTCTTTCTTTTTCTGTCTCTGCCACACGCCTGGTACTGTACTCTGCAGCTGGTTGATTTGATTATCTTTGCGAATTGGGTCGCAAGCGATAAATATAAATTATAACATGACATATAACTAATATATAACAAGTAAAGTATCACACATCATGTATCTAATGACAATAATATATTTATAATTAAAAATATTTTTTTATATTTAATATATTTTTTAAAATATTATTAAACAAAAAATAGTTTTTACAAATCACTAAAGCGCTCTAGAGTACGCGCAGAAACACACAGTATCCGTTTGGTTTATATACTGTGACATGTTTATGTCACAGTACATAAACCATGTCTCTGTGCCGATATCAAGTTTTCGTATTTAGGTTTTTTAGGGTTTCGTGTTTTCTTTTAGTTGTAGGGTTGTTCATTAATTTTCCAAAAAAGTGTTTATTTTTTTTTTACTTTTCAGCCACCTTACACTAGAAGTATCTTAGTAAAATTCGATCAAATCACTTTTAAGCATTACAATTATTAATTATTAATTAAAATATAATCTTCGAAATTTGAACGGAAAACATATTATTTTTTGCTACCTTAACTTAATGAAACTAAAATGAAAAACTACACATAAAATATTCCACAATATACAAAGAAAAAAAATATACGCGTTGAATTAAGAAACTCCTACTACGGATATAAATTAGGTATTTTGTTGGTTAATGACATGCTAGGCAATGTTGTTAATGCATTAATAATATTGTATTGTTCGTAATAATATTTATTTAATTGCATTTCTGAACTTGGAGCATTGAATAAATAAAACAAATATATTTTGAAAAATTTGACCTAGGCCTCTACTAAAAGCACTCGCTAAGAATAAATATTTTTTGAATATTCGCTTTCACCGTTTTTTAAGCAACTTTTTAAACCCCTTTTGTACCCAAATTCTAGAACGAATTTGACATTACGGCTTCGTCTGCACTTTTTTTTAGTTGCTTAGAAAATATAGTTCATTCGCAGTACATATAATAATTATAGGTTCGCAGTAAACTGAGTGTGACTCGGACTTATCGAAACCTGGGGGTAATTCTTGAAAGTAATTTAACAATTTAGTATACCAAATCAAGCATATTTTTACCAGCTTCATAAACTGGTAAATAAAAATCGAAGGCGTCTTTTCTTATGGTTTTAAAAACTATCAAATCCAAAACATTCTATTAAAAGCTGTGACTCGATGAAATATAAAATCTTATTATTAAAATGATTTCTTGAATATTTTGTCGTGTCCACAATGCCTCGTTACAGAGTGGCGAGCGAGCTGCTAATCTACCAAGGGAACATCATAAAGGCTGTGAAAGGAGGCTGGGACGGCAGCGAGGACTCGGAAGACTCGGTCCAGTGGAGTTTCTCCGGCGCGTTCCTGTACTCTCTGACGGTGATCACTACTATAGGTTGGTAAAACATAATATTTCGTTCTGAACGGCCCGCCATTACATTATTCTTACAACTGAACGCTTTCACTATTTATGCAACTTCTTTACTCCCCCACCCCACCCCTTCACTTCTACACTCCTTCACCCCTACACCTCTAACCCCTTCAACCAGAGGCGGATTAGCAGTCTCGGCCGCTTAGTAGCCGCCTTTATCTACTGATTTTGTAGCGTAAAAATGTAAAAGTATCTATTTACGAAAACAACTTCACTTCATAGTTCTTTACTGTTTAATTAGCCGTTATAGCTCCACTACTTACTGAGCTGAGATATAATATGAACATATTCGTTACGGGTGCAACTGGCGAGTATTTCACCTTCCAGGCCTTTCAGGACAGCCACGGCCAAAGGAGTAAGTGGTTAGCTTTATAATAAAAAAAAATAAAGTTTTAATTACAGATTTTATTGGTACTTATATGAACAATATTTTTACTAATGTCCATTTTATGGGGTTTTTCACTAATGTCCGGTCTCATGAAAAAAAAAAAAATAATTTCGTAAAAAAAAAATGTTACTAAAATATAACAGAATTTGTTTTTCTTCGCACACGGAGCTCGCTGTATGACGATTAAAACGATTTTCTTTAAATATCTAATTCGCTTTTGTCGTAAATGGGAAACATTTATTTTATATTTTTACTGTTTAATACTTGATTGTCGATATAGATCAACCCCCTAAAAGGACATCGGTGAATTTAAATATAAAAAAATATGTTACAAGACACGCCTAGACTTTTCCGCAGCAAATGTTTCTATTAATTCTTCGCAGTCGATTTTGTTCAAATAATCCGCTTTAATGTTTAGTGAAGCGAGATCATTTAACCCCCTGCTGCGTGATATTTGTGCGTAAGTAATTTTTAACTCGTCATAAACAAGAAAATGATCTGTCGCCAGTACAATTACTGGCGGGAGATTTACACACATACGGGGCGCAATGTTAACATTTGAGCGAAAAGTTAGCTCGTTATTTTTTTGTGCTACATGAAGACATTCTTCTATAAATTCGCCTTCTATGTCTGAAGAATAATTCATTTGTGAGGCTTTCGCGTGTTCTTCTACATCCGACGTACTTCATTTTGTCAAATTAGTAATAAATTTATTATGAAGATTTTATTTTGCTGGAGATCCCCTACCGAAGTATCAGTTATAATCAAAAAATTAAAAATTCTTAAGGTTTCTTGACCATTCTTTAGCTTTTCACTTGTACTAGTCTCGCCCGAAAGTAGCTTAATTGCTAAAATATTTTAACATGCTGCCTGAAAACATTAAAAAAATAACTGAGTTCAATCAATTTAAAGGTGCATTGAAGAAATATATTACTGAGCAAAACATTTATAGCTTTAATGAATTTAAATAGTTATCATTCGTGATGGTCATGTCAAAAATATACTAATTTTAAATCGTTTTCAGTAAATATTGTCTACTTTTGTAAATATTATGTTCAAACTGCCTTTTAGGTTTATTACAGTCTACAAAGGATTAAGGAACTAATAAAATTAATTTAATTCTTTAAGTTTAAAGGGTGTTTTATTGTCGAATCATAAAGAGTTTCAACTTGCATTGTATGTGCTCATTTGATTAAAATAAATTACACTTTTTAAAACATACTTTGTAATAAAAATTATATTAATATTTAAAACTTTGTGATTTTATTTTTAACCGATGATTCTTTCTGTTAATGTAAAATTTAACATTGCTGCATTACATTGTATTCTAATTTTTTTATTGTATTTTAGGTATTGTATTGTAAAGACATTCCTATACATGTGATGGAAATAAAGATTCTTATCTTATCTTATCTAACTAGACGAATCTGTACTACGTTATCTACGTGTATCTATAATATGTTACTAGTTTATATGCCCTAGTGCTAGTGTGTTTATATGTGCTAGTTTTTGTTACCTTTGCTAATGCTTTTTCACATGTTTTAACCGCTGTACTGTTTTCAATTGCAAATGTCATTCCTATACAGTTTATGATTGTGTTTGGAAATAATTATCTTATCTTTTTCTTACAAAGGTCAGGTTTTTGGCCTTATTTTCATAATCATCGAAGTCCCACGTGATTCTTTAATAAAATGAGTTGGAACATCATAAAGTTCTATGACAACGTCAATTTCAACGCTCTGTAGTTGTTTGTTAGTAGAATTTATCTGGTCTAGTAAAACCCCCCAAAAAACAGTCATTTTTATGACTGTTTTTGGGGGGTTTTACACAAAAGAGTTTTCAGTTTCAAACCGATACCTCTCGCTTTGCATGTAACGTTCGCTTTTGTTGATATTTTTCAATACAGACCAATGCCTCACGAATTTCTACCCACGACTCGCGTAAACTTTTAACCGAGCCAATCAACGTAAACCGTAAAATGGCCCTGAAGAACTCGCCAACGCTGAGTCCGCCTCTGCCTTCAACCCTTCACTCACAATTACTCTTCTTTAGATTAGGTCACAATTAGATTTCGTTTAAGATAATTATAAGAATGTAATTTGTCTGAAACAATCAACGTGGCTATTCATTAGCCGGGCAGAAATAAAGACTTTGAAACTGCCCGCTCTTTTTTAGAATTCAGGCGTTCAAAATGCCATCACATCTTTCTACCAATAAAACTTTCGTAATCCTAAACATATAAACAATATTTTTCAGGTTGTGCAGTTAGACTATAGAATGGACTTCCGGGTAGCATTAAAATCTCCCATGTTTTTAAGCACAGACACAGAGATCATCTTCTTTATTATTTATTCCTAAATCTTCATTTTTTATGGTTAATTAACATAAATTAAAAATAATATTAATAAGATCTCACCAAGAAATTCACTTTACGGCAAGTGTCTTTAACATTCATATTATTACATCATTATACTAATAAATTATTATATTTGGGGCTTCACCGTTACAATTTTTAGATAAATTTTTTATTGTTTTAAATGAATGGAAATTTCAACTTTCAAAATAAATGTATAGTTTCAAAATAACTAAAAGAAAATACAAAATTAATACCAAAACGTGCCAAGTAGATGAAATGGCTAAGTTGTTTGGAAGCTGGGTTAAATACACGCCTGTATTTTATGAAGAAAAAAAAACAACATTCACCCATACAACATAATATTCGCTACATAACTTTTTAGAGACTATAGAAACTTTATAAAATTAGGCATATTAGATGATTACTCAAAAAAAAAACGCATTTAAATTTAATACAAGATACATGACATGATGATTAGATGAGCTAATTTGATTAACAGATTAGCTTAGCTAGACATTACCTTACGACAATAAGTTCGCCCTTGTTGATGATTTTCATAATCATTGTTTTGATATTTAAATAAGGCCATCTGAGAAATTATACAGATTAAAATACTAATTTTATCCAGTTCTATTTGTGCCGGAGGGGCTTTTTCACGTAGGTATGATTTTTAGTGTGTTTGGTTAGTAATCTCATACAACTTTATGCATAAACGTGTTAGTATGATCACTGACCATATTGCACATTCAAGGTCTGTTATAGGTTTCCTTTGTCATTAGGCAATGAAGTTTAAAAAAAATGTACGATGAATAAACGGTCGTCCTGTATACAGACATCGACTAGTACTCATAGAAGAGTGGACTGTGTAAATCAGCTAGATACATTTTAAAAGATTCAACAGGAAATTGATTGTTTATTGGCTTAGAATTTGTCTTAAATATCTCGTAAAAAGCACGAGTCCCAACGCGCCGTTTACCTGGTTAAATCAGGCTGACGCCATTTTAAATCCAAAATGGCGGCGCTTCCTTCCGGCGCGCGGTGCTGTCGGTCGGCGTCGAAGGCGGTGCAAATTTGCGAAATTAATGTTTCCCGCCATGGACTGCCTGCGCTTTTACCGCCATTTTGTTTTTTTTTTACCTAATCCAATCCACCGGCGTTTTTATGGCCCGCCGTTGAAGTGCTGGTAGATCTAGAAAAAGATTAAATAAAAGTAGACGTTGCATTTACCGCTCGCAATGATTGCTTCATTTGCTTGAGTTTTTTTTATTAGCTTGCAATGTTACAAAGCGAAAACAATAATAATTTGAAAAAAAATACCCAAAATGATTTATTGACACGTCAGTGTCAAATCGGTTGGTAATTCGGATTTAAAATCAAGGTATCTCGTTATGAACGGAATACGCGACAAACCAGCCTGCTTGAGGAAATACCATTTTGCATATTCGCAGACCGACGCTCATGTGTACACATTTTTTTATTTTTCCTCATTTTGCCTGCAGGGCTTTTTCACGAGAGATTTCTCATTAAAAATCGGAGCTGCCTATAAGCTGTTTTAATGACGTTACCAATTAACAGTGTATGAAAGAGTTAATCCTCCCTTATTTCAGATATGTTTCAACATACCATTAACCAAATATAAAATGGTAAAATTAATTGTGTGCACATATTATTCTTTTTTATCTCTAATTATCTTTATTAGTCAATTGGGTTACCCTAGTTTAAGGATTGTATACTTCAATTTATATTGTAATTAGTAACCATTACCTATATTGTGTACAATTTCTGTTGGGTAACCACAATAAATAAATCCTCCCATTCACAGATGGACGCTTATTTTTACATACCCTAACCGATTTGCGATTTGCGATTTGCAGTGCGATTTTAAATGAGAGGAGATGTATCTCATTTTCTCTTTGTATGTTTATAAATAAAATGTTTTTTTTTGTAATAAGTGTATGTCTAGCTGTAAGTTTTTTCTGTGAAACAATAAATAAATAAATAAATAAATAAATAAATAAATAACCGTGAGTCCCGACGCGACACTTTTTTCCTACCTATATTTATGTCTACATCTTTATCAATAAATCTTTTTCATTTCCATGCCTTTATCAGCAGGAGGGTGCATGTTTAGATGGGAAACGAGAGATCACAAGATGTCCGCAATAATTAAGAGATCACAAATTGTCCAGGATAATAATCACTTGGAAAATCCTTTGCGTGTGCGCAATCTAATTTTGACAGCGCCGGGTGTGTATGTGTAGTAACTCCAGCCGCTGCAATGAACGCAAGGATTTATCAGAGATCATATCATACCTTCGCCAAAACTTTAAGCAGTTTTTTAATCGCGGCCTACCCTTCGATTTGCTTCCAATAAAACCATGGAAAGTGCAAGCCATAAAATACAAATTATCAAAATAATAAAAAACCACGACACAGAAACAACCGAACAGATTTTCTTGAATCACCCAAGAACACCCTCGATCAAGTCACCTTTCAAACAAATAAGACACGGACGGACACGCAGGCACGTTAAACTTATTAAACTTATTATTTGCCCGGTCAATGTCGTCAGCCTATTTTTGGAATGTGCATCAAAACAAATTATATTTCAATTACCATAGTTCGAAATAAAAAATAACGAAAAAAAAAATTAAAATAAACCGACCTCAAAATGAATCCATCAAACGTAATCGGCGCAGAAACACATCTTATACAACTAAAGTATACCTTAATTTTTGTTGGGTTTATTTTGAGGTCGGTATTTTAAAAAATTAAAAATAAATTAAAAAGTGAGGAAAATAAGTTATTTAGATATTGTAATACATTTACCAATAGAAAAAAAAAATTGATTATCAAGTAACATTGGAGCAATTTTACTCTATGAAATATAAACACAAAATACCGCACAGTAAAACAACGAGGCAAACAACAAAAGGAATTTTGGAAGTGGCCAAATTCAACAATGAATATGGCAAAAGAAGGCTGGAGAGAATTGTTCCAATTTTATTTAATAACCTGCCGAGTAATCTAAAGGAATCTAATAACTTATCTAAATACGTTTTAAAAAAAAGAATTAAAAAAATATATTATAAATAGCATTTTTGTTGATGAATGTACTCGTACCGATTTTATTATAATTAGACCGACGCGATTGGAAGTGACCGTTTTTTATAAATAAACATAATAAAGACAGTCTGGATAGATACCGTCATGTGTAGCTCAGCATTGTTAAAAGTGTTATCATATGTTAATATTGAATAGGCAATAAAATTTATATATAAATTTTATTAAAATAAGTAAAAAATGGGAACGAATTAGTTCACATAAAAACCCGCAAGGGTGACAAGGTGAACAAACAAATAGAATATGTATTTTGTTTATAAATAAATAATTCACAAAAAAACACAAAAGCCCTGGATTTTATTTATTTATTTATTAACAGGTAAGCATACAGCGTAATAATAGTATATACATTTTTAAAAGGTTAATAGTAAGGCCAATTAAAGTTTAAGCCTATGTACAAAAATATTTAAAACTTTGTTGAGCTTAACGCTATTTTAGAATGTGTAAGAGTGATGGGGTATAAAAGTGTCAGTGAGGGTGTGTGGTTTGTCTGTGAGGGTGTGGGGTTGCGTGTGTGCATGTTTGTATGTATGAACATCGTATATGTTGCATATAGATAAATTAATTTTAATATGCAACGCATTTATTTTGAATCAGATTGGCGTGAAATACTTCGGAGTTTTGAAAGAAAGAAAAAATTACTTTATTTATATTATACTAGACTTAAACTACACTTAACTTAAATAAAGACCACTATCATATCATATTAATCCGGAGTAATGAGTATATATATGATTATATGTATATAACAAGATTGAGAACCTCCTTCATTTTTTGCAGTCGGTTAATAAAGAGACGGAATAATGTTTTTAATTACAATTCGCTCATCTTAGTTTTCTGTTGTATGGCGGATCCTGGAGACAAAACTATAATTTTCGTTGTTGCGTTGATCCCAAACCTTTGGGAAAACGTTTTTTTGCGTTTTGCTCCATTAAATTGACTCGCGTTCCTTTAAGTAAATTTAAGTGTTTTTAAATTAGCTAAAGTGTAATCCTTTTGATAATAGAAACGTCAGCGACGGGCGGCAACATTTGTCTCAAGCCGCTTACTAGAAGATTAACAAGGCTATTTGCAGCTCGGCTGCATTCAAAGCCAGCCTCCGAGGACATTTAAAAGGCGCTTGGCAATTAGCGCTACTAATTAGTGACGTAGACAAATGCATGTTTAATGCAGCACTTAAAAATTAGCTATTACGAAATAATATGATATTCCTAAAATTTTATTATTTATTTTAAAAAAAATGTAAGGGCCGGGACTTTAGGATTTGTTTCAGATATTACAGATAGATTGTATTTATATTCACTGATGCCCTTTTAAAGGGTTGATCTATAATAGCAATCAAATGATAAAGGAAACAATAATGATTTTTATCATGAACATGTAACGAATATGATGTATAATGAATGAGAAGTGAATGATTAATTGAATATTTACAAGAATAACTTACCTTCAACGTGGGATAAGAATTTTTCGAACAAATTATATAGCCAGCTATATAATTTGTTTGAAAAATTTTTACTGTTAAAATATTAAAAAGAATTTTCCAAATGTCAATATACTATCAGACTTTTATATTATGTAAACTTACGGTAAACGCCAATTATAACATAAACATTCATCTATATATATATATATATAATATAACCTCTCCAAGCCTCCTTATATTGGCCGTAATGACCATCCTATCTTGAGAAAACGGAACATTGGGTTCAATTCGTTTCTTTCCAGAACAATTCGGCGGTGGAATACTCTTCATAGGTCAGTATTTGATTCTTTTGCATGTTACAAGGTTGTTTTTAAGCGTAGGCTGCGAGTTGTTAAGCATTATTTTTTTTTCCTCACCTACTAAACTCAACAGTATCACCGGGGCTAGCTCGTAAATATTGTAATTACTTAATAATAATAACCTATTTATGGTTAGATGTTAGCGTTACAGGTGGTGAACAGAAAAGAAAAAGCTTACTAATAAAATACCAGAATTATATTGAGGTTATAATTGAGATCGTGGTAGTCTAGTGGTTAAGGCGTTCGGCTATTGACCCAAAAGTCGCAAGTTCCGCACATGGTCTTACAGTTTTTAACGCTTCATTACCACCATCTCCCCTGACTCTAGTACAGGCATATTTGGCCTAGTTAAGTAGGGCCCAAAATAATTGTATACGACCTAGATAGCAAAATTAAAAATAATAATAATAATAATATAATAAATATATATATGTTAAATATATAACATATATATATATATATATATATATATATATATATATATAATATATTTGTATTTATAATATTTATCCTATGATCCTTTGTGTTATTAAATAAAAAAATACACATTTTTTAATGTTTTTGAGTCCAAAATAAATCGTAGAGTTTTAAATATTTGGAGTCTACGCGATCGAATTTTTAGCATACAATATTGGCCCTAGAACGCTACCCTGTGGATCACCGAATTCATATATTTTGGTAATCAGTAATGATATTTTCAATTTTAACTAAATGTTTTCGGTATGCTAGATAACGCTTTAACCATTCACAAGATACTCCAGTTATTTCACATCTTTTTAATATATAATATTGGTATTTCATTTATTTTAATTCCGATCATTACATGACAGTTACTTAGTAATTTAATATTACTAACTACAGCAGGTGATCCTCCATGACCGTTCTCTCGCACGAAACGTCGCGGGTGTCACTGTCACTGTCACTGTCAACCGTGATACCGGTGTAAACATTCCGACATATGACCGATTAGATTTATCGAGTGCGGTATTTTGGATCTAGTAGGAGGAATGCAAAGTAGTTTAGTTTTAGAACTATTTATAATTAGGTGTTCTCGTGAGTTATCGAAGTTAATGTCTGATACAATTATTGCGGTGTCGTCTTCATATTGTACGAGATTGGACGATTGCATTTCGTGGGAGGTAGTTATTTATTTAGCTTTTAACAAATCCGTAGATAGATTTTTGTATATTAAGCTAAAGTTATATAAAGCTTCCTTTATCATCTAATTATTTATTAATTTGTTGAAATAAGGAAAAGAAATGGATTAAAAGAAAAAAAAATGTGAAAGTACCGGGACCCACGGTTAGGATGTGTAAACGTTCGTTTATGGATGCAATGCAATGAAACTGTATTTCCTCATATGGATGGTTCGTCGCGTATTCCCTCCATAAAGAGCAATCTTGATTTTAAATTCTCAACGCCCGATCCGAACCAAATGGAAATTCACTCCAGTCACAAGTTTTTCACAACTGGGGTGGTTTATTTCAATGGGAATTTGTAGGTTTTAAAAAAATATATTTTTTGCCGATGAGATCAGTGAAATACATTTCGAAGCATTCAAATATTGCAACGTGACATTTTAAGTAGCTAAAAATATGACAGATGGGCTGAAAAACAATTCAGCTATAAATGAATAATTTAACAAAGTTAATTATTTTATTTCCATCAGGTTATGGTAACATTACTCCCAGGACCGAATGGGGCAAAGTTACAACAATTTTGTACGCTATTATTGGGATGCCACTATTTCTGCTATACTTATCAAATATAGGTAAGAAAAGATCATAATTACCTACCTACTGAATAACTGTAAAAATAGGTACTCACTAAATTATAGTAAAAACAGTTACGAACTATATTATTGTAAAAGAGTTACCTGTGTTATTCAAAATTAGTTTATTTATTTAATAATTTTAAAAGTTGAAAATTGTAGCCTAATGGTAGCCTAATATACCAATTGATTATTATGTTGAATGCTTTTTTATTCAAAATAAATAGGAAATTCTGGGATCATGGTGGTTTTGGTCTTACCTATATACTTTAAGTAGATACTAGTATGTTATGAACATCTGTTTAATAAATTTCCTGTTTGAAGCTCAATCATTTTGTTTTTGTAGGTGACGTATTGGCTAGATCATTTAAGTGGATCTACGCGATGATCTGCCTCTGCCGGGGTTGTCCTGGAGTCGCCAGGAGACGAGCTGAAAGAACCCTCGGGAGGCGGACGACAGATGTCGAGGTGAGCAATGATCGACAACTGATTCAAAAAAACCTATTTCGGTCACGACGATAGTAGTGTGGGCCCGCGGACGAAGGTGACTCCTGCCGCAGATGAGCCCAATGTAAATCGTCATTACTTGCGAGTGCTCGGGTGTTACTCGTACGGCGATGGTAGACGGACTAAGTACCTCGATCACTTTGTGCACGTCATCTTCATCAACATCTACAAAAATCTTTGTTTGTAGAAAAAGAATAGAATAGTCTTTCTTTGAAACGCTTGCTGTCACTTTCCCTCGCACACACGCTTCTGCGTGCGTGCGTAAAGCGAATGATAAATGTTGAATTTCACTATAATATATCATATAATAAAGCCGCACTTACTATTAATACACTTAATAGTTGTTCATTTTCATATATCCTACGTTTTTTGAGAGTAGGGTAAAGTGGCGGGTTTCAGATACACTCGGCCGAGTGCGTAAATCTTGCAGCTGTACGTATGCTCAACTCGGTCGAGTGTGCGAGCGAGACGACATGTGCCCGCATGCTCCTGATGACGTCACGTTTTTTTTTCTCGGCATCGCATGGAATCGACCTTAGTATCACTTAGCGGTGATTTCTTGAACTATTTTAAATATTGAAGCACTGCGGTTTGTTTCTTCGCTAGGTTAGGTTCAGTTCTGGCCCACTCCTCTAGATGTCGGTAATATCGCACGAATGGTTGGTTTAGACTCCACACATATAATAAAAATATTATGCTTACTGGTTTACTTTGTTAGAGCGCCGTATTGATTTCCAGGTATGCATTAATTTACACAAACTTTAATTTACTGGTATAGCTAATGCGAAATCCCCGCAGCGTAGAGCAAAAAAAAAAATCCCTACCCACATTTTAAAACTGTCTCGTTGCGTTATAGTTGGTAAAATAAACATTTCCATTCCTTGGCAAGCAGAAGCATTTATTTTCCGTTATTCCTATAACTTCACACATTGCATAAAGATAATAGAAAATGCGATACACGGTTTTCGATATCCTCTCGCTTCGCTCGGTAAATAAAACCGCCTTATTTATCATCCCCGTCTGCCGAATGCGAACGACTCCCCGACAGAAAGAGACAACGCGATAGACTCTCGGCTGGGATGTATTGTTTCTGGTATGGATGAAACATCATATTCCCATTTGGCGTCTATGCCTTCATTATTTTGCTAGACGGGCTTATAAGATAAACATTATCCAAGCGAGTTACACCATTCGCCATCAATCCGCCCTCGTCGCGGGAATAGACGTTTTTATAATCGCCGCATTACACTGGTCTTAAAATATCATGTGTGGGCAATAAAAATAAATTAACGATTTCGTATTGGCACAAATATACAGCCAATTTTTTTACACTTCAAACTGAATGACTTAGTTTTACAAGTTTTTTAATTTGTCCAAAAAAGTAGGTAATCTAAGCAATTTTACTAACATTTAAATGCATAGTTACTTTATGTGCTTCCTCCGGAGTGGCGGTCAGCGCGTGGCCGACCTGCGCAATGCACTACGCATTGAGGTAGGTACAGGAGTGGCCACGTGTTTTATGGAATATTATTTATTATGTATGAAGGAAAAATATAACGATTATTCCTATAAAAAACATATAGGAAAAGTTGTACAATTTAAAGTGTGCATAAAAGGATGTGCACGAGAAAAAGTTTGAGTGTAAGATAACGACATATTTATCTATAGTATAAAAAAATAATAAATAATATTGAATATTGCTATAATTTCGTATATTGTAATGAGGGGTTTATTGGGAGAAAATATTTTTTCTATCCAAGAAATCATCGGAGCCGTTCGTGTCACCTTCATCACTCTACGGGGTTGTAAATGTCACGGACGGGTCAACTTTTCATATTAAAATTGGATCTGGCTGGACTTCGTTGACATAATAATATTATAACTACCCCACCCTTATGTAACGGAGTGTGTTGCATACTAAACTGCGAATATGCACCAAAATGTTCAGTGTGACTCTTAAAAGTACAAAACAAAAAAAAAAAACGATTGTGAGGTTTTGATTTAAAATATGGACAAAACGAGGAAATACTAGAAGCATCGTTCTTATAAGCGTAACTATCTCACTGCGCAACATACAATTACAATTATTTGAATTAAATTGTATGCAATAATACATAATATATAAATAATAATAATAATAATATATATAATACTATATACTATATATAATTATAAGGTAATTATTAATTATAAAGTATAAATAAAAATAGGAAAATAGGTTTAGGAAAAATATCACAACGTCGCATAATTGAAGATCCTTGATCTGTTTAGAACATCTATATCACATAACAACATAGTCTTTAATAATATAATATCTCGGATTTGTCGTATTTATAATAACCTTACATAGAGATAGTCGCATTGACGTTTTCCATGATAGCCTTAGTCAATTAAAAACGCATATTTATGGTATATATGTGTTTTATCTTTTATATGCATGTGGTGTTCTCTTTTTATTGAAATATTGATAAGGTTTTTCTTACTTTATGTGTCTAAAATTAATGTAAACATGTTATATATTCAATATTTTGTTGGAGTACCATATAAAAATAAAAATAAAATAAATTAAAATAAAGGTCTTACTGTCGCTTTAGGTGGCTGATCAAACAAACAATCAAATAATAATCAAAAAAATCTATAAAAACGTTTCCTAATCAATTTAAAACTTAATGAAAACTCTCGATTCGGAGTGGTAGAGTGAAGCACCTGGGCAGGGGGGGACGGGCGCGGTACTGAGTACTGACTGGCTGTTTTCGACCTTGACCATACCTTGAATATGTATGTTCCTTGGACAGAATAATATATATTAATATATAGACATATAGTAAAATAGTAAAATGTATTGTTTAAATACCGTTAATTATATGATTTCTATGTTAAAATAGGTAAACACCTTTAGTTTAACATATATAAAAGTTTGACAGTACTGACATTTGGAAAATACGAATGCTTTTTAATATTTTAAGGATTGAAATTTTTTGCAAATAAAATATATAGCCAGAATGTTCAAAGAAAAATTAATACCGAAAGCACAGATAGTGAATAAATGATTTAAAAATTAAACAATAATTATGAAAAATAATAAAAATATAACCCTAAAAATAAAGATATTATATATATATATATATATAGACATATATATATATATATATATATAATATCTTTATTTTTAGGGTTATATTTTTTTTTCAGGGTTACAACTATTCCGGTCGCTTCTTACCACCTAAACATTGTTACGCTATGACCAAGAACAAAAAATACTCTTACTAAAGCAAATTCAGACGATCCGACCTCTAATACTATTATTGCCAGCATACACAGCAAAGGCAATGAAGTGAAAACCTACCTCGCATATAAATCACTCAGGGTAGGAATGCGTACGTCTCGAACGAGCGCTAGAGAATGGATTTATCCTCTATCCTTATCAATCTGATCTTCCAGGAGTGCGTAGGGAGCTTACTTAATTTCACTAATATACATATTTTATAGACAGAAAAAAAGAATTATTTGTTTAGGTCGTATAGAATCGGTATAGCCATTCTGACATGTTTAGATAATAACGGAAATTAATTTAAATTGCATCTGCCCTCAATAAAAAAAGTAGTGTTATGGGTTTAATAGAAAATACTATAAATAAAGGTTGAGGTTTTCAAGGGGGGAGGGGGGAGTTAAGGGTGAGGTTATAATGGCATAAAAATAGTTCAAATGCTTCTATAGCCGACTTGGCTACTTTTAATAATGAACTGTTTTTGAACTCAACAAAGTTTTGAAAGCAACTTTACTGATTTCAAGATGCCGCTTGACGCTGATTGGCCGAATGAACAAACTGGCCTTATTTGCACCGTTCCATCTTCCCTTTTAGAGGAAACCGATTTCAATGTTTGTTGGTCCTTCGCCCGCTGGTAATCGCCAGCAGTTAATAGTATTAACTTTTTAACTGCCCGCAGCAGGGGCTAGTCTTATATTTTGATTCTACATCACAACATATGGCTTGATTTGAAACTGACGTTAGTAATCTTGGCTGCTTTTGATCCCAATGACTACAATAATAATAATAACACTATTAATTTTATAAAAATAATTATAATGTGGCACTGAACATTCTTTTATATGTGTATTAAATTTAACCGGCCAGTAATAACTAATACATTCCAACAGCTTGTCATATTTTTAAAAATCGAAATGATATTTGAACGCTCTATCGAACTAGTAATGTTTAATTTATTAACATATGTTTGTCTACGGATAACCGACCAGCCTCCGATGTAATCTAAACGGCTATGGTTGTTTTTCAAGTGTATCAATCTACAAGCAAAAATTGAACTCTTTCGCATTTGTACTTTTCGAGTCGAAAGATGCAACGGACAATAACTGCTTACACATGAATGTATAGAAGCCAAAAAATGTGTTGACGCTTTAGTATGGTTTATAATTAGTACGAGTGACCCTAAACGAAAATTTTTCAATAATTTCTTGGATTTAAACCAGTTTTTTTTTTACTACGTTTATGAACAAACGAGTAGGTTCAGTGACTGTAAACAGTAGGTGCGTATTTACACAATCTGCCGTCATTACATAACACCGTATTACTAGATTTTATTAAGTCGAGATAATTGCATTTTTCTTTCTACCTTTTTTTCCTGCTACTCAAACTCAAACAATAAAAAATTATGTTTTTTTACTTGAAGTAAATAAATATTCTCAGCTTTACGAAATCAAATATATTGTCCTGACCCATCTCAGTCAACAGATATTTGGATAGATGCTTTATGAGTATATGTCGTCTGTTTATTTCAAAAACAAGTTAAATGACAAAATGGGGTAAAATGAGTTAAAAATACAGTTTTGATCAGTTTTTCGAGCTCTATCGACTGGTATAACACACTGGCATAAAACGATGGCTGTTTTAGAAGTTATCTTGTTTAAATACCGACTAAATACATTGATTCGCAGAAATATGTACAATTCAAATCTTCTAAGTGAATTTATAGGAGTTTTTTTCTAGATTCATACTAGGAAAAAACACAAAATACCTTGAATGCTTTTACATGAAAGTATATTTTCTGTGACATGACATATCATATTTTAAGTAAAAACAGTTAAATATTGTTATTTTTTTTTAGATGTACCTATATTTCATATATACTTTTACAAACAAAAAACATTAAATTACAATTAATTATTTTAGTTGTTTAACTGAATGCTTTTTTATAATACTTCATATCAGCTAAAACACCTTAAGTTATTATAAATGTTTTGATCAGGTAATATAGACCCTATTATATTAATCACTAATGACTATTAAAACAAGTTATGAGCAGTGATGGCTTATCTTATATATGACATACAATAAAGAAATAATGCCTGCAAGGGTGCCTAAACCAGCAAAGTGTGATAAATACCAATTTAAATGCACTGAGATTTTTTCCCTTGATGAACGTAACTAATTATGTAGATATTACTGGAGGCTTGATTTTAAAAGTAAGAAAAAAATCTTATTATCTAATGTACTTGTTGTTAGATCTCAAAGAAAACCAAGATCGTATGCCAAGAAATGTTTTTTCCCTAAAGGCGATTTATTGATACCAGTTTGCGAAGACTTCATGTGTTAAACTCTTTGCATGTCTGCAGATGTAATAAGAAGAAAACTGAACTTGGATTATATGTCGAAAATGACAACAGAGGTCATAAAGACCCTCCAAATAAAACAAAACACATATTAAAAAAATGTATGCCTTATATCTGGAAATCTGTAAAGATAATATGAATATAGAAAAGCCGGTTTCAGAAATAACGCACAGAAGAATATTTTCTAAAAACTATAATTTAAGCTTCTTCGTTCCTAAGAAGGATCAGTGCCTAATCTGTACTAATTATGAGAAAGCTAGTTCTAGTGCCAAGAAAGATTTAGAATTAGCATACTCGTACAGTGAGCACATAAAAAGAAAATTAATATCCACCAAAGAGAAGGAAAAAGACAAGGAAAGAGCGAACCGAGGAAATAATGTTATGTCTGTAACTTTTGACCTACAGGCAGTTTTACAGATACCAAGTGGTAAAGTTGGCCTTCTGTATTACGTTCGAAAATTATGTGTTTATAACCTCACTCTGTACGAAAGTCCTTTACCTAACACAGCCTACTGTTTTCCATGGTCCGCAATTAATGGAAAGCGTGGTAGCTCGGAAATAGGATCTATCCTGTACTATTACCTCAGCAAACAATATTACGGAAGTAAGCCTGTTCTCCGATACATTGATCATCTCTCTCTGGACCTACCTACATGGAGGTAGATTCGATGCATAGTACTATAGAATCTGCGAAGGGAAATTCTTCCATTTATGCAATGCACGAATGGATATCTGTTTTTGAGAGAGCTAGATCCCAAAAAACACGCAAAATAAACAAGAAAAAAGTTACTGTCGAACCGTACAAAGTGAAAGACTTCAAGTATGACGAATTTTTCGACCTAAAACACCTTGCTGAATTGGTATTAACTAACCGAACAAAAGATCACCAAGGTAGTATTGTTAACTGGCCCAAAATAAAGAAATTAAGATATTTAAAAGGAGAACCTGAGAATATGTATTTTAATTACGACGTGTCACAAAAATTTAACTACATCAATATTGCAGCCATTTCGAATACTCCTCGAGCCTACTCTACTAGAAACAATTACGCTTCCCAAAATTCACCTGCTCCACAAACAATGACTAATCTAATAAATATACTTCCCGGACAATTAAGGAAATTGTACAAAAAACCGCTGCCGATAAGTCAGACAAAAAAACAAGATTTACTAAAGTTATGCCAGAAAGGTGTTATCCAGAAGAATTACATGGGTGGTTCAGAGATCTTAATGCCTCTGTCACTAAAAAGATCGAGGGCCACAACCAGCTTTGGATGAATCGTCAGACGAAGATTATTATAATTAAATGTTATATTATATTTATGTTTGATATAATTTTATCATTTGATAACTTTACTTTACTTTACTAGATGTATATAGCTGCAAGAAAAAAAGTAAGATTTCATTTAGATGGTTTTTGTAACTTTATTTCATTGTTAACGATTATTGCTGTTGTAGACAAGAAATTGAAAGAGTATAGAAAGTCAGTTTTATTATTGTACAATCGTTTTTGTAAGATAAAATGTTTATAGCAAAAGGCGGAAAAGAGTTAATTAGTTATTAGATTATTTGATTTTTGTGTTTTTTTTTAATAAAAAAGCGTGTTTTATTGCTTCATTTCCATTAAAAATACCCACAGCAGCGGCTAATAAATATAGATATCGTTACGATTATCATAAGAGAGGAGCACTGGGGAATTACCCCCCACCCCTGTTAACAAAAATAAAATAAAAAAAATAAGACACACCTTCACCTAATAAAACCATTCTATTTCTTGTGATAAGTGGTCTGTTTAAATACTGGTACAAAACACTATTTTTACTATTTATCTAGAAACACTCAAAATTAGCCTAAAATGCGTTTCGGGTTCATTTCTTTTTAAAAAATTCCCCGGGGTGGGTGGGGGAAGCTTTATACCCCCGGTTCTTTCCCCAGTGTGCCCTCCCCGAGAAAGACTTCTAGATCTGCCCTTGATAAAGCTTCAGCTATTTAATACCTAGCTAAAGAATGTTAACAATGAGAATGCGATAAGAAGATAAATATCAGTTGTTTAACGTATCTAAGCTGCTAATCGCTGATATAATGATTTCACAATAAGGCGGCCTGCGTCGATGGAATGCGAAACATCTAAATTACAACCCACCCGTCATCCATAAATCATGATTAGGGATTATTGTGACCTCGGGCGCACCCCGTTTACCGCTCTTACTCCGCATTTCGTCAAATCGCTCTCCGTTCATCCATCATACGAACAAAGGCCGCCATTTTGATTGTTGTTTCGCCATTTTGGATGCCTCACTTATTTTTTTCTGTAATGCGAAGTCTAATGAACGCGCTGGCCGATAATTCAATTGCGTCGTTTGCTGTGCTGAATTAGGGGATCAAATCACCATTGTATAGTATGATTCTAATAATAGTAATATTGCCGTAAGATAATCTTTAATGGCTAAGCCAGAGGAGTCACGCGAAAAACAGCAGAAATATAGTGTTGGCAACCATAAGTATGGTTGATTAGTGACAGCCGATTATTGTTAAACTCGCTTGGTTAGGAGTACGATAATTTTCTAAAATATTTCTCAATGTAAGCACCGTTATATTTGTTTGCTTTTAACATAATATCTAGCTATCGCTACAATAATTTTTGCAAACTGCAAATGTCACGATTAGCTGTTCAGTCACACCGCCATTTTGATTTGAATCACAGCAATATAAAATGGCAACGAGTAAAAACAACAAAATATTATGGTTCAAATTTATCATCTGCTATCAAATTTTCAGGTCAGCTGTTCACCCGCGACGCCATATTGTTTTGTAATCAGCAAAATTTTCATAATTAATCAATCTGTACGTACAACTATACTATTTGCTAACACATGTATGATTTTGCTGCGGGTGCAAATTTTTGAACAATCGAACGTTTTGCTAAAATATTTAAAGGAAAACTTTCAAAGGCTAAGTCTTAAATCGATGAGGTTTTGTGATATATGTACATATACTGTACATATATTGTAATGTATGTACAGACAGACCATTGCGCGGCGGTTGAATAAACGCTTCCTTCCCGTAATGAGTGTTTCACACAACAGGTTTAATGTTTCATAAATCAGCGCACTTTAGAAAATACATAATAAGAATGTTAATCGCTTCCGTGCCGGTGACTGCTACAGAATTATAATTTGCCGCTTATAAACAAAGGTTACAGCTGAAAGGAAGTCCATGGTTATGAAACGAAATTGCCGCGTCACAGAACCTTTCATTGAAAAGTGTAAACGCTTGATTTGCGACTTAAAAGGTTGAAATTTAGATTTTTCGCTTTGACGTCATTGATCGAGCTATAGCAACATTTTAGCTTATTCTCTGATTCTCAAACCACAACATTGACAAAAAAAGTCGCCCACGTAAAGTACTGCCCACGGCCGCACCTCTTCTTTTGGTGCTCACGATTTTATTTATTTATTTAACAGGTTTCTCCGTACACATTACAATACGTAACAACGATTAAAAAAATATACTACTAAGGAAAACAAATAACATTAAAAAACAAAAACAATAACAATAAAAAACAAAAAATAACATATGTATTTATATTATCCGATCAGCTTTCGATAAGATCTAAATGCTTATATACGAGTATATTTTCAAAAGCATCAATTTTTACCCAAAAAAACATTTTTTTCGCATTTGTACTTTTACTATGGAAGCTAAAAATAGAATTATCGTCTCATTAAAAACTTGAATCTTTTCGACAGTTACTACTTAAATATTTTTTAGATTGAGATATTAACGTGATAAAATTTTTGATTACTTTCAATATCAGGAAGCAACCTGCAACTTTTGTTGCATGCGTGCCCTTAATTTCAATTTTCGCTTTTTTTTTATTAGATTGCTTTGTATAATACGTACTCTCAACGACATTGAAACTAAAACTGAACTGATTGAAAAATAAATTTATTGTATTATTTTTACAAATGTAATGTTTAAGTATTATACATTATTGTTTAATTTTTTGCAACAATAAACTACTGCTAAATGACATAGCATCGACCGTCATAGTCATAAGCTGTCATAAAAAAAAAATACAAAAACGTTGTCGTCTCCGGTACTTTAAAGCACGGAGCGAGTTCAGTTACGCCCTGTACGCCTGATTAACTTTTTTTACAGCCTCCCTTACATAAGGCCAAAGCCTTACGCACAAAAAGACATGAAACACGAATTGACATTTTATCGATGTAACACTACGCTTCGCTTAAGGCAGGGCATGTCATATACCTAAGAAGAAATAAAGTAACTTTGTCGTCTATCAAACTCCCATAGAAACCTATACACTTTACATTTTTAAATCTTAAAGAATTACACTGAGCCGACTACCTGTACGAAGGGATTATTATTATTTTTTATTTATTTATTAGAGAAATCAATAGTTTTACAAATGTTAATGATGTTCAACAAAACATACATGGATATAAGTAATGAATAGTTAACAATTTATAAAACTAAAATTGATTTCTGCTTAAAAATTACATACTTACAATTTTCGTTATAAAAATAATGCTTATATTTTTAAATACATTTTAAAAACCAAAACAAAAATAATTTTAAATTATGTTTTAAATGATTTAAACTTTAGAATTAAATTTTTGGATGCAATTTAGCTTATGTTTCTTGAAAGCGTACTTACCAAGTTTTAGAGTATCGTGACAATTGATTTATTTATTGTGAGTATTGGACATACGAGGTAATGGTGAAAACAAGGCGTTATTTGTGTAAAAATGTGGGGTACTATACCCAAATTTAGTTTCTACCGCGACACGGTATTATCTAGTGCGGTAGAAAACCAATTATCTGGCTATTAGCAAACCACGAATAATAAATGTTAATCTTAAAATAGCTGATAGGTACACTATTATACTTCTGTTTATTGTAAGACGTTTGTTTTTTTGATAATGTCACATAAAAAAAGCGTATTATAAATATTGCTAAACTATAAGTTAATTATTAACCACACTGTCTACCAATTAATCGGTAGATGTACATTCAAATACAATTTTGGGTACACTTTACAAGAATTTTTTGTTACATCAACCAAACAATCAGTAGTATTTTAAGTAAAATACCAAACGTTGGATGAGCCTACTAAAAACTTTAGGTAACCAAATAGTCTGTTAAGGTAAAAAAACTCGTTACTTTAACGATGTGCGTATAAATAAATTTGACCAGAATCGAACTGTATAGACGTAACAAAACGTTTAGCTGTCGTTAAATCTATAGGAATTTCTTGTAGAGTGTACAGGATTCGTTTCTCACTGCAGAAATGGATTACCATGTACGATTATTATTATTAAGTATTGTCTTTATAACGAAGTTGGTCACCCTACACGTCTGCCTATCAGCGACGTCATGATTTGAAAATTACATAACAATGAAATTTTCACTCCTTCAGATCGTGTGGCAGTTGCTGTACTCCCGTCCGCCCAATAGTCATGAAAGTCGAAATAGTGGCCCTTAAACGAGATGATTATAAAATTAAATGCTGATTTTCATTTCACATTAGCGGTGGTAAGTTCTCTCATACGGTTAGCACTTTGCAGGCTATTTCAAAAGCCTAATAATAATAATTAATAATAATAATAATAATATTTATTCATTATATTGTATCGAATTAAATCAAAGACAGATATACATAAAATTTCAATATCGGAAAGCAAAATTTGAATTATTTAATCGTTCGACTAAAATGTGGGCTACATTTTTTTTTAAATACCGGTTTTGATATATTACCACAAATTATTTTACAGTCAAAACAGCTAAAAGTTTAAAAGGTCATAATCTCAAGAGAGTTTTGTTTCAATATTTATATTTTTAAGGTAAAATGAAGAATAATAGGGAAATTTCCAATAATAAATAAACGATAATGATGGATAAAATTGACACTATTATTAGATAAAACAAACAATAAACACTTTTTTTTTAATTGCTATGATCCTGATCATATACAGTTATTTTAAGATCCTACTCAAATAAGCCAACTGTGCAAGCCAGACGGTATGACTATGTGCTCCGCAATCGAATCGATTTACTGCATACAAACTTATTTCCCCGATTTTATGTTATATTCCAAGCCTTTTCCCGGCGCGATTCGTCCCCCAAGAGCCGTCATGGGCGGATGGCAAATTTAATGCATCGCCCTAAACTGAAAACTCGCGAATAGCACATGAAAGGGGTCGGGGTGGCGGGGGAGCGGGGAATCAGCCATTGTGTGATGTGTTTAAAAGTTCGTTGATGGAATCTTCCAGAACATATTGCTCCGCCCGGGAAATCTTCACGGGAAATGAGATCGACACGTGTTGCGATGGGAAAATATGCAAAATATTCTTTTTTTTCTTCTGTTATAGAGCCATGTAATTTCGTCTGGAACCTAGATGAATAAATTAAGGTTTTATTAAATTTCAATATCGTACGTTCTTCCCTCAATACGAGACAGAAATATTAAATATACAGGGGTGAACTTAAATACAGCAGTATCCTTTTAAGGGGTGATTTTGAACATGAATTTGAACAGCTTTTGTTCAACAACTTTGAAAATAAAGCAAAAAAAAACACCCGTCTAAAATAGAAAAAGAAAGAGTCCTAAAAAAATGTTGAAGTATGGTCACCTAATAAAATATCAAACAGACAGCGCGGCATCGCGATATCGCCACCCAGTAACCGACTGACTTCATGGGGCACCGCACCTACAAATGTATTGGCGATATGAACGACAGGTAGGTTCTCGCGGGTAAATATTGTAATGTAGGTCAATAGAGTATTGATATTTTTATATGGATTTTTTTTGTTTTTATATAAAAAACTTGAACGAGACAGCATGCGATTTGATTGACCGAACTGTTTGGTCCACTCGCATGCTGTCTCGCTTGCCCACTCGGCCGAATTGGTCCAGGAGTAATAACTATTATCTACTTATCTTTTCAGGGTTAAAAGGATGATTGCCAATTGGTCATGGTATAGTTACTTAATATTATGTCGATTTACAAATGCTGCAAATTTTATCTTACACATATATCAAAGTCATCGACTATGAGATAGCATGGTATTTTTTTATTATTATCATGCAATAATATTTTTAGATACGGATACAAGTTACCTATATCATTTTAACTGATAACGTTTAGCTAAATAGAATAAAAAATAGAATAGATATCTATTCTATTTTTATCATTTATATAAATGATAAAATTTTCTGTTTACAATAACCGTGCGATTTCTATTTACTTATTAACACATTTTATTATTTAATTTTAATTTCAATTTTTGACCAAGGCCCAACGTATGTATTGTTTTTCCTTAGTCAATTTGGCATATTACGGACCCTTTATTATGTTAAAATATTTTTTTTTAAGGTTCATTGTTATTTTAAGGCATGTTATTATACCCGACACAAACAAGTGAATATTAATACCTATTCTGAGCCTATAAATAAACATCTATGTTGTATTTTCCTTGTGTCCCTAAAGCTCATAAATTGTGCACAGTAGTGGCACACATCTGAGTCGCTCTTACATCAATGTCAAGAAATCTAAGCCGCCCAATCTACCCTCGACCAGTTTATTCATCACACAGAATGACACGAAACCATGTCAACTATTCGTAGAGGGAAAATCTACTGAAAATAAATTATTACATTATTAATTATTTTTTATATGTATACTTATTATTTTGTTTATATATTGACATTTATATGACCCAAAGGTGCGGATACAATAAATATATTTGTTTACATTTCATTATAATATCGATAAATTTGCATTATTTATCACTTTAAAACAAAGTAACTACATTTAACCTATTGCCACAAAATTACAATTTATTTCATATTGGTCGGCGAAACCTTTGTTAATAGAAATTATGAAAACGGATATTTGCAATGTATGTTATTGATAATAAAGATTAAATAAAGGGAATATATTAAAGAGCATAAAATGGTTCTGACGATTGAAAAATAAAGGAAACTAAGTTTTACAGACGAGAATGATTATGTCAAAGTTGGCTCCACAAGCGGACGACGTGGATATTGAACGAATCTGTGAAGTTCTGTGAACAGGGATGATAGGTAGAGCTCAAAAAGAAGTATTTTATTGAGTTAATAATTTGATAAAATAGTTTAAGAGTATACCGCTCACAGTATTTACGGTTTAGGAACCATTCGAGCTGATCACAAGGATAAAAATAACATAACTTACAAAGATCAAATATGTAACAATAATCAAGTCTTTCGAACGTTTATTATCCAAAATTTATTTTAGACAATGAATACAATATAAGCATAATCGATAATTAGCAGAATTAAACACACCAAAGAATAAAATGTACAGGTGTTAAAAAAAAATATTTACATACTAAAAAATATGTTTATTTAGAATATAGTGCCACTGCAGCCTAAAACTTAAAAATCTGCCCTCAAAAGGGCAGTTTATTTTGCGCGTAGTGTTTTTTTTAATTTACCAACTGTCAAGAGACGGTGACTTGCAACATCACTTTCTGAGCATAGCGAACGCAAAAACTTTTCCGGGGTACCTACCCTCAGTGAATTTGACTAAAAAATGTCTGTGTGTGAGTTTCTAAAAAGAAGAAATTTTGTGACCATGTTGCGTTAAGTAATTAATTAATTAACGCGGGTTCATTCTCTTATTACTAGTGAATAAGTGAATGAATCCGCTGTATACGAGGGAGATAGATGGATTAGCCTATTGAATGGTCCTCATAAATAGATAATAATTTATCTATTAACCTAGTATCTAATTTCTATTGAGGACATAGTTCTAGCCATTGCATCATACCGCTAGCTATATCAAATCGTATGCTGTCTCGCTCAAGTTTTTCAAACGAACACATCAGTACACAAATCGTACAAATTTGTTTGTTTGCTGTATCGCTCTCACACACGGCCGAGTTGGGTTATAAGTCATAACTATTACTTACACTGATTTGTTTGTTGGCTGTCTCGATCGCACACTCGGCCGAGTTGGGTTAAAAGCCCCCACTATTACCTACATAAGCCATAACAAAGCATAATATTTCATGATTCTTTTACCACCATATAATAATAGCGTCAACCGACTGTTTTGATATTCTCTCCACTAGATGGCACTAGATGGCAGCACGTACTTTCTAAAAAATGTAATAATATTTATCTTTAGAGATTTAATCTTTTTTTTTATTTTATCGTAAGTTGGTCTTGAATTATCTGAGCCTAGACTATTCAGGGGAAAAAAAATTACAATTCACTTCAAGATGGCGCTTTTCTCAATTCGAGATCATTTCATCTGCAGCTCCATTAAAATAATATATTTTACGATTACTTACAGACGGAATTGTTAAGAGTATCAGTTTAATGATGACATAAAACAAAATTTACTACCGAAAAACCATGACTGGCTACAAAAAAATAAATAATTTCAAATTATGAAGTTGTACGCCATAATCTAAATGTCTGTGGGATTTTTACTTTGACGGTTATCTGAATTATACTATTCGCAAAATATGTGACCAACTTATTATTGTTGTGTTGAGATCGTGATAGTCTAGTGGGTAAGGCGTTGGACTATTGGCCCAAAAGTTGCGGGTTCGAAACCGCATATGGTTATACCAATTTTAAAGCTTCATTACCACCATCTCCCCTGACTCTAGCACAGGCAAATTTGGCCTAGTTTTGTAGGGCCCAAAATAATTGTATAAGATCTAGGTCTAACAAATATTTATAAAATATATATATATATTATTTATACTATATATATAATATAATTTAATATAATATATAATATATATATATTATTTATACTATTATATATAATATAATTTAATATAATATATAATATATATAATATTAGTATACTATAAAAAACATTAATGTTACAATGCAATTTGGATAAAAATGGATTTAGAAGGAAATTATTGAACGAATATTGTTTTATTTTTAAAATATTTCGTTATTTCCAGTTGACTGATCAATCAATCGCTTATTTTGATTTTAACGTTGCTTAAATGCATGCGCAGTCACTTTAGCAGCGGCAATACCCCTGCACTGGTGATTAAACAGAGGGTCACATTCGATCTATATACAGAACGTATTTATTTTCAATGATATTCAATGATTTTAGGAGGTTGATATAGATCAATAATCAAACATTAATGAGAAAAAAATATTGGAAAAATGATTCCCAATTAAGAGAAAAACGAATTCAAAATTTCAAAGAAATTGTTTTAATGTTTGAGAACGCGGTTGAACGCATGGCGCGAGACCACCTCGCACCCGCGCGGGTTCGCGAAGCACTTCGAAACAAACAAAGTTTTTTTAATAATATAATTATTTAAGAATTGAATTTTTATTTTACAAATTTATTATTTTAGATATAGATCAAACCCCTAAAAGGACATCAGTGTATATAAATACACCCTATATACACCGCGTCTCCAAGACTTTTCCAACAAAAAACCAGCTATTTTAAACATGACTTGTTTCATACTATTTAAAAATTGTATGAAAATATTGGTTACGTCGTCAATTTTATTAAAAAAAAAAACGCTGGTTTACAATCATGCCGGTATGTATTAACTTTCATTGAAAGCAAGTTCGCTCCGACGACTTCAGTCTTTTGATATCCGACACGTTTTCTTGGCGAGACACGTTTTCGAGTGGTCCATTCAACGGGAGAAATGGATGCTGCTTCAAAAGACAAGGTAAGTGGGTGGACCAACTCGCGCAGCGATCAATCGAATAGTATATTAATTCTAAGGCATCGCTACGTCTCTCGCTACTACTAAAACAATCTCTAGCAGTGTGTATAATACACTCAGTTTTATTAAAACTATCTCTCTATCTATGTAGTAAAGTATCACGCATCACTTCCAGGGCCCATTGCTTTTAAGTTTCAGGACAAATTAGGTGGCCGAAATTCAAAATTATTATATTGGTAATATCAGGTATTGGTATTGGTAAAATATTGGTTGGTATTGGTGGTATTCGTAATAGTATATAATTTGTACATAAAAGTATTTTTTTTTGACATACTAATAATAATTTTATAAGCCGCGAATCTATCATCAGCGATTTTATATCTTCATGGCCTGAACCACCACCAATCAGCACATCACACCACCAAAGGGGCGCCGCACTAACACCATGAACGAGCCCTAATACATATTAGGCGGCTGCGCCACCAGCGTTCATCAACGCGTCATCAAAAATGGATCAAAACGAGACAGACATATTTGCTTCTATTGTCGTCTCGTCAATTTTGGCGGGTGCCGTGGAGCAGTGTTATAACAATTTGATGACTGCATAATAGATATCGTATTTTTATGTTGGTGTTACAGAATGTGTGCAAATTGTTTTGTTTCTCTCTCGACTGAATAGTTTTGTCTCTTTCGCGACTAATCCCTCGACACCCGTTCGCACTAAGCTCGGATTATTTTGGAACTATGAATCAGATAAGTAGAGTCGCGCGTGCGCAATACGATATTATATTTATTGAATATTGCCAATAGGATAAGTGTTAGTGTTTGAATACCTACGTTTAATTTCCCCTAAATTATAAGAAAAATGAAAAACGCAATATTTTACGCGTCCAAACAATCTTTACTATCCTCCATCGACCGACAGCCAAATACCAAAATAAACCTGAAAAAATCTTTACAAGTCGGTCATAATAGTGCAAACGACCAACGCGAATGCCGTTGACCCGTGTCAAACGAGAAAACACATTCGAACTCGCCGCTACCGAACAGTTATAGGCATCTGAACAATATGATATAAAAGCCCTGATGTATCTTTTTGTCTCCGCCTGATATCCTCATCCCTCCTTTCTGACATATTAAAAGCTACACTCTGTATACACGATGGACCCTGTCGAAAAACAATCCAAATTATAAACAAATTAGTAAACAATGCTACCAAGAAAAACAAAATAATTATGACATAATATTATCAGTAACAAAAAAAAAACCTTTTATGACATTTTATAATAGATTACCTACATTCGTTGTTGTATTACTAATCGTTAACATCGCACAATAAATTAAATTTGAACCGCGAGTTTTTATTACATCTGCCAAATTGCCTACTATTTTATTTGTCATTTTCACAAGGGCCGCACCTATAAAACGTAACGTAACGTTTTGTTTTCTTTCATTCATTATTTTTGAAATATATTTTTTTTTTGTATTATATAAAGTATAAGGTTATTCGCGTATAAGGTTATTTGTATAAGATTTTTCGCGGTTTCATCGAGAATCCCGTAATACTCAGAGATATTGATTTCTTAGTTCCGGACCGTTTTACTGGAGCGCGGAAGCACACGTTATTTAGGCAGTTAGCGTGTCGTACCGACGTATACGAGTATAGTCCGATTGGGAGAGCAGTCGATTTATTAAATTCCATTTCCGCGGAGATTGATATCTTTGTCTGTTCGCCCAACGGGGTTAAACATCTGCTTTCATCAGAGTGAATTATTTATTTGTTAATGTGTGCCGGGAGGCACTATTATATTTTTTTAATTGTTATTGTTTTTTTGTTTTTGATTTGTTTGTTTTTCATTTAGTAGTTTAATTTGTTTTACTTTAAACATAAAGTGTATATGGGGAAACCTGTTGAATAAATAAATAAATAAATAAATAATAAACTGTAGTGTCCTTAACATTAATAAATACATAATAATAGTAATACTCGTAATAGTAGTAGTAATAATAGTTACCACACACACGCACGTGCAAACGCGTACACATTAACACACTCTTACATTCCACACCCGATTATATTCACAGATTATAACACTCATACAATGAATATCATATCATTATGAATTAGATCCTAGTTCGTTCTGTTAAAAGTATATGTTAAATTGGAGATGCCTGTAGTCGGTTAAGTTAAGTTGTTATTTATCTATTTCTATGTAACTGTCATTATGTATAGCTGTAAGCATTTCTCATACAAAATATAATTAAATATGTATTTCAAAACAAACCCACAAAGTAAACACCGCTAGCGCAGGAGGGAGAGCGCGCGTCGCGACGACGGCTGTCACGGAGGGGCGGGCGGGGGCTGGGGGGAGGGGCGAAGTTGCCCGGGGATTATGTTGTGACAGGACAGTCGTTCGAGATAACAAACGAACGCCGCCCTATCCTCTTGTCACTTTTTCGACTACTTCAAACTTCAAGGGGGTCCGATAGCGCTCTGAAGTCGGCTCGCGCGACAACTGTTTCGAGTCGGTGGATTATCACACAATCTGGATATATTCTCAGTTACTTGTGTTCATATGATTTTTAACCATATCGTGATTGATTTAAATTTAACCGCAACCCCCTCCAAATTTTTTCATGGGCCGCTATCATCAACAGTCTTTATGAATACTTTGTTGTTGTTGAAATCTATCTTTTAGATAAGTTTTCATAAAATTGTTTGCTAAACCTCGAACGCCATAATGATCAAATTTAGTTAATATAATCATGTTGAACACAATCAAACGCACGACTTAAGTCACAGAAAATTTCAGCTGTATATTTCGTTTCGTTAAGACATTTGTGAAGGTAATTATGACATCTAAGGATAGCTTGCTGGGTTGATCTATTTTTCCTGAAACCGTATTTTATATTTAGTAAAAAAATTACCAGTCTATCTTCAATTATTTTTTCAAATAGTTTAGCAAACACACTGATAAGTGAAATTGGGCGATAATTTTCAATGTCAGTTGGATCGCCTTTTTTGTAGATGGGTATGACTTTAGCTTTCTTATAAATCTATATAGGTAGGCACTTACGAAAAGAAAAATTGTAACTGAGTTCACATTAATAATCCTATGTTTCACTATACGTGCTGTTTTGGGACTTGATTGGCTTATTTTTTACTTAGTAACTCCGGGCATATCTTTGCACAACGGTGTATCATGTTAGTTTTTTTTCTCTGCATACAGCGCGCACTGTGTTTCACTTTACATTCATATAATGTTTCTTACACAACTGACTCTATTATTTATTTATTTATAAACGTTCAAAACAGCGATACAAGAAAATAACCCTCTAATTCTATATTTATTCGGCCAGAAAAATGTGCCAAATATGAATATGGTTGAAATCATTAAATTAATTAATTATACTGATTTTGATATTTAACATTACAATACATTTAATTACCAAATTGAAACATATTTCATGTGTAAATATTTATAAGTGGACCGCTGCGCCCAGGAGTGAAGTTAATTTCGATTTGGTACGTCAGTGACGCTCGTGACGTCAGAATAATTCGATAACATCGTAGATACGCAATGCGAGATGATGGGCTCGCATTTATGTGGAACCTGTGCAGTTAAGATATAACTGCTTCAAAGCGCTAGTTATTTTATATCTATATATTAGTCGATTGATACACTTAACTACCATGTAGTTCCGACCTAAACCGCTAGAGAGCGCTAGTAGTTTTATTTCTAGGCGTAATATTGGTACATTTACCATGTAGTTTAGATTACACCACTAGAGAGAGCATTGATTATTGTTGCTTTGAAGCAATATGAAATTACTGGTACCTAACTAGGTAAAAAAAACCTGTTCTAAGATCGGCCCAAAAGGAGGCTGCAGAAAAAAAAATACCTATTACGTATGTGAGACGTTAATAATAAAAAGAACGAAATGCTTTAAGAACGTCATTCTGTGTATAACTTTAAGCGATTGAAACAGGTATTGTGATTGACAATTTTCCTTCAGGGTTGGCTGGACGGAACGAACCGCTACCCAGGAGTCGCCCTCGACAAAGACGTTCCTGGCGGCGAGTCCTTCGAGATGCGCTCGTCGAGGGTCCAGGGCTCCAGCTTCTCGGCCACCGTGGAGTCCGTCGCTGACAGCGACACCACGCCCTTCGAGTACGACCCTCAGACGGTCATTGTGCCAATTACCATTTGCGTTGCTATCATGGTTGGGTGAGTACTTTGTATAATATAATTCATTATTTTAGCAACAATGCACACACACACACACACTCACAAAAAATAAAATGTTATTTCTAAACATTAGAAAGTTTACGAACATGTAAAGTGCAGAATTTCATTATCGGAGGAGCAAAGCGTAGCTCCCATAAATCGACTCTAGCGAAATGTTTGTGATGTCAGATTTCAATGATTTTAAGCCAACGATCTTTTGAAACATATAGATAAGGCATTTCATAAAAATCGGCCTTGTGAAAACGCAACACCAACACTCCGCCGTGCGTGATTGGCGAGTAAGCGAGACATATGCAAAGTGGCGTACTTGGCGTGGTATGTTTTTCACACTCAGTTGCCGTATCTATATGTTTTAAGATTGTTGTTTTAGACTAAGTGACTCAAACACCAGATGGTCAGCAAGCCATTCGCTTTGTATAATATAATAATAAATATATTAGTAAAACCATGCAAAATAATTTCGTAAATAAATTACTTATTGCTCCGAATATATTTAAGATAATACTGAGACATTAATAATTTCCTCTAATCAAAATCTTACATTATCAACCCTTACCTCCTCTACTCCCTCCCCCTCCCTACTTCCGTGGAGGGACGCTGGAGCAATATCACTCTAAGACTTGTTTCGTTTAAAGTAATAAATGTTACTCTGCACCGCAGAACCCTATAATAGTTGGCATGACAGACGAGATGTAATATGCCTTTATGTAATATATTCATTACCTAGATATTGTAACTGCCAACGTGTACTGGAATACACTAATATGACTATTTTATTTTATAAAAAATACAAAACGGTGATTATTGCATAGAAATAGTAGATATCCGCAGTTGTATAGGTGAAACACATGCTAGCTAACTTTAAATAAATAATTCTTTTTCTAAAATTCGAGCAAAAAGGGCGTGAAAAAAATTAACATAGGATTTCCCATATAGAAAATATTTTTAAATATAACATTTTTATCATTTTGAATTTTAAAATTCCGGCTCCGTTACGACCTAGTAATTTTCATGTAGATTCCATTAACTTTAAAATTCTAAAATCGGTGGTCACAAACATTTCGTTATTGGAGTCGATCCATGGGAGCTACGCTTTGCTACGCTTTGCTACGCTCCGATTATTCGCGATTTATACAAACAGACAGAGCTACTATATTGATATATCAGGAAAAGCTACTTTACGATCAAGTACAGATGAACTTTCGTTTGACATAAATTAATTTATAAATTAAGTAACGCCACAGTTAGAAAATATTTTCAATAGATCAGTAACATTAGCGGAATATAACCGCTTTAATATTATCAAATCATATTAATGGTAGGTAATATATGCATTCATTACTAATGCAATCCCAAATTATGTCAGCTTGGCTTTGTACCAAAATTCTTAATAAACAGTGAATCTATTGTAGGACCTGACTATAGAATATAAACTGGGCGAAATACTAGGAATGTTAAAATACATGTATATCATATTAATTTGTAATCATTATCAAATAAATCTACCTACATAAAATCATTATACCTACTGAAATATATCTTTCATTTAACGCCGTTTTTGTTAAAGTTGGTGTAGAATTATTTTTTGTGTAAACATAATTTACATTTATGTGTAAACATTGGGTAATTATTTATGTAACATCTATATACATTATTATTTTTACTATACAATAACAATTAATATCAATAATTATGCAGTACTATTGCAGTATTATTTTTGCGTACATTGTAAAATACTTAATTTACCTAAGGTGATTTACGTATAATGCCTTTGATGTGGATGGTAAAAATAAAAGTAATTAAATTTCGAATAATCGTATTATGGTATGTTGTGATGTTTCCATTGTAACGGCCTCATTAGTCGTTAAGGGCCGTGATTCGTTTAGATGTTTATTCAAGTTTTTACTTAATTAAATAGCGTTACATATAAAAATAAAATAAGATTACAACTCCTAAATACAAGATTATAAATTGAGTAACTCTAAAATAACAACAAGCGAACGAAGCAACGGGATATTTGTTCAGAAGCCATTTGTATATTTCACTTAAACAAGGATCATGCAATTAAACACAAAGATCTGCACACTAATGATACTAGAAAAAAGAAAACTTAAGTTCAACTAATAGCAGCTTGTACTGTCAAATTTCAAAAAACTTATAGTTATTTAGGCCTAAAATATTATAACATGCTACCAGAGGCGCTAAAAAGTATAAATAAATTCAACAAATTTAAAATTGAAGTGCAGTCATACGTGTTGGAAAAAAAAATATAGTTTTAAGGAATTTGAAAACATCTAGTCATAGGTTTACATAAGATTTAGCTCCATAAGCCCGTTTTAGTGAAGTGTTATTTAATTAAATCTGGTTTTCTTTTAAGAACTATGTCCTAATTTCTGTTAATGTTGTATTAAACTTTGTTTGTTGTTATTAAACATGGATGATCATGTATGCATGTTTTTCATAAAAAAAATAAATAAATAATATGTATCATTATTATTATGATCAGTGATGCCACACCACTATACTAACTTCAAAATATTATTGTACCTAAATTGAAATGTCATTCCTATATGCATTTATCTTGTGTTTATGGAATAAAATCATTTGAATTTGAATGATGATAAGGGTAGGATACGTTCCTCAGACTGCGAGATGTACAGGTGTTACTCACCTGAGAGCCGTTGCTAGACCAGTTGTCCCCGTGTCGGGTCTGGTAACGCCATAGCTCTGATGTACTTGGAGCACACACCTCGCGTAAAATTCGGTGTAATAGTGGCGACAAATGACGTGCGGGGTGCAACTTCAAAACAATCATTTGAAAATTAATTATCTCGGCGATGTAGGCGTCATTCGATTTACATAACAAAAAAAGCACTTGAACATTTAGCTAGCTTCCAGCTAATCGCTAAATTTTTATAGCGCCACACCATCAAAAAATATAAAAAATATTAAAAAAAAAAAACTAAAAAAAAATAATAAATAAATATAAAATATAGATTTCAAGCTCTCGGCTCTTGTGTGAAGCTATTTTAATAATAGAAATAAATAATGTTTTTGAATATGCCAGTAACCTTAAGATACTTTTTTTCCCTTGTACCCAAAGTGCAAGCCGTGTAGCTGGATATTATTATTCTTGTCTCCGTAGCGGCGGGATCCGTCCGCGCCGTCGTATGATTGATATTTTGTTATTTGGAAGTTTTTCCTCGTAGGACTCAAAATTATCTCGGCGCCTTTTCTGCTCAAATTTCCCCCGATTCGTTTTCTTTGTTTTTCGACGTCGCCGCCGGCTCGACGGAGGCTGTACATTAAATTGGAAAAAAAATGTAATTTCCCCATTTTGTGGGTAGGCGAGTCGTGTTATTCAAAGTGCGTATTGCAAATTGCTGCGTCTATGATTATAGTTAATGATCATAGAACAACGAGTTTTCTGTTACTCTAAGCAGCACAGACTAATATTACCGATTATGTAATTATCATCAACCGTTTAAAATGATGATCACACGTAATTCTTAAAATGACAATCGTGATTTAAAATAGTGTTGTTTTCTTTATCGTATTTATAAATCATATAAACATTTTTGACGCAAGAACTTACGTAGAATTTTCTAATACAAATTTTTTTTAGTTATATAAAAAATATATTTTTATTTATTTATTTAATTCCTAGAAATGCTTAAAAGTTATACATAAAGACAGATACATAACAATACATTAAAACAGAACACGAAAAAATGAACTAGGTTCTATATTTTTTATTATTTTTATTTTTACCATTTTAAATAATGGTATCATATTAGCACTATAGATATGTAGCATACAAAACATATTTATATTAGGAATTAACAAAAATTCATAACCCTTATCGGCGAGATTAAAAAAATAATGATCGGTGCAAAAATATTTTTTGTTTTTACAGTACGTTTTTTTATAACTTAACTTGATTTGAATAAAACTAATAAAAAAATGTCTTGAAAATGGTTGACATTATAGTTTTTGTAATCGTATTCGTTGCAGGACAATCGTACTGAAATTCGTGAATAGCACTATTCAAGCATTGAATTCAACTTGAGAAAATATGTGGTTCACTCACAAAGTTCACCTACATAATTGAAAATTTCAGCAAATAATTAGGCTTTGTTTTAAGTTATTTTAAATGTTCACAGTTGTTATATATTGTGTTCCTTGAATATTTTTAATTGCTTCTCGAAGCGCATTGGTTTTTCTGTAATGTTATAAGTAAAATAAATTTAGACATTCAAAAAATTTTGGAAAAATATATAACTGTAACGGTTCAGTTGTAGGTTGTGATCACTATTACAACTTGTTATATTTAAAGATTATAATTAACTTTGGTGAAAAGATTACAAAATCAGTAACTCTGAAATATCAATCAGTGAATGGACGACAGTAACTCTCGCGGAGCTGAAAGTCTGACAGCCGATGGGCCGGTTGTTTCTCGTGCCGCCGCTGAAGACAGACTGTAACTCGCCTTCCTGAAGCGCTGGCTTCCAGTCCTCAGGTGAGGAACGGAATTGTTAAAATCACCAAGTTTAATTTAAGCGTGGGATCTGAATTGACGCTAGAACGGTGAACGGGAAAAGGTGGATAAACAATGCGGCTCGCTTTAAACTAAATATGAAGAATTATATATTTTAGATACGTCCCTAGATTTTTATCGATTTTTTAAATTCGTTATAAAAATAAATTCGTCATAAAGACGGTGTGGGAAATTGTAAGCGATTATAATTCCGGTAATTCCGTTGTTAATTAAAATTCTATGTAAAAACTAACGTGAGAAATTGACTGCTGAATGACGTACGGGTCTGCTTATTACCGATTCTATTTCCATATAGCCTATAATCATATTTCCGTTTTTTTTTAAGTTCTTCTATATTTTTTTATATGTTCATTGTTAATATGAGACGCAGAAATAGCTATAATTTCACACAGACGTGGAAATATCACTAGAGTGACATCGGAATTTCGCAGCGGATTTTAGGAGATCTTCTCTCCCTTCTTACGAATAACAATAGAAACACAGAGGCACTTGCTCCAGGGAGTTATTTCTCTTAAGATTATCCGATTTGCTACAAAAAATATACAATAGCCTTATCAGCGACGAAGATACCCGTAGAACAAACGTATTTTATGGAGTTAAAATAAATAAAAAGCGTTTCATATACAAGAATTATCATAAAATTGTTTATATAAGAGAAAAGTCTTTTAAGAATCTGCGTGAAACGTTGAAATTACAACAGGATGTTTCATAACACATTAAATAATAAAAGAGGATAAGATAATGAGGATAAAACAGCTCGTTCTCGCATTTAATTGTGTCATTGTTTTATTATAGATCTAAATTTCAACCCAAAATATAAAAAATCTTGTAAAAATTAATTTTTAAAAACAATCTTTTATTTAAGTGTTTGAATGCGTATACAAAAATTTGTGTCTGTGCTGTTGACCGTTGAAGAGTTCCTTCACTTGGAGCCATTTCTGGGTGTCTGATTGTAGAATCAGGTCATGCTTACCATTAAAATGCCCTGTCATTACCTGATGATAAAATTTGTAGATTGTCCTTCGTAAAAATCAAATAGAGATCGGTTGAGTTTCCTTGATAAATTTGTTACAGCCCTTACAGTTTTTTTTTAATTAAATTGATAATAGTATATACTTAAAAAAATAGTATGAGTCAGTAGGCATATACAATTGTTTTTTGTCTAGGTTATCACTTTAAATTGAAACAATGGATAAAATTAAGACCAGTAAAAATATAATAATAAGTATATTAGATTAAACAAAGGTTGAAAGAGATAATTTCCGGTTACTCGATGATAGAAATATTAATCAAAGAATTGAAATATATTCTGCGTCCGAATGTACGCGTCCCAATCAGTGGAACATTCTCTGATCACGTCTTTCGCAGACGTCTAGGAATTCTTCTCCGTCGCTGATTGCCGGTGAGATAGTGAACTTCCTACGCGAAGAAAACACACGCGATCCCGGGCAAATCTCCATGAAATTCCCCATATTTGTGGGATATCTCGTGGCCTCGTTCCATGCACATTAATCTCGAGTACCTTCGTTTGCGGATGAATGCGTGGAACAAATCTGTGTCAATTTAGAGGTTAGCCTTGAGGAAGAATGGAGTATAAGCCATAACTCGAGTGCTTATCATTCGTACTGGTGTAGGAATGTTTACAAAAAGAGCTCCCAACCTACTGCCTAGGTTTTTAAATAATCAAGGTAACATTAAAATCGCTTATTTGATAAAAATCTCCATTGGAATGAAAAATATTCGTCGTTATTGGGAAAAAATACCTGAACTCGTGGACATAAAGCGTGGGTACAATAAAGCGTGGACACAATAATATTCTTCTTATTATTAACGTTCTTAATACTAGACAGCTTTATATTAAAGAAGAAATAGCAACATTCTATTGACTTTGTGCATTTGATCATTATAAATATTATGAACCAAAAAATTTTTGGTTATATACCTTCCTAAAATATGAAATCAGCCGCTAACATTTTAATAATATGGAAAAAATAGATACATAATTAAACGACTTATAGATGAAGCATAATAGATTACTGTGCATAAGAAATTAGTATTTTATATTGTTATAACGGCTCTGTATATATGTAATTTACATTTCATTTAATTTGTATGTTTGCGATATTCATTTTTAGTTTAGATAAGAAGTATATCTATTCATTCTATAGAAGGTATTTTTTAATATTATAATAGTATATTTTATAAAAAAATATGTTTTATTTTTAACTAATTATATTTATATTGTAACGGAACGATTGTGTGTGGCTCGTGGGATAACAGTAATAACTTGAGAGTATGTTAGAATATTTATTACTTGATCCTCTTACTACATACATACTCCGATATACAATATAATGCTTGACTACATTATGTGTGGACACGAACCGGCGTGACGACGACGGACGAGTAGGTACTGGCGGCACGCGAACTCGAAGTTGAAAAGGCGCTGCACTAGCGGGCGACCTCCGTTCTTATAGGCTGTCGTCTTGCGTCGGAGGGAAAACCCTCTTCCTCAGCCCTGGTGCATTCGGTCGAGGCAATCTCGGTCGACGGACTTCGTACCTGGCGTCAGATGCTGTAGTCAGCGGAAACCTGGTGCGTTCGGTCGACGTCACTCTCGGTCGACGGACTTTGTACCTGTGGTCTCATGTAGTCGTCAGCGGAAACCTGGTGCGTTCGTCCGGTGAACTCCTAACCCCTATTATATTAGTGTATATACCAAAAAAACATTGTTTAGAAGATCTGTATGCAATATTTATAAATGACAAATAAGTCTACCTCGGAACAGGCAGTTAGCCTAGTTAAGCCTAACTGGGCGAATTGCCTGTTAGGCTTGTTAGGCCTGTAGTCTAGCCAGATTTATATTAATGATTTCATTTGTGTACTTAAATAAATAAATAAATAAATAACCTACAACTAACAATGTGTATTTTATTTTTATTTTTCTTTTCTTTATCCAAAAAAATAAATAAAACATTCACGATACCGCACGGCAGCACTCGCGTACGTTATAAATAATTTTATCCTTTTACGAAGACTTTTGCCTAGTTGGAGGAATTTAAATGTTTTCTTAAGGTAAAAACCCTATAAAAACGCCAAATGTTCTTGTGTGAATGTATTATATAGCACGTAATAGGTTTTTCGCAACTAAGTAATTGTTTATTTATTTGTATAAAGTAAACATACAGAGAGTAATCGTAGTCATTCTTAAATATTTCATACACAGGTTGCCAGCACTCGATACTCTCCAATTTCATGTTTACAAAACATGCATTTGTATAAACTTAAGTTAATACATACAAAATTTTATACATTTGAGTTTAATTTTTAAAATTAGACAGATTAATATTATAATTAATATTATACATAATATATGGCCAACAAGTTTAATTCCCAGATTAACAGAGTGTTATCCTGTAGTTTTTATACATTTATAAATCCGTGTAATGGGAGTGTGAGTTAAGCTTGGAGAACTGTGAGATAAGTGAGTGTGAATGAAGTGTGAGAGAGATGTGTAGGTTAAGTCGGCTGCTCTCCGAAGTAAGACGCTAATCGCCTAAATAGCGTGTGCTTTCGCGATCTAGTAAAACGGTCCGGAACAAAGAAATCACTCGCTCCGATTATTAGTATATTTAATAACTTTAAAAAACTCGAGTGTATTAACACAGTACACAGAACACTGATGTAATCGATGGATAATAATAAAAATAAATTAACTGACCGTCTTTTGGCGCCTAGACGAATTTACTTAAATGCCTAATGAATATTTTATATATTTTTTTTTGACTTATAACGTAGCCCTAAATGTTGGAAAAATAATAATGTATTGTTTCAGAAAATCCTAAAAGTTTATATACAGGTTGTTCCAAGACTATTCCCGAAGACTAGAGGGGGTGTTTATGATCGCTATGATCGCAAATTTATGTTTTTTTTTTTAACTAAATGTGTGTAAATCAGTCTAATATTGTTCAGTCTAATCACGTCACACTGACCTACTGACTACCCGATGTATGGCAGGTTTCACACGAGCAAAGTGACAATTAGAATAGAAACTTTACTATTGTTTATCCTTGAAACATTTTAAATATCGTCTTTTCAAAATGTACCTAAAATCGATCTATCCTCTGTATCAATTATCGAGAATGCTCTTGGAACACGGTGTATATTTAAAAATACTTTTAAAGATGTGTGCCAACGCGAACCAGAGTCCTGTCGGCTAAGTTGTCCTTTAACCTAGCAGCGGTGGTTAAAATGGCATCCAACGAGGGTAAACTTCGCGTGGACATTATCCGCTTTGGCCAATATCTCGAAAATGGGGGAAGATAAAGTAATTTTAAAAATATCCTACCGCTGTCGTCTGTCATGAAATTTACCAAGATCAGGTCTTACAATAGTTGCATGTATGTATTTCGTCAGTTCGAAATGATTTAATGAGAATATGTTTTATTGTTTTGCTGGGACCCTTGAATTTATACATTCTAATAAATATTTATGTATTTAATGCAGGTACATTTTATTCGGTTCGGCCCTGTTCAGCAAATGGGAAGACTGGGACGCCATCGACGGATCATACTTCTGTTTCATTTCATTGAGCAGGTATTTCATTTATAACAATAAATGACTGGTTTTTAACTTATCTTCATAATACGGGGGTAAATTGCCGTTTAACAATCTATTTTATTTATTATTCATTTATTTAAACATTGTATATTAAGTAAAATCCAACCAAGCCCAAGACTTATCAGTTGGAAATCATTGAGCGAAGCATGTTTTGTAGGTTCCATGATTGAGTAGGTTGACAGAGCATGCTTCACATTCACAATTTATTATTTACCTAGTTTTACTTATATCTAAAACATTATTTGAGACTAGTAAATTAGTATAATACAATAATAAATAATATAATTATATATTACCATAGAGATATTTTTACAATAAGTTTAAAAGATTTTGTACATTTCAAATTATATTTTAATAATAGTAAGTAGAGATAAATATCTTATGTAACTAAATTTTTGCGCTTATTTATCAAGTGTCCAATCTCAGTATTATTCGTTATCAAATTCATAGCATTTCGATTTTAGGTCATTTTTGACTAACGTTTTTTTTCTGTTTCCATGAAATTGGCAACTTTTTAAATAGAGTTGGAATTAAATAAGGAAGTTTCCGTTTACCGTTGAAATTATTGTATGAAGGTATGAATAATCTTTCGTTTTCTATCTGTCTTGTACAGTAAGCGTGTTCTACAATTATTTTATAATTGTCCAATTCGCAGAAGTGCAAAACTATTCTATATGTAAATAAAGCGTGAACTGGTAGGATATTGCAGTCTTTAAAAAGGCCGATGTCATTTCCATGGTATTTTTCTTTTTTTATTTTAGGTACTATTATTTTTAATATTCGGTATCGATTTTTTTTAATTTTGTCTAAATATGATCTGAAGGTGTTTCTGTAAATCATAATTCCGTAGTCTAAAATAGATTCATTAGATTCGTCGTATTACAGAAATCTGCAAGGACCTGTGCGTTACTATATGTTATTTTTCAACCTCTTACAATATTATTTTACGGTTTTATGTGCTTACTTTATTAAGGTTCATTTTCAGGCGAGCGCAACGCAATGAAATTGTGTTTCCACAGCGCGCTGATATTTTTCACAATGCGCCATTACTGTCTATCGAGGCTTACTGGGACCAAGCAATTTCACAACTATTTGTCGCTTCGTTGCGTTTGCAGCACAGTCTAACTCTACCTTCATGCCTACACAGTACGTTCCTTTGAAATCGAAGAAAGCGCCCATTTACCTATATATTATATTATTGTTGAATTATCGTCGCTGAGAATTTATTGGACATTTCTCGGTATCAAGTCACAATCGCAACACAAACTTGATATTGAATGCTTAGAATCACGCATTCCCGACTTACACTTTTTTTTATATCCGCTTCTTTATGTTTATTTGTTAAGACGCTCACATTGAAAACCTTTTTCACTTAAAAAAAAATCACCATTAAAATTCGTTTACTGCAAAAACTTCTATGTTAAAATTTCCTATAAAAATATAAATGCTCTATTGAACGCTTGGTATATTATTGTATTCCGAACCTATCCAATTGATCTACATTATAATATTTACTCGCACTACCCGTCGTTCACACTCGTCAATATATGCCCCGTGGAGTAAGTCGGTTCCTTCGTATCGGGGCGACGCCGCGCTGTCTGATATTTTGTTAGTTACCATACTTTAAAGTGTTTTTAGGATTCTTTCTTTTGTCTTTTTAGACTAATTGTTTTGGTTTATTTACAAAGTTGTTAAATTTTATGTTAAGAATCACCCCTTAAAAGGATACTGCTGAATTTAAGTTCACCTTTATATCAATGACTTAGAGGTAACCTTAAGATAATGTTTATGCTTGGTAATAAAGAGTTTGAATTTTTGATGACATTTTCGTAGGTTGAAATTTTTGCGTACTTCTTTTGTGTCGTAGCAACCAACAACAAACTATGCACTATCAAAATGATTTTGGGCATTTTTTTAAAAGGAAGGATATGCTTGCTTTATTATCACATTAAATAATCTAGTGAACGGTGCTACTATAAGAGACGTCACCGTGTGTGTTTGCACTTTCCCAGCATCGGGTTTGGCGACATCGTCCCCGGAGACCAGATTTACGCTGCGAAGAAAATCGAAATCAGCTTCATCGTCTGCTCCATGTATCTGATGCTTGGCATGGCGCTGATAGCCATGTGCTTCAACCTGATGCAGGTAAATAGAGTATCAATACGTCTCTTTGATCTAAGTTATTATTAGAATGGGGTATCTTTACAGGATATATCTAAAAAAAAATAACTGTAAATCTGTTTTAATATAATATGGAATCTTTTTTTTACTCCCAGATTATGATGATGGCAAGACCCAGTTAGATTTCAGTCATTAAAGGTACATATAGAACAAATTTTGCAAGATTTACAGAAGCGATGCGTTTGCGATTTGGAATGGCCCAAGACATTCGACAATATCTAAAAAGTTTTTAGTTTATTTACAAGATGACCCGACGAACTTCGTACCGCCTCAAAATCAATAAATGTTATGTTAAATTATTAGCTGAATTACATTCAGTTTTTTATTAAGAATTATCTTTATTTAGAATTATTTTTATTGGATAACAATTATCGATGCGCGCACAAATGTGATAACCTCACAAAGCGAACATCTAAAAATAGAATTCCACAGAATACAAAGCCATTCCAAACAAAATGTATGAAAAAATGTAATTTCTTTATATTTTTTTTTCCTGATTTCTTTTCAATTTTTTTTTAGGGCGACTTGCCTCGGAGTCTATGAAACGCTCGAAGATTTCTCTGTATTAAAACATGAGTTTAAAAAATTAATATTCTTAAATTAAAATAATAAATAGAAGGGCTGCGAAATTTGTATAAGTTTTAGGAATTGTTTATTTTTCCCACAGGAACAAGTAATGCATCATTTCGCAGCCGTGAAAAGAGTACTTCGTAGAACATTCCACTGTGAAAGCTGACAGTTCATTAAAGTGGGTATGTATGAAGCCACTGATAGTGTAATGAAATCAATACTTATAGTATTAATTTGCAATTGTAGAATAAGCAAGTACTACGTGGGGAATAATTTGTGTAAGTTTTTGCCTTTTTCGAAAATTAATTGTATTTATATTATAATAAAAAACATTGTCGAAATAAAGGAACATTGGAAAATATTTTTGTCTGTCATATTTTAAACATGAACTCAAAATAAAGTAAAACAGATTAATTTCAAATAAAAATAGTATTTTGTACATTAAATGTAGTACCCAATATAAGCCATTAAAGAGTAGCAACGTAGAAATAAAGAATACTCAATCCTTCTCCCCATCACAGAAATATTTCATGGTTGGTCTAAGGAATATTGCAAAAATGTTTTTTTCTCAATTACGAAAAAAACGAGTATTATTTAATGCCGGGGAGTTCTTGGGTCCAGGGATGATCTATATATAATTTCAATATCAAACTTAAAAAACTAATAGCAATTATAGAATAGAAATAACCGTGTAAAAGATATAAATAGTCAGTTATTTAAAGTCGTCGGCGCGTAATGCGTGCGGTGGCTTGCAAGCCTGTCGACCCGACTGACTGCCTGCGTCGCGTGGCGAATTGAGTACGAATTATGCACAGAATTCATATATACGAGTACATCAAGCATGTAAGCTTTACAACATCGATATATTTAAACTACTTTCCCGGCATTCAAGAGATTGTCTACTCTAGCTAATATATAACCCTAGAGTAGTATACATATTTATGTGTATATGTAAAACCAATTATTTTTAAGGAGTTATTTTGTATATTATATTCTGGTAATTATGTAAATTCCCTGACGCCTCCCATTTCCTAATCTCAACCTCGCTCCCGAATGTATTTTTCTATTTTATTAAGTTTGGAGGAAACTCTCATTGGCTATATGTTTTAATTGTTTTTTTTAATTCTAGTTTTACTTCTATATCAGCTGTTGTTTCCTAAAATAAATAAATAAACGCATCGATATGTCCTGCGAACGCATCGATATGTCCCAAATCAAACTAACCATGACCCGCCTATGTAAAAGTTAGTCAAGCGACGCGACGCGGATAAGCAGAAAGGTCGCTTAGATGCGATTTTCAAACTATAGGAGCAGCGGTGATTTAAAATACAGCCTGTATTTATATTACAAACAAGAAAAAACGAAAATACAAACAACCATCGGTTGTAGTAACCAGCTTATATTACATGCAGTGTCATTTCAAAAGGAGTTGGTCTCAAAAATCTAACTAATATCTCCTCGGAGATTGCGGCCTTCTAAGTCCCGTAAAGAACTTCGAACAATGTAAATTTTCGCTGTCGATGCGGTCTCGCGGAGTTCGCAAGTATCGTAGTCTGCGAACTTTGTTGCCAAATAAAAAAAAAACTCTCTTTGAAGTTTTTACACGCAGTACTGAGGGAGCGGCGCAAAATATAAGTATTCCTTAACAAGCGCCAAAAAGGACAAGGGGAATATTCCGCATCGTTGCTTCAGAATCGCGTTAGGATCTGTGAAAGGTTGTATATGCAAAAGTTACTCTTGGAAGTTCTTACCTTAATATGCAAAAGACGATCTTGAGTAACACTACCGCTATCAACTATCGGCAAAAGTTCGCTATCGACGATAAATATAAAAAGTTTTAGCAAGACTAATATAATAAACTGAACTACGCTAGCTAAAACCTAATTAGTTTTTAGATGCGATATAGGTCATAACGAAAAACACCATATTATATTAGAAAATTCAATTACTTTAATTCGTATGACTTGTGTTGTCGGGGAGGCGCTTTTGGATGCAGTTCCGACAGCCTTATTGTTGTTTTCATTATGCGAGTCCGTTCATTACAGACAAACAATATCCCGCAAGTCTACATTTTTCTCTACCTTCAGATAAACAGCCCCATCTAGTGGCGGTTTAGTGATAAGTAAACGTTGCGTTTAACCTTAAGGTATATTAATTAGGGTGGGGTGATTCTCCGCCTAAATCTCTTGATTCGCTAGTGGATGCTCAAACAGGAATTTTAAGGTTTTTTAGGAATCTCAATTCAATGTATGTTTATGTGTGTTTATCGACTTGGCGTTTGACTATCTTCCGGGCAGAATTGTTTTGATTAGGTTGGTCACTTCAAAATGTTTCATTCAACGTCCCTTCACATAGAATGCAGGAATACCGACTTTTTTCGCTACCGCGATACAAAACAAAGGAGATGCATTAAATGTGTATGGAGCCATGACCCAGAGCGGCCATTATAGAAACATATAGGTACTGATGTGTAGGCCTGGACTATAATATACTCCAAAATGAAGGTTATTTTATGTACGATTCTCATAATTTTCTTTTTTGATGTAATCAGTTTTTGGTGAACCGACATCTCAATTATATTGTTAAACAGTGGATTCATGTAATTGGCCAAATTTATAACTATGTATTTACTGTTTTATAAACTAAGTTACGCTCTATGTTTCCCTAGAACATATTAAATAAATAAATAAATAAATTACTGTGAGGACAAAAGATATAGGTGTTCAAATATTTAGTTTCCGTACTGTTTATTTTGAGCAAAATAACTAATTTTTCTTTAGTAAAATACTGTAAAGGAGCGTCGAGATATAACATGTTATTAAATATTGTACAACTTTATTTGGTATTTTAGTATATGCACGCTATTGGACTATTGACATGTTATATAACATAATTTACAAATGTTATATAACCTAAGTTATTTGATTAATCTTGTCGTAAAATCAGCAAAGTAGATCATAAGAGCATGTTGGTGGGTTTCAGCATGCAATTTGCGGGTATCTTCATACCTGAGTCGAAGTTAATCCGTTTTATACTTGTTTATGCATATAAAAATAATGTTCAAATGACTCAACTTTTTATGCGTTATATCTCGGAAACCCCATTTAGATTTTTTTATATTTTTACATTAAAGTAGGCATTTTTACATAAAGTATTAATCGATTACCATAAGTTTAGTTTATGGCCACTAACTTAACTTAAGCGGGTCAGTTATGGACAATGTCTCTTATTCTCCTCGGCGAATATATTTTTATTTTATATACCAATTTCATGTTGAGTTGCAAAAAACTCTAAATTTAGGAAATAACTTAAAAGACATAACAATAGTAAATAAAAAAATAAATAGAATGCACTAAGAGAAAATATTTAGACATCATTTTCTTTAGTGAGTGTAAAATCAACTTATTACGCAATCGTATGTACCATTTCTTACCATGCTATCCAAATAAATGATAAATAAATTAATTAATATATGACAATGTCTCATTTGTGATTGTACAATCATAAAATTGCAGTGGGCACAATAAACGCAGACTTTTAAAAACAGAAAACATCTAAAATGTCTTAACACAACGCCTAAAACAGTAAAAAAAACGGCTTCGCTATGATAATGAAACTTTTCAGATGCATATTCAATTATTACAATCTGTGAGTTTTTCCGCCTTGCGGAGCGGGCGGCGAGCAACACCACCACTCTGTTTTCAATTTCAGCGAAAACTTTCAGTAAGCAAAACTGTCGTCGCGTCGCGCCGCTCGAAAACTAGCGCATGTGGTCCGGTGACAAAGCGAGCGGGCAGATAACGGGAAAGTTTTTCTTTTCCATCGCGAACGTGTCTGGTGTCGTTTTTGTGTGGGAAATCGCCGGGATTTGCAGGTTTTTCATTAAGAGCTCTACTTGTTCTGAATCTCGGTCATTGTGTTTTTTTTTTCATTTATTTCAGTAGCCGAACATGTAACAATAATATTAAATGTCGCATTTACGTAGTTTATACCTTGATTTTATAATGTTTACGGTAAACGAGCGTTGAAACTTATCATATCATTGGTTTTTAATAATATGCCAAATACTTTACTAAAAAGTAATATTAAAATTAAAATTATAAATATGTTAAAAATATTTGCTACAAAATCTCTGAAAAACACTTTCTTTAATTGTTTCCAGATCAATTAACTTAGCTTGTTAAATATTGTTTTACAATGTTATTACTAATTATAATTATACCTGTTTTTTGTTTGTAATTACTACTATTATTATATTTAGTAAAGGACGTGTGAAATACGGAACCAAATAACCTGAACATATTTCACAAATACTAATATCTGTAATTACACACCTGGTTTCCGGCAAATGAGCCTTTGGGGGTTGGTTGGTACATAAAACAAGGGTTATTTTTTTATGGAAATTTAGGACGGTACAGGTACTGCAGCTATAATGAATTATCCTTAGAAGCTTTCGATTAATTCAGTGACTGAAATATTAATGTTGCACACAGCACATTCATATTTTTAAGCAGTCGCTATAAAAGAGGGAAGGAAGTAAGATTGCGACAGATGGAGGAGAGTTTAACTTATTTTGTCTTCTTTACTTAAAAATAGATCACCAACTTGACAATAAAATTTGAAGGGTAGGTACATTTTTATACACCTGATTACGTATTCTTATGATTATTAATACCATTTTGCAAACAATATAAAACTGCTTTTATAAAAGCATCTCATTTAGTAATTAGCAAAAAATGACATTATTTTTAGTAATTAGCAGAAAATGACATTATTTTAAGTAATTAGCAAAAAATAACTTTATTTTTAGTAATTAGTAAAAAATTACATTATTTTTAGTATGGAGCATATATTTTTTTTAATATACGAAGGAATATTTACGTGCATGAAAATTGTTCATTTTATCCGTTCATGCCTTGATCTACAAATACTTTACAGATTCCTATAGATTTTGACAAAATCTTTCATCTTTAAATTATTATTTTACTGTCGAATTAAAATGACAAGAAAGGAACATATTGAATGGTTTATTCTTTATGACGATTTGATTTTTTCAATACAACATAACACCTTAATATAAATCATATTTTATTTTACATATAATGGTGTAATATCACTAGAAATCTGATTTATGTAGACTTTTTTCAAAATATAATTAGCCATGTTTTAGTTTAAAAGATTTAATTTGATGGTTGACAGTTTTTCGATCAATCTTGCCGCTTCCTGTATACGGCAATGTATCCACAAATAGAACACCCCCCCAGAGTTGCTTGTAAGGCGCGAGATTTTCTGAAAATATTTTTTTTTATGTAGTGGCCTTCAAACTATAAATTAAAATTCAAAACCTATAACATTGAACTTGATCCTTCTATTTTTCTAAATAAATCTTTAATTTTAAAATAAAAATTATAAAAAAAATCATTATCTTAAAACATGAAATAGATCGACTAAAAGAACAGAATAAAATAAGTAATATAAAGTTTTACGCAAATTAGGATAGTTTATTTAGGTCACACAACTTCTTCATACAACTAATTAGAAATAAAGAACAGCCGAAACGCTACCTTACCGTTTAATATGATGAAAGGACGACCGTCATTTATGCGAAAATAGTGTTCAGGAATGATTGGCGCCGTGCGAGGAAACTCCAATGGCGATAGCTTACCTGCAATGAGATGCTTGATTTCCTCTTCGGTGACAAGCGCATGGGGTTTCCTCACGACCAGCGCTACGGGAAGGTCATCCGGGGGCACCTCCAGCTTCCCAACAGCCGCACTCTCCACAGACGGATGGCTCAAGATTACGTTCTCCAGCTCGACCGGGGATATCTGAATATGGAAAGTCCCTAATATATTTTTTTGTGCATTAAACATTGTTATAATATTAAAATGTATAGTGACGTCAATTCATGCGATTCAATCGTATAACACTACGAAGGCATCGATGCAGCAATCGTTACTTTTCTATGTTGTGAATAAATTAATGGTGGATATGATTCTCACGTCAAATCGATAATTTCGCGCCAAATATGGCGACTTAATGACTCAATCAAAAAAATTAATTTGCAAATAATATACGCAATATTTATAGTATGCATAAAATGTAAATTTGTACTGTAATTTTTATGGCAATAATGCCAATATATGAATAAATATCCTGTTCATCGTCATAACGCATTCATGCACTTTGAATCTGATAAAATGTACCTAAACACGTTTTTATAAAGTTATATCTTAATTTTTAAAAATATACAAGAAAAAATAAGAAATAGATGTAGATTTTTATGGAGATTAATTGAAACTGTATGTAAACATTTTCATCATCATCATAATCAATCAAAAAACATTGTATCCTAATCGATCATTTGGCCTTTTTTTATTTTCTTTTCACAATTGTGTAAGAAAACAAATGTTACATGTTTTTCAAAATGTAAGAAAAATATTTATTATTCATATTAGTATAAAAAATCATCTAAAATTATACAAAAGTTATCAAAAGTAAATAGAACTTTTTGTAAATAAAGAAATTTTATTTATATCCAAATTTGACAACTTTTTATAAATATTTAATTACTATATATGAAAACTAAAATTAGTGCGTTAGATCGCAAATTTCATGGAGATTACGAGGATCGTAAAACTATTCATACACTATGTAAAACGCCTTCAAAACGTATTTTCTAATGAATCGATAAGCTTCAGCGGTATTTAAAAAAAAAATGTGCCGTGGATCGGTACATATTTGTATTTTATAAATATTTCGTGCTATTGATTAACACTAAAAACATCAACCGAGCGAGCCATCGAGAGCCTGTCGTGAGCAAAAATCGCAAAAAATAGGACTCAACAGTTCAGGAAAATTAATCGACGCTTTTTTTGTTTTACATATTTTGATCATTTCTATTTTTGATAATTTTACTTTAACATTTCCTAATTTATTATTTTAACTTTCGATTTTGTATTTTTCTATCAAATTTCATTTTATTTTGTTTTCACCTTATTTTTTTAAATTCTTTCGGTCATTCATTTGCATACAGTATAAGATAAAAAAAGATTAAAACTATTATTTTTAAAAACCCTGAAAAGATTGACCTACTGATGATTGAAAATCAATCCCTCGTAGCATCATCCAATATTTTAAAAGCTTTGTATTTTAAAATAAAAGATTTAAATATTACCTAAAAGCTTTAAATGCTTCAATAATTTTCGCGAGTTAACCTACGTTAGGTTAAAGAAATATATTCTGGAAGAAAATATTGATATCTTCAGGAATTTAGATTAGTTATAGACAATTCACTGTGCAACTACTATTCCTGTTTTTTTTGTCTGTCCTCTTGTAAAGCGATTGCTATGCAGGAATCAAATATACACTGTAAATCAGGTAAAGGTATATTTATTTATATCTATATCAACCTGTTTACTCCAGTTAAATTCTGTTGTTTTCTACATTTGTAATGTAAGTGTATGTACCAATATTATGTAATCGTCATTCTTGTACAGGTTTGTTTATGGAAATAAATTATCTTATCTTATCTTATTAATATGTAATATCTCACCGGGAAGTTTTGATAAACTATCAGCATCTTCAGTCTGTCCACAAAAAAGAATACGTTGTCCTCATTGTAATACAGCATATCTCCGGTTCTGAACCATCCGTCCTTAGTGAGGGCCTGCTCTGACTCATGTGGGTTTTTGTAATATCCCTGTAGAATGTAAATATAAATTAAATAAGTAGTAATAAAGTATAGTTAGTTATTAATTTTCACTATTGTAATACAGTTAGTCTTACCTTAAAAATGTAATCTCCTTTAACGTATAATTCTCCTCTTTGCTGCGGTCCAAGTTCATTCCCGTCGGGATCTACGATCTGCGATATAATATTATAATAATTAAAAAAATATCTTTAAACTTTTTCGAAATAATTACAATGTTAATGTAATGTTAATGTAACACATAATATAATATTATATATTATTATATTTCTTAGGTAACTTAGGCAACTATATATATAGACATATTTGTCTTAACATAAACATTGTATATATATATATATATTTATGTATTTTATTTTTTTTTTCTTACAAATATACATTTTCATATTTCTGACGGTTTGACATTCTCAGTTGTAGCACAATACAACACTGCCTTCCTTAGAACAGACATAGTCTAGTAAAGAAGGCAGGGCACAAAATGTAGCAGTGCTAATCGCTCCCGGTGCATTTGTAATATTCATTTATAACTGTGATTTCTACTACTACATTTCTATTTTTTTTTTGTCAAATTAATTATGTACAATAAATAAATAAATAAAATAAATAAATATGCATTTTTTTTTTAAATGTTACAGTTAAAACCCAAATTTAGTTAGAATCCGTTTTCCCAGATTAGGAAAGGTTATCCTTTCATTTATTTCCCTTACAACTCCTTCGGCCATATATGCCTTATGTAATTACTTTTAATTGGCGTTAGAAATGGTATTTTTTTGTTTGTAACATATTTTGTAACGCTGTTTGTAACTCAAACAAATAAATCTAATTCTGACGAAGAGCTTTTGTTACAAAAACTATCACAAAATTTTAAACGGAAAAATTAATTATATTTTTTAATCTAACATAAAGTTATTAAGCAATCCATAAATGAGAAAGTTTGTCTGTCTGTTAAGTTTTCACGGCTAAACCACTGAACTGATTTTAATGAATTTCGCTACATAGATAGCTTAAAAACTTGGAAAGGACAAAAACCCTAAGGGGGTGAAATATGGAATGGAAGATTGCATAGAGATTATTTAGTTAGTAGCTAAGCTACAAAGGTGTTTTTTGAAAAGCTCTCAGTATTTCTAGGTCAACAACTTTTTCACAATTTTCAATTAATCCGAGTGCCGCAGGCACGAGTCGTTTCGTTACAAAAAACCAAAGGGCCTAAAGATGAGCATTTATCGAGTCGCCAGCACTGAAGGCGCCATTAAAGCTGCCTACAGGATCTAGCTGCCAACTCGGGGCGAAGCCTGCGGTTGAACAGCTAGTAAGAAGATATGTTTTAAAAAGCTAAAGGGCATCGCTAAAGTGTATGAGAACTGCGGGCATTCGCTTTGCCCACCATCGTAACAAATTCTCTTTGTGAATAGGAAACACGGGTTTGGGCTGAATTCGGGTTTTAATTGTATCATAAACATGAAGTTGGCGAGAATCAAGTGCTGGCAACTTATGTTCTGTTCAGTTTGGAATTTTTAGCCAAGATTTTCTGATTACTGGTATTGCATTTTTTTTAATTAATTGTAATAAAATTTAAATATTTATTATAGTATACCTTTGCTTTTAAAACAGGTCTGATAGGTCCAACAGGTATTTCTCCAGTAATAGTACTCAAGTGATAGCTCGCAATTGTTCCTATTACTTCGGTAGTTCCATAGCAAGTCGCCACTTTTCCGTTAATCAGTTTTTCCTGTAAGTCTTGGCATTAGGCAATGTAAAATATAACAAATTGTACGATATCAAAGACATACAGCTCTTTATTCTATACTTCAAACTAAACAACCTTAGTTCTACAATTTTTGTTTACATATACAATAATATCCAGAATACATTTGGTTTGCTCGCGGCGTCTCGTGCACGCGGCATGCGTTTTATTGCCAGTAGGATTTTTTCTAGTAGTCGTTTTACTTACTTTTTTTACAAATTGAGAAACGTGTAGGATAAAAGTTATCCGGTTTGAAATGCAGAATAAACCCATTAAAGGACGAGAAAAAAATCACCTGTATAGATAACATTACCTGTACTGCTAATGCTAATTTAGGGCTCAGGGCACTGCCAGCTACAAACACGAACCTCAGTGATGACCACTCGGAACTATCGAAATCCTTGTCATTCACCATCTTGGTTAATGCTGATGGCCCAAGTAGAGTTAGAGTAGGCTGTATATAAAAAAAAGGTATTATAAGCCTACAGCTCTACTTACTCATACCACTCAAGATAATGTTCAAACCGTGTATTTTATCTGGATAACGCTTGAAAGTTTTTTGGGGTTTTAAAAACCATAATACATAAGTATTATTTTTAAAAAACCTTTTTAGTATTATTTCAAATGAATTCCAAACGATTTCTTGTTGCTTTTAGCTTAGTGAATGTGCTCCTCTGTGAATCTTTTTATAACAAACTATATATAATAAATAAATTAGATGAAAAGATATTTTTAAGCTTTCGCCATTCGGCGTCTTCAGAAAATATATGAAAGATGACGTTTAAAATGCAACCTTCATAAATTCGAAAATCGCATTTTCAACTAAAAGATAAATATATCCAGCCACTACAATTATTATCATATAATTGCAGTTTTGCTAGATAAATCAATCAGTATTATGAAATGAAACTAATTTCTTAAAAGAATATATTAAGCATCATGCGTTAAATGCTGTTATGTTAGTTTAATTTTGTCTATTTAGACCTACAGATCTGCAAGCGCCCAAAACCCAAATGTGAGAGAGTTCCCATGTCTTTAAATCAATTTCGCGGGCATCCGCGGGCAAAGACTTCAAAACTTTTACATTAAAGCAAGCATCGAAATCCCTGCCGTGAGTTCTCGCGTGAATTGGAACGGGTAAAGCGGAAAGTAATTTGGTACAGGATAATCTATGATTATTAATTCTAATGTTTAATGGCGTCGTAGTCTCACCAACATAGAACGCATCACAAAACTTACATAGAAGAAATAATATAGTCGCTTTTTGAATGGACGTCGCCGGTTTTACCACTAAGCATTGGATATGGCTGATTCGTTAGAAATATGTTTTTTTTTGATGGGAATTTAACAGAATTGCTATCCACCTCGAATACAAATTTTGTAGAAATGCTAAAAGTTCAAAAAAATACCAAAAAATTTTGTTTTTTTTATTGGGCGCCGCTATTATTGTTAGGTATGCCAAATGAGTCTGGAGATTTTCCATTTTTTTTGGGGCAAATAAACAAAAATACTCGTATTTAGGACGCCAGTGTTCGGGTGAAGTTTAAAAATGTTTAGGTGCCAGTGTCTGAGTATGATTTAAACAATCCACGAAAGAATTATTACAATTAATAGTTGATTGTAATTAATGAACCTTTCCTTATAATCAACCTCGACACGTAAGACTTGTTGCCTATATTCACGAGTATCTCGAAACTCGTGTCATTTGTATGACATGCCGTAACTATGTTTTAAAAGATCGTTGGTCGCCGCATACCAGATAATTAAATTATTTATTTAGCGTAAAACCGGTTCAGACACGTGTGCAAATATTTGCAAAGATGCATAGATGCACGTTTGCGCCCGTTGATGGCAAATAACAAACGTCAAAAGTGTCAATTATCAGTTACGTGTAGTGAATAACTTAAATAATACAATGTTAAATTACAATATTACGACTTAATAATAAAGGTAATGACAAAATCAGCCAGGTCGGAAGAGAGAGGGAGGAGGAAGTCGCTCCACAGACCAACCTACTAAAAGGGCATAAGTGTTTTTAAATACACCTTGTATAATTCAATTTAAGTACGCACCCGGTAAGTTTTCATGATTTTGAAAGCGACCGCTTCGGTGAAAGGTTCGGAGGAAATGATCCGCGATGATCCCAGAATGCAGCTGGTCATCAAGATCGCTGCCGCAGTTATCCAACTGAGCTGAGAGCCACACATGAAAATTTCGTCTTCGTACGAGTGCTTTTCAGGAAACCTGAAAAAAAAAATGAAATTTTCGCCGGTCGGTCAAGTACTCGTTCTGGAGAACTGTAACACTTAAAAAAACACATAATAGTTCAATGTAAGTATGGAAATATATTTTGTCGTGATAAACCACAAAAATTTTGCTTTTTTTTCTGAGAAATATACTTTTTCTTGTTTTAAGTATAATATAATGTAAAATAAATTTATATAATTAATTAAATAAATACTAGTCCTATGTGTACACCCTGACGGAACATTTTTCTTACCAAAAGTCCACCACACGATGTAGGAATGCCCAATGGGTAATAACGACACCTTTTGGCACAGATGTAGACCCGCTGGTGCAATATATAAACAGTGTGGTTTGGCGTGGATCCAATTCTAGTGGCCTACAAAAAAAAAGCAATTCGTAAAAATTCTACATTCATTTTTTTCGAAACAAATGCAATTGATGCTAATAATTTATCATAGATATATGATATATAGACAGAGAGTTGGCAATCACGTAGTATCTTGTTTTTTTCACGGAAAACATGATGAATTTTGATATGCCGTCTTCACAAATAATAATCGAAATCTCTAGACTTTGGCGGGAATAGTTTAAAGTTTGGTAAACTTTTCAAAAACGAAAGAAGGATTTTTTTATATTTCTCTATGTTAGATTGTTAATTTCTATTCTAAATGTGCTATAGTGCGGCAAGGCCATATTGGTCTGAATGTAGGGCACCGCAGGACCTAGCTGTGAAACTCACTTACGAAGCAGGGCTAAAACTGGCTCATTACTCAAACCCATTATTAAATCAATTTCTACATCATATAAGATTTACTAAGGAGACAAATGACAAACTTCCCCATTAGTTTAAAAATAAAACTGTCCTTAAAATAAACAGCCCATTATCGAAACGTAAGACGTATTCATTCTACCTCAAAAATGAGTTATAATTTTAATAAAGTACAAAAAATACATTGCAAAGGCACTCATACAGTATATATACTATCCATTTTTTTGATCTAAGAAATGGTTTCTTTTTTACAAATATGTGTAATTTACAGAATGCTAATCGATTGAGTTTGGAATACTCAAACCACTGTTCGAAAAATATTTATATTTTCTCTTTGTTAATAACACACTAAAGACGGTTCACGTATGTGTTAAGAGTACTTACATTTTATACTTAATACCTATTTTGTAAATGTTGGTTATTAGATTTGAGTCATGAGTTGTAGTATTAATATGTTAATTGTAAAGAATGAGAGTTAAAGTTAAGTTAAGGGAATCCAGAATAATATTTTGCGTTTTTCTTAAAAATAGTGGAAAATACTTCCTTGGAGTATTTGCCACTGTCATGAATCAGAATACATTTAAGTATAATGGAATAAACAGTGTTAACTCGCACCAATCGTCAAACATTTTTTGTACCAGTCCTGATGACGTCGGTTTGTATATTATTTTTTATCTCAAACGGATTTTACGACTTGACCTTTCAAAGCGCAGGTAATTTAATTTTTATATAAACATTTTTATTTATATACAAAAAACAATCGAGATTGTAATGATTTAGTTTTTTTTTTTATTTTGAACTGGTTTTACAGGCTGGTTTTATTAATTATTAATTATATTAATGTACTTCTCTTGCAATTATTATAAATATTTAGCAACTGCTTTTTAGTTCTTGTAATAATTACAAGAGTACATATATATAAGATATATATTTTTTAATGTTTAAATAAGACAAAGTATTATAGGTAAAAAAAAACCGAGCTTCTCTATACAGATTGTATTTTTGTTCCCATTTCACCTTTTAGTGGTCCATCAAACATTAATCAGTAAAAAATATCGGTAATAATATTGCGAAATTACGAGAAAACGAATTAAAAAATTAATCGAAATCTTTGAAATGAAATGTGAATCGTTGAGTTGTGGATATGAAACCGTGAAAGGTGCAAAGGGAATATTAAAACACCATGTATACAAGACACTGGAATCAATTCGGTGTTTCACTCTATCTTTTAAGGGTTGAGTAGCGAAATGCACGTGTGGACTTACTGAAAATCTTCTATCTCATTTTCGGATATGTTGCAAATTATGCTTTGAAAATCTTCATAAATGCACGGTTCAGTCTTTCCGAATGTGACGACTTTCACGTCGATATTTTCTTTCTCCAATAAATTACTTAGAGTTTGTAGCATGACGGTGGTGTCGCAGAATATAACTTTGGGTTCTCCGAGTTCGACGAAATATTTCAAGTCAACTGTAAAATACGCGAGGCCAGACTTAAGGAACGTAATTTATTTAGAGTTTTTTTTTAACTATCTAATTCTTTGTGCTGCTTTTGTGATGCTTACCGTATTTTAGATTCGTCTCGCCTGGTTGTACAGTTGCTCCAATCAAGGCACATGCAATTACCGGTATGCAGGCATCTAAATGGTTACCGGCACATACCATAACCACGTCACCTTTCTTCACATCGTTTCTCCTTAACCACAAAGCCAACTTCATGGATCTCTTTAAGATTGACGCGTTCGTCTCGGATATGCCTGTTGTCGCATCAGTCTATAATAGGTTACAGAATTGTATTTTTATACTGGCGATAGGAATATTATCCGTTTGCCATTTTCAAAGTATTTCAAAGTATAGACCATTCCCGATAAAAAAAATCAGCGAATTGGTACTGTGATTTTTAATGTTATTTATTAAGAAACTTTATAAAAATGCATCATGGTTATCTATAAAAAAATATAAACTACGTGAAAATACTAAAAAGATCATGTGATAATGTCTTTGCTGTAAGCGCTCAGCTGTCGTCGTACGCCGTAACAGTGTCAAGGCCATTTTAAATCATTTCTTACTCATAATAAGTTACACAACACCCCCTTGAAGTCTATGGGAATGGTCTTGGGATACCCTGTTTACTGATTTGAACGACCGTGAGTAAAAATTAAATAAAAAATCACGCCATATTAGATCTTAAAACGAGTGAACTCTTGTGGTTAATTTATATCTAAATGAGCCGTGTAGGGTAGGATTAAATACTGTTACTCTAGCTAACAAATCTTTTGTGATTTGAAATCTTACGTGCTGATTTAAAACAGCTGCTATAAATTTCGTGTACAAAATCACAACTTTTACAATATATTTATTAGGTCACGATTACGGACCAACAGGTACGTTCCCCGAAAAGAGATTTTATACAATGGTTTGAAGTTTTCGAAAGCAGTCTAAAATTTCTTTCAGACAAAATACTGATAAAGTGTAAAGTTTCAGTTCAAAAGTTTTAAGGTGCATTTTTTATTCATCTATGACGAAATAACTATACTTTTTCAATCTATTTTATTTTTATTCACCGTCTTTAAAGACCATTCCCGATAATAAATCCAGCTAAATGGTTTTGCGATTAATAGTATTAAGTATCTGTAAAAAAAATCATTATGGTTTTCAAAAAAAAACAGTAATAATATTAAACGGATCTTGCAATGACGCCAGATGCGAGCGAAGTAACGTAACGCCGTATAAGTTAGGTTAGACCGAAATTACAATATCTGTTAAAATTATGTAAATTATAGGCTGAATTATTTTCGTATTTTTGTGTACAAATACCACATTAGGTTCTCGGAAATGGTCTTGGGACATTTTATAATTTTATTATTAAATAGAGTTGTTGACAACAAAATAGGTAAATGAAAATTTGGTAGGGTTCAATAGTATTTCGTAATTTTCTGTTTATTTAAAGAGAAAAAATATTCGTAAGTAAAACCCGATTGCCTACTTGCGTATTTATACTGTCTAAATATTCAAACAAAAATATTTTTCATATCTTTGGTGTTTTAAAAAGGGTGAGGATGAGGGGTTGGGTATTTTGTCGAAAGTGTTACTAGTAATTAAGTATAGTTGCGCGATAGAAAGATGATTTAAAAAAGCTATCTTAAACTGGCACATACTCGTTAAAAATTTTACCTTGCGTTAAATATTTTTTTCGCCTCAATTAGAAGAATTAATTATAGCAAGTTCTAATTCTGAATTAATAAACTTTAATGTAATCGATCAGTTAATATTCTGATATGAAATCAAGCAAACTCACCTGGTTAATTTTATCTGAAAATCTTTTAAGTGTTTTCACCAAAACATGTCCTATGTGATATCTCTTCATTTCACTATCTACGAATCCTGTAACGGGAAGCAACATTTCATCAAGTAAGCTAGACATTGTAATAATAATAAAATATCAAAATCAATAATATAATATTTAATAACACTAGATGCGGCCATGCGAAAATCAAAAATAATGCCTACTGTACTCGTATAAGTGCAATCATATTATCATTTTGTTTATAGATAGAATATACGGTCAAAATACGCGAGGCCCGGAAGGGCCTTGAATGTAACTATAATTGCAAAAACCCATTGGAACATAGAACAAGTCAACCATTTTATTACTTAAAAATCGTGTATAAAACGCACAAAAAAATAGCATAGTTTGATAGCATTATTTCTTACGATGTTTTGTTGAATACAAATAGAATTGTACTGTAAATACAATAATTGTAGAATACTGTAAATACAAATAATATGTTTTACGTTAAGTATAAATTATATATTATAATGTAATAAATCGGGACGTGCTGAAAATCAGCACCCTCCTCTCTCAGAAAGGAGGGCAGCTGAGCGCACTCCTTTTTTTGGAAAATACTGTTGAAACTTATGTACCTACCATTTATTTTTGTTTTACATTTTTCAATAAAGAAACATTTTCTTTCTTTCTTACTTTCAATTGAATAAATACAAAGTACATGTAATAAAATCCAAATGAAAAAAAAAATACTTATTTGGTGAATTTAATAATTAATTTACCTTATACCTAGTTCAAATTTCAAGTTAATTTATAGAGTTATGAAAGTATTATGGATATCAATTAGATTTGTGTTGGTTGATCCGTTTTTAATCTACCTAAAAAAAGAAGAGATTCTCAATTCTTCGCTCCGAATGTGATTTCAATGTCTTTAAATGATTTTCGGAATGATTAAGGATTTTTTCGGAGGTAGACCCATTTCTTATTTTTATATCATTAAAAATTATACTGGAACGCTTGGAGTAAAAAACTAAGAAATATTACAATAAATGTCTTATTATTACAAAACATAAAATAATACAACATACTAATTAATAGAAAATAATACAAAACTAAATCAAAATTTGTCCAGAGTTGACACAGAAATACACCGTTTACACTGAAGTGGCACTCTGCGCTAACTATAATTAATTTTTTTATTATTTTATGTTTTTACTGTATTCGGCATGTTGATTACTTATTAACATATACCTAATTACTGTTAATAATGATAAGTTTTGTGTTTTTTTTGTTAGAAATAATAAATAAATCATGGCCTACCTTTGTTTTTCTAATCCCTAGCCTAGCGATACTAATCGTTAAATTTGCCCACATTTGGCGTACTCAGTGTTGTTTTACTAAGTGCTCTGTATTCAGCATGCTTGTACATAATGAATGTGTTCTTATCGCGTGATAATAGCTATTCAGAACTAATTATACTATACTTATATGGAACTATACTACCTGCAAGGAATTCAAAGAATTTTGTGTTCATGTGCGGCAGTGAACCGTAAATCAATTCATAAAGTAGGTAATAATAATAAGATCTCTACCTGGTTAATAAATTTTGGTATTGTAAACAGAAAAGAATTAATTGTAATAGTAAAATAATTTTATTGGCATTACTGAATAGAATTAGTTGTATAGGTCTCTTTATATTTAGTCTATAACGCATTATTTCATACGAACAAAAATTTTACTGGAACAAAACGATGGTCACTCCGGAACAGATTAAAGTCTAGTTGAGTAACCATCGACCCTTGATGATGATGATGACGATTGAAGGGCAGTCAAGAAGGGTCCTACACATAGGCCACATTCACGGGGGCCCATTGTGTATACTTTCATCTGTAACTGAATGAGTGTTTCTTGTGTATGTCTTTTTACTTAACTCAGTCGACAGTGATGAGAAAAGCGCCGTTGAATATTCTCAGCGGCGAAAAATGACCTGGCCGGATTTGACCCACTGGACCATCGACCCTTATTAAGGATAATTATATCGTTCGTACTGTATTGTAAAAAAAATCCTGTCAAAATTTGAATTTGAATATTATGTACCTATCTAAAAGTTATGTAAAATTATGTTACTAGCAGTTAAACCTCGGTTTTAGATCCTGTGGGCGGCGTACGGCGCCTTCTGTGCTTCAAATATCGGCTCCTATTATTGGCCTTTTAGGAATTAATATGTTCGGCATCTTTTGACCCTCCGGGTCTTAAATGTAAGCTCTTTCGGGCTTTAACTTGTTCTCTTAAGATTATGCTTTAAAAATATTTTAATCTAGATTTTTTTTTCAGTATTTCCTGAGATTCCCTGTATGTATAGGTCTCTCCAAAATGCAGTAACACATAGCCAGATTCATGATCATGACACTCGCAACAAGACCAATTATGTACAAACGGTCATCCCCAAGTCAGTTAGATTAAAAAGAAACCAATAATTATATAGCCGCTCATTTCTTTAGCAAATTACCAGAGAAATAAAACTTATTTCCAAATTTAGCATTTTTAAAAAAGAGATTAGGAAATTACTTTTAGAAAAAAATATTTACAGTTTTGAAGAGTTTTAATTAATCTCTTCTCAGTTTTTCTTTTTAGTTTCAATTATATTTATGTAAATTTTGTTTTTTTGTATTTCCTGTGTAGGTACTTTATTAGATCTCTTTAAATATTTATTTCCCCGATTTGTTAAATTAAATTAGTTTTATTTTGTTTTTAGAAAATCTATTTGTGCAATTTTAATTTATTAAATTCTTCGTCTAGTTTTCTATCTACATTGTTGTATGTTAAAAGTTATTATGTCATTCCTATGTACATTTTTGTATATATTGGAAAATCAATCGTATCTTATCTTATCTTATCTTATCATAACTCTACAAGTTGACATTGTTTATGCAAACCCTCGCGGCTGCTATATATGTTCGACACAAACTACATTGCGTCATTCCATACATCGAAATAGGTGCGTAGCTAAACTTCGCTTCGCGGTTTCCGAGGGTAGGCAGTTAGTGAAGACGGCCACTTTTTCGATTATACAGGTGTCTGCACATCTCTTTTACTAAGTATTGCGAGCAATAAAAATATAAACATCTTTGTAATGGTATACGACCGCGTCGAGTGAGAAGGACGATGCTATTGGGCTCGATAGAGACGTTAATGAATAAAATTAACCCTAATTTTTTTTACGTGAGGTTAATTAAAATAATCTTCACAATCACGCAATCAATAGTAAAACAAAACTATGCCGCACGTTCGAGGATGTTCAATCGTTTTAAGACATCCTGTATAGAATTTGAAGTGAATTGAAATAACCGTTCAGGCGTAAATATAATTTTAAAAAAACAACCACAAACACATAGACCATTAATAATCCATCTTATTAAAAAATACTGGCAGCTACTAATAAAAATAGGCGCAATATATATAGGTATATATAGGTATATATAGGCGCAATATATAGGTAGAAACTAACTCACTTGATTGTTATCATCTGAAAATACTTGCAGACCTGCAACGCCTTTGGGCGGGAAGTCGTCTCGAAACTCGCCCACCGAGTACTTCAACTTATTCACCGCCGGATCGCTCTTTGTCGTTGCCTTCTTTGAAATACCCTTTTCGGCTCTGAGTTCAAAACTCTTCGCTAATACTTTACAACCTATTTAGGACAGCCAAGAATAAAAAAAATAGTACAATAATATGCGCGTTGTGTAAATGCAATGTAAAAGTATAGGACGTTTAAATTTAGAATGTGGCCCATCTTAAGTATTAGATATCTTATGAAGATTTCCACACTCATAGCTCCTGGGTGGTCACAGCAATCTCAAAGAAAAGCTAGCCGACGGAGTTTAGTGGGTGTGTGAGTTGTGAGTGATGCATACCTCACTTAGTGTTCCTTTATGATTGTCCTCCCCTTCTGAGGGTGTTTTGATACTTCTCCAAGGCACGCTTTTTTTGTTTCATTATTAGTTAAGCCACGTTCTGGTAATCAAAATATATAGGTTTATCTCTCAGTCAGTAGTGTCGTTCGTCTGTATATTGATTTTAGAATTTATATAGTCAGGGTAAAGAAGGCAGGGCACAAAATGTAGCAGTGCTAATCGCTCCCGGTGCATTTATAATATTAATTTGTAACTGTGATTTGTACTACTACAATTTTATTTCTTTGTCAAATTAATTATGTTACAATAAATAAATACATAAATATTGTTTGAGATAAATTATCATATATTATGTATAACCGAGAAAATTTAATTATTGTTATTAGTAATATTTGTTTTTTTTGTATCAAATAATTAATAAATGGCTATCTTTTTTTTAAGATGGACATAGTGATATTAAAACATTTTTTTAAATAGTTAATTAGACAACACATAGGCTTTGAAGAGGTTAATATGTGGACTTTAAATAATTAAAAAAATCATAGGAATTTATTTTCGTCTCATTTAACTGAACGGTTGCGGTTTTAACAAAACCGCACATAGTTGCGAAAAAATTCTACTTTAATTTTCTAATATTAACAATTAATAGTGATATTTGTAAATACTGAGATTTTCCATGGTATATTGTGAATGCTGTGTGTTTAGTTTATTAAATTGTATAAGACTATTGATTCGAAGTCACTAAGTATTTTCCACTTTAATAACACAAGTTTTAAAAGTCCATTAACACATAAATACTTGAATCGACAATGATATGCTATGTTTGAAAATGTACTGATACTAGAAAGCAACATTTTAATATCATTATAATATAATGATAATGTTTGACCGATAATAAATTGTATATACAAGGCAAATAATATTAATTACATTTCTTTCTAGAAAGGGAAAATCGTATTTAAATAACTCGCAATTTCAATAGATAAGATTGTTAAACTAGGTAAGGTGATAAAATAAATGCTCTTCTTCGTAATATTGGCGAATATTTCTATATAATATAATATTACCAAAAGGCAAAATACATTTTTTTGCTTATAAAATATTCTTTTTTTAATCAAAAATTGCAACAAATGTCTTTTTTTTTGTTTACGCAGAGTCAGCTAGGTTTTAAATTATAGTAAATGTTTCCGAGGAGCCATTAAAATTATTTGTGGTGTAACCTATGAAGTAAATCTGTATGAGGCAGGGTATACCACAAACCTGTCAAACAAATTGTTACGAACAAATATTAAATTAAGTAAAATGTTGACGTTTACAACAGAATAATATACGTTTATAGAATTATTAATTTTGTTGTAAATAATATTATTACAATCAAAATATTGTAGCGTTGCTGGCAGCCCAGCGAAACGGCCAGGACTGTTCTATACTTTCGAATGATGACCGGAGAGATTCTATTCGCAGGGCTGTCAGAACGAAAGAACAAAAAAGTAGTACTAGTGGAAAAATGATATAAAAGCTAGTTAGGCACTTTTACGTAATACTTTTCATGTTTGTCGAATGATTAAGTCATTGAATACATGACAGGGGATGATCTGAACCCGTTTTTCATTCCAGTAGTGTATTTCCTGCATTTATTTGCAAGTGTAGAATCACACGCAAGCGAGGCAGTGAGGACAGTTCTTACAATTTCTGAAATAGTTGTTTAGATAACATTTATTAATACTGTAATTTAAGCGACTTTAGCTACTGAGTAAAAAATATTATTTTAGTTACCTAGAATGTTTAAAAAAATAAAAAAAATATGCTTACTTAGATATGTCATACCAATATGTTTATGCCCAATGTATATATATATTACTATAAGATATGTTTCTATACTATATGTAGTATAACACTATTTTATATTGAATATTTATTTATTTATATCGAATATTTATTTACCTATATATTTAATATTTGTTTATTCATTTATTTGTTATTTTTTAATTGTTTCATTTATTCATTTTATTTTTTCATATATTAAGTATTCTTGAGTACACATTTAAATTGTATTCATGTGCGTAGTGTGTGTGGGTGTGTATATCAGTGTGTATATTTGTTTGTGCCTTATTATTTTTTTATATTTACTCAGGGTTTTGCGCTGGTCTCTGCTATGCACTTTATCACTTCATATATAACCTTCCTTAGAACAGGTAACTATTACCTAGTTAGGAAGGTTATAGACTTACACTCATCGGCCAATTTATATTCCATAACAAAAAAAAAAAAAAATATAATACACTATACAATATAGTCTCAATTTATAAATCTTAATTTAATTTCTGTAAAATATTTATCATATTAGGAGAAATCCTAATATGATAAATATAAAAATATGATAACAATGAATATGTTAGATTTAAAAAAGTAAGGCAGTACATTTTCTAATTTCTTTTTTATTTGCATTACAAATTAAACATATTCTTTATTTAAATTTCAAAATATATTAAACTTAAAAAAATATTAATAAAAAACATGTATTATTATTTTAAAGTATTAAAGACTTTTCTAAATATTTTCAGGAGATATTTTAATTATTCCTAATACAGGTTGGACTTAAAGTCAGCAGTATTAATTTGTTAGGAACTGTGCAATTTTTGTTCAACAAGTTTTATATAATTAACAAAAAAATCTACATAAAAATATAAATACTCTATTGAACGATTGGTGTGCGTATTGTTGTGTTTCTAACCTATACAATTGACCTATGTTACAATATTTGCGCGCGGGAACCTACCCGTCGTTCATTGTGGTCAATAAATTTGTAGGTGCGGTACCCCGTGGAGTCAGTCGGTTTCTGGGTTGCGAAGTCGCGACGTTGCGCGGTCTGATATTTTATTAGGTGACCATACTTTAAAATGTTTTTAGGACTCTTTCTTTAGCCATTTTAGGGCATTTTTTTGCTTTATTTACAAAGTTGTTGAACAAAATTTGTTCAATTTCACATCAAGTTACCCCTTAAAAGGATACTGCTGACTTTAAGTTCTCTCTGTATAAATCATTCTGTTTGTATTGTTTTGATTATATCTTTGATTATTTTACGGTCAAATTTTCCAGTTGCTGTAAAAGGTATTGAATCCACAAACGCAACGCCTCCGTGGAGTTGCTTAAATGGAGCAAGATTATCTGAAAATGGAAAAATTAATAGTAAAAATACATTTTTAAAAAGAAGCTTTTATTTAAGTGCTTGAATGCGAATACAAAATTTCGTGTCTGTGCATTGACTGTTGAGGAGTTCCTTCATTTGGAGCCATTCCTGGGTGTAGAATCAGTTCATGCTTACCATAAAAATGCATTGTCATCGGAACTCAATCAACATGTCAAATTTCAACTCCGTAGGATAAAAGGTAGTAGTTTGTAATTCAGATTTAACCTAAACCAACATATAAACATTACAAGCTAAATAATATCTAGAAAAAGAAGCTCTGAACACGCTAAAAGCTTCGAACACGCTATATTTATTTATCTAATGCATAAAATAACTTTATTAGTAACATATGAATTGCACAAAAAAACATGAAATTTTATTAAGAGAGAGTAGAGTAGATCTTCAAGTTTTTTTTTGTTAAGAAAAATAGTATAAAATTAGTAGATTTTACGCTAGAAAATAACATTATCATATTGAGTTTTAAAATTCAATTCTAATTAGGCAGAGTTTTGCAATATATCACCTGTTAGTAGATCCTTGATTTCTTGTGCCGTCACATCTGTCCCAGGCTTCCTCACGACTAAAGCGACTGGAAGGTCGTCTGGAGGGACCTCCAGTTTGTCAACTACAACCATGACCACAGATGGATGCGTGAGAATAACAGCCTCTAATTCTGACGGTGAAATCTGTAATATCATTGAATTAAATTTTGTGGTCAATTATTCCACAAAATAAATAAATGCTCATGAAAATATTTAAAAAAAATAATAATAATAGTGTATTTTATGAGACTATGATCGTCAAGGATAGATACCATTTTTTGGAAACGCAAAAACGTATGAAATTGCAGTGGTTCACGGAGACAGGTCTCAGCAAATGGTACTTACGCTCCAGTTTTTCCCCTCCTTTCTTCCGATATTTGGAGCTACATCTTGTGACCCAATCATTTATTTTTATTTTTATTTATTTTTATTCTTAATAATGGCACAATTAAATGACAGTCCACCTAACAATATTGAATAGTAGAAATGTTTGAAAAATATTTGGATTTAGCACACAAGGTAGATGAAAACATAAAAAAACCTAACCTAGACAGGGCTATTTATATAGTATAATATTAAACAAATACCGTTTTACTAAAAAATTTTCCTTGGGTACTGGGATAGAAGCATGTGATTCAAAATGAAGGGCAAAACTGGAACGAGGATCCTTATCCTTACGTCCTTACGTAGAATTAGAAAGACGCAGGAGATGTTCCTTGGACGTTTGGAAATTGAAATATTTATAGATTATCCAACCTAACCTAGCGTCATGAACGGCGAATGACTTTTATAAATTCTAGGTTTTATTAAAAAAAAAAAAACGAAATTGGAAATGTAACCCGTTCATGTACCTGGTTTGCTTTGTACTTCATCATTGTCTTTACTCGGTCGACGAGGTAAAATCTTTGGTCGATGTCGTAATAAAGGATATCGCCAGTTTTGAACCATCCATCATCCGTGAAAGTTTCTGTTGTTGCAGCTTCGTTATTGTAATAACCCTATAAATAAACATAATACAAGTATATAGTGCTTAGCAACTGGCTGTCATCTCAGACTGCATACGGATTAATGATGGTGAAATTGGTGATGAAGATCACAATTTATTTTCCTCGTGTTCTATTAAAACTTATTGCTCTGCATGGTGTACTAAGTGCTTAGGAATAAAAAAAATATAGGCTCAATAAAATCGAAATCACCTATAGAAACTAGTATACGAACCGAAAAAATAAAATCACTTTTGACCAACAATTCACCGGGTTCGGTCGGTCCGAGTTCACATCCGTTAGAATCGACAATCTGGAAATCAGAAATAATCATCCAATAAATTACAAATATTGTACACGTTGCGTAAGAAGATTTATGACACTTTAATTGTATAATATTGTCTAAATTGAGTACATTACATTTTTTTATCTGACACCCTAAAATATGGCATACACCAGTAAGCACCATACGTTTAGAAAGGTGAAGTTCAATTTCTAATTCAATTCCATTATTTCGTTATTAAAAAGTAAATGAATGTTACCTTTGTCAAAATTGGAGGTTCGATTTTTCCAACTGAAACTTGATCCGGTACCCTTTCAATAATTTCGCAGCAAACTAAACCGCAAAGTTCAGTCATGGCGTATGCATTCACCACTCTACCGTTGCTAAGTTTTTTCTGTAATCAAAATATTTTTGTTACATTGTAAAATTACCATATACAAACATATTTTTTTATGCTAGCTTATTAAATTGTAAAATAATATAATCACAAATAATATAATATAATATAAAGAACAAATTATTACAATATTGACAGTTGGTATTTTTAATTTTCGTTTAACCGAAACATATTAGGATGCATCGAATTAACCCGCGTTACCTATTGGATCAAAAATGACAATAGTTCTTTGGAATTTATAAATGATGCACCCAAAAGGGCTTTTTAAATATATTATCATATTCGTATTGTTACCGTTTTTAAAAACAATCAAGATGCCAAATCCAATATAGCGAACGAATTTTACATATAGCGAATCCCTCAACAGTGGAGACTAAAAAGTGTTCCCTTTTCAATAAACGATAATTCTATTTTTAGTGCTTATATATGCAAATATATATGCAAATTCTGTAAATAAAGATAATCCCGTCAACTGTCGAAAGCCAAAAGGTTAGCTTTCGCCTATAGTACTCGCCTCCGTTTGCCAATGTCGAGAGCCAAACGGTTAGCTTTCGCCTATAGCTGGCCTTTTTATATCCAACTTTGGCGATTTTTTTAAAAATATATAATTACTATATATATATATTTATAAACCAAAGAAGTTCAGTGCATTGCAAATTTCACCAAAAATAGATTTTTTGGATGAAAAATACCTTCAAAACTACGTCTTCAATGAATCGGTGAGTTTTTCATTTTTTTTTCTCATTTTGCTCGACGGCTATTTTGACATTCGAAATTCGACAATTGTTAGGTTAAAAAATATATATACCAATAGAGCTGAAATAGTTTCTTTCCCCAAAATACTTCCCAACATCATGACATTCCTCATTGTAGTCCAGTCGGCTGCAGATGAATTTGGGTGACCCAGCAAAGCAATCGCCGCTGCCGGGCTTAGTATGGTCCTCGTAGGCTGTGGCAAAACATAATACTCACTATTATTAATAACTCACAATTCAATATTTTGCACACAATTAGTATGCTAGGCGGGGAATGATGTGATAGGAAAAGGTTTTCATAAATTTTACTAATCTATTTAGTTGCCTACACGCGGCGTGCTTCTGTATCTATCTTAATGCGCGGGGAATTGCGCAGGTCATGACCGTGTTTCATTATTGAAAAACTTTTAAAACAAAAGTTCTCCAGTTTGAACTGTAAAATGAATCCATAAAAGGGCGTATGCATAATAAAAAGTTCAAACTGCATTTTAAAGCTTTCCGGCAAACGCGAAATGATAAAATGTGCCATGAAAGAAAATGAGGTATTCTGAAAGGGATCAAAGATTCAAAGGGATCGTGAAATTTCGTACTATAATTAAATTATAAATTACTTTGTACGCTCTATCGTAAGCCAAATATTTTTGCATGTTTCGTTTTCCGGTCTCTGCGTTTGCAAGGAGCAAACGTCGGGCGGCAAACGTTGGGCGGCAAACGTTGAGCGTCAAACGTTGGGCGGCACCGTCGCGTCACTCAAACCAATGAAAGGCAAACTCGGTCGGCGCGGCGTCGCGTTGCGGCTCAGTACACCTCGATGCATATCGAATCTCTTTATAGAAATAAAAGAGGATAAATCTACGTCACTAAAAATCTAAAACCTAACTAAAAAATTCCAACGATCGTACATTTTGAGTGAAAAACTCGCCGTTTCCTTCTTTGATAGGCACTTTCACAATATTGTGTTTTATCATTTTGTTCAACGCATCGTTCTCTTATTTTTCTTGTAAACAATTCAACCATTTTAAGACAATCTTAAACGTCTGTAATAATTTTTGGTTAACCACATAAACTATACACTATGTCCAAAGTTTAAGTCAATGTTTGTTTGATTCTTAATCATTTTAGAGTTCTTTAAGTTTTTTTGCATATTTTTTGGAGATCTGTTTCCTTCTCCTTGTTATAAATATATTCTTGAACACTACTTTATATTCTACAAGCTGACCCGACGAACTTCGTACCACCTCAGAATCAATAAATGTTGTGTTAACTTATTAACTGAATTAAATTCAGTTTTTATTAAGAATACTCAAAATTAATTAAGTCCAATAAATGTTCTCACACAATTAAAAATTTTATAATGAAGCAATTATCGATGCGCGCACAATGACTAATGTGTTAACCTCACAAAGTGAACATCTACGAAGGCAACTCACCATTTGAAAATAGAATTCCATACAGAATATATGCGACAATGAATTTTCTTTATAATTTTTTTTCGTAAAATTTTCCGATGTTTTAATAGTTTTTCTGCTATTCGGGGCGGAGACAAAGCCAACAAATCGGTTCAGCCGTTCTTGAGTTACAAATAATGTTACAAACCCGACTTTGTTTCTTATATGTAAGATATATTGGACCAAAGGTCCAACGCCTTAACCACTCAAGTTATGTAAATTGATTTGCAGTGGTTTATTTCGTAAGTATAGCTTTAGACAAATCATTAATTCAGTTCATGTTGCTCGATGAAGTTATGTTATGGTTATTATGGATATATATTTTTGTTTATTTTTTTTTAATACCTTGTATTTATTCATAATGCGGAACCCTGTATCCGGCGTAAACGGCTTCGACGATTGTACCCTGGAAGCGCCGAACATACAACACAACAAAATGGCTACGGGTGCTGTGTACCAGTGCAAGGAAGACACCGCCATAATTATTTCATCTTCATAAGAAGGTCTCTCTTCTTCCCTTAAAAAATAAGTATATTAATTGGAAGCTGATTTGATTACGTCATAAATCAAAAAATATGTAAAAGCGGTTCACGCCGTGTTAACAAGATACTTGATATAGGTTCAGGTTCGGCCTGTGTGAGGGGGTCACGAGTTCACCGGACGGCCGCACCAGGTTTCCGCTGACGATTACATCAGACCACAGGTACAAAGTCCGTCGACCGAGAGTGACGTCGACCGAACGCACCAGGTTTCCGATGACGACAGCATCTGACGCCAGGTACGAAGTTCGTCGATCGAGAGTGCCTCGACCGAATGCACCAGGGCTGAGGAAGAGGGTTTCCCCTCCGACGCAAGACGATAGTCTATAAGAACGGAGGTCGCCCGCTAGTGCAGCGCCTTTTCAACCAGGCATTAAATCGGAGTATTTATGTAGTAAGAGGATCAAGTAATAAATGTTCTAACAGACTCCCAAGTTATTACTATTATCCCACGAGCCACACACAAACGGTCCGTTACAGGCCTGTAGAAATTTTACACAATTTGATTTTATATTTTGGTGTGGACCCCGAGAAGACATTAGTAGGCATTCTCAACCTACTATATGTTAGATCACACATTAAAAATAAGCCTGGGCGTTTAACTGTCTAAGAAAAAACTAGCGTTGACGTTAACGTTAAGCACCAGTTATTTAAACAGTTAAATTTAACGCAGTTGATATATATATTTTTTTTATTAAATTTCAGTATGAAACATTTCGAACGGCCATTTTATCAGGAACATTAATCCATAGGTTGCTTGTAAACTCCCTGTTCCGATTGCCACTCGACATGTTAATTATCAAAATACAATCCTAAAGAAATATTGGTCGAAATAATACAAGAAAACTAATTAATAATGACTATTTCGGTCGTCGAACGTTCAAATACTTCTGTCTGAAAGGAAAAATTAACAAAGTTAAAAACACACACGCGCGCTAAATACTGTAATGCGTTATGTTAGACGTTAAGACGTTAGATCAAACGACGGTCGGCAGCGTGCGCTTTCCGTGAACAAAAAACTACAGTTAAACGGCTTACACCAATCAATGTATTTATTAAACGGTTAATTGTTTAAACGCCCAGGCTTAATTTAAAATATACGATGATAATATAGTGGCTCTTTTTGTCTTCCGAGATCAGTGTCACCAGGCCTTAACCCTTTGGATTAAACCATTTAGACCATTTAAACCATCGACGTTAGAACGCATCCAAAGAATACATATTTATTGTAATTTTAAAAAAGAAAGGTAGATATACAAAAATAATGTAAACTGGTTATTGTATCATTATAAAATCTAGCCATAATTTCATTAATTTTCCTTTAAAAACCTTTTGAGGGCACTGGTTTGTTTCTTATCCAAACCAGAGTATTCTTTTTACTAAATGGGCAATAGTAAAAATAGGTAAGCAGTTTTGAACCAATTTACGTTAGGTTTTTTTTTATATACCGTTTAGTTACCATAAATCATGAACTTTTATAAAAGTACTTGATGTCAAATAATTGCTATAAAAACCCTGCTTATTTCTACCGCAGATATGCTCCTAATATAATGCTATTAAATGCAATTGGTTTTTGTAGTTTTACACATAGTAGTGGTATAACGCGCTGCTGCGTAGTTCGAAGCTCGTTGAACACTCAAAAATAAAATTTATATTACCAAACAAACGTTCGCCCTGTAACGCCTTTATGAGTTAAGGTTACACCTTTAGGCAATCCAGTGCTTCCGCTGGTACAGATAATCAACGCCGGAGATGTTGCGGGGTTTAACTCTGCTGGTCTGAAACGATGATGCAAAATAATATTCCGAATAAAATACAATTTGAAAAAAAACGCTATATTTCATATTTTATTTAATTCTATGATGTAACATAAGTAGAGCACCTACAATTGACGTGTTGTTGAATGCGGATTTTTATTATCTACTAACAAAAAGAGTTCATTATACACTATTACTAGTTTTTTTTATTTTGAATAAGGTTTTATTTTTTTTCTTAAAGTATTTAATTTCCTTACAGTTTTTTGATCAAACTTTAATAGAATATACTTCTCGAGCAATGGCCTACTATATGCAAAAAAAAAACAAATCGAAATCACATAACCCAATCAAACATGAAAATTTTTAAACGATTTTTTTTGTTACCTTACACTGGACGTAACCTAATGAAATTACAAAAAGACCGCCTCTGAAAAATTACACATGGTACGCAAAAAAAGTCATCGAAATCGCTTGAGACATTTCGTAGTAATGGGTGACCATACGTACATTTAAAAAAACATACAGATTGAATTGAGAATCTCCTCTTTATTGAAGTCGGTTAATGAACGCGAAACGCTCACCGTTGCCTCTAATACGTTATCGATCATTCAACCCAAACTCAATAGAACGTGAAAGCAATTTCTCGGTACAAGTCACAGATCTGAAAACCCCTCAACGCCATCAACTCGACAACGCAGATAAGCAAATAAAAATAGGTATATCAAAGCATCCATGTCAAGAATACAATATCTCATAGATTAATTCGATATTTTGCAATGTTTATGAACGTGGAAATTCATAAAATAATACCAAAGTATTACTAACTTTATCCCCACGATCAGTTAAAAGACAATATTTTATTTTGTACTTGTCAACATTTACTTTCTCATATATAACATAACAAGAAGTTTTTTTTTATTTTTTTTTTGTATATTCATGCTGGCTTCTAAAAAATAAAATTTAGCAAAATAACCAATCACGGAAAAGGCGCGATTTCAGAAAAATCACTATGGCAAAGCTAAATGAGCTGATCGTACCAAAAACGTAACATTTTTTCTATTCCAAAACACTTAAGGACGAAAAAATAGGTATCAACTTCCCAGAGACCATTAAAATTTCTAATAACATAAAATTTGTTAGGCGAATTACTGATGTTGCGCGAACATCTTTTAGGGGGCGGTTTTTATATTAATAAACGATATGAAAATCATAGAAGGCATTCTTAACCTAAATAACTCAACTTAAATAAATTTATAGCTTTGCCTACGTTAAGACAAGATATTTCGGTTATTTCAAAAAATCAATTTGTATCACTTTGGAGTTGTAATTTCCAAGTTGAAATACACACGGAAATTTAGCGGAAATCACATTTTTATTTTAGATTTTCTGTAATCCTTAGATGGCATTTATTTTATAGAAATTCCACATTTTCTAACGTTATGCCAAAGTCCACATAAATTTAACATGTTTTAAACACGTAATGGCAATAGTGATTGATGGTAATAATAATCTGCTTTAAGAACATGTGCTCTTGCAGTAATATTATTCAGGACACTGACTGCATGTTAAATAGTAATAACCGTGCAGTGAGTTTCGTCATAAGATTCCTTAGGATTGACTCTACTGTTACTCCTTTAACTGGTTTAATAAATATATATAAATATCTTAGGAAAAATGAAAGGAAATGACGTAATATTGATGTGCAAAAGTACTCACGATTTCAGCCGAATTTTCCGAGCTCATTGCATTGTTTCTTCCAATTTAACCACCTGTTATTGTTCACTTTACTCTTATTATTATAATAAAATATTCAATAAATAACCGAATCCGTATTGAGATCGAAATGACATCCCATGATAATTTCTTTCGAACTGGTCATCCAGGGCATTCTTGACTGCGGATGTAACACGAGAAACCATCTTTCAAAGAGTGCCGTCCCGTCGTTTTAATACCCAATGGGAATGAGAAATAGACTGATGGATTTATTATATACTACAAATAATATGTATTTCTACCTTTAGTATCTATACTAAACAATAATGCATGCATATGTGACAGACGGAGGTATTATTTTAAACCACCGCGCTCACATCTTCCGTTCCGCTCCGTTTTAATGCTGTTCATTTCAACGCACTTCCAAACCTCTAGCCAAAATATAACTAAGCCGCAGGCAAGCTTAACAGCTAAGCTGAGCTAAACTCTAAGCAGAAGCAGTGCTTATGAGTTGGTGTTGGTCAAGCAACCTTAAAACGAAAAAATATGTCACCTAAGCACCTAAATTGCTCGATGTCCTCTTCGCAGGATTGAAGTATATCGGTGAAATTTTCGTACGTCTTATTAATTTCATCACCGAATACTATAATCTTTGAAGTTATTTCCAATGCTGAGGCAGCTTCAGCTATAACGGAAAGGCTTGCGTCGGGATCGCAAAATATTAATTTTGGCTTTGCCAGTTGCATAACGTGCTTCATATCATCTGTAAGAAAAAGCGAAATTCATCAAAACGGCTACCACTTAGGGGTTAAACTTGAAAAATAGTTTAATATGGGTATATCGACTATCTGGCTGCTAAATTATTCTGTATTTTGATGGGTAACGGCCCTTTTAGCGAGGTTGGCGTTGGTGGTTGGAGATTTGTATTAATATTGTTAATAACGTTGAACACAGAATTTACAACTTCTTACACATGAATAGAATAACTAAATACATTGATTGAAGACAATTGAGGTAAGAGTGCAGCCTGACTCCCGATGTTGATCGCGCGGCCACTGAAAACAAACTGAGTTGACTCCTGAAGAGTTGGTGTCCCACTGCCCAGGTTAAGAATCGGACTTGTTGAATTTCCAATGCCTAAAGGAGCTTAGGAGCTTAGGAGCTTAGGACCGAGTTATCATCATCATCATCAGGGCTTACTCTGACGTCAGAGGGTTTTACTTGAAAAGACCGACAAACGAAGCGGCACGTTTGTACTAGCTATGAAGAATGTTACAATGTAAATTATGTTCCTACAGAAATGTCGGCTTTTTGAATTCACTAGAAGTCTCTTCAAAATTATTCGTTATAAAAACAGAGAGATAGTTGATATGGCTATAAAGTCAAAATTTTAACCCGCAGCTACTGTAACATCATGGTCTGTTATTAATTAAGAATATACGAAGCCTTTACATCATTAGAAATTATATTATAAATGTGTGCGAATTATTTCTGGTGCACTAGAAGTCAGCATTTCCTCCATCATGTGATTTCCTTAAGATAAATTAAAATAATAATGATTAAGTTAAGACGAAAATATTTACGTTTTTTCAAGTTCTTGTCTACGGGAAATATAACAGCGCCAATATATAGGGCAGCTATAAATGGTATACAGATGTCCAGATGGTTAGCAGCGGACAGGAAGATGACGTCACCCTCATTGATACCATATTTTCTTAACCATATCGCCATGAGAATAGATCTCCTCCGAACGGATTCGTTTGTCTCCGACCCTCCGGTTGCTTCATCTATCTTATCGATACAAAATTTAATACATTAGTAATTTATATATTAATACGTGAAGGGAAAACTTTGTACCCTTTTTAATCATATTGCGCGCACGGAGGAGTGTGATATTGGATATAGTTAATGTTTATATGGAGAAGAAACGCAGAAAGCTAAAATTTATTTATAATATGTTTACAAATTAATTAAATTTAATAAATAAACGTTCATACAACTGACAGCCCATTTACAGAATGAGTTTCGAACTGTGTGTGATTTCAAATGATCCCCTTTCAAGAGTCTGTCAATGTTAATGTGGTCAAACAAAAATAATAATTAATGCCATCTTATACTTTTATTTATTTCTTTTTTTTATGAATATCAAAATTAAAACTGACAATGAATAGAATCAAAAATTTAATTTATAGAACTAAAAGGATCTATCTATTGTCATTTATTTTCATAATTAATACAATACGTTCTCTTTTTAATTGAAGAGTATTTTTTTTCTTTGAATAAAATACATAAGTGGGTAACTAAATTCTGTATTTTTTGATTTGTTGCCGTTTGAAATACAGCCTCTGATATATTATGAATTCACAAGAACAAAATACCTATATTTATTTATATTTACCTGATTTATGTTATTAGAGTATTTTTTCAGCGTTTTTAGCAATACTTTTCCCAAATGAAAATAATCCAAATCTCTATCGAGATTACCCGCTAGTAACTTTAACTTTTGCAACACACTGTCACTCATTGTTATTGTAAATTGGTGAAGTTATAACATGATTCTAATTACGAGAACGTAGCCGATAAAAACATGTAGTTATGTGATACGATGTTACGCACAATATTATTACTCAACCCACATGATAACAGATTGCATAATTTGGTAACCTCGGATAAAAAATAAATGTTTTCGTTACTAGGTATGTGTTTACACTGATGTTATTTAAAAACAAACGATTTAAAAAATAAACTGTCTCGCATTATATTCTATGTCTTAAATAGATTTAAATCATTAAGCATGTGTATCAAACTCTGTACTGTCAAGTATCAAGGTAATCTTACTGAATGTTCATTCCACCTCATTGCCAATTCCCCACCACGCAGAAACCGTCGAAATAAGGTAAGAGACCATTTAGTGACACATCCTTTGTGGTTATTCAAATTATTTTAATAATTGTAAAATTATTACCTAAATTTAAGACTGTAAATAGGAATATAAACAAAGGTACTAATATTTTCACAGCTTTTTTTGTAATTTCTAAATAATAAAGAATGTTTTATAGTATGATTCTGCACTGGTACTAAATATTTTGTAGGGTGTTTTTAAATTAAGGGTACTCCTTTTGGGATGTTGATTTTTATCGACAATCAAACATTAATCAGTAAAAAATATTGAAAAATGCCTCTTTATTACGGAAAACATCTTTAAAATTAAAAAGAAATCGTTTTAATGTTTAGAAGCACGGTAAAACGCATGGCGCGAGACCGGTCAGTGACCCCCGAACGCGCAGCTCGCAAAGCACTTAGGAAAATAACATTTTTTTTTAATAATAATAACTTTTTTAGTATGATTTCTTTTTATCGTTTTTTTTTGTGAGACAGGTTTAGTTATAGATATACTTAGATCAACCTCCTAAAAGGAGTACCCTAAATTTAAAAACATCCTGTATATGAAATAAAGGTTTTATCGTTTCCTTGCGACGACTCGCCAGCTATAAACAATGAAAACCTCTAGTGACATAACTAAATATTACGTTTTTAATTTACACAAAATGAAGAGTTTTTAGTCAATTGTAAATTATATTATTGTTGTATACCATATAATATTTAATTTAGTTTTTTTAAGTGTTATTTTAAACTTATTTTTATTAAATTCTTTTTTAAATTTTATAAAAGTAATTATTCCATTATTATAACATTCGCACAACATAAGTGATTTTTAATTATTTATAAATATAATTTTTAATAGTGCTTTTACTATAATTATGATTTTAAAGTATATGTTTTTTTATGTAATTTTATGCAATAACATTTTAACAATACGATTAATGAGCAACATTAAAAAAAATGTTTTTTATAAACGGCATTTTAAATGTTTTTATGCGTTTGACCCACTAGTGAAGTTTTACAAGCTCACCTTTCTTTAATATAAATCCATCTTTATAACAAAGGCCAAAATAGGTTGCGGGTTTTATTGTCCGAAAGAGGTAGCGCTTTTCGGCCGAAAATCTAAAATTATAATGAAAAATATGGAAACACACATGAAATTGAAAGGAAAATATGGAATATGGTATAGAGGCGTTTTTATACCTAAAATAATTGGTATAAAAAAAAATGAAAAATTCAAACACGAAACACAAATTAAAATATGATATTTATTTTGAGCCGTCATTACACTTTCTTCAATGTTGCCAAATCGTTTTGTTACAGACTATGCGTAAAATAAAAATACAAGGTAACCTTCAAGACACCTTCATATTTCTCTATAGGTGCATTGACGGTTTGACATTCTTAGCTGTAGCACAATATATCACTGCCTTCCTTAGTACAGACATAGTCTAGTAAAGAAGGCAGGGCACAAAATGTAGCAGTGCTAATCGCTCCCTGTGGATTTATAATATTTATTTGTAACTGTGATTTGCTCTACTACAATTATATTTCTTTGTCAAATTAATCATGTCACAATAAATAAATAATTTAATTTTGGATGTCCAAATGGTCGATAATCGGTAGCATAGCCCATTAAAACTTCGTAGTAAACGAGTTCTACAAACTCACGCATACTAATGAACAATGTCATACTCGTACGTACATGCAGACTCACACTTGCTTGATATACGCGTTGTGTGTGTGTGTGCTTACTGTAATTTAGTATGTATTTAGTAGGTAGCGGTAATATAGCTTCCTTTCTGGCCATCTTGTTTCTGACGTTTAAATTTTATCTTGTCAAAACACGCAATTCGCGATACGGATGAAGCTAGGTACTTTGATGGCTTACTTTTTTTTATAATTTATTATCCAATAAACAATAAACTATAAAAACCGGTAACTAAGTCCTCATTAATAAAAGAAACATAACACAATGACATTCCTAATTTATCGATTGGCGGAAAGTCAACTGTCCTTTACTGCAATCACAGCCATGTACTTTATGTTTGTACCTGGTAAAATGAACAAAGTACCGATAAATTACTTTTCAAACCTATCCATTGGATGATGAAAGTATAGTAACCAAGCTAAATTTGATCCACCACTTTTTAACAGATTTCGTATAATTACTAAGAGCGTGCCGAAGACTCTCATTCACTAGTTAATTGTCTCTCCTCAAGATGGCAGTACCGTATCTTACCAAAAATTTAAAAATAAATTGCCGTTGTAATTTGTGATTGAGGCTACAAAGATACAAACCATTATTAACGGGTCGTTATTAAAAATCGATTTACATGTTATCAGAAAAATCTCGAAAGTAGTTTTTGGCATTTGCTTGCGTGCAGTTTTTGGTTTTAGGTAATCGATTTGCGTGCATCGGCTTCTATCAATTGTGGCAAACATGTGGCGACAACATGAACGTGTATTTATTATATTTTTATAAAATTACTTATCAAAAAAATATGCCTTAACATAGTACATGATACTTTAAATGGATAAGGGTTATATATTTTTCACCTCAAAACCTTTTCATGCAGAAACTGGCAAGCGCTATATGGTAAAATATTTTACACCATTAAGGCGAAACTTATTGACAGGTAACGTTAAAATTCGGTGCTTCGGTTTTTATTAAATCACACTTCATAATATGGAAATTAAAAAAAAAATGTTTCTATGTTTTAGACCGTTCATTTGCCTTTCAATTAATATTTTTCCTAAGGCTGTAATGTCTTTTCTAAGAGAGTAATTTAAATAAAAAAGATCTATTAGCATTTAATAAATTTCTCTTATATAGAATATAATTTAAAAAATCTGCATTAATTATCACAGCGCGCCCTCATAAATACCCTTTCTCCCACATTAAAATTTTAAAATACATAAAAAAAAATTTACTACGCTACTTTACGCTACACTACATTAGACTACACTACACGACACTAAACTACAGACTACATTTTTTACTATTCTACACAATAACTACACTGTATTTATTTTATTAGCGTTAGATATCTCCTTTTATGTTCTTTTTTTTCTCTCTCTTCTTTTTTTTTGTTTTGCTTCTCTGAATCTCATCTATGTACTTACAAATTATAAAATAAACGGAAATACATGTTCGTGTAAATTTAAAAAAAAAATTTTAGAAACCTTAGATTACTGCCCTTTCTGCTCCGTATACTTCGCATTGAGGTACATTTTTATTGGAAACAGACAGATAGTCCATCTTAGGACAGGTGTTCAGCACCTAGTTAGATGGACACGGTGAAGTTTCTGATATGCCACTAAGTGCCAATTTAGATGAGAGATGTATCTCATTTTCTCTTTGTATGTTTATAGATAAAATGTTTTTTTTTTGTAATAATTGTATGTCTAGCTGTAAGTTTATTTTTCTGTAAAAATAACAATAAATAAAAAAATAAAAAACATTAATTATGTTGAAGCCATAAGATCAAGGTATTTAAATATATATTTTTTTACGATTAAATATCCAATGGTTACTAAATGCCAACCATAGGAAAAAAGAGTCTAAATGGATCGAAATTAATATTTATCCTTTGGCTTCGCCTTAACCGCTTCTATAGATTATAGATTGGTTAACTAGTAAGATTATGGATAGGACAGTAAAATAGTAGAAAGTTAAAAAACTTAAAAGTTTACTACACTACCGATAATAAAGATGAGACAATGTGGATGTAAGTAAGTGTAGCATAAAGATATATAACATATTATTATTTATGTTTTTGGCTACCTACATCATCTCAATAATGACTAGCTATGGAAAATGAACAGAGATATTTGATAAGAAACTGTCTTAGTTAGATCTGATATTATTCGTATTATAAGGGAAGCTTCTCAGTCAAATTTGTATTTCGCCCGGGAGAGAGAGAACCTTACAAATAATTTGAATGCTTCAAAAGTTATCTATTTTAAAGCCAATGAGAACTATACACAATGAGATAGTTGTAAATTTGAATATAGAATGTTTCATTAATCACAGCGAAGTTTATATTATTGTTCAAAATTGTTTTCAATCTGACAGAATGAACAAAGTTGAGTATGGCGTTTCTTCTATAGCAAAGGTGTCCAAACTACGGCCCGCGGGCCAAACCCGGCCCGGCAGGCGATTTTATCCGGCCCGCCAAGGATTTTGAAAAATTTTGTTGCAAATTTCGTTAAAGCAATTGGCTGGTAAATTTATTTCTATGTATGGCACTACCTATATTGTCGAACAAACTTTTTCCAGGATGAAGTATCTAAAATCTAAATATAGGGCAAATTTATCGGATGATCATTTGCAAAATCATTGCTAATAATTGGTGTTTCCGATTTGAATCCCAACTTTGAAGAAACTCTCCAGGAAAAAACCCAGTTCCACCATTCCCATTAAAAATTGCATGAAATAATTTTATAATAATATAATTTAGACATGTTTTTTTAGTATTGTTATATCTGTAATTTACTATAAAAAATTTTTTATAGTATATATATGTGGCAACAATAAAAAAATTCAATGCTGCTTTACTTGTAATAAGGTTTTTTAATTCACATATTTACAATGCTTGGCCCCCGCTAATGAATTTAAATACCAAACTGGCCCTCGCAGCAAAAAGTTTGGACGCCTCTGTTCTATAGGAGCATACATGGAAAGGCTAATAACAGTCTCTGAAACCAAGCTATCAGCTTCAGTACCTTTTAAGAATATTCAACCCGAAAAGTACAAATGCGAAAGAGTTGAATTTTTGTGTGTAGATTGATGCTCTCGAAAAACAACCATAGCCGTTTAGATCACATCGAAAGCTGGTCGGATAATATAGATATTTAACATTAAAGTCAACAAATTTTTAGTATGAAACTGACAGCGTTCAACATTAGGGCTCGATCATATTCAAATTTCAAACATATGACATCGCGGCTATTGTAACGTTTATAAATTGAAATATAATGTCCGTGTTTATTTAAATATTTATTTATTTATTATAGTTACCCAACAGAAATTATACACAATACGTAAAGACAATGACATAAAAAAGAATAATATTAAAACATATTAAACAAATTTAGATAAGATCAAATAAATAAAAAAAAAACGATTATAAATTTAAAAAAAAATACAACAAAAATAACATGATATACACTAATTTATACTTTGATTATTTATACATAAGGACTGATTCAATACGAAACTAAACTAAGAATTGTATCCGTGATTTTGTGGATTACTATAATATTTTTATTAGGTATAATTTATAAGGTATAATATAACAGCTTTGCGAAACTTTTGCCGAGTTATTAAAAGAAGGTTAATTTGGGAGAAGTTAAATAAATTTAAATAAATGTTTAATTAAATGTTAAATAAATCACAAATTCAGTAAATATGAAAGAGAGGGAGGAGGGACGCTATCAACAATTTAAAAAACAACATAAATAGTGTTAAAATTGAATGAATATCATACGAATGTACCTGAATTATTTTTATTTTTATCTACTCAACCCATCATAAGTCACAGCCACAATCGGGCGCTTTTAGCCTTTAATGACGTCTATAGGGCATAGCTGTAAGACGTCAGGTTCTGGTTAAATAATGTACTATTTCTAAACAATGTTTATTACTAAAACTAAACAATATACATTATTTTTTGTTATCTATTGAATTAAATACACAGCATAAATTTACTTGACCTGATTCATCATCATCATCGGCGCGTGTCAAAATTCTAAATTAATATTCTAAAGCAGGCCTTACTTTACTATATAATTACAATGATTGGACACCCAGCGATTGTAAATCCTTGAACGCCGTATTAAACCATCACAGTTTAGATCTGGCTAATGATTAAGTAGGCTTGCGGATTTCAATATTCAATTAGCTTCACATGTCTTACTAAAAATACAAAATATAAATAAATAAAGTATCGCCATCCAGATCAACGTTTTAGCCGGTAATTTCGCATGTTTGCTAGCGTCTGTATTAAATGAGCTTTGCTTGTTTAGAAGCATTTAAATTGCATTAGAATTTTGTCTCTTTAAAATAATTCCTACTTCTAATTTCTGCATACTAGTAGTCAATTATATTCGCATGCATTTTTGGCATTTTACCATTTTCTTCACATAGATACGGAGTATTGAAATATAATTAATTAATTTTTGGTTTATATTATTTCCTAACCCCAGTATGTAACAATATAAGAGACACTTTTTAATTGATCTTTAAATCTGTATAAAGTAATACGTTTGGTTTGAGAGTTTCCTGAAAACAATTGAATACATTTTACTCGCGGTGCAGAGAATTGGCAAGATGGAAAGTTCATCTCCACAGATAGCGAGGAGCGTGGCGCCCCATCGAAGAACGTCCCGCGCAGGAAGGTGACTCCGTGTTAACGAGGCTGACTGTACTTTTATTTCCCAAATCTATCCCCAATCCTTAAAAATAATTTACATAATGCATAGTAGTTTATTTAAAAGACCTAGTACATTTAACTTTTGGCGAGCAATATCGAATAAAAAAATATATAAAAGATACATTTTCGAATTAATGCCTAAATTTATTTTTTAGTTATAAACAATTATTTTGGGCCCTATTCAACTAAGCCAAATGTGCCTGTGCTAAACTAAAGTCAGAGGAGATGGTAATGAAGCGTTAAAAATGGTACGACCATGTTAGTTAATTAGGCAAACCCCTAAACCACTAGACTGCCGCGATATCTAAACGTGTAAATTACGAAATCGCAATACTGGTACATTGCTCTCGGCTAGTCACTATGTTTATTATATTGTAAATAAGTTTCCTGAATGTTTCCGTGCTTTGAAATTCAAAGTTAGTAGCTTCCTATGAATAAAATATATAAAAAAAATATTTATTTAGGATTTTATTTCTAAATGATAATATTTGGACATTGTTCATAGGTTTTTATTACACTTGTCATTATAAGCAACATTGCGGTTGGTAACAATCTTATTTACATTTTCTAAAAGAAAATCTGTCTAATTAAGTCAAAATAAAGCGGATATGAAAAACCACAAACACAAACTCACTCTACCGAGGGTCGGAAATTCAACTTAAGGTATCCCCAAACAAACGCAAGGGATGGAAATGTTTTTTTGTCGCTGGTTCCAATTATTAAAACGACAAAAAATTGCATCTTCTTAGCCATTCATCTCTTCACTCGGGAGATGCTGTTTACCTTTTCAAATTGACATATGTAGCCATAAAACGTACTAATAGCGTTTTTTATAAAATCACTAACGATTAATATTTTTTGCATTGTAGCATGGAACTAACACGACTATGCATAAGGCAGTTAAGCCTAAAAGTGACTACTAACCATAACACAATGCATGCGCTGTCACTTTAGTAACGAACTAACACGATTATAAGGCGGTTAAACTTAAAAGTGATTAATAAGCATAAGATAAGGTTTTTTTTGCATCGAATTACGCGGCTGTGTCGTATTACTAAAGACTTTTTTTTATTTCGGTGACATTTAAAGATTATTTTTGTGTTATTTAAATTGGTACTCAAATATTTGAAATGATAACAAATTAGTGTATCTACCGTAATTTCCTAAATACAAGAAATAACATATATAGTATATATAAATGTCGATTTTAAATTTGTTAAATAGACTGGGATTTAACTCAAATGGGTTCGCGCAGATTATTAAGGTCGTTGTGCTAGTTTGAATTCTGCCTGGGTCATTTATCTGGCGACATTCCAATTGTAATTTAATTCAACTCTAGGAGTGCATAGTCTTATTTTTTTACAATTGGTCATAATTCCGTAATTACGATTGTAATTAGTCTAACGTGCTGACCGTAAAGGCATTGTGGTAACAAATCAATTTTGATAGGAGCGTACTTGCGTTTGGGTGGTCATTATGTTATTTATATACAGCCATATGCATAGTCTCGCGCATATGCATAGTAACCATAATAAAATGCATGTGCTGTCATTTTAGGAACGAAATCACGCGTAATGTTGAATTATTTTTTTTTGTTTTTTTGCCCTAATACGGTTAGTCCAACATTCTCCTGAAAGTGCAAAAAAGAAATAGGTTATACGTTTTCAATACTTATATTACATATAGGCAGATGAATGAAGACATGAATTTGCGAAATAATATTTTGGTTAATATGATACCTAATATCCATACCAAAATAGTTCACTCTTTATTTTTTTCTCTTCTAACTTTTATTCTACATTCTACTCCTTGTCGGTAAAAAAACACTGTTTTGTATTTTATACTTCAATATGCGTAGTTTTGCTTGATAGATATTTAATTAATTAATATTTATTTAATATTATTTAATATTATGAATAAAATTACAGCCGATAAAGTTTTAAAGTACAAAAATGTCACGCATCACATTCTAGCAAGAAATCGCTTCACACGCGCCAAACTCTTATTTTCCGCGTATTTTCCATTAAAACTTTTCGTACGAAAGGTTTTTTTAATTCTGTCTGAAACTATTTGTTTTCGAGTTTTTACCCAATGAAAAAAAGTTTTAGATTAGTGGATGTTATAATAATAATAATACAAATAGTCTGCATAATCTGTGGGGGCAACGCAGCGGGGCGCGGTCGGATCCACTCTCCTCTCACTTGGGGCGGTTAGGGGTTATTTGCCAGTCGTCTGCAAGCCTCGCTTCGGGGCGCGCGTCGCGTCCGGAATTGCTCCGAAGGAATATCGTATACCGAAACTCCAAACTTAACCTGGTCGAAACTATTCAGTTCTTCTACAGAAGGAAAATGTTCAAGTGATAGTAATTTAAAAATACTTTTTTCTTTTTATAGTATCCTTCCAATTTAAAAATAGGATTTTAAAAGCATAAATAAATAAAATATTGCGCGAACATTGTTAATAAAAAAAAAATTAAAGTGATGTGTATCAACAATTTAAGTACATATATATAAATAAAATAAAAAGTGTTACCCGTTGAATGTATAGTGTTAATGAAATAGTGTTTAAAAATATTTTCTTTACATATTATAATGACTGAATCCATTCGAATTAGTGAGTTAATTGAGTGTGGAGTTCTTAGCAAAATAATTTTGACTAAGAATATAAAATTCTTACAATGAGGTGGATTATTTCTTACTTGGTAAGTTAATTTTTATAATATTTACAAAATTGAATATTTTTTTGTTCCTAATTTGCATAATACGTACTTTTAGCGTAATAATATATCGTAACAACTGATTGATAGCTAAAACCGAGGACTATTTTTAGTATTTACTTTAAGGTATTTTAAAGTACAGTTTGTGAGTTGCGCATGTATTGAACGTGGTTGAATCATAACACGTGTGACCTCCATGACACATCGAAAATATTTTAGAGGATACCAATAAATATAACCTTAGTAAAAATATCTAAGCTTTTCACATATAAAAACCACTACATTAATCCTTGCGAAATGTATACAAGGCAGTTATTATTATATTATTTTATTAAATCCAATTCAAATAAATTTAAAACAGCGTTTATTTATAAATGATTATTAGAAATGATTATCTATATCGATAAGTGACTGTAGCAAGGGGCTCAGAATTAAGCAGTCCGGCTGCGAACGATAAACAAACATCGTTAAACTATAAAAAAATAAAATTACATATTCATATTTTAGGCACTCTTACACAAAAACAATGCAGTTGCAATTGATGTGGATTTCATCAACCCAAGAGACAAAGTCTATCATTATCATTTATAAATGATCGTTTTTTGTTTCTTTTATTTTTATTATTTTAGGAATGAATTGAATCGTAAAATCGGGTAAATGATATCGTTGTATGTTTTATTTTTACCGTACTCGCAAATACACACACATACGAGTACACCCAAACGTATATGAATCAAATACAAAGAAGGTATAGCGCAACTTAAATCACATACGCAATTACACACACAAGTGCACACATAAGAGTAATTTGCACATCAACTGTTTATAAAGAAGTAAATTAATTTGTTATATATGATGTTTTTGGAAATATTCAATTTTGTATCGTTAAACATCGATAAAACGAAATAAAAAAAGTGATCACTCTTTCAGGCACTCTTTTAGGCACATATTAAATTAAATTTTACTTTATTTATTTTCTTTAAACGCGATACAATACAAATAAAAAAACTTAAACTAACAATCGTAGGAACCCGTATATGTATATATGTATATTAGAAAGAAAATTAAAGCTGACTTTAGTATATGCACAATACAGAATTTTCAATATGCACGGTGAGCTGTGGGCCTAAAACTTATTTACTCTTAAAGTAACATTTTCAGTTTGATCTTGGTAATAAAGAGTTAATTAGAGTATAAATCTAAAAGCAAACCCAGACCCCTAAACAAGATTTCTTACGTGGATAATATCATCATTTATACTAATATAAGAAGTAAATGTTTCAAGAAACTTCAAAATAAATTAAAAAAAAAACAAGAAAACCATCTTTGGATATTTTCAGCTAAGAATAATAACCTAACCTAACGAATCGGACCTTTTGGGTTTCAAAATTGAGATATAAAGTGGGAACACTACTGAGAAAGCTCCTATGATGCGCAAAGTTACCTAGCTGTAATCGCCGTAGCATATAATTTCATGAATTTGAAAAAGTGCAAATTCTCAAAAACTGTAAGATTTTTACTGAGTTCAATTTTATTAATTCTGGTCGGCTATGAGTTGGCCCGTCACACCTCGTTGGCTAATAGGACATCCTGTGTAAATACGTGCAAATTACTGAAATAAGTTTGAAAGAGATATGACAAAAAAATGGATTAACTGTTTTTCCGTATTTATTTATCCATGAGGTTTGGAGTTAAAAAGTTTTGTTTAATTGTGTAATAACCACTTTCCACGGTCCAAACTTGCTAAAATTGTATATACACACTTGCTTCCGGTGACAATATTAAAGTAAATAATAATAATAACAGAAATAATCATTTTATCACCACGTAAATTGTAATTTTAATAGTAAGATAGTGAATCGATAACTGACAGTAAAAACAGATGGCGTTAGTAAGATATGTGTGTTAAGAACCACAAAATAACACTTTAATAATAAAAATCACGCTTTTATTAAAATGTACTAAAAAGGAAAAAAAATAATTTAAATTTAATCTTGATATTAGTGACTATAAATAAAGGCGCGGTGGAGCGAAGATTACGTCAATATAGTTTAGCGCTCCACGTTTTTATTTATAGTCACTAACTTCACGATTTTATTTAATTTTTTTTCCTTTTTAGTGCATTTTACTATTAGCGGGTATTTTTTATATATTATCGCTCTTCTCTCTTTCTTACCATATATTAGAGCAACATGACGACACCGAATGAATATTTTGGGGCTTTTGGGAAAGGGTAAATTCTTCAGAAGAATGCATAATTGAAGTGCAATATTGTTGATGTTCGTCTGCTAAAATTGATAGAAGTTTGAAACTTTCACATTTTATATTTTTTTTACTAATTTAACTCGATGAATAAATATTTATCGAAGTAATTAGAGTATCGCTAATATGTTATTCTATCTAATGTTATTAAAAACATTCAATTTTTTATTTAAACTGATTTTAAATTTTACTTTGGTATTTTTTTTCGTGAGTAAGGGGCATCAAATTGTCGCTGTCTTCCCGGTTATTATTTGGGTATTACGAGCATAGTCAATTAGGTAGTTCGTATCAGACGGACGCTTTGAACTCTCCCCTGGAGACGAGATCATCCTCAAACACGATATTCTTGTATACACGACCTAAAAATGTTTAGGTTTTGATTATATATAGGTACATTCCAAAAATATTCAAAACGAAGTCAAGTGACCACCAAAAGTAAACACCTGTGAAAATTATAAGGGGTCAATTTTCTTCAGGTAATAATACTTTCTTTATTTCTCGGAAAGTAAAACTACTTTATACCTACTTAACCTTTCCTACCTTTACTATACGTGTCTTTTTTTAAAGAATTTCTAAATATCGTTGATCGTATTCGTCACGTTAAGTTTTGAACGTGACGAGAATTCTCAAGGGGAATTTCAGTGATTGATAAAATCAATTACGGAGGCGAAATTTCCCTAGATCGAAGGCGGCAACTCCGATATGTCGCATTGACACACCGCCTCATATTTTTGCTCGAAGGCTGCGAGTATAAGCCATGTAAGCCAGGCACAATTTGTTTGTTCCTTTAGCGGGGAACATAATTATTCATGGTATTAGCCACGAAATGGGTGTGTACAGCGTGAAGGACGAGATAGAATGAACACCCAACAGCCACCCAACGAGAGCTTTGATAAATTGGCCTGATCTCGTAATTAATCATTCTGCTCTTGAATTTCAACCGACGAGGTTATCGATTGTGCCTCCGAGTTTCATCTGCTTTCGGGGAAAAGTGCCAACGATTCTGTTTTTGCGGGGAAATTTTAACATTTTTCGATTCGGGATAGAGTGCACACATTGGGACGAACGGAAAAATGGCATTTAAATTAAATTGGGTAAAAAACATAAAAAAGTGTTATACTTTAGAACTAAATAAAGGCGGGGAAAGAGGAGTTTTCCCCAGGCTTTATTTAGTTCTAAAGTTTGACACTTCTTTTATTGATTCAAATAATAAGACACAGAAATAATTTGAATTATACAAAGATCTTGATAAAGAAGGCAGTTTTAGATACGGGCAAAAAAAAATGTTCATATTCAACCATCAAGATTAGATCATTATTGTATTCAAATATTTAAATAAAGACTCAAGATATTTAACTTAACATCATCAATAAATAAAGAAAAACAAAAATAATGACCTACATTTATAACATAATATATCGTACATTTTAAATACACTAAGTACACTAAAAAACCGGACCACTACATAAGTACATAAGTATTAATATAATTATATTTCAAGAACATATTAAAACGTTATTAGAAATAGTAATATTATTTTAATAGTTACTTTTGGGAGATGTAACAGTAAGTCTATTTTGTGACAGCGGTAAACCGTTTTAATTCTCTGCATTTCTGTCATTGGATCCCAGGGTAATTCGCAATGATTTTAAATTACAACAGAAAGATCATCCTCCTTAGGGCAAGTGTACACCTTTGATGGACATTATCATGTGATATGTGCTAAATTAAACTCCAATCCAAAATGTTTTTAGACATTATTTTGTTTAACTCACGATTGTTGACTCTCTGAACATCTACATATTAACGTTGGATGCCAATTCATTGGCATGTTTGTAAAAGTAATTAATATATCTGTAATTTCTCCGTATTGGCATTTTTTATTGGTTATATAACAAGGTTTCTTGATTCGCTTGTAAGCCGACTTATATTTTTGTTGTCGACTTTTATGATCCAGTCCGACGGTTAGCTATATTTTTTTTTTTGCCCGCTTAGTAAATGTGACTGCCTTCCTTAGACTTTCGTCTAGAGGTCAAACGGTGGGATCTTTCGCTCTCTATTAAGGCAAAAACATGTTTCAATTCTAAGTGCTTTCTGTTTATATTACATGGACTTTACATTACTTTATTATTAGGTATATTTTTTTTTGTTTTCTGCTATAGTGCTTTGTGTTTACATTGTAAAGGTCTGAGTATGATTGTAAAAACAAAATCGCGCGGAAACGCGTCACAATGCCCTTACCCGGTCATTTTTTCATACAAAAGCTGTCGTATTGTGACTCCTATTTGTCGATATAGACGAAAAATAATACGTTTTATCTTCTGTTTATCTAGGCTTCTTTAGGATTAAAAAAATATTTTTTTACATTGTCTAAAAGTTAAAAGCATCGAGAAGTCTGTACTTTTTCATACGTTTTATCAAAAGTTTAGACGTAAATATCTTATTTTCTGAATGCATACATCGTGAAAATAAAACTACAGAATCATAGTTCATTTTTAGGTAGATTTCATTATGAAAAGCTACCTATTGCAATGGGTACCATGTCTTGACTTCCGGAAAATTTCGACATATCTTCGCGTTTCACATCCCTTAGAACCCAAAATCAACCTCATTTTAAAAGTTAATTTATCTATCTTTCTTGTGGACACGATAACTGACGTAGTAATTACGCCAATTAGTTTCAAATTATACATAAACTTTAAGGGCACAAAATCTTGGTCAAGTTCTAGATTAACGAATAGGCAAGATCAGACCAGGGGCGAGAATGGGGAGGGGGGGAGGAGGTTTTTAAAAAGTGAAATTTTGCTATAACTTTCTTAGTATATAAGATATCGAATTCATTTAATTTTATATTTTTATTTTTGCTTAGATAAGGGCCTTCCTTATTTATTTGTGGTTATTATATTAAGTCAAGATATTTGACAATGTTAGATTCGGAACAACCTGTATTTATCAACGGTAAAATCCTATATTTTTAATACGGAAGCAATACCGAAACGCACGTTCGAATATTGCGGATACAAACCGAACCAGATTTGAGAATAATTTCAATTTACTTCCCGTTGTTTCCCGGCCGCTTTCCCTTTCCCTCGCCGCGATCCCCGCGCAGAAAGAAGGAGAGGGTCGATCGTATGATCAAACGAAATGATTGGTAGTCGCGACGCGTTCATTTTTTTTTCCACGGACGAATGCGAAACACCAAAAAAAAGGGGAAATTTTATACGCACGTATTGTGAGCGGACCTTTTCACTGATATTTCGGCGAAATGAAACGCTACGGGATCCCAACACTGAAGTGGTCTCCGCGCTTCTTTTCATGTTGCAAATTTCCAATAATACAACAGACGGTTGCTCGGCGATGAAGCCATTGACGAAATATCGACGCACTGTAAATGTATGCGAATCAGCTCCTCAAAACCTATACTCAAGGACATAAAAGGTATCACAGATATGTACTCACAAGTAAAGTACAATGTTTTTTGAAAACCTTTTCGATCTATGTACCGTCCTTACATGGATATGCACAAGTGATTTATTTTATAATGTACTCTTTTTCTTTGTGTTAATATTTCTTTATTTTTTTTTTTATATAATTAAAAAATGTATGTAAATTTACTACGTATAGTTTGTAAGACTTGTCATCAAATTTAGTTTCTTGCAGCCGAAACCATGTTTTTGCCAGAACCCATTTAATATATTATGTGTCTTTTTTTGAATAAAAATCAATAAATAAAAAAATAAAAAACATAGTAGCCGTCATTATATTTTTTTTTAAATGCCTTCATACTCTACATTCTCCGATACCACGGTTACAAAATTATTATATTAATACTATTAACTGCTTCGATTGATTGACTCTCAATAAGTCCCAATACAAAGTGTTTTACCCAATAATATATTGTGTAAAAAAGAAACATTACAAATAAGTTTTTCTACATTCCTAAGAGTAAATAATGGGAATAATGGGGATTATATAAAAAATGGTATTATAATATTTGTTATTAATGTTAATATTTTTTATTATTAATACTATTATTTATTATTAATAGTGTATTATTTAAATACGTTTTTTTTTTAATCAAATGTGTTTTTTGTATGTTATCGTGGAAAACTTTTTTGGTTGCTATTTTCAAAGGTTGATTTTTCCAATAAAGATAAATAAAATAAAAAATAAAAATAGCCCCAACGATCTTTCAAAACACACGTTCCAAAATTCACAATTCTTATTTTTCCAACTATAAATGAAAGTCAAATGTGGACTACCTGGAAATATGCCATGTAACAAGTCGCAGTACGAAAACTTAAATGGTATTGTTTTTTACTATTCTAAGAATGAAAGTGAATGAAAAATTCTTAAATAATGTACGAGTATAACTGAACTAAACTATAGATTTAATAAAAGACGACTTTTTATTAGCTACCATGAAATAACATTAGGTTAAAGGGTAGAAAAAAAAATGATTTGGTTTTTTAAATGTTTTTTACAAAAAAATTGATTGTCCAAATCGATTTATTTGTTTTGACCTCATTTCAAAATTCATCGTGATTTCCAAAAAAAAAAATCTATACGTGATAATATGAAATCACCCTTGTCATAGGCTAATGAAGCCGCGCCGCGCCGCGCCGGGTCATTGATCGATTTTGGCCGACCATCTGCTAGCAAAAGGGGTATTTATCATATGAGCGCTTTAACGAAATTAACACATTTATTATTATATTATTTATTGATTTACTATTATACCGTGTCAGAAATTTATAATGTATTTATTGTTTACTGATATGCTGTATTTATTTTACATTATATTTATATAGCTTTTAGGTGTTATTATAGCATCGATCAGATGACGAAAGTGTCACATTAAGCAAACAAACCCTAACTGCTCTAGTTAGGGAGGTAGGAAACATCTGTACAATGTAACAGTCGATTGTCGCTTTAATTAAGCTATTTAATAATACTTATATTATGTTACATAATTATATTGTACTAATTAAGAGTTGCAATAGTTGTATATTTTCAATAAATAAATAAAAATAAAAAAGTATTAAATATTTTTTTTTGTTTCTTTATTTAGATTTTATATTAAAAACTAATCAGTTATTAGTTTTAGAAATATTTTTGAATGTAAACTTATTGTTTATTTCTCATTTGTTTAAAAGACTGTTGATTTCTTTTAATAAAAATAAAGAATAACAACATTTGATAACATTTTTTATGAAATGCCGTAAATTACCCCATGATCATTACGCTCGGTTAGTCGTACAAACTGTGTTCTAAGGAAGAGTTTCCTATATGAGGGGTTGATTTTATTTACCGAACCTGCAACTAAATAAAATGCGAGGTGATTGTGAACTCGGAGGGCGTTGACGATTTAAAAACACTGTCAAAGCAAACAGAAACCGGCTGGGCTTGTTTAGCAGAAAAATGTCGAGATGTGTCGCCCGAGCCGAAAGCATTTCCACGTCTCGTCGGCTTCGAGGGAAAATCCTCGAGGAAACGATTTCCCCGACATCTGGGCGACATTCGCGTCCGGAAATGGAAACCACGGATGCCGCCGATGTGCTTGACATGAAAATCGACAATCCTCCTGCGACGCTGCCTTGTGGGATCCCAGTTTAGCTTATTTGCCAAAAATAAATGTCATGCGAGCATTTCGGTTAGGATTTTCGGTTTTTACGTAAATATAATAAAATAAATAACTTTCTACGTTAAATACGGTCATCGCGAAAACATGCCATCAGTATTTTAATGGAAATACGTATTTAAAGGTTTAAGGCAAAGCCAAAGGATAAACATAAATTTCTACTCATTTAGACCCTTTTTATTAGCTGGCATTTAGTAACCATTAGATATTTAATAATAAAAAAATATGTTTAGATACCTTTTTCTTATATCTTCGACATAGTAAAGGCAGATTTTAAAAATTCAATTCTATTTCTGAGAAATTGAAGAAATGATAAGCTCCTAATAGTAATTTTTTTAGTTGAGTCTTAGGAAAAAAGTAATTGAAAGGAAAATGAAGAGTCTAAAACATACTAAAGTTAGTTTTTTTAATTTCTATATTATGAAGCTGTAATTAAATAAAACCCAACAATTGCTTACTGACCGCCCAAAGAACAAATCCCGACGTCCTATAAAAATAAAGCACAGAATTTCAAGACGACCGTCAATATCCTTCGCCTTAAATCGAGCAAAAAAGCATTCACGCGTAAAATCGTTAACTTTTGTGACGCATAACTAATAGCTAGCGGTCTTTTACTACTCGTATTACACTAAAACCAATACTTCTAAGGTTTTTTTGACAGATTTCCTTAGAAGGCTACTTATTGGAATAGGTACTATGTCTAGACTTACGGAAAATTTGGACATATCTTCGCGTTTCACATTCCCTAGAACCCAAAACCACCCTCAGTTAAAAAGTTTATATATCTGTCTATATTACTTTCTTGTGATACGATAACTGCCATAATTTTACCCTAATCACTTTCAAATCGATACATAAAATTTAAGGGTACTTAATCCCGGTTAAGTTCGTTAATGCGCAAAATCAGACCAGGTAGGCGGGAATGGTAGAGGTTTTTCGAAAAAGTGAAATTTCAAATTTAATTATTTTTTTATTATTCTTCAGATAATGGCTTAAAACATATCTCAGTAAACTTTTTGATAGCACCAACCATTGGTTCTAGGGGTGGAACAAAATGGTTTTTCAACATTTAAAAAAATTGTACCTCCCTATTAAGGGATGTTAATTATAGGCCTATAATTTCCCTTCAATTTTTGTTAAAAACAATTTTTGATATGAGCAACCCTTACGGTAAGGAATGACCAAAATGTTTCACCACTTTGATCCGATTCTATGTACCGAAAGGATTTTTTTTACTTTTTAATAAAAAAGACATCTTACAAAAGTCATGAGTCACTCCTCCTCACACACCACTGCTCCTTAGTGCAGACATGGCCTATCGCGTATTGATGCAATGCGCCCTTCGCCTGCGGTACTCAGGACAAGTCACTTCATCAGTATTGAGTAAATACTGCTGCTATAGGTTTGTTCCCTCTCCCCTCTCCCAGCCCTACTAAAAGCCCCGAGTTTAATTATCTGTATAGTACATACAGACAGGGTTTTAGACTTTAATTTAAATTTAATAGATTATTTCAACTTACCGCAATACCAAAATAGAACCTTAATTCCGACTGTATTCGACCGCTGTTACGGACAGGTTTGGTGATTTATTTCACTTCATGTGTCCACCCGTCCGTTTGACAAATTAATGTTCAATTTATAATGTTGCAGTTGCGACGAATTTTGTTTTGTTTGATTAATTTTTGTTATGAATATATTTTTTTTTTGAATTTGGTAATGTCTTTTGTATACGTCTGTATACAAAAAAAAATTGTATACTCTGTATTACTTAATTTTCGCATTTATGATAATAAGTGTTATATTGAAATTGATAAAGTTCCTTACATAGTTTGGAATAACAAATGATTAAGTTTATAGTGCCTTTATAAGGCATTGTGTTTTAGTTTAAGCAAAATGAAACAGAAAGCGTCATTCAAATATATGTGAAAATTGTAAAGTGTAGTAAAATAAATAAATAATATTCTTTGAGCATTGCCATCTCACTGTCTTGGTTATGTTAGCTCCTAACTTCAAAAGCCAAACAAGAATGGCTAGGACACCCTGTAGTTATCATATGATACCAAGTACTATACGTTGTTTCGTAGTTATCACGTCTCACAGTTATATATGAGACCATGCGGGACAAACAAACATGAATTTATTAATTAATTGCAAAATATTTATTGATTGTACGATGTATTGATGAATTAATAAAAAAGTTTTTTTTTATTTTTTTTATTTATTTATTCATTATGGTACAATAAGAAGTTACAACAATAAATTATAAAATAACACTGAACAAGGAATTAAATTAATATAATATAGACAAATTAAGCACCAGTCATTTATTGTTGCTTTAAAGTAACATGGCTACTCTAATTAGGTTAAAAAACCTGTTCTAAGGGCGGCCGGATGTGTATAGTAATTCTCTCTAAAAGTCCTAAATAAATATACCGCCCTAAAATATAGCAGTACCACAGTTAAGGCCTTTTGCACAATTGGGCATCCACTTGAGTTACACGCATACTATATGAAATAAATTGTAAAAATTTAATAACCAAACTGCCTATAAAAACATTACATTGACTAATTATTAACGATCGCCGACAAAATTATACCTTCGTCCAATTTGGGGATCTTAAAATTGGCGGGGAAAAATTGAACTTTGGCTGGTGAAAAATAACTGAAGCGAAGGGAAAGTAATATCCGAGTATTAGTCAGTCGTAGCCTTGCTTCGAGATTGCTAGATATTAAATTTCCCCAGTGGTAGCTAATTTATGGCTAGCGATTCCTAAGCTAATGACTGAAATCTTATTATCCCCGATTTGGTGTGTTTGCTTTCAGCTTAGTTAAGCGCTGAAATAATACTTTATTCAATAAATTTGGCTTTAAAAAACACAGGACTTTTAAATATTATATAATTATAAAAGGAAACGTATGTAATCAAGTACGCGATGTTTTGATGGAGGCCGATTTTTTAATTTTTTAAATTAAAATAAAAACATTTTAACCATTAAATGTGTTCTATTTGTATGGGAGTTTGGTCCTCGACTGTTAGATGGCACTGAGCTATATCTTATTGTTTTTCCTATTACTTCACATCTATTGCTGTTTTATATGGTTTTATAAATTTTTCATCTTTACCTATTCGCAACATATTAGTGCACATTATAGGGTGTTCCAAGACCATTCCCAATAAAAAAAATCAGCTTATTAGGCGCTGCGATTTTAAACGTGATTTGTTTTGACCATATATCAAATTCCATTATGGTTTACGAGTAAAAAAAAATGTAAACTTTACGCGATAATATTAAATCGTTCTTGTCATAAGTTGGTCAGCTCTCGAAGCCGCGCCGCGCTGGATCATTGGCCGGCCATGGTTAAGCGCGTGAAGCAAACGGAAGAGCGAAGTACAAAAAGTTGATAAAATTAATAAATTTCGGCATGAATTACAATACAATTTCTGGCGAACCTAAACACCCCATTAAGTCTACGCGAATGTTCTTGGAACATCCTGTATATCAATTTGTCTTCCTACGAAGGTATGTACATACAAACATAAAAAAAAAATGTATTTTGACGCTATTGTGTTCTCTGACATACAGACTTTTCATAACACTGGTTATAAAAGATACAGGCTTCCTCAAAATGCGAACATCTTTCTTTGCAAACTTTTGTCTGATAATAAACAAGTCGTGGGGGGGGGGGGGTCGGGGGTCAGGGGGGGTATACTGAATATTTATTGCATGTTTTACAAATCTCGCTAACACTGAACTCGCAGAAGCAGTCGGAAGAAGGCTATCATTTTCAATTTGGTCTCGAACGGTGAGCTCGTTAATTCAGCAAAGTTCATATCTGAAAAGCGTAGCGTATTACGCAATCTCCGTTCGTAGCGGCGGCGCAAAGCGCGAGCGAGACGAGGCGCGACGTTGCCAACTTTCGCTAATTAGGTACATTTTCGCTGTTGGCAAACAACTGCGTTTTTGCAGCTGACTGCTGTGGTTAAAATATGTTCCTAAATACACATTATTTTCTTTTAGGTTTTGAATTGTCATGAGTCGGAAATAGCTAAAAAATCTGTTGAAAATGTATTCAACTTTACTGTTCATCTATAGCAGATTTCACTTAGTACATTCCGCTCCGTACGTAAAACGCGCGTACCATACCCACGCACGCAGCCCGCCATCCGTTTATAGGCAGATGTTATTAGGAAAGCTTCTTTTTGCAATGGGTATCAAAAACAGCACCACTTTTTAACTGCCCGCAGCAGCGGCTAGTCTTTTAATAGGTACCATGTCATGACTTCAACTTTTTGATAGCACCAACCTAGGTGTGGGAAAAATTGGTTTTTCAAAATTCAACAGACATTTAGTTATAGGATCAAATGCGTTCAAATTGTTAATTGTAGGTATAATTTCCCTACAACTTTTGTTTGAAATAATTTTTGATATGAGCGCTAAACATGTGAAACGTTTTTTATATTTAAACATTGCTGAATTAAGTGAATTCAGTGTTTATTATCTCACTGAATGTTCAAGAAGTACGAAGAATGTGGTGAAAAGATATAGAAAGTTCCGGAATACTCCTTCCTGAATAGTTTTAGATGCTTCTAGAAGGTTCTCCAGAATCGTTTTCAAATAAAACTTTTAAAAAACCATTGTCTTTTTGTATATAGAAATACGAACCCCTAATCCTGAAATAGACATGAATCAAGTAACATAAACAAGAAAAAAACGTTAGGTATATATCTTTATATTCTTACTATTGTAGCTTGAAATAAAACATAAGTTGTCCGTAAAAGGAATGTTTGATACAAATTCGTACAATTGGAGTTCGCCTATCCCATACTTTGATCCGGTTTAATCTACCAGTTTTAGTTTCTTATTATTGGCAAATCAATGAAAATGACCGTTTTTTAAATTTGGTACTATATTGACATAGCTTTTATAAATAAAACTCGAATTTACCGCCATTTTCACATAAACAATCAAACGTCAAACCGAACTAAAATGAAAAAAAAAAACGTCGATTAATCTATATCTTTCATGAATTAGGATATATGCTGCATACTACGCTTTTAAATATTAATAGAAATGCAATGAGCCAGTGACGTTTTTAAACGTCACACGGCATCTGGCGTAAACAGCGATGACGGGATATTCCGTCATCGGCGCTGAGTGTGAGAATGGTAATTGAACGCTGATAATTGACAAATTGATTAAACTTTTTGGATTCAGATAAATAAATAATCTGAATCCAAAAAATAATAATAGCCTGTTTAAATCTAAATTTCAATCAGTTATAACAAATAATAATAGTGAGTTAACATATTAATTTACATGACATTCCCTACTATGAATCTATGTATTATTGCTTTAATGGTAAATGTTAATTTCATTCATATACCACGACACGTGTAAGTATGATTCGTGATGAAATCACACTGGGCTAAAGCATTTTTTTTTATGGGAAATTATATACTTTTACTTTTATCGGGTATTTTTAAAATATAACATAATCGTACATATCATTTTTACAAGCTTTTATTTAGCATGCAATGATTTTTTTTTTATTGAGAAATCAAGTTGGCAGATGAGTACAAGTCTATAACCTTCCTAACTAGGTAAGAGTTACCTGTTCTAAGGAAGGTTATATATGAAGTGTTACAGTGTATACAATAGACCAGCGCAAAACCCTGTGGAAAATATAAAATTACCTAAGGCACAAATATACACACTGATATACACACCCACACACACACACGTCGATTGTAAGTCGGTTTAGGTCGAATCTTGCAAGCTGAATTAGAACCACTTCCTCATATCCTAAGAAGTTGAAATTTGACATGTTAGTTCAGTTTCGCATTTTTATGGTAAGCATGACCTGATTAGCTCACATGGTAAGCTCACGAATAGCTGCAGACAAAGGAACTCCTCAACGGTCAACGCACAGACACGACAATTTGTACGCGTCTCAAGCACTTAAATAAAAGCTCGTTTTTAAAAATGTGCTGTGAAAATGTGTTTAGACAAAAAAAAAATAATAGTTAAACTATTATCTTTTTTTGTCTAAACACAATTAAATGTCTCAATCGAGTTTTCACAAAAGTGTGAATTCGGAACTACCTCGAACATAATCTACCCGCCGATAATGAAAACCCTCGCGTCTGTTAACGGACACGAATGGACGGACGAAAGAAGGGAAAAAAGATTGAAAGCCATTTTCATTTCGTCCTGCAATAACCAAATGTTGACAGTTTCTTTCTGTGCCGTTCCTAACGCGAGGGTCAATATCCTATTCAGCGACTGGCCTACCCTCGGCGAATATTCCGTGTGATTCCAGCGTGTATTTTTTAAGCGAGCCGTTCTGTAAATAGCACGTGACGTGTTTTTCAAATTGTCAGGTCCACTTCCATTTTGCTATTTCGAAAGTAAACAGCGAATATCTTCAGATATACAGGATGTATTCTTATTCCCTTTCTCCCTCCAGGCGGGTATTTCTGTATCGACAACTAAAACGGTCCCGCAAAAAAAATAATTATATTATATTTACAATTTATTGCTTCAAAGTATTTATATTACGCGCCTCGCGGTTGGACAGAGCAGGTGCCTAACTCGGTCAAGGTTAACTTTGATTTAAAACTTAACAGCAATCTCAAACAATAGAGCGATTTTGATCAAATTTTATATTAGTTTTTCTCGAAATTGGAACACATTTATACCTTATATCTTTTGCTGATTAATGTTTGATTGTCGATATAGACCATCAAAAACCTTTATTGGATTGGTGCTTAAGGGGCCTCTTCCAGTGGCCCTCTTCTCTGTCATGCGTGTGCTTTTAAATCGTTTTGTGTCATATAAGGCACGAACACTCTGTACCGTTGTTAGTTAATTATGAAAAACAGAATCAAATAATGTCTAAAAACTTACTTGAATTTCCATCTTTATGAAATAAACTGTGCTTTTGTAGTTTTATTTTCTCGATTTTTGTATTCAGACATGATAATTACGCCTAAACTTTTAATAAAATGTATAGACAAATACAGACTTTTTGAGGATCTTAAATTTTAGATAAAATCAAAATTTAACCTATTCATTCCATAAAAGCCCAGATGTTTAGGATATAAAACGATAACTAGTAAGTATTGTTTTTCTTCTACATCTACAAATAAGAGAGTCGCAACACTACAGCGTTTGTATGAATAAACGACCGGGTTGAGTCCCCTTAAATAAATCTTTCGAACGTCACTCGGGGGGCCGAGACCTCCCTAAGGGGAGGCCCTGATATGCCCTTTCTCTTGTCTTGGAAAAATCAAAAGTTTTTATAAAAAAATAAAGTAAGATATTTTCGGCTTATTTAGGGAGATCGTATCCTGCGGAAGATTAGATGAATAAAATACGTTTGCATTCTGGTTATGTTTCAAAATGATTATTCATTCACGCGCGCAGCCTTCTAAGCAGATTGATAGCAATTTCCGTTGGCGAAATGGTGCCGGATATGATACCATTTTCCACACCGCCGAGAAAATAACGCATAGAAGATATTACGAAACGTAGTAGACAGAGAAAATATAGTTAAGTATATGAACACACACATATATATATATATATATATATATATATATATATATATATATATATAATGATCATTGTTTTTCAATAGCGGCTTGCTTGCTTGAAAAGATAAACGACACAATCTTTGACAATATTGAAAAATTTAGAAAAGTTTACTAATTTTTTAATAAAATGTAGGACAGCTAAATATTTATAAAGGTACTTAAAGAGGTCCTATACTTGAAAGCGCAGGATGTCGGTTTAAACCCAGCGCTGAGTTTTATAAAAATGCATTTTTAACTCTCACCTGTACTCTTTAGTGTAAAATATTGACAAGTATTAGGATAAACGATTATAGTAAAATGAGCTAGGTTATTGCGATTCTTAAAAAAATGGTCCCGGGGAAAAAATACTTAATTTCGCTATTACGTTTAAGAAATTTTGTAAAAAATTACAAAAATAATTATTATATTATATTGTATTATTATAACTAACTAAAATTGATAAGTGAATAACTAAACTAAATAAAAATAAATAGGTAGTGTTGTGGGAAATTAAAAAAAAGAACGGTAATAAGACAATGGCAAATAACTGCCATGTATTAAATCTACATATATACCTATAACCCTATAAACCTATGTCGTCGTAGAGATTCTCCGTTGGTCGGGTGAATCAGTCCGGATGCAGGTATTGAATGGTTAAAATATTCCAACCGATAATCGGCTTATAGGAAACCGGTTTTCCCCCGAACGGCGGGCGGCTTTCAAATCGGGCAGACGCTTTGTTGAATTTCAGCACACGCGGGGCGGTTCCGCCCAACGGGTTATTGAAGCTGTAAGTAATGCAATTTATAAAGTTTATCATTTAAATTATACTTTTTGTAGTACCATCATACTCACCTCTTAGCGAAGCTAACTTATTTAAACATAAGAATCTGATATACCATTTACGAGACAAGTTTAATTATTTTAACGCTTAAATTAAATCATTAGTTCAAATCAAATCAAATTTGTTTTAATATTCAGTAAGTACAGTAGCAGAGCAAACATTTAAATTACAATATAGCTTTTCCCGAGTTATTTAAATAGAGCAATTAAGTAGTAGTTAGTATTGTTAAATAAATCACAAATTCTGTAAATAGGGGGTTGTTTCATTACTAGTCATTTGTCAAAATTTACAAAAAATATAAATAAATAAATAAATTGTATTAATTTATGGTGAATAGAAAGAGTATCGTGTAATGTAATGTCAGGTATCACATGCGCAGTGCCGGACTGGCAGCTTTGTGGTCCCTCTGTAAATGTAGGTGTGGACCCCTTATATGTGTTATATCAAACGTACACTGCAACATTTTTAATGACTGAATATTGACTATGACGTAATTACAACAATTACAGTAATTATTGAGAATAAAGGATTTTAATACTTTATAGGAATTTACTTATTACATACTCTAAATTAAAAAAAGAAAATATTATATATATATATATCAATCTATCTATTTGTGTAGTCTGTCTACAGTGTGATCATTTATGATTCGTAGGGTAAGGAACCTTTAAGTCCGGTACTGCACATGTGCGAGTATTTTAGAGGATAGATGACCGCCTGTAGGAACCTAGCTGTAAAACGTCAGGTTCTGGTTAAATAATTCACTACTTCTAAACAATGTATAGAAGCAGTTGATATTAAACGATAGCTACAGGGTATAATAGCCATTCTTGTTTTTTTATGTACTTAGCTATTTACTAACACGAGTCTTTCAAAGATGCCACAATTTAAGTACAAAACTCAAAAATACTTTTTAGTCGTTACTTAAACATTCCAAACGATTTCCAGGCAGCATAACATATTGATGAGATCTTTTACAATAAGAAATAACTTTATGCCAAAATTTAACAACGTTGTAAATAATTGGAAACAGTGTTAGTGTAAAGGTTTTGAGCGAAGAAGGCCTCTTAAGCCATCCAAACAAAGTTGGACTTAAAAAACCCACAACCTACCCTGCCATACCTACATAAAAAGTAACAATATAGCCAATTATTTATATGAGAAAAACCATCATAACTAGTTTCTTATAAAATCGGAGATAAAATGTGTATGTGGGTGTCTACTGTCATCTTATGGATCATCCTATATTGCAGTAAAAACGGTTATCTTTGGTTAAGATATTTAAACATTAGCGTTCATCTGTGAATTAGGAAGTTTTATTCTTTTTTTTTGCAGTTACTATGTAATAAATCTCCTAATTAAAACGCAACTGACAAGGCTTTATTTAGAAAACAATTCAGACGCATCGACTACATCGTAAAAGCTCATAATGTCACGACGAGCATATCCGAACGAAAGCGAAATTCACACAACATAGGTAGTGCTGGCATAAATGTTTACTCATCAAAAATAAAAGATTTAAAAAAAAATATTTGTTATAAGGTACTTTTTTTACTAAACTAATACATAACCAACCTCCCTGAGAAATTTCCTATCATATGCAAGATTCAAAATTGCCTCATGATAACAAAAACCGAATTGAGGAAATCTTACCTTTTTTTAAATGGTAAAAAAGACTCGCTTTGGTGTATACGCGGCTCAAGATTGCGCAGATCAAATGCTCCGCGCGTATTTTACGATCAGCATCCGCGCCGCGTGATGTGAAATTACAAATGCAGCGTAAATGTAAACGAAATAATCCCACTTTAAGCCCGAATTAAACGCTTAAGCCACGGCCCAGTACTACAGTCCACCTACCGGATTAAGACCATACTGTGGGATACGGGACACGGGACACGGGGATATACCGAGTGCAGTATGTTCCCCCCTCCCCCCGCCGTCTGCCAATCAAACATTGCCAGCTTGATCACGTAATGAATACATTGAGATGTGATGTCAAACTCTATTTCATCCTTTAATATCCAATATATAAAACATACAAAAAAAAACAACGCGTATGTGGTTACAAAAGAAAGTTTATTAAATTTAAAGTTAGTTGATTTAATTAATATAAAAAACATTTCATTCAATTTTTAATAATATATGTCAAAATTATCCCCTTATCAACAAATCTACATTTAACAAAATTTCCGCATAAAACGCAACGACAAAAAACAACTAATGGAAGGTTTAGAAAAACATCTGTCATAGTATCCATAGGTGAAGTAACATAAATATTATACATATGTGGGTGGAAATGCAAAAAAATAAATAAATAAAACGTGTTTCCCTAATCATACACATACACTAATTGCATACGCCCAACAGACATTACAATTGGTAAGTTGTTTTGTATTTTTATACACACAAAATAGTTTATACTTAGAAACTTATAAACAGATCTTCATTTTAACATCCCCCTTTACCTGATCACCACCTGACCTTTGATATGTTATATTCATGAATTAGGAAAAAGTCTACCTTGCAACAGGTGGTAGCTAATTATAAAAGAATTTTTGTACTACTTTGATCCGGTGAAATCTACCTCTGCCTTCTAGCGTGCCGAAAGGGTTTTTATTTAGTTTTTTGTATTTCATATATATTTTTAAGCACTTTGAGGCGAGTTACGTCGCACATTGGACTCTGGCCTCAAGTGAGTTTGCCTCGTGCCACGAGCGATGACCCCGTGCGCTGGTACACATGCGCCACCTTTTAACACCTCGGTTGGCATGTGGAGGTCACCACAATGCCGTTGGCTTCGGGTCAATGTTAAGTCATAAAAAGAATGGTTTAAACTTTGTTTGGTTTTAGGTCTTCCCGCCTCTGATTTTGCTCAATAGTTAAAGCGGTAACACACCTATAGATTTTGCATACACTACTAAATTAGGTAAATGGATCACGAAGCAGGGCTGTTTGCGTTCGTCGTCTGTTCTAGCAGCGTCTATGCAGTAGGCTTATTTACCCGCGGCAATGGACCGTGTCGCCTAATTAGATAAACAATGATAATGCGCTCAGAAACTGAAGTAGATTAATCAATTATTAACAACTATGGTTCATAATAACGAATTACGACACGTCAATAATCATTTATTTATAACGCTATTATATAAACTAAAACCAAAATACCAAGGCAAAATCATCATTGAAATATACACTTATTAAATTATCAATAATATGCTATTTACTATATTACTAAAAAATGCTTTTAATGGATCTTATTTCTAAGATGCATGTAATCACATCCTAATATTTATTATTTAAAAAGTATATCATTATCATATTTAATTGTATAAGATCAACTCGCAGAAGAGATAGTGTCTTAGCAGGGTGTTCCTAGTCCATTCCCGAAGACTTACGCGGGGTTTGTATTATAAGTAAGAATTTATATAAAATAATGTTGCCCAAATTTATTATATTTTTTAACAGGTATCAATTGAATTAGCGCGCGAATTCCGATGCCGCGCCGATCGATAATGGCCTTGATACCGTTACCGTGTACGGCGACAGCTGAGCGCTCGCAGCAAAGACATTAATTATTACATGATCATTTTACTGTTTTTGCGCCAAGTTTATTTTATTTTTTTTCTTGGTAAGCATGATGAATTCCGATATAGTTTCTTAACAAATAACACTAGAAATCACAGGACCAATTGACTGGTTTTTTAATCGAGAATGGTCTTGGGACATGGTGTATATAAGTACATGGAATGTGTAAAAATATATTAATTAAAAGTTACTTCGGGAAACATTGAAACTAAATATTAACTTCCAATAATGGCTTGACAAAATTGGCTTTGATAAAATTGATATATCTGGCCATGAATTATTTTCAATTTTTTTTTATACAATTTCTTACACGTAATAAGGGACATAAACACCTCTTAAAGTTTTCGGGAATTGAGACACTCAGTACGTGTCTTTTATGTTAACATGTGGTCGATGCCCTATTTACAATATTGAAGACTATAAATCGGAATTTAAAACTGAAAAGAGAGCTAGTAGGTTAATTTAAATATTACCAATAAAGTATCGATGTACTTACTTTCTATATTAAATAGAGACTACAGAATAACTAGTAATAGTTCGCCGCATGCCCGCGATACAATGACAAACTGCCACGGTCGGTAAAGCAGAGCGCCGCAATCCAATCTGTTTTATCGTCAGCGCTTCGCCTGACGTGCTAGGCAAAATGGTCGCCGTTGGCGCGGTAAAATATACACGTTGATATGGTTTCTTTTTCGCCTCCGTCGCGTTCTAGGGAAGATCGTACGATATGTGACGATTACTGCGTAGATAACAGGTCTGTTTTGAAGATGCTTCTGGTTTTTTACCGTTTTTTATAGCTTTATGTCCCGGGAAAGAGATATAAAGAGAATCAGTAAGGACATCGGCTTTGTGTTAGTTTTCTTTGAATAAAACTGTATTCTTAATATTTTTAGGTTCAATTCGAGATGTGAGGATTAATAAAATAAATAATCTTGGTTTAGCTTCAGAAAGTACAAGAGTGCCACGATCTCGAAGAGTTGAAATTAGTGACTTCATTAGCGTACCGCATTTGATAATTTTTGTGTTCCACAAGGCAGTGCGCTTGACCCGATAACGTTTCATGTATACGGTTAATATCAGATCAGAAAATTAAACATTGAGAAAATCAAACTTTCGATAAAGCAGATAAGGGAATCAATCTTGTTAAAAAAATAGCTTGACTCTAAATTGCTTAAATTGGTGCGAAAATAAAAATCATACATACATAAATTTTATCTAATAATCTGAAATTTAATGTTTATTATGAGCATTGCCACTAATGGTATGTTGCTCAGTTTCCGCGCGAAGTTTCCCTCATTTGAATGTGGATTGCGCGCGATTGAGAGCATCCTGCGCCGGCGGAAGTCGTCATTGTCTGAAGTTGTCACGCCGGAGATGCCGTCAGACACAAACCTGATAATTAGACAAGCGAGTGACGCCAGGGCGGGGAGGGGCGTCGCGGCGCCCATTCACGGCGCCCGTTACGGCGACGGATCGTTACAAAACTTCACCGGCGCCTAATTACGTTGCTTAGGTGACATCCCGCGTTGCGAGTTTCATTTGATATTCAAATCATATTTGGCAACCGGAAGAGATAGTTTATCTTCTGAGTGTTACCTAAGTACCTACTTTATATTAAATGCGTTGTCCCCATTAAGGTATTTTGTTTCACCGGAGAAGCTACTTCATAAAATTCACCAGTCAAAATGCGTCGTAAAAACACCAATCCATACATACGTACGTAAACGATGTCGGCACCAGCTGTGAATGGTCATGATCGACTAAACCTATTGCTGCCAAAAGGCCGCAACTGATGGGACCTAATTTGAACGCTCAATGGTGACTCTAGGGAAACAATACCTCGATGGTGTCCATGCTTTGACGAAAAAACATTTAGTTAAACAAACAAAAAAATATTATTAATATAAATATTTAAACAGTATTAGGATATTCTTCATAGTAATCTTAAGATGGCATGAGGAATTTAGAACAGTGTTCCCTTCTTAATATATAGATTATATATATAGATTAGGATTATTATATTTATATATGCAGTAGAATTATTGATAAAGGTGCTTATTTGAGGGTGTGTAAATGTGTGAGTGGATTATATATTTGTATGTTAAAACAGAGTAATAAACTAAGTGTGGTTTTAGTATGTCTAAATATAGTTTATGAAAATTTAGATGACGAAAAATATAGTTTATAATTTTGTATAAAAATGTTAAATCGGCCTGCATCTACTTGTAGTTTTACTTATATTATTGTTATCTGATGTTCGAATTACAGGAATATATAGCTAGTAGACACATAATGTTTTATAACGTTAAACAGTAAAAATGTTTAGTATGGCTGTCGGTCAAAGTGGCGAATATTTTCCAAATAATCGCCTTCAATATGCATACAATATAATCGAAATCATTTATGCCGAATTTATCAAAAGTGAAAACTTTTTGAACGGTAAACTTATTTTTTATTTTTTGAAACTTAAAACAGTTTCAGTTCAAAACAGGCACTTTGGGCGACTCTGTAGCAATAAAATAAATACTTTTGGAATGTTAATTTAGACTACTGGTCGACCAGTGGTCGAAATTCGACCTAATTCATTAAACTTTTAAGTTTGAGTATTATTGAGGTTATTATACATTTACAATACGGTTAGTTTACCACTGTAAGCATTGCAGCTGCGAGCGTGTACACATATGTCATAAGCGTCTGTTTGCCTTAATTCCCTGCAATACCTATGAAATTTAAAATTTTATGTTAGTAACGGCTGAAAAAAAAAACAATTACAGCTTGTATTTGTATTTATTTTTTGATACAATTGAGTGTTAGTTTTATTTGGAATCACACAAAATTCACACTTCGAAACTCATTCTGTCAATGAGTTGAATGTTTTATTTAATAAATTTATTTTACCTTTCCCTTCACGTATTAATATATAAATTTAATGTTAGAAGGATAAAGTTTATGCAAATATAATTAAATTATTTATTTATAACAGTAGGTCGTTATAGAATTCCTATTTCGAATACAGTTTTAACGTTTTAATGTGGCCGGAGATAGTTCGCTAACTTTTTAATATCATCAGTCTGCGAGTTACATTAACTACATATTACCAGTATGACAGGAGTCATAGAAATTTCCGTCCGAAAGCTGGAGTGCTCTAATCTAATTATATTCAGAATTCTCCGCCATCTGCTTCATTAAAATTTCGGTGCTCGCTTCACTGTTAGAATATTAAATCATAATCGACCGGCAATAGAATGGTGTTATTTGACCGTAAGCTATTAATGAATGTGTGACATATATATTATTTAAAGAGTTTAGGTTTTCATGGCAAAAACTCCATAACAGAACATGCCACCCTTTCTCAACCTTTCAAAAGTATTATAATATTAAAAAAAAACAGGTATGTATAAATCCGGTATATATTACAGGAATAACTGCATAAAAAGAATAAGTTTTCAGTACATAGGCTTCAACTCAAAAACTGAAATAGTCGTTTATTTATTATATTCGTTAAATAATCACCTTGGTGGGATCCGCGTCAATTATTTATATGTTATTGTTTGTCTGGGAGCGTTATTTTTAATGATAGGTATATAGTTACTTTGTATTTTTATTGATTAATATGGTTATTCTTTGTTTTTTATTTTGTTTTTTTCTCATAGTATTATATTTTTTTTATCTTATATGTTATGGGAAACCACATGTATATAGGGAAACCTGTTAAAAAAATAAATAAAAAGTGGCCGCCTAGAGTGCAACTTTTAACTAGAGCGACGGTGATTGCTTATCCCGCAATGTATTGAAACTTTCGTTTCAGAACATCTTAGATTTTTTCATTTTCCTTCTTTTACGAGTATTTTCTCATTTTCTAATTTAAGCATGACACACCAAAATTTTATATAGACGCCATCACCTACACGCACACATAAATTTCCATAATTAGCACAAATCATATATTTTTTGCTGGAATATAAATTACTTTAACTTCCGAGACAGATGTCTTAGCTATAAATAACTATTATTAAATTGTTTTTTTTATTAAGGATCGTTGTACCTATAAATTGCTGCTATGTGAATACTCTCCCGGCCGTGGTCGGAAAAACGCCATTTTCAACGTTGTGACAGTAAATAATTAAAGCATAGACAGATTGAAAGCATCCGTTATAATATTTTTACATTTTTTTCAGGAAAAAAAACGGTCATGCATATACCATATGTACGAAAAAATAAAGTCAATGCGGACTATAAGACTTCGTTTTCAGTTTGAAATTAATCGTGACCTATGGTTTGAAAATAGAGTCCTTTTTAGAAATGGCTTTGTGGCCGAACTCTATTTCAGCGGACACCCTTTTAAGATTCGGGGTACCTAAAGGAGAGCTTGCCTTCTCCCTCTCTGAAACATTGCGGGCAATATCATTTTACATTCAATGTGAATTCGCACCGAAATCCATTACAAGAAGTAACCCACCCATTGTCCATGGCGGACCTAAAATTATATTTATTTATTTAATAAAGTATATTACAGCGTTTGAATATTATATTATTTTATTTATTTAGCCGACAACCAACTGTTTACCGTCCTGTTGTTACTAGACGAACTTTGTGGATGTAGTAAAAAGATACATTTTTTAATGTTATTAGAATATACTATAAGGTTTTGAGTTAAACTGAGATTTTAAAAATAGTCACCCAAAATATTAGATGTACGATGGTATTATTTATTTCATTATAAATGTTTAGATATGTCTTCAGGTGTTTCGGACAGTTTAATAGTTCTACAGAATGATAAATGCGATTTTAGTTTAATTTTGGTTAATTAAAGGTACAATATTTTAAAACTCTTCAAAAACTTACATAAGCTGTATTAAAAGTCGATTTATATTATTTAGTGAGTGTTCCCACTGAACCGACGATATTACTATAAATATTTGTTTCTTTGTCGAAATATGTGAAATATGAAAGATTTTTTTACTAAACTTCTTTTATTTGTTTCAGATACGAATAAATTTAAAAAAATACTACAATGGATTTACAATACACGGTCTCGAATGGAACAGTTGAAGTTTGTACGCATACTTTTACTAGTACGTCGATACAGATGTCAAAATGACAGTGGAAATTCACCACTTCCTAAAGCAACTGTCAGTTCGATACAAACTTCACGCAAGCGAGACGCTCGTAAGCTCGACAGAAATCCCAGCATGAAGAAGCACATGCGTGGAGCACAATGATCGATTCCTCGCCGGCAGCGAACCCGTCGGCACCATACTCCTTCAAGGGTTCGGACAGCCCGGCCAACCATCGGCGGTCCATGTGCTGCTTTGGTGGGAACAGCACCCCGAGAACGCTGAAGAGCCACCGCGAGACGTCCATTGCGTGCTGCTGCTGCAGGTGCACAACCAACTCTTCCGCGACCGCTCTGACCTGCCTGGGAGTGTGTATCCTGGTGTTGGTGTACACCCTGATCGGAGCGTTCGTCTTCATGGCGCTGGAAGACAACATTTACATTCAGAGCGAGGAAACGGCCGTGGCAGCTTCGAAGCCAAACCTGAGCGCGTCCGAAAATATAATTGGTGTTGACATACGATCAAAAACGGTAGAGAAGTTGTGGTCCATAACGGAGGATCTGAATATATTATACAAAGAAAACTGGACCAGGTTGGCTGCGCAGGAGATTATGGAGTTCCAGGATACATTGGTTCGAGCGATGAGAGGCAGCGGCGGTATGAGGTCCAGGTACAAGTCAACTGCGGCCTTTGGACATGGCCAGCATTACAAGTGGACCTTGTCTACGAGCTTTCTGTACTCTTTGACCATGATTACGACTATAGGTAAGATTATTGTCAATTAATTTTGAGTTAAAAGAGTAATAAACATTTTAAACCAAATCGATATTGAAATTATTCATTCTTAGCAGCAGTGCTCTTGGTGCCAGAACTCACGGACTTGCGTTTGCAGTCGCAAAGACATCAACTTTATCCAACTTAATGACAGGTGAGCATATTTGGTGTGACGTTAATCGATAATTGTTTTGATCAAAACAATTTTAGATGATTTTTAACACCGTACACCATGATTAGACATAATATGAAAGCCTGACAGCATTGAGATTTAGAAATTTCAAATAAACTTTTTAATATTTTTTCAGAGATGAAAATAACGCACACATAGTTACAGCGTCTAAAGCATGCTGTTTTAAATACAACGCTGTATTTTATGAAAGCGTTCCAACGCTCGCCTACCTATGTGTGCGTCTTATAGAATAAGGTCAAACTTTCATTAAACAGTAAAAAAAAATATTTAAAATGGAAACAATAATAAACAACGATGGGTATTAATTTTCTTTTAAACATTCTGGCTATATAATTTATTTAAACTGTTTTCATTTTACTTGTGCAAATAACATCTAAATGCTTCGAAGAATATCCATTGGAAGCAGGCATGAATTTTTTTTTTTGATTGGTTAATTAAAAGCTTTGTTGTTTATCACTTGTTTAACTTAATTTCTTTTTTTTTATATATGATCAATTTTTAAATCATCGTAGATAAATTATTTTCAAATATTGCTCTATTCAAATATCTCATCGGCCGTAAATGATAATCTCTCAAAGGAGGTACTTTTACCAATAAAAAAAAACTTTTTCCCTGGTTGAAAGAGCCCCAGACCCACTGCCGTCCTTTGAATTCGCACGAAGACAAATTGAATTTTTCACTCGCGTATCCCGTTGACTTTTCATTTTCAGTGACATTTCGTCGCCGCGACGCTGAAAGTGGAACACTGAAAAATCGAATGAAATTATATTTCTCGCTCTCTTCAATTCCCTGTACATCCTTTGGTATTGACTTCGAACCCCTTTGAGAAGTGCACCTGCTGAACATAAATATGTATGTCCATAGCGATATTATTGATGTTTCTTTTACATTTTATGACTACTAAAATCTGCGATACTTAAATCTGGTCCTGAAAAATATATATAGTTACATAAAACAAAAAAGAGGGTAAGGTTGACACATATGTTTATAAGAATGATGTGTGAAGGCGATGGATGTCAGCTGTATGAAATTAGGATGTGATTGGATGAGGAAGAGATTTTTTTAGATATTTTTTCGTAATATTCAATTCTTATATATCAACTCTTATATTTTATGCGTTAATACATTTATGTAATTTGGTAGTCTACTGCGTTAAGGCGTTGGACTATTGGCCCAAAGGTCACGGGTTCGAATCCCCACATAGTCATACCACTTTTAACGGTTCATTACCTCCATCTTCCCTGACTCTAATACAGGCAAATTTGTCCGAGTTGAGTGGGGCCCAAAATAAATGTATATGACCTAGGTCATACCAAATATTATATATATATATATAAAAAACTGCTATTCACATATTGATTATTTATATTAACTTTTATTCACATACTATGTGATATTATTACAATTATCTATCATTATTGGAAGAATAAAAGTTTTACAAAGTAACTAATGGATTATACATTTAACTTTAAAGGAATGTGGGTAAATGAGATAAGTTATTTTTAAAAATACAATATATACAAGAACACCCGGATTACAGTGTAGACTTTTAAATCTATATTAACATTAATTAATTTCATACGTTCTACGTACGAGGTTAGTAATAAATAAATACAAATAATGGAAATGTTAAAAATTATAGCACAGATTAGTGGGGAGAAATTCACGCATAAGTAAGGGCTTCAACTCACCTATACGTGTTGTTAAATTGCCTATGGTTGCTATATCGCGTACGGTGTAGGAATCGCACGGTATAAAAATCGGGAAAAAATGGTAATGCCCGCTTATTTCGGTGATTTGTTCGTTTTCTATCCGTTATCTACGGCATCGCTGCCCGTTTGCGTTCTATTGATTCAATTCGCTGAAAAGGCTCCCATACAATAGAGAGAGCCGTCCGACCGGCATCTTCCTTCCCCCTCCGACCATTTTCTATAAAATTTCATGATTATGGTCGAACCTCTTTTATTGGCTATTCAATACTCGAAGCATATGCTTGATTGGATTCAAATGTAATGCACAATATTCGGTGCTAAATTACAGCTAATTATTAATAAATAAGGTGGTAATTGTTTAGTTTTGTATATTTATAATATTATCAGTTACCGAATTAATTATATTGTTGTTTATCTTGTTTGATTCGAAGTGTATCACATTCAGAGAAAAGAGTAGGTACTCTTTTTTATTTTTTCTACAAAAAAAAAATATAATAAGTATGAGGACTTCAAAATTAACAAAATCACCTTGCATTACAAAAAGTTATATTTAAAAAAAAAATAATTTTATGACTTAGGTCATAAACAATTTTTTTGGGTGTTACTCAACTAACCTAAATTTCGAGGGTATGATGGTAATGAAGCGTTAAAAATGGTATGGCCATGTGCGGATTTGAACCCGAGATCTTTGGGCCAATAGCCAACGCCTTAACTAGACTACCATGAACTCAGATTAATTCATAGATTAACGGCAACTGGCTAAAAGTGAATGATAGGTGTCAAATATTCGTCACTGTGAATTGTGCGGATTAAACCACCCCACTAAGCAAGTTAATGTTTCCATAATATTTTTAATAGCGGAGTATCCCTGCATACTATCTGCATACTAAACATAAATTTGTAAAAAACATTTCTAATACAAGCTTTTAAATGCGTATACAAAATTTCGTATCTGTGCTGTTGACCGTTGAGGAGTTTCTTTATCCGAAGCCAATCCTTGGTGTACAATCAGCTCATGCTTACCATAAAATTGCATTGTCATCGGAACTGAATCAACATGTCAAATATCAACTCCGTAGGATAAGAGGAAATTGTTTTAATTCAGCTTGCAACATTTGACCTAAACAATCTAACAAATATTGCAAGCTAAATAAAAGCTTGTAATTAGATTTTAGATAGTTTTAAAGTGTACGTAATAAAAATATTTTAGGAGTGTACGCTCCTATAAACAAATAAAATAAATTCAATAAATTTATACGAGTAGGTACATAGTTGATTAATTATGAAATTTATTATTATATAATAAATATAATACTTTAAGTAAATACAATTTATATAAACTAAAATAATTACTTTGTTATTACACATGTATGAATGCCAAATACTTTATGTTTGTTTTATGTTTACTCCAACAAAATATTTAATATATAACATGTTTACAATAATTTGTAACACTTACGTAAGATAAACCTTATCAATATTTAAATAAAAAGAGAACACCACATGTATATAAAAGATAAAACATAGATTATACAAAATAGAAATAATATAAATTATATATTATATAATAATACATACACTATAAGTATGTATATTATACATGTATATGATACTAGAGTAACTATTTATATTATTATTAATTCGATATGTATTTTTTTCGTGCGTTAACACATACCTACTAATAATATATCGTACAACCCACCGCTACGTCAGCGCATATTTTACAAGGCAATTAATTCTAAGGTACTTGCATTTGATCTTTACATGTTTTAGTGTTATTTATTTATTAAAATAAAATTATAAAATATTCAATTTAATATGAATAAGAACCCTCTTTATAATGGAGGCCTAAACACCTAAATTAATATTCGATAACTTCTAAAGTTAGGTTATATAGCTGTCTCCGCAACGGCCAGAGTGAAATATTTAAAATATCAATTTTATCCGGAAGTGTCAATTATTATTTATTCTGTGCCGGAAGCTCATTCAACAATGCAATCATTCTGCCTACCGGCACAGAATAATTAATAGTTAACACTACTGGAATGTGTACAAGCAAATTTGTATGGTGGTTTAGCGGATACTAGCCGCCGACCGAGCAGTTTTAAAGACCAAAGTCTTTATATCTGCCCAACCAATGAATAGCCATCATTTATTTTTATAGAAACATATGCATTCTTGTGGTTCATATAAACATTAAAAAACAAACAAAATTAAATTAAAATGCAGAATTACAATAGTGGTACAAATGGAAAAACTCAATATAGATGAAATAATAATGAATTAATTTAACTATACAATTACAATATTAACATATAATAAGTACGAAGATTATCAGCGAGCGGGGGAAGCTTTTTCTACACACTAGTGTTGTTTTACTAGTGTAGTGTTGTCACACTAGTGTAGTGTGTCACTAGTGTAGTGTAGGGAACCGCACCTACACAAACTTCATTTTGGTTCTTATATTAAGAAATATATTTAAAAAATATGGTACTTGAAACTAAGTACGTTTAACAATAATCGATGTGTAACTCCAACAAAAATTATTGCTGTCAATATATCAATCATATTTTAAGTTTGCCATTACCATATTTTTGTTACTATTACCATTTTTTTCGGCGTTAACGTGTACGGCCAATTAGTAAAACTCAAACGTTAAAACAAATTTCGTCATTTAAAAGTAATAAAATGATCTTTCGTCGCTAACGTAATAATATCACACAAATACCATAGTGTATTGGAACACTTTGGTTTTCCTTGCATCGTCGAGTTGACTTTAAAGTTAGCTAACGATGCATCTTGGCAAAGGCTAAGAATACTAATTGCATTTAGTTAACTTTGCCTGTGTAGCAGCTGAGGGTTTGTCAGTACGTTTTAAAATCCTTTATTTTACTCCTGGACCATTATTTGTATTAAGGTTGACCAAGATAATAAGTCAGCCCGCGGAGTTGGACTTTGTCAGTTGTTCAACCATGGTCTGCCCGTACCATCCGCTTTCAAGAGGACCTTGGAGATTTTAAACCACAAGTCCTTCAAAGCTCATGCGGTTAGAATATAGTTCAATAAGTTGGCAATCTCCTAATATTTCGATTTTCAAACTTTGTCTCGAGGACATCTTTCTTATTTTTTTAATTGTCACATACAATTGTAAGAAAAACTTTTATAAAAAACTTTATATACACACACATAAACCCTCATTCACCCGCTCCACACATATCCATACATACACATAGCTTCAAATTATCCAGCCTCTTTTATCTTTTGCTCTCTTGCACAATAATCATAAAACTATAAATTTCATGGTTCCTCGCATACTATAAATAACCGATTACATCACCTTAGAACAGCAGTTTATGCTATTAGAGTGATGGAAAATTAAATGTATTGTTTTTGTAAAAAAGAATAAACATAATACCTACTAACGCTGATAATGTGAAAATTAGAGGGGTACTGTATTTTTTCGAATATTTTGAGCCAATATCTTTAAAACAAATTTACCAAATATTTTTAAAATATTTAGTTTCCCTAAAAGTAGACCTTGCAAACGATGCCCTATACACAAAAAAAATAAACTCTTCTTTGGGTTAATTACCGGCATATTTTTTTTTATAATCTTTACCTATATGCCCGTCACAAAGACCTAAAATTATGCCAAATTTTAAAATCCTACATCACGTCGTTTTTGAGAAAAAACATAAGTATTCGGTGATCTTAAAAGGGGTGTTTTTTTCTAGTGAGGTGAGGTGAGGTTTTTTCTAGTACGTAACCTTAAATATAGCGCTATACAATCATTCATATTATAATAGCAAAACAGATTAATGTACTATTAATACTTTATAATTCTATTTCCCTCGGGATACTCGAGGGTTCCTTTTCAACGACCTGTACAGTAAATTAATTTTCAACGAAAGGTTACTAGTTGAAGGAGTGGTTATAAAAGTTTTAGGGTTATTAATTTACTTGTCTATTAAGCGACAAAGACCAAATTTAATCGTTTTTTTTTTCGTTTTTTTTTTCTGCCGATACTACGCGAAAACAAAATGCGAACAATATCGCAGCGCAGCGTAAAAAGAATCGCCATTTTGAACTCGCAATGGTTGTTTTTAATTTAATTTCGGGAGTTTGGGCGGGCGGGAGTTTGGGCGCCGCGCGTCGCGCCGGTCGACCGGCGGAAAGTGCGACGTTGCCGCTCCGACGCTTTAATTGTGAAAGCCCAGCGAACGCTGATTGTGCGCGACGTTGCCAGATGTCTAATGTGATTCTGTGTCCCCTTTAGATGCCGGCCACGTTTCGTATTCGCCTGGTTTTTACGTCAATTCACGTTTCCCTCAGGACTTACGTCGGTATTCATTTGCGAAATGATGAATAAATATTTATTATTCATTAGGTATTTTATTTTATTTTCGAATTATTTTTCACCCATTTATTTTGCAAATAATAGCTGTTAAGAATTTTAGTCATATGTAATAATTTGGTTGGTACGTTAATCATAAATATTAATTCATTATGTATTTTATTTTTCTTTTTAATAACTATAAAAATAGATGTATTTGTACAAACATGAACATTCTATGCGACAACATTGTATATATATTTTAAATTTGTTTTTCTTACAAATAGACAAACTTTTCTTATTAAGTGTTTTGACGGTTTGACATTCGTAGTTGTAGCACAATAAAACACTGCCTTCCTTTGTACAGACCTAGTTACCACTTCACATAAAATACCACTGTCAGTTTATGCACTGATGCTCTCTCTCTCTCACACACACACCATATACACACACGCGCAAACATTAACAGATCTTTATTAATTACATCATATTAACACCACTACACAGCATACAATTCTGATTTACATTCTGTTGTAATTTAATTAAATATGTATATTTTAGTATTTAGGCTTGCGATTTTATGTCCAGGTCATTGTTAATTTTTTTTTATTCTTCCATTTTGTCTTTCTTATTCATATTGTTTTCAACTGACACTTTATTGTTTTGATTTAAGTTTAGTGTTGATTTAAATGTGTAATTAATATATAATTGTAATCTTTATTGATTACAATTAACTTTATTGATTAGTTAGGCTCTATATATTTTTAAATAACATATGTCATAGGTATTATTTATTAATAACTCTAAAATGAAAGTGACGTTTCCAGTCAGTCACTCGATTCTCATTAAAAATTTCCGACAAGTACTTCGACTAAACCGGTCGTTCTGTTTACCGCGATAGTTTAAAATAAGTCATAATTAATTAGCGAATAACCGTAATTTGTTAGTCTGAATTTTAGTTATGAGTGTTAGTCACAATTTTTCAAGTAAACATAATTCATTAGTCAAAATCACCGCTAAGCCTTCTGCCCGAGGCGCCATTCTGCTAAAAAGTATGGCAAAAACTCTCGCATAATTTTCATTGAAAATTAATTAAGGGCAGGGTTGGTACAGCCCCCTTCTCCTCCATTTGCCTTGCCGCCCCCAACCCCTCCGCATTCCGTCTCAGCCTCTCTCATCAAAGTTTCCAACGGAAGTAGTATTGACAGGCATCGTTTATCAATTTCCGCTCAAAATACGGTGTTTCTCACGGGTATAGTTCAGAACTCATTACTTTCACGTTCACGCCAAAAGAAATAATGTAACCTAACAAAACAAAAACGCATTATAATCTTACTGCACTAACGTAAATTAGTACTCATTAATAATTAATTTTTATATATTTTTGAATAAAGACGTTTGGTGTTTAAACCCAATACAGCGAATACAATATTTTTTCATAAATACAGCGAACTGAGTGACAATCAATTCTGGAAAAAATAAATTTAAAACAGGTTTTTCATATAAGAAGAAAGTTTTTCAAGAATAAACTGTGAAGTTATATTTTATATATTGTATCAAATGCTCTTGCCAAATTAGCTTATTTTTGTGTAGATATTTATTATAAAGAAATAAAATTTAATTTTAAATATATTGTTTTTAAAAAGCAATGCCATTCCTATGTATTAAATTACTCTTGAAACATAAATAAATAAATAGTTAAAGCTTTTCATAAAGCTATACAAAAAAATAAATATCTTTTTTTGTTACTGTGGATGGTTTCGTTACTAAAGCTGCATAGTGGTTTAGCCAAGTCTTCTGATTTCTGCGCCTTTGTGTATTTCAATGTAAATATGTTTTATATAATTATTTTATTTATTGATGTAACAATTTATTTATTTGTTCGTAATAATATCGTAAAATTTGTCCTAAACCTATTTGTTGTAAATGTACCTATTAGGCAATAAATACAAATCGAATAAATACTTAATGATATATAATTAAATACGGATTAAAGAGGGCCTTTCTCGATAGAAATAATTCAGCATTACTTAATCTTTCCTTATGAGCACGATTTAATTGTATTACATGATAAATTAAATAAAAAAATTGCCATGGAACAATACCTATCGAAATAAATCTCTAAATGTTAGTTAATAGTTGGACTAAGTTGGGGGGTCATAAATCATTAACAGACAAGAGGTCAGCTGAAAGTTTCTCGACTATAGCCACTTGCGCTAATCAGCAAATGAACGATCGCACTTTCGTTGGGATTTTTGGTATATTACTTAAGCTTACTTAGATGAACCTTATATATATAATCAATCACATCCCGAGTGATAAGGAACGATATTCCTAAAAATATAAACATGAAAGCGTGAAGCTATAACTACCCCCTAAACATGAATTTAATTTGAGCTGCCGCAAGAGAGACAAATTTGACATTCGCACATACACTTTTATTTTTTCAGCCGAGGTTTTCAGCGTCCTCCTGTATCGATTATTGAGCTCGGACTGTTTCAAATAGTTTATTGTGAGGTACAATGAGAAAGTAGCCTTTGGCACAAAGGTCTTAATACCGTAAAGAATTTGTTAGAAATATGATTTACTGATTTTGTTACCGATTACGAGCTTGAAATTATTTTAAACGCGAAAAAATACGATGACGACATTAATGTTTTTTTTCGCATAAGATAAAATGTCTATTTTCTATCCTTAACATGATAATTTAGGTTTAAAGAAAAAACCAATGAGATTTCTCCATTGTATACTATTTTTCACGAAATAATCTATGTCATCTTAGGATTAAATATCTCAAATACGCAATAAAAACTTATTGACAAATTGCATTGAAGGAACGTGAATTTTTTAGCCTTACTGGCTATATTTTAGGTATTACATCACGGAATCGTTCCTAAGATTAAATACCTCGTCTCCCGTTTCTCACCGCATCTCATCTCTGAGCTATCGCACGAAATTTACTTAATTTGGTGGTGCTAAAAGTGGTAATAAGGTGGTGCTAAAATAATTTCTAGCTGCATGCCTAATTGGTTCATGGTATGCAACAAGTGCACAATGGCTTGTCCAACTAGTTATGAATATACTTGTTATTCGCTCAGAATACCGAAAGTTTTTAGATCCTTTCCTGAGGGCATGGTATCACTCACAAATTTTGAGAGGGAAATCCTAACTCGGCTCTGATAAAGGATTAGGTTGATAGGTGGACGAGTATTTCCAAACTATGCCTCAGTCCCATTTTCATAGCTGGCATTCATTGTTTATAATTTACCCTCGCAACACGTAAAAAACAAACAAGTCACAACAACAACAAGTATACTTTTTCATACGAAAAAAATGTGTTTCCTAATGTTGCTTAATACTTCCTTTGGAAATGTTATTTTTTCTCTAAAAATTTGGTAAGTGTTAATTGCATTTGTTTAATATTATTATTAAAGTAGATCTGGAGCTAACCTCGGGCAAAATCAACACAAAAAAATCACTAACTTGAAATAGTTAGTTTTAAATTTTAAAAACTAACTTTTGAATTTATTTTCCTGTTATAATTCTTATTGGATAATAAAAGTCTCTTTAAAAAAAAACGACTTTACGGCGCGAAAAGTAAGTCTTACTTATTTGTAGTGGTATATGTACATAAATGTTATTTTAAAATCTAAACTTTATTTTAATACGTCAATATTTTTAATTAACTTCTTATTAAAATTTAAAACTTTTAAAAATAATAAATACGTACTGTCGAATTCAATATGTGCTGTCGTGTGTGTGTGTGTGTTTTAGAGTGATTGAGCATGGCTCCTAGAGAAACGTAGAAAATTCACCGAAGGTTCATCTACCTAGCCGGGTAAAAAAAAACGTGTATATAATGCCTATGACAGTTGTTCTATAAATTGGTTTAGTATTATTTATAATTTAAGTAGATTGAATAAAAAAATAAAAATATGGGTACATTTGAAAAAAAAACACCGTACGTTACATTCATGCCGGCTTCATAATACTTTATACCGTCACAAAACGAGCGTATCTAGTGTTGACGGTATAGTAATCCTATTCGAGCGGTGTTATTAGTGTATAACACCATCGTCATTTTGAATGGCACTCGTTGAGGCTTATTATTGATGATCAAGATTTTGTGCAGTTAAATATTTTTTAAGAGTATTGAAAAGAGTACAGGAGTAAGGAATGAGGAAATGGTGGCTCCCTGCTGGTCAAGGCAAAATATCTGCGGCCCAATGCACAGTCGCGTTAGTTTGCTGCTAAAGTGACAGTTTTATTAAAATTGACGGAGTATGAAGAATGACGTGAACTAATTTTGATTGCCTCGTCGGACGGCCGCAGAAGCAGCAATTAAGACGTAACGGTACAAAGACGGCGAGGAAACTTAAGCGCCAGAAGTGTCGTCTATCGAGCTGCCTGAAAGATTTCCTCATACTTTTATAATTTGTAAAAAGAAAAAAAAACCTTAAAAAGGCCTAATACAATAAAACGTCTAAGACGACACCTTCGATGGATAGGCAATACCCAACCCAGATCGAACGTGCTCGAAACTCTGAAACCTCAATCAATATATTTTAATCTAATCCTGAATTATGAAATTTAAATAGATTTTAGAGGACGTAGTTTAACTAAACGTCCACTTTAAATAATGAACGAATTCCCCTGTATATTAGTAGGTCTTATTATAGGTCTATATTAGTATTTATTATCATTAAGATAAATATTATTATTGAATACAGGTGAGGGTGTTTTTTTAGTTATTAGTTTACGATGGGTAAATACGTATATAAACCTATCATAGGTAAATAGAATTCTTAAATACTAACTTTAACTAGGTAAAATATTTGAAAATATTTACTGAGGTTTTTTTAGATTAAAAAAATATGCCATTAATTACGATGCAACCAGTTTGTTGTTCTAAAACCAGCATTCGGAACAGAATAAAACTACTATAATATTAAATTTGTATTCTGTATTTTTAACGCATTTTATGTTATTTTAATTAAGTAGTGTTGTTTACAAGATAAAAAATCATCATATATAAAAAAAATAATGATCATAAATATAAATGAGGTAATGGTACAACTTAAAAAGATCAGTAGTTTTAAAGTTTTCGTTCAAGCTTGAATACTAGCATAAAACAGAAATAATATTATCTTTGTTGTGTATTTTTAAAGTACATATCATAATTTTTAATATAGTTATCTTTCTTACCCTATAAATATAAATTTGTTCTTATTTATTATTTACAAGTATATTATTTGTTGAAACCTTATATTAAATATTCAAAATTGGTAATAAATGAAGAATTTGGTGACACCGTTGTTTTAATTTTCAATCTTAACACACGATTATAAATATCAAGGGATACCAAATAAAAAAAAGAAGCTATCAAATACAAGTTTCATAATAAAAACATTTTTTAGCTAAAAAAAAAATGTTTCCTGGTCAGATATTTTAGATGGAACATCACAATCATTTTTTTTCGAGCTAATCTAAAAAAAACGGATGCTCAAATCTTATGCAATTTTTCAAGCCTTTATTTCAGTTTGTCTTTGATGTGTATATCAAAATAATATATGTGTATAATTTATTTATAATTTTTGTATATCAAAATAATATATGTGTATAATTTATATACGAAAAATAATAATAATTGTATTTTCTTATCATTGTTTTCAATGACTCATGTCTCGTTTCAAAAAATATCTTCATCATGATAATGGACCGTACCATAACTAATGTATTTCTTTATTTGTAATCAAATTTCCAAGATGCGTTGAAAATAATAATATTACTATTAAGTTTAACCCGGACAAATATATCGATACAAAACGATCCATTCATCTCGTACCGAAGATCGTCCGTCCGCTAGCGATACAATGGGCCTCGGCCGAGATTCGGAAAGCGGGACACCGCAGACACAAACCTTTTTCGAATCCACGTCTGAATGCTGAATGTCCACCTTTTTTCCATTCAGCATTCCTTTCTGAATATTATGTGTTCGCCCACTGCTGTCTTCGGCCTTTTTTCAGATCCATGGAAGCAATATAAGATAAGATATATAGGGGTAAGCACGTTTTGTTTGCAATTTTATAGTTTCCCTAATAAAATGGTAAAAAAACGTTCAGTTTTGAGCTGAAATTATATAGCTGCCAATAATATACGAGTATTTACTTAACTAGTGGTCGTCCAGTAGTCAAAATTCGACCGTAGTTCATTATTTTTTTAAGTTTAAAAATTATTAAGGTTCTTATTACTGTGAGTTTACCTCTACAACCAGCGTGTATAAATACAAGTGAGCGTGTATAAATATGCATTAGCGTGTGTTGTTTGCCTTAATTCCCTGCAGTACTTATGACATTTAAAATTTAATGTTAGTAACGTTGAAAAAAAAACACAATTACAGCTCGTATTTTTATTTTTTTTGATACGATTCATTGTCAGTTTTAATTTTTTCATGTCAAATGAGATTTGGCATTCATAGAAGTATAAGATGGCATTATTAATTATTTTTCCTTGTCTTTAACTACAATGACATCGAGAGACTATTGAATAAGGAACATTTTAAATCACACAAAATTCACAGCTCGAAACTCAGTATGACCGTTTTATTTAATAAATTAAATTTATTGTAACACATATTATAGATAAATTTTAAGTTTCTGTACTCCTTCCCTATATAAACTTTTAAACTATATAAAATCAATAAACATTATTAAATTTCTCTCAAAGATTACCTATACACGCTGTAACTAATTGATAAAATAACAATAGGATTATTGTATAGTAATCTACTACATGGAATCTCTTGAATAGTAATTGTGCTCTAATTGTGTTAATGTTATGTTGTAAAGTAAGTTAGTACCCATTGCAATAGGTAGCATTCATAATGAAATCTACCAAAAACTTATGATACGGATTAAATAATCCCCTCACCCCTCCTCTATTCTGTGTGCTTTGCCCTCGAAGCTCGGAGGGATTAACAGTTCCGGAAGGGAGGGGAGGGGGGAGGAGTTGGTCCGATTTACCCCGATATGGGAAAGGCGATTCATTTTGGGCATAGCTCGTTAGACAGGCAGCGGACGGGTGCGGTAGGCCCAATTTAGACCATTTTCCGTTTTACCCTCCGCGACTATTATCCGATGCCGTGTTGTGAATGCATGTGTGAGTTTCACATGCAACCTTCTGTGAAATTTCCCGAATATTAGCGAAAAGATCAGCGGTCCGTCTCGCCTCGTGCGTCGTTTGAACACGGCGTATTCAGCATATTTATTAGCTATCATTGATTTTGTTTTATTTGCCTATGTGAATTAGAAAAAAAAAATAACTGGGATAATATATTATTCTATATTTCAAAATTCTCACTTCATACTCGCATCTACATTTAATAATGTTTCCGCACGCCTATTTATATAAGAAGAAACTCAACGTGAAAAATATTTAAAAATCACTTAGCCGAATGAACGACACCACCTCCGAGCGTCCTTCCGAGCTTAGCAATGAGCGTGTCGCATTACATTCATACACAGCCTATGAAAAATTGTGTAGGGAAAAGCGTTTAACCACAAAAACTATATTTATTCGGCACGGGTAATGAACATCGCAACATGTTACACAAATACTTATATTTCAACAGAATACAAAATTAAAACATATTTTATGCTATGAAAGCGTGTGGGGGGCGTTCAGAGCCACCACTCACAAATTAACCGGAGGATGTTATTAGTAACAAATGAGTAGGTTATTTGAAGGAAAAAATTGTGTTATTAATTTTTTAAATCTTGAAAATTGTTACATATTTATATAAAATGAAAATTATACAAAAATAATTTCTTACTCATAACAAAACACCCCCCCCTTAAGTCTTCCGTAATGCTCTTGGGATATCTTGTATAATTAAAGTAAATTTATTACTTATTTACTATCGTAAGTTTTAAAATTTGAACAATTTTTAGCTTATACACAAAAGCTATAAGCACAAATGTTTTGAACTCCCTTCATTTGATATTTTATATATTTGCATTTTATACAAATATCGTACAGTACTAAACCCCCTAATAAAGTACTTAAAAGCAGTTCTACGAGTTATAAATCGAAAACATTTTCGTTATATTTCCGATGTCTTATTATCTGACTACAAAGTCCTTGATATCCGTCAAATCTTTATTAAAAACGTCATCATTAATCAACGGCTCTATAAGCAACAAACCCTAGATAAGGCAGTAGAAAATATGATACTGCCAAAAATGAATACCACTTTTTGACAACGGTTTGTCAATTTCCTTGGACATAAACTTCTCAACAGCACAGATGAGCAATTTAAGAAAGCACAATCTAAATTCATTCTTGCAAAAACATTACCAAACGGCTCCTCGCAATACGCAGAGACGCATCTGAAAAGATGGTGAGCAATGTATTACAATAGAGAAATTAACATAATAAGTAATTTTATATATTTTCTTAGTATATAAATTATTCGTAACACAATTATCAGAATTATATATTTAATAAATGTATACGCATGTATAACATAGTAACTGGTATATTAGAAACTACTGATTATATTATTTCATGAGAACAAGTACAATGAATAGTGTTTTAATGGGAAATTAAATTAATAACATTAAATTTAAGTTAAATTTGTACGGTTTTTCTTGCATTTTGATATTTAAACTGATTTAGCTAAAAAATGTCCTTGCCCGCTAACCGCGGTAAACATGAGATACGAGGTTTAATTTCTCGTTGGTGCTCTAATCCTGCAGGATTACAATATTATGTTGTTTTTACACTCAGTGAAGATGTAAATAAATAGAGTGGTGGGTTTTCATATCAGTTTTCACTTCTAATTTATTTTTTAAACGGTAAACCCAAAAGACAAATATTTCCAATGTGTCGCAGGCAATCTCTCAGATGATACCCCGAAATTCGATCCCAACTCTGATTACAGAACCCGTTTTTTTTTCAATTTACACACATCTCCGGGGCTCAACATCAGGTAATCGAACTCCACAACGGGCGGAAAGTCATCACCTCGAGGATGTAAGAAAGTGCGAAGAAGGGAGGATGGGACGAAAGATTCCCCGAGGACGGAGGGCCTATCTTGTAGGGTGAGGGTTTGGGGGGAGGGGAGGAACTTGTATAGATAATGCCTTCACGTATTCCCCTAAAGCGGTAAGTTTTAAATTGGGTGCGAGTGAGGTTAGAGCAAGCAGCCTTGAATGTTTTATCGCTTTCTGTAACTACGACCATGGCAAATAATGTTGGCTTACTAACGGCTAAAGTCGATCACGTACAGCGAATATATGTGAAATTTTAAATTATAAATTAATATTTGGTACTTAATATTATTTATTTATTATTTCCAGTTAAATTACATATTACCCAGACTAATTTCCAGTGCGATAACATGAACACTAATAAAAATATTCATGGAAAAATATTAAAAAAACAAACTCCTATACCTAGATACCTTATGCCTTATATAAATACAATACATACCTACATACTGAGTGTTGCAAAACCATTATAAAAGACGGTTTATGTTCCCTATTATGTGTGAGAAATTGTATAAATAACAGCAAAAATAATGCATGCCCAAATTTATCAATGACCAAGGCAAGGCTGGTTAATGACCTCGCTAGCGACCGTACTTATGACAAGAGCGATTTCACATTATTACGTAAAGTTTACATTTTTTTTACTCGGAAACCATGATGCATTTTGATATGTTTTTGATATTATAAAACAAATCATGTTTGAAATCGCTGGGCCTATTAGCTGGATATTTTTTTATTGGGAATGGTCTGGGAACACGGTGTAATAGGGGATCATTGGCAATTTTGTTATCACGCCGTCCGTACTTGGAAAATCAACTTTTGCATAAAGACATTTTACTTAACGGCAATACATAGGCATAGTCATTTTTAAAATTTACCATGAAATTTTCTTCTTTATATAATAAACAACGCAATGCATTTACTAAAAAATGTTTAGGAAAAGTCTAATAATAACAGAAAATAATATTATACACAAACTTTAGAACTACATAGGTATTTTTATTACAAAATACTAAGCGACATATTTACGACGTAGAACTACTTAAAGATTAATTAATTTGCATGAAAGAGCCGTGATAAATAGGTAAAAAAACAATACATAGATGCTATGCCTTGCTGAAAATCTCGTTAACCTAGCGGTTATGGTGTTTGATTAAAGACCCAACGGTCGCGGGTTTGAATCCGCATATTAGAGCCATACAATTTTTAATGTTTCATTACCATCATCTTCCTTGACTCTAGCACAAACACATTTAGCTTAGTTAGGTAGGGCCCAAAATAAATGTTTGTGATCTAGGTTATAGCAATTATTTTTTCTTTAAAAATTAAATGTCATTATTGTAGAATTGTCTTTGCAGTTTCATCTATACTCTAAATATTCCGAAATCGTAGGCTCAACCGCTTAAGAAGAGAAAATTGCAGAAATTCTGACTGAATGATCTAAGTTTTAATTGCTTATATCTCCTTAAATATATAATTGATCAATAAAACGTTTAATAAAATATTGTGGATATTCTAAATAAAATAAGAAGTAGCCATCGATTTGGATATCTTGGAAATACATTTCAAATATTGTCTTCTTTGTTTCAGGTTATGGCAACGTGAGTCCAAGAACTGCAGCCGGAAAGCTGGTCGCAATGTTTTATGCCTTCCTGGGTATACCGCTAGTCCTGGTATATCTATCGACCCTGGGGGAGGTACTCGCCAGATCATTTCGAAAGCTTTACGGAAGGAGCTGCCAAGCCTGCACGTCGTCGGCTAATGCTAAAACAAGTGTGAAGGACAAGTCGACGTCAACCTTAAGTGGCAGTTTGAGTTTTAAGGCTACCGGTTCGGGTAAAATGCAGACCAGCTTCTACAGCGACATGAAACCGGAGCTCGGCAGTGATCTCATGGGCCGAGGAAGTGTAGTGTTTTTAGATTGTATGGAACCGCGTGGACTCTTGAGCAACGCAAACGCTCTACAGAACATTAAAAACAAACATTGCCTCAAGGGTTGTCCTGACCAAATTAGAGTACCAATATATTTGTGTATGTTGATCATTTTAGTATACATAGCTCTCGGTGCCGTCCTATTTAACAGAACGGAAGATTGGTCTTTCTTAGAAGGAACATTCTTCTGCTTCTCCAGTTTAGGGACAATAGGTTTTGGGGATTTGAGTCCTGGCCACTACGCCAGTTCTGTATCATCACAGGCGGAAGATATTGCCATATCTATCTGTTGCGTATATATATTCATAGGAATGGCTGTTATTGCTATGTGTTTTAACTTAATTCAAGATGAAATAGTGCTACTGGTAAGGAGATTTAACAACGCCTGCGGTGGTGGTAAAGACACTCTAACTACTGGCAGCATTGATGATAATGTCACAGAAGATATATCAATGTCTCTAATGTCCTGACCGAGGCCTATTACCGATCATTCCAACCATGGTCCCAGCACTTCGGTTAGTAGTCAACAGATCGTTATTACTCCAACGACGTCATTCCAGGCCACAGCGCATGCAAGCGTAAATCTCAACGGAGCAGACATTGGTAAATGCAACAGCCTACCGAGAAAGAAATCATCTGGATCCTACAACTACAGAAATTCTAATTTCCAAAGAAACACCCCTATTAGAAGGTCTAGTGGCAATGAAACGCATATGGAATACTTCGTCCCGAGGAGTATCAGTGAATTCAACCTAACAGGAATCGCTAGCGAGGTAACTTCACTTCCAAATCCGCTAAATTCCAATATTACCAGGACAACGATCAGGCCGTATAGTCAGAAGTTAAACCCGAGTTTAAATCAACTAAAACCAAAGGATAAAATGGTGACATTTCAAGATGACCAGCTGATCGAGGGTGACTCAAATAAAACCGCAATGGACGACATATTTATGTGACACAGTGATAGCTAAGTAATACAATGTACAGTAGCTTTAACATTTAAATGGTTCCTCGAAACTAAATAGTTTCGTAATATGTTATTAACTAAAACAGACCTATCGAGAGAGCAGTCGATTTATAGATCATAGACATAGTTCACGGGCCAGCTAAAATATATGTATAATTTGGTGGTACACATTTCCCCTTATGTGTATGAATAATGCTCATAGAGGGTTAGTGATTTTCAAAATTCAACATCGGTAATTAAGAGCCCTTTCTTAGTTTCCACTTTGAGATGAAAATCATGGATCCTTATCCCCAAATTATACCGATTGTTAGGTGCTACATGTGACTAATTTCATTATTTTGATGCTCATTAATTAAAGTGGATTATTTTTACACATTCTACACAGAATATTCTACACAGGCTACCAGTCATTTCACCAATAAAGAATACTTAAATTATGTGAATATCAAAGTGAGTAAATAATCGCAATTGTAATTGTAATCGCAATAATCAAATAATTATAATCGCTTTGATCGTGGTTTTCCTTTCTCTCAATTTTCTACGAACACAATTATTATTTATTAACTTAAAACAAACTAAATGTTCTTTGTATGTTTTTAACCGCTTACAGAATTTCGATTTAACTAAAAGTGCAATTTCAACTTAATTACATGTAAACGATATTGTGTGAAATAATACTAAATATTTAATCGCTCTCACAAAAAGTTTATTAATCAGCGATGGTGGAATCTCAAATTACTCTTATTTCTCACTTAATATTATATTTTTTATCGTTTGACTTTTATTTTATTAACTGTGACGACAAACTAAAATTGTAAGCTCCATATACGAGTATTCGCTACATATACTTCACATAAAAACGCACCAGAAATTGAACCTCGGATCTGATAGAATCGCAAACAGTGCGCTAACCCAATGCACCATATGTTAGCTGTAGTTATTCTACGAAAAAATATGTATTTAATCAATAATTTTGTTTTTTTGTTTTATATTAGACTGCGCGCTGTCTACGGTAGAGTTCAATAGTGCGCTGGTGCTGCACATCAATATTCTCCACGATTTCGATTTTCATATTCATCCAATGACCGATTACCAATATGGTTTTTAAATTTAATGAAAAATATTAACGTAAAGCCGTTTAAAGCGTAAAAGCTTGTACAATTTGAAATTGAAGTTAAAAACTTAACAATTAAGTATTAATTTAATCATCTTTGAAGAGTACTTACAATTTAATATTTTGCAATTAGTGTCACGATGTTTTTTTCAGTATTTTGTTATTCATGAACTTGCTGTATATAATTTTGTGTCAAAAAACAACATGTTATTTTTTTGACATAAAATTATATACAGCAAGTAATTGTTACTAAAAATTCAAAATTACGCTAAAAATAGTCGGTATTAATAAAATATTTTTTTTATCTAAAATGCACTATTTCATTACGAAAAAAAATGCAAACAAACAAAGTTAAATGCAGAGTGTTTGAAAACTATTAAGCCTCTTTGAGGGGGGGTAATATGGCGACTTTCAATATGCATACTTTAGTTATATGTTTTAATGCACGGTTGAAGAAGCTTTTGTATATATAGTTAATGGAAAAAGTTATCGTTACAGGGCTAGTTTTATTTATCAATGTATTCATTATCAAGTGCAAAACAATCATCTCCTTTTACTTGTCGGTATTATCTGAGCCTAAAGATTGAAACGGAGGTTACGTCGTTGAGTAAAATGAACTCTGCGACGATAAAGTTTTCTCTTAAAGATTAGGAAAATATTAAAAAAAATAATAGTAGAAATATGTTTTTAAAAACATGCTTTTATTTAAGCGCTTGAATGTGTATACAAAATTTCATGTCCGTGCTGTTGACCGTTGAGGAGTTCCTTCGTTTGGGGCCGATCCTGGGTATAAACTCAGGTCATGCTTACCATAAAAATGCATTGTCATCGGAACTGCACCGACATGCCAAATTTCAACTCCGTAGGATAAGAGGAAGTGGTTCTAATTCAGCTTGCAAGATTCGACCTAAACCTACATACAAACATTGCAAGCTAAATAAAAAATAAAATTGCATTGCTAAATAAATGTTTGTAAAAGTAATTGACTTCTATCCATGCATGCACATATGGGTTAGAACGGCCGTCTTCAATTAAAAAACTTATCTCCACACAAGTAATAAAAATATTTTTAGTTAGTTATCACAAAAAAAAGTTATCACAAAAAAAAGAAAAGTTTTAAATTTATTGTTAGCGTAAAATTTCCGCCTTAATTTTTCTTAATTTCTTACTTCAGAAATTCGTGTTGTGTGAGGTTACCTTATTATGTTGCGACCATCTCGTTTTATGCCATTGGACAGTGCGGGGCGCGGGTTGATATCAATTCGTTTGTGAACCATTTTAACCTTTCCGTTACGACGTCGTAAAGGTTAGAGTCGCATGAAAATGAAGCCATAAATCCTACGGTCACAATGACCTCAGCAAAAGTAATTATCCAAAAAATTTATGACGATTACTTCAGTTTAGAGAGTTAATATTAAGCAACTCTCTGTTGTTTTAGAAAGAGTAAAATTTACTACCTTTTGTTATCTTGAAATTCTGTGTAACATTTTTATAAAATGTGCGGCTTTGTTATTTATTTATCTTTGTTATCTATAACAAAATCTATTTAACAATTAAACTTCCCTTCGCATCAAAAAATGGGCTGTTTTGATGGACTAAATCTTTCACATAATATAAAATGTATAATTACAGAACAACTCCCCAGAGAAGATTTTACATTTTATTTTATAATAAATCCTATAGCGTGTGGCGAAGTGTCGTCATTTTTTAAAATCAACACTTCCGAGCTTTAGGATTTATTATAAAATAAAATGTAAAATCTTCTAAAATCTTGTAAAATCTTTCGGCTAAAATCCCAGTTATAACGCGATTTTCTTATTTTCTTACTTAAATTATTAAATAATTCAACAATTTTAATCAGAATGACTCAAATACTGTCATAATGCGCGGCTAATATGTACATAGTAGACTATTTTTTTTTTATAAAGCGTGTCAATATTTTAAAAGAAGTTTTGATAGTTTTAAATCGTTTTAAACTATTTATTTATTTTCTGACGTAAGATTTTCCCATTAAAATGTATGTGTCAATCACTCTGAGTAAAAACATAAATAAAATTGTGGTAGAAATTGAAATAAATACATATAAATCATGATATTATAAGACGGTAATTTTGAACAAAATGAGGTGATTGTTTTATTGTTAACCTAAACAATACCAGCACATTTGAAACTATGCCGAGGTCATTTTTGAATTTTGAAAGAAGTTGTAGATTAAAATAAATGGCAATGTAACGCCTTAAATACTTGGTTGACAATTACACTAGGAGAAAGTTTAATTTATTTTTATACGTAACAAAAGAATAAAAAAAAAGTATTTATAAAAAAAAGTTTTCAACTAATTTTAACTCTATATCAAATTTACGTTCTATACTATTCTCAGACGTACCCCTGGTTACCAGATATTATAATTATATATTAAAAATATGATTTGTAAATATTATCTACTTTAAGTCTTATTGCGCAACCTAATATAAAATAACTAAATTTATGATAATAAAATTTCTATTTTTATAGTAAATCGGTTACAACACATACATTCTTGTACCGAGTATTAATTTCTTTATATTTTAGGTTTTATGTATATTTTAAAATAATTTAATATTAAAAAACCTCCTTTATTGACATAAAAAACGAGCATGATTATTTTAAAATTCATGAGTAAAATAGTTACTCTAAATATTTCTTATAAAAATATTATTTATTTTATCTAATAAATTTAATTCATTTGGAACCTTTCAAAAATAGTTTATATTTTTTAATGGTTGATTTTATTTTTATTTTAAATAATTTTTATTTCCGGAATGTGATTAATGTTTAAAACTTAAAAAACTGTATCTTAAATATTTATAAACCTAACCATTTTTAGAAGTAGAAAAATTATAATTTATTTACATATTATTATGTACACAAACAAAATCTGTATTACAAAAAAAATTGTTACTCATATTTGGTATATCTTGAAAATATTTTTGTTTTAGTAAAATGATACCCTAAATAAGTACATATATATATACTTAAATTATACTTCCGCCAATAATCCAATTTAATATCTTCTGATTTTGGGCTCGCAAATTATTGAAAAATATATAAATTGACATTATTTACACACTGTGTGTAAGAAAAGATAAATATCGTCGTTTATGAGATAATCACACGTCCCGTCTTCAGGCAAGAGTTCCACATACGAATACGTCTGATGGGAACCGTTCGCAACCGAGTAATAATTTACATAGTATATTCTTAAATAAACACAATAATTGCTAATCCGTACACATTTTAATCTATTTTTTTTTTATTAAGCTCGTCAATGCAAAAAAAATATCATGTTAAATGTATGAATTCATCCTAGAATATCAGGGTATTTTCCTAAAAATCACATAATTTTAAATATAAGAAACACTAACATACCACTTTTCAAAAATTATTATTCTTTTCCTTTTATTTCAATACTAAATACGATGTTAGTTAAATATAATTGCAGATTTTAAAGGTATGAAGTTAAATTTTAAGTCCATTAAAACTTTTTAGATTTTCTAATTTGTTAGATTTATATGTTTCATTTGTTGTAAACAAATTGTAAACTTGTGTAAATTGTAAATAGTACCTACTGTATATAATTATATGGTCACTTTTAAGTACATTGAGGTCTCATGTTAACTTACAAAGGTGTTTTCTGTAATAAATCTTTCTGTTTATAAGTATTGTTTTTTTTAATACTTTTACTTATTTTTATCGATTCATGAATTTATTGAAGCTGCCTGGTCGAATATCACCGTTTAACTAGTCAAACCTAATACATACGAGTGTTAAATTATCACGTTAAAATTATCGAACAACGAATCCGGGACCTCTGGACCCGAAGCAGACATTTGTACCACTGAGCTGCGAGCCGTTATGTATGAAATGACAAAAATGAACATCCTGAATATATAGAACCTTCGAAAAATCGTTTTCACATAGATGGTTTTCAATAATTATTATAACTAAATATATATTTCTTAATTTATTGGCAACTGCTAAGAAGGCAACTGCGAATAATTTATTTATATTATTAATGAATCTAGTAATAATTAACAACACAGATTATTTTTTCTCTCAATTTCAATTTTTACGTTGCCAAAAGCAACTTTTATTCATACTACATACACTTTATTATTTATACATACTTATTATTACTTTATTACTTATTATTATTTATTATTTATACATTTATTTTTTTATATTTATACTTTTTTATTTATACATATACTTTTATTCATATATACAAATACATTGTAAATAGATCCAGCTAAGACACTGTCTTTTCAGGCCATTTTTTTAATCTTAACTAAAATACAATTTATTTACACATGCATAAAATGAAATACAAAATACCTACAAATTAAGTTAACATAAATCGTGTGATTTAAAAGAGAATACAGCAAGAGTCACTAGTTAATTTAATTAGGATACCAAAATATTTTTTTATAGATTTTTTATAGGTCACACTGACGGCCATAGGACGGGGATAGTAGCTTATATGCATTTATTTATACGGCAATGGAAAGAGACGGCAATAGAGTCGGTCAAATTAAAGTCGTCTTACGAGGCTTCGCGAATTCATTTCATTCTTTTCCGGGGTGCATTCGAGTTGAGGTTTTTATTAAGTTTCCCGCCCCGCTGCGCTGTCTACGGCGTAGAGCAAACTATTCAGGGCGAGCACTTCAACGATTAGGTCTATTTTTAACCACAAACTTCGTCGTTTCTAGGTAAGTCCTTACGGCAATGGATTTAAAATAAATTATGACATTTCCTACATCAAGCAGAAGAATAATTTGAAATTTTGTAATATGATTTTACGTAATTGTAATATACTTTTTTAAAAACTAAAACACATCGTATTAAAAAAGAGTTCACCAAAATAAAAGAACGCAAAAAAGAGTAGAGATGATGGCTAATGTCTACTATGTGAATATTTAATGTTGGGACTGTTTTAGAACTTGCCCGAGGCAACAGATGAGGGGATCCTTTATAGACCTTTGGGGATCCTTTGAGTCCTTCAAGATTGAAGGGAGATTTCCTATGTGTATTAATTAATATTATATAATAATCTGGTGATAATATTTGCGGCCGCTCCCGTAATTTTTGAGGGTTCGCCGAGGCGATCTGAATTAGGTCCTGGATCAAGACGAGGACTTCAGCGAACGTAAAAGTCTCTTTAGCAGGCCTTTCTGACAAAACTTCCTCCATCGGCTCAGGCATTGGATTTCTGAGTAAGGATAGAAGTGGCCTCGGGGGTGAGAGGTTCAGAGGCTCAGCTGATCCTGTTCTCAAGGAAGCTTCCTCCTCTATTCTCAGCCACGTAACATTTTGAAAGACGAGCAAAGAATCTGAAATTCTAAATTACCAGACAACATACAACTTTTTGGTAAAAGACATGCATTTCTTATTTGGAGCTTTAAATTCTCTAGACAAACTATCAATGAACAAAATAATTAATTATAAGTAATCCATTGTTGGAATAAATATACAGGGTGTCCCAAGAGCATTCTTAAAGATATAAGGGGGTGTTTATGTTCTCTATTACGTGTAAGAAATTGTAGAAAAAAATGCGAAAATAATTCGTGCTCAAATTTATTCATTTTATCAAGGCGCTCGTGTAAATTCCCTTTTTTGTTTAGCTCTTTCCTTTGCTTAGTGCGGTTGAACTTATGACAAGAACGATTTAATATTACCACGTAAAGTTTACATTTTATTTTCACGGAAAACCATGATAAATTTTGATATGACGTCAAAACAAATCATGTTTTAAATCGCAGGGCCACTCAGCCGGATTTTTATTGGGAATGGTAAAACACCTACCTAAGATTTGGAGCAATTGATTTACTTGTTACATGCAAATAAAAATATAATATAAACGCATGTTGTGATCACTTAACATAGTTATTAAACGATTCAAAAAACACTTATGTTTAAGCATGGGTAAAATACCTAACAATTAAACTATAAAATTGTTACCTAGACAAAAGCTTAATATAAAGTAGATTTAAGAGGGTACAGATTTTTTGCACATCCGAAGAATAATCTTAAGAAGCTTCCGTGGTCTCAGTTTCGTGCAATGAACTGACTGCAGGGGTTTTATTTGCACCTTTTATTAAATAGTTGACAGAACAGAGAGTTCTTCTTTTGCAGGGTAGGAAGAGAAAAAAGGAATTGTGACTGATGGTGGAAGATTTGAATTATTTTGGCTTCAACAATTTTTAACATGAAATTTGTATGATAATGTGAATAAGCTCAACAAAACTCAATAGGTTAATTAGTTTTAATTAATTAGTTTAATTAATTTTAATAATTAATAATTAGTTTAGGTTAATTAGTTTTAATTAGGTTAATAGTTAATAGGTTAATTAGTTTTTAATAATAAATTGTAACGTATTCAAAATAAACTTTTCAACAAATGAAAGCGTGCATTCTGCGAATAAACTAATTATCAATATGCAGTAAGTGATACTTTAATTGACACTTTTTGAGAAGTTATACTTATTTTGGTTTGAATATTTTTACCCATTTAACACACTAAGTAACTTGTTTTTAAAAAACTACTAATCCGATACCTACCACATTTGGTCAGCATAAAAAGGGCAGGTATATATTATTGACCCTGCGATTTCAGACACGATGTATTAAGACAACATATCAATTTTTTTCATGGTTTTCGGAAAAATAAAATTTAAACTTTACGTGATAATATTAAACTGTCGTAATGTGTCCGCCAGCTACGATGCAGTTGAATCACAGCTCTAAGGCCGCGCGCGAACCAGCAACGCAAAACGCAATCGTTATCTCGTTTTGCTATGCTAAAGGGCAAATTGATTAATTTGGAGATGAATTAATTTAGATTTTTTTTACATAATTTCTTACACGTAATAGGGGGCATATACGCCCCTGAGGTCTTCGGGAATGGTCTTGGAACTTCCTGTTTAAATTAGTAGGTAAACGCTCGAGTCAGATTATTGCCGGCAATGGGCGATCTGTCGAATGCCGGCTGCTCGATGTACGCAAACAAAAAGGTACATTTATGGCATTCGCGGCTTTTCATTCCCGTCTCCTTTTCAATTTTCCCGTCGCGGGCTGAATGGGCGCGGACGGGAGACGGGGCGCGGTGGCACGGAGGCGCGGGGGCGCTAGGCGAGTCTAAAGGCTTTCACGATAATTTCCATATTCCAGATCCGGCTTCTGTCGATGCGAGTCGACAAGTGCGAATTTTCCACGTCCGCCCCTCAGCTCCCCCCTTCCCCCCCCACCCCCCACCCACCCCCCCGCCCGCCCCACCAGCGAACAGGTGGGGCATCCGAACGTAAACAATTTCGACATTCAATTGTGAAGATTTTTACTCCCTCGCACAATGGGATGATCTTGGTATGGAAAGTAAAAAGTAAAAAAAAATATTTGACATTTTTTTTCTATAATATATATAGAATGAATACGATAGTAGTAGAAGCAACTCTAAACTCTCCGAGCGCCTCATTTAAGATACTCTATTTTGATCTTTGTAGGAAAAAATATCGAGTTAATCTAAATATTTGTAATAAACAATGAAGAAATATATGAATAACTATAATTTGAGTTGAATTGTATTTGGTTTGATAAAATAAATACATAAGAAATTAAAATAAATATTTGAATAGTTGTAAAATACTGTAATAATCAATTAACTGATTTGAAACGGTCGTCATTCATTATAAAACGTATAATTTTTCACGGTATATAAAATCCAAAAAATTATATGTGTTTATCTAGTGTCAAATGTATACTTGTTAGTATAAGTTATCGGATATTCTTTTTTATAAAAATCTTCAAAATGCAGAAATTTCCAATTAATTAACATTTAATTTTAACCTTCAAATTTCATTCTTAAAATATTTAGAGTATGTTACAATTTAAGTATAAGATTAGTTTACATAAAAACCATGTCTTTTTTACTAATGAAATATCAATGTTATAATATTGATATTATAATATTAGGTGGTATAAGTACCACATAAATAAAATGCAGTAAAAGTATGCTGTAAAAATTTATACAAGTTATATAAAAAAAATCTTATCAAATGGCACTGTTTGAATAGTTAAATTAGATTCATTTATTAGCTGTCAATATTTACACTTACCTCCCACAAATATATTGTGTAGGTAGACAATAAAAAATGTGTAACAAGTAACCGACCTCCGTTTAATAATATATTTGGAACAAGGTAGGGCATAAACTGACTTCTGAAGGATATTCCATTATTTAACTAAAAACATATTATATTTTTTATTTTAATGGGTTTTGTAATCAACATAAGAGGTCAAAGAACGTGGGTGGCTTGGTTCAGACCGGGGAAGTACATTTGTTAGTCCTTTTTATGCTAATATATTATAGTCAGTAGTATATTTCTTTCTGGAGCAATAAACTGGACACAACTGCAGCTTTTGTAACAAAAAAGTGACTAAAGTATAACTCAAAGTGAATGCACCGCTCAGATGTAGTACATGGTTGCTAGCTTCAATATGTGTTGGTAGTAAAATTTACTGTTAATAATATAGATTAACTGCTTTCAAACTTAAACGGTAACATGTATATTTCAATTAGGGGAACATAATATATTTTGATAATAATATGGTTACTGAAGATCTTTTCTCTCTTTCGCTCTCTCAAAGAACAATATTAGCGTAATCTAATCTTCCAGTCAATTTGAAAGCCTGCTATCCAATTCATAAATTACGCTTCCACGAGGACTTTTCATACGGTTGAAGAATTTTCATAATAATTAATTACGCCAAGGAGTGGAGCGTCTTTCGAAATTTTCAAAGCATATTTCCACGTGGGACGCGGAAAACCCAAGGGAAACATTATTGGCGTTATATTTCAATTAACGCGGTTTATCTTTGAATTAACGCGCGTTTATTGCGGGGTTATTCTTAACATTGAAACTTTCGCCCGAGTAAGTTTGCGTCGCTCCGAATCGCTGTTTAATATGGGATTTCCAATTTCCTTTTGAACGCTTCATTTAAAGGACATATTCTATGAGTTCTATGAGAAATAGCAACAAAAAGGCTCTAATTCAATCTAATTCAAATGTTCTAATTTAATCTCTATATTGTAAATAAATAATAGTATGTATGCATTTGTTTTCGATTAAAATACCATTGCAGTGTATTCGTATTCGTATCAGTATATTTACAATTTAGTTAATTATTGAAAATACCAGTATTTAAAAAAAAAATGCAATTTATACACAAACACAAATTATATTTATTTTTAACGTGTGACAACCCTTATATATTTTTTTTAATGTATCCTAATTTCTAGGGTCCTATTTAACTTTGGAAATATGTATTGGGATTAGGCCAAATGTGCCTATCCTAGAGTCAGGGGCTGTAAAAATGGTATGACCATGTGCGAATTCGAACCCGCGACCTTCGGGTCAATAGTACAATACAATAGTACCACGAAATAGTGCTTACACAATAAATACATAATTGTAATTTCTAATCACGTGCAAAGGATTAGTTTTGTGCATCACCTAAATAGCACAATGTGCTGTTCCAATGAGACGCCAATCATTTGTAGAAGTAGTTAGCATTTTGACTCAAGCTACGGGGCTTCATGATATTTTAAATTTAGTCATTAAATTATAATATAATACCTAAAGGTATATAATTTAAATAAAGTAAGTAACCCTCTGTTTACAGTTCCAGAAACAATCATCTCAGATTTGAGGATATTTTTGAAATTTCAGAAAACATTTCATAAGCCGACATACAAAAATTGCAAGCTAAAAAGCTTGTAAAAGTCAATGTGTGTGGTTACACCACGTAATTTTGCAATGACTTTCGTAAGGAACTTGATTAAATTTGTCATTAACTGCATAGTTATATAAATACTATATATTTTTCGAACTTCTCACCCCTCACAACAATGTTTCCGAACGCCTATTTATATAAGAAGAAAATCAACGTGACAAATAAACTAAAAATCAACGTGGCAGTGGGCATACTGAGCTCAGCAGAATGAGTATGTCGCAATTAGATTTATTTACTGCCCAGAAAAAATACACTAGAAAATTTATTTGTACTAACCAACATCTTTAATTTTTCTTTCAGAATTAATTATACCATAATTGACATGAAGTAGGGTTTATTAAATGAAAAATATCCTATCAAAGAAAGATCTCAAGGAACCTTTCGACAAATCAGGCCTTCGCTGCGTAATGTATACCTAATGGCTTGATCTTGAGCGTTGAGGTCCTTTAGAAAACCTCAACAATGCGTAACAATGGTCGTTTGAGCGAGGAAACGAGAACATTGAGGGTCCGAGGGTCGTACGGCGGCACTTGCGAGATATGAACTAGATTAACTCCTTACGTGGAAGCCTCCGAGGAGTAGCTTCCTCCCCGTAGCGACACGTTCGAAAGAAAAAGAAAATACACACACAAACACGCATATTTTCCACAAATTTAAATTTCGAACCTCGAACACAATACAACAATTTTCAGAAGTAAACAATGAATTTAATCAAAGTAACTCCCTTTTCTTATTACAGTATTTTCATTTCATAGAATTTTCATATTTATTCTAGATCTGTCCTATCAAAATAGACGATGACCTTAAATTTTCTAATGTGGGTATTAAGTGAAATCAAGATTGTTTTCTATACATATTTTGATGCAAAACCCAATTCCACAATAATTTAATTTTGTTTTTGAGTTGGTATATTCAAAAAAACAATTTTGAAGTTGAGTTGACACACGCAACTTTTCCTGGGCAGTAAATGAATCTAATGCGACACGGTGTTCGGGTTAATTCGTGTAAATTCGACGACACCGCACACTAACCTAAGCTCGGTAAAGATTTTTAATCTAAGCTCGGTACTTTGCTGTGTTTATCTCACACGTGTCATTGTAGGGAAATCTTAAATTCATATATTCTTCATGATCTTTGATCTCAGCGAAATGATGTTCCAGGTTATTAGATGGAAAAAGTCTAGATGGAGTCGCGTTAGCGTCTTGGAGCCACCTTCTCGACTCGGCCGACTTCTCGGTTGAGCATTCGGGCCGCCGCCGCCACTTCTAAGTCATGCAAATACGTGAACCTAATTAGTAATTATGATTTCGTCGCATTTGCCGCGGAAACTCCGGACGCGTGTTCACCCGACGTCTTAGAGTTTGCTGAAAATTATGAAGAGACAAGTCGGGGGAATCCTACTTCAAGCAGCGAGTTAGTTTGGAGGTGGTGCGTGGTCACGTGGTGACACAACCATTGTCCTCAGCAGGCTCACTTCATCCGATGTCCTCGACAAAATTTTGCTATTGTTATTTTATTCTTTGTAATATTAATTGTCATACAATTTTTTTTTTTACTTTTAATGCGTAATAAGTAAGAATATAGTAGAAGCAGAAACATGAATTATAATTACTCAAAATTATTTCTAATTTAAAACACAAATTATCTAGTTATCATATATAGGTAGGTCAAATATAGATTGTATTATATTAGGGAGATATTATTTCTATTTTTTTTAAATGAAGACATTTTCTTCTATATTAATTCCAATATTATACATGGTGCTCCAAGACAACAGGGGTGTTGTCTTAGGGCACCAGGAGTAAGAAATTATTTTAATTAGATTTAACAGACGGTGCGGATTCAGTTGCTGTGCGAATTCCTATACCGAACCGATCGATAATGGCCTAGACACCGTTATGGCGAACGGCGACAACCGTGCGTTAACAACAAAGACATTATTACATTACCCTTTTACTATTTTCAATTAATGTTTACATTTTTTTCATGGCAGCCATGATGAATTTTAATATAGTTTCTTAACAAATACCACTAGAAATCACAAGAGCAATTGGCTGTTTTTTTAATCGAGAATGGTCTTGGGACACGGTGTATAGTCCATTTCACGAAACTACATTACTGAGTATTGTATATCTACACAAAGATGTTTATATTGTTGCTGCTTAAAATAGGTAGTAAAACAGATAACTACGCTTTGCATATTTAAAGTAGCTATTTTACACACATATTGCCATCATTGGAATTATTAACACTTTGTGCGGTCATTTATTATTCTCAAAGTTATTGGTAATTTTTTTTTTGTTCAAAATATGTGCAAATAACCTATTTAAAATTCTCGGTTTATAAATCCACCAAGATAATAACTTTATTTTTTTCGACTGTTATTAATGACTAAACCGTTTCCTTATTACTTTCAAAAGATTATTTGTTATATTTCACCATATAAAAAAATTACACACACTAGAGTACGCCTTTTCAAACACAAACGCATAATTTTGTATAAACTTTAAATAAAATTATCAGTTTATGAGAGTTTATGACAATTTTCAAAAAGATGATTTAAATTCAACGTATTTGCACACTACCAGTTGTAGATCGACTAAAACAGAGGAAATGGATTCTTCGCTTGTTGGACGAAACTCTACAGATGCAGTCATCGATTTATTGGGCCTAGGTCATTTTACCAGCAGCTATCAAGATAAATCAAGAGATTGATATTATATTGTAAAACACGAATTTATTTACAATTATTTTTTTTCTGTGTTTGGTAATTGCTATTAATGTATTTATTCGCGTTAAATATAAAACGTTGTAGCTTTTATTTTTATATATATTGTATTAGGTAATAAGTAACGCGAATCATCTGTCTAAGGCGCAAGAAGTTAATTTGGATTGCTGAATGTCCTTTGTACGAAGCGATGAATCTTTTAATCGCCTTAATATTTAAAAGATCGCAGCTCCCGAAAGGATGGCGGCGGTAGATTTCAGCAGAATTTTATATTCGCCGAAACGCGAAGATTTTCATACTCACCGTTCCGAGGAACGCGGAATTAATTTCGTGCCACTGAAATAATGATTTGACGTTATAACTTCCCATAGGCAGTGGTATGTCTAGATCTGTCTGTTGGGTGCTGGCAAATGGCGCTTGAGCCTTGAACATTTTAAAAATAAAACTTTTACAAAAAAATATGTAAAGTTTTATAACAACCGGGTTGTAAAACCAACCGAAAAGAGGTAGGCGATAGCGCAGGTCATTTCCAATCGGGATCATCCCATATGTAGTTATCAAATACTCTTTCGTTCAGAAGTTGTATCTCTTTTTCCAATTTTTTAATTTTAATCCCATTTTTCAAATAAAAAAAAACGAATCCTTTATGTGTATTTCCTTAACAATATTAGTGTGCCCTCGTATAAAAAAATATTTTACAGAAATTTGCTAACATAGCACTATAATAAAACTTTTATATTTTTCTCAATTCTTCACTTGGAATTTAAAGAAAAGTTATTATTTTTTTTAATTAACGTTTGTTTTTACACCCCCCTTAGTAAAATTTATTATAAATGTTGAAAATGCATGATTCGAGGTCTTATTAAAAAAATAACATACGAACAATATGACCATTTCTGTTAGGTTTTAGAGATATTTAACAATTTTCTGCAATTGATCTTATCAAAATGACTTATTTTTTTTATAAATTAACCAACCCACCTAATTTTTATGTATAATATTGTATGGGTTTATTTACTTACTTCTGTCGACGGGTAGTGGCTATTAAGCACAGGGTTGCCTGCAACGTTGTTGTCTTCATGCTGCGACGCTATGATCTCGCAAGTCTGTAATTAAATGCCTATTGTGTGTGTAAACCTAAAATATAGAAAGGGTGTATTAAAAATCACTACTGTCCTTTTAGGAGTTTGATGATCTTGAGCCTCGTATACAATGGGCATTTGGAACGGACGCGAGCGGAGATGAATCTTATCCGATGAGAAAAAATATTGGCTGAAATGTGAAAATTCGGAAATAAGTGGACTCAGGGCGTATTCCTCCAACTTTATTATTTCTTTCGACTAGTGACCCTAAATTAATTATCTTCCCATTTTTTTCAGGAAATTTAATTGAGTGGGCTCTGATTAAATAAAACCAATTAAAACCATGGATCTCGAGTTTTTTTATTGCCGTTTAATAGTAACTATTTTTTTTTTACAACCCTTTGTCTAACACAGAACTTAGGGTTTTTATGTACGAACGTGAGCAAAAAAACTTCTCGAAGTATTGGTCACTATTAAGAGACCTGCAAAAAAATATATTATTTTTTAGAAAATATTACAGCGTAACTTATTTATAATAACAGCAATTAGGGTCAGTAGGTTGGCTAATTTTATGAATCCACAAAGAATTAAAATATGAAGACCACTAAAAATAGGAGTGTCATTTTTTGAGCTAATTCAGTTAAAAATTCCATTTTTCCGATAACAAAGAATCGTCTACTTGAACAAAAAAGAAACATGGTCGGCCGTTGGGAAATGGTTTTAAATTTCGCCCGCAGGGATAGAACGAAGAATATTATTACCGAACGACAAAAAAAAGGTGGATCGCGCGTTTTCCTTTCTTCTCTCTTTTACAATTTATAAAAATAATAAAACCCGAAACACGCATTAAAGTATTTTTTGTTGACGTTTCCCATTCTCACCCTGTAAATTTCACTTCAGTAGGATTTTTTTTACACACCTAAAATTTTTAAACTCTGACAACGGCTATTAAGCGCAGGTTTGACTGCCACGTTGTCTTCATGTTGCGACGCCATGATCTCGCAAGTCTGTAATTGTATGCATGTGTGTGTATGCCTATAATATAAACAGGATGTATTTAAAAACACTACTGTCCTTTCAGGAGATTGATCAGTATAAACAGTCAAACATTAATAAGAAAGATAAATCCCAATTACAGAAAAATTAATTCAAAAACATTTAGAAATTGTTGAATGATATTTTAATGTTCGGGCGACAACGTCCGATCTCGTGAAAACAAAGTTTTTTAATAATTTAATTGTTTTAGTACGAACATTTTTTTTTTGTGAGACTGGTTTAGTTTTCGTTATAGATCAATTAGTGTTGATTTTAAATACACCCCTGCAATGTGTATATAAATATTCCTAAGTCACCAAATAAATACTATTTATATTCTGTGCAATGGAATACTTCTTTTGTCTTCACATATTCAGCATTCACTCTAGAAGCCGTAATGTTTCCATTATGCGCTGAAGATGAAAGATGCTTCCCGGCGCGGCGCCTGAAAACCCGGAGAGTCTTCAGCGTGTTGTGTCTCCGTGCGAAGGTCTGCAGCAGAGCGGTCACTTGTGCACGCCCAGCATTCCCTCGAACGAATCGCAGCGGCGCGCTTTGGATTCGATGCATTTGACGTGAAACTTTACAAGAAAGCGAAAAAACCTCATCTCTTCGTAAGTTATTATAGTTTTTAACAACTTTCTATCCCCACAGTAACTAATTTGTCCAATACGACATTGATATATTTCCCGCAATAAACAAGGAAATATTTTTGGTTTATGGATGTTTGTTAATATTTTTTATGTGTACCAAAGTATTATTAACTTATTTGTGTGTCTTTTATTTTAAAGTCTATCATAAATAGAAAATGTGTTATAAAAAATGTGGTATTGCAAAGAAAAACCTAAATAAAGTTGATTGTTCAGGTTATTTTTTTCTCTTGCTATGTGAAGTTTACGACCCTCCGCCTACACATATTAATGTTTGTTAGTCACAAGGTTTAAATATAACATTTAAATATTTTTTTACTATTCTTTGCTCATATATGATTCGTGAAGGTAAAAAGCACAGGACGATTTTAATCTTAGTAATCACATATAATTGATTCGTCATGGACCTCTTCCCAATGTCTTGGGCTTGCTTTTAAATCATTGTGTCTCATCTAGCATATAACCATGAAATGAAATATAATCTTTATGAAATATGCTATGCTTTTGTAGTTTTATTTTTCTCGATTCTTGTATTCGGCCAATAACCTATTTAGGTATAAGCTTTCGATTGATCGAAATGTATTGTAATATCCATATTTTTTGAGGCTCCTTTTTGGCAAGAGGGAGAGGGAGGAAACATCGCACTTTTTCATTATGTTTTAAAATATTCTCTTTTAAACGATATTTCACGCACTCAATATTTTTTTATTCTAAAATTTATCGATAAAAAAAGACGAAGTTGTATATTTTTATAGAGTTTTCATTATTTGCATTATTTAAATTGCGCTTTCAGTAAGCCAATATTCATATTCACCGCGTGTCGTCTGTGATCGGCTTTTATAATCAGAAGATAAGTAACGTCGCCATGGCATTTCCTCTATAATTAATGGCATAGTAAGGCGGCTAATGGTCGATTTTTATTGTAAAGGTCTGACCAGACTATATTTTGGAAAATTGTGCTTACATTGTGTGTTCAAATTTGTCTTCAATGCACTGAATGTTTCGGAATATTACTACGTCAATAAACTATGCGCTAAAGATATGTGTCCTACCCGCTTCATGACAAAAGCGAATGGAGATTTATTTTATATAAAGCTCGACCATTTTGTTCGCGGCTGACCGGCCGTCAAATAGGGTTTATCCCTTTTAGCGTTTTGACAGGCAGGGGATTCATATATCCGTACGAGTTTGCATATTGGCCATCATAATTCAAATTTAAATTATTAACTTATCATTTTTATTGCTGTCACCGATATGCACAAAATCCAAATTCAATTTCTAATGTATTGTCTATACAGGCAGCGGCAACTATCAGTCTCCTAGCGATATTGTTACATAAGAAATAGTTAATAAATCTGATTAATGCTGGCAATAGTGGTCGATATATGGACTAAAATAGTACATTAAAAAAAAAGTTTAATGATGTAACAGTGTGATTTACAATAAGACGGATTTACATCGTAACACCTTATAGCGACATTCCGTCTAAGCATGGGTCGCCAAAAATTTTCGACGTTTTGTAATCCACCTTGTAAAAAACCTATTTATATAGTCTGCCACAGCATAGACATATTTATTACGTTTACTGCATCTGAAAAATTGTCGTGAGACGTGCAAATGGTTGTTTCATTGTCAGTAGAGCTGTTATGATCAGGTTTACGACTCGCAATGCTGGCTGAGGCTGCGTCTGACCTATATGGCCGATGAATAGGTAATGAGACATCTTTGGCGGACATAAAAGACCACTCAGAGGCAGGCAAACATTACGTATTCCAACGCGGAATCCGCCAGAGAACGGTCCATTGAGAGTCTGCGAGCTCTTTGTAGCGCGCGCTTTCGATAACACCAGGCGCTTGAACCTGCCGTCCGAGTTGTAACAACGTTAAAAACATACACATAATTATAATTATTTTTATATACGCTTTGTATTTCTTTTTTTATTGAAGTTATACTTCTTTGGGCCCGTTGTACTCATTGGGATGGGATGTTGGTAGAGAAACCGCGTCACGCGTTAGAAGTATTTTTTACGTTTATCGAGTTGTAGAGTCCAATTGATTTATTTACGAAATATGTTTGTCGCATTGTAGAGTCCCTTCCGAAAATTGAAGCTAGCTCTCTGTGTTTTTTTTCACAAATTATACGAAAGTATATTCACGAAAGTGTATTATACGAACTTAATGATAATGTATAGGTGTAAAGTATAATAATGAAGTAACTTATAATAATATATTGAAAAGGAGAGAAAAATATCTTATATTTTATTTTTATATGCTAACACTTTGCTAAAACTGACCATGAGGGAAAATTTAGATTTAACATATTTAAAATATAATATATCAAAATATACTGGAGTGGCTTTTGGCTTTCTAATAGTTTTGACTTTGTAATTAAGCAATCTTTCGGCCAATAGCCTTTCAAATTTAAAAAAAATAGGCAATAAACTAAAGAGAATTGTTTTTTATACACTCTCTATATATATAACTCTTATCCGATGGCTAGCTAAATCATATGCCCACCGATCATTAATAAAATTATTATTTATTTCCTTCTAAAGCGTAGCTAACTACCGACTGGCCAATGTGAAATTATGTTTACAGGGGGCATAATAATATCAATTTTCCACGGAGCACGCCGTCTGCCCGAACTAATATTTATTCATATTTTTCGCATTCCATTCGAAGCGCCCTACAAAAATAAATTTACCTCACATTCACTTATCGAAATCTTAATTAATTTCTCGCGCCGTTGTTGAATCGCATACAACGAATATCAACCAAGCTAGAAGATTTTTTTTGTGAATGTTTTGTTTTAAAACTATTCGAACAATAAAAATATATTGATAACTTGCCAAAACACGGAGTTCTGGACCTCGTGGCTTTGTCACAAAGCACCGCAAGACTCAGTATTATACGAAACGAAGCCTTTAGTGGTCGGTTAAGACTTCTAAATTTTAGATTACTTATTTATTTATTCATTTATGCATTTATGAACACTATGAAGTGATAGTCCAGCCGCCGGATACCATGTGCATATGGACACAGAAGAGCGAGATAGCGATACTACTTGCTGGGCCCAGAAGCGACACGAGAATTTGTCCCAGTACATTTGAGTCGGCCGCCAAACTCACGTTGCACGTTACTGGGTTACGATACTTGTCTCGATCAGTACGACTAGGGATGTCGATTCGGTTGTGCGTGTTTCTAACAATCGTATATTTCGCGAATTAATTTTATAAAGTTTCACAATGGTGTGGTGATGTGCAGCAAGTAGTTGTTAGAACAACGTGAACTTCAACAGGGATTGCACACAATAGCGCCTCCCCGACAATACAAGCCATACGAATGAAAAAGGCATCTTTAATAATTTGGGCCCATTATTTTTATTTATGTACTAACTTATACCGATATAATTCACTACAATTTTTGCGTTACCGATTATTGGATTAACTGCGTTCTGCACACAGGCACGTAGTTCTGTGAAAAGATGAATATTCATTTTCCATTGCTGCACTTTTGTTAACCTACCTCCGTTTCGCGTAAGCATAATAGGCACCGTGCACCAAATGCAATCGTGTTCCGTCAAACGTGATGGAATCCAAAGACAATCTCCGCGAACCGTCTTCTTGAGCGGGCAAATTGAACCGGCTGCAGCGACAAATTGATTCTCGAAGAAAACACGCCGCGTTATATATATTGATATAGAAGGATATTATTAGCATAACATTACACTGACGTCAATATGAACGTATTTATTTTAAGGCGATAATAACGCCTGAACTGCGAAATTTGGGTATTTTTACAAGCGGTATTGCTGAATTTCAGAGACCTCCGTCTTTGAAAAAAACGTGTATATTTTTGAGAAAACACCGAAGTAAATTATAAGGAAAACATTCTAATTACTTACTTTAATAATAATAATAATAACAATAAATTAATGGAAGCTGTCCGAAATGTTTAAACTACAAGAACATTTTATTAAAACAGGTGTGAAAAAAATAAATATATATAAATAATTCGCTTAAAAAAATTGAAGCTAAATTTTAATATAAATTCATCTTATTCATTATAAATGTGAAAGTCGACTGTCTCTTTCGTATTCACTGTTAAATCGCTCAAACGATTTTGATGCAATTAGGTATAGTAGCTCGTTTCCTGAAAACGCGTGAAATAGGGTATGGGGGGAATGTAGGGGAATTATTTAGCCAACATGCTAGGAAGGTGTCTTTGGGCATTATGGGAAGATCTCGGAATTTCAAGGTCAACGCAACTATTTTCAGTGTCGCAGGCACGAGTTGTCGCGCGCTGAAAGCGCCTTTAAATCCTCCTACAAAGCCCAGCTGCCAACCCGGAAAAATAAATCAAAAGCTAAAAATAATGAAAATACTGAAATTCGCTTTCATTCTGCACATTCATTTTATCTTGCATCTCCTTTACGCGTGAAACATATCCACAAAGCTATCTCTGTTTATTAGCTACGAGATAAACGGCAGTAACATGGCCTTAAATAAGTATATATTTCAATAAATTATTAAAAATTACAGTATTTTTTTTTTATCTAGAACTTTAGAAAGTGAGTAAGTAATTAATCGTATCATTAAGTTAGGCTCAAATAAAATGAGTTTTTTAAAATGAGAAAATGAATAAGGAGTTTTTTAAGCTTTTTAGCGTTTTAAATCAAAAAAATGTATTTGTTATCCTGGAGACGGATTGATTGGAGAGGTAATATTGGCGGAGAGACACCGTCGAGCGCAATTCTGACTGTCTTATTTTAGTCTCCACAATGCGGGACTATTCAACACGATTACAAAACCCAGAGTCTGTAATTGTACGAGTGTACGTGTGCGTATTTTTACTTAATTTTAATAAATATTAGAGTATACTTCCATTATCTGGCGTCCTAGTGAAATTACTACGAAAAAAAAGAGAACCTAAGATATCTTTATTTCCGTAGGTATGGATATTAGCATTAAATTAGGGATGTTATTCATAAAATACAGGCCTGTGTTTAAACCAGCGTGCATTACCTCAAGCGATGCAAATATCTGTGTGTTCGGTATTCATTTTTCTTTGAACATTCTGGCTATATAATTTGTTTGAAAATTTTGATAATTGAAAATCTGTAAAAATATTAAAAAGCGTTCGAATTTTCCAAATGTCAATACTGTCACACTTTTATATAAGTAATGTAAACTAACGGCGAACGCCTATTATAACGCAAGGAATCATCTAAATACGGTATTTATATAAAACACTGTTTTAAATTTCTTATGCTATCTTTTTATTACCATTAAAAATATCAGAAATTCATAATTGTTTTTATATAATACTAATAGTATATAATGTTTGTAATTATGTAAATTACTACTGTTTTCAATAAAACTAAATAAATAAATAACCTCACCTATTCGCGCTTCTAAAAATGGTTGTATTGAAATGTGGTAAATCAAAACAAAACAAACCGCTTTTTAACTAGTGAGGCCCGTCGATTCCAGACAACTTGTAAAACATAAAAATAACAAAACACAGTAGTCCGGAAGGTAGAGGAAAATAATGTCACCGGCAGCGCAGGTAAGGGCTAGGAAGCCAACTATGAAAGGTCCGCCCCCTCCCGAGGGAGCGATGAAAAATAAATAGGGCGATCTCTCTCGCTTCGCCCGCCCGCCCAAACTTATTTGCCCACAATGAAACGTAAATCGAACTACAGTAGGCGAACTACCTTCGTCGGGTCTCAGAGCTAGGCATGGACGACTGTCTTGATTATATTGGCCTATTGGTCATTGGAATTTACCTATTTCAAAATATTTACACACAAACCATTTATTTATTTATTTTTATAGGTTTAGAGTATAAATTGAAGTCATTTGAAGTAATACCTTGCGTAATACCTTCGATTACTTATCTGGTAACGATTACCAGATGTGTAATCAAATTATTTTTAGGATAACATTTTTTTTTCTTGAAAAATTAACATGAAAATTATCAATAAGGGATGATTTACCAGTATAAACGTCCTTCGACTTGGTTTATTTATGAATAAATTGTAAAAATTGTATTCCCTACTTAAATTTAATAAATTTATCTTTTATCCTGATTTTTTTTAAATAAAATAATGATAATAAAATAAAATAATAATAATAAAATAAAATCGTATATATAAAAATACCTAGGTATACTACATACGCACACGCGCGGTTGTATGTATATCTACACAAATATATTTATATTTCTGAAGCTCACGATATTAAAACTGCTTGCCAATCTATGCTTATTTGAAGCGACTATTTTATCCTCTAAGGATTGTCGACCGTATTGGCACATATCCTTAATATAGGGTTTATGATCCCTATTACGAGCAAAAAAACTGCGAACGCAGTTCAACGCCAAATTTAATATTTTTATTAAGGGTCTGGTGTAAATTGCCCTAAGCATGCCGACACGTGATCGATATTCGTAGCTTTGGCCGGCGCGCGACCAATGATCCGTATTTGCGAGTAAACGATTAGCTGGCGTACATGTTACAATAACGGTTTAATATTATCATGTATGTTATACATTTTTTTCTCAAAAACTGTGATGAATTTTGGTGTCGTCTTTATCCATCTCCCCTGACTCTAGGACATGCACATTTGGCCTAGTTGAGTAGGGCCCTAAATAATTGTATATGACCTCCAATCTGAGCACCGCCCCGTGAGTTAAGTCATTGGGGAAGAGAAGACCAGCAGTCCCAATATGTGTAGAATGTAACAATGTACGCGTATATTATAAGCTTGCATCATCTGTAGGACCGACTAATAGAAACTACCCGTCCAAGATATACGTATATAAATTACTCCTGTAAGTGCTTCGCGTGCCAAAACTTTATTATTAGCTCTAAAATTTGAAATATATATTTTTCAGTAGCATCAAAATGCAAAAACTTTCATAGTTGGAGACTTTAAGTCGACTGCGTTTCCGTGGGCGGCTATCAAAATGAAATCACGACTCGATCACGTACAGGCCATTCATCTTTTGATGGTAAAGGGTTACGTGTACGTTCGATGGCACGTAACTTATAACGTAACTAAAGCTTTATCGTGGGACTGTTTAACGTAATTTGATGTTACCTTATCGGATCGTATTATTGTTGTTGTGTGTCAGTAAGTATTGAAATGTGAGGTTCCTTTAGTACGTTTCGGTTTATATTTTTGTATTTATCACACCAATAAAATATAATAACTAACAAATAACTAAAATTATTAATATTGTGTGTCTTTAAAGAGTGGTGTTTAATGACTTCTTAAAAAATAATTAATGATTGGAAGGTAGTATTTGAAGTATGGGTATCGATAATTAAAATATGTAATACCCAGCCTATTTAACAATATACCGCTTAAGTTAGACAACTGAAAAGGAAAACGGTAATAAACCTTAATTAAAAGAATTTATGGAAAAAACACATTAGGAATTATTTAGGTTTTAGTTAAATTAAGTTAATTTTGTTTGTAAATCACATGCGTTACGTTAACTTAATTTTTAAGTATTTTGTTATATTTTATGCATGTTTAAATAAATTGTTTTTAGTTAAGATTAATAAACCGGTAGATAAGACAATGTCCTAACTGAATCTATACATTGTAATACATTTGATTAATAAAAGTTGCTTCTGGCAAAATTGAAATTGAATTTAAATTGACCATAATTTACCTTAAAATACCATCCATGTTATTGTGTGAACATATGTTCAAGTAACAGCCATATAATGTCACCCGTGTTGATGTTACTTCGCATTATGTTTGCCTGACAGCTATTATTGCGCGTTAAAATATGTTTGCAATGAAAGATTTTTCATTTGAAAAGTAAGAGATTTGGTTTTTTTTTTCTTTTATTAGTGTTACTATTCGTGAGAATTATGTTATTATATTTCATACCCCTATATTTAATGTCTAATTCTATATTTATTTCATTCCACTAATGACTTAACCTTTAAATTATCAAGAAGATACAAAAGTGCAACGATTTGTACCTTAAAACTAAAATAGATCTTATTACATGAAATCAATCATGGATTGGAGGATCGATTTTATGCTCGCATTTTTCTTTTTTTTTTGATGCTGGGATGATTCACCGTGTTATGAATTGTTTTCCGAATTGTCACAGATACACCCGAAAAAACGTAATTCGTAATCCTAGATAGAGAAATTGCAGTCGGTTAATAAAATCCACGCGAAAATTATTTTCGCTCAAGCCAATGCGAAATAATATTATCGAATTACCAAACACAATCGAATTAAAACCTCCTTCAAGTTTTGAAGTCTGTTGAAAATATCAATCGTCACAATTGATACGGTATAGTCGATGATAAATATAAATCTAAAACGATGTATTGGTATTTTTGATGATACGAAAATAATAATAATATTATTGAGGGTGTAATATTCATTTTATTTTTTTTTTATTGTGGTTCCAGTTTAATAGCGTAGCATTTTATCGGCGAGCATTGTACAGGAGATGGATTTCAGATTTGATTGACTTTTTTATGGTTTTTTACTCAGAGGCCTATTGAATGGCGTACAGCGCACGTGGGCATAATGAAAATTTGAATCTCCACCATAAATCCGAACAATAGAACCTAGCAATGATACACCCACATCTGCGTGAGACTCGAATACACGCGGGACTCAGGCTTGAGTCATTGAGTGCTATTTTTCGCGAGTTTTTCAATAAAAATAGCTCCGCTTTACGACCGGCTCGGGACGACATTATTTGAGGCGAACTTCGCAGGGCCGGATTTTTTTATAAAGGGGTGAAGTCATGAGCTCAAGGTGGGACGCATTGGGACAAAGTGTCGCTCGGGGACTTGCCAACAAAACAGATTGTCCCGCGTTAGCGGTTCAGTGGCTTAAACCAGGAAATTGTTTTAAAGGAAAGAAAACCCGTCAGGCATTTATCCGAATAAGCTAATTTTATTTTTAAAATTTGCAGCTGTGTTTATTAATCATTGTTAATATTTTATTATAAAAGTATGTATGGGGTTCCGCTCAGATCATTCCACTGAGTAGTGATAGTTTCTGTAATTATAGGTAGGGCATTCCGCAAAAATTATAAAAATAATAATAATTTCTAAACCGTCAACTTATGAATCATACTGTATAGTGTTCCAGGGCTAATAATGATGTCCCTTATTACCAGGTTTCGCGCTAGCCACTGTCTTTGAGACATCATCTATAAATATAACCATAACGAAATGTTTCAGGACTACGTATGATATTTCAGTAATGTGTGGGTGGGATATATTCACAACAAAGGCTTGAAATTATTTTATAGAAGAATTCGTTTTCTTATAAACAACACATTACATTTATTTCTTAACAGAAAAAAAAATATTTACTAGGTTTCTATTCGAATGAATAATATAATGTGAATTTTAGTTTGTTAACCAGGGGGCGGACAATGTTACCTTTGCAAAAAATGTCCTCTTAGTGTTCTAAGTACCCTACCTGGCTCAACAAAAGATGTAGTAGGTACTCGAAGCTAGACTTATTTTATTTTTTTTTTATTTGAGTAATGCACCTTAAAGAACCCCACGAAGGCTAGTGCCTTTTCCGTAGGTATCTTAGCATACAAATTCAACAATTAAACATCTCTACATAATGTCACATTGTTCTTATGACTATGGTGACACTTTTCGCGACACATTAATTAAATTAAAATTAAAATTACAACACAAACACTGCTCGCTGACAGCGATCCCAAGTAATCCTTCCTTCATTCTAAATAATGCGTATAGAAATGTATATTTCTACTAGAGTTCAGTTATACTAACCAATAGGGTTAGTAAACCATTTAAGTGAAACAAAGAAATAATACAATAATTGAATTACATACACATACATAATAAACATACATAATAGACAAACAGCATATATATACGTAATAATAAATTGGGTTTTGAATAACTTGTACAATATATTGAATAAACTAAAGAAAAATTATTTTTATAAATTATAATCTTGACATAAGTGTATTTTTATGCCGTTTTTTATATTCTTCTCGTTGTTAAAGTTTTTATGACATTTTCTAACTCATTAAATAGTTTAGGGATTAAGTATCGTAAAGTACGTGATCTGTAGTAATTGTTAATACGAGGAACATTCAATGTGTGCCTTTTTGCTTGCCTTATGGTGTAATCGTTTTGTGTTATCTAGTGTGTTTTTTGAAATGTTGCAAGATGTTATTCTATTAAGCGAGCGTAGAAGCGTAGAAGCACGAAGATTACTTACGCTAAAAGCACTATTATTGATTGTAAAAATACCTACTAAGACAAATTTAAAATTTTTTGTTATTTAAAATTAGAAAACATGTTTTTCTTAGTTTTTTTAATTTTTAAAGTTAATTTAATTAGTTAAATTAGTGATTTAATATTAAAGTCACAGGAGTGAAAAAAAATGTTAATTTTTAATATTATTTTCTAGCAATTCATATTGCTAGAAAATAATCATAAGTTCATACTTATGAACTTATATGAATTAAATTAATTTACGTTATTAGTTACGACAGTATATTGACATTTAGGAAATTACGACAGTATAATGACATTTAGGAAATTCGAATTCTTTTTAATATTTTTACATATTGAAATTTCTCAAACAGAATCCAAATATAACCAGGATTTTGAAAGAAAAATTAATACCGAATGCACGGAAAGATTAATGTTTCCTTTTTGAATATTTTTTTTACTACTTTAATGAAAGTTTGAGCGTGTTTCATGCGCACAGATGGATAGGTGAGAATGAAAAACATTCATAAAATACAGGCCTGTATTTAAACCAGCGTGCATTACCTCAAGCGATGCAACTATCACACACTCAGTGCACTCAGGTACAGTAAACGCACATATGTTACAAGTGTACTCACGTTACGGTACATCTATAGTTAGTATCTCGTCATCATCGCATTCACTGAGAAAAAAAACCTGTACACTCTACAAGAAATTCCTGTAGATATAGTGACAGCTAAACGTTTTGCTGCATCTACAGCATGATTCTGGTTAAAGTTATTTGTCGGTATTTTTTTCAGTGTTGACATCAAGATGTTTATCGAAAATCAAATGTTTGGTTTATCCTTGTATCCACAGCAATCAGATTATCTAGTTCGACCCTGTAAAACGTTAACGTGTCTCCGTAGATGCCGCCAGACTAAACGTTTACCTTGTTTACGATCGCCTTACAAAGTTTTTACTGCGGCCGCGGCCGGAGGCGCCTATAAAGTCGGCAATTCATCTTTATCAACATATATACATTTATATACCTATAACAAATATAGATACTTACTTACGTAATACGTCGGTTAAACCTAAACACACTCAAGTTGCATTCTAAGACTAATTATATGCTCAAGTTTGTAAGGCGTATATTATTACATAACTAGATATGTACTTTATAAATACATTTTTTAAGCAAAGATTAAATCAGTTATTTGACTGCTTTTGTGTTTTATTTTAAATATATCATCTATTCATAGCAATCGAGTTTTAAAAAAAACCCTATCTTCCTACCATTGCTTCGAATATCCAAAAACAATATATAATATAATATTGTATTTATTAATTCATAAAAATACAATATGCAACATTACAGAATGTTCAATTCTGTTATAAAAGCGAAATAGTTAATATTTCAATCTTTCTATGAGTTCCGTTTTAAAAAAAATATATCGTTGATTTAAAACTAATTTAATTAGTAAGCGAATTGATTATGTATATTTATTATTGTTGATATACTAAATATTTTTATTTTAAAAATAGTAACGAAATTTTACTTTATATTTTTTTCGCTTGTAGAATTTGAGTTTAGTTTTTCAAAATTCGTATTATGTAGGAATGTTCCTTTATTTGATGTAATTAGCCGTTTGGTAATTTTTTTTATTTCGTCAATTATTTAACATATAAATAGAAACATATTTATCTAATATTCCTCAGTATCATATATATAGGATATATGTAAGACCAATATTGTTTGGATTCCAAATGTGGAGCTCATACTCTCAGGATGTTAACATGTTTAAAAAGATACAAAGAAGCTAGGAAAATACCTACTGATCTAAATAGTAAAACCTATAAGGAGATAATAAAAATTCTCAATATAAAGGAGAGGCGAAATAGAGGGGACCTAGTTGAGACATATAATATATTAAAGCCTATGAATGTGCAGAATTGAGAGAAATATTCACATTAGATAAGAACACCCAACTACGGGCACTGTACGAAGTTAGATGGGATGTCCTTTTCAAGCAACCCCAGGAAGACTTCATCAGCAACAGAGTAGTGGAAGCATGGAATGGATTGCCAGAAAGTGTCATAGAATCAAAGACAATCAACCAATTTAAAAACCGTTTAGATACAGGCTTATCCGCTATTCTGCCTGCCGCTATTATAAATAATAATAATAATGTATACCTTGTTTGAATGTTAGTGCGATGAGGTTCAGTTTCTGTTATTCGGTTTAAGTAATTCACATGAACCTTGAAAAAAAAAACAATGGAAAAAAACGTAATAACCAAACATAAATGATGCTGTCGTGGCCACACCAAAAAAACGAAGACAGGAAAGAAAAACTGACATCCGAAACATTTCGTTCCCGGCTTAGTTACAATTTTTTTCCGTAACGCTACCCGCCATACAGTAACAAGCGGATGGCCGAGGAGAAGGGAGATTGAACCGGGGAAAATGAACCTGTTAGGGATGAGCAAGGCAATCGATTTTTGCACTGATAGTTTATTTATTGAATAAAATAATAATATTTGAATAGTACAATATAACTATGTTGGACATAAATTAAATATCTTCATAAAAGCGACAAGCGACTGGTAACTAGACGAATCTGTACCAAGATAGCACCACTTCCGTCTTCTAAAACATTTACATTCACAATAACAATTAGTAACTTATATACATAAAAAGAGAATTTATTAGTAAATTTAGACGTACTTATATATCAACATATTCCAATAATAGGTATATTAGGTAGTTTTTATGTTTAAAAAAGTATAATAATATATTAGTTTTGATTGAATAAATGTGTTCATAATATGTATAAATAATCACGGTTTGTATGGGAAGCATTATTTGGTTTTAAAGTGGTTTAGGAAACGACTTTAATATCGGGCCGCGTATCCCCAAAGATTCAAAGGATTTTATGATTTAATCGAAATCCAACGTGTCAAAGGTCTGATAATCTCAATTTTTCTTTCTGCTTTGACTTGAATCCTCGTGCTGACAGTTGATTTTCTGGATATCTTCTTCCTCATGGTCCTCCACACAAGATACTTCTAAACTACATCCACGGCTTCGCTGTTCTAACTCAAACTATGACATTCTCCCATACACGTCAGGTAATAGTAGTTTTACATTTTAAGCACTTTGTTTGCGCGCATGATTTGTAGCGATAGACTAAGATTATAAATTAAAATATACCTCGAAGTTCACGAAAAAACATTAGAAATAATTCGCACGGTAGATACGTATATCTACCGCATGCATTTAATTATTTTTAATTAGTATTTAATTATTTGAAACGTTACCAGATATATATATTAATTAATTACAACAATATCAGGTATTATTGATTTATTTGATTCAATCGATAGTATGTTTCATACTAAGTAATTTAAAATAGATGTATTTTTGCCATCCCTATTCGTTGAATGGGAAACAATCGGAGGATGAAAGAAGACGGAAAATAATCGTAAAAGATGTTACTGGAGGCGTAATAAGGTTGGTCGAGTTTACGTCGGCGATTCTTGAGTGATTTCGACAAAATCATTTATTTGCTTATAGGTATTATGTTATGATGTAAACCTCCTTTCGATATTATATTTTTCTAGGTCTTCGCAATGAATACAATGATAAATATTTATAAAAACTTCCACATAAATTAAACCTACGTCTAATGCCGATATTGCCACGAAAACAGTGGTATAAATTAATACCGAGGTTTTTGGAATTATTTGTATTCGTAAAAGTACAAACAACCTAAAAGGTAGACACATGGCATTTTTTGATTTTAGGCGTCATTAAGCGTAACATAACAAAAATAAAATAGTTCCATCCCTTAGAAATTTCCTATCATATCCAAAAAAAACATTCAAATGGCTTGGTAAATTAAAAAAAACATACTCATCGAATTAAAAACTTCTTTTTTAAATCGATTTTAAAATTAAGAATATATGTACCTACCTATGCATATATTTCTGTTCTCTATAAAATCACAATTTAAAAATTAATTTAATATTGTGAAAATTAAAGAACGAAAATTGCAACTACCAAATTAAAGTTAATTTTATAAAAAAAAGTAACCTATTATCTTCACATTAACTAATGCTCGGTCGTTCATCTGTAGATTATCTAGGTCATCTGCAGAATAACTAGGTAATATGCGAACCATTTTTCGTACTTTAACCTACTCGCGAAATCTCCAGAATAACTAGATGATCCGCGCATTAACTGTTTTACGAACATTAACGATAACATATATACATAATGTAATTGTACCGGTACGGTAATACATATTTTATTAGTTAAGTTGTTGCATATGCTTTCACAATTTATTTTATTTATCTGATGATCTTTTACTCTCGATAACAAAACAGCTGGAGAAAGTTTTAAGAGCTATTATTTAGGTACTTTGTACGGTGACAAGTGAAATAGGTTCTAGGTATAATTAGCGAAAAACTCGTGTTCGATCACTTACGAATTCGCACGACCACAATTTGTGGAAACGTGTTTCCAGGAACGTGTCGTAGGGTCATTAGAGAAATATTTTTCTCCTTTCTCACGTCCAAATAATTGGTTGCCATCCCTCTTTTTCACTCTTCTCTCTTGCTAGTGCGAACGAGAGGTCAATGTAAGAGGCTTCAAACCAATAGTAGAAAATATAGACCTGTACAGATATAATCAGAGGTGCTTATTGGTGATATAAAAATATCTCACATAATCAAAACTTTCAATACTATTACATAAATTAATAAATTTATAATTAATAATATTGTGAATTACAATTAATAATTTTATTATTAAAAAGTAATCGTTTCAATTTTTAGTTATAAGATTTTAAAACTCGTTAAACTGACTACAAAAATAGATTTACTAACGGCGGACAAAGTAGCGATGTTAACCCACCTCGAGATTCGACAATTTTTGAGATATTAATCCCAAACTCGTTATATGTATAGGCTAAAAATACAGTACAGAGTTTATGTGTATGCCAAGTTTTAAGTTAAAAATAGTTAAAATAGAGCCGTTGCAAGCACTTTTTCAGCAGAAATTCAGACATGAAACTTACACGGCTTACTTCTGACAGACAACCAACATATTGAAGCAAAAAAATTCAAATCCCTCACTTTCTATATTTTTCTATAGTCAGCCCACTTAGTATAGTGATTTCTAAATATTATAAAAATATTTGCCAGAGTTGTAAAAGTATTTTGACAAATCGCCTGGAAAAATGTTTGAAATATTTTTTGAGAAATTCAATTTTCAAACGAAGTGAGATGATACCGGCAGCCATTCCTAATCAAAATATCCTATATGTATAGTTATAATAGGCGTTATAATAGGTGTTAGCCGTAAGTTATCATTTTATAAAGTCTGACAGTATATTAACATTTGGAAAATTCGTATTCTTTTTAATATTTTTTCAGATGGAAATTTTTCTAACAAAATAACTAGAATGTCCGAAGAAAAAATAATACTGAAACGCACAGATAGTTGCATCGCTTCAAATAAGAATTTAAAAAAAAAAAACAAAAAAAATATGCTTACTTAGATATGTCATATCAATATGTTTATGCCCAATGTATATATATATCACTACTTCACTATATATAAGATATGTTTCTATACTATATGTAGTATAACACTATTTTTATATTGAATATTTATTTATTTATATCGAATATTTATTTACCTATATATTTAATAATTGTTTATTCATTTCATTTATTTGTTTATTAATTTGTTATTTTTTTAATTGTTTCATTTATTCATTTTATTTTTTCATATATTAAGTGTTCTTGAGTAAACACTTAAATTGTATTCATGTGTGTGTGTGTGTATATCAGTGTGTATATTTGTGCCTTAGGTAATTTTATATTTTTCACAGGGTTTTGCGCTGGTCTATTGTATGCACTGTAACACTTCTTATATCACCTTCCTTAGAACAGGTAACTCTTACCTAGTTAGGAAGGTTATAGACTTGTACTCATCGGCCAACTTGATTTCACAATAAAATAAAAAATAAAAAAATATTAAAAAAAAATGCACGCTGATTTAAATACAGGCCTGTATGTTATGAAAGCTTTTCACTCTCACCTATCTAACTGGGCGCTTATGAAATACGGTCAAACTTTCATTAAAGTAGTAATATATAAATCAATATAATAGTAATATAATAGTTACATTGTATTTCTTAAACACCGTTTAGATGATTTTTAACATAATTAGGGGCATACGCCGTAATCTATATAAAAGCCTGACAGTATTGAGGTTAGGAAATTCAAAACGATTTTTTGAAATTTATTTAGATTGTAATATAACAAAATTTTCAAAGCTGGAATTTTTTGTAGAAAATACGGTCAAACTTTTTAATAAAGTAGTAAAAATTGAACAATAATTATAAAAAAAAATGTACATTTGTTTGTATGTACTATATTACAATAGTAATAGGTTTACTGAACATTAGCATCCGGCTCCTTGCCGTAGCCTCCGAGAGACCCATTTTGAGCAGAGGCGGAGGAGCTGGGCTCGCCTCCCCTCCTGCATAATGCAGGAGCGAACGGTCGAGCGGACGGCAGATCCTGGTGGGATCCAAGTTCACGGCGGCCGCGCCAGGAACTCCTTTGAATATACATTCCGGTCGACGGTTTGACGTTATCAAGTTATTTGAATCGCTGAAATAACACGAATAAAAGCTTTTGGTGAGAGCATTTCTCTCTAATAATCTTGTATTATAAGCAATGGACATGTATTTATTATATTACAAGATGTGTGTTTTATTTGGCGATACTATAAACCGATAACATTGTATTATCAAGTTGTTCACTGTTAATAAAAAAAAATAATAACAAAAATACATTTTTAAAAAAAAGCTGTTATTTAAGTGGTCAAATGGGTATACAAAATTTCGTGTCGGTGCTGTTGATCGTTGAGCAGTTCCTTCGTCTAAGCCAGAGGCGTCCAAACTTTTTTCTGCGAGGTCCAGTTTGGTATTTAAATTCATTAGCGGGGGCCAAGCATTGTAAATATGTGAATTAAAAAACCTTATTACAAGTAAAGCAGCATTGAATTTTTTTATTGTTGCTACTTTATTTTTTTTTTATAGTAAATTACAGATATAACAATACTAAACAAACATGTCTAAATTATATTAATATAAAATTATTTCATGCAATTTTTAAAGGGAATGGTGGAACTGGGTTTTTTCCTGGAGAGTTTCTTCAAAGTTGGGATTCAAATCGGAAACACCAATTATTAGCAATGATTGCAAATGATCATCCGATAAATTTGCCCTATATTTAGATTTCAGATACTTCATCCTGGAAAAAGTTTGTTCGCACATATAGGTAGTGCCATACATAGAAATAAATTTACCAGCCAATTGCTTTAACGAAATTTGCAACGAAATTTTTCAAAATCCTTGGCGGGCCGGATAAAATCGCCTGCCGGGCCGGGTTTGGCCCGCGGGCCGTAGTTTGGACACCTTTGGTCTAAGCCATTCCTGGGTGTAGAATCGGGATCATGCTTACCATAAAAATATATTGTCATCGAAACTGAACATGTCAAATTTAAAGTCCGTAGGATAAAATAAGTGGTTCTAATTCAGCTTGTAAGAATTGACCTAAACCGATATACAAACATTGCAAACTAAATAAAAGATTGTAAATAAAATAATATAATTCTTTCGTTAACTGCAAGTATATTTATCGACAATTTGCTGAAATCAAAATTATGTTCTACTCTTGATTTTTTTATAATATTTGGTGTTCTTCGGATTACTAGGCTTATAGTATGCAGTTTCTGTCCATAACATGTCCCTTCAACTCCGAGTATTTTATACGTTTTTTAATCAAATTAAAATAGGATTAGTCTTAAAAAAATATAACTTTTATGGTTAAAAATCTATCTAAATAATCAACGATTTTAACACTTGTTTGTTGCTGTGAAATTAGCTTGTATATACCTGCTTTAAATTTGCTCTAAATACTTTAAGGAACGCTGCGATAACATATAATACTGTACAACATCGGACCGTATGATCATCGTGAACTTCAACACTATTATCTACCGTTTTGTACCATCATTTTCGTCTTTGTTTTTTTAAACCATTTATATTCTATTTTTATAATTATACGACAAAAAATTTCATCAATATAATCATGTCTAATATATAAATTAGGTAGGGTATGGTTGCTATGGGTTACCTAGTTTTGAAGAGTTATGTCATAAGTATTAATAATTGATTATTTGAAACCATAATTAACCAGATTTTTTAAATTTTTGTTGGAGTTACACATCGATGTTTGGTAAACTTACTTGGTTGCAAGTACCATAACTTTCTAACATATTTTTCAATGTAAGTACCATAGGTTTTGGTTACATTTAAGCTAGTATCTAGCTATCGCTACAATTTAACAATTTTTTACATTCTAACTGTAATTCAGCTATTCAGTAACAACGCTATTATGATTATGATCACAGCAAAATAATTTGCTAACAAGTAAAAATAACAAAATATTATGGTTACGACTACTAAATTTTTAGGCAATGTCGTTTCATTTCGTCAGCTTTTCACCCATGACGCCATATTGTTTTATAGTCAATTAAAATGTTTTTGCTAAAATAATTTTTAACTCGATCTTTTACTGCCATAGCAAGAATATGGTAAATCTAACCAAAAAATATTTAACAATAATCAGTTAATAAACTATGAGATTTGGTTGTTTGATTAGCAAATTTCTGATGCGGGTGCAAATTTTTAAATAACCAAACTTTTTGCTAAAATATTTCTTTCCGTGTAGAACTCTGAATGTATTTTAAGCCCGATTTATTTTAAACTAATAATTGGGTTGCACTGTAATTTTCACTTCATTTCATTGGTTTTCATTTCATTCATAATTTTATAAAAAAATGAGCCCTAACTTTGAACTTTGAGCATTATTTGACGATGAAAATTATTCATTTTACGCTATCAAACATATATTTTTTATATTACCCACTAAAATATTTTATTCCTACTTCAGTCAAGGAAAGGCGCACTCAAGCAATAAAGTCGCCTCTTTTTTTATGGGTTATAAGTCAATTTTTTTCTTAAAGCGAAGCCAAAGGATAAATATTAAATTCGATTCATTTAGATTTTAGACCCTTTTGGCCGGCATTTAGTCACTATTGTATATTTAATCATAAAAAAAATATATCTAGATACCTTGATTTTTTGTCTTTAATGTAGTAAATGCAGATTTTTTATATTCAATTCTATTTATGAAAAATGTAATAAATGATAACATCTAACAGTTCTTTTTTAGTTGAATTTTATGTCTTATAAAAAACATTAAAGCCTTAGGAATTGAAAGTAATTGAAAAACAAATGGAGGGTCTTCAACAGAGAGAAGTTTGTTTTTTTAACTTCTTTATTAAGAAGCTATAATTAAATAACAACCAACAATTACTTACTGATCGCGCAAAGAGATTTGATTTTTGTAATATGGTTGAAAAACTGAAAAAAAACATTTGATATTTTTTTTGTAATAAATAATTATGTAAATTCTAGACGATTCTAAAAGACGATTTGTATCCGATATATTTTGTTAGATTGTACCCATTTGAAAAAAAATGACCCTGTGTATAATGTTCGCGAAATGTCAAAACTGTCGCAGATAAAGCTACAGTCGTAAATCATGAGGGATGTTCATAAGACATTTCGCTGGTCTGTTTGCGTCTTCGATGTCCCGTTTCAATAAGATGCCGATTTCTGAGATACGATTTCAGGCTCAGTTCCGAAAAAACACCGGCGCATCCCCGACAGCAAAGTTGCCAGTCGACACCTGCATTTTCCTAAAATATTACCTTAACTGTATCTAGTAATAAATCATAAATATAAATTAGCTAAAATAAAGGTAATAAATATAAAAACTAGACATACATAAATTAGAATTTTAAAGAATTTTTTATACGGTGAAAGCCCAGCACAAAATACATTGATACGAAGTTATATATAAACAAACAAACTTGCTATACATTAATTTTATAAATACTACAGTAACATTATAATTCCTTTGACTACGTTAAAAGCATGTATTTCTAAGAGCAGCCGTAGTACTGTCAATAAAATAATTTGGTTATGTACGAGTTTATTTCAACAATATTTTAAAATAATCGCAACCTAATTAAACCTATATAATATTTTTTTTATATCGTTTATCCTGGATTTTTTTTAAATGCTATGGATTAGATCATTTACAATTATTTTGGACCCTACACAACTTAGCTAAATTTGCTCATGCTAGAGTCAGGGTTATACTAATGAAGCATTTAAAATAGTATGAATTGTTAGGATTTGAACCGTATTAAATTTGATATTTTTTTTTGACATATTCGAAAAAAAAAATTCGACAATATTAAAATGTAAAAATTAAATCCAAAGTAAATAACTCTAAATAGTATATAATATATATTATTAATATATAAGTATATAAAAATATAGAGTTTATAATAATATATAAGTATATAATATAATAACTAAAGAGGTACTTGAAAGCACAGAATATCGGTTTAAGCCCAGAGCTGAGTTTTATAAAAATTCATTTTTAACTCTCACCTGTTCTCATTAGTATCAAAAGTTGTGAAATTAATATATACCTACACATCAAATTAGATGAAAGAGAAAAAATGAATGGTATTTTAACAAATAATATAAAAATAATGTACCTAATATTTAGATAATTATTTAATTTAGTGTAAAAGAATATGACTATAACCATATTGGAAAATATACTTTTTAATTCAATACATAATTTTTGACAATACTGAAAAGTTTTATTTATGTTTTGAAAAAGCGCAGGTTTTGAAGACAAATTGAAGAACATAACTAAATGTACTAAATAGGAGCCCAGAACGATATGTAGGATATATTTTAAATATGAAAACAAAAAAAAAAAATTATTAACCAACACGAAAAATACATAAAAAAATATATCTTTATTTCGAGCAGCCATAAACGTTCTGCTAAGGTCATGTGTAAAGAATGCTAGTTGCCCGACTCAAAGAAAGGAGTTTTATAAGTTTAACGTATGTTCCCAATCGGACGAAACGTGTTCTTAGATTCAAGAAAATCTTTTTTGTGTGTGAGGGTTTTTTAAATTAATAATATTTTCCATGTGCTGCTGCTGAATCTGTGTGTGTGTGTGTTTGTGTGTGTGTGAGCGTGTGTGAGTATAGCACTGATTACAAAAAAATGGTGCATCAATTTAGGTTGAGGTTATTTGCTAAATGGATCGAAGTCATAACGGTGGAACGGAGTCTGAATCCAAATTGACCCAAAGACGGGATGATTACGAGATGCCCAGCATAAAGGGATCAGGAACTGTCACGTCGGCATAAATAAAGTGGGGGACGACATTCTTCAATGCGACCTTTTGCTATTTCGATTAGATACCACTTTTCTTTGCTAGTTTATTTATATAATAAATACAATAATTAAATAAAACTAATAATTACATATTATACTTTATTTGCAGGATCCTAATTACTATATGGCATTATTTTGCTTTATGGCGCTTTACAAAAAATTAATAAAACTTTTCTAAATCTTTCGATTTTGTCAAAGTTTGTGTCATTTATCTTTTTGGGTATTTGTCGATATTAAAATACAATCATCAAATATATGTAAGCAAATATATATGTATAACATTAATATAATAATAATAATAATATTAATATACATAATAATATATATGTATAACATTAAGTATATATATATAGAATTCATTAGATTGGCACCTGACGGAGCTTGACTTACTCAGTAAGTCCTCTATTTTTTTTCATACCATCTATTTCAACAATTTAAAATTATATTATATATAAAATATAATATAAAATGCCAAACGTTTCGGCGCGAGATTACTACTGCCTTTATCAGTGAAATGGTAACCCGAATGTGCAGTGCCGAATCAGTGGATAATAATTTAATTATATATACAAGATGTGCCCATTAAAGTGCTGTAATTTCACATATAGATTAAATTGCTGATTTAAAAAAAAACATGTAAACGTGGGGTGCCACTACTTAATGTTTAAGATGTAGTGACTTTTTTTTATTAAATTTCAAATATATTTTTTTGCATCTACCTCCTAACTCCTCGAAATAGAATGTTTTGTTTTTGTACACATACTAGATGAAAAATCATTTCCGACTAAAATAAAAGTTGAATAAACGATGTTAATTGTTGGTAAATAATTTAGTAAAAAATATGTGTATAACTTCATCATAAATGTAATAAAATACAATATTTTTATTTATTCGATAAACTATACTAATAAGCAATAAAAAAACCATTTTTCTTAGTTTTCAGCGACTTCATACACAAGTTACGCCTCTTTTAACCATAATCCTTCATCTTAATCACATATCCGTTATGTTTATATTTTTAGTTAAAATATCACTCTTTATTATTTCATTTAATGACAAATATACATACCTAATACTTATTTGATAATATTTTATACAAAAGAGGGGCAACATGAGGGTAACAAGTGAATTTTTATAAAATTCAGCACCGAGATCCTGTTCTCTCTCATTAGTACCTCCATATTTATTTCGCTGTATGGCTTTATAAATCTAACGCTTTGTCAAAAAATAATTGAAACTTTGCTATAAATTCATTATACATTTTAGCATCATTTTTGATGTGTAAACTTCAATAGGCACTGATCAGGGCGAATTTTTGTATGAGTCAAAGTTTTTGTGTAAGTTTTTGTGTGGGAGAAAGTAATGGATTGGCGTCACCACTACAGACAGACGGTCGGCGAACGGACAGACGGTCAAAGGACGGGGATAGTAGCTTCTTATACATGAATGTATATTAATGTCTTATACATGAATGAATCTACTGGATATATTCCTGGATATGTTTGTTCTTGTAGTTTTTGTGATTTGGCCATTCCTCTTTTTTGATTTTGTGATTTTGTGATTTTAACCTGTATTAAATATTTTAAATTAAGTCAAATTAATGTTACATTCGATGTTGTAAGTGACAAACATAATAGTATAATTAATTTATAAACCTACAACATATATGTGATGGAAATGAAGAAACGGATTTTACATAACGGATGCATATCAGTAAAAGTCAAATAAAAAATAACCAGTTTTAGTTCAAAATATCTCTCTTTGCGCTGAACTGAACAGTAAAATAATGAATATCTTTATGATTATTTAGGTAAATTTGGATAAAATTAATTCTGACCAGTATACCTGCTTCGATTAAATTGTACTGAAATGTAATTTTCCCACCTGTCACGTTTTTGCAATTGGGCCGCTATATTTCCGCCCGCCTTACATAATACTTTCCCCGCATTGACATATTTATATAGTCCTTATCTGGGCGGGCTATCTTTTCGCTTATACATAATGCGCTAGCTGATTCTGCTGAGAGCGCCTTTGCTGGAGCCGCCAAGTTACGACCTAGCGAGTACCGTACTACACTGACTGGAAATTTCGGTTGCGTACAGTCACACGCAGAAAACGAGTATCCGCCATAAAATGAACCGCCAAAGCATAAATTTATTTTCTCCGAGATAGTTCCATGACAAATAACAAGAAAAAATACGGTTACTTTTTGTTTATAAGTCTCACCCAAATTTTAAGAGTACTCTCGTGCCCAACTAGATAGTAGTAAAGCATCTCTATGAGTTTAAATAAATAAATTACACGTACTTGCAAGTTTAAATCAATATTTTTTTTTCTTCTATTAAATACTAAAGGTTTATTTTTACATTACCTACATATTTACGTTTTTTTAGAGTCCCTGCTTTATATAGATTTTTTTAATTTGATTATCCATATTTAATGCTTTCTTTTATTGATTCACAATTATACAATTTAAAAAAAAACAATAAAATAATAATTAAAATAGGGGACTATACCCAATAAACAACAGTTTTCTCATATTTTAGAGTATCTCTGACAAAACAAAATAGATACAGCTGGTGATCATATTATCATATGCATACCCCAGATTTAAAATGGGTTATAGACAGACAAGACTGGTGAGTGTTTATTTTTATTGTACACGTATGTATTATTTGTTATGTTTTTGTATAATATATATTTGCCTGTTTAATATTAAAATATGCCTGTTTAATATTATTAAATATGTACGTGTATAATCTTCTTATTAAAATGATTAAATAATGTAGATATAGACGGGTGTTGCCGAAAAATAATGAATAAAACGGTTTAATAAGAATCGAATACAAAAAAAAATATTTATTTAAAACTTTCATACGATTTTTATTAAAACCATTTATTTATTTATTTTCTGCGAATATGATTTGTATTTACCTTTGAAACTTTTATTTCATTGTTCTGTTTATGATTTTCTCACAATCCTTTCATATATTCTCATATTTCGGACACGCACACTAAAATATATACTTTCATATCGACACACACTGTTAAAAAAAAATATACAAAATGTAATGCCATGTTATAGTTAGAAAACTTGTTTTTGGTTTCAAAATTTTACACTCTATAATTTATTATAATTTACATATAGCCACGCTGTAAGTTTTCAAAATAAAATAATACAAAAAATATAGTAGTAATATCTACGTATGAAGAGATTTTAAAAATATTCAAAATTTTCTTCTTGACTGTACAAAAGCGACTTATGACGATCAATGATGAAAGGTTATAATCTCAGAAAAGGACTGATTTATGGGTTTTTTATTAGCATATGGATTTTCTGCAATACTCGGGAATACGTTTATACTGTAAAAGAATTATAATAATCGTTATGTTTAATTAAAATATTCGTTCCTCATTATGCTCAAATGATTGATTTCTACTTATTACCTTCATTAAAATTACACATACATAAACAAAGCAACAACAAGGCGTCTAATGATCAAAAAAATGATTAGTATTTAGCGTTTTTCTGTGAGACTTACTACCTTTTATAGGACACTAGAAATAGTTTTGAGTTGAACTATGTATTAATCTAATATATCTAAAGAAAATTATTTGTAATTGCTAATGTATTTGCCTTTCATAAAGTTTGACCAATATTTTTACAGATGTGCCAATAAACATAAAGACATCCTTAAAAAAAGGGGTTTAAATTTGGATCAAAAACAAAGGAACGGCAATTTGAGGTTAATATTACCTACCTACATCATTATATCCAAAAACTTTTCCTATTCTGTTGCTCGATCGATCACCAATACTCTTTTTATATTTCAGACTTCTGCAAACTATCAGGTTATTAGGTCATTGGTTGCTTAGAAATAGGGAATAATAATATATTTCCTATAAGGTGCAATGCTTAAGTTTTTTCATTGTAGATGATAAATGATATTATTACAACGATCCATGTATACCAATTCAATTAGACTATCTGCCTTATTAACAAACCAGAGTGCCAGAGTGAGTTTATGTTCATTGAATGCTGGCATTGTTTGCCGCCATCACCAAGCCAAAAACAATAAAATTGTGCTATTGTGCTAGAAAACCTGTTCTGAAATAGCATAAAAAGCACTTCGAATGAAAGTAAACAGTGGCACGCTTTAATGTTTCAATATGGAAAAAAATAATATCGAATAATACCATTAAATATATCCTAATGTGTTATTGAATAAAAAATGTATCCAATACGAATTACTTTGAATAAATCGTTCGGATCGTCGTAGTCTAGTGGTTAAGGATTTGGACTATTGACCCAAAGGTTGCGGGTCCGGATCCGCACATGGTCATACCATATTTAAAGCTTCATTACCACCACCTCCCCTGACTCTAGGACAGGCACATTTTGCCTAGTTGAGTAGGGCCCAAAATAATTTTATATGCTCCTCGTACTATTTTTAACGCCTCATCGCAACCATCACCCCTGACTCGTACACAAGTAAATGTGACAAAAATTATTAAAAGCAAAGTAAGCAATCTGAACAAAGCATTATATTATACAGTTTATGGTTAGAACGCATATATAGTTGCATCGCTTGAGGTAATGCACGCTGGTTTAAATACAGGTCTGTATTTTATGATAGCCTCTACTCTCACCTATTCATCTGTGCGCTTGTGAAATACGGTAAAACTTTCATTAAAGTGCTAAAAAAAAATAATTTAAAAAGGAAACTATAATAATAAAAAACGGTGAAAATATAACGAATCGGTACGTCTATACTAGGCAGATGTTATATATCAGCAAACATGCTTATTAACTTTTTAGCGGAGAAGATTAGGTGGAGATCGCTGGCCCCTTACTTGAATCGTCGGTCTCGAAAATCCAATTTTTATATACGAGTATCTTGTCCGGGCAGTAAGTCAAACATTTCCCGAGAGAACAGAAAGTCAACGAAATTTCGTTACCCATCTCCCCCCTCTCCCCCCCTCGTCGCTTTTATCCATTATCTACCCCTTTGATGCGGCTAATCTACTATGTATTAATATAAGGGAGCCATGGGTCAAATACCCAAGTAGAGAGCGGTCGAATAACCCTAAATTGAATATTGGCACACGTTCGTACATTTTTATTCTTTAAAATGCATGGATAACCTTGTAACGGGGTCTTGAATAAGTCATAGTTATTGATACGGTAAGCTTAGATATAGTAGTTTATTGAAGTTAAACACATCCTAATCAGTTTCTGACTCTGTAGGCATTAATGAATAACTCAACTTCAACTCGATCGAGGTTCAACTCTCTAGTCGGAGAGCGCGGCGAATTAAGACTGAAGACTGAAAATTCCGTTTTCGATTATGAAAACTAAACCGCGAGAATTGATTTATAAATCGTCTCAATACGGTTTATGCTTAACGTCACATCGCGTGAAATGCAACTCAGCATTTTTCCACACCTGTTTTTCGAAAAGGAATTTGCAAATTAATTAATTCTAGTTGCGTTTGACGTCAAAACAAAACTTCCAGTTAAACTGGGTATGAGAATTGTGTATCTGGCAATTGATTACGTTACCAACTCGTGACGGTGGCATATAAGCGAGACAGCTAAAAAGCGGCATTCGCGTGAAGTGAATCCCTAAAAAAAATTGATAACCGGTAAAAAATCCTGCTTATTGGCCCTGCGATTTCAAACATGATTTGTTTTGACGTCATATCATGGTTTCCGAGTAAAATAAATTGTAAACTTTACGTGATTATGCTGAGTCATTGCCCTGCATTGGCCGAGCGCCCTTGAGCGAAATGGGAATTTACACGATAAAATAAATATTTTTGTTTAATAGGAAACATAAGGAAGTCTTCGGGAATGGTCTTGGAAAATACTGTAAATTAAATGAAACGGATCTATTTTACCTGAATAACTATAATAGGATATGAGGTGAACGTAGCGACCTAACCCGAATGTCGCAGGTGCGGATCATCCGGACGCCGAAGGCGCCGAATTTACCGCCTCTCGCGCGGTTGAAGATGCCTTGCGGTGATGTCATTTCATTATCTCCTGGCACTTTTATAGCGCAGAACGAAGTTAGCACGTCGCCTCTCTCCACTCGCCAATCTGATTGTTTCAATCTCCTATGCCAGCTCTCAAAGACATCCTCATATTTCCACTGACTCTCATTTTTACGTTCAAGTTACCTTCTACTGAGTACTTACCTTCTCCTCGGTGCCAAAGGCAGATCGTAATAGCTTATTATGTACCGGTAAGTGCTCTAGGCAGTAGTTACTGTTCCCAACTCCCCTCTTCGTCGTGTCCTATGTAGGGTACATAAGAGTTATTTGGAAGTACATGTATTTGTACTTTGGTTTAATTGACTAATGGACGTAAAATACTCGAAAGACCACTTGAAAAATTATGTCCCTAATCATATCTATAAAGAGGTTTAATAAACACAGTGCTGAGTTAAAAAAAAAAAACAAAAACTATTAACTTTTCTAAATTTTTTAATATCGTCAAAGATTGTATAATTTATCTATTCGTGTGATTTTCCGCTGTTAAAAAACAATCATAATATATGTATCTACCCATAGCTTATTTAAAATTACTACTGTCCTTTTAGGTGGTTGATAACTAAAAAGGTCTCAAAAAAAAATAAAGATATTATACAGAATTTAAACGCTAATCGGATTTTGTTTTCTACTTTTTTTGACATACTGAAAATCTCGTAAAACAAAAGTTGATTAGAATAAAGTATAGAATGATCCCATAAAAGGATATGCATGAGAAAAAGTTCATTCTGTATAATCAGCGCGCTCAGTCAGTCAGCCTACATATAACATATAGTGTACTCGAATCGAGAATGGTTTTTATTAAATTTGAAATTAATTTTTCTCGTAATGGGAAAACATTTTTCCAAAATATTTTCGTGATAACTTTTTACTAATAATATAGATAAACCACTTGAAAGGACAGTATCTATTTGATACTGTCCTTTCAATGAATATAAAACATAAAAAGGATCTTCATTAATTTAGAATATCTTTAAATTTGATAAACCATCAAAGTTGATGTGCAAAGTCGAAAGTTTATAATTGCACGAATTTACCTTTTTCTATCACATCAATAATTGCTTTGACCTAGTTCATGTGCAATGATTTTTAAACTTTTTTGTGCTAATTTCGAAAAAGTGAAAAATTACATACTTTCAAACGCAGTCGGATTTGTGCGACGTTTACTTCATATAAACTACCTACCTTTCAAAAAAAAACTCTTAAGTGAAGAACGTGTGAAAACTATTCAGCAAAGAAGTTAATACTAATTAAGTGGGTTCGTTTTACGGAACAAGTCGTGGGACATTTTTTAAGAGCAAATAGTATGCATTCTATTTACGATTTATCATTTTTGATGGGTCCAGAGCTGAGATAAACGAATGGAGACAAACAATCTTTAAAGTCAATCTTTCTTCAAAATCCCATGTAAATCGTGCAATTACTGCAATATTGAACGTAAACGCCTTTTCTAGTCGGTTATTATTGTTGAAAAATTGCCGTATGAATCCAATAATACGTATCGCTGAATACTCGTTATTAAATCAGTCATCTGTTGCCAATATTAAACGCTGATATCCAATTTTCCCATTTCAGATTCCCCAATATCTGCAGTTGATTTGCGATCGAACATGTCACCTCTTAAATCAAATCAAATCACAAGAAACTTTAGATAAATGAAACACAATTAAATGTATCAAATATTTAATGCGGTGGAAAAAAAAGGAAATAATGTATGGTACCTTTAATCTTTAGCGTAAAAATCTTATATTATCTATTGTTATTTCAATATTCAAAGAATGTATTTATTTATGCAAATCTTATCAATATAAAAAAAAATAGAGTGTCACCTGTAATTAGTTAGCCCTAAATTGTGGGTATTTCCCAAGTAATACCAAATTCAATTTGCATAAAATTTAAAGAAAAATATGTATAAATGTAACTAGCGCCGTTAAAGATAGTGATAAAAAAATATAGTTTTGTTTTTCATCACTATCAACTTTTTTCTGAACGAGCACGATATATCCATTCGATCCACAGCGAAAAAAATCTTTGAAGTCCCAAACTATCAAACATTTTGTTTACCAATTTCTTCGGAATTAATGCGGTCAGATTATGAAACCAATTTTCTAGTAGCATTAGAGAATTTACTAATATTGACTGACCAAAAAAATCCTCGTGTGTTTTTCCTAACACCACGTCATTATCCTTATCATTGCTTAAGCAAATTTAATTACCATAAAGTAAAGAGATTATTTGTGATCAATATTTTTATGATTGATTTTTCTTTCTAACACGACAATATATATTATAAACACGACATTTCTAGGCATAGTTTTTTCACCCTCGCCCTCTGCAGTTATGCATATTTAACAAGTCGGTTATAATTATAATTATAAATACTAAGTTAGGCCAAAAAGGACTCTGAAAGTATTTAGTTTTTTTTTCAAGAGAAGCCAGTTTGTCTTATTTATTTATTTGAAAGTACATAACAGCGATACAAGAAGAAAATTCCCTACAACTTTTATGCGACCACAATTTCGTTTTTTTTTTCCGAAATTTCATACTTTGTAAAAATGAGTTAAACCATAAACGAAAAACATAATAACGCCCAAACGCGTCATTTTCCATGTCTAAAAACATTTACTACGTATTAGAAAAATATCCTATAGAAATATATGTATTATATATATATTTTATTAGGCATCAAATAAAAAATAACGTTTGTGTGTTAACAACGCGCGCACTAAAAGTCAAACTTCTGTAAGCCATTTGTTTAAATTTGTCATCAACTGCATAATAATGTATTTATCTATTATCTCAAAATGATCACATTCAACAATGTTTCCGCACGCCGATTTATATAAGAAGAAAATCAACGTGACAGATAACCAAAAATCAACGCGATCACCGCCGAGCGTCCTGGCGAGTTTAGCAGAATGATCGCGTCGCATATTATTCATTCCTAGGAAAAAATGAAATAAATAAGATTTACTTTAAGACCAGACGTTTTGATCTAAGACCATTCCCGAAGACTTAAGGGGGTGTTTATGTTAGCTATTACGTGTAAAAAATTGTATACAAAATCCGAAAATAATACGTGATCAAATTTATTAAAGCACTCGTGTAAAGTATTTTTTTACCAATGACCCGGCGCGGCGCGGCATCGCTAGCGACCGCACTTATGACAAGAGCGATTTCCTATTATCACGTAAAGTTTACAATTTTTTTACCAACCATGATGCGGTCAACTGTTGCGAACTGTTGTGACATCAAATATATTTTATGAGATTTTTACGGTGAAATATTGGCAGTCGTTGAAATATTGACTACGAAGTTGCACGATTTGACAGTCAGCGATGCGTTTGCGATTTGGAATTGCTCAAAAGTAGTAACTCAGGCGACTTTACACTTTAGGTCTTCGCCTCGGCACACCACAATCGCCTGCACACATCTCGCCTTCGAGTTTCACATTCTCGTAGTTCGTCAGAATGTCAAACAGAAACCACTGCTCAAGTTTGTAATTTATACGGTTATGGTGTGGTATTTATAAGGGATATGGCAATAAAATTAAATAGCCTGCTATGACACTTGAATTGAGGCTTATTGCCTTGCCTAATAAAATATAGACTTGCCGCACGCTGACTCCAATTCATAAATTTAAATGTAAATGTGTGGTTAAGGGTCGAAATTTCAGCAATGGTTGCACTGCGGTTGCATAATTTACTTAGAAGGACTCAACCTGGTAATTTCTCCATACAAACGCTGTAGTGTTGGGACTCTCTTATTTGTAGAAAAATACAGAAGAAAAATAATACTGGATATCATTATTCGCATAATTAAATTAAAAAGTAAATTTTTTAGTTTGTCTAAAAGTTAATAGCCTCGAAAAATCTATATTTTAAGGCGTAAATATCTTATCGGCTGAATACAAGAATCGAGAAAATAAAACTACAGAAGCATAGTTAGAATTATAAATTTTATAAATGTATATACTGTTTGTAATATATAAATAATAATATACACTATTTATTGTATGTATGATATTTTGTATTTATGATATTTATCTTATGATCCTTCTTATTAGTTACATCTCACGGACGTAATAAGTATTTTATCTTTTCTGCAACCTTGTCTGGCCGCTCTTAGAACAGGTTTTTTTTTAAACCTAGTTCAAGTGGCCATGTTACTTTAAAACAACAATAAATGACTAGTGTTTAAATTATCTACATGATAATAATTAAATAAATAAATACTTAATTTTATAAATTTATTTATTTATTTTTAAATGCCATGCTTAACAAAATATTGAAATACATAAAATCTTAACAATTATTCATAGACACTAAAGTAAAATAAAACCTTATATAAAAGAAAGTCGGATTAGTTGCACCTTTCAAGAATGGATGGACCGATTTTTATGATCTATGATTTGTTGGATTTGTCTTCGTCCCTTTTTTTTTATTTAAAAATAGTAAATTGAAATTAACCTCAATTGTAATATTATTAATGTCTCATGATGATGTATTCCAACCATATTTGTTAGTTGTTAAGTCGCTATACCTCGGGGCCAAGCTTTATTAACGACTTTATTTAACGACATTATCACCACTTTTTCAGTTTTCATGGATTTTATACAATAATAGATAATAATTATTGTATTAGTGTACATTTGTAGTTAGTTTCGATTACTTGAAATTCCGACTTGTTAAAATAACCTATCGGATAGGTTCTTATTGATCACTCTTGTAATAGATTGGTTGTGCTTTTAGTGAGAGGTTTGTACCTATTTAAAATAATTATTTATCTATAAAATAAACCTAGAAATCTCGCATTACGAAATCGACATTTTGCATCGACAACTTACGTAGAAGATGACTCGCCTAATATTCGGTATATTGTCCTCCGTGCGTAAACAACATCGAAAGCATTCTCTGAAAATATGTTCCTGGTATCATATCTTCAGTATTATAGACCACTAAATTATGCTGTGTGCGGTTATAAGTCATGTGTCATCTATAATGGGGTATTATAGTCGATAGACTGCAATAATAGAATATGTGACGTCACAGAAAACCACCATTAATATTCCAGTGCTCAGCAGAATAGCCTTTCTAGTTGGCGTGGGTGATTGAAATGGATTCCGAGGACATATCCATAACGTGGTTTATGGCTTGCTGTTATACGGAAAAATAGGGAGGCACTTGACATTGGGATAATATATTTAAATCATATATTCAAAGAATTTAACCATATTCTAATGAATACATATAGTAAATATTAGTATAAGCAATAGTAGTATAGTATATTACTTAGGATAATATTAGTAAAATTAATATTAGTATAAATATATATTTTATTTTTCAGTCATAGTGAATCTACCTTTCAATTCAATTGTTAAACAGTGGATTCATGTAAATGGCCAAATTAATAACTATGTATTTACTGTTATATAAACTAAGTTCCGCTACATGTTGTCCTAAAATATATTAAATAAATAAATGAATAATAATATCACCGCATTACATGTCAATTACGCAATATTTTTACTTTTATAAATAAATCAACAAACATAAAAATAATAACCCTTTAATGCAAAGGAAGCCTTCAAATTTAAGTGTTTAACTTGAATACATTTCTTGTTTGTCTAGCTCTACTTTTCAATTCCTAGATTTAGAATTCGCTATATATTTACGTAAAATGACACCTTAATTTTTTTTATCGTTAGACAGGAATTTATTCATAAACATCTTCTTTACTATTTTAATATTCCTTGAACTTAATAGTCTAGGCTCTCGTGTTTATTTCTTGATCGTGATACAAAAGACATTTCAAAAGTTTTATATTAGAATAATATGAAAAATGAAAAAAATAGAAATATGTAAAATATGAAATGTATGTGAAATATGTCTCATAGTATTTTTAACAAAGTTTTCAAAATATTAATTTGTTTTTTGAATATCCCAAGTTAAGAATTGCAATAAACGTTATTTATGAAAAATACAATTTTAAAATTGCACTTACAACATATAATCTTATTAACCAAAAACTATCTAAATTATTTCGGTAATAATATGTGACTTATAGTGCCTACTCTAGAGTGCCATAGTGTGACTTTTTATTAAAAAAAAATCTAGATCGAATTTTTATTCTTAATACATTATTAGACCCTTATGTGTTTAGTTACCTGTCATGTTAGTTATATCGCAAAAATCACAATAACAAAAAACAGCCGAATTGTCTCAACTTTTGCACCTCATACATTTTTTTCTATACACACTCATTCGTTGATTTCCTCACGCAGTTAAAGTTGCTGCGTCGAGCTGTGAAGTTGATTTTTGTTATGTATCACGTTGATTATCTTCTTTTAGAAATAGGCGTGATGTAACATTGTTGTATGAAGATGTCATCTCAAAGTTATCACTCCATAACTTTGAGATGACAATTTTAATCAACTTTCCTACGAAGTTTTACTTCTATCGCCCGTAATCATAAATACTATTTTTTTTGTATTTATAAGAATAACTCTGACTAATGATAAACAGAGTTTCTGGACTTGAGATATCAAAATTAATATAAGCCCTTTTAGAGAACACATCAGTGGACACGTCAGTAAGCAATTGTTGGTTTTTATTTAATTGCAGCTTCATAATATAGAAATTACAAAAACTATTCTATTTTTCAGACCCTTCATTTGCCTTTCAATTGCTATTTTTCCTAAAGCTCTAATCTAATAATGTCTTAATAATATAAGAGAGCAATTCATCTAAAAAGAACTAAAGGTCTAAATGAATAAAAACTTAATATTTATCCTTTGGCTTCACCTTAATAAGCTTTTTATTTAGTATTGTGTGTGTATTTAATCCTAACCCCAACGTTTGTTTATGTTCAGGAATGTTTTTTTAAGCCCTCGCATTATCTTCGGTCGTGCTCGCCCAGAGAGTCCCGTTACCGTCGACTGAGTCAAGTTTTCGCATTCTGATAAAGCTTTAAAATCTGCAAAGGGTCGCCCTATCGCGTAAGCCCGCGTTCGCGGCTTGTTATTAATAAGGTCTTTGTTTGTCTTGTTCATTTAAAGGGCTGCCTCTCACCTGGACCCTTTCCGACCACTAAGAACTTTTGGTAAATCCAACTGAGTACAAATTGTGACTCAATTTAGTTTGCCTAATGAAACCGATGTAAAGATACTGCTTATAAAACTTATACAGAAATATATTTTAAATAGATAACATATTTATGTAGGGTAACATTCCAAACATTTATTTAAGAGTATATATATATTCGTAATAGTAAAAGGCCTGTTGGTGCAGTGGTATAAACACCTGCTTCTAAATCCAGAGGTTCGAATCCCCATCCCAACATTATTTATTACTCCGATGGAGAAACGTACCTGTACGAATATAATAGTATTATTATAGTAGTATTATAATAGGCATATCGAACACATTTAATAAATACATAAATGGTTTTGACACTCTGTTCGCTATGAAGAAATCAATATCACCAGTCAATTATGTGAATAATTAATATATATATTTAAACTGAAATATTATTTATTTTATTTATTTATTCTTTATTGAAAAATCCAACAGTATTATTTTTTATAATTACAAATAATACTTATTACTAGTGTACAAAACCAATTATGGATTTCGGACATTTTACATATTAACATTAGCATAAAAAATTTGGAACTGTGTTCTTAAAATATATATAGATTATGTGTATGCGTATTATATATATATATGCGTATCAGTAGATTTTTTTGATGTCTCATGTGTAATTTGTGAGTGTTGTTTGTGGTAGTTAGAGTGTGTGTATATGTTTATGTATGTATTATGTCATATATCATGTGAATTCAAGCCATGTCAGCATTTTGATATGATTAAGAGTTAATAGCATAATTTGTATAAATGTTTAGTTTCTAACTTAGTTTTTAGTGTTTATATTATCTGTAGAAATCTCTGATTAGTTTTACAGATACTTTTTAAGAATGTAAACTTATCATTATTACCAATTGTTTGTAAGACTGTTGATTTCTCTAATAAAGAATAAAGAATAAAGAATAGGTACCTGTATGCTTTTTAGCCATTTCGATACAACTGATACTATTTTACTGTAAAGGTAGTATTACTTATAAAATATTCATATAATAAAATACTTTATAATGCGTTTGACCGAACGGTGTTTGAAATTTTTATTAATTTTGAAATATTAGCAGAGATGGTTAAGAAAAAGAAATAATTGAAGTGTAGCGAAACAGGGGTTTGTAAACCCAAATCAGGCGTAAAAACGCCGCGAAGGTTATTTATCATTTCGATTTTAATAAGACGACACCCTCCGTGACGGACAGCACTGTTTGCGTGCACCCTAAAGTAATTTGTTTTTAAAAGAGCCACAAAATTAAGCTGCGACAAAATGCCCCGCCGCAAAATAACAAAACCCCATTGTCACGCAGCCATATTAGGGACGCCATAAAAGCGAGGTCTCAGCCAGGGCTGACAACATTATTTTTACTCTGCCAACATCGCGATGATTAATAGAAAGATTAGAGGGTCCCAGAATAAGACGCAAATGTGATCGGCCATAGAGGATTCTAGGGGTGGCGATTTTCACGGAAGAATCGTCGCATTTAAAATCTAATCGTATCTTATTGTAAGTAATAAAACCGTCGATTAAAATGTGTCCCAGGCGTAGTACTCAGTACTCGAGGCTTCTTACGAAGTAAATTCGCTCACAGATGACGCTGTTTAGTTTTTATCCCTAGAACAAAACATATTCACTTTGGTGGTAGAATAACCTCATAAAAGGATATGCTCGAGAAAAAGTTCAACCTGCATAGAAAGTCAAATTAAAATAAATTTGATATTTATAAAACGGTTTTAAAATCAATTAGCCTAAAATAATAAAAGCAAATTGCACTCTTAAGTCTTATTAACAGTAAATAATATAAAATAACATATTTAATTGTTTATTTCTTAAGCTTGTTGGTGCGTTAGTAAATCCACATGACTAAGTCATAGTCACAAAGTAGTGTACCTATTGAATTAGAAGGTACAATTTCCAGGGGAGTGCATTTTTAGCATACATATAATTAGTAAAATTGTTTTTTCTTTTAGCTAAAAATTCACTCCCCTGGAAATTGTACTTTCTAATTCAATACGTTTGTGAGTATTACTTAATCATGTTGATTTTTACATTTGTTCCTCCTTGATTTTTGTTTTAATTCTTGCTTGGTTGTCGTTTTACTTATAAAATCACAGTATTTTCAAATAGACCGAAATCTATCGCATTTAAAATTTTACCGTGTCCGTCTCTATCGAAGAGTTGTGACACTGTGGAAAGATACTATGAAACACATCGTATGTGCCGACATCCTTATCATAACGTAACATCGAGAAAAACATCGTAACAGCGGCCATTGTGCCGAAAATGCCACGTCATAATTTTAATATTTTCATTATGTGGCCTTTACAGCCCTCGCCGTCCATAGTCGGGGCCAGCCCACGCGTGCTCGGCTAGATGATACAATCACTATGCCTAGTCACGATAGAGTTTTAATAAATTTTATGAATATCACTGGCGGATTCGAGTTTCAGTCGCAGGGCCAGGCGCGCTCCGGCTCCTCTTGTGTCGGTCCTGCGGAACTCATTTAGTGTTAAGCGTCATCTTGTTTGGCTCCACGACTCTCTATCCTTAATTTTTTAGTGTAGTATAGAAGCTAAATCTATTCAAGAATATAATGCTTAATTCAAACCGCTCGTAAGTTCACTTTGAAATTGCTAAACGTTCGTTGCAATTGTTTCGTTACCCGAAAGCGTGTTTCGATTGCACCAAAACACACACGCGTCTAATGTTATAGTTATTTCGGATATAACAGACTTTATATTAACTTGGACCACTGCAAAGCCGTTCCTACAAGCACGAAATTAATGACATGCGAGGAGTTTCGGCCAGCATATTGCCGTTTCACTCGGGCGCTTCCTGTTGGCGCCCGCAATACCTTCATCCTCATCCGGTGGCCAGGATTACAAACTACCATGCCGTCCAAACTCACAACTCGCGCTCGGGATGTTGGGTTTAATTGTTGGCGGAGTACTTGTACACGGATGAAACTTTATAATTGACGAAACTGCCGCGTGGCGTTCGCGAATTTTAGCTACCGCGATGATATTAGGTATATTATAATTTAATGATTAAATATAAAATATTATGAAGTCCCGTAGATTGCTCCTAAAAAAGATTGGCGTCTCCTTGAGATGAATTGAAAGATGCAACGAAAACGTTGGGAAATGAAACTAGAGGAAGCAGAAACGGAAGTATGATTGATTCTATACCATAAGAAATAAAAAATATGGAGGTCAAGAAACTGGGATGACAGTCAACCTTGCACGTCACTGATACTACACGTAGTAATACATATGCATAGAAGGTTATATGGTGCCTAATGTGCTTATTTATGTTTACAATAATGTCTCATTGCAATAAATGCTAAACCTAATTTGAACACATTTATTATCATAAAGGAAAATTATTCTTTATTTTTCGAATCAATTTTAATAATTGAGGTAGTTTAATTCTGGCAATATATTTTAGGATGTATTTTCACAAAGTTTACCCTAACTAGACTGCGCCCGTACTAAAAGCAGTTTTAGGACTTAAAGCGCACTTTAAACCGAAATTAGTCTGTGTTAACCTATTCTATCGTATATGTATATGATTAGAATTGTATTAAATTATTAAATATTAAGTAAATATAGATTATAGAGTGTCATTAATTAAAGTTCATACTTCCCCATCACGTATGTATTTTATAAGGTAGAGTGATTTATAAAAAGAAACTTGTAATTTTAAATAGGTATTAAAATCAAATAAATAAAAGTTGTTCCCAATATGAAATGCATTCGAATGTTTTTTTTTTGCCTAATATGACACGAAAATATTTCGAACGGAAAACATACTCTTTGATTTATTGCTATTTTGTATAAACGTAACTTAACGAGGATCGCTTCCTTCCTATCATACGATAAGACCACTTCCTATCATATGCAAAAAAAAAAATCGAAATCGCATGAACCACTACGGAGTAAGGAGTAAACACACATGGAAAAAAATTACAGGGATAAATCAAATTGAGAACTTCCTCCTTTTTTGAAGGCGGTTGAAATATAGGAATATTCATAATAATATAAGGAATATTCCTATATACTAATAATAAAATTGTAATGAATTCAAAAGGTATGAAACAGAAGACATTCAAACGACGAACTTTCCAATTCCACGTCGATCCCGCAAAGGGATATTGTTTACCGTAAACAAGCAAAGTTGCCGTTCGACGCTCGAGTAAACGAAATGCCTCAAAATGGCGCCCCGATAAAATTAACCGAGGCAATTAATGTAAAACCCCGCAGTTAATTAGTGTTTAACGGGAGACGAGGGCGGACTGGCTGGATCTCTTCCAGGATATTCGAATGGCCGACATCCATTCGCACGTTCAGACGTTAACGATTTACACCTATTTAAAGGCGCGTCTGTTTACAGTTTACAATTGTGCGACGCTGCAAATAACAAATACAAAAAACAATGCCAACATAATAAATATAAACATAAACATAATGCTATTACTTTTTGTGTATCGCTAACATAGACGTCATGAACAGGACGGAAGCTGCCTTCATAAGTGCAGACGATATTCTGAGGACAGGAAAGACCGTATAGTGATCGTGTTCAAATCGTTTGAAAGAATCTGCTTTTATTTTTTTTCCTAAGTGTAAGGGCTGCTCCAAGCTACCTATTTCATATTATTTTTCAAATAAGCATGTCAAGGGCGCACAATTCATAGAATTAGCTAGTTACCGATAGGATGCCGAGTATTTCTCAGCAGAAGGAAACCGCTTTCTTTGACTAAACAGAAGGTGATGCAAGAGTACGGCTTGACGTCTTTGCCAAAATGGAACGAAGGAAAATTAGACGAACCCGTTGGACACTTTAGTTAGTCTCTAATGCTCGTGATACAAACAATGGTCCGAAAAAACATTATTAATTGTATTCCTGAGTAACTATTATTGTATCAGTCTAGGGAATTTTAATATTTTATGTAACGGTTAATTAAGTGAAAATCGTGACCATTAAATAAACAACTTCTATCGTCTCCGTACATCGTTTGATTTTCCTACGGCCCGCAATAACACAACTGGGCCGTTACATATACATACCTATATCACAGTATATTGTGCATGTATGGTTAAAATATATATTTTGAAAAATAGATTAAATCAACAATATAATAAATCGACATAGTATCTGAACTTAAGATATAAAACCAAAGTAATCATTTTTAATTACGGATGGCGCACCATGTCCATAGTACATTTGTTCTAAAATGCACAACCCTGCTGTTACTATTTAAGTATACGATAAAAAATTACGTTTTCAAAGCGAGGGTTCCATATCGCAAAAAAAACGGATAAATACTTAATAGAATACTAATTATTAAACAAAAACAAAATATTTTTGTTTAACGATTTCATTTATGCCAAAACGGTGGATAAAACCAAAAAAACTATTGCTAATCTATACAGGCACACTTGAGTCTACTTCTAAGATTTTTGTCATTTATTTTTAAACTCTTAGAAACTTTGATAAAGTCAGTACCTGTTATGGAAAGGCTATTAAATAAGTAATTTCATTTAAGAATGTGTATGCCAAATGTCATACATTGTTTTCGAATAAATTCTCTTTGAATGTTGTTGTTTTATCTTGAATAAAATATTTTTACTCTATAAGATATTTTATTTCTGAGATAATGGCTAAGATGGTTATGTTTTTTTTTTCACAGCATTTATTTATCAGCTTCCAGAAAAGTAACATTTAAATGCCCAGATGGGAGTACATTTTTACAATAAATAAAATTTTAAAAATATCTTTAACTCTAAATCTTTGAAACCATTAATTTTCGACCCGTAGTTGATTAATCATAATTTGTTGTAAATGACTTCTAGTATAATCTCTTTCAAAGAATATAATGAATAACAAGTCACTCTGTATATTTTTTTTGCTAATTATTGATTTGAGTTTAACAGTAAAAAACAACTTTTTTTGATTAAGTTTACTGTTTTTTTTATCAGCTTTGACAGAACGTTTAAAGTATTTAGATTATTTTCCTAACTGGTAATATTTTCTATTTCATTAGAAGGTGGTGTTATTGCGGGATGTATGCTAGCTATTCCTATATTTACTAGAGATAGATTAAAGAGTACCTTAATATAATTTCTTTCTTTATAATAATGTGATCTTCACAAATATTTTCAAACTCGAAACATACATAAAATATTGAAAGATTTAATTAAAATTAATTCGAAGAAACTATGTCCGAACCCTTAACAAAGACAATGCGCACATTAGAACGCCGCGTCGCGTACTAAACAGGAACAGTTTGGATTCGATATATCCGATCGTATCTTTTCATAGTTATGGCGCTACTATTTCGTTTTAAGCACTGCTTTTGCGATGTTCACAGCGTCCAATGCTCGCTCAGCCTTACAAGACCGACAGTATTGTTGGGTATTTTTCGATGAGTTTCCTGTACAGTGTTGCCAGGAATTTTCAAAGTTTTCAATTTTTTCAAGTTAATTAAAATTGTAACAGTTCAAATGCCGTAAACCAACAGATAAGTAAATACAATTAGTTTAAAAATATATCTTTCTAGTACTTTTTTGTGAGATCAGCGTGAAATATTGTTTTATTTTTGCCTTAGAGCGTTTTTTTAATTATTATGTTATATATGTTCCATGTTTAATTTTGGTTATTATTTGTTGTTTTTTTTTAAATAACCACCTTACATGAGAAAATCTATAAAATAAATAATACTAACAGATTAGTATAGAGCAATAATAAATGACTGATATTTAATCTGTCTTCACATTAATATATTTTTTTCAGTGTTATTATATCATTTATTAATGTGACGTCTTATTATGCCATTATAAATAAAAATTTAACCCTAAACCGGTAGGGATAGATGCTAGGTTAGATTTTTCAAACGCTCAGAGAAAATCCGAATGAACAGGACAACACTGGAAGGCACATTCGGTTACGACTTTTAAAGGCTTTTTTCTTTTTTTGCAAAGTTTAATCTTGTAATTAAATTCGTAAATTGTAGCTTTTATATAACTTATACAAGACATTTATATGAAATAGATTCGGTTGGCATTACTTTCGTGCTTAAAATAAATTACTAATGGTAAAAGTAGCCAAGTAAATATTTAGTTGTACTTTAACACTACCGCCAAAGCGGACGTTACTTGTAAATTATTTTTAAATAAATTAACGCCTGTGAAACCCATGCGCAACAAAGGTTCTGTAAGTCTTTATATTTTGTATCAACTATGCATTGGATTGTAATATTGACTATTGTAATATTGTGACCAAGCACTCATTTTCTTTATTGTTTATTTTATGTTTATTCGACTACCGCCTTGGCTGGCGAAGGACATAGCTAAAATGAGACTTTAACTATATATCAAACTGTGTCTTGTTCTCACAATATTTCTGTAAAAATCTTTAAAAAATGTGCTTTAAGCTGTTTATTTTTTTTATTATTGTACAATAAATCAGTATATAGTACTTTGTGGTTTCCTCCGACAAGGTTATAATTCGCAGAAATGAAGCAAGTATACTCGGGCAGTGGGTTCGATGGTTTAAGGCTGAACTAAAAGCGAATCTCTCTCAACACATCAAGGTCACATTCCTGACAAAGTGTTCAGAAGTGCTGGTTGTCTGGCTAGCTTTCTTCAGGGAAGATAGGCCGACGCGATCAGTGTCTTCGTTAACTCCCTGTGAGGATAGGCGGGGCCATATTCCTTTCAGTGCATCGGGATACCTTATCTTAATTCCTTAATATAGTTTTCGTATTTCTTTGATCTTTTTTTTTCTTTTTTAAGGAAATGCTAATTTAAACACTCATAAAAATCAATGACCCCTTTGCAATTACCCTTTCTATTCGTTTTGCTAATATTTATTTATTTACAACTTGGTTAATTCACATGTAAGCCCTCTGTTTCCATTAGGGTTAGCGAAAATGCCGTAGTTAGTCCCTAGGGTATTCAAATCTCCCGTGTATATTATTAGATATGCCCTACATCCGCGCGTACAGCATAATTTCTAGAGACTATGTTAATTAGTATGGCGGCTGGGGAGGTGATTCCTACCTTCGGAGGCGAAATACTCCAACACATCAAAGAACAACTAATGTGATTAATTTAAATAATTATGCTGATTTTGTCTAGGTAGGTACCTACTTAAGACTAAAGATACGCACAACGCTAGCAGTACAGTTGTAGTTTAAGTATATTTAAAAAAAAATATACCAAAATCCGATTTCATCATTCGAGCAATGTGGTTAAACAATGTTACAAAACAAAACGCACATAAATTCATAACCCAACTGACAATAAGTGTTACATATTTTGTAATGTTTGAAAGATAGTTTAGAAGTACTCGTATTTGTTAGAGTAGCGATCAATTAAAATAAAGCTAACGTTGACGTTGATCACGTTAACCCTTTCGGTATTTATGTATTTGTTTATTTTTTTTACATCATTAGTATTTTTTTAATGTCTTATCTTAATATTATATTTTTTATAAAGATAAGAAAAGGTACCTACCATTGATTATTCTCCATTTTTTTTTTTGTTAACGTTTTATATTTATTTTAAAAATGTAGACAGTAATAATGCTTGAGTATTTGCACATATTTTTTTAATGAGAAACTTATTAATAATTGTCAAAAATTAAAACTGCATTGTTGATACTCTTATTATTTAGTTGTTAAATATTAAAATCACTGTATTTAATTTATTAAAAATACAAAATTTTCACCACCTCATTAAAAAATATATATATTTAAGGGATAAATTATTTTTTTTCCTATAATTTCTTACTGAACATAAACATTCCATTAGATCTGTGTGAATTTTCTTAATGAATTTTCTTTGTGAATTTTCTTAGGACTTCCTTTAAATCGTTAAAATATGTTGTTTTAATAATATAATAAGATACAAACGATTAATCGAGACACAATGTATTCGATTACTTTCAGCCGAAATGTCGCAGTTATTTATAAGCGGGTTGTTGCGATGTAGGATGTAATCCATAATGTCACCCAATAAGGGATTGGCTGAATTAATTTCCCTAGACGATGTGGCGCTAGCGGGGATTCGAACGCAGGTTGCTGGCAGGCATAGCATGCACCATGCACCATGCACGCCCCGCGTGGCGTCTTTACGGACGCTTGTTGAATACAGAGCGATGATCCTCCACGCTGAAAACAAACGTTGTAGTATTAAGATTCTTTGATTTGTAGATCTAGATGAAAATTAATACCGGATATATTTCATCTCATAATCATCTGGGCTTATATAAAATTTAATAGTTAAATTTTTATTTCGTTTAAAAGTTATGTGCCTCGGAATCGGTAACACCTTTCAAATAGGTAACACCTCGACACAGGCATTTGCCTAGTGAGGTTTTACTATTCCACACAACCTGTACTTTCTTCTCTAGAAAGTAATAACCATTTAATAATATTAATTATATATTGGATATTTTAATAAATAAATGTCTGTATTAGATATTAAATATCTTATTGACTAAACGCAAGCATTGAGACAATAAAATTACAAGGGCATATTGTGAGATCAATATATATTAAAATATATAAGATCAGATATTAAGGCAAGGACGAAATCGTGGTAGTCTAGTAGTTAAGGCGCTGGACTATTGACCCAAAGGTCTCGGATATAAATCCGCACATGGTTATATCATTTTTAACCCTTTATTACGACCATCTCAAAACGATGAAAAGAATGTTTGTATTAGTAAAATCATAATAGTAATACTATTTATATCTCTATTTTTCTAATGGATAGTAAATTATACATAAATATATATTGTTAAATTATTAAAAATTTACTATTAATTTTCACTAAAAATTTAAATATAATAAATTCGTGTTTATTTTGCAGATTTTTGTCTTCGGTATGACGTTTTGTTTTGTGTATATAGGCTTTCCAGTGAGCACTTCGAATGAGTAGGTATATAATATACCGTTTCTGAGTATAGGTAAAACTAAAGTATCTTGTCAAACTGTGAATGCTTACATGGAAATATTATTTCTTAGTATACCTACTCACCTTCTTTTTTCTTACACCTTGGGCGCAAAAACAAATACATTTGCTATTGCGAAATATTCTTTTAGAATTTGCGCCTTTCTAACCGACAGTACCGTCTTTATACGGATTTAGAAGAAGATATAAGACGATCAGAAAAATAAGTCCGTCAAGCATTTTCGCAGAAAAAAGATTGCGATTGAAGATTGTCTAAAAACGCAAACTCACGCTATGCTACTCGTAAATTAACTTTATATGTACGAGTTGTTTTAAACCACATTTTAAGGTACTGCGATTTTTTTCCAAGCTGACAGCTGTCATACATATCGCTATTTGAAGCTGTTGCAGAAAATGCAACACAGAAATAGGCTGCATAGACTACCTAACCTGATGTAGCAGCTTTTTAAATTCGATGTTTTTTTTTTTTAGGTTTTGTCCATTTAAAAGCCAGACCCCAACCGGGGTATGGCTTTGGTACAGCGGCGGGGCGACCCCCGCACCAGCCGGCACGCGTTTGAACGGAGTTACCCCACGCACTGGTCTCTGGCCTCAGGTGAGTTAACCTCGTGCTACGAGCGATGACCCAGATGACCGAGCGCTGGTACACACGCCGGCCTTTGAACATCACGGTTGGAATGCGGAGGCGCTCACAATAATTTTACATATTTTAGGATATAATCAATATAATCGATCTGAACTGAACGTAGAATTGGAAATACGCTTCTGTATTCCCGCGGAGCGTTTCCAGGAATGTTTGATCGGACATTCTGGCTTAAAGACATACAAAGTACATGAACATTTCACAAAAAAACCTAACTGGATGCTCGCTAGGTACTTATTATTAATGTGGTATTATTTATATAAATATTGTTGTTTATTTATTTATAAAATGCAATGTATTGGGCCGGCGTTATGAAACAACGTTGACATTGCAATAGACGATTTAATACTGGCGGCTAGGTACACCTTACGGCATTGCTAACCGTCCCTCATTTGTTAAAGGATTCACACACAAACTTTTAATAGCACAATGTGCTGTACCAAGGAAACGCCAATCATTTATAGATCTAGTTAAGGATTTTGACGCAAGCTACTGGACTTCTTAATAAACCTATAAATATATAATATTAATAAAGTAAATAACCTATAGATAAATATATGAAAGTAACTATAAGTACTTTACAGTTACGGCGCGAAGGTGCTACCTTTTATCGATGGCGAATTGACATTAGCGATAATTTTATATATGTATAGGGTGTCCCAAGACTTAAAGGATATTCTATAAAAAAAAAACGAAATTAATATGCCCAAATTTATTATATTTTTTAACAAATTGTGTAAATTCGGCCAACAGGCTAATTACGACGCGCGCGGGAATCAGTGGCCAAACTTTGGCTCACGAGGAGAGCCAAAGCTGGGCGCTCACACCAACACCAACTCGTGACATGATTCGTTTATTATTATCGACTGAAGTTTACATTTTTTTTTTCTGAAAACACTGATGATTTTGATATACATTCTTTATAAATAGCCTGGAATGGTTTTGGCACGCGGTGGCACATGTGTATATAATTATTTAATTAATTGCAGAAGTATTTGGTTTTATTAAATTTGATGATTATGTTTTTTTTTTATAACGGTTAATCGCCAGACAAAATGAAAGGAAATATTTCTTTCGTTTTGATAGGTTTAGAAGCCATGTTGAAAAATTAATTATAAACGCACCCTTAAGAGGTCAAAACTTTTTAATATTGTCAAAAATTGTGTCTTCTACTTTGTAAGGTGATTTACTGTTAATAAAAATATATATATATTTAATAATTTATGTTATCCAATATTATATTTGCTACGACACAAAGGGCTACTTAGTTCAGCATAAATCGCGAATCCCCTTGGATTACTTGAAACGTTCGTTGTATTCAAATCAGAAGCTACGCAAGCAGCGCGTTCTATTCGCATGTTCGGCGCATTCGATTTTCATATTTAAATTAACGTCCCCCCCCCCCCCGCCCCCCCAATTACCTTCCATGTAGCACTTACAAACGACCATCAAAAGTTACGTTCGGTAAAGTGCATCCACACCAACTAGGCATCATTTTACGCCTTCATTATTATTTTTATTTATTGTAACATTTTTCATGAAAATAATTATAACCTAGAATATTTTGGTGGCATTTTTAGAGTTATATTTCTTTTTTTTATAATTTAAGTCCGATATATAAAGGTGGTCAACTTTTAATTACTGATCACTGAGTTAGGTGGTATAATAAGGTTTTTTTTTTACTAATGTTTAATTCTTCTTTTTAGTCGGAAAAGGTTTAAAGGCCTGGCAGTTAGGACTATCCATTTTCTGTTAGTACGCGGAGAAAGACGTTATTCGTTTTGAAAATTACCTTTATTGTGATTTGTGATGTTAAATCAATTTCAATAATAGTTTTCTCCAAACATGCGCATGTTCAACAGTGACAGATGAATTGTCTAATGCTATAATGTTATTTCGTCGAATATATGTAAGAGGTTTACTAATCGAAGACTCGTTGGCAGTTTTAAGTTGGTCATAAATATATTATTACATAGTTTACCTTCAAAGCTACAACGGACTAAATTCTTGAAAATTCATACTTTTATATTAAGCATACCTATCATTACAAAATTTATGAGATTAATTACAAATGTTTGTACCGGTTATGAATCCCCATAATTTCCAACCCATTTATCTGCATAATTATAAATATTATATTTATACCTAGATTACAGAACACATGATATGACATGACAGAACTTATATCTAAACATTTAAGCAGTTTAAAAGGTGACCAATTTAAGAAACGAAGCAATTAGTGTACCATCGAGAAGTATCAGATCACCCCGACACGAGAACATAAAAACGTTTATTTATTTATTAGTTTATGCATACATATACAGAACTTATGATAACAAAATATACAAAGTCTATTCTAACTAAGCTATGCCTGTACTAAGGTAGATTTCTTTTGTGGAGGTGTACTATGGATAATTTTGATATGTTTCGGATCAAAAATCGATCTATTTTTTTCTAAAGATATATCGTTAAAATTTTGCACAAATATTAAGTAGTATATGAGACTTTAAATGGGATATATTTATTTCAATATAATATGTTAATTATACAATATTATTTATAATGTGTACAAATACTCATAATTATATCCTTTACCAATATTACAAACACCTATAAAAGAAATGCATGGGATATAAAAATTTTACCTACTTAACGTATTACCTAACTTAAAATAAATAATATCAAGTTATACTGTAAGAATTTTTGTTAAAAAATATATATTTAAATAGATTAATGTTCACTATATTATTACAATTTAAACTTCGCGAAGTTCTGGATCTGTAATGAGTTCGTTTACTTTCAAAAGATAGAGTATCTTTATCAAATTCCTTGATGTTTTCGCTATGCGGTTTTCTAATACCGGTAATCTAAAGTATAAAAGCCAAGTATGAAATATATCCTCATTTGCAGCTGTTCGAAACAATTTTCTTCAATGATCTAGGTGTTTTTTTTATAATTTTAGCTCTTAAACTATTAAATAAAATTAAAAAAGTATACCAGTAACGACATTGTTAAAAACCATTTTTAGTATGCCGAAGTTCTACCATTTTCCATAGTGCGGTGTTTGGTCATAAATTATTATGATTATATTTTCCAGCGTTGCGTTGAAAATAAATAACTATTTTACATTAAATTCTAATTGAAATATATGCTAAAATACTTACTCTGTTTCTATCTATTAACAAATAAAAATATATAATCTTTAAGTATTATAAAAATTGTGACCAAATATTCTGTGTTAATCAAGTTTTTTGTCAAGATATTCTTTTTTAAATACCTAATAAAAATAGACCCCTGTCCTGCTGACAGACAATGCCCTAAAATTTAGATTCTTAAAATGACCAGCTTCGTGAAACTGACAAAATAATGTTTATCATATTTTTATTGTAGTTTATCTATTATTATTATTTGCGTATGGAAAGAGAAAAACATATTTTAAAGTGAAATATCTACTTAAATATAATTCATGGCAATACATTATTATGCATTAAAAACAATAGTAAATCGTCCGTGACGGGACAATTTCCCTCCCTGCGGCCCTGGTCGATGAAAATGGCGGGTATTAACCGTTTTGCAAACATTGCGCATTTCTTAATGAAATTATATTCGGCAACTGTGCGAAATTAAATAGGTTATTTATACCATCATAATTAAAATACATTACAATGAGCGAAAGCTTCGGAAGGGCCGGTCGCGCGGAATAGAGAATGAGGACGGATGTACTGACTAACTCTATTGTACAGTCAAGTGTAAAATACTCATGTTTTTAGTCAATATTCCTTAGCAAGTTTTACCTTGTTGGACTTGCTTAGGTTTTATCTAAGTTTAACTTAAACTAACTAACTAACTTAAAAATCAGATGTTCATATCATGTCATACATTCTTCCGTAATAAAACCGCGACACAGGCTAGTTCCTCGCCAGCCGTTGTGCTCATACTATATTATTTAATTATGTAAATCTTATAAAACTCATATAATGCAAATTATCTTACCTAACTAGGCTATCGCATGTTCTAAGGAAGGCATTCTGTTACTTAGAAGACTTATTATATACAAACTCACATAGGAAATAAAATTTATATGTAAAATTACATACGAACATACTAATACATATTAATCATAGCTACTCAAATACTTTGATATATATTATATCCTAAAGTTCATATGTTTTTATTTATTTTTTCTAAGATATAACGCTCGACTTTTGTTAGTTGGGAACTAGTTAGGAACTAAACTGCCTTCTTTAGGACAGACATTTAGTCTAGTTAAGAAGCCAGCAAACATAGGTTGTAATAATACCAAACGCTCACTGATACAATACTATTATTAATAAATACACACGAATCTGTTGTAACCTTTTAAAAGTATGATCTAATTGTTGACAAATAAATAAATAAATAAATACTGAGATAAGAATTATACGTGAGAAATGTATTTTTTGACGTCACCTGAAGCTATGTTGAAGGAAAGCGTATTTCGATGTTGTAAACACAATTACGCCAAATTTTAAATTTGAGTTTGTTATAATAGGAAGTCGCTAAAGAACTGATATTTTTTTTTATATTCAACTTAAAGCACACTCTAAGCTACGCAGTAGTCGACCGGCGGTAGTATGTACTACGACTGCATCCAGAGATCGCGTATTCCCACACAAACTGCTCAAATCCGTCCAGGTTGAGAAAAACCAGCAAAAAAAATATTAATTAAGTTTAGCAACACCTCTCAAATGTTAAAATTACTGTATGTTACTTAAGTTCCGTTTTGAGTTATATCGGTAATAACTTATTTCAATAAATATTGCTTCACGTTACAAAGACTTGCAATATTGTTGATACCGTCTTTTTATACAGAAATTCAAGTTTCATTGTAATAAAACCAATTTATCCTTGAGGTCTAATAAACCCGACCAATTGATATATATTTCTTTATTTGTATAAATTGCATCTTTTATAATCCACCACAAAGAGTAGTGCCTTTTCTGTGGAATAATTTATATATTTTTTAGGTTTTTTTTTTTACTATATATCTTCAAACACAAAAGCTATCTTTGGAAAATTAAAATAATAATTTTACACTATTTCAAAACAAAACACTCAAAAATATTACCTAGTAATAACACTATGATACCTAATGAGTGACTTGTTTTGTTGTGTAGTCAAGTTAATTTGAATGATTTCTGGTTATTTCTTAATATTCAATTTATTACTTAAATATTTCAGCGGTTCCTCAAATATTATAGTATATTAGCATTATTATTTTTACTTGATTTACGCTTTTTATAGAAATATAATTTTTATATCTTACATACACCTTATAATATTATATAATAAAAAAAAATAGAGCTATATATTATACTATTACTTTCTAAAAATACGTTTCTTGATCGGTAATGCGCCAACATTAACACAATATAGTATACGTGCTTCTGTCGCTATTGCAGAACAGGTTTTCTTAGTACACTTTGCCTGGCAACTAGCAGGCTAACACACACACACTGGCACGCTATAAACAAAAAATTCGCCTAGTACTGTTAACCTTAGTGTACCTACGATCATTGAAGGTAGATTACTCTAAACTATCATTGTAACTATCATGTAAAATTGTAAACTGATTAATAGGTATAATGAAATGAACATATTTGTAAGGCATGTACTCAAAAAAGAATAAATAACAATAATAATAATAATTATTATTATTATTTTAAATAATATAGTGGTGCCAATTATGATTCAGTATTTAAAAGTAAATATTTTGTTATTTTATTTCGCTAGGCCTAAATTTGGGCTTAGGTCATAGCAATTATTTGATTAAAAAAAAAACAACATTGAAAACATATTAAACAATTTTGACAAAACACTGCCTTCTGCATGCATTGCATATTTACTAGTGTTATAATATATTCTTGTCTATTTAGAGTCTGGGTCAGGGACATTATTCCTCTCCTTGCGTCTATTGAATTATTGCCCGTCATCCCCAAAAGATAGGCGGTAGAGTAGATAAATGGATATTATCCATATTCTCTCATTTTACAAAAAAGGTCGACGCGAATAAATCGTGCCCATCGTGACATTGGCGCTACTCAAACAGTTTTATTTTTGTATAATGTAATTCAAGGAAAACAAAATTTATCAGAGATTACACACTTTGAATTTTGTTAAAACGGTTTTTATGATTTTAACCTTATAATGAGGAAAAAAGGTAAAATGGCTAAACTGAAAAAATATTACAAAGATTAATAATCTCTATTTATGACTACTTACAAGAAGGAAGATAGACAGGAGGGAAAGAAGGCAACAGACGGTGAAGGGAAAATGGGAGAGGGAAGACGGGTTAAGGGAGGGATAGACGTTACAGATGTGCGAACTTAGGCTGTAGGAAAATTTCTAACGGCTAAGTGGTAATAATTTCATAAAAAAAAGCCTAAATGAAAATTAACACAAAATAAATCAATAAATTGTAAATACTCTACTTTAATTTGAATATATTTAATATGCTCAAGCAACGATATGATTGAATTTACAATAAGGCAAGAATGTGTTTTTAGGACAACCTTAAAAATTGCAATATTTAGAGATATTCTAATATTTAAAAAAAAGTCATTTCATCCTCTCTAATCTAGTCACATTAACATGATTATTTATTGTAACGATAATTTACAACTCGCCGCATCGATATTAGATATTGTTAATTAAAATTCATAATTATCTTTATTAATTATACTATACAGAGGAAACATTTTACAGTACAATATGAACGATATAATTATACTACAATCTGTTCTAGGGTGACTATTGTTTTGTTTCAGTAAATCGTATGAAATAGTGCGTTATAGTTGAAATGTAAAGAGAATCATAAAAAAACAAATTCTTTTCAGTAATGTCATTAACATTATTTTACTATTGAAATTAATTCTTCACTTTGTATAATATCTAAAGTTATTAACCGTATATCTTTTTATTAATACCTACTTTGTGAATTAAGTTACAGTTCACTACCGATATATGAGCGCAATTTTTTGAATAATTTACCAGAAAGTAAAAACTCTGTCCAAAGGCAGTTTTCATTTTATTCAACCTTGGTTCATCCAATTGATAAATATTTTTTTTACTTTCTCAAATAAGGCTTTCTCAAAAAAGGCTTTATTTTTTATTTACTTATAGGCTTTTTAACAATTTTAGTTTGTTTAAAACCTAGTGTTATGAAAGTGGATCGCTTCATCCGTGTTTAATTGATCACAAATGTATAATTGTACAAATGGATTTTCATATTTATTTATTTAGTTTTTATTCGGTACTGTAACAAAATATTGAACATATAACATGTTTACATTAATTTTAGACTTAAGTAAGAAAAACCTTATCAATATTTAAATAAAAAGAGAACACCACATATATATAAAAGATTAAATTATATTACACAGATTATACCCAAATAGAAATTATGTGATATAAATTATATACATACACTAAATACGGATATTATATGATTACATACAATTAAATATATAATTGTGTATATAATATAATATATATAAAATGTATGAATATATATATATGTACTTTTATATTTTTATCTCTGAAGCAATTCAAAAATATGCCTTTTGAATTGACAAAGGCTATCATGAAAAATGTCAATGTACTAACTCCTATGTAAGGTATTATAAAGACTACAGATGCGAGGTATATATTTTAAACACAGTATAAAAAGCTCTTGTTTTTTTAGCAGATTGACCCAAAGTTTTAGTGTACTCATTTCACATGCGCTTCCGCACACATCAGAGGGCTATGAGGCGACGCAATTGTTTGGGCAGAGCGCGCGGGCGGGCGGCGTTGGTGGGCGGGCGGCGTTGGCGCGGATGGTCGTTCCTAGCCTGCCCTGTTTACATTATGCAAACACGGTAGCACAAGCATGGTGAATATCTCTATAAACGTATATACATAGTTTCACTAAATATATTATATTTTCGCTATTCGAGCGATAACATCTACAGTAATAATTAATAGAATAATATTCAAAGATGTTAATCGGCCTTATTATTAACCATGTGGGAAAATGTACATACTACTATTACGCTGTATGCTTACCTCTTAATAAATAAATAAATAAGATGTAAATATTTAAAAAAAACAAAAATTTAAAAATAAAAATATTTGTATATAAAATTACTTTTGCATCTCCTCTTATAACAAGGACACACAGAACTGGCGCATTTTTATAACTAGCATATTTTTTTTAAAGTTATATCATTTAATTTGTCAGGCGATTGATTTGCCGTTATGAAAAAAAATATAAAATCAAGGGAAATATGGAAATACATGGAAATATATATGAACTCCAGTCGTTGCAATGTCACGACGTCTATCTCGGTAGACGGAGAAGAATCTACACCTCTATACAAAGAAAAACTATTATGACAGGTGGTAAGAGTGTTATTACTGAGTTTTATGAAAGCCTTATCGGGGTAAAATGTATTCACACTTGGTCCAGAATGTATTTAAGTTAATTATTGTTTTATCTGTATTGTCTTGTCCTATTTGAACCACTATTCTAATTCTGCTTTGTTTTGAACCATACGATTGTAATTTTCTAAAAAAATAAATGATGGCTATTCATTGGTTGAGTAGTTATAAGTATTTTGGTTTTTAAAACTGCTCGATGGCGGCTAGTCTAGAAGTGTATCACTAATCGATTCTATTATGTTATACGGAGTCCGAGTTTGGGGTACTACCTTCGACAGCTATATGGACAGAGTACACGATTTACAGCGACAAATTTTGAAATGCCCGCTAATATTAGGGCTAAAAGTAAAAGAAATCCGTCGTTGCTATTTGCGCACTGTAAGGTGTTACCTGCTAAATATCTAGTTCATTATAAAATATTACTCGATCACTTACATAGCGAATCTTTCAAGGTTAGGTTAGGCCGACAAAAAAGTAGAGGCTTTTTAGTGATACCTAGGTATAAAAATTATTACGGCAAACGCACCCTTAGTTTTCTTATACCTACTCTTTTTAACGAGTATATTAATAAGGATTTTTCCAATGTACCTAAATATAAGGTTAAAGACACGATAAAGAAAAATTATCTGAAAAAGGTATGTTAAAAAGTTGTATACCTGTCCCTTCTTTATCTGCTGGAGATGGAAAGAGAGTAGGTTAGTTAAGTACTTATAGGGTATAGATCTGTACGAAAAAACATATATATATAAATATAAATATATATTGTTTGTCTATTTTCTTTAAATTTGGTTTTGGTAAATTTTTACTTTTTGGTTGTTATTTATTTACTGCTTTTGAATTTTATTATATTGTTTTATGTTTTCTTTCTCTTATTTATGTAAACCTGTTGAAACTTTTGTGTTATAATAGAGAATGTTTTTTTTTTAACCCACAGAAATAGCACCGTATTTGTGGGGAAGGTGTTATGTAAAAAAATTATGAAGCAAAAAAAAAAACGAAGTAGAAGCGAATGTCTAGTTTTGAAATAGTTTGAGAGTAGCAGAGTTGAGGACGAAAATCGATAAAAATCCTTCTGGTCATAGAATCTGGTCGAACTTAAGAATAATCGTTAAACGACATTTCTCTGTTTATGTTTGTTTTTTTCTGTTTGTCTAAGCTGGAGTTTTCTCGACATTTGCTTAACCGGAAACCACATCGCCGCCCACCATTTCCATGTTTTCCGGTACACTGCAAAGAGGGCCATGACAGGACAAGGAATAAATTTCCCCTTGTGATTTGTCCAGAAAAAATACGGTCAAGCATTGGGCACTTTCAGTTTTGCCGTGCATTGTATTTTCATACACTTACTAAAATGTATCAAATGTTACGTATTGCTATTACTAAAGAAATATAACGGTTAGGTAATAGTTAGTAATGAGAAGTGAATATAAGACCAAAACCTTAGTTTTGAAATTTCGAAATGCAATACCAATTTTACAATAACTGGTTTTATTTTATTGCTTATAACGACTTCGGTTTCCTGTATTTTGATGTGATAAAAACTAATAAAAAAAAAAAAAATTTAACGTTACAATGTATCGTAAGGTAATAAAAAAACTTTGAGTTACCAATGCGTTGGGTTGATGCAAAAGGCGCCTAACCGTGAAGGTTAGTAAGTCTAGGCTTTGTACTGCAGTGAGCGGATACAGGCTGATGATGATGATGAAAATTATATGGTAGTAAAGTAATAATATCTAACATAATGGCAGTATTCATTAAATATATAGAATCAATTAATATATTCGCCTGATTTGGTATAGAGATTTAGTTTTACAATTCAAACCAACAATTAGCTTCACTGATCCTGCCTCAACTTAAATCTAATGTTTTGTATAGTAGTTTTGTTGTGGTTCGGTAACACTGAGTAATATTTCACATCAAATACAATATATTTTTTAATATTATTGTGATGATAATGAAGGTTATTTTAGTATATCAAAAGAAATGTCCTCTAACTAAGGCGAGTGAGATTTAAACGCTCGTATTTGCGATGAATATTTAATCAAAAAAACATATTTTCTTTTGGGTTTTTTTGTATTATTATTATTTTTTTTTTTTAAAATTGCTATGACCTAGCTAGGTCATATAAAATTATTTTGGACCCTACTCAAATGTGTCCTAGAGATGGTGAAAATGGTATGACCACATGCGGATTCGAACCAGCGACCTTTGGGTCAATATTTCAACACCTCAACCACTAGACTACCACGATTCCCCTAGACTACTACGATCTAATCATAATATTATAGTCTAATTTATTATAATATAAATAACCATATGTAAATATTATAAATTCTAATGAAACCTAACGATTAATTACCTAACTAATTAATTAAATAATAAATTAATTAATTGAAAACCTAACAAATGATTAATTTTTACAAATTGCATAGTGCATAGTGTCGGTATTATTGTAATAGTATTAGTTAGATACTATATATAAGATAAATAAATTTTAAACTCCATTTAAAAAAAATTGCATTCCTTAGAAACTTTAAGATCCTTTCCTCACATTCAGCAGATTCCATCGATGAGCGTCTTTTGCATGCGCATGCGAATAAAGTGTAATATTGAGATATCATTGCTCCCATTATGATTGCTGTTTGAATTAAATATATCAGCGTAACTAAGTTGCATTTGCATTGGAGGTGGTTGTGATTCTGTGGTACGTAGTATTTTGACCTTGATTGAATTTTTAAAGGTTAGTATATGCGTCTGTCATTAAACCGCACATTTTGTTTTGTATAACTTAAGGTAAGCAGGAAAAAACATTTTTTTTATGTTTAGGGTTTATCTATTTAATATTATTTAAGAGGATTTGTACCGATAGAGCGTATTCCAAATACAAATACCTAACAAATGTTTTTATACCCTTGCCATTTCTCCATACCTAAGTGGCAGTCGAAAAAAAAATGCAATATAATCATAATTATATTATTAATTTAAGAAAAATTGATTACATTATAATTCGAGTGTTACATACATTTGCCAGAAATATGTACTGAATATAAAAATTGACGAACATATTATTTTTTAAAATAATATATAATGTTTGTGTGTGTATGTGGTGCCTCTATTTTCTCTATTTTTCCCGAGGTATAACCCCCCCCCCCCCTTCCCTTTCATCTCAGCCTGCAGTAGCTATATATCTGAAGACCGTAGATCCATTACCTGATGGTTTCCAGACTGTCAGATTGTGAAAAGTAAGTAATGCTGGAATATTGATCCAAACCACTACTGAGTAGCTGAACAAAGAAACGGTTTCCAAAGATTGTTGTCCTTTTTTAAAGGTTTTAATTACGTTTTAAGTTGGCAATGTAGCCTGTCCCTCAGGTCCAAAGGCCAACCCAGGCGAATTAATTGCGGCGCAAAGCTAGCCTTGAGTGAAAGGTAGGGAAAGGAAATATGGGAAGGACGCAACATACTAATTGTGGTTAAACGATAGTGCCTACCCTCGACTGCCGTTGCCTAATGGGGTACTCTATACGAGTAGAATCGATCTGCTCCCGAGCACTGACATGTTTCTCTGAAACAGGTGATACTCATAGCTAAAACCAGGTCAAGTTTGTGGGTACATCGTTCAAAATAGAAGTGCGTCCTTCGGAAAATCTGGTGAGGCATAAAAAAACATTTTTCTTTCGTCGCCAAGTTGTATATTTACGCACGTGTACACATTTATGTGGTGAAAAATATTCTGAACTGAATTTTACACTATAAAGATAGTGAAACAATCCATCTAGCAAAATAAATTTAAAAATTCACTCTTCTTTAAAAAAATATCATTTTTTATTGTAAAAAATACTTACTTGACTATATCTTGTCACTGACGGAGGAAGGGGCAATAATAAAGTTTAGGGTTCGCAAAATATTTGTAAATGTACTAAAGAGGTCCTGTACTTGAGAGGGCAGGATGTCGGTTTATACCCAGCGCTGAAATTTTATAAAAATGCATTTTTAACTCTCACCTATCCTCTTTAGTGTAAAATATTTTCAAATATTATGTAACCATCTAATTATATGAAATAAGATTAAGATAATATTTTAACAAAAAATATAAAAGTAATGGTTGTGTGATATAGATGAAGGATTATGTTGAGATGAAATGATTTTATGAGTGACTTGTGTATGAAATTGATGAAAAAATAAAAATAATGGATGAGTAAAAAGTGTAAAATTAAACCACATGATTAGTGTGCGTATTATTTATATAATTATCCTTCATAATATATATATATATATATATGAAGGAGTGAGGAAAACGCACCACCCCACCTTAAATTACGTAAGTTTGCCAATCTGTCATTTGCAGTTAATATTGCACTTGTACAATGATTGCCTTAAATTAGGTAAATTTCAATAAAAAAAATGTTAAATATAATAAAAATCGTGGAAAATATTATTAGGTAATATATTTTTAGGTTTTTGTTGCTCTTGATACTTAGTTCGTTTGTAATAAAATTGTATTATTTAGACGATATTTATTATTATTTCAGTAGTATAAAATAGGAACGTTTTTTGTTTTTTTTTTCGCATGTAAATGTAAACTACTGTGTAAATCTGTAGATTTCTTTAAAATAAAAACTACGTATAGCAGAAATGCAGATTTTAAATTTAAGAAAGCGTGTTTGATTTAAATTTCAGAGCCTTTCAGAAGCACTTTATTGATTCAAAGGATAGTTAAATAAGCATGAATTACATGTAAAAATAACTTATTTTGAACAAAACATGAGATAAAAATTATCATATACCGCTATTAACTTCCTACCCTCATCGTGTAGAGCAATTGCAATGACATGAGAGTATGTATAACTGTCAACCAAACGGTAACTTTTCGTGAGGATTAAGCTTAAAAGTTTTAATTGGCTTTTACGGTGCAAAACCTTACGTCGCGCACTGAAGCGATTTAAAACGGTATTGACAAGTTATGTATGGTTTTTAGAGGCCTTCTGCAAGTGATGTAAACGCATTCATCTCGAATCGCCCGTAGTTGGTCTGTTTGCCTATGCTGAAGCTGTAAACTTCTTTTATTAAAACAGGTACCATTTAATTTTAATAGATAAAATTGAGTTTTGTTTTTTGACAGATCTTTGCGTTCATAGGCACCTGAATACATTTTGACAATTTTTAGAATGATATCTGTATGTGCATACGTACAGTATATGTCTGTGAATACGATAAAGTCTAGACTCATAAAAAAAATACTTTAAATTTTAGATTTAAGATTTTATATTTTTATTAGCAAGAGGATAAAAAAAAAAATAATTGGTATGTTATAGGGTTATTATAGGCTGATAGAGTTGTGAGGGAAACCTCTTTTATATAAGCGTGATGAGTTTCATTATTTTTTACAAGCTTTAATTTAACTTGCAATATTTATATGTCGGTTTAGGCCAAATCTTGCAAGCCGAATTAAAACCAATACTTCTTTTGAAAGTTAAAATTTGACATGTTTATTCAGTTCCAATTGCAATGAATATTTATGGTAAGCATAACCTGATTCTACCTCCAGGAATGGCTCCACAACGCACAGACACACATTTTTGTATATTTAACTATTTAAGTTTCGGTGTTTTTAAAAACCTTAAGAGGTTTTATTCATAAGAACTTGGTATAAAGTTCCTCATTTTTATGTAGAACTTTCACGTACTCATCAACCTATTTTTAGAGCATGTTGCTGCGAATAACTTATAATATACCCACGTATTTTCATACAAAACTCTTTCATTTTTTCTCCACATGCCTCCTTATCACACGTTTGATGGATTTATGTTTGTAAACGTGAGGTATATGCTCGTATGGTATGACATAAATCAGACAGAGATTACGCAATAAAAATATGAACATGTCATTGTGACTGAGAGCCTAAGCCGCATACAGACTTGAGCACTGAGCTCACGGCCGCTTCATAGCATCATAGATGCAGTGTTTCACAAAATGTAATAGGTCAAATATTCTCAAAAATAATTATTTTGATTTATTTATTAATTATAATTTGGAGATATTACTCCGGTGGTTTAGCTAGTTGGCAAGTATGTAATATTATGTTATGTATGTTAGTGGATGTGGGGGGTTTTTCCCCCGTGTACCGCGTCCTTTCCAGAACAAGTGTACAAGTAAATATTAGTTGGCAAGTATTAAAAGGTTTTTTTTTTGTCAAGGCCATGTCAATGCCGTTTCTCATGCAGCTAACAGACAAAGATAGTTTTATGTAAAAGAGATCATTCCATTAAGTTTCTCGTAGAATAAATAAATTTAAAAATTGAAGGAATTAAAACGCGTTTCTTCGTAATATAGGTATTTGTAATAACTGACTATATTTTCTACGGTAATTTTTTTTATCAGCAGCTGCTAATCATAAAGACAATGACCTCTAAGATCACCTGTACACACATTAACAAGTGAGTTTTATAAAAATAGTTCCCTAATTACCAAATAACTTTGTAATGTTGTTTAATATGTACCATTAAAATAATCACTTGGCCGACATTCTTGTAATGTGACGCAAACTTGTATTTATGGTGATAACAGCTTATGCACCGTGTTTTAAGACTATTACCAATAAAAAAACCAGTTTATTGCCCTGGGATTTCAAATATGTTTTTTTTTTGGGTTTCCTAGTAAAAAAAATATAAACTTTATGCAATAACACGAAATCGCTTTTGTCGTAAAGTTCGGTCGCTAGCGAGGCCGCGTCGCGCCGGGTCATTGAGCGGCCTCGACCGATCGCCTGCGAGCAAAAAGGAAATTTACACGAGCGCTATAACAAAAATAATAAATTTGGCATTGACTTATCTTCGCATTTTTTTATACAATTTGTTACACATAAACACCCCCTTCTTCGGGAACGATCTTGGAACACCGTGTATACTCGTATGCGTAATTAGTTAGAAACATGTATTATACAAGATAACGAGAGACTACTCCCGAATTCTTACAGTGGTGTTTATGTTTCCTATTATGAGTGAGAAGGTATATAAGATAATGCAATAATAATTCTTTGGTTCAAGAAAAGTAGGGATTTTGTTAGAATTTCTGTTAAAATATAACGAGAATTTTAGGAGAGAGAGAAAGGCGTAAAAAAGGGGTAGTACGTGTATGTGTACTGTGTCTAGGAGAACCACAGTTTTCGCATCTCCGTAGTTGAGGTTAATATTTACATACACACGCCTACACACTCTGTCCAATCGCCTTTTAGGGTAAAGCATCATTTGCCCTCGACTAAAACTGCTAACAATATAACATGCAACATGCAATATAAATTTCAACAGAATAACGCGTTGCCTTATTCACTTTTAGCGACTAGGAATTTAATTAAAACTTAAACTGGGAGCTCTGAAGCAATCCAAAGTAATGCTTTCTGTATTTTAGTAAAGCGTATTGTACATATACAAATTTATATTTATACTATAATTAGTTGCACTAACCAATACTAGTGAACCAATTAAATGAAAAATAATACATGCGTAATAAATAGGGTATTTGGATAATTTATACAATACGAGTATATCAAGATATTATAGAAAAGATATTATTATCATTTAGATTAAAGTATATTATTTATATTCTTATTGTTTTTTATGTTTTTAATCATCCTTTAAGTCATTAAATAGTTTAAGAATTAAGTGTTGTGATGTATGTGATCGGTAGTAATTCTTAATACGAGAAACATTTAATGTTTGTCATACATTGATGCATAACGTGTTCATGGGGTTAACGAACGATAAAAAAAAATATCAATAAAAATCAGGAGGAGTAACACAACATATAATCCACACATCATATATTGATATAATTAAAAACTTAACCTTATGATAATCACCTTATGGAGCATAACCTCCTAGCCTGCCTTGCCAACCAATGTTATAGAGTTCGGTTGTACCCGAATGTAAATTTACAATCGACCTTATTGAATAAAAAATGTGCATATTTTTGATCCCAGCGTGTTGCCAATCGCTTTATGTTAAAAAAAATAAACCAAAAAAGGTATCTCTAAACCAAACCGCAATGTCATTTTGGGCAACAGCGCCGCGCAACGCTGCCAACTGCATTAATTATTAGCATTTTGCATTTAACTGACGTAATTTTAACGCACGTTTATTATATAAACGACATTATGACCCGAGGGTAAGCAGAAATAGGGCATAATATCGCCTGGTAATGTCAATTACCGATATATTACCGTTATATTTATGCCTTGTAACAATAATAAACAGGTACGGGCGTAAAAATGTTTTTTTTTTAGCCTAAATTTAGAGAAAAACATAATAAAATCCCAAAATTATTTGTATAACTTTAATAAACCCAACATTTATTACTAACGTTATGAATTTTACTTTACTTTTTTTACTACCAAAAAGTCACTTTTAGATAGGTTTTATATAAAACATTTGAATAAAAAAGTTTTTTATAAAAAAAGCTCAACGGCTACAATTAAACATTGTGGTATACTTTTAAGTTAAAAAAATGACACTTTGAATAGTCTTAGGATTACACCTTAAGGATTAAAAAAAGTTATAAAGTCCATATATTTAACAATAACGAATAACGGTTTTAGATAAAAAAAATGTTGACTGACGGGATTCGCTGTTAGGATTTGTAAATTCGCCTGTGAATGCATGCAATAAACCTGTTTCCTTAAACTAGTATTCCGTTCATAAAGAGTTAACTTGATTTTAAATTAGAAATGTGAGCCAGGCGCAAATTCGATTTGATACATTATGTAACTGATAGAAAGCGACACTGACAGAATCGTTGCCGACAGATCGGAACCGAATCGAAATTCACTCCACCTAGGGGGTCCGCGTATAAATGTTTACCTACACTTCAAAAATTTGAACATTCGTCAGATTGACTCACACGTCAACTCAAATACGACTAAAAATTAATTGTAATTTATATTTTATTTACTTAAAAAGCAGAAATATTAAACCAAATATTTATTTAGCTGGCAACCCCGGGCAACGCTCCTCGCCTAATGTCCAGCCTCAATCCGAACGAACATTTAACATACGATTCGTTACCAAAATCAACTGAACGTTTTCTCTTACAACGTAAACCTGTTTACGGTGTCGTTCAAAATTTTCGGTTTGCGTCAGTCGCGATAGCGTCTATACTATAATTAGTGATTCATTAAATCGATTAACATGATCGATTTTGAGATATTTCAAATCGACGAAAAACACAATGCACTTATTATTTTTTTACTTTAAGTAAAGTTTAGTATCATTCTTTAAAAAAATATTTATTTATATTATCGAAAAAGGTAATAGTAAAAAACTGTTTATTCCTAAGTACCATTTACATTGAATATTATTATAATATTATTATTGTTCCTATATTATAATTTTATTATTGAGTATTGAGTATATTATATTATTTTTTATTGAGTAATATCGTGTGAGCACTATGTACATTTGTTTAATTAGGCGTAATAACAGCATTTTTACATGATCACCACAATGATACAAATTCGTATTATTTCAGCTGTATTTTATTACACTTGGTATAGTTTTAACATGCGTATATACTATCGTTTTATTTTGATGACTTTCAATATTTGAAAGCTAATTTGAATGAATTATTATATCATAGTGACTGGTTAATCACCATTTGGTATTAATTCATTTTAAAAAAATACGTCCTTTACTACTGAATATTTCAGGTCTTTAGTTGTTTCAAATTTTAGTATATGTTCTTGTTTAACAGTATTGGTGTAAAATAAATCATTTAAAAAAAACGATTTGAATAATTAAGTACATTAAATAGCATCACTAGCGCAAAAAAATATTCCATACATTAGACCAGTATCCATGATGATCGCATTACTGACGTCTGTTTTATCAGTTCTAATGGGAGAAAAATGCTAAAGTAAATAGTGTCTGACAACGAACTGTGAAGATCAACGAGTGTTGACATTTACAAAGATAAAATATTTATACAAAGAGACGTCGCTTATTGTGAAAGTGAGATTAATTGCAGTCTCCGTTTGGCGACGTTTAAAAAGTTTCCGATCAAACGCAACCAAATCCAATAAGATATACTGTTCGCATTGAATTCTGTCAAATGTGATACATTCCTAGCAGTTTGAAGTAGTTTTTCATAAATATAAAAAAGTAGAAATACAGTGCACTTGGGATTTATGCTATAATAAAATATAATAATATTATTGAGATAGGTTTAATAGTTAGGTTAAATATTTTTTCGGGAAAATCATATAATAAAATTAAATATTTTTGTGCGTATCGATGTATCGGGCAATTAATCGATATAACCGAGTGAGGACGTGAGCTAGAAGCCGAAGAAATGATGACATCTCCGAAACGTCGGAAATTAAACTAAACACAGGGTATGTAGTTGTATGTATGCCATTATGCATTTTTTACGCGTTTTCATAAATCGATTATTAAGAAATAATAGGTAAATTACGTAGTATTTAAAAAATATATATTGTCAATAGTTTCGTCAATAAATGTAATATATTTTTGTGTTAATTACTTTCAAATAATATATTTTACGGTTCCCTACAAACAAACTTGTATTTCAAAAGCGTAAAAATAAAACTTCAATATGCGGATTCAAAAATAGAATGTTGGAATTTCTAATCGTGCTTAATTTAATATGTTTTTTTTTAGCATTTTCAACTCTATCTTAATAAGATAAAATTCCAAATTGTACCCAATCGACCAGTGTCTTCCTCGTTTAGAGCAAGTACTTCGGTTTGCACAAGAAAGTTTCTTTTATATAATTCTATTTAAGTTCGTTAGCCATCTTAGTTATTTCTCTAGTGAAATTCTTACTTTCCCTATTCTTTAATAGCCCGGTGAATATTTTAGAACTTATTTTTGCACACAGCGACTAAAGGTTTTTCGGTTCTTCTTAAATCGATAGTCTGGCTCAATCTCTGATCGATGCAGCTAGGGTGGGTAGGCGTTTAAAAAACTGAACTACGTCAAAAGGTTATTGACTCAACAAAACTATCATTGCGAAAGAGAGAGCTCAACACATTACACTACAGAACCATTACAGTTACATTAACTATTACAGAATCTTGAAGGCTATACCTTTTCCAAATATTTTAGGAATAGATATCACCAATATCACAGCCAACAGATATGCTAGCCGGGGAGGAATTTGCGATCGATACTGACTAGTTCTATATTAATTTGTTTTACCTTTAACTCAGCCGGATATTTAAAAATTAAAAAAAAAAGTTAAAAAAAAATGTAGATGCTTTAAAATATGTTAAAAGTATCTTTTAATTATATAATTGTATATTAAATCGTCCAAAATTCCTTTGACTATTTTTAATAAATATATACTTTCTGTTCAGGTTGTATTCACTGACGTCCTTTTAGAGGGTTGATTTATATCGACAACTAAATCGGTCCCACGAAAAAAAACATACTAAAATAATAATTATAATTCGCGGGGCTCGTGAAGTGAACCGTGCGCCGCGCGCTCGCGGGGTCGATGACCGACTTCGCACCATGCGTTCAACCGCGTTCTGAAGATATAAAACGATTTCTTTAATATTTTAAATTCGTTTAACTCGTAATTTTTTGCTAATAAATTTTTGTTTGTTGACTTGACCTTTATCGCCTATGCTATACATTTTTATTGCAACTCCGGATAGACGATAGGTTAAAACGATTAGGTTAATTTTATAACAGGTTTTATAAGAGGTATAAGACGAGTTTTTGGAAAAAGAAAGACGAATCGCTTTATTATACAAATAATTTGTATTGATCTATAATTATCCATTATGTTTAATTTCCTCATGTTTTACACTGCTACCCATTCCGCTAAAAACACCCTTAATTTAGATTAAATTAATTCCGTTTTTTTAAAGTCTTCTGTGAATAGATAATATCATCAGATCCTGATGAAGAGATAATCCGAAGGGATTCTGGAAATTAGGTAAGTCAATATAAAATTATCTACCGGTCATTATTTATTCACATATTTTATCTCATAGCATAATAATGAACTACTTACTATACTTGCTTAGATAACCATACCTACTGCGTATTATAGGAGGCTAATTTTAATAATTGTTTGTTTGATTTTAGATTTTTAAAAATACATCAAAAATAAAAAACAACCTATACTAAAAATTGTCATATGTATAAAAAAATAAAAAACAAGAATGGCTATAACAGTACTCGTGCCTGTGGTACCAACTCGCGTTGGGTTGCTTCATTTCCTATCTTCATTTATGCCGCCGGTACTCTTAGTCTATTTGATGTGCGTTTTAACGTGAGTTATTTTTTAGACCTGATTAAATAAAAAAAAATAAAAAAATCATACAACGATATCATAGAATGGTAAGAATGTCATGACATTCTTACCGTTTTTTCAAATCATGATTTTTGAACACCATTAAAATTTTTAAATTTTGACACTCAGCTGGTAATGAAATAACAAGGACACTGAATATTTTTTTACGTGTCTCTATTTGCTCAAATAAATGAGTTTGTATTCTTTTTACCGGCCAGTAATAAATAATACGTTCCAACAGCCGTGCTGTCAAATTTTTGAAATTCGAATTTGACATTTGAGCGCAGTGTCGAACTGTCAAATTTACATCTAATTGACTAGAATTTTGTTGACTTTAATCTTAGGTATGTATCTATATTATTCGACCAGCCTCCGATGTGATCTAAACGGCTATGGCTGTGTTTAGAGAGAATCAATCTACATTCAACTCTTTCATATTTGTACTTTTCGAGTTGAAAGTTGCAACAGACGGACGGATAGACGGCCAAAGGACGAGGATAGTAGGAGTTTATACATGAATGTATAGAAGCTAAAAATGGCGACTAGCTAGTACTATAATTAGGACAAATTTTGATATCAATAATACCTTCATATGTATTTTTGTATCCTTTAGGTTCATATTAGGCCCGTCGTACATAGGTGCATAAAATGAACGAGTGGATTAAGCTGGTGTCCATTCTCTGTCTTTTCGGTTGGATCCGCGAAATTCGACCATCTGAATATTATATGATACCGTTCATATTGGAAAATAAGAATATAACCCAAACTCAACTATCGAACGATGTTTTTCCGCTGGCAACATATTCCTATCTAGTGGTATTAGTTGGAATATTTCTACTCACAGATCTTCTAAGATATAAACCGATTATTATATTATCAGGTGAGATATCTGTAAAATATTATTTAATACTTTTTGTATGTTTAATTTATCGCTAGCTCGTAACTTTGTATATTGCATAGTTAATTTTACTATTTTATGTCGTAATTTTGCATATTTTGTATTCACAACTAAGCTAAAAAAGCTACTCAAATTTTATAATACATATGCATACAGTTATATCGATAATAGCCATATAGATTTTTAAGCATCCTACATCCATTGCTAGTAGCATTCTACGGCATACACAATATACAGGATGTTCCAAGACCATTCCCGAAAACAATTCATACTCAAATTTATTAATTTTATCACACCGCTCATGTATATTTCCTTTTTGCTCGCAGGCGCTCGGCCAAAGCCGGTTAATGACCCGGCACGACGCGGCCTCGCTAGCTTCCGAACTTGTGATAAGAGCGATTTCATATTATTACGTAAAGTTTACATTTTTTAAAATCGGAAACCTTGATGAATTTTGATATGAAGTCAAAGCAAATCATGTTTGAAATCGCAGGGCCAATAGGCTGGATTTTTTACCGTAAAAGTTCGTGGGACATATAAGAATAAATTTAATTTATATCAGTTGATTTTTTTTTTTAAGTTAAATAATTTATATATTTTATGGCAATAATACACTTTTTGAATAGTCAACGAGTGTTAGTTTTTGAGTCTTGGGAGCTTAAAGCTGCCAGTGCAATTAAGGCGAGGTACAGTCAACTTTGAAATTTGGTGCTTTTTGGTGAATCAAATTTTACTCTTTGCGCGGTTTTAAGCAATTGTTGGTTTTTCATAATATAGAAATTTAAAAAAGAAACTTTCAATTAATGTTTTTCCTAAGGCTCTAATGTTTTTTATAAGGGAGCATTTCAACTAAATAAGAATTTATTAGCAGTTTATCATTTATTAAATTTGTCAGAATTGAATTTTAAAAATCTGCTTTTACTATATGGAAGATCAAGGTATCTAAACATATTTATTTTATGATTAAATATCTAATGGTTTAGATGCCGAATTGCCAACCATAGAAATAGGGGTCCAAATGAATTGAAGCCCTGGGCTTGGCTGGTACATAAAAGAAAAGAAATGTAAATTTATTAAATAAACAAATAAATAAATTAATATTTATCTTTTGACTTCGCCCTATTAAAAATGCTCGCTGAGCATTGCATAGCATTTGATGACTCCATTGATATTTATTCAAATTATGTCATTGTTCCAGGATGCTGTGGAATCTTTATTTACGCGACTATGCTCTGGACGGACAGCGTTCTCTGGCTACAAATGGCACAAGTAGTTTTTGGACTGTTCATGGCAACTGAAGTAGCCTATCTTACCTACTTATTCGCGAAGGTATAAACAAAATATAATATTTGAATTGTGTAGCTGTTTGTACACAAGAATAGTAAATCGCTAAATATCATGAATAATCGCAAATACCAATCGCATAGAAAGTTCGTAATGCAATCGCTTGGAAAGTATTGCTATTTAAAGCAATACTTTCTTCTGAAGATTTTACTAATATAACTTAAGCATAAACATTCAGAAGTACCTATGTTTTTTTATCTTAAGGTTGGTCCTGAAAAGTACGCTAGGGTATCAGCATACACCAGAGCATCAGCTCTCGTTGGACGGTTTATTTCGGGGGTAGCTGGACAGCTTCTTATAATGTTCAATCTCATGAACTACAAACAGCTAATATATATCACATTTACAGGTAAGCTTACTGCTCTTTACTATAACAACTTAGCCATTGTTTTAAACAAATAACATTGTCACGAAATAATGCAGGACTTGTTGCAAAAAAATATTTTATAAATGAGTATATATTATTAACTTTTAACATTTTATTTTTATTCTAACTTTAATGGCATATAATCTTCAGTACAAAATTTGTGTTTATCGAATTGCGAGGTATATTTAACAAAATATAGGTAATTGTATATGTATGAAAGTATGAAAATTTTTTTTCGAGAGCACCTCCAAATAAAATTATTGAGTGCACCGAATATTTATCACTTCTAGTGAAATGATTATAATTCAATATATCTGTACCTCTTTTCTGAAGTAAATTGACTTTGAAATTTAATCGTATAAAGAAAGAAAAAATAAATTACAATTTGTAAAGTTATGTACCTATGGATAAATAAATAAATAAAATATGAGAGTAGGCCACTTTTTTATGTCATGAGTTGATTCCCCATGCGTGGAGTTACCCAAAATAGTCAAGTACTGATTCTTTCCAATATTAGAGCTATTATGGTTTTTTTTTTAAATTAGATTTCGGTAGATTTCGTCGTCCTCGTTCTCTGGCTAAATAGCTACGCTCTCTTCTCTATTTTCACTGCGACTTTTACCTAATTTTTATTTTTGTAATATTTTATTTTTGTGGTTTTAGTTTCATTTATTATTTGATATTTATTTATATAAACACATATTATGTTTAATAAACAAATATTATATTTTCTGTTTTATATATATTTATAGTAATTTTATTACGCCTATGTCCTAAAGTCGAAGTATTGAAATAACCGGTTTCCGAATACTCAAGTTTGTTATTTATTTTATATTTTATTGTGGTATATTTTTTTTTTTATGATTTATTTCTCGCCTAATTCAAGGTCAGATTCTGTCCATACTATGGGCTATGTTGTTGCCAACCGCCGGTTTCAGTCTTTACTTTCACCAGGATGAGTCAAGGAATACTAATATCAAACAGGAGGATCCGAAACCAGTAAGATTCTTTGTTTTTATATATAACGAACGAGCATTTTTCACCGTACTTAATTCTTCCATCAGAATGGTCAATAATCGATCAGGTTATGGGCATCACTACTTGGATATGACAACCTGTAGCTATCATATAATACATTGTTTAGTAGTAGTCAATTATTTAACCAGAACCTACAACTACACCCTACAAGTGTTATTAATAATAACACTGTATTATTATTTTTTCTGTTAATTTTGACGCGCGGAAAGTAATTGATCCTCCCCCCCCCCCTTCATTCGTTCTTGTTACAGTTTGTCCCATTACTGTAACACTCTCACCCTCTTTATTAAATCTTTTAACTTTTTTAGACTACAAAAAAAAATCTTTAATGTAACCTTAATACAAACTGAGCTTTGAAATATTACATAGATGGTTCGTTTTCAGGAGTGGTGAATAATCAATATGTGACGTCACGAACCATGTTACTCCTCTCTCCATTGTCACAGAACGTCACACTTTGTGGAATCCCTCCCCTCCCCCCTTCAAAATGTGACGTTAATTTATGGAAGAGAAAATGGCCCGTAATGAAAAAGAAAATGACATGATTCATCCTTGCAGATGTGTTCCAGAGCTTTCAATCTAATTCTGCAGCATGCGAAAATGGCCTATATGGATCCAGGTGTAGTGGCATGGTCACTGTGGTACTCTTGCCTTATGTGTATCTTTGCGCAGATCCAGTGGTATGTGCAACTTCTCTGGGTCACAATCGATCCGGAAGCAGAGGTAGGTAAATATTATATTATCCCCATATTAACTCCCTCCCTACTCCCAAATTCGAAAAATTGAAAAGTATAAAAAAAAATGTTGCTTATTGGTGCTCACGGATGATCTTATTCCAGTTATGTTATATAACATACATAACTATATAGCTACATGACAGCTTAGACTTTAGAGTGTCGTACGAGTTCTAATATATATACGGGTTTCAGTGAGGTCAAAGGGGACCTTTTAACTTGAAACCTATTTAGCCACATTTACTTCTATCCAAAGTCTCAGTTTCTTTTTTTTTTTTCTTCTTAGGTATAATCACATTTTAAGTGTTTGATGAAAGTAAACTTTATTTATTCCTATTAGGATTAAAAAGGTCTTAATAAGTCCTCTTTAAAGTGTGGTAAGAATAAGGTGAGGATAGAGACAGGGTCACCAAGTACTTTATTGAGTTTCATACACTTATCCTAACCAGTAGAAATGAATAATAACTCGATACAAAGTAAATTGTATACGAGTATATGTTGACTACCTAAGAAGATGTCTAGTTTGGGAGCACGGTGAGTAAAGATTAAAGTCTGAGAGTTCCGTCTTCGATTATGGAAACTAAACATTGAAATAGGATTTTATAACTTGTATCAGGACGGTCTCATTTCACATCACGTCGTGTGAAAAGCAACTTAGCATTTTTCCATAAAAAAGGAAATGCTTGTTTATTTTAAGAAGTAATTTTTATTATTATTATTATTATTATATAATAGGCAGGCAGCATAGCTGATAGGCCTATATCTTATTCAATATCAAAATTGTTATTATTTTTTCCTTGATTTTTTTTTCCTTAAATGTTCATCTAGATTGTTTTTAAATTGGTTGATTGTCTTTGATTCTATGACACTTTCTGGTAATCCATTCCATGCTCCCACGACTCTGTTACTGATGAAGTTCTTCCTGGGGTTGCTTGAAAAAAAACGTCCTATCTAACTTCACACAGTGCCCACGTAGTTGGGTGTTCTCAAACTAATTAATTCTTGTTGCCTTTGACGCCAATACAAAACTTCCAGTTAAACTGGACATGAGAACTGTGTATCTGGCAATTTCGCAGGTGTGCAAAATGCTTACGTTAACAACTCGTGGCGGTGACATACTATTTTGTATGTATCTTTGTTGGGTAGGTATACTAGCTCTAGTACTAAGTGAGCGAGCATCTTAGCTAGGTTAGGTCACCAGTCACCGCTAAGTTTATATTCGCAGCACAGCTACAACGGGGCGGCGGAGGCACTGTTGACCATCCTCGGCGCCGTGGCTTCCATGTTAGCAGCGAGATGTTCCACTGGTCGTGCACCGGCGGCCCTGGCAGGCCCTCTGGGAATACTCCAAGGAGCATTGGCTCTCCTCATGCCGCTGCCTGGTAACATCTTCGCCAGCTACGCCGGATTCGTGTGCTCCTGTGTCATCTTTCACTATCTGATCACGATGACTGGGTAAGCTATTACAGGGACGCTCATTACAATATTCTACTTTATCTTTTAGTAATGGTTTCAATATGATAGACACCGTGTTCCAAAAACATTCCGGATAAAAATACAGTTAATTCGTCCTGCAGTTTCAAGTGTTTTTTGTTAAGAAATTATATATATTAATTCATCACGGTTTTCAAGAAAAAAATGTAAACTTCAGTCAGTCGTTAGGTCCTTAATCGCCGCCCGCGCCTGACTTAGCCCGCTGACCTACACCATCTGTTAAAAAATATTATAAATTGTGGCATGATTTTTTTATATAATTTATTATTCGCCATTACAATTAAAGTAAAAAATTAAACTACTAAAAAGAAAAAAACAATAACAATAAAAAAAACAAAAATAACTAGAACTAATCATGAAACTAGAAACATGATAATTAGAACTCTACAAAGTTAAAAATTAAAAATATAAAATAATGTCTTCAGGCACACAATAACAAATAAATAATTCACGCTGATCTTACAAAGGCGTAATAGAAAGCATATTTTTAATCCTATTGGGCGAACAGACAAAGATTTCAATCTCCGCGGAAATGGAATTTAATAATTCGACTGCTCTCCCAATTGGAATACTTTTTTTTTTTGTTTAATACGTATTAATATAATAATAATAATAATATGTCCCAATTATTTAAATATTATTCTCATTATTAAAATTTGTAAAGTACCGATAAAAGTATAGATACGCATGTAATCTATGCTATCAACGCTTTACCTAAATAGAGTTTACATTGAATAGATACATCATACTTTTTATTCTAATTTGGTATATTTTTTAAATTTACTCGACAGGGCCAAGATAGCTCGCAGACTTGGAGACGAGAGTTGCTTTGGCTTAATCTTTGGGATCAACACCTTCGTTGGCATCGGAATGCAATCGCTGTTGACGTTCATCGTCATCAAATATCTGGCGATACCGGTCAAGAAACAGTTCGTTATCTACTCATGCCTGTACATAGCAGCTGGAACAGTTTGGACCATAGGATGGGTTATAATCATGCTGAGGAAGATTTTCCAAAAATCCACTTCACTAAAAGGAAACGAAGAGATCAAATTATAATAATAAATTTTATAAAATATTATTTTTCCTTTGTTACTTACTTCGTTGAGAGCCTTGGCCAAATTGGCCATCTCCTCGAGTATTCTTCCTATCTCCGACGTGGCTATTAAACTTTGCAAGGTCTTCATCATCAGGGCTTCGATCATCCTTTCTTATGCAGTCTTTCAATTTCTTTAGTCCACGCGTATTGATCGCCGTCTGGATGACTTGCGAATATCTTTTTGGGAAGACTTTTTTCCTGATATATTCAATATATCTGACTTATTCACCGCAACCTGCCGAATTATACAACGCTGAAAAAATTATTTTAGCAAAACATTTGGCTGTTTAAAAATTTGCATCCGCAGCAAATCGAACATCAAATCGTCGAATAGCAAATCGTATAGTTGACTGATTATTGTTAAATATTTTTTGCTATGGCAGCAAGAGATGTGGTTAAAAATTATTTTAGCAAAAACATTTTGCTATGATTACAAAACAGCTGACGAATTAACCTGATAATTTGGTAGCAGCAACCATAATATTTTGTTGTTTTTACTTATTACCATTTTATTTTACTGTGATTCAAATCAAAATGGCGGTGTGACTAATCAGCTGATAGTGAAATTTGCAGCTTGTAAAAAATATTATAGCAATAGCTAGATATTATGTTAAAGGCGACCAAAAGTTACGGTACTTACATTGAGAAATAGTTTAACATAACAATTTCCGACAAAAATTTTGCTGTCAATAAATAAACCATACTTTATGGTTACCAATACCATATATTTGCTGCTTAATTACTATCAATTGTACTATTAAAAAAGAAATTGCATTATTTACATAAATATTTATTCATATTGAAATTTTTAATAAAAATATTAAATTCTATAAATAAATCTTAAATTTATCACATTTTTCTGTCAAATTAGAAAATATAATATAATAATAATAATTCATTAAATGAATTTTCATATAATAAATAATTTATTCGCAGAATCCGTTACAGAAAGATGTGAAGCGTGACTGCGTCACTCCTTGAAAGCACAGGTAAAAGGGTTACATCTGGTTAGATTGCAAACAAGGTATCTGTTACTTCCTGGAAGAGTGCTCCTGAGTTGTTTACACACAGAGTTTTGTTTCAAGGTCTTTATCTTATTTCAGTATATATAAAAGTATGTGTTGAATAAATCGCTGTAATTATTAAAGCTACTTAATGATGTCGGAAAAACTATTCCGCCGAGAAAGGGCTTATAATAAGTAACAGTAAATACAAATTTCAATATTCCCCGAACGCGGCGTCAAAGAAATTTGTCCGCGCATACAACATCCTATACAAATATTTCATACGAAGAAGCCACCAAATATTTGCATATAAAGACCTTTACCCCTACACTATTACTTGCTAGGCAATTCGAAATTGCTGTAAATAATCCGCGCAAATATTACACCCTATCTTTTATTTACCAATAAGCATAAAACACAGTTTTCACTCATGAAAACGGTAAAATTAATTGAGCATTAAAATTATTTTTTATTTTTATTTTAAGATGTTCCGATTTGGTTAAGTCGAATATCTGTCCTGCTACCGAAAAGAGAATAACACACAAATGGCTTAAACACGTATTAGACTAGACCATAGAACAGTATCATTTTATAGACTCGCCCTTGCTTCAATTCTACTTATTGAGCTGACCTCATAAATGTTTTACATCCCTCATAGCTTGGGGGTTTCTTTGAGAAGATTGCAAGCCTTTGAAATATTTTTAAAAACTCTCAGGGTCTGATTGTTCCTGATGATTCCGGCCTGGTGGTGCAGTGGTACAAGTACCTGCTCCTAAGATCCAGGGTTCGATTCCCCAATGGGTCAATTCCGGCCAGGTTATTTTCCGCCGCTGAGAATATTCAACGGTGCTTTTCTCAGCACTGTCGACTGAGTTAAGTAACAAGACACACACGGAAAAAAACTCACTCGGTTACAGACGGAGGTATACACAATGGGCCTCCAATAATGTTTTGGTTAACTTTTATACTCTTTTCTTTATGGTTATTTATTAATTATTCTACTAGGCTAACGGCAACAACATGCGTCTAGGTTCTCATACTAAATTATTTCACCGGCGAGGGAACAGAAGAATTTGGTATCTGGAGCGTCAAAATAAAATCGTTACATAATGGAATCGATTCAGAGAACCCGCAGATATCCCTAACCTTTTGTGTTTCTTTGGAAACCAGAAGAATCGAAAAAGTTAATCTTTCGGGAATAATTAAGAGAGAAAGAAAGGGAACCTCCTTCACAGCGCCCTCCCCCACCCCCTGACCCCCGCCGTAAATCTTTGCCAAGTCAATTTTCGCCTTTCTATTTGAGTTTGGTAACTCTCATCAGCTCGCGATGAAATTCTCGTAATTAAATTTTTCCTCGTGAACCGCTCACGCTCTCCCTCAGACACCTATTAAGTGCGAGCGAGCAGACTTAGGGACGATTTAGGTACGTTTCGGTAATGTAGAAGAACTCGTCGCTAGGGAAGAATTTTCAGCAATCGATTAATTGCAATAGATTTACCATAATCGGTTGCAAGTTTAATCCGAAAAATATATATTTTTATATTTTATGGTGTGATGTTTATTTTAAGAGATAATAAACTTACTTAACTAAAAGTAAAAGTATGTAAAACCTTTATTAATACGTATTAATTATTGAAGGTGCATTTGCAAAGGAGTGTGTATCTAGTAAAAGTATGTATGGAACAGAGAGACCTAGAAAAAGTTTAAAACTAAACAAATACCTAAAACACCTTTTATTGCAAATAATTGAAATTGTTTTAATTGTATAGTACGTAACATGATATAAGATTGCCTAAATGTAGGTGTATTAAAGAAACTGTTACTAGTATTACTTATTTATTTCGAAGTTTATTGTAAAAACTGTTTATTGTAAAAACACATTAGATAGGAGAAAAATAGGCCTAATTCGTCTTTATAGGTATATTTTTTATATTACTTTATATATATACACACATACAAACATTTTAATGCCAGCAATGGAAGCACCAAATACTACGTGTATTGTTTTAATAATATTGTGTTTTCAGCCATATTTATATTTTGTGCATTTTTCTGGCCATATAAATGTAACTAGAAGGTATATTATTGTAACGCTATTTTGTACATAAATAAATAAAAACAAAACTCATATATTATCCAGATATTTCATGGGACCTAGAAAATAATATAATATGTACCTATGGCTATAGAAACTCCACTCGCTTAAAACGAACAACACTATGGTTAAGCAAGATACGCTCTTAATGGGATTAAGAGTCACTTGATAAAGGCAGAGCGGTGGCTCTTTGTGAACGTACCGAGACACTAGGGGCTATAATCGCTTGAAAGTATTCGCCTTTATTTGGACTAAATACTTTCAGAATCTGTTAAGGGAAATTCACGCAGGCGATTGCCCTTAGAATTAATAGGCGATAATTTTAATTGGAAGGAACATAATAAATGTACCAATTCCTCAAAAGACAGATATTCACTTGTTCACTTGTTAATATCCTTGGGATTTATTTTGAGTACAACTTTTACATTGTAAATACGGCATTATTAGATGGGAGATGCTCTCTACTTTGGACTCAAGAGTCAGATCCTTTTACGTATTCTGGTGATTTTTTATGCATTGAATTTAAAGTTTTTGAAATTCTACGAAGTTTGAAAAGCATTCTAATAATTTAAACCACAAAAAAGTGGGGTGGGTTACCCACATGTAAATAGTAAAATTGGTTACTAAAGAATAGCGAAGGTTACTTATGTGCAATAAGTAAGATCCTAATAATAATAAGTAAGAAGTGTGTGAGTAATTTAGACTTCTTAGTAAGATGGGTTCCTTAAAAAGTGGGTAGGCTATTTCTATGGCTAGGTCACTTATATGCAAAACGTGGAGTGGGTTGTCTACATGTAAAAAGTACAACGGGTAAGTGAAATACATTACATAAAAAAGGGGTAGGTGGTATTACGTATTACTTACTTAAAAGGTGTGTCGGGTTTTTTTATATGCAGAAAGCGTTAAAAAAAACTTTAAAAAAGAATCGCTCAAAAATTTTATAATTTCCTTGTTGCGATAAATACAATTATATTTATGGCATACACGAAAACAAATAAAATAGAATGATTCAAAGTGGATAGTTAATTAATCTAGTAAAAATGATTACAGAGACTAAAGAATCATATTCCCAAATAATGTAGGTGGTATTGTGATATTATATAATATTTTTCTTCAACATATATCTACAGGATGCTCCAAGACCATTCCCGAAGACTTAAGGGGGTGTTTAAGTTCCATATTACGTGTAAGAAATTGTTTACAAAATGTGAAAATGATTCACGCCCAAATTTATTAATGGGATGTGGAAGCCGCCAAACTGCGTAACACATAATCTGGGAATGTTCGGTACTGACTAATGAGAGGAAAGAATTGCATTTTTAGTCCAATGCGGTATCCGGAATTGGTTCAGATGGAAGAAACCTTTGCGGCGCTTAAGCTTTTCATTGAGGGTTGGGTTGGAAATCAGGAGGAGCTCAGTGGACCTGGAGTCCTCCCAGGGGACCTTCCGAACAACAAATCAATCAACGACTTTAGTGGGTGAGCAGGAGTTTATTCGCCCGGAAAATTATTTATTATTTGTTGCTTGTAGATCGTAAGTAGTAAGAGTATGTGAGGGTATGTTTTGAATCTCTTTTATCAATAAATGATGGCTACTGATGTTCGGGCCGACATAAAGATTTTATCTTCGAAAGGGCCTGGGAAAGGGTATGTCTGACTTGGGCCTTTAGCAATGTTAGCCGAGGCCATAACTGTTAAGTTAGGGTATTACGAGTATATGTTAGGGTTAGGTTATTTAATTTACCATATTTTTCGTTTATTGTATTTATAATGATATTATTTTAAATGTAATTACAGGTACTATAAAAAAACGATCAAAGCTTGTTAACCAATTGGTTTTGCTATATTAATAAATATAAACCGTTTGTACAATAAATATATTAATATATATATTACGTTAATAAATGACTTACGTTCTAAAACCAACATAGGATCAATAACATTTTTGCCGACGACACTGTTCTCACGTAATACAGGCATAATTTGAAAATCTAATAACGGGTCGGCCATTGATTGGCTTGATAAAAACCTCTTGACCCTTAATATTGTGACAACATGGCTTCAAAAATGATTTAATGTTTTATATTTGGCATCAGGAGAATTGTATTTTTGTTCTTATATACGTATTTCAATAAAAGTATAATTCTTTGAAAACTGTCAGGTATAAAATAAACGAGTAATGTGAAAAATTATAGAAATAGTCTTAACGTTAATATTTAAATTTTATTTCTTTTAAATCTTATTGAAACATTTTGTTGTTATGTTCGTATATATGGTTGTACAAAGAATACAGAAAAAGGGGAAACATATCTGTGTTTTATTCATCGAACAATTTAGCTCGGCGCAGCAATTTAGCAATTAGCAATTTAGCAATTTAGCTCCGATCATGAAAATATCTTACTTTTAAGAAATACACTGCAAGCGAGTTTATATCAAGACAAAATATTTAAACTGAGAAAGTGTTCAATTTCTTCCAGTATCACCCCTCAAAAGGATACTGCTGACTTGAAGTTCAACCTGTATGTAATATATTTATTATTGCACTGTTTTAAAACTATTTTATATAATATGTATAAATTGAATTGAATTATTTATATAGCGTAAAGAACTATTAAAGGAGTTTTATTCTTTGTTTTGAACACTTTTGAGTAGATTTGCACTTGAACAATATTGTACTGCAAAGCAGTATAAAGCTCGCAATACACTGGTGCTGATGTGAGCCGGATACGTGCGAACTGCGTGTATTATATTGGTATTATTTGAAGGGCAAACTATTTCAAAATATACAAGGAGACGATCATACATCTTTCAGTAGAAAAGAAAAACAAAATAGTAGTGCTAAAATAAAATAAAATAAAAAATACTAAATATCAAATAAATGTAAAACGCTAGATATTATAAGTACGTTTTATCACTACTTTCTTATTTATTTTTTTTTTTTATTGAGAACTCAAGTTCGCCGATGAGTACAAATCTATAACCTTCCTAACTAGGTAAGAGTTACCTGTTCTAAGGAAGGTTATATATGAAGTATTACAGTGCATACAATAGACCAGCGCAAAACCCTGTGAAAATATAAAAAAATACCTAAGGCACAAATATACACACTGATATACACACCCACACACACACACACACATACACACATGAATACAATTTAAGTGTCTACTCAATAACAGTTAATATGAAAAAATAAAATGAATAAACAATTTAAAAAAATAACAAATAAATGAAACGAATACTTATTAAAGGAATTATTTATTTGAAGTTTTCTCCACTTCAATAACGCTGATAGCAAAGGTGCTGGTAGGTAGGTAGGATAGGGCATTGCGACTGCGGCTACCAAGTTTATATTTTCATAGAGTCGAATAAAGAAGGCAACGTATTACAACTTATTTTAATATGCAGAATATGGTACTAATATTCACAGAAAAAAATAATAATTCTTTTACAATTTTTCATTATGAAAGTAATAATTTATGAAGCTAAATCTTAAATGCTAACCATTCTTCTAAATAGTCACATTACCTACGAAAAACCTCAGAAATAGATAGAGCGCGAAACAAAACCACAACCTAACCTCATTTGCAAGGAAACTTGTCTCGGCGTTCGGCGCATAGTCAGCTTAAGTTTCACTCAAATTTAAAGGTGCCTCCATAGACTTTTCGAGAGCCCTTGAAATGTTTCACATTGCACAAATTGTATGTACGGCTTTTTGAACTCGGAAAATGCAATATTATTTGGTTAAACTTTTATTTTATTTAAAACGAGTACACATTTTGCATCGTAATACGTGCAACGATTGGCTCAGTTACACAGTCAGAATAGAAATAATAAATTTAGCCTGACATAAATTCTTTTATCTGTATTATAATCGTAATTATATAAACAGAGTTCTTTGGTTTTTTTACTAATCTTTATAATTTAGGACATATTTCCTTAAAAATATGAAATAGTTTAATAACCACTTATTTAGCGTAAGTTATTTTATTTATTTATTTATGAAAGTACAAACCAGCGATACAAGAAGATAATTCTCTAATTACATTTACATGGCCAAAAAAATGTACCAAATATGAATATTGTCGAAAACATCAAATTAATAAATCAAACTTAAAAAATATGTACTATGCGTGGAATGAGTGTGGTGCCATTTGTGGCATGTGCATGTTTGCGCGCGTGTGTGTGTGTGTTTGTGAGAGTTGGCGTGTGTGTGATGTATGTGTGTGTATATAAACCTACATATTATTAGCGATATAATAAATAATTTAAAAATAACAATATATACTAACGAACGTTTAATATTTATAATGAATATAATATTTATTTATACATTTTACACTAAAACTAAAATGCCGAAATCAAAAAATTTTAAATTAAAAATTATTTAGTCAACTTTAAAGCCTTTGGCAGACCTGAGTTAGGGTCATTGCCAAAATTAGTTTAGATGAATTTAATTAGATGTCTAATGTATAGAAGATTTTATGATAATATATTGTGTCTGCAAGATTATTTAATTTGTTTGTTTGTACAAAGAATATTTGTAAATATGATTGTTTGTGTATAAAGGCAACATTGTGCATTGTTTAATAGATTTTATTGAAGGTTTAAAAAGATTTGTTGTTAAATGTAAATTTTATTACGAAATGCAACTTTTTAGTTTTATTTTTGTACATTGTCATACGTGCAATAACATACTAAAAATTGTAATTTTTAATAATTTTTATGTTAATCAAAAAACATATACTTTCTAAAAATAAATGACAACATTTTTTTCTAATACATTAATTTATTGTCATAAAAAAATGTGGTCCTAATAATAAATAATATTTTTTTATTCCTGTAAATTACTACGTGTGAATGGTTGTTTTTCCTCCAATGAAGTAGGCAATTTTACATACACATCGATCGAGCACACTCAGCACGCACGCAGCGCTAGCTGTGTAGGGCAGGGCATGCTGAAAGATTGCTCGAAATATACGGTTATACTTATCATATGATAATGTCATCAATATTTGTATTGCCTACCTATGTATGTTATGTTTATTTATTTGTTATATTTGCATCGTACTTTGTACATAAGCTGTCAGAAATACTGTATATTTTTCTCGCAAAAATAAATTTTATACATAAATGTTTTAAAAAAGTAACTGGTGTATTCGCTCTGTAGTGTATTCAGTTTTGTCCTCATTCCTAATATCGGAGAAAGACGGAAATTTGCCCATACACAGAGCTAGAGCGGATATTAAATAAGTTATTGGAATAACTCGAATTATTATCCGACCGTTTCACCTATGTGCTCAAAAGCATATCCGTTTAACGTGGACACCAGTAAAGTACCTACCTAAAACTGCAGCAGTTCCTGACCTATATTCTTTGACTTACAACATGCATTTTTTTTTTTTTTTTCTACCATGTTTTAGATAGCTGAAAGAACACGTTTTATTGTTATTTTTACAAAATATTCAATCACATGAGCCTGAAAACTGCATTCTATAAATTTCAAAACTACAACCACAAATAATGATATTAAAGCAAAAATATATCGTATGTGGCTTGTAATGCCATGTAAGATTTGCGAGGAGAAGACAGATCGAAGAAAATTTCGTCCTGCTAATTTTAGTAGGTTCATCCTGCACATTAGTAGACGTTATGTGAGTGAAATATAATAATTTTAGGATACCAGGATTATCAGCAAAACCATTAAGTCGCGAAGCGACTCATTCCGAATGCCGTAGAAACCGTTCATCCCGAATGAACCCAGCTGCCAACCCGAAGCGTTTCCCGTGGTTAAATGGCTAGTGATTAATCAAGAAATACTATAAAGCAAAGTCGCTATACGCGTTTGTCTGTTTGATCGCTTAGTTCTACTTAACTATACAATAGATTTTGATGAGGATTTTCATTATTTAGAGAATTTCTTCCGAAATATAAATGTGTAAATTATATTTGTATTAAATTGAAAATAGTAGAGAAATCTCGATGTTTTACATTAAAGTCGTAAAAAGATACTTTAAGGTCGCTTACATTGCCTTACGCTGACTAAACCATTAGAGATACATCAAATGAATGTACTACAGAAACGTGCATCTTAAAAAAGCCTACAGGAAAGTCTACAATCTATCTACTAAGGATGACCCATTGTTACTATTTTGCACTTGCACTATTAACCTCTCGGAACTACTAGGTCAACTCAATGAAAGTCAGTTCTGCTGAGTGCCGTAGGTACGAGTCGTTCCGCACTGATGGCGCTATTAAAGCCGCCTGCATGACCTATCTGCTAACCCGGGGCGAAGATATTACAGATGTATTTTTAATTTATACGTCGAACAGTAAAAATCATAACAATTATAAAAGCAAAAGACCTACTAATGTATTTATCAAAAAATGCATTCTTGATTTACCCACTTAAAGTGCATTCGCAAAGCAGATTATGCTGATGAATCTCGGCTAAAAAGGCGACTCCTACCGCCCTAATCCATGCACGTTAAAAATGCTTGCATTCCGCGCGGCCCGGGCGCATGAAAAATTCAGGCGGGGTTCCGACCGGAGCGCTTCTATACTCGTAAATTCTAGAGAACGGAAGACAAAAGCGCCGCCATTACTGCTGCTGCGAGCCACTGGGTCGAGTGTTTAGCGCGCTTTCATATGACCCGGTCTGACTTTACCCTTAGACTGGTGTATTTTGATGAATAATATTACAAGCGCGCGACGAGTGCGAGCGATTTATGCGCAATTGATGTTGTTTACAGATTTTTTTTAAAATAAACGCAATAGCTTCTTTATTAATTTTGAAATGTATTGGGTTGGGATTTGTATCGTCATTTTCATGCACTCTTATCATAGAACAGCAAATAGTATTTACACAGTAAATACATTGCTTGCGCGTACATTATTGTAATTTGTAATCACGTGCAATGGATTAGTTTTGTGCATCACCTTAATAGCACAATGTGCTGTTCTAAGGAGAGGCCAATCATTTAGATGTAGTTTAACATTTTGAAGCAGCTTACAAGACTTCATAATAAACCTTTAATATATGAAATAACTTTACAAGTCAATTATATATACAATTATATAAATAATACGCACACAAATCATTTGCTTTAATTTTACACTTTTACATATCCATCATTTTTATTTTCATCAACTTCATACATAAATCACTCATAAAATCATCTCATTTCACCATCATCCTTCATCGTAATCAAATATCTATTATTTTTATATTTTTTGTTAAAATATCATCCTTTCCTCATTTCATCTAATTGATGGTTACATAATATTTGACAATATATTACATTAAAGAGGACAGGTGAGAGTTAAAAATGCATTTTCATAAAACTCAGCGCTGGGTTTATACCGACATCCTACTCTCTCAAGTACTGGACCTCTTTAGAACCTTTGTAAATATTATGCTATCCAGAACTTTATCAAAAAAATAAAAAAAAAACAAAATTTTTCAATATTGTCAAAGATTGTGTCATTTATCTTTTCAGGCGATTTGCCGCTATTAAAAAACAATCATCAAATATAAGTCATATAAATATTATAATATACATAACTTTTAGATAAATATATATAAGTAAATATAAATACACACCCACATACACATATTTTATTATTTAAATACAATAGAAACATTAAACTATTTCATATATTGTTTAATTAGCAATTCAGAATATATAACTCCATTTTTCAGTAACCATTTAGTTATCAGACTTATTTTTTATATTTTTATGATGATGTATTTCTTGATTATTAACATCCTCAACATCCAGACCAACCCTGGGCCAGTCATATGTCAATGCCAATAGTGCTGTGCCTCAAAATGTGCTGTGCGTAGGCACATGCTTAATGCGGACATGCTTAATGTTTATTGTTTAGTCCGTGGATAAAGCTGACGTGGCTGCTTACATATATTCACCAGATCCAGATAATCAGTCAGTGTCTGTAAGTAGATAAGTGAGTCGTATAGACTCAAAAGCAGCAATCTGCAGTAAATGTGTTTTGGGGCAATTTAATATAAAGAGTTTACATTTACATAGAATACGGTAATATCATCAATATTTTTTAATTCCTATCATTGTTGAATGCTGATTCTCGTAAATTGCCGTTTTTGGTTTTCAACATGTTGCTGATGACGCCACAATAAAAGACAGAGTTTGTAGGTCTTAATCATAATTTAATATCACTAACATAAGTAATTCTAACATGGCTGCAGATTACTTGTTTTGATTCTAACCTAATATTTTAAACATGTTTTATAGGGTCAGGTTATTTATTATTTTTTGCTTCAATTTGTGGCCAATATGAATAAGTTTCAAAATCGATACAAAACCTTATTGTGATCATTTTGGCAGATTGCTGCTTTTGATTCTATAGGACCCAAGTGTAAATGGTAAAAAAAAATGATTAATTTTGGTGCATAAAATTATTAGTTTACATTTTAAAATGTTTCAACCTTAAAGTCTACTTATATCTACATAAGGTACTTATCTCTCGGTAACTTTAGCCTCATGGAACAACGAAACTCAATTAAAAACTTATTTCTAAAACGGAAAAGGCCTCAGATTGCCATCATGCTTAATCCAGTCAGTTTTAAGTGGTAATCTCAACGGTGATTTTCCTTCCTCCTCGTCGATATGTGAGTGCGTTCCAATAAGGTTAATAGACCTGAGAATATAATCCAATAATCCATAAGAAAATAATACAAAGAAATATTTCTAATTATAAAAGATTAATGCTGTCAATAATTATAACGTCGAGTGGCAAACACAAAAAAAAAACATAAAAATATGGTAATAATTAGTTTATTATACGTTTTATGGCCGTTAAATTTACTTTTAACAATTAAGCAATACTTAAATAATTTATAAATAACGATTACGCTAAAAATAAGTTATTTTTCTTGCAAATACAACATACTCACACCTAACTGTCATTCTCGTTTTTTATAACAACCAATAAAAAAAACCCTTTTTTTAATGGTTGTTTACTGGTAACCCTTCCAGTTTTAATTTATGTAACTGAAATAAAAAAACTTATTAATTAATAATAATAACATCGGATTAAAAGGTTGAATTTAATTTATCTTCTTGATACATTTAAATCATTATATTTTATTTTTTTATTAGATATTCTGGCTGTATCCTTTTATTAAAAGGTTTTTTTAGAGTTAAAAATGTTAGTTAAAAAAAATAATATAATTAATATTATCTTTTGTTATTTCGACGGCGTGTGCAAACGAATATTTTTTTATTTAAAAAACACAGATAAACATAATAAATACATTGTCTTATTTATAAAGGCGGTTAGAAATATGATGTAAGCTGCTATAGAGTGATCAGTCTACCAAACACTTAATTTCACATAATAATGCCAGTGTAATAACAATAATAATTATTATTTATTCCTTTCGTTAGTACATGCCTCACAATATTTTTGATTTAAAATAGTAAATCAGTTAATAGTAGTTTACAATTTTAGGTACATTTTATCATAATAAATTTAAGTAGTCTACCTATATGTAGACTTGTTTATTCATATCGAGTGTGTGTGAGCACAACTAGTAGCCAGGCGAAAGTACTATGCATTAGATTTTCACATTTAGGAAAATAAAACATAATATTTGTATGTATAGTCATGTGCAAATAACAACTCATTATTGAATTGATCAATATTTATTTTATTTATTTATTTATTGTAACATAATTAATTTGACAAAGAAATGGAATTGTAGTAGTACAAAACACAGTTACAAATGAATATTATAAATGCACCGGGAGCGATTAGCACTGCTACATTTTGTGCCCTGCCTTCTTTACTAGACTATGTCTGTACTAAGGAAGGCAGTGTTATTAATATTCCCTAGTAGTTGTTCGCCGCTCACTCCTCGGCCTCAGGTTGTTATGACAGTACCCAAAAAGGGGTTTTGATGGAATCATTGAGTGGTTTTTTGTCCATTTGACTGTACAAGAACTGTCCATCCGGTGAAACTGGAAGCCCATGGCTTCAATGTGTCATCTGACGATATGCAGCCACCATTATGCGACGATTATTCACCAGCGTGGCAGCAATTAGCGCTTGCTAATTGCTCGCCGAGCGAGGTGGGGTTGTCAGCAGTGTTTTAATGATAATCACAATAAATATTTCCTAATGAAGTCTGAAATTTTTGCTTGGTTACTTCATCTCTTTTATATTATTTTATTCTTTCTCATTATCTGTTCTGTCTCTTATTACAGGCTAATTTGTAAACATGCATACTTTCTAAGTTTTTTTAAACTGACTTTTGTAACCCAAGAGGTTCTCGATTTAATCCGGGGGTTTTTTTTTAACGAGAAATATCTTCACTTATTACTTCCGATTGGCTTTAGCAATTTGGAATAATTTTTTTTGCATAATATGATATAAGACATTTTACGGGTGTGACTTTTAGTTTAGACGGGTTTCGTCTACGAATTGATTGAAGCGATTTCGATTATTATTATTTATTGACGATCAACACTTGAAAAAAAAAGAAAAAACAATAAAGAAAAAGAAAAAAGAAGAACAGAATACATAACAAATGAAGATTTTAAAATAAATTATACCTAAATAAAAACTACAAAATCAAACCAACAATCTAGAAAACCACATAGTAAACGTTTTATTAATTTATAAAAACACAAACACAAAAAACACATAAAACACGTTATACTAACTTTTAGTATAAACCATGTCTCTATGTAGATTTTTCTAACGTTTACTAACGGTAATAAGTTTATTGTATCATTTATAAGTTTTGTTATTTTATTTTAAATTGCATATTTAAATAACCAAGTTGGCTGCCTATTGGAAGCATGACAATTTCAACAGGAAGGCAAAGGCTATAAGCCTCAAACAAACGCATTACGCCACACACTTCGGTCCTACAAATACAATACACCTAAATTTGGACCAGCATATCTATTTAGGATTTACGCTTAATGTTTAATGAATGGATTAGTGAAAACTAACCTAACACTTCTTAATTTGCAGAGTGAAAATGTCGGAATTACCTTAATTACTGTATAATTTTCTAACTTTTAAATTTTTGTTTATTTTTTTTATTTTACCTTACCCTATATTAAGGACAAATTGAAGTTTTTAACTACTGTCGTTTTTCAGGAAAAGTATTAATGACACATTTCTTGAATAGGAAAAGAGTATTTTATCATAACCTTTTAAAGAAGAACACGTTATAGAAATGATACCAATAAAATGATTTTCGTAAAAACGCAGTGGGTATAAATGTCTAAACATTTTAGTCAGGGGTAACTTGATATTCATTAAAAACCCATCTTCGTATAGGTACACTCTTGCTTGCTTGCTTTACATTCAGTAAAATAGTTTTAACAAATTTCTAAGATCTGTTTAATATGAATTTAATATTACTTTAGACCCTACCAAACAATTTTGTATTACTTTAGACCCTACCTAAATAGATTGTACAGTAGGTACCTAATTTTTTATAGTTTCTGAGAAATACGCCCACAAACCTACCCCTTTGTTCATAAAAGTGCATATAGATAAAACGATAAATTGCAATTTATTATTTATTTTTTTAAAATACTAATAAAGGCTTCGAAAAAAATATTCAAAAAATAAATAGTAACTATCATCAAATATTTAACCAATGAAATTGAGTTAACATTATTATACCGATTATGTTATTATTTTAATATTGATTTTATTATGTATATTTTTATCCAATTTTTATGTTTTATATTTCTTTGTTCATCTATTTTATTTGTGTTTTTTAATAATATTTCTAAATATTTTAATAAATTGCATTTAAACGTAACCGATATATATATAATCTAATTATATAAAAATTATAAAGATTAAGCTTGTACAAAATGCATTACTTAGAATAAGTTAAAAAATAGCAGATAAAAATGATGTATTAGGTAATTAAGATTCTTTTAAATATTAAGGTAAGACACATATTTGTACACTTACGATTTTTTTTCGCTGCTCTGGGTTTAAAAATCAACATAAATTGAAGAAGGAATTACTAGATGACTTCTGAAATTATGTAGCAAAGAAACTGAGAAGATATTAAAATATATACCGATATGAATAAATAAAATTAAGTGTTAATATTTAAATGTTTATATTTATATTGGTATTATTTATACTTTTATTATAAACAAAGATGTAAACTTTATATTCTTGATTCTTATACTCATAAAAATATTTTATTGAGAAAAAATATATTTGTATGTACATTATAGCCTATATTTCAATTAGAATTTAATCTAAAAAAAGTCATATATTTCAACGCAGCACTGGTATTAGTATAAGCATAATTAATTATGATAACATTATCACAAATAAATTCTATCTTAGTACGGGCATGCTCAGTTAGGATAGACTTTGTTTTTTTCTTATTATCATAAGTTCAGCATTTGTATTTCATTTATTTTTCTGGTGGAATATCCATTGTAGAACTTTAAGGCCTTATGCATAAATGCTTAAGTACGCTGCTTAGCTTAAAAACGATCACTAAACAGAAAATGCATGGGCCGTCACTTTAGCAGCGAACTAGCGCAACTGTGCACAAGTGCGGTAATGATTTAAACTCCGTTAATATTATTTTATTGTTTTGACTCTAGAGGATAAAACAAGCGCGCCCATCGATCGTGCGCCGGGGCGCCGCGGACGTCGGCCAATAAGCCGTATCAACCCTCGTTCCACCCTCGCTGCAAAACTACCCGCATTATCCGCGATCCATCTTGAGCTGCAGCGCGATCGATTTGCGCGCGCCCGGAAAGGCTGCGGCGAATCCTTAACGACATCGCGACGGGGAAACTTCCCGAAGGCGACAAGAAAAGTCCGCCCAACTTTACTTAAGCCGGCGATCCGCCCTAGGCGAAATTGCGAAACAAGTGAATGGAGGGCTTTACTACCTATATGCGGAATATAAATGTTGCAAAAACACGCAATCGTAGAAAGCGTAAAATCAAGGAAATTAAACACACTAACAAAGTTGCTCAAACCGCCCCACAACTGTGTTAGTTAATTGGTGTACGTAAGTTCCTACATATGGTATGTTAGTACCTTGTACCTGGTATCTTTCACAATTAGATAAAACAACAATTATATAAAGCAACAGTTATTATTCATATATTATTAAAAATATTACATATTTTATAATAAACTAAAATAAATATTACTATTAAAAAATAAATAAATTATTAATAAAAAAATTTAAATAGATATTTATGTTAGTTTTTGGACACATGAACTTTTGGCATTTTTTAACACCATTTTCTAAAATCGATAAAATTGGCTAAGCGCAGATCTAAATCAAAGTGCCTATTAGTAGAAAGTGGTGTTATCTACGAGTTCGATTATGATTTACAGCTGGTTTATTTCAGATTTTTAACATAACATAAAAACGGGCTCAACCGGGATTTGAACCCGGGACCTCTCGCACCCAAAGCGAGAATCATACCCCTAGACCATTGAGCCGACGAGAGTGCGGAGAACGATTTCTGCATTAAAGTATTTTAATTTGCATACTAAATGTCTTATCACTAGCGTCAATAAAAATGTCACAAAGTAGCAATAATTAAAACACAATTGTTTTTGCGAGATATGACGCATTTACCATCTGTGTAAAGTGTCACTATCATTTATATTATTTTTTTGTGATATTTTTCATGTTATTCCACGATTTGTTTAAAAAAAATACATGAAGGTCATGTAAAAGCTTTAAGGTCATGTAATGCTTCTTAATTCCTCATTAGTTCTGGTAATTTTTATTATCATTGTTTTTGGTTTTTGAATGTAATTTGTTTCTTTTAGTAGTATATTTTTTTAGTTATTGTGTGTACATGGGGAAACCTGTTTAATTGCATTAATAACGCAAACATTGGCTTACCGAGGACATTATTTTAATTACTATCTCAACCGAATATTAGGGATGTACATTTATCAAAACACCGCGATAGAATATTCATAATTAATTTTATGACAATTAACATCCACGTTCTAAATGTTCGTATTTATAATTTCAGTTGCGTAAAACTGATTTAAACTGTGTAGACGTAATTTGATTGATTCTTCCGGAAGAGACGTATAAAGTTGGTTGTCACGTCTTCAAGGTCTCGTTTTAGCATTTTTATGACCTGTCTGATATAATTGAGAAATCCTGAAGGTTTTTCCTGCACATTTGATGTCGATATTCTGTAATAAAGTTGTGATATATTTAATCTAAAAATTTTATTACTATGATTTTTTTAACCAACTGATAATATTAGTATGCATATGAGATATTTATGCTATTTTATTAGTATTTTGATAATTACACATGAAAAACATCGTCCCTGCGAGAAATAGCAATACATTCTTAGTATAAACAGCAATACGCCCTTAGTATTAGAGTATAAACAGCCTCCTAGATAATTGGTAGACAAAGGGAGAAAACAATATTAGTTTTGATAATGAAACTGGGCGATTCCTGGAAGTAACAATCATTAATAAAATCCATAAAATTTATTAATACCATATGAAAAAAATTTCAATGAAATTTCAATGAAAAAAATCTTTTAAATATTATATTAAACTTTACCAAGTTGTCTGAAGATTACCTTTTTATAGTAATGATTTATATATGTAATTAATTTATAGATGTTATTAACTTATACATGCTATTAATTTATACATGTTATATAATTCATAGCTCGTACGTATATACAATAGAGGTAGAACCGTACAGCTGCAAATGCACTTCGGGTGGGTATTTAACTTGAATTACTGTCACCCTAAATCGCGTTACCATAACAACGAGTAAATCAAGTTTTTCACGACGATGGTATCAGCAAATGATCGGAAAATACTCAAGTGGGCGGGCTTCAGGAGCGCGGCAAATTCTCTGTAACATTCTCACCGCCGCATCTCAGATATCCAAAAATCATTTGTCCCAACGGATTTCAGCCAAGGTCCCGGATTTATTACCCAGATATTGCGGTCAGATAGGACTTTTACTCGACTCGTGCGGAAATCGATACATTATCCACTATTGCCGATCACATTTTACGATAGTATTGTTTTACGGGGTGAGAGATGTGTGTCGTTAGATTCTACGCCGGTAGTTGTGTCCGTTCGGCGTATTTACAAACCCTGCAACTGATACAAAACTGACACTTCAAGAAAAACATAAACAGCTCAAGTGACAGATGTAAACATCGTTTTTTAAAGAAGTGTAAGTTCATGATTCATTAAAAAAAAGAGAGAATGCAAGTCTCTAATACAAACCAATGTAATTAAAAAAAAACATGTGAGTGTTGTGACGGTTAAGATGTGTAAACATCAACGTTCATCTGTGCGTGGGTGAGAAATTTAAATGATTTGATATTTCATTTATTTTGATTCCAAACAATTACTTTGGTTCCGGAAAAATGTTTACACATCAATAACTTACATCTGCGTTACAAATCAAAAGGTTTTAAAATATTGTCAGCTGGTCAATTACAGATAATTCATTTTTAGTCCAAAGTTTACAATAACAGTCCCTCCAAAGTCAGTGTTTGGGCACTGTTATGAGATTTTTTTTAAACAAAATATGGTAAATAAGCAAATCATATCACACAGTGAATAATTAAAATTTAAACAAACAAATTATTCGTAAACCTTACAACAATCCTTAGGAATCGAAATCAAGACTTTCCAGTTATGCGTTGGATACACAGACATGGTACATAGACTTTTGCATTATTTTAATTTACTGGGGTTTATAAAATAAACATTTAACGATATGTTTCCATTGAGGTTTAATTACAGATATAAAAGGTCCTCTTCAACGAACATTTAAAAGTATAACACATAACTAGATTATGATTATTTAAATCCGCCCTTTCCCAACCATCAACATAGCTCAATCCTTCTGTTTGATCCTGTATAATAAATTAACATATTACGTGCTAAAATATAGACAAATATTTAGGTTTCTTTATTCTCAAAAAAAAAGCCGAAAGCTTCCTAAATTTAAAAGAAAATCGGTAATTTTAAAGGAAAGTCTATCCTAGAACGGACAATGTATAATAGTTAAAGCATGTTTGTTAAATTTTCTGCTTGTATGATTTTTTTTAAGCCTAATGTTATATTTGTACCTATGTCAATAATAACTAATACGAATTTACTTTACATTGTCACGTTATAAATGATTTTAAAACATTCGCGGGGCAAATTTACACTTGCTATTGGCGCAATAGATCGTGGGTTGGGCAATACGCCGCTGACCCATAGCTATAATGTTTGAAAGCTATGTCGTAAAACTTACTTAGGGCTTCGGTTGCAAGCCGATAACTACTATTTATTATCGCTTATTGCGTTACATTTTCAGCAGAAATCCTCCGATATTTCTGCCTTTACTGTATTATTTCTTATCGGTCACTTTTAGCAATTGGGATTTAATTAATAATCTTTTTTTCCACCGTCGCGCAAAATTCTTAACCGAAATAGTAAACCTACCGAATGATTTAAAATATTTAAACTTTTTCTAAAAATCTAAACTGCTGCTATAACTCTAGATTCTCATAAGTTCTTACTTTTATATAAAATTATTTTAATAACACATTTTTATAACATTCAGTCCATTAAATTATTATATGTATCTATAAAAAGTAGCGTTTTTGAGTTTAATATTCGGATTCCATACGAAAAAACTCGTATTCAATCATTTGAAAAAATTCAAAATCGATTTATAGGTTATTTGTATTTGAGAATTTTAAAATATTTCCTTTATACAAAATATACTTTTCAAATATAAAATAAATACATATAAATATAATATAAATACATTGTATTTACAAGTTATCTTAAATCTAATTCGATACAATGTACAATGGATTTGCAGTTTTAAATATATTAAATAGCTTAACCGATTATCCTGATATACTAAAATTATTTAAATTTAAATAACCTCTAATACTTTCGTATGTCTAGCACATGGTGGCCATTAGTCTTTAAACGTCTCGTTGCAAGCAAAAGTATTGCCACAATAGCACGGTAATTATCGCAACAAATTTACCCTGCATAATTGAAAATATCACAGTTAATTGTTTGATTTGTTATATTGAATTAATTAATTAATTAATTGTTGGTATATAATACACTGAAATGCATGCATGCATGTATTAATAAATAAAATAATTCCAATGTAATTTAACCTAGTATAATGCGAACGTGTATTTTGCGCGTTGCTGTACTGCCCGTTTAAACGATGACACAAATAATACTCCATTGCTGTCAGTTCGTTATTTATCAAGGCCTTTTGGACGTGTATAACGTTTCGCGGCCCGCACATGAGTTCTCTTCAATATTGGCACCTACGAAAGCGATGTCACTTTGACAGTTTTATGAGGCAATATCACAGCGGTTGCCTTGACTATCAACCTTTTCCGGGGGTGAAATTGTATTATCCAGCTAAGTTTCGAACGGTACAGTGAAGGATGCGCTAGTGATTTCCCGCTGGACCGGTTTCTTAACTTGAGTCATCTTTTGGTACCTTAAATCTGAATCACTAATAATGAAAGAGGTAAAAAACTTTTTTAAGCATTTATTTACCTTCTTTTGTGTATAATTGTTATCATAACTTAAATATAGTTTACAGTTGTAAAATAATTTTACTTTTGATCGCATGAAAAGATAAATGACACAACCTTTAACAATATTGAAAAATTTAAAAAGTTTATTTATTTTTTGATAAAGCGTAGGATATAAAACGCCATATAGTAAAATAATAATAATAAAAGACTTAGAGAGCCACTATACTTGAAAGCGTAGGTTGTCGGCTAAAACCCAGCGCTGAGTTTCATAAAAATACAGTTATAACTCTCACCTACCCTCTTTAGTGTAAAATATTGTTAAATATTATGTAACCATATAAATAAATGAAATAAGAAAAGAATAATATTTAAATTAAAAAATATAAACTCATGGATATGTGATTAGGATGAAGGATTATGGTTAAATGAAATTATTTTGTGTGACTTATATATGAAGTAGAAAAAAAAAAGGATTGTAAAGAATGTAAATTTTTATATCAAAATTAATTTTGATTATATTTTTTTATTTATTCACGTTACAAATAAAAGTATTATATTTTTTAAATATTTCTGAAATTGAAAATGTTTTAAGTTACTGCTTATGGCCTTATGGGAAGGTTTAGAGTACTTAGGAGGGAGGAAAGAGTACGTATCCTCTATATTTGTTTTTGCAAAAATAAAATCTGAAGTTAGGAGCGGGCAATTTTCCCCTTAATTGGTACTATTATTGGTACTACTATTTGATAACAATATGCCTCCCTATCTTGCACGCAATACTAACAGATGGGGAGATGGGGAGATAGGTAACCCAGTCTAAGCTCTGAAGACCTCAGAGCCTAGACTCAGAGTTGGGCTCTACTAACCTGTTTTTCAAATACCCGATGAATCTAAAAAAATTCATTGCTTTCAGCATCAATAAAATATCATCAATTTTGATTTCTATACACTACAATATGTGGTAACCTAAAGTATACATTTACATTATATTGTATAAAGGAAGGATTACTTGGGATTGGTGTCAGCGCGCAGTGTTTTAATTTTAATTTAAATTTAATTAAGGTGTCTTAAAAAGTGTCACCATAGTTATAAGAAAAATGTGTAATTATATTGTTGAATTGTAAGCTAAGATACCCACGGAAAAGGCACCAGCCTTCGTGGGGTTGTACATGGTGCATTACTGTAATAAAAAAAAAAAAAAAAAAAAAAAAAGTTTAATCATATCCGTCGTTTATTTTTAGAACAGTTTTTTTCATCATTACGGCCCATCATCATCATCATTTTCATCTATCAGCCCAGTGGTGTAGTTTTATGAACTCATAATTCCGACCTAGAGACATCAGGCTCGAACTCAAACGGCAATGTCATATTTAACGCTGCACACACAATGACCACAAAATTACAAACATGAAACGTGCTGACTGCCTTTCAGAAATAAGTTAAAACGTTTATATTTATTTCTTTATCACCTGCATCTTGTAGATTTCATTTTAAACTTTATCTAAAATATAATAATACTACACGTCCTACAATTTTACAAAAAAAAAACAATATTTCATAAATTATAAACAAAAAAAATTCATTAAATTGTGTTACCAGCCTAGAATTATACGCGTATAACTTAAACTAAAAGCAGTTAGTGTGTTTACCTATCTACATAGATGTAACACCTGTTCTTAGATAAACTTTATGTATCATAACCTATATCTATGGATCTCTGTCAGATAAGGTCCGAGTAAGGATAATATAAAGAAACAAGACTAAACATGGATACAAACGAAATAAGTTGCATACTTTTCCGGTACCTATCCAACGAGTGCCTTCCATGTATTTGGCATAAGAGGCATTCGGAATCGCCTTAATAAAACGCTCTCCCGTCTAAAGGAAATCTCTGTCCGTTGTATTGGCTCAAGGCAAATATTCCGGAAAGACGTTGAGGTCCGAGATAGAATGATAGGACAGAGACCTCTCCGTACGGGACGCTGAAAGAAAGACATTCAGGTAGGAAATACGCTTTGCTAAGGAACGAATCTTTCACATATACTAGTAAATGGTTTACTCCGAGGATGGTGCGATGTAGGCCGGTCAATTTGATTAAATTTTACATTAAATCATCGTTCTTTTAGAAAAATATAGGAATATTCGGTTTGTTAAAGGTCCTGATAGTTTTTCGTTTTTTGTGTGGACCAGAGGATAAATAAAAAAAATAAACCTATTTATAATTATTATAACTTAAAGAGAGAAATTCAAACAATTCTGCGATTTGCTCTAAAGGTAAAGCAGTGCAAACGTTATCGTATATTCCAATAATGTGTAAAAACACGCACGCAAGTTTGTACAAAACTTTAATTTTACCTCTGGCATTTTCTGTTAAATTTAATTATTTCAAAAATATAATGCTCTGAGGCCCATTATTGATTGAGATTATAATTTTGACAAAATGCTTCCAAATTTACAGAATTTCTATTATTAGAAATACTTTACAGTACTACTAATACTTTATAGTATCTATATTAAATAAATATGTAAAAACAAAAATGAATAAATAAATATTTTTTTTCTAAATTAAATAATTTATGATCTTTAATTATTGTTATTTACACCTTTTCATTGTGTTCCTTTAGGTACTGTAGATGATATCATTCAAATATTGACTTCGAGCTTTAATGCAAATATAAGCCCCCCTTATATGCAAATCCCTGGTCTATTTTTTGTCATTATTTTTGCACCACGCATTAGATATAAAAAGTTTTTTTTTTTTGCTTTTTTTAGTCCTCACGAAAGGCGAAAAACAAGTTCGGTAGTTTTCATCCCAAAAACCTACATTGACTGGTCTCCTGCGTAACCCTTAAATAATTATATATATAATCTTTTTTTCACCATTTTGCTTTTGTTATATTTTCCACTGCTCCATATATTCCCAATAATACTTTCTACGTCATAAGTCATTTCATTTATTCACGTAAATAGTTACGAAACACATATTGCAAAAAATTATTACAATACTTATAAATTAAACAAAAGTTTTCATACATTAATTCCTACCGCACTAATTCCACAAAAAACCCCAATTATGTAGAATTCTACTGGGAAGCTTTTCTTTTATTTAAACATAGTGAGCTGAGTTTAGATATTACACCTATAATTCTCCGCTGTTTATATACATATCGTACAGAGAGTAATTTTAAGGTATTGCATTTTATATATCAAAAAAAAAAAAATACTAATTTCTTATTATATTACTGAAGTGGTCTAATATTGAATAAAATAAATATTTAACAACGTCTCGTTCGAATATGTTGGCATCTTCGAACAGTTCCTAACACTACTTGGATGGCTTCTAACAAAGTTAAAAGTTTATAGGTCGCTACGACCTCCATCCTCTTTGTCCTTTTGAATCCCTCCCCTTTTTGCGGGGGAGGTGAACATAGTCTTGAGAATACAACGTCGGAGGAAGAGGGATATATTCGCGGGCATTCTTAGCCCTTCTGCAGTAAAACACTGGACACTGCTGTGCGATTCAGTTCATTTGTGTGGCTCATGAAACTGAGTAGGAAAAAAACCCGAGAAAATATTAAAATATATACCGACACGATTAAATTAATCGATGAGTCGAATGAAATTAAACCGACTTCAAAATTAACATATACGGCTAAAATCAAAATTATTTATTCACCGTCCGTCACTAAAATTCGGTCGATTTTAAGTTTAAGTTAAGTAAGTTAAATACTTGTAGTTTTTTAGTTTCGCTAGGAGCAACTTAAAACATAAATGGAGTTAACTCCAAGCATTTAGTATAATTATCAAATAGAATAACAATTCGGTGTAAAAGCACTTTAAACGGAAAATTTATTTTTTGATTTTACGCTACCTTACACTAAACTAAAGTGGGACCGCCCCTTAAAAAATCCTTATTATATGCAAATATAAATCATCGAATCCAAACCGGACTAATGAGTGAACATAATATAATATTCACTATAATATTCAATAAAAATAAATATAAAAAAGGCACACGCTTGGAATTATTTATGCACCTCCTCCTTTCATTGAAGGAATTATATTATACACCGCTGATAGTTCCCTAAACGGCGGGCGCTGGTAGTTTTTTAATAGACAGACGTGGGTACTTCCCAAACTAGCACACGCTAGTAATGTTTTTGGCATCATACATCCGCAAACGGACATTCAACTTCTTCGCATCTGTACTTTTTTATGTTTAAAAACTGACTGACGGCCGGTGAAACCATAAAAAAAGCGATGCGCTCTCAGTTTAGCAGCGAACCAACGCGAGCATTCTCATAAGGCCGTTGGGTTAAAATGAGGTAAGCCTGCCAGTATCATCTTCAGTGGTATATTTTATCTATGCATTATTCCCGCAGACGGCATTCATATTTTATAAGCGAGCGTGTGGATTTCCTGCGTGTATAAATCTAATAGGGGCGTACGAAATAAAGGTGGGTACCTAGTTTCTCATACATTACGGCGCAAAAAGCACACGCCGCGCGATTATAATTTATTTCACCGGGAGGGTATTTATTATTCCGCGCTGCTCACGGCTACAACAGGACTGGTGTATATTATATTATATTTTTAATAAAAATAAGGCCAAGCCAAAGGCTAAATATTAATTTCGATTCATTAATAAAAACAACTTTGCAGTTGTGTATGAATGACAGAGATGAGTAACATAAAACAATAAAGGTACAAATAACAATAAATAAAATAACAATATAACAATAAAAAGATACATACAAGAGTAACAATGAAGCCTAAACATACACTTTATGACGACAGTAAGTCGTATACACGAGTAGAAGGGAGAGGAAATAAAGGAGTATAAATCTTGTATAAACTAATAGTATACTAATATAAAATGAATAAAAGAATAACATAACAGTGAATGCAATAAAAATTAATTGATATCAACATACAATGTTTTTCCAATTAAATATTTTTTAAATTGTCTTAAAGCTAGATAGAAACCCATCACAACAAACATCGTAATACTACTTTTTTAAAAAATGGTTTATAGTGAACTGGGTTTAGATGCCAAGGCCGGAAAATGTTTTTGTTACTTACAAAAAAATTAACTGATATTTCAATGAGTATAAGCAGATAGGTTTATTTTGTGTTAGGTTCGTTAAAAAATAGTTTGATAGTAAGATTATAGATGTCATAGCTGCATACAAACTTACAAATGTCTGCTTCTAACCTTTGAAAAAATACTAGAAGTTAATAATCATCCCTTTTTAACCCTATACAGTAATGTGATATTTATTTATTTATGTATCTTTATTGGAAAAAACAACAGTTTACACAGTAATAAAATTATTCGATTAATTTGGCAATTAAAACTATTTATTACGAAAATAGGTTTTAACTAAACTATTCTTATTTATAACTAAGTTATAATAGTCTTTATTGCTGTATATAACTGGATTTCAAATTTGGCTACCTTTACTCTAAAGAACGCATATTCTTTGCACATCAGAAACGATTAGTGGGTAATTTTATTAAGTCAAATATCGGATCTTAAATTTAAAGTGGTGCAAAAATACTTTAACTAGACTCTACTCTACTCTACTTTTATGTTGACTTCTAGAAAGAAGTCAACATAGCGGTTCCTAGGTGGCAAACAAATTGCTAAATCTAATAGGTACCTATAAAATTATAATATAAACTAGCTATAAAACATATCTAGTTATAAAATTTATCGATAAACTAAAAAAAACTAAAATAGATTCGTCTATTTAGGATCTATTCACACACCCTCATTTTACCATCTATGAATAATTTTAAGACAACACATCTTACTTAAATTCACAAAATGTAAGTAATCAACTTTTTCCAATTGCTATAACTGAGGTCACTATAACTTGGGAGGCCCTCAGCAATTATCGACTTGCCGATATGGCTAGTCCGGCACTGATTATGTAATTCTCACTGAGTATGTTTATAATAATTACAAACGAATCTGCGAATATGTTTGTAAAACAATATTTTGACATTGGGTGGCAGTCATTTTTGTGAATTTCCCGAATTAACGGTTGCTTGGAAGTGTTTAATCCGCCCAAATGCGTACTCAACCTGTATTTTCATGTGACAAAATCTCGGTTCATATTTCATACGTTACCTACTCAGTCCTCAAACTATTAATCGCTTAACTGCCCGCCCTAGCGCCGTAATTTATAAACGTACTTAAAGAAAGTTTGCCGAACTAAATGAAGACGTCATTTCAGTAGGTACCTAGGTAGTCAAGGTGCATTTTCTAATTATAAGTTCCCCCATTTCGTTTTGACATTAAGCCTGTAAAACTAATTGGATTCACTGCCGTGTGATGATCCAAGCCCATTTGATGCGGCGGTTGAATAATTAAAGTTGTTTACGCTGTTATATTTTCACACAAACGATGGTTGAGTGCTGTTAATTTTAGATATAAAAAAAAATTGTAACACTGAATAGCGTTTTATCTCATATTTATCATTTATAGCATCAAAAAGTTTAGAAAGAGCTTCATAAAGTCTGTATTCTTCCATACATTTTATCAAAACTTTAGATATAAATATCTTATTGGCTAAATACAAGAATCGAGAATGTAAAACTACATATGCATAATTATTTTCATGTTTTACTTACATCGATTCTGTTTTTCATGATTACCCACGGAGTGTTTCTGTTTTTACAAGCCCTTAAATGAGACGGAATAATTTAAGAGCACACGCAAGACAGAGGAGGAGCGCTTTCGGAAAGAGGCCCCTTAAGAAAATAATATAATGTTTTAAACCCCGCACACAAAAACTACTTCAGACAAAAGATAAAGATTGCAAATTTTCGCAGAGTCGTAACTAGCACAATCATTCCAAATATTAAGATTTAGTTAATTTATTTTAAGTGAATTTTACAAACGGCATCGTCTGTACAGGTACACCATTTTTTGAAGATGAGAGTGAGATGTTTGGAAATAATAACGTTTGGAAATAGTTGGGGAAAAATAGGTGGCGTTCTGACGGAAATAGTTTAGTAATGTTTAACAACCCCAAAAAATATTTTTTGTTGAAAACCATGAGAGTCAACTTAGGAACTCTGAAAAGGCAAGTTTACCCACTTTCAAAATGTTATATTGGAATGGATTTTAGTGAATTTCATTAGGAAAGCTATTTATTGTAATAAGAACCATTGACATGACTGTCATGAAAAATTTCGACATATCTTCACGTTTCACATCCCCTAGAACTCAAAACCAACTTCAGGTTAAAAGTTTATATATAAGTATTTATCTATCTATCTATATTACTTCCTTGTGGACACGATAGCTGCCGTAAGTTTACACCAATCACTGTGACATTGATACATAAAATTAAAGAGCACAAAATCTCGGTCAAGTTCGTTAATGGGCAAAATCCGACCATAGGGGCGGGAATGGAGGGGTTTTCGAAAAGGTAAAATTTTGCTATAAGGTGCTTAGTATATAAGATATCGTATTCTTTTAAATTTTATTTTATTTCTTAAATAAGGGCCTTAAACTTATCTTAGTAAACTTTTTTGATAGCACCATCCATTATTCCTAGGGGTGTGAAAGAGTATCTTTTCAAAATTCAAAAAATCATACCTCCCATAATAGACAGGATCAAATCCATTCAAAATGTAATTTATATGCCTATAATTTTTCTACAACTTTTATCTGAAACAATTTTTGATACGAGCAACCCTTATGGCACAGTATATAAGGGGATTCAGTACAATACAATTTTGTAATTCAAACTTCAAAGAGCGTTATTATTTTCGAATGATTCAAGAAAAAATTTTCTTGGTTGGGTTAAATTGTAACTTCGTTTGATAATGGGTTACATATGTAGATAGACGTCGGGTCACGTGATATAACTAGGCTTCTTTTTTTTTACGAAACCGTTTAACTTTTACATTGTTTATATTATCAGCGAATATTGCGAAATGAATAAATTACATATTTTTTCTCAGCCGGGTACCACATTAAAATGGCGTCAAACAAAGGTTTATTTGTTATGTAAATTATAGTCTCGCTTTTGCGGGGAACTAATAAATTCCGAGCAAATTATATCCGCCTAATGCGCGGGCGATTGTTGGCTTACACGGGAAAATAATTAAATGAAAACATTGGAGTATAAACTCTATGTGCCCAAGTTTAAAGCAGTCATGACTAACCATAGAGTGGGTCATTTTAATTACGAAAGTAATTTCCGTTGATTTTGCTAGCCGCGATACATATTTAAACCAGATTCATAATTGTACTGTAAAGTGAACAAATCGACTATGTTTATCTTATGTAAATGTCAAGAAAGTCTTAATGCTTTCCATTTAAGTACATATTTCGATTAGTGGAATATTTAGTATACTTTTAAGGTCAATCCTATTGACAGTCATGAATTGATATTTTTATGGGGCATCAAATTTTACTCTGCGCGGCCAGGAAGCAATTGTTGGTTTTTATTTATTTATAGCTTTATGATATAGAAATAAAAAAAACGTCTTCTTCTATGTTTTAGACACTTCATTTGCCTTTCAATTACTATTTTTGCTAAGGCTCTAATGACTGTTATAAGACAGCAATTCGACTAAAAAATAACTATTGGCAGTTTATGATTTATTAAATTTCTTAGAAATAAAATTGAATTTTAAAAATCTGCCTTTACTATGTTGAAGACATAAAATTAAGGTCCTGAAACATTGTTTTTTATGATTAAATATCCAATGGTTACCAAATGCTAGTGATAGGAAAAAGGGGGTCTAAATGAATCGAAATTTATATTTTTCCTCTGGCCTCGCCTTAATGTACGCTTCGTTATTTTTTCATTTACTTTTGATTGACAGGCACTTAAAAATAAATAAATGTTGTACTGGCTCACAGCCTAGGTTATTACTAATGCCTGGACTGTGGGGAAACTTCTAGACTGATAATTAAACTGCGGGCAGCAGGAAAGTACGCGACGCAGTAACTCGCGTATGAGTAACTCGCACGAGCGCACAATGCGGAAACTACATAGCGCGCAAAGTTAACTATTGCGGAGCTTAGGTGGAAAGTTAGCGCTAAAACTGTGAACATGAAATATTAACGAAATCTTCTGCGACCTCCTTCACTATGTTGCCGTCCAGTGTTGCGGGGGGGGAGGTGGATAGAGTGAAGTTCCATCAGTCGGTGTGCCTGGAAAATGTATCACCGCTATACACATACACTTATGTATATTTAATATGTCATTCGAACCTATTTTAAAACTATCAAAGTAGTGTTTTACCTGTATGGTTTGTTATTACTAAACTTTTGTTGTGATTGACGATTAAAAACAATAAGTGTATGATGAAATATCACAATAAGACGAAGTTTGTTTTCTTGGTAAAGTACCTCTTCTCGTATCTATGTATCGTATATTTTGTATATGCATTCAAGCACTTAAATAAAAGCTTGTTTTAATTTTTTTTGCTATTATTTTTTGATATTTAGGCAATTATATTTTTATTAATAACATCATATAATGCGAGTATTACTTTTGTCATATATTTTATTTGTATGTAAATATATTATTTTAATTAAATGCCTTGATATTCCTTCTTTTTAAAATCTCCTCATCCTACCCACTGGCTTAGCACGGTGACGGCGGGAAGGATCAGTTCCAAATTACCACCAAAGAAGGCCAGCATCTCGCGCCGAAACGTCTGGCATTCACTCAGTAAGCCTTATCTATTTTCTACCATATGCATTTAGAGTTAAAAAGTATATATACAATTTTATATATTTTTATATCTTGCACGATTATTGATATTTCAAACTCTATAATATACCTACTTTATGTGCCTTTATTTAATAAAACAACATACCTATATAATAATATTTATACTTTAAGTATACTAATTATCAACGTAAAAAAATAAATTCTCAGTAAACATTAAAAAAACAAAAATGTAACAAAATTCAATCACACCACCAGCTGCATCTGTTTTGCTTTGTATGAGATAGCATAAAATATGGTAAACTATTTTTTTGTAGTCAATAACTAATGTCCATGTAAGCAAATGACCTAAAATTCACAACTCCCAGACAATTCACGACATTTGGAGAAAGACATTTCTTGTTTCGAGAGATTTTTTTTTTTTTTGACCTAATGGTTAGTTGTCCAAGGCAGAGGCTATTATTTATTATATGTTTTATTTATTCTTTATTGAAAATTTCAACAGTAATAATTTTTATAATTACAAACAAAACTTATTACTAGTATATAAAACCAATTATGGATTTCGGATATTTTACATATTAACATTAGCATAAAAAATTTGGAACTGTGTTCTTAAAATATATATAGATTATGAATATTATATAAGTACGTATACAGTAGAATTTTTGATGTGATATATGCAATTTGTGAGTGATGTTTGAGTGATGATTTGTGAGTGTGTGTGATTATGAGAGAGCTATTCTTAGCATATTATATATTTATCGAATTTAAGTAATTAAAAAAATAAATATAAAACGCTAATATGTAAGTAGTTCTTTTACTAAGTATTTGAGGTTCTAATATTAGTAAGTTCGTTTATATTTTTATATATATATATATATATATTTATTTCCTATATGAGTTGGTTTTAGTATATAGTATATTAGTAAGTGTGCATTTGTGATTATTATGTATGTGTATATTTTCAATTTTTTTCGACGTTTTAACTAGACTTATAAGTAAGACAGTATGTTTTCCTTAGATCAGGCGATAGCCTAGTTAGGCAAAATATTTTGCATTACGATATGATTTTTATATTATATATTTTTGCAAAAAATAAACAAAATATATTTAGTGTTTTTTGTTTTTCTACATGTATTGTTTTAGATTCATGAATATATAAAAGTATGCATACGACGCCATGGCCAAAGGGTTAGAACGCACGCTTACGATCTGGGGAAACTGATTTATCACTGTCGAGTGAGTTAACAAGCAAATAAGCAAATCGCAAACACTCGTTCAATCATCGTCTCGTGATATAATAATATTTAATTCATTTAATATATATAAAAAAAAATGTAATATAAGTATAAAAGTATAATTTTTAAGAAAAATTCCGCGAATGAATAACATGGTTCACTAAAAATAATTTCAAAACGATTTCATAAATTTATTATTAATATTTTTAAAATATGTTTATTTTAAAAGTATCTTTTTTCTGCATTTACTTTAGGTATTTCAAGTAAACACTAGATAAATATAATGAAAACTGGAGAAAACAATATGGGTTCGACGTGTGTGTATTCATCAATAATCATCAGTTATTAAAAATACGAAATTATTAGTTCAATAAAACAAATGCCGCAAAATTAGATTGCAAAAATTTAATTTATACTTTAAATAAAAGAGACAAAATAAAATATTTAAGTAAAAGGTAATCTAACTAAAGGTAAACCTAGCTAAAGGCGCCCGTAACGTTTGAGCGTTCGGTATGTGTACACGCATCTCAATGAAATGTCCTATTTGAGTATAGTATTTTATTAAAATCCTATTAAAACCAAATAAATTTCTAAAAACTTCAACTAAATTCCTATAACATGACACAGTTAATTCATTTTAACAATTAAATATATTCAAATACTGAACTGATTTAAAACGTCCATAAACTTACCGAACAAAGGCAACTCACCTATAGAAAATGTTAAACAATTTGTTTACGATTGGCGCGTTCGAATTAAACATCTTAGTTTTAATGTGAAAGTATCGATCGGTGTTATTGAAATTGAAATAATAATTTTATTTTGACTGAAATAAATAAAAGATAGGTGCAGTATGCTTATATCGTACTCCTGAAAGAAGTTTTTGCATCATTAGAAAGACGCGATACACATTCTCAAACGGAGTCACTGGAAAGACCTTCTCGTAGCACGTGCATGTACGGACGTCAAAGCGGTCGCTGGAAATCTCTGAAAGTTGCGAACGTCTGCGACCCATGTCAGTTGGCGGTACGCGTGACCCTAACTAATATTTTGCACACGCTTCAATCATTGACGTCGAATGGTTAATTTATTGCCTAAATGTAATAAATTAATTGACCATACAGGAATGTAGAAAAAATATTATGATTCGCGACGTTAACGAGTTAAAGAACATGTTCAAATATAACTGATAGAGATAATCTTACGGTGATAAGCTCGCATTTTTATAAATTGCACTGTTATTGTTAAACTGGTCGAATATTAATAAAAAACTCACGATAACAATACCTTAAGTATACTGATGTAGAATATAAAATACGCGTTCACTTCATAACCTCACTCGAAACATTTAAGTTAAGTTACTTATAGAAAATGGACTAAATAAAAAAATAATATAAAGGTTTATTGGTATTCTAGACTTGAAATGTTCCAAGTATGTCGGTTAAGATTTTAAATAAATCAATATGTTTCATTTTGTAGACGTAAATGAAACTTCTTTAATTGTTTGTTTCCACCGATCCAACTAAAAAAAAACACTGTTAAAAAAGTACGTTATTCAAAAAATGAGGTAAAAATAAAAATATATATTCGTTCACCTAGTATTCGCCATCAATTCCTCAGTCTACGGCAAGTTTATTCGGATGCCCTCGGGAATCGGACTTCATGAAAGTGTCAGCTATAGAAAATATATTCGGTATAAACTTCAACATCAGAACAGGGAAAACGCGATAAGGCCAAAGAAGAAAAACTATGACTTTTACAGTAATTCCTAAATAATAAGAAAAAAACCGCATATTATTTATTTATTTTAATTAAAATTAAAATTTAATAATAAATGAAATAAAAAATTCTATAAGAATTTTTAAATTTTAATGGAATTCCAATTCTAGGTTGACCATCAATTTATGAAGCACTCTATATAATATATTTTAATGTAATAATTATAAGCAGAAGTTGTGTCGGTCACGTGGAAAGCTGATGTCCGTTACTGAGATGAAGCATTTGCATTTATGTAGTTACTGTTGGTCTGCAACCCTGAAAATAACAAACGAAATATTTTCATTTCACAAACACATACACCCCAATTTCTATACTCGCCAAATTATATAAATCGCCAATTTATACGATTAATCTGTCCTACCGTTGAAGATGTCCCAACTTTATAGGTCAAAGTCCTAATTGTATTCAAGATCGAAATTCAACAAAGGATTGGCCATGTTCTGCCGACATAAAATGTAGATTAATTCCAGGTCTTTGGACAATTATGCTAATCCCCTAGACAGGGGAAGAAACCCCAAGATCGTTTACGATGATATACCATTAGGTGTCAATCCATAGCGTATCTAAAAATAATATAAATATTCTAATCATTATTTTTATATGCAATAATAAAAAATGTTTTAACCATTGTGATATCTAAGAATGTTCCACACTCTCGCTCAATTATTTCGTAGGTTTACATAAATAATATCGAAAATGTAAATTTATCGCATTTGAATTGTCAGAAAAGGTGTAACACTCGTTTTTGAAAACGAAAAATTGCAAACGAATATGTTTGTTTTTGGTTGAGCGATTGCTCAATAAAACATCACTGATAAGAAGTAGCTATATAAATTTAAAAAAAAAGTGTAGTATATATGAACACATTATATATATAATAACTTTTTTAAAATGTTGACTTTTATTTTTCAAAATTCGTTGATAAATACTACTTTATAATAATTAATTCTAATTTTAAAGCAATACAAACAGCTGATAAATTTGTCAATGAAAAAAAATACTAAGGTAATCATCATACTAGTACAAAAAAAAATTTACTATTTATATTGTGTGTTTGGTTAACACATTAACAAAGATCTAAATACGTGTCAAAACAATATATAATTTTAAGCTGACAGAATATCAAATTACACCTTTATATAATGTGATAAAAGAAAAATACTATCCTAAAATGTTCATTTCATTCGATATTTTTCTTTTTGGGTTTGACGTGTAAAGTGTCTATAAATTCGCCCCTAATCCGATAAGAAAATGCTTCGACAGGGTTTGCTAAACAAGCGTTGAATTTCGCTTTCGATCAACGCTTTCAAAACTTTAAGTAGAATTTGTAAAAGAATTTGCCGAAAGAATAGTATTTTATCTATAACATAATGAAAGGGTTTGCTCTGGATGATCTATAATTTGGATGCATCTATCCATCTGTCGATATTCTAATACGACAGGTACATTCGAAGGCAGATATTCGTCACACTTTTTGCTGCAAATCCTCGGACGACATTGGGCAAAACATTTTGTACTTAGCTGTACATAAACTGGTCGCCGGAGAGGCACGTGAAGAATTTTAGCCATTGTAATAATCAGTCAGCTATTTTCTATTGGCGCTTCATCAAACTTTTAAAGATAACTGCATAATGTAAACTGAATTAACTGCAACAGTTTTAAGTGCTTGTGGACGGGATGTAAATGGTGTTATAGTTATATTTAAAGCAGCCACTCTTGTGGGCAGTTTTAACGGAATAAAAAGATGCCTCATCGGGTTTTGGACTATCAACGTTTTATTAATGATTTTATTTTTTATAATTAGGTATGTAAATAATATTTAGGGTATCCCGAACTATTTCCGAATAATGTTCTCTATTATGAGTAAGATAGGTTTCAAAAAATGTATTTCTTACTCATAATAGAGAACTCATTACTCATAATTTATTACTTATCTTATAAGCGGCAATGTAACCTTGACCGCAACACGCGGTCGCGTCGATCTTCTGTTTTTTTTTCGTGAAAAAAAGTTTTATACATTGTCTTTACAAATAATACTACAAACCGCAGGAACTTTTTTTTAGTGATTTTTTTATTAGGAATGGTCTTGGAACACATTATTCAACTAAGTTAATTCTTCTGTTTACGATGATTTAAATAAAAATCAAATAAATTGAATATTAAGCATTTGTTTAAACTAATGTAATAATAACTATTGTTTAAATATATTAAAATTTTATATTTTGTGAAATTGCTAAGAAATTTCCTAAAGAAAAAATGTTAATTTACTAGGAAAAAAACATAAATGGCAATTTATCAATTTTATAGTCAGTTTACAAATGACACTTTTATAAAAAGGATACAAAAGTAAAAAATCTACTTGATAGGGCGGCCGTTAGACCGAGCGGGCACAGGTTCGATAACACTTCATTACCACCATGTCCCTGACTCTGCCTTAAATAAATTTTATTTATTTATATTCATCGTATATAACCTGGGTCATAACCTGGTATATAAGCAGTTATTTAAAAAAAAAGAATATCACACAATCGCAAAAATGTTTTGTTCGTATAATAACTAGGCACGGTAGATTTTGTAGCTGGCAGATGGCAAAATCAAGTTCCAAGTTAATAGTAGTAAAGTGCGACCAATAATATCTTTGTATCGTTGTTAAAACTAATCGGTCAAACTATTCGGTCAAATGATTTCTTTGGTCAAAACGTATTTTTAAGAATTATGATCTGTATTATATTATATATAATAATGACTGCCGGTTTCCCTAATAACTAAAATAAAACAGGAGAAAACCCTTCGTCTAACATTAAAAAAGGAAGTACAGAAATAGAGTTACTAAGTTTATTTTTTTATTAATTTAAAAAAAGGATAAAAGTATGTTTTCCCTCCTTACGTTCGAAAGTATTAAGTACCTGTAGTTTTATTAAATAAATCGATTCAATGTATAATTCCAGTTATAATTGTATAATGTATTATAATCTGCATATATTATATTGTGTACATAAAAAAGGTTTAATTTGAATAACGATCAAGTAAATCTATATAGCGAAGGTTTTTGTTATGGACTTGGATATTATGGTAGCACCAAAAGACTTCTTGAAGTTGTATAGGAAAGACAACTTTTATTTCACTGTTTACACAAATGACAGTAAGTTATTAATATAGAGTACAAGATTGACGATTTAAGTATACTACAATAGGTATCACGTATCTGATTGAGTGAGTCTAATGAGTGAGTCTAATGAGGAAATGACGGAACGTTATTAATGCAACCAGTTTATATAAACTGGTTGCATTAAACATACCCATATATTATATACACACATATTTTTATCATTGAAAATATGGGAAATCAAATCATTTTATATTCTATTTTCTTAATTTTTTGTGTAATTAATTCTAGGTAAACTAATTTTTCAATTTAATTGTTAAGTCAGTGTATTCATGTAATTGGCCAAATTAGTAGTAATGTATTTTTTGTTCTCTAAATTTAGGTATAATATATGTTTTCCTAAAATATATTTAATAAATACAACTTTATCGCCGTCCGGTTTAATAACAGTATTATATTTTAATTTTGTTACCCACATTCAATATCGACTTGAAACTAATAATTGTCTTTGGACGAAATCCTTTTTAATAACATAATTATTGGTTTCTAATGAAGTAACTACGTAAATACAATAAATAATATCGTTTGATATTTCCATAACATTTTCATTTGTTAGAATACATATATTGAAAACTATTTACTATCTCTGTCAAATCGTCCATCCGTCTCCGTGTATCTTTAACTCGCAAACTATAAATTCGAGTTAATTGAAAATGCAAACTTCACGGAACGACAATATTTGACTACAATTAAATCTCAAAATAATAAATAATAATAATTGATATTAATAATAATAATATAGTGATGAAGTACGATAATTAATTTAAGGGGCGATGATGATGATTATTGAAAATTTTTGTAAATAATTGCCTAATCGCAATATTTCGTTGACCAAAACTTGTCGATAATACAAGAGTGCGTAGATATAGTAATGATAAGTTGCCCTCGACATAAACTGCCTTCGTATAAATAATATACCTATTGGATACAGAGCACTTATTACAAATATATATATGTATATTTTTTTTTATTTCTAATAAAAAGCTTTTTTGTAATTTATTTATAGTTGAGGGTTTTTGATTTTATTTTTTTTTAATTATATGGTGACTTATAGCTACTTAGCTGTAACTTGGCTCAGTAACGCTTCATTACCAATGAAGCGTTAAAAATGGTATGACCATATGCTGTTTCGAGTTAATCTTTGGGTTTAACCTTTGGAATTAATCTTTGGGTTAATAGTCCAACGCCTTAACCACACTTACCTATTTAACAATTTAAAATAAAGCGAATTTAAAAATAATAACATTTTGTTTCTTTCATAATTTAGTTTTAAACTGGTCTACTTTGTAAGTTAAGCCACGTATGTGCAAAATATTAAAAATAAATAGTTTTAGATTGTTGTGAAGGAAAATTATCTGAATTGAATGAAAATAATTAAAAATTTAGAAAAGCTAATTAGGAAGTATAATATATTTGAATTAATAATATATTTTTTTCTCAAGCCTGTTTGGGGCAGTGCTCGAAATCGGCGTTCCGTGCTCAAGGAGCATCCGGAAACTTAACGGACCGGCTGCTATCCGCTCACATCCGCCGGCCATTTTGTCGGCCGTGGCGCCAAAAGTCGACCGGATGTGGGAGGGTCGATAAATAAAAACACCGTCCAGTGATGGATGGACCGACACCAGACCTACCATTTTCCCCATATATTGTTCAATACTTTCCCCTGATCGCGATACAAGGATACATCCGGCTAAGGTCATAAAGCAGGCCAAATTGATACATAGGCCGCACTTTGAGGGTTCGGCACTCTATACTCTGCAGTGTATACCTACACATATTAAGCTAGATATATGTTGATAGGCCCGGAGACTTTGATAGTTATCGACAAAGACCTTCTCAAACGTGTCTACAATTTAATAATTCTCAAACTTGTCAAAATTCTCAAAAATTGTCAAACTCTTAATAAATACATAGCGTTATAGCTAAATATTGTCATTACAAATAAATTTACCAATATATTTCAATTAGTTTAAAAGATATATAAAAAAAAAAATGTATTTTAAAAAAACATTGTTGGATTTGCGTCTTTATGAATTTGCATTTATTTTATTTATTTAAATCTTGCAAATGTTTCAAAAATTGCCTACTTACTTCCACAGTTTTGATAAAATATATGACATTTATTAGAGGCTCTTAACTTTAAGAACAAGTATAAATTTAACTTTTAATTTAACTGAGATAATTGGGAAATAAAACGATATTCAATATTTTTTTTCTATATTTACAAGAGTACAGCATTTGTATAGAAAAATGACGGGGTTGAATTTTTGTAATATCATTTTTTTATTTATTTTTATTTTTAAAATTTAAAAAAAAAATGTTAGGTTAGGTTAACTTAACTTAAGCTTAACGTGCTTGTGCTGGAGTCGGAGGAGATCGCTGGTTCGTGTGGGTTCGAACCCGCGACCTCTAGAACATAAGGCTCCAACGACTAGACCACTACTTCTATCGTATGGTTGTTGTCATGTATGATGCGCCGCTATCTGGTAAATATTGTTCAATGTCCTGGAAATCGTGTCGTAGCGAAGAAAATAGGAAAACAGACCGCGCTGCATGCCTGAGTGGCCTGGCCTTCATACAGAGCCTCCCGATCAACCTGGATTTCGTTATCACAGTCGAAAGCAGTCGTTTCCGAGTCCGAAGCATGCATAGCGGATGCGGGCGGTACTAGTATATAGAAGCTACTGGATATTACAATTTTCGCAATAAATCTACTAAGGCGGGTGATTTATTCATCCACAGACGAGAGCCAAAAGTTGGCCGATAATGGTTCGCTGTTTCCGTCATTTGCACCCTACCGGTCGCTTTTCGCACAACAAGCGAAGATTCGCATTATGTCAGATTGGGTGAACACACCCGGTAGTGTACAAATTGTTTGTTTTTGGAATTGGCCTTAAGTTTTTTACAGAACTGCTATAACCTAGGTCATTAACTATTATTTTAGGCCCTACTCAATAAGGTTAAATTAACTTTTTATTTTTAATGTTAAAAAATAGGATATATTGTTCAGTGGCTTAAACAATATATCCTATTTTTTATTTATTGTTTATTTATTTATTAATTTATACCAAAATACATAATATGTACTGAACAGTAGTAACAGTTCAATGCTTATTTAATGTAACCAACAAGCGACCGGCACCTACTGCACTGAGGTAGACGCCCGTCTGTACCAAAGAAGGCATTGACCGTCGATTTTAAGTTAGTCTAGGTAGTTAGTTAAAAAAATCTAGTGTAAATAGGTTGGGTTAATTAAGTAATTAAAAGGTGGTTTTCCGTTTAGAATTGCTTTCTTGTCGAATTGGTTTAAGCTATTTCTTTTTATCATTTTTGCAAATTGTACCGAAATGCTCAGAATTGATTTTATTGAAGTTTCATTGGGTTGTTTTTAGTACCTATAAGATAAGTAACTATGCGTTTAAGGTGAAGCAACTCTGTGTTTTTTATAGGGCGTCAGATTTTACTCTTTTATAGGGCGTCAGATTTTACTTTCATTTGCCTTTCACTCACTATTTTTCCTAAGCCTTCAATGTCATTTATAAGAGAGCAATTCAACTAAAAAAGAACTATTAGCAGTTGAGAAATTATTAAATTTCTCAGAAAAAGAAATGAAATTTAAAAATTTACCTTTACTATGTTAAAGATATAAGATTAAGGTATCTAAAGATATTTATTTTTATGAATAATTATCCAATGGTTACCAAATGCCAGCCAAAGGGTCTAAATAAATCGAAATTATTATTTATCCTTTGGCATCGCTTAAACACTAAATGAATTTTGTTTTTTACTATTTTTGAACATTTAAAAACTTGTAGAACAAGAGTTGATCAGTTTATATAATAAAAGTATGTGCATGAGAAAAAGTTATGTGTAATAAACCTATGATCAAATGCTGTATTTTTACCTAAAATAAATAAAAAAAAGAAGTGATTGACTTCTTTCATTATTTCGTGGTGTTGATTGTTTAAATAATTGTCTGCACTATTAAAATAATAAACAAGAAATATAATATTAAGAATGTATATATTTATTATCTCGTATAGCCAAAACTTAACAGTACTCACAGGCAAAGTGAAATGAATAATTATTTTAATCTCTTTGCAAGCATTGTTGTTGGCTGACGGAATCGTGAGACGTAACGTTTGAGAAATATTACACAAACACTGCTTGTGCATTAGACTTCTTAGTTTTGCGTTTAATTTCACTAAAGTCGGGCGGGGCTTCACTTTGCAACCGCCTCGAGAACAAAGAACGACCTCACCTTATTAATAAGCCAAGTAGACACGTAGGTACTCAGAACAATGCTTTCAGAATAGTTATTTTTTAGCGGTTAACCGGCGACTACTATGTAAATTATTTTACTATAATCTTACAAACACGCATTCACACTAGCATAACACCCTTACCCCCCCTCCTTTGACATTATCAGTATATAATAAATAAATTCATCAGTTCAGTTAAAATAGGTTAAAAGACGGTAACACCTCAAACAAAGAAAAAAACTAATTTAATATTTAGGCTAATGTTTCTTCGTACACGGTTGCTGAGTACTTATTTTACACTAGCTGTAATAATATAAATTAATGTAAATGTATTTTTACATTTTCACAAACAAATACAACAAATACCACCCGAGGCATATTTATAGGCAATGTTTTTTTTTAAATCGCTCTTTATTCATATAAGAGTGAAAGAAGCTTTAGCGTTAGTCACGATAAGGGAGCCGCGAGGCTTTTATCGCCATACAAGAAAACTGAGGAACAAACAGGGTTAAACAATTTGTTGAACAATATTTGAATATTTATTTCGACGTTTTTTCATCGTTTCGCCGCATTTTATTGGTAGGGATTTATTTATTTAACAGGCCTCCCTAGTATTTCATAAAAAAAAAAGCATAAAATTACCAACAAAGTAATTTTATTGTCGCCTATCATCGTTCCATTTATAATAATTTCTCTAATACTCGTAGGAATTTAAATTCATAAAAAACATCATATCCTACTAATATTACTAATTTACTAATATTATAATTGCGACTGACAGTTACGTGTTCACGGCAAAACCGCTAAACAGATTTTATAGGAACCCCGGTAATAGAAAATCAATCCGTATAGGGTAGGGACTGAAAGATTTGTTAGGAATTATTCAAGTAACATGCTAGAAAGATGTTTTTGGTCATTTTGGAAAGCTCACATAATTTCTAGGTCAAGGAAATATTTTCAGTTCTCCCGAGTATCGTAGGCACGAGTTGTCGGGCGCCGAAGCCACCGTTCCGTAAAACCAAATTTAGCCTAAAGATGCGACTCATACCTAGTGCATTGTCACTAGTCATCGCTAGCCAAAGGACCCGTCAAAATAATAATTTTCATAAACATAATTTTTTTCGCTACTCGATCGATCTGTATATCGAATCACAAATTTAAATGCCTAATCATTGAAAGTCAGACAAAAACAATTACAAAAATTCTCGGGTTAATTCTCGGTATCCTTTGTTATAAGTTTTTGAATAAAAAGTATCTTTTTTTAATAAAGTTATCATTTTTAATTTTTTTTTTTCATAGTTATCATTTGTATAATGCGTTGAGCAATTTAGGATTATAAGTATTATAAATAATCAGTTATTTTTAGAAACCTGATTTAAATTTTGCATCGCAGAAATGTCATCAAACGCCGCTAACTTCGAATGTTTTTTAATATACATTCAATGAAAAAGGTTTTTTGATATGCCGATTTTAGAAGTTTTCACTATGCAATATTTTTTAATGTAGAGTGATTTTATTTTTAATGTGATGTAGATTTTTAAAAAAAATGTTATACCCTTTTTATAACTGTATATAAATACGATTTTTTTATTATATTCTCCAATAAAGTTTTTTTTACGCGTTAGTATTTATTTGTGTTTAAATTTTTCTGACCGCGATTTTTAAGGCTTATTCCCAAGGTAAGGTAGGCAAATAAATAAAATAAATAATAGTCAAATATTATACTGACAACCCTAAAAGTGTATTTCACAGCGTAGCTCACAAAATAAATAGATTTGAATGTGGCGACAACACTATGTAAGCAGACATGCCTACAAAAGGTATAAATCCACATTAGCACTCGCGCCTTGTGGCTCTATTGTAAAGAGGATTTGCCCCGCCTTTGCTATATAGAATTACACGTAAGTCGCTACCTATTAACATAGACCAAATAGTTGTTTATAATAAAAAAAATTGAAAATATGGGTGTTGTAAATATAAAAAAAAAATAACTCTTTCACGGGTTTTTATTCCACCACAAGTTTTCATAACGAACAACTAATAATCTAATTGTGATACATTCGGAATTTAGCCGTATTTATAGATTTTTTAAAAATAACTTGTATTACAACAAATTAAATTGTAATTTATTTGAAACCTTGATAGGAAATTCTACATATGACGTCTTCACAAATAATATATAAAATTTTTCTAGGATTTTCAAAAATGAACACAGCCCTCCTACCAAATCATACTATTTTTAACTAGGTACATCATCTAGACAATCATTCTAATTTTAAATTAACATAATAATACTTATTAATTTATTGCTATACACTTTGAAGTGAGCAGTAAACCAATATAGTGTGCCAGATCTTCTCGTGCGGATTATCTACTCTAGATAGAACGTTGGTTTTGTTTATTTATAGGTAAGCCACGAGTGAGACGAGCACGGCAATATATCGTATCGCCGCTTTATATTGGACCGTTCAATATAAAAAGTGGAACATTAATAACATCCAAGAAAAGGGGTTCTGTGGATAGTTGCCTCTCTCTCTTTCCTTTGATGTCAAGTGCAATAACTGCGTGCGCTGGCAGTTTCTTTGCAATGTCTGCAGATCGTATTACAAAACGAGACTTGATATACTGTCGTTTGTGTCTGATTGTACCGGAAGAAGTAAGGCTGGCATCCCACAGTAAAGTTAAAAGTAAACGAATGCTTGTGTTTCATTTTTATTTGATTTTTGATTCGCGTAGCCTTGACCGGACCGTGGTTAATGATATTATTACGTAAACTTTACATTTTTTTTTCTCGAAAACCATTATGAATGTTGATATGTCGTCTTTACTAATCACATTTGAAATCGAAGAGCCAATTAGCTGTGTTTTTATCTATCTAGTATTTCAAATATCCATTACATTTTTCTATCCATTGGTAGGTTAGGTTAGTTTAGAATAGACTAATTTCCGCACATGAAAGAAATGATGTCTATAACAACACCATTTGTCACGCAGCTAATAGACAAGGAAACGTAATAGCTTTATGAATACGTTCCACGCGTAAAGGAGACGCAAAATGAGATAAATGTCTGGTCGACTTAAATAGTAATTTCTATGATGATAAATTAACTTTAGTTTTTCAAGAAATATATTTTGATTTGCCTATTTTTGATTTAATCATTTTAAAATAAATATAAGCCTCTTTTTAAAATATATATAATTATATATATTTATATACATATATTTTTAAAGTGGATATATTTTTTTTATTTCTCTATAACTTTCATAAAAACAACATTAATTGCTTTCAATGATAATGGTTTATGGATTAAGCAATATCGCTTGTGAAAATTCTTAATTTTCGCGGTTCTAATGGTATTACTAATGATATTTTTTGCAAGCAGTTTGTAAATAAAATACTTTAGATATATTTAGTTTGATTAACCGTGTAAAATATTATAATATGTATTGTATTCTTAATCATTTTATTTATGTTCGCTCTCTCTTAAATTTACCTTCTTCTTTCATTGTCTGAGTAAACGCTACAGTTTCACGTGTCATTTAACTTAAGCAAGATATATTATAGTGTATACTTTACGAATGCATGAGTATTGCTTAGCAATAACTTCTAAATGAAAATGGAAATAATTTTAGAATATTTTATTATAATTATTATTATTTTCGCTTTATTTGTCTTTTTTTTACTTCACACTTCTTAATTATAATATTAGGACATACATTTCTATAATATTATTTATTTATTTAGTGTAATTGAAGTACGATATATTTCTAATGCTAATGCTCTCAAGCGGTTTAAGCCCAAACTAAACATAGAGTGCAAGAACGTAGTTCCAAGACTTACTCTGACGTAACAAGTGTCACTGACAGATACTTAGCAAATAGAAATTCGTATAAATGTTGAAACCAAAAAAAAACAAATAATAATGATAATAAAAATAGGAAATGAAAACAAGAGACATGTATATGTAACCACATTTCAGAACAAACTCAGGGCCCTGTGAGACGATTCGCACACTGTAAATTTCCGTAGAAAATCAATCAACGACTGGACACAGGCAGCCGACTATTTCTCACATTTCATATTTCAGAAATCCATTGTGTCGTAAATGCATAGTTGCAGTTCGTACACCGTTTGACGTCATATAAGGCAAACGGTGAGAGATTCGAGAAATACCTTTCCGACGATACGTTCTCTTGGCCGAAATAAGTATCTAGCAACTTCGGTCTTCGGTGCGATCTCATACCATCACCATCAAGACTATACCAAGTCTTCAACACGCTCTGATTATCAAAGCTTCTGCACACCTTCCGTGTCACACTATTATTCTTATTAATAATTACCTATAATATACCACGTAGTTGTATAAGTATTGTAACAGTAACTTTAAGTGCATATTCATAGACAATAAAGATCATTTAAACAATCAAAATCATTATAACCTTCAACCAGTCAATACCCCTCGTTACAAATTTGTAGGTGACTATACAACGACTCGTATTACGCCGTAAATTCAAAAAAGGAACGCTGCCTAACTTTGTATTTTTCTAGTGGCTTTTCCGTTGCGGGTTCGAATTTCGATTGAATTCGAGTTCTAGTAAGTTGGTAGCCACTCGCGCTGTTTATGTGGGCAAATAACCTTGTTTTCGTATATCCCTTCTCATCCCCATCGCACAGGCCTACTTAACCTTCACCTTAACCTTAACCTTACTAGGTACGACAAGAAGATCCTCCGCAAATTGCTTTGATGAGATCGCCGCCCGGGTAGAATAAATATTTTTTTATATTAAATATTTAATAGATTATAAACGCGACAGTAGGTATTTTTAACTAGGTTCCTTTAAAAAGAAACATTTCTTTGCGTTTGTCTGTGAAAAATAATTTTGAATCAGATGCTTTATACAGGATGAACTTAAAATCAGCAGTAAAATCACCTTTAAACACACTAAGCGCCGATGACGGCGTATTTCGTCACCGCTGTATACGCCAGGTGCCGTGTACGGGTGAACACGTCATCGTCTTACTGCATGTCTATAGATATTTAAAAGCGCGGCATGTCGCGTATACCTAAATTCACGAAAGGCATAGACTAATCGACATTTTTTTTTAATTTAGTTCGATTTTGACGTTTGATTGTTGATATGAAAAGAGCGCTAGTGAATTGAATGTGTTTTTGATGGATTTGGCGGTAAATAAATTGAGATTTATTTACAAAAGCTGTCATTAAATATTAAATATAAAAAAGAAACATTTTCATAGTTTTGTACATATTATTTGCCAATTATAAGAAATTAATTGCACTTGCATTTTCGTTTAATCTTTATAGTATTAATTTATTTATAAAATAATAAAAAAACTGATAAAATAAAATTTACTTTGCTCAGTATTAAAATGCAGAGTTTACGTATACTTAATCTTAATATATATAAATCTCGTGTCACAATGTTTGTCCTCAATGGACTAATAATAAAATAATGGACTAATAATAAAATTTGAACACCATGTGCAGTTCGATGTGCACTTGAGAGATAGGATAGTTTAAATCTCAAATTATAGTCGCAATTTTAATTTATCGCTAATTTTTTGTCCGTTATTATTTGGCAGTCATAAAACTGACAGATGTCGATACCTTTTTATTTTATGGGCGATTGTGAAGAGCGCGTGACGACTCGGTGCCAGTATAATTTTATTGAACAAGCAGAGGAAAGAGCAATTGTGATATTATTGGAAAATTTTTTAGAAGATCACAATCAACTAATTCAATTGATCAAAAGAGTTTCGCCACGACTGCAAAATGACAATTATCAAATCGTCATAAAAGCCGACAAAGTACCATTAGGTGAACATGCTGGTAGATTCAGTCATAAAACTGACAGATGTCGATACGGAACGGCACGGAACATGCATGCATACAAGATGCGATGACTTACGTACGTCATTACGGCCGACCGGATTTATTTATTACATTCACATGTAATCCGAATTGGGAAGAGATACAAACTTTACTATTGCCAGGACAACAAGCCATTCATCGTCATGATTTAACTGCACGTGTGTTTAAACAAAAATTGAAATCCTTAATTGATTTTATTGTTAAATATACAATTTTTGGTATCACACGTTGTTGGCTGTATACGATAGAGTGGCAAAAGCGAGGTTTGCCTCATGCCCACATTTTGGTTTGGCTTAAAGATAGAATCCGTCCTGAAGAAATCGATCAAATAATTTCAGCCGAAATTCCAGACCCATTAATTGATCAAGAATTATTTGATATTGTCACCAAACACATGATCCATGGGCCATGCGGTGTTTTCAACATGACGTCACCGTGCATGGAAAATGGAAAATGTAAAAAAAACTTCCCAAAGCCGCATACGAATGACACGATCACGGATATTGATGGTTATCCAATGTATCGCCGCAGAAGTACTGAGAATGGTGGCCACACATTTACAATGCGACTGCCGAACTTTCCAAATCAAGTTGAGTTTGATAATCAGTGGGTGGTACCATACTCACCACTACTTTCAAAAACTTACAAAGCTCATATCAATGTTGAGCTTTGCAGTTCTGTTAAATCAATTAAGTATATTTGTAAATATGTAAACAAAGGCAGTGATTTGGCCATATTTGAAGTAAAAAACATAAATAAAAATGACGAAATAGCACGATACCAAATGGGCAGATACATTAGCAGCAATGAAGCTATTTGGCATATTCTCAGCTTTCCCATCCACGAAAGAGATCCTGCTGTCCAACATCTGGCAATACATCTTGAAAACGGTCAACGTGTATACTTCACTGAAGAAAATGTTCTCCAAAGAGCGTTCGAAGCTCCGAAAACGACTCTAACTGAATTTTTTACATTGTGTCAAAAACCTGATGTTTTTGGCCAATTCGCGAAGACATTGGTGTATGGTGATGTTCCACGTTATTTCACATGGAACAAATCCAGTAAAAAATGGGAGCCACGGAAACAAGGAAAACCACATCCTTCCATTACAGGCATATTCAAAGCTAAGACATTGGGGAGACTTTACACGGTACATCCAAAGCAACGTGAGTGCTTCTATTTACGTTTGTTATTGGTGAATGTTCCCGGACCAACGTCTTTTGAATTTTTACGAACAGCTAATGGTCGAGTATTCAATACATACCAGGATGCATGTCGTGAACTGCAATTGCTAGAAGACGATAACCATTGGGACTTAACGCTTGCTGATGCTGCGTTGACATCAACACCGAATAACATTCGTCAGTTGTTTGCAATTATTTTGGCGACATGTTATCCCTCGCAAGCACAAACTTTGTGGGAAAAATATAAAAATTGTATGACAGAAGACATCTTGCACCGAATTAGACAAACAAATCAATGCCAAAACATAGATTATACACCAGAGATGTACAATGAAGCATTGGTCTTGATCGAGGATTTATGTGTTCTTAGTTCAAATTTACCATTTAATCATTATGGTATGCCATCACCTAATCGTCCAGCCACCGACTTAGTCAATACCGATTTACAACGAGAAAATCAATATGACCATGGAAGTTTAGCAACAATTATCATGAACAGTGAACCATTACTGACAGCAGAACAAAAAATTATTTATGATCGGATTATGCTGGCTGTTGCTGCTGAACAAGGCGGTTTTTTTTTCTTGGATGCACCCGGTGGAACCGGTAAGACATTTTTAATATCGTTGATTCTTGCCAAAATACGGTCGCAACAAAAACATCGCATTAGCATTAGCATCGTCAGGCATTGCGGCTACTTTACTGGATGGTGGGCGAACAGCACATTCAACATTCAAGCTGCCATTGGACGTTCATAATAAACCAGATGCAATGTGTAACATCAAAAAGAATAGTGGAATAGCTGCAGTGTTGCGGAAGAGTTCTATAATAATTTGGGATGAGTGCACAATGGCACACAAATATTCACTTGAAGCATTAAACAGAACTATGCAAGATTTAAACAGCAATAATAAACTTTTCGGTGGTGCTATCTTACTTTTGTCTGGTGACTTCCGGCAGACCTTACCGGTTATACCTCGCTCTACTTTCGCGGATGAGATTAATGCATGTTTGAAACAATCATTCTTATGGCGAAGTGTTGAAACACTTCGATTGACCATAAATATGCGAGTACAATTGCAAAATGATCCATCAGCACTAATATTTTCCGAACAACTACTAGATATTGGGAACGGTAAAATAAAACTGCAACCAAATACGCAATGCATTAAACTACCAGACAATTTTTGCACTGTTGTTCAGGATAAAACTGAATTGATTCAGAGTATTTTCCCGGATATACAGAATAATTATTTGAATCATGAATGGCTTAGTCAACGGGCGATTTTGGCAGCCAAAAACGTTGATGTTGACGAAATTAACTTCCAGATACAACAGTTGTTACCAGGCGATCTGATGTCTTTTAAATCAATCGATACTGTTGTTGATGAAAATGAAAGTGTAAATTTTCCGATTGAATTTTTAAATTCATTAGATATCCCTGGAATGCCACCACATAATCTTCGATTAAAGATTGGTTCCCCTATTATTCTCCTCCGTAATTTGAATCCACCTCAATTATGTAACGGTACGCGTTTGGTCATCAAAAAGATCACCGGAAACATTCTTGAAGCAACCATTTTGGCTGGGAAGTTTAAAGGGAAAGTGGTCCTGCTGCCACGTATTCCGATGATACCATCAGATTCTACCATACCCTTCAAAAGGCTACAGTTTCCAATTCGTTTAGCTTTCGCCATGTCTATAAATAAATCTCAAGGTCAAACAATGTCCATTTGTGGTTTAGATTTGGAAAATCCATGTTTTTCTCATGGGCAACTATATGTTGCGTGTTCACGTGTTGGGAAACCGTCGAATCTATTTGTGGTAGCTAAAGACAGGTTAACCAAAAACATTGTGCACCGATTGGTGTTAAATTAAATTGAAATTGAAAGTATTTATAATTCAAAAAAAAAGATATTAATGTTTAAAAGTTTAAGACTGTCTGCCTTGCCTACCTCATTCATGAGTTTAAGCGTCACATGTTATTTACTGTATTATACTGTAATATACTTATATTTGTTATAAAATTAAATGGAAATAATAAATCTGATAAATTTTTATTTTTTACCTATTGATTTCTGCTTAGTATCAAGTGTAAGAACATTTTAATTAATTGTGTTCAACGTACTTCCCCTTCAAATCTCAATCCAGTGAATTTGTATACCAACATCATCATTGTCGTCTTAGTTCGTAAATAATTTCATTGTACTAAAGGGTTATAGTAGTAGAAAGTCAAATAAGGAGATCAACATATTTTTTTACAAATACCATCTGTGTGAAAAAGCATAGTGGACTCCGTGACTGATGTTCTCTTATTGTTCCTCTTAGATTGTTTACTATAATGTAATATAACAAAAACTTTAGCCACAGCAACGCGTGGCCGGGTCAGCTAGTACTTAATATGTTTATGCCCACTACACTACTTTACGATGAAAATTTATTATATATTTAAAAAGTTTCTTTATTTATTTATTTAAAACGTATAATTAGTGTTTAATGGGTAGACATTTAAGTTGCATTCATTTGTGCGGGTGGGTGTGTGTATATTTGTACTAAAAGTTAATTTTAGTATGTTTCACAGAGTTTTGCAAAAGTCTTTTATACTCAAACTGTAACACTTTATAAATAAACTTACTTAGAACAGATAATTCTTGCCTAGTTAGAAATGTGACCGACCTTATCAAATCGGCCAACATGATTAGTACCCAGGTAGTCGAATTTATATATTTGGATACTGTAATTATTTTATTTTATTATTTAGTGTAAAACCGAACATTAAGTTGCCAATACCTTATTTTAGTTAATAAAAACTTTAAAGTTCCGTGTAGAAACACGGAACTTAAAGGACCCGTCCCGTCGGGAGGCCCCGCCTTAAGGTAGACAACATACAATTTTATAAAGGTCGGTTCAGTAAATGATAAACATATAAAAAACATATGTATAGAAACTATATGCATCGATTATGTGGAATAATTTAAACAGAAATAGAGTATTATTATCTTGCGAAACTCCAAAGCCAGGATTTTATTAAGTGAATGACAAGCATTACAAAGCTAGAAGATAAAAATGATTTTGAGTATTTGCTAGGAACGGGCTTAGCCAAAGGCAATATCTCGAGAAGCGTAGAGTGTAGAATCCGAAAAACCGAGCGCATGAGCTGATTTTGAGGATCAGTTGCGCTGTAGTCAAGCAACCGATTCCAAATTCCACAAGTCTGAAAACGTCCAAGAGACTAGAATGTTCCCCGCGAACAACTGGAACAGCTTCTGCTGATTTTCTAATTTATTTGAAACTCTCAAGGCGCGCACAGAAATCAGAGATAAATATAGCCATAGAGAGGACTGTCTGCACAGGGCCGGAATAGGGTTTACGCATATCATTTTTTTAATAGCATAGCTCAGTATATTAAAGGTAACAATTTCTGTTTGTGTTAGTTTGACTAAAATTTGTGCACTATTATTTTTTAAAAAATGCAAAGATTTTTTGCAATATTATAGTTATAATTTGTTGGCAGTAACAATGTTGAAGTCTTCTTTGTTACGTATGATTAAAGCTAGTCTTTGAAATAATTATGTTGGCCTGATTTGTAATGACGGAAAAAGAAGTGGTATCTAAAAAAATCAATACATCAGTAAGTAAAAATATTATTAGGGTTAACCATTTCGTCAATTGTGTATTGAAATTCAATGTTAAGCTTGTTGTAATTGAAAGAAGCTTTTGGGTTTCCCACAAAATATGTATTTAAAAATATGTATGGTAGATAAGTGGTGACACCAACCGAGTTTAGTAACTATTGCAAGTTTTATAAATTCCTTCAAGAGGGTAGTCTCCGCTCAGAACTCTCATACAAACGCTGTTCTTAATTTACAAAGTTATTTTTAAAATTTGGCATAACATTATTTTCTAATATGAATGAAAAATGTGTAATGAAGTAATAAAGTGATGACTTTCATGTGTAAAAGATTTATTTCAATAGATTCCTGGATATATAATATCGTACTATATATACTTCACCGTACTGTAGTTACTCGCCCAGAGAAGTTAGACAAACTGCCGGTGGGCGGGTGTTTTTCGCGCGAAGACTGAAGAGATACTGCCGTGTCTCGTTGAATACCACTGCCATGAGAGAACTCAACAACGCAATTATCATCAGAGATACTTATGATACCGAAATTCAAAAATATTTATAGAGAAAGGCAAACGAAAGTTGTGCTGGCACGATTATTTAATAAGGTACCTGTAGAAATTAAGAAATTAAAAAAATTTAGTGATGTAAAAGAAGAGCTAAAATTATACTTGTATTCATCACTTCATTTTTCTCGTGTAATGTAATGTTTTAACATTGGGTTAAGGTGTGTAATAAAAAAACGTTTAACGTACGTTTAAACGTACGGGGGGGGTACCCGCCGAATAAAACTATCTTTGTTCCTTGTGTTATGGAAATGAACTGATAGTACCTTCCTTCCAGAGCTTTTGGTGAATGCATAAATATCGTTTCCATACCTACTCTTAATACTTAAATACATGTAATGTTTATTAGGTTGGGACTTCCGATTCATATCTGGAGTATCCAGTCGGTCGACGCGTCGCAGCCAAGCTTTCAAAGGCGCCATGCACTGGTACTCGGCACACCTACGTAAGTCACGTTGCAGACGTGTTTAGGTGCTGCACGTAACTCTAACACGTGTGTAAGAACCGAACCGTACACGTTTGTGAACATTTGGAATCCCGTCCATAGCTGCTCCGCGGAAACTAACGTGAATGGGAATTGCAGTACAATGCGACGGCATGAGAGGGTAACTTCGAAACTCCCTGCTACAATTGCTGATGTCTGAACATCATTCATCATCTAGGATTAATTTAATATATATAAATTCCTTTGCTTAGGCGGTTGAAGTGAATAGGTTGAATAGGCCATTTAAAAAAAAAATAAAATTTACTTAAATCATTTTTGCAAAAACTAGTTTTTTTGATAAAAAATCTATTCATTAGTATCACTTATTGTAAAACATGATCGTCTTTTAAATAAACGTTTATGAGATAATACTGTTTGTAGTATATGCAATCAACGTGTCTTTGCACAAATACCATGTTGTCTTTTTTTGTTCATAACAAAAAATAATTTACATAAAAGATAAATAAAAAAAACATTCATACAACCATGTATAAGAAGCCACTATCCACATCCTTAAGCCGTCTATCTGTCCGTCTGTTAGATATTTCAACTCGAAAAGTACAAATGAGAAAGAGTTACTTTTTTGTGTGTAGATTAATGCTCTCGAAAAACTATCATAGCTTTTTAAAATCAAATCGAAGGCTGGTCGGATAATATAAACTTTAACATACAATCAACAATATTTTAGCACTAATAAATAAAGCATTAACAGTTCGGTAGAAAGCGCACATATCATGTTCGAATTTCAAAATTATGACAGCCACGGCTGTTGGATACTTGAGGGTGTAGTACTGGCCAGTTAAAATTGATCAAACTCATTTACGAGTAGGTGCTTAAATAGAAACACGTAAAACAATATTCTGTGAGGCATTACAATTATTAAAATTGAAATATGATGTCCGTGTTGTTTTATTACCTATTTTTTTTCATTATATTTTTTATTATATTATTTATTAACAATTTAATTTTGACGTGCTGCTAGCATGTCATGAAACAGTCTTTAAGTTATTTTATACATAAGAATGCATTCTTTTTTCGACTTCATAATTAAATAAATTTATTTAATAATAAAAAAGTGGTTATTTATAAAAAACAAATTAATTAAAGAACATAAGCAAGATTATATTAAGTAGAACAAATTAATGTTCAAAGATTCATTAATGTCACTAAATATTGTAAGATATATTAGAAGTTTAAAATATCTTGTTTGAATTTACTCGAGTCATAATTATTACCTTTCATACGGTATTAATCAAAATTTGAGTCGAAACCTGATCTTGTAAATCTTAATGTAATGAACCTCTTTCATAAGAATTTGACTTTGAAATTAATCTTAATAACATAAGGAAGTAATTGGGCTATTTGATTTCAAGTTTATTAATGAAAATTTAACTTAAGTTGTTATCAAAAAAATACTTTTAATAATTTTACTTAGTTACCCAGTTTTATGTAATAAATGGAATTAAAACTTTACCTCGCAGAAATATTGTCAGTTTCATATAAACTTTAATACAATTTTTAATAAAAATTTTGACTGAAAGTGTAGTGTAAAATTTTATATTTAGAGCAAACACTCGACAAATTTGAACATCTTATAAACTCACAAGAGATTTCAATTTAAATTTAAAAAAAATATATGTTTTTTTTAAATATTTAATTATATTATGGTTTCAAGTATTTTGCAAAAGTAGATGTATTGTATATATAAGGGAAATTATATAAAAATTGTACACGACGAAGAATCGTCTAAGATTAATAAAATCATGATCGGGAATTTATTCAATGCAAACAGTCCTCAGTTATTATGAGGTCAACAAGGGACGAACGGGATATGAGTGGGGGTTGAATGGCCAATTCCACTTTCAAGGGAACACCACGGAAAATGGAAATATATTACGTCGAAACGACGACACAGATGAAAGATCTCTGTACCATAGGCCAATTTCACGGTTGAATAGTTTTTTTATTCTTATTAAGAAATATTTTACCTTCACATTTTTAGCTGGTAAATTGCTGATTCTAACCGTGCTGAGATCAAGAAGACTTATTTTGTGTATACAGGATGTATTTATATTCACTGATGTCCTATTAGGGGGTTGATCTATATCGACAACTAAACCGGTCTCACGAAAAAAAAAAAATAATTTCGAAAAAAAATCATACTAAAATAATTAAATTATTGTAAAACTGTGTTTTTCTTCAATGTCCTTCCCAAACCACGTAGGCGTGAGGCCATTCCCCGATCTCGCGCCATGCGTTCAACCTCATTCTCAAACATTATAACAATTTCGTTGAAATTTCGAATTTCTTTTTTTCGCAATTGGAAAACATTTGCCCAATATTTTTTGCTGATAAATGATTGATTATTGATTTATATCAAATCCCTAAAATTACATCGATAAATATAAATACACCCCGAATACACTTGACAGATTAACGATAGTGTATATGTATAAAGTGTTCCACGATCTTTTTTCAGTTCTATTTATGTTTTTGAATGAAAAATATTAAAATAATTACCACTTACATAATATATCACTTCATTATAATTACATAAGTTTATTAATTATTTTCTCTGCACCTGAATATTGATATACTTTCTTCGCTATTATTAGTAGGAATTCCAGGTCCAATAAGCTGTTTTTCTATCGTAAAAGGTCGTGAGGCATCTAGGCATCCCACACCGTAGAACCAATTATGGGCAAAATTAACCTATTTATAGAATGTTTTCAACCTTAAATTTATTATATCCAGAAATTGATATATTTAATGTTAACCTAGTGGCGTTCAAAAAACTTATCAAAAACCAAACGTCAACATGAAATTTCCCTTTCCTCCCCTACCTCTTCATCCCTCTTGCATTTCTTAGGTTAAACACTAATTTTATACTCACCCGGTGGAAATATTTAATTGGTTTTATTTTATACTTGTAAGTTGGTACCATTGTTTTTATTATTGTGTACTGCCTGTATTTGATTTCTTTGTTGTGTAACTAATTTATTTCCCTAATAAAGATAAATAAAGAGATAAATATGTATTGTGTTAATATTGACATGCGCTTATAGTTTTTTTTATACGGCAAAGATATGTAAATCAAAATCAATATCTGAATTCTCTAACTCGCTGCGTCGTTTGAAATGAGCACATGTGATTACATAACATACTGTGTGCTTACTGTAAATATAACACTTATGTTAAGAGCACAGTACAGGTTGTTTACAAGTCTAATATTCGACACACACGATCGTCGAAATATGTATCCATACTCGGATTAATTTAAGACACGCGACAAAACACATATTATGTATATATTCACCCAATAAAAGGTAACTTCTACAATAAGGACTAAGATGACTTGTGAGGATGCAAGACTTACCTAGATAATATGTTTCTATAAGACTTCGTGTACCCGTTGTTTTTTCTTTGATAAATAAATGACTGCTAATATATACAAAATATAAATGGTTTAAAAAAACCAACTAATTTAATATAATGATGTTTTTTCTATTTTTTTTTTTATTTTTGACTGTTTTGAAATAAGGTCTCTAAATAATCATATCATCCTTCGTCTAGTGTCTATTCGTCTTAATTTATTAATTTTATCTTCGACTTTCATTTTTCTCTGTGCCATGAATGATTTTATAACAATGTATCTGAGCATTTCATTTTCACTAAGTAGGTATAAATTATAACCTAATTTTTCAGCGTATCTTATGTATTTCTGTATAGGTTGACTTATGAATTATCCATAAATGTAACCTAAAAACGGTATTTTAAAGGCATCTTCGAGTTAACTCTATAACCCCCCCCCCCCCCCTTTCGTGTTTTGGTAAATAAACTTCTTTTGGTTTATTTCATCGTACATCCAAAGTTACCTAATTATAATATAACTTTACTGGAAAAGCGAATTGAAGGATCAATTTTCGAAAATATAATAACCACATTCCAGCAGTCAAATAAGATCAAAGCTTAAACTGATCCCGCTTATTAATCAAAAGTCACCTTTCAAAGGCAAGCCTTTCGCTACACAAAGAGATTATTTTGCAAAAGCAATTAATGATAACTGACGGATGTAAAGTCGCCTAATGGCTATTCTGTTCGAAGGGGAAACTTTAAATAAACGTTAGCGTTAAACTTTTAGGTTACGTTATTTCGCACGGAAAAGTATTGGTTTCACGAGCACATAACAGAGGGGCGTAGCATGTAAAAAAAATCCTCATTTTTTTCTTTAGTCTTCGCAGTTGAAGGTTTTGAACTTTCAGTTTTCATTCATAGGCCGCGCTATCGACATTGAATTTGTTATGTTGATTTTATTAATTTAATTTTAACCTGTCAGAATCATCCACATTTCTTGTGGGTCAAAATATTTTTCTATGTAAATTTCCGTACAAATACACTACTCAATTTTTCGAGATTTTTAAAATTCAATTATGTTTTTGAGAAATTTAATAATTGACAAACTGGTAATAAAAATTAACTGGTAATTAAAAGCCAATTGAAGGATCTAAATCATTTTAAAAATTTGTTTTTTTTTTTTCTATATAATTATGAAGCTGTAATGAAAACATAACTCTTAAGGTTCTTATAATGTGAAAGTCTCGTAGCCAAATTGGGTTTTCTAAGAAAATGTTGAAAAACATAGCTATGATCGAAATGAAGTTCTGAAGTTAATCCCCCCCCCCCTCCCTCGCGGGATGTCACCGCTCGTTTCAATCCGCGCCCGGGAGATGCGGAGGGGCGGTGTTCTTCAAAATGCCGTCGAATATCTCGTATCATTTAAATCGTTTTTTTATTCAAATCTGCATCAATTACTGAAGGTGGCTCGATGCTTAAATCAATTCGTGAGCAAAATCACAAGGGGATAATGGCCTCATTTACATTTTACACATTTTGCCGCCGGCATTAAAAATAGATTTTTTTTTCAGCTTTTCTGAATCTCCGCCGGGAATGGATTTTGCGGTCGTTTTAGAAAATTATTTTTTTATTACCTACTTAAAAGCTCGCAAAACAGAATTTTGTAAAAGTAAAACATTAAAAGTGTTTAAACATCGGCGTTCGTTTGTGAATGTAATCGGAAGATTAAAAAAATAAATAAAATGAAAATATATGTATACTCGTATGTAAGCATTTTGCACACCTGCGAAATTGCCAGATATTCAGTTCTCATGCCCAGTTTAACTAGAAGTTTTCTATTGAAGTAGACTTAATCAATTTGCAAATTCCTAATTGAAAGTCACAAACATTTGCTTTATTTGCTAAGTTGCATTTCACACGTTGTGAAATGCTACTTTAACCATCATGCAAAAATAAAAACCATCGTGTTTTAAAATAGCGTTTTTTGAAGTCACCCTTATGAAACCAGCAACATCACATATAAAATAAATATACTTTTATTATGAGAATAAAGCGGAAGAGGGATTTACCTAAGCGATTTGAGAATATAAGATATAACAACTTAGAAATAAAATAATAAATTTTGCCTAAAATTGAAGACTTTTGTTTTAGTTTTTAACTATACAAATTATATATAATATATATGCTAAAAGTTTTTAAATTTTCAGAAAATGTATGTTTTCGTGTTATTATCTAAAAGAAAATGGAAATCAATATTAAGCAACCAATATTTATATTTATATTTTCAATTTATATTTAAGAGTTATTACGTTTTAATATTGTATTATGTATAAATATTGTAAAATTTAATACATAAATTTAAAAATGTAATCTATTGGAAATTTGATAATACATTTTTTTTACAGAATCTTGTGATCCATAAACATGATCCCTCGAAAATATTATGTTGATTGCGGTCTAACGAAATATGACGACGCTAAGCATTGCGATGCCTAACTGTCAAACCCTTGTCTCAAAAACAATCTTGCAAACTTTGTTGATAATATTCAACACAAAGGGATTTTATATTTTTTGGACATCATTAAATGGAATTATAAGATATAGAAAATTTAACCACCCACTGATGAAAAAAAAATTAAAAGAAAAAATATTGTGTCGTCGAGGCTTTTAGCGGTACACGATAGCTACTTCACTTTCTATTTTTTTTCCTTTTTTGACACCTTCAAATTCATATTTATCTAAGTTCGAAAAATAAATTTGTTTTCTTTTTTTTTAAATGTTCAAGTCATTTTATATTCATATTGCCAAATGTTAATTTTTTTATTAAATATTATAATTGATATTTTTCAATGTAATATTATAAAATTACTTAGAGTAAAAAATATAATAATCTTTTTTTACATATTTATGTAGTGCCAAATTTAGTGAATTAGGTAGCAAATATACATGCATCTGTTTATCATTAGTCGTAATCATATGGTTTTACTTTGCATATTGGGTATGGTTGGTAGTCAGGCCTTACTGAAGGATAACTTTACTATACCCATCGGATATATAGCCTGTGTCACTTAGCCCTGATCTAAAAAACGCCTAATTTTTGTTTGGGAAGCTTATATACTTTTAAATGATAGCGAAAAACGATAGTCTTATAAAATATCAAATTAACTTAGATTAATTATTCGTCAATCTGACTGAACAATACCGCAAAATTATAAATCCAGCTGATTCTGACCTAACGGATACGTGAAAAATTATTACTGAGGAACAGAAACCTCTGTAATATATTTTTAATAGGTTTGTTATTTTTCGGAAATATTCATTTTCAAAGTTTCCTTTTTCGCATTCTAAAAGAGCCATTGTTAAACACATCGCAATAATTCAAACTACTTTACTCTCAACACAACAATTTAAATTTACTGTCTTGGTATTATATACTAACCAAATATGTGTCTTTAGTAGAGTTGTTTAGAAAGTCAAAATCCGGTCATTTCATTCGCTTACAGAAATCCAGTTAATCGACCAGTTATACAGCTAATATAAATTGTGCAGAAGTAAGGTTTCGTTAGGTTTATGGGTCGTATGAGTTGTTAATTGGTAATTAAACCGACTTTGTTTACGTTTATAATTTACATCCTATTTAAACACCTTTTAAGGGGACAAATATTTGCTCGAGCGAAAATACTGTATGGGTCCAGAAGGGCTAACAAAATGGAAGCATCCTAATCAAATTATCCCGCCGCTCGGTACGGAGGCTGTAATCAATCATCTATTGTTACACACATGGAAGGCGTCATTTTAACGCTGCAATGGCCGACGCCATTTTAGGCATACCGTTACAGAACGCATTCCTATTTATTTTGGGTTTTCAGAGGTCAAAAAATCAGCATTAAAGGCTTTTAAGATTTCTATAAATAAGACTAACCACAAGCTAAGAATCTAAAGTAGGAAATAGCGATCATTATATAAAAAAATTTAAGTGTAATTTATACAAACAAACCACCAGAATTAGTATTTCAAATATAAACGCAGCTAGCACTTATGTAAGTCATGTGTTATATCTACCGCTTGTATTCGTTTTCTTTATAAATGACTGCTTCATTTTTTGAATAAGAATAAAGAAAGAATTATTCTTAAGATTTCTCCAAAGGTTATTTTAAGGATATAAAAATGGTTTCAGAAAAGTTTACCCAACGAATTTATTTTAACCCACCATACTAGATTAAAATAAATTTATAATTTTCAGAAGAATTAAACATACTTTGCTACTAAATTAAACGGGCTCGACGTTTGCTCTTACGCGAGACGTCTTCTCTTTGTGCCATTTTTTAACTTTCATTGTATTAAATAGACCATGCTTTTGGAAAACAGTCAATGATCATGTATCGGTAGTGAACTGTAACTCAATTAATAAAGTAGGTAATAATAATAATAATCTTTACGTGGTTTATAATTTTTTTTATGCACAGTGAAGAATTAATTGCAATAGTAAAATAATTTTAAAAGCATTACTGAATAGAATTAGTTGCATGGTCATCTTTATATTTAGACACTAATCACTATTTCTCACGATTTACTGAATGAAACAAAATGATGGTCACTCATGGAATTATAATTTCATACTATTATAAAACATTCAACGCATCCAAAAAAGGAAGAAATAAATAAATGTGGAAATGCGTCTGTGGGAAATTTGTCTATAATAATTACTTTCGTCTAATTACAATTCATCTAATGAATTTTTAACAAATTTAATAAGTCAAATTTAATTAAATGATTTTTAATAAGTTAAATTTTATTGTAAGTATACGAATTTTCTACAAATCAACAATGGGTGTCCATGATATTTTAACTCCCCCCCCCCCGCCCCCTCCCCCCAGAATTATCCCAGATCCGCCCCTGGCTAGGTATAGTGCGGTTTAATATTTTTAATAATCCCATATCGAAAAATCGCTTGAGCGATAATATCTGCATAAATCGTTAGGGGCGCAAAAATATCGACGACGCTCCGGATGCAGGGCGGCGCGGCGCACCGGCCGCCCTCGCGGGGGCGCTAAAATGGTCACGCGGCCCTGACAAAGTGCCCTCGGAGGATTTGGAGAACTGCTCAGTGGAGATTACGCAGCGCATTTCGAACGCTGCACTCTGCTCTAGAAAAATACCTAAAAATATAGAAAATTTTCGCTCTCTCAAATGTTTGATTCTCAAAACTAACCGATATGTCTAATATCTACGACGACTAACGATATTTTATCGGTCATAAGTAAACTCTCCCTCTCTCTTAAATAATATCTACACCCACACAAAGATAAGGGGCCTTTGTGTGAGTGTAGATATTAGAGACATTTATATATAGATTATATAACCCAAGACGATTCCTGATAAAAAAATCTATCTGATTTTTCCTGCAATTGTATGCGTTTGTTGTGAAGGCGGTATATAAAAAATCATCATGGTTTAGCAGATAAAAGGAATGTAGTTTTTCACGCACGGCTATTGTAAACTTGAGGACGTATTATTTATTACTGGTCAGTTAAAATTATTACAAACTCATCTATTTGTGCAAAAAGAAACATGTAAAAGAATATTCAATGCCACGTTATTATAAACTGAAATATTACGTCCTTGTTGTTTCATATGTGTTTGTGTGTGTGCAGCCGCGCGTCAAAATTTACAATCTTAAAATGATGGTTTGAAAGAATGACATGGTACCATTGAATGTTTTTTTTTATACTCAGACCTAAAAAATAACCCACTGTCACCTCTATGTCCATAGGAGATAGGAAATGAAGCAACCCATCATAACTTGGTACCACAGCCGCGTGTAGTCTGGCTGTAAGACGTCAAGGTTAAATAATCTACTACTATTAAACAATCTATAGTAGCAGTTGATATAATATGATATGATAGCTACAGGGTATCATATATATTCTAGTTTATTTTATAAACAAATACAGAGGTACTAAAATAAATAAAAAAAAAACTCTTAATCCCATGTCCATGACAATCCAAGCTTTGCAGTTTTGTTGTTGTTTTAATATTTTCAGGTCCGATCCTACGATGGAATAAAATTTATTTGAAATTAAACATTTAATGCTAATGAAATTTCCATGTCGCGAAAATATTTAATCCTGCCTTTGAAGTAAATACAACGGGCGTAATTCGTGTCTTAATTCTAGAGTTGTATATTCGCATTTTCCCATTGAGCGTTCCAAGCCTTCAATATAGCGTTCGCGTCGCCTTCTAGATGTATGAAAATGGTCCTACGACGGCCTTGACGCTCCCGCAAGACACAATTTGAATATAAATTGCGCGCCATCTTTCGCTTTTTAACGCCACCGCCCTTACATTGCAGGATTCTAAGGGTGAGCATACATACGAGGTATTCCATCCCGCGCCAAGTTAAAACTACAAATTCTAAAGTCATGTGTTAGCAAATGGAATAATTATGGGTTACATATGGTTATGAATTAAATATGGGTTACATATTCAACAGTTCAACAGCGTATTTATTCATAATAGTAAGTGAAAACAATAAAAACGAATAATAATGCTGGTTACCTAAATATAACATTTCTATCCCTATTATTATTATTTTTTCTTATTAAACATTTTTACCGAGTTTTAGGCTCTTTATTATTAGTCTAATTTGGAAACTAGTATTTAGGCTAAGAATGAACAAAAAAGACGAAGAGGCTCTTCTCTTCATCAAAAAAAAAGAAAGAGAGAAAGGGAAGTTAAGTTGTAGTTGTTATTAAGTTTCATATTCTTGTTATTAAGTTTCTAATAAATTAGTGTATGAAATACATATTTTAAATTGCGTGTTCTGATAATTATAGATACATTTAAATTAAAAACAGTCAATATGGGCGGACCGTTGATTTTGTTTATAAAGAGGGTTTTTAGAAATGAAAGGTCTATCTCTAAGAGCTTATAAAAACGCAGCTTTAAGATAAAAGAAATCCACCTATCTATAGAATCTAAGCGTGAGCCCATGATTTTTTTATTTATTTTTTTTATTTCGATGCAGCCAATATTAACCGATTCGGATATAGTTTCTATAATAGATCCGTATTCTAATCTACTATTAATAAAAGATAAAAATATTTTACGGACACCCATAGGATTATTTAAAGGTTAATTAGACAAAAAAAAACCTAATAGTTTTTAGCATTTAATGTTATCTAATAAATATGAAAATCAAAGCTAATTTTAGGGTTGAACATTTGAACGTAAACGTGATTGGATCATTGCATCTTATAAATGATAAAACTTTACACCTATTTTAATTCAGTACCATCTTATTAGCTTTACAATATAGATTTTAAAATCCATGAATTTCATTAAATAGCTCGTGTATATATTTTAATAAACTTACACTTTGCGGAGTGGAGTAAATTGGTGGACGGACCTCAATTCAAAATTTACCACTGAAATACTGGCAATATAAAAATAATAATAATTCGTTACTTATAAAATAGTACAGCTTAGCACTAGTACAGCATCTTTTGAGTGATGTTATCTAAGAGACGACGTCTTAAATAGAAATAGTTTAGTAAATAGTGATGTAAAAGGCATCTAACAAATTAAGTCTATTTTTAATCTAAAGACAAAATAAGTTATTCTGTAGCACATGATGGTATTGTTTATTTTAAATTTATTTTGATTAAAGCATTTAAATATTACATATACAACCAAACGAATCCTTTTTACTTTCGACTGATAAATTAATACAATATTTATCCAAGAATTTTATGATAGTTCAGTTTAATGTTAGCTTACAGTTTCTTTTTTACCTTGTTAATGGGTTCAGGACAATTTAATTTTGGCTTTAGGTATTATCAATGAAGTGAAATGAAATAAAACTATATAATGATAACTATTTCAAATAAATCATATGGCATAACAGGCGATAGCGTCTACTATAACTGTACCCTAATTAAAACGGTCCTTTTAACGATCGAACAATTCAAATTTGGTTTTAAATTAAATAAAAATGGCTGCTGTTCCTTTGTATATGAATTTGGATTACACTATGAAATTGGGGTTACCAGAAGAGACGAAAAACTTGAACCTATGTACGTACCGGTCTTGGTCTATACCAAAGGTGTCCAAACTACGGCCCGCGGGCCAAACCCGGCCCGGCAGGCGATTTTATCCGGCCCGCCAAGGATTTTGAAAAATTTCGTTGCAAATTTCGTTAAAGCAATTGGCTGGTAAATTTATTTCTATGTATGGCACTACCTATATTGTCGAACAAACTTTTTCCAGGATGAAGTATCTGAAATCTAAATATAGGGCAACTTTATCGGATGATCATTTGCAATCATTGCTAATAATTGGTGTTTCCGATTCGAATCCCAACTTTGAAGAAACTCTCCAGGAAAAAACCCAGTTCCACCATTCCCATTAAAAATTGCATGAAATAATTTTATAATATAGACATGTTTGTTTAGTATTGTTATATCTGTAATTTACTATAAAAAAAAATATAGTATATATATGTGGCAACAATAAAAAAATTAAATGCTGCTTTACTTGTAATAAGGTTTTTTAATTTACATATTTACAATGCTTGGCCCCCGCTAATGAATTTAAATACCAAACTGGCCCTCGCAGCAAAAAGTTTGGACGCCTCTGGTCTATACCACGCTGTCCATACTGCTTTGGTTCAAGTGGGTATGTGATACTGAGAGGGTCGGCCATTCGATCGGCGGCCGGCGATCTCCATCGCCAGTTTGAATTCGCAGATTACAGCAATAGCAATTTTAATACCTCATTACTACCATCTCCCCCAGATTTTAGCATAAACAAGCACATTTATTTAGCTGTTGCATGTATGTATTGTTCAGGCCCCGAAATAATTGTACATAACCTTCGCCATAGGTATTCTTAAAAAAAAACATATTTTTTGACGATATTGAAGGTTTTTCTTTAAATTTTAAAAAGCGCTGATTATGAAACTGAGTCGATAAATAATCGATCGCAGGATGACGATCACATTCAGTGGAGGGTTTTATAAAAATTAATAAGTAATATAATATTTATTTATTTATATTATTTTATTCTTATGCACCAAAATACATACATTACAGAACAGTAGTAACAGTAGTATCCTAATAAGTAAGTAAGTTACTATTTATACCATTAATTTTGTCGATAGATTTGCAGCTGTTTAATTACATCAGATACATTCAGGTTCTCCGCACAGACTCTATAGGCTTGAGCCCAGGGTCCCACGGTTCATGGGGTCCCGTAGCCCCTGTGATACAGCTGAACAGTAAAAAAGCCTTATTACAAGTTAGTTTATTTATTTAGTCTAACCTAACCTGTGTTGCAATAGATTATTTTGTTTATTTACCAAATATCAAGTTAAATTGTTTAGCTTTTATACAATAATTAATCAGAGGAGATTTCCCTTAGCCGCCACATAACTTTATTTCGCCTCAGGAAAGTAAATCAGATTTTCAGATCACGCGCCTTCGGGCTTGCAATAGGCGTTTTGGTTTTCACTGCCAAACGGGCCCCATATATCCTGAAGTGCCATGAGCCCCTACTTAGCTTAAAACGGCCCTGATAATGTTAGGTTTATGAGTGTTTGACCAAGCTCGCTAATCACATCAAAATCTCAAATCAGCTAATTTTTATCTTACTAAACTCTTGAATTAATTTACTGAAAATACATAAAAAAAACGCGTAGAAAAAGCCCGTGAAAGGAAATTGTTTATCATCGTCAATAAAATTACCATCCTTAGAGGCAAATTTGCCCTAACCCATTAATGTTATTAATAGACGCTCCGTGCTGAACGTGTGCTGATGAAAAATTGCCCTGCGAAAATGCTCGCCGTCCGAAAAACAAATTTTCCTCCGGACAAAGGCGAAAATATAGAAGGGCTGCGCGCCAAACTCGTGATGGATTCTCATATCTTGTCCAAAATGGAGTAACGAACTTTTTCACGTCGATAGTTCTGCAACAAAATTTAAAGAATATGCTCAGTACTAGAATGACCTATATGACAAACCAAGGTTTAACCCACGGACCACTTGAATTGAGTAGACTCGGCCTAAGTCAAAGGGACGGAGCTTAGTTTTAGACTGACGGCAATGTCATGCTTTTGTCATATCTGCTGTAACTCGCTTAGGGCGTTTCTATGCCATTAGCTATTCCTATGGTCTGGCCCATTACTCACTTTTTTTTTAGGTTATGGTAAAATAATTAAACAAATCTAGACGAATTAGGTCACTTCACGGGCTGATCGTGAAGTGACCTAATTCGACTTAAGTCTACATATATATACTTTACCGTCTATTACAAATTTAAGAATGCATAGTGGACCAAGTTTTTCTACGCCCAATAGTAACTAGATATCCCTGTTATTGAATTTTAAAAATGATAATTAAAATAACAACATTGGCCTAATTTATATTGAAAAATATAACATATCATATTGGCCCAACTGATGTAAATGAATGTTTTTATAAATTAACCTCATTACGCTGTCACTGAGCTCATGAATGTAAACTCACTATTATCCATGTTGGATTTTGAATATTACAAACCAGAATTTTAAGTCACTGATATTTCACACAGACAAACGGATCCGAATTCTTTGAATTTTTATACTACTGCACAAAGCACGGATTTTTGTGGTTAATCTCTTTATATACAAAGAAAGAGACTCAACTCTGAAAATTGAATTCAATCTTTGCTTATGTATTTTTAAATTTATGAGCACTACTGTCGTAACTACAAAGATTGTGTTTATACCTGTAGCGACACATAATGTGCTACAAAGGTGGAAGACCTGCGTGTCGCACAAAACACAGTTTGGGAGGATTACAATACACTCAGGTGCCGGCCTGAGGTATTGCAATCAAGTCTTCTACCTTTGGAGCACACTATGTGTCTCTACATACCACTTTCCATTTGACAAATTTTTGTGCGTTTGTGGTATAATTTGTGTTTGTGGTCATCCAAAAGTTGTAATAAATTTTAGGAAAGTCCTTCGAAGTTTATGGGCATATAGAAGCCGTTTTTGATTGAATTAATCTATTTTTCGAGTGTAAGGATTTTACACAGACAGTAATTTTTTTATTTTCCCTACTTCCGAAAGAACTCGTATGTAACATATCGCAGGTATATAACCACGTGCAAATCTGCAAATAAATACACGTTACCGAAACGTAATGTGAATTCGTGAACGATGACTACCTATTATAAGCGAACGTTCCATTAGGCCTTTGAACGTATCGGCTAATGGCAGACTTCCGGTGTATTTTCGCGCGAAAATGGCGGAGCGACGCATCGGAACGGAAGTGACGCGCGGAATGAAATGCGCCCTTAAACGTGACAGTAAGTGTCCTATTGAACACGTACTCGGGCCGCAGTGACAGTTCTTTGGCTGGTCATGCTGCTATACGTAACCGAGATAGCACCACGGCATTTGAACCTAGTATTCAGGTACAAAATGTATTGGACGTCACACACATAAAGAAGCGTAAACAACACAACTTGATCGCCATATTGTATTTTGACGCGTCAAGTTGGCTATACAAAAACTATTTTGCATAATTCAAGACGATAAAAATTAAAACTGAAAACTTTAAAGATAACCAAAGAGCAGATAAACCAACTATTTTTAACTTATTCAATTAATTTTATCTCATTTAGGTACTCGATTTACAAATAAATGTCATTTATTAATTTAATAATACTCAGATTACATTACAAAAATAACATCATTTATTTATCCATTGTAAGGGAAATAAACCAGTTACCTTACAAAAACATATGCAGACAACACACATAATAACAAATGAAAACAATAAAAATAATAGTGCCAATTTATAAGTACAAAATATAACTAATTAAATATTTTCACTCCATGAGTATAACCCATAACGATTAGTGTTTAAAATGAAAATAGAAAGACATTAATCAAAAAAATATTTATTTAAAAATGTTTTTTTTTTCACGAATTAATTTTTATTTCTATCTGAGATCCGTTTAGTTTCGATAAAGATCAACCTCCTAAAAGGACAGTAGTGATTTTAAATACATCCTGTATATAAAACAAATAGGATGTCTCGTTTATGGTTGAGGAATGATAACCGCCGCTTCGTTACCTTTCTGTATGTTGCAATGGCTTTTTTAAAAAACGGCTCATTGACAGCAATTTAGCTCTATTCACCAACTTCATTACTCCCTCCATGGACCAAAAATGTCAATTGGACGCTATCTATACCCATTTCAGTAAAGCTTTTAATAAAGTTGATTCTAAAATTCTGTAGATCGACCTTCATAGATGATTTTCTCCGTATATCCAATAAACAGAACAGAACGGGACAATCTCGTTCGCTCGTCGTACAATATACAAATATCACCCGCGTGGACATCTGGTTGAACCTTTTCTCGAAAAAGTTCGTATGTTTAGCCATATTGTCAAATAGAGCCCGTACAACGCGTGAGTGCAGCTCGTGACGGCCTCCATTAGCTTCATATTTTTCGTTTTGTAACTTTAGCACGTTCGCTTCGCGTGTGCTGCACTTAAAATTTAAAACGAATCTATACTTTTTCTTCAATGGCCGCTTTTATGGAAAATTTATTAGATTTAAATGCACGGCTTTTTTATACTAGGGTTAATAAGGTAAAACTTTAGTTTATTGCAACATTAAAAATATGCGCCTTCTAATTACTACTTTTTAGATTGGATTATTCGGAGTTCAGCTATTTTTTTCATTGTTCCATACACCCCCCCCCTCCCCCTCCTAGACTAGAGCATGTTTTTCTTACACAAAAATGTTTCCATTTCGCCATTTTATCAAATGTCGATAGCTACAACAAATATTTCAATAATTGTCCTGACACTGTCAAATTCACGACAAACGCTGATTTGTATTCTTTATTTTAATAAAATGAATTATTTTATCTTTATTTATATGTTTAATATTTCTTCATTGACCAAGTTAGGGTATAAATAGATAACAATTTGTAAAGAAGTGAGCGTTTGATACCTCTGTAACCTCTGTTCACTGCCTTTAATTATATTTGTATATTTAGATTTAATAAGGAATATTAATATTTCTAGTAGTATTTTAATAATTACCTATTCTGTAATATTTCATTTCTTAATGGTCATACCATTATTAATGCTTCATCTCCCCTGACTCTAAGGCAGGTACATTTGGCCTAGTTGAGTAGGGCCCGAAATAATTGTATATGTCATACCAATTATTTAAATATTCCCACGTACGTTTCATTTTTCCGGCGTTAGTTCATTAATTACACACCGGACGGCTGAAAACTTATCGCCGGCAAATCTACCCAATTTTATAACAGACCGTATTTATGTGACTTTACTTATGTGACAACAACCACCATACAATAAGTCGATTGCCTAAAATATAACTTAGTGTTTTCTCCAACTTACTAGCATTTTTTTATATATATAGGTTAGTTTCAGCGATTCTAAATACTCTAACATAAAAGCTAGACAGTGGTCACTTATAACTCAAAAATCAAAAATCAAAAATATATCCAAAAACTATGCAGATTAAATAGGTATACTCGTATTAGAATATATATACATACATAAATAAAGAGAGGTTTATGTCAATCGTGGTAGTCTAGTGTTTAAGGTAAAGGACTATTTATTGCCCAAAGCAATTATTATCTAAAAAATAATAATGTGTGCATGTAGGTAGTTAACAACAAAAAAAAAACAATAATTGTATTTACAGAATATTAAAAAACTTAAATAAAACCGTTAGACATTACCTATAATAATTTAATCTTATATTATTGTCCAGTTGTTGGGAATTTCAGTGCGTTCGTCTTGGGTAAAAGAGGTTTAACGAGCGGTTAAAGTTATTTTCTAAAATGCAACGATCTTTTGCAACACATCCATAGGCCAAGCAATCGCAAAACACGCATCATGCTTATCAAACCACACAGGTCGCGTTAGGATCCATTTTGCGCTCCGTTGATTGATTGACTCTAAAGACTTGACTCTAAAACGGTATAATGACTTCTCGTTTGGCAAAACAGATAGGACCACTTACGTTACGCGTGTAAATAATTATTATCAATCGTTATAGTTTGAAGCTTGAAAATGATTTTGTGATTAGACCGTTCGACGATACAGATCCGCTCGTGAAGCAAGCTGAAAGATGGCTCGTGAAGATGGCGCAGAAAAGAAAGAGACGGCAGCAGCGGTTAGTTAGCTACTGCGATCTCTTTCTTCTGCGCCGCTGGCTTCGAATTTTAACACTGCCGAATAAAAAAATAAATAAATAAAAAATCAAATACAAATCAAGTTGGTTTCATAGCAAAATGCTATGAAACCAACTCACAATCGAAATTATCTCAGTCGCGCGTGTATCTTTCGAATTCATATTATTTTCAGTTTGTGACGAAATTCCCTAACTTTTTAACGTAACATTATTTTATAACACTTTTATAAATGTTTACTCTCCATAAAAAAGGGGTATTTATAGGCAGTATCTTGTTTTACAATGCCCTAATTTTGGTTCATTGTTAATACCGAAATAAATATCAGCACACTAAATTAAATGAAAAAATAAATACGTTATTTATTTATTTTTATAAAGTAAACATACAGAGAGTAATCGTAATCATTCTTAAATATTTCATACACAGGTTGCCAGCACTCTAATTTCATGTTTACAAAACATGCATATGTATAAACTTAAGTTAGTTATACATACAAAATTTGATACATTTGAGTTTAATTTTTAACATTAGAATTTGAGAGAGAGAAAAAAAAGAAATAAGATAATAAGTTGGTGCCATTTAAGAGATATAAAGTAATATAAAATAATGATAATAATTTATATATATATATATATATATATATCAGGCGATTTGCCGTTATTAAAAAACAATCATCAAATATAAGTCAAATAACTTTACAACTCAATTATACAATTATATATATATATATATATACATTCATTGTATAATTGAGTTGTAAAGTTATTTGACTTATATAAATTATACAATTATATAAATAATACGCACACTTATCGTGTGCTTTAATTTTACACTTTTACATATCCATTATTTTTATTTTCTTCAACTTCACACATAAATCACTCATAAAATCATCTCATTTCACCATCATCGTTCATCGTAATCACATATCCATTATTTTTATATTTTTTGTTAAAATATCATCCTTTCCTTATTTCATCTAATTAGATGGTTACATAATATTTGACAATATTTTATACTAAAGAGGATAGGTGAGAGTTAAAAATGCATTTTTATAAAATTTCAGCGCTGGGTATAAACCGACATCCTGCGCTCTCAAGTACAGGACCTCTTTAGAACCTTTATAAATATTATGCTATCCAGCACTTTATCAAATAATTAAAAACTTTTTCAAAAATTTTCAATAAGTTATATATACATTAAAATATAAAAAAAAAATACATATAATATTTTATAAAATTTTCTACATATGTATTAAAAATGAAATATGAATTATATAATATTTTTGTTCTATAAAAATACTATTGCAAGTCGATTTGACAGTTAGGTAAGCGATGCGTTTGCAATTTGGGACGCCTCAAAAGCAGAGTGGCGTGTATGTAACAAAATATCTATGTTTGTATTACTACCATGTAATCCGAATGATTTATTTTTATTCATCAAAAAGCGACGCCATACTCTTTCTGGCCATTACAGTCACGCAGTACGTAATAGGACGCAGCGTGTAACTCAAATTGTGCTTCAACCCTTAAATGTAGGCAGGCTTAAATGGCACGATGGCCTTATATTGCTGGCAGGCTGCGGTCTGGCTCCGTTAATTATCATACAAATTAAAGTCGAGCACACTGCTTCAACCCCCGAAAGACGGTGTAGGGCGCCTAATACCCTTTGAGGTTTAATTGATACGCGTTGCTGCCTTTGCGATTGTATAATTTCTAACTGGATATGTTTTATGTAGAAATGAGAACACGGTAAGTATAATTAGCCTCTTAAATGGGTCTGGATTTGACACAAAATCATTTTAGAAAACAACACTCAGTTTATTGCTTGATTTATATCATCTAGATAAAAAGGCACAGATACTATAGTTAATTTTTATTTCCAATAATTTAATTTTATTAATAAATCTTAGCGTAATTTTATACACATATGGAATGAATTGTTGACGTCTGTCAATACTGTCAGTTAAGGATAATAAAAAACCATTTCTAAGGGTTTCGTATTGTTTACATATAACTATTATGAGACTGCCTGGCCTGCTTTAAGATCTCAGCTCTCTAAGCCTCCTTATATTGGCCGCAATGACCATCCTTCCAAGATAAAACCTATCTTGAGAAAACGGAACATTGGGTTCAATTCGTTTCTTTCCAGAACAATTCGGCAGTGGAATACTCTTCATAGATCAGTATTTGATCCTTTTGCATGTTACAAGGTTGTTTTTAAGCGTAGGCTGCGAGTTGTTAAGCATTATGTTTTTTTTCTCTTCACCTACTAAACACAACAGTATCACCGGAGCTAACTCCTAAATATAGGACTATAATTACTTAATAATAATTATTATTATGGTCAATAAATTTTGCATAGATTCACTAAAAAATCAACACATTTTTATTCTGACAAATTACTATCATATAAATTCTCATATGTAATTTTAAAAGAAAATAATCGGAGAAAAGAAATTTTAAAAATATCACTATGGCAGATTGAGCAGGAATATTTGTAAACCAAGGCAGGTAACATAACAACAAAAGTGTGTTAAATAGTAATCTTTTCCGGCTATTCCTACATTTAAAGATTTACGAAGCTGGTCCATGCCATAATAAATCGCATATACAGGCTGTACTTAAAATCGCTACTATCCTTTTAGGAGGTCGATCTACTCGTACATCGATAACTAAGCCGGTCTCACGAAAATAAAAGCAACTTTGTAAAATAATTATAATCTTAAAAAAAATTAACGAGCCACGTGATCGGCAATAAAATTTTGAATTTGTTTTTTGGAAAATTGGGATTTTGATTAATGTTTGATTGTTTAAACGATATTCCAAGACCGTTTCAAAAGACTTAAGAAGGTATTTGATCCCTAAGAATTGTATTAAAAATAAATTCCCTTTTCGCTCGCAGGTGCTCGGCAACCCTCACCCCCCTCCCCCCTCCCTCCAGCATGGCGCGGCCTCGCTAGCGACCGAACTTAAGACAAGAACGATTTCATATTACAATATTTTTTTTCAATACAAATTCGCGTAAAGATTCAAATTTTTTTATTTGAGTTCAAAACAAATCATGTTTGAAATCGCAGGCCAATAATAGGGGCTTGGAATAGGGTGTATAGATCAACACTATATGATATGATTAACTATCAACATAATATGACTAATACAGAGCAATGTAATTGAATCACTTTTCTTTAAACATAATTTTGTCATAACCGTGTGCGATGTATTAAATAAAATTCCTATTAAAAATATACTTTTTTAGAATAAATACAAAAGAAAAGTCCGTTTTCATTGCAGGGTTAAGCAAAGCACAGAAGTTGATTGCCGTGGCGTTTACGGCCAAACGTCTGAAAGTTTTCAATTTCGCGCTAAAAACGAACCGCCCGCCCGGAATGACAGCTTGAGCAAAACGCCGAAACGCCGAAACGCCCGCTTTGCTAAATAAAGAAAACACCCGCGCGCATTTCGACATATTTTGCAGGATATTTCAGATTCAAGAGCAAAAGTAAAACTTCGGTTTTCATAACTTTGCGAGATGTCCTTCGTCGTCAACACTGAAAGCCTTTAGCACTTTAATTAAAAGTAATTTCCATGTTTGACCCTTTAACCCCTTATTGCCTTACTGTGAGAAACACAACATTGTAACTCAAATATTGATAAATTATAAAATAATTATTTGATGTTCATTAGACGTTCTATAAAAATTTGAAATTATTTTTTTTCTATAAATCATTATTACTTGGTAAATCATTAATATCAATAGTAAAATATTTTTAATTGCATTACTGAGTAGAATCTGAACCTAAGTCTTTTTTTTCTACGGTAATTAAAGATTGCATATTGCATTTTGTTGCTGTCAAATGTCATTTGTCTAAAAAAATCATTCGATCGCTTAGATTTTTATGAGAGCCTTTGATAAACATGGGAGTATAGTGATTGGCCAAACCATTGGTATGTTTGAAGAAGTGTAAAGTGTAACTGACTTGTCTAAAAGCCGTTTTCACCAATCCCACCTTAGGTCTTCCCTAACTAAGGAACTTTTATGCATAGGTTATTCTTAAGCAAACGTTTGACGTATCTCAATGTAAGGGACTCTTAGCCCTAAGTGAGGTTTGGTGAAAATGGCACTGCGTTGTGTAATTGATTTTGATTAACTGTCAACCGAACCATATGACACCATAAGATAAGGCCAATATGACAAACCCTTACGATGACATAAAGTAAATGCAGGCTTGCACCTAAAGTGACTTCAGATTCGAAATGTTTTGTATTGCAAAACCTGCATTGTAAATCCATTAATCCACAATCAAAAGTATTCAAATTCTTAGAATGACATTCAGTGCACATTTAAATGTATCCCTGAAAATAATTTCATCGTTTTGTAATACTATTTACATTATTTAAACCTTCATTTGTCCTATTATCATTTCGACTTTCACGCGAATATAATATTCCTTCTTCTTTGTGGCTCACGTCAGTTCTATGTGGAGGCATAATGGAAGATAGGTGCGAATATCGGAATGTAAAAAAAATAATATACTGAAATTAGAAATTTACAATGTAAAATGAAATTACTGAAACTATGATTAGACAAGGTTTAATTTATATAATAAAATGTACTCACCTTTTTTTAACCTAATAATTATGCTTTTTTTGCCTTGACTATAGACTTTGATAGATTATTGAAAAACGAACATTTGAAATCACACAAAATTCAGATGTTAAAGATGAGTCGCGAAGCCACTCATCCCGAGTACCGCAGGCTCCAGTCGTCACGAGCTGAAAGCAATCCGCCCTTAAAGCCACCTGCAGGGCCTGGCTGCCAACCCGGGTGAAGCCCCCAGTATCTATTGTTTCAAATGAAAAAGACATTTTCATGCATAGGTTAGGTACCTATACTATATCTCAATCACCATAGTAATAACGGGTAAGCCTTTTAACCGTAATTTAAGTAAACCGCCTTTTGTGCTCCGGCCATTAGCAATCAATTTTAGGAAAAAAATATATTTCAACGTTTCAATTTTTGATGTGACAAAATAAGGTAAATTAATTTTGGAAAAATGATCGTTTGAGATCATTCGTGCCGCGACATCTTACAGCGTTTTATAAAACTAGTACGAAATACGAAGCTACTGGGCAGAATCATAAATGTAAGTTCGGAATTTAGCATACCCTTAACTGCTGTGGTTCTACTAAAATTAAAGCGCTTTTTATTTTTATTTCATGTAGAACTGAGGAAAACACATTGCTATGTAATTTCTGTAAAAATATTTTTGTTCGATGGCAACAAGTTTATCTAAGCATCTGCCATTGCATCTGTCACTTCTTTCAAAATTTGTCATACAGTACTGGTGGCCGAACACTAATATTGATGATCTCCACTAAATCGATTTTGGATCGAAATTGTTCATTACGATACAATTATTTTATTGTTTCTAAGGGAGGATTGAAAATTATTGATAAGGATTTTAATAGTAAATTAAATTAGGATAACCTACATCAAAAACGAGCACATACGCCTCCATAAAAATGTAAGCCTTACTTAAAAAGTAAGGGAAATCTACATAATTTACTTGATAAATATACTCAGACTTTATTACGATTACTATTTTGTTTTTTTGGATCATCACGATTGTACAAATAAAATAAACACTACCTTCTTTAGTACATTCGTGGCTTAGGTACAAAATATTATAATGGTGCTTGTGTTTCCTATCAATTCTATAAATGATAAGAGTCAAATTTTTATTTTATTTAGTAGCTGATGAACTTGATGAGCTGATTCAGGTATTCGGTGATCAAATATATGTATGTTAGTTCAAACAAACCCATACGTTTGTCTAACTGTTTTCAAAGAAATGATAAAAAAAACCTCTGCAAATTAGGTAATCATCGGTCGTACGAAAGTAAACGATTAATTAACAATCGATCTTGTAATCGAGCTTTGGTTTTGAATTCCCATCACTACCAAAGTGATAAATAAAAAAACAACAAAATATCAAACCGTCAGTCAAGCGAAAATGAATGAGAACGGGATAAAGGTACAATAAAGCGGAAATGTACAATTATACAAAAAGGGATTGCACTTTTGTTCATGAGATCAAATGACAAGGAAGACGGGTATTGTCGTAAGTTACTTTTATTTTTCAATCAGATCCGGTACATAGGTACAGATAATTTAATAAACCTTTTAATTTTCTTACTTTTTAGTATTTGCTACGATGATAAACAATAATGCATTTGAGGTTGTGCCAAGTCCACGGAATAAGCGAAAGATATCAGCACCGAATCCAAATGTATACATGAACCCTGCACTAGATTTGTTAGAAACAGAGGATCGAATTTGCAATACAACTATGGAGGTTACGCCGGCAAAACGATCAAAAAGGTCTAAGAGCTGTACTGACGCCGCTGTCTTCGAAAATCCCTACTTAGGCGAAGTTAACTCGAACAACATTCTCGCTAAAGAGCTGTGGAACGTTAAACATAATTTACAGTCAGTTGTGCAACACAAAGAGAACCGTTCACTGGAAGATGATGGTGGTGAAAGGAATGCGAATGTGCCTCCTGCTCGTATTTTTCAACACTGTAACATTACAATGCAAAATATTTACAATATCAGCCCTTGCGTTACCACGCCAAAAGAAATTTCAAAGAATTTCAGCTTAAATTTAAGTTTTATCGAGAAGTTAGGAATCGGTAGTCCGGAGTGCTCAAGTTCAAACTCTTTGTACCTCGACGATGACCTCAATGAAAGTAACATCATGGAAATTAAGTCAATAAAGGCAGATGTAAGGTCTGCGGTAGTTCCGGAAGGAGGTAGATATTTCAAAAGCACAAATCCATTTGTGAATTGTTCGATTAGTGAAGAAATCTCTGAAACTACAGCAGATCGTCCAAATATTTCAGCCGCAGGTGATTTTCCATTCAATATTCCAATTGGCGATGTTCAAATTCCTTACATAGACTCTTCAAGTGTTAACCAGACTACCGAAGACTCAATCAACATGAAACATTTCTCTGCTGTACCCCGCAGATTGTTTACAAGTGATGACAATGACACGACAATATTAACAATCGATTCATCAATTTGCAACGATGGAGGTGATATTCCATCAATTTTGAAACCCACCACCTCTATCTATAATTCCAAAGAAATTCTAAACAAACAGAGCAAAATATTAGGCTGCGATGTATCCATGTTCAAAGAGTCAGACATTTTAAATATAGAAAACGGCAATGATACTAAGATTTCCCAAGAAACGAGCGTTACTACTGAAAATAATTTCTCACTTTTAAGCCGAGGCAATTCCTTGAGATCGAGTAAGCGTAGCAAAGCACTTCTGAAACCCGCTTTAAAAGCCAGCAATACTTTATCGAGAAAAGTATTAAAGAAGCTTAAGCACGCATTTAAACACGATAAGCATGATGCTCCCCTGGCAACGCCGTCTGGAAACCCTTATGAAGTCCCTCGCAAAATGCCGAAAGTCACAGAGAAACAAAGGGAGGCGGGATTCGAAAACCCGGCTCTGAGCTTAGATTACTCAGACATTGATATAGAAGAAGTTGAGGAAGAAAGCGACAACTCCAACAGCTCCAATCGATTTTCAAAGTTCTTCCATGCAAACAAACTTGGAACTCCTCCCAAGGAAATGACTTTCAAGTTTAAATCTAACCAGGAGCACTGTTTGCGAGAAATTGGCAATCTGGATATTCATTCTGCCGAAGCGCACCCCGACACATCGACCAGGAAGCAGGTTCGTTTCGACGCTACTCTCAACCAGGAGAAAATCATCACCGGTAACAGCTTCGATTCGTTCGATAGTGTCAGCCTTGAAGAATCATTTGCGATGACCTCTTGTAACGACAGCACAAATCTTGCCATCGGGAAAATCAACTCTGAATTGGAAGATTTTCACGACGAGCTAGAGAATTGCTTAAATGAAAAAAAATTTCTTAAGCAGAATCTGTAAGTCCTAAATTCATCTGGCGAAGCAAACTGGGTCTTTCTGTTTTGGGTCTCTATTTGAGTAATTTCCTACTATCAGCTGTGCTTAATTCATCGGCACTGGTGGCTTCTTCAGGTGGCTCATTCTTTGGGCTACATCTTCTAACTTAGTACTGATGTGGTAAATGGCTTTATTACATATTCTGTCATGCATAAGACGTTCTGTTCCGGCTCTTTCCATAGCTTGTTGTCTGACCTAGAAATTTTGGATAAGGTCAGCTGTCTTAGCATAATAATTTATTTCTGTATTTTAAAATATTGACGGTTAATGATTCATACGGATCTAATAAAAGTATATGGATACTTCTCCCATATTACTGGCGTACTAGAACATTGACAATGTGTGTTGGCTGAGAGGTAATTGTAGAGGAGCCACTGTCGTTATTGACAAAAGTTTCTTGCATGATTTTTTTCTTGTTTTGAAAAAGTGTAAAATAACAGATTATGTCTGTTACTCGATGCTAACAGCGTAAGCGTCGCATGATATCAGACCACAGAAGATTGTACTGAGCACGGCAGTCGCGGTCTGTAGACACCCAGTTATGCGTTCTGCTTTGTTATGCCGTCACACCATTTAGGATTAGTCAAAATGTAATCTGCTGTAACTTATTTATTTTTATGAATTTTTGAAAATGAAAAAAAACCTTTTTCGAGCAAATAGTATGTCGGATTCATAAATATTTGAAAAAAATGTGCAAGAACCCTATTCTGGTAGTGTTTGTAGTGTGATATCCATACATATGGTACCTATATCAACATTACACACATTAAGTTATTTATTTTAAGGTTTTTTTCAAAATATATTCTAACATTGACTAGCGCATTACGAGTGAAAAAATTTACCATTTGTCGATAACAGTAGAGGTTTTTTTTATTAAACACATTGTTCTTCCTCAAGACAAAAACTGAATATTCATACAAGAGGCCCTTATTTTGCAATTGCAAAATTTTTAAAAAGAAATTTGTAGGCATATATATGATGATGTGAATTAGCGCTGACATGGTTTGAGTTCTGCGTGCATTTCTTTACTGGCATGCTTCGATGTAGAATATATCCTTAATTATCTCTGCTCCTGGTACTTTTGGGTACCATTTTCTTTTTTATTGTGCCATTCTCCGTTTATTATATCTTCTCATTAAATTACTTTGTACTTAATCAAAAAACACTAAATGACCTAATCCACTACTCAGGATATACTCGCAAATCTCACAATTCACATTTCTCGGGATGTACTATCTGTTCGGTTCAAAATGTCCACAGCACCTTGGTTTGCTTAATCGTTCACAAGCGTGTTACATTGTTTTGAAATGTATAGTTATAGCGATGACCTAAAATTATTATAATTTTTTTTTTGTGTATTTTCGGAAAATTGTAATTTTATCATTGATCAAATGATGTCTCACATAATTTGATGTTTTTATCGTTTGTAAAGGTTAATGCATTCGTACTAGAACAGTAGCTACATGGCTTAGTGACCAAAGCAATGAAGTAATGATACCTAATTTATCAGCAGATGTAGTTTATATTTATTTTTGTTATCAATTTCATATTGGCATGAACATAACCTGTGCGAATTCCGCATGATAAAATAGAAAAATCTACCAGTATTACTTACATAGTTATACTATGTGTATTTATCTGTATACATTTAGGGTGTATTTAATTAATTTCTGATACACATAAAATGTTGATTTTATCCGCGATAGCGGAAGCCTATCTGAAATGCAGTGACTAATATCATTTATTAGTTCTAAAAATATTTGATAAGAGCAAGCTATTTTATAAAATTTTCGTCCAAATATCTTACCAAACTATCAAAATCACCAAAGTATTTTTTTGATTATTTATACCTAATTATTTAAGATTTTTTGTCACTTAATTATAATTTATTTAATTCCACGCCTAATTTATAAATTAACTAAACTTAACGAATAAGTATTTATTTTAATTTATATTTTGTCGAGTGATATACAAATTGTGCACATTGAATAAAATCATAAACAAGAAAAAAAAGTATTTTTTGTTACTTTTGGAACACATTCTCTTGGAACCTAAAATTATGGGCTAGTATTTTACCGATTCGGGTTCATAAATGTAATACATACCTATGCATAAATGGTCTAAACATCATGTGATATTCTCTTAAAGAGTTATGGTAAAATGTAAACTGGTCAGTTGGGTACCGTAATGAATTTCTAAACCCATTTAAGAGCTCTTAACCATAGCAGTCCTCGACATTGTCTCTACCCTATCATGATTGGCCTAACCTCGGCCAGAACCACAAACTAATTTGTTAATCTATCTGGAAAATGTTAGTATTATTTAACTTTCTCAACTATGTATAGATAAATTTGTGGATTTAATATCTCTCATAAGTTAAATTATTATAAGTAAAAAATTATTACAAAATTGCCCAAAGCAAATTTAGCAAATAGTTTCCTATCTTCAGCAGATATGTAAGGAGAAATATGTTAAATTAAAATCTGTTGGCGCCAATAGATTGAAGTTACCTTGTGTTTGGTCTACTTATTGCGGTGCGCAGTAGTACTAACGCTATTCTATCACAGCGTATTGATGGCTGCGTCAGCATCACCTAGGCTATACTTTTAACATGCAACTCTTTTGAGAAATCACTTTTGGAAATCAAAACGGTTTAATAACCTCTGTTATTCTACCTTAACCTACTGTTTTGTTATTTGGACCAGAAGTAATTTATGTATCGTTCTTATTTTAAGTACATACCCATATCATGAACGATAATAGTATATTCATTTAGAATTGATTCAATTTTTTAATCTAACTTTAAAAGTAGATATATTTGTCTGAACATAAACATCCAATGAGCCAACATTGTATATATATATTTATATATTTTAAATTTGTTTTTCTTACAAATAGACAAACTTTTCTTATTTTTTGACATTCGTAGTTGTAGCACAATAAAACACTGCCTTCCTTAGTACGGATATGGTCTAATAAAGAAGGAAGGGCACAAAATGCAGCAGTGCTAATCGCTCCCTGTGTATTTTTAATAATTTGTAACTGTAATTTGCTCTACTACATTTTGATTTTTTTGTCAAATTTAATAAATATTCTTCGGAATTCTTCGGACATTCTCTCGGAATTTTTTAAATAAATCATGTTATATTTTTGTTAAAACAATTATTTAATTATTCTATTCGAAAATAAAAATGGAAGATGCATAGTTAGTTATTTAAACAAAATACTTGATACAATTAAAACGTCACTCAACGTGCCCTATATTATTAAAACAGATGAAAGCTATGTTATGATAACATTTCTACTGAAGGTAGAAGTAAATATAACCACCTGCTTAGAGGCGGTTGATGAATATTTGGCAAAAGTGAACTACGTCGGTTAATTATTGTACCTATTTTAAAAAAAGATGGCCATTTGTGGAAATGCAAAAGGCAAACTTATTACTGCCATGTTATCGTCAATCATTCCAACCGTTTCCATCTTACATATGATTTCTCGGTAAGCCTGCCTTGTCTTGTATCAGCTTTCGATTTAATATGTACTTACTCTGAAATGTAGGCACTACAGGAGTGTGATAATAAAGTCTCATATTTACTATTTTATTATTTTATGTTTTATGATCATCCTATTTTTACTTCAAGTTGATAGATACAAAATATTTAAGAAAATTTCATACCTCCTAAAGAGAACGGGTAAGAATTAAAAATGCATTTATAAAACTCAGCACTGGGCACTTTATAATGTGGCTGGATTTCAATTGACAACCTGCTATCATGTCTAGGAAAGAAAGTGAACTTTATACCCTGTCAAATGAAAGTATGATGTCAGTACCTACAAACCACAAAGCTATAAATCTTTTTCAAACCCCCTTTTGTGCTTAAGTGAGCAACGCATTAATTAGTTTCATTACAAATTAGTAAGATTGTTATTTTCATTAGTCGGCACTATGCTGAAACTAAAATATCGCCGTCTACTCACCTAATGCCAAAAATATTTTAATATATTAAACCAATAATTTCTGCACAATTGTACCAGTTTATTAACAATATTAAACAGTTTAAGACAAATATCAGATTTTTACGGTCTGAGGGTGGGTATTAGAAAATACTTAAGATTAACGTAGAATGAGCCAACGTCTCCAACCGCTTTACTTGAGCTCTGGAGACTAGCTTCTGCGAATCCTAGAGCCTCCTAAGTATCTCCCGTTTCTGCACAAGAGACATGTTCACCTCGTCTGTTGGTCGAAAAAATAAAAGTATGTTTCAATGAGAAATTTGTCTCTAGTAATAACAATATATTTATAATATAAAAGAAAATAATAAGATACATACATGTTACATATACTATACACTGTGTCCCACCATCATTCCCAATAAAAAAAACAGCTAATTGATCCTGCGATTTCTAGTGTTGTTAAAAAACTAATCAAAATTCATCATGGTTACCAAGAAAAAAAGTTAAAACTATACATGAAAATAGTTGAAGAATCATGTAATAGTATCTACTAATATTTATCGGCGCGGCATCGGAATTCGCGCGCTGACCGAATTGACACCGTCTGTTATATAATAACTTTGAGGATGATTTTTTTTTATATGTTTTTTTTTATATATAATTGGTTACACTGCACCCCCCTCAAGTCTTCGGCATGGTCTTGGGACACTCTGTGCAGAAGTTGTCCAATTTTGGGAACAGTCAATATTAATTTAGACGTCGTGGGTGTGCTTGCTCAGAGCTTTCTCGCGAACTTGTCGACCATATCAACCTTGGAGTCACGTTTCGTTTATGACAACCCGACGCTGGTAGCTGAAACGAGGTGCTTCCAGGCTGGTGAGAATAGATTTTCGGGAGACCTATCCTTGTAAAGTTGAGTTTAGCATTGGTCGGAGGTAGTGATTTTCGCTTTATTGTTGAAGTCGGGACGGGCGCTAGGTGCTTAACCGCTATCTTCCGAGGACTATTGCAACCTTCTAGCTTTAGTTTTGGTGGTAACCGTTTATTGAATCCCACCATAATCGCCTACGATTTTGCGGCGTTTACCACAACCTACCGTTTGCGAAACCAGCTTTGGCTGACGTTGAAGTTTGTTGGTCAATATAGGCCACATTAACCTTTATGGAACTCTGATCTCCATGGTGAGCGTTTTCGATTTGTCACCTTCAATTTCCACGATTTTTTTTTTCTCGAATATGAGAAAATACCTGTCACCAGTTGTGCGGGGATTTCTGACATTGCGAGGCCATGACACTCCATCGAAAGTTTTATCGATATCCAGGAAGACTGTTGCCGCGTTTATCACTCTAATGTACAATACCTAGTATCGCCGTTGCCTTTATCAAGCTTTGTAAAAACGATCGAAAGCAAATGAAGGCTACTCAAATGGAAGACAATGTCGAAGATAATAAAAACAAAAGAATACTTTGGTATGCAGCTGACTCCGCTGTGCGAAACTCGCAGAGTAATCTAATGAAGGATGTACGAGTATTTTATGGAGGTCATTATCGATCGTGCCCATTCGATATTCAATCTATTGACCACAGCCGTATGTAATTCACAAGTAATATGTAGGTAATTTCTCCGCACACGTGTGAACATGTGTACTTGCCTCAAAACAATGAGCCTTAGACAATAACACCATCACCGCGTTCTTATATAAATAATAACTGAAAATTGTATCTCGCAGTAAAGCGTAAGTCGTTCTGAAGCCAGGATCCAATTAAAATGTCATCGCAATTATGTGAGTACACATTAATTACTTGAACAATTTTATCAGCTTACATCTCAGGAACGTTTTCGCAAGAATATTAAATGTATAGGTACCTACCTTCCCGGCGATCAGGGCATCAATGCAAATAGACCTACTCTCTACCTCAATCTCATATCTGCTAAGTACTATGTTTGTAGTAGGTACACGTATCTATCATCCATCCACCATTATAAACGCCATGCACTTTTGTTTCTATAGTACGTCAATGTTAGGTAAGCCAATGAAGTTAAGAATCACGAATTCCAGCTAAAACACTGTCTTTTTTGCCGGTTTCATAATCTTAACTAAAATATAATTTATTTACACATGCGTAAAATGAAATACAATAAAATAAAAATTAAGCTAACATAAATCATGTGATTTAAAAAGAGAATACAGCAAGAATGTACGAGTTAATTTAATTAAATATAAAAATATATATCTTTGGTTTAAGGGGTGCATAAGTGATTACGGTTATATGATGATATTATATTATTACTAACTGTACAACCCCGCGCTTCATCAGTCAAAACCGCCCAGCACTTATAGCTTCAATTACATTTTTAATACTAACCCTAATAAAACAAAAAAAATGCCGAAAGGAGGAGGTAGATTTCACCGGACAAAGTAGGGGATAGGTGAACTACAAATGTATCAAACATTCCTTTCAGTGTTTTAAAAAATGAAACCTCTGATTCTTGATTGATCCAAATACGAGTATATAGGTAGAAAATGTAGGAAACTTTACTGATTTATATATCTACTATTATGATGATATTAAAAAGTATATAGGTACACGGTAACTAATAAAATACATATTTTTCTCTTTTATATTATCATTATATCTAATATATATAATTTAGTATTTGGTTTTGTGGTCAGAATAATGGATTAAGTTAAGTTGGTCTAACCATCGATGGGTCTAACAACGACCACTCCACAATCGAAAATCAATGAAGAATATGCATAATTTAGCATGTAATTCCTTATGGTAATGTAAGTGTCAAGTACTTGGTATACCTACTCGTACCTATACCAACTAAATACACCAAATAATCAGCCTTCGCATTGCTAAATTCCTATTAAGTGAGTATGTATATATTATCAGGAGTACGAATTGGCATTGAGTCATACTTGATTAGTGGCTTGAATTTTAAAATGTACCGAATTGTGTCATTGTCATAAACGGACACATGTAGGTTTTTTAATTAATTGGACGTCATTAAACAAATAAACATTTGATGATCTTAGTTCGAATCTTGTTATTACGTACTTTGTTCACAAAGAGACTTACAAGGACGTAATGTTCCGATAAGAGGAAGAAGTGACACAGTATTTTAGGTATTTTTACATTTTTGGGTAAGCCAAATCTATTTTTTATAATGTTACCAAGGGCTAATATTTTAAAAAGACATTTTTTGTATGTTAGGTATTTTGCCCCACCCAAAAGATATACCCAGAAAAGACTTTCAAGTTATCATAACATTAACATTGATTCCCACATTTCCATACCTCCAGAACTAGTTCCTTTACTTTGGGAGGCGGAAGACTTGTTGTTGTATCCACTAATACTCGGTCTAGGTTCTGAATTGTAAAGGGTGCGTCTACTGCCCTTCTTCTTAGATCCGGCCTCCAGAACACTTTTGGCCACGGTGGTGCCACTATAAGGAAGATATCCTTCTCTTCGTTTAGGTGCATTAATACCCGGTGTATTAAACAGGGGGGTGGAAATACCCACGCGAGTTGATAATGCCTGATCTCGCTGAATGCGTTGTGATACACAGCATCTTGGTCGGTTTGATCTAATGGATATATAGTTTGGGACCACGTGCGCCGTGGAAGATGCAAAGAGGTCTATAGTGGTACGCCCTACTTTCGAAATATTACTTTTCTGATAGATGCCACTCCGTGGGTAAGTTTTTTCACCACTGAACGGTTGTCGCATTGGACAATTACTGATGCACGATAGAGCTGGAGAGATTGGTTTTCCAATGTTTTTATTATTGCCAACATTTCATTTGCGTTTGAATGTAGTATCGTTTCTGACTTTGACCACATCCCCCGAATATGTTGATTGTTCGGGAGACTGCCCCACGCCTGAGCAGAGGCGTCGGACGTTAGAAAATGAGTCACTGAAAATAGGTCGTGAATTTTTGATGCTCTCCTGTAATTTTGTAACCACCAATCAGTTCCAAGATTACCTCCCAAGTTAGCTTCATTTGGAATTTCGGATCTTTGTTTTGAAGTTTTGTGGAGAACTTCATTAGGGCTCGACTGTACTTGCCCTCGGAATAATAAAACTCGCAAAGTTTAGGGTTCCCAGTTCCCACTAGACTTTGACTGAGAAGTCGAAGTGAGATGAGATTAACTTTGAGAATTTTCTTTATAAGATATTGCAAGCTCAATTGTGACTAAATTGCCATAATGGTAGGTACAATATTATATCTCGTTTGTCGAACAAATCACATTTTTAATGTCAGTTTACTGAAACTATGACTGGCAGCGGGCGACAAATTATTAGACAGCGTCAATATCCATCTAGCAGTCAAGCATGGAACTTCTTACTTAAAACTACTTTATCTATAGAAAATTAAAAATACGTTTTACAAATAAAATAAGTTTTGATAGGTACTTGTTATGTTATAGACGTACCTACGATGTTTTTCTTTGAAGAGGAAATGCCTTTATTAAATCAATATTTTACCCTAAAATGAAAACTTATGCAAAAAGTTCAACAACGATGTCAACGCACAAGAAAAGGTTAATAAACTTTTTAAACAATAATTTACATATTTTTGGGTAACATATTGATTTAAAAATATGAATTCGACTTTTACTTTTACGGTTAGCTTTAGGTTTTGGTATTTCTATTGGGCCATTAGGATAACATTTATTTAGAATATGGATGTTGCAGATTTTAGCTGATAAATTTATCAGGAAGCTGATATATACGGTGACAATCAGAACATGTTTATGCTTATCAAAGCCTCAGCCGACCAACTTACTTACCGTAAAGCACTACTATGAAAATTCAAAATCATGCAGAATAAAATACTTGGAATTAAACCTCGTATATCTTTTTCATCGATGACAGCGTATATAAACTAATTATTATTGATACATTAATGTTTGTGCAAGGAGGGTATATATTTTATATACCCAGATAACACCACGAAAGTACATATATATATTCATATGTATGTATATTCATACATATACATATAAGTTACTAAAAACAAAAACGATTTCATTAAATTGAGGGTTTGGATGATGAACGACTCTGCATATTAATTTTATTAAAATGTTCAGTAAAATTATAGTTTTCAAAGATTGTGTCATTTATCTTTTCAAGCAATTTGCCGCTATTAAAAAACAATCATCAGTAATATTACAAATAAGTCAAGTACAACTTTGGATCTCTTACGCTACGCCGAGTTTATACGCACTTGACATTTGTATTAAAGGGTGATAATGATTGACGTCACCATCAATTATCACATTTATCTGCATTCTACAGACACACTTTGTTGTGATTGATAAATCGTGACGTTTCTGGTGTGCGATATCCCTTAGCCAGTCTTCTCGCTTACATTATATGTACAAACTAAAAAAAAAAGCACATTTACGTAATCCAAATTTCTGTAGAAAAATATATTGATTGATAAGGGATTTATGTAATACTAAAAAAAATTATTATGGTTTTATTTTAAGTAGGTTTCGATAAATATAAGATAAGCATGCTTTTATTACGTAATAAAATAATATTTATTTGGCCTTTTAGCGCAATCAGTAATTTATAATAACATGTTATTTTGAAATGTTGTTTTAAAGAGCACTTGATATAAAAAAAACAGTGTGAAAGTGTCCACACCACGCGCGTTAGTAGTAAATCTCCTGTTACCCACTGTCCTGTTTCCTGTTTCCTGTCCTGTGGTGGTGGTGGTGTGTGGTGGTGTGTCCTGTTTGTGTAAAGTTGATTAAATTTGTCAGTATAAACTATTCAAACAACGCTATTCACCGTTTACTGTTTAACTATAGGTGATGTTTTTAGAGGCGTGGTTTTCAAGAAGAGATAAAACGCATATAATTTGATGTTATGGCTAAGAATTTAGTTTTATTATAAAGATTTTATTATTTGCAAACGTTGTTCAGAAGTAAGTCTATTCACTGTGAAATGGCAAACCAAACTGAGCATAAATCAAGTGACAGCTGTCAAAAACACCAGCTACGAAAAAAGTAGTGCTAGATTAAAAACCACGCCTCTAAAAAAAACACCCTATTTGAACATATCTCACAATTATTATTATCTGTATTATACACACCTGCTTTCCAGCAGATAAGCCTTGGGCTTGGCTGGTATATAAAAGTAAATAAATGTAAATTTGTTAAATAAACCAAATAAAATAAATAAATAAAAAAAAACTATAAGTGAAAGTCACATCACCAAAGACTTTCGATACCACCGAAAGTCACCGGAAGATCCGAAAGTCCGGTAGATTTCACCGGATCAAATTAGGGGATAGAAACCTCCAATTGTACGAACTTGCATCAAACATTGAATGAGCTACCGCCCGATCCACTCTTCGCGCGGCAGCTCGCGCATCTCAACCCGCCGCCGCCGTACCCTTGCGCAGCGAGAGTTCGTATACTGAATCCCTCTCTATACTGTGCCGTAAGGGTTGCTCATATCAAAAATGGTTTCATACAAAAGTTGTAGGGAAATCATTGGCCTACAATTTACATTATGAATAGATTTAATACTGTGCCTATTAAGAAAGGAATGATTTTTTTAATTTTGAAAAACCACTTTTTCCCACCCCTAGGACCAACGGTTGGTGCTATTAAAAAAGTTTTAGACCCTTACTTAAGGAAAAATATAAAATTAAAATGAATTTGATATCGAAATATATACTAAGAAAGTTATAACAAAATTTCACGTTTTCGAAAAAACCCTTCCATTTTTGTCCCCTGGTCTGATTTTCCCATTAACGAACTTTACCGAGATTTTGTGCCCTTAAATTTTATGTACCAATTTGAAAGTGATTGGCGTTATCGTGTCCACAAGAAAGTGATATAGCATAGATAGATAGATAAATATATAAACTTTAAAACTGAGGGTGGTTTTAGGCTCTAGGACATATGCAACGCGAAGATATGCCGAAATTTTCATGTCATGACATGGTACCCATTACAGGAGGTAACTTTTCTAAAGAAATCTACCTAAAATTAATCAAATTAATAATAATAATTAATACTAATTTTTATAAATATACCTGGTCCATACGTATTTTTTTTTTACATTTTTTATATTTATATACTACTTTGAATCTTACAAATTAAACGCCACCGCACCTGAAATTGAACTTTGAATCTGTTGGTTAATATTTAACCATTATTATATGCATATGTATTGTGCAAGTGTATGCACTATACACTCCCCCCCTTTCTCCACCCAAGAGATTACCTCTATATTGCCTCTATAAAAATGCTATAATTATTATCAAGATTTAAAAAATAAGGGAATCGAGCTTCTGAATTCCATTTCGAAACATTATAAAACACTCCTACTTTAACACCCCTGACTCCTGTAACCTTATTCTAAAACATTAAGAAGATGCTTCTTTGACGCAGAGGGCTGCTTCCGACTCGGGCGTCCTAGGTTCGTTCCCCAGTGTGCTACGCCCGGCCAGTGGTCTAGTCTCAAAGCGCGAGCGAGGAGCTATCAGTGCGAGCGAGAGGGCCTGCCCTAATCGCGCTCGATTTTGAGACTACGGTTACAGATCGCTAAGGAATGATTCAGTTGTATTTTCAGCACCGAATAATAGTGCGCTCGAAACTTCGCCCATCGCTACACTATAATTTATTATAACATCATAGGACGCCCAGTTCTACAGCGTATAGTTTTAGCGTTTTACTAATATATACATAAGCCCCTAATCCTAAGTAATATTATTGTAAATGTAATTACCTGTATTGTTTTGTCCTAGTTGTATTATTGTATTTCTGCATTGTTTTAAACTTTATTTTGTTATTCTGTATTGTTTTTATGTTTTCTCTTAATGTTTTTATGTTTGTATCGCTTTTATAAAAATAAACGATGGCTATGCTTTGGTTGGGCAGATATAAAGACTAAGTCTTTGAAACTGCTCATTCGGCGGCTAGTCTAGTAAGCCCCTAATCCGTTATATACCAATAGTCGTTATTTTGGTAGAGAATTCTAGTGACGCGCGCGTTTTACGCTATTTTAGTTCATTCATCAATTCGTAACTATTTCGTATGTAGCGTGAGCATTTTTAATAGAACCACGCAAGCGCGTTTCCATTTATAGTCCATAAATCAAAATGCATAAATCTTATGCTGATTCGTACCGTCTTCTATAATAGTCCCTTAGGATCAGCAATTTGTGCGTATTTAGATGAATGTGTGTGAGCCACCAACGCAACGCAATCAAACTGGAAGCGAATTTAAATTCAACGTTGTCATATTATTTATCATTATTTAATAAATTATTTATTCATAAAAGACACACATATATGTACTGGAAAAATATGGTTTTGGCTGCCAGAAACCTAACTTTATGGCAAATCTTACAAAATTGCGTACCAAACTCACATACAATATTTAAGTAAAAAAAAAATAGCAAAAAAAAATGCATGAAAACTAAATAAGCTAACATAAAATAAAATTAACACAAAAAGAAACACAATTCAATATAAAAAAAACCAAAACAAATTAAAGTAGGTTTGTAAAAGTTTTCTATTAGGTATACATAATTTAGGTTTACTAATCCCGAAATGTTAATAATATAAACTATTGTAAGCGCGGATCGTAAGTTTATGTAGATTACTATATAATAATATATGGGTATTTAATTTATTAGTCACAGTGTGTATAGGTGTGGATAGGCCGACCGCAATCTTAACAATCTTAATTTGGTAATGGATTAAAACTTAAATTAAAAGAAATTATCGAAAAAACAAATCAAAATTATTTAGGTATCTTAATTAAATTAACTTGACATTCTCGCTGCATTCCTTTTTTACATTACACGAATTATGTTAACTTAATTGATACTTTGTTTTTTTTTTCATTTTATGCATTATAAATTATTAGTATTTTAGTTAAAGTTAAGAAACCGGCAGAAAAGACAGTGTTTTAGCTGAATCTATTTAAAATGTATTTATAACGATACACTGGATGTATCGAAAGGTCTTAAATGTAAATTTATTTATTGAAATAAGATCATTAAAGTGTCCATCCGCGTTACGATGTTTTTTTTTTTCAAATAAAATACTCGTTTAATGATGTCCTAAACAGGTAAATCAACATGGTGACGAGTTTTTTTAACAGTATATATAAATTTTTGTGGGGCAACAAAACTTTAACGCAAACAAATGATTTTTTTTTAGAGTACATCAGCAGTGAATTTGCTGATGCTTAAACCCGTTCCGCGCGCTATGATCATCGCGACCTTACTTTAAGTGTGTTATCAGCGCTAATCATCTTAATTTCAGTGGAATAATATCTAAAATCCACGATCATTTTTATAGACATCAGTTTAAGGCCAGCGTTGCTAACCTCGACGGTTATAATTAGGAGGTAGGTTTTCAAAGATTTGTTTTTATACCGACAATTTATAATTTACAGGATATCGTATTGCAATTGATTCCGTTTACCTTTAACTGACCCTGCATTTAACAGTTAATCATCAAAAGATTGTTTGCGTGGAAGCCTGCCAACGAGACAGAATTAAATGCAAGATGTACTTGAGATCTGAAAGATGAGATCTTTCCTTCCCTTGATGCATCGTCTGTTTATAAAAACGTGCTAATACTCCATCGCGAATATTATGTTTACGCGAAGTGAAATCTCTCGGGTGCAGTAGCCGGCTTGTTTTGATCAAACGCTTGACCATCATGCGCGATTTCATTCGATTCATTCGACGCGATACATTTGCGACGAACGGACTGTGCTATCGTTATAACGCGAGTGGATTAATTTAATACAAGGTACTGCCCATTATATTAATATATTTTACGGTAAATAACATTCGAATTGGGACATTATTCGTAGTTCTGACGGAGCAACAAAGATGGCGTCAGTTGTATCATTCTGTCAATAGGTTCGATGCAGCCGCCCAACCCTCTCGTAGTACGGTCTCCGAGCCGTTTAGTTCGCGAGCGAGCGTAGCGCCCTCGGGCTGAACCGCGCGCAAGCTTCAACGATACCTTCTGACATTTCATGATTTTTTTACGTAGAAAACGAAACAAAAAATAAATTAAATCAGTATCCGAAAAGACAAATGTGTGTAAACCGTCGGTGTTTATTTATTTAAGTTCGGATAATTCGCTAGTGCTGCTATTCCGAATTAGGGTGAAGTCGCGGCAGCGGTGGCAGTTTTAGTCGCGGGGTGTATTGATTTTTACGCGCACTTTCTTTCACTCGCCGGTGAAGTGTGCGACGTAACAACGTGGACTATTCTTTGTAAACTGTTGTGAATGTGAATAAATAGGCATCGGTTGACACATCGCCCGTCGCGTGGAGTGTCGCTTTTTGGTGACAATTGATTGGGTACGTGATATTTGAAATTTATCGTTTTCCTTTTGTCGATAAGCCTTTATTTTAATTAGTTTATCCGTAAGATAGACATCCTACCAAGTACCAATTAGAAGAAATTTAAGAAAACAGACCGCATTGAATTAAATATACTTGAATATAGCTTTTCTACCGTGGCCCAGTTTTCCTGTCATCCCAGAAATCACATCGCATATGTATTTAGAGAGATATTTTTGCTTAGTTATGCGCAGATCACGTCTATCTAATTTTCATTGGTCCACTTTATAAATAAGTTGTTTACTGCTTATAAACATCCATCAGCTGACTGGATATTTTTGTTTTGCTAAACACATGCGTAGTTTTAAAAATGTGTAAGTAAATATTACGAGCCGCGATCCTAAAAGTTTTTCGGTATTTTATACTTATATTCATTTACGAAATACATATTTTCCGTTTCAAAAGACCAAATAAAAAAAATATACACCCTATCAAAGAACTAAATAAACCTTTTAAAAACTGGGTGACTAGAATCTATTTTTGTAAACCTTCAATTTAAATGTATGTTTAAGTATTATTGAAGGTTTTTATTTAATATTTTTGATAATATTTCATTAATTGTATCTTATTTTTATATAAGTAGGTACCTATTTTAAGACGATAAAGAAATAATTATTATTTATATCGCGTTGCCGTTCCCCTTCCGTAATTCGTACGGATTTTATTTTTTTATAAATAGATGTCAGATTAGGCCTCTGAGCTAAAAAAAACACACTGGCGCCATCTAGCCTTCGTAAATAAAATATGAATCATTAAATGTGGCGTGTTTTCTCAATTGCGCTTGCGCTTTCATTAAAAAAAAAACTAAACATGGGGAGCGGTGCTGCGATTTGAGTAGTTAGTGTTTAAATTTATATGATTTTATTAGTTTTAACTGTGCAGATTGTATTAATGTTCATTGGCATGAGATTACAGTATGCCGGTTTATTTCAAGACCCAATTAGGAAAATCTACGCAATTGTTAATTTGTTAATCATACCGCAAGGAGGTCTACAGGGTAGGTACAATAAACTAACACTAGGTTGCGTTTGGGGTAAATATTTATTGAACACTGCTCGATTTTATAAATCATATCAAAATATAAATATAAATCAAAAATATAAATAAATTATTAGGAAGGTATACTCGGACAGTATTTTAGGTAACCAAACAATAACAATGGAGGTATGTCTTTATAATTTGTATGTAGGTATATTTTTTCTGCAATATTACGTTAGTAGCAAAAAAACTAAACACATTGTGTGTGCACATTGTGCACATTGTGTGTACTGTATATAAATATTATAAGACCATATCAGCCGTAGCGTCAAATATTTTATTATGTTCTAATAGTTAAATAGGTTACGATAAATATGTAAATGGGTAATTTCGGGACTTACCTAGACGCTTTCATGACGGCTGACCTTTATAATTTGTGAATTTTAGTGGCGTCCGGAAATAATAGAGATAGACCTATTTGGGTCACTGCCAAGCGCCAAATTCCGTTTTATATAAAAATCGCGAGGATGGTCACTGAACCCGCTGCGATATTCGAATTGCACACGATTTTATGAGCTATTTTTGGATTTCTTCAAACTTACTGAGCGCTTATTTGCCTATTGTAACAATATGTGTAATAAAACTTGCTGAAAAAACCGCGCTTCGCTACCAAGTTAGCTAAGTCTTGTGACATTTTTCAGGGATGTCAGAATTCAATATAAAAATAAAGAGAATAATATTTAACCATAATTTAATATTAATAAAAATATTTAATTTAATAAATAACAACATACCGTCAGTTAGAACTTAATAACGCAGGTAGGTTTGAAATAACGAGTAATTAGTGTTCTTAGCGAATTTTCGCTCTTGAGTACGTATTAGATTTTAATTTATTTTTAGGTAAGTAAGTGTAATTGAAATAAAAGGTATTCTTTATCTAGAGGTAAGAACGCAGAGACATTTATTTAAATTGCGTTTTAAATTCATTTCGAATGTAAATATATCCCTAAAATATATACCTAAATATATACATATACATATATAAATATATATAATATTTTAAAAAGATTTTTCGATTGTTTAAACACTTATTATTATTAGTCAACAGCAGGAGAAAAACAAGTAGAAGAAGATAGAGATTGGGTGAGTACCTCTGCTGGACGTTTCGGAGCTCCGTGGCCCCTTCTTCAACAGCTAAACGAAGACTGTTTAGCTGTAATACTAATTTAGCTAATACCGAAAGCACAGATTCTGTGCTTTCGGTATTAATTTTTCTTTGAACATTCTGGCTATATATTTTATTTGCAAAAAAATTCAATCCTTAAAATATTAAAAAGCATTCGAATTTTCCAAATGTCAGTACTGTCAAACTTTTATATATGTTAAGCTAAAGGTGTTTACCTATTTTAACATAAAAATCATCTAATTATATATATATATATATATATATATATACATATGTAAATATATATCTAAATATATCCGTATAATAGTCACGTCCGTATATCCGTTCCGTACATTTAACATGTATTTTTTTTTCGGTTTTTATTAAATATCCAGTAGTTTATTCCGTATAAATTACATTAAGTTAAATTAGATTAAAAGTTGTGTTTTATAAAATATTTAGAAATAGACGACGCAATTACTCTTGTAATTAAAATGCCGAAGGCTATGGTTATTTTTTTGATCATCAGCTTGCATCTATTTACTTCTGGACATGTGGCCTCCAATAAAAGCCAATTTGGTCCGTTCTCTCATCCACCCAACGGTATTGTGGTCTGGTCTGAATTACTCCCAATGGTCCCTCTGTAGCTCTAGGGTAGAGTACCTACTATTATTTATTCTATGCCCAGGTGTGCTTTAAGTCTTCAATATGATTGAAGACTTAAAGTCTTCAAAGTCTTTCATTTCATCGATAAAAAAGATTCAAAGTCTTTCATTTCATCGATAGCAGCAAAAGCGCGAAATAAATTATAATAAGAAACGTGTCTAAAGGACACTTATGGCGCATCTATGTATTCTATGCTTATTCGAAATCGGTCTCGCTAACTTATATATTTCGAGCATGGCGCATCTTGTTTTCTATGAAACTATAATGTTTCATCACTAAAACACTATAACACAACAATAAAACACTATGAAACGATTTACGATCAATAACCTAGTTCGATCGACATGATGCAGAATCTGAATTTATACTACATGCTTTAATTTTAATCTTTATTTAAGACGTTTTCTGTTAAATAATAACAAAAAACAATACAATAAACTAAACAAATATTAAAACATTGCAGTAAACTAAAAGTTAAATTAAAATAGTTATTTTGTTTAAAATATAAATAAATTAAATTCAGCTAACGTACTTTCTCATATACTTAACTAAGTATATTTTTTTGATTCGCTTGCAATTGGCTGGTTGTGTGATTTATTACATAAATGTAGTTAGAGCTATTTAAAAAAAATGAAATACTTAAGAGAAACATTCTGCTATAATTTTATTAGTCTTATCCCCATAAAAAACAGTCCCGATTTAACATCTAGAATATCAGACAACCGGCACCCTAATTTCTATAATAGTCCTCAAACAGTGCGCATACTAACAAATTATACATCAGATTAGTCATTTCCTATTGTATAAACGGCGCATTATAATTATAATGCAAATGATATCATAAGTTATGGTAAAACAAATAAATTACCCTTAAATTGGGATAATTTTTTTGGGCAGGGTGTAAAATTAAATATATATATATATATATATATATATGTATATATATATATATATATATATGATTGCTGTCTCGCAATAGAAATATGACAGCTTTAGAATCTACGATTACGTATGTAATGCGATTTTTTTTTATGTGGCGCCGTAAAACGTTTGCCAATTCACATTGCGCGTTTCGTATAAAAATAAGTTTGATGCGAAATGCGCAGCACGGGCATGCGAATAACATAGATATCAAAACACGCTGAGTTATGTTATTCAGATATTATAACATTAGGTATTTATGTATTTATAATTCCCTTGTGCGAGTGTAATTTAATATTAATCTTTTCATGTATTTCTATACTTTAGCGAAAACCTGTCATCAGTCAATTTTAGACCCAATTGTATGTACCATTTTTTATAAATTGCACTGTTGGTTTTCCAAATAAACAATAAATAAATATATAAAAATGAATATAGGTACCTATGTGTGTTTGAAGAATTATAGCTCAGAAACTACTCGACCGATTTGGCTACTTTTTTAAAAAATGTTTATAATAGTTGGAAGATGGTTTTTAGGAAAGAAAAATTAGAAAATCGGGTGTAAACTAAAAGCGTATTCTACAAGCCATGGTCACCAGGTAACGAAGATAAACTCCGGTTGCCTGGCAACAGAGATGTACCTGTGACGTTTGATAAAATTAAACGAAAATATTCTGTATCCAAACGCACTCCGGTCGAATTAATTGCACTTTCAAAATAATACACATACAATCTGTTATTTCTTATTATAATGGGTAAAAATTAGAAAAGTGCCCGGAAAATTAGTAGATTCGGGAAAAACAGCATATTTTCAAAGTGTCGTCAAAGCCGCCTGGACGGTTTACACGCAATGTCCTGAAGAGCCTACGAAGCGATGAATTAAAAAAAAAAGCGCTGCGTCTGGACTGCTGTTCACTACTGTTTTGATCCACTGTCCTTCCCCCCCCCCCTCCACAACCACCAATTGCCCCATAATCATAAGCAAATTCGACAACTATAAAAAGAAGCAAAAATTCCAAAACATTTCGAAAAAAAGGGTTCAGTATTCACTACTTTAAAGCAAAATTTTGATAAAATATTATTACTTTATTCATTCACAATGTAGCAAAGCAGGCTTCCTTGGAATTCGTTTTTTTTCTACACTAGCTATTTACTTAAATGGGACTTATTAAAACAATATTTACAGTTGCTGTAATAATCACAAAGCGAATTACATTGTTGATTGGCTGAATAAAATTACTAGTTTCTTGTTTTGGGCCGTGAGAATAAAGTTGCAATTTAACGTTATCTTATGTTTTTCCTCATTATCATAGCTGATCAATATTTTTCTTCGCCAGAGTGTATTTATCTTGTACCTAAAGCTGGAAATGGCCCGTTCCATAGGGTTTTATATGATTTCGGCAAAGCCTTCGACACAAGTCTCACAATAGTAATAAAGCCACCCCTAGTATTTACGAGTGCTTGATATAATAACCTCCCCATATCAGCAAAGCAATCTCTTGAAGTCGTAAAGATAATATCGGAAATCAGATTTTAGAGATTTGTAATTTAATTACAATACATTTCACTTGAAGCCCCTTTCGGCCGGCCGCGTCTCATATCGTCGAACGCCTTCGGCGCCTCTTGTCTCGGTCCTTCGAGCGCGTTACGGACAAAGCCCGCAGGGTGTGCAGAGTCAGCATTGCCCAGGCAATGTCAGCATTGTACACCGCTGCTGGGCAAAGCGCACAGAAATAACTGAATAGCGAACATGCCCGGTTTAATATTGACAATGTTGACACTGTAATGGTCCAATTCATCAACTATTATTTCTTTGCGGGCTTGGCCACAAATCGACGTGGGTCGGTATCATTAATTACGTGGCGAGACATGAAATGAGGGGTTACGTTTTTGCTAATGGAAAAAAATAACTGTTTGCAAACAAACACCTTATGAGGTAATGTTTGATAGAAAGTCCCACATTCCAAAAATGCTTTTATCGTCGATAGGGTTTCTAAAGTTATTGATTGTTCTGAAATTCAGTCATTTCTGCGGTGTACAATGTTGACATTGCCTAGGCAATGCTGACTCTGCACACCCCCCGGGCTTTGCCCGTAACATAGACGTTATAACTGCATTTTTGCTGTGTAAACCTTTATACAGTTACTCTAGGGACTTTTCGGAGTGGGGTGAATCGCGATTTGGCACCTCTTATGACTGCTACGCTCGTAACATCGTGCGAGCGAGAACACTGGACGGGGAGGCTAGTAATAAATGACTAAGTAATTGACGTTTAATTAATTTTCTTAGCACTGCGCGGCGACTCGCGCAATGTTTGATACAAGTTCGTACAATTGAAGTTCGCCTATCCCCTACGCCCGCCTATTCCCTAATCCGCGAAATCTACCTACGCCTTCGGTGTGCCGAAAAATTTTTTTTAGGTGAAATATGGTTCTTTTTTTTAGCAATGAAGAAAAAACGATATGGACATTGTAATGCAGTTCACGGGAATGACGTCAGTTTTTGCGAGAGGGGGGATCGGATTATGACAACAGGATGTTCGTAGGGGGTTGGGGAGGGGTCGAAAAATAAAAAAATCGATGATGTAATATATGAACCACCCCTTTGTGGTTGCACGTAAAGGTCATCCGTCCATAGAAGCTTTTGTGCGCTACCCTAAAGCCACTAATTGAATAAAAGCTGACACAAATTTGTGTAGCAAATGTTTGGCAACAAGTGAAAGTTATATTCATCACAATATTGGAATTAAGTTAACTTAGGTTTTACGCTTACTAATTTGATTATCTCGTTGCCGGCACACACAATCGCAGCCGGTCAAGTAAATGCGTTCACTCTACGCAAAGTTTTTAAGTTTACAGAGCTACCTTATCTAATCTTTCCGTTCACGAAAATTACAAAAAGGCCTTGGTATCAAACTAGCAACGGTTATCAAGTAGACGTGCACGTTATAACACGCCAATCACCCTATTAATCTAGCACAACGAATAGCTGCGTTACGGTGATAGCGAAAGACTCCTCTAACTCGACTTGTCACAGCTCGTCTATTCTCACTATCGCCCTTAACTCCTAAAACGTATGATATTCAACCTAATTTAATTAAGTTTGTATGTATTGTGAGGGAAGGAGGGAGAAAATATCATTATTAAAAATCACTTTGGTTTATTAATAGTGCACAAAAGAAATACACATATACGAGTAGATATATTGTATTTCTTTTGAGATAGATATAGTTCGATTGGGAGAGCAGACGAATTATTAAATTCCATTTCCACGGGGATTCATATCTTTGTCTGTTCGCCCAATACGATTAAAAATCTGCTTTCTATTACAACGTTGTAAGATCAGAGTAAATTATTTATTTGATATTGTGTGCCTGGAGGCATTATTTTTTAATTTTTTATCTTTGTATTATTCCTGACGTTAAATTTTCCTAATTAGTTCTAGTTATTTTTTGTTTTTTATTGACATTTTTGGTTTTTAATGTTGTTTATTTCTTTTAGTATTTTAATTTTTTTACTTGTATTATAATGTGTACATGGGGAGACCTGTTTAATAAATAAATAAATATCAAATTTACCCATGCTGCAATCGGAAAAGACACATATTTAATTAATAATAATATCAAATTAGCTTAACTTCAATAGGGCTAATCTTACCTTTCTTACTTATATCTATCCCTTTATACATTCTAATATGTAAAGCTCTTTAAGCTTGTTAACTCATAGATTTGCGCGTATAAACGCACTATTTTTGATTAACATACCTTTGAAAATAAATTTACAAAAAACAAACCATACACGGATATACTCGTACAAACGTAAAAATAATATGGCTGTCTCTAATATTAAAGACATAGGGGTGTCAGAAAAAAATTATAAATGTAATTTTTTGTTCTGGTTTTATGAATTCATATATTTGATAAATAAATTCACAAGAGTGTCCGCTCTATGTAAGTTTATGTCCAACATTAAAAACAAAGCAACCAGAGTATGTCTAAATCATGTTCAAAAATGCGTTCAATTCTATTATTCTTTGCCTTTCTAATATACAATCATATTATGCATAACTTACGCATTAGGTTAACTATCTATACAATAACATTCTATTAAACTCCCAATATCGATTTAGGAAAAATATGGGAACCCAGCAGGTAATCTGAATTTACTAAATTTATATATACAAACCTTGACGAGGGTAATAAAGTATTAGGCGTATTTCTTGATTTAGAAAGGGCTTTTGATTCGATCTCCCACAAAATTCCAATAAAAAAACTACAATTATCTTAATTGGCATAACATCTCGATTGATTCAAAGATTACCTAACTTCTAGAAAACAAAAACTTTCGTATAATCACATCTGGTAGTATAACATCACTCAGAAGATGCTAAGCTGTACTATTTTATCGATAAAGAAGTATTAGGTATATGTTTTTAATGTTTATTATATAAAACACATGTGTGTCTGTTTATTCGTGGCAAAATGAATAAGCAGGTCCTAACCCTAGACCCTAGGATACAGACCGTAATAGAATCCACATGAGCTGGAAGGCTGAAAATAGCACTACATCAAATATGAAGTATTGATGGACATACCTCACACTAAAAACGGCTAACTTTAATGGAAAACGCCTTCAGTATAGGCGATTGATAAGATCCATTTATTTGAAATAGATTTTGTTATTTTCTGCCATGGTTACAAACGAAAATTAGGGGACTCGCCACACACCCTACGAATCCAGAGCGGCCTCCGTCTTATTAATTTACCTTCACCTCCACTTTACTATTCTGGTTATCTACTACTCATCGGGTACTTTTCCTTCAACCGCATTGTTATTTCCTGAGAAATTTCCATGTAGGTAAGTACAGTCGACAGCAAACAATTGTACACAGTAAATGTAGGCATTTAATTTGCGAGCTTCGAAACACTTTGCGCGCGCATCATCATCTCATCTCATACGCAGCTACTCTTTCCCTGCCGCCAAAAGAGGAACAAGGACAACAGCATTCATCTCTTTTTATCGCGTTTCTTTGATTTGGCAAATTTGGCGAAAGTACAAACTGTATACTTTTGAGAGCTGTTGTGTGTATAACAGCGAATAAGTAGCCATTCATCATTTGCTATTCTAATATAACGCCGATTTTTCATATATCCGAGAGGATAGTGACCCCTCAACAGGCGACCCAGAGACGGATTAGGGATACGGGCTGTTCGAAAAATAATATATTATGTAAGATAATTATAATTCCAGGCGTTTACTCAGTCAGTATCATCGTCAGGGCCTGGTTTACTTATTTAGGGGTTCACAACTTTTTTTTGCAAAATCCTATTTATCAAATAAAAACAAATTCTTATAACTTTAGAGAATATTATTTATTAAAATATCCAATGTACAATTAATATTTTAAATGTGTATTACTTTGTAACATTTTATTGATTTATGTTATATTTCCTATTTAAATACATTCATTCACATCAAAATCATTACGACTTGTTTGTTTCACTTTTTCAATATGTCGGGAGCTAAATCTTGTAATGTTGCCAAATAAAATCTAAAGTTGTCGTCATATTTTCATGGGAAATTATGGGATTTTTTTCGGGGGCACTTTGTTATCCTTATACAAATACAGGCCAGGTCATAGTAAAATATTACTTTCAAAACGACATAAAATTTGTGAAATTAGATTGCTTTACTTCTGCAAATACGAGAGGCCACTGCGCTCTTGCAAAGTGTGGTTATTATTTAACCGCAGTATTTTGTAATGTGCTAGTGTAATAGTTATTTTATTGTGTGGTTAGTAGTTTTATTGTGGTAAGTGTGCGTGTTGATTTTGCCTTTCACATAAAAATAAATAAAATTACTACGGAAAATTTTCAATCTGCGAATGTAATGCTCCTTACTGAGGCGGTTTCACTTAATTATTAATGTGAAGGGTGTCCTCATTCTGTACCTAAAACGTATTTAGAACAGGGGCAGTTATAGAACCATGCTCCTATAGATATATATACCTACGCCAATTGGGCGGCCTTTCAATCCGCCCAAATGGAAAATACCAATGTGTATACCTACGACTATCTTTCGTTTCGACATGACAATGCATAATCGATATGCGAAGCGCTGATTTTTCGATGTAGGCACCGACAATCAATCCCATGGTGGCTACATACTTTCTGATGAAATACATTTTTATGTATTCCTATCTAATTTATATTATGTTAATATGCAGTATTTGCATACCTAGACTCATTCTGTGAGACTGTCAAGATATTTTTAGTTTTATTAGAGTTAGCACAGATCAAGAGCCGATATGTATTTACAAAAAGCATTGCGTTTTTGCACCACTGTTCTCGATCAGTTATCCTTCCCCCTCCACATAACCATCAATCGCCATATAATCATAGAAAATTCGACAATTATACAAAGAATTAAAGTAAAATTTTCGAAAGGGTTCAGTAGTTTCCATGAATATTATTGCTATTCACAATAGCAAAGTAGGTTTTCTAGGAATTCTTTGTTTTTTTCATCTTTGCCACATTTAAGTAGAAAAGAATAACATTTTAAACGCTTAAATACTCAAATATTTATTAAAAAAAATACATTTCCCGGTAAACTTAGTTTTTGATGAGCTTTGATAACCTTTAAGAGTGAGTATCCCCTTTGATAGAATTCTGTTTTAACCGCAATATGAAGCCCCTTTACACGAAATATTTTTTCTTGATTATACGGTTGTTACTGTATAAAAGTGTCTAAATTCACTATGTCTAAAAGTGTGTTAAACGTACTGCTGTATCACAAAACAGACTTATGTCGAAGTTTGCTAATTTCAAAATAATAATAATTTATTATTTTTATTTTTCTCATCGACCTTCTGCTTTGAGTGTGGGAATGTGGGAGTGGGGTGGCAGCATACTGCTACCCACCCCCAACGACCATTATTGAAATGATAATAAATTATATTTTTTTTAAATAATGGCTTTTATGATCTCTATTTAAAAAGTTGCTTTATATGCATTTATAGCTTATTATTTGCTTAGCAAATTATTTCAAAAATATTAAATCAGTCAATCTTTATGCGCTCTTTTTTTTTACATTTGCATAGTGTAGAGCTACCGCAAAGACATAAACCACAAACTAAGCAGGGCCAGCCCTCAACCCTAGGGTAGGTACTTATGTCACGGATGTGCCTTTGTTCGATACTTGGCCGGGCTCCCCGACATCACTACGCTTCACTCGCCTCAAAACGCATCAGTACCTTAGCATATTTGTTACGAATTAACTGCTTTTATTTTTCCTCCGATCGCAGAGGCATACGGACATATCATGTCTGGGTCGAAATCAACTATTTTTTACGCGAAAGAAAATTACTATTTTGAAAACAGCGTCGTCCCTAAAACTCCGGAAAATTGCGAAGCTCCTTCAGCGCGTCCGATCAAAAGACTTAAATATAGACCTAGAAAACCGCCCAGCTTGTCGCCGTTCGACAAACCGCCTTACAAACTGACTACCATTACTTACCCGGCACCGATAACCAAAGGCGTTTCTTTTGCAGCCGCTGCGGCCGAGACGCGACGCAGCTTCGCAGCGCTAACCAAGTCGAAGGAGGGAACGTGCAGGAGGCACCACTGCGACAAGGACCACCACCGAAGCAGCTGCCGCCTCATCAGGGACAAGTGTCGCGAGTGCGGAGGCGCCCACGCGAAGCCGCCGCGGAGGCTCTGTCAAACGCTGCTCCCCACCGGCATTCAGAACAAGACGCTCGTGCAAATCACCGAAGCCAACAAAGCGTCCGACTTTGAAAGGATTCTCAACTCTAATGCAATATTGTCGTCGGCGAGGCCGCGAGCGCAACCCGACGACCGCTCCGTCGACAATGAGGATTCGGACATTCCACTGTCCACGTACTCTGTGGTCAACATAAGCGAGACGTACAACTACCTATTCCAGCGTCACATCGACACGGTACAGGAGATCATTTGCAGTGCCGGTGGAAAATCTCTCGAGGGTCGCAACAAAAACTCCTTCGAAACTCTCGAAAAGGGAATTTTCGGTAGTCGACTACACGAGAACCTTTACAACCTATCCGAGTTCTACGACGACGATTTGCTAACCGAATCCGAGCTTCAGAACTATACAACTGCCGAAAATTGCATTGACGCAAAGGAAGTCGATCCCGGAACACGAGTATTATCGACTAACTACAACGTTGACCTTGCAAATCTGATTGGTGACGACGATGCCAAGTGTGAACATTACAACGATAGTATCGCCTATCCTGATTCTGATAGTAACGCCCCTCGTTCATTTGTAGCCGATGAATTCTTTGACGAAACATGCGATGAACTTTCCCCGGCGATTATGAGCTCGGTGCATGGCGAATTATCTAGATCCCATCACGTCATCCAACCGACGACTAATGGCTGCGAACTCAATCATTTGACAAGTTCGTTCAAAAATATCGAGCTACACAACAAAGAATCGCTGCCAGTGATAACTTTTAGCGACTGCTGCGACCGCAATTCTTGTTTTGACGCCTCACCCAAGGCCTCTTCTACTATCAGTCTGAATGTGCCCTTAATTGAATTGACCAGTGAATCGAGACCTCCAACGGTGGAGTAGTATTGACCATTGCCGCGCCTTCAAAAGATACAACAACAAATTTTAATCAATTATAATTAGGGACATATAATCGAAGTGCCGCACCCTCAATTACAATACAAATTTTATTAATAGTATTTACTGTGTTGTTATCGCATATATCGGTGTGAGCTCAGTGCCAGAAGTGGAGCATTAAGTGTATTTAACCATTTTGTGATAATGCTCGCAGTGCAACCCGAACAGAAGATGGGACGATCGGGAGACGAAAAGATTCTGCATCCTTCGGAGCTACCCGCTCCTAGTGCGTCCCAAAAAAACCTCACCCGTTCTAGTGCGATCAGCCAGAAGTCGATAGAGGTGACCTTCAGCCCTGACGTTTCCAGTAACCCTCTGAATAGATCTAAGCTATCGGTCCAACGGTCTACGGAGTCGCAGTCGACGACTAAGCGAAGCTTAGACTTGAGGAAAACAAAAAACTCCTCGGTTGAATCCACGGTAAGTTTGCCGAATCAGAAGTCGCTAGAGAAGCGACACGGCTGCCTCAGGCACCAGAAGGCCGTCAACGCGCAGTCCGACATATCTCTCGTGACACAGCCTTCGATCACCGACGACAGAAAGGCCTTGAGGGACGCTTTGTATCAGGGTATATTCCACAGGCATAGAAGGACCATTTTCGCCGTGGGCTCCTTCCTCAGGATGCTGAAGAGCAAGAATTCCAATTATGACTCAATCCGTTCCGACTCTGATGAGGTATAGCATAAGTGTTAATTTTTTTTTTCAATATTGTGCGAAGTTATTTTAATTTTGTCAAATTTTGCTTCACTATCAGCACGGTTAATTTTTGCTAATTATTCTAGACACGTATTTATATATACAAACATAAAATATTTTAGAATATGGCTAAACGTGATTAGCCTTATGATTATTAACATTTATGATTGAATGTGCTTTAATGACATACGTCAAGTTTGAATGAAAAAAATAATTGTGGTTGAAATGCAAATCCACATATTGTTATTAATTAATTCATAAGAATTGTTTACATTGGTGTTGTTTAGTTGAATATTATTTTCTACTACAATTGAATCTCTTCGATAACTGGACTTAAAGGCACTTATACCGTTTATGAACATTTATGAATACAGTATTTTAATCGCTCATGTGCATATTTCAATGTTAATTTTGGTTTCAATTGATACTTAACAACGCGCCTTAACAATCGTGCTAACTTTAAAAGGCGAAGATGTTAATTTAAGCCAACAAACTGTGGTCAACAAACATCTAATCAACCAATCAATATTGCATACTTGTCATGCTCGGATCTTAAACGAACTTAAATTGATACATTCAATACACTTCTTAGTACAAGTACTGATATATTATGAGCTTTGTATCAAAGAAGACTTCCATGTGGTTCGTGTTTTCATTTCTATCGAAATTTATTTTGTAATTCCAGTTTGTAATTTTTTTATTTTTATATGTTTTAACTATATATACTTTCGGATTAGGGTAAACAGTTTTGTAATACATGCTTTTGTAGTGTATTTCTACAGTATCAACACATTGTTCACAATTTTATGAAGGCAATTTTAAAAATTATGTTACGATATATTTATAGTAACTTTTTATATTTAGACATATGGCTCGGAGACTTTTTTTTAATAATTTCTTTTAAATATTTTATAATTATCAGGTAAGTATAAACGATTCTTTTTTTTTTTTTTTTGATTTTACTAAATGTTTCCCCAAAAATATTCTATCTTTAAAGTGTCATCTAAGTTAATAAAATATTCTGCCTTATTTTTTCTCGATACAAGGAGTCGCGCTACCTTATAAAATCAATAAACCCTTGCAGGGTCTAATGTACGCTGTTTTAATAGGTAGTACCTATTTCATTTCCTATGTAAATTAGTCAAGGTCTGTGATTTTCTTCACTCTTACCAATAATTCTCTTTTTCTTTTTCATTTTAGTCCCAACCGAAGAATTCCGGATAACTCAACGTAAAGTGAATATGCTTACATTGTCGCTGTTTTACACCATCATTGATTCCAACAAAGTGTGCGCTCAAATACTCTGGTTAAATCATATATATGCTTGAGTATGTATACTGAAATGTAGGATAAAAAGCTACTACACATACACGATTTAATGTGTATCATGGCTGACTTTAGCATGAGTTATACTTACGAGTATATATGTACATATTCACAGATTAAATAAAAAGTAAGGGACCGGTACTAAAATTATTAATCTTACAGATCCAAATTCTTAACTTACTAACTATTTAACCCTGTTTATCACGAGACATGGTAAGGCGTAGCGAAAAAAGAATCAATTTGATTATTTCGAGAGGGCCTATCACAAGAAATGAATTTGTATAAAACTATTTAAACCCTACGTTTAAAACCTTTATTTAAAACCTTGAAAACATTTAGATCAATTTCCAGAGCTGATATAAGGAAAATGTTCAGGTTGGCAATCGTTTAAGTGTGTTTACTTAGGTGATACATGAGTATTAGGAAAAATATTATACGATAACTAATCTTTTGGGTTTTTTTTTGTCTTCTACTCTAAAAGTATTTAACACAGTGCCTTTTTTACATTTGGCATGAATAAAAACATCATATTATAGATTAATAGTCACTGTTAACGTATTCAAGCAGTTCAAAAGCTAATTTAACGAAACGTTTTTTAAAATATTTATTGACGTATCTGTGTTTGTACAGTTATAAGATCTCTGCAAACTTTCAACTTTTCTGGAAGAAATGACCGAAAAGTCTCTTAATTTACAACAAAAAATTTAAAACGCTTAGTGAGAATGAATAATGCATACTTACATATTTTTTTTTGTATTCGCCCTTTCAAAATAATCACTAAGAAATAGACGCTTTTTTCGTTCCTAATATTATTGATTGTCATATATAATATAAAATATACATTTAAGGGTTATTCTCTTAAAACATGTCTTTAATCACACTTCAGAGAGATCACACAACTTCTATATCGCAACAGGGTATTCCGAACTTTTTTTTTAATATAATTTGCCGATTTCAAAGTTTATCTCCATTAAATAATTTGCTTCAAATTAGCACTGCAGACCAATCCTTTAAATAAACCGTTATACAATATATATATATATATATATATATATATATAACATTTTTTTTTATGTATCAGAAACCATCGAACTTTTAAAAGAACACTTTTAAATTGGACTTCAAATTACGGTAATGAACAAAAATATCAAATATCTTCTAAATTTAAATTTAAGAAGGCTGCATTATTTAAATTTATATCTATTTCTTATTTTAACTTGTGTTTTAGATGTAAATAACATTGTATGTAGATGACTGATATTATCATAACATATAGTAAAAAAACGTATGAAATATACGAATAAAGCGTTTAAAAATATTATTTTTCATAAATATCAGGATATTTTTTCTACATTTATCCGACCTAAATTGATTATTTATGTAATTTAAGAATTTGTATGCTTCTAGTAGGTAGAAAAGTAATTTTTTAAGTAGTATTTTAAATTCGGCGTTTTTTATGTTATTCCAGTAAAGTTTATTTCAAATAAATCGCCTTATTTTTCGACCAAACTTCAGGATAATAATATTAAGTAAATGACTATTATTGCAGAAATATTTATGAAATGTTCATTTGAAAAAAAAAATGTTAAACTACTGCGTAGCGCGGTGAGTGTTTTGTAACAGTATACCATTTGTATTGTATTGTTGTAGGATGTACAGTTAATTGCGTTAATGTGTGAATAATTCACAAAAAAAATATATGTAAACCTATTACACTAATGATTATTTGTTGAATACATTCATACGGTCATTACACATTTATGCGGATAACTGCACGTTACAGAAAATTCGCTTACATTTACCATTTTAGGTATTTTTGACCGTTTTGTACTTTTATATATTATTGATATTTTTTTTTATAAATACTGTAAACACTGAGAATGTTTGCACTAAAACTGTAAACACTCCAACCCGTTAATTGTCCGCTCACCACTTACTCATACCTACATGTTTATTGCAAGCTTTCAATGTTGTATTTTTTATTTTAGTTTAAATCGCACTTAAATTGATTTTACTTGTAATACGATATTTAAGAACGCCAAAAAGGTATTTTCATCCACGTTGACGAATGACTGAAATCGGTAATCTGTTTGTTTAAACAAAATTCTGAAATGTGTCACTTTGAAAAAATTTGAAATTTGTTTCACAGGTAATAAATAATTTTGTTTATTTACAACCGTTCTTAATTTAAACATCCTGTCAAGTTTTATGCAACCCTAATATTGTGGACGATAGGTTAGGTTAGGTGGTAGAATAATGTGGTCTGATGAAGTTTTCAGTCTGCTAATGAAAACGAAAAACAGCAAACTGGTTTCGTATATAAGTTAAATAGTAAAAAAAAAGAAATATTTTTTATAATCCATATTTTTCACCAAATGGTAATCATTTTTAAACGACATTGAATTTACAACACTAAGGAAAGATAATTACAATTTAATTTAAAAGTGAGACTTGAATTCCGGGGAGACTTAAAATATCGCCTCTATGCGCATTTATTGGTTTTGTGTACTCCACAAATCGATCGTAAGCTATTTATCCTTGTTATCACTTTGTAGGACCTTTTTTAAATAATCATATATGCAAACGAACATTCATTTCTTGTTATCATGCAAATATAGATTTTGCTTTTATTATTATTCCAATATGAAATAGCTAGTTGCGGTGATGGCCTTCATATTTGAATATACCAAAATTTGAATATAAATTTATTACCAGGAAAGAGAGCATTCTGATCTCGGCACCGTTCTAGGATGAAAAGAGTGGTCGCCAACATTCTCCTTCCTAAATAATTATTTGTTTTTTAGCAGGATGGTCATTACCGCCAAAGTGAGTTTGCTTATTAAATGAAGCTAATTTCAGACCAGCTAGGTTCATCAGTATCAGCTCGGACGGAACATAGCACGCCTCAGGGTGACTCCCGTTCAAACTGAAGAATGAATATGCTTGCTTGGGACACTGCGTAAATGGATCCCATACTAATGCGCAATATTTTTGGGCTGGTCTGACTAACGACCTACCAACTATTCATTTAATCAGAATTTATTACGCCGTATTTGACAGTTGTTTTGAAGTCGTTTGGAAGGAAACAAAGTTTCATCATTTCTAACGTAAAAGCAAAGAGTAAATAATGCTTAAATAAAAGGGACACGTCATTGAAGTTTACTCATGTGTAGTCGCTTATCGCTCTGTAGGGGCCGACGGTTGATTCGCTATTTTTTACAGGCCAGTAAAAACAAATTAATAAATGGCGGTTTCTTCTTTCCATTCATTATTAGACCTCCTCATTTCATCTATGGTAAAACTCTGGTTATGAATTATAACTAACCGGGTTTTGTCACTATCGAGTGTATGTGCTTATTGGTTGCATAACGGACCAAGCCAACATAGCGCGCTCTGTCGAGAATATTAGCTAGGATCATGAAAATAAAATAGATTATGGGGCAGTGTAGTGGTACCAAAAAATAAAAAAGAAAAGCAAAGTATTTTTTATTGCAGTTTATTTAATTTGATTTACGAGAGTGCACATTCACCAAAACATCCAGTCTTTTTTCCTTTGGTTTTAAGTTTTTTACATTTGACAGTATATTTTTTCTGTGTTCACGATCACACTGCGCATAATTCAGTTGGTGCATCAAAATACGGTCAGACTGTTATTGATGTTCACATTTTTTTATTCCAATTTACCTAAATCCTTACAATGCGATAGAATAGAATGAAATATATTACTAAAATAATTTTCACATATTTGTATTTCTCTCATTAAACATGGCAAACAAAAAAAAATTAAATATAAACAAACTTCAAGTGAATATCATTTTTTTACAATAAATACTATATCTACTTGTGTATTCTCAATACACTATGGTATAATTTAGCATGCGAAAAATATATAATTCGACAAATATATTATGTGTATTAGTGCCATTTAAAGTTCTTTGGCATGCTTAACTGTATATAACCAGTATAATGATTTTTATTAATTACCTACATATTATATGGACATTCACATATTCTAATCTGAGTATTAAAAACTTACACTTATATGCTAAATGAAATAGTGAATTATATTTATAAAAAAATCTTCATGTTCTCCTTCCTATACAGAGTTCAGTTTACTGCAGTATTCTTGGAGTACTGATTTGTGCAAGAAATATAGAAATAACAAAACGAACTATATTATATTAAAATTATTTACCCTAAAAATCACCATTCACCATAAAACCATACTTCTGAAACATTCTAATTATGTACGTAAAATCCGATGCGAGCCTTGAACGGACTACTCACTCCCGCCAACTATTTCAGTACAGTTCTGATGGGATTTTTTCCTGTGAGTGTTCGCTTTTCGGAAACTACAAAAAAAAAAGTGGTTTCAATAGTATAGTCTCAGAATAGATTATTGACTATAAGAGCAATGAGCGATAATCGAATAATCGCGCTTATGTTAATGCTGATGTAATCTTAGCATGTTCAGAAACATTAACCTTATAGTCAATTATATTTTCTGAGAGTACGATATACTTCTGATTTTGATTTCTTTTTCACATAGGTACGTTTTTACACGAGACAACTGATGTAAAAACGCTCTCTTTTTTCTCGACGGGTGTCATTTTTGTATGACAATAAAAAAGACAAATCTTGTAAGCAGAGCAGATATTTTCAGCAAAAATATTTATTTTGGTATATTGGTCAAATCACGCCAGATTTGCGTGTCAGGAAGCTTGCTAATATAATTTATGGTTACCCTACATTGACAAACAATGAGATTATCTACTTGTAAATGAGTGAACCTCCGTTGATCGCCGCTACTAAAGCGTTGGTGATTGATCCAAATTCAAAGCATACCCAAATCGCACATTCACCTAGATTGATGAAGCCTAGTTTTTTTTTATATTATTTAAAAAAAATCATTGGCATATAAACTCATTCACATTCATAGCAGTCCAAACTTACCTACTCCGGAAATTGTATTCTTTGTATGTTGACATTTCCTAATGTGTAATTTTGTTGTGTATGGAGATAAATGCCTGCCTTAGTGTGGACTCGAAGTCTACTTATGAAGACACGGAATACTATTAGAGTAAATTCGATCAAATTTATTTATAATAAAATCAATTCTGTTCTTAGAAGGCGATCAAGTTATTAAAAGTTACAAAATATTGGTGCGAGTTTGCAATGTGAAAAGCAATGTTTGTAGGTAGGTAAAGTATAAAGGAGTCATGCGAGTGCTCCTTTTAATGCATTTGTGATGAGATAAAGTCAAGATTAACACAATAATAATGAACATTTCAAACAGTCCACGGTAATTAACCAATTGTATATTCGAATCAAGTCGGATTTATGTAGCGGTTAAAATTAATTTAATTCGTTTATTTTATTTCTTCCGCGCGTTTCCGTCGGAGAAAATGAGATCGAAGTCCGTCAAAAGCGTTTCAATGACATAGTTCTGCTGGAGACAATCCATGGCCATGTTGTGCGCTGACTCCACGGGAGCCCAGAGCAGCGTCGGCCCGAAGACGATCGCTATGTTGGGAATGTGCATCCGGTTCAAGTCCTTGTGGGTTGTAACTCTGCAAAAAAATATATTCTTATTATACAGGTGTCCCAAGACCATTCCCGATAAAAAATCCAGCCAATTGGCCTGCGATTTCAAACATTATTTGTATGGACGTCATATCAAAATTTATCATAGTTTACAAGAAAAAAAACGTAAATAATAAACAGTTTCTTGTCATAGGTATGCCAGCTGCAGCGCTTTGATAGAGTTAATAAATATTCATTTAACGATAGGTTTTGATTAAATTTATATTAGTATTCCTCCTAATTGATACACATTTTTTCATGTTTAAGTTGGTTATTGTTTTATTTTGCTCCACATTGTAGGGGTTTTGCTGCCAATGGTGAACAACCTGTATATACGCGTGATGGAGCAATGTCAGAAATTGAACCGTGACAAATAACTATTTAATATTCATTTTGATTTAACGTTTACGAACCTTAAGAGATGTTCCAGGAGGTACTTCAAGGTTTGGCGATTACTTTCGGGTACGCTGGCGATCATGTCGCTGAACTCCTTGACTCTAGAATCCCTGTGTGGATTGGCTGCAAAAAAAAATCAAACAAGCATTAAAAAAACTAAATAACCGATAAAACATGGGATGAAATGCGACAAGCCACAAAATATTATTATTATGCAAGGTTCAAAGGATCATTGAAATATCAAACGTGAAATAAAATCATGTCCGCAACTAAATCACATTTTGCCGGCGACCAGAGCAATTTATTGGAGCGAAGCCCTTATGGCAAATCGATTTTATTTATTTGTTTATTAATTTATGTATGTATGCATTTATCTATTATAATCCTTCAGTTTTTTACTATAGCAGTAGTCCGCCCTATAAGACTTAAAAGTATTATGCACATGGCTCCTAGAGAAAGGTAGGAAATTAAGTACACTTAGGTAAGACAACTTGTTATTTCTAATTATTACAATAGCTGTACTGTACTGGATAATATTATTTCTTATTTATGCGCCATACGCTACAATTACGCCAACCTACATATACTTTTATACCGTCGCAGAACAGGCTCGCCTAGTGTCGACGGTTTAGTAATCGCATTCACACGACATTATTACTGTTTTCGTTACCTTGACCGGGCAGTCGTTGAAGGTTTAATCTTAACCATTTTAATAGCAATAATAATATTGTAAATTGTATATTTTTTACTCACTGTTTAATAAAAGAAAAAATATATATTTCTGTGTATAGGTTTTTTGCTCTTAAATAATTATTTAAGAACAAAAAAAACAAAACGATTATATTAAAAATATTTTTTTTTAATAATGCGTTTTTTTTTATAAGGTATGTAATATAGACCTTATTCAATTTGCCATAGCAGTCCATTAGAAATAGTCCTATCTGCTGACAAATCGGCTATGTCTGTAGTTTTTCTCCAATTTGTTGACCACAATAAAAGTTGGATCCCGATAGATTGTATCATCTGATTTTCTTTATCGCAATACTCAGTGTTTTAGGCCATAGTTACAAATCAAACAAACTTCAAGTTGACGTTAACAAATTAAAAAAATATATAGTTAAATAAAAGGATATATTGTATTGTATTGTAGATAGTAATTTTAATTTATTGGTGGATATTTTGTCGTTTAAATTTTAGATACTCATTTATATAAATTGTACTTTGATTTTTTAAAAAGTTTGATATCTTAATACCCAAAATCCCAAACAATTCCAAGTCTAGATTATAAATACCTAATTACACTTTATGTACACTCGACTTTATTACACATTTTTCGACACATTTATTTAAATCTATGGCCGAGTACTTGTATTTATGTATTTACTTAAGTAATGGTTTTTGTTTTGATCTGAATCTGCATTTTGTTTTATTACAAATTTATCAAGAACATACATAAATTTATGTTTGTTCCGATATTTTTTTTATGGGATAACTTAAAAATTTTGTTCGCATATTTGTAATATTATGTTTATTATTAAACACTTTCATTTTAAATATATTTTATTGATTAACATATAAAAAAGTCTCATTGCGTCTATAAGACTCCCCTGTATAATTTTTGTAATTTGGATTTTTGGAAACACTTTAAATTCGACTAATACAGATTATGACTGGGAAACACTAAATGATAAAATTTTAAATCTGTATACTTTCGAAGGTCAATAGACAACTGATCTATTTGGCTCGTTTACATTGTGAAACATTCAACTGTGACGGCGACCTCAAAATATGGGTCTGGCAACTGAAATTCATTACTCGTTAATTCCGTTTTCAATGTCAGTTTGATAATAATGTTAACTACTTAGGTTAAGTACATATCTAATGTACTGAAAGCTGATATCCAAGTCGCACATAGTTGCCCACGCTAAAAACGAATCCATTAACTGATTGTGTTACGACTGCTAATCTTTTATGTATAACTATGAAAATGCTCGCACTAGATAAATATTCTTATACAGTACACATATAGGTATAAAATCATTTGCATGAAATATTTGTATTACAGCTCTTTATATGGGTGTTTTTTTAGAGATGTGGTTTTCAATCTGGCACTACTTTTTTCGTAGTTGGTGTTTTTGACAGCTGTCACTTGATTTATGCTCAGTTTGGTTTGCCATTTCATAATGAATAGACTTACTCCTGAACAACGTTTGCAAATAGTGCAAATTTAGAAAAAAATCACTCTATTTTTTTTTAAATCACTCTAAAATAAAGTAAAAATCGCGTCGTGGGCCTGTGGCGTGGCCTCCAAGATCCGCTGGATTATTTTTTGTGGGGTTATGTGAAGTCGCTTGTCTACGCATATAAGCCGGACACGATTAACGCCTTGGAAGAGAATATTCGGCGCGTTATTGCTGACATACGGCCCAACTTGCTGCAAAAAGTGGTTGAAAATTGGGCCTCTCGGCTGGAATTTGTTCGAGTCAGCCGCGGCGGCCACTTACCCGAAATCATTTTTAAAGCATAATGGCAAACCCTTATCTTTATAATAAAACTAAATTCTTAGCCATAACATCAAATTATATGCGTTTTGTCTCTTCTTGAAAACCACGCCTCCAAAATCATCACCCTATACTATATGGTAATATTTTACAATAAAATTTGTGATATCAAAATGCTAACGCAAATCAACCGGATTAAAATATTTTTTCGCAGCTTAAAATAACTACAAAATTTTTTTTTTTTTTTTAATAATTCCTGCGACCTAGGTCATATGCAATTATGTTGGGCCCTACTAAAGTCAGGGGAGATGGTGGTAATGAAGAATTAAAAACGGTATGACCATGTGCGGATTCGAACCCGCGACCTTTGAGCTAATAGTCCAACGCCTTAACCACTAGACTACCACGATCTCAAAGTAATTCTATTTTGTTTAGAAGTTAATATCCGTTGTTTTTTATACATTCTAATAAAAGTTATTAGGTATATAATTGACTGAATATAAAAAAAGCGAAAAAATTAAAATTCAGAAGCATAACTTTGTCATACATTTTCATAGTCGTTTGTCGTTCTGTCTCATCTAACGTTATCTTTTAAAGCACGCGCAAGACAGAGAAGAAGATTGCTACCGGAAAGAGGCCTTAAGGTGAGGGATTGCAATCCGTCACCTTATGGCCTATCATGCGGTGTTTTTATTTATATTCATAGAGTTATTTTTGGTCGTAGATTATTGAAAAAAAAAATAACGTAGAGATAAAGGTAACAAAGGTTAACCTGTTTAATTTTTTTTAAATGTGTTTTAATAGTTTAAAATAAATAATTTTGTGATTATCCGTATTGGGACCGTGAAGACGCGTGCAATAGTAGGGTACACGCCGCTCTCTTCGCACCAGTGTTGGAATCTGCAGTAACGTGAACAATAGAGTAGGACGCCGCAATAAATGTCTTCTTGCGCTAATTTTCAATTTTTAAACACAACATGCGTTCGTGTCGCCTCTGTGCGAAGCGTGGTCAGCCGGCGCTATAGAATTCTCCCAGTTTTTTCAATCAATCGATCGACGTCCTCATAAAAATGTCTGGCCACCACAATAAACTAGCGAGATTGAGGTCGAGTCGTCTCGCCTGTTTGCGCGACCAGCTGATTACGTGTTTGAAGAGAGCTATTGATTACGGAATCAGCTATATGTGGTTACTAATTGTGACGTTGTGCGCATTAGCATACGAGAGTGTCTCTCATTTAAGAGGCCCAGGTTCAACTCCTGATCACCAGGCAATCTAATCAGGTTCATCATCCAATGCAGTAATATTTACCTTCTCAATAAAACAATTACACAAAATCTGATAATAATATCTTTGAAACACGATCGCAAAGAAAAGCAGTCAAAATTGCGCCTTACAACGTCACAAGCCCATTTCAAACAGTAAATGATGTGCGTGTGATGTGACGTATATTAAAATTGTAATCATAATTTGTATGTAAAAAAATATATTCATCTTAAATATATTTTTTTTCATCCTAAATTAATTTTAAAGAAATACCAATCTTATTTATTTTTATTTTATTTATTTATTCTTATAAACCAAAATACATACATGCACAGAACAGTAGTAACAGTTAAATGCCTATTTAAGGTAACCATAAAGCGACCGGCTGCCTTCTTAACTAGACGCCGTCTGTACCAAAGAAGGTAGTGACCGTCGATTTTTGTTAATTGAAATTATTTCGGTATTTAACTAGAAGGAAAACATTTGAAAAAGTTACACGCGTAAATAGACTACAAGAATAAATATTGCAAATCTGTAAACATTTGCATAATAAAAGGTATATATAATACATAATCGAGTATAAATACACACATATACATATACATAATTTAGAATATGTAATTTATATGTACTATATATATATATAGCATATAAAGGAATATATTTATTTATTTATCCATCTATAGTACAATACAGAACTCACAAAGTACATACATAATTCCCTTTTTTTTAACAATATAAATTTCAAGATCTTAAATATAATTAGCTATAGAAAAGAGGTTCAGGTATATTGGATTAAAATCACTTCACTAGGCGTAATGCCTGTATCGAAGTGATAAATATTCGAGGCACTCAATATTTTATTTGGAGGTGCTCTAATATATACATATGTACACATATTCATATACATATAACATATAAAGGAATATATAACTATATATGTTATATCTAATATATTAAATTCTGCATATAGTTTATCAGATGGATATATATAAGGCAGTTTCATTATCGTTTTAATGACAGCTCTTTGTGCTACTTCTAATGGTTTAAGATTGGTTTTGACATAATTTCCCCACCCCACTATACCATAGCTAAGAATAGACTAACACAGGGCGTAGTAGACTGATTTTATAGTAAGATTATTTATGTAATTTTACAAGAAATCTTCAGGTTGACATAGTAGTTTACATTAACATACGAAGGGGAAAAAAATAATACTCCAATAATAATGTATTATCATTTAAGAACGAAATAAAAAAAAATGAGTGTACAAAAAATATATAAATATTACCTATTTGGAAGTTTACTTGACTTAATTCATTCATTAAATAAGAGGGAGATTCGAGGAATAGGAGAGTGAAGAGCATCGAAATAATAGGGTGGTAATCCGAGAATATTGACATAACATCGAAAATATTATTCACTTGTTTATTTACCTAATAAACGAATATTCGATAATAATAACCATAACATAACAAAATTTTACAATTTCAGCGCGATTTATAAGAATCCGATCGAATCGATATTTTTTCTCAATATTTAATGAAGTCCGGGATAAAAACTAAATGGGGTTTGAAAAGTGTAACTGTTCGGATAATCTTTGTGTGCCTTATTTCATTTCAAATTGTGGAGGAGGTGATATATTTAGGGCTGGGAGAGGGTGACGTCATGTCTCGTGAAAGTCGATGCTTTCCAAAACGTCCCCTGCGAGCGACGGAGTTATCCTTAAGCGAGTATTACACTGACTTAGCTCATTTCTTGGGAAGATAGTACGACTAACATTTATTAACCATACATGTGCTTTTAAAACTATCAACATGACGCATCTGTACTCAAACGCTGTCTCAGTCTCAAAAAGCGACTTAATATAATATACAGGTTGTCCCAAGACCATTCTCAAAGATATAAGGGAGTGTTCTTGTTCCCTATTACTTGTATAAAAAAATACGAAAATAATTCATGCCCAAATTTATTAATTTCATCAAAGCGCTCGTGTAAATTCCCTTTTTGTATTTCGCATTTTCGTTTGCTCGCACGTGCTCAGTTGTCAAGGCCAGTTAATCACTAAGTGCGACGCACCCTTGCGACGGACGAACTTATGACAAGAACGATTTAATATTATCATGTAAAGTTTATAATTTTTTTCTCGGAAACCATGATGAATTTTGATATGACGTCAAAACAAATCATGTTTAAAGTCACAGAGCCAATTAGCTAGATTTTTTTATCAAGAATGGCCTTCGCCACGCACGCTGTATACATCAATCAATACGATCCGTGCTCAATTAAGAGAAGAGAAGGGCAGGTGTGAGAAAAAAAAACACGCTATAGATTAGTATCTACTACGACTACGATTTTATTTTAAGTAACTTTTTGAATATTATTTTAGAGATGTCGAGAGAGGAAGAAGTGATATTTATTGAATAATTAATAAATAACAAAAAAATAATAATAAATTTAAAACATGTTAAAAATTAACTTAAAACTTTCCTCACTTCCACAACTATACGCAGTCATAATTTCTCCTAAGATCTGGCTATAATCAGAAAATTTCAAAAGAGTTACTATTCTTTACCTTACAAATGTCAAAAGCAAGGTGTTTATTTTCTTAAAAAAACCATTCACTTAAGACCTCAATCTAGAACAATCTTCAATATTTTGGCTGTCAGAGACTAATCTTAAAAGTGAGCGAATAATATAAGATTGTTTAGCTGGTTAATTTGAAGGTTATATAATACGGCAAAATGTCAATATTCAGGTAAATAAAAAGGGTATGTAATCGAATGTCTTAAAGGCTCCTTTAGTTAGACTGTGATTAAATCACCCTATTATTCTAGCGCAACGAATAACCGCGTTACTGAAGCTGGCTCATAGCGGTGACGAAATCGCGTTCATTCACAGCCATAGCTACAGAGTAGCTTTCAACGAAATCGCTTAGCTTGTTTATTATTGCCATCTATTTCCCATTGCCTGGCTTGCAGATTCCACATCGTATGGTGCATTCAGGTTCGTCATCTCATCGCCGGCCGTAACTATTTCGAAAGTCGCCCTATTATTGTTTACCCTGTCCGGCCAGACTCCAGCTTCAGTGACACAGAAATCTCATTATGACAATGAAGCAAGGCGACGAGTTCAGCTACAAATCACGCAGTTCTTTTGTAGCCGTTTAAGTATTAGGCTATTTTGAAATAGCGTATAACATCTGGATATGGGTCTCGTGGCCGCAGCTCCGCGCATCACGAGATGTGCGCGCCGCTTAAGTCGCACCGAGCTGTGCGGCTTCTGAACTCGATTAGGCCTAATTTGTTTGCCGGCCTCAGTTATAAAATTATTCGAAAGCCAATTAAGTAAAATCGGAATGCGCAAAATTTCCGGACTGAGACTGATTACTTTTCCGTAGCGGTCGGAACGAGAGCGGAGGACTTCGGCGCGTCTTCGAGATTGCTTTATCGAGTTCGCCGAGCGAAAAGCGAAAGTTTCCCGGGAGAAAAAACCAATCGGAGGAATTGATTTGATTGAGGAACTCGGAGAAGGTTTAAAACCACGAAAAACAAATAATACAAATTCACCCTAAAAGTTTCAGATATCCTTAGGGGCACCTAAGGAATTTGCATAATGCACAGGCTGTTACAAAATTATTTAATATTACAGTTATTTAAACAAGCATAATATTTAATATGTACACTTCATAAATTAATTAGATAGCTAACTTCACAATCCTTTAAAGTTAACTATTATCGACAATTAAATTTTAGGATCAAAAAAATTGGGTTAAAAATCGCGCGCCCACTAATATTGTCCTGTCAATCCTAAAATTTTCGATACACTAATATTATTTATAATCACAAAACTTCTAATATGTGTTTTGTAACCTCTTATGACAAAACAAAATACACTAATTTTAACAAACAAACCTTCTATATCGATTCTAATTGGTACAATGAAAAAAAATAATAATTTGGCTCCTGAATTCAATTATTCTATTAATAGACATGAGCGAAATGTGAACTTACTCATAATATGCTTCGTATTCATGCTAAGTATTACTCTTTTTTAATATTCATAAATATCTGTCATATTTATATCTGTTTGTTTTTCAATTTGACTTCACAGAGAAATCTCTTATTGAGAGTATTATTATTATTATAAGTAAAACGTAAAATCTATGTAGAAATCTTATAAAGATTTTTTTTTAATTATTTATATTATCATAATTTATATGATTACTTATATTGTCCATTGTGTAATTGGTGCAATGTGTGTTTATTAATTATGCAATAGCAAACATAGTCTAACTAAAAACAAGGCAGTTAGATAGGACCAATTTTTAAATAATTTTGATGAATAAAAAAAAAAAAAAAAATATTGTCAGTCATTATTTTAAGCTACGTAGGTTTAGCCGTTGTTATTTTCATCATAGGAGTAGAGATAGAGGTTTGTAGGGTATACCGAGTGTTTGTAATGGTTATGAAAGGTAACAATACCAGATTTATTGGGCTGAGTCTATAACTATATTTAAGGTTACATTTGAGGTCTTTTTTAACATTAAAATGGTTTTTTTTTGTGCATCTTTAGACATCTTAGTTTTATAATTTAGACACTAAGTCTCTTAGTATTTTAGTTTTATTTTTAAATAAAATAAAAGTGACCTAATATAAAAAAAACAGACTGTATATTTATTTATAATGGCAATAAAGTGTGCCGCCTATGGTCAAACATCTAACTAGAGAACCAAAATCAATCAAAATTCTGCTCAAAATTTATTGAAAATGTTTTTTTAAGAGTACGCAACCCGTTCATTTCTCCATATAAAATTTGTAATGTTGGGACTATTTTTTTCTAGATATAGACAAAAAAATAATACTAGATATCTTTTTATCTTAAAATTATTTGGCTTTATAAAGAATTAAATATGTAAATGTCTACATTGTTAATACCTCGAAATATCTATATTTTTTATTTACATTTTATCAAACCTTTAGACGTAAATAACATATTAACTGAATACAAGAATCGAATATAGAGGCATAGTGGATTTCATAAAATTAGAAATCCATTTAAGTATTTTTTAAATATATTTAATCAAAGTTAAAATGGATTCAAAATTAAACTACATTGATTCCGGATCGTTTTTCAAGATTATCTTGTAACGCTATAGAGTGTTTCCCTTTCTACAACCGTTAGATGAGATGGAATTATTTAAGACCGCGCGCAAGAAAGAGAAGAGCTTTTTGGGAATTTTAAGTATGTGGATATAATTTTGCTCGAGTTTGGGTTGGAGTTTTGCGTTGACGCTTCGTTTTGGTTGAACCACAAACTTTCTATATACTATTTTATGTAAAAAAAGAACCCACGCATATGGCACAGTAATAAGCCACAAAACACAGTTGAGAAGTGTCTGTTCAAAACGAGATATTTTGGGAAAATACTATGAATTCATAAGAAACCCACCTGAATATCATGAATATGTAAAATTTCGAAATAATCATTTTTGATTCTTTCTATGAGCAATATTTTGTCTTAAATAATCTGGAAATAGACCGTTTTTTTGACGAGGATTACTTTTTTTAATAACTTCTTTGTACGAGTATTGGAAACATTCGCCTTTGATGTAAAGTAAAAAAAAAATATGTTACAAATCAGCATAGAAAATCAAATTTCAAAACATTGGACAGGCATTTAGGCTAGCCATAGGTAAAATTTATCCCCTTCTTTCATGGTTATTATAAGATAACAGATTTACTAATATTCCTAAACAATGACATATCGATCCGTAAGGTATCGTGCTTATGACACACAATAAAAACAATGTAATACCACATTGCGAGCATTGGTTAACCCGTTTGTTTTTATCGTTTCAGATGGAAGTGTGACTTTAGTGGCCGAAGCCACAAGCCACAATTACACAACAAAACGAGAAGACGTCAACATTTACAAAATAATGGTGTTATAATTATGATGATTTGAAAGATTGACATAAATTGTTAAATAAAAAAAACATATCCCTAAGTAAAAGCGGGTCAGTCAGTCAGTTTTCCTAAGATTATACAGCTTAAAGAGTGTTGTGTTAGGGTGACATGTGTGATAATTCTGCGACGAACGTGCAAAGGGTAGAATTATGTCAGCATTAAAGTAACATCTCAGCTGTCATTTTGACATTTAAGCTATACTAAGCTTGATTGGCAGCGAAATGCTGTCGTGGGCTGAATTTAGGCCCGAGCTAATTTTCAGAAAATAATCATATTAGAGAAGTAGGTACTTAAAGTACACTTTCAAGCATACACATTCGACTGACATACATCTCCAAATAACTTAGAATATTTCGTAGAACACAGTAACGATGTGTTACATAATGAATATGGGTTACAGTAACACGCGACCGGGCCATTCAACTTTACAACCGTAAGAAGTTAGTTCAGCGGAAACGTTTCGTTTCATATTAGTTGAAACCAATGGTACCTAGCTTATCGTTGCCCTATTATTATAGGTGTACGGAAGTTTTATTATTTATTTTTGTTCATTACTTTTTGTTTTTTATTTACATGTTAAATACAATTAAATAATGTGAATCTTTCTAGTGGCATTTGCATATTTATTTATTTATTTATTACAATGTGATTCACCAACACCGTGACCTAGGATCATTCCCGTTGATAAATCCAGCTAATTGGCCCTGCGATTTCAAACATGATTTATTTTCAAAATTCATCATGGTTTCTGAGAAGAAAAAAATGTTTACTTTACGTGACATTAAATCGTTTTTGCCATAAGTTCTATTTATTTGAGTAATACGCCATCATATACATAACCCCATGAAGGTTGGTGCCTATTCCGTAGGTATCTTAAGCTCAAAACACACAACACGACAGCTCAAAATGGATGGAAGCTTCCATATAAACTAACACTAACTAAAAATACATACAAATTAAACGTATCAACAGAATGTCACATTGCCTTATGGCTACACTATGGTGTCACTTATCGCGACACATGAATTTAATTAAAACACTGTAAGCACTGACAGCAATCCAAATGAATCCTTCCTCAATATCTATTTTATTAATGCGTATACAAATGTATATATATAAATGTATATGTATATGTATATGTGTATAGTTCATATATATAATTTTGATGTGATCTTCTTGTAACTCATAAAAATAGTTTAGGGATTAGGTATCGTAAAGTACGTGATCCGTAGTAACTATTAATACAAGGAACATTCAATGTGCGTCTTTGTGCTTGCCTTGTGGTGTAAGCACAAACTACCGGATCCTTATATGAGGCGTCTGAATAGTGATTAATATAGATTGTGGGTGTATTCATTTATCCGCTCGCGCGCCGGGTCATTGATCGGCCTCGATCGAGCGCGAGTAAGCGAACGAAAAGTCAAGGGGAATTTACACCAGGACTTTGATAAAGTTAATAAATTTATGCATGTTTTACAATTTCTTACGCGTAATAGGGAACATAAACCCCTTAAATCTTAGGAATGGTCTTGGGACATCCTGTAAATTTGATACAGAAATTGCCCTAATGAACCTAATTAGAGGCCGCAGGAAAAGGCCATGTCCCTTAACGGATTAATATTTTTCAGCGAAAATGTGATGAAATACAATAGCAAACAATTGAATCTACCTAAGAACTAGCGGACTTTAGGCTGATTGTATAATGATTCCTGCAGGTACTTTATAATAAATTAATATTATATAAATTATGATTTTTGGGGTTGGCATTAGAACGAATAGTAAAAATTTTTTTTGTAAATGCTGAAATGTACTCACAGCTGGCATTGAGGGCTTTATGGAAGAGTCTGCAGGGGATGAGGGGTTCCTTCAGCTCCCTGAAAAAGAGTTTCAGTGCTCCGGTCAGGACGTGGACGTCCACCTCGTTGTCCAGAACCGACAAATTGTTTTGGTCCACCTAATGAAGAAAAATTCTATTGAATATTTGGTAACAGAAGATTTTTCTATGATATCCAAGACACCTGTTTATCAATTTAAAACTAAAACATTATTAGAGGCGTTCGCCGTATAAGGAAAATATGATACCTGTATGATAAGTGGTTCGCTACCTAGGTTAAATGCAGGCCTACATTTTACGATAATTTTCAACTTTTATTGATACGACTTAACACGTTACTGTGAGTTTATCGTATTGATTTTTGCGACGAATGCCTCGAATAAAATTTCATTTAAAATATGGTATTTAAGGAATACATTTTACTTTATATTATGACCTATTTATTATAGTTGATGACTGTTTTTTAATAGCGGAAAATCGCATGAAAAAAGGTAATGAGTATTTGAGCTGGGTTTATTTTATTTTATTTTAACAAAATTATACATTAAATTATAGTACACAGTTCTTGCTCGCCAACAAACTGGAAGAAAGTTTGTTGGCGAGAAAAAGCTCCCATATAGGTTCATATTTTGTTAAAATAGTTATAAAACAATTCATTTAAAACATAATTTCAACAGTCAAATGGCTACAATGTAAAGCATATTTCTTTTTATTTAAAAATACTACAAGTTTCCTTCCTAATTTCTTTCGATCTTGAAACCTTTTTGTCTTGTCAACATAAAAATTGATTTAAGTATTTGCAAGGCTTGGCGCTTCGAATAGCTATGGCTTCAGTTCCAATTAATGATGAAGATGATAGGTTTATTGAATATTATAAACTACATAGCATTTCAAGTATAAAGACTTTTTTGGTTTCCATAGTCTCTTAAATGTATAATTTACTGCCTTCGCATGTATTACTTTACCCATAGAATTTTACCTCAAGTGAAGGCAGGGCGTAAGCTCAACTTACCTCCAGCCGTATCTTCTGGACTTGGCTAAGGTTTCCGCTGGCCCGGTACAGTCCATCCGTGGTCATGTTCTCGTCTGTGGCCTCGATGGCCCGCACGCAGCGGACCACAAATTCTGGAACGCGCAGGTGACCGGAGTCAGGGGCAACTTGCTCCAGCAACCGACCGAAAACTGGTTCATCTGGGAATACCATTGTTTCGTTAGATTTTGAAACGTATTTATTAATTAGTGGCCCTAGTCACCCGCCTTCACCCTACAAAAAAATACATGGCACTGCGTCAAATTATGTTTCTAAGCATTTTTTAATCTGGGTTTATAGCTAGTTTCATATCTTTTTCAATACAAAGTACAGGATGGTTCTTATATTCACGGAATTCATAATTAACATAGGAACTAATAAACTATTGTGATTAAACAGCCAAAACTTGTACTTTAATTAGATATTTATTGAATTTTACGAAAATAACTGACAAAGTTTGACATTGTATCCTTGTTTTTAGTTTATATCGATTTAATAACATAACTTTTAATGTTAGAAACATTTTAGTTGATATTTAGTAGGTGCTAATTATTGATACGCATCTCGTTTCCGTCAGTAGTTCGTACCGAACTGACGGGTAAAATATCCCTGAGGACGGGATGGGTGATTATCGCCGAAACGTCACGATTAAATAGTGTTGTATGCACGGTATGTAAAAACCAAAAACGTTAAGTTTTTATCATGAATGACGACTGTGAGTTAAAATCTCGATTAAACTGAAATTAATCACATTCTACAGAAAAACATCAAGTTCATATTTGAGGAGATCACGTATGCTATATTAACATTTGTGTATTTAAATTTGATTGAAACAAGCGAGCAACGTAAGCTAAGCCAAAAATAATTTTATAGCATATAAAATGCAGGCGAAAAGCACGAACATGATTGGCTTGAAGTGAAGAGCATCGCGAGTCATGAATAATTTTATTATAATATCTGAAAATTTTATTTGGGCCACAACATATAATAAAAAAAAATTGATAGTAAGAAAAATAATCGTATTTATTTAATTATTTTTTTACAGAATCTATTTTCAGGAGGCATTTAGCATGCCTATCTGTCTTTTTCAATCGCACATTTTAACGCTTCATCACCAGACAGACCTATACTCGCTCAAATTTATCTTAGTTGAGAAGGTCTCAAAATAATTGTATTTCATCTACGCCATAAAAAATCTAAAAAACGTTATAGTGATGGAATTTCCATTTCAAATACTTTAATGCCAGGTATACGGGTTTTTATCAATTGCTATTTTTGCTATCTATGAAAAACTGAACAAACGGAGTGTATATATACCAAATACGTGCTTTTCCGTGAGTGAACTTACCAAAACCATACAAGAGCATACTGAAATTTGCAATACTTGGTAGGGCAATCAATACTTCCACTCAATATCGACATTTTTAATCTAAAGAGCAGTAAACATCGCCATCTTATTGTCCACAAAAAAAAAAGAAAAAAGAACGTAATGTGTTCCGGTGTTTGGTGGCAATTACTTGGGATCATAACGAACATTACGATTATTGGTTATGTACTTGAGTGTGATATTTTCTTGTTTTTATGTTATAAGTGTCAATATAAATAAATAAACTACGCTGAAACCTTCTTAACTAACGTTGTAATTTATTTTTATTTGTTTATTTATTTATTTATTGACAGTAACTTAAACATTCATTTCATATTATGCATAGTACTACCTAATTAGACAATGCCCGTACTAAAGTAGACTAAACTAGAAGCATCGTTCTTATAAGTATAACCATCTCACTGCGCAACATACAATTACAATTACTGGAATTGAATTGTATGCACTCCATAATATATAAATAATAACATAATAATACATAAATGTACCGCTAATAAATAATAAATAATTTTAATAATAATTTATTTATTATAAAAATATAATATAGTAATAATACAAATATATACACTCAAAATAATAAATAGATCTTACCTATTTTTATAGAATAGACATGACCTATATTGTAAACGTATAACCTTAATAATAAACTAATATTAAACATGAACTAAAATACTTCATATGAAAAGCTAAGTATTCTTGATATTTATACATAGAAGTACATACAGTAAATTCTCTAAACATGTTATAGTATATACCTACACAGAAAAGAAGTTTATCGCGATTACAGGATCCATTACAGGATTACAGGATTACAGGAGGATGGATTGGGTGCCATATTTTTATCAATTTTAATTTAGGTACACTTGTCTTCGAGGTTATGGCAGTTTGCACCATAACACCTTTATAGGTCAAAGCTGAGCAAGCATTGAAAGTAACTAACTATTTCATTCACCGAATTCAAAAAAAAGGAGGTTTTCAATTCGATTTGTATATTTCTACGGAGTCAAAATTTGATATGTTGGTTCAGTACCGATGACAATGCATTTTTATAGTAAGCATGTCCTGATTTTATACCAGGAATGGCTCCCGATGACCAAAGGAAAAATTTAATATTGGCTCCAACTATTGTACAGCATTTGCATATCTACAACTAAAAAACTATGAAATAATAGGTACAATAAACTTCTCATCGTTAGTAAACAAATAAAAATAAAGGATCTACCAAAACGTCGAAATCGGCGCAGAGACATGGTTCACACGCATTTAAGTTGCATAATATGGTGTGATTCTTAATTTTTAAGTCGTAGGTTTATTTCGAAGTCGGTTTAATTTTTTAAAGTTTTTTTTTTACTAATAACAAGTCAAAAGCTAAGTAGAGTTGAATGAATATGAAAATGTCGACTAGGGTCCGTCTTAGACGATTAGGCAATTACTGAGGTAATCGGCAGCGAGTTGTGGCAGTCAGGGGAAGGGAGGGGGGGAGGGGGGACGGGTGTAATAGGGCATGAAGTTGAACATGATTTATTGCTCTGTCTACCCGCTAAATTGGAGATATTTATAGAGACCGTCAACTGGAAACTAATAACTGAGATACAGGTTAAGAACAATTTTCCTATCTCACGCTTTTAGGAATTATAGTAAAAAATAATTTATTACAAATACCTATTAGCATTCATATTTTAATACTTGCTTTTTTATCTGTTCGAGGCCTCCAAATAGCTGAACTATTAAACTGAAAACTAAAAACATTAAACTACAATGCTTGTAATAAAACTATCAGCTTTAATAAAGTAAATTGAAAGCATGCAAATAAAAATATCTCTAAATATATGTACAATTTATAATAATATAAGTCCGTGTAAATTTTCATTGATTGTAAGTAATTCAAACATATTTGTAGAATACCTTTTATAAAGAACTATGTACATATTATAAATTTACAAATTATTGTAAAGCGCCGATATAAATAAGTAAATAAAAAATCATACCTATGATATTTGTCTTTTTGATTTTTGACCACCAATAATATTTTTCTTAGCAAAGTTCTAATTAGAAATAAATGGAAATCTGTCAATTGATTTCTCGGAAACGAAGTACCTACCTATTGGGACTATGGCGTGTCTAGCCTAACCCGGCTTTAGAAAACACTTATAGTGTACCATTGGCGGTAGCACGTCTCTAGAAATTCTTCAAAAAATAAGCAAAGCAATAAATTATGTTATTTATCCAATGGCGTTATTTTTAAAACGGTCAATAACGGTCAGTCTACGTCCGTCATTTATACAACCGCTATTTTATCAATGCTTATGCTATGATTTTTTTGTAGATATTTTTAGAGTTAACGAGTTAGCACAGACTACAACCAAATCCTAAAATGCATAACAATGAATGTTAGTAAAACAGTTAATATTTAAGAATGTGATTTGTTGCATGCAATTAGAAAAAATGTCTGTGTTTTTACATGAAATAAGCACACTGTCCATTACTCACATAAATGAAACCACACTCCCATACGTTAAGAAAATATAAATACACAATATGGCTTCTTATAATATCATTTATTAGAGAGGGTTTTTTATTATTTTTAATAAATTAATAAAATATATGACAATAAACGAACATCCTATTCGAAAGTTATACTTTCCCTAAAGCATAATACCCACTTTAATAATATTGTTTTAAGTACAACATTTTAGGTACATATTTCCAAAACTAAAACGTAAGTGTGTTCGAGATATACTGTTCGAAAATACTTATAATCTTGTCATACAGATATTTCTTTGTAAACTACTATTACTTTTATTACTAGTATATTATATACTAAGTGTGAAAAAAGTAAACTTTACGACTAACTTTTAAACTAACTAAACGTTAAAAGTACTTGGAAATGAGGACTTTTTATTGTGAAATATACTCGTATCTAAATATTTACTAAATACGTGGTATTTTGGTAAATAATAAATGTTTTTTACGCATATTAAAGAAAATAATAAAAGTTGGCCTCAACATTAAAATTTTATCCTGATAAATATATTTACCGGTTCTGATATATATGATAAATTTGTTGTAAAGATAAATTTATCACGATAAAAGTAATGGAAATTTGTATTATCTAATACAACTTATCGGGTACCTAACACTCGGTTGGTGCTCGAAAACATTTCCTATCATATTAATATTAATAATAATCCGAAGTGCAAAACATAATTGTATAAAAATATAATATATTCTGTACAAAATTACATTAAAATACGAGTATATATACCGCTGAAAATTAATTACACGTAAATGTAAAAAATCACATTGTAGTATAAACATTTATCTCTCCACTGAATGCAATTTTCATGAAGACGACATTTATAAAATATGATGTTCAAATAAATGCGATGTTTTATAATATCGATCATATTCTAATATTAATATTTCCAATGAACTAATTAGATTCACGCACGTAAAGTCGACAACATTGTTTTCACCGAAACTCGACATAGTCGCCAACTGCTTTTTGGACGTACCTTTCAATTCATGCGTACACATAATAACTCTTAAAGTAATACCATTTAAAACTATTTATTACCTCCAGTCTTCCTTGACTTTTTAAGCTTAGTTGAGTAATCCCGAAACAATTGTATATGATTTGGGTTAAAGCAATTCTTAAAAAAACATTGCGAAACGGACGGTTATAATGAATTCTGAAGAAATTCAAATACACAGTGCCTACGTGGAGTGGTTAATCTTAGAATATAGCTTCATTTTCTTGGGTTACCAACAGGGCCACCAGTACCAACTACCAGTGGTATAGAAAACAATCCAGAAGATATTCCTAACATATTTTATTACGTAGCGTTTGATTTGAAGTAAAGTGTAGACGTGAGAATATACATGTCTAAAACTACACGAGGTCTTGACGTAATATTCTTCCCAATATTCTCCCGTTGTTCAAAAAGAAATTTCCATGTACTGTAGAAGTTTTTGATCGAGATACGGCTGCGATTTACACTTTGCGTTACCACAGTTACAGCGTTTACATAATAGCTGTTTGGAGTACCACCCGCGCCGTCACGTTTTCAAAGGTCTAAATATCTGAGACCATGAAAATAAAAATGATGTACCATGAGTGTATGCCAGGTGTCGTCCAAATTATGTAACCAGCTAAATTTGTTCCCACTTGACAGATAGTAATCAACCGTTAGTTTCCCTTGGTTATTACCAGTTTTTTATATTTTCGTCCTCTCTAGTGGATTACAAATTTAAAGGTTACATTACAATGTACATAAAGCGTCATTCAAATCTGAACACTGGAAAAAATAAATGAATGTGAACCGGTCACATTGTAAACATCTGCACGAAATTTGGTGTTCAGAAATGATTGAGGCCCCATACCACCTTTTTTGATAATTCTCTCCGAATTGAAATAAAGTAAGCAATAATATGAATAAATGCATTCAAAAGTGAATTGCAAATTTTGTGCGAAATTGCTGGTGCATATCTACATACAAATACAAAAAAAATACTACTGAAATAGATACATACAGGATGTCCCGGAACCGATCCCAAAGACCGAATGTGATGTTTATGTTTCCTATTATGAGTAAGAAATTATATTAAAAAAATGCGAAAATAATTCATTGACAAATTTATATTTTTTTAATAATGCACTGTAGTAAATAACCTTTCTTATAAGCGGCAATCGGCTATCGCACGTATTACAAGAACCGTATACAATTATTACATAGAGTTTTCTTAATTTTTTTTTTCAGAAACCACTATGAATTTCGATACGAATAATACTCGAAATCGCAGAGCCAATTAATTGGCTGGACTTTTTAACGGGAATGGTATTGGGAGATCCTGTATATATACACCAACCAAATACAGAAAACCCGGCAAATTCCCTCAGCAAGTCGTAATAAGCCGTGTGCTAGAAGACGTTTCGAACCTTTGTAGATGCCCTTCCTCACGAGGGAGTCCATGGTGGGCCTCCGGGCGAAGAACCGCCGCAGCTTCGCGCGCACGTTGCTCTGTTCAGCTGTCAGCTCGCTGACGTCTTCGTTGCTCCCGTCGCCTCCTGGTTTTGACACGGTTAGTTCATGGAGGTTAGGTTTACGGAGATATAACCCAATTTTATACATTCGGCTTAAATATAAATAGCGACATAAAGAAATGAAACAAAAATATTTATTACTAAAATAAATAATTTCAACTTTTAAAAGTTGAAGGCATTTTTTAATATGCTGTTTTTTAATCGTTATATAGGACGCATATTCACATGGTACTAACTATGAGTCGTATGGAATCAAAAGTAGTAATGTGCAGTAAATGTATTTTGTGGCAATTTAATAAAAACAATTTACATTTGAAAATCTTCAACCTAATATTTTACACGCGTTTTACAGGGTCAGATTGCTGTTTAAGATTATTATTTCTTGCTTCAATTCGTGATAAAGATGAAGAGGTTTCAAAATCGATACAAAACCTTATAATGATAATTTTGGCAGATTGCTGCTTTTGATTTCCCTTCGTACTAAATCCCCTTCGTACTAAAAACTTTTTCAAAAAGTTTTTAGTATGAAGGGGATTTTTTTCGATGTCGCTAAATATTTTGTATCCGATACAATATGAATTATAAAATTATATACCAACCCAACCTCGGGTTAAAATCGAATTTGGAGTGATTCGTTAATGAGTGTTTTCAATAAGCCAACATAATCTATACAATGCGTATACTATTTCAACAATAAAAATATTATTTATGCGTTCGGATACTTACAAATATAAATATTCAACATATTTTTTTATTTGTAAATATGATGTGTTTACAGTTTGACATTAATAATTAACAAGAATACTTTCAAAATACTTTATTGGCATGCGGTCGATTATGATGCGATAAAGCCAGAAGGCCAGGATATAATAAACCGAAGGCGCTGGACCTAGTTACGCGTTTTTGCATGCACTGCTTATACTGTTTATTTCTTTTTTTTGAAGCCATTGTTCTTAGTTTGCGAATGTGTGTTACCTGATTTTTTAGCTAATAAAATATAATAAATAAATAACATTTACCCATGGCGTATTAAAGGTTTTCAAATAAAAGGATAGGATAAGAGTTTTTAAAAACATAATATTAATACATAATAGGTTTCTTAATACCCATATGCAGAGGACGCAACCTATGCCCAAATATTATTCAATCGAGGCATCGTAACACATTGTCTTTGATCATGCCAATGTCGACCCTAAATCCTTAGCCATAAGGATTTAGGGTGTGGAGTACGTGGAGTGGTCCAAAAGCAATAAGGCAGACTACCAATATTCAAATAATATATTGAATCGTTAGCAACCGAAGGCACCTTTAGATTGAGGATAGGACTGTCTTCACAGGAGAATCGATCTCAAGCTTCCCTCTCAGTGCGGGCGTTACCAAGTTAGGTAATCATTTTTAACTCATTTTTTTAATAATAATATTATCAATAATAACAATGTATTATATTCTTATCAAAATATTACGTGAATTCCATTTACTTTATTCACTACTTAAATTTTAAATTTAACTACTTTTTGTTTAATTTAGTATTATCGGCGTATTTATAGTTATAATAAAAAAAAAGTGGAAAAATGTTTTTGGTAAGAATCGTACTAAACATTTTAACTTTGTAATTAAAAAATATTGGCCCAGAAACACGCCGTATGCACTTTTAAAATAAACCATATGCCTACTTAAAACAGAAAATTTTGAAGTCGGTAATTCTAATCATACTAATAATTCATATACGTACGTGTTTAATTTATGGGGTATTCGTAATTTAACAATCACACACCATGCAAACGAAAAATAAACACATACGATGTCATTAAAATTGTTTGCTGTAAAATAACGCACGCACAATGCAGTTATGTAAATCTATAGTTCGTAATATGTCCGTGTATTTTATAGTATTAAAATTTTAAACTTCAAGATAGGGATTAAGTAAACATGAGTGGCGTTATCAGCTTAGTAAAATATTTATAAATTTATTGACACATTAGAATTGAACCTTTGCGTACATTAATACTGCAATAGTTTTACGTTTACCGTTGATTACGATTTGTACAAAGAAGTTCGTGAAACAGGCTTTGGAATCTGACCAGTATCCGTGAAAATTGGGCATTTTCACGTATTACTGAATTCCATAGACCTCTAGCATTGATATGATATTTGGAAATACACCAAAGTAAGTCGTATAAAACGAAATATGTGCTTTAAAAAATATATATTTGAAAAAGTATCTTCAAAATGTTTAATCATCAATAACGTAGTAACGATGTGCGAAAAAAATACCTATATTCTAAGTGGAAAATTAATACTGATTATTGAAAAAATAATAACATAAATTACTAGGTAATTAAATAAATTACAAAACTGAAATTACTCTTTGTGAAATTATTCGCATTTTATCTTGCGCCTTCGGAACGTACCTATCGTAACGTAAAGCTATCTTTGTCCGTTACGGCGTTGACATGGCCTTAATTCATAAAAGCGTTGCGCCTTTATTTTTTTGCTCAGTAAATCGAAAATAAACATGTCATATATAAACATAATACGGATGTATTATCGTCGAGGCACTAGAGGGCGCAGTTACGACTGCTTTGTTGTCATCTTTATGATGCAAGGTCACACAAAACGTCACTGTTAGTCTTTATTTGTATGCGTGTATTCACAGATTGTACATAAACTGATGTTTTTCCAAATCACAATACGAAATACTGTCAGGTATTTTACTGACAATACACATAAAAAGTAAAAGAAATATATGAAATTCGGTCAATTTGTTTACCAACCAGAAAATAAACAATCAATAATTAACGATACTTTCCATCCATACGGCGCAGTCTAGGTACTAGGTAAAGCGGTCATAATTGGGATTTTTTGAAATGAAATGAAGCTGTACTCACGTTTGCCCACATCCCAGTCATGGCTAAGGCTGTAGGACTTCTTCGCCGTTCCAAAGAAACCTCTACTGAACTGATTGCTTTCGGCTGACAACATTTTGAAATAACGGACAGTTCACTCATAACCACTTGCGTCTTTCGCGCGGAACAAATATCACTGAATTCAATACCATAAGCTGACAATATCCTTTACTACCCGTCGATAATTATTCATTTGTGCTTGTACTTTTGCATTCGTAGTGAGGTAATTCACGACGGTTTTTACGTAAAGGCGAAACGCAATTTAACCGTAAACCTATTACGATTGCAATTCCTTCACTACCGTTCATAGACGCACTATAAAATGTTGATAGATTGCATTTTTTTTTAAAGAATTGCTGCCGAGGAACCGGTTCGAATGTATATGATTCATGCGCTTGTGTGTTCAACGTTGTGCTGTTGTAGCGAGAATTGTAACTGTCACAGTATTTTGTTGATTTTAGCACAGATGTCGTCGTCACGACAGGCATTATAGAGTGTAATGTTCCTTATCTCGTAAATAATCTCTCGCGCCGATTTCAAAACGATAAGACCTATCGGACACTATACTAAAATCAGTAATCAAGGTAATATTAAAAAAAGTTGTTTTTTATTCAGATTCCTTACCATTTCAATTTAATTAATTTTTGGACTCTTAGTAAGTATAGATATATAACAAATAAATAATATAAAAAATAATAATCATTACTAGATCATCGTAATCGGATAAATGATATGTGTATATACCTTTAGACTTGCATAATAATATATTTTTAAAATCACTAGAAAACTATCCTTTTTGCAGATACATTTGAGTATATTTATGATAAAAAAATCAATATTTTTAATACAAAATGGAAAACAAAACAAAAGAAAAAAAATCACCACGTAATAGAAAAATATGTTTATTTCAAAGAATTTTTTTGTCTGAAACACCAGGAACTCAATAAATCGGTGATGAATAATAATTATGAACTTGTACCACATTCTAAATTTTCCATAAATATATTTGTACTTAATTTTTTTCGCTGCATAATTTAATAATCGTATTATGTTTGCGGCTTGTGCGCTGCGAGTCTTTTTTTTTTCATAATGCTCCTATTCAGAATAATGAGAATGAACGTAAGCGAGCTTCTCTCGACTTCTTATCGTTCATTGTCTTCATATAATTTTAAAATCGACTACAAATTGGGTACACAACTGCTTCGGTCGTACCATATCGATATAGCACTTTATTGTTTCGACATATTGCTTCGGTTTTTTACACTAATTAGCAAATTTAAGAAAGGTTATAATTATACCTACTCGTAATTACATACTTATTTCTATTCTTAACTACCCTTCTTGTTTTAAGGGTTCTGTACCACAAAAGGAAAATACGGAAATATTGCGTCTATCTATCGCGCACGGTTTTTTCGATAACGACCTAACGTAGGTATTTAAAAATTAGTATTATTTATATATAATATATATAGATTTGATGATTTTTATTTTTAAGCTATCGCCATTCGGCGTCGCCAGAAAATGTATGAAAGATGACGTTTAAAATGCAACCTTTATAAATTCTATAATCGCATTTTCAACTAAAAGATAAATATATCCAGCCACTACAATTATTATTATATAATTGCAGTTTTGCTAGATAAATCAATCAGTATTATGAAATGAAACTAATTTCTTAAAATAATATATCAAGCATCACGCGTTTAATGCGTTTAGTTTAATTTTATCTATTTAGACCTACAGATCTGCAAGCGCCCAAAACCCAAATATGAGAGAGTTCCCATGTCTTTAAATCAATTTCGCGGGCAAAGACTTCAAAACTTTACATTAAAGCAAGCATCGAAATCCCTGCCGTGAGTTCTCGCGTGAATTGGAACGGGTAAAGCGGAAAGTAATTTGGTACAGGATAATCTATGAGGACGTTATACTTGTAAATAACCTCATTATTTTAACCCGGTAGCAATGTTCAAAAGATTATCAATGAGCGCGCGGTAGGATGTGCTATGGAAAAATAATGAATAGGCCTACCTTTATGGTAGTGTAATTTGTGCTTTTGACCATTTTTCCTCGTCGCCGTGGGGGTGACTTTATGGTGCTCATCTTTTGGGCTATCAGCGCCGATGTTATTGTTGTTGGGACAGATGTAGTCACTGGGCTGTGAAAATAAATACGATGATATGATAAGATTCTTGCTTCTATAATGCTTAAATACATCTATACCAATATTATAAACTTGTTTGGATGTTGGAGATAATCTCCGAAACTACTTATTCGATTTCAAAAATTCTTTCATCAATATTTAGAATAGACATTGAGGGTAGAAAGAGTGTGTATATTATACTATTAAAATAAAAGGTATTTTTGTGCAGACCAATTTTGCAACTTAAGTCGACGAAAAAACGCTTCGTGCGAACGCTGCGTTAATGGTAAGAAATATATGAAACACTTTCTACAGATAAGTTGTAGAGCTTAAAAAAGTCAGCGACAACATGTACATATATGTTAATTCGCAAATTAATAAAATAAGACTAAAAGATATATTCAAAAATTAATTTTAATCTGACGAGGGGTAATTTATGTAGGTGCTAATTTTTAACAAAATAAATTTGCAGGGGAATTATCAAAGAAATTGTATATATATAAAAAAATCCCTGTTACTCAATATGAAATGAGTAGTTTAGATTTTACGATAAAACAAAATAAAATATGCGTCCGATTCAACATTTGCTTATTTATCGCTAAACATAATGAATTAATTTTATTCCGTCTGCAGCGTTCAAGATCAGCGTTATATTTTTGGTAACAGTAGGCACGTAAGCGTCCCGAAAGGCCTAGAGATGGGAATACCCATTCCGAGTGCCGCCGGCACGAGTTGTCGCGAGCCGAAGACGCTGGGCCTAGCTGCCAACCCAGCCCGAGATTGGCAGCTAGGCCTTCGATAGTTACCATGGATAGTTGCTTTTAGTAACTAAATAGAATACATTTTAAAAGTGTTGCTTTCCTAAGAACAACATAATTATTTAGTCTACAATATGGACTATTTTTCGGGTAAATCGTGTGATGCATTATCGAACGCGAAGCGAAAAATGAAGGTGAATACATTTTTTTATTTAATTTATATTTCAAAAACGAAAATCAATTTCAAAAATCAGCCTCCGAGAAGCACAAGATAAGGTCTCAACGTAGATAATGCTATTAACCACTTGTCACAATATATTTCGACGAGGCCGTAAATCATAAACCCGCTGCAACTATCGATCAACACTTTTACGACTGAGGTTAACACGAACAAAGGTAAATTGACTAACCAGAAGGTCCATTTAGAAGTGGAGAATATGGACTTAGAATATGGAATATGGAGCCCTTGAACTTAAAAGACTAGTTCTCAGATTCTGCAGTGAATGTCGGCCTGATAAATGAGTTCGCATTATGGGAGAGGGGTTTCATGCAAGAGGACCATCCCTCTGAATGCAATGCTACGGGTGACTTAAAGACCATAGGTGACCCAACATAAAGTGGCTGCTCTACCCCTCCGGCCTATTCTGATACTTACTAGTTTATTGATAGTCTTGAGTATTTCCTCGTACCAATGACTTGCGACTGCGGGCGAGTCATTCTGGATAATGACCTGATCTCTTTGACAAGTTGTAACTACGCACGCATGCGCGTATCTGAAAAAAACGCGTGCTTATAGTTAAGTAATTTCAGGTTTAAAACACGATTTATCATCAAAAAATAAAATCATTAAAGGTGACGTTGTGGTTCTCAAGAGGTTTATAATTAATTATAAGACCTTTCTCATTTTCACCGCAAGCATAAACATCTTTCTAAGTACCTATAGCTGCATAATTATCTTATGAATTCTTACATGCTATGGTTGTACTACACATAATCTTATTAACTAAATACTTATATTAACGCTAAATCTTGCCTTCTTTAGTAAAGACATGTAGTTATAAAGACAGAGGTCTATTTTTTTTTTAAATGCAAAATATATCTAGCTCTGAATACGGTAAGATCACAAAACAAACGCAATTTATATTTTTTATCATCGCAAAAGATAACATACATTTCATAAAATTATACACCCGCCCTGAATCTTTAAACACACACAGACCCCTTCTGTTGCACACCTCTAAACACCTCCATTCACACCCTGATCGATAAACATTCACGTGTACTGAACACGCAGGGCTGTTCTCAATCCTGTAACTTGCGTAAATAAACCAATAAAGAAATACTTCGAATTGTCTGACACTAACAAAAATGCACAATTTTATAACTGTTAATTTATCTGTAAATTAAAAATAAATAAAGAAATAATAATAGGTAATTTTTAATAAAATGTTTTTTATTAATAAAATGCTATAATGGATGCTCCTCACAAAACAGGAATTTCTGGTATCGTATATATATATGAACAAAGTCCTTAGAAATTAGTCTTATGCTAAAGATATACTAATATTATTTTATATTGTTTTATGTATTATTTTTTATATCATGTATAATAACTTTTACTTTATTTTAGTATTTTATGAATAAATTAAATAAATAAATACTGCTAGAAAAAGAGTATCGAAAATAATATTAAAAGATTTAAACTACTCTAAAAAAACATTTCTATCTATATATAATCGTGTTTATAAATACTAGAAACCTATAAAATTAAATTAATAGTTTCTTTTTTTTTTGTTTACCTCAAACGATATATTTATACCTAATATATTCCTACGTATATTACATTGAATATTCGTTAAAAAGTAGATTATATTATTATTGTTATTATCAATGTTATTATATTCTTTATTATTATAACAGTTATATGATTATATCTATATTTATGTAAAACCCTGCTGAGAGTATTTTTTTTATTTTCAACGAGTTCTCGATTCACCACTCACTCATACTCAATGAGATTTATCATACTCAATGTGTTTCACTAAAATAACCTTTCTTAAAACGAGTAACTCTTACCTAGTTACAAAGGTTAACCTTATCGTGACTGGAATTCGACTTGCTAAACATTTTTATATCTTGCTGATGAATAATTTAATTATATATAAATATTTACCTTCAAAAAATTGAACATAGTAAAATTGTCGATACTATATTGTGTAAAATAAAATATTTGAATTTGAATATTTATTTTGAAATCTGCATCGTGCTTACCCTGAAGATATTGCATTAAGGACCGTTTTAATTACGTAATAATCTCGTTACCTGCTCGTATGCTGTGACGTGCATCTTGACACAACGGCTCCATGAAGCGACAGCACCAGGTCTGGCTTGTGTAAAGACGTCGGGCTGGGCGGGATCCCGGCCTGGATGGCGGCTTTCTGAAGAAAAATGAACTTAGAAGGGTATTTTAAATGTAACCCTTTCTTCAGACGAACTGCCAGATCGAACTATTCGCAGACGTATCAGTTTTTAAGTAAACCAGAGACTATTCATATCTATACAAACTTCTTATAATATAAAGATATATTTTTAGTAAAAGTGCGACACTTAAATATAATTCAAACCTCGTGCATTATGTACTATACTCGTAATAATAAAAAAAAACATTGTTGTGTGTTTCATTAAACAACCTGAAGTCGGGCTTCATGGCTGATATTTGCATAATAGAATGCTCCCGTAAAGTCACACTATATTTTTTCTGCAAAATTCACAAATACACAGAAGAATGTGTTTGTTTATAATTATTGGATGTAGCATTTGTCATCTACAAAAACTTTTTAACCGCCATGATAGAACGTAAATTTAAGTACATTATTTTTAATGTGTATTCTATTCTAACGCAACCTCCCTCTGGATATTTAATGTGTCTGAAAAAAGAAGGTTGAAAAACTTAGATGCTTCCCCACCCTCTAAGAAAAGTTGTCTGCTGAGAAAGTTAGAAACTTCTGAAAATTACATTTATCACTACTGTAAGCTTGTTTCCCATCTCTCGTGTCTAACTTAGCTCAAAAGTGAATTACGTCACAAAAGTACTTCGTATATCTACATTATATTATAAAATAAATATTTTACTTTTAATGATTTATCTGTACTCTAGGCTAATTAATGTAAAACAAAAAACTTGACACTGTAACATCAGTGCTACTGTATAAAGATAGCTGTAGAAAACTACCAGTTAACATCATCAATATTAATTCTGTTTCTATAGATTAAAAGATTTTAGAAATTTGTTAGGTAATAAATAATTCGCAATCTAGTGAAAGGCCCTTCGATGTAAAGCTAGGACGCAAACCTCAACAAATAAACAAAAACCAACTGGTTACTTGTGCAATTACAACGATTGCCACTAGATGGCGTTAGAAGTCGAATACTATTGCAAGTGTGGATTTAGAAAAACTTGGTTAAATTATTGTTTGTTTGGAATTGTTTTAAAAAAATATAGTAAAACAGAAGAAATAGGTAGGTGCATAGATGTGTATAGGTATGCCTGGTCACTGTTTTTATGACGCTTTGGCAGAAGAATTTTTATGAAAATGCTTTAGTGAACATAATAATTACCTCAATGGTCTAAACATATTGACCTTTTATCTAACCTTTTAAAAGGTTCTGAATCAGAAAAAAAACTGGTTCTGTGGCTTTTGCTGCTGGGTTAGCTGGTAGAGACTATCTTGCGGCAATAAGCTCGATCTTTTGTATGTATGTCAAATAAAGTGTGTCAAAAAAAAAATCTTATTATGTCCATAAAGCCGGATGCTAAGGCAATATGAGAAAAAATATAAAACATGTCTTTTCAGATTATTTAACTGCTTAAGTAAATCGTGGAATTTTTGCGGAGGAACTACTGTCATAGATTGAAAGGGTTTATATAAAAATCGCGTTGACCCTTGTATTATCTTTAATAAGACGCACAAGCACATGAAAGTTTCTAAAATAAGCTATAGATGTTTCGACGATTTTTTCACTGGCTCTCGTTCCGACATTGGCGTTTGGAATTAATAATGTATCATTACAATATAAAACCATATAATTAATATAAATATTTATTTATTATATTTTGGGGAAACATACAGTGTAACTTCATTTATAAAACAGTTAATATAGTTATTAATTTGGCCTTTTAATTTGGTTTAACACTAGAATTGAAAGGTAGGTTCACATAGAACTGATTACATAAAATAATAAAATAAATGAGAAACGTAAATAAAATCTTTTTGCTTTTTTACACTGATAAAAATATGCGTTAATTAGAGTATGGATTTATGGGGTATATCTATTTATCCCCACTACATGAAAGTCCAGTCCCTAATAATGAGTATTTATTCGTGGAAAATTATTGTTTATTAATAGTCAACAAATATTTACTAACGCTCAATCCCTTCAAACCATTACTACAAAAATCATAACACGGGTTATGGCTGAAAATTTGAACACCATTAGCACTACCACACACCCATATAATTTAAAAAAAGCCATGTAAATAATAGCGGGAGGTAAGTAAAAGTCGTAACAACACTGACCGCTATTTGATAAGTCCTCAGGTCTTTGTAGAAAGCGAGCGAGGTCTGGGTCATGATCAGATAGTTGTAGACCCAATTCTTCCTCACTTTCTTGCCATTTTCCGTCAGCTTCGTGCGGTTCACGAAGCCCTCCAGGAGAGCATGCTGAAAGTAGGGCCAAAACAAAAATATTTATTATCTATATATATATTTACAGGATGTTTTTATATTGATGGCACTTTAGGAGGTTGATCTATATCGATAACTAAACCGGCTTACGAAAAAAAAACAATAATTTAAAATGAAAATCATGCTAAAATAATTATATTATTAAAAAACTTTGTTTTTCTTCGAAGTATCTCATATAGATCAACATCCTAAAAGGAGTAAGTTCAATTTAAAAATGCCCTGTAAAAGAATACACTTTTTAGTTTGTAAACTGGGTCAATTCTGGATAGATTCCAGTGTCATTTATAGCATTTTAAAGTTCAAGGGGATATATCGCCAGACGATGGTGATATTTCGAAATTAATTAGTATATAAATGAAAAATAGATTAAAACTCTTGAGAAACCATGCTTCAACGTGGATTGCGAAGGCCCGTCTCTTATTGGCTCAAATTTACTGCCATAAATCACAGCTTTTGGGTATTTTCACTGAAGTGACAGCAATGAAAAGGCCACATAAATTATAGACCACAGGATTTGTTCGACTTTCGCTTTAATCAAAGTGAAGATGTGTTGTAGTATATTAATTAATTATGATGAAGAAGGAACTATATTTATGTATGGTATAAGCCGTTCATTTGATATATTGAATATTAAATTTAAAACTATTATTATTTATTATATTTAATACGTAACCATAATGATTTAGCTTAATTAATTGATAATAACTTTGCGACAAAATGAAACATTATTTGACATTAAAAAAAAATTATACTGCTATCCCAATTTTTATAATACTAATCGAAAAATAAATAAAATAGCCTTAAGAAGTTTCTGACCTTGAGTTGGCCAAGCAAAACAAAAATGAGGCCGTCAACGACAATCCACAATTCGTAGCAACGATATACAGGTGTCCCAAGACCACTCTCGAAGACTTAATAGGATGTTTATCATCCCCTACTATGAGTAAGAACTTATATAAAAAAATACGAATATTATTCAGCATCAAATTTAATATTTTTTTTAACAGATGGTGACCTGGGTCATATATCTGCGTAATCATCGAAGAGTATTTCTCCAAGAAATATTTTTCTAAAATGGTTGTGAATCAACTTCATATTGACTGAAACTTTCTTGCATATAAAGGACCCTTTATTTACTATTACTGAATTTAATGGATGTCTGTATAAATATACAATATTACAAAACTTAGATCCTTAATATATATTGAAGGAATATCTTCAATTAATATATATTGAAGTAAGTATTATTATAAAATCTTTTTTTACTAGAGTTATAAAAAAATCTTCGTTGTATTTCAAAATTTAAAAAAAAAAATTTTCAAAAATTATAAAGCATACCATGTTTGGATCGTAAACCTTCGGTAGAACCCGCTGAACGGAGACTGGACTCCACTGACTCAACGCGGCTTGGCCCATAAATGACTTGGCCTTGCCGTTCCTGGATAGGCTGGTCTGGTGGTCGCCTCTTGTTTCCACCAGGTTCTCACCGGAGCCTGATTTCAAAGGGGCCTGGTTATGGAGTTTTTGCGACAGCATTTCGTTAGACCCGCCTAAGGACATCATATACATTTTTTAAATTTCATTTTTATTTATTTCGTAAATGAGACATACCTAAAAAAACTTCCTTTTAAGTTAATTTAACTTTTTTGGTTTACCTCTTTAAATTAAATTAAATGTTTTTAATAAACAAGTATAAATGACTTAAAACAAGCAAGCTATGATTACAGGTACTTCTTATCAAATATATATTTTTTTATTTTAGTCAATTACATACATACTTATACATGAGTAGAAACTAAATCCCAAGCCTAATCTCGTTAGGTCGACTTCGTAGAAGTTACATTTTTTATTAATTCTAATTATATAACTTAACACGCACACTTATAACTTAACGCTCACAGGCATTTGCATAGTGAGGTGTTACTAATCCACACAAACTGTACTTTTATTCTCTAGAAAATCAATAAAATGTTACAAAGTAATACACATTTAATAATATTAATTGTAAATTGGATATTTTAATAAATAATAAATAAATAAATTTTATCTAGTATAAAATGAGTAATTTATTTATAAGCTTTGTATGCTTGTGATAATTATATAAATATTTATGCACCTTCTGCTGAAACCTATGCTATGGTAGATTTGAAATATTAATGTGTTCACAGTTTATGTTTACTTGATAAAATAAATAAATAGCAAAGTGTAGATAAAATCCCAATATAACGGATTATTGTTTAGACTTGACTAGGAAAAAAGATTATGAGCAAGACAAATACAAACACTCCGTGACCCAAGACCAGTCCCGATAAAAAAAATCCAGCTAAGTGGCCCTGCGATTTCAAGCATGATTTGTTTTGACGTCAAATCCAAATTCATCTTGGTTTCCGAGAAAAAAAAATGGAAATTTTACGTGATAATATGAAATCGCTCTCGTCATAAATTCATTCGTTAGTGAGTTAGCGCTGTGTCGGGCCATTGCTCGGCCTTAGTCGAGCGCGTGCGAGCAAAAACGGAATTTATAAATTTAAACATGAATTATTTTCGCAATAGTTTATACAATATAATAGGGAACATAAACATCCCCTTAAGTCTTGGGAAATATTGTATATTAGAGCCTGTTACGGTACTCACCGAGCCGCTTTGGCAGCCGAATGAACTTGGGACTTTCGCTGCTCGCCTTGACGAAGCCCTTCTCTATGGCCAGGTCTAGCTTGATGCCAACGCCCATCCGGTCGCTGGTCTTCGACGGCGAATTGCGATAGTTCTCGTTCTGGCTTCGAATCTCGAACATCTTGCGGACCTGGAAACGTCCAAAAGTTATACAGGTAAACTTTTTCCCATGCACATCATTTTGTGCCCTCGTTCTGCACTTCCAACTCGACAACTTTTGCTCTACAAGTTTTGAAATGTGTAAAAACAGTAGTTCAGTAGAAAAAAAATCCTATTAAAATTAAAACGCGCAGTGCCTTATCCAGACTGGGGCAGCCGACACGCGGTCCTGACCTGGTCAACGCGCCAGGCATTGACGTAGATACAGGAGCATGCCGCGTGAATGAGACGCAGCGAACAAACTAAACTCTGGGATATTATTCAATTCGTATGGAAAAATTAGGAAAAATTAATAAAACTTGGTAAACATAAGTTATTCAGTTTGAGGTGTAGAATAACCCCATATTAAAAAAATGATCCTGTATACAATATGTTCAACAACAGTAGAAAGTAAATAATAGATATAACAAGAGTTACGAACGGAAAATTTATTAAAAAACATTTTTTTGAGTCAATGTAGCGGTAGTGAAAACTCTCGGGCATTCCGTATCGCAAACTGTTAAATTTTTGCAATTTCTTAGTAAAAAAACGCAAGATTTGACAGTTGATCGAAGTGTATGCGACGCGGAATAGGCTAATAGAGTAGTCCAACCGCTTTTTGTTTATAATTCTCGTTTCATTCTCCAAAATCATCACAAACTATAATTTTTTGCTAGCCCCTGTGAGATGAGAGTACGATTAATGCAAAAAAAAATCTAAATAAATTACAAACATGACGTCTATCTAGCAAATAATATTTAAAAAGAAATACTCAAATAATATGTTTGGGAGTTATAGACAAAATAACTCGAAAACATTACGTAGGTATTAATTACAATTTTTATTTGTTTTTTACTTAAAAGCACGATTAGATTTTTTTTGTAGTTATTTATTTTTAGCTAGTACCATATCAAATAACCAATAGCCTAAATGTAAGGTGTGTCGATTTATCATTAGAAATAAAGCGGAAATAATAAAAATCTAAATAATTAAAATATTTATAAAATACATAAACACGTCTTATTTTAATAGAGCAATAAAATGTATCTAACTAAAGGATGTTTGCATAAGTTTTTTTACCCAGTTTCAGTCAGTTATAAAAACGTAACATACCTCCTTAATTGAAGGCGACAAAGGTTCCCCGGGTGAGTTTGGAGGGCTGCGGTCGAACAGTAGGTCATCTTGGGATGTCTTCAGCCTGTTGTGTCCAAAGTTCACAGGCCTTGATGGGATGTAGTGCTTGATGCGTGGAATTATAAAGGGAGGTCTCATCTCCTTAGAGTACAGATCTGATTCGTCTTGAGTGATCCACTGAAATAGAAGAAAAATACCATTGTTAGACCTGATGAAAAATAAATACTAATTCGTTTTTTTATAAGTATACTCGTATATTATATTTTTAATGATTCTATATAAAATGATTAGTAAAGATAGTATACTTTGAAAATGATTGTATCATCACGCTGTCTAAAAGGGGGACTTATTTAAGGCAATATCCATCTAGACCAGAAAACCTGAGTAATTAGTTAGAGCTAGGCCTAAAGTATACATCGTGTCCCAAGACCATTTCCGATAATTGGTCCTGTGATTTCTAATAATACTTATAAAGACGTTATATCAAAATTCATCATGGTTTCCAGGAAAAAATATAAAATTTTCGTGAACATATTAAAAAGGATCTTGTAATAGTGTATTTGTTGTGAGCGCTCAGCTAGTAATGCCAGCAGCAGGCCAGTAATGGTGTCAAGGGTACATTATCGATCCTGGCATCTCTTAAAAACTATACTAAATATTTTAATGTTTTTTTTTTCATTACTAACTGATAATAGGTAACACAAACTTCCCCTTAAGTCTTCGGTAATGGACACTGTATATAAAAAATATATATATAAATTTACAAAAAAGTTATCACTGTGTCGGGACAAGCGTGCTACCACCTTGAGGAACGCTCAAGTTCTTATCGCATTCTTTACCTCTTTTACGAATTGTGTGCGTTTCGAAAGATTACGCTGTCTCGTATAGTTTTATATATAGCTGGTAGTTTTTCGATAAGAATCGTTCTAAAATTGCTTTCGCCAAATTCAGAAACACAGTTACACTTTGTAGCACTCTGTATTCCCAGATCCGGGCGAAACCATATTACGATGGTAGTCGAAGTCATAGAATTTTTTTATCGTTCCGTTAATATTTTAAAACCAAACCACGTAAATGTAATTTATCTTGATTCCAATTAATAAATGCAACCTTCCCACCACAGTTAAAACACAGCTGACGACTCTCTATATTTATATAATAAATGGCAGTTGCTTAGTAATTGAAACCAGTCTCCCCGTTTCAATAATAGGGGTGCACGTATAAATGTTTACACGTATAGCTGAGGTTATTCCCCGTTAGTACGGCCCGTGTCAAAATAGTTTTTTAACGTTGAATTTGAAATGAGTACCGTAAATTGCATCGCGTGTTTACGACTATGCCGGTCTGCGCATAAATAAAACAACGCTATATTAATATTAAATATCCATAAATATGTAAAATACAAATCAATCCTCTTTTATTGCAGTCAGATAGAAACAATATAACGGACTTTATGAATAAAATTCTTCGCAAAATCGGCACGCTTTATGACGCGCGGCCATTTTGAATATTAATATTACATGTGTGGCGGTCATCGAAGTTGCCTGTCAAAAAATTGCTGTATTCTCTTGTTTATTCGTGTATAATATACATTTAAAGAAATATTGTGTTATTTGACCGCAAAAATCCGGTCGCGGATGACGGAACGAGAATACTCGGCGCAAATTAAATGCTTTCTTACAAATAATTTTATGTCGTGGCTATTTTGTGTGATAGCGCGCTTACTCACACCAACGTCTACACAACCATATAGGTACATTGAACCTAACACATTCATATTCATACAACATTCACACGTTAGGCGCCTGCATACCTGAATGCTACAAAAAAACGAATTTTACAGATTTTGAGAGGCGTTAAGACAGATATCCACAGGAGATATGAGTAATCTAGTTTATTAAAATTAAAGATAATTTATTATTTTAGGGAATTACCTAAGGAAATTTCTTTAAATATTATAATAAAATATATAAAAAAATAAAACCACCATGTTTTGGTGCTTTTGAAACCAGAAATATCCCATATAAAATAAATATAGTTTTATGATGAGATTAAAGTAGAGGAGGTATTTATCGAAGCTATATGAGATATATGATATAACAACTTTGCCAAAAATTGAAGATTTTTGTTTTAGTTTTTAAATATAAAAATAATCATTTGTGTTAAAAGTTTTTAACTTTTCAGAAAATATATATTTTTGTGTTATTATTAAAAATAAAATGGATTTAAAAAACATATCCATCTAGTCACATTAGAGCCCGTGCGACGTCGAATCTAATTTTCTGACAAACTATACCGCTAAAAAAAAATGTCTCGTCTTTGATAAGCTTATACAAGCAAACTTCCAAGACCAGACCAGCATTCATCATGGTTTCCGAGTGAAAAATTTGTAAACTTCACGTGATAATAAGAAATCGCTCTTCATAATTTCGGTCGCTAGCAAGGCCGCACCGTGCTGGGTCTTTGACCGACCTTGCCGAGCGCCTGCGAACAAAAAGGGAATATACACGAGCACTTTGATAGAATTAATTAATTTGGGCGTGAATTATTTTCGCATTTTGTTTTATACAATTTCCTACACGTAATAGGGAGTAGATTACATAACTACCCCCTTAAGTATTCGGGAATAGTTTTGGAACACCCTGTATAGTTGTCGTTTGTGTATGTAAACTGCAACAGTGCCAAGGAGAGACCCTCTGGCTGTTGGGGAAAAATCTTAGAAGTCGATTTTCGGCCAAATGTGTACCGATTCCCGACGACAGTATAATGTTAATGGTGAAGCCATTATGATTACATCACAAAAGTAAGCCGCTCTAGTTTAGTGTCAATTACCCTATAGTGGTATGAGTAAACCTCGTCACAATAACTAAAAAAACCAAGAGTCCATCCAGGTGCACGTTATCCAGGTGAGGAGTTTCTCATTTTCTACATTATTGTCCTAAAATTGTAATATACCTAAATAGATAGAGGAATATTTTGACAAATTAAACTTTATTCGATAGGTAAGGTAAAGGAAACTTAATATAAGGAGATTTAATATAGATATAGAGAAATAGAGAAAGATAATATAGAGAAAGGAGATTTAATATAGATATAGATATAGTAAAACAACACACTTCTGCACTTCTTTGAAAAAATGCACTTCTTTGAATGAATACTTGGAAGAAAATATATTATGTGTAAAATGTTTTGTCATTTTAAGCTTGTAACAAATTGAATTCGGCCATCTCAAATTATTTTCAAACCTCATTGTTTTCATTGCAAAATTAGAGCGAATAGTAAAAATAAATGTGCAAAAGCGCTGGCAGCAAAATTTCAACCATCAAAGGAGAGTCGCTTCTGTTTCTCTATTCTGTGACGCAGGTCTGTGGGTTGTTGTAATTGCTTTATTAATTAAAACGGGAATGCTTTGCGAGCTCAGAATAAATCTAATAGTTGTAGCCCATAAAATAAGGAATCTAGGAAATAACTAAAGCCAAAGGTAAAATGATTGATAATTATTTAATAAAAATGTTCTAAAGGTAGACTTTTCCGGCATCGTTAAAAGTCTTAGTTTTAAGATTAGATTATCTATCTTGTAGTAATTTTATTGAGTTTAAATACCTCGTAAAACAACTAAAATATGAACGAAAAACTAAGTGCAGATAAGTTTTTTTAAAACTCACTGTAGCTCTGAAATAAAGTGTTTGCGCCAACCCTTCGTGGTATATTTTTTGTCTTATATTATGTCATTGATTCAGCCCTATTAATTTGGCAGTGACCTTTCCCAACAAATGGTTTACTAATAAGCACAATAATACCACATTTCTTACTGTATAGTCCATGCAAAAATCAGCCTTCCGTCTGCTTCGAAATATAGGTAAAAGTAGGTCAATATTGCACAACAAAATTCACTCGACGTGGAAAAAATGTAATTGCGAATTCCGTTCCGTGAAAAAGCCATCCGCTAACAGGAAATTCTCGACCTTTGCACAGCCGTTTGTTTAAAACACTACACCCTTGTACCGTCACGCTTAGGGTGACCGTGCATCTACTCATAGATCGAGATGTTTATATGAAATTCGATATCATATCGAAAATCGCCATACACAGCAAAATCAATCAAGGTCTAATGTCTTCACGCGCAGCGATTTCCGTACCCGCAAACAACTACTTGAAGTATCTACTTACTGATTTAAAAATATAACAACTGTATGTATGTAAAACCTAGTCAGCAGCTATGTTACTCAATTATTGGTCACTTTTATGTTTAGCAGTGTACTAACTTGTCTATGCATAAAACCAATATGCATTATTTCATCTTCAAAATATATTAGTTATAATAAAATCGAACTCAAATCAGTTTAAATATTCGTTAGGATAAAAATTGTCATTTTATTAAAAAATAATATTACAAAAAAAAAACACTACGAACGGAATATAAAAAAAAACACGTATTATACCATCGACATAATGAATAGTCCCGTCGCGATGTCTTCGTATGGTCTTCCCACAGCGAATTCAGTTCGTCTCGCAGCAATTGCAATTTAATCTTCCATTCATCTTTCAAAGAGGCGCATTCTTCGGCGCTTTTCTTTCATTACGTCTTAGTTTTATTCTGGCTTTGCTCTTAGATTGGCACGACTTGCATAGACTACCCAAGGCACGGCGCGCACTGCTTCCGTTCCGTTCCGTTCAGCTCGATACCTTTCAGTTTAGCAAGCATACGAATTACAAACCGGTTACAAACACAGTATTATCATTATTATTATTGTTGATTTTACAAAATTTCCACCATATTAATAGATAAAAAATTATGTACTTTTTTATTACTTTCAGGAGTAAAAAAATAAGAAACGTGCGATTAAAAAGTTTTGAAGAAACACACAATATTTGGACATTCACTTTCCACTCTTTCACACGGGATTTTACACGGGCTTCTTTGTACCAATTTCAGTTTTATTTTTTATAATAGATTAATCCAAATCTTTTTTTATGTTTTATTAAAGCCCTCGATGGGACTTGCAATTCTCCGCATGGAGGTAGGGATCGAGATTCCTCTGAAGGACTTGCATGGGAATATCTTAGGTCGTGGGGAGACCAAGGTGGATGACCTCCTTGAGAATTCCCTCCAGAATGCCACCAAGTACAATAACCTTTATCTCAAAATTACGAAGTTATATTCTGGCATTAAATTCATATTATTTACTACAGAATCGCAAACCGGCATGTTTTACGTTTTTTTTTTTAACAGACGAATGACTAACTCGCCTCGCGTAATGATAACATGCACGAAACGAAAATTAATACTCGTTGACTCCAATTAAAACTGGGTCCCGCGCCAGACAGGGAGAGATGGTTCGCCCGTCTCGCCCGCACCCGCTCACAATGGCACATGAAACTGTGAGCGTTGTAAATGATATTTTAATGAAGGTGCCAAGTTAAAAAAACGAAATATTGCAGAGTAAAATGTAACTCTACCGCAACAGAATTCATGCCTATCGCTGAATATACACCATACAAAACGGTATCATGTGCCATTAACGTAATTTGGTAAAACCACGTTATCAATTGAAATTTGTTGTACCTTAAAAAAAGATGGAAAGATGCCTATTTATACCGAACGCATCACTGTTTTAATAATCGTCTGTTAACCGTGTCAGACGATCTTTTACATCTTAAAAAACAGTATTTTTAAAATAATTAAAAAAAAACAACGATTTGTCAATAAATCTCGATTAAATATCATTTTGTGACAGCCACACGCCTAGTGAAGTCATGCAATCTGTATGCAAACCTTTATTACTAGGTGAAAATATTATCTGTTTGTTTTATTAAAATGGATGACGTATAAATAAGCAAAAGTAATAATACGTATTTAGTATATTTTTTATAGCAATACATACACTTCATTTTTAAACGACTTCAAAAAAGGAGGAGGTGCCTAATTCGATGTGTTTATAAACAGATGTCCCAAAACATTCCCGAAGACTTAAGGAGGCTGTAATGTAACCTATTCATAGTAAGAAATTATATTTACATATGTGTGTGTATATATTAAACGTTTTTATCTATATATATATTTATATTAAATATAAACCATATATGTCAGCTCTCTGATATAGACCTCGCGCTCTTATTATCCCTTAATTATATATTTCAAATAGGTAACACCTCGACACAGGCATTTGCCTAGTGAGGTATTACTAAGCCACACAAATTGTACTTTTCTTCTCTAGAATATCAATAAAATGCGACATAGTAATACACATTTAATAAATTTAATTTGTACAATGGATATTTTAATAAATAAATAAATAAATAAATATAATAAAGTGTGAAAAAAAACATCCACAAATTTATTATATTTTTTAACAGATGGTGTCAATTCGGACAGCATGCGAATTCCGATTCGGGTGACGATTGATAATGGCCTTGAGACCGTTACGGCGTAGGGTGACAGATAAGCGCTTTACCATTTCACGGAATTTTACGTTTTTTTTTATCTCGGTAACCATGATGAATTTTTATATAGTTTCAGGTTATTTTATATAGTTTCAGGTATAGTTAACAGGAATGGTCTCGACACGGTGTGGTATATGGTAGGGATTTGGTTTAAAATAATTTTGCTTTTAAATGATAGAAATAACATTTTTGTGTTTATAAAAATTGATACTGTTGGATTTTTTAGTAATGGTAGTAACATCACGCCTAATGTAAGGTTGCGAAACATTACATACGTATTCCGTTCAATATGTTTCCATGTTACTTTAAATTTATTTATTTTTTATTTCAATATGTGATAGTAATATTGATCAGCATAATCTTACTTTCTGTTGAGATTCAAATACAAAAGCAAAAGGGTAATTAATACAAAGGTGATCTATTCAACCTTCAAGTCAATAAATAAAATGATGCGATAATGGTGATCAGTGGTTCCATTGTGCCAATTCCATATCGTTAAGATTGCAAATCTAACGGCCGCCGAGAAGACAATATTCAAAAAGATTCAATCATCCGTGACATCTTTTTCGAATGTCAGTATTCTAAAAAGTTGCGTAAATTAAAACATCATAAAAATGCATAATATTAGGCTTTGTATAATTTGAGTACATATTATCTAACGCTTTTTTATACGGCCATTTTGAAAAATAGTTCACGGTCAAACGATTATTAATAATTCGATTTCATAATATTTCGATACCGCCGCCGCTATCGAGGGAAATGAATGAAGAATATTATCAGATACGCTAGAATTTTTACAACTTTATAACGCCATTATATTAACTGCATTTCGTAATCATGTGGCAATTTAGAGTAACGTGATAGATGACGCTTAGCTGATCGATTATTGCAAATTGATAGCATATTAGGGAAATAGAAATGCAATATGCCCATATTTGAAATGGAATAGGTTAGATAAATTATACTAGCGACCTTTTCTAACACATTGGGCAATGGCGATACGTGTTTTTGCTATATGTAATGTATGCACATTTTAAAAAATTCAGGCGATTTTCCGCTATTAAAAAATAATCATCAAATATAAATATACATATAACTTATATTTGACGACTGTTTTTTAATAGCGGCAAATAGCCTGAAAAGTTAATGACACGATCTTTGACAACTATATGCGACAACTGTCAACAAAAGGTCTAGATTTCCTGGAAATAACTTCATGGAGACGGTTAAAGTTTTATATTACAAAACAAACAAACAAACGCTAACACGGCAGTCGCTTGATTGTGTCGGCAATACGATGACCTATTCTCCTCGATAGATATATTTTTATTAAACAAATCTCCTTTTCATCTTGAATTGCGAAAAACCTTATATTCAATAAACAGACAAAATTAGCAAAACAAAAAAAAATAAAAAAATATTGATCATTTTCATTTTCTTTCCTTTGGCCTCTGACTATTTTTAAAATCTACTATTATTTCAGAATAATATATGTCAAAATACAGATATATATATATATATATATATATATATCTGTATTTAAAGTGCTAGTGCGAGTGTAATTTAATTTAATTTTAATCTTTATATGTACCTCTGTACTTTAGCGAAAACCTGTCATCAGTCAATTTTACACACAATTGTATGTACCATTCTTTTTTTATATATTGTACTATTGGTTTTCCGAATAAACAATAAATAAATAAAATATATTAAATTAATGTTATAAGGAAGCTGCTGGTACCGCGCTTGTCATAAAAAAAACAATTTGGTACGGCCCCACTCTGGTAAGACATTTCAGCAATACCTAACGTTTAGATATTGACGAGTAATAATATGAAATCAAACCTCATCTTCCTCGTCCTCGTTGTTGTAAGGGTGCAGGAGAGAGTCCTTCCAAGCTAGAATATCAGAGGTAACAATAAAAGCACTGGTGTCGTTGATATTCTCGTAAATCGGTCCATCGAAGGATCGATTCGTACAGACACTTTCACACGTTTCAACTTCTACGCTGTTGTAAGTCCTGAAACTCATATCACTGGGCTCGTATACACTGCCATAGTCGCCGCTAATTTCTTCGTAAATATTCTCTTCGTCTTCGCAACACAATGGCTTGTCATAAGCATTCTCCAGGTACTTGAAATCACTCGTAACACTCGCGCAATCGTCGAAAGAGTAGTTTTCATTGACGACGAAATCGTAAGTTAAACGTTTGGATGAATCGCTCCCATCCGTTGTCCCTTTGTTGCCCTCAATGGCAGACACCATCATGGCCCTAACGAATCGTTCGTTCGCGTACAGAGGACCATCGTCACTGGTAATTGACTCCGTATTGTTGGAAGAGCTCACGGAGTCGGGTCGGGCTGCGAGGTCGGAGCACAATCGCCGGGCGTTTTTGCACGACGCCGCGGCATTTTTCACTTTTGCGTTTTCACTTTCGCGCGCTCGACTGGCGTCGGGCGCCTTCGGGCCGCCGCCATAGAGGCTCGAGTAGGCCGGCGGGAGCTCCAGGGAGCTATCGCTGCAGACGCTGTTGATCAGGGACAGGTCGCACCTTCGCCTCATTTGCTTCGTATTATCTTCGCTCATCACGGATCTTCCGTACCCACTGCTGCAACTCCACAGCGTTTGATATTCCCCGTGATTGCTTTTCGGAGAGTTATTGCCGCTGTCGGTACTGTTTGTCTCCTCGCGATCGGACGCGATCTTGTTAAACTTCGAAGCCAACATTTCTACCCTCGATATAGGGCGCGGCTTTGTCGCTTGCCTGACCATTATATTGTTGTAAATAACTTCATTTTCATTCATTCGATGTTTCCTCCTCGGGGGTGTGGGCGTCCCCATCCCCTTATCGAATATCGAGTCTATGGTTTTTCTGTGTTGGTTGTTACTCTCTTGACTTCTTGAATGCTCTCGTCTTAAGCTTCCTCTGAAGTTTGAGCCGATATCACAGTCACTTCTCCTGTACGTTCCGTTATTTACTAACACTTCATCGTGCATCACTGAAATATTGCTAAGACTAGATACTTTGGTTAGGTCGAATCTTTGTTTGGCAATTGGCTTTAGACTAGATCGTTTCTCCATATTGTCGCCGACGGTTGCGTCACATGAGCACACGTCGAGTAAAAAATCGTCGAATATATTCAGAGTGCTTTGACCCACTCCGCTGTGTGTTTCATCGCCGTCGTGCAGGGCCCTCCTCTGGTAAACATCCAATTGATATATTTCATTTCCGAGTTCCTTGAGTATATCGTCGAACGCGTTTAGTTCAACCGCATTGACTTCGGTGTCATCAGCGCAGCATTCGCCGTTGAATCTTTTACTGAGAACGTAGTGATCTAACTCTGCTGACTCACAGCTGTCCAACGACAGGACCGAATCGCGCACGCTCGATTCGGGATCGCTTTTCCTGCTAAGGACTATGTCGTACTCCTCGACAGTGTTCCTCAAGCATTTCAGCCAGTCGACGACGCTGTCCAAGCTGTCTTCGGCTGTGTTGAGACTGCAGTCCGACGGCCGACCGTCCGTCGTGGCGACCAGCCTGTTCTGGAGACCGACCGTCCACCAACTTTCGATCCTCATTAGGTGGCACGCCATTGCTAATTTTAATTCTATAGATAACGAGCCGAGTAACTTTGCTTTCGTGTTATGAAGCCTCGTCGATAATCACGAATCGGCGAGTTAATGCAAATGAGGATGTGGTCTGCGGTGGGATGACGAACATTTATTTCTAAGAGTACTTCGTAATAATAATATCGAATAAAACACAACTTGCGAAATTGCGAAATTGCGAAAGGGTTATCTCAAATTGTCAATAAATCAGTTCGTATTCAAATGATTGCTCTGTCGTCAACGCAAAGAACATTAGTCATCGTACCCTATTCATATGAGATTGCCCAATAGCTTCTATAACTATATTTCGCATCAATATTAAAGGTAGGTAATCTTTTTAAGTGAATGCTTTTAATTTTATTTGGAGTTATCATGGAAGCTGCCCTGCCTTTTCGTTTGGTCCGTTCAGATTTGATGCAACAGATGGCGACTTAGTTTATTTTCAGTTTTAACAATCGAACGTTCAAGATACGCACAGCAATAAAGTCACTTCCAAACATCCATCGACCTCATTAGTGACCTTTCCGTCTGAGCTGTCCAGGCACATACATTTTTTAACTTATTTTAAATCACAATAAAGACCTTTAAAATATGTAATATAATATTACATAGTGTCTTCGAAGGAACAGATAACATTGCCATTTTAATGTTGTTTTAGTGCGATGACGCACTTTCCGCAAATTCAGCAAATTAATCATGAGTTCAAATTGTAATTCGCTTCAACCCGTGTGACCTTTTGATATGGCCGTTATAAATCCAATCACGGTTAACAAAACAAATATCAGATGTAATTACATATTTTTTACAAAATAATAATCAATTATTACATATTTAAAAACCTAAATAAATTATAAAAAAAACACTGCTCACAAATAACGAAAAAAAACAATGGCGCCCATAACTGTCACTTTTAGCGCGCGCGCGCGTTTCGCTCTCGTTGCAGCGCGCGCACGGGCGGGCGGTCGCGCAAATCTGACAGCTATCTGACCGATATTCGGCGTCTATTTCGGTGATTTAAGCCGTAATGTCGCGTCTCTGGCGCGCAAGGCGAGCGTGTTTATGGTTTAGTTTAGATAAACGCACTGCATTGCTCGCCCTGGACCATTGACATCGCACACATGCGCGCCGGACGCACACACGCGCCGGACACACGGACACGCCGATGTACGCCGAGCCGGTACAGGGTGGCTCGGTAAGAAATCCCGACCAAATTTGTCTTCGTTGAAATAAGGATTTATCGTTAAACAAACATTTTTTATCGATTGGATTTAGGTGCGCTTTGTACTAATAAAAACATATCATTATTATCTATCTACATTCACTTTTATTTTTAAAAAATATTTTTATAATTAAAAGTGAATGTAGATTTTCATGTATGCATATTGTGAGTGTGTATTTTTAAAAATAAATAAAATAAAATAACTTTGACAACATTTATACCTTCATTATAAAAATAAAATGGTTTGGGTTTTTAATATACCTTGATGAAATAATCACACAATGTAGGACAATCGTAATTTATTTATTTATTAAAGTATTGAATATACAATTAATATAACAAATGTAACACCTCACTAGGCAAATGCCTGTGTCGAGGTATTACCTATTTTTAAAACTTTTTTTTTAACTAAATGTTTGAATACACTTGGCCTTGTTGAAGAAACTATGTTACATTTCCCTTACGCTTTGTAAATGCAGACTTTTTTAAATATATATAGTAAAATTGTATAATGTGTTGCTTATATACATATATATTTAACTATTTTACTATACAGCTTTATATCCAACGTTTTATGAAAAAAAAAAAAAAAACTTCTACATTTTTCATTAGTGTTAAAAATTAACACATTTGTAACGAAATAGCGAATTTCCCCCTTGATTAAACCAACAAACGCCATCTGCCGTTTATCTCGATTATTATCTATGTCTCCGGTTTGATTCCTAGCTGTAATGCAAATTTGTTGCTTGCCAGCTGGTAATCTGGTTTCGCTCACGGAGGTAGTTTTTTGGATATTATTTTTTCATTCGTTTTGGTTGCATGGGCGTTTGTGAAGGGCTCCCGAATGGCGGCCGCAGTTTTAATCATAAATTTTGCTGTGCGAGGAAATTAAAAGATACGCACCTAGCCAGCCAGGACTGCGCTATCTATAAACCCGTTCTCCAGATGGAAGCGGTAAGTAGTTACTCGATTTTCAATTGATCTAGTTCTCCACCTTTTGATGTCGAGTTAATTCCTTTTTTTGCTCGCATTTCAGGGTTTTAACAGCTACTTTTGAACAGCTACTTTTAACAGCTACTTTTATCAGCTAGTATGGAATACTATAGGCTCCTATAGGCCAATAGGTTGTCGTGGGATATTTACCCCCTTATTTATTTGAAGAAGGAAAAAAAAACATACATTTCATTTCGGGAAGGACCCTTGCGCCTTTGGGCTTGCGAACGGCATTCCAGGAAATGTATGGAAAGGAAAAACGGGATTTCACAACTAAAGGGATCGATCAGGCGGCCTGGAATCTTTTGTTCAACTTGGTTATGTGTTTTTTATATTGTTTTTTATAACAGTTTTTTTATTAAATCTTTCATTCCTTTTTTTGAATTGCAAACCAGATCTTTTTATTTTTTACCACGATCCTGAGGGAAACCCGTTGCTCTCCTCCCGGAGTTACTAGTCGGTGTGTTACCTTTATGTTTTATAATTCTTTATTTTAAAATGTTGTTTTCTGTGCCTTAGTGCACAGTGGCGCCCAAATTTCATAGTGAAAGAACGTAAACTTATTTGGAGGTTACACATTAACAGTGATTTAACGCTATTAAAAAACATTCGACAAATTTAATAAATAGATAAAACATACACTAATATTGCCCTTTAATTTTTACATTTATTTTATTTTTATTTTCATCAACTAAATACATGTTATTCATAAAATCATCTCATTTACCTAACCATACTCCTTCATCCGTAACATATCCCTTTTTTATATTTTTTGTTAAAATAAAACCGTTTTCTTATTTTATCTAATTAGATGGCTACAAAATTTTAGGCTAAAGAGGTCAGCGTTGGATTTAAGGCGACATCCTGCGCTATCAAGTACAGGACCTCCATAGTACCTTTATAAATTATTTACTCTATGGCTTTATATCCAACGTTTGATCAAAATATTTATAAAACAACTCTAAATTTTCCTGTACTGTCAAAATTATGCAATTCATCTCAGGCTATTTGCCGCTATTAAAACACAATTATGAAATAATAATATAATATATATTACAGTATAGTCATATTTTATAGTGATATTTTTTAAATTGTATATTTAAACACATTCACGAAAATCGCGTATACACACCTATATCTCTACACTTACACTTTGAACAAATACATTCGCGACACCTCAATCAAAAAAAAATATCGCACGTTATATTTTTGTTCGTAATATGTAAAAGGGGGTGTGTGTAAAAGGTTTGTGTTTGTATTGCCGTTTGTACTTTTTAACTGTCTTATACATGTCATATATCCGTATTTTTACTATCATTTATAAATTGTATTAACAAGAATTTAAATAGTTTTATCCAAATAATAAAAATAAAACGTGAAGGATATTAATTTACACGAATGTGACAAATTAAGGCGTAATCACACGATTTTGATTTTGTTTGTTTCATATTTTAAGTCGATATTAGCACATAAAAGTTGGGTGTCTGAGAGTAGAATGTGTTTTGGTGTATGTATAAGGGTGGGTGAGTTTTAATGTGTAAAGATTCGTTTATTTTAGGTCATTCAAAATAAATTATTAGATATCTATTTTTACGGTCAATGCTACTCGTCATGCAATGCGGACGTGCTACTGCTAATCTTCAATTGTTAAAACAATATAATTGTATAATAACAGTAGCCACTTATATTAATAATAAAAAAATACTTTTAACTATTCAATATTAATGTTTTTAGTATTTAGTTTTATATAAATTTAAATAAGATAATTGCATTTATTTTGAAAGAGAATTTTTTAAATTTTAATTATTTTTTTAATACACATTAATTTTTTATTGCACGGCACAAAACTAAAACAAAACAATTGATCTAAAACAATTGATTACTTTTTTTTTATAAAACATTTTTAATTAAAAACAGGATTTTAAAATATAAAACACATACGATAAACAAATAATACAAAGAAAAATCGAAAAACAATAAAAACAAAAGGTTATTTGTTTTTATCCTAAGTAAGGATATTGCACATGTCTGACAAATTTTTGTTTCCTTAGGATACATATGTTTTTTACACGCCATGTATTTTTTTTAAATAAATTGTTTTTTTTATATAGGAATACAGTTCTAAGATGAATATCTAATTTTAATAATAATATGTTTATGCTCAAAAAATAGACCAATATACATTTTATAGTGTTATTATTTAATGTTAACTCTACTTTCCACTTTTGAGCAACAATTTTTATTTATCTTCATAATATAATATAATTGATATCATTACATTTGCTCCTCTAACCTGAAAGTATATATAAATATTAAATAGTAAGTGGTAATGTTATATAATTTTGTAAATAAATATAGTCATTGTAATTATCGTTTATAAAAAGGAATATTAAAAGTTGCTTTTGCTAAATTTATCTGCTTCAACTCCATATTATGCAAATGAGTTTTTTTATTTGTTAAAACGGTTAATAACAAATAACAAACAAATGTCTTTTTTATTTATATTATAATACACGCTAGTTCGCCCTTGCTTTGTCAGACTGTACAAACCTACAGCTAGGTACTACATTTTAGTTATCATACATGAAATTAAAAATAAAATAAAATAAAAAACAAAGCACCGATCCGATTAAATACCATGCGTTTGTTATTTATTTGCGACTTTGCGATGCACCCACTATTAGTATTAATTGCTCGTTTTAAGTGCGTCCATTCATCAGGAGAGCGGCCGACACTTCTTGATAATCCATGCGGCGCGGTTCTCCCTTTTACCCCCCTCCCCCCCCCCCAACACTATCCCTTTCTCCCATACGTCTCACTCTTACAGAACAATTAAAAATTCATAAAAAATATTCTCGAGAATTAGTGGTAAAATTTTTACGTCTGCATTTTTCGAAGTAGAGCAACTTCACGCGCAGGTCACGCATTTTTTTCCCCGGACGCTATTCGAATGCGGCACGCTATTCGGGTGCATTCGCGTAAACTCGGCAGGACGCTCGTTTAGCGACGCGCTTCCGATACGACACGGCACACGCTGATTTTCTTCCTACTTAAGTAAATAAGCGAACGGAAACATTGTTGAATGAAAATAGATGAAATATAGATTAATACGTTATGCGGTTGCTGATAATTTTTTGGTAATCTGTGATGTTGATTTTATCACAACTGCTTATAAATGAGATGTCCTTTTATTGTTTTTCGTATAACCGCTCATTGCATTTAAATGTGGTTTTCATTGTTAGATTCCTTCCTCGCCAGAACTCCACAGCGGTTGTTAATGGTCAATGGTCAATTAAACAATAGGTAAAATTTGAGGATTACTAATGAAATAGTCAAGTCATAAAGCAGTCATACGCGATTACTATGAAATATGCCCAACACCAGAAGTGATGATTCGCTTGCGTAGTGGTGGACGATGTGGTGACATGTTATTTCCTCATTTAAAAGCAATTAAACACAATGATACGCTCGGCGGACCCTAAAGCAGTTATTGCAGCTTCATTTATGCACCTATATGGTTCCGTTGGGTAACATATATTGATTAATTAATGCTCGAAATGTAACTAGAACATGTACAAACCAAATATATAAAAGATAAAAGTACCTCTCCTGACTCTAGAACCAGCAAACTTAGCTTAGCTGACTTGAGCACGGCCCAAAATAATTACTGCTTATGAGCTAGGTCATAGGTTTATTTAACAAGATAAATTTTTCTACAGACGTGATTTAAATAGATTGTAGCAAATATTTATTAAGATTTTTCCTTGGAAAATATTAAAATTTATTTTAATCTTTATTCGGAACATTTACATATATATATATATATATAGGGCGTCCTATGACCTTTTTTTGAAGACTTAAAGAAGGCGTTATGTAACCTATTTTGAGTAAAAAATTATATTAAAAATGCGAAAAAATAATATTACACACATTTCTTACATTTTTGAACAAATGGTGTCAATTCGGTTAGCACGCGAATCGGCATTCGCGTACCCTGCCGATCGATAATAGCCTTGACACCGTTACGGCGTACGGAGACAGCTGAGCGCTCTCAACAAAAACATTGTTACATGATCCTTTTACTATTTTCACATAAAGTTTACATTTTTTTCTCGATGACCATAATGATTTTTCATATAATTAAATAACACTAGAAATCGCAGGACCAATTACCTATCTTTTTTTATTAGGAATGGTCTTGGGACACAGTGTATCACTAGTTTCTGTTTACACTAAAGAAGAATAGAGTTTTATTATTTATGTATTCATTTATTATTTATGTGTATTGGATAACAGTAACATACAAAAATACTTATGTAAAACAAAAACAAAAAAAACTAAAACTAAAAACTATGTGAAACTAAAAATGTAAAACTAAAAATAGGTTTCTACTAACATTAAATATTAACATTAACACCATATTAACCCATTTTAACATTATAATACCATTTTTTATATCTATATTTACATATCTACTTGCAAGAGTTTAGACATAATAATTTGCGATTTTTATTTTTTATACAATAGATTATTGCTAAACACTTTAAACGACTTATTAAGAGTCAATTTATCGAATTTATAATTATAATAATTTTCTAACCGTGGTATCGGTGAATGTGGAGCGTGAAGGAGGGATTAAAGGTATACTTATACTTATCTTAAAAATAACTATCTATTACAAAATCTTTTTTTTTTTTGTTTTACTGATAAGTCTCTCAATATTTACAATGCAGATCAATATTTGTCGTATTGCAAACATAATTTTGTAGTATTTAATAGTAATATAAAAATAGCTAATTTGTCTATTCTAAGGCTTAGACGCCAAAGTTTACTCAAAATCTAAATACCTAATCCGATGCAAATTCTATGCAAAAAGAAAGCGGTTAAAATTACACAAAAGAGGAGTTATCATTCTCATAGCATTTATTGCAAGTGATTAATATAAATACCAGAACATACTGGCCATATCTATATATATAAAAACAAAGTCGGGTTAGTTACATAATTTATAACTCAAGAACGGCTGGACCGAAAAAAATTATAAAGAAAATTTATTTTCTTTTACATTTTGTATGAAACGGCTTTGTATTCTGCGGAATTCTATTTTTAGACGGTAAGTTGCCTTCGAGATGTTCACTTTGTGAGGTTATCACATTTGTCATTGTGCGCGCATCGATAATTGCTTCATTATGTAATTTTGAATTGTGTGAAAACATTTATTGATCTTAATTTATTTTGAGTATTCTTAATAAAACACTGAATTTAATTCAGCTAATAAGTTAACACTATATTTATTGATCCTGAGGCGGAACGAAGTTCTCCGGGTCAGTTTGTATAAAATATATGTAATCCCCGTGAACTAGCCGCTAAAATATTCATATAGATATATCTTATTTTTCTATTTTTTTTTTCTTAATCCCCGCCCATTGCCTATAATCCTAGGCAAATAATTCCCGACCCAAAGGTCAATTAACATCTGTTGTTTCAATTGAACACACCCGAGTCTCGAGCTGACTCATCTTAATTTGGGAGCGGCACGCGACTGTCGCCTTTAACTATAGAGACGTTCGGAACAACATCGAGTGACCGATGAACAGCGTTTATAACCCAATCCCACAATTCCTAATTAGGTTACAATTGCCTTGACGATTATTATTAGTTTTTCGCAACTAAACTCAAATTAATGTCAAATTACACTATCTTATACAGTTTTCGCTTAAATTTCTAATTGACACACACACTCAAATAAATGCAACTAAAACACCAACCATTAACCATTAAACACTTAATATACTTTTTTTAATAAATAAATTAACAAACTTTTTAGACATATAAAAAAATAAATAAACTTAGAACTTCACTTTTGTTGTCACATACAAAGAAGCAAAGTCAAAAGTGTAACCTTGGGCTATAACGAAAGCTTGTCGCTGTCTCGGTGTGTCTTGGATTAAATAATCCAACGGCTTGCAGAAAGAAAATCACTCAATGTAATTTAGGAAATTATGCAATCAAATATGCATCTTTACTTTTTTTTCTTTTCTCGATTATTGCATTAAGTCAATAAGATATTTAAATCTATGGTTTTGATAAAATGTATGCAAAAATGCAGACATTTCGAGCTCTTAGGTTTTAGATAAAGTAGAAACTTACCCTTTTAAGAGTTTTATAAGAAATAAATCAATCAATCGTTTAATCTCATAATAATCTAATATTGACGGATTCTTTAATTATGTTTGAACAGGCAATTATAGAACGTCTTTGTCGGTTGAATAATTTGAACTAGCAAATTAGGAAGTCCGCCGCCCATTCTGGTTAATTAAACTTTATTTATAAACAAACTATATCTATAAATAAACTACAATTACCAGGTACGTAAAATTTATACGGAGATGTCCCAATGCCTTTCCCAAAGACTCAGGGATGTGTTTATGTTCCCCATTACCTCTAAGAAATTGTATAAAAAATGCAAAAACAATTCATGTTCAAATTTATTAATTTTATCAAAGTACTCGTGTAAATTCCTTTTTGTATTTCACTCTTTCGTATGCACACTCGCGCTCGGCCAAGGCCGGTCAATGGCCTGGTGGGGCGCGGCCTCGCAAGCAGACGAATTTATGACAAGAACGATTTAATATTATCACGTAAAGTTTACCTTTTTTTTCACGGCATCTAAACAAATCATGTTGGACATCGCAGGGCCACTTAACTGGATTTTTTTATCACTCTAGAAAAGATTAAAGTCTAGTTGAGTAACCATCACCCCTTATTCCGGATAATTAAACTATTCATATTGTATTGTAAAATATTTCCACTGTATTGTATAATTAATAAAAATAATGTTGAATTTGAATTGAATTTGAATTTGGATTTGAATTTGAATTTGAATTTGAATTTGAATTTGAATTTGGATATTGGATATTTAATAAATAAAAAAAAAAATGCAGTTTTGCAATTGTGTGCGTTTTTGTTTTAATGTGTAGGTTAGGTTAGATTATTTGTTATCTGATGATGAAACGGACAATAATAATGTTGGTAATATTGGTATAATAATAATAATGTTAGTGTAATTTAATTTAATTTTAATTTTTACATGTATCTCTGTACTTTTGCGAAAACCTGTCATCAGTTAATTTTACAAACAACTGTATGTACCATTTTTTTTTCTTATTTTGCACTGTTGGTTTTCCGAATAAACGATAAATAGATAAATAAATAAATAAATACGAAGTACAGATCACATCTATAGTTGTGATGTGAAAACGTTTCGCTAATAAAGTGCATTCTCATTACTTTCGTTATGTTTTGATATGAATACCTACCACGGTTTTAGTTTGTAATTTTAACTGTGTAACGTGTGTTACACAGTCAAACAACACAAATATTGATAACCATTTGTCTATACACTAAAATAGCGTAATTCATTCGATTCGATTTTCGATTGGCAGCTCAGACTAGGCCCACTGCATAAATGCTTGTAATTCTAGAACTACGCCTGATTAACATGACAGACACATCCTCAGCGCGACTCTGTAACGCATATATAGACTTTATATAGAGGCCGAATAACAATCAATGCTTTCATTCCGACCGGCGCGACTGAAAAATAACTGGAACGCATTCGCGTGCCATTTACTGAGCGATGCAACTCCCATCGAAACATGCATAATTGCGTTACAGTTAAGTTAATTCTAACTATTTAGAGTAGGTGGTAGTAAGTTATTAGCCGCTTCGTGGTGTTTTTTATTGAGTATTCTAACCGAATTACCAACATATAAAATGTAATATTTAAACATTTGTTGCATCTAGGGAATTAAAAACTATTAATAATTGAGGCCAGCGCCATCACGCGGATATAGCACAGACCTGCAAATACATATGTGACTTTCTAGATTAGAGCCATCAAGCGATAGATAAAAGCGGCACGCGGTCCACTAAATAAAATCTTATTTTTATAAAATATTTTTTTATTATATTAATTTATTCTTCAACGAAAAACATTATCAACCTAATCAATTAAATTATTTTCACTATTATTATAATTTTTTACATATCCAAAAATTTCGTCTCAATAAAATAATAATATAATTAATAATTATTATATTATTAATAATATAAAATTTCATCTCAATTTACGTCATATATATTCAATTGCTTTAAGAATTACAATCAGTTTTACAATTTCAAACTAATAATATTGTCCCTTTCACTCAATTATTGAAGTGTGTAAAAAAGAAACAGCCTTACTTTTCGACAGCTATACCGCTTGCACCCGCACGCGGCTGCATGTCTAAACAAACATATTTACATTTGTAAATTCTAAACCTGACTTTTAGTTCGGGGAAAAAAAAATATAGGATTAACCACTTTACTTAAAACAAAAATAAAATGGCCTATTTGGCTTAAACCCAATCTTAAGACATTTAAGACAATGTGAATATCAACCATCCTAGATTAATTTTTGCGCTATTTTACCGCTGTTTATAAAAGTTATAAATTAAGTCAACGCAATCTTAGCTTAGTTGGTTTCAAATGGAGTTAGATTGCAGTTCTAGTCTAATGAAAGAGCACAATTAAGGCAACTTCCTTTTAATGCTATTTGACAAGTAAATTTACGTCATATATATTCAATTGCTCTAAGAATTACAATCAAGTTTACAATTTCATACTATATTGCAAAATAAATTACAAACAATATGACCGTTTAAAAGTAATAATTTCAGTCAAACAACAAATTAATAAAGTAACAGCATAAAATGCGCAACATCATGTGCGCTATTTATTAGTTATATAAATCGTAGTTGAATCCCTTTATAAGTTTACTGCGATCAATTAGGTTACGCTTTGAAACCTAAATAATTGAATTGCAAACCTCCGTAATAAAAACGCGACACACACGATCATGTGATACGCGAGGAGCGTAAATCAAAGTATGGAAGGTAATGGAAGAGGCCTACATCCAAGAGTGGATGGCGACACACTGAGGAAGAAAGAAGAAGAAAAAGATTCTCCGAGTGCACAACCTGCACCTGTCACTTGTCGATAAACTCATTAGGTGCAGGTGTGGTGCAAGGTAGCTAATCATTTATTTTTAGAAACGGGCACATTATCAGTGTAAATTACCGATGTTCATGATACAGCTGTTGACTCGTGAGTTTATAATATTCAACATAAGGTTTTGTACTATGTACCTACCTACCTTATATCTACCTTTGTACGCCGCTGAAGTACAGCGCAAGCATTTTCGTATGGTTAGGTATGTACTAACACGACAATGCATCGAACGATATTCTTATCGTAATGGCCGGTTTATTTAATTTAGCATTTATTTTAAAATATAAACGAAACCTTATAATTTAGTAGTCATAGTTAGTGCTTTAATTATTTTTTTATAACCGTGCGATTCGCGCTAACGCGACCTACTTTAAGTATGTAATTAAATATAAACAGTGGCATTGGACAGATTCGAACCTGAGCACAACTGGCGGCGGTACGTCACGCCACTGCGCAATTGCCCCTATACTTTAAAACTAAGCAAGAGTTGTATTTTTATAACTGTATCTAATGCAGTCGTTTTTACTCTTAGAGTGTGATAATATAGATTCATAAATTATTTATAACCACTAAATATAGAGTGAAAGCGGGTTTTTTTATTTGTGCCTAAAAAAGTAATTATGTCGATAAATTAAATTATAATTAGGTAATTTTTACTCGCTGGAATTGCGCTCATTGTTTCCAAGCGAAATTCATCCATCCAATTTTTTAATAAGAATTTTTGGAAGGAAATATTTCTGGAAGTCTCTTTTAGGCCAGAAAAAAATAATTAATTAAAGAGCCTTATTTACTTTATTTCAGACCACCTTTTTAGTATTATTATTTATACGCCTAAGTACCAGTACCCATGAAATCTTGAATGTGTTTTTTTTTTATTAGATAATATTTTTCACATCTTCACTTTGGGTGAACGTAAGTGGATATTTTTTTATAATATTAAGGGTTACGTTCATTGCCCAGAAAACGAAAATTCTAAAGCGATTTTCGCCTTTTATCATTAAAAAAAATGTTGCCTGTGAACAAAAATAAAACAACCTATATATGAGTGCAGTGTAATTAGGCATAGGTTTTAATTAAATTAAAAAAATAGGCTTATCTGAATTAAAGCATTCGTAGTTTTGCTGGCCCGTACCTAAACCTGATAGCTAGCTCCAAAATAACGTAATTAGTTCAAACTTAAAATTGAAATTTATCTCTTTTTTCCTAAGAAAAACTATTTCTTATCAAAATATAGGTATTACCTAATTGGTGTTGAGTTTTTTTCGAAATTTAGCGCATAGAAGAGCGGAGACTAATCGCTTTCAAATACTCTAATGCAGATTACATACCTAATTGAACATAATGAGTCTTTAGCAATAGTGATAATTAATGTAATTATTGTGCTTGGTTTTGTAGGCCACGTAAAACATGCCCCTAATTGCCTTTAATTAATATTTGACAATACTCGCAACGTTTTCATTCTTAATAAAATGTCGTTATCTAAATCATTATAATCATAACGACCTATATTACTATAATATAACACTTTGGAAGACATGGTAAGACTGTTTGTTCCTCGCGAAAGCATTGTTATTTATTATTAAGGAATAAATTCTTTATAGCTCGTTGTAAAACATAAGTAAAAAATATGAGTTAATAAGTGAATATTAATTAAACGTATGTAAAATTGTGTCTTTGACTAATATTGTATATTTATAAAGATTTTGCACATCTGATGCTGTTTAAACATTTTTTTTCCGTTACTTACTAGACAAAACAAACGCCGCCATCTAGCGGCACGCTTTTTAACAAGCACGTTCTTTCGATGTGGTTTATGTCACGGTTAAATAGTTCTGATAATCGCTACGTGGATCGTCACGGCCGATGATAAATGCTTTGTATTTCCCGTTTAATTAATGTATTATGCATTTATGTATTGAATTATATTAATATAACGCTTGACCCACCGTTACGTATATCTATGGAAAACACGAATAGAAATAGATAGAACGACGCGATTAAAAATATTTTTAAACGACTACTTTATTCGATAATTGTATAACTTATTTTAAACATCCCTTTTTTTTATTTTTCGGTTTTGCGCATGCAAGACTGCACTAACAGCTCAATCCATTGAAACTTAATAACCGAATCTTCGATTTGTAAAAAAAATGGTTAATTGAAATTTAAAAAAAACTTGGTCGCAAGTGCGAAGATAATGTTAAGATAAGTCGTTCGTTCGACTCGAAACGTCGACCACAAAGTCAAGATAAGCAATTTTAGTCCATTTAAATTCAATATTTCAGTGACCCATTCCGTAAAACGAAACCTATTTTATAACTAATATATTATGTGAATTATTATATTATTCTGGGTAAAATATTTTGTTAAAAAATTTACAAAATTTATGTTATTAGACCAAGTGTACGCGATATCATATACTTTTCCTTTTAAAATTTTAGAAACGCTTTTTATTTTTCTAATGAAATATTTTTATTTATTTATTTATTTTTTTTAAATAATTACTATGACCTAGGTCATATACAATTATTTTGGGCCCTACTCAACTAGGCGAAATATGCCTGTACTAGAGTCAGGGGAGATGGTGGTAATGAAGCGTTAAAAACGGTATGACCATGTGCGGAATCGCACTTTGGGCCAATAACCGGACGCCTTAACCACTAGACTACCACGATCTCACCACGATTTATTTGCCTATTTTTATTGATTTGTGTACAAAACAGCTATACAGAAAAATCACTTTTCTAACTGCATTTATATCGCCAGAAATATGAAATGAATATAAATATGGTTGAAAAACCTAAAATAATGGGTATTTGTATAGTGTGTGGTGCTTCATTTGTGGCATTTTATGTTTGTGTGTGTGTAAAATACATATTATTAGTGTTAATAATAAATAATGTTATATTTATAATATAATATATATTTATTAGAAATTTAATATTTATTATAATTTAATAAATATTTTTTACCTTTCATATAAACTGTAATTCTTGTTTATTAATTTCATGCAGAAATACACCTTTATCTTGGAATACATCGATTGCACATCGTTGCGTTTTGTGCACTCAGAAATGGATGTTGCCAATCAATCTATTATTAAAGAATATTTAATTTTACTATGTTTGGTATATACAAGAAACTAAAAGAAATATAGAAACACTATAAAATACAATTTACGAAAAGTTAAATGATATTCTCAACTACATAGACTATAATAAGCGATGCAACCAGCTTGAAAAATAATATAGGTAACTTCAAAGAATAGGAAAAAGTATTCAGTTAGTTTTTAATTGGGGCACAAATATGAATAGATTGATAAACGGGTTTATTATTACAAACTAGTTGTTCAAAAAAAAATTATTTTAACTGATTCTTGCTCTGGAAATTAGCATCCTTATTAAGCGATCTGCCTCTTTATTTTATAATTTTTAAAAACAAGTATGAACTATTAGGTAAATTTGAATAGCCATTTTCTTAGAAAAATTTAAGGGTGACAGCTAAATAACAATTTGATAACATAATAAACAAATTTAAACACTTCTAAACTAATTTTACCGGTATTTTTGTGAAGGTATTACGGGTTTTTTTAAATACATACGTTTGTCACGAAGAACTTAAAAACATGATATCATTTTATATGGAAATTTAGAAAAAAATAATCTGATTCATAATGGTATATTATTTTTCGAAAAATATCCAAAAGACTTAAAAAAAACTTTGTATTCTACAAAATATGACAATGACAGTTGGAGTTTAATCGTCACAGTTTTTGTTGAAATGACGCAAACCTAAAAATTTTTAGTATCGATACATGAGACCAACATGAAAAAATGTAAAGTGGTCATAGTGGTTTATTTTAGAATATCGTCTCCAAAGAAATATCAAATGTAATAAAATTATCTTAAGGTAAGCACTATTTACCGTTTGAATTATCATGCGATTTATTCTTTATTTATCCTACGACTTGTATTGCCAGGGAGGCAGTTTCGACTGCCTTGTTGTTGTCTTCGCGAGGTTACTGGCAGACAACGTGTCACCAAGCTATAACTAAGTGTACATATTATGTTACTTGGCTCAGTCAACAGTGCTAATGCGCCGTTGAATATTCTCAGCCGCGAATGTTGACCCGGGTATTGGACTCGGTTGACCTGGGAACAGGGCGTAAAGCTTCCCCAATACGTCTGAGTGTAGCGACCTAATTTATTTATTGTTTATTTAGAAAACCGACAATACAATATGTAATAAAATGTACATAAGATTGCGTATAATGTTGAATGATAACGGGATAATCATTATTTTTTTACTATTATTGTGTTTTAATAATTAATTTGTTTCTTAAATATAGTGTTTCTTGCAATTCAAGATAAAATGTTTATAAAACCATTATATTGGTCATAATATGATGGTTCATAGCGTTTGTTTTGTATCGCGGGAGTGAAAACGACGGTATTCTAGCGTTCTGTGCGTTCCCAATTACCTGTAAGAAATTGTATTAAAAAAAATGCAAAAATAATGAATGCCCAAATTTATTAATATTATCAAAGCGCTCCTGTAAATTCCCATTTTGCTCACAGCCGCTCGCTAATGCCAATCAATGACCCGGCGCAGCGCGGCGTCGCTAGCGACCGAACTTAACTATAGCGATTTCATTTTACCACGTAAAGTTTACAAATTTTTTACTCTGAAACTATGATTAATTTTGATATGAGGTCAAAACTAATCATGTTTGAATTTACAGGGCCAATAAGCTGGATTTTTTACCTTGGAATACGGTTTATACAGCATTCACCCTTTCAGGTCACAAAATATTACACACCTAACGTATCACACACATTTCGATAACACGAAATTGAGCCATATAAGACATTGTGAGAGGAATTGGTATTGAAATATCTGAAAATTGTGAAATGCAATTAAATAGAAAAATAGTGTCCCGTTACTCATCAAAAAAATATATATTACCTGATTCAGGCTATCGTCGACGGAGAGCAGATCTCCGACGCTGGACGCCTTCGCCTGCACCGACAGCATCCGCCTGTTGCTGAGGACGCACGAGAGCTCGTCCAGGTAGCGCAGCGCCATCTCGCGGCGGCGGCGACAACTTCCCGACACTTTCACTGTCACGCGAGCCTTTTCGCCCGAACTATAGTCGACTCGATGGTTCGATGATCTCCAAGGATTACTTCACGCTGGACGATGAGGTAAGGCTTTTAACACTGGACCAATTAGCATCGTCTATTTGTTGCACTATTTTCTATAATTATCGTGCACCCACCAATAAAGATATTATCTTTCGCGAAATGCCGGCTCATTACTTCATGAAATAATATACGGAAGTCATTTAGTTTTAAATATATTTATCAGTATTGAAATAATGCGATTGCCGTAAATTGATTTAAATCTATTATCTAATAAACAATAAATTCAGTAAGAGTTTTGTAGGAGAATGTTTTGGAATATTTGTTAACTGTATAAATAGTTCTGTACTCAGAATAATGTTATGATATTACATAAGGCTTGTTTAAGGCTTGGAAAACCAACAAGAAAAAAAGTCGCAGGTAAAACCATCAGATACAACCGATGGGCGTTCTCACGCTTGAGGGAGAATTTCCTAGGCGATACTGTATTTTTAAGGAATAAAAGGGTTGTAATTTGGAAAATTTCTTTTAATACACTCACTACAAGATGTTTTAAAAATGACTAGTAAACTGTTTTATTTTGTTTTAATCACATTTTAACTTTCTCTCAAAAATTAGAATATTGCAGTTGGAATCATATTTTTTTTTAAATGAGGTCGTTGGAGTACCAGTATGAAATTCGAAGGGTAAGTAACTGATAAAATAAAAAAAAATAGATTTGATAAAAAGATATTTTTTTTAAACGTCGTCATAAGTTAGGAATATACCAAAATCATTTGATAATAATACTGTTCGAAGATAGGTCGTAATAGGTACGATTAGTCTCATTCTTTTTTTTTTAATATAATATATTAAAACTTCTATTTCTATCGATCTTTGGTCTAACGGCTTACATTGGTTATATAGTTACTGTTTTTAGAGATTGTTTTTTTAACAACGTTCTGCCTGATTTCAATGTGTATTCATTTATAAGCCTAAAAAAACAAACAACAGCATAATAATATGTTTATATTAAAACAAATATAACCACGTATGTGTAAAAATAACAGTATGAATATGTATAAATACAAATAGCCCGCATAATCATTTTTATGTTTTTTTTTTAAATTGAAAAATAATAAAAAAGTAGCATTGAGTTTCTGGGCTCAACGCCGCAGGATGTCGGTTTAAATCCAGCTCTAAGTTTTTTTCAAATCTAACCTGTCGTCTTTAGTTAGAAATTTGCAAACCATTATATTTCTTTCTACTATTATGAAACCTTATTTAGAATAATGGGATAATTTTATGTAAAAAATGAATTATAATACATAATCTCTTAATATCATTTTGAAAAACTAAAACGTTTAAATTGAGAGTTCAAAATGCTTACAGATTGAAATATTTTCAGGTGCTTGGCTTACCTACAAATACATATTACGATTGCATTTGGTTTATAAATTCGGTGATTGCCCAACATTGAGAAAATATTGTAATGGCTTCCATAATGATCTTAGAAAGATTCACAATTAATTAGTACCGAATTTAGTTAATGGCGCGGGCCTGCTAGTAGTTTACTAACGGAATTAAATTGCCGAAAAGCTATAAAAAGATGTCAACATAGGCTATAATGATAATGAGTTACAATTTGAGAAATGGACCCAAAATATTGTATTTCCTATTTTTTAAAATATTTTTTTGCGGTTTTCGAAAAGAAGGTCTTAAATAAGTTGACTTAACACATTTGTAAGTAGTAGAGTGCTTACTATTTGATTTGGTAACTTGCTAAACTGCGTGCGATGATATTATAAGACTTCGACTAAGCATACGGCCGTGCCTAATCCCATATCCAGATAATCATTATCCAGACATCACTCCCTTTTTCACATTGAAAGAGACTAAAATGCTAGATTTTATTATTATTATGTTATAATGATCAACCAGATTCCGTCTGGTATCTTCAGAGTTTCTTTATAAAATCTTTTTCTTAAATTGCTTCATTGGCGCTGCATTAGATGGTAAACTGGTTCATGCTTCAACCACTCGGTTGGAAAAGAAATTAATGTAGAATCTAGTATACGCTAGTTTCATTTTTGTGACCTCTTAGATTAGGATTTTCGTTGAAGTTATACATTTTAGTGCATCCCGGACGGACAGTCATAAAGTTCATTCAGAATCTAGTAATTATAATTTTTTAATATACAAAAACTGATTTAACCTCCCTTGATAAAGGTGAATCTAGTCGCTTGTCGCTTTAATAACCATGTTTGTGTATTTATTTGCATAGGTGTAATGTACTATTTAAACGATTTAATATTTATTATATATTCAATAAATATATTCCAGCACACTACTAAATCACGTCACACTTTTCCTTTAATTAGGGGGTATGAAACAACGTCTATAAGTTTAGTTCGATTACAAGGGCGTCTCTTGGACTGATTGAATTAAGAATTTGATATCTATTTCACTTTTTTCTTTGTTACTCCTTATTTTTATTTTTTCATATTTGAGCCTTTTTGTAAATAAATAAAATTGCTGAAACATACACACATATAATATACACACAAACGGATACTTTCCGGTGTTAATCAAATTAACTCACGCAAAAAATTATCACAGTAGAAAGTGATTAAATAATTTGTGTAAAACTCAATAATTACGGATAAAAAAACGTCACCAGCTATTGGATATTTTAATTATTAGCACAGCGAACTGGGGTCAAACTAATCAAACGCATGACACTGACATTTTAATATAATTTCGCAACTCGCTGAGAGGTATTATAACCCGGACAGCGCTTAATTAGAACGCCAAGCGTAGCAAGAGCACATATTGCGAAATTGCTTAAATACGCCTTTTTGGCACAAAAGACAATTGTCACAGATTCGCTGACATGCGAAGTCATTCCTAATGAGGTCGCGTATTGTTCTTCAATTTACGACAGTATTGAGTACATTATGTCGTTTGTTATCAGCACCATCTTAACCAAAGGTATTATTTCGAAGTGTACGGCACGTTTCGAGGTGGAGTAAAGTCACTGGAAGTCTCTCCTTTCCTATTATGTATTCAACTAAATACACCATATAATAAAACTACACCACTATAATGAATGATAAAGTGCCTTTGCAAATTATACAATTTATTAGGCGCTATCGAACGAAGTTATCTGAAATCTAATCAAATATATCATGTACCCTAGGTACCTACGTAGATGGATTTTGATGACGTCACAAAATTTACAATGTTTATGCAAACCACGTAAAAAATAACCAGTAGTAAATCATTTTTAACCGACTTCGTAACCTAGAGAATATCCTCAATTCGATAGGATATGTTCTTTTTTTTATATATACACTCATTACTCGGTTCGCTTGATCAACTTAGATTTTTTTTTTGCATATGATAAGGAATTACTCAGGGGTGTTCTTATTTTAGTTTAGCTACATCTAGTGTAAGGTAAGAAACCTAAATAAAAATCAAATTTTCTATTGAAAATGTTTTCATATCGGGTTGACCAATATTAATATGATTAATATTTAGATTCTAAAATAAAAACTATCTAAAAAAAATAATCAGAATTCAAATGAATATAAAACCAAAAAACTAATAGGTAATACGATAAACCTCTTTTGTTAGCTAACAATAAAAAAACAGATCCTTCAATAGTTGACGCAGAGATATGGTTTATACTAAAGTTGCATACGCAACGTTTCTAAACCGATTTCAAAGTTTGGTAGATATCGTTTCTTTTATTGTTTACTGTTTGTTTATAAAGTTTATTGTATTAGTTCTTAGTTTTTTTTTTTATTTTTTTAGGTTATTTCTCGTGCAAGGATTGATCAACGATTGACTCATTCATTCAATGACATTCTAATACTTTATTGGCCTTTGTTTAGCAGATACTATTTCTCATGTTAATTTGTAAGGCCTGCAAGTACGACTAGGGCATATTAAAAATGCCAGACTTTCTCTCGTAAACTCGCCGCGTACATTTAGTGCCTTGACTGACTGCTTGAATTTATGAGAAGTATTTACGATGCGAAAATGTGCAAATTATTTAATAATAATTGTATATTTTTATCGCTGTCATTTATTTTACAGATCTAACCGACACTTTTATTATCGGTTTCTTATCGGATTTTTTGAGGTCAATGCGAATAAACCTTGAAAAGTCGCTTAGGTATGACAAAATGTTCAAAGTCTTATAAAAACAACTACACATACATAACACAACTAGTGCATAGTAAAATCGATGTTTAAGGATCGATTGATTGAAACTATAAAATCGAATCGCGCGGGTTAGCTTATTTATATCTGTCTCACGTTCACATATCTCCTAAATGTGAACGAACCGTTTAAGAAAATGTCTTCATAAAAAAGATGTTTTTTTTTTATTACCGTTGCAAAAAACTACCGTTAATTATTCAAAAAATAATCAATTGTACCAAAAAACAAATGATTTCTTTGTAAGGAAATTTTCCATTATTAAAAAAAAATACATTAAATACAATAATTATGGTGAATCCTTATATCTAATGATTTTCTAAGATATAATAAGATGGAAATTTTGTTATTAATATGATATTTTATTTTATTTATTTTATAAATATTGGAAAATAAAAACAATAAAACTAGCTTCTTACAGACCTCAAAGAAACTATCGAAACCGGATGACGAAAGTAAACAATAATAGTACATCAAACCGTTTTGATTTATTACTAGATCCGATTGTCTTGATTTATAGATAGTTATAATAATAAATCAGATTATGTTTTTGAGATATTTAAATTTAGCAGTCATTTAATTCAAATCAAACTAGTCTATCTATCGTTGCATGTAACCGAAGCAGTTATTGTGTTTGGTTTTTGAACGCCCGGGCTGCTAAAGCATCAATCCGTGAAGAATGTTTGTAAGTAATAACGATTGGACACCCTCGTAAAATATTGTGATTGTGTGAAATGTTGTGACTCAAGGTCATTGCATTTATCCCACGAGAAGATGACTTTAACCATCTTATTGAGGATGATTGATACAGCTGTTTTCTATGTTTGGTGGTTCTGGATATTAAGTTCAGTAAATTGTTTATTAAAAATTTTTTTTTTTTTTTTTATTTATTTTATCCAAAAACAATACATATGAAATAGCACAAAACAATTAAAATAAAACTAGTTATAAGTAATCTTAAGCTATCTCATACACAGCAAAATAGATAGGTGGTGTGGATTTTATCACCCCACTAGACAAAGTCTGTTCTGGGGTGATACCTGCTCCAATTTTACACGTTTGCTTTACTGTGTATTTTTAATTATTTTTATTCAATTTTGATAATTAGTTCATAAAAGTTTTTTTATGAAGGAGTTAATTAAAATGGTATAAAAAATTAAATAGTGATTATATGCACATTTTATCAGGATGCCTTTTATACATGGAGATTTTGATATATAATGTGTTATTGTTGGTAGTGTTATACGTTTGTGGTTATGTGTTTTTGTTTTATTATTTGTGATATAGTATGTAGCTTATTCCCATATATAATATTTCCAGGTGGGGTGAAATTGTATTTATTCAAAAGTATTCCTTGAAAATATTTCAAGTGTTTTGGTTGGTAATTATTATGTATTCTATTTATATTTAAATGATACAAAAAATTAAACATTGAAGATAATAGAAAAATAAAGAACAAATTACACAATAGAACTATATCCATACATATTAATAATTTCTTAATTTTAAGCTGTATGTATAGATTAAAATAAAAATTAAAATAATGCCTAATACATGGTCCATTCTTTAGTATTTTAAATGGCCAATAAATGATGTGTTAACATTAGTTTTAGTTTTAGAAAATGCATGTATGTAGCGTGTATGTATGCAAATATCTTATTATTTCAGATTTGTAGCCTCTCACGGCTGTGTTGTCATTCATTGGCTAAAGCGCTAATAGAGAATATAGAATCTCCGTGTATAGCATCTTCATTTATGTAGAAAACTCATTCAATGCCAGGGTAAAGCGCTAATATAGAATCTCCGTGAATCGCGTTTTCATTTATGTTATAAACTCATTCAGTGCCAGGGTATAGCGTTATTAGAGAACCTCAGTGAATCGCGTCTTCATTTATGTTGAGAACTCTTTCATTGCCAGGGTAAAGAAAAGCGCTAATAGTAAATAGGGAATCTTTGGTTGGATCAGTTGATTCAGAAATCGATATTCTCAAAAGATAAATCTCCGGTGTGTTTTTATGCTGATTTGCTAGTGGTATACGTAGACTTAACCGTGGCATTTAACCTCCTAGCTATTGCTGCGAAGAGCGAGCAATGACCTCCCGTGCTACACTTTCGCGTTTCGCCCGGTCCAGCGACTGCGGATGAAAAACGCGTCGACAGCCGAGAGTATCTGGCCGGCGAGATCTTTTCTCCGTCTCGGCGCGAAAGAGAAAATTCGCGTGAAAACTGGAGAAGCTGGCATCTTTTCCTGAATAGTTTCACTTTTCATATCGTTTGCTAAAATGTTACATATTTTTTAATTAAATATAAACATTGTCAGTATATACCTAAAGACATTTGTTTATATTGTTATTTTTTTTTTAAGTTGGTTTTCTTTTAGCGCTTTTTATAGGATAAATCTATTTTATCTTTTTACTTTTTAAATGGCCATAAAAAGACTTGTGAATTATTATTATTATTTTAAGTCTAGGAAACCCTAGGCCTCTAGGTGTCTATAGAAATTACTTAATTTAAGTACAGTTTAAATTCATATATTCATGTTAAATAATTTTTAAAATTTTTATGTGCGAATTTTAATTTATGTAGTTTATTTATTTCCCGCAAAACATGTCATAACAGTTATTTTTATTTTATAACTATCATATAAAGTGAAAAACTCTATATATTTATAATATTAAAAAAAGAGTTAAATCTCTTTGTTCGAGTGTTAATGAAATTTATCAGAGAATTCAAACTTATCTCTTTAATGTTCATATTGAAGCGGTCTGTTTAGGGATGACAGATCGGACGATAGCATCCCACGGGATTATCTCCGTGTGGATCGGTTTTATAAGCAAGTATTGGCGACCATGTTGACTAAAATCACGTCTTTGATGGCAGCTTAAAATGGGATTCCTTCGTTTGGCTGATCCGTAATCACATATTCTTTAGTCATGATGTCCTTCGTATACCGTGATACCCTAACCTGTTTGGAATCTCATGGTGTGGCCGCGGTTAGACAATTTCCATATTCCGTTCCTTATCATCGTGACAGAATCTCAAACTGTATTTGTCCAAGTTATACAAAGCATCCGTCTGTAGATCTACATGTCAAGACTTTCACTTCTTTAGGAACTGCGTCAGTAAGGGCCCACGTCTTTACGGACGAACGGAGAAGACATGCATACGACACGCATAACTACATACCTCATAAAAGGCCGGACTTATTGCCGAAAGACAATGTCTTCCTGCTAACCCAACTTAAATGGGGATCACTCAGTGTGAGGCGTGCTATGTTTCGTCTTACAAATTTATTTAAATCTGCGATTGATGAATTGCCTAGTCTGAAATCAACTCCCAACTTTTTATACCAACTCACCTTGATTGAAATGATCATCCAACTAATTAAAGTTTATCCGTAGAAGGTAATTACAGTCTTCAATATATTATTTATTCATTTATTATTAAAGTACGATTACATACTCGATAAAATTTTCGATAAAAATACAGTGTTGGAAATTCCAGAAACACTTATGTACAGTTTTACATTAAAAATGTCTGGCTGTCTGTTATTTTTATGCAAAAATAATTTTGAAGTCGAGGGTAATGTAAGCATATATCACATAATCACATAACTGTTTTACATTTGCATTTAGTGGTATGTCGGACTATGCACCGTGTCCATCTAACTTAGTGTTCTGTTCTAGGACGGACGGTTTTCTGTTTCGTTGTGAAATTTAACTGATTTCGAAGTACCCAAGGCGAGTAATCAAACCCTAATCAAAATACCATTTTAATCGCGAAATTAGTTTTTATTGCTATTTAGTTAACATTGACGTCTGAATTGCTAGTCCATCTGAATTAATTTTAACTCTTAATTGGGAGCCCACTTGGAGAGTTCTAGGGGATGTGAAACGCGAAGAAATGTCGACGTTTTCTGGAAGTCATGACATTGTACCCATTGCAATAGGTAGCTTTTCTAATTAAATCTACCTAAAAAAAAGCAGAGTCCGAGGTGGGTACGACCCCATTTTCTTTTTTATTTTGCCCTTCTGTACAGTTTAACTTCGATTTCAAACGAAAGCTTTTGTTAGGATCCTATAAATTTCCTATAAAAAATATACATCACCGAGTAGTTATGGTGAAATATTAAAGTTAACAATAATTAATCAAATACATTGTCGGATTATATTGGTCAAAAATCCAAATAAAAATATAGAAACCTTATGCAGTGAGAAACACCAGCAATCCAGTGTTACCCATACCATTATCCCTCGACTGTGCATCCCGACACAGTCACATCCAGTTTTATTGTTTATTTCCTACCTTCCTTTTTCCCGATACTAATAAACCGATCTATTGACGAACATTTTAAATGTATATAATTCACGTAATTACTTTCCATTTTTTAAACCTAGTTGTTTTTGTAGTACTTTCGTTTTAAATATTGCTAACCTTATCTATATAGAGTGAACTTTTTCTCATGCACATTCTTTTACGGTTGTTATTCTACACTCAAACTGTACAACTTTTGCTATACGAGTTTTTCAATATGTCGAAAAAAGTAGGCAAAATAAGCAATAACAAAAGTCTTAGACACGTGTAAACGCTTAGTTTTTTTACGAGTATGTGCCTCCTACTCTCGCGAAGCGAATAGTGGTGTACGGCACGGCACGGCAAACCAAATATTGAACCCAATTATTTTAGGATAATATTATTTTGTATGGAAAAAATATGTCATAATTCGGAAAAGTTTTACGACAAAAGTGTAGAATAACCCCGTAAAAGGATGTGCATGAGAAAAAGATCATTCTATGCGTGTTTTTTTTAGAAGCGTGGTTTTCAATCTGGCACTACTTTTTTCATAGTTGGTGTTTTTGACAGCTGTCACTTGATTTATGCTCAGTTTGGTTTGCCATTTCATAATGAATAGACTTACTCCTGAACAACGTTTTTAAATAGTGCAAATTTAGAAAAAAATTACTCTAAATTTTTTTTAAATCACTCTAAAATAAAGTAAAAATCGCGTCGTGGGCCTGTGGCGTGGCCTCCAAGATCGTGCGATTTAACACCGCTGGACTATTTTTTGTGGGGTTATGTGAAGTCGCTTGTCTACGCAGATAAGCCGGACACGATTAACGCCTTGGAAGAGAATATTCGGCGCGTTATTGCTGACATACGGCCCAACTTGCTGCAAAAAGTGGTTGAAAATTGGGCCTCTCGGCTGGAATTTGTTCGAGTCAGCCGCGGCGGCCACTTACCCGAAATCATTTTTAAAACATAATGGCAAACCCTTATCTTTATAATAAAACTAAATTCTTAGCCATAACATCAAATTATATTCGTTTTGTCTCTTCTTGAAAACCACGCCTCTAAAATCATCACCCTATATATAGTGTGCAGCCGAAATCATCAATATAATGGCATTCGAAAAAAGACACGCGCTTTTCCGCAAATGTTTAGTGCCCTCACGGAACAATAGATTACCTATCTGTTGATTTAGGAAAAGGGTAAAATACAATTAATTGCTGTAAAAAACCAGCATTGCAACACCGAATACCGGCATTAGCGCAACCTTTTGAAACACTCCAACGGTCACCTTGATATTCGAATTTGTCGTCGAAACGGATTTACAGTCAGTAACAGTGTCACATTGTTTGACCTTCAAAGTGAATTCAAGAATTGCCACCTTAGGCATTTTTTAATCCGCGCCTTGAAGCATTTAACGATAAGAAATATCGGGTCAGAATTCCATATTGGAATGTATGCACCTAAATAACTCGCCGATCGCTCGCTGTCAGTTCGACGTTCGTTTAATGCATTATTGCATTCAGCTTTTCACATTATTTACTAACAGTAAGAAATTTGTTGTCTTTTTTCTACATTTTCTAAGATTTTTCCTCATTATTATCATACATATAAGTCACAACTCTACAGCGTTTGTTTGAGCTAGTATATCGTGAGGTGACCTTGAAGGTCGGCCTTTGCAAATGGTGTCGGCCACGTGCACTTTGAGCGTCCGTCAACAACATCAAAGAATGAACATTCGACAGTTTTTTATTTATATTAAAAATATAAGGCAATTAAAAAAAACTAAGTTTAAGGTTTTCTGTAGAATTTAATTGCGGACATTTTTATGTATACGGCTTACGTCACATATGTAGTTTGGTTTATGAAAATTTTAAAAAATATAACTTAACAATTTCAATATTTTTTTATGTAAACATAGGATTATTTATTTAAAACACCAGCTTAAAGGTTTGCTAGAAAAATGTTCAGTTAATCTAATTATATTTTTTATATATGCCTGGTATGCAAAGCTATCTTGGCAGTAGACCTCAAAAACATGCATAAAATGCAATTCGAGTGCGTTATGGCTCTTAATAAATAAATGAGGTATTACAGGACGTACAGGAGCGAACCCAATTGCTAAAAATAATCTCTTCAGCTTTACGTTTTTACTGTGGACAAAATAAGTCAATAAAAGCAATTTCTTAACTCTAACAAATACCTATCAAAATGTCAATGTTATATCTACAAGAAACATCGATAGGCAATCTAAAGACTTGCGTAGTAATTTAGTTTTTATCGACTTCAGTCGCTGAGTGCAATCGATCGATATAATTGTCTATTTATGAGACAGGCTTTACGGCGAGAGGTCTAGAGGAGGGGGAGGGCAGGGAGGGGTCGTTGACCTCGTTCATTTCAATACTGCAATGTGGGTATGTAATTACCCACCACTACTATTTATTTATTTATTTATTTATTTATTTAATCACGGAAAAACAACAGATACAAGAGATGAGAAGAAAACTTAGAAAAACTTATGATATAGGTTAGTCTTGTATCCTTACAAGTTTTTCACATATAGAGTGATTTATTACTAATATTATTATTACTATCTCTTAAAATTCACACAGGTTGCCACTACAGAGTCGCGTTCAATCTCGTTACAAGTGATACCATAACAATGTAGCACGATGACGAGTTCAGCTACAAATCACGCAGTTATTTAGTATTGGACTATTTTGAAATCGCGTTTAACGTAACGCCTTAACGCCCACTGCTATGGATTAGTGGCGGTACTTCCATAGTAGCCGAAAAGCCGGGCATGCCTAGATTTTTGAACAAAAGTTACTAGGTACCTCAAAATGGCTACCCCGCGATATGGCTTGCCTACTGTACAAATTCTGGGCACGCCACTGATAAGGTGCGGAGACATCAATAAAGAAGAGTGTCACATAAACGAACGCCGCCCAGCGCAGCCTCCGGGAGGGGGCGGGTCGATGGACCGCGAGTGCCGCCCGCCCTCGTCTGCTCGCGCACAATTCACTTTTCCACCGGCTTTTTAATCGAACCCACATTAGAATATTGCGGAACTAGTTAAACTAGATAATACGCGCTGCGGATGAAATACATCACTAGCATTTTATTTCAGAGGTCACTGAACTGACTAGGAAGTCCTAATTAACAAGTTGAGGAAGTAATGACCTACACACATATAAAACAAACTTATTTTCAAAAATAAATGTGAAAGAAATGTCATTTATGTTATAATTATAACATGAATAATAATAAATTCGCAATTGTTAACATTTTGAAATTAATGACTAAACTCGGTCATTTCTCGATACAAAAGCTGTAGTGTTAAGTAGTGGCGGTACTCAGTGGCATAGAAGCCGAAAAGCCAGGCTTGCCTAGAATTTCTAACGATAAAAAACCACAACGTACAGATTATTTTATAGTTTGTGTAGCTAAGACTATATTTTTTCATTTATTTTTATTTTTTATTTAATTATTGCGCCTAAATTACTAGGTATCTCAAAGCAAATATCGCTTCCGGTGAACAGGGGGAGAAGGGGGGGGGGCGGGGGCGGTAGGAGGATTGTTGTATTTCTGACCTATCCAATTACAATATTTGCGCGCGAGGAACTACTCATCGCTCACTATCGTCAACCCATTTGCGGATACGGTGGCCCGTGAAGTCAGTCGGTTACCGGGTCGCTACGCCGCAACTCCGCGCGGTCTGATATTTTGTTAGGTGACCATGCTTTTAAATGTTTTTAGGACTCTTTTTTTTGTCTTTTAGACTAGTTTTTTTTTTTGCTTCATTTACAAAGTTGTTAAACAAAAGCTGTCGATTTCCCTGCTGACTTTAAGTTCACCTGTTATACACTTGAACTCGTATTCGAGCCGCTGCAGGCAATTAACTTTGTTAAAAAAATATATAAATATATGTTATATAGCTCCAATCTAATACCTTTTTAAATTTTACGGCCACCTCTATTATTTTACCTCTTCTCTTTTTATTTGTAGGTTGTTTAGGAATACAGAAGGGATCACTTACAGGTACGCAAAGAAAACACTCGCGTTTCACTAATAGAAATTTTGTTTTAATCCTAAAACAAAACTATTTGCATCAACAGTATTTCAATAACACGTAAGATCGGTTGATCCAAAGTGGCTAAAAGATTCGTTTTATTTATTATCTACAAAATCTCCCCTAATAAATTAAAAAAATATCTACTCACTGTCTATTGGTTATGTAACACAATACAATATAAAATAAAATCTTTTTGTCACGATTGATGAACTTAATGCCATCTCATTTAAAAACTAAAGCTAAACACTCACAAAAGTTTAAACAAGTTTATAAATTATTTGTGCGTTTTCGTGTGCTCCTAGAGTTTATTTATTATTATATATATTGCTTTGTGTCATTTAAATTAGGTTGTTAAATCGCAAAACAAAAAAAAATTTTTTCATTATTTGTATAAAATTGTATGATATGTGTACATGATCATTATAATCCTGAGTTTCTGGAGTTTTGTGGCAATTATAATGTCATTGTATTAATAAATGAAATAAATAAATATTTTTTAATAATACCAGATCTAATCACTCCAACTGGGTAGGACGTGTTGAGCCTGCGCTGGTTTTTTAAGTATTAAGTAGTAGCATTTGTGTATATCTGCTGAGCGCAAGATCAGGCGCGAAAGTATTTCCAAACGCCCTTTCAATTCAACGCTTAGTGCGGCGTGGGCGAAAGTAGAACCGAAGAGAAGAGAATGTAGAGAACGGACGGATGAAGAGAGCGCAGATTCTTTTCGGCCCACTGAGAAAGACGTCCGTGGCGTCGAAACATCTGCAGCTCACCCATCTGTTTTAACTTCGGTCAATAAAAATATCAAAAATTCAAAAAAACTACCCTCATCACATTAATAAGTACTTTATTTTAGCCATATATTTTGACTTTAATGATTAAGACAGAGAACATAAATTACAAACTACCAACACTTAATTTACATTGTTTGTAACTCGCTATACTGGCCATACATGTTTGTTTTTTATAATTATTATTTATTTATTTTTTTATAATTACTATGACCTATGTAGGTCATATACAATTATTTTGAGCCCTACTCAACTAGACCAAATATGCCTGCGCTAGAGTTAGGGGAGATGGTGGTAATGAAGCATTAAAAATGGTATGACCATGTGCGGATTCGAACCCGCGACCTTTGGTCTAATAATCCAACGCGTTAACCACTAGACTATCACGATCTCTAAACAATTAATATTTGTTTATACGTGAACTTTAAAATACATGCATTTATATATTATAATATATTTAAAGTAAACAGGATGTACTGAAAATCATTCGTTATTTAAAACCTAGAAATAACAACCTTGAAATTAGAGGCTGAAATGTTCAGTTAACCAGAAATTAGAATTTATTTTCATCTGGCTTACTACGTAGACATTTACAAACTTAAATTCTAATTTCGAGTGATTTCAGACGATATCATTTTCACAGATATGCCCACAAAAATACTCTTAGACCTCATCCTAAAAATATTCAGATGGCCTCGGGTGCTTCGAAGAGTGGAAAAAGTAAAGGGTCAACTTTTGTCTTACTTTCCTGACCTCCAGGGTTTGAAAAGTAATATTGCGCTACTGCGTTGAATTGTTGGGGGTTTTGGAAATAGGCAACCGGGCGATGTAAACTCGATCTGTGGGATTACCGTTAGCACAAATTTACGTGCATTGCCTTATGAATCGAAGATGATTGTCAGCTTGACCTTGTGGCCTGTATCCTATATGCTGATTCCTATCTATAAGCAATCATCGAAGACCTACGCATAACCTAATTGGAAAGAGAAACTACATGAAAAAAAATAAGAAATACGTTCAAGTAAAAATATGTACGTAATATAATGATGAGTTAATAAATTCGATCAAATTAAAGTTTTTCTAAATTCTCACCTCGAGGCCAAGGAATGAATTCAAATAGAATTTCTTTCCACTCCATCATCTACCTATCTATCAAAATACAACCACTGATTTTGTGTATTTTCAATAAATTTTAGCCCTCCTGATAAGTTAAGGTCTACTAATTTCTAGCGCGCTCCTCGATTAGCGAAACGTATGTGAAAATATTAATTTTCAACTCAATACGGTTAGTTTGTGAGATATAAGTATCCCTTTGAAAAAAAATAACCCCCTCTTTTCACATCCCTTAATTCGATGTTCGGAATATGGTGAATCACGTGTTTGTGTATTTTTTAAGAAGTATCTAAATATTTATTTTCAACTCTGTAACATCTTTGGCTTCCGAGATATTGTTTTCAGCGTAAAAATGTTCACACTCCCTTTTAGATTTTTCAAAATCTTTTTCAGTAGGTTCCTACGGCATTAATGTTCCTTTCAGACCTAAATTTCAGATTACAAAAGAAGAATGCATATCGGTCCGGCCGTACTTTTACTACCCCCTAAATTTCTACATTTCTACACAGGAACCCTGAATATTTCCTCCGTAACAAGTAGCCTCGATTAATCTCGGAAAAGTACTCTACCTGATAATGAAAGTCGCGTTAAAAAATCAGTTGAGCCATTTCGGAGATTCGCCCGGACAAATAGATACAAATAAAAAAAAAAGTGTTTAAGCTTTGGTTGCGCACGAATAATCATATGAACTTGGAGGATTTATTTCGAAATATGTACTTCCAATAAAAACATGTCAAAGCAACCAATATAATTGGTTGTTATCTGCAAAGTACTTATTTTACTACAATAACACTGATTGCAACCATGTGGATTGGTTTTATTCTAAAAACGATTATCTAAGACTTTTTGTTTTACTTAAAAAATACCAAACAGGATGGTTTTCTTTTGCAAAAAGAGAAAAATGTTTTTTTTTTATGGTTGAAATGCTCGATAATTATTAGAATTTCGCTTGTTTTGATTTTACAAATCGTAAAGGACATTTTTTTGATCAAAACGATACCAAACTCGATTTTGACACTGTGATGGTTTCAGCAATAACTAGGTCCAATTTAGATTATGAATTTGTAAATAGTAACAGATCCAGATTTTTATACAAACAGTACATTTTCATAAACTATAAGCTACATACATTTAATAATAGTTTGTCAAGATAAAATAATGGAATAGAATCATTTTTGGGTTACGGATAAGGTAATAATAATGTCCTGTATTAAATTTAAACACGGTTTAACACGTTATATTAGAATTGATGTATGTGGTTATTTATCATATCAAACCGTGACATTTACGTTGTTTGAAATATGATCGCGACATTTCTAAATTTCAATATTATCACAAATCGACATGATATTGTGAAATAATAACTATGTATCCGAAATAAGATCCCTAATAAAATAGCACAAAATGCAAATTTAAATATGTATATTATATATTTTTAAAAAATGACGTTAACTGTAAAATTTAAAAAAACTGAATATTTAACTAAAGTATGCGATCATAGGTCATTTTTTAATAGTTTTATTCGCTTTTCTATCGCTATTTCGTCTGTCCTATTCTTATACTAATTATCAAGGTAATAATAACCCTAGTATTAATCTTAGTTTAATATCTCTATCCTTCGTCTGCTTTGCCTCAATGATTTAAACCAAAAAATATGATAAATCGTCAAGCATTTAACTTTAGAAATTTCGTAACATCAACAGTCGGTTTCAGTTAACGGTCAGTTAACTATTATAACTTCGTTTGTAGCCCTTGAGATGCGTGTTTGCGAAATTTCGTAAATATTTTTATCACCAACCTTATCAAGGCATTAAATCTACGATTGTTACAAATCTGAAATTTACACCGAATGACCTTGTCGGAATAATGTCAGTTATGAAGAAATTGCCCTGTAATAATCTTGGCTTCTGTTCGGCGAAATTTTGTAATGTTTTAAAAGTCATATATATTAAAATGTCACCATTAGGCTTTATGCTGTAAATAACATATCTCCGACACACATGTAAAATTTAAACAAGATTAGGTATTAGTTACAAATTTAGCAAATAATTTAAGCAAAATGCTAAGAATTCATACTGTTTTTTTGTAGGTATTTTCTATAAAATTAAATATTTTTATAGTGATTAAATTAATATTATTATTATTTTTAAAATATGAGTGTAATTAAAAAACATGGTTAGTTGTCTAAGTTTTTCTTACATGTACAAGTGCAAATGTGTTGTAAATAATGTCCACTCTAGGCATATAAGACGCACAGAAACACACGCGCTTACATTCCCTCTCACACATACTCTCACACATCTTTAACACTTCCAGAAACAGACTCTCATGCGTACGTCATAATCCGTAATTTCTTTACTCATACTTTTTCAACATCACTCTTTTTTATAGATGTAAAAAAAACCTGTAGGACGTAAAAAGGTTTGTGTGCTTAGAGTTTTACGCGTAAAGTCCTGTCCTTAAAACTGGAACGGAAAGCTTAGCTTGGACCTATATAAATACTAATATACCTTTTTTAAATTATTTATGGTCGTTTTTTACATTTGCTTTTATAAGCGCCCAAATTTGGGCCGAAAATAAAAAATAGATATATTAGACATTAATAAAAACGCCCATATATACAAGAACACACCCATATATATATAAACAAGAACTACATTTAGAAGCCGGATTAACCGGAAACACCTTCTCGATACAATCCGGATATGGAATTTTCCATGCTGCCTTTACGGTTAATTGACCATAAAGAGTCTGTACAAAAAATATTTCGACGTCGCCGTTATGTTTTTTTGAAAGTGCGCAACAATCATACGATTATAGATCAAAATGGCCGACCTGAAAACATTGTTTACTTTCTTTATTTTCGCAACATTTTTTTGTTTTTATTATTCAAAATAAAATCAAAAATCAGCAAAATTACTACAAAGTTCAATTTACTTAGAGCTAATATGAAAATAAAAACAGTATCTAAATAAAATACCAAAGTGTATATGAGTTATGTAGACGATTAAACATCTACTTTCTTTTACACTTCTGTAATATTATCGTTAATTATTTGTTTGTTTTTCTTTTTGTATTATGGTGCGTTATTATTTATAGTTGCTGTGTTTTTTCTAAATAATGTTTTGTTTTGTTAAAGGAAATTACATGGGACCACATGTTTTATAAATAAATAAATAAGCCAAATATAACAGCTAATTGTTCTCATCCAAACAATTCGTTAAAAACCAAGTAATGTTTTATTTGTTAAAAATAAATCCTTCCTTAACAAGCAACAGAAATTAAATACTTAAACAAATAAGGCGAAAATGATTTGAAAAATGTCTTCATTTTCTTAAATAATTAGTTGTTTATATTATAACATGAGAGTAACCGGTAATTATCGTGTCCGGTAAATGTTGGATAAATCTTTCTTTGTAAGGATGCATTCAGACTCGAGTCAAAATAGTGCTGATTAAATATAAAAATATATAATCCGATTAGACGTCCTCCTGACATGTTTTGTAGACGAACCAGTACGGCATATCATCGATCGGCCAAAATGAACATACTATAATATTATAGGCAATATTAGGGGTTAGATTAGTTTTAGTATATTTAATTTTAAATTCTAACAGTGAGAGTTCTAAGACTTCCGTTTGATCGTTTCTCGACGCCTTAGTATTTGATTGTTCAGGATTCAGGGGCTTGTTTCGAAATCACTGCTACTTTTCTGCCACGATATTCGTTACAATTGTTTGCTGTAAATTATTCAGAGGTGTTTGAATTTCTAGACACGCGCGTTCAGTTTTACTAGACTCTTTTTGTTTCACTGAATATTTTTCGGCCCTACAATTAACGCTTTGTTCTCACTATTGCATCAATATCGCATAGCTTTAAATATGATTAAGTATGCTTTTCAAAAAAACACATCCTGAAATTGCATTCTTGATAAATGTATAAAAATAATAAGTTATGTATATTTATAAAAAATGGTAACGTTACTACTGTTTTATTATGTAAACTTGTAGAAATCTGTTTTAGTTTTACAAATCGCTAATACACGGTGAACTTAATGTCAGCAGTGTCCTGAAGGGGTATTCTAACATGAAATTGACTAAATTTGTAAATAAAGCAAAAAAACTGATCTAAATGGCAAAAGAACATTTTTAACTATGGTCGCCTAATACCAAAACAGACTCCACGGGGTACCGTACCTACAAATGTACTGACGATAAGTGAACGACGGATAGGTTCCCGCGCGCAAATATTGTAATGAGGTCAGGAACACAACAATACATACACCAAGCGTTCAATAGAGTATTTATATTTTTTGTTAGCTATATGAAAACTTATTGAACACAGGTTGTTCAGATTCACGCCCAGAATGACCCCTTAAAAAGATACTGCTTACGTTAAGTTCACCCTGTATAATTATGAATGTTTTGTAATACTAATAAAAAAAAAAGTTATTAGGAACCTTAGATTTCTGCCCTTTCTGCTCCGTATACTTCGCATTGAGGTACATTTTTATTGGAAGCAGACAGATAGTCCATCTTAGGACAGGTCTTCAGCACCTAGTTAGATGGACACGGTGAAGTTTCTGACATGCCACTACGTGCGAATTTAGATGAGAGGAGGTGTATTAGTAGTTTGATACAATAACATCTAAGTAACATCACATTTTCTGTTTGTATGTTTATAGATAAAATACTTTTTTGTAATAATTGTATGTCTAGCTGTAAGTTTTTCTATAAAAATATCAATAAATATATAAATGATGGTTTATGGTGTTTTTATAGCAGCTGCAACATCTATAACATAAAGACTCTTGTTCTGTAGTAGGTATACTTTGTGCGCACGTCACACGCTTGGGTCTACTCTGTACGCACCTTTAGCACGCATAGTCTCCTTAGGCGTTAACTCGTTCGGTCATTCCAATCACGTCTAATCGAGCAAGGTTACAGAACGTGTTTGGCCGTCTCTCGACCGATCCGAGGACCGAGTCGCCAGTTTAGTCAAGTTGCGACTCGTCCGGTTTGACATCACAACGGGATTTTGGTGGCTTCGCGTCTGATGGCGACCTCATCTCGATGAGGCGGTATTTGTCACGCGAGGCCAATTCTTGCCTCATAATCTTCACCATCGGGTTATTTGATCCAGAAAATATGTCGTCGATGATCGCTTCCCAGTTTAAGGGCATACAAAATTGGAAATTGGCGCATGAAAGACTACAAGATTATTTTTTTTACTCAGCGCACAGAGTAAATTTACAAAAAATAGCCAGGAATGGTACTAGACAAATCACTTCTGAGAAATCATTTATTTATTTATCACATCCCTAAAGGGGGCTCTGTCAGAGGAGCTGTTGTCTGTGTTTAACGGCTGTTTAATTCAGCTAAATCTAATGAGACGCGAAATATTTCAAACAAAACAGTACGTCCCAAAATTATGAATGAACTTCCTGTTATGTCCTTAATCAGAAGAATTAATATATTTAAAAACAAACCTGCTCAACTATGTATGCCTTTTTAGTTTCATTTTATTGATATTTGTATTCATTTTGCATTTACGCCTAAATTTTTGATAATATGTTTCGTAACTTTTAGATAATATAGAAATTTACTTATTTTATTCTATATTAAGCCAGTTATATGATAAAAATATCACGTACTTTTTTATTCTGTATCTATAAAAAAAAAGGTCATTACGACACTACAACATTTGTATGGAGAATTGACCGGATTGCGTATTCTCTAGACTCTAGGCGAAGCCAAAGGATTAAATATTAATTTCGATTTATTTAGACTGTTTTTGCTATGACTAGCATTCGGTAACATTGGATATTTAATAATAAAAAAAAAATATGTTTTGATACCCTGGTTTTATGTCTTTAACATTGTAAAAGCATATTTTTAAAATTCAATTCTATTTCTGAGAAATTTAATAAATGATAAATTACTAACAATTCTTTTTTAGTTTGTATTGCACTCTTATAAAAGATATTAGAGCCATAGGAAAAATAGTTATTTGAAAGATTTCTAAAACAGAAAAGTTTATTTTTTTAATTTCTTTATTATGAAGCTGTAATTAAATAAAAACCAACAATTGCTTACTAACCGCGCAGAGAGTAAAACCTGACACCTTATAAAAAAAGCATCGAATTTCAAGGTTGACACTCAATTGCGTCGCCTTAACAGTGTAGCTAGTTCTACACATAGATACTGAACAAACTGTAATTTACACCGTTAGTAGGGCAATATTTCTACTCAACCACGTATTCCCTCAGATCGTTTTGCCTACTATAATTAATGCTATAGACAGAGCGTTATGTGATTCAACGATAACTCCTGGATTCGGGTAGCACTTGCTTGGTGGTTATAACGTTACGTACACATGTTTAGGATATCCTTAATTTTTCAACCTGGAGGATGCCTTTCAACTTTACAAGCATACTATCAAAATATTTATTTTTTCCCTTACTGTTTACATGTTTGTGAAATATTATGAGCGAAACGAAGGTCTCTAAGCAAATTCACATTTCCTTCTGTTTGTAGCCGTGAACTTTACTTTGAACGTACTTCTTGGGCGGTGTTTAAGTGGGGTTTGTAAATGCCGTGTCGTTATAACGCGTCGTAACGCGCCGTCGAACACCTGGCAGGAAGAGATTTAAATTTAAAAAGAATCGTCAAATCCGTCCGCCATATTGTGCTACCGAGGAACAAATAAAAAGCGAACGATTTCGAAATCAGAAACAGTAAAGAGTCCATTATGGTAACATCTATGGACGGAATTAATTAACATGTACTTCAATTAATCTCATTCGATACTTAACTACACCTCGTTTCATTACTAACCCAATTGTTGCTATATAATCAATATTTCAAAAATTAACATATTAAAAAGACCCTAATCGGTCATTTTTCTCCATACAAGCGTACTATTATAACTTATTGGTAAATATATAGAAGAAAAATAATAGGTGTCATCATTTTATCTCATAATTATTAGTGCTTTTATAATTTATTTTTTTAAAAAAAATAAATTCCTATGACCTAGGTCATATACAATTATTTTGGGCCCTACTCAACTAGGCTAAACAAAATGTGTTCTGTATAAAAGTTAGGAGTCTCTAAAAGAAAAAAATAAAACGTAAATATATTATTAATTGAATACAAGAATCGAGAAAATACAAAACTATTTTATTTCGTAAAGATCAATTAAGTTTTTAAAATAGGTATATTCAGTGGCGTGGCCAGAGTTCGTACAGTAGGCAAGCCATATCACGGTTAGAGTCCACCTTAACCACCGGATGAGAATTTTTTTGAAGTACCTAGTAATTTTTGTTAAAAAATCTATACAAGCCAGGCTTTACGGCTTCTATGGCAGTTGATTCTGTTTTTAATGATTCACCACTAACGGCAGTGTTTCTGTTCTTACAAGCCGTTGAATGAAATAGAACAACCTAAGACCACGCAGAAGACAGAGAAGATCGCTTTTGGGAAAAGGTCCCTTAAACTGCGAGATAACTGTAAAGAAGTCCTTGTTGAGTAATCTAAGTCTTACAAAATAAAAGCTATTAGAAAGTAGTTAGGTCGATTTTGTTTTGTAGTAAAACTTTGATAGCCAAAATAGTTAAACCTACTTTAGAATCAAATAAACCAATCCCATTAAACAACATATGACTTTTTTATTAACTATTTTACAAAAAAAAAGCGCTTTTAACCAAATTGTCATCAGCTATTTAGACCCGCCCGCCGCTACATGCCCGGGGTGGTTTAGTATGGTTAATCGACCCAAACAGTAAACGCCATCTCTTAATCGCCGCCCAGACTAAGCCCGCAGAGATCGTAAAATTTCAAGGCAAGGTGTCGTTTGTCCGCAGGCTGTGGAAAAACTTCCCACGCCCAAATCCGAACAGCATTCTAGAGATGGTCGGTTGGATTTTTCATATCGATTTTCTAGAACACATTCCAGTATTAGTGTAAACTCAAACAAGATTCGGTACGGTACTTTTATTTTTAGAGCGTAAAAAACATGCAAAAACTATTAACTATAAAAAAATATGCTAATTATAGCGTTTTTTATATTTCATACTTAAAACCTGTTCATTCGTATTTTTACAACACGACGCTTTACGTGATTAAAATAAAACAATATTAATAAAAATTTTCATCAATTTTATATAAAAAGTTAGGACCTGCAGACGGCTTTGACGGCGCCTTCTGCACCACGCGACTACTCGTGCCTGTAGCACTCGACTTCGTAGGCGTGCGCAAAACTCACCAAATGAATGGTTTAGGAACGCATATAAAACAAACAAACATTAATTTTGATGATGATATATGCTAATAAAAATAATATATCTTATATTTTTAATACATGTACCAGTACCAAAATTTAATTGGTTGTATAATCAATAATCTGGCAAATTATACAGTGTCTTAACTTTGTATGTGACAATCTGTTGAATAAAAGTTGCTTCTAGCAACGTTGAAACTGAACTAAACTGAATTAAATGTATTTCTAGTATTTTTACAGTACGGAAGGTTATTAAATAATTCATGGTTCTGAGTACCTACTCACACCGCGTACACGTACCTACGTATTTGAGTATGTGTTCTAATTTATGAATATATGTACATATGTGCAATGGTATGAGGGAAATGTGTGGGTAAGAGTTTTTGAGGTTTATTATGGAAAGGGGTACATAGCGTGTGTAAGTGTGTATCTGTGTAATATTAAGATGCTGGTGTACTTGAAAAGGGTATTATCAAACGTAGTGAATTAGAAGTTTTACTAATACGCTTCAAAACTTACGCTTCATATCGTAATTTGTACCTATAGCACATAAAGATTATTTGGGTTTCAAGTTTAGTATGATATTTGATAGATATTGAGTATGACTTTGAGGGATATGCCATTTACGAGATTTGAGTGCATTATTTTATAACTCAGTTTATTTGTAAGCGTTTCGACTACTTAATATTAAATTGGTTAATTGACATTTAGGTCAATCACAATTTTGGCCCAGCATATATTTGATTGTCACTTTTTGCTTAATCTGTTAAAAAACTGTGACATTAGTATGATAAAATCGATGTATGGCCATAATGAACCGCATTCCAATTTCCAATACTTGTATTTCCGTGACCGACTGAAAATGGTTATTAAATTACTTCCTTGTGCGTTGGAGTGGTCGGAGTCGTATTGCCAGCGCGCCCCAAATAAGTTTTTTTATTATTTACTCACTCAAAAAAAAGATTTCTATGTTTTTATTCCATAATGAACTATTTGGAGCTTTTATAAGTTGGCATTAGATTTTTTTCTTGTAATACAGCTTGGCAATACAGTAGAGTCATTGTAGTTTAAAAAATAGTATACATATAAATATTATGTATTCAGGGAATTATTCTTTATTACAATACATATCTTTATTACATTATTAAACTATAATTGTAGATAAACGAAGGTTACCGTCAAACGTAGTAATAAGATAAAAAATAAGAAAATAACATAGTTCATCTAAATTCGCATTTAGTTGCATATCGGAATCTTCACCGTGTCCAATCTAACCAGGTGCTAAACACCTGTCCTAAGATAGACTATCTATCTGTATATGAATCCGTTTGTTATTAGTCTGTATTAATTTTATAAGGTACCTAATAAACATGAGATATAATAACTGAAGAATAGAAGAATAAGGCGTACCACCGTCTGTTATTCCGAGGTTCCAAAACTATATTGTGTATTAAGTTGTAGTTTAATTTGATAACGATGGAACATCATATTTCAAAATACTATACATATCTTGTTTTTTTATATTTTTTATCATTTTTTGACATCTGGATATTTACGGAATGTTTTTAATAAAATATATTGTATGTATGTCAACACAATCCCACTCCCTCACTACGGCCACTGACGAGTAAATCGAAGTGTAGATGTTTCAGGTGACAGTTGAGATGCCTAGACCAGTATTCTTTTAGCTATTGAAGAAGTCATGGAGTTCCGAACGTCGGGCAAAGTTCTCTATCTTTTCTACTTATTGACGATCTAGACATTAGACAGACATTCTACCTAGTAATGAATTCATCTAAAACTTTTTATAAAGCGTTACATATTTATTTATTTATCGTTTATTTGGAAAACCAACAGTACAATATATAAAAAAGAATGGTACATACAATTTTTTTTTTTTATTGAGAAATCAAGTTGGCCGATGAGTACAAGTCTATAACCTTCCTAACTAGGTAAGAGTTACCTCTTCTAAGCAAAGTTATATATGAAGTATTAAAGTGCATACAATAGACCAGCGCAAAACCCTGAGAAAATATAAAAAATTACCTAAGGCACAAATATACACACTGATATACACACCCACACACACACACCCATACAATTTTTGTGTAAAATTGACCGATGACAGGTTTATATATAAAATAAAATAAATAAAGCAATCCTTTGGTATGCAACACGCGCAACCTTTATCTCGTAGAATACATTAACCTGCTAATACCTTCTCGATCGCACGTGCATTGAATCTCTAGGTGCCCAAGAACCAGAAATTATTTCGGTGTCGTACCATTTACTGAATATACCTACGTACCACAAATAATCGACACATCACCTACATTATGTATTATATTTCAACTAACATGGATTTGTATTACACATGTTTCAGCATACACACACCCTAATAAATTTTTTGGGTTTAATTTAATTTTCTCCAACTTAGTATACCAAAAAGTCGAAATCAGTCTCACATTTACATCTTTACAACTGTTCATTTCAACGTGTTATTAACTTTGTGCAGTAAGTGATGTTTATGGTGATGATTTTTATAGTTTTATTTGTAGAAGTAGTTTAGCATTTTGACGAAAACTATGGGGCTTCATAATACCTTTTTGTGGGAATAAAAAACGTGTTTTCTATCTTTCGGATTGAACCGCGTTTTAGCGTATTCCGGTGTTTAATTTTTCATGCCGCGACCTTGTGGATGGCTTTATGGACCCAAATTCGCCGAACCGTTACTTTTTACTCTTTACTCTCGTATTCCCGTGTTTAATTTTTCATCCCACGACCTTGTGGATGGCTTTATGGACCCAGAGTCGCCGAACCGTTACTTTTTACTCTTTACTCTCGTATTCCCGTGTTTAATTTTTCATCCCACGACCTTGTGGATGGCTTTATGGACCCACAATCGCCGAACCGTTACTTTTCACTCTTTACTCTCGTATTCCCGTGTTTAATTTTTCATCCCACGACCTTGTGGATGGCTTTATGGACCCAAATTCGCCGAACCGTTACTTTTTACTCTTTACGTTAGTAAATTCTCGCGCAACTTTTGCAATAATACGCTAACAGTTTTATAGATCGTTGCGCAACGCGTAGATTTTAATCGACCAGCTTTTCCGAGCAGCGCCGGTTTACATAAATGTCCGTCCGTCCATAGTTACGTCTTACGCGAAATCTTTATCGGCTTGGCACGCCATTTTTCTCGTTAATCGCCTTTTAAAACGCTTTCGGTTAAACCTTGCAATGGTGCCGTCGGAATTGGGTGAATTGTAACACTAGGAAACGCTAATAAACTAACTAAAAAGTTTACGTTTACCTCGCGATGAAAAATTTGGTTAGACGAGGGTGGTGCAATGTTTGTATGTCGGTTTAGGTCAAATATTGCGAGCTGAATTAGAACCACTTCCTCTTATCTTACGGAGTTGAAATTTGAACGCGTTGTTTCAGTTCCGATGACAATGCATTTTTATGGTTAGCATGACCCGATTAAGCGCCCAGAAATGGCTTCAGAAGAAGGAAATCCTCAAAGAAATATAGCTGCGGTTATAGATTTTAAGAACATAGATAATAATCGATTTTAAATATAATGATAATATGAAGTCGTTAATAAAAATACAAATAAACTAAACTTATATTTTTTTATTGTCTGTGGAATTAATGTCTTTAGTGCGATATTACTTTTCCTTGTTACATTTTTAAATACTTTGAATAAACCCAGTTATTAAATCTGAATAAAGTTTGAAAAAAAACCAAATTAAAATTGACAAAATTAAAACACTGCTTGGTGAATTTATGTTTATAAAATATCGAATTATGTTTATATGCTATATTGATATGAAAATGTCGATACACTTACACAAGGGCCTCATGGAGTTCACGAGTCGCTTACAGATTTCGTAATATGGCCAATTCGAAGATGTTTCTCTACGCCTCACGCAAGGTCTAAATCTCTGATTAGCAATTAGCATTGAGTGCAAATAACTTCTAAGTGAGCAAATTAATAGCAGCCTTTAAAAAAAACTCAACCAACAAGGCAACGGACGCCATTTATTGGCTATTATACTATCTTTATGCATTATTTTTAAAGATCACGTGAGCGATTTGACTTTTTTTTACCTAAAATAAAACTCAAAGATAACAACAGTTAAATAAATTAGTGTTTAGATAAATACTTTTGATAAACTTTTACTTTCTTTCTGTGCTGCAGTATCGTATGAATAAACAATGCAAATTAAATGTAAATCCCAAAAAAGATATATTTGCCGTCTTGGGACACCCTGTATTTATACAGAGTGCTAATTGGCCTTCTTCATTGAAGTTGTTCTTTTACGACTGTATATTGATTACAATGCTATTTGTAAAGTTTGTTTTAACGACCGCTGGTGGTCGGCCAAATGAGTGAAAATGGAAAGTAATTTATTTAGCATTGGGATAATATTTATTCTCGGTTAATAATTAGAAAAACCCGGTCGCTTTATAATTATTTTTTTTGTTTGGAATTAAGGTAGATTTATTCAAAAAGTAGTCTTTTTTTATATCAAAAATATAAATATAGACTTCCGGTCGATTCACACTTGACTCGTCGAGATGTCTTTGACGTCTTCGTCAAAGATGGGGGCGGCAGCTGCCTTTCTCCTCACCACCCGCCGCCCTACGGAAACACGTTCCTTCTGTTACGACGGCCACTCAATCGAAATTTACCAAAGCCTTATTTAGACACTTTGATTTAATTTTGTTTGTAACTTTGTTCGTCGAAGCTTGTATTTTGTATAATTGAATTTATTTATTCATTCATTTCGGTGCATCACAGTAAAGACTTAAAGCTGTTAAATTTGAAAATTGAACCCACACATAAACTCACACCTCAGAATCCTTTAAAAAAAATGCTCTCCGAATGATTTATTTTTTGTAACATTAGATATAACACAATTATCTAATGTTTTTATTGTAATAATTGTAACTTAAAATTGTAAATTTTCCGTAACTTTAAAATAAACAAATACTTTTTATGATATTCAAAATATTCAACATATTTTGAATATCATAAATATTCCTTCTGACATATCCTATCCTATCAATTTTTTTTTTTAATGATAATCATATGATCTTCATCGCATGATATTAGCATATTTAACCTATCTGCCGCAACAAATTCCAAGGCGGTTTCATGTACGAACAAATTTGGAATTTCTGTGAATAAATTACATTCGCAACAAGACACGCATTGCGATCTGTGATAAAAAAAATATAAATAGCAATGTCACGTATGGAAAACAGTCGATTTCATGATGTGGTGGGGACTTACTAAATATAGATTTGTGCTACTATCTTATTTATCCTGCTCCTTTGACGTATACTATTACAAGGAGGACGCCGTGTCCCAAAACCATTCCCAATAAAAAAATCAACTAAGTGGTCCTGTATTTCTAGCGTTATTTGTCAAGAAACTTTATCATGGTTATCAAGAAAAAAAATGTGAACTTTACATGAAAATAGTAAAAAATCATATAATAATGTGTTTGTTGTGAGCGCTCAGCTGTCGCCGTTTGCCGTAACGGTGTTAAAGCCATTATCGATCGGCGTGGTATCGGAATTCGCGCGCTAGCCGAATTGACACCATCTGTTTAAAAATATATTAAATTTGGGGAAGATTTTTTTTCGCATTAATTTATATCATTTCTTACACAACACTCCCCTTAAGTCTTCGGGGCTGGTCTTGGGACACCCTGTATATTCATTCTATGGTTATTTTTACGTTTTTTTTATCTTTTTTTATCGGGTAAACCTTGTAGTATGTTCTCTGACTTTGTTATTGCGTACTGGTAAATATATATTGTTTTTAATTTTCGTACACTTTAGCTGTGCACTTACACTACTAATAAATTAATCTAGGCCTTTTTTATGTAGTCCTCGCCGCGGTCAGAAGAAATCGAGCTATCTCTCTCGCACACTTTCATTCTCTTTCACCCTGTCACCCCCGTGCGTCTTTCACCCTGTCACCCCCATGCTCAGAAGTAGCTATTAACGACCAGGCGCGGATCCTAGAGGTTTTTCTTTCAATAACATTCACCAGTACACATTTGTAGTGTTCGTGCCCTTTTTCATAGTGTATTTTCCATAGTCATAACACCAAAAATATTAATTTTAAATTAATTTTTAATATTTAAAAAAGACTACTTTTTGAATAAATCTACCTTAATTTCAAACAAAAAAAAAAATGTTTAGATTTTTATTTATTTTTCGCTGTGTAAACGTGCGTCTGTTAGAAATTCCCCTAAAATAATCGTTAAATTACACTGAGGGAGTTCTTTTTAGGCGTTTTAGATTTTTTGTTTGCGTTTTTGTTTACGAATTGTATTAAATGAATTTTAATAAGCCCAATTTTATTGTAAATAGACAAATTTTCCGCAAATCGAAATGGATGTCCTTGACATTTTACCCCCTCCCCCCGCCAAGTTTTTTTCCAGATCCGCCCCTGATTACGACTCAATTAATAAACGGTAGAAAACTTCCTCGTCTCTGCATGAGTTTAGAAATAACGTCAGCATATATAACCAGAACCGTTAAAATTGCCAGATCGTAATGTTAGGTAATATATCGTGAGTATAGTAAATTATGCAAACAAATTCACTGATAATTAATTATGTTTACATTCGAAATTTCAAGGTTTTTTTATATTTAGATTCCTTTAAGTATCTAACTAGTATACTATTTTGAATATTTAATAAAAACCTTAATTAAATATTTAAAATAATTGTACCTATGTATCACCCATTAAACGACGTTACGTTATATTTTATTATATTAATAATAATATTCATACTTTGTGATGTGAAGGTTGTTTAAACTTATCCAAATAGAATTCGAACTTATTTTACGACATATTTCTAAATGTCAGTGACAAGAACGTTGAAAACGTATCACGTAACAATTCAACATGGGGCGCTTCACTTAGCACTGCAAACACTTATACCAACAAAGCACACATGGAATAATAGTTATTATTTGAACATATTTACATGTTTTGCCCGTGCGCACTAACAAAACAAAGACTAGATCCAAGATCCAGCGCCGGTGTCGATCGTCGCGAAAATGATCTACGCTCGCGAGAGCCAATAGTCAACAGCCAATCGGAAGCGACCTCGCGCGGCGACCGCGGCAGCGGACTGGACTGCCGTGCGCCGGCGCAGCGCAGCGCAGGCGAGCGATCGACGGCCGTCGGAACGGGTTTAGTCGATCGCGAAACGCGAGCGCAGGCCCGACCGCCCGGTTGTCGGATCGCTGTTATGTTATGCACAAGAGATCTACATACGCTTTTTCAATTTTCTCTTAATTCTATTCTGTTCAAATTTCTAAAATGTAATGTAATGTGTTGTCTAAAATATTCTGTAACCGAATCGAAAAAATAAAAAAAAAACTAAATATGCAAAATGTAACATGCATAAGTGCATGCAAGTGTGCATGTGTGTTTAATTTTAAAAGAAATCTACAGATTAAAAAAAAGTTAATATTACATAAATCTAAATGCGGTTTTTTATTATGCATATGATGCTCGGATGCTCATATTATAATATGATAATATATAATTTATATTATTTCAAATGATTATAATCTCTGTTTTATCTTCACTAAGCATAAAATATGCATTTGGTGTTCTTTTTATTTGAAAATGGATAAGGTTTTTGTTTTTACTTTAGTGTCTAAGAATAATTGCTAGCATGTTACGTATTTCAATATTTTGTTAGAGTACCATTTAAAAATAAACAAATAAATATTACAAGATGTTCCAAATCGGCAGAACAATATTTAAAGATGGTGAAATGAGAGCCCAATTCACATATATGCTTAATATAGTTATTTATCTGTTTTATTATTAAATGTATGATTGAAGAGGATTGTTTTTTTTATATTCTCCAATATAAAACCGTTATTATTAATTAATTGTTAATTTTATCATTAGGTAATTAGTCGTCCCTCTCACGCATTCATTATTGATGTGTTTGAAAAATAGTTTTTCGACCGCAAAATCTACACTTACGATATATTCTCGATTATATATATACACTCATCACGCAAATACATATATCTATAGAGTAGTATTTATATCGAAACTCTGTTCCAATCGGTTCAATATTTTCATTTATTTATTTATTCATGACAATAATTTACACACTTTAATCTAACAAATTTGTTATCGTGAAGACAAATTTAATACTCGCCATTTATTGTTACTTTTGGACTAACATGACCACACTAACTAGATTACAAAACCTGTTCTAAGAGAGGTCTGAGTAAGGTGACAGAAATATATATTTTAAATTAGGTGCGGTAAGAATATCTTACAAATCAATAAGCAAGCAACCTTCGAGTATTTATGCGTGTCAAATTATGTTTTTGTTATTAAGTAGTCTGAAATGTTGACATGTAGATCCGTTAGTGCGTCGTTAGATTGGGGGATGAACGGCTGAAAGTGTGTAAACATTTTGTCTTCCGAGAATCTTTAAAATGGGCTCTCGTTTCTATGCATCGATCTGCGAATATCATTAATTATGTGTTTCAACTACAATAAGATAGTACAATGAATTTTCGCGAACAAAATTCATACTTGACCGGTTGAATTATGTTTATGGATACTTCATAAACAATAAACGTTTTCTATCTGTAGCGTCATTGTGTTTCGAACGAATCATTGTTTATTGTTATTCTATTTTGGAAATTATTGATAAATTTTATTCAGCTCTCATGAGAAGTTATTACAAAAAAAAAAAAACAATATGTTATCATTTCATAGGCCCGCTTCGTTTTAGCCAGGAATTAGATCATAAGACAAGAAAAACTGAGAGATAAAAAAGTTTAATAAATACATATTTTGATGTAAGATGAATGTAAGTATATGTTATAAAGCACAATCTCAGGAATAGCATATTCATTTATGTAATATGTACCAAGCATTTACGGCGTCGCGTTATTCTTTAAAGTGAACATTACTAATTTTATCATTTTCGTAAATTTTTATTAGTTCATTTTTCGGTATACGAGATAACTTATAATCCTACTAATCGAATGAATTTCTTTCCAGAAAAGACACCAGTCTTTGTGTGGGATTGGATATGTGCAATTTAAATATGCCAATCAATGATTATTAAATTAAAAAAAAAACCTCACAAACAAATTTAAAAAATGCACGACGGATGCAATCACCTACTTTTATTTTTTGTTTCTAAGCTTCAAAACATAATTGTATTTGTACAAATGAAATATTACATTTTTCCGGAAGATTTGATATAAAGCATTTATATGTAGCAAAAAAAATAAGATTTTTTTGTTCAGTATAAATATGAGATGATTATTTTCACACACTGTTTCATACTAACAATATTGATATTACATCATTTGTTTTTAGATACTACTCTAACAAAATATTGAAATACGTAACATCTATGTTAAGAATTACTTTTAGATACTAAAGTAAAAAATAAAAACATTATCTTGGTAAAATGAATTAGTCGCATCTGTCTTTTGTAAACAATAAGACTTTCAACACAATATTTTTAAGTTAATGCACACCAACATTAGTACATATTTTGTAGAATGCCACTGGTTGCCATTATGAAAATATCGTTTTGTTGATTTATCGTACAAAAATATATAAAAATAATGATATAGGTAAAGGATTTCGAAAAAAAACTGATATTATAGCCCCCTCCCTACTATTTTCTTTTTAACCTAATAGCTATTCCCTATTTAGCCCGCTAGCGAAATAATATAATAATAATCTTATAATACATGTTACATTACTGTTTTTTTATTAAAAAAAAACTAATAATATTATTTTAGTACCGGTAATTATTATTTCAAATTCTTTGTATATTCTTTACCTAATATATACAGAAAAAACAAAGAGTAATTAGTAGTAGTGGTATAATAATAAAAAGTTTGAAAAAAAATCGGTTTATTTATATTATTTTCATAAATTATATTATTTGATAAGTAAGTAAACCTGTTTTTTCTATAAAAATATTCACATATTAAACGTCATTATTTTACCAAAAAACCAGTGTAGAGGGGAAAATACTAGGAGAGTGTACCTATCCTATAAGGATAGGTGTACACAGAGAGGTGGTATAAAAGGGTTATGTATATATTATGTGAGCTAGGTGTATGTGAGAGAGATGTGTGGTCTGTGCGTTTAAAGATAGAAAGTGAGGAATTATTACTGATATTTAAACTATTATAATCACAGCTGATAGTGAGGGCTAGGAGATGCTTCCACTGCCTTTAATTTGTATATAGCATAACTCTTAAAAAAAATGTTTTTATCTATTAATTACTATATTTATTTTGAAAAAGGCAGGATTTTTTTTTCTAATTTCGTAATATTACTAATTCGTGTTTCTATTTATCAGAGGGATGATTGAATCTATTATAACCATTAAACTATATTATGTGTTTTAAATGAATGCGATTCTGAAACATTGAAACTAAACCTTGACAACTTTGGGACCGTACTAATAATATTATTATAGTAAAAATGATAAAATAATATACGAAATTAATGTTTTATGCTTATTTTTGGAGGCGAACAATCAAAACGTGAATTTCCAATGACTGACTCAAACAGGTTATGTTAGAATAAAACAAACATAATTTTTATGGACGCTATATAGAACGTATTACCGTGTTCGTTTTGTGAGTAAGTCAAACATATTTCTCCAGATATGTCAGGCGACGTGAAAATCCGCGCTTGCAGTTTGAACTCAACGTGCAAATATTCGCAAAGCGTTGCGGCAAGAATTGATCATTGATAATTTTAATTCTTCCTAGCTTATCTAGGTATTTCTTTGAAGTAAAATCACCTGTTTACCCGTATCTAGACGGGCCGTAACTGTGATAGATTAATCCTCATCGCGTACGTATCAATCTAATAGAAGAAATAATAGTAAAAATTACATTTTTAAAAACAAGCTTTATTTAAGTGCTTGAATACAAAAATTTTTGTCTGTGATGTTGACCGTTGAGGAGTTCCTTCGTTTGGAGCTAATCCTGGGTGTAGAATTAAGTCATGCTTACCATAAAAATACATTTGCTGGGTTCATCTGGCTGACCAGAACCCAGCAAACTCGTCACTTCCAATGGGTTCCTTCGGCTTTTATCTACCGGCTGAGCCCTGAGAATTTTACTTTTGCAATTTACAAATTTATTACTTTTTATGCTATGAACGCCACGTTAAACAACTACCAAATATATTTTTCAACCAAAATTAATAAGCAAAAATAATTAGGCTCTTAATTGAATTATAATTGAACTCTTTAATGCCTATTAATGAAATTTAATTATTATATATTATCAGAAGTATATATTATTGTAAGAATTTAAGTAATAATATTGATTATTATAATTTATTATTGTGTAATAATAATTATTTAATTATGTAATAATAATAATTATTATTATTATTAATATTGTTTGTTTTTATTCATTGTTTTTATTCATTGTTTTTATTCATTTAATATTGTTTGTTTTATTCTTGTTTTATTATTTTTAATAATAGGAAATATTTTATGGTATTTATATATTTTTAATTGTAAACATCTGTTTAACAGTTTAAGCTTAAAAACTGTAATAAGATGTAAACTGTAATAAGCCGTTAAGACCGCGAATTTATCACTTTCATTAAAAAGAAAAAGAATAATTCATATTTTATTAATACTTTGCCTTGTCAAAGAAAGTCTTCGTACTAATGTCACTAATTTATTTTTGTTATTACAATAATAATCCTAACTAATAAAGGCGAATATGGTCTTCTGTCTATCACAAAAAGGAAACAGAAGAGTCAAAGTTGTGTACAGCCAGATGTTTTCTTATGTTTTTACGCGACTTGGCCGCCAAAAGTGAAAGTGGTGTCATAAGGCCACAACAATTATTGTTTAGTTTGGTTGAACCGAGCGCGCTCTGTTTCCGTTCACCAAACTTCACCCGTTGAGGTCGCTGCGCTGCCACGCGAGCGCCGCGCCGCGCCGCCAAGCCGAAAGCATTCCTTCCTGGACAATTAGCGCGAGATCGCACCGCACGTCCGCAATCCAGGCTTTTTATCCAGGCTGAATTGGCGACAGGGTTGGCACAAAAACTCTAATTGGAATTTGTAGCAGAACGACTTCAAGTGAAAAAATGTTTTTATACCTTTTTCGCTCCTGGCTTCACTTTAATAATCGTTACCCACACTTAAAAGCTGAAACCAACATACTTTTAGTAGTAATATAAATATTGGTTTGTTTTTATAAATCTATCTAAAAAGATAGATTTATAAATTTAAGACTTTCTCATACCCAAGAACAGTTTAAGAATAAACGGAAGATATTATCTCGAAATAAGGTTTTATTTTGTAAAGTTTATAATTTTTTCTCCGTTTCTGTTTATTTTTTTCATAAATAATAAAAAACATTCGAATGATTTCAGCAAAATAAATGTTATCTGTATAAATTCTTTTGTAATAAACCTATCTATACTGTTCGCTCACAACTTGAACAAATAAACATTCATGTAACGCGTAGACACCTTTGCTCTCTGTATAAAATTATAAATAAATGTCGTCACAACATTTGAATTATTTATTGTTTCTTATGAGAAAACACACAGTTTTATTAATTTTGCATTACAAAAATAATAATGAATTAGATAACAGTACCGATTATGGATTTTCTTCATATTTGCAAAAAATATTATTTAGGAGGTATGATGTATTCAAACTAAATTGTTGCAAAATGTTTTCAAACTGTATTAAATTATTTAAATTTTTAATCAACTCGCGTTATCAAACATTGTATTCTTTTAATATTTGTGTGTTTAGCTCTAGGTATTTTTGTGGATTTAGAAAATAAAACAAAATCAGTTTTGTATTTTGAAATATAAAAGCTCGGGAAAACAACCGCAACAACCACAGAGACAACCGTATTTTTCAAGTACTTAAAATGATATTTATGGAAATAGGTCCGCAGCAACTTTTTGGCAACCCTGTTTCGTGAACTGCGAGTAGCTCCGTTCCTTTTGCCAGCAGGCAATCGCGGCGCGTCGGCGTCGCCGTGTAAAAAGCCGTACTTCCGTCGGAGTAAGTTTTACAGCCAATTAGAAAATCTTTGTTAATATGCAAGCGTCGATGCACAATTGACAGCTGCGACTAACGTCATGTAGCAGGCAATGGTATAGCTGTAACAAACGCGATCACGCCTAAAATCCGAAAAACCAAAGGTCGATTACACAGCGTTTATTTTTATCATTTCGTACTAACATTAACGAGTATCTTCCTTTACACGGTAAATACTATTAATCCTTTAATGACACCATATAAATTAATACCTCGTAACGCATCGGTTGAAATATGCCTTCGCTTAAGAAGAGCCCCCGCAGTTCAGAATCTTCTTCGCGCAATTCCAACGTTGTCGTTAAAATTTGGCACAAAATTAATTATTTGCCGGGAATTGGGGTTTTTTTTAGCGTTTGAGAAGTTATTTTTTAAATTTAAAATTGTGGAAAAGCAATCTCCATGCGAGCAAATAGCTATTTCAAACAAAACTAATTTCGTACTGATTTGCATTCTAAGTAAAAAAAAGCAATAATGTTTTATCAACATTTCGTCTTGAGGTAGAAATTCGGGAACTAATGCACTCTTTCTTCCTAAATAATTCCGTAAATTTTACTATGATTCGTTATAGTTGAAGATTTTCCTACGATTATGGGGAAGCGAAAGGACAGCGGATCGTGATCAGCGACCCCGCGCAGCACTTTTTGTTATTACATAAATATCTACCACTCCCCTCTTAAGCAACCGATATAATGTTATATTAAAACTCTTAAGTACAGTATAGTCGCTTCAGTTCGCTTCTAAAATGACAGCACATGCTTTTTCTTATGGCCAGTGATCACTTTTAAGCATAGCAGCGTTCTAACGTGCTTAAGAGAATATGGCATTGTGGGTTGGGGTTGTGCTAGCAAATATATCTCCATTCTGTAGAAGTAGCACAAATATATATGTATATTGAAGCTACTTTTCAGTAAACCTTTCAGACTCTCTTCAAGAGACTAAAAATTAAGGGACTAAAAATAATGAATATCAAACAAACTTACATTAAAACAGCTATAATTCATTATGTGAAAAATGTTTTAGGGAAGGATACGGTTCCAGTTTTTAATCTTGAGCAGTGATCCGCCAGGGAACTTCTTAGGAAAATAAAAGCTTCCTTTGGTCAGAAAAGTTTTTACTTTGTTTCTGGTTATTTACTGGCATAAAATTCAAGAAATTTTATGCCAGTGAACTGTAACTCAATTCATAAAGTAGCCATTAATAAAAAGATCTCTACGCGACTATAACGCACTATTTCATAAAATTTACTGGAACAAAACGGTTATCACTCTAGAACAGATTAAAGTTTATGTAACTGGTCGTTATTATAAAAAAAACAAAGTAAATCGTAATTCATTCAAGTCTTTCAGTATTTTTGTTAGTAGGTCCCGGTTAATATTTATAAATTTAATGTTTATTTCGATTTTAACGTTATAATTAAGACACACTGAAATTTTGTTTTGGCCCACCTTCATTCCAGATTCGAATTAGGGTCAGATTAAGCAAAAATTAAATTTAGTTATAAACGGCTGATTCATAGTCGCACGCACATATTATAATCAAGTGGTCAATTGAATATAATATACTAAAATGGTCAAATAAAGTGGTAACTTTGAATCTTAGCAGTTCGCTAATAGGACTATGCTTAGGACCGATTGTACTGACACGCACGCATAATTAACTTGTTAAAAACAACCATTTTTTTTTTAATGCAAAACGTTTAAAAACGAACGTATCGACGGAAAAGCTAGTCATTATTTTCTGTAATATTTAGATATCATATGATGATATTTACTTTTTTCATTTATTGCGGGATTCACTTGATATCGACCACCCGGATGTAATATTCATCAATTCGGCTATTTCGACTTATATTTATCTGAAATGATTACGCAATATTTTTATGCGTTCAGACGAATTTTATCACACGCTTTTTATATTCCTGAAGCCACTTTGATTATTTTTAGAAAGATGTCTCTATCTATATGTGGGTTCGATTCGAAAAACCTACACAAAGCCGTCATTCCAGCAAGACCCAGTCCATATTCTTGCATACAAAAAACACTAAAACCTCAAAATTCGTTTTGTCACATTTTTTGCTTATAATTTCCTATTGAACTGCAAAAATAAAAAATACCGTTCATCTTTATAATAATTAACTAACACCAAATAAGTGTCTGTGGTCCAATGAAAAAAATATTATTTAGAAAGTGGGTTTTAGGATGTTTATGTAACGCGAACTTTATAAAATATATATTTTAAAACTCTTCTGATTTTAAAATGCAAAACCATTATTTTATTTTTACTCATCTTCGTTTTTTTAGGATCTGGCGGGTGTGATTTCTTTTATAATTTGTAAATAGATATTAATCCGGATATCTGGTGGTGAAGTCATGTGGAAACACATTTATTAATACAAGCCTGGGCTATGTGCTAAGGGAATACATCTTTTTTCATAAAACCATGCCCTGAGAGGGAAAAAGGGGTTTGAGTTTCGGGACTTAAATGATAGTATATGGGGATGAGAGTAGCAAATTTAGCAACATGCAATTAAAGTATATATTTGTCCTAAATCACTTCCGTTCCAAAACGGTTTATAACTTATTCGCGATGCATCTGTACATTTTTATTATTTGTCGGAAATATCCGTTGGAAAAGGAGTCACCAATTTAACATGAAAAACAATCACAAACAATATTTCACACACACACTCAGCATACATCAAAATTTATTTTCAAAAAAATAATTAAATTTACGAAATAATATCGACAAAGTAACGGTAATTGAGGAAATTCGTCTTTTTAAAAATAATTATTTAAAAACTTTAAAATATTATGTTAAGGCTCGGTACCATGTCTTTACTGAAAAATATTTAATTTGCTAAATCTTCCATAATTATTTTATTCTAAATAAAATTAAATTGAAAAATCCATTTTAAAAATCATAATAAAGGGAAACCCTGTTTCAAAATCGTTTTAAAAAAACGACGTGAGATTTACCCACATATATTATGTTTTCGAATACTGTGTCATGATTGTTTTCTTAAAACAATGCATTTTGGTCATCATGCAGTGATGCATATTGTTTGTCAATATTAATTATTGGTATGTGTCAACAAATTGAATATGTTTTAGCATTTTTTAAAAATTACAGCTTGGCAGCATTGATAGCGGACCCATTTTCAACGAAGCTTCGTACGAACGTTGTATTTAATTTTCATCGGTAAAATTTGTCATTTAATTTTTATTATTATAGATCACGTCAAAATCTGTCTGCCAGGTTTTAGTTTTTTCACGTTTAAAAAGGTTCTACAGATGGAGAGAGTTACGCGATCCATAATTAAATATAAAACAAACAATGCAATAAAAACTTTATTTCAAATATCAGCACGGAAGATTGTTAAAAATCTAGCGAAACTAACTTTTGCAAATATGCAATCCTAGTTTTGTATTATTATGCTTTGAAGTATACAGGCGAAAATAGTTTTGTTAAAAAAAAATGGATAGAGAAAAATCGTCATACATTTAATTAAAATTATGTATTAGTTATTAACCGTACATTTATGTATTATTATTTATATATAATTATATAGTATTATATCTATTGTTATTATTATTATTTCAGTATTATTTTTAGTTTTATTTATATATTACATATTATTATTTATATATTATGTATTATTTCATACAATTCAATTAAAATAATTGTAATTGTATGTTGCGCAGTGTCACGGTTATGCTTATAAGAATGATGCTTTTAGTTAAGTCTACTTTAGTACGGGCATTGCCTAGTTAGGTAGTACTTTGCATTATATGTAATTGATGATAAGATACTGTCAACAAACAAATAAATAAAATAAATCTTTTTGTCAATTGTAAATTGTCGTAGAACACACGTGAAAATCGGCTAAGTTATCATCTTTAACATCTTATAACTCAACAGTCATATCTTCGTTGCGCGCAAATTTTATGGTTATGGGCTTTTATCTACAGATTGCTCGCTTAATTTACACTACCCACTACCATAATATTATCATGTCTTTCGATTGTACTCAATTTTCGGTTCACCTTTATTTATATTGCATAAATTTTAATATGGGGAGAACCTTATATGCGTTTCAGCAAGTAGGGGGTGTATTTCACAATTTGAGGTACGTTTCAAACGTATTACAGCGAATTATAAAAAAAAAATGAAATTTTCTGATAAACATAATCCAGACTATAACGTTTTTTAAACGTGATTTCCCCGCTATATTTATAGCGTTTATTCGTACACACGGACATTATATAATTTAGTGACCTTAAAACGTGAAAATCTGTAAATATGAAGGAGGTATGCGCTTAGCTCGATTTATTTATTTTTTATTGTTATTTTCACAGAAAAAACTTACAGCTATACATACAATTATTACAAAAAAAACATTTTATCTATAAACATACAAAGAGAAAATGAGATATCTCAGAGAAATCTCCTCTCATCTAAATTCACACTTAGTGGCATGTCAGAAACTTCACCGTTTCAATACCGTTCGATGGCAATACTTTCCTCAGTAGACGTGCGCGTTATTAGGCGACACCGTTTAAATCACACTATTATTCTAGCGCAACGAATAGCAGAGTTATTGAAGCTGGCTCATAGCGGTGTCATTCACCGACGTAGCTAGAGTCGCGTCGCTTCGCTTGCCATTTAGTGCCCATTGCCTGGCTTGCACATTCCATACCGTATGGTGCATTTAGGTACATCGCCAGCCGTAACCATTTTGAGAGTCGCCCTATTTCAGTGACACGGAAATCTCGTTGCAAGAGACACCATGTCAATGAAGCTACAAATCGCGCAGTTATTTTATAGCCGTTTAAATATTACGCTATTTTGAAATCGCGTATAACGTAACCTCAGTTATATGATTATCGCGTTAGCGCCCGTTGCTATTCCTAAGGAGTTAGGTGAGTAAAAAGTTTGTGGTGTCTCCGTTGAAAACCGAATATGACGGCTGTTTGTATTGTATATTTAAACAGAGGCTGGTGTGATCGATGCTATTGTACTGTTACACAACTATAAAAATACAATATATCAGACGTGGCACGGAAACGAGTCCTCTACATTGTCACAAACCGCTATTCTCAAAAGCGATTCATCCGTATCGTGAGTAGCATTTGGTGAATGAGTGTGTCTCTTAGTACATTGCTTCAATTCGTCACCGATACCGCCCTTATAATGTGCCGATACTCAATAAAAATAAAACATCAATCCAGACCCTACCGGAGTTCCCAAAAAAATGTTTTCCCCGATATTCCAATTAATCTTACTTTATAGTGAGATTTAAAAGCAATCCTTCGTGTTCCTACAAAAAAAAATCCTCTTGCGTGTTTGAGCTAGGTCGGAAACAAAATGACTATATCCCAAAAATTATTATATCTATCTACCTAATTCTCCATACATACCTATATAATATTCACACCTTGTTTTCTATTTATTCTTCTAATGCTTACAATTACTATTTTAAATACATACACAACGTGATGTTGTGTATGTGTATGTGATGGCTTACACAAACTATTTTAATTTTTATTCCTAATCACTTAAGCGCATTTTAAATCCTAAGCCGACCCTAATACGGGCGCTGCCCAGGTAGACTTTGTAAAATTACAATATTTGTAAAATGTAAAACGTAAAAATTATTATGAAAAATAAGAAGAAACATCTTTTTTAACTTTAATTTTTTCCAGCCATTTTTTTTTCAATCGAAGGTATGTCTAATTAGGTATGATGCTTATGCTTCGTTTATCGACAATTTTTTGCATTTTCAATACTATTATTTTTTGATGTGTTTGCATCGGGTAAAAATCACAATACACGGATATATTTTCTAAAACATTCGAGACCGTCTTCTATAGAATATGAATTATCAACTACGAGAAATAAAAAAAAAATACTTATAATGCTGTTATTAATTAAAAATCTTTTTTTTTTCAAAAATATTGTTTTGGAATAGGTCACGAGGCTGGTGAAGTTGTTGATCTAGGACGGAAGTTATACACCTTGTAAATTCATTTATTGTATATCCTTCATTTATTTATTGGCAAATATTTTCTTTCTCGAACTAGTAGTGCCTAATTTTTAGAAATACCAATTACTTAGTTCACTTGTTTATTTAAATATAATGTAGATGCATCTAGTTGGCTTAAATTGTTAATCCGTAATATAAAGAAAAAATAATAAATAAATAACTGAGCAGGCCTTCAAAAGCATATGCACCTAACATGTCATATAAGCAGTTTTTTTCGTGACGACTCAGAATGCCTCAATAGACCTATGATTACAAATCTAACTAGATAATATTACACCTATGTAATAGTTAATTGCCTAGAACGTGCAGCGTGCAGCGTGCAGCGTGCAGCGTGCAGCGTGCAGCGCGTTCGCCGCGTAGTACTGGGCCCGTCGCGCCCCGCGCCTAGCACTGCTAGCGCCGCGCGGCGGGTTTGGATGCAACGTTTCGGTGGAAATTAGCATCATATTTCGCAAGCCGTGTAATGGGCGCCTACTGCTCCCGTTTTCCGTTGTCTAATGAAGTCTCGCCGCGTTTGCGCAACTTCTACAATATTTTAATTTTGCCTCCGAAATAATGTGGAAATTATAAAAACACACCTAGCATACGCACATACCATCTTTACTTTACCATCAATTAATTATGATATAATAAAAGTGTAGGTTAGAAATAAGTATTACAGAAAAAATACAATACGTAATAAGTATTGTATTTTAACCTAGTTAGAGTAGCCACGTTACTTCAGAGCAACAATAAATGACTGGTGTTTAAAATGTCTATATTATATTAATTTAATTCCTTGGTCAGTGTTATTATATCATTTATTGTTGTAACTTCTTATTGTACCATAATGAATAAATAATTAAATAAATAGTGTCAATGTATGTTGATTGGTGGTTATAGGAAATTTGTGTGTGCCAAATGTAAAAATGAAAGATAGCGGTACAGAAAAGATGTCGGTAAGCTATAAAGATAAATAAATAACCATAGGGTAATTATTTCATTATAGTTTTGGTACTCATTGCGTGTATACTTTTCCGTCTAGAAATAATACCAATATTATGTACGATTATTATTGCACGCACACAAACACCAAACTATCTGAAGTATCGTAGCAAGTCTGGCATTGCTAAACATACCTAATAAAGGCTAACAATTTTTACTGTAGTAAATCCTATAAACGGTGCATTTTAAAATTTTGGTTTAAATGCGATAATCAAATCAATAAATAAGGAAGGAGAATATCCAACCGTAAAAAGTAAAATATTAAGAATGCTTTTTGACAATTAATTCACATTGGCTATTTTTTATTTATTCGAATTATAAATATATTATATTATTTTATTATATTCGAATCACAGCACTTTTTTTAATATTTTTATATTTCATTTTTTCACATCGGATTAAAATAATCATAGGCGCGGATCACTTTTCTAAAACATTAAAGATTGTATTCTTCACTCGGTATAAGAAAATCAAACAATCCGATTTACTAAACACTTTATTTTTTTAACCAAACCATAATCCCGAAACAAAATTAACAATTTACGTTTAGCTTAAAAAAAATGTACCCTGAATTATTTATTTTTTATACCAGGTGAAGGAACGCGGTCCTTAATGTTTTTGAAAATAGATTTTTACCTGATACAAAAGTAAGAATAATAAAAATATTTAAAAAATGTGCACATTTTTTTTTTTGACATACAAGCCATTGTATTTAGGATATATTTACTTTCGTTTAAATTAAAATAAACTCTAGTTTAAATAAAATCATGCTCAAACGTCAGTTTTTACTGGCCTTTTGATATTGCTATGGACATCTAGTATAAAACAATTTACTTACAAAATGCTAGGTGGTTGCCTAAACGGTTTTTTTTTCTTTTTCATCTGATAAGGGCAGATAAAGTTTTTTTTGTAATGATTAACGTAGTTTAAAATATGTTGATTGTTTCGTTCTTTAATTTGCCGCGCGTCGCGTCGCCGCCGCCATCGCTCGTGAGTGAAAGGCAAGATGGCCGCCGACGCCGCCGACAATACGAAACACAAATGAGAATAAATAGCCGCGCCATTCAATCGCGTGGCATTTGCCGGATCCGCATTATTTCGGACACGACAACGCCTTTTGTTTATGCTTTGCTGCTTTGCGGCGACCATAGAGCTTAGGCCGATTCGATGGGAAGCCATGCTCACTTTCCTCCGCCGCCATGTTTTGCGTTATTTTCTCAACGTCAAATTTTTCTTTATTATCCAGATAATAAAAAAAAAATGCAGCAACGAAGGTTTCTCGCTGTGCTCAAAATATTTAGACTCCCAATATTAGCAAGATAAAATTATCTGGCAGTTGGTGGTGCTCAGGTTCGACTCCTCTCAAATTTCAATGTTGAAAAAATTCTGGTAATATTTTACGGTCTTCCAACAATCATTCAATTACAGACTCTTCAGAGTGTTGCTCGTAATAAATAGCCTCACACCTTGAGGAAAACGGTATAGTCCTACCCTCTTTGTTACTCTACACATCTTCAGGCACACATTTATATTTAAAATTACACATTATAATAGATGCCACGTTTTATTTATGTATTTATCTTTAAGTAACAGTAAGACTTACAGCTAAACATACAAATAATAAATCAATACTTTTTTAAAACATTAATTAATTAAAAATAAAAATTGGTAGTGTCGAATTAAAGGTGTGTATAGAAGGATGTTCGTGAATATAATAGGGAATGAGTCTACCTATTTGTGATTTTAAATATGATTTTTTTTTTTTACGAATATGACATATTTTAATAATTTTAAATCGGTGATTTTACGTTTTACTAATAAGATTTATGAATTCACTTATTTTTTAGTGTTTAATGTATTTCTTCATAGCACTTTTATAAATTACTAAACATTAACACAGGCCGCATAAAAGACTGATTGGATTTGTTACCGCTATAATTCTAGGAGCTGTTCCTCCCCCTTTAGCGGGTTCAAACCCGCCCCCGCCCCTCCAGCGGGGGTTAGCCCTGAGCTAAACGCGGGGTGGAACCACTGCCCAGTACCTACCCCGTTTCCATCAGAATTCATGCAGCATAAAAACGATTTATTCCGGTTACAAAGTATGTAATGAAAAAAATTGAACTCATCGACAATAACTACTTATACAGATTGTTCCAAAATTGGTGGATCAAACAAAATAAGGTGATAGGGAGGTTATTTATTATTAGAGCAGAAGGGAGACATTTCGAGTATATTTTATTTCAAAAAAGCCTCAATAAATAAATAAATATACACATTTCATTTGTCTACTTTATTATTGACCCTCTCATTGTAAAACTATTAACACTATCGAAACATTAACAGCAATGCTAACGAGTTGTTACTTATAAAATCAGTATGAATGCTTCATTCAATTCCTTGGTTTAATTTAATAAAAAAAAATACCCAAAATTGAACTTCATTACTCTAATTTATGAAGCAAGTTTATTAAATTAATAGAAAGACTTATTACTAATAATCACATTACAGAAAAATACACTTTCTTCCTGTTTATTTATTTATTTTGTGTGTCGAGTTGGGTATTTTTCATATTATTTTTAATTTCAAACCATTCAATACTGGGTCAGTGTGTTTGATTGTAAATAACCTCTCCTCACCTCATTAGGTTTGATTCCCCGCTTTTGGGATGACCTGTGCAGTGGTCACTAGATATATTAAGCCAATAGCAGAGTAAATAAATACATTTATATTTTATTTTATTTTATTTTTAAGGTAGTCACGTTTTACTCTTTGCGCGTTCAGTAAGAATTTTTTGATTTTTATTTAATTACAGCTTCATTATATAGAAATTAAAAAATATTTTTTTCTATATTTTAGAACCTTCATTTGCCTTACAATTACTATTTTGCCTAAGGCTCTAATATATTGTATAAGAGAGCAATTCAACTAAAAAATATCTATTAGTAGTTTATAATTTATTAAATATCTCAGAAATTAAATTGAATTTTAAAAATCTGCTATTATGTTGAAGGAACAAGATCAAGGTATCTAAAAATATTTGTTTTGTGATTAAATATCCATTAGATACCAAATGCCAACCATAGAAAAAACGGGTCTAAATGATTCAAAATTAATATTTAGCTTTTGGCTTCGCCTTAATCATATGTTATATTTTTGTGTGCATGTAGCGGAAACGCGCAGTTAACACATCTGGCACGTCCTTCGAACTGTACTTACAGCACAATCATTTTGATAAGATTGCGCACTTCGCTCTGAGCTAGCATGCAGTTATAGCTTGTGATCATTTTGACCTTGCACTAAGGACGCAGCTATGTTGGATCCCATAAAAAAAAACATTGAATTGTATTGTTTTCCAATTGTATAACATAATATATTAAAAATTGTTCAATCGACTAGTATATAAAATTAACTAACTTCAAAACATAGTTTCAAAAACAAACATTTAAAATTAGGTATGTTGACATTTCTAGAGCGCATTTCAGGTATTTATTTTAATCAGATCGTGTGCTGGGCATCAAGAAAATACCCGACGAACTTCGTACCGCCTCAGAATCAATAAATTACCAAATTAACAAATTACCTGAATTAAATTCAGTTTTTCATTAAGGCTGCTCCTTACAGGTCAAATAGGTCATAGGTCAGTTACAGTCGGTTCCAGCTGAGCTCGATAATTTTCCAAGACTATTTATTACGTCTATTCGTATGTTTGTAGTACGGTACGATTATATTTATGTAGGTATATTTAAATAGTAGGCCTGTATGTGTATTGCATTTATATTCTATTAAATAAAATTAAAATATATATATTTGTTTAACTCTTATATCAGTACTGGTCTTTCTTGGGAGAGGACTTCGATTAGTAAGGTGGCATTATTTTTTAAAAAAATTGCCGCTTTAAAATGTAAAATAGACGATTTAATGAAACTCTTTTAATAAATTCTTTTTTTTTATTAATTAAAGTATGTTTCCAATGTTTATACATATACTTATTTATATAATTTATATTTGATGATTGTTTTGTAATAGCGGCAAATCGCCTGAAAAGATAAATGACCCAATCTTTGACAATATTAAAAAATTTAGAAAAGTATTCATTTTTTGATTGTGCTTTGGCTAGTGAAATATTTATAAAGGTAATTCTTTAAGAAGTCCTGTACTTGAGAGCGCAGGATCTCGGTTTAAACCCAGCGCTGAGTTTTATAAAAATGCATTTTTAACTCTCACCTGTCCTCTAAGTGTAAAATATTGTCAAATATTATGTAACCATCTAATTTCATGAAATAATAAAAGGATGATATTTTAACAAAAAATACAAAAATAGATGAAGGATGATGGTGAGTTGAGATAATTTTTATGAGTGAATTATGTATAAAGTAGATGAAAATAAAAATATTGGATATGTAAAAGTTTAAAATTAAAGCAAATGATTAATGTATATGTGTGTATTAAATGTATTTATCTATTTATATTTATATAGGTATTACCAAAATACCATAAGATGATGACAGATCACAAAAAAAACAGCGTATATCAGATCTCTAATATAGACCTCCCGCTCTTATTATCCCTTTACATAAAAAATAAATATATTTCAAATTGTAACACCTCGATAGAGGCATTTGCCTAGTGAGGTGTTACTAATCCACACAAACTCTACATTCCTTCTTCTCTTGAAGATTAATAAAATATTACAAAGTAATACATTTGTAATAATAATAAATTGTACTCGTATATTGAATAATTAATAAATAAATGCTTACTTACTCGTCTATTGGTGACGGGATCGCTATCAAAAGCATTTTTGAGTGTTTTGTGTTTTTAATGCGGTACCATTAATTAACAAGCGAGAAGTGACACTGGGTTAGACACAGTTTGGGGTTTGAAACCGGGACCTCTAAATCAGAATCAGGAATTCGTACCACTAAGCCGACAAAAAATTAAATTTACTATTTACATTTGTAAATCTCGAATTTCCTTTAATTTTTTTTTTACCATGCTTGTTAATACGCGGCGATTTAACAAATGGACCTATTATTTATTTATTTATAATAACAGTAAAAATGAAGACATTGGAGGTCCAAAAATAAAAAATCTGATGTGTACTAATAAACAAACGTGGATACTAACGAATATTAGAAATATTAGCTATGAGTAATTTCTTTTTTATAAACTACACAAATCATATTCTTAATTTTAAATGTACCAACATAAAAAATATTGAGCACGGGAAAACATGATTTATAAATTAATAGAAAATTATTTGTAAAAAATCAACCAATTAAAACACTGAAATTTCAAATAAATTCAGAATAATACGCTAACAGCCTTATGGAAAGTCCATTTAGCAACTAACTATACTTAAAACGTGTTTATTTTAACTTTTTTTTCGCGTCTTAGTCACTTCCCATTACTAAGAGAAAATTAATATTTGAATATGAAAGTGAAAGTGAAAATACTATTGCAAAAGCTCTCGAAATATTGTCAATATAACCTTAAAATTCCTTCCTCATCGCCACGGCGTTAATTTTGCACTGTCACTGAACGCAGTACTCATATCAAAGGCTCGAGAACGCTTTCCAGCGCTCAACGGCCAACGCAACGTTTCGTTACGACACCGACGCCAGCGGACAGCTTTCGCGCGCGAAATGCTCACGATTCGACATTCGAATCGTTCGCAGCTCCCTTGCGGCGCGCGCGCAGCCAACCTCGCGTCTGACGGCGGCTGTCGACGGCTGTTAGGCCGGGGCTACATCGAGCAGTTGTTTTATTCGCCTAGCATTCAAGGCCATGTCAACGCCGCTTACCACACAAAAATAGCTTTATGGATACGTTCCACGTGTAAAGGGGACGCAAGGTACGTTAAATTCTCAAGGAGCAATTTCAGGATTATCATAAATAAAAGTAATAATTTATATTAATACTTATTTGGATAATGATTAAACATCTCCAAAAGCCTACTTTTAATATATACAGGTTATATTTATATTCACTGATGTCTTTTTAGGTGGTTGATTTATATCAACAACAGAAAAATAATTAGCAAAAAATATTGGAAAAGCTTTTCCCAATTAGGAGAAAAACAAATTCCTACTTTAAAAGAAATCGCCTTAATGGTTGAGAACGCAGTTGAACGCATTGGCGAGATCGGGCAATGACTTCGCGCCCGCACAGCTCGCGAAGTACTTCGAAGAAGTTTGTTAATAATATAATTATTTTATTAATTTTTTTTACGAGACCGGTTTAGTTGTCGACAAGGTTCAACCCCTTAAAAGAACATCAGTGAATAAAAATATAGCCCTGTATATATATATTTTCGGTATATTTTCAAAATTATCATAAGTTTGTTCAATGCCAGAGGTCTTCGGAATACAACAATATCTCTTGTGAAATACCCAATTTTTGCACTTCTGTCACAGTAGCATGTTATTTCAAAAATGATTAACTACAAGAAAAGTGGAGAAAGGGAAGAAAACATTTTTATGTTATTGTTTGCAGACAGGTGACTTATGTGCGGGTGTGCGAGAGAGAACGAGATGTTGAGTAGGTATCTTATCCCTGCACATTGACATCCCTGAGCATATTGGACACATTAACCGGTTAAAGAAAAATAGATCATTTATGTTTAAATATTTAATTTTGGTAATATTTTTATCACAGACTTTCTTTCTTCGCTGTATAATTAAAAAATAATTCGTTACTTCGAATTACCTGTACCAAGTCTAATATATTTGTTTATATTAGGGCGAACAGCATAAAAAAGTCTGTAATGATAAAATATTAACCGTTCAACAACACGATATCCTTGAATTTTAGTTGATTAGCTATTTTTTACATATGGATTAGATTCGTAACTATTTATATAAAATATACTTTTTATTTATTGAAATAAAATTTAAAATTATACTTCTATTTTATTTAATAAAAAAATAAATTAATTCGATTTGAAATTATATCACTTTGTTACTTGACCTTACGATTACCTTCTTGATGTGTAATTATAAAACTTTTGCTTGATAGTGGCCTAGGTAAGGACGAAATTCATAGAAATAGAATTCATTCAAATTCATAACAAATGTTAACAAAAAAATAAATTCTAATATTAGATACCTATTTACGACTGGTAAAGATGGTATTTTACAGATGGTACGAGTACAAATCACCGAAATAATGAATAATCGTCAAATGTCGCTAACGACTGTGCAGTGCGCATCGCGTCTAGTCGTTTGATTTATCACCAGCCTTACTGTCGAAATGTCGGGCGCTCCGATTGGTGGCTCTGCGCGCTCGGCAGGAGATGGACTCTTCCGGCTGATGATTGCTGCACGTCACCGGAAGTCCGCGATCACAAACAAAGGTTAATTTTAAATGGAGACGTCCCATTTAGTACTTTACAGGTGTGACATTTTTCACAGTGCCCAACTTTTAGGGTTCCAGACCTAATAGCCGAAAACAGGAACCCTTATGGTGTAACTTCAATGGCTATCTGTATGTCCTTCTTATCAGACCTGTTTTTTTTAAACAGGTGATCATACGTACTTGAGATTTTGGTAAACATATAGGATTTCGAGTTCCGCAGATAAGAAATATTAACACAGAATATATTACCACAGAATTACTTTTTTCGAAGGCCAGAAAAGTGGACATTCTAAAAATATATATTTTATTTAATTATATTTATAACATTATTTAAATGATAAAAAGTACACATAAACAGTTCCTATAAAGCGATTGCTTGTGAGGTTATTAAAAAGAAAAACACATCTTAAAATAAAAATAAACATTGCCATTTTTAATCGTAAGAACAATTTGGAAGTGATCCATTTTAACATTAAACATGTATTGCCCGCCGAGTGCAAATAGCTATATAATCCGTTAACTACCTACGGCACTAGATAATATCCGTGTCGCGGTAAAAACTACTTTCGAGTATAAGAGGTAGTTACCTATCTCATTCTGTTTTTTCATAGTATGGTCGGTTCTGTAAATATTTTAAAAAATTTATATTCCATCCCTCCGACCCTAGGAGTAATTTTAGCTTCATTTTTAACACACTCCGGTTGCTTCATTATTAATGCAGAACAAAAAAAAATACGCTTACATAAAACGAACGCATACGCTTCGAACTTACATTTGAAGTCTTCTGTGAAATTAGTTATTAAATTTATTAGTTCATATAGACATATTTTTTATTATTCTAAATACGTTTTAATTTTTTTAAATTATTTTAATATTAGGACGGCCATATTATTTTTACCTTTGTATATCCGTAACTATGCTTTCTGATCTTAGTTAACTTTTTTTTTTTAATTATCTTCAAAGGTGTTTTTAATTTACGAATTTACTTTTAGCTCTACGTAAGCGTCTACGCGTTGATATTTTCAAATATTTAGGGCCAACTTTTTGCGAACTTACCTTTTCTCAATCAATAGTAATTGATATCATCCTGCTAATAGTAACGAATTTCAGGTCGTTTGTCCTCCAACGAGATGACGTTATATCTGGCATATTATTATTGGCTGGATTATTGGCAAAGCCGTTAAGTAAATTAAAAATTGTTTAGAAATGCGTATACAATACAGTGGTAGCAAATTAAATTAAAGACAACCAAATTATATGTATGTAGGTAACCTTATATTTTCATAACAGCAAATATAGTCTACCTTGTAACTAGTTAGGTACCAGGTCGTAGTCTGGCTAACTGTAAAATAGCTATTGTGAGTACATCTTTATGATTAATAAATGAAATTATTTAAATGTTTTGTTTTAAACAACATTGTTTACAGTTCGTATGTTAATTTTTTTAATGTCTAACTTTTTTTATTTGTTGCTCATAACGAACTGGTTTCATGTTATATTATGTGATAAATACTTAAGTAAATAAGTGTTCCGGAAATGTATTATTAGTCAAAGTAAGTATTCTAAATTATAATAAAATATAGCAAATATATTTAGGTATTTAAAAATAATGTTCTTTAGGGCTTTAACATATTAATATGTCTAATAATACATATTTTATTACATTTTTTTTAAAAGAATTTACATATATATTTCTACGTAAAAACCTAATGTAAGTTAATTTTACTTCTATTATATCTATCTCTCGATTTTATTTATAAATCATTTTAATAGCTTATATTATTTTTTCTGTTTTTTTTTTGTTTAAAATGCATCCAGTTCTTTGTATATTTTAAAGTGAGGTAGATATTGGACTGAATCTGACTAGAGTGGCGTAGGCACGACCAATATATGTGTGTGTATTCGAGTGTGTAACACTGCTCGCAGGGTCTAAATACTAACGTGGTTAGTAATTTATAATGATTGGATTTTTGTGTATTGAGGGTATGGACTTCGCGATGTGGATTGTAATTAGGGTTACCAGGAGTGCCCATTCCGAATTCTGACCCAATCAATCTGACCCAAGCTCATAATAAAAACTATAAAATACCATAGCTAATACATTCGATAAGTAGGATTTGCACCACTCTGCTTATGATATATCAGTAGGTACATTCAGTATCGACAGATAACCTCAAAATCGTATTCAGTTTAAATCTCCCGCCGATGACGATATTAAAATTAATGTTGATGTGCGTAAACTTCCAAGTTCATTGGTCAACTGCCACAAAACTCGTTTCAAATCGCCAATAGCAACACGCTTTTGATTCGACTCCCATAGCGAATCCCCGCTTTTGATTGGCGTCAATCAAAACGCTCGGTTCAAACGCGATGTTCATGCGATAGAAGTTGACCTAATAAATATATTAATAGAGTTTACACTGGAATCGATCTAACAACGTGGAAATGCACCTCCGCCGCGTGATTGGTTAAAACCTTACTAGCGATATTGCTGAATTCCGAAGAGCTAATTCTAGTATTGAAAAAACATAGTATTTTTTAAAATATACTAAACAAGTTATCGAGTAAAAAAAATATTTGCTTTATTATTTAAAAAAATATATAATTATAAGGAGGCTGTACGAAATGTACCATCATTTGGGTCCTAAAAAGCTGAAACCAAACTCATTAATTTTAATTAATTAAAGCACTGAAATTACTCTTCATTCAATTTTATTTGCGTATTCTTTACCGGTGGAACATATCCTTAGAGCTAATTTTGTTTGTTAGGTGCGTGACAGACGACGTTGATATGGCCTTAAATTCATATAATTATAATAAGTTTGTTAAAATTTCATTTATTTAATAACATTTACATATTTCTGGTGATCTTATTAGTACGAGTCTAGCGGGTACTTCATTTGCGAATGACTCAACGAAGAAAATAATTTGAACGCGACATTTTCCGCCTGAAAGGAGGGTTTATTTCAGCTGGTTGATTCTTCCCGACCGAGATTTGTTATTTATTTTTGTGTGGTCCACAAAAAGCTTATTTCGGACCAGGTAGGTTAATTTGTGCAGACCTAAAAAAATAACGTCCGATTATACACCGTGTCCCACGATCATTCCCGATAAAAAAAAAAAAAAAATGGTCCTGCGATTTCTAGTTGCAAACCGCTTGCTAAAAAACCTATATCAAAATTCATCATGGTTACTAATTTGGGTATTTAAAAATACATTTCACCGCTTTACTATAGATAAAATTAACATCTAACAAACACGTTTTTTTTTTTAAATTTTACAGCCAACTCAAACGTTTTCTTGTTACGTTTCAGACTCCCTTTCTCATTCCCGATTAAACTTTTAGAATGAAAAAACATTTTAGCTTTGTCTAAAGCGAGGGCTTTGTATGAAGGATTCAAACCTCGTATTCTAAAAGTCAACAATTTACCAAACACAAAATCGTAACTTTCGGAAGTTTAGCGGATACTTTTTTAGCCTTTCTGCATAATCTTATTAATATTTCTCCAAGATGCCTGGCATAACATGCTATTCATCTCTTTCATTCATCTTAATTTCATAATCTCTCCCTTGTTGAGTAATTGAATTTATATATTAAAAGGGCTATTTTGACATTCTACGTGGTCTCGCTTTTATAAGTACAAATATCGAATACATATGTAGTGTATTAAAATATATATATATAACATATTTATTGATTACCTTAAATTAGAAAAATTTCAATTTAAAAAAAAATGTGTGCCATTCATAATCAATATTTAAGTTCGTTTGTATTATTTAGACGTTAAATGATCATTTTATTATTATCTAAGTACTTAATATGAAATAAAAGACTGTGTGATTTCATTCATTTTATTTATTTTTATTTCTTGTTATTTTACTTTTAATGTAAATCAGTAGATTTTTGAAAATTTATTAAATTAAATGAAGCGACTAATAAAAAAGTATAAACAACTAAAAAACAAGAGTAAGAATGCCGTTTTTTTAGTTTCTCATTTCTTAATCAAACCTCACCTTTACTTTTTAAAATCCATTAGCCCAAATCTAAATCTGGGCTCCACTACTACATGACTACTTTATCCCGGCTTCGCACGGGATGTTTTTTTAATTTCAAAAATCTTTGTAAACAAAGTCATTTCTTCTTCATTTGTTAATATATACAAAGTGGTTTTATTTTGATGTTACACGGGACAAAGCTACAAATAGCCGCCCATAAGAAAAACATTCTGACTCGTCCTTACATCGTAACGAAGAACAGAATGTGTTCCTATCGTTCTTATATCAAGAGAAGGTTGGTAATTCTTCTTCTGTCCTTTACCGCGTCGTCATGTCATGCCATGCCATCTCATCTTACTATTCACATCACTGTACCAAATTTAGTACATCACAGACCATTGAATTATGTAGAGGCGGCGTAAGCGACATCGGAACGGCATTGGTGATAATATACTGACACAACTAACACCGACGCATCACTGCCTGACATCGGGCGGAGCTTAGTTTTCGACTGACGGCAATGTCATGATTTTGTCATATCCGCTGTAGCTCCGCGTTTGTGTTGGCTGACATACAACCTTCATTATATGTCGCCGTTGTTAAAATGTTTGCCAAATAGCCGTCAGCTGTCAGACCGTAATGAATTTCGAATATTTCGCTTCATACGAAAATTGAGAACCCTATTCGAAGTGGTGATGATTTCAAAAAAGTATTTTTCCAAACATAATCGCGCAGTGCGCGCATGCGCGCTTTGCGAACCGCCATTAGGAAAAGATAAATCCCGCAAAGCGACACAATCAAAACGGCCTTCACCGCGATAATCGTCCGGGCCTAGTGTAGCGTGATTCCACGGTACATTTCGATGTTCTGTTACGCATACAGAATGTCCTGAAATGGCGGCCTCAAATACTCTTACTTTAGAATTATCTGATTTATCTACTGTTGAATGCGTGACCGAAGAGGATTTATTGCTTTAAATTTTAAATAATCATTTGTATAAATTTAATTCATCAATGTCCTTTCTGTCAAGTTCAAAATTGTCGTTCTTCTAACTCTACTTCATTAATGAAGTGTTTAAGGGAGAAACCGTGATGTCTGCCACCGTATCTCACCACACGGTTATATATCCTTTTAAAAATATTATATTTGTTTCGCACACAATAACCAATTATGGGCAAGATGAACGCATTTATAGAATGTGTTCAAACTTAAATATAAAATATCTAAAAATTGATATATTTAATGTTAACCTAATGGCTTTCAAAAAACTTGAACATGAAATTTGCCTCTCCCTCCCCCTCTCTAGCATTTCTTAGGTTAAACTCAAATGTTATACTCACCCGGTGGAAATTTTAATTGGTTTTTTTTTATACTTGTTGATGGGTACCATTGTTTTCGCTGTTTTAATTATTTTATTATTTTGTATCGCCTGTATATATTTCCCAAATAAAGATAAATAAATAAATAACATCGGTATGCGTAGAGATCATGGTGGTCTGGTTGTTGGTACCTTTAGACTATTGACCTGGAGGTTCCAGGTTCTAATCAGCTCATTTTTAACGCTTTACCGTTCGTCAAACAAATTATTTAACTTATTTAAGCCCAAAACAATTTTAAATGACCTAGGTTATAGCGTTTTTATATTTTTAAAAAATAGCATTGATTAAATTTCAGTGGACCTATCTGTTATACAGTCATATTCATATTCTCATCGAAATAAAAAATTGTATTATTACATTAAATATTAAATATTTTGCTTGGAAAAAATGGGCATACAATCAACAGTGTATAAAAAGCTATTTTCGTATAATGAAATGGACTGATAAGATATTTATTATTGCCTGATCTATGTATATATTTATGGTTTATACACATATATTATTTTTAATAAGCGATGCTATAGTGATGATGTTTATAAATAACGAAAATGCTTACGAAATAAACGAAATTTTTCAACAAAATTACCCACCAATTATCATTTTTTAACAAATTTCCTTTTCACTTTTAGCACAATATCTTATAAAATGTGTACATGCTACAACATCGCTCATATACATATAAAAAAATGCTCATATGTATAAATTTAATATCATATTAAATTAAATTAAATTAAATTCGTTCCGTAATAACTTTCATTGACTTTATATTAATTAATGGTAATTAATGGTAATGGTAATTAATAATAATGGTAACAATTTTGTAATTAATGGTAATTTTTGTATGTCTGTACACACACACGTACTGCCTTTCTTAGACCAGACTTTTAATTAAGCAGACAATAAAGGTTGTAGTAGTACCAAACGCTAATAAATATATTTTACTTTGTTACAATTAATTGTTATCAACCCTAAGTTTGTCAATGACCAAATGTCAATAAAATTATTAAATAAATAATTTAATTGAAGCGATGATTGATCGAAATAACCATCTAGCGTCATCTTTCGTGATCAACTGAAATTGTTGCTTCAAATCGACTATTCGCAATTTACGAACATTGTGATTTGCATTTTAGTACACAATTAATCATGTAGCTGGCACAGTCGTTGTTCACTATTTATCTTTTTTTTTTAATTTTAGTGTAATTTTAATTTTTAAACTAAAATATAATAGTACATTTGAAAATATTTTACATGACTATTCGTTTTTATTTATAACCTCAATAATTCAATGTACAAATAACACAATATCTTTCTCAAAGTATGCGAGTAAAGTCAAATACCCATAAATGGAATAAAGTTTAATTTGACTAAAAAGGTAGGCTTGTATTATGTGTGTGGATATGTGATGTGGTTCCGTATAGGACCACCGTAGCATGTTCGTATCAAATAAGCAGTTTTAATATAGTAAAAGTTAAAGTAAAACCCATTAATATTATAAAGTTGAAAATATGCCTGTCTGTTACGTTTGCAGTGCTAAACCGCTAAACCGATTTTAATGAAATTTGGTGTGGAGATAGTTTAAACCCCGCGAAAGCAGGGATTGTACTCTCAGAAAACAGGGATTGTATTATAGTGTTTATCAATAATATAAGAATCCGCCATTTCTTACCATAGGGTAGAGTTAACAACAGACCATAGGGTAAAATAATAACTTTTGAAAAAAATGAATGAAGCGTTCTTAGCCTTACAAACAAACACGATCATATATTACTCATATATTACATTACTTTATTTGAACATATACATACAAATCACACACACTCACATTTACCACAAACATCACTCACAAATTACACATAACACATCAAAAAATTCTACTGTATACGACGTATATAATATTCATAATCTATGTATATTTTAAGAACACTATCACAATTTTTTTTTTTTTATGCTAATGTTAATATTGTAAAATGTCCGAAATCCATAATTGGTTTTGTATACTAGTAATAAGTTTTTTTTGTAATGATAAAAATGAATACTGTTGGATTTTTCAATAAAGAATAAATAAATAAATAAATAAATATTGTTCGTGCTTTTAATTATTCTTAGAAATATAAACACATAATAAATAAGATTGGTGGGAAATAGTATTTTTATTCATTTACTTCACTAAAATCAACAGTAGTTAGTAAAATATATTCTTTATCCACTGATTCTTCAAATATAGTATTTTTGTTATTTCATCATCGCTATTCATTCATCAGTCTAACCTTATAACCTTTATAATACGGTTTTAAAAATACTCGCTTGAAATAAAACGGGTAATCAAAGAAATACGTTATCGGTTGTATTTCTTTGATAAAACTATTTATTTGAAGATGTATTTTTATTTAAAATAACTGGCGCGAAATAATAATCGTTTAAGCCTATATGCCACCGTTGAATTAGATAGATAAAGAAAGATTGGCGTCATGCCGGTCAACGAATGACGTGCGATCATACCTACTGGAATAGTATGTTGCCAATGATAAACAAGCATTGCCGCCCACAATTATCACAACATAAATCATTGATACTACCTATTTAATATATAATAATATACATAGTCAAATGTATTAAATTTTGTATGTATAGTTAACTTAAGTTTATACACATGCATGTTTTGTAAATATGAAATTGGAGAGTATCGAGTGCTAAGAACCTGTATATGAAATATTTAAGAATGATAACGATTACTCTCTGAATGTTTACTTTATAAAAATAAAAATAAATAAATAAATAGTTAGTCTATTCAAAAATATATGTAATATACTATAATATTACATTTAATAATATATAATAATGTAGTCAAAAAAAAATACTTGATATTATAAAACACGGAATACTCATACTATGCCACTTTCTGATGATGCTATTAATGTCATTATTAAAATTAAATAGGTTAATAATATCAATAATTATTTAATTACGATGTTAATATGTAATATGAACAAATTCAAAATGCGGTAAAAAAATATTTTATTAAAAGCAATAAACATTACACTTCGGGTGGCTAAGCCGTTACAATTTAAAAAGCAGCAAAGCTCACAGAACTTCAACCAAGTCTAACATAAGAGTATGGAGATCTTAACTATGATATCAATCATTCCTGAACACTAAATTTCGCGCAAATGCTTAGAAATAGACTAGTTCCATAGTTTCATTAATTCGCTCTTCTCTGCTTCTACTCAAAGAGGAAAAGTCCCAAGTGTTCAGATATGAATAACACCATTCAATCCCTAATCAAATACTCTTCTGTGGTAAAAACTGTGGTAATGTAGGAAAAATATGAAGATTGACTTACCTCCTCTTCCGCTTCACCGGTGCCTTTCACAGGAGCATAGGTAAAATCACTTCTATTAATTGCTGGATAACAAAATTCTGCACTGTCACCTTTTTCATGACACATAGCACTAGACGAACATCCATAAATCTTCTTCTCCAATATCAGACCGTTCAATTGCCTGAGGAAAGGCGACGTCAGCGTACTGGGCTTGACCGCTCCCTCTCGCAGGACCTTCGGAGAGTCCAGAGCCCCGAACGACGAGCTCATCCGAACGCTCGACCTGGATACGGATTTCGACAGCGATTTCCTGCGGCTCGAATATACTTCGCTATCGCTTAGGTAGCTTTCTTCGTTCAGCATTCGAACCGTTCTTTCGAATTCCTCTAAGACACCTACAAACGAGGGTGTGTCCAAGGCTCTACCAAATTTGCTATTCATGACCCGATTATCCGACGCGAGATCATGGAGATTAGGCTCAGAGCTATTTACACTCTTCGTAAATACTTTTTCCAATGGATCGTGGCTCGGATCGTCGACATAAATTGTTTTCCTGGGGGCTTTTGGATCCAACGTTTGATAAGAAACTTCTGCGTTGTATGACGGTGGTGGGGTAATATCATTATGTTGGTTGTTATCTTTAAGAATTTCTTTTTTTCTTCTCTTATATGTGGTAGAATCGTTCAAAAATTCGAAACTTCCGCTTTTTTCGTGTATTGGCGATACGCCGTAAAACTTTTTAAACCATGAAAATGAATGTTTTTCTAAATGTGCATTATTGTGTGATGTTTTCGGCTTTGTCGACCAAAAATTTACCTTCGACGCTTTCTTATCGGCGGATGCTTGTTTTTTTGAACCATCACTTGACGAGTTCAAAGACGACGTTGATTTAGACATGTCATTCCCTTTAACACAAAGGTCGGATGGTTTACTTTTTAAATATTTATTTGCAACACTATCCACAGCGCTGGAGCTGATTTGTGAGCTTTTACCTTTATGGTTCTGTATTGTGTTACTTTGTACCATTATGGGTACATTTGTCTGTTTTTCGTGTGGTTGCTTTGGAAATACGATATCGTCATTTGAACTGACCATTTTCCGAGTTATACCTAAGTCTAAATTGGGTATGATTTCCGGCAATTTCATATGTTTAGACTTTTGTGAGATGCTGGGTAGAGTTTTTTGTTTTTGTAATTTTCGATTGTTTTCACTCTCGTTGTCAGCTTTGGCAATAGCTTCGTGAATTGAATGTTCATCGTACGGAATGTCTAATATTTTCGAAGTTTCTTTTTTTGCTGTTACATTTTTTTTCGTGTCATTGCTCTTCGATCGTAACACATTCAACTTGGACATCGTTTCTCTGAAGCTGGACGCTTTGCCGACCTTTCTTTGTGATCTGATGTCGTCTACTTTGCTGTCGGATGCTGAATGTCCCCCGTACGTTTCGTCTGTTCGCACATTATTTGAGTTCTTGTCCAAGCACGAGAAGAAGAAATTGCTCCGTTTGTCAGCAATCTGCCGACGCGTGTTAACCCTCAAGCTGCTGGAACCGAATCGATTCCTTAAAAATGCGTTTTCTATGTGATCCAAATTCTCCTGGCTCAATTTTTGTAATAGATCAACTCTTTTATTCAACATTTATTTTTTTTTAGTTTTCCTGATATGGATTTTTTCTACACCATACCAATTCGTTTGCTCTATTTTATCTTATCATAATGATATAATATTGGCACTATGCATTCAATTAATTGATATTATAAGATAATGGTGTGACGTCAGATAATTTTAATCACGTTTAATATGGCAGCAATGTCTATGCATATGTGAATATTTTTCAGACATAAACGACTGCAGCTTACAAATAGATCACTTCCAAGCATAAACACGAACGCAAGGTCGGCCGACACCGTGCGCACACGCAGTCGTGCGAATACCTTTTTTTTTCAATGTTATCACTTTATCGCGTATCCTAGCAACGACCGTTTTATCGTTGCATTGTTATCGCCTCAATAAAGCAAAGTCCCCCTGCAATGCAAGTGTCTTCGGAAGATCTATCGTAGGACTTCCTGCCACGACGTACGCCAGGATTTCACCGGTTTTACGAACGCGCCGCGCTGGACTGTAGATTAACTTGGACAAAAATAGCGTTGGCGTTATCGCACGACAAACAGCTGTCAAAACTCTACGCGGCTATGCGCTAAGTAAACCGTTTCTTTCTTTAGTCTATTTTCAATCAGTTTACTCCGATTAGCGCCAGCGCTTGGGTACGTTGTTAGCGAAACGTTCCGAAAAGAAAATTAACACACTACACACTATAGCGCTCTGTGCTTTTAAATTCTACGCGAATTCAACTCGATTTTTCCCGCATTTTCCACGGCCGGCCATGCCGTCTCGCTCGCTCGATACTGACTCATTCGCGCGCTCCGCTGTTTGTTATCACTGTCGTATTTTTATTGTCTTATCTCGCCGACGACAATAAACCCTAGTATAACGCATCATTTTATAATACCAAATGCATTTTAACCCCATCTATCTAATCTACCGAGAGCATTTAGCGTCAATGGTTCTTAAACACACATTCAACACTCGTTCGGTAAGGTGTAAGGTAAGATTCAGTGAAATTATATTCCCGACCCTTGCAAAAATATTTGTTCGTCCTACCCTGTCACCAGAAGTCTCTCCGGTAGGGCATACAAGAAGGCAGGGGTGTGGGATTACCCCAACCATTTTAAGCAGGAGGTTTGGGGCCCTAATTCTCAATATTAGTGATCTTATCATCCCCAATGATAAATTAATATGCTGCCGATACCTTGATTCATTTATTGTGTTAATCCATTGATGTTTTGTCCTTTTCGTTGAAAGTGACGGTGAACAAATCACGCTTCTTATTTTATTTTATTTTTTTGTCTCCTAACCTAACCTAACCTAACCTTACCTGTCACAATCAAATGTGGACATATTAATTTCTTTTGTTTGCAAATATTGAATCGTTTCGTTTTTAGATTCGGGCACATACTACACATACACAACCTTTCATATATCTGCAATCATTCAATTTTTTATACTATATCGTAACAGTATCAAGAATCACCGTACTAACAAAATGTTTCCAAAAATTAAGAAATACACCCGGTATTATAATTTTCACGACTTGTGCCTGCGACACTCGTAATATCTCGCATCACTCTCCATCTTTACACAGTTAAAATGTATCGATATTGTTTGAATTTCGCCTCGGCTACGCTCCCCACCTCTTCGCGCTTCGATCCATGCAACACAAATTAGCATCTGTATGGAAGTACTCCCTTAACTTAAGCAAAAGCAAATACAAAAATGGGTAAAAGCGTCTATACAGACACCAACATTTTCCGAAATCTGTTTAGCTATTATCGAGCTATCGCTGTATAAAAATTCAGACACAAAATGGGAGTAAAAGACACATTCGGTGGCTAAAAATTTCGAAAACACGCGCTTGCGCTATGATATATTGGTATAGTTTTTTTTTAGGATAGCATATCAGCATGGTTAATATCATACAATGATAGTGTGAGAAAATAAAAAAAAATAATACAGGTATGTAGTATACATATAATATAATATAGTACGATATAATAGGTTTTCCCCGTTACATTGGTTATATAAAAGCCTGACAGTTTACTGACATTTGGAAAATTCGAATGCTTTTTAATATTTTTACAGATTGAAAATTCTGACTATATAATATAATATTATATATATATAAATATAATATAATAATAGTGCTAGTACTAGTAATTTATGTACCTACGAAGGCAGGTAGTTATCACTTTGGCAACGGCGGAAAATGGCTCTGTTTGATCGATTACTTGTCTGCGGTGTTTCAGCGATGGCGGCTCGTCAACCGAATTGTTAAAATGAGTGCAAAAAAAAATACGTGGGCTTTTCGTCGTCGCGACTTCTGCGCCAAAAATGTAAATATGCTCATTTATATTTCCGATAAATAAATAAATTTCCAATAAATAAATATTATTTAATGTTTTTACAAATTTTTCTTACGTTTCTGGCTCGATAGCTAAATAATCCTGAAGGGTTACGTAAAAAAAACTCGGTTCGTTTTATTTACGATGAGAATTTACAAGCGTGATTTGATCGCGAAAAATTGTCTTTTTAACGAAAACAATTTTGTGCCTGAGTCAATTTTACCTAGACTTTAAACACGCAGTGGTGGTTTTTCAATACTGGATCTTACAGAACGCCTTAGCAACATTGAATGAAAAACTTTGCAGCTTAAAATAAGTATAATTTATTTTAAAGGTTTTTTTTTTTAATGTCAATCGATTTGCGAACGTCGCATTTCCACTTTCTTACACCCCTCTAAACCCTTTCAAGTGGTTCGTGCTTCCAATCTACTAAGGAGACTGTTTTGAAAACAGTATTCTGGATGCTTGTCTAAATTAATTGAACAAAACTGTACTAAAAATATTTTGTATTGCATATAAAAATTAATCATTTTAATAATGAGCTTGAAATTACTAGGGTCAGATACAATTATTTTCGACCCATCTCAGCTAAAATAAATTTGCCTGTCCCAGATTCAAGGTAAATACCCTAACAACTATGTAGGCTAACAGCAACCCTAATTGTATTTATCTTTTACTTATTTATTTATTAGAGAAATCAACAGGTTTATAAATTTACATAAAGTTTCACAAAACATACATGGATATAAGCAAAGAGAAGTTAACATTTTATAAAATTAAAATAAAATTCTATTTAAAAATTACATAGTTACAATTTTCGTTAAAAAAAAAACACTAATATTTTTAAATATATTTTAAAAACCAAATCCAATCATAAATTATATAATATAACATGTTATAAATGAATAAAGTTCTTTTATGCAATTTAGCGTATGTTTCTTGAAAGCGTACTTTACCAAGTTTCAGAGTATCCTAACATTTGATATATATTGGTATTCACTTACAATATATATATATATATATATATATATATTGTAAGTGAATAACTATAGGGTGTTTTTTTTAGAGGCGTGGTTTTCAATCTGGCACTACTTTTTTCGTAGTTGGTGTTTTTGACAGCTTTCACTTGATTTATGCTCAGTTTGGTTTGCCATTTCATAATGAATAGACTTACTCCTGAACAACGTTTTCAAATAGTGCAAATTTAGAAAAAATCACTCTATTTTTTTTTTAAATCACTCTAAAAAAAAGGAAAAATCGTGTCGTGGGCCTGTGGCGTGACCTCCAAGATCGTGCGATTTAACACCGCTGGACTATTTTTTGTGGGGTTATGTGAAGTCGCTTGTCTACGCAGATAAGCCGGACAAGATTAACGCCTTGGAAGAGAATATTCGGCGCGTTATTGCTGACATACAACTTGCTGCAAAAAGTGGTTGAAAATTGAGCCTCTCGGCTGGAATTTGTTCGAGTCAGCCGCGGCGGCCACTTACCCGAAATCATTTTTAAAACATAATGGCAAACCCTTATCTTTATAATAAAACTAAATTCTTAGCCATAACATCAAATTATATGCGTTTTATCTCTTCTTGAAAATCACGCCTCTAAAATCATCACCCTTTACAATAAATACAATAAAAACAAAGTGTTATTTGTGGAACAGTGTGGGTTACGGAAGACCTTAAGTGTACGAAAGCGGTGCTTAGATGGAACATTAAAACCAAAACAGCCAAGCAATTCAGGACAGTGCAATCCGTGCATAAACAAAGTCCGTGAATAAGACAAATCGATTAATACACATCTTTTACTTGAATATTCACAATTATAACTTTATATATCTTTATTGAGTAAATATCAGTATGTACTTTCCTAGAGTAGGTGCGGTAAGCGAGTAGTTATTTTTGAAGATACCTTTCGACTGGAGCATTATCTATTGGTGCCCCGACAAGTTGGTGAATTTTAGTTTAGCTTCCGAATGGTTCCAGGGTCCAGAGGAGGAGAAGATCGACCGGCCCATCGCCGTGATCGAGCCCATGAGGGGCTCGCGGGGCGCCCGGGCTGCGAGGGCGCGCTCGGCGAGGCTGCGCCCCGCGGCCGGCGCCTCCGCCTGCTACTACAGCCGCGTCGAGGGGCTGCCGCTCTTCCTGACCAGCCGAAACAACCCCGGCTTAGCTGGACAGTCGATCGATGACCAGGGCAGAGCGGGGTTCGTAAAGTTTCTTCATTTAAAACGATACGAACTTTTCGCCTGAGGGGCAGATTTGTAACCCCAAATAATACGTCCATTAAACATTCAGTTTCAGTCGGTGTTGATTTTTTATCCTATTTATAATTTAAATTATTTAGAATAGTTTATAAACAATAAAACCAACATCTTCATGATCTCCTAGAAAATATATTAGTTTGTAGTTGACTGTACGTATTGACATTTATTTCAATAAACAAATTTTAGAGTAAATAATGAAAAATAATACTTTGGAAATAAATATGTTATAATGTACGTGGATTTTTTGAAATGTTTTGACACAGCAACAATAATTTCAATTAATAGACACACATATCTCCCTTAGAACAGGTGATAGCCTAGTTAAGCGAAATATTTTGCATTATAACATTAGTTTCATAAGATTTGCAGGAATTAAACAAATGAATAATTAAATATATGTATAATGGATATAGAATTTTATGTAAAACAATAGAATCAAACTAAAATTTAATAAATATAATTCTACTCGAGTACCTACTCATTTCCGCATTTCTATCATTTTTTTAGTGTTTATAAATAAATAAATAATAAATTTACTTTTATTAAAATATAATATTTCGTTGATAAAAAAAAATATTGAAATAAAAATAGCAGTTCGTAATTTCGTATACGTATTGTTTTATAATCCCTCTAAAAAAGCTTTCGAATTTTATTAATTTCCACATACAAAGTTACTTTAATAATTTCGTCTAAATTTGAATTTAAAACGCTCTATTTAATTGATTATTTCCAAGGGCAAAAACTCGTAATTTCTAAAAAAGTTAAATATATGAAAAAATTGTTGTAAATTCGTTCCAAATCTTGTTTCTGGAATTTCACAAAACATAATTCAGCATAATTCAACTATTCAACAAAATCGAGCAACAAACGGTCTTTGGCCATTTTCTTTACGTTTAAAAAACCTTAACCAAACGTTCGGCATGTTTTCCTAGGCAAGCCGACGCGAATGCTAAGCCGCCTATCCTCACCCACGACCAAAGCAAACAGCAGAGCTCTGCTTTCGCCACCACCATAGGAGACTCCAGGAAGAGTTCCAGGTTCCCTGAATTCTGTAACACCCACCCCTTCCCCCGTTCTCCCTTGGTCCCTTCTTTACGTAGAGCCGTTCCTCGACTGAATACAGGCCTAACTTTATTTGAAGAAGCCTTCAAAACAATCGATTCCTCACTCATCAGTTTTCCTTATAATAACCGCCAAAATGTTAACGAATGTTACAGCGACCTTAAGGAAATGAACACCTTAGTTTTGACATTTGTAAGGTAAGGAATCACAATTTTTGGAGGAACGATTCTATACATGGGTGTCAGTCAACTCACCCATTCTTGATCCTCCCAGATCCATTTTGATCAAAAAATCATAAAAAATATATGCTCTTCACCAAGCAGAAACCCCTCAGAAACTAGGCTCGTGGGCGGATTTAGTACATTGACTTCTATACATATACATTCAGAAAAATTACACTTCTAGTGCGTGTTTTTATTTGGCACTTCAAAATTCGTAAATTTCGAACCCTGATTTTTTTTATTAACCAAGCCTTCGTGCTGTTAGCAACGCCGCCTTTAACTATCTTCAAATTATATCATTATTCAAATTCAAGTTTTTATTAAACATTAAATACACAGGCATGGCAAACAATAAACAAATTGTAATTTTTATTTTTTATTTTTATTTATTTCAGGAAACAACAGCTTACATAGTAATTACAATAAACAAAAAAAAACAAATAAAACACAAAGCCAATAATAGTTTCTTCCAAACTTAAAAAGATAGAAACCTATTCGGGAGCGAGGCCGGGATTCGGGAGGCGGGAAGTAGGAGGGGTTCGGGGTTGGGGGTTGGGGACAATCACCAGAATATAATATAAAACACAATATAATATAAATATAATAAATTCTACATATACATATGAATATAAATATACTATTCAAGGGCTAGAGTAGACACTCTCTTGAATGCCGGGAAAGTAGTGTTAAATATGTCACTCAACATGCTGTTGTAAAGCTTACATGCTCGATGTATATATGAATTCTGTGCATAATTCGTACTCAACCGTGACAGATGGAATGTCTCACACTGGCGAGTAGGTCTAGATGGAACCCTCAAATCTATGAGCCCCAGAAGATCAGAGCAGTCGATGTGAGCATTGACAATTTTATATAAAAGTAACACAGTATTAAAGCATAACACTATTAGGATTAACTTAGAAACTGAGCTCATTATTAAAACTAGATATTTTGTTTTTTATAACATTTACGGGTGGTATCCGTTGTATTTTTTAAAACTTCACTGCCAATGCGATGTTTTGTCTTCCAGCACGTCCACGTCGGCGTCCTCGCAGGAGGTCGAAATAACCGAAACCAACCTGCAGACGAGGTCGACGACGTCGCTCGGCAGCCGCAGTACCTCGCTCTCGAGCGCAGAAGGCACCTCGACCGTGGTGCGCGCGTCCGACTCCTCGCAAGTCCGCTCCGTGATTGAGAGCATCTACGACACGGCGCTGCCCAAGCATCTATCCTACAAGGTAGAAACTGTTTCGCTGGCATTCTAGGAAGGGTTACAGGGTTACATTTGAATCGTCATCCTCTACGGTTGCCCTTGTGTTATACAGGCTGTTCAGTAAGTCGACGTCCAAACGAATAGAGGACATTTAGGGCTACATTTCATATTATGCACTTTATTTTTTTAAAAAAATATACTTAGCAAGTTTGTTTTACTTTTTATTTCACTCTCTATGCCTTCTTATATTGGTCGTAATAATCATCCTTTCGAGATAAAACCTATCTTGAGAAAACGGAACATTGACTTTAATTTAATTTAATTTAATAATACCTGGTCAGAATTACAAGAGAGTCTGCAAAGCGACTTAGGAAAAGTTAAGTTATGGTTAGATAATCATCTATTGACGTTAAATAGCAGCAAGACAAACTATGTTACCTTCAGTATCACGAATAAGGGAAGAGCTAGTAGGAATTTTAGACTCTGCATTCATGACTGCACCAATGTTGCGACTTGCTCATGTATTCCACTGGAAGGTGTAAAGACTGTAAAATATCTTGGCATACAAGTTGATCAACATCTTCGGTGGAGTGATCACGTTGACCTATTGAGTAAACGACTACGCTCACAAATGTCTGTTTATAAAAATATAAGGAACTGCTTAGATAAAGTAACACTTAAAATGGTTTATAACGCCCTGACAAATTCCATTTTATCATACGCCGTTTCGGTTTGGGGAGGCGCTTCTCGTACAGTACTAAACCCCCTAATAAAGTGCCAAAAAGCAGTTCTTCGAGTTATAAATCGAAAACCTTTTCGTTATAGTTCCGATGTCTTATTTTCTGACTACAAAGTCCTTGATATCCGACAAATCTTTATTAAAAACGTCATTCTTAATCAACGACTATATAAGCAACAACCCTTAGATACTTTAAATCCTTCAATTATTGTAACTCGATCAAGGTTACGAGGAAATATGGTACTACCAAAAATGAATACCACTTTTGGGCAATACCACTTTACGGCATTTTCGCGGTTCGCCAACGCGCAGATATCGTCGCACACAATTCTAAATAAATGTATATTAATGCACTCAACCGCCGCACTTACCGAGGATGTAACATTATTTAATCGAATGTATTATTGGTACACACTCTTACATAAAAAAAATATTTTTTTTTATAAATAAGTATTTATATGGATGTATAAATTAATAAATAACTTTTTGAATTGTATTATTTGAGATTAAAAATGACCTTAAAATGACATTCACAGTCGAGGAGCATGTTGCCCCCGAAGGATCAAAAGATGCTGGATCTCATGATGAGCAGGCGGAGGGCCGACGCTTCGCAGCGCCGCAAGTCGGAAATGTGTCGCCTGCTTTGGGAAAAGGAGCGCGACGAACGCGTCGAGGTATTTTTTATATTTATTTACCTTTATTACAAACTTTAAAGTATAAAATAAAATGAGGTAAAATTTTCCATACGGGGAGTATAAACGTTCCTTATTATATTTTATTTTTATTATGTAAAACTACAGAATATTAGAACATAATTGCAAAAAACAATAACGCGATGATGCCATGAACATTTTTACATACATAGTTTAATTTAATGTGACTGAAAAAAGAATATTATAATAAATAAATCGTTAGCTTACCTTATACAAAAGTTTTACAGTACTGACATATGAAAAAATCGAATACTTTTTATATTTTAAGGATTGATTTTTTTTTAAATAAATTATATAGTCAGAATGTTTTAAGAAAAATTAATATTGAACGCACAGATAGTTGCGTCGTTGGTTTAAATACAGATAGATAGGTGAGAGTGAAACGCTTTCATAAAATACAGGCCTGTATACATAAAATAAATAAAAATAAAGAGCGGACAGAGTGTGTCGCCCTGAGCATTGTTTAATCTCAATGTCGACTTCTTTCAGCTGGAAAAGCAGCAGAAGGCGGAGTACGAGCGCCACCTGGCCTCTCGCCGCAGTGCCGCAGCGGAGGAGGTCCGGCTGAGGAGGGAGCAGAGCGCCCTCGAGGACATGACCAAGCAGCGGGGGCTTCTGAGGAGCATCAAGCAGAAGCAGGAGGCGTCGCTGGGGGCGCTCAAGAAGTCCGAAGATATGCAGGTAGTCTCAGTTATACAATTTTCAAACGTAATTTAATATGCTATAATATACAGGCTGATGTCCTTTTCTATATCGACAATCAAACATTAAACAGCAAAACATATTGGAAAATTGTTTCCCAGTTACGAGAAAAACGCATTCCAAATTTAATAGAAATCGTTTCATTGTTTGAGAACCCAATTGAACACATGGCTAGAAATCGTGCGGTGACTCAGGCCCGTGTAGCTCGCGAAGACTGCAAAATAAAATAAAGTTTTTAGTAATATAATTATTTTAGTATACAAAATAAAATACAATGATTAACGTAAATATTAAATATTAAAGATATGTTAGGAAATGTTATCAAATTCAAAAATTATACATATATTAAACCTATGAATTATAAAATTAATAAATTATTTTATTGTAACCTCGTTATTTCACTTATAACATGGAAAAAACATGTTACAACGAAACATGGAATACAACATGGAAAAAAAAGTATGTTTCAACTTTTTTCGATCTCAGCTGCAACACTTGCTTTCATTTATAGTCACTGTATTTTGATATTATATATTACTTGCGTTATCTTTTTAGTAGCTAAATAATACTAGAAAATTTTTCACGATACCTAGCTGTTAGGTTTGTTAAATAGTAATAATTTACCTTAACTAGTAAGCAATAACACTATTATCAAATTATATAAATATGTAATTTTTAGCCAAGACGCGTCTTTTTCATAAATACAACGTTGAACGTAAGTGATTCTTGTAAATATTCATTAAACCATTCACTTCTCATTCATTATGTCATATTAGTTACATTTTCACCGTTTTTCATCATTATTATTTCTTTTTTAATCATTTTTTTACTACTTTAATGAAAGTTTGACCGTATTGCATATCGCACAGATAGGTAGGTGAGAGTGAAAAGCTTTCATAAAATACAGGCCTGTATTTAAACCAGCGTGCATTAATTACCTCAAGCGAAATGAATTAATTACCTCATGAAATTTTATAAATATATTAAAAAAAACGAAATATTTTTACGTGATTAATATAAAAATATATGTTATAACCCAATGTGAGTGTGAGCGACAGGGTGTTGCTTTTTTTTAATAGCTGTTTTGTTTTTCTTTAACAGGACATAGAGACGTGGAAGAAGATCGAGGCCGAGCGCATGCGCGCGGAGAGCGCCGCGCTGCACGCGATGCTGCGCGAGGCGCGCGAGGAGGCGCGCCGCGACGCCACGCGTGCGGCACTCTGCGCGCGTCTCGACGGCGCCGCCGAGAACCGCTGCGCGCTGCGCCACTCGACCCTCCAGGTTCGCCATTGGCCGGGTCGCGCCCATAAACTAGTTAAATTCTACAGCCAGTGAGTGGCGATGAGTTCGTTGCCTCTGCGGACGGCTTTGAGCGCACGACAAGTCGTGCCTGTGACACTCGGGATGGGTCGCTTCGGTCCCATCTCAAGGCCCTTCGGGCTATTAAGTGTCTACCGTCTTATTCTATCGAGGCGACTTTGACAATTGTTCCAATACAATATTACAATACAAATCATTTAATTGAAGCCATCCGTATTCACGGTGACTTGCTGATTAATTATCACTTGCATACATGTGTATAGAATTATGATATTTTAAAATAATTGTTCATATTACGCGCTTCCATTTTTTATTGATTTTTTTTTAATTTAAAAAATGACTTGAATATTTCACCGGGACTTTTAGTTTTATTTTGCAAAAATACAACATTTGAACAAAGTTCGATTTTTAGGGTGTTTTACTTTGACCAAAGCTTTACTTTATTTAATTATATTATGTCCTATATAATATAGGGTCAGGCTATGATTTGACGTCACGACGTGTGAAAAGCAACTTAACATTCTTCCAAATAAAGCAAATGCTTGTGACTTCGAATAAGGAATTTGGAAACTAATTAATTCTAGTTGCCTTTGACGTCAATAGGAAACTTTCAGTTTAACTGGGCATGAGAGCTATATATCTGGCATCACTATCAGTACCTACAGGACCTACAGGACGTTGTCCTTCTGTTTAATAACCTTGATTTTATCTGCTAATTTTGAATTATGGTTTACTTCCAGAAAAAGGCGAAGATCAAACAAATGTACACGAGGATACACAGGAACAACGTGGCGCTTTGCAAGATAGCCGAAAGCCACTACGCCAGCGCGCTGAAGGCGCAGATCCAGCAGAAGGAGGAGCGGATGGAACGGATGCAGGAGCAGAAGAGGAAGAAACTGGACATGCAGAGGACGGTCGCGCAGGCGTCGGCCACTCTGCGGGAGCAAGTCAGGTCAGTTGCCATCGAAATTGCAAGGCGGCATTAAGGCGAATTTACCAGTGCGCTGGTAGAGAAGAATGTGTTTTAGTGTGGCGAGATGTGAGTAGTTAATTAGCGAGAAAACTCTTTCAGCATTATTGTTGTGTGGGCATATACAAAAGTATAATAAAGTATAAAAGCAGATCTTGAGCGAGTTATACTGAGATCCGAGAAACATTCAATGTTTTTAAAATTTTAAAGTAAATCGTTCACTGCTCGTGCAACTTCAAATCATATTTGTCTTCATTTCGATTTAAGAAATGAAATCAAATTACAAAATTGATCAGGTAGTTTATCGTCATCGATTTCTACACCTCTGTCCTTCAAGAACTGAATATATAGAATTGTCATCTTATTTTAAGTTTTCGTTCTCTTTCAGCAAAGTCTTTTAAACTTCCCAATGGTTTTATCCATTCCATTAAATAATCTTCATAAGCCTTGTAATTACTGAAAAATTCATTTGAAGTCCGCGGTCCGCGCACGGCGTTACCAGAGGTCTAGCAAAAAGAGGTATGCAGTAGGTAAGGGAGGACAAATCCTAGAAAAGAGGACATGTCCTCCTTTAGGATATCATCTGGCAATGCTACATGAGATGCATATGAATTAACGTGTTTCCTCGCTCACCCATCCAGTTTATTTATTTATTTAAAAATTACATATACTTTGGAGGTACCATTCCTCCGGTGGTATAGCTTATTGGCAGGTGACGCAACTAAGTTATTTTAAAGCCAAGTTTTTTATTCTTTTTCTTAGCTGGGAAGGGGTCTTAGGGAATGGCTTGAATTTATCAGGAAAACTAATCTCAAAGGTTGCGATCAACCGATCAACTCGATAGTTAAGGATGGCAATACTAAAGAACCTTTTTTTTCAACTTCTTTGCTAAATAGATTCTATACGTTTTCGACGTGCAAGTTGGCATCTTGAAACGTAGATTATATTAAACAACTTCGCAACAGAATTGAACTGTAAGTTAACGTCAATCATTACAGAATTATTATTAGACAAATAAGCGATTCGTAAATAACGAATGTGTCAGTATTATAAATTATTAATATTTAAATATAAATGATTAAATATTAATATAAATTATTATAATAATAATTAAAAGCTTATTTCATTATTTTCAAGGCAGCTTATAATATACTGAGTTTGTCGTTTGTATTCTGCAAGCTACTTATTGTTTTTAGAATAGGTTTTTTTTCCAAAAAATGTGTATTTAACTGCATTTATAGTGAGCGTCTACGATTTGAATTAATGATAGTGACCATTAGGATTTCCTTCGTTCAGTTGGCTCTAATGACATCTTATAGGAATCTTACAAAGGTTAAGACTGATGATGCTGTCGAGGAGGAGGCAGACTCTATGAAACTGTGTCCAAACATGAAACATTGATACCTAATTGGTGAGGGGGGTTTAATGGGGTTCGAATGCCAACGCATGGGGAGTCCTCGCCAAATGCAATTAGATGCATTTTTTTTAGTTGCACCGGTTCCAGGAATATGCCAGCCTGCCTGTAATAAACTAAATTAATATACCTAACCTAGCAATTTAATGTAACGAGGACCGAAGGATATTTATTTGCTATTAAGTTACCTAAACTAAAAGTTATCATGGCTACCAATTATAGAGTAAGAAGACTCGTTAATTTTGAATCGTATTCGAATGATTTTTAACTGAATTATTTTGTTTTAATTTTTTTTCATCCAACACAAGGCACCTTAAGCTGTGGTGAATTTCACCGACGTAACAAATAAATAGCAAGGTAAAGTTCTTCCAATATTCGCAGTCTTGCAAGCATGGATTATAATTCGTTTATACGAGTACATTGATATGTACTCGTATGTAATATTTGAGATGAAGCACTGAAAACAAATGGCTATTGTCTGTTTGGTTGTAGTTTTCATAAGGCTTTCACATAATTGCACAAATTTATTTTTAGAGCACATTTTCCTCAAATGATTATCAAAGCAGTTGGATGTTCTCTAGAACATGACACCTTGACATCAAAACACTCGCTTCGTTTCGGAGTTTCAGCTGTTGCAAAATTGTGGCTTTTACGTATATCTCGGTTTAGTTTTCCGTTCATATATTTGTTGTTTTACTAGATATTCATTTATTTAACAGGTTTCCCCATGTACACATTATAATTAAAGTAAAAACAAATTAAACTACTAAAATAAAAACTAACAAATCAATAACAAAAAACAATAACAATAAAAAAAACAAAAATCTAAACTAATAATGAAAAATACTATATTAGAAAATTAAAATAATTCCTACCGGCAAACATTAACAAATAAATAAATAATTAATTCACGCTGATCTACTGAACGGTAATTCAATTCAATTCGTCTTTCTCCTTAATTTAAAATCTGGTGGAAATTACTAAGACATTGGTGTACAATTATATTATAAGGATTAAATAACTGACATAACTTTAAAGAACTTTTCTTTTTTAAAAAAATGACATATTGGACATTTACAGCAGTCTGACGACGACAACACGCGACCACCCTATAAGCCTATAGTATAGAGTACTATAGAGTATGCAGTATGGAATTGCAATATGCTAACCCTATTAACTATTTAATTCGACTGTGACATTTCCGAACAGCCTGCAAAAAATTATATGGAAGTTTTAAATTGTACGCGAGTAGTTTCACATAGTTTTATTATTTACACAAATACAGGTGATCCCAAGACCATTCCCAAATGTGTTTATGTTCCCTATTACGTGTAAGAAATTGAATAAAAAAAATGTGAAAATAATTCATGCCCAAATTTATTAATTTTTCGCTCGTGTAAATGCCTTTTTTGCTCGCAGGCGCTCCGCCAAGGCGACCCGGTGCGGCGCGGCCTAGCTAGCGACCGAACTTACGACAAGAGCGATTTCATATTATTACGTAAAGATTACAATTTTTTTACTCAGAAACCAAGATGAATTGTGATGAGGTCAAAACAAATCATGTTTGAAATCGCAAAGCCAACCAATAAGCTGTTGTTTTTGTCAGGAATGGTCTTGGAACACAGTGTATATCTATTAAGAGGGTTTTCCATGGTGATACACCTGAGCTTTTGGGTTACTCTGAAGATGAAGTCACCCGATGCAACATCAGATCCAGAAGCACAGAGAAATATCAATTATCTACGCAAGTAGGTATGGCTAGAGAGAGACAAGGATTCATATTGTATCCCTTTTCAAATCACTCAGGGCCGTAGCAGGGTCTTTTACACCTCGGTACCCCGGACACCAGCCCCTAGATACGGCCCTGTAATAATCACTTGCGAATCTTCAAAAATAGATAAGTTACTTTGTGTTCATCACTGATACCGTTTCACTTGCGGCCTCCATTGTAAGATACAAAATCCCTTTGTCCTGAACTGTCTTGACTTGATCTTCAGAAAAATACAGTGCTAGCTGAAATTTCATGAAAAGGTTTGCCAAATATTAATCATTGAGACTTGTTTAATAATGACTGTCGGCTCTTATGGGTTGATCTATTCCCATACGGATGCAGTTTTATTTTTCCTTTAGTTAACTGATTCCTTGGTTATCACAGTGGAGTTGGGGACATCCGGTCATCATGGTTCAATCATACCAAACCTTTCCCTGCCTGCGATGTTTCCAGCGCATCGCCACTTTCCTTATGTAGAATTCCATCAGCTTGTCCCATAGCTGAAGTAGCAACCTTCGTTCCTCCCACAAGGTCCGCATACTTCTTGTAGGCGGGTTTCAAAGTGCTTCTTCCTGAAAGTTCTAAAACGCCTTGCAGGAATCTCAAGCACAGTTGGATGCACAAGAAAATGGTGGATATTGTGAAAACAGACATTTTAAATAGACTCGACGAAGGAATGAAGAGGACCTTCGGGTCTGAAGAGTTAAAAAGAGGAGGTATGTAAATAAAATAAAACTGACAGATATGTTGTCATGATCGTTGGTTACCACTGACCGCCGTTTGGTCGGCACTGTTTTCTTTTGTACTCAGCGTGGTTTAAAGAAGGGACTCGGAGCTGTACTTCGAGCATTTAAAGTTAAACTGAAGCGCATAAAATAAAAGAAATAGTACGTGTATGTGTACTGTATCTATGAGAACCATTGCTTTCGCATCTCCGTATGAGCGTAAATTAGGTCAGTATTTAAATATACATACCTAAAAACTCTGTCGAATCACCTTTCAAGGTAAGATTTTATTGACCAAAAACTCTTAACCTCACCAGACATCATTTAAGTGTTGACAAATTGGAATATCCCCGAATCCCCTATTTCAGCTCTTACTGCCTATTTCCGACTACCGAGTTAACCAAACTTTTTTTCACATTTCAAAATGGCCAGTCTTTTTAACCATTAAAAAAAAGTGGTTTACTATCATTAGATTGATTTTTTTTAATTATATAAGGGCACAGAAAAGGCAAGGGAGCACGCTTCGATTCCTCAGCAAAGTGACAGCCATTCGCTCACTATTCTGTGATAAGAGCTAATTAGCCGTTACTTAGTAGGTATACTTACAAAAAAGTAAAAAATTATGCGATCAGTGTAACGCAGGGTAAGGTAATTATACCAAACGATATATATATTATTATTTTTTAATAAAGCACCTTTACATTTCTACACAAAGACGGGGAAATTTCAGACTTATGAAATTTTTAATATTAATTCGATGTAAAAACTAATTTATAAGGTATTTGATGAAAAATAGTTGTCTTCCAATAAACAAATATTTCGTCATACCATTTGATTATGTTAACGGTTTTTGTTTGCCCAACTGCTAAGAAGATATTGGCAACCACTTTTAGTAACTAAAAGTTGATGCAGACCAGGTCTCAAATGTTATAATTTACCGAAAACAGCACAATTTTATAATTTTAATAGCAAATGGCAAAATATTCTTAAAGTTTAAATTGCAAATTTAGTTACAAAACAATGAGGTTCCTTTTCAAGGGTGTGGTGTGGTGAGAAGCAGTAACAACTAGTATGCGTTAAAGAGAGAGGTGTCGTTATTGTTATATCAAATAAAGTTTGTCCCACTCTCTCGCTATGCATAAAATATAAACTTTATGGATAAACACGCAGTGTCAAACAAGATTAGTGATGTGCATGATAATATTGATACCCGATTATTTGATTATTATAATGCAAAAATGCTATAAACAGGTAGATGCCCTAGACCATTCGAAGTCTTAATTGGTTATTTAATTTCCCTATTATGAATATGAAATTATATAAAATAAAATGGGAAAATAATTTAGCCATAAATTTATTATTTTTATTTAATAACCTCGCTGCGGCCGCGTCAATCAACTATCGTAGTTTTACGAGAATTGTAAAAAATTATCACGTAAAGTTTACCATTTTTTTTCTTGGTAACCATGATTAATTTTGATATATCGTCTTTACAAATAGTACTCGAAATCGCAGGGCCTATTAGCTGGATTTTTATCGGGAATGGTCTTGGGACACTGTATAATCAATGGTCTCGCAATAGAACCAACTAGGTGCTCAGTGAAATTCTTTAATTTACTTTACTTTAATAATAATCCTCTTGGTAAATTATATCTTTCATTTATAAATTTAGACATTAAGTAACGAATGGTTGAAGCTATTAATAATTTAAAAAGCTTTAAATATATCTATTTTAAATGCAAATTTTGACAATGTCATTAAAAAAAATATTATTTTCAGCATCATCATCGCCTACGAGAAGGGCATCCGTGCCAATGGAGCATTCCCAAAAAGTGTTCTCGCAACCGATCAGAAAAAGTGTATCAACGCGATGAAGTTAACATCCATCATGAAACTGCCAACCAGTATAAAGATAGGATTATTATTTTAGTACAGCAAGGCGCATTTAACAGAGGCATTCAAATACATGTGCCGCATTCAACTGTCTTTGAAAAAGTGTCCGAATGGCAAAAAAAATTACAAACCGGGAAGAAACGCATTATATACCACAAACCACCACGTTATTACCACAACCTCCACAAAGCACTGAAGTACTGAATGAAAACTATTGTAAAAAATGGCCAGACCAGTAAATAAATTATTGTATATTAAACACGAATGACTTATATTTTGGACGCTTAGTTATTAGTTTTTATATTGTACACACCAAATGCTTTAGCATCGGGATTTGAAGATGAACAAACATTAATGAAATCAAAAATAGATATATTATATTGTTAATATTATAATATATAATTCATAATATCATAATCCTTTTCGAGTGGAAAAATTATTTATTGGATATAAAAAAAAAATATATACCGGTCCACAAATTTATTCCAAATTCCTCTTGAAATCTGCTGCGCCTTATTTTTTTTTATAAATGATGTGCGAAAGTCATGAACAAGTATTCGAAATGTTCATGTTAAAAAAATTGTTTCATATATTTATTTATTCTGAAACGTTTTAGTATAATAAAAAAGTATTTAAATTGGTGCTTATTTATCATATATTCAAGAAAATGATTAAAACTCCTGACACTTAAAAAAACAACCACATATCACATATAAATGAGGCATAGGTGGGAATTTGATGAAAAGTGACAAAATTGAGATTTTATAAAAAACGTCTCAGAATTCATTCATGTCGTCATAATATGAAATGGAGCCCTAAATGTCCTGTATACGTCTGGACTTCGACTTACTGAACATTCTGTATAATGAATGGCAAATCAGTTCTAAACAAAATGACACTGTTGACTCAATTCACCTCAAAATGTCTATGATGGTCTTTTAGAATGGACTGATTCATTCATGTTGTACAGGTTTTAAAAAAAACACCATATTTAATTATTTTATTTATTATCGGATGTATTGTTACCAAAATCCAAGTGCTATATACAAATAATATAATATATGTAATGTTCACTTATTAAATATATCAAGCATCTTTCAAAGAACACAACATTTTTAGTTATCACTTTACACCCAACAAGACGACAATGTGACATATACAATATTTAAGTTTAAAAAGTATAATAGGCACATTTTTAACATAGCACTTTCTCCATCATACGTGATATTTATTCCATTAGCTTATAATTTCAAATGAAATAATATACAAATCGATCCCTAAAACAAGGGCAACAAAATGTTCTAACATCTTCAAGACACTTTTAGATATTATACAATTTGAATTATAGGACTAGAAAATGAATAATATTTAGTAAACTTTTAAACCTTAAGGATAAGGGTAGGATGTTTGCTATTGAACAGAGCGAGCAGCAAAACTGTAATTAATTCCATTTGTAACCAGTCCCATTTTTATTTGTAACTACAGTAGAGCATCAAAAATCTAGACCGTCGATAATCCGGATTCAATTAAAATTGAAGTTTTTACTGTTAGTAGCGTCCTTTCGAACATAAATAATAGATTTTTTAAGAGCTCTGACAATGTATAAATATGTACCTATATTCTTTCATTAAAATATATTTATACGTTCATATTAATTTAACCACCAAAGTGAATTGTTAAGGTTTTAGCTAGTTTTCTTTTTGTTATGAACTCATATGACCTTTTTTGGTTCTTTTTGAAAATCCGGACATTTCGATAATCTGGTAGAAGCACGATATCTATAAATATGAGACAAATAAAATCTTGCAGCTTGTCCCTCCTACAACCATTAATTTTACAAACCGCATTGATATAATGTGATTTCAAATGATAAAAAGAAATTCAATAGAGATTTGCAACAAAAAATTGTGCAAAACTGCATGTTTCCATTATTTTTGGAGCATTTCTAGTTCAACTCTCCCTGAGGAAAAACTTTGAAAAGGTTGCAGCCTAACATAGAAGACACCTCAATGTCAAATAGTAGTGTCATTTAAATAAGGTTTGAAACCGCAAGCAACCACCATGAAAACATGGTAATCATTTTGGGCAACTCCGCACCTTCGTACAGAATATATTACAAACGGACGGAGCTTTTTAAATAAGGTAGAGAATGTGGAGCATGCAGTGCAAACCTATTAATGGTGGTGACAGTAAAATATGTTTTTTGACAGACCGTTGAAAGAAAAATGACAAATTGGAGTTAAGGCGCGATAGTCGTAGCTCGGCCCATAAGCAATGTTTTCAGATTGAGTTGACTAAGTTTTGGTGTGTTAGGCATGTTATTTTGTATGCTAATAATAATTATTTTCCAATAGATTTTAGAAAGACAGTTTTAGTTGAATTTAACTATTTTTCGAGTTTAAGTATTTTATTAACACTTGCTTACCTGGAAAAATAAATGTTACAATACATTAAAAATATATCTCATGTAGATTACGAAAAAAAAAGAAAATCCTAAAATCTCTTACAATTATTAAGCCTCTTAATGTCATGCTTATGATTTTTTTTATCTCACCCGCATGCTAGTCACGAGTGTTCGTCTCATAAAATAGCACGCTTTTAAATGACTCTCATTTCCGAGTTCGCACATCAGTCCATAGCGCTCTAAGAAAGGTAGATAGATACCTAGATATGTTACGAGATACGTAGATACAGGATAGAACAGAGAACGCCTGCTCAACGCTGCAACGTGTTTTCAACGAACTCGAGCAATTTGATGCAGAGATTTGTCACTACAGACGTGAAGTTGGTTCATAACTTCTTAACAGAGCTAAAAGAACATACTTCTCTCCAAGTAAGGCATAAATCACTAAACTTTGGTTACGAGCGTGGCGTCAGTTTTTTTCTAGGATCAAAAGAGCATCTAATCTAATTTATAAGACTAATTGATGGCGTAACTACTAAGCTTTCTAACTGACGAGTTCTACGTTAAGTTTACTGGTTACAAAAAATATATTAAGAAAAGATCCGAATAAGTAAGGTTAAGAAAATAGTATAATTTCATCTTAAGTTGTCCCTACTGTCCCTAATTGCAATCTCGTAGAGTTGGGCTTAGATTAATTCTCCAAATAAGGTCTATGATGGCAGAAACCATTTTGCAGGTTTTGATAAGTCGGTCTACAAAGTAATATATAATGGTACTCTACTTTGAGATAAGTACAAAAATAAATAATTTAACATAAAAAACAATTATTTCTATGCCAGGCCACTAAAACCCCTTCTTCCCTGATACATAATTAATACATTCGAAACATTAATTTGTAAAGAACAAACAGCGCTGCACAGCAAGCAGGTACTGATGAACAGATGCGAAATTTACATACACTCGCTCTACTAAATCACACGTTATTTACTTTCATTAGTAGTTTTTTTTTCTAAAAATAGTAACGTGTGCAAGGAGTTTATACAAAAAATAATAATATACATAGATTCCATATTTCTAGTCCCTTATATTTAATGTAAAGTGTCTAAATATTGCAAATATACATTTTCTTGTTAAAAAAAATAACCAACTAATCTACCAAATTCAACAAAAAGATGTGGTATCATTTTAATTAGTTTCTCAAATAGTTTTAACAATTCCTCGGCATGCAACATATTTATAACTTGTTAAACGAAGAAATTAATTTTACACCTCTACACAATAATATAACAGGATAATTTTGTTTTTAAGGGGGCTCCTATTTATGAATCCGGGACTGGCCACTTACAGAATAACATTTAAAAATTAATCACTACAATTAAAAATAGATCTTTGTGCTTTGTGCACATATCTTGTGCAGTGCTTTGATCAACTCACTTCGACTTTTAGAAAAGCACCATCGAAAACCACTTTATCACTGGTTCAGTGAGTTAAATCGTGGGTGGTCGGTCTATGCTAAGAGACGAATTTAAAGAAGGTCACCCTAAATCGGTTATTGTACCACAAAATATTGATGCTGTGCGGGAACTAATAATACAAGATCGTTATGTTACATATCGCGAGATAGAGGCGTCCCTGGGCAAAAGTCTGACGAGCAAACAAGATATTACACGAACAATTTAGCTGTAAAAAAACTTAACAAAAATGTAAAAAAAAATACAATCGTCAAAAGCAGTTTTTAATATACGAATTAAATACAAATATGAATATGGCGAAGAGGCTGTTGATGCGTTCAAAATGCACGTTTTGGAGAAACCTCAATCAGAATGGAAAAAGTGCTATGAAAATCGGTTTCAACGTATGCAAAAGTGCATCGATCATCATGGCAAATATTTTGAAAAGCAATAAAACCACATTAAATGATATATGTTTGTTTCTTTTTGTTATTCCGGATTCGTAAATAGCAGCCCTCAAACAATGTAGCAGGATGACAAATTGTTCAATAGTACTACCAGCTCAACCGGGAAAAAGTCCTCACTATGGCTTACCAAGTTGTACATCGTAACTCTTTAAACAAATTTAACAACATGCTAAGCACTGATTGTATTTATAGCCGATTGCTACACTTCTAAATAATCTGGTACAAGAATAGTCATTTTGACTAAAATATAAATGAGCAAATTCAATTTAGACTTGTTAATTGAATATAAATTTGAAGATTGAGAGGCAGAAAAGACAACAATAATCTTCAATAAATTCCAACTAATGGACCTAGATCAGCTTGGCAGCCCAGTACAATAGTTTGGAGAGACATTTTACCTCCTTTGCCACTAATTTACTAAACGGTATACAATAACATTTGAAATATTGTTTAATTGCACCGTAGCTGTGCTACTGTTCAGTAATCTTTAGATATGGGTTTGATTGCCTGCTAAACTGATTGTTTTACTGAAATTCGTTCTATAGTAATCTGTCATTCATTGGATAACATACGTAATGATATTTTGTTTTTGGTAGCCTAAATTGAACCTTCCAAATTAAAAGGCAAGATTTTGCCTTTATGAAAGGTGCCTAATAAAAATGCGAAACTCGTCTTTTAAATATCCCTAAATTTCGAAATTAGTTCACAGTTCACTTATTTATTCTCTTGTAAAAGTGCAATGACCTGTGATCATTTTAATATTTCTGTATAAATTCCAATGGACTCACTTAAAATAAATAAAATTTACTTTAACCTCCATTTTGGCCAAAATGACAACTCAAAAGATAATAACCAGTTTGCATACAAAAAACGGTTAAATAGAGTCATTATAAAGATATAATTTTTAGGACTTTATACGTAAAGTCTCGGAGATGATCACACGTCCGTAAAATTATATCTTTTGATGAAGGACCAAGGTTTATAATTTGCATAGAATATGAAATTGATTTCAAAGCAATCCTGTTATTCCAATTGCTAAATGCAAGAATCAACAAGTATGGCCATCGTGAAAACATCAGGTTTATAATCCATTCGTTTGGAATCAAGGCCCAAAAAGGAGTTATTTCTGGACATCATACTTTTCAGAATTTACTTACTCAAAAGCAGTTTCATCGCTGACTGAGTTTCATTAACAGTTCGTGACTTATCTTCATCGGCTATTCTCAAGTTTCCTCGAATATTTAAAATACATGCAATTCACAATTTGCTAATAAAAATGAACTACATTTAGGTGATAGAATATTCCAGACCAAAACTGGATAAAAACAAAACCATAGCTATAGTGTTTAATCACAATTTGTATCTACCTATATACCAAAACTATTTATGAATTATTCAAAATGCACATTGTGCATTAAAAACAAATATATAAAGAAAATTTTAAAATGAAAGCAATAAATATACAAAATACATATTATGTGCCATCAGGGCGAGTTTCTTAAATAAAAAAAAATAAATGCAACTGTCGAAGGAATGAATAGTATTTTTATTAAAAAATTAAACGGTGTAAGTGCACAGTAATGATTAATAAAATCTTAAATCTAATATATTTTTTTAAAAAAAACACCATCAGGATTCCCCAGAGCTCATCCGTGTATTCAAGAATGTGTTCTAGTACTATTTCAAGGAAGAAACCTCCGTCAATAAAGTTGGTACTTATGCCTTTTATTTTACTATTATGCTAAGAATTGTGTTACTTCTTGTTTGTTTTATTTATTCAATGCTGTGAATTATTTTTTATTGAATTTAAGGTACAACAAAAACATGAAAAATCGAATATTTCTTAGGTAGGTAAAAAATTGTATTTTTATTGGTATTATCTTATATTTTTAGCAATGGGTATTTCTGATCTCATATCAACTTTAGTTAAATCAATTTACAGTCCTTTTTAAACAACAAAATTAATTGGTAGATCCGTTTCTCCAAAATAAACCACATGGCCAGTGACCTTACTAAAAAATGTATCTAACACAAGAAATGTTACAATTTAAGTTATGCTGAGACAACATGATGTCCTCTTTCTAATTACGTGATAAATAGAGGCGATTACTGTTAGATAAAAGATTCCTCAATTAATCTTGTGTAAAATATTAATTACATAAAGCTAGATGCTGTTAACATTTACATTTAGCTAGTAACGTGTAAACCTGCAAAATGTTTATACCTACCTAAGATACATTTACTTTTCTAATATACACTAATGTTTCAAGCTATATCCTGGATAAAATTATATAAACTTAAATGACATATCACAATCCCCCGTTAAATAAAACATGCAATATCATCTTCGACAAGCACCGTCTAGAATTTCAGTAACTTTGTAAAACAATAATTCTTTTTGTGGAAAATATAAGTAACACAATCCAATTAAGGCTACAGATATTTTCTCTTAAAATGACTCCTAGAACAGGACTTCCTGTTTACAAGCGACATTAATGCACCTCTGATAAAAAGAACACACTAAGAAACTTATCCTCAAAACCTATTATAATTAATGTAAAATTTCTTTATGCGTTTTATAATTTTACGCAGTGATCGACAACCTCTAAAACCGTGATTTCACACAAAATTTATATAATCTAAGACTGTTATAAACCGGCCGACCTTAGCACCATTCTTATAGCCCCCACGCCCTAACTCCACTTCCTAAACCGAAGTCTGTCCAACCCGTACCGTTAACGGTGACCATCTGACTCCGCCCTAAGATGTGCAGGGATAGAGCGTACTTGTCCTTGGCGGATCGCGTCAGACTGCCCCACTGACTTAGTCACTGGAGGAAAGACCAAGCGTAGTAATGGCAAATTTCACAAAAGCAAATTGACTATTCGAATAGAAATTTTAACATTGTTTTTCTTTGAAACTGTGATGAATTTTAACATCATCTTAACAAAGTGTATCTGAAATCGCAGCAGGGTCTATCACCTGCCTCAATTATCGAGTATGGTAAATTACTTAACACAATGTAATGTGAGATGACAACAGCAAGGCATCTTGGCATTTTTTTTTTTTTTTTGAGCGCTTCTTTCATGCTGATAATATTAATCATAATCAAACTAAACACAATAAAAAGATTCTTCAGTAATTAGTATAAATCTTAAAGAATACTCTTAAACACAATGGCTGCCCATCACGCCGATCGGCATGATATTTTAAATAACTCTCAAAGAATAAATATTTACGGACACCAGCTAGCTCGGCACACGATAAGGATAGGCACCCGTCAAACTTCCTACTTTGTTGTTCTCAGTTAGAGTTACAGCCATCGGTTGATTTAGTTGACTGAAAATAATTCACGAAACATTTCCGATGGTCGGCGTTTGCTCGTAAAATAAAGACGCAGTCAATGTGGTAACCATCTAAAATTAAAATATGAGAAATAAAAACTGTTTTCTGAAAATAAAATACAGCGATGTTTTTAAATAGGCTAATAATTTATTTATCAAAGATTATAATATTAAAAAAGGTGGGTGATCGATTAAGATATTTTTTAAAAAAATTTTTCACGAATTACAATTTTTACTTTTTTTTTCATTTCATTTTTATCCGAAAATAGAACCATGTATAACAAATTTAATGACCTACACGATTTAATAACATCTACAAGCTTATATAGAAATATTAAAATATTAAAACAGTCATGCTTAATCGGCATTGATCATGACTTGACGGTTTAAAAGTTGTAAATCACTGTTTGATTTTATGTGATCTTGAATTTGTTCTATTTTTTGCTTCAACGTGCATTATAACAAATTCTACATTCATTTTGAGATATTTCTTTCATTCCTAATGTGACTTTCAATCGTAGATGTTTGTTATCAAAAGTGCAGAAGCTAAAGAATACCTGACCACCTTCATCAAATAACAATCACTCGAAACACATTGTATAAGTAAAAATTACAACAATAATATCATTCAACGTAATGAAAAAATTGCACTGCTTAAAATTAAAATTGGTTGAATGCGTAATATATGCCTGTAAACTAAATCTATTTTGATCATTAAAAATAAATGTAAAGCAAAACAAGCTAAGATCAACTAAATCGAAATAAAAATGATTTCATGTAACAATAAAAACACTTTTATTATTTTCCCATAAATTAAGCAAATTACAAACAGATCACGTGAAACGCAGAAGCTGGCATTCTTTGGAATATAGTTAAATGATATCAGATATTTTTATTGTTAACTACGTTAAAAAATTCTTAAATAAAATTATTCATAAAAATAGCATTTTCAACAAAACAAAACCTACATGACTGAACTTGCAATCGTAACATTCTGCAGTGTGATGGAAAAATAGAAACATTACAAGCAGAATAAGATTCAAAATAAAAAAAAACATTTTCCTATCCCACTGAAAATAGAAAAATACACAGATATACAAATTTACAATTTTCTTAGCAATAAAAATCAATGAAAGTACAACGTTAATATCAAATAATACATAACCAGTCTTGAATTGAAAACAAGATCGATGTTACAGGTCAACAGGTATCTCCATATCTCTAAGACAAACAATAACCTAAAATAAAAGATGGCTATCGAGTAAGGTTCAATGATTATAATAGCAAAATTTGTCAGAAATAAATGTCTGGTTAAGGTTTTAAGTATGAAAACCAGAGATCCGGGTTGAGAATCCCCTTTTTCCATTTCTCAATTTGTCATTCCACTGATTTCAATCTATTTTATGTTATATTCATTATAATTACATAAATTTGAAATGAAATACTGCAACTTCGCAAAGACGATAGGCTTCACACATTTTTTCAGTGACTAATCAATTTTTTCAGTAATTAAGTGTTTTTTTTCTATAAGTAACCTATAAAAACAAAAAAAAACTGCTTACCCTAGAATTTCATCATGAATTATCAACATAACAAATAATTAAGAAAAAAATTCTTAGGACGTAATTTTTAAACTTGAAAATAATAGCAACTTATATCTGAGTAAAGTAACATTTAGAAATGTCTGAATCATAATATTTAATTGAAAAAGTGAAGATGAAAAGTTAAGTAGACTGGATAGTTACTTGGCATCAGATTAAGTCATAACTCAGTATGTTTTACTAAGAAGTATGTTTTAGGATTGAATTTTATTTTTCTAAATGCAATGTAGCAGTATTTCATAAAATACAAGTTAATATTAAAAAATTGAAATATATTAATAATCATAAAATATTTATATTTCAAAACATAAGCTGAGTGCATAAGAGTTCAAATACCTACAGAAAAAAATATTTCAAATTACTGGAAAGAAATAAATATTTATGCTAGCATACGCAGCTGTCATAATTAACGTCATTATTTCATCCAACTAATAATAACAAAACTATACAAAGCTTTTTCAACCGTAGACCCGCTTGCGATCGGTAATACGATGTTGTAGCGTTTGCTGTGGTTATTAACTTAACTAAATCCTCTAGTGTTTCCAACTGAAACATGTTACCACAGACAATGCAGAAATTATAGCGTCTCCATAAATAACCAGGGGCGTAACTTACTCCAAGCAATTGTTTTTCTAAGAAATGGCCGCACGTAATGCAATCTTAATAAATTTACTGATATAATTTTCCCAGATCATTTTACCATTATTATGATATTAATATTATTTACATAATATGTTATTATTCCTATAAAACAATACGAGAAACCGGAAAGAGATAAGCTAGCACTGAAGAAGTAGCAAAATTTCCTATTTTTTATTTGTTATATGTGACAAAAAAATGCAATGCGAGTGCATTTGTATTAAAACTCCACATAAGCCTCGAAGTCGGAAAATCTTGCAGTCTGAAAAAAAAAAAATATATTTATGGACATATTCGTCACCTTCACTTATTTAGACATTTAACATTTCATCATAATGCAAATATTGTTAAATGGCTTCTTTTAGCTTCTATTTATAAATAAATAAATAATTATGTACAAACGGTCATACCTAAGTCAGTTAAATTAAAAAAAACAATAATTATCTTGCCGCTCATTTCTATAACAAATTGCTAGAGAAAATAAACTTATATCTAGATTCAGCATTTTTAAAAGAGGTTAAGAAATTACTTTTAGAAGATAATGTACCTATATAGTTTTGAGGAGTTTTAATTAATAGTATTCTCTTTTTAGTTTTAATTATATTTTTGTAAATTTTGTTTCTGTTATTTTCTGTGTCGGTACTTTATTAGATCTCATCAACTATTAATTTTTCCAACATGTTGAATTAAATTTCTTTAATTTTCTTTTTAGAAAATTTATTAGTGCAATTTTATTATATTCATCACATATTTTTGTTTTCACATTATTTGTATGTCTCGGAAAATAAATCTCATCTTCTCATGGCCATTCTTTTTTATTTTTGATACACTATGCCATTACTACTTTAAACGAGAGTTGCTTTTCATGTTACTCTTCTGAATGTGTTCAAATGGGGTTTTCATTGATGGATAGTTTGGTTCTTAGGCAAGGTATTTAAGTAATGTGATAAAATTTGAAGCTACTTATCAGGAGCAAGATATGCTGGCACTCAATTTTTGTATGAAGAGGCATGAAAAAGGCCATTGAATTGACATGTACCCAGTGACAGGAGAAAAAATGGCTGAGATTGATAGATTCAACGGTTTACGTGTCTCTGGATTATTCACAGTCAGATGCAAAATGACATTTATTTGCAATAATAAAAATAAAACAATCACATAAATGATTATATGACACAGTAGTTAGTAAATACAGCATAAATATGACTCACAACTCGTTATAAATTGTCCCTAGAATATTGGCTCCACTGCTAGTGGACCTTCGTAGCTTTGGCTGGTAGCAGTAGAGGGCCTCCGTTGCTTGACGAAGAGACGTGACGTCCTCCCGTATTATTCGCTGTACTGTTGTGGGAGCTGTCAGATACTTCTGAACTGGAACTTCTTATATCGCCATCCATCTAAAGAAAATAATGTTTATTTTGTCTCATTCTTATATATCACATAACTATGTTATACATTTAAATTTCTTTGACATTATTTTGCTAGCCTGTAAGTCCAGAAAAAATGAGCACTAATGCATTCTGAATCACAAAGTCTTCGGTTTGATATCTAGTTTTAAAATTCAGATAAGTAGTAATAATAATTGCAATGATTAACCATATTACCCACAATTCATGAATTAAAAACACTAAATAACCTATTTAAAAATAAGACTTGATAAAAAGTGACTTTTTGTCACTATACTTGGTGACACAAAAGTAATGAATTAATTTGATATAGCTTTTACTTTTTTCTAAATTAAATAACAATGTTTTTTTTTTCATTTTTATTTAGTTAGACCTTTGAATTTTTTTTTTAATTTGGAAAATTCAGATATAATGCAGGTACTTTAAATTATTAAGTATTTAATCCTTTTGAATACAAGGATATCTCCCTTCCCACCCTCCCTCCCTTAATGCCCTTCCCACTCATTCGAACATAGCCGCTAGTTTGAATGCCGGTAACGGTACTTTCGAGTGCAACATTTTGATGTTGTATTGTAACTTCAAGGGTTTATAGGACAATGTCTATGGATCAAAAATATATATTACCGGTCAGTTATATGCAGTTTTAATGGCAGGTATGTAAATATTATGATTTCAGATCTAATAAGCTCCTATAGCAAGGTGAGTGGGTTGGTGTTTTTCTTACCTGTCCGGCATTCAAAGAATTCCAAACAATTTTGAGTATGAGCCATGTCCACATGACATGCAAACAGAGAAGCAGACAAAGAAGACTGTTGAAGATATAGTATGCGGGGAACATGGGCAGAAGAATAGGTGCACGAATCACTGTACTGGAAACAAACAATAAACATAAATACAAACAAAATTTAAAGCAGCAGTGAAAGTAAAATTGCATACATTTTGGTCAAAAGTGAAAATCAAACATATTTAGATATACTCACTTTGAAGATAATCTAAACGTACATATTTCAATTAAGATACCTCCCAAAAAAGTTTTTCCCGTGTTTTTTCCAAAAATATAAATTTGGGAAAATACCGGACACATTAAAAATATTTAAAAGAAAATGGTAGTTTATCTGATTCTAGAGCAAAATAGTTTATTTTTTAATTCATATTATTGTCTAATTTTTCAAACGTTGACAAAAAAATATATAAATCGTGAAAACAAAAACTTTTACTCTCAATGGTTATAACTCTCAATGAAAATTTATTACTTTTGCAAATACACACGAAAAACTGTTATTTTTTATCATCATTTTAATGAGTACATACACATTTATGATATGTTGATAAAATTATGATGCTATTATAAGTTTTGCCAAATTTGCAATTATAAACTATGTGAAAGTAGTACAAAGCCCCATTTAAGCAAATCTATGGAAACCTTCACTAAAAAGTGCTGCATACTCTTAGCAGTTAGATATTTTTTAATATGGCTACTTATTTTTTACTATAATTATCATAATTATAACCTTGAAAACAAAAAATTCCTTTACTAATAAAATATAATTTGTCCGCAATTATAACATTCTAGGCATTCAGATATTTGTCTTGAAGCTAAGACCTTGTGGATTAAGAAATCTAAATATTGTCATTTTTTTTATTTTGTCAAACATTCTCATTTCCTCATTCTCACTTCAATAACTGCTTTAAATAATACAGTATTTATTTTATGTCTAAATAAAATGATGGATATTAGGTTAAATTTATATCCAAGAAAATGATGACTCCATCAACAAAATTAATTTGCATAAAATATACACGACATTTTATCCGATGTAGAATTTCTTGGCGATTATACCTTTATGAAGAAATAACTTATTCATCTCATAATGCATTTACAGCAGTTTGAATTTGATAAAATGTATAAAAACGGTGGTTTTATCAAAGTAACACATAAGCTAACAGAAAACTATATGAAATAGATCTAGAATTTTATGGAGAATAAAACTGTATAGAAAAATTTATCATTATCATGAAACAGTGTTAATATCGTAATATTTTAAAGTATCATTTATTCATATAAGTATAAAATTATACAAAAGTTAATAAAAGTTTGTAAAATATGTAAATTATTTCTTTATTTGCAAGTTAAAAAATATATATTTACTATATAAAAAAAATATGTGCAGGGTATTTTGAATTTCACGGAGATCACTAGGATAAATATTGTAGCCTAATAGGTAAAAAATGTAAAAAATAAGTATTCACATCTCAAAAACTAAGGAAGAAACACATCTTTACTGGACTATTTTTCATATATTGAGTCCTATTATGTAACATCAGTTACCGCACAAGCAGTCCGGATCCCTTTTACATTTCGGTTGCCTTTTCCGGTCCGGTCCGGTTACATGCCGGTTACATTACGTCCGGTTGCCTTTTCTGTACAATATACCAACAGGCTGTATCATAAGAGAACTAAGAATACACAAGACTAAGAGACTGGGCCTCAGATCCATGTTCAATTCTTGGTGTGGGTCAAATGTCTTATTTTATTTGTTCATTATCAGCCTTTAATTTCAATTAGGTTGTTCAATGGCATGTATGACATAACATAAATAAAACATATAGTGAATAAAATACCTCCAAATAATCCAGAACGGGAATATTCCAATTCTGGTTCCGATCCATAATATTGTGAAGAAACCAAAAATGCAATCGCAGAGTCTTTGGTAGTTTGCATACTTGGTCATTTTTGCTGCCTGAAATTGGAGTTATAAAAGCATTAGAATTGGCAATACATCCAGTATTGTACCAAATCTTCAAGTTGATTTTAAAAAGAAGCGCCGGAAACTGGATCGACTTAAGATAAAACTAAAGCTGAATTATGGCCATGTGCCTAAGCAAGTTTAACAGATTACGCACGATTTTTAGTATGATTAGTTATCCTAAGCCTAGCAACATTTAAGGGAAAACATTTTTTTTAAGCACTACATTGATTTATGTATTTACTATATTTTAGGGAAACAAACAGCGTAACTTAATTTATAAAACAGTAAATACATAGTTATTAATTTTGCCAATTATATGAAGCACTTATGAAAGGTAGGTTTGAAGGAAAAAAGAAAATAAATGAGAAATGTAAATGAAAAAATAAATGAGAAATGAAATAGTTTAGGTTTTACATATTTAGTGATAAAAATATGTATTAATTAAAATATGGGTTCGTTAATAAATATTTAGGACTTTTACCTTATAATTAACTGTATGAGACAAGTATATTACGAGTACTAATTACACGAATATGACACGTCTCAAGCATCTATCTTGATTTATTTTGCCAAATAAGACTCGGGTGGTGCACATAATCCTCAAGTAACCATAACCACTTAAGGCATTCTGGATATGTTTACCAGAAAAATTTTAACATGCTTATTACCAGCTGGGTGGAGCAGGATGAGCAAGGCACGTATCACCCAAACCTGCAAAGACTGTGCAAGATATCATGCGCACATAGTACGAGCAACTATTGATGTACAATGACATCTGGCGCTTGCATAAGTAGTGATATGAAAGTTTGTAGCGACAACATATCTCTATCGTTGCTATGATCTGTAGCTGAGCCTGAGGAAAGTTTGTCAATCACCTCGAGAAATATATCGGCACAATCGTGTAGCAGCAGCACCAACGTCCCGATCCTGTGCAAGTTGCAAACCCAACTGAACGAAAGCAGGAAAATAGCAGCAATGTGGTGGATAAACATCTGCCAGAAGTCCTTGCGCTTCACGTCCATGAACTGGGATATGGAGAGGGACCAGTAGAAGGACAGAGATACCATGTAGTACCACCATACATCACCGGTTATACCCTGGGAAAAGAATAAATACATAATAAATGAAAACAAAATTATATTAAAATAAAGTGACAAGTTATTACCAACAGGATATGTACCTTCAAAAATACATCAGACTTTCATACTATAAGAGCATACGTCGCATATTCTATACCTGTAATTTCTGTCAATTTCTCCTTCATTAAAGTTGAATAAGCTAAATTTTGTTGATCACGTAATAATATTAGGAAACTTATTGAAAGAAACTGTCAAACTTTGACTGAAGGGTCCTTGGGCCTTTGGGTTATGCCGTTGCTGACGACATTGAAACTGAACTGAAATGTAAGTGAATATATGTATGAAAGAGCGTATATAATATTGGTGTTATATTTTTAAAATGTCAGGGTTTGTTAATATTTTATTTTCCTCAAAATGCATCTCGCATTCATCTTGCTGTCATCTTAACATAACAATATGATTAAAGTAGTTACCTTTGAAGTGGTAAACCTAGTTAAGTGACAGCAGACCAATAACAATTAACATACCTACGTTCAATTAAAAAATAATGTAATAATGGTTTTATACACTTGCAATAATCAGCTGAAGCTGAAAAATAAATGAATATTAATAAAAAAAATACAACAAAAAAGAGCGAGTGCATTTTATCAAAAGATGACCAGAATAACTCTTCAGATTATTGGACTTATTTCTAGGTTTTATATTTATTTTAAACCCAACCAACCCAAACAGAGGTGATCTTTGTCAGTGATTTCTATCGCAGCTACGCTCCTACCGTAACAAAATCTAGTGTTCAAATTTTCATTAAAAACTTAATTTTTTATTTTAAATTATAATAAACATTACAGTGATTTATTCATAATAATGTAACTAAAAAAAATAATTTAATGCGCAGTAAATATAAAAATACTTTTAACACTTAGAATTCTACTAAAAATAACACAAGTTATACATCAAAAATTAAATAAAAATAATGCCATTTTGACGTAAGTAATAAATATTTTACGCTTGTTAAGTTAACAACCTTAATTAGTGACTACTATTGTGAGTTATTAGGAAGAATGACCTTCAATGGTAAAGTCGTGGCCGTCAGACCGAATCCCTTAACCTCGTTTATAAACATGTGGAAGTAACCATGAAACCAGAGGCCAACTTAAGGTCACTGCATACCCTATGCACCAAGAGCCTGCCCCCAACACCTTCGACGAAAGGGCATAGACGCCGGTCTGCAGTAATCGCTGTTTCAATCGGATTATTCTATTATCCTTTTGATGTGATTGTTCATATTAGCTACTGCTAAATTGACCGCCCTAATGCCTTTAGAAGAAATACTGCTATTGCAGGAAACACGTTAACAGGTTTTTGAACATCCTTCGAAGACCCACGGCAGCCTCATTACATTTGGATATAGAAAACGGGAAATGCATCACGGTGAAAATAGGCACTGTGAAAAATTTTGAACTCGTTCGGAAGGTCAAAAATTCTATAATAGCTCTATAATTCTATAACTGTTTGTTCATCCAGACAATTTTAGGAATTACAAAACTATGTGATGGTCTTATCCAACGCATTATCAAACAATTAAAAAGCTTTTCTAAATTTTTAAATATTGTCAAAGATTGTGTCATTTATCTTTTCAGGCGATTTGCCGTTATTAAAAACAATCATCAAATATGAGATAGATATCCAGGATGAAGGTGAATAGAATTCAATGGATAATAGGCAATAGTATGATAAGAATAGAAATTTAGTGGGTATTCATTTAAAAGGTTTTATTTTAAGTGACAGCTACATTACAATGCATTTTTATGACTTTATACATCAATCGCTACTCGCTAGATGTAGAATTGTCATCGCAATAAATTAATCAGGTATTAACGATTTAGCTTTTTATCATGCGCCTAAGGGTCAGTGAGTTATATATCTTGAGTATTATTTACATTAATTGAATGATTCTAAGAAGTTTTATTGATATATTGTTTAAAACACAAAAAAAAAAATGTCAAATTAGGTCAAAAAATTACGGATGCCTCACACATTTGAAAAACGAAAGATCTAAGAGAGCGTGCATGCATCATACATACGTGCATTTTATACCATTAGAGACTACTATTTATCTGAATATTTAGATCCAGTGAAGCTGGATGACTTGAGTTTTCGGGTCATTTTCTATCGATACCAGGATTTCTCATTGGTAACAAAAATAGGGTGCTTTACACCTATTCACGAATGATTGGTTGAAAATCATCAGGTTGTGATATAAATGAAGAGAATAATGGGGATCACTCAAGTTTCTCTCAACTTGAGCAATAGTATTAGTAGAAAAGGATAAGAGAATTGACTCAATAGTGAATTAGGCATCATAGACGAGTGCTGTGACTCATAGGCTGCACTGCATAGGTACTGACTTGTGGTGCAGTAGCATGAACACCTGCCTCTAACTCAAAGGTGTCAGGTTCGAATCTTAGTAGATCCAAACCAGTCCATCTTTCACTCTGATAATATTCAAAGACAATTTCCAAACACACACAACATCACACACTTGAATGCTTATAATGTAGCCTCACATCACAAAGAAAATAAAGTCCAATTGTAAACAAAAATGCCATGCTCATTCTCCAAGGACATTTTTTTCTATCTCACTATAGCAGTTTAGTGTCAGATCAATGTAACAATAATATTGTTATTCAAATTGATTGCATGAATGACAATTGTTTAGATTATAATAATTCCTGTATTGAATAATAAATCTTTCATCAGCTAGCTAGCAACATGATAATAATTATGAATAACAAAAAAGTAAAAAATATGAAGTCATTTAAACCCGATTGAAAATTTATATGTTTTAGTCTCTTTAAACTCTTTCTTGTATGTGTCTTCCTTAGGGACTTTTTATTGAGATGTTTTCTCAGTCCTATCTTAACTAGGTTATCACCGCAATACCAGTTTCACCGAAGAGAACCTGGGTGATTTTGCACCGGGAGTATTAGTTTCCGACCTTATGCTACAGCCCACGTCTCACTATTAATATACCTGCTCTTAGGGTAAGATACAAATTTTATATGAGCAGATTTTTATATGAGTGTGAAAATTTCACACTTATATTTAATTAAATTAAGGGGGCCTCTTCCCCAAGAGGTGCTGTCTCATTGGGCGTGGTCATAAAAACTGCTACGTCCTCTAACGGCTTTAGCTAAGCTTGATGTAACATGCAAACAAAAACAGTGCACCATAAACTTATAAATCAACTTCCCTTTAGAGGATAATCTTGAACACAGAATCAATGCATTTTTAAAAACTTAGTTAATTTTGAATCTTATGAAATTAATTATATCGCTGTAGTTTTAAAATATATATTATGGCACAAGTGACAGAGATCCCTATCTATCTAGAGAAGTATCTATGGGTTTTATTTTTCTCATTGTAAAAAATATTTTTGTTTTTTAATAAAAATAATTGCTAATAATTTAATTATTTTGGGCCCTACTCAACTAGGCCAAATGTACCTGTCCTAGAGGCAGCGGTGATGAAGTGTTAAAAATGGTTTGACCATGTGCGGATTCGAGCCCGCGACCGTAGGATCAATAGTCCAACGCTTTAACCCCTCAATCTCACACCTACCACAATCTCAAACTAGACTACCACGATATAATACTTTTAATTAGTTTTATATGATATTTAAAAAATATTTAAAATATAAATAACAGGTATCATCGCTTTACTTTTTCTTTTATTGAGTATCAAAATATAAAATTTGGATTAAAAAAATATTTTTCAACTTTGTCATTTTTTTTTTTGGATAGCTAGTAATAAAACCATATTCTAAAGAATTTTATAAGCTAATTAAAATAGTGCGGGTAATCAACATAACATACATAATTTTTCTAAAATAAGCATTTTGCCAAGCGCCCGGCTTTATACGAGTTTTGACAGGCAACAAACCTCGATAGAATTGCCCGGGTAGGTGTGAGGTTAATATGCTGGATTTTTCGCATTTAAAAAAATCCAAAGTTGTTCCTCCATGACTTACCACTCACCCCTACCTCTGAGATAAGTATAAAAGTTCTGCAGGGGATGTGGTACTCGGGGATTGAATAGCACCCTATATCCACTATCAAACATAGCCCTGAGATCACTTTCTGGACCTAGACTACAGCCTACCATAGAGCAGTCGACCAAGTTCAATGTTCATGATTCAGTATATAGAACTGTTCAAATCCACATTCCCACAATAATTTAGTAAAAACAAAGTAGTAACCTTTATAATTATAAAGGTACGTACATTTTTTATTTTAAAGTAAATGGCCTGTGAAGGTAGCTAACAAAAAATAACTTAGTCATCGCACATTAAGCACAAAACACCTAAAAAACTTGTAGGTGAGACTTCAGGGTCAGAATCTGTCGCCCGAATGAACCAACACTGGTCCACCACAATCTCCTTTGTGTGAATTGAGATACCTCCCCAATCGTATGTAATGAGATCAAGCCGCATTAACCTTTCTGTTTATCTAACTTATCAATAAACAAATACTTTTTTCTCTTATGATGTTATCATCATTACTTTGTGGTTAACTGTAATTTGTTATCCTTAAAAGAATGAGAAAATACAAGTACATAAATATATAACATTTGAATATTTATTGGTTTATTTTTACACTGACTGAATGACAGTTTTTAACTTGACATCAATAAGGCAGGACTCATTCATTTTAATTCATTGAAACTGAAGAATCGAAAAGTAAAAATTGACATAATAAATTATAAAAAAAATATTATATTATTATTATTACTTAATAATAAAAATAAACAAAATTTACTAATAACAGAATAACAGAGTTATAGTGTGGATAGCAAAAAAATTGACCTCTTCCTTTTATTTAAAAAAAACTATTTTAGGTTAAAAAACATGATGATTCATTACAACCTAACATAGATAAGTAGGATTTAATTAGTGCTAATACTTATAAGAGATATGTGAACAGTATTAGTCATTAGTATACGCAGGTCAACTCTAGAAATATGGAACCCTCACTTTAAACATCTTACGCATAAACAAGAAAAAAAATATATATTAAAGGAAATTTTACTTAAATAGTCATAATATATTACACAAATAAACAAATAATATTTAGTGCTGATATATTTTATTTAAAATTCAACCATAAATCTATTGAAAATTTATTTTACCTGGAAATGCTAGTAATGCAATAAAATAGGTAAACTATTTGATTATTTTAACACATGAATGAAAATGAAAATTATGCATAATAAAACATAACCGCACCAGGACAAACAACCTCAACAATTAACAAACCTCAAATCACAAACTAGGAAACATATGGAGGAAACAAACCTCAAATCTCATGACTAGAATATATGGTGTGTAACAGCAGGAACGATTACGACCGCCCTCCCTCTGGGCCTAGATTTTAGATACATGATACGCTAAAAGGACTGATTTTGATCCGTAATAAAATACTCTCGAATAGTGTTGAGACAAATGCATAGAGAGAACAACTAACCTGCTCATTATACATCCCACTACAGAACTTAGCAATAAATGACCTACAAGAGCGTCTGTCTCCTGAAGTTGGGCGTTTTTATTCCCAAAGTCAGCTATACTTATACGGATGAAGACCTCGAATCTCTTGAGCAACTCACAAAAAACTATAAACTGCTAATAGACAAGAGTTCAGCTTCAGCAGTCGTAAACGAATAAAGGTTATGAATGACCAAATGGCCTCCGAACGTTCCAGTTCCGCAATCAATTCCTAAGTTTATAGAAAAATGTGATGCTGAAATATATCCCAAAATAAAAAAAATATATGTATTCTTGCTACAGTGGCAGTTAGGGTCGTTACGGCAGAGAGGTCCTTCTTCACACTCCGTCGATTAAAATCTTGGCTTCGAGCTTTAACTGCGTGATTTTAACTGCTAGATTTGTAGCTCATGGTGTCAACGAGATTTCCGTGTCACTGAAACTGGAGTCTGGCCAGCCTGCGATGCACCTGAATGCACTATATGGAGTCCATCTGTGTAACTTTTGGAATGTGCAAGTGAAGTTACTTCGTTGAACGCAACTCTTTAGCTATGGCTGTGAGTGAATGCGATTCATCACCGCTATGAGCCAGCTTCAGTAACACGGCTATTCGTCACGCTAGAATAAAGGAGTGATTTAAATGACATCCTTTAATTACTATTTTATTGCCCCTCGGCTTGAGGACTGGATCCGCCTTATGTAACAAAATGTTTTCACCACGTTAAGAGGGTGAAATGAAAAATATAAATTATTAATATTTATCACATGAATTAACATTCAATAAATTATAGTATGGTGTAATGGCTTAGCATGCTGCCCATTTATGGACATAAGATCTGAGGAGCAATTCCTAGTACAGTGGTAGGAATTCATGGAGAAGTTTTATTATGATTTTTTAATTGATCATTTTTATTTGAACTAGGAAAACTTAATTTTAATTTCAATATAAGTACCTATATATTTTTTCATCTACCTAAAGTAAGAAATAATAAGAAAATAAGTCAAAACTATTAATAATGATTATAAATACTTCCTTACAATAACCTTTCGAAACGAATGAGACACGAAGTTCGAATATTAGAAATGTTTATCTGAATCGAATGTAGAAAAAGTTAAGAATAAACCACTCAATCGTGAACATGTTCTGTAACTATGTTAACACTAACTGAGAACAAAAAAATATATTAATCTTTCATTGATTTGTTCGATTATTTTATGAGCTAAATAATTCGACATTTCCATGAGAGTTTATGACTCAAAGCTGATTTTGCATAATATCCGATAAGACAGGGAGATTTATACATTATTTAACGGAACAAATTTGTGTATTTTTTTTAAACCAAATTGACATTGTATGATGCATAATTGCTAAGTGATTAATTTGCCTCTTTACCTTAAAGTTTACAAAACAAATTTGTGGCGCCATATTAAACAACAAATTATAGCAGAAAACACCACAAGTATGCAGATATACAATGAAGTACAAGATATTTTAAAGAGATTGATGGGGATATAAAAAAAGGAAAATCATTTTTGAAAATTTTATAATTTTTCAAAATGCCGAGCAAGCAATGTCTAGCTCATGGTCCATATAATAACTGTCACTTAGTTCAATAAAGGAATCGATCTATAAAAATAATTGCCCTCATTTAAATTGATTCTAATTAGGTACAATGGATTTATGCGTCTTCCAAACACTATGTAATTGAAGATTTAATATTTTGATTGATTATTAAATTACAAAGCTTTTTTATATTGGAAAGGCTGCTTTTTATAAAGGTGGCAAAATAATATTGTGGCATATTTATTTCACTGAGAAAAGTTACTTAATTACTGCATTAAAATATTAAACATATTGCATCATAACAACAAAACAATTAGTTTAAAAAAGTATAAAAAAAAGATCAATCAAAATTCTTTTTGGCATCATCTGATTGGCACTGCAAAAAGTTATTACAATATAAAACTATTATACTTAGCAGTAAATACTTCTGCCAGTTCTGTCAAGAGTTTCAAGGCTTCTCATTAATTAAGGCATTCATTTTCGATGATTCCATGAATAATAGTTCTGGCACACAAACCTTTGATTAGGCGTCCATTGGGTCAGCGTACATTTCAAAATGAATGGCCGAAAAAATGATAGTTGTATCTTACCACGCTGAGGATAAATTTAATGGGATATAAAAGTGAATGCAAGCTGTATTAAATATATTAATTCAATTTTTATTTAAGACTATTTTCGCCGAAGAGAAAATATATTTAATACCGTACCTGTGACCGTCAGACTAAGCAGACCCAACTAAAAAGACCCAATTAAAAAGAGTAAAAAAATGCACAAACCTGATGTGGATATCCCAGGTAACAGAAGTCAATGTCCCACAGCCACTCTTTATCCCAGAGAATGAACGAACCGTAGGTGAATATGCAACTGTAGTAGAAGCAGCGGTACGCATTCTCGCAGAACTTGACCAGAGTGGAGGGCTTATCCTGGCTGCGTCGCAGGCGCCACCATCGCTCCACTTGGCGCTCTGTCATATCTAACTGCTTGCTGAGCTGCGTCACCTGCGAACAATAAATAAACAACAGAATACAAATAACATTTTTGTCATATATTCCGTTAACCATAGATAAACAAGATAAATTGACTGTAAACAAAAATAAATGAAAAATTAAGCAGATAGATCAATTTGACTAAATATGTCGACACCCTGAAGAAATATCACTTTTTATGGTGTTTTTTAACAAGTATAAAGATAAAAATCTCGCTGATTGGCCCTCTGATTTCAAATATGATTTGTAAAAGACATCAAAATTCATCATCGTTTCAGATTTAAAAAAATCTAAACTACATGATAATATTAAACTGTTGTAATTCATCTGCCAGCTAATTGTCCGCTAGTGACACCGGGTCATTAACCTCGCTCTGATCAAGGCTACGAATAGTGATCGCGTGTTGCGACGCTAAAGGCAGTTCACACCAGCGCTTAATAAAAATAATAAATTTAGGGATGAATTATTTTCACATTTATTTTATATAATTTCTCCCTCATAATAGAGAACATAAACACCCCCTTAATTTTTCGGGTATGGTCTCTGGATGCCGTGTATTATTTTGTTAATTTATATGCATATTCATTTTTAAATATGAAATATATGCAATAAAACTGCTCAACGAACATTAATTACCATTTGAAGCAAATTTTGTCTATTACCGAAAAAATGTAAAATACCTATAATTATAGGTAGTAGGATATAGGTATAATATAATTATAGGTAGGTTTATAGGTAGGTATTAGGATCCCAGCAGGATATCCAGGGAAGGTTTACCTACTGATCAAACGTCTTCTCTTCCTTGGCAGATTTCGTCGAGATAGGCAACACTCGCAGACGCTATAAAAATAATAGTATGGAATTAAATTGACAGATGGCATTACTATTATTTGCAGATTCCATTTGGCGCGAACGTCATATTATTTTGTCAATCTCACTATTGGATGATTGCTAAACTACACAACAAATTGGTGAAAACTTTTGTGTATACTCCGAAGTATCAAAGTTGTATTAATGTGTTTAGTTACCTATAACCTACGGATATTATTTATTCACTCCTGTTTAATACAAAATATTGAATTAAACTTCTCGAATTCTCTTCCACTCTATCTTTTTATAAATAAAGATTTCTATTTATATGTCGGCATTATGAAAAATGTATGGAAAATTTACACTCTATTCGTGATATACCAAAATTGCTTTTTTAACCACAAATAAATGGATATGAAAACAACATCTGATAAAAATAATTTCACATACAAAACTCACCTAAAGTTATCATTTAAATTTGTTTTACATCTATTATCAACATTTATTATCACTTGAATATGGGCCTACTCCCATAATTGGGCTATTCTAAAATATTTATTGTTATATTAATACTGGATTTTGAAATATATTTAATTAGACCATTATTGTGTTTAAATTAAAACTATTAAATTGTTTACTTGCACGCATTTAATAGCTTATTTTTTATTATTTGCACATTTTTACTTCGTTTACATGAAATATTGTTCCAAAAGAAGATGTTTTGTTTCATTTATATATTAAGAACATAAAATAGTCATTACGAAGAGAATAACCCATTTAATTGCATGTATACTTGCAGCATGTAAACTGCAGAATGGCAGGTAGACCTCATTCATTCATTCTACAACTTTTACTAAACTATTTGAAAATCTAACCTGTTTGTGTCTAAGTTTTGACGAAGATTTGTATGCGGCTTCCAGTGGAGCATTGCTAGGCGCTTTCTTGGGTCGTGTATTCTTAATTCCGATTCTAAGTCCAAACGGGGCAAACCAATACCTAGAAATAGTGAATTAGTCATCACATGATTGTATACAGAAGAAACTCATAAAAGAAGTGCAACTTGACGTGATGCGAATAAATTCATAACGGGGAATCGAAATGACAACCGTCCGTTACAAAGTAAGTCACGCTCACAATCACGAAGAACTAAAAGCCGCGAGACAAAAAATTCATTCATACCTCTCAAGAAAAAACCGCACTATTAACAGTCCCAATGCCATCGGAATGGGATACACAAGGTCCCTATAATCTACATGTTCAACGGATTTGCTAGAACCGGGTGCAATATCAGCCCATGTAGTATTAGGAGGGAGCCAAACTCGCGGGGACCAAAATGAGTCCAAAACTTCGCGCAACATTTTTTTACAGAAATAAAAATTAAACCACTCTCCTTAATTTGATGAAAATGATTTTCAAATCCTAAACATGTCTCTTCCCCGCCACACTTTCAGAAACACTAAACTAAAAATTAAATTATTTTAGATCTTCGACCAACCCACACCCATTGAAAACCCACCAAATGAATTAACTAACATGAGTATGAAGAATGTTGCAAGTATAAAGTTAAAAGTTCCCGCAATATATATTAAATAGAAGAAACATTGAATTCACAATAAAATAAACATTTTTATTTATATGTATATATATATATATTTTTATAGGCCCACTTGCACCGACGTAACCCGGTTGATTGGTTGGTGTAATGGCCCTGCAGAAGGTAGAGTGTTTTTATTTACATGATAAGTAATTACCAAGTATTTTGAAACACGTATTTGTACGTAGTATTTTTAAAACGCGTAATGAGATTGCTCAGTATTTGAATACCTAAGAGATCCAGCTCTACCTGCAACGCTTCGTAAGTAGCTTTTAAACGAACTTTTGTAGTAGCCATTGGATCTTGAATTTTGTATTATGAGAAAAAACACAACAAAGTAAAATAACATCTTACAATAAGCAGAGATAGTACAATAAACAATAATAAAGGATGTTTGTTGCTTTCTGAAATAAAGGCCTTCGTAAACCCCTTCTTTAAGTTTTGATTCTAATTGGCATTGAAGTATTTTAACTATGAGAACATTGTTGTAACATTTTTTTAAACGAACGTGATAAAATTCTAAATTGTAGTGAAAACAGAAGAAATCTGTTGGTAAATTTTGGAATGGATTACGTTATGGAAACTGGACACATTATAAAAACTGGAAACGTTATGAAAGTGGAAACTGTAATTATACTTTGTATTGATAATTGCAACATTTGCAAATAAACCAAATAAATATTATTTGGCCATCATATTACCGTGTATTAATTGTTGTTGCTGTTGGTAATTGTTGTGTGTTGTTATTATTGTTTTGTAAATTCAGAAGAACGCCATTGTGCTACTGATCGTGGTAAGTGTGTAATACTAGTGGTAGTGTAGTTAAAGCGATATCTGAATAAATATTTAAAATATTGGGAAATTTATAAATAATAATTAAATTATATTTATATATATATATATATATAAGAACTTATTATTCATTTACAAATAAGGAGATGAATTTGATTTTTTTTTAACATTTTTTAAAATATTTTACTTTTTCCTGTATATTTCAAAGTCGATACAAGTTTGGCTAAGATTTATTTTTAGTAAAAATAAAAACTCTATTTATACTAGAATATCCCCATTATGAGGAAAATTATATCTTGAAACAACATAGGGCTAGTAAGGCGAGTGAACCTGGCCTCAAAAGTACCTCCCACCCTACCACCCAATATATACCGAAAATAGTAGTTACCGACACGATTTTGATCTTCCGTCTCTCTCTAGGGTTGCGTCGCTCACTCATTCGACGTATGTCGATAAAATGATGAAAAAATGGACCGAAGCTGTCACTTTGACGTTTTGTCTGTAATTTGTCATATTTTATGTTGCAGTTTTGCAGACGTGATATGTACGGATATTTCGTGTTACGCGAATATTTGTTACTTCGTGGTTATTTAAACCACGTAGGAAGTACTATTTACTAACTTGGTATTTTGCTTTGATTAAAATCCATCGGAAAATAATCGGACGTAACTGAATTCTCGATTTTTGGGACATGCTTCGGAACATTCTAGTCAACAATAGATAGTTAATTCAAGAAGTATTCTTCCACGTTCTGCAATGTCAAGTGGTACAAAATGTAGTATAGTAAATTTAAATATTAATTTAACCAGCAATAAACGGCATAAAGCAGTGTATAAAATAAGTCGAAAATTGTGTATCTGCACATGCATCCGATTGGCCGAATGTCGTTTAAATACTGCAAGTTCATTATTATTTAACCTGAGAGTAGTGACAATTCGTCAATCATTAGGTTCTGTTACATTCATAAATTATATTTGGGGTGTCAGAGATGCTTGCATTTCCTTTAGAAAACCAATTACTCATGTAAAATTCCAACATTCCAACAAATTCCTTGTAAGTATGTATCCATGAGAAGATTAATAATGGACTTTTTGGCAGTTGTATTGCACATATTAGCTTAGTATACTACACTAAGTATTACATAACACTAAGGTCTTAGATTCAAGTTGTTTGACAAATTTCCACCCTAATTCTTCTATAATTAATTTCACTTTTATTTCCAGAAAATGTGACTCGGTTACATTTAATAGGATTGAGTTTAATACAGTAGTCTTAAGAAGATTCATATCAGTTCGAATGCCTAGACAATTGTTCTCATTAACCACCTTAGAAATCATCTGCATACAAAATGTGTTCGAAGTTAAAAAAACGTGATCCAATGTCATAAATGTATAACATTAAATAATGTGTCCCGGTTGTGAATCCGGTGGTACTCTTGATGTTATATTCGCCGCGTTATATTGTTCAGCCATGGAGTACTCTCCCGCAGGGCGTCGTCTCACTTTTGTCCCAAGAGAACTTACTGTACCATTCTTTATACCGTGGTATAAATCTCTGTGGACCCAATTACTTTTAATTTTTTAAGTAGTTTAGAATGATTGAATCGATCGAAGCATTTGAAAAGTGTGTATAAACATGTATAAATATATATTTCTAATATATTATTACTATTTTAAAGATATAAAAATAAATAATATAATATAATTACTTTTCAAAATAAATAGGAATATGTATATTAAAATATCTACATTTATGACTATATGAAAAATAGATAATACAAACATATAGCCATCTCTGCGAGTAAGGGATAAACTAATTTCTTATACTCAATACTGTATCGGCATAATATTCCTTTATCTATAAATAAATAAGTTAAATATGTCTTCTATTTAGTTAATGGCTAGTACCTATCTGATGTAAATGTATCCGGAGGGTCTTTATATATTTTTGAATGTTGATGACCAAAATGTACTAACCATAAGATAGATCGAAAAAAATATTAAACGGTATCTCTTATGTTTTGGGTTGGTATGACAAGGAAAGACATTTATTAGTTGTTGTCTTCTTTTCGCTGAGAAAACAATATTTTCTATTTATTTATTTATTTATGAATGGGAAATTCTGCCTAACTAGGCTAATATTCAAAAATAACAATATGCTATTCGATATATAAGAATGCTTCTTAAAATAATTTTGCTGCAAGGACAGGATGCACATATAACTTTTTTTTCTATTACCATTTTATGCAAATTAGATGAGCAGTGATAATTTCCACCTCATCAGACTGGAACGCTTTGCGGATGGCCTTCACAACTCTGAAACCAGTCTTAATATGGTGTTTGCGCTCGACGGATAAATATCATACCATGTTTAATAATGGTAATGACAAAACAAAACTGATAAATGGGTAGTGTTTCTGAGGATTCGATGTTTCGGACGTAATGCCACGTCCATGGCCCTATAGACACAATCTAGTCTGGTAGTAGTCATCAAGTATGATGAATATTTTTTTTATTACCCATTCTAAAAATATACTAGTTCTTATAGAAACTAGCATTATATTAAAGGTATTGAGGAAACAGACAATGAAAACTAAAATACAATTAAAAAAACAGGATGACATCCCGGATGCGGGCCCTCCGTTGCGGATGGCCGTCACGGCTCTGAAACCAGCCTTTGTGATCGACGGATAAACCTTAAATCTTAAGATGTTTAATAATGATAATTACAAAATTCTGGGTAGAGTTTCTGAGTAGTCTATGCTTTGGACATAAGGCTACGTCCATGGTCGTATAGACGCAGTGGAATGATTCGGAATTTTATTAATAATGCGGTAGTAGTGATCCATCATGTTGAATATTTTTTTATTAAATATTATAAAAATATACTAATTTTTTTTATAGAAAATAGCATTGTATTAAAGGTATGATGAAACAGACAATTAAAACTAAAATACAATCTGGTATCCAGCAAAGGGCTACGCTAAGTGGTTTATTTCTTATTCTATTAATAATATTTTTACCGCAGTGAAAAAATGTAGTTTGTTACTGTATGTGGTCGATGTGAAGATATGCCTGTGAGTGACTTCATTATTTGACATCTTATACAAGATGACATCAATCGTCTCTTAAAGTGGGCTGCAGATAATAATTTACAATTTAATGCGTCTAAATGTGTAGCGGTATCTTTCTCACGAGCTTTGCGCATCAAAGTAAGTTTTAAGTACTTTCTGGGCAATGAGATTATTCGCAGATGTGATGAAATTTGCGACCTGGGGGTTTTGTTTGACTCGCGTCTAACATTTCATTTGCACTTGCACGTTTCAATAACATGTTGAGAATCGTCCTTCGAACCAGTCGATCTTTGAGTAAGCCGAAGTCGATCTCGCTTTTATAATGCACGTTTGTGAGGATTATATTGAAGTATAGTTCCATTATCTAGAGTCTTCATGAATTCTCTGTAATATTCTGGAGGTCACCCAGGGGAGGTTCCTAAGATACCTTTATCTCCATATGTCTCCGTTATTGTGTTTTTTTTTCCAGATTAGTTCTGGTTATTTTTTATTATTATTATTTTTGGTTTTTAATGTTGTTTTTTTTATAATATTTTTATTGTTTTTCTTGTATGTTATGAATTGAAATATGTACATGTGGAAACCTCTTGAATAAATAAATAAATAAATCAAATAAAAGAATGAGATCACATCCCCGATGTATTTGCTGGTATCCGTTGGAATTGAAACAGGAATGGCTATGATACTCTGCAGCATACCGCTCACTTCTGGTATGCTTATAGGGTCATTCTGCTCACATGATACGGTACCATGGTACCGTACCATGAGCATGAGCTTATGAGCATACCTGCTACGGTAGTGCTTTCACCTGTTTTTTTTTATTTATTAAGTAGGTGATTGTCACTAGTATTTCCATTCAAGAGAACCCTTAAATACCAAAGTGTTTGTTTAAATCCTAGTTAATGTTCATATCTTGTGATTATAAGTAATGAAAGTAGGTATCTAAAATATGTTATATATTCATGGAAATACAAATTGAATTATATTACAGTATGAATAAGTTTATTATTAAGTTTAATACCAGCGCCATCTGAATTAAAATTGATAAATTTAAAGAGAAAAGCTATACTTTCATTTGATAATAACAGATGGCGGCAAATAATATATAAAAGTATGACGAGCATTTAATGAAAATATATAGTTTAATACAAGAAATGGTGTCAAATACATATTTAAAGCATATCTTCATACTGTATTTGAAATGTTTTTCGCTATCTATTTAGTTGTGGGAAGTTTGAATTACCGTGTCGTTTTTGAGAATTTAGAAGTATTGGTTTTTTTTTCAATCAAAACACAGATGGTCTGACCATTTTTATTTATGATTTAAAAAATAAATAGTGATGAAATAAAAGATATTTTTTATTAAACTGATAGTATTTTAATCTCATTTTTGCTATTTCATAATTCAAAGCTTATTTTCCAACACATTAAAAAATTAGACAATATAATATATGTACCAACATTTTAAATGATGCAATTATCATTAACAATTTTAAGTTGGTATTTTCTGGTGTTTACGAGTTATATAAGAAAAACATCTACAATACAATAAAGGTAGGCAACTTTGCGAGATTCATAAAGTAAAAATGATAACGGAGGTCCCGATGATTTGAATGACTCAAATCGTTGATCGTGGTAGGCAGATTTCATTTTAATTATAGTATTCTTATATAAAAACAATGTGAATCTGACGACTCGTTTTTGTGGTATTCCTGAACACATAAGATTTCTATTGTTTACCAATGCATTGATGCATATTGGTAAACAATTTGTAGTGGCAGTGTTCAGGCAATTGAAATGATTTTTGAAACATGGAAAAAGAGTATAATGTCAACGAAATAGCAGCTTTATTGTTTTCTTATTAAAGCAAGATATTTAATATTAAACTACTTAATATATTTTAATGGAAATTGTATAGAAATTACATACATTGCTGTTACATATGGCATAGTTTCAAATTTATATTCTGTTGAATTAATCTGGTGGTTTATCTAGCGAGTCACAATGAACAACAACAACATATAGCGAGTAACAAATATTTTTTTTTTATTATTATAATGAATTATAAGCTTCAGAATACATGTTGAGATAAAGTTCAAAATATTTGCAACACATTTAAATAGGTAAATATAATTTTATGTGTTGATGGAATACAAGATATTTAATCTGGGTGATCATCTTCCTTCCTATATAGGGCAGAGTCTCTTGGAGTATATAAATATCTATACTATATTATAAGAATTTTTAAAATTAATTGACCAAAAGGCCGACTATTAAATTATATGTTACATTTTATTTTAAACAAAAGTTTATTGTAAAGGTTAAATTATAAAGTTTTGTAAAATGTTTCAACATATTAATAGCTTATTTATGAGATAAACAAAGTGACACTTATACTTAGAAAGTATATTTTCCGATACTAAAAAGTAATGCTTAAGTAAAATTTAACATTTTACCCATTTAATAGTTGCATAATTATTTTATACAATGGAGCCACATTAAAACACATTTCTTGCAAATCTTCCTGTGTACGACACACGCTGCCTTGAAAACAACGAATATATGGTAAGTATCGACGTTGAGCTCTTCGGTTTTCTTCAGGATTAACCTGAGGGTGAATATTTGATCTGTGGTTGATTTCCCTCTGCAGAAGCAGCTTTGGTAATAGCCGACGTTGTTTTCTGACATATACAGAATATATGATAAGATTTTGTAGGCAGTATTCCACAAGGTGATTCCTTGGTAGTTCGCTCACTTAGAGGATCTTGTTTCTTGTGTAGAAGGTATATTATGCTATAATATAGTTAAAGTGGTGGTGACATTTTTAAAGTTCCGTGCCTCCATGTTTAAAGAGTTCTCCCGATAGACCATCAGTGCTAGGTAATTTATTATTCTTTAATTTCATGTTCTCATCCAAGGACGGTAATAGCTAGTCATCTATCATGCACTGTTGTGTGGTTTATCTGTTCATTAACCTCCCCACCTACAGCATTCAGTAAGGCGTCAAAATATTTTTCCCATCTATCAGAACTTTTGCCTTATCATTTAGAATACTTCCATCCTTCCTCTGATAATGAATTAAACGATAGAACAGCCGCTGTGATTGTGCGACAGTCCAGTCTCTTTGAGTTAGAGTAGGAATAAAAGCGCTTTTTCTTATGCTGTATTTTCTTTTCCAAACGTCGTAAATCCTTATATTCCTGTACTGACTGGCGTGCATGACACGGGTTAGTTCTCCAGAGAGCCTTTGTTCTTTAGATCAGTTATCTGCTGGCACTCGGAATCAAACCAATGGCCTTGTTTCTTAACCAGGGTTTCTTCAGCAGCTGAAGTGATAGCTTATTTGATATTGCAACAGTAAAAGTTAATACAATTGACAGATCCATACCCATACGATACATTATTCAATTTTATGCACGTACCACGGTTTAAATAATGTTAACCAAGTAAATAATCTACGCGGTTAATGTAAAAAGGGTTGACAATTCGCTAGAAAACGATTTTGCTTGTCATTTTGACAACTCGATATCACTTTTTTTTTTTGGCAATATATTTTTAAAGTAGATTACACCAACTATTTAATTATCTGTATATATATATATATATCAGGAAAGCTTACAGTTCTACCTAATAAACTAATAAAATGATATTAAAAAACATTTTGATGAATTGAAAATATATAATAAATATAAATTTAACTAAATTTCATAACAAACTTTTCAAATTAGGGTCGTGCCAGTTCGGCCCTGGACGCTTTATTTACTGAAAGAAAATTCTGCAAATTTGCTCAAAGCAAGAAATATAGACGATCTAATGGTGGTCTGAGCGGGTGAGTTTTAATTTCACTTTTGATGGTAGCTGTAGTACATTCGAATTTTCAGCTCCATACAAAAATGTAAAAAAAAGAGGGTTTTTGGGCCCTCACTCTCAAAATAGGTTTCCGACTGGGTTCCCACTACTGGATGTATTGCACGTCGCTATTGCGCATTTAACTTCATACTCGGTTTAGTTGGAACCTACTTGTGGAATAGCGTATTGGTCTTTCAGTAAAAATTCCATACTAAATTTCTAGTTCTGCCGGTTCGGCCCTGGACGGGTTATTTACTGAAAGAAAATTCTGCAAATTTGCAAGAAGCAAGAAATATAGACGATCTAATGGTGGTCTGAGCGGGTGAGTTTTAATTTCACTTTTGATGGTAGCTGTAGTACATTCGAATTTTCAGCTCCATACAAAAATGTAAAAAAAAGAGGGTTTTTGGGCCCTCACTCTCAAAATAGGTTTCCGACTGGGTTCCCACTAATGGATGTATTGCACGTTGCTATTGCGCATTTAACCTCATACTCGGTTTAGTTGGAACCCACTTGTGGAATAGCATATTGGTCTTTAGGTAAACAAATCATATTAAATACCGTGTTCTAGCCAATACGCTATTCCACAAGTGGGTTCCAACTAAACCGAGTATGAGGTTAAATGCGCAATAGCGACGTGCAATACATCCAGTAGTGGGAACCCAGTCGGAAACCTATTTTGAGAGTGAGGGCCCAAAAACCCTCTTTTTTTCACATTTTTGTATGGAGCTCAAAATTCGAATGTACTACAGCTACCATCAAAAGTGAAATTAAAACTCACCCGCTCATACCACCATTAGATCGTCTATATTTCTTGCTTTGAGCAAATTTTCAGAATTTTCTTTCAGTAAATAACCCGTCCAGGACCGAACTGGCAGCAGAACCAGAAATTTAGTATGGAATTTTTACTGAAAGACCAATACGCTATTCCACAAGTGGGTTCCAACTATACCGAGTATGAGGTTAAATGCGCAATAGTAACGTGCAATACATCCAGTAGTGGGAACCCAGTCGGAAACCTATTTTGAGAGTGAGGGCCCAAAAACCCTCTTTTTTTCACATTTTTGTATGGAGCTCAAAATTCGAATGTACTACAGCTACCATCAAAAGTGAAATTAAAACTCACCCGCTCATACCACCATTAGATCGTCTATATTTCTTGCTTTGAGCAAATTTTCAGAATTTTCTTTCAGTAAATAACCCGTCCAGGACCGAACTGGCAGCAGAACCAGAAATTTAGTATGGAATTTTTACTGAAAGACCAATACGCTATTCCACAAGTGGGTTCCAACTATACCGAGTATGAGGTTAAATGCGCAATAGTAACGTGCAATACATCCAGTAGTGGGAACCCAGTCGGAAACCTATTTTGAGAGTGAGGGCCCAAAAACCCTCTTTTTTTCACATTTTTGTATGGAGCTCAAAATTCGAATGTACTACAGCTACCATCAAAAGTGAAATTAAAACTCACCCGCTCATACCACCATTAGATCGTCTATATTTCTTGCTTTAAACAAATTTTCAGAATTTTCTTTCTGTAAATAACCCGTCCAGGACCGAACTGGCAGCAGAACCAGAAATTTAGTATGGAATTTTTACTGAAAGACCAATACGCTATTCCACAAGTGGGTTCCAACTATACCGAGTATGAGGTTAAATGCGCAATAGTAACGTGCAATACATCCAGTAGTGGAAACCCAGTCGGAAACCTATTTTGAGAGTGAGGGCCTAAAAACCCTCTTTTTTTCACATTTTTGTATGGAGCTCAAAATTCGAATGTACTACAGCTACCATCAAAAGTGAAATTAAAACTCACCCGCTCATACCACCATTAGACCGTTTATATTTCTTGCTTTGAGCAAATTTGCAGAATTTTCTTTCAGTAAATAACCCGTCCAGGGCCGAACCGGCAGAACCAGAAATTTAGTATGGAATTTTTACTGAAAGACCAATACGCTATTCCACAAGTGGGTTCCAACTAAACCGAGTATGAGGTTAAATGCGCAATAGTAACGTGCAATATATCCAGTAGTGGGAACCCAGTCGGAAACCTATTTTGAGAGTGAAGGCCCAAAAACCCTCTTTTTTTCACATTTTTGTATGGAGCTCAAAATTCGAATGTACTACAGCTACCATCAAAAGTGAAATTAAAACTCACCCGCTCATACCACCATTAGACCGTCTATATTTCTTGCTTTGAGCAAATTTTCAGAATTATCTTTCAGTAAATAACCCGTCCATAGCCGAACCGGCAGAACCAGAAATTTAGTATGGAATTTTTACTGAAAGACCAATACGCTATTCCACAAGTGGGTTCCAACTAAACCGAGTATGAGGTTAAATGCGCAATAGTAACGTGCAATATATCCAGTAGTGGGAACCCAGTCGGAAACCTATTTTGAGAGTGAGGGCCCAAAAACCCTCTTTTTTTCACATTTTTGTATGGAGCTCAAAATTCGAATGTACTACAGCTACCATCAAAAGTGAAATTAAAACTCACCCGCTAAGACCACCATTAGATCGTCTATATTTCTTTCTTTGAGCAAATTTGGAGAATTTTCTTTCAGTAAATAACCCGTCCAGGACCGAACTGGCAGAACCAGAAATTTAGTATGGAATTTTTACTTAAAGACCAATACGCTATTCCACAAGTGGGTTCCAACTAAACCGAGTATGAGGTTAAATGCGCAATAGCGACATGGAACATATCCATATAAGTGAGGTAATATATGGATATGTTTCATATTGTTATTGCACATATTACCCAATAATTTGTTTAATTTGGTTCAATTCTGGACTATCTTTCCATATTAAATTAAAAACGAATCCTTTTATTTGTTATTATATTTATTCCTATTATATACGTATTTCTAGGAAGGTTATTTACTCATTTTTTATAAAATTTAAACGATTTTACTGTAACGGCCAGTTTTTTTTTGCGTATCAATCGCTTAATAACGACGAACGACGTACGTCGGCATGTGTCTAAACGACGTCTGTCCAAAAGTGGGCGTGGCCTAAAATCCATAGATTACAAATTGAGGCCAGGTTCACTCGCCTGGGCTAGTATGGGTTCGTTCGAACTTAGTCAAGTGTCAATATTTGTTTCTCATTTATCAAATTTCACCCATTGCACAAACAGGTTGAGTTGTCGCTGTCATGTCATTGTCAAGTAACTTATTGCTATGGTGCGTCTACATACCGTACACACGTTTCTACAAACATACATACATTTCTAATGTAATTTTTTTATAATGAATATTATTTTATTTTTCTTGGGTTTTAAAGACTAAGTTCACTCATACCTTACACTATTCTATATTTTTAAATTTCAAAAGATTTCGTAACATGTCAAACTAGTAAAAATATAAATTGTATGATTTAAAGTACATAATTTAGTAGAATAACGTAATGTAACTTAATACTAAAGTATAGTACATATTCTTTTGGTTGTAATTTTTTTTTACGTATCTAATCATTATGTGTTCTATTATTTTACTCATTTAAGGGTAGTATTTACTTTTAGCACGTATTTTTCTATCTATTTTTAAATACCTTCAAAATTTCATTTAAATATATATTTTGTTTTCCTTCCATGAGCTAAAGTAAAATGAAAATGGTTTGCATTAAATGCCTGTACGAGCAATTTTAAATAATATTAGTGCCAAAAAATCAAACATACTAAATATTATGTGGTTACCACAATGTAGTCTGCATTTTATTAAACCTTTTGAAGCTCTTAAATTAAGTGCACTACTAAAAAATTACAATGAAAGTACAATGAGATCACGGTAGTCTGTGACCTTTTTTGACTCGTTTGACTTTTTACCCAGCGGTCTTAGGTTCGAATCCACACATAGTCATAACATTTTTAATGCTTCATTAACACCATATCCCCCTAATTCTACCATAAACATATTTAGCTAGTTCAATAGGACCCAAAATAATTGCAATTTTTTTAACAAAAATAAAAGTGTATGTTGCTCATCGCGTATAAAAATTAAATGCTACCATAAAAAAGGTCTACCTTTGTACGGGCATTGCTTAGTTTTGTAGAACTTTGTATATATGTCAATTAAGTGTCATGTTACTATGCCAAAAAATAAATAAAATTATCTCTACGCTCTTTCTTTTTTCCACGATTGGTATATTCTTAACTTCAACTAGAGGAATTGTGTGCCGAGCAGTTGCTTTTCCCGGATTTCTACTTCTCTGTATTGATTGACAATGAAACCACCCATCTACCTACTAAAATATTTGTTCTTTGAACTAATTATCTTTCAGATCGATTGATTAGTTAATTTCTTAACTACGAATCGAGGGTACTTTAATACACTATGTATTTGTAAAACGATACATTATAGCCCTTGGCTTCAAATTAAGGTTAAACAATTTGGTATCTAAAATAGCCGCAGGTGAATCGAATTGAATTGGTTGCTGCTCATTTAATAATTTTGCTGCTCGAATAGATTTTTAGATGCGCCCTTCCCCCGTTTGCCCTGGGATGAAAAATAACTCGGTCTGAGGCTATAACATGCTTAGTCTTTTTAATGTTTGTTTAAGCTGGTAATATAAAGGCTCCAAAGAGTGAAGCCACCTGACTGAAATGCAGCAGTCAGTGTTAATTTCAGATCTAATGCTCCGTGGGGCATTTAACAGGTTGGGGGGAGGGGGGGGGGGCGGTAAATAAATAAAACAAAGTAATATCCACTATCGATTCACGTTAATTATTAATATTTGATTGTAGAAAGGATGCTATGCTGGACACATCTGGGCTCCCAAAGACCCGTTTACATTTTCTGAAGCAAAGCCCGAGTTTTGCAAGTTTTTGTATTATTGTATCTATACTATCAATGCTCTGTTTAACATCAATTAAAAATTTAATATATAACCACGTTAGTTTAGGTAATGCTAAGTGGGCAACTACTGTATGGTAGTTACCAAATAAATAGGTTTTTTTTTCAGTTGAATATTTTTTGTTTTGAAAAATTATAAATCTTTGAATAAATGCCTAAATTAATGCTACCGTAAAAAGTACCATCACTAAAAAAAATTTTCTTTTTCTGTCGACATTCGCATTATTCAAATAATTTTATGTGAACGTGATGCGCGCGCATTCCCATGCATCCAAACATGGCCGGTCGAAGTGGTTATGATGATCGCGATTCGAGGTAAATATTTTATTAGAATTATATGTTTTCGTTGTTTGATTCCTGCAATACCATGTTTTTCATCAAAATATTTTGTATTATTTCCTGTAACTACATTAAATCTGTCATTTCGTACACGTGTGTAACAAGTTTGACATTGTGATAACAACCGTTAGTAAGTTGCTTTTACCTTTGATTCGGCTAGACGTCCACATGTCTACATGGTTTTTTCAATGATCAGACCTTCTAAAACAGTAACTTTTATTTTCTATACTGTCGTGCGGATTGGACCTTTTTTAGATCAAAAACATGTATGTATGTCAGTTTCAATATATAACCTGATTTGTCAAAATGATACATTTTTCTTATTTTCCAGGGATTATGGTGAAGGTGGAGGTAGAAGAGGTATCGGCGGAAAACAATTACCCTCAGAACCTCCTTACAAAGCTTACGTCGGAAATTTACCAAAAGGCGTAGTTCAGGGTGATCTACATCATATATTTCAGGTATGCATTTGGCGTCTCTGATCTTCCGAGTGGTAAGTATTTGTAAGGGCATAATGCAATAAAGTACATAATTTTGTTTGGCGGCTTTCCAGGATTTAAAAGTGAAAAATGTACGACTGGTTATGGACAAGGAAACTGACAAATTTAAAGGATTTTGTTACGTGGAATTTGAAAGTTTAGATGATTTGATAAAAGCAATTGATTTGAATGGCGTCATAGAAGTCGAGGGACATAACCTGAAGATTGATGTCGCTGAAGGAAAACGAAATGAAAGGTAAAACTACTAACTTTGTATTATTTTTTAAATCAGTAAATGGTTTGGAGCGGACAATGGCCTAAATGTTAATCATCAGAATCTGGTGCATTACAGTATTGACAATGTTAGGTAAAACACAAATGATCTTTTAGAAATGTGATTCTAAGTATATCATAGAACAGTTTAATTATATGAATCGCCCTTACTTACCTCAATTCTTCGTATTAAGCCATGTATCCAAAATTTGACATTGCAACGGTGTTGGTAAGAATATCAGTGATATTTAACGTGTGCATGCTAGGCTGGCAAGGGAATAAACTAATATAAAAACATCCCGCCGACAGCGAGCATAGCTTAAAATTGCTTGTCAGTGGCTGCACAAAATGGAGTGCATATTTATATCGACCATCGACTGGCGGCAATTGTCATAGTATTGTCAGTTTCCATAGCTCGCATACAACGCTTTTACACAATTAAACTATTCTATCCTTGCTTCATGCATTTAATAATTTTTCAGAAACTTATTTAATTTTATTTTCGTATTTCGTATAAGCAACCACCATAAGAATAAATGAGATGATATATTTTTCTCATCACCTCTTTTAAACAAATCTGGTGACACATTCATGATTTGTCAGTTGTTTTGACCGGGCAACGCAAATTAATAATCGCAAATTTTGTTTTATGCGTAACGAGGTTTGTTTGACTCCGATAACAAAGGATTTAGACCGGTGTTATGTATAACATAAAAATCTGGAGTTGGCTGCTGAAGCTCCTGCAGAATCTGGTTGTTATTCTGGATTTAGACTACTAATAACCCCAACAATAAATGAAAATAGTGAAAAAAAGTAGTGTTGATTTTTTTTTCAATTTTTAATGTAATACATTCTGATTGGGCTGGTTGCCCCTCAAGTGATTTTCGATTAGTGAAGAAACGGATGCCTTTGTGAACGGTTGCTTTATGCTGTTTTGGGTGGTTTTGTATTTGCTGCGTTTAATATCATTAAAGACGTTTTGTTTTAAAGAATCTCATTTTTGTGTTTTTGAATTGTTTTAAAATTTATATTACAATTTTTCTTCCATACCTTCACATAGTTTTATTACTTCCGTGTCTAATTATAAAATTAGTACATTATAAAAAAATAAAAGTATGTAAAGTAAAATAAAATACACCATATTCCGCAACCTTATGCATAAGCTTAAAGAGGTGTTTTATTCACTATTCTAGGTATGATTTTGAATAAAAAATATTAAAATCCTTTTTAGCCGAATTTTATTACTTTTTTTGTAATAGTGTAAACAACCGTTGCTATTTTTGTGTGAGTGGGTTGTCGCGGCGCTGCGCAAGACGGAAGAAGAATATGGTAGATATTTTATTTACTGCGATTTACTTACCTTTATAAATGCTGACAATGTTGTCTTCGGACGATGCCTGTCCTTTCATATTGTTCACCGTGCAGCCGAAGGCAAACGTTTATTCACCAATCCATTTCCCGATGAACTCTTTCCATAAACAAGGGATCTCAAACACAGTCTTCCCACAGTTGATTAAACGCTGCCTGTTTCAGTTTCTCATTTCTTTAACAGTATCACATTTTCTTTCAAAAACAAAATTCTTGATTTGGTTAATGTACTGTGTGGCGGTGTACCATCTTACGTCTCGTAAGCAGTTTGATGGAAACTCATCCATAATATCCTCTAAATAGTCGTTAAGAAATTACAAATACGTCTCACCATTTTAGCGGGCGGGCATATTGGACCATAAATGTTGTTGTCAAACATCGCTGCCCAAACGTTGATGGACAGATATATTCATCAAAACAATGTTTTTTATTTTACAGAGGTGGTGGCGGTTTTGACCGCAACCGAAGGGACGGCGGTGGTGGTGGTGGTGGCCGTGATGGTGGCCGTGATGGTGGCCGCGCTGGCAGCAACTTCCGCGGAGGACCACCCTCAGGAGGTAGGGGGGGCGGCTATGATGAATTTGGTGGGGGGAACTTTGACAGGCGGGGGGCTGGTGGGGGACCCCGGGGGGGCTTCGGCTATGGACAGGGTGAGATCATCTTCTATCATTGTCATACTTTCATTTGAGAATACGCCGCAAGCCAGAACCAACAAGCAATCGACCGTCTATAAACAAATACTATTTAGTTTAATTTATATTCTGAATGCTACTTAATATTTTGTGGTTTATTTTCATTAACATTTTTTGATTGCGTAAACAACATAGCGTTTTGAAAATTTTGGCTGTAAGCTACGTCTTCGAATTTCAAATCAAAAATAGTTCCTAAATTTATAATTATAAATTATAAAAAAATTATATTGCTAAAATTTATCAATAATTTTATTATGGTAAAATTTTTATCACCGTTCATTTCTTCATTATATGCAATGTGAAGAAATAATATGCTGTTATATTTTGTTCATAGTTAAATCTGTTTCTGGCTTGCGATTGATTCTGAATCTTATTCATTAGGATGTGGTTACAGTGTGGCCCTTTTATTTTTGCATTTCACCCATTGTCAGGCAGTTTGGTTGTTCTCCTACATAATAGTTTATTTTTTTATAAAAAACTTCTACCTATGTAAAAATGCAACGTGACCCTCTTTACAATGTTTTGCAGTTTATGGAAGCTACTTGCTTACATAATTCAGTGAAGCTTTAAAATAATTTAAAACAATAAAATCTTACATCAAAGTGACACTGTGCCCACATCCTTATTCATTGTGTAATGTTGCTCTTGGTATTAGAAGACAATTGTGTTGGCCATAAATTTCATTGGCACTTTTATCAAAATGTTTAAAAATCAATTATTATTAAGTATATTAAAAATTGTTAAAAATAGGTGAACAAACTACACATTGAGTGAGAATCGTCCTTTTGATTATACAGTGGTGCCTCGCATAACGAACGCCTCGCACAGCGAACGCTGCACACAACGAACTTCCTTTTCGTTCATTTCACGATTCATACAACGAACTTCGCTTCACACAACGAAGTCGCCCACTTCACACGATCACTGCCGATTTATTGCATCCTTCCGCGCAGGCAGTCGTTAGTCACTGAGCAGTACGCTTAACTTACGCACGTGTCGCAGCAATCGTTCTTCATTACGAATTAAATCGCACACGTATCACGGCAGTCGTCCTTTTAAGATAAACTCAACATTTTTTTTATATGATGGGTTCTAAAAAAAGCAGGAAGGTGATTTCTCTTGAAATGAAACAGGAAATAATTAGAAGGAGTGAATGTGGGGTAAAACAGTGTGACCTCGTCAAAGAGTTTGAAAAGAGAGAAACAAACGACTTTGGACAGGTTTTTCACTGCACCATCAGCCAAAAAGCGGAAAATGGATGAAGATGTGCAAGATTCGATTATTTCTTAAAATGTCTTCTTCTTTTTTATGTCATCTTACCATATTTTATGCTACAGAACGAATTATTTTTTTTAACATGTATTGTTATGCGAAAACGCGTTTCACATAACGAACTTTTCGCATAACGAACTTGCTCCTGGAACGAATTAAGTTCGTTGTGTGAGGCACCACTGTATGTCGGAGGGATGACCCTTGCACAGCCCAGATATCACAAGCTGAATGATTGGTTTTTATCATAATTTATAAACAATAATAATTATGCCTTACTTTAATAAATATTATTTGGACGTACGCTTTATCTGCGACTAAGGTTTCAAACCAATCATGTAGTTTTTACTCCAGACTTTTGAAGGCTGCTAGAGCGATCAGACAGCTCTCTATTTTTACACGGATTGTATACTTTGGATGGTGAAAGTATGGGTATGTTGCGCTTCAAAATGACAGATGTGGTACTCCGTACATGGATAAAAACATCAAGTCACAAAGCACAACCCATGGAAATATGAATATAATTTAGTTGGACGCCAGCCAAATGGAGCTTTGAATATTTACCTACACTTCAGGATCACCTTGTATATATGTTATAGGTTAAATGCGATGTGACATTTGATAAAAACAATCACATGATTACGTTAACATAGTAAAGAGAACTTTAACTGTTTGTAATTCGTTTATGAAAGCCATCCCCAAGTAGGATTATTTTCAGTAAGAAATAGTTATAATAAAAATATATTTTTAATAGATAAAGAGCATATTATTTTTCTCCATCTAAAACATTTAAATTGTATTAGAATGCCACATTTATTTTAAAAAACACTCAAATAGTCCAGTCAATAGTCAGTCTCCAATTTGCATAGCGCTTTCAGAATGGCTACGCTTAAAAATGTTATTTAGCAATTTCATAATTAAAATCAAATATCAGGAATCACAAAAAAAAATATACTTTTTCTAATTGACTAAAAGAATTCATCTACTTAAGATGGGAATAGTAGAGGAGTTTTACTTATAGGTTATAAGAAATTTACTCTCAAATTTTATATCCTACCGTATCATGCATGGGTGAAAGAATATCCATAAGGAACTACATCTGTTTGCTGTATCTTAATTTCCGCTTTAATTCATCAGTACTAATATTTCAGTTGTGAAACTTCCGCTTGGATTACTTTTCAAAGTTAACATTTTTCATCTATAACATTACTCATTTAACTTACTCTATTTTCTGACCAATATGCTATGCTAGATATTTCAAAACGGTTTTAATATAAAATTGAAATAATCAAATATTAAAATACACCACAAATTATTAATATACGAAGGAATATCTTGATTTTTTTAAGAGAAATTACTTACTAAAAATATAGAAAATGGCATTGTGTTCACTATAAGAAACAGAAATATAACATTTATTTGAAAATTTGAACCTTCTACAAAAAATACTGATATAAATCTCAATCGGTGGGAAGCTGATATAACTCATTTTATATATTTTTTTCTAAGTGCCAAAAATCAAGCTATTATGATTTGTGAGTTTGAACTATGTATTGACAGACACATTCAATTTAGTAATACAGTTATACGATTTCTGTGCACAAAAAGACCATAAAAAATCTCATTACTACACTTAGCACCACATAGATCCAGCCCTGGAATGTTTATTTGTTTGAGGGTATTTTGTGAAACTTCCAAATCTTGGCATGCAGAGGTTTAAAAAATGTTTTTGAAGAAAAATTGCAGGTAGCTCTTAAAGTTTCTTTAAGTATTCTCGGCTCCATACAAAAATTACCAACAAAGGTCTTTCTTTCCCTCCAGGCCAAAAACAATAATTGAATTTGATATATGGATCAAATACAAGTCGTTATAGCTATATGTAATTTTCGTGCACCTAGAGATACACATTTTTTGCTGGGTTTCTAAAATTCTATTTATTTACTAAAATACCACCTTCATTTTCTACTGCACCTGCTACAAGAACTTATCATTAGCATATCTGAAGCTTGAAAGGAAAACATATCCTTTGTTACTTTCCCACCTTTTTTTCATTGCTTTCACTCTGGGATCTAAATATACATTCTTGATTACTGGTAAGTTTTCGCCAATTCCAGGATGGATCTGCTTCTCTGGCCCTGGAGATTCAAATTGTGTTTTTTTTACGAGCGGGCACTACTTCAGACTATAGACTGAAAGTCACTATCAACCTATAGCAATATAAGTGAAACCGGAGACGTGTTTTAGAGCAAAATATCTGCTCATGCGGAAATTATGGTAAGAGTGAACTTTACCATTTCGCACCAAAGCACATCGCAATGTTTCGACTGAACTTCAAATACGGAAAGCTGTTAAGGGCGTTCTTTTGCCAACAGACAGTGGTATTCCCTAAGCAGGCAAGCAGTAAGTTAGCCTTGCTATCTTGAATGTATCTACAGCATGCGTTTCAAATTTCACCTTCTCAATGACACAATGATGGCTTAACAATAGTCTATTCGGTTCTATTTTCCTCTCAACCTCCCTAATCATCGACAAAGTTAAAGATTGGATACACAAGACTGGCAATACTACTTTCCTACTCTTTACATTATACCCCAACATTCATGCCCTCCATGTTTAGGCAGTGATTGTATTTACAAAAATTTAAGATTGATTTAAAGTCGTCATGCCATGCCATCCGTGTGTATTCCAAATTTTGAGTCTAATATTTTCATGCTCACATAATATGTTCATATTTGCGGTTCCGGATTGTGCGGTAACTTTACCAGTAGTTTCTAGAGCTTCATTCCATGAAAAAACTCAATACACATGGGGCACAACCTCTTAATTTAGGGAAAGAATACCGGGTAGAATATATAAAAATACCTTTAACAAAAAAAAAATGCTTTGAGAACCAGCCTACTGCAAAATTATATCAATCAGAGAGAAACTACGAAGATTTTTCAAGTTTATGTGAACGGAAGTTATTTTTACTTATCGTTGCCTCATACAACAAAAACAAAATGAAAGTTCTAGATCTGAAGCCACTTTTGGCTGCATGTGAAAAAAAAAGAAAGAAGAGACAAGAAATATTAAAACAAAATCTTTATTGATACAAAAGGAAAAAAGCAATATGTTTATTTTCTTTTCCTTTGTTTTATATATTGTTTTTTTTTTACTTTATACCGTAAAAAATAAGTAAATTTGGTTTTAGAAATAACTTTTATTGTTTTTGGAAAAATTTAGTAGTATTGGCTAGGGCACAATGTAAAAAGATTTTTAATCATCTACTAAATGATATTTTTTGTTTAGCAATAATTATTAATTTAAAATAATTATTTAAATTAAACATTTTTTTCTGATTTACCTATTTTTTTTAATAAACTAATCTTGGTATTTTATTGTGCCGGATAGGCGCAGGCCTTTTAGTCCTCCAAAACAAGTTTTTTGTTCCAGGAGTTTGTGTAAGTCATATTAGTAAGTTCAAACCACATTTAATTTTTTTTTTGCTCCTGTAAAATTGCATTTTCAGGCATAACCCCTTTGGCCTGAGACCCTCAAAATGTGCGCTGCACAAGCATGATTGAAGTCTGCTTGTCTATTAAGACAGGTCTTCTGTAATTTATCCATGGCGTATAGATTTTTTTAGCTGTCGTATTTTTTCAGCAGTCTTACAATGCGAAGATTTGTCCAGAATATATCTCATCATTGCCTTTCAATATTAGTATTATATTGTATGTATATCTCAAATCACATACATAATTATAAATAAGAAGTATGATTAGGTGTTCAATTATATATTGTTCTGTCCATATTCTATGAACTGATTACCAAACCGGCGTTTAGATGGCGGTGGTCTAAATGCAGGCGGAAACCGCGGCAACTACGGCAACTTTGGAGGTGCTGAGGAAGGTGGTCCACGCGGCAGCGACTGGGTTAGTCGCGGCCCTGCTCGGCCACCTTATGCAGGCGGCGGCGGCGGAGGACCACCTCCGGGTCGGGCCGGACCACCACCACCCAGGGAGAAGCGATTTGACGATGCTCCACCACCACCCTCACAAGCTGGTTAGTTTATTTATTACATACACTTTGTGAGTATTCCTCCGGTGGTAAATCTGGTTGGCAGGTTACATACGTAATTAGCATAATTGCTGCCTGCCTCCTGAAAATAATATACAGGTTGATCAAAAAATACACGAAATATTTGAATTTTGAATTTAAACACGTATTGTAAGAGCCTATTTTTTTTCTTAGGTTGGTACACATAGATATAATTAATATGTCAATTTTTAACCATTTTGGATTTGTAGTCTGTTTTTGATAGGCCGGTAAGACGCGTTTTATTGTCATCAGTGATTTTACCAGAGTGAAAATTTGTATTTAATTTTTGAGGTAAAACCAAAATGAAATGAATTGCCGGTGTTGGAATGTTAGAGACCGCTTATGGAGAGTCTGCTATGTAGAAAACAGCTGTTTACGATGGTATAAACATTTCGAAGAGGGCCATGAAGACGTTGATGATGACGAGAGACATGGGCTAATGCTAATGTCATCATCCACAAAATCAAAAAATTGTGTTTCCAATTGCTGAATCACTATTGAAGAGGTTGCAGAGATAGATGGTTCTTTTGGTGGTTGATTTCATACGAATCTTGTGAATCGATTATCACCAGTATTTTGGGCATGTTTCGAGTGACCGTCAAATTCGTCATTATAAATTGTGATACTTTTCTGTAAACAATTTCAAGGTCACCATCACTAATATTACTGTATTTTGTATTTTTATCTTTTTTAATTAAATATATTATATGTTACTTATGTATGTAAATATTAAACGCAAAGGTACAAGGAATAGTCGTAAAGGTGCTACCAGCATGAATGTACCAAAATAAATTCTTATAACATACTATATTGAAAAAGTCAGTACGAGCTTACCGGGTAAATTTTCTGCTCTATATTTGAGACTGATGACAGTCGTCACATTACTATACCACAACATCATCAAAATCGATCTAGGTGGCTCTCGTCAATTCGCAAAATAGATTTTATCAAAACAAAAAAAATGGACATTACTACAAATGTCAGAATAGCAAACTGATACGCAAGATAAATCATCTATATTAAGATGATTATCTAGTGCAACTTTATGTATTGTTGGGAATATTTTAAATACGAACAAGTGATCAAATAATGTGTCCATAATTCATAAAGTAGTGTATAGTAAAAGGAATTATGTCCACAGCTGCAAGCGGTCGTCCGAAGCTAAACCTCCAGCCGAGAACTGTCAAAGACCCAATTAACGCTCTGGCGGAAACGAGTCAAGCGTCCTCCATTTTCGGTGGGGCTAAGCCGCGCGAAGAGCGGTCTGTCGATAGGGACTAGTAAGGGACCGCGGACCCCTATGCAACTGCGATGCATTGAACAGGCGATCCTTGAACATTTGGATAAAGTTTGTTAATAGCTGAAATATGTAACATAATACGTTGTCCGACATTCGTCTGTGGTTGTTGTGCCGACAAGTGAATTTTTGTGTTTCATTGTGTTAATTATTACCTATTGTCTTTTCTCTAAATTTTGACATTTAAACTGCAATTATGACAAATTTTATAAAAACTGTTATTTTGTGCATGTGGTGGCAATATTCAATTCATGGTAGAATATTTAAATTTTGCTTTTAAAGCGCTAACCACTCTTTTAGATCCAACAACCATTTTCCTTGTAAACTTCTAGAAGGACTGATATTTAATGTTCCATGTGACAAAAAGATTTTAGATACTTCTAAATAAAAATGATGTGGCTATGGCTTGCACCTGACCACTCGAAGTAGCATAAAGAAGCCTTTGGTCTGTTGTCATTTTGCCATCATATTTGTTTTTAGTTGGAAAATCAACAATTAGTACACTTTTCCTAAACTGCTGATTTTTTGTCTGCGGAGTATATATTTCGATAAATGTCCGGCTTTTTGTAATTTCAGTCAATTTTAATATACTCCCACTAAGAAAACTCTGTTACAATTTGACATAACTTTAAAGGAAACAAGCTTGTTTGTAGTTGTAGATATTTGTTTTAATTTTACGCAAGAGGCGGATTAATATTACATTTAACTGGTTGTAGATGATTGTACAAGAGCCACGGTCGATTGTTCGTAAAAACTAATGTATGTGTACAGTGTATTTTTTTCGCTTTTAACAGACTAATTTTGGAATGCTTCCGATTAGGTATTTCTCTCTATGGATAGGGGCTTATCCATATTTTTTATATGAAATAAATTTTTAAAAAATATTAAAAATATACGCATATGTAAAACAGACACAAAAATTCATTGAACGATTATATGAAAAATATTATTTTTGAGTCCTAGTGTAATCTAGTTACAATACGATTATTTCTACATACTTAGCTATTACGTTATTCTTTTTATTATTATTTGCTATTTACTTTCTGTGGTCTGTTGGCGTTTCACATCTCATTTAGTGTAAAAATTATTTCACAATTTAAAACAATGCAGAATGGCTAAAAATTTTAAGTGTATCTGATACTTTTTGCATTTGCGGATTATTTGTTGTTTTATTAAGATATTCTTTTTATGCAATTACCTGTGTAAATTAACCTAGAAATGTTAATATCATCGAATTATGTTATTATATACTACATGCATGTGTCGAAATTATAAATTAATGGGTGTAGTTTGTTTCTTCTAAAACATTTAAAATATGCTTGAAAATATGCTAAGTGAGTCCTCATTTCAATAAAATTGCAAAAATGGTATGTATCAAAATATTCATAACAAATTTACTGATTATCAAATTTTACTGCAATCTCAGTTGAAGGTTCATTTTTATCGATCTTCTGTAAAAGCGAGCCCAACCAAGCACTATTCGCAAATTAGACCAGCAAGCTGAGTTCATATCCAGGATTTGTATATCGCAGTCGTAAATTTCACTATACTGTGTTGACATTTTTCGTGTATATTCAAAACACAATTTCTTCTGAATTTTCAATGTTGACCCCATATGAAATGCAGACACAAATGTTACGTGCGTTAAATTACTTTTGGGCACAAGCTTATTACAAAGATCATTGAATACTGCTGAATATATGTGTCTTGCATCAGTTGCATGCTATTATTAGAAATGTAGTTTACCAGTCTATGAGCCGCAACTCTCCTAATTTAGTCAAAATATTGCCATTTGTAATGAGTGGCTTTGTGTTGAAAAAGTTAAAAGGGTATTAATTCTGTCATCCCGTCACCTTGAGCTCACATTTATCCATTTATATCATCTTTGTCCCGAAGTCGACGGTTCATCTGAATAAATATTGTAGGCTGTTCTAACAGATATCTCAGTAAGACAACGCCCGAGGTATCTTTAACAGACTGTGACTAACACGGATGTAATATAATTTCCTCATAAACCAATGATTAATCCCTTTTCCTTGAATTAGACTATTGATACTTGAGTGACTGTTATGTACAAAAATAATAATTTTGATTACATGTGAACGAGAACTTACGCGACCGGTTCCAAAGATTTCCTTTATTTATGTAATTGGGTGAAGGGATTTGGTGTAATTATTTCCCGGTATATGGGAATTTTGTTAAACCAATTATTTTTTGCATCGTGCTTTAACATAATAGTAGATCGTAACGTCACATTCTTATGTAAACCCATTGGTTTTAAAAGCTTCTACAAAATGAAATGCTTTGAGCTGTGACACGTCTAAAATATTCAAAATTCTTTAAAGATGTCAAGCTAAAGTGGTAAATGCTTTTACGAACGATATCGCAATCCACAATTGAAAATAAATGCGTTAACTGCTTTCGTATCGGTGCTATGGTCCAACGTAGTGAAGTGGGAAGGGAGAGGAAACCATGGTGTGGTTATGCCATTTAATTTCTGCTATGAGTCATGTTTTGTTTTTAACCTTAATATAATATATAAAAATTACTATGAATGAATTCTACCATATAAAAAATTAGTGCAAATGGTAGTAGTCTCCGATGATTTTGAACAATTTGTTTTAAAACTTTTTTACCGATCATAATGCAACAAAAAAAAAACAGTTAAATTTAAGGCAAAGTCTGAAATAAATGATATAAAATAATTGTTAACGGAACAGTGATAAATCTGACAGTTTAGCATTTATAATGATAATTTTAAATTTAGTGAGTATAATAATAATAATTATGCACTCTCGTGGTGCATTGATTTAATTTCATGGTTAAAATGTATGCAACCCAATTTGTTTAGGTTGTTTTATGGCTAAAGTTTCATGATTTTATTTGTTTGTTGTTTTTGAAATTTTAAGCTTGAACGGGTTCGCAAAAAGCAATGTTGCTTTGAAAAAAAAAAAACATTTTCTTTCATTTTAGACTGACATACATTACATATATTTAGTTTTTTGCATTATTCACATATTTAGTTGGACCTTAGAAATTATCGTAACCCTAATGATTTTAGTACAGTTTGTCTTTTTGTATTTCAATTAAATTAAGGCATTTCGATAATATTGCTCGCTGTCATGGAGAACAAATGTTGCAGTAAGCCACAAATTATCTGACCCTATTTTCTGGTTTAAAATGCAATCTTCATTAGTGTATTTTTCTCCACTGCTTGACAACTCTTAACATCTCCCAAACTTGTCTTTTTTGTGTTCTTCTGATAACGCTCAGAGGACATCCAGCCACCTAGTCGACCCATATGCAGTCATTCCTTACCTTACAAATTTCTCAGTAGCCTTTTCCCATTAGTCACTGATCAACTCCTTACGCATACTCACATTAACGCACTCCATGTTAGGAAGGATGAAGATTTTTCTCTTTTCCCTTTTGACTGTCCGTTTTCAAATCAGACCCATTCGTCTGTTTTTATAGAACTTTCCTTTTTAGAAATGTGGTCATAGTGAATATAGATTGTCCCAATTTGCGCTTGTATATTTTTCTGAATGTTTCAGTTTGTTTTTCTACCGCATTTATAATATATGTAACCAATGCTTTTATTACCAATGTGGTTTTGTTAAATTATGTTTTATTTATTATAAATAACTCGCTTTGAGATTTTCTCAATTTTCGAAAAGGAACCTGCTGTCCATTACGCTCCCTCGAGTCGCAAGCTGTACTAAAGCTACTTTACTTTGCTGAAAAAACATTTTTGTAAGATTTAATAATTTGTGAACGTAACGCATTGGACCTGGCCTCAATTTATGTAGTAAGTGCTTAGTTTATGCTTTGCAGCCAGCCTATAAATTCAAACAGTCCCTTGAATCGCATAAGGTTTGTAAATATAAATATTCCGAAGAGGGGCTTTTTCTCAGCTGCAAATAATAACAACCCTTAAATTATATTTAAGTTTTCAGTTTTGCATTTTATGTATATATTATATATGAAGGAGCCAATGAAGTTTTAAAATTAAACTAATTACTACAAATTTTAGGTTGTTTTTTAGATGTTTCCGTTTGTTTTATTTGTTTTTCTTCTTTTTTGTGGATGGCTCAATGAATGCCATGTTGTATGACCACTGTACAATGAAGTATTTTCGGTAACAGACTTTTAAAAAAAATAAAATTAAAAAAAAAGATTATTAATTTATTTAATATGTATTGTGTAAAAATATCACTATTTGAAATAGTAATAATTTAATTGTACAAACTATGTATGTATACCTTACCGATAAATGAAAATAAATCAAAGTCTATTGACAAAATTTTAGAATAATCTTAGTATGTCGTTAAGTGTTTTCATACGAAAGCGATCGTATTAGGATGTTAGTTATAATAATTGTGCTACCGAATATACAATACCTAGGTCTCGCTTGAACGCTGTTGATCAAATTTTTTATTGTATTTCATCCTTGTCTGAAAACTAAGGGTGAAATTTTCAGCTATAAACTACAAAATGTAAACCGAGAAAAAAATCTTAAATCTTGAGTCGAGACACCGCAATAAAGTTGTAAGTTCTTATCTGGACATTATTTCTATCAACCACGTAGTTTAGACTCAAATTCACTATTTTCCCGTCAAATATTCACAATAGAACTGTAATAAGGACACATTGAGCTCTTAATGACAAGGACTGTTACCCTAGTGAATTCCAGATCCTATATGAGATTGTCCAAAACGGAAGAGTAGCTGCATTAAACCTGGAGACGATTTCTGGAAGAAACAGAAAAAAATACACAAAATCAAGATTATTATATCAAAGTGCGTGCAGCGCATTCTTTGCGAGCGCCGCGCCACAATATTTTGTAGAGGTACACTCGTTAAATGTCTTCGTGTTTTGTACTGACAGATTTAAAAAAATGTCACACAGAGACTCATAGCTCTATGAAAAAACCTATGTAAAAATGTGTGAAAGAGGCTCTCTTTATAAAGTGATGTACTCACTCATTCAATCCGATATTACCGTTATACAAGTATAATCACCTCCACATAACATTTTCATTGTCACTTCTACTTGTTTTTCATAACATTTACATTTCCTTGTTTTTACATATTTTTTTAAAACCGCTAGAGATATCCTCAGTTCTGTCTGAATGTACTATATTATTTTTTCCCAATTTTTGGATATCCTGTGGTTCAATAATATTTTCAGTTCATGAGTGAAGGATACTAAAAATACTTTGGGAAGTCAATGTAAAATTATTTACTTAGCCCGTTGAAAATCAAACAATTATGTTAAATATTGAACTTGTAACGGCCCAAAATGTAAAAGGTAGCAGACCGTGATGTTAAAGAAATAATGTAGATTGGTAGAAGATTTATTATCGATGCACACTCACTTAATTAACCAGTTACATATAAAAAGATAAAATAATATTCCAAACTCCGTAATTCAAGATTATATATTAATTAACTACAATAGTAACCCGTGAATGATTGATATATGATGGAGATGTTGCTCGCGTCGCACAATTGACTATTGGCGCACCGTCCAAGTTTGTCAGGAGCATTGTGGGCAACACTCCTCATGTAGACCAGGTGCTATCTTTAAACAATCAATTGGAAATTAATAGACTCGAGGTTTCCATATTAGAATAAGCATGTGAAAATGTTTCGCCTTTACATTATTCACCCGATTCCCAACAAAATTATTGTCGTCACTGTGCCAGAGTTGCTAAGTGGGCGCTACAAACTATTTTTATCGTGTTTGTGTACTATTTTACAGAATTTTAGAAGTTACATGTAATGTGTACAAAATAATTACGTGCCTGGCAGCGCCATCTGCAGCATTTTATCTATGGGGAATTCAATGTATTAAGAAACACGAACCATGTTCTTCTTTCTTCTCTTCACGTCATATCCTCACCCACCGCCTCTTTTATGTTTAGCATTATGATTATGATTGTCTTTCATTTGCGATATCTTTCATAACACTTGCAAATATGTATTTCATAACATACAAAACGTGGGCATAAGCTACAACTTTAGAAATGTGTTCAAATCTAACCCATAAAAGAACTGGTTGTCCAACTGAGTGGTTGATTTGTGGAACGAATTGCCTGCTAGTGATGTTACCTCCAATTCAGTTAACCAGCTCAAAAACCGTTTTGATAAGTACCGGGTCAAAAGCACTACCATCAAAGATATGGGTTTATCAGCTGTAAAACTGAAAATGGTTTTATTAGTAGTTTTTAATTGCGACAAACTATCAGGATGTATCTAAGAATCTGGATGTATAAGTCAATCATTTATACTGATTTCGCTAAAGCATTTTATTAGTGTTAACCATGACGTTTTAATAGTATATAATTGGTAATAAAACCATATTCTAGAGAATTTCATAAGCTATTTAAAATAGTGCAGGTTATCAAAATGACATACATAGTTTTTCTACTAAAAGCATTTTAGAAAGCGCCTATTTTTTTGGAAACTTTTGTAAAGACGGCTGCGGCATGTTAAAGATTTGGGCGTCAGGTTCAAAGTTTCATTTTAACGATCATTTTGAACTTTAGGCTTTCTCAAAAGGTTTTTAAGGGAATTTTCCAACCCTCGGGCCCTTGTATTTTTGTACGCTGGTTTAATAAGTAATTTAGAATTTTCTTCATCAGTTTGGTCTCCATATGAAAATAAATATACGGACATGATAGAGCAAGTGAAAATAAAAATAAATCATAAAAAAATAAAAATGTTCTACGATTTACTATGATTGGCTTTAGGCATAGCCTGCACTGCGAGAAAAACACAAATATTCACAAATTCACACTGATAAACATTACGTTTACACATCAGCTTACATGTAAACGTATTGAGGATTGAAAATAAGTGAATTTCTTAACCCTTATGGGTAGGATGTCTCGCCAAAAAATTTTGGAGTCAAAAGTGCTTGAGAACAGATTAATGTCTATGGAAAATCACTCATCTACTATAAAATCCATAGTGCAGGCATGAGTCGTTCAATCTTTACAAATCTGGTTTTATCATCTGATTCACCAACAAATTCTCTTATAAAATATCACTGTTTTTTTTTTTCGTACATTAAAAAAAAATTACGGCGCAGCTGATGATGATGGCTGGGACGGAAGTGCATCAGTGGGTTTCAATACAAATTTATAAATAGTATTAGACACTACATTGACTTCTGAGGCTCGTTGAGAATCCAATGGTGCAAACGTCAAGTTAATTAATCCTAATATTGGCAGAAATGATCAAATGAAGTGGGGAATGCTTTCTCGCTCCAACGTCTACACGCTTCCCCATGCCGATGCAAGTATTGGGCCGCCGGCCGGGCGAACGCATTTAGACGTTAGTGTGTCGATGAGCGTTAAAAAACTTCATAAAAATATTTGATCGTTTACCTGGTAGTGTATATCAAATCTATTAATATCTAGAAATAAAATTACTAACGCTCTCTAGCAGTTTAGGTCTAAACCACATGTAAGTACATTATATTTAGTTTCACATGGGTGTGGCGCATCTTGCATCGCGTACGATGTTATCGACTTTCTCTGGTGTCACATGCGTCACTGACACATGCCTCAAATGTTACCAAATAGCAAATCCTTCCCCTGAAAAATTCTCGAAGTCCCAGTATGTTCACACATCATTAGGAAACACTGCCGCTTATAAAGAATTCTTTGTTCTGTGGTGAAAAAATAATACAATATGAAAATCATATTTTATTTTTTCATATTACTGGATAAGCTTATATACAATAATCACTATATTGGTATTGATACATAAAAAGAATTTAAAATGTATTAAATTTCGTTAAGGAATAACAACACATTTATTTCTAAATATAATATATAAAAATAAAACTATTGTGATCAGAACTAACCGAATAAAGTGTGCCTAATGGATACCCCTGACGAAGCTTACTGCAAGGTTCCCATCCTATTGCCATAGCAATCATCTTATAAAAGATCAGTCAAATAAGTAATAAAATGATTAATAAGATGTAGTGCCATCAGTCATTAAATTGTATTTGAACCCATTTTGGCATTTTATTGTTTTATTCCTATTCATACTAATTAAAGAAATATACATATAAGAAACTCAAGATTATAAAAAGAAAAAACGTTGTCTTCGATGAGGTGGGAACCTTGCGATGAGCTGTCTGTTCACAGATTACAAAATAGCATTTTTGAGAAGCTATTATTTAAAAGATTCATAACAAAACCAAATTTCAACATTTCGTGAGATTAAAAATACAGTAATGCGTCAATAGGAATTTAAGTAGTCTATTTTAAGAGTATTTTGAAGGATTATATTTTGAAAAAACATACTGGCAACACTCGCTGAGAGAAAGGTTAACTACCGCGTTATTTGTTTCTATATGGTGTCCTGTTTAGGAGAACTCTGGACGTATATATTGTAAGATTCAGCACATGGAAAATGCTGCATAGAAAAATATATAGATTTACATTTTTGCTTTACATAAATTTGTTTTTTTTATGATGCACAATTAAAACAATTTGTATTGCATCAAATAGTTGATCAGTTAGTGGCTTTATAAATTACAACCATTATTCAATAGGCCTCTTCCCGGTGGCGCTCGTCTCTGTCTTGCGCATGGGCATAAATCGTTCTGTCTCATGTAACGCATAAACAATCTATCTTGCTGTTGGTTAATTATGACAAACAGAATCAATGCATGTCTAAAAACTTTAATGAATTTAAGTCTTTATAAAATAAACTATGCTGCTGAAGTTTTATTTCCTGGATTTTTGTAATCAGTCAATAATATATTTACGTTTAAACTTTTGATAACATGTATGGAAAAAATATAGACTTCAAGGCTCCTAACTTTTAGACAAAGTCGAAATGTAACTTTTTAATCAATCAGATACCTAGATAATTAGGAGATAAAACCATACTTAGTATTATTTTTCTTCTGTATCTACAAATAAGAGAGTCACAACAATATAGCGTTTGATGACCGGCTTGAGTCCTCTTAATAGTGCATCTTATACAATTGTAGCATGAAATAAAACGTCATGGTTTTATTCCAAATTTGGAACTGAAGATTGTGGTTCTCAGGTGTCAAAAAAAAAATATGGAACTAGCGTAAACTTGAAAAAAAGAGTATAGGATAATATCTAATTTAGATGCAAACATTAAATAAGGGTACCACAAAGGAATTGCGGTAAAAATACAGGTAAGTCCTCTAAGTTTGATTCTCAGTAAAAATTGAATTGAATAATTTTCAAAAACTTCTACCTCCGAATATCTTTGACTCCTTAACTACATTGTGATATCAACATAGTGATGTTATTAAAAAGGCACTCTGGAAACTGCAATTTGATATGATTTTCAATAATGATAAAAATTAAGAAATATTGTATTGAATCTGAGCTGAGAAACATCTTATTAAAATAATAAGTAATTAAAATAAATATTCTCCGACTCCTCGTAATATAACACAAGGGGAAAAAATGTTTAATTAATATGCACATTCCACTATGTTGGACCTAACTCTTAACCTTTAGCGACAGACAGTGAAATTAGGTTATTTTTGTCTGATATATGTATAGTGTCAATCTATCCCTTAACACAGACTAAATAAGCTAGGGATTCATGTATCTTTGACGGATCAGGTACAAATTCGTGCATAAGCAGTCGGCCGTCAATACATAACATGCCAATGATGTTTACGACTGGTTACCCCTCCCACATCCCTCGAACGACAGCAGGAACTCATACAAACTTACAACTTGCTCATTTACTATCTATCTGATTTCAATCAACTAAACTAAAAATAAATAAATACTTTAGAAGGGTTATTTCATACATCGGATTACCAGTGGCATAAGGCGAATTAACAGAACAGGACATCATCTCTTGTCATGGAACATTGACGCACCACTATATTAATATCCCAATAAGAAAGGATGTTTTAATTTTCATTTCAAAAGCTTCAATGAAAGAACGCGTATTACTAGCCTATCCCTCTTGTCCGAAATCCTCTTTAAATTTATCTAACTTTGCGAGGTCTTCTTCGTTGACGGTGGGCTTGGAGGTAGCAAGCGAACGCAGCATATCTGACATGGTGACAGGGGGCTCGTATAGTTTCTCCCCTGGCACGTCGACCCAGGTCATCTCAATGGCACCCGACTCGCCCGGAGAGCAAGGCGTTAGGAGGTCATTCATTGTCACCTCCGGATCTGTGGGGCTTGGACCGGTGACCTTTTTGAAGTGTGTAGCTGTCTGCACCTATAAATATAAAACTGAGGTATTATTTCACGAGCTCTGATGTGAAATAACTAAAACAACAACCTAAAAGATCTGGAAATAGGCCCTGACCAGCACAGCAGAGATAGTGATTAAGGAACTCAAGATGAAAGCTAAGTGCCTGGTTGAATTACATTGAAACAGGTTAGGAAATTCATAATCTATACACCAGGTGTCAACTATATTGGCAGTTACAAATGCAAGCAGCAGCTGCATCATCATGTGAACTCTTTCGACGATGTGAGGGTAATATTGTTTCACACATACACTTTTTGTTAATGTAGTAGTGTATACAAACATTCGAATTGACATTAGTGTTAAGAAACAGAGATAATTGACGCCTGGTGTAGCCACAAGTTAACAAAAAATATGTTTCTAAAGATTTCATTTCATTGTCAATCCTCCCATATAGTCCAAATAACATGAATTTTCCTATATATATATAAGTGACATGTTTAGTGACGCTTTTAATAACTAAATTGTATTTGAATATAGTGTCACGTTTGTTTTCCTCGTCCTTCGCCTTTCGACGTCGGCCGATCCCGCGTCGGGTCTCCGCTTCACCTCGGAGGGTCGCGACGAGGGTAGGACTCGCTTCGACGACCGTCCGCGTCGATTCCGCCTCGGGCGCGCTTTCTCCCGCCGTCTCGCGCTGCACTCTCAACGGGTTCAACCGGTTCGCCGGAGACTCGGACCTCGAGGAGCGAACGGTGACTCGGTCGGGCCACCCTTCGGTTGTAGGATAGTCGTACAACTAAATCGGTGGACGTCGTGATGACGTCAGGGCGCCAGACGGGTGTCCCAAGCGACGTCACGCGCGCGCGCCTCGTCCCACTCGCGCGGCTACGGTGAACGTGGCGGAACCGCCACGGTGTTCGGCGGTCGTTCTCAGCTCGTCCCCGCTACGGCAAGTCCGGTTAGGCCAGACTGCAACTTATTACCTTGGCTGGGAAACTGGCTACTCCTCACTACTACGAGGACGCAGTCGTGGAGCTGAAGGGGCTGCTCGGGATCTCAGGGGGTGGGGGTTGACGCTCCACGACGCATTATAGCCCCGTGTCCTTTACCGGTGCGCCTTCCCCGCCAGTAGGGACGACGCCGGCTTCCTCACCATCAAATCAAATTTCAAGGGGTGGGGGGAATCTACCTTAAAGTAGGAACACGGTTTGATACTAAACAACTGATCTTTATTTAACCACGGTGAAGAAATTTACAATTTGTTACATTATTTTGAACTTCAAATCTCCTATATCAAATACCATACACGGCGGCAGATGTCGCCCTATAATATCGTGATAATATTTATCAACATATGCAAGACAGAGTCGAATGACAATCTCGACGGTATGCGCCGTCACTTCTAAACAATTACAAACGAGAGAGCAGAAAATATAATACACGGCGATAATATTCCTCTACAATCACCAGACATAGTCAAATGACATTCTGACGGAACAACTCCGTCACTTCTAACCGATTATAAAAGAAAAGGTAAAAAATATAATTCTGATAATTCAATTCCTATACAACATGCACGGCATCGTTGCAGCTCGAAACGTTCCTAGGCGATCGATGTTGCTTCCGTACAACCGTAGTGAAGTATGCTATGACGTAAAAATATTTAATTTACGTGATTTTAATTCTCGTTCTTTAATATAAACTAATTACCATAATGTGCTAGTAATATTGTAAAAGGTTGTAGTCACCAAAATATAATGACAGTTAATTAATATATAAAATAGTTTTCATTGTAACCTAATTCTAATATAGCGTAATGACAGGCGGCTGTCACCCGCTAATGTCAACAATGCAAAATGTAAACAAACAATGGCCGCCGATTGCGGACCGCCCGCTCTATCGTACGACCTCAGCGCGCCCTACCGGCGTCCGCCGCAATTTGTTACAAGCTTCACCGTCACCGGTTGCGCGGTGCACGGCGCAGGCGCCTGTAATCGATAACGCCAACTTCACTACGTTGCCGCACCGGTGCTATATTCGAACCGCATCGATCCGCCCTACGGTACACAATGTAAACAAAGAAATATGGCGACATTAATAATTATACTATCACTTCGGCCCAACTGGTACGATGACAACTGTCGACCACCCGTACAAATAAAGTGTAGCTTCACACAACAATATAAGTATACAATAATACAGCAAAATAATACAATAATACAGCAAAATAATACAATAATACAGCAAAATAATACAATAATACCGCCTAGTGCGGCCGTCTGACACTCAACACGTCAAACTCCTGATTTAGACCGGCGGTCACACCGCCCTACAAATTAATTTGAACATTTGGCATCTTATTTAACAGGCTATTATAATCGACTTTCTCACAAAAGAAACTCCTAAATCTCAACTTCAATATACACATTTAATCGAACTAATTTCATCGAACTTCAGGCAGATATGGCACGGTTAACTACGTTATCATTCTGTCATTATTCAATATTTACTTCAGGCATCTTACTTCAATCGGCTGACCTTTGACATTGCATTATTATACTCAAAATATTGAAGGGGTTTCAACTACACATATTCCTTAGAACTACAAATGTAAACATAAGAATAATACTGGCTTTATGACACTGCAGAGAGAGTAGGATACATTAAGATTTCAAATCTGACCTCAACACTTCATCCTTGCTTCGGTCCTGTGTCCCACTCCTGTCAGACGAGCGCTGCTCACTCCAACTTCCAGTTGTCGCCAGATTCTGCTAGAATTCGCCAATCCTCGGGATCATCCTGGTCCCTGGGGCGTAAGACATAAGGAACGTCCTATTACGCTCAAAATCTATTGATCATCATCGCCGCTTCTTCTTTTTAAACTAATTCTTCGGCCTGTGCTTTGCTTTTAAAACTTCTGGGGAATGTTTAATCTGTTCACGTACTATCCAGACAATCTTTTATCATATTATTCTTCCTGGGGAGGAAATATCTACATCTTCTTTTTGCGCGGGGGAATAGGGTTATATTAGATCGAATAACGATCGCGACGATCACTCCTGTAATCTCATCGGGAGATATTATTCCCGGTTCCTGCCGTGAATTACGGCCCTCGCGTGCGAGCTACTTCTATATCATACAAAAATTACGCCGATCATAATCCCACGGAACTACGGTCAAATTTTGACTTCTTATTACAACCGATCACTGCCGTGCCGTTTAATTAATATTATAACGCCGGATTGACTCAATATCCGCCGATGGCCGATTCGTGCCCGCGTGCCACGAAAATTTTAGATTCACTTTCTCTTTTCAGAAACGACTGATCGCGCTCGCTTTAACGCACGTCATTTGCCTCCCCGGCCCGTGGCCGGGGGGCAGCCAAAAATAAATACTTTTCGTACTACATATTGCACTTTTGTAAAACAAATCCGATTTTAATAAAAATTGACTCTTCCACCAAATCCCCACGCCGACCTCCGTTCTCCTTCCTTCTCCCTCTAACCCTTGTCCTACTCTAACTCTAACTAGCTCTTTCTCATCTATCGCCTATTTTTATTCTCTTTCCGCGTCTGCTAGCGCGCTCTCGCGGCGGCGATCGCTCTCCCTTACCCGCGGTGCGGACGCGATCTTTATTCTCGTCTCTTTCGCACCTATCTCTCTCTCATTTCAGGGTGCCCACTCTTGAAAATCAATCCCCTTGTGGCGCGAATTACCGAGCGCTACAATGCCGGGGAGTAGGGACGTGATCTGCCCTCAGATCACACTTCTGAATTTCTTCCCACTATTAATCATAAAAAGACATAAGCATAACTTAATTACAAAATATTACAAAGTTGGCAATATCAGACAATATACTTAAACTTACTTATCTCCATTTAGAGAAATTTACACTTATTGCTCTAATTGGAGCATTACTTCTCAAGACACTTCTCATCATGTGAATCTTATTTAGATTTCACTAACTTTACAATAATTTAGTTATTCATACAGATTAACAATTTCATCAATTAACAACCAACAATAAAATCATCCCATGCTACATCGGCCTATCTTACGACATAATGTTCAAGGCTACCTCGCGAATGTTCGATAATTTTGTTTCTTATACTCTATCACTTTAACGGCTTTTTTTTAAATTTCACTTGCCGTGATCACTTTTCTCTTGCGCTTCGTGCGCAGCTTTGCACCAGCACTTCTTAGGGCTAAAGTTCAAATGTATAGCAATGTCTCCTCGAAGCCTACTCTTTAACATGTATCTTACTTCCTCAATGTCAAACCAGGTCTAGCCTCACCACATATTTATCCTCCTTCGACATATATTCAACATGAAACTTCTCAATTAAACTGTATTTCCTCTACTTTGACAATTTCCGATTCTTCTGAATCGTTCGCTTCTCAAAACCCAACTTCAATTTAACATTATTACTCAAATTATATGAATGCCTGTCATGGATCGTGCCCTTCCATGCTCAGTTGCATGGCTACATTTAAAATGGACCAATCGTCATTATTACTCTTCGCGCCTACATCTTTTCCCGACCATGCCTTCTCTTTGCCGTGCCATATCGCCTATCGAAGCTTCATCATTAACAATCTACTTTTCTACTTTACTCCAATAAAACTTCTTTTCTAAACAGAATAATACGCGGACTTTAGCTTCACATTATTTCACATAGTCTCCCGAACAATCAACTGAACAATTTACTCTTTGACTTTACTTATTTTGCTCTACTTAATCACTACTTCTAAGCCTTTTAGATTACTTAACATTGGCGAAACCGTCTGGCATTACTAGTTTTTAACTGCTCTCCTCACGAGCTAGAATCCGTTGAGCATCCCCTCTCTCATAAACCGAACCTCTTCTATATATCAATTAGTTTTCAGAATTCCGAACTCCTTCAAATAATCTCACTTCTATTCAGTACAACACGCGGATTTTAACTTCAAATTATTTCCATGACTCTCCAACAATAACCAACTCAAAACTTCACGCAGCGGACATACACATCCGGACCTGCTCCTCTAACCAAAACATCGAATATACTGTTGTGTAACTAAAGGGGGGAGTAGCAAGATATCACTCTTGCTATTCAAGGGGGAACTCAGCTTCTGTACAGTGCTTTGCGTCATTTCTAACGCAAAACATACAATGGCAGGGAAATGTTTGTTAGTTCTATTCGACAGATCTATTAGACACTACTTTGGCTGCATAGCACAGGTGAAGTAGAAAATACTTCCATACCGATGGACTTATTGGGTCGGTCTCATAGCCGCCGTGCCAGCTTGGAAACGAAAGAATTTTAGACTAAGGGCACAACCAACGCAAAATCTTAGATCACACTACTTTCTAGACAAAATGTAATTACTCAGACTGGCATCTATAACACCAGAAAGCGCCTGCATCATGGCAAAGATGACAGCGGGCCTCATTGGACTGACAAGGATCAAGACGCAACGCCAGCGAGGAATCGCTTGCATCTTAAACTCAAAATGGGCTGTTTAATTGTTAGCAATCTCAGTAAGCTTCAAGAATTCTCTTTCTTCATTGTCACGATTACATCTTCGGTGTTCCTACTTTAAACGACATCAATTTGGAATGCGGGAACTGATTTAGATTCGAGGGACAAGCTGCATCAATATCTTGATAACCTACCTTTCATGACCGTATCATTCCTCCTCTTTCACACGGTCTTACCTCTTTCATCCCTTTCATACTAATGACACCGAGACCATCGAAGAGCTCACCTCATTATAAACCAAAGAATCGTGTTCTAAGCAGCACTTAATACTGCACAGATAGAGAACATAACTGGACATCTTGAATTTAACACCGTAGCTTACATTGACAACTTCTCATTCTAACTGCTAGTCAGCAATAAACATAAGTAGAATAGGGAACTAACGACATCACGTCATACAACGTGATCCAATCAGGATCGCAATGCTCGACTTCAAGACGAGGGTTTGGACTCACATGATCGCAAACAATAAGGACTGCATCCTCTTTAACTTAACAATCGCAAACATAGAAACCGGTGTGTAATGTGTAAGTGTAACTGGGTAAGTGTAAATATATAAATAGGCAATGGACCAACCGTCCATGCTCAGAAATACTAGTAATTCAAATGACCGACTCAAGGAATGGTCGCTACTCCAAAACACTCGAATCGTCACCGATTGTGTAACGTATTGTTTTTACCTGCTCTATTGGCAGGGTTGTAAGGGTCCGTCGGCCCTTCAGCACATATTCATCAATATGGCAGTGTAGGGGGGTGTGGGGTGTGATGATAGGGAAACTCCTAATAACTCGCGCATCCGCGCTCTAGCAACAATACTTCAAAAACTCGCGCCAACTGCGCCCAAGAAACCAACAAAAAAACTCGCTCACATGGCGTACTCCAAACCAACTGCATCAATACTACCGCGTACAACAAAAGAGAGTGTCACCGTAGCTCTTTCACTAGCTACCTCAATATATTATTAGTAAAGTGTAAAAGTGTAGTAAATAAGTTTTAGGTTTGCGTCTGATTGGGGGTAAACAACGTAGCGAACTGTCGACTGCTGAGATCGTCGACGGGAAATATAAGAACTCAGACACACAACAGTACTAACCTAACGGCTTTAGCCGGGTTAGTAGGGATAAAAAAAAATAAAAAAAATTTAACTACACGGATGCTCAACTTCAAAAATGCGTATTGCACAAAACAACAAGACAACAAACGACGTCGACTACAACTGATTTACTTTACTGACCGACCTCAAGATACTCAACAATACTCAATATATCTTCATATTTTACTGGAAAACAAAACAACGAAATACATGTGCCACAAATCAATTTCATACAGCTTATTCTGGGCTTACCTCTGTTCTTCGACACACGAGTATACGACAGTAAGTTTCTTTTTCACACGACTAACCAGCCTTGAGGATATCTTTAATATGATGGACCCCTTTGCTTTTCCCATTTAAGTCTTCCAGCTCATATGCTACTGCGGATTTCTTGGCAGACACTCTGCATTTCACAAACCGTGGAGCCAGCTTAGCTGAAAAGAATTCCGCCTTCTTCGATTGAATGTGGTTTTTGACCCACACCGTGTCTCCAAGGGAAAATACCACTCGCTTGCGACGCAAATTATACCTTTCGGCATTCTTCTGAAACGACTCCAGCATGCGCTGTTGTACCAAGTTGTAGGTTTCGGCTAACGTCTCAAGTCCAGCACTATGAGCCAACGGTTCATCTACTTTCAAGTCAGATGGATTCGAGGGAATGAAGTTGAGAATTTCATGAAACCTTCCGTCCACAATTACATTTCTTCCGTACATTAAATACGATGGCGTAAATCCAGTCACTAAATTTTCAGTGTTATTAAGGGCATGCTGCACCAGGGGCAGATGCTTATCCCACGTGCGTTGGTCATCTTTCACTAGAATAGCCAAGGACGTCTCCACGACCTGGTTATACCTTTCCACAGTGTTCGACTGGGGGGCATACACACATGAATAGAACAGCTTGGGGACTTTATACTTCTCTGCAAACTCTTTAAATTTGTTAGACGTAAAATATTTCGCGTTATCCAAAATCAATACTGCCGGGGTTCCAAACAGTAAGAACACGTCATGCTCCAAAGCGCGAATTATGTGATCCGAAGTGCTTTTCTTAAGGGGGAACAACCAACAGAATTTCGTGAAAACATCTACAACAGATAAAATAAAAATGTTTTGTCCTTTTGTCCGGGGTAGTGGACCAATCAAATCTATACTTAACGTATGAAGCGGACGGTCGACCAATTTCGGTCGCGTCATAAATCCTTGAGGGGCTCCTGTACTTATTTTGTGTGCTTTACACACGTCACATCCATGAATGTAATCATTTACGTCTTCAGTCAGATTTGGCCAATAATATATCTCTTTTACTTTTCTAGTAGACTTGCGAACTCCTAAGTGAACTGCGAATTGTCCTTCATGATGATCAGATATAATTCCTCTCCTTTCTTCGTGGGGTACCACTACTTTCCACGGGTTAGTGTTTAACTCTCCCGGTCTGGGGGTGATATACTTAAACAACTTATCGTCAGCTAAACAATATCCTTCAGCGGCCTCACGGCACGACTTAACTCTCTCTACCAGCTTCTCATACCATTTGTCGGTACTGCTCTGGTCTCGGGCATCAATCTGTGCGCATTGCATCCGAGATAATGCATCAGCGACAACATTTAGGGAACCTTTCCGGTGTACAATCTGCATATCATATTGTGACAGTAACGTGCTCCACCGAGCGAGTCGTCCTGACGGACTCTCCAGCGAAGTTAACCATTTTAAACTTGCATGATCCGTGTAAACTGTAAAGTGCGTACCTTCCAGGTACGGTCGAAAATGATGAATGGCTTTTACCATTGCCAGTAGCTCTCTCTCCGTAACGGTATAATTCTTCTCCGCAGGACTCAAAATTTTAGAAAAATATGCAATCGGATGTTCTTCACTATCTTCATCAGATACTTGAGTAAGAACGGCACCAACAGCAATGTCACTCGCGTCACAATGCAAATTAAATTCTTTCGAATAATCTGGACATGTAATTATAGGGGCTTGTGTTAACGCCTCCTTCAGATGCTCGAACGCCTTCTGAGCTTCTTCATCCCAGCAGAACTCCTTCTTCACTCCACGTTCTCCACCGGTTAACTTACACAAGGGTGTAGCTATCTGGGAAAAATCTTTAATCTCCTGCGCCTTAATTACGGGGTCCAAAATCTGCTCTCCTCTCTTCACGATAAATAGGCGGCTCCAAAACCGATACGGCTGGGCGTCTGTTATGTAGGGGGTGTCTATGAGTGTAATTATTAGGTCCTCTTGCATAATTGCGGGTATGATTCGTATTCCTTGCATCTTGCGTAAATGTACTTACGTTTACGTTATATTGTTCATAATTCTTGGCTAATTGCAACAAATGAGAAATATTGTTAATTAAATGGCTTCCAAGTAACGACTGATATTGCGTTGAAACATTCATTTTTATTATCTCCAAAAGTACTTCCTCCGGAATCTTGCGATCCAAATGATTGTTGATAGACCTCACGTCCGTTACAAAATCATCCATATTCTGTCCAGGCTTCTGTTTAGTATTCCTTAAGGTCGCTTCCATGCGCACCTGATAATTCAAGGGTTCAAATTTGTGAATAAGCATAGCGCGAAGCTGTCTCCAACCATCTACTGATCCTCTTACGGTACGGTACCACTTCAAGGCTCCTCCTTGTAACAACTCAGTGAAACAATTCACGATAGATCCTATCCTCACTTGGCGCGATCTAGCCATGTCCTCCACATTGTCCAAAAATTCAAGTACCGAAGTACTGCCATCAAAACGTAAATTCCACCGATGTACGTTAGGATTAAAACGACGTCCAGTGTCTCTCACCTCATCCTCAGAATCGCAATCTCCATCTGTCTCCAACTGAACTCGCTCCAATCTTCTTCTGACTCTTGGATTCGAAACCGGTAACATGTACTCCGTATCTGTACCAACAGTGTCATGTACTTCAAGTCTTCTCCCTACCGCCGGGGCATTAGCGTCAGCTTTGTGAACTGGGTTCACGGGTGTATAATGGGGCTCCATATTAGGCAAATTCATCGCTGCAGCAAAACCTTGCTCCTCCATATCGGTCTCCATCTCCGCGTCAGTTCCTACGTCCATAGCCTTATCTTTGGGTAGCAAAGAGTCCTTTTTAAGATCCCTATTAATTTTCCTCAAGTCCCGGTCAGACATGATTAAGAAATAACTACTTACTCCGCCGTATACTGCGCTCCTCGAACACTATCGGCCAGGGCTGCGAACAAAACAACAAACAACAACACCGAAAAATATGAAACTGCAACTTGTACGGGATGGTCAGGTACCAGCCGGCCACTCGACTCAACAACTTCTAACAAACAAAGGGGAAGAAAAAAAAAAATTGAACTACTTAATACTCAATGTTGCTCTCTATAATTGAAGGGGCCTCCTCGACAACAAATTACGCTTCTCGAATTTAAACAATTTTAGGGAAACCCACGTTTACTGAACGAACGCCCCACGCTCACTAAAGAAAAAGCTCCACATTTACCAAAAGAAAAGCTCCACGTTTACTACAGAAAAAGCTACACGTTTACTAAAAAGAACGCTCCACGTTTACTACAAAGAACGCCCCACTTTTACTACAGAGAACGCCCCACGTTCGGGCGCCACTTCACATCAACTAGACTACCGCGTCTACTAAACATGAATCGAACAAAATGAATTTTTAAAAAAACAACAAAAACTCAGAGGGTGGGGGTTGAGGGTCCACCACACATTATAAGTGACGAGCCTTCCCCGTCTGTATGGACGACAAAAAAATCAAAAGAAAAAGGGGTGAGGGGAATCTACCTTAAAGTAGGAACACGGTTTGATACTAAACAACTGATCTTTATTTAACCACGGTGAAGAAATTTACAATTTGTTACATTATTTTGAACTTCAAATCTCCTATATCAAATACCATACACGGCGGCAGATGTCGCCCTATAATATCGTGATAATATTTATCAACATATGCAAGACAGAGTCGAATGACAATCTCGACGGTATGCGCCGTCACTTCTAAACAATTACAAACGAGAGAGCAGAAAATATAATACACGGCGATAATATTCCTCTACAATCACCAGACATAGTCAAATGACATTCTGACGGAACAACTCCGTCACTTCTAACCGATTATAAAAGAAAAGGTAAAAAATATAATTCTGATAATTCAATTCCTATACAACATGCACGGCATCGTTGCAGCTCGAAACGTTCCTAGGCGATCGATGTTGCTTCCGTACAACCGTAGTGAAGTATGCTATGACGTAAAAATATTTAATTTACGTGATTTTAATTCTCGTTCTTTAATATAAACTAATTACCATAATGTGCTAGTAATATTGTAAAAGGTTGTAGTCACCAAAATATAATGACAGTTAATTAATATATAAAATAGTTTTCATTGTAACCTAATTCTAATATAGCGTAATGACAGGCGGCTGTCACCCGCTAATGTCAACAATGCAAAATGTAAACAAACAATGGCCGCCGATTGCGGACCGCCCGCTCTATCGTACGACCTCAGCGCGCCCTACCGGCGTCCGCCGCAATTTGTTACAAGCTTCACCGTCACCGGTTGCGCGGTGCACGGCGCAGGCGCCTGTAATCGATAACGCCAACTTCACTACGTTGCCGCACCGGTGCTATATTCGAACCGCATCGATCCGCCCTACGGTACACAATGTAAACAAAGAAATATGGCGACATTAATAATTATACTATCACTTCGGCCCAACTGGTACGATGACAACTGTCGACCACCCGTACAAATAAAGTGTAGCTTCACACAACAATATAAGTATACAATAATACAGCAAAATAATACAATAATACAGCAAAATAATACAATAATACAGCAAAATAATACAATAATACCGCCTAGTGCGGCCGTCTGACACTCAACACGTCAAACTCCTGATTTAGACCGGCGGTCACACCGCCCTACAAATTAATTTGAACATTTGGCATCTTATTTAACAGGCTATTATAATCGACTTTCTCACAAAAGAAACTCCTAAATCTCAACTTCAATATACACATTTAATCGAACTAATTTCATCGAACTTCAGGCAGATATGGCACGGTTAACTACGTTATCATTCTGTCATTATTCAATATTTACTTCAGGCATCTTACTTCAATCGGCTGACCTTTGACATTGCATTATTATACTCAAAATATTGAAGGGGTTTCAACTACACATATTCCTTAGAACTACAAATGTAAACATAAGAATAATACTGGCTTTATGACACTGCAGAGAGAGTAGGATACATTAAGATTTCAAATCTGACCTCAACACTTCATCCTTGCTTCGGTCCTGTGTCCCACTCCTGTCAGACGAGCGCTGCTCACTCCAACTTCCAGTTGTCGCCAGATTCTGCTAGAATTCGCCAATCCTCGGGATCATCCTGGTCCCTGGGGCGTAAGACATAAGGAACGTCCTATTACGCTCAAAATCTATTGATCATCATCGCCGCTTCTTCTTTTTAAACTAATTCTTCGGCCTGTGCTTTGCTTTTAAAACTTCTGGGGAATGTTTAATCTGTTCACGTACTATCCAGACAATCTTTTATCATATTATTCTTCCTGGGGAGGAAATATCTACATCTTCTTTTTGCGCGGGGGAATAGGGTTATATTAGATCGAATAACGATCGCGACGATCACTCCTGTAATCTCATCGGGAGATATTATTCCCGGTTCCTGCCGTGAATTACGGCCCTCGCGTGCGAGCTACTTCTATATCATACAAAAATTACGCCGATCATAATCCCACGGAACTACGGTCAAATTTTGACTTCTTATTACAACCGATCACTGCCGTGCCGTTTAATTAATATTATAACGCCGGATTGACTCAATATCCGCCGATGGCCGATTCGTGCCCGCGTGCCACGAAAATTTTAGATTCACTTTCTCTTTTCAGAAACGACTGATCGCGCTCGCTTTAACGCACGTCATTTGCCTCCCCGGCCCGTGGCCGGGGGGCAGCCAAAAATAAATACTTTTCGTACTACATATTGCACTTTTGTAAAACAAATCCGATTTTAATAAAAATTGACTCTTCCACCAAATCCCCACGCCGACCTCCGTTCTCCTTCCTTCTCCCTCTAACCCTTGTCCTACTCTAACTCTAACTAGCTCTTTCTCATCTATCGCCTATTTTTATTCTCTTTCCGCGTCTGCTAGCGCGCTCTCGCGGCGGCGATCGCTCTCCCTTACCCGCGGTGCGGACGCGATCTTTATTCTCGTCTCTTTCGCACCTATCTCTCTCTCATTTCAGGGTGCCCACTCTTGAAAATCAATCCCCTTGTGGCGCGAATTACCGAGCGCTACAATAGTATAGGTTGTTTATTAAAAATATACTAAAAAATAGATCAGGTTTTTGAAATAGGTTTGACATAGGTAAAGTTAATCGCGAACGGTAGTCGCTGCGATGCCGGCACCAAAATTGCGGGTGTTGCATTGCATCATAAAAAAGACTGGTATCAAGTAACAATAAATACATTTGGAAATCAATTATTTTTGCATTTTTTCATATAATTTCTAAAACATAATAGGGAGCACAACACCACATTAAGTATTCCGAAATGGTCTTGGGACATCTGTATAGTGATGACACTATGACAATCATATTGGATTTAACCACGCACTAAGCACTATCTTAATAAGGGTGCCTTCTTTAGTTTTTGTTTTTTATATGATTTTTTTAAATGGCAGAGCATCTGAATACTATGAACAAATAAACGCAAAATATTTGAAATTGTACATATAATCAAAATAATTATTTTATGTGCTGATGTGTGAATATAATAAACTCAAAATATTATATAGTTACTGTTTGTTTACATATTTAATTTTTTTTTCAATATCTGAAAACAACCTTTATATCATACAAATAATACATTTTATTATATACTAGACCCCAAACCCAGCTTCAAGTTTACCGGGCTAAAAAACACATAATATATATTATGAATCGCTATTGTAATACAATTGAAAAAATGTAGGTAACAAAAATATTTTAAATGGAGGTAGGTAGTAGTTACCTATTTTGCGCTGACTTGATACAGTCAGCGCGACAGAATGAAATATTAATAATAGAAAATAATTGTCATTCTGTTACACCATACTTATAGATGTTTTAAAAAAATATAAGTATATACAAGTTTTTATAGAAAAAGTTATAATTTACTATATATTATCTTTTTGTTTTATTATTTTTATTTACTAAATATATTTTTCAACATACCTTTTTTTATTGCTTTTGATGTAAGGAATTATTTTCGGAATTACTGCGAATTACTTACTTTCTCCAAAGATATTGTTTGGTTTAATTACATGCAATCGACCTTTAAATAATTGCCTTGCAGTGTAAATATGATTAATTGTGTACTTTTAACTGTACACTAAAAAAAATTTATACAGAAAGTTAGTATTTTACGTTAATTTCTATGGGTAACATTTAAAGAAAATAAATATTTGCTCATAATCACCTTGAAATTATTCTTTTGTGCTCAGCGGGAGTTTTAGATATCTGATTTGCATGTTTTATTTTATTTAAATATAACTTAAATGTTAAGCCATAATTACAAGACTATACAAGATGAGATTTTTAAACCTCCTTTATATGATCTGAATTTGGTAACAATACTATATTAAATGTATGTGTCAGGGTTTGAACTGCATCATCAAAGAAGTTTGCAAACTTAGTAGGGTTTTAACATCTGTACCCGTATGTCTTAAAATGAGTTCATCAATATTTTATTGCTTTTTACCTTAAAGTTCTAACTTTTAACAAATTCATTTGGTCATTATATTTATTTCTTGCATAGTTTGTCTTCATTTAATGTATTCCTAAATTTATTATATATATCTTATTTTAGCATTATTACAGCTTATTTTACACAAATGAAATAATTTATCCCATTGTTTAATTTCTTTACCCATATGCATTTCATAAGCATATGATGTGGAATAAAACTAAACTTTTAAAAATATATTGTCGAAGATTATTTTTTAAAAAAACTTTTATCATATATTTATGCAGTTGCAGTGGAGTGCAATTTATGTAGGTGTGTAAGTATCTCTTGATATAAAATAATGTTACTACTTCCTAGAAGAATGTTCAATATTGAAAAAAAGCGGAGAAAATTTTATAACAGTACATATATTATGAGTACTTAAGTAACTTTGTTCGCTGTATAAATTAGGTGTAAGAATAGTAAAATAGTACCTTTCGGACAGGTTGCATGAGTGCATCCCTGACAACAATGCTTATATCAGCACCCGAAAAGCCATCAGTTTTGGAGGCAAGCATCTTCAGGTCCTGTTCCGTGAGCTGGTGAGAAGTGTTACCGAGATGCAGCTTAAACATGACCAGCCTTGCGGGCTCCTCCGGCAAAGGAATGTAGATTCGTTTCTCAAAACGCCGCCGAATGGCCGAATCCAGCACCCAAGGGATGTTGGTCGCTCCCAGTACTAGGATCCCATCATTATCATTCCCGACACCTTGCATCTGAACTAGAAATTCAGTTTTTATACGACGGGCCGACTCGGATTCGTTGTCCGAGCGAGAAGAACATAGAGAATCAACCTCGTCTATAAATATTATACTTGGTTTATATTGACGCGCGAGCTCAAATAGATTTTTAACAAGCTTTTCCGATTCACCGAGCCATTTTGACACCAGGTCGGACGAGGAAACAGAGAAAAACTTGGAGTTGTTGGCTTCAGTAGCGACTGCCTTCGCCAGGTATGATTTGCCCGTTCCTGGCGGCCCAAACAGCAATATGCCCTTCCATGGTATTCGCTTGCCCGTAAAAAGATGAGGAAATTTGATGGGCAGGATAACGGCCTCCTTGAGCGCTTCCTTCGCCAGGTCAAGGCCGGCGACATCGCTCCACTTCACGTGAGGCGTCTCCACTACAATCGCCCCCTCCAGTCGGCTCTGCAGCTTCTTCTTCTCGGGGTCGTCCGAATCATCGTCGCTGTCGCTCTTTTTGTCGTCCTTCGCGTCACCATCTTTGACAGGTTTCTTTTTGTTGCCCTTCTTTAGATATTCCTTTAACTTTTCTGCTCTCTCTAAATACTGAACGCATTTCGCACGGATGCTTTCTTTTGCTTTGTCACCCTGAGCCTCGTATTTAATGGCATGCAGAAAGTATTCTACGCCGTGTTCGTACAATCGAAGTGCTTCTTCATAGTTTTTATTTCGATCTTCCTCGGTGGCCTTCGTGACCAAGTCGATTGCTTTTTGTAACGTTGTTCCCGACGCCATGTCAAATAAGGCACATTTACACCGACGGTTTAAATTAAATACAAAAAAAAAACAATAGCAGGTCTAGCACAAACACTACTAAAACAAATCCATCTGGATTTAGATGCCTACAGCAAAATCGGGCGTAGTTGAGTCACCACAGTGGATTGCTGCTACTGTCATTCAGACAAGCAGAAGTCAGAACCATCATAGCTTCAGCATTCATAAATTCAGACAGCCAAAGAGTAAATGAAATAGACAAATCGTCGGTTTGGAGCATAAAGTCATTAAATAACAAAACGAAAATGTTATAGATATCATTCAATTTTTGTGGGGCTTTGGAGTACAATAAATGTATTAATGAAATTTTTGTTTTAACTATTGCACATATTATGTATATATATTTAAACAATAGTTTTAAAATATATATATATATACATAATATGTGCACTAATGAAAAAAAAAATTTTAACTATGCAATAGTTTAACGATAAAATAAACAATAAAATAACGGTAACGTTTGATAAAACGTGTCTTATTTTTATTCGGGTTTGAAATTTTTGTCATGATGGGTTCAAATGTTAACATTAGTTATTTTTTACTTATAGCGGAATAACAATTTTCGGTTTTTAGCATTTGTTTTTTATTATTAAATTAATGAAGAGAATATAAAATGAGCCAAAGCACAAAAAAATATTTTGTGTTTTTCAATGTTTAGTCTTTTGTAGTTTCTTTCCATAATTGTCTTATTTTTATCCCTTACTTTTTCTAATGTAAAATTTAATATTGTTCCATTTCATTGTAATTTAGCATCACATCATATCGTATTTTTTTATTTTTCCTATTGTGTTACATTGTAGCATACATAATAACCATTAAAAATATGTTAATCCTACACATTTATACACACGGACTTTAATCATTTGTGTTGGAAATAAAAAACCTTATGTTATATTATAATAGTACCGATAGGTACATTGTAATATTGTATTTTGTGATAAAAATAAAAATGAACTCGCTTAGTGTAGTTAGAAAATCAAAATTTAGTATTTTATTTTTTTCTAGAATTAATAGTGGTTTCCAACCTAGATTTAGAGCTTTCTCCGCAAAAATAATAGGTAGGTCCTTTAGAGACGGGAGTCACGGTTGATGTTTGTGACTCTTGTGACATTGTACAATAGTGGAACTGAGAGAGCAAGATACGTTTGAGAGAGGGAGAGCAAGATGTTAACGTTTGAGAGAGAACAGTTTACTAGTCAAAAGAGTATAATATAGAAAAGATATGTTTTTATGAAAGTTAGAGGGAGACAACGGCCTTAAAAATGTATTGATTTCATAATGTCCTTGTATCTATGTGTCTTAAAAAGTTTTGTTTTTCCAAATTCCAGTCTCAGCTTTCTCACTTTTCTTTGGCTCGGTAAAGTTGCGGTGATGTTCGATCGGACTGTTTTTACGTAATGTTATTTTCTAAGCACATTTTTCATTTAATGGAAAATTAATTATGATAAAGAAACACGTATTGTACTGTACAAGTGCTGTTTGTTGTCTTCCGTCAAAAATATCCTTTGTTCCGAAACACGAACCGGCCAGGAGTGACGATATAAACAGATTGTTAGAATTTATATCGAAAAATAATAAGATTCTTGCTGTGACCGGAGCTGGAATATCTACCGAGTCAGGTAACATTTGTAAATTAGTTTATCAGTGCTTGAAACAAAAAATACATATGTCGATAGTTTTGACATTGCATTGACATGGATTGCAGAAAATGACATCTCGGATCTTTGCCCTCACGCATAATGTAAGCGTGCTAGCCCTAATAATATGCTCGCTCTTGCTATTTTATTGGGTCTTGTATCTTTTCTCAATACCTAATCAATTAGCATATATTTTTTAACCATGTTTTAATTGTATCATTACGAATGATAGCAAATGAGAATCTTAGAACGTTGATCTTTAATTTTTAAACTATTTACTGCTTTTGTGACTCCCACCTTATACACAATATGATTACTATATTTTTAAAGGTACAGTACCTCGACTGATTAGTTTTACAGCACAATGGGACTCGTACCTGCTTAGAGACTACGGGCGATTAGTAGAGGTTGTAAAAAAAACAACGTCCTATGCTGATTAAGAGACCTAAATGTTTTTCTGACATTACATGGAGGAATCATCTTTCGCCAGTGTTTAAACTGGGTTCCATAAAAGCGTCAGGCGACATGTAAAACCCTGCATTTAACACATATCATCCGTCAATCTATTCTTTACATCAAAGTAGTGTTCTAAAGTAGGTTCTACTATATATTATAATAACAATAGTCCTCTGCCAAATAGATGTGTATAATATAACCGTATAGCAAAATAGGCCAACAGTATCAAAACAGATAATATCAACAATTTGGTTGCAATTTTTACTTTAATAATGTAATTAGATTCATTGTTTTTCCGACATAAGCACTTAAACAGTGATCTATAAGAAAATAATAATTAAATATCTGCATTCTTATGTGTAATCGCGTTTGTTGCTAAAGCGACTGCATTTAATTTCTTACAATAAGTGACGACTTCTAAGCTTAGCAGCGTAGGCGACTATGCATGAGGCCGCATAGTTTGGGGTTATTTTAAATGAAATCAACGAAAAATATTGAAATTAGGTTGAACTGAAACAGCAATTTACTTATGAAAAGTTATTTCAAGCATCTATATAACTAATTACTTATAATATAATAGGATTAGTTAATATATCTAGAGCCGGGGTGCTCAAACGGTCGATCGCGATCGACTGGTCGATCGCGATCGACCGCAGAAATGATTGTGCAGAAAGCTAATATCTATATATGCTACGATACACCCTACCTAGGTAGGTAGGGTGTATCGTGTATGTACGACAACCCTGCATCACACACACTTGCAGTCTCTCAGAGTCGATCGTAAGTAGTCTAAAAATATTGAGGTAGATCGCCAGCAGTTCAAGTTTGAGCACCCCTGATCTAGAGGATTCTGACCCAAGATATCCCAATGAGATTTTAACACAAATGATTATGAATGTAGAATATTATATTTTCTCCTTTAGTAAGTATATAGTTAATAAAAAATATATACACGCCGAATCTTTACAAAACCTCACAAATCTTATAATTTTTTTATAATGAGAAATTGCAAAATTCAACAATTGAGCTAAGCATTTATTTTTATTTATTTATTGTGATATAATTAATTTGACAAAGAAATAGAATTGTAGTAGGACAAATCACAGTTATAAATGAATATTATAAATGCACTGGGAGCGATTAGCACTGCTACATTTTGTGCCCTGCCTTCTTTACTAGACTATGTCTGTACTAAGGAAGGCATGCAGTTTGCGATCTGAATTGCTCAAGAGAAGCAAAGCTGGGGTTTTTTGTTCTGTATCATTAAGTAACTCTTTACGCGAACCCGACTGGATAACTTTAAAATATGGCCAACTGGCTATAAACATCCCAATATTGTACTTTAATGTTTTTCACAATAAAGAGATTTTATAATATTAAGTTAGTATTAGTGTACTACTTATGGGCCACTGCATTTAGTAACTTTGAAATCAGGCAGTAACCTTTCCTATTTTGTTTTTTTTTATATACCTAATACCCTAGTGATTTTAGTATCCTTGTGACAAAAATAAAATATATTTATTATATAACATTGTTGATCATCTCAAAAAGAGGCCTAAATAAATATATTGTAAAACAATACTTACAGGTTATCTTATCCAAAAGTCATATCAAAGTGTCATATCTCAAATAATATTACTTAATTATGACATTTATTTTCACCAAAAGGGCACATATCTGGTAAGACCATTTATTTTAGGGTTATACAAATTTATCCTAAAACTTTTAAATATGAGAGAATTTTTGTTTTCTTCGTAATGATTTTCGATTTTACAACTGTACACGAAATATAATAACAGAAAATATTATATGCTAAATTGTATGCAATATAAATGATGTACTTGTATAGTAGCTAGTAAATCCATAAAAAGAGAAAATTAGATAGATACATAAGTAATTATTTTTAATATATAGGTTAAAATTTTACTTTTATATGACACTTTTTACTTAATTTATTTTTATAAATTTGCCTCTACACCTCTGTGAGTTGACACCAAAGTCTTAAGAAGTTCATTATCAGAGTTTTTATCAAAAGACCCTTCTGCTATCCATCAGAAAAACTCTTACAAATTTCAAGGTTATGTTTAATAATAGTTTATTATTTGACTTATACATTTATAACATACTAGCTGACCCGGCCACGCGTTGCTGTGGCTAAAGTTTTTGTTATATTACATTATAGTAAACAATCTAAGAGGAACAATAAGAGAACATCAGTCACGGAGTACACTATGCTTTTTCACACAGATGGTATTTGTAAAAAAATATGGTGATCTCCTTATTTGACTTTCTACTACTATAACCCTTTAGTACAATGAAATTATTTACGAACAAAGACGAAAATGTTGATGTTGGTATACAAATTCACTGGATTGAGATTTGAAGGGGAAGTACGTTGAACACAATTAATTAAAATGTTCTTACACTTGATACTAAGCAGAAATCAATAGGTAAAAAATAAAAATTTATCAGATTTATTATTTCCATTTAATTTTATAACAAATATAAGTATATTACAGTATAATACAGTAAATAACATGTGACGCTTAAACTCATGAATGAGGTAGGCAAGGCAGACAGTCTTAAACTTTTAAACATTAATATCTTTTTTTTGAATTATAAATACTTTCAATTTCAATTTAATTTAACACCAATCGGTGCACAATGTTTTTGGTTAACCTGTCTTTAGCTAACACAAATAGATTCGACGGTTTCCCAACACGTGAACACGCAACATATAGTTGCCCATGAGAAAAACATGGATTTTCCAAATCTAAACCACAAATGGACATTGTTTGACCTTGAGATTTATTTATAGACATGGCGAAAGCTAAACGAATTGGAAACTGTAGCCTTTTGAAGGGTATGGTAGAATCTGATGGTATCATCGGAATACGTGGCAGCAGGACCACTTTTCCTTTAAACTTCCCAGCCAAAATGGTTGCTTCAAGAATGTTTCCGGTGATCTTTTTGATGACCAAACGCGTACCGTTACATAATTGAGGTGGATTCAAATTACGGAGGAGAATAATAGGGGAACCAATCTTTAATCGAAGATTATGTGGTGGCATTCCAGGGATATCTAATGAATTTAAAAATTCAATCGGAAAATTTACACTTTCATTTTCATCAACAACAGTATCGATTGATTTAAAAGACATCAGATCGCCTGGTAACAACTGTTGTATCTGGAAGTTAATTTCGTCAACATCAACGTTTTTGGCTGCCAAAATCGCCCGTTGACTAAGCCATTCATGATTCAAATAATTATTCTGTATATCCGGGAAAATACTCTGAATCAATTCAGTTTTATCCTGAACAACAGTGCAAAAATTGTCTGGTAGTTTAATGCATTGCGTATTTGGTTGCAGTTTTATTTTACCGTTCCCAATATCTAGTAGTTGTTCGGAAAATATTAGTGCTGATGGATCATTTTGCAATTGTACTCGCATATTTATGGTCAATCGAAGTGTTTCAACACTTCGCCATAAGAATGATTGTTTCAAACATGCATTAATCTCATCCGCGAAAGTAGAGCGAGGTATAACCGGTAAGGTCTGCCGGAAGTCACCAGACAAAAGTAAGATAGCACCACCGAAAAGTTTATTATTGCTGTTTAAATCTTGCATAGTTCTGTTTAATGCTTCAAGTGAATATTTGTGTGCCATTGTGCACTCATCCCAAATTATTATAGAACTCTTCCGCAACACTGCAGCTATTCCACTATTCTTTTTGATGTTACACATTGCATCTGGTTTATTATGAACGTCCAATGGCAGCTTGAATGTTGAATGTGCTGTTCGCCCACCATCCAGTAAAGTAGCCGCAATGCCTGACGATGCTAATGCTAATGCGATTTTTTGTTGCGACCGTATTTTGGCAAGAATCAACGATATTAAAAATGTCTTACCGGTTCCACCGGGTGCATCCAAGAAAAAAAAACCGCCTTGTTCAGCAGCAACAGCCAGCATAATCCGATCATAAATAATTTTTTGTTCTGCTGTCAGTAATGGTTCACTGTTCATGATAATTGTTGCTAAACTTCCATGGTCATATTGATTTTCTCGTTGTAAATCGGTATTGACTAAGTCGGTGGCTGGACGATTAGGTGATGGCATACCATAATGATTAAATGGTAAATTTGAACTAAGAACACATAAATCCTCGATCAAGACCAATGCTTCATTGTACATCTCTGGTGTATAATCTATGTTTTGGCATTGATTTGTTTGTCTAATTCGGTGCAAGATGTCTTCTGTCATACAATTTTTATATTTTTCCCACAAAGTTTGTGCTTGCGAGGGATAACATGTCGCCAAAATAATTGCAAACAACTGACGAATGTTATTCGGTGTTGATGTCAACGCAGCATCAGCAAGCGTTAAGTCCCAATGGTTATCGTCTTCTAGCAATTGCAGTTCACGACATGCATCCTGGTATGTATTGAATACTCGACCATTAGCTGTTCGTAAAAATTCAAAAGACGTTGGTCCGGGAACATTCACCAATAACAAACGTAAATAGAAGCACTCACGTTGCTTTGGATGTACCGTGTAAAGTCTCCCCAATGTCTTAGCTTTGAATATGCCTGTAATGGAAGGATGTGGTTTTCCTTGTTTCCGTGGCTCCCATTTTTTACTGGATTTGTTCCATGTGAAATAACGTGGAACATCACCATACACCAATGTCTTCGCGAATTGGCCAAAAACATCAGGTTTTTGACACAATGTAAAAAATTCAGTTAGAGTCGTTTTCGGAGCTTCGAACGCTCTTTGGAGAACATTTTCTTCAGTGAAGTATACACGTTGACCGTTTTCAAGATGTATTGCCAGATGTTGGACAGCAGGATCTCTTTCGTGGATGGGAAAGCTGAGAATATGCCAAATAGCTTCATTGCTGCTAATGTATCTGCCCATTTGGTATCGTGCTATTTCGTCATTTTTATTTATGTTTTTTACTTCAAATATGGCCAAATCACTGCCTTTGTTTACATATTTACAAATATACTTAATTGATTTAACAGAACTGCAAAGCTCAACATTGATATGAGCTTTGTAAGTTTTTGAAAGTAGTGGTGAGTATGGTACCACCCACTGATTATCAAACTCAACTTGATTTGGAAAGTTCGGCAGTCGCATTGTAAATGTGTGGCCACCATTCTCAGTACTTCTGCGGCGATACATTGGATAACCATCAATATCCGTGATCGTGTCATTCGTATGCGGCTTTGGGAAGTTTTTTTTACATTTTCCATTTTCCATGCACGGTGACGTCATGTTGAAAACACCGCATGGCCCATGGATCATGTGTTTGGTGACAATATCAAATAATTCTTGATCAATTAATGGGTCTGGAATTTCGGCTGAAATTATTTGATCGATTTCTTCAGGACGGATTCTATCTTTAAGCCAAACCAAAATGTGGGCATGAGGCAAACCTCGCTTTTGCCACTCTATCGTATACAGCCAACAACGTGTGATACCAAAAATTGTATATTTAACAATAAAATCAATTAAGGATTTCAATTTTTGTTTAAACACACGTGCAGTTAAATCATGACGATGAATGGCTTGTTGTCCTGGCAATAGTAAAGTTTGTATCTCTTCCCAATTCGGATTACATGTGAATGTAATAAATAAATCCGGTCGGCCGTAATGACGTACGTAAGTCATCGCATCTTGTATGCATGCATGTTCCGTGCCGTTCCGTATCGACATCTGTCAGTTTTATGACTGAATCTACCAGCATGTTCACCTAATGGTACTTTGTCGGCTTTTATGACGATTTGATAATTGTCATTTTGCAGTCGTGGCGAAACTCTTTTGATCAATTGAATTAGTTGATTGTGATCTTCTAAAAAATTTTCCAATAATATCACAATTGCTCTTTCCTCTGCTTGTTCAATAAAATTATACTGGCACCGAGTCGTCACGCGCTCTTCACAATCGCCCATAAAATAAAAAGGTATCGACATCTGTCAGTTTTATGACTGCCAAATAATAACGGACAAAAAATTAGCGATAAATTAAAATTGCGACTATAATTTGAGATTTAAACTATCCTATCTCTCAAGTGCACATCGAACTGCACATGGTGTTCAAATTTTATTATTAGTCCATTATTTTATTATTAGTCCATTGAGGACAAACATTGTGACACGAGATTTATATATATTAAGATTATATCATATCTACTCTGTAACAATATCTATTTATGAGTATGAGTGTATGTATATATATTATTGCAATATTATATTATTATACCATAAATTCAAATTATGTACACTATTATGAGTGTTATTACCTCAAAAACAATATAATTATTCGTTCTTCGACCTGAAACATTTAATAATCTACAACAAATAAAGCTTACCTTAGTACAGGCGCTGCCTAGTTCGGTAGGGTTTTGACAATATGTTTGTGTAATTTAAAAACCAATAAATACATTATTAATATAGCTTACATGTGCAGAAATGCACGTTACTATTTTCAAGTTCAAAGCATTTAAGAATTTATATTTGAAAGTATATGTTATAAGTTATATTTTGCCCCCTAATCTAATAATTATACTTTTTATAAATATTCACATACGCATCGCGGTTCCAGTCTAAATGACAGCTTTTCTCTAGAAACAGATTGATTTATGTTTCACAAGTGAAATAACAAAACAAGCAATCTAAATAATAAATATAATATATTATTTCTTTATGCAAAACATAAGTTTTATTAATTTTATGTTTTGCTTGGCAAATATGTAGGTACTTAAGAAGCAAAAATAATCATTTTAAATGCTTTTTATGATTTTAGTTTCTATCATTTTTGGTTATTGTTATTTTATAGGCTTTATTAGTGGTAATATTTAATAAAATAAAAACAGTTTTTTTTTTGTTCCAGATGATATATACTTTCAAATGTAAATGATTCATAACGCTTTCGTGAACCGATTCCTAATAAACAAATTTATTATAATAAAGTGGAACATTAAACTTACTAACATTGAATCACAAATATGGAAAATTTCTAAATCCGAAGTGAGATAACTGCATCAATATGGCAAAATATTTCGAAGATACTTCTACATTCAATTTTACATGGGACCAAGTCGCACGTGCATTTTGGAGTCGCTATCCAAATCCCCTGAGTTCACATGTTCTATCCGAAGACACCATAAGCCGGGATGTGAGGAACGGCTTGCTGTATTCGAAACGACTCCTTACAAAGACGAACAGAGTCCCCAAGTGGGCCGAGAGACTATACAATGCTAAATCTGTGGCCATAATAGAGGAAAGCGTTGTGGATCCGATGAATAAGGTACTCATTACGTACACAAGGAATCTAGGGTACACAAAAGTCATGAATGTAACCGAACGTGTCGAATATCGTGTTAACTCCGATGGTTTTACGATTGCCCATAGGGCGGCGTGGATCGATTCACACATATTTGGTCTCTCCGGAATGATTAAGTCGTTTGGTATTGACCGCTTCAAAAAGAACTGCCATCAGATGATACATGGCTTCGATTACGTTCTTCAGTCTATGTTCAACAAAGGACACAATCCCATGATGTCTCCAACGCTTTCCATGTCTCAGACTCTGAAGGGAGTCAAGGAAGCAGCACGGAATGCCAAGGATCGTGCAAAAGCTAATGTTTATAGCGCAGTTCATCCGCAAAGTGAATTTTAAATATTTAAGTATTTTGTTTATAATTGTTGCCGTAATTGTTCATTTAAATAAAATGTATTATTATTTATGTTGTAATAAATATTTTAGTGTAATATAATTTCAGTTATTATCAGCATAAACTGAAACATATTTTCCCTATCTTTAGATTATTTTTTACTGTTTCTCACATAGTAACACAATATGAAACCCATAACAGGACTTTACAATTTTACTGTATCAGGAATATATATTATATACTCCAATTTAATATTATTTAATTTATAATCCTACTAAGGGTTTGTATTTTAAAATCTTTGGTGCTATTGAAGTTTGAAAATAATATTGAGCACACTAACCCATCATCCTACAACAGTTCCTATAATTCACGAAAATATAAAACAATCTGCTTCATTATTCAAACTTCATTATTATTATATTATTATTATTATTATTATTATTGCAATTAAATGATCATATCAAAAATTTGATTACATTTAGGATCTCATATCTTATTGCGGACAGCAGATTAATAGCCGTAGTGTGTCACATGATTAGTGCTCTGGCAACACCAAATGTTTTTACCATTTTTTGTCAAACTACCGTCAAAAGAGAAAACATTGTGATCAACACTTATAAACTTAGACGTACGAAACATAATCTATGTTTAGTATTTGTTAAAGCACCCGATGCCCTGGTGGTCTAGTTGCAACAAGCATTCCTCTTACTCGCTGCCCACCTCCCGCGGTTAGTTTAACTTTATATAAACCTACCTTTTTATATTCTCTTTTGTGAGATCGGATAATTATTTTTTTACCTAAATGATGCACCCTAGTAATTGTACTTTACTTTTTACTTTGTTGACATTTCCATCATTTTTATCTAACAAAATCATGACATCTTATTTACAATATCCATAAATATAGTTTGAAAAATTATTCTAATATTTAATGTTTCATTATCGTCTTAGTATTTTAAACAAAGGAAACAAACAGGTGATAATTAAAAATGTATTTTTAAAAAACTCAGCGCTCGCTTAAAACCGAACCTGTGATTTTAAGATAAGTGCGAAATAACCGAAATAAAATAACTACTTATATAAATTTATATAAATAATAAACTTATATAAATTTTTCAAGATTGTTATAAATATATAATTAATTTTGTCAGGCGATTTGCCTTTATGAAAACTATCATCAAATTTAATTTAATACTTTTAAGTGACCGGACCGGTTTTGATGTGATTTTGATAGTTCTAATTGGGAGATTCCTTATCGTTTCTGAAGTGTTATAAGACTATTATCACACCGTTCTATCACCACTCAAGGGTGCGTGGGGGGGGGTCAACCAAACTGCTAAAACTTACGCATAGTACCTACCTAGAACAGAGAGAAATAATTTTGTTAACTCTGTTATAGAATATAGAAATGAATGAACATAGAATTACAGAAGTGAAGCGAGCGCGAACAATTGACATTTTGTAGAAAAATAAAATAAATTTTTTTAGACATTAAAATAAAATCCTGAAAAATGCGGCCTGGAAGTGACGTGTCCTGGCGCAACTGCTTCATTTGACCAGGGTAGACTCGAGCCTGCTGGCTGGTCGGTAACTCCCACAATGAAGACTTCGGGTCATTTTTATTATACTTGCCTTATACAATTGGCAAGAGACTGCTCTAAGCAGTGGGTAGACTCAGAAAACAGTGGGGTAGACTGAATATTTCTTACTTACTACTTTATTGATTTTTATTGTATCTTGTGCATTTTCTTAGTTAGGTTATTCAGGCAGTACATTTTTTTTTTCAAATAATTGCTATAACCTAGGTCAATAATAATTATTTTGGGCACTGCTTAATTAGGCCAAATGTGCCTGTGCTTGAGTCAGGGGAGATGGTGGTAATGAAGTGTTAAAAATATGTAAATTTAGTACGCAACTTTAGACTTGCCATGAATTTGAGTTTCTGGCAACCAAAACCACGTTTTCGCCAGAACCCATTTAATGTATTATGTCTTATTTTTAATAATAAAAATAAATAATAAAAAAAATATGTGCGGATTCGTACCCGCGACCTTTGGGCTAACACCTTAATCACTCGAACCACAATCTCATAACAATGACATTGCCAAAAATAGTATTTTTCTATTTGAAGAAACAAAATTGTAATTCCTTTACGATAATTAAGTACCTGCCTATAATCCTAATCTATGCCATGTTGATAATACTCGATCTTATCAAAATCTTCGAAAAGCGGGTGAAAACATGCGATCATATAAAAACCGGATACCTAAATATGTTGTTTTGCTCGTTGAACATCTTATTACATATTTTGCGGTCTGAACAAAATCCGATATACTCGCAATGGTTATAAAAGTTCCTACAATGAAGTAGAGTTGGGTTAAATCCTGATATATATTTTGATAAAAGATTTATCTTAGAAAGTACCTATGTTACAGTTTATATCTGTAGTGTAACAGCCATAGACTATAGATAAGTCGCATCGGAATAAAGTTTATGTTAGGTATTATTTTTTTTATGATAGCTACCTAGAGATATGTCACATTAGTGTTAGGTATTCTGTGTTGAAGTTTCTTTGGAAAAATATATGAAATTAATGTGCATTTTGAATATTTTCTAGAAAAACAGAAAAAATTAAGAAAAAAACTTGTCGGTTCGCATACAATCACGAGAGCTTTTGCGTAGCCCCAATATTTAATGACCATGTAAAATATTATATAATTGTGAACTCTTCGCGCACTCATTCTGGTTATCAGATGTTTAATCAGTGAAATATGCGTTATTCTTATCAGCGATGTTTAGTACGCGTGACGCAAAAGGTACTCTCTCAACGCACCCAAATCCAACACAGAGGCATATGCTTGAGTCTTAGGTTAAGGCGAAAACAATGCCTCGCTAAAGTAATTTGAATATTCAAAATCGATTGTCCGGCGGCGATTTTTTCACTTTAGATTAAATGTCGGAGGTCGGTAACACATCACTCTTAAGTAGGGTTTCCATGCGTCCGTATTAGTAGGTACGGTTTTTAGTTTACAAGCCGTGTCCGTAAAGTACAAAGGAAAAAAGAGGAATCTGATAAACGTCCGTAATTTGGAAGCCTCGTAACACTTTACGCAGCCTTGAGGGCGAGAGTGGTGTACCGACCGGCCGCTTGTCACGCTGTCGCACTCACTGTCAACAGTAAGCTGTAAGAGTAACACGACGCCCCCAAGTCGAGACTGATGAATATCTTTACGAAATTTATTATATCAGAGTGTACTTGATATTTTCTAACATTTAATTATTTACTTTTCAATTCGTATAGAAAAAATATTTTAATATATTCTATTAAGGCACGTTTCTACTATTTACAATATGGAGCCACATGCTGTGATTGTGTGATTAAAATGTTTATTTTTAAATTCTGTAAATTACATTATTTTTAACTTGTTACATGCCGGAAGTTATCGGTCGATGTTGTCTATGTTGCAGGTCGACAGCATTTGCTTACCATAATAATTTGCTTTAGAAAAACACTGATACTTTTAAATATTCGATGTTTATGCGTTGACGAGGACAACATTGGTATAAAAATAATTTTAATAGTTCGTTAACCTAAACTCAAAAATCTTAGGTACCTAAGCGACTGTTCATAGCGAACAGTTCACGGGAATCTGATCAATGGTCGCTCGGAGCAGGCCGCTGCCATTTGAACGAATGTGGCCTAGGATATCAGCGACTACCTTATCCAGGGGTTGATTGATGTCGAAGGCATGCACGTCTTGTTCGTCAGCTCCCGGCTCTTCCAGTGTTTCGAACTGAGAGACCAGCATTTGCGGTTTGAAGAAATGACGTTTGCGCGCTCTCATACGTTCTTCGATGACGTCAAATCGTCCTTTTAGGTAGATAAATGAGAGATTGTCGTTGTCCTGCCGCAGGCGATCGCGGTAGTGCCTCTTCAGCGCGGAGCAGACCACAATCGACACGGGGTTGGTGCGCCGCATGGCGAACGCGGCGGCGTTGACTGCGGCCAGCCAGGGCGCGCGGTCGCCGTCGTCCAGCGCCTCGCCCGCCGCCATCTTTACGATGTTCGCGCGCGGATGGAGAAAATCGCCGTCCAGAAAAGCCGCGCTCAGCTCGCGAGACACGGCGTTAGCAACGGCCGACTTTCCGCTGCCAGAGACGCCCATCACTATAAATATTTGATGCGACGCTGTGACCATTTCAACGCTGCGTGGCATTTGTAAGTAAATGTGTAATGGCGGTCAACCCGAAAAACACTTCACCGCGAACCGAATTACCGACTCGGAAAGCGACGAAAACTTACACTAGGTACCTTTAAAACTGCAAATTGGTTCTAATATTTTTTTTTATACGATGTGGTCGGGAATATTCGTTAAATCAACACTTTGAGTTTTACTACAGATACCTAGCTAATAATTATCTTGTTTAGTCGAATGCCAATGCCTGATCTACTACTCTCGCCATTCATTAAATCACGTCCATTGTGTTGGTGACTGATGTTGGTGTTCGTTACACGTGGGCGTGATCAATTACATAAATGCACTGTCTTTTTTTTTTAATATACCTGACATTAATTAAAAAGTGATATAAATTATAAATACGATACATACTCTCGATCTGGATTGCCTGATCGATTTCGCATATGTTTTATATAATGATGGGGAATTTCTCATGGGCGGTCAGTTAAAGGTAGAAAAATAATAAACACTATGTTCAAAATATTTTCTTAGCGAATTGACCAATATCAACACAATTACGAGTACATAATGTTCTACCAAGAAAAAGAAAATATTCATGTAAATACTAAAACTTATAAAATAAAAAAAAACTTAAAAAACACGGACTTCAAAATAAATCTAAAACAAAAAAACTAAGAACTAAAACATTTTTTTATTGTAGTACAGATATACAGGTACACCATTGTCCCACGACGAGTTCTTTTTCAATATTATAAGTAGGATTTTGAATAAAACATACTTAAATAATATATTTAGCCAAATTTGATTACTATAATTTTGAGATAGTTCGGTGTAAGGAGAAAGCGCGCCGCGGCGCGAGACATTGTGCATTCTTACAAAGCTAAGCCTTAAATTGAGTTAAACTAGATTAATAGCAGAATTTGACAAGTATTTCATTAACGGTAAGTACTTACTGTTAAAAGATGTTGACGCCATTGGCTTCTTTTGGTGCACGGTTCAAAATGTTCACCCTGAAGCCGGAGACAAACATTTATTCGCCAATCCATTACAACAGTTATTCTCACATTTATTCACGTGTATTCTAAAACACCACGGATCAGAGAAATAAACAATTTACGAGATATAGGCACGCACGCGCGACCGTGTTTATTGTTTTGGCGCATAATAAATAAATGTATATTGTATGTAATATATAGATTACTATATATTACATACAATATACATTTATTAAATATAAATCTTAAATATAAATAAATCGACTACCTTATCCAGGGGTTGATTGATGTCGAAGGCATGCACGTCTTGTTCGTCAGCTCCCGGCTCTTCCAGTGTTTCGAACTGAGAGACCAGCATTTGCGGTTTGAAGAAATGACGTTTGCGCGCTCTCATACGTTCTTCGATGACGTCAAATCGTCCTTTTAGGTAGATAAATGAGAGATTGTCGTTGTCCTGCCGCAGGCGATCGCGGTAGTGCCTCTTCAGCGCGGAGCAGACCACAATCGACACGGGGTTGGTGCGCCGCATGGCGAACGCGGCGGCGTTGACTGCGGCCAGCCAGGGCGCGCGGTCGCCGTCGTCCAGCGCCTCGCCCGCCGCCATCTTTACGATGTTCGCGCGCGGATGGAGAAAATCGCCGTCCAGAAAAGCCGCGCTCAGCTCGCGAGACACGGCGTTAGCAACGGCCGACTTTCCGCTGCCAGAGACGCCCATCACTATAAATATTTGATGCGACGCTGTGACCATTTCAACGCTGCGTGGCATTTGTAAGTAAATGTGTAATGGCGGTCAACCCGAAAAACACTTCACCGCGAACCGAATTACCGACTCGGAAAGCGACGAAAACTTACACTAGGTACCTTTAAAACTGCAAATTGGTTCTAATATTTTTTTTTATACGATGTGGTCGGGAATATTCGTTAAATCAACACTTTGAGTTTTACTACAGATACCTAGCTAATAATTATCTTGTTTAGTCGAATGCCAATGCCTGATCTACTACTCTCGCCATTCATTAAATCACGTCCATTGTGTTGGTGACTGATGTTGGTGTTCGTTACACGTGGGCGTGATCAATTACATAAATGCACTGTCTTTTTTTTTTAATATACCTGACATTAATTAAAAAGTGATATAAATTATAAATACGATACATACTCTCGATCTGGATTGCCTGATCGATTTCGCATATGTTTTATATAATGATGGGGAATTTCTCATGGGCGGTCAGTTAAAGGTAGAAAAATAATAAACACTATGTTCAAAATATTTTCTTAGCGAATTGACCAATATCAACACAATTACGAGTACATAATGTTCTACCAAGAAAAAGAAAATATTCATGTAAATACTAAAACTTATAAAATAAAAAAAAACTTAAAAAACACGGACTTCAAAATAAATCTAAAACAAAAAAACTAAGAACTAAAACATTTTTTTATTGTAGTACAGATATACAGGTACACCATTGTCCCACGACGAGTTCTTTTTCAATATTATAAGTAGGATTTTGAATAAAACATACTTAAATAATATATTTAGCCAAATTTGATTACTATAATTTTGAGATAGTTCGGTGTAAGGAGAAAGCGCGCCGCGGCGCGAGACATTGTGCATTCTTACAAAGCTAAGCCTTAAATTGAGTTAAACTAGATTAATAGCAGAATTTGACAAGTATTTCATTAACGGTAAGTACTTACTGTTAAAAGATGTTGACGCCATTGGCTTCTTTTGGTGCACGGTTCAAAATGTTCACCCTGAAGCCGGAGACAAACATTTATTCGCCAATCCATTACAACAGTTATTCTCACATTTATTCACGTGTATTCTAAAACACCACGGATCAGAGAAATAAACAATTTACGAGATATAGGCACGCACGCGCGACCGTGTTTATTGTTTTGGCGCATAATAAATAAATGTATATTGTATGTAATATATAGATTACTATATATTACATACAATATACATTTATTAAATATAAATGCCAAGGCCGGTTAACAACCTGGTGCGCGAGCGGACGAGCTTATGACAAGAATGATTTTATTATTATCATGTAAAGTTTGCATTTTTTTTCTCAGAAACCATGATGACTTTTGATATGAGTTCAAAACAAATCATGTTTAAAATCGCAGGCCCAATAAGCTGAATTTTTTATAGAGAATGTACTTGGGACACGGTGTATAGGATAAACTGCAAAACCACAGGAGCGATTTTGATGAAACTTATATGAAATGTTTCCTTGGTATTTCTGGAGTATTATAGGTCATGTATCATATTACCCTCAGAGTTCAGGTAACATCATTTTGTCGAAGAAAACAGCGGAATTTAGAATATTTTCATAAAGGATTCATTTTATAATAGCGTGATAAGGAAGTTCCATAGATGTATTTTAAAGTAATTCATCCATGGGAAGTTCAGAATCTTAATAAAACGCCACATGAGTTCTCTCTTTTTATTACATGTAAATATATCACATAATTCAATTTAATATATTTTTTATATGTGTTAAATTTATTATATGTTAAATATATAATATATATATTTAACATATTTCGCAGTTAACAGCGACAGAAGCCAAAAATGCCAGTGCTCATCATCCAAGCATCTTTGAACCCCCGGACTGTCAGATGCCCCATAGACGCCCATGTAACATTCACTCCTCATATCTATATCGGCTGGGGCTGTAGGCCTTCTACGCTCCCATAAACTTAATAGTCTACATACATTGTAGTATTTTCAGTATCACAAATTTACAGGTATACCCGACTACAGATCAGAGGAAGTTGGATTGTACGCTCGCAGTAAATACAAGCCAGTGCAGTATTTAGAGTTTTTGAAGTCGGCTGAAACGAGGAAACGTTACTGGGCGAGAAACTATGTCGGCTGGCCACGATTCTCACAGATTAGGCCCAATGAAGTCCACCTTACTCTCAGCGAAATGGAAGAGGTTTAAACATTATTTTATACGAGTCTCGAAGTTAATTCATGCTTTATGTCTATGAAATGGGCCATTTTTGAAAAAAAAAGTTGTTTATCGTTTCATAAATTATAAAATCAAAAAACTAATGGCGTATAAATGAATTATGCTATCACTATAATATGCCATATTCCTTAGGAACAATTCTTACAAAACCACCCTCAATTTTAAAGTTTATATATCTATCTATCTATATCACTTTCTTGTGGACACGATAACTGTCTTAATTTTATACCAATCACTTTCAAATTAATACATAAAATTTAAGGGCACAAAATCTTGGTCAAGTTCCTTAATCGGCAAAATCAGACCAGGGATCAGGAATGGAGGGGTTTTTTCAAAAAAGTGATATTTTGTTATAACTTTCTTACCATATAAAATATTGAATTAATTTAAATTTTATATTATTCCTTAGATAAGGGCCTAAAACTTATCCAAGTAAACTTTTTCCGATACCACCAACCTTTGGTCCTAGGGTCGGGCTGGACAATACAGTGGGTTAAGGTGACAGCTCGCGCAATGTTTGATACAAGTTCGTACAATTGGAGTTCGCCTATCCCCTACTTTGATTCGGTGAAATCTACCTCCGCCTCCAGCATTCCAAAATGTGTTTTGTTCGCCGAGATATTTCTGAAATCCTATGTAAAATGAAACCGGTAATGACGTAATCTTTAATTTATATTAAGTTTTCCATTACATATTTTTATGAAAAACAATCAGAAATAGTTTCCCGTCAAAAGTTAGGTTTCACAGTTCTAACCAACCACACAATGTTAGTATTAAAACTTGATATAGCATCCTTGCGTTTGATTGTAGTGTGCATTCTGTTTGAAAATTTATAAAACAAAACTCTTTGTAACGTAAGATTCGTATCTTTGCAAAGTATTTAACGGAGATTACTGTTCCATCAAAGATCATATAAAATAATAATATTGACTTTGTTATGATTAACAAAACAAGAATGGCTAGGACACCTGTAGCTATCATATAATATCAACTGCTTCTGTACATTATTTAATAGGCACCAATTCAAGATGAGTAGCTTCATTTTTTATCTCCATTTGTGCCTACGGTACTTAACCCATTTGATGTGCATTTTGGATGGCCATAGAGGTGACGGTAGGTTATCTTTTAGGTCTGAGTAGACTAGAATAAAAACACAAATCGATTGTCATAAGTCTTAACACCATTGACACAATATTCCAATTTAATAATAATAAAATAATATTGTAAGCGAGCATGGTTGCCATTGCAGCATGTTTTCTTCCCAAATGTCCTCCTCGCAACATGTTCTGCTATATATATTAAATTTAAACTAGGCTACCATCTTTGATAGTAATTATTTTTGCTGTCCCTAGGGTGTGTAAAAAATTAATAATATTTAATAACAAAAAGTTTTAATTTGTCATTTAAGGTTGGTAAAATCCCAGCAATCATAACTCAGAACGTAGACAACTTACATTTCAAAGCCGGCTCAAAAGATGTGGTGGAGCTACATGGTTCCACTTTTAAGGTGGTTTGTTTGAATTGCAATTACAGTATATCTCGCCATAACTACCAAAAAGTCCTCGAAGAGTTAAACCCCGACATGGAAGAGGTATTTTCGATGATAAGACCGGACGGCGACGTCGAAATATCCCAAGTAAGTATCCATTTGTTTTTTTTTGTAAATTTTGACTAGTAATGAAACAACGCGGACATAATCATTTCAATTCAATAATAATAATGTGGGACTGAACATTCCTTTACATGTTTCTATTTGAGGATACAGATGAGTTTGTATTAATTTTAACTGGCCAGTAATAAATAATATGTTCAAAATGCCATAATATTCAAATATGATATTTGAGTCTATCCAACTGTCAATGTTTTAATAATCAGTACTAAATATTTCTTGACTTTAATGTTATACATCTATATTATTCAACCAGCCTCCTATGTATTGATATCACTAAACGGCTATGGTTGTTTTTCAAGAGCATTAATCTACACACAAAAATTCAACTCTTTCGCATTTGTACTTTTTGAGTTGAAAGATGCAACGGACAGACGGACGGACATACGGCCAAAGGAGTGATTAATGTATAGAAGCTAAAATCATTTTAATCAATAATATTACTAATGACAGTTAATGCAGATTATCTGACTCATGATCTGCCAGATAAGAATGAAGTAGAAACGCGTGGTAAGTTTGACTAACGCTTCTAAACATTTGTGAGAAATTATATACAGTTTGCGCCTCGCTACACTGAATTTTGCCACTTCTTTGGTGCCTATATAATATAAGAGGTTCAGTTATCTAAAAAGTACTATGCGCCACGAGTTCGTAGCGTAAGCATATTTCACACCTGTGAAATTGGCAGATATGCCCAATTTAACTGGAAGTTTTCTATTGACGTCCAAGGCAACTAGACTTATAAATTCCTATTTGAAAGTTACAAGCATTTGCTTCGTTTGGAAAAATGCTAAGTTGCATTTCACACGTTGTGACGTCAAAACCATACCGTCCGGAGATGGGTTATAAATTCATTTCTCACGGTTTAGTTTTCATAATCGAAGAAGGAACTTTCAGTCTTCAATCTTAACTCACCGCGTTCCTGCACTAGACATCTTCCTAGGTAGTCAAACTAACATACAAGTCTTTACGTTGTATCGAGTTGAAGTTATTACTGGTCATTTATTAATTTATATTTGTATTCTTACTGAGTCAGAAATTGGTTAGGATAAGTGTGAAAGTTCAAATAACCTACTTGGTGACCCGTCTGAACTCTACCTCTATCCACAGTTTAATGAGAGATCTACATCCTCCGTTAAACCACAATGGTAGTAAGGTTACAAATTATTGTTACAGGACAAAATTAACAAGTTTGTGGTATCGGTCTGCCCAAAATGCAACGGTCCTCTAAAACCAGACATAATATTTTTCGGAGACAATGTGCCAAGGGATAAAGTGCAGCTAGTAAGAGACAAGGTTACCAACAGCGATGCTCTCCTAGTTCTAGGTTCCAGTTTGACCGTTTTCTCTAGCTACAGAATAATTGTGCAGGCGAAAGAGGAGAACAAGAGTGTGGCAATTGTGAACATAGGACCAACGAGGGCGGACTCCATTATTGACCTAAAAATATCCACCAAATGTGGAGATATATTGCAGATACTAAAGAAACAGATAAAACAATAACACCAATGATTAATTGTAAGATTAAATGAATTATACAAATCTAGTGTACACTGTGTCATTTATCAGAACCATTGAGGCCCCTCTCTCCGAAAGAGTTCTTCTCCGTCTTGCACGCGGTCTTAAATAATTCTATATCATTTACGGCTATAGAAAGAGTAACAACACTCTATGATGTTACGGGATAACGGAATCAATGGATTTTAAAAAACTTGTTCAATTTGCATCTTTATGAAATCAAAACTTTGGTCTGCAATTTTATTTTATCAATTCTTGTATTCAATCAATAAGATACGTTTGAAGTTTTGATAAAATGTATGGAAAATTAAAGACTTGCGACTCTTTAAACAAAGTAAAAATTTGCCTTTTTAATTCTATATAAGCTCCATGGGGTTAGTCTGAAACTGACTTGCTGATCGTTCACTATCAGTAAATGCATTAAACAAACTTCAAACTGACAGCGAGCGGCGAGTCGGCCTCAGACTAGCCCCGCTGATATTTAAAAGATAAAACGATATTCAATATTATGTTTCTTCTATATCTACAAATAGGAGTCGCAAAACTATGTTTGCGACTAGTTTGTATGGGTTAAGTCTTCTTAAAAATATAGGTAAGGTATGCCATGAACGGCGTAATAACATTCAGTTCCAATTTCATAACACAAAAAGTAATTTAAAATATTTTATTAATTTTCAAAATGGTAGCAAATAGTCAGTGTGATTAGTTTCAATTGGGATTGCATTACATTTCTGTGCTAGATTCGATTTTTCAGTCATCACTGGGAATCCCAAAAGCACAAATTTCATGTCCGGAGCATAGACCACCGTTTTATAGAGTTGCTGAATTCTAAATTATATACTTTATGAAAATTTACATTTTGAAATTTCCAATCATAATTATTTTAAAAATATATTTATTCTAAACCGCTTACATGGTCCTGGTGGTCTAGTTCGATTTATCTCCCAGTGCAGTTTCTAATGCTTTACCCCCTTGCCCTCGACTCTGGTTCAAGCTAATTTAGCTAAGTTGAGCAGGGCATAAAATAGTCCTTTAGTCAGAGATTTTCACAGCACCTCCACTCCCATAATTAGAATTGAACTACAAAATGAGGGCTTTCAGATGACATGCATCTTATTGCCGTAGTTGGTATGGACCAAAACACTCCGCCCTTTGGCAATATGCCTTTACATCAATCTAAATTTGCTTTATCACATGGGTTGATAGCATGGAGTCTATACACAGGAGGATCAACTCGGCCCCAAATGTATGACATCCAATGCGACGCATAACGTCCTCATGAGTGCGGGGGGGGGGAAGATGACTCACGTATTACATACACTAACAGAACGCTCAAACATACAAGCGCGCTGTAACTTTCGTTCGGTTCGGCTATTGGTTCGGCTTAGTACTCGACGTGCGCAGACCCCTACTGCGCGGCTCAAACCCAAGCGGACGTTTCTCGGCTTACCCCCACCTATCGAGTTGACCCTCCTGTTAATATTGACTCCATGGTTGATAAGACAAATTTGAAAAATATAGCAATACTGCGTAAGTAAGTAAAGACAGGTGTACAGTTTCCAAATGTCGGTTTATTAATGTGAATTGTATTAGTCATTTACAATTCATATTGTTCAATAACGTAACAACAATTAAGACCTAAATTAAATTAATAATGTCTCAGAACAATATTGGATTGGTAATTATAATATACTAGAGGAATTCTTAAATATTTTGACTTCAACCCTGGAACAGCTAGTGTTACAGATGTGCATATATTATAAAAAGTATTGTAGATGAAAATGTTTCAATATTATAAAATTCTAACTTATTATTTATTTATTGTTAGGACAAATAATGCAAAGATAATTTTATTTTTTGTGATAAAATTAATTAATTTAAATTATCACTTAGGAGCAAATTTTTTTGCAAGTTTGATTGAAAATGTATTATTGAAAAATAATGAGCGTAATTTGTTTAATGGAAGTCGTGTAAAGTTATCATACTATTACGAGTATACTATTAACGGATGATATGACCATGACATTTATGAATTAGTAAACGGTCGTCATTTGATGATGTGGAGTCAGTAAAAAGTTTATTTAATGCAAGTATGAAAGCTAACCCTGGAAAACCTGTTAAAATTATTTATGTATATAGCTAGTGGTCATTCTTTTTAGCTTTACTTCGACACTGATGATTGAATCATACCAAAACATGCAAAGTGGAAGATTGTGGGCGTATCGTATTACAAACCGCTTTCAGTATTTTACAGAAAAATATTTACAAAAAGTTTGGATAGTAACTTTCTGAATTGAGAATGAAGCGAGCAGCTTATGTATCCGTAATACAAGACAGACAAAACTAGATTCGATACAGTCAAACAAACACGTTTGTATGTTTGGAAGAACGCCTCATTAACTGTCATAAGTCATTTGAAGAGCTCTCGAATAAAATTTAACTTATAGTACTAGTAAAATTGTATACTTTTACGAATATAAAAACATAAAAGTCCCAAATGACGGATGACAAACTGCATAAACAAATCACAAGGATTTTAATTGTAAATGACAACTGACATTTTGAGGATAAATTGCAAAATGTTGCCATAATTAAGAAGAAACATTTCGGGATATCGAACATACCTTAAAAATAATAGATAGACATCAACAATTAAAATATTGTGAATCATCTACAATTTATATCTTTATAGTTATTTAATATAATAAATCATATTAAACTATTCAATTGTTAATTGTTTGAACATTCAAAGATTAATCCAAAAATAGCACACACCAATGGAGCATGTTAAAAAAACAGCTATATTTTTTGGTAAATTGCAATCGTTCACTTTTTGCATGGATTCAACATAAACAAACAAAATAAAAAGAAATATAGCTAAATTCGAATAGCCATTTGAAAGTATGTGTGTATAAAACATGGTAACTTTTTTTGGCTTTATGGTGTGCCATATTTTGATTTTAAAGAAAATATGAATTAAAGTAACTTTAATTTCACAATTTAATCCTCAAACAGCAATCAATCAATAAGACTGTCTCCGGTGGCTTGAAAGTGTGTGTGTTGCGTGCACAGTAGTAATCCTTTTACTTATTTCTTTCATTCACCTCTGATGCTGTCCTAAAATGTCATCATTACCAGTCGGTTAGTAATTTTAATAAAAGTACTTTTCTGTGTTTTGTTTATAAATGTTGGTGTACGATATTATGTAGACAAATACTCATCACAAAAAAGAGAAATCTCCATGCTTCTGAACGAACTTGGGACACAACAAATCCGCAGCGTTGGAGAGATGTAAATTAAACGTGATGCAACTTAAATAATAGATTTAATTGCAACGGAATCACATTTGAGTGTACATTACTATTATAAGAAATAGTCTGCCTGCGGTTTCTTGAGGGGGACGCCCCGGGACTCCTGCGGAGCCGCCTCGAATATCGTGAAGTCCCTCTGGAGGTTTTCGTTCAGTTCCAGAATGGCCGCAACATTCCCACACCTGAAAAAACATAAAAAAAATAGGTTATGCAAAGAGTCATTAAATCAGAGTAGAAAGGAAAACGATCGGCTTCACAGCTTATTACACCTTTAAACTTCAAAAAAGCCTTATATAAAAATCGTATTATCGTTATTATAAATAATGTATGAATTTTCCCAACAAACACTTTGGATCTTCACAAATAAATACCTGTATATTCATTTACATTGCGAAGGTGAAGAACACATTTTGTCCAGTTTGAAGCATAGAATAAACCCATTAAAGAGATGTGCATAAGAAAACGTTCAGGAAGAGAAGGTTCGAGGTGGAAATTCAGTGTAATCTCAAAGGCAATGGCTTGGACATTAAATCTATGTTAGTTGAATCCGATCTATTAAAGTTATGAAAGATGCTGGGTCCATATCTGTTTAGAGCATGGCCAATGGCACATTGTTAGTGACAGACCTTCGATAGTGTTTTAAAATGCCTCATGCAATATATGGTAAGAGTGTAACTGGCATAAAAATATATGTTCCAATAGCCATGAAAATATTCTGCTTTTAATTTTTGCAAAGCTATCACTTTTAATCGGTAGAGCTCAAAGGGCCTTTTTATAAGAAAAACCCGACCTCTGCCTCCCGACTAGACGGAGCTACAAATCTTTTTCCACCAATTTCAATTTTTTCATCACAACTGTATTCCTTAACAACTAGACGACAAAAATAAAGAAATTTTTATTTTATATATTAAAAACAACAATTACTTTACTTATTCCACCTATTTTAAATTGTTACTTTTATTAAAAATGGAGTATTGCCCATTTGTAGCATCTGCAACATTAACTATCTTATATAAAGTATGACATATTCAACGTTTTCAATCGCGGTAAATAAACCAAATGGTCTGATATAAGAAACGACCGAGGAATCTTACCTATAGCAGTAGTTGGGTGCAGACCAAACGGTCAAAACAGTCTCATTAAAATGCCATTTGTAGCCCTCCATTACGAGCTGATGCGCCCGGCAGATCATGTCAATATCATTTGCCGCATTGAACTGTGCAACCACATCTGAGCCAAAGAGGTATCCGGCTCCTCTCGGTGACACACCCCAACCTAGAGTATCTGTAACAGAAAAAATAACATATGATAAAGTTTTGAATTTGAAAGAGAGAAATATTTATAAATAGGGTAATACAAAATCATAGGGATGAGGGATAAGTTAGTTAACATTATGGAAATAAACTAGTTATTGCATCCTCCGATTGCTAAACAGGCACAATTAATAAAATGACTATAATAATAATTGCACATAATCACAATTCAGCATTTTATGCATTAAAACTTAGATCCCAACGAAAGAAACGTGAATACACAGCCTATACGACCAGCCAAAATGAGAGACCTCGATCTATACGCCTGCATCCGTTGGCAATCTCAAAAGAAGCCAACACTAGCAAGCGAAACGTGATTATCCATCAAGAAGTCACACCCCGCCTGGCGCTCATTCAAACATTGTCGTCAAATTCACTTTTTACTTTGACTGCCTTCAGTTTGCGCTATCCAATTCCATACGAACTAATCACTAATAATATTCCGGCTGATTGCTGCCGGCTTGATCTGGTCGGCCGTTTTGAGTGACGAGTTTTACAAAGTGCAAGGCTGATAGGTAATTGACAAAAGACTTTTACAATAGAGAAATCCATGGCAAGTCTGATGACAATAAACTTATTAGCAATTTGACGTTTTATTCTTAAACAGCTGATTTTACGGTGAACGAGTGACTTTCTTAATTTTCTATAGTAGGTAATTGTTCTGTTGGGGATTTTGGCTTTTAGGAAGGTTTTTGTTCACTAGAAGATACGAGAAATTGTCATAATGTTTGATGAATAATAATAGTTAATAATTAACATATTACTGATCTTTTTTAAATGACAAATGCACGTCGCATTTGTCATTTAAAAAAGATCAGTAATATGTTAATTATTAACTATTATTATTCATGTTATCTAAATTCGTTTATTTACGTTTAGAAAATTTATTGTGTAATTACTATCTTCATCATTTATTTTTGTTACCTAATTGTTGTAAATTATATGTACACTAATGTATTTTTGAAAATAAAAAATATCTTATCTTATCTGTTTGCTTAGGTATGCACCTAACTAAACTGACAGCGCTTGTATTAGGTTGTGACAACCCACCAAATCTATTTTGATAATAATTTTCGAATTATTAATAAAATTAACTAACTAGACTGTTTCAAAGAGTTGTAATAGCAATGTATAAAGAACATAATAATTAAATATTACATTATTTCATTATTTATTAGAATTACAAAACTTGTATGGTATTAATTTCAGCAATGGTATATTTGAAATAAATTTATATATATATGTTACGGCTAAATATTTTAGGGTGTGCAGTCAGCATTGCCCGGGCATTGTCAACCGCTGCTGGGCAATGTCCACAGAAATGGTTGATTGGCAAACTATTATTATTATTTCAACCAACTATTACTATTATTTAATTTGATATTAACTATTATTTCTTTGCAACTTTGGCTCCGATGTGAAACGGGTGTTGTTGGCAGTGCCAACTTGATTCCTGTTTCATTTATTTTTTAATATTGATATTTATTATTAAACTAGATGTTCAACCCTTGGCTTCGGCCCGGGTTGGCAGCTAGGCTCTGCAGGCGGCTTCATAGGAGCATAAGAGATTTATGTCCATAGAAGTCATGATTATAACATATACATAAATCTGTAAGCGAGTTTCTTTCTTAAGGACCTCTCCTATTAGTGTGAAAATATGACACAAACCTTCGGGATCACTCCACAATAAATCACACATGGGCCCATCATGTGGAACCTCCTGTTTTCGGTCAATGGTTCTAATTTGGTCTAGGGTCTGAATTGAGGGGCTTAATCCACCATGTACACAGAAGATTTTGCCATCAATTATTGCCGATAATGATAAATAATCAAATATTTCCGTGCAATACCTGTGGAGAAAACATTAAAAGTAAATAAACGAAAAGAGAAGTACTGCTTATATATATAAGATTGCATTGAATAGATTAGCTACTAAATAAAATGTTTTTTTTTCATAGAATTGTATATAACCCATCGGTATAAAGGAATTTAGATACTATTTACTCAAAGGTCGGACGAGTGGCTACAGAATGTCCAGTTATATAAAAAGTAAGTAGTAAGTAAGTAAAAAAAAAACCCCATAGAGAACCAAGAGAGTGTTTGGTGGCTTTAAAAACCGCCTAAAATATTTTTTATACAATTTTGTAAATTATTCTACAAGGTAATTTTCTAAATATCATTTGTGAAAAGGTTTTTTAGAAGGTGAAAATATCTATTTTGTTTTTATTTCAATTATTTTATAAAAAACACTAGTCTAAAGATAAGTGGCTCTAATCTCAAACCGCGAGTGCGATTTGTGAGTAGATTATCGAGAGAGGGGAGTTATCAGTGCGAGTGAGAGGCACTATTAGTTAACACTGATGTTAGTCTAATGCAATAAAAATGTTCAAACTGACAGCTGACAAACATTTTTATTGCATTAGACTAACGTCAAACTAGCAGCTCCTCTCGTTCGCGTTTTGAGACTAGAACCAAAGACGCTAGTGCGCTTGAAACAAAAGTATTTTGCTCCGAATGCTCTCACTTTCAATTGACTCTAAATTGTAGTTACATTTTTATATTTTTCATTAATTAATCAAAGGATAGGCCATAATATATTTTAATAAATAGCCCAACGATAAATATTTATATTTTTTATTGTAAATGTGTAGTGAAGAAATGATTAAGTGAAAATGAAATTAGGTAAATTTGGATAGTTAAAATGACAAAAAAAAATACAAGCAAAGGGTATTATTTGTTTACGAACTTTCAATGTTAAGATATAAATTCATAGTGTTTACGTTGAAGTGGATAAATAAAACAAAAGAAGCATAACATAAAATAAAGAAGAAATAAGTTCCATTTAACAAATATTACCTTTCGAGTTTTTTTTGTTTCAGTACATCTTCAATCACAAATTGTTATTCTAAACACAAAGGAAAATAAAAAATGACTATTATGTGGCTAGGAAAAGGGTCATTCACATTTATTGCCTCGATGTCATAAGATAGGCTTACATAATATAAAAAAATACATTAATAATGGTATTATATTTTTTAATAAGAAAAAAACAATAAATATTAGAATAATGAAATATCTGATTGAGAAAAGAAATATAATAAGCAGCTTGACGACAAAGCGTAAGAAAATGACAGTCTTTGAACCGTTTGCTATACTTTGGATTCTATCAGCTGACATTAGAGGTATTAACCCTTAGGATAAAGAGGTGTTTGAAAATGTCACTGCCAATTTAATGGGCTGATTCCATTTATTGCTATATTTTTATATCTAATGTTCATTTCTACAGGTTGTTTAGAAAATTTAAAAACTTTCAAAATATGGTTTAGTTTTTCATTCATATTTTAATTATTTTCTTTAAGAGATATTAAAATTGTTCAATCTTTATTTAAAAAAAATTGGTGTATAAATGATTATGCAGTATCCTCATATATTTGACAGTACAGGTCAAATGAATGTCCTGTAAAGTAAACATTCATATCATTGTAGTTTATAGTTAGGATTTCCGTGCTGTTGCAGTAGCTGATTAAAAACAGATACAAGGAGTTTGCACTACTCAAATATTGAAAATATAAACATTGATATTTTCAAATATGAGTACAGGAAGACTATATTAATCCAGACGCCTATCAGTGAAGTTGAGAACGGACAAAGCGGCCATCCACGACCACTGCCCATATTTAATTACTGGGCTGTCCATCCTGCACGAACATTTTTACCCTGATAGATCTGTGAATTCCCCAGTTGTGAGCTTTCTAACCCTAAATATGCATGTAGTAGGGAGTCGATCGCGCGGCAGCTCGTTTGATACAAGTTTGTGCAATTGGAATTCGCCTAAGTGAAGTCCGCCTTCCAGCGTGCCGAAAGGGATTTTTTTATCAAAGAAACGGCCCCAAGTAAGCATTCGATATTAGCATCAAAGGACAAAGTGAGAGTTCTCCAGCTTATTGACAGTGACAAAAGCTATACTGAGATCGCGAATTAAAGAAAAAAAGGAATAATGATGTTTGTTATATGCACGGAAGACAACCCTAGAAAAATTTTGTTAGAATCTTTTAAAATAATAAAGATGCTTTTAAAATGAATCAAATTAAATTGAGTGATGCTATAATCCGGACACCTTGATTATCCGGCCTTGCCTTGTATATTCATACAATAATTAACACAATAAATAAATTATGATGATTTCTAAAACTGCCCGCAACAGTGGTTGGGTTAAATATTAATAATAATAGGTATGTTTTAATTTCTTTTTTTATTTTCCTTTCAAAATTCATTGTTAATATTGTAGTTTCTTTTTTATTCATTTTAATATATTATCATAAAGTTTAAGTACATAATTAGTAAAATATATATATATATTTATATATTCTTCTAATTCATATAATGACACATTTGTAGTGATACCACTTTTAAATTTGTGTAAGGCCGATTAGATTTTTTTAAATAGATCGCATTATATTTATTAATCGGTACAAAATGATTTTTCATTTTGTCATAATCCGTAAACATTATATTTTTTGTAAATTACCAAAACATATGTCTTACCTCCATACAGTAATAGATCCATATTTTCGGAGACATTCATCATAAAATCCATACACTTGTGTGATTTGTCGAGACTCATGGTTACCCCTGATGAGAGTTATACGGTCTGGATACCGGACCTTAAATGAGAAGAATATAGTCTTAGAATATTTAAGTTAACACAAGGTCAATTTTTTTCTTTGTAAAATGCCATGGAGGTCACAAACCTAGATTAGGCCTGTCTTGGAAGGGTCGAAGGTAACAGTACGAGATAGATTAAGGATTTATGACCATTAGAACTGGAGCGAGAGACTAAAGATTGGAGGAATTAAAAGCTTCCAAATTGATTTCTTTCCAGTATCAATGTTCAAACTAATGAGCAGTCTCCGCATTTCCATAATCCAGATATCCAATAAGATCGCACAGGTAATCTTGCTTGTACTACCGTCGCATGCAACGGTAATCATGAAACATCTTACTACATAAATATGTGTGGAATCAAACATCCTAATACCACAACATCTCATTATCAATATCTAGACAGCAACAGGTCTTTAAGATGGAGAGAAATGTAGCAGATACGCATAGAAACAAAAATGGCTATGACAACCTGCAGCTATCATATGATATCTATTTATTCTATACATTATTTAGTTAAATTATTTAACCAGAGCCTGACATCTTACAGGCGTCATTAAAGGCATCTCCCACCTAGACTACTCGCACCTGTGGACCAACTTGTGATGGGTTGCGTATTTCCAATCTCCATTTGTTCCTGCCACACTTTTATCCCATTCGGTTTCGGATGGCCATAGAGGCAACACACCATTTTAGATTTTTTGTATAGTCGTGCTGTTATATTTTTGAAATTCAAATGATATTTGAGCGCTCTATCGAACTGTCAATGTTTCATTAATTAATACTACAAATTTGTTGATTTTAATATTATTTATCTATATTATTCGACCTGCCTCCGATGTGATTTAGATGAATGGTCAAAGGACGGGGATAGTAGCTTCTTATACATGAATATTTAAAGAGGTGGTCCTTTATAATTTATTTATTTCATTTCTTAATACAAATCATTGTAATTGTCCTGGCAAAAACACAGGTTTCGATTATACTCATTTTACGGTTGGACCTGCTATTCATGCTGTTTTCGGGGACGTAAAGTACAATAAAATATTGGGGAGTAATATAGTAGGGATTGCTGGTTACGGAAGAAATGTTTATTACCAACAAGAAGTGTATTTCCAGAACATTATCTCAACATTTGATTTAATTAATCATTTTATCAGAAGCAAAATAAAGCATTGAAAGAATGTGTGTAAAATAATATTAATAATAAAAATGATTTTTAAAAACAAGTTTTTATTTAAGTGCTTGAATGCGTATACAAAATTTCGTGTCTAGTTGTTAACCGTTAAGCGTAGAATTCGTTCTTCGTACCATAAAAATGCACTGTCATCGGAAGTGTACCAACATGTCAAATTTTAACTGCTTGCAAGATTTGACCTGAACCGACATACAAATGTTGCAAGCTAAAAAAAAAAAACCAAATTCATTTACCTTAAGCGCTAATAGTAATAAAAAGGTTTCGACTGAGTAAAATCCTCGGTCCACAAAATCGCCCATAAACAGATAATTTGTCTCGGGGACATCGCCGCCCACTTTGAAAAGTTCTTTTAAGTCATAAAACTGGCCATGTATATCACCACAAACCTATAAAAAGGACATAAACATTACACTTCATTAGTCATCAGTAAAAAAAATCAAATTATTATTTATCCTGACGAACAAATGCCCTCTGGCGGCAGCACATCACAGGATAAGATATATGCAACGGTTAATAAAAATGAACTACACATTTTGTGCAAATATAAATATGATAGTGGGCCAGCATACCAGTATTCGCTGCGAGTCTGAGCATGCGAGGCTCACTCTGCTAACCCTAAGCTAACTACTTAAATGAACTTGCTATGATAAATTAAAACTACTAGTGGTCGCTCAGTGGTCGAAATTCGATCGTAATTCATTATTTTTTAAAGTTTGATCTTTATTAAGGTTCTCTACCTCTATAATACGGTGAGTATACTTATATAATCCTTGCATATATTTATAATTGCTATAACTTAGGTCATATACAATTAGTTTCGGCCCTACTCAACTAGGCCAAATGTGCCTGTGCTAGAGTCAGGGGAGATGGTAATGAAGTGTTACAAATGGTATGACCATGTGCGGTCCAACGCCTTAACCACTAGACTACCACGATCTCAAATTACACACTTAACTATCAAGCATTAAACCACAATATTATTTATTACTATAAATGAAATGGCCATAAACAGTTCTTAAATTTAAAATTAATAAAATGCAAGAAAAACACCACTGCACCACCAAGAACCTTAAATCACATGGCTATTGCGGCCAGAGTGTGCTATTGAAACTAGGCTGGTGTTTTACTTTAAATGCTCTATTTTAATTTGAAAATTTCTGTTGGTGTTTCCGACCTTTTAACTTTGACAAATCGATGATGCTGCATGGCCGGGAGAGGTTAATCCCGTCTAAAAGAGACTGATAACGAGCGGCACCATCCACAAGATAGGCAGAGACAGCGTTAACCTAAGTGACCAGCGAAGATTGTCCCTGCTTCTTGGGCTTCCGGCGACTTATTTGCTCTTGACGATATACGAGGTGTGTTCAAAAAGTATCGCGAATTTTGAATTTTCGCGGGTTACGTACGAGCGAATTTCGATTTTTTTGTGGCGTTATGTTGGTACTCATGTCTCTCACTTATGCCGAAAAGCTCGGCCATTTTGAATGTTCACTTAATTGTTGACAGCTGCTTTGCTTGCACGTGTTTTGGATCGTCTTCGATTTTTACCTATTCAAAAAAATGGATCAAAGAACCTGTATCAAATTTTGTGTGAAAAACGAAATTAAGTGCGTGGATGCATTCCGAATGTTGACTGTGGCATACGGAGAAGCTACCTTGGACCGAAGCAACGTTTATCGGTGGTACAAAATGTTCTCAGAAGGCCGAGAAGATGTGAACGACGAAGAGCGTGCCGGACGCCCGAGCACTTCAACAACAGACGAAAAAATTAATGAAGTGGAGAAAATGGTATTGGTCAATCGTCGAATCACCGTTAGAGAAGTTGCTGAGGACCTAAACATATCGATTGGCTCTTGCCATTCGATTTTTATCAATGATTTGGGCATGAGACGGGTCGCCGCGAAATTCGTACCAAAATTGCTCAATTGCGACCAAAAACAGCATCACATGAACATTCCTAATGAGATATTAAACTCTGTCCGCGACGACCCAAATTTGCTCCAGAGGGTCATAACTGGTGACGAATCGTGGGTTTATGGTTATGACGTGGAAACCAAAGCTCAATCATCTCAATGGTTGGTATGCTATGGCAATGGTACGCTACGCTTGACGAGATAAAGACGGCATTGAAGGAGGAGCTAACCAGAAAAAAAAAAAAAGATTTTTTGAAGTGCTTCGAAGATTGGAAAAACCGTTGGCACAAGTGTATAATATCTCATGGGGATTACTTTGAAGGGGACAAAATAGATATTTATGAATAAATAAATAATTTTTAAAAAAACACAAAATTCGCGATACTTTTTGAACACACCTCGTATTAGGTTAAATAAAAATGTTAACGCTTCCCTATTTCATAATTTTATTTAGGATTTTTTTATATGGCAGGTATGCCACATTTTGTAGGTGTACCCGTTTTTCCTAAATAACTTGAACAACAAGGATAACATGCATCAAGATACAATATGAATAGATGTGGGTACATGAAGTTTAATTGAAGATATGTTAAGATATATTTTACGATTACAAAAAAGTTTCTAAGACTAGAAAGTTGTTTTAATGCTGGCACTATTTTAAACGTAAGGGACTTTCAATTTTCAAATTCAAGCAATGAAAATGTTCAAAATTTAATATCGAGTAACGTTTTAATATAATGCACCACTGCACTCGCAGCTAAAAAATGTGGCCACAGCATGTTCGTTAAAATCTACCAATGGAACTTCGATTTTAGCTTTAGCTTAAGTTTCCTAGATCCATGGTTGTAGCCTTAGAACAAGGCATAATCACAATAGAAGAGGCTAAGGGGAGTGACTTATTTTTGTATAATGGCTGCAGAAAAATGAAAGCCGATGACTTCAGACATTTTAGAAGTTACAGTGGATCGTTTTTTAGTAGACCACTACGGTAATCCACAAAAGGACAGATAAGCATATTGTAATATTATGTAGCTGCAAGCATGTAAATGGGCAAAAAAACTTAATAACTAACTGTAACTTACAGTGACCGGAGAGTCGACTCTTTGGACGTTACTCTCTTCAACTAAGATTTCTCTAGCTTTCGCGCACAAAGCCTTGACTTCCGCTTCTAATATAATTTCGCATCTTTTCAATTGTTCAATTTGCCTATCCAAGTCACTAGTATCGGACATTATTTAGCAGTGTCGTCCGAGTTTCAAAAAGATCAAGTCTGAAACAAAATAATCATGAAATGTTCGTGCTTGCTGATCGAATAAAACGTTCACAAGTAACTTACGGAAGATAAAAATATAACAACAAGCAAATAATTTGGCAAGCGAACTAGTTGAAGAAGCAGTTCGTAAAACCGTTTCAAGAACATGTCTAAAGAAATTGATGATGCTACAAAAATCAATGAATCATACTATGAATCAAATTCTCAAATGTAATGCTTCTCACCTTTTGAAACACTCCGGACGACTCCCTCCTCCAATCGACAAATAAATGAAATAATTAGACTTCAGCTTGCACTAAGAAATAACTAACAAACCAAACAACCTCAACAATCCGCCATTAAATTATCGCACCACGCAAACGCAGTCGCATCGCAACCTGCCCGAGCAAAACGATAGTTTGGTAGTGTTTTCTTTTTTTGACCCGCCTTTATCAACCGCGGTAGAGAGAGAAACAAATATAGACGGACGCCATTTTAATATTTTTGATTACCATAGTTGAATTGCCATATAAAATAAATGCCTTTCCCTATGCAATAACATTTTTATAAAACTCGAGGTTTTTTATATTAAAAGTAACACACAGAAATTATTATGAAATATTTGCATTCTATTTATAGGTCATATGGATTACCGTTTTATTAAATAATGAGAGTAATAATAATTTATCATTAATGGATGTATAATTATTGTGATTTGACTTCAGCAGTTTCTGCGCGCGCCTATTTCTATTCGAACTTGAGCTTCAAGCTAGCGAGAGAAACAAATGGTTTGCGACTTCGCGATCGCGATTCACAAACAGACAGTATGAGAACTGTCATTTCTGTTGATCGTCCGTAGTACTCGTTATCTGCCATCGAATTTCGGCCGGTCGTGTTGTGGTTTGTGAGTGCGTGCCGTTTTGTTGTGATTATATTGAAAGTGAATCTGGTGCTACGATGGGCAACATCCACACCGTCGGACCAAACGAAGCGCTCATAGTATCAGGTAAGCGCATTACTCTGTTTCAAGTGGTTTCCCATTAATTACTCTTGTTTTGACTGAAGGACTAGCTATTTAGAGATGAAATACTTTCCTGGCGTTATGGCTTTGCGATTTAAGGTTTTTTATTTTAAATTTTAATTTGGATATATCCTACTGCCATAAAACCACATAGGTGCCGGGAGGGGCGGGCGTGTGACTATTTTTCTATACCACTAATATTTTTCTGACGTCATAGTCCCCGGCCTATGCCAAATTTCGTTCATCTTACTGACATCTCGTTTGTACAGTCTGTGCTCAAACAATTTTCAATATCCGATTAAAATAATATTATTGTTTATGACGGGAGCGCGCGCAAATTCTTCTTGTTGATAGCTATGAAGTCAATATATTTTATTATTTTATTTTCGTAATATTTTGTTAATTGTAAGTATGCTAAAAAATGTACAAACCATCAATTTTTTTTTCCGAAATAGCAAAATGACCCTGACCTTCGTGTTAGCTGTAAACAGCTATTAGATTTTCACAAAACACATATTTTTGTGTTATGATTTGAGTGTGTCGATATCGTCAAAAAATGTTATTTTGATTTACTTGCTCACCTTTTTAGATAACAGTGACAATTTAGTTTAATATGGTACCTATGCTCGGTCATAGACGTGATACATTCAGTCGCGATAGAACGTGTAGACATGATACAACCTATTTAATAATTTGTGTTCGGTTTTTCCTTAATTTTCTTTCCGTCTAAGACACCAGTACTGAAACACGAATAATTAAAAAAATAACAACTAAAATTGGTTGCATTTGGAAATACCTACATCAAGTTTTGTTTTAGGAAAACTAGAATTAACGGCTAGCGTCGACATAAGTATACCCGTTTAATTCTTTAATGTTTTAACAAAGAAATATTAATTCAAGCTTATATCGAATATGCAGTCATATTTCCTGTATTTTTTTTAAACTATTGTTTATTTATTATGAGATATATTCAAGTAGGTCAGTAAATCTATAAATGAAATACATAGGTAAGTAGGTAATTAATTCAGAACAACACCAACCAACCAATTATTTATTTTATTTACCTATTTATCTTTATTCAACATGTATTTTTTAACATATGGCTTATATTGTCACGCAGTTCCGACTTCCTTGTTGGCGTTTTCATGATGCGAGGCCATTAAGTAGTTACAGGCAGATATCATCTCGCAACTCTGATTAGGTATACTTATTGGATGAGAGTTTGCGTATGACTTATGTTATTTATGCTGCATAACTCAGTCGACAGCGGTGAGCAAAGCGCCGTTGAATATTCTCAGCCGCGAAAGATGACCTGGCTGAGTTGATATGGGTTTGACCCACTGGGGATCGAACCCGGGACGTCTGGATCAGAAGCAGCCCTTATACCACTGTGTTAGGTCTGTAAAAAACAGAAAATTCAAAGTTTTCTCTGTCAGCCCAACCGCCCTCGCGAAACTCCGTTCATTGAACGAGGTCAATAGGCACGTGGCCCCATTTGGTTGTGGTCTTCTGGATTGGCCCAACAGCGCACATGTCCTCAGTCGTTATATCTCGTTAATTCATTCAGGCAGCTGACGCATTTTGCCAAAATTAAGTAATCTCTCAGCCATGTCAAGTCGAATTGGGTCACATCGCGATCAGCAGGCGGTCACAGGCCGAGATAATTTTTTTTTTCATGATTCGCCCGGGCCATGATTTTTTCATGATTCGAGATTAGCCATATTGGCCAAATCTTTAAAACAAATAATATAATCAGCAACCAGCCACCAAAAATAAAACCGCAATGGATGGCTTAAAAAGACAAGCTATTAAGCTCTTGACTATTAATGAACAGTCCCTAACCGTTGAAATAGCTGTCAGAATTCAGAAATCGTATTCTTTCGCTGGATCGCAGTAAGGCAAACCCAAAAATATTTTGGGTGATGTCTTAGAGGTGATAGATTTACAAAATTAGCACCAAATCCTTTTTCAGAATGTGATTACCTTAGATTTTCGAAGATGCCTGGTGCCGGGGAAAGCTTACACTTTAATATCTTAAATGAGGAATCATTTCTAACGAAAAGTGTGTTTGTCAAACGCTGTGTAAATAAATAAAAGGTATTTAAATGAAGAAAATCGTTTAATTTTTACAAGCTTTTATTTATTAGCTTGCAATGTTTGTGTGTCGGATTAGGTCAAATCTAGAACCACTTCCTCTTATCCTACCGAGTTGAAATTTGATATGTTGACTCAGTTCCGATGACAATGCATTTTTATAGCAAGTATGACCTGATGCTACACCCAGGAATACCTCCAGACGAAGGAACTCCTTAACGGTCAACATCACACTATACGATTTTTTTTATATACGCATTCGATCACATAAATAAATCTTGTTTTTAAAAATGTATTTTCACTATGATTTTTTTTGTGATGAAACTCTTGGAATCCCTGCGGTACACGATAGTCCTATCCTCCGGGCCATATTCAACGACCCATACGAGATATCTACTCGTATTAGTGCTCATTCTCGATTCGATAAAATTATACAGCAGTTACTACTTTTATTAATTAAGTTGCTCGTCCGGTTAATTAATCACACAAGCACTATGTTAAGTTTTCTTATTGCATTTTTTAATACTCTTAACGGATCGTATAGTTCATTACATAATCTAAGTATATATATATTAATACGTGACGAGAAAACTTTGTACCTCTTTCTAAGCACATTGCGCGCACGGAGTGTGAGAAGGAACGCGAAAAGCTAACATTTTCTATAATATATGTTAAAATACATTAAATTAGATAAAATAAAACGTTCATACTACTGACAGCTGACAGAACTACTTTTGTATGATTTCAAATGTTCCGAACCTCGATAATCAAACTTAAAAGTTTAATGAATTTCGACCACTGGGCGACCACTAGTTGTACCCAAAAAATGAATAAACACCCAAGTATGTCATGTATCTTACACACACAATAACACACAGATAAGTTCTGAGCTTTGCTGGAACATAAAAAATGTTAAATAAAAAGAAATAAATTGCTAATCGATTTGACGCACTATCGCAAGAACTCAAACTCTTTAATAATTGATGTTTACATATAAAAAAAATATTTAATAAAAACCAAAACCACCAAATAGAAAATAATGTTACTTCGATGTCCGCTAATGCAGACCAATTGATAGAACTTTCAGCCGAACTGAACATATTTTGCTGTTCAATTGACCAGGCTCGACGTTTGCAGCCAGGATCGTAAATGATTACCCTACCATACATGTTTATAGCTATGTACGAGTATGTGCACAATTTGCGCTTGTCAACATTCTATCTGCTGTGCTCAGCATCACGGTGCGTGTATGTGAAATTTGGTAAAATTCGGGGAAGTCGCTTTGGCAGTTCATGGTCACAGAATTGCTACCACATGCGCGGGCAGCGATATTGCCTTATCGTTAGACGTTTACTTTAGTTAGATGCATCGAAGAGCGAGGATTGTGGATGACCATGGACCATGGAAACCAGCCGCGAGGCACGCAGCTTGTGTCGTTTAAGCCAACTGAGTAGAGTGTTTTTTATGCTTAATTAAAATCAAATCATTTTTTTTGTTTAAAAATAGTGTTATGTAGGGCACAGCAAATAATATACAAATTATTATATATAGTATTATAACTATTTATAACAATATTAAGATAAACTTTAACGAGTGCCATGTCGAAGGTGAGGCGACGAAGACACGCTAATAATTATAATAAATATTTATCCATCGTTTGAGTATACATTTTAATTGAAAAAAAAACATTTTTTTTTAAATCAATTATTCCCCAAAAATAAACTACAAAATATGAAAACTTTTTGAGTCTCTAATTCATTTTTTTAGGTAGGAAAACACACTAACTTTTATTTTACTCAAGAATGTAATGTTTTTAGTGGGTTAGATTAAAAATACTGAATCGAGATTATGTTAGTCTAGTGGATAAGATGTTTGACTATTTAAACCCGCGGGTTGGAATCCGCACTTAATCATACGATTTTTAACACCTAATTACTACCATCTTCCCTGACTCTAGCATAAGCATATTTGGTTTAGTTGCGTAGGGCCCAAAATAATTAGAAAAAGGTTTTTTTTTAAATGCTTGAATTATAATGAAGAAAATATTAATTGTAGGTAATATGTAATTTAATATTTTTATTATTCTTTTTCAAATACCATCAGATCTTTATGCCATACAAACTAAAAAGGAAACCATGTTTATTTATAAATAAATAAAAAATGTATTTATAATATTTTTAATTACTTACATTAATGTTCAACTAAAATGTTGAAGGTTTAAAATTAAGTCAAAAACAGTTAACATTTAAAACATTTAGGTCAGAGTCCCTAGTCACGTTGAAACACACAACTTAAAAAAACTATCTATTTTTTAACAGTATATAAATATAACGATGTCTCAAATACATAACGCTGAGTAAGGACAATCTGATCGGAATGTCGACCATTCATGCAAGATAATTTCATACAATTTCCTCGCATGGTACCTAGATTCGATAGGTAGTTTGATAATAAATATTTCTAAACTACATTTTTGTCATCACAATTACATCAAATTTTCTTAATTTTTACATGTAGGTAAATTAACTAAACGCTGATCGAGCGTTATGAAATTCACGTATTGATTGTCCGATCTAGAAATTGTAATGCGTTTTTGTATAATCTGAGATTTGCGAATCATTTAATGTTATTTTCGGTGAAACGACAGTGCATTGCTCACTAGAACATGGACTGTAGCGCAGTATCATTCTAACTATGGCGTATACAAACCTATACAACTTCAACTGTAATAAAGTTCAGCGGTTTAGGGGTTGGAATACTACGGAGGGTTGGTTGCTCCAAATGAGCAAAAACAGAGTGCCGAGATGGCTGGTAAATGAAAAACCAGAAGGCCGTTTAGAACACAGTCAAAACAAAGCAACGACGGTTGGTTATCCTAGATCTGCCATACTCAACCTGTGGCCCGCGGGCCGCATGCGGCCCACCTAGCTTTTTCGTATGGCCCTAAACACATTTATTATCAGGGACATGATCTACAAAATCTGGCATTCTGTATTTCGTATATCTTGAGATTAATTTTGACTTTGACGTAGAAAATAGTGACACCCAAAGAGGATTGTCGTTTCATATTTTTTTCGTCATACCAGTATAGTGTTGCGGCCCGCGTAGCTTTACAAATAAATGTATGTGGCCCAAAGACAAAAAAGGTTGAGTATCGTTGTCCTAGATTGAGCTGGTCCGAAATTGGGTCTCAATATGGGTTCACATTTGGCCACGTGCGCCTTATCAAATCTGCTGCCTTCTCGGCAATCATAATAGCCGGAGCGTTGGTGTGGGCGGTGGTTGGTCTTGGGATTATACTGCTGTCTACGACCCTTAAATTTTTGATCCCATATACACGCAACTCCGGGTCTACGACCGCTGTCGGGTCTGACTTGGGTCCCATCTTGCACGTCGCGATCTGATGATGCAACGTCGCCGTCACGGACCTCACTGCGCATTCCCAGTAGTCGTCGGTGCCGAAAGCATAATTCACACATGTTGGGAAGTGCCTTTTGTGAAGCCTCGAACCGAATTTCTGAAAAGCGTTCGTCTCGGACAGTCTTATAATGTAGCGAATACTAGCCACTAGCGATGCTATGTCCTGAGGGTGCATTAGATAACGACCGTGCATCTTCGGCCAGTGGAATGGATTCTTGTCCCTCAGCTCCAGCCACCCTTTTGATTTCGGATGGAGCAACATTGGAATAGCGCTCCAGCTCTCCTTTGAGTCGATCTCCCGGAAAACTTCGTTGTAGAAATCGTCCGTCATTCCTATGCCCTTTCGTATTGATTCACCGTCATCGGAGTTTAATGAGCCCCCTACGAATATCAATTCGATGTCCGGATAATCGCCAATTTCTTTAGAAGCGTTCGTTTTTATATAAGCCAGAGCTTCGACTCCTCCTATGCTTGTTATGGCATTATCACCATATTGGAGCCAGTTCAATATGCTGTGCGCGTTCTTATGATCTTTCTCTACGAAACCAATACCCGTCTGGTTTATGAGGAATGTTAACCCCATAAAAGAGATGTGATCGTAGAGTGTTTCGCCCACTGGTAGATCTTTGATTACAGGTATTCCTATATCTTCGAGGTGTTCCTTTGGGCCTACTCCAGACAGCATGAGTAATTGAGGGGAAGCTATCGGTCCAGCCGACAGGATTATTTCCCGCCGCGCTCTGACCGTGTAACTCAGGCCGTTTAGTACGTAGTCCACGGAATAGGCTGCTTTGGTTTTAGGATCTATATTGACCTTTGTAGCGGTGGCGTCCTGGAGAATGTGTAGGTTCTTTCTTCGCTTGTGGGAATGAAGGAATGCTTTGGCGGCACTGTGTCTCTTACCATCTTTTATATTGGCCTGGACGTACGAGTATCCGAACTGATCACCGGCGCCATTGTAATCTACCAGCCTATTACCCAACTCCACCCCAGCGTGAAGGAATGCTCGTGCCAATTTGGTTCTGCAATGTAAAGAACATTCTAAAATTAAAAGGAATCGCTCCAAGGTCTAAAATAAAAGGAGTTAAGTACTTATTTTTTTTGTTTATTACAAAAAGAATGTACAACATATTGTTTCTCTTACCTATCATCACATACTTATATAAATAAAAGAAGGTAGAAATTGATCAAATTCAATCAATGGCTGAAAACATATCTTCCCAACTTTACGAATAAGGACTTGAGCCTGTACTGAAATCGCATATGGTCTGTGCTAAGGCGTAGGGTACCATTTTGCCTTTCGTATGTGGAAATCGAAAATGGGACGAATTTAAAAATATCTCCTCATTTCTTTCATTAAATACATCAAATGAGACAAGAGAAATGTGTAAATTACTGCTTATTTTAAACCCTATCTTAATTCCAATTTTGGCTACAAGTTACATTAGGCCGTTAGCACTGCTTGATTGTAAATCTGCAATCTTTGTACTGAGGAATTGCAAGATTTGACAATCGTCAAAGCATTTGCGATCTGGAATGGTGCAATCCAAAATCAACTAGTATATTAGTTTGCAGTTACAGAAGTACTCCTGTCTGGATGTCATAACGGTGAAACTTCCCCTTTTTAATATTATGAGAATGCAGGATGTAGGGTGCGGCCATTAAGGACCTAGGACAGAAGATCGGTATTATTAATGAATATAATTTATCTCCATTATGAGGTTCAGCTATCGATGACCTAAACTCAACCCTATTCTGAGCCTTTTCATCCTCATAATTCATATAGGTCCTTACGGTCGTCCGACCATTTATTTATTTATTTATTCGTATGCACTGAAAAAATATCTACTTATTCAGTAGAATTTTAATTTGTTGTGGCTGCAGAATTTTAGTAGGCCCAACCGAAATATATTGTAGTGTATATAATCGAATACAATGAAATATTATAAATATGATAAATTTAAATTTTACCTGACAGGAACGTCGGTCACAGATAATTCACCTTCAGTGTTATGGTCGGGGGAATTTTTGAGATCTTTCAAATCTGCCTTCTCTGATTTCTTGAAGTATTTCAAAACCTCGTCATAGGACCTGTAATAACATTTGGTTGATTACTATTGCTCTTATGTTAAAAAACTAAAATAAAACAAAATGCCATTGCCAAAGTATTTTTCCCAGATGACCACGTTTGTACCCATTACCCCTAAACATGGTAAAAAACTAGAAATACGTACTTCTAGAATTTTAACCATATGGTTTGTATTTTTTTTCTGAAATTCACTGTTCCATCGTCGTTAAATTGCGCGGTTTTAGTGCACATACTACGCAATTTTTAAATTAAACTGCTTCACACGCATTAAATATAAGTTTTGAGCCAATTTTACGAACATCTTTAATTGTAGAGATAGTTATTATATTTTGTATTGTTTAATCTAAGAAACCGAGTGTACTATATGAGTATATTATTTAATAAAACAATAGACATTATTTAGGTATACCCAAACAAAAAATCTGTTCTGACAACATTATCCTTATCTGACTGACCATCTGATCTGCTCCCAGTGTTTTCTCGATCCTTTGATTAGCTGTCCTAAAAATCAATCGTATAAGACAAGACGTATCAGTTAAACATATTTTGAACGAAAAGCTTACTTTTTAATTTATTGCTACCTTCTAAAAGACGTAACTAAACCTTATGAAACTAACATAAGAAATTTCCTTTCATATGCAAAAATAAATAAATATTCCAACCTCCTCCTTTTTTGGAAGTCGCTTAAAAATATAACGTAATTGTGCATTTATTTATCTTATCTTGTTTAACATTGGTATCTCATCTTATCATCATCGCACTTAGTTGTACTTTCTTTTACCCGGACGGTTTTACATATTTACAGAAGTCAAGCCTAAAATGTAAAGCATATACCTACATAATATTCTGGTAAAATACCCACCCAAGTTTCAATAATTAACCTATAAAATTATTGCCATGACAAAAGGTTATTATGAAGGAAATTAAGGAGGGTACAGACTCGCAGATTTCTGCAGATCCGAAGAATAATCTTGAGAAGCTTCCGTGTCTTGAGGACGGGTGAGTTCAGTAACTCACTGCAGGGGTTTCATTTGCACTCAGCACCTTTATCGAATAGTTGACGGAAGAGTGTTCCTTTTTTCGCAAGGTAGGAAGGAAGTGAAAAGAGGAATTGTGACAGATGGTGGCACATTTGAATTATTTTGGCTTCAACACATGGGAAAGACCAAGCTATATGTTTATAACACATTAAAAAATCGACGTAAAAGTTAAGAGTTAACAGTAACTTGCCATCCATAGTTTCCATCTCTCGCAATGTTGTCCCAGTCTCTGCGAATGCCTCTCGTGTAGATCATGTAGTTGATGATGCTGGTGCCGCCGATCCCCTTGCCTCTGGGCCACAGGCACCGTTCGTCGTCCATGGCTGGAAATAAGATAAACAAAATCTATATCATTATAGTAGATAAACCAGCCGTGTTAACATCATAATCGCACTATAATGGTTGGGCGCCGTTTGAACCTTTTTTTTATAGTGCGAAGGCATCGCTGCAGCAATCGTTACAGGAAGCTTGTGCGTGCGACACCACGCTAAAGGCATTCGCTGGGTTATGTGTTACATTTCTAAGCTGTGAATAGTGAGTGTACTTTATTCTTTGTTCTATATTGAGAGAAATCAACAGTCTTACAATTGGTATTAATGATAAGTTTACATTATTAAAAAACATTTGTAAAAGTAATACAATATTTCTATTGTTAATATAAACACGAAAAACTAAGTTAGAAACTAAAAATGTATAATTTAATTATGATTTTAACTCTTAATCATATCAAAATGCTGAAATGGTTTGAATTCACATGATACAGAGTATCAAACCAATTTATAACATTTTATGGCGACTGATGATGATGGCATATGTCCACTATGTGGACCTAACCCCCCCTAGCTTGAGTCCTTCAAATTTGAAGGGAGATTTCCTATGTGCATTTGTTTGTTTTTTTTTCCTCATTTGTTTCCCTGAATTGCAACAGGTGGGTTTCCATCAATAAGGGCGGCACGTGGGTATAACAGAATTGATGTACACAAGTCCCTTAGTGGAAATATTTTTTTTTTTTTAAAAATATTACTTTTTAATGAAAAAGTAAAATAAAACACATTTTTCAGTTAATTACATTTTTGACCATTTATGTAAAATTAACAATGACAAGTAAATAATTTACGCTGTTCTTACAAAGGTGTATTAGAAATCAGATTATTAATCCTATTGGGCGAACAGACAAAGATATAAATCTCGACTGCTCTCCCAATCGGACTATACTTGTATGCGTCGGTACGATACGCTAACCGCCTAAATAACGTGTGCTTCCGCGCTCTAGTAAAACGGTCCGGAACAAAGAAACCAATATATATAATAAGAGCCTTTAACGCCTAGGTCCAACGCAGGTTTTAGAGCACCGCTTTACAGATTATGTCAAACATTCAACAAATTGTTCCTAGAGGTGAATGTTTTCTCGAAGTCCACAGTTTTTAAGAATTCTGTATTCACTCTTCTAAAGTCTTTTCAAAATTCAGCATCCTGAATTCGGCTCTCTTCATCATTAATTTTAATTCACCTCCTTAGCCACTATGCTTGCCACTATTTCTATTTTTATTTTTGCCACTATTTTTAATTTTACTTTTGTGTACTTAGTTATAAAGTAGTACTGCGTTAGTTTGCTTGCAATTATATACACTTAACCATGATCTTAATGTCAGTAAATTTATATAACTTAGCGTTAGATATGAAATAAATCACTTTATAAAACCTAGGCGAGCCCGTTCTGTGTCGGTACTTATAATATGATATGCAGTTGTACATATGTGTATATGCAGGTCGGCGTAAATAAAGCGTGCGGCTTTTTTTATTATTTATAAATTTATTTTTTATTTTATTTCATCCACTTCAGTAAGTATAGTAAGGTAAGAAATGAATAAATAAACACTTTTTTTACCTATATTCAATATGCTTGTACCATATACGTTAGTATCATTGTTTTTATTATTGTGTACTGCCTGAATATGTTTATTTTTGTTGCGTAACTGTTTTATTTCCCGAATAAAGATAAATAAATAAATACATACCTTTGCAAACGCCGGGCTGCCGTTCCATCTTGTACCCCCAATTGTAGGCGGTGCGCTGGAAGTACGGCGCCAGCGCCGGCGCGTCCGTGAACAGCATCTCGCCCCGGCCCGCTTCCAGCAGCAGGACGGTCGCCCGCGGCTTGTCCTCGCTCAGCCTGGCGGCCAGGGTGCAACCCGCCGAGCCGGCGCCGACGATGACGTAGTCGTACGCGGCGAACGGCTCCCTGGCCCCTGGAAAACAACAGCCAGGAATTGCAATCTTCCAGCCTCCGAGGGAACGGACGGGCGCGCCCCTCTGGACTCTTCAGATAACTCGAGACCAAAGCCCCAAGCCGCTGCAACTACTCCGCGTCAGAGGAGAGGCGTACAGAATAGATTTACAAAATATAGCCAGGAATGGAATAGGACAAAGGTTCCCCGTATTTAATTTATTTTTGTAAACATTGGAATTTCCAAGAAAATATTTTATATATTATGCAAAACAGTGTCTACTTATGACTCCAGGTTTTAACTAAAAAGGCACGAATGTCGTTACAGATGTTTATTTTAATATCTTCTTAAACAGAACCAGAGTTCCTAGTTTTGTTATTCTTCCACTAATAAATATATAATTATAAATGAGTATTTATTTATTTTGCTACTGTTTCCAGCCATTACTTATCATAATTTATTTTCATGATAATTTGTTACAAAATCGCGATTAGGGTTTGATTCTCAGTGGCGGCTGTAAGTTCTACAGTTAAGTACCTTTATAATTCCGAATTATCATGAATTGTATAATTCCTAATTATCATATAACGAAACATGCGAAACAATTCGCACTGAATAAACAAAGAGACGATTAACAAATTCATAAATCAATTAAAAAAAAAACAAAGAGGTGTCTGACCGGAACATTCGTTATAAGCATATTCAGTAGGTAAAGTGCACCAATTAACTCATTAAATTTACTCGAAACTACATATTAACATCCTAAAAATAATTGTTTTTAATAAATATCTTGGAATTCGAGATACATGTATGTTATCCTTATCCATATACTATATAATATTAGTCAATTTTAGCATTTGACCCTAATTCAAGTTATAAACAACGAATATGGAAATTGTAATAAATTTTAACCTTTTTGGAAACTTATTATGTAAAATAGTTATAGTTCAGTTTAGGCGCTATACAAAACCTAATGACTTTTAAGGAACAGTGATAACTTGTTCATTCGAACCTTGTAAATTATAGTTTTCATTTTGTGTTTGTTTTATCGAACTCGGTATTATGATTAACGTAGGGCTGAATTAAATTATTAAGTTTTTTTTAAAAAAAAACGCCCTCTTTCCGAAATAAAATAGGAGTCATAGAAAATTTGCAGTAAATTATTAAAAGTAACATTTTTAAATTTTACTAAGAAGCTCTCTGGGTTTAGTGACGGTCATACACAATATTTAAGAACCTGATCCTTTTTTCACAGAAAAATAATAAACACGCGAGCAGTAAGCAATAAAGATCGCCACATTCCTAAAATGAGAACTGGCTTTGACAGAGAAGTCACTCCTATGTAGGTCCCAAACTCTAAAGCATACGATTTAATAAAAGGGAAATAGCTTAATCATTGGCTTATAGAAAATAGTCGAAATTTTTCAAATAATATAACAATTACGTAGAAATTTTTAACCCAATAAATTTTATTTTTTTATCTTGTTTTCCTTTCTAAACACTACTCAGCGTGTAAAACGGGCTACCAAAATTTTAAAGGGTGCTGTAAAAGGCTTTACATTATTTAGTATAGACTTGTCTTATATTTAATTAATATATTTGTGCATAATAACTGTTTTACTCAATTTTATGTAAATACAAGCTGACTCAACGAACTTTATGCAGCCTCAGAATAAATAAATGTTGTGTTAACTTGTTAGCTGAATAAAATTCAGTTTTTTTATTAAGAATACTCAAAATGAATTAAGTTCAATAAATGTATAAAAATCAAAATTATATTATATTAATTATCGATGCGCACACAATGACAAATGTGATAACCACGCAAAGTGAACATCTTCGAAGGTAACTTACCGTTTGAAAATAGAATTCCACAGAATGCAAAGCCGTTCCATACAAAATGTGTGAGAAAATGAATTTTCTTTTCTTTTAATAGTTTTAATTCTGCTATTCGGGGTGAAGACAAATCCAAAAAATAAATGATCATAAAAATTGGTCCAGCCGTTCTTGAGTTAAAAATGGTGTAACTAACCCAACTTTCTTTTATATATATAGTTACCAACATACACATACATAAACAACTCATACATACGCACCCTTAATTAAGCACCTTACCATCAATAAGTTCAAATATATCATAGTTTTTAGTTTTATATGCTAGACAGAAACAATTTTAGATTATTTAATAAAAATAAATTAAATGTTAGTAATTGGTGCAATCACCGAATTACTCAATTTGTTTCCCATAAATGTCAAATGGGCGGAGACAAATCCAACAAATCAAAGATTATAAAAAACGATCCAACCGTTCTTGAGTTATAAATGGTTTAACGAACCCGACTCTGTTATATATATATATAGATTTCTTATATTGTTGTGTAAAATGTATATGTATTTATTGTTTATTGATTTGCTGTATTTATTTACTAATATTTATAAAACTTTTAGATAATATTACTATAGCATCTATCAGATGAAGTGGAAGTGGTACATTAAGCAAATAAACCCAAACTGCTTCCCTTAGTACAGATTCGTCTAGTTAGGGAGGCAGAAAACATTTATACAGAGTAACAGTCGATTGTCGCTTTAATTAAGCTATTTAATAATACCCTCTTACTCTTTTAATATTTAATAATACTCTGTTACATAGTTATATTTTAGGTACTATTTAGTTGTAATAGTATATTTTAAAAATTAAATAACTTAATCCCGTGTCAAGCTCAAGATAGATTACGAGCTAGAGGCATTTTGGAGGCAGACAAATGGAAACGAAACCATAATTAATAAAACAATCATATACATAGGTATAGGTTGTATTAATTGGTCTTTAATCATTTATTTAATCACGGACAATTTTTGGTTCAATGCACAAAGCACAAGAAAGGGATGCTTAATCCCTTAAAATCGTGTGGGACTGTTTTAAAATGTGTTACCATACAAATAAACTTGAATGCCACTAAAGACCTACTAGGTTTTTTAATACCCCAATTCGATATATTTTAATAGTAAATAAATAAAAATGTTAGATTGAAAACTTAATAGAAATGGTTGTAAAATGTCGAGAAGCTATTCTGGGTTTTTTACGTTGATGAATCGTTAAATCTTACCTCCCGGTAACGGATACTGATCCCGGAAGAAGTCGAAGAGCCTGCTGATGTCTTCGTATTTCGGCGCCGGCGTCGCTGGTCTCTTCAGCATCTGCAGCAGCGGATCGTTGACATTATAGTAGAGCAGTCGCTTGGACCTCGAGGTGGTGCCGCCGTCGCTCGCGTCATCCTGGACGTTCCCGTAGACGCCGTTCGCCCGGATGTATTCCACGTCCCCGATGCTGTAGTCATCCGCTTCCTCTTCCGACGGATCCGATTGGCATCTAAGGATCAATAAACAAACTAATACGGCGCTGCTGAATGCTCTCATGTTGGCTACTGGTGTGGCTTATGACTGGTCCGTCCTCCGCCGGCATCGAAAGTCGAGTGGTGAGAAGATGAGCGTACCGCAGGAGGTGATCTTCGCTCGTATTGTTTCCAGTTGGTTTATCGCTCGGCCGACCTACCTGTGGCTATACGTACGACGAGCGTACTAACTAACCCCCTGTCGGTATAGTAGCTCTCGTTCGCGCGAGCTCGGCTACATTTCGGCGGACTAATGCGAGTAACTTTTGTGAATCACTACTGCCTATTTAATGAGAGTTGCTGTTACGCGTTTTTATTCTCCTCTGGTTCTTCGGCCAGGTTTGAGGTTATAAGCAATGCAATAAAGTCGTAAAACTACTTATCGGGAGCAACATATGCTGAACCTCGTTTTTTGTGTGAATTCTGTATGTTCGCGTTAGTTTCGGTTACCAATTTATGGATTTCAAAAGGTATTTCACTATTTTATACAGAGGTATTGGAGGCAAGTTTATGTGTATACAATAATCTATAATATTCCGCATATATACATTCTTTTAATAATGAATTAACCAAAAATGTATAGTTTGATTGGAAACCAAACCCACCAGGGAAACAAATAGAGTAATTCGCTGAGTGTACCAATTACTAACATTTAGTTTATTTTTATTGAATAATACAAAAGTGTTTCTTTCGAGAATATAAAACTAATTATGGATTTCTGACAACTCTCAAATTTATATAAAAGAGCGTCCTCTTAAAAATGTTTCTTTTCTTTAAAATATTTATACGATTAGATTACGTACATTACTATTATGTTTTTGAACTTATTGATGGTAAGGTGCTTATTTGAGAGTGCGTATGTATGAGTTGTTTATTTATGTGTATGTTGGTAACAGAGTGATTTGTATATGTAGTTTCACTATGTAAATAATATGGTTTTATAATGTAATCTATCTATATATCTAAAAGAAAGTTGAGTTAGTTACACCATTTTTAACTCAAGAACGGCTGGATTCATTTTTATGATCTTTGATTTATTGGATTTGTCTCCATCCCGAATAGCAGAATAACTATTAGAACATTAAAAAAAAATACGAAAAAAAGAATTATAAATAGAATTCATTTTCTCATACATTTTGTATGACCGGCTTTGTATTCTGTGGAATTCTATTTTCAAACGGTAAGTTGCCTTCGAAGATGTTCACTTTGTGAAGTTATCACATTTGTCATTGTGCGCGCATCGATAATTAAAATACATATCATTTTGATTTTTGTACATTTGTTGAACTTAATTCATTTTGAGTATTCTTAAGAAAAAACTGAATTTAATTCAGCTAATAACTTAACACGACATTTATTGATTCTTAGGCGGTACGAAGTTCGTCAGGTTAGCTTGTATAAATATAAATATTGTTGCGTTGCGGACGATTTAATATGCTAAACATTAACATGTCAGTAATCGACCTATTATTAATGTATGATAGTACACAAAATTAAAAATGATTTGAATCCGGAGGCAGTTAGAGGTAAGTAACTATATACTAGTGGCGAATAAAAAAAATGTTGTGGAACTTTTTCCGATCGGAAGCAGGTGGAGCGAAAAATAGGTGATTGGACTTATTCGTTTTAGTATTGATTTTTACGAATCTGGTAGAAGTACATCTGCTATCGTGAACACTCCTCGACCACTTAACCGACTGACAGAAGAAATAAAGGTCGCTGACATGCATTCGTGGTTCATGGTGATGTGAATTTTATCAACCACTAATTGGGAAATCTAATTTTATTGGAAACTGTGTTTCTAGTGCGAGATCGAGTATTTCAATAAATTGAAACCATGCCAACTGCTTATAATAATTTCAGTTTATAATGTAATTAAAAATCCATTTACTTCAACAAGCGAAGATAAAATGCCCTTACTAGCCTGCCCGCATTTAAGCATATTGCTAAATGATTTTTGCCTCTGTCGGTCACATAAAGAGGTTCTACAATAATCGGTTGTAACAGAGATTTCATAACTTTTGAATCAAAGCGTGCTAATTTGCTGCTGGTTAGCAATGAGAAAATATTTGCCACGAACTCACAATTTGTCATCGATTTAGAAAGGTTTAGACATTTTATTTTTATTTTATTTGTATGAGAAATGCTTACAGCTATACATTATGACAGTTACAAAGAAATAGATTAATAACAACTTAAGCCGACTACAGGCATCTCCAATTTAACATAAGACCATTTAACAGAACGAACTAGTATAATATATATAATCGTATATATATACGATACATATGTGCACATATGTACATATGTGCACATACACATGCATGTGTGCATGTGTACATGTGTATGTGTGTGTGTACATATGTGTGTGATACGTAATATATGTGTGTGTGTGTGTGTGTGTGTGCGTGTGTGCGCGTGCGTGTTTATGGTGACGAGAATACTATTACTAATATTATGTATGTTGAAAGAAAGTTTTTTTTTATGTTCAGTATAAAGTCGTCTTTATGCAGATGAAACATGTCTATTTCACTCCCCGCGCGATAGCTCGTTTAATGTTTGATACAGGTTCGTACAATTGGAGTTCGCCCATCCCCTACTTCGATCCGGTGAAATCTACCTTCTCCTTCCGGCGTGCCGTAAGGGATTTTTAAATATTATTTTATAATAAAATAACTATAGGTACTTTTTTACTGTTCTATTTGTACTATTGAACTATGTATATAATAATATATGAATATGATTTTTTAGTAAAATTACCGGTAACCTAGAATATAATAATTTATGAGCGAAATAACACCACGAGCCACGAGCCTTAACTATACTCACTTGCATTTTTTTTTTGCAAAACATGCTCTGCTATAAGCGAAGCCTTAAGGCTCACTCCACACGTTACTAAGTATTTAACTTATTAACTTGAGATTATTTATTATCCTTGAGTATATTATGTAAAATCCTTTTCACGCTTATTATGCCTCTGCGATCATTCAACATACTCGCAATTTAAAATGATGCAATTTAAAATAAATTAATCTGAGATAATTATTTATACATTTATATAATATAGTATGGGTTCCTCGGTTTCGAATACAAGATTTAACTTAAGTTTAATTTCAAATAAAACAGTTATAGTCACTCGGGGACGATTCTTATACATTCATATTTAAGTATTTTTTTATAATCTCTATGAAATTTTCTATTAGCCTAAGAGCTGGCAGTAAAAATCTTACATGATTTTATAACATCTAGAGTTATTTTAGTTATGTTTTGACTTGTTTCTGGACTACGATTATGACAATCTGTTAACTTGGCGCCGTTGGGTTTGAAATATAGTTATTTAAATTAAGAATAAATTCAACAAAAATACATAATACTATCAAGGTTATTATTTTTTATGTGCAATTAATTTGTAAATTAAACACTCATTTATAAGTGTATTTAAATATTTACATACTACTTATGTTTTCATTAATTTTATATCATCCCCAGCGTGGATAGCAATATCTTCCTTTAGGCATGGTCGTGACTTTAAATAAATTACAGAGGCTTGAAAAATGAATAAATCATTTCAATTTTGAAAACTTATGGGCTTGCACGCAGATTTATTAATTAATATACGTACTTATTGATGGATGAATTTGATTTAACAACCAAAAATGTTGTGCATATTTTTTATGATCTATATATTCAAGCAAATAGAATTTATATCTACGTGTACCTGTGTATGTCTGAGGACCGTTGAACGAATTTTTCGATCATGACGAACTCAAATGATTTGTGCGGATCTATCTGCAAATTCTATTCACTAATATATTCTTTATTCTTTATTGAAAGAAATAAACAACATTGCTCCAAACAAATGGCATTAACGATAAGTTTACATTAAAAAAGTATTTGTAAAACTAATGAAAGATTTCTATTGTTAATATAAAAACAAGTTACAAACTAAAAATTTATAATACAATTTCACTTTTAACTCTTAAAGATATATTTAAATGTGACATGGCTGAACTCACATGGTATAAGCACATGGTATAGATCGATTAATAATATATAATAATTATTCGTGCAATTGACTAAAAGGATTGATTCTTAGATTGTCAAAATATATTTATATGACGCGTCACGGCGCATTTCCTTTATTTTGTGAGAATGGTTCTTTCGTCCAATATAGAAGGGTTTCTGAAGTTGCTCACTTATGGAGGACCATGCTGGGATCTTCAAGTAGGCCTTAAACAAGTTAATGAGGCGACATATTTTCGCCTTGAACTCAAAGGCTCCCATTTAAGGTCAGATAGAAATTTCGTCGGACTGTCAAAACTGCGAAAGCGCCTAAACACGTGCCTGCTTGCTAACCGCTGAATTGCTTCAAGGTCAGAATTTAGATAGGAAATATGAGAGTTCCAAACAGATGAACAATACTCTAAGGACGGATGAACCAGTGATGTATACGCAAAGTGATGCAAACGCAGTGATCGACCGGATTTTTTTATTACTTCGCTAATGTGCGCCCCCCAATGTGAAGTATTGGATATGTGTACTTTAAGATACTTTTCGAGAGACTTATTCGGGATTACCTGTCCAGAAACAGGATACTCGGGTTGGATTATCTTTGACTTGCCAAATTGCACAAAGGAAGACTTGGAGACATTGAGGTTCATCTTGTTATCTGAAATCCAATTCGAAATGTTTTTGAGATCCTGTTGAAAAATATTGCAGTCGCTTGATTTTTCAATACTTCTATAAAGCACAGAGTCGTCAGCGGACAATTGCATTGTGGAACACGTTTCAGTTATCAGGTCTTTAATAAATATAATAAAAAGCTTCGGGGCTAAAACACAACCCTGCGGAGCTCCCGACGGAACCAGAGTATGGGAAGACAGCGAATTACCAACTTTTACTTGCAAACTTCTATTGGTTAAAAATGCTTGATCCATAGGAGGACATCAATCAATTGGCAAACGACCGAGTTTATTTAAAAGAATAGAGTGTAAAACGATATCAAACGCTTATGCGAAATCTAAGAAGATCGCATGGACCGCTACTCCTCGATCTAGTGGTCCGCGATGGCTTGAGAGAAGGTAGTAAGAGCGGCATCACATGAGTAATTTTGACGGAAATTAAATTGCTCTGGCCTGAGAAAGTTTTGGGGCTCTATAACAGCATCTATGTGATTAACAATAAGTCTTTCAAGTATTTTACATATAATACACGTTAAACTTATAGGACGATAATTTAAAGCGTCGCTTTTAGAACCATCTTGTGTATTGGAATTACCACGGCCGAAAGCCATTCACTATGTATAGCCGTTCACTAAGTTTTAAAATTAAGTACATTTTATTCGTCTGCATGTTTGATAGTGAACAAATTGTAATTTAGTAAGTATATAAATGAGTATTTAGTGTTGGCAAGCGCGTGACTCGCCTTATTCCAAATCGCTCCTGGCCAATGAACTTGGCCAAGATGGTCAGGTTAATTACGCTCGCTTCTCAAACATGGCCGCAAACTGCGGAACATTTTGATTTCCGCAATTATTAAAATTTACAATTTATCGTTCGGCCTTTTTTTTTTCAAGTTGTAATACTGCATCAGTCGTAATACTTATTTTTTTTATTTTTAACATAAGTAATTATGTAGATTGTCATTTTATGGTTTATATTTGGCACTTCTGTGAAATTTATAATACGGTGTAAATTATGATGGCTATAAACCGGTCGGCGACCCGCTTATAATTTTATAATCTTTTTGGTATTTGCGTTGAACCGTAATAATAAATGTGGCCTTGATTAAAAATCGCAGAAATTATTTAGATCTAAAAAAAAAGCTTCTATCTAACATTTATTTATTTATGTAATTTAAAAAGAACTTAAGATTGACATAGTAATTTACATTAACATTCAAAGAGATAAAAAAAAGTTAATACTACATAAATCTAAATACAGATTCCTACATTATGCTAATTAGATGATAACATAATTAATAACATTGTCTAAATATAACGTTTAAGAACCAAACAAAAATATTAAGTGTAGAAAAAAAATATAAAATATAATTTATTTATTTACACATTTCCCCATGTACACATTATAATTAATGTAAAAACAGATTAAACTACTAAAAGAAAAACAAACAACATCAAATATAAAAACAATAACAATAAAACAAAAATAAAACTAGAACTAATCATAAAACATACTATATTAAAAAAATGCCTCCATGCAAACATTAACAAATACATATTTCACGTTGATCTTACAATGGTGTAATAGAAAGCAGATTTTTAACCCCATTGGGCGAACAGACAACAATATCAATCTCCGCGGAAATGGAATTTAATAATTCGACTGCTCTCTCAATTGGACTATACTTGATCACGTCGGTACGACACGCTAACCGCCTAAATAACGTCTGCTTCCGCGCTCTAGTAAAACGGTCCGGAACAAAGAAACCAATATCTCTGAGTATTACGGGATTCTCGATGAAACCGCGAATAACCTTATATTATTATTTATATTTTTTAGAGTTATTTATAACAACGAGATATATTTTTTTAAATTGAAATTTATTTAGTTTTAGGCAATCATAACAATAAATTAATTCATTAAACAAGAGGGAGATTCGAGGAATAGATGAGTGAAGAGTATTATTTGAGGAACAAATTTATTTTTATTTATTTATCTTTATTGGAGAAACCAACAATTTTACACAGTACATATAAAATAAAAAATACATTTGATGGAACGATAAAAAAACTATGTAAAACTAAAAATAGGATTCTACTAATAAAAAGTATTAAAGTTAATAAACAAAGTTAATAAAAAAATTGGTGTATGAAATACATTTAAATTGCGCTAACTGTACTTTGTTGGCACATTTAAATTAAAAAGCGACAGAATAGCCGGACAGTGGATTTTGTTCAAAAAGGGGGTATTTTCAAATGAAAGTTCGATCACAACGCGACGCTCACTCGAAAATTGTAACCTATAAAATGATAACGCAGCTTTATAATTAGAGAATTTGATTCCTATAATGAGCGCACTAAATAATAATAAATCGTTTTGTTCGATGCGGTCGATATGAACAGAATAAGGATTCCATTAGAAAAATAATAGCAACTGTCATTTTTATATACTCGTATATATTTTTTTAAATAAGATTTTCGTTTAAGCATTAAAAATATTAAGCAGATAATTTAGGGATATAAGAGGATATCAATTATTTTACGATAAATTTAAAAAACATTTAGAAATAATAGGTATATACCTATTATTTCTAAATGTTTACTTTTTTTTTATTTATTCAAGATGAAAAAGATGCATTTAAAACAATTATTTTGGTATGGGTTTTACCTGTTAATTAAAAATATACTCGCATGTTTTAATTTTCCCTTTATAAGAAACGTCTTTTATTATATTTGCGGTTTAGATATCTGCACAGGAAATAACGCTTTATTACCACCATCTCCCCTGACTCTAGCATAGGTATATTTGGCCTATCGCAAATAAGGGTAGGGCCCAAAATAATTGTGTATGACCGAGGTCATAGCAATTCTTTAAAAAAAAAAGAACATGTCCTGTAAACGCAGGGAGGCCACAAGCCTGTGACAGACATGAAACATAGTCTACCAGATGTTTGCCATTTTGGTACGGTACCCTAAAAATGGCCGGCTTGGTATATGGATTCATATTCGAAGATCTGTCGCCAGATATGCCTTACAGTTTGGCAAGCTATTTTTGCAGAGGCGGTTTCAATTTACATATTTCCTATGTAACTGTAAAGGCTAGTTTGGCGCTGAATCCGATGCCCCGTTACTTAGACCCAGGTTCACGGACATGTTTTTTGTTGGTTTATTTTTCGACCCAATGACTTACTGAACTTCTTCACTGTCGCTATAACTTATGGAACTGCGCCAGTTACGAAAGAATGCCAGTTTCGATGGTCGTTTGGAAACGGGAACAAGGCGGCACAGCAAATCACCTTCCTTCGCTTGAAACAAATTTTGATTAACTGCTCATCATGGTTGCTCCTCTATTGGTCATGCTAATGTCGACCTTGCGCCTTTAATTAAAAGTTACTAAATTTATACGTAAGAGCGTGAACTTAAAGTCGTCAATATACTTTTAATAGGTTATTCTGGACACGATACTGTAAAATAAATACGATAAAAACTAGTCTAAAAAGACAAAAGAAAGAGTCCTAATAACATTTTAAAGTATGGTCACCTAACGAAATATCGGACCGCGCGGCGTCGCGATATCGGGATGTCGCGACCCAGCAGCCGACTGACTCCAGGGGCCACCTTACCATCAAATGTATAATATTGATGACGATTATGAACGACGGGTCAATTGGATAGATCAGGAACACAACAATACCAAACGTTCAATAGAGTATCTATTTTATTTTATGATTATTTTTGTTAGGCTTATGAAAACTTGTTGGTCACTCTTTTAAAATATACTGCTGACTTTAAGTTCATCCTTTATTATGTCTAAATTTAGTGACTTTTAATTATCTCTAAAATTTAAAAGTGCAGCTTTGCAAAGAACTACACAGTATTATTAAATGCACACAATTTGCACGATTTTCCGGTTAAATGGTATGCTGCATTCTCGAACGCGAGGCGAAACATAAAAATGAACACATTTTATTTAATTTATATTTCAAAAACGAATATTGATTTAAAAAATCAGCCATAAAGAAGTACAAGATAAATCCTCAATATAACTAATGCTATAGACCACTGGTGGTGGTAAATACTTAGTGGTTGAGGAGTGGTGCATCACCAAAAATGTGGTTTTTTGAAGATTTTCCACTGCTACCCCATAGGACCTCGTGTCCTATCATAATTCAATTTTTAAAAGCATTTATGTTATGTTTATAAAATAAATAAATAAACAGCATGTGAAAATGTTTTTTGTCTATATCTTATTATGTTATTTGTATATATTGGTATTAATTATATTGTACTTACAATGCGTCGTGAATTATATTACATAGTTCTGCTTTCTCATAAAAAGCTGGTTTAAATTAGTGCAAAAATATAAAATACGATACTTATTTACTTTAAATCATCGCTATCTATCGGCGAAACAGAGAACGTTCACTTAATTTCAACGTACCAACGATTTGCGACTTCATTCGTTAAACACATTGCCTGGTTTTGTATAGGTGGCCGTCCGTCCACGTGTATAACATTTTAATTCTAATTTTAAATTATAAGTATTTATTTTTTATTATGGATTATCTTTACGATAATCTAAAAACATTTTTGTTTTTATAATCAAAAATGATAAAAAAATATATTTTTAATTATAAAATATTGAAATAGAAAGATTAATCGAAATTCATTATGTTTTTAAGTTAGAGCGTTTTTACGGTTTTTATACCTCATAATCATTGCATATTTTTTTTTTTATTTTGTGGTAGTACATCAGCTGCAAGCGTGTACAAATGCGTTATTAGCGTGTCTACTTTGGCTTAATTCTCTACCATATAAAATTTACAATTTAATATTAGTAATATTTAAAAAAAAAAACAATTTTAGTTTGTATTTGTAAAAATAATACTCGACATTCATAGAAGTAAAAGATGGCATTAATAATTATTTTTGCTTGACATTAACAGACTATTGAAAAGGGAACATTTGAAATCGCACAAAATTCACAGCTCGAAACTCATTCTGTCAATCAGCTATCATTAGTATGAACTTTTTATTTTATTTAATGTATTTGTAACACATATTATAGATAAATGTTGGCTTTCTGCACTCCTCCGTATAAACTTTTTCTATGCCAAATCTCACACTTCTCCGTGCGCGCAATACGCTTAAAAAAAGTACATATTTTTCGCTTTATATATTAATAAATATATCTTAAATCATTTTGAGTCTGCCAAAATTGAATACGACGTTATGTGAGAGTTCGAGTAGTAGTTACAACTTTTAATCCTTGTGTCACCTGGTACAGGCTTTGCGTCGCAAATGGATACATATTATATATATTATTATATCTATAAATAAAGTCGTTTAAAAGCTTAGCAGAAAAAAAAATATTATGTATTCTGAGCAGCGTTTCCCTGATAACACTAACCGTACGATAATTAACAATAACCGGTTCTGTGTTCCGTGGCGGGTATTTTATTCTTTTACAATGAAATCATTAATTTATAAAAAAAAACAATGATTACATTATGAATGTACTTACGCTAATAAGAAAGGCGAAATAAAAACATTGCATTCGAAGGGATTAAAGTGATAAAACTACCTACAAAACTGGTGGTATTCATGGTAGTCTGCAGTACTCGACATTCTATATATGTTATCCAAAACACAAATTTGTATGAGCAGCCGTTTATTTTTTAATTTTTTTTTTAATGAAAAATTCAACAGTATTATTTCCATAATTAAAAACAACTTATTAGTATATAAAACCAATTAAGGAATACTGACATTTTTTATAAATATAAAGATAAAGATCTAATTTCTAAAAAAATAGAAAAGTTTAGAAAGAAGTGATTCTCAAAATAAATATAGATTATAAATGTTATAATAATATGTATGTAAATGAATTTATTGATGTGACGGTGTTTATTGGAAGGTTTGTATGTATAAACATAGTTTATGAATGAAAGTAATAAGAAACATAATATCTTTGTATATTCTAAGTATTTATGTAAATGCAATTATTAGTACTTATAGGTTACAATTAACCATCACTATTAACCATTAACCATTAACTATTAATGAGAGAGTTTAGAACTTCAGAAAATACATTTTTGACCATTTTGAACCCTAAAGGATACACACATAAGTACTTACAAGGAATTTATATAATATTTGGAGGGTTCTTTCAGAGGGTTAATCTATATCGACAACTAAACCGGTCTCACAAGAAAATCATACTATAGTAAATATATTAGGTATGTGTGAAAACAAACACTATGTTTGTTTAAGAAGGTATCGCACATCCCGCCCTTCCGCGCCTTGTCTCGGTCCTCTCTGTGACCAGGTGCGTACTATATTTGTTTTTTTTATTTCTGATTTAATAATAAAAAAATCAATATTGTAATACTTATAAGATATAAAGCGTCAGGTGACTCCCGTCAGGTTTGAGTGAGTCATCTCTTACGCGAATCTCGGGGGTTTAGTAGGTTGCAGCCGCGGTGCGTGGCTATGTGCGTGATTCAAATCGACCGGTTTGCATGAAGTGAGATACTGCTCACAAGCTATATTTGTACTGTGATCGGAGGCGCCCCGACGCTTGGGCGCCCTGCCCCACCCCACCATGACTACGCCGAGCGTTGTATTTCCAAAAGCCCCAACATAGCCTGAAAGCTCTATTCGCGACTTTTAGGTTTATATAGCTATCTATCTATATCACTTTCTTGTGGACACGATAACTTAAATAACTATAACTGGACGGGAATGTGGGGTTTATTTTCGAAAAAAGGCAATTTTGCTATAACTTACTTATTATGTAAGATATCGAATTCATTTAAACTTTATATTATTCCTTAGATAAGGGCCTAAAACTTATCTCGGTAAACTTTTTTGATAGCACCAACCATTGGTCCTAGGGGTGGTAAAAACTGATTAAAAAAAAAACATACCTTCCATAACAGAAACAGGGTCAAATCCGTTCCAAATGTTAATTGTAGGCCTATAATTTCCCTATATAGTTTGAAACAATTTTTGAGTTTTGAGCAACCCTTACGGCACAGTAACGAGAGGGATTCAGTACACGCACTCTCGCCGCGCAAGGGGGTACGGCGCGGCGGCGGGTTGAGGTGCGCAATGCTTGATACAAGTTCGCACAATTGGAGTTTGCCTATCCCCTACTTTGATCCGGTGAAATCTACATCCGCCTTCCGGCGTGCCGAAAGGGATTTTTTTGAGAAGACGTATTCATCGTTCACAGCTATAGTTAATATAAACGTTAATTCTGACACTTATTTTAATAATGTCTAAAAACCCTAAAATAAAAAGGTAAATAATTTAAGTTTGCGGATAAATTAACAAGGGTGTACAAGTGAGCGCATGACATGACAGTGTCTAGAAAACATTTTGAAAGAAAACTTATTTTTTATTTATTGATATTTACTAAACTACGAGATAAATCCACCCCTCAGAAATTCACTAGCATATGCAAAAAACAAAAAACGAAATCGTCTGTAACAAAGTAAATAGTAATGCATTTCATTATTGTATAAATTTAAATATACTTCTGTTATTCTGTTTTTTTCTCGGAAACCATGAATAATATTGATACATATTTAACGTCTTTACAGATCATATTTAAAATCTCAGTGCCAATTATCTGCATTTTCGACATTTGGCGTAGCTGAAATAATTGCCAAAATAATTGTATATAATCTAATCATAGCAATTTTTTTTTAATCTATGTTATTATATTATAGAAATAAAAATTATATATATTGACGACTTATCTTTTCAGTAGTTCGGTATCACAAAATGGTATTTGCCGTTGCCGTGTGTCGAATTGAATGAATTTCTGGAAATCCGCAACAGGGCTGTCTCCTGACTTCAAATGCTCAACGAACATGATTATCTCGGCCGAATGGCGACGTCGTAAACAATCACTTAAAATATTACGCATAAAAAGATACTTTACGTTTGTATTATATTCGATAAGTGGTTGATAAAAATACACATTATTAAACAGTTTTAAACTGCTTTATAATGTTACCCTGTACAAATGATAATAATAATAAAAACTTAGTTCGACACACATAACTACAAAAAGGCGAGCACATATTATTATAATCTCTACCAGAAAACCCAGAGAGGTCGTGTAATGACTAATTGTCCCGTCGACGAAAATAGTCATTAATTAAGGACTATTTTATTTTTAAATGTTTTTTAAAGTCACCCATTGTGAATTTAAAATTCATTGGTTCTATTAATTTATTTATTGAACCATTATTGAATTGGATTTTTGCAGGTCTTCGAAACAACCCTGCGATTATTCTCTGAGATCGTCTTGTAGGCGGTTTTTTTTATTAGTATAGTTATAAGTATAATAGTATAGGTATTATTAGTTGTTATGTTATGCACCTAATAATAGTATAGGTATTATTAGTTATTATGTTATGCACCTACGTTACATAGGTTCCCTATCCAATATTCTGACAAAATTATGCTTTGGTATATGGTTTTATTACGATAAATGCCTCAGACATATTATATAGGTACTCATACTATATGCATAATTAATGTATTATAAATAGTTAAATAGTGACATTTATTTCTTAAATATTGTATTTTAGATGTTTTTTATAAGTGATGCAACTATTAGTGCGTTTTAGTATTAATATCCTTTCAAACATTCTGGCTTTATAATTTCTTCTAAAAATTTCTATCTTTGTAATAAAAAGTTGATTCGAAATTTTTGTCAGGTTTTCATATCTTGTAAAGTCGCGGCGTACGCCTCTAGTAATATTAAAAATCATCTAAAAACGGTATTTAAGAAATACGTTTTACTATATATTAACGATTCGCATTTAATTTATTTTACACGTTCCTTTTTATTTTCAGACACCGACGATTCATAGTTATTTCTTAAATTATTTTTTTCGCTCATACTGTGTCATCATAATCATTATATTTTTTCACAGTTTTTTATTATTGTTTCTTTTTAAATCATTATTTTACTACTTTAATGAATGTTTGACCGTATTTCATAAGACGCATAAATAGATAAGCGAGAGTTCATAAAATACAACACTATTTAAACCAGCGTTCAATAAACTCATGCGATGCAACTATTTGTTCGTTTTAAACATTCTGGCTCTATAATATGTTTAAAATTATTCTACTCTGTAAAAATATTAAAGTAACGTTGATTCAAAATTTATAAATGTCAAATATATATTTTGTTAAATCTGTAATATTTAAAATAATGTATAATAGAGGTTTACAAGCAAGCGCCCCCCAAAAATATAAGTGGCATTCGGAAAACGAAAGGACGACTTCTAGTATTTTAAATCCATTTTGTAATGACGCGCTTATCACTTATTTAAAGTTGACCACATATTGAACAATATCTGTTGATGAAAGAAAGATGGTCCAATATACCTTTTTCACTGTCGTATATACAGAGGGGTAAGAAGAAATAAAAAATAACCAATCTCTATACCTCATAGGTGAGAAATTTATTTCCTGTTTGAAATTGACAAAGGACCATAATTTAGAAGAACACTTTATTAGCCACTCTCTAGTCCAGATATCAGTTATCGTACTGTCTAACAAGAAAGTAGTCAGAATGAGGAATTGAGAGGTTTGTAATGACAGCCTCTTTGGCTAATACATCTGCGGTTGCATTGGTCTTTATCGCTGCATGGATCTAGGATCATCTTATAACCAAACGCAAAATTATTAAGCTTTTGTATGACGCTTAGCTAATCAGACCATTATCGATCGTTATATACAGGGTGTTTGGTGCATCGTTTGTCAAAATGAATTGGCCGATAGAGGGGGTCATTTGCTATATCTTGAGGCACAATAACTTTTTTTTCGCACCATGGTTTTTTTTTATTTTAACATTTTATTATTTTTTTGAAAAATTCCAGAATTCAGCATATAAATTTAGATTAAAAAAAAAGTTATTGGTATAGCACCCCGATTTAATTTTTATATGTATGTGCACTGTTGTATGGTTCTTTGAAATTCAGTATTACTTGCGAATACTGTCTAGTTTTATTTTTATTAAATCATAAATTTTTTGGCAGAGGTAAAAATAATTTTAACACTCAGCTTTACATTGCAATTAAAAAAAAACTTAAAGCGATCATGATCTTCGAATTCTTTAAAAAACTTCTTCTGTTTATCCCCTTTCCAACGGTATGCATTATGCCATAGAAACCTGCTAATAACTTTACTAATTTACTAAATTTGCGTATCGGGACACATCGGGTTGATATTCGATATTCAGGATGAAAACTTGTTTTTGCGGAAATAACATGGGCGAGACAGGTAGAAAGTACTATCTCACTCTTGCGCTGTAAAATCTATCTATCTTCTTCTTACATAGGGTACTGATGTACCTCGAAATTAAAATTAAAAAACAAAATTCCCTTATTATTCTTAATGTCACAAATCTTGCTCGAATTGGTGACCTCTGTTGTGTATGCATGCGCGACATCTTCGCCTTATTTCCACTGTAGTGGTGTGTAAACGCATTTCTTCTTTAATAACGACGAAAGCCTGCTCAATGCGTTGAACTAAATCATCCCTAGTTTCAACTTCTGTGGCGTATATAAGTTCTTAGGCCCGTCCCCACACGTAAAAATCTAATGGAGTTAGGTCTGGGGAACGTGGAGGCCATGGAATAGGGCCACCCCTCCCAATCCATGAATTAGGGAATACATTATTAAGGTAATCTCTAATGGATAATCTCCAGTGTGCGGGACAACCGTCATTTTGAAACAAAATACGTCTCTCTTGATGGAAAATTGGCACCGCAGCTAACAATTCGGGCAAGTCATTATGTAAAAATTCAAGGTAATTATCCCCGTTGAGATGATTAGGTAAGTAGTGTGGTCCAATTACATGATTTCCTATAACTCCTGCCCAAATATTTATGCTAAACCTTCTCTGGAATGCCCTTTGTCTTTTCACATGTGGGTTCTGATCTTTCGGCGACCAGTGGTGAAGGTTGTGTAAACTAAGAATTCCCTCTTTAGTAAATTTGGACTCATCCGTCCAGAGAATACTTCTTAAAAAGTTGGGATCATCCACATCTGTATGCAATGTATCTGTAAGAAGTTGTGCATGCATACACAACAGAGGTCACCAATTCGAGCAAGATTTGTGACAGGGCGAGGTGAATAATAAGGGAATTTGGTTTTTTTAATTTCAAATTCGAGGAACATCAGTACCCTATGTAAGAAGAAGATAGATAGATTTTACATCGCAAGAGTGAGATAGTACTTTCTACCTGTCTCGCCCATGTTATTTCCGCAAAAACAAGTTTTCATCCTGAATATCGAATATCAACCCGATGTGTCCGGATACGCAAATTTAGTAAATTAGTAAAGTTATTAGCAGGTTTCTATGGCATTATGCATACCGTTGGAAAGGGGATAAACAGAAGAAGTTTTTTAAAGAATTCGAAGATCATGATCGCTTTAAGTTTTTTTTTAATTGCAATGTAAAGCTGAGTGTTAAAATTATTTTTACCTCTGCCAAAAAATTTATGATTTAATAAAAATAAAACTAGACAGTATTTGCAAGTAATACTGAATTTCATAGAACCATACAACAGTGAACATACAAATAAAAATTAAATCGGGGTGCTATACCAATAACTTTTTTTTTAATCTAAATTTATATGCTGAATTCTGGAATTTTTCAAAAAAATAATAAAATGTTAAAATAAAAAAAAACCATGGTGCGAAAAAAAAGTTATTGTGCCTCAAGACATAGCAAATGAGCCCCTCTTTCGGCCAATTCATTTTGACAAACGATGCACCAAACACCCTGTATATTCTTGCTGCGATCCAACGAATCGCTAGACTCTCAGCTTTATGTACTAAAGCATCTTTTTAGAGCCCGAACATAAAGCTGTTGTCAGAGAGCTACATTCGTATCGTCGGTATATAATGTTATCCGCCATTTTTTATATCGTTTTGGTCTTTCCCAATCAGCTCACCCCAATCTTCTTTAATTAAATCTGCAGCTTTCTCGGCGATCATGTATGTGGGTGCATTCGTATGTGCTGCCGGTATTTCTGGTATCACACTTGCATCCACCACCCTAAGGTTCCTTATCCCATGCACCCGTAGTCTAGGACTCACCACGGCAGTAACGTCGCTCGCTGGGCCCATCTTACAAGTGCCACTCTGGTGGTAGATCGTGAAGGTAAAATGTCGAGCGAAGCACTCCCAATACTTGTCCGTGTCGAAGCCGTGTTTCATACAAGCCGGTATGGGAACGTCGTACAACTTCGAGCCGATATGCTTCATTGCTGGCTGCTTGGCTATTTTGATTGCCGCTCGGATGCCGGCCACTACAGTTTCAACGTCATCGGGGTGTGATAAGTAGTTGTGGTACAGAAGAGGATACTTGTACGGATCTTTGCTCTTAAGCATAATGCGTCCCTTGGATTTAGGTCTCATCAAAATAGGGAACACCATAAATGTATCTTTAGTACCCAACGGTCCATACACCTGTCTAAATAGTTCATCGTCGAAACCAAAGTTTTCTTTTAAAACTGGGTCATTATTAACATTTCCTATGACAAACAACAATTCCAAGTCAGGCCAGCCATCGATATTTTTTGGGTTTTTGAGGTCTATGAAAGTGAGCGCTTCGCAGCCGCCGGCCAATGAAACAGGACCCGTATGCCTTATCATCCATTCCAATACTAGATCTGGATGGCTTATTATGTATGGTAATCTTATACTGAAATTTTGCGGCTGGACCATGAAATGTAAGCCTCCTGGTGCAATGTGATCCATTAAGTTATATCCTACGGCTAAGTTTTCCAACACGGGTATTTTCAAACTCTCCAAGTGATCCCTCGGTCCGATTCCCGATAACATAAGTAATTTTGGGGAATTTATCGCTCCTGCAGACACAATCACTTCTTTTCTTGCCCTGATTATATATTTTTTACCTTTTCTGTCAACTTCCACGCCATATGCCACTTTAGATCTTGGTTCGATCAATATTTTGTTGACCATGCTGTATTTGATAACGTGCAAGTTGGGTCTGTGGGATACAGGGTGCAAGTAGGCTCTGCTTGAACTATGTCTTGTGCCATTTTTCATTGAGACCTGCAAATAGGCCACTCCTGTTTGTGTTTTACCATTGTAGTCGTTATAGCGGTGTCCGGCTTGTATGGCACCCTTTACCCAGGCTTTAGCCATTTCTGTTCTATACGGAGGATTTTCCACACTTAAATATCCATTGGTTGAATGGTACGCCGAATTCTGGAACTCGGGCACATTGAAGTTTTCAACCTTCTTGTAGTATGGGAGAACGTCTTTCCATCCCCAGCCTGTGTTCCCCATCTCTTCCCAAAGATCATAATCTCTCTGGTTACCTCTGGTGTAGATCATGTAATTTAGCACACTGGATCCTCCCATGACCTTTCCCCTCGGCCAATTGCATCTTCTTTTCTTGAATCCTAAACATGCCTGATTTGACGGCACCGTCTGATACTTCCAGTTGACTGGAGTTACTTGCAGATAGTGCGCCATCATTGGAATATCCATAATAAAATTCTCGTGTATACCTGCTTCTATCAGTAGTACTTTCCAATCTGGAATTTCCGTTAGTCTGTTTGCTAACGTTGCTCCAGCTGTTCCAGCACCTACTATGATAAAATCGTACTCTTTTAATATAAAATCTCTGTCTTTTGGTTCTTGCAAAAATTGGTCCGTACCCTCTTTTAGAAACCTTGCCAGCGACATGATGGGATTCAGTTTGTGGCAGGAATAGAGCGAGACAACCTCTAGAAATACGATGAGTGTTTTTGTGGTGCCCAGGTATTCGCGGTGAATTCGTTCCATTATAGAAAAATGTAATGGCGTACTCAGCTGTAGAAGATAAATTTATTAATATTAATTTAAGAAATTAAAATGATATACTTGTGATTATTTGGTGGTTTAATTGAAAGATTACGCGTGCATGCGCTTCGCTCCTCATCTCTACTACACAGCATGCAAACCCTCAAGTTGTAAGGCCTGGCTTATGTAAAATAAGCTTTATTACTACTGATTCGCCTAATTTTTCTTACTATTAAGTACATGTTTTCTCTTGTGGAATTTATTATTATTTATATTGATCCAAAATCATATTTGTTTTTATTTTTTATTTGTTATACAAAGTTTATTCTATAAATATCTTCAAGTTGCGACTGTGGTGTCTCACATTGTCAATGAATGCGGCTTTAGAAAGTTCCCTAGAGACCTTCAAAAACTGGAACAGCTCACACAAGCTACTCTAGATTGGTTGCAGATGTTAAATTTAAACTTGACATGTACCGTGAGAAAGATTTTTTTTCTTTTTTTTATTACAGTTCATGGACTATACCCTTTCACTCAGTATATTTTAATTAAAAAAAAAACAAGAATGGCTATAACGCTTTGTAGCTGTCATATAATATCAACTGCTTCTATACATTGACCAGAAACTGACGTCGTACAGTTAGGTTCTACAGGCGTCAATGATCACTTTCTGTTTTTATACTTTTTTTTGTGCTGGTTGACTTGAATAAGATGCCGCCAATAAAGTACATAATTATGATTGATCCTTCATAACGGTAGTCCTGAGATTTTTATCACACTCGGCTGTTCCTACCAAATATGTATTAAACCAATGCATTTAAGGGAAACTCCAGAAATTAATTCTACTATAATTCCTTCGACGCGCGATAAATCTTAGCGGGCATAAGCGAAACACGAATAACTTATTCTCTAAATTCTCGGAAATCTATGCCCGAGTTTAAATTCACGACTTTGGCAAAATAAAAAAAAAACTAACAGCCTTGTGGTTTTAAATATCTTTAAAACGTGACCCAGAATAATGTTAAACCTAATTTTTTTTAGGTATTTTTGAAAGCACCTCTATTTCCTCTCACACATAAACACAAAAACTTTCGCGCAATACACCAAACCATGTACTTTCCTCCATCAGGCAATTTTACTTTCTACTTTTTGTGAACATCTGGTAGGTAGGAAAACATTTTGCACTTGATTTAGATGTATTTAGATTTATTTTAGAAAAAAAAAACCAAAAATACAATAATACACTACTACACTTAAAAAATAAACACTTAAATTTAAATTTAAATTAACTTAATTTCTACGTACTGATACGATTATAAAGAATTCGAATTACATATGAGTATATAAATACATATAATAAATAGATATTAATATTCCTTATTATATAATAAAATTTATCAGCATAAATATATTTTACATAAACCAATAAATAATTATTTAACATTATACTTATTTGAATTTTTGATACCGTTTTTTAGGTACTTATACAAATATTAAAGAGCAATTTAGGAGCTGCGCTCTGTTGAGCAATCTAAATTATGCGTAACTAAGTTATAACTTTTCAAGTGCCACAACAAAAAATATTTTTACGAGCTAGTATGTTTCGTGAATAATTATATAAAAAAAATAATATCGTTTGCATTACTTTATTTGAATTATTTTCGCCTGACATTACTTGCAATTGTATCGTTTGTGACCTAATTGTGTGGAATCGCTTGAATTTCACAAAGCTTCACCCTCATTTTAAATTATTGTCGATAGATATTTTTAGCAAAATTGATGATGCCATAAATATTAAAAAAACTGATTCTATTATTACTATCGCAAAAGGCTTATAACAGCCCTTCGGGCTTTGTCGCACCATAGCACCACTGGAATAAGTATTAACTTGTGTGATTTAAATAGTTGCGTACTTCAACTTATTTTCAGAAAAGTATTTAAAGTACTACTTACGTACTGTAAAGTAAGTACTTACTGTAAAAGATACGATTGAACTGAGTTGACCCTTTTAAATTAAGGTCTATTGTTGTATTACCATTTTTATGACAAGCGTATTGCGTCTACGTAGAGAATGTGTTAAACGTTATCGCAATGTTTTACATAATTACTTAAAAATTATGGCAGCTGACCAAAATAATTTATATTGTTGTATAAAGGTTTTCTAATCTATTAATAATATGGTTAATACAAACGTATGTACCCAAATATAATCAATAAATTTTCTCGACTATTTATTGATTATAATATTTCATCGTATATATTTTCATTTGTATAATAAGATCATATTGAAATAATATAATTAATGTTAATTTACAAACAAGAAAAAAAGTATAATTACAATATTATTGTATTTTTATCACCTGATACACAACATTACACCACTACATTCATCCTCATGAAGTTATTTGAATCTCACTGTATTGTGTGGCACGCTTAGTTACAGCTTAGAAGGGCTGGAGTAATGCTATACCAGGCAATAACTGAAATGATATACTGTCATTCAATAAAATATTTATTTAAAATGATTTTGAAAAAAATCTGGAAAGTGAGTTGTTAGGGAGTTTGGCTATTGAATCAGCGGACGCAGGTTCGAATCAGCATACAATAGTGACGCCATTTTTATAGCTTCATTACTAACATCTCCTCTGACTCTAGCACAACCAAATTTATCTTAATTTGACCCGAAATAATTTTATATGACATAGACGGAGCCATTATTAAAATATATGTATTTAAAATAGTACATTTCGTCAATTATTATAAATTAATAAAATTATTATAACAAAATAAAAAATCTTAAAACGAATATTGTTTAAATTACATAGTAAGTCACTATCAATAAATTTAACAAATAAAAAATATTAACCACTACTTAAATGGCTACTCTGAAAAATTTACATGAAATTTTTTTATGTAAATTTTTATAATTAAGGTAGTACAAACCTTATTTATAAAATTTTTTACGAAATTTTCAACCTTATACATATAAGGTACTGTTTTTAACGGTAAGGTTTTAGTATTTCAAGTTAAGTAAAAATGTTGTATGCTTCTAGGCAGATCGGTTAATATTGCGCCGTTGTAAATTTAATTAAAATTATGAGACCATTAAAAAATAAGGTATGTTTCAATGCGCATGTATTTACTGAACAACATTTAATTTTACAATTAATTCATATTTTACAACAAACTCAGCTCTATCTACGACCGTGAAATGTTAAAAAAAAAACAAAATAGCAACGATAGCATTTTAATTAGTTTAAATTATAATTCATGTTTTTCGTTCGTTCCACCATGCTAAAAAAAAAAAATACACAGGTAATACTACAGATAATTACGCTTTGTTATGCGAAGTCTTAAAGGTGCTTATTTTAAAGCTCGGAGCATTGGGCATACAAAATGTTGGTTCGTCCTACCCTTGAATTACTGCTCATCAATATGGGATCCTCACACCCAATGTCTTAAAGACGTACTAGGAGCAGGTCAGAGAAAAACCTGCAGACATGTCTTTAGGCGTTTTAGTCGATGTGAATGTCCATCTGAATTAATTTCAACTCTTAATAGGGAGTCACTGAGTAGAAGGCGTTTTGAATTCAGATTAACTATTTATATAAGACTTTGTTACGAATGATCTTGCCTGGTCTACTTTAAGGGCTCCTAACTTTATAAGCCTTATTATATTGGTCGTAATGACCATCCTTTCAAGATAAACCCTATCTTGAGGAAACGGAACATTAGGTTCAATTAATGCTCTTCATAGGTCAGTATTTAACCCTTTTCCTGGTTCCAAGGCTGTTTTTACGCATAGACTGCGAGTTGTTAAGCATTATTTTTTTTCCTCGCCTACTAAACTTAACAGTATCACCGGAACTACCTCCTAAATATTGTAATTACCTAATAATAATAATAATATACATTTTACACTTTAATAAATTCATCTGTGTGTACCATAGATATATATAGTCAGATAAAGTCAGCCTCTTGGACTGTTACAAATATAATTCATTTAAATAAAAAAAAAACGGACTTAGTATAGTGGAGTGGTTATCGGTCGTGTTATCTCTGAGATGAGCCTAAAATATGAAAACCTATCGTTTTTACGTACTCAATTATTATTATTATTTTTTTGCTGTTTATAATCCATTATTTTGGATTCAATGAAAAACATGCACGAGGGTAGTGGAACATCCTTATTTACTTTTTATAGTAATTATACGTAGATTGCAAGAAGTGGACCACCAGCTGCCAAACCCAGCAATACCACCGAAACTACCTCTTAAATATGGAGATAATAACAAAAAAGTAGTCAAAAAACCCGCGTAATGAAAACTATTCGATATTTTACCAATCCTGAAAATTACCTGAAAGTAAATGTAACGTATGTTGTTCCTTTAAAAAAAATTACAGAACATTAAAACATGTACATGTCTCACGAAATCGTAGTAGGAATAAAAAAAAACACACTTGATTTTTTTAAAAATTTGGACTCAAAAATATAACAAAACGTCCTTATACTCCGTTGCGCTCAGCTGCGCGTCGGCGGGTAAACTAAGCTTTCGCGCGCGACTTCTTTTGGGATATTTGAAGGATTTGGCAACGTCATATGTTACGAGAAATACAGCTCATTGTGTCCACATGGCTCATTGTTCAGTGGGTCACCCTACTCAATTATTAAAAATTATAACAATTATTGGTGCAACAGAATTTCGACATAATGTTAACGCAAGCATGTTATTAAAAACGCAACTTCAGTATTTTTTTGTTTTGTCACCGTAAAAATGGTGGATTTAGGTGTTTGCAGAATGTGTACATATGAGAATGTCGTGTCGAAGGGTTAAGGCTGTGCTCACTTTTAAACTTCCTCTGCCAGATCTCTTTCAAAACCAAGTTATATGTATTTTACCGTCGATTGGTGATATTTTTTTTTTGCGTCAACCATCATTGTAATAAAATTTACCTACATAACAACATATTTTCCATCGTTTTAAAAGTAGTGTCGCCTGACCCATGGAAAAATTATAGCTTCTAATTTTTATTAATTACATGTCCATTAAATTAAAAATAAATTTCATAATTTATTTGTTAGAAGTATCATCCTTTTTTTAGGTGCCGTAACTCAAAATGATATAAACAGAACCCTTATTTGACATCATTGGTAAGACGCACAAATGGTAAAAGTGAGAGTTAAGAAGTTTCATAAAATACAGCGCTGTATTTAAACCAGCATGCATTAACATATTTTATAGTCACGGTGTACGCCTTTAATATTGTTAAAAATCATCTAAAATACGGTATAAATGATCATTTATTTTACACCCGTCTTTCTGTTTTTAGCCACCGACGAGCCATTTGTATATTTATCCACGTTAAACGTAACTTAATACTCTTGTAAATATTTATTAAATTTTTCACTTCACTCATTATCATTCATCATCATTGATCATAATAATTATATATTCACTGTTTTATATCATTGTTTCCTTTTTTAAATATTGTTTTACTATTATAATGAAATTTCTAATAGTCAATACTGCCAGGTCAAATACGCCTCTAATAACGTTAAAAATCATCTGAAATACGGTATTTAAGAAATACTTCGCTTTTTTCGTCAGTCCTAAATTTTAGAAAAATTATTGTTGTCGCTGAAAAAAATAATATCTGAAAAGCTCGTTTTCAGGAGTTTATATGGTTTCCTGACTAAACCATAATAGAAAATATTATTAATAGGGAAAATTAACTTTTAATTTACCCACAGTTAACTTCTTTATCTTTAATTATTAATTAGAGCCCACGAAGATTTTTTAGACAAAACGGTATCAGTCGTTATCAATGTAAATATTTTAGTTGATATGTTAATCATTAAGTGTTTTTAATATTATTTTAATATTTAAAATAAATACTTTTGGAATATTTATTAACTATCCGTAGAAAATAATTACGTCAGTTTAACAGGCAAGTTCGAATTAAATTTTAGTAAATCAACCTGATTGCGTAAGCCTGACTCCCTCCTGACCGGTTTTTTATTTTTATTTAAAATCACTACTGTTCGTTCAGGCCGTTGATCTATACCAACAGCCAAACAATAATCAGCATATTATATTAAAAAATGTTTCATAATTACTAGAAAATCGAACTTAAGCACGGACGGAGTTAAAGGAGACGGGGGGAGTTAACAAAGGGGACGAGCATGGTACTAAATACTGATTGGCTATTCCCGATCTTGGCCCTGATCTTGGTGACCAGCAAATAATAACAAAGTTTAAATATGATATCTTTATTTTAATATGAAACTTTTTTCGATTTTTTTCTACCGTTTTCGTTGTTTATAAAGCTTCATTACACGCTGTATATTAAAATTAAATTAATATTAGTTGAAAACAATGCAGAGATTAACAAACACGCGGCCTTCTTCGAGAAAGAGAATTCACGCTGCCAATTACGGTAATTGCTGCGATTTTACAAAATTTGGTATTACGAACATTTTTTTTTTTAATGACCTGTTACTTTTCGTAATAAGCGCACATATACTACTGAAATAGAGCAATTATTTTCGGTTTTCGGGAAAATAGATCGCTTCTATTTTTATTTACTTTAGCGTTTTTGTTTTGTTTATTAGATGAAGACTTCATTTTGCGTGAAATGGGTTTAAAATGTCAATTAAAAGTCCGTCACGGAGGCTATCGAATTGTGTAATTTAAACCCGACCGCCAAGAGTGTGCTGCGCCCTCTCAGTACAAGGCTCCGTAGATTCGCTTATAGTTCTTCGTACTGCATAATCAAGAGTAGGTTACTTAATGGTAGGTTAACTTACCACCAAACTCACCAGATTGACTATTTTTTTCCCTAGATTTCATACAATAAATAGCTTATACACATTTATCCTTAGTATTGTATTTTCGATATAGATATTATTTATTCGAAAGCACGTAACGTGACTAAATGACGAATTCCTAAACATTCATATACGGCTTGGTGGCGCAGTGGTATAAGCGCCTGCTTCTAAATCCGGAGGCCCGGCCAGGTCATTTTTCGCCGTTGGGAATATTCAACGGCGCTCTTCTCAACACTGTCGACTGAGTTAAGTAACAAGACATACACAAAAAAATAACACTCATTCAGTTACAGACGCGAGATGTTGTTTGCCTGTTATAAACGGCCTCGCATCGTGAAAACAACAATTAGGCAGTTGGAACTGCGCCCAATAGCTCCTCCCCGACAACACAAGCCATACGAATGAAGAAATATACCTAGTTAATGTACAAAAATTTACAATATATACGTATTAAATTACATTCAAGAAATCATCTATGAAGTTGTTTATTGAGAAAGTCATGATTAGTGTAGCCTAGTAATTTTATTTATTATTATTATTAAGTAATTATAAAATTATGGACCTAGCTCCGGTTATACTGTTGATTTTAGTAGGTGAGGAAAAAAATAAATGCCAAACAACTCGCACGCGTAAAAACAGCCTTGAAAACAGCTTATATTTATTTCTTTGTGTATAAAATATATACTTTTCTCTCCCGATAAAATTTATTTCTAGTAATAAAACATTTATTTTTTGCCCGCTAAACAGCAATAAATAAATCTGGCGGTAAAAGAAAAATGCCATTTACGTTCGAAGGCAAACGGTTGGCTACTTTGAGTGCTGTTCGTCATTTTGCCTATATCATAATTTTGTGTATTTCTTAATGAAATATACCTTTAAACCTTAAATAAGAGTTTAAACCTTAAATATACCTTTAAACCTTAAATATCCACACAAGACATGTACCCAATTTTAACGGTTTCGAATCTAAATTACAACGATCTTAGAACCAGTGTCATGCCCAGGAATTGTACAGAAGGCAAATCCTATATTTACCGGGTAGGAGCGATACTCGTAATTTTGACGTGGTAATTAAATAAAAAAATTATAAAAATAATAGAAACAAACAAAAAATAATCTTGTGGATGTCATCTTCAGAGTGTCGAGCGGAAGGCATGTTATTATACAACAAAATTAGTATACACCAGACATTCTTCATAACAACATGCCAGCAACTACATACTCTCCGTTGCTTTGGAAAAAAGCCGTTAATGCTGATGGAGAAGCTAAGTTTGTTACTTTAATTATCGAAACGTTCATTTTTTTTAAATTATTTTATAACTTTGTCGTGAAAATTTACAATTTAATAGCAATTCTATTCCCATGGCAATTATGTAGAGTTCGGTAAATTGATCTTTGTTGGCTGATAAAGTGGCGATCAAATACCAAAATATTTAGCTAAAAATATCGAAGTCATCTTTAGGAAAATTTGAGTGATATTTTTCATATTTATAGTTAAGTAACTGGAAAAAATAAAACTTAAATATTTCAGAAGATATATATTATCGATTATTTGAATAAATTTATTCTCAATCTATGGGTAGAATTATTTCGTAATAAATATATTAACAAATAAAAATATAATCAAATAAGGAATTAAAATGTGTGCGCAACGAACTATCGAATTCTTTCATTGAAATAATATAAAACGAACCTCTATTTGTATTATTGTATAATATTGTGCAAAAATATATGAGAAAACAAGGAATATTTGAAAACTTGTAAATAATCAACCAATTAATAATCTCACCAGAATTAAACTTACATAAGAAGTACAAATTTCGAGGAACATTTCAGATGTTATTATATTCATCGAAAAGTCTTTCTGATCATGTAAAACAAAATATCATCTTTATAAATGGAGAATTTACGGAAGTAATATAGGGTTAATAAAAGTCATTTTATTTAAACATCATTTTTATATAATTTGTTTGGCATTATCAGTACTCGTATGAGGTGTTACATCTGGCACATTTTATCTTTTTAAATTATAATATAGGATGTTTTTTTTAGAGGCGTGGTTTTCAATTTGGCACTACTTTTTTCGTAGTTGGTGTTTTTGACAGCTGTCACTTGATTTATGCTCAGTTTGGTTTGCCATTTCATAATGAATAGACTTACTCCTGAACAACGTGGCGTGGCCTCCAAGATCGTGCGATTTAACACCGCTGGACTATTTTTTGTGGGGTTATGTGAAGTCGCTTGTCTACGCAGATAAGCCGGACACGATTAACGCCTTGGAAGAGAATATTCGGCGCGTTATTGCTGACATACGGCCCAACTTGCTGCAAAAAGTGGTTGAAAATTGGGCCTCTCGGCTGGAATTTGTTCGAGTCAGCCGCGGCGGCCACTTACCCGAAATCATTTTTAAAACATAATGGCAAACCCTTATCTTTATAATAAAACTAAATTCTTAGCCATAACATCAAATTATATGCGTTTTATCTCTTCTGGAAAACCACGCCTCTAAAATCATCACCCTATATAATACAGTTTTCCAAAATAATTACTAAGTGATTTGTGAATTAAGTAAAAAAACAATAATATTTTAATTTAATTGAATTCATTATTTTTTAATTATTTACAATTTACGTTTCAATGGAATACTTAACTCAAGAAATTAATATTACTCATTACACTTTTTTATCTTCTAGCTTAAACAGTGCAAGGCAATTGCAATTATTGCAAAGGCCGTGTTAGATCCAAATATAATAATTGTATTGCATAACATAAAAATTACCAGCACGCTAATTTACAGCAAGAAATTATGATAAATTACAAACTAAAATTTTAAAACAAAATATTACAACTAGACCTTTCGGTTTCCCAGACAGATATTTTAAGGGTATTTAAACATACTTGAGAATTTACAAAATATACACTTATATAATGCAATAAGTACTCTTTTAAATGTTTTTTTTTAGTGAATGTTAGGTGTTCTTGGCAATCATATTTTCTCCTTAAAGTTTTACACAGCCTGTTCAAACTTGTACCCAATGAAAAAGAAATATACTGGAATAATTTGGCGATAATTTGGTATTTTATGCACAAACAAAACCAAAAGATTTTACTTCTGTAGTGGAGATCTTTTTTACTCCCGAGTGATATATTATTTTTGAGCACGATTTTAGATCCCCTAAAAATACATTTGCCATGCGTAGTTTAGTCAAAGTTTAGTCAATACCTGTCTGATTGAGCAGGTCAACATAATTGTGTCACCTAGGTCAATGATATGTGTAATTAATAGTGGTGTGTGGAACGAATCCATACATCGTTTTTTTACCTAGTAATTTGGTTTATTTGAGTAACAACTGTAGTCGTTGCAATTAATTAAAAAAAACTCCTACAAAATCAACTATGAATTTACAAAAAAAAAAAATTATCGCTGTTTTATTATTTCAACAATTCGTCCAAAACTATCAAATAATTTGTAATACAGTGTCAACACTTTTAGCGTGCTGCTAACCTTAAAATGTGTATTATTATACTAAAATGCACAGCTTTGTCGGTTACTGCCTCAAGCATGCGCGTGTGTATTCATGTTATTTTTTATGAAGGTGGTATTTAAAAAACATGTTTGAAAATTGCATTAAAACTCTCCATTAAATTCGCAATGCTGTGAGATCTATAATTGCCAAATATCGTTCGTTGTGTAACCTTCCGTGACTGGCGACTATTCTACAGTAAATAAAAAAACGACCATAAAACTCCACAACAACTAAAATAACTGACGACTTGCACCTTTAGTAATGTTTCCGTCTATGCATGTCTTCAGAGTATGCATTTGACGCGATGCGATAGATATACTACAATTCAAAGTGATCCCTTGCATGAGACCATTATCATACGAAAACTTTGTGTCCTCTACCAGTAAATAAAAGTGACGCAATAAAATATCAGTTTTTTTTCATCGGATAGTTCTCTGCCTTATTCAAGTCCCATATTATGCTGGCGACTAAAATGCATACGTGCGACTAGGTGTCGCAGTCGACCATATTTGCCCACCGCCATGAGGTTCCACATTAGGTTTGCTACAAAAATGGGTTGTACACATTGATCCCTTAAAAGAAAAGTTTATAATAATGGAGTAAAACCTCGAATGGCTCTAATATCTTATGTAAGGGAGCAAAATTGCCGATTTGCGACATCAAAATGAAAATTCCTTAAATAATTAAAACAAAAATAATTCTAGGAGAATTTCAAGGAAATATGATAAGAAAAAAATCACAAGTATAAATTCCTGTAAACTAAAAATTTCCTACATTTTTATTGCAACAAATATATAAATTTGTTATGTATATTTTCAAAAGGTATATCTTTAGTTAACTTTTATTTAAACACTATAATAACATATGGCGATTTTAATAACTAAATTCTAATGACCCTCACATAACAGGAAGTTCCTAGTGTGGGGAGCATCACATATATATATAAAAAAGTTCGTATAAATTAACCTTAAATTTCAGGTATATGTTTATGTTAATATAATGTTTGTAACATAAATTCTAGTATGATATTTGTATATATTGTACTTACTGTATTTTACTTTTTATGAATTAAATAAATAAATAAATGTAGGTATTTAATCTAATAATAATCTTAATGTATCTACGGTGTAAATATTATAATAATCATTAGTACTTAATAGAAATCCTCATTTCAATTATAAGTTTTATTTTGAGAACTCTTTTCTACTTTAAATCATTTTCTTTGTCGGCACAATGTTAATATAATTTGTATACTAGTACCTAATGTCCTGCACCACGTTTGTTTATAAGGAATTTCTTTTATATATTAACTATTATCACATTGAATTAAATAGCACTCCTGTCATTCGCTTTCTCTCATGTCTTCAGGGAACCTTAAATTGTAGATTATAATAGTCCTATTACGCCTTTTTATGATATGGTTTCTTAATCAGCTCTCCCCAATCTTCTTTAATTAAATCTGCAGCTTTCTCGGCGATCATGTATGTGGGCGCATTCGTATGTGCTGCCGGTATTTCTGGTATCACACTTGCATCCACCACCCTAAGGTTCCTTATCCCATGCACCCGTAGTCTAGGACTCACCACGGCAGTAACGTCGCTCGCTGGGCCCATCTTACAAGTGCCACTCTGGTGGTAGATCGTGAAGGTAAAATGTCGAGCGAAGCACTCCCAATACTTGTCCGTGTCGAAGCCGTGTTTCATACAAGCCGGTATGGGAACGTCGTACAACTTCGAGCCGATATGCTTCATTGCTGGCTGCTTGGCTATTTTGATTGCCGCTCGGATGCCGGCCACTACAGTTTCAACGTCATCGGGGTGAGATAAGTAGTTGTGGTACAGAAGAGGATACTTGTACGGATCTTTGCTCTTAAGCATAATGCGCCCTTTGGATTTAGGTCTCATCAGCATGGGGAAAACCATGAATGCGTCTTTACTACCCAGCGGCCCATACACCTCTCTGAATATTTTGTTGTTGAAACCAAAGTTTTCTTTCAAGAAAGGGTCATTGGTGACACCGCCTCCAATGAACAAAAGTTCCATGTCAGCCCAGCCGTCGGTACTTTTTGGGTTTTTCAAGTCTATGAAAGTGACCGCTTCGCAGCCGCCTGGCACTGACATTGGCCCAGTATGGCTCATCATCCACTCGAACACTAAATCTAGACGGCTTACTATGTACGTCGTCCTTAAACTAACGTTCTGCGGCTGGACCACGAACTGTAACCCTCCCGGTGCAATGTGGTCCATTAAGTTATATCCTACGGCTAAGTTTTCCAACACGGGTATTTTCAAACTCTCCAAGTGATCCCTCGGTCCGATTCCCGATAACATAAGTAATTTTGGGGAATTTATCGCTCCTGCAGACACAATCACTTCTTTTCTTGCCCTGATTATATATTTTTTACCTTTTCTGTCAACTTCCACGCCATATGCCACTTTAGATCTTGGTTCGATCAATATTTTGTTGACCATGCTGTATTTGATAACGTGCAAGTTGGGTCTGTGGGATACAGGGTGCAAGTAGGCTCTGCTTGAACTATGTCTTGTGCCATTTTTCATTGAGACCTGCAAATAGGCCACTCCTGTTTGTGTTTTACCATTGTAGTCGTTATAGCGGTGTCCGGCTTGTATGGCACCCTTTACCCAGGCTTTTGCCATTTCTGTTCTATACGGAGGGTTTTCCACACTTAAATATCCATTGGTTGAATGGTACGCCGAATTCTGGAACTCGGGCACATTGAAGTTTTCAACCTTCTTGTAGTATGGGAGAACGTCTTTCCATCCCCAGCCTGTGTTACCCATCTCTTCCCAAAGATCATAATCTCTCTTGTTGCCTCTTGTATAGATCATAAAATTTAACACACTGGACCCTCCCATGACCTTTCCCCTCGGCCAATTGCATCTCCTTTTCCTGAATCCTAAACATGCCTGATTTGATGGCACCGTTTGATACTTCCAGTTGGCTTGTGTCAGCTGCAGATGATTTGCCAACAGAGGGATGTCCATAATAAAGTTTTCATTCATACCTGCTTCTATAAGGAGTACTTCCCAACCTGGCACTTCGGTTAGTCTGTTAGCCAAGGTTGCTCCAGCTGTTCCAGCACCTACTATAATAAAATCGTATTCTTTCATTATGACGTTTCTGTCTTCCGGTTCTAGAGATATTTGGTTAGAGCCCTCATTAATAAAGCGCGCTAAAGAAATGACTGGATCTATTTGCTGACAGGAGTAGTGCGAGACCGCAGCTAGAAATATAAGCTGTCTCGCTATCCTCACATGTGTGCGGAGAATTCGTTCCATCGTTAAAAATGTCCTACGGTGGCACCACCTGCGGGAAATAAGAAACCAATATTAAATGAAGAATTTTTAATGTTGGTATGTATTCTTATACATATTTATACGATGTGTTTTTTTTATAATTAATTAAATAAAACACAGATAACAAATTAACAATGTACGAGTACTATGTCTTTACTAACAGCAAGCGTTTCAGTGTGAGAACATAGGCATCTTGAGGATTATTTATTGGAAAAACAAAACTAAAAATTTGTAGACTACATTAAAATTAATTTAAGATTTCTTATATACTCAATAGATGGGATTGATGATATTGGGGGTGCGGTTGAATTCAGACAAGTCTACTTTAATAATGTTCGATTCTTTCCACACTGGTATTGTTTAGCTGGTACTGAATTGTTGAACACAAATGCCTAGGCCTGCCGTCTAACCTGTGCTGGGGTATTCATGTTGGTGATATGTTGGTTAAAAGGGCTATAGGCAACTATGATTCGTAATGCGAACCTGAAAGATGTCAATTTCAAAGCACGATCGTTAGTCAAACCAACCCTAGAATATGGTTTCCATTTACGCAGTCTCAAGCCCGACTTAAAGGCAGTCAAAAGAAGGGCAGGCGTTTAGGTCGTTTTGATAATCCCAACAAAATTAACGTCTCAGCTTGAATTGTGAGGTGTACTTCATTTCGCCTTGCAAATGTATTTAAAGCTTTAACTGTTAAACCTGCCTGGTGTGAAATTAGCCCCTATTTTATTAAGCCAACAGACCCTGAACGAAGTGACCATCCTGCTAAAATAAATCAATTATTTATGATGAGGAATGTTGGTTTCCATTCTTTTCTTCCGGAATGCTTTACCATTCCCATACGGTGCTGCAGTTTTCGTGTCCGTTTTTACTTACTGTTCTGGTAATAAACCTAGGTTTCAACAATTGAGAGATGACACCAGTTGCACAGCAATGTCACCTGAGCTAGGTCCTAGTTATTGAAATATTATTAATAATAATAAAAAATATACTGTTTTGGTTTTTCTGTTTTATATACTAAATATACTGTTTTTTCATAGAATTTAAAGTATACGTATACTTTATGCACACACACGATCCGATAAATTTATGTTGTGACATAAATATTAAATAAATAAATTTATTCTGGGAAAAGGAAATGTAAAAGAAAATAAAAAAGATGTTGACAACATTGTATAGAACAGTCACGCAGATGTCCTAAGGCCGGTTGAGAAATCGCGTTTTTCTCTGAAAGGACGTCTGAAGATGACTACGAGCAATCATCATAACTGTAATTTTGCTGTTTTTTTTGTATTATAAAATGAATATTCATGCGTGCTTAGATTATGAACATTTTAAGTACCTACTTAAGCACCCTTTATTCGTATATATTTAGGTTAGTAGGTTGTTAAATTTTGCATATCATTTTATTAGCTAAGATTTTTTTACAATTATAAGGTAATCATTATTACCTAAATTACATTTATATTTTGTTTTTGTTTTATCCACATGTGTTTACCATAAGTTTTTCAACTCGTGTTTAGTAGAATAAAAATAAAATGAAAAAGGTACTTATGCTTTTTTTTATTATTTCAAAGAATATTTTACCATGTGGTCTAAGGTATTTATCAATATTAATGAAATTTAAATACTTATAAAACGCTAAAGTATAAAATTATAAATCACTTTAATTTTATAAATTTCAGTAACATTTTTTAGTAAGTATAGGTTAAATTGACAAATTGACTGGTGGTTTTATCAATACCGTTTGTTGCTGAAAGTTCATTGTTCGAAATTCCCCGTGAACTAAAATCGCCACCATGGATGGCCTTTTGTTGATTTTATGTGTGGTGTGAAAATATGCGTTTGGCGAGTGGCCTTTTCACAGCCCACTTAGCTCAGAATAAATATCCTTTAGAAATGGATAAAAGCTATTCTCCATATAGTTGACGCTCGATTGCAAAATTTTCCTTATTCGTGGACTATTGACCCAAAACCTTTTTAGCGCACGATGTGACATTATTTTCGCCTATTTGTTCCTAACTACTCGTAAATCCTTAAACCACGCATAATCGTTAGTAATCTTATTTGTATTACAAGCTTGTAATTTTGTCAAGAAATTTTGTGTACGCATTCAAGCAATTAAATAAAAACGTGTTTTTGAAAATGTATTTTTACTATAATTTTTTAATACTAATTGTAATCCGCTATTCAATATTTCTAAATCATTCCCTTATACTCGACAGCATATTAGAAATTGCATAATGTCAGCGCCAATGACGTTTGTAAATTCATTTGGTATGCGCGATTCGACATTGTTATTGTGTTTTTTTTTAATGTAATAATTACGCCGTCAATACACGAGCTCTAACTGGGGGTCAAATTATAAAACAATGGCCAGATTTTATCTTACGCAAATATATGCTCAATATAATAAATATACCTACATTTGTCACGACACATGAAATAAGGTTCATACCTTCCGTATACTTGGCTGTACATTTTATGTGCAGGTGCTGTGGTAGCAGATCATGTCGTCACTAACTGCGCGTGCGCAAGTTTGCGCCAATTCACTCTAATAACCTTGTGGCACAGTGCTGCTTGCACACATCCCACGGGGTTGATTCCCCTTTTCAGAAGATCTTTCGACCATCGTTGACTGAGTTATGCAACAAAACACGTGTAGAATTTTATTTGAGATTTTTATGGGGTATAATGTAATCGACACATGAAGACTCCCACAAAACAAGCGATAATAAAACCACAGACTGCCAACGGTAAAAATGCAAACGCCTAGTCTCTTGAAAACCTTTTGTGTTTTTTTACGAAAAATGTAGGATGTTCGCAATTCGACCTGTTTTTTTTTATTGTATGCTCCCATTTTCATTTTATTAAATTACGTCATTAGTAAAAAATCAAAAAATATGTTTGCGTTCAAATATTTTCCATTTTAGATTTGCTTATGCGTTTTTATTTTTTTTACATATTGTAGGCACACCTTGATGATGATTCTATTCAAGTTTGATTAAAATCTTGATATAAATAATAAAATATTAAATAATACTTAAAAAATTAAAAATAAAAGAGACTACAAAATAAACCTGCAACCCCAAAACTAAAAAACAGATCCAACAAAACTTTCTTTGCGCCGGCTACTACGTTTCGGTGGATTCAATTTTAGCTTCTATACATTCATATATAAGAAGCTACTATCCCCGTCCTTTGGTCGTCCATCTATCTGTTGCAACTTTGAACTCGAAAAGTACAAATGCGAAAGAGTTAAATTTCTGTGTGTATACTGATGCTCTCGAAAAAAAAACTTAGCCGTTTAGATCACATCGAAAGCTGGTCGGATAATATAGATATTTAAGATTAAAATCAACAAATTTTTAGTATGAAACTTATTAGCCAGTTAGTATTAGTAGTAGAGTAAGCTTTTTACTTTGAATATTTTTTAACTCTGCACGGGTCAGCAGTTAAGATTTGCATTCGAAAAACTTTACAATATTGTTATTTTTTCTAATAATATCAATATTTTTGTCTGTTTCAGGTAAATAAAGGCCTAACCCCTTCTCAGAGAAGAATCATCTTAATATAAGGACAAGTAAGTAATTAACGATTTACATAATAGGAGAGTATAAAAAGGATACATTAAGTTGTTTTAGAACAAACGAGCAACTCGTATGGGTATCGACAATTAAAATATGTAATACCCAGCCTATTTAATAATATACCCGTTGAAATTAGAAAACTTTAAAGGAAATCGGAAATAAAAATTAAATTAAAAGAATTTATGGAAAAAACATATTAAAAATTATTTAGGTTTTAGTTAAATTAGGTTAATTTTGTTTGTAATTTTGAAGTACTTTGTATTATATTTTATGCATGTTAAAATTTATTGTTTTAGTTAAGATTAGGAAACCGGCAGATAAGATAATGTCTTAGCTGGACCTATTTACATTGTAATTGTATATATTTGAATAATAAAAGTTACTTCTCGCAACATTAAAATTGAAAATTGAATTAAGAAACGATTGCATGACAGCGAAAAACGACATTTTTTAATCAAAATATTCGATCGGACGGTTTATGTTTCCTCGCCGCAATAGATCAGCAATAACAAAACCTATTCGAGTGTAATAAGTCCTGGAACTGATACAGTGAACGGTTTACTCTCGGGCCACTACAGGTTAAACAAATACAGGAAGTGACTGCTGAGCATCTGATCTGTTCAGCGCTTGCCGCACATTCTCTGAGAGGCACACAGGTCAACAGCTGAAATTCTTTTTTTTTATTTCAACAATCAATTTATACATAATCCTAATGTACAAGAAAGGAACACACGATAGTGAAAGAACGGAACGGAGGAAATTCAGGGAAATCACCTAAAATTCGTAACTCCCAGACAAATACACAACATTTGGCCAAAGATACTTTACATTTCTTACTCCGAGAGCTTTTAACTCTCTAGACACAGATATAAAGACTGCAAAAGGAAACCAATTTAAAAAACTTAAAGAAAGTAACTAATTCTCCAAGCAGAGGTTATTATGAGAGATTTATAATTGTTGGCATAAATATATATTTCTGACAGATGAGCCCTTCGGGTTCTGCCAGGACAAGATATCTTTTCTTTGCACTGTTTTCTAATGATGATAATAAACGTCACTTTTAGTGGCATTAAACTGAACTGACTGACTGAGTTAAAGTTATTAGTACATTAATAAAAAAGTAAATAAGTTTAAGTAGTTTTTTTAGTAAGTATTTGTGTATCTTAGATTAATATGTATTAGTATGTTGGTATGTAATTATTATATATAATATTTATTTCTTATATTAGTTGAATTAGTATATTAAGTATATGACGATAAATTTTCGAGCGCAAACAATAAAATTACCACAAACATAACGTGCACCACCAGAAACGTTGTGTATCAGCTTCTATGAAAGTTTTGTGATGCGTTCTATGTTGGTGAGACTACGACGCCATTAAACATTAGAATTAATAATCATAGATTATCCTGTACCAAATTACTTTCCGCTTTACCCGTTCCAATTCACGCGAGAACTCACGGCAGGGATTTCGATGCTTGCTTTAATGTAAAAGTTTTGAAGTCTTTGCCCGCGAAATTGATTTAAAGACATGGGAACTCTCTCATATTTGGGTCTTGGGCGCTTGCAGATCTGTAGGTCTAAATAGACAAAGTTAAACTAACTTAACAGCATTTAACGCGTGATGCTTGATATATTCTTTTAAGAAATTAGTTTCATTTCATAATACTGATTGATTTATCTAGCAAAACTGCAATTATATGATAATAATTGTAGTGGCTGGATATATTTATCTTTTAGTTGAAAATGCGATTTTCGAATTTATGAAGGTTGCATTTTAAACGTCATCTTTCATTTATTTTCTGAAGACGCCGAATGGCGAAAGCATAAAAATAAAAATCATCAAACCTATATATATATATATTAGAGTATGTATGTATGTTTGTATGCATTCAAATATATTCCGTATACATCGATATTTATTTCTAATGTATGTGGATTTTTCAAAAGTTACGACGCGGCAAGAATTTTAATTAATAGACAGAATATCTTCCTTAGAACAGGCGATAACCTAGTTATAACATTATTTTTATAACATTTACAGGAATTAAATAAATAAAAAATAAAAATTGCAGACTATATAGTTCTTGCCAAACTGCAAGACATTTTGTTGGCAAGAAAGAGTTCCCATATCAGCGCATACTGCGGCTTGTTTGGGAGACGGCTCCGGAACTCTAGGTTGGTAGCGACACTCCGGAGGTGACGACTACGGCATTTGCCTCCGGTAAAGTACGGCCACGTTTATCGTTCAGATTTAAACTATTTGACATAATAGGCAATCGAATGAAATCGTACATCGAGATTGATGGTTTTTCCTTTTATTTTACCTCGACTATTCATCTTTAAAAGTGTGTTAATAATGTGTGCATAAGATGCACCCAAGCCTACGTCGCGTCGCGTCAGGTCGTTCTCTCTCCGCGCGCATTTGCTTGCTCTTGGCAATTGATCTTGACTTTGCGGAGAGCAAGGTCGTCTCCGTTCTTACTTGGCCACGCCCGCGCGATCCGACTTTAGCCTTTACTATTATCTTTTAAAACAAGAAATGACTAACTTCTCTTACTGTCGTATCGCAAAGCAAATATTCATACCTACCTGTTATTTCTGCAATATTTATTAATTTTATGCTTACCTGAATAATGTTATTCTTATCGTCATTAGAGTTTTGAAACACATAATCGCTATTTAAGACACGCGTATGCCTGTGTGTAACGGAAGATCAGAGGTCTATTGTTACCGTTGTAGTTGTTGTAATCTGTGATTTGTTGTTGATCTATTGTATCTGTGATCTGTTGTTGTTGATCTATTGTTGTTGTATTGTTATCGTTGATCTATTGTTGTTGGTGTGTTGTTGATCTATATTGTACAAGACCAACTATGCATAACCAAATAAATCTCGTACTTCAAAATTTCTATTTACAAATTACAGTGACTTGGCTTACATTGTTAAAACCAAAAAGTTCAAGTGAATTGAAAATATACCCCAATACAAGAAAGCCATCAAAACGTATTTACCATATAAAAGCTTTCTTCAATCCAGTAATTTGAATGATTAAATTCAAGAAAAATAAAATATGTAAAGAATGAATAAAAAAACACATGAAAACATTACTAATATATTTATTGTTCCTTAAAGTTAACTTGTAAAATTAAAAAGTAAAAGTTATTTTGTAAATGCTACTTAATTTATTTTTTTTGTAATGTAAATGTGTATATGTATCTAAGATATTAAAATATATATATATATATATATATTTTAATATATATATATATATATATATATATATATATATATAATGTATCTACAAACATACAAATAAAACCAAATACTATGTAACTATAAATTTAAATTAAATAATAAATAATATGGGCCATTTCTCTGTGTTTTTTATTGTTGCTATGACCTAAGTTATATACAATTATTTTCGGCCCTACTCGACTAGGCCAAATGTGCCTGGGTTAGGGTAATGAAGCGTTAAAAATGGTATGACCATGCGCGGATTCGAACCCGCGACCTTCGGGCCAATAGTCCAGCGCCTTAAACACCACCATTTCATTATTACTTATTCATGTTTGCCTCCTAAAAAAAAATTGTGATATTTTTATTGCCCCTAAATTGTTAAAATTTACCTTAAAAAAATGGTGTATTTCCGGAATGGTGAAAATATTATTGAAAACTATAGACCTATCTCTCTCTTTATTGTATTTTTAAAATTATTAGAAAAAAACGCTTCGAAATTCAATATTTTATCTGAAACGCAGTACGAATTTAGGAAGCAAAAATCTACTAAACAGGCTATTTTTTTTTCACTTTCTATCATTAAGGCTCCTCTACGTGTTATTGCAACAAAATACCTAGTACCCTAGTAGTAGTGGTAATAGTACCTATTGATTTAGCCTTCTGATGTCTTTTAGCGCGGATTTTCCTTGCTGTGACGTTGGTACACCTTGCAACTTAGGAGGTACGCGGTTTACATTGCGGTTAGGTACTTGCGTAATTATACAATTTCCATTGTCATCTAATTTATCCTTATGTAATTATTTATGTCGGAGAAGTAATTTGATATAAATCTGTGCGTCATATCAATAACGAACGAGTATATTCATTAACAATCGAGATTTTAAACAGACTTCAAAAAAGGAGGAGGTTCTCAATTCGATATACAGGGCGTCCCAAGATCATTTCCGAAGACTTAAGGGGGCGTTGTGTGACCTATTGCGAGTAAGAAATTATATACAAAAAATATCAAAAAAGTCATCGCCATTTTATTATATTTTATAGCAGTTGGTGTCAATTCAGTAAGCACGCGAATTCCGATGCCGCGCTGATCGATAATGGTCTTGATAGCTGTGCGCTCACAACAAACATTATTTCATTTATTTATTTAAAAAAAAAATATAAAAAAACAATACATTTAATTTTATAACACATTTATAGCGTGTACTGTTCTTAGGTGATGTAATCAGTTATAGAAATATAGATCCGTAATCCGATAAACCGTGTCCCAGGACCATTTTCGATAAGAAAAAAAACAACTAATTGGCCCTGCGATTTTTTACCGAGAAAAAAATGTAAACTTTGTGTGACAGTATTAGACGGTTATTGTAATATGAACCCCAGCTGATCGTCTGCTCGCGACGCCTAGGTCATTGATTGCGAAGTTTACGAGATATCGATCGTGTGTCGCCGCGCCAAAGGCAAGTTATTTATTTTTTTTTTATTTATCCCTGTACAAATCAGCAATACAAAAAGCTATTTTTCTAGTAATATGGCCAGAAAAATATACAATATATAAATATGATCGTAAACATTAAATTATTAAAAATAATGTGTGTGATGTGAAATGTGATGCATTTGTACGTGTGGTGTTTCTATTTGTGGCATGGAAATGTGTGTGTGAGTAGCGTGTGTACACATTATTCGTGTCATAATAAATAATAAGTAATTTTATAATATTAATATATACTTATTATGACTACTTAATCTTTATTTTCAATATAATATTTATTTCTATATTATATACCTTTTACATAAATTATATTTTATGTTTACCAAATTCATGAAGTAATAATCTATTATTCCCTTGAAATATATCGATTTCGCTGAATTTTTCATTATACTCGTATGTGTCGAGGACACGAGGATACGTGATGTAAAATATTGGGTGTTCCTGCTATTTCTGTACGGAACTCGGAAGGGGATGATGCCAATCAAGGATGAGCTATCGAATTTCTGGTTAATGACATTATATAGAACAGCCATATCTGCGAGAGTATGCCTAAATTCAAGAATATGTCAGTTTATGTTGAGAAACTTGAAAATTGAAATTGAATTGAAACTTGAAATTAGGATGTTTTAACAATCGCTTTTGAACACTTTCCATGCGACTGATATGCATTTTATGTCGTGATGACCATATTCTCTAACACACTTCTGACAAATGCGTTATAAATTGTTATTACAGAATCTATATTTCGAAATGGTTTACATGTTTTTATAACGTTTTGACTGCTTTTTGAACTATAAACTCGAAATGTTTATTATAATTTAATTTATTGTCAATGGTCACGTCTAAGTCGCGTGTGCTATAATCGTCCTTAATCCGTATATTAATAATCCTATATTAATAGTTTAGGTATTTTTTTTTATTATTCCGCGTTAATTAGATTTTTTACATTTTGCCGGATTTAGACTTAATTTGTTATTAGTGAGGTCATCTTGTAACAGTAAGCAGTCGAAATGGGTTTTTACTGTTTTTATATATCTTTGAATTATCTACGTATGATATATGATGCAGGTTAATAAAAATGGCTAAATCACAAATAATAATTAATGGTTTAATAATTAATGAATTAATGGTCAATATAAATGGTTAATTCAGGGAAGAATTATTTTCGCATTTTTTTACATTTTTAACCTTATTCGGCTATTATCTTTAATTTTGGTATGACTATTGACAATATTGTATAGTAATTACCGAATCAGTCTTTAATTTATGTAAATGATATTCTAATAATGGTATTTAAAGGGATCAACTACCAACATCTATTTAACTTATATTTTTTTTATATATCGTATATGGATTTCTTAAATTAACTTCGCTTCGAAGTCGTTTCCGACGTTGTTGAACGCGACTCAGTAGCTATGGCTGTGAATGAAAGCGATTTCGTCACCGCTATGAGCGCGCTTCAGTAACCCGGTTATTCATTGCGCTAAATTAACAGGGTGATTTAAACGGTGTCGCCTTATAACGCTCTCGTATATAGCTGACTATTATATATAACAATAACACACGATGCTACTAACATACAAGAGGCAAGACATAAACGGGAAATTTAAGATTATACAAATAAAAATGCTTGTATAATATTTGATTCTATACAGCAGTAGAAGGTACCTATTTATGTATAGCGTAGTGTGTGTGTGTGTATCTAGTCGACTGTGATATATATTACTATACTTTATGTGTTATAATACGCTAGTGTGTATTTTCTGGCTAAAGTTCATCTACCTACGCAACTGAGTAATGCTCGTAGGAACTTATGTTTTTTTAAAATAGGAAAAACCGCTTTTTATTCGTTATTTTTTTATATGTTATTTCAATGAATAAATGTTGTATAGGATAATATAATCACAGAACATAGAAGTACCTAGAACCGGCATTGTGGGTCTGATCCGGACGCCGCGGCGCCAATACTAGTCTGATGAAGCTGTCAAGCGCGCTCTTTGCGCTCGCATTGGTACTGTAATTTGTGTCTCGCATCGTGTCTTTTCCCTTTCACCCCTGGCTAATGCGTCAATTGCAAAGTACGGCGGCGGGGGAATAGACCGTAGCTAGGTCTAGGTACTTCTTTGACCTGTCATTGTTATAAATATTTTTTGTTTTGACCTCATATCAAAATTCATCATGATTTCCGAGTAAAAAATTTGTAAGCTTTTTACAAAACTACCGAAATTTGACGACCTTTATGACGTAGCCAATGTCCTTACGTGAACCGCGTTCAACCGGTATTAACAAATCGTAATAAATCAATTCGATCGCAAAAATAACTATCTTGTTGCAATTCATTACGTGTATATTACACGTATGCATAAAAAAACTCGAAATTTGATTTTATTTATTTTCGATTTTATTTGTCATTTATCAATGTCACGCAAGATATTTTTTTAATTATTCATCTAACAAACGTAATGATAAAAACGAGCATTTTTAACAATTTTAAAAATTGATTTGTAATACTAAAAAAAGATGCTATTTTTGAATAGTTTTTTGGGTCGGGTGACTTACCAGTACATTAAAATTCTTGGAAAAAATTCTTAACTAACTTTATGCGATATTTGTATTGTGACTACCCTGATTTATTTATTCTTTCATTTATTTATAAAAACTAGCGATCGCCCAGTAGTCGAAATTCAACCGAAATTAATTAGACATTTAAGTTTGAGCATTATTGAGGTTCTTATACCTATATAACACGGTGATTTTTAATTTTGTTCCATTAAGTCAGCTATTATCGTGTATAAATACGTCATTAGATTGTGTTGTTTGCCTTAATTACAGCTTGTATACGAGTATGTATTTATTTTTTGATACAATTCATTGACAGTTTAAATCTTTTCGTATAAAATTAAGATGACATTGATAATTATTTTTGCTTCACATTGACAGACTATTGAAAAAGAAACATTTGAAATCACTCAAAATTCACAGCTTGAAACTCATTCTGTCAATGAACTGTCGGTTGTATGAACGTTTTATTTATTAAATTTAATTTATTTGTAATTTTAATCTTTCTGCACTTCTTCTCCATACAAACTTTTACCATGCCAAATCTCACACTCCTCCGTGCGCGCAATATGTTTAAAAAGGGTTACAAAATTTTCCCTTCACGTTAATATATAGATACAGTTTTAGTTTTGGATACCAGAATCTCAAAAGGATATTATACTTATTAACATCACATGAATAGTATTTTAATTTTCTGGTTTTCTAGTTCAAGCTAATTATTTTTAACCAACGATATTTTAAAACATATAGATACATATCATACGAATCGTCCTTGTGAAAACCCGACACCGGTAGATTCCCCCCGTCGTTCCGCGCGCCGCACCACCCCGCTATGACATATGTTTTCGCGATGACATATGCGACCAAGCGAGACGTATGATGCGCTAGGAGTGTACTCGATGCAAAGTGGCGTACTTGGGCGTGGTGAGTTTTTCACCCTCTTTTGCCGTATCTATATGTTTTAAAAGATCGTTGTTTATAACACAAAATTAATACTCTATAGATGTATTAGTAGATTCACCTACATATATTATTTAGGACCACTTTTTGTTCTGACAAAAAGTGGTCCTCAACAAAGTGGCGAAGTTCAAGATTTTAAATGAGGTAACATTATGTTCATTAATGATTTTATTTCGTGGTTCTCCATAAACACTTTTATTTGGAATTGTTAATTTATCAATTTGAGGCGATTCATGCGAAAAAAAAAAGATTTCTATTGTCTTTTAATTATAAAATAAAAAAAAAACGCTAATTGAACACCTGAAAAACATCACAATGTTTAAACGGGCTCTTCGTATTATTTTTATATTTAGTTTTTTATTTGTTTCGGCACCGACAATTTTAAAATGAAACATTCGTATAGTTTTTATTAACCTAACCTAACCTAAATGAAGCTTATATGAAACCTATATGCATGTAGAGTATAGACCATTGAGTTAGGTAGACCATGCTGCACTTTCATTCCATGCATCAAGAAGATTGTTAAAAGCTACGGGTTAAAAATTTGGAATCGCAACGAAAATATAACCTGCATGCTAAATAATTCATATTTCATTTTTTTACATCTCATTTCACCACCATCCTTCATCGTAATCACATATCCATTATTTTTATATTTTTTGTTAAAATATCATCCTTTCCTTATTTCATTTAATTAGATGGTTACAAATTATTTGACAATATTTTACACTAAAGAGGATAGGTGAGAGTTAAAAATGCATTTTTAAAAAACTCAGCGCTGGGTTTAAACCGACATCCTGCGCTCTCAAGTACAGGACCTCTTTAGAACCTTTATAAATATTATGCTATCCAGCACTTTACCAAATAATTAAAAACTTTTTCAAAATTTATCAATATTGTCAAAGATTGTGTCATTTATCTTTTCAGGAGATTTGCCGCTATTAAAAAACAATCATCAAATATAATTAACTTAAGTTTATACACATGCATGTTTTGTAAACATGAAATTGGAGTGCTGGCAACCTGTGTATGAAATATTTAAGAATGATTACGATTACTCTCTGTATGTTTACTTTATAAAAATAAATAAAAAAAAAATATGGCCAGTATACTAGTTTACTCAGTTGTACTCAATCGTTCATTTTACATCGGCCTTTACGTATGAATTATGCGAATTACTTCGCCTTGAATAAATAAAACAATGATCTCCATATTTTTTTTTTATTTAAATTTAAATTATCCTATTGATTAGATACATTTTCAACAATAATTATGTTCGTATTAATAAGTTAAATATAATAACAATCTTCGGTTATCTGTCCGTCAAGATAATCTTAAAAGATAGCCTTAAAAGATAGCAAAATAATTAATAATATTAAATCGCCAAAAGAGTAACGAGCTAAGTTTAAAGCATCAGAAAGGCTTTAACCCATTGTGCAGAAGTTTAAAATTACTAACCAAAATCCGAAAACATTATTATTTTTCTGTACATTTACGGTAATAAATTAATCTTCCTTGTGGGTAACGCTGATCTCTCCATACGTGCCACAACACCTGTAGCGTTTGAAAATAACATTTTTTCTTCCTTGTCATTTATTATCTAAGATACAGCGGCGATTCTAACCGGTACAGTCCCATTATATTTTTTTGTCTGGTTTTTATCCTTTTTTTATAAGTTGTTGTTTAAAGCAAGGGATAAGGGAGGTCAATGGCATGTCATCGAACCGTGGAAAGTTTGTACGAAGGTTACTGACACTGATATTTGCTTCTGCGTGCGGTCGTGAGATTATAAATGGACTCGCTAGGGTTTAAGTTGTTACCTGTTATCTATTATGTTATCTAACTCCTCTTCTCGTGGCCCGTACAAAAGAAATGCATATTTACGTTCAATAACAACGCATTAAAACAATTACAAACTTATTAAATTTTTGAGTCAGTCAGCACCTTTTAAATACAAACCGTAGTCTAATTTAAAGCACCGGGCGTACGTACCTAGCCGATTTAAATGTAGTATTTCGTAATTTATCTTATCTACCTTCGATTTTAAAAACGAACTTTATATATAATATAGCTGTACAACCCCAGGCCTCGCCGCGGGTTAGAAGCTAGGACTCGGCATTCGGGATGGGTCGCTTCGCCCCCCATATCCAGACCTTTCGAGCCTACCGTCTATGCAGACGATTTTGACGACCATCAAAGACGCCCGCAGGGCTTTTTCAATTTTTCTTTCTCTTAAATCTCATTCAGAGTATCGAATAAATCTGTACGGACATAAATTCTACATTTTTTTCAGTTTCTACGCAGGAACCCTGAAACTGTTCGCGATAAAAAGTAGCCTGGATTAATCTTTGAAAAGTCCTCTACCTGATAATGAAGGTCTTATTAAAATCGTTTCAGCCATTTCAAAGATTAGTCCGGACAAACAAAAAAAAAATTGCGCGTTTAGGTTTAGGTTGCGCGAATAATCATATGAACTTCATCATATGAATCATATGATTGGAGATAATTACAAAAAAAAAATCCAAAATAGTATGATTTAATAAGTTCATACAAATGAGAAAGATGTTTTTTTTTGGCATTACTAAATATTACTTTACAAAAGACTGGTACCAAAATAGTTGAGAAATACACGGCAGACGGTCCAGTTAGAAATGGAAAAAGTTTTTTGAAGGGTATAAGAATAATAAATGATTGTACTTGTGTCTATTTCATCAACTGGGTTTCAATTTAATGGATGTACTTATGCGTTTTTTTTTAGATGTGTCATTTGTAATTACACGCCTCTAAAAACGCATTCTTTTAAATTCGACCTCAACCTTATGGTCTGTAAATTGTCCGTTTTTTTTGAAGGTCTAACCATTGCGCAATGAAAAACGCCTTCATGTACCAACATACAAGTCTTATACGATATTCCAACGACGTAGTATCGCGTGTTTGGAATATTTTACTTTTCACTGAAAAGGTTTATTGTAGCATATTTATGTATACTTTTATTAATAAAATTATCATCTTATCTAAAACCATAGTCTTTTTATGAAATAACGATGTTATAGTTTGCAAGGCTAATATTTGCTCTTTTACACACATTAAAAACATAGTTTGTCTAATTACCACTAAAAATCGCTAGGTTTCTCGGTAGGTTAGGTTAGGTTATCTATTACAAATTTCCCTACAAGTGTAGACTTTCTAGACTAGCCGCCGACCGACAAGTCCCTATAAGTGTAAGCAGACCCTAAAATAATTAGCAAGTGTCATTTTAATCGAGAATTATTAATTAATGCTTACAATAAATATAACAAATAATATATTGCCACTTTCTTTTTTTTTTAAATTTAATTTCGAAGAAGTAAATTAAATCTAAACGTGATTTAACAAATTATTGGGTTATTATGTTGTTAAAAAATATTTTTAATTACCTTATTTGATATTTTAGTCATTTAATAATCACAGTCTTTTTTAATATTACTCCATTTCTTGGTTCTTGAAACTAGTTTAAACTACGTAACAGTACATTTTTATCATTCATCTGTAAATATTATTATGTATTACGTATTATTTTATATTTAATTATTTACTATATATGTATAATCTATAATAATATGAATTTATATTCATTTATACTTTTACAATATTTTTTTTGGTACAATTAAGAATTATATTTAATAGTTTTTAGTGTGCAGAGATAAACCGCTATTAAAAATATATTAAAAAAAAAAAACTAAAAAAAAATGCAAATATAGCGTTTGCTCAGCTTTGTAAGACACAAGAGTTTCATAAATGTTGAGCTGTTTTTTGCCGGCATGCTTGAACTACCGCCGCCCGCGCTGACCTTCTGCATTACTGTTGAACTCTTCCAAAATAAAAACGCATAGTATAACTGACAAATGTTCGCAATACGAAATGGCAATATTCATGCCTTTCTTTACAATGGTTCAAGAGTAGCGTAATCAGCTGCTAGCGTAATATAAACTTGTAGGATGTTTCACTTCATAATTTGTTTTTTTTTATGACTCAAAGATTTTTTTTTAGGGTAAAGGAGGGGGCGAGGAGGTTAACCGGCGTAGTATTGTTAAGAAAGTTCTTAGCATGTGTTCTGTATCTCTGATTTGGCTATCGGCCACAAACTATTACTCCTAACATAATTAGCCTAATTTCAATTATTTAAAGCATCATTATTTATGTTCGAAATCCCTGTCTTTTACCGTTGTGGCATTTCGCACCTCTGCACTAATGAGACTCGTTAAAATGTTGCAATATTTTCAAATTAAGTATCATTGGTAGAACTCTAAATAGCTTCCATGAAAAAAATCTGTCGATGTGTCCAAATTATATTTTTGATGTGTAAACATCTATATCGGGACCGTGAATATTATTCGAGTGTGGAATGAATTGCGATATGCTAACAGTGACACTACGTCGTCGGTGGAAAGTGATAAAGTCCTATCGTATGTTTGTTTTATTTCACGTTTGTATGAATAAAACTCAATATTTCGATTTGGCTAGAGAACTTGACGCGCAGTAAAATGTAAAATTCGGACCAGATGCTTTAAAATATTCTGTTTTTTTTATACCTAATAATAGTCCTACAATTTTTAACCTTTCATTAGCCCCATCTCCCCTAACTCCAGCACAAGCAATTTTAGCTTAGGTGAATAGGGCATAAAATAATTGTTTATTACTTAAGTCATGGTTTTTTTTTAAAAGCAAGCAGCCTTTAGATGAAAAAGCACTAGCTATGAACAATTTTCAAACTAATTTGAATGTAATATATTATTTAATTTCTTACTTTTTAAGATGTATGTTATTTTTTTTTGTTTTCATGTTTAATTAATTATTTCATATATAAGAGTAAAATACATAATTCAAGTTCTCAACGATTAGACTAGGAAATGATAGCCTGGATAAAAGGGTATTTTTAAGGCAATTTAGAATGGCGCAGAGCTACGATTTTCTGCAGATATCTTCCATGGTTTTGGTCACTGGCGTTACCGGAAGATTTTAATTCTGCAAACGGCACTTTTACGTTTTTTTTTGTCTGTGAAGACAGAGGAGAAAATTCTCTTTTTCACAAAATAGTATTTAAAAAAATGGAATTGTTACTGATGGATATTAAATGGTTGAAGTTTGAAGTATTTTGGCTTCAACGTGTTGTATGTATAAAGTAATTAATGAACGGGGAATGAAGGTGTGGTGTTGTATAAAGTTATTTAATCAAGGACAAACAACCGCTACAAGAGGTGAAAAGAAAACTTAAAGAAACATATATTTTAGGCTAGTCTTGCATACTTACAAGTTTTTCACATATAGAGTGATTTATTTCGTATTTAATGCTAATGAAAAATTAAGTAAATTTTCTAACGATGAGATCATGAGTGATTGAGTATTTACAATTATTGTAAGCGTAACTAATAGCAGTCATATTTTACATACGTAAAAATAAAATGGTGACAAGCAAAGTAGCTGTGGAATTTAATGTTAAAGAGATTCGATTTCAGGATGCTTTATTTTGCAAAGACTTTAGGAGAAAAAGTGAAGATTTATTTAAAAACTGTGGCCTTCGATAAAACATCCGTCTCTAGAAACTTTTTGTTGTGCGTATGGTATAATCTGTCAAGCGGTGCTCTAAAACCTGCGTTGGACCTGTTCCGTTATAGGCTTGAAGAGTCTCGGCGGCACATGGAAGTTAATTTGTTCAAGTAATTGATGACAATCGAAGTAATTATTACAAATTTCGAACAGTGCATTCATATCTGTACGATAATAATAGAGAATTGTACAATAATACTTATCATAATCGTTTGAGATCGTGGTAGTCTAGTGGTTAAGGCGTTGGACATTGACCTAATTGCTCAATGCGCCAAAATTTATCGACCCCAGAGCCTTGAGATCAGAAGATCGCGAGCTGATGTTTTACTTTTATATAAAATTTCAATAGGGCTCATAGATTTCCGGGTCCCATCTAGACCTACTCGCCAGGGTGAGACATTCCATCTGTCACTGTTGAGTACGAATTATGCACAGAATTCATATATACATCGAGCATGTAAGCTTTACAACAGCATGTTGAGTGACATCGATATATTTAACACTACTTTCCCGGCATTCAAGAGATTGTCTACTCTAGCTAATATATAGCCCTAGAGTAGTATATTTATGTGTATATGTTAAACCAATTTCTTTTAAAGAGTTATGCTGTATTTTGTATTATATTCTGGTAATTATGTAAATTCCCCAACCCCTCCTAATTCCTAATCCCAACCTCGCTCCCGAATGTATTTTCTATTTTATTAAGTTTGAAGGAAACTCTCATTGGCTATATGTTTTAATTGTTCTTTTTAATTGTAATTTTACTTCTAAGTCAGCTACTATTTCCTAAAATAAATATTAATATAATAAAATAAAGGTCTCGTTCGAATCCTTACATGGTTATACCATTTTAAACGCTTCATTACAACCATCTCCTCTGACTCTTATCACAGGCCAATTGGCCTAGTTGAGGAGAGCCCAAAATAATTGTATATGACCTAGGTCATAGCAATTCCTTAAAAAAAATGTGGTGTGTGTTTTAGTGGTAATGAAATGAAAAACATTTGTTTTCATTACACCGCCCATTGAAGTAAAACTCCCTATGGATGTTAGCTAGAAAAGGCAGACTCTACTCATCATTCTTGAAATAAATAAATATTCTGAAACTGGAGGCAAACTATGATTACCATAGCCCGGAGAGTGTAAAAAAAATATAATTTTAGCAATTCATTACATAAGGTACAAAATATCTTCAGGTAATAAACAATATAATTTAACACCCGTCAAGCTTAATGACAATTTAACAAAAGTTTGAATGATATTTTATTATCATTCGATTTGTATGTTTGTAAATATGTTTATAATCCGACTATATATATCGTATAAATTCGCCGTTTATATTTTATTTTGTTTGTATCTATTTAAAACGTTTTTACATTTAAATTTTCTTTATTCTCTCATTTTAACAGTAGCGCCATTAATATTTATTATTTTATTTCTTGAGATATACTAGTTATTTTTTTATCAATACAACGATTAAGTATTAAATCTTTATCATCGTCGTATACTGCAGAGTCGAATCAAAAAAAAAAAAACCTTTTTGTGCAGTGGAGTGGTTAATGCTTGGACGTAACAGATGAAGTGATTTTTTTTCAAAAGAATTGCTATGACCTAGGTCATATAAATTATTTTGGGCCCTACTCAACTAGGCCAAATGTGCCTGCGCCAGAGTCAGGGGAGATGGGGGTAATGAAGTGTGAAAAATGGTATGACCATGAGCGGATTCGAAGCTGAGACCTTTGGCACAATAGTCCAACGCCTTAACCACTTGACTACTACGATCTCAAACGATTATGATAAGTATTATAATACTTTCAAAAGCCAACAGTTTCTACTCATCACATTGATATGTTGTTGTATGACATTATATTGACATATTTTTGTAATAAACAAAAATTTCATATTTAAAATAATAAATTTATGTACGTTTACAGAAAGATTAAGTCATATAGATAATGTTAAAAACGCCTAACTGCGATAAAATGCGACATTATTGTCTTAAGTGAGTCAGTTATTCTTCATACTAATACTAAAATATTGTATAATTGAGTTGCAAAGTTATTTGACTTATATTTGATGATTGTTTTTTAATAGCGGCAAATCGCCTGAAAAGATAAATGACACAATCTTTGACAATATTGAAAAATTTTGAAAAAGTTTTTAATTATTTGATAAAGTGCTGGATAGCATAATATTTATAAAGGTACTAAAGAGGTCCTGAACTTGAGAATGCAGGATGTCGGTTTAAACCCAGCGCTGAGTATTATAAAAATGCATTTTTAACTCTCACCTGTCCTCTGTCACCTGTTGTTCTTGTAAATAAACTTTTACTTTACTTTACTTTACTTTACTTCAGTGTATCCCGAGAGATTATGTTTTAAATACATTGTGTCTGCGAAAATAGCGACCAATACGTCTAAAAGAAACACAAACTGCTTTGTGTCTAGCTAGACAACTTAGGTTTTTATTTCACTGTTAAATCCGTATCTTCGTGTTTTTTGCTTCCTATTCTTTTTTTTATAGTTTGTGTTACTTTTTATAAACACTTATTTTTATGTGCCACTTAATGCTTTAAAGCTTTCCGTTATTTTTTTTATCCTTGATCTACTGGTCTAGTGATCGTTTTTTTATATGATAATTTTATTTAAATTAAATTTCTATCGTTTGTCTTGTTTTAGGTTTTCATTTACAGGAAATTTGTCGTTTTGTCGTTTAGATACCATTTCTGTTCATTATTTTTTTTATTATATCTCCAGAAAAAATAGCATCGATTAAATTATTTGCATTATTTAGTATTTTCACCAGATACCTAGTTTTATCTTAAATTATTTCATGAATGTCTGTTACACGGCGATGCTATTGCAATATATTAAACATTATGATAAGATAACATAAATAGCATAACATAGTGTCTGTGAACATAACTTTGCATGTAATCGTTTTAATGCACCTGTTTTATGAATGATTTATCACTTTAGGCTCTCATAATCGATCACTTGATATTTAATCGCCGTTTTTATTTATTACTCTAACTGCCTTTTTTTGAAGATATAATTTAGCTATTTTTTGTGACCATAATTATGTAAACATTAAAATCTTTCCGGAAATATGTGTTTTGAAGGTCGAAGATTTAATGTTTATTTGTGGTAGTATTAACGTCTCCATGGTTACCCCAAAGCGGTTTTTTCGATTTTTTCGCATGCGATGGTGACCCCCCTCCCTCCCCAAAAATATGTTATGGTACAATAAACAAATTACGTTATTGCATGTAAAAGTACATATAAAAGAGTGAATTAATAAATAAAAATATAGATTATCATATTTGACAAATTATGCACATTATACGATATAAATACTCTAATGATCATTAAATAGAGGTCATATGTAAGAGCGAACGCCTAGCCATTTTCAGCTCAGCTGAAATCTATATATTAATACGTGAAGGGAAAATTTTGTACCCCTTTTTAAGCATATTGCGCGCAGGAGGAGCATGATATTTGGCATATTGAAGTTTATATGGAGAAGAAGTGAAGAAAGCTAAAATTTATCTAAAATATGTATTACAAATACATTAAATTAAAAAAACAATACGTTTATAGCCGATTGTCAGAATGAGTTTCGAACTTTGAGTTTTGTGTGATTTCAAATGTTCCTTTTTCAATAGCCTTTCTATGTAAATGTAGTAATGTCAAGTAAAAATAATTTTAATGTCATAATACTTCTATGAATGTCAAGTTTCATTTTTACACGAAATCATTAAAGCTCACAATGAATTATATCAAAAAATAAATACTAATATAAGATTTAAATGTGTTTTTTTTTCAACTGGATAATAAATTTTAAATTTCATAGGCAGGGAATTAAGGCAACCAACACACGCTAATGGAGTATTTGTACACGTTCGCAATGATATATAAGTATATAACCTTAATAATGCTCAAACTTAAAAGTTTAATGAATTACGGTCGAATTTACGCCCCCTAGGCTAGCACTATTATTACTAGATTAAAAGGTTTAAAAAAAATGGTTTTTTATTTAATATGTAGAAGGGAGGGGGCACTGTTTTAGATGGTTTTAAAATTACCTGTTTTCTCTGTGGTAACTATAGTAAATTTTGAATTGTATTTATAATAAATATGGTAATTATAACTAATTATAACGCATGTGCATATACTTGATTTATCTAGATACCGGAAATGTAATGGAAACACGTTTTATTCGTACAATATATTATACAATATGATATTTATCAGGTTGATACGGATTCGGTAACCTTAAAAATGACTATTCAAAGCCACACTAACCACTAATACTAACTTTTAATCACTAACATTTGTATCAATAAAATCAATTGGCAATAAGAATAATTTGACACAAGGTTCCTTTTTTATTCGGTGTAACATTTTTAATCTGTACATTTCTCTTATTAATGTATCATTTCCACAACACAAGGAACAAAGATAATTTTATTCAGCCGGTACCTCCTCGTACATTTCAAAAAACTACTTTTATAGCGGACTAGAAATGTTCAATAAATTACCGAAAGAATATAAAAATATAAAAAATATATTAATTTTCAAAAGAGCCATCAAATCATATTTAATTAAAAAAATCTGTATGAATTCAAAGACCTATAATTGAAAGGAAGAAATGTTATGTGGCGGTTATTCTTCATAATAATTCTAAAATAGTATATTTAAGCATAATTATAAAACTTCTATTTACAATTTATATAGAAGATTTTTTTTTTTTTTGTGATGTATTTTTAGCTATGTAATACGAGTGCGAGTAGTATAAATGTCGAACACTCTAGCCATGATATATCTATATATTGCATTATATCAATTTTTGTGAACCAATTGAAAATTGTCATTCCTATGCATTAAGTTGTTCTTGGAAATAAACTTTTACTTTACTTTACTATTTAATTATGTGTATGTCCCTAATGACCTAATTCGCAGGGAATTTCTGCCAATACGAATGACGAAATATTAAACTAACGGAGAAACATCTACTTTTTGATTTTATCTAAAGTTGAACATCTCATCATAAAATGGTTAAACATTTCACACATTCCTTTAAATATTTACGTTTACACAAAAAAACAACGTTCTTTTAAAGATTCAAAGTTATTAATAAGTAGGATAAGGCAAACTCATATTACAAATACAAATCGAAATGCATTTGTATCAAAAATAGGTAAAATGAGCATTCGTCCTTTTAATTTTCATCAAAAAAATAATATAAACCTAAATCACTCAAAAACTAATAGTGCATATGTATGTGGGCGTCATTACGCCTAAACCACTAGACGTATCGAAGCCACATTCACACCAGAGGTCCTTCGATAATTTTATGTATTTTTTTCAACCTTGAAGGTTGGCGCAAGGGGCGAGATATTTCGATAAAATTGTATTTAGGGTACGATTTGGCTCGTTCATACTGTATACTAATGCGAATGTCTTTGAATCCTAGGGGTGGACATAGGCTACTGAGCACGAGTCGTCTCAGCATTCGCAAAGCCCAGGGTTCAACAGCTAGTAATCTATAACATTTTAGATAAATATTTCGGAAAAGTATATATTTTGACTTAAATTGTGGTTAAAAACTGCTTCAAACTCGGTCATTTTTCGTTTTTTTTTTTGTTATTTGATATTAAATTTTGTTTTATTTATTTATTTATTATGATAAAGTACACCTTACGCCTATATAAAGGTGTTTTTTTTAGAGGCGTGGTTTTCAATCTGGCACTACTTTTTTCGTAGTTGGTGTTTTTGACAGCTGTCACTTGATTTATGCTAAATTTGGTTTGCCATTTCATAATGAATAGACTTACTCCTGAACAACGTTTGCAAATAGTGCAAATTTAGAAAAAATCACTCTAAATTTTTTTAAAATCACTCTAAAATAAAGTAAAAATCGGGTCGTGGGCCTGTGGCGTGGCCTCCAAGATCGTGCGATTTAACACCGCTGGACTATTTTTTGTGGGGTTATGTGAAGTCGCTTGTCTACGCAGATAAGCCGGACACGATTAACGCCTTGGAAGAGAATATTCGGCGCGTTATTGCTGACATACGGCCCAACTTGCTGCAAAAAGTGGTTGAAAATTGGGCCTCTCGGCTGGAATTTATTCGAGTCAGCCGCGGCGGCCACTTACCCGAAATTAAGATTAAAATTTTTAAGAAGTATCTAAATATTCATTTTCAACTCCATAACATGTTTTGTTTGTGAGTAATTGGGAATATAAGTATTCCTTTAAAGCAATGAGACCTTTTTCTTTTCACTTCGCTTAAATTAACTGAATTTTCGGGAAATGATGAAACACGCGTTTGTTTATTTTTTAAGAAGTATCTAAATATTGATTTTCAACTTCGTAACACCGTCGGTTTCTGAGATATTGGTTTTACCATAAAACACCCTCTTTTTACTCCCTCAGAGGGGCAATTTCTAAAAATCCCTTCTTAGTTGAAGCGTACGTCATAAGATGAATATACCTTTAAAATTTCATATATCTAGGCTAAGCGGTTTGAGCTGGGCGATGATGAATCAGACAGTCAGTCAGGACTTGCTATTTTATTTAAATATAAATTATCAAATCAAAAACAGGTTTTTATCAGGCTAAAAATATATATAAAAACCACTTAGTAAATATTTTTTAACGAATTTAACTTTAATGATTCAAACATTTAATTTGTTTTCTGTGTAATCCACAAGCGTAATATACATATATATAACTATTATAGATAATGGGGTGGTTAGGCAAGTATTCTTTAAATGAAAAGCTATTCAAAATAGCCTTATTTGTTCATTAGTTTTTGTGTTTCTGATTAGCTTTATAAAAAACTATCTACGTTTGATTTTACCATGAATTTTATCAAAAATTTAGGCGTAAATTGACTACAAGAACGAAAAAAACAGTTACAAAGGTTATTTCATAAGGATGCATATTTAACAATGTTTTTTTTAAACATTATAATTCTGTTTTTCAGGATTGACCCATAAAGAAAAATAGATTTAAGATTTTATGACGCTCTGTTTTTATTTGAAACAATCATGTCTTATCAGGCTTAGCTAAACTAAACCGCTATAAGATGAAATACCATGATTTATTCGCTGTCTTCCCATACTCTGGTTCTCATGTCTTATCAGGCTTAGCTAAACTAAACCGCTATTAGATGAAATACCATGATTTATTCGCTGTCTTCCCATACTCTGGTTCCGTCGGGAGCTCCGCAGGGTTGTGTTTTAGCCCCGAAGCTTTTCATCATATTTATTAACGACCTGATAACTGAAACGTGTTCCACAATGCAATTGTCCGCTGACGACTGTGTGCTTTATAGAAGTATTGAAAAACCAAACCACTGCAATATTCTTCAACAAGATCTCACCAACATTTCGAAATGGATTTCAGATAACAAGATGAACCTCAATGTCTCCAAGTCTTCCTTTGTGCAATTTGGCAAGTCAAAGATAATCCAACCCGAGTATCCTGTTTCTGGACAGGTAATCCCAAATAAGTTACTCGTAAATCTTGGAGTACATATATACAATACTTCACAATGGTGAAGTAATAAAAAAATCTGGTCGCTCACTGCGTTATATAGGGTGATGATTTTAGAGGCGTGGTTTTCAAGAAGAGATAAAACGCATATAATTTGATGTTATGGCTAAGAATTTAGTTTTATTATAAAGATAAGGGTTTGTCATTATGTTTTAAAAATGATTTCGGGTAAGTGGCCGCCGCCGCTGACTCGAACAAATTCCAGCCGAGAGGCCCAATTTTCAACCACTTTTTGCAGCAAATTGGGCCGTATGTCAGCAATAACGCGCCGAATATTCTCTTCCAAGGCGTTAATCGTGTCCGGCTTATCTGCGTAGACAAGCGACTTCACATAACCCCATAAAAAATAGTCCAGCGGTGTTAAATCGCACGATCTTGGAGGCCACGCCACAGGCCCACGACCCGATTTTTACTTTATTTTAGAGTGATTTTAAAAAAATTTAGAGTGATTTTTTCTAAATTTGCACTATTTGCAAACGTTGTTCAGGAGTAAGTCTATTTATTCATTATGAAATGGCAAACCAAACTGAGCATAAATCAAGTTACAGCTGTCAAAAACACCAACTACGAAAAAAGTAGTGCCAGATTGAAAACCACGCCTCTAAAAAAAACACCCTAATGCAGAACTTGAAAGCCTTTAAGTTTAAACCGTAAAATATGTCATCTTATTAATTTATTTAAAGCTCCCAGCATGGTCCTCCATTTGAGAGCAACTTCAGAAACCCTTCTATATTGGACGAAAGGACCATTCTCATAAAATAAAGGAATTTTTCAGGAGAAAGAATGTCGGATTTCATTATTTTCTTCCGATGTACCATTAGAGAGTAGACACCTTCCCAGCTAAGAAAAAGGATAAAAAAATTGGCTTTAAAATAACTTCGTTGCACCACCTGCCAATCAGCTTATACCACCTGAGGAAGAGGTTCCTCCAAGTATATGCAATTTTAAAAAAATAATAATATGACCACGTCGAACACAGACAACATCTCTTCAGGAAGAGGCTCCTGAAAGTCCTAAAAGCTTTTTCAGCAGTTTATTTTACAGTCCTTCTAAAACTATGATCGAATTCGAAAATTAACGTCTACTATTAGGCAGAAAAGTATTCTATTATGATATTTAAAGCCTAGGTGTTATATATTTCATGTTTTACGACGTCTGTTTTTTTACATAAAAAAAAAATATATTCACGCATTTAAAAATACATTTTAGTTGTGCGAGGTTATGGTGTCCATATTTGTGGCTACGTGACCGTAGTTATTAAGACCCACGGCTATTAAGGTCGGTCAAGAACGCAAATGTCCTCAATGCGTTTGCTCATTTTCAATTTTTTTTTTTTAAATATTGCTTCAACGTGGATAGCGTAAAGATATTTGCTATTTATATTAACTAAATGTATTTTAGAAATTGATTGCATCCATGCATTCTTACTGCGGCCCAATCTATTAATGCTTATTTTGTATATGAATATCCAAAGTTTTTTTTACGTACTGCTCTTACTCAAATGTGCATCTTTATATTTTTTTTATATTAGTTATTATAAGCATTAAACGTCGTTAAGGTATTCCTTTTTGTATTAAATCTAAATACCTTATTGATAATCTGTCAGTTGAAAGTCTGAGACATGTAATTCATGCAGAATAAAACACTTAACGCACCAGGAATTGAACCTCGGGTCTCGCGTCGATCGCGTACAGCGCGCTAATCATTCCACCTTTGCGAGCGCCAACTTGCGGAAGGACAACGTTTGCGTATTACTTAATTAATTATGTGAATGTTCTCACGACGTAGGAATTAATTTGCAATTCCCAATTGGGTTTTTCCAGCATAATAATAATATCGATTTTAGAGATTACCAGCTGGCAGCATTTTTGCGGTCCTGTTCTAAGCTAACCCCCGCTTTCCCCTTCCTTTCTCATCTCGTGTAATCAATCCTCTAAATCCGATTTGAATAGACCTGTTGAACACAATCCTCTGGTAGTAAGTAGGTACGCAACTATCTTATAAATTCTGCCTACTTGAAATAGATTTGCTACGAAACCCTATGTCCAAGATGTGTCGGATTACTTCTAGATATTGCTGATATTTTTCCCAGCTTGCACTGTTAATTACCTAACTGGCTGATTACAATCTATGATACATTAGCGAAGGTTTCGCCTAAAATAAAATGGTACCGAAAAAACTTAGGCGCCAAGTTTGGTAGATTCGTTCTATCCTACCTACTAACACCCTTCCCGTAAATTCTAATGGCTATTTCATCCTCCCCTCTCCCCACTGCCTAACTCTCGATACATAAGTTTAATTAATTGCAATACTGCAATTTTACAGATCTGCACGCCAAGATAGTTCCCATAGGCTGCCATCGATAGGCTGCCGGCCGAATAGACGACCCTGGACGGAAAACGCAATTAATACAACATTAAATAGATAGTTATAAAAATTATTATTTTTTAATAAAAATTGAAGAAAACGCGGCGATAGAATAATTAGCATATTCAATAATGGCAATTTGTATCATGCGAAGCTACGCTAATTCGTTCGTATCGGTAAAACCAACCTACAAGTCGACAAAAAAAATAATAATACATATTTTTTGTTCTTTCTTGCTAATTAAACAAACTAACTACATAATTACTTAGGCTAGCTTTTAATTGTGTGTGTGGCTGCTTTATTTATCTATTTTAATAAGCTATGTTTTAAAAGGTTTTGTTAATTTATTATATCACTTAAATTTTAAATTTTATCCTAACATTTACTATCAAAAGGCTTTTAATATTATGTTTTCATATTCTTAAAAATACCCACAATATCCAATGCAAATCAACTTAGATATTTAATTGCTTTATTATATTAAATTACCCCTTCGATTGGCTCAGTTACGAAATAATTAGATACCAATTTATAATCAGAAGTAGTATTCCTATTAAACGACCTAATCTAACAAATAAAATTATTAATTTTAAAAAACATTACAAAAAAATATATAATAATATATTTTTTTGCACATTGCTTGGCAGAATGCGTGTAAATGACAATAATGAACATTATTAAAAGTATATATTTTTTAATAGCATTTATTATGAAGCAAACCAATAATGTTATATAGAGTTCTTGGATATAAGGTTTAAGTTTGTTGGTTTAAACCCAGCGTATATTTATACTATTTCTTGTATATCTTATTTTTATATTTTTATTAAAATAAATGTAAATAAACAATTTATAATTTTCTTCTTCGATTGCTTTTATTATTCAATATTATCGCTCGTTAAAATTGTATACTTTAGTCGAAATATATTGTTGTGTAATGTTTATAAAAAAATGTAATTCAAATTGTAAAAAAAATAAATAGTTGATGATTTAAAAATAAAAACGTGATACATTTATTTTTTATGTGCAAATAATTTATTAAAACTTTTATTGCTAAATATTTAAAGCACCTGCATGAGTTAATTTAGTAACCTGTGTAGACGAAATGCCAATTAGTAGCATTCCTTTAAAATATTATACCAAATTAGTTCGACGCCTTAAACTAGTAATTTCAAATCAAATTTAATGGGAGCATAGCAATTCGTACTAATTGAATTTATTTACACGTTCGTAATTGCATTCGAGATAGTGAGATTTACTTTTTTTAAATTTGATATGCATTAGTTTCACACAATTAAAATAGTTCTTAAATTAAGACACATACACACATCCTTTGTTTGCTTGAGTTAATATTATCTTATAACGCCTTTTTAAGATACTATGACAAAGGCCTTTACCTCGTTCTTTACCGCCTTTTGTCCTTAATTTAATGTCCTTTTTCCTTTGCTGTTCTGGGTCAAACGGTTTTATTTCAACATCACTGTATGAATGTACTAACACATTATTTTAATTTAAGTAATAATAGTTATAGTTTTAAGACAAGCTTGCGTTAATAATTGCCGCACTGATCTTGACACAGCGTTCGATATAATTTAAATTCCCGCCGCACGCGATTGGCTCGCTGTCATGCGCTGGCGCCGCCGGTTTGCAAATGACTGTCAGCCGTGGAAGCGCATCTCCGCCCTTATATAAATTAAGCAATCACTGATGATAATGGTCCTCTGGTCCTCCGGTCCTCGTGTTCAGCCCCGAAAGGTCCGCCACCTTGACCTGGTGGTTTCGAACCTTCCGCTGTATAAGTGTGTGAGATCACACTCACACTGCCGACAATATTAGGGTTCCGTACACGTGGCATTCCGTGATACAAGATATTTATTTCCATTACATTTTTTTTACAATGTTGTAGGAATTATTGCCTTTCTGAAATTTACCGTTTCTTTCTGAAATCATTAAATACCTGTATTACTTTGCGATGCGTCCTTGTCTCTAATCCTAACATATCAACATTCCAACTTCCCTCTCCTACCTATACACTTCTTTCACACTTCATTCACACGCTCAACATATCTCACAATTATTCACTCTTCTCTCATACACTCATTTCGTGATTCTTTAAATGTATAGCAATTACACGATAATAATCTGTTAAATTGGGGATTATACTTGTTGGCCATATGTTATGTATAATATAAGCTGTAAACTTGTTCAATATCGCTGTTTATAATTCTTTCAATAAATAAATAAATTTTAAAATAAAACAGAAAACAACTACCAAAACTATTTTAAATTAGCGAATTTGTACTTTCATGCATAAATACATACTTACTTGAATACAAATAGAACGATAAGAATCAAAATTTATTGATATTATATAAATTCAAATTCAACAAATATTACATATAGCCTTCTTAAATTGGTTTATTTCACATATTTCTTTAAGGTTCTCGGGTAGTTTTTTGTAGAATTTAAGACCCAAATAAAAAAGTAGTTTTATTAAATGTAGTTGATTTAGTTAAGGTTGAATATAATTAGTAATATTTCTGGTGTTATGGTTGTGGATAGACTCTTTTTTCTGACGGCAGTGTATTTTCCCCCCTAGTTTAGGTATGTTATATCATCTATTTTTGTATTTTCATACTATTGTTTTTTACCTCTAACTAATAACTATTTATTAGTTGATTAAGTTACCCTAGTTAAGGATTGTATACTTCTATTTGTATTGTCTTTACGTCATTACCTGTATTGTGTATAATTTCTGTTGGGTAACTAAATCTACAAAATGGTAATGGTATCTCTAAATGTACAAAAAGAAGGAAGAGTTTTTTTTATTATTGTAGATTTTTTATACCTGACATGAAGCTTGTAGGTAGAGACTGTGTTAGGTTTCCATTTTTTTTTAACTTTTCCACAAAATTTATATGTATTTCTTCAATTTATTTAATTCTTAAAAAATCTGCACATTAACTCTCACTTATACTGTAAACACATTCACCCAAATATACACACTCAGAACTTCGACACTCCCACCAACACAAGATATATAATTATATGCTCATATACACAGAGTTATGATGTATGTGAATACTTTTTTTATAAAAAATGTTATGTTCAGATTCGTATAATCTTCTCGTACTATGTTTTCATCATATCGTTAATAACTTTACAAAATTTATAACTTTATTTCGTCCTTGTTTTGTAAATTGTAAACATATTTACAACCCTGTAATTTCCTCTGTAATAAACAGTCTTCTTTCAGTCTGCCCGTTCGCTTTTGTTGCTGTCTTTTTCAGTGTGTTGAAAACGTTTTTCACGTATTTAAGGCAGTGTTTCATGTCGCTAGGATTTTCAGTGCTGAAATAATGCATTCGTAAACGGTCAGGGGTCATCATCATCTTATCTATATTATTGGGCTTTCTATCGCATCGAAAATAAAAAGAAAGCGATAATTTAGTAATTTTTATTTAATTAATAAAAATAAAAATTTATCTCATCCTGAAATTTACGAGTAAATACACCACATTACATTGACGTAGCCTGCCGAAACGATCTAATGAATTTCTAAAAAATATATTACCTATCTATGATACAGCATTTCGTTATATTAGATAGAAAATAGACAACAAAAATATCGATAATACAAAAGAAATGTCAAATTTTCACTGAAGACATTTTCGCCAACAAAATAACACGACCTCTCTGGGTCAGCTGTTTTTAATTTACAACCTTTTTGTTAAAATTTAGCATGAAGTTAATTCGTAATATGAAAGTGCTTATCAAAGCCTATGTTTTCATGGAATTGGATTTATTTACGAGTACAAGCTACATGTGAGCAAATAGCTATTTAGAGCAAATAGCTATTTAGGGAAAAAAACTAATTCTGAGGAACCTGCTTTACTGCATTCTGAATAGATAAAAATAATAATATTTTGTGATATGCAGCTCTTTTTTTATTTATTTTATTTATTCTTTATTGAAAATATACAATAGTGAATAACAGAAATATCGACTGCTCCTTCTTAAGTAAAGTGTTTAATAATAATAACAGCCAGTGATCTTTTAAAATTGACCAGGCGTAAGGCGGTGTTTATGTTCCCTATTACGAGTAAGAAATTTTGATAAAAATGTCATTAAGTTTATTAATTTTATAAAAACTCTGGTGTAAATTTCCTTTTTTGTTTTTCGCTCTTTCGTTCGCTTGTGCGTTCTCGGCCGGTCCGATCAATGACTGCGCGGCGCGGCGTCGTGAGTAAACTTGTGACAAGAACGATTTAAAATTATCACGTATAGTTTACATTTTTTTCTTGTAAACTCTGATGAATTTTGATATGACGCTAATACAAATCATGTTTGAAATCGCAGGGCGATTAAGCAGGATTTTATCGGGAATGGGAACACATTGTTAAGAATCAAGCCATTTTTGCACGAGGTACGTAGTTTGTAGGTTTCGGAAGGCCTTAGATAAAAGGTCTCGAAAGGTTTGTAAAAATAGAAAATATATATTTATAGTAAAATAATGTGCAACCGGCCGAATTCAAATATTTGTTATTTTCTAATTGTGCTGGTATAACGCGAGATAAAGTAATAGGTTTCAATTGATTGATACCGATAATCAAAAATGTGTAATTAGTTTAAATTGCTTTTTTTATAATTTCATGGTTTACACGAGGCTTTCAAAAAATCCTAAAATAACCATTTTGAATGGTCATTGCCATGACATAATACAAATTGAAAAAAATGTGTTGTGTCAATTTATATTTACTCAAGGTTACCTTATGAACCCGGACGAAGGACTTATTTTGCTCTGTTATTGTTATTATACTTCGCCTGGTTTAAGCGAGATTTAAAAATATTTCAAAATAACCACGCTAAAAGGTCGTATCATTTATTTCCCTGACACTAATATTATTGCATAATACAATTAATAAATCAAAAAGGTATGAATCCGCGCTTAAACGGATACTTTGATTGCATATCCATTATCTTTTGTGTACGCGCTTTGAATTTAAAGCTAATTACATTCTTAAGCATTTCGACAAACTTTTATGCAGAGACTAAGCGACCTAGTCTAACCTACCTAACCTAGTGTTAAATAGTTTAAGGCGAAGAGTATTGACAGTTGACCTTGAAATTCGGTGCTTTATTTTTATATGGCGTCAGGTTTTACTCTCTCCGCGGTCAGTAAGCAATTGTTGGTTTTTATTTATTCACAGCTTTATAATAAAGAAATAAAAAAAAACAAACAAACTATGTTTTAGACCTTTCATTTGCCTTTCAAATACCTTTTTTCCTATGGCCCTAATGTCTTTTATAAGAGAGAAATTCAACTAAAATAGAACTATTAGCAGTTTATCATTTCTTAAATTTCTCCGAAACAAAATCGGCCATTACTATGTTGAAGACCAAGGTATCTACTTATATTTTTTTTGTGATTAAATATCCAACCGTTTCCAAATCCTAGCTATAGAAAAAAGGGTCTAAATGAATCGAAATTAATATTTATCCTTTGACTTCGCCTTAACGGTATTATACACAATAAAATTACTAGTACGTATTTAAATATGTGCATTTGACCTTATTACAAAACATACTACGTTTAACATATTATCAATGCACATCATTAAAAAAGCGGCTAAGTCTAAACTAAGTTTTCTGAGCCTTAAGAAAAAATCATTGTTCCAGCATCATTAAAAAAAACAGCGATATCGATAAAATAGTCGCATCTGAATACAATAAGCTGTTATACTATAATAATAATTATAAAACCGGTTATTTTATAACGCTCTAACGACTTTAATTAAAATATAAATAACCTATAAACTAATCAAGAAACACAGTCTAGGGTAATGACGTACATATTAAACATAAAAATCCACCTTAATCCACTGCAATTACAATCATAGTAATGATTTTTTCGCTGATTATTAAGTCAAACTTGACTAATTTAATCAAAGACTTAGTTTATTGCAGCATTTTGCGAACGTGAGTAAATTATAAAAAAAAATTATAGAAAATAAAACCTCTGGATATTGTGTCGATATCTGTACGCAGCCTAAGGAAAGCGATATTACTATTGAAACAATTATTACGTTGATTATTTAATTTAACGACCAATACTAATATTGCAATTTTCATTACGAATTCTTCGAGTATGTCATATACTCGAATACAACTTTGTGATTTATACCATAAATTATGTAGGTACAAGTAATTATAATATATGTATGTTATGTAGTATTAAATATATTTTTTTAATTTGAGCAGTTTTCGCCTTTTTTATTATATTTGTATACAATTTATGTTTATTAAAAATAAGTATCTCGAACAAACGACGAGTTTTCTCGCGAGATAGATAGACGAGTTTCTCAAATTATATTACACACTTACTCGGTACCATTAATGCCTAGTTAGGTAGGATTTTTGGTAATATTATCATGTGTCTTATCGAAAAAATTTTAATTATGAATTTGTATAAATAAGTCAGAGCGCGATCAAATTCGAATATCAAAATAATATTACAGCACGGCTGTTGTAATGTTTTATTACTTACCAGTTAGTGTATTAGTGACTAGTTAGTTAGAATTAATATATTATACTCATCTATGAGTGCAAATAGAAATATATGAAAGAATATTCGATGCTAAGTTATAATTATTATAAATTGAAATGCTATGTCCGTGTTTATTTCTTTTAAAAAATAGTTTCTATGATCTGGGTCATATACAACCATTTTGGGCACTACCCAACTAGGCCAAATATGCCTGTCCTAGAGTCGTGGAAGATGGCGGTAATAAAGCGTTCAAAATGGTATGTCAATGCGCGGATTCGAACCCGCGACCTTTGAGTCAATAGTCCAACACCTAAACTACTAGACTACCACTATCCCCTGATTCATTTATTTATTGTGGTTATGCAACAGAAATTGTACACAATACAAGTAATTACGTAAACAGAAAAATATTAAACAAAATGAAAAAATAAGAAAAAAAAAAAGATTTATTATGAAACAATAAAAGATTACGAAATACACCAATTTAAACATCGATTATTTATATATATTAAAAAAAACTGATTTAATACGGAATAAACAAGGAATTTTGCCCGTGGTTTTGTGCAATTGTATAATATTTGTGTTGGTGTTGGTATAAATAAATAACGTTACGAAACTTTTGGCGAGTTATTGAAAAAAAAGTGATAAGAGGGAGAAGTTAGTATTAAATAAATCAAATTCAGTAAATATAAAGGGCGGCGGTTGTTTCATTACTAGCCGCGCCTCAAAATTTACAAAGAAACACTGAAATGGTGCTAAAATTTATGAATTGAAAAAATGTCATGATACTATTGTCACGATCACAGTTTGAAACCACAGGCAGCTACGAGTAGTCTGGGGGGGGGGGAATATGCTTTTAATCACACCTGAAAGGCATTGTGTAAGTCGTCAGGTACTTGTTAAATAATTTACTACTACTAAACAATGTATAGCAGTCGATATTATATGATAGCTACAGGTGTCATAGTTATTCTACAAACAAGATTTGTAGTATATGCAATGATAAGATAAGATAAGATAAATCTTATCTTATATGCAATGGCCATTCCCGTCTTGCGGTCACATACTGCTGAGTTATAAGATGAGTCCGAGATTTCATGAAATGCTTCCCGCTAATAATGAGTTTTTTCATAATGTTTTTTATCGATAGTAAAATAACAAGCATTTTGAAAACACAATATTTAAAATTTCTACAATTTAACATCTATCGGTCACAATACCATTTTTGCTTCTTTCCTACCCTTTGAAAAAAATTACTTTTCTGTCAGCTACTCAAAATGTGCGCAGTGTGCAATTTTGAAGCTTTTTCAAATTGATTAATTGTTGAGATTAGGATTGGCTGATTTTTTACTCATGCTTAAACAACATATACACGATGGTCGTTTAGCATTTAAAAAAAAAAATAACGGAAATTAAAAAAAAAAAACACTTTCAATAGGAGATACCTACTTACACTTATATAACAACAAAAAAAATCGTCTAAAAATCTTTTTTCGCTTCACCATTTATTGACACCTTTTTTTTAGTATAATTTACTTTTTATATTTAAGTTTTAAAAAACCCTAACCAGTAAAATGTAAAAAAGCATTTGCTTAATGATGTTATAACTACTATTATCTGAGCCGCACAAAAACATCGACAATTCAAAGTCGTTTATTTGGCACTTCGGCACAAAACAAAGATTTCGGACAATAAAATTATGACATAAACAAATGACTGGTCAGCTAATTTAGATGACTAACCTAATAGACGAGACCTAACAATTTTGTTATGACGACGGAAAATGCGACACGTGCTTTGATAGTACTGATAGCAGGCAAGTGCATGCCCGTCGCGACGTCGAATAGATAGGCCGTTTTGTAACTGCACTCAGAAAAAGTTTTACATTTAAAATAAAAGTAACCAAAGCGAAATTTGCTTGTAACAGAGTCGTGGGAGATGGTGGCGTTTAATCGTTAAGAAACACATGACTCTGTACGGATTCGAATCCAAGATATTTAAATGCTACTAAACCGTGACAAACCCCACAAATTAACGCTCGGATCTGATAATCATTATTTTTTTGCTATTATTTTTGATACAAAGCATTCGTGTCTCTCTACAATATAATTAGATGATTTATAATTTTATGTTTTTTTTCCTGTAGACCTTGAATTTATTTTTGATTATATAACGTAGGGACTTACTATTTCCCCATGAAAAGCAATAGATGATGGAGTGTAGATATGACGACGCCAAATAATCGATTACTAGTGGTCGCACAGCGGTCGTAATTCATTAAACTTTTAAGTTGTATTTGTATTTATTTCTTGATGCAAATTTTTTGTTACAATTCATTGTCAGTTTTAATTTTTTTTATGTAAAAATGATACTTAACATTTTAGAAGTATAAGTTGCCATAAATCATTATTTTTGCTTGACATTACTACATTACATAGACAGACTATTGCAAAATTCACAACTCAAAACTCACACTGTCAATCAGCTGTCAATAGTATGAACATTTTAATGTCTTTAATTTAATGTATTTGTAATTTAATGTATTTTTTTTTTAAATTTCTGGGTACATTACAGGCGTTACTTTAATAGTTTTTTTTTTTTACCTTTTTTGCCTTAGACCATAAAACGCTTTAATAACACAAGTAAAAACATAATTATAAGTGAAAAACGAAACTTTGTACTACTATGAAGGAAGGGTTCAGTGCCAAATAACCACCGAAGAAAGCAGTATCGCGCGCCAAAACGTCTGGCATTCACTCAGTAAGCCCCCTCTATTTTTCTACGATATATATTACTGTTTAAAAGTATATAGTCAGAAAAACAATCTTGTTATTTATATATATTATATACGTGTGTGTTTATGTAGTATCTATGTGTCAATATTTTATAGTTACAAATATATCAAAATGTGATTTATGTGAAGTAAATAGTAAAATTAATTCGTAATGATAATTATTATTCGCTTACGATATTATAATCAGTCTCTAAAAATGTATTTAAGTAATTTTTAATTAAAGCAAAATTGTTATGGCAAATATCACAGTCATTAAAATATTTATTAAAAGGAAAAGGAAAGAAAGGAAGATTAAAACGGAATATTTATTATAAGGCACTTTAATGCTTATATTTAAAACACTGTTCGAACAGTTCCTATGCTATGTTGCTATCTAGTAAAATGTGTAGGCACAAGATATCACCTATGATCCCACGTTAGTAAAGTGACAATATTTTAAAAAAATGAAACTGTTCTTCATAATATTGTTTAAAGATTTTCCCATTCCACATTTGAACAACATTCTTAAAAAAATCCTTTGAATTAATTCAATTCTTCGACTATGAATATTGGATTTCAAATTACTGACCCAAACTTTGATAATGAATGATCGTAAACTGTTATAATTGACTTTATATTAAGAAAAGGTTCCTTAAATCTAAAAAATAAATCCCTAAATTCACCCTAAATCCCTATTTATTTTTTCACATATATATTCAAAGTGCTGATTAAAAATGTAACGTGTATCGAAAAATATTCCAAGGTCTCTAATATGATTATCTATGGAGCAATCATTCCTTATCACATCTCTATTGTAAATTCTTTGTTAATTACATTATATCACCTATCACCAATTAACGTATTGTTTCAATATTATTATGTAAAATTAGTATGCTTATAATAAAGCAGAAATAATTGGACATCGTTATGCATAATGTTGTTACCAATTTTTATTCTAATTTGAAGGTTTTATCAAGTTAATTAAATTGACCACGTTCTGATTATAGTTTGCGTGAAAATTTTTATTAGTTTTTAAACAATACCAGCTATTTAAAAATAAGTAAATAATTAAAGCGTTCAATTTCGTTTTGCTGTTTTGTTAATAATTAAGGTAGTTATATATTTATATACTTTATTTAGAATAAATACAGTTATTTAGATCGTATGCATATCGTCAATAAATCATCGTTGTTACCGATAAATATTCAGTAATAACTGTGTAACGATACAATAGATACCTAATAAGACCTAATAGATATGTATATATGAAGTATATATTTTCTAACACATACAAAATTGATAGTGGGAATCCTTATTGTATTGGATGAAACTGTAGTGTATGTCTATAATGGATCTGTCACTTCTGAACGGGAAAGTCGTAGAAGTTTAAAAATACCTAGTAATGTACAGATTTTATTCCGTAGAGGAAATAAAAAAAAAACTAGTTATAATAGTAGCTTAATAATCACGTAAAAACTATTTTTTTTTATGACAATGAATAAACATAGTTTTCAACTTATGTTTATTCATTGAACCAACGTCAAATTGTTAGTTAGTCGACGTGGTTGTCTGGTATCGTAAAAAAAAAGTCTTTATCATAAAAATCTCATTTGAAACAGTGCGTCATGAACTAATTCAATAGACAGTTAGTAGACAGTTGTTTTACACTAGATTATGAAGAAAAAGCAAGTCAAACCGTATAGCCTTTTTATTCATAATCGTGGATAAAAAACAACTTATCCGGACATCATTGAAAAAACATAACAATAGTTGTATCGTACATAAGAAAGTAATAAATGCCTGAAATGTATTGTGAGTTTCTATACGAAGGTATTCTATGAATTTATTTTTTTAAAGTGTTCTCTTAAAATCCGCGTGCCTACTGTGTTAACAGAACATATACAACAAACAAAATTATTGGTGCTACATATTTCGAAACTAAGCAGTAAAAATACGTAGGACTTACTGTTTTTTTTTGTCGTCCGGATATAGTCCGGATATGTTCCTTGATTTCTCGCAGATCTCAAATTCCTTATTACATAAGTACAGTCTTACCGTGGGTGCATAATTTGTGATTTAACGAGATATTGCATAAAATAGAAATTAAGAAATAGGAATTTTGTGCTCATGTATCGGCAGTGAATTGTAAATCAATTCATTAATTAGGTATTAATAAAACGATCTCTACATCATTAATACATTTGGGTATTATACACAGTGATTTTAATGACATTACTGAGTAGAATTAGTTGTATGATTGTCTTTACATTCAAACTGTAACGCAATATTTTATACGATTTGTTAGAACAAAACGATGATCGCTCTATAACAGATTAAAGTCTATTTGAGTAACCATCAAAACTTAATAAGGATAATTATAATGTTCCCATGGATTGTAAAATATTTCCTCTGTATGTTATAATTAAGCCGACACATATTCAAATTCAAATATTTTATTTCCATTCATAAAAAAGTATGCAGGAATGACAACATAATATTAAAAAGCAATACAAACTAATCATTAACAACAATAAGTATTCATAAGAAAGTAACCATAGAACAAGTGATAATTTAAAATACAATGAAAAAATTAATCTGACAAAAATGAAATAAAATAAAAAACAAAGAAACATTTTTTTGAATTCCTTCAAACTATAAATAGTTAGTTCAATAATATGTTTTTTTAGACCCCTTTAGAATGTATTGCAATCATCAAATTCCTTTAGATTTGCGGGCAACATATTGAAATATGTTAAACCTAAGTATTGGCAATTGTTTTGGCAAATTGTTAGAAATATATATAGTACACCTGCAGCGTAATATGAATAATACAGTAAACCCGTCCACTCCCTCAGAATCTTTCTGCGTTCGCCCAGCTTTTAAATCTTAATAATTATTATTTGTTAAGGTGAAGCACATTGGTAGTCGACCTTAAATTTCGGCACTTTATTTTTATAGGGCGTCAGGTTTTACTCTTTGTGCGGTCAGTGAGCAATTATTGGTTTTTATTTAATTACAGCTTCATAATATAGAAATTAAAAAAACTAACTTTAGTATGTTTTAGAACCATCATTTTCCTTTCAATTACTTTTTACCCAAGGCTCTGTCTTTTATAAGAGAGCGATTCAACTAAAAAAGAACTATTAGGCAGTTTATCATTTATTAAATTTCTTAGAAATAGAATTGAATTTTAAAAATCTGCCTTTACTATGTTGAAGACATAAGATTAAGGTGTCTAAATATATTTTTTTTAGGTTAAATATCCAATAGTTACCAAATGCAAACCATAGAAATAGGGTTGAATGATTCAAAATTAATATTTATCCTTTGGCTTCGCCTTAATAAAGATAATTTTGAATAGTTTTCGACCCCTCCGTGAAGAACTCCTTGCAATTTTATGTCGCTATCGCCCGACAATCGCTGTCAGTGCATTTGATTTTCGCGTTGCAAATACCCCCTACATTGACGTACACCTATTTGCCAGATTAGCACATCATCATTATAGCATAATTAACCATAGCAAAATTACGGAAGCACTCTTAGTAGCATTCCATTGAAGGAACATCCTCTTGTGTGGGTCATTACGTAAGTATTCCTTTAAATCGGTGCGAATCAACAGTTTTTCATCCTTTCGGTCTTACATAATTATACACGCCATATAGCTTCAGTTACTATGCGATCTTCAGAAATGTTTTTTATCATACTTTTCCAATTTATATGTCTGTCATGGGGGGGGGGGGGGGGGAAGGTTACACTCTTAATAATCCTACACTAAATCTTTAACTAATCATCAATGTCACTATATTAAATGACCGCTGCTTTGTAACTCCTGAATTGATTCAATAGTAGTCTAGTGGTTAAGGTGTTTGACTATTAACCCAGCGGTTGCGGGTTCGATTCCGCACTCAGCCATACCGTTTTTAACGTTTCATTACCACCATCTCCCCGCGGACTCTATTACAATCGCACTTGGCTTGCTTGAGTCATATCATAGCAATGTCAAAAAATCGTTTGTTGGATGATAGTTTCGAAGATTATGCGTGAAAAATGACCATCGAATGGATTGACATTTCCTTTTCAAATATTTCATACACATTTTGGCAGCACTCGATACTCTCCAATTGCATTTACAAAGCATGCATGTGTATTTGATCTTTTATTTATTTATCGCTTATTCGGAAAACCAACAGTATAATATATGTAAAAAGAATGGTACATACAGTTGTTTGTAAAATTGACTGATGACAGGTTTTCGCAAAAGTACAGAGATACATATAAAGATTAAAATTAAATTAAAATACACTCGCATTAGCACTCTAAATACAGAAATAACTTAAGATATAACTGAAGATTTGATATAACTTAAGATGCATAAAATATTAATAGATTTCATTTTAGTTTTTTATAATTTTTAACATTATTTAGAATGTGACAAAAAAAATAATACATGATAATTATTAGGTGTCATTTAAGAGATATAAAATAGTACCATTATATGCGCGCAGCGAAAATTCATTCAACCCGAGATGTGGCTTAGATGCGAAATATGAATACGACTAATTGACACAAAAACAACAAAAAAAACAAAAAAACACAAAACTTATAACTTTAGGCCGTAATTTTAATTATGCACCCCCCTGCGAAGAAGCAAATAAATTAAAATATGAAAATATACTGACTGCTGATGGGAGAAATGAAAACAGTAATAGTCCGCAAGAAACAGCGGTTCTGCGATCGTTGTGAAATATTTTGGTCTGACGGGCGTTTCGCGTCTGTGAGAAATAATCGACATTCCAGTTCGATACCAGTTTATATATGATGAGAAGGTCGCCAGGCGATGCCGGCGAAAGATGGATCATGTCGTGACCACGGTCAAGGGCATTGTGCACGCTCAAGCGAGAAAAGCAAAATGTCAGTTTCTCCTGGACGTTTCACAGTATGAACCGTTTTCAAAATACATTGAGATAATAAACTTGAGTTTAACGCGTATCCTAATTCAATATCCTCTTCGTTAACTGTTTTTTTTTTGCTGAAAATAAGAAAGGCAAGGTGAGCGTCCAACGAGGTGAGAAATGCCTCTCAAATGATCGATATTAGTATTGGGCGTTATCGCGATAACCATGTAACCCAGGCTACGTTATACGCTATTTCAAAATAGCCTAATGCTTAAACGGCTACAGAATAACTGAGTGATTCGTAGCTGAATTCGTCACCGTGCAACATTGTCATGGTGTCACTTTTAACGAGATTTTCGTGTCACTGACAAGCCTTCGCTTCGCTTTAAAGTTGCTTCCGACTTGGTTGAAAGCGACTCTCTATGAGAAATAAGCCCTTTGAAAAGGGCTCGAGATTCTCCGTACTAATCTTACTCCACAAGAAAATTTATAATTACAATAATGAAAAGAATCCTTATTAACATCTCGTGTGAGGACAGTTATTTACTCTTTCAAGATTGGCTGTTAACGAATAGATCAACGAACGAGAGAGGCTGTCAATGCAGCGAATGGATGGACCACCGTAAATAGTGGAAAAGTTTAAATTGTGATCTCAACGGTACAAAGAAACATCGTAAATAAAAATTGAAACGTAAGAGTATTTTCTCGGTATTGCCGTTTGTGACACCATGTGGTTCCAACGTGTCATTCATACAAAACAAGTTTAAAGCCTAGTTTAACGTTCGTCCTTACCTTGGCCGCTCATACGCTTGCACAAATTCAGGCAATTTATATGCGTGTATCGTCCTCCGTTCTTCGGTCGCTAGATCCTTAACAAGAGATCGCCTGTGGTGTTAAATCAATATACATACACTGTGATTCATATATTTCAGATTCCTTAGAAAGACATGCTGTATCCCACCCCCATATAAAATATTCATCGGAGCTTTTCTCGACACTGTCGACTGAGTCATGTAACAATACACACACAAAATAAAACAATTATTCAGTTACAGACTACAGAAGTAGGTATACATAACGGGCCCCCAAGAATGTGGCTCAAGTGCAGCAGCCATCCGGCTATCCTCCAATCCAATCCAGCCAGGTTCCTTGCATTCCATATTACAATAAACAGGATATATTTATTGTATTCAATAATATTACTTTTAGTATTGTATTGTCGCAGGCATATGCAACCTGATTAACATTAGAATAACGAGTTAGCATCTACATTAGAAATACATATAGTACACCTGCAGCGTAATATGAATAATACAGTAAACCCGTTCACTCCCTCAGAATCTTTCTGCGTTCGCCCAGCTTTTAAATCTTAATAATTGTTATTTGTTAAGGCGAAGCACATTTGCAGTCAACCTTGAAAGTTGGTGCATTAGTTTTATAGGGCGTCAGGTTTTACTCTTTGTGCGGTGATAAGCAATTGTTGGTTTTTATTTAATTACAGATTAGAATTACACATGAATAGAATTACAAAAATATAAATTACTATGTGTCCTAAGGCTCTAATGTTTTTTATCAACTAAAAGCAATTCCAACTAAAAATAAATTATCATTTACTATGATAAAAATAATCTGCATTTACTGTGTTGAAAATCAAGGCATTTAAAAATATTTTTTTAATAATTTAATACCCATAGGTTACTAACTATAGAAAAAATGGTCTAAATCAGGGTTTCCCAAACTATTTTGGGCAAGAGATTCCTGTTCCAAAATGAAATGATACCTTGATGATTACTTTAAAAATCCTATCTCTAGTTTTTTATACAGAGCAAGTCAAAAGTTGCCTGAAAGATTTGTATGCTCGAATGCATGAACTTGTGCATGCTTATCGACTTGCTGAGTTTTTTAAGAGTACAACAATGATACTTCCTATTAAAATATTACTAATTCTTAAAACAATTTGAAACACTTAACACAACTTATACAGTATTTTGAAAGTTTCAAATAAGAACTAGTGTTAATTAATAGGGGTCGATTTTTAGACCTCGTCGACCCCCAAAATCAGGTTTCGTTTACGTCGACCCCAGGGAAACCGATTTCGACCCCGAGGAATCGATATCGACCACTTTGGGAATCCCTGGTCTAAATGAATCGAAATTAATATTTGTTCTTTGGCTTCGCCTTAATACAGAGTTGATATTGGTCCAGCGATAATGGCAAAGGCCAATTTTGATCAGAGGTTGTGGTCCCAAGATTTCGCAATGATCTGCGTCCACCTTACGATCCATAGCATATCGCTTACTTGCCCTTGGCATATTGACGCTTGGCGGTCGAGGCGCATCATCAATTTGGTCTATGTGATGTTTTCAATATAGTAAGGCTTTTGAGTGTTACTAAAAACACGTTCATTAAAAAAAATGTTAATTTTCTATACTTTATACGAGTATATAATCCGATTATGACTATGTATATAATTTATTATTTAAATTTATTCTCTAAATGTATAATAATCCTAAACTTTACTATAATTTGAATAAATATTAACATATTAAATGTTGGTAAGTCGTGTGAGTAGCGTAGAAATATAAAAGTATTAAGTGCTTATAATATGTACTCAGCTTACCTATAAGGTTTCGTCGAGGAAACAAGTACTGTGGTTGCATAACTAGCTAAGGTAAACTTTGTGTAAAGGACCTCTTTCAATTATATGGTGGAGTTTGAGTTAAGCAACTATAAAAATATGACTTGTGCTGCTATAAATATAACTACATTGGATTTTATACCTACCAATACATACAATATATATAATATAATATGACATATAAGGTCCTTGTTATTAAATAATGCTATCTACATACTATGTGTGCGTGTGTGTAGGAGAGTGTATTTGTGTGGGGGTGGTAAAGCGGGTATTATGTGTTTGGCATGTGGTGAATGAGATGTGAGAGTTGAGCGCCATTTTATTACGTTTTAGAACTTTATTTATTTATAAAAATATTTTTTATAACTTTATTTATAAAAATGTTTCCTGAATTTTCTTCTTGGTTTCGGTCCGGCTTAAATTTAGAACTGAAAAGCGTGTTTGGTATATAATTATTAATTAAATAATAAATTTAAAGAATATATTTTTAAAAAATATTTTTTTTTTTTTTTAATTTTTTTTTATTTATTTTATCCAAAAACAATACATATGAAATACCACAAAACAATTTAAATAAAACTAGTTATAAGTAATCTTAAGCTATCTCATACACAGCAAAATAGATAGGTGGTGTGGATTTTATCACCCCACTAGACAAGGTCTGTTCTGGGGTGATACCTGCTCCAATTTTACACGTTTGCTTTACTGTGTATTGTGTATTGTGTATGTGTACGCGTACAACATTTTCATTTCCATTTATGTTTAGGTGACAGCCGAATAGATAGTAGATAAATAAACATTTTATATGCTATGTAACATATAATCAATCATTTCTAAAAAAAAAAATAATGTGAAATTGTGCAGTGAAATTGTAGCATTAAAGTTGCAAAAAAAGCAAAAAAAGCTACGAAAACTCATAACACTTGCAAGACATATCTCAACACGACCAATTAGTATTATAAAAATGACACTCTAAAATATTTCTTATAAGTTCGTCGAACTTTGGTTACTTATTTATTTAAATTACAAAATCATATTCTAAAAAGTCGAGGTTCCGGTTATATGTAAATTCTCACCAGAAAAGTTTTTTGCTCTAAAATTCACGCGGCGTCTGTCCGCCGAGTTACAGAATCTCAAAGATTCTGTATTATTTAAGAATATCTTATTCGCCCAATTTTATTAATTATAATTATAGGTAGAAAACAGAAATTCGATGTTCGAAGTGCTATCGCCTTCGATTTTTTATTGATTTAAAACTCAAACTCATTTAATACTCGTAAACTCATTACAGCATGGCCACACGGCGGGTGGCCATTTGGCATTAGCTATTTTATCGTTGGCTATCTTGTCTTTTGTCTCATAATAATCTAGTTCATGTTCACGATCTATGAATTTATCGTATCTATTTGAATCTCGCGCCAAGGTCGCAGTGGCATAAACGCTAACTTCTAATTAGGAAATACCCGGTTCGATTCCCGGTCGTTCGAATCCAGTATCTTTCGGCTCACATTGCTTAAACCTGCACTTTCCCGACAACGTACGCCATGCGATTAATAATAATGGGACAGAAAATAATAACATTTTTGATCACATCAAGTTTCAAGTTTCGATAATGAATAAGTAATAAATCAATAACTGAGCTTTAATGATATATTAGAAATACTGCTCTTATTTTATTATCTATTTATACTTAAAAGCTATAACATGGCTGTCCGCTCTGTCAAACATCGCTTCACCACATTGTCGACGAAACGTGGCAATAAAACGTGAATATGACAAGATTGGTTGGTGCAGCTGGAAGTAACCTACTCCTAATCCATCTCAACCTTGATAGCCTCTCCAGCAGACAGCTCAAGTGAAGAAATCGCCCACGGAGGGAACCCCATCTGCAACTTGGCGTCTCATGTTGTGCCAAAGCGAACTTCGTGTCTTATGCTGTCCCAAAGTAAACTTGAGGTGCGATTGGGATACTACTCAGCTGCGCTGCGCCACGAGTATTCATTCAGTCGGGATCCCACGGACGAAAGTGCCGGGTTCGAGTTGTCGAACGTGTCCGAAGTGGCCATACCAGATGCGGTGAAATGCTACATAAATCGAATCAAATATCGTGTCCAACTTGCGAGTGTGGCGAGTTCCTGAAGACCTATGTAAGTTTCCTGGGGGTCTTCAATAGCTGCACCAGCTTACACCCGTTGTTCTATGCAGGGGTTGGAATTAAACTTATAAATATATACCCTGAGAACGAACTTTAGGATTATATCTAGTCAAAATTCTGTTTTTTTTTAACTCATTGATCTTTTATAAAATCATTTGACTATGGTATATATTTATATTTTTTTTGTTGTTAATTTAATGTGTTTGTAAAGTAATTGGATTTTTCTTCTTCATTATATGTAAACTTTTAAAAATACGAACCATAACAAAGAAAAAAAGAAGACTTAAAAAATATGCTTTCCTAGTTTAACATTTTTTTTAGGTTTTTGCGATCTATTTCGACAGCAGGCATAATTAATGATATGCTAATAAATGATGCTTTGGGTAAATGCGTTTACTTACTTGCGTGTTACACTTTTTAGATAATTTTATTATTGTTTTACAATTAAATACTACAAAAATAATCAATAAATATATGTTCGGCATATAATTTAAAAAAATGTCAAAAAGTGTTTTTTTTTAGTTTGATAGTTAAAATATCAATATTTATATTATTATTATAATTTAAATGTATATACTAATTATTTTGACCCTAATTAACATAAGAACCTTAATTTTTGAACTTAATTTATACTACAATATTTTCGTAACCTTGTATCTATGTATTTTAATCATCTCATTATCATTATATTCATAAAACAGCAAATATAGTCTACCTCGGAACAGGCGGTAGCCTAGTTTGGTATACGTAGGTAATTGTAATATATTGTTGGTATATATTGTAATCTTTTATTGCGATAGATGAAAAAATACAATAATTATTTTTGGTTATTTATCTATATAAAAATATTTTTCTAAATTGTTATGACCCGGGTCATATGAAATGCTAAGCTAACTTTTTCTGCTAGAGTCAAGGACAAAGGTGGTGATAATGTGTCGAAGGTTTGACCATAACGGGCGGGCGAATTTTACATTTGTCCTGCGATAGTCGTAATTTTGGGATTTACTCAAAAAGAGAGTTTTACTAGTTTAAATGCAATAAACAACTTAAGAAATTATTCAACACGTATTGGATACAATTTGTAATTATAACAAATAACAATAACTTCATTTTATTAGAATAAGGCTTTTGGTCAGTACTATGTTACCCATAATAGGGATTCGCGAAATTCAAAAAAGTGTTGCCACCTAGTGTCAAACTGCAAACTTAAGGAACGGTGCAGCTATCTAGTGAATAGTATACAATTCCCAGCACCACTAGAATTTTTTCCTTTTATTATAAATCGTCAAACTTATGCGCTCGAAATATGTTTCTTCGAACATGCGGTTTCTGTAATAAACCCCCTTAGTAATTTTGATATAATTGCAATGTCAGTAAATGCATTTTGATATAATTAATGTCAATTATTGAAATAAAGCGTGCTGTAACTGAATCAGCCCTTTCCTAAATTTTGTACAGTCCTATATTATTTTCGATGTTCTCGGATGTTGATATAGCTGTTTCTGGTGTTCAGTTCAAAACTTCAGTACACATAAAACCAACCAATAAACAACAATATTTACATTTTGATAGTTGCATTCCCTTTCACAAAAAAAAAATCAATACCATATTCCCTTTCTATTCGCAGTCATAGAATCTCTAATAATAAAAATGATTTAGAAACATATCTCACTAACCTAAAAAAATCCCTTTTAGAACGTAATTACCCACCCGATCTCTTAAAAAAATAAATTTTAGACTATTCTTCAAAATTTTGATGGTTTTATGGTGTTAAAAAATTAAATTCAATTTTAAAAGAAAATTTCATATTCAATAATCTTTAATAATCAAAATTGGAAAAATATGCTCGATTGTCCCCCTATATTGTTTTACTAACGTCCTCCCAATTTACGTAATATTTTAAATATAAGTAAAACGTTCGGTTACCAACCAATTAACATATTTTTAAAAACGGGGTCGAACCATGTAAAGACCTCGTTGTAAAACATGCGAAATTATTGTAAGAGACGATAAATTTTCACGCGCGAACATTAAAAATACATATAAAATTACCACAAACATAACGTGCACCACCAGAAACGTTGTATATCAACTTCTATGTAAGTTTTGTGATGCGTTTTATGTTGGTGAAACTACGACGCCATTAAACATTAGAATTAATAATCATAGATTATCCTGTACCAAATTACTTTCCGCTTTACCCGTTCCAATTCACGCGAGAACTCACGGCAGGGATTTCGATGCTTGCTTTAATGTAAAGTTTTGAAGTCTTTGCCCGCGAAATTGATTTAAAGACATGGGAACTCTCTCATATTTGGGTCTTGGGCGCTTGCAGATCTGTAGGTCTAAATAGACAGAATTAAACTAACTTAACAGCATTTAACGCGTGATGCTTAATATATTCTTTTAAGAAATTACTTTCATTTCATAATACTGATTGATTTATCTAGCAAAACTGCAATTATATAATAATAATTTTAGTGGCTGGATATATTTATCTTTTAGATGAAAATGCGATTTTCAAATATATTTTCTGACGACGCCAAATGGCGAAAGCTAACAAATACTTTATCATCAAATCTATATATAATAATAAAAAGGATAGTCTCTTTTTTTTTGTACTTTAGATTATGAAAACGCTCTGGTCCTTTATTAATGTTAGTTATTGGCACATGTATAGTATGTATGGCTGTATGTTTCCTGAAAACTAAAAATATAGTGAAATAAATAAAAGCAGACACGAATCTGAATCTGACCAGATTAAATTATATTATGTATTTTTACGGCAAGTAATAATATTACGAAGCGTTGCAGCGAATTGTTCGCGTTACCGCAAACGACCGCATCGTAAATTTAAAAAATAATCGGTTGCGACTTTGCCCTTGGGGCATTTTCGCGGGGTCGCCGTATCGACGTAATATGTATCATCCTGCTTTGCCGAAATTCGGTAACGCGCGTCATGCGACCAACAAACAAACAAACAAAAAAATAAATAAATTTAAATTCAAAGTTTAGAGTTGTTTCGTTTAGATGATGTCTTCCTATTAGCTCGTTCCGCGATTGTGGCCGCAAGTTGATCACATACAGGTTGTCCTAAGTCATGGTCGAAACGAATAGGCACCATTATGGTTAGTTTAAAAATAATTGATACTTTTGTGATTTTTCAAATAAACGCTGACCTTGTCGTTAAACATTTTTTTTTATTGTAAAAATAATTTGATCGATAAATGTTCTTTAATATGCTCATTAATAATGTATTATTCTAAAAATACTTACATAACTCCACTTTCCAAGTGTTAGCAAAGTCAAACAAAAAATACATTTAATTATTTTGCTTCTTTATTGGAAAAGTCTAACACTCAAATGATGATTTTCAACATAAAATTGTCCAACAATTTGAAAAACTGATGCATTTTATGCACTTTCTAAAATGTTAGGATTATTTGTACTTTAGTCCATACCTAGTTATTTTTTTAAGGTATAGTCCGGAGGGGTGGAAATAATATCTGAGATTTTTATTTATTATAACTGATTTAGTTTTGGTTCAAATGGAGTTGCATGGGTAGCATGGTATGGATGTGGGAGGAGAGTGCGTACGAAGCTCTATTACCTGGTCATTCAATGAAGTCAAACGTTGAAAATAAAGCAAAATATCATTTAATAAACAATCATTGATAAAGCCATCATTATTAAACCATTGTTATAGCAAGAGCTCAAAATGTCTTCCAGCAACTCTTAAGCATAACTGGGCTTCGACGTATAAAATTATGCTCTGAGGTTCTTTGAGCGATTTTTTAAAATTATTTGCTGCAGCGTTCACTTTCTGACGCAGTAACGCAAATGCAGCTCGTTTTCAATTGAATTTTCGTAAACCCTAACATGTAACCCTAATATCCCTTTCATGACAAATATCTTACACATATTTATTAGTTTATAGAACTTTTCGAAATAAGTTAGATTTAGTTAGATAGAGATTTAGTTAGATTTTGCCCTATTTTTAATAATGTAGACGGAGTCAAGATGTTGACGTGCTGTGTCGCCTTCGCACAGTAGGACGCTCACCGACCTGGAAACTTGAATTCTTCATCAGAAACTTCTCGACTGCGAGCAGCTCTCCGCATCAAGGCTGTTTTTTATGGTATTCTTGAAAATATATCGAAGTAAATTCTAAAAAAAAAACAATGTATGATTTATTTAAAATAATAATAAAAAAATATTAACAGGAGGCGCTCCAAAACTATCAACAACACGAGAAACAAAAATATGTTAGGAAAAAAAATATCCTCATATTCCTTGTAAAAATCTGAAGCTGATAACAGAAAAAAAAAGTAATAATTAATTTAAATTACTATTTAAATTAATGAAAAAATTGAAATCTTATAATGCGTCACCTTTACGCGTATCCATGAGTTATCTTTGTTAGGCCCGTGACGATTGGCGTTGACATGACTTTCCACCATACATGAATTGCACCATAGACATTTTAGGACTACCTTCATACAGTTTAGATGAGGTATCTTTTATGTTTTACGCCATTTAGTCGGTTCATGAAGCGTTGAAAGTTTAATTACATATCCTTTCTTCGTGGAATACCATAGTTAGCGTATGTTGCAATAGCCTAACGCGATGTCCACGATAGACATGCGATCTAAGGTTCAGTTGTGAAAATATTAAATGCTTGTGTAAATTAATTTTATATATTTAAAGCGTAATGCACAGGTCGTGTTTATAAAGTGCGATAGAAAAGTCTAAACATCTTCCATATATAGATACGGTATGTCATACAAATCGTCCTTGTGAAAACCCAACATTGACGATTCCCCCGCCGCGCGCAACCATGATTGCTACGCGAGGAGTGTACTCGACGCAAGGTGGCGTACTTGGGCGTGGTGCGTTTTTTACCCTCAGTTGCCGTATCTATATGTTTTAAATGATCGTTGGGCATAGGGGATCGTTGGGCGTTTATACACGTCATGCATCAAAGTTTGAATGCATTTGTGAGAAAAGGAAAAGGGTATTTAGGATCAACCCTGAATTAAAAAAAAATCCTTATTCGATGTATCAAACGTAATCCCTATATAATAATTTAAACAAAAAAATCACAAAAGTAGTCACAAAAGGACTCAGTTCGAGTCGCGACTACGCAGATGAGTCCTTTGCACAGAATAAGACCATTCTGCACCGATCTTTATTTTCAAGAAAGGCGCAAAACTTATTTTTATCCGCTTATTGCGCAAGATGCTAAAGTTTTATTTCCTCGTGGGGATTTATATAATTAACGCCAATAACCCTCTTGGTACAATAACCAATAATAAACACTTTAATTAATTTGACTGTAAATTTCTTTATTAATTTGACGTATGACCCTTTTTCGTGTTATTTTAAGACGCGTCCAGTTGATTTATTAATGTTATGTCCATATGTGCCAATTATAGGATCGTTTTGTTAAATATAAACATAACATAACATAACTATAACAATGTTATAGTTAGATATTTTTATCGGAAAAAATCCTGAAGATGCATTTAAATTATAGGTTGCAAATACCTTTTATGATGACGCTATTACTTGTGTCGTGGAAATTGCGCAGTGAAAACCTTTGACTACATGGGATCAATGGGGAACAAATCTATTTATCTACAGCACTTAATTTAAACAATAAAGTAAAAGAGCGAACTTATAAAAAAAATATAGTAATTTTTCAGCTAATCCAGAAATATTTTGTATACAAAAAAAAAAAAATGTGTTTATCCACGTGCGTTAGAAGTAAAACTTTTGTAAGGCAGTTGATTGGTGTCATATATTTCAAAATTATCACCCCATTCTGGCATCTACGTTCAACAAAATTTTCGCGCACCTATTTATTTAAATAAGAATGGCACATATCAATGGGTGTCGCCGAATTTACCCGAACACCGTGTCGTATTAGATTTATTCACTGCCCAGGAAAAGTTTTTGTAAATAAAGAAGTTTTACTTCAAAGGAATAAGAAGAATCATTTTGTTGAATTTGAATACCATATTGATAAAAAATCTATTGCAAATCGAAATCTGAAGAGTAAACGCTAACGCAACTGGAAGTGAACCTTGGAATGTCTATCGCGGATAGTGTACTAAACTATTTCACCATAAGCTACGGTGAAAGAATACTCAATCAAGTTTGTCGCCACTTCAATTTAACTGAATTTTTTTGAGACTTACCTCAAGGTTAAGGATAGACAATATATGTTCTGTATTTGACAGTATTGGTAGTAGTTTTAAGTTTCTCTTCTCCCAACAAATTTGGTTTAAATGAGTTACTCATATATTGATTGATTAAAAAAAAAATGTAGCTAGCATGATCTGGCAAAATATCCTAAACTACAAAGCCCATAAAAGTTCGAGCAGGCTTGAATTCAGGCAAGTTATTTTTTTATCATTTAATCGAAATCATGTCTAATTACCATACTTATGTACTGTTTATCCGACAAATTTGTGTATGATTTTATATATAAAATTATTATTTACATTTTCGCATTGGGTAAAAATCAAAATAGGCACATATCTTTCCTAAAACATTAAAGACCGCATTCTTCATCCGGAATAAAAAAATCTAAAATATCTGACGCAAGAAACAAGACGTTATTTTTATTTTTGGCTAAAACATACTTTAAATGTAATAAAAAAAAAATCGTCAGCATGGCAAAAAAAAAACATTTTATTGGTCTATAAGTCTTATTTTAACGACTTTTTCTGCCAAGCGAAGCAAAACGAAATATCATTAGCCTCATATGATATAAAACAAGGTTTTATTAGTGACCTGGTTATACTTGGTTTTCGTGGGTTGTGACGGTGCATTTTGAAGGCATTTTCAAAATGTTTTTGTTAAATCCTGCGGTTCCTGCCTATTTATAAAAAAGGGATTTCAAAGTCGTCGGAAAATACGAACTAATACGTCATCATTATAAACATCTGGGCATTGCAATGGAAACAAATAAGTAATATTCGTTCGATAATAATGAATTGAGTTTAAAATCTCACTAGAGTTTTTTAATGAAAATCATTTTTAGAATATTTGCTAAGTTTTAAATGTGTAATAAACATGGAGTTTAATAAGTCATAAGCGCGCTTAAGTGCTAAGCTTTTGGTGGATAAAGGAAGAGGGCAGGGGGGAGGTGTACAGCAATCAAATACACACACTGCCTGAGCAACTGTAATTCGTAGATGACATTAAAATAATATAATTATCGTACTCTGTTGGCTTTTGGATGAACTATTTTACAATTTAATATGAAATGTGTTCTCTTGGTCACTTAAAGATGGCATCCATGTGCCCAAAGAAAACTATTTTCTAAATATTCTAATTATGAATTTGATGTTTTAGTTGCGTGCATATAAACTAAAATTAAAATATCCTGACTATTTAACATATTGTTAGTCAGCATTGTGTTAATTTCTTTTAAATACTTTTTTATCTTATTTTTGTATGCTTGCCATTTTTTGTTTTCTTTGTATATTTTTTAAATATGCGCTTTAGAATAGTATAAAAAAAAAACACTTATTTATTTTATTTTTAGTCATTTAATAACAATCAGCCTTGGTAAGGTTTTAATAGACGAGTGTAGGTATATTGTACCTATTTTTTCTTTTATCATATCTAAAGTCCTTTGATACCTAATAATTAATAAACACATACTTACAATTATGGCACTGTGTAAAATCATCAATAATTGAGACTTTTATTGTCATTGTTCATTGTTTTTGATTCTTAATATGTTTTTGTGATTCGTTATACATATATAAGCTGTGAATAACTTCATTGGTAACAGTAATTTTGTTTGTAAATGATACATTTATATTTCAACCGTTTTTACTACTGAATCGGTTATTGTAAAAAAAATTGCTCAGGACGATAAAATCCTTATATACTTAGGGAATATGTACTATACAAACAGAAAATACAAAATATATCTAAATTATAGAAATGTTGGCAGAAAATAAATAACAGATAATTTGTGTTGTTTTTAACGTAAAAAGAACATTTCGATTGTTTTAAAATAATAGAAAACATAATATTCTTTCATTGATTCTCTATTGCAGGGGTGCTCAAACGGTCGATCGCGATCGACTGGTCGATCGCGAGTGCTTTTTGAGTAGATCTTGAGAAGAAAAAAATTTTTAATAAGTAGGTAGGTAACTAAACTACAAAAATGTATTTCTTAATAAAATAACACTGCTTGCGGCAAAAGGTGGCTTTATCAACTGGTATATGTAACTCTTTTGTTTTGTAACAACCAATAAACTCGCAATTTTGAATAACTATGAGTTTTTTCATTGATATTGTAGAGAAGAACCTAACTAAACCTAACCCAAACCTTGACTAAAATAATGTACCTATTTTGTGCAGAAAGCTAATATCTATATATGCTACGGTACGCCCTACTTAGGTAGGTTGTACCGTGGGGTGTATCGTGTATGTACGACAACCCTGCATCACACACACTTGCAGTCTCTCAGAGTCGATCGTAAGTAGTCTAAAAATATTGAGGTAGATCGCCAGCAGTTCAAGTTTGAGCACCCCTGCCCTATTGTAATAAGCAATTTCTACAGAAGTCTATACCAGAAAGTTCATGCTAAAGAAAACAATAGGTTTTATTATTTTTTTTTAAAAATATCTTTAAATTTAATTTAAAATATTTTATTTAAAAACAATTCATAGAGTTTTATTTCGTTTTCTTCTCAGGTATATGCTTTAACAAAACAACTTGTATGCCTGTATGAAAAGAGTAACCTGTTAAATAATTTAAAAATAATTTGTATTTAGGAATCAACACACAATAGCTACATATTCGTGATATAACACCCCAAAAACCTTATTTTATGTTTTGTTGTGCGTTGAATAAAATAAATGAAATGCTTCTTAAAAATCACCTTCTATCGTAATTCAATCATATTCTATCGTAATATTTATCCGAATTATTATTGAATTTAAGAAAAAACCAAATTAGTAAGCTTTCATGGAAACCGTTTGATTTCCGTGAAAATTTCTAACAGTTTTTGTTCGCTTGCCGTTTATCAAAGTCCAACGTATTTTTTAAATTAATTATGTGATATATTTATTAGTATCACAATGATTTATAAGACACTACCTGGACAAATGTTTCTTATACATAATTCACTTCATAGTCATTTTTAACCAGTCTTCTTTAATTAAGTCAGCACCTTTTTCGCCTATCATGATCACTGGTGCATTTGTATTACCACTTATTATCGTCGGCATTATACTAGCGTCTATAACCCTTAAACCTTTAATACCGTACACTTTTAACCTAGGGTCTACAACGGCCTGTGTATCCCAAGATGGTCCCATTTTTGTTGTTCCCACTTGGTGATAGACGGTCATCGAAATTGTTCTTAGTTGGCACTCTAAGTAGGCTTCCGATAAATGTTTCAAGTGCTTGCAATTTGGTAATGGTTGTCTGTATAATCTCGATCCGAACTGCTTAAATGGTGTTCCGTCGGCAACCTTCAGGGCTATCTTCAGCCCCTCAACCAATGTTGCGACATCTCTTGGATCTTCATGATATCTTGGGTTCATTATCGGCACATGATAAGGATTCGAACTACGCAAGCGGACGTATCCTCTTGTATTGGGACGAAGAAGTAGAGGCATTATTGTCCACGCGTCTTTGTTTGTGATTGGCTTCCAAACCGTATCGTATACCTCATCAGACAAACCCAAAATTTTGCGCACTCTTGCACCGGCATCGGAACTAAATGTGGCCGGTGCCATATGAAACTGAATGTCTGGATGCAATCCAGATTCGTTAGCATACTTTGTGTTGACAAAGGCGACGCCTTCTAGGCCACCCAATGTCGTCATCGGTCCCCTCTCGTTCATCACGTATTGTACTGTCGTCGGAAACGCTTCAAGTCTGTCTTGTACTATGGATACTGGCTTGTCGATCAAAAATGTTAGTCCTCCAGCAGCGACATGGTCCTGTAGATTATCTCCGACCGGAAGGTCTTTCAATAGCGGCACGCCGATTTCTTCGAGGTGCTTCTTGTGACCTATCCCCGACAGCATCATAATTTGCGGGGTATTTATAGCGCCGGCTGCCAGTATCACCTCTTTCCGCGCGAACGCGACCTGTTTTCTTCCGTTCCGAACGAATTCTACCCCAAACGCTTTCATGCTTAACGGGTTTATGAGCACTTTATGTACGTGCGTATTCAAACTGATATGAATATTCCTTCTCAATCTTATAGGTCTAAGAAATGCTTTGGCCGTACTGCATCGGGCACCTCTTCTTATTGTACCCTGTGCTATCATGAATCCAGCCTGATGCTCTCCGTTGACATCTCTGTTTTCATAACCCATTTCCACTCCAGATTGCACAAATGCTGCTACGAGAGGTGTTCTCCACGGCGCCTCTTGAACCGTTAGATAGCCCCCCGTGCCGTGATAACCGGTCTTCGAAAGGTACGGATTTCTGTTGTCTTCAGACTTGATGAAATATTTAAGTACATCTCTGTAACCCCATCCGGGGTTCCCTTGAGCTTCCCAACTATCGTAATCTAGGCGATTTCCTCTCACGTATATCATATAATTGAGTACACTCGAACCGCCCAGTACTTTCCCTCGGGGCCAGTTGCATCGTCTCCTCCTCATTCCAAGGCAGGCGAAGTTCGTTGGTTCCGTTTTGTACTGCCAGTCCAATTTGCTCAGCTGCAGGTAGGCGGCCAGCGACGGAACGTCTGATATCTCGTTTTCATCTGGTCCTGTAAGTTGAAAAAATAAAATCTAAATGTTGTATACACTATATTATTTTTATTAAATTGTTATTAAATATTTAAATAATTTTCTAAAATATAATTATATCCCCTGTTACATTAATGAATTGAAATCACATTACTCATTTTTAAATTTCGAATTTCATGTGTTTTGTTACACACACACATATTATAGCGAAACATACACACATACATTTTGCAGCCACACGCCCACCCTATTATTAATCTAAGGCTGTGATAATAATGTATTTTCATCAAATGATTAGCAGCGTTTATTCTCTACCTTACATTGAATACTACTTGCTCATCCTCGGCGCTACTGGAGGGTCCTAATATTATTCTATTGCGGTTTATTAGCGAATTATTTCTTGTAATTATATGTTTCACCCATCGTTTTATTAGATGTTTCTTTATAGCACTCGTCATAATTATGAAATTATGAAAATAAATGAAACACTAAGTTCCTGTTGTTTGAGGCACGAACCACTCACGTCCTCAGACCATTATACTCTCGTCCTCAGATCAAGATAATTTATTAAGATATATAAAGAATTACCTGAAAAAAAAATCTTTAAATGTTATGCACAAAATGATAAAACCAGCATGTTTTTGAAGTAGCATTTTTTAAAGTCACCTGCTTCTGAAACCAGAAACATCCCATATACAATAAATATATCCTTATGATAAGAATAGAGTCGAGGAGGGATTTACCCAAGCGATTAAAGATATATGGAATGACAACTTAGAAATAAAATAACATAGTTTCCTTAAAATTAGAGATGTTAGTTTTAGTTTTTAGGAATGAAACTGATATTTGTGCCAAAAGTGTTTTAATTTTCAGGTAATGCATGTTTTGTAATTATATAAAACAAAAATGATAAAAAGACACATCTGTTATTTTTCAAAAAATAAACTAAATGCTATCAATTTTTCATATAAAATGGTAGACCGCGGTTTTACCCTTCCGTTCATCGGTCTCATTTTTGCAGGCAACGAATTGTAGGTCAGAATCGTTCAAAAGGTACTTTTCGTTCACGTATGTAATCACCTTAATGATCAAAGATGAGAGCATTATGTCAAATGTATCTATGATTCAACTTTAACTTATGATAGATAATTATTGTGCCTTGACACGGTGGTATTTACCGAATATATGATAATGCCCCCCTATGTGGATTATCATAAAATCAAACAAAGTTCTGACTAAGTCTAAGTTATGCTATAACATGGGATTTCTTTCCCATAGAGAAAATATTTTTTGTATTATTTTGAATTTTAAAATTTCGGCTCCTCCACGACCTAGTATTTTTCATGAACATTCCATCGAAAACTTTAAAAATCTAAAAGTGAAGTAAGTAATTATAGACTATGTAGATGATATATTGAGATGATTCTATAGGACAATGAACAGTTCATCGAAGAATATTATAGTCGTATGTAAAGAATGGACACACTCGCCTGCTTCCAGTAAGAGAACACTCCAGTTGGGTATTTCGGTGAGTCTGTTCGCAACCACCGCTCCGGCGGAACCCCCTCCCACCACGATGAAATCGTACTCCTTCAGCGGGTCCTTGTCCACCACCCTGGACTCGGGATCGAGGCGATCGTAGTTGTGGTAGGTCAGCGCCCCAAATAGCAACGGCACCAGCCACAGGCTCGTTACTCCAACTGTTTTCAAAGCTGTAGACGCTAGGAGTACTTGAATTCCCATCGTGACCCTTTGTTCTTCGCCCACAATCGTTTTATCATAAAAATATTACTGTGAATCTTTAACTTTTCTATTTTCTTTTATATATCCTCTATATTCTTCTCATTTGGAATTATCCGATTATCTATTATTATGGCATCGACGAATCCTATACATTAAGTCGCAATTGATTGTTTGAAATTACTGTTTTGTATTCTCGTGTATGCACTTTCTTTTACTTCGTGACTTTGCACTTTAAAGTCTAGATTATCTGCGACCGCTTTGCTTTTCTTTATATCGGCTATATCGTTTTTTTTTTTGTATGTAGATTTCTGATAGATTTATCCAGGGTTCAAGTATTTGCGGTCACTCCGCGATGCCTTATTTTACCGGCACCGTATACAAATTTGTTTCTTATAAGATTATTTTTCTATTATTCAGATGAATTTCTCGATCAAGATTCATTCTAATATCTACTTTGGCAGTATTGTCGACTAGTGATTTAGGCTTAATATGTAAATATTATTTGACATTAACTGTGGCGTCAGTGATTTATTTACACCCATCTCTTTTCCGCTTGAAGTGATCTGGTGGTTTTTGTCTCCTGTGTTTCTCGGTTCGTTCAGCCTTCTTGAGCCGACGCTGCAACATTCTATTCCATACGCATTTCTTGCAATTCTTCAGGTCGATCTAAGGCTTGACTGGAAGTTTAAGCGCCGTCTGAAAAGTAGAAAAATTACTTGATAAGGGTGTATTCAATGGAGACGAAAATTCAGTAGTTTATAATATCAACCACTGTATATATTGTATTTATGTGTTACGTATTTTATCATATTTAAAAATATACAAGCACAGGTTTTTTGTTGAATATATGAAATGAGTTTAATACTAAACATACTATATCTGCATAGAATGTATGGCGTAGGCTAAATTTATTTTAGTAAACAATAAAAATTTCAACCTCTAGTCATATTCTGAGATTTTAAGATAAAATAAAAATTAAGTACAATGTTGTAATATTAGTTGTGTACTTTAGTGTAAATATCATTGTGAAATCATCATCATTTTGTATTAATATTTGTACATTTATAATTATTGTATATAAAAATTGAACATTAAACTGATTTATTAAAATGTGAATTAATTTTAAAGTATATGTACTTCTTGAAAAATGTATTTTTTTTGTTTTTTTTTAAATCATTAATAAATTTTAACCAGCAATTTTTTCCAAAGAATTATTAAACTTTTTCTGTTATTATTAAACGGTACCATATATACTCATTTCAAAGTGAATTTAAGCCTTTCTGCATTAAAATAGTTCTTAAAATAAATTGGTATCAACTCGAATCCCTATAGCGTCATAGTTTTTATTTAATATATATTACAATATTATAAAAATAAAATAAAATAATATTAATAAAGATAAAAACTAACCTAATTATAGGTTATTTAAAGGTAGTTCGTACTTTGATAGCACTTTTTTGACAACACAAGCCATATTGCAATCGTAATATTATAGCATATATTTTTTTTTTTTTAGGTAAGTCGAGGTTGGTTATCTTACCAGAGTTTATAATCTTTGGCAAGACCCGTGAAATAACGTCAAATCTATCGGAATCGGTAAGTACTGAATAGTAGTGTTTTTGAATTTCAATTTTATGAACTGAATATCGATTTTCAAAACATGTAAAGAGTAACTAGAAACAATTGTCAAGTTTCAGCAAACTTTATAGATATTAACTACAACGCTTAAAAATAATAGTAAAAATACATTTTTAAAACAAGCTTTTATTAAAATGCTTGAATGCGTTTACAAAATTGCATGTCCGTGCTGTTGACCGTTGAGGAGTTCTTTCGTCTGGAGCCATGGTGTTCAATCGGGTCATGCTTACCATAAAAATGCATTATCATCGGAACTGAATCAACATGTCGGATTTCAACTCCATAGGATAAGAGGAAGTGGTTTAATTCAGCTTGCAATATTTGACCTAAAAACCGTTTTAAAAACGTTGCGGGCTAAATAAAAGTTTGTAAAACCCTACACCGCCGTTTATTTTATTTGATATCTCAACGATGCTCCAATCTGTGTTTTATTTTTTCGAATGCCTAATCGAAATCACACGAGAGACTGAAGGGAGAAAAAAAACCGCGAAAAATCTCCGTTTGCATTCTCCTTGCATTGCACGTGCTTTTAAAATTCCCGGAACCGAGTCACGCAACGGCGCTTTTTCACTTTCCAAATGTCTCGCGCGCAGCCGTGGTCACGCAGAACTCTTAATGCCCTGCAGTTAAAGTACAGCCTAGTCTACCCGCGAACTCGCGGTCACGGCGCGGGCGCCTATCAAAGCGCACTTCCTCAAACTCTTAATCTAATTGTTATTATCATTTTTTTTTATTATTGATGTGAAAACATTTATACGCGAACTCCTGGGATGGCGTGAATTTCGATTTGGTACGTAAGAGGCAATGACGCTCGTGACGTCAGGGTAAACCCATAACATCTTAGCCAAGCAATCTACTTAGTAATAAATCGTATATATACCCACCCACAGGTGATATTTATTTATTTATTTATTTATTTAATCACGGAAAAACAACGGATACAAGAGATGAGAAGAAAACTTAGAAAAACTTATGATATAGGTTAGTCTTGTATCCTTACAAGTTTTTCACATATAGAGTGATTTATTTCATGTCTAATGTTAGTTATATAAGTTTACTGACAATAAGATCATGGTTAAGTGTATGCAGTTGCAAGCAATTGCAATTGCAAGCATAACTACACAGTACTACTTTATGAATAAGTACACAAAAGTAAAATTAAAAATAGTGGCAAAAATAAAAGTAGAAATAGTGTGGCAAGCAAAGTGGCTAAGGAGGTGAATTGAAATTAATGATGAAGAGAGCCGATATTAGATATTAGATATAAGATATTCAGGATGCTGTATTTTGAAGAGACTTTAGAAAAGTGAATACAGAATTCTTAAAACTATGGCCTTCGAGAAAACATCCACCTCTAGGAACAATTTGTTGAATGTTTGACATAGTCTGTAAAGCGGTGCTCTAAAACCTGCGTTGGACCTGTTATATGGCGTTATAGGCTCAAAGACTAATTGTCGACGGGAGAGTCTCGGTGGTACATGGAAGTTGATTTGTTCAAGTAATTGAGGACAGTCGAAGTAATTATCTCCGTAGGTATGGATATTATCCAGAAATGTCTCCTAATACGTATCCATCAGCATTTGTATTAGGGATGTTAGGCTTTAACACACTCGAGTTTAGGCGGCAAATCCATACATTGTTTTATTTTTATAAGGTTATTCGTGGTTTCATAGAGAATCCAGTAATACTCGGTGATATTGGTCTCTTTGTTCCGGACCGTCGTACTAGAGCGCGGAAGCACACGTTATTTAGGTGGTTAGCGTGTCGTACCGATGCATACAAGTATAGTCTGATCGGGAGAGCAGTCGAATTATTAAATTCCATTTCCACGGAGATTGATATCTTTGTCTGTTCGCCCAATGGGATTAAAAATCTGCTTTCTATTACGCCGTCGTAGGATCGGCGTGAATTATTTATTTGTTAATGTTTGCCTGGAGGCATTATGTTATTTTTTTAGCATAGTATGTTTCATGTTATTGTTTTTTGTTTTAAATGCTTTTTGTTTTTCTTTTGGTAGTTTAATTTGTTTTTACTTTATTTATAATGTACATGGGGAAACCTGTTAAATAAATAAATAAATAAATCTATGTTTTATTGTACTTTCTTAATAGACCGTAGCATAATGTAATATTCTGTAAAGTTAATTATCTCTGCAGTCGGCCTTTAGAAATTATTCTCTTTCGTTAAATGGACATTAGACGATCGTGTAACGGCGTTATCTGATCGTCAGATATGCGCTACACTATATTAAGGGAATCGAGCGATATTGCCGTCACGATTGCGTCTTTCCAGCTTCCATCTAAACCTCAGATGTCCCTAGCTCTTATATTTTCTTGGTAAAATTTATAAGGATTAGTTTTAATTACATTCAATCACTTGGTAAAATAAACGTCGTATCCGAGTGCGTACTTCACCTCGGAAGCTGCAAATGCTACGGAAGTTTGCCCGCCGAATATTACTGAGGATATTGGTGAAGGAACACGGTGTTTATAAAATTTCTTTCCTGAAAAAATAGCACTGATTGATTTATTTATGACAGGGTAACACGGCTTTCGTTCCAGGCCATTAACGAAACTTTTTCGGTGTTACGTTACGCGGGCAAACTTTTGTGACTCCGACTTTTTTTATAGTAGAGATGGTATAGAATCATAGTGTAACGAAATGGCGCTGCGAGCTGAATCCATTGTTTAAAGTAAATAAAAAAAAAAAAACGAATGAAAACTCTTTCTAAGTTAAAATACTTCAATATAAAAAATGGGTCTTTAAATTAGAAAAGTTTAGAAAATAAAGGATCTCGGAAAGACATTGACAGAGCCCGTAAATATATTTCATTAAATTTGGAGAAATGGTCGCGAAAATTTGTAGGAAGCGAAAAAATCAACCGCTCTGTGAAACACATCCTTTTTCGTATGGAAACTTGGATATATTGGATATCTAAAATATATCTAAAATACCTTGGGTGCGATGTCAACGACATGCCTTTGTCCAAAAGATGTACACCTATGAGTTAGAATGAAGTTAAATGGCTGTGAAAACCTTGTGGTTCGCATTTGTTGGGTTCACACACAGCTTATATATTTCCGCGTATCGGGATGGCGGATATATTTCTCTTGCGCCGAATGCGAGTGGTATTCGAAAGGGATCTCTGACCATAGATACCGCCCCATAAGACGAGGTTGAGGATCCCGTGCCGGTGCTGAACAGACGTCCGCTGGTTTGGTAAGGGCTAATTGCAATAACAAATCGATGACGATGCGTAGGACGTATTTGCCTAACAAGCAAATAATCGCATTCCCTTGGATTAATGCAATGCGTATCCGGTACAATATGACCGACGCCCTACCGTTACTTTCTAAATGCAATTGGCTCTAATTGAACCTAGATGACAGTAGTGGATGAAAAAGATATATAAAAAAATATGTAATTACTATAAAGAGTTCGTATTTAGAGCAGCTAATTTCATTGATCTTAAAGAAAGGGTTTAAAACTTAGAAGATTGAAAGGATGCAGCTATGTTTTAGACGTGTGCTTATGGAATTAAATATGCAACATATCCTAAATTTATAGTTGACTAAAAGTTAAATTAGGCCGGTCGGTGATATTCCTCATTTCTCCATCCCTGTCTATCGGGATTGTCAGGAAGATAGAAGAGGTATGGTAGTTAAGCTTTGTTTGAAGTTCATATGGTTGGTTCCATGCAATGGTATATGATAAATACTAATAAAATAAACAAATAAGATAACTCCTAGCTATGGACACATCAGCTTGTATCTGTCTACTGCCGGGCATAGGCCTCCCCGTGTTCTTACCATCCTTTATAGACCCCTCAGCTTGAGTCCTTCAAGATTGAAGGGAGATTTCCTATGTCAAATTCCTATGTGTATGTGAATATTCCTCATTTGTATCCCTGAACTGCAACAGGTTTACTCGAAGGCAACTATCCATTATAGGGGCTGAGTGATAAAATTTGCGGCCGCGTCCCGTAATTTTTCAGGGTCCACCGAAACGAACTGAATTAGCTCCTGGATCAAGACGAGGACTTCAGCGAACGTAAAAGTCTCTTTAGCAGGACTACCTGCCGGAGCTTCTTCCATCGGCTCAGGCATTGGATTTCTGAGTAAGGATAGATCCATTTCAGGGTTGCCATTGTTTCTACGACATCCCGTAACCGTCTTATCCATTCATTTCTTTTCCAGTTGCGGGGCTCGATGGTTAGTATCTTTCTCATCATTATTCTTTAAGTATCTAGACGTTTTTCAGCTGAACGCTTTGTGAGAGTCATGGTTTCCATGGAGTTATGATTCATCCGTCAAGTTATGAAGACACCGATATCAGGTAGAAATCAAAAGAAACGTTTTCTTATCTGGTCCTGCCAACCGCGAATGCACTGACGCCTATTCCACTTATCTAAGCGTGTCAGGCGCCAGTCGGCCGATAGCACATAACGCGGAAACGCGCCTGCGTCATTATCGTAACATGCCTTCGTCAGAGTCATAAAGGAAGGCCGTTACGCAACCGATTCGACCGCAGAGCGCGCCTCCGCAACCCGTTCCGATACGTGACCGCAGGCGCGTCGCGTTCTGATGCAACAGCCGAAAACAGCTTCTTTTAACATTCACGAGCTGTTACACTGACGCCTTTTTCGCTAGCCTGTCGAACAGTTTTGACTTTGAACGATTCGACCACATTTTTCAATTTTCGAACGCATTTGTCTTCTGGATACACCTGGATAGTATCCTGGAGTACACTTAGTTATTTTTTATTTAACTTACACGAAGAGGCTAAGTTTAAAGATAGAAAAGCATGTAACTAAGATTGTGGAGACCTTGTACGAAATGTTTTTCGTTTTTCAAAAAAAAAAAAACGAATTTGAATTTTCAAAGATACAATGCACAATGGTACACCAACAATGCATAATGGTATTCCATAGCTTCCTCCTTTCAGTCAAGCAAAAATCTAACCGATATACAATTTCGCATTGGGAACAGTGAAAACGTTCGGGATTTCCAAACCCATGGCAATAAAGTTATTTCCTCAGTTATCATCAGGCATGAACGAAGTAATCATGGTGAATTGTATTTAAAAGGGTGGAACCGTGAATTCAGCATATCATTGGAATCTTCTGCCTCGCTTTCGTAAAATATTGAAGACTGATGTTATTTTATCAAAAGGGCAGGAGTGTTCCAGGTAACTGCAATCAGTGGCTCAAACCTGTAAATTATTTCCAAGCGGTGGTAAACAACTATTTTAAGGGTATAAAAAAAAGCCTAAATATTTAGAAAACAATTTCAATTTTCATTAGGTTTCTTTTACATTTTCCAAATTACCACGCCCCACCCTTCTTCTCTCCTCCCAAAATCAAGAGTGAAGTTACATACATTGTCTTCGCAAGGGCGTATGCTATTTCGTACGAATTTTAAAACAATAGCACAAAATGGTTAGTATTTGGACAATAATTGAAAACCTCTTGCATACCAAATAACAGTTTTAAAAATACTGTTACAGTTACGGTAAACTATTTTACGATAATTTATTTAAATATAATCGACATGTCAAAAATACAATCTAATTTAGTTACATTTTTATAATATAGACCCATTTAGTGGATTCGCTTATTATTCATTAGGTGATAAAGAAAACCGGATTAGTTGAGTTAGTGGCGCGTTTCAAACATCTTAATTATAATCTTCTCATAAATTAATAATTTGACAAATAAAAGCCAAATACCTAACGAAAAAGATGTTTAACTGTAAACATCCTGAATAAAGATTAAATAAATAAATAAACAAGAATGTCTATGAGACCTGCAGTAGACCTATGTATTTCATGTCAACTGCTTCTGTACAATAATTAGTAGAAGTAAATTATTTAACCAGAACCTGACGTCTTACAGCTAGGCCCTTCAGGCGTCATTAAAAGCATTCCTTCCCAGACTGCTCGTGCCTGTCTCTAGTTTCAACTTTTTTAGAAGATTAAAATAAAAAGAACGTAGGTACGATAATATGATAACTTTCTTTCAGTTCATCATAAATTTTAACACCATTTCAGTTTTATTTTGTAAATTTTACGACGCGGCTAGTAATGAAACAACTCCCTCTTCCCAGGTAAGTTTCAGGTGGCATTGAAAATTTCAATATTTCATAATATTTATCTCACATAATATTAAAATAATACTTTAATTTTAATTATAAGGTGGCACCGAACATTTTTTTACATATTTCTATTTGGCTCATAGATACAATAATTCTAACTGGCCACAGTATAAATAAAACATTCCAACAGCCGTTCCGTCATATTAATTTGAAATTCGAATTTGATCATAATCAGATGCTTAAAGTAATAAAAATAATAAGATGATAAAACTTCGTTAACTTCATTGTTAAATATTTGTATTATCCAACGAGCTTTCGATGTGATAGAATGTATAGAAGATAAAACGAACATGTATTCCTGTAACATTTTTTACATCTTTTAATCAATCGAGATTAAGTTTTGCGAAATTACTTTTTATTAGAGTAATAAAAAGTAATTTCGCAAAACTTAATCTCAAATCTCAAATCATAATGGAGGATACGTTGACACATCCGCAGATATTAAGCTGAAATACAAAACATAAATATTTGCAAAATTTGATATAGCTGTCATTTCGGTAAAGTGATTTTAAAACTCGCTGTAACCTTACGTAGGTAGACCATCTATTTCGTTCGAAAGTATACGAAAAAGAGGTAGTATTTATTTCATATAGAATTATTGCGGAATCATGGCGGTACCATTCACATTGCCATTGACTTGTAGACAAAACTCTGTAACTCTTTTTATAATATTAGCTCGTTACTATCGAATTGCCGAGTTTAAGATGACCGCTGCATTATTTGCGTCGGCTTAACTTTCGACGCACATAATAAGATATTTATTTAATCAAATACTCAAAGTCGAGTCTGAGCGGCTAATCAACACTCAACGCGTCGTTTTATTACTATGATTATGCTCTTTTATCCTTAGAGTGATTAATGAGATTTGGACAGATATTTTATTCTCATTATATGACTGGCACCTACGTCAAAACGCGCGAGCGCCTCAAAGCAAGTGTTTAGCGCAACAGTCCAAGAGCTAACAATTCAAATTAAACATTAAACAAAGTTTTTCTGCGTATTATTTGTTATTGTTAGGGCGATACTGTTAAAACGCAGTTACTGCAAGGTATAATTTTGTACATAAATGCGATATTAATAATAATATATCATACTTCTAACCTATTATAGCTAAATTGATCATAAACCGAATAAAAAAATATATGGTATTGAGGGGAAGGAGGGGGGGGGGGAAGACAGTTTCCTTCAGTTGCTGAAATAATGCAAACAATAGAAAGTTGCGAATAATATAATGGCATATTGGTTAAGGAGCCTCTTCCAGAAAAGCTGCTGTCTGTTTTGGGCGTGATCATACATTATTTTATTTCGTCTCTTTTGGTTATTTTAGCTAAGCTTGATAAAGGCACGTGAAATATTCAAATAAAAAGATCGCGTGTTAAAATGATAAATAAATTCTTTTTCCAAGCTTTTATTTAACTTGCAATGTTTGTATGTCCGTTTAGATCAAATTTTGCAAGCTGAATTCGAACCACTTCTTCTTATCCTACGGAGTTAAAAATTGACATGTTGTTTTAGTTCATGACAATGTATTTGATGACAAAGCATGATCTAATTCTACATCCAGGAATGGCTACAGGCGAAGGAACTCCTCAATGGTCAACAGCACAGACACGACAATTGTATGCGCATTTAAGCACTTAATAAAAGCTTGTTTTTAAAAATGCATTTTTACTATTATTTATTATAGGATTATGATATTCTTGAATAACTGAATCAATGCATTTTGAAAAACAAAAAATTTTCTACTCATATCTACAAAAAAGATAATCACAACACTGCAAATTTTGAATGGGAAAATTACCGCGTTGTGTCCTCTTAAGTTACGAATTAAAGCTATTATTAATCTGATAATAAAAATGCAGCTGCAACATAGCAAGAAAAAAATATTTTTCTTAATTTCTGTTAAAGAGCGAGAGAGTAGTAGTTTGTTTATATTGCTTTCCCGCTCTTCTATGGTATAAGGTACTCTATAGGTAATTAAGTCCTTACAAGGTTTCCTTACATTCTCTATTCTTACTTTACATTCTCTATCTACATTCGTTATATCTATATCTAAAAAAAAAATCTTGAATGGAAACCAAATTAAATTCCACTATATACTTTTTTTTATTTCAACCTGACAACAAATAGGTCGAGTAAAATAAATACTTCAGAAGATCTCAGCAGTAGGTACTTAGGTTTGTATGAAGGTTTTTTAACTGTGTTATTTATTTATCGGGCATTAATTACAATTAATTAATTACAATTATGATATTTGGCATACAGTTAGTTTTATGACACAATACGTGCAAATATGTGTGGATTAGTACTACTTTATTACGTACATTCCTGAGTTAAAGTTTTTTTTAATTAAGATCACAATTCACAAAAAATTAAACCTTTTATTAAATTATTTGTTCGTGAATCGTCCGTGTTTTCCTAGTATTTATTATTTACTATAATAATTTTGGTATTATTTAAAAATGATAGTTGATAATTTTGGTGTTATAATAGATGATTAAAAAAAAATAGGGGTTTTTTGTTTATTTCTTGAGTATTCAACTCATACCATGCTCGTAGAATGCCTCCCTCATCATAAAGTGGAGGTCCCATGTTATTTTATTGTCACGGCGCATAGCTTTGAAATAAATAATAACAGCCTAATATAATTGACCTCAATTTAAAATAAATACATCGCTGACTCTCTGCCTGTTACTTCTTTATGTAATTCTTTGAACTGTTATTCATATGTAAGCCACGTTATGCAACTCTCACCAATAATAATTATTACATCGTCCGCGCTGCTTTCCGGATATCTGAATGCATGCTTTTAAAATGATGTATTGGGACGACTTTTATTGGCGTTTAAAATATTGTAATACTGGCATCGTAAATATGATATATTCATTTTGTGCGTTTTATTTTGTGTACTTCTTTCTGGGAATGTCTCTATTTGACGAATCATTTTTCTCGTGACACAGGTCTTGGCCTTGTACAATCCCCTCACAAAGGCACGCTTTACAGTTTAATTTTATCGAAGGAGCAAAGCGTAGTTCTCATGGATGTTGAAAAATACTAGGTCGTAACAAATCCGGAATTATAAAATTCGAAATAATAAAAAGGTTGTGTTTAAAAATATTCTCTCTACGGGAAATCCCATTTTTAAATTTTTTCGCGCGGGTTTTGTTTGAATTTTAGAAAATTAATTATTAATTTGAAGTATGCATTTCTCCGCTTCAATTTGTTGCAAGAATAGGTTTCACCTTTGCCACTGTAGTTATCTATATAGTATAAAGTTGTACTCTTTAGTATCCAGGTTTATTATGGGCTACGTATATTTTACTTATACTATTTTAATTATACCTAAGAACCAGCGTTAATTTTAAGCCGTACAGAATTTCGATTATATTAAAAAAGTAAAGTTATGTTATGTAAAGCGTTATTTTAAACGATCAAAGTATTTCTTCTATTTTTTTTTTACAATTTAATGGAACAAATGTTGTTAGCTTAATTGAGTAGGGTAAAATATTTTATTTAAAAAAAAATGCCTATATACAATAAGTAACAGTATCTTGAGATATTTAAACTCAAGGGCCGGGCGTATGTTCCATGCGAATTTAAGGGCTACGTGAGTATTTTTTAAACCTTTTCGGAAGAAAATTATTATCTACACGAAGAAATTAAACTTTTTAGCCTTTGTGATTATCGAGTTGCGAACTCGGCATCACGCACAGACCGATGGCTTCCCAATGTAGCCGCTTGTAACTAATGCATAGATGTAACAAATGCATAGATGCTAAGTGTTAAGCATCGACCATGCACACGTGTATGCATGCAAGCGATTATGGGCGATTTAACGCGCGGAAACGCGGTCCTGAATGATGCAACGTTCGGTGCAGCGCTGGATCAGGAAGTAGGTACGCATTGCGCCTCTCGCTCGGATAGGATCGTGACGTGCGGTTCTGTTCTGACTGACACTGTTATGACGGGCGAGGGGGGTCGGGGGGAACTCCGCTCAAGATTATCATTTGAAGGAAATAAAAGGTTATATGTGGTCAAATAAGTTTCAAGTGACACAGCTTAAAAACTTTCTACCGCACTGCCAAATAGCTCTATGACAATGCCAAATTGCCATTGTCGACACTCAGTCCTAAAGGAGGCCGTGCTTGTTTTACTCCCTTAATACCTAACACCTTTTAAAATAGATATTTTATAGCTTATAGAACCCGTACATTATTTATCTAGTACGAATGTTAGGTACGGGGAATGTTATTACGTATGAAATTAATACTTTGGATAAATAGTTAATAATAGTGTCGGAAGAAAACGAATATTCCAAGATTATTAATAATTTCATATGGAGATTTGAACATTTTCAAAGATTGGACTATTTGATGTTAGTTGATAGCTGAATTTTGCATTTTAATAGTACCAAATGAAACTTGGGAAACTGACAAAATAATAGTGTAGGTAGGTCGTCTTTTTGTTTGCAGTCACAATGAGGAGAAGGAAATAGAGATCAATACGAACAGCGTTGTGATTCAATTCAAGGTTTATGAATAAAGATGGGGTTATATTTATCTTAAGTTTTGCAGTTTAAGAGCCAGTATAACGTGAGATGACGTTGAAATTCGGCTTTTGCAAATGGTATCGTCCACGTGCACTTCGAGCATCCGTCGAAAACATCAAAGAATAAACATTTGACAGTTTTTATTTATATTAAAAATATAAGGCAATTTAAAAAAAATCTAAGTTTAAGGTTTTCTGTAGAATTTTATTGCGGACATTTCTATGTATGAATTAGGCTTACGTCACATATGTAGTTTGGTTTATGAGAATTAAAAAAAATAAAACTTACCAATTTCAATATTTTTTTATGTAAACATTGGATTATTTATTTAAAAAACCAGATTAAAGATTTTCTAGAAATATGTTTAGTTAATCTAATTATATTTTTTATATATGCCTGGTATGAAAAGCTATCTTAGCAGTAGACCTCAAAACCACGCATAAAATGCAATTCGAGTGCGTTATGGCTCTCAAGTGCCAGAGAGAGTTCCATTTGTTGACGTCATCCAATAAATAATGTCATGATTCGTCGAAACGGGAACAATGCGTCGAACGATTGACCCAGTGCGCCGAAATCCGCGGAAGGAACGAGAACAGAGCGTTATCCAACCGAGCGAGCTGGCCACCCATTCTCGAAGTGTCACATCTCCATCATCTATCTCCATCTCCGCGAGCTGACGCAACGGCCGCCGAGTGGGCGACTTGCAAAAAAAAGTGAAAAGCGCACGTCTCTGCTCGCTCGACCTCTTTATTTGCGCGGCCAGTGGCGCAATTGTCGCACGCGTCGGTCCATTAGACATTAGATGGATCCGCCGTCGAAGGCTTGCGTTTTCTAGTAGACAAAGGAGTCGATGTTGTACCCCGCGTTTTTCTCTCGGCGACAATGCCTCACATTCCTTCGACTCATTCTTTGTTGTGGCGCAATTTGTGTTTGATTATGTGGAAACGCGTCATACGTGACTCGAACACGCATATATTCATTAGGTTTTGTGGGTACGAAAACACAATTGCAATGAAATTCCCTTGCTTCAACTATCACATGATGCAAAACTGTTGCTTTATGCTTCAACTTTCTCTTTTTTTTGATCGCTCTGCCCATATGATTTTTGAGTTCTCAAAAACACTATATCTGCAGTCTTACTTTTCCTTGATCCTGTACCCATTAAGAGAGATATGATTTTTTGAATTTTTAAAAACCACTTTTTCTCACCTCTAGGACCTATGGTACCTATATATGGCACTATTTTTTTATAGCACCAAGCTATAAAAAAAAAAAACGAATCTTTAATACATATATAATGAATTTGATATCTTTTATACTATGAAAATTATAGCAAAATTTTACTTTTTCGACCCTCCTCCCCACTCATCCCGCCTCCTGGTCTGATTTTGCCCATTAAAGAACTTGACCGAGATTTTGTGCCCTTAAATTTTATGTATCAATTTGAAAGTGATTGGTGTAAAATTACGGCAGTTATCGTGTCCACAAGAAAGTGATAATGGAATATATAAACTTTTAAATTGAGGGTGGTTTTAGGTTCTAGGGTAACTTTTAGGTAGCTTTCCTAGTGAAATCTGTCTAAAAAACGAATGTACCTATTTAATATAATTAAAGATGAGTTTTCCTCGCCCTCGCTCGAATTATTTCATCCAAGCAAACACGATTCCTAAATAAAATCTTCACCCCAATCAGAACGATATCGATTACGCGCGTGGTAGCGTAATTCAAATTTCATCAATTGATAACCGCTATTTATTTATTTGTATATGTGTGATTTTTTACAATTAGTTTTACCCAACCAGGCTGCCGCCTGTTCCAAGATACATCACATTTATTTGCAATTGCTTAAATGTACAATATCAAAATTAAAAGTTTATGCATAATTATACAAATTGACACACTATAATTAAATATCAATCATATCAATTAAAAAGTGCATTGAAGAAATATATTACTGAGCAAAACATTTATAGCTTTAATGAATTTAAATAGTTCTCATTCGTCATGTCAAAAATATACTAATTTTAAATCGTTTTCATTAAATATTATCGACCTTTGTAAATATTATGTTCAAACTGCCTTTTAGGTTTATCACATTCTACAAAGGATTAAGGAACTAATTAAATTAATTTAATTCTTAAAGTTTAAAGGGTGTTTTTATTGTCGAATCATAAAGAGTTTCAACTTGCATTGTATAAATGTGCTGCTCATTTGATTAAAATAAATTACACTTTTTAAAACATACTTCGTAATTAAATTTATATAAATATTTAAAACTTTGTGATCTTATTTTTAATCAATGATTCTTTCTGTTAATGTAAAATTTAATATTGCTGCATTACATTGTATTCTAATTTTTTATTGTATTTTAGGTATTGTATTGTAAAGACATTCCTATACATTTATACATGTGATGGAAATAAATATTCTTATCTCTTATCTATACATTATTGTTCGCAATTGTTTTTTCATCTTCTACATTATTATACAATGTTTCATTATAGTATATTTAACTAAGAATTGTATTTTTTGTACCTCTATCTGCATAATAATTTACCCATTTTATATTTTACTTAATTATATTTTTGACGCTGTTTTAAGTTGAAGAAACATAGCCAGACATATTTGTATAGTCTAAAATGCAACTTGTAATAATGATCAAGTTATTTTTTACGTTTTAGCGGCATACTTTTGCAATGCGGATGTTTACAATTTATTGTGCATATTGGTCACTCGACTTACCTTTGCGTAATTCGGAAACGTCTTGATCTTCCGTCTCATTCGGCTGCGCCGCTCACTCCTACACTTTTAATTTATTTACGGAGATTTAGACGGAGATAGCACGTCACGTTACACCGCGTTTACTCTTCCTTATTAAGTCACGTGACTCGGCTCTACCGTCGCTGAAGTGAAAATTCTTGTTCGTACAACCTCGACTTTACATTGGCACAAATTTAATCGGCAAATTCCTATTACATAATATTGATAATGCTGCGTTTAACCACTTCTTAATGATTTATTATTTCACCTTTTTGATTTTCGTGATTTATTATTTCTCTAGTATATACTACTCTAATATTAATCGAGGATATTACATTCTCTTTGAGTGATAAAAATACGAATGTCGATTTTTTTGCGGTACCGTGATCATATCGATTAGCGATTTCTAACCTGTTTACACGTCTTCTAACAGAGCAAAAGAAATTTCGAAATTGACCTCAGGCATTCGATCACGATCAAACATGATTACATTTTAACTTGTTACATTTTGAGAGTCCGTCGTTCGATTGAATCTTTCGCTCGGATCTCGCGCGCTTTTTTCCTGTCACACTTTATCACAAATCAAGACTAGCTATCTGCCAGAACCACAATATTTCTCTAATTTTAGTACCTGGTACAATAAAAATTGTCAATAGTTATTATCTTGCATTTGTTGAAAATTATAAATGTGAAAAAATCCCTCGATGCCCTGGACTATCCAGTGAACCAGTGAATCTTTATTACATTATATATCGAAATTACATTATTAAACTATATTTATAGATAAACGTAGATATTACTAAACCTAGTAATAAGGTAGTAAAAATCACAATTACATAGCTCTTCTAAATTCGCATCTAGTGGCATGTCGGAATCTTTACCGTGTCCATCTAACTAGGTGCTAAACATCTGTCCTAAGATGGACAATTTATTTGTATGAGAAATGCTTACAGCTATACATAATGACAGTTACATAGAAATAGATAAATAACAACTTAAGCCGACTACAGGCATCTCCAATTTAATCCAAGCATCTAATTTATAGTGATAACATTGTATGAGTGTTGTAATCTGTGAATAGGGTGTGGAATGTAAGAGTGTGTTCATGTGTGTGTAATGTGTGGGTGTGTATGTGTGGGTGTGTGTGTGTGTGTTGTGTGGTGACGAGAGTACTATTACTAATATTATGTATATTCAAAGAAAGTTTTTTTTATGTTGAGTATAAAGTCGCCTTTATGCCTTTATCTGATTCTATTTAAAATGTGTCTGAATGCAAAGTATACGAAACAGAAAGCACAGTATTGTAGGATTCCTAAGAAAACTAATCGATTTTTTTTTTTAATTTACAAAACATATACTTACTTACGGATGTATATTTCATAAATTAATAAATAAGGTTAAGAAAAGTACAGAGAAAATTCATATACCCCACACTTAGTGACCCCTAGATTAAAAATAGGATTTACGCTTGCTATTATTACATATTTGTTTTGATTTATGTTGTTTAAATTAACTGTCATTTCCTATAATGAGGCAAATTGAAATGTTTTGTGCTTGATTTATTATTTTATTTTTTTTTACGTTTTCGTAAGTGGTGAGCGTAAGTGATTGCATGTCAATGTTAGTTTCTTTAAATAGGTGATGTTTAGCTCAAAATAAACATATCTTCGAAACCGCCCGCAACAAAGGTTCGTCTGAATAAACCTTTTGAAAGCGAATTTACTTGGTAATATGCAATTTCGCTGCATTGATTGATGGAAAAACGTCGAAAGTACCCATATATGTGAACCTCAATCCGATTGCCTGTGTTTACAACTTTACAAAATATGTAATCAATTAAAACCATACAATATTGTAGTTTTCAAAGTATAATTTGTCATAAGTGAGTTAAAATGCAAATAAATAATCAGAAATTCACAAGATATACTGACCCTTTCGTCATGCCATGAAATTGGATTGTACCCTTTTCGAATGTACTAGGAATACTTTGAGGAACGCTGTGACCACGTGCAGTCGATCGTATATGTTCATGAGTTTAATTTAACGTTGAAATAATTTGAAAGTTAGAGGAATCGGTCTTTAGCAAGTTAAAGCGATGGGCCAGCGGATAAAACCGCAAATGCGATCTTACGGATAACAGTTGCCCAGCGCATTAAAACGTATCAAATTGAGTAAAAAAAAATCGCTGTGAATTAATAATCTAAAAGCATTTTTTTTTTAATAAAATAAAATTAGTTAAAGCATAGAATTTCTAATGTCTTTAACGTTGTTTGCATGTATGTTTGTTGTTATCCAATAAATTATAATTTATTGAAATCAATAATTATTGATTTCAAATAAAGGCAAACGCGATTATAGGGATTTCGATGGAATCCCATTTTTTTCTGCCTGCTAAAGAAATTATTTGACTAAAACGGGACATTTTCAAAATTTTACCAATTGACATTTGAAAATTGTAACTGTAACCTAAAAAAATATTTTACATTTTATATTATTTCACTCCTATACTCCTACAATTTATATAAACATTGGGTTGGTACAATGTTTGTTTGACAGGGTATATAAACAGAATGGTTATGGAACATACCTAGCTCATCACACGGTGCTAATCAATTCTGAACACTAATTTTTTGCTTGAATGCTGAGAAGGGGACTGTCGTTTGTCGTATCGTCTGTTAAAGCGCGAAGGGAGCTGTGAGGATGAAGGGGTGATTGTTACGTTCAACCGGTTCATTGTTTAGTAGTATTAAATTATTTAACCAGAACCTGACGTCTAACAGCTAGGCCATACGGGCGTCATTAAAGGCAGGGACAGATGGCGATAGAGGAGATAGTGGGCTATTACATGTTTTTATTTCGCTTGCAATGTTTGCGTATGTCGGCTTAGGTCAAATCTCGCAAGCTGAGTTAGAACCGCGTCCTCTTATTGTAAGGAGTTGAAATTTGACATGTAGGTTCAGTTTCGATGACGATGCATTTTTATGGTAAGCATGACCTGATTCTACACCCAGGAATGGCTCCAGATGAAGGAACTCCTCAACGGTCAACAACAGAGACATGATATATTGTATATTTATTTATTTATTGTGACATAATTAATTTGTCAAAGAAATAGAATTGTAGTAGTAGAAATCACAGTTCCAAATGAATATTATAAATGCACGGGGAGCGATTAGCACTGCTACATTTTGTGCCCTGCCTTCTTTACTAGACTATGTCTGTTCTAAGGAAAGCAGTGCTATATTGTGCTACAACTAAGAAAGTCAAACCGTCAATGCACCTATAGAGAAATATGAAGATGTCTATTTGTAAGAAAATAAATTAAAATATATAAATAAGTATACAACGTTGTCTAATAGAATGTTTATGTTCAGACAAATATTTCTATATTTATAGTTGGATTAAAAGACCTAATAAAAGCTTTTTTTAAGAAGTTTTTTTTACTATTAATATATTTTTTATGTATGATTATGACAAACGACCAAAGGACGGGGATAGTAGCTTCTTATTTATTTATTTATGAAAGTACATAACAGCGTAATAATAAGATATTTCCCTAATACTAAAAAGGAATATGGTTGAAAAAAAAATAAATAAAAAATCAAAGTAAAACAATATGTACTGTGAGTGTTGTGCCATTTGTGGCATGGTCATGTTTGCATGCGTGTGTGTATATAAACCTACATATTATTAGCGATATAATAAATTAAAAGTAACAAAATATACTTACGAATGTTTAATATTTATAATGAATATAATATTTTTTTATACTAAATATTATCATAACTTACGTCACGAATTTCACACATAAACAAACCTTTATTCTCTTGAAATATATCAACTGCGCTGAATTTTTCATTATATGCGCTGAGGATATATACACATCGTTGCGTTTTGTGCATGGTTAGTATTACGCCGGGCGACGTGAAATAATTGGTATTACGTATTTCTGTGCGGACCTCTGAAGGGGATGTTGCCAATCAAGTAAAAGCTATCGAATTTCTGGTTAATCACATTGTATAGAAAAGCCATGTCTGCGAGAGTATGCCTATATTCAAGCGCGGTCATCTTATAATGAGAAATTCCCTCAGCGTATGTTGATTTATATTTATGACGATTTAGATTTATTAATAATAGTTTTTGAACATTTCTGATGCGACTCTATGAATGCATGAATATATGTATAGAAGCCATAACTTATTCAAATAATAAACCGGAAGTAGAAACCCATCTGAACCTCTGTTGAATATTTTAAGTGCTTTAAAGACACCGCGGCGATGTAATTTGCCCAAGCTATAATGACAAGGTTCTGAGGCGCTAATATCCGGGTACTTTTCTCCGCTCCAAATAGTAAATAGTAGAGTGAGTAGATTTGCCCGCCTTGCGACGGAGCTGAATTGATTTGATTCGTCATTGCGCGTCCATCATCGCCGTTCGTCATTGTTCGCAGTATTGATACAATTTTCCATCCGAGACAAGTTTGTTTATACAGCGTTTGTTGACGAAACGAATGACTGATTTTCCAACATCGTTGGCTCCAACGGCATTTTAACCTTACTTCTAGTATGAAATGAATTTCTATGAAACAATTCGCTATAAAAACATCAGTTTAATATTGGTTAAGGAAAGACATTTTTTTATTTATTTATTCGCTTTTGTAAAAAATATTTTTGAAATTCAAGCATTATGTTAAATTTTTAAGATTTCTCAAAGCGTTTTTTTTTTATTAGACAAAGTGAAAATATATTTAATCTAAAATAACATTTTGATTTCAGTACAAATAATCATGAGTATATATTTTTTATTTCATTATCATTATAACTACCCCAACCCTAGCATAAACAAATTTAGGTAACTTCTTTATAGGAACCTGTTTTTTTTATTATTATTATTGTGGTTTATAATAAAATAACACTCGTTAAACGTAGTTTTTTGTTATTAATTTATAAACTTAATTCCTAAAAATGCTTACAGCTATATATACCGGATGTCCCAAGACCATTCCCGAAGGATTAGCAGTCGGGAAGGTACACTGACAGTTTATATTAATCTATATAACATGTTTATATTTTGTATTCTACTGTGTCTGTCGTACTGTTTTTGTAGTTATTAATATAAATAAACCAAAGCAGTTCTTATTAATCAATTTAAATGAATAAGTCACATAAGTAAAAATAACTACAAGTATATTGGACGATATTGCATTTAATTTTAATAAAAGTGTTTCACTTGTTAAATTAAACTTCATTAAAAGTATTTCAAATACTAGAATGAGATGTAAAAGTTTCCCTTTTGTTTTAAAACATTTGCACTAACACTAACTTTGATACATTTCCAATTACAATAACTTCGTTACATTTGCTTTTACACTACTCCGATACATTTGCAATAACAATAACTACGATACATTTACACTAACACTAACTCAGATACATTTGCAATAACAATAACACCGATACATTTGCACTAACACTAACTCCGATACATTTACATTAACGCTTCTTTATGTATTTTTTAAAAATTGATTCATAGATTTAGCCCTATTAAATTGGCCTTTCCTGAACACTTGTACACTAAGCTACAAAAATAGGGCTTTCATTATTTGTTTTCCTTCTATCTACCATAGGGCCTATTTGTTATATAGGGCCAATTTTTCGCCTCGCTGTTATACTCTTAGTTCTATTAAAACTTTCATTTAAAGTGTAGAACCCTGGTTTATGGTCCGCTTAACACGAGTATCTGAGCACATCGGAAGTATCGGGTTTCTTCCGCCCAACAAATCTAAGCAGGTGACCATTTATACGAGACCGTGCACTTTAACACTTTTTGAAATATGTTCAGTAAAAAATATATTTAAATTATTTTCAGAAAGGGCTCAGTCTTAACAGTCAACTACTTCCTTCTTTATTTAAGTTTTACAAATACTCTTCAACTCGACTAACTTAGTTTGACATTTTTTTTTATCTTCATCTTATACACCCATATTTGTTGGGTTTTTTTTTCAAACAAACAATATGCATAAATGACAAATCCACTAATTAACGTAAACTTATCAAAAAAATTATCAATAAACTGACGTAAGAATGGTGATGTAAGAATGGTTTGTAATATTTTTATAACTTCAACTAAATATTTGTAACATAAAAAACCCTATAAACTAATTCAGACATATTTGTATGTTTTTTTTCTGCAATATATACGAGCATTATGACCGTAAACATACTAAAGTTTGTTATTCGCTGAAAGGAACAGGTAAATAAATCAAAATAAATAAATAGATTGACGTGGCTATAAAATAGAATAAAATGTATTGTAAGAAATTATGATTTATATGTTCCATATGCATCAAAGATAAGATAAGATTTATTTTCCAATATATACAAAAATGTAAATAGGAATGACATAATAACTTTTAACATACAACAATGTAGATTGAAAATATACACGATGAAATTTAAAAAAATAAAATAGCATAAATAGATTTTCTAAAAAGAAAATAAAACAAATTTAATTTTACAAACCAGAAAAATAAATATTTAAAGAGATTTAATAAAGAACCTACACAGGAAATACAAGAAACAAAATTTACATAAATATAATTAAAATCAAAAAGAGAATACTTTTAATTAAAAATCTTCAAAACTGTAAATATTTTTTTCTAAAAGTAATTTCTTAATCTCTTTTTTAAAAATGCTAAATTTAGAAATAAGTTTTATTTTTTCTGGTAATTTCTTATAGAAATGAGCGGCTAGATAATTTATAATTATTGTTATTTTTAATCTAACTGACATGGGGATGACCGTTTGTACACAATTGCTCTTGTTGCGAGTGTCATGATCATGAATCTGGCTATGTGTTACTGGCTGGTTGTGTCAAAGGGTCGATATTTTAGCTATTTGTGTGTATAATTAGGTGGTCGACCTTATACACAAGAATAATAAGTAAACGCATTAATTAGTTGCCTGAACTATAATTGCTTAAAAGTTCGGAAGGTCGTGCGGTTGCATTGCGCTGATAATTAAACACGCGACACACTTCTGTTACGTCGCGATGCGGTTTCGAAAGTTAGTCTTTTTTACAATGTGACGGTCATTCTGGTAATTGCCCTATTGACGCCGGCACTAATCCTTTCGTAATACTTGTTTTATTAGTTAAATTTATCGTTTTTATAAACGTTACGCATCAAATCTTAACGACATTTTCGAAACTCGTTATGAACAGCCGATGTTATGCCGATAATGTTTTTGATTTCTGCAACTATATTATTGCGCACAAAAGTACAAATGATTTTTTTAATTGTCGAGATTCTCAACTCGATATGTACCTATGTTTGTTTTTGATGTGTAAACATTTATATCGGGACCGAGAATTTTTCGGGTCTAGTGGGAATTGCGATTTGGTAAGCTTATCTCACAGAGAAACAGAGTACTTAAAGGGACGTTACTTTGTAACTAATATTTATTGATTGGAATCAAAATAAATAAATTATCAATATATATTTATTTCATTTCATTAAAATTTTCTATCCTCCATTCACAGACGAACTCTGATGTGTACACATCCCATGATTCACGGCATTCAGTTACGTCTTGTGTAAAGGAAGCAATTAATCGACAGTAAATTTTCCGTTTTCATGTAATGTGGTTACTTTTTAGGCTCTATAAAATTTCTATAAAAGAAAAATATTTAAAATGAAAATTAGTGATGGGCCGACTATGAGCGTAAATACTGGCGTACTAATCACATTTATTTCCCGTTTTATATTACATATAATAATAATTATGGCTAGTCTCCATTTTTGCCTACTAATCGCCGAATAAAAGTGTCTTTTCCGACTAATCGTTACGTTCCTAATGAAAATCAAATCATCTTCACCAATGCATTCAATGGTTAGTAAAAGAGATAGCTGGACTATGCATATTTTATGACGCGTTCTTTTAGCCTCTACAATGACTTAAAAAAAGTATCTTCCCATATTTTCTCGATCATTACTTTCCTTTTGTATTTTACACCGAAAGAGCGTTTAAAAACGCATCAGTGGAAGACAAAAGGCGATTTGAGGCGACAAGCAAATCGCTTTTCTGCTTAGAATGTTTATGACATGACCAGAATAAACTCGGTTTTGACCAAAGGCTGGCAACAATATTTTTTTTTGTAAGAGGTAACACATCAATTTGTAAATCTCTATGTTTTCGTTTTATGATGCAGTAGTGAATTTATTTAGTTTATTCAACAAATTTACAATATTATTCTTTTATGTACCAGCCAAGCTCTAGGCTTATCTTATGGAAACCAGCAGATAAGCCTAGGGGGGGGGGGGTTGATATTCGTGTTTTAATCACAAATGTTTGCCGTTTAATTTCGCAGAATAAAATAACCATTATACGAGGAGTTAAATACGATTTTACAATAAAAAAATATTGACAATATTTTGTTCGGTACATGCTTTCCCTATAAGCACTGTCTCGATTCTTAAAACCTGGATATTGGCTTTAATTAGCTCCCTTCGGTAACCCACCCAGTGTTTTTTTTTATGAGAAATTTGAGAAAAGTTTTAATTGTTAAAAATGTGATATATTTAAATAACACACTATGGTTGTAATATGACACATAGAAGGTAATAGGGATAGGATATCAAATAAGAAAAAAAATAAAAATGTAATTAAAATTTTCTAGAATTATTGCCACCAATGCGACTATGTAACTATATCTATTTTGTGCATGTGAGTACATATAAACAAAACTAAAAATATAATTGCCAGCCTTTGGCGAAACCAAATTTCTTTTTCTAATCGCCACATAAATTCAGAATGTAAGCGTAATATATAGGCCATCCCTGAACGATTGAGATTTGTCGAAGGGTGTGAAATAGTGGTATAGTCGGTTTTAATAGGCATCTATCTGTAGGTATCTGTTTTAATATTGTGAGTGAAGACCAATAAAAAAAAAACACAAAATTAAATTTAAAAAAGTCAAATGTCTACTTATTTTTTTTTTAAAATACGTAGGTTTACTAACACAGACAGAGTATTCAAATTATTTTATAAAGAGAGACAGGTATACAAAGTATTTTTACTACGGTTTTCAGTCACGACTTTTAAAATTACGTAATAGCATGTTTGTTTTACATTTTTCAGTTTTATTTCATGAATGGCGTCGATTTGAAATTTAAAGCAATTGTTATTTTGAACAAAACAAATTTAAAGAAAAAAAAAAATGCGATTTAGACGATACCTATTGTATTGGATTGCAATCCATTGCTGTCACTTGTACTGATTAGGAACTTCACCAGTACTCGTGCGAGTTGCGGTTTTGTTCAGCGCCTCAATCATAATATCGAACACCTTTTTCACTTCCTTTATTGTAAAATTCCGTTATATTTTTTTAATACTCAAAATCAGTAGATTTCGATTTTTACACTGAATTTATATGTATACGAGTACGTACATTTAAATACTTAATAATCTTTATGACAGGGCAGCAATGAACCAAAACCACGATTAATCATTTTGAAAGTGTTCAATTTTAATTCAATCCCTAGTGCCTTTATTATCTTATAAGAACAAGCAGTCCCAAATTGTTTAAAGAAGTGAAACGCCCGGTTTTTTTAAAATGATGTTAAAGGCTCCTCTAATGGTTATTTATATAATTTCAAAAGTTACTTAAACCTTTAAATATTTATAATAATTGCATAATACATTTACATATAAAGTTCACATAGCCGACTATGAGCGTCTACAGTTTGATAATTATTATTGTTGCACGAATAATAATAATTGAGTGAAATAAAATGTGTTTATGTAGATAGTTGTATTGCCGGAGAGGGTGGGTTTACCATATTGTGTGTGATGTGAGGAGTGCCTTTAATGCTAAATGCAAAATATGTTTCTTTTGCTATTGCAATAAGTTCATTTGTAGTATTTTGAATGATTATTTGTAAGGCGGTTCACAAGTTTTTAGAATAAATCGTTTTTTTTTGTCTTAAGAAAAGTTGTCCATTGTGTTGACTTCTATGTGATTAGAGTTCGACGCGTGGGCATTTAATAATGGCTCCGCGCCGCTACAAGTAAGAATATTCAAATTATTTTATGTTTTCAATGAGAATTTTTTACTACACGTTTTACGACAGTTATTTAAGATATAAAATACACTAAATAGAAATAGAATAGAATTCCTATTGCGTATTAGAAAATCACATATTTAGGCTGTATATTCATATATAAAGTAAACATTTTTCAATTGCAATTAAATTCGACCCTTTTAATAAAAAATAAAACTGATTAATGTGATCCTTTCATTCTATCGTCATCTCTCTCATACTTTAGTTAGACGTGCTCTTGTCGGAACGGTAAATTAACGTTAAAGGCTACAAAACTGCATCGTTTATTATCGTTTTACATACAAAATAAATATGTATAATCTCAATAATAATAACACGATCAGTTGTTAAAAATAAGATTAATTTAATTAAAATAAAAACTTCTTTTGGCAGGAGAAACTTTTCATTTCAATATGTATTTTTTTTTATCAACTTCCCATAGAACTTAAAAATATTAAACATAATAAATATATTGTATTCATGGCTCCCAGAGAAAGGTAGAAAACTTACTTGGGAATTATTGCATAAAGTAATTGAGTAGCATATTAAATATACTTAGGTAAAAAAAATGTTTATTTATAATGACTAATATAATCTCTAAATAGATAATAAAAAATAGAAATTTTAAATAATAAAAAAAAGAACGTTGTTCGCTACATTTACGCCGACAAGCATATATACAACTATATATAAGTTTATATCATCACAGAACGGGCTCGCCTACTGTTTTATATATTATTTACTGAATACTGTTATATATTACGATTTGTTTATTGTTTTATTGTTTAGATACTGTAATATAATATAACTTTTTTTTTACTGAGCTTCTGTACTTGATACATCAATAAAAAGATTGAATCAAATTAAAATCAATGATTCATTTACCGGGACGGCTTGTAACATATGTAAAGTAATTATTGATTTACATAATTAACTCTAGGTACTCTAATTTACTTATAAAGTTAAATTTCAGTCGTTTGGCTGTCAAAGGGTCTGATTTTTATGGATTGAAACTGACACGGTAATGTGTGTGTGTGTGTAAGTGTACTCGTATATATATTTATGTGTGGGTGTTTGTGTATATATTAAATGTATTTATCTATATATATTTGTAAAAAAAAAACATATGTCAGATGTCTAATAAAGAACTCGCTCTCTTATTATATATTTCAAATAGCTAACACCTCGACACAAGCGTTTGCCTAGTGAGGTGTTACTAATCCACACAATCTGTAATTGCTTCTCTAGAAAATCATTAAAATGCTACGAAGTATTAACATATGTAATAATATTAAGTTTATATTGGATATTTTAATAAATAAATAAAAAACAGGTGAAATAGGTTTGGTAATAATCATTAAAAAATGAAGCAAATATTTGAATTTCAAAACACCGTAACAATCGACTAAGAAAACGTACGAACTGATATTATCGATAAACATACTGAACAGTTCCTGTGCAGATTGCGCAGGTTTATATTTTAGCGTAGACCGTCAATCGGATTCGCACTGCGACCGCGCCTTAGCGCCGGACGTCTGGGTCGGTTCGCGCGCGCAAACTGCGCCGGTCGACCGCGCGGCTCGGCGGCTGCGCGCGCGCAGTTGCGCGGTGGGAGACTGGCGCGATTAGGTAACTTCGCGTCGCTCGATCCGTCTCGATTTCGTGCGAGGAATTATTATGATGGGCCGGTAATATATTTAGATATATATTATGCTGTTATGAGGCCGCTGCGAACATCCACTTCTGGGCTCTCTTAGGCACCTGCAGTCAGGATTCTATTTTGTGTGACTGGCTGGAAAGAGCTTTACAATAAATTGTATGTAGTTTGATAAAAAAATATAGTAAAATATAAAATATAAACAAATTGGATCTGCAGCGCTTAAAAAGTGCGATACACTTTGGTGTGTTTTTTTATTGTTAGATATACCTACATATATTTTTGAAGAATTATTTCGTATTATCACAAACATAAAATTTTGCAATTAATTTAAAGGGTATGTCTACCGTTACTTTAATATTAGTGACGCAAAAAAGATTTTTGCTTTTATATGTACAATACTCTGTTTTACGGGTGTAATTACTTTCTGAATCCTATAGGTGCGAGAGGTATTGTTATTATTACTATCTAGACAACATAATCAATGAATATCATTATCATATCATTGTCATGAATGTAAGTGAATGTGATATATCATCTAAAAAAAATATCTTTCAATGTAGATAGTGTTTGATATTTGTGTCAACTTACATAGCGGTATCGCTAAGGTGAAATCATTTTCCTTGGTTGGAAATACTGTTTAGTTCGATGACGCTAACACTAGAAAATGCAGGATTAGAATATTTTGGTATTCTTACCTTTAAAAAAAATGGGTCAGCGCACCCAAAGGCTTTATAATCTTATTTATATGTTACTTATTTACAAGTACTTATATGTTACAATTAACTATTATTATTAACAATGTAACAATACAATTAGTTTTTATTTATTTTTACTATTAATGATATTGGAAGTCTCTTTTTTCAACGATAATAACGAGCTATTCAGTATATCAATTTTTGAAATATCACTATTGTTATAAAGGTTTATATAAGGACTTATAAAAAATATGATGATACGAATATAGTGCACAGAGGGCGAAAGGGAGGGGAGGGGGTTAGGTTAGGTCTAAAAAGAGGACTACCCCTGTCAACTAATATATACAGTTTTTTTTCATTCAACCATCAGCTTGTGCTGAAGGGTTGAATGAAAGAAAAAAATATTTCCCCATTTGTTTTTAGTTTTGGTTGCCAACTCAAACGAGGCTAAATCAAAATTTAAATATTTTTCTTAATTCAGCTCATCAGTGAGGGTAATCTTCACGATTCGACGACTCTTTCATTAAATCTGAAATATGCAGAACGCTGAAATGTGTAGAACGCCTTTAGTAGTTTAGCCTAATTGCCCTGCATGATTGATTTGCAATTCAACAAAACCTCGGTCGCCTAAAGATTTTACTGTTGATCAAATAAACTGAATTCGATTACATACAAACACATTTACATAAACTAAATTGCTAGCGATTTCAATGTTTCATTATTATAATATCTTTTATGATATAATATGAAGGCTAATAATGGGAATAAATTCCTGTAACCATTCTCCACCGTATTCATCGTATAACATCTGTTGTAATACTATTTGTTGACCTGAATACTTGACCTTAGTATTTTACTATGAAATAAATAAATGGAATTTAATAATCTAATTAAAATTAATTGTGAATTGTAAAATTAACATTAAGAACTTCACAGTCTGCCATGAATTTAATAGAAAATTTAATTAATTTTTAATAACCAAACACTTCAAATTTTCTTATTTTGTTTATTGACAAATATACGAGTACATATTATATTAAATTTATACATTTATAAGTAAGGCACTAAATTCTGAAATTATTCATATTCTTTTGTAATAAAATGACAATTATTTAAAGTTTTGAGTAAATACTAACCAAAAAATTTAAATAATAACCATACCGCGTAATCCATAATAACGATAAGATATCCTTTTAAAATATATAACGAGTCAGTTTAAGAAAAAAAAAACGGTATTGCCCTAGTGTCATCATGAAATTCTTCTACATTTATCAACATATTTTTGTTGTAAGTTGTGTAGGTTGGTTTATAAAAGAAATTTATATTTAGAATCTATTATTATTACCGAGGGTAAAATGTATTTTGGGATAATTATCCTCACTTTAGAAAAGTATTACTAGTTTTGTGGCTGTGAACCTCTTTTTTACAAATAAGGAACCAAAGAAAGAGTTATCGTGTGTTTTATCAATTTTCCGCTTGTTTTTTGTACTACATGGCAAGAACTGCTAATTATTTAATAAACTCTGGCAAGATAAATATTTTTATTGACACACTATTTTAAACTTTGTCGATGAATTTCCCCATCATCTTAATTTCATAATATATTAAATTCGACGATATCATAACCATCATATGCCGATAGACATGTTTTTATTGAGGCCATTAGCATATCTAAAACGTTAAATAAATGTACCAATTTATGGCACATTTATTTAATTTAATTTATAACAAGCAATAGACAATTTTAAATTGGTTTATAGTTTTCAAATAAAATTATATCTGTACCTTAAGGACCTTTGTATTTTTTGTTAATGACGTAAATAAATAAAAACATTAATTTTTATTTATGAACGTCACTTAGGCTTTGGCTTATGTAACTATTAATTTTGTGTACATAATATTTCTCTGTTATGCAATAAGTACAACTCTAGTCGAATTAATGTCATAATATTTCAAATTCAAAATTTTTAATAAAAAAATACGATAACATACATAGAAAATCGAGTACCTAAGTACCAGTTATGTTGGCCGATTTGATAAGGTTCGATAAGGTAATTATTTCGTTAAATTAAAAAGTTCATCATTTATTTGTCGTATCTGTATTAGAAGATATGAATCTTTTCGTGTGTTTGGAGATGTGTGATTGTGCATATTTCCCTCGGTGAAACGTTTCCGATATTTATGCCTGTCGTAACGCTTTCTTCTACCTACCCGCCAATATTGACACTATTATGTAATATCTAGTCTACTTGAGGCTGTTATCTCGCAGATGGATATTATCGATTTATATTTTTTTTAAATTAATCGTCAACTTGAAAGTATTCTTTAGATTACGACACATAACCTTTTAATAACGGCTTCGTCAGCGGTCAAATTACCGTGACTTCGGTACTCGAAATTGGTCGCTTCACTCTCTTTACCTGAAGGTCTTTGGTTAGGCAGCGCCATACTATGTAGACTTAAATATATTGTAAAGTTTTAAAAAGATTTAAATGCTTTTATTGTAAATTTAAACCCAAGCCACTACTTATAAAAATACAAGTTGCCTTTAGATTCGTAACAGCCACCCACCGGAAGTGCTCGTAAAGTCGCATGCTGCAACTGGGTTACTGTTACTCGAGTGTGTCTTACCGAATTGTATCACGATTATGTCCGCTGCCTGGCGATTGGCATGCCTAATGGTTTTCCTACGAGTACTTCGTAGAAATAAATATTTTTTGTATTTTTTTTTTTGTATATCAAATAAAAGGTTCAACGTTTTAAAAAAGTCAACGTAGTTGGTTGTCGATCGCTCTCTCAAACATGATGTAATTAAAAAAATGATTAGTGTTCTTAGTGTAAAAGTAAAATTAATTGTAATTATTAGATTGAGGTAATTAATTAATTACAATCTATTGATAAATTGTAATGAAATAATTGTAATTTATAAAACATTGAACGTTTCTGAAAAAAAAAATCCATTTGCTTCAATTGGTTTTGTTAATTTACTTTGCTAGAATAAAAAAAGAAAATCCTTCATAGACAACACACATACGTATTTCATATAACTATATTTTTGAGCCTCAAAGTTGCACAATTTTCGCTAAATGACGTCTCGTATAAGTTTATATATCTATCTATCTATCTATATCACTTTATTGTGGACACGATAACTGCAGTAATTTTACAACAATCACTTTTAAATTGATAAATAAGTTTTTTCGAAAAAGTGAAATTTTTAATTTTCTTTAATTTTAATTTTCTAAATATATACTATATCGATTTTATTTATTTTCATTTTATATTATTCCTCAGATAAGGGCCTAAAACTTATCTTAGTAAACTTGATTGATAGCACCAACCATTGGTCCTAGGGGTGGAAAAAAGTAGTTTTTCAACATTCAAAAAAAATCATACATCCCTAAACAGGCACAGGATAAAATCCGTTTAAAATTTTAATTTTAGGACTATAATTTCCTTACAACTTTTATTTGAAACAATTTTTGATATGAGCAACCTTTACGGCAAAGTATAAAGAGGAATTCAGTATGCTCACTCTCGCTGCGCAAGGGTACGGCGGGTTGAGGTGCGCGGGCTGCCTCGCGGCGGGTAGATCGTGCGGCATCTCGCGCACCTTGCGGTTTGATATAACTTCGTATAGTTGGAGTTCGTCTATGCCCTACTTTGTCTACCTATCTATAAATCTACCTCCGCCTTCCTGCGTGCGTAATTTATTAATTTAGTAATTTCAGCATTAGATATTTTTTACCGTTAGATATACCAACTTCAATCTTTTTAGTATTAATCGTACATTTCCAGATCATATTGGCCTCAGTTTTATGTCATCATATTCGATATAGGCTCGAAGAAAGGCATAACAATGTTACCACAGCCTAACACGATAACATTATATTATATTAACTTATATTATATTATATTATATTATATTATATTATATTATGTTAACATTATATTTTCTTTCTTCTCAGGTAAAATTGGCGATTTATCGACCGATGCTTTGCAAGTTTCTTCCGAGCCAAATCGGAGCGTAAATTGTATGTAGGTATTTTAGTAGATTTTTGACCACTTTTTCTAACGTTTATAAACTTTTTATTTTAAATTTAAATAAATGTTATTTGGTTTTAAAACTGCCCGCACCAGCGGCTGGTATAAATGAATTAGTTTTTGGCGTGAACTTACTTTTTTATGATCAATTTGTTTTTATATATCAAAAAAGATATGTAGGCTATCTGCCTGCGGGAATGAGCAGTAAAAATAAACACCGAGGTTCGTCGTAAAATCATGCTCTCCAAATAATAATACATTTAGTATTATGGAATATAATGTTATAAATCGAATGGTTATAATGGTAATACTAAATATTAAAATTTGTTGCTTTAATTATTTGAATAAACTTTGTTTTTGTTGTATAAAAGTGTTTTTTTGAATTAGGTAACGTCAGACGATACGAACGGACGATAGTCTAATTAAGGGGGTAGGAAATGTAGTATAGTGCCAATCTACACTAATATTATAAAAAAAAATGTGAATTTAAAGAATTCAATTATTAATCGATTTGGGTAGGTTAGGTGTACTTTATTTAATAATTACTTATGTAATAAATACACACATTATGCTACTATTCAACTACGCTACATCTTATTGTGCTAAAGTTGAGCGGTGGCCATGAAGCAATAAAAAATAGTATTTTTAAATAAATCAATGGTAAATATGAATCTTGAGCGATCAATGCACTTTGACGACACTTTTTTAAATAAAAAAAAAAAATGCTTAAATGCGTATACAAACTTTCGTGTCTGTGCTGTTGACCGTTAAAGAGTTCCTTCGTTTGGAGCCATTCCTGGGTGTAGAATCAGGTCATCCTTACTATATTCTCATGGGAATTGAGCGAACGTGTGAAATTTCAACTCCATAGGATACGAGGAAGTGGTTTTTATTCAGCTTGCATTTCATTCATCCTCGACTTTGGTCTAATCTCATCGCGGGAATCTCGACAATCTTAGCTGACCGTAAGAGAGTTTCATAGCGTTCAATTATCTTTTAATTTGAACGTCAGCTTGCTGATCGCGTTGGCCATGGCGCTTCGGGCGCACCGATTATTATTATTATTACTATTATGACAGGCTGCGGCTGCTTTCACTCGATCATTTTTTTTATTAACTCCGGCCATAATCGATTTGTATGACTTACTTCTCGTCGTCTGACATAAGGCTTTTGCTTAACATAAATGCCACACTTTGTTACGAGCAGCGGCCTAATTTTGTTTTGTACGCATGCGCTAAATATGAAGAACTATTAGTAAAGGTGAAGCATACTTTTACAGGGTGTCAGATTTTACCTGCGCGACCAGTAAGCAATTATTGGTTTTTAGTTCATTACAGCTTCATAATATAGAAATTAAAAAACAAACAAACTCTCCATTTGCCTTTCAAATACCTTTTTACCTATGGCTTTAATGTCTTTATAAGAGAGAAATTCAACTAAAAAAAACTATAAGCAGTTTATCATTTATTAAATTTTTCAGAAATTTAAAAATCTGCCTTTAAAGACAAGATCAAGCTATCCAAATATATTTTTTTATGATTAAATATCCAATGGTTACCAAATGCCAACTATAGAAGGGTTTGAATGAATTGAAATGATTATTTATTAGACATTTTTTTTTAAACTTTATTATTATTTTTTTTACAAAACACCTTTACATTTCCCCACAAAGACGGTGCCTTTTCTGTGGGTAAAAAAAACATTCTATGTTACAGTATAAAAGTTTCAAAAGGGTTACATCAATAAGAAAAAGGAAAAACAAAAAACAATATAATAAAATGCAAAAGCAATAAATAGATAACAACCAAAAGTAAAAAATAAAAAGCTATCAAAAGCAAAGTTAAAGAAAAAAATAAAAATAGACAGACAATTTATTTTTATATTTATATATATATATATATATACTCGTATGTGTTTTCGTAGATCTATAGCCTAAACTTACTTAACTAACCTACTCTCTTTCCATCTCAAGCAGGAGCAGGTAGACCTTTTTCAGATTTTTTTTCCATTATATTTATCTTTATCTTCTCTTTAACCTTATATTTAGGTACATTGGAAAGATTTTTATTCATATACTCGTTAAAAAGAGTCTTAAAGACTATATTTATTACATACACTACACGCTACACATACCTACGAGTATTTACGCAAAATCTACGTGCACACTAGCTTGAAAACGGGTTAGATGTGCACAATTTATTGAATAATTTAATTTAATAAAACTTCCATAGATTCATATTACCGCAATGAGGCTTTTAATAAATACCTATAGTATAAAAATAATGTTTTTATTGACATTTATTTAAGTATCTTCAAAAACTATAGTCACATATAATAAACACAATATAATGCAAAAAGTAATTTTAAGACATAAAATATGATAGGTAGTACGTTATTACGCCATAAGGAATAACTAGAAATACGCCCAAGCTATACCTGTAACAATTGTTTCAGCGATGTCTTCTCAGCCCAGCGGAGCAAGAGGCGCGACGTTTCAGCGTTTCCTTACACGTTCAGTTGTATGAATCCAAATCACTGTACCGCGCATGGAGAGATTTCACTTTAAAATCTAAGTATAATGAGAATCACTAATGAGGGTGTTTCTATAGTTGACCAGAATAAGGAAAATATTAACGAGTGTAACAATTTACATTATTATACTATTATACAAAACAATATATAAAAACAAAAATATATTAATTTTAAAAATTTTCAGGTCTCCCTAATAATTATCTGGGTAGAAATTTGAAAATAGTTTTCATTTACATATTATATTAACTTTTGTGATAAAACGAGGACTGTATCTCTCTCTCTCTCCTTTATTTCTCTGGGTAGGTAGCTTTTGAGACGTTCCGGAAATTGCACACTGCATCGTAGAATTACAGGTAGGTAGGAAGGAATACATTATTTTATCTACGCTGGTAGTGTCAAATCGTATTTATTTCCATTGATACGGCGTTAGTTATGCTATTTATTGATTCTTATTCCGCAAAAAATTTAAACGCAAAAATGTTTTATAAGGTACATATTATTTCTATTATACATATAATAATATGAATCAACTGAAATCAAAAGAAAGAATGAATTCTGAAAGAATAAAAACAACTACCTATCTTCACAAATATTGCCAAATCATGAGTATTGTGGGTTCATGGTGGTGATTTACCCATATGAGTGACTTATTTATTACTAGTGACGACTCACAAAAATAATCAAATTAAATTGACAATATTTTAAAATTTAAAACATACTTCTGAGGGTACATATCTTTAAGGTAATTCTCAATTCTGCAGAATTAATATACTTGTAACTATTTAGGCAAAGTTACAAAAGCCGGAACGGTGGAGAGCGATGCACTCTTTTGGTAAACGGTTTCATTATTTTTAATCGTTATTTAAGAAAGCACTTGCGGCTGACAACAGATGGCGCTGATCGTATAATCAGAATTACAACAGTTATTTGAATTTATAAAAAATAATTACTCGTTTGTTGGTTTTCGTTATACTATATTTTGTAATAATATAAAAAAGCTTTAATGATGCACACGATGTTTGACATACAAAAAAGTAAAATTGTATTATTTTTATCAATCTTTTTTAAAATTAGTTTTAAATTAGTTATTTAACTTGTATATTTAATGTCATTTCATTCAAAAATTTAAGTAAATGTTACAAACTTTTCTTTTTGCAATAAAACTTATTTAATGTTCAATTTCAAAATTAAATTGGTCATTTTGTTTGAGGGAAGATTTTCGATGAGATTGTTTTGTTGCCAAGACAGTTTGTTGGCAACGATCAGGCTAAGTTGATTGAGCGTTTGACGTCTGAAAGCTCGGATCCTCAGTCCACACCAGAACTTCGCTCCGAGTGTGACGCAAGGATTAGTAAACCTGGTCGGAGCGCATTCTCGGCGGGGCCTTCTATGGGGAAAATATTGATGCGAGAGTGCTGACCCTGCTGTAGGTATAAACGGCAGGCTTTCATTCGCTCCAGGCAGTTGAGCGAGTGGGTGGCGGCGAAATCTCAAAACCCTTCAGTGTCCCGACTGGACGGAAAATTGTTTCTGGTCTTCTGAGAGCGGCGGATTGGCCGGGACAATTTGCATAATCAATATTTGCCGCCATACTCGCCCATAAAAATTAAATTATGTCAATATATTATATATATTAGTAAAGTTTATTATATATTTTTGTCACATAATTAACTTATTTTCTCCTATATAGTGCATTTTAATATTGAATCGCCCTTTTTAACGCATTAACTTACCATGTTTCTTAGATATGTACATTTTTATAAAGTTCACCATTAGGTTTTAACTGACATACGAGTACACACCAGAAACTCTAACTTTCGAATCTATTTTTTTTTTTGTTTTCGTATTTGGCTCCAACGCTATTCAAAATTTAAATAAATATATATTTAATGTAATGTAAAATATTTTTAGGGTTATTTCTCTATCCTTATTTTACTTTTATTCTTTGGGTATTGTTTGTAGTTGCTTATACTACGTCGGTAGCTTCTTCTGATTTCTCTTACTATGGGTAGTAGTTTTTACTATTAGTTATAGTATCAGTTAATATAATAGTAAATTACTACGATATTTTAATTGTTATCGATTATTTTATTCATATACAAACTGAATAATATTGCACGTAACATTTTTATTATGTATTTTTCTGTTCAATATTATTTATAAACAGCCGTAAAAAGATCGATCTCAGCTTGACGACTGTAACAATCATAATTCCATTATAATAATGTGTCTTTATCTCCTTTTTTACGCAGTTTTCAATGTAATGTCTTAGTTGAAACGGAACTTTATACGCTCTTGTAGCAATTGCTAAAGTAAAGAATTACAAGCAATCAATAGTAATAAAACTCTAAGTTTATTTTTAATTTTATTGATAGATAACATTAATAATGTAAAATATTTACATCGATTCCATAAACCGTATTATAATGCTTTCAGTTATCATTTAAGTTTAAATTTTATGTGCCTTTTATGGCACGATTTTTATATTGCTGTTTTGCACTATAATGGTTTTAACAGAAATTAACTTCATAAAATCCTTGTTACATTTGCTTACAGGGTATACATATCTAGTTTAATTAACCAAAATTATTTTCTGTCCTTTGACTAGGATTATTTACAAAACATATACTTACCTACATCATTTATATGTATGCGTAATCGCTACATTCTAGAAAATATGTAAAATGAATCTTAAAACAATAACAATATACAAAATTACATTAGATACGTACTTAAAATTATTACCTATTATTTTTACGTCGCACTTGGTAACAAAATGTCTTTATTCGTATGAATCATGGGTGTGATAAACTAACTAAACCTCGTAAAACTGCAGAAATGTAATGAAAAAAAACCAGTTCAAATATTTATAAAATCTTATACCATGTCGAAAGGTTTTTATGAAATGTGTATTGTCTGCATACAGTAATTTGGTCTATTCCATGATATAGTGTTAATGGTAAAGTCGATACATTAAATGCAAAATCTTCTTACAAAAATTTTCGTGTTATTTGTCTGTAAATAATATTTTTATTCATTGTATTCTCAATCGAGCAACAGCGTTGATGAAAACAAAACTTACTCCTATTTATAGCAACGTATTTACAACCAATCTTCTTTAATAATATCTGATGCCTTTTCTCCTATCATAATCACCGCAGCATTTGGATTGCCGCTCACAATTACAGGCATTATACTTGCATCGACTACTCTTAAATTGCTAACGCCATAGACTTTTAGTCTCGGATCTACCACAGCTTCAGGATCACTCGCTGGACCCATTTTGCATGTGCCCGTGGGGTGATATATCGAGAATGTAAAGTGCCTTGTAGCGCAGTCCCAATAGTCATCGCTAAACATTGTATGTTGCTTGCAGCCAGGCATGGGTATAGACAATGGCCTTGAACCAAATTTTTGGAAAGCTGATGTATTCGAGACAGCCATTGCAAGTTTGATACCCTCAATCATTACAAGCATGTCTTCCTTTTCTGCAAAATAGTTTGGTTCTATTATCGGAGGCGTGAGTGGGTTTCTATTCTTCAATGTTATCCATCCTCTGCTTTTAGGGCGAAGCAAGAGGGGCAATATACTCCAAGTTTCAGTTTGTTCGATTGGTTTATACATCGTGTTGTAAATCCTATCCCTCAGATTTAAAATCTTTTTTATTTGATCACCCGCGTCGGAATTTATCGAAGATGGAGCAAAGTGAAATTGAATATCTGGCCAATTTCCAGATGAAGGCGCGTATTTCGTATTTAGAAATGCTAAACCTTCAACGCCGCTCGCAGTAAGTGGCCCCCTCTCATTGACTACATACTCCATAAATACAGGAAATGTTTGGAACCTATCTTTTTTAAAAGTAATGGGTTGATCAATTATAAATGTGAGGCCCCCTAGTCCCACATGGTCTTGAAGATTGTAGCCAACTTTCAAATCAGATATGACTGGAATTTTGTGCCGAGTTAATTGATCAGCTGGTCCGATGCCACTAAGCATCAGGAGCTGAGGACTATTAATAGCTCCAGCTGAAAGTATCACTTCATTCTTAGCGCGTACTTTTTGTTTCCTGCCATTTCTGACGTACTCAACTCCATATGCTCTCTTGTTCTTGTCGATTAGTATTTTTGTGACCTGTACGCGCATAACAATATGAAGGTTATTTCTTAACCTTACTGGCCTGAGGAATGCTTTCGCTGTACTACATCTGCTTCCTCTCCTCATAGTATTCTGGTTTAGCATGAATCCCGTCTGCTTTTCGCCGTTTACGTCTCGGAACTCGTATCCAAGTTCCTTCCCTGCTTTTATAAATGCGATCGATAGAGGACTTCGCCACGTAGGTTCTTGAACTGTCAGGTATCCACCTGTGGCGTGGTAAGGCGTTTTGGCCAAGTAGGGGTTTCTGTTGTCTTCTGATTTGAGAAAATACGGTAGTACATTTTCGTATGACCATCCAGTATTACCTAGCGATTCCCACAAGTCAAAGTCATTCTTGTTTCCTCTCACGTAGATCATAGCGTTCAGCACGCTAGAGCCCCCTAACACCTTACCTCTAGGCCAATTGCACCTGTCCCCTATCATTCCCATACAGTATGCCTTGTCGGCTGATGGATTCGTCTTATATTGCCAGTCAACGTCCGTCAGTTGTAGATATCCTAAAAGGGTTGGCACATCTGAGACCTCGTTCTCGTCTCTCCCCGCTTCTAATAGCAATACCGACCAGTTGCCCATGTCCGAGAGACGTGATGCTACCACGGCTCCGGCCGACCCCCCGCCCACTACGATGAAGTCGTACTGCTGCTGAATCTGAAATTTAAAATTGTTGACGATATTATAAATTATTTTAATAAGTACAGAGGTAGCGTATTGTTTTTTCCTTAGTATTTAAATAGAGTTTTTAAAACATTAAACAAATAAGAACCTGACGATTAAGCTTACATATAAAGGCCGCAAATAAAAATGAGCAGAAAAGCGAATTAAAATTATATGAAAATGTATATATTGTATTGGAGAAAATGTTATTACAAATAAAATTAATTGCTCATATTTTAAGACAAATCATAAAATTTGATACGTTACAATTACAAGAAAATGCCTAAATTAAACAATATTAACTGCAAAACCTTAAAATTAGTCGTGGGACCAAACAAAATCATAGCTACTGAATTTAGTTTCTATAGCTCTTTAACTAAACTAAATTTATATACACGTGAAATTGTTGGAGCTCTTCTGTTCAGTGTCAATTTTAACAATTGTATCCAATCACACCAATTTCTTTGCGAATCCATTTCACTATAAGTAGGATTGTGTGAATGGTGCGTGGAATTAATCCAGAACCGTAATTTAATTACCGGGCAAAGTCGATGTATTTAAAAACCTATTGGTCAAACATATAGAATCAAATGGTTATTAATAAATATTATTAATAAAATCAGAATGATTCCAATTAGTCCTGACACGATCTTAAAACAGCGACTAAGAAATGATTTGCAATCATAAAACTTGTTTAATTTAACTCACATTTCTGACATCGATTGGATGCGACTCGGGATCCAACGCTTGGTAGTTGAAATAGGTGAGACCCATCGCGATCAACGGCACTACGCCCAATACAGGCGCCAGTCCTGCTACAAACTGGGCTGCCATCTTTTCTCGAGAACTGCATTAATATCCTTTGTCGAAATGCAACTGGCTGCTTCTTAAATAGTTTATTTTTCCAAATATTACTTGCTTTATCGTGATCTTTTGAATTGCAACCTTTGCGTTTAGCTCTTTCCTCCTTTCTCTTGATTGCTTCCTTATTTCCTTATATCGTTTTATGTTCGAAGTATTCTTTAGTATCTTTCAATCTTTTGATTTTATTCCAGTAAATTTACACCCTCAATCTTCAATGTTCAATGTTCAATCTTCGTGTAGTGCACTATTTTTTATGTTTCTATTTGTCTCTAAGCACGCTCAGACCCAATTTTCTATGACCTCCGCTTGGCTCTCGAGTATTTTTGGCGTGTAATTGCGGATTCCACACTTCTTCGCAGCGGCCGTCGGCTCCGGCATACGAGGACCCTCTTTCTGACGGGCCTGTTGCCCCTGATCCAAGAACGACTTGATGGAAAGGTGTCTCTCCAGGTACAGCGCCGTCTCCTTGTCCGCGTCGAGAAACTTCAGGCGTTCCAGCTTGTTCTTCGATATCTTTATCGGGCGGTAGATGTTGCTGTTGACGTCCTTGTAGTGCGCGTTCTTGTAGAGTGGCAAGTGGTAATAGTCGCCGCTGCCCGAGCTGCTTGAGCCGGATGAACCGCGGTAATCGGAGCCACTCCTGAAACAGTTTCAGTTATAGTCAATAAACTCTGATTTAACCGAAAAGTTCTGTAAAATCATCATTTGTTGTGTACTGAATTTTGGTAGGCCCAACCGGAGTATTGCATACAATCTGTTCGATAATTAATTCCTGTAGATCGACAAATCCAAAACTTGTTGTAACCTGTGCCAAACTATTTCTGTAGATGTAGTATAGGTGTATTTAGTGACACATAATTTAATATTATTATTTTTTATACTACAAGCTTCAACATAAAATGCAACGAGGACCTAATTAGGTTCTGCGGCGGCACATACTGCTGCACGGATCGATCTTAAGGAGAATAAGTCTATTTTTTTTTAACCTTAAACAAGGATTTATTTTACAAAAAATAATTACAGTCAACGTGTTAAAAATTACAAAAGTTAAACAAAATCTATGTAACAAAGAAATGGACTGATGAATTTTTGCATGGCATGCAAAACATCGTAATTTTTACGTCTTTGACCTAATTATATTAAATTAAATAATTGATTGATTGATTGATTAACTATCTTATTTTTTTTTTGAATACATGCTTTATCTAATTTGAATTATTTTTTAGTATATTAGTCAGCTTCTATAACAAATTTTCATTTCTAATTTTCTTGTTTATTTCGAATTTTGTAAAGGCCTCCTATCAAGGTCTGTAGAAAGGTATCTATTTAAAAATATATAAAATTATAATATGTAGCGCCATATTAATACATTACTATAATTTCCTCAAAACATAAATTTTTATTTGATTTATCAAATTGTTGTAGGAATTTAGACATTTTATTTATACGTAACGTGCATGCCGATGATCAACCTTTATTTACTAAACCTAGATTATAGGTCATAAGTTATTTATTTACACAAAAAGTGCACAGAAACAATAAATGGCAGTAATTTACTTACACATTAACTAAAATTTTAAAAAAAAGCATACATTTATACGTTTTTATTTATTGACACATAATTGACATTATATGCAAATTTCTACCTAATTAGGCAATGCCCGTCCTAAGGTAGACTTTTCTATATTAGCATTTATTTTTAGTGCAGCAGTTGAGCAGCATACACTTTCGTTATGTCATAAATATACATCTTTCATTAATATATATCATGAAAATATATTATATTTTCAGGAATTCTTATATAGAACAAACGCTTTAATCGATGTTTTTCTTACTAGTATCAAACAAGCATATTGTGAACTCAAGAACGTAGACAGATGATTCCGATTTTATGGGATCACTCAGGTTCAATCCTTACCGCGCCTTGTGGAGTACGAGTTAAAAGCGCGATTATTTTTAGAAATCAGCTACTCGCGTCAGACGATGATGAGGATGATGGTAGTCATGTTGTCTTACCTGTATCCGCTGCTTTCGGAAGAGTAGTTCTCGCTCTTCCTGCTCGGAGACCTGCTGGAGGTCTCCTGTTCGCCGGCCTCCGATTGGTGGGTCCTCTTCGTCTTCTGTCTCTGTCTCGTGTGCTTCCTCTCTATCGGCGACGTGCTGCTGGTCGAGGAGTGCTCTTGTCCCATCTCTCGTCGGCCCGCGCGGCTGTCCGTCGAGGTGGCCCCCGTCGGATGCGACTGACTCCTGAAAAACCGACAAAATCTAAGAGGGACGTCTTCCTTCAGAACCTACATACATACAAAGGCTGTTATAAGTATTCCTGAGAAGTTTAATAAATGATAAACTGCTAATAGTTCTTTTTTAGCTTCCTTATAAAAGACATTAGCGCCCTAGGAAAAATAGTAATTGAAAGGCAAATGAAGGATGTAAAACAAAGAAATGTTTGTTTTTCTTATTTCTATGAGCAATTAATTGACTTTGATTATATAAACATTCGATGCTTCGCATAATAGAAAATTCGTGCTGCTTATTTGTTATTTAACCGGCTAAATGCAGCACCAGCTAAAAGAGTTAAAAATAAAATTATCAAAAGGCAACCGAAAATACGTTTTATTAAATAATTTAAAACAATTTAATACAAAAAAAAAAATATGTGACCTTATCTAATCATTTGTGGTTCGTCCCAGTTCGGTATTTAGTGCGACCCAAAATAATCAATAGATTTTGTGTCACGTGATAAATTATTAACTATGCTACGAGCTCATTGTATATTCCGTGATGTCATTGCCATCTTTCTATTGGCAACACAACGGCGGTCTATCTTAGAGAAAGCAAAATTGGTATGCGGATGCTTTGATCTGAAATACCCGGTTATTTATAATTCGGGGTAAATATTAAAATTTATAAATACCCAGGTATTTTCAAAAACCATTTTTAATAGTTTTTTATTTTATTTGTATACGGTACTCCAACAAAATATTGAATATATCACTTGATTACATTAATTTTAGGTAAGAGACACTTAAGTAAGGAAAACCTTATCAATATTTAAATAAAAAGAGAACACCAGATGCATATAAAAGATAAAACTAAATAGAAACAATTCAAATTATATACTATATAATAATACATACACTAAAAATATAGATATTATATGGTTACATACAAATAAATATATTATTGTCTATATACTACTTTTATACACATATAAGCGATGCAACCATCTGTGTGTTCGGTATTAATTTTTCTTTGGACATCTTGGCTATGTAATATGTTTGAAAATTTTCAATCAGTAAAAATATTAAAAAGCATTCGAATTTTCCAAATGTCAATACTGTCAGACTTTTATATAAGTAATGTAAACTAACGGCGTCTATTATAACGTAAGGAATCGTCTAAATACGGTATTTATGCAATACATTATACACTATATCCACACACTATATATATATGTATAAGTGTAATGTATGAACATAAATATGTACCTACTTTGTTATATTTGATTAAACTAAATGCGGAAGTAAGTAATATTTCTTAGACAACAGCAATAAAATTTCTTACGAAATTAGCCCTGATTCAAGTGATGACCTAACTTTTTGTTATATTCTGAAACTAAGTAATGTCAAAAATAAATTGTTTTTGAGGCAATAATATCAATATTTCATCTATGTAGGTATATAAATTTATTAATTTGTTTTATAAAAACCTTATATAAAGTTAAATTAATCTTTATTCAATAATATTATAAGAATATCAAAAAAATATAAATAACCTCGTTTTGGATATTTACCCTGCGCGGGGTAAATACCCAGGTACGAGTTATTCCCGTTTACCCCTTTTATCTGACGATATAGTTACATATACAATTCTAGACTTCTTTATTAATTTACATTTATTTATTGAAGCGAAAAAAATTCGCGTGGCAATATTTCAATTTCAATTCAATGCATGTTTGAGTGCTTGTTATTTTACTTAGGCGACATTCTCAGGGGCGTATCTGGGTTTCACAGCTCGGCCCAGCAGTCGGCGTTTGGCGCCTTCTCCCCAGGTTATATATTTATCTTGTCATTGACAAACTTAGAGTACAACTGATAACAATTTGTAACTAAGTTAAAAATATGAGTTCCATCTTAATTAGACCTAAAGTCCTAAAGAAGGAAATTCTTGAGTGTAAATTTTTATTTAATTTGCCAACTTTCATGCGTAAACATACGTACATAAATAACGGTGATTATAAGATTAAATAATATAAATTAAATGAAAGTTATAATCCACAATTAGGTTTGTAAATATATATTTTTATTTATTTATAATATGCCAAATAAAAATTATACCACATTTTCTCTAAAAAATACAATAATTTAAAATAATAAATAATATAGAATGACACGTCATGGTATTAAATAATGTTATCTATATACTACGTTTGTGGGTGTGTGCTATAGATGAATATATATAATCGATGCCGTAACGTGTTCACCTTTTAGAATGTATCCATTTTCTGTTAGCCAAATACTAGGCCATTTCTCTAATACCTTTTTGTTAACATTTCTTTCGTGTTTGGCCTAATCACGTCAAACACGAAGGCCGATGCCATATAAATCGATCATAGGTGTTTTGTACGTAACTACGCCCGATGTAGTACGGGCCTTAATAACGTGATCACGAAACACGTAATATATTTCAATCGCGTGCTACACAGACTTGTTGCTTTCTGTTCGCTTTGATCAAAAGCGTCCAATTCAATTTTCTGCGCCCTACTGGGAATCGTTAAAAACTAGGCCATTAATTAGAAATATCGCACCCAGTTTTAATGGATTGTTTTTTAATGTTGCCATAAAAAAAACAACTTTCGTTTTACGCCAAAGAGCTGAATTAACACATCATTTTATTAGTTTACCTAGTTACACTCACATTCAAACTAATTATTTGTACAGATACAATTACACGACATGACGCAAATCATATAAAATTCCGTTGGTGTTAGTTACCACGCTATTTTAGAACTAATGCTTAAAAAATCTTGTAATAAAGCATAGTAAGAAAAGTATTTTTAAAAACAAGCTTTTATTTAAGTGCTTGAATGCGTATACGTATTACGTAATTTCGTTTGGAGCCATTCATGGATGTAGGATCAGGTCATGCTTACCATAAAAATGCATTGTCCTCGGAACTGAGCCATGTCAAATTTCAACTCCTTAGGATAAGTGGAAGTGGTTCTAATTCAGCTTGCAAGATTTGAACTAAACCGACATACAAACATTGCAAGCTAAATTTAAGCTCGTAAAAAGAATATTTTAATGTATTCGTACAAATAATTTATTTACACAAATTATTGTGAATAACTGCACCCAATTTTTTTTCTTACTACGCCACTGCTCTATTGATTACACTAATAATTCAACGTTGGCCAATAATTCAATGTTGGTGACAGTTTCATAGAAAAGGTGAAATAATATGTCAATTAGACCATTAAGAATAGATTATTAGAGGGGTTATTTTGCTTAAGCGATTTTTTCCTTTAATCGAAAGTTTATCTAATTAACTTATGGGTTTTTTATCCAACGTATCTACAATATGCTTTGATTAGAACTTTGTACACAGTATTAAATATTTTAAATTAGAAATCGAAAAAAATGTAAATTTAATTTTTTTTAAATAAACAATTAATAAGCTCTACCTACTTATAAAAAACAGTGATACAAAATTTTTGAATGATTAAAATAGAGTTTTTCCAGTTGTGATTTATTGCGTGAGTGCGGCGAGATCAGGTTATAACAATCCTCTCATCTCGTTTCTCTCAGCGCTTTTGGGCCGATCCAAAACGCAAACGCACCGCTTAAATGTCGAATCATCCAATATTTAGCCACTTTTTTTGTGTAGTTTCAATTTTTTTCACTTTAATTTAGCATTTATTCGTTTTCAGTTTGACTTTTGCTCCCTGACGATGCATATCAGGGACCTAGTGTATTCAAAATGCAAGCGTTTTCGCATAATTTTACGTCTCCCTCTATCAAAAGGAGCGCTCCCGAAAAAAGGTGAGACAAACTAAAACCGGTTGTATTTTTACCTAGAAAATTTTGGTATTAATATTAAAAAAAATGTATGGTGAATAGGTAAAATGAGAATTTTTGCTTATTTGTGGAACAAACAACTATGATATAAGTATTTTTTCATCTTGAAGAATTATTTAAAAATAATATGTTTTATTATCCTCTTACAGTTCTTTTTATTGTAGATAAGATAAAAAAAATAGTTTCTTGGTTTCTGGCTCAGTCATTGCAACTTTTTCATCGTTTATTTTTAATCTATTTGGTATTATCTAATAAATAAAACACATTTTAGCTTTCTCTCTTTTTACCTCTTAAAATTATCGTTATCGCTATCGTCATAACGATGTTTAACGATGTTATAAATGGTCTTTGTTAATTTTTTATTTCTTCTGACTCGGTATCAAGAATCACGGTAATCGTACTTATATAAAACAAAATAAAATAAGCACATTTCAATAATCAATCGCCTGTCACACGTTGTTGAGTTTTTGTCGCCTTCGCATAATTTTACCGCTTCCAGGTTAGTTTTACCGCATCTGAGGTGTCGGTGAAAGCGTAAAAAGCGACGATCCCGCCGCCATGCCGATGCATAATTTTCACTTTTTTCGCGTATTCTCGGCGATATTTCAACAAATCGACGGTAGTTTTTAAATGTTTCTCCGAAGGCATTGTTGCGTTGCCAATCATTTATTAAAATTGCACGTTTTCTACCGACGGCGTTATCTGCATGTCGTTATCTATTCGAACATACATAATGCCTTCATTCAGGGGAAAAATTATCCATCTGAAATGTCCCTTTGCCATGAAATTATAAAAATTGTTATATAGTTCTTTTATACCCACCAACTACCCGGGGTTGCGGTGGTATTCTTTAAAATGGTATTGGTTTATATATATATGGTATGCGTACTATATACTTTATATACTATTTTAAATTCTTAAAATTCGTTTAATGTATGAAATTCATTTGAATATATTATGCAAGACTTAATTGTGCATATTAGTCTAAATGCAAAAGGGAGATGCAACTAGAGTTATTCAACCTCGGACTTCGTTCCGGGTTGGCAGCTAGGCCCTGCAGGCGGCTATAACGGCGCCTTTGGGTCGCTTTGCTACTCATCTTTAGGCCCATACGCACGACTAAATTTGTTTTTTTCGTAAAGGTGCCTTCGGCGCCCGACAACTCGTGCATGCGTTGACCTAGAAGTTCCAAGATGTTTCCAAACTGCCCAAAAACACTTATTACCTAAAAAAAAAACCTTTACAATTTTCCATCCCCTTATTTGTAATCAAATTTTAAAAGATAATAGCTACTGTTGGTCATACTTAAAAGATAGATATGCTATTGCGTATTTTTTTGTATGCGTACGATTTTGTAGTATATTCATACAATGTATCTGATGGTTTATTCAGCGTAAGCCAATGTAAGCACTCCCAAGTATCTTTTTACGACTTTATTACCGAGATTTTTTTTATTATCGAGATTTTTGTACTATTTTTAATTTAATATTTTACATATTTACCTTTCGGAAGAAATTCTTTAAATAATGATAAAAACCGTATCAAAATCCATTGTGTAGTTTAAAAGAACTATGCGATCAAACAGACAAGCGCGCGCATAGCGATTTTACTTTATATCTACTATTTATTGATGATTCAAATGGATGACGATGTGATGATGATGGCTTATGTCCACTATGTGGACATTTATTGTCGGGACCGTTTTAGAACTTGCCCGAGGCATCAGATGAGGGGGGATCCTTTATAGAACCCCAGCTTGAGTCCTCAGACGTAAAATTAAAACTCCGATGAGACAATATTAGGTGTGTGTCGATCGAATAGCAGCTACTTAGGTTCAGCAGCTAAAAGCGAAAGCGATGCTACTTTCTATGGCCAGGTCGTGTGCGCGGCGGACGCGGATAGCATTATCAAATCGGTTTAGGTGCTTTAACGAAATCAAAATTGGTACCGCGCACAATCCACCGCAACTGCATTACGCAACCGAATCACGAGCAGTTGTTTAACGAAGAAAGTTTCGATGGGTTACGGGATCATTATCGCCGTCTGTCATTGAAACATTGTATTTATACCAGTAGACTTACATATACTTAGAGTTAATTTAGTTATGCTTTGACGTGTTTCTGGACTACGATTATGGCAGTATGGCAACTGAGCGCTGTTACATTTGGGGCGGGGGGAGGGGGTTGAATTGTAGTTAAATTCAACAAGAAATACGTAATGGTTTTTTTTTATTAGCAATTCATTCGCTCGAAACTAATTCACGCTCAGTCAGTAGTATGAACATTTTATTTTATTCACTGTAATGTATTCTTAACACATATATACCTAGGCTTTAATCCTGCCAAATCTGCAGGCGCTTGGTGAATAAATGGACTATTCCAACTCGGTTCTATGACTGACTCACTTTTTTTTATTTATTTAATAAGAATATTTCATTTCGCTTGATTGCACAACTATACCTAACTGGGCATTTCCCATAACGAGTTAGTTCAAATACGAATACAGTGAGTTGTAAGTTTTGAGTTTAATTGCACCGAGCTACAGTAACACCGAGTGAGACGTTGATTGTTGAATTAATGTAATGTGTAATGTTGAGACGTTAATTGTTGAATTTGTATGCTAAGATACCTAAGGAAAAGGCACCAGCGTTCCTGGGGGTTTGTTATGAGTGCATTACTCAAATAAAAAATAAAAAAACAATTTTCTGATATTTCTAAAAGTATATTCAATATTATCAGTTCCCCCTGTCGCTGATAATCTGCACACTAATTTTATGTTAACTCTATCGTAAAATGTATAAATTAAGTTAATTATTGTTTCATCTGTATTGTGTTGTCCCATTTGTTATTCTGCATTGTTTTATTTTATTTTGTTATTTTACATTGTTTTGTTTATATATGAACCACCGAATGTAATGCTTCTAAGAAAATAAATGATGGCTATTCATTGGATGGGCAGATATAAAGACTTTAGCCTTCAAAACTGCTCGGTCGGTGGCTAGTCTAGTAATTTATATCAAAATTTTTATTTATTTATTTATTCTTTATTGAAAAATCTACAGTATTAATTTTTTATAATTACAAACAAAACTTATTACTAGTATATAAAACCAATTATAGATTTCGGTCATTTCACATGTTAAGATTAGCATAAAAATTTGAACAGTGTTCTTAAAATATATATAGATTATTAATATTATATACGTATACAGTAGATTTTTTAATTTTTTTGAAGTGTTATGTGTAATGCATTACTTATACAGTTGCCTTTTTACTTGAGCTTACCTTTAACCTTGTATTGCCTGGATTACAAAGTTTTGAATTCAGTAGGTTTACTATTACTAATGCAGACATCAAATTTTAAAGAAATAAAAAAAAGACATAACTAACACAATATTATTAGTAAAAAAATATTTTAATTTTACTGAGATATTAATGTACTCGTACATATATTTTTTTATTCTATGTATCACTGTTAACTATAAAAAAATAATGTCATTCGGTAAATTATGTCATTTTCTTTTAAATTTTTTAAAAGTTTCATTTGGTTTTTTTCTCGTTAAAAGTTTCTTGCATCTATCTGTACGTTTATAGGTTAGCTTTGTCATCGGAAAGCTAAACACTTACTGAATCATTAACGATGAGAAGTACCTATTTATGTTAATACTCGAAAGATAAGATGGGCGGGCAAGCTATTAGCTAATGACAAAAAAATATACGTATGTTTTAAATAAATCCCATACAATCTTCCATCTCTACTTCACCCTCTTAGAGGGTTTATTCCTAAATTTAGCCTTTTCTAGGGTTCAAGCTATCGCTATACCAAATCTCATCAAAATAGATTCAGCTGTTTAGCCGTGAACAGACGACAGATTTTCGCATTATTAATATTAGTATGGATTCCTAATTACTTTTTATCGGTCATATTATTGTACTGTATGATATTGTAATGCTGTAAATCTTAATGAATCTTTCCGGAAAACCACCATTATCCAACAAAACGATTGGAACTGTGATTGCGAAATTGGCTTCCTACATTCTTGCAAGTAGGTAACAGCATGAACTGAATTAGCATGCCGTGATACTTATTAATTATTATTACTAGGTACAAAACTAGCCTCCACTCCTTGTGAGATTACAGCTTCCTCGTATGGGGCTGAAATCGGCACGCGTACGAACTTTACCCGGAATGTCTGCTCTACTCTGGGGTTATTCTAAATTGATGATGATGGTAGTTCAAATGATGATAGTGTTGGTTTGGGGTTGAAGACACTCGCTAAGGCACGCATTTGCTCTCGGGTATAGAATAAACATCAGTGTATCAATGTTTCGGTAGAATTAAATTGTAGCTTTGTTATATAGTGATTAGAATTATCAACTCCTAAAATTAATTTCATAACCAATCTTTTTATTTAAAAAAAGATGCAGATTGTGAACTCTCACCAAACATCGTAATTTACCGATTCATAAATTTAATGACGATTGCAATATATTCTGTTAGTTTAAACTATAAATCAATAAAGTAGATAAGAGTTCATCTATTAATGAACAAGATTATAATTTCTAAACCGTAATAATTTGTTAAATCTTACTTCTATGCGGTTTGATTAATATGTTTGAAATATAAATATGATTAATATTTTGTTGCCAAAAAGTCTAAAAATTACTATATAATCAATATTTGTAGTAATATAATTGTAGTAAGTTTATAATTTATTAAATTTCTCAGAAATAGAAATTAATTTTAAAAATCTTCCTTTACTATGATTCAACATAAGATCAAGGTATCTAAACATATATTTTTTTGAATTAAATATCCACCAGTTGTATAAAAAAGGGTCTAAATTAATAGATATTAATATTTATTCTTTTTGCTTCGCCTTAAAGTATGTCAACGGAGATACGAAAATGAAGCTGCAACAGCACTCACTCTTGCCCAATGGTACCGATTGCGAACAGGTTTTTTTTAACGTTTGTACTGTGCTATGCATTTCGCAATATTCGTGTGAACCTGTTATATCAGAATGTCTGCCGAAACGTTATTTTTGTGCTACGGAGAGCATCTTTCCAATTTTCTGAATATAGTGTCAAGGTGAACTGACATTGTTATGGATCTATAATACAAAACATAGGAGAATCATATGATAAATTTATAAACTGTGCAGCGCGGAGTGCTTGAACGTTCATACGTGCATAACCAGAAAAGGCGTGCATGTTTAACCTTAATTTATTAACATTTTTTGAAAGATAAACATATTAAAGAAAAGGAATTCGTATATTTTTTTACCTCTTATGTTAAGATACTGTTCACACGAAAAAAACATGTTAAAACCATAGTCCATGCAGAATTCCTTAGATTTAAACAAAAAATAAATATAAATATTATAAATAATATAAAAACGAGCTGGTTGTTCCTTTGTCAAAGGAAATCTAAATTATTACGTTATTAACTAGATTGCATACATTTTTTAAAATTATGAGTTGAATGTGTTTTGTAAATGGAAAAGTGTATTTAATATTTAGATATTTGTTATCATATTGTGCAGAATAAATACATATTAGAGTAAAAAAAATTTTTCGAACGTTTCTACCTGTCATTGTGTAATTGGCGTGGAACTGCTTGTTTTCGGAATTATTTTAAATAAGTTCAAAATCTTAAATATCTTCTGAACCGTAAAACTTTGTACTAAGGTAGGTATGGATAAATATGTTCTAAATGGCGTCTTCAATCAGCTCCTAAAAGATTTGCATCGACCTGCCAAACATCCTGTATAATGATTTTTGTGGACTAGTGAAGACCACGAACGATATTGAAAAATCGAATACAAGAAATCTTACAAATCAGTAGTGCTGCCGTGCGAGTAAAATTGATTTTAATCCCCAGATAAATCTTGCAAAAGGAGGGTACTTTGGTTATCTGACATCAAATAGATTCTGTGCTTTTACTCAAATATTAAGATTGAGTTCTGCAATCCTTGAGCTACGTTCGATTTTCATTTCCCGTGGAAGTATCGTATTTACCGCGTATTACGCGACGTTGCCATACTTAAAAGTATTATCACATCAGACGCACTGTGCGGTCAATAATTATTTGTCAATAACTATTTTGTCATTACACTTTTCGCAATATTGACGAATGTTGACGAAGGCCGCCTAGGAACTTTTGAGAGAGTGTAGCGTACATGTTCACAGAATTATAATAATTGCTGCTTCTTTATTCGTGTGAAATCATCGAGTATTCGAGTGTTGTTTGGCAAGAACGTAGGTTTGTAATACGTGCACTCATTCAATAAATCTGCTTACAAATAATGCAACACTTCCAGGTTCAAAATTACATAAGACGTCACCAAAGATCATTTTTATGTGTTTTATCTTTTGGCCAACCTTATTCAAATCGTTGAACTTGATTTTGAATTTCTTGCTCATCTACACCTGTCAGCCTTGATTGTTTAATAAGTATAATTCCTAGATTAGCAGATTGTTATCGTGTAATTGTTATACATTTAAAAAATCGTGTAATGGGTGTGTGAGAGAAGCTCGGATAACTGCGAGATAAGTGAGTGTGAATGAAGTGTGAGAGTAGAGTGTAGGTAGGAGAGTGGAATGGAATGCTGATATATTGTATAATATATCAGATGATGGATATATTTTAATAACACGCCTAACAATTTCTTTAATTTTTTAAAATATAAAAAAATCAGAAAAGGAAAAAACTATTGAACGATCTGTCAAGGATGTTAATATTAGAGAAAACGTTATAGTTGAACTTACAGCGCGGTAAATTAGGAGACCTCATTAGATTTTAAAGACCTTACCAGCTGGGTCGGCAACACTTCTACCATAGTTTGCCTAGTCCCTTTCTTTATTTTATGTATAGATATGGATAATTGTCTAAGTATTCAAACAAACGAAGCTAAAATTTACGAAAGTTCGCAAAAAATGTTTAATTCGTCAAATTAGCTTTATTGTTTTATTTTTCTTTGAATGAAATAAATGGTTTCCATCAACCTACCCGTCGTAATACGGATAAATAGATCTGTGGGTTTTTTTTCTAAATTCTGTCAAAAATAATCTTAATTAACAAATTAGGAATGCTAATTTGCAAGTATTTGTTTTGTCCCCGTCACTATAAAAGATAAGTACCGTTTATTATCATTGTGGTTGTAGGTAACTGTGATTGAATGCAATGTTTCGCTGGACGTGAAAGTAAAAACTTTGGAAGACTGGTGTACTTCTTCAATCCTACGTAACAGGATCTGCGTTAAGTTGATCACATGGAAAATGTGTTAAGGTCATGTTGGACAGAATGACATTTCAGCTAAATAAAGACTAAGAAACTAATAAAGACTAATAAAGAGACTACTAAAGTTAATTTATATGGCTAACAATCTATCTATTTTGAAATTTTATAATTAATACCTATAATAATATATATTTAATAATAAATAATAAATATCTATTCAAAGCCACTTGGAAATAGTTTGTTAATAAATCATATATATTTTCTTTGCTTTGGTGTAATTTGTGTTAAATGGACATTATGATATTTACCCCCCAGTCTAAGATGTCATTTTGGCCGCATTCTCGATTGTATGCAAGCGACTTTCTTCTATCCGTTCTCTATCTGATGAGTGTGATTCGCGTGCGAGTATGTCACATTTGTAGTTCGTCGCACTTTTTACTCCTAATTTCACTGCACCGCCGTTTGCATGTAATTTTTCTTCGCTTTTTTTAACTTTTTTAATAGGACATTCGATCGCGCCAAATAGCTCCTAGGCAAAGTCTCCAGCTAAATGTTGTTCACTATATTCGATTTACGGGACAACATCACTAATTACTCTCGCACTGTTTTTTTGAAATATCTCATAGATTTCCGATTTGTCATTGCTTTGTTTTCTAATGTCATGTTTGTCGACGCATTTAATTGCCACTTTCTACGTTACGAGTTGGACACGTCCGAAACTGATTCTTCTTCGGATTACGACACCTAGCCGGTCGAAATAACGTCGGTTCAAAAGAAAGCGGACGTCGAGACGTGGAGCGACGCGACGCCACACTGGCCCGCGCTGACATCACTGCAGTTAGCTGCGTGCGCGCACGTTTAATTTAACTATCACTTTTACCCGCGTCGGACATGCGGGCTCGAACATAGTAAACACAACGTCCTGGCTGGCAATTTCATTTTGAAGAATTCACTTTTGGAGCATTTGAATATTTTGACGCAACCCCCTGCTTTATTTCCGAACTCGAAAAAGACGAAGGTCAGCGAGTGCATCGCCTTCGTTCAAAACCTTCGTACAAACACCGTTCCCAATTTACAATGTTGTTAAAATGTGGCATAAATTCATTTCTTATTGTAAAAACAGCTCCTTAGAATCTATTTTGGACGGGAAATGGTTTTTTTAAATAAATATTTGAGGAATGATTACCGATCTTTTGAAAAGTAAGGGGGTAACGCAGAAAAAACAACTAAATCAGAGGTAGCCGCACTTTGAATAGATAAAAGTAATAATATTTTGACAAAATTTTATTGCGAATTGGAGATATGGAAACTGCTGAACATTTCTTCCGCAATATTCTCGTTTTTTTTTTCTCTAACTCGTTGTTGTGTTCCAATTTGCCTAAATACACAAATATCGACTGCTCCCTTTGGTATGTATTGCAAAGAAAATCTCATAGCAAATTAAGGTCTTATTTTATCAAGTTCAGTCATTTAATTATGTGTTAAGAAGCGTGTGCAAACGAGTATGTCGAATGCTCAAGCGACATTAGACATTAGATATATCATTTACCTTAATATTTTATATGGTATTCCTTAATAAATATCTAAAGATGATCTAAATCATGGGATATATTACTCCAAAAACCAAATTCGCCAATGACACTTTTTTCTTGTCTATTTCAAATGTGATTTAATTTCGCTAGATGTTAACTCGGCTCGATGTTTATTTGTTTATTTTTTTATTCAACAGGTTTCCTCGTGTACATATTTTGTTAATTCATAACATACAAGAAAAAAATGATAATACTAAAAAAAAAAAACATTAAAAACAAAGAATAAAAACAACTACAAATGATTAAAAATAACGACTTCAAGCGAACAATAAATAACAAACACATAATTCACGCTAATCTCATAAAGGTGTAAAAGAAAGCAGGTTTTTGATCCTATCAGGCGAACAGACGAATATATGCGCGGAAATGGAATTTAATAATTCGACTGCTCTCCCAATCGGACTTCACTTATATACGTTAGTGCGACATAAATCGCCTAAATAACGTGTGCTTCCGTGATCTGCTCAAACGGTTCGGAACATAGAAACAAATGTCTCCGAGTACATGAGATTCTTGATGAATCCACGAATAACTTTAAAAAAATAGAATAATAATGTATGGACTTGAAGTCTATATAGTCTGTTTCGCTGTTAAACTCTAGAAACAAAATAAAACTAAAACCACTACTGCAAAATTAATATCTAAAAAAAATACCTTATACGTTATCTGTAAAAAGATTTAAAAATATTTTAAAAATATTACAAGGGCCTAGTTTGAGAAAAAAAAATGTTTTATAGAAATTGCCACACATAAATAAATGTATGCTTTATCTTCTAAGAACGTAGTTTGGAAACGTATTATTTAATATATATGTCTAGCTGATAATAAGGTATTTATTAAATTTGTCTGAGATAGAGATAAAGTTATGTACAATATAACTATGTAACATAATATAAGTATTATTAAATAGCTTAATTAAAGTGACAAGCGACTGTTACATTGTACAGATGTTTCCTGCCTCCCTAACTAGACGAATCTGTCTTTTCTAAGGGAAGCAGTTTGGGTTTGTTTGCTTACTGCGCCATTTCCGTCATCTGATCGATGTTATAATAATATCTAAAAGTTATTTAAACATAATGTAAAATAAATACAGAATATCAATAAACAATAAATCCATATCCATTTAATATTTTCATTACACAAAAATAAAACCAATATTGATATAAAAACATAGTTATTATATACAAATATATAATTATTTTAACTATAAGAATTTTAATTACAATAAAATAATATGTAAGTTTACCTTAAGTATACACATCAAAATAATATATTTAAATCTTTTTTTTTAGGGTGAATTATTGTTATAAAAAACAAAAACATTTTAAAAATTTCGTACTTATTACTGTGATCTCGAAGCTCTTCGCCACAATTTGTAAGCTCAGAAACACACCTTTGAAAAGTCAACGCTGTTCGTTAAACCGTTGGAAATAAATTCTTCAAATGATGACAGATGTCGCTAGATGCAAAAATACTATGTTTTTACAAATAAATAACAAAGTTTTGCATTCGACATTAGTCATTTTAATTTTAAAGAATTTACCTACTCTCTTATGTACCATGTTGATAGTTAATAATAATAACGTAAAAAGATATTTAATGAAGGTACTTATTAAGAACATTTATTGCGTGTTGTTATTTATTAATATTACACTAATATAATATGCTATATTCACTGGAATATTAATAAAATATTCAAATTTATTTTATTTAAAAAGAAACAGGTAACTGAAAATATTACGGATATAAGTTACAATAAATTAGTAATAGATACAATATTCCTCGCAGTGTAAGAGAAGGGGAGGGGGGAACCATTGATCAAGCATTTTCCCTGTGCAAATATTAAATTACTAAGAAGATTCACTAACTGGAGTTTATAATTAAACAGTAGATATACATTTCAGTATAATTAAACAGTTGATATAAATACTAAGTATACAATTTACCCAGTGATACTATATAACACGTATTTTCTGATGTTCGCTTATCCTACGAGGTTGAAATTTGACATGTTGGTTTAGTTCCGATGTCAATGCATTTTTATGGTAAGCATGACCTGATAACACAACCAGAATTGACTCCAGATCAAAGAACTCAATGGTCAACAAACAGCACAGTACGTGTTGTTTTTTGCAACACAAAAGCAACAATTTTGTGTACACATTCAAGCACTTAAATGAAAGCTTGTTTTTAAAAATGTTTTTTTTTTTTTTACTTATAATGTATTATTTATTTTTAATTGCTATTCGAACATATCATAAAACTAAGAAAATAATATCGAAAACTTCGGATTCCTTTGTAAGCATATTGCGCTCACGGAGAAGTGTGATATTTGGCATAGTAAAAGTTTAAATGGAGAAGGAGTGCAGAAAGCTAAAATTATATATAATATATGTTATAAATACATTAAATTTAATAAATAAAATGTTCTTACAACTGACAGCTCATTGACAGAATGAGTTTCGAATTTTGTGTGATTTCAATAGTCTGTCAATGTTAATGTAGTATCAAGCAAAAATAATTATTAATGCCGTCTTATACTTCTATAAATGTCAAATTTGCATGAAAAAATTAAAAGTGACAATGAATTGTGTCAAAAAATAAATGCAAATTGTGTTTTTTTTTTAAACTATTACTGACATTATATTATAAATTTTTTAGGTATTATTGCAGAGAATTAAGGCAAACAGAAGCTAATGACACTTATTTGTACACGCTCGCAGGTCGAATTTCGACCACTGGGCGACCTAGTTAATATTATTTTATGATTTTACCATACATACTCATATTGTTCACAATTAATTTTCTATTCGAAGCATACCTACATTTAGCATATCACGAAAAGTCGTATTTTTATTTGTTTTTGTCGTTTTTAAATAGTTTTGTTATAATTTTTGTTTTTTATGTAGGCCTAGGAAGTGTTGTGTTTCCAATGCCATTAAAAAAAATGTATAAAGGAGCGTATGCACCACATTTACATATTTATTTAAAACTTTCGCTGTGCAGTTTGCAGGCCTGTTATTATCTCGAGGCGATTTCCGAAATATTATTTAAGACCCGATTAACTCAAACGATAATAATAATATTTTCGGATATATGGGAGAGAGCGAACGGCCGTTCATCGCACTGGATTCCACCGACCAAACTTTCATCCCATGATCGCGATATAGAGATTCACGGATCAAATGTTTCGTTCGTATGCGCATTATTATTGTCATCACAGAAGAATATGTTTTTTCCTCGTCGTTTGGTTCTTGTGATTCGTCACATTTACTTTTATTATCCAAGTTTTTTGATAAATACATTTTAACTATGTCGATAAAAATTTGTATACGTAAAACGACGATGCTATTTATTTACTAGCCGGTGAACAGGTAGAGACCAGCAGTGGGCGTTATCATATAACTTCAAATCAAAATAACCTAATATTTAAACGGCTACAAAATAACCTCGTGATTTGTAGCTTAACTCGTCACCGTGCTACCGAACGTGTCGCCGAACATGTATCAGCTTCTTTGAACGCGTTGACTCTGTAGCTTGCTTATAGACTCTATTCACATACATGCAGGCATCATTCCAAAAATGGTTAAATTTGACCCAGGTAACCTCAAAACGTGAACATCTGTCGAAGTGGGGGGTCAACTTTCGCCCAATAAAAATACTTATCAACAATTCATAAAAAGTTTCTCATTTTTCACGCAATATTATTATAATATTTAGCTGCACACAATGGTTCCTTCCTACAGACATTGCGACTGAGTTGCGATGGCGAATTTTCGTTTCAATGAAATTAAACTACTAACCATTGTAATATTAGAGTCACAGACACTTGAATTGGGTAGACTCGGCCTAAGAACGGCGGAGCGTTTCCATTTTCGGACATCGGATCATTATTAATCACCGCCTCGCCCAGGGCGAAGACACGGAGTTTAGTCATGATTTTGTCTAATCTGCTATAGCTCGTTTAGGGCGCTTCTATGGCATTAACTATTTCTATGATTGAAAGTAGTACCATGTGCCATACTTCATAGAGTGCGTGACCAAACTTATTCAAATTAATTGCGCTTAGTTATCGTTGTAGAGTCGAGGTAAGGATCACTAATAATATCTTCAGTGTCACATTACATCGGAAATATCGACCTCGTTCTCTTTCATACATTTCTCATCTTATCGTATTTTATCTCAAGCGTATTCGATTAATGTGCCGCGTTTATTGGCATGTCGTTTGTCGCCGGAGACTAATTTACAATTTATTAAGTTGTTTTCGGAAATGGCTTTACAGATTCTTACGAGACCAGATACCGCTGCGCTCGCAAGACTACTCTGGGCGGGACAGCTCCATACGAGTTTGATCGGAGTCGCCTCCACTTTCTCCCAATGTCGCGATGTCGGCCGAGCAGGTCAGAGCTAGTGTTGTCTGATACATCATAACCACAATTTGCTTTAAATCCTTGAACTATTTACATGTGCCTCTCTTCAATCCTTCTTCAGACGATTCCAATGCGAATCTCAAGTAGAAGTGATCTATCTAGACAAATTCAGGATTAGCTTCCCTTATTTACCTTAAATACCTATTTTAATTCTTTATTATATCATTTTTATAAAATCAAAGCTTAAATTAGTGTTATAGTCTTGAAATCTTTTGTTTGTATTTTAGTCTACATTTGAAACCGTTTCTCTTATTTCTAGTAGTTACTGGAATAAAACCTGAATGTAGTTTATCGGATTGTGACAGGTGTTTTGAAACTGTAACCTCCTAGGGTACTGGAAAAAATATTTAAAACAACTAACTAGTGCCCAGTGGTACTTTTTGACGATGTGGTAGCCCAAATCGCCGATGGAAAGGAAAGGAAAATTAGGCTAGTAAAACTAAGGTTTGAGCATGATTTCATTCAGACTACGATATTTTTATATATTTAATTATGTTTTTAATACTTTTGGTTTTTTATTTAACAACTTTTGTGTGTATAACTAGTTTTCACAACAGTAACATGAAGTATTTGTTTTTGTATATTAATAATTAATCACATTTTCGCATTGGATTAAAATCGTACTATGCAGAAATTTCTTCTAAGACAATAAAGATATTTATTATTTTTTTTCACCCGGTATAATAACAACCCAATAGGGAACATTTTCTTTTACCTAAAGACATGATGTTATTTAGTTAAAAAAACATTTTAATGTAATAAAGTCAAATCACTTTTTTTAATGCGCTTCTACTAGCCTAAAAGGTAGAGAGGATTGTTTGTTTAAAAGCTATATTTTCGTTTCACGCTTGTTTTCAACAGAACGTAAAAACGGTTAGCTTATAGTAAATAATTTCCTATGTGGAAACGAAAAAGTACATTTTATTATGTGTGTATTTTCTAAACATTAAATTATAACCGCGGAAATGTCGACTTTTGATCCGTTATGTTTAGATTAAAACGATATTGGTAATATTTAGATTAAAATGACGTTTTTATATTGCATCATTATTTTTATTACATTAATATCAGGTTTTCTCTAAATATCGAAATTCTATTTTAGTCCCCGCTAGCAACCAAACCTCTTTTTTCGTTACCTCTTTTTTAAATATTATTTATGTTATTAAAATTCGCACAAAAAGATAAATCCCCTTCCCTGAAATGCACCTTCGGCGACTGGAGAAAGTGTATCTTTTTTTTAAATATCTAACCTTTCACAATAACTCCATACCAAATTACCATGTAATTTATAGGTAAGAAACAGCTCGACTTTAAAATTTATATTAATTTAGTAAACTTATTTCCAAAAATACAATGTATCTCCATAATAATATACTCATATAGAAACGGTATGATTTTTTTTTTGCCATCTGGTAACACTACAAACAAAAACTGTATTATCAGTTACAGCTCCGTTTTTTTCATATCGACTAAATATTTTAGTAATTATGTTTGAATTTATACAATTTAAACAACGTATGTGCTAAATATGAAGCCATAACTACTTCGTTCGTAACTTATACTCCTAGCGTAGTAGAATCTACTGGCGTACTATATATAACACTATGACGAAGGACACTGTATGTTTTGGTGTACAAAAATACACTTTTTAGTGAATTCATGATATACACACAACATTCGTGAGAATCATGTTATGTTAATTTATAAAAGACACAAATTTAGCTTAGCGTCATAGCTGTTTTTAATATTACTGCAAATTGTGTGGACACACGAATAATAAATACTTTTTTAAAAATCTTTGCCAGGTACTCGTGCAAATTATCATACAACATAATCATATGCGCTCAGTATCTTTTTATCACCTCATTTATGCGAAGTCACACGACTTTCGTTCATTAATTAGCATATTATTTCGTGTTTAATCTCGATCGGTGTCAAACAATTACTTATATTAGTTTCTTATGCTCGCGGCGAGATGATTGCCGTCGCCTGCGCGCGAAACCCGTCTTGCGGCTATTTATAAACAGCGACAAATTGTTGATTATTTTTTAATAGTTATCATGTATGCCGTTCATCATCATTTAATATTCCTCATCTGCAGGGCAGATACTGACGATCCAACCTTCGCGGTTTTGTGCCTTTTGCATCCAGTCGTGGCCTGGCGTAGCGTTTGATGTCGCCAACCCAACGCATTGCTGGTCGCCCTTATCTTTTTGTGTGGTTCTAGGGTCCATTGCAAGACTTCTTTGGTCCATCAATCTTCCGCTGCTCGGTTCCATTTCAGTGTTGCCATAATTTCTCGACATCCTGCAACTGTGTTTGTTGTCTTATCCATTCATTTATTTTCCGGTCGTGGAGTTTTATCATAAAGAAAATACTATTTTAGGGACCCTTATTACTCCCTCCCAAGATATATTGGATCTCACATAATTTCTTAGTACAATGCTCTTCACTCTCCAATTCACTCGCGACCGAATTTATGATAAGAGCGATTTCATATTATCACGTAAAGTTTACAATTTTTTCTTTGAAACCACGATGCATTTTAATATGAGGTCAAAACAAATCATGTTGGAAATCACAGGGCCAATAAATAAGCTGGGTATTTTATCAGGAATAGTCTTGGAACACGGTGTATATTTAAGTTTTTGGTATTCATAAGAAATATATAAATTCGTTTTTTTGTAAATGTAATATTTAGTATTTAGTGTAATATTTATTATTATTATCTAAGTATTATAAAATAGGAATCTGTTTCTAGATTAACGTAGTACGTTACGAACGTTTCAAAACTAAATAAGTACATATAGTATTGCGCGGTAATATTTAACGTAGTTCCTAGGTTGTTTTAATTAGGAATGCGAAAAGAGTAGTATGCAGCTATATTTATCGTATGGCTTGCGTTGTCAAGGAAGCACTTTAAGACGCAGTTCCGGTGGCTTTGTTGCTTTTCTTCACTATGCAAGGCCATTCATAAAATGCGTGTCCTGCACTTAACTCAGTCTAAAGAGTTTGGGTCCAACACTCCCTAAATTATGCATTAAATTTGAGGTTTAACTTATTATATAGTAATAAATTTTAGAACAATGATTTCATTTAAGGCTGAACCTTCCTTATTTTTAAAAATATATTATTAAAAACGTTAAGATGTATTCACTACGCCACTGTACCACGCACGTCTGACACAGCCGACCGCAGAGACAAGATTGACTTGCCGCGAAGATGTATCTGCGCTCGAGGGTAGTGTGTACACTACCTCGAGGCAGTCTTCCAGCGAGGAGCTGATTAGGCCCCCTTTGACTGGGAATTCAGGTGAGTCGGCCCCACGGGCCGACTTGCTTTGGGGATGACAGGTCTTCCTTCCGGATGAGCTGTGACTTGCCTATGCGCAAAGGTCGATAATGATCGATATTGTGACAACCCTCTTAATACGACTCTTAATAAAAACTTTGAATTTGAAGGTTGTTGGACATTTTGCATTCGTTTAGGACATTTTAAATGTTCGATAAGTTTGAAGGGGTTCTCATTTTCTATATAAACTATTACTAAACAATACCTGACAGTCAAATTGTACTTAAAATATAAATTGTACAAAATATAGTCAACCAGGATGAAATCAGAAAACAGTATTTGTATCTTAAAAGGCTATACGACACAGGTAGTCAACACCGCGCTAAACTGAAAGTATATGGCGTTTGTTATTGCTTTATTCGGCTGTCAACGCCGATATAAGAACCTTGGAATAAAGTTGTAATACGCCGACAATACAATAAATATATCTTTTCTCATTTAGAGTGAATTGTTGCCGGCCGTGCCGAGAAGTAACTCAGCCTGGTATACAAAAACAGATAAAGGCTTCTAATGATATGTGAAACTTTCTTTCCATACGGAGAGGATATGACAAAATAACTGCGTGATTGTAGCTGTTCTCGTCCGTGCTTCATTTTCTTGTCACTGAAGCTGGAGTCTGGCCACGCAAGGTAAAAAATAATAGGGCGACTGTTAAAATAGTTACGGCCGGCGATACGTGAATGCACCATACGGTGTCCATGTGTTAACCTGTGGAATGTGCAATAAATGGCAAGCGAAGCGACTTCGTTGAATGTATCTGTGAATGAATGCGATTTCGTCACTGCTATGAGCCAGCTTCAATAACGCAGCTATTCATTGCGCTAGAATAATAGGGTGATTTAAACGGTGTCGCCTTATAACCCGCGCGTCTACTGCGTACCTGTTAGCATGACTCTAACCGACTGGTCTATACGAAGAAGTTGCGATACTGCTTGCTAGCTATATTTATACTATACCGTTATGGAAGGCTTACCGTTAGATCATAAAATCAACACATTTATCAAAGTTGAAATAAACGTTGTGCTCTTGAATTGTTGTGCGTAATATTTATATTGCTCTGACCGGGTTATACGTTTTTCTTGATTGCACGCTAACAAAAATAATTTTGTTTATTCATAAGATAATATGACTTAAGATTTTTTTATTTCCATCGCATTTATGGGAATGTCATTTTTTTATTCTAATAAGTGTGTTACAATGCAATGCCTTAAACTACAATGTACTGTTACCATACAATGTAAAACTAAAAATACAATATTGCAATATCAAATTTTACATAACTTTTACATAACAAATTTTACAGTACTTTTTCCTGCCCAAAAAAAAAAACAGTTTGAAATGACTATATTATATTTGTATTTTTAGGTAGGGCTTAACTTTAGCCTTATTAAAACGTCATTTACCGAAAATTTGTTGCACAAAAATACTGTCAGCCTATACTTTTCTTACAAAAATATAAGAATTTTTATTGTAATTTATGTAACTTTTAGAACACGTATTTTTCAAATGCTCATTATGAGTACAACTCGTACGAATATTACGATTATAATATACAAGTTTTCCAATAAAACAATTAATAAATATTTTTTATGATTTTTTTTTAAATCTCAAACCTTACTCAAATCTATTATTAAATTTACTTTGCGCGAATGCTAGAATTGGTCAACGTATTTCACCTACGTATATTATTGAGTAGCAAATTTGTATTGAGTAGCATATCCAAGCTAAGGATGCTTTTAAAATGGGTGACATTATTATACTCAAAAGACTAAAATATTCTTTATTCCCCCCCCTCCCTTTCCTATCTAACTCAACGTTTTTAATTTGCCTAAATTATTATGTTTCATCTGTATACTGGGTGTATTTATATTCACTGATGTCTCACACGAAAAAAAAGTAATTTCGAAAACAAATCATACTAAAATACTTATTCTATTAAAATTTTTGTTTTCCTTCGAAGTACTTCGCGACATTCTCCGATCTCGCGCCATGCGCTCAACCGCGTTCTCAAACATTAAAACAATTACTTTTAAATTTCGAATTCGTTTTTCTCGTAATTCGGAAACATTTTTCCAATATTTTTTGCTGATTAATGTTTGATTGTTAATATAGATCAACCTCAGAAAAAGTCAACAGTGAATATAAATACACCCTGTTTAGAGTCTTCTTTTTATGTTACATAACTGGTAAATGATTAAAAGCTAAAACGAAAATATGATACGCTGCGTTGGACGAAGTGTAACTTCCGTTTTTCATGTATCTTGCAGATCTGTGGTCATATTATGTAATATCTACGCTGGGTGATAGTTAATCAATTGATGATCTAGTCAGATTATCGATCATGTCTGCCATTATAGTAATGTATCAGTCATTATACCAGCAGGCATCTCGGCTTAACCGCTGAACATCGATAAGTATTTTACTATTACCTCTAATGTACAAAATTGCACGCTTAAACGATAGTTAATTTATCAGCGACGGACTCAATATCTCTTGCTATAGTAAATGAAAGATTTATGGAGGTAAAGAAATAGGTTGGTTGATTATCTGTTTTTACTTTCAGCGTGATGATTGTGATGATGAAAAAGAGACACATTGCTGTTTAATAGAAAGTGCGTGTTAGAGGTCCCCTGAGTCAATTTGTAAAAAAGTCGTTATGTCTTCTTGCATGTGGTTCAAGATTTTGGGACCACAATTACTCCAAAATGCTACTTTTCAAGCATAGATTAGCGGATTATTTGGACATATTATATTGTGAATGTAGTAATTTAGAATAAATATGTTTGCTCCGAATGTTACGCTGCGATGACCGCCTTTCTCAGTGGTCGGAAAAGAACTGACCAATATTTGCTGTAACTAGTCAAGCACCTCAGACATATTTGAATACGGGTAGGCGAAAAAAAAACAGTTATGGATATATATTCGACAATCATAATCTGATATATAAATAAAAAGTAAAGATAAACTAGAATAAATCAGATTTAGAGAAAAGCATATAAAAACATGTAAAATTTATCTACTGAAGTAACAATCTATTTTAGGCGTACAAATTCGTAATACATATAATCAAGTATGTTCTTTGTTTGTTTTATTTTCATTATACATAAATGATATAATAATATGTGTTGAATGATTTTTTCACTTTTAATAAAAAAGAACTACTTATTTTTAGAATCTCTAAAACAAACCAACGATAAAAAATACCCTATTTTGAAGTGTGTATGTATATAATTACAAATTTTATCCATATATAGAATAAGTCTACAACAAAGAGTCATACACGGCGTGAAAAATATGATTGTAATTATATACAAGTGTAATTTACACAAGGTCAATTATACATAAGGGTAAATTTACACAAGGGTGATTATACACAGGGATAATATCGTATAAACAGGGAGGAAAATGTGTACAAGGGTACATATACCCTATGAAAAATGTCTAGAACTATATTTACATCAATGTGTCATTCTATGTTATTTTAATTAACATTTTTTCTAGCAAAATTCACCATATATCAAAAATAATTAATTTTCAATTAAATGTACAGTTCTAAACAACAATAGTAATTTAAATGTAATATTTCTTTCAGAGTTTTTCCTATAAAAAAAAGCGGGCTCAACCGGGATTTGAACCCGGGACCTCTCGCACCCAAAGCGAGAATCATACCCCTAGACCATTGAGCCTTCGGAAACGTATCGAATTATTTTTGTATTAATGTATCTTATTTTGCATACTCGCCGTATCATTGACGTAATTAAAAGTGTTACGAATTGGCGATCAAAACACGTCGTTTGCCTTGTATTAAATATGCAAATCATGAGAATATTCCAGGAGTACTACTATATAACTATTTTTAGAAAACAAAGTAAGGGTATAAATATCATTATTTTATTATATTTATTTTAAAGCAACTTACAGCGTAATGCATACGCGTATGTTTACAATTCTAAGTTGTTACAATTTAAATCAAAGTTTCGTATTATTAACGATATGAAGAAAAATCAAGAATGATATGACAACCTGTACCCATAACAAACGATTCTTGTTAAGTGGTAACTTTTAGACTAGCCATTAATTGGGCATTTAAAAAGATCAAAATATTTATGTCTACCCGAACAAAGCCATCGTTTATTATTGTTTAGTAGTAGTAAATTATTTATCCAGAACCTTACGTTTCGCAGTTAGGGCCACCCATCTCTCACCCAGACTACTAGCGCCTGTGGTACCGTATGTTATTTTTTAGCCTGTTTTATTCAAAATATTGAAGTCCAAATATAAAATTATTGGCAATGACTGGACATAGCAACATGCATGCATTAAATACAGCTCGGAAATCATTCCGAGCAGATAATTGGTTTGTGACGGAAGCTGGTGGAAAAAAAAATGATGAGTGCTTTCAATTGGACTCTCCGTACGCATCGAAGGCATCCGGCTAATTTTCGTTTTTTTTTTAACCTTTTGAAAGTTTCATTACGAAACGCCAGCGTAATACTTAATATGGTTCCGCTATAAAAAAAAAAAAACTGACAAAAGCGCTTGATAATAAATAACACGCCTCGCATTGTCGTAATTGGGTCTAGAAAGCTGTTATTATTAAATTTCACTCGTCTACGACATACGGTCATCTATCCATTTCGGCGATGGTCCAGCCAGGCAGGAACTTCACCACCTTTTATCGATATTTTTATATTTTCGGTTTATTTAGGTAGTTCGACCCTGGCTAAATCCGACCGGGCGATCCGAATGAAATGTAAAAAATATTTGTAAAGTAATATTTCGTTTATTTATTACTTTATTTTAACATATACTTCGTATATACAAATCACACACTACTCAAAAAATTCTACTGTTTACGTATATAATATTCATAATATATATATATATTTTAAGAACACTGTTCCAAATTTTTTATGCTAATGTTAATATGTAAAATGTCCGAAATCTATAATAAGTTTTGTTTGTAATTATAAAAATTAATACTGTTGGATTTTTCAATAAAGAATAAATAAAATAAAAAAAAGGTCCTTATGGCTATTAAATAATATAACACATCGATAAAATTCAAATTAATTAAACTTTACGTGATAATAATAAACCATTTTTGTAATGCCGTTTCCAGCTGATCGTTCGGGATCATTGACCGCTCTCCGGCTGACCGCAAGGCTACGATATCAAACGCTATAATTTCTTACTCGTAATAGAGAACACAAATCCTTCCTTGAGTCTTCGAGAATGGGATGGGACACCCTGTACATCAAACGTTGGTAATAGCTAATAATGCCCTTATCCAAAACCTCTTGGGTTTCGTCAAGACATGTTTGAAGGCACATTTATCAACAACCTTTGAAAGATTCTTAGAGGTTTTTTGGTCCGCAAAACATAGAATTTTATAAAAAAAATGAGAATATATGTGTTTCGGATTGTTATTGGTACTTAAAAGTTTTTGCGAGCACTGTAAAACGTAAGGTATCCCAGAACAATTTGAGCATTCTTGTATGCGTATGTATAGGTAATGCGGCTATATAAAATTAGGATATGAGTGAATTTTCTTGAATTAAAAAATCAAAGAATGTATATAAGTTTAATAAACGGGATAAAACGGTTAACTAGACTATGTTCATTTCAAGCCGCCATTTCACTCCTTCAAAGATGCGTAATTGTTCAGAGAAACTAATGTAATTATTAACAGTCGTATTTAAAAATTGAAAATTGACGAAACAAAGACATTTATCGTCTATTGTTCACGTCACGGCAGATTCCAACACTGGTGCAAAGAGAGCGCTATGCACACTACTATTGCTCGCTTCTTCTCGGTCTGTCACCGGCCCCAATGCGGTTAATCACAAAATAATTTATTTTGAACTATTGAAACACAATTAAAAAAAAGTTATCAGACAGCACACAGAATAAATTTACAGTAAATAGCCATGAATGGAACTAGACAAGGGTTCAGTGGCCCCTTAACGTTGCCTGAAATGAATGGCCTCGCATAATGAATTCAACAATAAGGCAGTCGAATCTGCGCTCAATAGTGCCTCCCTGACGATATAACTCATACGCTAAATAATAATAATAATAATAAGGTATTTATTACAGGTGCACAATCCTAAACTTGAATGTGTTATAAATATAATCACGCGATACTATTAATTATCTTAAATACTATGAAGTCAAATGTTATTTCAAATTACACTCACCTAAATTAAAGACCCCGCCTTTCGTCCAACTAAAACACAGATTTGTGTTGGTAAAGGTCACTTTTCAGCACACGAGATAGACATAATGCAAAAAAATACGTGTGTAACCCGCGCACTTGTTGATTTGTTATATTTATTTTATTTGAATTTGTAATACCTAAAACTGTACGAGGTGTATAATTTATTTTTTATTATTTTATTTTATTTAAATTTGCTATTTTCTATTGTTTTCCAGACATAATCTTTAATTATATGTATAATTTGAAAATGAACTCAAGCAATAACTAGTGTATTTCGAATCATAACAAAAAATATGTGCAACTGTACTATTATTTGAAATAAAAAGAATATTAATTAAATCTGAAATTTAAAAAAATAAAACAATAACAATGTTACTGTTTTTTTTTTTTTTGTAATATATACCTAAACTTAAAATATGCAAAAATTTGTATATTATTGTAAAATGTCTTTAAAGATTAACGGCCTTATGCATAGTCACGTTAGTCCGCTGATAAACGGAGAACCATGCTTTTGCTTATGGTTAGTGGTCACTTAGTGGCGTTTATATATATTATTTATATTAATAAAATAATTTGTAAATATGCAAGACGCAGAAAAAATTAAACGTTTAATATTTTTATTCACACCCTCTTCCGTAACACTGGTTAACATTCGCGTTGCGTTTCGCAGCGTTACGGCGTCACCGTCTTGGCGGCGAAAATGTGCAGAATAAACTGACCATGATCAGTGCGGTGAATTTTCTCGCAGGCACAAAGCCAAAACACGACGAAGGCGTCGACAACCTTTGACGACAGAAAAACCATGATAATCTGCTACCTTTTATATTTATCATTTTTTTTATTGGTAATAAATGCATCGGTTGCATGCATGCATCGATAATTAAAATCAACCAAAATCCGTGTGCATTCAGAAATCTACGCGTCAGTAGAAACTGTGTAATTAACACGTAACACGTAATGGTGTAAAAAAATCTAAAAAACTTTTTTGTTAAATATAGAAATTTTGGCCAAAAACCAAGATTGTATAATAATACAAAAACAAAATCTTGAAGCAAAAATATGCCACCATTGCGATTGTATGCAATTCGTTTTATTTTTGAACGTGAGGTCTAGTTTTTATTGACAAATTTTTTTAGAAATAATATTTCGTTTTTTCTCTATTAAAAAAATAAAATATTGTAATTTTAATTTTTTTATTAACGGCGGCTTCAACTGAAATCGCTGTTTACGAGTATCACAATAGCATGACATATAAATTATCCATTTGCAGGCGACAGATTTAAACTTCGCTTACTTGTTCACCGGTAGTAAATAGTGTTTTTACGAACTTCTATTATTGATTAATAATTATGGTTTTTAACGTGATGAATGTTTCTTATCATAACATTTTTCTGTATTATCAATTCGAAATATATGGTACGGTTATATTCATACAAAATGTGACCGGTTTGGGAATTACGGGTTAACAAGTCCAGGGGTGAGTGAGACCTGAAAATATTGTGTATTTCTGATGTGTGTGAAATGGTGTTTCCGTACACTCTATCCCAGTGTGCATTCCTTAATAAATACGTCCAAACAACGTTGAACCGTTAGGACACCGCTAGGTAGATCTGTGTGAAATGATCTATGCCAAAATGAAGTAGCGTGAGATTTGTATTGTTTGTGTTTTGTAATAATTTATCGTAAGCCATAATCTCAAGCGTGAGATCTTAATAGTGGATTGTGAATCTAGTATATCTTCGTTTGTTAGTTAATTACTCCTAGCATTTTGAAGTATACGGGTGAAATAGAACTCATTTAAGAACTTAGAATGACACACTATAGTAGTTATAAATCAACCATGTTACATTATTTTCAACTGGGAAGCAAGGAATTAGAAACCTTGATAATATATATACCTCGCACACACAGTGAGCTTTGTTTGGTACAGGTGACTAACTTTAGTCCCGTACATCAAGTGGGCACTTGTCACTCTGAACTTGTAGGTGTAAAACGAATATTTCGTAACTCAATTGGAAGATAAATGTCGTCGTTTATTTTATATTATGCGATAGTTGTAATTATCGTTACGAGCGTGCGATATCTCGTGTGCAGAGATCGTGACGCGTTTAGAGAACAAGAATCGATTTCGCTTTTAGGTACTTCACTCACGATCAAGTTTATCCAAGCACGTGAAGGCGTCTCTGCCTATTCTATCTAAGCCACCTAGTGGATCTACCACAAATAATCGATCTATTATAAATACGGCCCTATTGGATCGATAAAAACATTTATTCAAAATGAAATCTTCATTTTAGCGTTTTTTTTACTGCGCGATGCTGATATACCTAGGTAGGTATATCAGCATCTGCAGACTTTGATTATCTAAATAAATGTAAATTTTCTTACTTAGTCACAGATTACCTTATCTCAATACAAAAATACCTTATTAAACCGTTTTTTTTACGGGGGTTACGTTTTGATTGGAAACCATTCAAAAAATTTGAGGGCACAAAAACTCGGGCATGTTCTTTAATGGGCAAAATCAGAGCAGGGAGCGGGCATGGGAGGGGGGGGTTTCGAAAATGTGAAATTTTGCTTACTGAAACTTTCTTAGTATCTAGATAACGAATTCATTTAAATTTTATATTTTTGCTTAGCTAAGGGCCTAAAACTCATCTAAGTAAACTTTTTTATAGCACCAACCTTTGGTCCTAGTGGTGGGAAAAATTGGCAAGGTACGGCGGTTTGAGGTGCGCGAGCTGCCGCGCAGGGGGAGTAGATCGTGCAGCAATATCCAAATATATAAATTCGAGTACCTGAGTACTAGTCATGTTCGCCGATTTATAGTATACTCGTACATTACAATATAATAATATGAAACCTTATAATTATTGAACTAATTACTAATTAGTTCAGCGGTCGATATAAATAAACATACCCTGCGATTAGAATAAGCATAAAGAAAATATAACTAAGGCGCCACTTTGCTTCGCTGCGGCATATTGGAGCGGAGTTTAGTATATAAATGTATTTCTCCATAGGGATTACCATTTAATTTTTTATAATTCTTTGCGCAATCAAATGTATATGTTTTTTGGTATCTATGCAGAGAAGACATTGTCATGGTCATTTTAAAAAAATAATTATCAAAATCGGTCTTGTAGTTCTAGAACCTTAGTCCGTGAACAGAGTGACATTTGAGTCACCACATGGGAGCTCCAAAAAGTGCCAAAACTTTATTGCCAAAAAAAAGTATTTAAATCTTAATCTAAAGTCAGCAACGTCATAATACAGGGTCAGAAATATTACACTTTAGTTCAGTGCGTTCTTCTGTTAAATAGAAGATTGGACATTGGTGAACGAACACCTTTTTGATACCACTGTGCACGAGTGGAGTGTACGGATGACGAGCTAATTAAAAGCCGTCTTACCATAAACAAATTATTTCGAATTAACCGGATTTTTACGAAATTAATGCAATCGGATACGTAAGAAGTGTTTTAGACTTCGCATCACCAACCACAATACGGAGTCGTTTTTCGCGATAACTGAATGTGATGTCCGATTCCAATGTAGACTTTTACGAGGCTCGACTTCATTATAATCATATATGACCGCTTTATGAAGTTGCTATATAACATTTTTCACAGCAACATAGATAGCTTCTCTCAATTCTCTCTGGGTTCCATCTCGGTGCATGCGTACACACAATTTCTTTCATGTAACACAGTGCAATACTAACTAGGCCAAACTTTCCATTATTTATCATCATATGGATATATACAACAATAAATTTGATGAAATAGATATATTTAATGCGAGTTCGTCGGTATTTTTAAAGGCGGTGCAAACGCATAATGCATAATTTGTGATTGTAATAGGTAAGTTTAGAGGAATGTGTGTGGAATATGGTAGTAAACGATTCTTTGGTCGCATGATAAGTGTAAAATAGTCATAATTATACTTCAACGATACGTATGTAAATCATATCAATTTACACAATACACAATATGGTTTTATTTCTCATATTTGAATGAAAAATGATTGAAAGGCAATAACGGCTCAATGGTCTAGGGGTATGATTCTCGCTTAGGGTGCGAGAGGTCCCGGGTTCAAATCCCGGTTGAGCCCAACTTTTTTACTTTCCTCCGAGGCGTAAATAAACAATGAAAGCAGCTTCGATGATGATGGCTAATGTCCACTATGTGGACATTTATTGTCGGGACCGTTTTAGAACTTGCCCGAGGCAACAGATGAGGGGATCACTTATAGTTGAGTCCGTCAAGATTGAAGGGAGATTTCCTATGAGTATTAATTAATATTATATAATAGTCTGGTGATAATATTTGCGGCAGCTTCCCGTAATTTTTAAGGTCCGCCGAGGCGATCTGAATTAGGTCCTGGATCAAGACGAGGACTTCAGCGAACGTAAAAGTCTCTTTAGCAGGCCTAACTGCCGGAGCATCCTCAATCGGTTCAGGTATTGGATTTCTGAGTAAGGATAGTGGCCTCGGGGGTGAGAAGTCCAGAGGCTCAACTGATTCTGTTCTCAAGGATACTCTTATCCGGTCAAATGGCACTCATAAAATCATATTATTCGGGAATATGGCATGCTTCACGGCGATGTCGGTCGCCACACAGAATGATCATACGTGCATGTGCAGTATTAAGTGCAAACTGATGAATTGTCGGGTGAAATGCCCTCTTTTTGAGGATGTTTTTGGATCTGCGCATTAGACTTGAGACGGTATCTCTCGACGTGTCTTACGATGATCGTTGTCATAGATATAGCCAAATCGCAACTGTTCCGCCTTCCATTTTTAGCAAATTCCCTAGGAGTTTAGTTTGCTCAATAAAAATGCGTCACGGTAAAGCCAAGTGTAACGTTTACCAGATAAACCACAATTGTAAGGCATTTTGAAAGGAACCGAAATTGAGTATATTAGTCAAGCGATATAAAAGACTGTCTATGAAAAACTTTTTATATCCAAAATGATTACCCATTTGAAATTGGTAAGCGTTTCTTTGGTCGCATGATAAGTGTAAGATAGTCATAATTATACTCCAACGATACGTATGTAAATCATATCAACTTAAAATGCCATATGATTTATACAATATGGTTTTATTGCTCATATTTGAATGAAAAATGAATTAAAGGCAATAACGGCTCAATGGTCTAGGGGTATGATTCTCGCTTAGGGTGCGAGAGGTCCCGGGTTCAAATCCCGGTTGAGCCCAACTTTTTTACTTTCCTCCTAGGCGTAAATAAACAATGAAAGCAGCTTCGATGATGATGGCTAATGTCCACTATGTGGACATTTATTGTCGGGACCGTTTTAGAACTTGCCCCAGGCAACAGATGAGGGGATCACTTATAGACCCCCCTCAACTTGAGTCCGTCAATATTGAAGGGAGATTTCCTATGAGTATTAATTAATATTATATAATAGTCTGGTGATAATATTTGTGGCAGCTTCCCGTAATTTTTAAGGTCCGCCGAGGCGATCTGAATTAGGTCCTGGATCAAGACGAGGACTTCAGCGAACGTAAAAGTCTCTTTAGCAGGCTTAACTGCCGGAGCATCCTCAATCGGTTCAGGCATTGGATTTCCGAGTAAGGATAGTGGCCTCGGGGGTGAGAAGTCCAGAGGCTCAACTGATTCTGTTCTCAAGGATACTCTTATCCGGTCAAATGGCACTCATAAAATCATATTATTCGGGAATATGGCATGCTTCACGGCGATGTCGGTCGCCACACAGAATGATCATACGTGCATGTGCAGTATTAAGTGCAAACTGATGAATTGTCGGGTGAAATGCCCTCTTTTTGAGGATGTTTTTGGATCTGCGCATTAGACTTGAGACGGTATCTCTCGACGTGTCTTACGATGATCGTTGTCACAGACATGGCCAAATCGCAACTGCTTCGCCTTCGATTTTTAGCAAATTCCCCAGGAATTTAGTTAGTTTGTAGTGGTACCCTAAGATGATGACAGTAGACCAAAATAAACCGCCTAATTAGCAGACAGGCTCCATATGAAGGTCGACTCTTTGTTGAAGGAGTTAACCTGCACGCCATCTATCGCTCAACACATCTGATTATAGTCCAAAGGACTGATTACAGATAGGCACGCAATAAAAAAAAAAAAAAAAAAATTAGACGAATATTGAGTTTTTTTTTAGTTAAATTATCAAGAACTTCGGTATTTGTAATCACTCCCGTTGTACAAAACCCATTCATGTTCGAAACAAAATACGGCGCACATTTACCATGAACTTTCTATATGAAATAACACCGGCTCGCCATTATGACGGTATCAGGACCTTTACAAATAAAAATAATTGACTTTCGTTTGTGAATATGCACGCATCTTAAAGCGCTATTAGTATGTAATTATTCCAGTGCATTTACCCACTCGTAAGACTCTCTCTAAGTAGGTATATCAAGTTCAATGATTCCATTTCTATAGGAAACGTGCGCCGGAATCCTAGCACGCTTCGATAGAAATGGTTTCCTTCTGAGACGGACCTGCAGAACGCACCAAAACCCACTTCGACACGGAACGTAAAACATTTTATCTTTATAAAAAAAAAACCTTTTAAATCATAATCATCATTTGTCCGTTGGTACCATAGAAATAGTTAATGGCATAGAACGCTGTAAGCAAGCTACAGCGGATATGAATATCAAATCCGCCGATATGACATTGCTGTCAGTCATTGCCTCCGCTACAATCGAAATTTGGATGCCCAAGGCCATTGGCGACTTCACTCACCTTAAGTATTTGAAGTAAAACTTCTTTAATGCACCCTACATCATTTTTCCTAGGCAGTGAATTAATCTTGTTGCAACGCGCTCATTCGGTTAAACTTGCGAGTACGCTCAGGATGCGACACGCTCTTTTGCCTAAAATCGTTGCGTCGAGCTGTCACAGTGATTTCTGTTTTTTTTCTTTTTATATAAATCATAAGCGTGCGGAAACAGTTTGAGGTAATCATTTTGAATATTTATTTATTTTATAAAGTGTACATTCAGACAGTATTCGCAGTAATTTACAAATTTAACATTATACAGGTTGCCAGCACTCGATACTTCAACTGTATTGACATGACCTAAATGACATGACTTCGGCATGACTTAAAATTATCAGATTGTAAGTTAAATAAAATTAATCTGCCAGTATCGAGAATAGATCGAGAAACTGCTTTATTTTAATTTTAAAAAGAAAATATGTCAAATAGCATATGGAAAAGGTTAAAAAAAAAACGAAACAAATGAATCATTACATATATTAAAGATTTAAGACAGAGCTTCCGTATTTGGCAGCTGCCGGCGGCGTTTTTACAAAGAATACATGTTTTCATAATTATAAAAGAAAACTGATCTCGAAATAAACCTAAAGCCAAAAAATTATGAATTAATAGGTATAATAAACTCCTTATTAAACAATAAAACAAACAAATAATAACGTTGCAGTCACACTATACTCGTAATATACAACTTCAGTACATATAAACCATGTCTCTACGTTGACTTACAAAACACCTTTACATCCTGACCTTACAAATCTTTGCGAATATTTTTCTTTTTGTATCTCCTTTTCCCGTTCGGTGTTCACACGATACACTATCTTCAAGACAGTTTCAGTTTCAATACGTCGGATCAGTTAGCAGCCGTGCTATACGAGCCGTGGAAACCGGCGTTTCATAATTTAATCTTTTAGTACTTCGTTCAATTTTTCACGGGAAAGCAACTTTTATGGGCGAATTTTTTTATGGACATTATCCGTATACGAAAAGGTATTTCCTTACTCCGTTCTTGGTTTCCGTCGCCAGAGACCTCGCTAGTTTCCGTATCAGTTTCAGCTTTTGTGTTCTTGTCTGGTGCAAGTCAAATTTCGACGCCTGTAACTCTTCGTTCATTCATCCAGAGCGCTGGCAGGATCCTGCAAGTTCCACGGAGGAAGCGTCCATACTGTTTAAGAATATTTCATCTGACACGTGCCATGTCTGTCGTCAAAGTTGCCATATCTTCCTTCAGTGTGGTTATTTTTATTTGGACCTGGAGTATGAATGACCGCCCTCTTTTCTCTCACTTTGCCACGTTGTATTTCTTCTTAAATGTGTAAAGTTACTGGCGCATCTGCCCTATCTAAGTAATATTGATTTTTTAGAGGAATTACCGATACGGTAATCAGTTGATCCTGCGCAGTGGATCAAACTGGAACATTAAAAAATGAATGGGCAGACGATAAACCTTTTGAGTATTACTTCAATAAACTTCTAGGCGTGTGTTGCTGTAGGTCGCATTGGACGCTTATTTAAACATTAACTTTTGTATCAGAGTGATGTATAAACGATTAACCATCTGCGCCGCTGTTCGGGGACATTGACATTGGCTCCAATTCACCATCTGCCTCACCTCTACGTACCTACCTGCATAGCTGTGAGTAGGATTAGTGGAACCTACCAGTAGAACGCGTCTCTCCGGACAAATACTAGAGGCGCTTTCTAGTAGTACGTACACCATTGGCTGGATAATCTTTCGACCGAACTAACTTCTTAATTCGCTTATTTAAACATTTTATGTTCAAGATACTAATGTTGTTTAATTAAACATAAACACCAATCATACTCATTGATGATCAGTCGATTGAAAATAGAAACGATTTTTTAATCAACCATCAACCTAAAAACTAAGAAATAATATTTTATTTTATATTTTTGGTTACTCTGTTAATAAACATTAGAGGGCATACAGTCGTGTTTAAAAATTTGAAATTGGCCCAAGAAAGACATTTATCGCGGCGTCCTACTCTATTGTTCACGTCGCGGCATATCCCGACACTGGTGCGAAGAGAGCGCCACGCACACTGCTATTTCACACTTCTTCTTGGTCTGTCTCTGGTCCTAATGCGAATAATCACAAAATAATTTATTTTGAACTATTGAAACACATTTTGAAAAAAGTAATCAGGAATGGAACGTTGTTATCATTCTACCTAAGGTTTTTTTTTTCAATAATCTGTGACCAAAAATGGCCCAAAAAACCCCTATAAATAAATATACACACCGCAAGATTATTTTTTTTTACTCAGCACACAGAATACAAGTACAAAAAATAGCCAGGAATGAAACTAGACAAAGGTTCAATGTATTTAAATTGTTTTTTTTTGTCTTTGTAATCATTACATCTGATAAATCCTTTATATTAAATGCACACTAAAAAAACAACTTACGACTGTATTACTCCTTAACAATAAAAGGCTATCTAGAAACTCACTCTTTGCAACTGCAGTATAAACCATATCTTCGACATTTTGGTGTATCGGTTTTCTTATTAAGAAGAGGTATATGGAGGTGGAGGTTTTTAATTATTTTGTTGGTTAATTATTTTTTTGAAAGATTGTTATTTTATTAGCGAATATCTTATTCTGCGAATCATTGTATTCTGTCATCCACTGCGTTAGCATGACATTAAATTGTGTTTTATAGCGCCACTATCATATCAAAAAATTAACTTGGTATTTGTTAGTGCATTTGCGGCGGTTATATCAAACGATTTGTGCATGACATACAATTTCGTATAGTATTCATACTCGATAAACGTTATTTAACTTAGCGACTTTCGTACATTGAAATAATGTTAACTGAATACTTTTCATACATTCGGCATTTCACAAACCATATTGTCACGACTATTACTATAAATTAAACATGACTGTACTTTAGCTATGTTTTTTTGAAAATGTTATTTAGCCCTGCACCTAACCTAACTAAAAGTAATTTACTTCTTTAATTTATAATTTATAATTAATTTTATAATTTATAATTTTATAGAAATCGTCATCCCGAGACCATTCCCGATAAAAAAAATAACTAATTGGTCCTACGATTTCTAGTGTTATTTGTAAGGACACTACATCAAAATGCATCAACTAAAAAATATATCATAGTATTCAGACTCGCCGCTGTTGCGGGCAGTTAAAAAGATTAAAATCTTTATGTCTGCCCAAACAAGGTATAGCTATCGTTTATTAAAATTTTTAGTTCATCATATCATACTTTATACTTTATTTTACTTTATATATCATAGTAAAAAAAACACGTAATAATGTATTTGTTCTGAGCGCTCAGCTGTCGTCGTACGCCCTAACGGTGTCAAGATCATTATCGAACGGCGCGGCTTCGAAATTCGCGCGTTGACCGAATTGACACCATCTATTAAAAATATTATAATTTTGGGGATGATTTTTTTTTCGTATTTTTTATATCATTTCTTACTTATATTAAGTTATCGGGAATGGACTTAGGACATTCTGTACACATAGTGGTAGAAGACATGCGAAGAAAAACAGAACTGAACGTTATTACATAAATCTAAAAACAGATTTATAGTTTTTTATTAGGTATATCATGATAACAATAACCCTTATAAAAATGATTTTATATATGCCTTATGGATATCAAAAATTCTAATATTTTCATATTATTTATTAAATCTTCACTTTATTGGAGAGTGAAGAGTAGCAATGTTCTAGGAACTAAACGGTGTATGAAATACGTTTTAATTTCGTAAGCTGTAATTTAATCTGTAATAGTAGAAAGTATAATATAATGAAATTCAATAAGCCTTATTAAATTATTTGAATAGAAAAATCTAAACTTTTTTTCTATCCTGAATTATGAGAACATATCTACCTTTATAGGTGCCATTGACCTCAGAAATCCGTTGCCAAATTTGTTCGCGTTGCATCAGAATCATTCTGTAGGCACATGTGCCGAACAGAATTAGTAAGCGAAAGTATTCTCTATGTTTATTTCGTTGCTTACTTATTATCCATCACTTCTATTATTTGTGGCAGCATAGAGATTTTTCTAGAAGCCTGGATACATAATCTACTATATTCACAGTTATGCATAAATGCGTTATGAGCTGTAACTATTTTAAATCTTGATTCTAACAGAAAAAAAAATGTTCATAACAAGATTTACTTTTAAGTTATTGCGGTATTAATTATAAAATAATCTATAAACATTTGAATTTTAGATAGATTTGTATTTACCGAGTGTTAGCGATTTAATATATTTTCAGTTATTTAGCTAACTGAAATACAATTCGACGGCACTGCTTTTAGTCGTTAGTTGTAATTGTAATAAATATTTCATTAGATAATCTGAATATTCTAAAAAAAATAAATTAGTCTTTAATATTGGTAAATATAACGCTATGACATTCAGCAGATCACGTCAGCCGATACAATATTCTTTGGGGGTCTATTAGGAGAATAAGTAAAACCATTTTCTATTTTTAAATCTATAATAACGATTTTCAGGCAATCGTTAGGAGTAAATTGAAATATTATCTGGAATCCTTTTTAATCAATTTGCAATGATCAAATAGAAAAATGACTACTATAATCAATTACCTATAAATTATTCGAAAGAGTTGAATATCAATATCTATTGTTTAGGTAGAAACCTATTTTAGTTTTATAAATTGGTAACTATTTATGTATGTTTTGGTGAACTTGAAAATTTATAAAACTGTAGATTTCTCTACTAAAAAACATCGATAGATTATTTTGTATCTCCTAATTTTAATTTTCCTTTTTTTCAGGTATGTCCATTCGTAAACGATTATAGAAAATCCCCTCGAGAAATAATGGATCTGTAGATGGAAAGAGTTCTGTTAATGTAAGTTTTTAATATCAGTAACCTGTATTTAATTTTGTCATTTTAGTTGACCTGAACAGTGCGGAAAATATGTACAGTAAGCAAACCTTTTAAACCTACGAGTTAATGTTTTTCTCGTGGAATGTGTTGAGAATTTTCATTTATATATTAATACGTGAAGAAGACTTTGTAACCCTTTTTAAACATTTATTGCGCGCTCCGAGGTGTGTGAGATTTGGCATAGTTAAAGTTTATATGGCGAAGAAAGCTAAAATCATATGTAAAATTTGTTACAAATACATTAAATTTAATAAATAAAATGTTCAAACTGACAGCTCATTGACAGAATGAGCTGTGAATTTTGTGTGATTTTAAATGTTTCTTTTTCAATAGTCTGTCAATGTCAAGCAAAAATAATTATTAATGACATCTTTTACTTCTATGAATCCGAAGTCCCCTTTAATGTAAAGTCCAATTACATCTGTCAATGAATTGTATCAAAAAGTAAATACAAATACAAGCTGTAATTGTATTTTTTATTTTAAACTGTTACTAACATTAAATTTAAAATGTCATAGGAAATATCACAGGGAATTAAGGCAAACAACACACGCTATCAACGTATTTGTACATATAGAACAATGATTATAGATATAAATCACCATATTATAGAGGAGAGGTATAAGAACCTCGATAGCGCTCAATCTTAAACGTTTAATAAATTGTGGTCGAATTTCAACCACTGGGCAACCACTCGTTTCTATTAATGCATTTCTACTAATGTTTATAATAAAGAGCCAAATTGCGATGCAATATCCCGAAGGTAGCTTGACTTCATTTTAATATGATAGTAATAAATTACATATAAAATCTCTCACCTTTAAGGCCATTAAAAACATTTATACTGCGATGCGACTTGCGGGGTAAGCTTAGAAAGTGTGCTATAATGCGAATGATACTTAAATATCAATTGAACCGATTGCATTTGGTTTGTAAGACAACTAACAGTAAGAAGACGTGTGGTAGTCGCTAAATGCTTACTACTACCACTACTACTCTTATTACTACTGAACAAGTACTCCGTGTCTGTTACAGTACTACACTCCTAAACGGTTAGTCTTAGAAAGCATTTTATAAAACAGTGCCAAAAAATAACGTGCCTATTCCCTTTTCGAAAGGACATATAAAATAAAAAAAAAACTAATCTCTATTTTTTTTATATTATAATATTTATATTTAAATAATTATGTTTTCAATTTCTGCTTATTACTTGAAGTATAAGTTAATTTAACTTTACCTTAAATATTAATCAATTTTAAATATACTTTTCTCAGTTTACCCACTGTATCTACTTTTTCCCTGTTTTACTTTTTACATTATCACTGTTACATATTTACAATTGGAGCCTGGTTTTATCTGTCTGTAATGCCTTATAAATTGTAATATTTTATGTTATGTTGGATTTCCTAATAAATGAAAAATAAAATAATTTTTTTAAAAGTCGGTAATGATCGCAGGAAGAAAGGTGTGTTTTTTAACGCCTTTCTATTTAACGCAAAATATGTATTATCTTTAGAATCTTATTTATTTTTAAAGAAAATCTACATTTACATAGTGTTGATTTTCATTTGCACTCGAAAAAAAATACATAAATCTAGAAACATATTATTATTTTATACTACTAATATAATATCGCCTAAATACTACATTTTACCATACAAACAAACTTATATATTGAAAATGAATTACAAAACCTTATTAATAATAATTACATTTTTCACTTGTATTCGTGCCATATGTAGTAAAAAAAAATATATAATTATTCTTTGTGGATAAAGGGGTATATTTTTAGGATGGCTTTAAATATAAATTATTATCTACGTACGCGTAAGTAGTTTTTTTATTTGCGCGTACTTCCGGCGGCACGTTTTAATTATGTTTACAGTTTGTTTGAATCGGAAATGCCAATAATCTGATAAAAAAAATACTTTTGTCGACTTTCAGTAAATTCTATCTACTTTTATGTTTGAAACTTTTGGTTTGAATGACAAAGCTTTAGGTCTTTAGGTACTTGAGAACGTTTCATTAACTTCCTACTTTATTTTAAAAATATGCTCATTCTTCACCTTCTATATAAACTTATTACTGATATTAAATAATTCAAAAAGATTGGGCTCAACCGGGATTTGAACCCGGGACCTCTCGCACCCGAAGCGAGAATCATACCCCTAGACCATTGAGCCGACATTGCGTAGAGGTATTTTCAAGCCATCGTTTTTAAAGCCTTTACATTATTATTCTCTACTGACCATTTTGTTTACGCATGTTTCGCTATGGTCTGATTTGATTAATACCACGACATTGTTACCACGGTCCCAAACACAACAAAGCGAGTGAGTATATTAATTAAATATTTTATAGGCAACGTTATTTTCGTGGACCCAAAATGCTGGGCTCAGTGCGAGAATTAAATCACGAACATTTCAAATTAAAAATGGGCGATGGGTGATGTAATCTCGACACATTGAATAGCATCACAAATTACTGAAGTACGTAAATATAGCTTTTGTACCCCATTACAAATACCAAGGAGATAACTAGTGCACGTGCTCGTTGGAAAATCTTCCAAAAATCCATATTTTTGGTGATGCACCACTCCTCAACCACTAAATATTTAGACGAGTGATTTATAACATTAGGTACATTTAATACTTATCTTGTACTTCTTGGAGGCTGGTTTTTGAAATAGATTTTTGGTTTTGGAATATAAATAAATTTAAAAAATGTTTAATTTTAATTTTCGCATCGCGTTTGATAATTGCAGCATGATTTAACCGAAAAATAGTGCGTATTGTAGAAAAAATAATGGCGTAGTTCTTAGCAAAGGCACACTTTTAAATTGTATTGTTATTTTAGAAATAATTAAATAAAAGTTACCTAATTTAGACAATATATTTCGACGAGGTCGTAAATCATCACTCGCAACTATTGATCAACACTTTTACGGTTAAGGATTTAAGGTCGACATTAGCATGATCAAAAACAGTGTGTTACGATGTCTCAATTGAATAATATTTGGGCATAGAATGCGTCTTAATGCGAGTAAGATAAGGAAAGCAGTCGCTAAAAGAGTGGACTTGATGCCTCGCGACAAACTAAAATTGTCGCTTCTAGGTATTTCTTTATTCTGTGGTTTGTTCACACAACTACTGAAAGCTGAAATGTTACACTCGTTTGGATGGAGGAACGAAACGGCCTACTCAAAAATGTTATTAAAGTAGTAACTACTCCTTAGGCTCCTAAGATAAGTACGGTACTCTGTACGCAAACAACCTTTATAATAAACCGTGTTTTTCTAACCTATCTCCCAGTGCGCGTATCGTTTATTTTTGCACTGCGAGTGAAAACTCGTCTCGGCCGCTGTTAAAATGACATGCATCTCCAAAAGAGCGCGCTCTATGCAGCGTTGATTTGTTGCAGGAGTGAATTTGATTTACACTCAGTTGTTCGCTTTTATCTTTTAATAATGTATTTGCACGCTGCTACGGAGCAGTGAAACAGATATATTTTCGCCGTCTTGCTCACTCGTAGCAGTGGTCAGCAACATAAGGCTTCTCTCCGAACTCCATACTGTATCTATTTTTCATCGTTATTAATTTTTGCGAAAAAAATATTAAATATTATTAAGAGCTAATCCAAATCGTATGTTTGGTTCTGTTTCGTTTTTAAACGTCATAGCGTTTAAAAATAAATAACTTATTATTAAGGGTTTGAACAATGTTAATATCAACGCTTTTGTAGAAAAAAATTGTTAGAAAAGCTGTTATTTTTTTTCTGAATAAACAACACATTTTTTTTTGTTTTTCATTAATGGAAGGGCGGGTGCAAATGCTTTGTTTTAGAGGTACAGTGTGTTTACAAAACTTATACAATTTAATGTTATACAATTATTAGTCTTTAAACAATGTAATTCTTTGGACCTGTCAGAGGATAAAAATAAAAGACAGAATAGTAAAATAATAGTTACAGACACTCAACGTTTAGATAATAATATTTTTTTATACGTACATTTTCCTTTATGAAAGTTCTTGTAAACGCTTTGGTGATGAATATAGAAAAGAGCAAACAAACTATTGTTTTATTGGTTCAACACTACATTCTGGGCCTGCGTTTAATACAATATATTGATTAAAAAGTTTTCGTCCTTATGCTTTTAAAAATATATATATATTCACAGTTTATAGAGCTAGTTTATTATAGCGGTTCTATCTTATTTAAGTAGAGGTCTCATTTAATCTATGGTGTATCTTTCCGATTTGTTATCTAACATATTTATTGCCACTTACTAATATGGTCGACTATACTAATCCATGGACTAGAGTAATTATGTTTATTTTGTCAAGATAACTCTTATACAGAGTGTAACATAACGATACAGTAACATACTATTTCGTTATTATACTTTATTTTATATTCATGATTACTAATAGTAGTGTTACAGGGTATTGTTATTAGTGCAAATGATGTAATATTTAAACATTAATACACGTTTCAACAAATACTCGTAATTCATACTTGATAATTTATGATAGAAGTAAGTACAATCTTGAATATTTTTTTTTAATATAACGTCATTCGCGTTTCGAAGTATTTCCTTTGTGGGGAAACCAATTTATTGGTCTAGCGCATAATTTCATCCTTGTGCAATCTCCTTTTTATACAGGAAGTTCTAGAAAGATTGAGCATCCTTGGGTGGATTAAAAAGGCTGTTTGATTGAATAGCATAAATTAACCTCCGACGTAAAACGTTGTTCAGAGTTAGTTTCATTCATCGACCTCTTTTTTATTAAGTTCAATATTACCGTCCCTCTCAGAGAGAAATTTTTCGAGCGTAGGTAGGTACAACTTATGTTAATATATTTGTCGCTCACATAGCAAAACAGATAACTAAACTATGCTCATATGCAGCCGCTATTTCACCCCCTTCAGGGATAAAAACACCAAAGGACAAATACGTCTAACGTATAGAATGAAGATTATATTTCAGTTAAAAAATACTATTTCTTTTATTTTAAAACGCCATTTTACCACATTAAAAAGAAAAAGAAAACGAAACATTTAATTTTCTTAAAATTAGGGTGGTTATAGCTTGATTATTTATTTAGGCGAATATTCATATCGTTCTCTGTAGATTTTTTTTATATAAACATTTCCTTACAGCAGCTGTCGTGTTATTTTACAGATTTTTTCGATTAATGCAATTTTCTAGTTTTTCCATTTATTAAACCGTGCCAAAAAAGGTGGGCTCAACCGGGATTTGAACCCGGGACCTCTCGCACCCAAAGCGAGAATCATACCCCTAGACCATTGAGCCGCCTGAATATGTAGGCTTTAACATTTCACCGTACATTCATTTTCAATCAGAGACAAATTAGCCTACTTTAACGTTTGAATTTATTTTAACTGGGTATTAAAAGCATTGCTATCTACTGGCATGCGTATAAAGTTGTAGGTGCAAAAGCAACACGTTAGAGCGCGCTGCCCATTTTTACATACTTTCGTCTGAATTTTTACTTTTCAATTATATATATAGATGTTTCAGGAGCGTGCCATCTGTAAAAAAGCAAGTATTTATATGTACACATTGATAATGTAATTGATATTCATTTCTATAAATTGAGAATAAAAAAATTGTAATAGAATGCTATTTATGAGGGATTACAGAAACCTCATTCAAAATTTACATCAGAATTTCAACAGCAATTAACATCCATATGCTAAGACCTGCTAAGTTGTTCCTCCAGTGAAAATACAGTTTTAAACCCAAATGAAGGAGCCTTAAGGCATTTGATTCCTAACCCTTAAATTTATAATGTGGAAACAAAGAATACACAGATTCTCTGGAAGGGTTTGTTTAAGGCAACTACTTAAGCAATGACGGGCATGAACGTCGCTTACCTATAACAAACCACGGCCTACCATTTTGCATGAAATATTGAATGAATTTAGTTTTTTGTTTGAAAAATAACGAATAGGTTCTTTTGGTCATTTTTTTTAAATATAGATTTCCAGAAAATTTAAAAATTTTGGTACATGATCATTTTCATATTTAAAAACTAAAACAAAAATCTTCAGTTTTTGGCAAGGATAGTTATTTTATTTTTAAGTTGTCATACCATATATCTCAAATCGCTTAGGTAAATTCCTCCTCGACTTTATTCTAATCGTAAAAATATATTTCTTTTATGTGCGACGTTTTGAAGGGTGGCTTTAAAAATGCTGTTTCAAAAACACGGTGATTTTGTTTTTTTTTTGTATATTTTTTGAAAAAAAATGTGCTTAGGCGATTCCTTAGCATAATAAATTATCTTTTATTTAAATAAACTAGATTACTCATACCTCTTATAGATATGTCTCGTAAAACTCTTGAAAACATGTAAAATTCCCATTATTTTGACTGATATTAGCATAATTTTATTGTGTTGTTAATTTTGCATTTGAACAAAAATACACATATTCAAATTAAATCCAATGTACCATATTTTAGCCTAAACATATTTATATATTACATAAATATATGTATATTTTACCTTGCGCGAAAGCCAGTAAACTTTTTTTACAACTTGTTTTCGTACGCAATATTTATGGAAGTTTCATTCCAGGAATAATGTTTTTGAATCAATTTACAGTCTGGCTATTAATTCTATGCAATCGATGAGTTAACATTTAATAAAAAATCATACTAAAATAATTATATTATTGAAAAATATTGTTTTTCTTCGAAGTACTTCGCGAGCCGAGCGCTCGGCGGTCACTGTCCGACCTCGCGCCACGCGTTCAACCGCGACCTTAAACACTAAAACGATTTCTAATAAATTTTGAATTCGTTTTTCTAGTAATGGGGAACATTTTTATAATATTTGTTTCTGACTAATGTTTGATTGTTGATATAGATCAATAATTCTTCACAATATCATCAACAATAGATGCAATACCATCAATACCTCAATATCATCCTCATCATCATCGCTACCATGTCAATTATTGCTGGTTTCGACTGCCGGAGGCACTAACAAATCAAAGGCTTCTTTTGGCAAGTATTGAAGTTTTTTTAGGCGCGTACCTCAATTACGGGCTCCGAACTCAATGAAAACTAATTCAAAATATCTTTATTGGATTTTTCTAGGTTGCATTTTCGAGAATTATGTTAGAGGTATTTTTTAAAATCTTTAAAATTTCCTGAACCAATTTAGACGCTTCTTTATGTCCAGACTCTCCTAAACCCATATCCGTATCATAGATCAATTTGGCAATAGGCATAGACTGCCGCAGGTGTTTAGTTTTTTTTTACATTTTATTCGCTCATTGGACACTTCAAAAGAGATTGTGGAACGTCCTCGTTGCTACGAGCACAGGATGTGACGCTCGAAAGAGATAGATGTATCAAGCCAATTACCATATTTTTGATGAAAATATCCTTCAATCATTTCACTTACATCCATCTAGACTTGAATTCGGACTTAAAGTGCCATATTTTAGTGTGTAAGTCCTCCAAATGCTCATCAGGACACCGAGTAAGTACTCGGGGATGTTTCGTTAAAAAAATGAACTGTTTTTCGCCGTGAACATGTAATTCGCTGTGGAGCCTTATCGATATTTTAGCACACCTGTGATATCTTCATCAACGGATTTACTACGAGATTACAAGTAACTCTACCCTAAAGCAATTAAAAAAAAACACAAACGCATTACAGTTATATTATATTACATAATGAAATAAATCTTTTAACTCTTTATTTTCTCCAATTGGGTTATAATAATTATAAACGATATTTTTTTTAATTACCTCATATTTTAAATGAACTGTTTTATTATTGTTTTTTTAATGTTCCTTTATTGCTCATCAACGAGCTTTTTAATATACTTTTTCTTTTTATCGTCGCAGTTTGTCAAGGGGCATGAATATTACACTAAGATATGTCTATTAATAATTGTAATGTACTAATAATTATAATTCTATTCATTCTAATTTAATTATAATTTGGATTTTAATTTAATTTATAATTTACTATAGGATATTTGTAATTTATTTTAATTTGTACTTTAGGTAAAACTAAATATTATGTTGCGGATACCTTATTTTGCATAATAAAAACATTGAATTTGAATTACACAAATTAGACTATTAGTGTTAGGTTTAAACACATTTTTGATGTAAAATTACTTTAAAATCTGTAATGTATGAGATGTAGCAACATAAATATTATATCAATAAATGAAGTACGGGCGGTGTCCGAGAGACGTTGGCTCTGTGCGCACCTAACCGTAGTGCGAGATAACATATTGTTTAATTATAACCAGTTCCTAGTTACATCAATTGGCAAACACTACAAAATCATTTTTAACATTAAGTTATTTAATACTTGCAAAACAAAGGCTAACATTTAAATTCATTCGTTAACATAACAAGAAAAATTACCACATACGAGTACTTATTAAACATTTTCCAATCCTAAATTAACTGTACTTCAATTAAATTAAATAATCTTAGCATTATTTCTGCACTTAAGTTTATCAGGTAGGTAGTCGATATGTATTTATATTCTGGGTAATGTTTATTCAGCTATTTTACTGAGTTATATTTAACTATAACGTTGCTGTCGAACTGCCAATAATGTTTAATTACGTCACTAAGGAAGTCTAGTACATATACACCTAAATTAATATTTTGCGAGCAAAACTAAACATTTACACTATTATTATATATGCAACTGTCGAAACATGACACTGGAAAAACATTTGAAGTAAAACATCACCCATTAAAAAAAAACATTTTAATAAACGTAAGCACACCAAATAAAATTATTTATTCTAGCGCTATCTGTAAGTTGCTAGTATAACTTTTTCGGCCTAGTTTAAGGGACTTTATAACCTCATGACTAGGTGGCGATTTCGGAGTATGTATATTTCCTTTCAGAGTAGGATAAAAATCGTAAAGTAAAATCAAAAATGACACACATAATTTATCTTTTGCTGTGCCAATATTTTGCCATTTAAAATGTTCTCCTCCGACATTGCAAATATTTTTTTGCTATCACCGCATCGGCGATGCTACGAACTACAAAGAGCAAGCGAGCGATTCGCGAGTGGGTTTGTAACTAGAGCCGCTGGTTTGCTTCTGAGCTACACGAGTTTACCTTGAAAATAAAACTGATTTATATGCATGATAAGGAAAATCTTTTGATAGGAAAAATTGATATTGGTCGACAGTCGGCTTAATGGTCTAGGGGTATGATTCTCGCTTTGGGTGCGAGAGGTCCCGGGTTCAAATCCCGGTTAAGCCCGTACTTTTTGTTTAGATTCAACGCCATGAACGGTTAACCGTAAAGGTTTAGTGTAGTTTCTGTAATAGAATTCTATTTATTGATAAGAGCGAACAATATTGATATTGCATTGTAAATATTGTTACAAAATAAGAGAAACTTATATACTACGTAGAGAATAAAAAAATATGGAAATGGAAAAGTATTCATTTTATTTTTTTGAGTATATATTTTGTATGAATATTGACAGTATTTTAATGAATCATATTAAAATCATAAAAATCATTATACTGAGATGTGACATCTGAGACCACGTCGAATGCTTTAAACCTTTTATGATATTTAAAACACATACTTTTTGCCAATTTTGATATTTTTGATGAAAATTAAATTTTAAAAGTTAATATGATTTTCTAGCACGTTGTTTAATGAAAAATAGTATCTCAATCCTCAGAAAAGACATACTTTCCAATAAAATTATCCAAGGAGGAATAATGAAAAAGATTATATTTTAGTTACATCCTTTCTCACTGAAAAGATATGTATTATTACTGTAACCTCAAGTCAATAAAAATATATTACATAAATGTAAATACTACACAAACAATTCGGTTTACAATTGAATTGAAGTTCAATGTTTTTTTCGCCTTTCGCGTTAAGCGACCAAAGCAGATTACTAAATATTATATTTTTGTATTAAATTTGTAATTATAATTACTTATATTTACTTATTATTATAATACTACTCTAATTATTATAATTACTTATTGTAATTATAATTTTGATGATGTTATTTTGATCACGGTGAATAGTTTGACTCTACAATTGTAATAATTATAGACTTTTCAGAATAAATAGGAGAATTAAATGAGTGGATCATTAAGGTACCCACTCATGTTTTATTTATGGAGATTGATTGATATTTTATGAAATTAAAAGATTCCCAACCCAAAAATTTATACCAATGGAAGTGAGGAATTAAAAGATGAATATTTGACATCACTGCATTTTTTGTTACACTATATAAAGGCTATTTGTTTGCATTTCGTAAAAAAAATAGACGATTAATTTAAGCGTCCTTTGAAAAAGTCATACCCAAATCTGGTCATTGAAAGTGTATTGTTAGTGTATAACAAAATGTCACCAATGCCCGCCTTTTTTTTTCATTATGGTTCTGCGTTTGATGAAAATTGGTTGAATCGTAAACACAACCTCTGAAAATCGTATGCTATAAAATCGTTCTATAGAATTTGTATCGGTAATAAATTATTCTGGGTTACGCAAATATGTTCACAATGAAAAGACAGTTATCAACATTAATAGTACATTATTTATTTACATTTTTAAAATTGAGCAAATTTCTTTCACCTACACGTATTTACAAAAACCATAAATAGATTACACATTTTACTACTCCAGTCATTTATTGCTTTAATTATAAGTTTAATACACACTATTAGCTCTTATAATTGACCTAATTCATTTTATCACAAATGTCAGAAACGCATATGATTTGAACACTGTTCTTAAGTGTAAATTATTTATTATTTATCTTTTATTTTTGCATATTCTTTTGCTATCCACAGTTGAAAAAATGTCTTTGGGATCGGCGCTTCTCTCACTAACATCTCTTCTCTTTCTTTTTCTATTGGTTATAAGCCACGTTTCTTTCACTAAATCCGCACCTTTTTCGCCTATCATTATGACCGGGGCATTGATGTTCCCATTGGTTATCGTGGGCATTATACTAGCATCGATCACCCTCAACCCTTTCACGCCGTAAACCCTTAACTTAGAGTCCACGACCGCCATAGGATCCGAGGAAGGACCCATCTTGTTCGAGCACGACATATGGTAAATGGTCATGGTATACTGTCTTATGTAACAATCCCAATATTCATCCGTATAATGCTGTAAATGCTTGCAGTTGGGCAACTGTTTATCAAAGTACCGAGATCCAAATCGTTTCATAGCTTTAGTCTCGCCGAGTGCCAGTGCCGCCTTCACACCCTCCCTCAGGACTGCCACGTCGTCGGGATGCGTCAGGTAATTATGGTATATCAACGGATACCTGAACGGATTCTTCGACGCTAGCTTCAAGAAGCCGCGACTCTTTGGACGCAGCATCATCGGGAACACGCCGAAAACATCGGCACCCTCGACCTCCTTGTACACTTCGTTGTAGAATTCATCGCTCAGTCCGTGTGCCTTCCGCACCTGTGTGCCTCCGTCGGAAACCGTCGAGGATGACGTCAGCATGAAGTTCATATCAGGCCAGTCGTCTGTCTGGTTCGCGTATTTCGTGGATATGAACGCGACCGACTCCAGGCCAATATTCGACGTAAGCGGACCATCTTCCAATATCGCGTACCTCAACGCCGTGTTTATGTTAATCAACCTCGCCAGAACCGTACTTATGGGATAGTCGATTCTGAATATGATCCCACCGACGGCGATGTGATCCTGTATATTCTGTCCAACTCCAGGAGAATCATGAATGACCTCGATTCCTGTTTCTTCCAAGTGATCTTTCGGTCCAACGCCCGATAACATGAGCAGTTGCGGCGAGTTGACTGCACCGCCCGATAAAATCACCTCTCGTTTTGCATAAACTATTTGAAGTACTCCGTCCCGGTGAAATTCCACTCCGTATGCCCTCTTGGTTTCCTTGTCTATGAGTATCTTGGTGGCGTGAGCGTATAGAGCTATATGTAGATTCTCCCGCAGCCTAAACGGCCTCAGGAATGCTTTGGCAGCCGAGCATCTGGTGCCTCTCCTCATCGTATACTGGTAGAAGCCGAATCCTGTCTGCTGCGCTCCGTTAACATCCAATATGTCATAGCCCATTTCCTGGCCTGCTTGCAGAAAGGCTGGTCCAAGTGGTGTATTATATGGTGAATCCTGGACGGTGAGGAGCCCCCCTATAAAAAAGATTATTTCATAATATCATATTTTAAAAATAAACATTCATTATTGCACATATTCAAATATTATACAACATACACATACACATACATTAAACATAGGTACAAAAATATTAATATAATAAAATACTGGTGTTTAATTTGTTTCCAGAATAATATTTTTTTTTTAACTTGATTATATCATTTATTGTTGTGAATCATCTTGAGCTAATAAATAAATAACTTGTTATCAGTGCATAATTCCAGCAGACCGTTAAAATTCGAAATTCAAAAAAATATGGTGCTATTTGATTTTATAAGGATTTTTTGTAGTTTTAATTAAAAATTATGTTTTTCTTATCCAAAACAATAAATTAAAAATTTCATAAAATAATGATAACAATAGGCAATTAAACCAAAAAAATACATATTTTTTTCGTCGTTAATTTTTCGTTCGCTTATTTGTCAATTTTTTCCATATTTATTTATTTTTTAATTTTTTTTACATATTTTTATTAAATTATATTTTATCATAATTTGTATACAATATTTATAGGTTGACTATTATTTAATTTCTGCAATACACGTAACCTGTAACAATAGTAAACGTAGTCTACCTTGGAACAGTAGTTAGCCTATAAGTACTTTATGATGAATTAATAAATAAAATAAACTTTTGGCCATCTCAGGCAATACACACGGTATAATGGTACCCCTAGAAAAGGGATTCGTTGTTACTGAATTAGTTTTGTATTTGTTTCTTAGCCACTATTAAACCTTTTAACACCTTATTATTTGTATAAAGTATACTAAATTTTATACTATTTTTATGTAAATTCCCCAACCCTTCCTACTTCCCAATCCCAACTTAGTTCCGAAATGTATCCCTCCATTTACAAATTTTGGAGAAAACTATGATTAGATTGTTTTATTGTAATTTTATTTATATAATAGCTGTTCTTTCCTGAAATAAATAAATAAATAAAAAATATTTTCGCCACAAAACAAAGTCTATTTGGGGCGATATTTTATTAAACGCGTAAAAAAAAGGAAGTTTAAAAATTCAATTAGTTTCTATATAGTTTTGTTTAAAAAGTAAACTTATAACAAACAGGTGGAAAGCCTAATTTTTTATACATTTTTATATAACAGCCTATTAAACAGTCACGTATAAAGTAAGCTTTATTATTTTCCTACAAAGATTTATAAAGTACGTAGTATTTTTCATTATTATTTGACTTTCAAATACTTATTACAACGGCCAAAAAACTTATTTGGGTATAGCCTTAAGAATCATTGAAATAAACCAGGTTTTGACTTATTAGATTTTAGCTTTTAAGATAGTCCTAACGACACGGTGATTTATTTAAATCTTTAAAGATCTAGTTTAACCATATCTTGGTTGAACATACCAACGCTATGATGCTTCTTGTCCCTGGCCAAGTACGGATTGCGTTGGTCCTCGGACTTCTTGAAGTAGGGCAGCACGTCGTCGTAGCCCCAACCCGGGTTCCCGAAGGACTTCCACTGATCGAAGTCTCGCCGGTTTCCTCGGATGTACAACATGGTGTTCAGGACCGACGAACCGCCGAGGACTTTGCCTCTGGTCCAACAGCACCGCTGGTCTTGCATAGCCTGGCAGGCTGTCTTTTGAGGCTGGGTTCTGGAAATTATTTAAAACAATACTAGCTTCATTGACAGTTGTTATAAATTATTAGTGCTGAGGGATGTCAGCACGAATCTCATCACTAGCTAGTCACCAACAAATCGGTTATGCTTTACTGCAAAACCCTCGAGTTGACCTCATTATCAATGTTCGAGTTTGATAGGATGTGAAAGAATTCAGGTATTTTATTCTAAAATGTTGTTAATGGGACCATCTGTCAATTCTAGCTTTAAGAGGGAGGCCGAGTAAAAATCTTTTTCTTTACTAGAAATGGGGGAAATAATATTCGAAAATAATTGTGCGTTTAAATGCAAAGTCTTGGGAGTGCGATGGCCAAGTGTTGACCAAGCAAAGCCATCTGGCGAAAGTATAGTACGAGTATATCCGGTACATTAGAAAGCAACATATTTTATAAACCACATCCGTTCCAATTCAAAACGGGACAGTTTGACATTTAGCGGAATCCCGGTAAAGCTCTCGAAATGTACTGTCACGCCAAAAATTTGCTTCGAAGCATTTTTAATTTTGTGTTGTCTCCGCGTATCGCAAACTTTTTACTTTCTGCTTGAAAACAAAAATGGAGTTCTAATTGACCCTGCGATTTGGAACATAATTTCTTTTGACCTTATATCAAAATTCATCGTGGTTTCCGAGTAAAAAATTTGTAAACTTTACGTGATAATATGAAATCGCTCTTGCTATAAGTTCGATCGTTAGCGAGGTCGCGCCGGGTCATCGACTGGCCTTGGTCTGCGAGCAAAAAGGGAATTTACACGAGCGCTTTAAAAAAAAGAAACAAAATTTTTTTCGCAATTTTTTATACAATTTCTTACAAGTTATGGGGAACATAAACACCCCATGTATGACAGTGTGACATGACGAGGTGTCAGACGTATATATCGGTTGTGCATCGACCGACCGGGCGCACTCGCGGCCTGTTCGACATAATAGTACGGGAGCTAACAACGTTTTCGTCATTTTATTTTAGAAAGACTCATTCTTCATAGAAGAATCATGTGACGAAAAAACGTTGCTTGACCCTTACTATTACGTCAAACAGCCAGCGAGCAAGTCGCGAGTGGTACGACATTGTAACGGTTCGTATGACGCCTCGTTATTCGTTTGTGATTGTAATAGTAAATTTGTGAGAACGTTTGAAAATGAAACACATTTCGTTTAACGATCATCGAATACGCCCCGTTACTAATAACATTTGGCAATAGCCTAAAGAAATTGTAACGAAAGTCGGACGATAACGCTGTTTTCATTAGCGAATATGGACAATAATTATGATACCGCGTACGCTTTCACAATTCACATTATAGCGCGGTGATGATATAATGTGTTGTTTGCCTCAATAAGACCGCGGTCTTCTTGTGTCGTATGCGCGTCGAGTTAAATATAATCCCTATATTTAAAAGGTACTATATCGTGCCTGGTACAGTAAGTAACTCCAAATATTTTCTGGACCTTTTACCATAGACGAACCGTTAGATTTCCCATGCTGGATAGAGACATATGCGAGCAAACGAGACGAATGATACGCGAATAGTGTACTCAGCGCGAAGTGGCGTACTTGGGCGCGGCGCGTTCTTCACGTGCGAGTTTATATTTGTACCCAAAACGAGCCTTACGTAAGCATTGTTCATTATTTGTCTAGCATCTGACGGCTTACTTGGCAATTGCAATTTTGATGCCGAAGATCAATGCCGTTCTAGTCACCTGCAATTTAGTCACCTGTCCAAATGATGTGGCCCAGACACAGATTAATTGCTCGGATTTCCTTTGTCACATTGAAAGCGTCTCTGTCAATGGTGACCTTAGTTGTCGTCGATGGGAATGGTTACACGGTCCATATTTATTACCTATTATATCAATCTAGTCTCTTCTACTTCGTGGAAGACAAATATTCAGGTTAAGAAATTAAAGAGACTCAAAAGGTATTTTAAAGTGTTTTTCAAGGATGTAGCATGTGCACTTTACAATTGAAATTGATATGATGAAACTGTATTGGGAGATCGCGCCATAAAGATATCAAAAAATCCTTTCAAATGTGAAATTCTTCGGTCACGTCGCGAGAATAAAAAAAAAATCGCTGTCTATAACTTTCGTGATCATTTATTTATTTATTTTATTTTGAAAGAAATCTACAGATTCACAAAGTAGCTTACATTAATATTCGAAGAGAAAAAAAATACCAAGTACATACATAAATCTAAACACAGAATCCTACATTATGCTACTTAGATGATAATATAATTAATAACATCGTTTAAGTACAACAAAAACTTAAAAAGTTATTATTTTTTTTTAAATTGAAATTTACGTAGCTTTAGGCAACCATTACAATTAATTAATTTATTAAACAAGAGGGAGATTCGAGGAATAGGTCTATCACAGCAACTAGCACAGAAGAATCATGTGATAGACTATAGAAGCAAGGTCTATCACAGAACGGCGCTCGCTCCAAGATTGTAACCGATATAGAGAGCATTACTATATAAATTTCTGTGATTATATTGTAAAATAAAAAATATTTCAAGATTTTCTTTTGTGGGCGACTCTAGTCGGTTTCTATAGTGTATACTGCATAATTTAGATTCCAGTCAACACTAGTGTGTTCCACGTTATGAAAAATGTTTATCGATACGGACAATTAACCTAAGATTTTTTTTGCTATATGTCCAACATATATTTGAAAAGGCATTTTTAACCAACTTTAAAAAAAGAAGTCAAATCGATATTTATGTTCACACGGTAGTGTAGTGTAGTGTTATTACTGTAGAATTATCTCTGTAGAATGATTACGTCACACTAGACGTAACTTTACCAATCTAATGTGGAATTACCTATCACTGAATAATTCCCTATCGTATTCGAAAAAAAAAATGTTTTCAGCTTAGTACTTAGTAATCAATAAATATGGCGTTTTAAATATTTTATTAGTCAATATTCAACTCATTTAGCTCATCGAAAATTACTATTGCCATTACTATTACACTATTACAAAATTACTATTACATTATTCATTTACAAACACACCCTTAGTATATTTACACTCTCAGCCCAATACGTGCACTTATATACTAAAACATTTTATATCGTATGAAATAGTAATACATTAAAAATTATTCTTTTGTTACCACACGCTTGATGACTATAAAAAGGTAATCTGTATTTACAAGGCTGTTTTTTAAGATAAAAAATATAATGTTAAAATTATTTAAAATCGCCGTTTGTACACATCAATTCAATAAATCAATAAAATTAAACATAGAGTTAACCAAAAAGGTAACCCGCCCACTGAAATTCTACCGTACGCTACTGGTGACTACTTAGTTAATTATGTGATCACTCACCGATACTTCCAGTCGAGTTTGCTTTTGTGCAGAAATATGGAGAGGATCGGCACATCGCTCAATTCGGTCTCGTGTCCTCCTGCCTCCAGGAGCAACACCTTCCAACCCTCGATCTCCGACAGCCTGCTGGCGACTACGGAGCCCGCCGACCCGCCACCGATCACGACGAAGTCGTACTCCTCGTCGAGCACCTTCCGGTTGATCGGCCTGTTCTCCGGGTCGAAGAGGTCGTAGTGGAAGTAGGCCATCGTGGCCAGCAGCATCGGTATGATCGTCAGCTTACCGACGCCTACTATCGTGCCGGCGGCTTTGATGGCGCCGGCGATCACCGGGACTATCGAAGACATCCTGGCGCTTCACATGTGTCCGGATTCGCGATGACCTGAAAGTGAATTCGATACCAGTCAACATTGGTTGTGAATGAGTAAAGAAATGGGAGATTCTTTGAGAAACTGGATTTTGATTGGATACGTGGCTTATTGTCTAAAGTTGCCTATTATCGTGTTTTGTCCATCCCTTCTAGGAGTGTTATACACCTTTCAATATTTACTTCCTTTTAACCTATCTAGAGTTCATTATTTTAAGCCTTCGCTTAAAAAAAGCCTTAGGACAAGGAAAAGGGCAAATACTGACATATGAAGAGCATTCTACTGGCGAATTGTTCCGGTAAGGATAGAATTGAACGTAATGTTCCGTTTTGTCAAGGTATCTTGGAAGGATGGTCATTACGGCCAATATAAGGAGGCTTAGAGAGTTGGGATCTTAAAGAAGACCAGAAAGGTTCATTCTTCACAGTCTTATATAAACTAGTTAATCTGAATTTAAAACGCCTTCTACTTAGTCGCTCTCAATTAAGAATTGGAATTCATTCAGATGGATCATCATATCGGCTAAAACTAACACTTAGTCCGTAACAGCCTGTCGATTTGTATTGAATTTATGTTTTATAACTGTAGCGACATATTTACTACATTTTAGACTAAGGTAACCATTGTAAAATACATTTTTAAGGTATATTGCTAGGAATATGGCTTGAATAAACGGTGGCTCTACCCTCGTTCGGGCAGATAATATAAAAGTTTTAATCTTTAAACTGTTCACAGTTTAAAAAAAAATCCCTTTCGGCACGCCGGAAGACGAAGTTAGGTTCAAAGGAGGGGATAGGCGAACTCCAATTGTACCAATTTGTATCAAACATTGCGCGAGCTGCTGCACGACCCACTCCCCGCGCGGCAGCTCGCGCACCTCATCCCGCCGTACCCTTGTGCAGCGAGAGTGCGTGTACTGAATCCCTCTTTATACTGTTTCGCAAGGGTTGCTCTTAACAAAAATTGTAGAGAAATATTTGAACTGATTTGATCTGGTGCCTATTGAGATAGGTATGATTTTTTGAATTTTAAAAACCAAATTTTCCCACCCCTGGGACCAACCGTTGGTGCTATCAAAAAAGTTTTTTGAAATCAATTTTAGGCCCTTATTTAAGGAATAATATTAAATTTAAATAAATTTGAATTTCTTATATATTAAGATAATTATAGCAAAAATTCGCTTTTTCGTGCCAACTTGACCGAGATTATGTGCCCTTTAATTTTATGTATCAATTTAAAAGTGTTTGGTGTCAAATTACAGCAGTTATTGTGTCCACAAGAAAGTGATATAAATAGATATAAAATTTAAAACTGAGAGTGGTTTTGGGTTCTAGGGGATGTGAAACGCAAAGATATGTTGAAATTTTCCAGAAATCATGATACGGTACCCATTGCAATAGGTAGCTTTCCTAACGAAATCTACTTAAAAAAAACAAAGATAGCGGGAAGCAATTAAGGTCAAATTAAAATAAATAATAAAATATCGTTTTTTCCAGGCTGCAGTCCTATGTACTCCAAATAACATTTAAAATTATAATATTTACAATTAACTGTACACAATACAAATTGTGGTATTAACCAGGTCCTCCAGTAATTCGCTGTGCCCAATAAGAGTGTAGGTACGATTGTAGATTTCTTACACGGATCTGTCATATAAGCAATGTAACATTTATATGGAGAGTTAAAGCTGCAAAAAATATTGATTAACACACATTCACGCTTAAAGTTGATTGATCATCTTTGATGCGCAGCGAAAATAAGCTTAGTTATTTTTATAACAGAAACGTAACACCAGAAACACGAGTGCACGTACAAATGCAAGTGAAAGCATAATTCGTTAGTGGGCAAAATTATACTTAAAATCATCGTATAGTACGCCAGTCGAAAGGCTACAAAACGTTGGCCTTAATTTTGAGGTTAGGTAATTTTACGTGTATCCAATTTATAATGGAAATTACTACACCGCTTGCATTTAATGCATGATAGATATAGAAGAACATAAATAAGACATTCCATTTTCTTTATTTTAAACGGACGGTTTTTATCTATATACCTTTTTTCTTTGTCCTTGCCCGCGGATGCCCGCGAAATTGATTTAAAGACCTGGGAACTCTCTCACATTTAATGGGTTTAGGGCGGTTGCAGGTCTGTAGGTCTAAATAGACAAAATTAAACTAACTTAACAGCATTTAACGCATGATGCTTGATATATTATTTTAAGAAATTAGTTTCATTTCATAATACTGATTAATTTATCTAGCAAAACTGCAATTATATAATAATAATTGTAGTGGCTGGATATATTAATCTTTTAGTTGAAAATGCGATTTTCGAATTTATGCAAGTTGTATTTTAAACCTCATCTTTCATATTTTTTCTGACGGCTTAAAAATATTTTATCATCAAATCTATATATCTTTTTATATATATAGGCGTTCGCCGTTAGTTTACATTACTTATATAAAAATCTGACAGTATTTACATTTGGAAAATGCGAATGCTTTTTAATATTTTTACAGATTGAAAATTTTCAAACATATTATATAGTCAGAATGTTCAAAGAAAAATTAATACCGAATCCACAGATAGTTGCATCAGTTGAGGTAATGCACGCTGGTTTAAATACAGGCCTGTATTTTATGAAAGCTTTTCACTCTCACCTATCTATCTGTGCGATTATGCAATACGGTCAAACTTTAAATAAAGTAGTAAAAAGATGATTTAAAAAAGAAACAATTATTATGAAAAACGGTGAAAATGTAACGAATATGCCGTATAATGAATGAGAAATCTGTAAAAAACAGTTCTAAAACGGGTAATAGATCAGAAAAAGAAACATAAAAAAAAACGGTTTCAAAATAAATGTACAACCAAAAAGCTAAGAATTAATACATTAACCTTCTTATTGTGAGTCAACAATAAAATAATCGATTAAGTAATTAAAAACGTTGAAGTCGGCACCATAGATATAGTTTATACCAAAGTTGCGTACGGTGGGTTTTTACGCAAACGTTTTGGTGGATTGTTTTTTTTTGTTTACCAACAACAATAAAAAGTAGATTGTATTATTTTTTTTAATAATTTAAAAACCTATGGTTTGGTAAAATAATCTCTGTTCGTGTTATAACTATGTCCATTTAGTCGAAATACTTATTATATTTGCTTTGTTCAAAAAGTGTTTATTATTAGGATAGAATAATTGGTTTATGAACGTAATTAGTATACGTCAGTTTTTGAGCATTGAATTAAGAGTCTTTACATGGCCGAATTCACAGAATCACACAAGTCACTAATATCATATTTTAAAACACTGACTATACATTTTTGTATTTTTTTTTTCACTATATTTTATACGTTCAAAGTAGCTATAAAACGAACCTTACTGACACTTTTAGGTCGCACAGTTTTTATTGCACACGAAAAAATATTGCTGCTACTCTGGCTGCAGCTTAAATGTAAATGTTAATATAATGTTTCAACCGCAAGAACAAATTGTGCTCTATAGTTCAACCAAAAATTCACGTCATCTTTGTATTTCAAGTTATAAACATATTAAAAAAAAAAATGGTTTATTTGCTTTTTTTATCTGTGTATCGAGTACATCGAAAGCTAGATTAAATGAAATGGTTGACAATATGATCGAATAATAAACAATCATTGTTTTGTATTTCATTCTTCCGATGTTTCCTTAGTTGTTTGAAAAACACATATTGCTGTATATTTTTTTTTATTGCTTATATTTCATATGTTTTTATGGATACATCAGTCCTAAACTTCTTAATTGTTTACCGGCTGTCGAGATCAATTAGCCGCGCTGTAGTCAAGATTATATCGCGTCACACTTATGATTTTGGCTAATGTCGATTTATCTTTCGTTTTCCTGTAGCAAGTGAAATCGGTAAGCCCTATAATACTCGGTATTATTGCGTGGATAGTGGAAAAATAAATAAATAATTAATAATCAGAACATCCGTTTTGTATTCCTTTATAAATTTAGACTATTAAAATTAGGTATTAGGGTATTAGGGGGGGAGTATGTGGGTTTCGTTATTAATATTGTTTTTTGAGTAATACTCTAGACAGGTCCGATAGTTTAAGAGTACCAATATTGATTTATTGTGAGTAGCAAGTTGACGTGCGATTGTTTATGGACAAATGCGTGCAGATGTGAAACGGCTGAAAATTTCATATTTTTACATGTGGTTTTTGATGCATAATTATTTTACTAAAATATACTTTTTGTGTGTGGCACTTGAAAACACTTGGCACTTTCAAAAGACGCATGTGGGAAAAGTTTTTATTGGTTTACAAATACTTTTCAAATAACATTAATTATAACTTACATAATTAACAGATTTAATAACGCGTATGGCTCGCGTCAACTAAAAATTATAATACCTTCCATATTCGACAAGATTTCTCGAATGACAAGAAAAAATAACAAATAAAACAGAACAAAATTTTTAAAATTACTCGTGGAGTTCTATCAGGCTAAACATGATAAAATCTCATTAAATTAATAAGAAAAATGACGGAAATCCATAATTGGTTTTATATGCTAGTAACAAGTTCTGTTTGTAATTATGAAAATTAATACTGTCGGATATAAATAAGTAAAAATAAAAAATGTAATGTAAAAATTACATCTTAAATTCGTATTTATTTTATATACTTATAATTTGTCAATAGATAAAAGTAATTATTACACTAATTGTACTTAAATGCTTCGGTTGATCGAAATGCGCTGCAATAAACAAAAGTTTAATTAAGAACGTTAAGAAACCAGCCGCTAAGATGTGTATGTTTCTAATAAACTTTGCTTAAGGCAACATTTAATTAAATTGCATTGAACGCGAATGCTATTTTATCATCTTTTTCATCTCATTCATTTCTGACCTCTTTTTCACAATCCTTTTATTTGCCAATATGTCACAATAATTACAGAGATATCTATTTATTTATCGTTTATTTGGAAAACCAACAGTATAATATGAAAAAATGGTACATACAATTGTTTGTATAATTAACCGATGACAGGTTTTCGCAAAAGTTTCACATAATATATATTTTTTATTAAATATTTTTATTATAACCTATGAGGTGTGACGTAATATATTAAGTTCGCACATACGCAACACGCCTCTTTTATACGCATACTCTTTGCTCTTTAAACTTTATGCGTATATTTTTATAGATTTCGTTTTATACAATTCTTTTTTTTATCACGTTCAATTGTCTTCTTTCTAAACATTTTCGCAAATAGAATATCCTAAGTATAACAATAATCAGCACCTTTCCCCAAACAAAGGCTATGTTTATACGTAGATCGGTAAGTAAAAAAATGTCAAAAATGTCAGTAAAATCACCAAAAATACCTCTAAAATATTGTAAATGATATTAATAATAATACAAAGAAAAAAACACATACTCATTGCTAACCGTATTTAAACAAGATACTAAAAATCTGTGTAATATTATGTTTGTGAATATGCAGGAAATCCATAATCGGTTTTATTATATGTTTAATTCTAAATTGTTTAAATGTTTTTGTTATAACTGTGTAAACATAAGAAAATAAAAATAAAGATAAAAATAAATAAATAAAAAACGTTAGGTTGGGTTAGTCCTCTAAAAATTTATACATTTATATTTTATACAAATATTTTATACATTTTCTCAATTAGTTGACATATTGTTAATATATTTTTTTTGCCACTCTAATTATGTATGAATTTTTAAATAGGAATTATATAATTATAATTGTAATCAAGAATACGGTATTTAAGAAATATTTTTAACTTCTTAAATATGTATATATTAAATATGTTATGCACGTAATGTGTATTTAATTTACACTTTCTTTTTTATTTGAGTCATCGACCGGTTTATTTGCTTATATCAAAGCTAAACGTAAATTATTTGTCTAATAATTAGTAATTAAATTATTTACTTCAGTCATTATTCATACTCACGATAAGGAATTTCTGAGGGTTAATGCGATCTTAGTTTAAAAATCCCTTTCGGCACGCCTGAAGGCGAAGGCAGATTTCACCGGATCAAAGTATGGGGATAGGCAAACTCCAATTGTGCGAACTTGTATCAAACATTGCGCGAAGTAGTGCAACCTCAACCCGCCGCCACGCCCTTGCGCAACGAGAGTTTGTATACTGAATCCCTCTTTATACTGTGCCGTAAGGGTTACTCATATCAAAAATTGATCCAAACAAAAATGATAGGAAAATTATAGTTTAATTAACATTTAATATTTTGAACAGATTTGATCTTGTGCTTATTAAGAATTTTTTGAATTTTGAAAAACCAATTTTTCCCTCCCCTAGGACCAATCGTTAGTGCTATCAAAAAGTTTACTCAGATAAATTTTAGGCCCTTATGTAAGGAATAAAATAAAATTTAAATGAATTCGATATCTCATATATTAAGATAGTTGTAGAAATTTTCACTTTTGCGAAAAACCTCCCCATACCCGCCCACCTGGTCTGATTTTGCCCATTAAAGAACTTGACAGAGATGCTATATATACTCGTATATACTTTTAAACTGAGGGTGGTTTTTTGTTCTAGGGGATGTAAAACGCGAAGATATATCAACCTTTTCTGGAAGTCATGACATGATACACATTTCAATAGATAGCTTTTCTAATGAAATCTACCTTAAAGCTACGTATAGCAATAAAGTTAAGTTTCCCTTTAATATGTTTTCATATCGATGCCATATCATGTGCTTACTTTTAGTTAGTCGTACGTTTTTTAATAAAAAGTTTTTTGTTTATGATTATTATATTTTAATGCTATTAAATCTTTTTTTTTTATGTTACTATAGCATAGTAATTAGTTCAAAATATTCTATAGATCAGCAATAAAAACTATTTCACGCGAGAGTAACTTTAGAAGCGCGGCGGTTTTTGTAGAATCGCTTCTTTCACCACCTTGAGCAATAAAGTTACGCTCAACATAATGCAAGGTTTCTTTATATCGAAAGTAACACTGACTGGTATTATTTACACCACTTACGTACTTTTATTACTTATTTGATTGCGTCATTATTACTTACACCTTTTGCCTTTTTTGAAGTGAAAACTTCTATAGGCAGCGGTCGGGCGAATTTTAGATGGGGAAACTTTAATGGGTTGGCGTCACAACATGCTGATGTTAACAGTGTTAATTTTAATGCCCTATTCCTGTCGCCGCTGATATCAGTTTCCGTAGTGTAGCGGTTATCACGCCCACAAGGCCCGCGGTTCGATCTTCGTGGGAAATAGTTTTCTTTTCTGTCGACAGTCCTCCTTGACTGTCTATGTTTTTTTTACATACATCGTAGTTCGCGCGCTGTCCGAATTGACACCATCTCTTAAAAAATATAATAAATTCGGTGACGATTTCCTCCTACTCATAATAAATAGTTTACCCAAATCCCCCTTTAATTATTCGAAAATGGTCCTAGAACACTCTGTATACGGGATGTTTCAGAACGTCAGAGCATTTCTACGAAGTAACTTCTTTAGTGAGACATTTTATTTATGTTAATTAGATCCAACCAAGCCTAAGGTTCATCAGCTAGACATTATTGAGCAAAGCATGTTTTGTAGATTCTGTGAATGTGCAGAACTTATTTTTAAATCACCTTTACAATTTATTATTAAATTCTTTCACTTATATCTAATACCTTGACTCTGTGAGATTAGAGAATATTTTCATCGATTGAAAGTGGCATTGTCTCACCTGTCCTCCTCGGCGGTCCAAATGCGTCCTGTAGGTTCCTTGAGTTTCTTTAGATCCTGGCGGCGTCCTGCACCAGGCCGGCTATGCCCTCGAACCTGGACGAGTTGATGGCGGCGATGAGTCGGTCGATGAGATCGCGGAGTCTTCGCGATAAGCCGTCCTTCATTGTATAACGGCTGTTATGCAAACGGAGACCGCCTTTTACTACAAACACAGAGCATACATTTTTTTTATTTATTTATAACAATTGCTATGACCTAGGTCATTTATAATTATTTTCGGCCCTACTCAACTAGGCCAAAATGTGCCTGTCCTAGAGTCAAGGGAGACGGTGGTAATGATGCGTGGGGTCAATAGTCCAACGCCCTAACCACTAGAGTACCACGATCTTACGATTGGGGTAATGGGTGGTATTTTATCCTGGTCTGAAACGAGTTTTGGCAACAGCTTAGTTTTTACACCAATCTTGTATAACAAAATAAAAAAAAATTCAAAATTAATGAATTCGAAAAAACATACAGAATGATTCAACTGGCATGTAAAGAAACGAAAAACCCTAATAACATACCTAACTTATTTAAAAAACTATGAATATAAACAGTACCCTGTTCCAAGAGCATTCCCTATAAAAAATACAGCTTATTGGCCCTGCATTTGTTTTGACCTAATATCAAAATTCATCATGGTTTTTGATTAAAAAAAACTATAAAATTTACTGGTAATATGAAATCGCTCTTGTAATAAGTTCAATCGCTAGCTTTGTTTCATCCCTCATCCCTTTTAGGGGAAATAGCTTCTTCGCAGTTCTGTTTCCCACGCTGGCTTATAATCATCACACAAATTTTAGGACAAGGAAAAAGTTTTTAAATTGTATAAGTTAAGTTAATTATTGTATAATTCTTATTGCTTTGTTTTATTTATAAGATAAGTAATCCTACATTGTTTGAATTTCGTTTAAGATTGTATTATAAGTATGTAAATTGTAAATATATTGAAAAATAAACGTTGGCTATACATTGGTTGGGCAGATATAAAGATTAATGTCTTTGAAACGGCCCGCTCAACGGGCACATTTTTACACATAATAGGGAACATAAACAGCCCCATAAGTCTTCGGGAATTATCTTGGAACACACCTGAATATTATTTTTTTTGCATAAAAATAAATTTATTTCTAATATTTATTAAACGTATCACGTACGTATACTCTGTTTCGTGTTATCTGTATGTTAAATATCTTTTAATTATACCAATAGAGACACATTATTAAATTATCAGCTCGTGTCTCAAAAACACTAAAGCTATTATAGAAAAGTTTTCAAGTTAGGCAAAATTTTGCATTTTATGTAAATTTAATAGTTGAAATACGCTTGTTAAAGTTGTGTTAAAAATAAAACAATGCAATTATGTAACAATTGAATTGCGAGCTCTGCTTATAAAAATAACAACGACCTTAGCGTTCGACCCATTACTCTTGGCACTTAATTCAACACGCGGCCCACTGAGCTAATCGTAAATAAAATACCTTTAAAGTTGGTTTACATGAGTCTCATAAAGAATAGTTTTCGCGACAGATGATTGGTGATTGGTGATTGATGATTGTACGCCATCGTCGAAGATCCAGTCCGCCACCATGTTACGGCATGTGTAACTATTTGGCAACAATGTGCGCTGTGATTGTTATTAATAATATAAAGTGTAGCGGTCTTATGCATAAATGCTTTAGTACTAGAAAGTACATAGACTTTAGCAACGAACTAATGCGACTATACATTAGGTTGTAGAAGATCGAGCAACCGTTGATTTCCGTAGTATATTCCAGAAAATAGATCCGCCCTAACTGCCTGCGATATTCATAGATCTCTGTCTTATCTATTTCGTGCAAATGGTGCCTCGAACCAGTGAAATGAAACCTACAAATACGCAAAAACCATTTAAACAAATTAAAAGCATTTTCCAATACGAAGAATAACCGTATCCATTTCCTTTCTGTGCGTACTGTCAGACAAAAAAAGTATAAAAGTAAGAAACTCCCGTTATTGATAGTTCGCAAATATTAAAAATATAAGATCTAACTAAACTGCCTTCTTTTGGATAGACATTTAGTCTAGTTAAGAAGGCAGCGAACAGAGATTGTAGTGATGCCAAACGCTCACGGATACAATATTGTTTAAAACGTATATATGAATCTGTAACATTACAAAATGACTAATTGTTTCAATAAATAAATAAATAATAAAGAAATATATTATTATTTAAAAAATATGAGTTTATATTAGTGTATAGTGTATTAGTATGTAATATTATGTATATTTGTTTGTATATATTCGATATATTTCATGTATTTGTGATTATTTATATGTATATTTTTTCTATGCGATAACTAGACTTTTAAGTAATAATATAGAAAACAGAATATCTTGCTTACAAACGATAACCATGATGTTTTGCATTATAATATTATTTTTGTAAAAATAAATAAATAAGTGTCATATAGAATACTGCAGTTTATAACGCGTTTAAAATATTTTCCTAAGAACCTATATCATTCAAGAAACAGAATGAAACGTTTGGCTAAAAATTATTCTACCTTTGTACCCCGGAGGAATACCCTTAAGGTAAATGTAATCGAGCAATGTAACAAAAGTGCCCCTCATTATTGTAACACGCTGTATATTAGCGAGTAATTAAATGCCCATGATCATCGGCCCCACCGTATCCATTTCCTAAACTTCTAAATATATTTTACAGATAATATCATAATGAACGGTTAACTTCACCTTCTTCCTCGTTGAACGGGATTGTAATACCTGGTATTTCCAGATGTCTACAGAGGTTGCTGTATCGCCGATGTTGACGGCTGCGACTGTACGACACGATAAACGGTTCTAGATTCCCGGCCAGAATCTTAACATTTATTTAAGTTAAGTTCCCGAGAGCGTAAGTTAGATAACTGGTAAGTACCTAATGATTTTTGATGAATGCACGTCAATCTATACTGATTTCTCTAATTTTCATTGTAATTATCTAGTATTTACTTTAAATACCTATTTATTATAAGTACGGAAAAACATACTTTTAAAATAAATATATTATTGTAAAATAATTAATAATAATGTTTACTAAATAAAAAAAGTTTTATGAAGTCGCTTCGAAATTATTTTTAGTGAACCATTAGTGGGAATTTTCCTAAAAAGTAATTATTATGTATTCGTAATTAGTAATTATTTATAAAAAGTCAAATTATTTATTGAAATTCGAACAAACATTGACTATAACTTTTTTGTTGCAAATGTTCTCTCGTACAACCTTAAGTTATATCCGTTATTTACTAAGACATTCTGTATACTTGAAGATAGTTGGTTGTTCAGCGGTTTTTTCAATATCTGAAATATATCCTAATGTTGGTAAACGAATGTGAATTGATTTCGCTAAAATTGCAGTGATGTAAGCTGCTGTTTTAGAAAATCAAACAAAGAACCACTAACGTCCAATATGGTTGGTCATAAAACTGTAAATGTGTTTCTTTTGCCCATATTTTGGTACGATCTCCTAAACGTAATGCGCCAAAAGGCGATTTATTTCTTCACGAAAGGATTACCTATTCATAAATACTCTTTATGACAATAGAATACTTTTTATGTAATAAAGTCGAATGGTTTATTGAAAACTCGAATATCTAATAATTATTGTGTGTTGCAATTAAAACGTAAAAAAAAAAAAGAGAGGAAAATTTCTAATTTGGATTTGACGTATGATTGTAGTGTTTAAAGAATTCGGCAAAAAATAGATGTTAGGGGGGGGGGGGGAGGGGGGGGATGGAGAGGGAAAATCTTTGAGTTCAATTCGCACGGTTTTATATCTACCATGCGTTACAGAATCGTGAATTTGATCTGAAGCCAAATCCCAAAGCGCGCTTGCCGACGTCACAAGTAATGAAGTCCCTTTTCTTCTATTGGCTATCGGGATCACTTGTCTCTTACTTTCAATGATGATGACGTAAGCCAGCGCGCCTCCAATTGGACTTGCCTGGCGAAGCTAGTTTTATTACGTCACGGATCTGCGTAAGATTCAGACAAATTCTTACTGGAAAAGCGCCCGCTACGACGTCAAAAATCAATTGCAAAGTTACTATCCTCAATGGAACCGCATGTCGACATATGCTAACCTCAAAAATCCATCGAAAAGAAATGCACACTGTCACATTCTTGGCACGTTTTGTCTGGTTTGCCAATGCACCACGCCTATACTCGTATGTGTGCTTGCATAACTAACTCTGCGCTTTCAGAACATGCAAAAGAGCTAATTTATTCGTGGTTTTTAACTGACGGAAATCGGTGTTTGTCGCTGTTAGGCCAGTGTTGCATTTATTTACGCGAAACATCTCTCTTTTGGATGAATCTATTTGGGTGCGCATTTCTCATCCGTTGACGCTCAATTGCGTTAGATAACATCCTGACATTATAACAATTTCTGATATTATTCAATATTGATAATACTGATATCCTGATATTATAACATCCTGATTCGTTGTAATAATGACCATTCCATTTATACTGATTATATACTATTTTACAACAAAAGCCTCGAGTCTTAAATGATTGACTTCTGCAAAACCATCATTTAACAGTCGTTATGCATTGAGTTTTAGAGAGTTAGTGAACTTACATTTTTACTACAGACAAAAGTCGTTATTGAATATCATAATAATATTTTTTTAATTAACAAACATCCTCAAAAATAAACAAAGGAAACAAATATTCATGTTACACAAATAACAATGTTATCATAAATTAATTCTACAGGAAACAGTATATAAACAAATATTTGGAAATTTTCCCACCCACGCCCACTGTAAAATTCTCCCTATCGACATACAAATTAAATAGAAATTAGCGATTTAAAGCCAGTTAATTATGAATACAAATCAGTTATTTGTCATGATAAAAAATATTATAATTGATTAAGCTTCTTTTCAGTTACTTTCAGCGTAATAATAGCAAAATTACCTACTACAAAAAAATACCCAAAAAAATTCCCCCCAAATAAATTTAGTTTAATTAGGGTAAAAATAACTTATTTATTAAAATTTCAAAAGAACTTCAGTTCCTTGAGTCGAAAAGTCAGGTTCAGGGTAGAAAAAAAATACCTTTAAGAATAAAGGTATTTTTCTAAAATCTACTTCAATCAGTTATTAGTCATGATAAAAAATACTATAATTGATTAAGATTTCTTTCGGTTACTTTCAGCGCAACAATAGCAAAATTACTACAAAAAATACACCAAAAACCCCCAAATAAATTTAGTTTAATTAGGGAAAAATACCCTACTTATTTATTAAAATTTCAAAAGAACTTCAGTTCCTTGAGACGAAAAGTCATGTTCAGGGTAGAAAATACCTTTAAGAATAAAGGTATTTTTTTTAAATCTACTTCGAGTAAGGTTACCTCCTCATATGCAATGATTTTAAGTTAACCAGGGACGCCTGTGTATGCAGGACAGCTCGTATACAAAATGTGTAGGTCAGTTGGCAACTTTTTAATTTCATAACACCCTCGTCTTAAACCTGTTTCGAAGTTTAACTCCTAACCCGCCTAAACGACGAACGCTTTGTTTATCTCGTCTAGTCTATATTTTTCATCTCTTAAGAGTATCTCGATTAGACGTATCGCCGCTACGTGACACGCTACCTGGTCCATTTAGATTGTATCTTAAGGTTATTGTCCATATAAATCGCTCTTTAGTTGTTTTAGTTAGCTGAACTGAAATGAATTGTTATCGGAAAGTTTTATTTATTTATTCATCTAACAGAACTTCTTACATAACTTCTAAATTAGGCATTCTTAATTTTCGAAAACATGCGAATGTTTATATGTTTATATTTTCGTCTGTACTTTGGCATTTTAACATGACAGTTGCTCAAAGTAAATATCAGTGATTCTTATAAATTTCTCATCAAACTTTTAAATTTGATTCTTAGTGATTCTTATAAATTTCTCATCAAACTTTTTCAATAGGTTTTTTTTCTTAACTACATTTGTATACTCGGAAATAAAATTCAAATTGGAGAATTGCATTATACTATATATTAATTACGCAAAAAAGATATTACCGATAAATAGGTTTTGTTTTCTTTATATTTGGGTAAAAAGTTTAATATTCAATATAGGCGGCGACGAGAGTAAGGTCGATGACAAAATTTAAGGTAGGCCTGCTAATAATGAAAACACCAGAACTATCGTTTTTAAATGATCTGAGTTTATGACTACTGAAGTATTTGAAATATTAGCATTTGTTAAAAAGATGAATCGTATGTATTTTGCAGGCTAGAAAATAACTTTCTTAAATTCACGTTTATATGTGTTTCTTTTGAGGTGTCAACGACATTTCTATATTAATAGTGTCAACTCTTCTTAAAACAAGTTTGCGTACAGAATTTCAACTTCCAAACTATTTTTAAGCGCTTATCGAATGTTATTTTATTAGAGATTTACTTAGCATAAATAAATAAATTAGTAATATACAGTGCACTAAAGCTATGAAGACAAGATCGAACGATAGAGGTGACTTAGTGGCACCAATAATGAAAACATCTTTTGGACAGAGACATCTCATTTTTCTGGGCCCAAAAATATATAACCAGATAAGCGATGAAATTAGGGATGCTAAAACTAAAGCGTGCCTCGCTAAATCTATCTTAAAATGGTTAATCGCTTTGGGTAGAGATGCTGCTGAGAAATTAATTTCTGAAATAGTTGTTTAGATAACATTTATTAATACTGTAATTTAAGCGACTTTAGCTACTGAGTAAAAAATATTATTTTAGTTACCTAGAATGTTTAAAAAAAATAAAAAAAAAAATATGCTTACTTAGATATGTCATACCAATATGTTTATGCCCAATGTATATATATATCACTATAAGATATGTTTCTATACTATATGTAGTATAACACTATTTTTATATTGAATATTTATTTATTTATATCGAATATTTATTTACCTATATATTTAATAATTGTTTATTCATTTATTTGTTATTTTTTAATTTATTCATTTTATTTTTTCATATATTAAGTATTCTTGATTACACATTTAAATTGTACTCATGTGTGTATGTGTGTGTGGGTGTGTATATCAGTGTGTATATTTGTTTGTGCCTTATTATTTTTTTTATATTTTCTCAGGGTTTTGCGCTGGTCTCTGCTATGCACTTTATCACTTCATATATAACCTTCCTTAGAACAGGTAACTATTACCTAGTTAGGAAGGTTATTGACTTACACTCATCGGCCAATTTATATTCCATAACAAAAAAAAAAAAAAAAAAAAAAAAAAAAAAAAAAAATACCATAAAATAGTATCTAAAAAAAGTACGATTGATCCCTTGAAGTGAAAATTGTAACATGTGAAACAGTCTATTTAAGATTCACGGTTCGAGCGGAGATGGAGATATTGAACTTTTTTAAAGAATGAGGTCGAGGCCGAAAGTGACATTTTTTCTTCAACTTCAATTTCAACGGACGCATTCATCGGCGTACATTATTCAACTGCATGCAACGCAATGAGTTCAACGTATTGAGTTCAACTGGTCGAATTGAAGCTTACTACAATACAAAACTCTCTACTGCCATTTTTGGGAAGTTCACCCTTCATTCTCTTATTAACATTCTCCTCTGATGGCTTCATCTAGATCTTATTCAATTATTATTGAAAATATTATGGGTCGTTTAGCCCACCATCTTTCCGGCATTCAGACGATTCGAGTCATGCGGCACTTGAAATGGGTCGTTTAATCCCCGTCTATCGACCCGTTGGTATCCGTAATATCGAAAGGCGCCTGGTTACCTAGTATCTGTGGATAAAAATTCTCATATGGAGTAAGTAATAATATTAAGTAAAAAATCTGTGTATGACTTTCATTACAAACTTTCAGTGTATACAAATAATTGAATATCAACTTTTATATTTATATAACTACTTGACTATACACATCTACCTATTAAAATATATTTCAGAATTGCACAACACAATTGTAATACCTATTATTTTTATAAAAATAATATATTTTTTTATATTTCAAATCGCTCGCTCGAACGCCTTGCAAGAATATAAAAAATAAGCAAAAAATATATTTAGATACGCTTTTAAAATTAACGAAATTAAATGGTGCCATATATCTCACCTATTTACTTTCTGTGTAATATTTCAGTTCGATCTCGAATAATCGCGCTATTCTAACGAATCTACGGTTACTTCTAGTAAGTTATCGGCGCTCGCCGCAGCAAGGATGAATGACCTTGTATTTGCCGAGTAAAAGTCCATGCTACAGCAATTGTGATTCGTTTGGTAAAATATTGTAAATTGTACAACGCGGAAAAAATATTAATAATTGTTTATTTCATTAATCATGTATGGCTAGTTACGTATGGGAGTTACTCAACCCCTCTTTTTAAAACAAAATCCACTGTCCGGCATAGCTGTATCTAATAATCTCTATCTTTTAATGTGACAAGATAATACAGAACTCGCAATTTGAATGTATATTTTTCCCTTCACTTGTCTATTTCTCGAATCTCCCACTTGTACCATAAACTGATGAAATTAAAATATAAATTAATTGCCTTTAATTATATAAATTTCATTAAAAAAAAGATGTAGATAATAAGTAATAGTGAAAAATTGGTTTATTATATATATGTGTTTGTTATTCATAGGCAATAATAGTATCAAAGTTTGTATTATAAATATATTATTTAGACTAGGTTATTTACAAAGTTTAAACTTTAATTGTGTACCACACGACCTAGATTTACGCCCCCCCCCCCCAACAGAGTGTTGCAATATTTGTTCAATTTATTATTATTTTTGTAGATAAAAAATAGGAATCTGAGTCTATATTTATTGATTTTATTTATTACAAAGCAAACTACAGCTATTAATAACACTAACTTAAGAAATAGATAAACTAAATAATAGCCATTTATAGTTAACACTGTTGTGTCGAAAATAAAAGTATTTTTTTATTCCAGCAAAATTTATATATATTATTTAAATATACAGGTAAAACGTCAGCCTAAAAAGCGCCTATACTATGCAAACTAATAACGAAAGCTTTGCTACCTACTACATACATCGATTAAAAAAAAGCAAAAAAAAAAAACATTGCTATAACATCCCTTTCAATGTTGCTAATCATTCTTCTGTTACACCTACCTGTACATGCATGTGTGTTCGAAGAATGTTTTCCGCGTTCAACTCGAGAACCACCGGGTGGTAACATATAAACTTCACTTAACATATATTATTTAATATATTTTTTTTAGATTTATAATTATTTATTTAATGGCGAGCTTCTAAATCAATTTTGTTCAGATTCATCAAACATGCATTAAAATTTGCCTAGAACCTTTGAATATTTTTTTGGTCTCTTCAGTATATGATTACATTCCATTAAAATGTTATTAATAAATTAATGTAAAAAAATTAAAAATCACACATGATATTTTTTATGCAAATTTGTATCTCCTGACAAATCAGTGAAATGTGACTTAGGAGAGTATGTTTTCCACGAACACATTAATTAAACCAGACGATTGGTTTACCTACCTGTCTTCAAAAGGGTGTTTACACGATACGGTATCCAATATATTTTCCGTCGCCCGTAACAGATCCAGCACTTTGAGGATTCGTCTTCACCAGCACTAAGTCACTAATGCAGCGCGTGCGTGCCCGCGCTAATGCGTTAACGACCGTCCGACCGATCACCTCAGTTACGTTTGCTCGCGCTCGCAGTCACTTTCACTATCACTCCCGGTCGTGTGCGGACACGTCCACCGTCTGCCGTCCGCGCCGTGGGACCGGCTGACGTCACACTCGCCACGAAAGCCGTTAAGGTGCTTACATACCTGAATGCTACCAAAATATGAATCCAGAGGCATTATAAGAGATAACACTATACAGGCAATCTAGTTTAGTCGCATTTAAGATCATTCATTATTCTAGGAAATGATCTAAACAAATGTTGAAAATATTCACATTTACACATTTATTACTACAGATAAATATTATATTATTATAGCTAACTAAAATTGATAAGTGTATTTTAAATGAAAGTATGTTTCGTATGTATGCATATATATATGTGTGTGTGATTGTGTATATATTAAATGTATTTATCTATATATATATTTGCAAAAAAATAAAACATATGTCAGATGTTTAGTGAAGACCTCGCGCTCTTATTATATATATCAAATAGGTAACACCTCGACACAGGCATTTGCCTAGTGAGGTGTTACTAATCCACACAATCTGTACTTTCTTCTCTAGAAAATCAACAAAATGCTACGAAGTAATACACATGTAATAATATTAAGTTTATATTGGATATTTTAATAAATAAATAAATATTACGCAAAAAATATAAAACAAACAACGAAACATTTTTTTAGTTACGCGACCCTGAAACCAGAAACATCCCATATGTAATAAAAATATTTTTATGATAATAATTAAGTAGAGAAAAGATTTACCTCAGTACAATAGATGTATTTGAATAACTAAAGAGTATAATAAAATTATAAAATATATAGAAATAAACAATAATAAAAAAGGAAATGCAATCAAAATTAAATATACATCAGTTAAGGTCATCGAGATTGTACAAAGTTTTTTCAATAAGATATTTTTCCAATGCAGTCTTAAAGCTGTGATATTTTTCTAATGTTTTTATATTATTGGGTAGATTATTGAATAAATCTACCCCCTTATAAACACTTGTATTCTGAAATTGAGTTGTTCGAGCTTTAATCGGTTGAACATAATTGTTTTTGTGTCTCGTGCCGTGCGAATGAACATTGGTATGTGTGGAAGCAGCCTCTTTCTTTAAGAAAAAATCACAAAGGGTTTCGTAGATGAAGATACCATATATTGTGAGAATTCATAAGTTCCGAAAGTGTGAGCAGTAGTGGGGGTGTAGTAGTGCGCGATACGACATATCAGGGGCCGGTTCACGACACGACGTCCGAATGACATTTATATCGTATCGCTGTCGTAACGACCAATGGGCTACGACCCTTATTTTTGCAGGCTACGATTTGTAGGTCAGAATCGTTCAAACGTAATTTTCGCGCGTGTATGTAGTCGCCTTAACGCAACGGCTTCTGAGAAGTCGCACATCATAGCGATTATATCGTTTATAATAACATAATAATAATAAGAGTTATGGATAATTACTTTATGTCCAAATCACAGCGAACAGACTCCGCTTATAACATAATTTGTATCATATCAGCGTGTGTATTTCGGCCTAACATTTGCATCATAGTAGGTCGATTATCACAAGATAAATCACCGAGGTTCTTCGGCGGATTTAAGTTGATAGAAGTAGGTTATTTTGAAATATTATTGAAGTAAAACTTATTCAGGCGGACCTTACATCATTTTTCCTGTGCGATGAATGAATCTAACGCGACACGCTCATTCGGCTAAATTTGGTGGTACGCTCGGAGTTGACGTGCTCATTAAGCTAAAGTCTGCCTGTCTGTCACGTTGATTTTTAGTTATCCGTCACTTTCATTTTTTTCTTATATGAATAGGCGCACGGAAACATTATCGAATATAGATGCCATAGATGAATATAGATTTTGAAATATAACATGAAAAATCAATCAACTTCCTTACGGAAATTTTACTTCTAACGCACGTGGTGTGACCACACTTTTTTTTATATTAACGTAAATGTACTACAGTATTATATATGAATAATAAAAAAAAATGCGAATATGAATACAATAAAAATGCCAGAAAGGTATTATTACAATCAAAAATAGTAACACCTTTAGATCTAAGCGTGCGTTTGTCTTCCTTTATGTTATGTCTGTTAGTAGATGTGGGGGGTTTGCCCCCCGTGTACCGCTATTGTACATTTAATTCCACTTATAGTTCGCCCTCTAGTCCTTACTGTAGATAAAGTTAGATAAAGTTAAGTAACTTTTTGGGTGCGATGGTTCCAATCTCTTCTGGCTTGAGGAGATGGTTGCCTAGAAGCTGGTACCTTTTGTACATGAGGGGCCCACATTCTCCCAGTAGGTGTAACGGAGTTTCTGTCGTCGATCGATAGGCTTAATTTGTGCAGGTGTTTGTTCAGCTCGCAGTGACCTGTTAAGAATCTGGTTAGGATCCTTAGTTGGTTTCGGCTTAACTTCAACAGCTCCGAGAGTCTTTTTTGCGAGCCAAATATCTATGAGATATTTGGCTTGCTTTTGTCCGGGCAGTTCTTGCCAGTATTTTTGGCTTTGTTTCCAAACCCAGATTTAAAGCAGTCTGCTGGTAGTGCTTTTAGCTATGCCGCAGGCCGGTTCCGGGCCTATCATAGTCATGCTCGCACCCTTCTTTGACAGTTGTCTGTTTTCTCATTGCCATCAATGCCTGAATGGCCTGGTACCCACATAAGTGTGACCCTGTTGTATGTTGCCAGGGTGTTGAGTATTTGTACACAGTTTAGCACTAGCTTTGACTTGTCTTCCTTTGGTATTTTTAATATTTTTTCTGGCCATATGAACTAATATATTGTTAAATCCTCTTATGTTAATTTCTTCTCCGGGATCGAAGAGTTTAGCACCGGGATTAAATTATATCTGCAGGTGTTGAATCAATAAAACGCCAGTGTATACGTAACAATAAATATTATGGGAATTTACATATAAAAATTTAATGAATTAAAATATAAATATCAAAACGTTGAGCAGTTTCGACTTTATTTTACCATGACTTCTCACTGACAGTTCCAAAGAATTACACTTTACTTTTATACAATACGAATATAATATGAACGCAAATATAATTCTTCTAACGCCAAATATATAATATTAGATTTATCTAAGAAGCCACAATATTTAATAAATAAATTCACAGCAAACTACAAAACTGTCCGCTCTATCCGAGTGTATGTAATTGAATGAGTTTGCTGGTGTATAACATGTCTTGTTGCTTACTACAGTTAACCACTGATCTCATTAGGTAGATCAACGATCTTTTAAAACATATAGATGCGGCATGTCATACAAATCGTCCTTTTGAAAAACCCTACACCGCTAGATTCCCCCCGCCGTTCCGCGCGCCGCAACACTCCGTGATGCTGGATAGAGACTTATGGTGGTTATATATGCGAGCAAGCGAGACGTATGATAGGCGAGGAGCGTACTCGACGCAAAGTGGCGTACTTGGGCGTGGTGCGTTTTAAAAAATCGTTGAGGTATATACTATTATTCTCATAGATCAGAAAGGTCATTAAAGCTCTCTTTGGCCGACGACACAAATCGGAGTTTAATTTGCGGTCAATGCGCTCAATTTTCTTAGCGCAAACGTCCATCTTGATATATGGTTTCCATCTGGGCTTTCATATTTTTTTAACATCAGTTTCCAAATATTTTATTAGCGAACCTCAGCGAAGCGCTTACGCAACGATTCCATCAAATTAGCGATACAAATGCCGATAGCTATCTTCGAAATCTTTAATACGTCCACGGATGCTGCAGTTACAATTAATCTGCAGCTTTTACGATAGCAGCATCAGACTACAGTATTTCAGAACGACCAAGTGTCTCTGCAGAGGCATTAAGATTGACGTCTATAATAATTGAGTATAATTATCAAATATTATTTATATAATAGAACATCTGAGTAAACATTTTGGACAAACAATACGTAAAAACTAAAACTACTTTTAAAACAAAGTATTTTTACCGGCCCTTTTCCGTCAACACCTAAACCGGTTTCGCTCAAAAAAAAAAAAATGTATTTTAATCAATTCCGGAAATAGTTTGAAAGTCTTGCGAATCTATCCGCGACTACAGCTCGACGTACTGCTCAACTGACCTGACCTTAATCAGGTCATGGTTTATTTGTATTTGGGACAGATCGATGAGACACACTTCAAACACTCGTAGATTATGATTTAGTATTAAATTAGTTATTTTTGTATTTGAGAAACATTTCTTCAATATTTTTTTGGTGATTAATGTTTGATTTGACCTTCTGAAATGACAGTAGTTATTTAAAATACAATCTAAATACGAATATGTCACAATCACCGCAAAAATGGATTTCAGTATTTCGACTGCCGTCCTAATTGGACTATACTAACACACACTAACGACATGCGACATGCTAATTAACTGAAAAGAATGTTTCAGTGGTCTGTTAAAATTTTCCGGAACATAATAAATCTCATCGAGTATAAACGAAAAACTATAAACTGACCGTTTTTCAATTAGGACGGAGGTGTGAAATTTCACACCTATACGAATTACTGAAATGAAATATGGTAACAAAAAACGTGTTGAGCGATAATATATTTTTCTTACTTAATATCTTAACATAAAGAGATCGCGGTAGTCTAGTGGTTAAGGCGTTGGACTATTGACCCAAAGGTCGTGGGTTCGAATCCGCACATGGTCATACCATTTTTAACGCTTCATTACCACCATCTCCCCTGACTCTAGGACAGGTACATTTGGCCTAGTTGAGTAGGGCCCAAAATAATTGTACCTGTTATTATTTTAAAAAAAATCTTTAAATTATAATGTTCATCTAAATGAATATTGCATTGTATTTTTGGTTATCATACCTACATGCAATACATGTTTATAATAACATATTATTGATGGACTTATTTTGTTACCTTATTTCATTTCAGTAATTCATATAGGTGTGCAATTTCACACCTCCGTCCTAATTGAAAAAAAGGTCAGATAATAATGTTTCGACTATACTACGACTAGAAAATATAATATATTTTTTTATATCATTTCCTACTCATGATAGGTTACAAAAAAACCTTCCTTAAGTCTTCGGGAATGGTCTTGGAACAGCCTGTGTCCTTGTCGTGTTCATTCGAAGAGATTTCGACTGACAATTGGCCCTCGTGAGTCCAGTACGGAATAAAATTGTGATAAGGTTAATGTCAACACCATTTAAAAAGCGTGCGAAATACAAATTTCACGCACAAGATAGCAAATCCAAACTGGTTTGATCCTAATAAAAGTTCCAAAACGGTCGTTTTTTTTTAATGTCTTCTATTCCGTTTACGACGTGGACAAATCTTTTATTTTTTTGAGTTAATTACCTTTGGTTACGCACTAAATGCAATTGTAATCTTTTTCTGTGGGCTATTTAAAACGTCGTTAGAAAGGATATTTCACGTTTCCCCAGCCAACTGTTGCTTTGTTGGGTTTTACTTCGTCGACGATAGAATTTGTTTCTTTGTATTCCGGTATTGTCATATTGTTAAAATATAGTTTTAGCTTCTATACATACATTCATGTATAAGAAGCTACTATCCCCGTCCGTCTGTGGAATCTATCAACTCGAAAAGTACAAATGCGTAAGAGTTGAATTTTTATCTGTAGATTGATGCTTTTGAAAAACAACCAAGCCGTTTAGATCACATCGGAGGCTGGTCAGATAATGTAGATATATATACCATAAATGTCAACATATTTTTAGAACTAATAAATGAAACATTGACTGTTCGATAGAAAACCCAAATATCAATTTTTGGAATTTCAAAAATATTGCAGCACAACAGTTGGATACTTAAAGACGTATTATTTATTACTGGCCAGTTAAAATTAACATTAGCTCATTTATATGTACAAAAAGAAACATGTAAAAAAATGTTCAGTGCTACATTATAATTATTATAAATTGAAATATTGGTAGACGCTCGAATAGAACTAAAATTGTATTACAATTTATGATGAATTGAAAGAATGCCATGTATGCCGTGCTATTATATGTTTTTTTTTTATTTTAATCTACTTAGACTGAAAAATAACCCACTATCGCCTCTATGGATATCCAAAATGCACGTTGAATGGGCTAAAAGTGCCCCAGGCACAAGTGGAGATGGGAAATAAAGCAACCCTTCACAAGTTGGTACCACACGCGCGAGTAGTCTGGAGGAGAGATACCTTTAATGACGCCTGTGGGCCTAGCTGTAAGACGTCAGGTTTTAATTAAATAATTTAATAGATTGTGTAAATTCTATCATTTTCAATGTATCATAAGTTTAATATTATGGCTTTGGCATACCTACTCAATTTTTTTTCCGAACACAACCACATTTTTTATTAATAGGTATTATCGATTTGCTGAAACATATTGAAATCACTATTCTTTAGCAAACAGCTCTTCATTCTAAAAATATTTTTCGACTAAACTTATAAAACAGCAGTAACTTATAAAGATTATCTTCGCTATAAGAGTAAAAAGCGTCTTAACATTTTCCCACGAGACTTATCTGAATTTACACGCCATCACAATGGAAGACCAGATAAGATATTTTGCCTCGTACGTACATTTCCTTCGTTGAACGCTTTGAAAATATATTTAATTGGCTGCTATTATTGTAAAAATTAATTTCTTTGCATATTCCGAGGAATTATGGTTTAATATGAGTTTTATGGCGTGGCGGCCGATAGATGCGCGCCACGCCATAAAATTTATCAACATTCATTTATAGACTCCGCGAAATATATGTGATATCCGATCTCAATGATTTCACCGCTGATTTTAAAATTTGAAATCTACATGAAAAATACTAGGTTGTGTTTAAAAATATTTTCTCTGTGGAAAATCCCATGTTAATTTTTTTCGCGCGCTTTTTGTTCGTATTTTAAGTTTTGAAGTTTGCATTTCTCCGCTCCAATATGCTGCTAGCGTATATTTCACCTTTGCGACTGCAACTGCAGTCGAAACAATAAAACTCACTTTGCACTACGTTTCGAGCTGATCACACGATGTTTTTTTTTTATAATATAAACATTTATATTTCATGTACCACGAGTCCGCGGCATTTACGAAAGTATCTATCTTAAGAAACGACTGACTCATTTGCCATTTCGATGTTTCATGATGTAATAATACAAAGCTCGCGACGTGTTTTTTTGTGTCTAAAACGGAAACAATAGGTTGGCTAACGGAGGTGACGATTTCGGACGAACGGTCAAATGAACCAACTCCGCTGTGGATACATGCCTATTTTCTTATGCAATCGCAAAAGAACCTATCTCCAAATAAGTTAACAAATTTCGTATGTGTATGTCATTTTACTGTCGTTAAATTCTCCCAGTTGGGACACAGTATTGTGTTCTATGACATTAATTCTTTGTCCGTGCTGATCGGATCAAAGACCAGAACAAGGCTGTATCTATTTGCCTACAAAGTATTCTGCGGTTCTTTGACCTCACGAAAAGATATTTATTTTTAATGTTTCATTGGCGGCCAATTCATTTGTATTAATCAAATTAATTATAATTTAAAATTTGTCTTTAACGACACTTTCATAATCAATAAAAGTGTTTTTATCATTAACCAAAGGAACGAAGAAAAAAGCACTTTTTTTTTTTGTGAAAATACCTTTAAAGAAATTTAAAATGTTAACATAAGTTAACATAAGACTAAAAACATAGTTACCGATATACCGACTTAAAAATAATATACCCGCACTAACATTAAAGTCACAGGACTGTCAGAAAAAAAAATGTGTATTTTTTTTTCTGGCAATATGAACTCATATATTTAATAAATAAATTCACTTTAAAATTGTTCGCTCTATGTAAGTGTATTTCTATTTTTTGTCTAACCTTAAAAATGAAGCGACCTGAGCGTGTTATAAATGAGATTAAAATTACTCCCAGAGCCGAACTATAATGCTTTCATTTTTAAAGGCTTTTATTTATTTTGCAATGTTTGTATGTCGACTTTGGTCAAATCTTGCCAGCTGAATTAGAACCATTTCCTCTTATTTGACCTGTTGATTCCGTTCCAATGATTCTACACACAGACTTGGCTCCAGACCAAGGAACTACAATCAGACACGAAATTTTGTATACGCATTCAAGCACTTAATTAAAAGCCTAATGTATTTTTACTATTATTTTTTAATAAAATACAACGCGCGACTAATGGATCTCGTGAGGCGGCGATCCGGATGAAAAAGGCAAAGATCGTGCGATCCGACCATTCGATTGGAAAAACCGCGTGTGGTTCAATTGCATAACAATAAATCCGTCGTCGTATCACGTCAGAGTGGTCGAGAAAGGGTTCACCATAATCGCCTTCCCATAATTTTTAGTTTTACGTAGGTTTTTTTTAGTAACATAGGGTTCAATCAAATGTATTTTTTGTATGTTACTGAGTAAAACTGTTATGTTTTCGATCTATTTAAATAAAATAAAGTCGGGTTAGTTACACCATTTAGAACTCAAGAACGTCTGGACCGATTTTTATGTTCTTTGATTTGTTGGGTTTGTCTCTGTCCCGAATAGCAGAATAACTATTAAAACATCAGAAAAAATCACTCATTTTCTCATACATTTTGTATGAAACGGCTTTGTATTCTGTGAAATTCTATTTTCAAACGGTATTTTGCCTTCGAAGATGTTCACTTTGTGAAGTTATCACATTTGTCATTGTGCGCGCATCGTTAATTAAAATACATATCATTTTGATTTTTGTACATTTATTGAACTTAACTCATTTTGAGTATTCTTAATAAAAAACGGTATTTAATTTAGCTAATAAGTTAACACAACATTTATTGATTCTGAGGCGGTACGAAGTTCCTATAGAAGCGGTACATCATAATATAAATATATTTTTTAAGTATTTTCGATAGTCTATTGGTTATTTACTTTTTTTCTTTACTTTTATCTTTTATTTTCTCCTGCATCTTATTAGTAAAAACCCGACAACCTTCTTGAATCTTCTATGTTAATTAATATAGATTTTTTTATCATAATAAAAAGTCCCGTCCTGGTGAGAACATTTTAAGTTGCTTTTTTTAATTATAAAATATTATAAAAAAAAACAAAAACGAATGCCTGAATTTATAATGTGTGAATACATAAGTAAATGCGAAATAAATAACATATTTTTTTAATAAAAATATTCTTTTTTCACTATAGTTGAAAATGAAACCATATCGATCAATAATTAAAATAGCTCTAAAGAACGGTGTGTTTTATAAAATGTTTTTTTAACTTACCCGTTCTCTTTAGTATGTAATATTGTCAAATATTATGAACCTTGCTACTAAGATAAGATAAGAAAACTATGTTATTGACTCTAAAATGTTATTAATAATGTTGTTAAACTTGATCATAATAAATCTTGATCAAAAACATTGAAAAAAAAAGAAAAATTAAAACTAATATGTTAATAATTTCATGAGTATCAGAGACATCGTTTATACTGAAGTTGCAAACGCATCCTTAGACCTGTGGGATGCGGGAAGTTCTCAAATACATTGACAGTAACTTTCCCCTTCCGCACTCAAAGTCGATGCGTTACAAAGATCCCCCGATTCTGTACACAGTACTGCTTTAAACACAACTATTCAGAATAAAAATAAAATACCGTTCTGTTGGATAATCCGTAGTACTTAATGTATCGTCGGTCGTTTAATGTTCGCGTGGGTTCCTTCACTTCCGTCTCACCAATTCACTTTTCACTCAGTCTTCCGGTCACCAGGTTCACGAACGCGCTGTTCCGATAGATTTTTTTATGCGAATCATCGACAATGTATTTTCTGTGTTATATAATGTTAATGAAGACTTTTCGCTTATTGTGTAGAAGGAATGGCCATAGACAAACTTTTAACATATTACCGCTTAACGGCTTGGCAAATGTCGACGTTACGTCGACATTATTCATAAATTCAGCAGTAATAATAACGCTTTAATTACTGTTTTCATGAAAACTGTGTTCAGTAAATTTAATCACATTATTCCGGTATGCCTAATTCTATTCGTTCTATTTCGTGGATATTAAATTGCACCACGCAATATGATTCAGCTCACATTGAGTTTCCATCCTGTGAAACGTATGTTAATTTTTCAATTTTTAAAATGACTGCGATTGGCAATTTCGTGGTCTTTTAAAAAAAAAATTACAAGAACTTTTGTAATAAAATATGAAAATGTTTGAAATTTGAATCATCAACATTTATTGATAATTATTGTTTTTAAACTTTTAAAGATTTCTGCCTTTCTCCTTCAAAATAAACTATTTTGTCATAAAGGTATGTAGTATTTACATAAATAATGAAAAGTAGAAATATGTAATATGGACATTTCTTTTATCCGGTACGTTTATTATTATTTATGTGAATATGTATGTCATTTTTTTTAAGTACACTCTCTCAAAAATCAGTATAAAATAGGTTTTGCGTTGTTTTAGGTGGGTCGTCATTCATTCACTGCTTTATTTCTGTCCTAATGATAATTAAGTTATATTAATATTTATTTCTAAGAAAATAATAGGGGCTTTGCGGAATTAGGTACCTACTGAAACGGTCGTATTTGCAAATACACTTTATTACAATTAACATTCACTGCATATTTAAATAGGAGTTTACTAAAAATAATTATTTAGATAAAGGTGTAGCGCGCCTAACTAACGTTGCGCCCGACAGCCGTCCTGCGGCGACTGAATGCTCTCGCGACCGCAACGCACCGTAAAACTCACTTTAAATTCACAGAGTCCCCAGGCGCTGCGATTCGCCTGGATTGACAACCGTCGGTTCGGGAAATGTATATTTAAGAGGACTCAACTTGGCCGTTTCTGCATACTGCTCCAGTTGTAGTGTTGTTACTCCCTTATTTATAGATAAAGAAGCAAAATAATAAAACTTTAGATTAGCTATTGCTGCGGGCAGTTAAAACAAAATCCTTATGTCTGCCCGAACAAAGTTTTACACTAATTTACATTTCTTATAACTACTTACAATTTATTCCTCATCTAAGAGTGTGAGGCAGCTCACTACTGGTGATTACCAGCTACCAGAATCGTGGAAACTCGGTTTCCCCTAAAAGGGAAGATGGACAGTACAAACAAAGATGGTGCTGTTTCCACGGGCAAAGAAGAGACCGCACACCACGCGAACTCGGTAATTACTCGGAGCTGGCAAGCTCCTCAGGCGGCCCTGCTAAGATTACCCACTTAATTACCTACCTCTTCACGATAGTCTTGCGAAAGCAAAATAATACTATAAATCGTTCCTACTTATCTGGACAGAGCTAACCCTGCTCAGCTCTGCCCACGTTGATTTGGCATTGTCAACAATTCAACAAAAAAATAATAGTTGCAGACTTGGCCCATTACTGGGTGGGCAGTCAATATTGTCCACATTAAACCGAGCCACCTTCTCGAAACAACCATTTCAGCGGACTTTGCTTAGCGGCGATGTGCATTGCTGACATTTCTCGGGCAATGCCAACTCTGCACACCCAGCGGACTTTACCCGTAATATTTGTAAGTTCACGTTAGCACTAAGTGACATTTCAGAAATCTTGATGTAACGTTTGCGTGCCAAAACATCTAAAAATACAATCTCCCGATTTAAGATCCCGATTAGAGATCGTAGGAGTCCAGTGGTTGAGGCGTTCGACTATTGGCCCAAAGGTCGCGGGTTCGAATCTGTACACGCTCATACTATTTTTAACACTTCATTACCACCATTTCTCCTGACTCTAGCACAGTCAAATTTGGCCTAGTTCCTAGTTCATAGTAATTATTAAAAAAAAACAATGATTTTACTCTCATTTTAACTGGCATTGTTTTGCCCCCCTAAGATATCACGCAAGTGGGCATTGGGGCATTTAAGGAGATTTTCAATCAGCCAAGATTTAAACTCTGAACATTATTGGTCTAAAACGATAGATCTGGATTAGATTATATGTGTTATAGGCAATTCAAAATATACATAGTAACAAAGTCAGCCAAAAGCCAACACAAAATATAGAAGATTAGATATATAATATTATATCATGTTATCCAAGGATATAATATTGTCAGTGGTATATCCCCGAGTAAATAGTACTCCAATTTGAGAACGTCGTGTTGCATTGTTGCGGTCAAAGTTGGTTTTTTTTTAACTACATTAGATTGGGTACGCATTCACTTCAATCGCAATCCGGTCACAGTCACTCCCGGTTTTTTCACCTTAGCAGAATGAAACATAAAACTTGGCAATATTTCATATTAAAGATAAGTTATCTGTGCTAAAGAGGATGTGTGAGGGTTAAAAATGCATTTCTATAAAACTCAGTGCTAGGTTCTAACTGAATGCTGCAATGTCAAGTCTAGGATATCCTAACTATCTTTTTTATTGTTCATATATTTGGGTTATTTTTTTTATTAGAAATAACTTTTCTTAATTGTTCATTACTTTTTTTAATTCTACTTATTAAGTGGAATGTCATTAAAATAATACTATTAAATAAGAATACCACACAAAATAAATTTATTTGCACTTTAGAGATTATACTCAAATTCATATTTCAAGTTATCTTAACATCGACATATCTACGGCATTGCCCAATAAGTTCATGCAAACATTCACCCACATACATCCTCTCTATTTCTTTTTTATACCTCGCACACACTCTCACACTTTTATTGTGAACACATATTTGTTTTTAAATAAATTAGATTGAACACTTTGTTCGGGTGAAGTTTATTATTTTAATTTGAAGGAAATTTGTAACAGGTTCTGTGTAATGTGTTCTTAACATTGTTATACTGTATATTTTTTCTCCTAAAAATAATAAGGCAGCTTCCTTGTGGTGAAATTAAACTAACAATAAAATTGAATTGAAGGTCAATTACCACTTTTCCGATATCGCAAATTGCATTTCGCTTAAAAAAAAATATTGCATAAAAATGGTTGGCAACCCCTGCCATTAATGCGTGTCCCAATAACGCTTTAATTCTCTTTGCGAGAGCATGAACAAACGTTTTTCTCCTTCGTTTGGTTCAACAGTTAAAGGTCGTATGCAAGCTATGGTATTACGGTCGCGCAGGTGCATGCAATACGAGTATATTATCGGAAACAATTATACTAGTTATTCAAACCCAGGCTTCGCCCCGGTCTGGCAGCTAGGCCCTTCAGGCGATTTTAACGGTGTCTCAGCGCGCGATGACTCGTACCTGCAGCACACAGGAGGGATGGTCAGGAGAGATGGTGGTATGTAGTATTGAAAATGGTATGACAGCGCGGATTCGAACCCGCGAACGCTGGGTTAATAGTCAAATTCAACCACTAGACTACCGCGATCTACCTAAATAATTCCCATACAATCTGCCATCCCCTTAATCATCTTTTGAAAGGCTGTTTTTTTTTTTTTTAAAAGTAGCCTTTGTTCAAGCTATCTATACAAAATGGGTGTTGCTATCTATACATTGGACGAAAGGCGACCGTACTTTTTTAGTGATATTTTGAGGTCCCCTGAAGCCATTTAAAAAAAAAATGGGACGACGTAAATCTACGTATGATTGTGAAGTCACAAAATCACTCCATCACACAAATCCAGGCCCAATATTTTTAGCAAATCTGAAAACACCGACACCTCGGTCTTTTCAGACTACTAAAATTAATAAAATGCCCTAAGAATGTTTTGTTTTAAACTTGTAAGTAATAGGAAAATAGTTAGATAAACAATTAAATGGTTATATTTTTTTTTAACGATTGTCTTGTTTTATAATTTATTTTCAGCTGTAAGTAATAAAATAAACAAACGCCATGCGACAGGCTAATTAGAGGTATTTATATCGAAATAATGAATGAAAGAAATAGCTCTACAAAAAATAAACAGTAGCTATATCCGACCGCAAATGTTACCTAAGCGTATAAATAACTCTTTTACTTAAAGAAAAAAGCCTTTTTTACTTTTTACTATTTAAATATTGTAACATTCTCCCGGCAAACGTGATGTTTATATATAGGATAGTGGTTCATTTCTTCGACTCTGACAAGTTCAAAACACTCGTTCAACATACATATAGTACGCGGCAAATACAAAATGAAATGTTGTTTATACCTGCATTTAAAAATGTTTACGGTAAACGAGCTTTGCAATTCATTGTACCATTCTTTTTTAATGATTTGCCAAGATCTTTAATTAAAAGTAATATTAAATACAAAAAAAATAAATATGAAGTTAAAAATATTTGCTATGAAATCGCACAAAAACACTCTCTTTAATTGTTTGTAGTAAATTTACTTAGCGTGTTAATTATTATTTTAAAATGTATTACTAGTATACTTACTTTTGGTTTGTAATATACTACTAAGATTTAAAAATGTACCTCAATGTATGTGAATCTGTATTTTACACACTTTACATCTGTATTTTACACACCTGGTTTCCAGAAGATAAGCCTTAGCTGGTACATAAAATAATATAAATGTAAATTTGATGAATAAACTAAAAAATAAAAAAAATACACCGATATAAATGTTAGTTAATCAGTGTTCGTTAATGAATGGTAACTGAATTACTTACATACAGCCCTACAATCAATTTCTCTTTTACGCTATTTAAAATGATAACTTTTGAAAGTTCCAATGCGTCCACACAGTCTGATCAATAATGTTATAAATACAAAGTCGCCGTAAAATTCACAAAAATGTTATTTTTCACTCGTCTAACGTGTTTTTTATGGCTATAAGCTTGTCTGGAGAAAATATAATCATACAATTAATCTTCTAGATAAAAAAATCGCATCGACGGACGTAACTAAAAGTATTTATTCTTTTTTATTATATTAAAATATATATGTCATATTTATACTCACACAGTAAAAGAATTTACTCGCAGTGTCATGGTAGAGTGTTATTTTTTTTTAATATAGTTTTTAGACAAACCTATGCTTCATGAAAATCACCCAAGAGCATTTTGTTGTGTATAGTAATAGTACTTAATAATAGTCACTTATTTTACTCTACATTATTTGAAGCAAAAAGGGTCGTAGTCGCTATTCGGTGGGTTTGAGGGGGTAACCTCGTTTTTGCGATTTCAATGTTTCATTATTATAATATCTTTTATGATATAATATGAAGGCTAATAACGGGAATAAATTCCTGTAACCATACTCCACCGGCAAGGAATTTGGCTGGCCCCTTGCCAGTACCAGTTTACCGAATAGCATCGGACCCCGCGGTTAGGCGTCGTTAGATCCGTATATAATACGTTCATATTTGTCTTCAAAACGGTAGCGCGCGGTAACGTTGCTAACTTATTATTTTTTCAAAACTAATACCAAAAAAGTAACCGTTTTTTTTACGCGATATTTTTATATGTAGGATTTGTAGAACAACTGTATTAAAAAAAAGTAAATTAATTATATTTTAGAAAAAAGTATGCCATGAAATTAACATTAAATCTTCCAAAAATAATTCTAACCGAATTGTGCCATTGTGTAAATAATATAAAAAAAATAAAAATACGTCTCGAATGCATTATTTTTTTTCTATTTTTGCTTTAAATATTGTCGATCTCAGCGCGTGTCAAAACGCGATACAGCGCCATCTTATGTTTAATAGTTCAAACATTGAGCAAATGTAGCTTGCGCTATTTTATTTGTTTTACGTTTGAGGTAGGCTTAAATATTTTTAATTTCACTTTTTTGATTATTGAAATATGTTTTTGTAGCAATATATATTTTTATATTCTATTTTTTCTGTATTATGTATTTACACGTTTTAATGTCTTAAATTTTAACAGGTTTTTATATCGTACCTAAAGTGACAATCTTGTTGGTTTATTATTTCTTTCACAGTTTACCGTGGATATTTTTGTATTTATTTTATTTGAATAATTATTTTAATTTATGTCTTCAATAATTTATCTACACAATCAATTTAACTACTATAAGCTGTTTGGCTTTTCAAACAGAGATGTCGCATGTTACGTGTATATTATTAGATCGCAAAATACTTTAGGTAATCATTTTGATCGCATCTTAAAATAAGGAAAACCTACATTTATGCTATGGGAAACCATTACGACAAATGATTTTACGTTTGTAATAATAAAACCAATAGTGCAATGTAATTTTAATATCTAATAATTTACGCAATATCTACGAGTGTTTCGTACAAAGATGCTGTCAATAACGCATTAGCCGTCGTTATTCAACTTTCTAATGACATCTAACTTATTCATTCTATGACCCATAGAATTATCGCAATCATTTTATTTTTCGCATATTCATGATATTTCAAAAGAATTACTTGAAATTGTTATTATTATAATTAAAGTATAAAATATATACGTCCATATTTTCTTATTGAGCATTAAAGCATTAATTTGTTAAATAACCGGGAAGTACTATGCTCCTATAAAAAGTAATTATAAAGAAATGAATAAACAAAACAAATTCTTATCGAAAATATAGTTAAAGTTTTTTTACAAGCTTTTATTTGTATGTCGACTTAGGTTAAACCTTGCATGCTGATTTAGAATCACTTCCTCTTGTCCTACGGAGTTGAAATTTGTCATGTCAGTTTAGTTCTCATGAAAATGCATTTTTATGGTAAGCATTACCTATTCTACATTCAAGAATGTCTCCAGACGAAGGAACTCCTCAACGGTCAATGCACAGACACGAAATTTTGTATTCGAATTCAAGCGCTTAAATAAAAGCTTGTTTTTAAAAATGTATTTTTGCTATTATTTATTTTGCATTTATTGATATTAAATTGCTTATCATTTTCACATCTCTGCATTTATTCAATAGGAGTTGTTTACCAGCCAGACATTTATTTAAAAGGACTCCCAACGTCTGTATTTGTATTTGTGTTTTGAGTATTATTTCGTAACTACTTAACTCGGAAGATAGGATGTGAAAACGTTGATCAATTTAACCAAATACCTACCTTGAGTCTTATGTTTTATTGTGTTGCCCTAATACCAGAATTTTCGACAAATGTTGTCCCAAAACTGCCTACTTTGCTAAACTTCCATCATTACTAAATCCTCATCACCAATAGGGAATGTACTGACGACTCTATACAGGATGTTTTTAAATTAAGGGCACTCCTATCAGGAATTTGATCTATATCGACAATCAAACATTAATCAGCAAAAAATATAAAAAAAATATTTCTCGATTACGAGAAAACGTTCACGTTCGTGAGGAGTATATTATCTGGAGTCCTCATGAAATTACATACTGTAATATTCTGGAGGTTACTCAGAGGATGTTCCTAAGTACTTTTATCTCCGTAGGTATGGATATTATCCTGATTTTTTTCCCAATATGTAACCATCAGCATTTGTATTTGGGATGTTAGGCTTTAACACACTCGAGTTTAGGCGACAAATCCATACATTGTTTTATTTTTATAAGGTTATTTGCGGTTTCATCGAGAATCCCGTAATACTCAGTGATATTGGTTTCTTTGTTCCGGACCGTTTTACTAGAGCGCGGAAGCACCCGCTATTTAAGCGATTATCGTGTCGCACCGACGTATACAAGTATAGTCCAATTGGGAGAGCAGTCGAATTATTAAATTCCATTTCCGCGGAGATTGATATATTCGTCTGTTGGCCCAATAGCAACTTGAATAATTTATTTGTTAATATTCACCTAAGAGTGTTGTTTTTAATTATAGGAATTGCTGTATATTTTTCCTAATTAGTTTAGGTTGTTTTTATTGTTATTGGTTTTCGGTTTTTAACGTTGTTTTTTTCTTTTATTATTATTATTTTTTTTTGCTTGTATTTCGCGAACCTGTTAAATGAATTAATTAATAAATGACTAAGCTATCGCGTGTTCTAAGAAAGACATTCTGTCTATTACTTAAAACTCTTGTTGCCACGTCGAAAAAAATGAAAAATACATATAAATAATACGTGAAATACATCTGAATGCATACAAACATACATACTATTATATATTAATACACTTTGTACTAATTCAAACTCATATGGGAAATAAATATTATATGTAAAATTACATACGAACATACATTAGTATGTTCATACAATCTTAGTAATTAGTATGTACATATCAATCTTAGATACTTAAGTACTTACTAAAAGAACTAATTAAACTTATATTAGTTTTTTTTTTAAATAATAATATACTATCAATATATATTTACGCCAAAAATAGATCTCTCTTAATAACTCTGCAATGGAGAATTAACAATTGGTTTGCTTTCGCAGTGTTTATCTCTGTATCCAGAGAGTTAGCTCTTGGCGCCGGAAATGTAATCTGTCTTTGGCCAAATGTTGTGAATTGTCTGAGGGGTTGTGAATTTTAGGTCATTTGTGTGCTATTTTTTTTCATACATACCCTCGAGGTCCCGATAGTTTTTCGTTAGTCCCTTAGCAGTCTATATTAGTAGGTTCTGAAGTAGTGAACCTGTTTTATCAATATAAATAAACTGTTTTCCCATTGGTACTCGCATATGATACAGGTAATACATGTAATTAGAAGATAAAGTCCTAAATATTTGTGTTTATCATAGCAACTGTAATAAACCCATATTATAATTAATACATATTGTTATCAATGTAAATATGCAAAATCTAACTTATTTTATTTACGTTTCTCATTTATTTTCTTTTTTTATGTAATCAGGTCTAGGTGAAACTACCTTTCAATTCAATTGTTAAACAGTTGATTCATGTAATTGGCCAAATTAAAAACTATGTATTTGCTAATTTATAAATGTATTTACGCTGTTTCCCTAAAATATATTAAATAAAATTAAATGTTACAATTAATATAATATAATTTAATTTATCAGCCCTGTAGAGAGCGTATTTATCTGTGCATCCAATTGTAGCCTGCGATATTTTTGGCTTATTTTACCACATAGCAATAAATTTTTTATTTTATTTTTGTAAAATATTTATATTTAAATATTTATTCTGTAAAATATACCGAAAAGTATTCCAATTACTGGCTGCCATACAAAACAGTCAATAATTTTGTTACTTCCTTTTTTATACCATCTATTTATTACGTCTCTGGCCGTTTCATCTTAATTGCCTAAAATAAAAACTTATCATAAACACTTATGTAGGTTTTTTTACAATGAAAGTAAAATTTCGTAGAAGATTTAAATTCGCATTAACCGCTAGATGGCGATGTAACATTAAAATAAATCTGTTGAACTTTCATACATACACACACGTCATAAGTCGCAGTTTATTATGCTACCTATTCATTTTACTTACTATATTTAACACCACCACACCACCACACCACTAATAATTTAGTTATTATACTTTCAATTCGTTCAGGTGCTCGATTTAACGATTTATGATAGTATTGTTACATAAATTTCAAACAATTGGTTTTTAGATGTGATATCCAAGTAAAACTAAAACTTCTGTCGGAATTTTAAAAAAGTATAAAATTGTATCAGAAGATAATTTGCATGCTATATAAACTTACCTACTACCTATGATATAATAGTACATAAAGGAAAATATATATGTAATATCTATTTTGTGTATTATACGTCATACATTTATTTCTTGACCGCATTAAAAAAAAATATTTACATACGAAGCTATTGTAATTACTATTTTAATTACCAATATGAAATGTATCAACAATTTTAACATAATATTTATTTATTGTTATATACATGAGCGATTAGCATTACTATGTGTCCGTGGATGCAATCAAGTACCCACCTGCCATTGTAATAATAAAAATAAGCGACGGAGCGAGCAACTAACAAAAATATTAATTCTTACAAAATATAATATATTTGGTAGTCGCATAATATAATGCACACTTTTCATATCTCTCTATAGGTGCATTGACGGTTTGACATTCTTAGTTGTAGCACAATATAACACTGCCTTCTTTAGTACAGATATAGTCTAGTAAAGAAGGCAGGGCACAAAATGTAGCAGTGCTAATCGCTTCCTGTGCATTTATAATATACACTTGTAACTGATTTTTTCTACTACATTTCATTTTTTTGACAAATTAAATTGTCACAATAAATAAATATTAATAAACGAATACGATAACAAAATATATAATATAAAATCTAATTTTACGAAAGAGGCAAATAAAAAGAAATTTATTAGGTAATTCCAGAGAATATTACTTCAGTACCTATAATAAAAAAATGCTGAAATGCTATATATATTAAATTACATAAGTCCTAATAAGGGGCTTAATTAGGGGCTTGTACATTTTAGTTTTTTTATTTTGTTTATTTTTAAATATATGGGTTTGAAATTACTTACTATGTATTTTTTTTTATGTTTTTTGTGTGAAATATCAACCTTTTCTTATTTCATCTAATTAGATGGTTACATAATATTTGACAATATTTTACACTAAAGAGGACAGGTGAAAGTTAAAAATGCATTTTTATAAAACTCAGCGCTGGGTTTAAACCGACATCCTGCGCTCTCAAGTACAGGACCTCTTTAGTGCTTTTATAATTATTTTGCTATATGGCTTCATATCCTACGCTTTATATAAAAAAAAAAATTATAAAACTATTCTAAATTTTTCAATTTAGTCAACGATTGTGTCATTTATCTTTTCAGGCGATTTGCCGCTATTAAAAAACAATCATTAAATACAATAAAAAAAGTATGTTTATTTATAATATATTTTGTTTGTTTACACACTATTATAATGAAGCTCTATCTTCGTATTTTGGCCATCTGTCCGCTAATTCCAACATGAATGCTACCAATGCGAAGGATTGCCTTTTTCATTCTAGGACGCAGATTCCCGTTAGAACAGTTTATAGCTATAATTCACTAGAAATTTAGCTTTGGTTAATTAGTTCTTTTAGTTCTAAGATCCCACAGATCGTATCCTTTTTAAAAAAAAATATCTGTTATATTTTGCAAGAGTGTTATTGAATGCACAAATGACTATTATCCATTATTAATCAATGATAATATTTTTGGATGGTAATGGATGGATTTTTATGACCAATTTTCTCATATTATACTGAACGGTTAGATTATGTTTGACTGTTCGTTTTTACACGAGAACAGTCGAAATGATTTTAATGCGGTCTATTTCAGTTTTTAGTTCTGATTATTCCCATTTAAAAAAATATTTTATATAGTATAGACTCTGCGTGTAAGTAGTTGAACTGTGCACAGCTTCAAAAGAAACAAGCCATTTCCACGTTTGTACATTCACAATGTCGATTTTGTCAATACGTCGAAAATACAACATTGCCCCTTTCATGTAGGTTCCCAAAACAAAGTGGATGCCTTTTTCTAAATATTCCGCTCCGATAACAATTGTGACTACTAAATGTCTCTTAGACTTCTTTTATCAATTACAATTCTGTGTGAGTATTCTTTAACCATTCGCATTTTATAAGATCGGATCCCTTTTCCGCTATTGCTAATGTTGCCGCATTTGTGTTTCCACTAACAATGTTTGGCATGATACTGGCGTCTATGACCCGTAACTTCTTAACACCGTGAACTTTTAATTGCGGAGATACTACAGTTTCCCTATCTGACTCCGGACCCATTTTAGCCGTTCCCACTGGGTGATATATCGTCCGAACTAAATTCTTCAAATGACACCTCCAGAATGCATCAGACTTAAAATCTAAACCTTTGCATTCTTTTAAATTGATGTTAGATATGTTCGCACCGATGTTTTTAAATGCTTTTGTTTCTTCAACTTTGTCTAAGTACTTAATGCCTCTTATTAAGGTTTTTATATCCTCTTCTTCGCCCAAAAGGTTTGAATTTATTTCTGGCCAATCCTGTGGATTGTTACTTTTTAATTTTATGTAGCCTCTGGATTTTGGACGTAGTAATGTCGTTAAGATTTGTAAAACTTCTTTATCAGAGTTCATTGAATATAACAATTGATTAACTTCATCGTTATATTGTATTGATTGTAAATATTGCGGCATCAATACTGAATCACTAATGCCAAACCCAATATGGTGGTACTGGATATCCGGATATTCACCGCCAGTTAAAGTGTCAACAAAACTAACCACATCTGTAATGCCTATAGATGCAAATATGCCCGTCCTGGTTGTTAAATACTGTGTAATAAGGTGTGTTAACATTTCCGTAGTCGCTCTAGGACCGGTCACTTTGTCAATAGTGAAATGTACGGGCACAATCATATGATCCTGTAGGTTCCTGCCAACTTGTAAATCTGAAACTACCTTAATGTCTAATTCTTCCAAGTGTCTTTTCGGCCCAATACCTGACAGCATCAGTATTTGGGCAGTGTTAAAAGTCCCAGCGGACAGTACAACTTCTTTGTTTACAGCGATGTCGACTGATGTTCCGTTGGCGTGTCTTACTCTTGCCCCATAGGCTTCATTGTTTTGATCGATTAAAATTTTAATGACTTGTGAATTTTTCATGACATGTAAATTGGGCCTAGATTTAACGGGCGTTAGAAATGCGCTCGCCGCAGAATGCCTTTTCCCGTCTTTGATATTTCCACCGACAAATGAAATGCCTATTTGACTAGGGCCATTATTATCTACGAGCTTGTGTCCCATTTCTTCCCACGCTTTCCTCAACGTGCTCTTCACTTCAGGCTCATTTTCAAAACCCTGTACGCTTATTTCTCCGTCAAATCCGTGATATTTTTCGATGTCTTCTGTTATGGTGTTCTTTCCGACGTTTAATTTTTCACTCTTCTTAAAATATGGCAGAAGTTCTTCGTAGCTCCAACCTTCGTTTCCGAGTGATGCCCAGTCATCATAATCTTTTTTGTTACCTCTTACATATAGCATAGCGTTTATTGCACTGCTTCCTCCGAGAACTTTTCCTCTGTTTTGTGAAAATTGATTTCCTGCGTAGCCCGTGCTGTGATTTGCGTTTGGCTCAGCTTTATAGTTCCAGTCTATATATGAGCCATGCGTTGAAAATAGAAAAGCAGGAATCTGAAATAAACGCAAAAAAATAATAACAACACAGTTGATTGAATTTTACATATAAAAACTAATGATAAGTTTTCTCAGACTTTTTGATTTAACATACTATATAGCATAATACTTAACGGAGTAGAACTTGAATCATTAAACTGCCAGAGAGACTTCGTTATAAATTATCTACAATTACTTGAAATGGGAATAACACATCCTCAGAATCACAAAGAAGGCAAATTCTGTTTTGTACCTAATCAGGAAAGCGTTCCACTACATAACTTCTCAAATGTTTCTCAGAATCTACAAATCTTACGTACATACTGGAAAACCATTAACACCTGTGGAGTTCGTACTTGCAAAAGACATTAATTTGCTGGGGAAGAAACAACAGCAGGTCACAAAGTTTCTTATAGGACTCAAGAATTTGACTTACCAAGAAAATTTGACACATTTGAAGCTAAACGAAGAAAGCAAGGTGACCTAATAGAGACTTTTAAGATTTTTAAGGGATTCTGTAATTGTTCAGAGCTTAGAGACATTTTTACCTTCAACACTAACATCAATCTACTAATACCCATCCATTTAATCGAAAGTAAACGTTAATACAATAATTATGGTTTGTTTATCTATCAAATTGTAGAATTAATTGAGCATATTATGATGCAAAAAGTGAATATTAATTATAAAAAAAAAATCCACATTCAATCTTCAGTCTGAATTAAGAGGACTCAACGTTGCAATTTCTCCTTACAAACGTTGTAGTGTTAAATTATATTTGTCTTATTTGTAGATATAGAAGAATGCTGATCGTTTTATCTCCTAATTATCTAGAGGCGTAGAATGAAAAAGGTATACATTTTATGAAAAATTTAGATGTTATTATAGTATTCGCTGAATACAGGAATTAAGAAGATAAAACTAGAGTGGCATAGTTATTTGCTGAGTTAACATAATTAAGATGCAAATTGTTCTTTTAAAACATTCTTTTTTTCAATATTCTTTTTGTAGCGTTTAGATAGTGTTTCTATTTCTGCAAGCCGTTGAATATTATAGAATGATTTAAGACCATGCGCAGGGCAGAGAAAAGCTTTTCAGGAAGTGGCACTTTTAAGTAAAAAGGCTTCTATATAAATCTACTTTTAATAAGGATAAAGGTTAGAGAGCACTTACAAGTCAGATTGAAGCAACTCTGCCGAATTTGGATAAGCTGAACGATCGATGCTCAGATCCTTTAGGTAAGTGGTTTTTGAATGAATACCTACCTCGCTGTCTAAGCTGGGATCTCCACCTGCTTCTATGAGCAGTATCTGCCAATCCTCGACCTGACTCAGCCTGTTTGCGACCACGGAGCCGGCCGTCCCAGCTCCCACGATGACAAAGTCATATGTTGGCCTCGCTGAAAGTATAATTCTAAGGTAAAACGGTACGATCGCTAAGATTACCAAACGGCCAGCGCCGCTAAAAAAAACAGAAACATCTACATCTACACATACATCTAGCCTGTTATATAAATGATATTAAAAACAGTGAAATACTTTTCGACTATCGAAAACTATTTCTTCATATACTGCACATTATTTTAATATCAGACTAAATCTAAGGATTCCGACATTAAAATATTGCGTTCATTTTCCAATAAGTAAAGAGTTATAATTTGAATTTTTCTACTTTTAGTTATGTAACACTATCTGGATATCATAGTAATCCGGTGCTTTCGGTACAGGTCAGAGCGAAGGGTGGACCACCAATTAATTATTTCAAGATTTAAATTATTAATTATTTCACTTTTCACAATTTCATAAATCTACTTTCGGTTTTACCTAGACCATTGTATTTTTACAAACTTTTTTTTATATTTGTTTGTATGTCGGTTTAGGTCGAGTTGAAATTTGACATGTTGATTGAGTTCCGATGACAATGCATTTTTATGGTAATCATGACCTGATTCTACACCAAGGATTGTTTCCACGCGAAGAAGAAACTCCTCAACGGTCAACAACACAGACACGAAATTTTGTATACGCCTTCAAGCACTTAAATAAAAGCTTTTAAAAATGTATTTTTAATAATAATTTATTTTTAAAGACTTACTCTCACGTTGACAATCAGAAAAAGAGATTATTTAAAGTTAGGTTTTATTTTGGGTACAGTGCAAAGGTTTGTGCTAATCTGAATAGTATAAGGTTAAGTTGATTTCGAATGAAAGGACCAAAACTAGTATTTTACAATAATGTAGAGATGGTGTTTATTTATTTATTTATTTATTCTTTATTGAAAAATCCAACAGTTCATAACATTCATTTTTATCATTTGATGTGAAGTAGCGATCTTCCTTGTTGCCTATTACTTGCACTATTAAGTAGGTTACACATAAGGCTCATAGTGATAAGGCCGAGGAAGATTCCTCAACCGGCGCCTCCTGGCACTGGCACTGCGACTGCGGTTTTATTTTAAAATGTGTTTACCTTGTTTGAAGACATCCTCGGCAGCGTCTTTGGGCCATTGCTCCGGATCGAACAAAGCGCATTGCGTCAGGAGAAGCGCTTGCAGAGTTCTCGAGATGAGCGACCCGGACAGACCCTGGGCAGCCTGGGGGTGGGGGCACGTGCTGCCAATCGCATCCAGCATTGTTGACATGGCGTTCTAACTCGTGAACCTTACTTTCTGGAAGCAATACACTACAATTACCATCGCAAGAGTATGTTAAATAAGGTTCTAGATTCCGCAAAAGATACAGTTTTATGGTTAAGACACAAATCTCTTAGTATTTAAATTGGCTTTTAATCGGTTTGAGGTCGTGGTAGTCTAGTGGTTACGGCGTTGGACTATTTACCTAAAGGTCTCGGGTTCGAATTCGCACATGGTCATACCATTTTTAACGCTTCATCTCTTTTGACTTTAGTACAGGCAGATTTAGCCTAGTTGAGTAGGGCCTAAAATAATTGTATTAAAAAAAAGCAATTCTCTTTTAAAAAAAGGAATAAAAGGAAATACAATTATATTATTGTAAATGTCTCCTAAAACAAGTAAAATATGAATGGGAAAATATTAAACTTTAAAAAAAAATATTTTTAAACAAACTGTAGCTTCGATTTAAAGAATTAAAAAAACTTATATTGAGTCTTAGATAGAACCATATTAATGTGGCAATGACCTCTCCAAACATGCTGTATAACGCATTTTTGAGTTGCCCTACTGCAAGATCATCACCGTCTCATTTGCTACGGTACACGATTATTTCAGGTTCAGGTACCTGAACTTAATGTAACTAGGAGTTTGTCAGAACCTAGTTTTTATTTTACTGTTCAGTAATTACCAAAAAATTCTAAAATCGCCTTACTAATTACAGAGATATGCGTATAGGTAAATTTCTGAAATCGGGATATGCGTATAGATATATTTCGCTATTGGATTCATCGCATGGGAGTTTTGCTCGCTACGCTCACTCGCGCTAATAAATGTTAATATCTACCGAAAACCATCTCTCTATATTTGTCGAGACCTTTCACGATAAAAAAAAACAGCTAATAAGTGTTGCGATTTCTAGAGTTAATTGTTAAGAAACTATATAAAAATTCATCATGGTCACCGAGAAAAAGAAGTAAACTTTACGTGAAAATAGTAACAGTAGCAAATGAAAACATGGTGACCGTCGCAGGTGGTAGAAGCGAGGTGACAAACACATTCGAGTGATTCCGATTCGCTTTTGCCTATCCAGTCCTTAAAAATGAACTGGACTTACCTTAGGATGGGTCGTCAGACCAGAAAGCGACCAACCGCCCGATGTTGATAATATTTTATGTATTATATTGAATCGGTCCTGCATAAATTGTGAACGGTATATCCTGGTTGTCACTACATCATCCTGGAATAGCTGTTCTTCGCACTTACAACCACACAAAAAGCATGCATTCGTTGGAAGCTGCTACCGCGTACTGGCCGGAGTCATGGCCGCTTATGTGGAAGTTCATGAAAGCGACACCTTTGGTACTGTAGCACCATATTTATTATAACATAATCTTCGAAATATAATTCGCAATAAGTGTCTCAATTTTCAATTTCCAGCATGTATTGACCCTTTCTTTAGCTATGAAATTAGCTTGTACCTGCTTCTTATGTGCTCGGAATACTTTGATAACGCAATTTTTTTATTTACAACGTCGGAATTTAAAGTAGAAAATATATAATAAAACAATATGCTTCTGGTGTTTACCTATGTTTAATTATATATAATAAAAATTCGGATGTGTATTCCAATATGCATCAACCGCACTGGACGGTATTTCCTAACGAGTAATGACTATAATATTTCGAAGGCCTCTTTAAATAAATCTTTTTAAACTGTGATTTTGGCTTTTTCGTATGTAAGTAGCTCGATCACTGTTGAATTCCTTGAACGATTTAAATTAAACTTTCTGTTCTGTGAAGGATTATAGATATTTTAGGTACTTCATTGGGGGACTGAGCGCCGAAAATGAGGTGACGAACTTCAATCGAAGCTTGTTATCAAGTCTCAAAATATATCAGTGGTTGTTGACCTGAACGATACGCGAGATAAGCATATCTACCTGTATCTCGTGAAAAATACTGAATAAGCAAAGAAGCGTTGTTGACAGAGAAAGAGGGAGCCGAGTCGTTGAGCAGAATAATTTAGAAACACTGACATTAGATCTTACATGTACTTATTATATCTAAAATAACTATGGTCCACAGGTTCTGTACTAACAGTCTATTAAGTGGATTTGCCTCTAATGCAGGCGATATAGCTTAGTTGAGCGGTACCCGCATACATACTATGACAACAATATCAACGGCAGTACTATTGTACTGCCATTCTTATATTATATTCTTTTATTAAAGAATGCGGTCGATGGCCATTAGATGGTATGTTTTAAAAACGATGGCAGTTATAAGACAAAGAACTGAGAATGCACCATGTAATGAAAAATCTGCTGGATTTATCAAATACAAACTTTTCCTTTTCTTTACAAAGTCTGTTACTTGAGCAGGTTGACTACCAATGCGAATTGAGCGTAGAGACAAAGTTAAGAATTTCCCCCTTTATGCGGATGGTCGATGTATAGCGATGGCGGCGCGGCGATCGCTTTGCGCTTGCGTGTCGAAAATACTTTTACTTTCACCTCTTGTTAAAGAGTCATCTATTCTCAAACTTCTCTGAAAACATTATTCTTCCTGTACAATATATTGTTTAGTACCCACCTATTTTTTGTTTTCTACCGACTTAATTTTAGTCTCTAATTTATTTTGATATTATCGTTATTCCTCCCTATTTTATAATGTCCGTGATATGTTTAGCTTATATAAATCTTGTATTGATATTTAAGTATTTACCCCACATAACGGTATAAAAACTTATAATAGTTTCTTTCACCGCTTCTGAGCTTGTCACTAGTCCCTATTATTACGTTTTTTTTTATATACCTTTTAGTTGCATTTAGTTAAACGTATATTATTTTAAAACATATATGTAGTCAATTTCTCTTTACATATGTATTTGAACATTATTGAAACTGCCAATATATTGTTTTTTTAAGATACGAGTATCACTTCAAGAGCAAGTTGTCACGTGAACGGTAGCTTGTTCGCGTTTAATAGAAATACTTTTCAGTAACAACAATATTTAATAAAGAATAAACATTTATTTACAATAACATAATATCAATAAATTTACATCACTTCATGAATATAAATTATTGCATTGTATGTACTGGCACTTTTCATGGTTTTAAATTTGACCCGGCAGGCTTTTGAGGTGGCGTCTATTCAGATTTTAGAAACACATTGAAAATGTTTAGGGACATAAGAAATTCTTAATGTATCTTCCCATAGTGAACCATACCTGCAAATTCACTAAAACGGCTCACTTTACTTCATACAAACAGCGTTTCGATTTAGCCAGTGAAATAAGCAGGCTCATTTGTTCGACTATTTCGGCTCTGGTTATGTTAGAGTAATGCTACATTCATAGCCTTTTGTTCAGACTGAAAAAATAAGCTGTCCTTTCAGTGGCTCTACAGTTTTTAGTGTACACACATACAAATGCATTAAGTAAGTTATAAGCGATAAGTAAGTTACTTCCGGTAAGCAATCTGTTCCATACTTTACCTATCCGTTTTAAATATCTTATTTCCACCAGGTGTCAACTATGTTGGCAGTTACAATACCAAAGGCATAATACATAAATTCAAGCAACAACTGCATAACTATGTGAGCTTATTCAAGCATGTGAGGATTTTGTACAAACACATACATTACAAACATTCGTTGACGTCTGATGTAGTGAAACCTGAGTGAATGAACAATGTAAAGTAATGAAATGATATGCTTTTCTCCAGTTAGACGAGTCCAACCCATTAAACTCTTAAAGATGCTAGTAACACAACATTTGTAAGGCCGGCTTATATTCCAGGGATTTTAAGATGCAATCCTCATTTTCATCTTAAATTTATTTAGTGCAATAGGAAACATAGCAATTTGGTCACAAATTACAAATGTATATAAACGGAAATACCAAAAATAACTGCTTGAATTGGGAAGAGTACAGAATAATGGTCATCATTACAATTCGTCGCGCAATTGATTCCACTGCTTTTTAATTAGATCACTCGCCTTTTCTGCTATCATAATAGCCGGTGCATTCGTATTGCCCCTTGTTATAGTGGGCATAATACTGGCATCGACCACTCTTAACCCATCTACACCGTGGACTCTCAAGTTGTCATCAACAACGGACGTTGGATCAGACTCTGGTCCCATCTTCGCCGTACCGACAGGATGGTAAAGAGTGAACCCGTAATGGCGAGCGATGCATTCGCGGTACTCGTTCGTTTTAAAACTGTAACCTTTACATGGGCCGTAGTCAGGTTTGACAAGTTTTATGTTCTCGTCTTTGAAAACTTTGGTATTTTCTAATCTCTCAATCATCTCTACGCCCTTTAGGAGCGTTTCTAAATCTGTTTCCTCTTCAAAATAATTCGGGTAAATCAGCGGATGCTCGAAGGGGTCCTTACTTTTCAGTACTATTTTTCCTTTTGATGCTGGTCGTAATAATACTGTATATATCATAATAAGCCAACTATCTCTATTCAATTTTCTTACGGCCTCGTACGCTTCGTCGTTATACCCGTGTCCGTAGAAAAATGAATCGAAAAATAGCTTGTCGTTTGAAGGCAACGGTATAAAATGATATTGAACGTCTGGGATATCTTTATGACCCTCGGTACTCACAAATTGCACTATTTCTGCCGTTAGTAAAGTGCCAAAAGGCGATGGTTTACCATTTAAATAGTCAACGTAAAAGGACCCTGATTCACTGTCTGTAAAATCTTTTAATATTCCCTTTTTTACTTCAAACAATACAGGGGTCACTATGTGATCTTGTAAATTTTCTCCGACTGGTAATTCCTTCACAACATTGATTCCTTTTTCTCCTAAATGTGCCTTAGGCCCGATGCCAGACAACATCAGAAGCTGGGGAGTATTGATCGATCCGCCTGATACTACAACCTCCTTGTTTGCTTTTAGGATAATATCCTCACCGTTATTTAATCTTACTTCAACGCCAGTTGCTCGATTTGTTTTATTGTCTATAACGATTTTTTTCACTAGTGAATTTTTAATTACGTATAAATTTTTTCTTCCCTTGACAGGATTGAGGAATGCAGTTGCTGTGGATATTCTTTTGCCATCTTTAATAGTAGCGTGTGTTCTCGTGATACCCATTTGGTTTGATCCATTCAATTCATAAATTTCTGCAGCACCTAATTCTTTTTGGCCCGCGATGAAAATAGTACTTAAATTATCATTAATGTTATATCTTTCTACATTTAGGTATCCACCGGAGCTGTGGTAATTTTGGTTTGCCTTCAGATATTCTTGGTCGCCGTTAAAGTTTTCGCTCTTTTTGAAATAGCCTAATACGTCTTCGTATCCCCAACCGCTGTTCCCTTCTTCTTCCCATTCGTCGTAATCCCGACTGTTTCCGCGTATGTAGAACATGGCATTGATGGCGCTACATCCTCCTAGCAGTTTGCCTCTGGGCCATCTGCATCGGCCGCCTTTGACTCCCAAGCAATATTTAGGGCTCGGTTCTGTGGAGTATTGCCAGTCGGTCGTGTGGTTGAGGTTGCTGTAGAAAAGCAGGGGTATCTGAAATATGAAATATTTATACAATAATTTTATTTTCTATTAGGGAACTATCATAATTATATCGGTGTAGTTATGACACATTATATTCATGCATTTTTCCTATTGTTTGTTTTATTTTTAATAAAATGTTATGTTTGTTTAAAATTCGATCCCGATAATGGGCATAAAGCCAAAATACATTTTTACAAATATAAAGGGCTATTTTAAGAAGGATGTGAAATATTTCGTGTATTTTAGGTGTTCTGTAAGTTTGTAAGCGGCAGCCGTTTACTTTTCCCTTAACTTTGTTTTCTTTCCTAAAACCCTTATTTGGAAGTCGTTTGTTTATATTAAACAATTCAGGTAGAGTGACACTTTGTTGAATAACAGCAGTCTCGGTGCCTCCTACTATTCCTGGTCTTTCTTTAACCCTGCGTCATTTGTTTCCGTGCTGTTTTTATTTTTCATACTTTTTCACAATGTAGAGCGTCAAGTGTAGGATAACCTAAACGTTTGATTTTGTCTAATCGTGATTTTGCCTAATCGTGATTTTGTCTAATCGCTTTGTGCGATTACCAATATTTCATCAATCGACCAACTGATGAGTTTTTAATGATGTTTTTTTTTTATAATACACAATTCAATTGCAAATGATGGATAATCACAATCACAGCATCAACCGAGAAATGAAGTCGATACCTATCAATGTCTCGTCTGCATGGTACAGACGCTTCTGAGTATCTAATTAAAGTGTCGCGGCCGATTCATAGGGCATAAAATCGCCGATAATTCAAAACACAGTCGTGGCCTTCAGTTAGGTAGTTAGATCGTGTTTTTAATATTCGCCAAGGCCAGGTATGAATAACAAAAGCCAAACCCGACCGTACTTGGGAACTTTCTCTGACCCTTCGAACGAATATCCCGTTAGGGCCATTTAATGACATGCCATTAGTAGCCGACGAATTTCCGACCTTAATGACTGGGAACCAACTTTCGAAAAATAAGTCAAAAGAGAGTTATTCATACCTAACAAATGTAAAATGTAAAATATTTGAATAACGTAATATTTAGGTATTGATTTTGCATAGGTATGTAAACTAGAAACTAATCTAGCCTAAGGTTTGCTTGTATTTAGAAAATAAGAATATCAAACCCAAGGAATAGCATTTAAGCTATAATCTGTAAAAAGGGCCCATAAGGCGAGCAATTTAAATAATAAGAAAATATATATATATCTTTAGTTTAGACGTGGCTAAACTTAAGGGAATAATAAGTCTTAGGTATTTAAATAAGCAAAAAACATTGTAATAAGCTGCAAAATTAAGTAATTTAAATTTACAAATGTTTAAAAAAAGGCAAACTTATTATAATTAGAATATCACTGAACAAGGAAAACTCTAAAGGAAAGAAAATTAAAATTTATCTGTGTTATAATCCAATTCAGAAAATAAAATTTAACTATATTTACGGACGTGCGGCGCCATCTATGAGCAAGACGCAAAAGTTCAGCTAAAGCGCTGACCAATGGCGGACGCTCCGTTCGCGCGCTAGCCAATCAGTGAGCAGTACCCCCTTTCTCAAGACCCCGTCGTGGGCGGGGTAACGAAACGGGGACGAAATCAACGAGCGCCAAGCGGTACTCACTCTCTTCCGAATTCAGGCTTTGGCGCGAGTGGTCGTGCTCAAAGGCTTATCCAAGTAAGAAATCACGCGGGATTTCTTCCTGAATTGGACGCTGGTGCACGTGGGCAACCAGTGAACAGCACAGTAAACAAACTATTAGAGTTTTCTTTAAACAGTGATAATATTAAATTCAGTGGCCACCTTTTAAGGCATTTTTACATTAATATTATTAAGGCAAAGTAAGCCGGTATTTTGTATTATAATTGCCGCCACCAAGGCAAGTGAGCTATAGTATTTTTTATACTTAAGATAACTTCAGTTACTCCTTTGGACACTCTGTAAGTAGCTTATATATCAGCTTGGCATTATTTTATGACTCTATTACCTGTACCAAGTCTGGACAATATTTTTATGTATTTTTTGTGTTAGCTACAAGCCCAGGAGACATTTCTTAAGTTATTTAATTCTGAATTTTTTTATACGCTGTGTTTACATTTATTTTCAAAGCAGTGCGGTGCTTTAGTGTGATTACCTGCCGGTCACGTGGTGTTTAGGATCTGCGCATCGCTAAATATTATTGTAATCGTGCAGAAGGTTAATTTTTTGCAATAAATTAGTTATTTTTTATATATTGAGTTTCAACACCCTATTACGTCCATTTGAAGTAACCAGATACGCGGGCTGTGGATTCGGTGAACCGCTTAGGCAAATCATCGAATTTCTCGAGCAACCGCTCGAGAGAGGCCACGTAGTTACGGCGTCAAGTATCGCAGGACGATAGATCGCCCCGGCGACTGCAGCTGGGGTCTGGCGCCCCCGTCAGTTTGGTCGTCTTCGAGCCGGATTGGGAATCAGCATACACACAAGGTCCTTCGAAGCACGTGATCTCAATATAAAAAAAAAAATTAATTTTGAAAAAAAAAAAAAATTTAATTTTGCCAAAAAAATTAATTTTGCAAAAAAAGTTAATTTTTGCAAAACAAGATGGCGGACCAGCAGACTCCGCGTCAAAGCCAAAGGTTGGCTGAGAAAGCAGCTGCGGACACGAGGCGCGGCACGGGACGTGGCATTAGCGCAGGACGGAGGAGAGAGCGGGCGCAGGAGTCGGCACCCTACTTAACTGGGCGAGCGGAAACGCAATCGGCGGCGCTGCCAAACTTACAACTTGGCGACGCCGGGGAGGGCACGTCTGAGCTTACACAAAGGCTTCAGGACGTAACCCTAGACCGCCCGGACTCACGAGCGTCGAATACGGTGAGTCACAAGTCGTACCGATCCACAGCCTCTCGGAACAGCATCGCCGCCCGACAGCTGGAACTGGAGATCGCGGCGGCCGAAGAAGCAGCACAGGCCCAAGCGCAAGCCGCGCAAATGGCCGCCCAAGCACAGGCCGATCAAAGGGCAGCACAAGCGCAAGCCGCGCAAATGGCCGCCCAAGCGCAAGCCGCGCAAGCGGCCGCACAGGTGCAAGCCGACATAAAATTGGCCTTAATACATAAAAGGCTAGAGCTGCAAAAACGACTCGTTGAAGTCGAAGAGGGAGGACTCGACGACGCCAGTTCACGGTCAACGCATTCGAGGCAAAAATGCGAAAATTGGATGCGGCAGGGACACACGGATGGCGCCGCGAGCACGGACGGCCGACACGCGCACTTCAGCGCGCCCAGCGCGCTCAGCGCGCTCAGCGCGCCCAGCGCGCCCAGCGCGCGCCGGGACAACAGGCCGCGCGGCGGCCACGACTTCATCGGGACGGCGACGCGCGATGTACCCCAGTACGAGATGATCGCGCCGAAGCAAGAAATCGTTAGTGCAAACAGTGTCAGTGCGGGAGTGTCGCAAAGTGCGCTATATGCGGCCCGGGCAAAACTCCTAAGGGATTTGCCAAAATTTGACGGGACCGATTTTGTAATTTTTAAATCTATTTTTAAGCAGGGAAACGATGTATGTGGATTTACAGATGCTGATAATTTATTAAGATTGCAACAGTCACTGACTCACGAGGCCAGAGCGTGTGTGCGCGCGCTACTCAACGAGCCGAAAAACGTGCCAGACATCATGCGTGTCCTAGAACGGCGTTTTGGCAAGGCAAGTGCGCGCATAGACGAGTTATTAAAAGAGGCCCGAAATACACCGTCAATTAGGGTAAGTGATTCTCTTTCTGGCTTAGTAGAATTTGGTACCACAGTTTGTAACATTGTCTATTCTTTAAAAAATATGGGCCATCCTGGCCATTTAATAAATCCCACCCTGCTTAGAGAATTAGTAGAAAAATTACCACAGTATTTGAGACTCCAATGGTATGCTTCAAATAAAAATGATCATCCCTCTCTAGCAGATTTCGGCGAATGGTTAGAGAAAGTTCTAGATGCGGCGTCGCAGGAAGATACAACGCGGGACAAGGAAATTAGCGCCCCGCGGCGATTACCGCGGTCGGAACAAAATACGGCGCTCGCTCCGCGACGACATATGTTAACGACATTCGCGAAATCGGCCGAAAATAAAATGTGTAGGTATTGTAAGAAACCGAAGCATGATATAAATATTTGTCGCGCATTTGTAGCCTTAAATTACAAAGATAAGCAAGATTGGGTTAAAGAGTCTAATTCATGTTTTAAATGCTTACGGGGGGGGCACTCATTTCGACAATGCAGGGTAAAAAATGCATGCGGTAAGGACGGATGCGCCGGCGCGCACCATAAACACTTACATAAGGAGCTTAGAGTAGACGCGGCTACTTCAGAAAACCCAGCGGAACCGGGAGAAAGCTCCAGAGGGCGCGTGACGCATACCTGCATTGACGAAGGGGGGATTCGTCTCCGAGTAGCACCTATTGAGGTAAAAGGGGCCCGGGGCCAAATGACAATCTTGGCACTTTTCGACGAGGCTTCGAACGTCACCTTACTTCATAGCTCCGTAGCAAACAAGATAGGCGCGACAGGGCAAAGGTCACCTCTTGAATTAGTAGGCGTTCACGGGATGACAGCACCGAGACAAAACGACTCACAGACGGTCGATTTACAAATACGCGGTAAAAACAAACGGACTTACTTTGACATAAAACGAGCGAAAACGGTGGAAAATCTCGACTTACCTACCTACACTATTGACAAGACAGACATAAAAGAAAAATGGCCGCATTTGTCACGGGTTCCCTTGTTTAACACTCGGGGTCCCATACAAATGCTCCTCGGCATGGATAATTATGACCTCATAGTGCCTTGTCAAATCGTCGGACAGCCGACTAGAGGGCCTGTTGGCACTCGATCTAAGCTAGGCTGGACGATTTGCGGGCGTGTAGGCACTGAGGTTGTAAACGACCGACCACTGTACGTACGGACAGACGAACGTGACTCACAACCACAAAACGTAACGCAGGATTGTCTTCAGAAAAAACAGGTGACTAAACCCGCGCGTCCGTATAAAAGTGAAGTACAGGTCTCGGTCGACAAGCAGCCTGTCAGTCAAATCAAGACACGGAAAAAGGTAGGTAAAAAACCGTCTCAAATCGATCCGAATCGATCACCAAAAAGAGTAGGCAAAGAACCGTCTCAGATCGATCCGATTCGATCGCCAAAGAAAGTAGGTAAAACACCGCCTAAGATCGATCCGATTCGATCGCCAAAGAAAGTAGGTAAAAAATCGCCTGAGATCGATCCGAATCGATCTCCGGAAAGAGTCGGAAAGGAGCCGTCTCAGATCGATCCGAATCGATCTCCGAAAAGGGTAGATAGGATAACGCCTCAGATCGACACAAATCGATCACCGGAAAGAGTCGAAAAAGAACCGTCTAAGATCGATCCGAATCGATCACCGGCAAAGGCAGGAAAAGAACCGATTCAAATCGGTTCAAATCGATCACCAAATAGATCATCGCGGCCGCAAACATCGACCGCGCAATCCTCGGTTTCAAACCAAGTCGATGAGCCTTTCCCACGAAGGGGGGGGCCTAGTCTACGATCAAAACAAGAAGCCGAGATCGAACACCTAAACACAAAACGAAATCAGCCAGACCAATTCGCAGAGGAAGTAAAACGCTTGCGTGGAAGCGAACCTATAAAAAAAGGTAGCCCTCTGTGGAAAGCGGTCTTTGCACACCTCGACGGAAGGGGGTAGCAACCTAAGGGGGCAGGGTTTATTTTTAAAAAAAAAAAAAAAAAAAAAAAAAAAAAAAAGTTTAGTTTAGGAACAAAAAAAAAAATTTTTTTTTACAAGTGACCCGCGGTCAAAATAATCGTTTAGATGTCCGCGACGACAAAAAGGAAAAGGCGGGAAAGCCTTTTGAAGGGGGGAAAATGTCGCGGCCGATTCATAGGGCATAAAATCGCCGATAATTCAAAACACAGTCGTGGCCTTCAGTTAGGTAGTTAGATCGTGTTTTTAATATTCGCCAAGGCCAGGTATGAATAACAAAAGCCAAACCCGACCGTACTTGGGAACTTTCTCTGACCCTTCGAACGAATATCCCGTTAGGGCCATTTAATGACATGCCATTAGTAGCCGACGAATTTCCGACCTTAATGACTGGGAACCAACTTTCGAAAAATAAGTCAAAAGAGAGTTATTCATACCTAACAAATGTAAAATGTAAAATATTTGAATAACGTAATATTTAGGTATTGATTTTGCATAGGTATGTAAACTAGAAACTAATCTAGCCTAAGGTTTGCTTGTATTTAGAAAATAAGAATATCAAACCCAAGGAATAGCATTTAAGCTATAATCTGTAAAAAGGGCCCATAAGGCGAGCAATTTAAATAATAAGAAAAAATATATATATCTTTAGTTTAGACGTGGCTAAACTTAAGGGAATAATAAGTCTTAGGTATTTAAATAAGCAAAAAACATTGTAATAAGCTGCAAAATTAAGTAATTTAAATTTACAAATGTTTAAAAAAAGGCAAACTTATTATAATTAGAATATCACTGAACAAGGAAAACTCTAAAGGAAAGAAAATTAAAATTTATCTGTGTTATAATCCAATTCAGAAAATAAAATTTAACTATATTTACGGACGTGCGGCGCCATCTATGAGCAAGACGCAAAAGTTCAGCTAAAGCGCTGACCAATGGCGGACGCTCCGTTCGCGCGCTAGCCAATCAGTGAGCAGTACCCCCTTTCTCAAGACCCCGTCGTGGGCGGGGTAACGAAACGGGGACGAAATCAACGAGCGCCAAGCGGCACTCACTCTCTTCCGAATTCAGGCTTTGGCGCGAGTGGTCGTGCTCAAAGGCTTATCCAAGTAAGAAATCACGCGGGATTTCTTCCTGAATTGGACGCTGGTGCACGTGGGCAACCAGTGAACAGCACAGTAAACAAACTATTAGAGTTTTCTTTAAACAGTGATAATATTAAATTCAGTGGCCACCTTTTAAGGCATTTTTACATTAATATTATTAAGGCAAAGTAAGCCGGTATTTTGTATTATAATTGCCGCCACCAAGGCAAGTGAGCTATAGTATTTTTTATACTTAAGATAACTTCAGTTACTCCTTTGGACACTCTGTAAGTAGCTTATATATCAGCTTGGCATTATTTTATGACTCTATTACCTGTACCAAGTCTGGACAATATTTTTATGTATTTTTTGTGTTAGCTACAAGCCCAGGAGACATTTCTTAAGTTATTTAATTCTGAATTTTTTTATACGCTGTGTTTACATTTATTTTCAAAGCAGTGCGGTGCTTTAGTGTGATTACCTGCCGGTCACGTGGTGTTTAGGATCTGCGCATCGCTAAATATTATTGTAATCGTGCAGAAGGTTAATTTTTTGCAATAAATTAGTTATTTTTTATATATTGAGTTTCAACACCCTATTACGTCCATTTGAAGTAACCAGATACGCGGGCTGTGGATTCGGTGAACCGCTTAGGCAAATCATCGAATTTCTCGAGCAACCGCTCGAGAGAGGCCACGTAGTTACGGCGTCAAGTATCGCAGGACGATAGATCGCCCCGGCGACTGCAGCTGGGGTCTGGCGCCCCCGTCATAAAGCATTCCGTCACTGTCACCTGTCGTCCAATTTGCATAGCACGCTGTCATTTGTCATTAATGATCGTCTCATTGTGAGACCGATATGTGTACAGATTGCACTTTTCACATGCACATTATTTTATTCTTTTACTCTACACTTCAAACTGGACAACTTTTGCTATACAAGTTTACCGGTGTCTCAAAAAATGTAGATACAATGAGTATTATAAAGAATTCTAATAACGCCACAATAGGCCACGCAGTAAGATAGATGCAGAAGCATGCCGCGTGGACAAAACCAAACGTTTCCAGGATTATTACAAGTTTCAATTTTTTTTATTTTCTCAAAGGACAATTTATATACATTAAGAGAGACCATGATTATTTTATCTAACTAAAGGAAAAAACACAAAAAAATAAAAGAGAGTATTAACATAAAATTTTCTATATAATGACAAGAAAAATGGAATAAATTCTAAAACTAAATCAATTGATTTGTTTTAAAATTTTGAGTTTTTTGAGACTTTTTAATAGTAAAAATAGTTCTAAATAAGTGAGACTTGCAGAACGAAAGTTGTTTCTTAAAAGGAAGTGCATGATATAGGAGTGAAAATGATGAAGAGCGTAATATGTCACATTAAGTGAAATATTAACATATGTTTGTATGTAAATAATCGTTCTCTAGAGAACAATTAATGTAGAGAACAGTGAGATCGTGTTAGCCTAGTGGTTAAAGCGTTGGAATATTGACCCAAAGGTCTCTCGTTCGAATTCGCACATGGTCATACTATTTTATTGCTTCATTACCACCATTTCCCCTGACTTAAGCGTAGGCACATTTGGCCTAGTTGAGTAGGGCCCAAAATAATTGTATATGACCTATGTCACACTAATTCTTTTTATATATACACGAGAACAACTGGAATGAGAACAAACCTCGTTGAAAAACGTCGGATCGCCTCCAGCCTCGATCAGGAGAACTTTCCAGCTTTCCACTTCGGAAAGTCTGCTCGCGACCACCGAGCCTGCAGAACCCGCGCCGACTACAATGAAGTCGAACTCTGTTCGGCCTGAAAATGACGAATTTAATTAATTGACCAACACACGAAGGGTACATATTCAACACACGCAGGGTACGACACTATCAGTGTATCCTAATGGTGTAAGTACCGGTGAAGTATTTATTTTTCAGCTCAATAGCGCAGTGGAATGGACGCCTGCCGCCAACCGAGCCCAGAAAGCATCCAAAATTGTAACATGGTTATAGGGGATGTAGGTAAAGTTAGGTTGAAGATATAATGCGCAATTAATCGAACCCTGTCTCATAGTTACCACGCCCACCAAAACAGGCTATGTAATATATATTACAATTATATAATAATAATTGCAATATATATTTGGCTGGATATATTTATCTTTTAGTTGAAAATGCTATTTTCTAATTTATGAAAGTTGTATTTTAAACGTCATCCGTCATATATTTTCTTTGTCAGAGAAAGTGTTACTCAATTACTAGGAAATTGTATATTGTAATTTAATAATAAATAAATATTCAGGGTTTCCCAGAACAATTGAGCGTTTCCATGGTCCGCTCTTTAAGCCCTGAAAGTTTTCTTAATCGTTATGGAACACCTGTGTATATATTATACTCGTATATTAAAAAAAAATTTTGGCGCCCAACGTGGGGCCGTAAAACGTGGGCCCAGCGCAAGGATTTGTCAGCGAAGAGGTCAGAAGTTTTGTTCAATTTTTTTTTGGATTTTTTTGTGAGTTTGTTGTCATTTACATATGGAGTCTTGTTTTTTTTGTTTTTTGTAAAGGACCTTTGTCGATTCTCGTCAGGCCTTTTTGCTGATGAGGGTGTACTTTTGGACATTCATACCTTTACGGGACATTTTTTTTGTTATTCGCTAGGAAGCGAGCAGATTGAGAATCGTCAGAAGTGGGATTTTTTTTTATAGTTGGTTTTGTCTTCAACAAAGTTCCACGGGGCTTAAGTAGGCTGAAAGTTTTTCAATTGTCATTATTCATTTTGTTTTTAGCCGCATTAATAACATTGTACTTTTGTTTGGAGTATTAAGATTAGTATTATTTCGTGTAATCTTCTATTTCTATGTATATGGTAACGCCGAGTGGCGTGCTTCATTTTGTTTTATTGTTTTTTTTGCTAAGGGTCGATTCGGCAGATTTGAATACAATCTTGTTTGTTGTTTTTTTTTTGTGATTTGCTATGGTGACAAGGACGCGCAGGTTGTTGTAAGAAGAGGGTGAGGTTCTGGTATGTCGGATAGGTCGTTGAGGAGAGTCCAGTGGAATAAAAGGAGGGAAAATTCATTGCACGGTCGGAATACCAAGGATTCGGAAGACACTGACGTGGAGTTAGGAGAAGGGACTAGTTCCCAGAGGGAAGGGAAAGAAATTCATTCGACACCCATACAGAAGCCACGTGCAGGGCAAACAGAGATCCAGGAAGGAGGCCAAGATTCAGAAAGAGAGCTAAGGTTGGAGGAAACGTCATACATGAAGGTACCAGGCAAGTCGAGCAAAGCCAGAGGAGGTCGGAGAAGGTCAGGTAGAAAATACGAATCGGACTCTGACGAAGATGACGAGCCCAGTGGAAGGGTGCAAAGGTTCAACCCGAATGTATACAGGTGGAACCTGAAGTTCGATGGACGTTCCTCGGTGATGGAGTTTCTGGAGGACGTGGAGGATAGGGCACGAGCAAGAAATGTAAAGCTGGACACGATTGTCTACTGCTTTACAGAACTATTGGAAGGAACCAGTCTAAAGTGGTTTCGAACTGTGAGGGACTCCGTATCCGGGTGGCGACACCTGAGGGAACTCCTCATCCACAAATACGAGCCACTCAATTATCAGGCCAGGCTGGAGGCTGAGTTAAGAAACAGGAAGCAGCGAGCCCAAGAAAATATGGAAGAGTTTGTCACGACCCTACGGAGCATGAACAACCGGCTTACCATGGAGATCCCGGAACGGGCATTACTTGAAGTGATCAAGCTGAACCTATCATCCCAGTACAGGACGTTACTAGCCGGACATTTGGTAGACAGCATCAGGCTTCTGCTTCAGTTGTCTAAAAACTACGAGCAGTACACACCATCTACGTCACAGGACATGAGACAAGCAGTGGGAATTTCACCACCGACGAGAGGGGGCCGTGTACCATGGCAGACCAGAGGGGGGGCGATAGCGACACTTGAAGCGGGAGGAGAAGGCAAGGAGAAAGGCCAACGCAGTTGGAGGGACACTCTCAGCAAACTATGACGTCGTTACGGAGGATAGTGTGTCTGAAGTGCGACCAGCCTGGTCATGGGTACATGGATTGCCGGGAGTATCCGTATCCGATGTGTTTTCGGTGCAAGGCACCGCTCACGACCTCAGCAAGATGCACCTTTTGCAGTCCGGGGACACCACCTGCCGGACCTCGCCGTCAACCTGAAGCCCAGATGCGTCGTGTGGCCAGTCGAAGGGGAAGACAATAGGCACGAGCGAAGGAACCATGGAGAAACCGAAAAGGCGTATTCTTACCATATGGTACACCTGCGACACTGCTACTCGATAACGCAACATACTTCACGTCAAATAAATTCAAAGAGTTCACGGGAAAGTATAAGATCCCAAATGTACTCTACTCGTGTTCATATGCGCCCCAGTCCAACACCGTGGAGCGGTACAACCAGGTCATCGAGACATCACTGGCAATCATGATAGGGGAAGATCAACGGGTCTGGGACAAGCATCTTCCACTGGTGCAGCACTCGTTAAACAATTCGGAAAACGTCACGACAGGGTTCACACCCTCATACTTGATGTATGGAAGGGAAGTGATCATCGACGGGCGCTTCCACAAAATATTTGGATACAATCCGACCAGGGCAGCCGACTTGGCCATAGGAGACCCCATGCCGTACAGCATAGGTCTGGAGAAGTTAGCGGAGACCTACGACCTAGTGCAACAACGCATGCTTGCATCCTACCAAAAGAGCGCCGAGCGCTGTAATCTGAGGCGAAAGCGAGTGATTCTGTCACCTGGAGACGTGGTATGGGTGAAGAACCATATACAGTCCAAGAAAGCGGAATTTTTCTCCAGCAAGCTGGCCCCTCGTTTCCTAAAGTGCACCGTGCTCGCAAGGAAGTCACATCTGGCATATGAATTGGTGGATCAGAATGGAAAAAATAAAGGCATCCACCACATTAAGGACATCCTCAAGGTTGATCGATCCGACAGCCAGTAAACATACCTGACCTTTGCACAACCAGCAGCGCGAATGAAAGCCATAAGCAATCAGTGTGATAGCACTCTGAAAGTTTTGACGTTTTATTAGGTTAACCCTTATTTTATTTAATAGAGGTTTTAAAATGCGGCGCATCGATTTAAAGCGCGTGGGATCCCTTAATATCCCTGTAAAGTATTCTCTTTTGTAACTTCAGAGCACCACGTACGACATCTTCAATGTCGGGACGGTGGTGTTAGCGTTATATTGGTAACTGTTATTAAATCTTTCCTGCTGGCAAAGCATTGGCAATTGGCATGTTAATATTTTTAGTTATTATTATGTTTAAAGCCCATAGCGACTTCATGTATAGCTGAGGCGTTTCCCCTTTGTACAAATTTCTGGTGTTTATATTTACTTAACGTGGCAGAATCCAACCCGTGCGCGTGGCGCAAGGACGATGTTAAGTTTATTAGTTGAGCAGTGGTACGTTTTAAAAATTTTTTTTTTTTTTTTTTTCCCACTAACCCGGCCACTTGCCGAGGTCCCATGGCGTACCGTCGAGTTTTCCCCTTTCCCTCCTCGATCTACTCAGTGATCGACACTCGCTACGAAATACCACCGCAATCAGTTGCGAACCCCTACGAATTTACTGTACTCTATTCACACTATACAGACTATATTTCTTTCCTTTCTAGAGGTTGATTTGGAGTCCTTTTGTTGGAGAAGTTTTTTTTTGGAGTCCCTTTTTTTTTTGGAGAAGTTTTTGGAGAAGTTTTGTTGGAGAAGTTTTTTGAAGAAGGTTTTTTTTTTTGAGAAGTTTTTGGAGAAGTTTGTTGTTTGGTTCTCCCAGTTTTTCCCGATCGCACACACCACACACCCCACACTGCCATATTGCGAGTATGCGCTGAAGGGCCGGCGGACCCTTAACCCCCTGCCAATAGAGCAGGTTAAATAATACGTGACACAACGCTGGTGGTTTGATGGTTCGGAGTAGCGACCGTCTCTTCGATCCTCCAGGCGTTATATTAGTATACCTGCACCTGGACCGGAGGTCCCGTGCCTATTTATATATTTCACACTCACATCGATACACTCACATTTTACACTACGGGTATCATTGGTCTCGAAGATTGTAGTTGATTATCTCCTATCTAATCTGAGGTCATTTGAACCCATGTCTCTTCCTGAGACAGAAAATGCTTCTGTTTGGATCACGTATTCCCGTGATACTGTTTATTACTCATGTCTATTCTCAAGCCCCATTGTTTGGTTAGTTTAGAAGTCATCGTGGCAAATTCTGTTCACACTCGGTTGTTCTTAGAATTTTCTCTATCGAGGCGGTAATCCTCACCGTCACCCGACTAACTTTCGACTCTGAAAGAGGCGAGCTAGTAAGCTGTTTTGTTATTCTTGGAATGGAAGGGATGAATGAAGATGGCTCACGAATGTTGAAGTATGATTAAGGGCCGATGAAAGGAAGAGTTTCAGAACACTAGCATAGTTTATCCCTCTGACTACATGATTTCCCCCAATCCGTAAAGTTACCAAATGGAAAATCTCGAAGTTGGTTCAGATATCTAATGAAGGTAGAGAGTCTGTCAAAAGAATTTGCAAATATGTTAACTAGCAACAGCTTATTTCTGAGTGTAAGTTGCATGCGTTCCTCGCTGGCTCAGTGATTGATTCCATGTAAGTCCACTGAGGCATGCTAGCATCTTCTTCTCCCATTTAGGCACACTCTGGATATTTATATTCAGTGTGGTTTATCCCATCGACTAAATAATAAGTATCTCCTGAGACTCCGCTTTGGAGGTGTATCTTTGGTTTAAGGTGGATTCGTTTCCAGTTAGGCTCGGTGGCTAGGTTACCGACCGGTAAGTCCGCTGGTACGAACTTATTTTTCACCCCTTACGTCAATACCATAGCGTCGTCTTCTGCTTCCTTGACATGAGCAAACACACATTACCATTGTTTTAAGTATTATCTTTGCATAAGAGCAAGATGTATACCATCACCCTACTGAGATTCCCCCCTACGCCAGTAGCAAAATTGCTACCAGACGGTCATCATTTTTGTTTTTCTTATTTTGTTTTGAAGAAGTTTTTTTAAGGAGTTTGTTTCTAATGGTTATGACATCGAATTTTTTTTGACCTTATCTTGTATATCCCAACGACCTTGCTCAACTAAGTTATTAGTCATTTTTTAAATCATTTAATGTACTTCTTTGTTTTAAATACTATGAAGAACAGAGTGGTAAGGCAACATGGCGAACAATATTATGGCATGGTAATAGATTTAAATTAGATAATAAATTTACTTCAGAATAATACAACGGAAGAAGTTGGTCGGAACTGTTTCAGTAGAGCCTGTTCTACTAGTACAGTACGAGATTGTGGCACAGATGTTTTCTATATAACATGTACCTTTTGTTGATTTTGTTTCCCCATCTTCCATAGAGTAAGATGAGGTGAAGTATCTGTTTTGTTTTGTAGAGGCCCACCTGGCAAATATTTTTTTATCTATTTCTGTATTGAAACGACCCCCAAGACATTCTTAGATTTAAGAAGTGACAGTGATTTTTTTTTTAGCGCAAAAGCGCAAAGTAATTTAAAGATGGCTAGTGAATGGGCAATTTTAAAATAATAAAAGCCATCGAGTGTATTTATAAGAAGTGGAATTTTAATTTTAATTTGTCAATCGTTGCAGATCGTGATAATGAGCGATCCACTATTACTTAATTGATGTAACTCAATGATGGTTATATATACCACGCTATTGTATTTATATCTATATAAGAACGAAGAAGTAATGTGAGGAGTTAAATGTGTCTGATTTTTTTTGTTTTTCTAAGGTACATTAATTGTTCATGTTCAAGGCATTGGTAAAGCACCGGAATGGCAACCCGGACAGGCGAGCTTCTCTCGCCAACAGGCACTTTAATGGCACCCATTCTAATGGTATGGCAAAAGTATATTGGTATCCGTTTTTATAGTTTATTTATTTTATTCCCCTAGCATCCACCTTGTGGACGAGGGTTAGGGATTAGTGGTGTTGATCTGAGGGCAGATCAATTTCCCACTACCCGGCATGTCACGATCGTGTTTAATCGTGCCAATTACGCTATTCTTGCGCGCGTAATTATTAAGAATATATGTATATATAAATATTTATTTGTTTTAATAACACCAAAATACGTTTGTAGCTAGTTAGAAACCACCTATCGGTAATCCTAGCTAAGTAACAACAATCTACATTGAAAAGCAGATTGGTAGTTTCACTAATTCACACCAAAAGAGGGCAGTACGGTATTTTTTTTGCGAGCTTTGGGTACAAGTATTGCTTAATACCGTAAAGAATATTCGCAAAATAGATTTTAAATAAATTAAATAATAAATAAAAAGATAGTAGAAGAAAAAAAAAATGATGTTACAGTATATAAAAGAAAATAATATTAAATTTTGAACAAGTACTTGGTCCTGGCGAGAGGCGTGAAGTGAGCATTTTAGGAACCGCGGCGGTGTTCAGACGAGTACGGTAATTAGTTTTCGAATAGATAGAGTAGGTAGAGGTCTCTTACATTTTGGATCGTTTTGGGGGGTGGACGTATTTTTTTGAGTTCTGCGTGCTTGGTTTTTTTTTGTTTGGTTGGTTTTACTAATCCAACCGCATCGGGCTATATAGAAGTTTGTGGAAGGTGGAGTATATCACCAAGGGTTTCAAAGATAAAACGCGGTAGAGCCAACGTAATATTTCGGCCACGCGAATTGGTTTTCTTCTCCGTGCGAGAATCGACCCGCAGAAGCGGAAAACCTGGATGCATGGTGCACATTCCCATGATTTGCCACGCAGCAGATATACCATGGCGTTTCCTGGAAGGCCGCCGAGAGAGTAAATCCCTGCATCGGAGGAAAGGCGTATTGGTCGTCTCCCCGGCGTTTACGAGGCAGGCCGAGACGTCGCCAGCCTTATCCCGTCGGACTATCCAGTTCCAGGGAGCAAAGTCAGAGAAACAGAGGTCAGTCCAGTGTTAGAAAAAAAATGGTCGTTTCATTGCAGTCACTCGTTATTTTTTTTAGTTTTTTTTTTGTTTACATATTTAACCCTTTGTAGAAAATATAGTGACAGAGCTTGAGCTCCACGTCATTTGATTGCTTTTCAGTAAAGTTCGTTTTTTTTTTGACAATTAAAATGATTAGATCGTCCTATTCCAAATTATAAGTTAGAATAAAATAATAGCTATTGATAGCCGATTATAAGAGATTGGCGTTTTTAAATATGAATGCCGGCCGAATTGCAAACGGCGTCGTTAAGTTACTGTTTATTGTCTACCACCGAACAAGAAGAAAAGAACGGTTCGCGATGCCGGGGGGAGGGGGTCTGTTTCCTTTAATTTAGTTTTTTTTGTTTTTTTGTTGTGTCAAGCGGATTCAGTCCGGTAGTCACTAAATATAAATCTTGATATTTTCCTTTAATAAATAATTATACAGTAACGCTCTATAAAGTACAGATCGAGTCGCCAGAACGTCCACACAACCGAAGTACATGTATATTGTTATTTGTTATAGTATGTTTCCAACCCGTTCGTTGTATTGTTTATTTATATTTTGCCGAGGATGTAAGAAAAGTCAAGTTTTGCCATGCCATCGTAAAAAAAAAAGCCACACCATATTTTTTTATTTTAAAATAACCCCATGCAGGTCAAGTACATAACATTTGTTTTGTTTGTTTAAATTTTTCTTTGTTCAACAATATGTTGAACCGTTGGTTTTGATAGTGAGTAAAGTACATACAATTTTTATAAATGTTTTCGTATATTCGTCTTATATATCAGCCGTGCCAAATGCCATGCCACTATAATTGAGTACCTAATATGAAATGTCTGTTTTGTTTATTTACATGTTTTTTTTTAGAAAACGAAGTGCTTATATATATTTTCTCCGTACAATTTTTGTATGCACCGGCAGATGCCGAAATGTCATGCCACTATAATTGAGTACCTAATATGAAACGTTTGTTTTGTTTATTTACATATTTTTTTTTTAGAAAACGAAGTGCTTATATATATTTTCTCCGTACAATTTTTGTATGCACCGGCAGATGCCGAAATGTCCTGCCACTATAATTGAGTACCTAATATGAAATGTTTATTTTGTTTATTTATATATTTTTTTTTAAAACGAAGTGTCAGGATTCTATATATTTTTTTCCGTATAATTTTTGTTTGCACCGGCAAATGCCGAAATGCCATGCCAGTAGTAAGTACCTAGTAAATAGCGTGATAATATTATTTTGTTTGTTTACGTGTTTTCGTTTCGACGAAGCGTAATAATTTTATAATTTTTTTTTGCACGGCCATACGCCCGAGTATATGCCACATAACATTTAATCGTGCTGGCACGAAAACGTAAACAATAAAACGTCATTATGACGTAATGCCATTGCTTACAAACAGTCTGTTTTTTTTTTAGGTTAAAGCAATATATTGACCCTTAATAATTTTATATGTTTTTTTGCTTTTCGTATTTATATTTGGTTGAGTTAACGTAAGGGCGTTAGTGCATTAAAACAAGATGTTTGTTTATTCATCTGTGTAATGAATTGCCGTATTTATTTGTCATAAGGCCCTCCTTCCGACTAAAATCGGGTAGATTTTTAATATTTTATTTCGGCGCCTAATCTAAACGTTTTGTTTACGAAATAGGTTCGTCGAATTGTAGAGTCAATTGCGAAGTTTGAAATTAATTGTTTTATACATTGGCACCACGTCATTTTATCAACATATCTCTGTATGCTGCAGATAATGGCCATGTTTGTGGCATTGCAAATTTGAAGTTAAATGTTTTTTTATTAATAGTATTTTTGTTAATTTACAATATCGCTTCATAATGTAAACATTGACATGTTTGTCAAACTAAAGAGTCATTACCAAAGTTTAAGAAATATTGTTTATTTTCTGCCACATCGCCAGTATGTCGTTTTGTTTACAAAATCGGTTCAGCCGGCAGTTAAGTGACATGTTTGTCGCATTGTGTAGTCAATGTCAGAACTGAAAGTAATTATTTTATATTGCTAGTATTGGATTTTATTTACAATATCGATCCGCCATGCAGTTAATTGACATGGGTGTAGCATTGTGAGATCAATGCCGAAATTCGAAAATTAATTGTTTTTTTTATTATTGATAGTATGTTAGTCAGCTACAAATCACTTCACCGAATACTCATTGTCATGTTTGTCGCATTGTAGAGTCGGTTTCAGAATTAGAAATTAATTTTTGTTACATGATGATTATTTTGTTGTACGTACGTCGTCGCGTCATCCAGGTCCTTCAGACCACAGGATGACGGATGTTGGTGAAGTTGTAAAGTCAATCCCAAAATTAGAAATTAATTGTTTGCTCTTTTACATGATCATTATTTTATTGTACGCACATCGTCGCTTCATCCAAGGTCCTTCAGACCATAGAACGACGGATGCTTGTCACATTGTAGAGTCGACTTCAAAATTTGAAATTATTTTGTCTACCCGATCATTATTCCATGTTACATGCAGCGTCGTTTTAACTAGGGTCCTTCAGACCACAAAACGACGGCGGTAAGCCTATTGGTCAATTTTGTTTATTAGCCAGTTGTTCAATTTGGTTTATTAGTCATTTGTTCAGTTTTTTTATTTGTTTATAGTCATTTAGTATCTTCTAGACCGTTTGGGCCCTTCTGGTTCAAATGGTCTCTCATCTGTTGCAGTATTGTGTTAATCGATTTTAATTTTGTTCAACATTTAACCTCACCAGTTTTAATCAATAAATGTACCTCTCGTCTTCTAACACCGTGTTCATCATTCATTTACCTTCATCTTGTACTTTATTATTTACTTGTGACACGGGGTCATAATGCTTCATGGGACATGACCCAGACGACCCTGAGATCTTCTTTTTTTTATCTTGAGCTAGTTCCATGATAGCGTCCTCTCATCTAGAGGAGTGACCGGTTATTTTTTTTTGTTAAGTCGCGGTCTGGACTAGCCAGACCTGCCATGTGACGGGAGTGAGTCAAGGCGACCTCAATCCGCGGTAGACCAGCCGGCCGGCGGAGCCATGAGAGAGGGACGAGGGGCAACCCGTGACATTGCTTGGACGCCCCGTCTGGCGCCCAAGCTCCCTTCTCCTATTACCCTGACAGGCAATAGGGGAGGTTCGTAATTTGTCTCAAATTTTACTACCATTTAAATCTGTAGTTGACGCGGTGCCCGACCAATCACGGTTCGTCCCTCGCGGTCCGACAACTCCGGCGGATCAGCTGGCCAAGGAGAGCCTGCGAGAGGGAGACAACGTAGGCGGCGGCGGCGAGTAACACCCGGACGGAAGCCGAGACGAGCTCCACCTCGGTCGGAAGCGACCGTGGTGAGGCGGCGCTCCGGCGAGGGCCCTGTCCGGCCCGAGGAGTGGGCGCGGAGGGGTAAGAATCGTAACATTTTCTTTTTTTTTTTTTTTTTTTTTTTTTTTTTTTTTTTTTTTTTTTTTTTTTTTTTTTTTTTTTTTTTTTTTTTTTTTTTTTTTTTTTTTAGAAGTTTTTAGAAGTTTTCTTGGAGTTTTTTTTTGTTGGAGATAGTGACAGAGCTTGAGCTCCACGTCATTTGATTGCTTTTCAGTAAAGTTCGTTTTTTTTTTGACAATTAAAATGATTAGATCGTCCTATTCCAAATTATAAGTTAGAATAAAATAATAGCTATTGATAGCCGATTATAAGAGATTGGCGTTTTTAAATATGAATGCCGGCCGAATTGCAAACGGCGTCGTTAAGTTACTGTTTATTGTCTACCACCGAACAAGAAGAAAAGAACGGTTCGCGATGCCGGGGGGAGGGGGTCTGTTTCCTTTAATTTAGTTTTTTTTGTTTTTTTGTTGTGTCAAGCGGATTCAGTCCGGTAGTCACTAAATATAAACCTTGATATTTTCCTTTAATAAATAATTATACAGTAACGCTCTATAAAGTACAGATCGAGTCGCCAGAACGTCCACACAACCGAAGTACATGTATATTGTTATTTGTTATAGTATGTTTCCAACCCGTTCGTTGTATTGTTTATTTATATTTTGCCGAGGATGTAAGAAAAGTCAAGTTTTGCCATGCCATCGTAAAAAAAAAAGCCACACCATATTTTTTTATTTTAAAATAACCCCATGCAGGTCAAGTACATAACATTTGTTTTGTTTGTTTAAACTTTTCTTTGTTCAACAATATGTTGAACCGTTGGTTTTGATAGTGAGTAAAGTACATACAATTTTTATAAATGTTTTCGTATATTCGTCTTATATATCAGCCGTGCCAAATGCCATGCCACTATAATTGAGTACCTAATATGAAATGTTTGTTTTGTTTATTTACATGTTTTTTTTTAGAAAACGAAGTGCTTATATATATTTTCTCCGTACAATTTTTGTATGCACCGGCAGATGCCGAAATGTCATGCCACTATAATTGAGTACCTAATATGAAACGTTTGTTTTGTTTATTTACATATTTTTTTTTTAGAAAACGAAGTGCTTATATATATTTTCTCCGTACAATTTTTGTATGCACCGGCAGATGCCGAAATGTCCTGCCACTATAATTGAGTACCTAATATGAAATGTTTATTTTGTTTATTTATATATTTTTTTTTAAAACGAAGTGTCAGGATTCTATATATTTTTTTCCGTATAATTTTTGTTTGCACCGGCAAATGCCGAAATGCCATGCCAGTAGTAAGTACCTAGTAAATAGCGTGATAATATTATTTTGTTTGTTTACGTGTTTTCGTTTCGACGAAGCGTAATAATTTTATAATTTTTTTTGCACGGCCATACGCCCGAGTATATGCCACATAACATTTAATCGTGCTGGCACGAAAACGTAAACAATAAAACGTCATTATGACGTAATGCCATTGCTTACAAACAGTCTGTTTTTTTTTTAGGTTAAAGCAATATATTGACCCTTAATAATTTTATATGTTTTTTTGCTTTTCGTATTTATATTTGGTTGAGTTAACGTAAGGGCGTTAGTGCATTAAAACAAGATGTTTGTTTATTCATCTGTGTAATGAATTGCCGTATTTATTTGTCATAAGGCCCTCCTTCCGACTAAAATCGGGTAGATTTTTAATATTTTATTTCGGCGCCTAATCTAAACGTTTTGTTTACGAAATAGGTTCGTCGAATTGTAGAGTCAATTGCGAAGTTTGAAATTAATTGTTTTATACATTGGCACCACGTCATTTTATCAACATATCTCTGTATGCTGCAGATAATGGCCATGTTTGTGGCATTGCAAATTTGAAGTTAAATGTTTTTTTATTAATAGTATTTTTGTTAATTTACAATATCGCTTCATAATGTAAACATTGACATGTTTGTCAAACTAAAGAGTCATTACCAAAGTTTAAGAAATATTGTTTATTTTCTGCCACATCGCCAGTATGTCGTTTTGTTTACAAAATCGGTTCAGCCGGCAGTTAAGTGACATGTTTGTCGCATTGTGTAGTCAATGTCAGAACTGAAAGTAATTATTTTATATTGCTAGTATTGGATTTTATTTACAATATCGATCCGCCATGCAGTTAATTGACATGGGTGTAGCATTGTGAGATCAATGCCGAAATTCGAAAATTAATTGTTTTTTTTATTATTGATAGTATGTTAGTCAGCTACAAATCACTTCACCGAATACTCATTGTCATGTTTGTCGCATTGTAGAGTCGGTTTCAGAATTAGAAATTAATTTTTGTTACATGATGATTATTTTGTTGTACGTACGTCGTCGCGTCATCCAGGTCCTTCAGACCACAGGATGACGGATGTTGGTGAAGTTGTAAAGTCAATCCCAAAATTAGAAATTAATTGTTTGCTCTTTTACATGATCATTATTTTATTGTACGCACATCGTCGCTTCATCCAAGGTCCTTCAGACCATAGAACGACGGATGCTTGTCACATTGTAGAGTCGACTTCAAAATTTGAAATTATTTTGTCTACCCGATCATTATTCCATGTTACATGCAGCGTCGTTTTAACTAGGGTCCTTCAGACCACAAAACGACGGCGGTAAGCCTATTGGTCAATTTTGTTTATTAGCCAGTTGTTCAATTTGGTTTATTAGTCATTTGTTCAGTTTTTTTATTTGTTTATAGTCATTTAGTATCTTCTAGACCGTTTGGGCCCTTCTGGTTCAAATGGTCTCTCATCTGTTGCAGTATTGTGTTAATCGATTTTAATTTTGTTCAACATTTAACCTCACCAGTTTTAATCAATAAATGTACCTCTCGTCTTCTAACACCGTGTTCATCATTCATTTACCTTCATCTTGTACTTTATTATTTACTTGTGACACGGGGTCATAATGCTTCATGGGACATGACCCAGACGACCCTGAGATCTTCTTTTTTTTATCTTGAGCTAGTTCCATGATAGCGTCCTCTCATCTAGAGGAGTGACCGGTTATTTTTTTTTGTTAAGTCGCGGTCTGGACTAGCCAGACCTGCCATGTGACGGGAGTGAGTCAAGGCCACCTCAATCCGCGGTAGACCAGCCGGCCGGCGGAGCCATGAGAGAGGGACGAGGGGCAACCCGTGACATTGCTTGGACGCCCCGTCTGGCGCCCAAGCTCCCTTCTCCTATTACCCTGACAGGCAATAGGGGAGGTTCGTAATTTGTCTCAAATTTTACTACCATTTAAATCTGTAGTTGACGCGGTGCCCGACCAATCACGGTTCGTCCCTCGCGGTCCGACAACTCCGGCGGATCAGCTGGCCAAGGAGAGCCTGCGAGAGGGAGACAACGTAGGCGGCGGCGGCGAGTAACACCCGGACGGAAGCCGAGACGAGCTCCACCTCGGTCGGAAGCGACCGTGGTGAGGCGGCGCTCCGGCGAGGGCCCTGTCCGGCCCGAGGAGTGGGCGCGGAGGGGTAAGAATCGTAACATTTTGGCGCCCAACGTGGGGCCCGAACCCACGACCCTGAGAAAAAAAGATTCTGCGAATAAATAATATATATTTAATCAATTTGGCAGTTTATGTTTTAAAACTCACATCATCACATCATTTTTTTTTAAAATCCAAACAATACATGTGAAATAGCATAAAAGCAATGAATATATCTAGTTAATAACTATACAAAGCTATCTAAAACTATCTCATACAAAGCAAAATAGATTTTATCACCCCACTAGACAAGGTCTGTTCTGGGGTGATACCTGATCTAATTTTTATTTTATTTTGATAAGTATAAATATTATTACGTAAGTATATTGTTTTGCTATGTAAAAGCTCATTTACAGGGGTTACATCATTTAGTATATATATTTAGTATAAACTTAGTCCTATATTTGATTTATATATTTTTGTATAACTACTATGTTTTAATATCAATATTGGTTTTAGTTTTGTCTAATGAAAATATTAAATGTAAATGTATGTATTGTTTATTGATCTGCTGTATTTATTTTATATTATATTTATATAGCTTTTAGATGTTATTTTAGCATTGATCAGTTGACGGAAGTGGCGCATAAGCAAACAAACCCAAACTGCTTCCCTTAGTACAGATTGGTCTAGTTAGGGAGGCAGGAAACAATTATGTGCAATGTGACAGTCGCTTGTCACTTTAATTAAACTATTTAATAATACTTACATGTTACATAGTTACATTGTACTACTTAAGAGTTCTAATTAGATTCGGTTAGTTTAGGTTTAGTTAGATTTTCGATAAAAAAAAATAATAAATAAAAATCTGCCACATTGTTGACATGAGTTTCTTCACCGACTTTTAGTATTTCTAAAATCTCTAGTTTATAGGTACAAATGCGTGACATTTACTTGAGAAGTGCTACCATCTAATGGAACAACAAAATATTTATAATACATTAAATGATACAGACAATAAAATTGGCTGGAGTTCCTCAAATTACTTATTTGCATTGTTTCGTATATCATGATATAACTCGTTCTTTGTTATCTGCTTTTAAGTATGATCAGTGGCCTTGAGAAGTATTTTTTGCACATTATAGAATATACCAACTCATCCGTATTACTGTTATCATTATTTTGTAATTACATGTGATTCTAGCGGTAAGTATGTGCATACAGATACCAAATGATAATATTTTATACCAAATAACATTATCTGCTCCATTTAATTAATGAACGTCTTAAGACGCCAAAACCCGGTCCCGATAAAGACGTATCTGTCAACAACTCTCCGTAACCCGTTCAGAGAAGACTTCTCGGTCATGACATGACTTTTTGATGTGTATTGTTTATATATATGTTTTAATATGTTAATAAATGTTGTTATAGCTAAAGATTATATATATAAAGGATTTCTCAGAAATGATGATTAAAATGAAATTAAATACACCGAACCTTTGTCTTGTACCATTCCTGGCTATTTTTTGTAAAATATACTCTGTTGAGTAAAAAAAATAATCTTGAGGTAAATGTCTTTCTTGCGCCAATTTCTATTTTTTAAACGTGTCTGTATACCCCTTAAGCAAAGTCTTCTTAAAGAGTTCCTCTTGAGATTTTCTTATCGCTCAGTTTAGATTTTACCACGAAGTCGCCCTTCGAAGCACCCCCACAATAAAAGTCTGGTCTGGTGGGCGAGCAGCCTCCACCAGCGGCTAGTGCCTCCTCTCCTATCCAGCGAACATTTTCGAGATAGGCACGCAAGAAGCGGGCATATTGCGATAGATAGTTCTACCGCAGTCACATTCCATCGTGTAGCTTAGCAATTCTGCATTTTCAAGGAACGTGTCGGGATGTGGCATTTCTGCGCAACTTTCAGTTTCAAGCACAGATTTCAAGTCCAGATCACAAGACTGTTTTATTTGATTATTAAAGCAGATATTTTGATTTTTATTTACATCCCCGTATTTTCAAAAATATTTTTTTAAAAGTTTTTTTCATGCTAGAGATCTTTGGAATTTAAAAATATCTCTTGTAAAAGTAACCAATTTGAAATGTCGGCCTATAATGAAAGACAATTAGGACAAGTCCCGTTTACCTGCTAGGATTTCATCTGTTCTATCGCGCGGATGTCGCGCCGGGTCAACTAAAGCGCACTGCGCTGCCAGCAGTGTCTGCAAGGCCAAGGTGAAGAGACCCCCACCTGGTGCCGTGGCGGCGCCCAGGGCGGATACTGCATCCGGCGAACAAGCCCACAGCTCTGGAGTTGCCATACTGCCCGTTGCGTTTGGCCCCTGAAACCATTTAAAGAAATGTAGTTTCCCTCGGTCATCATAAATGTGTACGATTCGTACGTCATCCTGTCCTGTAAGATGCTCTAAAATTCTTTTCTTGTAAATTATACCAGTTGATTTTTGTTTGGACGTTTTACATAAAAAAAAAAACATCACGACACTACCCACTACCCACCGTATTTTCATACTAAAGAGAAATCTACAAATAAAATACTTTTTAATAAAAATATTTAAAAAATCTCAAACTTCAAATTCATTCTTCTAAAGAAAAGCTGTCATCGATCAATAACTTTAGATCGATGACACGTCATAGCACATCAGCCTTCAACGTTTACAATATCGTCAATAAACTGAAGATGAATTTGGGATATGTGCTAAAATAACATAAAATAATGCATTTTAGATATCAACTATTTTTAAAGGTGTTTTTTTTTCAGAGCTATTAATTTAACATTAATAATAGCTTATTTTATGTGCATGAAAATTTTTAATATCCATGAGTAGAACTAGGTAGAAGTGACTTCTCGTTGCCTGCAGAGCATGGCTATCAGATATACCTAAGACAGTTATTATATGCAAATTTATTTAAAAAAATATATTCTGCAGATATTGAATGTTATCTTCCTATAATTAGGTGTTTTTTCATATATTTATATTAGCATTGAGAGCACATTTGTAATTTTATGATAAATCGTAAGTCGTAATAAATTATCATAATTTGTTTACGATGCAAAGTTGTATTTTTTCCTCAACTAATACTTAAAGATTAAATGTTTATTTCAAAAATATGTATCTGCTATGTGGAACTTCAAAAATATCCACAAGAACTAAAAATGATTCTCCAAAGGCAGTTTTTTTGAAGATCATTTTATACAATTAAATACACCATTTTTAAATAATACAGGGTGAACTTAAAGTCAGCAGCATCCGTTTAAGGGATGATTCTAGACATGTTAACAACTTTTGTTTTCAATTAGCTAACAAGAAAAAATCACTCTTTTGAAAGTTTGGTGCGCGTATTAAACGTGCGGCTGTTGTGTTCCTGACCTATCCAATTAACCTACATTTTACGTTATTTGCCGAAACTACCTATCGTCCACTGCCGTCAATGCATTTGAAGGCACGGTGCCGCTTGGAATTAGTCAGTTACTATCTCGCGACGTTGGATATTGACCATACTTTAAATTTTTTTTATGACTTTTTCTTTTATATTTTAAGGCCAGTTTTTTTGGTTTATTTACAAAGTTGTTCAATGTCTAGAATAACCTCTTAAAAGGATACTGCTGTCTGTAAGTTCACCCTCTATTTCATTCCACTACTAGAGGCTTTCTCGGCGACTCTGCTAGCTATTAATGAAATCCTAACGTTTTTATTGAATCTTAGCATAGAAAAAGGAGTATTATAAAATCCGGAGTATGGATTGTTATAAAATTGCAAAAATTGTTCAAATTTTTAAAAAGAGGTAGTGATTTTTAAAAAAAAAGTGGAGAATTATCAACCTATTTCTTTACTAAAGGTTAATGAGATACGATCTAAAAAATATATGAGGTCCTTTCCGAAAATCAATACTATATTTGTAAAAACATCCACACAGCATGCCATTCTCAAGTGTGTCAATTACATTCATAAAAGTGTTCACGAAAAAAAAATGTGCCGCTATCTTTTGTGACCTGAGCAGAGGCCTTTGATTGTGTTGAAATGGATTTATTGCTGGCAAAATTGGATCACTATGGTACACGAGGAATACAAATGACCACTCAAAGTCTTATCTAACGAACAGAAAACAGAAATTATAACTGTACCAGAGGAGTTATTGTCAATTAATATAGGCGTACAGCAAGCATCTATTTTAAGACCACTCTTATTCCTTATATATAGTAACGATGTACTCGTATGTATGAATGCGTCTTATTGTAATATCACCCAATATGCTTATGATACAGGTGATATAGTTTTTTCATAAGATATCAATAGTTTAGCTACAAAAGTTAACTCTGAACTGCATGGTATGAATGACTGATTCAGTAGTAAAATATCTTTAAATAAATATTAAACTATCTTAATGAACTTCAACCCTCGCGAAAATACAATCGATGTTGATGATGTTTCAGTAACAACTTTATAATTGTAAAATATTTTATTTATATATCAGGAAAATATATTAGATTACAATGAGTGGGATTGACTTCTCTAATATTATTTATTTATTCTGTTTACCCCCAACAGAAATTGTACACAATACAGCTAATGACGTAAATACAAATGCAATCCTTAAACTAGTATAACCCAATTGACTAATAATGATAATTATAGGCAAAAAAGAATAATATTAAAATATAATAAACGAATTTAAGAAAAATTTTAAAATCAAATAAAATTAAACGATTTTAAATTTAAACAAAAATACAAAAAAAAAACATGATGTGCACCAATTAAGATTTGGTTATTTATATATAACTAAAAAACGTGGGTACTTTAAGTACTAAAGGCAAAAATAATATGGCCATCTCTAATAAGTCACAGTAGTGCCACAAAAAATAAAAACATTTTTTTTTCTGGCAATATGAACTCATGTTTAATAAATAAATTCACACAATTGACCGTTTTAAGTGTATTTTCAAATTTTGTCCAACATTAAAAATCGAGCAGCCAGAAGTGTGTCACAAATGAGGTTAACATGATTATGATCGCATTGTATCTATCACTAGATGCTGTTTTTGGTACAATCAAAACCATTCATTTCACACTATAATTATCGCAAACTTATATGTAATTATAATTATCATCTATCTAAAATATCTAATAATAAATCGAAATATTTAATAAATTGTGTATACTTTACCCATTGAGAATTACCTCACAAACCTAATCTATTTTCATCGTAATGTGGCAATAAACAAACCTTTTAAAAAACCAAAAAAAAGCTATTCATGTAAAATACTCACCTTTTTTAGTAGGTTTTTTTAGTAAATTTATTCACTTTTTAACTTTGTGTTCATTTCACTAATACATTAGTCACTGTGTATTTTAGTAGATAACAAATGTGGTAAAAAAAATTACACGCTATAATTAGGTTATAAACGTCACTTTTATCACGAATTATAGTTGCAGATACGCGCGCGCCCATTAAATCAACGAGAATGTCCGAGTTAACGGGCGCGCGCTTACTTTTATAAGTATTTTATATACGCGTAGCAATCACAGCAGACAGGTTGATATTCGACAGCACATGATTGAAAGTACCGTTTCGGAGTCTTCGCAGGGACGCTTGGGGTTCAGACTCTCTCCAAATTGAACCCACTGGGTTCATACCCACTTCAATGTTCAACAGAATACAGAACGCGTTCTTTAAAAGTATTTCACTAGAATTGATCCTCGAGATTTGAACTCTTTACTCTTCTCATCCTCGAATCATCTACTTTTACAATGAATAAATCAACTGTCACGATTGTCTTAAAAAATAAATTGGGAAAAATCTGAATAATGCCTTTTAAAGTTTTTTTTTCATAACCAATATTATCGTAGTTAGTTTGTAATATAAATGTATTATTTAGACGATATTACTTTATTGTAAAATAAAGGATCAGTGTTTATATATACTTATGTGGTGATAATTTCTTTTTTCTTATTTTTAAATTTAAACCGCTATGTGAATCTACAGAATATTAAATCGGAAAATTTACCAGTAGAAAATACAACAACTACCGTCTGGTTCTTTGAGGACTCTGACTTCGATTAAGCAACATTAGTCTTAAACAGATACATCAAAGATATTGGCCGGTTTTTCAACACTAAAATAACATTCAAGAAAAATATTATTCCCATACATAAAGCGGCGTGTGAAAAAAATATTTATTGATATTTAATACCTTGTTGTTGAATAATAAATTAATTTTATCTGTATCCTATGTTTGTCAATGACTAAATGTCAATGAAATCAATAAATTACGTTATTTTGCAATACGGTTCAGTATTTTTTTACTTTTGTGTTTGAGAAGATTTCTTCTCTGTTGCGAGTTTTATTTCTCATTAACAGTATCTTTGTTGAATTTACTTAGAAACATGTCTTTATATGTATAACAGCTATGGTGACGCTTTTACAGATTGAGATTTTTCTCTCTCGTTTTTTACACAGTAAACTAGATCCACTAAACGCCATTTTATAACAGATGTTTTCCTCTGTACCTCGGAGTAATTGCTAATTTAATCAAACTTGCATTTAATTTAAAACGTGATGTATCGCGCAAATAATTAAATTATGTCACGGTTAAGAGGTCGGTATTACCATGCAACTGTCGAAATGTTCACGATACGTAAGCATTTTTGAAGAAAAGCTTATTTAGTTTTAAACCTTACACAGTTTTACCTAGGTAGTAAATGAATCTTATCCGACACAATATTTTTACTACACTCAGAAGGACGCTCGGAGGTGATTTTTTAGTCTAATACTAAAAACCACTAAACAGCAGTTTGATAACCACCTAAAAACCTTGTTATTAGTTTAATATATAACATCCTAATATATTTTTTTATTAGATAATATTTAGAAAGTTTATGCATTAAATTCAGTACGATAAAACGATATTCATACGGGATATTTTTTTTAATTGTATAATACTCGTAGTTCTAAAAAACGAAGAGATATATTATAATTATTTTCAAATACTTTTTGTATTATTCTACCTATATTTAAAATAAGAACAATCTAGGTTAAATATGTAAAATGTATTAAAATTCTTTTAAAAATGGAAAACTTTTTAAAAATTACAATTTTATTTGACATACAGTTATTTAATTAACATAATAAATATCCTATGTATATTAAGAGACATTTAATATACAAGTAATCAATGTATTGCGTCAAAGGATTGGTGTTAATTGCGTAGTAAATAACAAGGTGTGTTTATAGACAGATTGTGTATCTTAATTATTCACTTATTAACTACCATTATGGACTTACGTTAGGACCTTGGAGCCATGGTAAAGCTTTGACCTAGGATGTCACGTGTGCTGATTAGCAGTGGGCGTTAACGCGATAATCATATACCTGAGGTTACGTTAAACGCGATTTTAAAATAGCCTAATACCTAAACGGCTACAAAACAACTATGTGATTTGTAGATGAACTCATCGCCGTGCTACATTGTCATGGCGTCACTTGTAACGAGATTTTCTTGTCACCGAACAAGCCTTCGCTTCACTTCGTTGAACGCGACTCTGTAGTTATCTATAACAATCGAATGCTCGGGTGGTGTTACTTGTAACGAAATTGCCGTGTCAGCGAACGACATCGTTAAACGCGACTCTATAGCTATGGCTGTGAATGAACGCGATTTCATCACCGCTTTGAGCCAGCTTTAGTAACACAGCTATTCGTTGCGCTAGATTAATAGGGTGATTTAAACGGTGTCGCCTTATAACGCGCACGTCTGACACGGTCGAGAGTCAAGATCGCGTGGCACTGCGGCGCGTGCCGCCGTCACTTCCAAGAGACGCAAATACGCGAACATTTATTATGCTTTCGTTGCGTTTGCAGAAACTCTGGGCGCGTGGTCACCCGAAGCCTTACAGTTTGCTGAAAAAGTAGAAAAAATATTAGGGCGAACCTTATTGACAGTTGACCTTAAAATTTGTTACTTACGCATACGATCACACATAAGATCATAATGACTAAACATATTTTTTTATGATTAAATATCCAATAGTTACCAAATGTCAGCTATAGAAAAAAGGCTCTAAATAAATACTTATCCTTTGGTTTCCCATTAAGAGACAACTCGGGGATCCGACTTCAAACAGCGAGTCAGTCTGAAGGTGGTGCGTGGTCCGTGGTAACCCAGCCAGTGTGCTTTGCATGCTTACTTCGTCGCCTTATCATTTCTATTTAGTTAAAAATGTAAATATTGTAATGTAACTCATGCATTTTGCTCGGATAGTTAGTCTCGGTTTGTTATTTTTATTTTATCCACTATATTCCTACAAACTGATTAAAACTATGATTGTTCGCAGTTTTTTCTGGTTTCCGACAAAAAATGTTTCACGGTAATCAATATCAGTTACTTATTGAATTTAACATAGGTTAGTTTCCCCTAGTTTTCTCTCGCCGAAATTTTATTTGTACAACAAAATAAAGGATACAGCTTTCTAGGAATTTTGAAAGCATTTTTTTTCCGAAGGAAAATATACAAAAAGAAAGAAAACGAAAAACTATTTAACGATATATATATTTATTTTTTTTATTTTATTTGTCTAATGCATCGCGTACATTGTACATAACTTCACGATGTCTAGTGCCTGTTAGGTTCATTTCTTCGTAGCTAATTAAAATTTATGACCTAAAACAAACTTTTATTTTAAATAACAATTTCACTTCAAATATATGTACTAATTTTCACTTTTACAATGCTCACTTTTAAAAATACAAAATTAAAATAAACTACAAATATCCCATAAAAGTGTATGCTGTTAAGTGCGTATATTTAAATAGAAAATAATATTTCCATAGAAAAGTCTACTATAGAACGTTAGTAGTTAAGTAAAGTTTTAAATTTTATGTTTCAAATATGCTTAATATAAAACAAATATGCTTATGCAGTTACTATATGTTCTTTACTATTTAATATTTGTTTTTGTTTTAGTGATACAAGCAGTAAGAGATTAGATTAGTTATAATAGAAAGTCAAACAAATTAAATAATGTAAAATGTTTGTTGAAATGTGTTTTATTTTTATTTATGGATGTTTCTAAAACATTTAAAACAATAGTAATCTTCCTAAATATCAGGCATTGTTATTTAGCGCTCTTTAGGGTAATCCATACGTTTTAGTTTTACGCCCTTTTCATAATATATTAATTCCAAATCGCCTGGAAAATATATATTTTTTTTGGTTCTTTCTGTTGCTATGAAAATGATTGTTCCTCCTCTCTGAGGCCATAGGGTGAGTACTGTGGAGACTTTGATGGGCGTTATAAAAACAAAACCAGTTATTATACACAACGGTCCGTAAAATAGTTTTTCGTTGGTTGAATTGTTCCGAAAATCCTCAAAATGTTTTATCCTAATAATCAATGTGTTCAGTCATCTGCTTTTTTTTGATACCGTCTATTTTTGAGTTGTAATTATCAGGACCTGAAAGTTAAAAAAAAAATTTAAATAGTATAAATAATTAAAACCTCGATATAGCAAAAAGTGCTAAAATATTTGGATTTCACACACGACGTGGCTAACATGTGGTGAACCCGTATTGCTATTACTATAGTTAATATAATTACTTAAAACGTTGATATTTTTACTATTAGCAGATTATTTTTTTTTCATAGAATTTATATATTCATTTAACAGGCTTTCCCATGTACACATTTAAGTCATAAAAAAAATATAATAATAAAAGAAAAAACAACATTAAAACAAAAAATAACAATAAAAAACAAAAAATGACAACACACTTACTTACACACATTAAAAAATACTGAGTTACATTTTATTATGTTGTTAAACGTGTAATTACATTATGTAAGAGGAATCTTATTTTGAATGAGTAATTCTGAATTCAAATTATTAAACGTAACTATTAATTAATTAGTATATAAGCGTAATAAGCCTTAACTAATTTAAGCGTAAACGTATCTAATATATGCCGTAATATTAAATTTAAATGATACTGGTTCATATAGATGTATTATTTTTAAAGATAACAAAGCAAAAAATATAAAATATTACCAACCGTATTTCGTAGCGAGTTTTACTGCCCAGTCCTCTTTTATCATGTCGGCGGCTTTCTCGGCGATCATGATGGTCGGCGCGTTGGTGTTGCCACTCACGATGACGGGCATCACGCTGGCGTCGACTACCCTCAAGCGCCGCACGCCATATACCTGTTGTATATAGTTTAAAATTAGTCGGAAAATTAATTGGAAAATATTTTTCCAATATTTTTTGTTTGATTATTGATCTATATTAACCCCCTAATAAGACATCAGTGAATATAAATACACCTGTGTATGAAATATGCATTATTTATTGTATTTATGATATTTATCCTTCTTATTGGGAACGACTCACGTACGTAATAAGAATTTTATTTTTCTCGATCTTTTTCTAGCCTCTCCAAAAACAGGTTTTTTAACTTAGTTGGAGTGGCCATGTTAGGGCAAGAATAATAATTGGTATATTTCATTTGTCTATATGATAATATTTCCTTTTCAGTGTTATTATCTCATTTATTGTTTAGACTTCTTATTGTGCCATTATGAATAAAATAAATAAATTGCAGCTACATATTTATTGTATTTTAGACTCTTAATGTCGGTAACCATTTATTCAATTTTTGTGTGTAGATTAACGTTTGTGAAAAACAACCATAGCCGTTTAGATAACATCGGAGGCTGAGCGGCTAATGGATATATAACAATAAAGTTAACAAATTTTTAGTACTAATAAATAAAACACTGACAGTTCAATAGAGCGCACCAATATCATATTCGAATTTTAAAAATATGACATTACGGCTTTTTAAACCTATTATTTATTACTAGCCAATTAAAATTAATACAAAGTCATCTATCTATGTGTGCGAATAGATAAAATGGTCTTAAAATGTATGATGATTTGACAAAATGTAATGATAACGTCGTATGTTTTGTTTATTCTAATCTACTCAGACCTAAAAAATAACCCACTGTCGCCCCTATGGCCATCAAAAACGCACATCGAAAAGGTGCCGTAGGCACAAGTGGAAATAAGAAATAAAGCAACCCATCACAAGTAGCCTAGTGGGAAGATGCCGCTAATGACTCCTGTAGGGCCTAGCTGTAAGATGTCAGGTTCTGGGTAAATAATTTACTACTACTAAACAATGTATAGAAGCAGTTGACATTATACGATAGCTATAGGTGTCACAGCCATTATTGTTATTAACATAATTTGATTAAAACGTTTTAAAATAAAAAATATTTTACCACTAATCATGGTATTTAATTTAAATTAATATAAAATATGTACCGATCAATGGCAAATAATAAGCAAAAAAACATTGATTTACTATTGAACTTATTCTAACCACGTCAAATTGAATTTTTTATTTGAAAAAATAAGTGGTTGAAAAAAAAAATCTTTACATAATTTATGTTTTTATTATTTTCGCAATCAAAATAATATTATTTGGTGATACAAATACAAGTTAACGCGTATTGAACTTTTTATTTCTTTTATGATAAATATTGATATGCGAGGTCAGACAAATAAGGTTAGCGTTCATAATGTTACTATATATAAATATATATATATTTTACAAGACGAAAAATAAAAGCAACTTAATCTAATATAGTGAATATTACATTCACATTATTAGTATACGAGGTATGATAAACGTGATTCTCTCTAAATAAACACCAAGAAACTTAGCCGAGTCACTCATTAAAACGAAATTTTCTATTTGTGGTGTAATTTCTCGAGAGTTGAAGTTCATTATGATAGTTTAATATTTATTTAAAGACATTTTACTACTGAATCAGTCATTAATATCATGCAGTTCAGAGTTAACTTTTGTAGCTAAACTATTGATATCTTCTTAAAAAACTATATCGCCTGTATCATAAGCATATTGGGTGATATTACAATAAGACGCATTCATACATACATCGTTACAATATACTATAAGGAATAAGAGTGATCCTAAAATAGATCCTTACTGTACGCCTACGAGTATTAGCATGAATAGATTAAGTGAATTTAAATGGAACAAGTCCGCATACCCTCAGCCTGTCGTCGACGACGGCCATCGCGTCGTCCGGCGCACCCATCTTGCTCGTGCCGACCGGGTGGTAGATGGTGAGGCTGTGGTGCCTCGCCTGGCACTCCAGGTGCTCGTCCGACATGTCCTCGTGCATCTCGCAGCCGGGATTCCTCCGCCAGTTGAGGGTCACGTTCATGGCGCGCATTGTGGCCGTCTGCGATATGGAATGTGCGATGCGCGCGCCCTCTATCTGAAAATTAACAGGATTGCTATGGGTACTATGTCATGTATGTATCTATATCACTTTCTTGTGGACACGATAACTGCCGTAATTTTACACCAATCCCTTTCAAATTGATACATAAAATTTCGGTCAAGTTCGTTAATAGGCAAAATCAAACAATAGGACGGCAATTTTTCGAAAAATGAAATTTTGCTATAACTTTGTTTTTATATAAGATATCGAAATCAATTAAATTTTATTTTTTTCCTTACATAAGTGCCTAAAACTTATCTAAGTAAACTATTTGATAGCACCAACCATTGGTCCTAGGGGTGGAAAAAAGTAGTTTTCAACATTCAAAAAAAATCAAACATCCCTTAATAAGCACATGATCAAATCCATTCAAAGTGTAAATTGTAAGCCTATAATTTCCCTACAACTTGTGTTTAAAACAATTTTTGATATGAGCAACCCTTACGGCACAGTATAAAGAAGGATACTCACTCTCGCTGCGCAAAGGTACGGCGCGGCGGCCGGTTGAGGTACGCGATTTAAAATACATCGATCTATATTTCAAGGTTATCCTACAATGTCACCGATTGTGTTTCTCTTTCTACGGGCCGCTGGATGAAATAGAAGAGTGTAAGACAGAGAAGAGCTCTTTCTGGAAGAAAACGTACAGCCGACAAATATTTCGTGTTATATTGTATCTGTATCAAATTGTGTAAATAAATCATACCATGACCCTGAGATCGTGCGGATCCGAAAAATAATTGGGGTAGATGAGCGGCTTAGAAAAGGGGTCATTGTCCTTCAGGGTCAAGTATCCCTTGCTGCGCGGCCGCAGGAGCAGTGGGACCGCGGAGTAGGCCGGCCTGTAGATGCTGCCTTCGTTCAGCAACGCGAAGGTCTTGTCGTCGATGCCCGTGATGCGCTTGCTGAAGAGACCGCCATCAGAAGTATCGGCGAATGAGCCGAGGAACAGCTGAATGTCGGGCCAGTCGTCGGAGCGGTTCGCGTACTTTGTCTTCACGAAAGCCATCGCCTCGCACTCGGGCAAGTTGTACAGAGGCCCCCTGTGCTCCTTTATGAACTGTCGAAGCGTTTCCAGCGTCATAACCTTAAACATATTGAAGCTCAAGTCTGCGTGTAGGTCGTGATTCTCGAAGAAGTATGCGTGACCACCCATCGCTATGTGATCTTGCAAATTCTTCCCGACACCTGGCGACGAGACAACCGCCGGGATATGTAACCGCTTCAGTTCCTCCACGTCTCCGACCCCCGAAAGCATCAGCAGCTGCGGGGTCTGCACGGTCCCGGCTGACACTATCACTTCTCTGTACGCTAAAACTGTTCTCCTTTCATTATTCTTCACAAACTCAACGCCGTATGCAGTTTTAGTGTGTTTGTTGATGAGGATCTTCACGACGTGCGATTCTAAGCTCACGTGCAAGTTCTTTCGCTTCGACGCCGCTCTCAGGAACGCCTTCGCGGCGCTGCACCTGAGTCCGTCCCGAAGGGTGCCATGCGATTCTGTGAAGCCCGTTTGAATCTTACCGTTCACGTCGACCGTATCATAACCTAACTCTTTGCCAGCTTCTAGAAACTTCCACGTCATTCCCAATTTATGTCTGTATTTTTCCACAGTCAGCATTCCTCCGTAGCCATGATAATAGTCCTCTTGATACTCGGGTATTCGCATATCCTCCGACTTTTTGAAGTAAGGCAGTACGTCGTCGTAGGACCATCCGCTATTCCCCATCGCTTCCCATTGGTCGTAATCTCTTGGGTTGCCTCTTATGTAAAGCATTGCGTTGATGGAGCTCGATCCGCCGAGTACCTTCCCCCTTGGCCATCTGCACATTCCGTTCTCCATGCTGAGGCAGTACCTAGGATCCGGATATGTCTCGAACTGCCAATCGACAGACGATCGTTGTAGTAGCGGCATCGTGATGGGAAGATCCAGTATGACGTCCTCGTCGCAGCCGGCTTCTAGGAGTAGCACGCTCCAGTTGTGGTCTTCCGTCAGTCTGTTCGCGAGCACCGACCCCGCCGAGCCGCCGCCTACAATGATGAAATCGTAATACAAGTACATTTCGTTCAGCCCGACGTCCAGTACTCGGTTCTCGACGTCCTCGATGTCCGGTCTTCCGAGCTTTATGGCTGTCCTCATCAGGATGACGAATGCGAAAGTCGGCATGAAGAGTAGCGCTATGCGCGTTTTGGACAAACTAGTAGCTACGTTGAGCATGTTTCAACGGGAAAGACTACTCGTGCTCAACTTATTAAGACTATTTGGCTCAACCTACTCCGAAAACCGACATTGGTCGAGGCTCTAGTCACACTGATTTTTAATAAATGAATGTTTATCCCGACTGTAAAATGAACACATTTAAAAATGATCGTTCAGCGTTAATTTGAACAATACATTCATGGCGGCATTTCCGAGTATCCTAGTTGAGTCGACTTGTATTTTGTTTCTGGAATCGACCGTCGACGAGTTGGACTTCTTAGATCTCACTTCTGCATATTGTATTGTATAAGCGCAGGTGGCTGAAAGCGAGCTAGGTGAAAGACTATTTTATTCTTTATTCTTTTTAACAATCATATTATTATGTTAGTTACTGTGGTAAGCGATGCTGAAAGTCCACACATATAAACGATAACATTTTTCATTAAAAAAAATATTCAGGCACGACATGAATTACCTACTTACGAAATTTTTAGAAAAGTCTTCCTTGGCTACAAAAGTACATGCAGTGTTTTTTTTAACTTTATTCCCCCAAAAAATGTAGCCCTTACCGAAGAAAGTTGTGCAACTATGCAACCTAAAAATCTTAGATATCTGATAAAAATATTTATCATATTAATTTTTTTTAAAGCCTGTTAACTATTTTTCAATCAAAGTAAATAAGTACGCCAATTTTAGAAAACGTATATTTTGTTAATGTCAAATGTTAATGTTCAAATAAAGGAGCAATATTATTAATTTTTGTTTTTCCAAAATGTCAAAACTGCCTAAATCTATTTTTTTATTGACTTTATGCAAACGTTAGAAATTACTTTCATGACAATTTAATGGCAATATAAGCATTTCATACGGAGCAGACAAAAATACTTTCTGTAAATTTACCTATGAAAAATGGTGAGTAAAGTATTTTTTTGAGGAATACAACGTGACATCTGGTGTCCCTCAAGGAAATCATATAGGTCCTTTATTATTTATATTGTTTATGACTTTGTGAGTTGTTTTAAATACTCCCTTTGTTTACTGTTCGCCGATGATGTAAAAGTTTTTATAAAAATTAATACATTAGAAGATTGTCATAAGCTACAAGCAGACAGTAATAGATTAATTGAATATCGTAATAAAAAAAATTGTCTTTAATATTTTTTTATTAAACAGGTTTCCCCGTGTCACTATTAGCAATTTTGGTAAATGTAATTCTATGTCATTCAGCAGATCACGTCAGCTCTTACAGTACTCTTATGAAACAAATAATCTGAAACAATGACTCCGACGAGAGTTACTCAATTTGAAGATTAGTTGTATTCTTTGATACAAAGCTAAGATTTAACTTACGTATTGATATAGATCCAAATCATCATCATCACATCCAAATACTATGAACTGTTAGGATTTATTTGGAGACCATTTTCTAATTTTAAATCTATCATAACGATATTTCAGGAAAATTGTTAGGAGTGAATTAGAATATAGTTGCGTCATCTAGAATCCTTTACGAGACTATGCTTCAATGCTTAAGTTTTATAATATTCATTTTTTAATTATCAGACGTACTTTAATTGATTTGTGGTTTATAAATACTTTTTTTCACAAATAACGCCTTGTTTTCGCCATCACCTCGTTTGTCCAACAACTACAATAAACATATTAATTGTTACGATACCACAGACGATACTTTAAAAGTGTCAAGAAACATGCGCTAAATTGCATAACAGAATTTAATTCTAAATCATTATAACATGTTATATATTGTAACTTAATTATTTTGGGTTTAAGTTTTAAAGCATGTTTAAAAATATTATTTACATTATTTTTATAATGATAATTGGAACTATGTAATTTTTAAGGAGAAATCTATTTTAGGGTTATATATTGGTTAACTATTCATTAATTATTTAAAAAATAAATATTTTAGCTTTTAGGGTTCTGTGGAAGAACGGAACTACTGATGAGACTCGGTCTGTCGATCTGTACTTCTCTAACATGTACCCACCGATGTCGTTAGTAATTTCGTTCATGCGTTCGTTGTCGAATTTAATACATTCATTTTTGTGTTAAATTTCGATAAGTGTGAGATAATAAAAATAGTTCGAACATATTAAAAGTTTTTCTTACATTTGAGCTTTAATCGTTAAATTTATAACCTTTAATTGCACGCAAGATATTAATTGCGTCATTTATCACAATTAAACCAAGAAACATGTTTGATATGACGACTATTCTTTTTATACGCGCTAAGATATTATTTTGGTTAGTTGTGACTGTTTATCGAATTTGAAAACAATACTTTTTCATTGTCACTAATGTCAGAGTAAAGACCAAGAATGAGGACGCTTACGTCACTATGATTTAATAACAATCCTAATCTAGCTAAAAATCTTATTAGGAACACTCGCGAAGCACTTCGAAAAAAGTTTTTTAATAATATAATTATTTTAGTATCTAAATTTTTTTATCGAAATTATTTTTCTTTTTCATAAGCCCGGTTTAGTTCTCGATACCTCATAAAAGAAGTGCTCTAAATTTAAACATACCTGTATAAATTAATCAAAGCTTAAATTGGTGTATTCTTTTTGTATTTTTGTTTAATTTTAAATTTGTTTTATTTTTTTATAAAACTGTTCAATATATTTTCATATTATTCTTTGTTACCTCTCACTATCTTTATTAGTCAGTAAGGCAAATAAAATAAACATGGAAATATTATTTTAATTTTTAATGTGACACGGAACATTCTTTTACATGTTTCTATTCGCGCTCATGAGTTTATATTAATTTTAACTGGCCAGTAATAAATATTAGAATATGATATTTGTGCGTTGCATTGAACTGTCAAAATGTTATCTATTAGTACAAGAAGTTTGTTGACTTTAGTATATTTCCATATTATCTATATAGGCCCCGATGTGATCTAAATGCCTATGGGTGTTTTTCAAGGGTATCAATCTACACACAAAAATTCAATTTTTTCGCATTTCTACTTTTCGAGCTGATTGTTGCAACAGATGGACAGAGAGACTGCCGAAGGAGATAATAGCTTCTTATAGGTACTGAATGTCTAAGAAGTTAAAAACAGCTATACGTATCGAATTGTGAGCGTGCGCACAATATTGGCAGCTAGGCCCTGCGGGCGGCTTTGACGGCGCCTACGGCGTGCGATGACTCTGCATGCGCCACTAGGTATGGTCACTTCGCTCCATAAAAGTATCCTATCTCTCATGTTAGACTAAACTGTAAATACGTGTAAATACGAAATAAATATTTCTTATTTTTGTTTAAACGCTCCGTCATAAAAGTCAGTAAAGAAATTGTGGGAAAGAGATATTAAAAGGTAAATTGGTGATATAGTTATAATATTTTTAATAGTTTTTTTTAATATCTTATTTTTTTATTTATTTACTAATTTTTTGTTATTACATATTTATTAGATAATGAACAACATAACCTAACCTAACTGTTATTTAATAGATTGGTTAAATGCAATTGCGCTAAGCTTTTTTGTAAGTATAAAATAAAAACTACGAAACTAACATTGATACATACACGTACATGTAATACGAATACATAAAAATATACATATATATTTATTAATATATATAATAAGCTAATATATATAAAAATAAATGAATATAAAATTAAATTAATATATATAAAAAAAAAACTATATTTAGCAGCGCTGTAAATTAATAAAAACAATTAATGCTTGTACAGATTACACAGATTTACTTAATTTACAGTTATTTTGACTACGACTTACTAATGAGTTTCATAAAAAGTATCATTTAATTTTAATACACTATTTCCGTCGACACTCCTATGCGTTTCCGTAGTGTAGTGGTTATCACGTGTGCTTCACACGCACAAGGCCCCCGGTTCGATCCCGGGCGGAAACAGTTTTTTTTTACAACTCAATAATATTTTCCCTTTTTTTTAAAAATAAGATATTGAAAATAATATACAATTCCATTTTTAAATTAACTTTCCATAATCAATAATAATTAACTACTACTACTAAGTAATTAACTATTTTGTTTAATTCAATAAAATAAAACGTATTACTTGTTGTTGTAGGTAAAAGCGTTATAAAAGTTTAGTTAAGCGCCATCTTCGCGCATGATGTCGATCTCTCAACGCAACGATATTCCTTGCGTATATACATACGCCATCTAGCGGTGATTTAATGATGGATATAAGTTGATCAGTTACGTAGATAAAACCAAAGGGAGCAGTAGTATCGGCACAGATCTCAATACTCGATACAGACAATATAATATCCTCCCTAAACATAGAATAATTAATATCGACCAAATGTGCCTATCATCATGAAAATCCTCCTTATATTGCAACAAAAAACATCTTAGAGATATTCGTGGTTTTATTTTGCGCCCAAAATGTTTCATGTACCTTTGTTCTCACTTCACCTCGAATGTCCAACAAGAAATGTAGCAATTATTAAATTGTCATAACACTCACGCGCTGAATTGTATTATTGGTTTAAACAAAATATTTTAATTTTGTGCATCTTTGTGTATTATTGTAATATTCCATTATTGATTTTAAAAATAAAAAAGAAATGTTTTGTTTTCTAACATTTGTCATATACTTGTAGAAATCAACTTTAGTTTTACAAATCTGAATATGTACCTCTCTTATTTTAATTAGCTACAAAAAGTTTTGTAGTAACATCTGTACTCAGTAGCAAATAAATTAAAGAATAGTTAAATAAAATATTGACATTGTTTCTACGTAAAAACAAATAAAAAGTAGTTATTTCTAAAATCGTCATTAAATAGTGGGTCTCTAATTAGTCGAGTCACTGTCACAAAATAAAAACGTTTTTCTATGTATTTTTTTAAAAAAATCACAATGTAAATTTAAACAATAAAATTATCTCTGTTTTTTATTACATAATATTTACATTTATTTATTGTTTATAATCTGTAAGAAACAGAGGAGCTCCCTACGTTTAAAAATTGATTAAAATATTTTATCGATATAAATAAAATCTAATGAGGTTATAAGAAACTTCTTCGTTCGTCGTGCATACACATGCTGTATTTATTTATTTCGTTAAAATTTGTCAAAAAATATTTGGTATATAAATAATTTGTTCATAATAATCTACGTTTGACAGGCTGTTTATTTCGACCACGCGTTTAAAAATACATTCAATACAGCAGCTACATAAGTTAAAAGGTGTTATTCAGCAGATAAGTCCTAGGCTAGCAGGAATATACAAAAAAAAATGTTACATAAAGAGAAATAAATAAACAAATTAAAAATCTTGAAATAAAAACTAAGTTCAAGTTCTATAATGCTTTCTGAACAGATACCAATCAGAATATATCATTTTGGAGTAAAAAAAAAAAATACTTAAATCCTGACCATATTTTTAGATAGTTCAGTCGTGTTGATGTTTTTACCAAATTCAGTATATGTTAATAATTTGAAATAGAATGTTTCAACGTGTTTCAACATGAGAGACATTCTTTAAACATTTAAATGACTGTCGCAAGCATTAAGCCAGCAAATAAATATCGAAAAATATACACCAACCACTGACTTATTAAGGAAACACACAATACTGCCTATAGCTATTTAAACAGTGCGAATTTCATGGTATCTAAAATACAATGTTCAATTATAACTATAATCGATAAGTGTACTTATCCCTAGAGATGGCCCTAATGTGCGTTTTGATAGCATCCAAAGTGTTCACTAATATGTCATTTTGCTATAATTTTAGTTTTCTCATGCCAAGATTTATCCTTTTGCTATAAGGCTGCATTTTTGAATCTAAAATAATATATTATGTTAACTGTTACTGTTAACAAAAAATTAACATGTCTTCTCTTTCACTAATTATGAGAATATTCCATTCTAGACTTTTTCTAGAATTTTCTAGAAAATTTCTTAATTTTTTCTAGAACGATCACTCTAGAATTTTTCCTTAGTTTATTTTGTAGTTCAGTCTATATCCACCCTTACAGTTGTCCTCCGTATCCAGAAGTCTTTTATCAAATCACTTCCTTTTTCTGCTAACATTATAACGGGTGCGTTCGTATTGCCGCTTACTAAATTTGGCATTATACTGGCGTCGATGACCCTCAAACCCTTGATACCGTACACCTTCAATTGTGGGTCCACCACCGCTTCGCTGTCCCAATATGGCCCCATCTTGCATGTGCCTACCGGGTGGTATATGGTTACGGTATACTGCCTTATCATGCACTCCCAGAATGGATCGGTGTACTTTTGTATGTGAGTGCAGGCTGGAAAAGTATAACTCGAAAGCTGCGAACCAAATCTTCGGAAAGCTTTCGTTCTCGATAGCGCCAGCGCGATTTTGACCCCTTCAACTAGAGTCTTAATATCTTGTTCATCTTTGAAATAATTAGGATAGATGTATGGGTAATCGTATGGATTGGCACTCCGTAGGGTGATGGAACCTCTACTCTTTGGCCGCAGTAGCACTGGAATTACACTCCAGTCATCCATGTTGTTGATTGGCTCGAAAACGCTTTTATAAAATCTATCGGTGAGCCCGTGCGCTTTCTTGAGCTGATTTCCCCCGTCGGAATTGGTGGAACCCGATATGAAGTGGAACTCTATGTCGGGGAAATCTTCCGATGCATTCATATACTTAGTGTTAACGAACGCCAGACCTTCCACACCTCCGAGTATGGTCAAGGGTCCTTCGCCGAACACGGCATATTGCATGAGTGTTGACATCGTGTGCAGACGGTTTTCGACTATAGCGACCTGCCGGTTCACCATGAAAGTTAATCCCCCGAGTCCCACGTGATCTTGCAGATTCTTTCCCACCTGTAAGTCTTGAATAAGCGGTATTCCATGTTTAGCCAGCTCTTCCTTTGGACCGATGCCAGATAGCATCAAAATCTGTGGAGAGTTTATCGTGCCCCCCGATAATATAACTTCTTTTGTTGCCTTTATCTTGTGCACTACCTTGTCTCTCACGAACTCTACCCCTATAGCTACTTTGGTTCTAGGGTCTATGATGATTTTCGTCACAAACGCGTGCATTACTATGTGCAAATTCTTCCTGAGTCTTGCTGGTCTCAAGAATGCCTTAGCTGTTGAACAACGGCTACCTCTTCTGATCGTTCCCTGCGGTACCATAAATCCAGACTGTTTCATTCCATTAATGTCTCTGTTTATGTATCCCATTTCAACTCCTCCCTGTACGAACGCTGCGGTCAATGGAGTATGAAATGGTGCTTCGCCGACGGTCAAATAACCTCCTTGGTTGTGATAAGGAGTATCTGACAAGTAGGGATTCTGATTGTCTTCAGATTTCTTGAAATAATACTGCAAGTCTTTTGATCCCCAACCTTGGTTTCCTAACGATTCCCATATGTCATAGTCCTTATGGTTTCCTCTTACGTACAACATGTAGTTCAGGACTGAACTACCCCCTAATACTTTTCCTCTTGGCCAGTTACATCGTCCTCCTTCCATTGCTGAAATAAGAAAATGACTTTTATCTGATTATGTATATATTTATATTTTTTTATGTTGAAGTATATATTTTAGGACAACTTTCTATCGAAAGTATTTTAATCATATGTTATTTAAGTCCTCTGATGGCTGTTATAATTTTTACACTCGTAAGTAAATCATTTTATTACCAAAAAATATTACTACTAATACTACTTTTTTGAGTAATGTTAGTGACGTAAGGATTATTTTTTTCTTCGATACTGTTACGATGTTTTCACATTAAATAGAGGGTTAGTTTTTTTCCTGAGATTTTTGATAGCTCACTATACAATCTACTTATTTAAGTATGGCAGTTTTTACCTTTTTTTAATATAATACACAATAAAATATGCGTAATTAATACTTCTATTTTCTTGTTACCTGGACCTCTTTAGTACCATTAATTAATTTGATATATGGCTTCATATAAAAACGTTTAATCAAAAAATAATTAAAATTATTAAGGATTATGTTCAACATTGTTAAGGATTATGTCATTTATCTCTTTAGGCGATTTGCCACTGTCTAAGTGTTAAAATACTTTAACAACTAAATAGAAAAAGCCCATTTTAATGTTAATTGTGTTGAATTTCGGTATCATCAGTATTGCTGATGATAATTGCCTTGTCGAGTATTTTCAAAGAGACTTTTTGAATTCCTCTCGTGAGAATATTCCCTTTTACGTTCCCTATTACGTTTAATATATGAAATTGCGAAAAGAATTCAGGCCAAAATTTATTATTTAATCGAAGCGCTCGTGTAAATTCCCCGTTAGCTCGTCCGCAATCGGCTAAGGCCGATCAATGACCCGGCGCGGCGTGGCCACGCGAGCGCACGAACTTATGGACGATATAATATTATCGTGTATATTAGGTTTTCTTTCTCTGAAACCATGATCAATTTTTCTATGGCTACAGAACAAATCATGTTCCAAATCGGCAATGGTCTTGGTACACGGTGTATAGTACCTACCTAAGCAGGCATTCCCCTGCGGTTCCGTTTTGTATTTCCAGTCCAGCTTGCTAAGCTGCAGATAGCCAGCCAGAAGGGGCACATCCGATATCTCCGTCTCATCTCCTCCAGCTTCCAGTAGCAGTATATTCCAGTTTTCGATTTCCGATAGTCTGTTGGCCACCACAGCACCTGCAACGTATGTTCACAACATCGTTCATGAAATTTGCAGCTTCATTAAAATATTCTTATGGACTAAGCTACATTTATACTTCTCAAAAAAAATAGTTTTCATTTTAGTTTTTATCACGTTGAGTATAGTCAAATAAAATTAATTATTTAATATCATGAATTCATTTATTTATTGTTCCAATTTAAATTTATAACCCAGGCCTATTTTTTAAGATACTATTATTGTATTTAAACTTTGTATTGAATTTATAATGCCCCAATAAATAAAACGAACTTCTCCTAAATATGAAAAGAACCCAATCCAAGAAAAATGAAATCGGACTAAACATAAATAAAAGAAATTTATTTCGATTTTTACATCCGAATCTACTTTACCAATAAAATAGTATGTGGGTTTCTAGAAAGGTACAATTTTGTGTCTGTAAGAAACACAACTATTATTTTAATATTCTAAAATATTACTTTCCAATATAATAAAATTATTGATTAAGATTACAACAATGTATTTTTTTATTTTCTATAAACACATACTATAGAAGTTTAACATAATATTAACAGAAAATATTACTGTCATCGAAAAAAAATATACATCCCAAAAAAGATTGTTTTCATTTGTCAAACAGCAAAAAGTGTGCATGATTTTCAATAAATAGCATTTTTGTTGATCACATGATGCTATACCTACCATAATTGTAATCCAGCGTTGTATGCATAGAATTTTTTTTTGCAGAATATATTTCGCAAACTATATTTTATTAGGTAAATATTTATCGAAGGCGGTATATCAAAAAAAAAAAACGTACTTTAACCTGTAAAACGATTACCCACTCTTTGCGCAATTATAAACAGGAAACTAAACCAGTATTTAAATATTATAGGTAATTGTTTTTGATGTTTTTTACACGTAACCTAGCATTTTTACACACCTTTGCCTCTATTGATCCGACGTACAGAAAGTCCTGAAGATATAAGGGGGTGTTTGTGTTCCCTATTATTTAGTTAGAAATTATATAAAAAAACGCGAAAATAGTGTTTCCACAAATTTATTATTTTTATTAAAGCGCTGGTTTTATCACGGAAACCATGATGATTTTTGATATGTAACCTGGATTTTTTATCGAGGGGCTTACACTGTGTCCCAAGACTATTTCCGATAAAAAAAAAACCAGCTAATTGGCCCTGCGAATTATGTGTTATTATTAAATATTGTATATCAAAATTCATCAGTTTTCGAGAAAAAAAATGACAAATTCAGCCGATAATAAGAAACGAATCATGTCACAAAAGTCCTTGTTATGAGCGCACACCCGTGGCTTTTAGCGCAAGCCGATAATTCATTAGTTCCTTGATTCCCGCCCGCGTCGGAATTAGTCCGCTGACCGAATTTACACAATATTTTAAAAAATATAATAAATTTGGGCATGATTTTTTTATATTTATTTATTTATTAAAATATCCATTGTACAAATTTATTTTATTAAATGTGTATTACTATGTCGCATTTTATTTATATTCTAGAGAGGAAAAGTACAATTTGTTTTGGATTAGTAACACCTCACTAGGTAAAAGCCTGTGGCGAGGTTTTACCTATTTGAAATTTATAATAAGAGGGCAAGGTCTTTATTAGATATCTGACATATGTTTTTTTTTACAAATATATATAGATAAATACATTTAATATATACACACACACACATACAAATATATGACACTTAAATACACACACACACACACATATATATATACAGGATGTCCCAAGGTCAATCCCAATAAAAAAAAACAGCTAATAGGTCCTACGATTCCTAGTGTTATTTGTTAAGAAACTATATCAAAATTCATTATGGTATTCGAGAAGAAAAATGTTGAAGTTTCTATTCTAAATCATGTAAAACAGATATTTTTCAATGGCTCCTCCCTCGGATAACTACGTCACTGGGTCACTAGGCCGCGGTCAGTCAAGATCGAGGTTAATGACCTGCCGCGTTGTTTGAAACGCCCTATTAGGGCGGAGGTAAATGGTTGCTGTCAGATGCCACTGGTCGAACAGAGGTCGGCTAAGAATAAAGGGTAACTCCTTTCCCCTTCTCTGGGGTTGTAAGAGGGATGCTATTGGTCGACAGATAATATTGGTTTATCGATTGATAAGATCGATTTACACCAATTTTATTACAAATATAATAAATTTAGCGATGAAAATTTTTCGCATTTTGTTACATAATTTCTTACTCTTAATAGGGAACTTAAACACCCCCTAAAGTTTGTGGGAATGACCTTGGGATTGACCTTGGGACATCCTGTATATTATATATATATATACATACAATAGAAACATAATTTCATTCAAAATACACTTATCAATTTTAGTTCGCTATAATAATACAATATGTATCTGTAGTCGTAATAAATATGAAATTTCCATATACCTAAAATAATGTTTATATAATAATATATACAGAATAATATATATTATGTACAAAGTAAATGTAGAATCTAATGTGCACTCAAGCAATAGTTTGAATAAGTTGCTTTTCGCATTCTCGCCTCATACTCATAATAGGTAACACAAACCCTTCCTTAAGCATTCGGGAATGGTCGTGGGACACCCTGTATGCAAACAATCGATTTGATTCGTACCCCCAGAACCGGCTCCTATAATTATGAAGTCGTATTCGCTCAGAAGCGTGTCGTCCTCCGTGTCCAGAGGTCTACTCTCAGGATCCATTTGCTCGTACTGGAAGTAGGCCAGCGCCGCCACCAGCATGGACACGAACCACCCCATCTGGAAAGCAAATGGTTGCTGTTTTGTTTTAACAGAACCGGTACTGTAAAAAAACTCAAAAGTAGCCTAAAACCCAATGATCTTCTAAAACATATAGATACGGCGTGTCATACAAATAGACCTTGTAAAAACCCGACACCGGTAGATTCCCCACGCCGTTCCGCGCGCCGCGACACTATCGCGATGACATATGCGAGCAAGCGAGACGTATGATACGCGAGGAGTGTACTCGACGCAAAGTGGCGTACTTGGCGTGGTGCTTTTTTCATCCTCAGTTGCCGTATCTATATATTTTAAAAGATCGTTGCTGAAACTACCTAAAACCGCATTTTAGGCCTCATTTCTTTTTTTAAATTTTTGGGTTACTAGTTCACCACTTAAAAAGATACTGCTGTCTTTAAGGTCATCACTGTATGTTAAATTCGCATGACCTAAGTCATAACAATTATTTTGGGCCCTACTCAACTCAGCTGCTACTTTGCATTCACAATGATGATGATTTTAAAACTGTTGAAACTTCAAAAATGGGTTGACTGTAGTATGCAGGTTCGTTCATACATGTTTCTCGTCAAATAAAACTATGCATAGTGTAAAACTGGCTACCAAAGGGTTAACGGGGCTCTAAAGGGGTTACATCATTCAGAATATTTATTTAGTATAAACAAGTTTTAGTATTTAGTACTTAAATTATATATTTGTGTATAATAACTATGTTTTACTCAATTTTATATAAATATTGGTTTTATTTTTGTGTAATTTTAGTGTAAATTCTATATTTATTAACTTATATTTATATAGCTTTTAGATGTTATTGTAGCATCGATCAGATGACGAAAGTGGTAAAAATTAAGCAAACAAAACCGAACTGCTTCCCTTAGAACAGACAGATTCGTCTAGTTAGGGAGGCAGAAAACATTTGTACAATGTGACAGTCGCTTGTCGCTTTAATAAGGACATTTAATGATACTTATGTTACATAGTTATATTGTACTACTTAAGAGAGTTGTAATATTAAATTTTCAATAAATAAAAAAATATGTAACTATGCATATACGAGTAAGTCATAGTTTTACCTGCGTCCCAGGGCCGATTGCAGCGACGCCAAGCGCCGCGACGGTGGCCGCTGCGTCGACTATTGCACTCATTCTCTACTATGTTCTGCACCTCCTGGAAAAAGGGTATTTTTGGTTATTTGCTTAGATTTATCGAGTCAAATACATTAATTATCCTAAATCCAGAAAATAACATTATTTATACAGAGTGTTTTTAAATTTAGGGCACTTCTTTTAGGATTTTGATCTATATCGACAAAATGTTTCTAAATTACGAGAAAAACGATTACATGTTATTCAATTAAATAGAAATCGTTTTAATGTTTGAGAACGTGATTGAACTCATGGCGCGAGATCGGGCAATGACCCCTGAGCGCGGAGCCCGCGAAGCACTTCGAAACAAGACAAAATTAATGTAATTATATAATTATTTTTCTATGATTTTTTTCAAAATTATATGGTTATAGATCGACCTCCTAAAAGGAGTGCCCTAAATTTTAAAACACCCTGTACATATATTTTTATCCATATAATATTTTACAAAGAACATAATATAAATAATTTTAAGAGAGATACATACAAGCTTAGTTACTTATAGGCGTATTGCCTGTATCGAAGTTATTAATGCTTGATGTACAGATTCAATTTTATTTAGATCTGGTTAATGAATAGAATGAATAGAATAATGAATAATGAATAGACTTACTCCTGAACAACGTTTGCAAATAGTGCAAATTTAGAAAAAATCACTCTAAAAAAAAGTAAAAATCGCGTCGTGGGCCTGTGGCGTGGCCTCCAAGATCGTGCGATTTAACACCGCTAGACTATTTTTTGTGGGGTTGTGTGAAGTCGCTTGTCTACGCAGATAAGCCGGACACGATTAACGCCTTGGAAGAGAATATTCGGTGCGTTATTGCTGACATACGGCCCAACTTGCTGCAAAAAGTGGTTGAAAATTGGGCCTTTCGGCTGGAATTTGTTCGAGTCAGCCGCGGCGGCCACTTACCCGAAATTATTTTTAAAACATAATGGCAAACCCTTATCTTTATAATAAAACTAAATTCTTAGCCATAACATCAAATTATATGCATTTTATCTCTTCTTGAAAACCACGCCTCTAAAATCATCACCCTATGTAATATAAAACCAATATTTATAACGCCGTTATATAATTAAATAGTGATTAATGTTTTGACAATTCGTGCATTGCGTAATTATGGTTAACAGTGTCCCGAAACCATTAATAAGAAAAAAACCAGCCAATTGGCCCTACGATGTCAAACATGATTTCTTAAGACGACATATCAAAATGCATCATGGTTTCCGAGAAAAAAATGTAAACTTCACATGATAACCACATGATAACGTATGATTGCCATAGGTGCACCACCTGATCTTCCGCTCGCAACGCGTAGGTCATTGACCGCGCTCAGTCAAAATATCGCGTTTTTACAATTTAACAAGGGAAAAAAAAACATCGGCAATAGTGCATATGGAATGGAAAATACTATTTTTATACAGGCAGATAAATAACAACTACTGTCCTAGGTAACATATTTTTTTTTACATTGAATTAATAACATTCAATACGTTGATCGTATTTCTAAATCAACAGATAAAATTTGTTCTAAGAGTAATATTTTTTTTAAACGCAAGGTCTTGGTCAAAATTAAAAATTAGCTAGGTAGAATCCACTACAGTGAAAGTAAGGTTACGTCTATACGCTGGCGCATTGAATCGCTTAGCGATGACGTCATTTTAACTGAGATCATAAAAATCTCAAACCATTATTTAGTCTAGTCTATAGCTTTTTTTATATGACTATTTTTTACTAACATTTATCTTTAGGTTAATGCAATAGTTAAACAGCTATCCATATCATGACATGAAATATTCTTATACACATACTGTAGGTGGAAAAAAAAACAGTTTATAATATCTACGGCGCAAGATTGAAACGAAGATTGAACGTATTGAAACCAATGGGAATTTAACCAGGAAAATCGGGATTCTATTATTTAATATCGCATTTTTGTAACATATTTCTTTACCAGTTTCTATTAACTCCATATTTAAACTTTCCCCAATATGCTAAATAACTTGAATATGTATCTAACGACTTGGTTGTGGGAATAAATTATGTCGCCACAATTTGGTGCGCGCCCGCACGAACAAACTATACAAATATAAACTATAGAAATAGTTATTGGTAACCCGGTAAACTTTAAGTAAAGTATAATTTTTGATTCTGTTATTGTATATTTTAATGAGTAATGTCATACACTCAAATTATCAAAAAAAAAACATCTGTCTGTTCTGTAGAGTGTTAATTTCTGGCCTCAGATTGGAACCATGAGATTGGACTGGGCGATGACGTCAATCCTACCTTATTCATGAGGCTGTAGAGTTTGCACAGCGCAAGCTGAACGCTGTCGAGTGACGCGCGTTCAGTTTTCATTTTGTTAACTTTCCTTTAAGAAATCGCCATCGCGAATGGAAGTGACGCTCTGTCTTACTATTCCGACACTGCTTTCGCCTTTATTATTTTTTTTTTTTTTTGTTTTCATGACTTTTAGTTTATTTTTGCTAATGCCTAATTAATTACCATTTTGACGATTATTTGTCCAATAACAAGTTGTTATGAAATTTAGAATAGTTGCTAGTTTCGAATACTATCAACCATTAGGGATTTTTTTTAAAATTTGATTAAAAAAGAAGTAAGCAATGCTTTAATCAAATTCTGGAATTAGGACTAAACTAATTACTATTGGAAATTAGGATTAACATACATTTATAAATCAAATTGGAGAAATTAGAAGAAAACCTCTACCTCGGAATATCTTTTACTAACCCACTCGCCCCAGCTGGGATGTTCACATTGGTAATGTGATTAAAAGAGCAACCCACATTTGTAGTGAGATAGCAATTGCATTCTTGTAATTATTACTTCCACTTACGCTAGCATATAAGTAAACATGCTTCAGGCGTTTCGGCCAATATAACTTACAAATTTCTTTAAGACCGTTACGAATGCAACTTAGGGCCTGCTTAAATCAGCTCCTAAGTAGACAGACAATGGTCGGTAAGATCATCGAGCTAAAATTAAACCTATTTTCGGGTGCGATTATTTTCTTCATAGAACTATTCGCGTCTTTATAGAACGATGTTATTTTAATCGTATTTTTTTGTTAGAATGGATATTTACATTAGAAGTATGGATTGGGCAAAGCGAGCTTCTCAACCTGCTCCCGATGTGATCAATCCGTCCCTCTCGCACGTGCGTTGTCTGCCTCGCGAGCTGTTTTTCTACCTCGCTCTTACCTATGGCTCGTGCTTGTTATTAATTCAATTTATACCCACCACTATCTATTTACTATTTATACGCGTATATAAATATTTTCGATGTTCCGAAGAGTTCAAATAAATAGCTTACTTCCTACGCTAAGTACCAGCATTTTAGTATACAAGCAAACGTTAAAATACGTAGATTTTACAGATGATTTTTTTGATTTAAGCCCAATTTGTAACAAAATCAATGAGATGTGTTGCTGACACTTTAATACAATTTTGCACTTTACTACTATTTATAAATAATTAGTTTTTTTAATAATCTAGGTAAAAAACTATAGTGTACATATAAATTTGTAATTACTATGGATTACTTTCAGTGCTCACAGTTTAAGTTTTAATTAAATTCATACTCACTAAAAGTCAGTTTCTGTTGAAATGTGTAATTCTGTTGAAATTTGTATTGCACGTTTTGCTTGTATGTAATTTTAGTTAGTGTTAGTTTAATTATATGGAAGGTTTCTTCCATTTTGAATTATCATAATTCTATTTAGCTAGTTAAGATACATACGGAATCTCACTCAAATAAATAAATACATATTTAAACAAATAATATTTTGATGAAGATTCCCTACGGGGTTTTTGTGTGGATTTTATTATTATGCAGGTTACTTTATTTAATATTTTTTAACATTTGTATGGTATTTTTTAAGAAATATCGTATTAATTGTGGTCTGTTAATTTTTAACGTGTTTCCCTCGATATCTAAAAGATCAAAATGAGACAAAAAAAAAATAATGTAATGATCTCACCCAATAAAAACCAATAAGTGTATGCCAGCGATCCAGAATACTTTATCCTCAATGAATCTGCCGGTGAACCATTAAATTACGCATAGCTACACATAAATTACACTAGCACTGCACCATTATCACTATATATTTTATTTATATTTTTGCATTCGGTTTCATTGATCGACCACATAAAATACATTCAACTCGATTAGGAAATTATTTTTTCGGTGAAACAATTAACGAAGACCGGATATTGCACGAGTTTCGAGGTTTGTAACCACGAGCGTCACTCGTGATGGGTAGAATTGTTGTAGACGCGTTGACGGTTACTGTTAAACTCTTCGCCGCTGACACAGTTAAGCGGAGAAAGAACGGTTGTCGACAACCTGTTTCACCTTGCACTATAAGTTCCACTTCGACATCATCGGCCATTATTGGTACAGTGTAACCGCTCCATAGTACAGATTCTATTATAAAACTTTATAACGCTTTTGGTCAAATTCAAATTCAGTGTCGCTTTCGCGACCTTCATATATTTTAAGTATGCATTTCACATATCCTGGAAGAGCCTGCCAACTCGCCTACCAGATACTCGCTAGTATAGACATTATCTAGCAACATGTTACTTCATTATTTTTTTTCTAACCTGTTGTTAAAAACATTACATTAACAAGAAGAATGCATTGACGAATATAAGTATAATATTAGATCTTTTTTTACATCATTATTTTTTATAATATCTTAATTTCTATAGGTACCTTATTAAATAAGTATTGTATTTTTTCTGCAACCTTCTTCTGGTCGCTCTTAGAACAGGTTTTTTAACCTAGTTAGAGTAGCCATGTTACTTCAGAACAACAAGATTCCAATAAATGATTGGTGTTTAATTTGTCTATGTTATATTAATTTAATTCCTCGTTCAGTGTTATTATATCATTTATTGTTGTAACTTCTTATTGTACCATAATGAATAAATAAAAAAATAAATAATCGTGCCAGCATAACTTTAATTTGTCTTTAATTTATCAACTTTTGTTTGTTAGGAGTCAAATTTGTCTCTTGGGCATCCATGCTTACTATAGTAACAAGTATATGTAAATGTATATGTATATACAAGAGTACCTCCAAATAAAATATTGAGTGCATCGTATATTTATCACTTCGATACAGGCATTACGCGTAGTGAAGTGATTATAATCCAATATGCCTGTTTGAGCCATTATCAAAATAGATTCAACCAAGTAATTGACTCTTCGTGGCAAGGATCTACGAATTCTAGCTTCGTGTTAGGCCGGCAAGAGTTTGTGGTTGGTTGGTTACCCACGTCTGCCGCCGCAGAAGACGTTCGGTGGAAGAGGCTGGTTGCCTATACTATATTTGAGTAGCGGTGTTTCGTGGTCTTTGTCTCTCTCGACCATTTCACCCGACCTACGTGACGGCGCCTCGACAACGTCAACATGACACACTTAACCGCTCGTCGAGGCTTCATGCATTACGCGACAGACTTTAATGGCCTCGTGTATTTAAAGAATGCAGTACAGCCGAATGCTATACATATATTTATGAAATGCTTCCCAAAGCTTTGAATATACTTTCTCTACACCTAAAAGTATCTATAGTGTTTAATACTGATCAGTAAGTATTCCGTTAGTCTCTCGAGCATTCCTAGCGGAGGAGAGTTGAGAGTAGATCGCCCCGAGCGAGGTCATTGTAATTATCGTAACGGATCCTGCATACTTCTGTCGCCTGCAGGATATCTTCAAACCAGTCGATTTGTCGGTACGAACGGTAAGATAACACACTAGATCACAGTTACTAACTTCATAATATGTGAAAATGAAATGCTACTTCTCTAATGAAACTTTATTCAATCGGAAATAACACTTTTAATATGGTATGTACCGTGGCAAAATTTATCGTAATTACCGAAAGTATCGTTCATTAATTTAAAAGAAATAATGTATTAAACTCTAGCTTATTGAACTTGCGATATCCGGTATTAGTTATGAAGACGGTATGTCAAAATTCATCATGGTTTCAGATAAATTAATCAGTAAACTTTACATCGGTACTCAAAATTCAATTTGTTTTACTTTGGCGAAGCGAAAACTGTAAACGATCTTGTAAGAAGGCGAGCTGGTGCGCCGCCCCGTTATTTCATTGTAATCGCGTAAACTTTACAAATTATTTTCCCTGCAACTACTATGACGTTTGATATACCGTTTTCACAAATATTACTTAAAATCGCTAGACCAATTTGCTGTTTTTTATCTGGAATGGTCTTGGAACACGGTATATAAGTCCAAACTGATCAATATGCTTTAGGGTATAACTTAAGTGTCAAGCATCAAGCATCTAATAATGTATGTTTTATAATGTATAGTTAAAAAAAATCCTACACACAAACGACTGAACAAAATTTCTTGGATCATAACTAAGAATACTCTCGATCAAGTCACCTTTCAAACAAAAAAAAATTATTAAGAATCGGTTCGTCTGTTTGATAGCTGCGATCCCACATAAAGAAATATACAACGTCACTCTGCGTTGGGTTTAAAAAAAAACCCCTGCAAAGTTATTTAATAGGCAAAATTACGCATAGTAATGTACAAAGATCAATTACCTTGAATCGGGCCTTTTTTTCTAAAATCTATTACTATACGTAATGATACTTTCTTCATAAAACATCATACCGAGGAATTTTATCATCTTATAAGAAGTGTTGTCAAGGAGGCACTGTATATATATTTATATATATTTGATGATTGTTTTTTAATAGCGGCAATTCGCCTGAAAACATAAATGACACAATCTTTGAAAATATTGAAAAAAATTGTTTTTTTTTTAATTTTTTGATAAAGTACTGGATAGCATAATATTTATAAAGGCTCTAAAGAGGTCCTGTACTTGAGAGCGCAGGATGTCGGTCTAAACCCAGCGCTGAGTTTTATAAAAATGCATTTTTAACTCTCATCTGTTTTAGTGTAAAATATTGTCAACTATTATGTAACCATCTAATTGATGAAATAAGGAAAGGATGATATTTTAACAAAAAATATAAAAATAATGGATATGTGATTACGATGAAGGATGATAATGAAATGAGATGATTTTATGAGTGATTTATGTATGAAGTTGATGAAAATAATAAAAATAATGGATATGTAAAAGTGTAAAATTAAAGCTCATGATTTGTGTGCGTATTATTTATATAATTGTATAATTGAGTTGTAAAGTTATTTGACTTATATTTGATGATTATAATAAAAACTTTTTCAAAATTTTTTAATATTGTCAAAGATTGTGTCATTTATCTTTTCAGGCGATTTGCCGCTATTAAAAATAATCATCAAATATAAGTCAAATAACTACAACTCAATTATACAATTAATTATTGTTATGTATTAATTAATAATTATTATGTAACCATCTAATTAGTTGAAATAAGGAAAGGATGTTACCCATTTGAAATATCTAAGTAAGGGATAATATAGCGCGATGTCTATATTAGAGATCTGACATAATTCATAATACATTAATTGTAATTTATCAATTTTAATTCAATAATAATAATACAATATTTATTTGTATTCTTTATAAATATGAAATTTTTATGTATGTAAACTAGCATTTTACGTCAGAATAATATATATATACTCGTATATATAAAAAAGTTAATGTGAACTTAAAATTAGCTAATGCGCCACCATCCTTTTGTGTCAGTCACTGTCGAATTGACAACCTAACTATAAATTTGTTATAAATTCTGGGTGCTAGAAATGTGTAGTTTCCCTATCCATATGTGGTCTGCGTTCTGTTTACGCGGTCTTTCTGTTGTCTCATATGTGGTCTCGTGTCGTGAGTATGAGATAGCATTATTTGAGAAGTTACATCTTTTTGGTAGTACATTAGTACTGTTCTAATATACAACTGTAATACATCAAGAACTTAAAATTCATTGTGTGCCATTTACATTATTTATTTATTTTTTTAATTTTCTTAACGTCCACGTTGACAATGGAAGCGACATGTTGCGAATGACACCAATTGGCACATCCGTCGCCGCCGCTGTGAAGATTCCAGTTGGTTTTGGCTCTACATACTAATTTAGCTTGTGGAACTCCCAACATTTAACGCCCCATGAACACGGAGATTATTATTTAACAGAATAAAAACTCACGTCAGAGATAAATAAATGTTTATTTCATTTGTGAGATATACATAATTAAAAATGAAGCTGTTTTAATGATTTTTCGTCATTTCATTTTAATTGGCAAAAATGAAGAATTTGAAGAAAAGCCTATATTATAGTTATATTAAAAAAAAAATAGAGTGAGAATTAGAATAAATCCCTTTCGGCAGGCCAAAAGGCGGAGGTAGATTTCACCGGATCAAAGTGCCGGGGGATAGGCAAACTCCAATTGTACGAACTTGTATCGAGTTGGGAATCCACTCCCTTCGCGGCAGCTCGCGCACCTCAACCCGCCGCCGCGCCGTACCCTTGCGCAGCGAGAGTGCGTATACTGAATCCCTCTTTATACTTTGCCGATAGGGTTGCTCATATCAAAAAATCAAAAAATGCTCATATCAAAGTCAAAGTTGTAAGGAATTTATAGGCATAGATGTTACATTTTGAACGGATATGACATTTACTCATAATAAATAAATTAATACTATTTTTTTTTTAGTTTTTAAGTGTCCATAAGATTTTTGTTAAATATTGTAAAAACAAAGACACATGACTTCCCAGAATCTTTTTGTTGTAAAAAATAAGCCTCAAAAAAGATTGCCTTGACCGTAGAGTAATTTTTGATTTTTGTTAACCAATTGAAAAATCTCTAAAGACAATCATTTAGATCCTTTTAGAGCGTTTGGCTATTGACCCAGCGGGAGCGTATTCGAATCCCCAAATTTTCACCAACTTTTCCCCAACTCTATCACAAATTTAGCTTAATCGATTATGGTCCAAAATAATAAAACTGTTTTCATACCGAATAAAACCAAATGAAAATAGCCCGGTCGTGGTGTACAAATAAACAGTCTGAAATCGCAAAAATCCCAACGGCTATTTTTCCTCTAATCGTTGATAAGGGGGGGGGGGGTCTTTGGTAGTCTAAATTCTATAAAAAAAATCTAAAAATGTCTATTGAATTAAGTGGGAATTTAAACAGCGAAAAAATCACTTTGCTCCATCGCGCTCTGTACTCAACGGAACTGAATTTGCAAGCATTTATTTGTACACACACAAAAAGTAGGCCCTTTTGATAACCTCAGCCAAATTGCTTTTAAATTATTATTTGTAACATAAACCACTTCGCTGAACAACATTCTGGAGTAAAGTGTCGCAATATATTTTGTTATATAGTTACGAATGAATATCTTACTAATAGTTTACCCTCTAGAGATAAAAAACGCTATTTATTATAAGTACTAATCATCTCGTATTTTTGTAAATTATATTATGGCCATACATAATGACGTTTGCATCTCATTGTGCATTTTACATTTAGTTTTAGAAGTATTTTAACTATTTTATCCTTATTAGTGGTCGCCCAGTGGTCGAAATTTGACCGTAATTCATTAAACGGTAAAAGCTTCTTATACCCTTAGTTTACCTCTGTAATATTTGCTTATAATTTTTGTGTTTTGTCTTATTACATCAGCTGCGAGGGTGTACAAATACGTCATTAGCATGTGTTGTTTGCCTTAATTCCCTGCAAAATCTATGAAATATAAATTTTAATATTAGTACCAGTTGAAAAAAAACCCCAATTACAGCTTATATTAATATATATTTTTTGTACAATTCATTGTCAGTTTTAATTTTTTCATGTAAAAATAAGACTTAACTTTCATAGAAATATAGATGGTATTAATAATTATTTTTGCTTGACATTTCAAATCACACAAAATTCACATCCCGAAATTTATTCAGTCAATCTGTCAGTAGTACGAACGTTTTATGTTATTTAATTTAATGTATTTGTGACACATTTTATAGATAAATTTTAGCTCTATGCAATTCTCCGAACAAACTTTAACTTTGCCAAATCTCACACTCCTCCGTTCGCGCAATATGCTTAAAAAGAGGTACAAAGATCACATAGATCTTCACGTAGATCTACTTGGAAGATCTACGTGATATCTATAGTTTTGGTACGTTGCCAGCCGCTCCTACAAATGAAATAATATTGGAATCACATACAAGTGTACTTACCGGTTGTTTGCCTGTCCAAAGGTCATAGGCCTTAAGATCCCTATACTGCTCAACTTCATAAATGCAAAAGAAATATTAAAAATAATACTTATAATAAATACATATAATACATAAATACAATATACAAATAATAATAATAAAATACATCATTCGTAGTAGTATAAGTTTCAAAAATATCCTCTAAGGGCTTTTGAACTCTTTTGAGATTTTATTAAATAATTGGGCAGTAGTAATTTAACCATCTATGGACTAAAAATCACTCTTCTGGTATGTTTAACGTTATTTTGTTATTTATTTTAAAAGAAATCTACAGATTTACATAATAATATACATTAACATACGAAGAGAGAAAAAAATAATTCTACATATACATTAACATACGAAGAGAGAAAAAAATAATTCTACATAAATCTAAACACAGATTCCTACATTATGCTACTTAGATGATAATATAATTAATAACATCGTCAAAATAAAACATTTAAGAATGAAACTGAAGAAAAAGAAAGAAAAAAAGTGTAAAATAAATTGAACTTTACTTAGTTTTAGGCAATCGTGACAAATAATAAATTTATTAAACAAGAGGGAGATTCGAGGAATAGGAGAGTGAAAAACATTATTCGAGGAACAAATTGGTGTATGAAATACATTTAAATTATGTGTTCTGTACTTTGTTACGAGTAGCTAGAGTGTACAGAATTTGTAATCGATCGTCCCTGTCATCTCCTAAATCGTTGATCGTTCTCATCTCCCTGTTGGCAGGAGGATGCTGCGGCTCCACGAAGAAGCAGACGATCGTCGGCGGCTGGGCCTGGGCCTGGTGGTTCGTCACGGACGTGCAGCGGCTCTCCTTAGAGGTAAGCCCACTTACCTCTTCCTAAACTACCCTCATTTACAGCTAATGCCAGGGGGGGGTAGTCGATATGATTTATGTATTGCGATGCGTCTGGATCTGTTGTCCTTCACCTCTACACAACTACAAATCGCTCCATAATGACAGGCAAATTCGATAAATACAAAGAATCTGAAGAAACGTTTCAGTAGTTCCCTTACTTTTTTCAGCACGAAGGAATGACAATGTTATCTATACAGAATTTAGCAGAGCAGGTTTCGTCCCCGTCTAATGGCCGTGCATCTTTCAGCTCGAAAAGTACACAATTTTTCTGTGTAGATTGATGCTGTCCATAACAAAACAACCATAGCCGTTTAGATCGTATCCTTGGCTGGTCGAATAATATAGATATATAACATTTAAGTAAAAAAAAGTAGTACTTATAAATGAAACATTGACATTTTGATAGAGCGCTCAAATATCATATTCGAATTTCAAAAATATAACAGCATGGCTGTTTGAACTATTATTTTTTTACTAGCTAGTTAAAATTAATACAAACTCATCTATGTGCGCAAATAGAAACATATACAATAGTAAAAGAATGTTCAGTGCGACATGATGTTAAAATGAGTTTAAAATTTATTATGAATTGAAAGAATGTCATGATACGAGTACCTTTGTATGTTTTTTTTTATTATTTTAATGTACTCAGACATTTAATGGGGTTAAAGTGCCGCAGCCACAAGTGGATATAGGAAATGAAGCAACCCATCACAAGTTGGTACCACAGGCGTGAGTAGAGTGTGACGCCTGTAGGGCCCGGTTGGTAATTAAATTCTAAATTACGACTGGACGTTAGGTCATGACGCTGAACCCGATGTGCGAGTCCGTGGAGACGGCGCAGGGCGTTCCGCTGACCGTGACGGGAGTCGCCCAGTGCAAGATCATGAAGGCCGACGAGCTGCTGTCCACAGCCAGCGAGCAGTTCCTCGGGAAGTCGGTCAAGGAGATCAAGACCACCATTCTGCAGACTCTCGAGGGGCATCTGCGGGCTATACTCGGTGAGTACTAACTTCATATGTGATATTCCATTCATTATCGTCGATTTGTTTCCATTCAAGACTAGCGTATTAACCATTAACCACCCCTTGATCCAAGGGAATCCAAGTACTGTGTCCAAAGACCATTTTTGATAGATAATCCAGCTCATTAACCCAGCGATTTTATTTATTTATTTCCTTATGGGAAAACACACAGTAAAACAATAACATTAACAATTAAGAATTAAGCAGATAACAAAACCGAGTGTTGTGTGAGTGTGAGTATTTTGAGTGTTATTTGTAAAGAATATATGTTAAAATTCCTCATAATAAAATAATCATGTCACAAGGTCTTTGTTGTGACCATATGCTATGGCTCTCGGTACGAGCTGACAACTCGGTCAAGGTCGGGTCATTGATCCCTGCGCGCGTCGGAATTAGCGCGCTGATCCAATTTACACAATCTGTTAAAAACTATTATAAATTCAGGCATGATTTTCTTTTTTTCATTTTTTATATAGTAATATTAATCTCACTCATTTTTGATCAAGATTTGCATTATTCCGACACAAGTATCGTCACCTGTCCGTGGAGTTTTAATTGCATGTGTTTCGTAAATAATGTTGTCAGTAATCAATAGCGTGGTTTGCGTCTCAGCTACGAACTTGTTGCAGTTTAATAGATTGATATGATAAAAGAGAGCGGTAATAGTAATTATTTAAAATGGTATTCTTTAATTATTATTTATATTTTAACTCGTGAGATTATAAGAATATATTTTAGTATCAAACAGGAAATGTTACAATATTTTAATAATAGACCATATATACTTTTTAAGATATAACCAACTTAAAAGATACTTATCACCGCGAGCAAAACTAAACTTGCAGTACTTCAGATTCTGTTTTATTTTAAACATTTAAAATAGAATTACCTTTAAAAATATATGTATATCTATTTTTTTGTTTATTGTTTTTTTTAATTTTCTGATAAAATACGTTTTTTTGCATTTTAAATCGTTTTGATTTAATTTTTCTGTATCGCTCTTAATATTTTTTTTATCTGTTGCTATAATTATGAATACTATATAAAACTAACAGATTTTATCCACTTCGCAGTGTAAATACATCTAATCAGATAAAATAAAGTAATTTTAGTACTTATATAATGATATATTGTTCTAATAATTATATTATATTTAGTACTTTAAGATAAAATTGGTAAATATTTGTTACAAATTAACGCTAAATAGTATATAGTATATTCTTACCTAATATATATGCTCAATATGCTATAACTTAATTATTATTAAGTCAGTATAGTCAAATTTATTTTTTAAATATTCTGTTGAATATGTACAGTTTTAAAAATCTTTAATAATTATCATTCTAATTATTTTATTTTCACACTTATCCAAATGTTTAGAAATTGAAGAACAAACGTTTATTGAGTGTGTGCACATTCTTAAAACACACACACAATATAATGATCAATTTTTTAGTAGTCGTGTCAAGTAATTGTTATTTGTATTTTAGTAATATTAAAATTGCAAGGGTATCAGCGTTCCTATGTGTCTAATATTTTCGAATATGCCCGATATATATTCGCTCGCCTTGATTTATACTATATTCGCATTGACAAGTATTGTTTTTTCATCAACTTACTATCTATATATTTATCACCTACATATATATATATATATACTAGCTGACCCGGCCACGCGTTGCTGTGGCTAAAGTTTTTGTTATAATACATTATAGTAAACAATCTAAGAGGAACAATAAGAGAACATCAGTCACGGAGTCCACTATGCTTTTTCACACAGATGGTATTTGTAAAAAAATATGCTGATCTCCTTATTTGACTTTCTACTACTATAACCCTTTAGTACAATGAAATTATTTACGAACAAAGACGAAAATGTTGATGTTGGTATACAAATTCACTGGATTGAGATTTGAAGGGGAAGTACGTTGAACACAATTAATTAAAATGTTCTTACACTTGATACTAAGCAGAAATCAATAGGTAAAAAATAAAAATGCCTGTAATGGAAGGATGTGGTTTTCCTTGTTTCCGTGGCTCCCATTTTTTACTGGATTTGTTCCATGTGAAATAACGTGGAACATCACCATACACCAATGTCTTCGCGAATTGGCCAAAAACATCAGGTTTTTGACACAATGTAAAAAATTCAGTTAGAGTCGTTTTCGGAGCTTCGAACGCTCTTTGGAGAACATTTTCTTCAGTGAAGTATACACGTTGACCGTTTTCAAGATGTATTGCCAGATGTTGGACAGCAGGATCTCTTTCGTGGATGGGAAAGCTGAGAATATGCCAAATAGCTTCATTGCTGCTAATGTATCTGCCCATTTGGTATCGTGCTATTTCGTCATTTTTATTTATGTTTTTTACTTCAAATATGGCCAAATCACTGCCTTTGTTTACATATTTACAAATATACTTAATTGATTTAACAGAACTGCAAAGCTCAACATTGATATGAGCTTTGTAAGTTTTTGAAAGTAGTGGTGGGTATGGTACCACCCACTGATTATCAAACTCAACTTGATTTGGAAAGTTCGGCAGTCGCATTGTAAATGTGTGGCCACCATTCTCAGTACTTCTGCGGCGATACATTGGATAACCATCAATATCCGTGATCGTGTCATTCGTATGCGGCTTTGGGAAGTTTTTTTACATTTTCCATTTTCCATGCACGGTGAGGTCATGTTGAAAACACCGCATGGCCCATGGATCATGTGTTTGGTGACAATATCAAATAATTCTTGATCAATTAATGGGTCTGGAATTTCGGCTGAAATTATTTGATCGATTTCTTCAGGACGGATTCTATCTTTAAGCCAAACCAAAATGTGGGCATGAGGCAAACCTCGCTTTTGCCACTCTATCGTATACAGCCAACAACGTGTGATACCAAAAATTGTATATTTAACAATAAAATCAATTAAGGATTTCAATTTTTGTTTAAACACACGTGCAGTTCATGACGATGAATGGCTTGTTGTCCTGGCAATAGTAAAGTTTGTATCTCTTCCCAATTCGGATTACATGTGAATGTAATAAATAAATCCGGTCGGCCGTAATGACGTACGTAAGTCATCGCATCTTGTATGCATGCATGTTCCGTGGACTGCCGATGTAGCTTGAAGGTAAAATGAAAGCATTACCGATGTCATTGGGATTTAAATTTCCATCGATGTTTCCAGCAACAGCATCTCGTAAGTGAATATATTATTCCGATCGTAGTTTTGACGTTTGCGTTTTGACGTTTGCCGCTCGCGTTGTTGAGGTTAGATTTTTTCGGTGGCATTTGACTGAAAATAATAATTTTCTTGTTCTTATGATATTCTCTTGAAGACGTTCGTTACACTGTTCTTGAGATTCTTGTGCATGACCTGCTGTCCTGATTCTTTGAGCTGGATTTCTTGATTCAATTTGTTCTGCCAACTGATGGGCTCTTTTAATACGTTTGCGTCGAATAACTGTCACTGTCAAATAATAACAGACATTAGCGCCATCAACCCAGTCGAAAGGTATCGACATCTGTCAGTTTTATGACTGCCAAATAATAACAGACAAATAATTAGCGATAAATTAAAATTGCGACTATAATTTGAGATTTAAACTATCCTATCTCTCAAGTGCACATCGAACTGCACATGGTGTTCAAATTTTATTATAATCGGTTAAGTGGTTCAGCCGTCCATTGAGGACAAACATTGTGACACGAGATCTATATATATTAAGATATATATATATATATATATATATATAACAATATATAAAACTGAATGTGTGTCTGTCTGAAGCATTATAACTCAGAAACTACTAGATCGATTTGGCTACTTTTTTTTATTAAATGTTTGTAATAGCTTGAAGATGGTTTTAAGGAAAGAAAAATTAGTAAAGTCCCCTGAAAATTGGAAAATTCGGAAAAAACTGAAAGTGACATCGGTGGAACCATTGTGAAAGCCGCCTGCATAGAATAAGACAGACGGTGTTAAATCCCCGAGCGCCAATAAATTCTATTATAAGAATACGGAACTGCCTTCTTTGGTACAGGTTATTATCGGTGCGGTCTAATTATGCGTATATAATTAATAATAATAATAACGGTAAGATATGAAGGAAAAACCTTCAGCTCGAGACGGGAAAACACCACGCCGCGTGCGCAATGTTTGATCATTTAATATTAAGTACAAATATTATCGCCTTGCGTCTCGCGCATGCGCTGATTTCACTTAGAGTTCATTTCCTATGGCGTGCGGGTGGTCGTTCTTTGATAAATATTCTTATCGATGTTTTATTTTTTCGTGTGCAACGCGGTGAGCAAACATATGTTATTTGTAAAACCTTTCTCTTAAATTATTATTATCGAGAAGTGCCTCATATCGATCCCTTTTATGTAATGTATATAGTTACATAATTTTAGAATTAAGTTACATGTTTTTTTTTAATAATAAACTTATGCAACGATATTACATAATTACGCATATGTTTACTAAGCTGTGATCAAACAAGAATAAACGGTTTCTTACGAAGTGTTATTCCTCGAGAAATTATTGACGGGGATAGGTTTCAAATACGCGGATAATAAAAACTCGATTATAAATTATTTAATCGATTTGTTTGGCGTACTGTATAAGCGTCCTAACTCTCCGGAAGTCCCCATGTCTCTCGCGTGGATGGGATTCTTCAAGGTGGGCCTTACAGTTGGAGCCACATATGCCGTCATCACGGGGTAAATATATGTTTATTATGTTCATTCTTATGACATTTATAATTTTTTGTCATCTGTATTTCAATAATAAAATTATCGGAAAACTTATTAAGTGTACCTATATTATATAGGAAATATAATCGAAACCCCGTGTGATAAAAAATAAATTAAAATATATTTACATCTCCCAAGAAAGCTTTTTTCATTGATATAACACATGTTAAATGAACAAAACATATTTTTTCCAAACACTTACTGAAAAAAAATTTTTAATCCATTATTAATCCTGGAGTGAAACGGCCGCTTTATTCCTAGATCATCAGAGAGATTATTCTATCTAGCTATGTCTTGGGCATAAATCAATAGTCATTGGAAAACCCATCACCTCATATAAAAGTAACTGGGTTTTGAATTAAGCAAGAAACTTGTCGGTATACAAATATCGATTAAAATATTTAATAAACATCGAAAGGTGTGTAAAAATACACTTTTGATGATCCACTAATGCGTACAATTTACTTATCAGCACTCGACCAAATTGGCTCGACGACTATATTTGAGACAGTCAGCGGTTAGTCAGGGGTGTGACAAGGATTTCTGAAGACTGTCGCAGTTTTAGGTCGACCGCTTCACGTCCAGCAGCTCTTCCATGTCCGTAGACTGCGAGAGATAAACCTGACACCTCCCAGCTTATCGCCGAGAGCATTCGGACTAGACCTTGGACCACGGAAGTAGGTTTTGTTATCCGATGAGACCAGAATATCTACAGCGAGGGAAAAAGAGCGGTTAGCCCATCGCTGTATCTCAACTGGCAAAACTTACAGTTTCACATTAGAAAAAATGTACGGATTGACAGTCGAGTCCAATGGCTGCTCGTTGTCCACATAATTTACATTCGGAGCTATTAAGAACATGAGGTATTCCGCGATATTATATGAGCTCTCACCAACCTCAACATCTTTCTCAAAATAAAGATCGGCCCTTGAAACGACGGCTACTTTATTCAAGATAACTTCGCATGGCCACGCGTGGTTTTATTTTTTTGCGCGGTCAGTAAGCAATTGTTGGTTTTTATTTAATTACAGCTTCATAATATAGAAATTTAAAAAACTAACTTTATTATGTTTTAGAACCTTCATTTTCCTTTCAATTACTATTTCCCTGAGGCTCTAATGTATTTTATAAGAGAGCGATTCAACTAAAAAATAACTATTAGGAGTTTATCATTTATTAAATTTCTCAGAAATAGAAATAAATGTAAAAAATCTGCATTTACTAAGTCAAAGACATAAAACTAAGGTATCTAACATATTTTTTTTTGTTATTAAATATCCAATGGTTACCAAATTTCAAACATAGAAAAGGAAATGAGTGAAATTAATATTTATCCTTTGGCTTTGCCATAAACTCCGGCCCTGGCCCGGTATGAATACCATTGTGATAAGAAGAGAATAAATGAAAATTTAAAAAAACCACCTTCAAATAGCCAATAAAACTACGAAATAAAACAATATTTTTTATATATTTAGTGAACGATAAAAAAACAAGAATGGATGTAGCTATCGTATATCAACTGCTTCTATACATTGTTAAGTAGTAGTACATTATTTACCAAGAACCTAACTTCTTACAGGTAGGCCCTACAGGCATCATTAACGGCATCTTTCCCCAGACTATTCGCGTCTGTGGTACTAATTTGGTATGGGTCACTTCATTTCCTATCTTTGCTTGTGCCTGCGGCACTTTTAGCCCATTCGATGTGCGTTTTGGATGGCCGTAGAGGCGACAGTGGCTTTATTTTAGATCTGACTAAATTAAAATTAAAAAAACATACAATGGTATCGTGACATTCTTTCAATTCACAATTTCAAGTTATAAAACATTCTTTTACATGTTTCTATTTGCGCACACGATGAGTTTGTATTAATTTTAACTGGCCAGTAATGAATGCTCAGTTTCCAACAGCTGTGCTGTCATATTTTTGAAATTCAAATATATTTTTTGAGCTTTCTATCGAACTGCCAATGTTTCATTTATTAATACTAAAAAAATGTTAACTTTAATAACATATATCTATATTCTTCGACCAGCCTCCGATGTGATCTAAACGGCTATGGTTGTTTTCAAAAGCATCAATCTACACATAAAAAATCAAATTTACGCATTTGTACTTTTCGAGTTGAAAGATGGCTAAGGACTGGGATAGTAGCTTCTTATACATGAGTGTATAGAAGCTGAAACGGTTCACCCAAACTTTGAGATTATTATTTCTATATCAAGTTCAGTCAACTTTAGTCTGAACTGTAATACACTTTGGTTGTACAACTCGTATTCATTTATATACGTCGCGACACGTTTTTATGACTCGTGCGCACTGCGACATTGCAAATGGTATTGCGAACTTGACAATGCATTTTCCGCTCCTGAAGGACGGCTGGGTAGAGGAATGAATGCATTACATGCGACGTAATGCACGCTATCCAGCAAGCTTCGAAATGGATAATAGGGTTTCCTCTACTCTACAAGATTTTACCATAGCGGAAAAAAAAGGTTTTATAGCTTTTTTAATAACCAACACTATAGACCAAAATTTTATAGTCGGTGCGACCAAAACTTTCGTATTTTTCGTAAGAGGTTATTTTTATTATAAAAACATTGTTAACACACACACACACACATTACACATCTATTTTTATTTTTTTTATTTATTTAAGAATGCACCCCTACCTAATACCCATGCAATCTGCTGGCAAGGAACATCAATCGTATTATATTTAAGTGAATCTTATTTCTATTATAATATGCAAGTTTTATTAAATAAAAAATTTAAAAAAATGCATTTTACGGTCAATCATTTCCTTGCCATTGTCACACTTCATTAATTCATTCGTTGTAAATTACTCTAGTAAAACACTATTTTTTTTAATCTTGATTATAATAACCTAATTTTATCGAACCATTTAGGTATTAGACATGCCTTTGTTTTGTTCTCATAATAGTTCACAAATTTCGGAACAGTAGGTTTATTTCTTTGTTGCTTGTCGAGTCAAATTATTATTATTAATACTCCAGCTTCCATGAGGATACTAAAAAAAACATCCTGAATAAATCTATAAAATTTCAATCAATTCTGTGATTAGCGAGAATGCACCCGTTATACCCGGTAGAGATAATATTCTAATATAACAATCTATCAATTGACGAACCTAAATAGGAAAACATTCCAATTAGAATTGGCACGCCTAAGTATATAATATTTTATTTTTTACGTCGACATTGGGATTTCATCGAAAATATTTGTAAAGTCTCCTAAGGTTGTAATTGGCTAACGTTTATGAAAATGTCCCTTTGTGATTGAAGTTTTACGCCCACGATTACGCCCGATTTTAATTTCCGATTTAATTCAAATTTAATTAGGATCCTGTATGAATAAAGATAGCTAATTATGTCGTTAATAAAGAAAAATATTACGTTCAAACTAAGCTATAAGCAATTTGTTAAATTATCTTTTTAGTGTATTTATAGAATTAGTAACTCCCACAATGGCGTAACGCCTGAGACAATAATCGATCGACCTCGTCACAGAATATTCAATCTCCTGCGTGCAACGCACCATACTAAATGTATCGACAACCATATATTTAGCGTACCACAAGGACTGAGAATGTAATAAGTACGTTATAACGCGGAAGAAACCGCTCCAAGTAACTTGCTAGCGGAAGGGAGTCGACGACACGTTTGTTAACCGTTTGTCGCATTTGCCACTGGATTGTGGCGTATTATGTTATTTTTTTATATTACAAAAGCGACGGTCACTGAATATGGTGTCGTAGTTCAACACTCATCTAAATTTGTTTTTAACTATCTAATGGCTATACAACAATTTAATCGTTACTTCCGTGTCGTTTACAACCTAGAATGACAAACAAAACGATGGTTATTTTATTTTATAAAGTTAAATGTAAATTTTTCTCATATTTTTCCAGTAGATAAGCACCCCTAAATAAAATTAATAATGATATCAAGCATTTCCATACATATATTGGGCGTAGCGTAGTGATTGCAATTCAGTATATCTGTCCTAAGTAAATAATATAATAAATAATATGAGTCGTATAAAATCAAAAGCAAAATCTGCCAAAATTATCACTATAAAGTTTTGTATCGATTTTGAAACTCCTTTATATTTACCACAAAAATAATAATTTAAAACGGCAATCTGACCTAATATTTTAAACACGCGTTTAGTTTAAAATATTAGGTAGGAATCAAAACAAGCAATCTGCAGCCATTTAGAATTACTTATGTTACTGATATTTAATTATGATTACTTGCCTAACAACTCTGTGTTTTATTGTGACATCATTAGCAACATGTTGGGAACAAGTAAACGCAATTTGCAAGACTCGGTCTCAAAAACAAGAGAAATTAAAAATATTGATATTACCTTATTCTAGATGTAAAGTGTTTTTATTAAATTGCCACAAAACACTTATACTGCAGATTGCTGCTTTTGATTCTATACGACTCATATAATGTGTTTAAGCAATTTGTTAAAATTTAAAGTTTGAATAAATAATGAAATTCAGAAAAATATTTGAAATCCTGTGTGTGTTATCTCCATTAGCACTTGTAAATAAAATAAAAAATAACGCAATGAATAGTGCAGTTTACTCGTTACATCCTAACTCTTCCTCTTTTGATACTGCGTATATATGTGCGACATACTGTATATATGTCGCACCTAACAGATTTTGCCGGCAAATACTATAATTCAATAAAATTACAACTTTTGAGTGGACAATTTCAGCCTTTTACCTTAGACCTGGAAGCCTCCGGCAAATTCTATTAGTATTGCATATGACTGAGTGTACCCATACATTTATTCCTTCATGATTTACATATTAATTTCAATTATGTATTATTTATTATTAGCGTAACTGTTTTTATTAGGTAAACCTTTAAAGTGTGATTTCTGGATTTTTACTCTATACTGTTATTTTGTTTCTTTGTTGTTTGTGCACTTACACATAAATAAATAAATTGAATGTAAGATTTACATTATTTAGCCGTATTTAAGGTTTTTTTTTAATAATAATGAGTTTTACGCATTTAAGTAAATGGCCTCGAAAACAGATGATTCTGTTTTTCTACACTTCTAGGTTTGTGAGAAGTGCACTCACTATACATGATGGATACTATACAACATACGAACTATACATCGTTTTTTTTATATGTAATTTATGAGTACATCCAACATTTCGAGAAGTGACAGAGGTTTGACCTGACCCAACCAATAAAAAATACATTTGATCACATCTCTAATTGCGCTTCATTCGAATATAGCCGTTGCGTAATTCGCGTAGGTGTCAACTTCGCAGCGTAGATATATGCGATGTGTAAAAAATGTGGTCTTTTTTTTATTTTTTTTAATAAATTGCCTATTGTATTCTTCATAGTATCTCTGTAATGATGTAATAATTTCGATGATACAAATAGCACTTATTATGATTTTAATCTTTACCATGGTTCCGCGGTGACGAATTCCTATCACTCGCGCTATAAAGGTCTTCCTGGCAACTCTTTAATCACACACAGAAAATAAACAAAAAAAAAATTACCGCAATCATTGCCCAATTTATGTTAAATTACCCACTTTTCTTGATTTAAACAACCGAATTTTAATATTACATCCGACTACAAAATATCGCACCGGATATATAATATATAAAAACCAAAATCGAAAGACTAATATTAAAACTACAGGAGAGAGTACCATAATATGAATATTTTTTTATATATTTTATTTTACACATATTTTGTTTTATTTAAAATTCAATATTGATATTATAATAATATGTAGGTATATCCACAATATTTCTTATAGCTGAACATAACATTTAAAAAACGACAAAGAAATTAAGTAACATTGTTGTCAACAAAATACATGATTCTGTTTATTAATTATAATGCATAGTTTTGTGTTCCTGTTGCGACAAATGCCAAAGAACCTTGTAAGGTTTCACCGCTAGCGTCTCAATTCGTTCTAAGGTCGACTGTAGTTACCGTGTGCGCCGTGAATCGCTAATGACAACGTAAACGTAGACGTGGGGAAGGTCAGGAATTAGTACAGTCACGTCTTGGTACTCCGTCGTTGGTGAACGTTTCGTGTTAACGTTTATCCGCCGTTAACGTTTTACCTCGCGTAAACCTAATATAAATTATAACCAGCTGATTCGACTTGCGTCTGCCGGGTCTTACATCTAGGCCTCGTTTCGGTTTAGCCGCGGTCGGTGCGAGATTCTTTCCTCATATTTTGCTTTGAGTTAGTCTTCTCGTAAATATGTAACGGTACCCTGGATCATTGTAGAGCTGTGCGCGCACTGCGATTCACAAACGTCTGAAAAATAACCTGTTCTTACATCACTAAAACGTCCATCCAATAACACGATTTAATTGATAGCCGAAAAGTAAGACATGTCCCTTTTTTGAGTTAATTTCGACTGCATTCATCAGACACAAAAAAAAACATATTTGGGCTTTGATATCAATAAACAAATATTCAAATCTGTCCTCATCCGCGATTAAAAAGCTCACATAGAACATAAGAAGCTCACATAGCACCTATTAGATCTTAAAATATTTTGTTCAAATTTTAATGTTCTTGACTAAAATTAGAATTTTGATAATCGATTGTAATTTTTTTCCGTTTAAGGTGTAATTAATTTCAATTCAAAACTAATGACAGATGTTTACTTTATACTATTGCTATGGATACCGGTTTTTCCCCCACTCCATACAAAAACTATACGAGTGTTTTTAATTTGAAGTCGCCGCCCAATTTTCGTTGCATTATGCGGTCATCACAGTTGTTAGCTTCGCGTTTAAGACAAATTAGTTTAGCAAACGCTATTTTCAGTTTAGTGTTTCATTATTACGTTTTGATAATTATTTTTACACTTATGCTGTTATTATTTTTGATATTATGCGGGGTGCAAAAATACTTTTATTTCATTAACTCTCTTTTTTTCAAAATACGAGATAAATTGTTATAGGAGGACGTGGTAAATCTAGTATAAAATTTATTCTTATACGCTAATTTGTATAGAAATCAGCGTATAAGAATAAACATTTTTTCTTCTCTATAATTTATTTACATCGGTGTTTTCTTAATACTGGAACCTGCAATATCGCTTGGGGAAATATTAACCAATTTTCGCGAATCTGGTGCGATGTCTAGACTAAAACGCCCATAAAATTTTGCGTGTTTTTACACTTTTTTAAAACGCGTCACCTGAAGATTTACTTTAGCGAGATTCATTTCTTAACTTCCCTTTACTTATCTATCGGCCTAAGCTGGTCTGAACCTATTCGGAGCTAGCCCTTCCATATTAAAATGTCAATCGTTTATTTTATTTTTTTATTTGGGTTTATTTATTTTTTGCGGTTTATTTATTTTTCTAAAAAAAAATAATCTGCAATAATAACACACCTCTTATCAAACTTGTTTTGTGTTTATCGTGGCTTCATCTTTATGTCATTGAGCCCGCAACCAATTTCGTAAACATTGGGTGTAATATTTTAAATAACATCATTTTTACGCCTTCAAAAGTGATGATTGATATCTTTGAAAAATCCTAAAATATCAAGACACTATCACAATAATCCGATCACTTGGGATAGTAAAAAACTTTTTCTCTAAAAACGGCTTTAATAATTGATCGGGGCTGAACTGTAGAAAATGTTTGATGGCCAAAATATAAATAAAATTGGGTTGGATATATCGACTTATTTATTTATTTTGTATATTTAGTTTATTCAACAAATTTACAATATCATTCTTTTATCTACCAGCCAAGCCCAAGGCTTATCTGCTGGAAACCAGGTGTGTAAAATACAGATATTAATAATTGTGAAACTTGTTCAAATTATTTTGTTCTGCATTTTACACGTCCTTTACAATATACATATACACATTAATTATATACATTTTTATAGCTTTGTAGTATTTACAAACAAAAAATAAGTATACTTATAATATTTTAAAATAATATTTAACACGCTAAGTTACTTTATCTACAAACAATTAAATAGAGTGTCTTTGTGAGATTTCATTGAAGTATTTCTAACTTTATATTTATCGGATTGGTTAATATTTATTGCTAAATATAATTATTGTTCCTCGGACGATCTGTCGATAAGGGCATTCTGTCGGCGATATTATCTCTGCAGTTAGATCAAGATTTAAAAACATCATACGCGCGTACTTTGATAAGAAATCCGCAATGCGTAACTCAGTCGCGACCGCTCGCTTAGGTTTGTTTAAAATAAAATTGTCCTCCGTCATTTTAGTTTCATCAGACGTTTTCATATAACGCTCATCACGATATAATAACGCCATTGTCACAGTAATGCGTGCAGGAGTTGCGTCTTTTTATATAAGTTTTTCCTTTATTGCGCTAAATTGATTTTGGTTGGTTATTAGTTATTAGTTCAGAGTAAAGATCAGAAACCAAGACTTCCTTACTCTAAGAGCTTTAGTGATTCTTTAGTCGTCTGTGTTTAAATTCTGTTAGTTTTTCTCCGTGAACCTAATATTTTTCTTGTCGTTTAACATAAAATTATTTTGTTTAATATCGTACTATTTTGTGATAAAATTCTCCTTGGACATTGAAAGGTTTTTTTTAGTAATTATAAAATTCTACTCAACCTTTAAGAAAAGTAATCCAGAAGATGCATATTTGAGGAGTGGCCTGCTCCAGTTTAAACTGAATGGGTACCGCAGAATGATGAATTATTTTATGACCGTCATCATGACTCCTTTGGGACTGACTTTTGCCCTGACTTTCTTCAATATCAAAAGGTAAAATAATTAAAATTAAGTTCTATATTAATTATTGATTACTACTAAAAACTACTAAAAACGTAAATTCGCTTTTATTTCGCTTGCTTAAAAAAAATAAGCGTAACGCTCAATGCTTAGACCTTCTTAATATTTCAAGACCATAAAAATGTATGCAATAGTTTTTATTACTTCATATAAATGATATTTATTTAGATACACAACTACGCTTAACAAATAATAAAGTTGCCTCGTTGAAGCACAGACGATACTAACAACCAGGCGCTTATTTTAACAATAATTGGGTGTTTTTTGTTTTATTTATTCGTGTTGTAAATGTACAGTTAATGTAGTTTATATATATATAAATAAATATATATGAACTATAAATATGAAGTATTTCTATAAATAAATATGAAGATTGAATAAGAAATATTTATTACTGGGTTTATACTATTACTCAATTGTGTGATATGTGTGGATGTGAATATGTGATTTTGGGGTTATATCACATGTTCAAATACGCGTTTGTGTTGAAGAATGACGAGAAATACCGTGTGATCGAAATATGTATTATTGTCTCTGTGTATTATGATTGGCGTGTGTGAATTTATTTAAGTTTAGTAGTTTTTTTTTTAATAATATTGTGGAATAGTAAAAGGTAAAATCATAATTTTTTGAAAAATTAAGTTTCGTTTAATCATTGAAAATGTTTTTCATACAATACTTTGGTAAATGCATTTTTGTAATATTGAAATGGTCCAAAATATACTTAGTTAGTATTTAACCAAGGCGCGGATAAAAGAGAAGAGGTGCTCTAAGGGTAGTAGCGGCAACAAACTAGGGGCTGTCAACTGAACCATGAATAATGTCATACAGAAACAATTGGCTATGATGAACTATACGAATGCTCTGTAAATGTATATAATTTAGTACATAAATAAATAAAATCCAAGATTCGGTCAATATGTTTAAATAATGGAAAAACACCATCAGATCAAGAATTAACAAAATTAATCGAATCAAGCGAATTTTCAAGCGACACAGGAAATTTCGGAGTTACGCTCCAATAAGAAATACTCAAATCTTGTTTTGTTTTATAGGCCATTTAGTTACGAGTTCAAATGTTAAATTCAATAAAAAAAACTCATTGGCACTGATTTTTTTGCTAAATAGCTGTTGTCATTATTTCCTTGAGGAACAAAGTCGTCAATATTTAATATAAGTTATTCGATTGCAATATAAACCTATATAACTGTTATTTCAATTGCGAGGTCTATCTCATTATATTTATTGTATATAAAGCTAATTCATTTAATCATTAAATGGCATGGAATATTTTTTTAATTTTAATAATTTCTGTGACCTAAATCATATACAATTATTTTGGGCCCTACTCAACTAGGCCAAATGTGCCTATCCTAGAGTAATGGGATATGGTGATAATAAAGCGATAAAAATGGTATAACCATACGCGGATTCGAATCCGCGACCTTTGGGCCAAAAATTCAACGCCCTAACCACTAGACTACCACGATCTAGTTACTTATTTTAATTTACTTATAAATTATATTTTGTTAAGATCATATAAGTACATATATTTAAGTAGAACAAAAAAAAATAAATAGTATATTTTTGTCTTTGAGGAAAAATCAAGGTAGTCAATATTTATGATAAGTAATTCGATTGCAACATAAATCTATATAATTTTTATTTCAATTGCGAAGTCGATAACTTGTTTTCTGATTGTGTATAAAACTAATTAATTTAATCAGTAAATAGCATGGAATATTTTCCATTTACTTATCATAAATTATATTTTGTTAGGATCATATACTGGCACAATATAATTTACTTGTGTGTGTTTTTATTAAGAACAATCTTAATTATTTATTTCACAGGCGTATTTTACAAACACGGTCAAACACAATAATTTTAAAAAATAAAATAAAACTAGGCCGTTTTCTTAAAAATTGTCCTAATTATGAATCGGATACTTTTCCATCTATCTGTCCGTCTACGCACGTGTTTAAACCCAAAAATTACAAATTTGCGATGTTGAATTTCATTGCCTAGATAGATTTTCCCAAGAACAGGTCATAGCCTTAATATTCACGTGAGAAGTCTGGCTGCTGAGTTATAAGATCTCAAACAAGCCATTTTTTTACCGGCGACTTATTCGAGAAATTTATTTTTGGTTTGAATCGGAAACTATAGTTTGATACAAACCTTACAGACAAGTTAAAGTTTCTGCAGTTAAATGGTGAGCAAATATGAGGAATATTGGGTGCAATTGCTTGGTTTCTGAGCCACAGTGTTAGTTTTGAGTTCATATTTAATTTGTTTCGCGAGATTTTCAAATTGTATTCAATAGCCAATTAAATTACTAAAATATGTCCGGATAAATCACAAAACTCAGAATTGTAAAAACGCGTGAAAATATATATTCATATTATTGTTGAAAAAAATACTAAATATAAAAATGACTTTCATTTCGTGTTGAACTCTCGTGTTGGACGGAATGTAAGATCATCTCCGGTACGTCGGGAATAATTCACATGTTAAATAAAATCTGTAGATTTCTAGGTACTTTAATTTAATATAAATTAAAATATGCTATTACTATGTTGATTATATTTACTATAAGATTATCTAACCGTTCTACTATGCTATGGAATTTGGGGTCTAATGATTCAGAGCCGGCTAGATCTCATGTTGGTCAATGTCCTCGTGTTGTTCTCAGGAACGCTTACGGTCGAAGAGGTGTACAAGGACCGGGACCAGTTCGCGGCGCTGGTGCGGGAGGTGGCCGCGCCGGACGTGGGGCGGATGGGCATCGAGATCCTGTCCTTCACGATCAAGGACGTCTACGACGACGTGCAGTACCTGGCCTCGCTGGGCAAAGCGCAGACGGCGATGGTGAAGCGGGACGCCGACGCGGGGGTGGCTGAGGCCAACAGAGACGCCGGCATAAGGGTACGTATCACAGGTCACTTCACATGGAACTCTTTACCACTTTCATAAATATTATAGATTTGGTGAATTTGAAGCCCCATTATCAGTTTCGCTATCAAATGCATGGTTTAAAATGAACAAAACCGAAGTTAAAAGACAATGATTTATGACCACACCCCACAAAGACAGCTCTTCGGGACGAGACCACTTAAGTAAAACAACGAACCGATGCGTAGAATCCGATTAAATTAAAATAGCTCATCATCATCATCATCGTATCATAGCCGCTCTTGTGATGAAGGTTTTTCCATTTTCCAGGAAGCCGAATGCGAGAAGTCCGCCATGGACATAAAGTACTCGACCGATACGAAAATCGAAGACAACACCAGAATGTTCAAACTGCAGAAGGCGCATTTCGATCAAGAAATCAACACCGCCGTGAGTGCAATCAATTTCTTTTGAAGCTTTTATAAAAGTGGCCCTCAGCTAGGCCACTCGTGGCCGCCACAAGTTGCTGAAGAGGCGTTTTCATACATTGGGTATGGTATCGCCCCAACTGAGCGCTCGCTACTTGTGGCCGCAGATGTTGCTGCAACCACCGTATCTTATAAAAGAACTTATCTGGATGAGATTTTAATTCTTCAAAATGAAATTTGTGCAGCCCCACGTTCATAGCGATAAGTTAGAATTGGATGACCCCAATAAAGACGAACTCGATGATGGATTCTAAGCGTGAATCCACCACTACTGGTCGCGTTCAGTGGCCGCCACTGCTGGTGGCCTTAGAATGAGATTTTAAAAGATATTTTTTCGCTGTTCAACTCCGGGCTTAGTCCTTAGTTGGCACCTAGGCTCTTTTTCCAAAATGCCCGAAAGCACCTTTCTAGCATGTTATCTAAAAAAATCCCCTCACCTTTTGTGATCAAACTTTGAAAGAAAAATATTTACCATAGGTCATCCTTGCTACTGCAGATTTTTCTATAGGCCTTTTTAAGACCTACAATTCTGTCATAGGTATATTATTTTTATTTCTAAAAGCGTCTTTTTACCACATTATTACAAAACATAGAGATTTCTCTACCCTCTTGTAATTTAATATGAATACATTATACAAATTAACCTTCCAGAGGAAATTCTCTAAGAGTACAGAAATGTTAGATATGACATTAAAATGTAAATTTAATATAATATAAACCAAAAATCTCTTTACACAATAATGTGTAGCTGGATAATAATAACATTTTTATTTATTAACTTTTTTTTTCATATGCAGAAAGCAGGAGCTCAGCTCGCCTATGAACTCCAAGCTGCGAAGGTCAAGCAACGAATCAGGAACGAAGAAATACAAATCGAAGTGGTCGAGAGACGTAAGCAAATCGAGGTACCTCAGATATTTTTTATCTTTTATCTCAATCGTCTTTTCATCCTAAGGCCTCGCTTTAAAGCCTCGATTGAAGACCAAAACAAATAATTATATACAGGGCGCATTTATATCCACTGATGTCCTTTTAGGGGTCCACCTATATCGACAACTAAACCGGGCTCACCAAAAAAAAACTTGTGTTCAACCGCCTTCTAAAACATTTTTTTTTATTTTTTTTTTTAAATTTTAAAGTCTCGAGTTCTCGTAATTGGGAAACATTTTTTCAATATTTTTTGCTCATTAATGTTTGATATATATATATATAAATACTATCATATGAGATACAACCATAAGAAAAAAATGCATAAATCTAAAAACAATCTATAAAATATATATACATAATATATATAATTTAGTCCATTTTAAATCCCGAGCCTACCTTAGTACGAACGCTTCCTGAGTTTTTTTATAATGATCCACGTGCCTGCATATACAGGATGTTGCGAAGACTTAAGGGGGTAATTATGTTCCCCATTACGTATAAAAAGTCCGAAAATAATTCATGACCAAATGTATTAATTTTATCAATGCGCTCATGTAAATTCCCTTTTTTCTCACAGGCGCTCCACAAAGTCGGTCAACAACCCAGCACGGCGCGGTTTCGCTAGCGACCGAACTTATGACAAGAGCATTTTCATATTATCACATAAAGTTTACAATTTTTTACTCGGAAACCACGATGAATTTTGATATGAGGTCAAAACAAATCATGTTTGAAAACGCAGGGTCAATAAACTGGATTTTTTTATCGGGAACGGTCTTGCAACATGTTTTATTCCCAAAGACTTGAGGGACGTTATGTGTAACCTATTATGAGTAAGAAATGTGAAAAAAATCATCCCCAAATATAATATTATTTTTTAACGGATGGTGTAAATTCGATCAGCGCGCGAATTCCAATGCCGCGCGGATCGATAATGACCTTGACATCGTTTCGGCGTACGACAGCAACTGAGCGCTCACCACAAAGACTTAACATGAACCTTTTACCATTTTCACGTAAAGTTTACACCTTTTTTTTCTCGTTAATCATGATTAATTGCTCGTGTTTACCATTAGAAACCATTAGAAATTGCAAGACCGTGGTGACTAGTTGTAACAGGGGAGACACTTGAACGGGGGCAGCTGGAGAAGTTACCTTCCAAATGATGTTACGAGGCCAAAATTGTAAACTATTCATGCCACTAACAGAGCTTTTATAATGTGCTCGTGGCATTAATATAGATACCATCTGCTTTTATTTTTAGGTGGAAACTCAAGAAGTGCAAAGACGTGATGCGGAACTGACATCCACGGTAAAGTTACCAGCTGAAGCAGAGGCTTACAGGCTTCAGTCCATTGCTGAAGGCAAACGGTATTATTTTATGTTTTTGTAATATTACTTTGGATGAGAGTGCCAAAGATCGTAGTAAAATCATAAGTTTATACAACAAGTATAACTTTCCATGATTAAAGTAACTTGAAACCCTTGAATACTTTTTAGGTTCTTTTATAATGACAATATTATTTTAATATTGGTTAAACTAACATTTGGTATTTTGGTATTAAACATAATTGGTACTTTTTAACTTTAGATCATTTGTGGGCATCAGTACCCATTAGCACTAATTGCATTCTCTGGCGCTAATTACACGTTTCATATGAATGGCCTAATTAGTGAGCCAGTCAAACAGTGTGACAAATTGGCATTTAAAGTATCAACAGGAAATGCATATTACTATAAAAAAAGTTTTTTGTCATGTGAATGAAAGTACAAGAAAGTATAGGGATGAAACATGATAGCATTGCATTACTTCCCAGAACCCAAACGATCGAAGCGGCCAAAGCTGACGCTGAGCGCATCCGGAAGATAGGAGCAGCAGAGGCCGATGCCATTTCGGCTGTGGGCAAAGCAGATGCGGAGAGAATGCTGACGAAGGCGCAGGTCTACAAGCAGTATGGAGACGCCGCCATACTGTCCATCGTATTGGAAGCATTGCCAAAGGTATACTTGTCAATTTAATCTTTTTGTCTAAATTTTTATCTTATAGGACACTTTACGAGCGGTGTTTTTTCGTTTTTTTGAAAATTTAAAAGTACAGCATTACGTAATAATATTATACAAGTAACATTTAAAAAAAAAATATTGCTTATCTAGTTTACCAAGTAAAAGTCAAGGAACAAAATAATATCAAATTTTCATTATTTTTTTTTTTTATAATTAAAAGTTCTAATTAAAAAAAAACAGATAGATTAGTTAACTAGACTACCGCACTGGTAATCCCTCACAATGGTCTTACAAAAAAGGCAGTTCCGTCTTGTCTTTAAAAAAAAGAGATTTACTATGCAGACATGATTGACATGTTATAATTTTTTAATAAGTATAAATAATAATAAGTTATACGTTAATATATATTGTTTTTATTCTTATTTATTTGTCTTATATGTTTTTACTATACCTATCTTTATTCTTTTATCTCTCACTTAAATATTGTATGTAATTTTTATACGTAAATATGTAAGATTTGCCATAAACCAAAACCATATATTTTCCAGAACTCCTAATGTAACATGTGTCTTATGAATAAATGCTTTATTATTAATATTATTGAAATTTGACTTGAACTAATATAGGTAAAAGAAATACACTCTATAAGAAACAAACAGATATATATATATCTATATATATTATATATATATATATATATATATATAATATATATCTGTTTTCTCTCAAGTACAGGACCTCTTTAGAACCTTTATAAATATTATGCTATCCAGCACTTTATCAAAAAATTAAAAAATTATTCAAAATTTTTCAATATGGTCAAAGATTGTGTCATTTATCTTTTCAGGCGATTTGCCGCTATTAAAAAACAATCATCAAATATAAGTCAAATAACTTTACAACTCAATTATACAATTATATACAGGGTACCCCAAGAACATTCCCGCAGACTTCAGGGGGTGTTTATGTTCCCTATTAAGAGTAAGAAATTATATAACAAAATGCGAAAAATTTTCATTACCAAATTTATTATTTTTGTAATAAAATTGGGGTTAATCGATTTTATCAATCAATATAATCTGTCGACCAATAGCATCCCTCTTACAACCCCAGAGAAGGGGTAAGGAGTTACCCCTTCTTCTTAGACCGACCTCTGTTCGACCAGTGACATCTGACAGTGATCATTTAGCTCCGCTCTAATAGGGCGTTTCGAACAACACGGCAGATTAATGACCTCGATCTCGACTGACGCGGTACAGTGACCCAGTGACGTAGTTATCCGAGGGAGGAGCCATTGAAAAATACCTGTTTTTCACGATTTAGAATAGAAACTTTAACATTGTATTTCTTTGAAAGTATTATGAATTTTGATATAGTTCTTAACAAATAACACTAAAAATCGAAGGATTAATTCTCTGTTTTTTTTAACGGGAATGTTCTTGGGACACTCTGTATATTATAATGAAATGCTGAATCAATTTGTTGTGATGTTATATTTATTAACTTAATAGGTTGACTTATGGGCAACTTTCCGATAGTAAACGTGTACGTATAACGTAATTAAATAGGTTTTGGTTTTCTTTGCAGATTGCTGCTGAAGTGGCCGCACCCCTGTCCAAGACAGACGAGATTGTTCTCCTCGGAGGGCTCAACGAGGGCTCAGGTGGTGACATCACACGCCTCGTCAGCCAGATACCTCCAGCCATACAGGCTCTGACGGGAGTAGATTTGTCCAAGGTGCTCGGCTCCTTACCTGGAGCTAAAATTGTTGGTAGGTAATTCTTCTACTTTTATAAAATATTTTGACATGTCCCAATTCATATTAATGTTTTATAATTTAGGAATCTAGGAATATTGAAAGTTAAATATTGACTGTTAAAAACTAACCTATGAATCTGTCTGAAACTTAGTATGGTGTCGTTAAGGAGATTACGTTGAAAAATTCAAAAAACTTGGGGTCTTCATTCCTATCCTATTGATCTACCTTCGTAATATAACCACCATTCTATTTATTACTCTTAATAATAAAATGTACAAAGCATAAAAATTTACTGAACGGACTGTTTTCTAGTCTACAAGGCAGTCGGGAGTCGCACATAAAAATGCCTCCCTGATAACGCCGCGCAAATAAAAAATCTTTTATCTTTTTTGTGATTTCTTTTTTTTTTTAATTGCAGGGCAAAATCCAGTGACAGCGGTTAAAGCTACGGGTGTATGAAGAACATCAAAGAAGTCTCCCTTCAACCACCAAGGAGTTTAAAATAAAAAGATCACCTACACCAATAATCTACATATTATATTTGCCTGATTTCCCGTCATTTGCATACTTGGACCATTTCTTTCACGGAACATTTTCCCGCTCTGTGATTTCCACTACTTGTAGTAAATAAGCAGTTTTGTACTGGTACATTTCCGTAGTGTTTTTTATTACTTATAATTAATTGTACATAAAACTCTTAATTGCATATAAATAAGGACTCAATTTACAGGATTACTTTTAGATTCTCTCAATCAAAAAAAGGCATCTTCCTCGAAAAGCGTTCTCCTCCAAGTGGTCCTTGCAGATTACATTCAAATGTTAGCTATGTTTACTAGATCTCTTCGCATTATCTAGCCGGTACAGTCTCTATTACACTGAAATCCTAATAGATAGCATCGAAACAATCCGTAAGATTCTCCTGTTAATAAATAAATATCTCAGTTATTTTCCAGGCTGCGAAACGGAAAGTAGCTTTTTTCATTGCAAACCTGCAATCAATTTCTATTTTCACCATGTTACCTTAGGTTATAGCCAGGTTTTCAAACATTTTCGCTGACTAGTGTTTTATCACGTAGACAACATCAAGTCTGTTTAAATCTTACAGTTTGTAAAATATCGTTACTCATCGATTCAATAGGTTTTTTTGATAGGTGCCAAGAATTACCCTTGCTACAATTAATTACCGATAAGCAGTTATAGGATTTATCTATGTAAGTTATATCCATCAATGTGTAAATTAATTCTGTTTACACTTATGTATTTTCTAATCCTTTGTTCGAACAATTAGTATGGCTTATGCCGGCTCCAGGTTTGTGGGGTGAAATCCACATGTGTGTTACGTGGATTAGTATCATCAGTTCCTAATCCTGGTTTTATGATTTTTTAAAATTATTTTATACTATAAAGACCACCCTATAATAATATTCGCTACGAATAATGCAAATCTGAAGTCAGTATTAGAAATAAAATCTACTTCTACTCCAAAGATGCCGAGATATTTTTGACATCGTAAATCTTGAGAATGTGTTTTGCTTTCATTTCAAAGTGGTATCATTTTAAACGTAAATATTTTATTAAATACTTAAAAAATATCCTTTAATTCATAAATAATTCATGTTATAATTGCTTATTGGTAATTGGAAAGTGGGTAGCACTCTATATTTATATGGCTGCATTCTCAAATACAAATCAAAATAAAAGAACAGCCTGTGTCTCCAAGGACAGGGTGCTTGGTTTCTGTTGAATGACTGACAGATAGCCGATAATGAAATTCTCCAAATTGAGTCTCATTTATGTTTTTTAAATGGCGTTTATCGTAATTTGTGTTATTAGATTCATATGTTATGATTATATTACCTCAACATTATTTAGTTTTGTGTAGTTCAAATGTGTCATGTTAGCGCACTATAATGGCAAATGCTTTAATTCGTATATTACGTAATAATTATTGTTTTTTTTTTCGAAAAAAGATTACCCTTTAATTATTAATAATTCTATACACTAGCATATAAAACCATCTATGCCTTAAATTTTTGCTTTGTTTTAAATGTAATTTTACAATAATATTTTTTTCCCAAATTGAATATTTCTTGATATAATGAATGATAATTAAGTTGTACCAGTATTAATTTGTACCAATTAACATAGTAATAGTCTCATCTATGTTTATTTTTTGGAAATGAGGTCCTCTTAAAAATCATTTTATTATATAAATTATATAAATAACGTTTAACCTTAATGATAATATATTATATTAAAATGCAATAATTTAAAGGAAAGTTTGTAGTTTTTTGTAATTCAAAGTTTTTTTTTATTTCTTGGTAATAAATAATATTTTCCGCCTTTTGAACAATTACTCCTAATTTTATTTGTTTAATCTAGCATCTTACAATCTATTATTGGTTTTTTACAATCCAGCATCTGGTAGAATCTTTCCGCGAGTCTGTACCTCCGCACCATACGCCAGCGTGTGCTTTTTTGGCTAAAATGACATGTTGGTAAAATGACTGATGTATTGACTCTACTAGTGTGTAACACTATATCCCATTGCAAATATTAAAGAAAATTGCTAGAGATGAAATGATAAAATAGTATTGAATACATGCAATAGGTATACGCGACACATTTACCAAGCAACAGTGACAACAGTTATTGTAGTTGTAATAGTTGTATTTTCTGGGCTAATAACAATGGAATAACTGAACATGTTTTTTTTTTTATTTCAATGGTTAAAATATAATAAATAAAATCTCGCTGGTAAAGTGCAGTGTCCTAAGTAGTCTGTATAGCTCCCATTTTTTTTTATCTTAACAATTTATAAAATATTTAATGCACTGATTTGAAACAAAATATTTTTTCTTAAATTAATATGAAAATATGTGGAATATGCTACGCTGTGTATATCATCGAATAATAAAAATTAAGTTTAATTTGAATAAATCATCTTATGTAGTGGTTTTCGTTTTTAAAAGCGTTCACGTAGCGATTGCACATTCGATTGTTCAAATCTGTGCATTGTAATGTCGTTTTTAACGTTTCATTACTACCATCTTCCCTGAATCTTACACTAGCAAATTGAGCTTAGTTAAGCAGGGCCCAAAATAATGACATAAAGCTTAAAGTTTAGGAGTTTCATTAATAGTTCTAACCGGACAGATTTTGATGCTTGAAACTCTTTTGCCGAAACACAAATTCTATATTTTATATAAACACAAAATAGTTATTTTTTATTTGTGGAAATTCACAAGCTTTAGACTGATTACCGTTAAATTGCCAAATCTTACGATTCAGATATATGATGTTGTTATAATGTTTTGAAGTTTATACACTATTTTTTTCGATGCTAGAGATAAACAGATAGATATACCACCCCAAACGGCAGCCAATGAAGCAATTCATTTATTTTTACCTGAAACACGTCTGTGCCGGAGTATCATCGGTTAGCCTAATGCGATTATTATAGGCTGGAATATTAGATTACGTTTCAATTTATAATCCATTTCTAAATAAATGCATATTAAATCAGCATTACAGTAAATGTAATGGAAACACATTTTGAGATGTTGTTTTTCCTATAGTATGGAAATCTTAATAATTCATCAATCCCACACGTACTGCACCATCACACGCCAAAACCAGCAACATCAATGGAGCTAGCTCCAAAATATTGTAAGAAATACATTTCAACGAAAGAAACTCAATTCAATTATTTGCACCTTGTAAACTCCATACAATATATGCGGAAATTTATAATAAATAACAACCAATCCAATAATTAGTTAGTGAAATTGTTTAACTAATCGTTGAAAAAAATGTATCTTTAAAATAATTTGAACTTAATTTTTTAGTTTGAAATGAAACATCTATAATTAAACATACTAATTATAATTAATACAAAATAGCAGTATTTTTACAACTAAATTAAACTTTGAAATATAAACATTACCTATATTCTTGTTTTTTTTTTTGATATAATGTATCCATTATAACTGAATATTAAAAGTGGATTAGAATAATATTTAAGATAATGTTGTCTAAAGATTTTCGAATATTTTATTACACTTCAGCTTCTGGGCTAAGCGAGGTTTGGTCCATTAAAAATTGCTCTAATAATAATACCAATATAACTTTAAAGATTAACTAATACTAGAATTTTTAATGGAAGTCATTAAAAAAGTGCATTTATTTACAAAGCATTATATACTTATTTTAAAGTGCTTGCCTAACCATTTTTTTTTCAGTGACGAGTGCAGCCACCGAAAACAATTTGTGTACCCATAAATGTTTGAAATGTATGCCTCCTTATGATTATTTTATTTATCTGATACTTATAATGAACACAATTTTTAATTGCACGTTATTTAAAATGTTTATTGTAATCTTTAGTGTAATTTTTGTTTTATTTTTGTTATATTAATTAATAGTGCACCCATTATTACTAAGATTTCAAAAATTTAAAATATATATAATTTTATTTGTTTATTGAAGGGTAATTTTGGAGCGTTCATTTTGTATTTATTTTAACTCATTAAAACCTACCTATGTATTTATTTTAATATTCAAATATTAAATTTTACTTTACTTTATGTCTAAATTTCTGGATATTTTGTATGTAGGTATAGTAAACCAAATTATATTTTTAATTAACACTAGATCAGTAAAAGCAGTGAGGTATAAATTTTATTTATAATGTGTATCATCCAAAATGAGCTTAAATAAATGAATGAATTAAAATAATTTGTTATTTGAATGCTACTTTTGTTTCCACATATTGAATGTGCTTTGCTCAATTTATAATATTATTGGGATTGAAATTAATATAATAAATGACATTCATAATTTCATGGTTTGTATTTGTCATAGAAGGATTTGTATTTGTAAAGAGATCTGATTTGAAAGTGTACCTACAGTATCTTAATTATTTTTTTTAAATTCCTCACATACATTTACAAACTTTAAAACTATTAGAGTACTTACTATGAAGGTATCATAGTGACTATTCTGCAATAGTATTGAACAAAAGTATTTCTCTTAATAAATATGAAATAATCTTCTCCAAAATTATTTTTCAATTCACTTCACAACACAGTACAGTTTGTTTAATAACATTAACTGCATTAGATGTTTCACTTTTGATTAAATAGATATTGTAATAATATTAAGTCGAAATAACATTTTGTTTATTATTTTGACCTTGTGCGACAATTGTGTTACAAAAAAAATAATGTGTTCAATAAAATATGTATTTTTAATTTATGGCCTTTTATTTTAGTTTTTAACGTTTTCATTTTGCAAGATGTTTTTGATCTCCATGAAATATGTTGTTTAATTGAAATTACCTAATTGCCTAACCACAAACTAAGTGTTATGATAAATAATTGAGCGTGCGGTATCTCACCACACAAACTTCTATTTACACATGTGCATATCAAATACATTGCGACAGATATAAAATACCTACCTACCTTATGGTACCTTATAAAATAAGGAATCATAATATTAAATATAATACTAACGGCTAATACTGCATTATTACTGAAAAAAAAATAACCGAAAACAGTGCATACTCGTATTACAAAGTAATTGTTTATTGGTCCATAACACTGAAATATGCAATACAATTGGCAGGAAAATATGAAATAAATAAATTTCCATTTCAAGCAGGCCCGTTGAGCGTCTGGACCGCCGCCTACGGGCGTCAATGTTAAATTGCCGAATGTCCATGCTTTCCTAAATTTCTTTAATTATTTTTAATGCTATTAGCCTATTTATTTAATTATTTTTAATGCTGGTAAAGGTATTTTGAAAATGCTAACTCTATAAAACATTCCATTAAATTCTACACCTGATTACAAAAAAACAGAATGTTGCCTTTATTAAAATATTTTAAAAAAAAAATGCTAAACGTCTGTCAACCGCTTAGTAAGCAATTGTTTACTGTGAGTTTAGTCTAAACTTGTGTTTTGGAAAGATTTTAAGCGATTATAAGTACAAACTATTATTTATTTTATAATTTTTGTTTGTTGCATTAGCGTGTCACAGAATTCAAAAAATTATTTGTTTCTCTTCGTTTTTCCCTATGACAATGGCCATTTGTTGAGTTGTCAGCAACATAATAAAATTAGATATGTCGTACCTTTTAATATATTTGTTTGTAAATATATTTGGATAAGGTATTTCGAATAAAATTTTATTACCAATCGCATAGGTATTCCAAAATATACATTCTCCAATATGCTGATTTAGTAAATTACACATTTTCGCTGCTGTTGACAGATATGTTTGTTTGTTTATTTTAAAGATTCGCGTGTATATGTTACACACAAAGCCCACAGACTGCAAAATCGGCATTGCCCGGGGCAATGTTAACATTGCACTGCTACTGGGCAAAGTCCTCAGAAATGGTTGATTGGTGGGCATGGCCCGGTTTAATATTGGCAATGTTGACACTGCCCATTCAGCCAATGGGCCAAGTCTGCAATTATTATTTTTTTGCGGGCTCGGTCTGATTTATAGTGGGCATTGTTGACAATGCCAAGTGCATGTGAGCAGAGTTGAACAATATAATTACGTAGTAGAGATCTTCGTGACGCAAGGAGAGGGATGGGAGATGACCTAATTTATATGCAGTTATTTTGATCCCTAATTAACTAAGCTAAACTTGCTTGTGTTAGAGTCAGGAGAGATAGTGGTAAGCATACGTTAAAAAAATATGACTAGTGTGCAGATACCATCCAGTGAATTTAAGGGTGCTAGAAAAATTGTCTTTTTCTATTAAAGATTCATATAGTAAATAGTAGTAGTATGTATATAAGTATTATTATATGGTACCTATATCAGCCATATTTTAATAAGTATAGGTTAGGAAAAATTTAAATAACTAAACATAACTTACTTTTAGTACATTTTAAAAAAGCATTTGATACTTTAAATCACGAGAAACTCTTGGATGAACTGGAGAATTATGGAATAAGGGGTCCCCTACTAAAATGTTTCAAGTCCTTTTTCACAATAGAAAAATAACTATATAAATTGGTAATTCAAATAGTGAGATGAATGTAACCATAAACCAAAAATAAAAAACCAAACTCATACGTATCAGGTCAATTAATAAGGCGGCTACAGACATTCCATTAGTTCTGCACACCTGCGAATGTTTTATGGCAAAGCACGTGTTTTGTAATTGTGATAAAGTTGAACTGGTTCACTCCCATAAATATGTTGGTCTTATCATAGACGATAGGTGAACTGGGATTGTCACATCAACGATATATGTGCAAGAAGTCGATCATCTCATATGGTCTTAGAAGTTACGGCTTAACATTTAAGTCATATTTAAATAAAATTAAAAATAAACAAATCAGAAATCAGAAACTCTTGCTGAGGTACAAAAGGATCATTTCAAGGTAATTACGGGCAAATGTTTAATTTTTTCGAAATGTTACATATAGAAAATAAAGTAAAATATCAACTATGTAAAGGAAGTACTGAATAGTTTAAACCAAAATTAATCGTATTTACACTACAAGGCAAGTATCTAAAGGTCGATTAAATGTAACTAAACTAAACAATATCTCTTCGTTGAAAGGGAGCTAAAATTCCGAAAAATTTTAACAAACTATCAATAAACCTGCAATCAATTCAAAACTAAATACAACTAAATGACCATTATTAAAATACTTTCGTTTTTCATGGCAATTTTTTTTTTTTAAAGAGGTGTCCAAAAATGTATTTAGTAAATAAATACAATAGTAAAACAATATTAAGATAAATATTAAATTATATATTTTTTTCTATGAAATTTGTGCAACATTAAAACCTGTAAGGTGTAACAGATTAACAAATATTTCCTACTGTAGTATTTCATTCTGTGAAATCGATAGCTTCTACTTACCACAATTTTTTTACCTAATTTTTTTTGAATTGTAAAAGCGATACGAAATTTATATTAGGAGTTGTTTTTCCGACAAACCTGAAGCTTATAATAAAATGTATTGTTTTATGAATACATTTCGTTCTGCGACATTGAAAAAAAAGTAATAAAACCACATTCTAGAGAATTTCATAAGCTAATCAAGATGGTGCAGGTTTCAAGATAACATTTCATTGATTATCTACAATAAACATTTCTGGGATTTTTCCATGACCGTGCATGATTCTTTTGATATGTTCTACCTGTTACAAAATTGGTTCAGCCAACGAACAGCACAAAGGTGTAGAGTGCGTGAGCAGAGACCTATGCGATTCCCTCAGAAACGATTCGATTCTTCCGTGTGCTTAGGGAGCATGTTAAAACTCCTGGCGTCTAGGAGTGGAGCGGGGGGGGGGGGTACAAAGAAGTCCCACTTTTGGTGCTTTCGCATATATTTCGAAAATGGTCCTTGGGATTATTTTTTTTAAATACCACTACAACTTTTATACTAAACACTTTTTTTATAATTCCCAACCGTTTTCGAGCTACACGCTCAAAAGTGAAAGTTTTTGAAATAAAATTTTTATCTAACATTTTTCATCGAACATTCCTTCTATCGTCGGGTAGAGGCCCCTTAAGGGGACTCTTCTGGGTGGCTCGTCTAAAAACTTAGTTGCATTTGCATTTTTAAGAAAAAAACTATGCTTTATAATATTGTCGATTCTTGTATACAGCCAATAAACTATTTATAAATTTTGAATACTATAAAAGTATAGATATTTATGAGATAAAACGATACCTTGTATTAATTTTCTTCTGAGAGTCACAACACTATAGCGTTTGTATAGCGAAATGACCGTGTTGAGGAGAATGGCTGACAAGCCGAGTCTTGCGTACGCACGCCTCGAACAGAAACCATATCGCGTTGGCATGCCACAAAAACGTCTGGCCATTGTCTAGTATGTGCCCACACTAAAGAGCCTATTATTTTAAAGATAATGACTATGAATAAACACGATAAATCTTCATGCAGTCAGTCACACGGCATTCGATCATCCAACACTACAAGCTATATTAGTGCCTGACTTTTATAATATAAAGTAATAATTGATTGTTTGGCAACTAACAATGTTCCGATTGAGCGCTAGCGGTCTTCTTATCGCTGTAGTTGTTAGCGGTGGATTTTTTAAAAATTCGTTACAGGTAAGCACATTAATTTGCACAGTTCTAATATTGCAGCCGTTTCTACTATAAAATTAACCCATTTTATATACACACAAGTACCTGCTTAATTTATATTTAAATGCAACCATTTGTATTGTAATTTATATTTATTTCCATTGATAAAAAATATAATAAATATTATCTAGTCATAACAAATTTAAGGACAGATGTAGTGGCATTTAGTATGACTACCTCCTTAAGTAAATTTCGATAGATAGATACAAATACGATTATTATTTTTTGTACACATCTCATATGTATGCAGATACAATATATTTTGTTCACATTTTGCCCACGGGAGATCGCATGTTTTTGGAATGCTGTCATAGAACATTTTTGAATGTTGAATTTCGAAATCGACATCATCATCATCATCATGATGACATCATCGAAATCGGTCCTGTCATAAAAATACAGACAGACAGAATAACTTCGTTTTCTGTGTGAGTTGATTAGATTTTAAGCAACTTAATTGAGTTCTAATACCTCGTAGGTATTTGTATTTTATTGTATTTATTTGTCAAAGTATTTTAAACATCGTTGTACACTTTAAATTATATTATTTATAACTGCGCATACCTAAAATATGTGAACCCTTTTTTGTCTTTACTAATAGGTTATTCTCGTATCTATTCTTTTACCCATATCACTTTTTATTTAATTTGATCTGGTTTGAAGCCAATTATTTTAGACCGTGCTCAGCTAAGCTGTATCGATTTATTAAACTGGTGAGATACGACAAACAAAACAAGTGACATTTTATCCTTGAATACACAATAAAGACAATAAAAAATGTGATCATTAATAATTATTAAGTATGTAGGTAACTGACCCAGAATAATCACACAATGCAGATCGGCTTTGCTTATAAAACAGAAATACTACTTTATCGGTAAAGTTCACTGCCAAATGATCTCTCTACTGTGGTCAAATGCTATATTGTTAATTTTTATACCTATCTTTTAAAGACCAAGTTGGCTATTTTCATTTTAACATTTGGACAAGAATACAATAAATTAATTATTTAAACATCAATAAGTAGAGGTTACAAAAGGTTAAACTATTAGATTAAGACTAAGGTTTGTTTTTATTTTTGCATTATTTCGCAAAAACACTTTAAATACCTATTGACTGACGCATTCACAAACATTTAAAATTAATATGAAACAAATATATTACTGACCAAACTTATCAATAAACTTATAAACTTATCCACAACACACAATGTAATTGCAGTTCAGTTTATTGGTAAATATTAAGGTCTATTTCTTTGAAACTACATTTTGCATTCAGGATTATAAACCTATTTCGGTATTGAAAGTTGCGCATTAAAATAATAATAAAAAATTGCCGCTAAATTGTGACCTCAAGTGGATATAGGTGGATATTTTTGCCGATTTTTGTATAAGTGTTTTAACAATTCAGTATCGATTAGGCCCTACAGGCGGCTTACTACGGTGCCTTCGGCCCGTGACGACTCGTGCCTGCGGCACTCGGGAGAACTAAAAATAGTTGCGTTGACCTAGAAATTCCGAAAGCTTTCGAAAATGCGCAAAAACACCTTTCTAGCATGTTACTTAAATAACCCTTATACATTTTATGCGACGGCATAGGGGGGCTTATTTCACCCGTTTAATAGGGGTTGATTTCAGTTAATAAAAAAGCATCTTATGTCCTTCCTCGGTGTTCTAGCCATCTCACTATCTTTTTTATATATCACCAATTATGCATTTTTATTTATTTTAGATGTACATATGTGTAACGGGGGATGTAGATCTCTCGTTTACCTGTGGTAAGGATAAGGTGAGGATAGAGATAGAGTTCAGACAGGTAATTCTAACCAGTTTCTGACTCTGTAGAAATACAAATATAAATTAATAAATGACCAGTAATAACTTCAACTCGATACAACGTAAAGACTTGTATGTTAGTTTGACTACCTAGGAAGATGTCTAGTGCAGGAACGCGGTGAGTTAAGATTGAAGACTGAAAGTTCCTTCTTCGATTATGAAAACTAAACCGTGAGAAAGGAATTTATAACCCGTCTCAGGACGATCTGATTTCATGTCACAATGTGTGAAATGCAACTTAGATTTTTTCCAAACAAAGCAAATGCTTGTGACTTTCAATTAGGAATTTGCAAACTAATTAAGTCTAGTTGCCTTTGACGTCTATAGAAAACTTCCAGTTTAACTGGGCATGAGCTGGGTATCTGGCAATTTCGCAGGTGTACTAAGTGATTAAGTTACCAACTCGTGGCGGCGGTATAGTATGATTGTATAATCTATAAATACCCATCATCGTTCCAAAATACTGTCATCTATGAATTATTTATTTATTTATTTATTTTAGGAAACACAGCTCACATAGAAGTAAAATTACAATTAAACAATTAAAACATAATGGCAATTATTGTTTTCTCCCAAACTTAAATACAATATACAAAATACAATACCTTTTTTACAGTATATGTAAAATAAGTTAATGTGTGTTCCTTAAAATAGTAACTCTTGCATTTAACAACCATATCACAATATCTAATCATTAATGATATTTCACATTAGTTGTGAAACAAAGAAGCATTTGTATATTTTGTGAACTTTGCATAAATCTACAATTTTCTATCATTCTGATTGATAAAATTGCGACAAAACAAATGATAAATCGGATAAGGTCTGTCAATTAGATTTTCAGCTGTTATCAAAGCGAAACAGACACCTTTCCCTACATTTCCACGAGAGCTCAGTGAATAATCTATAATTTATATTCTTTATATTTTGAAATTTTATCCTTACTAAAAACATTGCCCATCCATCATCCCGAATTGATCGACATCCTAAAAGGAGTGCCTTAAATTTAAAAACATCCTGTATTTATATTAAAGCGACGTATTGAATTGAACCGGGTCAATTTCTTCATTAGTTTATGTACCTTGCGTGTAAAGTTTTGCGTTTTGTATTGTCATTTCTGAGTACAATAGCCAATGATCTTTTGAAACATATAGATGTCACACAAATTGTCCTTGTGAAAACCCGACACCGCTAGATTCCGCCCGCCGCAACACTCCGTCATGCTGGATAGACTTATCGCGATGACATATGCGAGCAAGCGAGACGTATGATACGCGAGGAGTGTACTCGACGCAAAGTGGCGTACTTGGCGTGGTGCGTTTTTCAACCTCTATTACCGTATCTATATGTTTTAAAAGATCATTGATCATATCAGTTACTATTTGACCAATAAATACACAAACAAACCAATTACCACCATTATACCAGTATATTTGATAATGTTTTTCAATAAACCGATTTGTTAAATAAATTATTATATAACCGGCGGAGATGAAATCATTATTGGTTATTTTACAGCCGCCAAGGTTAACCAGGACTGAGAATTTTAAAAGTTTAGCCCGTTTGGAATCGATAATACGTACTTACAACGAAAATGTAAAAATAACATAAGTGCTAATGTTATAGGAACTGGTATTGGTAGTAAATGTTTCCGTGGTTTTTTTTTATGTTAATAATGTTTACGTGATTCAAAAATGAAAAAATTCATTAACAATTTCTTCTTCGTAATCCGGTAACAACTGCGCAAAGCGCTGTTTGATTCCAATCAATATGAAATCCTTGCAGTTGTAGAAGGATTTTCATAACAATAATTCATAACAATAATGTTATGAATTATGGATAACCTAATTATAAATAGCCTCTGAATTATGTATAGCGTATGAATGATGAATAACTTATCAATTCTGGATAACATATGAATTATGGAAATTGTACGAATAGTCTATAATGTATAGGGAGAAATAATTATAGAGCTATGTCTTTAGTCACAAAGTACTATGAAAAATCCACAGTACCTACTATCTATGTAATGCTGCCAATAGTTAATTAATATAACCATTATAAGGCTGACATCATAGTATGAAAATAAGCATTATTAAACCTTTTTTTTTTCTTTTCATTTCACCATCTTGAGATGTCTACGGAGAACGACAAAATAACTCACGATTAATTAATATAATGCCATTTCATTTAAACAATTCACACAATTATTTATGCGTGAATCGTCCGAGTGCTCGTAGTTTTACATATATTTCTTTGTCATTTAAATTAGGTTGTTAATTCGTAAAAAAAAAATGTTCAAGTTGTATCCGATATTTGTATAAAATTGTATTGTGTGTGCGTATGATTAATTTAAATAATAACCCTGTGTTTTCGCAGCCAAACCTGTTTTTTCCAGGACAATTATAATATTTTTTGTTTTAATAAATAAATAAGTGTAACCTGCTAGTTTCATTTTAAACTTATTAACCTACAGTCATTCCTTTGATTACAGAGATCTACCCCAGATTCAGATTCATATGTGGCGGCTGTATTGGAGTATACCCCAGTCGTTGGGGCGACGGCATTTGCTAAAAATGTGGAAAATTACTTGAAGTTTGTGACTGAAGCCGCGAATAAGGTTATTTAATATTTATTCTGTCAGCGTAGAATTATTAATTACAAAATAATATATTTGTTTTTAAGTCATTTTTTTTAGGGCATTTTTAGGTATATGTAATAATGAAGAACAGGTAAAGAAAATAAACTATTTACAAACATGCACATTTTTTTAAAACTAAAATTAGTACAATTACGTAAGTACATACCAACAAATTAAAAAAAGAGAGAATTCGTTATTTATAATTAATGAGAAAAGATTTAGAGCGAGACATTTTAACTTATAATAAATGGAGAAAAAGTACACATAGGGCATTGCATCTAGACCAGAATAAAAAAAATATATTTACCAAATAAGTAATCAAACTTAATATAAATTTTTGTGAATGCTCAATATTGAACTATTGATGATGACTAGATTTTCATAACATAACTACTGCTGAAATCTTCGTTTCATTGTATTTAGAGTTTACGGTAATTCTCTGTTGAGAATAAAAGATGAATATTGAGTTAAAGAAATTATCCTTTAAATTATATGTAGATAATTCCTCGTTATAACTGTCCTGAGAAAAGCATCGTACGGTTTAAGGACCCACTAAATCGAAGAACCAGTAACAGGGGTTGCTTAAAATGATTTCAGTCGGCCGACATCATAGTCTTTCCCGAGATGACCGTCAGAGGCTCGTCGGCGTTTCTGGTTCCAAATCCCGCGGACAAAGTTAAACTTTGTAACCTACAGAATCATATTTATGACGAGGTAAGTAGGTACCTAATTTATTTATTTTAGTTTGATTTTTCTATTTATTTCAGTGTTACCTTTGAATGTCACCACTTCCGCAACAATGTGTTTTGCTTAGGTTTGAGAATGAGATGGAATGGCAACATGTTCATGTCATCCTGTCGTATTGTATCCCCATTTACCCATAATATGATTATCCGTTCTAATACTGAATGATCATCTGATTTCTTTTATGAGATCTTCTACACGAGAAGTGAAACGAAGAAGACGTTCTCATAATAATAACGCTGAGGAATTTTTGCATCATGCGCAGCATTCGAAAGCTGCTCTTTTAACCATAAACTGACGATTGATATGCATTATTGTATTTGCAGTTTCTGGTAAAGCTGTCATGTGCAGCGTTTCAGAGCTCGATCTATTTAGTGCTAAATATCGAGGAAAAATTTGACTGCACCAGTTTGGAGGACGACATTTGCAAAGAGGCCGTGGAGTATATATTCAACACAAATATCGTCTTTGATAGAGATGGTACTCTGGTTGATAGGTTTGTATCACTAAGTTTACACACTTATCAAGAATTGTTATAATTACATGTGACAGCAATGTCATTTTTTTTTTTGCTAAATAGACTATAGACTTTTTGCTCAATATCCCTTCAAACAAATTCATGAGATCTCTAAGTGATTCGGTGTTTGTAGTTTTAAGAAATTAGACTCGGTACCGTATACTATTATATAATATAACTAGCTGACCCGGCCACGCGTTGCTGTGGCTAAAGTTTTTGTTATATTACATTATAGTAAACAATCTAAGAGGAACAATAAGAGAACATCAGTCACGGAGTCCACTATGCTTTTTCACACAGATGGTATTTGTAAAAAAATATGGTGATCTCCTTATTTGACTTTCTACTACTATAACCCTTTAGTACAATGAAATTATTTACGAACAAAGACGAAAATGTTGATGTTGGTATACAAATTCACTGGATTGAGATTTGAAGGGGAAGTACGTTGAACACAATTAATTAAAATGTTCTTACACTTGATACTAAGCAGAAATCAATAGGTAAAAAATAAAAATTTATCAGATTTATTATTTCCATTTAATTTTATAACAAATATAAGTATATTACAGTATAATACAGTAAATAACATGTGACGCTTAAACTCATGAATGAGGTAGGCAAGGCAGACAGTCTTAAACTTTTAAACATTAATAATTTTTTTTTTGAATTATAAATACTTTCAATTTCAATTTAATTTAACACCAATCGGTGCACAATGTTTTTGGTTAACCTGTCTTTAGCTAACACAAATAGATTCGACGGTTTCCCAACACGTGAACACGCAACATATAGTTGCCCATGAGAAAAACATGGATTTTCCAAATCTAAACCACAAATGGACATTGTTTGACCTTGAGATTTATTTATAGACATGGCGAAAGCTAAACGAATTGGAAACTGTAGCCTTTTGAAGGGTATGGTAGAATCTGATGGTATCATCGGAATACGTGGCAGCAGGACCACTTTTCCTTTAAACTTCCCAGCCAAAATGGTTGCTTCAAGAATGTTTCCGGTGATCTTTTTGATGACCAAACGCGTACCGTTACATAATTGAGGTGGATTCAAATTACGGAGGAGAATAATAGGGGAACCAATCTTTAATCGAAGATTATGTGGTGGCATTCCAGGGATATCTAATGAATTTAAAAATTCAATCGGAAAATTTACACTTTCATTTTCATCAACAACAGTATCGATTGATTTAAAAGACATCAGATCGCCTGGTAACAACTCTTATATCTGGAAGTTAATTTCGTCAACATCAACGTTCTTGGCTGCCAAAATCGCCCGTTGACTAAGCCATTCATGATTCAAATAATTATTCTGTATATCCGGGAAAATACTCTGAATCAATTCAGTTTTATCCTGAACAACAGTGCAAAAATTGTCTGGTAGTTTAATGCATTGCGTATTTGGTTGCAGTTTTATTTTACCGTTCCCAATATCTAGTAGTTGTTCGGAAAATATTAGTGCTGATGGATCATTTTGCAATTGTACTCGCATATTTATGGTCAATCGAAGTGTTTCAACACTTCGCCATAAGAATGATTGTTTCAAACATGCATTAATCTCATCCGCGAAAGTAGAGCGAGGTATAACCGGTAAGGTCTGCCGGAAGTCACCAGACAAAAGTAAGATAGCACCACCGAAAAGTTTATTATTGCTGTTTAAATCTTGCATAGTTCTGTTTAATGCTTCAAGTGAATATTTGTGTGCCATTGTGCACTCATCCCAAATTATTATAGAACTCTTCCGCAACACTGCAGCTATTCCACTATTCTTTTTGATGTTACACATTGCATCTGGTTTATTATGAACGTCCAATGGCAGCTTGAATGTTGAATGTGCTGTTCGCCCACCATCCAGTAAAGTAGCCGCAATGCCTGACGATGCTAATGCTAATGCGATGTTTTTGTTGCGACCGTATTTTGGCAAGAATCAACGATATTAAAAATGTCTTACCGGTTCCACCGGGTGCATCCAAGAAAAAAAAACCGCCTTGTTCAGCAGCAACAGCCAGCATAATCCGATCATAAATAATTTTTTGTTCTGCTGTCAGTAATGGTTCACTGTTCATGATAATTGTTGCTAAACTTCCATGGTCATATTGATTTTCTCGTTGTAAATCGGTATTGACTAAGTCGGTGGCTGGACGATTAGGTGATGGCATACCATAATGATTAAGTGGTAAATTTGAAATAAGAACACATAAATCCTCGATCAAGACCAATGCTTCATTGTACATCTCTGATGTATAATCTATGTTTTGGCATTGATTTGTTTGTCTAATTCGGTGCAAGATGTCTTCTGTCATACAATTTTTATATTTTTCCCACAAAGTTTGTGCTTGCGAGGGATAACATGTCGCCAAAATAATTGCAAACAACTGACGAATGTTATTCGGTGTTGATGTCAACGCAGCATCAGCAAGCGTTAAGTCCCAATGGTTATCGTCTTCTAGCAATTGCAGTTCACGACATGCATCCTGGTATGTATTGAATACTCGACCATTAGCTGTTCATAAAAATTCAAAAGACGTTGGTCCGGGAACATTCACCAATAACAAACGTAAATAGAAGCACTCACGTTGCTTTGGATGTACCGTGTAAAGTCTCCCCAATGTCTTAGCTTTGAATATGCCTGTAATGGAAGGATGTGGTTTTCCTTGTTTCCGTGGCTCCCATTTTTTACTGGATTTGTTCCATGTGAAATAACGTGGAACATCACCATACACCAATGTCTTCGCGAATTGGCCAAAAACATCAGGTTTTTGACACAATGTAAAAAATTCAGTTAGAGTCGTTTTCGGAGCTTCGAACGCTCTTTGGAGAACATTTTCTTCAGTGAAGTATACACGTTGACCGTTTTCAAGATGTATTGCCAGATGTTGGACAGCAGGATCTCTTTCGTGGATGGGAAAGCTGAGAATATGCCAAATAGCTTCATTGCTGCTAATGTATCTGCCCATTTGGTATCGTGCTATTTCGTCATTTTTATTTATGTTTTTTACTTCAAATATGGCCAAATCACTGCCTTTGTTTACATATTTACAAATATACTTAATTGATTTAACAGAACTGCAAAGCTCAACATTGATATGAGCTTTGTAAGTTTTTGAAAGTAGTGGTGAGTATGGTACCACCCACTGATTATCAAACTCAACTTGATTTGGAAAGTTCGGCAGTCGCATTGTAAATGTGTGGCCACCATTCTCAGTACTTCTGCGGCGATACATTGGATAACCATCAATATCCGTGATCGTGTCATTCGTATGCGGCTTTGGGAAGTTTTTTTTACATTTTCCATTTTCCATGCACGGTGACGTCATGTTGAAAACACCGCATGGCCCATGGATCATGTGTTTGGTGACAATATCAAATAATTCTTGATCAATTAATGGGTCTGGAATTTCGGCTGAAATTATTTGATCGATTTCTTCAGGACGGATTCTATCTTTAAGCCAAACCAAAATGTGGGCATGAGGCAAACCTCGCTTTTGCCACTCTATCGTATACAGCCAACAACGTGTGATACCAAAAATTGTATATTTAACAATAAAATCAATTAAGGATTTCAATTTTTGTTTAAACACACGTGCAGTTAAATCATGACGATGAATGGCTTGTTGTCCTGGCAATAGTAAAGTTTGTATCTCTTCCCAATTCGGATTACATGTGAATGTAATAAATAAATCCGGTCGGCCGTAATGACGTACGTAAGTCATCGCATCTTGTATGTATTCCTGCATGTTCCGTGGACTGCCGATGTAGCTTGAAGGTAAAATGAAAGCATTACCGATGTCATTGGGATTTAAATTTCCATCGATGTTTCCAGCAACAGCATCTCGTAAGTGAATATATTATTCCGATCGTAGTTTTGACGTTTGCGTTTTGACGTTTGCCGCTCGCGTTGTTGAGGTTAGATTTTTTCGGTGGCATTTGACTGAAAATAATAATTTTCTTGTTCTTATGATATTCTCTTGAAGACGTTCGTTACACTGTTCTTGAGATTCTTGTGCATGACCTGCTGTCCTGATTCTTTGAGCTGGATTTCTTGATTCAATTTGTTCTGCCAACTGATGGGCTCTTTTAATACGTTTGCGTCGAATAACTGTCACTGTCAAATAATAACAGACATTAGCGCCATCAACCCAGTCGAAAGGTATCGACATCTGTCAGTTTTATGACTGCCAAATAATAACAGACAAATAATTAGCGATAAATTAAAATTGCGACTATAATTTGAGATTTAAACTATCCTATCTCTCAAGTGCACATCGAACTGCACATGGTGTTCAAATTTTATTATAATCGGTTAAGTGGTTCAGCCGTCCATTGAGGACAAACATTGTGACACGAGATTTATATATATTAAGATAATATACTCAGTAAGTATATTATTTGTTTTTTTTTACAGATATCGTAAGATCAACCTTTTTGGAGAGTTCGGAAAAACGCCATCGATCGACCGCGCTGTGGGAGTTTTCGATACTGATTTTGGAGTGAAGTTCGGACATTTCATTTGCTTCGATTTACTCTTCCGAGTGCCTGCCGTTGAAGTACTGGACAAAGAAAAGGTTAAGAATGTCATCTTTCCAACGATGTGGTTTTCTGAATTACCTTATCTTACCGGTAAGTGAAAACATAAACAATTCAATGTCGCGGGCCGTTTGTTTAATTAGCATTTTTACAAAGCGCCTGGGCGGATTACAAAATGGCTCACTTTGAAATGAGACCGACTAATGCTTGGCTTTTTTTAATGCGCTTGAAAGATCGTCCGGCGCATTAAATATTTTCGAAATATGAAATATAATATTAAAAAAATATTTAAAAATGTTAAGAATGTTTAAAAATATTTTCAAAAATATATATTTTACTTTGTCGACCGATGGAAAAAGACTATTCAAAAATAATATTAAAATTTAAGTATAAAATTTTGAGAAAAAATTGTACAGTGTCGAGATTACAGGAATATCGTTATAGTTATACCGATAGTAAAATCTGTTTGTTTTTCTGGTATTATTTTCCATCTCGAAAACTTAGGTTATTAATTTTTATGATTATTTTAAGGTATTTTATAGGATTTATCGATAAAACCTCAAAACCATAAAACTCATGCCAATTGAAAGTCAGGGTCCTAAGCTCCCGAGTATTTGTAACGAGTATACTTTAAAATAACATTATAGAACCTACCATATTTATTTATATGCATTCTTTTATTTTTACCCTAAATAAGGCAGGACCATTCATATAAATATTTCGTCCGTGTTTCCATTGTAAAATAAATAAATATTCAGCACGGAACCCTCGGCATGAACTCTGTTTACATTTGATCACGTTAAAATATTTCAATACGAATTAAATGTTGATCTGTGCTCGCGGTTTTATATTCCTTATTAATTTCCAGCTGTTCAAATTCAAGAAGGTTACGCTTACGTCAACGACATCAACTTTCTAGCAGCCGGAGCCAATTATCCAGCAGTTGGGAGTACAGGTAAGTGAATTTATACAGGATGTTCGAAAAGATCACTGCCTTACGAAATCTATGGTTTATTATAAAAAATAAGAGGGCAAATCTGTTTCGAAAATATTGATGTTTATGGCTTGATTTAGTTTTAAAATCATATTTTAGTTACATTGCAAGATTTTCGAATCGTTCATATTTCACATTAAAGGTGATAAAATTACTAAGATACAGGTACATTTAGCCTAATTAAGCAGGTCCCAAAAAACCATGACCTAGGTCATAGCAATAATTAAAAAAAAATGGCAAAATTAAAATTTTAACCTATTTATTTCTTATCTTTATTACACGAATCTGTAACTTAAAAATAAATAAATAAAAAATCCTCGCGTACGTCTAGTATAAAAAATGACTGTTATTAATGATATTATAGATTATTCTATCTCCCTCATATTTTATATCCCTTTAAAATATAAACCCATTGCATTACTAATCGATTTTTGTATATTTTAAGGCAGTGGAATTTACTCTGGTAAAGCCGGAGCAATCGTCAGCATCATGTCGGGCGTGAGGCAGAGTCGTCTCCTTGTCGCCAGGGTTCCGAAGATACCAGGAAATGTGGTGACAAACGAGGATGCTCACATCAGACCCAACAGCGCAGCGGAAATGGACGGACTGCTTCTCAAGCAGGACGGAGTCGAGGTCTACAGATCCCAGGTGATCGAGGAGGTCACCAAGGCCCAGGTCATCAATTTATCATACGGCGACACCGAATGCACCTTCGAAATCAAACTTGCTGAGGTGACGCCGAACGAAACGAAGGTATATAAACACAAGAATGCTCAATTCATTTTCATTGGCAATAGTAAGCAGTAATATACAGGATGTATTTAAATTCACAAATGTCCTTTTAGGGGATTTACCTACATCAACAACTAAACGGTGCAAAAAATATTTTATACTAAAATAATTATATTATTCTCGTAATTGGGAAACATTTTTCCAATATTTTTTGCTGATTAATTTTTGATTGTTGATATATAACAACCTCCTAAAAGGACACCAGTGAATTTAAACACCCCTTGTATAAAACGGGAGGCATAGTCTAGTTAACTCGTATACTATAAAAAGTTGAAGAGGATTATTTTTGTTTTAAAATTAAAATATTTTTTTTATCGAAAATATTATCTTTTCAATGTTAATGTCGTGTATACAAATATATTTTATATCGTTGCATTGTATACCAATACAAGCATGCATAGCTAAAATATTTATTTTATTTTATTCGGTGAAAATACAGCATCTAAACAAAAGCCTAATCTAAAAAACAGTAACAATAAAATACCATGATTTTTCACATACTCGTATATATCATAAATATAGAGTTCACATTAAATACTCGTATATACCAGGTGCAAGGAAGTAAGTTCACATTTTTTGTGAGTCGAGTGTCGGAGGGTGTGTTTAAGAGGCAATGTGGTTTATCAAACATACACAGATTATTCGTGAGCGAGACCGGTATAAAGCGGGTTGCGCGTGAAGTCAATAATAGTAGTAATAGTGTCATTTCTTTCAATTTTAGCATGGTGTTATTTTAATGCATGTTAATTTAGCGGGTAAGTCGAATTCAACCGTTTTATTTTTTATGATTGTTGCATCCGTCGACTCAAGCGAGTGTTTACATTCTTGGCTACTAACCTGCATTCGGGACCTATATGAGATATTTAATAATCAAAGGTAAGATATTGTATAATTTATTATTGATTAACTTCAACCTACTTAGTATCCGTATATATATTTATCAACATTTTATGTTTATGCAAAAAAAAAACAGGGACTAACCCCCTGGGAATAGATAACGCACCTGTATAAACAGGGTACGTTCTCTCATATGAGAGAATGTGTAGTTCGTGTTCTCAAATAATAACCACGAAAAATACGAATGGTTGACCGTATTTTAATGGTTTTGATTTGTTTTTTTGAATTTGATAATAAAAAATACAGCCTGAAAATACAAATATATCAAAAAATCAATCCTTTTTATAACAGTAGTAACACCGGATCATCGGAGGCACCGGGCGATAAATTACCGCGCGATATCACGCGATATTTTACTGATATATCGAGCGGTAATTTGTCGCTCGTGTATGTTGCATGTGTATGTTCTTAAATCCGTCTACCGATAGTTGTTAAACTACAATAGTGTTATAAAATTATTTCAAAGAAAACGCATTTTGTTTTGATAAAATTTAAAACTACTATTATTGTAAAAATTGTAAAAAACCAACCGCCGGGATCTTGCAGTCGATTGTTATTGCTAATATAACGGAGTATATATTATCAATATATTATATATTATAATAGGCCTGATTTGTGATTTATTTCTTCAGGAGAACCTTTCGAAGGCGAAATACATTTACAGGGCCGTAATATTCAACGGCGTGCAAATGCACGGGCCGCGCAACTTGGGCGAAATAAACTGCGCCGTCGTCGCTTGCACCGGCCAAGAGCTGACCTCGTGCGGGAAGAGGTATGTTGCAACGGAGGTCGAGAAAGTCCTCGTTAAGGTGATATGAGATAGTGGCGAAGTGTGGTTCCACACTTATCCTAACCAATTTCTAACTCCGTATGTATACAAATAGAAATTAATTAATAACAAGATAAACATTTGTATGTTAGTAGTCTACCTAGGAAAGGTGCCCTTCGATTATGAAAATAAACCGTGAGAAAGGAATTTATAAATCGTCCTAAGACAGTCTATTGTTGACGCGATATGCAACTTAACATTTTTCCAAACAAAACAAATGCTTTTATCTTTCATAAAGTAATTTGCCAATTATTTCATTCCAGTTGTCTTTAACGTCAATGCAAAACTTTCAGTTAAACTGGGCATGAGAACTGAGGTTCTGTCAATTTCACAGGTGTGAAATATACTTAAATTCCTTGCATATAGTATATACAATATACACTCTCATTATATTCGCTGCCTTGAGCGTCATACACATATCTACACATTAAGTAGCCTTTGTTTGAACTGGATAAAGATTTTATCAAACTAGGTATTGCAGTTTTCGAGTGCATCGTGTGTACAGATACAAAAATGTCGTAACAAAGTAAAATTTACAAATATCATTATTTTTATATTATTATTACTTTTTATTCTAGCTAAATACTAATTTCGATTTCAATGGGGTATGGGGTAGATGACCCGCGGCGGCATCCGGGCGCTCTATAAGGGGTAATTTATTTGATAAAATTATACCGTACAAAATAATAATCAGATATTTTTCGCCTGATCACGCAAACGAACTCTTCAAAAAATGCTCTAGCCTGCTATTCCCTACGACTACGTTATCCCTTATAGACGAACGATTGAAGTTTTTTCTTAATTCCGTCGCTCCCCACAAGCGACGCTTCACCTCTTAACTTCTCTACTCTCCGCAAGATGTCACTAATATGCATTTGCGCCACTCAAAATTAGAATAAATTTTAAGGAGGGGGTTGAAATGTAGTTAAATTCAACAAAAAGTACGTAATACTTTAAAGGTTGTTTTTATTTTAATAGCAACGAATTTGTAAAATTTGAGGATTTTAGGAGGTTGTCAGACTATTTACTTCTTGTTAAAATAGTACCAGACGGTTTAAACTTGTTGAATGCAACAAGAAATTTACGTCATTTTATAAAAGTATTTTTAATATGTTATTAGTTATTAATTTAACTTACTCATTGCCCTAGACTATATGTTATAAAATCACGTGCGATTGCCAGCTCTGTGTTTTAACAGCATTTGTGCATTTGTGGGCTTGAACAAAATCGTTTGTTTTTCATATAATACTATACAGCCTGTAACAACGCTTTAGAAAACATGTGATGGGTGATATATCACTCCAAAATAAGTATATTTAACGCATTATTGTACCAATCTCTAGTCATATAAATTAACATTTACCATACTAATGGTAACTATTAGTTTCTTTATTTATAGAAAAGAATCGTTCACCAGCTCACTCTTTATCGCAAAATCCATTGTTCAATAAAACAACTAGATAAAAAAAACATCTAATAATATATAAATGCTACACGGCAAGACATTATTGAGTACTCTCTTTTTCAGATTCGCCGCCCACACTGAAGTAGTCCCGTCACACCATTTCACCAGGATCAGCGTGGTGGCGCTGATTCCAGCTTCTCTCCGAATGAAGTACCACGGCGTGTCCTTCAGACCTTCGACGGTTCTCAGCTCAATGATCCAACTGAGTCCCAAACTCTACAGCTTCCACACTTCCGACAGGCTGGATGGATCCGACCTGTCGAGCGCGGTCATCGCGACCAATACGTCCATCTTGGACCTGTTCACTTTCGGACTTTATGCTCGCGACTTTGCCAATGACGATCACCCTCCTACCAAGCTCTCCGCGGCGAAATCGACCAAACTGCACATCAGCATATTTCTATTTACTCTTGTCCTTAATTTAATTATGTCATCCTGGTAATTAATTACGCTATGATCGTTTGTAAGAATATTTATGGGTATTTTTAAGACTAAGACTAGAAAACAAGAAGACTGCTCTCATATTAAAGTAACAGGAGTATCCTTCAGGCCTTTATAATATTTTTTGGAACAATTTGAACTCGGATATTTAATAAATAAGTTTATAAAAGACTGTCCGCTCTGTGTGAGTTTATTTTTGTTTTTTGCCCAACATTTAAAATAGAGAATGTGTCAGAAATGAAGATAACATTATTTTCGAGAGCAGAGATTCCCCTTAACGTTGAAACCAACGATCTTTTAGAACACAACCGCAAAACACGCTGATTTGCATCGAACGACAAACGTGTGTCATCGCGATAAGATTCGATTTTCGCAGATAGAATTGCGTTTCACGTTTTCTCCTCATCCGGCCAATGATGCTCGCGGATGAAGCCGGCAATGGCAGGCGGGTTGAGGAGAGGAGAGGAGAGGTGAGGAGAGATGCTCACCGAAGAGAGAGGGAGAGAGACAATAATAGCGATTAGTTAGTTTTTACTGTCTCTTTTTTTCTGCACGTGTCGTGTTTTAAACGATATTTGGATTCTTTGAGCACTGTCATACCATAGCCTAAGTAATGCTGTACCTTACCAATAAATAAAAGTATGTGCTTACCAAAAAAATAATTCGTTTTTTAATATTTGACTTTTTGCATTACTTATATATATATGTTTTTGTTTATCTTATATGCGTTTATATCAACACATGTGTTGTGCGCACGTTAGATTTCTGACCAAAAAAAAGGCCAAATGCCGTGGGTGCGAGTTGTCGCGCGTCGAAGGCACCGTCAAAGCCACCCGCAGGGCCTGACTGCCAATCTGACGCGAAACAGTCATAAGCGTCACATTTATTGTTACCTACGAACTGAATGCCCGACTTCCACGCTTCATGTGACATAATCCAACTCCTCACCTTGCAAACACAAACAAAACCATTTGTGGCTCTTAGATTGCAAATAAAAATCATGTATTTCTTTGTAATTTGCAATTATATCGTTCTAAAGATGCGTTTATACGTTTAAAGTCATAGTAAATATATATACAATATATCTTAGGTTATTTTTTCTTACACTAATCAAAATAATTTACTTTCCAAAAAATGCACAATAAATGTAAGATTTTTTCAACAGGAAAGATATAGATTTCGCGCTTTGGTTTTCGACGGAGTGAGGTCGTTTAGCGGAGTTGCTACGGGCGGAGTAGTGGTGTGCTCAGTGACGGCCTGCAGCGACGGCACGCTGGCTTCGTGTGGTCAAAGGTGGGGTTTAAATATTGCTTTGCTTTATATATTCAATTGCGTATATAAATAATCATTTTGGTGCAATTGTATTTGTGGTAGTGTCCTTTCCACGGCATAATATTATTATATATTGGATAACAGATCAATTGCTTATTTTGTGCAGCCATTTCACCATCTTCAATAGTGCTAAATCGTTCAGTGACGACCTTTATATTTATACAATGGCAATTAATGCCATTAATTTAAATTGGTTTTATGGCAATTCATTTTAAATATTCCAAAATTCGAATTTACAAATCGATGTTATGCCTAATTCCATAAGTTTTGTTTTGATTACTTTAACATTTCGATAGATTGACAAACAGACAATAAAACAAAAAATAAAAAAAAAAATCTAATTAACCATAAATTTGAATAATAAACGAAAAATCAAATTAAAAGTTCGTTTTTCAGATATCACAGCTGGCCTAGGAGATGTTTTCACTCACCCTAGTTATCTATAATTCATGGTTTTACAGGTTTCGAAGTTATTCAACGCTGGACGATGGCCATGTTACTTTCGAAAATGTTAACGTAACGCTGACAATTCCATCATTATACACGGCATCTTCAAACAGCTTGGTAGTACCAAATGTTTTGGACGCAACCATCAGGCCCTTGCCCGTGGAGAAGTATCGGTTCGAAAGGTTCGAGGATGGTGCCAAGGACAAATACACGCTATCATCGCGCTCCCCGGAGGATTTCTTATACAATTTTGGAATTTGGGGCAGAATTTTCGATAGAGACGGAGAACTATCGACGTCACTATAAATTTTATATATTTTCATCGTCTTTTCGAGCAAAAAAAAATTGCAATATAAAATCGATTGACTATTCAGGTATTGCTGCTGGTGCAAGGAGTGCAGTCCCACGTTAAACCACCAGATAATTCTTTACCGGTCGGAAAACTTCAAACCGCCATATAGACCATCTCATACAAATGAGACGCATACTGTAGTGGTAAAAATGACCTTATTGCTGCATTTATTTTCCCACATTCGGACGTGCAAAAATAAATGGGTAAAAGTAACCTGCAAAACAATTGTGTCCCTGCGAGCACATTATTAACCTTTATGTGTAAATATATTTTTTTATATTTTACTTATTTATATAAACATTTAGGTCGATAAACGTAATAACAAAATAAAAAATAAAATAATGTTAAAATAAATAAGAGTTTTTCTTTCTAAATTAATGTGTGTGTAGGTAAATCTTATCTTTTACAATCTCATACAGATGTATCCTATTTAAAAATGTAAGTCCTTTTACATCATGGCTGCTAAAAGTTCAGATACTAGTCCTGGCCGAAGTAAAATATTTGGGAACGGCCCTGACCATGGCCATCCTAATGAATGTCTCCGTTTTTTAAACATTTTTTAAATAATATGACCTAGGTCATATACAATTATTTTGAGCCCCACTTAACCCTTGGGCCTTATTATTTGTTGATAGTCATCGTAACTGTTAAACCAATTTTGATCCAATTTTCTGGACTGTTCGGATATAATTGCCACCACGCTACACGCTACTGGGGACCAAACAGTATGCGAATACCTACGTGTGATGGGCGATTGCTAAGTCTAACTGCACCGGGCGACGCCGGGCCCAGAGCTTGTCAATAATTGAGATGTGGCATTGCATTGCATTAGTTCAAAAGGTTTCGTAATCTAGTATATTCCAGCTATTCTATGATGCCGCGGCACAACGTGTTTGTTCCCTAGTTATGTATCTATTAAAATTGATAAAAAATAACACTGATAAGAGTTCAACGGTGTCAAGTAAACTGGATCAAAGTGGTTTTGTTGAATATTGCAATAATTGTGATTGGTGCTACCCAGAAAGCTACTAAGGAAGTTATCACAGTGTGATTAATGATATTACAGTGTGATTTTTATATGACAGTCGTAAGATTTATACTTAAAGAATATGGGCGAAGCCGTTTTGTACAAAAAATAAATAAATGAAGACACATTTAACTAGATTATGAGTAAGTTTGTTTAGTTAGGTTGTTCTATCCTCATTTGTTAATTCAAAGAGATTAATTTTGATAAACAGCTGTCCATGAGAAAAACATTCTGACTCGTCCTTCCATCGTAATGAAGAACAAAATGTGTGCACACTACAGTCGATATGGTGCATTTGGGTCAACGATCTTTTAAAACATATAGATACGGCAACTGAGGGTGAAAAACGCACCACGCCCAAGTACGCCACTTTGCGTCGAGTACACTCCTCGCGTATCATACGTCTAAAAAGATCGTTGATTCCGGTACTCGCCGGCCGTAACTATTTTGACAGTCGCCCTGTTATTTTTACCCTGGCGGCCAGACTACAGCTTCCGTGTCACGGAAATCTCGTTGTCACTGACACCATGACAATGAAGATGGTGACGAGTTCGCGCAGTTATTTTGTAGTCGTTTAAGTATTAGGCTATTTTGAAATCGCGTACAACGTAACCTCAGTTATACGATTATACCCACTGCTAGGTACTACCATGGGATCGTTGTTGTATCAAGATAAGGTTAGTAATTTAAAAACAATACATTCTTTGTTTTTTCTCCTGCTCCTGATAAGTAATTTTATGACCTTAAAAAAATGGCCTATAACATTGCCGAAGATCTGCGCTATCCAACAGCGAAAACCACATTTGAATGTATTCCGTAGTTTTTGGAGAAGGGTAACACCTCGAAACGCAACTCTCATTTATAATTAGTAGTGATCTAGCAGCTTTTTTTTAGGTATAGTTTATATATATTATAGTATAGTATTTAGATAAAATGTTCAGCTTGTTTATATATTGTAGCTTAATCTTCATTTATCTGCTATAATGGCATCACTCTATTATAACCAGACCTATATATAGTTGTAATCGAAAATTCAAGTCGAGTCCATCAGCATCTTTTATACTTTTTAATTTACAATTTTAAGAAAAGTAGTAGAAGGTACATTTAAAGCAAAGTATGGAGAAAAAACGACTTATAATTTCATAATTATCAGTGATTTTTAAATCAATAGACTGTATAATATTTTGTGTTATTAAACGAAAAAAAAAATGTTCAATAAAATATATCCGCTATTTAAAAAAAAACAATGCTATACAAATTTTCATACAAAATGGTAGGCCGCGATTTATTAAGTAGGTAGTCGCCTCCGTTTCATACGGTACAAAGTAAAATCATGTTTAAAATTATCAAATAATTATAATAATAGTTTTGTGTTTCAAAATGCTATGCAATTTCAGCCAATTGCCTAATATAATATTTTAAACACATCAATTTTTAAATTACCGTTGATGTAGATATCAAATTAATCATTATTATTCATAATACAAATAAAATATAAAATATTACATATGGCTATCGTTTCTACTCGTGAAGTGTGTTTCGTTCGCGGTGGCGCATTGTTCATTATACTGATTTTATATTAATTATGGTAATTCTATAAATCATTCTCACGGGCGAAAAATAATATTCACACCTATGCAGAAAATTTAAAATAAACGAAACAATGGATCGACTAATTATATATTTGGAAACACCCGTTTGATCTGTTGTAATAAGAGATAAGCGTGGTTGTTGTATAAAATGCCGATTCTATCAATTTACGAACCACTCTTTTAAAATAAAGTGCGCAAGGCGCTGGTACAATTAACACGCTTAGGAGTATATAATACTATTATATATATATATATATATATATATATATATATAGTAAATATTATAAACCGAACTTTATTAAAAGCAGAATATTGTTTTTTTTTTATCGCATCTAAGGCAACATTCTGAATTATCAAATTATCGGTAATGCCACCCGTATCGGTGACAGAGGTCAGTAGTGTTATTTCTAAATTTAGCTATTTCCATTATTAATTTTGTCTTTAAAATGTGTTATTTTAAGTGTTATGTTTAACTGAATCTAAATGTATATTATATGAAGAAGTATTAAGGTTTGATTTCGTTTATTTTTGGTTTATAATAGACTGTCAAATATTTTAGGCGCCAAAGCGCAAATTGCGAGTGGCTCTGATCGGCCAGAGTAAATTTGCGGCGGAAGTATTCAAACTACTGAGGGATGATGGCCATAAAATCGTCGGAGTCTTTACAGTTCTGGATAAAGGAAACAGAGAAGATCCTCTGGGTACATTTTTCTTTATTTTTTCGATACAAACTATATGAATTCACACGATATTTTTCAAGATTTTCAAGATATTTATCTCGGCTTGTGTTGTGGGTAACGTTTTTGATGTCGTCTCGAGATTTTCTAAAATATTATGAGAAAAATAACTTAAGCATTTAGCACAGTATTAATTATTAATTTTCTATTTTTTTTATTTACCCAGATACTTAAAAAAAAAACAATAATTAAAAATCGGTGTCAATAAAATTAAAATGGATTACCTATAATTAAAAAATAAAGACATGTGATATTTTAAGTTGATATGTAGATGTATGAATGAATATTCAAAAATATTTAGAATGCTAAAAAAATATTTTTTATTTTGTCTTATTTATTTAGATATTTTTCATCCTATCGGTATCAAAGAAAATTATTGATTTAAATTGTGGGATTATGGTGGTCCAGTTGTTCAGGTTTTTGACTATTGCCCTTGCGGTTACAGGTTCAAATCTCTTGAGTATATTACATGCAAAATTATCTTAGAGCACATAATCAAAGTAAAAATGACCTACATAATAATAGGGATTGTTTGAAAAAGGTTTTTAAATGCCAAATCATAATTTCTTGAGAACATATTATTTACAAACACAAATGTATGTCCTAATGATTGTGCTTATAATGTGGAGTATGGTTGCATTGAGAAGGCTATCCACAAAAAAATATATGATATTCTGTATATTTCTTTATGATAATAAAAACATAAAGCAAATAATTTAATCTATTAATATTATTTTCAAAATTCAGCCACAATTGCCAAAGAAAATGAAACACCGGTATTCAAAATTAAGGCTTGGAGACTTAAAGGACAGATAATACCCGAAGTCTTAGAATTATATAAATCTGTGAGTAGCCTTTTTAATTATTTTAATTTTAATTATAATATATATTCTTGTCTGTTTCTAATGAGGATTGTACTGCATCTATTTTTACTTTTGAATAGGTTCTAAAATTGAACCTCATTTGTTAAAAATTAATGCGTTAAGTTTCAATTATATATATAAATAAACAATATATTATTGCAGTAGGCTGAATGACATAGTATGAAAGTAATTAACACCATATAGCTTGAAATTTAGGTAATTATTTAATAACATTTATATTACGAGGTTGTGGTTAAAGCGTTAGACTATTGACCCAGCATTCGCGTTTGAATTCGCACATTATTATCATATCATTTTTAACGCTTTATTTCTACCATCTCCCCTGACTCTAGCACAAGTATATTTAGCTTAGTTAAGTAGGGCCTAAAATAATTGCATATGACTATTATTCTAATGTCATATAAATAAATAAGGACAAATAGGTTTAAGTAGGACCGATCTGGCCATCGAAAGAAAAATCCATTGCACGAGAATCCATCATTCTTATTTCATCCATCGTCTTTATTTTGCACGAGAATCCAGAGTTTTTGAATCCAAAAACATTTTCTAACACCCTCATACATTAAATCTGTGTCTTTAAAATTAATTTGGCCAGGTTGGTCCTACTGGAAATCAAAACCAGAAATCAAACTCTTATGCCATTTCAAAACGCATCACCAAAATGACAATTTTGTGTACTAATAAATTGTAAGATTTAACAGTTAAGAGAGTGAACTGTAAGTTGTAACCCATACAAGCATCGTTTTCAGATTACTTTAAGTCGGCAACGTTTCAATATATTTAAGGTAATATTTGTGTGCCAAGTTAACCTTCTAAGTGCAGTAAAATATATTTTAAAAAAAGCCCCCATATAAAAGAATTATTCTCAACTAAGCTAAATGTGCGTGTGTTGAAGTAAGGAGAGATGGTGGAAATGAACCCTTAAAAATGTTATGACAATATAAACAACGAGAATGACCATACTGCATTTTTTTTTATTTGTTTCGGTCTCATGCCCTTACCTTCCTATCTCCAATTATTCCTAACCACAATGACTTGTGTGTTGTCTTTGATAAATACATGTTTATCAAACATTATTGGTCCATATTTTGCTCCATTTTACGATATGCAATTTCGTAATATTTTCACTGAAGTTATTGTCCTTAATAAATATGTACATAATTAGAAATTGTTTACGCTTCCTTATCTTTTTGACATCAATAGTTTAATTGGGTTTATGACTCTTACTTTAATATATGATTGACTCATTTGACTTTCACACGAGATATTTTTAATCTTGTTTGTGGAGTTGCCTTGCCCAATAAACCCCTTTGTGTAATTTGTTGTACTATAAAAAAAGATTACAATTTTCAACTGTTAATAAAATGTTAACAACCAATAAATAAACATATGCAAATCAAATGTGTGTCAAAGTAAATGATTTTTGGCTATGGCAAAAAGGTATTAAATAAGAAAAAGTACAGGTTTATTTAAAATCACTACATCGAAACCTAAATCGGTCTGCTTAATAAAAATATTTAGTTAATAAAAAATGTTTAAACAGTTTTAAATCCATATTGGAATAGTGGTAGTAAAAAAGCAATACCTCACCCTATACACAATGTAACACTCACGACATGCTCCACATGACGTAACCCAGGTCATGGTTTGTTTATGTTTAGGACAGATTGATGCGTTGCACATCGTTATGCTGTGAAATTCATTTTTCTCGTAATTGAGAAACATTTTCCAATAGTTTTTGCTGATTAATGTTTGATTATTAACCTCCTAAAGAACAGTAGTGTTTTTAAATAACCTTGTATAGATTAAATAGTTAATCACAGATATCTAAAAACACGGATCAGGCAAGTTTTCTGGCGCAAACCTAGGCACGAACAGGTGTTGTGGACACCTGTTCGAGGGGAGCTCGCTGCTCATGATTGGTCGAGACGCCTTGTCTTTGATGGTTTCGACAGTGAACATCATTGTGGCCTAAGCCTTCTAATATCGATACAGTTGGAAGTTAAAGTTTTACGATTAAAAATTACCCTAATTAGTTTGTTTACATACTATTTGCTCAGCGCTTTTATGACGACACTTTGTTGTTTGTCAATAATCAAGCCGTAATGCATTTATATATCAGTAAACAAAAAATGATTTATGGCTCGGTGTACAAGGAGTAGTTGTTCCAACTTTAATATCAAATAAATAAAATGCACTTGTGGATTGAGTGATTATCCACAGTTTTGAGGTTAAGTATCTCCATCATGGCATGATGGCATGACATGGCATTTCTCATATAAACTTCTAACAGAGTGATAATCTGCCTAATCCCACCAAGATGTATTTCTCTACCTTTGACTATTTATATGACATTATTTCAGGTGAAGGCAGAATTGAATGTATTACCCTTCTGCACACAGTTCATACCTATGGATGTGATTAATTATCCATCGTTCCAGAGTATATGCTACCATCCATCGTTACTTCCTAGGCATCGAGGCGCATCATCAATTTCTTGGTATGTAACACTTTTACTACAACCTGGTTTCTCTATTACCAAAAACAAGAATGACTATGACACCCTGTAGCTATCATATAATATCAATTGCTTTTAGTAGTAGTAAATTATTTAACCAGAAACTAACGTCTTACAGCTAGGCCCTACAAGCATCATTAACGCCTGTGGTACCTGACATTACATGACATTCTTTTAATTCATCATAAATTTTAACATCATTTTAATTATCACCAGTATCTCACAAATTTTTCAAAATTCCCCGTCAAGTGATTCAACGGAACGCGAGTGCATCATTTTTGAGGATCAAAATAGTACAAATTTGTTCTATGGATGTCGGTAGACAAAATTATGCATTTTGAAAAAAACTCATTAAGTACAAAAACAACACCACACTAATTAAAGTAATAATGACTTTTTTATATTTTTTTCAGGACATTATTTAAAGGTGATAAAGAAGGAGGCTTGACAATATTTTGGGCCGATGACGGTCTGGATACGGGACCTATCCTTCTACAGAAATCCTGTCCCGTTCTGCCTGATGATACGGTTGACACACTGTACAACAAATTTCTCTACCCGGAAGGTCTGAACTCTCCTAGTGATAACCTATGTGTTTTTTTAACCCGTTCGTGTCCCATTTAGTTATCATTTTGCTCTAAATTTGTCCCAGATTCATTAATCAGATGCCATTCTAGTTTCAACCGCTACTTCATTCAATTTTGTACTCATTTGAATACAAAATTATGTAACTTCAATCACTGGCATGGTTAGCGGTGTTGTATGTAAAACGGAGATCAAAAATATATACCTAAGTATACATTATAGATTTCCATATGCATTCAAACCGGCATCACCGTCAAAAATTACTCCTGTGATTACTTCCCGTGATTATGGACATTGTATCATGTCGAAATGTCGATTCCCTATAAAGTCCACACGGTATGATCCATCAATTAACGTTTTATAACTACATGGAAAGCTTATATACAATTATTTTGGGCCCTACTCAACTGGGCCAAATGTGCCTGTGCTAGTCAGAGGAGATGGTGGTAATAAAGCGTTAAAACTGATATGACCATGTGCGGATTCGAACCCGTGACCTTTGGGCCTTAACCGCTAGACTGCCACGATCTCATGATTTGATTTACATGTATTTTTACTAAAATTTTAGGTAAAAAGGTATTTTATTTAGTAAATAAATCTATATTTTTATTTTAATTCCGGCTTAATGTGTAATGAAATACTTTGAAGCCTGTTCTAATAAAATAAACTGCTTGTACTAGTATCGGCGGTTGAGAAACGTTTGACTTTAATAACTCCTATCTAGCCCTGTCACATCTTATTATTTGGAACTTCACCTAAGACAAATTGCTTGTGCAAGTCAAAGAAGCCAGTGGTGATGAAGCGTTAAAAACTGTGACAGCTCCTAATGTCTGATTAAACTTTAGTCAGATTAAAGTAATAATATCTGTTTTAAGATTAATTAATTTTTATATTAGTATTTCTATATCAGACTTTTTATGTTTATTTTGACATGACCTTAATAATAATCATCTTGGCCTTTAGTTATTACAAAATAACTATAAATGAATCAACAATTACATGAGTTAATTCAACAATTCAAAATATTTCTCGGTTTTAAATAATGTTCTGCGTGTTTTTTTTAGCGAAATCGTGGAAACAAGGTCCCGAAATAGTAGTTTATTATGAATTTAATATCACCTTCACTGCTCCCTAAAAAAAATGATAAATTATTCACTCTGATGAATTATTTATTGTATTATTTGTGTTTTCAGGGAGGCGCTGTAAACCCAATTCCCATAGCCTTGTTATATATTTGTTACAACAGGTAGGCTATCTCACAAATTTTGTGAGTCTGTTGTGAATGTAATAAATATAAATGCCACATAAAATGTTAATATTTACGTTTTTTAAATCGTTTATTAACAATCATGACTAGCTGAATTGTGCTGTCTACGCTTAGTACCTGTTAACGGCGTTTGGCACCTTCGCCTCTTTGGTTCCCATCCGTCAGCATACCGGTTCAAGTATTTCATTCAATTTTTCTTCCTATGTTATATGCGCAACTCATTTTTCGAAGTGAATACTGACAAATATGGTAGCTTACAATGTCATCAATGGCTTACAGTGTTGTGTATTTGTGGTCGCTTTATTGGAGGCAAATTCGCTAAGCCTGTTGTGATCTTGTGAAGAGTGATGTTTTATCTACTTTTTTGTGAATGTAGATTTTTAAGTGTCCTAAGTTATAAAATGCATTGTTTATTTTCAAATATCACCGATTGATTTGGGAGTGGCACATTTTAATCATTTTCATTACTCCATTAACTTTTACTTCGACTGCCTTTCGCTAGCAGTCAACTCCAGCAACCATGAAACTTTAATATTTGCCCCAAAACAAACACTCCAATGACCTGCAAGTCTGTAGAAACTTCTACAATCTCTCTTGCTATATTTATTTTCGTAGATATTACTTAGCTAGTACCATTCTTTCATGAATCAATCAACCTTATAACCTAAAATTACGAGCCGTTTAAAATTATTTTTATTAAATTATAACATGCAATTATTCTGACTGCATTATGTTTAGATTAGAATTATTGGAAATAGAGGATTCATTTAAAAATATTTCTGAAACTTTTAAAGATTCTCTTTTATGTATATGGCAAGAGCGTAGCTTCCATCGAAATTACTGACCGGGGTCAGACCCTTCATGAATAGGCCAAGAAAGATCCTTAATCTGTACCGTTCAGGTTCCCTAGATTTAGATGTAAAATCTATATATTGAGTTTGGAAGGAATACCGGGAAGACAGGGAACAGCTAAAGTATTTACAATTTCCTATATAGGTTTAAGAATTCTCTGTTACAATCTATCGGCAGTCTTTTCATATTTAGATGTGGAATAATGCTGCCAGAGTGGCATTAGTATCTCAGATATTTAAACAATTATATTTATTTTTAATTGAAAATGTGACAGTGATGTGATTTTCATAATTACAGGTATTAAAGCTTTATCGGAAGCGGTCAACTTGGTGGCTAATGGAATTGCACCAAGAATCCCACAACCGGAAGAAGGAGCCACATATGACCCTGCATTGTTCAAACCTGAAACTCATGTGGTAAGTTTCCAAAATATGTTTGCTATTATGTTGGATAAACATTTGATTATATTTGATTTTTATTTTACATATCAAATAAATAATAAAGAAACAACCAAATATTATAATTAAGTATGTAGCCGTTATTGCTAAAGTTCATTGAAAAAGTTTGTTAAGTTGAAAAAAAAAAGTTAAAGTAAAGTAATAAAACTGTATTTATACATATTTTTTCATAATTTCCCTATGAATTTGTACTTTTGGAAATTGAGGTTTTTTAACTTCAAAAGGTTATGCGAAGTGTCGGCGTGGGGTTTGCAAAAATGCCACATTTTAACTACAAAAAATTACTTTTCAAACACTTCTTTGAAATGAACTGCTATTGTAAATAACATAAGCTAAAATAACATAGAATTAAGTGTAAAGTGTATGCATAATATAACTATAGTAAACATGATATGCTGAAAATCAGCACCTTTCTCTGTCAGCTGAGCAGTCCTCTTATCGGAAAATGCTTTGTTTTTGTTCTACCTTTTTTCAATAAAGAAGCAGTTTTTTCCTTTCTTTCTTGCATACATTTTTCAATATTCCCTTTATTCCCCAGCGGGCTCAAAAATATATTTTTTCTGACCCTTGGAATATCTGCTATATTTTTGCCTAATTTTAATGTTCTATGACAAACATGCAACAAAGTCTTATTTATTTTAACCCGGAGCCCGGAAAAACAATTTATTTTCAAAGAGAGTTCAAAGTTACATTGCCGTGTTTTGCTCGAATGGAGATATATCAATATTTTCTGTAATATTATAGATCGATTGGTCGAAAGGCGGCGAAGAGTTGCACAATTTCATAAGAGGCTTAGATTCATCCCCGGGAGCCTATGCTTACATAAAAGGCACCTCTTTGAGCGGTGAGAGCGCCAATAGTGACACGGATAAAATAGAAGTACGCCTCTATGGATCATCCATTTGGAAAGCGGAATATGCATTCAAAGGGGATGCTGTCAATTTCATCGGCCTAAAAAACCCAGCAATAGTACACGAAGATGGCCTGATGATTACAGCAAACGATGGAGTGTCCGTTAGTATTATCTTTAATTGACATAGTTATTTTGATATTTAGACTTTATTCCAAAATTGGTTATGAAAGTAACATTTCAATACTATTAAATCAATATTATACTGAAATTATCTCATTTATCAATAATCATATTTTCTGTATGTTTATACTGTTTTTTTTTATAATAAATTTTATTTTTTAGTATGTAACAATATTCTCATTTCAATCATTCTGATTTCAGATTAACATAAAACGGCTAAAAGTAAACGGCAAAATGATCAAAGCAAAAGATTATTTTAAGGGCAAAGCGACACACGCAGTGGTCGACCTAACTATAGAAGAAAAACAATTCATAGCAAATGTCAAAAATGTATGGATGGCTATTCTACGGTTAGAGATAGCCGACGATACAGATTTTTTCACATCCGGCGCTGGATCGATGGACGTGGTGAGACTGATCGAAGAAATACGAGATGAGTTCAGCGTCGATCTGCAAAACGAAGACGTGTACATGAACACGACATTTGCGGATTTCACGAACTACGCCGTGTTGAGATCGAGAGGCGTCTCGAGCAAAAAAAATATATTGTATGATGCATGCAAGCTGGATGTGAACAAGATTAGAGTGAAATTCCCGACGCAGCTGTTCATAAATGGGGAGTTTGTGAATTCGGACAGCGGCAAGAAGTTGAGTATAGTGAACCCGAGCGACGAGAGCGAAATTTGTAAGGTGGAGAGTGCTTCGGCAAACGACGTCGATAAAGCTGTCAAGGCTGCGAAAAAGGCATTCGAGGAAGGAGAATGGAGTAAAATTAGCGCTAGGGAACGTGGTCGCATCATGTTCTGGTATTTTTTCAATTTTATTAATATTTTAGTAGAACTATCAGAGCCTGGGCTAACAAACGTCTTATGATACATCGTTCTTTCTTTTGTAACTAAGATGTCACTTCTGTCTTTAATCATTGATTATTTATTTTATTTATTTATTGTGACATATTTAATTTGAAAAAAAATCAAAATGTAGTAGAGCAAATTACAGTTACAAATGTATATCCTATTAAAAATACACAGGGAGCGATTAGCACTGCTGCATTTTGTGCCCTTCCTTCTTTATTAGACCATATCCGTACTAAGGAAGGCAGTGTTTTATTGTGCTACAACTACGAATGTCAAAAAATAAGAAAAGTTTGTCTATTTGTAAGAAAAACAAATTTTAAATATATACATATATTTGAGATCGTGGTAGTCTAGAGGTTAAGGCGTTGGACTATTGACCCTAAGGTCGCAGGTTTGAATCCGCACATGGTCATACCATTTTTAATGCTTCATTACCACCATCTCCCCTAAGTCTAGGACAGGCACATTTAACCTAGTTGGGTAGGGCCCAAAAATAATTGTATACGACCTAGCTCATATACAAAAAAATATATAGTTGTCGCATACAACGTTCAGACAAATATACCAATTTTTATAGTTAGATTAAAAGAAAAATAAAATGCATAACGAATATACTAATGCTCATGATTAGGTATCTACCAAATAAATGATTGCAAATATGCAATCATTGAGTAATAACTCAAATAATGAGTCGATTTTTAGTAAATTCAGACTATACATACATAAAATATTTTTTTATACATAAATACAAGTGGTACATACATATAGTGGTTTTTAAATAGCTCAACCTCATACAATTAGTAGGCTCCTAAAAAATGATTCCGAGATGTAGATGGCGCTTTTTTAACCTACGAAATATTAATTATATTATTAATATTACGTTTAATAGACTAAATAGCTTTCAGCAAATAGCTTAGATTCAAACTGCATAGAAGCATAAATGTTTACAGTTTAGAAAAACTTATATTGCCGATTCACAGATGGTGCGCTGTTTCGTAAATAATTTTCACTTTTAACAAAGAATGTATTGACATCTGTCATTAAAATTATGAAACTGTGTGCTTTTTTTCAATAAATCACAATGTTTTATGGATGTTTGAGACTTAGTGCAACATTTACGTCGCGTTTTATTTACTAAAGAGTGGTTTCCAATTTCTTGTTAGGCGAACCCAGATGACTAATTTGATATTTTCGGCTGAGAGTTTACTCTGCATTTGCAGATGCTCCGGTTATGTATTCGGGTAGGGCATTACAGCGTTTGTCTACAGCTGGAGGGATTGATAACTTGTAGTGGTTAATCTTTCACATCATTTGGGTTAAGGGATAAATAATCACAACACAACAAAAATTAGGTTCAAGCGATGCCACGTTCGTTCGACACCTCAAAAACAGTTTTATTGACCTGACCAAATGTTCAAAGGACCTCATACTTAAATTCAGTAGACCGATAGCTAGAGCAACCAATGTTCAACCATGAAATTCTTCAGTGCACAAATTGTTATGGACTTCCTTCTCCCTTCCTTCCCCAAAAGAAAATTCATCATGTCATAAATCAAAACCCCAGAATTCCATTACCCTGTACTCTTCTATGTCGGTCTGTCTCGACTGAAAAGCATGACCTTTTGAACCCCATATATCTTCATTAATTTCGGGTTTTTATGTCGCATTGGTGAGAGTTGAGGTAGTGCAAAGAGATTTGCAAGCAATTTGTTGTTCTCCATTTTACAGGTACCTTTTTTATTTTGTAAAAACCAAAGAAAAATTTGCACAATTCTCTATGTGATCGAGCCGTTCTATGTAATTATTTATTATAATTATATTCATTCATATAATTATAGTGTTGTTTTAGCTTGGCTGATCTCATGGAAAAGCACAAAGAAGAATTAGCGACTATTGAATCGATCGACTCCGGCGCTGTCTACACGCTCGCTTTAAAAACGCACGTCGGTATGTCGATAGAGACGTGGCGCTACTTCGCCGGCTGGACAGACAAAATTCAAGGGAGCACTATACCCATCAGCAATGCCAGACCTAATAGGAATTTATCGTACACGAAAAAAGAACCGATCGGCGTATGCGGCTTGATTACACCGTGGAATTACCCACTCATGATGCTATCATGGAAAATGGCTGCGTGCTTGGCTGCTGGTAACACTGTCATCATGAAACCTGCAGCTGTAAGCTTATATACTTTTTTCCACCATGTGTTTAGTGGAGTTATACACATTTTAGTGGTAAATGCTTGTGTTGCTTACGACGACTTAAACATAACTATCAGAATCAATTTCGTGGGATATTCTGTTTGCCAAACGACCTCCGCCGGCATTGCTGTTTCCACTTGTTTTTTGTTCAGAGCGACATGTGTTAAAACATTTAGTTCATTTTCATTTTTAAAATACTTATGTCAACAAATAAATAAACAATTAAATATTTGGTCACATGCAGTTTACTAATCTATATTGATATTTTAAGTAGGGTAGATTGTTACTGAGATATCTATTTAATTGCAGGTATCCCCATTGACCGCCCTGAAGTTTGCAGAGCTTTCTGTAGAAGCTGGTTTCCCTCCAGGAGTAATAAATATACTACCAGGCAGTGGGACTGTCGCAGGACAGTCAATAGCTGACCATCCGTTGGTCCGAAAGATAGGTTTCACCGGAAGTACCCAAATAGGTGATTTATTTTGATATTCAGTTAATAGGTATAGGTACATTGTTTATTATTTATTGATTCATAAATTGAAAGTAAGCAGAGAATTAATATGAATCTAACTCCCATTTAACAATTTTTTTCACTGCTTATACCCAACACACTACGTAACTCCATGACTCCAGCTCCAGTAGTGCCTGGGTACATGGTAGTAAATGGGTGGGTGGGTATTGTATTAATTGTAAAATCCACCGCATCTTGTATGAAGGCCTTGACTTCAAAGTGGAACAGTTTCAAGGCGATCGCTTCAATATGATTTTTCAAATTGATTTAAAAATGTATAAACATGAGTCCGGTTTAGTTGACGATATAGATCACCATTGTACTTTCTCGTCAACAACATGTTAAAACTCCAATAGCAAAGAATAAAAGAGCCAATATAAATTCTATGGAAATGGAAACAGATTCTACGGATTTATTTAAGTTTTTTCTCTTTTGAATTTTACAGGCCAAACAATAATGAAATCGTGTGCTTCGTCTAATATGAAAAAAGTTTCACTCGAGCTGGGAGGAAAGTCACCTTTAGTGATATTTGAAGATTGTGATCTGGAAAAAGCAATCAGAATGGTAAGACATATATTTAATTTAATTTATATATGTTATTTATTGAAATGTAAATTGTTAAAAAAATTGAAGGGAAGAGGAAATGAGATGTCATGTTTATATGTTTGTAACATGTACACGAATCTATGAATAAAATAAAAAAAATGTAAAAGGTGACTTTAATATGTACGTTAGTGGCATTTTTTTAATAATATAGTTCGAATTGATGATTAAATTATTTTCTGTACCCTAGGGTATGTCATCGGTTTTCTTCAATAAGGGCGAGAACTGCATAGCGGCCGGTCGTCTCTTCGTAGAATCATCGATTCATGATGAATACGTGAGGAGAGTGATTGAGGAAACAAAGAAAATTGTCATAGGAGACCCATTGAACCGAAGTACCGCTCACGGCCCACAGAACCATAAAGCTCATATGGACAAATTGCTTGAGGTAATTGTACATTATAGATTTAAATTAAGCGTAATCTAATAATCAATGTACCATAGAGTGTCTTTTGGCAAACTGATGTAAAAAAGTTTACATCCTACCACTTTTTAGGGTGTATGGTTCTGAAAACTATCATGCGGTGATAGAACTTTTTATACAAATTTACACCAATAATTACATTAAATTACCAGAAGGCACGATTGATCAATCAATACTTTTATGCTAAAAAACACTGTCATCGGTCATAATTTTCTCTTCGACCCTGAAAATATTTGGCCCCACTCAAAGATGGACGATTTGATAAATAGCCTAGAGATAGGTTGGTGCCAAGATAGGAAGATCTTGGTTTAAAGTCCTGAAGGCTGTATGAGTTGCTACAGGAAGAAGACACGCTAGTTGATGTCTTTAGAGAGACGTGATAATTTGAATCTTGAAAGTCAAAAACACTCATTTATGCCAATTTAAGAATAGTTGTAGTCAAGTTAAACTTTTTAATCTCCGGGTATTTTTAGCAGAAGCAATAGGTAATCGTAGGAGCTTGTAGGAAATAGTTTGAGTATGAAACCTATTATAGGTTTAATATATAACTACAATATCTTACCGAAAAAATCCTCAGCATTTCATATTGCAACTTTATTAAAAAAACATTTCAAACAGTGCAATTTTTCTATGTGGTAAATTATTGAACTAGCAACCAAAGTAAGATTTCAGGAGTGCCTTCAGCAATTTCCTTGTTGCTGATTGTGTTTATTCCTTCATTTAATTTAAAATTGAGACAGGCAGAAATATTATGCTAATTACCTTTTAATGAAACCAAGCGGTAAAAAAAAATACTGAAATTACAATATTTACAATTAATTTACAATACTAAAATTTGTCATAATACAATATCCTAGAAATACATAATATCAGTCTGAAAAGAAAATGTGCAGTTAGTAGTTGAAAGTATTATAACTTAAGTAGGTTTTTCCCGGCATTGACCACTCTGCCTCACAAAAAGTTTTTCTTCGGATTCAACTCAAACATTTCATGCGTGGATGTAATTTGGCACAAATGTTCATTGAATATAAGTCGAGTTACGAATGTAAGCTAAAATAAAACATGACTACTACCACATGGTGGATGTAAAAAGCGAGGCCTACTGTTCAAGTAGGTTCGAGTTAATCTAGACCGCATTTAGGTTTCCATATCATTTTACTTAATATTTGCAGTTTTGTGAGATCGGCGTAAACGAAGGAGCCAAACTTGAATATGGTGGCAAACGAGTGAACAGAAAAGGATATTTCTTCGAGCCTACCATATTTACCGGCGTAGAAGACCACATGTTCATTGCGAAAGAGGAATCATTTGGACCAATTATGATCATATCCAAGTTTATTGGAAGGTAATTGAAATAAAGTTTTTTTTATTTAAACAAACTTGACCTGTCTATTCGTAAACACTTCGTAAAATGTTTAGATTGACTAGTTATATAGTATCTCGGAAATCGTCCTGGTTTTATATCCCATCTGTCGCATTTAATACAGTAAAGTGTACAAGATTGTAAAGTGTGAAGTGTAAAGTGTTCTCAATGATTTGGCAGAAAATCAAGGTTAAAATTGCCAAACAAACTCATTACCTACCTACTACCTTTGTGATCAATTTAGCAGATCCTGATCATCAGTTATCCTTAGAATGAAGATGGATTCACCTCCTTCTGTTTCAACCCACAACCGGCATTAAAAACTGACGACTCTCAGAATATGAGAAGCTATTGTTGGGGGTTTAGACCTCTAATATTTTGTCTATTTCATTATAAATTATAGACATTTTTAGAGATGTTAAGTTAAGCATAATGTTTGTTAATGTTTGAATTTTAGCGATATCGATTCTGTGATCAAAAGAGCAAACAATACTGAGTATGCTCTCGCATCTGGCATATTCACCAAAGACATCTCAAAGGCAATGTACTTCTCCGAGAAGATTGACGCTGGTACGGTCTTCATAAACACCTACAATAAGACAGATGTCGCTGCTCCGTTTGGCGGTTTCAAACAGTCCGGTTTTGGAAAAGATCTCGGTTCGTATCATTATTATTATTTTGACATAACTTAAAACCCATGTTGTTCAACTATGTACAAACCAGTTTCAGAATTCTTTTCATAATACGGGCTGCTAATAACCTTAGTGCATTCATTATTGTAATATATCTTAGTATTCATTGTGTAGATACTTTTATGTCTTGAAAGTGTATACTAGTATTAATATTATGTATAATTACAATTTTAAGTTTTCTGAACAAAGTAAATATATTATTTAACTTACCAATGGCGAGCTTAACTACGTTCCACGTGTTTGTGTGCTACATTGAAATTTCATGTTATTATTACCTACCCAGCTTATTATACCAGTTACAAATGAAGTCTAAATATCTAAATTCAACTATATGGACGCAATAGGAAAAGAATGTGTACACCCATTAAGAAAACTTCATACCATTTTTTTAAGGCTTTAAAAGTATCCCCCACAAATAAAACACATAAATGTGATTACTGTGGCCAATCACAATCACACATTTTCCAAAATCTGTATTGACATAGGAGGCTTATTTACGATTGGCGGTATGGTTGTATATGGTGTTGTTTTATAGATTTTTAGCTAGTATATTAGTTACGTATTAATGGTAGGTTTGTAGTACACTGTGAAATAAGATATACAGAGTAAAGAGGTAAATGATAAGTATTTTCGTGCACATCAGTGGTTCCCAAAGTGGGCAGTACTGCCCACCTGTGGGTCCTTGAGGAATCTAGGAAGGCGGTTGCGGGCACAAAGGCAATTGGGGCGGGGGCGTCAAGCAGTCTAGGGGAGCGCTGGTTAATTAAACAGGAAATGATTACTAAATAGTCATGTATGTCGGATAGTGACATATAGCTAGTTGCTACTTATCTCGAAAATATCAAAGGACCTGAATAGGAAAACTGGTTTGTGATTTAAGTTTTGTGTGTAGGAGAGCCTTTTTTGTCTTGCTAATTAGATGGTGGGCCTAAAAAGTTTGAAAACTTCTGATATTCGTGGATTAAAAATTAGGATGGGCAATATCTTATTTTTTATTTATAACAATTACTTGTTTTGCAACATAAAATGTAATCTCACTCAGTCTTATAAATACTCGAATGAGGGACAAGAAATTTTACCCGTGGTTTATCTTTCAATTCTATTTTCAGGACAAGATGCACTGAATGAATATTTGAAGACAAAGTGCATCACGTTGGAATATTAAAACGAAAACAGTATCAGCAGTTAGAAGCTATATATTTTATTACTTTATGAACCAAAGATAATATGAACCAAATTCAAAGTACTATCACCGATTATATATTTTAAGACCTCAATATACCTTAAGATGTTATTGTAAAATATACAATTGTACAATTAAAATAACTGGTGGTTTTCTTCATCCCTCTTATAAAAAAAACAGCAACAATCATTATTATAATAATCATGATCATTCCAGAAGTGTGGTTTTCTCGGCCTTGGTTACTGCGGATTCCATGGCGGTATTTCTGTAAACGTAACTATTTTTATTTAACAAAGTATAATATCCGATCGGCTGAAACTACATTTTAGGTGTACCTACGGACTAAAGAAAAAAGAACAGATACGGTGTTGACGGTTGGTGGGAGTGCAAGTTGTGAAGGATCACAGTTGAACAATGCGTCAATATTGACCAATCAATTTCTCTCTTTGTTTTACTTCTCTCTTCCTTGTCGCCGGCCCCATCCCGCATTAGTGCATGGGCTGCCTGCACCATTTAATTTTAACCAATGTGGATGCCATATCCATTCTCTTTTCTTTAATCCCTACAAACTTTCTAAACTTGTTTTAATGTCAACGCTATTGGTTTATAAGCAGATTTTTTTGATCGACGAATCGTTGACTGAACGGATTTTTAGAAAAACCTATTTTTAGTTTGAGTTGTAATTTCTTATAATTGGCAAATAATATGTACAAAACTATGAAAATGTTTGTTTTATTAAATGTAAATTATATTGACATAGCTTTTGTGAATAAAACTCAAATTATTACCGCCAAACCTACCAAAAACACTTTCAATTCACTAGCGATCTTTTTCCAAACGTCAAAAATCGAACTAAAATGAAAAAAAAGCAACAATCGGTCTATGCCTTTCATGAATTCAGGTATACGCTACAAGCCGCACTTTAAATATTAATAGAAATGCAGTAAGCTGATGATGGTGCAACTGGCGTATACACTAATGAAGAGATATCTCGTCATCGGCGCTGACTGTGTTAAGTGATCATAGGTCATCATAATATGTGCATAATAGATTTTGTGTCTTTTTTTCCTAATAAAAAAAATGGTTTTAGTGACACTAACTCACACTAACTGATAGTTTCATACTCAAAAAAACAGAAACAGTAACAGTTTGATAAAATTTAGTACCAACACATGTAAGTATTTTTAAACACATATATCGGGCTATATAAATATTTGCCAGCATGATTTTAGAAATGGATTTAAAGTTGAGGAGTGAAGTAACCCATCGAGCGCCGAAGGCAGGAGTTGTCTCAGTACGGAAAGTATTAATGGCACCCGCTGGCCTACTACAGAGCCCTGGAATGAACAGCCCATAATATTACAAAATTATATTTAATTTTAAAAATTATATTGATTGTATAAAATGTTTGCAATAAAAGGTTTTATTGAAATAATAAACACTTGGTTAGTACGAGATAAATCTTTATTATTACATCCTATGGTCACAAATTGAATATTTTTATGATAAGATAAATTCTAATAAAAAAATCAATGGAACTAAAAGTGAAAACATCTATTTGTTTATTAAGATGATATTACAGTGTAACACCATCGTCTTAAGCGAAATGAAGCAACATCATTAGTGGAGCCTGTTACAAATTTAATTACATTTACACTACCTTAAACTTAAACTTGCGGTCGACCCACCACACTATATTCATTTACCGACGGAAATGATGTTCATCCCATTGAAAAAGTTTTCCTGGAGTTGGGAGCTTCCTTGCTATTGCTGCAGCATCACTAAAAGTGAATGAAAACTTTCCATAAATAACAATATTTTTAATTATTTGCTAAATGAGATTTTCTAATAAATCGATTATCTTGCAAATGTATATTTAACCGATTAGAAAAGGTTCTAAGCATTATAATACTAGTAGATTAATACTGATAAAAATTTGGTCTGTATGCAAGAGGTTCACTTATTTGAGTAGCAGTGTGTGCGTGTATCTAATAGTGACTATCTCGATAATGATTTACTAATAAAATTAATGTGTACCAAACATTTCATATCTCAGTACGTTATTTCTTATGTTATCATAGATTAACCCTAAAGCATCACAAAATATTTGCCCACTTATGTACTATTTACTGCTCGGCAGCATGACAAAATTGTCTTACGCCCCTCAAGCGCATCATTGTAGCTCACTCGCAAACGCTATCTAAAAATTTTCATAAAACATGTGTTATTAGATGTGAACTAGGGGCAGAAGTAGAAGTAAAAGTATGCATTTGCAGAAGAAGTCAGTTACACCACTAGGTTAGTTTACATGCCGCCGGCTACTCCTCTATTAATTTTTCTTCAACTACGAAACTCAACAGTATCATCGAAACTGCTGAGTAAACCTAAATATTGTATTGAATTAAGATTTAAAAAAAGAAATCGTCAAAATGCACCTACCCTTTATTTGTACCCGATCCAAGAAGTGTCTTATCCAGAATTTCCGCAGGAGGTTTCACTTCTCTGCGAGCATCTCGTGCAAAATAATAGTTGTCCGAATGCCTGTGCAAAATATACAAAAATTAATACATTTGTGACAAAACCCTCTTTGCTCATGTTAAATTGCATAAAAATTACATCCGTCATAGATTAACCCAATGCCAAATGGCATTCTCACAACTGCAGTTGTTTATACTACTTTTAAATGCAGAAGAAAACTGGAATCAATTTCGATTGAAATATTAACATAAATATAACATTGTACACGCTTATGACAACACGATCAACAGGATAACAATAACATATTAAATTGCTATTATACAAAATTTAAAAAAAAACAGAATTATCAAGAAAAAATAAAGTAGACTTCATAAAACTGAGATTTCAAAGAGCGATTGTATTACGCTGCTACTTTTATATCCCACATTTTAAAACGAACATATGCCACCTACGTCGCAAATTTTATAGGTCACGATTAAGTACCTATAAGTCTTTTTATTGCCACATTGGGTACCAAACATTGCATGTTATTGATCGTTGGACGAAGAGGAAAATATAGTTTTTCGCGGTGCGCCTGAAGCAATCGGCCGTGAACTTTTAGTAAACCAAAGAATAACAAAAAGTAGATACTTATGGGAAACGCCATCCGGTAAATCAGGCTGAGGCTGAGTGCGTGCCGAAACCTCATGATCGAAGCGGCAATTGTTCGTTACTTTCCGCTGAAACAGATAATAAATACGTATTAACGTCAAAAACCAGTTACATAAGAGCGATCACTTTACTGATAATTTACCCCTAAAAGAAAATTTCGAAATGATTGTAAGATTGGAGTTACATCTCTTGTTTCAATCTTTAGTTTAGGAGGCATGTTTTGGCTTATAATTTAATCCACGAACTCGAAAATAATTAACCACACGAAAAAAATCACAAATAAATATCGAAGTGAACTGAAACGTCAATGTGACAGTTCCTGTCAACTAAAAGTGTGCTTCGTAACTTTCATCGAAAACCATTGAAAATTCACATTAATACCATTTGCAGGTATGTTTTCTAGGAAATATACTTATAATGTTTTCATTAAAACATTTTCTTATATAAATAGGCATGCGGAAACATTGTTGAATGTAGATGCCAGTATGAAGTCAAAATTATTTATGAAATACAGATTAAGTGTTAACTTATTAGCTAATTAAATTCAGTTTTTATTAAGAATACCCACAATTAATTAATGAATAAATGTTTTCACACAATTCAAAATGATATAATGAAGCAATTATCGATGAGACAAATGTTTCGAACTAACCGTTTCAAAATAGAATTCCACAGAATACGAAGAAAAAAAATCTATACAAAATGTATGAGAAAATGAATTTTCTTAATATTTTTTTTCGTGATTATTTCGATGTTTTAATAGTTATTCTGCTATTCGGGCGGAGACAAATCCAACAAATCATTGATCATAAAAATTGGTCCAGCCGTTCTTGAGTTATTAATGGTGTACCTAACTAACCCGACTTTGTTTTATATATACGTATAGATATTGCAATAAAAAATAACTAACCCGACTTTGTTTTATATATATAGATATTATAATAAAAATAGTTTTAGGCAAAAAAAAATAAAATTTGAACAATATTCTGCTATAGAGAAGTAATAATAATAAACATTCTTAGTCATAAGTATGGTGGAATTAGTTCAAACCATGCTATATTTGTCAAAAAAAAAATGTTATTGACTGACTGACAAGAGGCTAGAATCTGCAAATTATTGAATTAAACCTCACTTATTTTTGACAGTTCTTCGTTTCTTGTAATTCTCGCGGCGGCGCGCGTGTGTTGTATTTTGTTATTACCGTCATCGGATTACAATTTATGTGAATATGGGAAAATTTAGATCTAAAGTTAAGGGCCAAAGCAAAGGAAAACGATGGCCAAAGGGTCAGTCCTCCAGCTCAAACCCGTCCGTACAAAAATATCGTAATTTAGCAAAATCTCGTTTTTTTCAAGAGAATCTCGGTAAGCTAACACATATTATTTATAAACTGCTTTACTTGTGGTATTTTCATTGGTGCATAGCTTTGAAATTTATCTATTGGTTTTATTTAAATGTAACCCCTTTTATTCCTCTACGCCGGGTCGTAGATATAACAAATCAACGCTTGTTTTTTATCTCTGTTTTATCTGTCGGTTACTGTCATTCCCTGCTTTTCATATTGCCTGTCTATTTAAGAATTCATATCGAAACTTATGTCAGATTAAAAAAAATATATGTTTCTTTGTTTTTTTGAAAATGAGAGGTAGGTCCGAATTACATTACTACCGTATCCCATTTCTGGCAGTTGAGCTTTTTGTCAGATATATTTTGTGTCACCGGTGTTTTTTGGTTCAGCTTACACATTTTGATACACCGTCAGAGCTGACGAACCCAGCAATGTCACTAGAGAGATAGCTCTTAAATATTGTAATGAAAATAATAATAATTCCTTAAAATTATGTTAATTTGTTGTCTAATTTGTGCAGTTTTGTAATAATATACCGTACACCGGGGTCCTGGCATTTTGCCAGTCCTGCTACGCTATAGTTACGCCACTGGTATACACTAACCCTTGGCTTTTTCAATTTTGTTATAGGCAACAGCAACTTGACACAAGAGGCCGTGCAGAAGCACAATGCCATCACACTGTATGGTCACGGAGACAACAAAGTTCCCAATTTCGACAATGAACTCGCCATTGCCATGGACTTGGAAAACATGGCAATTGAGGGCAACAACCTTTTTGATACAGAATCGCAGGCAGAGGGCTCCTCAAATGCCAGCACTTTCCAGACCTTCCAGACGTTTGCATCCGATTGGAGCTCTTGTAGCAATGTCAGCTTTAGCAAGTGGGTTTTATTTTATATAACTACTACGTTTATGTATTAAAAATCACTATTCTCCTTTTAGAAGGTTGATCAGCAACTAAACCGATCTCAGGAAAGAATATAGTGATTAATTATATTATAATAAAGTAATTATATTATAAATACACTTTGTGGTTTTTACAATTAGTTTCTTCCTCGCCGCTTGGTGCATTTTTCTATCTACCACCCATCAATCACGCGTATCTTAGTTTCAGTGTTGATTATGAACTGACATAGTTGTTACATTCTTCTATATGTGCTTAGCATAGCCTACATAACCTAGGCTCTGTTTTTCAATAATGGCATTTCTATATGATTTTCTGAATGCACATATATGATACGAATTCCGCGGAGTACCATTCTGGCTGCAAGGACATACACACCACATTGCGTCAAGCAGCCCTGATGTAACTAGGTAAAGGTCGATTGTGTTCTAAAGTATTGGAACGGATTAGATTTTATTTTTTCTTGTAATCGGGAACCATTTTTCCAATACTTTTTACCCATTTATATTTTATTTTAATTCACAACTCCAGATTTTTTTTGCCAATACTTAATAAAAATACATCCTGTATAAAGTTGAACTATGTTCATATATGCTCTAATTAATTCAGTCTTGGAGTGAGTTACATGAAATCGGTCAAACATCTACTCAAGACAATGGGAACAAAATATTATGGCCCATGCTCTTAGGAACACAATGGAACATTTGTATATACTCTTCTGCTCTTGTCTTAATTGCACTAGAAATGGAGCTTCCGCTTTGAAAAATACGGAGTATATACACATCCTCTTTCCTAGTTTGATAATGATTTATCACTGCTCACTAGAGACCCTAAGCAGCACTCCCGGCTCTTGTAAAGTCAAATCCTAATAGACTGAACCAAAATTTTAACCTGAGTAATTATTTAAAAAATGGCTAAATGTTTTTTAACTTAGCCTTTTCCTGAGTCGATACAAAATTCACATCCAAATCAATCGGACAGATAACCTGCAGCCTAACATTGTGGATACAGTTGGCTAAACTCACAGATCCATTACCGATCAATGGATTCAATTTAAAGCTTCTATCCTCAACATAAAAAACAGTCCATTTTCAATAGGTAAAGAGATTGAATATGAGCCAGCCCAAATGTTGATTTGCTAAGGATACCCACAGTACTAGACCGCTTCCAATTTCTAAAGAGATTCTTTGTAGGTGCCACAAATGATCGTCCTGGCCTGAGCTATAGATAAAATTCTAAAGTTGACAAACAGTTAAATGCTTTAAATAAGGTGATCTAGGATAAAATAAGCACGGTCCACACTGAAGGTCTTGAGTGCCAAAGCGGTTGGACTACTGTTGGTGATTTTTTTTCCCTTCTTTGTTTCTCTACTGGAGAGTATTCTGAACAACAACCGGTCTCTTTATAGGACCAACTATAATTTTAAACTAAATATTCACTATTTCAGTTTGAATATTAGTTGGTTCTTGTTTTCATAATAAAAGTAAACAAAACAAAGTAATGGTAAAACATAAGGCCTTAATAACTGAATGGAAATAATATTCCTTTTAGGTTACTAACCAGATTCAATATGAACAATGCCCTTCATAAAGAGATGCTCGCGATTCTTGCAGCCGTCACGGAAGTTATTAAGGAGCAAGGGGGAACGGACTCCAACACAGCCTATTTTGCTGCATTGGTAAGTTTGATTTTTGAAATCAGATGATGATTGATGATGAGCATGAATTTAGGCCAGCCAGATGGCAGCTACACTTAGGTCATTGGGTTCCATTGGGGTTGGGTTCTTAGGGCGCATTGTGTGTACCTCCGTAGTGTAGCTTCGAATATAGATCTCCTGTAGCCAATCCGTCTCCAATACAAGCCGCAGGATATATGGCGGATTCTTGCTGCATTTTCGGTCAAAGCAAGCCTGGGTACCCCCAGATTGCGCTTTCTTTTGAGGTGAGGGTTGGACAGTGACAGAAAACATGTTCCACAGTCTCTTCCTCTGTGTTACAGCCTCTCCAGATGGGGCTATTTGTGATGCCCAAGGTGGTAAGGGGTTCAGTCTGCAGTGTCCTGTTATCAATCCAGTTAAGATGCGGATATTTGCCCTTGGTAGGGTGTGACAGTATTTTGTAGGACGAGGGTGCGGCCCTGCCATTGCTGTTCTGGCCTGCCTACTGTCCCACCTATCAAAGAAGAAGAAAGAAGTATACACCTGGTAACAAACAGCTGATCAAGTTTTTTCAACTTTTAATACTTAAACTTTTATTTTAATAAACAATTTTGTGAAAATTGCAAAATTTAAAAATATAATATGCTCACATAAAACAAAAAATTCATCCGTTTTTAGATTGAAACACTGAAATCCACAGACACGGATGATGGTATGGCGGCCACCTTATCTCTTTTGTCTATGGGAATGAAGTCGGTTCCTCAACCAGTTCTGCGGATAAAGTTCTCAGATACGGCAAATATACTAACGACACTCCTGCAGAAATATGCACATTCGGATCATGGCATGGTTCTGCGGTACCTATTTTTTTTCAAATTATATTTAACCTATTTGTGATAATCCAATAATTAATGTAGAAATATTTCTTTTTTCCAAATTGTATTACTTTGGCTGTACTCAAATACATTATTATTTAGGTAGCATTTAGATCATTGGTGTGCCCAGGGTTTATACAGTAAGCAAACTTTATCGACAGGGTGGTTAGGTTAGGTTAAGAATTAAAATAAAAGAAAGATTAAAATAATCTTTTAAAAGTTAATTTGACAAGATTACATTTAAAATTACCTAATCAACAAATTCTCATTCTTCAGAGTAAACAATATTGCACTCTACCAAATTCATGTTAACAATCAGTAAATACTAATTTAATTAAAAAGGAGCATAACAATGAACTTGCCTGTCAAATGAAAACAATGGTGGTCATCGCAATATTTTGCAGTAATCGCTAATCGGAGGGTGAAAATGGTTTCTGAACAAGGCTCTTAGCTTCATGGCAAAAACGAAACACAAATTTATTAAATGCTTCTAACTTAATATTGTAAGCTGGCCTTCAAATCACAGCTGGATGTATAAACGTACTAACGAATGAACCTATGTTTTTTTTTTCAATTTTGTCATACGTGCAAAATAGATATTGGAACTAATTTGAAAACTTCATTAGACGCCCTGAGGAAAGAGTGGGATCCGTTGCACGCTGTGGCTGCTGACACCTTCTTAAATATTATTTAAGATGGTGTTGGCGACACCCATACCATACGTACTATAATAGCTTGGATCACAGATGGTGCGGTGCATGCACAAAAAAAAATAATGCTGGGAAATTAAAAATATCTTTATTAAAAAAAAGCTTTCTTGTAAAACTTTATGCAGGCCCAGTTTTTGGGCTTCTATGGAATTAGTTATCTATCTAGTATAATGGTCCAAGAGCCCTGGGTCATGCTTAGGTTTTTAGGTTTAGGTTCTAGGTTTAAATATGTAACAGCAGTATGAAGTTGTAAAACTTATAAGTGCCAGCAGATATCACCTTCATGCGAGAAATCCAATTGCGCAAGTCTTGCAACTTGATTCTGCCGCTACATATTTCAACCTAGAACAATTTATACAAGGTAGAATTTAGGTTAATCCATTTTTCCGTAAGGATTAAGTTATCTCATAACTACCCCCATTATCACAGTTATTGCTTACTTCTCCAACCCCCTAATCCTTTAGAAGATATTCTACACTGCCGTGAACACAGCAATTAAATCAACACTTAAACAAAAAAAAAAAATGAATTATGCCTAGTAATGACTATTTATTACTAGGTATAATTTATTAGCGTGACTTCTTTTATTTTTTTCTTAATTTAGTCTCTTAGTCAGTAAATTTCATATTATTATGTGAAAATATATAACATTTTAATAGTCAAAAATGTAAAATTTAAAATTGTCAAAAAATCAAAATCACTTGCTGCACTTACCGAGAGCATCGGACATTGTCTACGTAGGTACATAAGCGGATATAGGAATGCCTAGTTCCGCTGTTTTAGGACACGTTTTGACTGGTGAATTTCTTTGAAGTTCCTTTAATGAAACAATACCTTAGTGCACTCGACTATGTTAAATATCAAAATACAACATCCATACAATTAAAGACTTCGCGAAATGTTAACTGCTTTATGAAAATAACCTTACATCATAAAGAATAAAGTGGCTTAGAATTGTTCCTCCGTCCCCTGCCAGCAAGAGACATACCATAGACTAGAGGAGCAAAAAACAATAGCTAAAGAATTTATTTGTCTAGTGGCAGTTTCCGATTACTGTTCCTAATTAATTATATTATTTTCTTTTATTTTAAATTTTAGTTGGTAAATATTTGATGTCAGCTTCATCTGAGGAGTACTCAGCTAAAACCATAAAATACCAATAACTGGTAATGTGGTGGTCTAGTCTGATTAGAGAGTTAAATAATAATTGAAAATAATTGATTGATATTTAAAATGAAAAGTTTTGAGTTAAAAATATATGGTTTGTTATATATTTTGTTTTTATTTTTTTTATAGATGTCTTATCGGATGCCTGTCAATTCTTTTAAGAGCTCAAGAATATGCCTTATGGGGAGAGTCATCCACAATTAAAGTCTTTGAGTCAGTTCTGGCCTTCGTCATACATTCCAAACCAAAGGTATGTAAATGGATTTGAGATTAAAATTACTTTTCCCCATAATACGTATAAAAGACTATCGATATCATGAATATTTCTTGTTGAACATTATTATCGTCACTCAAACATTGAATGATATTTATAGTTAGTTTATTTATAAATTTGAAATTCCAAAAAATCTAAGTCAATGTAGCCAAACGTGCTAGTGACCGCGGTCTGAACCAGCCCAAGTGTAATCTGATAGAACTCTGAAGGAAGGAGCTTACAATCACATTATACAAGAAAACACTCAAACTAATTCTTTTGTTTCAGAGTGTTCAACCGTGTATTAAAAGATGTATTTGTTTTAGAACTTTCCAGATAATAGAAGAAACACCGAACTCCACTAGTTTTATTATAAACATATAATTTTGCGGGTTTTCACATATCATGTCTACAAGATTATTAGATCACAACATTTTGAAGATGTTTCCCGTCATTAGTTCCTGTCAGATGGATGCGTCAAACTCTCCCTTGAGAACAGGATGAATGAACATCTCCGAAACGTCGGGATCTAATAGTCATATACACACGGCATTTAAAAATTCCTAAAACTATACAATAAGCGATGACCGTGCAAGTTTAAAATCAGTTCATTCATTTTGTCTTATTGTTATTTAAACGTCTTAATATTAGGCCAATAATTTAACCACTTTCAAATGAAGTAAACATTTAATTTTAGCTTTTATACATTCATGTATAAGAAGCTACTATCCCCGTCCTTTGGCCGTCTGTCTGTCCGTCCGTCTGTTGCAATTTTCAACTCGAAAAGTACAAACACGAAAGAGTTGAATGTTTGTGTTTAGATTGATGCTCTCGAAAAACAACCATAGCCGTTTAGATTACATCGAAAGCTGGTCAGATAATATAGATATTTAACATTAAAATCAACAAATTTTTAGTATGAAAGAAAGAAACGTGACATTTCGATACAGCGCAGCGATATTTGTATCATATTCAAATTTCAAAAATATGACAACACGGCTGTGTGGATGTATAATTTATTAGTGGCCATTTAGAATTAATATAAATTCATCTATAAGCGCATATAAAAATATGAAGGGTTGTTTCATTACTAGCCTATAGTCAAAATTTACAAAAAAAACCTGAAATGATGTTAAAATTTATGAGAAAGAATTCATGATACCATTATACCTATGTTTTTTTATTTTAATCTACTGAGACCTAAAATATAACCTACTGTCGCCACATCGAATGGGTTAAAAGCGCCGCAGGCACAAGTGGGTATAGGAAATGTAGCAACTTATCACAGGTCGATACCGTGTAGTCTGAGGGGGAAGATGCCTCTAATGATGCCCCTAGGACATATCTGTAAGATGTCAAGTTCTGGTTAAATAATTTGGTACTACTAAACAATGTATAGAAGCTACTTATGATAGCTAGAGGGTGTCATAGCCATTTTTGTTTACATTTATAACATAATGATATATAAATTGAATTAATTGCTATTGTGATTATTATTTTTAGATCCGTAAGGCAGCACAGCATGCTGTTTGTGCTATCATCCGTGGATGCTGTTTCATGCTGCCCACAGAAGAACAACCCAAACAGGTTTTTTAATATACCTATTTAAGCTTTGTTATGCTGGTTAAGGCGCTGTTCCCGGAGAGCTGTTGTCTTTGTGAGACGTGGTAATAAATTATGCTATCTCATCTAACGGTTGTTTAATTCAGTTATTCTTTGTGAGATACAGTATATTTCCAAGCAAAAACTGTGCGTCATAAAATGATAAATCAATTTCTCTTTATAAGATAATCTTGAAAAACTGAATCATTGTATTTTAAAAAACTTATTTGAATTTGCATCGCCCGCAAATCAACTGTGCTGCTTTAGCATTATTTTTTGTAGAAGATGCAAAAAAAAAGATGTATCTTATTGATTAAATACAAGAATCGAAAAAAGGAACACTATTGCATACTATTTGATTTGATTTAAATATACAAATTTAACTATTTTTTTTAAAATGCATTGAACCTGTTTTTCAACATTATCCTATAAAGAAAGGTTGATTTTGCAATGTTCATCAGGCTTAGATAAACTAAACAGCCATTAGATGAAATAGCATAATTTACCCCCTCACAGATTTCAGCTCTTTGGGCAGAAGCCCCTTAAGCTAAATACTTTGACCAGTGTAAACCACACAAGGTTTGCCCCATAATATAGTATAAATATGCCCCATAATATAGTTTAAATATAAAGTATAATAATAATTTAGTTCAATAAACTATTAATAATACTGAACAATTAACTCCGTAAAATATGAACATAACCTGTATAATGTTTTCTCAACTGTTACATTTCACTCGCGAGATGTGAATATTTGATTACATATTTTTTTTTATTTTGCAGGTCGTAAAACTACACCCTGGCGCAAATAAGGTTGCCAACTTGTGTCAGTCGCAGATGACCGCTGAGGCTCTACTAGAAAGCCAAATAACCGTGCTTCACACATTGACGTTACTCAAAGAAGTCATTGGTGTATTTAGCAAAGATAATATTAAGGTATGTTATGGTGAGATGTTTTCTGAAGTAGAATAACTGAGGCAAATTCAGATTTAGGCTCCCTGTGGCCGTTTGGGATATTAAATCTTTTGTTGGCCCAAATATTAGTAGCCATCATTTATCTATATATATAAAACAAAGTCGGGTTAGTTACACCATTTATAATTCAAGAACGGCTGGACCGATTGTTATGATCTTTGATTTGTTGGATGTCTCCGCCCCGAATAGCAGAATAACTATTAAAACATCAGAAATCTTCACGAAAAAAAATGTATAAAGAAAATTCATTTTCTTATACAGTTTTGTATGGAACGGCTTTGTATTCTGTGGAATTCTATTTTCAGTTTTGCCTTCGAAGATGTTCACTTTGTGAGGTTATCACATTTGTTATTATGCGCGTATAGATAATTGCTTAGTTATGTAATTTTTACTTTGGACTATAAATACATACAAGAACAGCATGGTACAAAATAGTGAAAAAACACGCAGTAAAAACGCTAAATAAAAACAATTTGAAAATTATGACTTGCATACGGATGGACAGACAATAACCTGTGGGTGGTAACTCTGTAGTGCGAGAAGTGTGGAACTCACCAATGGTAATAAAGATGTTTGTTTGTCATGTTAGATTATATATGTGTTTTCTTCTGACAGGTTTGTTGTGAATCGCTGCTTTCGCTGATGACTCACAACAATATAATTGTGAAGACGAGCTGTCTCCAGGTCCTGTACAATTTATTTGCGTCACAAAACGACAACTCCCACTTGACGGCCACGCTGACAGTTCAATTGATTAGGGCCCTGACTGCTTCCAGGCCCGGTGCCGGAGACAATCGGCAAAACTTAGCCTGGGTGATGGTTATGCAGCAGGCGTTTGTTTGTTTGGCTACGTAAGTAATATTTGGTTCAAAACTTCTCAATCTCACTTTCGTCTTCAATCCAAGATCAATGCTTTCTGACTCACTTGAGACTGATTAAATCATAATAATGTGATTATGTTGAATTTCCTCAAGACTCACATTAGGGCTTATTTTTGTTGTAATTTATTTAAATGATTTGTGCGGTGAATTAATTATGAAAGAGTGCCTTCAGTTAATTTGTCATTCATTGTATGATGAAATGATGCACCCTTTCCTTCACCCCCCCTTTCTCCTCTGAAACTTTTCTATGTAGTTAAATCATTTTAAAACCAACCAGTAACACATGCTGTTTGAACTGAAACATCAACCCGGGTCTCCTGATTACGAGTAAGATAACCCATCTATTAATTACTGTAATTTCAAACTACTCATATGTAACTTGTAGTCTCATTGGTTAATTAATTGATTGATTTATTAAGTTTTGAATTAGGATTTCAAATATTACAAAACTACCTCTAGCTAACTGTGCTGAATAATTGAAGAAATATTTTATAATCGTATTTATTAGGAGTATTATAACAGTAAATTAGGAGTGACTTGAATCGTTCAATGCAGTTTCGGTAGAGGTTTCTTTTTTTTGGCCCGGTGCTGGAGACAATCGACAAAATATAATTGAAATAAAATACAACCCTACTACGATAAAGTTTTACGAATGTACCTCCCTATACGACAGACGTGCGTTGCTCGATCTGCGGTTCATAAACACTGTTTTCAATGATACTATTAATTGCCCCGATCTTTTGAAATTCTTTTTGATCAATGTACCGTCGTCACATCGCACCCGTCATTATAATGTTTTAAAATACCTTCATGCTCCACAAATAATGCTCTATATTCACCGATACCACGGTTGAAAAATTATTCGCACCTGCTTCGATAAATTGCCTCTGAATAAGTCGCAATTTAAAGTGTTTAGCAATGATTTATTGTGTAAAAAATAATAGGGCAAATTAATTTTTCTAAATTCGTGTTTTTCTAATAAAGTAGATATGTAAATATAGATATAAAATGGTATAGTAATATTTCTTATTAATGTTAATACTTTTTATTAGTAGAAACCCATTTTTAGTTTTACATAGGTTTTTATTGTTCAATCAAATGTATTTTTTGTATGTTACTGTGTAAAACTGTTTTTCCAATAAAGATAAATAAAATAAAAATAACAAACCTAGCAAACGATCTTGTTTGTGCTAACGTGTGTTGCTTATTTTCTATTTTCAGCATGGATTTAGATGCCTGTATCCATTCGCTGCCAGGTTTTGTGAACATTTGTGTGTCGGAATTGTGGCTATGTGATGCACCAGAAGTTACAAACGCAACAACTAATGCTTTAAAGGTAATTGTAGTTGGCTTGGCCAGTTTATGATATTGTAACTCGTAATATATTTTATGAATATTGTAACTCCTAACGCCATCTATAGTAGAGAAGCACAATCTATCCTCTTACCTATATTCCCCTCTTACACCAACACACTTCAAGAAAAGAATAAATAAAAATAAAAAATTCAATAAAGAATAAATAAAAAATAAATAAATAAAGAATCTTAACCAAAGATGTCAAGCCAGGTAAGGTAAATAAGTAGCCAGGTAAGGTTACGTATGCCTAAACCCGCATATTTCGTCTGCAAAACTTCCGCAATAAGTTGTTATAAGCCAAACCAACAGTTGCAGACTACAAACCAGAAAATAGAGCTCTCTTCGAGTCGCCGGCAGCCGCCAAAAACCTGGACAGAAAATAAATACTTGTCTGGTATCTCTCTACCTATTGTCAATTCTTGCAAATTCGGATATATCTGCAATACGACTATTGTTGGCCTGAAGTGTGCCAAGTCTTCAGGTACAAAAACCATATAGTCTGCTCGATCTGAAAAATTAAAAAATTGATTCCAGGCCAAATTGATAGTTTCTGTATTATTAAAAATTAAAATCCATTTTCGATATTGCAAATTTATTACATGGTTTTGGGTAATGTTTAAATCACAAACTTACTAAATAGATATGTCATAATTACTTAGTTCTTAATTATTTTTATCAGAATCTCTTTATCATGTCATGAGATGGTTAATCCAAAGATATTTGTTCACACAAAATATTAAAATATGATTACAAATCCAGGCGGTGTTTTTATATGGCAAAGACACTTAAAAACATGCCTTTTAAACAATCTACATGTAATACAAATATTATAACAGACTTAAAAACCTAATTGAGCCTCCAGCTCTATGATTGAGCGATAGTTAAAGTGACGCAATTAGCTATGGTCGGGTATACCAAACCTAAAGGTAAAGAGAAGGATCTTACAATACTTCAACCCCAGGCATTGATGCAGAAAGTAAAAACAGCTGGCAGAAACTCGTAAACTTGATGAGTGAAGGGCAGCACAGATTGAGGCGGCTACTCTGAACATTGGGATGGCTACTCTGATTGAGACCTATAAAATTTTAAATACACATTACGACATACTAAATATTAAGAAATCTTCACAATGAATACAAACGAGAGACTCTGTGGACACTCTTTGAAGCTGAACAAGTATAATCGTAATTCAAACCCAAGAAAGCATTTCTTATCCAACCGAGTGGTGGACTCTTGGAATGTACTACCTCAGGAAGTGATAAGTGCTATTTCAGGTAACAGTTGTGGGGCACAGAGGTCGCGCATGCCCTCGACGGGCGCGCCGTGTTTCCGTTGCCAAATCATCGGCGGATGAATACCTGCGGTACAAGGTCCATCGCCCGAACGTGACACCGTTTGGGCTAAACCGGGGGGGGGGGGAGTCAGCCCCGTCCCACCTGACGGTCTTATATAACCGGTCTCGGCGTTCAGCGGGCCGCCGTTTACCTGAGGCTTGCAACAACTTGCCACCTCTGCCGTCATCACGCTGGCCAGTGCCCTACATCATGGAGTCAGTTATCTTGTAACACATATTGGATTTATTATGTAACTAGTGGATAGTGGAATAAATCGTTTACCAACTTGACACCGTATTATTAGCTATCGTCCGGCTCTACCACAGTAAGCCGTTACAGTTTTAAAAAAAATACACAAATACTTAAAAAACAAAAATAACAAAAACTAAAAACACTATTAAACGCACTCAATACGGAAAATACATGCATTAGCTTGAAGCTGCTAGTGTGTATAAAATAAATAAATAAAATAGATAATAAAAGTAATAAAACCCTGTACAGAAAACATTAATTAAATAGAAACAAGAGGTATGACAATCATATAATATGATCCTGTGACAATCATATAATATGAAGCACTTCCATAAATTGTTTGGTATTTTTACCTTGTAGATCTCAATCCAGCGTTTTTTGAGCACATTATTGTCTTGGTATATTCTATTTTATTCTGCTGATTTGGAGATGGTTAGTCCTTTTGAGTATCTTGTACAGATATTACTCAAAAGATTTCATTAAATATTATTTTTGGCATCGTAATGCCATTATTCTTCCTAGCATCTAGTTTAGGAACACCTTTCGTACTTGCTTGAATTAAACCATTTATAGAGATTTTATTGGAGCCAATAAAATCTATACCAAACTTTCCCGAGCCGTTAATTTATCACAATAGAAAACATACAATTATGCAAAGATTTATGTTTTATGAACAAAAAAGTGAAACATGAATCAATTTGATACGAGCTGATCAGCTGAATCGCTGCTTGCTTGTTCAATAATAACAATTAATCGTAGGTTAATGAATTAAAACTCCGGCTATGTACCGGAACAGACGGACGTTTTTTGCACTGCAACACCCGACTGCATGTAGTCGCCATAACTACACATGCAGTCCCTCGTGTACAGCAGGGATTAGTGGCAAAACAATTGCAGCTGACAACTTTTTCACAAGTGTGTTTCGTTTATGAGACATGTATAGAAATCGCCTCTCTGCTGCGATGCGGTGTCAAGTCATCGCTTTGCTACTGCAAATGTACGTCTGTGTATTTTAACTCTATGACTTTGGTGCTCTAGGAAGATTTCGTACTTTTGAAATTTAAAGTTAGATTCAATGGATGTATTTCTTTTTAATTCCAGGCCATTCTCATGGATTGTGTGAAGCCTGCCATCGCCAGCCCTGAGTCTGTGCATCAATATAAATCTAGCATTGAGCCCATCTTCAATAGTATCAGAACAGGGTTGAACAACCCCTTCAACCAGGCCATTAAACATGTCATTCTCACTATAGCTGTCTGTTTCGAAGTGAGTCATTTATTATGGACATTTTGTTGTATTTTCTTTCAGCTTTATCTAATAATGAAGATGTTTTGCCTTGAAACCGATTTCCTTTAGTAATAAAAGCTTATTACTCCAAATTTGTAATATGATAAAATTATGAGTATTAATCACTATAATCTTGATCACGGATATTCCCGCTGCAAGCTTTAAAGGTACGTTAAGATAGTACAGATAAACTTTGGATTGGTGGTCATATAGATATGAACGAAGAACAAAAATATATACTGTTAGATGCATATGTAAATTTCAGTTAAAAAATGTTGGTTAATGTGATCGAAATCTATGTACTCAACATCGTGTGAAACCATAGAGCGTGAAACCTACCATAACTATTAGAAATGAGAGACCGAACAGTAATGTTAGTATTCCTAACTTCATTGAAACGGTCACAAATCCTCCAAATGTTATAGAATGCTGTCTCTCTCATTCATTTTGTGTTACTGCTGGTCGATGATACCACATTATATTAATTTGATTAGTTTTGTTTCTCATTTGCTCAAGAGGACGCAACCTGATCATTTCTACATACAAAAAAAGAAGAATAATAATAATAATCGTTTTATCTCATAATTATCTGGGCAATTATATGAAAAAGGTAAATTTCTACTTGTCTAAAAGTTGAGAGCCTCCAAACGTATGTAGTTTTGTCGAAACTTTAGATGTATTGACAATACAAGAATCAAGAAAATAAAACTAGTGATAAAGTTGGTTTTATACAGATGCAATTTAAACTATTTTTGTTATAATACATTGATTCTGTTCTTCAAGATTATCCTTTAAAGAGTTCCCTCTTCTCACATCTAAAAATATAGCTTCTCATCGACCTTAGCTACGCAGCTGTTAGATGAAATATCACAATTTATGACCACACCCAAGACCTTTAGGAAGAAACTTCTTAATAATTATTTCCTTTCGGTGTGAAAACCACTGATCAAGTTTAGACCCATAATGATAAGGTTTTTGGCAACAGTATAAGAACGTTAAAGATTTGCTATCCTTGGGATTGGCAGGGCCTCGAGAGTTTAGGAATTATTTACACTACAAACGTTCACCCTACTGGGATAGTTTGCTCAACTATTAAGATTTTTACACACATCATAACAGTAGAATCTCATTTATCTGTTGTTGTGGTACACCAATTAGAGATATTGTTAGGAATGTATTGTCAATTTTAGGTTATAAAGCTAGAACTCTTTTAAAAATGTATTCCAGATTGGTACGGATCATGTGAAGCCCACACTAGCCCTAATGCTGAAGCAGCTAAACGAACGCAAAGAAAGCTACAATTTCAATCATGTCAAAGAAGCCGAGTACGCCACAGGCTGTGCTGTAAAAGCCCTCGGTCCGGAATTTGTGCTCACCTGCATCCCGATCAAGAGAGCCGAAAACATCATAAATGTGGATCGAACATGGCTACTTCCCATCCTGAAAGACAAAGTACAAAATGCAACTTTGAAATATTTCACTACAGATATTCTCGAATTGGCTTTCATGTGCAGGAAGAATGCCGTTGAATTTGAGCAGCGCGATCAGAGGGCCCTGTCGCATACTTACGATCTGCTCTGCGGGCAATTCTGGTCGCTTTTGCCGAGTTTCTGCAACAACCCCCCCGATGTTAAAGACAGCTTCAAGAATATAGCTCGCATCCTTGGCAATGTCATCAAGGACAATCCCGAATTTAGGCCGTTTGTGATGCATGGATTGAGGAAACTGATTACCAGTTCTGCAAACAAGGTAGACAAGAGCGATGAAGAGGAACTGTCGCGTTTTGCTAAGAATTTCTTGCCTCGTTTGCTTAACGTCTACATGACTCCGGCTTCCGGTAGCCATGCTGAAGGTCAAAGACTTGGCGCGTTGGAGACTTTGCAGGTGAGTTGATTTATTATGGTAAAAAATATTAGGTTCCGTTTTTTGAAATGTCTGATCATAATTGATTATCTGGAAGTAGCAGTCATTATTCTATTTTGTCTCGCATGGTTTCTTATTTGAGAACTTGTTTTGCCTAAGTATATTATATCCAATATTATCTAGGAGCGATTTGTGTCCATTACTGAACATAAACATATAAATAAATAAACCTTCCCCAAATGTTTCCATCTTAGTTAGCTGCTAGCCTACTTTATCTTTGCAAAGCCAGCATTATAATTATTTTTATCATTCATTGTCATCAAAACTTGGTTTTTTTCGATACAGTCATCCTAAATTGCAACAGTTAAAAACGTTGTACCCTAGTTTTTTTTTCAAGAAATATTTTGTAACTTTTCAAACATATTGGGAGTTTTAATATATAGTGTAAAATGTATGGTCAACTTACTTAATGAATAACAATCACGTAAGTAAATAATCAGTCATTGATAATTTATTAAAAAATTTTAGAAAATATTTATTATTCAAGAATTTTTATATTCCCTAACCCTTTTTCTCAATATGTTTATTGTTTTTTTTTATACATTTTTCACCTTCTATAAGAGATTGAAATTTTATCAAATACCGCTGGAAACTCTCACATTTGGCAGAAGAACAGAGTCAATCATGATTAATGTAAACTTTCAGGTTTACCTTACAATCAGTCCGAATTCTCTCCGTGAGGAATTGTACAGCAATGCATTGGAACAATTGTCTTCTGAAGAGAAGGAGCATTTCAAGAGGGAAGCACTTCTGGATATCATCCGAATTCTTGTTCTTTATCAGACCGAGGAGAAAATAGCTCATCTGTTCGACAAATGGGTGTATCCGCTATGCGAGACTCCATTGGAGGATGGAAAATTTAAGAAGAAGCGTCTCAAGAAAGGTTAGGTATTTTTTCAGAACCTATTTTATTACATAAATGTATTATAAAAGTATAACGATTTTGAAGGTTGCATTTGAAAATTAAATTGGTATTACATTTTTATACTTCATCACCACTTCCTCTCTCACTATTACAAACAATTTAGTTTTGTTGGGTAGGGTCTAAAAAAGTATTTTTATGGGTCATATATCTTAAATCCTCAACCACTCACCGACAGTCAATCGGTATTATACAGCAGTACAAAACCAACTCAAGACTAAAACTACTATTGCACCAATTCCTGGAACTAATATCGTCTACAAATGATGTCTCGATCCAATTGGTAAAACGGAGCGGTGAAAACCTGGGTAACAATGAAGTCGACAAACTGGCACAGCAGGCATCCGCAGTAAGCTCCATAGCCCCCAATCAATCCTGCCACTATCATCAAGCAATGTAACAGCTGTTCCAAACCACATAACCCGGCAAGGCATAAAGATATATGGATTAGCTTAGATGCAAACCACATAAAAGCATAAATGTTTATTGCTTAAAAAAGCTTATCTTGCCAATTAACAGATGGCACATTATTTTGTAAATAGTTTTCAGTTTTAACCTAAAGAATATATTGCCACCTGTCAATAAAATTATTAAAATGTGATTTTTTCAATAAATTGTGATGTTTTGTGGATTTTTAAACTGTCCGACATATGTCACGCAATGCAGATGCATTATGTTTTAGTTACTAAAGAGTGGTTTCTAATTTCTTCTTAGCAGTTGAGCAATCTAAAACCACTATAAAATCAATGTTACTAATCAGTTTACATACTGGCCACTGTAGGTTGAACGGGCATCTAAATGTTTTGGGCATAACAGACTGTGGAACATGTAATCTGCCAATGACCAGCACTCATCACAAGGAGAAGCATGATTTGTGGAGCACACAGGCTCAGTGTGGCCGAAATTAGCTAGAAAAATCTATGTAACCTGCGGCTCATTTCGGAAACGGAATGGCTTCAGGTCAGGATCTGTTTACACAACAGGCCCTAAAAAACTGTGGCCTAAGTGTAAGCGGTCGCCCAGCGGTTTCATCATTTCAAAGACATTGATTTTTTTTCACTTGCATTGTTTGTTTACAGATAAAAAGTCAGGAGGTAAAATGGAAGAGGCGATTACAGAGGATGACACCAAAGCCGAGATGCACTGGAAGGACAGGATGAAAATGATTGAAATGGAGCATAAGAAAGCGTACAGAATACTTGACGAAATATTCAAGTGTGAGAAGGACAACTGCAAGGCGTTTTTGGAGCAGAGCAAGAAGGGCATACAAAAGTTGTTAATTGGCTCTCTGAATAAAGCAGCAGATAGCAGCAAAGCCACTCGATTGAGGTTAGTTGACCTTGTAATCTATGAGTCTAGAGGATATATATATTATGGTGACTGAAATCAGATGAAATGGCTAACCAGAGGATTACGGTCAGTGAATTTTTTCACCTTCTTGTTCCCAATCCAAACACAAGAAAGTTGTTACGGGGTGTTTCATTGGCAGACATAATAGAGACTTCGCCGAGGGAAATTTACCTTTAATGAATATTTTCGCATTGTGCATTATCTTAAAATTCTTTAAAAATGTGTGGCTGAATTGTTCCTTTTGAAAAGTTCTATAAAAAGTCTAGAAATAGGGAGCGAAGTAACCCATCCCGAGTGCCATAGGCACGAGTTGTCGCGCGCCGAAGGCCTTGTCTAAATCGCCCGCAGGGCCTCCTGGAGCAAAGCTCAAATAGCATCCAATGATCACATCAACTATAATTGTGTTCAGTAGTTGCTGATTTATCAACCATTTTTTTTGTTATGTATTGGCTGTTTTTGAGGTGAAATTTTTTGTCACATGTTAATTTTTTATACTATTTGGGCTTGCGGTGACATTTTCTGCCCATTTAGGCATCGTGCAGTTTTTGCATTTTTATTGCTGATACATTGTGCCATGTACAAAATTTTGAAAAGGTATCAATTGAGCAGTAATAAGAATAATAATAATCTTATTGTGATTGTGCATACTGATTTCAGCGTACAGGACGCCCGTAACTTTCAAATTAATGAAAGAAGCATCTCTTTAATGTAATGCGATGATGTCGGTTTAAAAAGAACCTTACGCAGAAGAGACAGAAAGTTTATATTCTTATGATTCACTATATTATGTTATCTTTTGTAGGTGCATCGAAAGCTTAATTAAGATAACACCAAATCTCACTCACGAGAGTAAAATTTTGCAAAACGCTGTACCCGAAGCGGTCATTTGCACGAAGGACATTAACGCAAAATGCCGGCAGTGCGCTTTCAATCTGCTGAACACGATCGGAGAAGCCCTGACTGATGCGCCCGGTGGATTATCCGCTTTCGTCGGAATGCTTGAGGCCGGCTTAGAAGGCCCGCCGAAAGTGATGAACGCATCGATACTGGCGCTGGCTTCTGCCACTTATAACTTTTCTGGAGCCCTGGGCATCGAAGCTCTCCAAAGGGTCTTGGAGAATGTATGCAAACTAGTCATATCCCCGAGCCGCGAGATCGTTTCGGCTTGTCTCAGTTATTTAAAGGTAAAATAGTGTTTCTGTAATATTTTAATATTATTATTGTAAATGAACGAGGAGAAAGCAAATATATTTTTTTAAATCTTGCTTTGACTCAATAACCAAGCGCCTTAACTAGACTTCCACAATCTCGTTGCTAGTTGACTCGTATCAATTTTTTGTGTTTTTGCTCACAGAAAATCATAATGGTTATTTCCAGGTTGTTCTCATGTGAACAGTTTAGGTGATACCGAGAGAACAAATGCTTATGGTTGATTTATTTTCCGCCATTCTTTGAGATGCCATTCCAATGATTGTATTCTAGCTAGAATTTCTGTGTCATATCAACAAATAGTTTTAGCTTCTATATATACATACATAGAGGCTACTATCCCAGTCCTTTGGTCGTCTGTCTATCCGTCCGTCCGTCGCATTTTGCGAAAGACGGACAAATGCGAAAGAGTTGTTTTTTTTGTGCAGCCATAGCCGTTATGACCATATTGGAGGCTGGTCGGATAATATAGATATATAACATTAAGGTCAACAAATTTTTAGTCGTATTAAATTAAAACTGCCTGGTGACGCAGTGGTATAAGCGCCAGCCTCTAAATCCAGAGGTCCCGGGTTTGAATCCCCAGTGGGTGAAATCCAGCCAGGTAATTTTTCGCAATTGAGAATATTCAACGGCGCTTTTCTCAATACTGGTGACTGAGATAAGTAACAAATCATACACAAAAACAAATACTCATTCAGTTACAGACTTGCGAGATGTTGTTTGCCTGTAATGAACGGCCTCACATCATGAAAACAACAATAATGCAGTCGGAACTGTGCCCAATAGCGCCTTCCCGGCAACATAAGCCCTACGAATGAAGAAGAATTATTGACAGTTCAATGGAAAGCCCAAATATCATATTTGAATTTCAAAAATATGACACACGGCTGTTGGAAACTTGAGGACGTATTATTTATTACTGGCCAGTTAAAATTAATACAAACTCATATATTTGCACAAATCGAAATGTAAAAGAATGTATAATGCCACATTATAATTATTATAAACTAAAATATATTGTCCATGTTATTTTATTACTAGTCAAATTTACAAAAAAAATACTAAAATGGTATTAAAATTTATGACGAATTGAAATGTCATGATTGTGCCATTGTATGTTTTTTATTTTAAAATACTCACACCTAATAAATACCCACTGTACCCACATCGAATGGGCTAAAAGCGCCGAAGGCACAAGTCGAGATGCCCATCACAAGTTGGTACCACAGGCGCGAGTAATATTGGGTGAAGATGCTGTTAATGATGCCTGTAAGGCCTGGCTTTAAGACGTTAGGTTTCGGTTAAATAATTTACTACTACTAAACAATTTATAGAAGCAGTTGATATTAATTTTATTATAAGTTCAGGTGTCATAGCCATTCTGGTTTGTGAATAGAAACCCTGTTTACACCTCAAATGTCATATTTAATTTATTTATTGACATAAAGTGATAAAGTGCCAACTAGGCTTACCATTTGTTCCAAGTTAGACTAAGCTGCTGAGGGTATGCATTTGAACTTGCAACTTCTGGATTGGCAGTTAAACCTTATATAAACATATTATTTAATAATATACAGGATGTTTTTAAATTTAGAGCACTCCTTTTAGGAGGTCGATCTATATAGATTACTAAACCGGTTAAAAAAAAAATCATACTAAAATAATTATATTATTAAAAAAACTTTATGTTTCTGCAAACCACCCACTCCGGGGTTACTGACTGACCTTGCTCCATGTATTCTGAAATATTAAAACGATTTCTTTACAACTTTGAATCCGATTTTTTCCAATATTTTGTTGATTAATGTTTGATTGTCGATATAGTCAACATCCTTAAGGGAGTGCCCTAAATTTAAAAACACCCTGCATATATAAAAGTAATATCTGCTGGTATATTGTGTATGACCCGAGTGCTTAAATTTGTACAGGTGTATACGAAAACTCTACCATCTCCCGTTGTGGCAGGTAGCTTGCCTTTGATATTCACGTCCCTCTCGAGCATGACTGACGACTGCAAGAAACATGCTCGTGTCGAGCTGGGTCGCTTCCTCTGCCGAATGATGAGAAAATACGGCAGCGACACCATAGACAAACTTATACCGCAGACCGATGAAATAATGCACAAACGCTTAAAGAATCTGCGGAAGGCCGAGTCGAGGAACAAGAGGCAAAAAGAACTCAGGAAGTCTAGAGGTCCCGACCAAGATGACGATATGGATATCAAAGTTAAAGGATCTTCTGTCTCCTTGGATGAACTTCTTAAGGATTCGGATTCTGAACTGGATATAGACGAAGATGATACTAAATCTGCTGTCAATTTAAAAAATAAGAAAACAAAGGGCGGCCGGAAGAACAAATCTTGGATTCAGGACGATCCAGAAAATATAGTTGATTTAACTGATATCTCTGCTGCCCGAAGAATCACAGGTTTTTTTTTGTTTTTACTTTGGTGTGCTAAGAGCATAGCTGCCATGAAAATCACTTACCATTAGGGTTGTCTTTCTGTGGGAATGTTACCTCCACCATTTATTTTTGTTTTGGTTGTGAATTAATGTAAAATATCGAGGCGTAATCTAGTGAGGGAGAGGAAAGATGGATGTGCTATCGATTGTCAAAAGTCCATTTCCAAAAAGCTGCGAGCACAAATTACAAAATCTATATTCAGGTAATGTTTTTACAATTTCTTATCTTCAGAATAATCCTAATACTCGCTATGACCCTGGCCACTAAAAAAAATTACCACAAATAGCCATAAATATTGTAATAACAATGCGAGATTCTCCGGGATTGAAGAGTTTAAATTTTACGAAGTCAAATATAAATATCAAAGCGCTGAGCTGTTACAACTATATTTTTTCCATGACTTTTATTATCCTCTGACACTTCCCAAGAATTACATTTTTTATTCAAATACGAACACATATAATTCTTCTAATGCCAGATATAGATCATTAAATTCATCCAAGCAGCAAATTCATTGATATATTATATTGGTAATAATGTTATTCTGGATTATTGTAGCCACGGATCCCTCTTTGATGAAAATGCAGGAAGCGGACACTCGGGTAGAAAGACGGCAGAGAAAGCAAGGATTCAAAGTAGCCGCAGACGGCAGGCTCATCATATCCGATAAGTTCATGAGAGGCGACGACTCTGAGAGCGATACCGAGAAACTTCGTAAACGAAACCTGAGCAATAGTGACGATTCTGGTTAGTTTCATATACTTAAGACTAATATTTTTTTTTAAATCATTTGCCAGTACACTGAGCAGCATCTCCAAAGCATTTGGAAACCTAATTCACACAGTTCACAAAGTTGGAAAACGAAAAAAACACGTTTAGTTTTTTTTTTCTGTTCATGGTAAAAAATATATATTGCTTATAAATATTTTTATGATAACTAGGAATATAAGTAAAAAATAAAAAAACAAGTGTCGTCAATTTATTATTATCTTTTATTAAATATCAAAAATAAAATTTTGCACAAAAAAAATCTATGACTTGTTTTTTTTATACATTTTGTAATAAAACCATATCCTAGAAAACTTCATTAGCTATTCAAAATAGTTTAGGTTATCAAGATAACATACTTAGTTTTTCTGAAATAAGCCTTTTAGTAAGAGCCCGTAATTAGGCCTTTTTTTTTAAATTGCGACACTGCGAGTTTCACCTAAAAGTGGCCTCGACACGTGACACAATAGTTTGCAATATTCATCAACAAAATAATTTTAAATACTCTTTGGGGCTTTCATCACGCTAGATGGAGAGTGAAAATCGTCCATCCAGCTCTATGTGGAGAGCAGAATTGATAGGAGAAGAAACTAAAGATATGAGCTTATCAGCTCGGAGCTGCTTGCTCATTGTAATAGTTTTAATAGAATAGTAATATTACTTAATAGTAATAATATGACTGGAAGTGTGGGAAATTTTCAAAATTATAAATTATAATGAAACTAAAATCACTATTTTTAAAAAGAAAGGTAAGATCCTGATATTAGAGATATTTAGTCTCTATGGATCCAACATAATTAATATTAATAATTAACCAGGTAATATTATCTTAGTTTAGGTGGGGGTGTGATTTTATTCCCGCGTGTAATTAACCACTGCATCAGACAATTTTCCAACTGTATTATTTATTTTTTATTAGCTCATGAAATAATATTTATGATTTGTTTTCTTATTTACTTTCACGTTTTATCTGTATTACCATAATATTTAAGTATATGAATTATGGAAAAAAAAATGTAAATTGAGTACTGACAATTATGTTTTATAAAATAATTATGCTAGAATCAAGGGAGATAGGTGGTAATAAGGTGTTAAAATTGTATGGCTGGATTCGGATTCGAACTCGCAACTGCTAATTAAGGTGTATTAAAGTAGGTTAGGTGTAGGTTAGTGGTTAGGTGTAAGTGGTTAAGGTGTATAAATAGTCATACACCTTAACCACTTACACCTTGTAGTTGTTTGACATAATAAAATTTTGAGATTTGATATTTTTTCTTACATATATTAATAAAATTTGTAGAATTCACAGTAGCACCATTTCTCAGAGAATTTTCTAAAGCTATTTCAAATGATTTATTTTATTTTATATTCAAACACAGTTTTCTCAAAATAATAATTTTGGCAAACAACCGTTATAGATGTAAATGTTCAGGTGAAAAGAGTCAAATTCCTTTTATTAAAAAAAAAACTATGTATGTGTATGTTTAAGCTTAACGACTTTTGACAAAATATTATTGAAAATTTAAATAAAATTCGTAGATTCTGAAGCCGGTGCAAAGTCTGTAGCAATGAAAGCAGGTAAAAAGCGAAAGTTTGAGGACGCGATGAGCCTCCGCAGTGGAAAAACGGCAAGAACTCAATCGTCACATCAGTCGCAGCCTGCATCCAAGTATAAAACTGGAGGGAAAGGAATTCACAGGTTTGAACTGTATTTCCATTCATTTTTAGAGTTCCCAGTTTGAATCTTTCAGAATGTTCATGCTCCAATGTTGATGTCTGTCCATCTTAAGTCTGTCAATCATAATACCACCATTTGGTATGCACCATCATCTTCATCAGCCCTACAGCTCAATGTGAGCCTTGGCTTCCATAAGGGTATTCATCTATTTTGCCCTTTCCTTCGATTTTTCAGGGCATTGTTGACTCCTAGCATCTATAGGTCCTTATAGGCCTAAACTGCAACATTTTGATAGCACACTATCAAACTGTTGCAGTTTAGGCCTGATCGGCTGGTTTATTATCAAGTAAACATTTAGGCCGATTTCCATCATTTATTTGCTTAATTTCATTTTTTCGATTTATTCTGACCAACTTTAATAAATTTGACTACATGGATCTAGTCATATATTTTATATAGCTCACATTTGTTAGGATTCTCTAAACCACATTATCTTAAATAACTCCAGAATTCCTGCAAATTATTTTTCATTCAAACGTGTCTAAATATCTTTCATCAACGGCTATGTTTCTTGGCACATGTGAGAATTGGGCGGATGAGCGTTTCGTACAGCCTAATTTTGTAGTTTTCTTGATAGTATTCGGTATTTAAATTGGTTTAGCATACTAAAGTTTGCATATTGGCAAAAAAATACCAGTTGTTTAATATCGTAGGTTATATATGAACTTATACTGTCTCGAAATTATCTCGCATTGTGCAGGATAGGCATATAGTCAGGATAGGTCAATAAAAAAATATTAAAAACATAACCTCCAGCTTAACACATAAGTGATTTACATTAGGTGTCGATCGACTTGGTACTTGGTCCCTATAATTTTTAACTTTTGATGTTTATATCACTAAAAAGCCCTTTCCTTACTATAAATCCATTATAATTAAATTATTTAGTAACAAAGACAAACCATAGAAGGCTGCGACATATTGTAAACAATGCAAGTTTAGTACTGCAGATTTTTCTTTTTTAAAAAACTCAAACTAAACTTTTAGACAAATATAAATTTGTATCGGTGGGCAACTGCCTATAGAAGACTTTTGAAGATGTTTCGATATTGGTTTGTATTATGTTAACCGACGGGCATCGCTGTGCCTAGCGATCCAACAAATATGTCACTCGAGGTGAGTGAGGTCACTACAGGAAGGTGTCGGATATGAGTGGGCGAAATAGTTACACTCCGTATCTGAATTGATCAGCAGCAATCGTAGAGCGTCGGCTTGCATCGACCACCGCCGCTGTCGTCGTTCTATCCGACGAACGCTACATTTTAAAATGTTTTTCCTTAGTAACAACGGTATGTCACAAGTTGCTGATCTGCAGTGAATAAAAGGTGCCAATTGATGAACCAGCGCGTTTGCATACCGTTGGCGTTGGGGAAATTGCCTGATAACGTACAAGTCCACAAGAGATTAGCCCGTGGCACTAATATATTTATCTTTTACGATTTCGCTTTGCTCTCCACCATCTGAAATAGGAGCTTTATTATTTGTTATTTTTTATTTCAGGCCCATTTCCTCAACCTCCGCCCCATATACTAAAGCTGGCTCTGAGTATAGGTCTAAGAAATCCCTCGGAGACGTGAAGAAGAAAGGAAAGCCTGATCCTTACGCATATCTTCCTCTAGTGAGAACTGCACTCAACAAAAGGTTAGTTTTACTTCTACTAAAGAAAACATACGATAGCTTCGAAATACTTGTATGCACAAATTTTGCGTTTGTCATTAACGCACAAATATGAGAAGATTTATATGAAAAAGGCGACCAGGCATCCCGCTTATTTCCTTACCTTTTAACCGACTTCAAAAAAAAGAGGAGGTTCTCAATTTGATGTGTATGTTGGTTTTTTTTCAATATTATCTGTTCACTGATTACTTGAATTGATTGATTGATTGGCTTGAAGTCGTTCTATGATTTCATTTGCATATAAAAGAGAATCTCTCGAAGGTGCCCCATTTTAATGTCATTGAGTTACATTAAAAAAAATAAAAATATGTTTTCTGTTCAAAATGTTTCATGTTAAATTGGTTTAAGCGATTTCGATTATTATTATTGCAAATTATTCTGAAGTACTTGGAGTTGATTCCATCAAGTTTAATTGAGTTAACTTTTAGTGTAATTAGATAAAAATAAAAAAAAAATAAACTGACTGATGGAAGAAAAATCTGCCATCAAAAACCTCTAAGGTGCAAACTTCTTATTTTTGGTTAACAATAAAAAAACCAAACCACAAAAAATTGAAGTTGGTGTGAAGACATTGTTTATGTTGAAGTTGCATAACAGTGTGTTTCTACGCTAAATTCACGTTTGTAGAATATTTTTTTTTTAATTGTTTATTAAAAATAAGAAGTTTATTGGATTATTTCCTAGTTTTTTTGTTACAATGCAAACGGCCCATCAAATGAGTCGTAACAACCATAAATTTTGTGGTTGTTATTACGGCAATAACATCAAAAGAAGTTAAATTGCAATACTTTTTGATATGCGTGCTGACATTGTAATCATATATGTTGTATATCGAAGGATTTACAAAATTATTAATGTCTGTACTAAATTCTCAATTTCAGGAGAAAAGTTGGCGTTGGACAACAGTTCAAGGGAATCATCAAGAACAAAAAAAAGGGTGTAAAACCGAAAGCTAAATCGAAGAATCGCAAGTAAATTATTGGACCCGTTACTTGTTAGCTTACGAATTAATTATTCATGCATTGATTCATTGAATTAGATTCGATACAATTCATTAATGAAAATAGCATATTTAAAACACTAACTCTAGGAATTAAACCATGCATTTTAGCTATCTAAAACAACAAGATTAGCTATTGATATAATGTTATGCAAAGAAGGCATATTTATATGTGTAAATGAACAAACAATAAAATAAAGTTATTCTGACATTTAAATCACAGGATGTTTATCATTTACCTAATATTCTCTTTGCATTATTATTTATATAAAAGAGCTAAGTGAATAGTATAAATCAACAAAAAAAAATCGTAACCTTATGAAAAATAATGGTTTTTTAATCATTAAGTAACTCATTATTTTGCAACTTTGTGTTTATATTCATTTTGAATAAAACAGTTTTATTACATTTTTTCAAAACTGAATTTTTCACATATGTGTTATTTTAAAATGTGTTACAATGTTAAGGGGCATATGTGCCTAAAATGAATGTCAATAAACACCTTTCACATTAATATGTACTATAGTTATACTACAGTTTCGTTTTTTTGTCTCCAAATTTTATGTAAAATGCTGTTTAATTTATGAGGAAAATATATTGTTTTTTTGTGATTTGGTACTCATATTAAACTTAAGCAAAATAATGAAAAAAAATACACATTGTGGTATTGTGCTATGAACGCCTGATTTGATCTAGAGGGATTCGAATCACAGCGGTTCAAATCTGACCAGGTAATTTTTTGCTGTTTTTATCGACTGCGCGAGTCTGTCGGAATTTGCGCTCGATACGCTTCCCTGATAATACTAGCTGGATATTACATATGCTATACATTATGCTGGAGTTCAGTAGCTATCAACTGTTCCAACAGTTTGACCATGACTCCATGAAATTTCTGCTGTTTTCTGTTACTATTGTGATATTTGAGCAACTTTTTAGAAATGTGTAAAATATTTTAGGTAAATGCCGGAACAGAGAAATGACACTACGCCGGCGCTTTTTAGGGAAAGTAAATATGGCTATATTCTCCTGCCATCTCAAACTTACATTTCATCTAATAGATTTATGTAAATCCATTTTATTTATGTGTTTTTTCTTCATATACTAACTTGTGTAAATCATAAATTTAAATAAATATGAGCTGTACTAAATATTGTTTTATTTTCCTAGTTAGATTTTTTTAACTTACATCCAATAAAATGGTAATAAAAACAATATTAGAATGCTCCTTTGCATACCTCAACTTGAAATCTAAAATTAAGGATGTACCTTGAACATAATGGTTCACTGCGATCCATGTGTTAATTTTAAAAAAATTAGGGGTTAAATATTTTTATAAAATATTAATTTTACAAGATTTTTTTAAATTGTGTAAAATATCTGCACCCCAATTACCCTATTTACTTCAAAAACTACAGTTTTACTATCAGCTCAGTTGTAGCCATTATGAAAAAACAAATGCCAATACAACTTACTTACCTAACCTTACTATCAATAAAACTTACTGGACTCGGTTGAATGAGAAGGCATCTTTCTACAGGGGCAGCAACCAGCCGTTCTGGTACTATGCCTACACCCAGCTCATCTCATCCAAGATGCACTCTGACCTCTTGGTCCTAATTCTTCATAGCTTATGGGGGAAATGTTCACTGTCCTGCAAAACGTCTTTTTAACATTAGTCGGCTGATCGTACCAGCTGCCAAGTTGATTGTCTTCTCTTGGATATATTTAACCTTGGCCCAGGCCGATTACGGGTTAAGATATGTTTGATAATAGATCGGTCTCTTGTTTGGCTATTGGATTTTTTTACGGATATTATTACGGGCTAAGTTAGAATTAATAAATTATACTCATCTCTATGAGTGCTAATAGATATCTATTCAAAGAATGTTCAGTATAATAATTATAAATTGATATTATTATATACGTTTTTATTTATTGTAGTTACCCAATAGAAATTGTACACAATACAGGTAATACAGGATGTAAAAAAGATTAATATTAAACTAGTTTAAATAAGATGAAATAAATAGAAAAGAATAATGTTAAAAAAAAAATACAACAAAAAGAAAATGAAATACACCAATTTAAACTTTGATTATTTATATTCATACATTGAAAAAAAAAACTTGGTAAAATAGACAGCGTTGCAAAACTTTTGCGGAAAAAAGGTTTTGAAAAAGGTTGGAAAAAAGGTTTTGATTGAAAAAAGGTCAATTTGGGAAAAGTTATAAGAGGGGTTGTGTCATTACTAGCCGCACCCCAGAATTTACAAAAAACTAAAACGGTGTTAAAATTTATGATGAATTGAAAGAATGTCATTACACCATTGTTACTGTTTTTTTTTTTTATTTTAATCTATTCAACTGATCACAAGTTGAAGCCACAGATAGGCACGAGTAGTCTGGGGAAATGCCTTTTATGACACCTGTAGGACCTATCTGTAATTCGTCAGGTACTGGTTAAATACCAGTTATGGTTATAACAGGTGTCATAACCATTCTTGTTTAATGATAGTATGCATTTCAATCACCGTGCAGTGGACTGTATTTTAAACGAACGATGAGGCCGACGAACGCCATGGCATCTGAACAATATCTCTCATTCAATTCGTCATTTAAATCAACGGCGTTTAGCGGATGAGGACATTCACAAGATACCTCATTCAATTGAACTAACGACGGAGTAGAGTGGATGAGGCCATTCACATGACACCTTATTCATTGAACAAACAACGAACATGAAACCATTAACCTGATGTCTCATTCAATTCGCCGTTCAAATGAAAAAATGATGCAGCGGAGGGCTGAGCTGAGATGACTCACAGTATTGTCGGCTCTCCACTCGCAAACGATAGCGCGGCATTCTGCTTTCATTTAAACGACTGAATGCCTTATTTTAGAAAGAACGAATCTCACTCATTCAAATTAAAAGAGGCCATTCTGCTGAAATAGCAGCTGGGGACTGCTGAAACTTACATAAATATATTCTACTAATTTGTATGTCTTTTGTCAGTGAGGTGAACTATCCACTCCACACAAATGCGTTAATCCTTAAGATCCTCAGGCTATAAAAAAATAATTTCTTGAATAAACTGATAAAATAAAAGTCACTGGTTATTGATTTCATTCAACACAAATATTTTTTTATTAAAATATTAGCAAAATTGTAGATCAACGAATAAAGAGTTCGCAACAGTATTGTAAAAATTTACACAGAAGAAACATAAGTTTTCTTTCGAAACAGAGGCCTTTTTAAAGTTATTTTCTGACTACCTTTCATACTAAATTGGTATTTATTACCAAGAAAAATACTGAACATTTACAATGTTTTTTTATTTTTGAGAAAAGAAAATACCTAGCGTAGTCCTAGCTTGGGTAAGATAATGTGAGTTTATAATAACTGAAGAGTGACAAACGGTCTTTGGCATGCAAACATAGCAATAATAATTGTCATTACAGTCGATTTATTAACCCAGGGAAGTTTGGGTAAAGTTGTATTGTAATAGAGGTACTATTGAGTCAAGTTAAAGGATAAAAAATAGAAAATTTACAACCCGAAAAAGAGTATTCTTTCAACATGAAAATGTCAATAATTATTTACATAAAAATATAATAATATGATACAGTGCTTTTTCTCAGAACAACAAATTAATATCAATCTATAAGATATTTATTGTTAGCAGTCAACACAGAATATTTATAATATCAAATACACAATTCGATCTGAAATTTCATTATACATTTGTATCAATTTACAAAGGATTACTATTATGCTTACTAACATCACATTTTCATACTGTACAAAATGAAAATAAAAAAATAAAACGTCTTGTAAAATCTATTTTATTGACAAGTGTCGATTTTGCATCGGAAATCAGATTTTAAAAAAACTTATAAACAATATACAAAATAATGGATTAAAATATAAGTAAAGTCGATTCGGGCATCAGATGGTTTAAACGATAACCCCGATAGTCGATTAAAATCTAAATTTACATCGTAGAAGTCATTGTTTATACAGAAAATAAATATAATTATATACGTATTGATTAACACAACCATTTAAATTTAACACTTTTCATCGGCCATCAGAGGGTCAAACATGAAGCTTAATTCTAAAACATCATTTTGGTTCATAAGTGGCTTGGCCACTTTCATATTGTTCCTTAGCATACAATGTTGACTTCCAGTTTTCACATGTTTAGAATCACTGTCGTCAAAATCGTCCAATACAGGCCGTTTAGTAGCAAACAAATGACCGTTTTGCCTTAAGTTAGAGCTACAGAAGTTCAGGTCGCTGTAGGTCTGATCACTTTTCGAATTTGAGCCCCGGAATGCCGGACACGTCATGACTAACTTTCGCACTTCAGGTTTTGTGGACTTTGTGGCGTTATTCACTTGCGCAGTTTTCGATATGGAATTAAGAGTGTTTTGATTCAAGTTATAATAATTACTACTGGCTGGAGTAGATTTATTCGAATGCGTTTTCGCTAAAGCAGTCTTAAAATTATTTCTCACAGTGGCCAGCTTCTTACCTATCATAATCGACCCTCCCATATGACAAGAGTTAAAAGTGCAAATTGAAAGAGGACGAGGATTAGAAGCATACCAACAAATATCGCTCGGGATGAACGGTAATGAAGTATCAGGTTCTTCTGGGCGCTCGACCGGAGGTGCAGGCTGTATCAAACTATGTAAAGTTGTTCCAATCGCGGAAGGGTCTAATGGAGATGCTATACTTAATACCGGTACGGAGGCTGTCAATTCGGAATCATCCGTTAAAAGAAACTGGTCAGGTGGCAGGGCCTGACTTAATAGAGTGGTGAGATTCGATGTATCGGGTAGCAATGAGGTGCTGTCGCTGGTCATTAAAGTTGTATACAATTCGGTGACCTGCTGATCAGCATCCATAGCACTAAAAGCATTCATATCCAAAGGGTTGGCCACTAGCACCGGAGATGGGATTGATATTGCAACGGAGGTGGGTCCGGTGGGTGTTGCAGTCGCTGCGAGGGGCAGGGTGGGGGGCAGTGCTTGCACCGCTTGGGTGGCGGCTTCCCTTGCAGCGCGATGTTCCGCAAGCAGTGCATCAAATGATTTAGACCTACCTTCGACTGTTCGCCTGAGAGAGAGAGCGTGGGCCTTGCAGGTCAAAGACCGTGTACATGACTTATTGGTATCAGCTATGAGCACACCGCAGTGCTTATTGGGGTCGTATTCTCGTGCTAAAAACTTAGATTTAGATTTGGTCGATTTAGGCCGTGCAGTTTTCGTTGGTACTGTTTTGAGTGAAGTCTGCGCTTTAGAAGTACCGATAGTCATTGCGGTGGTCGGAAGGGCAGCTAAACTAACAGGTTGAGCAAATTGTATCGATCCGTCTTCGTTGCTGAGGGTATAAGTGCCTGACATTTGTATGGTTTTACCAACTGGTGTGCTATACAGTTCATGAGACGTCAAAGCATCTGGCAGGAGATTATTTTGTAATGAAATTTCTTGAATTGCATTAAAGTCCTGCATAATATTTTTCCAAGCACTAGAATCGGCCTCTGGCAAGTCTTCTATACTCTGTATTCCTTCTGAGTTCATAATTTCTATTATATCGTCGGTTAGATTATCACCCAAGGGAAGATCTGCATTGTCCTGTATACTCACAACCGGCAGATCATTTCCATCCATAGATATTTTCATTTCATTTTGACTACCGAGTTTGGTGAGATTTATTTCTGGCTCGGGAAAAAGTTTGAGATCTTGTTGGGAGACTATTATTCTTGGTAAAGGGACCGTCTTAGGTTTATTGTCGACCGTGGAATTACTTATAGCAGGTTCAGGTAACAATGTCGGTATTTGAAACGTCTCTTTTCTATGTTTGCTTTTGGACTGGGGTTTGAGTTTGACCGTCGGTGCGGGGGGTGGTGGAGGGAGTATAGGTTCCGCATTCGAATGGAATTCTGTCAAATGTCTTTGAGCTGCACTACACTTGGCACTCATACCGCACATGTGACACACTGCTACATCCAATGGGTCCAAATGAGGGTATGTACAGTGTAAACTCATCATGTTGTGTTTCACTTTGTTAACGCACCCCCTCCTGTAAACATTGTTCGTTCCTACAGTTTGCTTGACAGCACTGGGTTCACTCGATCGTCGTGATGCATTACTGCTTTTTACACTGCTCGCACTGTCTATAATTGATGTTAAATAGTCTTCATCTCTCATAGGAGATGCATGGCCTATTTCATTGATCCAAAGATCCCAAGGTTTTTCGTTGCACTTCACTGGACTGCACAGTACTAAATGTGATTTAGGCGCCATTCCCGACATCGTATTGTTATTTTCTAACACAAAAATCTATAAAATATAATAACCACCTTGACAGATCAAGCCATGATGTTTTAACAGCCACTGGTTAGTGAAAAATCTCTAGGTTATTATCCCATCTTCGGCAGAAGTTAGGTCGGCATCTTGCGTTACAATCAATTGTTACACTTGCTTTCAATCACTTTAGTTAATTCACTATTCTTATTGACAAACGTGTTATTTTGTGTTTAGCTTTGTATTTACACACAGATGATCAATCTGATTGACAGCTGATTATGAAGATCTTAAGTTTTCGTGTAAACTTACTCTTGTAAAGGGATGACAACCTTCGTAATTACAAATTTTGATATTATTGTTTAGTTTTACGACATCTAATTACTTAATTTAGATAGATACTATTAAAATCACTCATAATAAAAGACCCACAAATGTGCCAAATTTATGTAGTGTACTGGACTGGTAGAAGGAGAAAGCATCAACACTTTTTTTGACATATTTTTACGAATGACCTAAAAATAATGGATGTCGCAAACGCAGGATAAAATATCAACTAAATTTATATATAATATTTATATATTTTATTTTTACACATAAAAAAGTAATTCAAAATTTTCATATTTTAATTATGCCTACTTAGATACAAAAATATACCATAAATAAGTGTCTAAATATGTAATATTATTTTTAAAAATATTTACTTATGTGCTGAAGTTTCTAAAAATAATTTGGAGCTAAAAATGAAACGTGAAATCACCATTTTCGAATGCTGCTTAAAAATTATTATTAAATTTAAATGACCTTTCTTCTTCTTTCAACTGGCAATTCACTTCCTATAGTTTTTTGTCGCTATTTAGAACCGTTTAGGCGTTTATATTTAAAAAAGTAAAAATGTCAGACCGCAGACGTCAGTTTTGACTTTTGAGGTTGTTTTTTTTTGCAAAATATAAAAGGACAGCTAAGGTAGCAACCACCAGAATCCACAATAAAAACTTTGCTGATTTTTTTTTAAATATGTACAAGATACAGTAAATTACGCAATCGAATCAATCAGCTATCACCGCACGCTCAGGTTAATGTGTTATTTACATTCAGTCGGTTACTTGTGCTGCTAAGGCCAATGAATGTTGATTCCCAACTTTTTAAAGTCTCTCCTTGTGGGCCTGCCTATCGGCGTTACCTTTCTCGATACTGTTGGCTATATCGCTAGAGTAGAAGGTATATCGATGCAGCCGGCGCTGAACCCAGATGCGCTCGACACTGACTACGTGTTTTTATCAAGATGGGCCGTGAGAAGTTATAACATTAATCGCGGGGATATTATATCTCTTATATCTCCGAAAGATCCAAGTCAGAAGATAATAAAGCGAGTGATCGGATTACAAGGCGACATTATTAATACTCTAGGATATAAATTGCCGTACGTGAAAATTCCGGAAGGACACTGTTGGGTTGAAGGTGATAATACCGGTCACACGTTGGACTCGAATTCATTTGGACCCGTATCATTAGGATTGGTTACTGCGAAAGCGACCTACATTGTCTGGCCTCCGTTTCGTTGGCAGCTGTTACCATCAAATAGTTTGGAAAATAGGAAACCTATCTCTCAGGCGATGCATACCAGCTAAAAAATTTTAATCTGCTTATAAAATCACATAATGAAGATCGCCTATGGTAATTAAGTTGTTTAACCACTCTTTTAAGCTGGTGTAGTGCCGCCCCTCAGTCTAATTTTATTTAAAATTAAATTGCAGTTCATTATATTATAATTCTACCTACATTTACCTTTTTTGTGTGAACATTTTGGTTTTTTTCATACTTCTAAGAGAGACAAGTTATTTTATGTTTATGTTACCGACTATAGAAATAGTTAATGGCATAGAAACGGCGTAAGCGAGCTACAGCAGATGACAAAATCATGACACAAGCGTCTCAACTTATGGGCCAACATGTACTTCTATATTATTATTATCCTATCCTACAAACGGCTTTAATATAAAAAAACTTTTATCGTGCTTTCTCAAGTCTTGTATCTTCCCTACCAACAAATTGCATTGCAATTTGGTAGAAATTATTGTAATTTTTTCATTAAAAAAAGTAATGAATAAAAATACCTCTCTTTCCGTGGTTGCTGCTGAAACTTTCAAGTACAAAGTAACCAATCAAACGCGAGGCTAATAATGGAGTACCACCATGCCCTGGAACTGATAGCATCCGCAAACAATGTCCTAGTCCAATAGGTAAAAGGGCATAGTCCACGTCAGGATAACAATGAAGCAGACATATTAGCGAGGCAGGGTTCATACAATACGCCCAGGACCTCTCCTGCCACTGTTAGTTAAGGTACAAAGACAGGTGGGACAGTGCAAAATGTAGCCAGGTCAGAACAGCGATGGCAGCGCCCCACCCTCGCCTTACAAAATACTGTCTCAGCCTGCCAAGGGCAAATCTCCGTATCTGACTCCGTAACTGGATTGATATCAGGCCACTGCAGACTAAACAGACACCTTACCACCTTGGGCATCACAGATAGCCCCATCTGCAGAGGCTGCAACATAGAGAAAAAGACTGTGGAACATGTAATCTGTCACTGTTTAGCCTTCACCTCAAAAAGAAGTGCAATCTGGAGGGGCACGGTTTGCTATAGCCAAAATATGCAGTAAGAATCCGGCATACGTCCTGCGGCTCGTATCGGAGATGGAATGGCTACAGGAGCTCTAGATTTGAAACTGCACTAAGGAGGCATACACAATGGGCCCCAAGAATGTGGCCTAAGTGTAGCAGCCATCTGGCTACCCTCCAATCGTAATCAATCAATGGTATCAGTATCAGTTTTGTTGTTTTAATTTGAATTTTAGTTTTTCATAAAGTGAATAAACTAACTATTTTTACAAAATGATTTGATTGAAAATTACTTTTTAAGGATTGAATAAATTGTTTTATTTATGTGCATTTTGTAAAATTTATAATTGAGGAAACCATGAATGCATGCATTTATAGAATACGAGGTGTGATCAAAAAGTAAGGTAACTTTTCAAATTTCGCGGGCTACGTCCGTTCGATCTTCAATATTTTTTTTTGTTATGTTGGTACACTTGTTTTTAACATCTGTGAAAAGTTCAAGAGTATAGCATTTTTTGTTTGTATATGAAAGGCATTAAGGTTAGAAGTGTTTTGCGTGCTCGGCGATTTTCTACTGTCGAAAAACATGGATCAAAGAGTTTGCATTAAATTTTGTGTAAAAAATGGAATCAAGTGCTCTAAAACTCTTGAAATGTTGACAGTGGCATACGGTGAGTCTACTTTAAGTAAAAAAAGTCTATAAAATATAATAACGACCTTGACAGATCAAGCCATGATTTACAAGTGGTATAAACTCTTTCAAGAAGGTCGAGAAGACACCAATGACGAACCTCGCTCTGGACGCCCAAGCACGTCATCAACTGATGAGAACGTTGAAGAAGTGAAGAAAATAGTGTTGAGGAATCGTCAAATTACCATTATCATTACAATTCATTTGGTTCGTGCCAAGCAATTTTAACGCATGTTTTGGGTATGAAGACGTGTGGCAGCGAAATTTTGCGCCAGCTCCAGCTCACACGTCATTGCTTGTTCGTAATGTTTTGGTCAAGAACAACACCATAATCATACCATAGCCACCGTATTCACCGGATTTAGCCCCTGTGACTTTTTCCTGTTCCCGAAAACCAAAGAAACCCATGAAAGGACTGCGTTTTGCAACGATTGAGGACATAAAGACCGCATCGCTGGATGAGCTGGAGGCTATACCAAAAAGTGCTTTGAGGATTGAAAAAAGCATTGGCACAAGTGTATTGTATCTGAGGGGAGTTACTTTGAAGGGGACAAAATAAATATTGATGAATGAATAAATATTTTTTGATAAAAATAAAAAGTAACCTTACTTTTTGATCACACCTCGTACATGTTCTTGCATGTTATTTATATTTCAATGAATATTTACTTAATAGAATAACTTTTTCAATATTTTTTTTTTTGTTTACAGAAAGACTAAAATAACAGAGTTATAGAACTTTATGTCTATTGCTCGACGCTAATAGTCCTAAGCTCTACGTGACGTCAGAACACAGTAAGAATGTACTGAGCGGCAGACACCCAACTATGCGCTCTGCATTGTTCTGACATCATACCGTTTAGGCATCAGTGAAAAAGAAATCTGCTGTAATTTATTTATTGTTATGAATTTTTGAAAACAAAAAAAAATGTTTTTTATTAAACTAAACTAAATTAAACAACTTCTCTGGGATAGCTAGTAGAGATTATCTTGTGGAATAAGATTATGATCAATAAACCAATTTCCAATAGCCAAAGGGCTATTTTAGGGTGTAATGATGTGGGGTAAAGACCCTACAACGTTACACCCTAAAATTCTGCTGCACCCAATGTCTCTGACAACAATAGTTGAGGTAAGTGCGGGAAAACAACATCCCCAAGACCACCTTTTCAAGTCAAATAAATACAATGATATCATTTATTAGAAGAACTGCCAAATCTCCTTACTTAAAGATCTAATGCTGACCAGAAAATGTATGCCTTCCTTGCACATACTTTAAAAACTGTTGACACAAAAAGAGACCTGTCTGCAGGGAGAATTATTAGTACTCTAAATAATTTTCAACCCCATTTAGGAGGTTATAAATCTTCCAGCTGTTCTTAAATGTCCCTTCTTTGGGATTATTAGTTTTTTACTGTTACATCTTACAAATCCTTACCTTATTCCTATACTTTGTCCTCGCTACCCTTTCATGGTAGGCCTGACCTCAGTCAGTAATTTCCATTTAACACACAAAATAGATATAGAAATCATTTCAGAACTGGCTTCAGGGGACGTATATTACAAGATATCAGTACCAAAATTAAGTGCAGGCACGTATATTACAAGATATCAGTACCAAAATTAAGTGCAGGCATTTTTTTTTCAATTGGTTTTCCTGACAGGGTAGATAAAAATTTATAATCTGTTTAGTTTAGTATCTTACATACATACACATTATACATAAAGTAACTATTCCAAAATAGGTACATGTACACGGGAAAGCCTACTTTATAAATAAAATTTGGGGTATATTACACATGTCATTATTTAGAAATCTATTAAATTTATTTTAATGGAAATGTAGATAAATTATTTCAATCATAGACTGAATGAAAGAAAACATAATTTTCTAATTTTTTTTTATTGTAGTTTATGTCCTTAAGTATAACTAGTTTTAATTTCAAAATGATTGTTTAATGTTTTATAAATGTTATTGTTTTTGCATATTTTCCTCCATATTTAAAATGAAATGCCTATTATAGAATGAAAAAGGTACATTTATACTTCGTCTAAAGTGAAGAGTCTTGAAAAGTCTTTATTTTTCCATATATTTTATCAAAAATTTAGACGTAAATATCATATAGACCGAATACAAGAATTAAGAAGTTACAAATACAGTGACATATTTCATTTTAGTGCATATTTGCGTATTTGCATATATTGCAACTTCTCCGGTGGGTTTTTTGGTATCTTCCTGATTGTTACTTAGAGAATAGAACTATTAATTGTTTTTAAAAATACAATATTTATAAAATATGCTTTTTAATTTACTCTCAATGGATGAAACAGGACACAGTGATTTATGCATTTGCGGTATAATCATGTTTGTTATTAATAACCGGGTTTTCTGTAAACATTAAATATTCTTCCAGAACATGTTCTGAGGATCTACGGAATCACCAAGTGAGCTTCAAAGCCAAAATAACTTTATAAATGATGCTCGGTCTTTTCTCTTAACTCATAATAATTATAAAATAAATAGACCAATTTTAAGTTTTCTTAAAATGTGAGATAATTCTTTAAAGAAGGTTCAGTCACTGACTACCATCTGAGGTCATTCTGATAGCCTGATCTGGTTTAAGAGACTGCCCAATGATTGGCGGGCTGCATTTACAGTACGTTTTTGCCTAAAGGACTATAAGCCTTTAAGACTATTGAATACTATAAGACTATTGAATATATCATAAATCTAAAAACTATTTTCAACCGAAGTTATGAAATTACAAAATATGTGTACCCCATATTTTTATAAAAGTGTTTTGGTTTTGTATTTTAAATTGTTTTAGTGATAATGAACACAATGCTTTACCTAAAAATATTAATTGTGTGTGATAAAAAAACTTTCAACAAAAACACTTTGTGCCTAAAATACTACCCATTCAATTAGCGACAATAAAAAAATCTTAATTACATTTTATATCTTCTGAAAGCATTGCTGGTGTGTTGTTCGAAATATAATGTCTAGCCATTGCTACATTCATTATTATTAGCGTATGGATTGGTCACAGAGAAAGAAAGAAAACAAAATATACAATGTCACTATAAAAATATGAAATATCAATCCTAATAAAAAATATAGTCAAAGAAATAATAAATCCTGAAATAAAGATTATAAATGTATATCATAAAAATATGTCTTTAATAAAGTTTGAGGTTTCGAGCTCATAACTTTCATTACAAGTACAAAATTCTGTGTTCTCTATGATCGGCTACAAGCCTCTTACCTTACATGCAAACATAAAACTTCAGATGAGTCACGACGTTACGAGATATGAGGCATTGCAATGGTCATTTATCAAACAATAAACGACAATTATTATTATTACTTTGACAATAGATATTTCCGAAACATTAATTTTCTTTCACCCACTTCCACACTTCACTACAAAAACTTTGCACTCACCTACGTACCCCTCTCACCCGTCCATGTCAAATTTATTTTTAGTTTGTAATGTAATATAATTGCTGTAGGTTTAATTTCATTGTATACAAAATCTCCACAAAAAAAACTAAACCCATTATTTCACATTGAACAGAGTTTGGTTTAGTTCTCTTGAGTTGGTTTAAGATCTCAATTATTATTTCTGTCAATTCCGTGCCCCTTTTTAATACCACAATTTTCCCATTCTCTATTATACGCTCCCGATTTTTCAAATGTTAATTTATCATTGTATGAAGTCCCTATGAATAAACACAATAACTAGCGAAAATACTTTATGTAAGAATGGGAAATTGTCATCATCCATACAAATTTTGATGACAAAGTCCTGTGGCACATACATTTACCATTACTAACAATTATTTTTACATGAGACAGTATTATGCTGTGATCGCAGGTCTGCCACAGTTACTAGCTACTTGAGTTTTATCTAGGTTGGTGTGTAAAATGTGTGGCCTCCATATCGATACGCCAAATTCTTCAATGTTCAAATCCACATTAGAATTATGATGGCTTATTTCATTAACACATTCTTTTAAGCACTTGGGACATTTCTATAAAAGAAAATGTTAAAAAATTATAGTATTAAAATTTGCTCTTGGCAGTTTACGGTAATCACTTTTATTTTGTTTAAAAAAACAAGGGTATTTTTTTAGATAATGTAATACTATTTAATTAACTTATAAAAATACTTAAATGGCTAATAACACAATTTCTTAATGTAGACACAGGTTATTTCGTATTTTTGAATATCCAATTAAATAAATTTTATTTTTGGAAATTACATATTACTGAAGACACTATTCATAAATCTACCATTTTTCTAGTTTGATAAACCGCCATACTATCTAGTCTCAGACTTAAGGTAGAAAAGGTAAAAAAATGTGATTGATTCACACTTCAATATCATTCAATTTGGATCCTTCGTCACGATCACGGACAGAGATTTATCAAACCAAAGTCCTTTAACAACTTAACAGTCTGTAAGAAGGCTACACCCTCTCTAATGATACTATAATGACCCTCTATGGACAGATCTACAACGGTTGATCCTGCTCTATTATCAACAGAGCCTTCATTAAGTGTACCCCCATCAAACACTGAACCCAGTTTAGGAAATAGCGAAGAGAACTCTTCAATTGACACAGTCGATTGTGTGTTGCTAATATTCGCGCTTGTCAGAGCCATGGGTGACGACAAATGATCAGTAATCTGATTGATAAATGCATGATTCGGTATTCTAATACCAATTTTTGTTGTTTCCGGATTTAGATAAGGGTTATTAAGCTGCTTGGACTTTTCAAACACTAGAGTAACCTGACCGGGGAGCAAAGCCTTAAGCAGGGTATCAGGAATATTATTCACTTTGCCCCATACTTTAACATCTTTTATGCTATTTACGCATATAGCAATAGGCTTCAACGCATTCCTTCCTTTAATATCATAAAGTCTCTGAATCGCTCTGGGATTATTGCCATCGCACGCCAACCCGTAGACGGTATCCGTAGGGACTGCAATAACCTCCCCGGCTTTTATAAGTTGTGCAGCCACAAGAGGTGCATTTAAGTTGCTGCATAATATTATATTGGCCATTTTGGGTTGAAATCCGATTTGAGAAAATTTCCTCGTACAATCGATCACTTTTTTGTGGATTAATGTATGTTTCAACAAAGTCATTATATCGATTTACTCTGAAATCCAGCGTTTCTTTATTTGTATCAATCACGCCAGTTATGAGCGCAGCTGTGATTGCAACACCGATAAAATATGGTCATTGGTTCGTCGGCCGATCGTGTTTGAATCTGCATGAAGAAGGCCTTGTTGTGACTGCACTTTGGACACACCGCATCTGTAGAATCCACGTTCTCCCAGGCCGCTGCACCGCCCATCACATAATCCAATTCCTGGTGAATACAAAAATAAATAATTACACAACATGTATACCTAAAGTTGTATTTTTTTTATAAACTTTGACGTGGCGACACGTGATCTATATCTCGTAACCTTGGCCGAGAACAGTTAATGATGTAGGCGTTGTGAGCGGAAATGAGGCCTAAAATTGTAATTGTTTAATTTAAATTCTAAAACAAATATAACCACAATATCGCAATATAGAAACCATCTGACCTAAACTGCAATCTTAATCTGCATTTTATTTATATTGCTCGGAGTCTAGCCAACCAGTAAAGACAGCCTAATGGATTCATTAACATATTTAACGAGATATTAGATTGAGAAAATTTGCCTACTGAGAATAAATCCCTAAGGTAAGGCCTCTTAATTTATGATTTAATATGAATATCTTTTATATTAAAACTGAACACACCCAACATTTTTTACATAATATTACTTAATAGGTAAGTAACACGGTCCGAGTCTGATGAGTCATAATAAATAGTTAAAAAGGCATGTATTGAATACATTACTTAGGTGTGTGATTTAAAATGCAGGTTGCCAATGCAATAGAGTTTTTGCAAGATAGCAAGAAAGTTTCTGACTGTAGATCCTTTTTAGGTTTGAATCGAATATTGAGTAAAATCGGTCGAAAGATTTAGGACTTATGCTATATTCACGTACAAGTGTTAGCATATTGTCACCAGAACATTGTCTTTCAGCAAACCAGAAATTTATGCTTAAATTTTTATGTTTAAAACCAATTTTATAATTAAATATGAAACTAACAGAACGTGGGAGATATTACCTTCAATTTCATATACGTGCGGCTGCTTATTGTTCTTGAGATATTGTATATATAAGGACAAGTATTACAGGCGTACCTCAGAGAATCAGACCCTTCTTCCACCATAAGTATATTGGCACAAGTGGGACAGAACAGAATCATTTCAAACGGAAACACCTCATAATGTGCAATGTAATACAAAAGCTATTTTCAATTATTCGACCAAGAGAAACATAAATGTTTCTTTATTTTCATTTTTAATCAAAATCATTATAATGTTGCTTTTGAATACTTTTGATCTTTTGACAATGACATTATTGACATTGACATTTGACACATTTGATCGCCACACGTGTTAAGTTGTAACCTAACTCAACGTGTTTTCTTCTTAAAGTTTATTGCATTATTACTATAATTACAATGCTTTATTAATACTATCAGCCTTTAAATAATAAAAAAAACTAAACGAGAAATAACTTAAATAAAAATAACTCGGTACATTTAAAATGTTTCATTTGTCTTGAAACTTTTATACTTGCTCTGCATTGGCTGAGCGATCCCGAAATGACCCGAATGCGGCATGTGTCGCATGTTAGTACTGGCCCACGATTATCCTCGCTTGCCCAAGCTCGTTACTGAATCGGTTTTCTGCCAGAGTCAAAGGACTTCGGCTGCGCATGCGAGCGAATAGAGCCTCTAACCATCAGTGCTTTCATTGTGTCTCACGCATTGTGTTTACTTTTTACCTCAATGGCACGGACGTAATGTGTTTATAATGGCGAAGAGTATATCACTATGTAATATTGGAGGTACTGAGCACATATACCACCGTCGCGGCGGCAATAGATTCGAGGTCTGCTATGATACCTACTGACTACTGATTAAATTTGGCAGCTGTGTAGAGTGGGACAGCATTAGAACTTAATGTTCTTAATTCAAATATGTAATGCTATTGTCCTAATATATAACAGGAACCAGAGCGCTACTTTGGCCAATGTGTAGAGCGGGTGTTAAACATTACACCAATCGAACTTGAGTCCACATAAAAATAGGTAATTTTATTTTTATAGTCAATAAAACAGAAATTTAAGCGCAGAAATTTTAGAAGTTTATTTAAATTGTTTAAGTTATTAAGCTATAGGATAACTAACTCACTTAGCGACATAAAGTACGTTGGTTGAGGTTTTATACTTACATTGGCCTCAGATGAAAAGCAAGAATACGGAGATATTTTATATTTAATAATGATTTACAAAAAGCTGATATTAAGGGCTTTTATAGTATAAGGTCAACCGGTAACGTTTTGGGCAACCCGTGACGGTTCAGTAAATATGTATGCCAATTTGTGAATATCGATCGATTCTAGTTACATATGACAGCAATATACTGCCAATTATGATTTAGTAGGTAGGTAACAATTTATATGTATTGGTTATAAATTGGTTTCCGAGATTATCGCGAACATATGCTTACCGAGGACTTTATTATAATTTAAAAAGTCTGAAAAAAAAACAGTACCTGAACACAAAGACGCGGCATATTCATTTCATACGCGTCAAATAAAAAATAAAATATACTAAAGCTAGTAAAAATTAAAAAACAAAAAAAAATAATGGTAAACTATTAAAAAAATATTTTAGATTGTTTATCATCATTGTTTGTTTTCTTTATCTTAATAATATTATTATTAGCAGCATTCTAACAATATCAACAGTAAATTAAGAAAATTATTGTATTATTAATAAAACCATTTTTCATCAAATCTACTCCAAAATGATCGATTTATGAACCCATCCCTATAGACTACGTCTATCACTATTACTATCAGCCAGTAAAATGCAAATAAATGTCATGTGTCTCATGCCGTCTCATGGCGTTGGAAGTTTGAGGTTATTTTCATTTTAAATTGGTGACCATTTCGATTTGTTTATTGCCGGTTGCGTAGATTTTGATAAACGAGTAAATAATGGCAGTTGAAGATGGATCAGAAGTTGAAATTGAAAATAATGTTGAACCTAAAGCAAAGAAAATCAGACCGTACATTCTTGACAATTTCACACTTGTTACAAAGAGCGATCAATTTCAGCGAATAAACGGATCTACTAAACTATTACATTGCTTGTCGGGAAATTACGAAGGGGTATGCGCATATATTTCACTAATTAAATGTTGCTAAAAAAATATTCTTGGTAAAATAACTGTATAACTGCGTACCTAAAATTAGATATTGTAGCGAGGATGCGTGTTCCTTTTTAATATATGTAGTTATGATTGCTTATGATCATTGTGAATTGATCATTACCTATTATATTAGTACATATGTGTATATGTAGAATGTAGATTATAATTTATTAAGTTTAAAGACTGTATAGTATGTAGTAGTTGATTTTAATTTCTTTAAATCTAATTAATATTATGTCATGGATTCTTACCTGTTTTATTATTGACATTAGTTAGGTAAATAACCAAAGGCATATATATAACCGTACGCGTGGCTTAAATATATGCATTTCATTATATGCAACTTGCATTGCCAATTCATTTAAGTATAACCCTCCACATGGTTGTTGTAATGGCTTAGGAGGTTGGGTAAATTCCTGATATCAATATTAATAGGCATAGATTCCGCTCCTTTTAAAGATAATTATTAGCATTTTAGCAACAATTACACTATACACTACTTATTACACTAAATTTATGAGCGTTGGTTTTTCTGCTATAGACTTTTTTTAATTATTTATTTTTTATTTGTATGTATGCATTTAGTAAAGTTGATAATAAATGGTTTGGTGCTAAGACATATCTCCATATCATATCAGGGGAGATATGAGGGGGGCCCGTACCGCTGCAACCAATTAAATTATAAAATTATTTTCTTTTTGAATTGAAAGATTATGTTATTTACTTTTGAAAAGTAAAAAAAAAGACTGATATAACAAAATACATTTGAATATTGTTTTTTCATAGAATCAAAATGTGGTGATTCAATGAATACATTGGTTATGTTATAGCAAATAGTCTCATGCTATACACTTAAATTACTTATAAACAAAAATGAAAAGAAAGAAACTAACCATAAGTAATTGTGTCTTTGTATTTTTTTGGCATTTTTAATTACTCGTTTCAACATGCACGTCTGGCGATATTGTCTAGACCGCATCCCCCGACCCCGAACTTTCACTGTCGGCCAACATGCTTGCGTGAGCATAATTTTAACAACAATATAAAATGTCAATAAAACCATGATTACTTGTGTACCCGGACATGTAGCGGGTCAAACGGGACAACCTGGACAGAGGCTCTAAACCGGTAACATATCTCGGTGTACTAATATGCATGGCAACCTTAATTTAACACCTTTTTGTGTTTAATTAATTAAAGGCTTAAAAAATCATTTCTACTTAGAATGGTTTTGGAGTGCAGACTTATTGATTGAAAAATAGTAGAATTGTAATAAGACCTCATGATAATAATAGTGCGTAGACTAGGGAAGTAAAATAGACGAAGTTAAGTTAAATGAGTTTGAAAACGATTTCACAAAAATAATAATGAAACATAAAAGTTTAGGTGATTTTATTAGGAATATTTTAGTTTTAAAATTATTTTTACTTTATATTCACCTTATTTTTATTTCCATCTGCATTTTAGCAATCGAGGGAGCTCAAATATGCTTTGAAGCGAACTGTACGTGGTCTTGGGTCAAAGCTACAAGACACGAGAATTGGTTTTTACACAGCGCTTGTGGGCATTTTGAAAACCCACAAAAATGTTACAGTCGAAGAAATATTTGAGTTGATTGAGAAAGAGTTACATGTCAGCAGTAACCTAAAAAGTGTAAGTAATTTACAACAATCAATCAACAATTAATTATATATTAGTGCCAAATTTAACCGTTGTTTAGCACAAATCAGACGTTATGTTTTGTTTCATGTTTTAATAATAATTTCTATTTCTCTTACCACTGAACCGCTGACATAGTTTGATTAGGTCTATTCCAAAGATCCTCTTAACTTCCTGGGTTACACGCCTTATCATATAATAGAATAGACGGTCCATACTTCGTCTCAGGACCCTCTCGTACTACACCACCTGTTACTATTGCCAAGACATAATATGAACTATTCCAGAAGCTCTATTTCTTGCCATTTTTTCAATACCTACTATTGATTTTACCAGGAATTTCTGGAACCAACGTGTAAATTGTGAGTGGCTGACGTCACAGAGATCAGTCATTTCCCAACCACTACCATATAGAGAAGCGTTTAGAGCAACACTCACGTAAAATAAATTTGTTTAGATTTTTAAAAATATATGTGTTTAAAAATATGGCTTTTATTTCGCTTGCCATGTTTATATGTCAGTTTAGGTCAAATCTCACAAGCTGAATTAGAACCACTTCCTCTTATCCTACTTGACATGTTGGTTAAGTTCCGATGACAATGCATTTTTATGGTAAGCATGATCTAATTGCCGAGGACTGGCTCCAGATGAAGGAACTCTTCAACGGTCAAACAGCACAGACACTAAATTTTGCATACACATTCAAGCACCTTAATAAAAGCTGCTTTATAAAAATGTGTGATACAGGTGGATCATGCTTTATCATCATCATGGTTTAGTCATGCTTAGTTACATTTACAAATCTTTCTAATTATGAGTCATTTGTGCTCTTATTATGATTTTAGGAAGCTGGGGATGTGTATATGGGACACATACTGACATGTGGCGCATTACTGCGGTCTGGTCTTTACAATGAAGCTTCAGACGAAGGAAAAGTCAAGATAATTACAACATTGATGGTTGCCAGTAAGCAAAAGACTTACTTAGGCCTAGCGGCGTATATGTTTCTGTTGGATTTGATCAATAAGGTATGCTTCCATTCAATAAAAATAAAATCTGATGTAGCCATCCATTTGGTCTCCGAATTTGAGCTTTTGTTTTACCTTCATTTAAAATCATGACAGCTGCTGATAGTAAAATAAATATGTACATATAAAAAAAAATAATTTGTATTTTTATTTATATGTTCATTTCAGGGGGTTAAATTAACTGGTCTCACAATATTGGACTAAAAAAAATTGGACTAAAGTAATTAGATTATAAATATTTACAGAAATTTTGGCTATCCTTGTAGTAATGTTACAAGAGTACTTCATTTTTTCACTGCTATAAGCCGTTTTCAACACGAAATATTTGCGTCAAACCATAAATATGTCAACAAACGTGATCAACAATACTTTTCTTATTTATGAGATATGGAAAGTAAAAATGCAAGGCAAGAAAGCTATGCGATTCTTATTACCTCGGGATAGTCGATTACGTATACCTTTCTAATCTAGTGTTAAATAAAATATGAAATTTCCTAATTTTTGGTATATTCAAACTATGTTATGTGTAGGTTAAAATTATTACATTATAAAACATATAATTTTTAAAATTTTACATACCGTGTGTACAAGACTATTTAATTTTGATATTTCGGGGATTATTACGTATCCCGTCCTCAGAGAGAGTTCGACACGTCCGTTCGATTCGAACTACTGATGGGAACTAGTGCACTGCTTCGTTCGGTTTCTCGGTCTGAGTTCGTAACGGTATTTAAAGTGCCATCACACATGACTTCAAAATCGTGGCAATACGGTCGAATGAATAAATAATGACTGAAAGTTTAAAATCAGTTAATGATTACATTGTTGCTTTCAGATTACCAATGAAGAATTCGAGTCGTCAGTCTGGCCGCATTTAAAGGATGATTTTAAAAAGCCCCTTTCAGACTACAATCTCGATTCTCTGTTCTTTATTTTACAATTGAGCATCAAGTTCCCGGGAAGTTTAAAGAAATTTTTGAAACGCAACTTAGGAGTAAATAAAGTCGTGCACGAGGATACAATACATGCTATTGCTGAAAAGTTGATGGTAAGACTGGGATTTTTTAGTTCATTTTAGGACACCATCGTGGTACATAGATAGTTGGCTAAGTTGTCTATCTGCCTGTCACCAATTTCTGGCTCATAACCTATCAATATTTCAATTTTACATATATATTAGCTCATGTGACTCAGCTGACATGATCTAATTTTGATCTGTAAAGGTTTAGACTTCAATGTTGACAACCAGTTTGACAGTTAATTCCTGGTACAATTATATACTTGGATGTCATTACCATTTACATTGTCAAACTACGTACATGGAGGGACATTAATTTGTTAATACAGATATTAAAATATACATTTTTATTATTTTGGACTTTTCTATTTTAGTTTCAAATTAAAAATATATATACAGGGCGTATTTATATTCACTCATGTCCTTTTAGTTGATATAGATCAATAATCAAACATTGATGAGCAAAAAATATTAGAAAAATGTTTCCCAATTACGAGAAAAACGAATTCAAAATTTCAAAGAATTTTTTTTACGTTTCAGGCTATTCCAGAACTGAACACTCTGAACCATCCCATATACGAGCTGGTCGGAACGCAAATTGCCAATTCAAATCTCCTGGAGACATTCTGGATGTCTGGTATAGAAAGCCTTCTTAAAACGCCAAACAGAAATAGGGAGCTCGTTGCCATAAAACTAGCCAATGTTATAGTTAAGACTGCGGACATTACTGAACATGACGTATCGTGTATTATCAGTGAAAACTTTCTATTGAGAATTCTGGACCGTTTTAAAACCGTACAAAATATTGGAAAAAATAACAGGAAGAGGAAACAAGAACCTGTTGAACAGGACAGGAAAATGGTTATTAATAAAGCCAAAGAACTATTCGACAGTCTGGGATCATCTTTTATAAATGACAAGATAGACGTGAATTTAAAATTGAACATTTTGAATAAGTTAATTTTTTACCCGGGCGAAATTCTGTTTCCTCAAATAACGGCAACATCTGTAACTCGTACGATCATTGCTAGTTTGAATGCTGTAGGAGTGAAAACAATTGCCAAACACTTCAAAGAAGTACTCTTCGTTGAGTCAAAGAAAAAAGTTGTAGGAGGTCCTGAAAGGGCTTGGGTGAACGCTGAACGGCTGCAAGCGGCTGAACTGTTGTCGTACCTGGTTGCTCATCGTGCTGTTGCAGAAGAAACATCATGGAGAACTGATTACCTTAAATACTTTCTTCAATTCACCGTTTTCAGGACTATGGATGGCGAAAATGGCGATGTCAGTCAGACTTTAGCAGGTAATATAATTTGTTTTAGACAGCTGTTATGTGACTTTGTGGTCAATAGCTGTAGTAACTTTGTGTCAAATCAGCAAAGAATCCTTTAAGCATGCCATGGAAATCCCTGACTGAGGTCAAGCCTGTCATGATAGAGGAAAGAGAATAGATATTGATTATGGATTTAATGGAGGGGGACAGAGAATACCTGAAAGATTTACAACCTCCCAAATATGGTATCAACATTCACCCTGCTAATCAACCTCCTTTTTTGTATCTAAACGTAAAAGGGTGCTGCTAAATTGTTTACTATTGCTATGTTTCTATGCCGTAAAATGGAACCTTATTGAAATTACATGGGTATTTGTTTGTCCGCTACTCCATAAAACTTTAGTTACTATGCCTTTAGTTAACCTTTAGTTAGTTATGTTTAGTTTAGTTATTGAACTTAGAAACCAGAAATTATTTATGATGCACCTAGATCGTGTGAGTACGAAGTGGATGAATAGCCAAATTTGAAAAAAAAAAACCTTTTGAGGTTAAAAACTGGTATGTCAACAGGGCGGTAATTCTTGAAAACAATTCAACAACTTAATATGCCAAATTAAGCATTTTCAGTTAAGTTTTACATGCTAAACCGGTATAAAAATGTTTGATTTGGCATACTAATTTGTTGGATTGCTCTTAAGAATTACCCCCAGATTCTATATTACTCTAATTACTAGTGCAAAATTAAGCCATTGTTTTTAAAGGCTTATTGTTAAAATCAGATGTTTTCTTTCAGCTGCTGTCAAGAATTGTTTGTATCGCTCTCTGAATTGCAAACTAGCCAAACTGGATGTTCGTAATACTATACTAAATGAATTGGCAATTTTTATTGATCTGCAATTATCGAATCCCGACACAGTAATGAAGATTGCAAAGAGTTTTCCCGAAGACAGCCAGAATAGTTGGAAATCAATGAGGAAGTTTACTAACAAACTGGAGAAAGCATTAAAGAAAAAACCCTCAAAGGAGCACACAGTTTTCCTCATTCTGTCATTGCAACTGGGGTTATTCCTGTTCTCGGAATCTAAGAATGTGGAATTGGCCCGTAGTTCCCTACAGGAATTGCAGAGCTGCTATGAACATTTCATAAAAGATAAAAAGGAGACACTTACAAATGTAGATGATACGTCATTAGAGAGTCCTAAGTGGATTGAAGTTCTGGTGGAAGTATTACTAAGTATACTATCCCATGAGTGTAATTTACTGAGGAGCTTAGTATCGAGTGTATTTCATCAACTATGTGATTTTATTACTCCCTCAGCACTCCAACAAATTGTATCTGTATTAGACCCTGAATCCAATCCACTTTCAAAGGGGGAACAAGGCGATGATGATGAAGTTTCAAATGATGAAGTTTCAAATGATGATAAATCTAGTGATGATGATGATGAGAATGAGGTTGATGTAAAAGTTAATGGAAATGGTGACATAGCTAGTAGCTCAGATGAAGAAAATGAATCAGATATTGAAATGTCAGAGGAAGACAATGAAGAAATAAAAGTATCTGATCAGTTTAGATTGGCTGTTAGAAAAGCTCTGGGAAATGCAGCACCTGACACCGACACTGAAAGTGTGGATGCTGATATGATCGAAGAGGAAGAGGGAATGCGGATTGACAAGGCGCTGGGTGAAGCCTTCAAGATGCTTCGTAGGTCCAAGAACAAAAAAACTAAAGGCGAATGTAAAGACGACCTCGTCCTTATTCATTTTAGAATTAGAATACTGGATCTCATTGATATATACACTGAAAAAGGTATATCTATGGAAAATTGTCTAGAAGTTTTGAAACCGTTGTTGAAGAGTTTGGAACACACTATTAAAGATACAGCTCAAAAACCTTTAGAGGTGAGATTGCGTAGGAGCATTAAAACTTTAACTCACGTAAAAAATTTCTCTGAAGTGGATGTTAGCATGAGCACTCTTGCAAAGTACTTCACATCGATAGTGGATAAAGGCCAGAGGTCGCAGTTTGTATATCAAGCTATCGGTGACAAGATTGCAGAGAGCGCTTTATTTATCGCGAGATGCGGTCAGATTGTTGCGACGCACAAAGATTGTGCCTCAAAGAAGAAGAAGCATACACCTTTGGTGAAAGTTTACGGTGAAGCTTTGAAGTCGTTCTTTAAGAACAGGAATTGTTTGCTTCCAATCACATTGTTTCACTCTACGTTGCGTGTCCATTGGGATGGAAAATGGGACCTGTTGCCTATAATTGCACAGAATATATTTACGTTGGAGGTCAGACAGTTCAGGAAGCACGAAGGTATTCAGTTGTTGCTGAATTTTTACAGAAACTTTAATCGGGCGAATGTGACTGTCTATGAAGAAGGATTCAAAACATTTGAAATCCTTCTTTCTGACCTAACTGTAAAGTCGTTGACCGATGATGATTTTGTGAAATCATGCAAAAAAGATCACTTCTTTGTTTTATTACGTCGGCTTTTTAGTGCTATTAAATCCTTGCACAAGGTTACCTCTCAACCTGAGGGACACATCGAATGGGACAATGTAAATGCAGCCTTATCCAATGCCCAAAAAAAAAAGAGTATTGCTTCTGTATAGCTTTTTAATTGGAATTGCTTAATCGCTTTTATAGCCATTTATATTATAATAATTCAGAGAAAATAAAATTAAAAGCTAAAATAAATGTACCTAAAAAAAAGTACAAAAGAAAAAATGTTTAAAACTTTGAATCATTCAGGAGTGAATCATTCTCCATTGCCGCTATTGTTATGTTCTTCAGCCAGTTTCTCTCGGTTTCTAGTAGTAATCACGGCTAAAAGTATGCCGCACCTATTTTTCAAACATCCACATTAAATTCTGCATCAGAAAGTGATGTAAGGCAAACAAACGTTGCCATATTAATTGATGTAAATATCCAGAATGGTGCTGTTTGAATTCCAATGGTTTCTTGCAGCCAAAAAGTAAACAGCGTCATCTGTGAGCAAAGCTCATAACTATTTCTATACTACGGCGATGCTATATCATTGTGAAAATGTGGCCGTTTATTAACGATTACCGCATCCTTATGAAGTATATAATATTAATATACAGAATATTTAAAATCACTACTGTCCAGGTCAAGGTCAGTTTCAACGCATAATCAAACATTTAGGCGTAATTTTTCACGTGGTTATTTCCTTTGATTTATTTCTTGATTCCAAAAGAACTGGTAATCATATTATTTAAATGAATGTCTTGATAGGATATTTTTTAATGTAGCATACCTCAAACAAATATATTTATTTTAAAAATAATTATTTTATTTGTTGATTGATAAAGAATATGTTTCTTTGACCGTTTGTAATTCTTTTCTAACCCTCAACTTTTGTTTTTATATCCACTTCCTCTAAACTAAAAAAATATTTTTATGGTTCTTAATAAATAGAAAACTTATATGTTACATAAAAGAATTATATTATGAATGAATAACTATTTATCGCATGGTTGTCATTGAAATAGAATTTTCTGCACGCAAACGAGACACGACAGATCATTTTAGAAGCCCTTCATTAAAAGTGAACCATCTACTGTTTTATTTACACTTGTCAACATTTACATAGAAAGGTCTAAATATGCCCTCAGGAACAAATTTAGCCATGTCCATAAATCATTTGCGTCAAAAGTCCTGAGGAACAGCTCCGATTTTGATGATTTATTTTTTTTAATTTTGTTTTTTATATTCAAATCGGACACCTTTTGGAAAATGTTATTAATATTGTTTAAACATAAAAGTTTTACTCTGATGGCCGTAATGAGGAAAATGACCAAATCAACACTATATATTTTCATATGAATTACATATCATTACATTATATGAATTACATGTGAAAAGAGATACCATTTTTATTCAGGGTTGAGGTATGGCTTCTGCTAGTACAAAATTGGGGGGGCTAGAGTCCTAAAGGTTAACACGCTCGGCCCAGTCCTACCCGTCCCCCGTATGCCATCCCTGCCCCTATCGCATCAGCTGCCTCATCGAGTTTGAAGGAAGTCCACCGCACAGCCAAACAAGGAAGACTCAAGACTCCGAACTAAGGATCCTATTATTTATTTAAGATTATAAAAAAGAAAACACTGCAATTTGTACATGAAATATCTGTCAGTTCGAAATGAATCATTTTAAAGCTCAAGACAAGCCACAAGCGCCTGATCATATTCATATTTTCGAAATAATTTGTTATATACGAAAAAGATATTCAATGATAGAATTTGACAGTTAAAACTCGCAGATACTGTCTCTTTAGAAAGAGATGGCCATAGTTTTCTCTTCTGTTTTAGCGTGGCTAATCACCGCCATCTTGGCTAATGCAGGATTGACAGGCCCATTTAGAGGTTTTAAATACTGGATCGATTGAATATAGGTAGGTATCTAATTCTTGGTCCATTACAATTTTTTAGCGGTTGTCACTTGTCTGCAGTGTTACCAGGTGTACGTACATATGACCTCCGTACGATGTGTGATCCAAAATGATGTATCGTACCCCAAAATACGATAATTAAAGTTGTAGGTAAAAAAATTGCTTTATGCGGTCCCATACACTGGTCCTAATGCTGGGGATGGAAGCCCAGCACTTGTAAATATAATTGTAACATCCGCATATTGGCCCCAGTCTTGTGTGGGATCCCCTTTATTCTTTTGATTTCGAGTTTCGGAGTTGACCCTGTTTGAATGACAGCCCAATAACCGCTCCAGTCGCTGCCGGCCACCAGTCTCTCGGTTGGCGATCGGTGGCACGCAGCTGTGCATTAACAGGCCTGCATAACGCTTTCTATTCAGGTACTTACGATAAGCTCTGATACTTTGATAGTAATTTACTAATATGTATTTGTTTATTTCGCCATTTAGATGCACTCATATATAACAGCAAAATAGTGTTTACACAATAAATACATTGCTTGTACGTACATTATTGTATTTTGTAATCACGTGTAATGGATTAGTTTTGTGCATAAGTTTGAGTAAATTGTTTTCTCGTAATTTCTTGGGAAAGTAAAGGTGAGGTAAATTCTAAATCTAGTTCGGAGCGTGAACGGATTATTTCAAGTATAAACAATATTAAAACACGCAGTCGTAATCGCCTAATAACTTCCACTATAAATGGACTTATACTTTCCAGGCAACATGTGAAAGATAGTGGAAAGTGTTGCAAAACCTCTTCACCAAGTAGCAGCATGATTAACAAGTCTACATGAAGTAACAATGATGACAATATTTCTATTAATATTTTTTTTTTCTTGTGTATTATTTTTCATTTATTCTATTTATAAACTTGTTTATAGAGCTTTGGTATATAATTTTACATTTTTTAGAACTGTGTTGTGTTTTATGTTTATTTTTTATTGAAGAAGTAAACATAAAATGCAACAATATTGAAAGTGTAAAATAATTTTGTCTCTAATCTGATAATTTTGAGGAGTGTATATGATTATTTTAGGTTTACGATTTGACCTCTATATAGTTAGCTCCCCATCTATAACCGATTCAATTAATTTTTTTTGCAATCGTTTGATGGTCAATGATGGTTATTATAAACGTTTGACGGTTAGCCGTTTAATTATAAACCAATGAACAAAGATCTGAAAAAAAAGTATTAGTCAGCACCCCCACAGTAACTAATGTTATTTTTCTTTATATAAATCGATGTAGAGATTGATGGTTTGTTACTAGTGTCTGAATATGAATACTTTCGCAGTAATTAAATTTTGAATGTAAGGATTCGCAGTACAATGTCTACTTGCCTTTATAAAAATAAGAAGAACATTTTAATTAGAACTTTAAGGCAACCAAATATCTTCCTTTTATTATAATTTGATGCAGAATCGTTTGATGGTCAATGATGGCCTATAATAAAAAGGCTCTTATTAACCGCCAAATAATTCTGCATCGAATAACATAAAAAAAAGAGGTAAATAATCAACTTAAAGTTATTTATAGTGTGTGTGTAGTTGTGTAGTTTTAAAGTTGTGTATATTTTTTTACACATATTTGTTTATTGGTTTATAATTATACGGCTAACCATCAAACGTTTTAATATGCTATCATTAACCGCCGAATTATTCTGCATCGAATCAAATAAAAAAAGAGGTACATAATCAGTTTTAATAAATATATTTTTTTAAAGATATTTATTTATTGGTTTATAATAAACAACTAAACGTCAAACGTTTATAATAAATAGCCTAACTAAAATCTTCTTCGTACTTTTATAAAGGCAAGTTGACATTGCACTGCGAATACCTTACATTTAATATTTAATTACTGCAAAAGTATTTATATTCAGGCACTAGTAACGAAACATCAATCACCATCAAACGATTCTACATCGATTTATATAAAGAAAACGAAAATTGGTTACTGTGGGGGTGTTAACTAATACATATCTTTTTTTTTCAGATCTTTGTTCATTAATTTATAATTAAACGGCTAACCATCAAACGTTTATAATAACCATCATTGACCATCAAACGATTGCAAAAAAAATAAATTGAATCGGTTATAGATGGGGTGCTAACTATATGGAGGTTACGATTTGACAACATTGCTTGTCTGTCATTTCGTTCGTGCGCCGCTTGTGGAGGTTATGCTCGCCGGTTGTTCTTTTTACTTTACAGCGATCGCGTTGTTTTTTAAATTTCGTTCATTAGCGACAAACCTTCGCTGCCGTGTTTAATTAAGCTTGGAATGGCATCAATGTCTAGATTTAGGAAATTGGCGTTCATCGGACTAGGTGCAGCTGGTGGTGCAGTCGTCTATTACATATCGACACGTGCGGGACCTAATAAAAATGTTGCATACACTTCGTGGACGACAAATTTCGAACCATCCGTGAGGTGGGATGATAATTGGGATCAGTAAGTATATAAAAAAAAACCAGCCGTATGCACGCGGCAGTATGTACGATTCTAATCAAGTGACCACTCTATAAGAATACGCATGGGCTGTCACTTTAGTAGCGAACTAACGCGACTATGCATCGGCCGGTATTTGCCACAATTTGAAAATGTTCAAAAACGGTCAAAATCTGTTAACTTGTTCTTGACTTTCAACATTTCATGATTATTTAATTCACAGTCGTCACCCAACCAGCCTGATCAAACCATTATCGAAAAGATCTGTGCCCGAGGAAGATAACCGTATTAATACCGAACTTGATAGCGCAAGGCCAAAAGCGACAAGGCATCTTTTTCTCATAAGGCATGGCCAATACTATCTCGATGGGATGACGGACAAAGAGAGAATACTAACGGATCTAGGTATTGGAATACATATTTTTTCTACATAGTTTTATAAATTGTCCTCAGTTTAGCAGGACTATCTATGATTCTCAAAAGTCAAAATCAAAAGAATGTATGGTTTGTGAAAGTGTTTTTGTGGAAATTCATATTATGATTTTAAATAACTTTTTGAAGATTTATTATCATTCATTTCAAGCTAACAAAATAAGAGATTGGGTTCTCAAAATGGATACCTGTGACACAATATAATTTTCTTACAGCCATCTGCCCCACTACATTATATCCCAATCCACTTCATGTCCATGTTAACAGTCTTAATCGTGGGGTAAACCTTCCCATGGGAAGACAACATCCCATAATACCTTCAAAGCACTTTTCAAAATGGTTGAGTTTAGTGTGTGATTTTCCTGCCTAATCCCTTTACTACAAAGACTAGAAAAGATATGTGCTTAGGAAACTGCCCCTTATAACATTATTCTACATTTCAACTAAGGAAAGAGGGAAAGGTTTTGAAAAAAAGAGGTGGATGTTGGTGCAGAGAAAACTGGTTTATAAATAAATAAATAATTAAAAAACTACGGAAGGAAGAAAACCTTATACGGAAGGTAGTAAGGCCTCCTGCAATTTTAATTACAATTTTTTCTTGTACTAAACCTCTGGTTAAGACATTGGTGCAAGTACTCCGTACTAAAACTCAAATGTTTAGGGCAGTTATTGTAGAGTACATATCGAGCTTGGTTAATTGAGCGGCAAAATATGTTTAGCTAAGATGAAACTTAATTTAATAGGTTGACCGCTATCCCAATCCATCTGTATTAGCAAATATCACTTATATTAAATAATTTTATAAATTTATATTGACGTTAAAAACCTTGTAGTGTTCCCATTGCCAAATTTTTCATATAATTGTGATGTTTTTTTTTTTTAATTTTAATTTCTTAAAGTGACAACTTCATATTTATAAAGTACGGCAATCTAATGTTTGTTTACCTGTTTTTAGGTCGAACACAAGCAGATCTGACTGGAAAGAGGCTTAGTACATTGAACATAAAATTCGACACATTGGTGCAGTCGACGATGACGCGGGCGCAGGAGACTGGTAGCATAATAGCCAAGCACCTCCCGGAAACGATAGAATTGAGACATTGTCAAATGTTGGAGGAGGGAGCGCCTATCCCTCCGGAGCCGGGGCACGGTGACTGGAAACCTGGAATGCATGTACGCGTCCTATTTACATATGTATTCTCTCCCCGTTCCTTTGCTAAATTTATAATATTTTATTTTAATTCATTCTGAACAACAATGCAATGCGATGTATATAAAATATTTTGACTCCCATTAAGGGATATTTCATTGTCTTTCTTCCTCATCACAACCACCAATCGCTTCATTTGGCAAATTCGATAACTACAAAGAATTGAAGCATAATTTTGGAAGAAAGGGTTCAATAGTTCCCATATTTCTGCTTGAAATTAAAATTTTGCCTAAATATTATTTATTAATTTTATCTATTTAGAATGCAGCAAAGCAGGCTTCCTGTGAATTAGTTTTTTTTTTTTACATAGCTATTTGCTCACATGGGTCTTTCAATTAGGCCTAAATTTACGTGCAAAAATAATGACTTTTCAGACGCTCGTTATCATAACTCAAATATTTATTTAAAAAATCCACTTTTACGGCAAGCGTAGATTTTGATGAGCTCTTTCATAATAAGAAATAATATTATACCAAATTTTAACAAAAACATAAATTCAGAACAGCGTTTGTATGAAGGTTCTGACCGAAGATGGCTCTCTGTAAAGCAGTAAGCGCAATGGTCTGTGCACCTGAGGAAATATTAGGAGATTTAGGTACAATTACAGGTAGTAGCTGTATATAATATGTTGTATTTGTTATTCTGCCTTTATGGTAATATACTTTTTCCTATTATATATTTTTATATAGAATAGGTTTTTGACAGACGTTTTGATTATTTATTTATTTATTATTTATTTATTCATATGGACTACACTTTGGAGCTCCACTCCGGTGGTGTAGCTAATTGATAGGTGGTAGCGGGTATTTCTTATCACGTAACCTCTTTCGTAAAGTGGTTGGATGTATAGGGAATGGGGACAAAATGGATAGGTTAAGTGAATTCCATTCTCTGATTGTTCGCGGTAAGAATGATTGGAATCCAATATTCTTCTTCTTAAATATTTGGTTGATTTTGTATGGATGGTCTTTGTGTCCACAGTAGGTGGGTTTGTGGAGCTGACTACTTTTTGTTGACCAAGCGGGTTTGTTTGTGAAAGCTTTTAAGTTGTAGGAGCTTGTAAGTATGTTAAAGCTTGATTGGGATTGCTTTGAATTGCGTTGTTTTCAGAAGTTCTACCAAGACGGTGCGAGAATCGAGGCTGCTTACAGGAAATACTTCCACAGAGCGAGCGTCAAGGAAGACAAGGACACCTACACATTGCTCGTTTGCCACGCGAACGTGATCAGATATTTCATTTGCCGGTATCTATTTATCTTTTTAAAAAATAAGTAACAGATGTGTTCAAAATTCCATGCATCGAATCAATGTAAATTTTATTGTGCCTATATTACTCCGATACAACAGTTTTACCTCCTTCAAACTATACTCTTGACTTTTAGGAGTTTCATTATGCTTACTTGGTGGTTTCCTTATCATCTAAATTTTGACCTTGCATTAGAATAAAAAAGCAGCATTTTAGAAAGTATAAAAAAGTCACATTGAGCTAAATCTATCGAATGGGGATTATTACCTTAGGAGGGACCCCAAACTTTCTTTTATTTATTTTACCAAATTATAACAGGGATATAAAGTTATACAAAAGATGTTCTTTTTTACAAAACTTCCTAAAACTAAGCAGTGTCCGTACTTAAGTAGGATTGAATTTAGTATGCATAGTAAATATTACTTTAATATACAGATAATGAATTATTTAGTTGGTGTTATGATAAATTAATGTATTACGATGCGTTAAAATGTACATTACGCTGTGAAACGTTGCGAAAATGATGTGAAAATAATAAATATTAAATAATGAGTAAATCTATACTTATTTTTTAATTTCATTTAATAATATTGATACAAAATATTTGTAAATTTTTTATATTAAATAGTACGTGTGAGATTTTAAAATACATTTTTATAAAATTCAGCGCTGGAAAAACCAAGTCGAGGTTTATATCTTTAGTAACTTTACAATTGGTCGTAAATATCAGTTACTATGCAAGCTGATGCGGCCTCTGTTGCTACCTGCTATACGCCGGTTAAGTAGGTCTTGCTCGCAGATGCTATGCTATAAACTCGTGCCAAAAAATAGTGCATAAAACAACAATGGTGTTAATTCGATTAGTGTGTGAATTCCGATGCTGCACCGATCGATAATGGCCTTGACACCGCTACAGTGTACGGCGACAGCTGAGCGGTCACCGCAAAGAATTATTAAACAATCTTTTAATTATTAAACAATTTTTAATAGTTTCAATATTGTCAAAGATTATGTCATTTATCTTTTCGGGCGATTTTCCGCTATTAAAAAACAATCATCAAATATATACATATATATATATATATCACATACTTATTTCACTGCAGAGCTCTTCAATTTCCACCCGAGGGCTGGTTGAGAATTTCCTTGAGCCACGCTTCGATCACTTGGCTCTCGATCCTACCCGACGGAAGAGTCGTTCTAAGGAATCTCGGTGACACTGGACACATGGAGCCAAAATACATCAGTAGCAGGTAAGCAATTCATTAGGATAAGAGAGAGAGAGGATATTAGAAAGTATTGTTTTTCGTTTGTAAGAATTTTGAGGTAATTATTATGCTGTTTAAATGATTATGGCTAACTGTTTATTTTACATACTTGAGGCAAGGAGTTGGGAAACTTTGGTCAGACTTGTTACTAACAGAATCTTACTATTAACTGTTAACTATTGTCGCATAGTCGCAAGTAGTAAATTTGTACATAAAGAAAAACCACAAACTACAATAGAACTACACAAACTCATTATTCGAGATATAGTATTAAAACCTTTTCACTCGGTTAGTTTTTATATGGTTACAATTGAAACTCAAGAATGTGATAACAGATCTATATGATGTTGATTCAATGTATAGTAGAATTTATTTCTGGAGTTTCTTTTGAATGCATCGGTTTAATATATATTTGATAGGAACAGCAGTGTATTACAAATTTCTCGAAAATTTCTTTATTGCTTTTGGCCATTGTTAGTTTATCGGCGACAGCTACTTGGGCGGATGAGTACAGTCAATCGGCACAAACTATTACAACTATCATTATCATCATTGAATAATTTCACTTTCTACCTTTCGTATTATAATTATTGTACAAATTTATTTTTTCCTTAACTACTGAACGCATTCAACCGAAACTCCAGAAATAAATTTGATTATACATATAAGATAACATCGCAGATTTGTTCAAACATTAGACGGTGTACACAGGGAAACCAGTTTTATTAATAAATAAACAAAGGAAAAGCATTTAACATAAAACAAAATCTCGCTCATGTCAAACAAAATGTAGCTGTCATGATTTTTCCTAAATTAAACAACAAACAAGCAAATGACAAACAACAAACTTATTAGATATTTAACTTAATGGAGTCCTCTTGTGTGTATATTTTAAAAGTTTCTTTTGTTCTTTAAAAGTCTTTACCAAATCTTCAATGATGAGCTCGCTTCTTTCATTCCATTGCAAAATGGATGCATCTATTGTCCATTTCACTGAATTCCGCCTCTTCGAAAAATGCCATTTTTCACAAAGTTTTTAACACTAAGCAAGAATTAGACCTAAATGGAGTCATACAAATTTGGTAGCCATAATCATTAATATAGTTTTAATATTTACTGGGATAAGTGTACATATTTGGACATAAGTGTAATATTTCATTTAACCAGATTAATTAATTTATTGTGACATATTTAATTATACAAAAAAAAAACGAAAAGTAGTAGAACTAATCACAGTTACAAATGAATATTATAAATGCACAGGGAGCGATTAGCACTGCTACATTTTGTGCCCTGCCTTCTTTACTAGACTATATCTGTACTAAGGAAGGCAGTGATATATTGTGCTACAACTAAGAATGTCAAACCGTCAATTCACCTATAGAGAAATATGAAAAGTGTGTCTATTTGCAAGAAAAACAAGTTAAAATATAATACTTTAATTAAAGTTTGACCGTATTGCATAAGCGCACAGATAGATGGGTGAGAGTGAAAGGTTTTCTTAAAATACAGGCCTGTATTTAAACCAGCGTGCATTACCTCAAGCGATGCAACTATCTGTGCTTTCGGTATTCATTTTTCTTTGGACATTCTGGCTATATAATTTGTTTAAAAATTTTCAATCTGTAAAAATATTAAAAAGCATTCGAATTTTCCAAATGTCAGTACTGTCAGACCTTTATATAAGTAATGTAAACTAACGGCAAACACCTATTATAACGTAAGGAATCATTTAAAACAGGTATTTAAGCAATACATTATATAATTTTACTATATATACGCATAGAATGTTTATGTTCAGACAAATATGTATATTTATAGTTAGATTAAAAGAAAAATAAAATACATCATGAGTATACTAATAGAGCGCATGCTAACGTAGCAAACAAAAGATTGCATATTTGGGTAAATTTTGACTATATACATACATACATAAAATATTATTATTTTTTTTATATATATGCATTTCTATATATAATTTATGCACCTCTTTAAATACGTTGTAATTTATAGTTAGGATATTAACTATGCAATATAATAATAAGGATGGTCAATAAAATGTTTAAAAAGTCAGCAGATTCTTGTCTTCCTTTATCTATCAGCCATACGTTATTGTTTTCCGAAAATATCTTCAGGTTATCTATTTCCTTTATATACTCTGGAAGATTATTGTGGAGTTTGGGACCTAACAATTGTTTCTTATGTATTATGTATTTTTCTATTGATGGGACTAGAACTTTATTTGAGGTATTTCCGGAAACTATCCAACCTTACGCCATCAAAAATAAAGGTGCTGCCTACACCCTCTAATTTCTACGTGTGTAGGGAGATATTGTAGTAAAGGAGATATTTTCCGGACAGACTTTGTATTTTCAGCAACGTAAGCATTATTATAAAATAACTTCTAGATTGCGAATTAGACAAACAAAAATGATGCTGTCTAAAGTAAGATCGTATCCTGAAAATAAATCTATTGCACACACAAGCAGTGGTCGCGAGTGACGAGCCATTTCTGGTCTATTCTTATTCCATCACACACACTCGAAAAACACATTTTGTACGAAATGTCCAATGTTTCTTCTATAAGATGATTGTAAATGCAAAAATAAATAGAAAGTATTCATAAAGCACTGCATAATGTAATATACGGGTGTATTGAAAAAACACTACTATCCTTTTAGGCGGTTGATCCATATTGACAGAAAAAAATATTTCATACTAAAATGATTTTATCATGAATCCATTTATTTTTTTTTTAAATATATCGCATGCCATGCGGTCTCCGCCCGATCCTGCACCTTACCCCGCTTCTCTCCGCGATCAGACGCATAATTAGGTCATGGTTAGTTTTATTTTGAGATGGTGCATTCAACCAAGCTCTCAAAAATTCAAACCGTTTCCACAATCAGTAGCCAAATTCGTGAACAGCTAATCAGTACCGCCAGAAGCAGGCACTTAGGTCTGCCCCGTCCATCCCAACTGTGACAAACGTATAACGTTCCCAAAAATTAGAACGGTTTCTATTTATTTGAAATACATTTTCCTTGTAATCGGGAAACATTTTTCCAATATTTTTTGCTGATTAATGTTTGGTTGATAAAGATCAACCTCCTGAAAGGACAGTAGTGATTTTAAATACGCCCTGAATAGAGTATTTTTTTACAGTAATTACAAAAAAGTTGTATAATTTAATCTGATGGAAAGAAAGACTACTATGTAAATGTTTTAAAATATTTGATTTTTTACTTATTCATTGCATTGTAAGTAAACTGGTACTCTATGAATGGAGTATATTTATAACTGTGATTTAAAGAGTTTTTAATTTTTTTTTCTTAGCTAGCTGCATCCAATTTATACATTATCAATTGGTAACATCCGTTTGACCTTTGGAGTAGGTACTTTGAATGTCGGCATAGTCTTAGGTCGATATTTTAATATCAATAATCTGAATACGTCAGCACATAAATATGTTATAAGTTCGTAGCTCGGCCGTGGTTCCACATATTCCGACTGCTTATTCTAGATAACACCTATAGTTTTTTTTTTGCCATTTACTAGTAACCATGTTTAATTTGGGCCGTAGTCCATTTTTCTGGGTTACCTAATAACACATATTGGTCGCTTCATATGCACATTTTACAATGTCCATGGTTACGTGGACACTGGTGCTCGTTATTATAATTCATGTTTCTACATATAGGGAAATTTTGGTGCTAAGTCACAGTATTACCGATTTGCAGACTGAAGTATGGACCATTTGAAACGAGTCCTGTAACTCAAAAGAGATGAATCATTGAGTGAAATTAAAATTAATCAGATTCACCGAATCAACTCAGCAAACACAACCCTAAATTATTTATTTAAATTATTTAAATTACCTTGGCTGTTGGTCAAACATAAGTAATACTAACATATGTTATTTACTTTGGCTTACCTTTTTTAAACTTCAGGCATATCTTTTGATGATTATTACTATTTATTATTGTTTATCAGTCATGCATTAATGATCAAGCTCTGTTGCTCTTTGATGATCAAGGTTACCCATGGTAACTCCCCCTGGTTTTTACCTGGTTTTTAAGTAAACTATACTCCACAAAAATTAGGTAGGTACATGTTTAAAAAAAATTGGATAGCAAAATATATAAAAACTCAATGGCAATTGTAACTCTTTTATTTTATGTATATGTTTACATTTTACAGGCAATTTATGATTTTTTAGTCTGATTTTATTTTATTATCAATTTACTGAAATCAACAAATAAGTCAGTGTTAAAATTAAATTATCACATATGCATAATATTTACACTACGGATTTTTAAATTTGTATTGCGATCAGTTTCCATCAAATTAAAAAAATCAATTCCAAAACAATTTGTTCAATATTCGATTAATTCTGTTTTTGAAATTGTTTATGGTGTTGTTAATATTGAATAAACGCTATACTTGAAAAATATGCTTCCACCTCTTACTGAAGTGGTTCGTTGCCAAAACATACATATCGCATTCATAGTGTAAATGCAGTTGTTTAGTCTTGTTGGTTATTTGTTGTGCTAACATTTGTACATAAAGTACTTAATTATTATAGTGTTAGATGTATTATACTTCAAATATATGAATATTAATATTATTTAATTGGCCGTTTTATTTTCAAAATTGTACAATTAGTGTGATCCTGGAGCTGCTGTGTTAAACATCTTTTGATTGAATTGTTTTATTGCTTTGTTTATAATCTGCTATTTACATGTTTTATGAAATAATGTGATTAAGAGACATTTTTAATCTGGGGATTTTATCATTTTGCTTGGAGGTAAGTCTACAGAAAATTAGAGTTGGTGACAATTCCATGATTCCCGCCTGCACATTATTCTCGGTGTCTCCGACAATACATTAGGCTGTGCAAAAATGAATAATATTGTATATAAAAATGTGCAAAACAGAATTTTTAATCCAAATGATCATTCAGGCTGGGAACGGTGTCAAAATTAATCATCTTTAGAACTGACATCTCTGAAAATAATGATTCTGATATGAAGAATAATTTCCAGCCTGATATTTATTTATGTTTTTTAGATTTTCCTTAATTTATTTTACTGTTGAAATACATATATGCAATGCACACTTCAGAGTAGTTTTTATGCTTAATTCAGTTGTGATATTTATTTCTTTCTAGGAATGCGACTTTCAGAAAGAAGTCAAAAGTCAAAGACAAGAAAGGGATTGCGGTTCCACTTTAGACAATACGCTTGCGACATTCTTATTTTTAATATGTATACCATAGAGCTTATGATTATGATAGTGGTCACACCACATTGCACATTTCGTGATGTCCATTTATTTTTTTATATAAATAACATTCCTTATTTTCAATTTAATTGATCGTACACTTAGTCAGTCCATAGAAAAACACATTAAATATTATAATTGTTGCGTCGTGACTATAAGTCGATGTTTCATTCTAATCACACACGTCATCTGCGACAGCTCGTCTCAATGACAAATATTAGGCGGTTAAGTAGCTGCTACCTGTCTGTTGTGAGTACTTATTCCAAAACTATATATTTAGGAAGTATCTGTATTCACATACATCCATATCATAATTGGGCAAATTGGCTTAAAATTAATTTCGGACTGGTTCCAGGACAGAGCGCTAGTTGGATGTTAATTCCAAAGCGCTACTTGTGGAAGTAGTCGGATTACCAGTATTATTGTTGATACTCGTTTTTAAAGATGCTTTTTGCTGATATACTCACAGAATTACTTTACTTAATAACAGGTCACTTTAGCAAGTTTTGTGATAGACTCAATTAAGTTGCAAGTTTGTAAGCCTTTCTTTATTTTATTATTGCCTGAGAATTTGAAAGTTGTTAAATCGTTTCTTTTCAATGAAATATAATAATATATTGTGAAATATTCAATGAAAACATTCGACCATTAAATGTTATAAATAGAATATAATATAACATCTGTATTTATATAATTCAATAGACATCGTACATCGTTATACAATGTGTATAACGTCCAATTGTAAATGTAAAAAAAACAAATAATAAGTGTAACTTTGTAGAACAAATATTTATATTATTTTTTGTTAGTATTTTGAAAAACCGCTACCTACTCTACTCTGAAAAATAGAACTAAACTTTTTTGAATAAAGTTGAGTGAACTTGTGGCATTTTATTTTAGAATAGACTCAGACGAGTCTAAATGAATGTAGATAAAAAAACACATTGATCAAATCACTGATTATATTCTTTATCTTACGTTTTCGAAACTTTTAATACTGTCGAGAAAAGAGAGTCGAAACTTTACTGCTGACAGCCAAGCACTGTTTTATTAACAAACTACACTGTTTTTAAAATGTTATTTTTAAAAACACTATGACAGCTAAGAATCAAAATCTGGAAGACAACCCTAGGAACAACAAATTTGTTGATTGTTAATTTTGAATGCAATCAATAAATAAAGCAATTCGAGGTTATGTCATTTTGAAGGTTTTGTTTTTATTGAAGCTTTGTTTTGTTTCTGTTGTATCAGCTCATCTGCTGATAAGTATAGAGCTAAGAAATGATCTTACATATGTTTGGGAGGTAATAAATGTGACTGCGAATGTGATCAAGTGCGCTGCTGCATGTTATACAGTATGGACTTTTAGTTAGCAGTATCCTTTTAAGGAATTGTTCTGCACTTAAAACTGAACAACGTTTAGTCCTGCAACCTGCATTCAGTCAGGCAATCTGCACCAATATTTTTTTGTTTTATAATATAAAACAAGTACCTATTGTAAATGCAGCCTTATTATAAATTTAGTAGGGTGATCATACTTGTACTCCATCATTTTCATATTGAACTTTTCCTTGAATGTAGGTCCTATTTTGGTTCACATACTGCACACAATGGCCAGCATTGTGTGCAGTACCTCACACCTCATACCTCTCTCTTGCTCTTGTTGATACTCGCTGCCACCGTATGGACAAGGAGGCTTCCACAGCTCTACAAATGGTAGCAAATAGAACAAAATTTTACATTTGGATGGATGTCGAGTCGGCATTTTGTAATATGCTGAATTATTGAGATTCTATCTATTTTCTATATCTATATTGAGATCTATTGATGAACGTCGACGTTTAATTCAATCCACCGGACGGTTGTTTAGGAGCATCAGAAAGCGCTTAAATATTAATTAATTTTCTCGAAAAATCTAACTTTTTATAATCTGCCTAGGCACTTTGTAAAATTCCTAATTGTACAATTGGCCTGTGACATTTATATATAAAATAAGTTAGTTAAATCAACACAAGCAAGAATTAAAACTAAACATCTGCCATATACTAATGCTTCATAATAACTACGGATATTAGAAAATGGATTAGGCATGTGGTGCGAACTTATTGTGCGAGAATTGCTCCCGTCACATCCCCATGCGCCGTTTGCCTGACGTTTTAGCGGCTAGGAAAGTGGTTTTTTTGTAACCATGATTCCAAACATCCACTGCAAAAAGTGTACTTTTTTAATGGGAGTTTTTTTAATACAATGAAAGAGCTTATACCACTTGTATTGTCAGAATTTTTCAAGATATTTTACTGATACTGGCTTAGAAAAAGTTCCGGGAGTGCGACTACTTGGAATAGTATCTAATTCCGTAATTTACATCTTTATGTTATGTTATGTCATGGATGGTTAGTGGATATGGGGGTTTGCCACACCGTGTACCGCGTTCTTGCAGAACGATTGTACTTTTAAATCCACTTATAGTTTGCCCGTACTGTAGATAAAGTTGAGTATCTTTTTGGGTGCAATGGTTCTAATCTCTTCTGGCTTGAGGAGATGGTTGCCTAGAAGCTGGGTGGGCTCTCTTGGCAAAGTCTGCACCTGTCGTATTCATGTCGTAAATTACTTTAGCCATTTAAACCAATTCCAATTAAGGTCATTTCAAACGGAGGTTATTAGAACTTTTTGAACTGCTCCGATTTAATGTGGCCATTATATGGTTTGAGGGCTAATCCTACCAATGTGTAGTACCACAGTATATTTATCCTTGCTCGAGAAACAGCATATGGATGCTAAGCATTTGTAAATTTCCTGATTAATATCAAATTGTATCATCTGCAGTATGGATGCTAAGCAGAGTCTTATGAGTGCCACTATATAATATCTTTATGCAAACAAGAATTCTTTAAGTCACCAATTTTATGCAATAAGTATAATTTTATCGGTGTAGTGTATAAAATGTTTTTTTTATCCCAATATACTTAAACTTTCTTCCTATCAAAGCAAAGTTCTATAGTTGAGAGAAACAGACGATGTATTTGGTTGTTAGAATTCTTTCGTTATACTCAAATAAATGTTTACGCTTTTTAAAACAACGGCTTAATCAGCCCTCGATAAAATGGAAGCTATATAGCTTTTAGGACATTTGCTTCAAGCGATTGGAATTCTTTTCAGCTCCGTGATCAAAGATCAAAAATATTCTCAATATTTCATTTCAATTGTTTCTTTCAGTTCACGTACTTTCTTGACAAACGCAATTTTCAAACTGGGTGCTGGCTAAATTTTACATTTTAAACTAAAATTTTATGTACATCTCCACTTGAACTTAACTAATTTTGTTATATTTAAAACTTTCGAAGTAGTTTGTGTAGTCAATGATTGTCTGTGATATATGTGAAAGATTTTTTTCGGCATAATAAGGTTTAATAATAAAAGTAATTGAAAAAACATTTTTTTTTTAAATATGGGTACGAAAAGTTCTCTTGTGACTTATAAAACTAAATAAATCCTTAAAAATTGAATTTTGCGTTAACATTAAAGTCTCTTTGAATTTTGAATTGAAGCTGATTGTGGTAGAAATTTTTTCGATGTGTAGATTTGTTTATGCATTTCAGTGGTTTTATTTATTTTTAATGCGCAAAATGATGATTGTAGTATGACAATGCATTTAGCGACATGCTTCGTCATACATTAACTACCGACGGCAGTATTTTTTTTCTGAAATTACATAAATTGAAATTAATATATAACTGCCACCAAAAAAATATATTTCGTTCAAAATCACTATTCCCCATAGATCCTTTATCAGTATTATTTTCATCAAATATAAATATCTGATTTTTAATAAAATTTTGTTTTATTTAATTTATGAATTTATTCCCATGAATTATTTATTCACTGCGGATTAAAAATATATTAGCGTTTTGTATGCAAGTCTATTTACCGTCCTACTAACCACTTCCATAGTGTTATTCCGGTGTCGGTAACTTTGCTTATGTGCTCTATGCTTGAGTGCATTATGCATTTATGTAGTCTATGCATTCTCTTTGTTACCTTATTCCTAGTATTTTCTAATCGGCATTGATTAAATAGTGATTTTTACCTAATATTATCATATGATAAACAGGCGTTAATCAAAAATAAGCAAAATTGAGTTACGCCTACCAAAAAATGTTAAAATAGTAACTCTAGCTGTTATAATGAACCAGATAGTATTTGATATCACTAAGTGGCTTTACTCAATTTAGAATGACCTGAAACTTGCCTTATATACTAGTAAACAGGTGTGCAAATAGTGACTATTCACTTGAGTAATTAGGCCAATGAAAATTACCTAACGAGGTTCAGTAATCAGCCTACCTACGAGGGTTCGTAGCACATACTAAATTTACAAAAAATATTTGTTTAACCCTAGAGTGTGCAAAATGTTTTTGGTAAAATGATCGTAGAATTTGTACGGTGCACAACATTCGTAGGTGCCAAATTACAGCTATGTATGATAAACCGTTTAGAAGTTTCAGGCCTGAGACAGACAATAAAGTCTCACCATATGGATTTTTGTTTTTGACCAAAAACAAAAAAAAAGCAAAGCAATAAAACGCAATGGTTAAATAATATTAATCAATATTTTATTGTAAATAAATATTTATAATTGAAGAATTGCCTTATTTTAATTACTAACAACGTTTCATATAGGGCCATGTATTGCCGCCTGGCCGGTGTCGTTGGTGGTAATGCCAACTGTGCTTGTGTACCTCCATGCCCGAGTAACCGTTCTCTCTGTTGTTCAACCTGTCTCTGTTATCACTGTTATCAGATCCTGCATTAAATCTGTAAGAGAAATATTATAAGAGTATTTTTTTAAACAGCAGTTTTCAGATATCCTCAAAATTAGCTAAAGGCAAAAGTAATTTCTGACCAATGCCGATAATAGTCATCCCTCTCTTTCTAATAGGTAACTCCACCACGATATGTTAAAATGTATATTCACGGCACCTGCGTTTTGTAACTTAGTGAATCTGTGACTCCTTAAAAAAATGTGTAGTTGTTATTAAAATTTATTGAATTTACAATGTCAATAATTAACCTCAAAGTAATATTGAAATATATGACAAGGCATAGTTAATGTCAAAATATGTCTTTCGGGCGAAAATTGACAGCATCAACCCCTCCCCCCCATTTGTCCACGATTCAATCTTTAAAATGTTCGTTTTTCACGTACAGACCGGGTAGGTTACTGTTACAGCAAAGCCCCCCAACAGCAGCAGCGCCCGGAACAGGCTACGGCTTGTCTGGAATTCTGGATAAACACAGTGAGAGATAGACTTGTTTAGACTTCTGTGATCTATTTTGTTAGCACGATGTAGTGCTGTGTTGTATCATTTGTCTTCAAGTATTTTTTTACCCTATTACATTTTTCTAATTGTTTTGACCAAATACTGGCGTTGGGGGACTGTCTTACATTACTGGTTGCACGCTACCGAAGTTATTGTTATTTAGGTCAGAACGGAATGTAAACGGTTAAGGGTTGTTCGATTCACACCAGCTAGGTGCTACAATAGGGACTAAGTATACTGTAAAACGCCCACATCTTCCTGGGTAATTTCCCGTATTTGATGATATCAGTAGCGCTAGTCTAGGGCCATTATGAGACGCAAACGCCACAGTTTAACTGTCAACTCTTTCATACCAAGACTTGACAGTAAGGTGATGCGATTTGTAATGGTTCAAAAGATGTACAACATCAAAAGATGGGAAACATAGAAAGCCGATGTGTATCACAGCTATGTTTTGAGATGGGACAGTAGGTAATCGTCGAGGCGATAAAGTGTTTATTTGAATTCGGCATATACCTACACAAATTTGGGATGGCCATATCCTGGAATGATTCGTCCTTACCTATTTCCTATACTGCTGCTGCCCGCGCCGTCAGTAGTCGAAGTTTGTCTGAAGCCCCAATCATTCTTAATAAAGTCTGATCCTCTTTCACCTATCATTATAGCAGGAGCTGCTGTGTTTCCTATAAATTAGTAATAGTAATGTAAATTAGTAGTTGTATAGGATAATTCATGATATCTCTGAAAACCCTCCAAATCATGGATGTATTATAAAGCATGGATATGCCCTAAGCATTGCATTGCATGTGTGCATTGTATATTTATTTATTTGTTATAAAATGGCCCAAGAAGATGTCACAACAATAAATGTTATAATCAAATTGAATAAATTTTATATCATTATGCCTAATGCGTGTTTAGTATGCTAATAGTATATTATTCACGATCAAACAATACCGTTTAATCCATAAATTGACTAAGTTTAGAAAACATATTTCGCTTTAGTATCGGCCGGATACTCTATGAGATTAGAAGTGTGGAATTAGTTGTCATTCTATTTATATGTGCTAGATGCTCAGATCTCACAGTGTAATTATTTAAAACTTAAATTTGATTCTAAGGCAATAATATTACCTGATGTGATTGTGGGAAATACGGATGTATCCATTACTCTCAAACCTGCAAATAAATATAATCACACATTAGAAAAATATGTCTGGTCTACAATTAAGTTACTTGGTAGTTTTTTTGGATTTATGGTGTCTAAATTTAAAAAAAAAAATTATTTACTACATATTTGACTTTACTCCTATAATAGTCTCTGTATATTTAGATGATGCTGAATCTACATTACTTTTTTTTTGATAGTGTCAAACTTGTAAGTTACTAACAGGTTAAGCATGCACGTTCTGTGATAAACCGAAGTTTCATTAGATACCTTTAGTTCTAAAAATTTTGAAATAAAAAACTTAATAATCGAAAATAAAGTAATAATCGAATTAAAAATAATTTACAACCAAAAAAACTAAGAAATAATACAATAAACTTCTTATATTTAGTATAATAAAAAAATAAAAGGATCCAACAAAATGTTGGAGTGTCCTCTACAGGTACTTCTCTGCTCTGTGGTTTATAATATAGTAACTAGTATAGTGAGTTATCATTCTGAAATTACCATCATCGTACCCTTCAGTTATACCTAAAGTTAATATACTTATATACCTAACGTAAGAATGTGTATTGCGTAAGTTATAAAAACTTTAGTAAGTTGAGTTGGTGCCGCTCGGGTTACAATGTTGAACAAGGTTTCTTACCTTTATAAATGGGTAAGTAATATCTGAAGGTTAGTTACTAAGTGAAATAGTGCGAGCATAGAAGACCAATGTAAAAAATATTTTAATAGCTTGTTACCATTGATTCCATAGACTTTTAATTGCGAGTCCAAAACTGCCAAATTATCATTGCTGGGTCCCATTTTACAGGTACCGCACTGGTGATTTTCTGGTCCAGTTTCGTGCCTTATGGCACACTCCCAGTATTTATCAGAACCCCATTCGCCTAAAAAAAAAATAATACAAAATATTCATTTTAAAATAGTCATTAATTGAAATCTATAGTGTACAATCCTAATGTGACTTGTGAAAGAAGCGTCGACTCAAATATCAGTTCTTGGCGTATCCGCAGTGGTTTTGGTACTGATGTTTTTTTATGTAACGTTTCTAGCAACGAAAATTCAAAATGGGAACGCCTTGATCATCCTTTCTCCCGTGGTAGTAAAAATCAGAAAAGTAAGAAATTCTTAAAGTGTTCCAGATGCAGGATGCAAATTCCTGTTAAGCAAAATCATATAACTTTTTGTCATTTTTTCTTTTTACTCAAAAAGTTCAAAATTGATAACATATAGCAAATTATTTATTTCTAAGCACTTTGAACTTCCTTTTGAGGTAGCGACAGAGCAATGCGAATAAAAGAGACGAATAGTCTCATTGTTATTTTAACTGGAATATAGTCAACAATAGTGCTTTTACAGTCAATAACCTTTTTAGCTTTAACTGTTCAGAATGATTAGTTTGTTTATTTCTAGCCAATTGTAGGCGCGGGCAAAGAGCAGAAGATTTCAATAAAATTTCAACAATATCGACATAGTCATGATTGACGCAGTGTTATAGCAAATTTCTGATACAGTTGTCGATTCACGTATCCCAATAATTCATTTAAAATCACGTACCTTGGTCAATACATTGTTTAACGGGGCTTCTATTCAAACGAATTCCATACTTTTCCTTCAGGATCTGCAAAAAAATAATGCAATAATTATTTAGGCTGCAGAAACATTAAACCATGTGAGGTCAAAACAAATCATCTTTGAAATCGCAGGGCCTATAAGCCGGATTTTTTATTGGTTATGGTCTTGGTACAGAGTATATTTTGCATACAAACTGATCTTTGGCTTTTGTGGTTTGTTTGAAGAACAATGTTCAACTTACTCGACTATCTTCCAGTTTAGTGATCTCCTTAATTGATTCAATCAGCACCTTTACGTCGTAGTCATCGGCTAAGTAGTTCGGCTGCATCACTGGTGCTTCGAGTGGATCGGCTGATCTGAGTGCAATGTGGCCGCGACTCCTGGGGTGCAGGGTTACACCGTTCACGCTGAAAGAATATATTGTCCTTTAATATTATTTAACCTAAAAACCTGCAGAACAGCGAGAGTATTTTATAATCAAAATTTTTCAACCTACGCTTGGCTCGGGCCCGCGTGGTAGGCTAACTACCCCATTTAATAAAGATCACAGAATAAAAAATCCCTTTCGGCACGCTGGAAGGCGGAGGTAGATTTCACCGAATCAAAGTAGGGGATACGTGAACTCCAATTTTACCAACATTGTGCAAGCTGCCGCGTAATCCACTTCCCACGCACCTCAACCCGCCGTACTCTTACGCAGCGAGAGTGCGTGTACTTAATCCCTCTTTATACTGTGCCGTAAGGGTGCTCATATCAAAAGTTGTAGTGAAATTATTGGCCTACAATCAACATTTTGAAGTGATTTGAGCCTGTGTGTGTGTGTAAGGGAGGTATGATTTTTTAAATTTTGAAAGACCAATTTTTCCCACCCCTAGGACTAATTGTTGGTGCTATTAAAAAAGTTTATTGAGATAAGTTTTAGGCCCTTATCTAAGGAATATTATAAAATTTAAATGAATTTGATTTCTTATATACTAAGAAAGTTATAGCAAAATTTTACTTTTTTGAAAAAAAACCCTTCATTCCTGCCTCCCGATCTGATTTTGCCCATTAACGAACTTGACCGAGATTTTGTGCCCTTAAATTATATGTAACAATTAGAGAGTGATATAGATATATAAACTTTTAAACTGAGGGTGGTTTTAAGTTCTAGGGGATGTGAAACGCGAAGATATGTCGATATATTCCGGAAGTCATACATGGTACCCATTGCAATAGGTAGCTTTCCTAATGAATCTACCCAATAGTAAATATCTAAGAATAACTCAAAAATAAGAAACAATGGACATACCTAATCGCACGCTTGTTATCTGGGGAATTGAGTTCAGTCAGCGCTCCACTTCGCGAACATGCTGTCCCGAAACCTTCGAAGAACAGCTGCATGTCGGGGTTCTGTCCATCTTTGTCGGCATATTTCGAGTTTAACTTCGCCGTCATCTGTAATGTAACCATTTTTATGAAATTTGACAAAGGGTCTGCAAAAAAGCTATACACCAGGAGAACAGTAATTGATCGGATAACGATAAACCAATCATTTCATAGAGGAGTTTTTAAAATTTCATTTAAATTTAAATTTCAAAACTTGTTATATTAAATAAAGAAACTACTCGTAAATGAATACAAATTGAGAGTAATAAGAGTTTTTCCCTACCAAGGAAAAGGTTGGTAAGGGTTATTGTAATTTTCAGTGAATTCTGAGAAAAAAACACAAATTCAGAAACTTATACAGAAAAAAATAATATACGAGTTGGGGCTATTCTACTCACCGAACTGAACAAGTTTTGTTCTAGAAGTTATCTTAATTTTGACATATTTTTTTCCATACAAAATAAATAATATCCCAGGAAGCGTTTGGTTCGCTCGCCGCGAGCAAATTAAACGTTGAGCCGCCCTAGTCAGAAGGAGTAACTATGCGTTTAAACGCTAATAGGATTTTGTTTTCTTTTGTTTTTTACTTACTTTATTTGACGTATTGAAAAACTCATAGAAAAAAAGTTGAACAGTTTGAAGTATAGAATGACCCCACAAAAGGATCACTTCATCCTGTATAAGAAGGACCTCGGTAAGCGTATGCCCACGCTAATCTAGGAAGCTGATAGTTTCAATGTGGGTTTCACTATTTTATAACTTTATCTATAATATCTGTATATGATCTCCGCTCGAAGCCAGGACGGGCTGTTAGTAATTATGAAGGTATCCCAAGACCATTCCGAAGACTTATGGGGTCCCATATTCCCTATTATGAGTAAGAAATGATATAATAAAATGCCAAAGAAAATCATCCCTGAATTATTAATATTTTTTAAAAGATGGTGTAAATTCGATCAGAATGCAAATTACGATACAGCACCGATCGATAATAGCCTGGCCACCGTTACGGATTACGGCGACAGCTAAGCGCTCACAATACAATATCCTTTTACTATTTTTACATAAAGTTTACATTTTTTTTCCCTAACCATGATGATTTTTTATATAGTTTCTTAACAAATAGCACTAGAAATCGCAGGAGTAATTCGCTGTTTTTTTTATCGGGAATGGTCTTGGGACACGGTGTATAAAAAATGTGAAATTTTGATATGTCGTCTTAACAAATCATGTTTGAAATCGCAGGACCAATAAGCTGTTTTTTTTATTGGGAATGGTGGGATACCTGATTACATAAAATTTATTAAGGATTTAAGTGACCTTAAAAGTTAGGTATACAGACATCGAAGACTATATTAGGTTCTGAGCCCTAAAAATGGTTAAAATTCATACAAACCTGTGACATTCCTGTGGACGAGAGTGGACCCTTTCTCTGCAGAAGATAATCAGAAATGGATACCCAGTTGAGGTCATTCTTGTCGTTGGATTTGTCCAGATAAAATGGTACTGAGAATGCGACGTGGTTGTGGAGATTCTTTCCCACTCCGGGCAGATCAATCACGACTGGGATGTTCAATTTCTCCAAATCTTCTTTAGGGCCGATACCAGATAGCAGTAGAAGCTTCGGGGAGTTAATAGCTCCGGCTGACAGTATTACCTACGAAAAAAAAGAAGGAAATTGCATATCCTTGATCCTGGGATTTATTACCTTCAAAATAAATAATAAACAGTTCGAGTGAAAGAATTTAATTTCAGATTATTCATCCTTACCCTAGATTATTATAAGATAAAGCGATATCTAGTAATATTTCTCTTCTGTATTAAAAAAAAAAACCAACTTAAAAAAAATCTTTTGAACCAATTTAAAAAAAAAGGAGGAAGGTCTCAATTTGATATCTATATTGGGACAAGAGAGACATGTTTTACTCTTACTAAAGTTGCATATTAAGGTGTGTTTCAGTGGGAATGAAGACAGAAAAAGGTTAAATGCAACAGTAAATATGAATGTTACTGTTAATGTGAGATAGACGATAATGTGCATATTAACTGATTAATCTGCAGATTACCGGGTGTGTTTCGTTAAAGTACGAAATTTCCTTTTAAATATTTCTGTTGATTTTAAGGTTATTACAGTTTTGAAGTGGTAAACGTCCCTAAAAAGATGTGCTTGTCGCAAAAACAAATTTCTAAATTTCTAAATTGGTATAATAAAAAGATTTTGATTATACCAATAAGTAATCAATTTAGTGTCGTAGATTTTAAAATATTGTTACTAATTATTTAGTTTCAATTAAGTTAATTTTATTAAGTTTAGAGTCCTAAAACTGTTCAACTACTTAACTTGATATTGTGAAAATTAACGAACGAAAATCGCAACTACCAACTACTAATTAAAGTAAATTTTAATAATGAAGTCATGTTTTTAAAGAAAATAACTAGATGATAACTAGATAGAAGTGTTTTACGATCATTAACGGCAGCATATATGTGAAACAAACCTCTCTAGTAGCCTTGGCAAAAAATGTCCTGTCCTTGTAGACAAACTCGACACCGTCGACATTCTTCGTCTTGGGGTCGACGATGACCCGCGTGGCGGTGCTGTTGACCATCACATGGAGGTTTGGCCGTTTGCTGGCCGGCCTGAGGAAGGCCCTGGCGGCGCTGAGCCTCATGCCGTCTCTGGAAATTTTATATAAGAACTTAACAATTTCTAAATATTTCATCCAGTTACGTATAAGGTGACTTGACGTTACTATTAGAGCAGTCTGGTATACTGACTTCGCGGCTTTTAAGGTGTCCGTGATGAGTTGGTTTACTAAATGTACAGTCCTCGTAGGACCATGCACCCCTCCTGAGGAGCCAGTCGATTTCGTATAATTACAAACACAAGTTCGCGTCATGTGCGGTTTCCTTCAGCACCTTTTGTATTCGCCCCTTTTTCCTTCTAGGGATTCCTTCCTTCTTTCCCTCTTCCTTCTCCACGATTCCAGTTCCCCCGATAATCATCGCCCCAAATTTAGGATAAGGGAAAAATTTCAAGTTAGTTATTGTAATATTTATATTGTTTTGTTTTAGTTATAAGATTTGTAATCCTGCATTGTTTAAATTTCTTTTAAGAAAATCTACTCGTAAGAATGTAATTTGTCTGAAACAATAAACGATGGATATTCATTAATAGGGCAGAAATAGAAACGGACAATAGGGTCCTTAATTGGATGACCAGAAGAAGATTATTATACTTGTAGATCTACAATATTTTGAACATAACCTAAATTAACTTTTCCAAACAATAAAATATTTTTTGAGCATCGCTGATCTAAATTTATAAATTAAAATAAAAACTAAGAGACATACCAAAAATGTAATATGCTTCTAAGTAGGGTTGCCATACGTCCCGGTACACGGGACATGTCACCGGTTTAGAGCCTCGGTCCCGGTTGTCCCGGTTGACCCACCATGTGTCCCGGTAAACAAATAATCATAGTGTGGGCTCAAGGGATGTGCTGACATTTTACAAATATTTTTCCATATTTACAGTACGGAATAAGAGACCGAAACACCTTTGTGAGGGAGCTGATGTAATTCGTGGTAATTTACGATCTCACTCTATAACTAGGTGGTAAACCGTCTTTGTTGCCGGCCATTGAACGTATTCTGAAAATGTGGGAACCATTTAAAGATTTCCTTTTTTCACAAACCAAATTGCGACGCTATTGGGGGGGGGGCAGTCCCCCCTCCCCTCCTCCTCCTATAACTCCACAATATTTCCTTCTATATTAAAATCAGTCCCGGTCGGAGCCAAACCACTTATGGCAACCCTATTCTAAGGGCTCAGGAAGACAGTTCCATTTTGATATTAAAACTAATTTCGAGTTTCTCGTTTTTCCCTGTGCATTTTACGAATATAATTGAAGAAATTATCCTTACTACGAATTAAACAGTTCACACTTTTTAATTTACCTGTTTTTGCACTGAGCCACGGCGAATCCGGTGATCTTGTCCCCGTTCAAGTCGTTGCTCGTCCCAAAGCCCAACTCATCAGCTGCTTTCAGCAGGTCTCCGGCAAATTCGGGTTGGTGACGGAACTGTTATAAAAGAATGCAATAGTTTGTTATACCTAGTTACATTATATTACCGAAAGATACGTAAAGATTACACGTCTAGTCGATTGTTCTGTGCCTCTCACCTGTTGTACTGTTAAGTAGCCTCCGGTCGCGTGGTATTTCGAATCCACCAGTGTACCAACCTGCTGATTATCCTCAGACTTTTTGAAATATGGGAGCACCTGTAAACCATACAAAAAGGTATGTTGTAATACGAGTGTATCCATACTCTAAGAGTTGCATTTGCACCCGATAATCACAACGGGATACTAATAACTACAGCTAAGTGCACTAATCATATTCGGGTCCTCTAACATTGGTATTAAGCATTACACACCCTTTTAGGTAGATTTCATTAGGAAGGCTACCCATTGCAATGGGTACCATGCCATGACTTCCAGAAAATGGCGACATATCTTCGCGTTTCACATCCCCTAGAACCGAAAACCACCCTCAGTTTAAAAGTTTATATAACTTCACTTTCTTGTGGACACGATAACTGCCGTAATTTTACACCAATCACTTTCAAATTGATACACAAAATTTAAGGGCACAAAATCTCGGTCAAGTTCGTGAATGGGAAAAATCAGACCGGGAGTGGGGGGGGGGGGGGGGTTTCGAAAAAGTGAAACTTTGCTATTACTTTCTTAGTATATAAAATATTGAATTCATTTAAACTTTATATCATTCCTAAGATAAGGGCCGATAACTTACCTTAGTATACTTTTTTGATAGCACTTACCATTGGTCCTAGAAGTGGGAAAAATTGTTTTTTTTTTAAATTCAATAAATCATACCTCCCTTAATAATCACAGGATTAAATCAATTCAAAATGTTAATTGGAGGCCTATAATTTTCCTACATTTTTTGTTTGAAACTATTTTTGATATGAGCAACAGTATAAAGATGGATTCAGTGTATGCACTCTCACTGCGCAAGGGTACGGCGCGGCGGCGGGTTGGGGCACGAAGTCAATCGCGCGGTAGATCGTGCAATGCTTGGTACAATTGGAGTTCGCTTTTCCCCTACTTTGATCCGGTGAAATCTGCCTCCGCCTTCCGGCGTGTAGCTCCAATTATAAAAATTATAACAGGGCTTACGTCGGCGTAAGACCATCCCGTGAGTCCATCTCTCCTAACCCAGTTGTCGTAATCTCGCGGGTGTCCTCGCATGTACATCATGCCGTTGAAAACAGAGCAGCCACCTTTATAACAAAAGATCATAACTTGAAAAAATGCCGAAAAAAAGTACCCCAACCGAGTGAAATACTCGGTTGGGGTACAGCAGCATACATCTAGGGTATTTTTAAACTATCAGAGCTATTGCAGGTCCAAGCCCAAATGAATCAAGAAGGGCATGCTTCAAACAACTTACTCTAATTACGGTGTACAGAAAAAAAAAAGAAAATTACGTCCAACCAATTACGTCCAACCGTTCGTACTGTCAAATTAAAAAAAAAACATTTATGTCGGCCTAAGCTATAATAATATTCTACCAGAGGCATTAAAAAATATTAAAAAACTCTACAAGTTTAAAAATGCAGTGTAGCATATTAGGAAAAACAAATATATATTGTTTAAGACTTTGAAAACCCCTAGTCATAGATTTAAAAAGCCCGTTTTAGTAACCAGTTATTTAATTAATTCTGGGTTTCTTTTAAAATATATATCCTAATTTCTGTTATTGTCAAGCATGTTTTCCGTTCCGTTAAAAAAATAATTATGCATGCCACACCTCAAAATTGTTATTGTACCTAAATTAAAATGCCATTCCTATATCATCTTACCTAAGAGTTTCCCCCTGGGCCACGTGCAGCGCTGTTCTGGTTCTCCCAGACAAGCAGAACTCTGGGGATCGGTTTTGTACATCCAATCAGTGGCTGGGTTACCCCAATAGGATATAACAAGTCCTGGGACCTGGAATAGATGCGATAATGTTAAGTAACCAGGTTCTTTATTTCTTTTTTTTAAGTTGCGTTCATATTTTTCCTCAGTTGTTTCAATCAAGCTTGTTTTACTATATTTCCACTAAACAACTAAGCATAAAATGTAAAAAAAGAACTAATTCGACGAGAGAGAGGCTCGTGTAATAACAGCTACTTTATAGTAGTGCGTGAACAGTATAGTAGACGAAACAATAAAATTTATCAGGATTTACATCCAATCTAAAATGTATTCAGCTATTAGAATTTAGTATGTAGATTTTTTGAGTCAATCGTCGACGAACAGGACAAACACATTTTGGTCTCAAAAGATACGTATGGGCTAGTAAAATTATGTTTTTTTTTTTAAACCGCGTTCAAAAGTTTTTTCAAAATATATACAATGGGCACTTTTTAGGAAATTTAAGCGGTGTTTAATTATTTTCTTCCTCAAACAATGTGTGTAAATGTGTTTTCATAAATCAACGCTTGGTAATATTTCTCCAGCGTTCGAAAAAATACTCCGTTCAAAATAAATATACAATCAAGGTTTATATTTTTATATACAAAAATATTATTCTTGGGGGTTCCTGTGGTGAGGTTGGAGCGCCGAGACTTTAGTCTCCCAAGGGGCGCTAGGGCTCATTTCACAAAAATGTAGACATTCACAAGTAATTTGAGATGTAGGAAATAAAGAATCCTGCACCAAGCAAAATCCCGGAAGATTCCTCTAAAATATTGTTTACCATAAATATGCAAGTAACATGGTACTATCGGGTACATAGCGTTTTAATAGTTCCGATATAAACACTATTAAAATATATAAAGGTTGAATTAAGCGATTAGTAAGGGTAATCGATTATATTTAAATATCGATGTTGGTAAATAAAACAAAAAGAAAGAGTTATTACCTGCGCCGGTGTTGGTTCATCGTCACCAGCTTCGAGAACTAAAACCTAAAATAAAAGAAGTATTGATTAGTATTTTTTATTTGTTAAAAAGATTTGGTTTATGAATTATATTTTTACGGAAGTTATATAGGTACATAGAGTGTTGTATTCGAAGTTTACTCCTTCCATGACTGCGACTTTACTTATTGCGTCCTTTGAATAAATTGAAAAATATTCTTGCGTAGTCGCTTTTTATCAAACTCTAATAGATTGTTATTTATTTATTAAACAGGTTTCCCCGTCTACATATTACAATACGTAACATACAAGTAAAAAATTATACTGCTAAATGAAAAAAATAACAATAAAACCAAAAACAATAACAATAAAAAACAAAAAATAACCAGAACTAATGAGGAAAAATACAAAGATAAAAATTAAAAATAATGCCTCCAGGCAAACAATAACAAATAAATAATTCACGAGGACCTCGCAAAAGTGTAATAGAAAGCTGATTTTTAATCCTATTGGGCGATCAGACAAATATAATATCAATCTCCGCGGAAATGCAATTTAATAATTATTAGTACACCAATTTGGTGTTAGCTGTCAGGGCGCCATCTTTGGGCGGTACAACCTATCGGATTTGCAGATAATACAAAAGGTCAAAAATGTATTATTTTATTTTTGGGTTTTTACGCCTATATACCGTAAAACGAAAAAAAAACTGGTACGTTTGTCTGTTTTGGTGCTACCAATGATCTTCAATGTTACCACCTACATTCCAATAAGGGATAAAAAAACTATGTTACTTCAAAAAAGAAATCTTATCAGTGGCACTGAAAAAGACTATTATTTATTTTGTACATAATGATAGATAGCATCTGGGTTAAATACATTTTCTTGTCGCTTAAAAAGATAACCATTGTGTATCAAACATTTACTATGCTTGAAATTTGTCACAACAAGCATCAGTAAAACCTTAAAAATAAAATGTAATAACCATAATGCTGATGGAAAGGCATATTATAATATTTTTCTATATTTATAATAAATATTTTCTATCTACATTTTTTTTCCTCGGTAACATGATGATTTTTTAATGTCGTCTTAGGAAATTATGGGTAATTAGCTGGTTAACGGAAATGGTCTTGGGATACCCCGTGTTATCTATAACAAATACCTTCTAATGAACCACCTACTTACCTTCCATGAAGGATTCTCCGAAAGCCTCGCTGCCACGACTGGTCCAGTGGTGCCTCCGCCCACCACTATAAAGTCGTACTCGAAATCTGGCGACTCTTTCGGCTGGACACGATTACAGGGATCCCTAATTGCGCACCTTCGCGACGAAAACAATGCTATTAGCCGCCACACGTTTATTTTAATTATAATTTATCACATAACTTATAAGCAAAAAAAAAAAAAAAATACATAAAAACAAACACCCGATTATATAAAAACCTAAATATTTGTTATTCCTTTCAACTGCATAGCAATTTTTTGCCACCATAAATACCTCTTCTTAAATTGAATCAATCTAGAATTAAAAACTAAACTTTACTATTGTTGCGAAATCAATAAGTTTTGACCCGAAACCAGAGTTTTAAAAAGACTTTCCACATTGGTCACATTTTGTATTTTTTCTTGCTTTTGTAAATATTTAACGATACTATTTTTTCTCACAGGAAAGTTCGCCCTTTTGAGTTCGTACTTTTCTAAATATTTGGTTTTGAAAGCAGATGCTGACATGCGGCTTTATTAAATGTGTAGCTATTTTGAGACTGAACGAAATTGTACAAGAACCTAAAGTTATTTTTTCCCCCTACAATAGAAAGTTTGTCCTCAAGTTGATTGTTTCAAAACACGGTACTATTTATGTTGTATTCAGTAATTCCTATTGCTAAATAGTAGTAACAATAAATTCATCGTATTTGACACAATAAAAGGAAACGTTCATGATGAATATTTGTTTTTTTTTTTAATTTAATGAAAAATTGAATACTCTATAGTAAATATATATGCAAACATAATATAGTGGGCATTGTCACTCTCCTTAAACTAAAAAGTTCAACGCTTGAGGCTAAATACGCTCCGGTTAGCAAAATAAAAACTGTCGCACAAATCTAACATAATATTTTGCATAAAAGTGTCACACTTAGGACGTCTCGTTGGAGGGCTGAAAGAATTGCACCATTTAACCACTGATGCTCAAAAATGATTGCAACAGCTAGACCTTAGACATCTAACCCACGAAATGTCTCAAATTAATATATATACTTTTTTGACAATTTCAAATCTTACTTTTTACACATTGACTATTTATATTTTATGATTAGGTATTTTAATGTATTGTATTTCAAATTATAATAAATTGTTCTATACGAATTAATGAAAAGAATTACAAACCTTACATATTTAATGAGTAAGTTACCAATAAGTTGGTATTACCAATGATTTTTATCATTTTTAGGTAATTTTGAGGTGCTTTGGTAATAACTATTTCAAAACACATCGGCGTCTAAATACTGTGTTATTTGATCATTTATAATTTTGTCAGCTGATTGTCAAATATAGGCAATTCCTAATTAGTAACGTTTACGGATGACTTTAACTGATAATCATTTCGGAATAGTTTAGCGATAACAAGTTAGGCACGGACGAATCATTTTTAAAAAATATCTAATTACTTGGTTTCCAAATAACATAATAAAAATTCATAAACTCACCTTCCGTTTATGTAAGCTTCCAAAATGGTCATGAACGTTAAAAATGCACCTCCGCCGCAAACATTGGCCATAGATGCTCCCACAAAGTCATTTGAGCACTCGCAGGTCTATAATGATAATAATAACAATAAAAGAACTTAAAATACCTAAAGATTAGCAAACGTTGGCCGTTTAAGCATATTTTATCACACTTACGACATCATATATTTTAATTAATCTACCTATGTTTTTTCTTATTTACCTATTTATAATGGCACAATAAGACGTCACAAAAATTAATGATTTAATATCATAATATATAATAATAATGAAGACACATTATATATTAGTCATTTATTGTTACTTTTGGAGTAACATGGCTACTCTAACTAGGTTGAAAAATATCCTGTTCTAAGAGTAGTGATATCATCTTTACAAATCATGCTGGGAATCGCAGGGCCCATTTGCTGATTTTTTATCGGGACTAGTCTTGGCATCTTGGGACAAGGTTTACATTTATATTTTGTTAATCTAAACATTTTTATTTTATTTTATGCTGATTAGTTTTTAAATGATTTTACATAGACTTAAATACTAACCTCATTGTAAATTTAATCAAATTCTACGCGTTGGGAATGAAAAACGTCCTAGAATTTACTTAAAGGTTACTTTATTTATTTCATTTATTTATTTGATTATTAAAATATGAATATGTTTAAACTTTATATAATATGTAAATTAAACAAATTATGTCATAAATTGAATATTAAAAATCATCCGATGATTTACCTGGAACTATATTATAATTAGTTTAACTCGCTACATACTACGAACCGTTAATTACAAGGAGGAAATATTAAACTGCGATTACACTCGTAACAGCTTAACTGAGAAAACATTAAAAACTTGTTTAGGTACATTCATGATGACATTATGATTTTATTTTTAAATTATTTCCATTTGAGATTCACTCAAAAACATGAAAAAAACATAATTTGAATATTAAATATTTTACAAATAACATTTAGGTCAAAGACCCTTAGTTTTTCAATGACTATTATGGATTTAGGTATATGCTGAGTATATACTCAGACAGAACTTCTGCACCGGCAGGCGCCAAATTGTCTCCCCATATTTCCAGTTCCGGATTAATCGCTACTAACATGGGACTAAACGATTACCTCTCATTTCATTGTATCACAATTATATGCTCACCAGGAATACCCGTACATTTTTTATTAGGCTTTGGGGTTTGGCAATACAGATATGATTCGGACGGAACCGATCGACCTGCACATCGCCTCTCCCCGAGTACGGATGAGAAGTCCCCGAGTGCAGTTCGACCACTAGACTAGTCAGCTTGTTGGATGACGCGATAAATTCACAGGCCCTGGTGTGCTTGGTGCCGGTCGCCAGACTGCGGAACACATAATCTGGGTATTTCCGATCATGATGAACGAGACAAATGCATTATTAAATATGGTAGGTTGGCAATGGGCTCATGACCTCCTTCTTAAACTCTTTGTCTTTGTCTCTGAAAGCATTTCCCAGCCCGGAGGATCAGCTGTTGTGCACTAATTTTCTCCGCAGGGGTTTGGCTAATCGGTTGCTCTCGACTGCCGCTGGTGAGCCCCACGCTTCTCACGCTGCTACCCATAAGTTGACAGTAATTTTTATTTCTAGTTATTACTGCGTTTATTTTTGACAATTTTATGCTGTTGTCGTACGTATTTATATTTTCAACTAAAATGTAATCATTATAAGCACTTGTATTAGATAGTAAGTAGTGAGAATATATGAGGGTATATTATAATTGTTTTATTACAAATAAAAATGGCTACTGTTGTTCGGGTCAACTTTGAAACGGCCCGCAACAGAGGTATTTCTGAATATGAACCTATATACTTTTATATCATGCTATTTTGACTCCCAACAAGATAAGAATAAAGTAATATAAACTCAAATTACACCATAAAAAAATAAATTCTTTGATTTGTGCCGTTTATAAGCAAAACGAATTGGCTAGATTCATACTTGTACTGCCATAATGATCGATGTGGTCATAAAAAGTATTATTAGCATTTGGAAATACTAAATGAGTTTTTGCAAAAAAGTTCCTATATATTTTTGGTAAATTTGAATAACAATATTTTACTCTAATATAACACAGTATAAATTAATACCAATATACGAGTATATGTTACAAGCTGACCCGACGAATTTCGTTTCGGATCTGAATCAATAAATTATTAACTTATTAGCTGAATTAAGTTCAGTTTTTTATTATGAAAACTCAAAATGAGTTAAGTTCCATAAAAGTTTTCGCACAGTTCAAAATTACATAATGATGCAAATGTCGATACGCGCACAAGGACAAATGTGGTAACCTCACAAAGTGAACATCTTCGAAGGCAACTTACAGTTAGAAAATAGAATTCCACAGAATACAAAGCATATGAGAAAATGAATTTAATTGAATTTAGGCAATCAAGTTTTTCTAGTATTTTCAATCAAGTCAATTCGGTGCCATAACGACATATTATAAATATAAAGCTGGACTCACCTCGGCAGCTAACTGCGACATTCTTGGAACCAAACTTGGTATCGCTGAACACTTTGGGATCAAACTGCGTCTGCCGCCGGCGCTTCTCAAACACTGACAGTGAAATAGTTTCACAGTAAAGCAAGAAAAGTCGCAAGTCCACGGCCTGCGGCCTGCGGGCCACTTTTCTAAGAAATAGGGTGGTGCGTTAACACAAACGTTTAAACTATTACCAAAGTTTAAGTTATTGCTGATTATATTATAACTATCAATTATGTAATATAAATGTACCTCAAAATAAATAATAAAAAATATTGTCAAACCAGCCATTCGACGGGGGATCGGGTGCTTAAAAGTGAAAAATCAAATATAATAAAATTAAACTATTTTTTTACATTCATCTGAATATATTTAATGATTCTCTCGTATAGTGATTATATTTTGTATAGTCGATAACTAATATATAAGTAAATTAGCCTATTTCGGACGCATATTTTAGATTCAATATAAAAAATATTATAGAAGTCTGAAAAAAATGAGTATACTTTTTTTTCGTTAAACCATCTCGTACACCGAGATGGTTTAACGAGTAACTTTATAAAAGATAGATAAAAATAAAAACCAAGTTAGTATGTATATTTGTGTATAATAGTAATTAATAGTTATTTCTAAAACGCGTTTAAAAATATCGAATAGTTCATTAACAATATCATACCGACCAAGGTTGGCCTTAGAGTACCTTCCTACCTTTTTATTTTGATTCTCATGTATTAGATATTATTTTTTTTAATTAATAAATAGGTATCCACCATTCACATCACTATAACCAAAACTAGTTATAGGAACGCATTTAGTTCGTCTTTTATCGATACTTAACACATCTCGGTTTTTCATTTGATAGTAGACGCGTCTACCAAAATTCTTCATTTCAAACAATATATACATTTGCGAATACTTAACCAGCTATACTATGCAAAAGCCATAACACTACAAGAAGTCACGACAGAAGATAATAAAATATAAATAAAACGAAATAAAAAAAAACCGGGCATATTCTTAACCCGCCATTGCCATATTTGTAGAATAGGTTTATCGCATCACGATATTTACTGTTATGACAATACTACATTCAATTAAATACTGGCACATAAATCAAACAATTGCTAATAATTCAAAAGTACACGTTTTATACAGGTTGTCCCGAGACTATTCCTGATAAAAAATCCAACTTATTGGTCCTGTGATTTTAAATATGATTTGTAAAGACGACATATCAGAATAAAAAATACGCGATAATATCAAACCGTTGTTTTACGCAGCCAGATGATCGTTCGCTCGGTCAAGGAAATTCACACCAGCGCATTAATAAAAACAATAAACTTGGGAATGTTTTTTTTAATATATATATAATTTGTTACTCTTAATAGGGAACATAAACACCCTCTTAAGTCTTCAGGTCTCAATACATCCTGTATATTTATAACTACACAAAATGTTTAACGAATCTTATCGATATGCCTATAGGTGTGAACGGTACATCATTTTACCTATTTATAAAACTCCTAAATATGATATAGCAATAAGCATCAAAATTATGAAAAATAAAGTAAAGTGACAGGAGGTTCAACTGTGAATGTCAACTAAATTATTTTTTTAAATTCTAACTGGAATTGGTTTTTTTTCATTTAAATTCTTTTTTATTTTTTCTTTTATAATTCTTTTATTATGATTTCAATTAATATAGTGACTAAGTAATGCATGCCAACCTCAACTTCCGCAATTTAAAACGCTCTATTTAGATTCACTCCACCTAGGATTAATTTATCCATGTATATGTTTTTGTGATTTTGCGCGATTGGAAAATTCAGGTGAAACCGAGAAAATGTGACCCATTTCGTGAAATGCCGGCCAACCCAACAGCCGGATCTAGCTCCTAAATATTGTTATGTAAGCCAAAAGGTTCTGATGAAACCATATTATGGAAAAATAAGTTTTAAAATGTGTTATAAATAAAATGAAGGTCCTATGACAGAACTTAAAATTGCACTTACATATAAATTAAATAACTCATATTTGTAAAAAAAATTAAAATACGTTTGTACTATAACGCCCGGAAGATGTCGGTCCATTTGAATGTGAAGGATTCTATTGCTTGTGAATGGGTGGAAGAAGTCAAAAAGTCCAATGAACATGTACCCCCTTTATTTACATGTACCCCCTTTGGGGAAATTTTCAATAATCTAAATATCATAAAACTAAGTAACCTCCCCCGAGCGCCGCTCCAACACGCGCTTACGCAGATGCCGGCCAATCAGTAGTGCAGCTACAGTACAAATGTTCTGGTTCCGCACTTGGTGCATAAATAGTTACGCACGTTGCCGACGCTACTCTGAATCGTTTATTGTACATCGAATCGATTGTAAGGAAGTAAGATGATTTCCCTACCGGGCGGCGTCTAAACGAGGAAAAGAGACGTCTTTTATGTTTTTTTATCGATAATTCGTGCTTTGACGTTTGTGTTAACAATCGATATAATTATATCAAGTTCAGGGTCAAGATTGTTTTCATGCTGTGCCTTTTGTAGTGGAGTGGCCGATGTGTTGAACGTGGGGCCAGGTTCGGACGAGCATTGCATAATTCATGAATTATGAATGACCAATTGCGGGTCTCATTCATAGGGTTCAGTATCAATTATTAATTATTGTTTCATTATTAACGACATTTAAACATCATTTTATTTATTTTAATATTAAGGCTCTAATTCTGGTAACACAATTCGGTTTAGTAGGTGAGGCAAAATTATTGTTTAACAACTCGAATAATGCGTTTATATTCAGAGCCATGGGTGGACAAGTAAATGGATCAAATGAACTATAAAAATCACTCGTTATAGTCATTCATACATTCATATTTGACAATCTGAATTCAGGTCGTCTTCTAGTGAGTCGCTTATAATTCATTAGTTTTTGAAGAACCAACGTTCTTTAGTAGCCAGGAACAGTAGTATCAGTAGGAACGGTTTGTAGTTTTATAGTAGGTATACAGGATGTCCCAAGACCGATCCCGATGCCTAAGGGGGGTGTTGTGGGAGTAAGAAATGATATGAAAAAATACGAAAAAAAATCATCAACAAATCTATTATATTTTTTAATACAAATCCCTTTCGGTAAACCGGAAGGCGGAGTAGATTTCACGGGATCAAAGTAGGGGATAGGCGAACTCCAATTGTACGAACTTCTGTCAAACATTGCACGAGCTACCGCGCGATCAAGTCCCCGCGCTGCAGCTCGCTCATCTCAACCTGCCGTACTCTTGCGCACCGGGAGTGCGCCGAGAGTGTTGCTCATATCAAAAATTATTTAAAAAAAATTTGTAGGGATATTATAGACCTAAAATTAACATTTTAAACTGCTTTGATCCAGTATGTTTGGTATGGAAGGTATGTTTTTTTTTAATTTTGAAAAACCATTTTTTCCCACCCCTAGGATCAATGGTTGGTGCTATCAAAAAAGTTTATACAGATAAGTTTTAGGCCTTTATCTAAGAAATAATATAAAATTTAAATGAATTAGATATGTTATATACTAAGAAAGTTATAGCAAAATTTCACTTAAAAAAAAAAAATCCCCATTTCCTTCCCCCTGGTCTGATTTTGCCCATTAACAAACTTGACCGAGATTTTGTGCCTTTAAATTTTATGTACCAATTTGAAAGTGATTGGTGTAAAATTACGGCAGTTATCGTGTCCATAAAAGTTCATAAATAAAATAAATAAAAGTTCATAAAAGTAAATTTTATGTACCAAATTGAAAGTGATTGGTCTACAATTACGGCAGTTATCATGTTCATAAGAAAGTAATATAGATACATAAACTTATGCATATACTTTTTAACTAAGGGTGGTTTTGGGTTCTAGAGGATGTGAAACGCGAAGACATGTCGAAATCATGACGAGGTAGGTATCCATTGCAACAGGTAGTAACTTTCCTAATGAAATCTACCTAAAAGTGATCTAATAACTAATAATATGCTATATAAAATACATGATCATTTACATGATTTATTTGCTCTAAATAGTTTTTGAGACATATTTGTTCTAAAACCTTCTAATAACTTTTCTAGAACATACTAAATGAAAATTTGACAGCAATAATTAATCATTTTAGATAGTATTCAAGCTGTTCATTTTAAAAATATTGATACAACCATTAAAATACCTATTCCAGATTTAGAATATTTATTGGCCTATAAATTCGATACGCTGATACCCTATGAAGGTATTTGCGAGAATTTGTTGACATGTTGTCGAAAGCAAACAAAGCTCTTACCGTTATTTTAACATATTTCACATGTTTTCCTCGATCTGTTTGGTTTTAACGGTTCGTGCTCGCGTGTTAAACTTTATTTATTATTATAATTCACTATGTGTATTGCCTTAAACGTAGTCATACTCATTATTATGTTTATTACGTTCTTCGAATTCCACGTGACTGGGGAATTACTAAGTACTGTTTTGAGAAATTCCGATTATTCTGATTTGAATTTAGTTACTTTGTTGTTTTTTTCTTGTTCTGGACTAGGATTGAGGCTATTAAATAAGACTTTCATGATCTATCAGGATCTATTACTACTACCAGTGGGGCTGGTTAACTGAAGTTTAGTTGACGTTTGTCATTAAGTAAACGTCATTTTATTTTATGTTTTCGTCAACGTGACGTTAATTTTTGCAACAACTACGAGGCGGACGAAACAAACAGCAGTTTTCCTGTTAACCTCAACACCCACTGACCCTGATAATATCGAAATTTTAGCTTTAAAAACGTAGAAGTTTTCGGGGTTACAGTGTTTTTACCCAACTCAAACCCAATAAAGAAAATACCATTTTCTTTGTGGAAACATGAGCGTGTCACGAAATGCTAAATTTCAAATTCTTAATTCTTATATATACTAAATAATATATCTCCTAACGACTAACTTAATAGCAATCTAGGAAGCAGCGTGTTATATATTTAGGGTATCGTGAAGCAAGTTATATATTCAGGCTGTATTATGTGTTCTTTTAGAGGGTTGGTCTCTATATCGACCACTAAACCGGTTTAACGAAAAAAATAATAATAATAATTACAAAAATGTCTTGGGTTCAAAAAATTTTATTCCAACATATTTTGCTGACTAATGTTTGATTTTTGTTATAGATCAACCCCCCCTAAAATGACATCAGTGAATTCCAATACACCTCGTAAAAAGAGGTTTTTTGCTCGCACTAATCAATACATTCTTGCGTGCGATGATGGCATACCAGTTCCAAATACCAGTTCTTTGTTATACAAATGTGTATAACAGCGGCACGCCATAATCTCAGTTGAAATATTTACGATTATTGACATAACTGACCTTGTTATATTGATTTCAATATCTCGAAACAAAGTTACCTTTTAATTACAGGACCGCATTCATTCGTGGTAATATAGGAAACACATTCATTGCGTTTATATAAATACGCGCGGGTACGTTTTTTTAATCATAAAAAATCTTTGTAAACAAAGTCGTTTTTCCCTCATTTGTCAATGCAAAGAGGTTTTATTTTAATCTTCGATCATTCGGGACACTTCTATAAATAGCCGTCCACGAGAAAAACATTCTGATTAGTACGTAATGAAGAACAAATTTAAAACTGAACATTCTTTCGTGATCCACAGAATATGTTTTGCTCTCCAAACGTGTTTCCCTCTTCTCTTCTGACTCATTGAAGCGAGTTAATCGCTTTTTTTACGCGTTTTTATTTAGTTTATAAGCCATTTTAAGTCAAATCTTGCAAGCTGAATTAGAACCACTTTTTCCTATCCCACGAAGTAAAAAGCTTATTTTTACAGATTGCATAAAAATTAATATTTTTGTTCAATCTGTATTGCATCCTAAACTTGATCTTCGTCGCCGTGGCATGGCTGAAGATGATGATAGGGTAAAAAAAATATGCTGAATTTTAGATATTAGAATAACAGTGTCTGAAAGCTTCAACGAATATTGCAAGAAATAATACATAATCTTTTAATGAATTCAAACCAATTGGATAAATTATAAATAATTCAATGCCACTTTATAAAGGATTGTAGGCTAATGAGTGACATATGCACATTAAAATTTACTTAAGTACATATAAATTATTCCTCGTGTATAAGATTATAGTTCTGATTTCGATTAGTAATTTTATTTCTTTAATTATATTTACTCACATTTTATATTTTTATAGTGAGATGTCTTTACATGAGACATGTGACATGGGTGTGAGATGTGTGATGTGTTTGGTGTGTGATTGTTTTATTAGACATTTTTTTATTTTAAAACATTTTCAGTTTAAAATGGTATACTACTACATCGTGTCCCAAGATCATTCCCCCATAAAATAAACAGTTGATTGGTCCTGTGAATTCGAGTAATATTTGTAAGGACGATATAACAATTTTCATCATGGTTTCCGAGAAAAAAGGTAACTTTACGTGATAATATTATATGGTTCTTGTAATACGCCACCGCGAAAGAAAAGAAGTTTACACCAGCGCTCAAAAAAAAAAAAATAAATATATTTATTTTTGTTTTTTTTTTATGTAATTTGTTACTCATAAAAGAGGACACAAACAATTAAATCTTCGGGAATGGTGTTGGGACATTCTGTATATTAAAAATATCGATCTTAATTGAAGCGTTATTGAGTGGGTAGTATTATTTCTTTACTAGGCAAACGACGCCAATATTTTTATTTAATAATTATTTTATAAAAAATATTTAATTAAATACCTAGATCGAGAATCGATTTCGAATCGAAAAAGTTGAGACACCCCAATAAACATAAGGTTGGTTTATATTTTGTATTTTCTGAAGGAATGTATCTTAGAATGTATGTATTGTAAGCTTTTCACAGTTTTCCTAACTGCTCAGTCCCCTGATGCAACACAGTCTATGACATTCCCAGTCATTTGCTCATAATATTTAATAACTTAAACATTATCAACAAAAACATCTCGTTTATAAATGGTAAATTTTATTTTTTACGATAAACTTAAAAATACGAACTATAATATAATTATTTAAACATTACTAGTTAGTCTTTAACTTATTTCTGGGAAAAATAATATTATTTGAATATAAACATAACTGTTGGAAACCTTATTATATAAATTAATTCAAATATTAATATATATTAAAACGAATTGTGATTTACATATTTTATAAAAATAAATACCTTTAAATGTATAACAGCCGAGGTACTCAATATTATATTTCTTTGAAGTTGTTAGATTAACCTACTCGTTCCTAGTTTATTATACTACGCATGACCTTAATTTAGCGGCAGACTAATTAGGTTGTATTTTGTACATAAATTATAAGAATATCTGTGATTCTGTGATCTCAAAGAAGTGTAACGAGTGGTTGCAGTGATCTTACTTTTTATGGGCATTTTCATGTTTCTTCGTAGCAACAAAATCGTAACTTCGCGTTGATGAAAAAAATCACTATATTGTCAAAATGGATGTTTAATGAAGTTAACTAGTTAAAAATTAAGGGTTTTCAAGCGGAATTCAATCAGTACTTTAGGCAAATGCTACAAATTATCTCACAATTTATCTGCCGAGTAATCTAAAGGAAACAAATTACTTATCAAAATGTTTAAAAAAAAACATATTCTAAATAGTATTTTTGTAGATGAATGTACTCGAACCGTCTTTATAAGACCGACGCGTGTGATGTGACCGTTATAAATAAACATAATAAAGACAGTCTGGATAGATATAATCAAATAATATAATTTAGTGAATAATCAAATAGAAATTGTATGTTTTGTTTATGAATAAAGAATATATAAAAAAAAAATAATTAGGTATATAAGTACTGAGCGATCATTGCCTAAATAACCGTCAACAGTTGATAGTAACTGTGATTTGTAGGTTATTTAAACATTTTGGTTGTTCTCCGCAAATAATAGAAGGGATTTAATCGAAACAAAGTACCCACTTAAGTAGCTAAACTGCAATATAAATTCCATACTTTTACCTCCACGGTAAAAGCAAAGATTTTCGATAAATTGTTAATAAACGATCGATCAACGTTCGAAGTGGTTGGCTTTTGTTAGAATTTCGCAAATAGACGCAAATGAATGACGTAACATTCTCTACACACTTCTGTTTGGGAAACTACTATGTCCAGGACTGTTGCAAAATGAAAAGGAGCCATTGTCCCCGAGGCCTAAAATGTCCACTATTGTTCTGACGATGTTAATCAGATCGTCGAGGATGTTCCAGTTCTTGCGGCGGTCATGATCTAAAACAACTTCTCGTTGGATATATTTTGGTAGCACTAAATCCAAGATGGCGGAATCATTCCAACCAACGCTGGTACTATCTGAAGTTGTTTGCCCTTCTTCAGTTGATGTTATCTCTGTCGTTGTGGGGAGCGTCTGTATGGGAATAAAAATATTTATTTATTTATTACATATTAATTTCTTTGCCATTAGGTAGGGTTTTCATTGACTCTCAAGGTAAAATACGGACGTCAAACATATCGAGGAGTCTAGGGGTCCTCTACCGGATTTTTTTTTAAACCTATCCTTGCAATGGTGCAGTTTTAGGCCACTTTTAGAGAAAATAATTTTTAAAATCCTGTGTAAATTCTAACCAATAATTTGAAATGTCACAACATTTAACATAAGAATTTTACATTTATTTATTGTGCAGTGTGTAAAATACAAACTGACCGTTCAAAATACGGACGTATGGTAACCCTACCGTTAGGCCATTAACAGATAAAAAAAAAATTTGTAAAGTAAAAAAATGAATGAGCGTTTGAGTATTCTATTCATAATGAAAAAAAAAATTACTATTTTATTAAAAGGTAGTATGTAATTTAAATGAATAAATAAATGCATAAAAAAGATCCGTCGAACTCATTGAAATATAAATTTGTTTATCTAATGCGATCTTACCTATAAATTTTATATCATAGGTATATTTCATGACACTGCAATGAACATTATAGCATTATTAGATATATGATTATAATATTTTTTGTATATTAAATCCACTAATTGATTTTGTTTCTATTCTACCTAACTGAAGCTAAAGAGCGTATTTGGTGCGGTGAGTTTTTCCACTGGAAGTATTTTTATGGTAATTTGTAAATTTTTGGGAAAAATATTTATTACATGAATACATATTTTTAAGAAATGGTCAATTGAAACACAAAAAAATCGAAGTCATGCAGAATTATGAACCTACGCACCAGGAATTGAACCTCGGATATCGTGCCCATCGCGGGCAGATTATATGGCAACCATACGCGAGATTCGTCAACGCATTCTTCATACATTATATTAAAAAAATGCTTACAAAATCGTGACCGTCTTTCATCAATGGTATCGATCGAATCCTCGAGATGATGCAAAGTATCAAAAATATATTTTTGAACATTTTAAAATAAAAATGTGATATGTAACTCTCGTGCAATCAACACTAACAGCTTGCGCTTACTATGCAAACAAAACACTAACGTTAAAAATACAGTTTATTTTTCACTTTTATAAGGTTCATTATTTTATCAGTTAATATTTGAAGTAGTAAAAGCTGTCAAAATCGGTGTAAGTTATATTACTGCAGTTTAGATAAGGACTAATAGGAATTAAATGGTGTCGATGCACCGAAAGTGTGTCAAAAGTCGATTAAAAATAATTATTAAAAAAACCTAACTAGTTCTAGTGCGGATAGCTACTTTAGATATAAAATAAACCGCCGACGTTTGTGACGAAAATTTCTGAAGGGTGATTTTATGACTGACATTCTCATAAAAGTCATGGCAAAAAAATTGTCCGTTTTCTAACTCAATGGCTTGGACGGAATTCACTCGTGGGCGTGGTTGTAAAGTATTCTATTTCAAAAACAGGCAGAAACAGTGAAATACTCATATATTAGATAGATGCAACATGTTCACACGCAATTAAGCATATTATAGCTGAAAGGAAGTAGGCATGTATAATTTAATTTATTAAAACAGTTATTTTACTTTAGAAATATTTAGGACTATCGAGCAAGAAATAGTTAGTGCATTTATCCAAATGTAGTTTATTTATTGGACACTAAATATAACGGGTATACAGGTGTCCCGAGACCTTTTCTGAAGACTGCTTATGTTCCCTATTATGAGTAAAAAATTATATATTTATGTTTATATGTTATATAAAATGCTACATATATACCAATTAATATAACTATGGTGTTCTCAGTGGAATTGCTCGTTACTTCGTTGCTTATATTGGAATAAAAAAATATAATGACTTACTTTAGTAATGATTTCCTAGTTGGAAAAATAAGAAATATCAATATAAACGTATTTCGTCTAATATTTTCTTTTACTTAAGTTTTCTATCCTTCCATGATATTCACAGACGAATGCTCATGCTTACACATCTTAACCTTGAGTCCTGGCATTCACATTTTTTTTATTTTTTACGATCGAGACACCCTAACAAATAGCACAGTAATAGCTATGTACTGCGCAAGTCTAAATTAGTTTGCGACGTATGAAATAATTGTAGATCCATTTTAAAATCGTAATGGGCTATAAGATATATTGAGTAATAAGGCTAGAAGTATATGTCACGCGATTTCAAATCAGTGCTGTTAATCAATGATGAAAGCATTTTTATGTTTTTATTTAATGGCGGCGTTGATGGGTTGAAAACAATATAAACAATAAATTATATTAATAAATTTATAATCGCATTCGACCTATCGAAACGATAACACCATTTATTTTTAACAAGTGTAAGTACAGATAGATTTTTTTGTGTTTGGGTGTTAAAAACTATGCAATTTTTTACTGTACGACATATTGTGTTATAAAAATCACACCGAGATTTGTAAGTCTGTGTGTATTTTTTTTTTATGGTAAAATAAGCGGACAAAGAGTGAAAGACTTTCATACAATACAGGCCTGTATTTAAACCAGCGTTTTTAAACCTTATTTAATTATATTTAAACTGTATTTAAACCTCAAGCGATGCAACTGTCTGTGCGTTCGATATTAAGTTTTCTTTGAACATTGAACATAATTTGTTTGAAATTTATCAATCTTTAAAATATTAAAAAGAATTCGAATTTTTCAAATGTCAATATACTGTCAGACTTTTATTTAATCTAAACTTACGGCGTTTGCCTATTTTAACGTAAAAAAATCATATAAATACGGTTTTTAAGAAATACGTTATACAATTTTACTATTTATATATTATGTGTACAGATATTAATAAAGATCTTTCACAGATTTGAGTCTCTCGAAATTTTTATCTGACCTTAAATTGGAGCCTTTAAGTATAAAGCGTAAAATATGTCATCTTATTAACTTATTTAAGGCCTACTTGAAGCACCCAGATGGTCCTCCATTAGTGAGCAACTTCGGAAACCCTTACTATATTGGACGAAAGCGCCATTCCAACAAAATAAAGACATTTTCAGGAGGAAGAATGCCGGATTCCATTCTTTTCTTCCGCGTACCATTAGAGAGCGAAATAGTCTCAACGCAGCGTCTGTAAACCTTTCCCTAAAACACCTTCCCAGCTAAGGAAAAGGATTAAAAACTTGGTTAATAGATAACTTCGTTGTACTACCTGCCAATCAGTCATATATAGCTGGTTGGCAGGTGGTGATAGTATATGTAATTTTAAATAAACAAATAATATTAAACATATATAGTTGCAGAATTAATATATTTAAATATTTCCACCGACAATGGTACAAAAAAGGAGTTTCGAAGATATGAACTCAAATGTCAGAAGAAAGGATATAAATAAGGTCATAGATGAGCCAAGGGCGGCTTTCAGGAGAAAGCGGGCTAGTATTAGATGGAGGGTGGTTCGGAGGTCATGGAGGTCATGGAGGTGGCTGCCGGGAGGCTTTTTGAAGGATTTCTGTCGGCAAACTAATATGCATGGGTTTGGACACATCGTTACAGAGAGGCGGCATTTATTTGAGAAGTGAGTGTGCATTTGGTTATTCCATTTTTTTTTTGAATTATTAGCAATAATTAAGTCATAAAACATAAATAAACTAGATGTATGTATTTTGAAAGATCGTTTCTTTTTAGGTTATTATGGCTGTGTGTAACATCTCTAGCGGTGGTGGGGGCAATACAGCTGTCCATCGACCAATGGAATAGGTTCGTCGCTAGCCCAACTGTGACGGCGCTGGAGAAGGACTTCAGGATGTGGAATTTCACTTTCCCCGCCATAACGACGTGCATCCTCGACAGAGTCGACCCGAAACAGCTTCCAGCTTTGATCCTAAGTATTTGGAACGTAACCAAGATTGCACAACCTGGTAAGGAACGATTTAGCGTTTCTTCGTTTTTTAGGGTCCTGCATCGAAACGGCCGAGAACAGGCACCCTGGCGAGACTTCATCGTCTGTCCTATGATTGGTCATAAAAGCAAATGCCGATATTATCGACTGCTCTGATCTTCTTGGGCTCATAGATTTCCGGGTTCCATCTAGACCGAGACATTCCATCTGTCACGAATTATGCACAGAATTCATATACACATCGAGCATGTAAGCTTTACAACAGCATGTTAAGTGACATCGATATATTTAACACTGCTTTCCCAGCATTCAAGAGAGTGTCTACTCTAGCCTTTGAGTAGTATATTTATATTCGTATGTATATGTAGAATTTATTATATTTATATTATATTGTGTTTTATATTATATTCTGGTGATTGTCCCCAACCCCCACTCCCTCCCTCCTACTTCCTGGTCTCGGCCAAGCTACCGAATGTGTTTTCTATTTTTTGAAGTTTGGAGGAAACTGTTATTAGCTTTGTGTTTTAATAGTTTTTTTTTTGTTTATTGTAATTTTACTATGTAAGCTGTTGTTTCCTGAAATAAAATAAAATAAAATTACAGTTGCAACTTTATCGGAAATATTTTTTTTGTGACTAATACCTATATTTTATTTATATGGCATGCGCGAAATCGTCGAGGAATTTTATAAGGTTTATGCTTCTTATTTCAGAGCGATATCAATACTTGTGCAGGTTTGTCGAAGTCGTGGCAAACGCGAAGTTTGCAAATTTGAGCGGTTTTGAAGAGTTCCATGATGACTCCAGTTTGAACGTCAACTTGACACAAATTGTTGTAAACGTAAGTACGAAGATTTATAAAACTGGCTGAAGCCGCTTTTGAAGAATGCTCAAACGTTCCTGGACACTTTTATCACGGCCTTAAACTGCGGACAAGCACCGAAGGGGTGAGAACTGGGGAGCCGAAGGCGGGCAGCCTAGCTGATATGCAGGGTTTGACCCTGCATATCAGCGCATGCGTTTTATAATTTGCTTCTATATCAACTGCTTCTATACATTTTTTAGTAGGAGTTAATTATTTAACCAGAACACGACGTCTTAGAGCTTATTTATTTATTTATTTATTTATTTAATAGGTTTCCCCATATACATTATAATTAAAGTAAAAACAAATTAAACTACCAAAAGAAAAACAAAAAGCATTAAAAACAAAAAACAATAACATGAAACATACTATGCTAAAAAATTAACATAATGCCTCCAGGCAAACATTAACAAACTAGGCCCTAAAGGGTCATTAACGGCATCTTACCCTCGACTGCACGCGCCTGTGGTACCAACTTGCTCTGAGTTGTTTATTTCCTATCTCCGCTTGAGCCTGCGGCGTTTTTAGCCTCTTAGATGTGCATTTTGGATAGCCATAGAGGCGAAAGTGAGTTCTTTTTTACGTCTGAGTAGATTAAAATAAGAAAAACTTCATGACATTCTTTCAAATATTACACATTTTAACTAAAAAATGTAAGAGACATTAAGAGAGGGCCACTAATAAATAAAATGTTCCAATAGCCGCGCTGTCATATGTTTGAAATTCGAATATGATCGCGCCCTAATAATGACCGCTATGTCATATTGTTGTCAAATGTCAGTTTCATACTAAAAAAATGTTACCTTTAATGTTAAATATCCATATTATCCGACCTCCTTTCAATGTGATCTAAACGGCTATGGTTATATTTCTTGAGTATCAACCCACAAACTAAAATTCAACTCTCGCTTTTGTATTTTTCGAGTTGAAAATTGCAACGGACGGACGGACGGACAGTCAGACGTCCAAAGACGGGGATAGTAGCTACTCATACATGAATGTATGTATAGAAGCTAAACACAAATATATTTCCCTCGTTATTGTCCCTCAGGTGATTCCCATATACAAGGGTTCTACCGTATGGTTCGACCGCAATATTGCCAACTCATGGATAAATACGATGACGGAACTCGGCATCTGCCACACCATCAATTCCTTGGCTGCTGTGGACAACAGAATACAGTGAGTCCAACGGCATAGTTATTGATTAGAGGTATATTAGGATTAAAGAAAAATCCCTTCGGCACGCCGGAGGCGGAGGTAGATTTCACCGGATCAAAGTGGTGAAACATTTTGGTCATCCCTTACTGCAAGGGTTGCTCATATCAAAAATGATTTTAAATAAAAGTTGTAGGGAAATTATAGGGGAATTAACATTTTGAACAGATTTGATCCTGTATTCATTAAGGAAGGTTTATTTTTTGAATTTTGATAAACCACTTTTTCCCACCCCTAGGGCCAATGGTTGGTGCTAATAAATAAGTTAACCCAAATAAATTTTAGGCCCTTATCTAAGAAATAAATAAAACTTTGTGACCTTAAATTTTTATGTATGAAATTGAAAGGATTGGTGTAAAATTACGGCAGTTATCGTGCCAACAAAAAAGCGATATAAATAGATAGATAGATATATATACTTTTTAACTGAGGTTGGTTTTGGGTTCTAGTGGGTGTAAAAAGCGAATTATACGGAAGTCATGGTACCCAATGCAATAGGTAGCTTTTCTAATGAAATCTACCTCTAAAAGTGCTTACCAGGTAAAATTGCTTATTATTTGGTATAAAACTGACCAATTCTCTATATTAATTAGTCACTACATAATTTCGTATAATACACCGAATTGAACAGGTTAGTTATATTTTAAGAGGGTAGGTTGTATATACGAGTATATATGTATTTTTTATGTATTTTGTAGTAATAACTTAAATACACACCATACCCTTTTTCAATGATAATTCATTACTTTATAACCTAGTATATTCTATTTTAATGATTATGATAAATACTTCTAATTCCCACACGCATTTAGATTGATCAATCTTACATACAAGTTTAAATTCAAGGTTGAAATAGCACAATGATAAAATTTAGCATTAGTTATTAGTTAATATTTTACTATTTTATTGCCGAAAATTACATATTGTTGTAACGTCTACAGAGCGTCGATTGACCTCAATGCAAAATTATCCTCGAACGTTGGCCGTGACCTCAGCTAGTGGGTTTTTACCGAGGAGCGAACGGCGCTGTTTGCAAAGTTTACCCATATTATTTTAATGTTCATTCTGAAATAAAAACGCTATGAAGTGCTCAGTTTATGCACCGGGTGTTACCGTAGGTAGATTTTATGGGGAAAGCTACCTATTGCAATGGGTACCATGTGATGACTTCCAGAAAATTTCGACATATCTTCGCGTTTCACATCCCCTAGAACTTAAAACCACCCTCAGTTTAAAAGTTTATATATAAGTTTGTAATCTATCTAACTATATACGAGATTCTCTATTCTATTCTCTAATTTTGAGTGTTCTATTTTCTAAATTTTTGGTAATTATAAAACAACAAAATAAAAACTAATTTCTGACGAGGCAAAAATTTAAAAAATGGGTCCTAAGAGGTCCTAAAACAAAGCTATTCTTTTTTCTCGCGTCAAACTGTCGTGTACTCCGCTACAACCAACGATCTTGTAAAACATATAAATACGGCAACCGAGGGTGACAAACGCACCGCGCCAAGTACGCCACTTTGCGTCGAGTACACTCATCTCGTATCATACATCTCGTAAGCGAGAAATGTACAGCGGTGTGTTGCGGTTCGCGCAACGGCGGGGGGAGTCGTCGATGTAGGAGGTTTTCACAACGACGATTCGTATGACATTCCGTATATATAAGTTTTAAAAGATCGTTGGCTACGACGCATGTTGCCGCTTGCGGTACGATAAGCGACCGCAGCGACCTAGTAATAAATACAGGCTTTTATTGATGTCTTGCAGTCTTGCAAGACTGTGTTTGTCAACAACCAATCTAGATTAACCACCCAATCACGAGAAAATGGAAGTTCTGCTGTAGCGGTGGACAGCGAAATAATCCTAGAATGAAAATTAGACATGCCTACCTATGCCAATGCCCACTCAGTAGGGTTGCCATAGACTCTCAAGGTGGTCTGGGGGTCCTCTCTCGGATTTTGTTTTAAACCTTATAACGGGGGCAATTTTAGGCCACTTTTAAAGAAAATACACTGTAAAAACTTGTATAAATTCTATAAAATAATTTGAAATGTCAATAACTTTTAGCACAAAAAGTGGGTACGGTAAATTAGTACCTTCAAAACTAAGAGATATAACATGAAACTGTATTTCTATAACATATAACTGACAACGCTAGTTCAATGCAACAGTATATGTTCATGAGAAGAACTGAAAATGTCCCGACTTCGTACCCTAGAAGAGCAGAAGCTACTAATGTTGTTTTCATGTTTATAGCATCAACGGTGCCCCCGAGTATCCAAATGCCGTGGAACCAATCTCCTGTTTGTTCAACTTGCACCTGTGCTACGTCAGAATTGAGCTGCTCCACGCCTGTGCGACGGTAATGCTGGTGGAAGTACGACGCACTACGGCGAACTGCACGGTGGCAGCGCCTGTGATACTTTTATCACTCGCGCAATGGATTCCACGATTTCACGCGCAGGCCGCGCGCTACTGCTGTGAACGTTGCAAAAGTTGCGTGCGCGCTGGCGTGCGTCGTAACTCCATCGTAATATTACCTATTTGACAAACAATGGTTGATTTCACAGTAAATGTTATAAGTTGGTACACATATACTTATAAGTTGGTACCATTGTTTTTATTATTTTATGATTGCATATGTACTGCCTGTATATGATTTTTCTCATGCAACTGTTTTATTTCCCTAATAAAGATAAATAAATAAATGATGCAAGAATGGAAGCGTGCTTTTGGCTGCGTTGGCAAATGTCGACTGGCGTCTAACAAGTGTGGACAACATCCTTTTATGATTTTGGCGAACATGTTCAAATATCTATCAATCATACAGATGTTATCCACTACACATAGCGCTTAGTTGAAGGTTTGCCAAATATCGGCTTTGTGAACGCAAATTATAATGCTGGCCGGTGTGAAAAACTAAACAGGTTTGACGACACCGACTCTAAAGTTAATATGTTTACGAAACTAATGAAATCAAATGGCCTTTTTGGCCAATGTTGTGGAACCAGCACATCGGATGGATGACGGATGACATTCGGAATGCTTCGCCTGAACGAGACCTTGCCATTCACCAAATACCAAGGCGGATTTCCTGTCATTTTAAAGGGAAACGATAGATCACGCTGAGAAGCCTATATGCTGCAGGAATGCCAAACAGGATACTCAATTGATTGAGTGGTTACTCGAGGGGTACGGTCGGTAGGACTGTTACCGACATTCCCCACGTGCCTCATAGGTGATCATGGTCATCCGTAACCCCTTCTCACTACTTCCTAATCCCTGATTTTTTTTCAAATAAACATGTTTTTTTGGAACAAGCTTTCCGTAAATATGCAATTCTTTTTTCCTTTCTTCATTAATTGCAGATTGCAACTTACGTACCTGCCATCTACTAATTTATTCAGGTGTTCTTCAAACCCTATGCTTATATGGTATAAAATATTGGATAATTAGCGCTATGTTTGCATACGTGCTGAAGTTAGGCCTGGAAAATTTAACAGTCCTTCAGCGAGACACTTCAGTCTGCCTTTAGTCTCAGCGCGAGAAACGCAGCGATAGTCAACCTTTTAACTCGCTGCGCCAACCACTGGCATTGGTCCTTCCGCAATCGATAGCCAAATTATTTTGGTGAGCAGGAAGACATCTTCGCCAACTCTTTGGGAGGAGAAGGAGGAGGGGGGGGGGGGGGGGGGGTCCGGGTTCAACCCAGGGTTTGAGAATCAGCTTTACTCTCCAATACCCAATCTATATATTAATACGAGAAGGGAAAACTTTAGTGTGAGATTTGTTATAGTTAAAGTTTATATGGAGAAGTGGTGCAGAAAGCTAAAACTATCTATAATATGTGTTATAAATATATACAATTAAATAAAATATAACGTTCATACTACTGACAGCTGATTGACTGAATGAGTTTCGAGCTGTGAATTTTATCTGATTTCAAATGTTTCTTTTTCAATTGCCTGTTAATGTCAAGCGAAAATAATTTATCAATGCCATCTTATTTATACTTTAATGAATGTCAAGTCTCATTTTCACATGAAAAAATTAAAACTGATAATGAATTGTATCAAAAAATTAACACAAATACAATCTGTGAATAGATTTTTTTTAACTGTTACAATCATTAAATGCTATTGTACACGCTCGTAGCTGATGCAATATAATAAAATGATATATATAAAATGATTATAGAGATGACTCACCGTATTATAGAGGCGTAAGAACCTCACTAATGCTCAAATTTAAAAGTTTAATTAATTACGGTCGAATTTCGACCACCGGACGACCACTATTAATAGTTAATCAGATGGAAATTTCTTCTCTAGTAAGAGGTGTTTCGTCCTGAAAACCTTCTACCTAATTCCTAGAGGGTCTTTCATCTGACTTATTCACCAGATCTTTCAGCCGACTACTTCATCCTCTTCGTTTCAGATAAGTTAGAGTTAGTGAGTTAGCGCCCTCCGCAATACGTATCATATTCCATTAAAAAACATCCTCCATTTAGCAACTGGGGTTTAAGAGACCAGTTTCCTTAAGTTGTGATAAAATATGTTTGTTCCAGTATTACATCCATTCCCCTTTTGATATTGCTGATAAATCACAGGAAGGCGTAATTTTGTGTCGCGGAAAAGACGTAACCATGAATTTTAAGGTGGGTATTTGCATATTATTTATTTTATTATGTCATTTGTGTATACGTCTGTTTTATTATTTTATATACAACCACTGTAAATATATAGAATTTCTGAAAATATCTACTTAAAATGCATATTAAACTTTCATCAGCCTTCCATAAATGCGAATTTGCTTACAACGATGAGATTTCTCATATAATTTGCTACATAAACTATTATTAGATATTTTTAGATTTGTTCATTCATTTTTGAGATATTCAAGGTTTTATATGTCGGAAAGGAGGAGGGGGGTCCATTATTTATTTATTTATTTATATGGTTTATTCAACAAATTTACATTTATTTTCTTTTATGTACCAGCCAAGCATAAGGCTTAGCTGCTGGAAAGCACGTGTGTAAAATACAGATATTAATAATTGTGAAATATGTTCTGTATTTTACATATCCTTTGCAATATAAATATACACATACATTGATATAGATTTCTATCGCTTAGTAGTATAAACAAAAATAAGTATAATTATAATAACATTTTAAAACAATAATTAATACGCTAAATTAATTTCTCTACAAACAATTAACGAAAGTGTTTTTGTGACATTATTTATCTCGATTTAGTGAAAAAACGAGTTTGGTATCTTTGTTAACTAGCATAATATACTTTATTTTTGCTTGTACATTGCTTGTGTAATAATTATAAAAAAAAAAAAAATTTTTTTTAGCAAATTGAGGAATCTGATAGTGGTAATCAAAATCCCTCTATATTAATCACTCTGTATACTAAAAGGTTGCAAAGAGTCCTTAGTAAGTTATTTTTCAGATTTTTCGAAAACCTACAATATGTGACATTTTTTTTTTAAATCTTTATTATTGTTTTTACAAAATACCTTTACATTTCCCCACAAAGACGGTGCCTTTTCTGTGGGTGAAAAAAAACATTCTACATTAATTATATATTACAATACAAAAGTTTCAATAGGTTTACATAAATAAGAAAAAGGAAAAAAACAACATTATAATAAAATGCAAAAGCAGTAAATAGATAACAACCAAAAAAGTAAAAACCTACCAAAAGCAAATTTGAAGAAAATAGACACACAATATATTTTATATTTATATATATGTATTTTTCGTACAGATCGTACATGATTGCTGATATTTTTAAAACTGGCAATTTAGTGGCAATAATCCTTATTGGTGAATGTTTTCGTAATAGAAAAAATTCTTTTACTTTCCAAGTTCTATTTCGTCTGTATTCTTGGTAGAAATAAATGTAAAAAATCAATATTCCATGCAACGATAACGAGTTTTCCATTTTTTTTTCTCTTCGTATATTAAATGAAAACCACTGTAAAATTGTAGATTTCTTTCAAATGAAATAAATGAAAAATAAATAAATGTGTGATCTGTAGAAAACGGCGAAATTATAATTGACGGAATAGTGAACATACGTTTAATTGCCGAATTTAGATTTTAATGATTAATAATCAATTATTAATCACAGGTGGTTGAAACTAAATCTGCATCGGACATAAGAAACTTGAATTTTGAACAGAGACAGTGTTTGTTCAACGACGAGCCCCAAAAACCAGGTCGAAAGGTATTTTTATTTATTATCTATCCAAATCGCGTACCACCAAGAATGATTCATTATAGAATCCGAAACTAAAGAAGATATTATTTAGGCGAAGTCCAGAGATAAATATTAATTTCGCTTCATTTAGACCCTTTTTATCTATGACTGGCATTTAGTAGCCATTAGATATTTACTCATAAACAAAATATATTTAGATACCTTGATCTTATATCTTCAAGATAGTAAAGGCAGATTTTTAGAATTCAGTTCTATTTCTGAGAAATTTAATAAATGATAAACCGATGATATTTTTTTTTTAGTAGAATTGCTTTCTTATAAAATACGTTAGAGTCTTAGGAAAAATAGTAATTGAAAGGTAAATGAAGGGTGTAAAACATAGAAAAGTTTGTTTTTTTAATTTCTATATTATGAAGCTGTAATTAAATTAAATTAAACAATTGCTTACTGAAATGAAATCTGACGCCCTATAAAAATGAAGCTGCGAATCTTAAGATCGACTGTCGTTATCACCGTCACTGAATTCTTTCGTAAAACGATGTGACGCACGGCCGTTGATGGCTAAATAAAAAAAAATGGCTATTTAAAACTAAATTTGTCGGGTCGTTTTCATATTTCCTAATTTAATTCCCCTTTTTCCCAATATGTGGGTTTCTCTGTTTTTATTCTTCATGATAAACTGGGATGGAAGTTATGACGGGTTGGTATGGTTAGGACAGTGTGTTTGTACACAATTCACTCTTTTGATTGACATAGTTAACGTTAACAAATATTTCTCATAAACGTGATGTTATTGTTCTATTTAATGATGGAGGCAAAAATAAGTTTTTTTTGCTTTTTCCTTATTCATTTATTTATGTATTTTTATTTAGACATACGGCGATGACACGTGCAGAGTGTCCTGCAGGAACAAGATGGCTTTGAAACTTTGTGGCTGCAAGCCTTTCTTCAATATCCAAGAAGGTTCGTACTCACCTGAAACCCACAAATGCGGATTATGCATTATGAATTATGCAAATAAGGATTAGGTAAACATTAATTACGGATTTTCGTTTTTTATGGCCGGTATTGAAATGTAATGATTTATGACCACGCCTACAAACGAGTTCGAGCGCGCGCTTTTCGTGCAGGACGGCATTGGGCTCGTTGCAAGATGTTCAGCTTGTTCCGAGACCAATCCCGGAGACTTAAGGGGGTGTTTATGTTCCCTATTACTCGCAAGAAATTGTATAGACAATGCCATGCCGGCCTCGTTAGTGGCCGAACTTACGACAAGAGCGACTTCATATTAACACGTAAAGTTTACAATTTTTTTACTCGGAAACTGTGATGAATTTTGATAAAAGGTTAAAAGAATGTTTTTACAGTAGAGTCAAAAACTAATAACTCCGAGGCCACTAATTTTAAAGATTTTTTTTTCATATTTAGCATATTACCTTCGGCTATGCAATGTGTGAAGTTATTATATTAAACGTTAAATAGAGCAGGGACATTAAATGTAAAGTAAATATCCACTGTTATTTAGAACTAATTGTAAATATTAGTGGTCGAAATTCTTACCGTAATTCTTTTAAGTTTCTTATACCTCTATTGCTGATATACCTATATATATTTTCTTTTACCTCACCTGCGAGCGTGTACAAATATTTGCCTTAATTCCCTGCAATAACTATAAAATTTAATGTTAGTAACAGTTGAAAAAAAAAACCCACAATTTCAGTCTGTATTTGTATTTATTTTTTGATACAGTTCATTGCTAGTTTTATTTTTTCATGTGAAAATGAGACTTGGCATTCATAGAAGTATAAGATGGCATTGATAAATTATTTTTGCTTCACATTGACAGACTATTGAAAAAGATACATTTGAAATCACACAAAATTCACAGCTCGAAACTCATTCTGTCAATCAACTGTCAGCAGTACTTATGACCGTTTTATTTATTTGTAACACATATTATAAATAAATTTTAACTCTCTGCACTTCTTCATATAAACTTTAACCTTGCCAAATCTCACACTCCTCCGTGCACGCAGTATGCTTAAAAGGGGCACAAAGTTTTCCCTCCACGTAAGAAAGGTAATAAGGAAAAAGTTTTTTTCCTTAATGACGTTTATTTATTTCAATGAACACACAAAAATAACTAATTAATATAATTAACAAACGAATCAGTGGAATACGACCAAAAGTGGTCATTTAGTAGGTAAAATAACTCATGTTATGGATTAACAAACACGTCTATATAATAATTTAATGTAAATGTCCGCTTTCGAAGCGAACTATTGTGGTCTTTTGTCTTTTGGCTACGATAGTGGGGGAATTCCTCTTTTTAATTTCTATAGGTAAAAATCTTTATATTTTTTATATAGTATAAGCGGTGAATTACAACTTACGAACGACGGTTTATTGATCCCAGAGCGCCCCCAACACCATCAGAGCAACCCAACGCCATCTTGGAAACTGCCCAAATAGTACTAAAATATGAATCTGTCAACAGAGGGCCCAACGTGCAATATTTCTGGTTTGGTGTGTCTGTGGCGCAATGTAGAACTGATACTGAAGGCGGACAGCAGCGATTTGCGCTGCGTATGTCCGTTACAATGCATTGATGCTAAGTATGAACTCATTGATACCACAGGACTCGTGTGGTGAGTCATTTGGTTGATTTTTATGCTAAATAATTATACTCTATACGCACAGCAGCTAACATTTTTTTTTTATTTTCTTCACATCTGATCTAAATGGTTCAGATATACCCGTACACCGTATTAATGGATATTACCAATCACAGTAAACAAAAAAAAAAAGAATTTTCACAACTGGGTGTAACTTGTGACGACGTTAATGCGTTCACTATCCAAGATCAATGCCCTCTATTACAGGACTTACACAGGACTTATTACAGGTTCACAGGTCTTGCTACATACTTCATTTAAATGTACATAAATGTAACTCTATTTTCTTTACAAGTAAGATAAGATTTTGACTATAAAATTAATGGCGCTTGTTTAGCCAAAATTTAGAGGTTGTATGGATCGAAAATTACTTTTGGAGAAGATATGACTTAATTACTATTAAAGATTTCCGCATGTTAGGATTTATTCTCAGAAAACCTAAGCTATTTAATTCAATTATATATATAATTGTATAATTGAGTTGTAAAGTTATTTGACTGTTTTTTAATAGCGGCAAATCGCCTGAAAAGATAAATGACACAATTTTTGACAATATTGACAAATTTTGAATATTTTTTTAATTTTTTGATAAAGTGCTGGATAGCATAATATTTATAAAGGTTCTAAAGAGGTCCTGTACTTGATTGAGAGAGCAGGATGTCGGTTTAAACCCAGCGCTGAGTTTTATAAAAATGCATTTTTAACTCTCACCTGTCCTCTTTAGTGTAAAATATTGTCAAATATTATGTAACCATCTAATTAGAGGAAATAAGGAAAGGATGATATTTTAACAAAAAATATATAAAAATAATGGATATGTGATTACGATGAAGGATGATGATGAAATGAGATGATTTTATGAGTGATTTATGTATGAAGTTGATGAAAAAATAAAAATAATGGATATGTAAAAGTGTAAAATTAAAGCACATGATTTGTGTGCGTATTATTTATATATATATAGGTTGATATTTATATTAACCCCCTAAAAGAAGCAAAATTTTTAAAAATATTTAACGTAAATTATATAATTACAATTTATAAAATATTAAGCTCAATTACTCATTAAGCTTAATTTACTCATTTTTTTAAAAATTTAATAATACATTTTTTGTTAGGTAACCTACAACAATAATCCCTTAATTTCTTTTTACAACCACCCATTATTGTATTCGGATATCATTTCAGGTATTATTTTTGATAAAAAAATTCTTTCCGATTATAAATAATTTTAATATAATATATATATATTTTTTTCTATTAGGGGAGGTCCTTTTGCCACTCGGTCTTCCTTGAAAATTGGCATTCTGCCACCGAAATCTCGATACAAGAGGGAGATACTTTTCAGCTTTGAGGATTTAGTGGGTTAGTAAGTTACCATTTGAACTTGATTTGAAAAACATTTACTTACAGTCGCAAATATTTTCAAGTGACATATTGAGAGAGCATATTTGGTATCTCATGGCCATTCCCGAAGATATAAGGGGGTATTTTTTACCCTCCCCCCCCCATGTCGATAAAAGACACCAAATGTTTTTTCCAAACGTTTAATATCGACGAAACAAAACATAACTACAAAATATTTTTGGTTATAGGTACCTATGTTTTTTTTATATGAAATGAAAATCAAAATAAACTTTAAATAATTTGGGCGGGTTCATAATACTCATATTTCGGAAGTCGAATTAAGTTAGCTATTTCCTGGAGGGGGGGCGGCCTCTGTGCTATTCCTGATGCCAACGCCATTTGAACTTCTTTTCAATTAGTTATTCTAACTTCCTGCAGTGTCCTTCGGCGGCGCGGCTGGTCTATTCCTCGGTTGCAGTTTCCTGAGCTTCGTGGAAATCGTCTACTTTATAGTGGCGAAAGCAACATCAGCTTTGGAAACTCGTTGGCGAGGGCGAACTCGTGTTTCATCTAAGGCTGATGGCTCAACGCGTGAAAACTTTGCCGATACGTCCGAGGGTATGCAGAATGTCTATTTGGGCCAAATTGATCCGAAGATGCAATTTATTAAGAGGGTGGAAGGATGAATCACTTTTCTGATCCTACAGGCCTACAAAGTGGAATCTACATGTAGTACAATAAAAAAATTATGAATTGGTCCTTCATCCAGATCCAGAAGTCTGAACAATTTCCCCCCTCCGGATCAGCCTTTGCCATCCGAACGGCAGTCCTTTCGAGGATATTATGATACACTCAAAAGAAACTAGAAATTAATTCCACGTTACCTAAAAGGTCGTACACTTTTATTTTTGTTTACACCGAGCAAGTGTTTCTGGCGCTATTTTAAATAGTTTTTCCCAAGAACCACATTAACATAACATCAGGTTTATTGTGTGATTTTCTCAGAACAATAAATGATTAGAGGCATGTAATTCCCCGGTCACAGAAAAACTTGTAGGAAGTTTACATACTGTTAATATTACTTACACAATCGAGAATGTTAAATAAAGCAAATATTAAAACAATACAACGCTAACAAATTAAAAACCAAAAATAACATGCGTTGAATAATACTTACCTACCAAAGTATTTAGTACTGATGAAGTTTTAAAACGAATCTGTATCCAAAATGTATTCCGTTGTGATTCATAGAACACGAGGATAATACGTGTATATTTAAATATTCGATAGAATTGTTGATAATTACGTTTCATTTGTGTATATTTCTTTCTAATGCAAACTCTAAACTATATTTAAATGATGTTATATCATCAGTCCTGGATTTGTCTTTGGCAAGGAGGCAGGGCCGGATGTAAGAATGTTCTGCCCCTAGTCTTTAAAAAAAATGCTACATACTTTACAACAGTTTTCTACAAAAACATCGTAAGAATTATTATTGCGTACCGTTCGTTTGTTTAGATCACACAAGACACCTTCATCATACCAAAATTTGAAAAATTTTCCTTAATAATAATTATAATATGATTTGTATTGTTGGTTAATGAAAATATAAACAGTTCAGTTACAGTTTTTTTTTATTAGTTCTTTTGGTAGGTACTAAAAATTGTTGCCCCTAGGCATGTGCCTACTTAGAAATCCGGCATTGAATGAAGTGGGCTTTACTTATGATAAGTATGAATCCGGCCCTGCATTTCATGTCATGTTTACGCATACTTTTGAGTTGTACCTGCCTATATTTCACCACCGTGAAGTTAGCCCCAAACACGTTCGAAAATAGGTAAGAGAAAAATCGACGTTTGTATGTGTTATATTTATTTTACACAAATTTTAGGAACTTGAATTGATTGTATATTATTACATTTTAAGCGTGTGTAATATAATTGTATTTTAGCTGGATCTATGTATGTAGTATTTTATTTTTTTTTCGAATAAAAGTTGCTTCTAGCAACGTTGAAACTTGAACTTGAAAATATTTTGGGGACTAACTTTAGTGACGCTCCCTATTTAGTCCCCAACACACCCTGGTTGCCCCTAACACATTCGAAAAATATAAATTAGTATGTAGATCGTTTGTAAGTATTAGTTACCCCCCCTCAGTAGCATAGACTTTTTTTAATTAGTTCTAAACGGTGATGCCATAAACTAGTTTTGAAGATTAACGTATAGTTGTAGTAGCAATGTTTTCATTTCGATGGCATGTCGCGAGTTCGTGATATTTTTTTAGATCAAAGTAGGTTTTTGATTAAGTATTGTTAATTTGTTTTGATATGATCATTCAGGCGCCGATATTGATGTAACAAATCGACCAATCGAATCGATTCTCGAATAAAGCAATCGAACGGCAAAAACACAAAATAAAAAAAACGATCAGGCCAAATTTAAAAATATATTATTCTCTGAAAACTACACTGGGCCAAATGTGCCTGTTCTAGAGTCAGGGGAGAATGTGGTAATAAAGCGTTAAAATGGTATGATCATGCGCGGATACGAACCCGAGACCTTTTGGTCAATAGTCCAACGCCTTAACCACTAGACTATCTCGATCGCTACATTGTTTATTTAATATACAGGGTGTCCTGAACCCATTTACGAAGACTTATTTGGGCGCTTACGTTCCCTTTTATGAGTAAGAAATTTAAACTAAAAATCTTGAAATAATTAATTCCCAAATTAATTGGTTTTATTATAGCGTTCGTCTAAATTTCCTTTTTGCTCGCGGGCGCTCGGAAAGGCCGGTCAATGACCCAGCACGGCACAGCCTCGCTAGTGACAGAACTTATGGCAAGAGTTATGGCAAAATTAGCTGTTCTAAATTCGTGTAGGTAGATATGTATATATAGATATAAAATGGTTTTGTTATATTTGTTATTAACTTTATTACTTTTTGTTAGTAGAAACCTATTTTTAGTTTTAAATAGTTTTTTTTATAGATTTTTGTTGTATGTATGAATCAAATGTATTTTTTGTTGTATGTACTATGTAAAATTGTTGGTTTCTCCAATAAAGATAAATAAAATAAATGAATAAAGAGTGATTTCATATTATCACGTAAAGTTTACGATTTTTTTACTCGGAAACCATGATGACATTTTATATGAGAACAAAACAAATCATGTTTGAAGTGTGTAAATCCTCTGGGGCCTTTAAAAGTGATTCAAATCAAATTACATAATAATTGTTTTATTTTATTGTGATTTTTGCTGGGGCAATTTTTATACTAAATAAAATTGTCGAAACATTGACGTGAAAAAATATTTACGTATAATAAATAGTGGTTGAGATTGCAACCGCTATTTTGGTAAGTTGACAAGTTTAGAAATGTTATTAGCTTGTGGGATATGCCGTGCTGGGAAGTGTTCATACGAGTATGATGAGATAACTGTTTTTTTAATGAGGGCCATCCCCAGTATTAAGGGTATATATCTAATTAAAGACTTAATGGATTCTATGTATTATGAGTAAGGAATTATTTGAAAAACTCCGAAATTAGTTTATTTTGTAATTGATTATTTTTTTAAATAAATAAATGACCAGTCTATTCGATCGGCGAGTGAAATGCGACATCCTCATCGCTCGGCCGCCATCTTAGATCGGCCATTTTGAATATCTATAACTGACTAACGGACGAAACTAGTCTCTGGTCATTTTTTTATCATCCGCCTCGTTTTTCGTGAGTGGTTTTATCGACATATTATTTAGTCATTTTTTTTGCGCCATTAATTTAGATTAAACGCTACAATAAAATTAATGTGCTCGACGATGACCTTCACCTAAATTTCTGAGTTCTGAAAAAACTGCCTTTATCGAGCCTTAGGCTTAGTTTAGAATTTATGAATCATTACTTTTTCGATTGAAATTATACTTACGCCAAAACGTAACGCATAATATAATTGATTTTTTTAACGTTTCTTTTTAAATGAGAGGCGAATTTTCACACGTTGTCTAAAAGTTTAGATTACTGCATATGGTGTGGTACTCTGAATACTTTGATAAGTGTAACATATGTTTTAAATTGTAAGAATAATTTGCAGAGAGTAACGTGACCCGCGTCGTGACATCTATTTTTTCCCAAATCCCAATCCGTTCGCTAGTTATGTTGTGTTGTTATGGTGTGTGTGTGTGTGTGCACACTAAGCGCACACACACATGCAAACATGTACATGCCACAAATGGCGCCACACTCACTCCACACACAGTACATATTGTTTTAATTTGTTTTTTTCAACCATATTCGTATTTAGTACATTTTTTTGGCCATGTAAATGTAGTATTAGGGAATTATTTTATTCTATCGCTGGATTGTACTTTCATAAATAAATAAATAAATAATGATAAAAGCAAGGCCTATTTATAAGTAGTAGGTACTGATAAGTTATATATCATATTTTTTTATTCTCTCTTTTATTAGAAACTTATGTCAGTTATTTCTCTGATATCTCATGCCTCAGAAGAAGAAAATAATTGGTTTGAAAAGTCGATGAGAGTTTATTACCAATAATATCCATATTAACTGTTACTAGCTATTAGGGATTTACTTTTTGACAAATATTTATACCTTATGTGTACCTTAGGACGGAAAAGTGCCCAATTAGAAAGGGCCTCCGTGCTTCGCAACGTTTTTTTTTAATTACTGAGTAGGTAGCCAAATATTAGTTAAGTACTTATAGGATCGGTACGAAAAACTCATATATATATAAATATAAAAATTAAAATTCTTTGTCTATTCTCTTAAAAGTTGCTTTTGCATTTTATTATATTTTTTTCCTTTCCCTTATTTATGTAAACCTATTGAAACTTTTGTAGTGTCATATATATATAATGTTTTTTTTTCACCCACAGAAAAGGCACCGTCTTTGTGGGGAAATGTAAAGTTGTTTTGAAAAAAAAAAAAAACAAAAATTTGCTAAAAATCCTAATTACTCGTAGCTATGTTACGAATGAAATTAAAATGCGTAGCTCACAGCACTACGCTCTACGCGTGTTTTTTTGTTTACCGAAAGATTATACGACGTCAGTCATTTGGTGGTGCCGAAGATGGGTGCGACTTGTTTGCAATTCAGTCGGCGAAGAGTTCAATAGTGGACCAGTCGTGGGTTTAAAACATGTCGCAGTTAAGTGGCCAGGTGAGTGTAGACTCTATTATTCATTAATTATTAATATCACTTAGCTTTTCCCGTTGCGTTATGGACAGTAAAAAAACGACAAGTGAACATTAAAATATTAAAAATGATTTTAAATATACAAGGCTCAACTTTTTTCGATCGTTCCACTTCTCATATTAGTTATTTAATTCAATTCACAATAAATTTTGACAATATCGTACAAGCGATTGACACTACTATACTCTTTAACCTGACCCCTTAACTAGACTATTGTCCATATTGAATAAGGCAATATTTCGTTGTGTTTAAGTGTGTAAATATTACGCGATACACAAAAACTATTTTTACTGTTTTTTTTTAAATGTTATACACAAGGAAAATAAACGAAATTGGTGCTCTGAATTTCAATCTGGTTGTCCTGCAGCGAGAAATTATATCCAGAAACATTTATTAATTTTCGGATTGTCAGCAAAACGATTATGCAAATTAAAAAAAAACCGTTTATGTGTATTGTAGTGATTTTTTAAAAATATACCTATATTTATCGATTAGTAAATCCAAGCCAACATTATAAGAAAGAGTGAAAGATAATTATTTAAATGCTACATTTAATAATTTCCAAAAATGTAAAATATTTACAATTCATAAAACACGATGTTGCGTGTGGATTATTAGACTAGGTTTTTATTATATTTACAATGTTTGACGGAAGAACTAGTTTTTAATTGATTCAGCAATGAGATTTCGCGTTGAGAACAACTACCTACGAAAAAAACAAAAGGTCATGTTTTTTACTAAACGACCATAAAACGATTAAATTATGTACTGATATGCAAACAAGGCATTATTGACTGCTTATTAGAAGAAAATGTTTATATCATCCTGTTAATTTCTCCATTAGAATGCTGTAGGGTTGTGACTCGCTTATTTGTAGATATAGAAAATAAATATTACTGGATATCATTTATCTCATAATTATTTGGGCTTAAATAACATTACAAAGTTAAATTTCTAAAAGTTAAGGTTCTCGAAAAATTTGTATTTATTCATATATTTTATCCACCGAATTCAAAAATCGGGAAAATTAAACTATAGAGGTATTGTTTGTCTTATAAAGATTTCAATCAAGTTTGTTAAAAATACATGATTCTTTTTTTCATTATCATATAACAGAAGATATATAGGTGACCGGTTGACGAAGAGATTTACATTATTATGAATAAATTTACACTCGTGATTATGGCCCGGATATAAGCAACTAAATAAAGCACCCACAATCTGACCATGACACATTGTTCAGAATATGTGCCTCTAGGTTTTATAATATAAATTTGTCAAAAAGTCCACTTGGCTAGATCGACAACCCCGATTCTAAATTAGCTCAATTTACTTTTGCAAACAGGCAATTATGATTGACGGGAAAACTTAGGCAGGTCCGCCGACTGTTTTTCAATACCGCATGATTTCATTAATTCGAGGTCAATATACCCATCTTGGGATGTCAACATCCACCTGTCAGCGTTCGTCCATCTTTGACCTTTCAAATTTCTTCAGAGGTCCAATGTAACATAAGGTCGTTTAAAATGAACAATATAATTTTAGAAATTCTGTCTTCTCTAAGATTTAAAAACGATTATTTTTTGATCACTCGACAGAGAGACATTTATTTTTGAGTTAAGTATTTTATTTATTTAATTAATGCAAAGCACTATATTAATAATACATATAGAAGTCGACTTAGAGTCGATGTGTAGAATCAGGACTACCAAAAACCGAGTACTGGGCAGTGCAACCAACATAGCCCACCGTTGAACTCTCCTCCCTTACTTCTCACCAAATGGTACTCCTCTCACCCAAAGTAAAATTCGGTTACAGAATTAATTAATGTTAAGTTTATTTAGTAACTAGATATTTTCTAAAAGTTATATATCATATAACTATATCTGATTCTATACACCGTGTTCCAAGGCGGATATAAAATCCAATTTATTGGCCCTGCTTTTTCCAACATGATTAATGTTGATATCATATCAAAATTCATCGTGGTTTCTGCGAAAAAACTTCGTAAACTTTACGTGATAATATTAAATCGTGTTTGTCGTGTCGGGTCGGGTCATTGGCCGGCCTTGGCCGAGCGCTTGCGAGCAAACGAAAGAGTAAAATACAAAAAGGGAATTTACACAAGCGCTTTGATAAAATTTATAAATTTGGGCATCGATTTTTTCATACAATTTCTTACACTTTTTTCACATTGTCTCGGATAATTTGAATTTTAGTGTGTAAAAAAACCTAAAAAATATTAATAAACCGACTTCAAAACAAATCTAAAACTAATGAACTTCTTATTGTTAGTAAACAATAAAAAAAAACTAATCAAAAAAACGTTGAAGTCGGGACTGAAACATATTTATACCGAAGTGCATATACGGTTTAATTTCCACATTTCCAAACCTACCATTACAGTTACAGAGGAACGCAGATTTATTTAAAAAAAAACAATCAGCCATTGGCGTTTACATAATAAAAAAACTTGGTCTAATTCACTGAATTTCAGTCATTTGGCTTGCTTCTGTCCGAGGTTTTTCTGTAATGCAAAATGTTTGATCAGGTCTTTTTTGTTAAATTTCAGACCTGTGAGTGCCCACATACCTTTGTGGGTCCCTCCATGGCCAATGCTTGCGGTGGTGGAGCATTCTTAACGTTTATGACTATTTTGGAAGCTTACATAATCGGAAGGTGAGTTTTGAAGCCGAAATGACATTTGTACAGAAAAATTTGTAATTTTAAATGATATTCATAAAATTCTACCTAACCAGGCAGCGCCCTCAAAAAGTAGGTTTTGGATTTAGAAAGCATAGAAATAATATAACGATATAAAAAAAGAATATTAAGTAACTAATTAGTTGTCGCTATCCTACCTATCCTATCTTATCAGACCTTGGTGTTTCTTTCTTCCCTTCATCAGGGGTCTGACTCCTCTACATCCAACTAGGACTGCTGGTATATTGGTGACCCCGACGTGCCAAAAATTATAACTACTTGCTCATTGAATTTTTTTTTTTTTAAATATCAAGGTGCGAAATAAGCGACCATTGTAACCGCATTCAGCCGAAACAGTTGCCAGATTTCGAGTACGACTTTATAGTGGTGGGCGGAGGCACCGCTGGACCAGTCGTGGCAGCCAGGCTTTCGGAGAATCCTTTATGGAAGGTAAGCGATTCGTTAGTTAAATGACATTTAATATTTGTTAAGATTTTTCTCGAAGAAGATTAAGACAGTAAAATTATTGGTTTCGGACTGGTTATAACAAAACTAATTAGTATGTTTATCTATTTTGTTTTAGGTGTTGTTGATTGAAGCTGGCGACGACGAACCAACGCAAGCGCAGGTGAGCATTTCCGCTTTCATTCGTCGTCAACCATTTAAAGCGAACCGCTGACCTTAAGATTCGGATCTTTATTTTTATAGGGCGTCAGATTTTACTCTTTGCTCGGTTAGTAAGCAATTGTTAGTTGTTATTTAAATACAGCTTCATAATTTATTTATTGACAGTAACTTAACTCACATTATGTAAAGTACTACCTAACTAGGCAATGCCCGTACTAATAAAGTAGACTTTACTAAAAGCATCGTTCTTATAAGTATAACCGTCTCACTGCGCAACATACAATTACAATTATTTGAATTGAATTGTATGCAAGAATAAATAATAATAATACATAAATAAAAATAATAATAATATATGTAATACTATATACTATATATATAAATAATAATACATAAATGTAGCGTTAATAACTAATACATAATTTTAATAATAATTTATTTTTTATAATATAGTAATAATACACATATATTTTACTCAGACTAATAAATCAATATTACCCATTGTTATAAAAAAAAATCTATTGCTTAGACCTTTTTTTTTGCCTTTCAATTATTATTTTGCCAAGATCTCTAATTTATTTATAATGCCTTTTATAAGAGCAGTTCAATTAAAAATGAACTATTAGCAGTTTATCATGAATTACATTTCTCAAAAATAGGATGGAATTTTAAAAATCCGCCTTTACCATATCGAATAAATAAGATGAAGGTATCTAATCACATTTTTTTTATGTTTAAATATCCAACTGTTACCAAATGGTAGTCTTAGAAAAGGGGTCTAAATGAATTCAAATTAATATTTATCCTTTGGCTTCGCCTTAACTTAGAGTATTTAAACTAAAGTCCTCAAAGGGCCAAGATAATATTTATGTCCGGAGTATAAAACCGAAGATACGTTGGAATCATGACTGTTAAATTTGATCGCCAGGTGCCAGGTCTACTTTCATCATATTGGGGCAACCCGGCCGCCGATTGGATGTACAAGACCGACCCTCAGAGTTCTGCTTGCTTAAATTCACCAGAAAAACGTTGCAGTTGGCCCAGAGCAAAGCTTTTAGGTATAAACCTAATTTAATGTCTCCAAATAACGTTTCTATCGCCGATACGAACTTGTGCACAACGCGTCTTTCGACGTTTCATGACTCGTGAAACGATTGAGAATTCTTGAAGGAAGTGAAATAGTGGCTACAAATATGTGTAGTATTTTGAATGCATGGTTGAAGAGGACATTTTTTTAAATATTCATTTAATTTTCAACGAAAAGCTATGGGTATAGTTAGAAGGGAAATTTGAATCATAAATCTCTAATATTTCGTCCTTCTCACTCAATTCGTATATTATTGAAGTGTGTGTGGGAGAAACTGTTACCGAGAAAATATTTTATTGGATCATTTTATAATCCGCCATTTTTACACCTTTAATAATGCTCAATCGTTCTGGGACCTCCTGTATTGACTGAATCTTTCATATTTCTACCTAGTTGTTTGGTCTTAAATTGTCAAAAGGGTTCAATTCTGTGGGCGATACGATACAATGACTCCTTATTTCAAATATTATTTGTGAAGACGGTATATCAAAATTAGTCGTGGCTTCAGAAAGAGAAAAAGTAAAATAATAATGCTTTAATATAAGTGATGCTAATAATAAATCGAATCGTGTTTGAAATTATTATATTTAAACAACGAAATTAGAGATACAACAAAAAGTTTTTTATGTCGCAACGAATCTGTATTGGTGGAGTTATGAATCTATTTTGTTTTTTTCCAAAGGTGGCTGCTCTGTTTTCAATTTTATGATGTATATGCGAGGCCACCCACGAGATTATGACAACTGGGTTAAAGATGGCGGACTCACGGGATGGTCTTACGCAGACGTAAGCATTTTATTAATTTATAACCATTTCAGACAATATAAACTGGATCCGCATTCATGAATTTGAGGCTTTGGATGTGAGGCAGATATACAGTATTGCGTCGGTGATACTGCAATACGTGATATGTCAAAATATGTTTTTTTTTTTTTATTTTTAGAGTGCAGGTCATCGGTGAATGCAGGCCATCGATAATGCAGGCCATGTCAGTATTTGATGCTTGCATTTCTGTGGATTGTAATATTTTTTGCAGAATTGAGCAGAATTTTCAATCACAATATTTTTGTGTAATTTTCATGACTTTATCGGAATTGTGTACCAATTTATCATTTTAACCATAAGCTTTCTGTCGCATACAATAACATAACGCATTGCATTTTTTTAATATAAATAATTGCTATGATATACAATATATATAATTATTTTGGGCCCTACTCAACTAGGCTAAATGTGCCCATCAGTCAGGGGAGATGGTGGTAATGAAGCGTTAAAAATGGTATGGCCATGTGCGGATTTGAACCCGCAGCCTTTGGACCACTTTTATGATTAAAAATATAATCCCTTACCCTGAAAATATATCAATTTGTGAAATAAAATACACCTTTGAGTAATTTGAAGTCAAACTCGCTTTTATATTGCAAGTTGCAGATTGCTCAGAGGAGATACGTGTAGATATTTATCTCCTGAAATTCCTGAAATTGTTCCAAATACGTATCCATTATTCTTTGTATTAGGGATGTTAGGCTTTTACAGTTTAATAGTTTCATAATTTACAGTTTCATAATACAGAAATTAAAAAACAAACTTTTCTGTGTTTTAGACCATTCATTTTCGTTTCAATTACTATTTTTTCTAAGTGTCTAATATCTTTTATATGAGAGTAATTCAACTAAAAACGAGCTATGAGCAGTTTATTATGTATTCAATTTCTCAGAAATAGAACTGAAATTAAAAAATCTGCCTGTTATATGTTGAAGACCTAAAATAAATGTATATAAATATTTTTTTTTTAAGATTAAATACCTAACGGTTACCAAATGCCGGCCATAGAAGAAAAGGTCTAAATGAATAAAATCATTATTTTTTTTATTATTTTTTAACGGTCAGGCGTAATATGTATGTTTTAGAAGAAGTTTACAGAACGTTTTGGTTCTTATTCTTATCTTATTTGGTATAAATAGAAATTATTGAACCAGCAAAACATGAATTGAATCAAGTCGCAAACATACCCGCATGACCGGTTTTTATCCATGATGATGGTATGACGTATTATTAAATAACTAGCATGAGCCCGCGGACTTGTGAATTTAATAAATAAATGAATAAATTTAAAAGTACTAATTAAAATAAAAAATATATTTTTACTGCCAGCCCATTTTTTTTTTATCTTGTGCGGTCGGCGGTTGAGTAAAAACTGGCAAAACACAGTTTTGTTGGCGTTTCGTTGCTCGGTGGCAATTCGGTCAGCTGGGGAAAATAACCGGGTCCGGTTGTACGAAACCGGGATAAAAATAACCGGGAAACTGAAGCAGTCGGGGAACTGAAGATCAGAAGCAGTCGTACCACTACGCCGTACAGACTGTTAAAAGTACTTGTGGTATTGGGGCATATAAAAAATATCCAACGAATAAAATTGTTTTTTTTTGTGACAGGTACTCCCATATTTCAAAAAATCTGAAAATAATCAGCAGATTGACACGCTGGTGGACTCCAAATACCATGCAACTGGAGGATATATGAACATAGAACAGGTAAAACGCTTATAATTCGCGAATTAAAAAGGTCACCAAATTTAAAAACGAAAGTGTGGCCATAAATAATATATATTATATTATTAATATGTATTATATATTATTATCTCTCGTTAACGTGTGGTAAGGATAATAATATGTATTATATATTATTATCTCTCGTTAACGTGTGGTAAGGATAAGCTGAGGATAGGGATAGAGTTCAGATAGGGTTACCAAGTAGTTTATTGAGTTTCACACATTTATCCTAATCAACTTCTGACTCAGTAGGAATGCAAATAGAAATTAACAAACGACCGGTAATAGCTTCGACTCGATACAATGTAAAGACTTGTATGTTAGTTGGACTACCTAGGGAGGTGTCTAGTCTGGGAGCGCAGTGAGTAAAGACTGAAGACTGAAAAATACTGTCTTCGATTATGAAAACTAAACAGTGAGAAAGGAATTTATAAATCGTCTCAGGACGGTATGATTTGACCTCACAACGTCTGAAATGCAACTTAGCATGTTTTCAAACAAAGCAAATGCTTGTGACTTTCAAGAAGGAATTTGCAAACTAATTAAGTCTAATTGCCTTCGAAGCCAATAGAAAACTGGGCATGAGAACTGTAAATCTGGCAATTTCACAGGTGAAATATGCTTACGTTACCAACTCGTGGCGGCGGCATAGTTTATAGTCTCTTTATTACAAATATTTCTTTATATTCATTACACATATATTAATTTTATTTATTTTATATGCAACATAAAACAAAGCAGGTTTGATTGACTTGATTGACAAATGATTGTTTGATTGACTGCACTGTGACAAACTTATGTGTCTGCATATAACTAGCAATTTTAGAATGTTACAGATGTTAAAATGAAAAATGTAGTCGGACAAAATAATTGTAAAGTATTAAATAAAATAAATTTGAAATTTAAATTTGGTTTGAAAACATAACCTTGACACTCGATGTAAGTTCATACTTTCAGACTTACAGCCACCAAACATTGGTAGAATTTATTTGTCCTGATCAGTAAATGTGTGTTTTGAAGTGAATATTCGGACGGTTCATCTTGGGAATACCGTTTATTTATTGTTATTATATTTTAGAAACAGTAAATATATTTCTTGCATTACGCTTATAGTCAAAAACGCTGGTATAATGTAACCCGATTGGTACCAGAAACAATGTGCCTTCAGCTTGATTATGCAGCAAACATTTGTAAGATTAGGGTGGCGTACCGAAAACATAAATTTAGAATTACTTGTACAACTTGCGTGTAAAATATCTTATTTTTTAGTGCGATAGTGCAGAAGAGGGTATTTCTTTATATTAGGTTATTTTTATCAAACGATCCTCATTAACTCTTAGTTTTGTGCTACACTCAGTACGAAGATAATAATTATAATCCTGTACAAATAAAATATGATATTATTTATGAATACAGTTCCGTTACCGACCGGAATTTGCCGAAGACCTGCTGCAAGCCGCTGATGAGTTGGGCTTCGGAACGAGCAACGACTTGAACGGAGACAAGGTCACGGGATTCTGTGTGACGCAGTCTAACACTAGGTAAAGATACCTACCTACTCGTATAGGTGTGTAACTGAGGTTAGTTACGCGCGATTTCAAAATTGCCTAATACATAAACGGCTACAAAATAACTGCGTGATTTGCAGCTGAACTCGTCACCGTGCTATATTGTCATGGTGTCACTTTCAACAGGGTAAAAAATAGTAGGCGACTGTTAAAATAGTTACGGCCGGCGATATACAAACAAACAAAAAATGATATACATACAAACAAACAAACAAAGGAGCCAACAGAGGTTGAAGTGGTACCAAACGCGCACTAATACAATGCTATTAATATTAACTACACACAAATCTGTAACCTTATGAAAGTATCGTGTAATTCAACAATTACATTAAAAAAGAGATTAAGAAATTACGTTTGGAAAAAAATACATACAGTTTTGAAGAGTTTTAATTAATCTCTTTTCAGTTTCTCTTTTTAGTTTTAATTATATTTATGTAAATTTTGTTTTTTCTATATATTTCCTGTGAAGGTACTTTATTAGATCTCTTTAAATATTTATTTCTCTGATTTGTTAAATTAAATTTGTTTTATTTTGTTTTTAGAAAATCTATTTGTGCAATTTTATTTTATTATATTTAATTTTCTATCTACATTGTTGTATGTTAAAAGTTATTATGTCATTCCTATGTACATTTTTGTATATATTGGAAAATAAATCTTATCTTATATTATCATTATACTTTGCCTTTTCCAATTTATTTATTTTTTTATTAGACAACTCAAATAAATAAATAGGCAAGCGAAGCGACTTCGTTAAACGCAGCTATTCGTTGCGCTAGATAATAGGGTGATTTACACGGTACCGCCTGTATAAAGCGCACATCTATCAGCTCTCTTACAGATATCACACACTGGCCGAATAAAACGTATCACGCGCAGACCAAAAATCAGAGTTATCGAAAAAACTTTATCATGTGGGAGAGCGCACACTTAAAAACACGCATATCGACCTTGACATTTTACCCCCTTCCCTTTCCCCTCCCCAAGTTTTTTCCAGATCCGCCCCTAAGAACAGGCCAGTAAAATTAAGCTTAGTCCACGCTTTAATAAAGGAAAAAAACTTCTTTAGTGGCCAATTTTGAAAGGCACAGTTGTTTTTTTCCTGAAATCATCAACATATTTAGCAGGTCAAATTGAAAATTTTAATGTGCTATCCATTTATTTTAATATTATTATATATGTATTTACTTGATGATCTACGCATGTTATTCAATTTACTTCTCTTGTCCAGAGACGGCATGAGGCTCAGCAGCGCCAGGGCCTTTCTCAGGCCGGCCAGCAAACGGCCAAACCTCCATGTGATGGTCAACAGCACCGCCACGCGGGTCATCGTCGACCCCAAGACGAAGAATGTCGACGGTGTCGAGTTTGTCTACAAAGACAGGACATTTTTTGCCAAGGCTACTAAAGAGGTTTGTTTAAAAACATAAAAATCATTTTGAGCATCAAACTAGAAAGTTTCAGTACAAAGTAGTAAAAATCTGCAATTTCATTGGGAGCGGGCATAATTTTTCTCTCAATCACCTTAATGCGTTAGAAAGTGGGATGTCACTATTGTTGGTTGATCGTCGCTCCATAGTTCATGAGGTATCTAAAATATCGCCGTCTACTGGCTAAACATTTTCAATCTTTGTTTACCTCTAAGCACGTTTCCTGAAAGATGGAAGATTTCGAAAGTAACTCCGGTGCCTAAAAAGTGTAGCAAGGATATTGAGAATTTTCGGCCAGTGGCAATTACTTGCGCATTTGCCAAGGTTTACGAGATAATTCTGCATCGTTATCTATCTTTTAAGCTAAATAATGAGATTTGCACGAATCAGCATTGGTTCCGTATAGGTCAGCCTTCAACTTGCTAGTTTTTACCAATTAAGTAGCCTGCAATCTTGATACAAATATACAAACGGATGCAAAAGCCTTCAATAAAATAGATCACAATTAATAATGAAAAAGCTATTTGACGTTGGTTTTTCAATCAACCTTTTAAACTTGGGTGTCAGCTATTTTTGAAATAGAAGTCAATGTGTATCTTGCGGAGACTCAGTTTCTAATACGTTCAATGCATATTCTGGGATCCAGCAAGGGGCCGAGCTAAGTGGTTTATTTTTTATTTATTTATTAGTAATATTTTTACCACAGTAAAAATTTGTAGACGATGTACTACTGTATGAAGATTTACCGATTAGTGAATACAAGATGACATCTTTCGTCTCTTAGAGTGGGCTGCAGATAATAAATTACAATAATGCAACACACACATTACATTACATTACAGGAGTGTTTATGCTAATAGTATCCATCTAATTGAAGCTGGATTTTTTTTATAGGGACGGGGTAATTATTGTCTCGGGGGGGGGGGGGATAATCAATCATGTACTAACTAAATGAAATAAAGATTAAAAAAAAAAAAAGTATGTATCTGCAAATTAACTAGGTACCAATCTTACAAAAAATGTTTTTTTTTACACTATACAGTGTAAATAATAAAAAAAAAAACAGTATGTATTTTTGTTCACTATTTACAACAAACCCCCGAAATTGCGAAGTAAAATGTAATATTAATCAGTAAAAATATTGTAAAAATGTTTCTTAAATACAAAAAAACCAATTTAAACTTTAATCGAAAGTTTGAGAATGCGAATCGAGTGTGAGTTGAATCGCGAAAGGTGAAGCATAGTGCGAGGGGTGATTTCCTAACTAAATTAACATTTTTTGAGATCGGTTTATACGTCGGTATTGATCAACCACCTTAAGGCCAATGGTTTTTTAATACAACCTGTATTTAAATAGAGGATATTGTAGCATTTTGCTATTTAACACTTTTGTATTCCTTCAAAGATAATTTTATCGGCCGGAGCTGTTAACTCGCCACAACTTCTGCTGCTCTCCGGTATCGGTCCTAAGGAGGATTTGGAAAAATTGAACATCACAGTTGTGAATGATCTGCCCGGAGTGGGAAAGAATCTTCACAACCACGTCGCATTCTCAGTGAAATATTATCTGGACAAGTCTAATGACACCAATAACCTGAACTGGGTATCAATCACTGATTATCTTCTGCAGAGAAAGGGTCCACTCTCATCCACAGGAATGGGACAGGTATATATATTATTTTATAAATATTTTAAAAATGTTATGATAGTTTGACATTTCAAATCAACTTTTTAAATTTTTACAGAGATGGAAATTTTCCAAACAAACTATAGAGCCAGAATGTTTAATAGAAAATTAATACTGAAACGCACAAATCGTTTCATCGTTTGAGTTTACTGTATGCTGGTTTAAATACAGCGCTGTATTTTATAAAAGTCTTGCAACGTTCACCTTCCAACATCTCTATTTGTGCATCTTATGAAATAAGGTCTAACTTTCATAATAATAGTAAAAAAATGATTTAAAAAGGAAACAATAACAAAGAACGGTGAAAATGTAACCATTACAATGAATAATGAATGAAACTGATGAGTGAAGTGAATAATTTAATGAATATTTACAAGAGAAATAAAATATGTTCAACTTAGATATATACCTACAAATAACTCGTCGATAGCTAAAATAAAAAAGAAATTGTTAGGATATATAGTTAAATAGTAAAACGTATTTCTAAAATACCATATTTTAGATGAAACATTATTACAGATATCTACTGTAACTTTAGAAAAATATTATGATAAATTGACACTATTGATATTAACAAATTTCAAATCAACTTTTTGCTTTAAACATTAACAAAAATTGAAACATTTTAAAATGGAATTATTTTCAAGTTTTTGAAAATGACTTTTTGAAAGTGCGAAGAGTGAATCGATGCAAATATCTCATTTTTAATGGAACGGATGTGCTATACAAATGTCTACATTTATGAGATTTACACAGGTTATTCATATTTTGACATAAAAGTAACAAAACTCTGCTGGCACGCAAGGCCACAATTTTCGAAAATTATTTTACCCATATCCTTGAATCAGACCCACAGTCTAGTCCCAGTATGCGACCTAGCAATATTTTTTTTTGTGCGCTTTCGTGGACTAACTAAGGGTTTTTTTTGTTTTATTATTTTCATGCAAATTACCTACCATTAGTATACCGTATTTAAAGCACTGTTAATTGTTCAAATAACATAGTTTTTAATTCCCATTTGTATTAGTTATCAAATTTCTTTAGCGCTGGCTCATATTTGATTGGAACTCTGTGCCTATGGTATTGCAGGTGACGGCTAAGCTGAATTCAAAATATGCTGACAAAGATGGACTGCACCCCGACGTTCAGCTCTTCTTCGCAGGTTTTGGGACAGCTTGTGCGGAGAGCGGAGCACTGACTGAACTTAATACACCAGACAACAAACGTACTTTAAGGTGAGTATTGTTTGTTTTATAGTTTTTTTTTTCTTTTTTATTTCATTCATTCCCAAATCATATAAACTCTAAGTTGTCCGGCAAATAGTGGATAAAACTTAAAGAGGCAGTTGCATAAAATTTTCTTTGACATTTATATTTATTTATTAATTTAAATAGTAAAAATATAATTATTGCTCTCTCGCTCTTCTGTTTCTGCCAAGTTCATAAGTAGTCAAGGTTGTCAGCCGTTTGTTGTTGATCATGCCAAATGAAACACATCGAAAAATAAGCCAAAAACGAACAAAAAATAAGCTGACCGAGCTTTAATAGAAATTGTAAATTTGTGCATAAATTATTTTCGCATTTTTTATATCATTTCTTTCTAGTAATAGGGAACATAAACACCTCAATGGTCTCGGGACATACTATATATTGTTGATACTGCCAAAATCATGGATATCAGAAAACTTGGATTAGACATGAGGTGCAAATTTTTAGGTGCAAACCTAGCCACACAGAGGTGCAAATTGCACCTCTCCAAGGGGCTCTGATTGGTCGAGAAGCGTTTAAATCGAAGCGCATCTTTTGCCTATTTTTATAGCGGCTAGAATCGTTTCAGAAAGCTGTATAGCTGTATAGGTTTAATATCCAAGCCTGCTGATATCCGTGGCCAAAAATGATAATCATTTATTTATTAATGATAAACAGCCTAACAAAATAGAATAAATAATTTTGGCTAAATTTTAAGTTTTTTTTATATAAGTGCTCATTATAAAGCCAAATTCAAAAATAATTATTAAGGTACCAACATCAAGTTTAACTGTGAGGGTTTTTTTTACGGTCACCTGTCCACTTTATTATGTTGTATTGTTAAATATTAACATTTTATGAATAATACGTTTCTTCAGCGTGTTCGGCGTAGCAATTCACCCTAAAAGTCGTGGCCACATAGCGCTCAGATCTGCCAATCCATTCGAAGCACCAGTGATGCAGCCGAATTACTTAAGCGAGGACTATGACATAAAGGTGCTGCTCGATGTGATCAAGATAATGCATAAGCTTGAAGATAGTAAAGTGAGTTGTGCTATTATAGTACTACTAACAAGTAATTATACAAGAGAATTAATAAAAAGGCCAATTAAAGATTACATAATATTTAAAAACCTTAGTAAGTAGAACTCTACTAAGTTGCGCTGTGCGCAACTGGCTTCCCAGACAACCCTGGCACTAGCACTAGCGAATGAGTCCTCCCAAAAAAATAGCAGGTTGATATAGTATATATAAAATATCAACCGGTCAACTGGCTCCTGCGATTTGCCAGTAAGTGCGTAAAATAAAATATTTTACAATTAATTAGGTGCCACTGCAAAAATCAATAACTTATGAAATTAATAAATTTAAGTATTCTTACATAGAAAGTTATGAGTGAAACTGCGTTTTGTCTTTCCCATGCAGAAAACTTTTTTTTTCGGAGATCTTTAACTCGCCTTATTTTATTTAGGGCATATTTGGAATTATTTACAGGCCATTGCGTTATGCAATAAAGCTTAAAAAGTAATAAAATAAACAAAAACTACACTCATATTAAAATGTAATAAAAAGAAAAAAATAAATTTACATAAAATCATGACATTAGCGTCATCGGAAGCATGTGTGTATAAAAAACTTCAGCAAGATTGAACTATTGGAAATGGTTTAAAATTCGATTTCAAGATTTAAAATATACAACAAACAACAACTCGATGACCTAATATAAGCGTTGCAATAACTACCAATTACGAGAAAATGCATACTCTCTCACAATAGCAGCAAACTAACTCGACTATGCATAGGGCCGCTAGATGAAGTTTACTTTATTGCTGGGGTTAAAAAATATGCAGAATTATTTTACTTTAGGTATGGATATTACATTCGCTATATATTTTTTTCTAGATTCTAAAGGAAAAGTATGGAATTCGATTGGACAAAACACCAATTGCTGAGTGTGTTGACAAAGGTATGTAATTATTATAGAATCAGTGATTTCTAAGAGGTTTTCGTGAGGATAATTAATAATTAAGATTTTTAACCTCGGTAATTAGCAAATATTAGTGGGTTTTTATTTTCTGAAAAATTACATTTTAGTTACACTGCATCAGTTCAGCCGTTTTGGAGCTCAGCTAATTTTGAAACAAATGTAATATTGTTACGTTTAAGTTTACTTTTATGCCACTAGATGGCGCTGATAGGCATTTGAAATCATTGCATTAAAATCATTCATACCTACACAAAACCAACATGTCTACAAACATATTGCTTCAAGGCTTCCAGTTTTACAGGTCGCATCTTATGTTGATTTTTGATTTGGCACTTGTAAGTTTACCTACTTTGTTTAGTTTCCTTATTGAAGATTGGACCAAATTGCTGCGATTCCAATTCATAATTTGATAAATTTATCTCAAGGTATCAAAATTAAAATCACCAACCAAAGTTATTATTAAATCTTACAAAATGAAAAAGTTTAACTTCGATAAAATGATTTAATACTGATAAAAAGATTGTCCAAAATAGTGAACATTTAATTTTATACGATGTTGCAGCTTCACTGACCAATCAGTTACAGGATCTAGGATAATAATCAGTAAATTCGTGTAGTAAATCTTACTTTCATCTTTGTTTCAATCAGGTGTGAATCTCACACAATTTCTGAAACATAGATACTGTGAAACTCTACTTATTTTGTATCTACTTAATTCTATTGTGTACAAAAAGATAATAATTGTTTTTATTAAATTTATTATAAATGAAGAAAGCAGAAATTAAACTTAAGTACTGATATTTATTCACCCGCACAAGGCGAAATGCTTACCGGTACATTTTTTTCTCAAAACCCACAAAAAAAACGACAAAGTGAAATCAAACAAATGCCTCATACCCAAAAAATAGTTACATTTGAACTTAGTTATTCGGAATTTGCTAGGTAACATAAAGCTGTCATAAGTTTCCCTTTAGTTTTTAAATATTTTAGAACATATCAGCTTGAATCTGCTAGTGTATATAAAATGAAAAAATAAATGTAACTTATTTGTAATTTTATTATTCAATTGTTTTTTTAGGAGAATGGGGGTCAGATGAATACTGGGAGTGTGCCATAAGACACAATACTGGTCCAGAAAATCACCAGGTGGGAAGCTGCAAAATGGGACCCAGCAATGATAAACTGGCAGTTTTGGACTCACAGATGAAAGTGTATGGAATCAATGGTAAAAAAAAACATTTCTTTAAAATATTAGTTGCAGTACCATGCTCAAAAACCTATGTTCAATCACTTTTAACAATCCATAGAAAATTTATAAGAGGTTTTAATTTGACAATTTATAAAACATATCCTGTTTAATATCCTAACTATTTTTTTAAGTTGTCTGGAATTTAATTACCTGCAATCTAGGTATAATAAATGCATTTTTAAATATTTTTTAAATTTTCTAAATGGCTTTGCCGATACACCTGAGTAAAATTATTAAACTTTTATGTACCATGACAGTCAAACTTCCTCGTTGCAGGACAAATATACTAAAATTTGCAACTTTTAACAGGCTGATATTTTCGCTTAGCCATACTTGTTCAACTATTGATTTATTCAATTTGTGAAAAGGTATGATCGTAAAAAGTTTGCTCTAGATAATCGAAAATATCAACAGGGCTAAGCTTTGTTTCAAGTTTGTGTATAAATTTCTTTAATTGTTGTTATAATGTGTTTTTTTTAGCGCATAACGCAATGGTTTCTATAGGTTAAGTATTAAATAGATGTTTATGTTCAAATAATTGAATTTCCCCACTAACTTTTATTTAATTACTTTCTACCATCGCCAACACGAAATCAATACAACATATTACACAAACTCTCTGTGGTAATAAGCTTTCCCTTTAGTTAAGTACCTATGTATTTATGGGTGTCAAATAGTGTGTCTTAATGCCATTATACAGGATGTTCCAAGACCATCCCTGAAGATTTAAGGGGATGTTTATGTTCCCAATTACGTGCATTTATAAAAAATGTGAAAATAATTCATGCTCATGTAAATTCCCTTATTGCTTGAAGACGCTCGGTAAGGTCGATCAATGACCCGGCGCAGCGCGGCTTCGCTGGCGACGGAACACTACCGAGCGATTTGATATTATCACGTAAAGTTTACAATTGTTTTACTCGAAAACCATGATGAATTTCGATATGAGGTCAAAACAGGTCATGTTTTTTATCAGGAATCGTCTCGGAACACTTTTTACAATGTGCCTCAGTCTCATTATATCGGTGCGAATGTCTGTTTCTGATCCAGAGGTTCCCAGGTTCAAACCCCAATGGGTCAAATACGGCTGTCATTTATCACCACTGAGAATATTCAACGGCGCTTTCCTTAATACTGCCATCTGAGTTAAGTAACAAGACATAAAGAATAAATAAATGCGTATTCCATTACAGGCTTGCAGGATGTAAAACTGCGATTAATAGCGCCTCTCTGACAACTCAAACCATACGATAATTAATAAACATGCTTTATTCCTAATTTTCAGTGGTAATCTATTATAGTATGTATTTTAGGGATTAGATTTAGAAAATTACATAACTGTATGTTTCAACTTGCTGATTGGAGTTCCATCCCTTGTATATTTATAAATTAAATGTTCGCATGTCGTACTAGTAAGAGCTTAGCATAATGGAAATCACTAAAAGAGATCAGGCGCATTAAGGGTTATGGTGACCTGTATTATGTAGAAAGAGGAGAAAACCCGAGAACAGATAAAGATTTACAACCTGCTAAATGGGTTCAAGATATCTTTACGGTAGTAATGTTTTCCCTACTGGCCAGTCTCCCTTTTTCCGTATCCGTATGTAGAATGATGCTGCCAGAGTGGTTTCGGAATTACTTTCAAGGAAGGTATTTATGTTTTTTGCTCATCATCAGGTCATCTTTAAGGCGATAAAGGGATTTAATCAGGTATTTTTTTATAGGGATATTGAGTACGTTTGACACAAATTTTAATAATGTATGATTATTTATTCCCAGGCTTGAGAGTAATGGACACCTCAGTATTTCCGTCAATCACTTCAGGTAATTATTTGCCTTAAAATTTGGTATCATCCAATTTACATTTTGGCCTCTGACCAAAATTAAGGGATGTTAATGTTTAAGTTTACAAATTACCTAATAATTTGATGTCTAATGTTTTCAAGCAATGTGTCGTCCCAGTTCTAATATATGGTGCAGAAATCATGACACTTACAGAGCGTTCAGCTTGAAAACTTCAAGTTATTCAAAGGGCAATGGAGAGAAAAATACTATGCATTGTAACGAAATAGCGAATTTCCCCCTTGATTAAACCAACAAACGCCATCTGCCGTTTATCTCGATTATTATCTATGTCTCCGGTTTGATTCCTAGCTGTAATGCAAATTTGTTGCTTGCCTGCTGGTAATCTGCTTTCGCTCACGGAGGTAGTTTTTTGGACATTATTTTTTCATTCGTTTTGGTTGCATGGGCGTTTGTGAAGGGCTCCCGAATGGCGGCCGCAGTTTTAATCATAAATTTTGCTGTGCGAGGAAATTAAAAGATACGCACCTAGCCAGCCAGGACTGCGCTATCTATAAACCCGTTCTCCAGATGGAAGCGGTAAGTAGTTACTCGATTTTCAATTGATCTAGTTCTCCACCTTTTGATGTCGAGTTAATTTCTTTTTTGCTCGCATTTCAGGGTTTTAACAGCTACTTTTGAACAGCTACTTTTAACAGCTACTTTTATCAGCTAGTATGGAATACTATAGGCTCCTATAGGCCAATAGGTTGTCGTGGGATATTTACCCCCTTATTTATTTGAAGAAGGAAAAAAAAAACATACATTTCATTTCGGGAAGGACCCTTGCGCCTTTGGGCTTGCGAACGGCATTCCAGGAAATGTATGGAAAGGAAAAACGGGATTTCACAACTAAAGGGATCGATCAGGCGGCCTGGAATCTTTTGTTCAACTTGGTTATGTGTTTTTTATATTGTTTTTTATAACAGTTTTTTTATTAAATCTTTCATTCCTTTTTTTTGAATTGCAAACCAGATCTTTTTATTTTTTACCACGATCCTGAGGGAGACCCGTTGCTCTCCTCCCGGAGTTACTAGTCGGTGTGTTACCTTTATGTTTTATAATTCTTTATTTTAAAATGTTGTTTTCTGTGCCTTAGTGCACAGTGGCGCCCAAATTTCATAGTGAAGAACGTAAACTTATTTGGAGGTTACAGCATCCAAACCTGAACCCCGAAAAAAAATAAATTAATAAGACAACAAATGAAGTTGTGGGATGTAGAAATAACAGTAACACTGAAATGGAACTGGGTAGGGCATATTTTTTTTACAACGGTAGGTACCCTAGAAGTAGAACCACACAAAGAAGACAGGAGTGACCACCAGTGCATTGGGTTGATGACACAAACAATTTGGAGGCTATGATTAGATGCAAAAAGCGAAAAAAATTCGAATGTTTAATCATAATTCCAATATGGCTGAGCCAAATTGAATGTGATTTTTATAGAATTTCAACGAGATAATATTGCACTTCTTTTAAAATTGAGTTGAAATATAGTACACCCCTATCATCAGTAAAAAGCAAGGATTTGATTCATCATTTCTTTTGCAACAACGATAATGAAACAGTGCTGGCATCGATGATATTTAGAAATAATTATTTAGGTAGAAAATGAATCCTACCAATTTTGGTGACCAAAATCTTATCTTACTATACAATGATGAAGATATTTAATAAAATTATTTAATGAGCAAAGCAAAAAATCATTCAGCATTGACATAACATAAAAGTTGAACATTTATTTAATTTGGTTATAGTGATAACACAAAATCATTTGTTTTCTATTGGGTATTAAAAGGTTTAAAATGTCTTATCTACAGGCAACACGGGAGCTCCAGCTATGATGGTAGCTGAAATGGGAGCAGACTTTATCAAGAACGATTGGCGCTTTAAACAATCAACCACCTCTGCTAACGGCTTAGGAAATAGGTAAGAATTATTGTTACATTCTAAGTATGATAAGTTCCGATCGTCTCCCATACATTGTGTTCTCGGTAAGAAATCAACTTAACCCAGTGGCGTGGAGTGACCTCAAGAGTGAAATAACTCTACCGTTTACAAATTACAAATAGAATTTGTTAGGTCGACCGTACCTACCTACTTTAGATTAATGCCAATTAAAACAAAATTCTTCTGTGTAACATTAAAAACATACTTCAAAAAGCATATTTTAACGGAATCACACTGTCAATTTTGTATGGGACGATTATAGCATGATCGTATCAAGACGTTTATGGATGCGTCCAAAATTTTCTTATTACATATTTAATATAAATGTTACATTATGGCTTATTTGGTAAATGATATAACCATGTTCATTTTATTTGTTATAAATATATTACTAATAATCATCTAAATAATTCATTGTTTGTATCATTCACACCATAAGAATTGAATGTAAAATAGCATGGTGAAATGAATACTATCATTTAGTTAAATTCTATTGCAGATTCGGTCCAGAAAATAATAACAATGGACAATCGTTCGGCAACGGTTACCCAAGCGACAATACGTTTAATCGACCTTACCACCACAATTGGCATTGGCACCGTCAACAATGGCCGTTCGATGGTATACCGTATTTTAACCGTTGGCTAATAATGCCCTGATGGGCAAACTCTTCAAATAGAAATATTTAATCAAATAAAATATTTAAATATAGCTCGTTTTTTATTGTGCTTTTGGTTTATAATCTGATATTGTCGATGACCCGAGTTGAAGCCAAAAAAGAGAGAGCTATCCATAAATTGCTAGTGTTTTTTGGCATAATTAATGATTCTTAAAGCATAATATGAGGTAGGTTTTCCTCGTTCCGGGAATGCCAGTGAAGCGACTCCCGGCTCCGGTAATAGAAATTACAGATTAAAAAATCTTTCAGGATTGTTTGTGTTACGACAAATAAAAAGGTTGGTAAATAAGACATTTGCATCAACATTCAACAAACATTTACATTGGCAATAATAACATTTTGAAAAATCGATTTCTGCGTACAAATAAAAGATACTTAAATATAAATTGCATTTTTTAATTAGCCTAATATATCGTGGAAGGTTGACCCATTGTATCCAACATTAGAAGACTTTTCATCCTGATACACGATATACATTCTGAAATATAAAAAAGAACTAGTATAGTATTTTTTAGACTATTTTCAATCATGCAGAAAAATATGCTCTGCGGTACAAGCATTCCAAAACAATTTTCAAAAATATAATCAAAATTGTTTAAACCAACTCAACAAGAAAATATTTTGAACAAAAAGTTTATTTTTTCTATCTTACACTAGACATGTAACCTAACTAAACTAAATAAGAACCACCCCTGAGTAACTCCGTATCATTATTATTATTATTATTATTATTGTTTGTTGAGCAAGCAGCTATTTAGCTGATATGCTCATATCTCATTCACAGTTACCAGCGATTTGCCTAGATTCAAGAAATTTATCAAGGCGGTTCTTGAACTGGTTTACACTTATAGCTTCCACCACTTCCTGTGGTAGCCGATTCCAATTATCCACAACTCTATTGGAGATAAAATTCTTCCTAGGATATCATGTGCAAAAAAATATTCAAAATCGATCAAAACAATCCTGAGTTATGAGTTATACACTAAAAAAAATCGAACACATCAAATTGAGAAACTTCTTTTTTGTATTAAGCCAGTTAAAAAGAATTATCATAATATTTTGTACACCCATATAATATGTTAAGATTCGATAGAAATTTATGTACAAATGTAGAATTGTACATACATAGAATAAATGTAAAATAGAAAGATGGAGTGGAGTGGTCACATTCATACGATAAGATGAGATTTATTTTCAAAATATGTAATCTCTAATATACATAACTCAGTTTTTTCTTCTACCTAGCTATTTGCTTGTAATCACGTAGGGCTTACAAAGATACCACAATTTAAGTACAAAAAAATGACTTTACAAACGCTTGTTAATCATTACTCAAATATTAAAAAAAAAAAAATAGAGGAAAACAGATATTTTGATAAGCTGGTTTCATATAGGAAATACTTTTATAACAAATTTTAACAACGGCGTTGTAAATTGTAAAGATCTTTTGTATAAAGTTTGTTTAAAATTTCCTGGTTTTTCCTGGTCTTAGAGGTTTTTTTTTAAAAGTAGCCCATTTCCTTCCCCCAGAGTTCAAGCAATCTCCATACGTTTTATTTCAATGAATAAAAACGCTAAGAATTATAGTCTAATAATTGTTAATAATTATTCGCATATTTCAATCTTTATTTCAACCTGCACCAAAACTAAAAGTGGCATTATCTTTAAAGTACTGTTTTGTTAGTTAATCACTTTTCGCTCTATGACCACGAATTCTGTGTAATTATGTGATAAGTGTAAATAAATAGGTCAAGATTACAATCACCTACATAATATAATGTAGATCTATTAAAATAGATTTAACTGGTGTAAAACATAAATTATAACTATAAAGAGAATAAATTAACATATAATATTTATTATGTACTTGGGCTTTATTCAAGAATAAACCACCTTTGTACCATATAAATATTCAACTATAACCGTGATGTACCAAATTACTCTTATTAAATCTAATGAAGCACATGATAATTTAATGGCTTTGGAATCACAACAGGGTATAAGGCGTGAGTACAGGTATGAACACTTCGCTAAGCGAGAGGGCGTCCCTCCGCGTCGATAAAGCATCCTCCTCTCATAGCCATATTGCAAGGATATTGCTCTCCCTATTAAGCCATATGTCCGTAAACAAGTTTTCATAACTAGTCCGTAAACTAGTTTCGTAACGGCTCTATTAACTTACTCGCTTAATAGTTAATCAACACAACAGAGTGTGATTGGAATGAGCCATAAGTAAAAAATACATTACTTTGTAGGAGCAATGCCCAATTCATCCTCGATGAACTTGAAAAGCACTTTTGAGTGCTGCTTATTTTCTTTTAATCCGAGCTGTCCTATTGACATTACGTTTCCGATAGCGGCTGGTTCATCAGAGCCGCCGAACGATAAAGGCACACCGGCGTGTACAGATACCACACAGTACTGAAATACAAACATTATTTTAAAGATCGCTACAAAATGCACTGTTTAAAATTAAATTAAAAAATGTACCTTTAATAAACAATTGATATTTTTTACTTTCTACGAAAGTATAAAACAATTGTGATTGTAAAAAAAAAGAATTGATCCAGATTTCAACGAACATACAAATAATTCACTTTGAAAAATATCTCCTGCCGAAAGCAACAATATAACCGTAGCTAGTCCCATTGCGGTATTGTTTTACCAGAGAAGTTACTGCATAGAAATTCACTAGTTAAAACATGTCCTAAAAACAGCAACGGTAAGTATACCAATGAACCTACGTAAGCAATCACAGTGTCGTCTTAGTGCCAGCGAGTAATTTCGATGATAGGAATCGTCAGTCAGCCGTGATTGAGCATGATCGACTTAACTTATTGCTGCCAAACGACCGCAAATTATGAGACACAATTTGAACGCTCAATGAAGACTCAAGTGAAGCTTAATAACCTCAATGGCTAGTTCACGAATGTTTTACAATATTAATTTATTAATAATAAATTGTCTGTTATCTCTTTTGTGCTACCATCAGATTTGTTATTATGAGTACCAACCTAATTATGTTGATATAGAAGTTTTTGCAATGCAATGTTTTTGCATTGGCTATTTTTTTGTTTGTATGGCCTAGGTAATATTTTAATGCTAACAATTTTATTATTGTAATGGCAATTGATTGTTCGGATAATTTGCCTTAAAAACTGTCAATAGCGGTAGGGTTGATGTTGATGATAGGGTTCCTACCCTGTGTTGTTTGATTACTCTCAAAAGATGTTTTTGGCAAAAAACAATAGATACCTACTTGATTTCCTTACGAATAGCTACAGGTTTTAATACTATTTTCAAAATTTGGAACGGTACTTTGGCAGGTAAAGTTACAAATACCCAAACCTTAAAATGTTATAGAGTAACAAATGACAATTATTTGAACAGGCAACTTACATTTTCCGGTTTTCCTAGTGCTTTTGCGAGCACTGATACGGCTCGTTTTGTAAAACCGTCTGGAATTTTTTGAACATTTGTTTCAATGCGAAAATGCGGCATTTTAGAATTATGAGGCACCAAAACTAAGCCCCCAAGGACGAAGAAGGTTATTGAAATAATAAAAAAGAAACTGATAAAACGAAGTAGGTAACGCAAGTAAATGATAATAGAAGTATGTATGTACAACAGCTAATGACAAAAAATACTATCAATCATAATAAATCACGTAGTCATACATACCTACTTTACCTTTAGTTTTTAGTAATAAAGGCCCCTATAAACTACACAATTTTTCTGAAAGAAATTTCGATAAAACCGATATATTACAAAGTTTGTAAGTTAGGTAGTTCTCCAACATAATTATTACTATTGCCCAATATTTTCGGTTGGTTGAGCAGGAGCTATCCAGCCAACTTGACCCAACTGCCCGATAAATTGTACAATGTTGTCAACCAACTTACATCTGTCGGGCAGACTCTTTTGGACTCAGTAAATGTGTGTCTCAGCATGACTAAAATATATTTTTCTTGGAAGTTACAGCTTTTTGCACCAAATTTTCCTCTCTTTTCTAAATGTGTTATAGGTAAGAGCTAAAACATTTTTTTTTTAGGTTTTGAAAGAATTGGAGGCACGGTGAAAATGTCCTCTCTACTAGCTCTTGGGCACGAATATGACAATTCGGCTGTGCCTGTAGACTTTCTCCGATTTGTTAGGTAGGTACAATAAACCGTGGCCGTTTGTCCCGAAATATTGCACAGAAATCTGTGCTCGAGAATAGTGGCACGGGCGTTGAAGGGAGGACGTTCAAGCGAAGGACTATTTGTTTAGGGCCTCTTGATGTGGGTTGGGGTGAGTCGGGTTCATAAGCGGTCAGATTGTATAGTGTGCAAGGCGCTTAAGTGATGAGACTAACTTCAGTGGGTACCTGGTGATATTATATAACACAGCTCCCGTATACTAGATTAGTATTTTGGAAATAAAAAAAACCGTTTATTTTTATTATTAGACATCACAAACAAACATCTAAAAACAAATGTAGCAAGTAATTCATGATCTATTATTAAAAAAAAAGTATGAATAATTATATTCAATTTGTGATTAATAATATATTTAAAAAATACTTAGTAATGGTAATAATATTATCCATCAGTTTCACGAAGTAGAAGTGGACCTGTCAAAGTCAAATGTCATATGTTTGTCATTATATGCCACAGCTGTTGGTTTGTCTCGATCGCTCGATAATGTTTATTCGTATTTGATAGTTAATTTAGTCAATGCTATTCGCCGCGAAGTGTATGTATATATTTAAAAATGACAAGTGATAGAAATACCTTTTTCAAAGAAACTGTGCATCACTTAGCTCGGTCTCTATCCAACATCAAACCAACTCCATGGGATAAAGTAGGCATACCACTTACCTATCCATTTTCCTTATTATTAGAAATAATATTACTATTCATTTTAATATCCTTTCGTAATTGTATAAGAAATTTCGTTTTGAAGGCGTTTTACATTAGGAACAGTTTTGCTATTCTCGTAATCTCTGTGAAATTTATACATTGCACTGCACTAATTTTGGTTTTTATATATTTGTTAAAAATTGTTGGATATAAAGAAATTTTCATTCTTTACTCAATCTTTTATTCACTATTGATAACTTTTGGACGATTTCATATACTAAATAAAAGATACTTTCTGTGTGTGATAAAGTCTGTATTTTAAAAGTTAACATTCTTAATATCATTTAAAACAAATTTCGTATTCTTGAAGTCTAACTCTGTATTTTGTTAATTAAAGCCTAATAATATCCTATGGTAATTTGTTTTCTTCTGATCATTTCACTTTCTACACATTTTTAAAACTTAAAAATAGGTCACCGTTTGATCCTTCTCCGTGTTCCAAAGCCATTTTTAAAAGTAGGCTGTGTGTGGTAGAACATTAATTTAACCTCACCTTCTAAACCCAACATTATCACCGTAGCTAACTCGTAAATATTATATTTAAATAAAAATAAACAGAAAACTAAAAATGAATATCATATTTTACCGATAAAACCTAAATGTAATACATCACCTAAAATTATGATTATATTATTTTCAGGTGAACACTCTGTTTATGCTCTGCCCCCAAGTGGGTAATTCGTTCTTGGTGACTCCGCGCTCGCTCGAAGCGACCACAGCTCTCGGCATATATTTTCTGCAGAGCGGACTTCAGCACCAGGACAAGTTGCTGCCTTACTTCTTGAAGGTGGTCAAATGTCTTCCGAATGCCAGCTTCGACGAGGCCCTTTGTCCATTGAAGCACATTGACAGTATGTATCCATATTAATTAATATACTGAACTTGCTCATCATCAATTAAATTACAATAACTCTCCTTGATCGACCTCCATATTTTTAATAGTAGCCGCAAAACCATTTTTGGATAAAATTGAACGTTAAAGTTTAAAAAAAAAAAAACATGACAGGAGAAGCTTGATAGAAAAAACAAGAACAGTCGAGTAAAATGTATTATGGAAATTAGCCGGGTTTATTTTGGTAATAAAAATAGAAACTTAAGACGGCGAATGAATGTGTGGTTGTAACTAGTTTGTATTGCACATAAGCCGACGTGGCAATTGTACCGCAGTTACATAGAGTGTTACAAATATACGAGATACTGAGATACGTGGCGGTAGTTAGTATTCCTCGGGTTACTTCTGGAAGTGCCGATCCAGGCGCCTCAAGCAACAAGTCGGGTGCATCCAAAGCGTTGCGAGGTTGGGCACCGAGGTTGGGCTCTCTTACTGACGCTTGACTGATCAGCCTGACCTCAGCCAGTGATTTCTACTGCAGCCCATTCTCACCATATTCTCTCATATAACCACACATCAAGGGTGCGTTTTTTTTTAACAAATTAGAATAAATTGTTACACAAGACATTTACTTTCTAATCTTATTATTATTATTAGTTGTATGCTGGCAGCTTATGCTGAGAAGCCTAAATCTGCACTTGTATCATGTCTGATAAACTTGTCCAGTCTTCTTAAATTCATTCACGTTTTTACGCGCTTATCACTGCGCTTGGTAACTTATTCCACGTATTCACCACTCTTTTTGACATGAAATTCTTCCTTGGATTAGAACTAAAGGTTGTATTTGAGAGTTTTAAATGATGTCCTTGCGAGTGTGAATTTGTATTAATTGTGTATATGGTTTCAAAATTTGGAACATCATAATAGCGACTCAATATCTTGTAGGTCTCTATAAGATCGCCTCTCGCTCGCCTGTGCTATAATATTGTCAATCCAAGTGTATTTACCCTTTCTTCAAATTTTCCATATTTTTCCGTTGACTTGATATTTTTGTTGCGTGTCTTTTCTTAGTGAAGTAGGAATACCATATTTCATAAGCATAATCTTTGTTCTTACGTATGATTTATAGATCTTTAAGACTGTCAAATTATGAAAAGTCTTTCCTATTAAGAATAGTAAGGAGTTCACCTTTTTAACGATTGAGGTGATATGCTGTTCCCACTTAAGATGAATTTGATGTGTGAGCGATGTTTAACAAAAAGTTAAAAAAACCCTTAAAAAAGAAATTGGCATTATCAAGAAACAAAGAAAGTGCTACACATGATTAAATCAATCAATTTGATCAATTTGATCATTTTTTTCTTAGGTATTTAGGAAGTAAGTAGATAAACAACAGCATTAGTTTACAGGAAGTTTATTTTGGCGTATTTTATGCAGCAACGCAAATTTTTTTATTTTTTCATACTTTTCATTCTGATCATTTTGGTCACGCCTTCTTATGTAGTTGTGCAGGTACCTGTAATAGTGTAATAACAATATTATTTTTGTGTTGTATTGTTGTTATTATTGTATTATTGTAAATTTAACATTATTTGACGTACAAGATACAAAAATAGTGCACATGTTGGCATATGAAATTTACTAATAATAGGTTTTTACTACAGTATTCAATAACACAACAATTCCAAGGACTACTCTACATTTCAGTACTCGACAATTTTAAGTCGCACGACATATTTATATTAAATTATAAACATGATATTTATAAACTTTGGAGGCTATGGATAAAAACAGATTAATTTTTATTGGTAATTTTATATTACAATTGAAATTAAAATTACCATATTACAATAAATGATTACTTTTATTTTTTTATGATAATAAATTAGTTTTATGTGCTTAAATCATTTGTTTGATATGAAAACTTCTTGAACCACTATTGTAATAAATAAATAAAATGATTAGACAAATAATTATTGTAACCGTTGATTATTGAGTTTTGTTCGTGAGTACGGATATTAATTAATTATACTAGATGATAAACTAATTTTACTAGATGATAAGATGATAAAAAAATAAATTACGAATTTAGTATTTTTAAAAGCACATGATGAAATATTTACTATTTAAAAATAAATAAATTGAAATTTCTTTTAATTAAAAAATATCAACTAACGGGAAATGTTCATAATATTGCTAACCTAATCGATTACGGTCATAGTTTTGTTATGTGGAATCGACGATATGAAAAAGACGATATTCCCTTGTTTTACACGAGTAAAATGTAGAATGGAAAATGTTTATTTAGTTTGTATGGCTATATGTGTACTTTTCATGACATTGGAAAATATTAATATAGTTGCTGATGTTTCATACATCGGCTAAACCAAATCGTCCCTTAGATACGATACGTCATACGTGATGATTTATACTGATTCTTGTAACTTGAGCAGTTGCTTGTAAGCATTGAATGTATGGTAATGTATGCGGAACGGTTGAAACATAGTAAAATAATATTTCGAAAATAAATGTTCTGAATGCAAAACAATGTTTATTTTCTAACAACTACCTATGAGAATAACACTGCCTGAAGGACACTAATTTAGACTAGAATCTAAAAAAACCTTCATCGAAAACATTTTGTTATCCTGGATATAACCAGGGATACAGAAGCAAGAAGCGAGTTTTGCCTGTATACTATGGTAATACCCTGAACGATACAATTTTCTTGCTCCTTATGTTCGTCCAGTTTTCAACACAATCAATCATTCGTATACTGTCCTGGATCGCTAACTTTATACTCATATTGCTTTAAAACTTAATAAATTTCCTAATTCTTGACGTCTGTATAGATTAAATTGCTCACCATCGCCTGAATGGTCAGTATCTGTATGCATACAACCCTCCAAGTCTATGTCTGAAAAATTAAAGGGTAGCATTAGTTAGCCCGATTCGAGAGTTAAAAACACTTAAATAAATATATCCAATCCAAATACAGCAATAGCCATTATTATCTTGGACGTGAATCGCAAGTTGCCAATTAGTTTCGTTAAATAACTCACTCACAATCTATTGTTATACTGGTAAAGTGTGAATGTGGTAAATAGTCTAGTGATGTGTATTAATAAGTAATTTATGTTGTATTCTAGTATTAATAACTAATTTAAAAATTAAAACTAGTTATACTTATTCGGGTATATATAACTAAGTCATTATTATCTTGAATGTGAATGGCAAGTTGCCAATTAGTGTCATTTGAATGCACTTGAATGCACATGCAATTTGAATAGTTGAAAAAAATCTTCAATTAGGACCCCCACTCCTTACTTAGGATCGGATGTGTGTATCCTAACTTGTAGTGAGTTGGGATACACACATCCGATCATAAGTGCATATCCGATTGAAACATTTGCAGCATTTTGATTTCATCTTTTACTAATAATTATATGGCTGCATTTATTATAGTCCTTTTATCTTTTGAAATTTGAAAAGAAATGTTTTATGATTATTTATAAGAATATAAATTATAAAGTCTTGAGTTTAATATTTAAGAATGGAGTATCATGAAACATTGAAAATATAAAACAAATAAGGAATAGAGGTTAGGTTGTATTAAATAATTGGATGCTTACTGGTTGGTTGCAGTATGCCTGAAAAAGAAAAAAAATATATTATAGTATTTAAGGTATTTATGTTATCAAAAAATCAATCAAAACATTTATTTAATTATATATTTACTTTTGGGAACAGTTTATTACAGCAAATATAATATTTAATGTAATGCTTATATGTTTGCCCGTTTGGAGTGGATTTGGTTCTCATTTTGACTTTTCAATATAATAATGTATAAATCAGACTATATGTGTGAAAGTAATGTGAAAATTGTACCATATTTAGAATATTAATAGAATATTTAGAATAGAAAACCACGAAATATTTAGAATATTGGGCACCTACCCAGTTTAAGATTATTTTTTAGATATATACCCATTATTAAAAAAAAATTAGTTGCTGCACTTGAGTACTAAATATAATCAATTTTAATTTATGGTTTGAATTTTTGAAATATTTTTAAGAATGTATTTTCTTTACTTGAAGTCAAACGACATATTTTATGTAGATAAAAACTAATTAAATGCATGATAAATGTAAAATGTAATCTGAAAAAGATTACTTTTAATTTCTAAAATTTGATAACAAAATATTTGTAGGCGTATAGGAACAAATTTGAACAAATTAACAAATTAAACAAAATAATTTCAAGTAAACAACATTATGCACAATGTGTCCACAAAATAAGTGTTTATACGAAAATGATAGATACCAGGCTAAATTTCATCGATAAAAACCCCCATAGTGGGGATCGAAAACTTGTAGTTTTTTTTATCAAATCATCAATGACAATTTTTTGTACCAATTTCCTGCTGCATCACTCTTCAAATTGATAACAAATCTTTGAGCAACCCTAAGTTAATTTGTGAGAAATTTAATGACTTCTTTATAAACAAGCCTCTGTCGCTAGCCTCCTCCATACAAGCTCTAAGAATATCTCTCAATAAGCTTAATAAAGTTGGTAAGGATGACTTCTATTTTTCTGAATCCCATGTCAGAAAATTAAATTTCAAAATTAATGAATTCTTTAAATAACAAAAAGTCCACTGGTTTGGACGAGTTCCCAGTTGATGTACTGAAAAAATATCATTATCTAATATTAGAACTCCTCACGTACTTATTTAATCTGAGTTTGTTATGTGGAATTTTTCCTGACCATTATAAAAAAGGCAATAAAGAGATATTGAAAATTACCGCCCTATATTGCTCTTAAGTGTATTCTCGAAATTGCTGCAAAAGATAATTGAAAAAATGTTCCTCAAATTTCTAGTTAAAATTAAAGTTCTACCTGAAAATCAATTCGGTTTTAGGAAAAAACGATCCACTCAGCATGCTCTAGCTAAATGTTGTAATTATATACAAAGATGTCCGAATGCCAAAAAATGTTGGAATTTTTTGTGACTTGAACCTTGCCTTTGATTGTGTCAAAACCGAACTACTAAAGAAATTAGATTACCACAGTATCAGAGCGGTTGCGCATGATCTACTCAAATCATACTTGCGTTTCAATGCGTCAATCTTTAAATGAAGATTTTCAAGAATTTTTATCAGTTTCGTCTTTAAAACCCATAAAAATTGGTGTACCTCAGGGTTCAATCTTAGGTCCTCTTTTATTTATCCTATATAAAAGAAAATAGTGGTTTGAGTGAAAATATTTCTGCGTGCGAAATAACTCAATTTGCTGATGATACCAGTGCCGTTATTGAGGTTGAGGGTTTTGAAATTCCCATACGTCGACAGATTCAAATTAGGGGATATTACAAAAGTGTGCTGGCAATTTTTTTGGAAAATAAAATACTAACTAAGAACTCTGTAAGTCAACCAACGCTCTACCTATTGATGTATAAAGATGGAGACTCGATGCTAGAGTGAATAGTGGATGCATGTTTACTCCTCTGAGTTCGTAATAAAGTTACTGACTAGAATTATGTTATCTTTTTTATGACCTGGACTCATATTTAAACAGATTTCTCAACTTACCAACATTATTGAGAATACCAACTGAAAAGAGAGAGAATCACATTAATAATGAATTGGGTTGTATTACACCAATACATTAAAAATAATGTAATTTATACTTACGCTGGCCATTAAGGAGAGCTGAAAAACATAAACATATATTAATGATAAGCAAATATATCTTATTCTCATCTTTCTTTTTTAATATTTTTCTTTCAACATTTATTTCACTTGAACCTTAATCTTGTTGACCTTAAAAATTTAGACAAACACTGTGTAAATTGCTTTTGAAGATTGCGCGCTACTTTACTAATATCATTAGCTTTTAAATGAGCCGAAACTCTTTTCTTTCTCTACTTCAATCGAATTATTATTTTCTTTTAATATTTTTTTTATATGAACTCTTCTTTGCGTTAAACATTGATAATAATTTTTATTTATGCTCGTTTTACATGGCAAGTTTATTATCGCAAGAGCTAAATCTTCCAGCAAATCAAAATTAGACACTTTTAGAACATTGCGCATATATCATTGTAAATTATAATAATACACAAGCTTTTGAAGATTACACGCGACTTTACTATTGTCATTAACTTTTAGATGCGTCGAAACTCTTTTCTTTCTTTACCTCAATCAAGGAGTACTTTTGAATCGTGAGGACTGCCATTCTGATTTTATTAAAATAAACTTTCACTTAATGGGAATAGTGGTTACCTGCATCGGACGTTTTGTAATTTCGGTGATCAGTGACTGATGATTTACAAACAGATTAAGGTTGTACAGACAGATATGTAGTCGGTTTCACAAATATTTATATTAAATTATGTTTCAATAAAATAAAAATATAATTAATAAAGTACACTTAATTATTATTCATTTTCATACCTATGCCTCCGACCAAACCTGGAAAAGAAATTTAATGTAAAATTTCAAATATATAATATTGTATTTTAATTTTTCTTTAACAGATGGAAGTATGCTGGATCGATAAGATTGGTTGACTATATAAAATTGATTGGTCTATATAAAATTCTTTTTTTTCTTGTATGGCATGAAGAAAGTGACTGATAAAGATTTAATATATTAAAATGTCCCAGGTGGACACAGACAATATATTTCGGTTCAGAAATTACCATCCACAAGTAGTTGTAATTTACACAGACTTAGATTTTTTGAATGATTTTTGATCACTCTCTTTTAAAAAAAGACTAATGACACAGCAATCTATGTAGTGGTTTTCTTTATATTGTCAAACGTTAACTATAGTCGTTAAATCAATATTAATTGAGATTTCTTCCGAAGTAACTCATGATTACCCTTAAACGTTTTTATTTATTGTTTCTATTATTCACATCATTAAATTGCTTTATCCATCCTTAAAATACAATACACGGTGATGAGTTTAAAAATTACCTCCAATGATGTTCCAGAACTGATGTTCACTTCTCGAGCCGATAAAATTTAAGAGATGAGCAATGTACGATTTATTTTTGAAATAAACGATATAGTGATGAACGAATATGAATGATGTATAATTTATTCGAGTTCATATTATTGTCTCGCACCCCATAATTTTTTCCTTTTAATAATAATTAGATACCAACCAATGACATGCGCGCGGATTTGCGGGCTGGGCAATTGATGGAACTTTCGGGAGCCCGCAAATTCGCAGGCTGGACAGAAAAGATTTTTACCTAAGGCGAAAAATAATAGATTTAGGAAAAAATGCACATAAATAATTTATTGGTTTGAAAAGCCTTAAGTATTTTAGTATTTATTAGACATACTGTCTATAAAATAGGAAAACGTAAGCATGAATTAAAGTGAAAAGACCCATTTTACCAGTTTTACTGGTCCTAAGATTTTGATGCTGAAGGGAGACATTAACCCTAGGGTATTTTCCTTGAGCGTAGGTCATGAAGATAATGTAATTTGTGGCAAACTTACTATTGACCTGTGTACGATCATGTGGGCCATGTATTTTATCATGTATATCACAGTCATCATGTGTCTCATGGTTATTATGAACGTCACATTCATCAAAACCTGCCGAGAGTTGAATCTGAAACAAATACAAATAACTGACAATCTTGTATTTTATTTGAAAAAGCGTGTCCTAATATGTCAAACTAAAATAAATGTTTATTTTTATCCTAGAACCGACAAAATTTTGAAGAAATCTGTTAAAAACACTGCCGCACAGCATACCTCCTGATATTAATATTATTATTGATTAATGGGTGAGCAGCTAGAGCTGATATGCTCATATTGAGATCATAACTTCATTGATGATGATTGGATTCAGTGTGTTTATCCGGTAGACACATCAACGATTCTATTAATCAAGAAATATTTTCTTGTGTTTGTAGAGAAAGGGGTTTTTGAAACTTTTAATTTGTGTCCGCGGAGATGAGGATTACATTGAATTATCCTTCATATTATTACAATTGTAGTGTCCTGAAATCACTTTGAATGTCTCAATAAGGTCACCACATTGACGTCTCTCTTGCAATGTTGGCAGTTTTAAAATTGAGTCTTTCTTCTTAAGATTTTTCAATTGTCCAGGAATTTTTGTAAACCTCCGTTGTACCTTTTCGAGTAACTGAATATCTTTGACAAAATAAGGACTCCACAGTTGGTAACCATATTCAAGAAGCGCTCGTACATACGATTTGTAAATCTTCAACATCAAGTTTGGGGTCGTGTTGCGGAAAGACTTCCTTATCAAATAAATCAAGGAGGTTACCATTGATCTTTACGATCTTCCGAAATAGTACATAGTTTGGGATGTTGACAAGAGTATCCGGTGTTTTTTCATTTAACCAAAATATTGGGTTTGAGAATATTAACTCGAGTAAAAGGTAAATCAAATTTTGCTGGTAAGGATGCTAAGTTCGTATACAGTATGGAGCAGTCGTGTATGGTTGAGTTGACTAACTGTTTTTAGGAATATTTACAATTTTAGGACATCCTCTAATATATTTTATGGTGATATCATTCTCACCATTGCCTTTGCATAGGAGTTAAGTCGGCTTTAACCATACCCGGTTTCTTTAGTTTGCTCCGGTATTTCAACACTTGAAGAGCATGAGATGATGACTTAAAAACTGTTTTAATGGGTCTGGCTTTGCTGTTTGGTTGTGGTTTGCTAAGATGAAAAAATAATATGTTATCAGTACACATCACAAATGCTTTTCATTATTTTGTCACACTTTCTTGCTCATGAATTTTCTTTTGGCCTGGGTTAAAAGAGATGGCCTCAGGGATGTCAAAAATGATGATGTTGGTTGCTCTGTACTACCTTTCGTTCAGTTCACCAATCATTTCCTCTGCATTGGAATTTATGTGCCATTTTTCAACCTTTTCTTGTAGTTCAAGAATAATTTTCCTCAGGGCAGGTATTTATGACAGTCCTTCACAATCTGATTTACAAAAACAATGCAGTTCCCCAAAAACAATGCAGTACACGGAGAGTTATATTTGAGTTCTTACATAATTAATATTAGTGCATTTAATGACTACACAAATCACTTTAGAGAGAGTTTAATGCAACCAATCAATTTGACAGATAACAGATCTACATAATTGACGAAGAAAACCTAAATTTATAGTTTCATCAATAATTATTGTTCACTTTACTATGTTACTCTTTGAACTTTCCAAATTTTAAGTTTATACAAAATTATGTTCTATTTCTTTTACATATGTGTATTATATTACAAAAATCAACTTGATCAACATAAATCGCTAACCATAAAATAATTGAGTAATTGAGTGTTATTTATCATTCTAAGAAATATGTAAAAAAATAAATAAATAATTGCAGGCACCCAACAATTTATATACATTGAAATTAAATATAAGATTTGTTTGGAGACACTCTAAACCAGGGGTGCTCAAACTTGAACTGCTGGCGATCTACCTCAATATTTTTAGACTACTTACGATCGATTCTGAGAGGCTCAAGTGTGTGTGATGCAGGGTTGTCGTACATACACGATACACCCTACCTACCTAGGTAGGGCGTACCGTAGCGTATATAGATATTAGCTTTCTGCACGGTGCTCAAACGGTCGATCGCGATCGACCGTTTGAGCACCCCTGCTGTACTGTGTACTGTCTATTCTAGAAACAACACGGCTTTTCTTTGAAAAGTGCCGCGCGTTCCTTTGATAAAGCCACCTTTTGCCGCAAGCAGTGTTATTTTATTACGTAATACATTTTTGTAGTTTAGTTACCTACCTACTTATTAAAAAAAAATTTCTTCTCGAGATCTACTCAAAAAGCACTCGCGATCGACCAGTCGATCGCGATCGACCGTTTGAGCACCCCTGCTCTAAACTATTCAGCACTGCGATTTACTGAGATTCTTTTTTTTCATAAAAAAAACGTTTTGAGCATATTAATTATTAGCTAGATTTAAACCGAATCAATGATCAATATATCTTAAAAATAAAATATAAATTCTTTTTCTAATCTTGCATACATTTATTTATGAATGCCTATGTATATCAATATAATAAGTAAATATTTACTCCTAATTTAATTATATTATTTAACACAAATTCCATTTTAATACACTTATCTGTATAAACGTAAGCAAAAGTGAATTATATATGTAGGCCAGTAAACAAAGGTTTTTCTTGTTTTCATTGATAATAGCGATTTATTTATTTAATCCAAAATTCATCTAATTACAATACTTATGAGTAAATATCTAACAAATTTTGTGAGTGCATTTTATTATATTATTTTTCACATTTTCAAATTGACTAAAATTGTAATTAGTGAATCTCTCTTTTAAAACATCTGTTAGCTATAGACATTTGCCAAAAACGACAATTGGCATATTAGCTTTAAAAAAAATGTTCCCTGGATCAGATCGCTATTATGAATTAAAGTTAAAACCCTTTTTTTAAATAGATTTACTAGATAAATAATCAGTTATGATTCTGGCTTTGTCTTTAAGTCGAAATATTTAAATATATTTTACTGTGCATTCTTCATCCGTAGCCTACCTTAATACAGTTGCTGCCTAGTTTGGTAGAATTTTGTGAAAATAACCTCTCTGTAAATTACTAATATTCCTTTTCTTACCGCCATTTTTAAATTGTAAATTTTAATGGTGTTTTTTTTTATAAAAAGACATTTTTTGTTGTCTTTGTGGGCTAGATTACTTCAAACTTGTTAGCTCGTTAGATTAACGGTCTAGATGAACCATTTTAAAAGCAGTGTTTATAGCACACACTCTACCTATTTTAAAATAAAATGATACCCTACAATTCATGTTATTTTATGTTTTTCGTCTCTAACGTCTTTCTATAATATACCAATAGGATTTTGTTACCCTAATAAAATAAAGTGATGTAATACGTAATGAAATAAAGATGGTAGATTTTGAACAGGTTGGGAACATTAAACCAGGCCATAGAAAACATAGTATTAAATAAATACTCATATGACACAAAAAAAACATCTTCAGTTTTACTCTATAGTGGGGGGAGGGGGGTTTAGAGTGCCAGTATCGGTTTAAAATTTATATTTAATAGCTCGGAAAAGTTAAGGTTTTAGATAATATTTGGATTCCGTTGGGTCTCTGGGGTTTTCAAGAGTATGCTAGAATACGTTTTGGTAAAATTTGAGGATTTCCGGAGACCAACTCCTCAGAATTGTTTACCTATGGATGGGTGCAATTCAATATATGTCACTTAAAAGAAATTCTTTCGAGAAAAACAATTAATTTTGTTTTCAAACATTGTTTCATTGATTTTCCATCACAGAAAAAAAAAGATAGAAAATTGCGGAATTTGTGTGACATTTTGTAGATTTTAGAAGTCATGTACTTGTTTATTATTCAGCTAAATGTAGTTTTTATTTATATTATACATTTTATTTTGCTTTAATTAATGTGTTTGTGACAAAAGGTCACTTAGTACATACCCTTAACTTTCTGGAGTTTTAAGCGAACGGTTGTTTTAGCACTGATTCAAATGTAACTACATAGCTGCCGACTGTGACTTCAAATCAAGAAACCAAAATATGTGATTGATTAAGCGTGTAATGACTAGGTTCTCCCCCCTCCCCCAGAATAGATAATGTGGCAGTAATACTTCACACTCTGTATTTTTTAGTTTGGTACAATATTTGGTACACTGTTCAGTTTCAGTTTCAATGCTGTCAGCATCGGCATTTATTATTTTTTATTAATTACAACCAAAAACAAAATTTTCCTAATATTATTACATAATAAACAAGTATCAACATTATTCTAATACATATTTATTTTATATACGATGTAAATTATGTTGTCATTATATTAATTAAAAAAAATGTATGTAAATAAAATATAAATGCGATTGTTATACTTACCAAAATGCTCAGACATACAAAGCATTTCAGCAAAAAATAGACTGAGTTTTTCATTATTAATTGCTTGTTTTATTATTTTCACAAAATAGATTTGATTGGCCTTTCACACTTGAAATTCTGATGGAATGATGATCTACGTCTAAAGTAATTGTTATTATAAGTTATAATGTAACATTCGTGATTATATAATAAATTCATAATAGGGTAGATAAATTTTATAACATGCATGCTTTTCAAAACTGCATCACGGTTCTTTATGTTTTCACCAATATAGTAGTCGTAAAAAATTTTTTTAATGACTGTATCACGATTTTACCTATTAATGTTCAAAATTTTATTGAGTAGTATCATGATGGGGATGAAATTTATTAGTTATTTTATTCAGTCGCACAGACTTTATTTATTAAGACTACAAAATTATCGGCGAGCACACAGCAAGGCATCTCTCATCACGACTGAGGAAACATGCCACTGCTAACTGAAGAGGAGATGGCTTAATTTAACCTCTCCTTCACATGGCTGTTAGCATACACCCATCTCACTTATTCACCAAGTTGACAACTAGCCAACAAGTCGAATCGATATACAGTACGAAAAGGACCAACGTATAGTAGTTATCAATAATAGGCGGGTAAAATTGAAAATATTGATTACTAATAATCACCTTATATTTTGCACGTCTCATTACATACTACATTTGTTATGGCTTTGAAGCTTAGAATGAGCAGAAAATGGAGACATAAAAAAGTTAATAAAAGATGTGATACTATCTAACAAAATGGTCTAATAGCAGTCTATTGACTAAAATCACATTTCACAGTAAAAATTATGGTCAAATCTCTTTCTTTACAACCTTCTCTCCTAAAATATACTTATAAAAATATTTAAATCAGGTATTACTCCTTTACCTGCAGTTTTATTCTGTCGGTAATATAACTTCCTTCGATATCTTCTACTACATAATTATTTGTCTGAATTTAATAATTTACCATGTGCGGATGTTTAAACTTTAATATCAGATTTTTATTACTCGTAACAGTGTTGTCAATATTTTTGATCGTGATATAGTCACCGGCAAACAATACAATACAATCTGACAAACATCTTGGTCAGTTAATTTTATCAGTCACTATATTGTCAGATAGACTGTTTTTCCAAAACCTTCATTTTGGCTGGCCGTACTTAAGGGACGAGGGGGAGACAGACAGGCGTTATGAGGTTGAGAAAAAATATTTCTTAGATAAAATAGTATCAGTCCAAATATTCATCACATGTTAATACATGTTTCATATACATACAAAAAAATGCCAGGTCGATAGCTTGGTGGAAAACCATTGCTGGGATCAGTTAATACTACAAAAAAAATATTCATTCTTGGCAATAGTAGTAGTTCTCACATAACGGCGGTCTCTAGGGGCATAGCGTGCCTATGATATATATTTTTTAGCTGATATAATTGATCGTCAATGTCTAGTTCTTAATCGTAATTTTATTAATTTCCTTTTAATGAATACATAATATAAATTTTCCGTTCTTTTTTCGAACCAAAACAATGGGCAAAGTGTAAGGGGAAGTACTCGGTCTATTTTTCAGCTGTCACTTATTGTTTTATTTTAATTCGCTTTGCTTTCCTCTTATATCTTGGAGCCATTTTTTTTCTTGGCATATTTGAAAGCATAATCCTCATGATTGAATGAACATCCGCTGCGCACGCTACATACAATGGTTTTTTCACTTTTATTCATACAGAAATCAAGGATCAGGATATCTTTAGCATGACGACATTTTGACTGTGATCAATTTCGTTATGCTTGTGCATCATCATAACTACATTGTTACTCTTCTCCTCTAAAACGACTAAATGGACTTTTATTTATTATTGCAAATTTTATAAAAATAATATTATAATGCAAAATATCTTACCTAACTAGGTTTTCGCCTGTACTAGGGAAGACATCTGTCTATTACTTAAAAGACTTATTGCCGCGTCGAAAAAAATCGAAAAATACTCATACATAATAATCACAAATAAATATTGAATTTGAATGGAGTGTTCACTTTTGGATAGCTTGGTTCTTCGGCAAGGCATTATTCGGTTATTATTAATAATTAATGTGATTGAGTCGTAAAACTACTTATCAGGGGCAAGATGCAAGATGCACAGCGAAAATTCATTCAATCGTAAGTATTATGACTTTAATTATGACAAGCAAATGACAAGAGAATATGTGGCTGAGATTAATATTTTTGACGGCTTATGTTTTCCAATTTGTTGTAAAGCTATGAAGTTTTGGGACACGAAAACTGTAATTGTGAAAAATTGTTAAATACTATGTACTCAATAAATGAATTTGAAAAAAATGACATTTGAAAAAAAAGACACATTTTACGATAAACAAAGCCCAGAACCAGACTCTAGACTTAGCGGGAGTTGACTTAAGCGTACAATGTTTCTCGCATGGCCAACTTTATTGGCCCTGTCTCTTGTTATCCTCAGGAACATTCATAGAAGGAGATCTTTTAAGTTATAACACAATGTTTCTCTCAATGCTACAATGTATAATCAATCTCAGTGCACATTAGAATAAACAATTTTTACCTTTCTGTATTATATTGTTTGTACAAATTTAATGTTATAAGTAGGTAATCCTAATAACTTTTTTGTAGATAATTATATCAAATAAAATACTTTGATACCTAATTACCATTTTTACTTTCCTTTGCCTACTGAAAATTCTTGAGATCTTGCTTAGATCTTTTAAAACTCCACAAAAATGTTAGACCATGTGAGTTTTATTTGTGTAGGTCGGCGGTCGGGCGCTCCACGGCTGAGGTACTATGTGCTTGTTTCAGTCGCATCAAACATCTCAAGCCGGTGCTACATGTTTCGATTTTTCAGTTTTTCGTTGGACCGATTATCAATATAGTACTTACATTAAATAAAACAGATCATATTAGTGAAAATAATTATTGTATAATATCTGTAAATATTAGTGTGAACTTATACTGAGCATGATTTTGTACTAACAATAATATACATTAAAATATATACTTCTGAATTTATCCACTACAGTGTATGCAACTTCCCTAGATTCTTTTACGACTCTCGGTTTTGCGCTAACAGCGTCCTCGTAACTGTTCCGACTGTGCGCGTATTATGTCATCAGCCCTTCATGTCGGTACTCTAACTGGCAGATGTTTGTGGGTTCTTGGGTGTCCCATTTATTGATTGACATCTTGGAAATGTACCACCATTTCAGGGATGTAATAGTTCTCTATATTGAAGTTTGTTCTCGTATCCAAGTATATCTCATAAAGTTGGAAGTGTAATGAAATCCAAAGCTCTGCTACTCAGAACATTTCGTCAGAGTCGTGGTTTCTGTTCCACATGAGAACACTGAAAAGGCCTATTGGTTTAATGCTTATGCAAGTATTCAAAATTTTATTAAATTAAATTATAAAGAAAACATCACTATAATAAAAGTCATTATATCTTCAATAATGTTTTATTTTGGTAGAAACAAAGCCCCTGGTAAGACCTATATCACTTAATTTAATATAGTATCAGGTATTAAAATAATTTACATTTATGAGACATCAATATTTATTTTCTTTTGCTATTCTCAAGGATAGCTGGGGGCTGAACAATTTTATAATTAAATTCACCTAGACACATTTTAAACATTAATTAAACATTTAGAAGTTAACATATTATATTTTTTCAACTAATACATTACAACGCGCTTATGCATAAGCATAAGCTTAAGATGATCAGAATTCTGCTTTATAATTTTCTTGTTGTTTTCCAAATTCTGCTTATCTTGACAGTATGGTTCAGTGTAATCGTGATCGACTTTTTCAGCTGAAAGTTGGCTGCTGGCCATAGATTTTGATAAACTCATCAATTGTCATTATTAATGTTCACCTTTTCATTGTGTTAGCTAAAATTTTAAATACTAAAAAGTTCCTGGGTTGGAGTTTAATAAAAGTATATAATCATTTTTTTTATAAGCTGTCATAATATCACAGGTTCGGAAGTTATATTCTTGAGATATTAGATAATCTTGCTCATCCAGTGTTCAAGTGAAAATTCAATATTCTAAATTCAATCTCAAGATGTTGATCTTGAGAATAATTATTTAGCCAATTATTTACTATTTTTTTCCCAAAGTATTTAACAAATCAGCCCTTTTATTTACCAGCCTATGTTAAGAATAAATTAACAAATATGACAGTAATGGTTTAATAAAACTTTAAATTTATCAAATTTTATGCAGCTGTAATCCAAGTTATTGTTTTTATTGAGTCGCAACATTTTTCTTACTTCCGTTTCTGATCCGTTTTGGTTACGCTTTTTTGTCTATTTCTTTTTGTATTTGTCTATTAATCTGTAAAAATAAAACTATTATTGTAGTTTTTGATTTAATTGAATATTTATTTGGAAAACTAACATAACAAGATACAAAAAATTATACACACATTTGCATTGAATAGTAACTACTTTAGTATTTTGAAGTCTCATGCTAACAAAAGCTTTTATTTATTATGTATAAACAAATCACCTGAAAAGATGAATGACACAATCTTTGATAATATATTTTTAAAGTTATTCACGGTTTCATTGAGAATCCCGTAATACTCAAAGATATTGGTTTCTTTGTTCCGGACCGTTTTACTAGAGCGCGGAAGCAGACGTTATTTAGGCGGTTAGCGTGTCGTACCGACATATACATCGGCGTCGTAAATTCCATTTCCGCGGAGATTGAAATCTTTGTTTGTTAGCCCAATAGGCTTAAAAATCTGCTTTCTATTACACCTTTGTGAGATCAGCGTGAATTATTTATTTGTAATTTAATTCATAAGTAGTTACTTTCTATTTTTGTTTTGAAACCCATTGTAATTATTATTATTTTTAATGCATATGTGTACAGTTTTACAGCTGATAAACCTATATCTTTGATTATTGCATTCTTGTGAATAAGTACTCATCTAAACTGTTTTCATTTAACCAAAATCCTTCATCTTTATCGCATATCCATTATTATTATAATTTTTGTTAAAATATCATCCTTTTCTTATTTCATCTAATTAGATTGTTACATAATTTTACACTAAAGAGGACAGGTGAGAGTTAAAAATGCAATTTTAAAAAACTCAGCGCTGAGTTTAAACCGACATCCTGCGCTCTCAAGTTCAGGACTTCTTTAGTAGCTTTACTACCCCGAACGATACAATTTTATTGCTCCTTATGTTCGTCCAGTTTATAACACAAATATTCATTCGTATACTGTCTTGGTTCGCTAACATTATACTCATATCGTTTTAAAATGTTATAAAATTTCCTTATTATAAGTTCTTGACGTCGATAAACATTAATTGCTCACCATCTGTATGGGTATTTGTATGTTCACAGTTATCCTCCACAACTATGTCTGAAAAATGAAAGGATAACGTTAGTTAACCCGACTGGACATTCTACACAACACAAATTCTGCTGTAGTCATTATTATCTTGGCCGTAAATGGCAACTTGTCAAGTAGTGTTATAAACTCACTTGCAATTTTTTATAGCTGGTTAAGTGTGAATGTTGTTTATGCCCAAATATGAAAAATATGAAACATCTTGCGAACCTAAATAATCTAGTATTGATGATTTTGATAGTAATATAGTACTAGGAAGCCCCAGTCGCAAAGGTGAAACCTATGCTAGCAGCATATTGGAGCGGAGAAGTGCAAAAAATTTAACATGGTATTTCCCATAGTCAAAATATTTTTAAACATATTTTTTTGATTATTTCAAATTTTAAAATTCCGCGTAGATTTGATTAAAACTTTAAAATTCTAAAATCGGCGGTGATATCATTGAGATCTGATATCACAAAAATTTCGCTATTGGAGTCGATCCATGTGATCTACGCTTCGCTTTCTTCGCTCCGATTAATGAATAATTTATATAGTAGACTAATTTATGCAGTAGTAGTATAGTAGAGATCGTAGTAGTCTAGAGGTTAAGGTGTTGAATAATTCATTGAATAATGTTCGCGACTTCCAATCAGCATATGGTCATTACCACCGTTCCCACTGACTAGTATAGGCACATTTGGCCTAGTTGAGTAGGTCACAAAATAGTTGTATGTGACTTAGGTCATAACAATCCTAAAAAAAATAATGATTAATTTACTTAGTAATCTAGTTTGATGTAATTCATTGTTTTAAGTCACAAACCAATCCACCAAGTAAATGTTCTCTGGTTGAGATGATAAAAATAGACTGTATGAGAGTTAGGTGAAATGGCGACTCACCTGATGGTTGGCCTGCCGTAGTTTGTCTGAATTCGAGGATGGAAACGGGATAAAAAGGCACACAGCCTAACCTGTGATGTTTTTCTGAGCAGCGGCGTCGGCTTTTTCAACGGTATAATTTAGTTTACACGCAATAATATTTTATATTTTTTTAAATTACTAGCTGTTCAAACCCAGGTTTCGCCCCGGGTTGGCAGCTAGACCCTGTAGGTTCTTTGGGATGAGTCACTTCGCAATTAATCTTCAGATTCTTTAGCCCATCCACGAGCTTTTATTTCATTTTTCGTAAAAACGCCTTCAGAGCCCAACAACTCGTGCCTGTGGCTCTCGGATGAACTGAAACTAGTTGACCGTTGACCTAAAAATGCCCAAATACACTTTCCTAGCATGTTACCTAAATAATTCTGAAAAAGGTATATAAAAAAGTGTATACCATGCTCCCTCTCTATCTGCCTGAGATGGAAAGAGAGTATTTTAGTTTGTCTATTTTTATTTTTTTCTTTAACTTTGCTTTTGATAGGTTTTTACTTTTTATTTTGGTTGTTATCTATTTATTGCTTTTGCATTTTATTATATTGTTTTTTGTTTTTCCTTTTTATTATTGATGTAACCCTTTTGAAACTTTTATATAGAATGTTTTTTTTTCACCCACAGAAAAGGCACCATCTTTGTGGGGAAATGTAAAGGTGTTTGTAAAAAAATAATAATAATGTTTTTTTAAAAAAAAAAAAATCCCATGCAATCTGCCAATATTTTTCACCCTCTTAGGGGGTTGATATTAAGAAAAAGTAGCCTATGTTCTTCCCCAGGTTTCAAACTTCCCCAGGTCTCCATACCAAATTTCATCAAAATTGCTTTACCGGCTTAGTCATGAAAATGTAATATACAGACAAACTTTTGCATTTATAATATGAGTATTTATTTATTTCGTTGATATATAAAACGGTGATTACTTCAAATTGTATTCTTTATTAAAAAAAACGGCCAGTGGCTGTACATACAAATTACTTAATTATAAGACATGAAAATGTGAAAGACAGAAATATTTTTGTTTTAAATAAAGTGTGTGTAGTGTTCTAGGAGTGTAAAGAGCCTAAGGGTGTGTGTAAGGGTGTGTAGGGGTGTATAAGGGTGTATATGAATGTGTGTTTAATGTAGATTTAAATAATTGTGCATGGAAAAAAAACTGGTGTACTTGAAGAAGGGTGTGTATTTGAGTCTGAGGGTTTATGTGTGTGAAAATAATGATTGGGTATGTTATATATTTTCTCTGATTTCTTTAATAAATAAATCCTTACCTAAATGAAATAAGTCAACATTACTAAGGTTGATATTATATGTTGTATATTATAACTCTGATATTATAACTCTGTACAACTTTGCATTCTGAGCATGTTTAGTACAGTGCCTCGGCAAATAGAAGAGGTATTAAAGGTTATGACTGAGCCTCTTCGGTACTCTCCGAGATATATGTCCGGCAGTTTACACTCCATCGTGTCAGTTCAGCCATCTGCTGCTGATAGTACTGAGCTATATCATCCTTTTTTTAATATATTTTTTTTGTCCTGCTTCACATCTTTTGCTGTTTAATGATTTTTTAATCATTTAAGTCTCAAAATAATATAATAAATTAAAAAATATTTATAAAAAAAAACTAGCTTTTCAACCCTGGGTTGGTTGGCTGGCTAGGCCTTGCGGACAGCGCATTTTATATCGACCCTCTGGTCATAAATGAAGCCCTAAGACCCGCCGGGTCTTAGGGCCTCATTTTGTTTAGTGTCTTTGACATCTCGTGTTGTCAGCCCTTCAGACCTCTTCAGACCTCTTTATCCTCATACATAAATTACTCCGCCTTTTTCACTTAACATTCGAAAAATGGTAAAACATGGGTTTATTTTTTTCAAAGGTTTTCTAAATACAAATTTTGGTACATTTTTTTTTCAATTTCTATCAATTATTACGTGACTGTATTTTGTTCATTTATTTGTCGATAATTTTAAAAATATTATGAATTAAGTTAAGTATGTATTGAGTATTATGAAATATTTAAAATAGATTAAGAATAGATAAAGGTTATTTTATGTAATCGAATGCTTACTGGTAGGTGCGGCCGCCTCTGAAACAGAAATGAAAATATATCAAGATGCTTAATAAATGTATTTAAGCTATTTATGTTATGATAATGTCAATCAAAAAAATAATTTCAATTAAGATTCTTTTACTTTCGGGAACAGTTTAAGCAAATAAAGTGCCTAATTTTATGCTCCCGACATTTTTCTAAATTAATTTCTTAAATAGTAGATTAACTCTAAACATCTGAACATTCTGGAAAGAACTGTCGAGAAATCACAATCCCGCTCGATTGAGTTCTGTCAGTTATGAGTCAGTTGCGATAGAATTGGAGGTTTAGTTGCGTACTTATTGTTACAGCACGTAACAGTACTTATTGTTATTTATTTCAGATAAAGTTTTTAAATGTCCGTAGTTTCAAAATCAAGTGGAAGTAAGAGGAAACTTGTAGATGAGCATCGTATCGTTTAAGAAAAGTGGGAAATTTATTTTTTTTGCTGTGAAGTAAAAGACAAAATTATTTGCTTGATTTGTAACAGTACAGTCATGTCCCAAAATTATATAATATAAAACGTCACTATATGATAGTCATAAAATTAAGTTTGACAAATTTGCAATAAGTTTGAATTAAAAAATATTTAATAAGATGTCCCTTTAAACAGAGGGTATTATGATTCTGAGTAAAATATGAGTAGGGAAATAGAAACATTAGAAAAATTACACACGGACAACTTTGCAAATCTGTTTAAATTATGTCGATAAGTTGGCTGTAAGTTTTTTGGTTTTTTTTTTGTCTTTTTATTAACTCAGTCGACAGTAATGAGAAAAATGACCTGGCCGAACTTGACACACTTGGTATTCGAACCCAGGACCTCTGGATTTAGAAGTAGGCGCTTATACCACTGCGCCACCAGGCGAAGTAACTACCTATTGATGTGTAATAAAAGAAACTTGATGCTAGAGCGAATACTGGGTTCCTCTGAGTTCATAATAATATACTTGATTATTCTACTTGACAGAAAGTTAAAGCTAGTGACTGAGTTATAGCATTTGTGTTCTTTTGTAACGTACTACCTGGAGTCATACAGGATGTCCAGAGACCATTCCTGAAGACTTGGGCGGGTGTTTATGTTCCCTATTACGAGTAAGAAATTATATTTATTATTTTTACTAAAGCGCTGGTGTAAATTGTCCTTAGCGTGCCGACACCTTGTAGCCTTGATCGGCGCACGGCCAATGACCCGGCATCGCGAACCGACAATCAGCAGGCGATATTACAACAAACGCTTAATATCATCACATTAAGTTTACATTTTTTTTCCCCCATAAACCATGATTAATTTTGATATGTTTTCTTTACGAATCATATTTGAAATCGCAGGACCAATTAGCTTTTAATTCGATTTTCACTTACCAACATGATTGAGAATACCAACTGAAAAAAGAGAGAATCACATTAATAATTGGGTTGTATTACACCAATACATTAAAAATAATGTAATGTATTCTTACGCTGGCCATTCAGGAGATCTGAAAAACATAAAAATATATTAATGACAAGGAAATTATCTTATCCTCATCTTTCTTTTTTAATATTTTTTCTTTCAACATTTATTTAACTTGAACATCAATCTTATTGACCTTAAAAATTTAGACAAACACTGTGTAAATTGCTTTTGAAGATTGCTTTCTACTTTATTAATGTCATTAGTTTTTAAATGAGCCGAAATTCGTTTCTTTGCGTTAAACATTGATAATATTTTTTATTTATGCTCGTTTTAAATGGCAAGTTTATTATCGCAAGAGCTAAATCATCCGGCAAACCAAAATTGGACACTTTTAGAACATTACAACTAATATATTGAAAAAATAATAATATAATTATGTATTCAAAAGCCCTTGTGTGTAAAAACTTTTGACTATACGTCAGTATCCTTACATCGTACAATAAGTTTGTAATTTAAATTAAAATAGGTTATTACAACTTTAAATACTCTTAAAAATTACAAAATGTCAAAAAAAACAAAGATTAAATATCGCACACTAAATTGAAATTCAAATACCACACACACACACACACTAAGGTAAAATGTTACCAATTTCAATTGTAAAAATATAACCTATAATACCGTATCTGTAGTACAAAAAAAAACCTGCGACAATATTCCGCAATAAGTTAGATGGTCGTTATTAACATGGAAAAAAAATGGTTACTCTTTTTTAATTTACAAAATATTAAGGGAAAATTGTTAAAAATGTATACGTTAAATAATTAGTGTAATATTTGTATTATTTTGTTTTAATTGTAAGACTTGTAATCGGCAATATTTGGATTTCGATTAAGAATATTTGAGAATGTAATGTTTGTTACAATAAACGATGGCTATTCATTAGTTGGGCAGACATTAAAAGCTTAGTCTAGACTTGAATTACTGATATCGTTAGCTTTTAATTAAACCAAAACCTATTTCTAAACCTCGATATTAGGTGTACTTTTCGGTTTATGAGGACTGTGATTCCGATTTTAGTAAAATAAACTTTCACCTAATAGGAAAGTACGGTTAAATGCATGTCCCGACCGCTTCGGGCGTTTCGTGATTTCGGTGATCGGTGACATGATCTACAAACAGGCAGATAGACGGACGTAGAGTCACTTTCACAAATATGTGTAATAGATTATGGTCGATTAAATAAAAACGTAATTAATAAAATAAACTTAATACTTATTGTTTTTCATTTTCATACTTAAGCCTCCGAGTAAACCTGGAAAAGAAATTAAATATAAAATTGAAAATATAATCATTTATGTATTTTAATTTAGTTTAAAAGAGCTGGGGGGCGACGTTTAATTAAAAAGTTTTTTTATATGGCATGACGAAAAGTCACATAATTATTGAAATATCGTACGTAAAACCTCTATAGAAGATACCAATTACTGTTCCCACTGAATTATGAAGAAAAGTTTTAATAATTTTTTTTATAGGATTTGTTGACTTTTGTGCTCTACTCAACTAAGTTAAATTTGCTGTTGCTGGAGAATCTTAAAAAAATGATATGACTATAATGTTTGGATTCGTAACTAGACGTAACTAGATTACAATCTCGAATATCTATATTTTTATTTTACATAGCCGTATTTTATTCATTAGTTTTTTTATGGGTCTAATCAAAGTTTCCCAAAGGTTTTGGCCCACCGACCACTTATCATATATTAACACTGCCTTTCTTATTCTCCGTAAAGCGTAGGTGGCAAACTTACTAATACTCTCATGATTAGTGCTGCCATGGCAGTCATGACCCTCATGTGGGTCATGGGTATCATGATCATGACAGTCGCCTGGAACTGCCGAAAGTTGAAACTGAAACAAATAAAAAAAAACCGCCAAGCTTGTATTTATTTATCAAAACCATTTGTTCTAATATGACAAACTAAAATTATATTTGATAAATAAAACTCAATTTTATATTTTCAACTAAGTAGGTATTATGATTCACTTTACTATGTTACTTTTTCATATTCACTTTAACCTTTTTAATATTCTAAATTTATATTTATTCAAAGACTTTTATTTTTATTAAGCACCAAAATACATTAATTTACAAAGCAGTCATTAGAACTAGTTCAAATAATTTAGCTAACAAGTGACTGCCGCTATTGTACTGATGTTCCCAGCATTCTTAACTACCAAATGTGGCTATTGTATCACAACAACTTGTTCAACAGAAAGTTGTTATAAACCTAATTTTGCAGATTTTTAAAATGAATGAAGACGGTTAAAGTTTTAAAGTTGTTAGTCTTAAATAAAAAAAAAAACATCGATATATTTTTTTATTATATTTTAGCGCCGCAAAAATACAACAAAATTAAAGATTTAATGATTCTATATTTTCATTCAAAATAAACATATTTCCCCTTGCTTGTTTGGGGGGTAGGAAACAAACCGAATTAATAAATTTAAAAAATTAAAATTAGATAAATATATGTAAGTATTACCAAAATGGCCAGACACATGAAGAATTTTACAAATAACTGCACCGAGTTGTTCATAATTAATTGTTTTTTTTTATCCTTTATACAAAATAGATTTGCTTAGCCTTCCGCTTTTGTAAATTTAATGGTATAGTGGTCTATGTTTTAAATAATTGCTATTATAAGTCGTGTCCAACATTCGTGATTATATAATCAATTCATAACAGAGTAGATAACTTTAATATCTTCCTTGCTTTTCCCAATTACATCACTTGTTTTATGCTTTTACCGATATAGTAGTCGTAAAACTTCTTTAATTTAATGACCGACAATTTGTGTCACGATCTTTCCTATTATGTGTCCAAAGTTTGTTGTTATAATTCAATTAATTTCTCTACAATATTTAACAGTAATATTGGTTAAATGCAACTTTTGCATTTTTCAAAATCACCATTGCACTATCTGAATTGAAACACAGAAATTGAATACTTTGAAAGCGACTTTAAAACCCTTCTAAATACATTAATATCATCTATTTAGAATAGACATACTTTTAGGTAGATTTCATTAGGAAAGCTATCTATTGCAATGGGTACCGTGTTAGCTACCATAACTTCTGGAAAATTTCGATATATCTTCGCGTTTCACACATCTCCTAGAACCCAAAATCACCCTCATAAAAAAAGTTTATAATAATAATAATGACACAAAATCTCAGTAAAGTTCGTTAATGGGCAAAATCAGTTTTTTCGAACAAGTGAAATTTTGCTATGACTTTCTTAGTGATATCTAACGATATCTAATTCATTTAAATTTTATATAATTCCTTCGATAAGGGTAAACTTTTTTGATTGCACTAACCATTGGTCTTAGGGGTAGGACAAACTGCTTTTTCAAACTGAAAAAAATCATACTTTCCTTAACAGGCACGTCATCAAATCAGTTCAAAATGTTAATTGTAGGCCAATAATTTCCCTACAATTTTTGTTTGAAACAATTTTCTATATGAGCAACCCTTATAAAGAGGGATTCAGCAGTATACGGACACTCGCTGCGCAAGGGTAACTACCGCGCGGCGAATGGATTGTGCGGCAGTCCGCGCAATGTTTGATACAAGTTCGTTAAATTGGCGTTCGCCTATCTCCTACTTTGATTTGGTGAAATCTATCACCGCCCTCCGGTGTTCCGAAAGGGATATTATTAAGTTGTTTTTGTTTTTTTTTAAATAACCAATATATTGTGTAACTTTCCTTCATATGATAAACGCTGCTATTTTTATCGCTTAATTACCATCTTTCCTTACTCAAGCACAAGCGTATTTAGTTTAGTTGATTACAGAAAAATGTATTTGTTTCGTGTCATTATTTATCTTACATTTTGTAGCTATTATTATTTAAATTCACTCTTAGAATATTCATTAATGAATGTGTATTGTAATTGGTACAGGTGTAACGTGTAAATATTTTTTATACAGATAAATACATATTTCGGGTGCTCCCTTCCATGACTTTAATCTCCAGAAGCTGCGTTTCGACCATGTCTTACACCTGAACCTGGAAATGTAGCGTTTTGTTTTTCTTGCTGTTGCCGTTTTGTTCTTGCTAAGGAAGCAGTTACTGTATAAAATCGACGGTCACTGCCTTCTTTGGTACAGACGGCGTCTAGTTAAGAAGGCAGCCGGTCGCTTTATGGTTACCTTAAATAGGTATTTAACTGTTACTACTGTTCTGTACATGTATGTATTTTGGTGTATAAGAATAAATAAATAAATAAATAAAATATTTAGTTTGCGTCCTTTAAATACAGGGTTGAAATTGGGGTGAAATATTTTATTAGTACCTATTGATAAGCGAGTAAGCACCAATTCTTCTGATAATCTCGTAACATTTCTTTTTTCTTCTCCTTAAATTTATATTATAATTTCTTAATACACAAAAAAATACATAGAAATAAAAATAATCTTTATTTATTTAATTAACGCATAGCACTACATTGATAGTACTTAGCACTGAACTAAAAAGAAAAATCACCAATGAGTGCAAACCCCCCGGTATGTTGGAGTCCTTATTTTGCCTTGAGAGTCCGTAGAACCTTAGTCATATTGCTGTGGCAAGATGGCGGTGGTTCGGTGTATCTCTTCCAACACATTGATTGCTATTTCATCCCATCAGGCTAAGGGCCGAAATTTCAGTCCTTGCTTAAAGTCGCTCTTAGTTAGGATCAACTTAACATTTAAGCATAATTGAATTGCGCATTTCATTTACTTTTTAAGTTTGACTTTGTTAAGAATATGTTTTCGCACTCGTGATTAGTTTGCTACTCGCCGTTATAGTATGTGTATACAAATCTGTCGCCACTGTCGCATCCACCAATTTATTTTTGTTCCATCTTAAATTATAAAAGAATTAAATAAAACAATTCAGTAGCAATGGACTTGTGCCGTTTATTTTAAAGTAATATTAATATTAAGCTGTACAGAAAAACAAACAGCAAATATAATTTCTTCTTCGACAGACTCGCTTTTTGGTTTCCTTTTTATACTCCTTAATCATCTGAAATAAAAAATATATAGATACTTGATATTTGAGATACGTTTGTAAAATGAACCTTATGTGAATGATGAAATAATTAAATGTGTTATATAATGTAGAGTGTGATCATTTCCGAAAATATAAGCGAGGGTTTGTGCTACCTATTATGAGTGAGAAATTATATAAAACATGCACGAAAGATTTATCCACATTTTTTTTTAAAAAACGGATTGTCTAAATTTGGTCGACGCGTGAATTCCGACTCCGCGCGGGTCGATACCATGATGAATTTTTATAAACCCTCTTTACAAATAATCATAGAAATCGCAGGAGAAATATTTGAAATGAAAACTTCTATAGGCAGGGGTCGGACGTATTTTGGATGGGGAAAATTTAATGGGTTGTCGTTACCACATGATAATGTTAACAGTATTAATTTTAACACCCTATTCTTGTCGCTGGTCATATTAGTTCCCGTCGTCTAGTGGTTATCACGGTTGCTTCACATGCACAAGGTCCTCGGTTCGATCCCGGACGGGGGTATAGTTTTTTTTTTTAGGTTTTCCGTCGGCAGTCCTCAATGACTGTATATGTTATTTTAACTGATAATATTAGATTTAATAGCTATAAAAATTAAAAAATTGGGTTGTATCGATCTGCTCAGTTTTATTTATTAACTTTTCAGTTTAATTTTTATTATTACATAGAAATTATGGTGGATCCCTAGGTTGTTCGAGTTTTGGTAACCCCCAGTACTAATTTTTCAATGTTTAAGAATATCAAGATTTAAAAAAAAATAAATAAATAATGCGGTACTTAATAGAAAAACGATTGTAGGTGTATTATATTTATATTATATAATTAAAAATAAACCAGTAACGAAGTATTTTATCGTAAATGATCTTGGCTAGTGAAAAAATTTAGTATTTAAATCACTCCTTAGCAACGATCTTTGCTCCTTAGTGTATTCTAGTTTTGATTAAGGTAAACTAGTTGTGGTAAAGCTCTTCTTCGGAACTATAATTAACCAGGAAAACGGGTATTAACTGAATTGGTGTTTCGACTGTAACATATACGACGTATCTCAATTTTAGGATTGGCGTGTCTAAAAAAATATTTACTAACTTTTTAATATTTACTAAGAAGATAGTATTTAGTATAGAAAATCGTTAATTAGCCGGAAAAAGCTTACCATCATCTGGATAGTCTTCTGTAAATAAAGAATAATACGGTTATTGCACGGATATGGTAAAAAGTATAAAACCTTATTTAATCTGTTTGTCTTATTTTATTTTCTCTGATGCACATAAATAAAACAAATTTATGAATCGTTTTTAATGCTAGAAAAATGTTACAATACATGCCAAAAATATAATAATATTTTTATGTTATTTATATTGAAATAAGGTAAAAAACAGTCTTCCGTCTTCAAATTTAAGCTTGGACTACACATTTGGGGGAACTCTTTTTCTACATACATCTGGGACGTTGAAAACCGGATCATAAAATTGTCGTGTAACTGGGAAATGAAAAATCACATCCGGGAGAACTATAAAAATATCTTTAAACGCTCAACCTTCTGTCTGATTTTTTTTTTTGAAATATAAAATCGCTCTTTATTTATCATCCTGATAAACCCCTTAAAATCTCGTTAAAATACCAACATAAAACATAAAGACAAATTAGCAATAAAGTGCTTTTTATGTTCACCTTTAAAACCTTATACGGCAAGCGGCAATTATGCGTGCGGGTCCCCACTTTATAAAATAAATTACCGGGTGATAGTGAGTGGTGCGACTCACAGAAACAGAAATGTTTGTTTTGAAGTTATATATACTTCTTTGCGCCCGTTCTACCCATTGGGGATGGGATGTTGGTCGAGAAACCGCGTCACGCGTTCGGAGTAAAATCTGTAGCGTGCCTTTTTATGCGTTCTCTACCAAAGATAGACCAAGAGTCTCGGTGGGTCAGTGGTTAACGCACTCGTCTCCCACGCTAGAGTCCCTGGTTCGATCCCCGGCTGGGATTTTTTTTTCACAAATATACGAATATACGAACTTAATAATGATAATGTATAGGTGTATAGTATAACATTGAAGGGACTTATAATAATATATTGAAGAGAAATATATTGAATAACAGAGAAAAATGTCTTATATTTCATTTATATATCTGTGTGTGTGAGTGGGTGTGTGCGAATGGCCAAAGAAGGATAACTTCCACCATCTGGTTCGACGCAGACCCATTTTTTTTTTTAATGAACAGTGACCCGTAATACGCTTTAACAAAAATCTACAAAGATTATTTGTGGATGACAGCAAGGACCGCACCGCAGAACTTTTTATAATGAAGTTAAAATTTTAAGTGATAGTAATTAAAGTCAAGTTAAAGTTAAAGCAATCTGAGGAAGCTTACCTGAATCCTCATGTTTTTTGCCATATCCTAGAAAACATTCAAACGATGGCAATGCATTATGTTGGATATATGAATTATAAAATCATATATTTTTTATATCAATTACAAATGGAAAATGAAGTTTTTTTTTATCTTTATCTTGCGGGCACACTTAATTATCATTACTTTCGCCGAACTTTTACAAAATATTATAATGCGCTGTGTATTATTAAATTTACTGCCACTATCTGCCTAACTAACTGCCATATCTAACTAACATTTGACTATTTTGGATTGCATATTTACCTAGAAGACATTCTTACTCAGAAGGAGTTTTCGATATTCTCTTCTTTGTATTTTAATCTTTTTTATATTTTGTTTGTTGTCTGCCGCTTAGCGCGTATGTTTGTACATAAAAAATAAATATTAATATAGAAAAGTCTAGCTTAGGACGGGCATTACCTAGTGCTTTGCATATAAGTCAATTATGTATTTTGTTACCATGTCAATGTCACTAAAATAAATAAATAATAAAAATATAATAGCAAACAAAAATCGATTACATTAAAATCTGGAAAGCGGACAAAATTACTGGCAAATACAGCATTTTTCTTAAAAATTAAATGGATAATGACGTGTAATAATAAATACCCTTTAGCAAAAAATCCACGCAAGTTAAGTTTTGCGTGAGAGTAAGGGCCAGAGGGTTTTGCAAGCTAGTGTACAAAAAACGGCTTACCTGAATCTTTATGTTTTTTGCCATGTCCTAGAAAAATTTTTTATCGACAATTAACTGGAGAGATTTAATAAATACTATCATAATATATACATTTTATAAAAAAAATGTACAGTACTTAAATAAATATTAAATCCGAAATATTCAATAAAAAGAAGCTCACCTGAATCTTGTTGGTTATGGCCATGTCCTAGAAAAGAATCATTTTTGGTTATTAACTGAAGCTATTAACTAAAATACTGTTAAATAAAAAATACATTTAGCTTCACTCCAATAGCTCATTGCTTTGAAATCATGCTTACCAATAATTATTTACTGACTGGGATGCAGCTGTGTTTTTGCCGTAATTAGTGAAATATATATTATTATTATGTTTTTTTATTATCCAAATATAATGTATTTTAAATAAATCGCTTAACCTACACAGTTCACAAGATCCTAGCTGTAGGTATATTTTTTTTCTGAGTTGCTTGTATTAAATGTATGTCCTTATCTAAACTTTCATTATTTTGTGATTAGGTTAAAAGAACGACGACCACTCGAAAATTGCTTTTACCAACTTCCATTTGGTCATTTTCCTATATCACATGATATCTACGGCAAATCAACCTAAGAAAATCAGGAAATCTACACTAGACTACCACAATCTCATTTAAATTCATTAAAATCTTTGTGGTTTGTTTTTCGATATTGAATAAATAGTAAGTTCCTAATTCTTATTTATTCAACTTTTCAGGTAGATTTCAGAACGGTAACAAAAAACATCGATAAGTTTGCTACCATTAAAACTGTAGGGTTGGCAGTAGTTAAATTGCACCCGGGGCTAAAAATAACATTTATTGGCTTTATATTATTTTTTTTTCGCAGTTGATTTTTGCCAATAAATTGTCTAGAGGAAAAAGCTTAAAAATAGCGTGATAGTGAGAAAAAACTATTTTTTCCCGTTTTTAAAGAAACCCCAAGTTTACATTTTACCCGCAGGACTAAGGTTAAGGTTGAAAATGTAATTTGAGGAGGCTTACCTGAATCGTCTTGTTTTTGGTCTTGTCCTAGAAAAGTTGAAATTTGTTTTTTTTTTACAAAATACTTTCGGGTTTCAAAATACTAATAAACATACCTTCGGGTCAACGCTGTTCGATGGAGCACTGATTATATTCAAAATCAGTAGTCAAAGATATATCATACCGATTTTGTAAAATGTGAAGTGATTATCCAATAATTATTTTTTATACTTTAACAATTAAACTTGTAATAAATAAAAATATGTAAACTTGTGAAAACAATATATATGCACGTCTAAAATAAAATATATTTAATAAATATAAAAAGTTATGCAGAAACTTAGGTAAATCTTACTTTGAAATCTATCATGAAATAATCAATATATTTACTACATATTTTACCTTAACTATAACACATATTTATTTATTTTTGGGTTAGGCGCTAAACAAAAATATTTACTAGGTTTATATTATGATCTGAATTTCGAAAACCGATAAGTTGTCGGAAAATGTTTACCTTCATCTGAACAGTGTTCTGAAAAAAAATAATAACGAGCATTGTTATTAGCGGAAAAAGTGCATTATATATTACACCCCGTTCTATTATTTTCCTACTAGCCGCTCTATTTACCTTATTTTCTTTATTACTGAATTATTATTCCTACTCTATTTAAAATAAATATTTAAAGTTACATTTTTGTGTTATCTATTTTATTTTTTTCTTGATAGGTAATAATTTAATTATACTACTTATGAAATCAGTGGTATCATTTGTTTAAGTTTTACTTCTTAAACATTAGTCTTTTTTCAATCCCGTGCAAAACAAACGCTAACGCGGCAGTCACACTATTATGTTGTCAATATGATGATTTTTACCCTCGTTTGATATATTTTTGTTAAATAAATAACCATTTCATCTTGAGTTGCAAAAAACTCTAAATTTAATTATTAAAACAAAATAATAGTAAAAAAAAATAATTAAACTAATATAAAATAATTATTTTCTTTTGTGAAGAAATTTATAAATTATTAATTAAGGTATTAATAAAGTATTTTTTTAAAAATAATAGTCTATATTCTTTTTTATAATACAAATAAGGCGGTTGAACACGCTGCAGCTTAAAATTAAATGAGATTGACTTCTACTCGTGTTTTTGGCTATGAAATTTCGTACCTTAGCGTATTATCATATACTGTAAATATGTTTGAGTTTCGACTATTCAAAATTTCAAAGCGTTTCCATAACATGTGATGAATAAAGAAGATAAATAATGATTAGTCTCACTAATCATTTTTTTGTCAATACATGTTAATGAATACAGAATATAATTAAATAATGATTAGTCTCACTAATGATTATTTGGCAATAAATGTTATTGAATACAGAATTTAATTAAATAATGATTATTCTCCCTGATCATTATTTTGTCAATAAATTTTATTGAATACAAAATATATTTAAATAATGATTAGTCTCACTAATCATTATTTTGTCAATACATGTTAATGAATACAGAATATAATTAAATAATGATTAGTCTCACTAATAATTTTACTGGAAAAACAGTTAATGTATTTAATAATATGTGTTATTTTGAAAGAACGAAGTTTGAAAAGCCATCCGATTTATTTAGCCTGAAATTAAGCTGGTTAGTGGTGAGTTTCGCATACGATTCTAAAATGGTATTCTATTAAATTGCGCATATCTTGCTTGTTTCGCTATTCTCATGATAGTAAATGAAGGGACAATGGTGCGACATACCCTTTAGCAAATAACCTTAGGTTCATTTTTAAGCGTTAGTAGAGGCCGCAGGTCTTTGTGGCCTTTGTGACCTGTAATAAAGTTAAAATAAAAATAGGAAGAAGCTTACCTGAATCTTCTTTATCTTGGTCTTGTCCTAGAAAAAACGTAATACTTGTAAGCATGTGGAGTTTTTATAAAATACTTCTGAATAAAAAATATTTTTTGATAAACACAGTTCATTATTACAATATTTTGGAGAATTTATCGGTGAATCCGAAAAATATCTTTTATAATTTACTTAAGATACTTTATAAATATTTTGATGACAATGTAAAATTATGTGAAATACTATCAGCATTGTAGATAAATCTTTTACCTAATCTTTGAAAATCTGAAAGTAAACCACTTTATTAAATTACTGCATATTTTGCCTTCGCTCTAAACGCATATGCCTCATTTTTAAGGTTACTATTTACTAACTTTATATTATTAACTAAGTTCAGAAAACTGATAAGTGGTCGGAAAATACTTACCTTCATCAGAGCAGTGTTCTGTAAGAAAATAAGTGTAGTTATTACCAGAATTACGTACAAAATATATTATACCCTGTTCTTTAGCCGCCATTTTATCTTGTTAGCTTTATCAACTAAATTTTTATAACTATCCTACTCTATGTTAAGAAATATTTAAGGTTATATATTTTTTTATGCTGTAAAATATTCAAATTGGTCTGTGCACCTAATATTTAACCTGTTTAGAAAAATAATTTCCCAATATAATTTATAAAACTTTAATAATATTATGTATGTACTGGCACACGGCCTAAATTAAAAGACTAATTATTGTAATAGATGATTAAGAAGTGTAGCGTCGCTTCATACAAAAATAGACGGTCAGGATATTTATTTATTTATTTTATTTAGTTTATTCAACAAATTTACAATATCATAATTTTATGTACCAGCCAAGCCACCTGCTGGAAACCAGGTGTGTAAAATACAGATATTAATAATTGTGAAACTTGTTCAAATTATTTTGTTCTCTATTTTACACGTCCTTTACAATAGATTCAATAATTATATACATTTTAATAGCTTAGTTTTTTTTTACAATAAAAAAATAAGTATACTTATAATAACATTTTAATATAATATTTAGCACGCTAAGCTAACACGGATATCTTGCTAGTTGCAGTAGTTTTCTATTTTTATACACTACGCTACACTTTATTTATACACTTTTATACGCTACTCTACGTATAGTCTTTTACCTCGCCGAAGTATACCAAGCTATCCAAAAGTGAAAACCCCATTCGAATCCATGCAGTGGTTTTGGAGGATTTTGACAATGCGAAAAGCAACTCTCGTTAATTATAAGTAGTATTGATGGAACAATAATTTTTTTGACAATATAAATATTGAATAAATTAAGAAGTTACGTAGGTAACCTAATATTTCAATTAAATATTTGATCTAATTAGTGTTGATAGGAAACACCCCTAAAGTCTTTGGGAAACTCTTTATTTTATTGGTGGGTAATATTTAAAAGTAATCGGAGGTAGCTCACCTGAATCGTCTTGTTTTTGGTGGTCATGTCCTAGAAAAGATGCAATACTTGTAAGCTCATATGGAGTTTTTATAAAATAAAATAATACTAAAATAAAAATTCTTTTCGGATAAACAACTTATTTTTTTTTTTTTAATCTAACAGATTTTTCTAATATTTGAAAGGCGTATATAAAAATTAGACTTGGACAGAATAGTCACTCGTATCATGTCCCAAAGCATACAACCTAACAAAAGTGGAATGGCGATCGATGCTAGAAAAAAGGTATGAGGGAAATTGCTTAGTAATCGGCTAACGAACATAATTTTGCATCAAATGTAAAAAATATTATTTAATACATCTTATTGTAATACATATATATTTTTCTTTTCAAACAAAAATTCTGGGTAAAAGGAGTACATATTTTAGTATGTATTTATATATAAATTTAATCATAATATGTGTAATTTACTTATATTAAAAAAAAAAAGAACACAAAACACTTCCTTTAGGGCAGACTTTTCAGTTTAGTCGAGAACGCAGCGAACAGAGGCTACAGTGGTGCTAAACGCTCACTCATTTTATTTACCGTAAATAATAAAATAAAATACGTATAAAATTACATGTACCTATATAATTAATATAAAATGTTAGGCACAAGTGTATTAACAACGTAGGTAAATATTACCCAATTTAACTTAGAAATCCAAAAAAATCACGCATAATTCTTATTTTTAGTTTAGTTAATAAAGTTTAACTGTATTTTACTAGTTTAAGTTTAGAAAACATACAAATAGTCGGAAAATTCTTACTTTCATCCGGGCAGTGGCCTGTAAAAAATCAATTATACTATTTTATTAATAAAATACAATGTTTAGGAGTAACTTTTGTACCCTGCCGCATATTGTTAAAAAAATATTACACGTTCTATTATTTTTAGCTTCCCTATTCGCTTATTAGCTTTAGAAAATATTTTTTTCTACTAGCCTACTAGTCAATTAAGGTTATATTTTTTTGTTATGAATTGTGTTTTCTTCTCAATGCACATAATTAATTTATTTCATGTTATTTATGATATACAAGTGTTTCATTAGGTTTATGCAATAATTTAATAATAATAAAAAAATAAATTCATATAAATTCGTATGAAATATATTCATTAAAGGAAGCTTACCTGAATCTTCATGTTTTAGGTCATATCCTAAAATAGATGTAATACTGATTATTAAAAAAAAAATCGTATAAACATTATGTTTTTATGAAAATATATACAGTATACATATATTATAGTATATAATAGAAAATATTACAGTATATAATAAAAATGATTATAATCCTTAATTTACCCAAAATACTTTATCCTGAACACATTTTTCCTAAACTAAGTTTGATTTATTTTTTTCTAGTTTAGGTTTTAATCGTCATTCTCGTACTACGTCCTAGTAGGTGATAATGATAAAAAATATGACATTTATGTCTTATTTGCCGCTATTAAAAAAACAAATCAAATAATTTTATACTCATTTCAATTATTATCTGTGAAGCGTTTGGTTCGCCGCGATTCAGAAGAAGTAACTATGCGTTTAAACTCTGATAGGATTTTATTTTCTACTGTTTTTGACTTACTTTTTTTGACACATTCAAAAACTGATTAGTAAAAACAAAAGTTGATTAGTTTGAAGTATAGAATGACCCCATAAAAATGTGCATGAGAAAAGGTTCACCTTGTATAGTATAGTTGTATAAAAAATAATGATAATAATGAAATAGTATCACAAATACGCATTGATAGGGCCGTGCTTAGTTTTTTCTAATCAAAGGAAGCTTACCAGAATCTTCGTGTTTTTGGTCATGTCCTAAAATATATGTAATAATGATTAAAAAAATAATACTTTCGTATAAACATTATGTTTGTTAAATATACACCGATTTTGTACAATTAATTGATAAGTTTAAACAAATAATAAAAAAATATGACAATCCTTCAATTGCCCAAAAATCCTTTATCCTGAACACATTTTCCGTAAACTTAGTTTGATCCATTTTTTTTTATTTTATGTTTTAACCGTCATACTCTTAGTAGGTAAAACATGCATATTAAAAATTAACTAAAATTTCTACATTTTTCAATATTATAAACAATAATTCTAATAATGAAATAGTATCAGAAATATACATTCATAGGGACTAGCGTAAATAAGATCAAGGCGGTGTCAAGATTTTTTCTATTATTTTTAGTATAAAAAAAATAATAAAAAAACTGTTTTCCTAATATTTATACTGGTTATTTACTGAATTATTTAATACAATTTAGTGGTTTAAAAATAAAAGTATTTTAGTTACCCATACAAGAAGAATAGAATGTACCTTTCGATGAAATTGTGAAAAAAAACGTTCAAGCTTTAGCTTTGAACTTTTATAACACGTTTTTTTTTTTGTATTTCGACAGGATTTTATCAACTACCCTTTCTATTATATTACGTGTATTTCAATTGTAATTATTTGCTTTATTAGGCTATTTAATTACTTCAAAATTGAATGATTATATTACTTGATGATTTCATGCATTTATTGTATTTTTTTTGCCTAATAAAGCCTAATAAATGTATTAAAAAATATAATATGTGTGTTTGCATAGTTCAATGGTCTATGTCAAAATAAGTAATCCGATGAGGCTTACCTGTATCTTCGTGCTCATGACCCAATCCTAGAAAAAAAACGCGAAATACAACACCTAAATAAAAATAACTTTTAATTAAACTCCGACATTTATTTGTAGAGTTCATGTCTGGGTGACCACTATGCGCAAGTTGCCAACCACCAGTTAAATATATCGCCAACACACAAACTCTATTTATTACGGTTAGTAATGATTAGAGCTAGCAACACCAACATTTTTGAACAATCACAGCGTGCTAAAATTCCATATTTGCAACTGATGACATATTTTTTAATATATTAGACATAATATAATGATATAATATGAAACATATTTTGAACGCTCAATGGCGACTCTAGGGAAACATAAATAACTCAATGCGTAGTATAGGCGAAATACTTACTCAAGAACCTTACTAAAGTCACTGTAGTATCGTTTGGTTTTGTGTGTGTGTGTGTGGGGGGGGGGGGGTTCAAAGCTATATATACGTGAGAAAATATAGCCAAACTGTATGACGATGTCAGTCATAAACAGATATAATATGTAATCTTTTTCACTTAACTGGGTATTTTTATTATCATTAACAAATAATCTAATTACACTAGAAATGTGTCTAAAATGCATGCGTTTATCTATCTCATTACAACCATAGAAGAGCGCTATGAAAACATCGAAATATTTCCGCCATTTGCATTTTGAATAATACTTTTTAAAATCTTGAGAAGTTTTTTTTTTAAGTTACTTTCTAAAATGATGCAGTCTTCCTTTCGTCATACCTAAATAGACTTATAAGGGTTCTAATGGTGGACATAGGTGTGATTAATAAAAGCGTACCATCCCGGGGGTGGAGTGAAATTCGATTTGGTTTTTCCTGACGACGCTCGTCCTGACTCTACGAGCTTTCACGATGCGATCCGACGCGTCTGGCGGGGAGATTTGTATTCAATGACTTAGCAACTGCCATTTACCATCTAAATAGAGCAATGTCAACTGCGTATAACTATATATTATATTATATTATAGTATAATTATAATTATATATTATATATTATACAACCGGATGTGCTGAAAATCAGCACCCTCCTCTCTCAGAAAGGAGGGCAGCTGAGCACACTCCTTTTATAGGAAAATGCGATTAATTTTTATGTACATACCATTTATTTTTGTTTTACATTTTTCAATAAATAAACATTTTCTTTCTGCGTACACATTGGAGAAAGAGAGGTTGGTAAATATTACTTGGTAACAGGCATATTATATTATTTGGAGTCAAAATAAATAAAGCATAAAAAACATCTTACAATTAAACCTTAAATTTCATATATTATTTGTGGTTCTTACCTAAAATACCACCCACAGTACCGGCAACGGCAGTGACAACTAAAGAATAATAAAATAATTTTTTAATCACACCTTTATCTAATTTTATCATGTTATCAAGTCATTTATCATTTTATCAAGTTCATACTCAGAATCACCTCTTAAAATGATACTGCTGACTTTAAGTTCACAAAAATATCAAGTTACAATTTTACAATTACAATAATTTAGTAAAAACGTTACAACTTAACATTCAAAGTTAGTAGTAACTTTTGTCCTTCTAAATCGTGTCGCCTTGATTACCTACTTGAATTATTTGGCATAGATTTATTTTTAGATAACTAAACTAACATCGTTACCTACGCGAGATAAATACAATATTTTTAAATATTGTATAATAAAAACATAGGCAGGCATTACAGAAGTGAAAACTTAAAACTATGATATAACAGAGATTTTTTTATATTAAAATAAATTGTACCAAAAAGTTACCACTGTTATTTCGTTTTGTTTCTATATGTATAAGCAAAGCTAAAATTGGTATATTTTTTTATCTTATTCAATAGATGGCGCTACGCTAGTACTACAATAAAATAATTTCTAAACGTTGAAACGACACGTTAATTGACGGAACAAGAACTAATATTTGTTAATAACACTGTTTCTGACCGGAATTGAACCGGGAGCCTTGTGCGCGTGAAACAAACATGGTAACCGCTGTACTACGAAAACCGATTCGAGCGGCGACAGGAACAGGGTATTAATACTATTACTGAGCCAAAGGTGTTCGATGGCTCCCCGACTGCATGTCGGTGACGCGAACCCATTACATTTTCCCCATAAAAAAATCACCCGTCCAGTGCCAATAGAAGTTTTTATTTCAATATATCTTTCAAATCTTAAATTTTGAGATGTTTACGATTCGTAGAAGATTGTCATTACAAAGAGGTGTAACTAACTGAGCGTATAGACATATTTATGACGTCTTTTGTGTAATAAGTTTTAAAAGTAAATAGAAACCTACGACAAAAAAAAACCAAATAATTTGAAATGAAGAAAATAAAATCCTACTACGTTAAAAAGCTTCTGCACTCTTGTTAATCAAAACTTTAGAGGTCACTGTCAACTTAACTAGTAGTTTTCATAAAAACGTACTTACCAAAAATCATAATTTACGGTTTTATTGAAATAAGTCAAATTTCATGATTACCCTGTAACCGATAGTTTTATCTAACTTTAAAAAAACTCTTAATTATGAAATTGGAAAGTCACTTTCAGGACAATGTTGCTTTTCACTATCTGTTAGGTGAAAAAGATTGCTTCACGAGTTCGGGTCTGTTAATGATGCGGTTTTTCGCCGTTTATACTTACGCTTGCCTAAAATACCTGAAAATAAAAATAATACTATTATTAGTCTGTTGTGCTTTTGTTATGCTATTTATAAAATAAAACGGACAAATTGTGGCCCGTTTATTGTTCACGCGTGAAATTGATTTAAAATGAGTTTTTTTTCTGCATATATATAAAATTTACAAATTTTAATATACATATAGGAATGTCTGAAAGCGCACAAAAAATATTGCCGGACCCGCTACGAGAAAAAAAATATTTTTATAAATTACTTAAAAAAAAATTATATTAGTAAACGAAAAATATATACGAAACTAAGCACGCGAAGTGACATCGCCGTGAAAAAAAAATGAACTTAAAACATACTTTTAGATTTATGCGACCTTACCTAGACTTTTAGACTAGTTAGTATAACAATAAAATGAATCTATCCACCAAAACGTTAGAATCGCGGTATAACGAATATCATATCGATAAGCTTACCACCATCGGAATGTTCTTTTCCGTGATCATAATGGCCTTCTTTGTGATCATGTCCGCTGTCTTTTTTTTCATAATCATGAACTTCTTTGTGATCATGTCCGGTGTCTTTTCCTTCACAATCATCACCTTCATTGTCATCATGTACGGTGTCTTTTCCTTTATAATCATGGTTTTCATTCTCATCATGTCCGGTGTCTTCTCCTTTATAATCATGGCTTTTTTTGTGATCATGTCCGGTATAACGCTCGTGGCAATTTTCTTCAGCAATCTGACAAGAATGTACTCATTCATTTTTTACTTTTATTATCGCAATATCACTATATAATACTGAACTATTTATTACAAATATCTACACATCATGAACTACACGCGCACAATTTAATACTTCAAACTACACAATTACAAAAAAAAAATAAGTATTTTTAGGGCGCTCTACCCAGAATGCAAAATACATTGATATTTGATAGGTAAGTTTTTGTCTACAATGTTTTCCCAAATTGCAGGAGATTTTATCCACAAAAATTGCCTCGCGCGGCAAATTGCATGGCTTGAGCAAACCTAATTGAAAACATGTTATTGAATTCACATTGTCAACTATGATCGAACTCATAATAAAATAGAGGTTACAAATTTATATGCATTTGATGATTTGATGCTTTGCATTTTGCGTTTTATCCTCAGAATAGCTGTTTTTATTTTAATAGTTAATTATCATATTTATTGACTAATTCTCGATACATTTTACCTCAGCGCTTAAAATACGACGAATCAACAAACTTAGAATACTTTATATTTACCATATATTTTTATATTTTTTTTAAGGTAACATTCTTTGAATACGAGTATAATTTATAGGACTGTGGTTACACCACGCGCATTAGAAGTCAAAGAGCCAGCGAGCGATTCGCGAGTGGGTTTGTGACTAGAGCCACTGATTTGAAACAAAAAAATCCTGGTTCATAATGATTCATTTCACCTATTAGCAGTTCTAAAAAATCGTACGAAGATGGTTCACATCATAATCGCTATACGTAGTGCTGTTGATGTGTAAATTTGTTTATAGATCGTTCGGTAACTAGATCAATGCGGCAGTTGATCCTGCGCGTTCGTCGCGGCGATTTGTCGATTTGGACCAATTTGAATGCAGAGCGCGTCAGTTGACGCCAGGCCAGTAAGCCAGTAAAAAGGCGGATGGGTGATCTCAAAGTCAGCACAATCCGTACATAATATTCTATAGTAAAAAATAACGCTTCACTATTATCCGGTTAATACTCGTAGTAAGCAATAAAGGCCAAAAAAATATTTATTAAGGAGGATATTTTCGGGTTTGTATTTGCTTGTCTGGACCGGGCGGATGCCGTTAATGCCACCCGCAGGGCTTAGCTACCGACCAGGGGCGCAATCCGGGTGCAATCTAATAAGTAATATAAAAAAAAACTTACAACCAATACTAGCGCCAAAGCGCTAAGTAATAGGAAAATGCAAAAATTCTTCATTTTTATTTTCTTTGTTAATTTTATCCACCCGAGTTATTATTTTTCATCTACTCGATTGTTAGCATAGTCGATTAACCGCATCGATAGTAAAATAAAACGTGAAATCGTGAGTTTTAGTGTCGTGTTTAATCAATTAAAAAAAAAACAACATACAAATTCAATATTTATGTTTGTCGATGTTTTGTGCGATAATTTATGTCTGGTTTTACTACATACTCGCATGCGAGAGCGTGCCTTTTCAGACTTGTTTTTTTTTATTTAATCCAATTTATGCTTAATTACATTTTTTACGGGTAGTTTATTTAAAAAAAAAAATGAATTGCATTATTTGATAATAATATTATTTACATGTCCGCATCGTGTGGAAATTATAATTCACGGAAAGTGCGAAGCGTCACCCAATTATAACACCCAACCATAAGTGCAATTACCTCAATGGCCTAATATAATATTACATAATTTAAGTTGGCAAATATATATATAAAAAAAACAAAGCGAATTTAATACAAATAACTAAAAACAAAACACATAGCTCAATACCCACAGCACAGGATGTTTTTAAATTTAGGGCACTCCTTTTAGGATGTTGATCAATACGACAATCAAATATTAATCAGCAAAAAATATTGGAAAAATTACGAGAAAAACGACTTCAAAATCAACTAGAAATCATTTTAATGTTTGAGAGTGCGGTTGAACGCACTGCGCGAGAACGGTCAATGACGCCCGAGCGTGCTGCTTGTGAACACTTCGAAGAAAACAAAGATTTTTAACAATATTGTAACGTTTGCTTTCACTTGGTCGCCGAGCACCGATTGAGCACCCCTCAGAAGTAGCAAAATTAAGTGCATAAAGTTCATATATGGGCGCCAGATGAGGTGTCCGAGCTGATGTCACGGGTTGCCTTCATCCTTTGCGAGGCTGTGACGGTTGCATCGACCGATTCTTGCTACAGGTAGATCTGGCTAGTCCAGATGTCAACTTAACAAACCTGACATAAAATAACTGATTAGTTTGAGAATTACTTTAGTATGTTTTTTTTTCGTGAGACCGGTTTATTTATTGATATACGAGTAGATCATACTCTTAAAAAGAGTTCCCTAAATTTAAAAACATTCTGTATATAATCCTTCGTTTATCAAAATGACCGGCTGCGATTATGGAATAATCTTATTCCATATTCTAATATATCGTTATAAAAATTGTATTTAATTTTTATAACGATATATTATTATCTTACTATACTTGCATTAATTTATTCAGACTATTTCTTTATTTAAAATTGTATTTTTGTATTACTTGATAAATGCCTATATTTTTATTCTATTTTCATTCACAATTAAGCAATTAAACTTTTTAAAAAAAAGCAATCGTACATGGATATGCAATCGCAATAGATTGAGAGTCTTGCCGAAAACAGGCAGTCATGACTAAAAATTTTTTTTTTTTGAAGATACGGAATATGTATTGGAGGCACTTAAAAAGTGATGAAAAATATGATTATTTACCTACGTTAGTTAGTATATTAATAAACATAATATTTGATTATTCGTGTGATTAATTATTCCTGTAAAACTTTAATTATTTATTTCGTAGGTTTACTCGTATGTTTAGTTTTTTTTTTACTTTTTACCATATAATACCAACTACTTCTATGGATTGTTTAGTTTTAGTAAATAATTTAGGCAGAACCTGAGTTCCTACAGCTAAGCCCTATAAGCGTCATTAAAGGTATCTCCCACCCAGAATACTCACGCCTGTGGCACCAACTTGTGTTGGGTTGCTTCATTTCCTATCTCCACTCATGCCTGCGGCACCCATTCGATGTGCGTTTTGGATAGTCATAGACAATGGTAGGATGACATTATTTCAATTTATCATCAATTTTAACATCATTTCAGTTATTTTGAAAATCTTGACGCGCGGCTAGTAATGAGTATGTGATTTATTTAATATGAAATTCTCCCAAATTGAACTTTTCTCAATAACTCTGTTAAGGTTCTTATAATACTGTACCGATTTACAAAACCACGGACAAAATTCCTAGTTTACGGACAAAGTTCCGTAATAAATCATTTTTTATTGTATCTATATGTATAAATAATCAAACCTTTATTGGCGTATTTCATGTTTTTGTATTTTTTTTATTTAAAACATTTTTTTTTAAACTTATTTAAATTTGTTTTAATATATTTGAATATTATTCTTTTTTCCGTTATTACCTGTATTTTGTACAATTTCTGTTGAATAACTAAACACAGACAATAATATTTCAATTTATAATAATTATAACGTGTCGCCAAACATTCTTTTACATGTTTCTAATTTCGCTCATAGATGAGTTTAATATCTATGTTATGAGTTTATTCTAGTATGGGAGGGAAATGCCGTGGGACCTAGCCTGTAAGATTTCAGGTTCTGGTGAAATAATTTACTACTACTTAAAATGTATAGAAGCAGTGGATATTAAATGATAGCTACTGGTGTCATAGCCATTCTTGTTTTTATCGGGAATGGTCTTGGGACACGGTGTTCATGGTTATGTTGTATATACGGTCGATGACCTTCTCTGTGACTTTATAACCTTCTCTGACTCTATGACCTTCAAATGTTAGAGACGTGTGCTACTGGCCCGAAGTCGCCCGTTGTCGGTGTTTTGTACTGTTCTTCTGACGGGTTTATACTTCTGCCAAGGTGCACTATTCTTATCTAGAGTCTATTTGACTCAGCCCGTAACAGGCCCGTCAGTCTACTTATATGGAATTTATGTTTTGACATCTGCAGCAACATATTTAGTAATTTTTAGACTAAGGTTATATTATAAACTAAATTTTAAGAAAAATATGTTTTTTGAATATTGTATAATCGTTGGTCGTACTTTTCGTTCGGGCAGATATAACAATTTGGATCTTTAAAACTGCCGGCAGTTGCGGCTAGTCTAAAAATGATGTTTTATCTCTTATTTATAATTACTGACATTCATTTGTGTTTCACCTTTTTCTCTATTAGAATGTATTAAATATATTTAAATTATAGTATACTATGGCATATATTTCCTTATGCTTATATTATATACATAACAAGGGTTTACTATAGATGGCAGTAGTTTTTTTTTTTAAAAAAAACGATTTTTCTCTACGTTTTTAGTCCAAACAGACAGTTTTTGTAGTTTCTGCTACAGCGTTGCTATGCAAAAATCCGCTTCAGCAATGTCCACAGGACTTTCAGAATTTGTGGCTTTACCAAGTCTATCATTTTCACATATCGTACGTACTGCACCCTTAAAACACGAGAGACTTGAGACAGCTGTCAAAAAAGTGGGGTTAATTTAGGACAGACATTGTTATGACAGCTATTTTAGATATGTGTGTTCGAAATAACAAATAAAATGCGAACGGGTAAGTTTTGTTATTAATTATAAATTCATATTACGAAAATTGAGTTTTGTAATAAATACGTTTATTTCAATTTCGAATTTTTTTGAATGGTCGTCATGAAGTGTCTTCGCCGTAACTCGAACGTTTATAAACCTGAAAAAACGTAAAATATTAATAAATTTAAATAATCAAAAATATTTTCCCTAATTATTGCACGTCGATGTTCCAAAGAACAATATGTGTGTAACTGTGAAGTAATGTTACGCTTAAATTTAAACTTTATTAAAATTTTCATGAAAGTTAGATATATTTTTTAACTGCTTTGAATTATACTGTAAATTACTCAAGGGTTTTTAATGGGGAAAATCAGTAATAACATGAATAGTTTTGTATTATTTTTTTTTAAATGAGATAGCTTAATTTACACTACACATGTTCAACAGAAGTAAAACTTATTTACGCAAATTTAATTATTATTAAAGATGTAATAAATATAAGGAAACAAAAAAAAACCTTGTTACAAAATTCGAGCAGGTATCGCCCCAGACCAGAGCTTGACTAGTGGAGTGTTAAAATCCACACCAGCTGTACATATTTTTTTTTATTTTGCTGTTTTACTTTATATAAAATAGCATAAGATATGAATAACTATTGTTTCATATATTTAAATACAGAATGTATTAATTATGTTATGCTATTTCCCTGGTATTGTTTTGAATTCATGGAAAAAAAGCTTACCTATTTTTTCCAGGATGCCACTCACAATTCCTAAAATGCAAAAAAGGGATAAATTGCAAAATAAACCGACTTTATTGTTGAGCATTTTATTCGTGTCCACTTTGTGAATGGTATAAAGTATCCCACAGTACCAATAAATGATGTCGAAATATTCAAAATTAATCCATACCATTTCGTCGAGTAGCAAAAGCAATTTTAAATGAAAAATAAAAGGTTTTAGTAATTTTTAAGGTTTTTCAACTTCCTATACTCATTTATTGTAATTTAAATTTTATTTGAACTCACTGTTAGACTATTCTTTCTTAAGTTTATCTCTGGTATAAAAATATCATAGTCGAAATTTGTGCATATTTTTTTAAATAAATAAATAAAACTGGTTGATTATTTGCTGTCAATTATACTCCAGAAATACTTACGGTTAAATATACAATTATTAAAATAATACAATTTATAATAAATAACCCAATGAAAAATAGTTTTCTCTATTAAACAACATCGGTTACACACAAACACATTCTAAGGCCGTTTGATTTTTTTGTGAGTACCGAAAGCAGGTGCGAGTGTGTGTTTCTTACACAGATGTTTATTAGTTCAGGGTGGTTTGTAAGTAGGTATACAGATGTAGTAACGAAAAAGCGTTTGTGTATGAGAAAATCTTTATTATTTTTACCGTGATTATTCTGCAATATTATTGATCTAGGTCAATAATATAATCCATGTTGTGGCTAAGGTCGGCAACAGCCGGTCAATGCTCAGTCATCGCGACAGACAGATATTCTCAAATATTCGAACGGTGTTCATTGAATTTGAAACTCGTTTTTCCCGTAATTGAGAAACATGTTTCCAATATATTTTGCTGATTAATGTTTGATTATTGGTATAGATCAATCAACTAAAAGGACAGTAGCGATTAAAAAAAAACCTGTTTTCAAAGAAAAACAATAACAAGAAAAACGATTAAAAATTCGCATGGTAACTAAATTTACTTAAAAAGAACGCTTTCAGACTAAAAATAAGAAACACCTCACGCCGAAATCACAAAGGTGAAATACAATGCAATTTTTTACGTATTAAGCAAAAATGTCTGTTTATTGTACGGACTATAATGTATGCGTGCCAATGAGAGCGCTTTCAGTAGTAGTGGTATACAAATTCTAGACTACGGCAGATTGCCAATATACTGCTTAATACTGAAGACTTAAACGCAAATCAGTATTTGCCAGAGGTACCCCTGAACTTTTCAGATATTATAAGTAATATTTAAAAGTAGTTTCTGACTCACCCGTATGTTCTGGATGCTCGTAACCGATTTTAATCGTCCTAGTTCTACCATAATCGTGATCTAAAAGTAAACACAAATTTGAATTAAACACAGTTCAAGATATTTGTTATAAGAAAATACAATCGCGCTAATCAGCATTTACCAGAGGTGTCTCCGTACGTTGCTCTTATTTTCGATATTATTATTTAAAAACCTTTTTTGTCTCACCTGTATGTTCTAGTTTCTTGTGATCGACTTCAACCGTTCTAGTTCTATCGTGATCGTGATCTAAAAATAAAACACAAATTTGAATCAAACACAGCTGAAGTCATTTTTTATAGGAAATACGTTGACGCAAACCAGCATTTGCCAAATGGTATATTTGTACTTAGCTCCAATTTTTGGATATTATTAGTAATATTTAAAATCAGTTTTTGTTTCACCTGTATATTCTGGTCTTCCGTGTTCGATTTTAATCGTTCTAGTTCTACCGTGATTGTGATCTAAAAATAAAACACAAATATGGATCAAACACAGTTAAAGACATTTGACATAAGCTAAGCTGACTAAGCTGCACCAGCATTTGCGAGATGTGTCTCCGTTGGTAACTTTAATTTTCGAATATTAATATTTAAATAAGTTTTTGTCTCACCTGTATATTCTGGTTGTCCGTGATCAATTTTAATCGTTCTAGTTCTACAGCCATCGTCATCTAAAAATAAAACACAAATTTTGATCAAACACAGTGGAAGACATACAACAAAAACATACGACACCGCAAACTAGCATTTCCCAAACTTGCACTTCGATCAAATTTTCGGACATTATCAATATTTAAATAAATAATAGTAAAAAACATTTTAAAAACAAGCTTTTAATTAAGTGCTTGAATGCGTACACAAAATTTCGTGTGTTCTGTTGACCGTTGAGGAGTTCCTTCGTCTGTAGCCAATCTCGGATGACGGATCAGGTCATGCTTACCATAAAAATGCATTGTCATCGAAACTGAAGCAACATGTCAAATTTCAACTCCGTAGGATAAGAGGAAGTAGTTCTAATTCAGCTTGTAAGATTTTACCTATACAGACTAATAAACATTGCAAGCTAAATAAAAACTTGTAAAAAGTATTTGTCACCTGTATCCCATATTGGCTCGGGATTGATTTTAATCGTTCTAGTTCTATAGAAAAATGAACCACAAATTTGAATCAAACGTACTGGTAGACATTTGTTATTTATAAAAGTTATTATTAATTATTTATTTAACTTGTTATGTATAATTTGTATAACTTTAAAACTAAGAGCAATATATTTTAAAAAGAAAGTTTATATAACTGATATTATGTTAAACTAAAAGTAAAGTGGAATCATTAGGTAAAAAATTGTTAAAAAAATATCTAATTCGACCTCAATCAACCATTATTTGCTATCGTATCCTCTATTTGCAGCAACGTTAAGTTCTTTTTAAATTTCTTTTTCTTTTTCAGTACAGCAATGGATAATATCTGGACTTTTATATTTCATAGGGAAAAACTAATATATGTATATGTATTTTTTAAAGCCTTCAAAAAAGGAGGTTATCAATTCATTTTGACGTTCGCCATTACGCTGACGTTTGCCTATTACGCCATTACCTAAACACAATTTGAAATATCACGTTAGATAATGTTTAACAGCATTTTTTTTTAGCGACTAATTTCGTCACATTTACGTATAATTGCATTAATATATTAGATTGTTTACAACCTAATTAAATATGGTTTATGTACATATATTTCTTTTTAAAGCTGATATAACTAACATCTTACGCTCATTTATGCGTCCTTAGAAATAAACTGCTTTACGACGGTACTCGTCGGGCCGTGGCGGTTTATTTATATTGACATGAAATGTCAATATAAATAATTGACATGACATGACACGAAAAAAAAAATAAATTTAGTGAACAGTAAAATATCGAAAATCATATGAATACTTGCCTAAATACTTTCGACATAATACTTGTGAACGTATGTTACCTGAGGGATAATTCTTTTCTTTCCGGAGGTTTTCGTTTTCCGGAAGTGTTGTATTGCCGTTGTCTCCTGGTTGATTACCATTTCCGTTTGGTTGACTACTGTTATCTCCTGTCGGATAATCATAATATCCCGGTAGACTAATGTTTCTCCCTGTTCCGCCATTTCCTCCTGGTTGACTACTATTATCTTTTGGTTGATTACCACTTCCGCCTGGTTGACTATTGTTGCCAAGTGGCTGACTGCCGTTGCCTCCTGCTGGTTGGTTGCCATTTCCGTCTAATTGACTATTGTTACCGCCTGTTTGATAGTCATAATATCCTGGTAGACTACTGATTCCCCCTGTTCCGTCATTTCCTCCTGGTTGACTACTATTATCTTTTGGTTGATTACCACTTCCGCCTGGTTGACTATTGTTGCCACCTGGTTGACTGCTATTGCCTCCTGCTGGTTGATTACCATTTCCGTCTAATTGACTATTGTTACCGCCTGTTTGATAGTCATAATATCCTGGTAGACTACTGATTCCCCCTGTTCCGTCATTTCCTCTTGGTTGACTACTATTATCTTTTAGTTGATTTACACCTCCACCTGTTTGGCCACTGTTGCCTCCTGTTTGATTGTCATTTTCGCCTAGTTTGCTATTGTTGCCCGCCGGTGTTTCTTTGTTATCAATGGGTATAATCCCATTTCCACCTAGCTGATTACCGTTTTCACCCGTTTGACTACTATTACATGCCTGTTGATCAATATTTCCTCCTGGTTCTGCCCATTTTGTTAGTTCAAATTTTGTACCCAAATTTTGTGCTTCCCATTTTCCTGAAATACCATTTTCGTATTATATTAAAATAAAGTCATTACATAACCTAATCTTAATTTATCGTATTGAAAATACATACTTATGTATAATCAATGCGATGAGTTTATAAACACCTGTTTTACCCTTCGTCTCTGGTCCGTCAATACCTTCTAGGAGATGTGTAAATAAACTGCCAACTGAAAAAATAACATTAATTCTACATGGATGGGATTTTTCATTTTGAACAACTTCCTCTGAGTTTTGATATCTAGTTCCCGATATAGCGTATAAATAAATATAATATATATATATATTATTAGTCTTAAGTAAGGGCATTTTTTCCCGGATTACACTCCTATAGATATTAGCGGAATTAATGGATCAGCTTAAGTTGATTTAAAAAAGGTCTACATTTCATTATATAATGTGTCCCGGTTTCATCTGACCACCAGCTATGTAAAATGATCAATCAATCTGTTTTAAATAAAAAGTTATGCATTATTGAAATTTTCATTTACCTCAGAAATATTACACTATAATAGGGGACACATTTTCTTATTATTAAAACGACCTTATCACTAGACACTATGTCGGCTTTATATTTAAATTCAATGCTTACCTGATGCGTTAACCGAAGTTCCAAAAACGCCTGTAAAACATAACAATTATAGACATGGAATTACATACTGTTAATTATATATCTTTTATTGTTAATTAAATATTAAATTACAATTGAATTAAGGGGAGAAAACCTGCAAATTGTGTATTTTAATGTTTATATAATGCTGACACTTAAGTAAAAAGAAAAACCTTATCAATAATCAAATAAAAAGAGAACACCACATCCATATGAAAGATAAAATACAGATTAAACTAAATATAAAAAAATATAAATTATAAAATACAATTCATAAAATACAGGCCTGTATTTAAACCAGCGTGCATTACCTCAAGCGATGCAACTATCTGTGCGTTCAATTTTAATTTTTCTTTGTCATTCTGGCTACATAATTTGTTTAAAACAATTTTTAATCAGTATAAATATTAAAAAGCAGTCGAATTTTCCAAAAGCCAGTACTGTCAAACTTTTATATAAGTAATATAAACTCACGGCGAACGCCTTTTATAGCGTAAGAAATCATCTAAATACGGTATTTAAGCAATACATTATACAATTTATACATTTTATTAATTTATCATCCTTTTCTTATTTCATCTAATTAGATAGTTGCATAGTATTTGACAATATTTTACATTAAATAGGACAGGTGGGAGTTAAAAATGCATTTTTATAAAACTCAGCGCTGGGTTTAAACCGACATCCTGTGCTCTCAAGTACAGGACCTCTTTAGTACCTTTATTAATGTTTTGCTATCCTACGCTTTATCAAAAAAATTGTTCAAAATTTTTCAATATTGCCTAAGATTGCGTAATTTATCTTTTCATGCGATTTGCCGCTATTAAAAATCCATCATCAATATTTAATCCGCCATTTCACATCCTTCAACGAGGGCAAATGTTTTTTACATTCTGGATAATGCACCTCAGGCTGCGAAGTAACTATCCTGCTTCTAGAGAAACGAGCGAGACAAAGCTTTAGTTCCCTACGCCACTCTACGGTGAATAATCCAGCTGATCTTACCTCCCCTTTCAGGTTTTAATTCGTCCTCCCCCCAGCCGCCGTAAAAACTTTGAGCGAGCACTGAAAATAATTTATTGTTTAAAGTTTAATGAAAAACGTATTTCACAAAGTCTACGTAACTGGGCAGCTCCCGCACCGAGTAATAGCAGTGGGCGTTAACGCTATAATCATATAACTGAGGTTACGTTAAACGCGATTTTAAAATAGCCTATTGCTTAAGCGGCTACAAAATAACTACGTGATTTGTAGCTGAACTCGTCACCGTGCTACACTGTCATGGTGTCACTTGTAACGAGATTTCCGCGTCACCATAACTTAAAAGCCATAACTCAACTATTTTTTTATCAATTTCAAAATTATATTTATTATTTTTAAACTATTGAAAATGTTTAAATAAGACGACTTTTTTTTATTAATTTTTTAATACATATGCGGGCTCAATTAAAATATCCAGGACGCCAAGGATTTTTGCGGCTGAAGTGAATTGCGAACAGCGACGAGAGAATTGGACGAGCAGTTAAATATGAAATCCAGCCCCCGGATACTTTAAATTATACTTATTTATTTTAAATCTAATATTATAGCATATTTAAACGCTGAAAGTAATACAAACTGTTTGATCTTAAATTTCAACCGTGAGTACCAACACTGACACATTTTCTTTCTTAAAATTTCCATCTCGTACACTTATAAAAATATTGTAAAATTGAGTTTATATAACACCAATTATTTTTTTTTTGCTTTAGGTCGAAATATTTACTCTGCATTTACCAAAACCAAAAGCATACTTACTTAGTAGACGCGCGCGTTATAAGGTAACACCGTTTAAATCACCCTATTATTTTAGTGCAACAAATAGCCCTGAGTCGCATTCAACGAAGTCGCTTCGCTTGCATATTATTACCACTTATTTTGTATATTTCACAAATTACACAGATGGACACCGTATGGTGCATTCAGGTACTTCGCCTGCCCTAATATTTTGACAGTCGTCCTGTCCGGCCAGATTCCAGCTTCAGTGAGATAGAAATCTCGTTGGAAGAGACACCATATGACAGTGAAGCACGGTGACGAGTTCAACTACAAATCACGCAGTTATTTTGTACCCGTTTAAATATTAGGCTATTATGAAGTCGCGTATAACGTAACCTTAGTTATATGATTATTGTGTTAACGCCCACTGCTAGATCCAACTATCTAAAGTCACACCTACTTACCGTTTACATTGCCCGTGTCAGATACTCCTGTAAACAGAAAATTTAACAAATTTAAGTCAAATAGAATTTATTATACCGATAATATTTCTTGAATCAGACAACAGACTAAGATAAAATGTACATGTGTTTCATGTCAAAAATAAAAATGGTTATTAAATGAATAATAATAATAATTAATTATTAATATTATTAATAATAATAATTTCCCTAATTAATATAATATATGTTTTTAGTTACATAGTGCTTAGCATAATAATTACATAATAATAATAGGGAATCCTGAGGTAATAAAAGGGTTGCCAAGAAAAAGATTATATGAAGTAGTCGCTGCCATATATTCGCCAGCTGATCGTCTGCTCGTAACGATCAGTCAAGGCTAGAAGATATCCATCGCGTTTTGCCATAGCAAAGACAATTTACACCAGCGCTTTAATAAAAATAATAAATGTGGGGATGAATTATTTTCGCATTTTTTTTGTATAATTTCTTACTCATAATAGGGAAAATAAACACCTCCTTAAGTCTTCAGGAATGGTCTCGGAACACCTGTGTTCTGGTGAGTTCGTTGGTTTTTTATGCATAAGAAAATCAACGCTTTTTTTAGAGCTAGGAGAACTTATATCACATATTAATCTATATTTTTATTATACCTTTGTTTCAGGTAAGTGTTACTTTGATCGCAGTTTGACAACGGAAGATACAAAGTGAGTTACATATTTAAATTAAACGAAATCTCAATTAGCTCCAGCTGTCGCAGGATGCAGTTTAGAGCGCTGGAAAATATGGAATGAATATCTAAAGTCCCCATCTTTAAGTATTATGGTTAATTATTCTGTTAAGACCGGCAGTATTTTAAATAAATATTTATTCTATCAAATTGATAGATACAATAAACCTATTAATAGCATCATTAAAGAAATTAAATTTGTGAATGTTTCGCTAAAAGATTAATGAGATAAATGCCACCCCAAATCAGGGACGGATTTACCACTAGGCTTAGTAGGCGGTAGCTAAATTTTTTGGGGCGGCATATTATCACGGAAAAGTTACATTACAATCATAACGATGAAAGATAATCGGTTAAATGTTCTTAACTTGGGATTGAGTCAGATTTACCGCGATCAGTCAATTATGACGATATAGTTGTTTTTTTTTGCTAAGCTTAAAACTATACGTACTAGGGCGTTATTTTTTTCCATGCCCAGGGCGGCTGATGCGGTAAGTCCGCTCCTACCCTAATTAATGGGGCAGGGGCGGAGTAAGTAACTTTCTTAGTTTTTTTTTTTACAACTTTGGCAAAAAAAATACCGATCACCCGCCAACTAGCTATACCATCAGAGGAATACATAACTTAACCTAACCTCCAAAAAAAATATACGCAGTTCTACTAATTTATATTACTTAATATCGTCGGTCAACTGGCCAGGTTTACTCACCACTCGCGATAGAATGAGCTCCGCCACCCTGAAAAAGTGTGTATATAAATGATATCATAGTAAAAATGGATACATAAATGGCAAATACGAGTAGAAATACACTATTGCATAACAGGGGCATACCAAACTGTGCCAAAATTCATAATGGTTTCCGAGAAAAAAAATTAAACTATACGTGATAATAATAGACGGTTCTTGTAATACACACGCCAGCTGTTCTGTTCTCGGCGAGCATTCATTTTGGTATCATTGTACGCAAACGCGGCCAAGGTCACGTTGTCGATCGCGCGCCGCTTATAACAAAGGTACTTTACACGAGCTCTTTATAAATTTGGGGTGGAAATATTTTCGTTTTTTTTTTTAATTTAATTACTTACTCAACCTGTATACGTCAATTCAATGCAGATGGTCGTTTTCATCGCCAGTGACATTTTGGACACTGGCCTGTAACGTTTCGCTTTGTGATCACATCCCAATTTCAAGCGTAATTAAATACACTCGCTCTGCGCACACACTTTTGATTTTTTTTTCTGGGTAAGGTAAGATGGAAAAACTATCTCGGGTATTAGAAATCTTTCTGGAGTAGGGCACCCGGGGAGAAAGGGCCAGGGGCATGGATGTATTGGTATGGAGTTTCCCCACCACATCTTAAGCGGACAGTCCGGGGAGCCTCCTGTACCTGTAGGCCTCGAAATGACAGCAAATACATGACATATATTCTGGTTAAATTCGCCAACAATTCAGCCAAATGTGAACGCGTAAAACTACGCCGCATAAGAATGATTACCGAATGTTCGTCGCATCCCTAAAGGACCCATTTATTTATTTATTAAAATATCCATTCAATTATCATTAAATGATTATTACTATGTCGCATTTTATTGATATTCTAGAGAAGAAAGTACAGTTTGTGTGGATTAGTAACACCTCACTAGGCAAATGCCTGTGTCGAGGTGTTACCTATTTGAAATATATAAGTAAGGGTACACGACCAAAAGCATGTGGATGTACACGCTAGCGTTTTACATATTCGCCATTTTGGTTTCAGAAGTTGGTGGAATGTCAAAATATGAACAAAATATACTCTGAAATAGTAGGTACACATTCTTGTCCAATGTCGACCTACTGTCGAAATTTCGCACGTATAAAAGGGCCTTAATAGACGCGTATATTATAATTTCACACATTGGCAATACTATATTAATGTAATATTTTATAAATACATACGGAAAAAGCCGGTTTTATTGCACAGGTTATTATTAAAAAATATAAAGCAATTGATTGCATATTTGCATTGTGGCACTCCGCTAAATAAAAAAAAAAGTTTCAGAAAAAACTTTATTTCGTATTACACTATTGGCCAGAGGCGGATCCGGACTCAATTCTTAGGTGGGGCGAATTTTCCAGAGATTTCCCAGGACTATTAAAGGTCGACGCTAGAAGCACGGTTAATTGCAATGGGATGTGTGTTCAAAGCAGGGACCCATATTGTTTTTGGCAGAATTAAAAATACATGATTATATGTATATTTTCGTGCATAATTATCTTTATATTATATAGGTATTTAGGCCTTATAATACTAAATAGTTTTGATAGTAATAAATTAATTGAATGTAATACGCTGATATTGTTTTTATCAATAACATAAGATTTATGATTTAAAAATAAAAATGTTTATTTATAACCACACTTAAATTACTCTCATTTCCTAGCTCTAAATCATCTATATCGTTCTATTCTATCTAACCGCTTATAAAAAGAGAAAAAGGGAACAGTTTTCTGTGACGCTATACAGAATAATCTCGAATACAACCTATATAGAAAGTCGTAGAAACTTAACAAAGTTCTTCCTATGAGTGGGTGCGACATGCAATTTTTGGATTATTTAAGATTCTTAGGGGGGAAATTACCCCAATCGCCCCTCCCCCAGATACGCCACTGCTACTGGAATGTATCACGCTTTAGACATAGGAATGATTTTTTATCATATGCTCAAATAAGTCGTGATTTATGAGACATTTATAGGTTATTCTGCGTGCGCGACTTTTCTTCATTTTTAGTGCATATGTTAATATAGTTTTTTTCTTCGGTAATTACAATTTTGCGTTCACTTTGTCTTAGAATCGACTGCTTTCCATTCGTTAGTTTCTTCATGAAAGAAAGCTTATCACAAGCTCGGCCTATTTTCAGTCAATGATTCTAAATAAATATAAATGTATGTTGTATGTAATACATATGTATGTATGTATGTATGTATGTATGCACTATTTATTATATGTATTATATTTTGTATTTATGATATTTATCCAATGATCCCTTATGTTATTAGTAAAGTCTCGCGTACGTAATAAGTATTGTATTTTTTCTCTAACCTTCTCTGGTCGCTCTTAGAACAGGTTTTTTAACCTAGTTAGAGTAGCCATGTTACTTCAGAGCAACAATAAATAACTGGTATTTAATTTGTCTATATTATATTAATTTAATTCATTCAGTGTCATTTATATAATTTATTGTTGTAACTTCTTATTGGACCATATTAAATAAATAAATAAATAAATACCCACTTATGGGTTTTTAACCGTCCATCCCGATATAAATTTGTTCTATAATAGCGGTATGTTGAAAGACCTTAAAAAGTACCCGGTTTCCTTCTAATAAAGTGAAACAATGTATTTATTATTTGTGCATAGCTAAATTAATTTACATTACAAGGTTTAGCCTAACTAAGCCATGCCCGTAGTAGACTTTATTTGTGGAGGCGTAATTATATCGTTAATTTCCAGCGGTCCGGTTGAGAGTTCAAATCCCGTGCCCAGAGAATATATTTTCGAAAAACGATGGTCTGTCTTCGCGTTAGTAGAAGATACTCCCTTTAATCCCAAAGTACTAGTAACGTTTAGGTTATTGTTGGATAAATAATTCACATTAATATATACGTTTCACTATATGAAAGGAGTCACTCCTGGAAAGGACAATTGTCTTTCATGAATGAGCCATAGCAATCGCTTTTACTTCTTCCTCCACTCGTTCTGTTGCAATATTTTAAAGTTAATATATACATAAACATAAAAAAATATATTCTGTTCCAAACCATGTCACGTGAACATTATAGAGGACCATAAGTCGGGGGTCGCTTCCCATGTCGGAAAAACTTAATTTTTATTGGGTTAATTTTCATTTTGCAATATTTGAGGTATTTTATTTGTTTATTTTTTTGATTCAGGTCATCCCATCGCCAAAAGATATAAATATATATTAGATACGTTTTATTTTATTGATTTTCTATTATAAATTGTCCGTTTAATCTTTATTATTATTCTTCATGTATTAACGATCAATTTTAATTTTATTATGTTTGCGTAATTTTAATAATAATTTAAATCGGATTTTTTAACAATAATCCGATAATAACAATAATTTATTTATATTTTTATTTTTTATTTAATGTTCTTTTGTTTTTACTAGGGTCACCATAGGAGAAGGTTTGTTTTACTATGGTTCGGCTTTTTGTCATTGATTTTTTCTTTAAACCATTTAGATTCAAAATTTCGTGTCTGTGCTGTTGACCGTTGAGGAGTTCCTTCGTCCGAAGCCTGGGTCTAGAATCAGGTCATGCTTACCGTAAAAATGCATTATCATCGGAATTGAACCATCATGTCAAATTTCAACTCCTTAGGATAAGAGGAAGTGGTTCTAAGCTTGCAAGATTTGACCTGAACCGAAATGCAAACAATGCAACCAAAACAAAAGCTTGTAAAAATAATACCCACTCTAGACGACACCCTGACACAGCCAGCGCCCTATGGATTCGATTCACAGGCGCAGTGAGGAAATGTTGACTCAGTAATATTCTTAGCCAGTTGCCGCCAATCTATAAATTCTTCTATATAGTCTAGTGGTTAAGGCGTTCGACTATTGGCCCAAAAGTTGCGACGATTCCGCACATGGCCATACCATTTTTAACGCTTCATTAGCACCATCTCCCTTGACTCTAGTACAGGCATATTTTTCTTAGAGCCCAAAATAATTGTATATGACCTAGGTCATAGCAATTACTTAAAAAAAAAAAAGAAAGAAAAGAAAATCAAAACCAGCAGATTTTGAAGGACTGTTTCGGGTAAATAGGGAAAAAAATGTTGACTTAGACATGTGTTAAGAACTTTTTTTCGTTCGTCTTACAGTTAAAAATATCTGGAATTTAAGAATCTCAATAGAAATAAGACACCGTACACTCTTATATAAACCCCTCCCCCCATATATAATTCTTCTCCACTTATTAATCTTTAGCTCTTCAGATACCCAAAAAAAAGGATGAGTACCACTGGCTGCCAATACAATTCAACTAGCCCACCGTTGATAAATGATTTGTATCAAGGTTTTTTTTGTGTTCATTTTTATCGCAAAACAGTTGATACACTGTACGGATAATACAATGGCTTTTTTTATGATAGCCCGCATTATTTAAAGCGTTCAAATGTTAACTTTCAAAGTCTTTAAGTCATAACAATCGGTAATTTTATCCAAAAATAAGATTTAAACGAGAGCAATCATTTTTCATAATTCTATTTATTAAAATACAAAGTTTCATATTTTAGTGATTTACCTCGTAAAACATACACACTTCATAAATTATGACTCTTCTTTGTATAAATATGTTATTAAATAAACATCTTGGTAATAAAACATATGTATTAGTGATTACAACAATAATTTAGAAAAAAAATTCAAGAATTAGGACAATTTTCACATTTGCCACTGAAATCACTTTTTTTTGTTCTTTAAACTGCTCAAAAAAGATATTTATATTCAATATTATTGTAATTTTGGTGCAGACATTACAAAAGTGACTTTCAAAATATAGTTTTTTTTAAGAACAAAAATATTGTAATGTCATCTTGAGTCCTTTATTTGTTTTCTTCACGAAGCATCCGGAATGTTCCAGTATCCAACTGTAAGCAAATTAATGTAGTCAATAATATGTTTTTATTTTCGGTATACAATAAAGATGGTTAATTAATCGGTTTTTTCTACCCATTAGACGGATGCGAATTTAGGATCCCTGCGTGGTAAGAGACTTTTTAAAACTAACTATTTTATATTAAATTTAACATTAAAATATTTTATAATAATATTATTTTATATTTAGTAAGTCCCGCTAAGGCAAGACTAGACGTGCGCATTATAAGACGACACCGTTTAAATCACCCTATTATTCTAGCGCAACGAATAACTGCGTTAAATCGCACAGAGTCGCGTTCGGCGAAGTCGCTTCGCTTGCCTATTATTGACTATTGCCCTGGCTTGCACTTTCCACAAGTTACACAGATGGACACCGTGTGGTTCATTCGGGCACATCGCCAGCCGTAACTATTTTGACAGTCACCCTATTATTTTCTACCCTGTCCGCCTAGAGAGGCATAGTAAAGCTTTAGTTGCCCTCGACTAAACATATATTTTCATTTTGTGTCATGCAACATAATTTAATATTCATTCTACAAAAGATCGTCCTAGAGTTGGTTAGTTCTTTCTTTAAATGTGCTAATTTAGCTTTTAACATCGATTTTAGACAGTTCTTCGATATATATCTTATAGTTTTTGCCTTGTTAGATCTTTCCTTTAGATGCACTACTTAGGTATTCAACTTGTTATCTTAAATACATCTTTTTCTGGAGCTTTTAACTTGGCGGCTGGGTCAGTTTCTTGTTTTGCTTTTAACATTGAGTTTCGGGTACTTTTATTCTTCATTTGGGTATTATTTAAGATTTTGATTCGTAAAGTCAGTTAGAACTTGTCACCTTGGCGTACGTTGTAATAATATTAATAATAATTAATCGAATGGTTTTTTTCTATCGCAATATTGTCCTAGAAATGGTACAGTTATAAATTTATTGCGTACACCGATTATTAAGCGCGTTTTAAAAATCATATCGGGTTTCGTAGATATTAAAATTTGCCTACCGTTTGGTAATTGTATTTTTTCCTATTTGTGCCTTTGTATTTATTTGGTGACATGCGACATACAAGACTTACTATTAGTATGAAGCGGGTTTGCATCATTTTGATTTGGATATTCAATGGGTTGGTGATAGAATGGCCATCCGATATCACTGGGCCATCGCTCGCAGTGATCTAATAAAGAAATATATATTTTATAGTTATTTATTTTTAAATCTTCAGGTTAATTACAATATGGAATGCAGCATCGATTCTAATGTTAACAGGGAGCGGTAAGCACTGCTACATGTGTGCCTTACCATCTTCGCTAGATTTAAACAAAAAAAACTAAGGTTTGATCATGATTTAATTTAGACTAGCAGTGGGCTTAAATGCGATAATCATAATATAACTGAGGTTACGTTATACGCGATTTCAAAATAGCCTAATACTGAAACGGCTACAAAAGAACTGCGTGATTTGTAGCTGAACTCGTCGCCTTGCTTATTGTCAGAGATTTCTGTGTTACTGAAGCTGGAGTCTGGCCGGACAGGGTAAACAATAATAGGGCGACTGTCGAAATAGTTACGGCCGGCGATGAGATGACGAACCTGAATGCACCATACGATGTGGAATCTGCAAGCGCCAGGCAATGGGAAATAGATGGCAATAATAAACAAGCTAAGCGATTTCGTTAAAAGCGACTCTGTAGCTATGGCTGTGAATGAACGCGATTTCGTCACCGCTATGAGCCAGCTTCGGTAACGCGGTTATTCGTTGCGCTAGAATAATAGTGTGATTTAAACGGTGTCGCCTTGTAACGGCGCACGTGTAATTCAGACGCGATTTTTTTGCATTTAATCCAAATTAAGTCAATTGCTATATATACGCGTTGTTTACCCAACCCAACAAATTTTGTACGCCGATTATTTTATATTAATAATTTCACATTTTTCGCATCAGGGGAAAATCATAATAGATGCTTTTCGTAAACATTACAGACTGTGTTCTTCGCTCGGTATAAGAAAATCCAAAAGATCTAATCCAGGGTTTTTTTAAACAGTTAAAAACAGTATATTATTTTTGTTTTTAGCATGCGAATCTTATCTTGGCGAATTTTATTTAGGTAAATCTTATCTTACCAAGTGAAAACTATCTGTACACTACCTAGTACCTATCTACCATATGTCAGATCTCTAATATATACCTCGCGCTCTTATTATCTTAATATATATAAATCTCGTGTCACAATGTTTGTCCTCAATGGACGGCTGAACCACTTAACCGATTATAATAAAATTTGAACACCATGTGCAGTTCGATGTGCACTTGAGAGATAGGATAGTTTAAATCTCAAATTATAGTCGCAATTTTAATTTATCGCTAATTATTTGTCTGTTATTATTTGGCAGTCATAAAACTGACAGATGTCGATACCTTTCGACTGGGTTGATGGCGCTAATGTCTGTTATTATTTGACAGTGACAGTTATTCGACGCAAACGTATTAAAAGAGCCCATCAGTTGGCAGAACAAATTGAATCAAGAAATCCAGCTCAAAGAATCAGGACAGCAGGTCATGCACAAGAATCTCAAGAACAGTGTAACGAACGTCTTCAAGAGAATATCATAAGAACAAGAAAATTATTATTTTCAGTCAAATGCCACCGAAAAAATCTAACCTCAACAACGCGAGCGGCAAACGTCAAAACGCAAACGTCAAAACTACGATCGGAATAATATATTCACTTACGAGATGCTGTTGCTGGAAACATCGATGGAAATTTAAATCCCAATGACATCGGTAATGCTTTCATTTTACCTTCAAGCTACATCGGCAGTCCACGGAACATGCAGGAATACATACAAGATGCGATGACTTACGTACGTCATTACGGCCGACCGGATTTATTTATTACATTCACATGTAATCCGAATTGGGAAGAGATACAAACTTTACTATTGCCAGGATAACAAGCCATTCATCGTCATGATTTAACTGCACGTGTGTTTAAACAAAAATTGAAATCCTTAATTGATTTTATTGTTAAATATACAATTTTTGGTATCACACGTTGTTGGCTGTATACGATAGAGTCGCAAAAGCGAGGTTTGCCTCATGCCCACATTTTGGTTTGGCTTAAAGATAGAATCCGTCCTGAAGAAATCGATCAAATAATTTCAGCCGAAATTCCAGACCCATTAATTGATCAAGAATTATTTGATATTGTCACCAAACACATGATCCATGGGCCATGCGGTGTTTTCAACATGACCTCACCGTGCATGGAAAATGGAAAATGTAAAAAAAACTTCCCAAAGCCGCATACGAATGACACGATCACGGATATTGATGGTTATCCAACTAAATCAACTAATTCAATTGATCAAAAGAGTTTCGCCACGACTGCAAAATGACAATTATCAAATCGTCATAAAAGCCGACAAAGTACCATTAGGTGAACATGCTGGTAGATTCAACGCTCCAACTGTTGATGAGGTTGCTGTTATCATGGTTGGTGATCCAGTTGACAAAAGATCTATAAACATTACACGGCGAGACAACACTGTCAGTACGATTTAGGATCTACACCGTTCATATGACGCACTACAATATCCATTGATATTTTGGCAAGGACAAGATGAATATCACCTTAATATCAAACAGTATAATCCAAATACCGGTAAATTTGACAATTATCTATTTACTTTCTTACTGTATGTATAGATTTTAATTTCGTATTGCATTTTATTTTTTATTTTTTTAGGTGATTACAGAAATAATAAAGTTAGCTCAATGAACTACTACGCACACCGAATAATGGTTAGACAACATCAAGACAATTATATCCTTCGATATCGTCAGCTGTTCCATCAATACATTGTTGATATGTATGCTAAGGTCGAAAGCGAACGCTTGCGATTCCTTCGATTCAACTAGGCAAAACTACGATCGGAATAATATATTCACTTACGAGATGCTGTTGCTGGAAACATCGATGGAAATTTAAATCCCAATGACATCGGTAATGCTTTCATTTTACCTTCAAGCTACATCGGCAGTCCACGGAACATGCAGGAATACATACAAGATGCGATGACTTACGTACGTCATTACGGCCGACCGGATTTATTTATTACATTCACATGTAATCCGAATTGGGAAGAGATACAAACTTTACTATTGCCAGGACAACAAGCCATTCATCGTCATGATTTAACTGCACGTGTGTTTAAACAAAAATTGAAATCCTTAATTGATTTTATTGTTAAATATACAATTTTTGGTATCACACGTTGTTGGCTGTATACGATAGAGTGGCAAAAGCGAGGTTTGCCTCATGCCCACATTTTGGTTTGGCTTAAAGATAGAATCCGTCCTGAAGAAATCGATCAAATAATTTCAGCCGAAATTCCAGACCCATTAATTGATCAAGAATTATTTGATATTGTCACCAAACACATGATCCATGGGCCATGCGGTGTTTTCAACATGACCTCACCGTGCATGGAAAATGGAAAATGTAAAAAAACTTCCCAAAGCCGCATACGAATGACACGATCACGGATATTGATGGTTATCCAATGTATCGCCGCAGAAGTACTGAGAATGGTGGCCACACATTTACAATGCGACTGCCGAACTTTCCAAATCAAGTTGAGTTTGATAATCAGTGGGTGGTACCATACCCACCACTACTTTCAAAAACTTACAAAGCTCATATCAATGTTGAGCTTTGCAGTTCTGTTAAATCAATTAAGTATATTTGTAAATATGTAAACAAAGGCAGTGATTTGGCCATATTTGAAGTAAAAAACATAAATAAAAATGATGAAATAGCACGATACCAAATGGGCAGATACATTAGCAGCAATGAAGCTATTTGGCATATTCTCAGCTTTCCCATCCACGAAAGAGATCCTGCTGTCCAACATCTGGCAATACATCTTGAAAACGGTCAACGTGTATACTTCACTGAAGAAAATGTTCTCCAAAGAGCGTTCGAAGCTCCGAAAACGACTCTAACTGAATTTTTTACATTGTGTCAAAAACCTGATGTTTTTGGCCAATTCGCGAAGACATTGGTGTATGGTGATGTTCCACGTTATTTCACATGGAACAAATCCAGTAAAAAATGGGAGCCACGGAAACAAGGAAAACCACATCCTTCCATTACAGGCATATTCAAAGCTAAGACATTGGGAAGACTTTACACGGTACATCCAAAGCAACGTGAGTGCTTCTATTTACGTTTGTTATTGGTGAATGTTCCCGGACCAACGTCTTTTGAATTTTTACGAACAGCTAATGGTCGAGTATTCAATACATACCAGGATGCATGTCGTGAACTGCAATTGCTAGAAGACGATAACCATTGGGACTTAACGCTTGCTGATGCTGCGTTGACATCAACACCGAATAACATTCGTCAGTTGTTTGCAATTATTTTGGCGACATGTTATCCCTCGCAAGCACAAACTTTGTGGGAAAAATATAAAAATTGTATGACAGAAGACATATTGCACCGAATTAGACAAACAAATCAATGCCAAAACATAGATTATACACCAGAGATGTACAATGAAGCATTGGTCTTGATCGAGGATTTATGTGTTCTTATTTCAAATTTACCACTTAATCATTATGGTATGCCATCACCTAATCGTCCAGCCACCGACTTAGTCAATACCGATTTACAACGAGAAAATCAATATGACCATGGAAGTTTAGCAACAATTATCATGAACAGTGAACCATTACTGACAGCAGAACAAAAAATTATTTATGATCGGATTATGCTGGCTGTTGCTGCTGAACAAGGCGGTTTTTTTTTCTTGGATGCACCCGGTGGAACCGGTAAGACATTTTTAATATCGTTGATTCTTGCCAAAATACGGTCGCAACAAAAAATCGCATTAGCATTAGCATCGTCAGGCATTGCGGCTACTTTACTGGATGGTGGGCGAACAGCACATTCAACATTCAAGCTGCCATTGGACGTTCATAATAAACCAGATGCAATGTGTAACATCAAAAAGAATAGTGGAATAGCTGCAGTGTTGCGGAAGAGTTCTATAATAATTTGGGATGAGTGCACAATGGCACACAAATATTCACTTGAAGCATTAAACAGAACTATGCAAGATTTAAACAGCAATAATAAACTTTTCGGTGGTGCTATCTTACTTTTGTCTGGTGACTTCCGGCAGACCTTACCGGTTATACCTCGCTCTACTTTCGCGGATGAGATTAATGCATGTTTGAAACAATCATTCTTATGGCGAAGTGTTGAAACACTTCGATTGACCATAAATATGCGAGTACAATTGCAAAATGATCCATCAGCACTAATATTTTCCGAACAACTACTAGATATTGGGAACGGTAAAATAAAACTGCAACCAAATACGCAATGCATTAAACTACCAGACAATTTTTGCACTGTTGTTCAGGATAAAACTGAATTGATTCAGAGTATTTTCCCGGATATACAGAATAATTATTTGAATCATGAATGGCTTAGTCAACGGGCGATTTTGGCAGCCAAAAACGTTGATGTTGACGAAATTAACTTCCAGATACAACAGTTGTTACCAGGCGATCTGATGTCTTTTAAATCAATCGATACTGTTGTTGATGAAAATGAAAGTGTAAATTTTCCGATTGAATTTTTAAATTCATTAGATATCCCTGGAATGCCACCACATAATCTTCGATTAAAGATTGGTTCACCTATTATTCTCCTCCGTAATTTGAATCCACCTCAATTATGTAACGGTACGCGTTTGGTCATCAAAAAGATCACCGGAAACATTCTTGAAGCAACCATTTTGGCTGGGAAGTTTAAAGGAAAAGTGGTCCTGCTGCCACGTATTCCGATGATACCATCAGATTCTACCATACCCTTCAAAAGGCTACAGTTTCCAATTCGTTTAGCTTTCGCCATGTCTATAAATAAATCTCAAGGTCAAACAATGTCCATTTGTGGTTTAGATTTGGAAAATCCATGTTTTTCTCATGGGCAACTATATGTTGCGTGTTCACGTGTTGGGAAACCGTCGAATCTATTTGTGTTAGCTAAAGACAGGTTAACCAAAAACATTGTGCACCGATTGGTGTTAAATTAAATTGAAATTGAAAGTATTTATAATTCAAAAAAAAAGATATTAATGTTTAAAAGTTTAAGACTGTCTGCCTTGCCTACCTCATTCATGAGTTTAAGCGTCACATGTTATTTACTGTATTATACTGTAATATACTTATATTTGTTATAAAATTAAATGGAAATAATAAATCTGATAAATTTTTATTTTTTACCTATTGATTTCTGCTTAGTATCAAGTGTAAGAACATTTTAATTAATTGTGTTCAACGTACTTCCCCTTCAAATCAATCTCAATCCAGTGAATTTGTATACCAACATCATCATTGTCGTCTTAGTTCGTAAATAATTTCATTGTACTAAAGGGTTATAGTAGTAGAAAGTCAAATAAGGAGATCACCATATTTTTTTACAAATACCATCTGTGTGAAAAAGCATAGTGGACTCCGTGACTGATGTTCTCTTATTGTTCCTCTTAGATTGTTTACTATAATGTAATATAACAAAAACTTTAGCCACAGCAACGCGTGGCCGGGTCAGCTAGTCTCCTTATATATTTCAAACAGGCGACACATCGATACAGGCATTTGCTAAAAAATTTTTCTTTTCTTAAAATTCAATAAAATATTACAAAGTAAATACATATGTAATAAAATAGATTGTATTTTCTGGAAGGTTGTTTTACATTTTAGGATCTACAAACTTTACGGAGCGTTGTTCAAATTTGTGAACATTTTTGCTATTTTTAATAACTTTTATTCTTTGTGTGCTGAATTATTTTAAATTTTTCTTATGGGTATTTTTTGTATAAAAAATTTATATAGTAATCATTAAAATAAATATTTTTTGAAAAAATAAGTCATTATTTTACATTTAATTATTTAAAGTTTCTATCTTTTTATATATAACTATCATTAAAAGGAACATCATACTTACGAGGATAGGATTCCAGATTTTCAGGCCCTGTAAATATTTTTTTTTATTTAATTGGTCGCACATTTCTGGCGTCGTATGACAGAAGTTACGGGTTACAATCCGCGCAACATTATATAGGTGATGATTTTAGAGGCGTGGTTTTCAAAAAGAGATAAAACGCATATAATTTGATGTTATGGCTAAGAATTTTGTTTTATTATAAAGATAAGGGTTTGCCATTATGTTTTAAAAATGATTTCGGGTAAGTGGCCGCCGCGGCTGACTCGAACAAATTCCAGCCGAGAGGCCCAATTTTCAACCACTTTTTGCAGCAAGTTGGGCCGTATGTCAGCAATAACGCGCCGAATATTCTCTTCCAAGGCGTTAATCGTGTCCGGCTTATCTGCGTAGCGACTTCACATAACCCCACAAAAAATAGTCCAGCGGTGTTAAATCGCACGATCTTGGAGGCCACGCCACAGGCCCACGACGCGATTTTTACTTTATTTTAGAGTGATTTTTTCTAAATTTGCACTATTTGCAAACGTTGTTCAGGAGTAAGTCTATTCATTATGAAATGGCAAACCAAACTGAGCATAAATCAAGTGACAGCTGTCAAAAACACCAACTATGAAAAAAGTAGTGCCAGATTTGAAACCACGCCTCAAAAAAAACACCCTATATAATAGTCATACAATTATAAACAAATAGTAAACGTAAATTTAACCGAGCAAGGAACAGAATAATCGGAAATGTCTCAGGTCATAGCACAAATTTAAAACAAGAAAACGTGGCGGAAGTAACTGCATGTATTTTTAATTACTAAAATATTTGACCGTTATATCGCCATCCTACTTTTTTAGGGTTCTGTTTCAGTAAATTTGTCCAAACGAGGGAGGTAAAGAAAAAATGTGTTAATGAACAATTAATTCGGCGCGACCAAAATTTAAATAGCGTAGACAGGCATAGTATTTAAATACCCTAATATCCGCAATAAGCATTCAAAATCTTAAATTAAAAAAAACAACGCTACTAAGTACTGGCCCCGAATGCTGAAAACCGTAAATTCGAGACTAATCGGTGCTTCGAATTTCGAAGAAAAAATAGTTTCAAAATTAAATTTCCGAGATAATATTTAGGTAAAGTGCAATTGCTAAAAATGCCCACGTTATTAAGTTTTTTCAAGGATTAATTATTCTATTCGTTTTTAATAAATATTAATAAACCAAAATAGAAATAGAACTGAAGAAGACAGCATCTCACGCCGAAAACACTCATAAGCCCTTTGTTAATATCATCTCCGAATGTATAAGGTCTGGGACTCAGTTTGTTTATTTTTGCCAAGTATTTCTTCAAGCCAAAATAAAGTTTTTGTGCTAAAATGTAGCATTTTAAAAAGTAAAATACAGAATGGCAGAAAACTTAGGGTGAAAACAAGTAAGATTAAATGAAACAGTATTTTTGTTAGGTGATCAAAAAAGTAAATAACGTTCATTTTCAGGTTACCTTGTGTAGTTGGCTCAGTTGGTTCAGTTGGGGCTGTAATAAAATAAAAGGTGTTTTACAACGATATATTTGTGAAATGATGAAAAAAAGTGGTCAATATTCATGTTTATGTTACCTTCTGTAATTGGCTCAGTTGGTTCGGTTGGGGCTGCAATGAAATAAAAGGTGTTTTACAACGATATAATTGTTAACTGATGAAAAAAAGTAGTCAATTTTCATGTTAATGTTACCTTCTGTAATTGGCTCAGTTGGTTCAGTTGGGGCTGCAATGAAATAAAAGGTGTTTTACAAAGATATATTTGTTAACTGATGAAAAAAAGTAGTCAATATTCATGTTTATGTTACCTTCTGTAATTGGCTCAGTTGGTTCAGTTGGGGCTGCAATGAAATAAAAGGTGTTTTACAGCGATATATTTGTTAACTGATGAAAAAAAGTAGTCAATATTCATGTTTATGTTACCTTCTGTAATTGGCTCAGTTGGTTCAGTTGGGGCTGCAATGAAATAAAAGGTGTTTTACAACGATTTATTTGTTAACTGATAAAAAAGTCATCAATATTCATTTTCATGTTACCTTCTGTAGTTGGCTCAGAAGGTTCTGTCGGAGCTGCAATGAATTAGTAGGTGTATTACAATATAATGTTAGGTGATGTAAAAGTAGATAATTTACATTTTCATGTTACCTTGTGTAATAGGCTCGGTTGGTTCAGTTGGGGCTGCAATGAAATAAAAGGTGTTTTACAACGATATATTTGTTAACTGATGAAAAAAGGAGTCACTATTCATGTTTTTGTTACCTTCTGTAGTTGCCTCAGAAGGTTCTGTCGGAGCTGCAATGAAATACTAAGTGCATTACAATATAATGGTAGGTGATGGAAAAAAGTAGATAATGTACATTTTCGTGTTACCTTGTGTAATTGGCTCAGTAGGCTCAGTTTGGGCTGCAATGAAATAAAAGGTGTTTTACTACGATATATTTGTTAAATGATGAAAAAAAGTGCTCAATATTCATGTTCATGTTACCTTCTGTAGTTGGCTCAGAAGGTTCTGTCGGAGCTGCAATGAAATAGTAAGTGTATTACAATATAATGTTAGGTGATGGAAAAAAGTAGATAATGTACATTTTCATTTTACCTTGTGTAATTGGCTCTGTTGGTTCAGTTGGGGCTGCAATAAAATAAAAGGTGTTTTACAACGATATATTTGTGAAATGATGAAAAAAAGTGGTCAATATTCATGTTCATGTTACCATCTGTACTTGGCTCAGAAGGTTCTGTCGGAGCTACAATGAAATAGTAAATATTTTACAATATAATGTTAGGTGATGGAAAAAGTAGATAATGTACATTTTCATGTTACCTTGTGTAATTGGCTCATTTGGTTCAGTTGGGGCTGCAATGAAATAAAGGGTGTTTTACAACAATTTGTTAACTGACGATAATAATGTGGGTTATATTCATGTTCATGTTACCTTCTGTAGTTGGCTCAGAAGGTTCTGTCGGAGCTGCAAAGAATTAGTAGGTGTATTACAATATAATGTTAGGTGATGGAAAAGTAAATAATGTATATTTTCATGTTACCTTGTGTAATTGGCTCAGTTGGTTCAGTTGGGGCTGCAATGAAATAAAGGGTGTTTTACAACGATATATTTGTTAACTGACGAAAAAATGTGGTTAATATTTATGTTCATGTTACCTTCTGTAGGTGGCTCAGAAGGTTCTGTCGGAGCTGCAAAGAATTAGTAGGTGTATTACAATATAATGTTAGGTGATGGAAAAGTAGATAATATACATTTTCATGTTACCTTGTGTAATTGGCTCAGTTGGATTAGTTGGGCCTGCAATGAAATAAAAGATGTTTTACAACGATATATTTGTTAACTGATGAAAAAAAGTAGTCAATTTTCATGTTTATGTTACCTTCTGTAATTGGCTCAGTTGGTTCGGTTGGGGCTGCAATGAAATAAAAGGTGTTTTACAACGATATAATTGTTAACTGATGAAAAAAAGTAGTCAATTTTCATGTTAATGTTACCTTCTGTAATTGGCTCAGTTGGTTCAGTTGGGGCTGCAATGAAATAAAAGGTGTTTTACAACGATATAATTGTTAACTGATGTAAAAAGTATTCAATATTCATGTTTTTGTTACCTTCTGTAGTTGGCTCAGAAGGTTCTGTCGGAGCTGCAATGAAATAAAAGGTGTTTTACAACGATATATTTGTTAACTGATGAAAAAAAGTAGTCAATATTCATGTTTATGTTACCTTCTGTAATTGGCTCAGTTGGTTCAGTTGGGGCTGCAATGAAGTAAAAGGTGTTTTACAGCGATATATTTGTTAACTGATGAAAAAAAGTAGTCAATATTCATGTTTATGTTACCTTCTGTAGTTGGCTCAGAAGGTTCTGTCGGAGCTGCAATGAAATAGTAAGTGTATTAAAATATAATGTTAGGTGATGTAAAAGTAGATAATTTACATTTTCATGTTACCTTGTGTAATTGGCTCGGTTGGTTCAGTTGGGGCTGCAATGAAATAAAAGGTGTTTTACAACGATATATTTGTTAACTGATGAAAAAAGGAGTCAATATTCATGTTTTTGTTACCTTCTGTAGTTGGCTCAGAAGGTTCTGTCGGAGCTGCAATGAAATAGTAAGTGTATTAAAATATAATGTTAGGTGATGTAAAAGTAGATAATTTACATTTTCATGTTACCTTGTGTAATTGGCTCGGTTGGTTCATTTGGGGCTGCAATGAAATAAAAGGTGTTTTACAACGATATATTTGTTAACTGATGAAAAAAGGAGTCAATATTCATGTTTTTGTTACCTTCTGTAGTTGGCTCAGAAGGTTCTGTCGGAGCTGCAATGAAATAGTAAGTGTATTACAATATAATGGTAGGTGATGGAAAAAAGTAGATAATATACATGTTTATGTTACCTTCTGTAATTGGCTCAGTTGGTTCAGTTGGGGCTGCAATGAAATAAAAGGTGTTTTACAACGATCTTTTTGTTAAGTGATGAAAAAAAGTAGCAATATTCATGTTTATGTTACCTTCTGTAGTTGGCTCAGAAGGTTCTGTCGGAGCTGCAATGAAATAAAGGTGTTTTACAACGATATATTTGTTAACTGATGAAAAGAAGTAGTCAATATTCATGTTTATGTTACCTTCTGTAATTGGCTCAGTTGGTTCAGTTGGGGCTGCAATGAAGTAAAAGGTGTTTTACAGCGATATATTTGTTAACTGATGAAAAAAAGTATTCAATATTCATGTTTATGTTACCTTCTGTAGTTGGCTCAGAAGGTTCTGTCGGAGCTGCAATGAAATAAAGGTGTTTTACAACGATATATTTGTTAACTGATGAAAAAAAGTAGTCAATATTCATGTTTATGTTACCTTCTGTAATTGGCTCAGTTGGTTCAGTTGGGGCTGCAATGAAGTAAAAGGTGTTTTACAGCGATATATTTGTTAACTGATGAAAAAAAGTATTCAATATTCATGTTTATGTTACCTTCTGTAGTTGGCTCAGAAGGTTCTGTCGGAGCTGCAATGAAATAGTAAGTGTATTACAATATAATGTTAGGTGATGTAAAAGTAGATAATTTACATTTTCATGTTACCTTGTGTAATTGGCTCGGTTGGTTCAGTTGGGGCTGCAATGAAATAAAAGGTGTTTTACAACCATATATTTGTTTACTGATGAAAAAAAGTAGTCAATATTCATGTTTATGTTACCTTCTGTAATTGGCTCAGTTGGTTCAGTTGGGGCTGCAATGAAGTAAAAGGTGTTTTACAGCGATATATTTGTTAACTGATGAAAAAAAGTAGTCAATATTCATGTTTATGTTACCTTCTGTAGTTGGCTCAGAAGGTTCTGTCGGAGCTGCAATGAAATAGTAAGTGTATTACAATATAATGTTAGGTGATGTAAAAGTAGATAATTTACATTTTCATGTTACCTTGTGTAATTGGCTCGGTTGGTTCAGTTGGGGCTGCAATGAAATAAAAGGTGTTTTACAACGATATATTTGTTAACTGATGAAGAAAGGAGTCAATATTCATGTTTTTGTTACCTTCTGTAGATGGCTCAGAAGGTTCTGTCGGAGCTGCAATGAAATAGTAAGTGTATTACAATATAATGGTAGGTGATGGAAAAAAGTAGATAATATACATGTTTATGTTACCTTCTGTAATTGGCTCAGTTGGTTCAGTTGGGGCTGCAATGAAATAAAAGGTGTTTTACAACGATCTTTTTGTTAAGTGATGAAAAAAAGTAGCAATATTCATGTTTATGTTACCTTCTGTAGTTGGCTTAGAAGGTTCTGTCGGAGCTGCAATGAAATAAAGGTGTTTTACAACGATATATTTGTTAACTGATGAAAAAAAGTAGTCAATATTCATGTTTATGTTACCTTCTGTAATTGGCTCAGTTGGTTCAGTTGGGGCTGCAATGAAATAAAAGGTGTTTTACAACGATATATTTGTTAACTGATGAAAAAAGTAGTCAATATTCATGTTTATGTTACCTTCTGTAGTTGGCTCAGATGGTTCTGTCGGAGCTGCAATGAATTAGTAGGTGTATTACAATATAATGTTAGGTGATGGAAAAAAGTAGATAATGTATATGTTTATGTTACCTTCTGTAATTGGCTCAGTTGGTTCAGTTGGGGCTGCAATGAAATAAAAGGTGTTTTACAACGATCTATTTGTTAAGTGATGAAAAAAAGTAGCAATATTCATGTTTATGTTACCTTCTGTAGTTGGCTCAGAAGGTTCTGTCGGAGCTGCAATGAAATAGTAGGTGTATTATAATATAATGTTAGGTGATGGAAAAAAGTAGATAATTTACATTTTCATGTTACCTTGTGTAATTGGCTCAGTTGGTTCAGTTGGGGCTGCAATGAAATAAAAGGTGTATTACAATATAATGTTAGGTGATGGAAAAAAGTAGATAATGTACATTTTCATGTTACCTTCTGTAATTGGCTCAGTTGGGGCTGCAATGAAATAAAAGGTGTTTTACAACGATTTATATGTTAACTGATAAAAAAAGTCATCAATATTCATTTTCATGTTACCTTCTGTAGTTGGCTCAGAAGGTTCTGTCGGAGCTGCAATGAATTAGTAGGTGTATTACAATATAATGTTAGGTGATGTAAAAGTAGATAATTTACATTTTCATGTTACCTTGTGTAATTGGCTCGGTTGGTTCAGTTGGGGCTGCAATGAAATAAAAGGTGTTTTACAACCATATATTTGTTTACTGATGAAAAAAAGTAGTCAATATTCATGTTTATGTTACCTTCTGTAATTGGCTCAGTTGGTTCAGTTGGGGCTGCAATGAAGTAAAAGGTGTTTTACAACGATATATTTGTTAACTGATGAAAAAAAGTAGTCAATATTCATGTTTATGTTACCTTCTGTAGTTGGCTCAGAAGGTTCTGTCGGAGCTGCAATGAAATAGTAAGTGTATTACAATATAATGTTAGGTGATGTAAAAGTAGATAATTTACATTTTCATGTTACCTTGTGTAATTGGCTCGGTTGGTTCAGTTGGGGCTGCAATGAAATAAAAGGTGTTTTACAACGATATATTTGTTAACTGATGAAAAAAGGAGTCAATATTCATGTTTTTGTTACCTTCTGTAGTTGGCTCAGAAGGTTCTGTCGGAGCTGCAATGAAATAGTAAGTGTATTACAATATAATGGTAGGTGATGGAAAAAAGTAGATAATATACATGTTTATGTTACCTTCTGTAATTGGCTCAGTTGGTTCAGTTGGGGCTGCAATGAAATAAAAGGTGTTTTACAACGATCTTTTTGTTAAGTGATGAAAAAAAGTAGCAATATTCATGTTTATTTTACCTTCTGTAGTTGGCTCAGAAGGTTCTGTCGGAGCTGCAATGAAATAAAGGTGTTTTACAACGATATATTTGTTAACTGATGAAAAAAAGTAGTCAATATTCATGTTTATGTTACCTTCTGTAATTGGCTCAGTTGGTTCAGTTGGGGCTGCAATGAAGTAAAAGGTGTTTTACAGCGATATATTTGTTAACTGATGAAAAAAAGTATTCAATATTCATGTTTATGTTACCTTCTGTAGTTGGCTCAGAAGGTTCTGTCGGAGCTACAATGAAATAAAGGTGTTTTACAACGATATATTTGTTAACTGATGAAAAAAGTAGTCAATATTCATGTTTATGTTACCTTCTGTAATTGGTTCAGTTGGTTCAGTTGGGGCTGCAATGAAGTAAAAGGTGTTTTACAGCGATATATTTGTTAACTGATGAAAAAAAGTATTCAATATTCATGTTTATGTTACCTTCTGTAGTTGGCTCAGAAGGTTCTGTCGAAGCTGCAATGAAATAGTAAGTGTATTACAATATAATGTTAGGTGATGTAAAAGTAGATAATTTACATTTTCATGTTACCTTGTGTAATTGGCTCGGTTGGTTCAGTTGGGGCTGCAATGAAATAAAAGGTGTTTTACAACCATATATTTGTTTACTGATGAAAAAAAGTAGTCAATATTCATGTTTATGTTACCTTCTGTAATTGGCTCAGTTGGTTCAGTTGGGGCTGCAATGAAGTAAAAGGTGTTTTACAGCGATATATTTGTTAACTGATGAAAAAAAGTAGTCAATATTCATGTTTATGTTACCTTCTGTAGTTGGCTCAGAAGGTTCTGTCGGAGCTGCAATGAAGTAGTAAGTGTATTACAATATAATGTTAGGTGATGTAAAAGTAGATAATTTACATTTTCATGTTACCTTGTGTAATTGGCTCGGTTGGTTCAGTTGGGGCTGCAATGAAATAAAAGGTGTTTTACAACGATATATTTGTTAACTGATGAAGAAAGGAGTCAATATTCATGTTTTTGTTACCTTCTGTAGTTGGCTCAGAAGGTTCTGTCGGAGCTGCAATGAAATAGTAAGTGTATTACAATATAATGGTAGGTGATGGAAAAAAGTAGATAATATACATGTTTATGTTACCTTCTGTAATTGGCTCAGTTGGTTCAGTTGGGGCTGCAATGAAATAAAAGGTGTTTTACAACGATCTTTTTGTTAAGTGATGAAAAAAAGTAGCAATATTCATGTTTATGTTACCTTCTGTAGTTGGCTCAGAAGGTTCTGTCGGAGCTGCAATGAAATAAAGGTGTTTTACAACGATATATTTGTTAACTGATGAAAAAAAGTAGTCAATATTCATGTTTATGTTACCTTCTGTAATTGGCTCAGTTGGTTCAGTTGGGGCTGCAATGAAGTAAAAGGTGTTTTACAGCGATATATTTGTTAACTGATGAAAAAAAGTATTCAATATACGGACAGATAGACTGCTAAAGGGCGGCAATAGTAGATTCTTGTACATGAATGTACTCTTATGTATAGAAGCTAAAATGGTGATGTTGCATTTGTAGACTTATTAAATCGTAAAATATATTGTGGTCTTTTAAATTTAGTTACGAGATACTCGTAACAAAACGAACCGTTTACCATATTTTAATACACACACTTATTTTCACGTACTTAAAAATAAGTTCGCTTTTGTGGCTGAAAAATAAATAATTTCGATAAGATCTTAATAACCTTGTACCTGGTCTGTTTGGTATCGTTGGTTTTGGTTCGGGCGGCAATTCTGGTTGTGCGTCTGGTTTTGGCTCGGGCAGCAATTCTGGTTGTGCGTCTGGTTTTGGTTCGGGCGGCAATTCTGGTTGTGCGTCTGGTTTTGGTTCGGGCGGCAATTCTGGTTGTGCGTCTGGTTTTGGTTCGGGCGGCAATTCTGGTTGTGCGTTTGGTTTTGGTTCGGGCGGCAATTCTGGTTGTGCGTTTGGTTTTGGTTCGGGCGGCAATTCTGGTTGTACTTCTGGTTTTGGTTCGGGCGGCAATTCTGGTTGTGCGTCTGGTTTTGGTTTGGGCGGTAATTCTGGTTGTGCGTCTGGTTTTGGTTTGGGCGGCAATTCTGAAACATAATCACATATTCTCCATACCGCGTGGCTTAATAAAAGAGTAACATTTTGAATTTTACTAAATTATTCTAAATGCGCGACGCTCACACTAAATTAGGCTGTAGTTTTCTTATTACATAAAAACTAAGAAATATAAAAATACACGCATACAATTATGCTCTAAACTAAAGAAATAAAATATGTTAGGGACGAGTCGGGCTCGTTAGAGTTTTCCAAAATGCCCAAAAACACCTTTCTAGCATGCTACCTAAATAAGTTCTATACCATCTTCCGTCCCCTATTTCACCCTATTAAAGGTTGTTTTTTTAAAAAAAAGTAGCCAATATTCTATCTCTGTGTTCAAGTAAATCCATAACAAATTTGAATAAAATCATTTTGGTGGTTTAGCCGTGAAAACTTAACAGACTTAACTTGATGAAGTATTGGTATATTTTAAAGTATTTTTATGATAATATAGATATTTTAGTCGAATTTAGTTGAAGCCCATTTCCCTTGTTAAATCTAGTTCTGATTAAAAGCTTTTGTTACCACTAGTTTTCCCTGGTCTAAATTAGAATTTACTAACGAGTAATTTTTAAACGCGTGAAAACTTGTTTTCTCTGGGCAAATTTATTTATACAAAAGCTCTTAGTTAGAACTGGTGTTTCTAGTCTAAACTAGAATTGATTGATTTTGCAAGTCTTTTTTTTTTGTTTTACCTGAATTCTTGTTTTAAATGTAACAGATATATAAGAAATCTAATTTGTATTCATTCTAGCTTTTAATCGTATATTCTTATAGTATCAAATACATAGTACATGTTACTCTCAATGCCTAGACAGTTAGATCGTTAGATTTCCAAAGTAATGGATGTGGCACAACCAACCAGTCACTTAATATGGTTATTTGACCATTTAAAATGGGTCTAATGACCCATGAATTTTTCATAAACCTCTACAAAGGTTTATGAATAATTATTGTACTTACCGTGTGTGCATGGTAGCTCTGTGTACTCTGAAAATAAATATTCTAATTGTATTTTGTATTTGCAAATTTATTTTTAATAATAGATTTTATCAAAAAAAAAATACCGAGTTCACAAAACATGAGATAGACATTTTAAACTGAAGTTTCTTTTCATATTTTACTGCCCCACACTAAACGTAACGCAACTAAACTAAAATGGGGGAAATTCCCTATCATATGCAAAAAATATATCCTTAGCTATTTCGGAGTAATAATAATGAACATTACATGAAAAAAAAAATGAAAACGTAAATATATTGTAGTTACGACCCCTTACTTGTCAACCCCCCTTACTTCCCCTTTCATTTTATATGGTCATATAAAATGATATATGTTTACAAGCTTTTATTTAGCTTGCAATGTTTGTACATTGGTTTAGGTCAAATCTTGCAAGCTGACTTAGAATCGCTTCCGCTTATCCTACGGAGTTGAAATTCGACATGTTGATTCAGTTCCGATGACAATGCTTTTTTATGGTACGGACGACCTGATTCCACACTCAGGATTGACTCCAGACGAAGGAAATCCTCAACGTTCAATAGCATAAACGCAATAAACTTCAATAAAAGCTTGTTTTTAAAAATGTATTTTACTAATAATTTATTTATTTTCTACACACTATCTGAAACATAAAGTGAAGAAACACCCGATAAAAATATAACATTTAAGATTATTATTAAATATATTAAAGTCATAAATTATTTAATATCAAACACATAAGTTAAAACTCAAACTTTAATAATTATAAGACATATTTTGTACAACTACCAAGTATATATTTATTTGGCAGTTTACAGAAAGCGTTTTGTATGAAAGTTAGGTATATATTTTTTTATTTATTTAATTTAAAAAGAAATCTACAGATTTATATAGTGATTGACATTAACATACGAAGAGAAAAAAAAATAATATATCATAAATCTAAACACAGATTCCGACATTATGCTACTTAGATGATAATATAATTAATACCATCGTCTAAATAAAACATTTAAGAACGAAACTGAAAAAAAAAAGAAAGAAAAAAAGAGTGTGAAACAAAACCTTAAATAGAAAAATAATTTAAATTGTTCATAGTTATGTACATAGTTATTTATAACGTCAAGACATTTGTTTTTAAATTAAAATTTACTTGTATTTTTAATCAACTTATATATATTATTAGTTATAGATTATTCGTTTAATATGTGACTAAAAAAGCTCTGTTTGGAGATTCTTAACATATATATTTTGATAATTTATGGAAATGTACCAGAAAGTATGCTAACTTACAGTATATCTTATATCCGACAGTACGTATGAGGTATAATATTAAAAAAAATATATGAATCCATAGCGAAGGTTAAAACTTTATATTCTATTTGTCTTTCCGTCCTTATATTCCAACTTTAAACCTTAAAACGTAAATAAGTTGAATGTTTAATTATTGAAAGTTGAGAATATCTTGAAACTATATAAAATACCAGTGAAATATATTATGACCGCAAACCTCCCAAAATCAGGGCAATCACAAAAATACATATTATTATTATACAAAAATATGAAAAGACCGATTGCTCTGTGATTTTTCTGTATTTGTAAGATTCATTTTTTATTGCAACTTTTGGTAAAATATATTATTATTGGTAATTATGCCTGACCGTTTGAATGCAAAGCTTTGCTATCATTTTTTAGTTAGAATTTCTAAATTTTGTATATTGTATTTTGTATATTATTGAAGAAATACGAAACAATGTGAGAAAAAAAAATAGTCGGCTCGGAAGGAATCTTTGGCTTGTGAACTCAGTGTTCACTTGATCGGGTTTTATTTTTACATTATTGAATTAACTAATATTAAAATCTTCTTACCTGGTTGTATACTTGGATGCAATTCTGAAAAATTTTGGAAAATTTAAGTACTTTATGCGCTTACGTAATATAATATACAAGACTGGAGAACCATTAATAATGGGCCAGATTAGAATTATTATAAAACGTATTACTGAGACATGATTCTTTTG